>OX352772.1:315354064-321041526 GCA_947095535.1 Poecilobothrus nobilitatus | reverse complement strand
CGATTTTAACCCATTTAGAAGCGTATTTTCGCTTTTTTAATCGAATTTTGGTATCAAAATATTTTATTTTCCCCGTTTTTAAACTCGATTTTAACCCATTTAGAAGCGTATTTTCGCTTTTTTAATCGAATTTTGGTATCAAAATATTTTTCTCACGAAAATCTAATATTTGTAGGCATAAATATAAATTATTAAACAAAACAATAATTTTAGGCACAAAAACCATATTTTTGGGTATTACGATGTATTTTTTAATAAAAAAAATTAAATTTTATTTTGAAAATCTTTAAACTCGATTTTAACCCATTTAGAAGCGTATTTTCACGTTGTTAGTCGAATTTTTGTATAAAAATATTTTTCTCCTCAAAATCTAATATTTGTAGGCATAAATATAAATTATTAAATAAAACAATAATTTTAGGCACAAAAACCATATTTTTGGGTATTACGATGTATTTTTTAATAAAAAAATTAAAAAAAATTAAATTTTATTTTGAAAACCTTTAAACTCGATTTTAACCCATTTAGAAGCGTATTTTCGCTTTTTTAATCGAATTTTGGTATCAAAATATTTTTTTCACGAAAATCTAATATTTGTAGGCATAAATATAAATTATTAAACAAAACTATAATTTTAGGCACAAAAACCATATTTTTTGTATGACGATGTATTTTTCAATAAAAAAAATTAAATTTTATTTTGAAAATCTTTAAACTCGATTTTAACCCATTTAGAAGCGTATTTCACCGTTTTTAATCGAATTTTGGTATCACATTATTTTTCTCACCAAAATCTAATATTTGTAGGCATAAATATAAATTATTAAACAAAACATTAATTTTAGGCACAAAAACCATATTTTTGGGTATTACGATGTATTTTGTAATAAAAAAAATAAAATTTTATTTTGAAAATCTTTAAACTCGATTTTAACCCATTTAGAAGTGTATTTTCGCTTTTTTAATCGAATTTTGGTATCAAAATATTTTTCTCAAAAGCTAATATTTGTAGGCATAAATATAAATTATTAAACAAAACTATAATTTTAGGCACAAAAACCATATTTTTGGGTATGACGATGTATTTTTTAATAAAAAAATTAAAAAAAATTAAATTTTATTTTGAAAATCTTTAAACTCGATTTTAAGTCATTTAGAAGCGTATTTTCGCTTTTTTAATCGAAGTTCGGTATCAAAATATTTTTCTCAAAATCTAATATTTGTAGGCATAAATATAAATTATTAAACAAAACTATAATTTTAGGCACAAAAACCATATTTTTGGGTATTACGATGTATTTTTTAATAAAAAAATTAAAAAAAATTAAATTTTATTTTGAAAATCTTTAAACTAGATTTTAACCAATTTAGAAGCGCATTTTCGCTTTTTTAATCGAATTTTGGTATCAAAATATTTTTCTCACGAAATGCAATATTTGTATGAATAAATATAAATTAAACAAAACAATAATTTTAAGCACAAAAAACATATTTTTGGGTATGACGATGTATTTTTCAATAAAAAAAATTAAATTTTATTTTGAAAATCTTTAAACTCGATTTTAACCCATTTAGAAGCGTATTTTCGCGTTTTTAATCGAATTTTGGTATCAAAATATTTTTCTCACTAAATTTTTCCTACTACAAATCTAATATTTGTAGGCATAAATATAAATTATTAAACAAAATAATAATTTTAGGCACAAAAACCATATTTTTGGGTATGACGATGTATTTTTCAATAAAAAAAATTAAATTTTATTTTGAAAATCTTTAAACTCGATTTTAACCCATTTAGAAGCGTATTTTCGCTTTTTTAATCGAATTTTGGTATCAAAATATTTTCCTCATCAAAATCTAATATTTGTAGGCATAAATATAAATTATTAAACAAAACTATAATTTTAGGCACAAAAACCATATTTTTGGGTATGACGATGTATTTTTCAATAAAAAAAATTAAATTTTATTTTGAAAATCTTTAAACTCGATTATAACCCATTTCGAAGCGTATTTTCGCGTTTTTAATCGAATTTTGGTATCAAATTATTTTTATCACGACTCAAACCAATAATTTTAGGCAGAAAAATCATATTTTTGGCTATTACGATGTATTAAAAATATTAAAAAATATTAAAAAAATTAAATTTAATTTTGAAAATCTTTAAACTCGATTTTAACCCATTTAGAAGCGTATTTTCGCTTTTTTAATCGAATTTTGGTATCAAAATATTTTTCTCACCAAAATGTAATATTTGTAGGCATAAATATAAATTATTAAACAAAACAATAATTTTAGGCACAAAAACCATATTTTTGGGTATGACGATGTATTTTTCAATAAAAAAAATTAAATTTTATTTTGAAAATCTTTAAACTCTATTTTAACCCATTTAGAAGCGTATTTTCGCTTTTTTAATCGAATTTTGGTATCAAAATATTTTTCTCACCAAAATGTAATATTTGTAGGCATAAATATAAATTATTAAACAAAACAATAATTTTAGGCACAAAAACCATATTTTTGGGTATGACGATGTATTTTTCAATAAAAAAAATTAAATTTTGATTTGAAAATCTTTAAACTCGATTTTAAGTTATTTAGACTTAAGCATATTTCCGCGTTTTTAATCGGATTTTGGTATCAAAATATTTTTCTCACCAAAATCTAATATTTGTAGGCATAAATATAAATTATTAAACAAAACAATAATTTTAGGCACAAAAACCATATTTTTGGGTATGACGATGTATTTTTCAATAAAAAAAATTAAATTTTATTTTGAAAATCTTTAAACTCGATTTTAACCCATTTCGAAGCCTATTTTCGCGTTTTTAATCGAATTTTGGTATCAAAATATTTTCCTCATCAAAATCTAATATTTGTAGGCATAAATATAAATTATTAAAAAAAAACTATAATTTTGGGCACAAAAACCATATTTTTGGGTATGACGATGTATTTTTCAATATAAAAAATTAAATTTTATTTTGAAAATCTTTAAACTCGATTTTAACCCATTTCGAAGCGTATTTTCGCGTTTTTAATCGAATTTTGGTATCAAAATATTTTCCTCATCAAAATCTAATATTTGTAGGCATAAATATAAATTATTAAAAAAAACTATAATTTTAGGCACAAAAACCATATTTTTGGCTATTACGATGTATTTTTTAATAAAAAAAATTAAATTTTGATTTGAAAATCTTTAAACTCGATTTTAAGTCATTTAGACTTAAGCATATTTCCGCGTTTTTAATCGGATTTTGGTATCAAAATATTGTCCTCATCAAAATCTAATATTTGTAGGCATAAATATAAATTATTAAACAAAACTATAATTTTAGGCACAAAAACCATATTTTTGGGTATGACGATGTATTTTTCAATAAAAAAAATTAAATTTTATTTTGAAAATCTTTAAACTGGATTTTAACCCATTTCGAAGCGTATTTTCGCGTTTTTAATCGAATTTTGGTATCAAAATATTTTCCTCATCAAAATCTAATATTTGTAGGCATAAATATAAATTATTAAAAAAAAATATAATTTTAGGCACAAAAACCATATTTTTGGGTATGACGATGTATTTTTCAATATAAAAAATTAAATTTTATTTTGAAAATCTTTAAACTCGATTTTAACCCATTTCGAAGCGTATTTTCGCGTTTTAAATCGAATTTTGGTATCAAAATATTTTCCTCATCAAAATCTAATATTTGTAGGCATAAATATAAATTATTAAACAAAACAATAATTTTAGGCACAAAAACCATATTTTTGGCTATTACTATCTATTTTTTAATAAAACAAATTAAATTTTGATTTGAAAATCTTTAAACTCGATTTTAAGTCATTTAGACTTAAGCATATTTCCGCGTTTTTAATCGGATTTTGGTATCAAAATATTTTTCTCACCAAAATCTAATATTTGTAGGCATAAATATAAATTATTAAACAAAACAATAATTTTAGGCACAAAAACCATATTTTTGGGTATGACGATGTATTTTTCAATAAAAAAAATTAAATTTTATTTTGAAAATCTTTAAACTCGATTTTAACCCATTTCGAAGCGTATTTTCGCGTTTTTAATCGAATTTTGGTATCAAAATATTTTCCTCATCAAAATCTAATATTTGTAGGCATAAATATAAATTATTAAACAAAACTATAATTTTAGGCACAAAAACCATATTTTTGGGTATGACTATGTATTTTTCAATAAAAAAAATTAAATTTTATTTTGAAAATCTTTAAACTCGATTTTAACCCATTTAGAAGCGTATTTTTGCTTTTTTAATCGAATTTTGGTATCAAAATATTTTCCTCATCAAAATCTAATATTTGTAGGCATAAATATAAATTATTAAAAAAAACTATAATTTTAGGCACAAAAACCATATTTTTGGGTATGACGATGTATTTTTCAATATAAAAAATTAAATTTTATTTTGAAAATCTTTAAACTCGATTTTAACCCATTTCGAAGCGTATTTTCGCGTTTTTAATCGAATTTTGGTATCAAAATATTTTTCTCACCAAAATCTAATATTTGTAGGCATAAATATAAATTATTAAACAAAACAATAATTTTAGGCACAAAAACCATATTTTTGGGTATGACGATGTATTTTGAAAATCTTTAAACTCGATTTTAACCCATTTCGAAGCGTATTTTCGCGTTTTTAATCGAATTTTGGTATCAAATTATTTTCCTCACCAAAATCTAATATTTGTAGGCATAAATATAAATTATTAAACAAAAATATAATTTTAGGCGCACAAACCATATTTTTGGGTATTACGATGTATTTTTCAATAAAAAAAATTAAATTTTGATTTGAAAATCTTTAAACTCGATTTTAAGTCATTTAGAAGCGTATTTCCGCGTTTTTAATCGAATTTTGTTATCGAATTATTTTTCTCACGAAAATCCAATGAAATGAAATGTATGAAAAATATAAATTTTTAGTAACAAATTGATTTCCTTATTAAAAATAACAATAATTTTAGGCATAAAATCCATATTTTTGGGTATTACAATGTATTTCTTAATAAAAAAATTAAAAAAAAATTAAATGAAATTTTCAAATTGTTTAAACTCGATTTTAAACCATTTAGAAGCGTATTTCCGCGTTTTAAATCGAATTTTGGTATCAAATTATTTTTCTCACGAAAATCCAATATTTGTATGAAAAATATAAATATTTAAAAGAATAATTCAAGCACAAAAACCATATTTTTGGCTATTACGATGTAGTTTTTAATAAAAATAATTAAATTTTGATTTGAAAATCTTTAAACTCGATTTTAACCCATTTAGAAGCGTATTTCCGCGTTTTTAATTGAATTTTGGTATCAAATTATTTTTCTCACGAAAATCCAATATTTGTAGGCATAAATAAAAATTATTAGACAAAACAATAATTTTAGGCACAAAAACCATATTTTTGGGTATTACGATGTATTTTTCAATAAAAAAAATTAACTTTTATTTTGAAAATCTTTAAACTCGATTTTAACCTATTTAGAAGCGTATTTCCGCGTTTTTAATTGAATTTTGGTATCAAATTATTTTTCTCACGAAAATCCAATATTTGTAGGCATAAATAAAAATTATTAGACAAAACAATAATTTTAGGCACAAAAACCATATTTTTGGGTATTACGATGTATTTTTCAATTAAAAAATATTAAATTTTATTTTGAAAATCTTTAAACTCAATTTTAACCCATTTAGAAGCGTATTTTCGCGTTTGTAATCGAATTTTGGTATCAAAATATTTTACTCACGAAAATCTAATATTTGTAGGCATAAATATAAATTATTAAACAAAACAATAATTTTAGGCACAAAAACCATATTTTTGGGTATTACGATGTATTTTTCAATAAAAAATATTAAATTTTATTTTGAAAATCTTTAAACTCGATTTTCACCCATTTAGAAGAGTATTTCCCCGTTTTTAATCGAATTTTGATATTAAAATATTTTCTCACGAAAATTTAATATTTGTATGCATAAATATAAATTATTAAACAAAACAATAATTTTAGGCACAAAAACCATATTTTTGGGTATAACGATGTATTTTTCTATAAAAAAAATTAAATTTTATTTTGAAAATCTTTAACCTCGATTTTAACCCATTTAGAAGCGTATTTTCGCGTTTGTAATCGAATTTTGGTATCAAAATATTTTACTCACGAAAATCTAATATTTGTAGGCATAAATATAAATTATTAAACAAAACAATAATTTTAGGCACAAAAACCATATTTTTGGGTATTACGATGTATTTTTCAATAAAAAAAATTAAATTTTATTTTGAAAATCTTTAAACTCGATTTTCACCCATTTAGAAGAGTATTTCCCCGTTTTTAATCGAATTTTGGTATTAAAATATTTTCTCACGAAAATTTAATATTTGTATGCATAAATATAAATTATTAAACAAAACAATAATTTTAGGCACAAAAACCATATTTTTGGGTATAACGATGTATTTTTCTATAAAATAAATTAAATTTTATTTTGAAAATCTTTAACCTCGATTTTAACCCATTTAGAAGCGTATTTTCGCGTTTTTAATCGAATTTTGGTATCAAAATATTTTACTCACGAAAATCTAATATTTGTAGGCATAAATATAAATTATTAAACAGAACAATAATTTTAGGCGCAAAAACCATATTTTTGGTTATTACGATTTATTTTTCAATAAAAAAAATTAAATTTAATTTTGAAAATCTTTAAACTTGATCTTAACCAATTTAGAAGCGTATTTCCGCGTTTTTAATTGAATTTTGGTATCAAATTATTTTTCTCACGAAAATTTAATATTTGTATGCATAAATATAAATTATTAAACAGAACAATAATTTTAGGCACAAAAACCATATTTTTGGATATAACTATGTATTTTTCTATAAAATTTTATTTTGAAAATCTTTAAACTCGATTTTAACCCATTCAGAAGCGTATTTCCGCGTTTTTAATCGAATTTTGTTATCAAATCAATTTTCCCACGAAAATACAATATTTGTAGGCATAAGTAAAAATTATTAGACAAAACAATAATTTTAGGCACAAAACCATATTTTTGGGTATTACAATGTATTTTTCAATAAAAAAAAATCTTTAAACTCGATTTTAACCCATTTAGAAGCGTATTTCCCCGTTTTTAATCGAAATTTGGTATCAAAATATTTTTCTCGCGAAAATACAATATTTGTATGCATAAATGTAAATTATTAAACAAAACAATAATTTTAGGCACAAAAACCATATTTTTGTGTATTAGGATGTATTTTTTAATAAAAAAATTAAAAAAAATAAAAAAAAGTTAAATTTAATTTTTAAAATCTTTAAACTCAATTTTAACCCATTTAGAAGCGTATTTCCCCGTTTTTAATTGAATTTTGGTATCAAATTATTTTTCTCACGAAAATCCAATATTTGTATGAAAAATATAAATTTTTAGTAACAAATTGATTTCCTTATTAAAAATAACAACTTTATGTAGAAAACCATATCCATAAATATGGTTAACATTTTATGTCTTGATCGGTATAGAAATTTAAGTAAACGGACAGAAGGAAGGACAGAGTGAAACTAGTGTCAAATTAGTAGTTGTAATTAACAATACAAAAAGAAGTGCTCCTTTATCGCCTCAAAACAAAATGGCAATATTTCTTTGTTTTATATGCGATCATAGTTTTTAGTTCAGTGAAAATTTTACTTTGTTTTATTAGGAAGGAAATATGGCCGTTCAAACCCCATATGATCTTAACGATTTAGTTTTCCTTTGCTATAGAATGTAATAAGAAACCACACAAATGTAGTAATAAGAAACTTTTCATATTATGGTGATGGTTACATTAATCTTTAGGACTTTTATAGCATAAATACTTTAAGGCAACCTTCAAGAAACGAATGAATAAATGAAAAGGATTGATTTTCACTGACACGATTATAGTTAAGTTCAGGAGAGATCTAATATTTGAATACATATTAAAGTGACACTCTTTTACTAGATCATATAGTAAATATAGGATTATTTGTGCTTCACACATAACAACACAACACCTGAGCATGTCATGACACCAACCCCCGAGCAAAATGTAATAATTTTTTCATTAAACTAACTGTCATAAGTGAATGATGTTTCGGTCCTTTAAAAAGAAAAGGTTTCCTATCTTGCACTAAAAAATTGTTATTAATTTAAGCAGATCTTTCATTATAATAATATTGGCAGTGCAGTAATTTATAATTAGGGCAGACATGACTTATTAGATAAAAATATGAATGATGACGATTACTAAAACGAAAATGTTTGTATTGGAATACAAAAAAAAGTCAACGATTTTTGGGTCAACAAAGAAGCGGAATTATCAATAATAAAATGAACAACAATTTTTTTGTTTATTACCATCTTTACCCATTTAACTTATAAACTATAGCGTAAAATTTTAGCTAATAAATTTATTAGTTTTAGCTAAAACTTTCTCATCTTTTTGTAAACCAAAATTATTATTTTAAATAAAACTACATTATATCTGAGACTTAAAGCTTAAAATTTTTAAATACTTTTTATTCACACCACCTAAAGTTAAAGAAATTTTATAATAATTACGACTGTCATCAAAATGTTGCTGTAACAAAAAGTTGCAGTCTCATTAAAAGGTAGAGATATATAAGTATATCATACAATATTACATTATATAATTATATTCAAATTAAATAAAAGTCACTTTAAATTATACTTCAAAAGCGAACAAATCCCCAAAACTATTTTTAAAATTTAATTCATTTACAAAGTCTAAAATTAAAATAACCCTAAAAAAATATTAAATAAACCCAAAAAATTGATTTTCGATAATCCCAAAAATAAAGTATATGATGTTGAAATATCTATGTCAAAAAATAATTAGCAAAGACTGATGTTTACAAAATCAGACTTTCAACAATTTGTTTAATGAAGTTTTGAACGGCAGTCTCAGCACCATCTGATCTATATTTATATATAATATGTATCTATATGTATCCCTATATATATATATATATATATATATATATATATATATATATATATCTATATTTATAATATGTATGAAAAAGAAATAACTAGAAAGAATTTTATGGTTGGTTATAATTGCCAGTTATACTCTTAGGGGTTATACTCTTTTTACATAATCTAACTTTAAAATTTCTTCTAATTCAAAAAATAGCATATTGGATATATAAATATTCTGGAAAAAGGGAATATCCTTATCATAAATCCAACTTTATACCTCCTAATAAATATTTTTACAGAAATATTTTAAAATAATGAATTTCAAATAAGCGCTAGCCTCCAAAACCCTTCTAAAACCCTACTTTTTTATCTAAAATTGAAATAACCAAAAAAAAGCAAAAAATTAATCTCCCAGTTAAAGTTTATAAAAAATAATTGGGGTTAGTTCATTTTTGTTTTGGGTGTTGGTGGGAAACTTGGTGGTTAGTTCAGACTGAGTTCAAGTTATCATCAACATATTTTCTTAAATTTATCAAATAATTAATTTAACACATAAACTTTGAAATAATTATTATATTTTCATTTAAACATAAGTATATAATATTTATTTACTTGTTTTTTTTACAGAGTTGGTGAAGATGGACCATGGGACCAAGTACCACAAATTTTTACAAAAAATAATTCTACATCATATCAGGTGACAGGCCTTTTACCATTTACTGTTTACAGTTTTAGAACATTAGCTGTAAATAAATTGGGTGTTAGTCCTCCGTCCAAAGAGTCTTATTACATTGTAACACTAAGAGAAGGTAAATATATACAAATTTTTTTTATATTTCTTATTTTCACGTTTCTTTTCGTTTTATAAATTTTCATTTCATATCATTTTTTATTAATATAAAATACATAATATTTTCTTTTAAAATACGTATAGCTATTCTCTAAATTAAAAATGAAGTTCTCTACTGTTTTTTGTTTTACTTATGACGTAATTTAAAATCAAATTTTCTAAAATTTAAACAAAAAATATTTTACTATTTTTTGAATTTTCATCTAAAAAATAAAACAAAAAAAAAAACAAGGCAGAATGTAAACGAATGGTTTTCAAAAGTGAACATTTCCAAAAGATAATTTCAACTTTTTATAATTGTGACTTGCACCAAAATTTGAAAACTTTCTTAGAATTTAATATAATAAGGAAAAATAAAGAGGTGTTTAAAAATCTCACTTTCTGAGAGAACTCTTACTAATTCTAACAGTTCTTTCTTATCTCAAAATTTTAAGTCCCTATCAAAAAGTGTGAAGTTATGAAGTAGTTACGAAGGAAAAAAAATCATGCAAAATTTCATTTTCAAATAACGGTAAATTCAAATATTAAATTTAAAAAAAAAATGTATAATTTTGATACTGATTTATAAAGGTAAAAGCAAGGTTGTCCGAATGGCAAATGGCGAATTGCGTTTTTAAATTGAAAAAATGTTTAGCATAACATTATGAGATATACACATTTCAAAATAAGATTTTTTTCAAAGTTTAAGGGGCTGGAGCTGCTTAATTGATAGGGCTACATAAAAAAGTTGTTCTACAATATTAATTATTTTATGAGATCTACCCATATTGGTAAAATTTTTATTCTGTATCTATAACGGTGTAGAAGTTTTGTAAACAGACGGACAAGACGAAGGGAGAGACAGAGTGAAACTAATAGGCACATTTTTTCAAATTTTTTTTGTCCTAAATGTCCTAAAAATGTTAGGAAATTCTTATTTTATGATGATGATGATGATGATGATATTTTATACAATAATTAAAGTTGAATGTTAAAAATTTTGAAAAAAAAGAAAACAAAAATATGACGTTTGTATTAAAATGTTATTTTTATTATCATAATATTCTATTCTTTACTTCTACAGGGGGTTTTCCATTTTTTTCGTACAAGTATAAAATTTCTTATCATTGTAATAAAATAAAGAACATTCTTATATGTATAGGGTACAATAAAAATTAGAAAAAAGCTAAAACAAAAAATATTATGAAATTTTTGGATGTCAAAATCAGAGAAATTTTTTTTTTTTTTTGAAATTATTATAAATTTTATATCTTAAGGCACTTTTTTTTGTAACATTTTAATATTCATAAAAATATTCTGAGAAATCAACATGATATCTTTCGTAATAATAATGATTATTATGAAAATAAGAAAATAAATATAAAAAATCAAAACATTAAATATATATATATAATATATATATATATAGATATATACTCTATACGTTATATATTTTATTTATGACAAAAATACAATTTAAGTGCAATTTAAAATATGTTCATTTTGAAAATAAAAGTTTTTAAAATTTTGTTATCTGAAAATAAATGAGTGATTTTAATAAGCGATTATTAATACGATTTAAAATTATATAGAAGTTATAAGAGTATTAAGTCACCCAGGTTACTCACACTTAACAGTAAGATCATTGGCTTATTAAACAAAAATATTTAGTTAATGAAATTATTAATTAAATTTATTAAAGAATTAAAATGAATTAATGGCTGAACAACCATTTAAAATTTTAATTAGTCAATTATTAGTTTTAATATCTCTATTTATAGGTTATTCTATTTAGGAGTCAATATAATTACTATCAATTTCATAATACATTATAGGTATATTAATTTTTGAATAAAAAATATCTTTTTGTTCTTTAATGTTATAAATATTATTCTTCTTGTCTAACCACCAGGACATAGTGGCTTTTTAGACACTGTAGAACTTGATAAACTTGCAAGGAGTAAGGAAAGGAGAATGTCCGAATTCTTATTATAATCTTTAAATATTTAGTCCCAATAACAAGTGTACAGACTTAGAAACCGTAGGTACTATTTGTGTTGTGGCCAAACAGATCTGACCTATATTAAATCATAAACGAACAACTAAAATCTTCCGAAATATCGATAATGTTATAGGAGTTTTAATAGAAAACTGTATGATCGGCAGGCATTCTAGTAGGTTAGAACTTTCTCCATGTAACTTGTGAACTAACTTTTGGACTAACTTTTGGATTAACTAATTACAATTAATTAGGTACTTAGATATAATTTGTAATTTATTACAATTAATTAGGTACCTAGATATATTTATCCTAAGTATGCATCTACAATTTCTTTCTAATTACTAATAATTAGCTAATGTTATAAATTAAAGAGAATATTATAAATAAATAATTTATCTGCAGTTTTTAAAGATTAAATTCAATAAATTAAGTTAACTTAATTTAACTGAAATTATTATACCCCTTAGGAATATAGTACAATTATATAATAAATTTGCCATAACGTTTATGAGATCCTATAATGGAGACGAGATATTTTTGCTTTGGATTCAATTCTGAGTCGATTGACCTAAGTACATCAGTATACGTTTACCATAACACAAAAAAGAATGAAGCTATGATTCTGTTTTTCTTACCATTTAATCTAAAGTTAAAATCTTATCATTTAATCTAAAGTGAATCTAAAGCAACTTCGAAATTTATACGCTCATATCTTGGTACATAATAAAGATACGTATCGGAAATTTTAGAAGAGGTGATCAAGTTTTATCACAACCACTTCAGTAAAATTTGATCAGTTTGACGCAATGGAGTCAGGTAACTGTCACATAACTGCGACATTTATATAAATATATCGATAGCTTCTCAATTAAGTTAAATTAAATGTCTTAAATTTTCCAAAAGATGATTTGAAATTTTATGAATACAATATACATTTATTATGTTCGTACAGGTATCCACGAACTAAAATAGTCAACTCTACACTTTTTCTCATTTTACCTAAAAGACATAAATTATATTTTTCAAAAATAAATAATAATAATTTTTACCAAACTAAAAGTGAATGAAATAAGCTTTCAATTATTTTAATTATTCTTTTCAGTTAATTAATTTAATTGTTTATATCTGACTCATGGCAAAATGGCTAAGTGGCCGATAATGTAATAATAATAATAACAATATCAATAATCATATAATAATGACAATAATATAATAACAGTAGAAATATCTTTCGTTATATCATGTAGAAGGTGTTATATACTAGCGCACGTTATAATTCACTGATGGCCTCTGCAGTAAAAAATAATAATATTAATAACTAATACCAATACCAATAATAATAGTTGCTACAATGGCAATGGGGTTATTTTCAATTAATTACTTCATGCAGAACAGTGTTATATATACTACTGCATGTTGTAACTGTTGATGGCTATAGTCACTGTTAGCAAAATATTAATAATAATAAGTGTTCAATTCAATGTTTCTGCATCCTTGTCCTATCCTTCCCTATTCTCTATTCCCAAACCAATATATTGCGATAGCAGTAGAGGTTCCATCCGATTATATTGCTTAAAGAAGAAGCTGGGTTTAGTCAGTAAGAATCTGATACTATCAAGGAGAAATTCTTGGTGTATATGAAAGTTTTCCACCTCATTTAAGAAAACAAAAATATTAATAGAATTCCAAAAAACCTGAATATTCATTTTTTTTTTTTATTAATACAAAATAAAATTCTTAGAAAAACTTTGATGACTTAATTTTATAAAGTACTGAATAAAATATAATAATTAACCATTATAATGGTATACAGTTTCAAATTTCAATTACATTAATATATAACTAATATTAATAACTTAATTTATAACAATAATTACATATTCTCAGTAAAAAATTATTGATAATTAAAAAACTATTAAAGAAATTTTTTTTTAATTAAACTTTGAAAATTCTTTTTCTTTTTAAAGTTCTAATTCGAAGAAATATTAATGACAATTAAATAATCGGAGATATTTTTAAAATAATTATTTCTTAAAATAATATTATATAAGTATTTAAAATACCTTTTCAGGTGTAACTGTAACAGCCTTTTTTTCCTGATCTTCCTGTAAATGTCATAAGATAAAATTATTCTTATGGCATTCAAACACATACACATTTGGTGTTTATAGCATATTTTATACTCTTTTACCCACTTATCTAGGCCTTCATATCCAAAATTAAATGAGTTTAAAATTTAAATATGTTATTTATTTCAATATAATTTTCTTTGAATATAAAATCAAAAAAAAAAAATATATATAAAACTTAAATAATAAAAAATTTAAGATAATTAAAATTTGATTTTTCTCCAGAATTTTTACAAACAAAAAAAAAAAAAAAGGAAAGCAAAAAAATATCCAGCCGTAGGAATTAAATAAAAAGTTATGTTGGACTTTAGAGAATACTAAAACACTTTGTTTTTATCGATATTTAATTGATTTTTTTATTTTTATTTTTGTTTCAGTTTTGTTTTTTTTTTTTTTGTATTTTATTTAATTTGTTTTGTTTATTTTTCCATTTTATATTAAATATAACCCTTTCTAATTAACCTCTTATGTAAAATTTCAATCTAACTGTAAATACATAGAAATTTATTCAGGTTACCAGGTAACACCTTTGAAAAAACATAAAAAAAAAAAAAAAAAAAAAAAACAGAAAAAAAGAAAATTTTAGAAAAAAGAATTAAAAAAAAAACAAAAACTTGGTTTTCTTTCTTCTTGTTTTTATACCCGAAATAAAAGTATTCTAATTCTTTTTTTTTGCTGTACCTTTTTTATTTTACTTCTTACTTCGCCTCTTACCTTAGGTATTGTTTCCCTTTTTTTTTCAATCTAACCTCAGTTACAATTTTGTTATAAAAACATTTTTAATGAAAATTTCTGTTATACGTACCATTAAAAAGTTGTCCACCCTCTAATACTTCTTTTCTATCATTTCAAAAAAAAAAACCAAAAAAATAAAACTTTAATTTTAATGTTTTTTTTTTTTTACAATATGGTTACAAATTTAAATTTTCATCAATTGGAATGTCCTTTGAGAGTGAAGTGTATATTTTCGAAAAAATAAAAATTAGACCTTTAAAATAAGAAAAATATTTTGTTTTTACTTTTAATGATATTTACATGTATGTAAAGATAATAAATATATATATATATATATATATTAAAGTAAAGTTCCGTTTAATAATAAACGACCAACAATATACTCTTAATTACAATCTCAAGGATATTATTTAAAAAAAAAAAAAACGAAAAACAGAAAAAAAGAAAATTAAAAAAAAAAGGTAAAAATACTATTACAATATTGTTATATTTTTTAATTTTATATTGTTTTATTTTTTTTCTCCCTTTTCATTTTCTTTATTGTATTTAAATTTTTTTCTTTTTCTTTTTTTGTTTTTGTTTTTATTATTGTTACTTTTTTTTTGTTTGATTGTATTGTATTGTTCTTTTTTTATTTTAATTGCTCTTAAGGACAATTGAAATCTGCTCTATAACGTATAATTAACAATTTCTGTTTTCTTTGTTTTGGGTTTTTTTTTTTTTTTTTGGGCCATATAATTGTCATTTAATTAATGAATTGTTACCTTTAACTAATATTAACAGTAATTTTTTATTTTTATTTTGTTGATGGGGAACGTGGGAAATTATAAAATTTTCTATTGTATTTTACTATTTTTTTTTTTTTTAATTTCTTTCTTTTTTTATTTGTTTTTTTTTTTTTTTTTTAAGGGATATTAAATTTTAGGATATCAGAATTTAAACAAATTAGAATAATTATTTGAAAATAAAGGCGATTTTGCTTTTGTATAAGGAAAAGGATAATCAAAACATATAACAGATAAAAGTCATTTACATGCAGATTCGTTAAACATTAAAGAAAATATCAGATTATATTATTATTAAATAAATGGAAAGATAAAAAAGAATTTTCATTGTAATAGTATGTATTATTGTAGAGTTATAATTATCGCCATTTATGAAAACTTTTGTCTTATCCGTGATAATTAATAATTTTATTTTACCGAATTATTTCATAGAAAATTATTAACGCAAATTAGATTAGATTATTATTTAAGGGATATAAGTAACACTGCAACCTTTTGATGTAGATCTATTGTGTAGATCTCCTCCTATTACTATACGTGTTGTGAATTTTCTCTCTACAACTTATAATACTTCTGTCATCCCTATTGTCTCTAAAAAACTAAAGATTTGTAAAAGGTATATTGCTGGCAGTCAATCTTCAGTAAAGAAAATATACTTCTAAGGGGTAAATATTTTGTTTGGATTAAAATTCTGCAGTTTTTGAATATGAATCCTGGAGATTCTTTTGACGGAATCTGAATGTATCGTTATTCTCTATTATATATTACTTTAAGTATACATATTTAGACGGCAGTGAGACTAGAATATTGCAGAATTTCCAGTTTATTTTAATGATTGGATGCTTTTTATATTTTTTTCCGATTATAGTTTCTCAGAAGCTTTTTAGATTGTATTAGCTCGGATTTTTTATTTTACAGTTTCCTTCTACAGTTTTCCTTTTCCATTTTTAATGTTTTTCTTGTTTTGTCTATCTATGCCACAAAAATATGTTAGGGACCTTTCTCGTTTCACTCTATACAATCATATTTGTCCGAAAATAATTAATTAAAGAACGAAAGAACTTAACAATAAAATTCTTAATATTTTCTTATTGTTAAACAGATCTTTAATTTTTTAAACTTTACAAAAGTTTTTTTTTAGTATTAATAATTTTTTTTTTTTTTCTTTTTATTAAAATATTCAAGGCCTCAGCAAAAGCTGTATGGCCATATGATTCATAATTGATTAAAGTTAAATTTTAAGTGGACAAAATGTTTTGTTTTATATAAAGAAATAAATAAATTATAAATTAAATAGTTATAAACAAAAGAAAAATTTAAACATTATCAATATTTACATATTACATTTAGTACAGAGTGTCAAAAAAATTATGGCTTTTTTCATACGGTACGATAAATGGTTCGCTATAATATAAGTAGGTATACTGATAAATTTAACGTTTTGAAGAAAAATTTTTTCGTTACTTACAATTAACTTCATCTAAAAATCAAAAAAATGTTCAAACTTCTAGTATCAAGATCTGAACAAAACTTTATCTTTTGTGATCATTGTTGGGATGGAAATTAAAAAAAAAAAAAAAATAGAAATATTTAAAATTGTAAAATTGTTTTTAAACTATAACGAAACTTTTTTCAAAAGAAATCCAAAAGATTTTTTGAAATTTGAATTTTTATATTTCGTTTAGAAAATGTAGGCTAATGGCCAAGAAATTCATTTTTTTCATTTTAATTTAAACAATTTCTTAGCAGGTAACTAAAATAATTTACAAAAAGTTTTTTAGTGCCTCTTGTGCCTGTGTGCCTTTTATAGTTTAGTTAGATAATTTTTAACTTTAATGTTATATTTATGCACGGACTTTTAAATTATTTAATCTGATGAAGTTTTTGGAAAATGTGATATCTAGAGGAAAATTTATTTCCTCAAACTTTATTCAACAAATTCTATATAGCAGAAGTATTTGCAAACAAATTCTATATACAAGTATATTAAATGTTTGCCATTAATTTATTGGCCATTAAATATTTTCTGAATCAGTTTAAAAATGAGAGTGCCCAAAAATGTTACTTTAATTTGTTTTCAAATAAAATTTTAAAAATATTATGATATTTTTAATTCAATAATTGAAGTTAAGAAAGACCTTTTTTATATAATTACCAAACCGCATACATTAATGTATGTAAGGTATAGGTATTGTTTTCACACCAAAAATTTGTGCCTGAGTTTTTTGCAAATATGGACTACTCCGGTGGGTAGAAGCTTGTAAAAAATTTTTAACGTGATGTCTGTATGTTGTTTATGCTTGTATTTTGTTGTTGTTTATGCTGTATGTTGTATTGTATGTTGTTGTTGTTTATGCTGTATGTTGTATTGTATGTTGTTGTTGTTGTGTATGTTGTTTATGCGTAAAAAACAAATCAAAAATTTTTTTTTCCGGAGTAGTGCATATTTACCAAAATTTTTAGTATGAAAATAATACCTACATAATTCCGTATAGTGTATACGGTCGATAACAACGTTGTTAAATTATTAGAAGTTATTTTGCTTTGATATAAATGCTTATGTAAAAATCTATAAATTTTGGAATTATGATTTTCGTGTAATAGCGATCGGTCCTGTGGTGGATAAAGCTGATTATTTTTTATTTTAATTGTCATTTGTCGTGTGTATATTGTAAAAATTTTAATTTTATTTTTTTAATAAAAATTGTGAACCAAAAATTGGGAATTTATGTGTGTTCCAATTATAAGAAATAAAAAAGTCATATATCTATGTATAAAAGAAAAAAAAATCCAATCCATAATATTTTAATTTTGTAATATGTATAACTGAATTTTCTCCACATAAGCCAAAACTATATTATGAACCTAGTTCAAAATATGTTTCATACACATAAACACAGAAAATATAATTTATTACCCTTTGTTATCTAGTGGCAAATTTTTCATCACTAAACAATTTTTAAAATTGTTTCATGTCAAAACATTCATTTTATGCTTTTTATACTGTGCGTCTACCTGCAATTATAGTAATTCTAATAAAATATATACCGTACTGTAAGCATATAACAGTAAAAAGGTAGTCTTATCACTAAAAATAAAAATACCATAAAAATGAAAACAAAAAAACAGCAACAGTTATTTTTACTATATAAACACCATTAAATTATGTGAAACTGAACACTAACTGTTCTATTTCAGTGTACTGACATTTAATGACTGAAAATATGGTAAAATGTTTTAAAGTGATATTATATATTTTTTTTGTTTTGTTTTGTTCTTGTTTTAATTTTAATTTCATATTAAACGCGAAACCATTTGTTATTTTTTGTTTTTCTTTCTTGTTTTTTTTTTTTATGGTTTTTCATTTTATTTTTCTTTAACTGTTTTTCTTTTTGTATATTATAATATATAGTGGTGAAAAATACGTTCTAATAAATTAGAGCAATTTCCTAAATGACAGTATTTAATTAGCGATGTAATTACATCGGACCATTATTATATTATACTGCTGTACGCACTTTGCGCTTTCATTTTACTTTTTTTTTTCTATTTTATTTTTTCTTTTATTTTTTCCTTTTTTTTATATAACAAATAAATAAATACAAAAAAACTTAACCTAAGAAATAAAAAAAACTTTGATACCGAATCAGTGGTGAATTTAAATTTTTTTTATAATTGGTTCGGTTTTGTCTTTTAGTAAAAAAAAAAAATATTGTATTTAATTAAAATCAGAATTTAGAAAATTTTACATATAAATTGCATTAATAATACTTAAGAAACAAATGCGAAATGCTTAGAATTTTCCTTCTTATTATAAGGCTTTGATTTCTGCCTAAATAATGACGAGATAGTTGGTTCTCGTAGTCGTAGTTGGGCCTCAAATGACAATGATGCTAACTGAAGAAATATTTTTCTTAGTTTTCTTACAAAACATTCTGTCGTCGGTCGAACATTGAACTAAGTCACATTTAAAGTCAAATAAGTAAAACTAAGTTTGTTGCTATAAAAGAAATCTAAAAATATGTTTGTCTTAATTCAAAATTCGGTTCAACCGTTATGTAGAAAAGAATTTTTTCTTTTAGTCGTATAACTTTAGTTTTACTTTTATGATTCAAATTTAGTTTTGAATCATAATTTTATTTATTTACATACCAAAAAAATTTTTTTTTATAACTTTTACAATTTATTTAAAATTTTCAGACACTTTTAAATCAATTGTTTTGTTATTGAACCGAACCGGATAAGTTCAAAATCTTACCATATAAATTAAAGATTTTTTTTTTTTTAAATACAAACTAACTATGAATTTATACATATTTAGTTCTTATATAATTCTATATACTGTTATATAGAAAAAAGAGTCATTTCAGAAATTTTCCCATCATTTTCTATTTAATTTTTCTTTAAAATTTATTCTCGCATCTTATAAATACCTCCTCATTTCCATATTTTGTTTTTTGTTTTTCCTTCGATTATAGGGTACACAATTTCAAGTAAGAAATGAGAAAAATAACAGACTCTCTATTTTGTGTAATAAATACTTACCGAATTTTTACTGTGTAACAAACAAATACACCAAAAAAAAAAAAAAAACAAAACTGGAATTGTAAGAAAATCTTAGAAAGATTGCCATGATTAAGCAATGCTCATCGTCTTAAAGCGAATGCAATTAAGATTTTAATGAAATCTAAAAAGATTTGAATTGAATTCTTTAAAAAAAAAATAATGGTGGAGAAACAACAACATGATGAACCAAAAATACGAATAAAACAAAAAGAAAAAAGAAAATTGAAATTAATCTGCCCTGAATTAAAAAAAAAAAAAAACAAAATTAAAAACCGGCGATAGAAAGAGACAGAAAAATGACATAAACATTAGAAAGAAAAAGAAAAAAAAAGAAAAACAGAAATTATTCTTTTTGCGTGTGATTGGATGATTAATTATTAAAGAAAAACAAATAGTGAAAAAAAAAACAAAGAAAACAAAAAATAAAAAATTATTTTTAAAAGGAATTATACGCTACCCTACCAATAATGATAATAGCATATTGTATTTCGTTTTGTTTTTTATTTATTTAATTTAAATTTTTAAATTTTTTGGCAAGATACAATTACATTTCTTTTAAATCCAGTGATTAGCTTTTCAAAAAACAGAAAAGCACAAAAAAAAAAATAAAGCAAAAAAAAAAATGGAAGATAATAATGAAAATCAACCATACCCGATGTTTAACGGAGGGTTTAAAATTGGATTATAGAAAATGGATAATTTATGAAAAAAAAACGATTATTTAAATTTTTTTCTCTTCTTATTTTGATTTCGTTAAAATATTTTGCATATTTAACGGAGATTTCTAAGGAAATATATAATTCGAATTGATGTTTTATAGAAGGGTAATTTTGTAATAGTAAAAGACACGCACACGTTTTACTAATATAAATTATTTTCAATTTGTTCAAAATGCCATTTCCATTTTTTTACAATTAAAAAATCATTAATGTATTAATCCCAACAATGTAGGGAAGATTGTTTTATGATAAAAAAACAAAAAAGTAAAAATAAAATATGTTTTACAATTACCAAACAGCATACAAAATATACAAAGTTATGATATTAAAGATGTTGTCCGTATACTCTGACAAGATTCAAGACTTAATTTAATCGTAAAAGATAAGACAACAAAACTTTTATATTAACCGAGATACAAGGAAAAGTGTAAAGTGACTATTGGCCAACACTAAGATACTTTCACCAAAAATGCTGTATAAATAAAATTTAATCATATTTTATACAAAATTTCAAATATCTGACTTAATTGGATATCCTTATATCTATAAATTTAATAGATGTATGACAACTACCCGAAACTGTTGTGTTTGACCAACCAAATTTTGAAGAAATTGCAAGTAGAAAACTTAACTTTTTTTATACTTCTGAAATTTAAGATATTCAACTTAATTGCTGAGTTATGCTCATATAAAAAAAAAGATAGATATTCGAACTGTTGAACTTCTTCAATTTCAATAGCAAAACGATCTATGATAGTTTAATTTAAATGAAATGATACAAATTTTAAAAGCCTAGATTAATTTTCTTTTAAATGATCATGCATTAAGGACAGATACACATAGTTTAATTGTCTAAGAATTCAATCCTGAGCAAGAATAAATATACTTTTCCACATCTATCTTTTCAAATTTACACTGTCATAAACATAATGGCAAATTTATTATACCCATAGAATGTACTTTTGAGTGTAAATATTTTTCAAATACACATATGTTCATATGAAAAGAAATTTAGATAAGATAGATGTTCGTATTTATTTATTTATTTATTTATATTAATATTACATACAATAATGTAGTGCAATATTATTGAACCATCGGCTACTAAGGCCATTATAGGTTTTTATACTATTATTAAATTATATACTAATATTATTTATTTTGTTTATATTATATACTATATATTTACATTATATTTGGTCGTAAGGGGGGTATGTAAAGAAAAAAACTTACGACCTGTGCAGGGATCGAACCCACACTCCTTCGGGTAATACGCCACACGCCTACCCACTAGGCTACCGAAGCCCCAGATGTTCGTATTTTAGATAAACTTTCAAAATAAAGCATCATTTAAATTGCATATTTTTAGGGGAAACATTTTTATTCTTTCTAAATAGTAAGATATTGTTATTGATACTACGATTAAAATTCTTTTTAATTTACTAATTCTTATTTTGTTAATTGATTGTTAAATAATATTATTACCATTTTCGCTTTTTTTGTTTTGTTGGTAATTAAAATCACTTCAAGTATTAATTTGAAAAATAGTGTCTTAAAAGTTATAGTAATATAACTAATATATTGTTTTTCGTTTTTGTTTATTTAAAGAAGGATTTCATAAATTAGATTTAAAGCTTTTTTTTTTGTTTTCATGCAAATTAAAGTTAATAAAACTTAAAATAAAATTAAGATAAATGTTTGAAAATTAATTAACGTTTTAAAATTAAATAGTTATTAAAAAGGATATAATTTAAAAAATTGTTACGCTTTCTTTATTTGGGCAAAAACTTTTAGGAACTTAAGGAAATTTCTAAATATTTTTAGAACTTCACTGGAAATTGTTTAAAAAAAACTTGTTTTCATTTTTAAGGCATAAAATAATTTAATTAAATTGCATTTCAAAAAAATATATGATTAGAAAATATTGGTGCCTACCCAAAATTTTTAAATCAAATTATCACTAAAACTTACCTTTTTCTTATATAAAGTACCCATATAAGTACCATTAAGTACCAAAAATATTTTTAACGTAAAAAAATATAGGATATAAATATGAAAATAGAAAAGAAAATTAAATAACAAATATATTTATCTTTTGAACAAATTATCATTATATTTTCTTTATTTTAATTTTCAAAATTCTTCTAATTTTATTTATTTATTTTCTTAAAGCACCCACTGGAAAGCCAACAACAACAGCTGCACATAATACATCATCCAGTTCGATATTTATATCATGGAAGCCACCACCTGCCAATACAATACTTGGTGAATTTTTAGGATACAGAATAACTTATCGTCCTCGAGACAAGCATACAAGTGATGTTAGCGAAATTTACATCCGTGATAGTACCGTCGAGGTAAGTTCATGTTTATTTATTTTATAAAGTACATAATATGTACATATGTACATTGATTCTTTAAAAATCGGTTTTTTTTTTTTAATTAATACATTTAATAATAAATAAAATTTTAATTTCAAGAAAATTATTTAATTTTTTTTCCAATATTATCCTTTTGTTAATAGATCAAGTATTTGCTTACTTATTTTGTCTATATGTACACTGAAGACGCAATTTCTTTATTTTCACAATGTATCGTAATTTATTATACATATATATAATATATGTATATATGTGTGGATATGTATATGTATATGTATGTATAAACTATATATAAATACAGTTTATACAAAGTACCTGTCTTACATAAATAAAAAAAATAGGATATAAAATACATCAATGATTCTTGAATTCTTTTCGTTATCTTCATAATAAATTCTAAAATAAAAAACAAAATGAATAGAGGAAAATTATTAAAAAAAAAAAATCTTAAATGAAGTGAAGAAATTTTACATACTCCTACTATTCTTACATAATTTTAAGTCTCTAATAGAGTGAAAAACTAAAAAAAAAAAACTCCTACAATGAAAAATATATCAGATCTTGGCTAAAGCCACACCATAGAATATATTAAAACGAAAAAAAAAATTTGGCAATCAAGCTTGAATAAAATTTTAGACCAACATTTTATTATTTACCTTTCCACTTTTTCCACTTTTACCTTCTCAAAATTTTCATATTTCTATCTTGCAATTGTATCTATTCGTAACAGCAAATTTTTCTTTATTTTTTTTTTTTTTGTTTTTGTGCTCATTCAGATAACCAACATAAACGATTATCCTTCTAGTTCTTGACACAAAATTGTAAAGGATAATGTTGCATAAACAACTCTGATAATCTTTAAGTTTTTATTTTTTTTATTTTGTTTTTTTTTTTTTTTTTTAATAAAAACTAGAAATAAATAGCAAAACGAAATATAGAATAAAACAAACAAACGAACATGTATATGTATATACTCAAAGATTACAATATACGATTTTTAACATTTAAATTACAGCATTTTAAGTTTCTCCCTTTTATCTGTGAATATGTTCTTGTCTTTTTACCATTTACTTTATATTTTACCCTGTGCAATATACAAACAATCATGGATAAGGTTATGTGATGGATAAAATAAAACACATTTGCATCATTTTAACTATAAATTTTTTTTTTCCATCTGTTTTTCTTTTTCCTACATTTTAATAGCATCCATCCACTTTTGAATTTTATCTAGCGTTAAACAATTGCATGTCTAATATCCGAGAAGAGCAAAAAGAAAACAACAAAAAAAAAAAAACAAAAAGTGAGAATTAAAAAGAAAGAGACAAGCAAAAAATATAAAAGTAAAATAAAAAGAGAATGCAAAAAAAAAAAAAAAAAAATTTTGTAACCAAGATTGCATAACCAAAATATTGTTGCAAAATAATTGATAAAATGTTAGTAACTGGAGATCATATGATATACGTAATATATATATTATATATATATATAAACAGATGATGACTAGTGGTACGTTTAAAAAATGTTAAAAAAAAAAAAAAATTGGAAGTGTAAATACGTATAAAAGAATTAACGAAATTAGGTCAATTAGGAAATTGAAATTTACAAAGTAAAATGTTAAAACAGAATATAAAATCATATGGAACAGATCTAATATTTACTAAGGGTATATTTATTCATGTATTTGAGGAATTCAAAGAATTTTTTTTTTTTTAAATAAATTTTGAATATGACTACTTTAAGATAAGTTTTAAAAGTTAACAAATCTTTAAAAAAACAATGTTTTTAATAAATGTATGTACAAATTTTAATATTTACAGAGATAATATATAGCTACATTATATTTGGAAGGAGGTTGGAATGTTACCATACCATTTCTTTTCATTAAAATTTTTTTCAAGTTTGAAAAATAATTGATCGTATACCTTTTTACGTAAGCCGGTATCAAAAGGAGTGAACAAATAAGCCATAGAGACCTCTAATTTTCTATAATTTACTTATTTATGAAGTCGTTGAGAAATTATGTTATTATAAAAAGATTAATAAAAATAAAAAAAACTAGAATTTATTATATTTAACTAGGGAGATAGTTGTTAAGTATGTAAGTTTGCACCAAAACTTCAATTACATATAGATAAGCGAAACGCTCTAGAAAAAATGACTTACTATATCCTAAA
Organism: Poecilobothrus nobilitatus; assembly: GCA_947095535.1. Taxonomy (NCBI): domain Eukaryota; kingdom Metazoa; phylum Arthropoda; class Insecta; order Diptera; family Dolichopodidae; genus Poecilobothrus; species Poecilobothrus nobilitatus. The sequence continues at coordinate 321,016,179 of OX352772.1, read as the reverse complement.
AAATTTTTTATAAAATTAAATTGCTAGTGAATGTGTTAAAGTATGAAGCATTTATGAGGGTAATTGTTTTCATTCAGCTATATTGTTGTATAAGAGCTTGAGTAAACCTATATAATACATGAGAAATAGACTACAAGAATTTCTACCGAACCTAAAATAATTCAATGTAATAATTTTTTTAGATAAAGTAATACATAATCATTTTGGTAGACCTATATCGTTAAGGATAAGACCAATAAAAATAGTTTAATATTTACAACGAACAGAATATTAAATATAATTTAAAATTTGATTATAGAGCGTCCGAACTCCGAACACTTTATTATATAATTGATTCTAAAGGTTTTACCTGTGTCCTTTTATTATATCACTATAACAGTTAGGTAGGTATTATTAGATAATTAAAAGGTCTGTATTGAATATAAATTGAAGATAAATCCAAAAATATTTAAATTAATTTATTCAAATACAATTTATTTATTCAGGAAAAAAGTAGATAGGTAGGTGAAGAAGTGAAAAAAACAAATTATTTGTCAAAACAAAAAATTTTTCATAAAATTTAGTTCAGTTAACATTTATACTACTGGATCACTACTATTGTTCATGTTTTCGTATAGCCTGGCTTTATAATTTAAATAATAGTTTGTTAATATTAATATCAACACACTCAGATTGTGAACTGATCTCTCGCGGCATTCTCAAAATTGGTTCAAACTTCAAACCGTTCAAACTGATCGATCTTAAATTGTACGGAGTTTTCCACCTTTTGTACAAATAGAATACCCGCAACTTAGCTTTGTGATTGGATTTTATATTTTATTAAAAACTATAGAAATACCTAAAACTAATAAATTTAAAATTATTTTTTTAAAGTTAGTTGTAAGGTTCTAGCAGTTTTAAAAAGGGATTCAAAGAATCATTCATTATATTATATAAAAATATAATTTAATTAAGGATTTGTGAGTATTTTATGGAAAAGAATTGGCAAATAAAATGTTACAAAATGCAAACCAATGTCAAAGTTAAAGAAGAGAAATTGATTAAAAGCCAAATTTTTGTACTATATTTTGTTAAATTTCTTTGCTATTCTTTTATAATACTTTAGAAACATGTTTATATCTGTTTTTTTTTTATAGAAAATTTTCTAAATTTCCACGAACTCGTGTTGTAAATAAAATCAGACAAATCCTCTTGAATGAATTCCCTGACTCTAAGGCAATTCAATATTTTCTTTCATGGCAATTGCATATTTTTGTCAACAAAATTTCAGATTTAAAACTTATTTATTAAAATGACAACAAAAAGCTTACAATTTTTAATCTGAATTCAAAAAGAAAATTGCCAAATTATTAATATTTTTCATAATAACTTAATAACATTTTTATTATGTTTTAAAAATATTTTTTTTCAAAAATTTCCAAGTCCAAGTTTACCATTACCTTAAGTTAACCATTTTAATAAAGTTTTTTTTATTCCTATCTGCAAAACAAAATATTAAATATTGAATATTTCTAAAAGACAATAACTAAAATTTTAAAAATTAAATTTAATAAATTTTCAAATGTAATTTAAAGTTAATTTTTGTTACCAAAAGACAAAGAAAATCTTTATAAAACAAAGAAAATTATAAAAATTCAACATTAATATAAATTATATTCACTAAAATCTTTTTTATTCGTTTAATTCTATATACAAACTTGAATTATACATATCATTGTAAGTAAATGTAAGTACCATTTAAACTTCTATAATTGAATAAGAGATTTAAAAAAGATAAAGGTAAATTTTCCTTTTTTTTATCTCATTTTTCAATCTAATTTTAACTGAAAAATTATAGTTAAAATGAATCACAAATCACTACATAAAGTTAAAAATTAAAAAAAAAAAAAAAATCTTTTAAGTGAATTTCTTTTCAATTATTTATTAGCCAACCATTTTATTTTATTTTTTTTTTTTTATTAAAATTGCTTAAAATAACTAATACCAAGTAAAAGTCAACCAAAACCCAAACACTTAATACATCACTTAAATATTATCCTTTGCACATTATATAGCTTTATGCTCTAAATATCCTTTAAACTTATTTCAAATTTTGAATCTTTTAAAATTACTTTTTCACTGTTTTTTTTTTTATTTTTGTTTTTCTTAACTGCTTTCTTTTTCTAATTCAACAAATTCAGATTTCAATTGAATTTTCTTTTAAAATGTGAAAAATTTAGAAAAAAAAATAAATTGTGAAATAAAAAAAAATCATTTAAATTTTTCAATTTTTTGATTTTTTCTTTTGAATTTTTCTTGTCTGTTATTGAAGAGAGGAACAAAAACAAAAAAAAAAAAAAACAAAAAATAAAAGAAAATTCTGCAAGCAATTCTATAATATAAAATAAATATTTTCTTTACTTTTTTACATTTACAAAATCGTGAAAAATCTCAACACTTCGACCACAAAATCAATGATTTGATCATGTTGATGATTTCATTTCACATTTTACTAACAAGAATTTTGTTTTCTTTAATTTTTTTTTTTGGTTTTTTTTTATTTTTATTACTTTTTTTTACATTTTCCTTTAAGTAGCATTTTCCTTTATTCACGTTAAATCCTTTTAACTGTTTTATTCTTTTTTTTTTGTCTTTGTTTTTTTAAATAAATTCTTCGTATAAATTCCTTGTTCATATAACTATAGGTGCATTTGTATATGAATACGGGTATAAGTTTAAGAATTAAATAAATAGTAGTACTATATTTACTAATATTTTTAGATTTATATATATATGTCTGTTTTTATATCCTAAGGATATCAATTTATTAGAGGATCCCTTTTAAATAATAAATTTATTACATAAGAAAAGTTATTTCCTTAATACATAAAATATATATATTTATATATATATATATATATATTGATTGATTGATTGATAATAAACCACTAATACATACAATAAAGAATTTTAAATAAATAGAAAGAAAACAATAACAGATAATACGAAAAAAAAAAAATAGTTATTTTACCATATCCTATGAATTTTGTTTTTGAACAATTTAAGAAGAAAATTTTTTTTTTTCTCTAATAAAAAAGGCGGTTGAATTTTATTCAATTGCCATTTTTGTTTTTCTTATATATATTTATATTCGAACATTTTCCTGACCTGTATTTATTTTCCAAAAATAAAAAATTCAACCACTTTCTAACAATTTAGAAAAAAAAAAAACTTTTAAAAAAATATGCTTATTAAAAATGTTTCACTCTGTCAGCCGTGTGTATTCTACGCTTTCCACCTTTCATTAAAAAGACATTAGAAGTAAAAATTGATTATTTTCAAATAAATGAAATCTTGAAACACTTGTAAAATTTTCAAAAGATGGACAAAAATATTAAAATCACATTTATACGAAATGAACGAAAATATACGAAAATGGTATTTCTGAGAAGAAGAACTCAGACAAAATAAATTACGGTAAAGGAGAAATTAGTCTTTCGTTATAAGACTACATATGTAATATATATATGATTGCGTAATTAATACAGGTTTTTAATTTATTATATTACTAATATATAGTACATATTATTGTTAATTTTAAAGGACTTAATATAAGGCAAAGTTGTAAATAATTTTCTTCCTTCGTAAATTAAAATGTTAAAATTCAGATTCTATTACTTAAAGCATTAACATAAATTTCTAATTAATCTAAGACCTGAGAAAAAACGTTGAAAAGTTAAAAAAAATTGAATTGCTCAAATATTGAACTTGAATTATTGCCAGAACTGTTCACAACTGTTATACTAGGTCATATTTTTAAGCTAACCTTTATATATATTATAAATGTTACAACAAACCCAAAATTAAAAAACAAAAACTTTTATTTCATTTTTGTTGTTTTTATTATAATTGTAAAATAGAACGTTATTGCAAGCCAAAATATCACGATGTAAGGATATATGTTTATTATACAACAGAGATATTTATACATATATATATCTCAATAGTCAATACCAATATACGGTTTCCATTATTTTTATTTCTTATAAACAGTATTGAATCAGTATTCAAAAGTCTTCAGAATATGGTATAGGCGAATTTTCTTATATTCTTTCAATGTGTTTTTTTTTTATTTTTTATTATGATTTCAATTGTATGGTCCAGTCATATTGAATACTTAATCCTTTAATTTTTATTTTTTTTTTTTTTGCTTTTAGTTTTATGCATTTTAACCTCAATATGACCTACAAATAATAAAATGAAAGCAAAAAAAAAAACAAAAACCGAAAATGAAATAAAACTAAAAAAAAATCAGTTTAAGAAAAATAGAGAAAGTTAATAGCAGAAACGATCGAAAAAAAGGATTCAATTTCTATCGAAAAATATATATATCACAAATAGATATAAAACATCTATTTTAATAAATAGGTTTCAATAAAGTTGATCAGAAAAAGAACAAATTCTTGAATTAATGGTAGTATGAGCAAAAAAAAAAAAATTTAGGTACATGAAATTACGGTCTGTTCAGAAATAATATCCTACTCGGAAATAAAGTAAATTTAATAATCCAAAAATATGTCTAAAAATATATCCTAGAAATATGCAATTGTATATTGTCAAGTAGGAAGCAAATAAATTGATCAAAGGGGCTTCGGTGGCCTAGTGGTTAAACAAGTGGGCTTATTAACCGAGGGAGTGCGGGTCCAAATCCTGCACATGTAGCAAGTTTTATTAATTGAAAACAAATCCTTCTTGCCAAATATAGCGTAAATATAAAATATATAATACAAACAAAATAAATAATATTAGGGGCTTCGGTAGCCTAGTGGGTAGGCGCGTGGCGTATTAACCGAAGGAGTGTGGGTTCGATTCCTGCACAGGTCGTAAGTTTTTTTCTTTACATACCCCCCTTACGACCTAATATAATGTAAATATATAGTATATAATATAAACAAAATAAACAATATTAGTACATAATTTAATAATAGTATAAAAACCTATAATTGCTTTAGTAACCGATGGTTCAATAATATTGCACTACATTATTGTATGTAATATTAATATAAATAAATAAATAAATAAATTGATCACATTTTAATAATGGGCATTGCTAAGTGTGGCTCATTAACCAAAGAAATGCGGGAATATTTTGAATTAACTGGGCTTTGAATCTGAGACATTTTACTCGAAAGACCGACGGTATAACGCCACATGAGAATATTGAGGATGTTTTTCCATATTCTTGATATGGTTATGGTCAATGCTTTGTTATTTTATAGAAAAACTCTGTATACCAAGGTAAAAAATCTAAAATTTCCGTGGCCGAATACCTTCGTAGAATTGACGTTTCTGTTAAACGTGGGAAAAGATTGTCATCTTCAGCTTCTCCATCTACTTCATTCTCTTTGAGAAAAAAACAAGAGTATTAAAGAGTGACCAAAATCCCTTATTCCGATATCCGTTTGGATAAAATTCATCTTATGCCGATATATCCAACTTGTAGACTTTGCTGCAAGGTACCAGATTTTTACTTACAAACCCAAATTATGTGCGATGTGAAATGCAATGTTTCCCTATACAAACAACAGCCGCAATTGTTTTAAAACATTCCACATTGAAAAATGTTTTATTTTTTCGTTATAATGAATTATATATTTTATTTTTTGTTTTTCATTTTTCATTTTCAGTTTTATTTATGTATATGAAATATGTATTTAGTTTAATGGCATAGCGCCATTGATATATATTTTTGACTTTAATTTTTGACTATAAGCAAAGATTTATTCTTAGTTGGAGGTATTTTTTACAAGGTCAATGAACACAAATAATTAAATCGTTTTTTATATGTTCCAAGACAATTTTTGTTTTTAGTCTTAGAAAAAAAAAACAAAATTTTAGAGAACCCACAATTTCCTATTTTAATTCTTGAATAGATGGACAATCTAAAAAAAAAAATAAAGAAAATGTTGAAGTTCTTGCAATGGTTATTCAAAATACAAGAAGTTGTTTTTTTTTTTTTCTTGGTATTTGAATTTTTTTTTTTTTTAATTTGGAACCAAATGATTTAAGGTATTTTTTAGTTCGCATATACATCCTTTTTTTTTGTTTTTGTTGTTAAGATAAAACTTTAATAGCTTTGTCTATTCAATATATAGAAATAAAACTCTAGGAAACCTTTTTATTAATTTACGTAAAGTTTACATATTTTTCTTTATCATTGTTTTTTTTGTTTGAGTTGTATGTTTTCGGTAGGTTTTTGTTTTCCCAATTTAACTAATAAATAAAAGCATTCTTTATTTTCCAAAAAAAAAAAAAAAAAGAAACCAAAAAAAAAACAAAGAAAAAAATTAATAAAGAAAATGAAACCCCAATTTTACTTTATTAAAAAGTTTTGGACATTTTAATTTTAAACTCTTGTCCTTTTATAATGCAGATAAAATATTTTCAATAAAAAAAAGAAGAACAAAAGAAAAATAAAAAAAAAAAGATAACTATAAAAACTAAATGAGAAAATTTTTCAATTTATCTTTTTTTTTTTTGTTTTTTTTTTTTGTATATATGCATAAAAGTTTGCGACTTTTAAACTTTTATATTTATTACAAATATTTCATTTTTAAAATAAACTTTAATAATAAAACACAAAATTGACTAAAAAATTGTTTTGATCTGTATAAAATATAAAAAATAAATAATGTAAAGATTTTAATGATTTAGAAATTTTGAAACAATTCAAATAATAGAAAAAAAAAAAAATTAAATAAAATTATTTTAATTTATTTTAAATTTAATTTTAAATACCAAATTATTAATTTTTCTTTCTTTTCTTTTAATTTATTATGGCCTGAAATTTTTTTATCGTTTTTTTGAAAGAGTATCGAAAAATAATCTCCAAAATGGAAATGTAATGGATCTGTAGGAGATGTTATTTTCAAACTCATAGATATATGATATTAAAAAAGCATTTAAATTGAATGAATATTAAAAATTTTGCAGAAATATCGGTGGTCTGATGGTTAAGAATGTATAAAATACGATATAAACACCGAGGTAGTGTCGGTTCGAATCCCATTCACTTGGTTAAAATTATTCCCTCTTACGACAATTACGGCCACACTTGGAAAGTAAAGACTGTCCTTGTAACATTTATAATATGGCAGCAATATTAACTAAAAATCTAAAATTCTTTTACAAACCTAGGCAGGCTATGGAGACTAAATCTTAGAGAGACCGGCCAATTCTCGATTTAAACAGATAACGATAAGTTAACAAATAACGTCTCAAGGAAATTGTATCATTTATTTTTAACTTTTCAAGAAAATTGTAAAATTTGATTGCCGTATTTGATCTTCTTAATTGAATTTGACGATAGAAGGTATTTTTTTAACCTTTATTTTACTATTAATTTCTTTATTTGAATTTCCATTTTTACAAATGATTACTGTATGCATTTAACTTTTAAAATTCTACCTTTTGTAATTTATTTATTGGTAAAAAATTGAAAAATATTTTTCGGTAATATTTTAAATGAGGTGGCAAAATCGCGAAATGTTTTAGCTGGTATAGTAGTAGTTAATTATTTCTAGAAGATTTATAACAAATTTTTCAGTAAATCTAAAGTGATGCCACTATAAAAAACTGAATTCTAAGCAATTGTAAAATTTTAGAAAGGAATTTCAGAAATTTAATAAATGTTTTTTTCTTTTTGGTAGGATAAATTGGTTCGAAAAAGCGAGAGAGTCTCTTCATTATAACCAAAGTTAAGTCTGTCTGAACAAATGCAGCAAATCATTAATTTTCCAGTGTGTAAGTAATGTTCGCGGAAGGTTTCTAATATAAATCGCATTCAGATTCAAATATTATATTAAAATTTAATAATATAATGGGTCATTTCAAACTCAGTTTTATACATTTGATGCAATATTAACAAAATTACTGTAAGTTATAATAAGTGTAAGTTGTAATAACTTATAACTGTAAGTTATAACTTATAACGCAACTGCATCTAAAATAGAAAGGTTGATTTAATTCATCGTCATATTGTATGTAGTGATGGGACCAAAATAAATAAATTATTGAATTAAGTGAAGTTCTAAAATTTATCACAATAACCATGGTGTCTCCATTCATCACTTACCAAACGAAAAAAAAACTGTCTTATATTAAGTAACTTATCATATTTACAAAAAAAAAAACTTCAAATATTAGAATTGAATAAAGAAAAAAAGTTTTAATTGAAATCTATACAACTTTTACGTCTTAATTTATGTACACATAATTGAAACTTTTTATATTTAAATCGACATTTCAATTAACTTCAAACCACAAAACATTATTTTTATTTCATATCAATTCAAATCAATTAAACAAAATTAAATCCAAATTAGAAGAAGATTTATCTGTTAATTGATTATGGCTTTTTACAAAAAAAAAATAAATTAAAAGAAAAAAAAACCATTTTCTATTAATTCAATTAAAAAAAAAAAGAAAATTTAATAAAAAAAAATTATTTTTTTAGAATAATAAAATTTTAATATATCCAGCTTTTGCAGTGATTGATGCACCGCTTCTCATTTATAAGGGAATAAGAGGTCTCGGGTTCAATTTCCGGCTGGGTACAATAATTATAATATAAAAAAAAAAAAAAATATTCATATATCGCAATATAAATACTTTATATATCATAATATCTCGTACACCCCACATTCCTTCCAGGAAACAAGGGTTATAGCTACCTGGCGCATTTATGTACCACGGTACCTAGGTATAAATAAACAAAGAAATAAATAAAATTTTAATATTAAATTTATAAATTATATGTATATAAAATTTAAATACCAAAATTTCTATTAAATTCGTTTTTTTCGGAATCTTATATTTCGAAATTAATGAAAATCACCATTTATATATAATATAAATACATTATTTCCCTAAAATTAATCAAACTAAATTCTAAGTTTTTCAATCTATTAAGAAAATTATTGTAGGTAATGTTAAAACGTGTTTTCCCAAAAAAAAAAAAATAACGATCTTAATATATGAATATTAAATGAATATTAAAATAACCTGAAATAAAAGTAAAGAATTCCAAAATTCAAATTATCCCTTTAGTGAAAATTCAATCAAAAAAAAAAAATGTATTGGTTTTTACTGACTTTAAAATGGTTTGAAATGAAAAATCAGGAAACAGAACAAATTTATAGCTTTATTTTTATCTCTTTCCTACGTAATTTACATTTTTACATACACTTATATAATATTTTTTTCTGTCTATATATAACTTTCTAATAATCTACAAGTATATAGCTATTTGTATCTCTTTTTACTCCTACAAGTTTTTCATTTTCTGCCGTGTATTCAGTACGTACGTAAGTGTAAAAGTATTGAAGTCGAGAAAAAAATGTATTCAAAAAATGCGATAAAATCTATACGGAAGCGGTACGTTTAAACCTTTTCAAAAATCCCATAGAACAAAAGACTGTTTCTTATTTTTAAAATGAATGTATGAAAATAATCGTCTACGACAAAAGATCCGATATAAAATCCCCTATGGACAAAAGACTATGCGTCAAAAGATCCATCTAAGAAATTTCAATAGGTCCAGGTTTGATTTTTATATTTTTAGAGTTATGTATATTGAAAATTTGAGTATCCCCTTTTTTCAGAATATATAATGATATATATATATATGTAAATGCAAGATTCTGAATCAAGAGAGATTTTTGATTTGGAACGAATATTAGGGTTTTTTCTTTTTTTACAATATTTATGTATAAAGTGCATCCACGAGTTTCTAAATTAGGAAATATTTTAGAGTTGTATTCAAAAATTTCAATAACTTGTTTGGGGCGGCAGCTTCCATTATTTGCTTAAATATATATAACATAAATAATTAAGAGCGACTTTATAGTTGGTTACAAAATCAAAGTTTTACGCCTTTTGTAGAATATTTACAGATATGTATATGCAATATTCTGAATTAGAAGGCATTTTAGAATTGTATTTAAAATCAGGCTTCAAATTTAACTATTATTTTTTATACCAAAACTTTTAGGATCATATGGTTTCTTCGTAATTTGCTACCTTTTCTTAAATAGGTTTCGTCGTAGGATCTTTTATTTGATGGGACTTTTGTACCTGGGACTTTTGACGTAGGGTCTTTTGTCGGCGAGGATTTTGTCTTAGTGGTTTTTGTAAAAGTTCTTATTTTTACGGGTCTTTTCAGTTTATGTACTTTTATATTCCTTGAAAACAAAAACAAAAAAAATTATATTAACAAGAAAAACATTGTTAGTGGAAAGTTAGTACCTTCGGAAATCAGAATGATGAAAAGTTCATCTTGATCTGAGTTATTGAATTTTTACAAATTAATAAAATTGAAAGTCAATTTATTCAGATTGTTGTTCTGTTGCATTGAAAATAGTCTTTAGTTGCTCGAATTTCTGCTTTTTTTTTTTTTTTTTGTTAAATATGACAAAAAATGTGGAAAAGTCAAAGTTTAAATTAATTTTAGGAATCAAAAGTTCTATTTTTAATACAATATGGATATTCTAGTATACTAAACTATATAGAGTTTCAAAACATTCAAACTAAACTTTTGATAGAGTTTCAAAACATTTATAGATGACAATGCACTATATAAGGCATTAAGTCAAAAAAAAGGCCATAAAAAAGACACTGCACGAAAAATTAAGTTTGAGACAAAGAGGGATACTAGCATTTTATTTGTGTTAATAACTTTGTTTTTTTTTTTTTTAAATTCCATATTATTGTTTTCCATGAAAAAAAAAAACCGATTTGAAACTATATTTAAATCAAAGACAAAATAGATTTTTTTTTTTATTCTGAATTTAATTAACTATAGATTTTATTTCAATTTTTTACTAAAAAATGAAATTTTTTTTTTTTTTTGTTTATATTGCAAAAATTTTCAATAAAAGAGAATTTTTATTCAAAAAAATAAATGAAATTTTTTTTTGTATATTACAAAAAAAAAAAAATACCTTGAAAACTGTACCTACTTTAAATTTTAAACTCTACACTAAATCAAATATTTTGATTTTTTATTATACAATTTTCACGTTCCGGAGTTCTAATTTCTTTTTTTTTTTTTCCTATTTTAGTTTTCCATTCTAACTACTTTTTTTTTTGTTTTTTTTTTTTTGTGCAAACAATTTTTAATACTCCTTTTTTTAATTTAATTTTTTTTATTTTTTGGTTTAGTTTTTTTTTTTCGATTTTTTCGATTTTACTTTAACTTTATTATTTAACGAAAAAATTCTAAATAGAGTGCGAAAATCAAATGAAAAATTGATGAAAATTGTGAAATCTATAAAGTAAAACGACAATGACCATCACAGAGCAACGTTAAAAATGTATAAAATAATAAAATTTAGAAAAAAAATGTTGAAAAAGGATTTAAATTTTAAACGTTATTTTCATTCAGTTTACTCCTTTTTTTTTTTGTATTCTTTACAATAATATCATGTTAAAAAAAAATTGATATGGAGTTTTAAAATAAAGAATGATATTTTAAAAGATTTTTTTTTTTATATACCGAAAAAGTAATAACTAATGACTTACAGAATGTGCAAGTAAACACTAAAACCCACAACCGTGTTATAATCTATAGTTTGAAAAATATTTGAAAAAAAATATTATTTTTAGATTCCCAGCAAGGATTTAGTAATATTTTAATATTTACACCCACGCAAGAATTTAGAGTAGTTTCATGTAGGTTTAAATATTTTCTAAAAAAACTTTACTTATTTAACATTAACATTAACAATGACATTTTATTTTTATTAAATACATATTATAAATGATTGAAAGAAAAATATATGGACTTATACTTATAATATATAAGTATCCTTTCACAATTAATCCTTTATCTTTTATAAACTAACTTACATTAAAAGCCCAGAACGTCAATACATATGCAAACATCTTTTGTCAATACCTAATTTGGTAAAACTTAAATGAATACATCAAAAGGCTTACAAAATTATTTCCAGTTATTATAAATTAAAATTTTAATTCATAATCTTCTGACTGAAGTAAAAATTTCGCCAAAATGCTAAAACATATACAGTAACAGTAAACATTGGAAATCTAAGGATATTAGGCTGAGGCAATAGTAAAATTTTTAATTTAGTAGTAAATGATTTTTTTTTTTTATTAGAATAACTTAAAAGTTATTTTAGTTATATTCTATAGTTTAAAACAATTTAGTTCAGTATTCATTATGAAATATCTTTTCAAATAAAAACGAAACACCCTAAAAAGTAAATTATGCTACAAACAAAAAATTTTAGGTGTTTCATTAATTATGACCCTAAATTAAAAAATAACGCAATGTTAATATATTCGGGCGTAAATACACAGAGTTTGGTAATACTATTGAAAAAAATCTTCAAAATTGAAATAAAACTAATAATATATTCAATAACAACAACTTATCAATTCTATTCAAATCTTGTTGCATTTCATATGTTTGTTGTAATATGCAATACATATAGGATAGTTGCTTATCATTTTGATCATCTGTGTATCAAAGTAATAGAAATGCTTAATTTGAGATATTTCGATATTTTGGTTCTGAAATATTTTAAAACTCCTCTACAAAATGATGGAATTAAGTCAAAGAAAGAAATAAATATGAAAACAAATTTAATAAGAGTATAATGTTAGCCCTATTTATGTAGTAAATAAAATCTTTTAATTCAATTTAATACTTAAATCTTAAATTATAACAAAATTTTGATGTAACGATACTTCTGAAGTCATCGATAATTGATGGAAACCACAATCAATAGCTTTATTTTTATAAACTGTAGGAAAGTAGGGTCTCTATACTTTCCTACAGTTTATAAAAATAAAGCTATTGATTGTGGTTTCCATCAATTATCGATGACTTCAGAAGTATCGTTACATCAAAAGCCCACTTAAGCCAGTTTAGATCCATTGTGATACAATGGATCAGTGCTTCCCTACCTGAACATTAGTAACTAAACCATTAGTATTAGAAAGCGCTCTAAATTTACTAAGCCCATCTCCGACAGATCGAAAATGTAATTTTAGAAGAATTTCTCCAGACACTTTCTTCTTTTTAAAAACATTCACACAACAGATGAAAGATTTATTCCTATTCTTCCCATTCTTGCAACTTCTGTAAATTTTTAATTTTAATTTTATGAGGAAGATCTTTCCTAGTGAAAACCACGATTATTTTTAGCAGATTTACTGCTTCGTTTGACGCTGCAAATGGTTCAGCAAACGGAAAGTAATATTAATGCCTAAATCATAGATACCCCATCTTCGATTTTACTGTTCAGCTTGCACCCATTTGTATATATTTTAATGATGTCTTTGTACAAATGGAATTTCTTATCTCTCTCATTGTCAAGGAAGATATAGATGTAGACATTTTTTTTAACGAGATTTTCAATTTTCTCATATTTTGTTTAATAAACTTGAATTTTTATATATTCATACAAAGAAATAATTTCTACAAAAGAGAAAAAAAAGTATGTCAAAAGTAAAGTAATTCATTTTTTTTTTTCTTTTAAACCTAATAAAAACTTTGTAACACTTAATGTTAAAAAAAAACTCTTCCAAAAACCTACATTATAAATATTTACTTACGGTTTTTGGTTTCTCACTCAAAAGGCAAACAACTTTACAATTCACACTTATATTCCTTTTTGTAGATTTTGCGTAATTTTTTGTACTATTAGTCATAGTAATATCCTATTGAACTACAAATAACATTGTGAATTGAGTTCCTATTTTACTATGTCTTGCTTACAAAAAAAAAAAAAATAAATAAATGAGAAATGGAAACAAAACTATAGAAAATATATCATTTTGTACGATTTTCTTTTGTAAATTTCAAATTTAATTTCATTTTTATGTTTTTGTTTTTGTTTTTGTTTTTGTTTTTTTCTGAACGTCCGTTTATTCTAACAGTTGGTAACAAATAAACAAAAAAAAAAAAAAAGGACATTCATGCTAAGGTGTAGTTCCAAGTAAATGAAAAGCCAAAAACAAAACAAGTAAAAAAAATTCTCTGATATGTTATTATATTGAACTACACTGAAAATTGAAAAATAATAGTTTAAATGCCATTAACTGTATTTTGACATGTGTATGTACGTAAATTTTGCGTGGAGGAAAATGGCTTAAGGAATAATAAAATGAAAATTCTGTTTGCATTTAATTAAAACACTTTTATTTTAACGACAACATTTTACTGTATCAAGAGACAAAAAATATTTTGGGGGTGTAAAATTTTTTACTAATTGATTTTATACTCAATCATCTGACCGAAAAAGGAAAAATACAAAAAAAAAAAATCATCTGAAAGGTTAAATTAATCACATTTTTAAATTAAATTCAGTGAAAAATCAAAATTTTCATATAAATTTAGTGTAAATTTGTAATATTGTTTGATCAATGACTATCAACTATATAATAGAATAAAGCTGCACAATATATGATATCTATATTATATCAGAGAAAATGCGTCAGTTACATTATAATCATAGAAAACATTAATAATATTTTATTCTGAGGTTTGAAATCAACAAAAAAAAAAAATAAAAATTTATGAAATCAATCAATGAAAAATGGAAACGAATATTTCTGTATTTTTAATATTCTAGAATTGATCAATAAAAACTCATACTCATACGTTTTAAAAATTAGCCAACCAAAATTTAATATATTGGTTTAAAGCATATTTTTGCATTCGTTGCTAAGAAATCTTCAAACATTTAAAATTTTTTTCTAAAAACTTTTCACTCTAAGCGATGTAGAACTTAAAATTATATTAAAATTCAATTGAAACAAAATTTTCCGGAACCTTTTTGCCTTAGGGTATTATATATATTTTTTTTTTCAAATACTTCTTATTTTATTATACTCTTAATAAATTTTTAATAATGTATAAAAATTCTTAGATTGATTTCTTAAGTTTATTTTCAAATTTTTTTAATTGACATTTTTTATATATTTTTTTTTTTGTTACTTTTTCATTTTTAAAATTTTTACTCCATAATTATAATATTTAGAGCAATAAACAAAATAATACACCAAAGATTTATTATATAATTTTATTTTTATATTTTTTAAAGAAAAAAAAAATTCTGTGATACCTATTTGTTATTCTTTTTAACTGTTTAATATCATAATAAAACGTTGCAATCGAATAAATATAAAAAATGTTTCCGATTAATAAAAATCATCTGGATGAGTAATTTAAAAATATTTCAGATTAACCGTAGGAGTGCAGATTCAACTCCTGCACAGGTAGCGAGTTTTATTAATTGAAAAAGAAATCCCTCTTACTACCAAAATATAGTGTAAATATATAATATAAACAAAATAAATAATAGTGTTCGACCTATAATGGCTTTAGTAGCCGATGATTTTGTAATATTGCAATATATCCTATGTCATTTGTAATATTAATATAAATAAATAAATAAAATATGAAATTTTTAGTACCTATGAATTCAAAATCAAAAAATATTAAAATCTTTTAAAACAATTTTTATAAATTAATTAAATAAATTTATATACAACGAATTTTGCATACTTTTAGGATTTTTTTTTCAATTTGGATTTTTAAATGTTTTTTCACTTTTACGTTTGTTGGTATTAAGGTACAGAAAGAGATATAACTTAATAAAACTTTAAATTTATCGTCTTAAAATATTATATTATAATTCTGAGTAAATTTTGCATTATATTATAAAAAATATAGTTTCTCTATATATATGTTCTTTTTATCTTATTTTTAATCTATAAGAACACCATTTTCTTTATTCAAACCAATTTTTTGACTTTCATTTCACCAAACGTAGGCCAAACTTTTAATATAGAATGTATTACTTGGTTTCTTTACGTCGATTCAAATATATATATTATATGGTATTGAAACCGAATCGTGAAATTAATCCAATATACTTTTAAAGCAATTTGTAGATTTGCTAGTCCGACAAAAGCTCTTAATATAGGTTTACAATGGCTTTCTCATAAAATTCAGTACAAAATCAAAAGACTTAGAGAATTTGAGCCTTGAGCGAGTTGTCTACAATGATGTTCCATACGGGAACACCAAACATACATTGACAAAAAGTTTAGTGGCATTCACAAAAAACTTTGATATTTCAAAATTGAGTTTTAAGAAAAATTTCGTTGCCAACTTTACAGTAAGGGTGAAACGGAAATATACAAGGAAATTATTAAAAAAATATTGTAAAATAATTATTCGCTTAAGTAGTCGATCGTCAATAAAGTAACACTTTTATGGATTCCATGAACATAGCAAGATTAAAGTTAACAAACGTGTGAACGAATTAGCAAGACATGGGACCTGGACTCTAAAATAAAAAAAAGTATGTATTTCATATTTGAAAACTATAAAATACACTTTCTAACAATAGCCATACCATAGATGTAGGCGTAATCTAAAGCAACTGGAAAACCTCAAGGCTTTAAAAAAATAATGAAAAAACTGTTAAGCTACACGTGTATAAATTATCATCACTAGTCAGTAGAAATCGATTCAGCCATACAGGTAAGTTACAACACATAATGCAGAAGTTGTAAAGAGAGGAAGGTATATAGAAGACACTATTGCATCAATTGCTCTATTAATGTCCGACCCTAGAAAAATTGGAGAACTAATTTTATTTTTAAACGTTACGGACTAGTTATATAATATAGAATATAGTTGGCTTCCAAAAATGACTACGTCTGTCCTATAATATAAAATTCTAAAGAGCAGTAATAAAAACCAAACGAACTAATCTTAACATTTAAATAGATATTTTATGTGAGCAGAAACAATGGATTATTAAAAGCTTTAATTATTATAAGGTTATTAAATCTTAATTATTTAGTAATTAACTAAATTATAATTAGTAATATATTTCAATTTTAATAGTCAGTTATTATGATTAAAACAATTATTGATAGCTTATAAATGCTGCAAAATAAAATCAGTAAAAACTAGTTTGCACATAAATAAAAAACAAAAAAAAAAAAAATTCTTGTTTTTATATTTGTTTTATTTGTTTCAAACTTTTTTTTTATATTTTCATTTTTTTATTTTAGAATTTTATCATTTGATGACTCCATTTTGTAATTGAATTTCTCACAAAAAACACATTTATTAGTTTCGGGTTTGTTTTGTGTTAACCAATTTTAAAAGGTTTTTTTTTTCTAATAAATTTACCAGTCACTTCTGTTTTTTAGATACAGTTAGTCAGTTTTGTTTTTGTAGTTAACAATTGCACAGTAATTTGGTACCTAGTTTATTCAAATTAAAAAAAGATGAAATGGTAGTTATTTTTTTTTTGTTTGTAACCATTTTTTGTTTTCAAATATGAAAATAAAAAATAACAAACTGCCAATAAGAAAAAAAAAAAGAGTTGAAGAATTTAAATTATTTTTCATTTTTATTTAATACAGAAATTTTTTATTAAAAAAGTATTAAAAATAAAAATTTAATTTAAAAAAAAAGTCTTTTTATTAATTTTTTATTTTTTTTTTTTATTTTTTATTAAAATTAAATCATCACAAAATTTCATTATATAACCACAAAATTTTTCAATTAAAATATCATTTTTATTTTATTTTATTTTTTTGATATACGTATATAAGGAAAGTATAGGAATTATGCGAATATATTCGATCGTGTCTGTTAATGTAAATATGATAACTAAAACCGTCCTAATTAATGCAAAGGAAATCAATTTGCCGTTTATGTTATGTTCCAATATCGGAACAACTGCATTATCTCCAAAAAACAACTGCATTATCAACAAACAAACTTTAGTAAAATTTAGGTACATGTTTTGTGATTTCAAAGTTAATTTACCATTTTATTTTGGAAGTAGGTGAAATTTGAGGGATTTAATTTAAAATCAAATTTAAGTGATTCTTTTAAGAAACCGGAAATAGTTTTTATAAAAAGTTTATTCGAAATATTTTTGTGCATGGAGAGAAGCATTGATAATATTTATTAATATAATATAATATAATAATTAATGACATTAAAATCAATTGCAAGTTCAAAAGAACTAGAATCGTCAATTTGCCGAAAATTGCAACTTTGTCACCTAAAAACCACCTTTTGTAGAATTCAAAATACTTTAACATATTATCATTTGCAATACTAACATGTTCATTAATTAATTAAGTAACTAGGTATAGATAAGTTAGTTGAAAATTTTTTTTTACAATATGTATTTAATTTATAATAAAATTTAAAACTTTTTTTTAAAATATATTTAAATAAAAAATCCTATGCTTTTTTTTTTGAAGTTTAAGTTGTAATAAAATGATATTCAAATACTATGTAATGTCCTTAATTTTTAACAGGATTCTGACAATTTAATACTCATACATAACAAAATCAATAAAATGAAAATCATCATTCTTCAATATTTTTTTTAACTAAAGTTTGGAAAAATTCCAATTTAAATCTTAAAAAATTATTAAATTTGCAAATAAAATCAATAATAAGTGCAAAATCATTTTTCAATAGAATTAAAATCTTATCGACACCATAATTACTAGTTAAAACATTGATTCAATAGTCAAAATATAAACTTTTAGATTTAATATATACAAAAAAGATAATATTTAGATTAATTCTTTTTACAAATACAATAACAATAAAGAATTATTATTACCTTGGGGAATAAAATTAAAATTAAATAATTTTTTATGCAATTTTTTCGGAACTGACTTAATGGAGTTTCTTTGGATAACTTAAACTTGGCAAAAATTTATATAACATAAAAAACAAAATCGTAAAAAAGACAAATTTTTTTTTTTTTCGTCGACAAATATTACGAAAGATTTTTTAAACTTTTTTTTTTCAATTTTTATATTCAATTTAAAAATAAAATTCTTTCTAGATCTTTTTTAAGAAAAGTAAACCCTAACAATATTTGAAAATACTAAAATAAAAAAAAAAAAAAAAACTAAATGAAAAAAATGTAAATTTGCCCTAGTTATGGAACAAATGAAGATGTAATACCTGAGCTGATCACAAAAGACAATAAAAACCATATAAAAAAAAGAAAAAAAAAAAAAAAACACAGAAGAAAACCGAACAAATAAAAAGAAAATAAAATAATATAACAAAATAATGTTCAGCTCTTTTTTTTTTTTTTTGGCTCAATTCCAGAAAAAGAGGCTGTAAAAAAGGAAAAAGAATAATAGAAAAAAAAAAAAAAAATTCAACTTTGTATCCCTCAACATCGTTTTACAAATATTTAGACATTTTGTCAACGATATTTCCATTTTAATTTTTATATATTTTGTTTTTATCCTCCTAGTAATAATGTGTTTTCCATTTTGTTTTTTCTTTTTTTTTTTGTGTGTTTTCGCCTTCCTATTCTAAATACATTCTTTTCTTTTGACAAAATGTTACTTTGCATTTTAATTTATTCCTATATACTATTACATATAGTAGTATTGTTCTTGATGGGTTTGATAACCGCACACAATTTGTTTTTTTTTTTTTTTGTTTTTTTATGTATTTTATTGAATGTTTTCAACTCAACGTTCTGGTACTCTTGTTGAGGTCGTTACATTGCTTACCGTTGTAATCTAAAAGTGAATTGAGTTGAGTTGAATTGGTTACATCCTTTTAAAGTCATTATTAAAAACTATTTTTCGATTTTTCGATTTTATATTTTAAATTTAAAACACAAAAACATTTATTAGCGCACCATAAAATACTCGAAGCCAACCAACTAATAAATATACAAACATATATAATAACAAGAAAACTGTACCATAATATTGAAAATACTGACTAAAACAGAGCAACAATTTCTCGTATATAAATAAATATATATGTTAAGTTGTGTGTACACATTATAATTTACCTATGCCAAAAATAAAAACGAAATTTAAAAAAAAGGAGACAGAAACCAAAACAAAATAAAAACAAAAGAAGAAATTAAGTGAAATAAAGTATCAGGTCTCACTGGACACAGAGAATCAAACAACAAAAACCAAATAGGAAAATTCTCATTATTTTACGTTTTAGTTTTATTTTTTTTTTTTTTTGTTTCAGTTGGTTTCAAAAAAAAAATTATTTTTTTATTCCTTGGTCTTTAGTACAGAACATGAATATTAAATTAATGGTTTCGGTATTGTTTTTATTCCTTTCAAGCATTCGGGAGTTCGCCTATAATTTCTTTCGTCCTCTTTAAAAAACCAAAAAAAAAAAAATAAAAAAGTGTCCTTTGAGACCCTTTAGGTTATATTGTGATTATATTTTTGTTGTCTCCTTCTCTCGCTTTGATGTTCTTTTTTTTTTGTTTTTTTTTTGTAAATATCCTGTTATTTTTTTATTTAGGTATATCTCCAGTGGTTTCATTTATTATTACTGTTATTTTTGTTGGTGCTTTTATTGTTACTTTTGTTTTTATTGTTCTTTAATTCATTGTTAAAATTTACATTCTATAATATTATTATAAATAATAATATGGTTATAAATGCATATAATTATTTGAAGGTATTGGTTTGACAGTATAAAATATAAATACTTAAAATTGGAATAAAGGTTATTACATAATTCTGGAGATGTCGTAGGCATTAGTTATTTTAGTCAAATGGTTTTTAAAATCATATAATTTTATGTTTCCACAAAATGAGGATTTAGAAGAAATTAATTATTTGGGATCACTATGAGATGATGCATCTTGGATAACATAATGATGCATTTAGGTAATAAAAATCTCTATCATATTATTACATAGGTAATAAAATCTCTAACAGTACTAAATGATAGTCAATTTATAGGTGAACTTTAAAAATATACCTACGTGATTGAAGTTCACAAAGTCAAAACATATATCTGCTGTTGGTAACCACTGAACAATGAAATTATTGAAATTCTGATTTAAGCCAAATTAAAAATCATCATTATTATATTTAAAATATTTTTTTCTAAGCTACATGCTACGTGCCTATGATATAATTTGTACCAAATAATTTAGACTTTATTTTTATTTGATTATGAATATCAAATTTTATAATGTTATAAACGTATAAGATTTATATTTATTTAGTCAAATTTGTTTTTAGTTAATTTTTATTTATCCATAAAAAAAAAAAAAAAACAAAAAGAAAATAATTTATTTATATATATTTTCTGTAAAAATCTCTTTGCCTATTTAAAAATAACTAGTAATTGCATACTTTTAGGGTGCATTTACGATGTGATACTTTTATCATCTTCATTATCTTCTTAATTTCTTAATAAATGTAAGTAGTAAAATTCAAAATCACAAATGTAACAGAAATAAAATATATAAAATACAAATTCTGTGTTTTTAGGGCAAAAATTAAACTGCAGTTTAATTGTTTTTTTATAAGTGATCTTCTTCAACTTTAATAACGGTTAATCCTTGTTATAGTTTTTTTTTTATGAAACTATTTAATATACATATTATCATTTAAACAATTATATTTTTCTTTTTTTTGTAAATTAAAGTTTATAATAGTATTTTATTTTATATTACAAGTTGCCAACTTTTCATACGTATATACTAATAATTTACTATCACTATAATAGAGAAGCCTTAAAATTATCACAAAAAAAAAAATAAACAAAAACCAACAAAATAAATTAACATAAAAATGGGCAACGATGTCTTTCGAATCATACAAATAAATGTCCTTTTTTTTTTTTTATTAAAAAAAAAAATCAATTTTTTTATTTAAATTCGGGATAGTAAAATTTTTCTTTTTTCTTTTTGTTTTTTGTTTTATTGGGAGTTGGCGCCGAATAGTTATCGTTGTAATTATGGTAACGATATTTTGTTATCTTTATTTTAAAGATATTGGGAATTTATTTTACATTTTTTGAATATTTATACTTTTTTTTATATATATATTTCTTTTTTTTTATTTGTATAGTTATAGTAAAAAAATATATACAGGGATGAATAAAGTAAATAATTGGAAATTACTAAAGATAAAAAAAATATATATATACATTTTATTAATAATAAACACCAAAGTTGTTTTATAAATAAATTTTAATAAGTTAAAAATAAAAGTTGTTAGCTCGATCTTTAAATTAATTTTTTGTACTCATAATACTGTTATTTAAACAAAAATGAAGATCCTTAAACTGGAATTATTTAGGAATAATTGCTTAAAATAAACAATAAAATAAAAGGCTTCAAAAGAAACAAAATGTCGTTTTATTATTAATATTTTTAATTAATTTTTGAATTTATTAATTTTCATTTATTTAATCAAAACAAATTTAAAAGCAACTATTTTAAATAATATTCTAGAATCTTAGTTTCGACTTTCGCAACCATTTAATAATAAAAATTTTAATTTTATTCACTCAACCAAAAACTCTTCAAAGCATCCAGTAAAAATTCCAGAGTTTTTCAATGAGAAGCTATTTAAAAAAAAATTCTTATATTTTGGTTAAAAATAGGAACAACGAAAAATACCTACTGTTTTTTTTTAATTAAACATGTATTGTTTACCATTTATTTTATACTCCCAATAATTTAAACTAAAAACACGCTATAGATTTCAAGTAATCACCACCATAATATTACTATACAATTTCTATACCTAAATGTTAATTACTACATCATCAAACCTCTAATTAAGTTCATATATACTAAATGTATTCAAATAAAACTCTAATAGAAATATACGAAAAAATAAATCAGATCAAACAAATGGATTTAAAGCAAAATTTTTCATGTCCTTGGCTACTTACATAATATTAATAATAAAAAAAAAAATACATATACATATATATATGACAAAGGCAAAATAAAAATCCTATTTTTTTTCTATAAATTATTTAAAATTCTAATTTTATATAATACTTTTTGTTTTCTCTTTTTAGAGTCATGAAATTCAAAGCTTGTCAACATATACCCAATATTTGGTATCGGTCCAAGTTTTTAATCCAGAAGGACTTGGACCAGCAACAACAGTATTAGTTATGACTGATGAAGGAGGTAAGTGTTATTTCAAACATTATTTTTCAGTGTTCTTTTTTTTTTTTTGTTTTTTTTTTTTAGTAAGACCAAAGAATTTTTTAAATACATTATGTATTTTTATGACCCTATAGAATAATTACCGACTAGTGAATATAAGATGAAATGAAAAAATTATTATGATTTTAAATTTGGAAATTTTCCATAATATTAGAATGTTTATTTCCTGTTGGCAGTGTCAAAGTTAAAGTGTAAAAAATAAAAAAAGAAAAAAAAATTTCAAATTGGATCATAAATTTGAAGTGTTTATTTATATTTTTACCATAACTGGGGTAATAGGTTATACTTTTCTATAGTAGGTGATGGTTATGTTTTTAGAAATTTACAATAAAATTTCTGTTTATGAGTATATATAAATTCCATTTTTATTTTTTTTAATATTACATCACTTAACTAATTGGATAAGAAATATCCATATTATATCAGAAGCAAGGTTTATTTGTAGGCTCTATAGTATTTTGTATAGTTTTCTTTTTTAATAGATAATAATAAATTTTTTTATGTTTCATTGATAATCGTGCCATTAGGTAACGATTTGAATAAATAGAATTTTATTGCTATTCAAAACCACTGATTTTTATTGCTTTTGAATACAACTGAGCAAAATTTTATCACAGGGTTTTTTAATTTTAACATAAACTTTTAATTTTGAAGAATTAACTTATAATAAAAGTTTCCGATGGTTTAGAAAAAAAAAATGTCTTCTACAAATTTTAAATCCATCAAGATATTGTATTATGCTCAAGAATATTAATTAACCTGCTTTAGCAACAATGATTTTGCGATTTCTTAAAATAATCGAATGAGTTGTTAAGGCAGAACAATGAAAAGCCGAAGATTATTTTTTATACCTTTTTAAGACTTACGAATATGTAGGAAAAGTAGCACAGCATGATTGATTTCGTATTTAGAGGAACATTTAAAAATAGCTATATGACATTATGGTTTACGTGCCGATTTTTCATTAGAGGAGCCTATAGTTTTGGATCCCAAAAAAAAAAGGAAAAGATTTTTTATCTGCTTTTCCAGTTGGTTCAGCTACCGTCGTCATTAGATTTAAATCAAATACAAAACAAAAGTTAATATTTTTTATTTTATTTACACAACAAAATAAATATTAAATGAAAACAAACAATTTTAATTTATATCTTATAAGTCACAGATAACCAAATACCTCAGTAATATATAGTAGTCAAACACACAAATACAAACCCAAACAAACAAACACACACATTTTCTGTTATATTACATATATTAGACAATGTACATGTGAAATTATAACATTTGTATCAGAGTTTATGCCATAATAAAGAAAACTGTCAATATCTTAAAATATCCAATATCCGAGTATTTACTTGTATTTAAATCTTACAAGGAACCACTTTTCCAACAATGGAAGAAAGTGGTAACACGAAGCTCATTTAAAATGGTAATTCTGTTCATAAAACTTTTATTTTTATTCATACCACATTTTTAAAAAAATTTCCGTACGGACTACATAATGGGCCGAATGCATAAATAAGAGGTTGAACTAACTTTTTCAAACAAAATCTACACTTATACCTGTAATTTTTGTTTGAAAATGTCAGATTTGCGTACAAGATAAGTTTTATGCATTCGATCCAATATCTGCGTAAATTAATCATTTACTTAATACTATGTAAAAGTTTAACTAAAGAATCAATTCTTGAAAGAAAAATGAGGATTGAGCATTTATTAAGAAGTTTATTGCTCGTATATCATATTACTTCATGGTAAAATTTTCTCTTAAAATTATTCAAATCTATAAATAGGACCCGGACAAAAATATTATTACTTCAAGAATGATTTAATTGAAAAATATTTGTTAAAATTGTAAACTTTTAATATCTTTTTTAAATTTTACCTTTTTTTTTTATTAATAAGTTATTTTTAATCCATTTTATAACGGAAATTATTAAAAATGTTTACCATGTCATTATGACAAATTATAGAAAAAAATATATATATAATATTTAATGACAGATAAATGTCAAAATGTCAAAATGTCAAATGAAATTTTATTTTACCCGCTAAATGTCAACTCATTTTTTTTTTTTTATATTTACAAATATTTCTCAACAAATATAATATTTTCTTAATAAAAGTTGAATTTTGTTTTTATTTTTCCATGTTTTGATTATTATTAATATTATAACAAAAATATTACAACAAAGTTTTATTCTACAAGGATTTTTAGTTAACCCACCATTTTTCAATAAACTTTACTTGTTTTATAAAATATATTTTTGTTGTTTCATTTGTTCCAAAAACAAAAAAAGAATAAGTACATATATGTAACAGTAAGTTGATATAACCGACTTATTAATACTCTGCACCTGAAAAATTCAAATTAAAAGATTCTTTATTTCTTTGTTCTGGAGCTATGCTTGTTTGCTACTTGGAAAGTTCGGAAGCTTCCAAAATTCGAACCTATATTTCAAAACATCTCCAATATCAGTTTTAAATTTGAAAGAAAATGAAACATGACAAAACTCGTTTATACCAAATGTAAAGGTTCTATCTTTATTAGTTTTGGAGATATGCACGTTTGCTCCAGGGCTCGTTCGGAAGCTTTCAAAATCCGAACCCATTTTTCCAAGTTTTAAACCCAGCCTTTCTTTCATAATTAGTAACCTACTATAAGAATTTTATTAAGATAGCTTTATTAGTTTTTGAGTTATTGTGCAAACGGACTGACAGACGGACGGACAGTTGGACATCGTTAAATTAACTCAAAAGATTAAGAGTACACTGGTTAAGAATACAAAATGAATACAAAGAATAGAATAGAAGAAAAGATTAAGAATACAAATTGACACTGGTTAAGAATATGTATATCTATAACTTGTTTCCTTTTGCTGGTTACAATAAATTAACACCATCCCAAAGTTAATGTACCCTATACTTTAGGTGTAGGCTATAAAAATAGAGAAATTTTCTCATATTTTATTTCAATTTATGTATAGATAATATAATTAAAATTAATTTTAAGTTTTCGCATTTAGCATTTAATAAAAACTTTTATTTTCATATTTCGTAACAAGGTCATAACAAACTTCATAATTACAAATTATTTTCAAATAATGAAATAATTAAATAAATAATAAAACTTTTTTTTTTACAATTTGAACCAATTGACTCAAAAAAAAATTCCTTTAAATAATTCGTAATAAAAATTCCCCCAGCTTAACCTAATAAATTAATATTCTTTTTAGCACATTTCCAAAAAAATTTTGAAAAAATGTGCTTATTAGTTTCACTCTGTCCGTCCGTCCGTCTGTTTACAAAACTTCTACACCGTTAAAGATAGAGAAAAAAAATTTTAACCATAGGTAGGTCTCATAAAAAAAATAATTTTGTGGAACAACTTTTTCATGTAGCCCCCCCCCCATTACGGAGCTACAGCCCCTCAAACTTTGAAAAAGCCCTATTTTTAAATGCATATATCTTATGTTCTGCTTAAGATTTTTTCAATCTGAAAACGTCATTCGACAGGTATTTCTTTTATCTTTGTAAATTAATATCAAAATTATACAATTTTTTTAAATTTAGTATTTAAATTTACCGTTATGTGAAAACCAAATTTTGCATGATTTTTCTACTTTCATAACTCCGGCACGCTTCTAGATATAAGCTTGAAATTTTGAGGCAAGAAAGAACTTTTAGAATTAGTATAAGTTTGCTCAGAAAATTTTTTCGGACCACCCCTTGTTTATGAGCTATTAGGGCTTAAAAATTGAAAATTTGCTATTTTTAAACACCTGTAACTTAGGAACCTGTACACATTTTACTTCTGCAAGATGTAAAAATTAAAGCTACAATAATATATTTTTACGTGTGTGAAAGGTTTATTTTAGTTGTAAAGGGTTCCAAAGTTGCAGCTCTTCAAAATTGCGAAAAAGCCCCATTTTCAGATTTATATATCTTGGGCTCTGCGTAATAGTTTTGCAATCTAAAACCGGCAGAAGATCGAAAATTTTATTATATATATAAAACAATATCAAAATTATGTAATATTTTGTAATTTACGATTTAAATTTACCGTTATGTGAAAGCCACATTTTGCATGAAATTTCTTTTTTCATAACTCCGACACCCCTTTAGATAGGAACCTGAAATTTTGAGACAAGAAAGAACTTTTAGAATTAGTATAAGTTTCCTCAGAAAATTTTTTGGTAACACCCCCTTTTTAAGAGTTATTACGCCTCAAAAATTGAAAATTTGCTATTTTTAGACACCTGTAACTTAGGCACCTGTAAAAATTTTTCTTCGGCAAGACATGAAAATTAAAGCTTCAATAATATATTTTTACGTGTGTTAACGGCTTTTCTTAGTTATATAGGATTTCGGAATTACGGCCCCTCAAAATTTCAAAAATGTCCTATTTTCACATTTTTTCTTATTACATGAAATTTTCAAATTTTTGTGCAAGTCACACTTCTAAACAGTTTGTATTGAGTTTTGGAAATGTGCGCTTTTAAAAACCGTTGGTTTACATTCTACCTTGTTTAATTATGTAACCCACTTGTTTCATTGATATTATTTTATTCAACGTTTCAAGTGATTCGCTTTTTTTTTATTTCATTTATTTAATTAGAATCAAAAATTTTTTCCCTATTTTTTATCAATTCTTAGTAAAAGCACTGATTAGTCCACAGTGATTAGTCCTTTTTAGCAAATTATTTTCTTTCTTTCCACTCTTATAAGGAGTATAGGGCGTCGACTAAGTCATTTACTATTCATATTTGACTAAAGTTCAGTTTTTGGAATCATTAGTTTCACTAAGCCGTTGTTTACTCGGTAGTAGCTTTTGTAGAAGACAATGAACCATGAATATTTTTATTTTTGCGCCTAACAGATGACGCAAATTATAAAAAATTATATTAATTTTTTTTTTATTATTAATTATATTAAATATTATAAAAAATATAATTTCTCGTCTTTCTTTTAAATTGATTTTACAATTATTATTTTTTTTATAATTTTGTAGTATTTTAAGTATGAGAAGAGAGGATCTAATTGTTATGCAATACAGTAGATTTAGAAGTCAATGAAATTGCTCAATTATTACATGCTTTTCAAGAAAACAAATTTACTAAAGTTCTTATACCACTCAAAATCTTCTAAGAGAAGCTAATGGATATATACCACATGCTACTAGGTTTGAGTTTCGTAATCAATAGAATTTCCGTCTCTTTTCCGTTTTCCCTTCTCTATAATTTTATTTTATCCACACTACGTTGCATAATTGTTACTTAACTTGGAGCGAAAGTTTCAGATGAATTACAATCTGGTTTATAATCGCTTTTTTATTTTTATATATACACTTTTTTAACTTTTTCTAAAATTTTTTTAAGCTAACCTTTATCTAAATGATTTACACAGCATTGATTCATTAATTCATTATTGAAGCACAGTATCATATTTAAAATTTAGTTTAATTTGTTTTTAGAATTTACATTTATTTTATTTTTTAATTGACGGTTGCTCTAATGCGTTATAGTAGACTAGATTCTAGATTTGTAGTTCACCTTCCAAACTTAGAAGAACTTATTTGAAAAAAATTGGTGTTAAGTTTCCTCAGATTATGGCACAACGATACCATACTTACACGCAATAAAGAAACTTTCAAAGCTTTTCAGATCCATATTAGAGAATTCATCCAAATCTTGAAACAGTTGAATCTGCCAAAATATTTCTGCCTTTTCCTTGACAGACTGAGACAAGTGCATAGAAAGTGCTGCACGCTCAATATACAACCTTCAAGAATTAAGATCCATATACATACTTAATCTTCTAGCATATCTACCGATCTACCTGTAGCAACACCAATCTTATTTAACATCTAGAAAAAGTTTACATTTAAATAATTTATTTAAAAATTTTTCAATATCGTTAAAAAATTCATTAAACCCAATCCAATTAAATTTTATTTATTTGTTTTCAATTATTCAACAATATTTTCTAATTATATTTTTTATTAAAACTCAATTTTTAGACATTTTTCTATATAAACATTTTATAAAAAAATAAGACATATATAAATGTTTGCAAAAACTTATACTATACTGAAATATAACATTTTTATCTAGAGATTTAATTTTTTTTTCATTTCTAAGAGGAAAAACAATAGTTAATCATTTATATAATAATATAAATAACAATAAAGTGAAATGAAGGTATGTTTAGTTCGTCGAAATAATATTTTTATTTATTACCTTTTAAAATTTCACCAAATATGTATACACCAACAGAAAAATAAACAAATTATTACCAAAAAAAAAGTTATTACCTATAGAAAAGAATAGAATATATACGTTATATACATGTATACATATATATATAAATAAAAAGTAAATTTGTACATTGAAAAGTTTTGCACAAAAAAAAAAAAAAAAGAAGCAAAAAAACAACGTTAAGTGAGGAAAAGTATGAAAATACAAAATAAAGAAACTGTTGTTTACTTTTAATTTTAAATAAACCGCACGACAAAAATTAATTGTTTTTTGGTTTAAAGCTAAATAAAAAAACAAAAACAACAATAATAATAAAAATAACAGCAGTAACATTTTTAACTAGAAAAAGAACATTTTTTTTTTTTTTTGATAAAAACAACTTTTCTTTAAAATACATTTCAGGAAACAAAATATTTTGTGAGAAAATTTTCAAGATGAACATCAGAGAACATCAACTCATTTTAACAAAACAAAAATAATAAAGAAAAAAAGAGAAAACAAAAAATTATCAAATGTTAAAATATTAAACTACTATATAAAAATACACATATATTACACATACATATATATTATATTATACAAAAACAATACATATAAAATACAATGAGTATAACACTAAAAACAATGTTACCCTTGACTCTAATTTTTACGTTGATAATAAACTTGTGTTTAAAATTTATGTATTTTATAAAAAATATTTAATAAAGTATAACAATTTTAGAAGGGGAGGGAAAACAATTTTGTTTATACAAGGTAAAATATATTCCCAAATGTTAATAAGATACTTTATTATCTATTTTTTTTTTTGAAATTTAAAATTTTTTAATACATATCAATAAGCGAACTATACTTTCGAGTCTCGAATGACGATTAGAATTGTACGGACAATTTTTTTATGGACGGATGTATACTTTCTCTCTCTAAACTTCAAAAAAGACAATTTTATGGTCCGTAATAACATCGGTTGCCCGTAATTGATGGATCTTAATTGTAGATTTCGTAGAGAAATTGACGTTATAGAGAGCTTAAAGCACTTGCTCTGCACCAGTTCCAGTTTGTTAAGAAAAAGACGAAAATATCTCGATAGTTTTGGTTTCTAAAACTTTGGGGAACTCTCTTAAATGGATCTGAAGAGGTTTTTCTGTTAGATTGTTATCATTGTGGCATAAATCTGGACTTAACAACAACTGCGTGGACGAATAAATTTTCCTATACGTTTTTGAAGGTACACTGGAACTAAATTCTAGTGATAGAACTAAATTCTACACTAAAACTAAATTCTGCTGACATGTTAGCTTTGATTATAATGTTACCTTAAATTAAAAATATAATTCCTCAAATACTTCTATTTCCAACAATACTCAAAGACGTCTTGGTTACAGAAGAAAAACTTAAAATTAATATTTGTTAAATTATTCTAAACTATTCTACCTTGAAATTACGTTATGAACGTTCTGAAAGAAGAAATATAAAGGATGTTTCCGACTCGATGGTCTTCCTTGAAATACGTGACCGGGCATGTCGAGACGAACTTAAAATTGTATTGGAGGAGTGATCTATTCTGGACCCTTTTCGAGATATGAGGGGTAAAAGCGACTTTCATAAAAAAATCTATAACTTTTAAACGACTTGCTAAAGGAAGGTAAAAAACAAAAATGCGTTTTGTAGAGTAAGTTGTCAGCTTTAATTTTTGTGTACTAATGATTCCCATATCATAACAGTTACAAAATTATGAGAGTTCAAAATGATTTAAAATGAAAAAATTATATTTCAAACTCAATTTTCTTTTGAAACACCCTGTATTTGCGGTACTTTTGATAGTATATTTCGAAACAGATTTTCAAACCCTATAATTAGTACCTCATAAATTTGTCTCTATCTCTAACCGTTTTTGAGATATAAAGAATAGAAAAGTTACTCTACACTTACTCTTACAAAACGCATTGTTTTTTTTCCCTCCCCATCCTCCAATACAATTTTTTTTTTTTGTCTCGACATGCTCCATCACCCATTTCAAGGGAGATCATCGAGTCGGTAACACCCTGTATGAATATAAAAAAAAATATTTTTAGCTAACTGCTAGTATTCAACAATAACGGTACAATGTGATATATGGGTTCATAGTGTAGATTCAGCCCTTCAGTTATCACGTCAATCTGATAAAAATATTTTTTTTTATATTCCATGATTTGTTTTTCTTAATAATCTTCTAGAAAATTCGTCATTGGTTATCTTGAATTTTTATTATTCTTGGTATATTTTTGGATATTTTTTTAAACCTGAAACTTTCCTTTGAATTTCAATATTATGTTTTTGGCACCACTTTATTTTTTTTTTCCTTTTCATTCCTATCCAATGACCATATAGCATCCACTTAGATGCTTATTATTCAATTTAGATTAAGCTTTACATTTATCCAATCAGTATTTTTATTGATTACTTGGCTGTAACTAATATAGAAGACTATTATATTTTTATGACAGAACTCTTATAATTATACGCGGAGGTCATTCTTTTATACAAAAAGTATTTATTTATTTGTTTTTCGATTACTATATACTTACTGCACTATCACTATGATCCGGTTTCAACAACTTTTTAATAAACTAAAATTTTATTGAAAATTAAATGTTAAACAAAAAACATTTTTATGATTTCTTTTTAATATCTAGTTGCCATTTTGTTCTTTTTAGCCTCAATTACAAAAATCATTCAATTAATTCATTATTATATTTTACGGTGTTCTTTCACACGTTTGAGATCTTTTTTTACTTTTTTCTTTTAAAGAAACACCTAATTAGTTAATGAAACTTATGCATAAAACTGAGCTTCAACTCAAATCTAACTTTTTCAAACAAACTCTACAAGTTCAAGTGTAGTTTTTATTTGAAAAAGTTCAAGTGTAGTTTTTATTTGAAAAAGTGAGATATGAATTAAAGCTCAATTCGAAACTGCATTCGACCTGCTGCATTCAACCTATAATAACTCTTTTAAAAAATATCTGCACTTTCAGATAATATCTGTACAATTAATCTATGATTTTTGACTCATTTGGATCTTTTATTAAATGGTATTACAAACTAAAATATATTTTAATAATAACCTTGGGGAAAAAAAAAGTCCTTGAAATTTTTACATTAATTTAAATTTTCTTTCCTTCTATAAATTAAAACATAAATATTGATTGGTACTTACTATTCACACAAATCTTTTTACATACAACATTAACAACAACAACAACAGCAATAGCAACAAGGATAAAATCAACACAACAATTGATAATATTTATATATTACCTTTTTAAAAATATATATATAAGAATAATTAATATCTGTACATAACAAAATGTCTCACTCCCGAAAAATCGTATATAACATTAAAATAAAAACACTATGTACATGTACATATTTATATTTTCACATCGAAAAAATTAAAAGAAAAACTTTTTAAATAACGATAGATAATTAATTGTTTTTTTGTTTATTACAAAATAAATAAAAAAAAAATTTATGGAACAGAAAAAAAAAAACAAAGATGGAGTTATAAAATAAATAAATAAAAAAAAAATGAATAAATTAACCAAGTAATCAAGTAACCATGTTTTAACCAAAAACAGTGTCCATTAATAAAATTTAAAATACCTATGTATGACTATATAATCATATTTTAAAACAAAATTTTCAAAATTGAAAACTAAATAACAGGAAGAAAATAAAAAAAAATAAGGAAAGAAGAATAGAACGAAAAAACTGTTCTCCTTTAGTTTTTCACCTGTACAATAAAGTGATTATATTGGCGCCATGAAATAAAGCCATAATGGATTTATTTCGATTTGGAATTTTTTCGCGTATGGCTTTTTTTCGGATACAATTGCGAAACAAATCCAAATGGCTTTATTACCTTTTTGGAAATGAAATCTTTTCTTTTCAAATAGAATTAAGTAAATTAAATTTTGAAAATAATAATAAAATATCAATTTTTTTCTTCAATTTTTGTTAAATGCACATACATATGTACTGCTCTAAGACAAAACTTTGCTGGATAAAATGTCAATTAAAAATTAAACAAAAATATCCTGATTTTGAATCCAACTCTAAAATCCCGCAAATACTCCGGAAAAAGCATATAACCCTGACTTTGAATCCAACTCCCTTCTCGCAACATTTTGTCTACGCAACATTTTTTCCCCTCGCCATTTTGCCCATATGTACATATTTTGGAAAAAGAAGCAACCCTAATTTTGTAATCAACCATAAAATCCCCCCAAATTCGAAATCTATTATATTCATAAATATGCATATTTTGGAAAAGGGAGCAACGCTGATTTTGTAACTAACTTTAAATTACTTTCTAAGCAAGAATCTTGCATATACATATATTTAAATATTCTGGAAAAAGCGTATAACAATGATGTTGAATACAACTCTAAAATACCTATTTTTTCATTTCGTTTATTTATATTTAGTTTGTTTACTATAAAATTAGAATTTGTATCAATTTTACTATATGGGTTTAATTCGTAAAGTTTTAAAAAACGATGTGGCTTTGTTGTGCATTATACGCGCGATTAATAAAGCCATACGCGAAAAAATAAAGTTATATTTGCGATATAACTTTATTTATCATCTAAAAGCGAAATAAGGCCATTATATGGCTTTATTTCACTGCCCCATTATATTATTCTTAATTTCTTTACAATTTTATATTTTTTTTCGCGTGTATTTCTTCAATGAAAAATAATTTTAAAAAATAAACAATCATTTTGAGTTGGTATTTTTTTGTTATTTTAATTTAAATTTTGCTAAATAAAAATTTTATAATATCCAATACCTATAATATAATGTATACATAATTATATAACAGTATTTATAGTTTGTTACTTCGACAGAGTATCTATATAGTCGATAAAATTTTTCTACAATATAAAGGGTTTTTTTTTTTTTTTGAAAAATGCCTAATTTATTTTTGCACCTTCAGGCCAAAATCATTAATTTAATAGAAAAACTTTTATAGTTATAATGGAAATATTCTTTAAATATAATATA
Source organism: Poecilobothrus nobilitatus (assembly GCA_947095535.1). Classification (NCBI taxonomy): domain Eukaryota; kingdom Metazoa; phylum Arthropoda; class Insecta; order Diptera; family Dolichopodidae; genus Poecilobothrus; species Poecilobothrus nobilitatus. The sequence continues at coordinate 320,981,832 of OX352772.1, read as the reverse complement.
TATACAATATATATACAAATATACATACATTCATTTTATATAAATAAGGAAATTTACATTACTTTATTGAAATAAATAATTTTATATCTAGCTATAGGTTGTTTGTTGTTTTTTGTTTGAAATTACATAGATATATAATAAATATGGTATCTTCAGATAAGTATCTTATTATTTTTATTCTCTCTGGCAATATTGAATTAAAAAACTTTTTTTTTGTTTTTTTTTTTATTTGTTTTCATTTGTTTGTTTCGTTTTTTTTTTTGAATATTATATGAAGTCTAATATTATAAAATAATAATGATTAAAAATAATGGAATGATTTGAAGTTCTATCGTTAAATGAATTGTCTTATACCGAAAGAAGATTAAAAAATTATATAACTATTCAGAAAGTTAATGAAGGAATTTCATAGGTTTATTTATATGAATATCATTATATTTTAAGCTTTAATTCGTAGTCTAGAAATCTCAATATGTTTTTTCTTCAAATTTACCTACTAGTACCTTATTGAAAGTGCGCACTGGTTTTTAATTATTTTTAGCGCAGTGCGAAAATACGCACAATCACTCTAAGATTATTACGACTAAACTCATGCACTATGTTCTTAGTCACATTTTATTTGGCATTGCAGGATTCAATTGTTTTTTTAATATTTTATATTAGCGCTTATTATATATGACAGTACAGTCTATTTTTTCTATGTAACACACTTTATTTGTTTGATAGTAAAAAAGAGTCACCGCAATTTAAGCTGTGTTATAAAAGATAACTTAAAATGTTGTTTACACTAATTTACTGTTCAATCTTTCCTTACATATCTTTAACTCAGAACCTTTAACTGATTATTCAAAAACTTCCATTTAATCCATATATTTTAAATATTCCGTACGATTAAAAGAATCGTAAAACCCTTTCACAAAAAAAAAAATAAAAAATGATTTAAAGATCTTCAAATGCATCGAAGAAGCAACTTTAAATAAAAATCGGATAATCTTCTGATTTCATTCTGATATATATGAACAATATCAGATTCCAATTAAGATCCAGAGTTTCCAATTAATGAATGCAATTCAGTGAACTTTATTCACTTTAAAGTTATTGGAAAAGGTAATTAAAAAAAGATAAATTATAACTTAAATTAAAAAAAAAAAACTCCGAATTTTCAGTACCTATCATAGTTAAACTTTTAATGATTAACAGATTTCTTTAGCATATTATTCTAAAAACTTTTGAGAATACAATTTATTCTAGAATTATTTTATTCTGCTCGTCAGACTGTTTGTCTTTCTATTTACAAAACTTCTTCCCTATTTGAAATTAAGCTATAAAATTTTAATAATGGATCCATCACATTAAAATATTAATTTTGTGGAAGAATTGTTTTGTATGACATAAACCGTTAATTTGTCACTGGCACCAAAGCCGGAAGAAAACCTATATTTAAATGATTGAAGCTCATATTCCAATTCAATTGCTATGACTTTCAAATTAAAACAGATAAATAACATTTTTTTAAAAATAAACTTAAATCGTTTTTCCGAAAATAAAAATTTGTATTCAAAAAAGTTTAGGTATTATGACAGATAAAATTTAAAAACATGTAAATTTTATTTTATGTGTACCCTAGTGATATTTTTTTTAAAGTAGCTAAACTCTAAAATTAAAATTTAAAAATATTATTGTAAAATATGTAAAACAATTTTTTTAACCTAATATAAGTTTGTTAAAATTAAATAAACAAAAACATCTTTAAAATGTGTATCTCTAAAAATCCACAGTTTTAAATAATATTTCATAGTTTTGTTTATTTTTTTTTTTGTTTAATGCATTTCTCTGCCACATATATGTGGACAGAAATTTACCCAGCCTTTCCTGTTCAGGCGTGGCTGTAAATGTGGTAAGGTGGAATAACTCTTACGGTGTGTGTAGGATTCGAAATCACAAACCCTCGGTGTTTACAGCCATCGAGGCCCCTTTTGTTTCATTTTCATTAAACAAAAAAAAAAATGTTCGTATTCAATTTTCCTTTATGAAAGAAAATATACTATACATTTCAATAACAATACACGAGCAGTTAATTTGATGGAGTGGTTAAGTCGCCAACCTTTCAATCTTGGTCTTCAGTTCAAACTCGTGTCCATTCAATTGTCATATTCAATATTAAGAATTTGTACCGTAATAAGTTATTTTAATATTAGCTAATATGGTAAAATAAATCATTCTAACGCCATCTATTATATAATATTTGTTTTTCATAGTTTTGTAGAATAGCTTCACTTGAATAATCAGTGGTAATTAGTGGACATAATAATATATTAAAATGGAGTTTAGGAGTTAAACAAGGTATTCTTCTTATAAAAATGGAAAAAAAAAGAAAAATTTAACTACATTAGCTATTTTGACTTGTAAATTACGAATTTTTCCCATTTTGATATAAAGTCCAAAAAAAAAAAAAAATTGTTCTCGTACGTAAGGTGTGTATCCCAATTTTAAACTATTAATTTAAAAATGTAATTTATAAATGATTACAAATGATAAAAGAATACTTTTGACTTAAGATAGAGTTTAGAGAGAATCCAAATAATTTAAGATCGGTTGAGCTTTTTAATATTTCATTCCACTGAACGGATTGCAAAATGTTTGAACCAATTTCGAAAATACTACGTAAGATCAGTTTAGAATTTAAGCTTTTCGATATTCATTTTTACCAACTAACACTAAAAGTCATACAGTATGTCAGTATAATATAAACAATAGTAGTGGTCCAGTAGTATAAATAATAACCGTAGTCTGTATGTTTTCACGCGTGCATTTCCAGATATTACATATTTCGCGTGTTGCCTAACCGTTAGTATATTTCTACTAATTAAATTAATAACGCATTATTTACTAACACACTAACACATGTAAACGATGATTTAACCAGCTTAATATGATAATACTCTAAATGAACTGAATATAACTCATATGTACTTATATTAAGCAATATCTCTAATACATAAAATAACACAAAAAGAATATTTTGAACACTTACAGAGATATTTTAAGGACGAACATTTTCATTAATATCGCTAAAATACAATAAAACAAAAATTTATTTAAAATAAAACACTATATTTATCTGTAAATAAATTTCATAGTTTTAAAATTTACTTTTTTTTTTTTTTATTCTACAATTTGCAACAATTGATCCAACACTAACAAAAAAAGATCAAAAATTTTCATAAGGACTTTTACTCTAATTAAAATTTTTTTTTTTTTTTAATCTTTACAATGAGATATTGAATATAACTGACCATACACTTTTCTTATACATTATATTATATATTACATTTATATACATATATACAAAAATATTTAAGAACACAAAACCCAAACACAAAACACAAAAAAACAAAACTGTTGAATTTTAATTTTTTTTAAAATATCGTCTGGAATATTTTCCATTAACCTTTTCTTTTCGTTTCATTTTTCTTTTTACCAATATTTTGTTTACTTCTTTTCCTTTCAAAAAGTTTAAAATTATTTTAATTAATCAGTTTTATTATCGTATACAAAATGTATTAAATATTTTTTTTTTATGTAAATTTGAACAGATTATAATTTTATTACAATTCTATTTGTTTTTTTTTTTTCTTTTTTTTTGTTAAAAAATGAATGAAAATAATCACAAAGTTTTTAAAAAAGGAAAAAAATTTCAACTATAACAACAAAAATTAAAATGAAAATTCTACCGGAAAAATAAAAAGTTTTAATTCTTTAGAACAGATTTTTGAATTGGGTTCAATAAAATTTTAAGTATTTAGAATTTTTAACAATTAAAAATTTCAAAAAATAACTATGTACCTATAGATATAATTTTTTTTTCTTGTATTCTTTAGCTATCTTTTAATTTCGAGCAAAACCAAAAGATAGCTATTTGATATATTTTAAATTTTAAAGAAAAAAATTTAAAGAGCCTTAAGAGAATTATTAAAATTAAAATTACTAAATAAATTTTGAACTTCATACGAATTTTAATGAATGTATTTTTTTTTTTTTTGGTTTTTTTTCTTAATGAATAACTATGAATGTTAAGGGATGTTTTTTAAATCATACACTAATCAATAAAAATTTAATTCAGTAATTTATCAATTATTTATTTATCATCTAATTTTAATGTAATTTTAATTATCCGTCATATTAAATCACAATGCTTCAAAGTTTGTTTTTTTTTAAGTTTTCATTATAACAATTTGGTATTCAATTGGTTTTTAGCACATTTTTAAAAATTTAAAATATTATAAGTTTCAGTATGTTCGTCAGTGCATCCTTCTTCTACACCGTTTAAAATACAACAATACAATTTTATACTCTTACATGTATACAATACATCTTACTCTTACTCTTACATGTATACAATACATGTATACTCTTCCAACTCTTAAAACCATCATTAATGATGTACCTAGTGGAATTTTTTTATGTAGTCTCACCCATTACTGAACTACAGCCCCTCGAAGTTTGAAGAAGTCCTATTTTTCAATATCTCAGATTGTACTTAACATTTTTCAAATCTAAAAACAACAACGGACAAGATTTTTTTATTCTTCTATAAATCGATACCATATTTATACATTTTTTTTAAATTTAATATTTCGACTTACTGTTATGTGATTTTTGCAAAATTTAGAATCCTTCGTAACTCCAGCACGCGTTTCGTTTAGTTTATCTTGAAATTTTGAAAAAATTTTCAGAATGAGCACAAGTTGGTTAAAAAAATTTTTTTTTTATCTCTCCTATTTAAAGTCTATTAGGGATCAAAGATTAAAATTTTACTACATTTAGACATCTATAACTTAGACACCTGCAGAAATTATTTCAAAATAAAACGTTAAAATTAAAGGTTCAATGTTATAATTTTACATCTGTTAATCGATCTTTTTAATTATATAGGGTTTTCTTAAAATTGAAGAAAGTGTCTCCTTATATTTCACATTTATTTTATATTTGTATAAGATTCTAAAGAAAATTATAGATTTGCATGATAATTCCAGTTTCTAAATTGTTATTAGTCAAGTTAAACTGTCTTTAGTCAATTGTTCGCCTTTTTTTTTTATCAAATATTAGTAAAGTTTGTTTGAAGAACAAACAAAAAACAACTCTTTTTTTTTTAAATTAAAATTGAATTCATATATTAATGTTTCAAAACTTTTCAAAGATAATTTTTATAGCTTGACTGTGTCAACTCTCGAATACCAATATAGACATAACGTATATTATTCAGCATATTTCATAAAATTTAAACATATTTTAGAAGATTTAAGATAACTGAAATATTAAATTCATTGCTCATTGCGTCAAACTAACCAAATTTTCCAGAAGTTGTATATGATAAAAAAAACTTGTTTTCTTTTGACAAAATTTCGAACACTAAATTATGTTCATATAAAAAATAAAGTTGTAGGGAAGTTGTACTTGAATCTGTCAGTCAAACATATTCTTTTTCAATATCGAAATTGGTATTTACACGAAAATGGAATGATAAAAATTTGCGTCATTATTTTATTTTTTTGAAATATTGTGTAGACGTACAAACCGACGAACGGACGGTTGAACTCTACTAAATTAATTCTGAAATCAATCGTGAGCTATATATACATTGTTTCTCATAATATTTATTTCGTCTTTTTCAATATCTCACAAATGTAATTTAAAATTTATCATATACTCTTGAAAGTAGGTTCGGAAGCACGTCACAATCATGCACGTTAAAATCTATGACAAAATCTTACTTTTTTCTTTTTTTTATCTTGCATTGAAACCAATTCTAAAATCCCTCTTAATTCGGAATATCACATATACATATATAAAAATTTTCTGGTTTTTATACATATTCTTTAAAAACAAAGCAACAATCTATTTTCCTTTAAAAAATATTTTGCAAGATTTTGTCCGTGAAAAATTTTGTAATTCAAGATTTTAGAAAGATAGATTTTGATTTTTTATTCGATCCAACTTTTTTTTTTATAATACCTCTGACTATTTTATACAAATTTAAGATAACAAAACTGTTCAAACTGTTTTATTAAAGTTTCTTTTTATTTTTAATAAGGATTTTTAAATTTTTTTGAGTATGACATTTAATTAAAATTTTAAAACTTTCTAAAAGTATTTAAAAAAAAAAAAAATTAATAAAGATAAAAAGTATTTAATTTAAGATACATGCACCTACACATAATTAAATGAAAAGATTTATGTCAGAAATATATAATTTTCTTTTTTAATGTTACACATTTCAAAAGCCAATTAAAGCTTAAAACTTATTCTGATGTTTCAAAAAAAAAAAAAGAACGAAAGAAAAAACTAAAGAAAACTAAAGAAAACTACTAAATGAAGACACTGTATAAAAAACAAATCTTAACCTGATTTTAATACAATTTCTTCCATTCTGAATTCTTTTTTTAAATATCCTAAGAATAATTTACAGTAGTTTACTATATCAATATTTGAATCCTTTTTATTTTTTTTTTTTTGTTCTTTTATATGTTTTTTTTTTAATCCTTAGAGTTAATTAGTTTTATAATAATAGTAGCTAACAATTTCTTATAATTTTTTTTTTTTCATTTTGTGAAATAAAATGAATTAAAAAAGAAGTTTTTTTCAGACTACATGACATTTCCCTACTCTTTTTTTAAAGAGAGACAGAAATTTAAAAATACATAATTTTATAATCTGTTTTTCTTTTTTTTTTTTTTTTTTGAAATTTAATTAATCAAGAAATTTTTGTTTTCTCTTTAATTAAATATTTAATAACAAAAAAAAAAAAAGAAAATAAGTTTAAAAAAAAAATAAGAACTCCTGAAAACTACATTAAACAAAAAATTTACAAATAACTCAAACTTATATATTTTCTAAAAGTTCAACATGTTGTTCAAATAACAAAAATGAAATAATATTAAAGTGCAACACTCTTTAGAAAAAGAAAAGCGGTGTTATGTTGATTTAAATACATACTTTAATTTCTTTCAATTATAAAATATATATATATAGGATAAGAACACTTAATTTTTATACCTAAATTTAAAATTGCAAGAATAAGATAGAAAAAAAAAAAAAAAAGGATTTTTTTTTGGATTGCATACTTTAGGGCTACGATTTCAAAAGTCTTTAAAAAAAAATTTCATTTTTCTGGGAAAAAATTGTGGAAAACTACAACATATATATACATACATAGAAAAAAAATAGAAATTCTTGCAGCTGTTTAATAAATCTCAATAATCTCCCAAAAGACTGCCATTATAATTTCTAAAATTTTTAGTATTTTATATTTTATGGTTAGATTTATATAAGAAGAAGAATCAGAAGAATACAGAAGAATTTTTTTCAGTTATTTATTAGGAAGAAAGTCTAGCTATTTTAATGATATTGAAATGAAATTAAAAACTAATATACATATAGATAAAGCAAAATTTAAAAAATGTATCCAAATTATGCTTAAATATAAAAAAAATAAATAAAATTGTTTGAGAGCTCTTCAATTAAAAGTTTTCTTCGAAATAAAAACTATAAAAAAATAATAGAAAATATTAGTAAGGTCATAATAGATCAATTATATTGGTATTCGTGAGATTTCGTCTTTTATTCATGCTCAGTAAATTTATGTTCAACTAATTTAAATAACTTAAGTAAAATATGTTTATATATTATAGATTAAATAATACGTATATAATTTAACTGACATCATTAACTGATACTTGTAACTGTCAATTAAATTTAATTCATTCTTATTTCTTAAAGAAATTTCATTATTTGCTTAACATATTGCCATTGAAAATCTATAGCATCGCAACACTGAGATTTACATTTTTTTTTTATAGATTTTAAAATAATTTAAATGTAAGATAATAAAGATTTACTATCATACGTCTATATTTCATTTGACTGGATGTCACTTGTCAAAATTTTCATATCTCTATGGTTTCATTTCAGATCTCTATCGTTTGATTGAATTTCATTTGGTTGAATTTCAATTGACTGTATTTGACCAGATTACCATTTTAGGTGTATAAACGTTGTCTAAATAAACTTTTTCATAATTTTATATAGATAATGTTTATAATATATGCGCAACTGAAAAAAGAACATATAATTAACTTTTTAAGAATTCAATAAAATGAAATAATAACAACCATTAAATGATACCGTGTCAAAATCACCCCAAAATCGGTTCTACACAAATTATTGAAAACCTGCTTTTAAACTAAACTACTAATCAAATTATTAAAGCCATGATTTAGTAGACAAGTAAAAATCTCTTCAAATTCTGGAAAAAGCATATACCCCTGATTTCCTATCCAATTAATCTCTCATAATTTTCTATATACATTTTAGCACAAAGAACTATATTTAAATCCATAATCAATAATCAACTTGCAAAAATATTGTCATACTCTAATCAAGACAATTGAAATACAAGCCCATGATATGGTTTCGATAGTAAAATAAAGCTTAAAACATAAATTAAACAAATTTTAAAATAAGAAAACATTAAATAATTCTTTAAATATTTGTCGTGCCAACACCTTTTGCATACTAAAACTGCTAATGTCTACAAGCAGTTTGCTGGAACACCTAAGCTCAATTCATCCAAAAATTAAATTCACTGTAGAAATTGAAAACGATAAGCGACTACCAGTTTTGAAAGTTTTAATCAAAAGAAAAGAAAACGGAGGTTTCGGACATACGGTTGGTTTATAGAAAAGCAACCCACACAAAGCTTTATTTGAATGACGTGTTTCTCACCATCATCCCTCAAATTTAATGTTGCTGCTTCTTTAATTAACAGAGCGAACAAAATTTATGACTCTGAAAGTTTTAAAGATGAATTAAAATTTATTGATGACACATTAAAACAATAATAATAACTATGGTGCCAAATGTTGCCGTTGGAAGATCAGACCCAAACGAGCAGATCAAAAATATGGCCCTAAACAAAAACTAGCATTTCTTCCATATTCCAGAAATGTATCAGATTGGATTCGATGGAAATTATTAAATTATTCAAACATGGAATCAAACCCATTTTCAAATTTCCAGCTAAAATTCGTCAATGTTTAAGATCACCGAAAGACAACCTTCCTCTTTCAAAACCTGGTGTTTACGAGGCTCCGTGCGAGTGTGGAGATGTTTATGTTGGAGAAACTAAAAGAGGTGTCAGAATTAGATTACAAAAGCACTTGAAAGCAATTCAAAAGAAGAAAATTAGCAAATCACCCATATATGAACATGTGGCGTATAATGACGGTCATGAAATTTATTTTCATAAGGCTAAATACATAAAAACTGTTGGTAAAAGAAGTTGGTAAAAGAAGCTATTGAAATCAAAAAGCGGACAAATTTCAATAGAGATCAAAATTTTATTCTTTCACCTACTTGAAATCCAATATTACATAAACTAAAAACTATAATGTCTCCACAATAAAATGTCCAGATACTGTAAGTTTTGCTTGTAAATTAAATTTTTTAAACATCAATAATAATTTTAATAATAATAACAACAACAATATTATTACGTATGAGAATAACAATAATAATAATAATAATAATACGGATTGTAACAACAACAACATTGTATTGTAATATATATGGGCATTTTTCTAATAAGCATCATTATATACCTGAACATACCTGAAATGTAGAAATAAATAACTTTAGTGTCCATTTGATAACAACAGCAGAAAAGCTTTAGAAACGTTACGTGGTAAGTCGTCGATTAATTTAATTTAATTTGATTTATATTATTTTTAATTTGTGGTGTATCCAACTTTTTATAATATAATAAGAAAACATTATTTATATTTCTAACAGGAAAACCAACCAATAGATTTTTCTTATTAAACTTATATTATGTCAAATTTACGAAAAGATCTGAATTTACTGAATATTGAAAAAAATATATTGCACATAAATAAAATTAATAATATTATATTTCTTTTAACTTTTCTACTTAAACATTATATAATAAAAAATATATATATATAAGTAATCTCTATTCCTTTATTATTTCATACTTTATACAGTCTTGCAACACTTATATTTCATCATTATATACATTATATCAATAAAATTGTATCTAATATAAATTATCTGCTTTTGTTTTGTAATCTTTAGCAATGATTTTATAATAGCACTAAACAATTTTTTTTTTTGTAATTTGTTTTTATTTTTCAGGTCCTCTTAAAGAAGTGTAAAAAAAAAAAAAAGAAACAAGAAGTGCACTTATTTATATAGTTTTATAATGATATGATTGCTTTTCGTAAATATTTACTCAAACTATTTTTTATCCTTTTTCAATCTTAAAAAGGAAAAAAAAAAAAAAAATTCTTTTCATACTTAACTCTTCTTCTATAACATCACTTTTACTCTTAATTTTCTATTTTCATATACATACATGCATCATATTTAATATTTAACACTTTCTTTTTATTTCTATACATATCCAAGAAATATTCATACACATATATATATCGTTTTCTTTTTACATCCTTAATTTCAATTTACACTATTCAAAACTATAAAACTTACATGACGTAATATATTTATTATATAGTCCCTACATATGTAGTTTAAAATTTTATTCAACTTGTTAAAAAATTAAAAGGAAAATATAAATGAAGAGTTTTTTTCATTTTTTCATCTCATTATTGCACTTTTACCCACTTATCCATAACACCCCTCCTCCCCTTTTTCTCTTCATTCTAAAACTTTTGTTAAATACTTAGATAATATTATATATCTTATAGTTAATAAATACAAAAAAAAAAAAAAAAAAAAAACATTAATAATAATTAGGAAAAACTTTAGTATGAAAAAAAGTAAACATTCAAACAAACTTTTTTAAATTGAAATAGAACATAACAAGAAACAAGAACAAGAATAAGACAAAAAAAAAAAAAAACAACAACAGTGAAAGAAAAGATAAGAACACCAAAAAAAAAAACAAACATAACAAACTTCATACGTTGTATCTCCATTTTGTTTTGTAAATTTTAATATCTGTTTATGTTAATATTTTTTTTTTGTTTTTGAGCTTAAATGATTCTAATTAGAAGTTGTATAAAAATAAAAAAAATAAATAAAAACTGAATACATATGTTGAGAACATTACAAAAAGAAAAGTAAAAAAACTTAAAATTAAAAGAAAAATAAAAAAAGAAAAATTTTACTATATCTGGCTACAGTATAACATTAACCTATAACAGTTAACATAACCTACAAAATAAAAATAAAACGAGGAAGAATACAGTTGACTTTGTCAACTCTTAGATACCCGTACGAACCGTTAGTATGTTCACAGCCTGTTACTCTGCTTACAATATTATTTTTTTAATATTTTAGTATTTTAAAATAATTTGGGTGAATTTTATAATTTCTCGAACTATGGGTTGTAGATATATTCAAACTATATGTTTATATGTACATTCTTCAAAAGCAGATTCTAACCTTTCACATAACGATTATCAATCCAAACCTTTTTCAAATATTCTATAGTACCATTTAATACTAAGCGGTAAATGTATATTAAATTTACTAAGTACAAAACAGTAAATATAATTTTAAATATTATATTATATTATATTTAAATATTCCATTGACAGAATAATTTCTTATAAGTACAATAAAATACATATATGTTTGTAAATACGGTGCTATATAATATACATCTATACTCTTATCATTCATTCACTAGTGACATACACGATATGTAAATAAACATGATATTATATAAGTATGTATATATATTAATATCATATAAATAAAAATTCTTCAAGCAACCGTTATGTTGTTTATTTATTTGCATTTTTATGTACTACGCATTATATCCTCAACAATTTCAAATTATCGAGTAAAACAAAATGGAAAAAATTCGTTTTAAAGAAATTTGTTAGAAAATTTGAAAAAATCAAGTAACACTTTCGTCAATTATAAAGTAACCCTATATTATTAAAAAAAGTTGTTAACAGAAATAAGAGTATAATGTTGAAGCTTTAATTTTTGTGTATTACTTCAAAAAACTTTTAACAAATGTTCAAGTTACAGGTGTTTAAAAATAGGAAATTTTCAGTTTTTGACCCCTTACAGCTCCTAAACGGGGGGTGATACAAAAAAAATTTCTGAAATGACTCATACTTATTTTCAAAGATCTAACTTGTGTCAAAATTTCAGGTTTCCAACTTAAACTGTTTAGAAGATAGAAGGGTTAAAGGATTTTGCAAAATTTGAGTTTCGCATAACGGTAAATTAAGACACCGTATGCCACAAATATATATTTATTGTATATATATTTTTAAAGCTAATAAAAGTAGTAATCGTTTGCCGTTTTCAAAATGAAGATATACCTTATACAACTTGTGCTATAACAATTTAAATATAGAGCTTTTTTGAACCTTTGGGGAGCTATTGCTACGTAACGGGTGGGGCTACAAAAAAAAGTTATTGAAAATAAAATTAATATTTTTGTGACATCTATCAGCAGTTAAAATTTCATAGCTCTATTGCAAAAAAAATGTCGGGATCTAAAAGTTAGGTGTTCGAGAGCTACCCTAAGGCTTGGTCCAAACTCAACCAAAAAAAATAGGGAACCTGCAAATTACTCCCAAAATATTTTGTGTAAATTTCAAGATTCTAGCTTTCTTAGTTTTTGAGTTAGCGTGCTGACGGACGGACGGACGGACGGACATGGCTCAAAAGTCTTAAAATTTTTTTCTGATCCGATCCATACCTTTGAAGGTATATCTAGCTCGCTTATTTCGAGGTGTTACAAACGGAGGAGTAATTTTATTATACCCGATCCTATCGTACGGGTATAAAAATATTGTCATATAAGAAGAATTAATTGGAAAAATTTCCTGTTGCCAACTTTAACTTAGAAACTAATTAATTTAATTATAAAATTTACAAATATCCAATTTAAAAGGTAAACTTTTTTTTTTTTTTCTTAATTAATTTATATATATATATGTATACCATGTATATACTTACTTATACACTCAAAAAATAAAAATAAAGCAACTCTTTACTCTTAAAATAAAATCATGAAAGTTTTGAAATAAAAGTTTTATAAAAATATATAATATAGTTTCAAGTTATTTTTTAAATTACCAAAAAAATAAAAAAAATAAATAAATAAATAAATAAAAAATAAAAATATTTATTTAAAATATGATACTTAAGCCAATTTATCAATTATGAAATGAAAGAATCTGTCTTAAGTTAAAAAAAAAAATGGAAAAAATGAAAAATAAACTTATAAGATAATATTAAAAACAAGTTTTAATTAAAGGACTATAGTAAAAAATTATCTTAAACAGTTTCTCAATTTAATAAGAGCTAAGAAAAATACTATTACATAAGCTTCATAATATGTAAGCATAATATATGTAATATAATATATTAATATAATTAACATTCTAAAGATAAATATGCAGAATTATAAAAATTAGGAATCGAACACAACACAAATAATAGAATCACCAAGAAAATATTTAAAAAATTTCTCTGCAAAATCTATAGTTAAGATACACATGAATATCTTTTAGGATAACTACCGATTATGTTATTTAGAGAGTGTTAAAGATAATGCAATATAGAGATGTTATAGAAAGCGTAAAGGGGACATTCTCTGCACCGGTTTCATTCTATCAATAAAAAGACGATATATCTCGGGAGATTATTTTTCCAAGATTTAGATGAACTAACTTTTAAAATTTTTCTGTCAGAGTGGCACGATGATACCACATGAATACTGCATAAATCATTTTACAACACCAGCCCTTGTCGAATAGTTTCTTCTTTGTTTTGAAGGCTCAACCATACGGACAAAAAAATGTATTTAAAAAAATTTTAAATTTATTATACATTTATTGTAAAAGCATTGTTGTAAAAACTACTTTTAAATTAAATATATTATATTATGTATTTTACATAGCTAATTATGCCATAAAGAGCAGTAGATACAGAAACAGTACAGAAAATAGATTTTTAATCTAATAAAAACTGTCAACGCAACTTTAATGCACTTATCGGTTAATCCAAATAGACATACATATATAATTAGAATAATTAATTAAAACCATAAGTCAAAACTTGTTACAAAATGAATCCTGTTAAAATCCTGTTAAAACTTTTAACAGGATAAAGGATATAAAGGAATAAGGATAAATCTAGTAGAAAATAGTTTCAAACGTCAAGATGGTGTAATTCATATTTTAATTTCTGAGGAATATAAGTATTGAGTATTGTATAAAAATTTTTTTTTTTTTTTTTGAGGAAAATATTTAACAGGATTTAACAGTAAGAATCATAATATAAAATGATGACCTATCTATATACAAGTATCACTCATGTAGAACCTATATCTTTAAATTTCATTTTTACATACTGAAGGAAGCTTGTATCTTAAAATATTACAATAGGGACAATAAATTGTTATAATACAATATGCATAATTTCAAATACAATATTTGTATATTCTATTTTTTTTGTTTTTGCTTTTAAATTATTACACTAATACCAACCATCCATTCAATTTTTCTTTAAATCCAAATAAAAAATTAAATATTTTTTCTTTTTCCCAAATATATGCGTTCAATGTAATAACAGACATTTTAACCTAATTTTCAATACTAAAAATCTTGATCCCTTACAATATTATAAAAACAAAATCAACTTTTATTTTTTTTATATAAATAATATTCTACATTTAATTAATAATATATAAGAATATAAAGATATATGTCGTATACAACCAAATTTTTATACATAAAGAGTTTTTACATAATGTAGTACCTATGAATAGGTACATATGTATATTATAAATAATAAAATAGAACAACGAAATAAAATATTTAATAAATTCAAATTTGACCTGAATTTAAGAAATTGGCAAGAATATAATTATATTTCATATTATATAATATTATTTATATTATATAAATAAAATATAAAAAATTCAAAGCTAATTTCCATTTATTATTTAAATATACAATCATGTTTTTTTTTTTTTATTTTATTTTCATTTTTTTTTTCCGCCCTTTTTAATACAAAACTCACCACCATTTTATCAGAGATAAATAAATCCAATTACATTTTCGAAACAAATTTTATAATATGCATTATATAAAAAATAAAACAAAAATTCAACACACAAATAAAAAAAAAAAAAAAAAACAATAAAAATAAAAATATCAAATCAAAAACCAACAATAATCAACAATATTTAACATTCATATACATATGTACATACAATACATACATGTATTATAGATACAGCATATAAAATCAACATTTTACAACAATTTCATTTCCTTAAATGGACTTAAATATACACCCATTTTCAGTTAATATATGTACATAAATTTTTTATTTCTGTTAGATTATGAAATAAAAAAAAAAAAAAAAAAAAAAACTGAATTACGAAAAACGAAAATAAGAAAAAAAAATAAAGAGTTAAAAAAAAAAACAAATAACGGGAACCACTCCAATAACGAAATAAACCACAAAAATATACTCACTGAATATTTTTTTTTTTTTTTTTGGTATTTTTTGGAGCCTAAAACAAAGATATTTGCGTGCACATTAAATACTATTTTACTTTTGAAAAGCCTTTGCACATACAAAATATATGACAGTCATGTATATATATATATATATATATGCAGACACAGGGTATCCGATTAGTGTGTTGCCAAAAGGAAGTGGATGATTTATTACGATTTTTACTATTCTATATATATAATCAAACATGTTATATAATGCCGTTGAGGGGTTACGAGCTATTAAGATAACATCATCACATAAAAGTGCTTTATATTTCCAAGATTCCGAATATATATGCCATTAAGACCGATTACGCCATTTAGCAACCAAAAAAAATGCATTACAAAATTTTTTTAATATTTTGTAGTATTTTACTTAAGCAGTTATATTTTTTCTCTCCTAAACCGTTATTTTTTTCTACTAATACTTAATGATAGACCTCTCCACTTCTCTTATGCAATTATTTTCTTGTTTTGACACATCTAAATTAACCACTCCCTTCCTTTTGATGTCCCCTTAGCATGAGGACATCCTGTATATAGATATTTAAGCACGTTCACATACTTATTTATATATTCAAAAAATATATATAGGTTTGTTTGTATGTAATAATTTTCTATTTACATATTTAAATTAAGGGGTTTGTTGGCCTGTCTGAAGACCTTCTGAATAAAAGTCAGAAACAACGAAAAAGGTGAATTTTTTTTCTCTTTTATTTTTTTCGATTATTTGTTTAATTTTTTTTTTGTTTTCCTTTTAGTTTAAACTCTTTTTATTCAGTGTTTTTTTTTCCATTATTTACATTTCCTAATGATAAAAAAAAAAATCGAAAACTTTTAATGAAAATTAAAAAATTATATTTGAAGTTGAAAACAAAAGCAAATTTTTTTAACTACATTTTTTTTTTTTCTGATTTTACCGACACGGTTTTTTTTTTGTATTTGTAGATCCCCATTTTTGCTATATATTTTTACCTTAATAATTGCTCCGTTTTTTAGATTCCATGAAATGAATTTTTATTTTAGGCCTTACTTTAATACATATTATACATATATAAATTTTTCAATTACCTATTAAAAATAAAGTTTAATTTAATTCAAAAAATATTGTTCAATTGGCAAGCTTCTCAATAAAATGTTAAACCACAAGAAAAAAGGAAGAAGGATATGATAATCAGTTTATTACACCAATCATAACTCAAAATTACTCAACATTAACAGTTGGATTATCATACAATTCAGAATACATTTATATGTGAGACTCTGAATTAGAAGAAATATGAGAGTTGGATTCAAAATTAGGGTATTCTCCTTTTACGAAATATTTATATATATGTATGTATACGCGACATTCTGAATTAAGAGGGATTTAAAGTTGAATTTCAAACATGTATATACATATATATAAATATTCTGTAAATAAGGAATACCCTGATTTTGAATTTAACCATGAAATTGCTTCTAATTCAGAATATCGCATGACCCTTCACCTTAGAATTGCAGACAAAGAAAAGAAATAAGTCATATTTGAATTCCTTCTTATGACATAGCTTCTAATTAGAAAAATGAAATAAAGCCAACTATTTCTAAAAAAAACCTTTAATAATCAAGTAAAGCCGAAAACAAAAAAAATCACAATTTTGGTTTTATTTCAAATATGTTATTAAAAAAAAGCCGATTGGCCTTATTTCATTTGGCTTTAGTGCACGTACCGTAAATTTTAAACCAATCACAAATATAAATATTGTTTTCGGTAATTTTCAATAAAATAAAAGAGAATCTTTTGACTGACTAGACAAACATTTAAAAATAATACTATAAATTTTGTTTTAAATTTAAGCAAAAAAAAAAAGAAAACCAACAAAATAAAATTTATATTTTCTATTTACATAACAAACACAGAAACAAAAGAACGCACAAAAATTATATGTATCAAAAAAAAAAGGGAAATTAAATAACCCTGTTTTTCAATTATATTCAAATAACATTACAGGCATATCGACATGATCATTTATCTATAGGACACACTGAATTCCTTATTTTATTTAAATTTACCTAAATCTAAATCAAAAATATCACGAACAAACAAAATACTTAATTAAACGAAATTACATTCTAGCTACTAAGAGCACCCCACGATAAAAGAAGAAGAATAAATATTTACAGCCTTTAATATCTCTCTATCTTCCTCTCTTTTTTTCTTTGTTTAAACAATTTCTACTTACGCTTATTTACACTAAAAATCTTACTTTTTTTCTGTTTCAAAGAAAAAATTGAAAATCAAAATAAAAAATAGAAAAAAACTGCAAAATATTTCTAAAAAAATTAATTTAATCGTCTTTACTATTTATAAAAAAAAATGAATTTTTATTCAGTGTTGTATTTCTATCTCTTTCTTTCAATTTTATTTCAGTTGATTAGATAGGTTTTATTATAAAAATTAAGGTTAAAGTCTTCAAATTTGGAAAAGTCCTATTTTCAAATGTTTTTATCCTAGGTTCTCCTTAATATTTTTGGTGTTTAAAAACGTAAAAATATAGCCCAATTGGCCTAGTAAGAGGGTAAGAGCATATAAAGTTCGCTGTAAACACCGAGGAAGTTTAGGTTGGAATCCCACGCACATAGTAATTCTCCCTTACAATATTCACAGCTACACCTGGAAAGAAAAAAGTGTGTTATTTTCTTATCACATTTATGTTATAGGGGAATAAACTAAAACAAGACAGAATGTAAACCAACGGTTTTTAAGAGTTCACATTTCCAAAAAAAATTACAAACTGTTTAGAATTGTGACTTGCACCAAAATTTGCAAATTTCATATAAGAAAAAATGTGAAAAAGGAACTTAATGAATGAGATGGGTAATGAGACGGTAATTGTCAAGAGAAGTGAGACAAGCAGTCTCAACGGAATCGCCAATAAGACGAATGGCGCGTTTTTGAATTCGATCGAGATAATTCAATGAAGTAAGTGAGGCCAGCCCATATATGGGAATTGTACTTCATCTTGGGTCGTATATAAGTCTTATAGATATTAAACAAGTCCTTGGATGAAGAATATATCTTGCAGCACTTTTCGCTATATCAAGAAAGTGATCTTTCCATATCATTTTTTGATTTAGCTGCATGCCTAAAATTATTAGATGTTCTAATCGTTGCACAATTTCATCATGGAAACTCAGAGTAGTGTTACTATTCGTTTTTTTAGTGAGATCTGACAATATTGAGTTTTGGTGAGTTTCACATCTCCGTTGTTAGCACTCCAGCTAGCAATTATGGCTAAATTATGATTGACCGTGTTGAACATAGTAAGCCGTTCTGCATTGACGGCGGTGTTTGTGTTTGATGGCGTACAACTACAAATATTTATCTTTCATGGTCCAAGAACAATAATTTGTCTATCGACCGATCATACGATATAGCTGCTGATGTGTAATCAACGAGTTAATGAGACTAATGATTTCAAGAATTAAAGTCACTAGTCTTATTATGAATAATAAATGACTTAGTGGCTATCGCATTCTTCCTATAGGAGTTGAAAGTCAAAAAAATTATATTTTTACATGACGTGTTAACAGCTTTTAATTAAATAGAAATTACCTTAAAACTGAAGAAAGTGTCTGCTAATTTTTCTTAGATTTTTTTTTAATAAAAAAAAATTAGTGACATTTCTATAATTATTTCCTTTTGAAAATGTGCACCTTTAAAAAACTTTCCTTTTAAATACTACCTTGTTTATTTTTTTTTTGACCAAAAAATAAAATGGAAATGAATGAGAATATTGAAAAATATAAAATGAAGGCATAATTTATTTTTCAGTTTTTAATGGTAGTGATTATAAGTATGGTTCACTTTCCATATACTATTATTTTGTTATTATTTAATAAAAAAATGGGAGCGCCACAAAATTCGAAAAAAAAAATCTCAAATAACTAAATCTCAAATTAACTATAAATTCTAAATTACAAAATCCCAAATTACAAAATCACAAAATACCAAAATCCCAAATTCCAAAATCCCAAATTCCAAAATCCCAAAACTTCAAAAAGTAAAGCAAATTTACAGATTTAAGAATTATCTACAAAATGAAAGAATTGTTTAGTTGGGGTTTCGGGTTATAATATTTAAGAAAAATTAATTTCGTGCATTATTTTATATCGCTTATATATTATATAATATGTATAGATATATATATATATATATATCTATTTAATATACAAAACCTAAAACCTCCTATTAAACCTCCTCTAATTCAGAATCTCGTACATACATATATATAATAATACAATTTAAATGCGAGATTCTGAATTTAAAGCGACGTTTAGTTGGTTATGAAATCAATTTTATACGGCTTTTTCCAAAATATTTATATATATGTATATGCAAAATTCTGAATTAGGAGGGACTTTAAAGGTGGATTCAAAATTAGAGTTTCAATCATTTGTTTAGCGGTGGACGACAGCTCGTATAATATGTTCAAATTTATATAAAATAAATAATCAGGACCTTGTAGTTGGTTACAAAATCAGAGTTTTACTGCTTTTACAGAATATTTACAATATACCTATTTATATGTTTATAAGATATTTTGAATATGATTTGTCATTTGTTTTTCAGTTATGAGTGATTTTTAGTTGGTTATGAAATAGAGGTTATACACTTTTCCCAAAATATTTAGAAAAACATATATAAATATAGAGGCGTATATTCTTTTTTGACATTTTTTTTTCAACATTTTCCGCATTCAACAGCCTTTTTTGTTTAAATTTTTTTTTCGGCAATTTTTGTTTTCAATAAATCGACCCACATCCAAAATAATAAAAACTCAAAAGGAATTTATGTTAAGAAAACCGCTTTGAGATTTTCGAATTTTTGGCATTTTGGAATTTTGAGATTTTGTATTTGGAATTTTGTATTTGGGATTTTGTATTTGGGATTTCGTGGTCAACCCAAAAAAAAAACGTATTTATTCTATCTTTCTTTTACTTATTCTTCTTCTTCTTCTATTTCTTCTGCTTCATTTTGAAAAAAAAAAAAAATATTTTGTGTTTCTTATGTTTTTTAAAGAAAATGTATTTTTATTAAAAGAAGTTTTTCCGAAATTCCGTTATGATAAATAATAAGTTCCGCATAAAAAAAAATGAATACTTTTTTTTTTTTATTTCTGGTGTTAGATTGTGGTAAAAAATAAGAGTAGGTGGAAATGGTAAAGGTGAAAATAAAAGAAAAAAAATAAATATATATATATATACGTATATATTTTATTGCCTGTATTGCAAAAAAAATTGGTGGGGTTTTGAACAATAATAACAAGGAAGTCCTTTTTTTTTTTTTTGAATAAAGAAAAATTTTTAATTATTAAAATTTAAAATTGGTATTGTATTTTTTTATTTTTAATAAATAGAACAAATTAAATTGAATGCGAAATTTTTTTTTTAATGTTTTGTTCCATATTTGTTTTTTTTAAAAAGAGAAAAAAAAAATAACAAAAAAAATTGGAACTTTCAATTTCAATTGAAAAACAAATTTAAATTATGATGTTTTCTGCATAATGGTAATAACAAAATAAAACTGAAAATATAATAGGTACTGGACAAAGTTTTATTTAATATAAAGTTAGGAATTTCTTTTGAAATCTATTAAACTTATTAAATTAAAATTCTTTTAAAATTAATATTAAAAAAATACTTTTGTTATTTTTTGTTTTATTTTTAATTAATTTTTTTTTTTCATTTTCCTTATTAAAATTATTTTATGTTTATTTTATTTGTTATTCAATATAATTTTGTTTTTTTTTTTTTTTTTCAAATATAGGTATATTTTCTTTCACAAAAAATTAAAAACGTTTTATTAATTGAAAAACAAAACTATTTTTTAAATAATTAATTAAATGGAAATTTATTTTAATAGTAGGATAATAAGAATTTAAACTTTAATAAAAACATTAAAACCATTTAATAAATATAGCCATAGTCAAAACACCATAATTATATACATTTAAAGGTCTTTTGCAAAAAAAATTTTTTAATATGAAATTTACATATGATATTTATTCTAATTTTTTTTTAAATTCTTTTAATCTAAATACTATTATATGAAAATATGTAATTTTCATTTAAACTATAACTTTGCAATGTAAAATGCCTTTATTTGAAACCTTTAAAAATAAATAATTGAACTAATATTATAATAAATACTTACCCATAAATTTCAGTTAGTTTAAAAATTACAAAAGTTTAACAATTTTATGTCAATTCATATAGTATAAAACTTTGTTTCATTATATACAGGGTATCTCATTTTAGAGAAAATACAGTTATAAACAGTAGTAGTTATTAGGGTACCTAAATTTTTGGTTTTATGAAGTCTAAATCCTTTTTTTTTCCTTAAATAAAAAATTGATAATTTTTTCTTTTAAGACGCGTACTTTCTACTCCAAAAAATTGCCATAAAAAAAATAATTTAATAAGTTTTTAAACCCAAGTTTTACCAATTTATCTGAAATAGTTTTTAATTCTACAGAATATAAATCCAAAATACCATATTATTTTAAAAGTTTTAAATTTTTAAGGGAACATATATCACAATGTTGTACAATGGCTAATAGATTCACCCCTATCTCTAATAAAATTTTTTTTTTATTTCGGCATTACCTTTTCATCTGCATATTATGTGAAAACTAATATGAGACACCCAGTATACATGAATTTTAAATATATTTCTAAAAATATATTTTTACTTTATCTGAAATTTCCATCTTATATCAACATTCCATGAATATTACGATATTATCTACTATTTAAACTATGTACAAAGAAATTATTTTATATAACTATGTATAAATATTACCTATACATATGTATAAACGAGGAAGAATGCAGTAGAGTGACTGTGTCAACTTTGGGATACCTGTATGAACGTAATATTTCCTATTTCTATAAAATTTGATCATCTTTTACAAAATTTCTGATGTTTTAGTACCGACGCTAACTACCGAGATATATTTATATAAATTGTGGAGTTGTATGGCAGCTACCCGAACGTGATGCACCAGCACAATAAAATTTTACAAAAGTTGTTACCATAAAACTGGATCATCATTTGAAAGATTTCAGACTCCTAGCTTCATAAAGTTCCAAGAAGTGCAAGAAATCTGAACCGGCTGCTCTAGACCAGCCAAATTTTACAAAAGTTTTTAGCATGTAACTTGACACTTCTTCATTATATTTGAGAAACCTCTAGCTTTAAAAGACATTGAGTTATTTTCATTTGAAAAGGGAAGTTGTATGGCAGCTACTCGAACCTGTAACACCAGCACAATCAAATTTTACAGATGTTGTTGGTCTGACACTATTTTGCAAAATTTCAGATGCCTAGGTTCAATGGGTACTGAGTTATTTCCATTTAAAGAAAGAAGTTGTATGGTAGCTCGAACCCGGCGGCCGACATTGTTGGATATAAATAGCAAAACTAACAATTTGCAAAACATAACGTAATAAAAATTTCAGCTCCTTTATTTTTTCGCGGCCGGACGCACTGACGTATATGGCTTAATCGACTAGGAAGTCGGAATCGATTCTGAGCCAATCCATACCTTTGACACTATATCTAGCTCGACTCCTTAAAGTTGTCACAAACGTAATCGCAAATTTATTATACCCTTGAACATAGTTCATACGGGTATAAAAATAAATTATTAAAAATATGTAATATTTATATGTAATCTTTCATCTAAAAAATATAATAAATTATTTAAATTCAAACGCATTAGAGTATAACTTCCGTTTACAATCGGTTATGATTTTAGTATAAGAATATATTAAAAAAAAAAAATTTATATTTAATAAAGTTGAATAATTCGAAAATAAAATTAAAAAAAAATTTACTTTATTATAATTCTAAATTATATAATAAGCACATTTAGACCACAAAAATGAATACAAAATGCAATTCAGGATATAGAAACATTGTCTTTCGATTTAAATAATATTACATAGAATTTAATTTTAAATTCGTTCATCATTACGTTTCTTAATGTTTTTTAAGTCAAATATAAAGCTTTCATTAATGATCGTTTTGATTTATTAATGATAATTTAATAAATAAATATTTAATACTACAATTGACTATTGCAGGAAAATGAATGATAAATGTTAATAAGTTTGAATTCCTTTGAATTCATCTTCATCAAAATCTTAACTATATTGACCAACTAAAAAAATAAATCTCCAAAGCCAATAAAGGTATCATGGCGGCGAAAAGATTGTTTTTAAGTAAAAATGTACACGATCGAATTAAATATATCGCATGTATTTCAACTTTAATAAAATCAATATTGCATATACATTTTAACTTTAAAATAAGATCAATTTTGACATATGTGGCTTCCATATATGCAACGCCAGTTCAATCCTAATGGAAAAGATACAGATGTCGTAAGAAAACCAGAAACAAAGTTTAAGCATTACTATTTAAATAAATATATTAATAAAATATCAAAAATAAACAGAATCGATCAATTCATTATAAAATTAATTCAATAATCATTTTGATATAATGAAAACACTAAGAACTGCTACAAACACATTAATATCCAATAATTTAATTTTACGATAATACAATACTCTCGAGATGATAATAAAGAATTAAGGATAATAAAAAAAAACTCTCCAAAATGGTTTCATATCATGAGAATATCTTATTTTCTTAGATATGAATGGATGAATATAGAAAACCGCACGAACATGTTCCTATATTATTTCTCTATAATAGCTGAACCACATCAAACCATCACAGTTCAAACCAAATCAATAATTTTAGTGTTAATACATAATGTTAAGACAAACACATTTTCTTTTATAAAACTTTTTATACATAAATTGGTATGGAATATTTCAACAACAAAACTTTTAAAATTGTGTAAGTTGCCACCTCTAAACTCTCCTAAACAAATTATCAAAACCCAATTTGATATTGTATCCACCTCTAAATTGCATCCTACTTACATTTTTACATACATATTCCAACAAAAAAATATAAAGGCAAAATAAATGTATGAGAAATAAAGTATGAAAATATTTTTTTTATTAAATTTGTTGTTTCAGTTTCACATATGTGTCCTCTGCTGAGACTATTTGCCAACAATATACCATAGTTATTATATTCCGAATGAAAAGGGTGTGAATAGACTTTTTTAATGGTTTAATAATAATGGTGTAGGTTTCTTTGAAAATTCCACATGTATAGTTTTAATTTTTTTGAAAGTTTAAAATTTTTTTGTAAATTCCGACTTTTAACTGCAATATCTCAGAAACGGTAGTACCGATTAAGGTGAAACAAGATGTATATTAACGACAGTACAGCTCTACAATATTGTAGAAAATGGTTCCAGTTTATTGTCTAACGGGAAAATTATTACGGTTTAATTAAAATAGTACAAAATATTAAGAAAATTTTGTAATGCATTTTTCGGCAACTATATGGCGATGGCGGCATCGGTACTAATAGCATATATATTCGGAAATTTTGAAATATAAACTACCGTTATATGATGACGTCATATAAATCGATAATTACCTCTCTGCGGAAGTACATTCAAAAATAATAATTACAATTGATTGAGCTTTGAACCTGACACCACAAATTTAGCATTCAACCCCGTATAAGCTACACGCACTATAATATATTTTTAATTTACTTTGCAACTGCAGCTATAATTGAAAATCAAAAAAAGTATTGACATATAATGGATTTTATTATATAAGCTAATATAAAATTAAGTTGATTGCCTTCTACAATAACTTCTTAAACAATAATTCAATAATAATAAATTATAAATAATACAATATGTTTGGTTTATTATTTATTTCCAAAACAAAAAAAAGCAAATAAAAATTAATTCAGTTATATAATTATATAAAATACAATATTTACCTTTATATACTTAAAAAAAAATTAAATTAATTCAACTACATATAATACATCAAAAATTCTTTTTAATGTTAGATTATTATTTCAAATTCCTTTTTTTTCTATTTTGTTTACCCGGGATAATTGTGGGGTAATTTCACATCACTAAATTTTTAAAGCTTTTCATTTAATACCACCACCAAGCCCAACTCTTTATTTAAATATTTTAAAATATATGTATGTACCTACAATTATGACGTTTAAATTTATGTTGTTGTTATAATACAAATACAAAATATATATTCGAATACATAAAAAATAACTAAATCTTTTTTAAATTATCATACAAACTTCGGCAATTATAGGTTTAATTTATAATTTTATTCCATAATATTTTCGAATTTAGGAGAAAATCAATAAAAAATACCCTAAGGGCGTTTCCAACATCTATAGCACTATCACTTGGCTGAATTTGTCATTTGCGAAAATACTTGATTATCGCATTTACTTTTCATCCAAATTTTTTTTTTCTTCGTTTATGAGAGTTAATAAATTTTTAGAAGTAAAATCAGTATTACCACATTGCATATTTTTGTAGAATTCTTACCTCAAATTTATTTTGACAACATCACTTTATTTCAGCTTTAATTTAATTTTTTTTTGTATATACATATACATAGTAATTTTTTGTTATTTTTATGAAATGAAATACTTACTTTAAAAGAGCGTGAATGCGGTGGAACCATCAAGTGTGATTTTTATAACCATACATTTTTGACAGATAATTTACTGCGATGCGAAGTACGATGTGCTCCGGAAATACTTAAAACTATTCCGACATAAACTACTATTTTAGTGGCAAATACTATAGGTTCGGAAATGTTCTAAGCACCGAAAAGAATACAATAATTTATTTACGACCATATAGAACTTTAACTTATTCAAAATCACAGTACTCTATTAAATTAGGTACCTTGTTTTTGCTTATATTAATAATTACTCAATTTAGTTTCAATTATTCACCTTCAACTATTAATCAGCTACTATACTACGAGATATTTATATAACAGAGTAAATATTATAAATTGTGGTGAATCATTAAGAAGATAACATTGAGATCATTTTTTATAGATTAATTTAAATTTTTTTTTTTGTACTTTCTTTTCTATTTCATCCTGAAGATTCACTAATTCATTTTTAGACGGTTATATTTTTAACCGAAGTTCTAGAGCTAACGATAGACCCAGAATGACATGGAAGCGCACTGTCTTAAGTGAAATAAGCAGATGCAATTTGTCCTGGAACTTGATTGAAGAAAAACGTTAAGCAGGGAAGATTGGAGACTTCAAGTGCTCCCTAGTAGAGTTACAGGAAAAAAAAAAAATTAATAACATAAATTAAGACTTATAAAATAAAATGAGTTTTAATTGATTTAATTTAATTCTTGGATTGTTATTTTAAAATTCGCATTATTAGTATTATTTATTAATTATCTACTATTAAATAAAAGCTATGTGAAAACTATTTAAAAACAAAGCTAAACTAAATGTTTGACAGATGTCATTTTTAAAAACACATTGATTTCACATTAAAATTAAAATAATTTAAGAAATATTAAAATAAAACTATACCTGTGGTTTCAGTGATCAGACCAGTGACTTTCAGCTCAGTCAGTGGGTAAAAGCATATGAAATACGCTGTAAACACGTGGTCTCTTCGTGTTCGATCGAATCGAATCCCATATATGTCATAACAATAATTTCCTTTTACAATGACAATCACAGCCACACCTGAAAAGGAAAGGCTCTGTAATTTCCTTGTCACATTTATGTGGCAGGGCTTTAAACTAAAAAAAAAAATTATACCTAAAAACAGTCAAATGTTATTTCTAAAAACATAGGTTAGGGTTCACTGTATTCTACATATTTTTACATGAATTTATATATCTGGACATGAACGTGAATTTATGTATGGGGAGTTAAAGAATTAAAATTCATTAAAAATTTAAAAAAATAAAAAATAAAAATTTTTGTTAATCCTTAAAAAATAAAAAAAAATATCAAAAATGAGTTCAAAGCTAATATTTTTTTTTAAATAATGTCAGATATAACACATTTTGTTATTCGTTTGCTGCCCAGGCTTTATTTTAATCACCATTTTGCCAAAAAGAAACAAAAAAACTTCTAAATACATATATAAAAAAAAAGGCGTTAATCCCAGGAAATAAAAAAGAAAAAATATATTTTATAAATAATCGTATTATTTAGAATTTTTGTTTTTATATTTTATTAAAAGAAAAAGAGTTACCACATTATTTTTTAATCAAAAATAAATTTAAAACTCTTTTTTTTTTCCCCTACACTTTTTTCATATTTGGAGACAATTAAAAGCATTAAATTTAAATTGTAATAACATTGATAAAATTTTCATAAATTTTAATATGAAATGTAAAGTTTTCTGTACACTAAGGGCCATAATACTGCGGATAATTCCAGATCGGTCTCAATAGCATTTGAGACTTGATCAGTTTTAAACTTGAAATCGTATGTTGACATTGAAATAAAATTGAACGAAAAACTAGCACAAAAGCTTATTGAACGTACCCATTTCATTATTTTTGTACTATATAGTTGTTTTTCAGTTGCTATTTAAACGTTTGAAATAAAAAAATTAAAATATTTTTGTTTACTTCTAACCATCTTCTTTCTCACTTTAACTTGTTATTAATTTTAAAATATAAATAATAAATAACATAGTTATAGGTATATAGTAATAAATATAATTAGGTGTATTTTATATAAATATACATACAATGTCATTTGAATTAAAATAAAACTGCAGCGGTGTAACGATCACATACTTGTGGTCTCAATACCGGTATTAAACATTTTTTTAATACCGACGTGAACATAAAGTTGATAATACTTATGTGAACATACCGCTTTAAATTATATGTTGTCAATTAATTGACAGCAATTTGAATATTATTGAATTTGGAAAAAGTTATATAGTTATATATAAGTTATATATAAGTATTTTCAAAAGGTTCACAAAAAGTCATAGCTGCCATACAACTTCAATTGTTTTTTATACCAAAAACTATCTTCTGATCCTCTAATTACAACAAAAAGCTCAAAGCTAACAGGCCATGACAACTCTATT
The DNA here is from genome assembly GCA_947095535.1 of Poecilobothrus nobilitatus. NCBI lineage: Eukaryota > Metazoa > Arthropoda > Insecta > Diptera > Dolichopodidae > Poecilobothrus > Poecilobothrus nobilitatus. Next base: position 320,953,185 of record OX352772.1, on the reverse strand, counting down.
GATTCTGTATATAAGTGTTTTCAAAAGGTTCACAGGAAGTCATAGGTGCCATACAACTTTAAGTGTTTTTTATTCCAAAAACTATCCTCTAATCACCACAAAATGTATATTCAAATTAACAAAGTGATCCAACAGCAGAAGAGAAAACAATTACTCGAAATAGATGATGGAAAAATGCCAATAAATCCAATCACTCAAAATAATAAATTACAACAAAATTTTTTAATATTGTATCTACACAAAATGAACTCATACAAAAAGCTTTTCCAAATATTGAAGTCAATTTTTCACATCATCAATGGTTAAGTGAACAAACTATTTTAGTAGCAAAAAAATATTGACGTTGATATCATTAATCTTACTATACGAAATATCATTACTACACAATTGTTTATATTTAAATCAATTGATACAGTCGCCAATGAAAATGAAGGAGTTAATTATCCAACTGAATTTTTAAATTCATTGGACGTACTTGGTATACCACCTCATCATTTACGATTAAAAATTGAATTTTCAATAATTTTATTAGTCAATCTCAAACCAACAATGTTACGCAATGGTACCAGATTAGTTATCAAAAAAAATTTGGGAAACATCTTTTAAGCCACAATTATTAGTGGACAATTTAAAGGAGAAAATATGTTATTACCGAGGATACCAATGATGCCATCTGATTCACCAATACAATTTAAACGTTTGCAATTTCTCATTTTAGTCTTTGCAATGACAAATAATAAAGCTCAAGGGCAGATTATGACTATCTACGGATTGAACCTTGAAAATGCATGCTTCTGCCATGGGCAATTATATGTTGCATGTTCACGTATCGATAAACCACAAAATTTATTTATATACACAGAAAATGGAGAAACAAGAAATATCGTCCATAACTTAGCATTATTTCAAACAAAAAAATAGCTAATTGTTAACACATTCTATAAATTGAAATATGTATAAACTATTAAAAACAGATAAAAAAAAAAATATTTGTGTATCATTTTAAAAATTTAATTTTTAAAATTTCAGCAAATATTAAAAAATATTTATAATTTAGAAAAGAAAATATCTATAATTTAGAAAGAATGAAAGAAAGATTCAGCTAGATGTGTAAAATATTAGTTAAAAAAAATAGGACAAGGTTTATGTGGCAAAACAACGTTTGCCGGTTCAGCTATCTAGGTTATTAATAAAATATATTGTGCAACATCTTATAAAAATGATATAACTAAATAGGTACTCAATATAAAAATTATTTGAATTAAAATATACGAGTACAATTAATTAACGCTTGTGCTAAAGATGGGAATATGAGATGAGAACTTTGGAAGGTTCATATAATTAATAGTTTTACGATTATAACATAATAAAATTTTAAATTGTGTTGAATGAAACTGAAGTTTAATAAAATATATAAACTATTGCAGAACTTATGATATTTTTTAATCAAATTTTTAACACATTTAATTAATTGTTAATTTTTAGCATATATTTCTAAAATTTTAAAAATTTGCTTGTTAATTTCGCTCTGTACGTTCGCCCATTCATTCGTCCATCCGTCTATTTACAAAACTTCTACATGGTTTAAGACAGATCAATGAAAATAACCTTAAGTCTCTTAAAATACTTAAATGTAGGCTTAGATTATGTTTTCCAGAGCTTGAAAAAGCCTTATTTTTTAAAATGTATCTATAACTCAAATTTATCCTTTTTTCAATTTGTCAAAACCCTATTTTTAAATATTTATATCTCAAGTATTTATATCTCTTTTTATTATATTTTTTAATCTAAAAAAAAGGTCAAAGGCCCAAAAATTTTCAAATATCAAAATAAAATTTTACAATATTGATTCCTCCATATCTGCGAAACGTTTTTAGCTAAAATCTTAAAGTTTTAAGAGTAGAAATAACTTTAACTATAGTAGAAATATCTTAACTTTATTTCTAAAACTAAAAGTTACTTTACGAGATTTTTTAACCTGTCTTTGTTAATAAAAGAGTCTTAAATTGAAAATTTGCTATTTTTATTCACTTCTAACTTGGACACCTGAACATTTGTGCATAATGTAAGACATAAATATTAAAACTCCATATTATAATTTTACATATGTTATAACGTTTTTTCTTAATTATACAGCGCGTTTCCTTAAAAGTAAATATGTTTTCTTGACTTTCCACAATTTTTTCTTACATAAAAAATTTTAAGAAGAAATTCGAAATTTTACTGCTGTTGGTGTTGTCACAATTACTGCAATGTTGTCACAATTTCAAAATACTTTTATTTGTCTTTTTAGATAGCAGTGCTTTTAAGAATGAATAGGGCTTTTTAAAATAAAATACATATTATACCTCATAAACTAATAAAATTAAATATAACTTCAATTGAATAACCATTCCTTATTATCTTCACGATAAATTTTGGTTTTATAATATTGGAAAACAAGGAAAAAGAAATTTATGATTGACTTATTAAAAATTTATGATATTTCTTGACGTCCTGATCATAATAATAATTACAACTTATCAGGTAGTCAGGATTAGTCACAAATCTAACCATTGTGACTATTATTATGTATGTATTTTTTTTGAAGAGTTGCGTTAGTTTCTCTTTACAGCAATATATTATAGAAGAGACATATTAGAACCCCAAAAATTTTTAATCTGGTGCTCATGTTATTTATTGTGCCTGTAACTGGAAAATATAAAATAACCTTAGTTCTTTATCTTTATTATTTTCTTTTACAAATAAAGAAAAACTTGAAAAGAAATTATCATTAGAATATCCTTATTATAAAAAAAGAGTAAAATGGAAAAAGAAATTCAAAAAAAGGAAAACTAACAAAATATGGGTTTTTATCCAAATATACTTTAAAAATTATTTAAATAACACGAATTTTTATGAAGAGTAGACAAAATATTATTAATGCTCCGTCATGATTAAATAATTTTAAATTATTCTAATGTATTTATATGATACATACATAATAACATACTATAGATAAAAAAATGTATTCTAAATTCATAGAAAAACATTATTTTATTATGGTATCTTACAGGTAATAATTCTTTTTTTCTAACAGAAAAAAAAAATAAAATCCATAATAAAAAAATAAAAAAAAATAAAAGAGTTAAAAAAAACTGGATTCATTTTTTATTTAAAAAAAAAACGAAAAATTCCAAAACATGAAAAGAAAAATAAAAAGTATAAAAAACTTATTAAAAAAAAAATATTTTTGTTTTGTTTTTTTCTTCTGTCATATTCTATTTGTTAATCCGTTTTTTATTTGTCTTTCTTATAACGAAAAAAAGAATTAGTAACGGTTGTTTTTTTTTTTTTTTGATTCTCTGGTTTATTGTGTAAGTATTTCAGACAAAAAGAAAAGGACTCCCAAAATGAGTTTAATATTCATAAAAGGATAAAATATGTGCTCGCGATATCCTTTTTTTTTTTTGTTAAATTTCTTTTTGTTGTCTTTTTATATTTTTTTCTTGTTTCTGAATTTAATTTTTTTTTTTTGTTCTTTTGTATTTTAAAATACTTTTTTCCGCATATTTCATTTTTGAGATGGGCTAAAATTTTAAAATAAATGAAAAATTCTTTTATATTCCTAACAACTTTAAGTATTTTTGAAAAAAAAAATGTTTTTTTTAGATGGAAATTTTTTATTCAAGTTATAATGCTTTTATTTATTCAAATTTAGTTAAAATTTTACAAAGTCATGGTACTAATTTAAATTTTGTATTTCTATTATATTTCATTAAGATTTAAGTAAAGACTTAAGGAATTTAAGATTCTGCATAAGTGAAAAAAATACATATATTATTATTCATCATAATATTAGTTTTTTTTACATCAAAATTTTACTTCAGGGAATTTTGATATCAAATGAATGTTAACTTTGTGGAGGAAGTAGAAATTTTTCAATATTACAAATGTTAGACTTTTTTAAATAACGTCGATAAAAATTGAATAAATCTATGTAGGTATATGTGATATTAAAAAAAAAAAAACTAAAACTATTTACTAAAATGTCGACTAGAAATTATAAGAGTTGTCATAAATCGACACTAGTTAATTGTTCAATCACTCTTTGGAATACTACCATAAATACAGGTATGTAAAAAGTAGCTACAGATTCATATCTAGCCTAACTTAGGTTCGTTGTGATATTCTGGGTCAGTTTACTTCTTTCCACTGTATATCAATTAAGGCCATCTGTGACAGATCCAAAAGGTTTTTTAAAAAAATTTCAACAGAAACTGTATTCATAAGTATGAATACCCCAAAGCGCTGGGTATTCATAACAAAGGTGACAAACTGATTCCTCGTCCCGTTCATCTTTACAGCTTCTGTAAAAATCCTATGAATATAGTCTTAATCTTCATATATGCTTGCAATCGAACTATTCTCCTTTAAAACCCTTATTACATTATTGATATTGCGCAGCGATTTAAGCGTAACTGTTCAGTTGATCGTTCACAATCTAATAGTCAAGTCCATGGATATCCTTGAAGATGTAAAATTTTCTAATGGACGTTCTAATGCACGTTTCTTTACAGTAAGTATCACTGCCTAATTTATGCCAGCTATTTCAGCTTGCAAAATGCTACAATGGTGCAGTAAGCGAAAAGTTAGATTATTGTCTAGACTGTTGGAGAGATCCTGCGTTAACTTTATTAATTAGTTTAGAGTTATTTGTATATAGTAGAATGATAAGTCTTTGTATGCAAAGTTTCTTATTCCAAGGGATGTTTCTATATCCTCCAAAGTTTCTTTCTGAGAAGGATGTAGGTGTGGAAATTTTTCTTTAACGAGTACAGCGTACAACGTCATCGAGATTAAGGAGGTATGATATATCTTTAAGAATAGAGTATTGTCGAATAATGTTGGACACAATTACCATGTGTCAATGACAATGACGTTCTTAATTTTAATACTCGTATATGATATAATATTTAACATACAACCAATAGGATCTTATCGTAAAAAAGGAAAGCAATAACTATTGTAAACGTTAATTCAACTTTCAAAAAATTTTGAAATTTAAAAAAAAAGAATAATTTAATATGTATAGATAAAAAAATTCAGATGAGGAATTTAAAAATGAGATGAAATAAAAATAAAATTATTAAGTTGGCAATTTTATGCATGAGTGGAACATAGAAAAAATTATTCAAAATAGGGTGATAAATATTTGTGCGGCAATATTAATGAGATTTTTATTAATTTTTTTTATATATATATATTTTTTTTTTCCTTATTAATAAGAAAAACAGATATTCGGAAAGTTTAATTATTAGATATTAGAAAGAAATCTGTAAAAAATATTCGACAAAGTGTTTGTATTTTCTTTGATATGCAAATTAATTTTTTCTCTTATTATTTGTAAGTAGTAAAACTTAATCTTTTTAAATTTAAAAGGAAAGCATATTGTTTGAGTAAGTCATTTAATACTACAATAATTTTATTTTAAAATATGATAACAATTTTTATTTTTTAATAATCATTCTAAGGACTAAGCAGTATTACTCCATTGACATTATCGTATTCCTAAGTAAGACGAAGAATGAACAACTGATTTTTTAAATCAAAATCTAAATAAAAATATTTTTATTTTTTGTTTGAATTTTTTTTACGAGAGTTGGTAAAAAATATCTAAAGTCACCAAAAGATATTGCATGAAATTCTAGTTAATGTTAAACTTTAACGAACCAAAATCGCCTTCTTTAAAACAATATTTAAGAATGCCTCCTTAAATACAAATTTACTGATTGGTTTTGGAAATAAAGATGTGGAAAGGTTGTTTGAATTGAATAGGTTTTGGTGTAATCGTTTTATTTACGAAAAATTTTGAACTATATTTTAAAGAAAGAATATTGTTCTTTGAATGAATTAAAGTTCTTCTTAAATTTTACTATAGTTATGAATTATTAACTTTAAAGAACAGATAAGATATCACTTCAATCAATGAACATGACTTACGCACAATGTCAATGATCTAACTCTGCCACTACCGTATAGTCATAAAACAATAGTAGTTATACTGGGATCCGTACAGTTATAAAACAAGGTCAAACACAGTGGGATCGTTAATAAGAGAAATAGCTCTTTTTGGAATATTATTAAGATAACATAGCGCAGTTTGAAGGGCGTTATATATATAATTTTTTGCTCTAATTTACGTTTTATAGACGTAGAGTAAATCTGATGCAGAAAAATAAATTTTAAAGCAAAAAAATAAAAGATATTATGTATTGAGGTTAAGATTTTATTAGAAAAGTAAAAAGGGCATACTTTGATATGAACAAATTTAAACTCAATTTATCTCCCTTTAGAAACTTTAGTCCTAAACTTTACTGATTTCAGTAACTGATAAACCACGCTATTTTTCGATTATTTATAATGTTAGCAGGCTTAAATAAAACAAATTCTAATATTGTTTTTACTTTATATGTAATAGGCATACTAAACTTTAATACAGAAGTTTTTTACTTTAAAATATTTTTATAAACTTTAAGATAACAAATAAGATAATCATAATCAAAATTTTGTACTTTATGATCTTTTTAATAAAAATGTTGATTGAAAAACTTAACTTTACATCAAGTATTAATCTCTGTTTACTATAATTATACATTTATAAATCTTACTCTTACTCTTACTCTTACTCTTACTCTTACTCTTACTCTTACTCTTACTCTTACTCTTACTCTTACTCTTACTCTTACTCTTACTCTTATTCTTACTCTTACTCTTACTCTTACTCTTACTCTTACTCTTACTCTTACTCTTACTCTTACTCTTACTCTTACTCTTACTCTTATTCTTACTCTTACTCTTATTCTTACTCTTACTCTTATTCTTACTCTTACACTTACTATAAAAATATTATATCTACTCAGTAAATTTGATTAACATCTATCTTAGTCTTAAAAAAAGAAAATTAAAATTAAATATTTTAAACACTTTATTTTTTTAGGATAAAACTACTAGGATAATTGAAATTTATATAAAATAAACAAAATACATGTAAATATATATACATATATATACAGAAGTACTCATAACTAAAATTTTTGAATTGATAAATTTAAAATAATTTACACAGTACTTTAACTTTTAAAATTAAATAAATATTAAATTTAGATTAAAATTTAACCCTTTAATAATCCTTAAAATAAAAAGTACTTTTGACTTATAAATTTCAAAAAAAAAAAAAAAGCAAAAAACAAAAAATAAACAAATTTTTCATCTAAAAAATAAATAATACAATTTTCTTTTTCTTTTATTTATTTATTTTTTGTTTGTTTTTTTATTTTAAGATTCATTATTTCTTGAATTATTATTTAATTTTTATGCTTATTTCTATTTTACATATAATAAATAACATGTTGATTATAGAGTAAGATCATTTATTGTATATGTAGTAAATTTACTACATTTTAATAATTAAATTTTTTTAAATAGTTAATAAGATACATACTTAATTTCTTAATTTCTTTCTAATTCTTAAAAAGATATAATATTTAATACTAAATAAAGAGTTCAATTATTAAAGACAATAAGTCTGTGATTTACAAGATTCTATCTTAACAAATTGCTCGCAATACTAACAAAATACTTGAAATGTTTGTGTATACCTAGAGGAAAATTGATTATGTAATTCAAGTCACTCACTATAATCAGAGTTCGGAAAAAACACTTCAATTGAGAAATTTTTTATTTTTTTTTTGCCGAATTGAATCAAATTCTGTTTTTTTTTTGCTGTCCCTAAAATTTTATTACTCCATTATTTGTACTACAAGTAGTTTAAAAAGTTTATTCCTCCTTTTTCATTCACTTTTTTTTTAAATTTTTCAACACTGACACATACTAAAATTTATGTTTTTTGTTTTTTTTTTTTTTCTTTTAAAATATAAGTGTGTTAGTTGACTTTTTATTCATTATATTTACAGTTATTTTTTATTACAATATTTTTGTATCTTCAAAATACAACAAAAAAAAAAACGAGTAAAATTCAAATCAACAGAACATTCACAAAAAAAAAAAACATTATGAAAAAGAAACGGCAGAAAAACAATGAAGCTATAAATCTTGCAAATTTATTGGACCATGTTTTTAATTTATAACTATAATACGCCTCCATTTTTTCGAGTAAACAAAATGCTAATAAAAAAATAATAAAAAAAAATAAATAAATAAATAAAAAAAAAAAGGAGAAAGTAAAAGGCTTATATGGTGCTACTCTATAGTATTACACTTACAAGTAATTTTATATGTTTTTTTTTTTTTTTAATTTTGGGTCTTAACAGCCGTTTCACGAAAGTTCCTTTTTTCTTGTTAAATATTCCGGGATTTTGCAGAAAATCGTTATGGATTTTTGTTTTTTTTCTACTTTTATAAAACACGTCCTTCTGTTGTTTTCGTTTTATTTTTTTTCTTTGTATTTATTATTTCTAATTTTATTTTAATGTTCAGTTATTGTTGCGTTTAGTCATCCTTTAAAAAAACATTTTTTTTTTTTTTTTTTTTGGGAGCGCGATTATTATGTAAAATAATTCAAAAGTTATTTTAAGAGATAACACTATTTAAACATAAGAAATGTTAATTTTAAATGTGAATTAAGTCAAAAATATAACAATATTTCAATAAAAAAAAAAAAATCCTTTTGCTTTTCCGTTTTACAATTCTGTTGAATTTTCTTTTTGTGAATTTTAAAGTAACATTATTTTAAAATTTTTGTTTTATTGAAATATTGTTATATTTTTGACCTTAATTCACATTTAAATTAACATTTTGTATAATTATAAAAAATTTTAGATTTTTTGAGTTAGCTGTGCTCGGTTATAAATTTTTCATGTGAACATGTAATTAATAGTACATATATTATATGCCAGATTATTATCTCTATCATTTATCAAATGTACCAGATTGCCAAACCTCCAATATTCTCCAAACCTTCATTTACATTTGTTTAAGTTTCTATTAATGCAATTTAATTTAAATTAATAGGTAATTCCATTTATTATTACAAAAAAATATGATTATTAACAAATGTTTATCAACATTATATATCAACATTATATTTTTTATATAAATACATATTAATTTAAAACTTGTTAAGAAATCCTAGCTTTTTTATTCTTATTTTTGAAATTTTTTTATTTTAAAAAAATTTCTTTCCAAGAAATTTTACTTATTATCTATATCGAAAAACCCTTAGAGATAACACGGCTGACAGAAAATATTATAAGTGTGGAAAAAATTCAGAAAATCTAGTACCAAGAGATAATAAATCTACATCAAAAGATCGCATAGTCACTTGTATTCCTTAAATAACAATCGTCTAATAATGTCTACTACTAAACTATCAAAGAAAACTATCTTGGGAAACTTTGTGAATTCCTTTGTTAAAAAAATATTGAAATAATGCAAACATGTTAACATATGATTATTGTTGTTGTTTCGAAAAGAACAAGCTTTAAACTGCCCGAACACTTAGATCCTGCGACCCGTTGTGCATTAGTTGAACATTCTCACTACTTAAGAAAAATTTTTCAAGTTTTTCTTGTCGGAATGATAAATGCCATGTTTTAATATTAACCAATTGTATAACAATTGTAACGGTAAAAATTTTCACACTTTCTGCCCTTATTAAAAAATATTGAAAAATTACAATTAGAACTATTTAAATAACCCCATTGGGAAATATGTATGTATGTATGTATATATTTTATTTACATCACATCTAAAACATCACTAATTTCTAGTGTTGACAGTAGTCTTTACGAAAGTAAATTGTTAAACAACTAAAATGAAATAATGATCCCACCTTGATATTGGTTTTTAAACGGTTCTTCAATAACCAAAATTTTATTTTATTTCATGGCAACACTATCCTTATTACACTATATTTAGTTAGGAATTTCATTATTTATCACTTATGATTGGAAAGTTACAAAAAAAAAAAAAAAAAATGATTTCACTCAAAAATTTTAAAGGATCTATTTTAGATAAAGGATCCATATTCAATTGAATGATACGAAAAGATAGAATTTTATTAAAGTAAGATTTTAAATTAAGTTTAAAAAAAAAAAAACAAAATTTCATGTCGGACCCATTCTTTTATATATAGTAAAAATCGTCGACTCGAAATAATATCAGAAATTTATTATTTCATGTTGAAGTTTTAACGAATTTATTCATTTAACACATTCCTATAAAATTGGTCAAATCAATTTTTTTGACACGATTAGTAAGAACATAATAATATCTATACTATTTTTCTTTATTTTTTTTTTTTTGAATTTAATTTCGGTTAAGTTGAATCGATACTTTATACAAAGTTTATATACATACACATCAAGTGAAGACAAAACTTTTGAATTTTATATAAAACTATGTATTTACTTTTTAAGCTATAGATACTCAATTTCAATAAAAACATTTTACAATATTAAAGTGAAAGATAAAATTTAAAAATCTGTTAAAAAAGAGTTACAACGGAAAAATCTTTCACTTTATTATTATATTATTAAGTTTAATAGAGATCAAAAAACAAGGAAAAATAAATAAATTGATGAACTGTTTATTTGTTTCTATTATAATACTTTGAAGCAACTTTACTATATCTCAACTCTACTAGTCAATTATCAAAAACAAAAAAAAAACAATAGATTTTTTTTTTTTTTCTTTAATGGAAATGTCGCTCACGGGAAAAATTCTCTTTTTTATCTATAAATCTTATAATAATAAACTAATCTCTGAAAAATGCATCATGCATTATTCAATATTTTTTACGTGCTTGAAATTTTTTTCAACGTATTTTTTAGAAGTGAAAGTAATGCAATACAGTTGAAATTTATAAATTTTTTTTTTAAATCAATATACATATTATGTTTTAATTTTGAGATCAATGAGGGAGTGACCATTCCACAAAATTTTCTTAATATTCGAAATGTATAACCATACAGTACCTTTAAATTACCCTTTAAATAACAAACCTTATAATTTCTTCAGCACTCAATTTGCAGCAACAAAAAAAAATAATCTGGTTCTAACATCACAAATCTATAATAAGATTTTAGATTTTTCATTTGGGATTGGGATTATCTGTCTCACGTCTAAATATTATTTGTAAAAAATTTAAAAATATAAGACTAAAACTTTTGAAGCTTCTTGTTATGAAAATAAATATTGAATTCTGATAGTGAAATAACAGTTTATAAGATTATGATTTTGAACAACTAAAAAACTAGAATATATAATTACCTATTACAGGTAATTTATTGTACTTACCATATTAACGTTACACACACGTTTTGTGTAACGTTTTGTTAACATTATAGCTATGTATTTTGATTTTTTCCAGATTTTTTCCAGATTTTTTTTAAACATTAACTTCGTAATGGGTTGTCTTTCGTAAAATACTGAAAATCATTTTTTTTTTTTAAATGTTATACCTAAAACGTGAATATTTTAAAAGTTTAAAATTTAATTTTACAATCCAACCTAACCAGAAATTCATATTTATCAATAATCATCATCAATATTAATCAATAATCATCAAAAAATATTACATTATAACTTCACACTACTACCATTCCGTTCATAGTTAAATTCTATTTTTTTTTTTTTTTGTTTCTTTTTTTTGTTACCTAATATCAATTTCAACTTTTTATCACATTTTTTTTATTTTTTTTTTATTTTTAAAATTTATCAAATTTTTAAAAACTGAGCAATTTACACGTTTTTTCGAAAATATTGATGATAAAAAAAAAAATTTTACATTAAATTTTATTCACATATTTTAAACAAAAAAAAAAAAAGAAAATTAAAAAAAGAAAATAAAAAAAAATAAGAGAAATTTTTTATTTTATACTCGAAACATTTCATTGTTTCCTACAAATAATTTTAACATACAATTATACACACAAACATTTACTTGTTTCACCATTAAAATTACACACTTGCATCTTAATATAGATTTTCGTATACATATATATTCTACACTTATATAAAAACAAGTGCATACATTATGCAATAAAATTTTCAAGTTTTTTTGTTTTTTTCTAAGTTTTTATTTTCAATGAAAAATTGTGAATTGTTTGTAAAAAAAAAAAAAGGAAAAAATAAAAAAAAAAAAACAATAAATAAAAATCACAAGAAAATTGAAATTTAGGTCACCACAGTTTTAAAGTGCTAGTGGAAAATGGAAAAAATAAAATATTCGCTTCGAATTTGTTTACACATTGATTTTAAAAACAATTTAAAGATTAAAATATTTTATAAGTATATATTTTTTTTATAGGTACATGTATGTGTCAGTGTGTATGTACCTAAAAATGTACATGAAATATTTGAAACAAAAAAAAAACATAATAGGTATAAATTTTTATTTTTATCCATGTTAATTAATTTTTAACTGGCCCACATCCGAGAGGAGAAGGGCCATTAAATTTGTTTATAATATTTACTGTTATAAATAAAATCTTTCTACATCTAAATCTTAATTATTAAAAATTGTTAACATTTCAATAATAATAGGTAATATTAAATAAATTCTGACTTTTTGTCCAGTCATTTTAGACCTTTTTTTTTTATATTTCATTTTTAATAATAATAATCTTGCATAAGATTCAAATTTAGAATATAATCTAAAAAAAAAATTAATGAATGCGGTCATTGATTGAATAAATAGAAATTTTTTTCTAGTGCTTGACTGGACGTAAGTTGTTACCTTCGTAAAAAACATGGAGTTCTTTAGTACAACTATTTTTCCAATAACAAAATCGTATAAAAATCAATAGCTGTCTTTAAAGTGCAGTTAAATTAACTTGAGCATAAAATGTCAAAAGGAGTTTGACATTTGTGATATGTGTCTTCGTTCTTCTTACTATACTTTGTTACAAACGTCACATTAACAAATTCTAAACAATTGATTTTACATATTTTTTAAATTTTTTATATTTTATTCAAAATAATAATGGAAAAATATATAAAAATTTTAAGTATATTTCAAATCATAAAAATATTTTGTTTTTAAAATAGTCAAATCTTTCGAAATTATACTTATTATAATAGTGTATAGTCACACAGTTAATAAACAAAAAGATATTCTCTTGTAGTAACAATTATTATATGCCTGAAGTAATAATTTGATATTTATAACCTTGCTATACATAATTGTATCTATATTTAGCTTAAATTAAAATTCTGCAGCTAATTTAGCTAGATAGAACTTTAAAAAATTCTTGTATAAGATAATAGAGAGTGCACAAATGTAATACATATATGTGTTTCATAATCTTGTTTAAAAGCTACAGCTGAGTAATCAACGATTTAGTGAAAATAATGATTAATAGAAAGAGCTACTGCTCAGTCAAATATGAATAATAAGCGACTTAATGGATGTCGTATACTTCTTATAGGAGTGAAGAGGAAAACAAATCTTTAAAATTGGAAGCAATATTCCCTCGTTTAATGAGCCATCTGTTTAAATACTCGACCACTGAGGCCCAATACTGTTTATTTATTTATTTATATTAACATTGCATACATAAATGTAATGCAATATTATTGAACCATCGGCTACCAAGGCCATTATAGGTTTTTATACTATTATTAAATTATATACTAATATTATTTATTTTGTTTATATGATATACTATATATTTACATTATATTTGGTCGTAAGGGGGGTATGTAAAGAAAAACACTTACGACCTGTGCAGGGATCGAACCCACACTCCTTCGGTTAATACGCCACGCGCCTACCCACTAGGCTACCGAAGCCCCCACCCCATACTGAAATTAAATGGTATATAAAGAATACTTATATATATTGCATATTTATAGGCTACAACTGTAATTGATTATTCTCTAACATGTTTTTTATACGCTCGCCATTAAAAAACTACTACTGTAAATGTAGTTGTAATATAAATTTCAATTGTCATAATTCAATATAAAAATTTATATATAAAAAATTTAGATGTAGGTACGTACATATACACATAAAAAAGAACATAGAACAGATATTTGATCAAAATTCATTTACACACTTATATGGAGTAAAGTATTGATGAGAAAATGTATTAAAAAGTTAAATTTTAAAATATCATAAAAACTTTACAGCATAATACCGAGAAAAAATTTTTGACAAACAATTTGTTTTTTTTTTTTTTTTTGTATAATATGATATAACATTTTTTATAGATATTAAAAATTAAAGTTAAATAGTTTTAAACTAAAGAATAATAAAGAAAACTTTTAGTATCACAAAATAAAGTAAAAATAGCAAAGAATTCTTATAAAACATTTTTTATATCAAAAATATTTTATTTTTACTGAATTGTGTTCCATTAGATGATCAGTCAATATAAAAGTTTGTATACTATGAAAAGGTCAAAATATATTCTTTTGTATGATTAAATGATAGATTAAATAAAAATAACAAAAAAAAAGAAAAATAAAAGGAGAATTTTTAAGATAAAATAGTGACACTACAAAAAAAAAAAAAAAAGTAATATAACATAAAATAGGTATAAGAAATTTAATGTATCAATAATAATTTATACCACCTTTCAAAACAATTTGTTTTTTATATTCTCTTATATATGTATGTATTCATATGTGTACCTTTATGAAAACTTTATTCGTCAATAAGCCTATATATACACATGTATAAGAATTAATATACTTGGTATAAGGATTTCAAAGTATAAGCATTTTATTTTTATAAATTTAAATGAAGTTCTATAACAGCACTTAAGATGTTATTATATTTATTTTGAATAACATTAAAATTGCTTGTCTGTTTTGTTTGTCATTTATGTATAAAAATTATTTGGGGCCTTGGTGGCGTAAGAGCGTATAAAATAAACTGTAAACACCGAGGGAGTGTGAGTTCGAATCCCACACACGTCGTAAGAGTTATTCGCTCTTACGACATTTACAGCCACGGCTGAACAAGAAAGGCTGCGTAATTTCCTGTCCACATTTTATGTGGCAGAGAAATGCATTAAAAAAAAAATATATTTTTGAAAAAAATGATTCTCTTTTAATTGTTATACATCTTTTAGATCTCACGTCATATTTTTACATGAAATTTATTAACATTAACATTAAATCATAATTAAATTAATTAAAATTCTTATATTTTCAAAATGTTTAATGAAATGAAACATTTTGAGACACCTTTTTTATTTGGTTTTAGTAATTTTTAATTGGTTAGAAAATCTTAAAGGTCGATTTCCACTACAACGTCAAGTGACGACGCCATGACGACGTCGTAAGGTGATTTTTATGTACATATATTGTGATTGTATTTTTTATGAATATGTTTCCAATACATTACGATAACGACATGAACGATAACAGAACAACACCGTACCCTCCATAATTTAAAATATTGCTCTCAATAATATTTTTCTTTTATCTACAAAACATCGTAACATTGTCTTTGTCGGTATTGTGCAAATATATTCATAACAAAATGTATACGATAAATTTATAATAATAATAAATTACAAAATAAAATCAAATTCATAAAAATGTTATGTTTGATATATAGGATAATGTGACTACAACACAAACTTAATATTTTTTATAAACAAATTTCTGAATAAAAAAATACCTTGCCGTTATGTCCGACATTGGCTTAGTGTAAATAGAAGAAGTACGTTGGCGTTACGATACATTAACGTCACGGCGTCGACATATTGTACCGTCGCAATGAAAATTGACCTTAATATTTATTGCTGGAAAGGTAAAAAAATATTAAATTTATATAATTAACAGAAGGAAAAAATTATAGAAAGTTCATTTTTACAATATACAACAGTAATAAATAATTAATATTATAAAATAATATCAAAAGAATAAATATTTTCAAAAAAAAAATTAAGTTTTTATATACAGACATTTAAAAAAAATTTCAATTTCAATTTTAAATATTCAAAGATATTCAAAAAAAAAAAAGAAGTGTAAATTTATTAGCCCAAATATAATTTAAAGATATTATAAAAACAAAAGATTTATGAAACTAAAATTTTCCTTATTTAAAACATCTGGCAACTACTTTAATTTGTAATATAAAAAAATTCCACTATTATTCATTTAATGATTTTAAGTATTTTATATATGCGGAAAATAAAACATCAAAGTTGATTTATACATACAAACATTATACATACAGGGTGTTTTCGACTTTCGACGAAAATTGTATTGGAGGGGGGGTCTATTCTGGACCCTTTCCGAGATATGAGGGGTTAAAGATTTTTTAGAGACTTTTCATAAAAAAATCTATAACTTTTGAACGGCTTACTATAGGGAGATAAAAAAAAATGCAATGTAGTGTAACTTGTTAGCTTTAATTTTTATGTCCTAATGATTCCATAACCCCAACAGTTACAAAGTTATGCAGGTTTAAAACGATTTAAAATGAAAAAATTATGTTTCAAATTCAATTTTCTTTTGAAACACCTTATATTTAGGGTACTTTTTATAGCATATTTCGAGACAGCTTTTCAACCCCTATAATCAGTCAACCCGCATAACTTTTCTCTATCTCAAAGCGTTTTTGAGATATAAAGAATGGAAAAGTGTGTTATAACACAGAAAATGAGTTAACACACCTTTGAAAATAACACACTTTTCTATTGTGATTGAAAATAACACAGCGATGGAAAACAACACACTTTTCTATTCTTTATATCTCAAAAACGGTTAGAGATAGAGAAGAAGTTATTAAGTACTAATTATAGAGCCCGATCATATAGGGATAAATATAGGTATGCCCGATCATCCATTTCAAGGAAGACCATCGAGTCAGAAACACCCTGTATATACTAAATATAAATTTAATAATACAATATTCTTATTTTATACTAGAAATATTAAAAATTTTAGCATAAAATATCATCTAAAAAAGATATTTATTTTCTAATCTTGAAATTATTAAAAATTTGACCAAAATACCTGCATTTTACCTAACTTTTGTATTTTAACTTTTTTTTTTTTTTTTGAAATTTAATGTCATATCTAAATAACATACATTTAACATTTTTTACATATTACATATACAAATATAAATAGAATATTTATAAAAGGATTCTCAATTTATCAGGAAGATTATAATATCCTTGTTTACTCAATATTTTCTTTATCCTTTTGAATATTATTTATGTCATGTTCATTGAGGTGATAAATGATTTTTTACAATATTTTTCATTTATTTTTTTTTTTTTTATATTTTGATCCTATAATACATCCTGCTATACATGTTTTATAATTTATGAATATTAAATATTTATATATATATATGTATATATATAGATATATATGGGTAAAGTGTGTACCAATGATTCGTTAAAATTGGTTAAAATTGTACTTGCCAAAAATAGACTTAATATTTATTAGAAATCTTGTTTTTTTTTTTTTTTTTTGTTGCAAAAATGTAAATCTTTTTCATATAATCTGTTTTCAGATATTTTATTATGATTTTTTTTCTTTTTTGCTTTGGTTTAATTTTAATGTTATTTATCTTTTTAGTAATAACAATTTTCATATTTATTTCAATTTTATTTTGTTTTGTTTTAACAAAATTTAAGGTGAAAGAAAAATTTTATACCAAAAACAAAACAATATGTGAATAATATATGGTGTAAGTAAATATAAAAACCATTTGATTCAATATTTTGAAAGATATTTTTGATAAGCTTTAGAAAGATTTTAACAGATATTTTCTGTACTTAGAAATTATTAGAATTTTATATTTTGTTAAAATTTTTTAATTATAGTACAAGTATTCGTCGAAAGTAAAATAATTTTTGTTGTTTGCAACAAAAAAAAAGTTACTAATAAAACAAACAAGATGAAGTCTCATTTAATCTTTGGATCAAACTATGATGTTAGATTCGGGTAGCTGTCGTACAACTTCCTTTTTCATAAAAGCATTGTTATAAAATAACTTGGTACTTAATAAAGCTAGACATCTAAAATTTTCTTAAAATAAAACAAGTTCAATCGCAATAACTTATATGAAATGTAATTGCCCTAGCGCAATAGGTTCAGGTAGTTTGCATATCTTGGAACTTAAATGAACTAGACATCTGAAATCTTGTAAAAAATGTTTTATTATAATAATTTCTGTTAAATTTGGTTTGTTCGGAGCAACATGATCTAGCTCGGAGCTACTCCTACTGTTATTCAATTGCAAAATTTAAACAAACATATCTACGTAGGGGCCTCAGTGGCCTAGTTGGTAAGAGAGTAAAAAATACGCTGTAAACACCGAGGGAGTATGGGTTAGAATCCCACATACGTCGTAAGAGTTATTCCTCCTTACGACATTTACAGCCACGCGTGAACAGGAAAGGCTGCGTAATTTCCTGTCCACATTTATCTAGTAGAAAAATGCATTAACAAAAAAAAAATATATATATATATATATCTCCGTACTTAATTAAGTCAAACATTTGTAATTTTGTAAAAGGTGATCAAGTCTTATGGAAACAGCATATATATGTTCATGTAAGTAACATAGAATAGACACAGTCTGCTCAACACTCCTCCAAAATTTTTATATATCTTAAATGTTGTTGCTAAGGAGACCAAAACATGAAATTTTTTTTTTTTTCCTTACTCCAATAAGGAGCATAGGACACATCCACTAAGTCGTTTATTATTCATGTTTGACTAAGCTTCAGTTTCTCGAATCATTATTCCACTAAGCCGTTGATTACTCGGCTGTAGCTATAGTACAAGAGCGTTTACTAGGCGTTTCTTTAGTTCTACGTCATCTATTATCTTACAATTAGAATTATATTTTATTTTTTGCGAAATTTTGTACTAGTTTTCAACCTAAATCTTTACTAAAATCGATGAAAACTATTTACTTAATATGGAAACTATGAAAAACAGTTGAGATTATTCTAATTTAAACATAAAACATTAAAATAAATATACCATAATTCAAAAGAAACATTGGCGAGGATATATATATAGAGATTGAAAGTCAATATTAATAGCTTCGTCCAAAATTTTCCTGAAAACAAATTTCATTCTCTAAAGTTAACTTCCCTTATCGAAGTAGAACATCAGTACTAAAGGTCGTATAAGCTATTGTTTAGTCAAAAAAAAGAACGGTGCTTTTAGTGCTTTAAAGCCCTAACTTTCCAACTAAATTTTTTTTTAAACACCTACACATAATTTTTAAATTTCTAATTTATTTAATTTTCTTAAATTAATTATTTTAATTATTTTCTAAATAAATTTTTGAAATAATTAAAAATTTTAAAATTACAAGGATAATGAATTCTGATGTTTTGTGAACCATAACACTTTAATTTTAAAACCATTATTTAGTCCTTTTAAATTAATAATCTTCAAAATTTTTCAACTTTGTTATCCTGCAATGAATTATAAAATATATTTAAAACCCTAGTAAACAATCCAATCATATTTTAAAAATTAACAATTCAGAAATAAAAATCACATCAAATAGCAATGATAAGCTTAAAATTTTAATTTCAAAAGATTTTGATATCCTGTTGAATGCAAATGATTATAAGGGAAAAAAAACTTAAAAATTTTCTATGAAATTTTTCGAAGGATAACAAAAATTTCATTAGAATTTTTTTATTAAATTTTGTTTCTTTTTCTGGCTTTTTTCTATTCATTCTATTAATAAAAGTATTGTAATCACGAAAAAAATCTCTTTGAATTTTCAATGAATTTCATACATTTGAACTTAGTAGAGTGTCTAAAAAAAACTACTTTTTTGCGAATTAGACTGTATATGTTCGCTTTACATGCTTCAATGTGAATAAAATTCGCCACACTTATTTTATGCTACACACATAGTTTTCTATCAAATTAGGAGTAGGCTTGGGTGTTTGATATAATATACTGAAACTCAGCCTATTTCTTTTTTAAGCAAAGGCGGGTTTCAAAAGTAAGGCAACAAATTTAAATTTTTTGGTTTCAAATGATGTAACAATGACCTTTATACAAAATAAAATCCATAAAACAACTATTTAAAAACCGTAGATATTATTAAAATTTACCAATCATGTTTTGCGTCAAAAATGTATTACATTTTAGAGTTCTGATAAGCGGAACTCAAAGCAACAGATAAAATAAATATTAATATACATCCTAATTGAAAAACTTTCAATTTTATGTCAAAAACGAACTATATTAATAAATTTTGTGGCTGTTTCAAAAGAACAATCAAAAGAAGGTTTTCAATATGAAACAAAAATTTAAAACGTCCCTACTTAAAAATATTTCAGCTTAATAAATGTTGGCCATTCGTGTTCTGTACATTCTGAAATTTTCTGGAGCTATCTTAGAATAACAACAAATGGAGCCCCGTGTATAAAATAACGATAAAATAGACATTAATATAAAAACATTATGCATTTGTCATTGTAGTTTACTAAACATTAGCATACTAGTATACAATTTTGTATATTATCCATATACAATAAAAAAGAACGATTTCTTTAAAAAAAAAAAAATTATTCTTAATAATACCCATTTATTTTGACATATTATGTACGAGTAAGTTAAGAGAAGAAAACTTACAGTTTTTTTTTTATTTTTAATATATTAAAAATAAAAAAAAATATATTATTTTAATAAATCAAAATTAAACATTTTAACCCAAAATAACTTAATATTATTAAATTCTTTAAATAGAAATAATAAAAACATAATAGTTTTTTTTTTGTTTGGTTTATTATAAAAAAAAGAAAATATTTAAAACAAACACTATAAAGTATAAAGAGATTGTTACTTATTGGTTTTTTTTTTCTTATATATTTTATGCAAATATATTTTGTATAAACCTAAAATATATATACTTTAAAACAACATTGAAAAAATGATAAATGCAATCCATATCTTCTACGATCTAACAAGTTTTGTTAAATTAATTTAAAAGTTAAACGCCTAAAAATATGCAATTTCCATTTATAAAAAAAAAAAAAAATTAAAGGGCTTCGGTGATTCACTGATCTAGCTTTCGCAGACAACATAATAATATACTCTGCGAATGGCACTGTAAATAGCATTCAGTATACTGTTCAAAAAATGTTTAACATTGTACAAGATTATTGCAAAATATGGAAATTAAAAGTGAACTTTAGTAAATGTGAAACCTTGTTATTCCGTAACACAGTAGACAAAACAAGTTCAGACATTAGAAAAAATTGGAAAAATTTTACCATTAAATCGCCCATTTCACCTCTCGCAAATAAAAAAGTCGTTAAATATCTTGGGGTTCACCTTCATAGAAATCTGAACTTCATTGATCATATAAAATATACAAAAGAGAAAGGCAATAAATCCTTTATGGCAGCAAAAAACCTCTTTTACAACAAAAATATCAGTAACAGAGTCAAAATTATTTGCTACCAAACATTAATAAGGCCTACGCTTGTATATGGTGTACCCATATGGTACAATATCAGTGCAAGCCTAATGGAAAAAATCCGCAAGTTTGAAAGAAAGTGTATAAGAGTTTGCATCAATAAACATAGAAAACCTAAATCCGAGTACAAACATTTTTACTCCAATAAATATTTGTACAAGGAATCAAAAATCCTAAGAATCGATAATTTTATTATAAAATTAATTCGCAACCACTATGATAGAGCATTAAATATTCCAGAAAATGGTTTAATATCACATATATTTTACCACAATGAGGAGTACATCAAAAAGACTTTGCTCACGGGCTTCATAGCACCTGAGCATTTCATCTTCTTAGACAAGCATGGTTATATACAAAACCAAAATCATGTCCCTATACTATTTCATTATAGTAGACGGGCTACATGTAAAAAAATTTAATATGATCCAGGTAACATCAACCCTGATAATATGAAATATGACATGTCGATACCAGATATAGATAAATCAATAAAAAATAATTATTGGTGGTTAAGCACGTTATAAACAAAAAATAATTTACTAGTATAAAAGATTAGTACATTAAATTATTAGATTAGTGTTATTTTAGTATTAAAATAATAATTTTTAGTTATAAGTTTCTTAATTAGTTGTAAGAATAGGATAAGTTAGGTTAAGGTTTTATTTAAAAAAAAAAGTATAAAAAATTGCCTTTTTTAAATTTTTTACAATTAATTAAAACTAAGGAATTAATACATACTCAAAGGTATGATTAAGATAGTCAGTAAACATTCATAATAATTATTAAGACAAACAATTTAACATAAAACGAGAAAGAGTGCAGTAGAGTAGACTGTGTCAACTCTGGGATACCCGTATGAACGTAATATATCCTGTTTCTATAAAACTTGATCATCTTTTAAAAACATTCAGAGTTTTAGTACCGAACTACAGAGATATATTTAGGTAAATTGTGGAGTTGTATGATAGCTACCCGAATCTATTGCGCCTAGCTTCATTAAGTTCCAAGAAATGCAAAAAGCCTGAACCGGCTGCTTTAGACCATTCAAATTTTACAAAAATTTTTGGCATGCAACTCGACACTTTTTCACTAAATTTCAGATAGCTAGCTTCAATAGACACTGAGTTATTTTCATTTAAAAAGAGAAGTTGTATGGCAACTATCCGAACCTGTCATATCATCACAACAAAATTTTACAGAAGTTGTTGCCATAAAACTCGATCATCATTTGCAAAATTTCAGATACCTAGATTGAATAGACACTGGGTTATTTCCATTTAAAGAAAGAAGTTGTATGGCAGCTACTTGAACCCGGCGGCCGAAAATGCTGGAGTTAAATAGCAAAACTAACAATTTTGTAAAAGTGACGTAAAAAAAATTGCAGCCTCCTAACTCCTTTATTTTTTGAGTTATCGTGCGGACGGACACTGAGTTATTTCATTTAAAAAGAGATTTTGTATGGCAGCTACCCGAACTCGTCACACCACCACAACCAAATTTTGCAGAAGTTGTTGCCATAAAACTTGATCATCATTCGCAAAATTTCAGATACCTAGATTGAACAGACACTGGGTTATTTCTATTTAAAGAAAGAAGTTGTATGGCAGCTACTCGAACCCGGCGGCCGAAAATGCTGAAGTTAAATAGCAAAACTAACAATTTTGCAAGAGTGACGTAAAAAAAATTTCAGCCTCCTAGCTCCTTTATTTTTTGAGTTATCGTGCGGACGGACACTGAGTTCTTTTCATTTAAAAAGAGATTTTGTATGGCAGCTACCCGAACCCGTCGCACCACCACAACCAAATTTTGTAGAAGTTGTTGCCATAAAACTTGATCATTATTCGCAAAATTTCAGATACCTAGATTGAACAGACACTGGGTTATTTCTATTTAAAGAAAGAAGTTGTATGGCAGCTACCCGAACCCGGGGACAGAAAATGCTGGAGTTAAATAGCAAAACTAACAATTTTACAAAAGTGACGTAAAAAAATTTTCAGCCTCCTAGCTCCTCTATTTTTTGAGTTATCGTGCGGACGGACACTGAGTTCTTTTCATTTAAAAAGAGATTTTGTATGGCAGCTACCCGAACCCGTCGCACCAGCACAACCAAATTTTGTAGAAGTTGTTGCCATAAAACTTGATCATCATTTGCAAAATTTCAGACGCCTAGCTTCATTAGGTTCCAAGAGGTGCAAGAAGTCTGAACCGGCTGCTCTAGACCAAACAAATTTTACAAAAGTTGTTGGCATATAACTCGACACTTCTTTACTAAATTTCAGATTCCTAGCTTCAATAAACACTGAGTTATTCTCATTTAACCGGATAAGTTGTATGGCAGCTACCCGAACCCGCCGCACCACCACAACCAAATTTTACAAAAGTTGTTGCCATAAAACTTGATCATTATTTGCAAAATTTCAGACGCCCAGCTTCATTAGGTTCCAAGAGGTGCAAGAAGTCTGAACCGGCTGCTTTAGACCAACCAAATTTTACAAAAGTTGTTGGCATGTAACTCGACACCTCTTTACTAAATTTCAGATTCCTAGCTTCAATAAACACTGAGTTATTCTCATTTAAACGGAGAAGTTGTATGGCAGCTACCCGAACCCGCTGCACCAGCACAACCAAATTTTACAGAAGTTGTTGCCATAAAACTTGATCATCATTTGCAAAATTTCAGAAACCTAGCTTGAATAGATACTGAGTTATTTCTATATAAAGATAGAAGTTGTATGGCAGCTACTCGAACCCGCCGACCGAAAATGTTGGATTTAAATAGCAAAACTAACAATTTTGCAAAAGTGACGTAAAAAAAATTTCAGCCCCCTAGCTCCTTTATTTTTTGAGTTATCGTGCGGACGGACGGACGGACGGACGTACATGGCTTAATCGACTCAGAATTCGATTCTGAGCCGATCCATACCTTTGACACTATATCTAGCTCGACTCCTTTAAGGTGTCACAAACGTAATGGCAAATTTATTATACCCTTGAACATAGTTCATACGGGTATAAAAATGTTAATTGCAAATGCAATTACATGTTAATTTTTAAAGCGCGAAAAACCTTTTTTGTTAACTATTTTTGTAGGTTAAGTTATCATAAATATGTAAGCAAACAACAAAATAAAAGTTCAATAAAAAAAAAAAAAAAAAGGTGATTCACTGATCTGTCATCCATGGTTCGAAAATGATGAATATATCAAAAAAACATTAATATCAGGCTTTATCCCACCTGAAGGATTTATATTTCTTGACAAAAATAACTATATTGAAGATGATAATTTTATACCCAAATTATACCATTACAAAAGAAATGCGTCGGATAAAAAAATTATTTTAAATTTAAGCCTGTATGAGTGTAACAATACTGAAATATTTAAATATAATAAATTTATTCCTAATAAGAATAAACTTAATATAAAAAACCATATTTTTCGAAAAATTTAAGTTAAGTTTTAGATTAGTTGGGTTAAGTTAGGGTTAAGTTAAGATTACTAAGTTGTAAGGTTTTTTTCCTTTTGATTATCATAGCGATTTTTTTTGCAAATTTTTTTCACCAATTATTAAATTTAAACAAATAATATTAAATATTTATTAATATTAATAATTCATTATAAAAATAAATTATAAAAATAAAAAATTAGAATTCACTTAATCTAATATAAAAATACTATATATGTATATATATTACTTGAGAGCTGACAATACTCAGTCATGAGTTAAGTAGGATATAAAATTTAAATTCATTCTTTTCAGTTTTATTTAGGAATATGTAATAAAATAAACTTATTAATAAATAAAACATTAAAAAAAAGAGGGCTTCGGTGGCCTAAAATAAATAATATTAGTGTATAATTTAATAATAGTATTCGACCTATAATGGCCTTAGTAGCCGATGGTTTTGTAATATTGCAATATCCTTTGCGGTTCGTAATATTAATATAAATAAATAAATAAAACTAAAGAAATAGAGAAACACAGCCTGCACAATAAACAATTAAAGTGGAACTCCTACAATAGCCCACACTGTGAAAAATATTTTGGCAATCAAACATATTTTAGTTAACTATGTCCAGGTTCAATAATCTTTTACAAAATCATTCAATAAACTTAACTGAAATACTGAGCCCGAAGTCCGAGAATATTGATAGATTGGAAAAATTATTTAAACATTAGAATATGTAAAACTTAATATAATAAAGCGTATAATAGAAAATAAAAAACTAATAAGTTAAACACTCAAATAATATTTCATAAATTCTTAACAAAAAGAAAAAATCTGTTGATTATATGCTTAACTTTATTAAGATTTTAAACTTAACTAATATTGTAAATAAATTTTGTAAATAACTTTGTAATTATCATATAAATTTTGTATATATATTAGATTTAATCTCTAGGAAGCCCATAATGGTCTTACCAGCCGAGAGCTGTACTATAATGTTATAATAATTTATTATATAATATTAGAATTAAATAAATAAATAAATAAAAATGATCTAAAGGACTCGTGGCCTAATGGGTAAGAGTGTATAAACCGAGGTAGTGTGGGTTCGAATCCCACAAATGTCGTAAGAGTTATTTCCCCTTACGACATTTACAGCCATGCCTGAACAGAAAGGCTGTGTATTTTCCTGTCCATATTTATATGGCAGAGAAATGCATTAAAATAAATAAATAAAATGATTAGTTAGTTTATTCCATTTAGGAAGTGTGAATTCAAATCCTGCACAAGTAGCAAGATTCTTTAAGTATTTTAACCATCCCCCTTGCAACTAAATATGTAATTCAAGTATTTGATATTGTAATATATTTGAATATTTTATAATTAAAACAAAGAAAGTTTAATATATGGTTATAAACTATACTTTTTTGACTTTAACTCAAAATATTTTTACTTTAAGTGAAAACATTTTAATTTAAAAGAAGACTCTCTGCGTTAATAATTTTGGTAATACAGTAGACATATATATTTAATATACATATTATATTTAATTTACGGAATACATTAAAAATCTTATATAATATGTATATGTATAATTATAATTATGTTTGCTTTTTACTTTAACTAAAACATTTTTACTTTATTACAATAATGTTTTGACTTAAAGTAAAATGATCTCAGTAGAAATAAAAAAATGTCTTCACTTAAAGTAAAAATATCTTGATTTAAAGTGAAAAGTGTATAGTTTATAATCATATATTTATTTTATCATTATTAAAGAATTTAAATTTTTAAAGTTCTATTTTTATACATTTTAATTCATTTCTTATTGTCAGTTAGTTAAAACAATATTAAACTTTTTACTTAAACAATTTTCAAACAAATGACTCTTACAATCATTGCAATTACTTACATTAAATTTTATTATTAAATAAAAATTTATCTATACATCAACGTTTGAACATCTAATCCTTATTTGGATATTAAAAAATTTTTCTCCAAAATTTTCCTAATTTTTTTTATAATTTTTTTTTATTTTTACCATTTTATCAAATATTCAAAAAAAAAACAAAATTTTGTAAAACCTCACATTCTTGTGTGTGTAATAAAAGGAGGCAAAAATAAAGGCAAAATAGAAAATAAATCCTTTTATAACAACAGTATTATTGTTAAACCAAATCTAATAACATTAGTTTTCAACAAAAAAAAATTTCATTCATTTTTCCTTTATAAAACATAAAAAAAAACAGAAAATTCATAAATATTAACTTTTGCATTTATAAAAATGTAAACATAAATATAATATGTATATGTATTGGAAACCTTTTTACACACATATAAATAAATAAATTTCTATATTGTTAAATTCTCTGCATACCAACCACAATATTATATTAAAACTAAAATATAGACAAAAAATAGTTTTTCGTCATTGTCTTATTTATTATGACAAACCCTCAAATGAAAAATAGAAGAAAAAGAATATTCAAAAAATTTTTTTTCTTCCATACACTAATATACTTCCTTTTTTTTAACCGTACCCTTATTTTCTGTTTTTTCTCAGTTATTCTTTTTTTTTTTAATTTTTCCTTTAATAAAAATGAAAATTACTCTAGTGAACATAATATTATAATAAAATTTTGTATAAATTTGAAAGTTTTGATGAACGTTTTGCTACCATTCTACATAACTTTACACTGATTTATGAAATTTATTTATTTATGTATTTATATTAATATTACATACCTAAATGTAATGCAATATTATTGAACCATCGGCTACTAAGGCCATTATAGGTTTTTATACTATTATTAAATTATATACTAATATTATTTATTTTGTTTATATTATATACTATATATTTACATTATATTTGGTCGTAAGGGGGGTATGTAAAGAAAAAAGCACTTATGGCCAGTGCAGGGATCGCATCCACACTCCTTCAGTTAATACACCACACGCCTACTCACTAGGCTACTGAAGCCCTCTTATGAAATTTGTTAAACATTTTAAAAAAACTAGGAATGAAAATTTAAAAAGCATAGGCTTATAAATATCAAAAACTAAAAAAAAAAATGTTTTCATAAAAATGCTTTTACTATTTGAGACCAAACGAATGTTCAAACTAATGCTTCGTTTAGTGCGCCGCTTCTAACGTTAAATGAAATGATGACCAAATGTTAGCGTCGCTTTGTGAAACAAATTAAAATTGTTTATGTAAAAATTATAAAAATGATATTGTCAATGACAACTAACAATCAATAAAAAATAATGAAAAAACAAAAATAAATTGATTGCGCGACTAAAAGTAGAAAGTTGCTCTACTTTAGCGTCGCTTCGTTGCGGCGCTTCTTTAATCGCGTTGCATTTGGTCAAGTTGTATTTCAATAAATGTATTCTATCTAAACGTCAACCTTAAGTTTTAGCAATAACATTTTTTTTATAAAATAATCGTTAATTTTTTTTTTTTTTTTCTTACTAGCATAGGACTTCTATTTGACACATTTTTTTTCCATTTTTCCATTTTTTTCCATCCTTTCTAAGCATGTAGCCTATCCACTTCCATTTCCTACGCCTGATTTGTTTAGCTATGGGTTATTCGCAGGTTAGTATCCAGAGGCCTTTTTTAGATATTGTGTTCGGCCAGAATATGCGGTATATTATCCTGAGACACTTATTTACGAAAACCTGCAGCTTGTGGATTAGGCTGTTAGTTACAAGTCAGGTTTCGCTACCATATGTCAGAACGGTTTTCACACGTGCCCGGAATATTCTTAGTTTCGTTTTTCTGGATATCTGGGAATTCCTCCATAGCGGTTGTAGACGTCCAAATGCTGCTCTCGCTTTCTCTATATATTTTTTTCTGTATATCGCTGAACTTGTGCGATAATAGTCATATATCATCCGCGTACTCCAGATCCTCGAGTTTGTCAGGCCCTAAGTTATACCACTTTTTATTGAGCTGATTTCTTTGAGGATAATTTGAGTATCCTCACGGAATCGTTTAATAGCGAAACCTCATTTATTTGTAACATGTGAAATTTCAACAGAAGCAGAAATTTAAAGCAAAAATAGTTAAAAAATACAACAATTTTTTATTCTTCAATAATTATTACCAACTATATTTTTAGTTTTCTCCCCCTTTCCATTCCTATAAAGAACATAAGCCATTCACTAAATCACTTATTATTCATATATGATTAAATATCAATTTCTGAAATAAATTAATTTCACTAAGCTGTTGATTATTCGGCTGTAGCAATACTATATATTATTATATTAATTTAGTTTTAATCAATTAATTACATATATGATACCCCCACATCTTATAATTAAAGCAATCTAAATTATTTCTACCTAATACACATATTACATGATCATAATGTTACCTGCATTTTTGATAACCACAATTTAAATTTGTTTTTACCAATCAACATATGAATATCCTGTTATCTTTTACCTTTAAATGGAATTTACAGAAAAATTACATAATTTCATATCATATTTTATAAGTATAACAATACAATATGAAACAATGAATCGGTATTTTCGAAATTCCAAAAAAATATAGAAGAGTATTATTACAAAACCATTTTTTTTTTTTTGTATAGACTTGAATGAAAACCCTTCATAATGAAAATTAGATACTAAAGATTATACCTGAAACTGCATTTAACTAAAAAAAAAAAAAAATCCTAAAGAACACAAAATTAAATTTTCTTTTTCGAAAATTTGTAGTAAACAAAAAACAAAAAATATTTCCATATTATGCACATATTACAACATTATACACATAATATATTCATTAACAACAATTTTTTCAACAATATAACGCCATCTAATTAAATTTTCCTAATTAAGTAATTAATATCCTATAATAATTTTTAAAAAAATTTTGCCTAGACTTTTTTTTTCGCCTAATCTTAATCTGAATCTTGTTTTTCTTTTTCAAAAGTAAATGAAATTTATTTTCTTTTCCTTAAGAATTATTCAAGGTTTTCGAAATGTTATGTTTTCTAATATTCCAATACTATATTTAAAAAAATTTTTTTTTTTTTTTGAATAATTTTAAAAGAAAAATTTTTTATCTTTCTTTTTTCTATTTGGAGTGTAAAATTATTGTACTAAAAATTCTATAAACTTTATATTAAGTAAATATTCAAATGTTCTTTTTTTTGTTTTCCATTCATTTCTTCATTCATTCTTTTGTTGAAATTTCGATTCAATATTTTGTATACAAAAAAAAAAAAAAATAAAAAAATCTTATATTAGTTGTGTGTGTGTGTGTTAGTGTATATTTTCTATTTTAAAACAGTTTCGTTATTTTATGTACAGAATTTTTTAATACAACTGCGTCACATATGACCTAAAATCAAAAATTCACATATAGATATTTTAAGGTACACATAAAATTATTATATATGTATAGTTGTTGGTATATTGTATTGTATTGTATTGCATTTTCATAATATATGGGGTAAAATTTTTCAATTTTCTAATGTAAAAATCCTATTGTTTTTTCCTTCTATTCTTATAACCTTCTCAAAATTGTCACAATACTGCGCGAAAATTTTAGCTCTTATAAAAAAAATAAAATATTTTTATAATTCTTTTTTAATTCTTAGTTTTTTACTGTTGTTAGCACATTTCTAAAAATTTTTTGATAAAATGTGCTTATTAATTTCACTCTGTCCGTTCGTCCGGCCGCCCTTCTGTTTACAAAACTTCTACACCGTTAAAAATAGAGAAAAAAATTTTAACCATAGATTGTAGGTCTCATAACAAAATTAATTTTGTGGAACAACTTTTTCATGTAGCCCCTCCCATTACGCAGCTACAGCCTCTCAAACTGTGAAAAAGCCCTATTTTTAAATGCATATATCTTACCTTCTGCTTAAGATTTTGTTCAATCTGAAAACGTCATTCGACAGGTATTTTTGTTAACTATGTAAATAATAATATCAAAGTTAGACAATTTTTTTAAATTTAGTATTAAAATTTACCGTTATGTGAAAACCAAATATTGCATGATTTTTCTACCCCCATAATTCTGGAACTCTTTTAAATAGGGACTTGAAATTTTGAGAGCAGAAAAAACTTTTAGAATTGGTATAAGTTTGCTCAGAAAATTTTTTGGACCACCCTCTGGTTATGAGCTATTCGAGCTCAAAAATTGAAAATTTGCTATTTTTAAACACCTGTAACTTAGGCACCTGTACAAATTTTACTCCACAAGATATAAAAATTAAAGCTATAGTAATATATTTATTACTATAGTAATATATTTATTACTTACGTGCATTAAACGTTTCTTTTAGTTATATAGGATTCCAGAGTTACAGGCCCTCAAAATTGCAAAAAAGTCCCATTTTCAGATGTATATATCTCAGGCTCTGCGTAATAGTTTTACAATCTAAAACCACCAAATTTTATTATCTCCATAAATCAATATCAAAATTATGCAATATTTTTTAATTTACTATTTAAATTTACCGTTATGTTAAATCCAAGTTTTGCATGATATTTCTTTTCTCATAACTCCGGCACACGTTTAGATAGGAACCTTTTGAGACAAGAAAGAACTTTTAGAATTAGTATAAGTTTCCTTAGAAAACTTTTTGCCACCCCCCTGTTTAAAAACTATTATGGCTGAAAAATTGAAAATTTGCTATTTTTAGGCACCTGTACAAATTTTTCTTCGGCAAGACATAAAAATGAAAACTTCAGTAATATATTTTTACGTGTGTTAACGGTTTTTCTTAATTATATAGGCTTCCGGGCTTACAGCCCTTGAAAATTCCGGAAAAGCCCTATTTTCACATTTTTTCTTATTACAAAAAATTTCTTAAATTTTTGTGCAAGTCATATTCTAAACAGTTTGTATTCTTTTGGAAATGTGCCCTTTTAAAAACGGTTGGTTTACATTCTACCTTGTTTTTTTTTTTTGTTTTGAGGAAAATTTTCTTTTTCCCGTATACAATTTTTTTTCGATAATTTTCTGGATATTTTCAAAAAAATTTTTTTGGAAAAAAAAATAAAAACTTTTTTAAAACAAATTTATTTATTTTTTTTAATACAGTTAGAATAAATACAGTTTTGGTACAACAGTACAACAATTTTGATAGATTTGGTAGCTTATGCTTGTTTCATTAAGAAATTATTTTATCTATATCTACAGTTTAAAAAAAAAAATTGTTTATAAAGAAAAAAAAGCTTTTAAAATGCAGCGGATAATAAAAAAAAATCTACTTTTTATCAATTTTAGGATTTCCCTACCAAAAAAAAAATTTATTATCAATTGTAAAATATCAGCCGCGTAAGAAAATATTATAAGAATGTAAAAAATCTTAAATTATTATTCTCTAACTTGTACAATATATACTTAGGCACCTATATATTTTTAGTACATTTTTAAAAAAAAAATTTTTTTATTTTCTTAATTTCATTCTGATCGTTAGACTATTTGTTCGTTCCTTTATATGTTGACAACAATTTTTCACAGTCAAAGATAGAATATAAGATATGTATAAAAAAATTAAGCCCGCACATTACAAAGCTGTAATTTTAAAAAAATTTTAAAAAAAGTTTTATTTTTGAATGTGTATTTAAGTTCTGCTTAGATTACTTTAGATAGACTGCTTTAGTTGGATTGCTATGTCTATTTTTAGAAGAAGAAGCAAAATTTTGAAACTAGAACCTTGAAATATATTTTAGAACAAGTATAAGTTGCCTAAGTAATTTTTTTTTTGTACTTATCTCCTTTTGTTTAAACAAAAGCTATCCTAAAGCTATTAGGAGTCAAAATTGAAAGTTCTTTATTTTTAAAAATTTCTGTATCTGTGAAAAATTTTTCTAACTAAAACACAAAAATGTAACCTTCAATATTATAATTTTACATGATGTTAAATGGTTTTTCTTAATTTTATAGGTTTTCTTTAAAAATTTGGTTTATTCCTTTGCCAAGGAATAAATATGAAAAGGAAATTTGACAGTCTTTCGTTTCAAGGCAGGGGTGAAATGTCGTAAGGGAGAATTATTAGTACGACGAATGTGCGATTCAAACTCCTTGGTGTTTCCAATTTACTTTATAAGTTCTATATTTTATTATTTTATTATATATATTATTTTTGTGAATAACTGTAAGCATGAACCCATGAACATATGAAATTTATAAAAACAAAGTTTAAATGTCAAAATATTTTTCTTTATTTAAAATTTTCGATTTTGAATAGTTTTTAAATTTTATTCTCATAACATGAAAAAACTTTATTTAAACAATAAAAAATTTGGAAAAAAAAAATTTAAATAAAAGTTGAATTTAAAAATGAAATTTTTATCTTGAAATACTTAAAAACTTAAAACTTTTTATATTAAACTGTAACAAAATATTTTGTATTCGTTTTAAATTCCATTTATAAAATTTAAGAAATTTCATGACGAGTTAACGTTTTCAGATTGCAAAACAAAAAATATATATAAAACTTACTTTAGAATTATTTAAATATTGAGCCTTACCTAACTTTGAGTAGCTGGGGCTTCGGTGACCTAGTGGATAAGAGCGTATAAAACATCGAGGGAGTGTGGGTTCGAATCCCATACACGTCGTAAAAGTTACTCCCCCTTACGACATTTACATGCCACGCCTGAAAAAAAAAGGCAGTGTAATTTTTTTATGTGAAGCAAACATAGACAAACATTATCAATAATACTTAAATAGGTAAACACGATTTAGTATTTGATGCTGATAAATATTTTTTCATATCCTTTCCTTTACAACAGTATTTCATGCTATTGTTTCATACTACTGCATGTTGTAACTGTTTATGATTTTGCTATTGATAGCAAAATAGTATAATAAATACAGGCACCTCCTTACAGTCCTACACCCTAATTCAAAGATTCCGCAACTCTGTCCTATATTTTCCTAATTTTATTTCTTAGCCTATATAATATTAACTAAAGAGGAAGATGGGTTTAGTATATAAGAATCGTACACTAGGAGCACCTATTCTCACCTCCCTTAAAAAAGTTTAAAAAAAAAGCCCAAATAGCCCAAGTGTCTACACAAACATATTTTTTTGCCATACACGTAAAAATGTTCGACTGAACGTTAGTTTTTATTTATTATTCACATTGGGTAGATATAGATAGATATTATATACGGTACGGATAGATAATCAAAACTTTATTGGTTTATTACCAAATATTGTTTTGATGCAATTAAAACTTATCAAAAAAATGATTATTTGATTATTTAGATTAGTGATAAAAGTGATTGGTGGTGGGCTCTGGTCATACATAATATAAATTTAAAATTTAATTTTGAATTTACAATTCTATATTAATAACTCACAAGTTTGTGTAATAAGAAATGGAAATTATGCGAATGTATATAATTAGAATGGAAACTTGTGATTCATTAATTCAAGTTTTAAAGGAGAATATTTTTTTGTTTGTTTGTTCCTTATTCCTCTCGCGAGCTTGGCCTTTCATTAGACATTTCTATCGAACTCAGTTCACAGCTTTCATTCTGTCATTTTCAAAGGATAGATTAATTTTATTCTCCAGAAGGCCAGAAGTTGACAGCAGTGGTTAAGAGTTGTTCTGTTGATCACGTCTTCAAGTGTCTTGTTAATTCCATTCTAGAGTCATTAAAGTATAATATTCAGCTAATCGTAATATTTAATCATTTGCAAAATATATTTAAATCTAAGTTAATCTTTATTGTAAATAAATTAAAATTTATTTTATGACTGAGAATTTTATATATATATAGAACAATAATATCAAATATTGGCGGAGCCTTACCATATCCACAAGAACACATTACCATACCATACTAATACCCACATCAAACACAAAAACACTTTACACGAACATAATGTCTGTGCTTCTATTTAAACTTTACCACTTATTTGATAAGAAAACCTGAAAAAAAAAAGAAATAAAATTTTATATTAAAATTTAAATTTAAACAATTTTTAGTTTCTAATTTAATTATTTGTTATGTACTTATAATACTTATAAATTTTAGTAGCATGCTCTATACTAAATCTACTTAATTTCAAAAAACAACATTTAAAAGAATCTGTGTATTTAATCAAAATTTAAATCTAAAATAAATTAAAAATTCATTTGATATTACTTTGTTTTTTAACCAAAATTAAAAATCTTTTCATTTTTGTCATCAGAGTTCAAGTGTAAACAAAAAGAAAAACAAAAAAATAAAAATAAAAATTTATTCAATTCTAATTTTCTACTCTTAAACCTCAAAAAATCAAACAAACATATTTTTCTGACCATTACATATATCTTATACTTATTATTTCTTTATAATACTATACCGCTTACCTTAATGAATTATTAAATAGAAAATTTTAGCCACATGCAATTCTTAAACCAAATCAAGAATAATATTCTTCAATATTCTTCAACAGAATAACAGAATTAGCAAGAGAAAAAAAAAAGGATAAAAACTATACATTTTAAGTGATTCTTATTTCCTTTCTTTTAATATATGTACTCGTATATGTATAATGTAATATTAGTTGGTGTTACATATGGTATTTTAACAATAAAAGATTTCCACTCAATTCACATTTTATAAGTTATACAAAAAACTATACTATAGATTTTAGATGATGAAACCAAAAGAGATAAAAGTAAAAATAATAATAAAAGCTTTAGTGGTTATAGTTACATTAGAGATAAACCACTAAATCCGACCATCATCTATATGGATAGTATATATATATATATATGTATATATATATTCATTCATTTATCTATGTGTGTTTTCATAACAATTGGTTCAGCCAAAACATTTGTCCATTTATCTGTTCATCGTTTTATTATTATTTGTTCATCTATTTTATTTTTATTATATACGATTAAAATTACAGTAGTGGAAAATAGATGTAATCAATATACTTTGTTTTATAATAAATTAATAGTAGGTATTATACCAACTCGTTCAGTTTTCATGCCATCTAATTTTAAATTTGTTCATCCTTCATCACGATTAACCAAAAACAAAAAAAATATCATTATTTAATTAGTTTTCTAATTGAATCCATCATCATCAGGAGCATTAACTTTATCATGTCAATATTATAACTCCCTAAAAGGGTCTCAATGGATCTCAAAGGGTCCCGGTGATTCTAAAGAGACCCGGATAGATCTAAAGGAACCACGATGGATCTAAAAGAGTCCCGATATAATTGAATCTAATATCATCAGCAGCATGAACCTCATCATGTCAATATTATAACTCTCTAAACGGTTCCCGATGGTCTAGTGAGTAAGAGCATATAAAATACGCTGTAAACATTGAGGATGTGTAGGCTCGAATATTTAAATCAGTTAATTTTGTATTTATAAAAAAATTATTTACAAAATGAGAATTGTATTGTTTATATATCATTTTTACTTTAAGAAAACTTATTTTCAATTTGAATACCACCATTTTTTTTTTTAAATGCAAGGTTTTCATTTTAATTGCAAGTATCTTTTTTTATTTAAAGTGAGATTTCCTTTTAAAATGAAAAAAAAAAATGTTTGTTAACTGAACTTTATTCTAATAAAAGTTTTGTCTGATTGAAAGTGTATTGCTTCAAATTATATGAAAAGAAAACTTGAAACATCTGTCTTGTTGTCTGTCTTGAAAATGTTTACATAACTTACATTTACACTTATTACAAACTTCATAATAATACAAAATCAAGCATTTAAAAAGGAAGTACTTGTGCTTCAAAAAGAAAAATTTACACTTAAAATGCTTAACAAATTAAAATTAAAACTTTTCGACAGTAATACTAAATCTGTTCTCTTGTGTACCTTTGAAATATCAAATATGAAATATCAAAGGAACACAAGAGAACAGATTTAATACAGGCATATATCCATTGCTTGCGCCGAATCATGAAGATGCGATGGCCAATAATATTTTAAGTCAAAAATTATCGTGAAGAACAAGACAAAACTGGTTGACGTCGATTTGGAAAAGAAAATAGTACATGAGGTAAATCAAACGAAACCTTAGCTAAACATTCGCTGAATGGAATTTTCAGTACAGGTGACTTTTTAAATGACCTAAGAAAACTTGATGGAAAACTCTAAAAGATCACAAACCAAAAATCTAGTAAATTATCAAAATCAATGGAAATTTCTGAACTACTTTTCTGAAAGAATATTCGAACGAAGAAGAAGAAGAACTGTCCCATATTATTATAATACAATACAATTTATACATATTTTAAATACAATTTATTTTTAATTAAGATTCTTTTCTGACCAGTACTGCATTCTCATTAGTACATTAGAACATTTTATTGATATCAGGTGGCAAATATTTTTCCATTTTGTGGTAGTTACTAACAATGAAAATTGTATCCAGTATAGATATTTCTATATAACATATAGATAAGTATTGAAGAAAACAGAGATTTTAAATCCTGAAATTGTATAAATTTTTCATTTTCTGTAATCCAATTTAAATGCCAATTTAGAAGAGAATATAAACAACAAAATGGAGATTTTCAGTGCGGTCAGTTTTAAATGAATAATTCATGATATTTTGTTTTAATTTTTTTTTTTTTTTTTTTTATTAATTCTTCCTTAGCTATTTTTTAATTACAAAAAAAAAAAAAATCAAACTAAAATATTAAATAAAACTTTTAAAAAAAAATTTAAAATTTTTATGATGAAAAAGTTCTTTGTCATAATAACAAAATGATGAATTCAAATAATATATTTCCAAACATAAAATGAATAATTATTTTTTAAATTTTACTAATGATCTTAAAATTTCTAATTATAAAATTGATCATAAATAGGATATGAATAAATTAGAAAGTATATTTGTTTTCGAATTTTCATTGTTTTTAAGTATAACGGTTTAAATTTAAATATTTTAAGCCTAAATTAAAAAATGCTATGGAATGACCATATTTTTGATGTAGCGAAGAAGCTGCTGAATGTTTTTGTTTTCTTTCTCGTTGTAAAGATTTGTTTTTCTTTTAGGGGTCTGGTAGGGATCTATAGAGCGTATATTTAAATACAGATAAATCACAACTTTATCTTATGGATGGCGCTCTTCCAGCTTACCTAGATAAAATCCTAAATACGTCTATAAATACGCTATATACGTCTGATTGGCGATCCTTTTATTTAGCAAACCTTTACTACTCTTAATGTGTTGAAACATTGGAGCATTATCTCTCTTTTATAAATATCTTGTAGCTAATTACACTTATTCTATTGAATAAAAACCCAAAAACGACTCCCTTGATCACTTGGCTTCTTCAATTGCTCATTTTTATACTGTGGAAATTCCTTGGCTTAAAATAGGTTATGATAGATATATGATGCATTATATAATGGTCCACTTTGCAAAAAAAGATAGATTCGCTTTCCATTTATCATCCAACTCTTGCTTATCGTATTTGCCTCCAATTTCTCTCTCCATTACTAAAAACTATACTAACTTTGTATAAGGGATCTTTGTGAAAGAAATTCTTTCTAGGGTTTTCAGTAGCGTGGCAAAAATTAAGAAACCAATACTGATAAAGTCTGTGTATCAGGAATTAATTTCTTAAATGTGAAGTCATACTAATAAAATTTTAAAAAAATTTTGAAACCAACCAATTACAACTATGAACTTTATTAACTAAACTTTCGGGTCTTTGGCGTTTTCTTAATTCATCCTCATTTACCTAATTCCTATTATTTATTACCACCGTACCTTATTAAGTAGTAATCTTCACTTAACATCATATTCTGTTATAAAATTTTTAAAATATTGTTAAAACTGAAACTACGGTAAATACATATAGTTAACATTTTTCGCACCTCAGCTATTTCATTACCCCAAAAGAAAGTTTAGTTAATACGAATTTTTTAAATTTTCGTAACATGAATTTTCATTTAGTAACTGTTTCTTTACACTTATTCACTCAAGATAATTATATAAATTTTTATTTTAACTTTTTTTCTATCAAATCTATTTTATCAGACTCATTTTTAAAGTTTAACATAAAGACTAAAAATCAGTAAAGTGAAAAAGCATGAAAATTAAATTATCTTTTTTTTTTACGTTTATCTTTAAAAAATATAAATACATTTTTTTTTCTTCGGAAATCTTTAGAAACTATTCAAAATCTGCTTGAGCACCAAATTTCACTAAATTCATTCAAATAAGAAAAATATAAAAAAAAAAATTTTAATTTAATTTTCTGTTACATTAGTTAAGAGAATTTTTTATAAGACTTATAAGACATATGATTTTTTTTTTATTTTGAGGGATTTTAACGGAAAGCATCACTACACTTAAAATAACTGACACACAGCGATATTTTCATATATATTTCATTATTGAAATTAGCAACGATATCATAGATATGTGTAATTAGTATGAACGTGGAAGAGTGCAGTATTGTACTCTGGGATACCCGAATGAACGTAATATATGCTGTTTCCATAAAACTTGAATGTTTGTACCGACGTTTGTTTTAATGTTTTAGTACCGACGTTAAGTACCGAGATATATTTATGTAAATTTTGGAAGTGTATCACGATGTGCAATTTATCTGAACCTGCTACTATAATTTTACAGAAGTTCTTAGTATACAACTGAACATCTTTTCACTGAATTTTAGATATCTAGCTTCCATAGATACTGAATTATTTTGCAAGAGTGACGTAAAAAAATTTCAGCGTTACGGGCGAACGGACGGGCACACTCAGAATTCGTTTTGAGCCTATATCTAGCTCGACTTCTTTAAGGTGTCACAAACGTAATGCCAAATTTATTATACCCTTGAACATACAGGTTTATACGGAAATAAAAACAGATATTAAAAATTGCAAGATTATTCAAAATTTTTTTGTACCTCCGAGAAATCATTGTTTAGCTGTTAATTTGAAAATATTTTAAAACCTTATGAAAAATGGAGTTTTTTGTTTTGCAGTTTTGATAGAAGTTTTTTTAGTTAATTCAAACGGTGGTGGCCTTAATACATTTTTATATTTGGTATAGAACCTATATACTTGATTTCGCTTTGAGAAATTTACCATAGATTAATTAATGAATGGTAGTTTTTTTTCCAATGAGTGATTTTGTAACCAGCTCTAAAATTGGCCTTAATTTATTATTTTTCAAATACATATACACATATTTTGGAAGAAACGTATAAATCTGTTTTTTAAAACAGCGTATATTATTTATATACAAACAGATTTGAACAAGAAATATTTAAAATTGTGGGGTTA
This sequence comes from Poecilobothrus nobilitatus, assembly GCA_947095535.1. Classification (NCBI taxonomy): domain Eukaryota; kingdom Metazoa; phylum Arthropoda; class Insecta; order Diptera; family Dolichopodidae; genus Poecilobothrus; species Poecilobothrus nobilitatus. The sequence continues at coordinate 320,913,029 of OX352772.1, read as the reverse complement.
AGTTTCAAGAGGTGCAAGAAACTTGAACCGGCTGCTGTAGACCAACCAAATTTTATAAAAGTTGTTGGCATGTAACTCGACACCTCTCTATTAAATTTCAGATTCCTAGCTTCAGTAGACCTTAGTTATTTTCATTTAAAAAGAGAAGTTGTATCGCAGCTACCCGACTCTGTCGTACCATCACAACCAAGATTTACAGAATTTGTTGCCATAAAACTTGATCATCATTTGCAAAATGTCAGATAGCTAGCTTGAATAGATACTGAGTTATTTACATTTAAAGAAATAAGTTGTATGGCAGCTACTCGAAACTGGCGGAAGAAAAAGCTGAGTTTAAATAGCAAAACTAACAATTTTGCAAAAGTGACGTAAAAAAATGTCAGCCTCCTAGCTCCTTTATTTTTGAATTATCTTGCGGACGGGCGGACGGACAGACGTACATGGCTTAATCGACTCAGAATTCGATTCTGAGCCGATCCATACCTTTGACACTATATCTAGCTCGACTCCTTTAAGGTGTCACAAACGTAATGGCAAATTTATTATACCATTGAACATAGTTCATACGGGTATAAAAATGTACCAACACAATATTTTAAAAATACGGACATCCTTCTTATTAAATTTTTTTGTTTTCGTGATTCTTTTCTTGTAAAAAAAAAAAAAAAAAAACCTTAAAACTAAAAATTCACTAGAAATTGTTTAGAAAAATGCAAAAAGAAAATTGCAAAATAATAAATAACATTTTTATTTTCCCATTTTTCCGTTTCAAAATGTCAATTTAAGGGAAATTCAAAAAAAAAAAAAATTCTCACTTTTTGGATCGCAGATTTTTACTTTTGTTTTGTTTTTTTTTTTAATTTAAAATGTTGAATTTGACATGAGTTTTAAAAAACATTTTTTAATAGAAAAAATCTGTTATTTTTTTCCAGTTGAATAAGAGAAATTTTTTTTTTTTATTTGTTAAGTATTTTTCAATACTTTTATGAAAGGTCAATTAAGGTGCAACAAATTAAAATCTTTAAATTAAATGTTAATGACATATTAATTATTGACAGTATTGTGTATTTATTTATTTATTTTTTTTGTCAAAGACATAGTCAATATAGTCATTTAATTTAAAAATGACAAAAAAAATTATGGGAACATAAATTTAATTAAAAATATTTGAATCAATGAATGCAAAGAAAACATTCTGTCACTAATAATATGAAATTCAATCTTTTATTTTTTTTCAATATTTAAAAAAATTCAATTCATTTTTATTTTTTTTATATGAATATGAGAACTTATAGATAACTGGGATATATGATGAGTTGTAAAGATATGGATGCACAAAAGCCTAACGAAATTTTCATTTTTATTAATTTCAATTTGTAGAATTTTCCTCCTCCTTCTGCTTCTCCTCCAGGAGAAGGAAACTCCTTCTTTTTTTAGCATCTGCTTTTTGTTAAAAATCGGTTTTTGCTTTTTGTTTTTTAAAGAGAAAATACAAAATCAAATAAAAAACCAAAATCAAAAAAATTTACCAAATAAAAAGAAAAGCTTAAAAGGTTTTAGTATTGGTGACAAAATCAGAGTTTAAACAATTTTACTTTGACAAACCTTTGTAAATATGGGACGCATCAATTTGTTTAGCGCGGATTTAAGGAGCAATGATCCTCATTATTTTAAGTGCTTAGTTATTTTTCGAATGAGTATGAGCTTTGACAATTATATGTTGTTACAAACAAACATCAAGTGCCGACAAATGTTTCTATAATGAATTTTTGATATTTTGCAAATAGAAAATAAAGTACAGTATACTTTTCAATGATACTGCTTTATTGACTACAAACAAATCGAATATTCATCTAGCTTTTTTAAACTGAACAATATGATATTTAAAATTCAATATAATATGTTTTTGGAGCAACCCATAATTTCAAAAGATTAGAAATTCTTATGTGTTGGTCAATTAGTGGGTTTAACAGGAAAGTAATAAATATTTCTCGTTTCTTTAATTGCTAGTTGGAGCACTTTCGACTTATCGGAACACAGCCGGCTAAAGGAACATTTAAATAAAATTTGTACAGAAAATATGGGTAAATGGAGATTTTTTTAAGAAGATGAATAGAATTCATGATAAATATATCTACTTATAAAAATGCAAAGCTTTACACCGAGCATGATATAAGCATTTAGGAGCATATTGTTTTTCCGAAGATGAACTGCCAACACTAAACACTATAAAGATATTTTTAACTTTCTTAGAGAAAGTATAACTGACAGAATTATTATAAGTATAGGCAAAATCAACAACGCATAGTAGCAGCGGGAGCAAAATAGATCTACACCAAAATATCGCGGTGTCACTTAAATAACAATAATCTAATAAGTTTGATTGTCATTTCTGTTTTTTTTTTTACTTTTTCTTTAATTAACCTTCATGTTTTTTATTAATTCTTTATAAAACAAAAAACTTTTTTGCTTGACAATATTATTGTTATTTAACAGCAATAACAGCACAATGCTTCGTTCATTATACATATTTTACTTTTTATACCCGGTGCGAACGACAGTTCATATGAGTATATAAAAATTATAGGCAAATGTATTCAAGTTAATATCAAACATAATATAATTATATAACATCAATAATAGAAAATAAAGAAATATATAACGCACACAAATACAAAATTTAATTAAACAAATTTTAATTTATACGTTATAACTCACAGATAATGAAAATCCTAATGCTAAAAATATTCCCATTATATATCCTTACAATTCATTAATAAATTAAAAATTAAGAAAGGAATAAGAAAATATAAACAAATACAATTGTATCAATTACAATCTGCCTCATGTAATAAATTAAAAGGATCTAAGAATCAGATCAGTATAGACTCTTTCTCTATCTATCTAGCTATGAATACTTGTTCTTCATTCGTGTATCACCATACAATAACTCAACAACAATAAAACCTAGTGTCATAAAATTCGTTTAAAATATTTGTGAAATAATTTGCAGGTTCTCTATATGGTTCTTGGTTGAGATTGAACTACCCTTTTGAGTTTCAGTCATATAAAAATTTCTGGACCCAGCATAAATCTTCAAAAGTCAGAAAGAAAAGTTCATTACTTATATACATGGGCATATACGTTTACAAAATTTGAAATTTTCAAAATTAATCAAGATTTTTGTAACTACCACACAAATTTTTACATCCTATTTGCAAATATATGTAACATTAAAGATTGGTTAATTGATGGTTAGTTGATGTTTCTTTATAATATTAAAAGCAGTAGAGTGACATTGTATTATATTGTAAACACCAAAATAGGTTAATATGGGACGTATTTTAGAATAAAATACAAGAACAAATAAATTTATCCTTTCTCTTTTTTTCTTAATATTTTCAACGAAACTGAATTTCTAATTTTCACTTGTATTTTTTTTTTTTTAAATGAAAATTGAATTAATTAATTATTCCACAAGTTTCTTTCCGCCAACGGTGGATATACAATATTTCGGACATGTTATTTCAATAAATTTTATGAAAAATTTTATAAAACAATTTTTCTCCCAGCTAAAAAACAAGCAAAAAAAACAAACGAGCAAAGAAAAAGAAATACAAAAAAAAAAATTGGAAAGAATTATACTTTGCTCAAATAGTTTTGTGTTTTCATCCAAGAAAGCGGAAATTTTCTACAAAAATAAATTTCTAAAAAATGAATTTGAAAAATCATTGAAAATCAGACCTAAAGTTTTTTTTAGACAAAAAAAAAAAAAAAAAAATAACAATGCAATTCAATTTTAACTTTTTAAATTGAATCTATAAATAACAAGAATTGTAAAATAATGTGACCATATATATTACATTTAAAGGAAGAGCATTTAAAATGAAAATTAAATGGCAAATAATCTTTCAAACATTACCCCTAAGATTTTCTACTAAAATTCTTTAATATAAAATTTCTAATTTTAAATAATTGTAAAAAAGATACTTTTTAAGATGCTTATATATTGTAACAAACTACTAAAAATAAATTACAACTGGCCACTTAAAATTAAATTTAAATTTTATAAATTAAAATGAAGTTTAAAAACACCTGAAGAAAAATGGACAATTATTATAATAATGCATAAAAACAAAAAAAAAAAAATCAATTTTTAAGGGCGAGTTTTAACAGACATCAAATTTTATTTTTTTTTATTTTTTTTTTTTTACCTTTTCATCAGAATAACTTAAAAAATTCATAAAATATTCATATAAAACTTTTTAAAGTTTTTCATTGTGAAAAAATGGGTCAACTTATAAAATATTTTCAATTATTTTCTTTCAAATTAAAATATTTTTTTTTTTGTCATATTAACAGGGGCAATGGTTTCACAATATATACAATAAAACAAAATACATTATTTTTATTTTTATTATTTTTTTTTTTTTAATTTAAAATTCATTAAAAAACAAAAAAAATAAAACTTAAATTGAAATACTTGAAATTGTCCCAATCCTTCAACAGGACATCCTACAATACTTTCATTGATATAATTTCCAATTTGTCACTCTTCCTCTTCTTTTTTTTTTTGTTGTTTTTTTATTTGTTGATCTAACTTTACTCAGTTTTTTATGTTTTTCAATTTTTTTTTTTTTTACTTAGTTTTTATTGTTATTTTTTTTTGTTTTTTTAGTTTTTCAGGTTTCCGTAAATTCAATAAAAGAATGATTTTTGGCCAGAGATATTATTTATTCGGTCCCATGCATAATCCGATTAAAAAGTTTAACGGCAAAAAAAAAAAATTCTTTTTTTTTGATTTTCTTCTTTGTCCTCTGATTTTTATTTTTCCAGTTTTCTATTTTTTTTTTTTTTTGTTTTTTTATTTTTTTTTTTTTCAATTTAATTTCATAAATTTTCACTTTTTTATTTCATTTTCATCTATCCCTTTCTTTTATTTTTTTTAGTATATCTGTATATTGTTGTTATTATATGCTAGCATTGTCTTCCTTAACTTAGATTCATACTATGGGATTAACTCAATTCCTAATGGTCTTCTCTTGAAGGTTCACAATTATATTTTTGTTTTTTTTTTTTTTTTAAATTGAAAAATATAAAAATACTTTTTTTTTTTATTTTTTTTTTTTTTTAAATCCTCCAAGGATAATGTTTAGCTGTTATTATGATTTCTATATAATTTTTACTATTTTATTGTTATTTTGATTTTTAATATTTTTAGAGTAACCATATTTCAATATGAGTTTTAGTATTTAAGTAAGATAAATGAATTTTAATTATGAAACATATAAATTTTAAAGTTTTCCACTATGAAATAAATTTAGTGTCATTTAAGTTGAATTTTTTATATCTTTTTGTATTTGAAAATGAAATTTAAAAATGAAACCGAATGATATGATACATGATATTAATTAATAAATCAAATTTAATGTATAGTGATGAGTGATGATCAATGATCTATAATAATAGCCTTCAATTTCAATTGAATTGAATACAAAGAAATTCGAATGATGGTATTTTTGAAGAGGTTTTTTTTTTTTTTTTATTTATTGTATGGTCCTCGATAGCATTTAAATTTTGCTCTTGTTTTTTATTTTAACAGAACGTTTTTTTTTTTGCTTTTGTATGGGGCTACTCATAAGATTAAAAAGAGTTCACATATTACCTTTGCAGAATATTAATTCAACTAATTTTTATGTAACTCTTTTTCCCACATACGATTCAGATAATGAAGCAAGAAAATGGTTCATGTTTGTAATCAAACTGAATATATCATACAGAAAATAGTCGGAACTAGGCTTACCAGGTTACCATAATAGACATTTTTTTTTGATAATTATTATTTTGACAGATTCGGAGAATATTTCTAAGAATAAGTAAATTAAATATTGCATAACTTTATATAAATATGGCTATTGAAAGAAAACAAAAAAAAAAAAAACGTTAAAAAAATGTTTATAATATCAAAGTTGAAAGAAAAATTAAATTAAATTTTATATCTACCTATAATAGTAATAAAAACATAACATATATATTAAAAAATAATAAAATCAAAAATCAACAAATTAAATAGAAAAAGAATAAGAGAAAAAAGGAAAAACTTTTTAATTTTTGAATGGCATTGTAAAAAATTTCGCAAAAATAAAGAACAACAAAAACCTCTGAATGAAAAAAAATCTCTTCATCCAATTTCTAATCAGAAAAAAGTTTTTCTTTCAATTTTTTTTTTTTCATTTTTATTTTCTCTTTAAATTTTACTTTGACAACAAAACATAATAGTAAGAACAAAAAAAAAAAAAACTTTCACGCTTAGTTGTTACTCTACTTATACATTTTACCTTTACACTCTACCTTAAGTAACCCTAAGATATCTGTAATATACCTATCCTATTTTGTTTTATGAACAAATTAAAACAAATAAAAGACGAAGAGTTGATGGTTATAAAATTATTTTTAGATAGTTTTCAGTTCTTAGTAAAATAATAAAATTTGTGTCATGAGATTTTGTTTTTTCTTTCTGATTCAAAACTTTAGTTTTTTTTTTTTTTTTGTTGTGTTTTTATTTTTTTTTGTTTTGATCCTTTTTAAAGATTTCTTTTAAAAATTAGTTTTATTTTTTTTTTTTAGAAAAGAAACGATACCAATTTACCTTTAAAAGATAATTAAAAGCAATAGTTATTATTTAGTAGAAATGTAACATTATTTTCGTAGAATCAAATTTGATGGTTTTGATAGTGTTTTATGAATGTTAACATTTATTAGAATCAAATCGATTTATTATACCCGTACGATAGGATCGGGTATAATAAAATTACTCCTCCGTTTGTAACACCTCGAAATAAGCGAGCTAGATATACCTTCAAAGGTATGGATCGGATCAGAAAAAAATTCTAAGACTTTTGAGCCATGTCCGTCCGTCCGTCCGTCAGCACGCTAACTCAAAAACTAAGAAAGCTAGAATCTTGAAATTTACACAAAATATTTTGGGAGTAATTTGTAGGTTCCCTATTTTTTTTGGTTGAGTTTGGACCAAAACTTAGGGTAGCTCTCGAACACCTAACTTTTAGATCCCCACATTTTTTTTGAAATAGAGCTATGAAATTTTAACTGCTGATAGATCTCACAAAAATATTAATTTTATTTTTAATAACTTTTTTTTGTAGCCCCACCCGTTACGGAGCTACAGCTCCCCAAAGGTTCAAAAAAGCTCTATATTTAAATTGTTATAGCACAAGTTGTATAAGGTATATCTTCATTTTGAAAACGCTAAACGATTACTACTTTCATTAGCTTTAAAAGTATATATACAATAAATATATATTTGTGGCATACGGTGTCTTAATTTACCGTTATGCGAAACTCAAATTTTGCAAAATCCTTTAACCCTTCTATCTTCTAAACGGTTAAAGTTGGAAACTTGAAATTTTGTATCACTCCCCGTTTAGGAGCTGTAAGGGGTCAAAAACTGAAAATTTCCTATTTTTAAACACCTGTAACTTGAACACCTGTTAAAATTTTTTTGAAGTAATACACAAAAATTAAAGCTTCAACATTATACTTTTATCTCTGTTAACAACTTTTTTTAATAATATAGGGTTACTTTATAATTGACGAAAGTGTTACTTGATTTTTTCAAATTTTCTAACAAATTTCTTTAACGAATTTTTTCCATTTTATTTTACTCGATAATTTGAAATTGTTGAGGATATAATGCGTAGTACATAAAATTGTAAATAAATAAACAACATAACGGTTGCTTCAAGAATTTTTATTTGTATGATATTAATATATATACATACTTATATAATATCATGTTTATTTACATATCGTATATGTCACTAGGGAATGAATAATAAGAGTATAGATGTATATTATATAGCGCCGTATTTACATGTATTTTATTGTACTTATAAGAAATTATTCTGTCAATGGAATATTTAAATATAATATAATATAATATTTAAAATTATATTTACTAATTTGTACTAAGTAAATTTAATATACATTTACCGCTTAGTATTAAATGGTACTATAGAATATTTGAAAAAGTTTTGGATTGATAATCGTTATGTGAAAGGTTAGAATCTGCTTTTGAAGAATGTACATATAAACATATAGTTTGAATATATGTACAACCCATAGTTCTAGAAATTATAAAATTCACCCAAATTATTTTAAAATACTAAAATATTAAAAAAATAATATTGTGAGCAGAGTGACAGGCTGTGAACATACTAACGGTTCGTACGGGTATCTAAGAGTTGACAAAGGCAACTGTATTCTTCCTCGTTTTTAATTAAAATTATAAAATAACATAAAGTGTTTATTCGAATTAATTGAAAAATTTTTTTTTAAGTTAATGCTTTATTAATTAAGTGCACCAAAAAGTATAAAATGATTTTCTTTTACATTATAGATGATAGTGATAAGTGCATCATACTTTGTAGTTGGTACTGTTAAAAATTATTTTAATTAATTAAGTATAAAAAGTGTTGTGATACCCAATATCATTTCAATCACATTAATAAATTCGGTTGTAAATATAATATTATTAGAAAGAGAATATAATGTACATACTTCAATATTACGCTATCACTTTTATATCTCATTAATTAAAATTTGATTTTTGCAATACCAAAAATGATGCAATATTTTATTTGTACTGGGAAAAGAAATCATTTTATACTGTTGAATGATTTTAATTTTAACATTTTTAATATTTGTATTTTTATATTACAAAAAAAAAGTATAAATTTTGTCTTAATTTAGGATGCTTGCATGTGATATAATATATTATATGATGTTTTTGATTATCTTTTGCAAGATTTCAAATGGCTAGCTTAATTACATTTGAAGATATGGGGAACAGATCGATCAAATTTTATAGAAGTACAATTTCACAGGCATGGAACTGTTATATTTTAACAAAATTTTACCCGCCCAATTTCAATCGGCATCGAGTTATTCTCATACAACTATGAACTATGTTCATACTTGTATAATCTATAATTATAATTTAAGAGTTTTCAGCCACACACTTCATATTATGACATTTCTCTAAGTTTTGAATACAAATGCATATTTGGATACGATTTTCTATTACATAATCTACATTAACATAATATAACATACATATATATATATGTTTTTCATCATGAAATTTCATGATTTTTTTTTGTTTTCTGTTGGAATCAAGAAATTTTGTATCCCATACGATTTTTTTGTGATTTAGATGTCACGGTAAAATATACTTACACACCAACTACAGGACCCCTAGTATATTAGATTATAAAATAAAACATTTTTTTTTGAATTTATTTTTATACTAATATTGATTTCATGATTTTTTCAAAATTTATAAGAAATAGAAAATAGGAATAGTTAATTCTATCGATTTTATTATCTTTATATTCCTTAACCTAAAAGTTTCAACTATCTCTGCTTTTAGTAATAAACACAATTTCAACCATGGACAAAATTCGCTTCGTCCAACTACTTTACGTCTAACTGCCCAACCTAAATAAAAACGTACGGCGTTCGACGTATAAATGCCAGATGTTGATACGTTGACGTCTCCCGAAATAAAACGCCGGCTGACATACATATCTAAAATATGAAAGCTATGTTAAAAAAAATAAAAACATAACAAAAAAAAAAAAAACGACGTGTTAAAATTGAAAATTCGAATATTCAGTGTTTATACGTCGCGTATTTCGGTAGAGTTCATATAAAATGTATGGAAACAAACATATTTTGACCGACGTTATACATCATACGTTCTGATATAGGTTGGGCAGTAAGGAAACACATTTGAAGCGAAACGAAAAAATACAGTTGTTTATTTAAAATAAACATATATGTATGTATACTTAGAGATAAGTGTCAAACGAAACCATCAGCGATAAAATCTTAATCTCGGCGACGCAAAATATTTACTTTAGCGATTAAATACATAATATGCTTTTTTTTTCTTTTTAATCTTCCAACACTAAATGGCACATAAATGGCGTCAAAAAATATATAATAATGAACACATTTTAATTTTTTTAATTGCGAATTTTTCGTTGAAGGTCCAAAATCGTGTTTGTTAGTACTTTTATAGGTAATTATAGGCGAATAGAGTTCAAATTAAAATAATAAATCAAAATAAAAATAATTCATTACTATTCGTTTCTTTGGTATAATTGCATTTAAAACAAGCATTGTAATCGGTCGTACTCTAAACCGGAATATTTCAAGTCGTTAGTATGATAGAAAGTGAAATAAATTTGATTTCAAAAAATTCCTTTAGTCCAGGACAAAGGGAGAGTGGTAACTAACAAATTTTTCAAAAGTTATTATAATATTACAAAACGAATTTTAGTTTTTGAATCATCACACTAAACTTAAACTTTATGTTTAAGAGTTACTCAGTTTTTACTGTTAGAAATTTAATATTGAAATTAGTATAAAACAAGAAAAAATTACAAAGTTTTGGTTAAGAAAAAAAAAAAAGTTTTACTTTCTTTAAGTTTTTTTTTTTCTTTCACCAGTAGTTATTTCTTTTTTTTTTTTAATAAAATGAAAAAAAGATTTCTATTTCTAACATTGTTAATTGATTGGAATGAGAAGATGTTATATATATATGTATATATATATATTTTTTTTTTGTTCTTTTAAAACTTCTTCAATTCATTTTGTATTTGTCTTTTTACAATTTTAAGGTTACCAGATGTAAATGAATTAAATAACAGTTTTTCTTTTATGAAAAAAATCACAGTTCAAGTCATTAAAACAAAATATTTTTCTTTAATTTTTAAAAAGTAAAGTAAAATCATAAAGTTAAAGACAGTTTTTAAAATTTAATAAATAAAATCTATTTTATACTACATATTATATAATATGTACCACAAAACCTCTTACATTTTCCATTATAACTTTTTACTTCAAAATCTTAAAATTTGAAAGAATAAGAAACTTTCACATTATTGTTTTTTTGAAAAGGATATTCTTCTAATAATAATCTCAGTCTTTAAAACAAATGGTTTCTACCTAGGATTTGAAAACTCGACATCTCGGGATTCCATTATTTTTTCTTATCATAAAATCATAATATTTAATCTGTAAATGATAGACATTTAAAACCCTTTTACTCAATTATTTACCAACCGACTCTCATTTTTTTTTGTTTTAAATGATAAATATTTAGTACAGCCATCTTACAATATCAATAATTTTCCAAAACTGCTAATTAAAACACCTCGAATTTCGGGGGGCGGGCGAATACTAGTTATATATTATTTTACTATTACAAAGCGTAGGATTTAATTTCTTTTTAATTTTTTGGCGATTACTTTATTAACCTCAAAAAATAATTGGATCAATGAGTAAATACAAATGCACCACTATATTTATATATGCTCTTGAATGCATATATATAAACATTTTTAAATAGGTAAATAGTACCTTAAGTGCAAAGTTATACGCAGCTTTCATTCTTTTCCAAAATGAAGGAAAACGTGACGTTACTTAGAATGAATACACTGCTATATAATTAAGAGAGTCTGAAAGAGCATTTTATTTGGCATTACAATTTGTGACAACAAAACGCTGAACAAGCTACTAAAAATTAACAAAAACAAAAATCATAGAATGAAAAAATAATGATTTTATATTTACAATGGATTTTTGATTTTATTTTTCTGATGTTTTGTTTTGTTTCATTTTCATAAATATTTTATTATATAATTTCAATTATTACAATGTGTCAAGTTTTTTTTATAAATAATCGAATGGTAATCTCAGTATCACAGAATTAGGATAATGTAATCCCATAATTGAATAATACCTAATCAAGCAAACCGATAAAATAAAAAGAAAATTGCAAAATATATGCTCTATCTCTTCCTTGTGAATGGTCTTACATTTCCAAAAGCTATGTATACCAGTGAAACATATCGAAAACTGTTGCAAGTGTCATGGACACAACAACGCACAAATAATTCCATCTTACAAGAACTTTACGTAAAATGCAGACTTCTGAAGAAATTAATTTAATCCGACCTCAAATATTTTGGTCACACTGCCAGACAATAAGATAAAATAGAGGAAATAATAGTCAAAGGAAAATGAGCTAGCAATCGATCTCCTACACGATAGTCAGATTAACTACAGATGTTAAATGGAAAAGCACAATTAGAATCATATTATATTGCACAAAATAGATCCACATGAAAACATTTTCATCATATAATAATGTCATTATACTCTGAATATGTCATTGTTGAATGGAGAAGAAGAATCCCAAAAATTTTATGACCGGAAATATAATGCAGGATTGCAGATTTTATTTCTACCTATTGTTCTACTAATGTTTAAATTTAAAATCAAAATTTTACAATAAATTAACCAAATGTTTTATAATATATCGTCGGTGTTCAGGCAAAAGTGACCAAATGCCATTCAAAAGTGATTGTGATATTTAATGCAACAGTTCTACTTCACTATATTCTTTGCAAGCAAAAATTAGTCTTATAAAAAAAAATTTTTTTTTTTTTTTTTTACAAGATTCGTGTTTGAACATTTTGAGAACTGATGAGCCTGAACCATCGACGACATGTTCTTTAATTTTCCAGTTTTGTATTAATTTTTTCGTAAATCTGGTGATCCTATATAAATAATACAAAACCTTATATATATACCTCCCTTCTTATATCTATTAAATTCTTGACAATAATATATGAAATGGATCAGTGAGTGAAGAATCTTTAAAAAAAAAAACTAATTTTTGATTTTTCTTATAAAATGAAGAAAAATAACTTTTATTGTTTGTTCGCCAATTATAATTGAGTTATCCATTGTCCTTCATCTTATAAGGAACTGTTACATATAAATAGGTGTATTTAAGTACGTACAAAAGTTTGTTGTATGTTATATTAAAACTTTTCTTACTTTTGTTAAAATTTTTTTTATTTATTTTTTTACTTTTAATTTTGATCAATAAAATTGTCGAATCAATTTGATCCATTATATGAGAATTTTTCATTTTAGTTCTGTGTTTTTTTTTTCGTATTATATAAAAAAAACTTTTTAGTACACAACATTAACTTCAGTAAAAAGTTTTTGTTATATTGTTACAGTAGTTTGTATTTATTTTTATACCTACGAGTATTTGCAAATATACGTAGGTAGATAGGTATGTATATAAAATAGTTATAATACATACATATATGCAGAATATATATGGTTGTCCAGTTAATTATATAGAGATGGTAACTAAGAAGATAAAAATTGCAATAAAAAAAACCATAAATTAAAAAGAAAAGCTTGTGTATCTTAAAGCTTCTATTAGATAACAAGAGTAAGAATCTTAAGATTTAAAATCTCCTTTCACATAAAATAAATGTTAGCTTGTGTACAGTCTTATATTATTACGGGTTTAAAAAAAAATATTTTGAAAAATAGAATTAGCATCTCTTATTGTGTTTTTCTCAAATTTTATGTAGGTGCGAAATATTTTTCATATTAAAGATCATCAGATACATTAAGAAAAATTCCGAGGAAAATATAAAAATTTTAAAGTATTCGTTATTGCTCTTTCTTTAACGATTATATCTTATGATTAAATCTTACAATCCAACATACTGCGACAATATTCTTAAATAATTTTATATTCTGTGATTGAATTTTATATTTTGTTTTTTTTTTTGTTATTTATCTACTCGTATAAGGGATACAGTGCATACACTAAGTCGTTTATTATTCACATTAAAAGTAAGCTTCAGTTTGTTGAATCATTATTTTCACTAAACATGTAATTATTCGATTTAGCCACATAAGCTTTTACCAGGTTATGTGTACAAATGTTATATTTGTACGCCATCTATTACCAGATACAAGAGTTACTTTTCTTTTCTTTTTTTTTACATGCTTTATCCAAACACTATGAACAGATTTCTTTATACATTGTTGTAGATTTGGATAAAAGGGAAACGATTTGGAGAGAAATGGGATGTAAGGGAAGAATTGGAAGGTAAATTAGTGACGAACCTGCAGAAATTAATTTTGAGAAGATGTAAATAGTAAAATGGCATATTTCCATCACAGAGGAACACATTAGATGGAAACATGTTTCACATTTAAACAATTCTCACAATAAAATAGTTTGCATAACCAGTTTTAAACCATCTAAAGGTTTCCAGTCACAGGGGAGAAATTAGCATTTAAAGCCTCCCTATAGTGTTGCATTGGAATTGTTTTTATTTTACGATATTAATATTTGTATGATACAAATTTCCGACACTGTTCAAAATCTTTAAATCAAAGAGACGGCTGCTTTATTACAATGATGTATCATTAATTACAATGAAAATCTATTTCGCAATCCAATTTTCTATTAAGTCATTTGTTTATAATTCTCACTCTACACACACTATAAACATTCACTTGTTGATCACCCTATTTTAAGTTTCTGTTTTATTTATGTGTGGGTATGTGGGAAAATAACATGTATAGGTATATATGATATATCATATACATTATATAATAGAAAGTAATTTTTAAAAGTAAAAATCAAAAAAAAAAAAAAAAACGTTGCAAAATAAAACTTTCCACTTTGTTTACATTTTTTTTTGTTTTTTTTTCTTATTTTTGGTTTTAATTTTTTTATTTTTTTATCATCTATCAGTTAGCAGCTATGATCATCTTGTAACAATATTTTTATAAATAAAAAAGATATGCTATATACTTTTAAGAACGATTGAACTTTAAGAAGAAAAATAAAATAAAAAGAATTACAAAAAAAAAAACAAAAAAATAAATAATATTAAAAGATGTATAGACATCACTTTTATATTGTTTTTAAAAAGTTTTTTGTTTTTCTTATGTTTTTCAAACCTTTTTTTTTTACTGTTTTGTTTTTTTTTTTTTTGTTGCAGTTTTACTTTAATTACATTTACTTATTTTACTAGTAACTATAGTCTTATTTTATTTTTTATTAAATTTTTTCTTTTTGTTTTGATTTTTTTTTATTTTTTCTAATAAAAACTTTTTTTTTTTACAATTGTTCAGGTATTCATTATAACTATAGATAATATACACATACATATTTATTTTTGATATTATAGAAAGTAAGTATATAAAGCTAAAAAATATTGGTTACTTCAAAATTAAGAAACTTTAATTTCTGTTTTTTGTGTTTTCTAACTTAGTTTGATGACCAACTCTTAGTTTAGTTTTAATTTCCAAAAAAAAAAAAAAAAATTGTACTTGATGAGTGTTTAGGGAAAAATAAATCATTTTACAATCCGTAAAAATAAATTAAATAAAAATTTTACGGAAAATATTCTAAAATTATACAGTATAATAAAATGTTATAAGAAGGGAATGAAGAACAAGACTAAAATTATATAATAACGAGGAAGAATACAGTTGCCTTTGTCAACTCTTAAATACCCGTACGAACCGTTAGTATGTTCACAGCCTGTCACTCTGCTTACAATATTATTTTTTTAATATTTTAGTATTTTAAAATAATTTGGGTGAATTTTATAATTTCTAGAACTATGGGTTGTACATATATTCAAACTATATGTTTATATGTACATATTCTTCAAAAGCAGATTCTAACCTTCCACATAACGATTATCAATCCAAAATTTTTTTAAATATTCTATAGTACCATTTAATACTAAGCGGTAAAGGTATATTGAATTTACTTAGTACAAAATAGTAAATATAATTTTAAATATTATATTATATTATATTTAAATATTCCATTGACAGAATAATTTCTTATAAGTACAATAAAATACATATATGTATGTAAATACGGCGCTATATAATATACATCTATACTCTTATCATTCATTCACTAGTGACATATACGATATGTAAATAAACATGATATTATATAAGTATGTATATCAATATCATATAAATAAAAATTCTTCAAGCAACCGTTATGTTGTTTATTTATTTACATTTTTTTGTACTACGCATTTCAAACAATTTCAAATTATCGAGTAAAACAAATGCAAAAAATTTGTTGAAGAAATTTGTTAGAAAATTTGAAAAAATCAAGTAACACTTTCGTCAATTATAAAGTAACCCTATATTATTAAAAAAAGTCTTACAGAAATAAGAGTATGATGTTGAAGCTGTAATTTTTGTGTATTACTTCAAAAAAATTTTAACAGGTGTTCAAGTTACAGGTGTTTCAAAATAGGAAATTTTCAGTTTTTGACCCCTTACAGCTCCTAAACGGGGGGTGATACAAAAAACATTTCTGAAATGAGTCATACTTATTTTCAAAGATCTAACTTCTGTCAAAATTTCAAGTTTCTAAATTAAACCGTTTAAAAGATAGAAGGGTTAAAGGATTTTGCAAAATTTTAGTTTCGCATAACGGTAAATTAAGACACCGTATGCCACAAATATATATTTATTGTATATATACTTTTAAAGCTAATAAAAGTAGTAATTGTTTGGCGTTTTCAAAATGAAGATATACCTTATACAACTTGTGGTATAACAATTTAAATATAGAGCTTTTTTGAACTTTTGGGGAGCTGTAGCTCCGTAACGGGTGGGGATACAAAAAAAAGTTATTAAAAATAAAATTAATATTTTTGTGAGATCTATCAGTAGTTAAAATTTCATAGCTCTATTTCAAAAAAAATGTGGGGATCTAAAAGTTAGGTGTTCGAGAGCTACCCTAAGGTTTGGTCCAAACTCCACCAAAAAAAAGAGGGAACCTACAAATTACTCCCAGAATATTTTGGGTAAATTTCAAGATTCTAGCTTTCTTAGTTTTTGAGTTAGCGTGCTGACGGACGGACGGACGGACGGACATGGCTCAAAAGTCTTAGAATTTTTTTCTGATCCGATCCATACCTTTGAAGATATATCTAGCTCGCTTATTTCGAGGTGTTACAAACGGAGGAGTAATTTTATTATACCCCATCCTATCGTACGGGTATAAAAAAAGCTTTGTTTTACAAATATTTTTGTAAATAAATATTTATATATATATATATTTATTTTTTTCTCCCTTCAACTACTCTAACCAGCATATACACATATGTTATACACTAAGTCATTTATTTATTTATTCATATTTGAACTAAACTTTTATTTAAGTGGCAGAGGAATTACCGCTATATAAAAAGTATGGATGATACATTTTCTTTGAACTAGATCTAAAGTTCTCTCTTAAATTGATCTGAGAACTTGAAATATGAAAGGATGAATATAATATGTCTAATGAATAATAGGAATCTGTTACAAAATTGACAAATGGGTTGAGCTTTTTTTTTGTGAAAATGTAATTGTATTAAGATGGTTTATCCTAATCGCATTCTGACAAGATGTCAGTTAATTTTGACTGAGGTTGTATCTGATTGTTAAAATAACAATGCATTCTTTGTTAACTATTTTATATTGATGTATGTATGTTGTTACTAAATCAGATTCAATAATATTTAAAATCGTTCTAAATGCTTTAAGGTTGATTGATTTATTAGAAAACGGCATAAATGTGTAAAGTAAAAACTTGATTTTAGATTTAGTTATTGAGCCGGCGAACTTTTTGCCAAATTTATTATTTAATTATAGTATATTAATAATTATTACATTATAAGAAAAATCTAATATTATTTTTATAAATCTATATGACCTTGGCAAGATTTAAACTCTACGAATGAAAAGTTTTAACTACTACACCATTATCTTAATAGATAATATTATATTATATTTTAATTAAATTATTTTAAACGTTTAAACGAATAATAATATTAATATTTTCAAATTTTAAATAAAACTTTACCAAATACATTATTTTTAAAATATTTAACTAATAAATAAAATTTTTCTATTTACTTTCAGGTAAGTTATCATTAAATTAATGCGATATTGTAACGTATGTATGGATTCAAGTTCTGCACAGGTACAAATCGCAAGTATTCATTACATGAAAAAAAAAATACTAAAAAAAATGTAAATTTTTATTATATTTTCATTTAAAATATCAACGCTCAGCTAACTGATAACTTTCAGCTACTATTGCAAGGAGGTGCATTATTTATCACGTTATCATCAAAAAGTTAAATTAAATACACTTCAGATTTAAATACATTTTTATTTAACAGTAAATTTTCTTTTATCTTTCAAAATTAATTTTTAAAGTTTTTTTTTTACTCAAACAAAAATTTACATTATTTACTTTAAAGTTCAAACCTTTCCAGAAAACCATAAAATAATCTCTAACAGTTCCCACATTAAATTCAAAAACAATTAATAAAAATTTAAAAAAATCAAAAAAAAAAAAAAGAAAAATTAAAAATTCTAATATTAATTGCATAAGACGAAATTTATTTACAAAACTCTTCAAAAATAAAAACCACTAAAAATTAGCCTCTCTTTATAAACTAATTTTGAAAAAAAAAAAAAAAACACCAAAAAACCAAAAGAATTTTTAAAATAAAACATTTGTACAAACCAACATAAAATAAACAAAAAAACAAAAAAAAAAGAAATTTAATAATATTTTCTCAAAAAGTTTTCCCTTTGAAATGATTTTCTTTATTTACTTTTGTTTTGTTTTTTGTTTTTGTTAAGTACCATTAATTATCCTTCATATTTCATAAAATGATAACAAAATAAAAAAAAAAAAAAACGTAGTAAAAATATAAAGGACATTTCTGTTTTAATTTTTTGTTTTTTTTTTTTCGTTTTTTTTTTGTCAGCCGAATTTTTAATTTTCTTATGAGACTTAAAAATGAATACAAATTTATTTAAAACTCTTACAATTATCTGTAACGGAGGTCAAAAAAGGGGTTGATAATTTGATTCCTATATATAGTTAACTAAAAATTAGATAGGTACTGTATGAAACAGGTTGTTTTTTGTTTTTTTTTTTTTTGGGTTTAAAAAATATATTTTAAGACTTACCTTCCACTGTTTTTTGTTTTTTGGAAATAAAATAATTTAATTATAAAATGACGAGACTTGATGATATTCTTTTACATTTTACCATTATTTTTTGAAAATTCTTATTTAATTTATGGTTTAAAAATTTTTAGTCTATATAACATGTTGCTATGAATCTCATTCCTTTGGGAATTATGTATATTAAAAAGAAAAATTAAAAAACAAAAAAAGATTTTCAAAGTTTTTTATACCACAGAATATTAAAAATGAATTTATTTATAAGAAGTATATAAATATTATTACTGGCTATCTATGAAATAGTGTCGCACGATATAATGTCGTAATCAAAAATGAATAAGGTCACCAAAAAGGAAATAATGTCGAAAATTGAAGATAGCAAAATTTCACAACATTATATCCTTCTTTCAACGTTAATTTATTTTTGATTTCTGAATTTCGCAAAAATGCTTGAAATGTCGCAAAAAATTACAATAAATGTTAAATTTCTTGTGACTTTATTTCATATTTTGAAATCGACATTAGTTCGTGCGACACTATTTCATAGAACCATTATTACTTAATATATGTATATTGGATTCTTTACAATGAGAGTCCACCTAAATCCCAAAAAAAAAATTCCCAATGATACAAAATACCAAATTAAGACAAAATCCAAAAAAAAAAAAATCCTACAACAAAAATCTGAAATTTCAAAATTCCATTTTATAAAATCCCAAGGAACTATTAATGTTTTTTATGCTTTTATCTGAATTAGGAGAGATTTTTAAATTAGTTACAAAATCAAAGTTTCAATAATTTGTTTAACGGGGATTTGGGGCGGCAGCCCCCACTATTTTAAAATGTTATATTATGTCTTTTACAGAATATTTATATATTATGTATATGCAAAATTCTGAATTAGGAAAGATTTGAGAGTTGCAGTCAAAAATTACGGTTGGCCCTTTATCCAGAATATTTATTTCTATGTTTAGGTGAGATTCTAAATTAGGAGATATTTTAGAGTAGGACTCAAAATCAGAGTTGACCCCCTTTACAGAATATTTATTTCATACGAGATTCTGATATGGATTCTAATATATGGTATCTGAATATTTACATAAAATTCCTTTCAAGGACTATTTTTCACTAAAATTTTGAAAAAAAAAAACTCTAATAAAAATCATGTCTCAGACTCAACTCATAATAAAAATGTATTATACAAAATTCTTGTTAATTATGCAAACTTTAAAAAGCAAAACAGTAATTTTAAAGTATATGTTGGACAATAAATTTTATGAACCACTGTTTCATTTTCAATCAATTATTTAATTTTATAAAATGTTTGTTTTTTTTTTTTTTTTTGTTATTTTCTTTTGAGTACATAACAAAAATAAAAACCGCTATGTTTTTTATCAAAGGAAAACCATTATTATTATGCAACTTGTTAACATTTTTTGTCTATCAACAAAAAAAGAAGTGAATTTTTTTTAATTTACAGACAATAGACAGAATTTAATTAAAGTATTTTTAGAAGGTTTAAATTACTGAATGTAAAACTTTTTAATGCCGTACATTTTTCGAAAAGACAATAAAAAAATTTTGTTTTGTAAAGCAGTGTAGGATGAACGAACCAACGAACAGACAAAGAGAAACTAATAAGCAAAGTTTTCAAATATTATTTTAAAAAATGTACCAAAAAAAAAAAAAAATGAATTTTCTTCTTTTTTTTTTGTGTGTTTTAAACCTACGTTAAACCTACGGTTTTTTTTCGGAACAGCTAATACAAGTATATTTAATCCACTATATATATATATATATATATATATATATATATATATATATATATATATATATATTTTTTGTTAAATAAAAAAGTATAATATAATCCACGTGTTATCTTATTTTTCCCTTTCAGTATTTCCATTTTCCTCTTTCATTTAGTCAAACGTACGCCAACATTGTACAAAAAGGAATCTTTCCAAGAGTTTAGCGAGCACGTGAAAAACAAAAAAATTATTTTTTTTTTTAAATTTTTAAATAATAATTAATTTAGACGCCATATTTTAAAAATTATAATTTTCTTGGAAAATTTCTAGTTCGTTTCCAATTTAAAGTTGTTTTTTTTACACGTTTTTCAAACAAAAAATTGAAATATTAGCTTATTAGTTTTTTTTTTATATGTTATCTTTCTGTCTCTTTACAAAACCTTTAGCCCCATTTGAAATAAAGGTATGCAAAGACGTAACTAAATATAAGAATTAGATTATATTTTAAAATTATATTTTTGTTATAACCAATACTTTATAGTTTTAATTATTAAATTTTTATTGTTAATTACGTTTTTCTTCCGTATTTTGTATTTAACCCAGGTGAAAAGGGTGAGAATTTGAAAATTTTAAACATCTTTAGATCTTTAGATTTAGATTTTAAATCTTTAGAAATCTGGACAACTATCTATTATATTTTTACATTTCGCGTTAAGTGTTTTTTTTTTAATTAATGTGTAAGTGGAATGGAATACCTTTATGGAATACCTTTAAAATTTTTATAAAAAAATCTTTTTTGAAAGTTCGAAAAAAAATTAGAAATTTACAAAAATATTAATTGCAATCTTATACAATGTTTGATATAAAACTTTAAAAATGTACAGCCTTAAAAACTTTTAATTTTACATATCTACTGCCTTCTTTTATTTTTGTTTTAATACTCTTTTGGTACGCCTATTACTTTTATCATATAATATTAAAAACAAAACAGTCAATCGTATCACATATAATAAAACAGTCAATTATTTTTATACCCGTACGATAGGATCGGGTATAATAAAATTACTCCTCCGTTTGTAACACCTCGAAATAAGCGAGCTAGATATACCTTCAAAGGTATGGATCGGATCAGAAAAAAATTCTAAGACTTTTGAGCCATGTCCGTCCGTCCGTCCGTCCGTCCGTCCGTCAGCACGCTAACTCAAAAACTAAGAAAGCTAGAATCTTGAAATTTACACAAAATATTTTGGGAGTAATTTGTAGGTTCCCTATTTTTTTTGGTTGAGTTTGGACCAAGCCTTAGGGTAGCTCTCGAACACCTAACTTTTAGATCCCCACATTTTTTTTGCAATAGAGCTATGAAATTTTAACTACTGATAGATCTCACAAAAATATTAATTTTATTTTTAATAACTTTTTTTTGTAGCCCCACCCGTTACGGAGCTACAGCTCCCCAAAGGTTCAAAAAAGCTCTATATTTAAATTGTTATAGCACAAGTTGTATAAGGTATATCTTCATTTTGAAAACGCCAAACGATTACTACTTTCATTAGCTTTAAAAGTATATATACAATAAATATATATTTTTGGCATACGGTGTCTTAATTTACCGTTATGCGAAACTCAAATTTTGCAAAATTCTTTAACCCTTCCATCTTCTAAACGGTTAAAGTTGGAAACTTGAAATTTTGACAGAAGTTAGATCTTTGAAAATTAGTATGAGTCATTTCAGAAATTTTTTTTGTATCACCCCCCGTTTAGGAGCTGTAAGGGGTCAAAAACTGAAAATTTTCTATTTTTAAACACCTGTAACTTGAACACCTGTTAAATTTTTTTTGAAGTAATACACAAAAATTAAAGCTTCAATATTATAGTCTTATTTCTGTTAACAACTTTTTTTTATAATATAGGGTTACTTTATAATTGACGAAAGTGTTACTTGATTTTTTCAAATTTTCTAACAAATTTCTTTAAAACGAATTTTTTCCATTTTGTTTTACTCGATAATTTGAAATTGTTGAGGATATAATGCGTAGTACAAAAAAATGTAAAGAAATAAACAACATAACGGTTGCTTGAAGAATTTTTATTTATATGATATTGATATATATACATACTTATATAATATCATGTTTATTTACATATCGTATATGTCACTAGTGCATGAATGATAAGAGTATAGATGTATATTATATAGCGCCGTATTTACATACATATATGTATTTTATTGTACTTATAAGAAATTATTCTGTCAATGGAATATTTAAATATAATATAATATAATATTTAAAATTATATTTACTGTTTTGTACTTAGTAAATTTAATATACATTTACCGCTTAGTATTAAATGGTACTATAGAATATTTGAAAAAGTTTTGGATTGATAATCGTTATGTGGAAGGTTAGAATCTGCTTTTGAAGAATGTACATATAAACATGTAGTTTGAATATATGTACAACCCATAGTTCTAGAAATTATAAAATTCACCCAAATTATTTTAAAATACTAAAATATTAAAAAAATAATATTGTAAGCAGAGTGACAGGCTGTGAACATACTAACGGTTCGTACGGGTATCTAAGAGTTGACAAAGTCAACTGTATTCTTCCTCGTTTTACTTATATTTAATATTTTCATCTAATATATTTTTTTCCGAAAAACTTACTCTCTTTCATTTCAAAGGAAAAAAATTATTTCCTTCTTGGAAATCATAAAAGCTAAAAAGAAATATTTTTAATATATTTAAATTAAATTTTTCATTATTATAAAGAAAAAATTACACCTTAAAAAAAGTAAAAAAAAAAAAACAAAATAATCCCAAAATATTTTCCAAAAAAAAAAAAATTAATTGGATGCATATTTCTTTTATTTTAAACAGTTTTCATTTCTTGTGCAAACAAAGCGCAATTATAATGAACACTTTTTTTTTTCTTTTCTGTTTGCATACGTTTTTTGTAATATAAAAAAAAAAAAAAAAAAAATCCCTAAGGGAACTGAAGTAAAATATTTTTTTTTTTAACCTTTTGAATTTATTTTTTTTTATCTTTAATATGTTGTATTTATACATGCATGCATCCTTATAATAATGTACAATTTATTTTTTGCTAAGAGTGCATATTTTCATAATTTTTTTATTATTCTTTTAATACAAAGAAATCAAAAATTTTTAGTTTAAGGAAATAATATTAAAAAAAAAAAAAAAAAACAAAAAAACATTTCTAAATATGTTTAGAAAATTTCATCGCGACATAAAACCATTATTTACTTTTTTTGGAATATCCTTTATTCCCAAAAGTTTTAATTTATTTTCATTTAAAAGTCGACAAACAAAAACCAAAACTATATTTTTATATCCGTACGAATATAAATCTAAAGGTATAATACATTTGTCGTTATGCTTATGACACTATAAAAGAGACGGCATAGATATGAAAAAGTATATATTAATATTGTAGTTGAGTCGAGAGTCGATTTCCGTTCGTCCCAACGCATAATTACTCAGCAAATTGAATGGAAGTATCTGAAATTTTTCTTCTTCTATCCCTTTAATTGTAGCATAGAAAAATTTTTCCTTTTCACTTTTAATTAAACATCATCTTTATTATTAAAATTGAACAAGTTTGACTTAAGCTGGATATCTGAAATTTGTCAAAAAAACATTCACTTTTATGCTAAATCCTTCGTAAAACTTGGTTGATTTTGTGCGACAAATTCGATTAGCTGTCATTTATCTTCGAAATTTATACAGTAAAATATGATTAAATATTATGGAAACAGTATATATTTATTTATACTTATGCTAGTATCCTAGAGTTGACACATTCAACTCAACACTCTTTTCCTTACTTTTTTCTGAAATCAAACATTTTAGAATTTAATTTTGTTTATAGTTTAAAAGAAAGGCTTTACTATAACATTTATTTTTGACATTTTTTTTTCCGCCATTTGCAATAAAAAACCTTCTTAAAAATTTCCAAACCATAACTCCTGGTTTTTCTATATTTATGTTTAAATTTTAGCATTTATTTCTATATTCTAAAAATAAAAATTTGTTGTTCCAAAAAAAAAAAAAAATTTAACACATAAAATCTAAAATACATAAAAAGTTCTGCTACCTTAAATAAAAAAAAAATTTAAAAGTATTAAAAAAAGGATAACCATTGATTTACATATTATAAAATCAGTGACATGCAATTATTTATGAAATTTAGTAAGATACTGAATTGGCCGAGTGTTATTTATTTGAAAAGGAATATTCACATTTTTTTTCTATATAATTTCTCTATAATCCTGTCACTTCAGGTGTCCTGGGCAAAATTATTCACTTCAACAAAATTTTCAATTGAAATAATTTCGAGTAAATCTTTCAAAAATGATCAAACTTTAAACTTTCCATTTTGATAACAAAATATAAAGCAACATTGGTGAGGTTATTTAGAATTTTTTTTATTTCAATTAAATTTTTAAGTAAGCTCCACCAATTTCGCTTCATATTTTGTTATCAAAAAAATATACATAAATTTGAAAACGACAAACCTCCACTATTTTAAATTTTTACCCTTTCCAAAAGAGTTTTTTACATAACTTCAAATTTGGCTTTAAAATACGATCAAAAGAAATACGACAAACGATTCATTAATTTTCAATTAGATACTAATTTGATTACCTACTTTAAACTCGAGATTCCTTTCTTTAAAGATCTTCTTTACTGTTCTAGAAGAGAAAGAAGATTCCATTCTTAGAAAAGATTTTTTTATTTCCCATGGCACAATTATTTCCCATAATGGGGGCACAAAAAATTCAAAAACAGTTGCTTGAAAACCAAAAGAAATGATAATACAAAATGTTTGCTTGCCACTGATAAATAAAAATTTTTGTAATATCCTGCCCATATGTTACACATATTTTAAAAAATTCGAATTTTCTTTTTTAAAAAAAAAAAAATTTCTAAAATTAAAGAAAGGTACATTTAAAATTTATAAACACATAAATGATTTAACCAAACGGTAAAAATATACATATTTAGAATGCAATAAATAAATATGTATTACAAAAAAAAAAAAAGGTAAAAATAAAAAATATTTAAGCCCTTAAGGTGAAAAATATTTAAAATGAAAATGCAAAAACTATGAAAAAGAAAATAAAAATTTTTTTAAAAAAAATTTTGCAACTGTTTCCTTTTTAAAAGCGAAAACAAAAATTTTTAAAATATACTGTTAGTAAAACCCTTTGTTTTAAATCATAAACAAAATCAAGAGAATTATCTTCTGATTGAAAAAACAAAATTTTGTTTTTGTATAAAAGTAAGTATTACCTACATACTATTAATGAAAGAAATGTAGGTTGAAATATATTGAAGTTACCGAATTGTAATTTTTAATTTTATTCGTTGCGGTTGCTGATTTGTTATATAAATTCAATTTTAAAGTTAGAATTTTAGTTTAGTTATGAACTGATACATTATTTATTTAATTAATTTTTTTTTTCCCAGAATTTTTTCTTTAACAATCATTATTAACGGTATTATTTAGAATTCAGCAACTCTACATAGAAAATCTATGAGATTTCAATATTTAATCTCGCCCTAAAGTATGCAATTATTTTACATGTAATTTTTTTTACATAATTAATTTTACACAGGGGCTTCGGTAGCCTAGTGGGTAGGCGTGTGGCGTATTAACCGAAGGAGTGCGGGTTCGATCCCTGCACAGGTCGTACGTTTTTTTCTTTACATACCCCCCTTACGACCTAATATAATGTAAATATATAGTATATAATATAAACAAAATAAATAATATTAGTATATAATTTAATAATAGTATAAAAACCTGTAATGGCCTTAGTAGCCGATGGTTCAATAATATTGCATTACATTTATGTATGTAATATTAAATATAAATAAATAAATAAATAATTTTACACAGTTTTACAATAAAACAATTAATTCGAGAGTTAAAATAATTGCATATCAGTCCATTAATCAGACCAATTTTAGTATACGGGACACCTATTTGGTTTAACATAAGTAGTAGTGTAATGGAAGTTTTCCGGAAATTTGAGAGGAAATGTATTAGATTATATATAAATAAAATTAGGAAACCTGAAACCAATTATTTACATTTCAATTCTAATAAATATATTTACGTGCAAGCTAAAGTATACCATATCGATAATTTCATTATTCAATCTTATTAGAAAACATTTCAATAGGTCACTGCTAGTTGTAGAAAATAGCTTAATTTCAAGAATATATTATCACAACAATAAATATATTTAAAAATCGTTAAATACAGAGTTCATCGCACCGGAACATTTTATATTCTTAGACATGCAGGGTTATATACAGAACCAGCAATACATCCCAATATTATTCCACAATAATAGAAGGTCTACGTGTAAAAAAATTACTTATGATCCTAATGACATGAGTTCTATCAACATTAAATATGACGTGTATATACCGGATAGGGATAAAACATTAAACAGAAGTTATTGGTGGTTAGAAGATACTTATTAGTATAAATAAATCAAAAAATTGTCTTTCTTTTTTTTTTATTTTAAATTTTAGAAGTAATTTTTTCTTTGTTGGTTTTTCCCAAATATTTAACAGTTCGGTAAAAGCCCATGAACAAAAAAGGGGTGGGGGTTAGGTTAAGTTTGTTTTATTAGGATTAAGTTTTAATTATACTTTTAAAATTTTGAAATAACCTTGGTTTTTTATATGACTTTCCAAGGAAATAAAAAAAACTTATATTGTTAAATAAATATTCAAAAAGACTTATTTTAAATAAATACATTTAAGACTAGATTAAGATTAGCGAAAAAAAAAATTTTTTCTTATTTTTAAAACTAATAATGTTAATTTGTGAATATAACCATTTTTTTTTGTAATTTTTTTTTTAGGTTTAGTTATAATTGAATAAATAAATAATTAAAAAAAAAAAAAATTTTACACAGGGGCCTCAGTGGTCTAATGGTTAAGCATCTGGCTTATTAACCGAGGGTTCAAATTCTTGCACAGATAGCAAGTTTTATTAATTGCAAACAAATCCTTTTTGCTACCAAATATAGTGTAAATATATAATGTAATATAATATACACAAAATAAATAATATTAGTGTAAAATTTAATAATAGTATTCGATCTGTAATGAGCTTTAGTAGCCGATGGTTTTGTATTATTGTAATATCCTATGTGGTTTGTAATATTAATATAAAAAAATAAAAAAATAAATAAAGATTCCGTGCCGATTTCCATGAAATTTTATGTAACGATAAAAAATTATTTATTTGCTAGGGCTTGCTACGAAACGTTATTTCAAGTGGTGATGTTATTTTAAAATTTTTGAACCAAGTTTATTTATTACAAAAAATCTTCTAAATTATTTTTTCTTCTAAAGCAATTTTCTCCAATTAATACTCAAATTATGAATAGAAGTTGTTTACGTTATCTACAGGGTGATTTAAAAGGAAAAAAGTGGTTTAAATAATTTTTTTTTGTTTATTTTTGATTAACACAAAAAAAACAGTTTACAAAAGGATACATTTTTTATACAAAATATTTTTTTTATTTTCTTCTCGCCTCTTCGAAGTAAGCTTAACAGATATTTTAACTTGTAGCTTTGTTTGATTCCCAAACTAAATAGAAAAATAACTGTATATCATAACACTATTTTGCAGTACAATATAACTTGTTTATTTAACTTTTGATAATGCAAAATTTACTGTAAAAAATTTTTAAATTAATATTTACAAAATTAAACTTTTTTTAATCTTTGTAACTTGTGAAGAGATAACGATAAAACTGCCTCCGACTAAATCCCCAATCAGTCATTTTTTTGGCAACATACTAACGGGATACCCTGTAAAATAAAAATTTTCAAAACTTTCATTGAAAATAAAATGAAAAAAAAACAAATTAAAAAACAAAAAAAAAAAAAGTATTCGTTATTAGAGCGTAATTAGGACATCTGGGGTGAAACATGAAAAAATCGAATAATAATTTTTTTATATTAAATATAATATTTAAATATGTATATGTATTTATCTCCATTTTTTTTTGAAGTGGAAATTAAACAATTTAATTTAATGTTTAAATTTTTAAATACTGACAACAAAAAAAGGACTCAATATAGTTTTGTGAATTATATATACATATAATGATTATTAACTAAAATTAATATATAATATCCAATAAATACATACATAATATATTCAATAAATACATACAATAAATACATACATATTAACACATAATAATTAAAATTAAATTATAATAAATAAAAGTATTAAAAAAAATATAATAAGAAAATAGAAAAAAAAATTAAATCTAAATAATTTCTAATTAAAAAATAGTCAGTTTTCAATTTTAACTCTGGTTTTTTTTTTTATCAAACAATTTAATTCAAAAAATTTCATCTATTCAAAAATTTATTGATTTTAGATTTTAATTAATATTATAGTTATAATATCAACTAAAATTATGGCTATTTATTTATTTTTTTTTTTAAATTAATTAAAATTTGTTTACTGATTTATGTAAAGAGTAATCCATTAAGAGCTATATACTTTTAATTTAAAATAAAAAACAAAACAGTAGAAGATATTAATATAATTAGCATATTTCTAAAAAAAATTTGAAAAAAATGTGTCTATTAGTTTCAATCTGTGCGTCCGTCCGTCCGTCCGTCTGCTTACAAAACTTCTACACCGTTAAAGATAGAGAAAAAAAATTTTAACCATGGGTAGGTCTAAAAAAAAAATTAATTTTGTGGAATAACTTTTTCATGTAGCCCCATCCATTTGGGAACTACAGCCCCTCAGACTTTGAAAAAGCCCTATTTGTAAACGCGTATATTTCAGGTTTTGCTTAACATTTTTGCAATCTGAAAACGCCATTCGACAGGCATTTTCTTTACCTTTATAAATTAATATATCATATAATAGCAATCAAAATCATATATGGTTTTTAAATTTACCGTTATGTGAAAACCAAATTTTGCATGATTTTTCTACCTTCATAACTGCGGTACGCTTTTAGATAGGGGCTTGAAATTTTGAAGCAAGAAAGAACTTGTAGAATTAGTATAAGTTTGATCAGAAAATTGTTTTGTACCACCCCTTGTTTATGAGGTAATAAGGTTAAAAAATTGAAAATGTCCTATTTTTAAACACCTATAACTTACACACCTGTACACATTTTTCTTTAGCAAGATAAAAAAATTAAAGCTCCAGCAACATATTTTTATGAATATTGATGGTTTCTTTTAATTGTATAGGGTTCCAAAGTTACAACCCTCCAACATTGCAAAAAAGTCCTATTTTCAGATGTATATATCTCAGGCTCTGCGTAGTAGTTTTACAATCTAAAAGCACTAGAAGACTGAAAATTTTCTTACCTCTATAAAACAGTATCAAAATTATGCAATATTTTGTAATTTACTAATTAAATTTACTGTTATGTTAAAACCAAATATTGCATGATATTTCATTTTTCATAACTTCGGCAAGCTTTTAGAGAGGAACCTGAAATTTTGAGACGAGAAAAACCTTTTAGAATTAGTATAAGTTTCTTGGTAGCATCCCCTGTTTAAAAGTTATTACGCCTCAAAAATCCAAAATTTGCTATTTTTAGACACCTGTAAAAATTTTTTTTCGGCAAGTGAAAATTAAAGGTTCAATAATATATTTTTACGTGAGTTAACAGTTTTTCTTAGTTATATAGGGTTCCGGACTTACAGCCCCTCAAAATTCCAGAAAAGTCCTATTTTTTTTGAAATTTTCAAATTTTTGTGCTCCTAAACAGTTTGTATTGTTTTTTTGGAAATGTGCACTTTTAAAAACCGTTGGTTTACATTCTACCTTTTTTTAATTTATTTTAGATTTTAGTTCATGACATTTTGTTATTTAAAAATGATTTCATATACCGCCTCTGTACTTTTTTAAAAATTCTAACACGAATAGTGTTAGTTGTAAGGTAATTGAATGTTTGCGGTTTTTTGGAGTAAACCAGGGATTTAAGACAACCCTAAAGAAAAAAGTGTTGTATGGAGTGGAGTTATATAGTATAATCTTGGTGGCTAGTTCACATTGATGTTTCTGGAGATTACACATTTACACAGTCATTTCTTAATAAATTGATTATGTTACGAGATATATAGCATGTTGCACCATTTTATTGAAACCACATATCGTCCAAATCGAAATTAGTAATCATGTTTCTGTAGCGTTCTGATAAACTTTGATGGTAAATCCAATGCAATTAGTTTAAGTTTTTGAATTAACTGAATTTTATAGGCCTTGAACTGCAAATATTTATGAAGAATATTCCATATGGTTCCAAGTCCAAATTCTTGAAAACGAAGTTAAATTGATTGTTGTCGATTTTTATATACATACTTTGGTTTACAGCATCGATATTTTCAGCAATGCGTTCACGTTTTTGTTGGATTGAATTCTTTGCATTACAAACATTTGTCCCAAATTTTTTAATTACATTACGAATAGTAATCTCTGTAGTAAAATACTTAGTGTCCAATATAAAATAATAAAATATGTACCAAATACATGTAAATTTCATTTAATTTAATTTTTTATAAATTTAACTATACATAATGATTTAGTATATATTCACTTAATATGCAAAAAAAAAACTATTTTTTAACATTAATTGAATGCTTTTTTTTCACACTACCAAAATATTTATTTTATTATACCCTATCTTCGAAAAATAATAAAGATAAAAACTGCAAATTAGATACGAGGGTGTTGTTTTCTGAATCCCTGATTTGCCTAAAATTTCAGATGAATTGAAATGGTTGTTCGGGTTCTCCCACATAACTCAAGCATATCTTCGAAATTAATAAATATAAAAACTTGAAATTTAATATAAGAGTGTTCTACCCTGTTCTGAAATTTGAAATGAATAGGGGCGGTGGTCTGGGTGCCTTCACACACTTCCCAAGACCTAACAAGCATATCTTCGAATTTTATAAAGATAGAAACCTGAAATTTTGTACAAAGGTTGTAAAAGCATTTATTTTTTTAGCTTATACCTAACTAAAATAACTTATGGATTTTTAATTTAATTTGAATTTTTTAGGTGTATAGGGTATAAATAAGTCGGTTGTATCTTGCACTAACTGTTACATTTACTTGTTTTTTTATATATACATATTAAAAACGGTACTTTAAAATTTTCTTTTGCAATTACATACTTTAGTTATTTTTTGCCTTAAGCTTCACATCATTTATTTGTAAGATAAAATTTTATTCTTAAATCAAATCTATAACGGAAATAAATTTTAAATATAACGGTGAAAAAAAAATATCATTAATTTTAAAAGGAGAAATGATATCCGTTATATATTATGTATATATATATTTATTTATTTATGTATTTTCTTTTTAGAATAGTATGTATTTATTTCTTAATAAGATTTTCCTTATTATATAAAATTGTTTCAACTTTTCTATATTATATATTTTTATATAAGAAATATCATATATATATATATATATATATATATACAAATTGGTAGTATTATATATGTATAAGTGTTTATATATGTATATATATATATAGAATGCTATAAAATAATCTTCTTATGGATATAACTAATTAAGAGGATTATCTATTTTAAAATGGACAAATCAAATACACTTTTAAAATATAAATATATATCTATCTATTATACAATATATATATCGTATGTCGTATATATTATTTTTATCATTATTATATATTATTATTTATATCGTATATATAGTTTTTTTTTTTTTGTTTCTAAAAATCTATTTAAATTTCATTATCATCTTAAGATTGAATTTGAAAAGAAACAGTTTAAAGAAAATGAAAAGATATAAATTAGTAAAGTAACTAAATAGGGAAAATTAATAGTAATATAACAAAAAAACAGTAATATACAGGATGATTCATTGCCATGCTACCGTGTAATGAATAGTGTGTGTAGTCAAATCTTTTATATGGCAGCACCATTATTCTTTTTTTTTGTTTTCTTGTATGATGAATGAAGTAAATATTATTTTAATTATTGAATTAATGCATTGAATTTATGCATTGGACTAATACACTTGCAATAATGATTAGTATTTTTAAAGTGATTTTCAATAATAACAACCTGATAAAATAATATTTTTTTTTTAAATGCATCTTATTTATGATGAGGCAGAAAAAGATGGTTAAAGAAGCAAGAAAGAGTTACAAAGAGTAGAAGGATTAAGCAAAAAAGATTTTACAAGAGTAACTTACCTTAGAACCTTTGAAAATGTATAGACAAATTGCTGTTTAAATCATTTTACATTCTTCAAAGTTGAAGAAAATTTAATTAAAATAATAAACAAGGCAGAATGTAAACCAAACGTTTTTAAAAGCACACACAAAAGCAAACGTATTACAAACTGTTTAAAACTGCGATTTGCAGCATTGCAATTTTAAAAATTTTTTCAGATAAGAAAAAATGTGAAAATAGAACTTTTTTGCAATTTATTTTTGGGCTGTAACTCTGAAACCTTATATAAAACGAAACAAAACATTAACCCACGTTAAAATATATTACGAAAAACTATTAACCCACGTTAAAATATATTACTGAAGCTTGAACACATATAAAATGTTGCCGTAGAAAAATATGTACAGCTGCCTAAAACAGGTGTTTAAAAATAGCAAATCTTCAATTTTTGAGCCTCTGAAATTCTGAAAGTTCTTTCTTCCCTCAATTTCAAGTATCTATAATCTATCTATTATCAAAATAGAAAAATCTTGCAAAATTTGGTTTTCACATAACGGTAAATTTAAATACTAAATTTAAAACAAAAAAATGTATAAATTTTATATTGATTTATAAAGGTAAAAATAATTCCTGTCGAATGGCGTTTTCAGATTAAAAAAAAAAATGTTAAGCAGAACATGAGATATATGCATTTAAAAATAGGACATTTTCAAAGGGGCTGTAGCTCCGTAATAGATAGTTCTATATGAAAAAGTTATTCAACCACATTATTTTTTGTCTGAGACCTATCAATGATTAAAATGGTTTTTCTCTATCTTTAACGGTGTGAAAGTTTTATGAACAGACGGATGCACAAAGTAAAACTAATAGGCACATTTTTTTCTCATTTTTTTTGCAAATATGCTAAAAACATTTAAAATATTAAAATAAATATTATTTAATAAGTTTTTTGTAATCAAATAATTGATTGCCCTTTTGTCTAATCTACATTTTTTTGTTACTTTACAAAATGATGTTTAGCAAATAAAAAAGCTTTCATTCGAAGCCATTTATAATCTAAATTTATTATCTAAATTTATTTTCATTGAAGTTATATAAATATGGATTCATTAATATATTGAAAGATTTTTTATATAATTTTACTGTTACAGCCTCAACTCCAGGATATATAACCTACATAATCAGAAAAAAACTTGTTCATTCATATTGTTATAACTAAAGCCTTACTAAACATTTTTTAAATCTGAAAAAGTTAGACACCAGAACAATCTTAAAAAACTTATCATTATACCATTTTTACTTTAAGAAAATGTATTTCCAATTTAAGTGGAAGCCTTTTCTTTTTAAGAAGCATAGTTTCCTTTTTAATTGCAAGTATTTTTTTTAATAAGAACAAGTTTTAATTTTTAAGTGCAATAAATATTTGTACATTGAACTTTGTTTTAATAAAAGTTTTAATTAGAGCTTAATAGCCTTTCTAAGAACCTTTTAAAAATAATTTATACATAATTATATATACATACATACTTATAAGAAATTACATAAATACAAAAATTGTATTTGAGAAGGAAATATTTACCCTTATCCTTTTTACGACACGTACAGCCACACCTGAACAGGTAAGTATGTGTAATTTGCTGTCCACATTTATCTGGCAAAGAAATGCAATAAAAAATAAAAAAAATTAAGAAAATTTAACAGCAGCTGTTTGTTATAGAACTCAGGTTATAATGTTAGAAAAGATATGAAGAAGAATATACGTGTTTTTAAGAACAAAATACTGGAAATTAATTTCACTTTAAATAACGTTTTTGATTTATCTTATAAAAGTACGTTTTACTGCAAATTGACTTTATGTAGTCTTATTAAAGCCATCCGATATTTTCTTGCAGTTGAAATATACAATTGGAGCTTTTACAAATTTTTTATACTGGAACGAATAATTAAGCCGGAAGGATAAGTAATGTTGGGCTCCTTCTAGGTTGAGTGAAATATTCTTGCCAAATTTGGCTCCAAATGGATATGCTATAAATAACATACTCAAATATAATACCAAAATTATTTGTTACACACAATATTCTTATTTTCATTTGATGAAATTGAATCTTATTTTCATCGTCAGATACAATTCAATAAGATATTTCATTGTACACTTAAACATTTTATTTAAATTTTAAACTATAGACTATTATTATATTGATCAAAAAGTATCTTCTATCAATAAGATATTTAAAACTTTAAAGTTTATAGTTTATAACAGTTTTCCATTTTCCATAAAAATATTTTTGGCAATTTTCATCAGATTTCAAATTTTTTGGTGCATTATTCTATTAAAATTATTTAAATTTTTTGTTCGCTAAATATTATATAATTCAAATAAATTTTATATTTTTGTTTTTTTCCCCCTTACCCTAATGTAGGTTTACCTAAATAAATAAGAGAAAATGGAAGAAAAATAAAAAAATGGAAACATTACTGTCAGAAAGGAATACATTTGATAGAAGCATGTTCCACATCTTCACAGTTTCTCATTTTTCTAAATTACCTTCCTTCTCATTTTTTCCAACATGAACGAATAATGGTGCAGATAGCCTTATAAGTCATAGACGCTATTCTAGACTTTATTAACCTAACTCAAAGAATTTTGATGAGCGCCAACTTATATGTAAGTGTTTTACTCCACTTTATTCACAAATGTAAACTTTATAAATAACATGACAAATCTCTTAGTTAGAAGTATTTTTTACAACAAAAAAGAAAATTCAAATATTTGTCTAGAAAGAAAAAAATTGTATAGGTATACCACCATATTCTTTTTATTGAATTTATTTTTGTTGTTCTTGAAGAAAACAAAAAATTGAATTCCCATTCAAAAATTGAAAGAATGCTAAAATTGTTAAAAACGAAAGAGCAACCGAAATTTAAAAAAAAAAAAAAGCAAATCTAAAAATATTTTTTTTACTATAATAAATAATCCCATTAGACAAAATATTCATTTTCCACAAAAAAAATATATATTTTTTTTTTTTTTTGTGGAAAATGTATAGAATTTTCTTCATATATTACAAAAGCTATAAATAAATTTAAAATTACCATTCAAAAAAAAAGAACTACACAGTCATGCATAAGTAAGAAGAACCTTAAACATTTTTGTATGAAATTTCCAATTATGTACCTAATTTAATTTTGAAAAGGTCTTCATTTGACTTTACAAAATAATTAACAATTATTAGCACAATAAATAAAAATTTTCCTAAATAAATGAAAATGTACAAAGATTAGCTTTATTAGATATAGTCATGATAAAATAAATTACAAGAAATCAAATTTCTTAAGTTTTAACGAAACCCAGAAAAATAATATATTAGAGGCTTTGCACTCCAAATTCATCCGTTTACACTTCAAATTCACCTTTTTGCATATCAAATCCACCAAATCCATAATTTTTTTGTAACATTAGTATTTATAATATTTGTATTTTTGTAGACGATTTTTTCTTACGGCATGTAAATTATTATTTTAAAAATTCAAGAATAAACACCCTCAAATTTAATGAATTCATCATAATCTGAAAACAGTTCCACCAGTAGTCATGCAATTCAAATTAATCACCGTGCCGATACATGGCATCAATATCATCAATAAAGATAAAAATAAACTTTTTAATAAAATATTGTACAGATGGCAAGTTGATAAGTGAATAGGCTGAAATAGCTGCAATTTTGTTCATCCTTCTAAAAGTATTATAAATCAATACATCAAAAATGATGAGGTTTAATTGGTAGAAAAAAATTGCGGTGCTAAGAGAATAATTTAAAATTAACTGCAGCTATATTGAGAAAAATTGAATAAATAGTTTAAGAAAATTCATGTATATTACTCTTAAGTGTATCCGTGAAAATATTTCAGAATCTGAACATGTTCAATTGAGCATAAGTTCAATTAAGAATGAACTAAAACGATTGCTTATTACATTGAAATATGGCTCATTATAAGTGGATCGCCGAAATTCACCAAGAGTGATCGAAGAGCATAAAAAAGTTGTAAATACGAATGTTACAAAACAGTAATTTGTATTAGGTGAATTTGATTTACCCAAGGAGTGAATTAGAAATGCAAAAGGTCATCCTTTAACAATTCATTAGTTTTACTTCTATATGTTTTACTCTTGAACATAATATTCAACATATTAGGTTTACAGTAGATATTTAAAAACATTGTATCATACTTCTTCCTTATTTAATCCTTACGTATAATATGTATGGTATGTATAATTCTTTTTTTTTTTTTGCATTCTATTTTACCCTTTAACAAACAAATAATTTGGATTTTAAACATTAATAAAAAAAAAGAAATACAAAAAAAAAAAAAAACAAGTAAATAAATATAATATAAAAGAAACTAATGATGACTGTTACTGCTCTGAGTTGTTGTGATTACTATACATATATATACATTTGTATATTCTCTATTCTTACTTCTCTTTCAGATAAAATTCCCTTCTATCCACTTCTATGGGAACTTTCAAACTCAACATCAAATAAATTAAACAGAAGGGATGATGAAGCAAAAAAATAGAACCAGCAAAAAAAAAAACTAAAAGTAGCTTTGAATTTCTCTTGAGTGCAATAAACAAACTCAATTTTTATATACAAAAAGAAACAAAAAAACAAAAAAAAACCGACTTTAAAGTAAAAGGCTAAATTTTTTTTTTTTTCATTTTTATTTATTTCCTTGCTTTTTTTTTTTTTTGAAAATTCTATGAGAAAGGCAGATATCTATCTATTGGAGGGAAGGGGAGCGGAAGACAAAAATCTGTACAGAAATAAAACAAAAACATGAAAACTATACTTCACTAAAAAATAACAGTTGCTTATTTTTCAAAAATATTTTTAAAATATATTTTTTTATCTCATATATACTCCAAAAAAAAAACAACAAAACTTAGTATTTAGCAATAACATCATATCATAGAACTTTACGTAAATTTTCTTTTCTGTAAACAAAAAAAAAAAAAATATTTAACTGTTGTACTATCACTCATATCATATGGGAAATTTAAGTTCTTTGATAAAAAATATAGGTACCATGTATTTAATATACAGATATGTCATTATATAAATATCTAAATTTAAAAGAAAAAAAAATTATAAATCTTTTCCTGTTAAGAGACAAAAAAAAAAGGTTGGAATTTTTCAAAATAAAAAAAAAATTAATTAATATTAATTTTTGGGGCCAGGTGGCAGATGTTTGTTTAATATACATATATATTTTTTTTTTACGAGGGTAGGTGGGAATCATCCATAGATACTATAGAGGAGTGGAACGATCACGAGTTCTCTATGAGTGGATGAAACTTTAACCAACTAAACACCACCTCCCTCAACATATTAGATTATATAAATCGGGAATTCCATGTTAGTCATTGGGACATGAATTTAGAAATTTACTTTTATCAATTTGTCCTAGGCAGTATTAACTTTGTTTTGCAAATATTTGCATATTTAAGACCCTTTTATATAGCAATATTTCACTAATATTTCAGTGTTCCAATAACAAAAACGTAAACGAAAAAAGTAACTTATATTTTCACAAAATGCTTTTAATCATTGGGGTCGTACACTTTTGTTAGCTTTATAATTTTCAATATTATACCATTTTCTGCGAATTCTTTTACAGTAGTAAAAAAAGAAAATCTTACGTTTACATTGTATATATGTTTCGTGATAAAACATGGTCTAAAATCGAATTATAGACTTTTTATTATAACTTGTAAAAATTACAAGAAAGTAGAATGCGTTAGTCATCAGGACAATCGGGAATTTTAATAAAAAAATTTCATCCCTCCGATTTTAAAAACACAATTTAACAAAATAAAAAGGAAAGCAGATGAAGGACTAATTTATCACGATATCTAATATTAGAACCTTAGAGAACCGTATAAGATATTATATAGTTCATTTTTAAATTTTAGGTTTTTGGCTCATTTTTCATGGAATTCCCCAAATATATTAAATATTAAGACATTTTAAACTCCAAAGCTATCTGAAAACGATCCATTACCGGGTCACTAGGATAATAAAAATATTTGACAAAAAATGGAAATTCTTTCATAGCACAAAATTGAAAACAAAAAATTACTTCATAATGAATATATTTCTGGGAATTCCATTTTTGCCTTAAATAAATAAAATATTGATGTTGCTTTCAATAGCGTGCGTGATTTTTAAGGGTCCAACAAAAAATATTTACAAGAGTTAGAAAAATTTTTTAACAACAATTTTCAGATAAACCAAAAAAAAAATTAAAAATAATTGCGGTATTTTCCTTTACATAACATATTTTTTTTCTTCAGCCATAGACGGATATATTGACCTTAAAACATGCCTAAATGTATAAATTTTTACCTGGCGCCTAATAAAACTTCATAAACGTATTTTAAATGTGACTAATTTTTTTTTTTTTAATTTATATTTTTCTCTTATCGTTAGAGGAATAAAAAAATTTTCTAGGAGGCAGAAAAAAAAATTAAGAAACTGAATAAAATTAATTGAAAATTTTAAATATCTTATTTTTTTTTAATACAGTACAACGTTGGGGTTGTTTAAATGTAAAAATATTTAATTAAAATGGTGCCAAAAATAATTTTTTTTTGTCGTACTTTTTAATTAATACAAAATTGAATTAAAACCTGAGCAAGACATTATGTTAAATTTAAACATTACAATTAATGGTGATCAATTTCAAAAACTTATAACCTTAATAAATAAAAATAAACTGTTGCTTTAAAAGCTTAAAAACACTTCACAAAAATCCAATATTCTTAAATTTTTCTTTTTGTGCGAATAAAATTTTAAATCTGACAGTTTTTTCAGTAAAATTTGGAGTTTCATCACATATCAACTATAAGAAGTGATTTGAACCCATTTAAAACATAACTCCCCAGGAAATATTTCATTCACATTGATTTACTTAATAAATTAAAAGTATCATTTAAAACTTGAAAAATATATACCAAAAATACCTTAAATGAGATTTTTTTTAAATACTATACTTCTATATTACCAACTTGCCTAAGAAAACAATCTATTTATCGCAATTCTTCTAAAAATCTAATTAGTTTAATTAAATGATATACGATTTTGTATTAAACTTACTCTTATTTAATTTAAACCTATACCAATGATTCTAATTTGTACCGATATTTAACAAAGAAAAATTAATCTATCATTATAACTTTTTTTTTATTTTTACTCCTCTTGTATTTAATTTTCTTTTATTTTTCTTTTTCTGTGGAGCCATAGGGGTCCAAATCCTTAAAAGCTCGCATTAAATTTCTTCCACTTTAAATATTTGTTAAATTTTTTTTTTTTATCGTAGTACAAACCTTGTTGGATAGTTATTATAAATTTACCATTACGTTTGGGATGATGTTAAGAAGATAAGATAAATATGGAATAGTACATATAAATTTTACTCAGGATATCCTTTGGATACCTAAACTTTTGTCAGTAAAAGATAAGTTTTATGCTAACGATTTCTACAAAATTTTATTTATGTACTGCGAAAGTTAGACTTAAGTTACTTAAGTTAGACAATATATGAATTTGACTAAAAGATAATCAAGTTTTATGGCAACAATTTCAATAAAATGTTTTTGATTTAGCGCAACGAGTTCGAGTAGCTAGCAAACAAATCTCAAATTTATATAAATGTATATCAGTTTTTAATTAACAGATAATTAAAGCTTATACAAACAGCATAATAATTATGTTTCTACTGGATGATATCCTAATGTTGACACATTTAACTTTTCTCGTTTTTATTTAAAAAAAAAAAACAAACATAGTAAAAACATAAAACAAAATACCATTTTGTTTGTCTACAATTGGTTAAAAATAACACGGCATGAAATACCACTATAGAAAACAAGTAGAATGAAAAAGAAAATAGAAAGTTCAGGTGAAACATAGAACAGGTAAGATGAAAAGAAAAAATAGAAAGAAAAAATATAAAGCAAATCTATTGTTTTCATACAATTTTCATATTTTTTTTTTAATAGTTTTAACTTTAAGAAAGAAAAAAACAACAAAAAAAAAAAAAGAGAATGGTCATTACGGATGAGCAGATTTAATGGTTGGTTATAACCACAATTGTTTCTATCCAGTCAAGTCAGAATCAGAAAAAAACAAAATTGCATGTTTTTTTTTTATTTTATTTTAGTTTCAGACATGAAAAAATAGAACAAAAAATAATTGAGGCGCCTGTTAAATTTTACTATTCATCCTTCCTCTTTTTTTTTTTGTTCTGTCAATTTTTTAATCTTTTTGAAAAAAAAACAAATGGTGCGCCTTGTGGACGTATTCGTATTTTTTCTTTTTTAATTTATTGTTTTTATGTTGTTTTATGGGGGGAAAAAAAAACAAGAATTTATTTAGTTTTTAGGATCTTTTAATGATTTATTCCCCTCAGAATGCACAACTACCTATATACTATGTTATATATTTTTTCGTGTCAGAAGCAACTAGAATTATATGTAGTTTTTCTAAATTAAAGGCATAAATGTCAAATTCTATTTACCTAGAATGTTTAATGGCATAAAATGAAAAAAAAAAAAATAACCAAACATTTGAAAAAGAAAAAAAGAAAATACTGCGACAACTATTACATTTTTAAGAAAAAAACAATTTAAAAAAATCTCAGATTATAACAAAGATTTTAAATAAAAAAAAAAAAACGATAAATTTTCATTATTTTAATATAAAATATTTAACAAAAGGAACAAAGATATTTAACGTTATTATAATAATCGTAATGGATGTCATATTTAAAATTTTCATACGTGCTTAAAATACATATAAACTGATATAACATTTAGTATAAAATATAAAATCATCATCCTAAAAGTATGCAAGTCGTCATGATTATTAATTAAAACAATGTAATTTTCCATATGTAAGGGGCTTCGGTAGCCTAGTGGGTAGGCGTGTGGCGTATTAACCGAAGGAGTGCGGGTTCGATCCCTGTACAGGTCGTAAGTGTTTTTTTCTTTAAATACCCCCCCTTACGACCAAATATAATGTAAATATATAGTATATAATATAAACAAAATAAATAATATTAGTATATAATTTAATAATAGTATAAAAAACCTATAATGGCCTTAGTAGCCGGATGGTTCAATAATTTATGTATGTAATATTAATATAAATAAATAAATAAATTTTCCATATGTAACAATTACATAATGATTATACATATATACGTATAACATTTTAATGTAAACAAAATAAATACTATATTTTATAACTATAGAAATTAATTATGGCATTTAACCTATAGAAATCCTAACAGCCGACGTTTTTAGCACATAATTCAAAAATATTTTGAAATATTTAATTTTCAAAAAATATATTTATCGATAACTAAAGTTAAATAGAGTTATTTTAAAATAAAAATAATGAAAATCTTTTTTTTGAAATATTTTTCAATGGTGAATTTTGAAGATTTTTAGAGGATTTAACTACCCGAATTTTTTTTTCTGAACTGTTACAATAATCTGTCAATTTCGATAACTTAAGATTACAAAGTTTCAGTTTACATATTGTTAGATTTAAATAAGAAATGTGAAATACTACCTTTATTACTATATCTATATTTTGAATTAACTAAAACTGAATAAATTTAAAAAAGGCCAAATGAACAGCCAAATTAAAAATTTTCATTTTATCATATTCCTTTTATTTTAACCATAAGGTATTTAAAAAAAAAAAATTATATGGAACACAAAGAAAAGAATGGAATGTTTATTTTGTTCTATCTAAATATGAAAAAAAAAAAATCAAAATTACAATTTTAAATTAGGCAATTGAACAAATGAGACGTTAAATAAACCAAAAAGAAAAAAATAATAAAATTAATATTACGGCTAGTAATTTGTTATACACTTTTGACCTTTTATATTTTTTTTTGTCTATAGTTTATTATTAAAAATTAAGAGCTCAATTAATTAAGACTTTGCAATAATTGATGATTTTAAACTTTTAACTAGATTATAAAGGACAAAGATGAATTTTTCTACAAAATCTTCAAGAGATTTTTAAATAGTTTTTTACTTAAATATTTGGCATCGTATAACATTTAATTTAAAGTTAAAAAACCTTTTTTTTAAACTTATTTTCATTGTACCTACGTTGTTGAAAAATATCACTTTTATTCGTTATAATCTGAATTTTTATTAACAATACAATGAATGTTAAAATAATAAAAAGTTCAGGTCATCTTTTATTTTTATATATACCTAAATTGATAAGAAATAAAATTATTTAAAAATGAAGAGTCTATAAAAAAACAAATCTTATTTATTTGTATTGTCGCCATGTTACTAGATATTAATTGATTTCTTTTAGTATGCCTTTTCAAAAAGACAAATAGAAAAATATTCTTATAAGTTTTACTAAGTCGGTGTAGAATGCTTTGAGATAATTTCAAGTGCAAATAGATTAATGGTATAAAATAAGTTTTACATAACAAAATCATGGCTTTTATGAAAAAAAAGTAACAGTTTTCGAACAATATTTTAGAAAGCCCTAAATTCATTACCGAGCCCAAATTTTTTAAAGCCCCATTTTCAAATGTTTAGATATATATCTCAATATTTTTTCAATCTAAAAACATCAAACAACGTGGAACAATTTACAGATACTTTAAACCAATATTTTCGTATTTGTGAAACTGTTTTAGTAACACCTTAAAGTTGTGAGAAGAGAAAGGTTTTTGAAGATAAACATAAGTTACCTTAGAAAAAATGTTTGTTTGTCATCCTGTTTAAGACCTATTAAAAATCAAAAGTAGAAAATTTTAAGACAACTGTAAACTGTGGAAATTTTTTCATATGGTACCTGATACAAAATCAAAAGACACTAACATTAAAGTTACGTATAACATTATATTTTTACATTCTAAGTTAAAGGTTTTTAATTAGATAGCATTTTCTTAAAATTAAAGAAAATTTTTCTTAATTTTGAAATTTTTTTTTCAAAATAAATGAAAAAAATGTATAAAACAAGTTATAAAATATTGATGCAAAATTCATTCCAATTGGTATACATTCAATTTTTATTATCCTTATAAAAATATATGCCTTTAAAATCCTTGGATTTTATAATGATACTTTTTAATGTGATTACTAAAGCAAAAATAAAATATTCAAATATATAATTTTAAAATTAAATCTGGTTACATATTTTTAAAAACTAAGGGGCCTTTGAAAATGCATAATATCTGAAAATAAAACTGGTAACACTAAACGGGAGGACTTCTCCCTTGATTCCGTAGCATATGTTTATTAAAGATAAATGATTACATATAAGTACATAATTATATGTATAAGGTGCATTATTTCAAGGTTGTAATATTTATAAACAAAAATCATTTAACATTCATAATATATTTTATCATATGCATTTCATATGTACATACATGTATATATATAAATAT
Source organism: Poecilobothrus nobilitatus (assembly GCA_947095535.1). Lineage (NCBI taxonomy): Eukaryota > Metazoa > Arthropoda > Insecta > Diptera > Dolichopodidae > Poecilobothrus > Poecilobothrus nobilitatus. The sequence goes on along the minus strand of OX352772.1, from coordinate 320,868,605 downwards.
TATATAAAAAATATATTTTTTTGTTTTTCATAAGTTCTAATGATTATAATAGCAACTTGACAAATATAAAATTTTATAATTTTTTAACCAGCTGAGACTCACAATAATTATCATGCACTGCACTGAACTGCATCATCTTATCAGTAAAAGATTAATACTAGGCCATCTTTTGACAATTTTTGTGTACTTAGTCTTATGCAATACACTAGTAGGCCGACTACAAATCTTGAAATAATATAAAATCCACTCATTTTATTCAATATGGTTGAAAGAGAACCTTAAATCTGTATCATTTTCACATCACTTTGTAAAAGAAAATTCTAAAATATTAATCCTTTTTCAATAAAAGATCTATAATACACAGAAGCCGAAAATTTTCGAACCATTATGAATATTAAAATTATATTATATTATTATATTAAAATGTTTCTATATATTAAAATTCTAGACAAATGTAAACAAACAAAATCATAATAACAAATTATAAAATTAATAAAAACTGAAACACAACAGCTAAAATTCTATTAATGTTTAAATAAAATACTAGAAAGAACTATAGGTATTTGAATTGCCAAAATAATGCTTAACGAGGAAGAATACAGTTGCCTTTGTCAACTCTTAGATACCCGTACGAACCGTTAGTATGTTCACAGCCTGTCACTCTGCTCACAATATTATTTTTTTAATATTTTAGTATTTTAAAATAATTTGGGTGAATTTTATAATTTCTAGAACTATGGGTTGTACATATATTCAAACTATATGTTTATACATTCTTCAAAAGCAGATTTTAACATAACGATTATCAATCCAAAACTTTTTCAAATATTCTATAGTACCATTTAATACTAAGCGGTAAATGTATATTAAATTTACTTAGTACAAAATAGTAAATACAATTTTAAATATTATATTATATTATATTTAAATATTCCATTGACAGAATAATTTCTTATAAGTACAATAAAATACATATATGTATGTAAATACGGCGCTATATAATATACATCTATACTCTTATCATTCATTCACTAGTGACATATACGATATGTAAATAAACATGATATTATATAAGTATGTATATATATCAATATCATATAAATAAAAATTCTTCAAGCAACCGTTATGTTGTTTATTTAATTACATTTTTTTGTACTACACATTATATCCTCAACAATTTCAAATTATCGAGTAAAACAAAATTGAAAAAATTCGTTAAAGAAATTTGTTAGAAAATTTGAAAAAATCAAGTAACACTTTCGTCAATTATAAAGTAACCCTATATTATTAAAAAAAGTTGTTAACAGAAATAAGAGTATAATGTTGAAGCTTTAATTTTTGTGTATTACTTCAAAAAAATTTTAACAGGTGTTCAAGTTACAGGTGTTTACAAATAGGAATTTTTCAGTTTTTGACCCCTTACAGCTCCTAAACGGGAGGTGATACAAAAAAAAAGTTATTAAAAATAAAATTAATATTTTTGTGAGATCTATCAACAGTTAAAATTTCATAGCTCTATTTCAAAAAAAATGTGGGGATCTAAAAGTTAGGTGTTCGAGAGCTACCCTAAGTTTTGGTCCAAACTCAACCAAAAAAAATAGGGAACCTACAAATTACTCCCAGAATATTTTGTGTAAATTTCAAGATTCTAGCTTTCTTAGTTTTTGAGTTGGCGTGCTGACGGACGGGCGGACGGACGGACATGGCTCAAACGTCTTAGAATTTTTTTCTGATCCGATCCATACCTTTGAAGGTCTATCTAGCTCGCTTGTTTCGAGGTGTTACAAACGGAGGAGTAATTTTATTATACCCGATCCCATCGTACGGATATAAAAATACGAACTTAATATGAATTCCTTTACAGACACAATATTTGATAATTCAATGAATTATATTTATCATTATCATTATTAAACCAATGTACGGATTAGATCCTATAACTTTTAAAATTTCTCTAGACGATTTTGTTTCCAAAAAAAATTGCTTAAATGGTCTGTAGTAAACTTTGACTTAACCGTACAGGAAAAGGACAAACGACTCGGAATAACAAAAACTGGTGTATGTAAAAATCAAATAACAAATATAGCAATTACGATCAGATTTACATAGATGGATCATAAATTCAAGCCGATATAGAGATAAACACAATTAATACAATTGGTTGTGAGTTTAAAAGTACGCAAATGGAAGAAAAATTTTGACTTAAGGATCACACCGGTATTTTTTCGACATAACTGTACACAATTAAGAGAGCAGTTGAACTTTGCATACAAAAATAAATAGAAGAGTGGAAAAATTAGTATACGATACGACTTCCGAGAAGTCTTCATGCAATCTTTGTCTCAATTACTTAATGCTATATATACAACGATATGGTTCCGTGAACTATTGCACTCAATAAGGAATGAATAGTTCTCATTTGGATTCCGAAACATGCAGGGATTGATAAAAAAAATAAATTTTTTTTTTTTTTTGGATATTCTCATGCCACATAAATGTGACAAGGAAATTACACAGCCTTTTGCTTTTCAGTGGCATGGCTGTAAATGTCGTAAGACGGAATTATTCTTGTATAAAAACTAAAATTTAAATTTAAAATTACTTATTTGTTTTATAGAGCACAAAATGTTAGGTTATGATATTTAACGAAATTTAAAAAAAACAAAAATGCACCAGTTCTACTACTTTTATATTATTTAAAATTTTCTATACACTTATATGGCTATAATTATTGAAGCTCAAGATTCGAATCAAATTCTCTCACAAATACATTGATGAGGTTTCCAGTTCATAGCTTGATTCCTTAGATCATAATCCCGCATTTATTTTTAAAATTACATAATAATTTTACATAAAAAATTTACAAATACTTAAATTTCCGAAATTTCATTGCGAATTGATTTGCTTATTTGTTTCGATATTTTCGTCATATAAAGTGAGTTCCATCTCTATAGAAAGAGCTATTTACACCAAGATAACTTATAGAATTTCTTAATTCCAATTCATTTCGTCTTATTTCATTTTAAATATATATATATATTTTTTTTTAAATAAACTGTCAAACTTAAACATTTTTAGCACATTTCCAAAAAAATTTTGAAAAAATGTGCTTATTAGTTTCACTCTGTCCGTCCGTCCGTCCGTCCGTCTGTTTACAAAACTTCTACACCGTTAAAGATAGAGAAAAAAAATTTTAACCATAGGTAGGTCTCATAAAAAAAATAATTTTGTGGAACAACTTTTTCATGTAGCCCCCCCCATTACGGAGCTACAGCCCCTCAAACTTTGAAAAAGCCCTATTTTTAAATGCATATATCTTATGTTCTGCTTAAGATTTTTTCAATCTGAAAACGTCATTCGACAGGTATTTCTTTTATCTTTGTAAATTAATATCAAAATTATACAATTTTTTTAAATTTAGTATTTAAATTTACCGTTATGTGAAAACCAAATTTTGCATGATTTTTCTACTTTCATAACTCCGGCACGCTTCTAGATAGAAGCTTGAAATTTTGAGGCAAGAAAGAACTTTTAGAATTAGTATAAGTTTGCTCAGAAAATTTTTTCGGACCACCCCCTGTTTATGAGCTATTAGGGCTTAAAAATTGAAAATTTGCTATTTTTAAACACCTGTAACTTAGGAACCTGTACACATTTTACTTCTGCAAGATATAAAAATTAAAGCTACAATAATATATTTTTACGTGTGTTAAAGGTTTATTTTAATTGTAAAGGGTTCCAAAGTTGCCGCTCTTCAAAATTTCGAAAAAGCCCCATTTTCAGATGTATATATCTCGGGCTCTGCGTAATAATTTTGCAATCTAAAACCGCCAGAAGATCGAAAATTTTATTATCTATACAAAACAATATCAAAATTATGTGATATTTTGTAATTTACTATTTAAATTTACCGTTATGTGAAAACCACATTTTGCATGAAATTTCTTTTTTCATAACTCCGGCACCCCTTTAGATAGGAACCTGAAATTTTGAGACAAGAAAGAACTTTTAGAATTAGTATAAGTTTCCTCAGAAAATTTTTTGGTAACACCCCCTTTTTAAGAGTTATTACGCCTCAAAAATTGAAAATTTGCTATTTTTAGACACCTGTAACTTAGGCACCTGTACAAATTTTTCTTCGGCAAGACATAAAAATTAAAGCTTCAATAATATATTTTTACGTGTGTTAACGGCTTTTCTTAGTTATATAGGATTCCGGACTTATAGCCCCTCAAAATTTCAAAAATGTCCTATTTTCACATTTTTTCTTATTACAAAAAATTTCTTAAATTTTTGTGCAAGTCACACTTCTAAACAGTTTGTATTGAGTTTTGGAAATGTGCGCTTTTAAAAACCGTTGGTTTACATTCTACCTTGTTTAGTTTATTTTTAACGATTCTAATACTTTTCTTATACTCCGTAAAAAAACAAAATATAAATAGTTATTTTATAATTCCGTTGTAAACGAACATAATTTTTTGATAATACTTAATTTTATTGCGAAATTATATAATTATTTTTATTATGCAAATTTTATTATAATCACAGGGTATATTTTTAAAATCACAGGGTATAAAATACGCATAACATATTCTATATAAAATAAATACCAAAATTTCTATTTAATGAACAAGTTTTACTGTTAAATCCAAAAACCATTTCACAATAAAACAAAATAAAATTATTTTCAATATAAAAATTTTTTTTTTTTTTTTTTCAATTCAAGAATTTTTCCATTCCAAAATTTATTTGATAAATTTAAATAGAAAATATAATTAACTTTAAAACAACAAAATTTTATGTATGCTGTTGAAGTTTTGAAAATAAAAAATAATATATAAAATAAATAAATAAATAAATAAATATGCTGTCGGCGTGCCTTTTTTACATTCAAATATTTTAAATAACTATAAAAAAAAAAAAAAAAATAAAATATATACAATATTTAAAACAGTCATATAATATATTCGCCATTTATTTCCGAATAATATAAATCAAAATATAATTTTAATAATACACCATATTACCATTATTGCAACATTAATGTAAAAAAAAATTTTAAAAATAAATATAAAAACAAAAAACAAAGGAATAAATTTTGAAAAATATCATAAAATGTCGAATTTTGAATAAATTTACAAAAAATTGTTACGCGAGATACTCGTATATATGTATGTATTAACAGATTCCTAATCTGTTAAAATTACACAAAATTTTTTGATATTTTGTCACGCCTGTCATTAGTAACAAAATAATGACTTTCATTTAAATTTATCGTTTGTAATGTATTCAACATTAAAAAAATACATCCGAAATATACAAAATGCATTTATTAAAAAAAAATGATGTACTGTTATTTTATGTGTGTACTATATACATATGTACTTGGTAGTAAATATTTGTATTTTTGTATTTTTTTCCATTTTTTCAATTTTTTGTGTGCATATACAGTTTATTTTTATTAATTTTTTTTTTTTAATTTCATAAATATATGAAATCTACTATGCATAGCGCACCTACATGTATAGTACGTAAATTATAACAAAATTTATTATTTCTTACAACTTGTACAACATATAAGTTCTTATGTTTTGAAGTTGTTCAGATCTGTGAAGCGTTCATACTATCCAAAATGAAGTATAATGTACATATTTATGCAGTAGCCGCCTTTAATACATTTTTGTGATTTCTCCATGTAGTACAAAATAGAGCAAATCGTTTAATAAACGATCCCAATTAAATCGAATGGTTGGGTCTCCGACGTTTAGTAGGTTCTCTTAATTTATTTTACAGATATCTAGTAGAAAAATAAAAAAGAAAAACAAGGAGAATCTCCGCTGATCACCCCTATACGTAGTTCACATTCCTAGATATATTATAATGGAGTATATTGAAATTCATTAGTGACTCGAACCTCTCAACATTACTTGGAACCATTTTCCAAATCATTTATTGATTAAAATTGGAAATGATTACATTTTAAATTTTATATTTACATTTTTCAATTTGCAAGTACATATTGATATAAAAAGAACAACAACATTCCCGTTAACCAAAAACCTATTTTTACTCCATAGTAGAATCTTTCCTTGGGCAAACAGTTGTTTTTTTGTACTGTTCACCACATTTTATAAAGGTCACCTAAACTATTCTTTGATGAATAAGGGAAATATTGTTTAAAGAGTTAAACTGCTAAACGTTGATAAATGAATCAAACTCGTATCGCTTCTTTTAAGTGTATTTCGATAATTCCCAACTATCTCCGCACAAAAAACAAAAACGATTAAACGATTAGGTTATGGAAGTTAAACGATTCATAAATTACTTATATAATTTTTTATGTTTTCAAAATTTCTCCAGCGTTTAAATTCCATCAGGAAGGTAATGAAACTTCATTTTAAATCATTAATATCCTCTTCTGTAAAGTCGAATTAATGTTGTATGAGTGTTTTTCCACACACATTATAATATGCTGCTTACTTTAAACTTGCAGCACTTTAAAAGTTAATAGATGTTCTATTCACTATCATTTGTTTTATAATTAAGTAATTTTTATTAAAATACTTATCATAGTTTATTATTTATCATAAAAAAAACCAATATAACATTTTTAAAATTAAAGCAAACATTTATTGTACGAATTAATTTTCTATCTCATTTAATTTGGTACTATTCTTTTATTATTAAAAATAAAAATATATAAGAAACAAACACCTAACGGCAATAAATTAAAATTTAATTATTATCTTTTGCTTTTCTCCATTTTTTTTTAGCATATTTCCAAAAAAATTTTGAAAAAATGTATCTATTAGTTTCACTCTGTCCGCCCGTCCGTTTATCCGTCCATCCGTCTGTTTACAAAACTTCTTCTAAAAATAGAGAAAAACAATTTTAACCATGGGTAGGTCGCATAAAAAAATTAATGTTGTAAAACAACTTTTTCTATAGCCCCATTAATTATGCAGATGCAACCTCTCCAACTTTGATAAAGCCCTATTTTTAAATACGTATATCTTATGTTCTACCCAACAGTTTTTCAATCTGAAAACGCCATTCGACAGGAAATTTCTTTAGCTTTATAAATCAATATCAAAATTATATATTTTTTAAATTTAATATTTAAATTCACTGTTATGTCAAAACCAAATTTTGCATGATTTTTCTACCTTCATAACTCCGGCTCGCTTTTAGATAGGGACTTGAAATTTTGAAGTAAGAAAAAAATTTTTTGGACTACCTCTTGTTTCTGAGCTATTAGTGCTCAAAAATTGAAAATTTGCTATTTTTAGGCACCTGTAACTTAAGCTTCTGTACAAATTTTTCTTCGGCATGACATGCAAATTAAAGCTCCAGTAATATATTTTTACGTGTGTTGACGGTTTTTTTTAGTTATATAACGTTTCGGACTTACAGCCCCTCAAAATTCCAGAAAAGTCATATTTTTTTCTTATTACATGAAATTTTCAAATTTTTGTGCAATTCACAATTCTAAACAGTTTGTATTTTCTTTTGGAAATGTGCGCTTTTTAAAACCGTTGACTTACATTCTACCTTGTTTTTCTTTATTATAGTTTTTATTGCTCGATATTTTTGCGTTTTCATTGTTAAAATTTAAACTATGTCTTTAATTTAATTTCACTTTTATAAATAATATATACAGTTACGGAAATATAATTAAAAACATTTTCATATTACACACTATACAGAGAATATGCTGAAAATATAGAATATTTCGTGGCCGGCTAAATACGCACACAAGCATTCCGCACTCAAAAAGTATACACAGAAAATTCCGCATGCAGGTAAAAATTCCGCTCATGGCAAATCTTTCCTAAATTAAATATTCCATTGAAGAATTTTGAAAAGAATTTGGTATAGTATCTTCATTCGCACATCTATGGAAACCTCAAGGGCTTAAATAAAAGCCCTGAAAATTTCCTTTTCAAAGATGTATACGAAATGAAATATTGATCCATATTGAAATATTTATATAAAAAAAATAATTAGGAGGGATTTTATAGTTGATTTAAAAATTGGTGTTCAGTGTTTGTGGAAGAACTTGAGTGTGATAGACCCCGCCATTTTAAATAATTTTGGTCAAATTATTTTAAGAACTTCGATATTGTAATATTTATGTAAAAAAAATAATTAAGGAGGATTTAAAAATAATTTGGTTTTAAAATTAGAGATTTAAAAATTTTTTAGGTGAAAATGAGAGGGGACCGACACCACTATTTTAAATATTTTTTAAACCAGCATACAGTTTTCATTTGATTGTTTACAACGTTACTTAACATGTCATCATTTACCGCAGGTCAACGTTGAAATTGGCCGCCAAGAAAATAAAAAGAGGCAATATCAATATTTTGATCAAATTGTAAATGCTGGCCAGAAATTTACTAACCCCTCGAAATGCGCGGGTTCTTACTGCGCATTTTTCGGACTTGCGCGTTTTTATTTTTACCACCAAAATTTTGCATTGCGCGGTAAAAGTTTCGCAGCAGCGCGTTTTTTTTTTTTTTATTTTTTTTTTTGTTTATGTTTATGTTTATGTTTATGTTTATGTTTATGTTTATGTTTAACTGTTACCGTTTAATACTGAATAAAGACTTTATTATAATTATGTACTTGCTTTAAATTTAAATTTTTTATGAAAATTCTAGTACTTGGAACGTATCCCCCAAATTTTATACAAAATAGGGTTTCGATGTGCGCGCTGTTTATTCAGAACGTATTTACCGCGCAGTTTGAGAGATTACTGTATATTAGAGTGACAACAGATATTGATATTTATATGAGGGTATTTTAAAAATTATTATTATAAAAACTTAAACATAAAATTTTTTTTTCTAAATAACTTAAGATTTTCCAATACTTACTTAAAATCACTTAAAATTTGGTATTAAGAAAACATTGTTAAAATTCAATAAACCAATGAATGAAAAGTGTATTGGTTTAAATGCCTAATATGTAAGAAAAAGATGAAGGGCATAACAAATAATCTGATAAAGGACATATTCATTTAGAATAGAAACTATTAAAATTTTGTTCAAATTTTTTGTCCTTTAGTGTAAATTATGAAACCATTTCATTTCATATTATAATACAATTAAAAAAAAAAATTTTTTTAAAGTTTTCACTCGCTGAATTTGAAAAGAACTTGTACATAATTTATTGCAATATAATTTAAATAAAAAAAAAAAAACTATTTATATGGGACTTATAACGAAAAAATTATTTCAAGGACATATCTTCATATAGAATTAAAAAATTATCTTTAGGAAATATACTTAATTAAATTATAATTTATTTTCATTTTCACTTATAAGGCAAAAAAATATAGAACAAAAACAATTTAAAATATATTAAAAGTTTCAATGGAAAAAACCTTTTACCACAATAGAAAATTCTACTGGTGAACATTTAAATCAATTTTTATTAATTAAAAAATCTCAACTGGAAACAAAATGTTAAAAAAAAAAAAAAGTACCAACAGAATTAACTGGACAGTGTATAGACTAATTGTTATAAAATGTTGAATGTAAATTTAATTACGATATTAGTTGTACTCTGATTAAAATTCTTTAAATATGTTTTTATATGTATATACAAACATAAATATATACTTAGCATATTTCCAAAAAAAAATTTAAAAAAAAGTGCCTATTAGTTTCACTCTGTCCGCCCGTCCGTCTGTTTGCAAAACTTCTACACCGTTAAAGATAGAGAAAATAAATTTTAATCATGGGTAGATTTTATAAAAAAAATTAATGTTGTAGAACAACTTTTTTATATAACCCCATCCGTTACGGAGTTACAGCCCCTCAAACTTTGAAAAAGCCTTATTTTTAAATATGTATATCTAAAATTCCTGGTTAACATTTTTTTTTTTTCAATTTAAAAACGTCATTCAACAGAACATTTTTTTTACCTTTATAAATCAATATGAGAATTATACATTTTTTTTTTTTAAATTTAATATTCAAATTTACCGTTATGTGAAAACAAAATTTTGCATGATTTTTGCATGTAAGGCTTGCAGTTTTGAGAGAAAAAAAACTCTTTTTTTCTTAAAAGAAAGAAATAATGTAAGTTGTCTCAGAACCACTTTTCCTCTGTACCACTTTTGCACCACATCCTCTTTAAAGGCGATTAGGGCTTAAAAGTTTAAATTTTGCTATTTATAAACACCTGTACAAATTTTTTCAAATGTTAATGGTTTTTAGGTTTACATGTGTTAATGATTTTTCTAAATTATGTACTCTTAATATTGATGATATTGTCTTTTTGTTTTTCACATTTGTTTTCTTCTTATTATATGGAATTCTAAGAAAATTTTTAAATTTTGTTGGAAGTCACAATTCTAAACAGTTTGTATTGTCTTTTAGAAAATGTGCGCCTTTAAAATCTATTAGTTTAAATTCTGACTTGTTTCATTTATATTTTCGTCATTTAAGACTTTTTCCTTAAAAAAAATTTACAATTAGGTAAAAAATTTTTTTAGTTTATAAAAATACTTAAATTTACAATTCATGAATGCAATGTTAAGCCTTTAACAAGGTAAATTTTTAAATAAATAAATTTAAATTTTTATTTTTGTATGACACGAGATTTTGATTGCATAACTTCTAAAAATGAAAAAAAAACAGAGACAGAGTATAAAACAAAAGTTTTTTTAAGTTGTACATTTCCCAAAAATTTCCCATAAAAACCGGTTAAAAACAATTAATTATGACTTTAACCAATATTTGAAAATTTCTTTAGACTTTTATATAGAAGAAAATATTGCAAAAAATCAAGAGGCATTTTTAAAATTTTAAGGAAAACTTAAGCAATTCTTGAATTTTAAATAATTCGTACAGTTGTCTAAATTACACGTGTCTAAAAAAAAATTTTTAATTTTGCACCCCATTAGCGTTTTAACGTTATCAAAACAGTCATCAGAAAAACTTATACCTTTTTTGAGGTATGTATGTTATACTAATTCTTTTTTTTAAGGAAATTCTTCGAAAGATTTTCCTTCTCTCAAAACATGAAAGTTCTATTTAATAGTGTTGCAGTGACATGAAGAAATCTAAATGTTGTAAAATTTTGTTTTCACCTAACGGTAAATTTGAATACTAAATTGCCCAAAAATGTATAATTTTATTATTGGTTTATAAAGCTAAAAAATTATCCTGTCGTTTGGGACTTTTAAATTGAAAAAAATGTTAAGTAGGGGTTTTTCTAAATGTACGGGACTATTATAGCTCCGTAATTATTGGGACTATATAATATAAAAGTTCTTTTACTACATTAATTTTCTTAAGAACTCTATCCATGATTAAAATTTCATACATCATATAAATGTTTTGAAAACAAATGATCAGACGGGAGAGATACAGAGGGACGAATAGAAAAAAAAGTTTTTAAAAAATATCCTAAAAACCATTTTCCTGATAATTAAATTTTCACTTATTTCTAGCGTGCACGTTTATTTCTAATAAAAATATTAAAATTTCTAAGAATTTTTAAATTGTACTTGTACAATTTTCATTTAAAATTAGAAAATTTAAAAATTTTTAAAAATATTAAAATATTTAAGCCAATATAAAATAAAGTTTAACTTTTTTATTTAATTTTTATTTACACAAAACAAAATAATGACCATATTATAAACAATTTATTTTCATCAATAATATTTTTAATAGTTAGATACCATTTTGCATAACTTTTTTATTTTGATATTTCAAAGATATCAAATAACAGATAATTAATGGATTCAAGGAAATAATTAAAGTAATTTTATTTTTGTGAGTTTTAAAATTAGAATGAAATATTTTACGTAAACTTTGCTTTCCGATTGAACTTTTTAATTTTTAATAATTATATGACTTTCTATTTTCCTTGAATATCGTTCAAAGATAAATAAAAATTTTTTTAATAACAATTGTATAGTTTAAAATTTGAATTCTAAGTTTATATGATGAAAAAAAGAAGCAAATAAAGGGTATAAAGTATACGTAAAATGCTTAAATATCAGAAAAGAAAATATCTTGTTTTTGGCCTTTTAAACAAATCAATAGCGTCAATACTTTTAGAGATAACAAACCATTTTAAAAGACATCATAGGTCATGTTGATGCCTTTTTGTTATATTTATTGATACATTTTACATAATTCTGTTTTTAATTATGATTTATTGATCAGAAAGATTATTAAATAATTTTATTGCTGTTTACATTATCGTTGATATCGAATCTCATGGAAATTATAGTCTCCAAAACAATAAAGTAAACAGAGTCCTCAAAGTTTGTATGAAATTTGAATACAGACAATTGTTTAAAACAAAAAAATTATAATGGATTACAAACCAACCCGCTTTTTCCAAAATATGTACTTGCGAGATTATAAAGTAGAAAAGATTTTAATAATAGTTAGTTATGTATAAAGAGGTTTATGTACTCATTCTGTGAAAAGCTTATAATCCTGATTTTGTAACACCAATTTTCCAACCAATAAAATCCTCTTCGAGATGAAGAGTTTAATAAAAGTAAAAATTTTCAAATTATTATTCACAGTATTATTCAAAATAGAAAACGAACAAATCACGACATAGACGTTTTTAAATAGGATGGTTTATCCCAAAAACGACATTTGTTATGAAATGAAGTCCTATGAAGACCTTTTTGAAAATTTTCCCGAAAGTGAAGAAGAAAATAAAAATAAGATTAGCGATATTGAATTTGCGGCTGCATCTCCTGTGGACAATAACTCCGAAATTGCATTATGCTTAATATGTTTAAATAATAGACAAACATAGTACTTTTACCATGCAACCATATGAAAATTAGCAGTGAGTGTATTTCATTGGCTGTATTGGAATGTATTTTTGGCTGTTATTTCATTTTTGACTAAATAAAAAAAAAACACAAATATTTTGTATCTTATTTATTTTTTTTACAACGTTATTGCGCTGAGCCACCTTTAACACTAAAACAAAAACGCCAGTACACAAAATACTCTTAACATCTACATATTTTAACGCCCAAAATAATTATCTTTAAAAAAAGATTCAAAAAAAAAAACCCCCGTGTGAACTTTCACTCATTTTGTAATGCAATGTAATGAAATTCGAGTGAAATTTTACCTATATAGAAAATTTAGTCAAAAGAGGCCTCGGTGACCTAGTGGGTAAAAGGGTATAAACATACGCTGTTAACACCGAGAGAGTGTGTTTTTGAATCCCTCACACGTCGTAAGGGTTAGTCCCCCTTACGACATTTACAGCCACACCTGAACAGGAAAGGTTGTGTAATTTCCTGCCCACATTTATGTGACAGAGAAATGCATTAAAAAAAAAAAATGTAGCCAAAACGATACAAGAATTTAAATTTTATCAAAATATATTGTATTAAATATTTTACAGAGATAAAAACGAAAAAAAAAAAATTGAGGATCTAAAAATGTAAAATGGAATGGAAATTCAGCCAAAGGTGAATATTAGGATTTAGGGTTAAAAAAAATAAAGTTTTCATTAGTGAAATTTAATTTGAAGTTTTATTTATGAAATTTTTAAAAAAAGTTTTGAAAGTCCTTTGGACATATTGGGTTGACATTTTCATATATACGTATATGTATTGTATGTATATTGGTAAATTGTCATGGTTTATGTGCCTTTTCAGAAAATTTTATATTTAGAAAATTCATAATTCAAAAGTTCTATTAACTTGTTACGAATTGGTTCAATTAATTAAAAAGATCATGATATCGAGCGAAAACGTCCAAATTATTTGTGGCGCATTATAATAATAAACGCTTTTTCGTCATTTAACCATAATATTATAGAAGAAAATTATTTCATTCATTTGTTTTTTTTTTTCTGAAATACAAAATAATCAAATGATCCTATTCTTTACTTATTATTAAAAAAAAATTCCTATTGGTCTTATTAAGAGTTGATTTTCATTAGAAATATTGTCTCATTTACTTTAGGTTAATTTTTTGTTCTTTTATTCTAACCATTCTAAGGACCAAAATCATAACAAAATCATTTTGTTATTTTCTTTTTTTTGCTTTTACATATCCTTTTTATATTTATAAAAATTTTTTTTTTATTATTTTATTTTTTATTATTATTGTTGTTTTTTTTTGTCATCAAAGAAATTGAGTAATATTAAAATAAACAACAAAAGGATTAATTTTTCCTAATTAGAACTCACATTGTGAAAAATGTGGATTAAAAATTGTAGGATTCTTATAAAATTTGTATCCATTTAATATGGTCTGGTATATATATAGATAATATTTTTAATACAAATAAATAAATATTTATATATTAATGTTTAGCTTTTATATTTTGTATGTATGTGTTTGGGGACTATCATGTCATATATGGTTGGAATATAGAAATAAAATTTTATGATTTGTTATTAAAGTAAAATATAATTTTCTTCTAATTTTAAAGAAAAACTCCAGTTTTTATTTCACAATATAATATTAAATATGAGTTGTGTATTGATTAGCTCGCATGGAATGGCAAAAATTGAGAGGGTCGGAAAAATGTTATTAAAAATTCAAACAATTTTTGTTAATATTCCCTTCAAATTAAAATTGCACATGAAGTTTTTTTCTTTTTGTTGATGAATGCTGAGCTTACGCCTCGTAATTACGTAATTACTTGATTCTAGATCCGAAGCACACCTTCAAATCTTTGTAGAAGAACCTATTCAATAAAAGTTTGGTATAAGTTTCTCTAGATTATACTACGACGACACCGCTCTGAGGGAAGAAACTTCGAGAGTTTTATTTTTTCTCATAAATGTGACAAGGAAATTACACAGCTTTTCCTTTTCCGAGGTTGTAAATGGCGTTAGGCGGAAGGGTTTGAAAAGCTGTTTCGAAATGTGCTATAAAAAGTACCCCAAATATGGTGTTTCAAAAAAATTGAGTTTGAAACAAATTTTCTTTTTAAATCATTTAGAACCTTCATAATTTTGTAACTGTTATGATATGTGAATCATTAGTAAACAAAGCTGACAAGTTACTCTACAAAATATTTTTTTTATCTCTCTATAGCAAGCAGTTTAAAAGTTATAGATTTTTTTATAAAAAATCGATAAAACATCTTTAACACTTCATATCTCGTGAAGGGTCTAAAATAACACCTCCTCCTCCAATAAAATGTTTTGTTCATCTTGATATGCCCGTTCATCCATTTCAAGGAAGACCCTCGAGTGGGAAATTCCCTGTATACATATAATATAATAATTTTAATATATAATATAATTTTAAGATATGCCGTTTAAGGAAATTATGACTTTCAATATTTTTTTAAATCTTACTGTAATTTTTCTATATATTTGTAATAAAATTAAGAAAATAAAGCAAAAAAAAATATTAAGCCAAATTTAAAATATTTATATTAGAGTTGTATGATGACAGCTTCTCGAACCTATCAACCACATTTTTTAGAAGATATTGCCATAAAATTTGATCATCTTTTACAAGATTTCAGATGCCTAGCTTAATTATGTTTTAATATAAGCAAGCTATCAGAACCTACTCCTCTAGTAACAACCAAATTTTATAGAAGCTAGCTATCTTTTCACAAAATTTTAGATACCTAGCTTCAATAGACACTCAGTTATTTGCATATAAAGAAAGAAATTGTATAGCAGCTGCAGCCGGTCGAACTTGCTGTATTTAAATAGTGAAACTCACAACTTTATAAAAGCGTCATAAAAAAAAATTCCAGAATCCTAGTTCTTTTATTTTTTGAGTAATCATGCCGATGAACAATATTATGTTATGACAATTTTAAATTTAATCTTCCTGAAAATTCGTTATTTTAAGATAATGCTTCTAAAATTTTTGCAAACACAAAATTCAAAATTAATTTCATTTTCAATAAAATCAACCATCCATACGTTAACTTTGAAAATGAAAGCATTACTTTAACTGGCATATCATTGAGATAAAAAAAACAAAAACCGAAATACTCGTCCATTTTAATAATGACTTCAAAATAGAAAAATTTTACAAAATGTCAAAAAAAAACAAAAAAAAAATTTTTTCCGAAAATGGTTTCAAAACCAATTTAAAATAAAGGTTTTTTTTTCAGTTTTTTTAAGATTTTTTTACATTATAAGATTTTTTCAACGATATCATATATAATAAAAATAATAAAAATTAAAAAGAAAAATATTTTAAAAATAAACCTAATAAAAAGAAAATAAAAATCTTTTCAAATAATATGCTTACACTAACGTAAAATTTAAAAAAAAAAGTATTATCCTTCGAAATTGAAAAATAAATTCCTGAAATATTTTTTTTTTTCTGGTAACTGCAAACCAAAACTTTTTTTTATTTTTTGGTAATTTTTAACTTTAGCATATGAATATTTATTTTACGAATTTCTAGAATATTTTTTTTACCTTTCAAGAGAATTTTCTGTATTAGTAATAGCAAACATTTTTTTTTTTTCCATCTTTGTTTTTTATATGTATGTATAAAAACATACGTATGTTTTTATACGTATACCCTGTGATAGGATCTATTAATTTACATCCTAAATAATTATCGCCTCAAAATAAAATGAAAAAATCTCACAAATTTTGATGTAATAAAGAGTATGAAGATGAAAATGAAAAAAAGTCCCAAAATATGAATTATGGCCCAAAAAAAAGCAATATTTCAGAGTATATAAAATGAAAATCAATTTATTAATCAAAAAGGTTTCAGAAAGTTTTAATGATTTTTTTTAAAACTGGCTAAAAAAGGCAAAATATTAGCTTTTCCCAGAAATATTACAAAGATTTTAAATACTTTTTTAAAACTTTCGGTAAATCGCCTCATTTTGTAACTGACTATAAAATCCCTTGAAATTCTTTATACATAATATTAAACAGCCTTTTTTCAAAACAAAGCTGATTTTTTTAGTGAATGTAAATTTACAAAAAAAAAAAAGTTAAAAAAAAAATGTTTTATGAATTATTTCCATGATTATGGCTTTTTTCCATGATCATTTCCATTCCATGATTATGGCTCTAAAATCAAAATCAACAAAGACCCCAAATTGTCGAACATATTATTTTTTTTTTATTCGAAAAATCGTACCTTTTATCGTCTTTTTTTTTTTTTTGGGACAATAATTCTTGAGGTGTAAATTCCCGAAGCCATTCTATTTATAAAACTTCCTACAGTTTCTACAAACAACAAGAAAAAAAAAAAACAAACTATAGTTACATAAATAAACGAAAAACAATTTTATATTATATTTTAAACGATTAAAATCGCCATTAAAATTTGAGAATTTGTCATTTAAGACAATTTGCAATAAATAAATTCAAAAAGTTAAACTAAATTCAAACTAAATTTAAACTAAATCTAAAAGTATCTTTTCTAAGTTTTCTATAATAATTATCATATTAAAAAATTCTTAAATTAAAATAATTTTTTAGAAAAATTTTCATTAAAAGTTTAATAACAATAATAAATTTAAAAAAAAAAATTTAAAATATAAAAATCAATAAATATTTTACATCCTTATCATTATTGAATCCAAAATATTTTTGCATTTCCAAAAATTTCAAACTTTACACAATACATAAGAAATTTCTTTACTATATTCAATCCTTTTTATACCTACTAATATATTTAGTTACCTGTTTAATTTTTCATATACTGTTTTTTTAATCTGTAAGAATTTTTTATTGAAAATATTCAAACAGGAAATGAAACACAACTAATGTATAAAAAGTACAATAAAAAAATTTTAAGTTTGTATATAACCCTTAATAGAAGCTTTACAATTCGGTCTATTAAAAATATATTTTTTTTTTATTAAAATTTAAATTTACAATACAAAAATATTTTCGAACAAAAATCCATATATAAATATGGAATAAACTCAAACATGAAAGTGTACCGTTATTTTTGATGGGGTGCTATAAAACTTTTTGTAATAACATTTTATTTCACATGATGAAATGCATTAGATGCACAATAAGGCGTAATTCCCGAAAATATTTTAATTCTGATCTGAATGCGAAAAAAAGGCCTTAAGGCTTTATTTCTCAATTAAAAGATTTATCTAATATGATTAATATGATTTAATATGATTTAATATGATATTTCTGAATATTTATGAATTCTGTATTTCGATTGATTTTATAGTTAGTAACAAAATCAGGCTATTCCTTTTATTCAGAGTATTTACATATTTTAGAGTTGTATGCAAATATTTTCGGATTGATCAGGATTATATGATTTTTCAACCAATTCTAAGATCCTACCAACTCATTTTTTTACATACATTTTTTAACTTAAAATAATTTAAAAACCCTGTTAAACAAATTTTTGAAACCCTGATTTTTTAAGTAACTCTGAAGTGAAGTCCTTCCTAATTATTCTTTTAAACATACATATTAGCAATCCCCATTATATTTATGGCAAAATGATTTTGTTACCCGAATTTTAAAGAAGTAATAAGATTTTATTTCACATTCTAATGAGATCTTATTCTCATTGGTTTATGAAATAAAGCCTTAAAGTCTCTATTAAAAAAAGCTTTATAACACCTAAATTTTTTTTGTATACTGTTTATGTATGAATTTTTATTAAAAAATAAATATAAAAAGTTATTAATATGAGTAACTGTAGAAATAATATGTTTTTGTTTTTTTTTCTTTTTCTTTTTGTATTATCCTCTAAAAACTTGTATACAAATTATATGTGATCAAGACTATATTTATGTAACATTAATCAATTCGTGTACATAAAATTTCTGATTTAATTTCCTTATTTCAAATATTTCTTTAACAACAATATTGTGAATACAAATGTCAAAGATATAATTTTAATTTATTCTGAAACACAAAAATACAATTTTTATCGAAGGGTAAAGTCTATTTTTATAGAATTAAAAAATGTCAACATTGAATATATCAACTTGAAGAATTTGTTAATTTTTAAAAGTGTCAAGTTGATTCCGAAATATCAACTTCAACAAAATGCCGATTTAAAAATATTTCAACTTAAAAATAAATATTGGCGATAATGATGATGAATAGCCGCCTTGTATAATCTTCTAAAATTCTTCTAAATACTAAGAAATCAACTCTTAAACTCCTCCTAATTATTTTTAGTCATACCATATATTACAATCAAAAAAAAAAAATATTTAAAATAGTGGAGTCTATCATCACCATTTTGGAAGATCAACTTTTTCTGCTTCGACCTAATAAAAGTATACGTGATGTCGCAGGATCCCGTAATTAAATTAAATAAATAATTTATAATTAAAAATCATTTTAATGTTTAAATTTAAGATTTTACATGACGTTATTGTATAAACCTTTTAACAATTGTCTATTACATTAAAACTTATCTGCTATTATACTATATATATATATATATAGATTTGTATTAAACCAAATTTTACATGTTGCTTTAGAAAGGGAATAGAATGGACAGAATTAAAAATAACATACCTACATATTATGATTTGAAAATTTATGCGATGCATTAAAATTCTATCCGGTATGATCCGGTATGTTGATTTGAAATAACAAGTCGGAATTAGCAAACTGCATTCTAAAAGAATTATAAGTATTAATAAAAATACAGGGTGTTTCATAAAAGAAGAATAAGTTATTATTTGGAAATTTAAAAAGTGTATTAAATAAAGCGGGGGTGTTTTTTCAATTGGCGATATTTTTAACTATGCGGAAAAGCACCGAAAATGAAGTTTTTAAATCTGAAATTCACCTAAAATCAAATTTTTAAATTGGAAGGGATATTTTTCAATGCAAATTCAGATTTTACGTCAAAAAATAAGAAACTTTTCTTTTTATTTTTTTTTCTAATTATTTTTCTTCAAAATTATTAAAAATGAAACAAAAATCTTTTATTTCTTCCTTATAAATTAAAAATCTGACACAAATCCTCTGGGATACCCTGTATATCATACCATATATAAGTTACAATTTTATTATAATTTTCGAAAAATTTTATAAAATTCTATTGATCTAATTAATATACAGTATATATTATAGATTTTTAAATCATATATAGATTAAAGTGTATCACCTCATGTTCAAAATAATTTTTTTAATTTTTTTCACTCCCAAACTCCATACACTAAAACTCGATTAATATCAACATATGTTGGGTCTCAATTCGATTTAAAAATATTAGAAAAGATTTTTTTTGTATGAAACTACGTATAATCTTTTATACCTTATAGAAAAATCACAAAAAAAAGTACTTTTTTTGTATTGAAATTCAGAATATGGAAAATGAAAAAATTAATAGTAAAATTCGAATATAAAAATATTTTCAGTCACATTTGCACATTCATTCATAAATATGTGACTATAAGTTTTAAAAGTATTTTCATGAATCATATTATGTTGCAACGTGAAGTTGCAAAATGTTTTTTATTTAATGCTCTTATAAAAATTCTCTTACATATATATAATATGTATATTATATACATATATACAAAAATTTACATAAAATATTCTAAAGAAGTGAAATTAAAGTAAATTTGATTTTTTTTTTTTCAATTTCAATGAAATTTTTAAATAATTTTTTACTTTCTATGACCGTTTATCTGTCTCAATTTTTGAAATCAGAATTTTCATGCATTCTCATGGCAATAAAATGTTTGGTTTTTGTTAGGAAATACATACATCTACATATATGTATTATATGTATTACATGGTATTACGAAAATTAAAATGAATATTAACTTAAGTTAGTAAAAATAAATAGACCCATTTTCGAGCTATTAATGAAATAATAACATAATATCATGCTGGGCGTATGATATACGTATCATCAAACTTTTTTTGAGCCCAGATTTGAACGACAGAGTTTTCAACTTTATTTTAATACAAAAATTTAAATAGTTGTATTCTAAACCTACAATCTAAATTAAGATTTCTCCAATTTTCACAAAATTAATTACCTCGTAATGGTACCATTACCATATTAAGGAAAACCTTATTAATAATATATTTATTAAAATTACAAATGGGGTATCGTAATGGTACCATTAAGGAAAACCTTATTAATAATATATTTATTAAAATTACAAATAGGGTATCGATGGTCTAGTAGGTAAAAATGTATAAAATACGCTGTAAACACCGAGGAAGTGTAGTTTCGAATCACTCACACGCCGTAAGAATAATTCCCCCTTATAAATGTACAGTCACACCTGGAAACTAAAGACTGTATAATTTACTTGTCAGATTTATGTAGCAGAAGAATTTATTTATTTATTTATATTTATATTACAAATAACATATTGCAATATTACAAGACCATCGGCACAAGAATAAACTTAAAGCAAAAAATAAAATTAAAAATATTGCATACTTTATGGCGCTATTATTAATATTAAATATTAACGTCTTTATAGAACTAGATTTCCAAACTTTTTCAATTCCATATACTAGATATATAAACGTTAAATTTTTCTCCATTTGTTATTCAACTAATTTTTAATAATATTTTGTTGTTTGTATTCATTTAATCTGACGTTTATTACAATTGAAATTACATTATATTAATATCGTACAATTTAACTTATAGTATATCAGTCAGTAAGTACTTAAATTAAAGTATAGTAAAAAGTTTTTAGTTTTTGTTAAATGATGAGAATATATATAATATGTTAGTTAGTTATTTAAAAAAAAAATGTTCGCGAACATTAAACAATTGTTGTAATCCACTATAATGAGATTTCAAAAAGTTTTCGGCCACCCCACCTCCCCCCCCGTTTTTTCTTCAACAAAACTTTAATAAAATTTTCCACCGCAGAATATCATATATAATAACATATATATAATAAATATATATAAACAATAAGTAATATATACGCACACAAATATACAAAATATATTATGTATTTAGTTTTTTGGTTTTATTTATTTGTCTTTGTACACTATTTTATAACATACGTACAATATGTACTTCAACTTATATAATATACATACATTAAACGTATATATATATATAAAAAAAAAACAAGGAAATTAAAAATAATTATTAGATTAAATTGCATATTTTATATTCGAGTAGGTAGTTAAAAGAAAAAAGAAAAAAAAACAAAATTTTAAAATCAAAAACTAGGAAATAGTGCCAATATGCATTTTCTAAGAGAAAATAAAAATAGTTTTTAATGCCATATAAAATTAAAATTTATATACATTTCTAAAACATTTAGTAAAAGCTTTTTAAATTTTTGTGGGATAGAAAAAAATTATAACAAATTACAAAAATTAAAATTTTTTTTATAATGCAATATTAAAAATGGATTTTTATAAACTAAATAACAAATTTTTGATATATTTTTCATAATTACAAATTTTACCGCTAGTGTTGTACAAAAAAAAATTCAATAAGCAATGGAAATTGCAACAAACTACATGGAAAATAATCTAATTCATTAAAATTCTGTTGTAATGATATATAATATAAATATGTACACATATACAATGCAAGACACGCAAATTTAATACAAAATATAAATACAATTTAATACATATAAAATTTTTAGATAATGGATCGAATGCATAAAACTGATCTTGAACTCATATTTCAGTTTTTCAAACAAAAACTACGAATTCATATGTAGCGAGTACAAAAAAAAAAGTAAGGTTTGAGTTTAAGCTTTTTTTTGTAATTATGTTAATTTTCTAATTATTCATTTTACCAAAATAAGTAATAGTTGAGTCTTATTATGATACATCACAATCAGATACGCTTCTGTGCGCCCTTGCTGTAATTTAGAAAGAAAAATTTCATACTAAAACATTTCCATTATATACCTTGAGAGCATATACCTTTCTTAACATAGGTACATACAAAACTACAATCTTTTAACAAAATATATATACAGTTATATCAGAACTTAAATAAAAAATATTTTGTAAATTTTTGAACAGAAAACTCAACAGCAAATTTCATTACTATTTCTAATCGATTTCTCACATAACAATCTAAAATACCCTGTAAAACCTTTTCTACCAAATTTTTTACATGCATAATAATATAAAAGTATAGTATTCAAAATAACCCCTTTTTAAAAACAAAATATTGTGACTCTAATTTAATAGCCAACTCTCAAAAAACTCCACCTATAAAAGATTTTTTACGTATATACAAACTCAGGAGAGGGTAACACAAAATCAGGATATACATTATTTGATTAGGATTGGTTTGAGTGTTGAAACCATCATTTGACGATGGTTTCAATCATAATATAATAGAATTTATGGCGATCGACATTTTATCACTCTACCAAAAATTATAAATTAGCTTTAGCTAATATTCGCTAATTTTACTATTATGGATCTAAATTTCAAAAAATAAAAATTAAATTTTGAGTATTTTTAAAAAATTGTAAGTGAATCATAAGAGCATCGAAGTTTTGAAACAGACTAGTGAAATTTTGATGAACAAAAAATGAACAAATAAAAAAATAGATATTTTCCCCTGCTCTTAAGCAAGAATCAAAAAATGAAAATTTACTATTTTTAGACAATTGTTATCTAAACATCTAGGTATGCATATATTAATATTTAAAGAAAGATGCAAAATTTTAATTTGGAAAATTATATTTTTACATATTGTGTTAAAAACTTTACTTAATTATATACGGTTTTACTTAAAATTGAAAAAAGTCTCTTATGAATTTTCTTTTAAAATCTCTTATCAAAATTAAAATAAATATTTTAGTGAAAAATTATATCCTTATGGAAAATGTACGACTTTAAAAATCTTTTGTTTTACTTAGGATTTATTAGGAATCTTTGGTTTTACTTAGGATTACAAGATAGAATCTTATTATCAACTCGAATATTTTAGTAGTCAGGTTATTATAAAAATTTTTCTCTTTGGTAACATAATTTCCATCTTAACCAAACTATAGAAGAACACACACACACACACACACATACACAAAATAATATCGTATTTGTGTAGAAAATATCCTAATGTTATATTTGTGTAAATTATTATGGTTTCAAATATAATTATACCAATTACAATTTTTGGTTTTCATTTCCAAGAACTAAGTTGATAACCTTAATTGATATTTAATAATCTATTAATTATTTACCTATGGGTTAAAATCATTATTATGTTAATAATATATTAAAATACTGTCTATCAGTCCTTTATTAGAAGGTACATATAAGTAATTGAAAATATTTAAAAAAATAAAACTTTTGATGTAAGTAAAGTTTTGACAAAGAAAAAAAAAAAGGGTTTTAGGTATTTCATGAAATTGATTAATTATTTATTCTTGTATGTATATTGAAATATGATGTAAATGGTCTCAAAATACGAGTATATACTTATTAGCGTTTTCATTTAATTTTTAATAATCTTTATAGTTATAAAAAAAAAAACCATTTTTATTAACCATTTAATATATTATGTAGTCCAAAGGAATTGTGATTGGACTATAATATAGGTATATATATAGTTTAATTAAAACTTTAAGTTTTCAATAACTTATACAAAAGCGAATTTTGCATTGTTTATATATAGTTTATATATTTTTATATTACATAAAATTTATAATAAAATGCAGTTTTGTTTAAAAAGAAAAGTTTTAAAATAATAGTTCTTTTTAAAATTTAAAGTTCTCTTATGGTAATGCCTGTAATTTTACCCACTGGAATTAATACAATATGGCAATCATAATATAAGACTTTCAAATGTCGATTAATGCCACAATTGCCATTTGAATTTATTTGAAGATTTTAAAGTCTAAATATATCCATATTCTTAAAAAAGTGTATAATCCTAATTTTGTTACTAACTGTAAAATTCATCCAAATTTGTCTTATTTCACTGTATCAATGAACGAACTGGAATAACCAAAAATATTTTGGAAAATGCGGAAAATCTAATTTCATAACCATGTCTCCAATTCAAGAAAGTCATATTTATTGTGTTGTAAGTTGTGACGCTATTAAGCGGTAATTAAAATGACATAATTCAATATACATAAATGTCAAATTTTTTCGTCATGTTCGCATAGCCATATTTGTCAAAACAGATCAAACGCTATTTATGCAAATTTGTAATACTTAAGCTCATCAGTTCTCAAAACGGATTCGAATTTGAATCTTGTCAAAAAAAAAAATGTTTTTTTTTATAACATTCGTATTTGAACATTTTTGCCTGTTAAGAATATAGCGAAGTAGAACTGATGAGCTAAATATCATAATCTCTTTTGAATGGCGTTTAGTCACTTTTGCCTGACCATTGTGAATTTTTATAATTAAAAAAAATAAAAAATTGAGAAAAACATTTTAAAAACGAGGAAGAATACAGTGGCCTTTGTCAACTCTTAGATACCCGTACGACCCGTTAGTATGCCTATCACCCTGCTTATAATATTATTTTTTTAATTTTTTAGTATTTTAAAATAATTTGGGTGAAATTTTATAATTTCTAGAACTGTAGGTTGTACATGTATTCAAACTATATGTTTATACATTCTTCAAAAGCAGATTCTAACCTTCCGAATAACGATTATCTATCTAACTTTTCCAAATATGCTATAGTACCATTTAATACTAAGCGGCAAATGTATAATGCCTAAGTTTAATAATTTATACTATACATATGTATAAATTATTTATCGTACGGTATAAAAAATCTGAAGAATTGACTTTTCTGGAATTTTTAGGGGCTGTACGTCCGGAATCCTATATAATTAAAAAAAACCCGTTAACATACGTAAAAATATATTATTGAACCTTTAATTTTCATGTCTTGCCGAGGAAAAATTTTTACAGGTGCGTAAGTTACAGGTGCCTGAAAATAGCAAATTTTCAATTTTTGAAGAGTAATAACTCTTAAAGAGGGGGCGGGCGCAACCAAAAAATTTTCTCAGGAAACTTATACTAATTCTGAAAGTTCTTTCTTGTCTCAAAATTTCAGGTTCCTATCTAAAGGCGTGCCGGAGTTATGAAAAAAGAAATATCATGCAAAATTTGGTTTTAACATAAAGGTAAATTTAAATAGTAAATTACAAACTATTGCATAATTTTGATATTGTCTTATGGAGACAACAAAAATTCCGGTCTTCTAGTGTTTTTAGATTGTAAAACTACTACACAGAACCTGAGATATATATGTACATCTGAAAATAGGGATTTTTTGAAATTTTGGGGGGCTGTAACTTAGGAACCCTATACAATTAAAAGAAACCATTAACACACGTACAAATATATTACTAGACCTTTAATTTTTTTGTCTTGCCGATGAAAAATGTGTACAGGTACCTAAGTTAAATGTGTTTAAAAATAGCAAATTTTCAATTTTTGAGCCCTAATACCTCATAAACACGAGGTGGTCCAAAAAAATTTTCTGAGCAAACTTATACTAATTCTAAGAGTTCTTTCTGCTCTCAAAATTGCAAGTCCCTATTTGAAAGCGTTCCGGAGTTATGAGGGTAGAAAAATCATGCAAAATTTGGTTTTCATATAACCGTAAATTTAAATACTAAATTTAAAAAATTGTACAATTTTGATACTAATTTATAAATATAAAAAAAATACCTGTCAAATGACGTTTTCTGATTGAAAAAATCTTAAGTAGAACATGAGACACATGCATTTAAAAATAGGGCTTTTTAAAAGTTTGAGGAGCTGTAGCTCCGTAACGGATGGGGCTACAAAAAAAAGTTGTAAATTATAAAATTAATATTTTTATGTTATCTATCAGCAGTTAAAATTTTATGTCTCTATTTCAAAAAAAATGTGGGGATCTAAAAGTTAGGTGTTCGAGAGCTCCCCGAAGTTTTGTTAGGATCTCAACCAAAAAAAATAGGAAACCTATTTGTTGTAAGAATATTTTGTGTTAATTTCAAGACTCTAGCTTTCTTAGATTTTGAGTTATCTTGCTGACGGACAGGCGGAAGGACGGACGGACGGACAAAGCTCAATCGTCTTAGAATTTTTTTCTGATCCGATCCATACCTTTGAAGGTATATCTAGCTAGCTTATTTCGAGGTGTTACAAACGGAGGAGCAATTTTAATATACCCGATCCTTATCGTACGGGTATAAAAAGCAAATATGTTTGACATAATTAAAAAAACAAAAGAAAAAAATTATCAACGAAGAAATGTCAATTTTACTAAGTCAATTCCATTCTGATTGAATTAATATGTTTAACTATGTTTAACGAAACTTAACGAATTTAACATGTTATGCCTATTCTATGCATTAACATTAGGTTTACATAAGCGGAACTAAACATATATATCGCTAAATGATATTTACAAATTTCGAACTATGTATATGTAATTTTTGTTAGCGCTTTACTCTTGTAGAAATTATATAATAATATACCGCTTTGAATTGAATCCATGTGACCGTAATAATTATTTTTATTTGTCTAAAAGAGTAATAATGCCATTTAGTACTATCGAACTTTAAAATGTTTAATAATTCGGAATGCCAATTGTTGCATTAATAAACATTTCAGAAGACCAATAATACCATCATATGACATATGGTATTAATTTCAGTGGGGAAACTTACTTACATTCTAAAACATTATATCTTTTAAAATTTGAGCAAATTTTGCAACTAGCTATATATTAAAGTTAGTAAAATAAAGCTATTACCTATCCATATAAATTAATTTTTTATTTCTTTACAAAATTTTATTTCTTTATAAAATACATTGCAAACATCGAGGGAGTGTGGATTCGAATCCCACACATGTCGTAAGAGTTATTCCCCCTTACGATTGAACAGAAAAGGTTGTGTAATTTCCTATCCAGATCTATGTGGCACAGAAATGCATTAAAAAAAAAAAAAATTGGAAATTTATTTAGACAAATAATAAATCATTACTACAAAATCAAAAGTCTAGTCAATGATCATGATCGATGGAAATCTTTATTTTAATATTAACACAATACTAGTAATTGTTGTATGATGTTTTTATATTTAATTTAATTAGATGTAATACCATCAAAACTAAAATATTAAATATTCATTTAAAAAAAAATTTTTTTTTCTGCCTTTTTCAAAATCTTTTTTATTACTTTATATACTTTCTACTTTTTAAAATCAAATTAAAACTTTATATAGCTACCCAAATATCTTTTAATACATGTTTAAAAATTTGAATAAAAAAAAAAATATTAACACTTTTTTTATTGATTTTAAAATCAAATAAAATATAAAAATTTTATATTTATTTTATATTATGTATGAACAATAATATAATATATTATATAATCTATAATAATCCTTAAATTGGACTGAGTTCATCATATAAGTATTACCAACAAAGAAAACAAAATATAAAGAGCACCCACAAAAATATGTTTAAAAAAAAAACATAAAAAGCTTTAAAATTATGAAACAAAATTTTCTTTTTATGTTTTTTTTCATTTTTTTTTTTTTTTTTGACAACTTTTATTACATTTGATATGTGATGTATAAAAAAAAAAAAACAAACAAACAAAACATAATTTTTTTTAAGCTAGGATACTATATATACTCTTTAACACCCTTTTACCAAACCCATAACTTTATAGCTACTTTTCAATCCCTCATAAAAAAAAATATTCGTTTCTGCTTATATTTAATTTTTTTTTTTTGTTTTTGTAGTTTTGAACACGTTCATAAAATAAAAATGGCGTTTTATATAATATGCAACAATATTAAATATGCTTTCTTTCAAATTTAAAAAAAAAAAAAAAAGGAATTTTTTGTTTTTTTTTTTATGAAACAGCCAACAGCAACAAAATTTTCAATACTTAAATCTTATATAGCTGCTATTGAAATTAACTTTCAGCAACAAAATATAAAATAAAAAAAAAAAAAAGAGAAAAACAGAAAAAAACATATTTTTTTTTTTTTTTTTTTTCAAAATCCTAATAATCCTTGAAACATCACAGAGAAAATTTTCATCAAGAAAGAAATAAACAAACAAAAAAACCAGTTTTTTTTTTTTTTTTTTTTTTTTTTTAAACCAACAAAAATTGCTTGTATTGCCTGTTTGTTCTCTTTCTTCTTCTCCTTACTATTCCTGTTTTTTTTTTTTTTGTTGTTAAATTCTGTTTTACATTGTACACATAATATAATGTTTATATTGTATTGATAACAAAAGCAGCAATACAACAATACAAATATCCAAAAAATAAAATAAAAAAAATAAATAAACACAATATTACTAACAACAAAATAGTAATAAAAAAATAATAAGAAATAATAAATCAGGATAATATGCAAAATATTCGTTTTTTCATCTTTTAAATATGTTAAATTCAATCATAAAAATTGACTTTTGAGTGATTGAAGCTTAGATAGACATTATATGAGAAAATCCTTTATGACATTATGTGTAAAAGTCTTTTAAATCTTTACTATAACCAAAATATATATTAATATATATATATATATATATATATATATATATATACATATGTTAACAGAGAAGAAAAAAAAAAAAACAAACAAAAACAAATTTATGTTTACCAGACAAAAATTCTTAGATCTAAAATAAATTTTTTGTTACTTTTCTTATATATGTATATAAGAAAATGAAATTTATATATGATGTACTATAGATAATGAATAAAATTTAAATAGATGTTTATGTTGGGTGAAAAACAATAGCTATAATTGTGCAAGTTATCACACCTATGTAAAGCTAAAAAAAAAATTAAAGATTTCAAATTAGAATATTGTATATAAAAAAATACAGTAGATTATTAATTCGTTAAATGAAGATAATAACAATGCGTCGGTTTCTGCGGTCTGAAAATCTATGCGCTATTTTTCGACTCAAAAACTATATAACCTGAAAAACTACATTATGACTTTATTATTTTTGCTACTTACCATCATTATCCTATATATACATATATACAGGGTGTCTGAGACTCAAAGGTCACGAAGAACGGAAGTGATAGAGAAGTTCATAACAAACAAAAAATTGTTCTGAGGGAGGAAGGGTCTATTTCTAGCGGTTTCTGAAATAACGGCTTTCACAGTAATTTCGTTAACTTTTTGAAGAAATGTATAACATAAAAGATTCGTTTAAGTATCGGTAGCTAGGTGAAGATGTGGGCTTTCACATTAATATTCCAACTTTTATTTATCATTCATAGTTGAAGAATTACAAAGTTTTAAATACGAAAAATATTGATATTTTACACTGTTTTTATAAAATAATTATAATTTTTGCATAAAAAATCGTTATTAATGTATCAATTTTATTTGATTTTCAAAATCAAAATCACTTATTCCTCAGCTTCAATTTGAGTTAAAAAATTTTTCTCTTATCTTTTACCGATTTCGAGATAATTATCGAAATATAAAATTATCGAGATAATTATCTAACCATGTGCTTACTTACCAAGTACATAATTATATTATTTTTATGTAGCAATATGCAAAATAATTTTTTTAACAAAATTTCAGTTAAGCACATATAAAAACAGTGTAAAATGTATAAACAAACCATAAAATATAACAAAACTAAAAATATAGAACAAATTTTGATAATTGTATTGTCATATTATATACATAGCTTGTATATTATGTATTTCCTTATATACTCAAAATAAAGGACGTAAAAGAATTAAATTAAATTAAATCTAATCCTTTAAAATATCACACATATACTATACGGATATAGGACAGTTAGCATAAATCCATTTGGCAAAAAGTCACTTAGCATAAAAACAGTTATCATAAAAAGATATTTAACAAAATTTCATTTATACTATGGCACTTCGGATAAAGTCTTCTTGTCAAACGGGACATTTGGCATAATCTCTTTGTAAATGATATTTAATGTTGTTGTTTAAGTTGTAAGATTGGTTGTGTTGGTGATAATGATGGTTATAATTCTATACTTAATTTTAAATTTAAAATTGCTGAATTGTTAAAGAAAAATAGCCAGCACTATAATAAACCTCATTGCTATCATAAGACTGTACATTTAACTGTATGTCATTTATCTGTATTTCAGAAGTCGTATAACTCGGATTTTGTAACCCTCTAAATTTAAATCCCTCAACACTAATCAACCTTATTACGTAACCAACAACAAAAGTATCTTCTACATACTTTTATACCAAATGTTCCATTTGTTAACAAGATTTTATGCGAAGTGCGAAATGAAGTATTAGTATAAGTGGAATTTTGATAATTGTATTTTTATGTTAACTCAGCATTTTGCTAAAAGTTTTTTATGGTAACTGTCTTTATGTTAAGTGACTTTTTGAGAAATGGATTTAAAAATTTAATAATTGTAACAACAAAACCATATCTGAGTCCTTTATCTCTGTTGTCTGTTGTTATTGTTATATTTTACAAAATTCCGAAATCTATAATATATTTTTAATAAAATAATATTTAAAAATGATTTTCCCGAAGTACCTACATTTTTTTAAGTCACAACTTATAATTTTATTATTTACTCCATTTTAGTTCACTGTACAATTAAGTATTTTTTTTTCGGCAAAAATTACATATTCGATTACACATCAATCTTTTTTTAGTACATTTTCAAAAAATTTTGTAAAAATGTGCTTATTAGTTTCACTCGGTTCATTTGTCCGTCCGTCCGTCTGGGTGTTTACAAAACTTCTACAACGTTTGAAATAAATCAATAAAATTTTAGCTACGGATAGGCATCGCCAAAAAATTAATTTTGTGGAACAACTTTTTTCTGTAGTCCCATCCGTTCCGGAGCTACAGCCTTATACAAAGAAGAAAAAGGCCTATCTTTAAATTATTATAACACAGGCTCTATAAGGCATATGTTCAATCTGCTAAACGATAGCTGGTTTTATAAACTTTATATATGTAAAATAAATATGTGGCTTTGCCATGCGGTGTTTTATTATTAATAAAATACATAATTTATATTATTATAAATTTATTTGTTAATATATCTACTGTTTACTCTACTTCTTATTATGAAATATATTTTTTAATTTTAGAAATGTGCTTCTTTTGAAAACCCTTAGTTTTTTTCCATTACTTGTTTATTATTGTAAATTCTCACTTGATGTGTGAATTCTCAAGTGAGTTTTTCTTCAATGCATGCGGCTTTTCTAAAGAAACCAAAAAACCTTCGAAATAATTTAAAAAAAGAATATACTTTAAATATATAAATATGTATAAATGTGTATATAAATAAAAAAAAAAAACAAAATATTTAATAATTTTCCATTCATTATAAAATAAATATTAAATAATAAAATTAGTTTTTCTTTTTATTTTCTTAAATTTCTTTTTATTTCATCACCAAAAAAAAACCTTTTCAATCATTACAACAAAACCTTGTTATTGTAGAAAAATCTGAAAATCCGTAACAGAACACTTAAATTATCCTTTCAAAAAGTCTAAAAGTAAGAATATAAAAAAAAAAATATTAAAATAATACAAAAAAAAAAGAAAAAATCATAATAATTTTAAATCTTATATGTCAAAAATTTGAATATAATATTAATTTAATACAATATTATGCATTCTATCTCTTATATTTTTTGTTTCTTTGTTATTTTTCCAATCCGTCAAATAAAAATTCAATATTTTTTTTTTTCCTTATACCTTTTTTTCATTTTTATTTTTTTTTGTTTTGATTTTTTGTTTTGTGTTTTCCATATGGTATACACTTCCATCATAATCTTTTTGTTATTCAATTTTAGAAATATATTTTTAAAAAATGTTTCTCTCTTTCATTTTTCTTCTGATCTTATATCCTCTTTTGGGAATTTCTTTTTTCTCCATCAATTTTTATTGTTCTTTTTGCAAATTTTTTTTTTTTTTTTGTTTTTTTTTTTATTCAACGACAATATACATATACACAAAAGAAATCAAATTGAAGGCAATCAATCAAATCATACCGGTCGTTATCATCACCTGACTTTATCTATCAAATTTTTATATTTATTTTTCTTTCTCTTTCTTTTACTTCTTTTTTTTTCCCTTAGCAATTTTTTATTTTTGTTGTTGTTTCTGTCTTTTTGTTTTGTTTCTTTTTTTTTTTTGCTTCAAAACTTCAAATTGTAATCGAATACAACAATTTAATATTGCTTAATTTATTGTAGTAGGAGTAAAATATTATTAAGGATTCAAGAGAGTTTAATCTTGAAAAACGAAATAAGATCTTGGCAAAAAAAAAATATTAATCTTAAACGAACCTTTTTTTTTTTTGTATTTTTGTTTCCAACTTACACTCTTTACTCAATTAACACAAACAAAAATAGATAGAATATAAAAAAAACTGAAAATTAGAACGTATAGAGATGACAAATTGAAATGCACTGTAAATCGATATTTTTTTTTTATATCCTGTTTTTTTATTTCATTTTAATATACGCAGCCATCGAGTTATTAATCCTCAATCATAATATAAACATCAATTTAAAAAAAAGAATATTAATCTTTCAAAGGCTTATGGTACAAATAGTATTGATAGCTTCTATTAGACTAGTACCACTTTCTAAAAGAATTCAATTGGAAAACCATTAAAAAAGAATATTTAGTGGAAAGAAGGAGAGAAGGGGGGTTTAATGCTCGCTAAAAGGTAATCTATTTGAATTTTCTATTCAATAAAATCTTATTTTGAAATGCGTATATATAGAAAGGCTTTAAAAGACTAAATTGTATTATAGATGGCAAAAAAATTATTGAAAGGCTGTTGATTTGTTTAACTGTAAGATTTTCATTTTGGGATAATAATTTTTTTTTTTTTTTTTTCGAAAATGTTTTGAGGACAATCTTATTTTTTAAATTTAATTTTTTGATTTTTGATATTTATAAATTATATTACATTTTTATTTTTTAGCACATTTTTCAAAAGAAAATTTTAAAAAATTTACTTTATTAGTTTCACTCTGTTCGTTCGTTTGTTTAAAAAAAAATTTCTACACTGTTTTAGTTAAAGAAATTATGCAACCATAACTATGGATAGATTTTTGTTTAAAAAAAATTTACATATCTTTATTATGTTAAATTAAATTTTTTATTTAGCCCGACCTATTACAATTCCTCAAACTTAGAAAACCTCTAAATATAAAAGCCTCTATGCTTCAATTATGTTTAAAATATCTCAAGTTCTGTTTTTTCAATCTAAAAAACCATAATTTTGCAAGATTTTGGCTCGTCCGTATCTCCAAAACACTCTCAGAACCTTTAACGGCAGAAAGATCTTGTAGATAAGCTACTTCACAGAAAATATTAATTGTAGCTTCCCCCTGTTTAAGCGCAATTAGTGGTTAAATTTGTTATTTTTAAACAGCTGTAACTTCGACACCAGTACAAATTTATCTTGATTAAAACATAAAAATTAAAGCTCCTATATCATATATTTTTACAAACGTTACAAATGTTAACGTTTCTCAATAAATTATATAGTGTTACCTTAAGAAGAAGAAACTGCCCTTTAATTTTTCACAAATATTTTCTTACATTAAGCATTCTAAAAAACATATTACATATTTTAAAGTAAAAGACAATCCCAATTCCACAAAAAAAATTTTTTTTTTCTTTTTTAAAACGTGCTTCTATGAAAACTTTGGTTTTACATACTATTTTATTTCCATTTTAAATTAAATATTAAGTTTTTAAAATTAAATTGATTATATTTTTTTATTAGATGTCTTTTATCTATCAGATGGGTAAATATTTATAACACCTTATAATATACCGATTACCGTTCTTCTGGAAACTCTGTTAATAGTAACCACCTTCTCAAATATTTTCATATAAAAATTATATCAAAATATAATAAAGAATAAAAAACTTTGAACAATTACAAAACAAATTTTCCTAATGACAGTGCAATAATTCTCAAAAGAATTACAACTATAAAAAAAGAAAAAGAAAAAAAAAGTTTTGTTATTAAGATTTTTATTATGACACTTCTGTTTTTCAATAAAAGTCGAATGATTTTCTTTTTTAAACTTCGAAAAAGCACAAAAATATGAAGCATTCGAAAATAAAAAATCAAAAATAGAAAATTTTTAGTTTTTTTTCTTACTTTCTAACTTTCTAACTTTTTAACTTTCAATCACACGTGTTTAAAATCACTTTACTTTTTAACCGCATATGTTTGAATGTATTGTATAAAATTTTATTTTCGTGTGTCATCAAAATAAAATATGGACATATACATATATTCAAAACTAAAACTTTATAATGCATATGAATGTTTCAAGATAAAGATTTCACAACATCAAATCATAAAATAATGAAAAAGGCAATCAATATATGCTCATGGGAAAACGGTTTTCTTCATCATCTTTTTTCTGTCCTTTTTTTTCACATATAATTCTTTTATTTCTTTTCTAATATGATTTTGGTTCATCTGTCATTTAACTTTAACTGATATGTCATACACCAATGGTGAATCTGTCATTCAATTTTTAAGTTTTTTATTGAGTTATTATTGTTATCAGATTTTTGGTTTTTTTTTTTTTTTTTTTTTTTTTTAGTATATG
The DNA here is from genome assembly GCA_947095535.1 of Poecilobothrus nobilitatus. Classification (NCBI taxonomy): domain Eukaryota; kingdom Metazoa; phylum Arthropoda; class Insecta; order Diptera; family Dolichopodidae; genus Poecilobothrus; species Poecilobothrus nobilitatus. The sequence goes on along the minus strand of OX352772.1, from coordinate 320,833,113 downwards.
AAATCATGGTTAAAAGTGGTTTAAATAAACATAGACACATACATACCTACTAAATAATACTTGAATGGGGAATAGATTTTGTTAGTGTGCATGCATGAGTATTGAAACAAAATTAAATTTAAAATTATTATTTTTTATTTTTTTTTTTATTCAATTTTCCTTTAAATTTAGCAATTTTTTCAGTCCCAAATTTGATAAAAATAACAAATCCTTTGTCTGGAGCTTAACAGCAAGACTACAGAGAATTTAATATTTACTTTTATGATGATGATAATGATGATGATGATGAGTGAAAATGTTGATGACAAAAAAAGCTAAATTTTTTTTTTTTTTGATTTAATTAAATAAAATTGATGAAAATATTAAATTTGATTTTTAAAATTCTAAAATAAAATTGAATAAATATTTTTTTTTTTATCATTTAATTTATTGTTACTTTTAGATGTCCTTTGAATAAATTTTATAGATTGATTTCATTTCTAATATTATTTAGATATATTATTATAATATATATAGTGCTATTTAAGAATAATAAAATTTTCCATTAAAAATTTACTGACTGGAAATTTTTGATTTTAGGATTTTATTTATTTAAACATTTTATTTATTCCATCTGATTGCAGTAAGTTGCAGAAATATAATCTGAGATTTTCATTAGAAAAGTAAATACTCTCGTTATCTACATTATACCAACATTAATTTGATCTAAATTATATGACACCCAACAAATTTTTAACTATAGCAGAATATTCGATTTCCAAATTTAATTACAAAAATATGAAATATTGGAAATGTTATAGTGTACTGCCAAAGACCGCAGTCACACCAGCAAAATTGAAGATAAAATTACAAATATGATATGCAAGATCTGGAATTAGTTTTTATTGTCCTTTTTTTTTTTGCAATGAGATTTCGCAAAATTTTTTTAGAGTAAACCAAGTTCTACAGAAGGAAGATTGCAAACTTATAAACATGTCAAACATCATTAAATAAACAACTGTGTACACAAAAAATTCTCCTACATGTTGATTACAAAACAACTCAAACTTGTTTATCCGATGTTTAGTATTAAAAATGTATTAGTAAAATTTATAGCATTGGTACATGATAAATGTATATAGGTACTAATTGAAAGACATCCATTAGAAATATATCTAACTCGCCGAAAGTTGTTGACAAAAAAAGTTTGTGTGATAAAAACAAGAGTAGTATAAAAAAAGATTACAAAGAGATTTGTAAATAACATATCAAATAATATATTACTTCAGACTCAGAGCAGATAATCTATACTGAAATTGAAAGGTATTGTTAGTGTTGTTAAAAGTTTATTGACGCTTACCCAGAAAACTTGAAAAAAATATGATTCAGTTATGTTTAACTGTACAAACTAATTGTAGAAGGCATTAGCAGTAACAAATTATACAACAAAACGTTTATTTTCTAAGTTAAAATATATTAAAAATACCATCAAAATAACTACTCATCAGACAAGTTGAATGCATATTTATACTTAGTTTTATTTTTAGGAAGGTTTACTTCAAGGAACGGATAAAAGAATTTTCAATTAAAATAAGTATATACAAAAAATGTTCGCATATAAATAAGTATACGAAAACAAACCATACTTTTCTTTTTATACCATACAGTTTTATATTGTATGGTTTCACTCTATCTGTTTACGAAACATTCACACCGTCTAAGAAAGAAACATGCGGAATCGCATCCAAACCATGAATAAGTTTCATTATAAGAAAAAGAATTACCAATTAACCTCTTAACCATCAGTAGACTTCATAAAAAGATTAATATTATAGAATAATTTTTTATGTTTAGTTTTACTCATTATGGGATTACAGCCACTCAAAGTTGGAAAAAGCCCTGTATTGAAGTGTGAGAGAAGAAAGGTAATTAAGAATTTTTAATTCAAAATTAAATTAAATAATTATTTAAAAATGTTTGTACCGCCCCCTGTTTAAAAGTTATTAGAACTCAAAAAATAAAAAAAAATCATCATTTTTAGACATCTGTACCAACTTGCCTTAAATAAAACATAAACATTAAATATCTAATATTATATTTTTCAGTATGTTAACCGCTTTTATTAACTATATAAAGTTGCCTTATTTTTCTGATATAAAAGATTCTATGAAAAATGACACAAAGACTTTTTATTGTCATGTCAAAAATGACTTTTAAAAACTTTTGTTTTACATATTACCTACCTACCTTCTTTCATTTATGAAAACCTTTATAAGAGCCTCATATTTTATATAAACGAAAATTTAATTTTAAAGAAACTTATAAGTTCAATTAATCCTTAATATTTATGTAGTTTTAAGCTTTTTCACATTATTTTTGTTTTTTGTAAATTCTATTATTAATCATTTTTAATTTTTTTTTCTATTTCCAGGTGAGTTTAAAATCATTATTTTTCAAATTTATCAGTATTTAAAATATAATGTAAGTAGCTATGTGATATATATATTATATACATATATAAAAAAATGTTCTAAAAATTTATTTAAAGAAAAAAATCTACAGCATTATTTAAATAACTCAAAAAACAAAAAAAAAAAAATGTAACAAAGTTTCTTTATCCATAAAAAGAAATTTTCCTAACAACAAAACCGTAATATTTGTATGTACTTAAAAAGTTTAAAGCTTAATAACCGTTAAATAATTTTTCTTTTTTAAATTCCCTTTTAATGTTAAAAATAACTTTTCATATTATTAATTAAAGTGATTTTAATGAGAAATAATGTTAATAATCCTAAAAACATACATACATACACACATACATAGGTACATGGTAAATAAGAAAAATTTTTTAATAAGATTAAACACTCAATACAAAAGAAAAGACAACATACATTGACAAGATATATATTGACAAGAATCAAAATAGAAAACAACAAAACTTTAATTTTTTGCTTGTTAAGTAAAAGCAAAAAAAAAATCATTATTTATCTAGATTTACCTATTTTTTTTTTTTTTTTTTTTTTTTTGTATCATACTTTAAAAAATATGTACAAACTACTTAAATATTCAATTAAAATTATCCTTTTTTTTGTTGCTGCGCTAACAAAAATGTTTACCCATATAACACACACACCACATCTCTTATTATCGTGAAATAATAATGGGGGAAAAAAACTCGGATAGTGACAACAACACAAAAAAAAAAAAAAATTCTCTTAAATTAATTTTCATCTTATTACAAAAATTACAAAAAAAAAAAAAATGACAGATAAAAAGTTTTTTGTTTTTAATTTACTGTGGTGAAAAAAAAATCAATTACCCATTTATCGCTTTTAATCATATTTAATGATGTTTTGAAAAAAATTTTTAAATTCTTTTAAATTCTTTTAAATTCACGCGTTTCTTTATTCTAATATCGTCTTAATTCTTCTTAAACCTATTTAGAACTCTTTCATAAAAATATTATATTTACACATACATACACATATGTTATTTATATATATCGATCTCTTTTTATCTCTCTAGTTTAATTTTAAATTTTTTTTTTTTCTTTTTCATTATATTGTTATTGTTTCTGTATGACTTTTTAAATTTTTCTCTTAAAGAATTTAAATAGTGAAACAACAGCAGGTTAATGAATACGATAAGCCGAACACAAACTGTATGATTTTCTTTCAGTCATTTTATGTACAATGTACACGTACACAAGTAAATTTGATTATCGTAACCGCATAAAAAGGAAACAAAAAGCTACAAATAAAAGGGAAACACAAAAAAAAATAAACACTTTTACAAAAATGAAAAGCAAAAAAAAACGAGGAAGAGTGCAGTAGAGTAGACTGTATCAACTCTAGGATAATATATTATGTTTCCATAAAACTTGATCATCATTTTGTAAGATTTCAAACGTCTATCAAGTTCTAAGAGGTGTAAGAAGCCTGAACCGTCTGTTCTAGACCAACCAAATTTTATTAAAGTTTTTGGCATATAACTCAGCACTTCTTAACTAAATTTGAGATACCTAGCATCAACAGACAATGAGTTATTTTCATTTAAAAAAAAAAAGTTGTATGACAGCTACCCCAATTTCTTGCACCAACACAACTAAATTTTACTGATGTTGTTGCCCTATAAATCGATACCTTTTGCAAATTTTCAGATGCCTAGCTTTAATAAACACTGAGTTATTTTCATATAAAGGAAAAGTTGTATGGCAGCTACTCGAACCCACCAGCCGAAAATCCTGCATTTAAATAGCAAAACTATCTTTTTTCCAGAAGTGACGTAAAATTAATTGCAGCCTCCTAACTTCTTTATTTTTTTAGTTTCTTTATCGTGCGAAAGGATGTGCATGGCTTAATCGACTCAGAATTCGATTCTGAATCGATCCATACTACGACCCTACATCTTTCTCGACTCCTTTAAGGTGTCACAAACGTAATAGCAAATTTATTATACCCTTGGGCATATGTTCATAAGGGTATAATAAATAAATTTAAAAACAATAGGTATACTTGATGTTGAATGATGATTATATGACTTAAGAATGAAAACGTGAAGAAAAAATCTAATTACTTTAAAAATATAAACTTAATACATAAGTATATGTATATATCGTTTTTAATCTAATAGCAGTTAATAGCTAGGACAACTTCAGGACATCTGTTTTTTTTCAGATCGCATTTTTTCCCGTTCTATGTTCGTATCTGAGAAGAAATTTGACCAAAACTTGCTTATGACAATATGTTTTATAAAAACTTGACATGAAAATAATGACAAGCACGAAGCAACAAACTAAGTTTTGATCTCTCCACAATGACAACATTAAAAAATAAATAATTGTCACTGCCACTTATAGTCAAAAAGTAAATTGAATATTTATATCTGTTATACGTTTATATTTGGCTAATGAGTTTATAAGAATAAAACATATTTACTTGTCCTACAATTATAAAAATCATCATAATATGACATATTTAATTTATTAGTAAGATTTTTTTTAAATTAATACATATTTTATCTGTGACATATATAACTGAGCAGAAAATAAAAAAACAAACAATTTGGCGAACTTAAAAAAAATGTTCCCATTTTTCTGATCTATTCTAAAATTTCTAAAGTCAAAAAACTTGAAAAAATTAGTTTGACTTTTACCAGTTTTGTTCTTTTTTTAGGTCAACTTATTGAATTCAAAAAATAAAATTGCTATAAATTTCATTTTCGTCATTTCTATATATTTAAACAGTTATAAAATAATTTAAATTTTATTTTCACTATGAAATTGTTGTTTTTTGATTTTGCTCACCAGAATGAAATTTACAATTCATTTCAAAAGACCAAAAAATATTTCACCACAATTCCTACTATGTCCATATGTACACATTATGTTCTAAAAAAAAAAAAACACAATAATATCAAATCTTTCTAAAAATTACAAAGAAAATTGAGTTTATTTTTGCAGTATACAAAAGTTGAGTATGTCAATCATACGTACATCTAAAATAACAAGTGGATTAAAAAACAAATAAAAAAGAAAAATTAAATAAAATCCAATCATGAAGTAAACCAAATAGTTAAATGAATGGATGCAAGGCTTGATAGAGTTCAACTGTGGTTGGTCATTCACCATATTATTTTGAAAATATGGTTTTTTATTTAACTTATATGACGTATCCATATCCATTCCATAGATCACTGTTGTTCTTTACAACTAGAAAAAAATAAATAGACCACATGTACAAAAAAATTCGATAGACACTTTAAAAAAAAAAATTAAAAACTATTTCATATTAAATATAGGATTACGATTATTATCATTTAGACATTTTAATAATGAATGCAATTAATTGCATATGTGTTATATAAAAACAAAATCATGAATGAAAACAAAAATTTATTCAAGAAATACAAAACATATTAAATATTGCTAACAATCTTGTTAATTTTTTTACAAAATAATTTCAATTTTAGTTTTTAATTTAAAATATTTGCTATATATGAGTTAATAAAGTTATAGTTTACCAACTTATTATATACCATTATTCGACAATTTTGAGAAAAGGCAAATATTTTCACATTTTCTATCAATTGCAAAATCTAGATGGGGTACTTACTCTAAGCAACTGTGAAACATCAAGTAACATGGGTGTCACTTGTAAAAAAAAACAACAAAAGAACAATCATACAATCAAAAAACACTGTTAGAGCCATACGTTAATTGCTAGTTACTGACCAGTGGGAAGTCATGCAGCTGGGATGAGTATTTCTCAAAATACAAAATGTAAAAGTTGTAAAAATCTAAAGTTAATTGCTGATCATTAACAATGGGAATCTATGCAATCAGGATAACAATTCCTCACAATATAATCTAAAAATTGTAAAAGTAAAGAGTTAAACTCTTTATCAATTTTTCTCCTTGTTACATTCATTCTCATCCAATTATGGTCAAATTGCAAATCTAAAAATTATCTACCTTCATAGATATAAATTAAACCAGTTATGAACAAGATGACATAGATAACAACCAAAAATGCAAAGGAATGGTATAAAAATGTCACCTCGTCAATGTTATTTATGCTCTCTAAGTTACAATTCTAGAGAGCAGCCAGATAAATCGACTAATAAATCAACCCTTATTCGAATCAAATTAATAAAAAATAAAACACGTGTAAGTCGAATTATCAAAATTTGAATACTATTAGAGGAAAATATCATGAGTATGTCCTTACAAACATATTAAAAGAAAATTTAAATTTAAAACGCAAAAATAAAACCAATATAACTCTAAAAACCTAATGATAATGAATTTAATTCTGAACCAGATAAAACATAAAAACCATTTATAAAAACTGTTAACGGGTTACTTTAAATGTATTTACTTCAAAAAAAAAAAAAAACCATGGTTACTTCAAATATAGTTAAGTTATTAGGGTTTTTGCGTGATTTAAATTATTGTGTGTGAGGCAAAATGAATACCAAAAGATTTTCTTTTTAAAACGTTTTAAATAAAGATATTTAAACAACTAAATTTAGCTCACACTTGACTAGAAACCATTTTCATGTTTTGTTACTGTTGGACTAGAAAATATTATAAGTGTTTTTTGTTAGTTATTTTTTACCGACCGTATACAATTATGTATAAGGTAGGTATTGTTTTCATACTAAAAATTTGTACCCGAGATTTTGGCAAATATGCACTACTCGGGTGTGGTGAAGGCTGTAAAAAATTGTTAGCATGATGTCTGGCTGTGTATGTGTGTGGGTGTGTCTGTAGGCACATGTACAGCTTAAACGATTGAGCGGATTTTTTTGCAATGTTATATTTAAGGTTTTTACGTAAATATCTCAAATTGATAAGCTTTTGGATCTAATTGGACAACCGCAAGTGGTAGTTTACTAATGTATTTTTTAAGTTTTTTACGAATGTTTCGTAACAGAAAAATTTTATGAGAAAAATTATTAAGAAAAAGTTGTTACACAAGTAAAGAGCAACAACTTTGCCATAGAACATTTTTTGATCCGACTAACTTTAACTTTTATTTAATTTATTTTCCAAGTCCAAATTTCATACATAACACTCCATATGAATTTATATAAACAATTTTTTGTTTTTTTTTTATATCTCTAAAAATTTATATACATACTTTTATTTATATACAAAACGGTAAAATTTTTGTTAGCAGATTCAATATTAATTTTATGTTATTTTGCTTTGATACCTAATTAATATGTAAAAAAATCTATTTTTTTGGCATTGTACTTTTGGTGTAGTGGCAGTCGGTCCTGTGGTTGTTGACAGCTGATTTTTTTTTGTTTTGTTCATTTTATTTAGCTTTGATAAGTTTTTTTTTTCCTTTACTTTTAGTTGTAAACATGAACTGTTTGTGTTTATATGTGTTTTTATACCCGTACGATAGGATCGGGTATAATAAAATTACTCCTCCGTTTGTAACACCTCGAAATAAGCGAGCTAGATATACCTTCAAAGGTATGGATCGGATCAGAAAAAAATTCTAAGACTTTTGAGCCATGTCCGTCCGTCCGTCCGTCCGTCCGTCCGTCAGCACGCTAACTCAAAAACTAAGAAAGCTAGAATCTTGAAATTTACACAAAATATTTTGGGAGTAATTTGTAGGTTCCCTATTTTTTTTGGTTGAGTTTGGACCAAGCCTTAGGGTAGCTCTCGAACACCTAACTTTTAGATCCCCACATTTTTTTTGCAATAGAGCTATGAAATTTTAACTACTGATAGACCTCACAAAAATATTAATTTTATTTTTAATAACTTTTTTTTGTACCCCCACCCTTTACGGAACTACAGCTCCCCAAAGGTTCAAAAAAGCTCTATATTTAAATTGTTATAGCGCAAGTTGTATAAGGTATATCTTCATTTTGAAAACGCCAAATGATTACTACTTTCATTAGCTTTAAAAGAATATATACAATAAATATATAATTTTGGCATACGGTGTCTTATTTTACCGTTATGCGAAACTCAAATTTTGCAAAATTCTTTAACCCTTCCATCTTCTAAACGGTTAAAGTTGGAAACTTGAAATTTTGACAGAAGTTAGATCTTTGAAAATTAGTATGAGTCATTTCAGAAATTTTTTTTGTATCACCCCCTGTTTAGGAGCTGTAAGGGGTCAAAAACTGAAAATTTCCTATTTTGAAACACCTGTAACTTGAACACCTGTTAAAATTTTTTTGAAGTAATACATAAAAATTAAAACTCCAACATTATACTTTTATTTCTGTTAACAACTTTTTTTAATAATATAGGGTTACTTTATAATTGACGAAAGTGTTACTTGATTTTTTCAAATTTTCTAACAAATTTCTTCAACAAATTTTTTGCATTTGTTTTACTCGATAATTTGAAATTGTTGAGGATATAATGCGTAGTACATAAAAATGCAAATAAATAAACAACATAACGGTTGCTTGAAGAATTTTTATTTATATGATATTAATATATATACATACGTATATAATATCATGTTTATTTACATATCGTATATGTCACTAGTGAATGAATGATAAGAGTATAGATGTATATTATATAGCGCCGTATTTACATACATATATGTATTTTATTGTACTTATAAGATATTATTCTGTCAATGGAATATTTAAATATAATATAATATAATATTTAAAATTATATTTACTATTTTGTACTAAGTAAATTTAATATACATTTACCGCTTAGTATTAAATGGTACTATAGAATATTTGAAAAAGTTTTGGATTGATAATCGTTATGTGGAAGGTTAAAATTTGCTTTTGAAGAATGTACATATAAACATATAGTTTGAATATATGTACAACCCATAGTTCTAGAAATTATAAAATTCACCCAAATTATTTTAAAATACTTAAATATTAAAAAAATAATATTGTAAACAGAGTGACAGGCTGTGAACATACTAACGGTTCGTACGGGTATCTAAGAGTTGACAAAGTCAACTGTATTCTTCCTCGTTTTTTCTATTTTTTATTTTTAGATATTTTTATCCTTTTCTTTTTGTGCATATGTATTTTTTCTAATTCGTTGTATAAATCTATTCACTTTTCATTATTTTCTCTTTCTTTATTTTACATTTTATGTAAACCGATTGATACATTCATCATTTTATTACTGGGCTGTAAGTGTTTAAAATGTTAATCAATTCCCTAAAAGAAAGACAAATAACTATATAGGGAAATAAAATTTAATGAAAATAAAAAATTACCAATATTTCTATTAGGACCAGAAAATTTAATCTTCAAATTTTTAGACTGTCAACTGAGTTCACGCTAAAATGGTATATTCAGATTTCAGATTTCGTCCTACAACATTACTTGAACCTTGAAGTTGGATTCGTAATGTTGTATTGCCTAGACAACTCCTGGTTTAAAATTTTCGATTAGTCTAATTATAATAAAGTCGTTTAGGAGTATATGTATATATTGAGGTCTAAACAAATTAATTTTTGTATAGTATTAAAACTTTTTAAATTTTCCATCATTTTTGGGAAAACGCGAAAGCTACAATAAAAACTCGAAAATGAAATGAAAATGTCATCAAATTTTTTTTTTTTTTTTTTGCGAGAGTAGGTGGGAATCATCGAAAGACACTATAGAGGAATGAAAACGAGCACGAGTCCAGAGGAAGATCAGGTCAGAGGAAGTTGAGTTAAGGAATGAAAATAGATTTCAAATTGGCAAGCATATTGTGAACAAAGTTGTTAATATTCATCTTGAATCTTTGCACGTTGTAAATCTAAACATCATCAAACAGGCATCAAACTTTTAATCTCGTTAGAACAAGAACCCAACCCTATAAGGCATCTATAAAACAGGATAAGTGTTCCTGTTGGGCGCCGGAGACTGAGTGGAGAGAGCGTAGAGGTGGCATTGGGATCGTTTATTAGACGAATTGCTCTATTTTGTACTTTATCGAGAAATCACAATGCCGTTTTGAAAGCTCCTGTCCAAATATGTACATTGTACTCCATCTTTGGTCTTATATATGTTTTATAAATATTTAGAAGATCAGAAAAAAAGGCTTTACAACGATACAGGAAACCCACACACCTAGCTGCATCTTTAGCTATACCAAAAATATTATTATCTTTTAAAATTCTCTAATATTTTTTTTTTTTGTTTTTATTATATATGTATTATCTGGTATTTTATTATATGTATTAAATTATCCTTTATATAGATTAAAGCCAGTTTCAGTTTAAAAATTAAAATCAGTTTAAAAATTTTAAAAAAGGACGAAAGGACTAAGAAAACAATTAGAACCCAATAACGAATGAAATCACCACAAAAACCAGATAGAAAAAAAATAGTTTCGCCATACCATGTGTGTAGCTGCATTCATTACGAATCTATAAGGCCTTAAAGTTTGAAAAAGTTATATTTTCAAATGTGTATATCTCAAGGTTATGCTTAACATTTTTTCAATCTAAAAATATCATACGAGAAACCCATTTTTTTAGCTTTATAAATAAATATGAAAATTGTTTAACTTTTTTCAATTTAGTTCTTCAATTTACCGTTATGTGACAACAAAATTTTCCAAGATTTTGCTTCTTTCAAAACTCTGGTACCACTTTTAATTAGAATCTTAAAATTTTGAGAGAATTTTTTAAGCATAATTATCTAAGAAAAATTTGTTTGTACTTTGCCCTGCTATAAAGAGGTTAAGTGATATTAGATGCCAAAAATTTAAAGTTTGATATTTTTAGACACAAGATACAATTTTTTTCAAAGTAAAAAAATATAAAATAAGAGCTAAAAGATTATATGTTTACATGATGTGTTAAAAGCTCTTTTAATTTTATAAGCTTTCTTTCAAATTGGAGAAAGATAACTTGATTTTTTCAAATTTTTCCGGGTTCATATAAAATTCTAAGAGAAATTTCAAGATTTTAGTACAAGTCACAATGTTCTAAACTATTTTAATTGTTGTTTGGAAAATATGCACCTTTAAAAACCTTTTATATTTTATAAAAAAAACTATTTTTAAATCTTAATAAAATTTATTGTAATACAAATTAATATTTTATCATTATAATATCTATATAATAATTTCGTAATTTAAAAATTTATAAGTTAGGTATTTATTACTTTTCATAAGACATTTTTATTATTCTTTTTCAGGACCTTTATTTTTAACAGGGACAAAATAATGTTTGTTTATTTTATTTACTAATAAAACTTCAATATATCAACCCAATTTTTTGTTCCCATTTTCTAATTAAAATATCCAATCATTAATGTAGGAAAATTTACATATATTTAAATTTTAACATCAGTATTCTCTTTATTTTAGGTTATGTTTACTCCCATTTTCTGTTTTGTTTATATATTATTAACTTAATCTAATGAAAAATGCTTACTTTAAGAAAACCTTCTATAAAAATGTGCTGATAATAGCAAAAAATTAATATTGAAAAAACTTTATAAAAAATTAACAAAAATTGAATTATATGTATATACTCATATCTCGGTCTTATATATTTGTATATAGTCATATATATTCGAATCTAAAAAATGTTTCAAACAAGAAAATTTTCTTTTAAAGTATAATCTAAAAAAAATTAAAGACTTTAAAAATATTACGTTGAATATGCGTATGTAAGTACTAAGTATGTAGAATAATATAATGATTGGTACCTATATATAAAAGTGTTTTTATATAATCAGAAACACTTTCTATAAAAAGAAACTAAAATATTTTAGAATTTTACATTTTTATTTAATTAAAATCTATAAAAAAATTTTTAAATGTAATATGAGTAGAAGAGTATTTATTATCATTATATAAGGAAAATGTGTGTGTTTGTTTCTTACCGAAGAAATTCGTTGGGAATGTATATGATGGTTAGGATCCGTTAATCTGTCGCAGCACACTGACATGTTATTATTATTTTTTGGGTTCCTTTTACAAAGTAAACTTCACTTTTTTACTCTCAACACTAGCATTTGACAAAGAGTAGATAACAGTAAATACGGTTATATTAAGCGACACTTTCCGTGTAAAAGGATTAAGGAACGCAAATAATAGTAATATGAACTAACCATTTTTAAAATACATATTGAAAATTTTAAACATAATATGATACGTTCATAAAATTCTCATAAGAAAACATTTTAAGATGTGAAAAAAATTTCATTTCTTTAGAAAAGTTATTTAGTTTCATTGTAAAGATTTTTTTAAGAAAAGTGGACTTATTGCATAACAGATTAAAACAATGAAATTGAATTTACAATAGATAAATTTTGTTTTTAGTTTTTCTCATGTTTAAATTTACACCTAACTAAATTTAAAATTATTTTTAAAATTTTATTCATATGTGTTCAAATTCTGCCAAGTGGATAATAATTTAATTTTTTTATTCAAAAATTTAAACGTTTTGATAGGCTGTTCTTTGCAATAGGTGACCATTACCGATAACGAAATTTTCAGGAGTTAAACTACAAGGAAAGTTTCGATAAGTTTTAAGGGGGTCCCAATTGACGCGTACGGCATTAAGCGGTTAAAATTCTCATTTAAAAAAAAAAAGAGGTTCATATTCATATAACTGTAAATATCTCCAAAACAAGGACATGTATATCTAATTATCCAGTAATGGAAATATTCTTAAATACGGTAGAATAATTCTTAAGTAGAAGGAATATTTGTTACAAATTAATACATATTTAAATATTCTGGAAAAAGGAAATTTCTCTATTTTTGCCACAAATTTCAAAATGAATCAATAATAAAATAAATATAAATTCTAAAATGTGTTTTAAATTCCAAAATATGTTTTTTTATTTAATAAATTGCATTTTTATATGAAATATTAATTTATTTCATAGAAAAGTTCACAATTTTTTTGCCATAACTTAAGAACTAAAAGGACTAGAATACTATATGAGAGCTCTTTAAAAAGAGAGAAAATGCAAAAATAATAATTTTTAAAAAAAAAAGTACCATTCTATTTAGCTTTTTACTATGTTATATTCAAAAAAGTAAAAACAAACATTTTTTTTTTACTTTTATATACCCTGTACTGAAACGGAACAGCCTGTACCAATATAGTATATACTATTTTGAAGACGTTTATCAAACCTATCTTTTGACACTAAGAATACTTAAATATATATTCTTGTTTAGGAGATATTTACAGTTATATGAGCATGTACTTATTTTTTTGAAATGGGAATTTTAACCCCTTAATGCTGTACGCATCAATTGACATCCTCACTCACAAAACTTCACTTCAAAACTTCATTTTATTGTGGTTTAATCTCTTAAAATTTCAAATAGAATTGTGGTGGATCATCTATTCCAATGAACAGCTGCCCTTTGATTTTCCACCTAAAACCAATCTAACAACATTTATTTCCAATTCAAAATTTACTCAGTCTAAATATTTGTGTGATCAACAGATAAAAAAATCTGTTAACTAATGTCTAATAGTTAGATTATAATATTTTCATATAAATTTTTTAAATTTTATAAATCTTTCGAATTAAATTAACAAAACAAGGTGGTGGCATTTTATGTTTTAATCATATAAGGATGTAAGTTCGGTCAAAGTGTGTAAGTGTTTTTAGTTTAATGTTTTATATATTATGTATATATTTAGCAAGCGTGTAACTGAAAGGCTATACTTTTTATTTTTAATTCTTGTCTTATTTTTAAGATTGATTATTTTTGTACTTTTTGTTGTAACATTCTGTTGATTTAATAAAAAAATTTACAATCTCTATTTGATTATTTTTATTTTGTAATTCTTTCACTTTTATTTTTTTTATTAAAAACACACTTTAAAGATCATATTTTAAATTCCTATTTTTTTAATACTAAATTTTCTGAATTATTTTTATCTGTGTTCTATTTCTATATAATAATTAATAAAGCTATCCATCAGAGATAACCTGAATTATTATATAAATAGGTGCTATAGAAAAACAAGATAAAAATTAAGGTTGCAAAATATTTTTTTATTTTAAAGTTTTGTGATTTTAATAATGATATTTCGTATTCTTAATGCCATAATAACTTTTTAAATACAAAAAACAACAAATAACAAAAAAGAAAAAGGAAAAACTTATATATTAATTCTAAACGCGTTGTCCTTTACTTTTTTTTTTATTTTATTTTTAAATTTTTTTTTTGTAAAAATAATAAAAGAATTTCTGTTAAAGCATCTTGTTCACAATCATAAGATTTTGAAATCAAAAAAAAATTATAAAAATAAAAATAGAAATAAAATATTAAAAAATGTTCTCATAACAAGAATCTAAAATAAAAAACAAAAGGAACACAAACAAAATTTTAAAGCGCATAAGCTGCTTTTTTAAAGTTATTTTAGTCGTTGTTTTTATGACTTTCTGGAATATAAATGAAAATAAGGGATAAGGACATATTTAGAAGAAAATCTTTCGCCTACTATATTATACTAAACCTCTACAAATTTTCATTCGTTTTTTTTTTTTTTTCTTTTACTTATTTTTTCTTTTGCTTTAATATTATTTTATGCTCATGATAAGATTCTAATACTTATTCAACATCTTATAATTATAACTACCCCATATAATAATATGTTGAAAAAAATTTAAAAAAAAAACTAAATAGATAATATGAAGTTGTTCCATAAGATATAATATTTATAGAAGACAAATAAGAAACATATATAAGTATAGAAATATTATATAACATTCTTGAACATTTAACAAATTTGTTTTTTATTATTGAAATACCGACTGTCTGACATAAAATCTTAATAAACGGTATTTCACTTAGTAACAGAGTAACAAATGAACTAAATACAAAATTTATTATAGATTACAGATAGAAAATTTGTTATAAATATATTGTTACATTGATTTTTTAAAATGTTATTTGCTTGCTAACTATAGGACCTCTCAAATAATTTCAATTCTTCTCTATCATTGTCATATTGAAGGGTTTTATCTTGCTAACTTTAAAGCGAAAATAAGAACTATTTTAAATCTAAATTAAATTGACTTCTATTTTAGGTGTTTTTAGTGTACTAATATTTGTTTTTAGAAATTCAAAATACATTATACCCGCCAAAAAATTATATCAAGATCGATGAATTACCAATTTTGGTTAAAAAAATGTCTAACAGTTTCATATAGTTTGATTTTTAGAAATTTTTTTTTTTGATTCACATAACCTAATCTTATACTGAATCTACAATATTAACGCTCACGTTTAACTCTCAAATTTTTACGCAGCCTACAAAAGAATATGAACATTGAAATTTGAGTTTGAGAGAATAAATTAAGTAAAATTTTAAAAAAAATATTTTAAAATTAAATTAATATTTATTTAAATATTTTAAAAATATTTGCTAAAAAATAAATACTTATACATACCTAAAAAAAAATGGCTTCTCTTTTATTTTTATTTTGATATACTATTAAATTATTTGACACTTGAATTTGTATACAGAAAACGAAAAAAATTAAAAGTTAAGCAACTTTTTCCACGACAGCAAAACGTCTACGTTTATTTAAAATACTTTCATTAAATTTAATACATTTCTATTTTACTTTGCAGCTGAGAACAAAAAAAACCGTTCATTGTAGATACAGCATTTTAATTATTAAACGGTATTGTTCTCATACATTTTGTAATAAACAGTGCTTTCTATGTTTTATTCTTATTCTTGATTAGTATCAAGTATTCCTATACTTCCCTTACTCTCTTAATAAAGAAACAAAAACCTGAAGCAAAAAAAAATTAAAAGAAATTCTTTTTAAAAGCTATAAAATCCAGTCCCTACTAAATATATGAATGCTTGTTTTTTTTTTTTTATAGGAATTTCTAGGATTGCCAGACAACACAGGTGTTGACCAAAAATTTTTAAAAATAAAAAAGAAGAAGAAATACAGAAAATTTATATTTTTTTTTTTAGAATATTGTTTTCTTTCTCTTATTTTATATAGAATGAAATAAAATGAAATATAAAAATTTGATGTCCTTAAAAAAATATTCTTTATTTGGATTATTATGGATTTCTTAAGTTCCAGGAACTCATATAATGCAATATGTGTTAAAAATTTTATAAATAGTAAATAATATCTTAAAAATGTAAAAAAAAATATTAAATTAAAACTGAAAAAAAGAAAAATATAAAATAAAAATATATAAAAAAAAAAAATATCCTTCACAACCTTTTAATTTTAATTAAATTTTAATAGGGCAGAAATAACTTAAGGCTATATTTCAACTTCATATTCCAGTTTATAAATTCAAAAATTTATTATTGGAAAATTATTTATTTTTATTAAAGTGCTAATGTTTATTTGATTAGTCTATATATCTATACTTAGCAGTTTTTAAGTATTTAATAGTTTCTGGACTTGGATTAGATTATAGATTGTTGTTTAAGGGAAGTTAGTAAAACTCCGATCTTTTGATGTAGATCTATTGGTGTCTCCTGTTACTACGTGTTGTAGATTTTGCCTCCACTTTTAATACTTCTGTCATTCCTACTGCCTCTAAGAAAGTAAAGATTTCAGAGGAGTTTATTGCAAGAGTTATTGCAGTTCATGTTCGCCAAAGCAATATACTTCTAGCTGGTCTTAGTATGCTCCTAATCTTGCTTGAAGTAAAGCTTCGCAGTTTTAGAGTATGTGTCCTTGAATCTTTTCTTCTTATTGACAGAATCAGCATGTACCGTCAATCTCTATTCCAATTTTCTTAAAGTATCCCTTTAGCCGGTTTTGTCTCGATAAGAATCCTATTAGAATTCTAAATTTATTTTTACTGGATACTATGATTGTTTCATATCTTTTCCGGTTATAGTTTCCCAGAAATTCTTTAGATTGTCTGAACCCGGATTTTTCACTCCATATAGTTTGTTACTGCAGTTTTTCTCTTCGGATCTCAGTACTTTTCTTATTTTGTTTTAACCTATATGACAAAAAGGTTCGAGAGCTGTAAAAAGAATTGCAGATTCTTTTTTTGCTAGTCCATTGGCTTCCTCGGTTACTGTAAGTTTAACTAAGTACTCCCAAACTCAATATAATTTAATTGCTTACGAGTTTAGTGCCTTAATGGCTGCTTGGCTGTCCGATCTATACATCCTCTTATATCCTCTATCGAGACTGTATTGTACGATTGCATATACACATGAAATATGCTACAACGATTCGGAGTATTTGGTTCCAGGCTCTCCTACTCCAGACCCCGTTCTGATGTTTTTGAACTATCAGTAAACCATTTCAGCACATGTTCTCCAAGAGTATAACCGGTAGAACTTAATTTTATCATAAAAGTTTTTATAAAACTGTATTTCATCTTCTCCTTTCATCTTGAAGATATAGAGATAATATCTCTATATTTATAAAAAACGTCATATTGCATTCCCTATCCTTAACCTTACACAATTGCATTATATCTTGTAACATAACTACAATCACCAGTTTCATATCATTAGTTTAATGTGAAGTATATAAGAAACTCAAATTTACCTGTATTTTTCCTTAAAATACTGGGAAATATGGTATATAGACCGTATATATGAATGTATTTTTGTTTTGTTTCTTTAGTCTAACGTCAATCTTTTTCTTATTTTTATCTTTTTATCTTTTTAAAAGCCTGCACATTTTACAAAAAAAAAAAATCTAAAATGTCCTAAACACTATCTCCTATTTGTTTACTTCATAATAAACTTACCTATTCCTTAATTACTATATATATATATATTATATATAGGTAAATTTAATAATTAAAAATAAACCTTAAGCAATTCAGACCAATTTCGTCTGTTTCGATTTATTCTTTTGTTTTTAAATAGATATTTTTAATTATTTTTATTTCTAATATTAAAGGAAAAATACTGATAAATAAATATAATATAAAAGATGTGACTAAAATATTGTATATATAATAAGTAATATGTACAGGGTGTACGATTCTCAATAATCTTCCTTGAAATTGCTGATCACGGATGACGAGTCAAACAAAAGATTGTAAGGAGGTCGATTTTCACTCCTTTACAAGTTTTGAGATTTAACTGATTTACAATTGCTGTAAATCAGTACAGTTTAGTTTTAACTCTATAAAATTGAAAGCATATAAGATGTGCATAAAAATAGTATAGCATATTAAAACATATTAAGCTATCTTTTTACAGTACAGTACAGATTTTGGCTCTAAAGTTTTTAAGTACCTGTACGTGTATACTTGTTTACTTTCTAAGTACTTGAATTTGGAAAGTACTTGTATATTGAAAATGTGCTACAAAAGGGAAAGGGAAATAATTTATGCTACAAAAATGTTTTGCTAATACCGTTATCTATTTTTATAAAGAAACTGTTATGTCATATTTTGTTTATAATATTTAACTCCTTATAATTTCGGCCTGAAGAAATTCCGTTCATTACAGCCTTAATAATCTTTGCCTTAATAATCTTTAATATATGACATACAATTTTTATTTTATTTGTTTGCAATTTTATAGAACTTAAATTAAATTGTAGTTAAAAATCAGTTATAGCCTCATATCTTTTAAAGTAGAGAAAACAACCATTGCTACGACCTTTACAATTTTCTTTTTTTGTCTTCACATTTCTCATCATCCATTTCAAGGAAAACCATTGAGAGTTACACACCCTGTATATTATAAAATTTTCGATCTAATGACCTACTAAAAGCATTTTTAATTTCGTAACAAAAAAAAATATTCTGCTTTTAATTTCTTTTTCGGGTAAACAAAAAAGGCAAGAAAAGTCTATAAATAAAAGAAAGAGAAAGAAGAAGAATATTTTTTATTTTATTTGTTTTTTCTTCGTTTAAAGTTTTATAATATGATATAATAAAGTTATTTAAAAAAATCTTTAAATTTTTCCTTCACTAACATTTTTCTGGTTTTCTTTTTCAATTTACCATTATTACATTTTAGTGTAAATTTATACGAAATAAGGAGCTTTTATATCATTAAAAAATTCTTAATTTTTAATATTTTTTTTTTTTTTTTTAGCTTAATACGATTATTAGAATTAACAAAGAAAGAAAATTTATTCTTTCCATTAATTGGATGAATTTTTGTTTTTTTTTTAAATTATTTTTATTTTTTTGATTTATGATAATACATTAATGGATATTTGTACAATATAAAATTTTTTACTATAAAAATGAACTTTTTTTCAGTCCGTCTACAGTTTAAAATTTTTAATAGATTGAAGAAAATTTAAGAATAATAAAGTTTTAAATAAATTGAAAATATAAGAATAGGATTATAATTTAATTCTATATTAAAATTTAATACATATGACTAGCTGAAAAAAATCCAAAATCGCGTTCTACTTCTAATCAGCGACTCTATTGTTCAGGTTTTCTTTACCCCTCTTAGTACTCATCGTAATATTAGAGCGTTATCTCTCTTTAATCGATAAACTTGTATAGGTAATGACACTTGTTCTATTGAACTAAAATCAATAATGCCGCCCTTAAAACAATTTAAACGCAACCATGATGATGCATCAATTGGTTATTTGACACCATGGAAATTTTCTAAGTGATGCAAAACTAGTTAAGGAAATTCGTTTATTGTAAGAACCGCTAAAATGTGAAACATGTTACCATCCGATATGTTCTCCTCTGATAGATATGGTCCATTATATAATTTGTAACCTACAAAAAGAACCTATACAGACTCGCCTTCAATTTATTTTCAAAATCTTTTTTCTTATCCTATTTCCCTTCAATTCCTCTCCGTATTACTTAAACGTACAATAACAGTATAAATTTTAGAATTCTTTCCTAGAATTTGGGAACCGAGTAAAAAATAAAATACAAAAAGTTTTCCATTAAAAGTTTGATAAAACGAAAAAAAAACAAAAAAGAATCTAAAAGATCAATAATTTTAATAATTTTTTAAATTATGTTCTTAAATTAATGAACATTTAATTTACACTTAAAATAAAATTACACTGAAGTGAAAAATTGAACTGAAATTGACTTTTCTTTTAAAACCTTAAAAATTTAAAGTGAGATTCATTAGAAGGTCAATAGAATTATATATATTTTTACAATATTATTTGATAAGAAACTAAAAAATATAAACTAATGAATAAATTAAAATTAAAGGCATAACTCAGAGAAGCTTTTCTTAAATGGGTAAAAGCCTTCACAAAATCTTTCCAAGCACAGAAAACTTCGGTCTCTTACATAAAATCTGTAAATGTTTTTTTTTTTTTTGATTTGCTCATTGTCATTGAGTTGTTTGCCTAAGATTTTCTTGAATATTTCGAGATTTAAGCATACAATTACTGATCAAATTCACCTTGATTTTTTCTTAGTATAACATGTAAAACGAAATGTCAAAGGATAAGAATTTTAAGAAATTTGAGTCGAAGACAATTACCAACAAAATTTTGTAATTTCGTTGCCAAGTGTAGGTACTGTATCGAAGTGTACCATATCCGTAACTTATACTTCTTTAGTTTTCTAATTATTGTATATACACATCATATTTTTGAAACAAAATAATTTTATGAAGTCTTTAAAAAAAATTCTTTAAAATTTTCCCTTTAATATTTTCCCTTCAGTGTAAACCTCTATTTTTATATATTAGATCTCTATTTATACATAATATATATATTCTATTAAACCCAGGAAACTTTCGATTTCTATTATTTATCTATCCATTCAATAGTCTATTCCTTAATGTCATTTTTTTTTATATATTAAATTTTTTTTTCTTGTGAACAAAAATTTTCTAACACAATTTTCAATTTAAAAAAAAAAAATATTTTTACTATTAATCATCTATTATTTATTTACTCATCTTAAATGAACTTTAGATAATTATCTTTTTTATATTTTTTATTTGCTATAATTTAAATCTAAATAAAAGGGTAAAAGTATTCAAAACATTTTCGAATCAAGACCCATTTATCAAATATAAATTAAATCAGTAATTAAATTTAATTGCACCATCACCAATCACCTTTAAAATGCAAAAAAAAAAACACACAAACACAATTTCAATACAGGACAATATCTATAATTACAGATTACATTCAAAGAAAAAAATAAAATAAAAAATGAAAAACAATATAGAAATTAAAATTATATACTGTATACTGTCTTGCACTAAGCAAATTTGAAATGTCCTTTTTTGATTTTATCTCAATCTTCTCATTTTCTAACTTTTTTATTACTCAATTTTTCTTTTTCTCCTTTTCCATTATTATTTATATAAAAACTATTTTAAATAAAAACAAAAAAGTCTTATTTTAGTCACAAAATAGATATAAATAAATGAATAATAACAAAAAAAAACAAAAAAAAGTGCACTGTTAACAATCAAAAGGATATCTTATACATGAATTAAAACAGACAAAATACAATTTTTTAAACTAACAACATTAAAACAAGCATAACAAAAGAAGACAACAACAAAAGCTGTAACAAAATAAAAAATAAAATAAAATAAATAGAAAATGAAATGAATTTTAAAACAAGGGAATACGTAAAAGCAAGGATTTTTTAACACACATCCTTTCAAAACGATTACATAAAGCTTTATTTTAAATTTTTATTATTTATAAATAAAAAAATACACTTTGTTAGAAGTCAATAGATGTTTTCTTCAATTTTAAGGTAATTCTATTTGGTTAAGGAAAGCATTTTACATGTACATACATATATTAACCAGATTTTAAATTTACAAGTGTATAAAAGTTATTAAGTAAAAAATATGCCTAAAAAATGTAATTTATTTTTCTTAAATTCTTAAATTTTAAATATCTGACTGGGAAATACGAATTCTGCCTAAAATTTCGATTTTATAAAACGGTAAATTTTAATTTTTAATATTCGCAAAAAAAAAACGTCATTTTAAAAATCTAATTTTAAAGAAAATCCTTATCGTTTGATATTTTCAGATCGAAAAAATATTCAATAGAACTTTAAGTATAATTTTTTGAATAAAGAAGGGACACTGTAGCATTATAACGGTTTGAAGGATTTTACACAAAAAAAAAACGTTTTCTACTACCCAAATTTAATTATTTGAAATGTTCTAAAAAATTTTCCGAACAATAAATCGCATAAATTATGTAGACGCTGATGAATAGACGCTTATAATAAAATGAATAAGCATATTTTTTTTCAAAAAGTACATATGCACTAAAAATCGAGGAAACAAAGAAAAAGAAAGAATACTTTAACAAATTTTTATTTTTTTTGTTTTTTTTTTTTTTATAACATTTAATTTATTTTCTGATTCACATTATTGTATTGTTTTGCTTGTTTTCTTCTTCTTTTAACTGTAAACAATAAAGCCTGATTCATTACTTCCGGCATATTCCTTTTTCTTGTTATCCTTGTTTTTTTTTGATTTTTTCTTTTTTTTTTAAGTTTTATATTTTTATCAAACACACGGTGACAACAATGAATCCAATTTTATTTTTTTTACATTTTCATAAAATAGTGAATTTGTAAGAAATTAAATATTTTATAGAAGAGTTTTAATTTACTGTCACCCTGAAATATAAAAGAAAAAAGAATTAATATTAAAGTCTTCCAGTTTGGTATTATCTAGTATTTTTGATTTTCTTTTTATACTTTACTTTACTTATATCAAATAAATTTTCCTGAAAAAGTGGAAACTTCTAAAAACAATTATCTAATATACTACGAATATAACCTAGAACAAAAACAACAAGTTCATAAAATTCAGTTCCATCAATTTTGTCGTAGATTTGTTATTATTATTTAGTTACTTTTGATTATACTGTAAATATTTGATTACTCTCTGTTTAGTAAATGATTACTTTGACGATTAAGTCACCGACCTTTCTATCGATATGCCTTTGATTCAAATTTCAGTTATATGATCTAACCAATATTAGAAATTTACATTTTAAAAGTTTTTTTTATCGTAATATAAAATAAATAAGTAAATCATTCTTGAACTAGATAATAGATGACGCGCAGTAATGTTTTTGTTTTATAATTTTGTATACAGTACCTATTATTATCGAATAATTAACGGCTTAGTGAAAATAATGATTCAAAAAACTGAAATTTAGTTTAATATGAATAACAATGGGTTTATTGGATGCCTTTTTATCCTTAAAACTTTGGAGACGGGTGGATGCTTTTTAACCTTTTAGAGTCGAATTAATAGTGTTTATTTATTGTTGTTTTACGCTTAAAAATTTTTTTTTTAATATATTTTAATAAAATTTGGGGGCTCAGTGGCCTAATGCGTAAGAGCATATAAAATACACTGTAAACGCCGAGGGAGTGTGTGTTCCAATCCCACACATGTCGTAAGAGTTATACCACCAGCCATATATTTACAGACACGCCTGAACAGGAAAGGCTGTGTAATTTTCTGTTTACATTTATGTGGCAGAGAAATGCATTAAAAAAAAAACATAAATGGATAGAATCAAATGATCGCAAACGTTTGACTTTATGAGCAACTAAAAGGGAAGAAGTACTAAAATAATAATTACTATATGGTGACAATTAAAAATCAACGTAACTATAATTAGTACACTAATAAATTACCACTATGTCGAAACCAGGAAATGAATGAAGTTCGATTTTAAAGCTAGAATTTAGTATTTTGGAGGACACAAACTCGACGGGTTCGTCTCGTTTTTCTAAAATTTGTTAGTAATTTTTTTTTTAACGTAAAGAAAACTAGTAACACAAGATACATTACAATTTTCACATTTTAGACAATTATTATAACGATAAAATCATATTAAATTTTTTTTTTTTTCTAAAATATATTTTTAATATTATAGAAAATATAGGTGCTCATTGTCTAAAATGCATGTGACATAAAAAATTTTCCTCAAAATTTTTTTTTTTTCCACATATCTACATAATATATATTTTATTATTTTCTTCCTAAAAATCCTTTTAGTCTTTTATTTGTATTGAATGAAAAAAAAAAAAAAAATATGAAAAAATAATTTTTTTTTTATATGACATGAAATGAAACAGGACATTGCATATTATATTTATATTTCTGTTATATATACATATGTATATTTTCTATGTATATATATCTTTTTACATATTTGTATAAAAGTATGTAAAGGTGTATATAATTTAAAAATAATATTATGTACCAATATAAATTTCATTCTATCATTGTTGTTTCATTGTTATTGTTATGAATTAGAAAATTTTTTTTTTTTTTTTTTTTGATTTTAAATACACAATGGAACACATATTTTTATTCTTTTTATTGTTTGTGTTATTTAAGTTCAAAAAACCAGAAAAAAAATAAATAATATTCAGGAACAAGATTCTTTTCATGTCTAAATGTACCTATAACAAAAAAAAAAAAAAATTTGTTTCATTTGTTGTCATCCTTAAAATAGACTTCTATTGTTTACCTCTTCCATGTATAGTTATGCATGCACTTGTTAACTACAATGTATGTAAGTATGTGCATAGGTTGGGGTGTATAGAAACAATGTTTTTTTTTTTTTTTTGACAATTATTTTTTAACTAATTTCTTTTTTTTACAATTTGACACAGTTAAGTTAGTAAATATTATTTGTTTTTTTTTTACCTTAATGTGTAGGTATGTTTTATGAGGTATTTTATTATTTATTTTTCTTTATGTGAAAATATAGGAATTTTATGAGGATAAAATCAATTTTCTTCATTTTCTTCTTTTATTAAAAATAAAAAAAAAAAAAAAACGAAAGAAAGTTCAAAAATTACAAAAATTTGAGTAGAAAAAAAAAAAAAAGACTAAGATTTTGACCTAAATTTTGTATAATATGTTCTTCTATTTGTTTTCTTTTGTTCTTTGTAACATCATATCATCTATATACTGAAAAGAAAAGGATAGAAATAAATTTATTTTTCTTTGTTTGTCATTCTGTTTCTTTATTTTATTTTTTGAAAATTTCGTGACAGTGAAACGTTGGTTCATAACCTTATACTTTGTCATTCATTAGAAAGGCAGGTATTTTTCTCTATTTATACGTAAGTACATACATACATATCTGGTATATATTAGTAGGTAAACTTCAATATATATACTTTTTTATTCATATATTTAAATAAGTATACATATAATATTTTATAGACATATATTTTTATAAAATATAAATTAAACATGTAATTCATATCAAAAAGATGGATACAAAATATATATATGTATATGTACCTATATATACATATACAAATATAAAAACAAGAACAATAGGTACGAAAGATTCATTTTTGTAGATTTTTAATTTTGTTTTATTTTATTGATAACCAAAAATAAAAAAATTGAATTATTTTTGATTGTAAAATTGTGTTACCTTATGGTAATATAAGTACATATGTACATACATACATATTATATTGAACGAATTGTGTTAGGACATGCATTTATAACATGTATTTATAGATTTACTTTTACATGCATGTATATACTTATATATATATTATATGATGTACCATGAAAAATATGTATGAATTTACATTTTCAATTTTTGTCTTTTGTCTTTTTATGTTTCAACCTACGTGGATTTTATTTTGGATTTTTTTTTTTTTTTTTTTTTTGGGATAAATGACTTTTCTGTTAAAATTTTCTGACAGAATGTCGCAAAATTCATAAAAAACAAAAATTAAAATTAAAAACTGATAAAAAAAAAACAAAAACTGTTAGTTACATTTTCTTTTCGAAGGGATTTTCTTTATATTAAATTTTGATTAAACCCTAAAGATTAATTTATTTTCAATATAAATTTTTGATGCTGGATGGGGAAAATAAAAAATATGTTCGCAGTTTTAAAAATATCGTAAAACGTTTATTTATTGAATTTAAACAAGATTTAACAAGAGAAAACTAAAAAGAAAAATATTAAAAATTAATTTTGTTTTGTTTGTGTTTTTTTTTTTTTTTGTTTTTTATCTAACATATTATATATATATACATAATTAACATAAAAATTCAACATCTGTTCACAAAATAGTCTAGACTTCAAATGATTAAAATTTAGAACGTGTTTAAATTTTTGTTAAAACGTGTCTTAATCTTTAAAAACCTTGAATGAAAAAATCCTGAATGAAAAAATAAAATTTTTTTTTTTTTTTGCAAATTAAAAAAAAAAAATTTACGTTAACTGGTCTAGCTTATACATATATGACTGATATAGATGTACACATCGAATCAATTTTAAAGGAAAAACCTTTTTCGATTATAATTAAATTTTTTTTCATTTGTTTTATTGAATTTATTCAGGGATACAATCTTAAATCAAAAATTATTTTGAAAATGATATTTATAAAAAATTAGAAGAATTTATGATTCTTAAACTCAGACAAAATCTTTCATTTATTTTGACAAGATATAATTTATAGAATTTGTTTAACTGAATCCAATATATTTATTTTAAATATTGAAAAGAGTATAATAAAAATAAGTAATTTTAAATTTACTTATTTTTTTTTTTTAGTCCCAAATATGATAAATATAAATTGCGTGCAGTTTTTAAAAAATATGAGAAAAATAAAGACTCATAACAATATAAAATTTTTTTAAGAATCTTAAGTAATAATATAACGGTACTGTGAATTAACGCCAGAATGAACTAAAACAATAAGAGTTTTTTTTTTTTTTTGATAATTTCTTCTAAAGTTAGTCTATAAAATAACGAACTAAAAAAATATGAAATAATATTTTAAAAAATTAATAAATGTATTATTTTTTAAAATGCACAAAAAATTGTAATAGAGAAAATATAGAAAATTCGTTAGAAAATACAGAAGGCTTGGATGCTGCGTTCATTTTTTTATATATATACATTATGTATGAATAAAAATATTAAAATTAGAACATTTTAGGCATTCAAATCAGTAAAATTATGCTATGGAATGAGCACATTTTTAATGCTGCAAAATGAATCGATGCAAAGTATTATTTTCCTCTCGGATATCTTATTATCTATAAAGCTTATATCCGACCCAAAATGAAATACAATTTTCATATATGGGTCTTTGCAGCTGCATTAAATCATTTTAATAACATTCGAATCGCTTGATATAGGTGATCTAAATATGACACTTATATTATATTTCTGGGTGTTCGATGAAATATTGAAGCACATTCACTTTTTAGCACTTTTTTAAAAAATTTTGTTATTAAAAATAAACTAATGAAACAAAATAAATAAATTTTATTATTAGTTTTATTCTGTCCGTCAGTTCGTCCGCTTGTCTGAGTGTTTAAAAAACTTCTACACCGTTTGAAATAAAGCAATGTAATTTTAACAACGGATAGGCATCGACAAAGAACTAATTTTGTGGGACAACTTTTTTCTGTTGCCTCACCCGTTACAGATTTATAGCCCTACAAAGTTCGAAAAGCCCTATCTTTAAACTGTTATAACATACTAGTAAAAAAGCCCGTCATACGACGGGTATAAGTAGAAAAATATAGCTTTTGTGAAAGTTTCCTCAGTTTTATGAACAATTTAATTTTAGTAAATTTATTCAAATACTTATATGTATTATATTTAGATATTGATAAATGTAAAATTTATTGCTAAAGTGTTTTAAATAATGAAAAACCTCAATGATGCTGTGAAGTAGTTTCTTTCAAAAATGTAATAAAAATGATTATTTAATAAATCTCATCTCTTGTAAATTTCTTTGTCAAGCTTAGGATTAAAAAACCAAAGGTTGGATTAAAAACCAATGGTAAATAAATTTTTGCCAATAGTAACAAAAATTTTCGCTTCGAAAAAAATACAGTATCAAACTTTATAATTTTGAAACTAAACTACACTGATCTGATGCATTTACCTAATTATAATATATAGTACACTTGTTATATTTTTCTATGGTTGCCATAGCAAATGCTTCAAAACTTTCTTTGTTATATTTTTCAAACAAATTTTTACTCTATCCGTAATAATATTCTGTCTCTTTATCTATCGCTTTCTCTACAAAATCTTCACACCGTAAGTTTTACGCACCTTTTATGTAAAACAATAAAAATTGGCTGTGCATATAATGTTGAAGTTTTAGAAAATAAAAATCATAAAAGAAGCATAAAATTAAGAAAATGTTACACATTCAAAATTTAATTGAAAATTGTGATTCTATAATTTAAATTGCGCTCCTTTAAAAGCTTTGGTTTTACGCACCGCTTTATTTTTTTATAATTTCTACTTAAAAATGCAACTCTTTAAAAACTTTGATTTATGCACTGTCTTGTTTTTTCATTCTTTTTATAGCATAACATTTTAATTCTTTTTTTCTATCTGTTATGTACCTAAATATCAGATGTACGTTTCTTTCTTTTCATAGCATAACATTTAATATTTCTTTTTTCTATCTGTTATGTACGTAAATATCAGAGGTATGTTTTTTTCAATTAAAATCATAACATTTTAATAGTTCTTTTTAGCACATTTCCAAAAAAATTTTGAAAAAATGTGCTTATTAGTTTCACTCTGTCCGTCCGTCCGTCCGTCCGTCCGTCCGTCTGTTTACAAAACTTCTACACCGTTAAAGATAGAGAAAAAAAATTTTAACCATAGGTAGGTCTCATAAAAAAAATAATTTTGTGGAACAACTTTTTCATGTAGCCCCCCCCCATTACGGAGCTACACCCCCTCAAACTTTGAAAAAGCCCTATTTTTAAATGCATATATCTTATGTTCTGCTTAAGATTTTTTCAATCTGAAAACGTCATTCGACAGGTATTTCTTTTATCTTTGCAAATTAATATCAAAATTATACAATTTTTTTAAATTTAGTATTTAAATTTACCGTTATGTGAAAACCAAATTTTGCATGATTTTTCTACTTTCATAACTCCGGCACGCTTCTAGATAGAAGCTTGAAATTTTGAGGCAAGAAAGAACTTTTAGAATTAGTATAAGTTTGCTCAGAAATTTTTTTCGGACCACCCCCTGTTTATGAGCTATTAGGGCTTAAAAATTGAAAATTTGCTATTTTTAAACACCTGTAACTTAGGAACCTGCTCACATTTAACTTCTGCAAGATGTAAAAATTAAAGCTACAATAATATATTTTTACGTGTGTGAAAGGTTTATTTTAGTTGTAAAGGGTTCCAAAGTTGTAGCTCTTCAAAATTGCGAAAAAGCCCCATTTTCAGATGTATATATCTCGGGCTCTGCGTAATAGTTTTGCAATCTAAAACAGGCTGAAGATCGAAAATTTTATTATCTATATAAAACAATATCAAAATTATGTAATATTTTGTAATTTACGATTTAAATTTACCGTTATGTGAAAACCACATTTTGCATGAAATTTCTTTTTTCATAACTCCGGCACCCCTTTAGATAGGAACCTGAAATTTTGAGACAAGAAAGAACTTTTAGAATTAGTATAAGTTTCCTCAGAAAATTTTTTGGTAACGCCCCTTCTTTAAGAGTTATTACGCCTCAAAAATTGAAAATTTGCTATTTTTAGACACCTGTAACTTAGGCACCTGTAAAAATTTTTCTTCGGCAAGACATAAAAATTAAAGCTTCAATAATATATTTTTACGTGTGTTAACAGCTTTTCTTAGTTATATAGGATTCCGGACTTACGGCCCCTCAAAATCTCAAAAATGTCCTATTTTCAAGTTTTTTCTTATTACATGAAATTTTCAAATTTTTGTGTTAGTCACACTTCTAAACAGTTTGTATTGAGTTTTGGAAATGTGCGCTTTTAAAAACCGTTGGTTTACATTCTACCTTGTTTTCTTTAAAAATATTTAAAAACAATCAAAGTAACATTTTTGTTCTCTTTTTTTTCTATTCGTTTTTATTATTCTTCGCAGTATTACATTTTACTTTTTTTTTTTTGTTTTCTGTTATTTTTTTTAAATATTAAATTTATACATCAGTCTATTTAAAAAATATAAATTATAACCTATAGAACATTCTGAATTTTTTTTTTGTTCGTTTATGTTTACCGTCCATTCATTCATATAAATAACTGTTGCCTATATAAAAATTAATAAATCTATAATAAATCTAATATATGTATACCCATATTTTTATTCATATATCTCTATATTATGGGCTAAACTTCTGATTCTAAAATTGTACTATATTATGCCAAAATTTTTAAAAAATTAAGAAAATGTTACTTAGCAAAATTTAAATAAAACGAGGAAGAATACAGTTGACTTTGTCAACTCTTAGATACCCGTACGAACCGTTAGTATGTTCACAGCCTGTCACTCTGCTTACAATATTATTTTTTTAATTTTTTAGTATTTTAAAATAATTTGGGTGAATTTTATAATTTCTAGAACTATGGGTTGTACATATATTCAAACTATATGTTTATATGTACATTCTCCAAAAGCAGATTCTAACCTTCCACATAACGATTATCAATCCAAAACTTTTTCAAATATTCTATAGTACCATTTAATACTAAGCGGTAAATGTATATTAAATTTACTAAGTATAAAACAGTAAATATAATTTTAAATATTATATTATATTATATTTAAACTAGAAAATCCCCTGTGCAATTGCACAAATTCTATAGATTCAAAAACATTTACGTTATCATACTGACTCCCTTAATAAACTACCTAAAAATTTCATTTTTACATCAGCACCATTAAAAAAAACGTTGAAATGACTTACTTACTTGTAATAGAAAAAAAACATAAAACAAATCTAAACACATAAAATTAAAAATGTTAGGTACAGTTTATTAATTTATTCTCGCCGTTTTTTCGTGGCGATAATTTTTGACAGTTTTTATAATTATTGAGAAAAAATGGTCCAAGCTAAAAACACATTCAGGGTAAAAGTTCGTGCCGATATCTCAAAAATTGTTTGAAACACATGTATAAAGTACACAATAAAAACCGGCGAAAAACCAAACAACACCAACCGCTACGACATTTATTTTTTGTTACATTTAAAACACTCCCAATAATCGAAATAATTTTAATATTTGTTAAAATTTTACTCTCTATTTTTCTTTAGTTTTAAAAAAAAAATTTTATGTCGATGAAAAACAGTTGTTTTCGCCGCGAAATTACTTTAATTACCAAAACTACTTTCAAGTCTTTTGCGTTTATTTTTTTTTTGCTTGAAAAAAATTTGCTGAATTTATTTTATTTAAATGTACTTTGGAAGAGGTCTTTGGTATATTTAATAAAAGATTCATGTCTCTGATAATGTAATTTCATAAATTTTCGGGGTCTTTTTTTTGTGACGGTCGTTTTCGACAGCTTTTTAATTTAATGGTCTAATAATAAATTAGTACAAAATTATGAATCTATTGTGAGAGAAGGCTTCTAAAATGATATTTTCTATGTTATTTTTTCTTTTTTTTTTAAGAAAAATTTCCATTTCTATAATATTTAGTAAGTTTCTGATTTCTGTTATGAAATATAATTAGCTAAGTCTGCCGAATTTTATATTAATAAAAAAAATTCAAATATTTTATGTTATATCAAAAATTCAGCTTAAAAAATCAAAATTCTAACCTAAATAAACAAAACTACTATAAAGTCTGTTGCGAAGCTTTTACCAGCTTTTATAATAGTGAAAACAAAATCAAGAATTAATTCGGCCTATTATTTTTTTCTTATAAATATAAGGCTTACTATAAACTTTGCTCTTTTCACTTTCAGGTCTTTTAATTTTATTAAGAGTATTTTTATTTTTTTCAAAACAAAGAGTCATTTGAAAACTGCCAACAGAAGAATAATAATTTATTTTTAATTTACCGCTGCGACCAGTTCATAATGGATGTGGCGGTCAAATTTAAAAATTAAAAATTTGCTTTAAATTTTGTGTCGAAAGTACTTTTTAAAAAGTAAACATTTGTGTCTCTGATAAGGCTTTTAGTCGAAGATTTATGTCTCTGATAATAAAATTTTAAATTATTAAATAAATATATAGAAATATCATCATTGCCAGTTTAGTTTACATTCAGTGTGAGTGGTTTATTATAGAAATAAAATATTTTTTTTTTTACATGTTGGCAAGGTCTTATCATTATATTGTGTACATTATCAGAAATTCAATCATTAATTTCAGGTATTATAATCTGATCTGATTAATAAATCTTATTTTTTTCCATGGCTAACAATATTATTAATGGTCTAATAATAAATTAGTACAAAATTATGAATCTTTTGCGAACGAAGGCTTCTAAAATGATATTTTCTATGTTATTTTTTTCTTTTTTTTTTAAGAAAAATATCCGTTTCTATAATATTTAGTAAGTTTCTGACTTCTGTTATGAAATATAATTATTTAAGTCAGTCGAATTTTACATTAATAAAAAAATTTCGAATATTTTATGTTATACCAGTTCTACCGAAAATTTAGCTTAAAAATCTAAATTTCAACCTAAATAAACAAAACTATTTTAAAGTACGTTACGAAGCTTTCACCAGCTTTTATACTAATGAAAACAAAATCAAGAATAAAATCGGCCTATTATTTTTTTCTTATAAATATGAGGTTTACTATAAACTTTGCTCACTCTCACTTTTTCACTTTCAGGCGTTTTAATTTTATTAAGAGTACCTATTTTTATTTTTTTTTTTTCCAAAACAAAGATTGAAAATGCCAACAGAAGATTAATAATTTATTTTTAATTTACCGCTGCGACCAGTTCATAATGGACGTAGCGGTCAAATTTAAAAATTAAAAATTTGCTGAATTTATTTTGATTGAAAATGTGTTTTTAAGTATGTACTTTTCCTTTTTTGACTGTACTCACTTTTAATGAAGGGTTTGTGTCTCTGATAATACTTCTAGCGGAAAATTTGGTCACTAATAATATTTACTAAATTTATTTATATATTTAATGAACGGTTTGTGTCTCTTGATAATACTTTGAGTCAAAAATTTGTGTCTCTGGTAATAAAATTTTAAATTATTAAATAAATATACAAAAATATCATCATTGCCAGTTTAGTTTACATTCAGTGTGAATGTTTTATTATAGATTTAAAATATATTTTTTTACATCTTGGCAAGGTCTCGCCAACATCTTGTGTATTATATTATAGATATTCCATTGACAGAATAATTTCTTATAAGTACAATAAAATACATATATGTATGTAAATACGGCGCTATATAATATACATCTATACTCTTATCATTCATTCACTAGTGACATATACGATATATTGTAAATAAACATGATATTATATAAGTATGTATATATATCAATATCATATAAATAAAAATTCTTCAAGCAACCGTTATGTTGTATATTTATTTACATTTTTATGTACTACGCATTATATCCTCAACAATTTCAAATTATCGAGTAAAACAAAATGCAAAAAAATTAGTTAAAGAAATTTGTTAGAAAATTTGAAAAAATCAAGTAACACTTTCATCAATTATAAAGTAACCCTATATTATTAAAAAAAGTTGTTAACAGAAATAAAAGTATAATGTTGGAGCTTTAATTTTTGTGTATTACTTCAAAAAAATTTTAACAGGTGTTCAAGTTACAGGTGTTTCAAAATAGGAAATTTTCAGTTTTTGACCCCTTACAGCTCCTAAACGGGGGGTGATACAAAAAAATTTTCTGAAATGACTCATACTAATTTTCAAAGATCTAACTTCTGTCAAAATTTCAAGTTTCCAACTTTAACCGTTTAGAAGATGGAAGGGTTAAAGAATTTTGCAAAATTTGAATTTCGCACAACAGTAAATTAAGACACCGTATGCCAAAATTATATATTTATTGTATATATACTGTTAAAGCTAATGCAAGTAGTAATCATTTGGCGTTTTCAAAATGAAGATATACCTTATACAACTTGTGCTATAACAATTTAAATATAGAGCTTTTTTGAACCTTTGGGGAGCTGTAGCTCCGTAACGGGTGGGGCTACAAAAAAAAGTTATTAAAAATAAAATTAATATTTTTGTGAGATCTATCAGTAGTTAAAATTTCATAGCTCTATTGCAAAAAAAATGTGGGGATCTAAAAGTTAGGTGTTCGAGAGCTACCCTAAGGCTTGGTCCAAACTCAACCAAAAAAAATAGGGAACCTACAAATTACTCCCAGAATATTTTGTGTAAATTTCAAGATTCTAGCTTTCTTAGTTTTTGAGTTAGCGTGCTGACGGACGGACGGACGGACATGGCTCAAAAGTCTTAGAATTTTTTTCTGATCCGATCCATACCTTTGAAGGTATATCTAGCTCGCTTATTTCGAGGTGTTACAAACGGAGGAGTAATTTTATTATACCCGATCCTATCGTACGGGTATAAATATTATTGCAATTTTATAATGTTCTACTTAAAAATCCGAACCTTTAAAAACTTTGATTTATACACTGCCTTGTTTTTTCTTTCATTTCATAGCATAACATTATAATATTTATTGTTTTCTATCTGTTATATGGGTAAATATCAGATGTACGTTTCTTTCTTTTCATAGTATAACATTTGTTAAATTAACATTTAACATAACAGTAGGGCACGCTACTCAGCAGCAGCAACTTGTCTTTTATTATATTTAGATAAGATTATATAAGGCATATTTTCAATCTGAAAACGCCAAACGATAGCTAGTTTTTATAAATAAATGCCAAACAATAAACTTTATAAATATATAAATAAATATATAAAATAAATAAATGGCTTTGCCATCCCATATATTTTTGTTTGTGTTAATATTTTTTCTTCACCTTATAATTGACGAAAGTGTGAGATGATTTTTCTCAATTTTTTCTTATTGGTTTCATTATTATTCATAATTTATATTAATAAAATACGTAATTTATATTATTATAAATTTATTTTTCAATATATCTACTCTTCACACTAGGCTTATTATGGAATATTTATAGATGATGCGGTTTTTGGGAATTTAGGTATTTCGTTGATATAATAAGAACATCCGGAGTGTGAAATTTATTTGTAGTCAATATATCAAATTTAAAGAAATATTAGACACTTGTTTGCAATCAACACCTCAAAATATTACCCCAGTTCTTCCTCTTCCCTCCACTCCAAATTGTATTTACAACTATATTCCAACAACAAAGTATTTAAAACGGTGGTAAAATATTCTTTTTAAAAAAAAAAACATTATTTTAGCACAAGTTCAGTTTTGGCTCTAGCGTTATTTCGTTCTGGCATTAATTCATAAAGTCTGATGATATATCTGACAAAAATTTTAATTTTTAAACTGTACATATTTGAACTTTTTTGGTACAAAGACGATATTTAGAATTCAATTCTCAAAATAAACATTTTTCGTTTGGTATCAAAAATGAATTTTTCTTTTTTTAAACAACCTTTGAAGTCTCTTCACTAGAAAAAAAAACCTATAAAATTACTCTACTAAATGAATTTTTTGTAGTTTTACTGCGCTTTTCCTATACTGTTTTATATATTGACAGAATATCATTATCGTCTATACGTATGTTGTTTCATCTTCTTAAGCCATATCATTTCTGAGCAATAAGTTTGGAACACAATTTACGAGCACTGGATTGCCCGGTATTATTTCAGCTGTATTCCAGCTTTAATATGTTTCTTTTGTGAAGTGGACATATGAATATGACAAAGAAATTACACTACCTTTCCTTTCCACGTGTGTCTGTAAATGTCGTAAGAATAAATATTGTTACGACATGTGTGTGATTTTAACACACATTCCCTCGGTGTTTACAGCATATTTTTATACGTTCTAGCCACTAAGTCATCTAAGTCCCTAATATATTTTAAATTGAGATATTAATGAGCTTTTGGAAATTTTTAAGTAAAAGTACAAATACCTACCCCTGTTAAAGATCTTTGTTTTGTTTTTATGCTATACTTATCATTTAAATCTGAAATGTTTTAAATGTAAAATAATAATTAAAAAAATATTTTATTATGAATTGATACACTATTAAACATTTTTAATCAAATTTAATTAATTTTTATTACATAAAATTTTGCTAAATTTTAATAAGATGAGCAAAAAATTCTTAATGTATTTTTTATAATTTTAATTATTTATTGAATTTATTTTCTAAATTTTTTAAACGAATTGCTAAATTATCTATAAATTTTTTTTATTACTGTATTTTTTAATAGATTTTTTTCTTATACTTTTAGAAATTCTAATTAATCTCACATTTCCATCATTTTTAATATCTCACAATTGAAATTTAATTTCCTATTTTATAAAATGAAAAAATATTTTTTTTTTTTTTAAATAATAAATTTTGAATTACTTTTCAAATAAATATTAAATATAACATAATATTATAAAATATTATACCGTGTAGCAACTATAGGAATCATAAGATTAAAACAATTTTAAACATTTGTTTTATTTTACTTTAAAATTAAAAAAAAAAATAATAACCGAAGAACGTAAAGCTTTAATTGCAAATAGACTTTAAAAATTCTAAATTGTTGCATTTCTTATTTAACTAATCCTTAAATTGTCCTGATAATGTATTGAGCTCCTAATTCTCCAAAAACAAATTTAATAATTATCGCATATAGAATCATAAATAGAGTTTTTAATTTTAAAAGAACTGATTATTTTTTATTGTCACTATGTCACTAATTCTTTCTTTTCTACATTTTATATGAAGAAATCTTAATAATTTTCAGGAATGTTCCTGTTTTAAATCAGCTAACAAATATTACCAACTATTGCAACCCATGAAATATTCCATCCCACAATTCCCTCGTTTGATACAATCGGGATATAAATACTGTCGAAGTCTCTTTGAAAATATTAATTTAAAAAAAAAAGTGGAACATTTATAATTTGATGAATACCTTCTACCTTAACCATACTTTATTATATTCTCTCTTATATTTAATCCAAAAAAAAATTATTCAAAATTTAATCTACTATACCTTTATACAGGATTTAATACTATTTTTTGTTTTTTTTTTTTTTATAAAATGTCCTTTTTATTAAAAAATAAAAAAAAAAACATATAACCAAAATCTGATATAAGTTGAAAATAATTTTTTAAAAAATCCTAGAGATCTTAGATTAAACATACATATTTAACTACCAGAAAAAATAAAAAATTTTTTATACCATAGCAATAAAATCAAAATTTAAGAGCATAAAATACATGCAAGAAAAAAATTCATTAAAAAAAAAAAACTTATCTAAATATTATATCTAATAAACGGGAAATTATGACTACAAAATCATAAAATAAAAGCGTATTTTCACCATTCCCCTGTTTTTTCCATTTTCCAAACCATTTTAAAAATATATATATGCACATATATATTTTAATTTTTTTTCAGTCCAAAATAAAACGAAAAACAACATAAGAAAATTTCAAATCAAATTTATTATCAATTCTTATGGTTTATTTTATATCGAAAACGATGGCGTATTGCATAAAAAACCAAAAAGAAATCAAAATCAATTTAAATCTATATGGTATGTTTGTAAATTTATGACCGAAAAAAAAAAAACAAACAAACAAACAAGCTAAAAATGGAACTTTATTTTTTTTTTTTTTAGATATTTTCCAAGGTTTTACAATTTTTTATTACTTATATACAATCTAGAAAAATAAATCTCGTTTCGGAACAGCAATTTACCCTCCCCCCATCACATCTAAATAATTTCTATTGAAAGGAGTATTATTAACTCATCATAATATAGTTTTACGTATAATTTATATGATTTTCTGTTTTCCTATTTTATATTAGGTAAGAAAACAAAAAATAACTATTTATGTACCTTATATTAATTTATTTTTAATATTTAAAATAAAATCAAAGTTGAAATAACACCTCAAAAGAATAGATTGAATATTTCAAAAGTACTTTTACTTTTAAAGTAAAGTAAATTTATGTATTTACACAATTAATTTTTCAAACATTAAAAATATATTAAAACATGCTTCAATTATTTTAATATTAAACTGTTTAATTGTTAAGAGTTAACTTTAGGTAAAATTAATAATAAAATCTTGACATTATAATAATACCTAAAAATTGTATTTTTTACACAAATTTGATTGTTTCGATTTAAACGCTAATTAATTTTCTAAAATCAAAGTAATTCAGAACTTTAATTGTCTTTTATTTAATTTTATATATTGCTGAATTTGTTTCATTTATTTTTATTTACTAATTTAATTTACTGCATATAAGGATTTTTGACATTCTAAATACATACATACCTATTCAAATTTCTTTATTTTTTATCTTTATCAAATCTTATTTTATACATATTTATATAATATGTACATATCCACACATACATATATATTTTCAAAGAAAATATTTATAAAAATTTAACCTTTATAATTTTTTTTTATTTTTTTATTTATATGCATTATTTTATTCATTTATTCATTTTTTGTTTTTTTCATTTATTTAAATTAATTTTGAAATTTATAAAAACAAAACACCATAAAGTAATATATAACGGTTTTTTTATTACAACAAAATGTAAACAAAAAATATCAACAAATAAAACTGTCAAAATTTATTTCTGTCACAATATTATTTCAATGCTACCAACATTACGAAAAAAGAGACAATAAACAATATAATAAAACATCTAAGGATACCAACATTAGAAAATATTTTATATTATGACCAAAAAAAAATACAAATAAAATAACAACAAAAAGTCAAATGAAAAAATAAAGAGTGCAGAATTCAAAAAAAGTATCTATAAAATCTCTCCAAATATGAAAAGAAAAAAAAACAATCTCCACATTTCTCCAACACAATCAGTTTTTTTTTTTTTTTTTTTTATGTAAAATAGTATAATCTATGCATTTTTGCTGTAAAAAAAATTAAAAAAAAAAAAAAAAAAACTATACAAGAATAGAAAACTAAAAGTTATTTTGACATCTTCTCGCAGAAAAGTCAATTTTTTTTATACATATAACAGAGGAGGTTTTTTTTTTTTTTTTACATGTGTTTGTGTTTTTGTAATTCGTCGGGTCGCGGTTTTATTCGTCGTCTAAAACAAAAAAAAAAAAAAATAATTTAATAAAATTTTATATTTTAAAAAACTAAAGTAAATTTTCTATTTAAATAAAAATTAAAGTGAATATAAATGTTTAAATCAAATAAATAAATTAAAAATTTTCCAGCCCCACCTATATTTCACAAAATACAAAATAAAATTTTTTGTAATAATTTTTCAGAAAAACTTCAATTAATAGATATTTTTTGTGTTTTTTATTCACTTTTCAATAAAACAGATTGTGACAAAACAAGAAAAAAAAAAAAGATATATAAAAATTCTCTCCACCATTTATTTGTGTATTAATTTTTTATTTTTTATTTTTTTTTTTTTTTATATTAAAAGAAAAAAAATGAGACAATAGCGCAAAGGTTGTGTGATAGATGTGAAAAAAAAAAATAATAATCAAATAAATTAAATACATTATATTTATAATATAATACTTTTTAAAATTAAATTGTGAAATTAAGGTTATTTGAATGAATTTCCTTTTATTATAATTAAAAATTAAAATATCTTAAGTTTTTATTAAGATTTTAAATAAATTTATTAATTTGTTTTATGTTAAAATTTGAAAGAAATTTGCAATTGGAAAAATTGATTTCATAGTGTATTTTATACCTATTATACATAATATTATATATGTACATTGTACATACATATTATACATAACTATATATATATATATATATATTTTTTGTGGTTCATTTATTTATGATTCTTTTATTATTTCTTATTTGTAATATAAGAATAAATAAGAATTAAGTAAATTTATTATTTTTGATTACAATTTTTCTTGTTCTTAAATGGTTTTTTTTTTTTTTTTTTTTTTGTACTTTTTACTTCTTATTTGACAGCTGCTTAAGAAGAAAATTTTACCATCAACCGAGAAAAAAAGTACAAAAATAATCAATAAAATGTGCAAAAGAGAAATTTTTAAATGTGTGTGTGTGTGTGTTTATATTCGGGCAATATATATCATCATAATAATATAAATATATATACGTATTCATATATGTACTTATAAAGTTATAATTCTATGTTTAATTAAAAGAAACAAAAAAAGAAAGATAACAATAATATTAAATACACAACATGATGTTTCTTATAAGTAAAAAAAAAAAAAAAAAAAAGTTACAAACAAAAGTATAAGATTAAAATAACAATTGTACTGTAATAAAATATCTACTACACTACAGTACAATTATGTATATCATATAATGTACATACATATGTACAAAAGTATATTTTGAACTTTGAGTTAAAATTTTATTTTTGTGTGAATTTATTTTGTGTATTCACAGTTTAAAACTTCATCATATTTTTAAAAAAAAATATATATATTTTTTTTCTGTTTTTGTTTTTTATTTTATTAAATTTTTTTTATTTTATTTATTATTATTTATTATTATTATTATTATTTCGGTATATATTTTATGTACATGTGGGTTAGTTTAGTACATAATAATATTACATATGTACATACATACATACTTGTGTATACATATTATATGTACTTAGAATTAGATATAGGTATACTTTTGCTCCATATCAATTTGTTTTCTTCTAATTTTTTTTTATTTTAATTTTTTTTATTCTTTTTTCATACTATTTTATTTATTTCATAAAAATATCAATATTTTTTAAGATATTATTTTCAAATGATATAGATCTTCAAAAAAAAAAAAAAAGAAATTATTAAAAACAAACAAAAAAAAAAAAATAATAATTTATGAAAACAACGCAAAATACTTAAGTAGCTTTTTTTTTTTTTTTATTAACATAAATTTTAAAAACAAAGAAAAAATGTACTAAAATTTAAAGAATGTGACATTTGATACAAGTTTTAAAAAAAAAACACATAAATATAATAGGTATACCTATAATAAAAAAAAATATTTAAAATAAATAAAAAAAATTATTTTATATTGTATTAAAATGTTGCTTCTTTTTTTTTTTTGTTCTTTTTCAAATTAATTTTAAATAAATTTTATAAATAATAATATTTCAAAAGAAAACAAAATATAAAAAGCAAAAAAAAAAAAAAAAAAACTTTAAAATAAATAAATACCTAAATTAATAGATTAAAAACTATGATAATTTCCTATATACATACGTACATGTAGTAGCTATACATGTGTATTTTATAATTTATATACGCTGATGAATAATATTATTTACTTATTTGTTTTTTTTTTTTAAACATTTTATTTTATTTTTTACTCAATATTACGATTTTTTTTTTGTAGTTTAGTAGGTACTAAAAATAAAAATTTTTTCCCCAACTTATTAAAAAGAAATAAAAATATTCTTGATTTATTGTACCTAAATTGAACATTATAAACGTATTTTTCATATTAGATTATGCAAAAAAAAAAAAAAAAAATAGAAAGTATGTAATAGGATTGCCAGATCTCTTGTTTTATTATTATGATTCCATTTAGAATATTCCAATCAATATACCTACAATATTCAGTTTATTTTGTTCCAATTGAAAAAAAAATACAAAATTTGTGCAAAAAGGATTTTATTTATTTATTTTTTTTTTTTTTTATGGTTACTGCGCATAAACACTTTAAAATTCCAACACAAAATGATTTTATTCTTTAATTTTTGTTTTTTTTTTTTATTTTTCACATAGATATAAAACTTTTGTTTAGAAATTTTGTAATTATATTATGTACATATATACTTAATATATACCGTCTATGGAATGCATTAATATGTACATTTATACATATTTAAAAGTTACTTAAAAAATAAAAGTTGACATTTGTAATTTAACATGGTTTTTTTTTTTTTGTTTTGTTAAGAAAACAATAATAAATTAGAACATATGTTATACTATTAAAATCTTCTCATGCAATTTAATTTCATATATATGTAAATGTTTTTTTTTTTTTTTGTTTTTGCAAAATATAAAAAAAAACGTATGTTAAACGTTCATTGACACTTAAAAAAA
Organism: Poecilobothrus nobilitatus; assembly: GCA_947095535.1. Taxonomy (NCBI): domain Eukaryota; kingdom Metazoa; phylum Arthropoda; class Insecta; order Diptera; family Dolichopodidae; genus Poecilobothrus; species Poecilobothrus nobilitatus. The sequence goes on along the minus strand of OX352772.1, from coordinate 320,790,736 downwards.
GTAAACATCATAAAATCAATTATTATTCTTTAGTGTCAATATACGTAATATTTTTTTGTTTTTTTTTTTTAATAAATTGCATGTTTAATTCATTAACCGTGTCTAGTCGAAAAATCGAAATATACTAAATTTATATGTGTGTAGCGAATATGTATGCATATATAATTGACTCATTATATAATATTTACATCAGGTTACATATATGTGTCTACTCATAATAAAAAAATATAACTAATAAGTAACTAATTACCTACTTATAGAATTTTTACATATAACCATAACGCATTTAATTAGGTATTACCTAAATAATTTTAAGTAAACTTTAATATATTTAAAAACTGTTTTAGATAACTGTAAAATATAAATATGAAATTGAAAATGCATTTTTTTTTTTTTAGGTTATTAATGAATTTAAAAATATTATTCATATAAATATTATATACACATAATTACTTATTATTATTTTCAAAATTATTATTCATTCATTATTTGTGTAATTTAACAATAAAAACCACAAAAAAAAAAAAACAATTTTTACTAATTTAGAATTCTTAATTAAAAACTTTAACACATACTTAAGTACACAAGTACTTTATTTGAATACATACATATACATACTATAAATTATGGAAAAATTCCCGGCATATAATATTTCCTTTTAAATTTTATAAATATTTAGTAATGGAATATTTTTTTATTTTTAAACCAATCGAAATATCTTACATGGGGTCACAATTAACTTCTTTAGCGCTAATATGAAATTAATCTTTTATGACTAAAATTACAGTTTTTTTTTTTGCGTTTTCTATTGAAAAGTATTGGTCTTATTAGAATTAAACAGAACATTCGTTTGTTTTATTTTGTTTTTTAGTTTTTTATTGTACTGACTCTATTTTTCACTCTATACATTATTCGACATTTACAGTTAAGTAATCATTAATAAAATCCAGACAAATCTTTATTAGATTATCGCTATGTGCATTTCATTTTAAACAAAGATCTATCATTAATTCACTTATATATAGGATCGATCACTCACTAGTTCCCCTGAAATAATAAAATTGTATGTATTTGGAAATGTTTTGTCTTATAATGTTTGTGTTACGTTTAGAAAAGAGTATTGTTGAGAGTAGTTGGAAGTAATTAGTAAATGGAATGCTAATTTAACATTATCGTATTTAATCTTATCTACTCTTTCTATGCTGCCCATACACGGCGGACTAGGTTGAAAACTTGGTACGGACTTGAACGGTACGGACTTGACGGTACGGACTGGTACGGACTTGATAAGTTGTATCGTGTATGGGCAAGTTGTAAAACCATTTTGATGGTTGAAAAGTTCGTTGAAAGAATATCAAAAAATTTTGATTTTTGTGGGCGGAATCTTTGGTTTATAGTTGAGTTGTATCGTGTATGAGCAAGTTGTACAACTTAAATGTCATTTTAACATTAAGATTTTTTGATTTGAGAAAATAATAAAAAATATAAAGTACATAATTACAACGGTTGGATGATAGGTTGGATAAGTGTGTGGTATGGTTCTAAAACCTGTCCGCGAACCAAGTTTACAACCTAGTCCGGCATGCATGGGCAGCATTAAAAGGATGCTGCAGTTTACTCTGGCTGATGCAGTTTACTCAGGCTTGTGTAGTTTACAAGGAAAATTGTAGTTTACTTCGTTAAAAGTAACGCAAACAACGTTAAATAATTTGATAAGTGTTAGTAGATAAGAATTATAGTTGACAATAGTTTAGCAATTATTTATTGTAACTAAACTTCTTTTATACAGATGCCTAAAGATTTACAATAATATATAGAATTTTAAGATTTACAATAATTATCCATTGTAATAAATTTGAAATACATATAATAATTGCTTCTAGTTTTAAATTAAATATGAAACGATTATCAGTTAAAAATGTGATAAGTGACATTTGCCAACAAATGTATGTATTATAAAACTGACATGATAAATGCGACTAGTAAATAAAAAAGGACTAAATTGGTTGGTTTACATTGCTGCTCTCTAAAAATCTAGCATAAGAGTACAATTAGGACAGACAAGATACCGTTTTGATAATATTCACTCGTATTTTTGATTTTCAACTATATGTGCTATCAAGAGCGTGCAGGATTCAGAAATAAAATTGAATCTCCAATTTAACTTCGTGATAGCTAGTTTATGTCTGAAAAGGTAGGGAATCACCAGTTTTCCCAGCTAACCCAAAAAAAAAGGTTTACTGATAACTATAATATGCCTAGATAATAAGCAGCTGTTCAAAAACTGAAAAATAACTAAAGATATGTAAGTATCTACTATTTAAAAAAAAGATTTAAGTAAATAACTACTTAATTTTAAACACCTTAAATAATCATTAAATAGGGGCCTCAGTGGCCTAGTGGGTAAGAGCGTATAAAATACGCTGTAAACACCCAGGGAGTGTGGATTTGAATCCAATACACGTCGTAAGAGTTATTCCCCCTTACGACATTTACAGCCACGCCTGAACAGGAAAAGCTGTGTAATTTCCTGTCCATATTGCATTAGAGAAATGGATTAAAAAAAAAAAAATAATAATAATCATTAAACAAAGTTCAGTTATCAAATTAAGTATTAATTTTTATGAAAAGCAAACTTTTAAAAATTGAAATCATTGAACAACATCCTTTCATCCTTAAATAATAACATTATTAAACATATAAAAGAATTCTAGATAGGTACTCCTATACCATAAGTATGGCAAATAACATTTTATAATAGTATGGCAACCCGATTCTATATTCATATTCATAATTTTCTTAATTAACAAATTTTACATTATAAATATGTATTGTGGTGACATTAAAAAAATACAAATACATATGTACAAAAAAATTCTTTTAACCAAAATTTTTTATTAGTTTTTAACATAAATTTTTTTTTTCTTTTAACTTTAACTTTGATTTTAACATTTACCTTTGTTTTAATATTAGAAATGGTGTTAATTTCAAGTAAGATCTATTATTAAAATTTTTTTTTTTTTTTTTCAATGAAATTCTCACCAAAATTTAAAAACAATAACAAGAAAATCCAAAAAACAAAAAAAAAAAAAACCTTTGATAACAAACTTTTAATGAAAAATTTTCTTTTACTCTGATTTTTTTTTGTTTTTTTTTTTTTTTAAACAAAGGCAAAAAAAATTCATATTATGTGTATCTATAAAATACAAAAAAAAAAAAAAAAAACCTATAATTTGACATTTAACTTTTAGAAAATTAAACAAAACAAATATAAAACAAATTGAATTTCAATAGCAAAGTAAAAGTATCTACATATATATATATAAATATTTTATATTATTCATTCTAATATACAAAATAAATCGAGGTTATATTGCAGCATCTCAAAATTTTTTTTTTTTTTTTTAGTTTATATGCCTGCGTACTAGATTCTATCATGTGAAAAAAATTTAAATATATTTTTTTCTTCTATTTTATATTTTTTTCTCACTTTTATTTTTTCTCTCTCATAAAATGAAAAATAATTCTGTACCTAATATGAAAATCTGTTATCCTTATCAATATAAGTATGAATATATGTTTAGTTAATATATCTTTATAGATTGAAAAATCCCCTTTTTATCCAAATTAAGATTTAATAAACAAATTAATCCATATTAATAAAAACTACAACAAAACTTTAATTCTAATTTCCATAAACGGAGTTTTTTTTATTTTTTTTTTTTCTTAAAGTACCTAAAGTTTATTTCAGAAAAATTTAAAAAAAAAAACATATTTTTGTATCTATGTATGTACATAGGTACTCGGTACTCTTGAATACATATTCAAATAATCTCCTCTCTGCGAATATAAAGTTGACAAAAAAAGAAAATATCTAACATAAAAAACAAAAAAAAAAATAAGAATACATAATAATAATAATAATAATATGTACTTAGGTGTTTATATACAATAAGTACTACTGCCCCAAAAGTATCTAAAAAGATGTTATACCTATGTTTTACATTTAATTCGATATTATTATTATTATTATTATTATTATTCATCATATTAATATCATTATTATTATTAAAATAATTATCATCTTTTTATTATCATCATTATCATAATCTAGAATCAAAATTTTAAAAATTATAATTCAATCATTATCAAAATAATCATCATCACATTATTATCATTATTATTATCAGCATTTTATTTTTGTCAATATAGTGTAGATACAAATTACCTACATAAAAATCTTTAGTATATAATATGTATCGCAAGATATATTATAATATATTCTCCTTTATACAGTTATAGCAATATATATATATAAAATGTATTTATATAAACATAAAATATAAATTTATTTGTATGTATATCATATATCTATATAAAATGTGTGTAAGTACGTACGAAAAATCATGTTATATAGGTTGGTTGGTTGATTCGTTTTTTTTTTTTTTTGTTTGTTTTGTTTTTCTTAATTTTCTTTTTCTTTTTTTTTTTTTTGTTTTTGCTTTTACTTTATTATGTCGATAGATCATTGAACTTTGGGGTGTCTGATGGTTGATCATTTTCGTTTATATTATAAAAAAAAAAAAAAAAAAAATTTAATGAATGTAGCCATGTATAGATATATAAAATTGTGCATATTTATATCATATACTTATATGTGTATGTACAATGTACCTATTAAAATAATTTTTTTTTTTTTTTCATGTTTTTTTTTTTTTAAAAAAAAAGAATCATTTAGTGCGAAAAAAAATTCAGTTTTCACTGCATTAATTATATTTTATGACGAATAAAATAAATAAAATATAAAATATAGTGTAAATTGATAGGGATTTTTTTTTTCATTTTAAAGGACAATCCCATCAATCATGTTTTGTATAATATAAATAGGTACCTAAGTAAATTGTTTTTTTTTTGTTTTTTTTTTGTTAAAAATATGAAAATTATATTTGAATTTAAGTGCATATTATGTATGTAAGTATCTACGTATTAATAAAAAAAAGAGGGTTTATTTGATTTTATTTGTTTTAACAAACAAATTAAAATAATTTTTGGAAAATGGGATAAAAATTTTAAAATTTAATCTTTAAATATAAAAAATATATGTACCTATTTAAGTAAATATTTAAATCTGTAAAATAAAATAAAGAAAATACATATTGTATACTTAAAACTATATAGGTATTGTATTGTATTGTATTTTATTATTCTTTATTAAAGTATTTTTTATAAAAAAATTAAACGATTAGACCCCATCCCCAGAAAAAAATGTTAGTATTGAATCTAAGTATTAATTTTAAAATCTTGAAATAAATAGAATACGACAATTTTTTATCTCTAAACAATTTTTAAGAGGTTTCGGTGGCCTAGTGGCAGTGGCAATATAGGATCGAACCCAACCTCTCCCCTCGCGGAATTTACTGCCACGCCTGAAAAGGAAAGGCTGGGTAATTTCTTTGTCACATTTATGTTAAACAAAAAAAAAAAAAAACTTTTTAATATTAACTATAATACCAGTTTTTACGTTTTAATGTTTAATATTTATTAAATATATGATCAATGGATTGTTTTCGTTTACGTATTTGTTTCAACGAATTGAATTAGTCGCTTAATTTTAGGTAAATTCATTAAAATTAGATCAATAAACTTAGTTTACTAAGTGAAAAATAAGCTAAGCTAAGACTCTGCTCGTTTTCAAGATATGGGGCTTAAACGAAATTTTCATACTTTTTTAGACTATACTTATATATATAGTCTAAAAACGGAGTAGAATTGTAATTTCTTAAAATTAAAAAAAGTCTGAAAATTTCATTTAAGCGCCATATCTTGAAAAGGAGACAAGTCTCATCTTAGCCCCCATACAAGACAATTACTTTCACGAGTCTTTATAGCGGTATATGTATATCAGAGCAATTAATTAGGTAACACCCTATATAATTCACCCATATTTTCTTAAACTAAGTATAACTATCTAAAAAAAATCATTATCACTCAGAATTTTATTAAAAATTAAGCATACGTTCTTTATTTTAGACCTTATATACTTAACCATTATAGACCTCATTGGTAAACCATTAAAATGTGTGCAATATATACATTTAATCTTATATCGATTATAACTTATATCATTTAATCTTATATCGATTATAACTTATATCGATTTTAAATGTTGAACACAGATCACAACTTATAAATTGCCCCTCATTAAAATATTAACCTACATTAATAAATTCAATTTAATTAAATACTTATTTAAATTTATATATGAATAGTTGTTAAACGTCGCGGTATACTGTTATTTCTTTAATTATGAAAATGACATTTGATATTATTTTTTGGTATAATTATTTTAACTTTTTACAACATTTTGAAAAAAATAAAACAAAATAACCACAAAAGAGAAGATACTTAAAAGATACAAAATTCAGTGTAAATTATGTATATGTACATAATAAGAGTAACAAAAAAAAATAATTTAAAAAAATCTTTAAATAATGAAAAGCACATTAAAATAAACGAAAAAGAAAGAAAAAGAAAGAACAAAACATTAACCTTAAGTGAAAAAGTTTTTTTTTTGTTTTTTTTTTTTAAACTTGTTATGATTTTTAAAATATTTTAACCATGATTTTGAATTTTTATTTTTTTTTTTTTCGAATTCTGCTACTTAACCATTATTTTAACATTCAAATCATTTTAACAGTCTACTAAATTCATAACAAAAAAAAATATTTTGAATTTTTAATGAAGCAACACAAGAAAAAAGAAAATAAAAAAAAAATGGTGTTAAAAATTTTGTATAAAATATGTACTTTATTTTTGGTTTAGTATCTATTAGTATGGATTTATTAATTTATTATTTTGGTAGTGCAAAAATAATAAACGTTCTGTCGTACTACCTCAACAATTTTTTATTTTTTTTCTTAATAATTACTTTAGTAATTTATTCAAAACATATAAGTAGCATTTATTAATATAACATTGAATTTAGTGATTCTTTAGAATACAAATTTTTGACAATTCAATTTAAAATTTTTAACTTCAAAAATAACTAAAAGTGATCTTATTAATAATTTTTAACCCTTTAACAGCTAAACAAGTTAATCTATTTAAAACGAATCTGTAGTTATTACTTACTACTTTTGCAATACATTGATATTTAATCTATTTTCATTAAATAAATGAGTCATAAATCCATATATCCCCATTACTCATTCGAATGGGTCATAAAGGCATATTCCCTCATTCCTCATTCGAATGGAGTCATAAAGCCATATTTCTATAAAAAAAAATTGTGTCATAAAGCCGTAAATAATTTTTAAAACGACCGGCGTAATGTTTTGTTGTTGAAATATGCATGTAAAAAAATAATTTGGAAGGATTTTAGAGCTGGTTACAAAATCAACGTTTCAATTATTTTTGTTTATTGTTATTTGTTTGTTTGTTGTTTGCTGTTATAATTTCTATAAAAAAAAAATTTGGTAGGAGTTTAAGTTAAGTTAATTATTAGGTTTAATAGATTTTCTTTAAAACGAGTTTTAATCGAATGAGACCTAACGCCATATGACTTTATATAATGGTAAAATATGACTTTATGACAATGAGTCGTTAAACAATGATTCGTTTAGTTTGAATAAAATTGAGCTTGAACTGAAATCCTACTTTCTCAAACAAAAACCAGAAAAGGTTATGTATAAAAAAGTGAAATTTGAGTTCAAATTCAGTTTTATACATTCGACACAATTTCTTTTAACTTAACCATTAAATTGTGCGAAAATTAAAGAAAATGTATATACATATATAATAATTTGAAACTTATTAATTTAATAGCAGATCTGCTTACCTTTGAAAATATCTACTATATAAAAAGAACAGTTCCTCACTTTTTTAGATTAATATTTTTATTTATACTTAGTTTACGTTAACCTACTATAATCTAATTTTTACATCTTAATCCTTCGTTTTTTTTATTTTAGAATAGGAAAATCTTCAAGAGACACCAAGATAACCTAAGTTGTAGTGAGAGATTTTTACTCGGATTAAAGAATAAACGCCATTTTATCCATTTACGCATAATAATGACTAATGAGTAATGTCTGAGTAATCCTCAGTCGAAAGTATAAAATAAAAACCGATATAAAAGCATATATTTTTAACTTAAAGATTATTATAATTAAATTGATAATTAAGAAAGAAAATCGTCAAGATTTGTTTTTTAAATTGGCCGTAAAAGTGTTAACAATACTTTATTACATATGCATAATATTAGAACAAAACCCAAAATAAATACAATATTATTTTATAATGTTTTTCTGGCTCATGCTTTTATTTTTACAACATAAATAGATTTTATTATTTAATTTTAAATTTAAAGCATGATCTAATACCTACATTTAATTGATGACCTATGATTAGAACTTAATAATTTTCCTCTGACTAAATATTTTTATACATAATATAAATTTTCCTTGAGAATTTAAGAACTCTTTTATCATGAGTCAAAAATCAAACAGATGGCAAATTTTATTTTTTTTTTTTAATTTTAGTACTTACTCAAGGAAAAAAATAAACCATTTTGTCAGAAAATTAATTCGATATGGGGAGTATAAAAACAAAAAAAAATATACATATATATATAGCATAAAGTATATTATGTATTTGGCACGATTTCTATTTTGAAATATTGCCAACAAAATAGAAAAATATTTCAAATAATAAAGGGTTTTCCAATTTGAGTGATATGATTTCTTTTCAAAATAAAACACACTAATTGTTAAGGAAATTCAAATGTTTTTTATTTAATGTGAAGTACAATCGATACAATTAAGTTGTGAATAAAACGACTTCAAATGGGCTCCACGACTTCTTTTGCAGGAACGAATTCGATTAACCGAATTTTGAGCACTTTTTCCACTAAATCAAGTCGTATCTCATGCGGTAAATAAACAAAACTGTAGATTCTGGTGCGAAAAGAAAATCCACAAATTATTCATGAACAACCATTACATTCACCTAAATTGACAGTTTGGTGTGGTTTTTGGTATAGTGGAAGCATCGGTCCGTACTTCTTTCGACACCGTTACATCAATGGAGAGCGGTATAGATAGATGATAACCAACTTTGTATGGCCGAAATTGGAAGAAGTTGATCTTGACAACATCTGGTTCCAACAAGACGGAGCTACGTGCCACACAACACGTGCAACAACCGAATTATTGCGAGAAAAATTTGGAGATTCGATTATTTTAAGAAATTGTGACATTGAATGACCTCCAAGAAGTTGTGATTTAACACAACTTAGACTATATCTTGCGGGGTTATTTGAAGTCATTGGTCTTTAGCAATAAACCAGACTCTCTTCAAGCTTTAGAAATCAATATTGAACGTGCTATTCTTGACATACGACTTGATTTAGTGGAAAAATTGCTCGAAAATTGGGTTCATCGAATTCGTTCCTGCAAAAGAAGTCGTGGAGGCCATTTGAATGACATTTTATTCAGAACTTAATTGTATCGATTGTACTTCACATTAAATAAAAAATATTTGAATTTCCTTAACAATTAGTGTGTTTTTTTTTTAAAAGAAATCATATCACTCAAATTGGAAAACCCTTTATGTAAGAATTGAATGAAAAAGAACTACTTTGAATTAGAAAAACAAATAGTTTATTGGATTTTTTATCAAAACAAAAAAAAACAAAAAAAAAAAATACTTTTATCATCAATAGGGAAATGACATAACCCAAAAGAAATATTTAAAGATTTCTATCAATTATTTTAAAAAGTATTTCGGTTTAAGAAATCATCAATTAGTAATTCTTTTTAAGAATTTATAGATAGTTGTACATTTTTAAGATGACAGAATTATGCAATTATATATATGTACATATATAATATACAGGGTGTCTCTCAATTAACTATATTTCTATGTACATATACCATGAGGATATTCTGTAGTTTCCAAGATGTGGCAACTACAATGAATTTTTTTTTGTTTTAATGAATATGCATCAGCTATAACTCCTGTAAAATTCATTTGAAAACTCAAGAAAGCTTCTTAAAGAAGCTTCTACCGTTCTGGCTTCTAAGTTTATAAAACGTAGAAAATTTAACAATTTTTTTTTAAATACATGTTTATAAGTTGACGCAACCTGAAAAAGTTTCAAAATTTTAGAGTTATTTTTATCATTGGACCTTCAGCTTCAATTTGAAGTAATTTTTATCTCATTTATTTATACGGTTTGGGTAATAGAGATATTGCATATAGTATATATCATTGAACTTTATTACGACCCACCCTGTATAATCATCGTAAATTGATTTATAGGTATATTATAATTAACTGAATGGGTTAACAAATAAAAGGTACACGAGTGCATACGTGACACGAAAAATTATTCTAAATTTACAAAAGAAAAAAATCTCGAAGACTTTTTTAAACATACACGCATCACTTACAGTGCATATAATTTATTATACTTTTTGCTGTCCAACTCCTAAGTCCTAAAACTGCTGGCCGTCCTTCTAGAATATGATTTTATATATACTTAAATAAATTGTTATCATGGATTTGTTTGCTTACTTACCCGAGAAGTTTTTATATGGTATCTGATTTTTTTTTTTTAATTCTTTAATAAATTTCTCTGAAATATGAATGTGAATAAGAATTAATATGACAACACAACATTCACTAGAAATATCAAAGCGTAATCAACGTTTAACATAAGAGATAACATAAGAGATCAAAGTTAATCAACGTTTTTCGTTAGTTGCGTAAGTGTCATGATTATATTGATTGTAGCATATTCTATACCACTTAATCCGTTTACATTGGTATTCTCGAATCTACTTTTTTCATTACGTTTCACCCTTCTTTCCCGTATAAACTAATTTTGTGGTTTTGTAGTTTTACAATTTCATTCTTCTTTTTTTATATCAGAAATTTTAGAGTTGAAAAAAAGAATCTACTAATCCAAAGACAAAATGAAAAATAACATTTTTATATAAGGGTCAGAAAAATTTAATGTAACTCCATAATATACATTAATTTATTGGCTTTTATTTTATATATGTTACTCTTTTTTCAAATTTTTTTTTAAATATACACACATATAAAAAATAATAAAAAACAATCTACTTTTTGAAGACAAATGTAAACGTAAGTGGCATTCGTGAAGCTGATTCAGCATAAAAAGTGTAAACATAATCCATATATTTTAACTTTTTTTGACAGCACTTGCGTCAGAGCTACACAAAGTGGTGTTAAATTGTCGCAGCATCATTAATTGTAAAACAAATTTGAATTTTAATTGATACTATAGTTTATAATATATATGTATATAATCATTTTTCGAATGCTCGAAATAAGATCCAAAAAATAAATTTTATATATTATTATGTAGGTACATACTTACAAGAGGTATACACATATTCTGTTAAAAAAAAAAAACAAAAACCATTTAAGTACCTACTTATTAAAAATCTTACAAATGGATTTAAGTTAAATAAATAAACTTTAACTGAAATAAAATTACTATTTTTGTAATTAAATTAAAATTTTAAATTTCATAAGTAAATTTTTATTTTTTTTTTTTTGAGGTCAAAGTCATTATTTATTTATTTTTTATAATTGTATAATAAAAAAATTACATCATTTACATACGTGCAAGACAGTAATGCTTGTATATACATACCACCTTCAATTTCATTTGATTACAATGTCATAATTATTGTATATGTACAAGTAACTGTAAAAAAAATTTTTTTTTTTTTTTATCATTTTATCTTTTTCATTTGATTTTTCCAAACCAACTAACAAAGTACAAAATTAACATGATTTCATTTTACATTTAGAAAATACATTGGTACAAACTCTCTTCATATATACTTAAACATTATATTTAAATGAAAATATAATATTGTAGAAAATCATTTCATATAATCAATTTCAATTAAATTTATACATGTACATACACACATATGACCATGTCTTCAACACCGTATTTTAGTTGCATGTGGCATCACAAAAGCGACGGAATTCAATAATTTGTACATTGTTGACTGTAAATATACATAAGTATATGCACATGAAAATTAAAATTTAAAATTACATTACTATAGGAAAAAGTAGAAGGATCATAATTCAAGAGAATTATGATGATGACTAATAAATTAAATGAAAAGTGAAAAAAAAAAAAGAAAGAAAGAAATTTTTTTATAAAAGTGTTTAACTTTAGTATTTGTATATGAATATGTGTATTTTTTTGCTTTTTTTTTTAAGTTGAACATGCAAGTTATTCGACCATATTATTAACTATTTATTTATTCACTTTTTAATATTTTTAATAAGATTTAAAAAAAAAAAATTTTTTTTTTAATATATTTTGAGAGTGTATTATAATTATCAATTTCCTACTTTTATTTTATTTATTTTAATATTCAAAATATAAATGTATATATATATAATACAATATTACTATTGACCATCGGTTACTAAGAGACCATTATAGATAGAATAAGTACTATTATAAGTACATAGATATTAATTTATATAACAAGTAATACTATTTACTTTGTTTATATATATATGTATATATTATATTATATTTCATTATATTCTTTATGGCAGACATGTGCTTAACCATTCAGCCACCGAGATCCTCTCATGTAATATTTATTTATTTATTTATTTATATTAACCATCAGCTACTAAGGCGATTATAGATTTTTATACTAAGTATTATTAAATTATATACTAATATTTTTTATTTTGTTTATATTATATACTATATATTTACATTATATTTGGTCGTAAGGGGAGTATGTAAAGAAAAAACACTTACGATATGTGCAGGGCCCACACTTCTTTGGTTAATACGCCACACGTCTACCCACTAGGCTACCGAAGCCCCTCTCATGTAATATATAATCTATAATTATAATTTAGTAGTTTTCAGCCACACACTACGTATTATGACATTCCGCTAAGTTTTGAATATAAGTACATATTTGGAAACGATTTGTCTATTTCAAAATTTACATTACCATAATGTGACATACATAATGTATGTTTAGAATCATGATTTTTTTTGTTTTCTTTTCGAATCAAGAAATTTTCTATCCCATATGAATTTTTTGCAATTTAGTTATCACCGTAAAATATACTTACACACCAGCTACAGGGCCCCTAGTCTTCCTAAAATTTATTATGAAATTGCATATTTCCAGGAGTAAACAAAAATTAAAATTTTCTAGATTAAAATAACATCAAATAAACATCAATTTAAAAAAGAAAAATGCAATGCAATGTGTACTAAATAATAGACAATTTATAAATGAATAACTAAAGAGTCACTTAAAATACATATAAGTAAGTATTCCTACTTATTTTTATTGTCAGCTGTTTATGGCATATCTCATAATTAAGGCTCGCGATAATTTTATAGTAAAAAAAAAATGTACTTAAGTTTAAATTATTTTAATTTTTTTTGTTGTAATTAGTTGACTAGTAAACTCTCATAATAAGTATTTAAATTTAGAGACATATAATTATGCACCTAATTTCTTTTTAATGTTAAAAGTACTTAAGTTTGTTGAACTTTTTTACTTAAAAATTTACATTCTAAAATATTCAATTGTTGTTATTTATTTAAGAAATAAAATTATCTTATTTAAGAATTAAATTACTAACAAATATACAATTTAAATTTAAATTTATTTACTCTAAATTTAAAATAAATATATATATATATATTTAATACATATATATATATTATATTCTTAAGTTGTACACGTTTCTAAGTATCATTAAAAAATTCACTTTATAATAAAGCGTTATTTAACTGAATTTAAGCTCAAGATATTTTTCATATTATAACCACAATTTATATTCAACTTAATTTATATAACTAAAACTAAATATATTTATATACACATAACTATATATTATATAGATATATATATATAATATATATATATATGTATATAGATAATTTTTATAATAGTTATACGCTATTACATTATAATTTTATAGTGCAATGATTATTTTACAACCAGAGCACATCACATCATATCACATCATAATATCACTTTATCTATGATCATTAACTTTCTGTGTATAAAAAAAAAAAACAAAAAAAACAAATTTCACTTTTTTCTAGAAAATTATAACTTTAGAAGATAAATGGGATGGGAAGATGAAAAAGTTTAAAAAAAATTTTATTACAATTGCACTTCATGCTGTTCCATGAATTATAATTTCTTTTTGTTTCTTTGCTTTTTTATTTTTTTTATTATTATTTAATCATTATTTTCATTTTTTTATATTATATGCGTACCTAGATTTACAACACCTGTAGAAATGATAAATACTTATTTGATGTAATCCTACATGAATAATTAAATAAATGCATATAATATAATGTATACAGTACCTTATCAAAGTATTATAACATTATAATTTTCTTTACTTTTATTTTAATTTTATTCCGATTACTTTATTAAAATAATATGAACATGTTTTAAATTTACTATTTTTGCATCACAACAATTTATTTACATATTAAATCTTTAATATATTTTAATATACATTGATATATGCCATTTGTAATATGCCATTTAAATTAATTAGTGACATATTGTCAATTATATTGTAACTATTACTCAATTTAAATATAAACACTTATCAGTCTATGACAATTGTATTTTAACTCAAACAGTTCTCAATTTAGTAATTGAGTAATTTAAATAGTAATTTAGTGTACAAGAAGGCTTTAGCAAATTACTATTTAAAAACATTTCAATTTTTTAAAATTTGGTATTTATCAAAAATTTTTATTTAAGTACATGCATGTTGTAAATAGTTACTTAATTTGAAATGAGAGTATTGAAGATTTTGCTTCAAACAAAATAAAATAATATTATTACTGTGCAGTTACAACTCAAAGTTTATTTACGCTCATTTTAGTTGATTTGCATCATATACCAATATTACTGCCACATGAAATGTTTAGAAGTGTAAAAATTTGCGTTTAACATTATTTTGTTTTGTTTCTCTTTATAATGTAGTTCCTATATATATTCTGAAAAATTGAAATCCATTTTTTTTTTCTATAACTAATACCGTAGTTTTTTTTACTTCTTCAATTAAGTATATTTCTCTTGTGAAATCCATTTTCTCTAAAAAAAACAAAACATAATTGGAGAAATTTAATTTCTGAATGAAGAATATGAAATATGAATATGTATTATAAAGATTGATGTAAATAAAGCCCGAAACTTAATGACATAAGATAGTATAGCTAAATGTCAAATTCAACCTATGTCAGATTCCATTTATGATAAAACAATAGAATCAACCATAATACACATAAGTATATCAGTTGCTTTCTTTCGTTAAATATTCGTTAAACATAAAAAATCTATATCAAGTTCAAAATATTTAGAAATTAACTTAGCTGTTTGTTCGCTTTTTTCAGTAAATTTAAGAAAACCTAAAAAATTCGTAATTAAAATTTAAATATAATATAAAAATAACATTAAACTAGTTTTAGTTTAAATAAATTTATACCTTCTCCATTTTTCTTTGTATACATAAAATAAATAAATGTACTTTCTATGTCATTATGGGCCAACAAATGTCTTGACGAAGTATTGACATTTACATATGTACTTATTATGTCAATTCGTTAAAAAAATGACATTAGCTATGCTATGGCTATGTCATTTTGTTTCAGGCTTAACAAATCTGCCTGTTTTAAACATTAAAACATTATAAAATAAAAGTTGATCAACATTCCTCCTTAACTGCGTAAGTAAGTGTCATGATTACGTTATTTGTAGTAAATCTTTCTTACAACTCAATAAATTTTAATTTTTTTTGACAGTACTTGCCATCATGCCTACGTATTGCGTATGATTGTAGCTGCACCTTTATTAAAAAATTATTACAAAATATTGAAATATCTGTAGTTTTGCAATGGACTGTACTGCAGAAAAGGTGTGACACGTTTACTTTTATTATTTAATTATTTTATTCGTTGTTTTTTTTCTTCTTTTTAATACGTAATTAAATTTTAATCACACTGCTTCAAATATCAAAAAATGTCATAAGTATATAAGTAAAAAGCTTTTAAATAAATCATATATACACATTATAATTATTATACTATAAGAGTATATAAGATTCATTTATTTTTATACTACTGCAATTTTACTTTTCATTTTTAACGTTAGTAGGTAGAAAAATATAGAGATTGAAATTACCTGTAATAAAATTGATTTTACTGTAGGTTATTCATTTTTTTTTTAAAAGTGTTCACCTTTAAAAAAACAAAAAATTGCAACCTCTTTTTAATATATTCATAAATACCATATTATTATAACTTTATATCATATACTTAAAAATTAAAATAAAATGATATGGTTGGAATTATTCACTAATTTTCATGTAACTCCATAATTGTAACCATACAGAAATAAAAAAAAAAAAAAAACTACAATAAATTTTAGAAGAAAAATTAAAAAACAAGCATCAATAACCACAATTCATTTTACAAACACCGCAAAAAATCCTAATAGTAGCATTTTAACTATACATAATAATATTAAAATAAAGATTTTATTTAATTAATATATATGTAGGTATATACTCATATGTACCTATTATATAGTTATTAAACGCAAAGTGAAAATTTGTGGTAAGCGTTTTCAAAAAACTCAAATCAAAGAAAATCAAAATATAATAAAAAAAAAATCAAATTTGAACTTTGTAACTATCTTTGTACATATATATATTTGTACATTGTTACTTAAAAATTACCTTGTACCTTATTCTCATAACAAATTGTTCAATATTTTTTTTTTAAGAAATTGTTGTTTTTTTTTTTCTTTTTAAAAAATACCAATAATAATTGTAAAATTATTTTCAAGTTTAGTATTCATTATTTTTATCAGTACTAAGCAAAATATTGTAAACATGTAATTTAAATCGTTGTTTAGATTTAAAATGCAGACTGAATTGGAGTAGAAGTCTTTAGACTGGTAATATGTATAGCAGAACATATCTACCTTGAATTAGGTCTGTCTTCGTACTCAAAAACTTTAACAAAAAATTTAAAACTTTATAAATTTTTAGCCCGAAAACTGTTTGCGTACTGAGAGTGACTATTTCTCTGACTAAATTTTTGATCACGTGACACACTTCCCCTATAAAGTTTTAGCCAAGAAAATTTTATCGGGCAAAAACTTAAATAAATTTATAAAGTTTTTAAATGTCACAAAAATATATTTTAACAGAGTGAGTTTCATTCTTACGCTGAGTGAAGTTTATGCGCTTTCGTTTATAACATGTATTTATTACAAACAAATAATGGAGTCTTAAAAAAAATTTTATTTTAAGTATAGTTCAATTGAACAATTTCGTTTACAAGTATTTCAATATGTAAATTTATAATATAAAATTTTGAAATAATAATATAATAATGAAACTTCATAAAACTTTGACAGTTCAACCTTTGTAACTTTGTAATATTTAAGTTAGCTTTGCTCTCGAAGTAGAACTCTATTCCAGCCATTTTGAACCAAGTAAGAAACGAAACGCACTTTAGATGTTTTATTATTTAATGTTTAATTTATGTCGGTCTCACTACTACAACTTTCTGATTCTTCTTTTTCTGAATCACTATCAAGCATTTCCATTAAAATTAATTCTTTTTCCATTTTTAATAATAAATAATTTATTTAACACAATTGAATTTAAAAAAAAATCTGAAAAAAAACTTGTATCTTATTGTTGTCAATTGTAATTTCAACTAACATTATATGTCAATTGCAAGTATGAAGTGTCAACTATAACATTTTTAGTCAGTTTTCTGTCTGCGTACTTTTCCTTACAAATGATAATAAAATGAGAAAAACGTGAAATTTTACTCTTTTCTCTCAAAAAAAAAATAGTCAGAGAAATTAATCAGAAAAGTACGCAGACAGACCTATTGTTGTTATATTAAATCTGATAGTAAATGAATCAAATTCATCAGTATAATTTTGAAAATGTACCATGATTGATTAGAAATTATTTACCTTTACAAATGTCGAAATTTATCTATTATCACATTTAGGTATTAGTTAGCAAAATAATGATTTTATCAAAATAAAAATAAAAATTTTGATTGTAACTTTACTTGGTATTACTAAATATTAATAACAATACCGTACGTATACTTATATCTATCTACTACAGGAATCTGAATTAAAACTGTAAAATCTTAAAAACTTTTACATTCTGTTTCATTTCTAACTGCAACAAAAATTTTTTGTCTAATAGTGTATCCATTAATTTTTATTAAATTATAAAAATCAAAATACGTACGATCCGACATAAAACAAGGCAGAATGTAAAATAAAAGGTTTATTTACGCATATTTTCCAAAAGACAATAAAAAAAAGTGTAGAATATTGTGACTTGGTGCATCAAAATTTGTAAATTTTCTTAAAATTTTATACGTAAGAAAACAGACATTTTTTTTTAATTTTTAGGAAACCTTATATAATTAAGAAAAGCTATTAAGGCACACAAAATTAAGATGAAGCTTTAATTTTAAAAAAATTTGTACATGTTTAAAAATGGAATATTTAAAATATTTGATGTTTAAAAACTCACTAAAGATCAGTGAAAACTTTTAGCTAAAAATCCTGAGGCAACTTATAATTTATCTTCTCTCAAAATTTCAAGAAACTATTTTAAAGTGTTCGGGAGATAGAAATGAAGCAACATTTGTTTTCATATAACATGTATTTATTTTTTCATATATTGTTTTCATTAATTTTTGTTTTCATATAACAGTAAATTTAAAATATAAGATATAAGTTAAGAACTCGATTTATACCCATTAAAAATAGAACTTTTTGCAACTAACCGATGGAATTAACTGTATAAAAAAGTTGCTCCGCAACACTTTTTTATGAGATTCAACCATAGTAAAATGTCATCGCTTTAATTTTAATGGTGTAGATTTTTTTGTAAACAGACAGGCAAACGAACGGAAGGATAGAGTGAAAGTAATTACCAAAATTTTTTTTTGAAAAATATGCTAATAAAAACGTAAATTTATTCTTTCCTTTGCTCTCTACAATGAATAGTTTGTTTTTTTTTTTTTCTTATTCAATATTTTTAGTGTAAAACAAGATGAATCACTGTGTATTTATGTAATTTATCACATTTTTTTTTATATATGATGGGTGATTCCATAATTTTACCATACAATTTTCAATCTATATAACATTGAAAATATTCATTAAAAAAAAAAATTTTAAATTTAACCAACCAAATAAAAAATAAAAAGGTTAACACACAAACACAGATATTTAACAATCCAGGTAGAGAGATTTAAATTTTAAAGGTTAAGTATTTCAAATAGAGAGTAATCGTTTTGGTATTTCCTATTTACATTAAGTATTTGAAAAACAAAAAAAAAAAAAAGCGAAAATTTGTATTTCTATGAATCGAAAAGGTTATAATATATTTGAACTCGTAATTTTGAATAAAAAAGATATTTATTATGTAAACTTTGTAATTTTTAAATTAATTAGTTAATTTAAATGAAATTTAAAATAAATAAACTTATACAAAAATAGTTTTTATTATCAAATACATATGTGTTTAATGGTTTCTGTTATGTGCTGAAGTCTTTGTATATTTTGTCCATATACTTAGTAAAATTTAACTTTTGCTGTAGTTAAGTTTCGTGATTCTTTTATATATATACAGATATCCTATTAAGTTTCGGGATTCTTTTATACACATACATATACCCTAACCGTTCACATTGTTATAATTGAGGCATTATACAACAGAGAAAAAATTCCTTAGAAATGCATTATGATATACGCTATGATCTAATACTATCAACAATAAACTAAAATTAATTGATTTATGCATTCATAAGTATATTAAAATTAAGAGAGACATGTGTCTGTATTATGGGATACATATGTCTAGATGCAAAAGATATTTCGGTTAAACTTCGCATATTAACGAATTCGGAAATATTAACGAATATATTGCATTCAATAATACATGCATCCGCTCGTTCATTTTTATTTTGACATATTATATTGCCTGGTGAATTTTTGTTTTTTTATTGTTTTAACATTATTACAAGGCGATTATTTTGAATTTCAAATTAAGAAATTAAGCACGTAATATATAACTGAGTTTTTTTTTTTGTTTTTAAATAAAATACAAAAAAATTAATAACAAATACATTATTTGACGTTTTGACGTTTGAATAATATGCTTCTTATTTACATCTGACAGAAAAAGCAAACATTTTTGCTTCTTAAATGTGCGAAAGGGAGAGCAAGTCATGAATACAATATACATATATCTTGAAATAATAAAAATCTTGCATCCATGTGAACGTATCCTATGACGTGAGGTATAGTTGATGTTATTTTCATCACTGAAATTTTTTATTTACTATTGTTAGTAATATCTGATAATATCATATTAAAATCATTTTAATTAATGTTTTTGGTTTTCAAACCTTTTTTTCTATTAGTAATCATAGGCTTTATTATGACAAATGCAAACTTTTTAATGGAATGCTTCTTACCCTGATAGCCTGAGTTTTACAGTTTTAATTACTACTACTACGTACAAAAGAATTTTTACACTTTTATATAGTAAAAAAATTGTCTTTCTTTAATTTTAAATGCTGATTATTCAGAACTGAAAAAGCACCGAATCAATTCTAGAGTTACGCAGAACTAGTAAAACAACAATAATATTACAGTTGCTCTCTATATCGCTTTCTTTTTATAACTGAATAGTCAGAAGAATGAAAAGAGAAGCTACTTTATTCCACCATTAGAAAATGGAGTTGTTAAACTGGATTAAACTATTTAGTTAATATTTAAGTTTATTTTTAAGTTAATATTTATTTAAGTTTTTAAGTTTTTACGTTATTTTTATACAAAAAATCTATGATAATGTTGAAATTTCAATTATAAATTTGTTTTATTTTAATTGTAACCATGTCACTTTATGACTGAAATGCTATAAATTAATTTTATTATAAAATAAATATAAAATTAATAATTATTTAATTAATACTTAATACTTAATTTAATCAGTTTTTTTTTTGGTATGGATACCGAGTTCTGAAAAAACTTCTGAATCAGCCCTGAAAAAAATTACTTCCATCCAGTACTGAAAAAGTACTGAAAGAGTCCTAAAAAGAAATACTTTCATTCAGTCGAGACTCAGATCAATTATCAGGCCATGAAGTGCAGAGAGTAAATGCATAAAAGGGGTCAACTTTTAACAAATTTACACGTAGTCTTAAGTAACAAAATAAGGGGCCAACTATAAATCTTGAAATAGCACAAAAACCATTTACTTTATTCAATTTGGTCCAAAGAGATGTTTGTTGTCCATAATGTTTTCATTCATAAATATGCATTTAAAAAATTATCGTCCTTTAAAGTTTTTATTATAAAAGCTTCTTAAGATAAATTACCTCAATATCTGAATGGTATACGTCGAGACTACTTTCATACTTTAAAATTTTGTACACGCTTATATGGCTATAATCGAGACTTACATCAATTATGAAATTATTAATACGCACGATACGTGAGAATTGATTGCAATTCTCTCACAACTACATTCATGGGTTTTCAGATCTTGGCCTGTTTACTTAGGTCTTGATTCAGTACTGAAAAAGTAATAAAAAAGTCCAGAAATGAAAGAGAAAAACTTTCAATGCATTAGTGCAAAAATGCTCAATTTTTTCCCTCCTCTCCTATTAATTTCAGTAGAAAAGAAGTACTTCCATTCAATGACGCATAACTGGTACTTTATTAGTTAACAGGTTATTATATAGATAACAAACACAGAATAGATATTGGACAATGTTTTAATTGTCAATCTAGAATAAAAATTTTAGCTTTTAATCATGATTAGTAACTTCCTATAATTTAAAATTTTTGTAAACTGTAATTTTTGTATACAAAACAAATAAATAAATTGTTTCATAGTGAAATTTAAGTATAGTTATAGTTGGTATCTTACTTTTTTCCCAAACCAAAATAAGTTTTGGAAATAAGTACACTTTTCTTTAATTATTTTTGTGGTGATAAATTACGCATTTTATTTTTTTTTTTTTTTCTTTTTCCATTTTAATTAGATATTACTCAAAAATAATTCTTGTATAAGATAATAGATGAAAAATATTTACGTCTAGTGTAGTCTTGTACAATAGGTACAGCCGTGTAATCAATGGCTTAGTAAAATTAATGATTTCAGAAACTGAAACTTAGTCAAATATGATTGAACTACTGAACAATCAATGCCCTCTCCTCCTTATAGGAGTGGGAAGTAATAAATATTAGTGAGCAATATTAATAAAAGTAACTTAAATTTTAAAAATTTTAAACAATGTTTAATCAAGTTGAAAAATAAATTGTAAAATAAATTCATTTTGAATAAATTTAATATACAGATTGTAAATTATATGTATAATCAAGTTCATTTATAATATTTTTTGGACAATTTATAATAATTATACTTACATACTGCCACAAATAATCACCAAAATGTATTCAACCTACGATAATTTACAGTTCCTTATAGTTAATAGATAATATAAAACTTACATAATATTAAGAATGTAATGTCATATAAGTAAGTATGTATTTACCTATTTGTAATAATCCATACTAAAATTTTCTTAAATTTTTTTTTTTTATTGGTTCAGTTTAGAATTTTGACAGACTAATATGTACTGTTCGATTAAAATTACAACATTGCATTACATGATGTAATGCTTTCTTTTATTAATATTTACTAGAGTAACTTAGTAACTCTACAACTCTTAGTTGTTATGTTTTTGATCCTAATAATTAGTTTATATTTTTAAGATAGGTATTAAAATAAAGCTACTTAATTTATAAGCGCATAATAACATTTCATATCTCCTCATCTTATAATTTACACTGAGGTAAATTTCTTTAAATTATTGTTGAATTACAAGGATCGTTTGAAAGCTCCAAAAGTCGCCTAGAGGAATTTGCATATGATTCTTTCTTATATAGTGTTTTATTTTAACAAACCAAAACCACCTCCTTTTAAACCCAACTTTAAGTTGAGTTCTTTAATACACATGTACAGTTAGGTGTATGGGATAGAGAATTGGGGAGGATTATTGGGAAAAAGAATTTAGGAAAATTTAAGATCATGAAGGATGTGGATGAAAATTTGAAGGAACATTTGGAAGAAAGGTGTTAATATTCTTCTTAAATTTTACTAAATAGTACACATATGAATTATAAATTTCGGGAAACAAATGCCATGGCAACTGATTCCACAAACGCGACATGTGTTTGATCAACGAATTACCATAAGCTGTGTTACTCCATCTTTGAAGTTCTACAGCGTAGGGATAGGTATTTGTTCTATTCCTTGTTTAGCGTGCAAAAACTTTGAGTGAAGGCATTCATTTATACATATTGCGTTAATTTTAATAGGTTTGGGTTAATTTATGTTAATTCTATAAAATTGTTAAAATTTCTACATTTAAGGATCTTCTAAACGCAATTTTTTTTTTCTCTTTAGGTAAGCTCGATAAGAATTATGAAAAGATCATATACGCGACACGTAATTCCGTGAGAGTTAACTCATCAAAACTGCCACCTCAGTTTTAAAAGATAAAATCTAATATTAAAGACCAACTATTAATTTAGCTTTCACTCTTATATATCTATTGCCCAGTTGCAGTAAAGCTAATCTGCGTTTATCGTTAGTTCTTTTAAGTCTTATATTAACATTTTTGGAAAGTAGCAGTTTTGATGCTTCAATATTTATATGCCCTTTTAAACGAGTCTCATTTTTTTGTACACATTTTCTTATTTCTTCATTGACACTAGGAATCTCTAGATCCTTATAGAAAACACAATATTATAAATACTAAGGAGCATTTACCCTACTTAACTTATATGTATGTACAATTTTATTTTAAAATTTGGATACTCCTAATATATGTTCGTATGGCATAACTCTATACTTAGCTGTTATGCCGTACAACCAAATAGCCTTAATTATTTGGGTATGTAGTTATAAAGGAAGGTGAAAAGTAAAGAATATAGTGATTGAACAAACCCAAAAAGAATATAGGTATACTTATATCACAAATTAATACAAAAACTTGAAGAAGTTTAAATAAAGAATTTGATCGAAATGGAAGAAGTGTATGTAATTCGATCTATGTAATAAGATCTCATTCAATAAATTTATTGTATTTTTATTTTTGAAATTTTCTTTCAGATCAAAAAAAAATATATATACATATTTAATTCTTCTTTAATCTTTACACTATTTAGACTTTTATTTTCTTTTATTTTTTTTTTTTTTTCTACTAATTAATGCAGCATATCACAGTATTGATATTTGAATATAAGTGTTATGCTACAAAATATTAGGTACTTTTAAATTAAATAAAGTAGGTAAAGTAGGTACATATTTATAACAAAAGATGATCTGGCAATTCTATTTACTTGTTACGTTAAAAAAACAAAAATTATTATTAATATTAATAAACCGCACACAGGAAAAAAAAATTTTTCTCTCTTTAAAAGAAAATAAAAATAAAAACCACAAAAAAAAAAAAAAATATATACAAAAATAATAACAAAATAACAGACACTTTTATTTATAATTCGAGGAAATTCAATTCAAATAAAACCCCCATTTTATATTTTTTTTTTCCTAAATATTTTTTCACATTCTAAACTAATAATATATACATATGTATATATGTATATATATATATATATATATATATATATATATATATAAATTTAAACTCACGTTATACGTACCTACATGATAATATACACAATATGTAGTACTTATATTTTAAAAAAATATATATACATATATGTATGTATACATATTATGAGTTGTGACTTGTGAGTTCATATTATTATGTATATGAGTAGTTATGATTGTCTTCTAAGCTATATCCAAATCAAGTACTCACAGCTAATATAATATGTAAATATTGTGTAATGTGTTTTTATTTTTTTTTTTTTTTCTTCTTTATAGAATAAATTTTTTTTTTTTGTTTTTTATACAAAAAAAAAAAAAAAACAAACAGTTTTTTAGTGTCCGGCGAGAATCATCTAAGCTTGTTGTTTTTGCTATTCCAATTATTTATTTTTTGGTCAGAATTAAATGATCAAAAATTACAAAAAACAAAATCGCCAATAACAAAAAAAAAAAAAAAAAAACTAAAAACCGCCGAATATGAATTAAAAAAAATAAACAAAAAAAAAAAAGAAAAACAAATAAATTGATAACATAAAACAATGCATCACGTTCCAGTTTTGATATTAAATTCATATGATATTATCTAGTCCCGCTTTTTATATATATACAAACAAAATTAATATTAGTAATACAATATAATAAAATAATAATATATTGTTAGCGATAAAAAGAAAATTTATGTCATAAATGCACAATATTTTAAATTAAAAAATTTTTTTTTATTCAATTATTAAAAATAATAAAGATTAAAAAAACAATTTGTATAATAAATTTTAAAAGTAAATTTACAGTAAAAAAAAAAACACACAACAAAACCATAATATTTATAAATGTAGTTCCGAATTTTTTTTAACATAAAACCAAGTTTGTTGTTATTTTTTACAAGTGTTCGCTCTAATATATTAATATTAAAAAAAAAAAAAAAATACAAGTTTAATAATTAATTTTTCTAATAAACAAAAGTGCCAAACAACGAAAAATTTAAAAACAAAAAAATACAATTAATCGATAGCACAACCAACAAACACTCGAATTTTCTTTATTTTTACTCGAATATTAAGAAATTATTATTAATTATTTTATAAATATACAACTAACTATTAATTAAAAATTTATATAAATACTTACCTACATACATATTTATAATCTTTTAAAATAAATCATTTTTTAAGTGTTTAAATTTATTATTAAAATAAAAATAAAAATTAATAAATCACAAAAATAATTAAATATTTTAAGTAATATTAATAATAAATTCTTAACTGATATAATATTTTAAAAATAAAAAAAAAAAAACAACAAATTGTTATACTCCATACAAATATTAACTGTTATATTTTATATATATATTAATCATCACAAATTAAAAAAAAAACAACAAAACATTATTTATTAAATAAATTTATATAATACGATTTTATAAAGTATATAAGTAGTACATATAATATAAAATTCATGTAAATATATATATAATAATAAGTATATTAGTTTCAATATAATTTAATTTCATACACCTGCATTTATATATACTTATATATTTATATGTTATAATGTTATATAAAAAAAATAATTAATATAAAAATAAAATTATTTTTAATTATTAAATATTAATAAAATACGCAAAAAACAAAAAAAAAAAAAAAAAATTAAATAATTAATAAAAAATATTCATAATTTTTCTGAAATTAAAATTAATAATTATAAATTAATAAAAACATAAATATATTTATATACTTATCTTATATTAATTTAAAAAAAAAAAAAAAAAAACAAAAAAAAAAATTAAAATCAAAATATTTATATAAATTTGAAAAATAACACTGGACGGAAAAATGTTTCGTCCAGTTGTTGTTACAACAAAATTAAAAACAAAAAAAAAACAATATCAAATGTTTTCGTTATATAAAAATATTATTACATATATAAAAATAAATAATAATATTACTACCACCAATTTAATATTATCATCATATTATATATTATTAATAATAACAGTATGTAATATACGTTTAATTACATCAACTGCAACATCATTCCATAATAATAATTTTGAATCTACAATTATTACAAATATAGATTCAACTGATCCAACAAATAATTATGCAGATGATGATATAATAAATATAAATAATAATAATAATAATAATAATAATATTGGTAATAATAATGATATTTATAATAATAATTATAAAATCATTAATAATAATGAAAATAATAATAGTAAAAATTATGAAAAAATTTACAAAATTGTTGATAATACAATGGCTGATAAAAATGATGATTCTTTAATTGATACAATATATAATAAAGATGATTCAATAAGAATAACAAAAGATGATTTAACAAAAACAACAGATATTAATCTTAAAACATCTGTTGATAATCTACCAAAAATTTATGATATAATAAATGGTGATGGAATGCGTATTGGTTCGCGTAATGATGAATTTGATTATAGTCTTCGAAAATATCCTGGTTTTGGTTCACATATTTCAAATTTACATAATGAATATATTGATCATTTGGGATCAAATGTTGGTGGTAGTGGTGGTTTAAGAAGACATTTTGGTCCAACATCTGAATCTCATCCTCCATTATTTGGTGGTGATGACAATTATGGTAAGAAAATATAATATTATTTATACATTTTGTATTTGTTTTTTTTTTTTTTTTTTTGTAAAGAAAAATTGTAAAATTTTTAAATCAAAATTTAAGTTTTTTTTTTTTTAAATGAAATGATGTTTTTTTAATATAGTGTTCTTGAAATATGTATGTATATGTAAGATTGTGTTAAAATAATAAATAATATAAAAATTTTTCCATTATAAATAATAGAAAATAATCCATTAAATACAAAGTATAACTTTTAAATTGAATTTAAAAAAAAAACAAAAAATTAAATAATGGTAAATATATTATGATGGAGCTGTTTAAAATTTAAAAATTATTCAACATGTTTTTTATTGTGGTTTTTAAAAATTAATTTTTTAAATATTAACATAAATAAAAAATTTCCAAATTAAAATAAGTAAAATAGTTATATGTACCCATATGTACGTGTAGTTTGTTATGTATTCCATTCACATACGTATACTTAAAATATGACAAATCAGACAAAACTATTTAACTTAAACTTTTAAAATAATTTTATTGCGTAATATGTCTTATAGGCATTTTTTTAGTATTAATCCAAGTACATACATTTTAATTTTATTTTTTTGACACGCTAACTAGACACTAGAGACGCATTCCTATATACATATACATATACTAGGTCTGTTCGCGTAAAAAACATTTTCATTAATGCAAAAAAAGATTCGCTTACTGAGAGTGTTCGATTATTATAAAAAAAAAAAAAAAACTCAAAAAAGTAGTGAAATGAGTAACAAATAGACGGCTCTCTTTTTAAAATTTTTCCAAATAAAATTTTTATTTGTGAAAATTGATAAAAATTTACTGACGTTTATTTTTTGTTATTGTTACTTTTTTTTTACTGTCATTTGTCAAAAAAATAAATAAAGCAAAGCAAACAAATCATAAGAAGTTAAATGAAAAATGACAGTATCATTTAATAACATTAAATTTTCGTCCTATATACGCGAACAGACCTACTAACTAATGTATGTTTACCTTAATGAGAGAAGAAAAACGAGAGAAAAATAGAATTTACCGGAGAGTTGGAGAATAAATCTGAATTCAAGTAAATCTTAAATCTAAAATGTTTTTTTTTTTTTGAAAATTTGCAAATTGTAGAATGGAAAATTATTGACCGAAGAGAAAACAATAGTTAAAATCATATTTTCATAGTTGACAGTTTCTCACAACAAATGAGTTTCCATATCCAATTTTAAACGAACGATGTGTTTTTGCTGCCTTCCTTGCAGTATGTTGAACCAGTTTGAGGTGAGGTATACTTCATATCTTAACAGTTTTCATAACGAATGTGTTTTTATAACTATTCAATTTTAAACCATCTAGGAATTTCTATTTTTATAGTACGTAAGAATAGTTTGATGGCTGGCATAATTGATTTTATTTCATTAAAGCAAATATCATTACCTACAAGATATCTGTTAAAGTGTTAAATTGCTCCGAATTTCGACGAATCTTGAGAGGAGTTAGTTTGACAAGCTTGGCGGAATCGCCAATTAGACGTAAAGTCCGATAACAACTAACAAATTTGTTATGATAATTTTATATGCTACTCAAAAAGTATTCATATATCTTTTAATCAAAATATTGCTTTTATTATACCTCCATAATTATCGAACATTATTGTGTTTTAATAATATAAAAAGTTATTTTGTGTTTTTGTTTTAAATTTTCAACTTTCAAATGTTTCTCATATTAACGTCGTTTTACATAGCAATGTATACAAATACATTCCATAAAACAATGACGTAATGTGGAGATGTTATAATATTCCATATTAATTTAGAAATTCGAATATATTTTAAAATTATTACAACTATATTATATACATATGAATATATATATTTATATATATATATATTATATAAATTAATATACTGCCACTTTTCAAAACATTACTTGGTGTCAAAAACACTGTTCATATTATGAGAGTAGTATGTACATAATTGATTAGGCCATGAAAAAAACTAATTTTAACTAAATTTTTATTTTATTTATCCCACGTTTATAATATAACAATTTAAATTTTTGTTGTAATTTTTAAGAACCTAAATAATAAATATAATACGAAATTTTATCTGTAAATGATTTTTAATACGGGAAAAATTACTTAATTTTTGTATTTTTTTTATTTTTTTTTATTTTCTTCATACCTCCTCCAAAGGTAATAAGAAATTATAAAAATAAAAAATAAAATGTTTTTGTTTTTTTTTTTACTTCCTCACCCGATTTTCTGTCATCATCAGAATCATTTTATCGTAAAAAATTGTAAATGATAACAATGGTTAAGCTTTAATTTCCGTTTTTTTTTTCCTTTTCTTTATAAGGAATTTTTTAGTGTTTATTTTTTGTTTAAGTAAGAATTTAGTTCAAAGGGTATATTAAATTTGCCATTACGTTTGTCAGACTGTAAGACGACGTAAGAAGATCATATTGATATGAAAAAGAATATGTATTCTAAATAACGGATTAGTCCTGAGTCGATTTAGCTATGTGTGCGTGTACATTCGTACGATAACTCAAAAAAATTGATCTACGATTCTTAAATATTAAACATTATATTTTATTTATATAAAGTTCATCTTTGCTATTAAAAATTAACAGGTTTGATCGGCGGATTCGAGAAGATACTCAAAGTTTTATGGCATACAATATTCTTAACACTTAGTTAGTTAGGGGCAAAGGTTTCGAAGAACTGTCATAGATCTGCTAGAAATTAAATAAATATATCTCGGTACTTAATTAAGTTAGATATTTAAAATTTAGTGAAAGATGATTAAATGGTGATTTATGGAAACAGTATGCATTATATTCGTGCGGATTAACCTATAGTTGACACTATCAACTCTACACTCTTCCTCGTTTTTTTTTTTTTTTTTTTATTAAATACACTTGTGTATTACTTTTATTAATTTGCTTTGAACTTTGAATGTTGAAAGAGCTTGCTTACTAAAGTATTTACGTTTTTGGTATTTGTTGATTTGGATGATGACTTTTTATTGATTTGAAGAGTGTGTACCTAAACATTTTTTTGTGCCATAAAATATATTTTTTTTAACTAACAAAAGAATAACTTTTTTTTTATGCTTCTTTTATTTTAAATGAAAATTTTGAATTTTTTGTTTATGGCATTGCCAGAAAAACCGAATTTCACCTAAAGCAAATCATTGAAAATAAAAAATTCAAAAATAAATTCAGAAATAAAAATAAAATTTAAAAAACAAACGATTTGTTTTAATGATTTAATACCTTTATCCATAAAATAATCAAAAAAAAGAAAAAACAAGGTAGAATGTAAACCAACGGTTTTTAAAAGCGCACATTTTCAAAGCACAATACAAACTGTTTAGAAGTGTGACTTACACAAAAATTTGAAAATTTCATGTAATAAGAAAAAATGTGAAAATAGGACATTTTTGAAATTTTGAGGGGCCGTAATTCCGGAATTCTATATAACTAAGAAAAGCCGTTAACACACGTAAAAATATATTATTGAACCTTTAATTTTCATGTCTTGCCGAAGAAAAATTTTTACAGGTGCCTAAGTTACAGGTGTCTAAAAATAGCAAATTTTCAATTTTTGAGGCGTAATAACTCTTAAAGAGGGGGTGCTACCAAAAAATTTTCTGAAGAAACTTATACTAATTCTAAAAGTTCTTTCTTGTCTCAAAATTGCAGGTTCCTATCTAAAGGCGTACCGGAGTTAGGAAAAAATAAATTTCATGCAAAATGTGGTTGTCACATAACGGTAAATTTAAATAGTAAATTACAAAATATTACATAATTTTGATATTGTTTTATATAGATAATAAAATTTTCAATCTTCTGGCGGTTTTAGATTGCAAAACTATAACGCAGAGCCTGAGATATACACATCTGAAAATGGGGCTTTTTCGCAATTTTGAAGAGCTGCAACTTTGAAACCCTTTATAATTAAAATAAACCTTTAACACACGTAAAAATATATTACTGTAGCTTTAATTTTTATATCTTGCAGAAGTAAAATGTTTACAGGTTCCTAAGTTACAGGTGTTTAAAAATAGAAAATTTTCAATTTTTAAGCCCTAGTAGCTCATAAACAGGGGGTGGTCCAAAAAAATTTTCTGAGCAAACTTATACTGATTCTAAAAGTTCTTTCGTGCCTAAAAATTTCAAGCCTCTATCTAGAAGCGTGCCGGAGTTATAAAAGTAGAAAAATCATGCAAAATTTGGTTTTCACATAACGGTAAATTTAAATACTAAATTTAAAAAAATTGTATAATTTTGATATTAATTTACAACGATAAAAGAAATACCTGTCGAATGACGTTTTCAGATTAAAAAAATCTTAAGCAGAACATAAGATATATGCATTTAAAAATAGAGCTTTTTCAAAGTTTAAGAGGGTGTAGCTCCGTAATGGGGGGGGGCTACATGAAAAAGTTGTTCTACAAAATTATTTTTTTTATGAGACCTACCCATGGTTAAAATTTTTTTTCTCTATCTTTAACGGTGTAGAAGTTTTGTAAACAGACGGACAGACGGACGGACAGAGTGAAACTAATAAGCACATTTTTTCAAAAATTTTTTGGAAATGTGCTAAAAATGAGGATATTAAGTATAAAGATATAAAATGGAATAAAGATAAGCTTAAAATGATAAAAAAGTAATTGAAAGAAATTTTATTACATATTCGAAATGTAACATTTTGATTGATTTTTGTAAGAAATTTCTTTGTAACGATTTTATAGACTTTACTTAATCATAGCGAAATTATATTTACAATTTTAAATTATGAAAATATCGAAATAAATATTTTACTTCTTTCAGTCAATTTTTTCATAAAATTTAAATTCATACTTTTTCTTTTTTCAAATTTAGAGGTTTTGATGTTTAATCTACATTTTTTTCTTTTAAATTTCAAAATAAGATCATTTAACCACCCTGTCGGTTTGATCTGCCACAATACAAACAGAAATATGTCCAATGTCCGTCTTTTCAAAACAAATGTGACTTTGAATAGTTTTTTTTATACTTAACAAATATAAGCTTCACAGAATAAACGTCAATTTATTACTAAATATAATAAATTATAGAAGAATTCCATGCCAACTACTGAACTTGTTAAAGTTCATTAGCCGAAACTGTTTTGTTCAGATTCAGAATTAACACATTTGTGGAAATGTAACAAAAATGTACGGAGAACCATATAAGATAATAGAAAAACAAATTAAATAAATCTAAAAGGAAAAATAGAAAAGAATCTCTGGAAAAAATTATGTTCAATCAAAATCAATATATTCACAGTCGAAAATTCCATGGCTATTTAAACCAATTGAGACTCTTGACTTACCTCTAAAAGACAAAATTCTTTTGGAACTTTTGTCTTAGGGCTAAGGATGGAATTTCTGGCATTTAATAAAGGATTTGACTCATTAAAGTAAATCGAAAGGACTTTCGAAAATTAAAATAAAAATGCCTATTTTTTTCTTTTCCTCCTTTTGCAACCAACTGTAATATTCCTGTCAAATAAAAATCTCAAAACATGCATATACACATATTTTATATATTTTCGAAAAAGGGTACTTATAACCGCAAATTTTGTAACTATAAAAATTCTCCAAATAATTTTTATAATACCTATTTTAACAACAAAAACAAAGCACTTAAAATCATAGAAGTTGTCACCCTTAAATACCCAAAGTTAAATTTTTATTGATTTTTTTCTTAACAAAAACATTTCCTGTCAGCAACTATCCAAATTCACTCTACGAAAGCGGAATTTCCCACTTTTTCTAGAAATTTAACAAAAAATGTCTATAAGAATTTTAAATGATTGAAGAGAGTAATAATCACAAAATAGAACTTTCGGCCATCATAGAAATTTTTGATCCTGCATCGTTCAATCAAATTATATAACGTCATGTCCTGTACAAAATAAGAAAGCATGGAAAGACGAAAAATACAAAGTTTATATTAAAATAAGGAAAAAGTTAATTTTATTAAATAGGCTTTCAAAAGATTTTTTTTTATTCGTCTAAGAGGATTAAAAGGACGAAAAACAACAATAAAAATTTTTTTTTTAAATAAGTTTTTATATCTTTCTCTTTTTTACTCGCTAAATGTTTTTTTGTCTTATTCTCTAAAAATTGTATTCTATTTTAATGATTTTACTTTCATTCCTAATAAAACTCCAATTTTTCACAAAAATTAGAAACCATTATATTGGTAGAATTAAAATTACTTTGGTTTTGTTAAAGTCAAGTTCTTATATTCAAAGGACAAAATATATTTGTTTTAACAGAAATACTGGACATGATAAAATTCTTATATCAATAAAATTTATCTTATGTAATATATACACATACATAAGTATATGTATATAAGTATGTCAACATACACTATATATTACCTTCATGTTGGTGCATTAATTTAATGACAATAACATTAAAAATAAATTATACCAAAATAATATAAAAGTGAATTGTTTTTTCTTTTTTGTCGATTTCTTCCTATCTTTTTACCTTTTAATTTATTGTTTTTATTTAAAAATTCTAAAGAAATCCACTTAGTAAAGATATACGTATACATTTTTGAAAAATAATTGTATCTTAAGATTGAAGTACTTAAAACAAAACAAAAAAAAAATAACTACATAATAAAATAATATCAAATAATGAGAGAAAGAGAAAGATATAGAAAAATAATTGCCATGTTTGGACTGAAAAGATAAGCAGTTTATTTCTTTTTTTTTCTTTCGTATTTTTTGTTTGTGTTTTTATTTTCTTCTCCTTTTTTATATTTTTTTATATGATTTACATTTAATACGGATATTTGTATTATACATAACAGTAATTTTAAAAAATCGTACAGGAAAAACAGTTATAGTTTTAAAATATCATATTAAGTATATAAAAAAAAAAGTTTCATTATGTATATTTGATTACAGGGGATTTATTCTTCTCAAAATTTTATAATGAAAATTGTGCTTTTATTTTACAAAACTTATATCAACAATCAACACATGTTGGTAACATTTTAAAAAGAATTTTAAATAAGAAATTTAAGACAAAATAAAATTAAAAGTTTTATGGCTTATAAGAAATAGTAATAGTAGTTATCTACCTAGGTAATCTTTTTTTATTGTTTGATTTTTTAATTAAGTAATAACCAAACAAAAAAAAAAAACACTTTTCATTCTATTTTATAAATATTTTCACTTCACATTCACTTTTTAATTTGCATTAAAAAAATCACAATGAGACAAATAAAAAAATATTATTAAATAAATATAATTTTTGTACTAGATAAAAGATGGCGTCCAAATAACTTCAAAAGTATCTATCAGTTATTACTTTATAATCTTAATAAACCAATTAATTAACGACTTAATAAAATTATTGAATAAAATCAATCTTAATTAATAAATTGAATAAGATAGGCTTTTTGAAAACCATTCAATTTGAATACAATAATGTATTTATCAATATAACATAAGTGATGAATAAAGTGTTAAATTTAATATTCTAAGATTTTAAGAGTTAAATTAAATATCGTAAGTATATGTGTTACAAATAAATAAAAATTTCGATTATAAGAGAGTGTAGAGGCATTTTTACTTGTCGTATCTGAACCTTTTTAGTTTTTAGCGCTATTATTTTATACAGTATTTCATTTCAGTTCAGTTGACTGACAGAAAGTCCATATATGTTTTTTTTTTAAATCGATCTTTTTCAATAGATCCGAGATGTGGAACTTAAAAAAAAAAAAAAATTACAAATTTCTAAAATTTGAAGTCAAAGAAAATTTCTCAATTTATTTCTTTACAAAAGAAATTGTTGAAGAATAAATCATTTTATGATTCTGAAATTTTAACGATTTCATTTTTATACAAATGCCAGTTTTGCTATTGAAGTTGAATAAGTTCAATAGGCCGGTTCTAGTAGCTGTCATAAAACTTACTTTTTATATAAGTATTGAGAATAATTCAATAACTCAGGGTTTAATTCAGTTACCTATATCTAAAGTTTTGAAAAGAATGTCTTCTACTTATTGGTTCAGATGAAATTTTGTAAAAGATAAGGAATAAAATTTTATCGAAAGAGCATAAATATTATGTTGCAACGGATATCCCAGAATTGAAGCGATCAATTATACACTTTTCCCCGTTTTAATACAATTTAAATATTTAAAATTGTTTGAATTGATGAAACTTAGAATTACTGTAGTAACTGTAGCATAACTTCTTTCGAGTTTTATTAAAAATTAGTTAATATAGGTCAGTTTGAATTTACTCATGTACTTATACAAAATTAAAATTTTGAATACTAATAATGACTAAAAGTATCGATAAAATCGCTACTAAATATAGTAATTAATAATGAATAATTAAACGTTTTGTTATCTAAAAATTTTCAAAATAATTAAAATTCATTAATCATTTAGTCCTTTATATTTTATGATAATTATAATTTCAAAATTACTTTTTAATGATTATACAATATTAATAATATTTAATAATATGTAATAATTTTGCACAATTTATAACATTAAAACCAAATTTGATTTTTATTAAATGATAAAATGATAATTGAATTATAATATACAGTATAGAAATGAATTATTATCTCATTATTATATCTTTAAAGTTTAGGTGGATGAAATTATGAAAATAATAACTCACAACCCAATCATTCATTAAT
This sequence comes from Poecilobothrus nobilitatus, assembly GCA_947095535.1. Classification (NCBI taxonomy): domain Eukaryota; kingdom Metazoa; phylum Arthropoda; class Insecta; order Diptera; family Dolichopodidae; genus Poecilobothrus; species Poecilobothrus nobilitatus. The sequence goes on along the minus strand of OX352772.1, from coordinate 320,754,584 downwards.
AACATGCAACGCAATCTTATTAATTTTTCTAAATACAGATGTGTTATGATTTTGATGCAAAAGAAGTAAAAGCCCAAAATCTATAAAGCATATATACGGCCTAAGATGGAATATAAATCATATATTTGGGCTGGCGCCTCATCCACTTCCTTAAACATTCTCACCATTCATGCACCATTCGTCTAATTAATGACCCCATAGTGAGTAATAACATTTCACACCAAAAATGCACCATTCGTCTAATTAATGACCCCATAGTGAGTAATACTATAGCCTCGCTTGACATCCGTCCTAATATAGGAGCTCTTTCTCTTTTTTATAGATATTTTGTAGGTAATGACACTTGCTCAGTTGAAATAAAATCACTAATATTCCAACGCACCACAAGATGGGCAGCAAATGCGCATTCCTACTATGTGGAACTACCCAAGTGGTACTATACTAGTTATAGCAATTCGTTTGTTGTTACAACTGCAAAAATATGGAATTTATTACCATTCACCGTATTCCCAAAAGTTGGCGATTTTGATATTTACAATTTGCCCAAATTTAAGAAGAATCTCAGCAGATTCTTTTCCAATTTACTGCTCAACTCCCCATTATCCTCATTTGTTCCATCCGTATTCCATCCCACATAATCACAACTACTTCAAGTACAAAAGATCGTATTCCTTGTTTGTGGTATTTGTATAAAAAAAAAAAAAAATCCTAATATGTTTTAATTGCAATAATTTAGGCTTGAGTCTTTTGTAAAATAGAAAAGTTACAATATTCGCTAATAAAATTTAATTAAGAGAATATAAAATTAAAACATTATTTATTTATTTTATTATTTTTGAAATAAACCTTTTTAAATCAAATAAAGTTTTTCCAGTATCTTATTTCTAAGTTTAAAAAATTTTAAATAAAATTTCTTTTCAATTATTATGACTTTTTTTAGTTAGATCAATCTTGGAGCAAATTACATCCTTTCGCTCAATTTAAAATTTGATCAACTATAGAAGATTTAAAGAATTTAAAAAAAAAAATCATTTTTTCACTGAGCATTAATTTTTTTCGGATTATTAAAATGCATATCTTTCGGTTTCTTTCAATGAAAGTTTTATTTTAATATAATATAGGATAATATATTATAATAAAGGATATTGTATAAAATGTACAAGTCCTCAATATTTTAACTGAAAAAAAAGTAAAGCTTACCAACTTTATATCTGATCTAATATATGCCTGTTTCAGTAAATCAAATCTTACTTATAAAAACATAAGTGTGCAAGACGAAACTTTTTTTTACCGTTGCGTAAATTTTCATAAGGACAATTTATAAAAATATATTAGGATTGTTCAAAATTTTTAATTCATCTTAGAATAGTTATATTTTATATTAAAGATAAAATTGTTAAAAATCAAGAGATATTTTTATTTTAAAAAGCTTTTAGCAAATATGTGTTAGTATAATAAAATATAAATTTCAAATTTTTGATTCGTAATAGTTATTAAACATAGCGAAAAGTATAAAAATTTTCTTTCTGGGTTAATTTATATTAATTTTCTATTTACTATCTTCCTCCTCACCAAAATCCACCAAGGTACTGACTGGAAACATTCCGCAGATACAGAGCAATCAAAATTTTTCAAAATTATGATATCACAAATTTTGGTAAACATTAAATTTAAGTATATTTATATTACCAAATTGCAAAAAAATTACATAATTTTTAAATTGATAACGTTTAAATAATTTTCTGTTGTTTGACATTTACGTTGACATTTCTAGATTGGAAACAAATTTAAGTAAACCAAACTTAAGATATAAGCATTTGAAAATAGAGTTTTCTTCAACTTTTAGGGGATTACCAAAAAAAATTATTCCACAATTTTCATTAATTTTATTTTTAATCCCATCAGTAACAATAACCAATCCATCGTTAAAATTTCACTGCTTTATTTTAAACGGTGTTGAAGTTTTGTAAATAGGCGAACGAACGAACAATTCGATAGAGTGAAATTAATAAAAAAAAAAATGTTTTCGAAAATGTACTAAGTATTCACTAATTAATTGATACTTAAGTAAAAAAAAAGGAAAAAAAATTAAAATAAACACCTAGATTACTTCTGTAAAAATGTTTATCTATGTAGGCGCTGAAATTATACTTTATATTAAAGTTCAAACATTATATATTTTTACCTAATGTAAACAAACAGCTTTTCTTCATTATATAAAGATTAAATTTGAAAAATTAAAAAAAAAAAATCTTTTGATTTTTCAGAAAATTTCCTACAGGAAAAATTTCAAATAAAAAAGAAATACTTACTTAAGTAGATTTTGATAAAAAAAACAATTAAGTATTATTGCAATTTTAAATTCCTTCATAATAACATTTTAAAATCTATAAGATCGTTTTTTAAAAATCATTTATTTTATAATTACTTATATGTCATATTGTTTTCATTATTCGATTTTATTCCAATTATTAAAACAATAAATTTCCTGTAACATTTTATCATATTTGCCATTTGCCATTTAATAAATTTTATGATTTTTTATAACAAAACGAGGAAAAGTGCAGTAAAATAGACTGTGTCAACTCTGCGATACCCGTACGAACATAATATACTTATGCTGTTTCCATAAAACTTCATAATCTTTTACAAAATTTCAGATGTTTTACTTAAATTGGGTACTCATATATATTTAAATTTTGGAGTTATATGACAGCTACTCAAACCTATTGCCCCGAACCAATCACATTTGACAGAAGTTATTGCCATAAAATTTGACGATCTTTTACAAGATTTCAGAAACTTAGCTTAATTATTTTTTAATATAATATTAATATTTAAAGATATATGTAGAAAGAAGTTGTATGGCAGTTACTGGTATCCGTCGGCCGAACTTGCTGAATTTAAATAGAAACACTAACAATTTCACAAACTCCTTTATTGTTTGAGTTATCGTACGGCCGAGCGGATGAACAAACGTATTTTCATCGACTCAGAATTCAATTCTGCTCTGATCCATACACTTGAGCTTATATCTAATTCGGCTTCTTTAAGATATCACAAACGCAATAAAAAATTTATTATAACCTTTAACAAACATTTTTACGGGTATAAAAAAAGTGGAAAATTTTCAAGGATCTTGTTCCTTTTATCGATTTAAATACAAGATGTGCATTTTTTTCATTCATTCATTCATGCAATTTATATATGTTTTACGTTAATGATTTTTATTAAAAGGTTAATGAGCGCAAAAAAGACAAAATATAAAATAATAACAATAATATTCACAGTCAATATAATATTCTTTATATAATGTAATATTATACTTATATATAATAAGATTATGTATTTAAACTTTGAATAATAAATGAACATGAAGAAATTACAAAGAAAAAAAAAAAAACAAATTATTAATATTTTATTTCTGAAGTAGAAAAACGTGCACTTTTTTTAATTCTTCTTTTTTAATATTATAATCAAAAACAAATTATAAACATATAAAAGTACACTTCCATTTAAGTACTCGAAATTTATAATTAAGACTTTTTTTCAAAAACTGTCTACTTACAGGAAATTATGTAGCAATAATGATAATTATCATTTTTGTTACTTATCTTAAAACTTATAATAAGTTAACTTCAGAACCACCAATTATAATATTAATTGTTAAAGTATTAATACAATAAAAAAAAACACATTACAATTAAGTATAAATGACAGAACAAAAAAAAAAAAGAAACTCTTAAATAAATTACGGTCAATATTCGAATGTATATGAATACCAGAACAAAAACAGTGTTTGCGTTCTTTATTAAACTACTCCATTCTACTCCCAACCATTCACCAACCTTCGAGAAAGAGTAGATAGGAGTAAATATGATTATGTTAAATAAACGTTCCATTTACCAACTACTCCCAACTACTCCCAACTACTCACAACTACTCTTTTCGTATAAAAGTAACGCAAATATCAACTGATCTCCTTGACATTTCAACATAATTATCAACTCTAATTGTTATACAATCCCTAAAGCCTAGACGACGATTACAGAAGAAAACAAAAATGTCATTAAAAAAAAAAACAAAAAAAAAAAAAAACAGCAAATATCGCAAATTTTCTGTCACGATTTCTGTGAAATGTCATTTACTCTCATTTTCTTATTCCCAAATAGATAGGGTAGAAAATTTTAAAAATATTATCTTCTTCCTTGAACGAAACTCACTCTATCGGAATTTTTTTTTTTCTTTTTCATTTTAAAGGACTTCTTTTCTTTTCAAAATAAAATAAAAAAGTATACGTATATAATATATATATTATCGTAACGAAAAAGAACTTTTTAATGTTGTCATTATTTTTATTCTTTTAAATATTGCATTTTATTATCCCATGATGTTAAGTTGTCTAAATGCTTTCTTTTCAAGCAAAAAAAAAAAAAAAATTAAAAAAAAAAACAAAAACTTGGAAAACCGCGAAAAAATAACATTTTACTATTATTATCTTTTATTTTCCACCATAATAATTTACTAAAAATAAGAATTTACGAAATTTTTATTTAAAAAAAAAAAAAAAACAGTTCCCACGAGTAAAACAATGACATCTACATCCTTAAATTGTCATTTTATAGTTTGTTTTTTATTTTTATTTTATTTTTTTTTTTTGGTATTTTTGTTTTTTATGCATTTTTTTTTTTTTTTTAAATATAATAAAAAAAATAATATTTTGTCTATTAATTTTATAAAACGCCTTAAACGATTTTAACTTTTGCAAAAAGTATATATATATATACATATTTTTTATTTTTTTGGAATATTTTATTTAAAGTTTTTTTTTTTTTGGTTGAATCTTCTAAATCCTAATATATATACTTACATTCAAAAAAGTATTTTTCAAAATCGAAATTTATTTAAGAATTTAAATTTTTAAAGTACAAAAATGAAATAGTTGAAAAAATGCTGCAATCGATTTTTTTATTTTGGAATTTTTTTTAAGGACAATGAAAATTAAATTTATTTATTAAGATTAAAAATGAGATAAAAAAAAAAACAACAAATTTATTTGACCAATAAAAAAACCTATAAACATAAAGAAATTTATATAAAAAGTTATTCAAACAGAGTCAAAGATTTCATATATATATATATATTTACAACCAAAAGTTTGAGCACTTATATTGAAATTTACGGACCATTTTTTTAGACATAGGAACAATTGATAAAAAATTAATAAATTAGTAGGAGTAGTTATACTGGAAACTATACGTTAAAAATCGACATTGACATAATGTTGTATTATAAATATGGCTGAAATATATAGAAAAGATCAAGTTAGATTGAAGTTTAAAAATTTTTTTGATGATATATACATGTATCTGATATATTGGTTAATACAACCATGAAATATTGTTAATTTAGAAAACTGATTAAGATTTGACTCATATTAACTGATTAAATCATCATTTATAAGTGTTATTATGTTAGTAAATGATACTAAATAATATGTTAGTTTTGTTTATTAATTAATTTAATTACTAGAAATATAATAACGGTTAGGCATCATGAGAAGTATGTAAAAATCATGTAATGGACATAAAAGCGTACAGACTGCACAGATCACAGCTATTGTTCATACTTTCGTGCAGTCTGATTTTATGTGTTAGTTTGTTAACATTAACATAAAAAAGCTTAGACTAGGAGCTGGCCTGTTGCAGCATTTTCGAAATTTTTAAGCTCGGCTCTTGAATTATTTAATATAGAACAATGATATCTCCATGAACCAACTGTTGAAGAAAAATGATACCAGCGACTAATCATCATGATTGAAGCTAATTTAAACTTTTTAAAGATTAGCAGACTTCATATGATCAGTTCAAAATCAAATCGTAAACATTTTTTTTTTAACTAATTAATTCAATACAAATGGGTATCACGATGGGTATATCACGATAAAAATTGACAACAAAATTGACCTTACCTAGCCAGTGATAAAATGTTTAGTGCTATAAGTATATGGGTATAGAGAAAATTCTTTTGAGCAACGAACTAACCATAATATATAGCCAACGGTTGACTTACCCGTGTTAACAATAAAATTATATAGTTAGCGATCTAATAAAAGCAATTGTGCAGAATTAAACCCATTAAATAAAAAACACAGTCAACTCATTTTAAATCTTCCTCACTATAATTATATATAGTTTTATACAACTATGAACATTGAAATATTTAACAAACGAATAAACCGTAATATCTAATAGTTCTATTTAGAAAAATTAAGTTATGCTATTATGTTTTTATAAAAACTAAGTTTATAAGTGTATTGAAACAATCTGTACTTCCTTTTTATATACCTATCAATCTATAATGATTTTATATCTTGTTTTTTCTTCAATATAATTATTTTCCTGATTTTCATTTTTAAAAGTAAACCAATCTCATTTAAAAATTTCAATTCTTTTCTTAATATATTTTATGTTACAAATTATTATCATTAAAATAAAAAAATATCTTAATATTTGACAATTTTTAAATATTCTGATATATGTCTGGACAACTGACATTTGAAGATTGCTTCCGGCAACAGCATTCATATATAATAAAAAAATTTTTAGAAAACTTAATATTCTAGAGAAGTGATTTACACTAGAAATATTACAGATAAACTAATCAGATTTTTTCTAATTGAAATCAGATTTAAAAAAAATAAATTTAATAAAAATTTTAATTGCTAAGATAATTTTTAATTTTTTTTTACTTTCATTAAAATGAATCCATATTTTTTTTTTTAAGTGGCTAATCCAACAGATCTTCATATCTAAATTGATAAAAGCATTTTTTGGTCGGCATTTCTTTCATTACATTAAGTACAGTATATGTTTTAAAACGGAAATATATTAAAAATTTTATTAAAAAAATAAATTTCTGTATTAATAATATTTATTGTAAACCAAAAAAAATTCTCAAATATTTTTCAAAATTAAAAATTTTAATGTATTCTTTTAATGGATATTTTTTAGAGTAACCACAAAAAGTTTTTATCTCTTAAAAACCATATTTAGAACACAAATTAACTTTTAGTAATTTAACAAAATTAAACTAAATTATATATAAGTATATATATATAAATATATATACATTTATCATATATATGCATATACATATACATTTATGATAAATGAAAATAAAAATTTTCAAGTTATTCAAATTCATCACGGATAGCTAAAACCAAAATATTTCAAGCATAATTTATATCCTTTTTAAATGGTTTTCTTAAACTAAATGCATTTTCATATAACACTTGCTTTAAAAAAAAAATAAAAATAAAACAGAAAAACTGTTGAAAATTAATAAATTTCCACCATATACATATATATATATATATATAAAATAAAAACAACCACTCTACCATTATGTAAAAAAAATAAAAAAAAAATTTTCTTTTTAAACTTTTTATACCCGTACGATAGGATCGGGTATAATAAAATTACTCCTCCGTTTGTAACACCTCGAAATAAGCGAGCTAGATATACCTTCAAAGGTATGGATCGGATCAGAAAAAAATTCTAAGACTTTTGAGCCATGTCCGTCCGTCCGTCCGTCCGTCCGTCCGTCAGCACGCTAACTCAAAAACTAAGAAAGCTAGAATCTTGAAATTTACACAAAATATTCTGGGAGTAATTTGTAGGTTCCCTATTTTTTTTGGTTGAGTTTGGACCAAGCCTTAGGGTAGCTCTCGAACACCTAACTTTTAGATCCCCACATTTTTTTTGAAATAGAGCTATGAAATTTTAACTGCTGATAGATGTTACAAAAATATTAATTTTATTTTTTATAACTTTTTTTTGTACCCCCACCCGTTACGGAGCTACAACTCCCCAAAGGTTCAAAAAAGCTCTATATTTAAATTGTTATAGCACAAATTATATAAGGTATATCTTCATTTTGAAAACGCCAAACGATTACTACTTTTATTAGCTTTAAAAGTATATATACAATAAATATATTTTTGTGGCATGCGGTGTCTTAATTTACCGTTATGCGAAACTAAAATTTTGCAAAATCCTTTAACCCTTCTATCTTCTAAATGGTTTAATTTAGAAACTTGAAATTTTGACAGAAGTTAGATCTTTGAAAATAAGTATGAGTCATTTCAGAAATTTTTTTTGTATCACCCCCCGGTTAGGAGCTATAAGGGGTCAAAAACTGAAAATTTCCAATTTTTAAACACCTGTAACTTGAACACCTGTTAAAATTTTTTTGAAGTAATACACAAAAATTAAAGCTTCAATATTATATTCTTATTTCTGTTAATAACTTTTTTTAATAATATATGGTTACTTTATAATAGACGAAAGAGTTACTTGATTTTTTCAAATTTTCTAACAAATTTCTTTAAAACGAATTTTTTCCATTTTGTTTTACTCGATAATTTGAAATTGTTGAGGATATAATGCGTAGTACAAAAAAATGTAATTAAATAAACAACATAACGGTTGCTTGAAGAATTTTTATTTATATGATATTGATATATATACATACTTATATAATATCATGTTTATTTACAATATATCGTATATGTCACTAGTGAATGAATGATAAGAGTATAGATGTATATTATATAGCGCCGTATTTACATACATATACATATATGTATTTTATTGTACTTATAAGAAATTATTCTGTCAATGAAATATTTGAATATAATATAATATAATATAATATAATAATATAATTCGCACAAAATTATATTTATTATTTTGTACTAAGTAAATTTAATATATATTTACCGCTTAGTATTAAATGGTACTATAGAATATTTGAAAAAGTTTTGGATTGATAATCGTTATGTGGAAGGTTAGAATTTGCTTTAGAAGAATGTATAAACATATAGTTTGAATATATCTGCAGCCCATAGTTCTAGAAATTATAAAATTCACCCAAATACTAAATATTACTAGTACTATACTAAAATATTAAAAAATAATATTGTAAGCAGAGTGACAGGCTGTGAACATACTAACGGTTCGTACGGGTATCTAAGAGTTGACAAAGGCAACTGTATTCTTCCTCGTTTTTTATAGGATTCGTTAAAACTGAAAATTGAAGAATTAAATATTTAAAAAAAAAAAAAGGAAAGAATAAAACTGACCTCTTTTTTAATAAAAATTATACCTTAAGGATTTTTATGCATAATTATTAAATTAATTTAATTATATTTTCTTTATGTGACACTTTAGTTCTGTTCTGTTAATCCATAAAATTAGAAAAATCTTTTTACTTGTTTTCAAAGTATTTTGTTGCAAAATTTCTTCTAAAAAAATTTGTTGTTTTTTTTTTTTGTATTTTGTATCTGGAAATAAACAAAATAATTTTTTTAATGTTTTAAATAAAATTAAAATAAAATAGTAGTTCTTAAGCAATATAAGTTGTTAACATTTGAGATTAGGTTGAAATCACAATCATTAAAATATCCTCAAATATTATGCTTTCCAAAGTTATTATTTTATCACAATTTAAGTTGCTGAAGATCTACAAATATATGCATATTTTAAATACTTAATGAATCCTGTTTTATGACCTTTCAAATATCTGTATGTATCTATAGATACATAGAATAGATTCTCACGTTTTTTTTTGTATTAGGTGACAGACGGAACAGTATGTAACGAACAGACACCAACAACTAAATATAAAATCATATAATTAAGTTAATAAAAATTCACAATGTTTGGTTATTATACAGGGCATAAGTACTTGAATTTATACATTAAATAACTATCAAAGTATATTGCATAATCATGAAACAATTGAATTAACTGATATCTAGCATTTAATTGAAAAACTGTTGTTTTAAATTGACAAAATATTAATAAATGTAATATGAAAAATGTCGCAATAACTATTGTACATATACAGATTTTATTTTTTACTTTTCGTAAAAAAGATGAAAATCATTGAAAGATACTATGTACGCAACACAGTTATATAAGACTTCAACTCACTAAAAACATCACACCCGTCTTAAAACATTAAAACTATAGTTTTAGATTATTTTTATTTAAACGATATCATATGTATCACAGAAATTGTTCATATATAGATCTATTGTGCTTTCCCTATTACTAAGTGTTATGGATTATGCTTCACTTCTTGAGAAATTGAACATCAGATAGAGCAGATATTGTTGGAAATTGATTTTCAGTAAAATTATATGCTCCTAGGTACATATATCTTGCCACGGATTAAACCTCCGCAACTTTTGAACATGTATCCAGGAGATTTTTCTTCTTCTTTGCTAACTAGTCTTACAGACTATTAAACTAGTCGTAGAGACTATTTATTAATTTTTCACTAAATCTTATCTATCTTTTGATCTATTGAAAATGTGTGACCACCGTGAATATGATTTACGGTTATTACTAAATCTAGTACCATATTTCTTTTAAATTTTCTATTAACATTTTTGGAATATAGGAGTTATGATACTTCTACAGTTATATGCCCTTCCAAACGAGTCTTATATTTTTGGTGTGTATTTTTTTTTTTCATTTTTACGTTCATACTGGGATTCTTTAGGTCCCTATGTAAATTGCAATTTTGTACAAATTTTAATTTAAATAAATCAATATAACCAAAATATTCAGAGAGGTTAAAAATACCAAGAGTTGAAATTCACTATATACTTAATATATACATTTATATATGGGAACGTATAAATTAAAAATAAAAATTTCATACATATACAAATTATTTTTGATTCCAATAGAGTAAATCATATCAGATAATATCTAAAAAATAGCCCTCATCTCCCTTTGAAAATATCGCAACGGTTACAAAAGGAAATTTAAAATTTTTTTCAATATCACTAAATATAAAATCCAAGATCAGTATATGAAATATTTTTCCTTTTTTAGTTTGACACAATTTTTTAATTTTATATATTTTATAATTACAATTTTATAATTTACATTTCCTTCTATATTTTATACCATTTTTTGATTGTTTTTTTTTTTTTTTTTTGAATTTTTATATTTTTATAATAATAATTATATTTTATTACATTTTACTTAAAAATACTTTTATTAATTTTATGATCTACTATCATTTACACCATATGGTGTGATGATGTATCAACCCAAATAAATACCAGCATCATATATTATATTTTTATTTTTTTTTTTTTGTATGTTTTTGTTTCAATATTTATATTTAGGTCAATGGTACACCTACATATCTTTGATATTATCATCAATAAAAGTACAATACATTATAATAAAGTAAATCAGAACGGAAAACCATTACCCATTACTAAATGGATTTTTGTGGTAATCTCTTATATATAATCACAAACATATATATATACGTAATATAAAAGTGTATATACATTGTAATGAAATACTATGGATTATGAAGAACAGAACATAATAAAAAAAAAAAAAAATTTTAATTACAAAAGAAAAAGAACTACCTATTTTTTTTTTTTTTTTTTTTTACTTTTAATAAATTATTTACCACAATTTTTTTTTAATTAACAAAATAAAAAATAAACCAGAAAAACCAGCAAAAAAAAAAAAGGAATAAACCTCAATGAAAATTAAAAAAATAAAAATCATATTGAAGAATATGACATAATTTTCAATTATTATTATTTTATGTCCATACATACATACGGTGTACATAAACATATATGTATATATATATATATATGTTTATGTACACCGTGTTATGATTTCAAACACAATATAGATACTGTTGTTCGTGTTGTTCGTAATGCATCTCTTAATAATGATTTATTCTAAAAGTTATCAAAGATTATAGATTTTATTATGTTTCTAATATGGTGTTATGTCCTTTTTGTAATATGAAATCAGAAAAATGTTATTAAATATTAAATAGTTACTTATAATAGAGTCCTATTTAATTTGCATTCAAAAATTATAGTTATATATACTTATATAAAATATCATAATTTTTAAATTTAAGAATTGCTATATCAACCGGGTTTGAATCTATGGTTACCTAAATTACTGAAATATGTCAATTTTAAAAATTTGAAACATTTTAAATTTTTCTTTTATAATAACCAAATTTTCTTTTTTTTTTTCAAATTTAATGAAAAGCTACATATATATCTAGAAAGTATATCATGTTAAACTTAGGAAAGGTATCATAAAAATTTGTCATTGAATTGAGGTTCGAATAATGGAGTTTTTAATTTTTTTTTCCGATGGACCAAAAGATAAATAATCATGCAAAATGACTTACTGTTTCAAAATAAAATTAAAAGTTCTATATAGTTCGAGCTGTAATATGCTAGTAAATGTTGGTGATACGTATCACATGTCAACCAAGATAGGGGTATTAATATAACAATAAAATCAGGTGAAGTGTCACTGAAGAATTTTGGAGCAATATGAGCAATGATGCGATAGAATTGAATTGTCTAGAAAACTTTGCTTTATGATGAACTCTACACAAATTATTTTTTTTTAAATTTCCTTTAAGTATATTTGTTACTAATCGAAAGTTGAAACTAAGAGTTGTGTCAATATTAAATGTCTAATGAAGAGCCCAATAATGTTAAACGTTGTATACATCTAAAAAAATATAAATGTTAAAAAAGAAAAAGGCTAAATAAAAGCACTTTGAAGAGTTCAACGAAAAATACAAAAACCAACAATATAGATTGTAAAATAGTACTGCAAATGCTTAGTTTATAGTTTCAAGGTAACAAAACGAGAGAAACGGTTTTCCGAGAGTACACTTACTTGAGTTTTATTGTAAATTAAGATAAAAATAAAATTAATATTAAATTATACAAAATTAAATTTTTAAATTGAAAGAAAGTTTTGACTAACCACTATCACTTTAAATTTAAATTTCTATAATTATAAGGACTTGATTAAAAAAAATATTAAAACTTGGTTTTTTTTTTAAATTTATTGTTTTCAAATTTAATAAATCTTCAAAGAAATTGAAATCTCATATTACATACATTATACCATCTTTTTAAAATCCATTTTCTTTTCAATCCTTTAAAAGTTTCTTAGTCAGAAGGATAAAAGATAATTTACTTTAAAAAAAAAAAAAAAAGGAGAAGGATAATGAAATCCTTGCAATTCAATTACAAAATTAAAACAAAAAAAAAAAAAAAAAAAACAAAAAACTAGAAAAGAATTGAATTATTCCGTTCTATCTTCAAAGAAGGAAATAAAAAAAACTGAACAAAAATTAAAAATAATATGAAATTCTCACAATAAATTGTCCTTTACTTACAATTATAACCCAAATATTACATTTTCACTATCAAAGAAAAACAAAAACAAAAAAAAATAAAAAAAATATCATTTTAAATAGTGATTTTAATGTATAACTTCAAAATTTCTTTTTTCTTATAATCGTCGAAAAATCTTCAAATATTATAAGACCACCTAGTGTTAAAATGTATTATATTATATTATTTGACATTTAATATAATTACAAAAAATGAACAATACATAATGCATTATAGAAGAAACTAACAGAAAACCTTTTTCTTTAGAAACACTTTGACACAAACATTGAAATGTCCAATACCCATAAATATTTTATTTTTGAAAAGGTTGTTGAAATGAACTCTTTACGTATATTATTTCCCAGTTCAATTCAGTTCAATTCAATTCGAATGTATTTTAAAATCGAATTGTATTTGAAATGTTGAATGTTGAATGAAAAATGAATCCAAAAAGCTGTTAATTTTTGTCTTTTTCTTTTTTTTTTTTTTTTTGGTTTGGTTTTTTTTCTTACATTCATACGACAACAAAATAGAATAGAATAAAATATAGAATTTTTGTTTTTCCCTATCCTTTAGCATTTAATCCAAAGTAGAATTATCTACTTTTCTTTAAAATAAGAAAAACAAAAACAAAAAAAATAAGGAAAAATAAAGAAAAATCTTTAAGAAATATTTCTTCAGAAAATAATAGACTCAGGCAACTGGAAAATAGTTATCTATTGTAGAAGATAAGGAATTCAATACAAAAAAAAAACAAAACAAAAACAAAAACAAAAACAAAAAGGAAAACAAAAAACAGTTTGAAGAAGATAGAAAATAGAAATGTATTGAAACTAACAATGCATAAAAGAATACATATATATATAAAATAGTATATAATATAATATATAATAAAAAACCAATATATATAGTGGTTAAAATTACGAAATGAAGAAGCCGTAAAAATGATGAAGTACTCACTGAAAGATTGTTATTTCAAAACGCAAATAATACAAAAAAAAAAAAAGAAAAAACCTTAAGAAAAACAATAATAAAATAAAATATATTTACGGATACTCAACCTATTTTTCACGTAAAATAATCCTACTCATTATGTATAATATATTTTTTTAAAGTTATTATGATTGGAATGCTATACTGACTATAAAAAAGTTTGATATTTATTATAATTTAATAATAAATATATTATATTACTGTCTATACTATATAGATATAATATTTAATTACAAGGATTGTTTTCATTAACAACTTACTTATATAATAAATAATTAATATCCAACTGAAAATATAAATCCTTCTATCCTCGGTTATAGTTGTAATTTTCAAATACTTATACCTTTTCTATTCATTCAGTTTAGATTCACTAAAGGACTTTTAAAAGACTTTTTAAGCTACCGCATATAGCAATTCACATAATTTTTTCAATGTTCTACTCTTCTATGGACAACAAACAGTATAAAAATTTCTATTTAATCCTATAGATTTAAAAAAACAAAATCAATTGTAATTAAAAATAGAACTTCACAAAACAAAAACAAGGTTTTTCATCAAAAATTATAGAAAATTTCAATTATCTGAAACGTGCATAAATATACGTAAGTATATGCAATATAATACGTTTGCTGAATAATGTTAAGTATAACAATATTATTTTCATCATTATTACTTTAAAAAAGAATTTTTCTTTTTTTTTGTTTTTTTTTTTATTTTATTTTAAACAAGGAAATTTTCTCTTAATATAATTTGAAAAATTGAAGCACATATTCATCACGAAAAAAAAAAAGAAAAGAAAATCAAAAAAAAACTAAAAAAACTTTATTAACAATACGAGAAAAATAAAAACCTAAGTATTTCATTGGATTGTCATTTTCAATTCAATATAATGTTTTAATGTTATTGGAACATGATATATGTATATTGAAACATATATATATAATTTTTGAAAATTAATAAGAAAAAAAAAGAAATAATAATAATTTTTTAAAAGTTTAATTATTTTTTTCCTTCTGCTATATTTTATTCCTTTTCGGCCTTTTTTAATGGTAATAATAAATGCTTATAATTGTATATATATATTGTATATAACTAGTATATTATGTCATATAATAAAATATCGCATTGATTTTCTATTAAACTCGAAAAAAAAACATAAGCAAATGATATTTTATGAAAACTAAATAATTATTATTTTGAGCATAGAATAACGTAAGCAAATGATAGTGTACCCTAAAAATATGCAATTAATTTTAAATTTATTTTTGAATTTCGTAACTGAAAATATAGGCTTATATAGGCTTCGGTAGCCGAGTGGGTGAGGCGTGTGGCGTATTAACCGAAGGAGTGTGGGTTCGATGCCTGCACAGGTCGTAAGTGTTTTTTTCTTTACATATACCCCCTTTACGACCAAATATAATGCAAATACATAGTACATAAATAAACAAAATATATAATATTAGTATATAATTTAATAATAGTATAAAAACCTATAATGGCCTTAGTAGCCGATGGTTCAATAATATTGCATTACATTTATGTATGTAATATTAATATAAATAAATAAATAGTTTCAATTAATTTAAGGAGCCTCGGTGGCCTAGTGGTCAAGCACTTGATTTATTAACAGAGGGAGTGTGAGTTCAAATCCTGCACAGATAGCTACTTTTATTGTAAACAAATCCCCCTTACTACAAAATAGTAAAAATATATATAAATAAAAAATAAAATAAATATATTAATTTAACTAAAATAATTAGAATAATAATTTTAATTTTAATTATTGTTATAAATCATTTTAAAAAATTAAAATAAATGACATGTCCATGAACTTTTTTCTAAACGTAATTTAAACGAAATGATTAATTTTATCGTTTTAATTTGAAGAATTTGTCTTAAACTTCAATTTACATGTTCAGCTATTCAGCTAAATTGTTGCATGTTACGTTCAGCTACTTTTTTGCAAACAAAAAGAAAAGAACGATTCAATTTTTGCAAGCCTTTTGAAATATAAAATGCTTCTCTACCAGATAAATGTAACAAGGAAAACAAACAAGGCTTTTTTTTTCAGGCGTGGCTATAAATATCTTGATAGGGAATTATTCTTACGACGTGTGTCGAATTATGAAACCACACTTCCTCGGTGCTACTTTCTTTTCCCTTTCTATTTCTAGTGTAAGGTCCCTAATAAGGTCTCTTTCTATTTCTAGTGTTTGTTTATTGTCTTTTTTAAAGTGGAAGATAAAATTACTTATTATTGATTCATTAATAAGTTCAGAATCCAAATTTTATTTTTTTTCCAAATTATTAAATCCCTATTTTTAATCAAATGCTACTGGTAATATGCTATGCAATCATAATCATAATATCTTTTAAATACAGTCAAAATATAATCAAAAATTAGTCAAATTTTAAGACTTTTAAAGTTTTGTAGACTTTTTTAAAGATTTTCTGTCAAATGTATTAAAACAGATGGACAAAATCGATTTAAGAAATATAATAAAAAATAGTTTTTGTTACCTTTTCCTATAATAAATTTTTTTTTTTAATAGAATTTCTGATGTATATACATATATATATAAAATTCTAATATGAACATCATTATAATTGCCAGAAAAAAAAAAAAAAAACAAAAACTTAAAAATAGAAAAGAAAAATTTTCAATTTTACTTAACTATTCTAACAGAATTGCATTTAATTTATTATAAAGCAATAATAACAACAACAACAAAAAAATAACTCTCATGATATAATAATATATCTTATACTATTGATATATTTCATATTATTATGTGTATTATTATAATAAGTATATTTAATAAGTATGTGCATATGTGCAAACTTTAATAAAAGAAAAAAAAAAAATAAACAAAAAAATACTGCACCCTATCAAGGATATTGAATTTTTGATTTAGTTTTATTTTGTTAAGATGAAAAAGAAAGCATAAAATATATAAAAAAAAATTTTTTCTATCTCTTTCATTTATTTTATTCCAATTTTCTAAAAGCGATAAAAAAAAAAACATATCACATAAAAGAAACAAAAAAAAAAGAAAAAAAAATATTTGTGTCATTCGAATCTTTGTTTATGAATGTTGTCTCTATTTGTTCAATTTAGAGTATAGATCTGATAATCAATTGAATGCAATAAAAAAACTAATTTTTTTTTTTTTTTTAATTTTTAATAGAATTTTAAAAATTTTTTTTTTGGTTCTTATCATTTTTTTTTAACGAATATATTAATGACATATCTTTAGAATTTAAACAATCGTTAAATTTAATCATAAAAATTACTGATTTTTTTTTTTTTTTTTCTTTTCCTTTTCATTTTTAATAATGCCATTTGTATAGCATGTTGTTTTTTTTTTTTTTTTTTTTGAAGTTTGTCTGTGTTCCATTTGTTCAATTGGGTAGAATTTCTATATTGTTGTAGTTTCCTTGCAAGTACATTCGATTTTAAAAAGGATTCTAACAATTGGATAAATAAAACTTTGTTTGAAATGTCGTAAAATATGTTATTAGTTAATGGAATATCGAAAATTAATAAATTAAAGATATTATTTTTAAAATCTTAAGTACACAAATAAAATAATAAAAATGAATGAATGTATGGTATGTTGTATTAAAACTTATTCATTGATGAATCGAAAGAATTCAATTCAATGAATTTTTTTTTTTTTTTAAATAATTGAAAACTGTAATTTTTTAACTAAATATTTAAAAAAAAAAAGGGAATATCGCAATTTATCAACAAAAATTTAGACCATCTTAAAAGAAAATGTACTACAAATAAAATTATTTACTTAAATTAATGCTTTCTATGGAGAATTTTGATCCTCTAAACAAGAAACTTATAAATTGTTTTATGTTTAATATTTGCATAGCAAGATAATTATAGAAATAGAATACCTTTTATTACACTGGCTTTCAAAATATACAAATTAAATTTTAATTTAATATATTTATTCTAAAAATTTGAATAAGTTACATTTAAATTTATTTTAATGTAAACATTATTCTTTTTATTCAACATAGAAAAAACGAAATCCTACTAATTTTCAATAGGAAACTTTGACCCAGTCTAATTTCTTTTACAAGAAACGAAATCTTTATCCGGATTATGATAAAAATAGAAGTTTCAAATAACAAAGAGGATTAAAAAGAAAATACACAAAACAAAAAAAAAAAAAAACAAATCTTTTAATATTTTTTAAAACTCTAAAAAGTCTTAAGAAACATTTTATTTTAAACACTATATTCTTTTAATTCTATATGTATTATATAATATATTTCTGTATGTATATTTTATTTAAATAAGTAATATTATATCCTTTTTTTTTGCTAAAAGGATAATAGAATTAAATATTAAAAAATTAAAGAATGAAATGGAAAAAAATGTCATAAGTCAAAGAAAAAAGTATAGATAATGGTAAAGTAAACTTTTATTTAGTTAAGAAAAAGAAAATAAAGTTATTTAAATGTTTAAAATAAACATAAAAAATAAATATGCATATTTACATAGTCAAACATAAAATAGAAAAAGGAAATTTTATGTATTAATTTTTCATGAAATTTATTTATATTTTTATTTATATTAATACTGCAAATCATATAGGATATTGCAATATTACAAAACTATCGGCTACTAAAGCCATTATAGGTCGAATACTATTATTAAATTATACACTAATATTATTCATTTTGTTTATATATATTATATATTTTATACTCCCTCAGTTAATAAGCCACGTGCTTAATCACTAAACCACCGAGACCCGTTCATGAAGTGTAAAAAATAATTTATTAAAATTGCATATTTATAGGATGAAATTTTTTTTTGACATTAAAATTTTAACTTCCAGTAATTCTGAATAAAGTTTGTTTAAATTAATGAATTAAAATTCTTTACCGTTAGCCTTTTAAATTTCTATTATTATGATTGCGATGATATCTACTTCTCTAATTTTATTGATATTTTTTATTTGATTTGCATTATTATTTTTTCAAACGCATGAAGTTCTGATAAACTGAAGAATATATTATATAAAATAAATTAATATTTTTCATTTAAAAAGAACAAAATTTCCTCATTTAAAATTTAAAAATAATATCTATTTAAGATCAATAACATATTTGAATTTAATTGAATTTAATTATTTTAAAATAATTCAAATTGATTTATTCTAAAGTAATTATATTATGTCAAATCAATTTTGCAAATACGATAGGATAACATATAAACTATAACAAATATCTAATTAAATATAAGTTATATATTTAATATTTATAAAAAAAACATTTTTAAATTAAGATCTGAAAATTAAAATTTAATTTTAGAATTTTTCCATTTTCCATGTTAAACATATACTGATATATTGTATATATGTTTGTATATATATATACGTTGTACCCAATCAAATGAACCACGAACACTTCACCATATATGAAACGATTGACCAAACGAATAGTGTTTTTGACGTATCTATTGAAAGATCATATCATTGGTAATGTGCATGAGCATATCCATATAACTATATCTCTGTTGCACTTTAAAATGCATCTAAAATAAAAATTAAATAAATGAAAAATAATAATAATAACAATGGAAAACTTATATTATATAAGACAGGGAAAGAAAAAGAAAAACATACAGATATGGTAGCCAATTATTTTTTTTTAAATGATTTTCCATTTCGATTAGCTTCTACGTATATACATATATATATATATATATTACATAACTAATGTATACTGTAATTCAATTTGTAATTCTATAAACTTCAATTTTCCATTTTTTTTTCTTTTCGATTTTTTAGAATTTTTTCTCTATCTGGATGATATTCAAGCTATTAATTAAAGTTCTTTAGTTGTAATGTAGCTGGATTAGTAAAAAATTTTAATTTTTCTTCGCTATTTCTTTACTATTTATGTTATCATATTGAAACTATACAACTTTAGGACAATTTATGGGTCATAAGTTGTTGATATACAACAATTGAAAATTGATAAAAGGAAAATGCAAAAAAAAAATGTTTTAAATTTATGGACATGACAGATTACAAGTGAAGTAAAAATTTTATTTAAAATTATAAAAGTAATTAATTAATGTAGGATGAAATTACTATTTAATATACTACTACTTATATTAGTTAATTTATTAAAATTTACTAAAAAATATTTCATTATCCTTTGAATAATTATCCTTTGTATTAAGCACTTATACAGATTCCCTAAAAATTAGTCGCATTTGTGGAAATCCTCAAAGCAAACGAAATAGATGTCGAAAAATAAATTGAAAATATGTATATATATATCCATATATTCTTCACTAGAATTAAATTCTGAGTCGATTTATGTATGTACGTCTGTCAAAAGCAAAAAAAATATGGATCTAGAACTCTGAAATTTTTATCATATCATTTTTATATAAATGACATTTTTGCTTTTAATTTTTAACAACTTCGGTTTGCGGTCTCAAGTAGCTGTCATACAACTTCCTTTTATATATGTCTAATTAAGTTAGATAACCGAAGTTTGGTCAAAAGAAGTTAAATGATCTCTGCAAAATTTACTTGGTATAGCGCAACAAGTTTAGGTACATGTTAAATCTTGATAACTTACATATCTGTAATTTTGTAAAAAAATGATCAAGTTTTATGCCAGTAACTTCTGTTCTTAATTTGTTTGGTCAAACAGGATAAACAAATTAAATAATAAAGGTCTTAGTAAGGAGCCTTGCAGTATACTACATTTTCATACAATTAGATTCGATATTAGCATTAACATATATACGGAAAAGAATAAGATTATGGAAAAAATAAGATTTTATAATATTAATTTTAGACTTAGACAATTAGGCATAGATGTATGAAATATTTATATAGTACTTATAGTTTAAAATAAAATTGATTTGCCAAATTTTAAGTTATTTAAGTTATTTAAAATAATTAAAATTGATTAAATTATGAGGTTTACATTACAATATATTGATTACGATACATAAAACATAAAATAAATAAAATTCAAATAAAAAAATTTTATCTTTTTAGCTCTTAGTATTATGGTTAAAATGTTTACAAATGGGAATTAATGAAGTACATATTTCGATTTAATAAAAAGTTATTCATTTCTTGAATATGCAAGTCGTGTATTGTCTCCTTATTGTGATATAGAAAAAAAATCCTACTTTTTATTTTACGCAATTTACCTTGGACTGATCCACTACATCTTTTTCCATACATGAAGTCAGATTATATTTAAAAAATTGAAAATCACTTCAATCACAACGATTGATATCCTATTTGTTCAACAGGTGGTTCATTCAGATATAATTGCTCCATCTTTTTGAGATCAGATACGGTTTAGAGAATCCGAACAATTTGAGATCATTGTAGCATTTTAAGATTCAATTCTGCTCTACTACTGATTACGGAACGAATTTCGAGAATTTTGCGAGAGCCTACAGTTCACAATCTGTGCTTTTAGATATTAATGTTCAATTTATGCGTGTACGTTTTGTTCAATAGTTGTCAATAAATGTTTTGTAGATCTGTGTTACATTTTTATTCCAAAGAATGAAATAAAATTCTGAACAAAAATATAAAACAAGTACGACTAAAGAAAATATAAAGTGCGTATGTTTAAAACCGTGTTAAAATTATTTAGTAAATTTTCTATATATAAAGAAGAAAATCAACGAAGGATATTTCAGTTATATAATAAATATTATTTTAAACACAACTATATAATATAATGCTTTAGTTTATATAAGTATAATTTTAAATAAAAATTCTGATAGAAAATAAAAAGTTGACTTCAAAAATACTAAAATTAAAAGAAAACATTATTTTTAACATCCATATTATATCGAAGTCTTAGTAATTAATTGTATTCCACAAATAAATTCAAAATGAAGATATAATTTAAAATGATGCTAATATATATACTTAGATTTTTCCAAATAATATAAGACAAAAAATGTGATAAATATTTTATATTGAGTAAAAAAGAAAATTATTTTAAAATATGTGTTTGTATTTAATAGAAAATTTCAGAATTTTTTAATAAAGTCCTATGAAATTTTTGTTTTTAGAAAGAATTCCTTTTTAAACAGACAAATTTACCAAAAAGAAATGAAATTAGCACAATATGATTATGAGGAGAAAGAAAAAATCATATGTAATGTCTAAAATTTTAAAGTATGAGGTACTAAAAAAAGGATTAGAGCGATAGATAACAAAATGCTAAAGTAAAATTCAAAAGAGTATGAGTGCATTGGAAATAAATTAAATGGAAACGCGTAGAAGAAATTTTAATGGAGTCCGGTTAATGGAATCTTATTTTTTTTAAATCTATTTCTTTAAAAGGTTATTTTTTTTTTAAATTTTCCTTTCTCAAAATTGTATATTTAAAAATCTTAGGAAAATTTTTTTTTTAAGAAATCTTTTTTTTTATTACAATTTAGTACAAAAATTTTTAGTACAAAAGTAATTTTCAGGGTATAATAAATTCATGTGATACTTTAAAGGAGATGACTTAGATATATATAGCAAATTATATATTTTCGTACTCAGGATAGAATTCTCAATCAATTTAGCCATGTACGTCTGTCCGTCTATCATGCATAATAACTCAAAAAATAGGATTCTGATTTTTTTTTATATTTCATCTTTGTAAAATTGTTAGTTTCGCTATTTAAATGGAGCAAATTCGACTAACTTAGTAAGGTATCTTCAATTTTCTAAAAGATAATTAAATTTTATGTGAACTTCGGAGCATATATTATAGTTATGCTAGATTTGACTTATTTAAAGTTTACTCTACACTCTTCCTCATTTAAATTAGAGCAAATCTAAAAAGTTAAACAGAATACCAAAAAAGAAAAGATTTTCTTTCTAATCTTATATGGAAAATTAAAATTAAACTGCCATTGTAATATTCAAAATAATATTGCCATTAAACAAAAATTAAATGATGACATGGATAAGTCTAAAATACCAAGTGGTATTATTAGTTAATTTTTGTCGTTTCAAGATATCTTCTGAAAACTACTAAACACTCGGAATTAATAATATCAGATGTGATGTGATGTGAATATAATACATACATACATATAAAAATATTTCTTAGTGGTGATAAATTCAAGTGGTGGAATTTATAAAAATATCTGTGATTTATCAAAATTTTTAAATAAAGATATGTACAATGTATTTGTGTTGACAAAAAAATAAGATTTTTATAAAAAAAAGAGTCAAAAAATAGTCTTTCAACAAAAGTATGTTTTGCAAAATAAAATTTTTAGATTAAAAAAGGTGGGATTTCGTTAAGGTCTAGTTTTAATGCTTCCAAATAAGAGGAGCTGAAATAGATAACTGATACAAGATAGAATAACACAAATCAATTTTAATTTGTAATTTTAATATCTTTATATCTGTTATAATATTCTGAATATTCAGAATATTTTGGTCACAAAGAATATCAAACACCGATCTGTGGACTATGACCAATCGGAAACGCCTAAAGTTGGTCATCAAGGAAAGGAAATACAAGTGGATTGGCCATGCACTTAGAAAACATACCTCGATAGATAAAGTGGCCCTTGATTGGAACACTCAAGGAAAAAAAGTAATTTTCTAAAATAAAAGTGCAAAGACCCAGAATAACTTGGAGGAGGACAGTAATGAAGAAGATAGAGGAAGTAGGGAAAAATTGATCTGAAGTAAAAATGCTAGCCCAAAATAGAGTTAGATTCAGAGACTTTGTGGATACCCTATGCTCTCCAAGAGAGTAAGAAGGGAAAAAAAAATCTGTTATATTAATATTTAATAATGAATGTACGTAATATTAATTAAGTATATAATATATAAATTTAAATTCATTTTTTTTTTGGTACAACAATTTCGAAATTTTGAACTAATCTTTTTCCGAACTCGCTTAAGTCATTATTTCTCGTGAGAATGATTTAAGTAAGAACGTTTTCGATGAAACAGTTAAGCGGGTTTGTTCTGTTCCTTTAAAGTCATTTACCTTTTTTAAACAAATTATTTAAAAAAAATGATTTTATTTATAGATAAAATGAGCAAATGAAAATAATAATTATTTATTATTATTTATCTTATATAACTATTTTTATAAAAATCATTTCACTATAAAATCAACAAATATTATAATCAAAAAAATGAATTACAAATTAAATTATTTTGATTATTTTTAAAATCTTTTTTTTTTTTCTATAATTTGAAAACTTAATTGAAATTTAAAAAAAAAAAAATTAATTAAAAATTTAACACCTAAGGGTATTAATTTTAATTATTATAGATGAAATATTAAATTGATATAGAAAAATTATATAAATCAGATAAATTTGATTTTTAATAGAAAATATAATATAAAAATATTGTAAATATCTTCATAAAATCATTAAAATAATCATGTAAATTAATTTAAAAAATTTTTAATCATGTTTTTGTGCTGGAAAGATTGCAAAAGTTTCTAATTAGTTTGACTTTCTTTCTATATACAAATATAAATAATATTCCTATTTTAATACCCTACACCTAAAGTATAGGGCATATAAACTTTGATATTGAGTTTGTAACAACCAAAAGGAAGCGAATTAGATATGGACATGTATATATATATTCTGAATCAGGATATCACCTTGATTTAATCAAATCGATTTAACGTCTTTCCGTTGGTCCATCCGTTCGCACGATAACTCTTAAAATAGTAAAGCAATCTTGATGAAATTTATATAGTAAGTTACTAGTTACTAATTAGGAAGGCTAAGCTCGAATCTGCACATATCATGGGTTTGTATTCTTAAAGCTTCCGAATGATTTCGGAGCAAATGAGATTATCTGCAAAACCAACAAAGATAGACTTTTAAATTTGGTACAATGTTCTTTCATGTTTGATTTATGTCTCTGAAATTTGAGACGATTTGGTTCATGGGTTCGGATTTTGGAAGCTTCCGAAAAAGCCCCAGAGCAAACGAACATATTTCCAAAACCAATAAAGAAAGAACCTTTATATTTGGTTTTCTGTTATTCCTTTTCTTTAAAATTTAAAACTAACATTTAAGATGATGTGGACTATGTGTTCAGATTTTCGAAATTTCTGAATTAGCCAAGGAGCAAACGAGTATTCCTCCAAAACCAAAAATATAGCACCTTTAAAATTGGTGCAAGAGTGTTCTGTAATGTTTTCTGTATGTCTCTGAGATGGATTTGATGAATTGAAGTGGCAATTCGGGTACCTGACACACGCCTTCCAAGCATATCTTCGAAATTAATAAGGATAGAAACTTAAAATTTTGTACAAGGGTGTTAAAGAATGCCTCTTTTACGTTCCTGAAATTCGAGTTCAATAAGGACGAAAAGGGAAGCGGTTCAAGCTGCCAAAAAACTTATGGATTTTTAATTTAATTGGAATTATTCAGGTGTAGGGTTTAATAAGTCGGTTGCATCGACTTACTGTTACATTTACTTGTTCTTTTTACATGTTACGCAAACTCTAGCGAGGATTATTTATATTATCTATATTTCTTTTATAGAAAATTATTGTAGCTTTGAGAAAGAGCGAATAGAACTAAAGGGGAATAGGAAAATTTAACAAAGTTGGTAGATAAATGGAGATGAACCTGGACAGGTTCTTTTTGGAAATTGTTGCAGTTGCAAATTATATAATGGATCATTTTTATCAGAGAGGAACATGTTGTATGGAAGTATTTTCCATATTTTAGCAGTTCTCAAAAAAATAATGTTAATAAAACAAAATTCAAATAGAAGAAATTAATACTATTGTATATTTGATTAGGATTTGTTCTTAAGAGATTAATATAACACAATATATATAGTTCTTCTTGATATTCAACTTTTGAAGGATTGCTTTAGGTGTAGATTTTATTCTATACATAAAAAATAATTGCTTTCAAAGAAGTTAAAATAACATTGAAGGACGTCAGGATCATTAAATCTTTGGAAATAGCTTTAATATTATTTGATTTGAAAATTAAAAGCAACTCTGAAATTAAGATCATGAAATTATAAAACTTAGTTATTGTAAATATCATCAATCATTCAAATTAAACATTTTTCACGTTAACGTAAGAACTAACAAAACTCAAATGAAATCTTTATATATGTATATGTATTTTTGTTTAAAGCTCAACTATTCTTTTCTTTGAGAATTCCACAATATTCTGATCAATTAATTTTTTGTACTTTGCTTCTATTTTTAGATTTCGATTCTTAAGTTTTCGTTTCCAATAAATATGCTAGAAAAAACTAAATTGCTATAATATTGCTAGTATAACTGAATTGCTTCAGCGCTTTTTCGTTATAGTTGGCGCTGACGTAAGTTATACGTAGTGATTTATAATAAATTTAGTTGGAATCAAAAATAAGAGCAAACGAGAAGATAAAGATGAAACAAGAAGATAAAGATAAAATAATTTTGTTAAATTTAGCTTCAAAAAGAAATGCAATAGATAATAATGTTCAAAAGTAGGACAAATGAGGATGTTTTTGAAATTTTAATCCATTGGTATCCGTTGGAATTAAAATGAATGAAAAAAAGTTGCAACAATATTTCCGTTTATCGAAATTTTTATTTCAAATCATTTTGGTTAATATGATCCAATAGATGTTGTAGGAAATATAAATTACTGTATTGAAAGAAACTATTCACATCTACTTAAATTAAATGTATAAATTTTTTTTTTATTTTATATAATCAACTTATTATTCGGATCCCACGTAAAAAAATATTTTGTTGAAATTTTTAAATTATATTCAAAAGTACCAATTTTACGTTGACGAAATTTTGTTCAAATTAAACCAAACTTATTTTGCAATTGCATTTTGTCAAACATATTTAAGATATTGTAAATGCGCCACTAAAATAAAATGAAAACTAAACCCAATTTAGTGCTGCATTTCCGCCGGCTCATTTTATTGCAAAACGACATTTAAAAGTAAAATATAAATTTTTATAAAATAATATATTTTTATTTACTTTGATCACAATTCTATTATAATAATTTTTTTATAACAATTAAATTTATATTTTTCTTCAAAATTTATTCAATAAAAATGGTTTTTTAATAGAACCCAATTTCATTCGATTCGGTCAAATAGGAACGATGACATGCGAAAGAGTAAATTATGTGACATTGAATCTGAAAATTTTATTTCATTAGTAGGTAATGGGCTACTTTGAACTGGGAAAAAAAAACCGGTTTAGGCGTGTCAGGAAGGCACGTGCCACCAAGGTGATTTATGGTTCATGATAAGATGAAGGTTAAAATTAATTATAGGAGAATGTAAATTTCCTGTACATGTTTATTTCCTGATTAACTTGGTTATTGGATAGTGGGTGTATGGTAAGAGGTTAAGACAACTTGTTAGAGGCAATGGTCCCTTTCCGTGTTTTTATTATTGCTTGGGGCCAATACCTTTCTTCTCATATTTTTATTATTCTTTGGAGCCATTCACCGCTTCCCATGTTTTTATTATTATTTAGGGTCAATGCCCCTCTCCCCATTCCCTAAAAGGGATTCTAGAATAAATAATTTTTTGTGTTTATTGTAACAAGCAGTAATGAAAACAGAAGGGAATTTTATTTTATTCATATTTAAATTTTTGAAATTTAAACACAAGCATAAAGACAAAATAATTGTAGGTACGTTTAATAATACATGTAGGTAGGTTATTGATTGAAAGAATAAAAGAGTTTTTTTTTTTTTTTTAAATATACTGGTATGTCAAATAATCACTACAAATTTTGATTATGAAAAACTCCAAATGATGCATCATATTAATTTTAACAAAGTATTGAAGTTCCCCAAGTTTAAGTTTTTTATTTTTTTTGTGTAAATGAGTGATCGATGCAAATAATTAAACCTGTTAACCTATAGTTTACGAAAATAACTAATAAAACAAATTGAATAAATATTTTTTAAAAACTAAAACAAAATTTAAATGAAATAATTTAAAATTCTAATTAAAGTTAAATGCAAAATTGAAAGTTTGTGCAAAAAAAAAAGTTATGATTATAAACCCCCAACAAGTTGTCTTAACATCTTAATATACTCCCACTACCCAACAACTAAGTTAATCAGGAAATAAACATGTATTTTACATTCTCCTATAATTAATTTTAACCTTCACCTTATCATAAACCATAAATCACCTTAATGGCACGTGCCTTCTTGACACGCCTAAACCGGTTTTTTTTCCCAATCAAAAGTTACCCATTACCTACTTACATTTTCATTACTAATAACAATTCATGTTTTAAAAACAAAGGATTAAACGCATAAAACTATGAGTTTGAACTCATATCTTACTTTTGCAAACAAAAACCGAGGGTGTAGGTGTTGTTTTTCTTTAGCTCAGATTTATGTATTCGAAACATTACCTACAATCTTTAACTTTAAATATTATATCTTTAACACGTTACATTTTAAACAGATTTAATCTTATTTGCAAGTACAAACTAATAATTTAAATTTTTATTTAAGAAAAGAGAAAATAAAGTGTTTTCAGTCATATTTTTTATGTTAAAAAGTTTTAAATCAAGCCTTTTAAAGACGTGGAACTTTTTTTATAGATAAAAAACGACAAAAAAAGTTGTTTGGTTAAATAATCAAAGAAATTTGGAATTTGAATCAAGAAATCTTGTTTGAAAGTTCATTTAGACAATACTTTTATAATTTAAATTAAGAATTTTCCAGGAGCGTTGATTTAAACCTATTGTGTATTAAAATAAGTATAAAACGAGGAAGAGTGCAGTAGAGTAGTAGACTATATCAACTCTGGGATACACGTGTGAATGTAATATATGCTGTGTTCACAAAACTTGAGCCGAAATATATTTATGTAAATTTTGCAGCTACCCGAATCTAAATTTTATAAAATTTACACGCAACCAAATTTTATAGAGTTTATTGCTATAAAACTTGATCATCTTTTGTACGATTTCAAACGTCTAGCTTCATTAACTTCCAAGATGTACAAACTACCTGAACCTGCACCTCTAGCACAGCCAAATTTTACAGAAGTTGTTATTATACAATTTGACACCTTTTCATAAAATTTCAGATACCTTATAACATCAATAGACACTGAGTTATTTCCATATAAAGAAAGAAGTTGTAAGGGAGCTACCGGGGTTCAAAAAATGCTGAATTTAAATATCGAAACTAACAATTTTGCTAAAGTGACATAAAAAAATTTCAGCCTCCTACCTCCTTTATTTTTTGAGTTATCGTGCGGACGGACGGGCGTACATAGCTTAATTAATTCTAAACCGGTCCATACCTTTAAGCATGTATTTTGAACATTCGTTCATGCAGATGTAATAAATAGGTACATAAGTAAAATTAAAAAATATCTGATCAAACCTTATAAAATATGTGATCTTTTTTTGTTTTGTGGTGCTTAATAACTTTACTATCGTTTTCTAAACTAAAATACATTTAAGCCAAATAATAAATCATTGATTACTTATCTATCCAATAAATATTATGTCTATTCTTTACTTCCGGAAAAATTAATTTTCTTTTTCTTCTTCTTTTAAATATAAAAATTATATTTTATATCTATTTATCTGAAGAAATTTATTCTTATTTCTAAAATCCAATTAATTATTTGGCATTAAAATTTTTCTTTTTTCAAATATTGATTTTCTTTCTTTTTATTTAAAAATTCATTTTCAAATACATAACTTCAATTATAGTTTAAATTTTCTTTCTTTTTATTTTAAAATTACTTGTCATTAGCATTTGCTTGTTAATCGGTTTAAAATTCTCTAAACCGAAAAAAAACAAAAACTAACAATGAAATAAAGAGCTGAAAGCAAATTTAATAAAAAAATCAAAAAAAAAAAATATGTATGTATGTTCTAAATGAATACTTCTGATATTAAATTGTTTAATTTCCGGCTACATATACTAAAAAACCAATTCTTTAAACTTTCATTCATCCATGCAAACAAATTTATTAATTTAGTGATGGACAAAAAAAAGTTAATAGTGATTAAATTATAAAAAAAAATTATAATTTCAACCGAGATACAAGAAACGCTGCAAAAGCTAATCCCTTTATCTTAAAGATCCCTGGACAGCCTAGCTCCGCACATAGAAATCCGTTTATAATGGGTAAAGCACGAATATGGAATAGTTTGTCGTCGGAAGTATTTCCAAAAATTGGTATCCATAACATGTATGATATCATAAAATTTAAGAAAAACATAAACTTCTTTATACTAAATAATCCTCCCAACATCCAATAACTTCCAATATTTCCCAATTTCCTTTATTCCTGTTTTCCTAATCCCAAAACCGAACAGTACATTGTATCATAGGTTCTAATCTGATATTTTCTTCAAAGAGGTGGCGTTTTATTAGTTTAAGTCCAACATTACGAAAGAGAATGTAAATGAAAGGATGTAAAAAGAATGTGAAGTTTGATCTCATTGGTATCTTTCGGGATTTTCACCTACCCTCGGGAAAAAAAATAAAATCATATATAAATAAATAATCGATAAATTAAAAATCAATAAGTTTTAAAATTTTTAAATATTACAGGACGCGCACTTAAATATTTTCAAGGTCTCTTTAATTATTTTAGATTGTCAAGTTTTTTCTTTAGGTGTCAACCGTTATAAGTTTATTACAATTCTTAAATTTGAAAACTTAAAACTCTTAAAAAAAACTTAAATTTCTTAAATCCCTTATTAAAACCACTTGTGCACTAAGGGACATTTCGTCAATTATATTGTCAACTAATTGTCAAAAATTTGGGTTCATATAACAAGTGTTTAATTTACACATAAACTTGATATATATGTATATAGTTTTATACATAAACTTGATATAAACTGACAGTTGTTTACACATGAATTGACAAAAAATAACTACACAATTGACAACATATTATCTAATGTAACTACGGTATAACTCGAATCTCAATTGATTGACAATATAATTGACAACATGTCAATTAGTGTACAGATGGCTTAAAATATAGAGCAACTTAGTTATAATCAGGTTTTATATTATATTTTAAGCATATAATACAAACATAATTTAAGAATTCCTATACAACCGCTATATATCCTTATCTTGAAATCATGAACAATTTATTAATTATTTAATATATTTTTGAATACATTTTTGGAGTCATTATACGTATTAATAATGTACACGAATATGTAAATATCAATAACTACTTTACTTTTATCCGACACTGTTATTTTTACATATTATGTATATAAAAATCCTGTTTAGAAAAATTATGTCAAGAAAAAAAATTAATTAAGTATATAGTATTGGATTTTGTTACATATATATATATAGTACATTCGTGTTTGAAAAAAATTTTATATAGTTTTAAAAAATAAGAAACAAAAGAAACGAAAAAAACAAAATTTTAAAACCACCAATAAATAACACAAGAAAAAAATGGAATACAAACACAATAGAAAAAATTGACTGCATCATGAAAATACTTTTACTTGAAAATTTTCTTAAACACTGCAACTCTCCTTTTAATCTTTTCTTAATTTTTTTTCTTTGGTATTTTTATTACATATATTTTTTTTTTTTCACTTTCTTTATTATTCCTGTTTTTTTTTTCTTTTTCGTTTTTTATCTTGAAGGTTTTTTCTTTTGTAAAGAAAAGAAAATTAAAATTAGTTTCTTATATAAAGAAAACAAAAAAAATAAAAAAAAATGGCTCTTCTTAATTCATATTGCTTTTAGCCAAAATATATATATATATATACACATATATTTTTTACAAATATAAGATCCATAGTGCATCACTTCGAAGGAAATTAAATGCTGATATTGAGTCTAAAAACTATAGAAAAAAAATTTCTTAAACTGATGGCATGAATAAGTTTTTGTATTTTCTTTTTCATTCATTTTCCAATTTTTTTTTTTTTTTTTAAATTTATTTTTAAACGTTACCAAATAGCCAAAAGGTACAAAACATAGGAAATAAAAGCCTTTCAATACCAGATCATTCTAAATACTGCACATTCTGTATTCTACAAAATTAAATGTAAAGTTTTAATAAAAAAAAAAAAAGGAAAAAATATTCATAGAAAAAAGATAAGATTTTGAAAAAACAAAAATTGATTTTTTGTTAAATATCCTTGAACTTTTGAAAATAATTTTCATTATTTTTAACTCATAATTTTTTGAACTTTTTAAAATAATCTTTTTATATTATTTATTTTTTTTTTTTTGTATTATATAAAGTTTGATAATACTTTGTAAACCATGAAAATTTCTTCTGATTATTTTCTTTTAATATGATTAAAGATGATTTTTAATTATTAGATACTTAGAAAATAATCTCCATCTCTAATTGGAGTTATTTTTTTTTTTTTTTTTTGAGAAATATCTATTCCTGTCACCTATTCCTGTTATATTTTAACTTATTGCGGAATACTCAATAACGATTTAATTAAATAATTTCAACAATTTGTAATACTAATTTTTATTATATCGAAAATCTTTTAAATGCAATTAAAGCCAATTTCCTCACAAAGAAAAAAAAAAAACAATCTTATTTTAAATGCATTATATTTATATACTATAGTATTTTCCTTTATTATAGGTTTTCTCCCTTAATGCCTATTCTTATTCTGATTATAATAGATATTGTTTTAAAGATTTGCCACATGACATATCTTATAAGAAACAATATATATATATGGCAAAGTATATACTGGGTGATTCGCAAGTAAGTGCATTGACATATACCACCCTGTAGGAATACCGTGAGGATAAAATTTTTATATGGGGGCTAAATTATGGGTCCAATAGTTTTAGAACTATATGGCGATTAAAGAAATTTTTTCTTTGTTTTGATAAAAATACTCATAACTTCTGTTCCAAATAAGATTTTGGCATTCTGAAGAAAGATTTTGATAGAATGAGAAAGTAGCTTCCTTAAATGTATTAGTCTTAAATCTCTATTTTTTTTAAGTTTTGTCCTAAAATGTTTTAAAGTTAAAAATAATGAATTTTTTAAATTTTTTTTTAGAAAAAAGTGTCATTTCGACAGTCACTTAATTCAAAAAACATTTTAGGTGTTAAAATATTCGAATATTTTTGTTAAGCTTTAATTTAATATACGATACGTTGATTTATCTTTTACCGTTCAGGAGATAAGACGAAAAATAAACTACTTATAACTCAACTTCACATACTAAAAAATTGTTAAGTCGCTTTAACAATTAATAACTTATTAACCCATAACTTAGCCAACATACAGAAATTTTGTCCTCACGATATTTTCTACAGGGTGGTATATGTCAAGGCACTTACTTGCGAATCACCCTGTATATTTTCTTACTGAGGATCGAATTCTGAGTTTATTAAGTTATATGTGCGTTCGTTTATTTGTCCGCACAATTAATGAAGCTACGATTCGGAAATTTTTATCACATAATTTTTATAAAAATACCAGTTTTACTATTGAAATTGAGCAAGTTTAACCTACATATTGTAGTATATAGCTGCTATACAACATCTTTCTTAATAAGTATAATCATAACTCAGTTTCTAATTAAGCTAAATATCTAAAATATCGAATCTGCTGCTCTACATCAAAATTTTTGATGTAGAGCAGCAGATTCGTGTAGCTGTCATAAAATTCCAAAATTTATACAGGGTGTATTTGTATATTCCATTTACATAAATTTATGTTTGTAAAATAGTAAGGGCCTCATAACTTCTAAAGTAGTGATAATAGCCCCCCCCCCCCACACTCCATACAATCTTTTTTTTGTTTTGACATGCCCGATCGTCCATTTCAAGTAAGACCATCGAGTCGGAAACATCCTGTATAAATATATATCGCAGTACCTAACTATACTTAAATATGTTAGATATCTTAAATTTTCTAAAAGATGATTACATTTTATATTAATAGTATATATTTGTATGCAAATGTTCGTATGGTTATCCTAGAATTGATGCAGTCTACTTTACACTTTTCTTGATTTCATTAAATTAATATTATTTTACCTATACATCATTTATAGATGTATGTATATATATGTTCTGTTTTATTTTATACAATGTTATAAACTATATTATATTTCAATATTATACGGATATAACAGTAAATCCTTTGTAATAACTCTTGTTTTTTCTTTTTTTTGATTGTCTTATTTAAAGAGTCTATACACAAAATTTTTATTTCCTATTTTTTTTTTTTGTTTATTTTTCTCTTTGCTCAGATATTCTTTGATTTTCTTTTATTTTGTTTTTTTTTTTTTGTTGCATTCTTCATTTTTCTTTTAATTCCTTCTTTTTTTTTATATTTGATTTTATCATTCTTTTGTTTTAATCTATTAGCTTTTATTCTTCTTTAAGACAGTTTAAATACAATAAGAGTTAGTTAGTTAATAAGTTAGGTTAGGTTGAATATTTATGCTCTTTATTAACGTTCTCTGTATTGTTTTTTTACAATGGTTGTAATATTTTCATTTCTTAAATGATTTTTGATTGTAGTAAAACTATAATGACTAAATTGGATAAATATATATATATATATACATACATAATGTATATACATATAAGTATATGTATATAAAATTATTTGTTTATAATTATAACATAAGTAAAACACAAAATTTTACAGTTTATTTATGTAAAAGGATAAATAAAAAATCAAATTGATATATAGAAGTAAATCTGAAGGATGTAATAAAGGAAGAAAAGTTTATTTAAAAAAAAAAAAAAAAATTTACTATCTCTTTCTCTTTCTTGTTTATATTTTGCAACTTTTTAATTCCTTACAAATATTGATTGTTCTTGTAAAAACTAAATTTAACGTTCAACATTTTTTTTTTTTTTCATTATACCATTTTATTTATTGTTTTATAACAATGCCATGATTCATGAACTCTTTATACATTATACAATGGAACTTTTTTGTTTCTCCATTTAATTGAAAGGGTTCTTGCCAACAAAAAAAATTAAAATATCAATTATAGGGTGTAATAAAAATAAAGTAAAAAGTAAAAAAAACATTTGGTGTTGATTTAAGAGAAAATTTTAAGCTTCAATTATATTTAGTTATTCAAGTTTTATTCAATTGAAATTGTCTCTTTATTAAAAACTAAAGATTTTCCAAAGTTGTTTTTTTTTTTTTTTGAATTTAATTAGTAGTTTTAAATATTTGAGAAGTTTGAAACTAAAGAAAATGTTAATGATTTGTGGATATTTAAAAAAAAACACGAAACGAAAAACTTTTTTATAAAACTAAAATGTAAAAATGAAAAGGTTAAAAAAAAAACTGAAATGTAAACTCATTATTGTAAAAAAAAAAAATATAAAATTTCAATATTTGAATATTTGAAAAATAAAGACTTTATAGAATAAATCTTATTAAAATATTTTTAATATTATATAGTTAACGATTTATGTCATTTGTTTATTTTTTTTATTATATTTTTAGTAAAGCAAAAAAAAAAACAAACAAGGCAATATATAAAACGAAAGACTTTTAAGGGAGCACATTTTTCAAAAACTGAAAAATGTGGAAACTTTCCTTAATTTTAAACAGACCCTACATATATTTAAAAATAAAAAAAAACGTTAACAGGTGTAAAACTATAATACTGGTACTTTAATTTTTATATTTAACTTATGACAAATGTCCACAGGTCTCTAAAACTTGAGAATTTTTGATGACGAATAGCTCTTAAATAGAGAAGAGTACAAAAATTAAGATAACGATATATTCAAAGGTACAATAAAAGTATAATCAAATGCATAGAAATAAATGTATATTCAAAGATCTTCCAGTTCTTGAAATTTTAAGATTCTGATTAAAAGTATTCCTGGAATATATTGAAGAACCTAAATATTAAAAAATTTTGTTTTTGCATAATCGTAAATTTAAATACGAAATCAGAAAAAATTTTTTAAATTTTTATATATAATTTTATAATAGTTAAAAAATTTCCTGTCATTTGAGGTTTTTAGATTAGCAAAATATTATTGGATTACAAAATTAAAAATATAAACATTTAAAAATAGGGATTTTTCGAGATTTGAGAAGCTGTAGTCCCATAATATATCGCACTACATAAAAAATATGTTTTATGGCATTAATTAGCAAAACATCATAAACATTATTGTTCATGGATAAAATTTCATTACATCCATTTTAAAAGGCGTAGAAGTTAACAGAACAAACGAACGAACAGACAAAGTAACACTAATAAGTCATTTTTTGCGCTAGATTTAATCATTAAAATATTATTAATTTTTTCATTAATTTCAGTATTTTTATATTTATTTATTTTACCTTTATTTTATTTTTCTTTATAAACATAATTATGAAGAGCTTAAACCAACCAATGGTGTAGTGGTTAAGACATTGGTATTTCATACGAAAGGTCTCGGGTTCAAATCCCGCCTGGGTCATATAAATAATATAGATTTTTCTTATAATATATAATTAGTATAATATAATTAAATTAGAATTAAGTACATATACATATAATATGTCATATAAATTATAACTAATATCATATTGTAATACTTATGTAATAAAAAAATAATAAAGCATAATTCTTGTATAAGATATGGCGTAGAAATAAAAGAAACATTTCAGAGTCTTGTACAATAGCTACAGTCGAGTAATCAACGGCTCAGTGAAATAATGATTTCAGAAACTAAAGCTTAGTCAAAAATGAATAATAAATGACCTAGTGGATGCCCTATATAGGAGCGGCAAAGAAAAGGAAAAAAAAATTTAAAAGCTTACAACTATAATTTATTTTATTTATTTTAAAATAGATTTTTATTATATAGTTAACATTTAATGCTAAGGAAAATGGCAACTAAAAACCTTACTCATTTTTTATTAAACTTAAAACTAGAATGCTTAGCCTGTAGTTATCAAATATGTATGCTAACCTATACAGTCGCTTTAATCAGCAGATTATTAAAAAAGCAAAAGCTATAAATGCTGGAAATAATTTATATATTTCTTTTTCAATTGTGTTATACCTTTTTTATTTTAACTAAAGACTTTTTTACTTTAAGTGAATATTTTTTACTTTAAGAGAAAATATTTTTATTTTAAATGCAGAAATTTTTACTTCAGTCATTTATGTTAAATAAATATTTAAATAAATATTTAATCCAGCCAATGGTGTAGTGGTTAAGACACCGGCCTTTCATACGAAAGGTCTCGGGTTTAAACCTCGGCTGGGGATTTTTTTTATAATATATAATTTGTATAATATAATTAAATTAAAAATAAGTATATATGTCTTATAAATTATAATTAATATCATATTGTATAATACATAATAAAATAATAATAAAAGATAATTTTTGTATAAGATAATAGATGGTGTATAGAACAAAATAAAAACGCCTAGTCTTGTACAATAGCTACAGCCGAGTAATCAACGGCTTAGTGAAATAATGATTCCAGAAACTGAAGCTTAGTCGGATATTAATAATAAATGACTTAGTTGATGCCCTATGCTCCTTATATATCCTATAGGAGTGACAAGAAGAAAAAAAAATATTTAATATACATACATTTAGATCTAACATTTATCTATATGGTTTTCCAATTTGAATGATATGATTTCTTTTCAAAAAAAAACACACTAATTGTTAAGAAAATTCAATTATTTTTTATTTAATGTGAAGTACAATCGATACAATTAAGTTCTGAATAAAACGTCATTCAAATGGCCTCCACGACTTCTTTTGCAGGAACGAATTCGATGAACCCAATTTTCGAGCACTATATATAGAGAAAACCCTATATATTGTCTATTACATGTTTTTTTACTTTATTTTTTATTTACTTTCATTTAATTTTTCACTTAAAGTAAAAATCTTTCTTTAGGGTATAAATTTTCTTAACTTTAAGTAAAAAATCTTCAATTCAAGTAAAAATTTATATTTCGTGCAGTTTTTTAGTGGAAAAATAAAACCGATTAACTTTAGGATTGAGTTTTACTTTGTTTGAATTATTACGGCAATATTAAATTTATCATCATTGAACCAACATTGCGAAAGTCATACAAAACTGTACTAGGGAAAAACGTTTTAAAAAAGTGTATTATTAATTAAATTAAAAAATTTGATAAAAATTAAAAATTACAAATTTAATAAAAATTTTATAAAACTTTGAAATTCTTAAAATAAATATTTGTATTTTATTTGTTTATTTTCAGAACCAAGTGAACCTCGAAATGTTACTATTGAAAGTGTTACATCTGATAGCATAACAATAAAATGGTTTGAACCAAAAAATCAAAATGGCGCTATTGTTGGTTATCACATTTTTTATATACATGACAATCAAACTGAAGTTGCAATTGTAAAGAATTTTGGTAATTCAGCTGGTCCATTATTTAATTGCGTTTTAAGTCCATTAAGTAAGTAATTTATTATGATAAAAATGTATTATTATTGGTTAAATTAATTTTGACATGTTTTTTATTTTTTTGTGAAATGTTTATATTCACCCATTAAATGTACCTAGGTATATAAATTTTAGAACAACATAAGCAACATAAGTGATTTTACATATTTAATTTTAAATTGAAAATAAGAATTAATGACAGAATTGAATTATTATATTTACGGTAGCTTCAGACCTTTTTAAGGATGAATATAAGAAAACAGAAAAAAAACCGCTGATTAAACAAATATAGATTTTTTCATATCGTTTTTATTTTCTAGTCAAACATACCTGTCAATTTTCATAGTGTTTCTAAATACATTTTAAATTTTTTTGTTTTGTAATTTAAAAATGAATCATGAATAAGTAATTATATTTAGAACCTCCATTTTTTTAAATTTGTTTATTTAAAAGCCTTTAATTTCCTGCAATCAAACACTTCAACTGTATACGAATATATATAAAAAAATACCAAAACACTTTTGAAATGTCAAGTGGAAATAGAACCGGTTCTAAAATAAAATGTACATAATATGTAATGTCATTTGACATTTGACGTTCACAGTGTCTAAAATGACCTCTATAGTAAAAGCACATTAAATATTTAATAAATTATATTAAAATGAAATATATTAAAAAAGAAGGATATTAACTATGTTAAAATATCCTTGTCATTAATTATAATAAATTTGAAATTTATATTTAAAAAAAAACAAAAACGCTTATTAATATATTTTGTTTAATATTAAATTTAAATTTAGTTTTTAATTATTATTCTTTGGTTGTTTTTTTAAAGTCAAATGAAAAATTTTAAATGTAATCATAAAAAAATATTAAAACAAGGAAGATGTAAAGTATACTGTGTTAACTCTAGGATACCCACATTAACATAATATATGCTCTTTTCATAAAACTTATCATCTTTTAAAAAATTTAAAATACCTAGTTTAATTAAGTTACAAGATATTCAGAAGCCTCGATCTGCCGTAAAACTTTATTTTTTTTTTCTAAAAATTTCAAATGTTTAGCTTTATTACGTGCCAAAATATAAGGATATAAATTATGCTAATATAAAAAAAAGAAGTTGTGGAGCTGTTATCTGAACCTGCTTTGCTCCTATAAACCAACCAAAATTTAAAAATTTTGCTAGCATGTAACTTGACATCTTTTTATAAAAATTCAAATACCTATGGCTTTAAAAAAACACTCGAGTTTTTTTTTCATATAAATAAAGAAGTATGACAACTATACTAGAACCCGCCGGTCTAATTTGTTCCATTTAAGCGATACTAACAATTTTACAAAAATGAATTATAAAATTCCAAAACCTTAGGGCACAGCTTAATCGACTCAGAATTGAATTCGGATTAAGAATATAATATATATTTTGCCATATCCAGATTGGCTTAAAGGAGGCAAAACAAACGTAATGGCAAATTTCTTATACCCGTGAGCTATTTGTTCATACTGGTATAATTAAAAGAAAACTAATGCAGACGCAAATTAATAAAATTTTTATTTTAATATTTTTTATTATATTTTCTAAAATATACATTTTAACTACATTAATTTTAATCAGATACATATTTTAATTTTAATTTCCTTTTTTGTTTTATTTTTTTTATATAACTTTTATATACATAAATTTTTACAAATTTATTATAATGTATATATGTATGTATATTTTACAATATGTTTTTATTTAATTAATTTCCAGTATGTTAAAATAACATATTCTTACTGTATATTTGTGTTTTTTTTTTTTTTTTTGTTATTTAACATAAATTAAAAATACCCTTATTATATTAATAAATATTAATATATATATATAAATATATAAATATACATATATAAATATGTATGAATGTATATATTATTAACAAAACTAATTATCTAATTATCAATAAACCAAAAATAAAACAAAATAAAAAACGATGTTAAAAAATATGTCTTTAGAGAATTTTAAATATAAAATTATAATAAAATATCTATCTTTAAATGGGTATAACGCAGTTGACCTAAACCCACATTGCAAACATTACATTGCAAAAAATCAATTGGTAAAAAACTCGTTTTGCAAAAACGCATTTATAAAGAAAGGGTACATGTCAAATTTTTCCTTTACATAACATAATATAAGTCTATGTTATTTACATAACATAACATAATATAATATAAGTATATGGAAATGGAAATATTAAGTATACAAATACTTAAAACTTTGATTTTTTTTTCTAATGCATTTTTCTGCCACATAAATGTTGACAGGAAATTACACAGCCTTTCCTGTTCTAGCGTAGGTGTAAATGTCGTAAGGGAGAATAACTCTTACGACGTATGTGGGACTCGAACCCACACTCCCTCGGTGTTTACAGTGTATTTTATACGCTCTTACCCGCTAGGTGATCGAGGCCCCTTAGACTTTGATCCATCCAACTCTAAAATCCCTTCTAATTCAAAATCTCGCATATATTTGTTTTTTTTTTTTTGCTTAACAATGCTTATATTACGAGTTAATTTTTACAGAGATTACATACTTTTTTAATTAGAGATTTACATTACTTTACAACTATGACATTATTATTTAGGATTATATTCGTACATTGGTTTTCTTTTTATTTTTCAAGGAAAAGGAACTTTGATTTTTTTTAAAACTTATGGCTAACTTAGTCTAACTAATAAACTGATTGATCAGGATTGATGTAAGTTTTTTATTAGCTTATTACTAAAGAATTGCAATTTGTAATTAAATTTATTATTTATTTTGTAGATTTTATCTAAAATGATATCCATATTTGATATTAGCTTTTTTATGTACTTTATTAGTTCAATTATAAAATGGTAGGTTATAAATCATTTTTAATTTTTATTTTGAATTATTTGAAATTTTTTGCGGTGAGTTATAGCACAATCGCTACAGATCGGATCTCCATATAGTAGTATAGGCTGAATGATACTTTATCAAAATTATTAATTTAATATACGTAGACAAATTAGAGGTTCTGCTTAAGAAAAGAGTATAATGTTTTAATACAAATATTAGTTTTACAAATGGTTTTGTGAATGTGCACTTTAAAAATCAATTTCGGATGTAAGGTTAGCCTGTTAGACTGTTTCGGTCCAAACTATTAGAGTGGGAATTTATTTTGATAGAGCCTTGTGGTTTAAAGTAAATTTTATGTTTGCGTGAAAAGTAAATAGCATGACACTATATAAATATATATACATATTGTGGAAAAAGCGTATTACCCTGATTTTTTAACAAACTCTAAAATTTCTTCTAATTGAGATTCTCGTATCTAACATTCAAAATCAGAATCACGAGAAATTTACTACTTGATTTTTTTGCATTTTGAGTTTTTTTCTAAACAGTGACTTAAAAGAAATAGATGTTTGTCATCTGAGTTTTGCAAAGTGTTACACC
Source organism: Poecilobothrus nobilitatus (assembly GCA_947095535.1). Lineage (NCBI taxonomy): Eukaryota > Metazoa > Arthropoda > Insecta > Diptera > Dolichopodidae > Poecilobothrus > Poecilobothrus nobilitatus. The sequence continues at coordinate 320,712,430 of OX352772.1, read as the reverse complement.
TCCATTTTAAATATATATTTTTATATATAAACACGCATACACATATACAAAACATTTTCACTTATATTATTGCAATAATATTTATTGTGATTATTATTAAAATTTAATAATATAATTATTAACCATAAGATATTCATTTTATATTTCATATCCCTTATCTAATATAATACTAGAATCTTTCTCATACTATTTTTTGAATCTTTTTAAGACAAGACAATTTTTCTTTTTTTTTTTATTTTTATTGGTTATTATTATAAATAATATAAATATCCATTATATGTCTCTATATATACATAATTAATTTATAAATTTTATTTAAAAGTTATTCATATACAAATACAAAAAAAAAAAAAACTATAAATATTTAAATTTTAAAGAAAATATTTTCTTATAATTTATGTTAGGTATATAGAATAAACTATACAGGGTTGTACAAAACCCTATACATATATAAATACATATAGGTACCTATACAGATATGTTTTGCAAAAAAGGGGAAATGAAGTGAAACCTAGCGGTAATTATTTAAGTGAAAATTATTAAAAAAATATTAAAACATATCGATATTAAAACGTAGATATATACTTAATGGTATATACGTATCTATTATAATATAAGAAGGATCAAAAGGAAGGATTTTTTTTTTTTTTTATTTCTTAAGAAATTATTATATTATTCAGGATTAAAATTTATATATATATATACATTGTACATATAAATATAATTTAATTATTATTATCTTTTATAAAATTAAAATGAAGTGCTTTTAAAAACTTTTCAATATTATATTAAAATACATATACATAATATATTTAATAAATATACATATATATATACATATTAAATAAAATGTCAAGGGACATCAATAATTGAAATATCAAAAACAAAAAAAAAAAAAAAAACCAAATATTTTTGTTAATAGTTAATAACTCTTAAGATATTTTATAAAAATCTTAAGATATTTTTTAGAAAAAAAAAAAAAATTAAATAAAAATTCTTTCATTTTTTATTGGAAATTTTTTTGAATAATCATAGTATCCATCTTATACGTGATTTTAAATTTAAAAGACAAATAAATTTTTTAATATTAAAAAATAATACAGAGCATAAAACAGTTCAATATTAAAACATATATACAATGTATTTACTTTTAAATTAGATATAATGTAACAATGTTGCATTTTTAAATAACATTTTATATTTTATTCCAAAAATTTATTAACTAAATAAAAATAGAAATGATTATAAAATTAAAAAAAAAAAAAATTTTTTTTTAATAATTATTTTAGAATATTAAATAGATACATTTTGAATACAATTTAACATAAAATGTTTAAATATATGCACGTAACGTATAAATATATACTTTAATAGTTTTATTTCATGTATAAATATATAATCTAAAGTTTTTATAATTAATATACATATTATTATAGTTTATTTCTTCTTAGAAAATATTTAATAACGTTGTAAACTTTATTAAACTAAATTTATTACATATTATATGATTTAAGTGCACTTACTATATTACAATATTATATATAGAGAGATAGAGAGATAGAGATATATATATAACTCATATATTGCACAAATTAATTATTAGAAGTGTGAGAATTTTCTAATATATAGTAAGTAATATACTTTTAATATGTATCTATACTAATCATAAAATTTCATAAAATCTTTTATAAAATTTTCTTCTTCTCTTTTATATTTCTAAGAATACAAAATGTTTTTGGGTGATCAGAAATAATGCCCTAAGAAATGAGGCCACTTCCGTATTAATTCCTTCTCTACAAGAAAATACATTTTTTTTTGTACTCCAAGAGACTGCAATGCCGACTGCAGTTTTTTATATTCTTTATTGAAATTGTATAATTTTATTATTATGCATGATACTCACCATCAGTAATCCATCATAAACATTTATATAAATATTCTAGAAAAGAGTATAATCCTGATTTTGTTATCTAATCATAAAATCCTTTCTATAATTATATATATATCTTACATATACATATTATATTATAAACAATTAAAAATTTATAGTTATCCCTTTTAATTATTTTAAGGATTTCTGGAAAACAAAATATATCCTTTATTTGATAAAGTTTATCATAAAAAATTTGACTATACTAAAACTTGTTTAACTTAAACCTTTTGCAACAATTGAATATACCCCTATACAAAAATGCATAGTTAAAACACAAAGTCAGGCATCTCATTTCATAATAACTTTCAAAAAATGACAAAAAATCTTTCTGGACTGAACGTAACAAACAACTTATTCGGAATACATAACGAAGAAAAGCTAAAAAAAACAAAATATTTGGAAAATGGAAATAGGGACTATTCGACTTTATTTCTCCTTGAAAACTGTAATAAAACCGAATTTAAAGAAAATTATGACTTCTGATTTATTACAGCTTTAAAAAGGGAATGATAATAAAATCTGGGGGTATTATTTCAAGGCATCGTATTTTTTTAATTTAAAAATACTATTGAGTTAAAATTTATTAAGTAAAATTGTAGTTAAAACTAAAATAAATTAATAACAATGATATAAAAAGAAAATTCTTTTCCCAGAAATTATATCTTAATAGATCTTTAATTGTTATAATTTTTTAAAGAATTGAAATATTTAACTGTTAACTCGTTAATTAACAAAATATATTATAAGAATAAGATCTCTAACAGAAAAAAAGTAGTACATCATAAAAAAAATCATGATTTCAAAGTGTTTTAAAATTCTTATGTAAAGATTTTCTAAAAAAAAAAATAAATTCGAAAGGAAAAAAATCTAAATTTGATTCGATGAAGTTTTCTTTAAGCACATTTGTCATAAAAAAAAAATCAAATTTTACATATTAGTATAGCCTTTTGTTCCTCTGTTTGTTTATCTGCAAAACTTCTACACCGTTTAAAATATTAAAACAATGAAATGGATAGGTTTCCATAGATAGGTTTCTTAACAAAATTAAGATGACTGGATATTATTATAAAATCAATAATACGAAAGAAACGTCAGAATTCTATAATCATGTCATATTATTTTTTTGACAGTTAATTGTTGAGATATCATTTGGAATTATTCAAAGTTTAGCTATTTTTTGAAAAATTCTTCATATTCTTACTTTTCTTTTCCTTTCCTTTTTTATTTTCACCTCCTCCATTTATAAATATTTAAATCTCAAGTATATAAAATTAAATAAAATCTTAAAAAGATCTTATATAAATTTTCAAAAAAAATAAAGAAAAAAAAAATGAATACTCATTTAAAAATACAACGTAAATAAACCTAAACACATGAACGTCACAATGCCAAATAAATAATATAAAATAGAGAAGTTTCGATATTAGTATTATTACTTTGGCGAAAAATTTGTTTTGTCTTGGCACAAACAAATTTCATGGTTGTATAACCTTGTTAAAACTCATTCGATTTATTTGGCCGTGTCCAGTCATCTTTATTATTATAGAACGACTTTTTTATGTAGTGTCATACCCATTACGGAACTGAAACCTCTCAAATTTTAAAAAACCCTATTTTCAAACGTGTATATCATATTTAAAATTTTTTTTCAATCTAAAAATGTTGAACGACAGGATATTATTTTAGTTTTACAAATTAATATCAAAATTATAGAATATTTACAATTTTAGTATTTAAAATTACCGTTATGTGAAAATAAAATTTTGCAAGATTTTACTTCCTTCCGCGGCATGCTCTTTTAGTTTGAACCTTAAAATTCCCACAAAGAAAAATTTTTCATAAATTACCTTAAAAAAATTTTTTCTGTAGATTCAACTAAATTTAAAAGCTATAAAGGCTATTAAACCTTTTTTTTTTTGAAAGAAATGTCTCTTGATTTTTCACAATTATTTCTTGCATATAAAATTCTATTCTAAAAAAATTTACAAAATTTTCGTACAAATCATAGATACCTAAACTGTTCTTATTGTCTTTTGGAAAATAGGTATGCATCCTTAAAAATTTTTCTTTAGTTTTGTATTCTGCCTTGAATACTTTAAATTTGCAATACTTTAATCGAAGCATTGTGTAAATCAAAAATTTTTATAGAATTAATTAAGTACCGACCCACTTTGAATTAAGTAAAATATATTTTCTAGAATCAACGATTTAAAGAGACGTTCCAGGCAATACTATTAATTTTAATACATTTGTACATAAAATGTTTTCAAAGTTAAAATATTAATAATAATTATTACAAAATCCCCCTACATGTTCTTGTGGTAGTCAAACACTTTTTTAAAGAAAAAAACATCTTAAATTTAATTAAGTACATAAAAGTTTAGGACAAAATCTGAATCTAGCGTCTTCGGAAATAGTTAATAATTTCACGTTCACAATATGAAATGTAAAATAAATAAATATTGGAAAATTATTAATTTTATTTTTTTATTATTACTATATTTAAAAATTTTTTTTTTAAGAATGTTATTAAGATGAAATATGTATGTTATGTTTAAATAATTTTATAAATAACTCTTTTGTAATAACTGGAAGAGTCCGAAAAAAAACCTTACACATCCTTTCCTATTCAGGCGTGGCTATAAATGCGGAAGGGGGAAATATCTCTTACGACGTGTGTGGGATTCGAACCCCTCACTTCCTCGGTGTTTACATGGTATTTTATACGCTTTTACCCACTACCCACTAGGCAACCGTTTCTATTTTTGTTTTTCTTAAAAAATTTTCGAATACAATTTATAATATTTAATTTAAATATTTCCAAATTTTTTAAAACACTCTTTATTAATTTTTATTAATTTTCCTTAATTAAATCAAAGAAATTGTAATGGTTATTTTTCTTTTTTATAATGGATAATGGGGCCTTAGTGGATGAATAGTAGATAGGATCCTTTATTGAAAGGACACTAAATATAAGACGAAGCGGCATATTTTCTGTTAATATGAGATTTAAAAATTTATAATTTTAAGGTTCGTGTGAGTCTTGTTGGCCGAATTGTTAACATTATTTTACCTGAATATTTTACATTAGTTTAGCATAATTATATTAACCCTAGAATACTAATGTTAGTGGATTCGACTAACACAAAAGAAATTTTTTGCTCTCTCTCTCTCTGGTTCTCAAATGAATCGTTTTGAATTTTTTTTTTATTTTAGTATTCACCTGTACTTTTTAGAGTGTAGACATATTTATTAGGTAAGTGTTCTAGTTTTAAAGTAATAATGGATCATGTTAGTAGAAATGACTTTTTCAGTGATAAATAAAACTGAAATCCAAGTCTGTAAAGGAGGTGTTTTTAGTTTTAATAAGGTATTGACTTATTTTTTACCTTTTTGCGTCTTCAAAATACCTTAATAAAATTGTGAAGGAAAAAAACAAATTTACTCTGTCAAACAAGGATTTTTTGGACTGTTAGGCGATTCGATTAATATTTAGTATCAACGTGTAAAAAATAAGATTTATATTTTAGGGTTAAATAAATAAATTTGAATTGAATGTTAAATTTACCCAACTAAAACAATTAGTTATAAATTTTGTTGTGGTGATTATTATTAAGTACAAATACAATCAAAGGAATGAGTTGATTAGATTGTTGTTTAAGGGGTATAAATGGCACTGCGACCAATTGATATAGATCTATTGTGCTCCCCTGTTACTGATTATTGTGGATTTTACGTCCATTTATAATACTTCTGTAAGTCCTAACAAAGTAAAGATTTGTATAGAGTTTACTGCTGACAGTATATCTTCGGCAAAGCAATATGCTCCTAGGTGCTTGAAGTCTCTTTTTCTTCTCTTTCTTGAGGGAATTTGCATGTATCGTTGTCTTCTATTTCATTTTTCTTTAAGTGTCTCTTTAGTTCACTGTGTCCCGACAAAAATCCTCTTAGAATTTTCAGTTTATTTTTACTGAATCCTATCTTTTTATCATATTTTTTTCATTTATAGTTTCCCAGAAGCTACTAATTGAAGGAATATAATATGTCATTGTAATGATAAGGCAGGTCTTCTCAAGAAACATTCGATTATACTAACTTCTATCTGATTACAAGAAATATTTTAATTTTGTTATAATGACTGAAATTGAGTTACATATCGAATGTATAAGTTTGTTAATATAATAATATTCTAGATTTTCGTAATATTCTAGACCAAACAATTGTAACAAGTACTCTGTTATTAAATATTGATTAACAATTTATCATTTATCGCAACCACAAATTTGTTTAGCCTGACACAATCAACGGTAACTATATAATTTAAATAAGGTCAAAAAAGAGGTTACTGCAACTTTAAATAAAAAATAACTCAGAATCGAATATTCTGTTGGCTAATTTATGCGGTTGCCATAAACGCGGTTTTTCACTGGGTGTTCTTTTTAAAAGATTTTGTTATGCTTTTTATATGACTTTTGGCACAGTCCTAAATAGCAGAACCATATAATAAAAGTCGTTCAAATATGATTTTACCTATAAATATTTTATGTTTTTAATCGTTGAACATGATTTCCTATGAAATATGGGTTTATTACATTATTATATAAATAATGCGGGTAAATATGGCTTTATTACATTATTTATCCTTATATCATCTATTGTGTTGTTAATGTGATATTTAAAAATATGTTATCACTATAACTATATGTTATCACTATCAAAATATGTATAACAGTTTTTACTTTTTCGAATGAAGTATTAAAACGTTTGTTTTTTTTTTTACCATTTACGGTGATTTGTCATTCGTTACCATATAATCATTTAATTTGTTCAAGGTATCTTGTAATTTATTTTCTATTTCTACATCTAAATTACCTACGTAAAAAGAAAGGTATAGAATTTTTTTGTATCTGGTGCATAAGATGTAAATATTATACAACAATGGATATCCAGTAGAAATCCTTGTAGTGCAGCAGCTTTTAATTGATACAAATCTGATTTGACATCCCTATTTGTACTCTTAAATGACTTATGTACTAGAAAGTTATGGGGTAATATTCAAATATTTTGGTAAAATAAAAACGAAAAACTATTTTATAAATAAGTCCAATATACAAGTCCATGTTCAAAAACTGTATTGTTGATACCTAGAGAGCAATCATAACAACATTTTGTTAATTTTTTTTCTTTTAATGCATTTCTCTGCCACATAAATGTGGACAGGAAATTGCACAGCCTTTCCTGTTTAGGCGTGGCTGTAAATTTCGTAAGGGGAATAACTCTTACGACGTGTGTGGGATCGATAACACACTCCCTCGGTGTTTACAGCGTATTTTATACGCTCTTACCCACTAGGCCACCGAGGCCCCTTTTGTTAATTATGTATGTTATCCTTGATGAAAGTTTTGATTTTCAGCAAGAGATGTAAGGTATTGTGACCTTGTCTAAAACCACATTTATGTTCAAGCAATAATCACAGATTTTTAATTTAATGGTTTTTCTAAAATTATTGAGACGGTATTATGATATTTGTCTATAGTTTTCAGAACTCTTTTGTTTTTGTTTGTTTGTTACTGGATAATAAATAACTGTAAATTAATTATTAATAATTAATTTTGAAATATATTCTATCTACTTAATAAAATTGTTAAATTAGCCTGTAATAATTAAAAAACACATATAATCACTTTCAATTTTTCATCATTCTGTTATTTCCTATTTAATCCTTTTCAATTTTCAATAGCAACCCTTTTTCTATTATATCATATAACGTTAATAAATAATGATATTATAAGAAAATAATGTTATATTTATAATTTACATACACATATATTTTATTGTAATATAATTATTTCCGTCTAAAAACAAAAATTATTTTATCAAATAGAAAAACAAAGAAAAAGTAAAAAATATCAAACATAAAAAAGTGTAAAAACAAAAAAAAAAACCAAACATGTTGCATGTTTTAATTCAAATAATTTAATAAAAAAAAAAACAAAAAAAAAAAAAATTTTTTAATCACTTAAAAAACAGAAATACATATTCCATTTTTAATTAATAAAAGGATATCAACTAAATCATATTTCATTTCAATTTCAATTTCTTTTGGTCTGTTGTTTTTACGATTCTTTCACCATACCTCTATACAAAACAATTTTATAAAGCCAACATAATAAAAATGTTTTATTTGATTTTATTTTCTTTTCTACTTTCAGATATTAATTATTTTTCCATTTTACATTTATATATAAACATATGAGTGTTAATGTAAAATTGTTTTCACGATAATTAAAAAAATATATAATAAAATTGTAATAAATTTTCTTTGCATTTGTAATAAAACAAAAATATCAAAAAACAATAAATTAACTCTTAGACAATCTGATTTAATTTAATTTAATTGAAAAATAAAATTTTTTATAAAGAAAATTTTTATAATTATGTACCTTGTTTTTTAGGTCAAATAATTTTTTTTAGTATAACATAATCAAACCATTTTTAATACCTCATATTAAGGATATCTTATTATTAGAATTATTTGTTACTTTATTAAAACAAATTCTATCCAGCACTAACATATCATAAACATTTTTGTTAGATTTTTAAGGTTTTAATTACTAACAAGCTCTTATAATTTTCAAATTACCATGAGGAATAACATATTCTTCAAAAGACTTAAATAAATCATCATCATCTTTTTAAAAATAAATCAACGAAATACAAAAATTCAAAATACAGAAAATATTAAAACATGAAATCCAAAAATAGAAAATTCTAAAATTGGAAAAGTAAAAAAATAACAAGAAAAATATAAAAAACCGAAAATTAATTATTAGAATTTTGAATTATTTTAATCCGAAATCAGGGGTTTTAATAATTTATTTAACAACCCCATTATTTTTATACTTTGATTTTATAAAATCAGTCTTAAATTTGTTGATATTTTTCTTCGATACAAAAAGTAAAATATCAGCTTTTTCCAAAAAGTTATTAATGTATATCAAAGTTGTTTTTGTTGGAAGGACAACTGCTACAAAATAAATACTGAGAATTTTATAAAAAAAAAAATTATTTTAAGTTTTTATTTATTTAAGATTCTTTTAATATCTATCAAAAATGACCCTGTGCAATCATTTTTCTTCTTTTTTTCGTAATTATTGTAAATATTTACAATTAACAATTTAAAAATAACTTAATAAGTAAAATAATAAATATAAAGTTTATATATATATATATGAGTTATTTACAATTTCCCTACAATTAAATGTCTAGCAATTTTAAAAATAAATCCTCTTTGGAGTAATGCATCACAAATACACTTACAATACAAATACACACAAAACTGGATATTATTCATAAAAGGACATTTAAAACAATTAATTTTTATCCTATCAGACATCCCACTAACTTACTTTATGCACCAAGATATATAAATCTTGAAATCTTAATACTATGTGTTACTAATGTAATTTTTTTTTATGGTAATTTGAAATTTGACTTTTAATACATACTAGTATTCAGTATTCGCCCGCCTCTTGAAATTCGAGGTGTTTTAATAAGCGCAATTGCAATCAATAACAAATATTCGAGATTTTTTAAATTTTCGTTATTAAATGTATATGATAGTCCTCAAAAGGATTTTTACATTATTATTTTTTTTTTTCTTATTTATACGTTGAACTCGAAATTTGATGTTGTTCGAAACAAAATGAACGAACAAAAATAAAATGAGAAAAGGAAATAAAATGTAGGTGAAAATGAAAATTTAGCTATCTTGCAATTTTTATTTATTTGTTTATTTTTGTTTTTTTTTTACTTTTTTATATATTTATATTAATTTTAATTACAATTTAGTAATATTGAATTGATTCAAATTTTAACGCTACAACATTATTATTCAATACAAGTAAATTATAAGATCAGATAGCTTTAAGCTAAGATCGCAAAAAAATTATTTTTAACATTGTATTAGTAAATTTATTTATTTTTTTTATGCTATATGAATTTAATAAAAAAAAAAAAAAAAAAAAACTGCGGTTAACCATAATCATCGGTAGCCAATATTTATAATTTTATCTAACTAATAAGTATTTGGTAGCCCTCAAAAGAGCTTTATTTATATTTGATTTTAATTCATATGTCCATTTTTAGTTAAAAAACGAAATAAGCCTTTATGAATTTAAAATTTCTTTTCAAGCGATATTTCTTGTAAAAACACGATTATTATTATCTTTTAGAAGATGCCCCTGATTTATTGAGTATTGGAAACTCAATATATACCGATTAATTACATTATAAGATGTCCCTGATTTATAAAATATCGAAAATTTTATTAAATTTTACATGTTACATTTTATGTTTACTCAACTAAAAAATCCTAAAATGACAAACTATCATTTCAAAATTTTGTTTATGTATCTAGAAAAAAAAGCAAAAAAAAAAAAAGGAAAATTTAAAATTTAAAGGAAAGAAAAGAACAAAAAAAGAGAGTCTTATTTGAATATATAATAGATATAGATTATATATATGTATATTCTTTATATGGGTTTTTTTTATAAAAATTGAAAATTAATAATGAAAATTGGAAAATTTTGGGAAAATATTGATATTGTAAGATAGCTGTAGTGAATATTTATCATTTAAAAAAGTAAAAGTAAAAATCGATTAGTAAATCATTGAGTAAAAGGATTTTAAATGTCTATAATTTACAGATTAAATATTATTATGATACTTTAATCTATACGATATCATAGCTTAGGCTAGAGTCTCAATTTAAAAAATGCACTATTTTTTTCATATGAATCAAATTGTAACATGTAATCAAAATATATTTTTTGTTTTAATAAACGGAAAAAAAAAGGATTGAACTTGTTATTTTAATTAATTACTTACCACTAACTGTTATACTTTTAATAAGTAATTAATATTTTCTAATCTTTTGAAATGATATGAATTTAAATTAAAAAAAAAATTTTGAAATAAAAATATTCGTTTTTAGTAATATTGAAATTACAACCTATATGAAATGCTATATTAATTATTCCTCAGTTATTCCTAAGAGAAAATATACAAGAATTCTGTATTTAATCGATTTACTTATTAATATTTATTAAATGATATCCATAGGTATTTATTTAATAATATTAACTATACTTTATATATAAATAAAAATAACATTTTAATATTTAACTTTTTGAGTATCAAAGAATTATTTTGCATATACGAATATATAAGTAAGTATTTTATTAATTAAAGAAATTAAATCTATTACTATATATATATAATAATATAATGAATCATAAAGCAAAGGTAAAACAATATTAAAGTAATACTATTTAATAACCTATAAAAACAAGTAATGGAAAAAGCCGAGAGTTTTCAAAAAAGCACATTTCGAAAATTAAAAAATATATTTCATAATAAATCTAGAGTAAAGAGTAGATACAATATATATTGAAAAATAAATTTATAATAATATAAATTACGTATTTTATTAATACAAATTATGAATAATAATGAAAGCAATTAGAAAAAATTGAGAAAAATTAAATCACACTTTTATCAATTATAAGGTAAACCCTATATTATTAAAAAAAATTATTAACACAAACAAAGTAGCTGGATTTCTGTATATTACTTCAAAAAAATTTGGACAGGTGCCAAAGTTACATGTGTTTAAAAATAGAGAATTTTCAGTTTTTGACCCCTTACAGCTGCTCCTAAACGGAGGGCGACACAAAAATATTTTCTGAAATGACTCATACTTATTTCCAAAGATCTAACTGCTCTTTTTCAAGCTTCTAAGTTAAACCGTTTGAAAGATAGAAGCTATTCAAATTTTTGCAAAAATTAAGTTTCACACAACGGTATATTAAAATACCGCATGGCAAAGCCACATATTTATTTTATATATTTTAATAAAGTAAATAAAATCAGCTATCGTTTGGCGTTTCCCGATTGAAAATATGTCTTATAAAACCTGTGTTATAACAATTTAAAAATAGTGGTTTTTGGAAATTTGTAGGGTTGTAGCTCCGTGACGGTTGGGGCTACAGAAATAAGTTGTTCAACAAAATTAGTTTTTTTGCGATGCCTATCCGTAATTAAAATTTCATTCCTTTATTTCAAACGATCTAAAGTTTTGAAAACACCCAGACGAACGGACGGACGGACGGGCAGACGGACAAAGTGAAACAAATAAGCACATTTTTTAAAATTTTTTTGAAAATGTGCTAAAAAAATATTAATAAACTTTCATTTCGATTCTACTTTATTTATAATAAAAATTTAATAAAAAGCTGATTAATAAATTCCATTCAATCATATTATGTGGTATAAAAGAACAATAATTTTAAAAAATATTTTTTTTTTTAATAAAAATAAAATGAAAATTTTCTTAGCCAGTAAGATTAAAAGAAGTAAAAAACAAGGTAGAATGTAAACCAACGGTTTTTAAAAGCGCACATTTCCAAAACACAATACAAACTGTTTAGAATTGTGACTTCCACCAAAATTTGAAAATTTAAAAAATAAAATTTAAGAAATTTTTTGTAATAAGAAAATATGTGAAAATAGGACTTTTCTGCAATTTTGAGGGGCTGTAATTCCGGAACCCTATATAACTAAGAAAAACCGTTAGCACACGTAAAAATATATTACTGAAGCTTTAATTTTTATATCTTGCCGAAGAAAAATGTGTACAGGTGCCTAAAAATAGCACATTTTAAATTTTTCAGCCCTAATACCTTTTCAAAGAGGGGATGGTACAAAAAAATTTTCTAAGGAAACTTATACTAATTCTAAAAAATTTTTCTTGTCTCAAAATTGTAGGTTCCTATCTAAAGGCGTGCCGAAGTTATGAAAAAAGAAATTTCATGCAAAATATGGTTTTCACATAACGGTAAATTTAAATAGTAAATTACAAAATATTACATAATTTTAATATTGCTTTATGTAGATAATAAAATTTCTGGTCTTCTGGCGGTTTGATATTGCAAAACTATTACGCAGAACCTGAGATATATACATCTGAAATCGAGCTTTTTCGAAATTTTGAAGAGCTGTAACTCTGGAACCCTATATAACTTAAATAAACCTTTCATACATATTAAAACATAGTACCGTAGCTTTAATTTTTATATCTTTTCGAAGTAAAATGTGTTCAGGTTCCCAAGTTACAGGTGTTTATAAATTTTCAATTTTTGAGCCCTAATAGCTCATAAACAGCGGGTGGTCCAAAAAAAATTTCTGAGCAAACTTATACTAATTTTAAAAGTTCTTTCTTGCCACAAAATTTCAAGCCTCTATCTAAAAGTGTACGGGAGTTATGAAAATAGAAAAATCATGCAAAATTAGGTTTTCACATAACGGGAAATTTAAATACTAAATTTAAAATAATTGTATAATTTTGATATTAATTTACAAAGTTAAAAAAAGTACCTGTTGCATGACGTTTTCAGATTGAAAAAATCTTAAGCAGAACATAAGATATATACATTTAAAAATAGGGTTTTTTCAAAATTTGAGGGGCTGTAGCTCTGTAATGGATGGGGCTACATGAAAAAGTTGTTCCACAAAATTAGTTTTTTTATGAGACTTACCCATGGTTAAAATTTTTTTTCTCTATCTTTAACGGTGTAGAAGTTTTGTAAACAGACGGACGGACGGACAGAGTGAAAATAATAAGCACATTTTTTTAAAAAATTTTTGGAAATGTGCTAAAAAAACAAAATAAAAAATGTTTTCATTGAAAATTCAATAAATCAGTTTTTTTTTTTTTTAATTATCATAAGTTTATTAAATATTAAAATAAACTTAATTTATATATTTAAGGAGACTTCTTTTAAATTAAAATAATATATCAGTTAATAAATTTTAATATATTTATTTAGCTATAGGATATTGTGAGAATTCATTAATTAAGACTTTCTATCAACCATAATTTATTATATATTTGCTATTGGTAAAATCAATATTAATTAATACATATTAAAATTAATGAAAAATATATATTTTTAATTTATGATTTTTTGCAAACATTTATGAAACTTCTACCATGGATATTAGTTGAAATTTAATTTTGTGGATCATATAATATAGATATTTATAAATAATGTATTACCAGTCTAAGTGGATATAATTTATTCATATACAATACAAATTACTATCAATTAATGATAATTATAATTAATTATAGTAATTAAATTATTAATTTTAATTTCATTATATAACTTCCGGCTTTTTTTCTTTTTTTTTTTTTATTAAACTTTTATTTATTACTATATGTTATCCTTTTTTACAGAATTTAGGTATCTTCCGGCTTTTAATATGAGAAAGAATTTAACCCGCACACTTTTCTTAATTAATGTTGCATACTTTTAGGATTATATTTTATATGATTGGTTTTTTTTCTTTTAAAATTTTATTCTATAAGAAAATAAAGTATCGTTATAATAACAGTTAATATTTATCATTTTTTGAATTTAAAAAAAAAATGTGTGCTTAGTTAATTAATTTTCAGTCATCCGCACTGTCATTCAGTTATTTTATGTTATCTTTTTTTATATCCATGCGAAATTATTTCAAGGATGTAATATATTTGCCATTATGTTTATGACATCTTCAAAGATACGACATTGATATGGAAAGGTATATACGTATACTTTTGCTAAGCATCATTTTCTGAGTTGATTAAGCTATATACACATATATATGTCCGTCAGTGAGTGCAATACTCAAAAAATAATGAAACTAGAATACTCTAGATGGCGTACAATATGAAACTAGGATAAAATAATAGATGGCGTACAAGTAAAAATATTTGCATTACATTGTCTTATAGAATAGTTACAACCTAGTAATCAACGGCTTAGGTGAAAAATGATAAAATAATGATTCCAAAAACTAAAACTGAAAAATGAATAATAAATGAGTTAGTGGATAATCTATATGCTTCATATAAAAAAAGATAAAAGATAAAAAAATATCACAATTAGTTTATATCGTAATAAATTTGGTCCTAACAAAAAATAATTAAATGAATTATACTTCTAAAAAATATCATTTATAACTCACAAATATAATGTTTGTGTTTTATAAATTTGAATAACACATATGGCCGAGTTATCAACGGCTTAATTAAAATAATGATTGAAGAAACTGAAACTAGGTCTAATATGAATAATAAACAATCATACCCAATGCTCTTCAAGGAGTAGAAAAGGGAAAAGAAGTGGCGTAACAATAAAATAATGTTAATACTTCTGAGATTTCTTAAATTTCGTAAAAATACTAACAATCATTACACTTAATTTCATAAACGCAGACGATTCTCTGGTGTAACCTTAAAAATGTTTTTTTAAACATTTGTATTATAAAACGCGAGTCGCGACATTACAATTTAATTTATTTTTAAAAATATTAGAAAATTTCTGTAGCTTGTTCTACCTATACCTATGTATGCCAACTTAGCCAACTTCCTGTCACGGTCATTTACTATAGGTAAAACTTATAAATACTTAATTATTTACTGCAATTTATTTTATTACATTCAGTTCTTTATTAAAAGATTCCTTAGATGAGGGAATTCTTATTACTCTGTCTAACATCGAATGAAAGGCTTACAGTTTGATATTAGAAGAATGTATAGATGCGCTTAAGCGTATAACATTATCCGAAAATGTTGGTTACCTATTATAGGTTATCAAACCAGAATTTATTATTAGAATTGAAAATATGTAGTAAAAATCTACAAAATTTATTGAATTATTAGATTCTACTTCCATTGTAAATTTAATATTTGTATTTAAGTGATTTAACGAAATTAAAAATTTATTAAGTTGTCTATCTGTACCTTTCCATAAATAAAGAATATCATCTACATAACGATACCAAAATTTAATACAATTTGCGAACAATCAATTATTGTTAAAATATATTTCAAATAATTGTTATTCTATTAATATAAATATTAAAATTAAGATTATACTTAAATAATATATGAATATATAAAAAATATTACTTGAAAAAAAAAAAACATAAAATAAATATATACGAATGAAATTAATTAGTTAATGATTGGTAGAAATATACTTTAAAATAATATAAAATAATAAAATTCACCCTTGCTTTCATCATTGTGGCGTCATTTATATTTACTCTGTAATATCATGGGATTTTATAACCGTTATTGTTCTATTGAATAAAAAATAAAAAAAAAAAAAACTGTTAATAAAAAGTACCGATATTTTTAATTTAATTTAAATTTATTTAAAAAAAAATAAAAAAATATATACTTTAAAGGAAAATAATTAATTGTTTACTTATGTAACCTTATTATTAAAATTTTACTGAATTTTTTTTTTTTTCTTTATTTAAAATTTTGATAAAATCTGGACCTTAAATATCATTATACAATCATTCAGATATATGAAATAATATATGTGAATGTATTATGTATACAGATTACAGAACGTGCCTATAAATAAACTGTTAATGACGATCAAAAAATATATAAATAATAAAAAATAATAAATTAAATACAAAAACATCTGCAATTAATATAATTATTATAAAAATAAAAATTTAATACAATTTTTTTTTTAATGAATGACACAACAATTCAAAATGATTTAAATTAATTAATTTTTGTTTTTATTTCTTATCCATATAACATTTTTAATTCAAATATTTATACATATAGTAGATTATAATTATTTATTTTATATAGCATTTTTTGTCTATATACGTTGTTATATTCATAAGCGTAATATTGTAATGATGAAAATTGAAAATGTGAAATCCACCTTATGTTAATCTATTTTAATGCAGTTCAGTACAGCTCTATTCAATTATTTAAATTTATTTACTAATGATTAATTAATTTAATTATAAAAATCTGAAAAAAAAAAATACAAAATTATTAAAATGTCATTTTAATAAATTTAAAAAATTTTTAATTAAATGTTATTGTTATTTGTCTAATTAAATTAAAAAAAAAAATTAATTATTAATTAAATTGTTTGATTGATTCACTTATTTTGTACCGGTTCATTGATTTTATTATTTATTTATAAGTCAATAGTTCATTTAATATTGATGTATACTATAGATGACAAAATTTTTATATTAAACATCTATTTTTTTTTTATTTTTTTTTTATTTTACAGAACCGTATACCAATTATAGTATTACTGTTAAAGCATTTACAACAAAAAATGAAGGTGTAGGATCAATGGCAATTTCTCAAAGAACTGATATAAGTGGTCCATCACCTCCAATAATATTAAATTTAACATGTCATTCACAGGATGCATTAAGAATACGTTGGAAAAGACCAAATGATTATTTTAATACAATTGATTTATATGTAATTAGTTTTCGTCCAGTTGGTACAACTGAATATGAAAATCGTCGTGAAAATGCATCAACCGAACATTTAGAAACAATGGTAAGAATATTATTTTAATCATAATTTAAATAATTAAAAAATTGTATTTTTATCAAAAACTCCCAGAAAACTAAATTCTCTATAATATATTAACCCAGCTGCCAGACAAGATAGTATTACTATCTTTAGAGTGTGTAATACAATATCTCAAATTACTATATGTGTGAAGTAGGTGGGCACTAGCTGAATAGCTAAGAAAATATCAAGCTATTAGAGAAGATAATTAAAACAGAGCACAATGTAAACCAACGGTTTTTAAAGACGCATATTTCCAAACGACAATAGAACCTTTTTAGAACTATGACTTTCACCAAAATTTGAAAATTTTCTTAGAATTTCATATATGTATGTAATAAAAAAAAATGAGGCACTTTCATCAATTTTAAAGGAACACTAACATAATTAAGAAAAATCATTAACACGTGTAAATTTATAAAGTTGAAGCCTTAATTTTTGTCTTTTATTTTGGAAAAAATTACCCAGGTGTCGTAAGTTACAGTTGTTTAAATATAGGAAAATATCAATTTTTCATCCCTAATAGAGTTAAACAAGGGGTGAAGAAACAGGGGGTAAAGAAGAAAAATCATGCAAAAGTGGTTTTCACATAACTGTAAATTTAAATACTAAATTTAAAAAAAATTGTATAATTTTGATATTGATTTATAAAGGTAAAAAAAATCTTGTCGAAATTTTAAAATGAAAAAATTTTAAGCAGAACCTGAGATATAAGCTTTTAAAAATAGTGCTTTTTCAAAGTTTGAGGGACTGAAGCTCCGTAATGGATAAGGCTACATGAACATGTTGCTCTACAACATTAATTTTTTTATGAGACGTTAAAAATTTATTTCTCTATCTTTAACAGTGTAGAAATTTTGTAAACAGAGGGGCGGGCGAAAGGACAGAGTGAAATTAAAACTGTGCTAAAAATGTATTTGTATCGTCGAAAATATTCATGTGTTTGTGCACTATTTCGTCTGACCATAGGGTAAAAAATTGTTGACTAGAAAATTTATAGCAATTAATATAAATTAAAAACTATTTATAAATATTTTTGATTTGTTTACAACCCCCAAAGTAAATCATTTGTTTATTCCCAAAAATTTTCCATTAAATAATAAATTTTTCAGTTTTTTCAAATGAATTTTTCCTACACATTACAAAAACAATTAATAGTTAATGTTGAGTTGAGCGTTTTAATTGAAAGTTAAATTATTTTCCGCTAGATTACAGTGGGGTGATTCATATCTTATAGCGAATTATTGAAACATTGAAGACGTTACTACTTATTTACAGTGACAAAAGTTATAATTAAAAATTTTTTTTTGTTTAAAATAATAAATTCAATAATGATATAAAATTGTTAAGATTTCACATTTACTGGCCAGAAAAAATTATTTATTTGTTTTATCTTAAAAATATGGTCACCATTATATAATGCATTTGATTTAAATAATTATTCTAATTCATTTCGCTATATTGCATTTCCATCTTCTTTCACTTTGTTTTTCACGCTCTTTTCCTAGAACTTATTCGTGTAGATATTTCTACTACACTAGTGTTGCCGTTATAACTGAAATTTTCAACAATAAATTATCTACCCGATCTGCATTTTCACAAATGCATAGAAACGAGCAATAAAAAATTTATATAGGTTAAAAATTTTATTTTACAAGAAAACCCTAGCCTATATAATTAACAAAACCTGTTAACACAAATAAAAATATAATATTGGAGCTTGTATTTCTGAGTTTCACTTTGAAAAAGTGTGCACAGGTGTCTAAAAATAGTAAATTTTAAATTTTTTACTCCTAATAGCTGTTATCCACTATATGAAACTACTAAAATAGATTTTATTCTCTTTAAACTTAAGCCTTTATCCCTTTCAAATTTCAAGATTTTACCCAAAAACTTCCCAGATATACGAAGAAACAAAATTTTGTAATAATATGTATATTTTATTAAAAGCTATAAAGATAAATAAAATGTAAAAAATTTCGTGCTATTGGAAATTTTTAGATCGGAAATAAAATCCAGCATAACCAGAGATGTAAACATTTGAAATTCAGGTCATTTTTCAAATTTAATGGGCTGTAAAGGATAGGCTCATAAAGTTTTACTCCAAAATTAATATGTCTATAATGTCTATGCTTGGTTGAAATTTCATTGATCCAGTTTAAATTATTTAGAAGTTTTGTAAAAAAAATGAGGATCAATATTTTTTATATATTAGATTTTGAAGAAAAGAAAACGATTAATAAGTAAACTTTTTGAAAGAAAAAAATGTGTTAAAAAAGATTAAATATTTTGAATTAAACAATTGAATTGTATAATTTTGAAATTAAAAATTAAGTTAATTAATTAAGTTAACGATACAAATGATAATGCAGCAAACTCCTCTATTTAATTCTTCGCCTAAATTTTCCAAAAATACTGAATTTTAATTTTATTAAGCCTGTTTGTTATTTTTTTTTTTTTTTTTGAGAAATATCAT
Organism: Poecilobothrus nobilitatus; assembly: GCA_947095535.1. NCBI lineage: Eukaryota > Metazoa > Arthropoda > Insecta > Diptera > Dolichopodidae > Poecilobothrus > Poecilobothrus nobilitatus. The sequence continues at coordinate 320,692,561 of OX352772.1, read as the reverse complement.
ATACTTACAATAAATTTTGAATTTCAATTAAATATCCTGAATGATTCAAAAATTATTATCTTTTAAAGTTCAGTCATTCAGAAAAATATTTTCGTTTGACTTCAGCCAAACTGACTTCAAGGCAAGTAACGCGATATTTGTTTACTTATAAAAATTAAATAAAAAATTACTCGATAAAATATCCTGAATTAAATCACTTTTTATTATTAACAGCTTTGAACTGTTATTGAACTGTTAAAGGAATGGTTAAAGGAATCGTGGAATCTTGCAAGCTATTTTAGACACACTTCCCATTGAGCTAGAGATTTGAAATTTTGGACACAGCTTAGATTCCGGTGATAATACATAATTCTAAAATAATAATACCAAAAAACAGTAGAGAGGTTAACTAAATTAGCAAAATAAAATTTTTATACAAAGATATTACAGATTTTTTAACAGAATTATTACAGAGTAAAATAAAAATATGAAATTTGCCTTGACATTTCTTTATAACTGTTTAAGATATTACAGATTTTTTAACAGAATTATTATAGAGTAAAATAAAAATATTAAATTGCCTTGCATGTGTGTGTTTGTTGTTGCCTTTTAATTGGTTGTAGACAAAACTAAATGTATTCATATACATATATAATTTTATACATTTAGTTTATATACATTTTGCGTTTTTATGAAACACACAAACAAAGAAACGGCAATCTTTTTTTAATCTTTGTTTGTTGAATTATACATATTCGATGATAGATCTGTATCTATACAATTCGAATAATTATACATATACAATTCGATGATAGATCTGTATCTAAAAATGTAAATAGGTATATATACATACAAACATATATGTAATCAAGCATTAAGCATAATATTTGATCTGTAAATCATAATCATTTGAAAGATTAAAAAAAAATCAGCTGTCTCCACCACAGGACCGACCGCCACTACACAAAAAGTACAATGCCAAAATTTATAGATTTTTTACATAATAATTTATATCAAAGCAAAATAACTTCTAATAATTTAATAACATTTTGTTTTATTCAATAAAAATAATTATATGCAATGAAATCGTAAAAATATATGTACATTCATTCATACATCCATTTATTATTATTATTATTATTGTAATGTAGATACATGATTTTTTTTTTCATTCAAAAAATAATATTAAAAGTAAAAAATAATAAAAACTGTAAACAAATACAAAACAAACATAAGATTAATATTAAATCTGCTAACAAAAATTTTACCGTTTTAACAAATGAATAACATGCATTGGCATAGATATAAGTACATGCATATGAATGTATAAAAATTTTTAGAGATATAAAAAAAAAACAAAAAAAAATTGTTCATATAAATTCATATGGAGTGTTACGTATGAAATTTGGACTTAGCTCATTACTTGTGTAACAACTTTTTCTTAATAATTTTTCTCACAAAATTTTTCTGTTACGAAATATTCGTAAAAAACTTAAAAAGTACACTAGTAAACTACCACTTGCGGTTGTCCGATTTGCTCCAAAAGCTTATCAATCCGAGATATTTACGTCAAAACCTTAAATATGAAATTTCAAAAAATTCCGCTCAGTCGTTTAAGCTGTACACGTGCCCACAGACATACCCACACACGCACCCACACACACAGACGGACATCATGCTGAAAATTTTTTTACAGCCTTCTCCACATCGGAGTAGTGCATTTTTGCGAAAATCTCGGGTACAAATTTTTAGTATGAAAACAATACCCACCTTATACATTAATGTATGCGGTCGGTAAAAATTCACACAAACATATAAACGCATAAACTAAAATTTTTAAAATATTGCCTCCAGCTTTTATATTAATTTCACGTGCTTTATGGCACATATATTTATATGTAATTGCTAAATTGAGATAAAGTTTTTTAAAGAAACTTATTATTTTATTATTATTTTATTAATTAACTTTGATTAATTTCTTAATAAAAAAAGAAAAACAAACAGCCAAACTGTTTACCGTTTTGGAACTTAACTTGTACATGAGAGTGTTATTGTTCTTCTACAAGCGTATGTCATTTTTAAGTTCAAAGCTCGTAAGACTAAGTGTATAAAACGAACCCCATAGATTTATATGATACTTAATATTTTTTTGTGTTTTCTGATGTATGTATTATACAATTATATTTCTTATTTTCTAACTGCAATGATTTTTTGTCATTATCTAACGGTTACACAAACATATATATATCATCTGGTCAAAACCTTTATATTTATCAATTTTATTCCTTCTAATATTTTGGAGATACTTTTTTTCCAATAAATTTTAGAATTTTACTTAGTAAAGATATATGTTAATAAATTTTAAAGAAAATTGTACTATAAAGGAAATGTTATTAGATATATGATACCCTTAAATTTAATAATTGATTAAAATTGATTAATTATGATTATGGTATTTATATATTTAGTTAATATTTTAAAACATTAATTTGAAAATTGAATAACTTCAAAAACAAAAAAAAGTATATCTACTTATTTAGATAGATTTAAAGATTACTGGTAAAACATTTTCTATAAACGTTCATAAATGTATCATAGACGTTTTCAAATGTATCCTTGTATATTTATCACAATTATAATTTTCAAAATTTCGGACATTGTAAATATGTGTTATAACGAGAAACATCCATTGGGATTTGTTTGATTTGTAAAATTTGACGTCGGATGATCAAAATATTTAATTAAAATCACGAAAATATAAAAGACTTCTTTAAAAACCGACGTGTCTGAATGAACTCATCAAAAATTCACCACATTTTTATTAAAGAACCATGTTTAAGTTCATTGAAGAACCATGAAAAATTTAAAATATGATGATTCGGTTAAAACAAATATTTTTTATACAGATCAACGTGCCGAAATTCGATTGAAAGATCGAAACCAAATCTATTAAACAATCGAACTTCTAAGAAGAATGGAAGAACAAATCACATCTTTTTAAAAACTAATAACCTTTAATAGACTCTCGTGCGAAAGGAAAGCGAAAGGAAAGGTTGTGCATAACATTTTTTGAGTAGACAGAAATATTTCTGCTAAATTTCGCTTGTTATCGGGTTCATTTTCTAAAGATCATACTCGTATAGTAACTAAAAAACATAGAATTTTTTCATTATATATTCGATATTACATTATATATAAAATTTCCTTTTATATAAGTGAATAAGTTTTCCATACTATAATCAAGGAATCCTATATTTTAAAATATAAAAAAATATTTTGTAAAAAACCGTTATTCCATTAATATAATTAATTATAAGAATCATAAAAGCATAAAGAAAAATCAAGTCGTGAAAAACGAACATTTATTTATATTTCATTCAAATATTTTCCAAACTTATTCCAAAAATAAACAGACTTTCAGAAAAAATTTTGAATTTAAAATTGAAATGAAATTTTTTTAATAAAATTCACTTTTCGGTTTTTTTTTTTTCTTTGTTTTTTTCCCAATTTTATTCTACCTTTTCCCATGCAGTACTGAATATTTCGGTATCCTTATCAAAAATGTTATTTTAAAATCTTTTTTGCATACTAATATGTACTACTACTCTTTTAACCATCCCTTTTTATATATGCGAAATATGTTGCACAACATTAAGATAAGATTTTTTTTTTTTTTGTTTTAAATCTATGTTTATTGTTTTGTGTTTTTAAAAAATATGTGTTTGGTTAAAATGATATTAAAACATTTTAAGTCTGTATTAAGAATATTATTTTAACAGTGATATATGTATATACGAATATAGAAATATACAGTTATGAAAATGAAAACAATATACCAAAATGTTAATAAGATACAATACTGCAAAAGAACAAATGAACCATTTTGTTTTATTTTTTTTTTTTTTTTATTGCGATAATACCACTCTAAGTAAAGCTTTGAAAGTTTCTCAGATTCATGTCAGAGAGTTCAACAAAGTCAAAAGAAATCTCTCGAAATGTTTCCGCTTTTTTCTTGGCATACTGGGACAAGTGCAGAGAAAGTACTCCACTTTTTTCTATTTTCTTTTTTAATGATGCAGGCTGAGTTATCGCGCCACTAATCACTAAACTTTAGCTCCGTAATACATTTTCAAAACATAGAACCTGTTCGAAAATAGTTGCTGTTTTTTTTTTTTAATTTTTAAATAAGTCCTAAGTTTCCTAATTTAAAGGTCCTAATTCTCATAGATATATGCTACGATGATACTATTCGATCGGAAGAAGTTTTGAAAGCTTTTTAGATTCATGTCACAGAGTTCAACAAAGTCTTGAAAAAATAAATCTCTCGAAATGTTTCCCCTTTTTCTTGACAGATTATGGACAGATGCAGAGAAAATGCTTCATGCTCTTTATATAGCATCAATTCCTCTGAAAAATCTACAGCACATGCATACATAAGTGGTATATAATTTCTAGCATATATTCCAATAAAACAATGGCCCATAATGATTTCAACAAATTTGCCTTATTTAATTGAATCAGAACAATATGTTTATATAACTTTTTATTTTTTGCATTCTTTTTTAAAATAATTCTTTTTTTTTTAGACCAATACTGTACTGTATATTATATTTATTTTTAATATTTTTTCACAGATGATTTTAGAGAATTTAACAACAAACATGGTATATGAGGTAAAAGTATGTGCTGCATCTCGTAGTGTTCAAAATCCTCGTAAATTGGTTTTTGGCAAATATTCAGATCCAAGAAAGGTAAGTAAAACTCCTTCGCCCCGCTTCCATTTCATTCACAAAACAAAATATATGTAATAATAAAAATAGAAAAAAATAAATTTGATCAGAAAATTATTGTTAAAATTTTTATATAATAAATAAAATAAAACATGCAATATTATATATATTTAGGATATAAGTATTAATATGGTTCGTACATATATATAATGTGTTGCATAATATGTGGTTGAAAAATTCAATGAAATTTTTACGTACAAAAAAAAAAGAAAACATAACAAAATATTAATAAAAAAAAAAAAAAGGATATTGATTATTGAGTACAAAAAGGAGGGGGAATATTAAATAATTTATATATAAGTATATATAGTGGTGTGTTTTTGTTTTAACTTTATTTTTTTCTGAATTAACATTATTTAATTTTTAAATATTCGTAAATTTTTTTTTTTTTTTTGTGGAATTAATATGTGATTAAAAACAAAAAAAAAACAAAAATGGATTTTATTTTATTTAAAATTAATATAAGTAAATAAATATAATTGGATTAAAAAAATATATATATATATATAATTTAAAATCGAAAATAATTTCAATTTCGAGATAACGGTACTCAATTTTTTTCGTATATCTTTTTAAAAAAAAAAACAAATATCATATCTTTTGGCGTATATAATATACGAAATTACTTACGAAATACGAAATACTTAGTTCCCTATATCTAAAATGTAGCCGGAAATAGACGTATAAAACATACGTCTCGACGTGTAGCTGACGAGACGTATAAAAAAATACAAAAAATTTCGTACGGATTTTTTTCGCAAAGTGTAAACGAGTAAAGTATAGGCCAAAATAGACGTGACGAGACGATAAAAAAATACAAAAAATTTCCTTCAGTTTTTTCGCTAAGCGTAAACGAATAACTAGCCAAAATGAAAACGTATAATGACGAGAAAATTATATGCTTTTGTTTACAAGTTCTGTATGGAATTAATACAAATTTAATTTTAAAATTTATCTGTTTTTATTTGTTTTTATCATGGATAAAAAAGTATTGGCAATATAGATGTGCATGATCGTAACTTCAGTTACATTTAAATGTTTAAAATGTATTTAAACGAGTAAATGTAACAGTAAGTCGATGCAGCCGATTTATTAATACCCTACACCTGAATAATTCCAATTAAATTAAAAATTCATCAGTTTTTTGTCAGCTGCTTGAACCGATTCCCTTTTTTTCCTTATTCAACTCAAATTTCAGAAACGTAAAAGAGGCATCCTTTAACACTTTTGTAGGAAATTTCAAGTTTCTATCTTTATTAATTTCGAAGATATGTTTGTTAGCTATTGGGAGGCGTGTGTCTGGTACCCGACTTGCTACTTCAATTCATAAAATCCATCTCAGGGACATAGAGCAAACATTACAGAACACTCTTGTACCAATTTTAAAAGTGCTGTCTTTTTGGTTTTGAAGGTATGCTCGTTTGTTCTGTAGCTAATTTTGAAGTTTCCAAAATTCGAACACATGGTCCAAATCATCTCAAATGTCAGTTTTAAATTTTAAAGAAAAGGAATAACAGAATATCCTTGTTTGTAACAAATATAAAGATTCTATCTTTATTGGTTTTAATGGAAATATGTGCGTTTGCTCTGGGGCTCGTTCGAAAGCTTCTAAAATCCGAACCCATGGTCGAAATCCTCTCAAATTGGAGGATCGTAAAGAAAACATGCCAGAACACCATTGTACAAAATTTAAAGGTTCTAGTTTTGTTAGGATTTGGAGATATGCTCTTTTGTTCTTGTGCTCGTTCGGAAGTTTTGAAAATACGAACCCATGATCCAAAAATATCAGTTTCCAATTTTACAGAAAATGAAACATAACAGAACAAACACCCTTGTACTAAAAATAAAGATTCTATCTTTGTTGGTTATAGAGATATACTCACTGCCTCTGAGGCTTCAAGTACAAGTTCTGTACTAATTCTACAAATTTAATTTTAAAATTTATCCGTTTTCAATTGTTTTTAGAATGTATAAAAAAGAATTGGTAATAAAGATGTGCATCGTAACTTTAATTACATTGAAATATTTAAAAGAATTTTTAAAAAAAATATAGAAGATTGAAGACAAAAATAATTAAAAAAACCCAGTATAATCAATAGGACCAGAAATAAAAATGGATGTCCATATATCGTAGAGTTTTTACTCGGCCCGTTACATCTTGTTACTTTTATTTTGGGCTAGGTTTAAATTTTATAAATAGAAAAATTATGATAAATATGATAGTTTTTTTTTTTACCGAGTATCTGTGATTTTATGATTTTTTTTTTTATAAAAATATAATCATTATTAATGCTAAATTTTTAAATTTTTTAAGCTCTCAGCTTTAATTTACGTTATTACAAAATTTTACATTAATATCTTATATTATTCTCAAGATAATTCAATATTAATTTATTTATTTTATTATAGAAATTTTAATTTTTTAGTGAAATTCAATTCATTTTTCTTCGATTTTCTCTATTGCCTTATATTCTATGTAATATTTAACCGGAATCACCCTGTATACACATTATTTTGAAAAAATTTAATAAGATAAATTGTTAAATTGAGCATAATAAAATATAATATATATATATAAATATATTTTTTTTTAAATAAAAATACTTAAAAAATATATTAAAAATCACTCATTTTTAATTATTAATAATTTCAACAATTGAAAATCGGATGAAAACTCATAGAACCATCCAATTAAAACCACTAAAATTTAAAAAAAAAAATTCATTTTAATACTTTTGAAATGAAAATTTCATTCACTTATGTATTTTTAAAAATAAATATAAATATGTATTAGGTTTCAGGCATTAAAAATTTTATTCGTCGAAGAATATATCAAAAATTTCTTTAAAAGAATTTTGTTTTTTTTTTTTTTGAAATTTTTGAAATGAAAAAACCACATCCCAAAAACCTTAAAATAAAATACTGTTTTTTTTTTTGTTTTTTTTTATTTTATTTTTTTTTTTTTGTTTTTTTTGTTTAATTTAACTTAGTAATTAAATTATATATAATATATTTTATATTTTTGCAAAAGTATTCACTTCCGAAAAGTTAAGCTTAAATTAAAAATAGAATGGAAAATTTTATCTTTCAAAAATAAACTCTTTGCCAGCACTTCAGTTTTAACCAAAACGAAAATATGCATAAAAATTTCCATTAAATCAAAAAAAGAAAAGATAAATTCTAAAAGATAAAAAAAAAAAGAAAAAACTTTTTAAAATATTTAAATTTATTTTAAAATAAATAAGAAATATAATATGTATTATAATAATGTATTTAAAGAAAATTCTTAAACTTTATTTTTAAATTTTTTTCCAAAAAAAAAAAAATATTTTTCGATATAGAGAAGACACCATTTTATTTAAAAAAAAAATTTTCTTTCATTTAATGTCTCCTCTACTCATAAACAATTAATTTAAAAATTTATTTTTTTAAATTCCATAAAATTAAATGAAAAACGAAAAATTTAAATTTTATGAATGTAAAAGTTATAATTAAATTTATTTTGATTCTGTTTCTTCTTAAAATAATGTCCTTTAATAAGGGAAACATGAAATTTTAACAGGACTTATTTGTATCTTTAAGAATAAGCTATTTTAGTACGTTTATTACATAGAACGCGATCTCAAACATTAAATATTTTTTATTTTTAGTTCAATTTATTAAATTTTTGCATGTGTAAACATCTTTTTCTGATTATGTAAATAGGATTTCTTTTATTTAAAATTTCCCTTTATGAATTTTCTTTTACAGAAAAAAATTCTAAGAAAAAATACTCAAGATAAAAAATAAATTTATTTATTTTTATGTTATCATTTTGAAAATGTATTTATTTTTAAAAATCTTTGATTTTAAGAACTGTTTTGTTAAATTAATTTTTTGGTGTAAATTTATTATATTCTGTTTAACAAATATCTAAATAAGAGTTGTTCACTTTTCTTTTGAATATTAGGATATAAATTCTCCTTTTTCCTGAACTCCTCCAATGTTAAATTGAAATTGATGTGACGCAACATCTAAAGTTTTTTTTGTTTTGGTTTATTAATTGTTTAACTGTTATGCTTAACTACTGCAAACACACTTGCTGCACCGTTGAGGAATATACACTTATGAATATGAATTGATCCAAAATTAATTTTCACTTCAACAGATGAGTAATTAACGACTTGGTATAACTAATGTTTCCATTGAAACTTAAGCCTTGTCAAATTTAAATAACAGATGACTTAGTGGATGCCTTAAGCTTTTTATTTGAGTGGAAATGGAAAAAAAAAAAAAACGTTCTCACTCATTCAATAAATATGAGACTTTTTAAAACAATAACTAATTGAACTCCAATTTTTTGTTTGAAGAAATTAGATTTGAGTTCAAGATGAATGTATATTTGATATTAATTTCAATCGACCCAGTACCAAGATTTAACACAAGTAGAATTTTATTTGTTTATATAATTGTTATAATTTTATATTAGAGAAATTTGGATATAATATGAACACTTTTGTGTTGGATTTTCTTTAGGTGTTTCTTTCTTTCATGTTTCTTTTATGTTTGAATATCTGACAGTTCTAAGTTATAAGTTAAAATTGTTTCTTTATATTTGATTTTAATTTTATTACATTGTAGCATACGACTTAAATTATTTTTAATTATTGATTTACTATTAATTTGAAGTCAATGACGAATAATAGCTGAAACAGGTTGAAAACAAAACTTAAAAAAGTTTTAATTTTTACAGAAATTCTAACCCAAACCTCCCAATGAAAGGTTACCTATCTAAATAATGTGTTATTTAATCGTTAATCAAAATGTCAAATTCCAAGGTCAAATGAAAAAGATATGAATATATGGTTTTATTACAAAAGATGTAAGCAAAAAAAAAGGATTTTTATCCAGCGGAATTCTTTCAAAAGTACTGAAAAATATTTATTCAGATTATTATATATTTTATTATTTATTTAATTTTATATTGAAGGAAACCATTAAACAATTTAAAAATCTCAAGTAAAGAATTTTAATAAAACTTAATTTACTCTATATACTTAATCTTAAATATATAATGATTATTACTCAATTGTAAATTGCACTAAAATTATATTATATAAAACATGTATTTTGTATACCTAATACGTTTTTAGTGGAATAAATCAAATTTTCTTGGAAATTTTTTGTTAGTTATATGTTATATTTTCTTTAATATAGGAGAAAATATTTTCGTTCAAGGATATTGCGAAGTTTTCTTTTGTTCAAAAGAAAAATGGTATTTAGCATAATTTTTGGAACTTTGTTCTAAATTGTTTCCAGCAATTTTTGTTATAATTTGTTATTTAATTAGTTTTAATGAATTATGATTATTCCTTATTGCATACATTTTTTTATGATATGATATAAAATATGGTTCTTTTTTTCCTTATTCCATTATAAAGATAACTATCACAAAAATTTTCAATTTTATATATTGAAATTGGGGGGAGCTATTCTGGACCCTTTTCGAGATATGAGGGGAAAAATGTGTTAACACACCTTTGAAAATAAGACATTTTTCTATTGTGATTGAAAATAACACAGCGATTGAAAATAACACACTTTCCTATTCTTTATATCTCAAAAGCGATTAGAGATGTAGAAAAAGTTATTAGGTACTAATTATATGATTTAAAAAGTTGTTTCGAAATATACCATAAAAAGTACTCCTAATAAAGTGTGTTCCAAAAGAAAATTGAGTTTGAAACATAATTTTTTCATTTTAAATTATTTTGAACCTTCATAACTTTGTAACTGTTGGGTATATGAGGATCATTAATACACACAAATTAAAGCTGACAACCTACTTCAACAAAATGTATTTTATTTTCTTCTCGCTATAGCAAAAAAAATATTTTTCGATATAGAGAAGACACCATTTTATTTAAAAAAAAAATTTTCTTTCATTTAATGTCTCCTCTACTCATAAACAATTAATTTAAAAATTTATTTTTTTAAATTCCATAAAATTAAATGAAAAACGAAAAATTTAAATTTTATGAATGTAAAAGTTATAATTAAATTTATTTTGATTCTGTTTCTTCTTAAAATAATGTCCTTTAATAAGGGAAACATGAAATTTTAACAGGACTTATTTGTATCTTTAAGAATAAGCTATTTTAGTACGTTTATTACATAGAACGCGATCTCAAACATTAAATATTTTTTATTTTTAGTTCAATTTATTAAATTTTTGCATGTGTAAACATCTTTTTCTGATTATGTAAATAGGATTTCTTTTATTTAAAATTTCCCTTTATGAATTTTCTTTTACAGAAAAAAATTCTAAGAAAAAATACTCAAGATAAAAAATAAATTTATTTATTTTTATGTTATCATTTTGAAAATGTATTTATTTTTAAAAATCTTTGATTTTAAGAACTGTTTTGTTAAATTAATTTTTTGGTGTAAATTTATTATATTCTGTTTAACAAATATCTAAATAAGAGTTGTTCACTTTTCTTTTGAATATTAGGATATAAATTCTCCTTTTTCCTGAACTCCTCCAATGTTAAATTGAAATTGATGTGACGCAACATCTAAAGTTTTTTTTGTTTTGGTTTATTAATTGTTTAACTGTTATGCTTAACTACTGCAAACACACTTGCTGCACCGTTGAGGAATATACACTTATGAATATGAATTGATCCAAAATTAATTTTCACTTCAACAGATGAGTAATTAACGACTTGGTATAACTAATGTTTCCATTGAAACTTAAGCCTTGTCAAATTTAAATAACAGATGACTTAGTGGATGCCTTAAGCTTTTTATTTGAGTGGAAATGGAAAAAAAAAAAAAACGTTCTCACTCATTCAATAAATATGAGACTTTTTAAAACAATAACTAATTGAACTCCAATTTTTTGTTTGAAGAAATTAGATTTGAGTTCAAGATGAATGTATATTTGATATTAATTTCAATCGACCCAGTACCAAGATTTAACACAAGTAGAATTTTATTTGTTTATATAATTGTTATAATTTTATATTAGAGAAATTTGGATATAATATGAACACTTTTGTGTTGGATTTTCTTTAGGTGTTTCTTTCTTTCATGTTTCTTTTATGTTTGAATATCTGACAGTTCTAAGTTATAAGTTAAAATTGTTTCTTTATATTTGATTTTAATTTTATTACATTGTAGCATACGACTTAAATTATTTTTAATTATTGATTTACTATTAATTTGAAGTCAATGACGAATAATAGCTGAAACAGGTTGAAAACAAAACTTAAAAAAGTTTTAATTTTTACAGAAATTCTAACCCAAACCTCCCAATGAAAGGTTACCTATCTAAATAATGTGTTATTTAATCGTTAATCAAAATGTCAAATTCCAAGGTCAAATGAAAAAGATATGAATATATGGTTTTATTACAAAAGATGTAAGCAAAAAAAAAGGATTTTTATCCAGCGGAATTCTTTCAAAAGTACTGAAAAATATTTATTCAGATTATTATATATTTTATTATTTATTTAATTTTATATTGAAGGAAACCATTAAACAATTTAAAAATCTCAAGTAAAGAATTTTAATAAAACTTAATTTACTCTATATACTTAATCTTAAATATATAATGATTATTACTCAATTGTAAATTGCACTAAAATTATATTATATAAAACATGTATTTTGTATACCTAATACGTTTTTAGTGGAATAAATCAAATTTTCTTGGAAATTTTTTGTTAGTTATATGTTATATTTTCTTTAATATAGGAGAAAATATTTTCGTTCAAGGATATTGCGAAGTTTTCTTTTGTTCAAAAGAAAAATGGTATTTAGCATAATTTTTGGAACTTTGTTCTAAATTGTTTCCAGCAATTTTTGTTATAATTTGTTATTTAATTAGTTTTAATGAATTATGATTATTCCTTATTGCATACATTTTTTTATGATATGATATAAAATATGGTTCTTTTTTTCCTTATTCCATTATAAAGATAACTATCACAAAAATTTTCAATTTTATATATTGAAATTGGGGGGAGCTATTCTGGACCCTTTTCGAGATATGAGGGGAAAAATGTGTTAACACACCTTTGAAAATAAGACATTTTTCTATTGTGATTGAAAATAACACAGCGATTGAAAATAACACACTTTCCTATTCTTTATATCTCAAAAGCGATTAGAGATGTAGAAAAAGTTATTAGGTACTAATTATATGATTTAAAAAGTTGTTTCGAAATATACCATAAAAAGTACTCCTAATAAAGTGTGTTCCAAAAGAAAATTGAGTTTGAAACATAATTTTTTCATTTTAAATTATTTTGAACCTTCATAACTTTGTAACTGTTGGGTATATGAGGATCATTAATACACACAAATTAAAGCTGACAACCTACTTCAACAAAATGTATTTTATTTTCTTCTCGCTATAGCAAGCCGTTCAAAAGTTATAGATTTTTTTATGAAAAGTAGTTAAAACATCTTTAATCTCTCATATCCTTTTTCGAGATAGAGGAGAATAGCAGAATAGCAGAATAGACCCTCCCCATACAATTTTTTGTTCGTTGTGATGTTCCGCATCACCTCTTGCTCTATGTACAAGTTAACGCGGTACATCCTGTATTAGGTTACTTATTATACCTACATAAGTTTATCAATTTTAAATATATTTAATTTGGTATATAAAAAATAATTGTTTTTGAGGTATTGATATACAAAACAAAAAAAACATATTTGTATATATAATTTTGTATATCCCCACTGAATAACTTCCAATTGTTTTTGTGCCTTTTTTTATAGATAAAAACAATTTTATTGCGTAATGCACAAAATTTAAATAAACAAACAAGTAAAAGCAATATCTATTAATTATTTCGTATAAAAATTTCATAATTTTCTTTTTCATATTTATATTTTTTATTTTTTGTCTTATTGTCCATTACCAAAAAAATTTTTCGGTTCTTTAAACCATTTCATGAATTTTAATACATGATAAAGACGTACTTATTTCTAAATTGTCCTGAAAATCCAAAAGATTATAGATTCTAGATTAATTTCTTTATATTATATATATATTTTGTTTGTTTTTTTTTTTTTTTTTGGTTTTTAATCTTATCGTTCTTGTCATTTTGATTATGAAAATCCGTTTGAGGACAGAAAACGAGATAAAAATAAAATGAAATAAAAAAAAAATAATAAAAACAAAAAAAACATGAAACAAAAATTTTAATTTTGTGATTGCAAAGCTAAAAAGGAAATATCAGTTTTCAAGAAATAAAATCAAAAAAAAAAAAAAAATTTAAACGAAAATTTTAAGGTTTTTCTCTAAGTGTTTCTCTGCATATCCTTTGACAATATCACGTAACATGATAAAAAATAAAATTCTAGATTTTTTTATTTTTTTTTTAATTTGTTTTAAAAATGTATATTTATATATATAAAGTATATATATATATATATATATATATATAATATTATTATATGTATTTGCAACACATATATGTCATAGATAAATGATTATTTTATGGAAATAGCATTTACCTGTTCTACCAAATAATTTTAATATTCGAGAGCACTATGAATGTTCGTTTCATATACATAATCTTGTCATATCAATATCTCTCTTTTCGGTTTTTTTTTTAAATCTAGTTTTTATAAAATCTATTTAAATTAGGTTTGAACGACCCTAATAAAAAATAAAAGAGATTTTAACGGGTTTGTGTTATAATCTGGATGTATCAAATTCGGAAGTTTATAATAAATCAAATATAAGTTATAATGATAAAACATGTATTAAATTCTGAAAATTCGAAATAAATCAAGGAAAACAACAAAATAGTTTTCACGAATTTTCTTAGATTTTTCCATATTTTGTTCAATTTTTGTGTTTTTAATTTTTATACTAAAATTTCATAAAACAAATTATTGAATTTAGTCCTTGATTTTTTGATCTTTTATATTTTTAATCTTTAATTCAAGAAAAGCCGAATTTTTAAGAAACGTGGTTAAAAAAAAAAGAAATTTAAAACAAACAAACGATATTAAAAGGAAAAATATTTTAAAAATACTCGTTTAAAAAGTAAATAAGAGATTTTTGAGTTAATGTGTGGTTATAAAAAAGAGCAATTTGTAGTCAATCTTTATTGCTATATGGTATAGAAAATTCAATATCGGTAATGGGTTTTAATAGGACATTGTCCGATCGACTAGAAGGCTAGGACTTACCTCATTTTTGTAGAATCTACAAAGAGGAAGAATAATCAATTTTTCATCTGCTGTGTTAATGCCCGACTCTTGCTCTAAAAAGAAAAAAGTTTCTGAGAAAATTTTTCTTAAACAACCTTTTCGATCTGTCGAAGGTGGACTTAACAAATTTATAGTGGTTTGTGATAAACTCTCAATAATTTAATTAGGGTATCACAAAGGACCTAAACTGGCTAAAGTATGCATCTGCAGCCCTTATCCTCCTATTTTACATACCTATATATAGTTTTAGTTTGTCTATCAAATCGGCTTTTTCAACAAACTGATTATTTGAAGTGAAAATATCTGTTACCTTCTTTTTAAACTTCAAAATTTCATTATATACACGTAAAAAAAAACCCATTTTAAATATAAAATAAAAAAAAAATTTTTAAAAAAAGAACAAAAATAAGAACGAAAATTAAATTTTAAGAAATTAATAATTGAAATTGATTATTATTAATTTTAAAAAATGTTTTTTCTTTTATTTTGACTTTTGTCTATTTGACATTTGAGAAGGAAAATACTTTTTATTTTGGCAAAAACTATTCGTATCAAATAAGCAATTGACTAACATAAAAATATATACCTATATATATGAATGTAAATGTCTATACATATATATATAATTTTATCAATCATTTTTTTTACCATTTGCAATGTTCTTTTAAAATTTTAACACATTATTTTATAAATAAATATAAAATGTGAATATATAGAAAAATGATATTTTATTTTCATTTTTAAATTTCATCCTGAAGCATTTTCATTTAATATACGTATATATGTATATATGTCTCAAATTCAAATATTTGTAGAAGCTACTCACCCACCAGTATTTTAAAAATCTTCAAAAGGAAAGTTTTTTTTTTTTTTTTTTTTTGGCTGTAAGCCTTTCTAATCTTCTATGATTTTGTGGTAAGTCTTTTGCTTTTTCTATATCTTAAAACTTTGATCGATTTGTTTGTAGTTATTAAACAAGCCTAAAGTGTATCAAAAATTTAATTTTTTATGGTAAAATTATTTTTTGGTTATACTTTACTTTCTAATTTCAAAGATAAAAAAAATAAATTATTATATGTTTTTTTTTCCTTTTTTATTTTCCTTTTTAATATAAAATTTCATTTCCAAAATAAAACATTTTGTCTATAGAAATACGATATAGCAAACAAAAAAAAAAAAATAAATAAAACAATATTACGATATTGTATCATCTTAAAAATGCTAAAAAAAAAAACAACATACATCCAAAAATATCCTTTTTTTTTTTATTTTAAAACCACATTTAAAAATAATTATTATATATATAAAAGGATATAAAAGGATATGTTATCTCTCTTGCACAAATGCAATTTTATTTTATTTGAAATGCAATTAATTTTTTATAAAATAAAAAAAAAATAAAAAAAAATAGGTTTTGTATCTGAAATGAGACTGACACAATTCAATTTAAATTTTGTTTTTTTTTTTTTTTGTTTTTCCTAAGATATTTTTATTAGCTTTTAAGTTTTTCACAAAAAACAAAAAAAATAAAATAAAAAATCTGTTTATTTTTATATTTTTTCTTTCAATTTTATTGATATTTTATTTTATCTTCAAAAACAGATAATTGGTATTTTTTAATATAAAATTGTTTTTAAAAATAAAAAATTTTTTTTTTTTTTTTTTATAAAATTAATCAATTAATTCACAATTTCAAACAATCAATTCACAATTAATTCAGAATAAATATATTTAAATTGTTTTGAAAAATTAAATACTTTTTTTTATGTATAAATTAAAAAAAAATTCATTAATTATTTGGAAATAATTAAAAATCACAAAAAACAAAGAATTTGTGTTGCTGAAAATTAAAAAATTATATAGATTATTGTATTAATTAACACTTTTAGGCAATCAAGTGTCTACTTTTATATAATATACATATAAGATTTAACTTTCCAAATACATTAAGTAAATTTTGTTTTATTTTGCGAAATACAAAAATTTTAAGTTGTATATAAAATGTTAATTTTAAGATATTGTTAAGTTTTAGAAAAATGTAGTCCATATTTTTACTCCGATTAATCAATTTACTGAAATCTCAACTTAATGAGCTAACTATTAATTAACTATACAACAATAAAAGTTCTATAGTTTCATTATTTTAAATTTTAAAGGATACATGTTAGATTATAATGATACATTTCACCAAAATTTGTCAAAATAAAAAAAAATAAATGAAAGCTCGTACTATTGCACTTTTAATTTACCTTATTGTAAATATGCCATTTAGTATGTGGTTTACCTTATAGCTTTTTAAATTCAAACAAAATTAATCCTCAATTTAATGGGAAATTTTGATGATATGTATGACAGGTTTAATATAATATGAATACACAGGTTTAATATAATATGAATACAATATATACATTTAAAAATATTTCATTTATCGTTTTCAAAAATTGTGTTTTAAAAAATGAAAGCTATTAAAAATATCTGAAAATTTTATTATGAATTATTAGGTTTACAATATAATTTTTAAGGTTTCTTGGTGATTAAAATCTTATATGGCAAGGCAAATTGTTTTAAATAGAAGAAAAATATTTGAGAAAGTAATTTTTTTTAACAAATGCCCTTGTTAACAAATATAGTGTTAATATATAATAATATGTATATATAAATAATATTACAACTTGAATTAATAACAGCATTTGTTTCACAATGCCCTTAATGTGTGGCAATAATATAATATTTTAATTGTTTTCAATTTTTTGTTTGATATCAGAATTTTTTTTTAGATAATATTTCTTTTATTTATTTATTTATATTAATATTACATACATTAATGTAGTGCAATATTATTGAACCATCGGCTACTAAGGCCATTATAGGTTTTTACACTATTATTAAATTATATACTAATATTATTTATTTTGTTTATATTATATATTATATATTTGGTAGCAAGGAGGATTTGTTTTCAATTAATAAAACTTGCTACCTGTTCAGGATTTGAACCTACACTCCCTCGGTTAATAAGCCACGCGTGCTTGACCATTAGGCCACCGAGGCCTCTTCTCAGAGTCTACATTACAAAACTATCTTTAAAAATAAAAAATATTGCATACTTTTAGGGCGCCTCCTTATGAGTTATATCTACAGTAATTATTGTAATGCTGGATTCACCTTTGGTTATTTTATTATTTTTTTTTTTTTTCGAGAATTGGTGGAAAACTCGAAAGTCACCAAGAGGAACTGCACGTGGTTCCTCAGGGTAGTTTTGGACTTTAACCAACCAAAACCACCACCCTTTTAAAACCAAACTTTAGGATGGAACTTTTAATACAAATGTACAGCTTGGTTTTGCAGATAGGGGATATTTTATTTTAACACAATATGTTTTTTATTATGAAAATTTGAATTCTCTAATTTTTCAAATTTAGTTCGGAAGTTGTTTTTCTTTTCGATTTATATTTCGAACTTGATTTATATTTAACTTTTTGTGCGGAACTCTTTTTCATCTCATCAAATAAACAAAAAATTAAAATAATGCATCCATTTTCAAATTTCAGCTGTCGAAATATTTTTCTTCTGCGGAAAAATTCTTCTGAAACGGTGAAGCGTTGTTAAGAGAATTCTCTTCTTTTTTTTTAAATAGTGTAGAAGAAATATACCAAAGCGGTGAATTAAGCATAACAAAACAAAAAAAAAAAGTGTATGTGGTAGGAGAATGTTTTTAAATAAATAATAAATAAATAATCTAAATATTTTATTAATTTAATTAAATATTTATATAATTCAATCAACATTTTTGTTTTTAATTCACGGTTTTCAACGAAATATCAACTTTTAAATTTTAATGCTCTTTAAATGCTTTTTCGTTTTTCTTCAATAAAAAATTTCTTTTTTTATAAATCTGAAAATTTAATTTTTATAAAGTTGAAATAATAATATTATATACTTTTTAATATTTTTTAAGATATATATTTAGGTAATATATTTTCATTAAATATATTATATATATTATATTAAAATTTTATAATTTTATTTCCACATTTGAAATTTGTTTATAGTTAAAAAAGAAAAAATTTATATATATATATATATAATGTATATAAAATGCCCCGAAAAATAAAATTTAAATTTAGGACCTTTCTTAAAAAATAAAATTTGTGTATTTATTTGTAACTCTTAAATGAGAAATCAACATTCTATAGAGAATATACGTTATAATTTTTACATTCATTCATTGTTTTTTTTTTTTCTTTTTTTTTTTTTTGTTACTTTAGTACATTTTTAGAGTTTAGATGACATGGGAATATCCTTTAATTTTTTTTGTTTGTATGCTAGATGTTTACTTAATATTCTTTTATTTTTTTGTTTTGAATTGGAATAAAAAAAAAAAAAAAAAACTGAAAAAGAAAAAAAAAATATATCCCAACTCCCAATTGAGATTATCTAAAATTGTATAATTTTATATGAGACAGTTATATAATTCTGACATGTGCCACATATACAAGTATAAAATATACAATTAAATAAAACACCATTAAAACAGGTGCCGACAACCTCTTTATTATTAGTAGAACTGTGATCTTCAATAACTTATTTTTAGGCATCAGATATAAAAGTACAGACTATTATTTAAACTGCATACATATTTGTTTATAAATATTTAAAAGAAAAACTTTTTTATTAAAAAAAAAAAAAATCAAAAACTATGACAGAAAACTGATAAATGAACCTCTGCAATAATTGAAAAAAATTTATAGGTACTTAGGTATAAGTATAAATTTTTTTGTTTACTTTATTTTATTATTCCAAAAACAAAAATTATATCTAGATTTATAAAATTAGCTGTCTGATTATTATATAAATGACAAGTTATATTAAAGGCTGTCTGATCTTATACAAATGCTTGATTAAATATAAATTTTACAAAAATTCAGGTTTTGACTTAACATTCAGGCAGTTGTTCTATTGTTGATTAGTGTTCTAAATAAAGACAAATAAAAGTTAGAACTGTTACGCGTATTATGATTGTGTATGATTATTTATAATTTTAAAGACTGTAAGATAAACCTCTCGTTTCGAAATATTATGAAAACTTGAATTTTTCTGAATACAACATACTTGTTGGTAATATATTAGGATAAAATTGAATGATTTTAATTGGTTTCTTGTGTATTATATCTATTGTTTATTTAAATATTTTGTTGATTAGCTTCACTCCATATAGGGTTTAGGTAAATTATATGTGATAGTATGAAATATGAGTATATAGAATATAAAGCATTTTTGGAATTAATATTCGAATATGACGAAAAATAAAAAGGTACGGTGTGATCTTGCCAATAATTTAATTAATTAATATTATTCCTAAATAAGAAATATTGTCAACTGTATCTATATAGTTACAGAATTATAGGAGAAGTTTCTTATTCTTTTTTTTTTTAATATTTATTCCTAACTAATAATGTACAATACATTCTTCTATTTTAATCAGATCATTTTGAATAGAATCTCTCAAAAGAATTTTCTCTTAGCAAAGGGAATAACTCTTACGACGTCTGTGGGATTCGAATCCACACTTCCGCGGCGTTTACAGCGTATTTTATACGCTCTTACCCACAAGGCCGTCGAGGCCCCAGAAAAATCATAATTATTATCATATTATAGTATATAATAAAATGATAATAAAACATAATTTTTGTATAAGATAATAGATGGCGTAGAAATAAAAGAAACGTTTAATCTTTGTACAATAGATACAGCCGAGTAATCATAGGCTTAGTGAAATAATGATTCCAGAAACTGAAGCATAACTAAATATGAATAATAAAAGAAATAGTGGATACTCTATGCTCCTTATAGGCAAAAAAAAATATATATATTTTTAACAGATCTGGCCTTCGAATTGAATCCTGTGGAACCCCTTTTTTTTTATTATTAATAATTCACTAATTTAGGACACTATATTTTAACTTTTTGAGTTCCACCAGTTAAATATGTTTTAAAAAAATTTAACACATTTGGACCAAAGTTTAAATTAATCTTCGATAAAAGGATCTCATGATCTGCACAATCGAATGCTTTTTTGAAAATCCAAAGATATAATAACAACAAATTTAACAATAACAATATTATTTGTCATAAAGTTGGTTAAACTTAAACATGCTGCCGTTGTATTCGAATTTTTTTCCAAGCCAAATTGTTCTTTGTGTAAAATTTTGTTGTGTCTAAGAAATTTATTGAGACGATGTTTTAAAACTAATTCATCTATACTTTGGAGAGACTAGTTAAGACAAACATACAACGATAATTGGATGGATCAGATGATTTTTCAGTTTTATAGATGGGTGTAACTATTGCTGTTTTAAGGGATTGTAGGACCATTTTAAGAGATATTTTACTTTTTATTTAAGTTAAAATAAAAAAAAAAAAACAATTTTTGTTTCGCTAACATTTTGTTTTAAATGACTGTCACATACAAATAATATGTAGTTATGATAATATCATATCTTTACATATCATATTATAATAATATCAACCTATTTGTATTTATTCTTAAATTTTTTTTTTTTTTCTTATTTCTGAATTCTATTTTTATTGTTTTTACTTTTGTTTTTTTTTTATTATATTATAATAATACTTTCTTTTTTTTTTTTATTGTTTTTATTTTCAGATCCTTTTACAGCCAAATTGTGAAAAAATTCAACCCTTGTTACGGCAATCACATAGTGATTACAATTTAGCTGTATTAGTTGGTATTGTATTCAGTTGTTTTGGGATCGTACTGATTGTGATGGCATTCTTTTTGTGGAGGTAAGTTTTTATTTTATCATAATTTTCTTTTTTTTTTTTTTATTATTTTAGATATTTAACAATCATATTATACATTACTTACAAAAAAATATATAGATACATATATGTATGTATATATATATATTAAGAGAATATATCTCATAATAATAATCATAATAATAATAAAAATAATAGCATTGTCATGGAAATTATCCTGGATTTTTTTTTTTTTCCTATATTATTATTATTATTATATTTTCGGTATCTTTTTTTAACATTTTTTTATTATTTTTGTTTTTTGTTTTTTTCTTTTGGTATTATTCAAGGATTTCATTTAGAATTAAATTGGAGGATAACACAACATTGAAAATGTTTAGGAGGATTTAATTTTTTTTTTCATGTCATTTTGTTGTTTTTTTCTTTTTTTTTTGTTTTGTATCATCAATCCAAAAAATATCATAGAGAATTCGATAATATTATCTAGGCGTGCAATTTCTGTTTATAATGGCATTTTTATTTAACTATGTGTGTATATATAAAAGAAAATCGTATTGAAAGGTTAAAAGAATGGAAAGGGACAGAAAAAAAAAATGTGAAATTAATTAATAATACAATTAAAAGAAATCTTAAGATGATTAAAAAATTATTACAGAACAAAACAATTTTCTATATGAAGATACATAATTAAAAGAATGTTGTTTTCTTAATGTTTTTTTGTAAGATCAATATTAATTGTGAAAAGTTTTATCCTTTTTTTTTTTGTAGGAAAACTCAAATAGAAACTTAAAGAGAATTTTAATATAAAACATTATATTTAATCTATATAAACAATTTACTTCGTCCTTTATTGAAATAATACAATTTTAAACGATTATAGCATTTTAAACGTAAAAAAAAAATTTCATTATATAATATATACTAACTATATATGTATGTATAGTTTTTCAATAATATGAATAAAAAAAATATATATTGTAACTATAATGATATTAGAAGCATAGTAAAAGTTGACTCCTAGCTGCTACTAACTCTTGTTCCTCTGATGTGCTTGTACTAGGGAGCCTTACTCTCTTTTTCTTTTTTATCGTTTCCAGTGCGTTATTGGTGGAAAAGATAAAAAAGAAACTGAGTAAAAGCAACTTACTATAGCTACTGTTGAATGACTTCAATAAATTTCTGTGATGAAGTTGGAACACTATTTAAGAGAGATTTATTACGTTCATACTTTAAAAAAAATTTAAATTCACTTTTATAATAAAGTGGGCACAGTGCTTAACGCCGATTTATTACTTTAATATTGAATATTCGCTTTATATAGCTATTCTTAATCATTTGCTTTGCTTGATATGCATTAGTTGATTGAGAATTAGCTTGTGCTAACTGTAGATCTGCTGTCGGCTATTTTCATTTCAGAATCAAATAGTATAATTTAAGGCGCGAAATATTTTACTTCGGGAAACCTAGTGTTATGGAATAAATATTATTATCAGCATTTTTCTAGTTTTCCAACAAACGTTACATTAACTTAAATCTAGTTTTAATATAAACACTAATTTAGATATAGATCAAATAATAAATTTTGTTAAAAAATCAATTTGCACCGTATTGTTGCAAATATGTACTGAACTTATGTATTTTAATCTGGCACTTGACGCAAAAAAAAACATTTATTAATAATTATAAATTTATTCTAACTAATGTATGTAGGATTAACTAAAATGGAGAGAGAAAACGGAAGAGAAATAGTAAAGGAATTTAAAGAATGGTGGAAGGTAAATTAGAAGCCTAGAAAACTAGAAAGAGTAAACCTTAAAAAATCCTTTTTGAATGGTTGCAAATTGTATAATGGAAATTACTGACAAAGAGAAATACATTTGATGGAATCATGTCACTTCATCCTAGCAGTTCTCAAACGAATAACCAGTTTCCATAATCAGTTTTAAACCACCTAGAAGTTTTAACTTTGTAAAATTCAGCACTTGCCATCTCTATCTTTGGAATTGTTTTAGGCAGACATAATTCATTTCAGTTCAAAAGAACAAGTATATCATTACGTAAAAGACTGAAATTGCGTCAATACTTCGACGAATGTTAAGAGAAGTTAGTGTTATTATAGTTGGACAAGGTCGTATAAAGCGCAATTTTAAATTTTCTTGAGGTAACACAAAGAAATTTCCAGTGCATCACTCCATATATATGATAGTTGTACTCTTTATATAGACTTTGTAAATATATAACAGATATCTTATATGTGTTTTACTCTGATAAAGAAAATCCAAACCTTTAACAGTATTCTTAGTTATATCAAAAACAAGCTCATTTCATAGCATCTTTTTATTTAACTATGTAAGCTATCAAAAGTGTTTAGACTTTCGGACCTCTGATTTTTCTCCTTGAAATAGCAGAATTGGATGAGAATTAATTTCCTTTCTAAAACATCAAACGCAAGTTTAAGTTTTAAGATGTTGAACTCAACTCTGTTTATATTTTAAGCAAATTAACATAACATTTATTTTTATGCTAACTATGGTAGATGTAACAATTAATTTTCTTAAAAAATAGTATGATACTAATACAGTCTTGTATTATGTAAAGATATGGATTAGATTGAGAATAGAAGATAGCAAGTTGTTGATGATGATCAAGCAAAGAGTTGGTAAAAGAACTGAGCCTTGTGAAATGTTAACATTTTATAAATGTCAATCATAAAACCTTGTTAAGATATCTATTGAATGATGGCTAAACTGGTACCATTAGGTCATCATTTTATCATATCTCATTTTATCAGATCATTTAAAATATCCCTACAATAAATATATCTAATCTTATCAACCTTTTTATTTATTAAAATATCATAACTTTGGACAAGATCAAAATAATTCAAATTTACCGGCAGTTAGATACAATAAAAGTATGAAATAATGAACATTCAAAAACCTAATACATACTTTATTAATTTTAATTTAAAAAAATAAAATTTTATTAATAAATATTTTCTTATTTATTAAAGCTAAAGAGATCCAGCCATTAGTGCAGTGGTTGACGCACCGCTTTTCATTCATAAGGGAATGAGAGGTCTCGGATTCGATTCCCGGCTGGGTACAATAATTGTATACAATAATCGCAATATATAATTACTTTATATATCATAATATCTCGTACACCCCACATTCCTACTAGGAAACAGGGGTTATAGCTACCTGGCACATTTATGTACCACCGTACCTGGATATAAATAAATAAATTAAAGCTAGAGTCTTTAAAATTGTTTAAAATTTTTTTAGCAGAATCCATACAAATGATATTTGCTCTATTTTTTTTCCTATGTAATAATTAAAATCTATACTATGATAAATTTAAAAAACTGCTACAAATTATAGTTCTTAATTCCTATATATACTTAATTTGTTAAGTGTAATTACGTTTTAATTAATTAAATAAAATTTATTTTATATTATTTATTTAATTTAATTTTTAAATAATGTTTCTGAAAAAGACAAAAAATTTAATTAAAATATAATAAATTTTATTTTTAAATATAAATACTCTGATTATTATTTTATTAATGAAAAAATGCCAAAAATTTTTCCAAGAATTTTCCAATTGAAATTTTTTTTTTTTTTTGAAAATAATTTAATAACACTAAAAATTAATTAGTTATTAGCTATTATTTTCAAAAACAAAAAGATCTTAAAAAGTTTTTATTTAAATGAAAACATTTACATACATACCTACGTCGATAATTATAATTGATTTACGTCATTGCATATCTTAAATTGAAATGAAATTAAATTGGACAAATTTAAATTTTTTAGTAACCTTAACCAGGATTTTTATATCCGTACAAAACAATATAATTCATGAGTATATTAAAATTTACTTTACGTTTGTAACGCATTGAATTAAGCATGATAGATATGGAAAAGTATCTACATTGTTGCTCAGAATTGAATTTTGATTCGATTTAGTTATGTGTGTCTGTCCGTCCGTTCCATCGATAACTCAAAAACTAAAGCTAGAGTTTTAAAATTCAAGCAAAATATATCTGAAACTATTTGTAGATTCCCTATTTTTTTTTTTGGTTAAGATCCGACCACAACTTCAGATACCTCACCAACAACCAACTTTTTCATGTCGAAATTTTTCATATAAAAATAAAAATTCTGAATTCTCTCGTTGTAACAATAACTAGAAAACTTATAAAGCTAGAGTTATGAAATTTAAACAAAATATTTTTAAAGCTATTTGTAGCAGATTCCAGTTTATTTTTGGTTGAGATCCGACCAAATTTAAATTTTACTGTTTTGTTTTTATTCGATATTAAAAAATAATAATGGTTTTTAATATATAAATATATCATTCTTGTCCTGGAACTCAATATACACTTTTTAATATTCCTAATAAAGTTTTTTAATTTTTAAATTTTAATGCCAAAAGTTGAATTTTAGAAGCCAATATAAGTAATAAATAACTATATAAATTAATTCAATTGCCTAACTTAACTCCTTAATTTAGTAAATTCATTACCAATATTTTATATATCTCAATATTTATTTTCATTCAAAAAAATTTTCTTTGAATTAATTTTTATTTTTAACAGATTGGTAAGATTTTCGTAGGTAACTTACCTACCCTATCTATACCATATAAAATAGGTAAATCCATAAATAAAATGTAATATAATTGTATATAGATACTAAATACTACTCAGTTACTTTGAAAATATTTGACAGTAAATATCTTAATTAATTCAATTCAATCAAATTTATAAAAATCATTCTTTGTAATTAGTTAACTATAAAAAATAAAAACACTCAAAATAATTATTAAAAAAAAATTTATGTATCTAAGCGTTTAATTCTTAGTTTTTCCACGAATCATTTACTATTTGAATTTGTTAGTCATATAATAATATACTATGTATTGTGTACATACTCAATTTTTTAATAAACATGACATGTTTAGTCAAAAAAATAAAAATATGAAATGTAAAAAAACAAAAAATTTCTTGTTATTCTACTCAATATTCCGTCATTAAATTGAGAAAGAAAACAACAAAAATGAAAAAAAAAACCACCTCATCAACCATTCATTAAATTTCGATTTATTTGTATTTTATTAGTTAAATTTTTTGTTATTGATTCATTCTTTATTTTTTTTCTTTTTTTTTTTTTAATATTGGATTTTTCTCAACAAAAAAAAAAAAAATTTCAGCATTTTTCCCCAAAGGTCAAATGTTGTCTTTTATTATTTTTTCCTACTCGTATATACTATAAAAACAGTTAAAATTTATAATAACGTTTGATAACAATACAGACAATAACTTTTTTTCTCATAATACCTACGTAAAATAACAAAAAAAAAAAAAAAAAACAAAAATTCAGAAAAATAACTATTGAGAACTAGCAACAAAATTTCGGAAAAAAAAACAAAAAGAATGAAGTGTTTGGTTTTTTGGCCACCCCCAAAATTATCAACTCAAATTCCAAATAATGAATTTGAAGTGTTTTCCGATATTAGATAAAAAAAATAAAAAAAATACAAATACAGGGTGTATAAATTATTCGAGGAGTTGGAAAATCAGCAAAATGTTTCATGACAAAAGATCTTGAGATTAATGGAAAAAATTAAATTGAAAAGAAAAATTAAATTCAATAAATGACAGACGGGACAAAATTTACGTTTATGCTGTCTTGTCATAAAATATTTAAAGGTTTTCGAGGTAATCGAAATAAAAGATAAATTGAAAGGAAACATTTAATTTACTGATTACCCGGAAAAATTTATGAAAATAATATAAAACTGATATTGAATTACCATCGAAATTTAATTTGAATAAACTTATCCTAATTTAAAGCTGAGATTTGAAAAATAAAAAGTATTCAATCAACCAATCAAGGTACTCAATGAAAAAACTTCATTATTTTTACTTATCGGTTAGATGTCATCTTTTTATTATTCCTTTTTTATACTCAAAGTTTCACCTTTTTATCCCTGTTTATTTTTTGAAACTAAAAAACAGAAATTTTTCTATTTTTCCTCCACTTTTGTTCCATTTTTTTTGACATATCTTTTATAAATGTCTTTTGATTTGTTATTTGAATCTGTTATTTTAGTGTGAAACTTGAAAGCTTTTCTGAAGTTCGGAACTATTAATTTTAAAAGTAAAATATATTTATTATGGTCAGGTCACATATAAAAAGTAAGTGATAATCAAAAATTTTTAAAAATAAAAAATAATGAGCATAAATAAACGATTACTGTTATTTTAAAAAAGGTGAACGAAATGGGCCGCATTAAAAAAAGATATATAGAACATATTAACGTCTAACACAGCCTTAAATTTTCATAAAAAATTACCGTTATTTAAAATATTAAAAATTATTTGCTAATATTTTAACAGCCATCTAACGAATATTTCTAAAAATATTTTAATATTGTACTTATCTACATACATATATTATGTACATATTATATAAAAAAGTTATTTTTCATCGGTGTTATAAAAGTTTCCTATTACATGACACCATGTAAAATAAATAGACATTTTTAAAGAAGAAACAGTTGTCGTAGACATAAAAAATGTTTGTTTATTTTTTGTTTTTTTTTTGCGTTTATTATTGTTTGTTTGTTTTTTTTTTTTTTTAGTAGAAAATTTAAGACTATAAAAATATTTAAAACTATTTTGAAAAAAAAAAAAAAAAAACTTTACTGATCTAAATTTTTATCTTTATTGGAACTTAAAAGATACAATAATAATAAATGAGAATACATACATACATACATATGTACATTTTAATATAATGCTAAACGATAATAGAAAATTAAACTTAAATTTGATCATTAGTTAAAATAATTTGTCACACTGTCATACTACTATAAAATTATATATGTCATCCGAATTGTCATAATATGTATTATAGATTCTTTAATTATGATAGAAACAACTGTATTTATTGTTATTTTATTAAATATGCAAGACTTTTATAGTATAATTTTAAATTGTGGTTGATATGATAAGTGACAGTTTATAAAATATATTATATATTGTTTTCAATATTAAAAACTTTTATTTATTTCTTATTTTTTATGGGACTCCATTTTATATGTTTTTATGCAAAGTTCTCATTATGACCAAAAAAAGATTAAAAGATTTTTAAAAAAAGACAACTATATATAAAAAATTATATAACAGTATAAAAAGTAAATGCATGTAAATTTTAAGTAAAAACGTGTATGTATTACGATTAAAAATGTTATGTATTTGTAAACGTCTTTTCATCTTTTTTTATAATAACATTTTATAGATAAAGATTACAATTTTATAAAAAATTGTACATATTTCACCTATTGAACTTATATATTGTGTTCCTTTTTATTCTTCACGTTTTTATTTTTTTGATAATAATGAAAACCATGCATTAACAACAACTTCAACTTATGTTTACTATACTATATTCACTAAAAACTCACTTACTGTGATTTATTATAAATTTTATACAAAAATACAAAAATAATTTAAATGCAATTTACATAATTACAAAATTTAATATTTACTATGTACATATATATACATACATATACATATATAATAGAAAAATTTTACTTTATAACAGCTCCATTAAAAAGTTATCTAAAAATTAATTATTGGCAATTTAATTAACAATATAAAACTTAACATAACTCTAATTTATCTTTTTAAAAGTTTGTGTATTTAAAAATATATATCTAGTATATGAAATTTATTCTTAGCAATTAGTTTTCCAATTTTAATGTCATTATTGTTTATATATAATATATGATGGTATATATAAGAAAACTCTATATATATGTATATTATTTTTTTAATTTTTTTTAATATAGAATTTTCTTTCCCTTAAAAATTTTTTATTACATTTAAAAGTATTTATTAGTATAGTTTTGAGAAAAATAAGAAATTTTTTATAATTCTTTTATATTTATATTTATTATGTTATTTATTTAATTTTATTGTGTCTTTTTTTTTTTTTGTTCTTTTTCTGAATTATATTCTGAAAAATTTTAAGGATATCAATAAAAATAAAAGTAAATTTTAATTATAATTGTTATTTTTATGTAATACTATTTAAATTATTATAGATATTTATTTTTATATATTTTATAAACTAAAAAAAACTAAAAAAATAACAAAATAAAAACTAGTCTTTTAAATAAGTTACTTAGAATATCTATTAATATTTATTTAATAAAATTTTTGAAAGCTTAAAAGATATTTTTTTTTTTTTCAATTAAACTTAATTTTATTTCTTTTAAATAGAAAATTAATATTAGTTTTCAATTTAAAATTTTTGAATGAATTTTTTTGTTTTTTAATTTTTAGAAAATTAAAAGATTAATAGATAGAAACTAGGTATATTTTATTTTAAATTTTAAATTTAAATATTCTGTAATAGTAGAATATTACTTTTTTTCATGTTTTATGAAAAAATATTACTATTTTTAAATTATATGTTTTTTTTTCAGACAAAAAATTTTCCTTTAAAATAGGCATTTTTAAAAACTTAATCTTAAGAACATTAATTCGTAATTCCGGGAATAGGCATTATTTTACATTTCAAATAGGAAATAGGGAATTTTGGAATTTTAAAATAGGGCTTAACTATTTTTTTTTTTTTTTAAATAATGGAAATAAAGCTTAATTGTAATTTATTAGTCCATAATAATAACATTTTTTAATATTTTTCTTTCATATTTTAATTCCCATATATTTCAGCTTATTTAAGTAATAAAATGTGTTCTTTTATTTTTTGGGACATTTCCCTTTTAGTCGGTCCATTTTTCATAATGAAATAAGTTTGACAGTTAAAAATGAAATAGGTATTTATGATTAAATTCAACATTCGTACTTATTTCACTTTTTAATTTAATAATTTTGTCGAACTTAGTTCAGTTATTAGAATTGGTTACAAAATCAGGATTCCCCTCTTTTTCCAAAATATGAATATGTGGGACTGTGAATTACAAGGGATGTTATAGTTGGTTTTAATATCAGTATTGCCATTTTTTCCAGAATGTTTATAAATATTCTGAAAAAAGCGTATAACTCTGATTTTTGAAGTCAACTATAAAACAGCCAACTCTCCTAATTTACTTCATTTCTTTTCAAACTTATTTCATTTTTAATTTCTCCACATTATTTTAGAGTGAAATTTAGATATATGTATTTATAAGAAAAATTAGTTTTGCAGAAATGGGGGTTGCTGCCACCAAGATCGTGCGCAAATTAAAAATTGCTTGAAACCTGTTGAAAATATTCAGATTTTACAGTCGGCTGCAAGCTTTACAGTCGGCTATAGGCTTTATTTCTAATTAAAATGACAAATAAGATCTAACACGGAATTTCGCGAATTAGGCCTTATTTCTCAATTCAATTTGAAAATAAGGCCTATTATATCTTATTGCAATAGGCTTAATAGACTTTATTGCACCCTGCCATTTTCCATATAGGTTTTCTAAATAATAATAATCTACGAATTTGTTATATACCAAAATGCTGCTAAAAGTAATTTAGAATATCCCCAAAGAAAGCACTTTCTTTTTTTAGAAAAAAAAATTACACGACTTGTCACAAATTAATATGATTTCAGAAGAAATTGAAAAATTAAATAAAATATTCCAAAATAGTTGTTAATATTCAAATAATCTACTTATAACTACACTTTTAGATTAGGAATATAAGTTCGAGATTAGTGCTAGTCCTAGATTAATTAAGTTTCTGTATATATATATAATAGAGTCAATAAAGTTTTGCTTGACATTTTCAATAAAATAATGTTCAACATTTACACCACCTATCAGAATTGTTATATAAATATATGTTTAATTAATATTAATGTAAACGTATAATGATGATATATATATGCAAAATTTTTCAACATACGAATTTTCAAATGTAAAATATGCATATAATTAAGGTAATTAGGCAATTGAATAAAGAAACAAACAATTTTTTTTTTCCTTTTACTATTACTATTTCAATTTTTTTTTTGATTATGCCAGATATTTAAATATTATCTGAAAATATTTTTTTTTAGGACTTTTATTATTATTTTATTATTAACAATGTCGATTATTATTGATTTTAAAGGTTAGCTTTAGTTTTATTACAATCATTATTATCAGTTTAATCTTTTAAGCTATTTGTGTGCCATCTATTATTTGGTTCATGAATCATTGCTTTTTTTTTTTAATATACAATATTTTATTATTGCATTATATAAGAGTACTTGATTATGTGATACTTTGATTGCAAATCGATTACGCATCATATAGTATTAACCAAGTGGATTATTTATATTTGTTTTATCATTTACTAATCAATGTAATAAAGTTTGTATTATAACTTTAAAATTGTTCACGCAAATTTTTATGTTTTTTTTTCTTGTTGTTGTTTTTTTAGCATAAATCATGTTTAGTTGATTTAATTGAATAAAAAACTGAAAGTTTTATTGAATCAAAGAAATTTTTTTCAAAAAAAAATTAAACTATAATTATCATTATGCTCTAATAAATTAAAGTTTTATACAAAATTTGCATATTTTCTTGATCCACTGTTATAGGAATACTGGTTATAAACTTTTCGATTTAATCGATTTAAACTAATTTCGAGTTAACAACTTAACGAAAAAACGAAAATCTTGTTAAATTTAAATTACTGTAACTTTGTGAATAACTCAATGTTTCTTGAAGAAGTATGAAATAACATTAAAAGAACGTATGTTTGCCTAATGAAATTACGTATCACATTTTCAAGATAAATTACTAGAATTCATAAATAAAAACTAGAAATGCAAAATTAATAAAAAAATTAGCGACCTCGGTGTCCTAGTAGGTAAGAGCGTAAACTAACATACGCTGTAAAAACCGAGGAAGTGTGAGTTTGAATCCCACACACGTCGTAAGAGTAATTCCCCCTTACGGCATGTACAGCCTGAAAAAGAAAGTCTGTTACGTGCAGAGAAATACACTGATATGTAGAAGCCTATGAAACTATCCCTGAATAAATAGTAACATTTTTTCAGAAATAAAAAAGATTTTTAAAATTAATGAGAATAATTTAGAAAATGAAACAAAATAATTAGAAAGAGAAGTTGGTAAGTATAAACTGAACTTTACCTAAACAACTTCTAAATTATTTCTCAAAACAATAACAAAATTAAAAATTAATAAAATAATCTTTTGAGTTGAGAAAATAATTCGAAAAATAAAAAAAAACCGAAAAATGTTTAAATTTAAATTTTTTAATTTTTTTTTCTTTTTATAAAAAAGGTTTTGTTTTTATAAAAACCGAAAAATAACACTAACCAAAAGTTTATATCAACTGAACAGTTTAATAAACTCAACTAGGATAAGAAATAACATCTTTTCCAGTTTTAGAAAAACAAAACCGTTAAGAAAAATTTTTTTAAAAAAAAAAATCTACATTAAAAAAATTAAATAAGTACTATTTATAAATATGAAACTATTCTATGCATTTATTCTAATTTTTAATTAAATATTTTCCATTATACATTATTGCTCTTAATTATTTCCAATAAATAACACTCTATTACTCACATTTATTATATTTATTAATATATATATGTATATCAATATATATATATATACATATTTATATCTATATCTATATATAAGATAAACATAACAGATATTCAATATTATTATAAATACGTAACCTATCTATTATATTCTATACAATCTTATTCTTATTCATATACATATGCAAAAATTTAAATAAAAAAAAAAAAAAAAAAACATTTAACACATATTTAATAATTAGATAAGATAAAGAAAATAAAAAAAATAAAAAAAAATTCTGAAAAGTCACAAAATAATAAATGAACTTTTTTTTTTTTATTTTTTTTTTTTAAATTGTTATAATTTTTTTCTATTTAGTACCTATCATTACTAGTATATATTAACACTACATTTATGTTTATATATATTTTTTTTTTTATAATTTTTTCACCTGAAGGCAGTAGCGTGTATTCTGCTAAAAAATACACGCTTAATAAATTAATAATAATAAGCTTAAAATTTTTTTTTCATATTTCAGTATTATTTATGTTGTATAATAAACCAAAAAAAAAAACAAAAACAAAAAATTCAATTTATAGTTTATAATTTAATTAAATTAAAAAATATATATTAAAATTAATACAATAATATTAAATAAAAAATTTAATATTTAATTTAAAAAAGAAAATTTTTTTGAGTTCGTGATTTGATTGTGATAAAAGAAAAAAATTTTAAAAAAAAAACAAAAACAGATAAAAAAAAAGAGCCAAAAAATAATAAAAGGTGCTTTTTTATTTTTACTTACTACTATTTAAAATTTAAAGAATTTCAATAATTTTTGATAAGAGAAGAGAAATAAAAAAAATTAAAAAGAGAGAAAGAAATAAAAAAAATAAAAAACAGAGTGAGAAAATTTAATAATTTATTGCGCGCAATTTAATTAATTTTTTTTTGTTGTTTTTTCTTTTTTTTTTTTTTAAATAATTTTAACTTGAAATTATACCTTTTTTTTAAGTTCTGTTAATTTTTTTTGATATTTGTTTTCTATTTTTTTTTTTGGAAAAAGGTAAAAAGTAAATATAATAAAAAAAAAAAAAAAACAAAAAACACGTTGTCCTTAAAAATTTATTAGTAGTGGTGTGGTACTTATATTTTATACGCGTAATCTGAAAAAAAAAAAAAAAAAATAGAAAAACAGAAAAAAAAAAAATGGAACGTAAAAAGAAAAATAAATCAACAGGAAATTGGTTCACGTAAGTCATAGTACCAATAAAAAAAAAAAAAAACAAAAAAAAAAACAGGAAAATAAAATATTGTTATTTAAAAAAAAAAAAATATTTGGTAATTCAATAATACCTATATATTTATTTATAAGTCTATATTTATATTACTATGCTTTTAAATTATTTTCTTTTTTTCAAATTTAAAAAAAATTTAATACATATAAAAATATAAATACCTATAAAAAAAAAAAAAAATATCTTCAGATATTATATTCTCTAATAACCTTTTTTGTAATAAAAAAAAAAAATAAAATAAAAAAGTCATTTCACGTGCAAATTTATAAATGGTTATTTTCGTATTTTTTTGTAGAACGTTATATGTATATATATAGGTATATAATGATTTTTTTAAAATTAGAATAAATATAATAAATATTTAATATATAAGTATATGTACATGCCTGATGTATATGATAATCATATTATGTTATAAATAGGTTTGTAACATTTGTAAACAATATTTTATTTCGAAATGTAACTTTAAAATTATCTTTTTACCTTTTCTTTTTAAAAGTATCTCGTTAATTTTCTCTGAATTCTTTCTTTAATCTGAAAATTTTAACAAAAAATTTTATCTTTAAGTTGAATATTTTGAAAATTTCATTTTCATAAGAAAATAAATTTTATAATAAAATATATACATATTTATATTGCATATAAAAAATGATATTATATACCTATACATATGTAGTTTATTTTTAACCTCAAAAAACAAAAAAAATAAAAAATAAAACATTTCAAAGATCAAATTGTAATTAAAATTAATATTTAATCAAACATTTATTTAATTATATATTTATTGAAATATTATGACAAGCTTATATAGTATATATTATTATTTAAGCTTATATTAAATATTATATTATATATTATTTTATATTTCTTCCATTTATATTTTATATTATCTTAAAAAAAGTTTATTAAGTTAAAATTAAATTAAATTTTTAACAGTTGATAAATGCTTATTAGATACAACATGTTTAAATTCTCCAACATCTGTATTGAAACTTTTTTCTTAATACATATTAATAAAATAAATATTAAACTTTGAATTAAATAATAATTTTGGCCGTTACGAACTCAGATTAATTTTATTTAAAGTAATGATCAAAAGATAAACTGACATTATATAACATTATGTTGTTTACTATTATTTTAGATTAGAATGGAGTAAATACTATGCTGTCTTATATTTATAATTTATAAATAACATATAGATTTATACATATGTATGTATATAGTATGTTTTTCATAGTGTTGTAGTCTGTAGAACAGTTTTATTGAGAAATATAAAAGTGCAAATAAATATAAAATTAATTCTATAGTTTTATTGTAATCTATATTGCAGTACTCTTAGTCTTAAAAAATTTCAGAATTAAATTTCATACTGGATAAAAAAAAAAAATCAGATTTTTATTAAGATATTAATAGCAAAATAAAAATAAAATTCTTTTATTATTGAAAATTGATACTAAAAAGTTAATTACAAGGTTACCATATCCACTTTTTTTATACCCTACACCTAAAGTATAGGGTATATTAACTTTGGTATGGTGTTTGTAACCACCAAAAGGAAGCGAGTTAGGTATAGACATGTATATATATTCTGAATCAGGATCACCGCTGGAGTCGATTTAGCGATGTCCGTCCGTCCGTCCGTCCGTCCGTACGCACGATAACTCAAAAAATAATGATGCTATCTTGATGAAATTTATATGGTAGGTTACTAATTACGAAAGAAAGGCTAAGTTCGAATCTGGACAAAATCCGTCCATGGGTTCGGATTCTGGAAGCTTCCGAATGATTCCGGGCTTTTGGAGATAATCTCCGCAAACGAGATTATCTCCAAAAGCAACAAAGATAGAACCTTCAAATTTTGTACAATGATGTTTCTTCCCGTTCGATTTATGTCTCTGAAATTTAAGAGGATTTGGTCCATGGGTTTGGGTTTTGGAAGCTTCCGAACGAGCACCAGAGCAAATGAGATTATCTCCAAAACCAACAAAGATAGCACCTTTAAATTTGGCAGGGCGGTGTTCTTTCATGTTTTATTTAAGTCTCTGAAATGTGAGAAGATTTGGTCCATGGGTTCGGCTTTTGGAAACTTCCGAACGAGCCCCAGAGCAAACGAGATTATCTCCAAAACCAATAAAGATAGAACCTTTACTTTTGGCAGAATGGTGTTCTTTCATGTATGATTTAGGCCTCTGAAATTTAAGAGGATTTGGTCCATGGGTTTGGATTTGGAAGCTTCCGAACGAGCACCAGAGCAAATGAGATTATCTCCAAAACCAACAGAGATATAACCTTTAAATTTGGCAGGGTGGTGTTCTTTCATGTATGATTTAGGCCTCTGAAATTTAAGAGGATTTGGTCCATGGGTTTGGATTTGGAAGCTTCCGAACGAGCACCAGAGCAAATGAGATTATCTCCAAAACCAACAAAGATATAACCTTTAAATTTGGCAGGGTGGTGTTCCTTCCCGTTCGATTTATGTCTCTGAAATTTAAGAGGATTTGGTCCATGGGTTTGGATTTGGAAGCTTCCGAACGAGCCCCAGAGCAAATGAGATTATCTCCAAAACCAATAAAGATATAACCTTTACTTTTGGCAGAATGGTGTTCTTTCATGTATGATTTAGGCCTCTGAAATTTAAGAGGATTTGGTCCATGGGTTTGGATTTGGAAGCTTCCGAACGAGCACCAGAGCAAATGAGATTATCTCCAAAACCAACAAAGATATAACCTTTAAATTTGGCAGGGTGGTGTTCTTTCATGTTTTATTTAAGTCTCTGAAATGTGAGAAGATTTGGTCCATGGGTTCGGCTTTTGGAAACTTCCGAACGAGCCCCAGAGCAAACGAGATTATCTCCAAAACCAATAAAGATAGAACCTTTAAATTTTTTATAATGATGTTTCTTCCAGTTTGATTTATGTCTCTAAAATTTAACAGGATGTGGTCCATGGGTTTGGATTTTGGAAGCTTCCGAACGAGCCCCAGAGCAAATGAGATTATCTCCAAAAACAACAAATATATATAACCTTTAAATTTGGCCGAATGGTGTTTTTTCATGTTTGATTTAAGTCTCTAAAATTTGAGAGGATTTGGCCATGGGTTTAAATTTGAAAGAATTTGTGGATTCGAATTTTGGAAGCTTCCCAACGAGCCGCAGAGCAAATGAGATTATATCCAATACGAACAAAGGTAGAACCTTTGAATTTGGTACAATGGTGTTCTTTCGTGTTTGATTTATGTCTCTGAAATTTAAGAGGATTTGGTCCATGGGTTTGGTTTTGGAAGCTTCCGAACGAGCACCAGAGCAAATGAGATTATCTCCAAAACCAACAAAGATATAACCTTTAAATTTGGCAGGGTGGTGTTCTTTCATGTTTTATTTAAGTCTCTGAAATGTGAGAAGATTTGGTCCATGGGTTCGGGTTTTGGAAACTTCCGAACGAGCCCCAGAGCAAACGAGATTATCTCCAAAACCAATAAAGATAGAACCTTTAAATTTTTTATAATGATGTTTCTTCCAGTTTGATTTATGTCTCTAAAATTTAAGAGGATGTGGTCCATGGGTTTGGATTTTGGAAGCTTCCGAACGAGCCCCAGAGCAAATGAGATTATCTCCAAAAACAACAAATATATAACCTTTACTTTTGGCAGAATGGTGTTCTTTCATGTATGATTTAGGCCTCTGAAATTTGAGAGGATTTGGTCCTTGGGTTCGGATTTTGAAAGCTTCCGAACGAGCCTCAGAGCAAATGATATTATCTCCAAATGCAACAAAGATATAACCTTTAAATTAGGCAGAATGGTGTTCCTTCATGTTTGATTTATGTTTCTGAAATTTGTGAGGATTTGGTCTATGGGTTCAAATCTTGGAAGCTTCCGGACGAGCCCCAGATCAAACGAGTATATCTCCACAACCAACAAAGATAGAACTTTTATTTTTAGTACAAAGGTGTTCTGTTATGTTTCCTTTTCTGTAAAATTGGAAACTGACATTTGAAAGAATTTGAACCATGGGTTCGTATTTTGGAAACTTCCGGACGAGCACAAGAGCAACGAGCATATCTCCAAAACCAACAAAAGTAGAACCTTTAAATTTAATAGAATGGTGTTCTGGCAAGTTTTCTTTATGTTCCTGAGATGGATTCGATGAACTGGAGTGGCAATTCGGGTAGCTGACACAAACATCCCAAGAACTACCAATCTTCGAAAATAATTAAGATAGAAACTTAAAATTTTATACAAGGGTGTCAAGAATATCTCAAGCGGATGCCTCTTTTACGTTCTTGAAATTCGAGTTGAATAAGACAGAAAAGGGAAGAAGTTCAAGCAGCTGCCAAAAACACTTATGGATTGTTAATTTAATTCGAATTATTCAGGTGTAGGGTATTAATAAGTCGGTTGCATCGATTTACTGTTACATTTACTTGTTTTTTTGTAAATCTAATTCAATTAATTATGATTCATCTGTTAATAATCATTACATCAAAAAAAAATATGAGAATTTTCTTTATAA
Organism: Poecilobothrus nobilitatus; assembly: GCA_947095535.1. NCBI lineage: Eukaryota > Metazoa > Arthropoda > Insecta > Diptera > Dolichopodidae > Poecilobothrus > Poecilobothrus nobilitatus. Next base: position 320,653,424 of record OX352772.1, on the reverse strand, counting down.
AGGGTGCGTTATACAAATTTGTAGATAATAAATTCATTGTAAAATTTATTAATTGTTAAATGAATATTTATTATATGTTACCTATATATTTTTTATGTTATAATTTACTGTTACAAATAATTTTACGTAAAACTAAATATACCACCATCTAATAATGTAGTAGTTAAGACATCATATATTTCATTCAAAATGTCTCAGGGGGGGTTTAAATCCCAGCCTACGTTATATAAAGATTAATAAAAAATAATATAGTTTTTTCCGTACCCGGCTAATTCATCACGAAACAATTTGTCGCAAACAAGGCCAATTCAACGGAAGATCAATTCATTGCAAGGCCAATTCATCGTAACGGAAATTAGCGCTATTTATAATATGAAATTATTAATTAGTACGAGTAATGTCATGTATTAGCCGATGTAATGTTTTGTATTAGCCGAGTAATGTCAACAACTTAGTAAAACTAATTATTCCTGAAACTCAAGCTAAATATAAATAATAAATGACTTAGTAAATGCTCTATTCGCCTTATTGGAGTAAAAGGAGAAAAAAAATATATACTTACATCCGTTTAAAAATTCAAGTCGAACTTAATAATTTTAAAACTTTTTTAATTATAATATGTTAATTCAAAATAATAATTCTTCTTATGGTAGGCTTTTATTTTGTTTTTTCTTTTTTTTTTTTTAATATATGGCAACTTTAATAAGCACAATTCAATGATTTCAATAAAAATAAATTATTTATAATAAAAAAACTTTATAATATTTAAAAATTATTAATAAAAAATACATACATATATATATAAGAAATTTATAAAATAAAAAATATTTATTATTACATTGAAAATTAAAAAAAAAAACTAAAAAATAAAATAGGTACTAAATTAAGTTATAAAATTTTAATAAGAAAAAATGTACATATGTATATAAAAAATGATTATTCTTTTCTTATTTTTAATTTATCTTATTAACAAATCATAAATTTATAATATTTTTCTATTTTTAATATTTGTCATAATTATAAGTTTTTTTTTTTTTTTAAATATTTAATCAATACTTAGATTTTATAATAATGAATACAATTTTATTGAATCATTATATTTTGCAATCAAAATTTATAAAATAAAAATTTTTATTTTTTTTTTGATGACATGAACAGCTGTAATCAATCAAACACTCAATTTTATTTGAAAGATTTGAATTAATTTCATAATTTTTTTTTGTTGTTTAATATTTAACATTTAACTTTAAATATTTATTTTTAATAAAAATATTTTGTATAAATTTTTGTTGATACACATACATGCATACATTTTTTAATATAGATCTAGAAAGTAACGCAGCAAACATACGACATACGAGATAGTATTACCGTATTATTATCTTACTAGTGTGTCATACGAAATGTCAAATTACTATCGGTGTGGTGGCATTTTTACTATCAAGATTAATTTATTTTTCTTTAATTTTTTTTTTTTGAATTTTATATTTTACTTTACAACTTATTATGTCGGAAAAAAATTTATGATATGACATGAATGACATTTTTTTATTTTTCGCCATTTTAAAATGTATTCGAAATGTCAAATTACTATTTAAATTACTATAGGTAAGAAAATATCAAGCTAGTAGAGAAGATAGTTGAAAAAATATAATAAATGTATTGTCGAAAATGTTAATGTATTTATGAATTATCAGACGCGGGGGGTAAGTTTCAAAATACTTTATATTCCCCTACAATTTCTCAAAAAATTTAACAAAACTGAAAAAATATGAATTTTGTGAATATTTAATAATATGTTTTAATGATTAGCAAGAGTTGATAAAACCTCATCGTTGATTCCGGTACTAAAAAGATACCACCTAAATTTGCATGATTCACAGAGCCTAGGTTTTTAAGGATAGCTGTCTATTCTAGCTTTCAAAACTTTTCATGAAAATTATATAATAAATTTAGAAATAACTAATTTTGACATCAATTTTTCGAAATGGTTGTTTTTGATTATTAAAAATTTGAAATTAAGAGGTTAAACGAAAATAAACATAAATTTTTATCAAAAAAAAATTATTTTTATCATATTATATAGAATTTTATTTATTTTATCAGAAAAAAATCATAAATTTCAGAATGTTATAAAAATTAAAAACAATCAGAATAAAAAAAAACAAAACAAATTTAAACACAGGGTGGCCGACTTATAATATTCTTTATTTTTATAAGCTGTTGTAAAAGAATGTACATATTTTTTTTGATATTAAAATGGTTTAAAGAGAGCCATTTTGCTAGTAGTTTCTTTATATCGACTAGCTATTGTATTCTGTTACCAACTCAGCTGTTTTCTTTTATAATACAACCGTCATGAACACTTTTAGAAATAAGGCGGAATCTACATTTCCCCAAAGGTACTCAATCACAATAAATGCTTAACTTGAAAATAACGTTTTATCTTTAATATGCTATAAATTTTTCAAAAATTAAAATGAAGCTTTTTGAAATGAAATCAAAATGTAATACATCACATAATTTTTTCAATTAATGGAAATAATTCATTTTGAAAATCAATGCATAATTTAAATATTGTTTTTGGTAGGAAATAATAAGCTTAGACGCAAAATAAAATAAAAATTAAATGTAAACCAACATTTTACATAAAATTTCGTTCAAAAAAGAATTTTACCGCCAAAAATTATTCAAAAGAAAATCTTTAATAACTTTCTCTTTAATAACTTAAATTTTAAATCTTTAAAAAAGAATAATGCAAAATAATTAAATATATTTTATATAATATATTATTAAAATAAATTAAATTAATAAAACAATATCATCTTCCGGTTTTAATCATAACGAATACAATTACTTCCAACAGACAACATAAAAGGATATAATAGAAAACATGTTTTTTTTTTTTTTTAAATAACATTATATAAATATTTTTCAGTTTTTCTTTTTTTTTCTTTTGAAATAAAATTATTTATATTGGCCTATACTTCATTTTCTGTTTTTTCCGCATTTTCCATTTTAAATTGCTATACAATTTTCATCCTGTTAATAAAAGACATGTACTTCCAAGTAAAACTTCAAGTTAACCGGTGAATGATGTATTGTTCATATTTGTTTATAAAATTATTTATGTAAATATAATTTATTTTTATATTTTTCTTATATTTAATTATTTTAATGATATTTATTAATTATAAATCATTTTACAGATTAATTATAGTAAAGAAAACGGAACATAAAAATAATACGAAATACTTACTAAAAATATATACATAGGACTCAACAGACATAATTTTATTTTGTTTAATTTTACCTTATGCATCAATAATTATAAAAGAGTGTTTGTTGTCCAGCTCATTTTTATTTTTTATTCATTTTTCGTTTTTTATGCAATATTTTTATTCACGTGCGAACATAAGGGTATAATAAATTTGATATTACGCTTATGACACTGTAGAAGGGACAAAAAAGCTATGTAGCAAAATAGTATCCATTGGTCTGTCTGTCCACACAATAACTTAAAAAATAATGAAACCTATTTTTTTTTTTTTTTCTCCTTGCCATTCCTCTAAGGAGCACAGGGCGTCAACTAAGTCATTATAATTCATATTTGACGAAGTTTCAGTTTCTGAAATCATTAATTTCACTAAGCTACTGTACAAGTAGCTACTGTAGAAGACTTTAGAGATATTTCTTTTATTTCTACGCCATCTATTATCTTATACAAGAATTGTGGTTTATTATTATCTTGTTATATACCTTTAAAATGATATTAATTATAATTTATAAGACATATTATACTTATTTTTAATTTAATTATATTTCACTAATTATATATTATAAGAATAATCCATATTATTTTTTTATTAATGTATATGACCCAGCCGGGGTTTGAACCCGAAACTTTTCATATTAAAGGCCGGTGTCTTAACAACTACACCATTGACTGGATAATGAAACCTATAGGATTCTGAAATTTACCATTTTGTTTTAATATAAATGCTACCTTAAAATTTAACAAGTTGGTTTGGCGAGTTCAAGGAGCTGCTATATAAATTTTTTTTTTTTTTTTGCATGAGCATAAATCAGTGTGTCTAATGAAATTGGATACCTGCGATTGGGCGAAAAAAAAAATTTTTACCAACGGTTTCGCAAAATTTAGTTTATCTAACTCAACCAGATTCGCTTAACTGCTGTATACAACTACAAAATTTATTTCGTCATATACTGGCAATTAATAATTACACTATTGAACATTTGGAATATTATAAAAGTTTAAAAATTTTTATGGCAATAATTTCCGTAAAATTTGATTGCTCTATTAATTCAGATACTTTTCTTTTTGCGAAAGAAGGTGAAAATCATCGAAAGATAATATAAAGGAGTGTAATAAGAATGAGTTCTTCATGAGAGTTTAGGGCTTTAATCTACTAAACACCATCTCCATTTTATGGCATGACAAAACAACAGATTATAATATGTCCTTTAGTGCTAATGTACTGCTTGGTCAAGAAAGTTAATATCATACAACTTCAATTATTATATAATATTTTTACTATGCATATATAGCTAAACCCGATATAAAATATGCATATATTATATTCGTGTGCGGTTATCCTACAGTTAACATAGGTAACTCTACATTCTTCTTCGTTTATTTTTCAAACTTTTTAGTTTTTGTAATTTTGCCAGTAATGTAAAGAAAAACCTTTTTGTTTAAATTCAATCCAAAAATTCATTATCATTTATCATTAAATGATAAAATATATATTATGTCCGGTTTTTCAAAAGGCTATAAATTTATACAATATAATATACTCATGCAATACTGTAACTGTAAAAAGTGGGAATACAACCTAATTTACTATCACCACATTGAAATTCCACATTAAGATAACCACAAGAAAGAGATTGTTAAAGTTTTGTTAAAGTGAGTTGTGCATTTTTAATAAAACAAGGCAACAAATTTCATATAAGAAAAAAATCTAAAAATAGGAATTTTTTGCAATTGTGACGGGCTATAAGTCTGGAACTCTATATAACTAAGGAAAACCGTTAACACATGTAAAAATATATTACTGAAGCTTTAATTTTAATGTGGTTTTGAGCCCTATAGCTCTTAAAAAGGGGGTGGTACAAAAAAAATTTCTGAGGAAACTTATACTAATTCTAAAATAATTCTAAAAAAAGTTCTTTCTCTCCTCAAAATTTTAAGTCCTTATCTATAAGCGTGCCGGAATAATGGAAAAAGAAAAATCATGCAAAATTTGGTTTTCACATAACCGTAAATTTAAATACTAAATTTAAAAAATTCACTATTTACGTTTAAAAAACTCTATTCCTGTTCACACTTTGAATTACTATAAATTCACAAATGCCTAATGCCTGTTAATGTTAAATAATTTTAAAGAATTTTTAATGATAATTCATCTTATTTTTGAGGAGAAGAACGAATACTGGTCAAGTATATAGTAGGTATACCAATAATTATTATTTTATTGTTTTAATATAATGTAAATGCAAAAACTGAGTGACCGCACACAAATTTTTATCATTGACTTCTTAATTAGCAGAGCTTGAAATTGTCAAAAAAATTGATTCACAACAAATAATTAGCTCTCAACAACTGTCTGAAGAGTCAGAAAACACTTCTAACACTTTTAAAACTATTTAATTTTAGTATAATATTTTTTAGCATTACAGATCTGAAAACTAGGGATACCTAAAATAACACAATGTCTGTTTACATGAAAGCTGCATACACAATGTATGAAATTCCTTTACTTTTTAAATGCGTAATTTAAAGTTGATTATTTCTGATTTTTAAAATAAAACCTTATAGTTGATTATTTTCAAATTTTTAATATTTTTTTGTTATGTTTGTTAAGAATTAACGATAATTTTTAGCACATTTCCAAAAAAAATTTGAATAAATGTGCCTATTAGTTTGACTCTGTCCGTCCGTTGGTCTGCCCGTCTGTCTGTCCGTCTGTCTGTTTACAAAACTTCTACACCGTTAAAGATAGAACAAAACCCCTTGTTTATGAGCTATTACTGCTAAATCAAAATTTACAATTTTTAAACACCTATAACTTAGGCACCTGTATACACAATTTTCTTCGGTAAGATATAAAAATGAAAACTCCCGTAATATTATATTTTTACATGTATTAACACATGTGTTTTCTTAGTTATATAGGGTTCCGCACTTACAGCCTCTCAAAATTGCAAAAAAGTCCTATTTTCACATTTTTTATTATATGAAATACTAAGAAAATTTTCAGATTTTGGTGTAAGTCACAAATCTATACAGTTTGTACTATATCTTTTGTAAATGTCTGTTTTTGAAACCATTGGTTTACATTCTACCTAGTTTTTTTTTAATTTTGACCATTTTGTAATGTAAAACCAAACTACCAAAACTACTTAGTATAATTGCTATTAATTTTTGACCCATGATGTATATAAATTCCATTAACTTAAATTGAGCCTTGAACATGTTTTTTTTTTTTTTTTGAATTTCAAATTTTCTTTAATAAATGAAAAATGCAATAAACTCAGCATAAAATAAATTTTTCTTTTATTTGTGTAAAAATAGTTGAAAATATGTTCACCGAAAAAAAAATTGTAAAAAGGGTTTTGCGAAAACACATTATGAAAAAATAAACTTATATTAACAAATAAATAATTCGTGAAAAAAATTTTTCTTTAAAATTTATAATGTAATATGATGTAAAAACATATTGGTTTAATATAATTTAACTTTAAATACAATTTTATCATTACCCTTGCCCTTTAAGTTATATAATATCGTTTTCAATTTGAAATAAGTTTTTTTCTTAAATTTTTATGACATAAGATTACAAGTTAAGTGGTAACCAAAATAAACGAAACGAAACCATTACTATTTAACGAACGGAAGTTAGCGTTACGTAAAAGTGACAATTTGGCCATAATAAACTTAAGCGAACGTAGAAATTTTCTGTCAATTGTTTTAAAATACAAAACATCAAAACTAATATTTTTTTGAAAATTTTGAAATAAAAAAATGGAAATGGATAAAAATATAAATCCATTTATTTCTTTAAACGTTAATACTTCATGTAAAGTTTGATCATTACTGAACTAACCTTTACGTAAAAATGTCAATAAACTTTTAACGAAGTTAACGACAAGAACGGAAGCGTGTGGTTTATTAAATATGTTTCTATACTGACAAACTTTTGCGTGGCGTTTCGTTTCGTTTATTTTGGTTCTGATCTGACTATACTTGTAGGATGAAACTTCTACATAAATGACATTTAACATTAATAATAACAAATTTTTTTTAAAGTTATTTTTTAATTTCTTAAATAGGGCGAAAGATTTTTTTTTTTTTGAAGTAACTTAAAAAAGTTATATTGATTGCAAAAATATTCATCAGAACAGATAAAAATTTCAAAATAAAGTTTTTTTTACAACTTTGTGGTGTTGTAGTTAAGGATTTTATATTGACTAATAGTGAAGAGACATATTCAACTTTAGGATACCCTCACGATCATAAAATATGCTGTTTCCACAAAAAAAAAAATGTAATTATATTTTAGTAAATTTCAAGATATTTGGCTCCAAAGTATATATTTATGAAAAGTTCAGAATTATATGAGATCTGCTCGATCCCTTTGCGTTTTTACTCGAATCTACCTGTTGTATTTATTCAATTTCAATAGCAAAACTGTCATTTATACAAAAATTAAATGGTAAAAATTTCAGAAACTAACTTCATTATTTCTTATCTATCCGTTTCGTAATCTAAATTTATGAAATTATATTTTTATAAAATCTATCTATTCGTATCGTAATCTAACACTGATGGAATGACGTTCTGACTGACACACTTTTAAAAATTTTCGAAAAAAAAACACAATGACGCTCTGACTGACACACTTTTAAAAAGACTTTTTTTGAAAATATACTAAAAAAAAAAAAAGAGTTAAACATCATACAAAAAAAATAAAAGAATTATTTCTAAAAAAAAATAAAAAAAATTTTTTATTAAAATTAAATATTAATAAAATTAATTAAATTTTTCAAAACTCAACTGTCAATTTTTTTTTTTTCTACCACCTAATTATGATTGAAAGCATTAAAAAATAGTTTTTTAAAGTTTTCCAATTTTTTTTCCCCTTTTTTTTTTTTTTCTTTTAAAATTTTGTTTTTAATTTAATTTTTATTATTTCATTGCAAAAAAAAAAAAAAACAGAATTTGAAAACAATTTTTAAAATGTGTTTTTTTAAATAAAAATAAATTAATTTTTTTTTTTTATTAATTTTGAACAAAAAAAATCGAATAAATATTATATAACTTTAATTTTTGTTTATATATAGTTCTTTTGTATCCTCTTTATTATTGAGGTTTTATTTTTTTGTTTTTTTGTTTATTTCACAACAAAAATTTTAGTACTATTTTTTTTTTTTTTTTTAATATTTTAATTCTAAATAAATTTCTCGAACATATTTAATTTATGATCTGCCGTTCTATTATTGAAAATAAGAAAAAGTTTTTTTTTTTTTTATTTTTTAATTTTTTTGTAAAATTTTTTATACATACTTGAAAATGAATACTTTTTATAGGAAAAAAATAAATAAATTTATTTATTATATAATATAATAATAATGTTTTTTATTTTTATTTTTATTTTTTTCATTTATTTATTTTTTATTATCCCCATGTATCTAACATATAAAACAAAAAAAAAAAAAAAACTTGATATCATTTTAAAATATAATAATTTTGTTTTCCACTATATAAAATATGTTTAGTTTTTATAATAATATTTTCCAAAATATGAAAAATATATATAATATTCTATATATATATATGTAGTATATATATAATGCATACCGCAATCATAATTTGATCATAAAAGTTTTATTTAGTTTTAGTTTTTAGTATATTGGAATAAAATATAAAAAAAAAAAAAATGGTCTAAGTGTACTAAAAGTATATGTACATTACCAATAGAGAATTTAATATTTATATTTTCTTGTACGTATACTTATTATACTTTCAAATGTATCTTAAATGACCAGTGACGTATTAACATCTTTAATAGTCTTGTTATGTATTTTTAAACTTATACATATAGAATTAACATAAACCAGATTACTGTACTTATACTTTAAAAATTGTGTTCTGTTTTTCTATAGTCTAAACTTTTTAAAAACAATGTGTAAGAGACGATGAAGAAATGTAAAAATCAAAAGCTACCATTTATAGCGTTTTTTTAATGTTTTAGATATTTTTAAGATGGGTTTTCTAATATATATGATTACCCATACCCTTACACCTATGTCCTGCAATCCATTTCATTATTCTGCTTTACTTAATGTTCTACACTTCACTTACAGGATCCCAATCGACCGTTTCTCTCTAATAATAATTTTTATTGGCTTATTTAAACCATGGATTTATTTGTATTCATTTTTATATTATATTTTTTACTTAAGCTTATATTTAATTACAATTTGTAGGTACTTATTTAAAAAAACAAAAAAAAAAAAAACGTAATAAATATTTTTATTATGAAACAAATCATTTATGAATCCTCTAAATAGAAAATAACATCATATAACAATATTTAATATTAAATATGTATGTAAAGTAAAAGTAAAAAAAAAAATAACTTAAAATTTATTAATAGAAATACATACGTTATGATCAAATCGATTACGATATATCCGATTGATTAAAACCGGCTCTGGTACGTAAACCAGCTGTAAAGTACTTAAGTAATTTTGTATTGCATTACCTTAAACTAAATACTTAAACAGAATACTAAAATTATCATTACTTAAGTATTTTTAAGTATAGCAGTAGCCAATATACTGCAGTATAAATATGATTAAAAAATACTGCTACCAGAAGTATTTTTACTTGAAATTTTACAGCTCTGGTTTTGTTTTAGTACAGCCTACTTACCTCAATGGACAAATATCAAGCGAAAAAAAAGTGAACAAAAATTTTCTTAATTTAATAAACCTAATAGAAACATTATTTAGAAAAATTCCATTTTATCTAGTCGCATATACATATACATATATACCAAGACACCAAGAAACTTTTCGACACTCTTCAATATAATAAAATAAAATTGAGAACGTGATATAAAAGAAAAAACTTAATAGATGCAACTATGTATCTTATCCTTATGTATATTTTTTTTTCTTTTACGATTATTTTTTTTTTTTTTTTCATTTTTTTTTATAGTTTTGACTTTTGTATTTGGTAAAAAGAAATATGTATGTATATATATATATTCTAATATTTATTTTTATATCAATAATTTCATTTATTATATTTTTTATTTATTTTTTGTTTGTTTTTTTGGACTCTTTTTCAATTTTTAATAAATGATTATTTAGAAATTTTTGAAGAAAAAAAAAATAAAAATTTTTTTAAATTATTTTGCTTCATTGTTGGAATATAATTAGGATTATTCGAAACAAAGTACATAATATATTCAATTCATATAATAATATTTAATACATAATACATAAATACATATATATCTAAATATACATTTATATTTAAATATAATACGTGCTTATTATGTATATACAAAACAAAAAGATCACAATTTCATTGATAACTTTAATCTAAACCAAAATGTTATATTTATTATTATTATATTTTTTTTTTTTGTTTTTTTTTTTAAAATATATAAAAAAATTTTTTTTTTTTTTGAAAATTTTTATTTCAAAGAAAATGGTTTTGTTTGTTTCTATGTTATTTTATATTTCTTTATTTATTATCTATTTGTTGTATTTTGGTTTTTTCTTGCCATATTTTGTTTTTTTAATAAAGAAAAATTTTTTTTATTAAAAAAAAAATACCCTTTGATACCCTTTGTATAATATATTTTCAAAATTAATCATATGATTTGTTTGTTTTCATTTTTTTTTTATTTATTTGAAAACAATTTAATTGAATTAAATGAAAATAAAAATCCTTTTAGAAATTAAAAACTTAATAATTATATAATTTTCATTATACAAAATCAAAAAAAAAAAAAAAAAATCTTTTAAATTTAAATTTATAATAGATGATTTTTTTTAACCTATATATATTACACATATACTTTAAACATAAATAGATTAAAACTATAGTATAAGATACTATTATATTATTTCATAATATAAATACAAACTAAATTAGATTATTTTAAGCCTTTAAGGCTTTATTTCACGTTCCAAGGACAAATAATGTGCAAAAAGGCTTAATTTCTCATCCATCGAAAGTGAAATAAAACCGTTAAATTTTTTTTAAATTCGAGTAACAAAGCTTTTTCTTGTTTTTTTTTTTTCTTATAATATACAAATATAATGCGGGCTAATGTATATATGAAAAAAAAATAATTAGGAAGAATTTTTCAGATGCGGTTGCAAAATCTGGATTATTCGAATCTGGATTTGATTTCCAGAATTTAACTCTAAAATTTCTTCTAATTCAATATATCGCATATATAATTATCTGGAAAAAAGTAATAAATACACTTATTTTGTAATTAAGTTCAAAATTCATCGTAATTTAAAAACTTGTATTTATTTTCGGAAATAAGGACTTCTTTCTCATCTAAATATGAAATAAAGTTTTAAATAAAACAAAAGGTTTTATGGCATGAAAATAAGTCTTAAATAAAACAAAACGCTTTATAGCATACGGTTGATATAAAGTGCGGTGTACGAAAATAAAACATTCATTTTTTTTTTTTTGACATTTAATATTAGATAATACAGGATGAAAAATAAAACATTTTAGCCTGTTGTATGTCCAATTCTAACTTAAATGAAATAATCATATTAATAATTATAAAATATATTAAACAGTAAAACAATCGCATGTTCTTTTTTAAAAAAGACAATTTTCGTGTAGAAACAAAAAAAAACCAAAATACAAAATTATTATATAAAAATTTGAATAAATGGTAGAATGAAAAAATTTTCCAAAATATAATAAAAACAGTTTAGAATATTGTAACTAGCATAAAAATTTATAATTTTTCTTAGAATTTTATATATACAAAAAAAAAAAGTCTTAAAAATCCAGAGACAATTTCTTCTATTTTATGAAAACTTATACTCGTATATAAGCTGCTAACACATGTAAAAATATAATGTTTGGGACTTTAATAATATAGAACTTCTTTATGGTAGTGTATTATATTAAATATTAAACCATTTTCTAATATATTATAAAAGAAAAAAGAGATCCTGTGAAGTGATTACGGAAAATTTTATAAAAAAAAATTATCGATTCTAATGATTTTAGCTATACAGTACATAATTTATTAGAAAGGTATTCAGTGTATAAGTTTAGGCAACTTTAATGCATATTTGTTCAAATTTTCTTATTTTTCCATTTGGCTTGTACTTGTGTTGAACATAATTATATTATAGGCCTAATAAAATTTTTGATAACCTTTGATTTTTAGACGTTGCTTAGATATTATGCTCGTTGTGTGATGAAAATTTGATGTAATATAACATCTATAGGTATTTAATACTCGCTTTATACAACACTCTTTCTAATTTTTTCTTATATTATTTTACTACTACTATAATATATTTATATATATATTTACTATATAAGTAAAGTTTTAATTAAGAAAGAAACTAAGAAAAGTAGCAATACAATTTAGTTTTTTAAGTTTAGTCATATAAGCATAAAAATTTATTTAAAATACGAAATTAGCTTTTTTAAAAAAACTGTTATGAAAAAATGTGTACAGGTGCCTAAAATACATGTGTCCCTTAAACAGCTGGAGTAAGGAAAAAAATTTTTCTAAAATAACTAATTCTGAACAGTTTTTCTTCTCTAAAAATTTAAAAATTCTAATAAAAAGCGTACCGGAGTTATGTAGGAAGCAAAATCTTGCAAAATTTTCTTTTTACATAACGGTAAATTTAAATACTAAAGCGCAAAAAATTGAATAAAGCTAAATAAATGTCCTGTCGTTTGGCGTTTTTAGATTGAAAAAAATTTTAAGCAGAAGCTGCAGATTTATAAATTTGAAAAAAGGCCTTTTTCAAAACTCGATTGGATGTAGATCCATAAAACATAACCTAAAATTACATAAAATACTTGTTCTATACAAGGTTAATTTTTTTTAAGAAACCTATCCATGTTTAAAATTTCATTGTTTTATCTTAAATTGTGTAAAAAAGCTTAAAAAACGGACGGACAGAGTGAAAACTAATAATCAAAATTTGTTTTGAAAAATGTGGTATAAAATAAATGATATAAAATGTTTGTTTCTTGAAAAGTTGATATAATAATCAAATTAAGTGCATTAATTGTATAAAGACTATGTATATATATTTATAACCATATATAGTTACAACTGAGAAAGAAAGAAATAATTAAATTTTTATAATTAAATTTTAAAATGTTTAAACTTTTAAAATTAAATCGAAATAAAAATATAATTTTAATTATTTTATAATAAGCTTAACTCTAAATTTTAAAATCCAAAAAAAAAAACAAAAAAGGAAAAACAAAAAAAATTAATTCTATCTGTTACGTCTTTTTTTAAATGTTTTTAATATTTTGAGTCTATAAAAACTTTTAAATAAAAGAAATTAAAAACAATTTTAAACTATGGTTGGTTTTTTTTTTTTTTTTGATATTGTTTAAAACTTTTTTTTTTCAAAAATTTCAATCAAATCATATAAAATTAAAGAAAATGTAAGAAAAAAAAAAATATTTTCGAGGAAAATTATGCAAAAAAAAAAAAAAACTGAAAACTTTGTATAATTTAAAGTAAATAAAAAGTAAAATAATTTTTTAATAATAAAAAACGAAAAAAAAAAATGTAAATTATAAATAAAAACCAAAAAACCCCAACACAAATGCTGCATAAATGAATTTAAATGCAAATATAATATTTTCTTTATTTCTTTCTTAGTTTTAAAGTTTTTCCACTATGTATTTTTATTTTTCTTATAATTTTCCTTGTAAAATTTTATAAACACTATAATCAAAATACAAATCCATCTGGTACAACCCTACATTTTTTTGGTAATTTCATTTTTATGCATATATAATTATTTAAAACAGTTTTTTTTTATTTTGATTTTAATTATTTTACTTTTTTTTCTTTATTTTTCTTTTTTTTTGCTTCTTTTTACAAATTGTCAGTTTATTCTGTTAATCTTTTATTTAGTTTTTATGGCAGTTTTGTTTTTTGGTTGGTTGGTGTACATATAAATATTGTTACTATATATATACATATATATACATATATATTATTGAGGCCAAAAAATAGTTTTTCGAAGAATTTAAAAAACAAAAACTGTGGGGTTCTGAACTTAAATAATTAATAAATTTTAAAGATGATCTTCACAATAAATTAATGTTAACGGTAATACATTATGTACTATTTTAAAGCTTTATGTATAGTTTATGTCCTGCTTAGACGTTAATATATATGTATTTAGATACATTAAAATTTTTGTGTAAAACCTTATATTTAACTTGTAATTGTATCTTATTCTCAATTTAAAAATGAAACATATAGTGACTATTTTATACAATATAAAAAAAAAGTTGACTTAATCGAAGCCCTTTGTTTTTATTTAGTGCATCCTCCCCCCCCCCCCCCCCCCCTCACATAATGTAACAAGGAAATTACACAGCCTTTCCTGTTCAGGTGTGACTGTACATGTCGTAAGAAGGAATTACTCTTACGACATGTGTGGGATTCGAACCCACACTCCTTCGGTGTTTACAGCCAATTTTATACGTTCTTACCCACTAGGCCACCGAGGCCACTAACCTTTTTAAAAAAGACAATAATGTTTTTTGACAATACATCTGTTTTTTTCACATTTTTAAGAAGAGATGACTATCTGAATTTTTTGTTAAATTTTATTTTAAAAAAACATTTTTAAAATCAATTACTATAAATAACACAAATAATTCATTTTCATTCCTAACTGATTTCTTTTTTACATGGTGCAGCTCTTGCAATTTACCTTATTAAATAATGCAATATTTTTAAATCATCAGCTACTAAAGGCCAATTAAATTTGAATCCTATTATTAACTTATCTATAGTAATATTATTTATTTTGTTTATATTATGTCCTCGTATTTATACTATATTTGGTAGGAAGGAGGCTTTGTTAAGAAAAACTACTTTTTCAGTAATTTTCCATTCCATGCAATTAAAAACACTTAAGGAGAACTAACCGAAACCCGTTAGATAAAAATCAAAAAGTCAAAATTCACAAATTCAAAAATTGCAAAGAATATTCTCGAAAAAGTAAAAATTTTTGATTTTGCATAATCTTTAAAGTTCTTCCTAATTATCTTTATTACATACCCATTACATGATAGAATTTAAACTAGTGGGGGCTTCAGTCTTCACCGATTCCCCGATTTTGTAACCAACCCCGAACCCCGATTTTGTAACCAACTCTAAAGTCATTCCTTATTATTTTTACATACATATTTCAACAATTAAGTATTTAAAATAATTGTAGATTTTTTTTTGTGCGGATTTTCTTTTTACTAATTTTTTTTTTTTTTGTAGATTTTTATTTTTTTTTTTGGCTAAAATCATTATGGATTTTATTATTGTGGATTTTGAGATTTGGGAACCCTATTTTTACCTAAAACCCAAAAACTTTAACATTAAATTAAAGTTATATAATTATAAAAACAATAGTTTTATAACATCTTTCTTAGATGAAGTTCACTAAAAAGCAAAGTGTTACGATAATCATGAATTTAAATTAAACTTTTAATTTTGAATAAATATTAATTATATAATACACCACAAAGATAAATACAATCATTTTAAAAAAAAAAAATTACTGTACTGTACTAATTTAAATATAATTTTTCATCAATTAATTTTATAAAATATGTAAGCATTTTTCTTAAAATAATAAAACTTTGGAAATTAATTAAAATAAAAAAAAATGTAATTCCTTATTCAAATGAAACAATTAAGTGCTTCATATATGATTGCCCAAAAATAAAAAATGAATAAAAGTAAATTCAATAATTCAAAAAAATAGTTTTCCCATTCATTTTGAAAAATTGGAAAAAAAAAAATAAAGAAATACCAAACAAAACCTAAAGCAATATAGAAACTTTATTGACTTTAAAAAAGTTTTACTTTAATTTTTCTTTTTATTTTTTTTACAAAAAAACTACATTTACATTTAAAACCAAAAAAAAAAAAAAGAGAAAAAAAACCAAAACTTGAGTAAATATTTTCAATTTG
This sequence comes from Poecilobothrus nobilitatus, assembly GCA_947095535.1. Classification (NCBI taxonomy): domain Eukaryota; kingdom Metazoa; phylum Arthropoda; class Insecta; order Diptera; family Dolichopodidae; genus Poecilobothrus; species Poecilobothrus nobilitatus. The sequence continues at coordinate 320,637,150 of OX352772.1, read as the reverse complement.
TAAAATTTAAACAAATGAAATTTAAAGAAGTTTTTACTTACCAAAAATTCCCATGACCCTATTACAAGTCTATAAATATTGTATTTAAAATATTGGATTTTTTTTGTCAATCCTTTTTTTTTTTTTTTTTTTTGTTAGTTCGAAAAAAATAAACAAAATAATAATGAATAAAAAAATGATTTTTTTTTGTTTCTAAAATAAAAAAAAAACTCTTATTTAAATTTTTAAATATTAATACAATCTAAAAATGTGAACTAATACATTAAACTTAATATCAATAACGAAGGAAAAAAAAAAGAATTATATACATACACGCATATATAAACATATATTCTACATAGTTACAAAATTTTATTTAAGTTAAAAAGTAATCAATAGATATATAATTACTTATACGTTTTTTTTTTAATATTGAACTTTAATTGGAAATATCCTATCATTTCATATGTATTATATGAAATGATCCAATATCCAATATCCAAAATTCTTAAGGATATTCAATTACAGGATCTGTTTATTTTTAATTAAATATTCGAAGAATTCTTTAAACCAATTTCAATATATTAAATTTCAAGGTATATTATATTTCAAGGTATATAAAAGCTTCGATAAATAAAGTTTATATTGAAATAAAAAAAATAAAACAAAACAAAATATTATATTCATAAAGAACTACAAAATAATTAATTAAAAACTTTTGTAAACCTAAAAGTATGCAAATTTTGGGTTTGGGTTTTTTGTTTTTTTTTTTGTATATTTTTTTCTGCATTATTGATTAATTTAAATGTTAATGGTATTATGATAATCAGTTTTTCTTAAATTTTTTATAAGCTAAGGTAATTTTAAGATTATATAGAGATTAAAATAAAGTAAATTTAAAAATAAAACTTCCTTATGATTAATGAAGATCAAATAAGTGTCTCGGTATTCGAGTAATTATGGTTCTAGCATATCAGTAAGTATTTTTAAATAGAATAAAAATATTTTTGAAAAAAGTCATTCTAATATCTTGAAAATCAAGTATTATTAATGTAGCTCTTTAAGTTAATAGAATTATTTATGTTAAGCAGAATTAGAGCAGCTATCACTCTGAAATGCTATTTCAAAAGTTGAATATTTGGGCATACAGTATATATAAAAAATTTGAATATAATTAGCCACAATAAAGGTAGTCATGAAATAGTTATCGTAGATAGTCATCGACCACAAATAAATTGATCATATTTTAATTTTAAAACAGAATTTCTACTTTGATAACTAAATTGTTGTCGTTCCTTATAGATATCGCTATAGATACACATCGCTATTCTTTGGAAAAAGACATTTATTCTTTAATATTTTTTTATTTTTTTTTTTTTTGTTTTTCTTTTGCCTTTTCAGGAAAAATGCCAATTTTTACTGATTTTTATTTTAAATTTTCAGTTTGAAGCATTAGTTCAAATATATCGAAATAAAATTTGAAGTGGGATATTTTACAATAAAATATTTTGTTGTTGTCCCGTATATTTGAAAATATACGATTTGTGTTGTGCATTTGATGAAAATTAATATCTGCGTTTTTGACATTTCATAACATTATAAACCTTTTTGATAGCTTTGCTGATTCTGTTCAAACCATTATTAATATATTATTTATAATTAATTACTATATGGTAAATAATCATTTTCTCCGTTTAATACCGTATTCATAGGCATTCTGTTAAATAATAAAAAGCGTAAAGTGTTTAAAATAACAGTGTAAACTTTCTTAAAATTTTTATAATCTAATATATAGACACTTTCTACAATTTTAATAAATCTCTATGTGTGTATTATTAAGAAAATCTGTTAAGACATGTAAAATTATAATTAGACCCCTATAATTGCTCTTAAACAGGGAGTTGTACAAAAACAATATTTCTAATATAACTTTTGCTAATTTTGAAAGATTTGAAAGAAAAGATTTATATTTAAAAGAAAGAGAATTATACAAACATTTGGAAATAGGGGTTTTTTTTTCAAACTTTAATGGAGCTGTCTTGGTTATTTTAACAAATTCTTATAATTAACTCGTAATAATAATAAATATTTCTGCTAATTGAATTCATTAAATCACATACAGAATATATTAATTTTTAAATAAATTCCAATATAAATTATTTTATTATTAAATATTAAATATTTTTTTACAATTATGCTAATTAATAAACAATTAAACAAAAATAAATTAAAACGAAATTTTTTATTATTATGTATATACAATTTTTTATATAATATCTAAATTAAATTATTCCTTGTTTTATAAATTTTACTAAATTTTCTTTTTTTTTTTTGGTAAATTAACATAAATTACAATAACTTTATACATGTTTGTATACATAAGTGCATATAAGTGCAATTTGTACACATAAGTGTACAAATTTGAATACTAAATTACATTTTAATTTTTAATAATTTTTTTAGTTTTAAATTATAGTAAAAGGAAATATTTTGGCAAAAATTTATAAAATAATAAAAATGTTATAGTTAAAAGTATTGGATGTGGAGAAAAATTTTAAAATAAATTACAGCATGATTTTTTAAGCAAAAAAAAAATGTTAATATACCAATTGTTTCATTTCATTTGAAAATATATTTATTTTATATTCATTTTTGATGCAGTAAACCAATTTTTTGTTTTCATAAACAAAGTAAACCAAGTATCCAAAGTAAACCCAGTAAACCAACCTTTGTTTTCATAATGTACACATGATCCTTATTTTAATACACTTATATATGATGACCATATAGTCAAATATACATATTTCAATATATTAAAATAATACTCAAAGCATAGTTTTTTTGATTAAATTCGGGACGGGATGTTTTTTTTTTTTCATTCTTTTTTATTTTTATTTAATTTTAATTTAATCATTTTTAATTATAATCCTGAAACAAAAAACAGTTTTCACCAAAATAAAATTTTTTTTTATTAAATTTTCTACCATCAATTTTCTGCTATAGATATATAATTTTTTAAGAAACAAAAGATTTATTATTCTTAATATATATATATGTAGGTATATTTTTTTTAATTCCATAAACAATAAAATAATTTTCATGATAAAACCAATACATACATAATAAAGTTTTTTTTTTGTTTTTAAATAAAATTTATATAAATAGATTTTTTTAATTTTTTTTTTTTTATTTTAATATTTACAATTTTTTTTTTTAATTTTTTTCCAATTATTTTCATTTTATTTCAATACAAAAGCAGGAAATGTTTTCATGCAGCCTATTATTATTTGGATGATCCACCAAATCATCCAACAATACCTCAAGTTGATTGGGAAGTACCAATTGAAGTTGGTGGTGAAATACGTGCTGCTGTGCCAGTAAATGAATTTACAAAACATGTTGCATCATTGCATGCTGATGGTGACATTGGATTTAGTAGGGAATATGAAGCAATACAAAATGAATCAATTGTTGAAGATTTACCATGTGAACATTCACAGCATCCAGAAAATAAAAGAAAAAATCGTTATCTTAATATAATTGCATGTAAGTATATATATATATTTATATATATAAATGTATATTAAATACATATAGAAATTTATTATAAATACATATAAAAAAAAATTTCAATTGAAAAAATTGAATTTAAGTTACTTAAATAACAATAAGTGTATATTATTTATGTAAAATGGAATATTGAAATAATTTTATATTAACATTGGTGGCAACTGACAAATAAATACATATAATAGGAATAACTTTTAAAAAATATTTTCTTTATATAAACAAATCGTATATTAAAAGAAAATAGATGGTAATATCGGTTTTCTTGAATTTTTATTATATAATTAAACCTATCATATATAGTTTCATTTCTTAAATCTCAAATCATACAAAAAAAAATATTTGAATAGAAATAAGTTTGAAACTATAATTCATTCAGAATTACTCAACAGCATATCCTTTAATATTTGTTTATGAACATTAAATTTGAAATTGGAAAAAAGTGTAGAAATGATAGTTATTACCTTATATTTTTACGAGGGCAAAAAATCAAGGATCGAGTAAAAATAAAATATAAAAATAAATAATTCCACAGAAGGGTATTAATAAATACTATATCGAAATAATGATATATATGAAATAATATATAAAACGTCAAAAATACGACATTGATCAAAAAAAAATTTTCATAAATATTTTGATGTCGTTGTCATAAATTCTAAAACTATACTTTGAAATCAATACAATTAGGAATTCATTGCATTTATTGCTGCTGCACGGCTAAATATTTTCATTTTTAATGTTTGTAGTAAAAATGGCTGAAATTGAATTAAGGTAAAAATATTATTTTGTTTTAAATTTTACTACTGTGAATCATGGGTGGCGCAATGTATACAGTTAAAATTATTAATACAAAGTCATTTAAAATATGAAGAATAATTTTAAAAAAATTTTTTAAGCATGCATTAATTCAAATTTCTGAAACATCAATGACAAATGCAAATAATTGCTAAAATCAATGATGCTAAAGCAAAAATTAATATCATTAACGGATGAGCGTCAAATTGTTGACTTTTTAGAAAAATACCTTTACTGTTCTTCTTATCGAAGCATTATCCTTTATGTATGTATATATTTTTTTTTTGTTTTTCTTCAAAAATTATAAATGTCAACATTTTCTGAACGTTAAAATGCCTTAAATTACATAAAATTATAAAAGAATTAGACTTCAAATTATAGTAGCTACGATTTCCGAACAATATAACTATAACGGAAATCATATAACTGACATTTTCATTATGGTTTTCTGATATCAAAATTTTATTTGTATTTCTAAAGGGGTAAACTATTAATTTCAAAAAATCTGCGTAAAGAGAAAAAATTTATATACCGTTATAAAACGTTATAAGATCACTTTATTTTTCTTTTTGATTAAAGTTCTAATATACATTATAAAATGAAAATCTATATCAGCAATACCATAATTTTCTATATAAACAAAATTTAAAGTACCGTTTTTTAGTATTAAAATCTGAATATTGTTAAAAATATTTTAAGAATTCAATTTTCAAATCAATGTATTTTATGAAAACAATTCAGAAAAAAAATATATTTTAAATTTAATTCAGTTTTGATGTTGTTTTTTAATGTTTTTCTCTACACAAATTTAATTTCTAAAGTGTTCTGTTTATGCTCGAAACGCAAAAAATATCGCATATTCGTACACACCACATTAAATAAAACATTAATAAACTATAAAAACAAAAAAAAAAAAAAAATGAAAATCATTTGCAATTAAAGAACAAATGGAAAAATGTTAGTTATATATAGGATTATCACAAAACAATTTTCCCTATTTTCACAATATTGTGTGGTGCACATGAAATTTAATGTAATGGAATTGAATTGTGTTGAAAAAATTTAGTCCTTATACTTTTGATATCAATCTGTTATTGGTATATGTATTTCTTTACCATTTTGTATACATACATAATATATATGTGTATGTTTATATATATAAAAATTCATATATAGAAAACTCATATATATATATTATATACATTATATATATAGTATATATATATATATATTAGTTTGTTTATAATATATGCAAAATGGTAGAGAAATATTTATATATATAAATATATATATATATATATATGCAATATATCTGTATACTGTATATATATATATATATATACAGATCTCAAATTTTGTTTTGTTTTTTTTTTTTTTTGTTATTTTATATATTACCAACAGAAAAGTATACTTGTGAATCCTTAAAACTAGATTTTATTTTACGAATATACTAATTATACATAGGTATATAGGGATAATATAGCTATATATAGGCATATTCATATTATGTTTGTATAGATATTAGACATATGAAAAAAAAAATTATTTAAAAGAACTATTTTCTTGTATTGTTATAGCATAAAATGATAGCTTTTTACAATTGTTATTAATGGGTTAATCCAATGAAGTGTAAATTTCATTCTGTTTTATTTCATAATTGTTTTTTTTTGTTCTTGCTCTTTATATATTACTTTAAAAAGAAACTTTTATATTTCTTACAACCAAAAATTTGTCTGTCAAAAAGAAATTATTGTCTGTCTATCTAGAATTTAAATTTCCATCTAAACCTTTAAATTTACTAAGCTATGTTTGATACATTGATTTTTATAAATATAAATTTTAGCTAAAATAAATAATTAATATAAGTCTACATTCCCAATTAACGACCAATATTTTATAACAAACAAATTTCCAGTATAATAAAACAAAAATTTATATATAGAAATATATATATACATGTATTTTATTTTAGTTATTGGCCATACCAAGGATATACACATACAATATATCAAATATAAAATGGAAAAAAATGTTTAATAAAAATTTATTTCTTAATTATTGCATATTTTCAGGTTCTCTTTTTTTTTCTTTTTATCCAATTTAAGTTTATGTGTAGTCCATTTTAAAGAAATACCTGTTTAGCGATAACAATGCTTTTATTACATATTTTTTTTTTTACCTTTCTTTTTTTTTTACATGTTTTTGCATTTGCCATAAAATAACATACATATACAAGCATATAATATAATACATATCTACTCATAAATTTAAAATAAATTTTTATTGTTAAATGATTGGATTTTCAAATGTAAAAATATGCTTTCATACACTAAAAAAAATAATACAAATACTTAATGTTTATGAAAATCCATCATACCATAAAATGTTTTTATAACGCATCCCCTTATAAATTAAGGTCAAAGATCTTAAAGGATAAAATCAAAGATTATAATTTTTCTGCATGCATATACAGGGTGTCCGAAATGTATATGTGTGTATTTAAAAATTATAATATTTTTTGGCTTTAAAAGCTAATAAATACACAACTATGAAAGTTAAGATATTTATATTAAAGCTCATAGTTTCGGCTGTGTATCAATATCTATACGAATCTTCGGTATTATACAGCAGCGAAGATATTACTATGTTTTTAAAAACTTAACGAAAATACGTTGAAGGCCGTTATCTCGGAAACCGTTAAGAATAGGTCTTCCCTCCAGAACATTTTTTTATTTGTTTCGATCTCCCATATCACATCTTTTCTTCGTGATCTTCGAATTGCGGACACTCTGTATATATAAGGTTATTTTTATAAAGTGATGGAAAAAAAAAATAATATAAAATAAAATAAATTCGTATATTTATGAGAATATTAAAAATGTATCGTTTTATTCGAAATTTTGAGATATTATAAGTAGTATATTTAACTTTTCTTTGATTTGTATTTTTTTATTTATTTGCTTTTGTTTTTTTTTTTTTTATTTTTTTTATTTAATTTTGTTTATTTTCGATATTTTTTTTTTTATTTTGAATTTTCTTTCGATCTAATAAATACATACGTATAGCTAATAATATTTATGTATATAAATATTATGTATGCATTCTTATATTGCAATATATTATGTATATTTTATATTGCAATATTATGAAAATTTTTATATAAAACTGAAATTGAATTATTGCAAAATTTTGTATGTATATGTTTATTATTATGTAACAAACAAAAATTATTAAAATAAATAAGTATATACTTGAATTTGTTTATTTTCCAATTCTTTATCAAAGAAAATTTTTTATTTGTATTTTAAGAGGATTCATTTAAATAGCTATTCAATTATTTTATTTGAACCTAACCTAATTTTTATGATACAATTGATAATAGGCAAAAATAAAAAACAAAAACAAAAAAAAACAATATACATATAAAAATAATTATTAAAATTTAATAAAATAATATAAAAAAAAATTTAAAATTTAACTTTTTTCAAAAAATTTTAAAATTTATTATTTTTAATAGGCTTAAAATCTTCTTTAATAATATTTTAAAGATAAATTAAATTAATAAAATTATATATTATCCTAAGGGCGAACAGAATATATACTTGATGTTCTTGATGTTCTCCTCGTCATGCACTGCGTCTTGTCAAACCGATCTATTCTCTTCATGATGAATCGTATCATTTTTCACTGGTCAAGGATTCACACTACATAGAGTTAGCGCAGCGTCCCTCTCCCAAGGTTCTCTTCCTTTAATATTCTAAAAAACGCAGAGCATGTAGTAATGTTCCCATCCTCTTGTCAGTATGTTGTCTTAGGATCAGATGGCTTGCACCAATGAAGTTCCCGTCAATAGTTTCAAATTTATTCTGTTGAGTTTTAGAACTTTCTTTGTCTCTTTATTGACTGGTTCGGCTCAGAAATCCTTCTTGTGTTCCCGGGAACTAAAACCGCCCAGTTTTTTGTTATGTATTTTACCGCAGAATGTGATAATCCTATCTCCACAATCTTTACCAATCTTCTAATTAAAATCACAAATATAGTTTGGTAATAAATTATGCCTCATTTTGAATACAAAAATTAATACATTTAAACTAGAAATATTTTCATATATTAGATCACTTCAGAGTTGAGAGCATGTCATTTTTTCATATGTCTCTTATTTAAACAAAAAAACATTAAAGTCTTTATTCATATAAATTATATCGAAACATTAAATAAAATAAATGAAAAACTCTTAAAAAAATTAAAAACCTACACTAATTTTAAAAGTTAAATTAGGTTGAAACGAAAAATTTTTAATATACATTAGCAGGTTCGATAAAATTTTTTAATATCCTTTTTAGCACATTTTCAAAACAACATTTTGAAAAAATGTCCCTCCGTTCATTTGTTTACAAAATGTCTACATCTTTCAAGATAAGGCAATAATATTTTAACAATGGGTAGGTCTCATAAAAAAATTAATGTTGTAAAACAACTTTTTTAAGTAGCCTCATCCATTACAGAGTTCCAGCTTCTCAAACTTCTAAAAAAGCCGTATTTTTAAATGTGTATATCTCAAGTTCTGCTTAACAATTTTTCAATTTAAAAATGCCATTCGACAGCACTTTTTTTTTAAATTAATATCAAAATTATACATTTTTTTTAAATTTAGTACTCAAATTTATCGTTATGTTAAAACAAAATTTTGCATGATTTTTCTTCCTAGACATAACTTCAGCACGCTTTTAAATAGAGACTTGAAATTTAGAGAGAAAAAAAATTAGTATAAGTTTCCTCAGAAAACTTTTTTGTACCACCCTCTGTTTAAGAGCTATTCGGGCGCAAAAATTGAAAATTAACTATTTTTGACACCTGTAACTTAAGCATCTGTAACTTAGACACTTGAACCATAATTTTTCATCTGTAAGACAATATAAAAATTAGAGCTTTCATTTTAACATATTATGTCCTTTTATTTTGCACATTTTTCCTTATTCAAATTCTAAGAAACTTTAATGCTAGTCACAATTCTAAACAGTTTGTATTGTATTTTGGAAAATGTGAGCCTTTAAAAACCATCGATTTACTAGCTGCCTTGTTTTTATTTTTTCAAATTTATTATTCAGTTTTATAATTAATTAATCATTCATATTCATGAAAAATAATGTTGGCATCCATTATATTTACAATAATATAATCAATTTTATTATAAAAATCACTCTAATATTACTATTATCTTCATTTTTATTAATTTCAATTTTAATTTAATTTAATTTAATTTAATTCAATTTCATGAATTTCAAAAAATATAAGAGAATATAACCAGACTGAATTAAATAATCATTAATATATTTAATATCAAAATAGTATAATTACTATAAAAATTTTTATTGAAATATAGATTTTTTTCTCTACACTTCCACTAAATTGATTTTTCAAATTCATTTAACTAATTTACCATGATATAGAGGCTGGTATAGGTACCAACTTATAAAATATAATAATAAAAATATTCATTAAAATGTTTATTTGATTTTTAATGATTATTATTTTAATAATATGTCGATTTTAAATAAATTGCTTATAGTTTGTATTAATATACAGACCTTTTTACATCACTATGTATATACAATTCGATAAAAATACTTTATACCAAAGCTATTAAATATGTATATAGTTATATTATAAAAAAAAAACAGTTAAGAAAGGTCCTGACTCCTGAATTGTTAAAGTAATTGAAAATCTTTATTTAGCATATTTTTTATATTCAAAAAAAAAAAAATAATAATTTTTTTCCTTTTCTTACTTCAGATGATCATAGTCGTGTTCATTTACATCCAATGCCTGGACAAAAGAAAGGTTTAGATTATATAAATGCAAATTTTATTGATGGTTATCAAAAATCAAGAGCATTTGTTGGTACACAAGGACCATTACCAGATACATTTGATTGTTTTTGGCGTATGATTTGGGAACAACGTGTTTCTATTATCGTTATGATAACAAATTTGGTTGAAAGAGGACGTCGTAAATGTGATATGTATTGGCCAAAAGATGGTACAGAAAGTTATGGTGTTATACAAGTTAAATTAATTGAAGAAGAGGTTATGGCAACATATACAGTAAGAACATTACAAATTAAACATTTAAAGGTAAGAATATTTTACATATATAATACTATATATATACACATTGCATATTATATATATATATAAATAGAGATATAACTATGTACTTATATAATTTAAAATTTTTATTTTTATTTTTATATTTTATTTTATTTTTGTTTGTTTGTTTGTTTGTATTTTAGTTAAAGAAGAAGAAACAAATTAATAGTGAAAAAATTGTTTATCAATATCATTATACAAATTGGCCTGATCATGGTACACCAGATCATCCATTACCAGTATTAAATTTTGTTAAAAAATCATCAATAGCAAATCCACCAGATGCTGGTCCAATTGTTGTTCATTGCAGGTATAATAAATATTAAATTAGAATTCTTTTAATCTTATGTTATAATAATAATTAAAAACCGTATTAGTTTTTATAGTATATTTGACGGATTTTCTTGTTTTTTTTTTGTTTTTTTTTTTTTTTCTTTAGCGCTGGTGTTGGCCGTACTGGCACTTATATAGTTTTAGATGCAATGTTAAAACAAATAGCATCTAAAGGTGTTATTAATGTATTTGGTTTTTTACGACATATACGAAATCAAAGAAATTTCTTAGTTCAAACTGAAGAACAATATATATTTATACATGATGCTTTAGTTGAAGCAATTGCAAGTCAAGAAACAAATTTACGTCGTGATCAAATTGAAGAAATTAAAAATAATCAAACATTTTTGGAAAATCAATATAAAAATATAATACAATTTCAAACAAAAGATATTCATATTGCATCAGCAATGAAACAAGTAAATTCAATTAAAAATCGTGGTGCTATATTTCCAATTGAAGGTAGTCGGGTACATTTAACACCAAAACCAGGTGAAGATGGTAGTGATTATATAAATGCATCATGGTTACAGGGATTCAGACGTTTAAGAGATTTTATTGTAACCCAACATCCAATGTCACATACAGTTAAAGATTTTTGGCAAATGGTATGGGATCATAATGCTCAAACAATTGTATTATTATCATCATTAGATGAAATTGTAAGTTTTATAATTTAAAATTAAAAATTTTTTTTAAATAAAATTTATAATTAATTGGTTTTTTTTTTGTTTTTAGACATTTGCACAATTTTGGCCTGATGAAACACAACCCATTGAAAGCGATTCTTATCGTGTTAAATTTTTAAGTAAAACAAATAAAAGTGACTATGTTAGTCGTGATTTTGTTATACAATCAATACAGGATGATTATGAATTAAATGTTAAAATGTTACATTGTCCTAGTTGGCCAGAAATGACAAATCCAAATAGTATTTATGATTTTATTGTTGATGTACATGATCGTACCAGTGATTATCGTAATGGACCAATTGTTGTTGTTGATAGGTATTAAATTTTATTTTTAAATATACCTATACATAATATATATTTAATTATTATTCTTTTTAAATTTTATTTAAATGTATAGATATGGTGGAGCACAGGCATGTACATTTTGTGCAATAACATCATTAGCAATGGAAATGGAATATGATCGTACAGCAAATATATACACATATGCCAAATTATATCATAATAAACGTCCTGGTGTATGGACATCTAGTGAAGATATATGCCTTATATATAATATATTATCATATTTACCATCAAATTTACAACTATTAAAACGTACAGCAATTCGTACAGAATTTGAAGAAGTTACTACAGCAACACCGGATTTATACAGTAAAATCTGTAGTAATGGTAATATTAGTAGCACATTAAATTCAAATCAGTTAACTAATATAAATATAAATGCTGCTGCAATTGGTCCTGATAACGATGGAAATCAACAAACAACAATTTTAAATAATGGTTCAACTATTATTGGAACTGGTGATATTACAACAATAACATCAACAACACCATCTGATGGCATTATTATGATACCACCAATACAAACTGTTCCATTGGATGTTGTTATATCGGCTGGTGGTATTGGTGGTGGTGGTGGTATTATTCATCATCATAATCATCATCAATCACAACAAACAATACAACATCCATTAAATCAAATTGATAATGATATAACATCTGTAGCTATTACAGATGCTCAAAAATTAGATGTCGTAGGTTAAACGAAACACAAACAAAAAGAAACAAGTATTTAAAAATAAAAATCACAAAATAGAAAAAATAATATTTAATCATTAAAAATAAAAAAAAAATTAAAAAAAACAAAAAAGAAAAAAAACAAAACAAAAAGTATTTATAAAATAAAAGAAACATACACAAACAAAATAACAGTAAAGTACATATACAATAAAATAATAAATATACACAAAAAAAAAAACAAACAGTGAAAATAAATATAAAATTTTTAATTAAGAAATAAAATTAAATTTTTTTTTTTTTTTTTTATATATAATTTTATATTTTATAAGATTTCTATTAACATAATACTATATAATATAAGTTAAATGACTATTAAATTTTATAAATTTTTAATTTTAAGTAGGAGTTTTTTTTTTTTATCTAACATTTAAAAAAAAAGGTTATTTTTTTTTTCATATATAATAATTGTAAATTAATATAACATTTTTATTTATATTAAATGTAATAAAATTCTATGTTTTTGATCTAAAAGAGCAAAAAAAAAAGAAAAAAAAAAAATGAAATTTTTTTTTAATCACATTTTTATTTTTAATTTTTTTTTACTTTTTATATGAATTTCATTTTCGAATTATGTTATAATATTTTATATATATTTATAATATATAAATACATCATATGTGTTTTTTGTTTTTTTTTTTTTATAAATTATATTTCTAGAATATAAAATTTTTTTTTGAAATTTCTAGTCAAAAAGCAAAAAAAAAAAAAAAAAATTAGTTTTTAATTAAAGAAAAATTGCAGAAAACTTTAAAGTTTGTTGTTTTTTTTTTTTTTTTTTTAAAGAATATTTCTTATTTTAAAATTCTCTACTACATCATTGGCGTTAATGTAATATGTACAGAGTGATTTTAATATATTATTTTTTTCTTTTTTTTTTTTTTTTCATTATTTATTTTTTATATTTTTGATCCGACTCCGATCCGATTTTTTCTTCTTTTCATTTAATTAATTCTTTTATTCATTGAACAAATTCATATTCAACCTAAATAAAATTTATTTTTTAATTTTTTAGATATCTTAAGATTTTTTATAAAAGTAAGTAAGTATAAATTGATGTTTTATAAAGTATTATTGTATTATAAAATGAATATGGTTATGCTGAAGTCCGGTAAAAAAAATCGTTCGAATAAAAAATTTCCATTCCGCATTCAAAAAAATTGGTTATTTAAGCTAAAGTTCATTTGGCTGCAAAAGTACTTTTTGCAAATGTAAAAAACATATGTTTCGTAAAATATTTTTTGTATATCTAATATTTTTTACACTGAATAAAACTTTCTCCTGAAATGCTTAATGCTTGCTTACAAATGACTAATTGTGTCGAAAGGAGTTTCATTCATTTTCATTCGTTTTACCATATGGAATTTTTGTTCACGAACTTCGGCATAACCATATAAAATAAATTTGAATTGTATATTTTTGGAAGAGAACATTTTTTTTTTTTTTGAGCAGAATTAATTTTTAAATAGCAAAATCTATTTATAAATTTACATACTGTTGGAACTGTTTTTTTTTTTTTTTTTTCAATCAAAATATTTGTAATCGCGCATTTATTTTGATAATTTAAAATCACTCTGTTTATTAAATTAAAATTATAAGAAAATTTATAAACAAAACACACACCTAATACAAGTAAATACTATATAGAAAAAATAAAAATTTAAGTTTGTCCTAAAAAAAAAAAAATAAATCACAAAAATAGAAAATTAATAATATTTATATATATACCTATACATATAATAATTATTAATATAAAATATAAAAAATATCACAAATAAAAAGAAAAAAAAAAATAATAATTTATTATTTATTATTTATACAGCATACCTTTGTAAATGTTTAAATAAATTTTTAAATATTATTATTATACTATTAAAATAAATTAGCGATAAAATTGAAAAATATGAAATTTGTACGAATCTGTTCAAATAGTTTGAATGATAAAAAAAAAAAAAAACCTAAAAACAAAAAAAAAACACAAAAAACAAAAAACCTGCCTGAATGAATGAAATTTTTATATAATTAAATAATTAATATATAAACCTATTAAAAATATAAACCATAATATATGTAAAAAAAAAAAAAACACAAAATAAACAATTAATCTAATTATTTATAAATATATATACATACATTTAAATATATATATATATATTTAAAAATGTTTTTTATATTTTTAATATCGCGAAAAATACAAAACAAAAAAAAAAAAATAAAAAAAATTAGCTTTTATACAAAAATTTCTTTTTTTTTTTTTTTGTTCTTCATAATTTTTTCATAATTTTTATTATTAATAATTAATTAATTAATTGTGCATAAATAAAAAATTTTTTATTATTAATATGTATATATACAGGCATACAAAAATATTATATATAAAAAACATTTATAAATATTTTATTTATAATTTCATTTAATATTATTCAGAAAAAAAAAAAAACAAATTATTTTGACTTTTGTTTTTTTTTTTTTATATTAATAATATATTAATGAAAATTTTTAATATAAATTTAAAATAATTTTTAAAAAAATCTTTGCGATTAAAACTATATATATATATATAATATTAAATTATAAATAAATTTCATTGATATGAATGAAAAATATATTAAAAAAAAAAAAGAAAGTAAAACAAGCAAATAAATAAATAAATAAATAAATAAATTTATATAATGAAAAAAAAAAAAAAAAACAAAAAAACAAATTAATTAAAATAAAATGCAAAAATTTATATTTCTAAATTATATATATATATATATATAGTTTATAAATTTATAAATATAAATAATTTATATTAAATAATAAATAAAACAAAAACTTTAAAATACTCTAATTATTAAAAAAGAAATTAAATATACATAAAAAAAAATACGCAAAAAAAAAAAAAAAAACAAAAATACTATATTAAAATAAAGGATATCTTTTCTTATTTTATTTGTTATAATTTGTAAATATAATAAATAAAATAATAAAAAATAAAAAAAAAAAAAAATAAAAAAATAAAATTATTAAATTATAGACAAAGGAACTTTTTAAAAAAATGATATATATATATATGTATATTTAAAGACTGGTTTTGTACACTTTTTACATAAAATATATGTAATTAGTATAAACAAAAAAAAATATTAAAAATAAAAATATAAAGTAAATTTTTTTAAATCATTTAAAGAAAAAAAAAACACAAAAAAAATCCTTGTAAAATAATTTTTTTTTTTTTAATAATGTTTTTTTTATTTTGTTTTTATTTTTTTTTTTTTTTTTTTCAGCACAACTTTAAACAAAATTTTGTCATCTCTAAATATTGTATTTATTTTAACTATATAATAAATATATAATTAATAAAATCAATGTATAACAAAAATTTTATATTCGATTAAGGACTTTATATTTATTTAATTTATTTAATATTTTATAATTTATATTTTTGTCCGAAAATTCGAATATAAATAATTAATATTTATATATGTATGTATATACAATAATATTTCAAAAATATTATATCTATATTGTTCAAGAATATTCATGTAAATGTAAAGGTTTTTATATAAAAATATACAAATCAGAATTTTATATTTTATCTAAGATCTTGTGCTAATCGATAATTTTTTACTGAGAAAAGTTCAACATTTTACTTATTATTAAAAATGAATTGAATGTCAAATCACAGTAATCACAGTAATCACAGTAAATCACAGTAAATCACAGTAAATCTTTGATCACAGTAAATCTTTTTATTTTTTCGCCAATTCAGTAAATTTTTTTCAACTTATTTTACAACACGTAAAAAGTTATCGGTTAGCGTACCGCCTAATACAATAAAATAATGTACCGAAATGTAATGGATTCTCATTAAAATATTAAAAAATATTCAAATTTAAATTGCTAAACTCAAATTTGTTTAACATTACATTAATTTATAATAATTTAAATTTTTTTTTTTCTTCTATAAAATTATAAACTCAGTTTCGTCTTCCTAAAAAAAAAAAAAATAATATCTAAAGGCCACCTCAGACTATGTGTATTTGTTATTCATATGACATTTTCGAATGTATGGCATAAATATTGATAGAAATTTATTTTGTGTACTTTATTTTGTATGCGGTCCAATCACTTGTATTTTAATGTTATTGTATTGGTAAAGTGTATTTTTTTTTTCTCTGTAGTTAATGCTTTAGTTATAATAACATTACCACCATAATCACGGCTACGGTTACCAATTTCAAGCCTTTGTAAATCATATTTTTGAGTTATAATAATGGCACTACGGTCCACGGCCCACAAATGTAGTTGAATTTTTAAAAATTTTTTAATAATCAGCAACAATAATGGGTATACCCAATATGGAAATTGTGGAGCACTCAACAAAAGAATTATATTCAATCCGTATTATATACTGAATTCCGTTAAACCAAAAGCGTACGACACAACTACTAAAAATTAAAACAATATTTATTTAGAAAACAAATAAAGTACTTATGTACATAAAATATATGTTAACTGTGTCTTTATTTGACTGTGTCCATATAGTTATATTACATTAATAATTATTAATTGCAACCTTAAGGGTAAGTTCACATGGGATGCATGCATCCAGATGCAAAAATTATTTCGGTTACATTTCGTATCGAATAGTATACAGTAATATTAACGAATATTTTGCAACCATTATGCATCCACTCGTTCACGAGATACAAATGTTTTTCTTTTTTATTATATCCATCTTCAAAATATTTCAAAATATTTAACGTTTAAAATTTTTGACGTTTGATTACTTTTGTAATTGACGTTAGAACAAATTTGCATCTTGTATGATTTTTATAGAAGATGTAAAAAATTTTGCATCTAAAATGAGCGAAAGAGAAAGCATGCCATGAATACGATATATATTTTCAACCAATCATCCGTTTGCATCCGGATGCATGCATCCCATGTGAACTTATCCTAAAAGTATAACTAAAAAACTGTTAGCAATCAGCGGCATTCCAAGTCATATTATGATAATTTATGTAATCCGTGTAAAGTGGCCTTAATAAAAAATGTTGTTTGCTTTACATGAATATTCTTTATATATACATAATATAAAATATTTTCATTATGTTTGTTGTGAAAAATATATGTATTTATTAAATTAATACTTTCTTTTTAAATTAATAAAAAATTTTTTTATTTATAATTCCAGCTTTTATAAATCCATTAAAAATTAATACAAATAATATCATAAATGCCATAAGTGTTATAAAAAAAAAAATACTTTAAATAAAACCCAGTATCTTATTTATTACAAAAAAAAAATGTTTTTGTTATAATTAAATTTAAATTTAATACAACAAAATAAAAAAAAAAAATAAAAAAATATATATTTTTTATTTTTGCATAATATATTAATTAAACCCATTCCAAAAATATGTTTTTTGAAATTTATTTTAAAATGGACAAACCATTTATTCGAAATTATCGCAAAAAAAAAAAAATAAATAAAATAAAGCATTTTAAAAACTATATTAAAAATATTATTCTAAAATTATTAAACATTATATTCGATTTTCTATTTCTTTTTCAATTTGACTAATTTAATTATTTAAGTTGTATTTAAATGTAAAAGAAATTAAAAACTAATCTTATATTATATTTTACCTACAATTGAAATGTGATTTTAAAACTATATTAAATATATTATTTAATAAATAAATAAAAAATAAAATATATATAACATATATATTACATATATATATACATAAAAAAAAAAAAAACATATAAAAAATATTAAATTTAAAGAAAAGAAACATGCATTTTAAATACATATTAAATAAATAATTAAAAATAGGTAAATCTTAAAAAATAAGAAATGGCGAAAAATAAATTTGTAAATAAAAATAAATTTTTTTTTTTTTTTTGCATTACAATAGAAATAAGAATATTATATAAATTAAAAAAATAAAATAAAATTTGTGAACATTTAAATAAATATAATAAATAAGTAAAAAAAAAAATATGTGTACGAAACATTTAAATATAAAAATATATACACTGTAATAAATTTCAATCTATTAATAACTATAAATAGAATATTAATTTTAATTTAAAATATAAATTTTTATTTATATATTTAGTTATTTTTCATTTTCTTTTTTTTTTTTATTATATTATTAGACGTCTTAAACGAACGAGACCACTAGAACTGTGTAAGCCTAAAATATTTTTTATTTCTCAAAAATCCCTTTCGGATATTGTTACAGCAAGGATATCTTTAAAATTAACAGAACCAAATTTAAATTAATGATTAATGATTTTAATGGACTAGTTTAACAAGCGATAGTGAATTTTAGCCGTGTTTACGAATCCTGTGCATTACCCTCCACTACTCTCCCTGGTTAATGAGTAGTCCAATTAGGAGGAGTGTCTTCGGGGTCTTCTATTATCTAAAAAAAAAAAAAATATATATATATATCATATAATTTCATCTCTCTATTACCAAAATAGATTGTTCTTGTCTCATTGTATATTTATACAGACTGGGCCAATTTAAACTGACTAATGCCAAATTTATATAACTTTTGTTATAATTTTTATATAGGTATAACATTGTTAAAAAATGTGTTAAATTTTTTTCTTGTTGACATGTAATGCAACTTCTTCTAATGCATTTAGCATTACGGTACGGAACATTTTTGGTCCCAAAATTGATATTTCTTCAAGAATACATATTGTGGTTTATTTAGGTAAATCCGTTCCTTTAAGTAGCTCGCAAAAAGAATTAAGACGTTGTTAAATCTGGGAAATGGGGACACCAAACGAAATCTAATGAATAAAAAATAAAATAAAGCGAATTTCTATAAATAATTGGGTCACCGACATTGTCCATTGTCGATTTCATAATATGCTCTGTCAGTTCATCCTATATTGGAATACATATGATCAGGGTTATTCATTGTTGCTGAATGTAAAAAATGTTCTATAATGGTTCGACAAATCGTCGTCTAAATATTTGGTCTGCTACATACGCCAAATCGTCAATTTTGAGTTAGGAGTTGTTTGTAGAGTTTTGAAAGGAGCTGCAACTATTGCACTTATCCATTTAAGACTTCACTTCAGTAGTTTAAGAGAGATACTGAAGTTAGCAGAAAACGTATAAGTTCGATTTGCTCTCCAGCTTGTTTTAAACTCCGCAAACAACTCCTAATTCAAAATTGACGATTTGGCGTATGGAGCAAATCAAAATTCAGACGACAAAATGTCAATCATCTTCTGCAAAAAAATATAGGGCGATAACTCTATTGGAGTTATCTTAATTTCACACTAAACAATATACCTATAAGGGTGTAATTGATGCTGATGCAATGCTTTTAGATTCTTTACATCCCAAATTCAGCAGTTTTACTTATTTGCATATTCATTTAAATAAAAATGTTGAAACAATAAAATGATCATGCAGTAGTTTTTTTGAGTTGTAAGAATAGATTGTCGGGACTCGGGAAACATAATAAAATATTATATTCCGGTCTTACACTGAGTAGGTATGTAACTATTATAGAATTTCTTAAAATTCCCTATAATCTGCAAAAAAAAAAATTCAATATTAATAAATATTTTAAAACAGCCAGTCCAAATGTTTACACTCCATCTTGTGCAATATAAACTACGTTGCAATTCTCCTGGGCGCTTTACAGAAACGCAATCAAATCAAAATGAAAAATCGCATTAATAGTAGAATATATAAATAGCTTTAAACTCCATACACATACATATATAAATTTTAGCTCGAAATTTGAATTTTTGATTTTTAAGGATTGCAAAAATAAATTTCTCAAATTTTCACGTACGATTAAGTTGTCTGATAATCGAATATAAAACGAATAAACCTAAATACTTAAATTATATATTATAAATCTGTTATATTATAATAAAAAATTATTTACATACCTTTTTACTTTACTTTGTTTAAATGAAATTAAATAAAAATAAATTTCATTGTATTTATTTAATTATGAGATGATCTTATTAAATAAAATATCAAATATTAAAGATTTTTTTGGATCAGTACTAATTAATATATTTGTTTTTATTAATTCTTTGTTATATAACACATATAGAATCATTATTAATGGATTTTTCTATTCTAAAACTTTTGTTATACAATCATTAAGAAAATTGCATTTTGATTTTGATTATCCTAAGAAAATTTTTAAATTTATATAACAGGAAAATGGGAAATTTTTTAGTATTTCAGAAAAAAAACAAAAAACAATTATTGTTTTATTTATTTTTTTTTTTTAATATATTTTTTTTATTTATAATATATTTTTCTTACTTTTTTTTTAAAAAAACACAATCGAACCATAATACAAGTTTTAAATATAAGTAACAAAATACAAAACAATATAAAATCGAAAATAAATTATTAAAAAAAAAACCAATCTGTAAATGTTTTAAATTAAAATAAAAACTAAAAAAACAAAATTTAATAAAAAAAATGAAAAAAAAAAAAATAAAAACAAAAAATTTTACCTTTAAAACTTTTAGAAAATAAATAACTTTTTTTTTTTAATGTATTAATTGTATGATGGTATTTAAAAGAATAATAAATGTTATATATATATAAATATTAATATTAATAAAAAAAAAATAAATAAATAAAAATTAAAACATTTATTAATAAATTATATTAAATAAAAAAAAAAAAAACAAAAAATTAAATTTAATTAAATTAAATTAAATACGTCATTAATATTAAGAAATTGATAAGAAAATAAAGAAAATTCAAAAAAAAAAAATTCAAAAAAAAAATAAAAAAAATTGACTGTAAAAAAAAATAAATAAAAAAATTATTATAAATAAATATAGTATTATTAATTGAAAATTAAAAGCAGTGAAAATTAGGAAACTAAAATTAAACATAAAATAAAAATAAAAAAATAAAAAATATTTAATTTAGTATAAATATAAATAATAAGATAATAAATTTGAAAATGGATGTAAAAAAGAAAATTAAATAAAAATTTAAAAATACAAAATTTAAAAACAAAATAAAATAAAATAAAAAAAAATATATAAAAACTATATTAATTATAAAAGAAATATATATTTAAAAATGAAAAAGGATGAAAAAAAAAAAAAATAGATTATATAAAAATATGAAATAAAAAGTGTAAAAATTGACTTAATTTTTTTTTTTTCTAGCTCTCCCCCTTTGTAAGTTTTTCATTTACAGCATAAAATTTATATTTTCAATATTATATTTTAAAATCTCAATTTAATTTTATTTTATTAAGTCTATATAAATGCTTTAGTCTATAAAATGCAAGATCTATAAAAAAAAAATGAAATTTTCTAATAATAATGCATTTATTTTTATATTTTTATTTATTATTTAAATATAATTTATTAATACATATAACGGTCTTTTTTTTTTCCTTAAGAAAATGCTTCAAAACTTTTAAAACTTAAAAATAATTTAGATAAATAAATCTTTTAAATCTTTTATTTAATAAATAATAAAATTTCATTATACATATACTATTAATAGAGGCATTATACATACATTATTAATATATGAATGAATTAGCGATTTTCGAGTTAATTATGAACCTATTGAAATTAATTTTATTTTATATATTGGTATCAGGGAATAATAATGGTATCTTATAATCTTAAAAATCTTATTTATGGTAATGGTAAGGTATGGTATTATGATAATCTAATGCAATAGAAAGCAATTGGAAAGGGAATTGGTAAAAAAAAAATTGAAATTTTGAAAAAAAAGTTTGTCCAATTTTAAATGATTTAGAACCTCATCAAAAAAATCATGAAAAGGGGCCAAAATTATGTACCTATCAGTAAAATTATTTTTAATATTATATGACAAAATAATTTTGTGTTTTAACATTAAAAAATTTTCATACAACCGCAATATTAATTATATTACACCATTGAATAAGTCTATATAATATACTTCGAATTTATTAAGCCTATATCTGTAATAGATCTGTTCAATTTAGTTTCGTTGTAGTTTGTTGTAGTTTCGAAGGAGAACTTACAACTGTCCATTCACTTAGGCCCTTCGAACCATTTTGCTTCCCTGCTCAATGATCCGTTCGTCTCTTATATCATCTGATCGAGCCAATCTGCACTTTTTATGCAACGTAATATTTCTATTCTCACTTCAGATATGCTCTCTCAGTGTTCCTCTGCAAGGTTTCATCCCCCTTGGAATTAAAACGAACAGTTATAAGCATTTAAACGCAAAAAAAAAATTGAGAGAAAAGAGTTATCTGCGCTCGATTCTTATTTTCTGCTTTAATCATATTATTAAGTGAAATATGAAAAGTCGAATAAAATAGAGCCTCCCTTACAGAACAATTTTTTGTTCGTTTTGGTATCATAAAAATATTTAAGACCGAAAGGTAATAAAATAATCCTATCTATATGTATATTATGTGTACATACATACATATATATTTGATTATCATTAAACAAAAATGTTATATCTGATTTTTCCAGAAATTTTGAAAAGTCTAATTTTTAGGCTTTTGTCGAAAAATTTAATAAATGTATTACACTCTTTTATAAAATTTTGTAGCTGAATAAAATATATTATAAAATTGTTTATCATAAGATCTGAGGAAGCTCTACATTAAAAGCGAAACGTTGGCAAATTGATGAATTTATTTTAATTTTTGAATGATCTCTGTCCTAATCCAAAGATAATAATATTATTAATATATACATATATATGTACATTGTTCTGCGTCATAATTTATTCCCATTCGTAACAATTAATCTCGAATTAAAAAACTTCTAATTATTAAATTTTTTCCTTTTTAAAATCTGTATTTTGTGAATTAATTTAATTTTTATTAATTATTTTGTGATTTAGAGCATTCTTTGAATGCTGTAAAGCTCTGAATAAACTAAGGAAAATCAACTCAGTCAAGACAGCGTAAACTTCAAAGAACACGGGAGCGCACAAAACGTAACATTCCCATTTGGTGTCTTAATAACTTTTGAACAAACTAAAGTAAATAATATTTTGAAACGTTTACTTCAAATATTAAATTTTTTAATTACATTAAAATACATATTTAAAAAATTACCACCATCTTCTTTTTCTCAAGAAAGTGTTTTTTATAACAATGTGTTGACTCAAATATTGTTCTTCAATTCTTCTAATTTTCGTAGTTTACTGACGTGAGATTTTTGCTTTAAACTAGCCCCATAGCAATTTGTGGCACTATAAAAATGATGAGGTTTATTGCCCTGTAACATTTACCATTGATAGACACTGCAGCACAATGATAATTTTCATAAAAATTTAGACCACAGTTGTCTTGACTTGATAGTTCCCACCAAAAAATCAATTATTCGCGCAACGATTTTAATGAAAATATGCTATGTTAAAAATATTTCGACTTTCTCTATACGTTTAAATCATTGATTGTTTGTTCTAAAGGTAAACTATGACAAATTCTAACAATGGGACAGTTGTTAGAATTTGTCATAGTAATATGGATAATATGGATATATCATTGAGTAATATGGATATATCGCTCCATATTTTTATCTCACACTTTTTTTCCTATATGTAAGAAAATGGCAACAATAAATAATTTTAAAAAAATACCCTCTGCACCATCCAATATAACAGTATTAACTTTTTTTAACAAACAATAGTTTATTTTATTGTTCATTACTTTATTTTAACAATTCCATGGGTTCCATGTAAAATTATACGGTTGTTATACATATTTTGTAAAAAGAAATGTTAATCTTAAAAGCCATTCTTTGATAATAATAATTAAAGAGTTTTTAAACATTTTTTTCTCTATAATAGTATATATGTGTATCTCAATATATCTATATATCCCTTTTTGTTTGTTTTGGCAGTGCCTAATACCAAAACTAAATAAAATAATTAATGTCATCTGGAAAAAAAATTTGATGAAAGCAAAATTAACGATTGAACAAAATCTAAAAGAATTACAACAAAAAAAAAATTTAATATTTTTAAACTCTATTTATTTAGCATTATTAATTATGTGATGTAATCTTATTTTAATAATACAATTCTAAATTATACATATTAAAAATGATAAATTAAAAAGCAGAACAAAAGGTTATTAGAATAAATTAATAAAGTTATATTTTATGTAAAATTAAACTATGTCAAGGAATTGCATTGTTCAAAAAGGAAGTAATTTCATTCATTTGCTATTTATTATTTTAATATAAACTATCAGGTTCTTTAAACCAATATATTAATTTTAAATAAATTATAAAAATAATCTATGTTATAAAAAAAAAATAATCAAAATCTTATGTTACAATTTTTCATTTTTTCATTTTTAATTTAAACAAATATTTTCTTCAGAATTTAAGCAAAATTAACACACATATTCTGACATTTAACTAAAATAGCATCTGTTATCATTTGATACCATTCTTTTGAATATTTTGAGTAATCAGCTTCACGAAATAGATCAACCTTATATTTTCCATCAATTTCGGAAGATAAATAATAATTTATTGCAATTTCTGATAATTCTGGATTAAAATGCTTTAATGACCATTCAAATACACGTAAACAACTTTTCCAATCTAAACGATATATTAGCATTGCAAACAAATGTTTTTCTAAATCAGTCATAATATACATACGACTTAATTCATATGCTTCTAATATTGAATCAAAATAATAAATTGGCGGAATGTTAAAAGATTGTTTTTTTGATTTTAAATTAATTAAATTTAAAAAGTATTTTATTCCATGTACTGTATAATCTTTTAAATGTACCTCACCTTCTTTATTTTCACGAAAATCACTGTTTAACATTGAATTAAATACTTCACTGTTTTGAGATAATAGTTTTTTACTAAATTTAACAGGAATTTGTGAACAACCACGATGTATTAAAAATTTCATTTCATCGTTCACATCATCCACATCATTTTTATTACAAGAATTTTCAATAAAATCAAGTGATTCGTCAAATTCTTTAATATCGTAAAAAGTAATTTTATCACAATACGTTGGTGGTGGTATATTAATACTAAAACTTTGAGCAATTGATGTTATTCCATCTGCTGCTTCAACTTTAAATTCATCATTTTTATTTAAAATTGTTGTTAGTAAAATATTTAAAACATCATAATCTGTCATTAATGAGTACATAAAACGTGAATTTTTAATAATAAATGATACAGCGATTGCCCCTCTTTTTTGATGATTTTCTTCACTTTTTAATAGTTTTATGATTTCACCACGTCCATATCCAGTTTCGGCAACACATGTTAAGGTATCAATGAAATTTATGGCACCAAATTTTAACTAAAATAAATTAAAACTTAATTATTTCAAATATTCAAAATAAAACTTTGAAACATACATCATCGTTTCTAGTCATTTTATACAATTGATGAGGAACATCTTGTTTCAATATTTTTAAAAAGAATTTGCTATCACTGAAATATAAGAATAAAAATTATTTAAAATTGATTTAGTTATTAAATAGATTTTATGATTACGATAAGATATTAGTTAAGGAACTGCCAAAACTATTATGGTTAATTCCGAACACATTAATGGCTTGTATAATAGTATTTAAAGTTTCAGGTTTTCCTAGTTCAGCTCGATTAGCTACTAGTAAACTAACTCGTAGTAATAAATTATCTATAATATCAATTGCATTTCTAGAAGATATTTTCTCTGTTGTATGCTCTACGAAATTAAAATTAATATTTTATAAAAATTTAGAAATTAATATTAGAAAAATTGAAATTAAAAATAATTACCAGTATCTTTTTTCTCTTCTTCAATATCGGAACCATTTTCTTCGATATTGGTTTCTGTTTTAAAAGCCAAGTCTAATAGTTTCATTACGTCACAGTCGTCTGATGATTTTTCTTTCATATTATTACCCTCATCTTCACTGTCATTATCTTCGTCGCTACAAATTGGTGAATAAGTTTCAGCATCAAAATTCATCCTTTCTTTAGAATAATTACTAACAGGCGATAAACTTCTTGAACTGCATGGACTATATGGAGATAAATTTAATGGTGAACCAACCGGAGAATCTTCATCAAAGAAGTCGTCCCATTTAGCAGCCTACATAATATATTTTGGTTTAATTAAAACTAAATTATATGAAGAATTTTTGAGTGAAACCTTAGAATTTGATTGACCATTCTCTGGTGCTGATTTTCGCTTTTTAGCTTGAACGGTTGTTAATTTCTCTTCAACTTTCTTTTTACGAACTTCATCATCAGAATTTAAAAAAGCATCTAACTCTTTAATAAGAATTCCAACCAGACCTTCACGTAACATAAAATCTATACTTAAATTGTCATATTGAAAATTAATTAACACGAACAATATCTAAAATGTAACTGATAAATACGATGTTCAAATATAATAAAAATGTTCAAATAAACACCATTGATACTTCACAGTATGATGTTGATTCCTTTGCAATTTCTAAAAGTTTTTTTAAAGCACCACTTCTTCTTATCTTTGCACGGTTACAAGCATCTCCAGCCAAAACATTAATAGCATTTATACAGCATTTTAATTCCGAATTTGATAAAGGATTTTCTAAAATTATATAAAATCAAATAAGGAATTATAAAATATTTTTTTACAAATTACTTAAATTCTCTGACATTAATAAGGTGCAAGCTGCTTCTGCTGCTTCAGCTTGACTGAGAGAAGAAATAGCATACGGATTTCTACACAAATTCGATATTATTCTCAATGCAACACCACGAAATGGATTATTTCCACTAGCAAAATATATAATACAAGGTAAACTTAAAAGAATACTATTTAATTCCACAACTGATTCTCGTGATGGAACGTCAGATATTAAAAGAGTACATTTTAATATTTCATGTACAATATTAATATCTGCTGTTTCTTCTGGCATAGTAAATAAAACTGACTTTTTTTTGCTCTTCAATAATTCGTAATCAAATATATCACTACGTACACCTTCTAAATGTCTTGCAACTTCTTGAAAATACTTTTCTCTATGTTCTTGAACTTTTAATCCTGTTTGCTTCCTCTGGTCAACTTCATCTTCATTTAATGTATTTTCTAATTCAATATGATTTTTTTTCATAAATCTTACCAAAATTTGTGTTATAATTTTAAATCCAGTATTTAAAACAAAAGATTTTATAAATTCTTTATCGTTCAATAAGAATTTTGTAGCTCTTACACCCATTAATGTAGTATTATCTTCGATTGACTCTTCCAAAATTAGACATAATGATTGTGCTATCGAAGAATTATAATTTGAAAATTTTATTGTATTTTGTTTTGCTAAATTTCCTAATAAACGACATCCACGACATTGAATTGATGGATTTGGTACACTTTTTAATATAGTTACAAGTGATGGAACAATTTTACATTCAAAAGCCTAAAAACAAACGATAGATTAAGAAATAAACGATAGATTATTACAAGTTAGAAATTTAAAATTTACCTGTTTACAACATTCTTCGTCAGTACATGCATTTCCTAAGATACTTAATGCAACTTCCAAAATTTTCTCGTTTGGACGATTTAAAAATTTTATTAACGGTGGAATTCCGTGCGCATTTCTAAATAAAGTAATTCCATCCCGATCTTTGACGATGTCTGTTCGCAGTTTAACAAGCGCTTTTAAAATAGTGTTCTTGTCATTTGACTTTTTTAAAACATCTAAAATATTTGTTACAGTACTATTAGACATTTCTTTTCCTATTATTTCAATGAAGAAAACTTTAAAGAAACTATTTAAATAATTGAATATATTTATCCAATTTCAATTTTCCAACAATTTTGAACAAAATATTCTTGGCTAGGCGAACTAGTAATTTACGTATGTCAAACTGACATTTAAAACAAAAGGGATTGTTAAACTTGTATGAAATATATTTTGACAATTAATTAAGAAAGGTTGAAACGGTTTTGAAATTTAAAAAAAAATGTTTAAGAAAATGATTATAAATATTTATGGTTAATTATAATTTAATGAAAAATATTTTAGATATTTCGAAATGTAAATGTATACATACATCGAAACTATTATTTAATATATGCTCACTTAAATAAAATTTTTATATATTTGAATTATTTTGACAATTCTGCAAACTTGTACGTTAATGTTGTTGCACCTGATTGTGATACATATTAGCAACCACTTATTTAATTTTTCAACACATGGGAATCGGGACCAAAATGAACAACATTTAAAAACTATAGTATAAGTGATGCCGTTTTATAATTTGACATAGTAGTATAATCTAATCGCACAAAGTTAAAGCAAAGACAAAAGTAATAAAAATGATATGTGTATGAAAGAGTTAAAACTGAAAATATATCCAAAAATAACCATGAAACATTTCAAAAATATTCTATAAATGTAGCATAAATATTCATGAAAATTATTATAACCTTTGAATATATTTTGCTATTTATCATAGATATTTTTAACACATGTAAATCTTCCTATAAATATTTTATAATAACATAGCATTTTTCTCCCTCTTTCCTATAGATAGAATACTATATTTTCTCTTTCTAAAGTTTCTATACTCTAAATTGTTTATCAAAATTAATCTTTTCTTATATTATATGACTATATGCTAATTGATGTTAATCATAGATAATATAAAGAAAAAACAACAGAAAAAAAACCCTTATTCTTAAATTATATGAAAATCATAGTAAATTTTTGTATTCAAATTAAATTCCGTAAAAATGTAATATGCAGTATCATATCATATATTCTTAAAAAATAGTATTTTGTATTGGGGAATATTCATAGATATATTAAGCAGTGAAGAAAGAAGTGATATTTTCAACCAATTTTGGGAAACAGCTGAGTGAACCGTGCTTATGTATAGCTTTAGTTTCCTCAGAAATAGGTTCCTAAAAGGTGAAATAATTTCATTTCTAATTTTTAAAAGAATTTTATCATTTATTTTGTTACTTTTCAAGGATGTAGTTAAAATTTTGGATAATCTTAATTAAATTAAATTTTAATTTTAAAAACATAATATATCAATTATTAAGTAATATAAAAACTTAAAATCTCTGAATGAAACTGGTTATGAAAAACTGCTTTCATTATTTTAATAAGTATAAACAGCTGAGTGAACGAAATGTATGCATATTATAAAATGCATATGAATGTATTTTTTTGACTGAATACCTTAAGATAGGAAAACACATAAGAAGAAAAGAAACGACTATACCTAACTTCCCATCTATTAGTTAATATATCTATGGAACTATGGGAGTATTGAAGTTCAACTGTTCGAGCGGAGTACAAATACTTCGTTCGTAGTAACTTCGGCAGCAATGACTATAAGTTGTATATGCTACTGCGTAGTGTCATGTGGCATGTCACAGTGTGTAAAAGTACATAACAGTAACACCCGACATCCATGAATGAATACTGATTACTGAATAGTAAATTATTAGTAATAGTAAAGTTATTAATAATTTGTTCTCTACAGACTACAGGTATTACTATTTACTTTAACAGTATATGTTAGGACAATAGCCTAACTACTTCTGTTTGGACAATAGTAGTATGTGGTAACTGGTACTAGGTAGGTACTGTGCTAGAGGATGTCATAATAACCATTATTTTAATATCAAAGTATATCTTTCATAAAAACTTTGATTATAATTATTATTTTCAAATTATTTATTAACTTTATATGTATGTATATACTTAGTTAAAAATACTTAATTGTTTATTTCGTAAAATAAATGCATTACCAGATTACATTAATAAAATATTTCATTACAAATAATGAAACGTCATATGCAGTCTGGTATTAGGCAGGTAAAAACAAGAATTTAAATTTTTTATATCAGTACTAAATTTATTTAATCGCAGTTAGTGGGCGCTTATAAAGATGGTATAGTAAATCCACAAAACGCAGTTGATTATGCACTGGATGATGCCACAAAATTAAAAACATTAAATGCTTTTATAAAGTTAACGCCTGAAATTGCATTACATCAAGCAAAAGAATCAACATTCAGATACCAAAACAAAGATGAAAAGAGTTGTGTAGATGGAGTTCCAATAGCTGTTAAAGATAATTTTTGTACAAAAGAAGTTCATACAACATGTGCATCAAAGTATTTTTTTTTATTACAATTTAATATACATATATTAATTAACAATCAATGGCTTTGATATTAGAATGTTGAAAAATTTCATACCATCTTATAATGCAACAGTCTGTGAAAAATTATTTAACGCAGGAGCAATTCTTATTGGAAAAACTAATCTTGACCAATTTGGTATGGGTTCAGGAACAGTTGATTCTATATTTGGGCCAACTAAAAATATTTGGAGTGAAAATCTTGCCGAAGATAATTGGAGAATAGCCGGTGGTAGTTCGGGTGGATCTGCAACTGCTGTTGCAGCTGGAATTTGTTTTGCGTAATTTACTGTATATACAAATAAGTATATATACATTTAAAACAAAATCAAATTCATTTCAGTGCTTTAGGCTCAGATACTGGAGGCTCCACAAGAAATCCTGCTTCATACTGCGGTGTTGTAGGATATAAACCATCATATGGATTACTATCAAGACATGGATTAATTCCATTAGTCAATTCAATGGATGTTCCAGGAATTATAACAAGGAAGGTTGACGATTGTGTTTTTATTTTAAATACAATTGCTGGTCCTTGCTCAAATGATTCAACAACAATTAAAAAACCATTTTCGCCTATTTTATTAGAAGATGAATTTTCAATTTCTAATATAAAAATAGGAATACCAATTGAATATCATTGTGACGGTTTATCTAATGATGTTCTAGAAACTTGGACAAAAGTAGCTGATATATTAGAAGATGAAGGTGCAATTGTTCGACAAGTATCCTTACCAAATACAGCAGCATCAATTTTCGTGTATTCAATATTAAATCAATGTGAAGTTAGTAGTAACATGGCAAGATATGATGGTATTGAATATGGACATCGTGCAGATGACGAATCGAGCACAGAAGAGTTATATGCAAAAACTAGAGCTGAAGGATTTAATTCTGTAGTTAAGACAAGAATATTAGCAGGAAATTATTTTCTTTTACGTAAAAATTATGAAAAGTATTTTTTAAAAGCCTTAAAAGTTCGGCGTTTAATTGCACAAGATTTTATCAATATATTTAATGATAATAATTCAGTAGATCTATTACTTACTCCCACTACTTTGACAGATGCACCTCTATATAAAGAATTTGTCCAATCTTCCAATAGAGACCAATGTGCAATACAAGACTTTTGTACGCAACCCGCTAACATGGCAGGAATTCCTGCTATTAATATTCCAATTCGATTATCGTCAACTGGGTTACCAATTGGTTTACAATTAATGAGCAAAAACTTTAATGATCAACTTTTATTTCAAGTAGCAAAATGGATAGAATCAAAAGTTAATTTTGATTGTTTAGAAAATAATCAAATATATGCAGCCAGACTGTAGTATTAAAAAAGTTTAATTATATAAGTAGGTAATCTGTAATTTAACAATGTTATAAAATTATACAATAAATTGTTTAATTTATCAAAAATTGAATTAATTATATTTATAAGACCTATAACAAATTAAATCACACAGTTTCTTAAAAATTCTAATAATTAAATTAAATGTATATATTTAATTTTGTATAAGATTACGTCCCAATCAAACTAGCAATGCATCTGCATGTAAAATTAGTAATAAAAATCCAAAAAGGTACAGAAATAGCATTGTCGACTCCAGTGGGAAATGCAATAATTCTGCCAAATGGTGAGAAATTAAATTTTTCATCGAAAACAATAATTGGTGTATAACGATAGTAAATAGAAACACAAATTAGAAATATTCCTCCAATAATTTGAAATAAATATCCAAGACCAAAGGTTATGGCTTCATTTTTCAGTGATTCAGATAAAGGTGCAGGCAATTGTCGTTGCAATGAAGAAATTTGTCTTTGTTTTTTAACCCATTCAGTATAATTAGTTTGCATATCTATTTCATTCAATTCTTCATCAAGAATTGCAATTTTATTTTTAATTTCCACATGCTCTTTTGATGGCTTTGTCAAATAAGCTTTAAGCTAAAATTATTAGTTGTTTTTAGAAGAAAAAATATGAATGAAATATTTTGCTTACCGGTTTTGTTAATTCATGAGCAAATGCTACTAGAACATTTACAATAATAATAAAAATTAGTGGAAACATATTATTATATTGTATTTTTAAACTCCTAGTATTTTTTTATAAACAAATTTCAATTACATCAAATTACATATTTTAATTTTCACCAGTAATCAGCATTTGTTTTCTAATTTCTTTATATGCATATTCTGTGTGCTGACTGCTCATCAAATATAATTTTGACTTTTAGCACACACATTCTCAAACTGTATGTTAACATACTTGACACTATTAGTATTTTGACAGTAAACTGCTTACACTCTAAGCCACAAAAATTGTTAAAAGCAAATTTTTATAAAATCAGAAAAGTTTTGCTAGCTTTTGCAGGACTGCATTTCTCATTCTAATTATGAAATCACATCAAAAGTATAAAAGCCATTATTATTTTGCAAAAATATTTTAAACTTAGTGATGTTAAAAAATTCATTTTTTCTTAAGATCTAAACTTTTATGAATTTTAAAAAAACAAATTTTGATTTTCTTTTTAATTTATTTGCCCCAATTGATTTTCAAATTTTTATTTCGAATTTCAAAATTTATTTTTTTTTTCGCATTTAAATATAAAATATTTTAGCTAATTTATATTTTGGTCATTAAAAATATAACAATTGAATCAGTAGTATATACATACATATCAAAACTACTTTTATATTTAAAGATTATTATGATCTGAAAATATTTTAAATTTCAAAAATTGATGAAACTCTTTTAAAGAAATTTTTAAAATATTTGTAAACCATTTAGAAAGCAATAAATTAAGCATAATTCAATTAATGATAAGAAAGACACAAGAAAGTAAAATGTCAAAATATATTAAATTAATTTATTTAAAACTAGGTTGTTTTTATTTGATTCAGGTGCATCGACTTTATAGTTTAAAAAATAAATGTTATGAAGGTGTATTTATAAATAAAAATAAACTATATAATTTAACATTCGTTATATTGAAAAAAAAAAATTCAAAAAAAAAAATCTTAAAGCTATGTCTAGAAATATTAAAGTTAAAAATATTTTATTTTTCAAAATATTTTGCTCCCAAAGAATTAACTATTGATATTTTGTATTTTTTTTTATAAAGGTCATTTTGATAGCGTAAAAGTAGTTTTTTGCTCTCTATTTACAGTTAAATATAATTAATTAATTTACGTGTTTTTTCTAGAGCCACCAAAACCAGAAAAACCCATAATGGCAGCTATATCATTTGGTATACCCATTTCATCACCATCCCCAGTGTCATCCGCTTTACGTTTACGTTCTTTTCTTTTTTCTTTTTTATGTTCTTTATAACGTTCTTCTTCTTCTTTAGCTTCACGTAATCTTTTATCTAGGTCATATTCTTTTCTTTTTTCTTCCATTTTCTTTTTATTAATTTTAAATCTTTCTTTTACTTGATCTACGGTACTACGTTCAACTTTCATGGACATCCCCAAATTTCTTTGATGTTTTTTACCATTAATATGATCAAGAAAATTAATGGAATCTTTAACAACACAATCGCATACATTACAATAGTATCCCCCACTTTGCGATGTTGGTGTATTTTTACTAATAACAACACTTTTACCCAACTTACTATCCAAATCAACTTTATAGTCTCGAATTTTAAGGTTTTCTCGTTGCACTGGTTCTAAAAAGAAAAAAAATTATATAATATACAAACTGAAGAACCTTCCTAGTTTCAAAATGACATCAAAATTTAATAAAAAAGTATGTTTCACCATCTATTTTGGAAAAAATTAAAAATTAGTAAATTTAAAATCTTATTAAAAATAATAAATTACCAGTAGTTTCATCTTCCTTTTGTATACTTCTAATTCTGTCTTGAGCTAGTCGTTGGTATTCAGCACGGTCCCATTTTCGCCGATGATCATCAGGTCTCAAACTCATTTTTCAATTATAATTTTTTTTAATATTTTTAACAGTAAAATATTTTAATACTTTTTCTTAATAAAATGCGCTATTGTTGGACGAAACGATATTTGACAATTTATAAACATTTAAAATGTCACAACAAAAAATTTTCTATTTATGATAATTGATGACAGTTCAGTTGACAACAACAGAGCTCACAACACAAGTGGTTTTTATTGTTTTTTTCTGTAGCAAAGCAATCAAACATAAAAGTGTGTCTTAAAACTTATGGAAAAATGATTGGAAAATAAAACAAAATAAAAATAGATATTTATGGTAATGATAACAAATTAAATAATTAATTAGTAAAATTATAAACATAATTATAATTAAAACAGTAATTAGATGATAATGATATACAAGGTGTCCGAACTCAACTCAAAGGTCACGAAGAACGGAGGTGATAGAGAAGTTCATAACAAGCAAAAAATTGTTTCAGAGGAAGGGAGGGTATATTTTTAACGGCTTCCGAGAAAACGGCCTTCAAAGTAATTTCGTTGACTTTTTAAAGAAGTAAAAACATCTTTGGCCCTTTATCATATCGTATCATATAAGTTATGGGCTTTCACATTAATTTCCCAACTTTTATTTATATTTCTTTTTTTACTTATCTTTCAAGAGTTACAAGGTTTTAAATACGAAAAATATTGATATATTTCACCGTTTTTATAAAATAACTGTAATTTTTCAATAAAAAACCGCTATTAATTGTTGCATTTTTAAAATCACCAATTCCTCAGCTTCAATTTAAGTTAATAAATTTGTCTCTTATTTTTTATCGCTTTCCAGATAATTATCTAAATATAACCATAAATATATAAAATAATTTAAATTTCATACTTTATTTATTTTGTATAAAAAGAAAAGATTTGTGTTTACCTCACTATAGTTACGTAATATAAATTTTACATGCTGTCTCTTTTAATTTTTTTCATTTGTAAAATTTATATAGTGTAGAAAAAGATAAAGTTTTCCTTAAATCTTAAAAGATAAGATTTGTTTTTGTTACCAATATTACCATAATTTTATTATTTTTTAAAAAATTAATTTTTTATTTTTAATATTTTTAAAAAAAATTAAAACTTCTGCGTCATACCAAAGGTCATACATAAGCAGTCATAATCAGTGATGTCATATGGTCATATTTCATGCATTTTAAGCATATTTTTTTAAAAAAGCATATTATTTTTTTTTTTAATTATGCCGAAAAAAAAACATAATCTATATAAGAAGCATATTTTTTTGTATCAGTCACATTATTTTAAACAACACCTATTTTCATCTATGATTAATATACTACCTTATTATTAAATTTCTCTACCTCACCTTAAACTTAAATTCATTAAATTATGCTTTAAAAAATAGCATAAAATATGCTACTTTAAAAAAAAAAAATAGCATAATCTTCTATTTAAGATCTGGCATCACTGGTCATAATTAATTAAAATCAATAAAATACTAACAAATTTACAAATATAAACGTCAACTTTAACTACAAAAACTTACATCAACTGACAAAACTACTTTTTATTCGATCGATTGAAAGGTTTTTTTTTCGGATGAACCATTTTTATTCGGACACAACCAGTTTTTTTCGGAAGAAAGTCGTTCTTCCGTCTCTATCTTTCATTACTTATTTATAAAAAAGTCATTAATACTTTAAAAAAAAACTTGTTAAAAGACTAGACCTTTAGAGTATTATGAACTGTAGTCTTATTATTAATTTTTATTTGAGTTTTTAACTCAGAAAAATTTTTAAATTTTAATTTGGTTTCAATTTCAAATTTCTTCAACTTTCAAGAACCAAAAAAGTAGCGTTTTATCTGTATATATCTTATTTAATTTTTTAAGTGGTAGAACATAATATGTAGTATGCTTAAAAATTGTTTAAAACCATAGATATTTTAATGGCATAGATGGGCAATGAAGAAAATATTTTCAGTCAATTCTAAAAAACAGCTGAGTAAACAGTGTGTATGTATAGCTTTAGTTTCTTCAGAAATAGTCTTCTAAAAGTTTAGGAGTCTGGCTTCAAGTCTAGTTTTTTTAAGATTTTATTTTATTTTTCTGTATTTTCCTAAATATAAACAGCAAAGTCAACGAAATGTGTACATACATAATCTATGCATATTATGCGTTTTTTTACTGAATACCATAAGAATTGGAAAACAAATAAGAAAAGAGACGACCACATCTTCATTCGTACCTACGTACATATTTGTAATATAAGTATGTATGAACGTACATATTTATGTATGTTTTAAAACCAACTTGTGGTGGAACAAATATTTAAAAAAGAAACTAACAAATAACAATTTTTTTCACTAAATAATAACAAATAGTAATACACTAAAAAATGATGATGTCTTTATACCCGTACGATAGGATCGGGTATAATAAAATTACTCCTCCGTTTGTAACACCTCGAAATAAGCGAGCTAGATATACCTTCAAAGGTATGGATCGGATCAGAAAAAAATTCTAAGTCGATTGAGCCATGTCCGTCCGTCCGTCCGTCAGCACGCTAACTCAAAAACTAAGAAAGCTAGAATCTTGAAATTTACACAAAATATTCTAGGAGCAATTTGTAGGTTCCCTATTTTTTTTGGTTGAGTTCCGACCAAAACTTCGGGTAGCTCTCGAACACCTAACTTTTAGATCCCCACATTTTTTTTGAAATAAAGCTTTGAAATTTTAACTGCTGATAGATGTCACAAAAATAGTAATTTTATTTTTAATAACTTTTTTTTGTAGCACCACCCGTTACGGAGCAACAGCTCCCCAAAGGTTAAAGTTTTGGTAGAAGATAGAAGGGTTAAAGGATTTTGCAAAATTTTAGTTTCGAATAACGGTAAATTAAGACACCGTATGCCACAACTATATATTGTATATATACTTTTAAAGCTAATAAAAGAAGTAATTGTTTGCCGTTTTCAGAATGAAGATAAACCTTATACAACTTGTGCTATAACAATTTAAATATAGAGCTTTTTTGAACCTTTGGGTATTCTTCCTCGTTTTAAATTAAAATTGTTTTGGTTGTATTCTCAAATATCTGTATTTTCTAATAAGTATATATATGTACGTGCTTTTTTAAAAAATACTTAAATTTGATACTTTCAGGAATTGAGATTTTTTACATTTTTAATTTATTAATATGTAATATTTAAGGCCAAGAAGAGTGATGTTTTTGTTTATTTGTTTAAACCGTTTGAACATCGTCAGCAAAATTAAATTAACACCATTTTTACCAAGAAATTCTAAATACCCCGTCGTTACAGTCTATATTAGCCTACAATCTTAAGCCGTTCTCCGATCAATTCAGTAAACTGGACTTCGGAATATTTTAAATTTTTTTGTATTATTAAAAGAGCTTGTAATTTTTCGAAGAGAAATTGAGTTCTGTCAGTTAATTCACGTAAATATAAACACAACTTTTCTTTTATTTTGGAAATTCTAAGCCTAAGGTCTTAAAATGGTGTTTTTTTGTCTCAATAAAATATAATACAAATAAATAAACAGGTGTATTTAAATTTGATTAATTTTTATTAATGTCGAAAATGCTATTTCTTACGAGAAATTTTCTTAACATTTTGTACTGCTTTTATTAAACTGTTACAATTTTCGTAAGACAATAAAATGGAACCATTTTCTACAATATTGTAAAGCATAATACTATCCTTAATATACATCTTGTTTCATCTTAATCGGTACTACCGTTTCTGAGATATTGCAGTTAATTAAAAGATATTGACAAATTAAAAACATATCACTATATATCTCAAATTTTCTAAGACACCCTATCTAAATTATTATACCGTTAGAAAGTTCTATTCAGACTCTTTCCAACGGTATATAATAAGTATGGTATATATTGCCAAATAGTCCCACCAGATGACCCAAATGCTAAACTGAAACAACATTTTAAAAAAAAAAAATATTTTCATAATTTATTTCATATACAAATACATATATACAAATACAATACATGATTGTATCCATTAATATTATTAATAATATTATTATTTCTTCCTTTATAATAACATAAAGATTAAAGAAACTAATAATAACTTAAAAAAAATTTTCATATCCGGATTATAAAATTAAGTTTCTCGTGACATAAACATTTTATATTACTAATTTTATTAGTAAAATAAAATTATTAAACATGTTAACAGATGCCGTCAATTTAATTAATTATAATTGGAAACTTGTGATATAAACTAAAAATTAAAATATTTAGCGTAATAAGTACATTACTAAAACCTTTAGTAATTTGAAATATGAAAAAACGTATGATTGATAAAATCATTTTTTTTTTTTTCCTAATGCAGATGGAAATCTTCTAAAAATTTAAAGAATACCTCCTTGATATAGTCTTGATATAGTGTCAAATTCTTATTGGATAAACTTTTAGCCTAGTATAATGGGATGAAATCACTAACTTTTGGTATACTAGCTAGTGAGTACGGATGGAAGATAGGATAGGATAGGGATGTGGAAACTTTGAATTGGGGAGTGGGACTGTAAAAGAGGAATGGTTATCCGCCTATATTATTATTATTATTATTTTGGTATCAGTAATATAGCTATGAATAATTAGAACTTGTACTAGTATATTAATTGTATAATCTGACTAATATTTGAATCTAAAGAAGCCCTTCGATGAAAGGCTGTCGAATTAACCATAAGTACACCATAAGTCAGAATTTATTAATTAACCAAATCTAAATCTTTTTATGATGATAAAGTGTTTTCTCTAAAATATGTTTTTTTCGTTTTTTTTTCAAATTTTATTAGTAGTACAGAATTGTTACTATCTTTTCTTTTTTTTTTTAATTCTTTTTTTAACTTATAATTAGAAAAAAAATTTTATAAAACTAATATTTATTCAGATTTACTTAATAACTAAATCTTAAAACTATGTTTTATTATTTAGTACGTATAAATCTTTTTTTATTTTTAATTAGGTACCTATCTATATATTTTTTTAGTTAGTTTCTTAGAATATTTTTATTAGTTTCTTGAGCTTGGAAAAATTTTTAAAAACCAAAAAATTATTTATCTTTATTTTATAAAACTCAACAATAACTTAACCTACACCTTACAACTAACTTGCACTAACTTATTCAATTACTAGATCATTTCTCTATACTTGTTCTATTAATTTTTGGGATAAACATGTCATATTTAAATAAATATAAGGGTTGTTATATTCTATGCAATTGCATGTTTTGTGGCCCGTCTATTATAATGGTATAATAGGGGGACTTGTTGTGGTTTTGAATATAGCCCTTGGAATCAAAATAAATGAAGTGCGGGTGCTATAAATCCCCTTTTTAAACTTTTTTTTTAAATATAATCTTCGTTATGGTAATATATATGGGATATTAAACCATTTTCGAACGTTTTCAGAGATCTATCAAAATGATTTCGTATATTAGTTTTATTAAAAAATTATCGATTCTGACAATATTAGTTTTATAGTATAAACATTTATTGGAGTAAAAATCTGTTTCAGATTTTCTATGTAGATTTACGCAGGCTCTTATATGCATTTTCGTTCAAATTTTCTTATTTTCTCCATTAGACTTGCATGTTGAACCAAATGTGTCCAGCATATGAGATGACAGATTTAATGAGAGTGTTATATGCTAAAACTTCTACTCTTTCATTAAGAATTTTATTATAGAAAAGTTTTTTGGATGCCATAAACGCTTTTGTTCCCTTTTTTAAATTCTTTTTTAACATTATCAATGTAATGTAAATGTTGATTTAAAACAACACCTAAGTATTTGACTGATTTTTTTCTGTCAATTATGGTGGAGTTTGAAGCTTTTAATTTAAAAATCTTTTAATATTACTGTTGGTTTTATCAACAGTCTTACGAAAAAGAATTGCTATCACATTTGTAAGGTTAAATTGTTTCTGAACATTTAATTTGCGCAACGTTATTGCCAGCAGCATAAGTTATTAGATCGTCGGCGAATGCTATAGAAAAATTGGAACGCTTTTAAGCTTTTAAGTAGCTCAAACAAAGCTGGTAAATTGAAAAGAGAATTGGTGAGTTTAGAGTGCTTTGTTGCAGCTTACTTTTTATTACATACTCGCTTTTAATATTTGAGTTATTGGCTATTGTGGAATTGTTACTTACTATCTATAATATGTACTTGATAAAACTTCAAATGAAAAGTAAACCCGTCAAAGAAAATCTCATTTTGAAATTACATACTTTTCTGAAAATTTTTAATCTAATGAAATTATTAGTCATGTATAATTAAATGGTAATTTTTTTATTTAAATAGAATTTTTGAATTTGAATTTGAACGTATACATATATCTGAAGGGGAAATGCATTAAATAAATATATAATATATAAAATATAGTTAATAAAATGAATCCAATTAACTCACTCATATTACTTTTAAGTACTCATTGATTGGTCAAAAGGAAAACTCTTTTAATAAACTTATATGTTTATGACGAACTTACCTCATGTTTTTGTAATTTTAAGAAATTGTTGGATTCTCAAAATCTTGCATATTATAATGTAAGTACATATTCACTTCGCTTTACGCAACCTTGCTTGGAACGATCCTATATCTCTTCCTTCTTATGAATTTAAGATTTAAATTGAATTTCCTCAAGTCAGGCCGTCTAGTGAAGGATATCATATTCGTTCAACAGGTTGTTCTCCGTAATATCAACTTCTATTTGCGAACAAATAACGTAATTTAAGATCGGTATAAGGTATAATTTGAGATCGGTTGAGCTTTTTAATGTGTCACGCCATACAGACTACAACAAATTTGAGCCTATTTTTCGTATGTGAAAGAGTCTATTTCAAGGTCTAAGCTGTTCGATATTAACTTTAACAAATTAACATTAAGAGCCAGACTTTACGCGAGTATGATAAATTCTCGTAGTCCGCATGATTAATCTCTCATTGTAATTTAACTTACATGTTTGCAATGCTAGATTAATTTTTGGTATTTTTTAAAAAATTTGTTCATTACACTAAAATATTTAGTATAGACTATTAATAACATCACTGGCATTAAGAAGTAGTTACCAACAGTGCTAATATCCAATAAGCATTAAGTTTTTCTAACATCATTTACTAACATACTAAACTACTTGTAAATTATTACTTTTTCAGTTAATTGGAATAGTTCACTAAATTAAGAACATATATAACTGATGCTTGAATTAAGCAAATGTATAATACAATATTAAAATTTTCAAATTTAAGTAAAAATAGTTTTTTTTTGATCATTTTGAAAATGAAACTTATCGAAAATCCTTATAAAGTTAGCTGGGTCTGAACAGAACCCCTTTATTTATATTGTACGAAAATATTCTGATTACATATTTTCATAATTTAAAGATTCATTCGTTTTACCATGCTCAGTTTTGAAAAAATTTATATGTATGATCGTATAAAAGTAAAACCGGAGATAAAACATATTAGAAGTTACTTTGTCTTTTATAATTAGTTGATTTCTTTGCTTACTTGATTCCTTTTTTTAAATATATTACAAGTTATATGTATTAATTAAGCAAGGATTAAATGAAGTATATTTATGGTGTTGAATACAATTTCTATTTCAGATTTTTAAGAACGAGTGTACAGTTTTCAAAGTTTTAAGGTTGTAGATAAAGATGATTCTTCCGCAGTTATAGATACCGATAATGAAGATACTGAGGATTCAAATTACTTACAAAATGAAGAAATTGCATCAGATGTTGAACCGAATTTACAGTTAGAAAATTTAAAATTAGTATATTTTACAGAAGATAAGGATGTAGAAATAGAGAAAGTTCAACAACATATCGAAATCCAGACACAAAATAGTTTGGATACTGCTATACCTAAAAACAATGAATTTAGTTAATGAATTTTTTTCTGTTTCATTAAACCAAAACGAAGTAATATATACCATCACGTGGTCGATATCAATATAATAATTTTCATAAAACAATATTAGTGGTCTAGTGTAAAATGTTCTATGGCAGTTCGGGAAATTTTTAAAAAAGAACTATATGCATATCTAAATTTCTCTTTTCTTTTTAAGCTGAATCAAAACAGACAGTTTCCATTAACAAGTCGGAATTGAACAACAGTAAGTATAGTTTTAAATTAAGAAATTAGCCATACCGAATTTAATTTTTTTTATTTTTAGGTTTTAGTTTAGACGATTGGTATATCATTATATCAAAACTGTTGACATATTATCACATATTATATTATTTATACATTATTTTAGTACATAAATATGTATTATGTAGTTAGTTTAGATTAGTACCTGTATCTTTTTGTTAAAAACTATATGAAAATTATTTTTCGTGATAATTTTTATAAAAAATAGGACAATATGTACTGATTTCTGGGATATGTATGCATAGAAAACTTTTTATTTGTTTAGTTCTTCTTCGATGAAAAGAGAAAACAGCCAAAATACAATTGTATATTAATTACTTAATCTAATATATGAAATATTTTGGTAAAATATTCCAATATTTATTTCACAATAATAAAAAAGAAAATAAGAACAAAACTACACAACAATCAATTAGCATTCATTGGATTGATATATCTCAATTCAAAATATAAATAAAGTATTACGCAAATCTGTCACAATAACAGATTACTAAATTTTTAATAATGTATATGCATACATACATATATATTTACAGAGACGGAGTTTCGAATATTAATTCAGAATTACGTATTATTTTTAAAAGTTTATTTTAATTTTGAAAGTTAATATACATATGTAAGTACCTACTTTTTTTTCCCTTACTGTTACGAGTATAAGGAGCATAGGGCATCCACTAAGTCATTTATTATTTATATCTGACTAAGCTTCAGTTTCTGGAATCATTATTTCACTGAGCCGTTGATTACTCGGCTGTAGCTATTGTACAAGACTAGGCGCTTCTTTAGTTCTACGCCATCTATTATCTTACACAAGAATTATATTTTATTATTATTTTATTATATATTACCATATGATATTAATTATAATTTTTATAAGACATATATACTTATTTTTAATTTAATTATACATATACTAATTATATATTATAAGAAAATTCTATATTATTTTATTAACTTAGTGCCTGCTTAGTTAATTTTATATTATTTTCTACACCTTTATGCTAATAATAATCAGTTTTCTTGAAAGGTAAAAGTTAATTTAAAAAAAAATATATAGAAAATTGTAAAACTATGTGCCTATTTATAATAATGTCAACTATTAATAATATCATTAACGGAATTATAATCAAATTGTTGTAATGTCTGTTACTATTTTTATTTTAATCATATATGGAAATATTCAATCGAATATACATATCGCTTTAGTTGTTATTATTAGTGGAGTCATCGAAAGCGTAAAAATTTTTTTTTTTTTGCGAGAGTAGGTGGGAATCA
The DNA here is from genome assembly GCA_947095535.1 of Poecilobothrus nobilitatus. Classification (NCBI taxonomy): domain Eukaryota; kingdom Metazoa; phylum Arthropoda; class Insecta; order Diptera; family Dolichopodidae; genus Poecilobothrus; species Poecilobothrus nobilitatus. The sequence continues at coordinate 320,592,990 of OX352772.1, read as the reverse complement.
TCGAAAGACACTATAGAGCAGTGAAAACGAGCACGAGTCCTCTATGAGTGTGTGGGAGTTTAACCCATTAAACATACCTCCCTTTTTTGACCAAACAATAGGTTATACGACCTTTAGTATACTCATGTACTGCCTGGTCATACACCTAGCTGCATCTTTAGCTATACCAAAAATATGATTGGACCAACTTAATTCTTGATTTAGCTCCATTCCCAAGATGTTGAGCTCACCCGCATGTTCCAAAACTTCGCCATGAATAGTTAAAGTTGGGATCGAAGTGTTTCTTTTCCGAGAGACTAAACAGCACTGAGTTTTCTTAGAGTTAAAATCGACTCTGTTGATTTTGTCACAATTTGAAATTTTGTCCAAATCGAAATTTAGCTCAAGCGAAGCAGAATATTTACTGGCACTGTCTTCGGAAGAAGCAACGAGCGTCCTGTCGTCTGCAAAAATATGGAATGGAGTGGAGCTTATACTTAAAAAATCGTTTATAAATATTAGAAAAGTGTCGGGGAGAGAACCGATCCACCGATCCACCAGCATTAATTTTGAATTGGTCTGAAGAGTAATCATCGACCAGGACACGAATCGAATGTTTCGAAAGAAAATCTTCAATCCATTTTACAAATACACCACCGCAGCCCATTGCTTTGCATTTAGCAATTAAAGCATCATGCCAAACTCGGTCAAAAGCTTTAGAAATCTAAAACGATAACATCAGACTCTCCCAAATGGTAGAGGCTGATGTTTAGCCTTTCACAGAGGCATGTCATGATATCACCTGTTGACCGATGGGTTCGAAACCCATGTTGACGATCATAAATTAATCTTTTGTTATGTAGATATTTCAGAAGCTTTCTGTTTATTAAATTTTCGTTTATTTTGGAAAGGACCGACGTGATAGCAATAGGGCGGTAGTTAAACATAAAAGAATTTTAAATCAATAAAAATCTATATTAATTTTATCAATCCATCTTTATTCTTAACAATCCTCCCAACATCCCATAGTTCTCAATTTTGTTCTTTCTATTTTCCCAATCCCTAAATCAAACGGTACAATGTACTATGTGTTTGTTTAAAATGAAGGTGAAGAGAGAGTACATTGTAATGTTTGGTTTAAAAGGAACGTTCAATGGATTGACATTAAATCCCCTGCTACTACTAAAGAGATTTCGCGTGTTGATCTCATTAGTGTCTTTCAAGATTCCCATTTACCCTCGAAAAAAAAAGAAAAAAATAACAATTACATATTATCTAAAATTAAATATGCATTCTTAAAAGCACATTTAAAAAGTGTGTAAGATGCAATAAACAAAAATATATACATATATATATATTGAGTTTTTTAATTTATAAATAAGAACATATAAATAAACAATTAAATAACCTAAATTTCATTTTGAATCAATATTATTATAAACTTTCTCTACTTAATATTTACATTGTATATTTTATATGTAGGTACCTACATATGTACATATTATACCCATGTCTTTTTAAAATTAAAATTTTAACAATTTTTCCAGTTAAAATAAATAAAAATTAAATAAAAAAGTTGAGACTCTGTTAATTCTGATTCGATATATTCTTTAACACTTCAAAAATTAAAAAAAAAAAAAAACGAAAAAGAGGAAAAAAAAAATAAAATAAAAAAAATACAAAATGTCACTTTAGAAAAAAATTTAACTAAATAAATTAATACAAATTTTATATAAAAATATTTATTTTCGTTAATTTTTTTTTTTTATAAAAAAATAGGAATTTTCGATTTTTTTTTTTTTATTAAAAATCCGAAAAAAAATTTGTGCCTTTGTTAAAAATAATTAGTAAGTTTTTGAAAAAAAAAACACAAAACAGAAATTTATGTTCTAAAATCTATTTTAGAACAAAAATAGGTACCTAAATACATACATATTAACAATATTTTAGATAGTATAGTTTAATATGATTTCTAAAATAAATCAAAATGACTTTTAATAAAAACTCTAATATTTCTTTTCTTTTTTTTTAATTTCTTCAACTCTTTTGGTTATGTTTATAAATTTCAAGATCGATCCGGTAGATATCTTTTTTTAATGTGGCTATAATATAATATGGAATGATTCAAAACTTGCTAATCAAATCAAACTGTATTGTGAATAATATATAGTATGCAGATGCCAAAGAAGTATACATATACATAATATGTATGAATCTTTAAAAACCTTTACTTTTGAACACCTATACATATTTATTTAATATGTATACAATTTTATAGCATACATACAGTATTAAATCGTTATTATTATTATTATATTTTTATCATTATATCTGATTATATGTATATAAGTATATATACTATGTATATACAAATGATATTAAATATTTTAATACTTAAATTTTAATAGCTAAGTACAAGTAGTATTATAAATATAAATATATGTATATATATATATACTGTACAATTGCGACAAAATACAGAACAAGTTTATTTATTTATTTATTTTTTTTTTTTTCTTATTTAATTCAATTTTTTTTTATGTGATTATTCTTTAATTAAAGTTTACTGTAGTAATTATTAGAATCACATGCTTTTAAAATACATTTGAAAAAATTTTTATTTTTTATATTATTATACCAGATTATTACTCAGGTGTTTTAAAAAGAAAATATGTACATATGTACCTATACGTACCTACGTACATACAGTTTTTTTTTGCACATAGTTTCAGAAACTTTTCCAAAGCTTCTTACAGTTCAACTATGTACTTGCATCCAAGTTAAATTAAAATTACATAATACATAGGTATTACATAACTTCATAATATATAATAATAATAAAAAAATATCCATTATTATTATTATTATTATTTTTTTTTATTATAAAAGAGTTTATTATTTTTATATTAAAGGTTTTTATAATTATTTCTATGAGCAATGTTGGTATTACAAAGTCATTTGAATGATCTTGACAGTTTAAGACTTGAAATTTAATCCAATTGAACTACATATTTAAAATCTTATTTTATTAATTTAGCCATTTATTTTTTAACCCCATTAAAATTTATTTCATTATTTTTATAAATTATTAATAATTATGATCAAAATTTAAAGAGATTTTTCATTTGAATATAAGGTACATATTGCCATACTGTTTGTAATAAAAAGAAAATCCTATTAATTTTTTAACTTATATACCTATAATATAATATTATGTAATATCTAACTTCCGTTTACGAATATGTTATATCAAATTATTAATTATAAGTTAATTAATTAATTAATTTCTTTATTAGTGTTTCCTATATACATATACATATGTGTACTATGTATATTAATTAAATATGTTTTGCTTATAATATTCGTACTAATTTTTTTACAGAGTTTAGACAATTGTGTGATGCTTAATTTTCGTTTACTAAATTAAATACAATAAATTTTTGGAAATAATATTATACATTTAAATAAAAATCGTAAAAAAATACTTTATAAAATTTTTTCTTTTAATAAAACTTATTTCTAAACTTAAACACTATATATACATTCTTATGACTAACCGAGCTTTTATATATATGTTCAAACGCAGTTCTCATGGTATAATAAATTTGGCATTAGGTTTATGACATCTTAAAAGACATTTTTTGTGACGTATTTATTACTACGTCTGCATGATAACTCAAAATGAGCTAGAGTTCTGAAATAACTGCCATTTTACTATTTCACTTTTGTAAAGTTGTTACTTTCGCTATTGAAATTTACCAAATGGGATCGGCCGATTCGAGTAACTGCCATATACCTCTTTTTTTTACATAAAAATAACTCATTGAAGCTATAGGTAACTGAAATTTTATGAAAAAAAGTCATACTGCATGCCAACATCTTTTATAAAATTTTGTTCTGCTAGAGCAGCAGGTTCAGGTAACTTGCATATCTTGGAACATAATTATGTTCGGTATTTGAAATTCGAAATTGATTCGAACCCACACTCCCTCGTTGTTAACAGCGTATTTTATACGCTCTTACCCACTAGCCCACCGAGGTCCCTCATTACATTTATTGGAAAGCTGTAATTTTTTGTTAAATTTGCTGATATATTGATGCTATCTTCAATAAATTCTTAGTTGGTTCTGTTATGAACTTGAATGATGGAGTAGTAATAATTTATAAATGTAAGGTTAATTTTAAAATTTTATTAGGAACAACTTAAGGCACAGTTTATGCACAGCGGGCCACCGTAGGTTAATGTTGGTATAAATATATAAATTTCATAATTATAATTTTGTTTTCTGTACTTAAAAAGGAGTTGCGATTTATGAATGGGTACAAAATCCTAATTGTTTTATTTACCTTTTCGATAATTTTACATGGTCACGAAATATTAGCCTTTTGTCTAAGTTAATTCCGAAATATCTATAATTTCTAATATATAATTCCTAAAATAACTTTTATCTAGATAATTTGTGTAGTATGTATTTAGAACTAAATTATTCTGAGATAAAAGACAATTTTTTCTTTTGCGGGTAAAGTAAATGTAAGTGCATTTCTCAGAGTTCGTTAAGATTGAATTTGTTGAAATAGTCAGATAGTTAACATACCGAAATTTGTAGCTTACTTAAAATTTGATTTGCAAAGTTATCAGTAGTAAAATCCTATAGCATGTATTATCCGTAAAGACTGAAATTATATAGTTTTCAATATTAGGGATATCTGCAAGTGTAAATAATGTATAACACTGGTCTTAATACGGAGCTCTTTGGAACTTCTGCATCAATAAATTGTAACCCAAATTTAGAATTATCAATGTAAACTCTAAACTGTCTATTATTGAGCAAACTTTTAACTAATTTAACAATATATATATCGGGAAGCTAAATTTGACTATAAAAATAAAATAAAACATGTTTTGGCGTCTATTTAAAGTTTTAAAATTGAAGATCTGTGGTTATTACAAGAAAATTTACTAAATGATTAATTCAGAATGCTCCTAAATGTGAATTGTATTACCAGCTAATATTAAAAATACGGCTATAAAGGGTTAATAAAAAAAAAGGTTAATAAACCGGACAATTGAAATGAATACAGAAGAAATAGTTATATTATGAAATATAATATAAATAACATCCTATAATACATATGTAAATATATACATATTTTTTTTATTTATTACATAATATTATATGTATTATAGTTAATATTATGTATTATGACTATGAACATTTTATAGTTTGAACCATAATATTTTAAACTGTGCGTGAAATTAAAATTCCATTGGGACTAAAGAGTAAAAATTACAAATTAAATTTATAAATAAATTCTATTGTATATGTACAGTATTTATATACAAAAATATAAAATAATTAAAATTAAAAGTTGAAAACCTTTTGTTAGGTGCGAATTTTAACCAATAAAGAATGAACACAATAAATGTATGTATTCATATCTCAAATTAATTATAAAACTCCTAATGGTATTATTCATTAATTTAAAGGCCATACACTAAAAAAATATAATGTATATAATTAAAATTTAATTTAAATTCAAATTTGTGCTAAAATATATATGTATATATATATTTTTTATTTTTTGTCGATACTTAGTTCATTCACAAGAATTTGTCCGTCCGTTCGAATATTATTTTCCTAGATATTAATGTAAATAATTTTAATATCTAAAATTTATTTATTTTTTTTTAAGGCACTACAAATATCAACTGCCTAATATTTTATCCAAGAAACCTTGTTGTTTAAAACAATTTTTGAATTTACATATCGATTGCATTCTACCGATTGATACATGTACCAAAAAATCGAATTGAGAAATATAAGTTTAAAGTTTATAATAAAAAAAACTGTTAATATGCCTATAGACGTCTAAAGCAATATTAATAGAAATTTTTATAATGAAATGCTTATAATGTGTCAATTTTATAGAGGAAATAATATTTTAACTTTTAATTCATATCTTTTCATTATTACAAAGTGATTCAAAATTATTATATAGTACCTATAACTTAAAACATAGATCAAATAATAAGCATGAAATAAGTAAGAAATTCGTATTTTGTATATTACTTGTGTATTACTTCTGTAAATAAATACTAAAACTATAAGATATCGTAATTTTATAGATCCAAAACCTTTTAATTTTCCAATTTTATGCAGAAAATTAAATTTTTGGTATATGTACCTATGTATATGTTTAACGTGAATCAAAAATATTGAATTTTAACTTTTGTATCGATCAAAAACGCATAAAATTGATTAATAATACAATATATTGACATTGTAACACTAACACCTGGTTACTACTATGTTTATGGATGAAAAATGAATTAAAAACAAAATTTGAAAATTTGTGATACATATTCATACATACATATGTGATTATATAGTAAACATGATTTGGACCAAAGTAAAAAATTTAATTTTTCATTCAAAAATTCATATCTTTTGTAATACAAAATCATAAATTTTAAATATATAAATCAAATTTTTATAAAAAATTTTAACAAAAAAGGATATGGATCAAAGTTACTTCTCAATATATGAAAATTTATATTAATATTTTATAAGAAAATGGATAAGACAAACAAAATTAAAAAACGCACCGAAAAACCACAAAAAATGCTCCTAAGAAAATAAGTGTAAAATGTAGTTTAGATCAAAGCAGTATGCGCCGACCATTATTTTCGTTCTTTAAAATAAATCAAACCACTATATAAATTATCATTTAATTTTAAGGAAAAGATTACAACAAAACTTTAATGGTTGTGCTAATTTAAAATTATATTATATATTATTGTCTTAGAAGATGCAAAATTCAATGAGACAATATTTTAAAATTTTTTAAAATTTTTTAAATTTAAATTTTTACGAATATAAAGTTCTTCTTAAAAAAAAAAAAAAATAAAATAAACCGTACAAATTTATAAAATTCAAATATTAATTTCTTTAAATTTCATAAATATATAGTATTTTAATAGAAAACTAAAATTGTATTAACATATACAATATATTATTATAGGTAGGTACTATATGTATGAATTAAGATAACAAAAATTAAGTGATACGCGACGTTATATTAAAATCTAATATAAGTTACTGTATTCACAACGAAAAATAAAATAATAATAATAAAAAAAGTAAATGAATTGAAAGAAAATATAATATTATGAAAGATATACTATAGAAGAAAATATAAAAAGAAATAATAAACAAAAATATTATAGTTTTATATGTTTGTATAATATACATATATATATAATATAAACATAAATATAAAATGGTTATATATGTATACATTAAACTGTACTTAGAATGTTTTCATTTCGACACGTCAATTTTTTAGAAAAACAATAATTTGATACAAAGAATAAATTGCATATCTGTCCTATTTATATTGGTAGATCACTGAAACTAGTGATTTTCTACTTTATTTATTTTCTTATATTTCATTTATACTTACATACATAACTTGTTCATTTTATTGTAAGGTCTTAGTAGGTTTTAGTCATTTCCTTGGCTTTCATTAAACATAATGTAGAATAATATACATATATAAATACAATATTTTTAAAATTAATACTTTTATTATTTAAAGATATGAATTTATTAATAGCAGCTGCTAGTTGTAGTTATTCTTTATTATTTTAAACCACAAATATTTCATATTTTTTTATATATAGATACCATAAATTATCTAATAGATTGAGTATTTGTGAAAGTTTAAATTTTAGTTAGAAAAAAGATTTTAAATACTTTATTTAAATCACTACAGCATCTACAGCACTACTGTACAGTATCTGCAAAACCTACTAATTGAGACAATTATAATTGAAGCACCTTCGTGCTTCCTCTGCTTCTTTTAATCTTTTCATAATATATTTTTCGTTGACCACAATCTGATCTGTAACTTGTAAGTCTTATTAGGTTCACCAACTTTTTGTTTATACTTAAAACTGTCGGATTGACAGATTTTAGTGTATACCAACCATTACAAATTTATATATACATATGTATGGTATAATGATAATTTTAATAAGAAATCTTAAAATTATTTACAAAACATTTTAACAGTACGTATATTTTGTATTTTTATAATTATAAATATAAACAATAATTGCATAACTACTTCTTTCTGGATACTATTTTTAAATTTTTATACCACCTGTATTTTTTTTTTTTTCATATTGCAGATATTAAAAATGACATTGTTGTAACTAGGTATGTAGATTATTGTGTGTAAACCATGTGTAAACGTTTTTAATAATAAAAATATTTATTTTTAGAAGAACAGAAACAGAAATAGAAACTTAGGACATAAAAATGACCACACCTATTAAAAATATTTAAAATATACATAGATGGCAGACGGTCTCTTTTAAATAACCTATAAATAAATGCTTCTAAAGCGAAAACTTAAATTAAGGTATAAATTTGGTATAAATTATTTATATGCATGCATATTTTGTTTTTCATTCGTTTCATTACGAAACCGAATTTAAGTCTGTCTGTTGTTAGTTAAGAAAAATAATTTAATTTTATTAAAAAAAAAAAAAAAAGGGTTTTTTTTTTGCTTAGCAGTGTTATTATTATTTATTGTTATTATTTTTATTTACACTTTTTTTTTTTTCTTAAAAAATTAAAGCTTTAGAAATTTGTTTTTTTTTCAGTTTGTTTTTTTTATCTGTAAATCCACAATAGTCACAATCAATCCGGCAAACTAGTCACTAGCTCAAAAAAGTAGACAATAAATTAAATTTTTTTTTAAATTTTATTTTCGGCTTATTTTTATTTGTTTTCGTTTTAAATCCGCATCGTGTTAGATTTTAACACGATTGTGTTGTTAAAGTTAGTGAAATTTTTGTGAAATTCGAATTAGAAAAAAAAAAAATAATAAGATTAATTTAATTAATAAAATATTGTATATATTTTTTTTTAATGTAAAATAAAATGAATTTAAATTAATATTAATATTAAAAAAAATAAAATAAAAAGAAATAAAATTGGATTTAATTTTTAAAAGTGAAAAGAGTGCACATAAATTAAAAATTTGTGTTCTTTTAAAGTAAACAAAGAAAATATATATAAATAAATAAATAAATAATTATACAATTATTATATTAATTCTAAGACAAATTAAATTTATTATTTTTACAGTTTGTTTGATAATTATTGCAAATGGTAATGATTAATGAATTATTATCATAGTACATATATAATGTATATTATTAATAAATAAATATTACAGCATATATAATGTATATTATTAATAAATAAATATTACAGGCGAAACAATTGAAAAGTATATTTTTTTTGAAATCTTTAATTTAAAAGGATTTTAAAGGGTTTTATTTTAATTTGAAATTTTGGGGCCTAGTGGGTAAAAGTGTATGAAATTATATGATATCGGGACCTCTGGGCCAAGTGTGTAAGCGCGTATAAAATACGCTGCAAACATCGAGGGAGTGTGAGATCGAATCCCATTCACGTCGTAAGAGTTATTCCTCCTTACGACATTTACAGTTATGCCTTAACAGGAAAGGCTGTTTAATTTCCTGTCCACATTTACGTGGCAGAAAAATTAATAAAAAAAAAAAATTGTATGACGTTGTAAACACTAAGGGAGTGTGGATTTCGAATCCCACATATGTCGTAAGAATTATTGCCTCTTACGACAATTTTCTCAAAAAGAAAGCCTTGTGTAAAATTTCCTTGCCTTATTTATGTGGCAGGGGAATATCCTAAAAAAAAAAAATTATTTTTAATTAACTACATATATATTTATATATTTCTAAACTGACTCCTTTCCTTCTTTGCCTTCCTTAAGAATATTCATTTATTTCGTGTTAATAAAGAAAAAATATCTAATTATTAGAAAAAGTTATTATAACATTATCATTGTTATCTAAAAGTACTTACATTTATAATATTTATATTCATTCAATTTTTAGATTAATAAACTAAGAAAAAATTATCAGAATCTTAAAATTTGCTAGTTTTAAAAAAAAAATAAAAAACAAAAAATTATTTTATTTTAGTTTTTGATTTGTTAAAATTAAATTACTTTTATCTTATGTTAAATAAATAGATATTTAGATATGGTAATGTATCCATTCAAAGTGGAGTTATAATGTATTAAATTGTAAGAAAGTATCCACAATAAATGCAGCCGTTTCGTATATCCCAGTGAAATAAGTTGTTTGAATGATGAAGAATTGAAGGATCTAAGTGTCAAATAATTGAATAGTATTAAAATAAAAAACAAAAAAAAAGTCCTAAATTTTTAGTAGCTGTACCTATCTATAATATTATAATTAAAAATTAGTTAAAATAGAGTTTAATAAATTTAAATTTTATTTAATTGTTTCTTTAAAATTCAATTTTTATTGTGGGCAGTCTTTTGTAGTTTGCGTAAAGGTTACGTATAGAAAGCGAAATAAAACCGATACGTAGATCCAGCATTACCCACAAATAATATTTTTAATATTTTCACATAATATAATAACAAATCGAGACTTAAACGAAAAATTCTTTAACTTTTTTAAATACCTGTAAATGATAAATTATAATAATTTTAATTTACTTTTTTTTTTGTCAGATATAAAAATTTTTGTTGTGTTAAAAATATATTCATTTAATATAATTAATTACTGTAACCAAAACGTCAAATGACTATATGTATATATTGGAAAGTTTAAAATAATTAAAAAAATAAATAAATAAATTTATAACTAAAAAATTCTACATTAAATAAAGTTAACCGGACTATTTAACTTTTAAATAAATATTGTATTTTTTATGTAAAATTTATTTTTTATTTTATGACTTTTATAATATGAGTCAAGTATTAACGTTTTTTTCAACAATTATTATTGACGTCATTTGTTAACTGTATAATTCTTAGAATTCGTAAGTCTTTTTTTTTAAATTTATTTAAACTTTTTAATTTTTTTTTGTTTTATAAGAGCAGTATGGTATTCTTTAAAAAACAAAAATAAGTATTTTTTAAAAAATCAAAATCATTTCAGTTGTAAGATTTTCATATACTAAACATTATAACTCTTCCTCCAAAATAATAAAAATAAACACCGTTACATTGCTTAAAGAGGGAGAGATTAATTAAGTAAATTAAATCTTGTAGAAGAAATCATCATCATAGCACAAATAGAAAAATATGTATATTTACTTAAAAAGTGGTTAAAACGGGAAATTTAAGTGATTAGGCGGGAAATCAATAAAATGATTTTTATATCTAAGGAAAATAAACAAAAAAAAAATGATTTATTAGAGATTATTTGACAACATAAAATAGCTGCGTGATTTATAACAGCTTGATGTATAAAACATCCATTAAAACATGTATACATATATGTAGGTAAAAGTTAATAATAAAAATATATATAGATCAAACAGCTATGTATCGGCGGTGCAGTATGTCATAATTTTTTTGTGATATTAGATTCCCATCATTATTTACTAATATACATATATATATAATATAAAATATAAAAGTTGTTTCTTTCTTCAACACTACTAAACTCTTCAGTAAGGTTATAGTAGAGTTTAATGTGACTTATAGACAAATCTCATATTTTAAATTTTCCTTCTAGTTCTATTCCTATATATGTATATAAAAATTCACAGAAATCTTCTATGAGTTAATAGAATTTTATCGAAAATCAATTTTATTTCGTAAAACCAAATTTATAGTTTTAAGAAAAATAAAAATTATACTTTATGATTTTATCTGATTTTTTTTTTTTTTTTTAAATATATAAGTAGAAATAATATATCTCACAATATATTTTCACCTACTTATTTATTAAATAAATGGGCACTTTAGGTATGATAACTTACCAAAAATTATAGTTGTTTCCTGAAGACTTCAGTAGTCATGAACAACTCATATATTTTATATATCATACTTAACCTTAACGGATGTTTTGCAAAGATACAATTTGTTAAAATGTTATCATATCTAATATATTTAAATCGATTTTAATAGCTGGTTGCATATAGAGAGCGAACGAGAGCGTTCATTGTAAATGCAGTATTAATAATAAATTTTAGATAAAACTGGAGTATTTTAAATTAAATTACTGAGTATATTTATTCGAATATATATCTTTACCTTTGTATATGATTAATTTTAGATTGTAAAAAAACTTAGAAAAGGTCTTTTAGCATTCATCATTATTCAACTATTATTTTCTTAACACCTCTATATTTAAATTATATTAAAAATTTACATTAAAAATATAAATTAATATATCCTTTAGGTTAATATGTCCTTTCAACAGTAGGCGAATGAATCATTATAGTTACCTATAATTATGGAAAGCCTATATACCGTTAATATCATTAAATTATCATTTTAAAAAAAATATCAGTTATTGTTATACCCGTCTGTAATATTTATACTAATTAATTTATTATTACTATCATTATTATTTTTATTATTTAGTAGTTATAATTTATGTAAATATTATTTAATGATTAAAAAAACAAAACCAGATAATATTATTGTAAAATTTCTTTTGTTTTTATAGTTTTTCTTTTAATATTTCTTTTTATATTTTTGTAATTTGCAATATAAATAATACTATTATATACATATAGGTATATATTGAAAGAATTATATTTAAAACAATAGAATATTAACGTATTAACCATATACTACTTATTTGTATATACAAATAAAAAGGATTTTAAAGTTAATTACTCAAAATATGCAAATAATTTAATCAAAATTTTAAAAATTAAAAAAAAAAAAAAATTAATTAATTAAAAACATTTTATTTAATTGAATTTTAATTTTAACCTTCAGTGGCATATTGCAATTTATTTGAAACTTTGAAATTTGAAAAAAACATCTATAAGTTTATTTAATTACACAATTAATTAAAAAAAAAAAAGTGAATTAAGAAAAAAGAAATAAAATACAATTTGAAATAAAAAAAAAATAAAAAAAAAATGGATTACGTTATAAAGGTATATAGAGATTGGAAATTTCATTCACAGGTGAGTTTAAATTAAATTTTATTTTTTTATCAAAATTTTATATACATAGGTACATATATAATTAAATTTTGATAATCATCGACTGTTACCTTGTAACAAATTTATCTTTAAGATTTTATTATTTAAATTTTAAGTACATCTTATTATAATATATGTATAATAATAAATTAAAAGCTTTTGAAATATATGTAACTACTGTAAAAATTTGACTATTATTTTAGTATTAAAAATAATTGGAGGGGTTATAAAAGCTTAAAAAAAAAAAATACTTCAATGATTACACTTACATTAAAGTTTTGCAAACAATAAATATTTGATGTATAATTTTATTTGAAGAATTTGTTAAAGTATATTTTAGATAATGCATTTTATTTCAATTTTATGATTTGTTATGAATTATGATGACTTATGAATATACATACCTACATATATGTAATAAAAACGATATAATTGACATATTAAGATGATGATCCAATACGTACTTTGCTTTCTTTGCTTCGTTTATTTTTTTTTTTTCAATATTCAAGACTCAACAGAAGCAAAAATGATTAAAGTAAATACTGGTTTGTACAATGCTTTTTTTTTTTGCGGGTTAAGAAAAATAAACAAAAATTAGTTACTTTATTTGCTTATATACTTTTGTTCCTTTTATACGAAAAGAGTAATTGAGAAATAGTTGGTAAATGGAACTCTAAGTTCTTATTGTAAAATAAATTTATTATGTAATTACTCCTATCATGTCAAAGATTGCAACTTAGCTCTTTATCAAAGATTGGTGGCTATTTATCAAAAATTTGTGGCTTTTTCTCAAAGATAGGTATGTAGTTTGGTGTAGAAAAGAGTAGTTCATCACTGTAAAAAAAAAACGCAAACAATAAAAAATAATATTACAATCTATAGAAAAAATGCACAAAACCTTTATTGATTTAAATAATTTATTATTGAAATATTTACTTTTAATGGTGGAGTTACAAGAAAATATAAACTTTATCATGTAAAATTTTATTTCTGTATAATAAACTTATTTTGTCCCAATCACATTTTTTTTAATTAATTTAACTAATTGTTCTTGAAGGATTTTTAAAAATTTAAAATAAAATACTCAAACATACTTTTTACTTTTAAATTGTCAAAATGACAGCGTATTCAAAGAAAAGAATCGAAATAAAAATTCGACAATCGTTATTTTGTTTCATTCGGTTACTTTCAATACTTTGAGCATTTGCTGAGATATCATACAAATGATGTAAGTAATTAATTTCAGCTGTTAAAATTTTTGAAGAAAATAAAAGAAGCAATGTAACCATTGGGTCATCCATCACCTTAGTAAATATATAATATTTATACTTATTAATTTATTATTATTAAAAAAGTTCATTAATACTTAAAACAGTTCATTAATATGAAATGAAGGTTTAACGAATCTATATAATTAAAAAAGTATTAATTTAAAAAATGCATTAAAAAAAAATTTTAATAACAGGTACATAAATGAATCTTTGTATAATAGATGAAGCTTTATATCTTTTAACACGTTTTTTGAACTCAGATTATTTATTATCTTATTTAATTTATTATTAATTTTAATATTTTTTTAATATTTTTATTTATTAAATATTTTTAATCTATTAAAATTCCTTATAAAATTTACTTGACTAGGTATATTATAAGAACACTATTATAATAGATTATAATATTATGTACCTACTCTATTAGCTATAAAGTACAAATACATAATATGTATATAAAGAATAGGTACTGTAAATTTATAATGAATAATAACAGGTTCTTTCACGAGTTACACATTTGCATATTATACATAAGTATTATTTGATTGTAGGTTTTGTTTTTTTTATCATTTTTATTATTGTCGGTTTCACTTCTAAATTTGCTTAAATTGTTTTAAATGCATACTTAGTAATTTAACAGATGTTCTTTATGCATTATAAAAAGAAAATTACAAGTTAAAAAACATTAGTTCAACATTTCCACACACAAATTTAAAATAAAGCGTTAAGAATTATTGTTTTTTTTTTTTTTTTTTTATTGTAAGTAACGTTATTTGTTTATAATTTCTTAAATTTCATGGAAAATGTATATATAATTATATATATATAAAAGTATATAGATATATACTTATATATGTATATATTATAATAAAATAATTAATAACTGGTTATGACATTGCTTTCCATAAGCCGCTTATAAATTATAACGTTGGTTGCAGCAGTAGTGACGCAATGAATAAAACTTTATTTTTTGTTTTTTTTTTGCGAGAGTAGGTGGAAATCATCGAAAGACAGACACTATATAGAGAAGTGGAACGAGCACTATTATAGCTCTCTATGAGTATTTAGGATTTTAACACATTAAACATGTGTTAAAATAACACATGTTTAACACATTAAACATGTGTTCGCTTTTATGACGAACCAATAGGTCATATTATGTCCTTTAGTACTAATATACTGCTTGGTTAAGGCAAGTAAATATTAGGCAATTAAAATTGGTTTCAAATAAACGGGAATATTGTGAACAAAGTTGTTAATATTGACCATAAATCTTTGAATATTTTATATATGCAATTCTCACTAATTTTAGGTAACACATGAGAGATGGTTCCACATTCGCGATGTTCGTACCGTACATATGAATTAGCAGCTGAAACTCTCATTGTTTTCCTTTAGAATGTTTTTGAAAAAAATAATTTAAATAAAGTAAATCTATAAATTACGTAGGTTCCATAAGTTTTGTTTTTTCCATTTTTTTGTTCCATATGTAGTATTTTTTTAGTATATGTACCTATACTAATAGTATCCATTCAAGAATTAATCATAAACCGTAATTTATTTATTTTCTTTTCTTTTTATTTTCTGTTTAACTTATCTTTATCACTTGCGAGTTGCGTATTCTTAAAAAAAAAAAAACAATTAAAAGTTGACATACTCTACATCCTCATATCATTTCTTTATGAAAAAAAACTTTTATTTTAATATTTTTAATTTGTCTCTTTATTTTTATTGTTTTTCTTTATTTTTTTATTTTTGTAATTATTTTGTTAAGAGATTAAATTTTTTTTTAATATTTTTATGATATATAAGTATATATAATGTGTAAATTGTATATTTTTTACATAAATTTACATATCATTGAGATATTAAAATTTAAATAGTATAATTATTAATTCGGCATAATATTAAGTACGCAGGTATTTGAAATAATCAGGTGTAACAATTTAGTTACCTACCTATACCTAAAAATAAAATTACATCAATTAGTACATAGATATGTGAACAATTTTGTATTTCTTATCGGAGATTGGAAAATCTATATATACATATATAGCAAAAACTATAAAATAACAAGGTACAATGTAAAACAACGGTTTTTAAAAGCGCACATTTCCAAACTCAATACAAACTGTTTAGAATTTTGACTTGGACAAAAATTTTAAAATTTCATGTAATAAGAAAAAACGAAAAAATAGGACATTTTTGAAATTTTGAGGGGCCGTAAGTCCGGAATCCTATATAACTAAGAAAAGCCGTTAACACGCGTAAAAATATATTATTGAACCTTTAATTTTCATGCCTCGCCGAAGAAAAATTTTTACAGGTGCCTAAGTTACAGGTGTCTAAAAATAGCAAATTTTCAATTTTTGAGGCGTAATAACTCTTAAAGAGGGGGTGCTACCAAAAGTTTCTGAGGAAACTTATACTAATTCTAAAAGTTCTTTCTTGTCTCAAAATTTCAGGTTTCTATCTAAAGGCGTGCCGGAGTTATGAAAAAAGAAATTTCATGCAAAATATGGTTTTCACATAACGGTAAATTTAAATAGTAAATTACAAAATATTGCATAATTTTGATATTGTTTTATATAGATAATAAAATTTTCGATCTCCTGGCGGTTTTAGATTGCAAAACTATTACGCAGGGCCTGAGATATATACATCTGAAAATGGGACTTTTTCGCAATTTTGAAGAGCAGCAACTTGGGAACCCTTTACAACTAAAACAAACCTTTAACACACATTAAAATATATTACTCTAGCTTTAAATTTTATATCTTGCAGAAGTAAAATGTGTACAGGTTCCTAAGTTACAGGTGTTTAAAAATAGCAAATTTTCAATTTTTAAGCCCTCATATCTCATAAACAGGGGGTGGTCCAAAAAAATTTTCTGAGCAAACTTATACTAATTCTAAAAGTTCTTTCTTGTCTCAAAATTTCAAGCCTCTATCTAAAAGCGTGCCGGAGTTATGAAAGTAGAAAAATCATGCAAAATTTGGTTTTCACATAACGGTAAATTTAAATACTAAATTTAAAAAAATTGTATAATTTTGATATTAATTTACAAATATAAAAGAAATACCTGTCGAATGACGTTTTCAGATTGAAAAAATCTTAAGTAGAACATAAGATATATGCATTTAAAAATAGGGCTTTTTCAAAGTTTGAGGGGGTGTAGCTCCGTAATGGGGCTACATGAAAAAGTTGTTCCACAAAATTATTTTTTTTATGAGACCTACCCATGGTTAAAATTTTTTTTCTCTATCTTTAACGGTGTAGAAGTTTTGTAAACAGACGGACGGACGGACGGACAGAGTAAAACTAATAAGCACATTTTTTCAAAATTTTTTTGGAAATGTGCTAAAAATAGAAAATGCATGATATAATATAGATTTGAACCAATGGAAATATTCGGATAAGTCAAACAGTTTTAAATTCAATCTTTTACAGTTTTTGAAGATAAAACTAGGAGAATTAATTGAAAACTATGTCTATATATAAAAAAAATATATATTGACTGATATATGTAATTGACTCTTAGTCAAGCTATTAATTAAAATTAAAAAATAGGAAAATCCCCTTGCAATTACTGCCTTAGTAATTTGATATCGCCATAGATTTGTAGAAAAGGTTTTTTCTTGTTATAATTTTTTTTTTTGATTGAGATAAATATTGGATACATATTGGATACAAATTGACTGGAGTTAATTAAAAAATATATTCTATCCCGAGAAGGAAAAATAATTAACAATAAAATGTATTATATATACAAGAATCTTAACTCTTAAAAATTTTTTAATATTGCATAATATTTTCTACTTTTTACTTAAGGAAATGTTAATTGATATTTGCATAACCAGTTGGTCGTCATTATCATAAATATTACAAGTGCATAATTTTAACATTATAAAAATCAACATAAATTGTCGCATTTAAAAAATTAAATACTTAATGACAAAGAAATTTTCAAGGTTATGCAGTTAACATTTTGATATAATATTTTCTGATACAGTTTTTTTTTTAGCACATTTTCAGAAAATTTTTTTTGAAAAATTTCTTTAGTAGTGTCATTCTGTTCGTCTGTTTACAAAACTTTTACTCTGTTAAAATAGAGGTTAATAAAATTTTAACCATGAATAGGTCTCATAAAAAAATTAATGTTGTGCAATAAATGTTTTATATAGCAGCACACATTGCAAAATAACAGCCTCTCAAAGTTGGAAAAGTCTCAAAAAGAAAAGAAAGTAATGACTTTTCAATCTAAAAATGTCACTCGATAGAAAATTTTAAACTTTATAAATCAATATAAAAATTATATTTACATACATATGTATATTTTATTGTAGTTTGCTATTTAAATTTACAATGGTATAAAACCAAAATTTTGGTTTTTCTATATATATCTCGGACACTTTTTAGTTAGAACCTTGAAATTTTATTGTTGTTTCTATTTTGCAAAGAAAAAAAATTTCTACTTGTTTCTCCCTTTAATAAAATTTTTAGCGGTCAAGAATTAAAAATTCACTTTTTTTAGGCAGCCGTAACTTGAGTACCTGTGTAAATTTGTTTTAAATAGAATTCTTTTCTTAATTTTATAGAATTTCCTTAAAATTGAAAAAAGTGTCACTTTATTTTCTTAATTTTATTGTTTTAAAAAAATTCTAAGAAAAATTAGAAATTTTGATGTCTTATAGAAAATTTGTATGCTGTATAACAAACCTTTGCTTTTGCATATTGCCTTGTTTTATATTTCCTGTAAATAAATCAAACAACATTTTAAATGTCAATAGGATAGAAATATCTATGGTAATTTGTTAGAAAATAAATTAAAAAAAAGAAAATAAAAAATTTTAAAATATAAATAAATATTTATTATTATTTTGGATCTACCACCATATACAATAGGGGTCTTCACGTAAAAGTGCATTGAAAGAAAAATTTCCTACTTTACGTGAACAACGCGATGCACAATTTAAATTGCAAAATAAAAAATTACAGATGACAGATATGTTGATTGGTTTAAAGAAACGTTTATTGGTATATTTCTAGAAATGTTGTTTTGGTATTTTTAAAAAATATTTTATATTTATATCTATCTGTTATATTATATTATTATTTGAATAAATATCTATTTTTCACTTTGAAAACTAAAATATAATTTTTGCGTTTTGATTTTGGAACATAAAAATTTTTTAAATATATAAAATAAAATGTCAAAAAAAATTTTTAAAGCATTTTTATAGATTATTTAGTCGAATGTGCTATTTTTATTTGATGCATTCGCAGTAAATTCCAACACCGAAACCAAATAAATTCTATACTCCAAATAAATTCTAAAAACGAAATGTCAAATTAACTTCAAAACAATGCAAATAGGGGCAGAGGATATTTTAGTCGAGGATCGGACTAAGGCAGAGGATAATTTAGTCGAGGATCGGAGGATCGTTGCATATTTTTATACATGAAACAAAAACAATTTCCGATGTCAAAAATTTCCTCAAATCCTCTGATGCAAGACTAGTTTACACTTTTATGTGAAGACCCCGAATATACATATATGATGAGGAAATAAATCAGCATTTGCTTTTTATATGTGGTAAATTATAATTAATTTTTCTACATTCTTTACATTATATTATTATATTTTTATATACTTTTTTATCTGTAAGATTGGCGGCTTACACCTGCACCATTAGTCAGATAAATATATAATATAATATATATTTATATAATGTATATATGTATATACATTAATATCTAAAAGATTTTCTAACAAAACCATTTATTTGTATATTTATTAAAAGCAAATTAAGAAATATTGATAAAAATTGAGGAAATTAGTGACTTGGGGCCTCGGTGGCTTAGTGGATAAGATCGTATAAAATACGCTGTAAGCACTGAGGGAATGTGGATTCGATTCGCACACATGTCGTAAGAGTTATTCCCCCTTACGACATGTACAGCCACGCCTGAACAGGAAAGGCTGTGTAATTTCCTGTCCACATTTATGTGACAGAGAAATGCACTTAAAAAAAAAAAAGTTAGTGAACATTTTTGCATATTACATTAATTTTATTTTGTAAGTTAAATTTTTAGGATGATTTTACATAAACTAATTATACCAACTGATATAAACTGATCATTAAATACGTGATATTTTATTCAGAAAATTTGTAAATTTATAAGTAATATATCTTAATATCAAAAAGAAACAATAGCTTAGAACAGAAGTATGGAATTACGAGGGATTTAAGAAAATAATTACAAAAATACAAAAAAGTCTAAAAAATCTAAAAGACAATATTCAAATTAAAAGGATTTAAACCTTACCTATATGTGTAATTTAGTAAGTTTGTAATATAAACCAAAAGAAGTAGTGAATCTAAGTATTTATTTATATTTTTTTTTAAATTTAAAATATTTGCTTAATTTTTCAAATTTAATACAATTTTTCTTTCTTTAATTTATGATATTTTTAATATTACGGTTTGTTTCTTAAGAGATTTAAAAAAAAAACGATTTTGGTACATTTAATTTCTTCTTTTCATCGAATCGCACACTTCTTACAAATTTAAAACAAATGAAGAGTTTTCTATAGTTTGTTATCGTATAATACGAATGTATAAAAGTAATTACTATTTAAAGATTGAAATACTATTTTTATTATAAAATGTGGCACATTAATTTGTTTTTTACTCATTAACTTGAGAAAAAGTTCATATCAAGTTCAAAATTCATTTAAAAAAACACATTTTTCTTATCTGGAAAATATTTAAGTCAATATTCACCCGGTACATAATAAAAAATTGAAAGTTAATAAAATACATATGTTATTCAACAAATATAGCAAGAATTTTAAATGTAATAATTATGTATGCATGTATATACGTATATGTATGTAATGTAATTTAATTATTTTATATAAGTTTTAAAATTTTAAACAAAGAAAGAATAAATTAGTTAATCTGTTAATATTTAGTTAGAGATCAAGTTTTAAAATTAAGAAAAAACAAGGTAGAGCGTAAACTAACGGTTTTTAAAAGCGTTCAATTTTTGTGCCCTAATAGCTCATAAAAAGGGGGTGATTTAAAAAAGTTTCCTGAGGAAACTACTAATTTTAAAAGTTTTTACTTATCTCAAAATTTCAAGTCCCTATCTAAAACCGTGCCAGAGTTATGAAGGTAGAAAAATCATGCTAAATTTAATTTTTACATAACGGTAAATTTAAATATTAAATTTAAAAAAATTATATAATATTGATAATGATTTAGAAAGGTAAAGAAAATTTCTGTCAAATGGCATTTTCAGATTGAAAAAATATTAAGCAGAGCATGTGATATACGCATTTAAAAATAGGGCTTTTTCAAAGTTTGAGAGGCTGTCGCTCCGTAATAGATGCGGCTACATTGAAAAGTTGTTCTACAATATTAATATTTTTATGTAAAATTTTTTTCCTCTATCTTTAACGGTGTAGAAGTTTTGTCAACAGACGGACGGACAGAGTGAAACTAATAGGTACAAATTTTTTTTGCAAATGTACAAATAATTAACATCTATATATTGTTATGTGAAAACAATATTTTGTAAAATTTCGCTTCCATCATATCTTCGGAACGCTTTCATTATTGGAACTCAAATTTTATAACCAACTATAAAATCGTTCCTAACATTTTTTTAGATACATATTTCAACAATAAGGCATTTAAATTAGTGGGCGCTACCACCCTCCTAATTCCCTTAAACAAATGATTGAGACCATGATTTGTGTAATCAACTATAAAATCTCAGCTATTTATTTTTTTTACATACATATAAGTATATCAACAACATTGTATTTAATATAGTGGGGTGGGGGGCTACCAATATATTTTATTTTGTGGACCTTTTTTTTTCAATATTTTGGAATTTTTTTTTTTAGAATTTGTTTTCTTGGAATTATTTTTTTGGAATTATGACAATATCCTAAATAATATGGAAGTAATATGGTCATGATGACTTAAATAAATTCTAAACACATGTGTAACATTCGTACATACAAGTTTCAAAATTTTTAATATACTTTTCAAATATAATACTAAATTTGTTTCTTATATTATATTTATTTTATAAATTATAAAACTAAACTCTGTACTTACTTTAGTCTTACACCATAATCAGCTTTTATAAAAAAAAAATTTAAATTAATTATTAACCATAAAATTATTTTGAAAAATAAAAATCTAAATTTAAATTTATTTAAATTAAATGTATTTTTCTTGCAATTAATATCAAAAACAAAAAAAAAAAAAACAAAACAAAAACATAAAACACTTGTGCTTTAAAAGAAAATTTATTACCTAGTTGTATTTTTTATTGTGTTTTGTCTATTTTTTTCTTTTTTTTTTTTAATTATTCTATTTAAGTCAATCGATTATAATAGATTTTTTTTTTCACAATTATTTAAAGTTATTTATTTCTTAATTACATTTTTTTTTTTTTTATTTACTTAAAGTTTTATTGTATAAAATGGTAAAAGATGAAAAATCATGTGATTGTGATTAGATTTCAATTGAATTCAAAATAAATAAAGGATGTTTGAAAAAAATTTATATTTTATACTGATGCTTATTATTATTAAAAAAAAAAAAATAATAATACAGTAAAATATAATACAGCTGCGATAATATGGAACTAATTAACGTTTTATTTAAAAAGCATGCGTGCTTTTATAAGTTATATACAAAAAAAAAAAAAAACAAAATTTAATCCATTTTTATAAATATTTTATTTAACAGACTTTTTTAATTTTCAGATTTCTATATAAAGAAGAGGTGTGGGTTTCGGTTTATTTTGTCTTCTATGCATTGTTATTACTTTTTACGGTACATTAAACCTTTTCAATATAACAGATTTTTCGTTTTCGTTCCGATTCACCAGCTTAAATATGGTTCAATCGATTGGCTTCAATTTTTATATATGTGTAGCATGGCTTTTATATAAAAGGAATTGTTTCAAAAAGAAATTTTTAGATCTATTAAGTAATTGCAGCACAAACATTTCTTTTATAGATTTTTTCGTTTTTTCGCTCTCAATTGAAAACCGTTTGAATGTTTAACCTCTAATTTTGTATATGTGATGCTACTGGATATTCCATTTATGTGTAACTAAATTAGTTATACTAACCTATTATGTCTAACTATGCATTAAGACTTCTTTGATCCAAAAGAAAATCTCAAAAAATATGTTTGTTTAATTCCGTTACCCCTTTGCGGAACAAGAGTATTATAAAGTTACATGCTAAAGTTACATTGTAAATGGTTTGACTGATTCATTTCAAGTTTTTTTAAATGTGCTTTTTTTTTTACCTATTATAAGACATAGCAGATTATAGAATCTGCGTAAACCTCCAAATTTTAAAATCTAACTTTTAAAATTCAAATATTAAAATCCAAACTTTCAAAATCGAAAAACTTTTGAAATCTAAATGGGTCAAAATCCAAATATTTAAAATCAAAATAATAGACAATATAATATAGCGCCTCAAGGTCTTAACCATAATTTATTGTAAATGAAATAATTAAAACAAATCTTATATTATTAAAGAACAAAGTACCTATACATAAACCTAAAATTTCCTATGCAAGAGTAATATGAGTTGCAATTGATTTTAAGAACTGCAGTTTATCAGTTCTATTACTCTTTTTTAAAATATGCTTATAAGTTTTGTCTATAATCTCTTATTTTTGTGTTTTTTTTTTAAACAAAATTTAAATAAATATAAATTAAATTAAATATGGGATTTATTTTTGGTTTGGGCATTAATTATAGCGAAAGCTGCCGCCCCCAAATTGCCGCAAAACAAATGATGAAACCCTGTTTTTGTAATCAAATATAAAATTTCTCATAAATCAGAATCTCGCATATAAATATATACATATATTCTGTAAAAGGCGAACAATCCTGATTTTGTATAACCAACTATAAAATCCCTCCTAGAATTAATTTTGTTACATGCAAATTTCAATAACAAAGTGATCAAAATAGTGATCAAAGTGATCATGAAGTGATCAAAATAAAATTCTGTTAAACCGCTGCAGGCCCTACTAAATAAACACTGGAACACTGATATTATATTGAAATATTATTTTTGGAACTAATAATGTAAATACAACGCCCCAAAAAATCCATTCTTCTAAATAATATATAAGTATATCTAAACAAAAAAGTACTGATTTTGATGCTTTTGATGCTTTTGGACTTTGCAAATTTGGTTTCAAAAAAGTTTGGGTTTTGACGCATTTGGATTTTTTTTTCTTGGATTTTAAGATCCGAGATTATATTTTTTATAGTAGTTTTATGGTAGTTTTTTTTTTTTTCGTTATTATTTGTGTCACATCGATTACTATCGTTATTACATTTTTAAACAAGCCGATTATATTTTTTTGAAAGCTTAAAAAAAAAAAAGAATAGGAAGACTTATTAACTAAGTATATATATTTATATAATATATAAGTAGTTACTGAATTTAGTAATTTTAAATAATTTTCAAAATCATTTTTTAAGTTTTTCAAACAAAAATCTTAGTGCTATTGAAAATTTTATTAAATACATAATATTTGTTAAAAAACATGTCATGCTTTAAATAAAAATTAAAAAAAAATTCTTAACTTTAGAATTTAAGATTGACTTTAATTGATAGAAATTTTTTTTTTTTTTTTGTATAATTTTAATATATCTACTTAATTTTAATTTAGTAATTATATAATCGTATCTAAAGATATTTATTTTTATTTTTCAAGATTCCATATTAATGATTTTATTCTATAATTTTTAAAAGTAAAAATATCTTAGTATTATACATAGTTTTATTTTTAGTATTAAGGGGAATTTTGATGAATTAGTCTGAAATGTATATATATAGACAAATTATTATTTTTTTATTTTTTTGATATTTCTCTTTACATCTGTGATTATCATACCTATCTGTTTAAAAAAAATACGTGATACAAAACATAAACCAGTTTTTATATCAAAGTTTTTTAATTTATAACTTACGTACATATAATCATACTACGTGTTAAAAATTAGATGGATTTTCCAATGACTGATGTTAATTTTTTTCTTTTTTATATTTATTTGATGGAGTTTCCTAAACGTAACGCTTTATATTATTAATATTTTGGTTGTTTTACCTTTTAAATTATTAAAAAAATTCAATATTTAATATGTTTTTATGGAAATTTTTGTAGTAATTGGAAATGAAAAATGTTATTAAGGTGAAGTATTTTTTTTTTTTTTTTTGATGAAGAATTAGATAACGCGTCAGACTTTAACTAAAGACTTTAGGTTTGTAGAACCCCTTCAAAAGGTAGACAAACCTATTTTGCAAGAATTGCTGCTTTTAATCACTGTAATGGAAAAAACTTAAAAAAATTGTTACATTCATGTCAAAAAGGTCACATAAATCTTGGAAAAACAAAACTATACCGATATATTTCTGCCTTTTTCTTGACAGACATAGAAAGTTTTTCATGCTACCCATAGTAAAGATTCCTCTGCATAGTTCACACTTCAGATCCACATATCTAATATATAATCTTTATATCTAATCTTCTAGCGTGACTACCAATTAGACATTGACTAGTAATAACACTAATTCAGGGCAAATAAGAAACTATTATATAATTGGAAATATTTTTTTGTAAAATTAAAATTTTTCCATTTAAAATTTTAATTTAACATAATATTAAAATTAAATTAAAAATTTAGAAAAAAAAACAATAAATAAATGAGGTAATAATATCCATAATTGAAAAATAATAATATAACGATTGTTTAAATAATAAAGATTAATTAATTATTTAATATTAATATGACAGGTGCTTAATATTTATTTTAAAATATCTATTAATTAAAAAAGAAAAAAAAAGCAATATTAAAATATTAAATAAATTTTTTTTATTAAAAAAATAACATTTGATTATACAAACCCCTTTTTATATATTATCAATATTTATATTTTTATATTACTCTAAATATCTTTTATATACATAGATATTTTGTAGGTAATAACATTTGTTTCATTAAACTAAAATCAATAATGTACCTCTTTAATAAAATATTAAACGCAACACTAGAGAAGATTCATACGTGTTCATTTTTACACCAGAAATTTATTTATTGTGAGAACCGCTTAAATGTGGAACATGATTCCATTCAATGTGTTCCCGTCTAATAGATATGGTTCAATATATTATATATAATTTACAACTTCTTAAAAAGATTCTGTACAGATTTCCAATTTATTATTGTAATACTATACTATTTCCCTTCAATTCCTCTCCATATTACGAGTACCTAAACCTTCAATATTTTTGTATAAAGGAATGCCTTGCTATAGGGTTTGAGTAACGTGTAAAAAAAATATAAAATAAAACTCTTTTAATTAAATAGATAAAAATAGATATTTGACAGATATAGGAATGTAGGCATATATAGGAATACAAAGAATAAATTAAACTTTTAATCATCTTTTAAACAAATTTTTAAATTAAATTTTAGTTTCCTTATACTTACAAAATAAATAAAAATATTTTTCCATTTATTTTCCAAAATTTTATTTTATTTGACTTATTAATTATTTTGTTTAACTAACACATTGATATTTATATATAATTTATTTATTTATTTGTTTTTTTTTTTTTTTAGTAAAACAAGAAAAATACTAATCAACACCTTCAATTGATTGTTAATTGTTACCGGTAAACAATTAAAAAATAATATAATAACTTATAATGTGTAATAAATATAATAATATAGTGCCAACGTCGATAAATTATTGTTTTTTTATATATGTTGTGTGATAAAACTATAAAAGAAAAGTATTGTGTTTTAACTTTTATGTTTATTCACTATTTTTCATAAATAATAATTTTTCTTATTAGAATATGTATATTTAATTAAGAAAACTTAAGCTTTTATGACTGGTGTTACCAAGCTTATAAAGGATACGATGCAATGACCATCAACTTATAAATTTTTATATAAATGTTGGCAATTTCCTGAGCTACAGCTCGTACAGCTCCTCAAACATTGAAAAGCCGTATTTTAAATGTGTATATTTCAGGTTCTGCTTAACATTTCTTCAATCTTGAAAAACGTCATATACTTAAACGTCATCATTAACGTCAGGACTTTTTTTTAATTTTATAAATCAATATCAAAATTATACATATTTTTTTTTAAATTTAGTAACTATTTCAATTTACCGTTATGTAAAAAGGAGATTTTATAAGATTTTGCTTCCTTCATATTTCCGAAATGCTTATATCCTAAATGCTTAGAACCTAAAAGAAATTTTGAGAGAAGAAATATTTTTTGCTATTAGGTTTAAAAGCTATTACGCATAAAAAATTAAAAATTTACAATTTTTTAGACCTGCACCTGTAGACCTGACCTGTAAACATTTATTCAAAGTAAAACGTAAATATTAAAACTCCAACATTATATTTTTACATGTGCTAACAGCTTTTCTTTGTTATAAAGGGTTTCCTTATAAAACTATAAAATTCGAGAAAAACTTTGGTGATTATGGTGGTGCAACTTTGGTGCAAGTTACAATTCTAAACTGTTTTTAATGTCCTTTGAATAATATGTGGTTTTAAAAACATTTGATTTACATTCTGCCTTGTTTAATTTTTATTCCAAAAAGTAAATAATAAATTAAAACAAGAACAATTCATTATTTTAAAACATACTTAACCAAGAACAAAAACAAAGTGGTAACATAAAAAAAAAGGGGGAAAAATGATCTGTTTAAATTTAGGACTCTTATTTTATCCGATAGAAGAATTTAGACTCGTCTATACAGTTGTTGATTCTTTTGGTAATTGACTGAAAAAGGTTGTGGCGTATTTCTATACCAAACGCTGTCCACACTTCTTTGAAATTTTTTTTTTGTTTCTTCAATCTTCAATGTTTCGCCTCAGCTTTTTTCTTCACAACTTTGTCGTACAGCATCCATTGATTCTCTATATTATTCAAATCTATACTGTAGGCTAGCCATAGTAAGCATCAACTATATGATCCGAAAACCATTTTAAAGTACTTTTGAAATATAGCACTACACAATGGCATTTCCTCTTCCATTCAATAAGTGGTAGCATTTTACTTTCCAAAATTCTACATATAGTACAGCATTTACTGATTCTGTTACAAAGTGTAAGTTTGTGTAACCCTACTAGGCAAAACCATTCAAATTTTTACCTTACCTATACCATACAAAGTTTGTAGATTCACTCAAGAAACGCACATATTTCTGAGATAGAAAGTGTCGAACTGCTTTCCTAATATTTGAAAGAAGCTGAAACGTACTTTCATCAGAGAAATGTCAATATTTTGTGAATATTGATGTCAATATTTTGTGAATTTTGCACCATTATCCAGCCTACGTTTATCCTAGAGCGTTTAGTTCAGTTAAAAACTGTTTTTTTTTTGTTTCAGCATACAGTTTTGGAAGAGAGTATATAGAAGTTCCTAATATCGGACTGCTAAATAATTTTAACTATATAACTAAATGGTTTTAAAAATAATAATCAAATTATATTAGGTATATTGTTTTAGGTTCAAAATGTAACCAAAACTATAATGTAAATAAATTATAATATTTACATAAAGAATTCTTACTTTAATTTTTCCCCCTAATAAAAACTTTATTATATACTGATATAAAAAAAAATTTAATATTACGTTACATTTCTTTTTTACTATTTAAATAACAAATTGCAATCCTATATTTTATTGCTGATATTGTTGACTATATAAGTATCAAAATAACAATGACATTTTTATTTACTAATTAGTAATTACTAATTAGTCATTTTATTATAAAATTTAACAATTTATTTTATTATTTTATTTCAATATTCTATATGGGTGTGATACATTTTCCATTTGGCACTCATTTTACTACGAAAATATTATGGATGACTCAAAAAATGAAGTGAAAATTACTATTGCGTATAAGATCAAAAAATTTTACTTCAAGAATTTCCATGAAAATGAAAATATAAAATTTGAAAAGGATTTTACTTTAACAACAAACAAAACAATATTGTATTCAAATTTTATAGTTTTGGTATCCGGAAACTTTTAAAAATTAATAATTAACTATTATATTATAAATATATAGTTGAAAGTTTAAAAATGAAAGTACTTTCGATTAGTTTCTTAAATGGTTCAAAGCTGGATGTAAAATACACTATAGTCAAATATTTAAGGCAAAAAAAAAATTCTAAATTATTTTGCCTTCATGATTTCAATTTGTTCTTTTTTAACTTTTATTAAATAAGTGAATTTCTATTTGTATTTTTGGGGCTTCGGTAGCCTAGTGGGTAAGCGTGTGGCGTATTAACCGAAGGAGTGTGGGTTCGATTCATGCACAGGTCGTAAGTGTTTTTTCTTTACATACCCCTCTTACGACCAAATATAATGTAAATACATAGTATATAATATAAACAAAATATATAATATTAGTATATAATTTAATAATAGTATAAAAACCTATAATGGCCTTAGTAGCCGATGATTCAATAATATTACATTACATTTATGTATGTAATATTAATATAAATAAATAAATAAATAAATATTTGTATTTTGCTGAAAAAAAAGTTTCTCAGTTCTTATAGTTAGTTATTCATACTTGACAAAAAAAAATTCTATGTAATATTCCATTTTGAATTTGTCTTTGATGAATATTAAGGAGAATATTGAGTAAAAGGCAGCCGTTAGTACTGAAAAATTGTGACAAAGTATTTGTTTTTTTTTTTAGCTTCGACTGAAAAATAAGAGACCTTAGTAGCCTAGTTGTTAAGCGCATGGCTTATTAACCGAGGAAGTGCGAGTTCAAATCCTGCACAGGCAGCAAGTTTTATTAATTAAAACCAAATCCCCCTTGCTACCAAATATGGTGTAAATATAAAATATATATAATATAAACAAAATAAATAATATTAATGTATATATAAACTAATAATAGTATTCGATCTATAACTGCCATATAGCAGCCGATGGTTTTGTAGTATTGCAATATTCAATATATGTAATTTCAAATTTGTGTTAATATAAATAAATAAATAAATAATAAATTAAATTAACAAATTAAAGATTATTTATGTTGACTGAACATAAGTAAAATATTTATTACTAGTAATCTGAGAGTTAATAAAATATGCGTTGGCAATACAATTAAAAGAATCAAGATAAAGAATCAGGCTGCATAACCCACGAAAATCGGTGTGGACCTCCTAAGAAAATGCAGCAAAAAAAAAAAAAACTGAACAAAAAAACCATTTTTAACTAAACAAAACGTTAGGCATAAGCTGAAAAGGTGGAAAAGTCACAAATTAACAATGCAATTTACTATACAATGCAAAACACTTTAATGTATTTATATAATATTAATAATTAAAGTTTATTTTTATAATATTTGTAAATACATGTATGTACTATGTACACATTGATTTAATAACTTTTATTACATAAATATTTTATAAAATTTATTATATAAATGTATAATTAAAAATTTTACCGCTAATATTAGAAAACATTCAAAATTACCGCATTATTTTCTTTTATTATTTATTATTATTAAAAAATGATATCACTTTTTTTTATTATATTTTATATTTTATAAATGCTATAATATTTTATTTAAAAATAAAATAAAAATTATTCTTTTTTGATATAATAAAAAATTCGACTGTAATTCAAAAAAATAATTCTTTCAGTTATAGATTTTATAGATTTATCGAGAAGATTAAATATTTACAAAATATGACGTTTGTGCTTTACACTTAAGCCTCCTAACTACCTAGTACGAAATACCTTAAGAAAATATCAGTAACGAATAAAATCTTCAAAACAGGGGCTTCGGTGGCCTAGTGGGTAAGAGCGTATAAAAAATACGCTGTAAACACCGAAGGAGTGTGGATTCGAATCCCACACACGTCGTAAGAGTTATCCCCCCTTACAACATTTACGGCCACGCCTGAACAGAAAAGCTATGTAATTTCCTGTCCACATTTATGTGGCAGAGATGTGCATTAAAAATTCAGTTTATTCTAGCCTATGTTTATGAAAGACTAGAATTCAGAAATAAGTACGTTTATTTCAACTTTTCAAGGGCATGCAATGGGCATGATGGGCCCTTTTGCTTTCGGATGTGGGCCAAGGTTCCATATGAAAAATAATTCATTTTGAAAACCCCGCATACAAAAGTATTCAATTTTGACATTTCACTTAAAAAATAGTGAATTTTATACGAATTTCGACATTTTTATGAAACCATAACAAATATTATTGTTGAAGGAACGGGGGGCTATCTACCCCAAACCCCACAACAAAACTTTTCTTTAGTTTTTTTAGTGTTGTTATCTACGTTTTTACGTTTATTTAAATTCATTCTTATTCTTATTGTAAAAAGTTAAGTATTCTTACTGATGAAGGGAACATAGTTCTCAAAAAACATTTTTAAGATAAATAAAAACTATATTAGAACAGAAATATTTTTCTTTTTATTTCATTAAAAAGTTAAGTGACAAAATTAGCCAAAGTTACAAAAAACTTTTATTATTTCTAGATTACCAGACTGGCGTATGCTACGCCGCGTTTATCTAGTAATATATAAATTATAGTTTAAAACTTTTCGTACAATTAAAAGCCTAATATATCCAGCCCCGGTAAGTATAATTAAACCATATCATATTAACCATACTGATGCCTATCGGCTTAGTTGGAGAAAAAAAATATGATATGAAAAATGAAATTAAATCAAATGAAATGAGAAATAATCGTCCATAACAACAAAATCGAAACTGCCGGTTTGTTAAATAAATCTTATAAAAACATTTCCAAAATCGCAGCGATTTATACGACCATAAATAAAATTTTTACACATGAGCATAATATTAAAATTTTTCCTGCCTGACCAATGAGATTAAACTGAAAAATATAAATATAATTTTGCTGCATCTGTACGAGTTTCCAGCACTGAACAGGACTAGTTTTAATTTTTTGAATTTTTGGGCAGCCATCTTACAACGTATATAGGAATGACAGTTAGTATAATCATATAAGATTAAAAGTTTAACGTAATATGGTTGAATTTTGTCCAAACAATTATCACTTCACAATTTTCTCCTACCATTAAAGTTTTTTCCTATAGCATTAAAATTATTTAATTTTTATTTTTAATATTAACATGTTAATTCATAAAATTTTTAAGAAAATAATAAATTAAACAATAAATGAAAAAACCAAGGATTTTCAAAAAAGTATATTTCCAAAATTAAAAAATATTCCATAATAAGTTTTGGGTATAAAGAGAGCATAAGTGGCATAAGTAGGTATTTTGAATAAAATAAAAATTGAAAAAAATCGTTAGAAAAAATTGTTAGAAAACATTGGGAAAAATCAGGTCACAATCTCCTCAATTTTAAGGTAACCCTGTATTTTTAACAAAAGTTGTTAACAGAAATAAAAATATAATATTGGAGCTTTAATTTTTGTATATTACTTCAAACAAATGTGGACAAGTGTTCAAGTTACATATGTTCGAAAATAGGGGATTTTCATTTTTTGAACCCTTACAACTAGTGAACGGGGGTCGATACAAAACTATTTACAGAAATGACTCACACTTGTTTCCAAAGATCTTTCTTAAAATTTTTTTTTTGGGAGATAGAAGGGGGTCAAGAAATTTACCAAAATCGGCAAACATATCGGTAAATTAAAATACCGTATAGCTAAACTATATATTATTTTATATATATATATATATATATAGAAAGCTTGTAAAAGCACTCATCGTAGGTATCTGATTGAAGATATACCTTATAGAACTTGTGTTATAACAATTTAAATATAGGGTTTTTGTAAACTTTGGGAGGCTGTAACTCTTTAACGAATGAGGCTACAGAAAAAAGTTGTTCAACATAATTCTTTTTTTTTATTCGTATCATACTTATATCCGTATAATAAAAATTTTATTTTTTTATTTCAAACAATTGAAACTAATCGCCTCATTTTTTCAAAAATTTTGAAAATTTTTTCAAAATGTGCAAATAAATATTAAAAGATTTTTATCTTGTAAAAAAATCTAATAAGATCTTTGACCTAGACCAAAAAAATTAAAATCTAAAATATTAATTATATATATAAGAGACTATAAAACTAAACAAAAAGGTTATAATTAATTTTAATTTTAAGACATATTGCTGCTAATTAAACATTTTTATAACGGGCTCTGGAAATACACATACGTATATGTATATGTATTTTTTAATTTTTATAATAATGGATACAAAAACAATTGTTATTTTAAAACAGAGGCAAAAAAAAATTTACTCGTACAATGAACTTGAAATAATCGTTGACCATCAATTGTATTTTTTAGCATATTTCCAAAAAAAAATTTGAAAAAATGTGCCTATTAGTTTCACTCTGTCCGTCCGTTCCCCCATTCGTCTGTCTGTCTTTTTACAAAACTTCTACACCGTTAAGGATAGAGAAAAAAAATTTAACTATGGATAGGTCTCATAAAAAAATTAATGTTGTAGAACAACTTTTTCATGTAACACCATTCATTACGGAACGAGCTACAGCCCCTTAAACTTTGAAAAACCCCAATTTTTAAATGCGTATATCTCATATCTCATGTTCTGCTAAACATTTTTTATATGAAATATGAAAACGCGATTCGACAGGAATTTTTTTTACGTTTATAAGTAAATATCAAAATTGTACAATTTTTTTAATTTAGTATTTTAATTTACCGTTATGTGAAAACCAAATTTTGCATGATTTTTATACCTTCATAACTCCGGTATGTTTGTAAATAGGGACCTGAAAATTCTGCTCAGAAAATTTTTTTGTACCACCCGCCCATTTTCAAATTTTTCCTATATGAAATTTCCAAATTTTGGTGCAAGTCACAATTTTAAACAGTTTGTATTATCTTTTAGAAATGTGCGCTTTTAAAAACCGTTGGTTTACATTCTGCCTTGTTTTTTTTTCTTTTTTTCGAAAGTCATCATTCACAAATTTTAGTTTTTTTTTACAAAATTAATTGTCTAAAATTGTAAACTTGTCTTAAATTTTTGGAAAAAGAAAAGTTCGACATTAGTATGTATGTATAGGTATTAATTCAGAGAAAAAAAATTTTTTTGTTTTTTTGGAGAAATCAATTAACTATACATATTATGTAAAACATATTATTGATACAGTTGATTTTTCATCTAGTGAACCCTTTCGTAAAGAAAGGTGAAATAAAAGTCAAATGATAGAGAAACGAGGAAGAATACAGTTGACTTTGTCAACTCTTAGATACCCGTACGAACCGTTAGTATGTTCACAGCCTGTTACTCTGCTTACAATATTATTTTTTTAATATTTTAGTATTTTAAAATAATTTGGGTGAATTTTATAATTTCTCGAACTATGGGTTGTAGATATATTCAAACTATATGTTTATACATTCTTCAAAAGCAAATTCTAACCTTCCACATAACGATTATCAATCCAAAACTTTTTCAAATATTCTATAGTACCATTTAATAACTAAGCGGTAAATGTATATTAAATTTACTTAGTACAAAATAGTAAATATAATTTTAAATATTATATTATATTATATTTAAATATTCCATTGACAGAATAATTTCTTATAAGTACAATAAAATACATATATGTATGTAAATACGGCGCTATATAATATACATCTATACTCTTATCATTCATGCACTAGTGACATATACGATATGTAAATAAACATGATATTATATAAGTATGTATATATATTAATATCATATAAATAAAAATTCTTCAAGCAACCGTTATGTTGTTTATTTATTTGCATTTTTATGTACTACGCATTATATCCTCAACAATTTCAAATTATCGAGTAAAACAAAATGGAAAAAATTCGTTTTAAAGAAATTTGTTAGAAAATTTGAAAAAATCAAGTAACACTTTCGTCAATTATAAAGTAACCCTATATTATTAAAAAAAGTTGTTAACAGAAATAAGAGTATAATGTTGAAGCTTTAATTTTTGTGTATTACTTCAAAAAAATTTTAACAGGTGTTCAAGTTACAGGTGTTTAAAAATAGGAAATTTTCAGTTTTTGACCCCTTACAGCTCCTAAACGGGGGGTGATACAAAAAAAATTTCTGAAATGACTCATACTTATTTTCAAAGATCTAACTTGTGTCAAAATTTCAGGTTTCCAACTTAAACCGTTTAGAAGATAGAAGGGTTAAAGGATTTTGCAAAATTTGAGTTTCGCATAACGGTAAATTAAGACACCGTATGCCACAAATATATATTTATTGTATATATATTTTTAAAGCTAATAAAAGTAGTAATCGTTTGCCGTTTTCAAAATAAAGATATACCTTATACAACTTGTGCTATAACAATTTAAATATAGAGCTTTTTTGAACCTTTGGGGAGCTGTAGCTCCGTAACGGGTAGGGCTACAAAAAAAAGTTATTAAAAATAAAATTAATATTTTTGTGAGATCTATCAGTAGTTAAAATTGCATAGCTCTATTGCAAAAAAAATGTCGGGATCTAAAAGTTAGGTGTTCGAGAGCTACCCTAAGGCTTGGTCCAAACTCAACCAAAAAAAATAGGGAACCTACAAATTACTCCCAAAATATTTTGTGTAAATTTCAAGATTCTAGCTTTCTTAGTTTTTGAGTTAGCGTGCTGACGGACGGACGGACGGACGGACGGACGGACATGGCTCAACAGTCTTAGAATTTTTTTCTGATCCGATCCATACCTTTGAAGGTATATCTAGCTCGCTTATTTCGAGGTGTTACAAACGGAGGAGTAATTTTATTATACCCGATCCTATCGTACGGGTATAAAAAATCGTTCAATTCATTTCAATTTTTATGACGTTTATAAAAAATACGACAAAAAACTAAAATTTAATTTTTAAAAGATTTATGATAGGATTTTTTTTTTTGGAAGTGGGTTAACATTCTTTGATTTTATGGATCAAATTAGAAGTTAAAAGTTATCATTAAGTTCAGTTTTTTAAGAAGTTGCGCAAAAAAATGTTACAATTAAATAAGATGGTAAAAAAAACTTAATATGCGCGACATTTATTTATGTTGAAAAGGTTCTATTTCACGCTCAGCAAGCATTTTGTATAAGAATTTACTGAAGAGAAAGTTACCAGATACTAAAAAAAAACAAAATCCGCAATTATTTTTAAAGTTTTTTTTTGTTTTTTAATCAAAATTTTTTTTTTTTAATTAATTTTGTGTTGTATATAGAGATTTTTTACAATGAACTCTCGATATGTAAAGTTAATTCTATAAGAGCTAAAAATGAAATATGAAAAGAAAGTCAAAATATAGTATGTATATGATGTAGGTTAAATCAGGTTAAACGTTAATGATAAATATTATACTATATTATCAATCAGATTCAAATAATATGTATGTATATGTATATGTTCTTCAAAAAAGAAACTATTAAATTCAAAAAATAATAACACTTATTGTCAACCCTGAAAAATAAACAAGAAAGATACATAAAGAACACTTATTAAAAATTACATGGCTGTTTAATACGGTTTTCTTTCATAACATTTTTTTTTCCACTTTGAAAATTCTTATTATAATGGTAATTTTGATAGTACGTCACCTCAAATTCAATTACCTACCTATATATTCATATGTATGTAATAAATTTTTATGTGAATGTATTAAACGTGTTGGATAAAAAAAATTCGGTCATTACTCGCTATGAATACATATAATTGGCAAATACAAGTTATTTATGCACGACATTATATAAAAGATAAAAAAAAAAACAAATTTACGTAATAACTTTAAAAAATATGTATAAGACTTATTTATAGCATTGAACATTTCATTTATTATGAAACATAAAAATAAATTTTTAAATGACTTTTTTGAAAAAAATTTTTTTTTTACTCAGCAAAAAATTTGTACCTATACATTTTTTATGCAAAAAATTTTTGTTACAAAATGTTTACTGCAAAATTAAATCAAAATTAACCAATGAAATAAGGTAGTATGTAAAACTAAGGATTATTAAAGGAGCACAATTCCACTTTTACTTTTATTTTTTGGAATGTTTTAAATGTGCCCATGTGCCTAGGTTTCGCTTCAAAGTTTCCTTAACCTCCATCTGTATAAGTTTTAACTTCCGAATTTTAACTCTTCAATAAAAGTAGGAATATAAATATCTTTGAGCTAACTTTTTGCTTTAAAATTTCTAATTTCAAAATTTACACATTTACAAAATATGCGAAGTATCACATAACAGAAAATTTTAATATCTCTATTTAGGAAGGAAAATAGGTGTTCAAAAAAAAAAAAAATTACCTTTATTTGGGGTTAAGAAATTTATTGTTCTTTGACATTTTCAGATTCAGCACAATTTATGTAATTTCATTTCGAAAATAGGGTTTTTATAATTTCGAAGGGCTGTAACTCAGTAACGAATGGGGTTACATTGAAAATTTGTTCTAAAAAATTATTGTTTTTTCCTATTAGATAACCATTTTTATATGATTGAAATTTCATAATTGTCTTATATCAAACGATGTAGGAAAAGTTTTGTAAACACAAGTGGACGGTGGACAAATGGACAAAGGAACAGAATGAAATAAATAAGTCAAGTTTCAAAAATAATTTTAAAAAAGTTATAAAAACAAGTTATAAAGATTCAATAAAACATAGTTTTAACCATTTAAATAAGAGAAAACTTTAAGTTATTTATATAGGCATTCTCTTTAAAATATATACATACATATTATGTTATAATATTTTTATATACATACGTTATTTTTATATACATAAACTTAATATTAATTAATTTTTGAACATTTAAAAATATTTAATTAGAAAAGTAAATATATATATATAAGTACTTCTTTTATAAACTAAGTATGTACATAGACGTAGAAAACATAAGCAAAAAAAAAATTTCAAAATTTATTATTTTCAAATTTTTCAGTGTCTACGTGTAAAATTTATAGGTAATCTCTAATTGCTACAAAAAAATTAATATTAATTAGTGTTAATCAAAACATTTCTCTACGAAGAGTTAATATAATCAATATCAAAAAAAAAAAAAAAAATTTATATATATATAGGGTAACTAATCTAATAAAGGTACAACTAAACTATCCAGAAGTCGAAGATCATGAAGAAAGGAGGTGAAAGGAGAAATAAAAACAAGCAAAAAATTGTTCTAAAGAGGAGGATCTATTTTTAGCAGTTTCCGAGATTATCATTTATATTTTTATAATTAAGCGAAATAATAAAAATATTGTTTGTTTTGTTTTATACTTGACTTTTATTTATTTATTTATTTTTATATATAACATTATTTTGTTTTACATTAGATTTTTATTTATTTATTTATTTTTATATATAACAAAACAATTTCTTTTTATTTATTCAACTTTTTATATAACAAAACAACTTCTGATCGAACCAACGTCCAGTAGCAGAATCAATGCATTTTTATATTAGAATATTTACATTCTTAATAAGTCACGTTGCAATGCAACGTGCTGAGAAAATTATTATTGAAGTTTGGAATGTACAGTTATTTTAAGATAGGATCATGTTACAAGTTACAATAATATGTTGACGCGCGCAAAAGTAAGTTTGCGCGTGTGAAAGAAAATAAAAATATATTCAAAACATTGTTTTATTACAGGGTGACATAACTTCCCCACCCTTTGACGGAGGCTCCGACGAAGTTATCTTGATTGTTTTGTTTTTATAACAATTTTTTAACTTTACAATTTGAATTAATAGTACAATTATAATTATTACTATTATTATTTTAGTTACATAATTTACAATATTTCCAATTTTATTAGTATACAAGATTTCTTTAATTTGTTCTCTGTTATTTTTAATGTTTTTTACATGCAGTTCTTCAAAGTTTAACAATTCATTATTATTGACATTTCTTTTTATAATTACATTTAAAGTAGGTAAAATTATATGGTCTTTTATTTCGATTTCAAAATTTTTATATGTTAAATTATTAATTCTAATTTGACATTTTTCGAATCTTATTAAATTAGTACCTTCAATGAAGGTTTCAAAATTATTACAATTATGGAATATCTGTGTTCTTTTAATATTTTTTATAATTATAAGACCATTTTTAATTTCTGTAATAGATTGTTCGAAAAAATTTTTAAACATACAATTAGCTTCCTTATTATTAAAAATGTTATATGTACAGTTATCTTTTATATCTTTTAAGTTTTTCTTTAGATTTTGAATTACATTTGAGTGATAAATATTTTTATTTTCATCAATCAGAATTTCCTTTTCTCCTATATATAAAATTTTATTGTCTTTAGTAGGTAAAGGTTCTATTAAGATTTTAGAATAGAGTTTATTAGTAAAATTTGGTATTAATAGAATTATGACTATTTCGTTTCCGAATGTTATTATATTAATTTTGATATTTGTCAGAATGTCCAAGTTTTGTATTATGTTAAATTCTTCGTCTGTTAGTATATTTTTTGATAGTATTCCTAATCTGCTCATTAGTAGTGTCTGTTCAATATCGTCAATGTGATTTCTGAGTAAGGTAATGTCGTAATTAATTTGATACATGCACTCCATAAGTGCCATTTGGTGTTCCATTTTAGATATTTTATTGTTGAGTTCATTAGTTAAATTTGTTACGAATTTTCTTATTGTGTGTTGTTGATTCTTGATATGTTCTGTAATGTTGTAAGTTTGTTCAATTAGGTCAGAGTTTATTTTAACTTGTTTATTGTTTTCTGTTATTAACATTTTGTTGTTATCTGTTAAAGCTTGTAGTTTGTTACGTATTTGAATTTCATCGTCGCTGTCCATCGTGCCTGTTATGTACTTTAGCACTTTTCCTATTCCGTTTACAAGTCCTCTTTTGTTTCTTTTGTGAGGAATAATGTTTTTTATTTTAGAGACTAGTGATTTGTAGTTGTGAGTTATTGTATTAAATATTGGTCCGTTCGAACTCAGTTCAGTTGAAAATGGTTGTATGTTGGTCCATATGTCTTGAAGGGTTTCTTCGTACTTTGTAATGTTGATTATGTGTAGGATTTTGTTATAGTTGGTTATAAGTTTTACTTCTCCTAGTTTTAAGTTAATATGTCCGTTTTTATTATTGTTCAAGTCTTGAATATCTATTATCTGAGATGTTGATAGATTGACAAATTCGAAGAGAATGTAGAGACTTAGTATGCTGTACTTTTTCATGGTGGAAAGGTCCTAAAAAGAGATTTGTTTTTTTTTTTTTTAAAAAAGGAAATATTAGTAAATAGTAATTTATAGTTATTTTGTAGGATTTTATAAATTGTTATTCTGTCTTGAATGACCTGAGATAAGATTTTTCATTTTACTTCTATGTTTTGTTAAGTTTCCTTTGGTGTTTACTTTAAGTCTGATATGTAATGGGTTTTGGAACTTTTTTCGTTTTCTAACGTGGGTTTTATAATATTTATGGCCAGTGTCTTTGTCGACTACGTGTTCTTCATCAGTTAATTCGGTGTCTATTTTTCGGAATTTTGAATGATTTTTTCCTCCCCTTATTTCTTTAATGTAGTTGATTCCTGCTTCTAAAGATATGTCGACTTTGTTTTCGTTTGCTTTTTCAATAACGCGGTTTTTCTTTTCTAATATTTTGTTGTAGATTTGTTCGTATTCGCTTTCTGTTATTTTACCTTGAATGAAATCTATTGGTTTCTTGTTTGTTGAGGAGTGTATCGTATTGTTGTAATACCCGTTTATTAAAATCATTTGCTCTTCGATTGGTAGATTTTTCTTTGCATGTTTTAATAGTCTGAGGTGCTCGTTGATGGTGTTATGCAAGCGCTCTATGTCTGCGTTACTGTTGTGATTTGAATTGGAAGTGTAGTGGATTGTGATATTATTTTCTTCCAAAAATTTTCTCATTAAATGGGATTTCATTCCTAATTCGTTATCAGTAACTATTTTCGCTATGTTACCGTATGTGCTAATATACTTTGCAATTGCTCTTCTGAATTCTGCCTCACTTCTATTTTGTACTTTAGTAAACATGGCGATTTTACTGAATTTATCGATCATAGTGACAAATAATGACTTGTTTATGGAATAGAATATGTCCATATGGATTATTTGGTTAGGTTTATTCGGAGTTTCGGATATTTTTAACGGAATCTGTGGGGGTTTTCTTTCATATTTTTCTAGAATGCACACTTCGCAGTTATTTATAAATTCTGATATCTTAAGTTTTAAATTTGGGTGATAGAATTCGTTTTTCATTTCTTCGTTAATTTCGTTAATGCCACGGTGATTGTTTTCCAAGTGCTTTGTTTGAATGAGATTTTCTAGTTCTTCGTCATTGGTAATATTTTTCAGTAATTTTTTACTCCTAATAATTTTGTAATTTATAAAATGTTCGCGAAGGATAGGATTTATTTTATCAAATATTTCGTCGTTTACATATATGGCGTTAGTTCGTTTTGGGTCAAAATGATTCTTGATAATCATTTTTAATGTGATATCGTCTAAGACTTTTATGGATATTGTTTTAAGGGTTTTGTTAAATATATTTCGTGTTTTGATTTGCAAAGAGCCCGAATTAATTTTGTTTATTATAATTTGATTTTTGTATAAATTTAAAGGCGTAACTGTTTCTATAATATTAGTTTGGAATGGGATATTTTCGTTTTGGTTTATGTCTATTCTACTTAGGAAATCAGCTACCTTATTTTCACAACCTTTTTAGTATGATATGTCATAGTCATATTCTTGAATTTGCAATTTCCATCTTATTAATTTGCTGTTTGGTTCTTTAAGACTGTGTAACCAAACTAAGGGCTTGTGATCTGTGAAGAGTTTAATTTTTCTACCGAAAACATATGGTCTGAATTGTTTAAGTGACCATACAATACTGAGAAGTTCTTTCTCGATTGTTGAATAATTAATTTCGTGCTCATTTAGTGTGCGAGACACGTATGAGATTGGTTTTCCTTCTTGAGATAGTACGCCACCTATGGCATAATGACTCGCATCTGTGGTTATTTCGAAATTTTTTTCAAAATCGGGGTAGATAAGAATTGGTGCTGATATTAATTTCTTTTTTAGATCGTTGAAACTTTGGATGTATTTGTGGTTATTTATGTCTACTTTAGAATTTTTCTTTAAGAATAGAGTCATGGGTTTTGCTATCTCGGCGAAATTTTTTATGAATTTCCTATAGTATCCTGCGATACCTAGGAATCTTTTTATTTCCTTTGGAGTTTTTGGAATTTGGTAGTTTTTAATTACCTCTATTTTCTTTTGGTTGGGATGTATTCCGTGTTCATTGATAACGTGTCCTAAAAATTCGACTTCTTTTCTTAGAAAGTCGCATTTGTCTAGTTGTACTCGAAGTCGAGCTGATTTTATTTTTGTGAAAATTTTTTTTAAGTTTTTTATGTGTTCTTCTAAACCGTTTGAGAACACTACAATGTCGTCCATGTACGTTAGACATTCTTTGCCTATATTTTCCCTCAATATATTGTCCATCAGGCGTTGAAAGGTACTAGGGGCATTTTTCAGCCCAAAAGGCATTCTACTAAATTCGTAGTGTCCGTTGTCAACAGAGAATGCAGTCTTTTGTATGTCTTCCGGTTCCATTTCTATTTGATGGAATCCGGATTTTAAATCTATTACAGAGAAATACGTACTTTTCCCTAATTTGTCCAATATTTCTTCAATATTAGGGATTGGATAAGAGTCGTCAATTGTCTTTTCATTAAGTTTACGGTAGTCTATGACAAGACGGTATTTCCGCTCGCCAGAGGAATCTAATTTTTTGGGAATAACCCAAACTGGGCTGTTGTACGGACTATTGCTATGTTGGATAATTCCATTTTCCAACATTTCCTGAATTTGCTTTTGTATCTCTATTTTGTGGATATATGGGTATCTGTAAATTTTGCTTTTTATTGGTATGTTGTCTATAGTATTAATTTTGTGTCTGATTTTGTTGGTAACTGAGAGAGGTATTTGTTCAGAAAATATTTCATTAAATTCAGATATAAGATGATTTAATTGAAGTTTTTCTTCTTTATTTAAGTGGTCGGTTTTAATTTTTTCTGGAATAATTTTACTGTCTTTGTACGTTAAGTATTCGTTTGTTTCGTAATTATTGAAATCTAAGATTTCGTCTATTTCTGCGGACGGGAATGGTTCGTTGAAA
Source organism: Poecilobothrus nobilitatus (assembly GCA_947095535.1). Taxonomy (NCBI): domain Eukaryota; kingdom Metazoa; phylum Arthropoda; class Insecta; order Diptera; family Dolichopodidae; genus Poecilobothrus; species Poecilobothrus nobilitatus. Next base: position 320,549,427 of record OX352772.1, on the reverse strand, counting down.
TTGAACATTTTAGGTTGGTCACATACGTTAAGTATTTTGGCTTTTGCTTGAAAGTCGTTTACTTCATAAATACCTTCTAGAATTCGAACGTCGGCATTTAAATTAGTTTCTTCTATCATTGCGTCACCTTTTTGTTGTTTGACAGGGATTTTATAATAATATTCCCCAGGTTCGATTTGGTATATGGTATTTTCTGGTTGGTGACTAAAGTATAATTTTATTGGAGTGTCGTTCATCATGAGAATTTTATTTTTGTAGTCGATAACAGCGTTAACTTGCATTAGTATATCATTACCTATAAGGCCATGGTATTTTTCATGAAAATCATGAACCAAAAATACAAATTTTTCATTATTGTTTGGTTTGAATTCCTCAAAAATATTTATACTTATTGCTTGATTTATTAAGACATCTTTTTTCAATGCTCTCAAAATTTTTGAATTTTTTAGTTGTATTCTAGGTATTTCCTTGAAACTGTCTGGTCGGATTATTGAGCTTGAAGCGCCACTGTCGATTAGAAAATTGTATTCCTTTATTTTTATGTAGGTGAGTCGGTTTGGCCAGTCTCCCGAAAATTTCCTATATCGATGGTTTGCTGATTATTAACATCCATGGGTTCTACTTGCGAATTGTAATTGTTTTGGTAGTTGGGGTTGTAGTGAGAATTTCTGTTCTGGTTTGGTTGCCAATTATTGTAAAATGGTCGTTGATTATTTATATGATTGTACACACCAGGTGGGCTTCTGTTATTATTATGAAGAATGTTGGGATTAGAGGTACCGTTTTGGTGCGTTGTATTTGGAGATGTATTATTGTTGAAATATCTGATTGAGCGATTACCATTATTATTAATATTATTAGAGGGGTTTCGAATAGAATTACGATTATTATCACGATTTGGATTGTCTTGAATGTTATTTGAACGATTTTGGGATGTTTTGTTACTAATGTAACGATTATTGTTATTATGGCGATTACGATTACTGTTATGGTTATTTTGGGTATAGTTATGATTGACATTGATATTCGAAAAAGCGTAGCCCGATTCGTATAAAATTTTCATTGCATCTTCTAACGTCTTAGGATCTCTGCAAGATAGGATTGATTTCAAGGGTTCAGGAACTTTATTTTTAAAAGTATCTAAAGCACTTTGAACGTTAGCTTTTAAATATCTTTCTAATTCGTCGTTATTGTTTTGGTATTCCAACTGTGTTTTTGTATTTAGTCTTCTAAGTATAGCTTTCACGTCGTTGTAAAATTCGACAGCATTCGTCTTAAAAGTTTGGCCCCTTAACTGGTCAAAAAGTTGGTCAGCGGATAGCCTATCGCCAAAATTGTTATTAAGTACTTTTTTAATTTCATCCCAGGTGGTAGCTTGATGATTGATTTCGATAACTTCTCTGGCACTTCCAGTTAATTTTGATTTAATTATGTCAGAGAAAATTCCTTTTGAGAATTCGTCGTATTGGAGTAGTAAAGGTGTGATCCGATCTACTAAATCGATAAAAGTTTGTAAGGTACCGAATTTCCCATTAAATTCAGGTACACGTTCTAAATATTTAAGTGGGTCAATTGTAAGGCTTTTTGGGTCTGTCATGATTCGATTTTCTGTATTTCTATTTAAATTTAATTTCGATAATTCTTCTATAAGTATGTCAACAACTCCGATAGCTACGAAATGTTGTGACATAAACGGCAAAATGAAAGTTTAGTACTATATGAAAAGGAAATTCGATTTATACAAAATTTATTTATGAAATGTAATTTTTATTTAATTTGACTGGTTGTAATTCTTGTTTACTTCTCATCAAAAGTATAAATTTAAAATTAGGTAATTTATTATTTTCTTTTCTTATTTTATTTTTTTTTTATTTAATAGTTTTTTTTTTTGATTAAAAATTGTTTATTGTATATATTTTTTTTATAAGTATGTAATTATTTTTTGTAATATTTATTTAAGCTTTATTTTTATTATAATTTTTTTTGCTAGATTGTAAATTTTCGAACATATATATATTTTGGAATATGTATTTTATAGTAATTATTAATATGAAAACAAAATTGTATTATTAGTAATAGTATGAAGAAAAAATTGTTTTATTTATTTTTTGGAAGTTAATACTACTTATTTCTTTTATTATTTTACGCTTCCCTTTTTTTTTTTTTTATTTAATATCTACTTATTACTTATTTAATATTTCATATGGTTTTAATATTTTATTATTTGATTTTAATTTTATTCTTTTTTTTCTTTCAGGTAATATATTCGCTTGGAAAAATTTATTTAATAAGTTAACACTGGGTTATTTGATTTTATCGTACGAAAAAAAAATAAATTTGATGTAATATAAAAAATATATTTTCTTTTAAAATTTTAGTGCTACTGCTAATAGTGATTACGAAAAAAGTTAAACAAACTTTTGCAAAATAATAGTCTTTAGCAATATTTTAAAACAATGAAAAATTATTTATATACTTAGGTGTTTTAAATTTAATTCTTTTACTTTAAATTTATTTGATTCAAATAGACTTTAATTTAGTTTTACCCAGATGATATTTAAAGCACGTTTATATATATATAAAAAAAAATATTCTCTTTAAAACACAAAGAATTTTGATTTACTTAAATATACTTCTTCTATTAATTTAATCTATTATATTGGTAAAACTTGGAAAAATAAAAACTCACGGTTTGTTGGTTGTTGTACTGCTGGTGTTGTTGCCCTGGTACTCTTCGATTCAGCTATTGGTTGTTGTTGTTGTTTCGGCCGGATGATTGCTAGGTTTTTCTTTTTCTGCGTCCTTGAGTATATTGACATATACTAACTGGTGCACTTTGTATAGTATGTACAATTTTTGTTTTTTGGTGATTTTCGTTCACTTATTATTTTGTGATTTTCATTCACTTATTATTTTATGATTTTCGTTCATTTATTGTTTTTGTTATTTTTTAAGTATGCACTAGTTGACGCATCCTACCGACTGCGCCATTTATATTTTTATAATTAAGCGAAATAATAAAAATATTGTTTGTTTTGTTTTATACTTGACTTTTATTTATTTATTTATTTTTATATATAACATTATTTTGTTTTACATTAGATTTTTATTTATTTATTTATTTTTATATATAACAAAACAATTTCTTTTTATTTATTCAACTTTTTATATAACAAAACAACTTCTGATCGAACCAACGTCCAGTAGCAGAATCAATGCATTTTTATATTAGAATATTTACATTCTTAATAAGTCACGTTGCAATGCAACGTGCTGAGAAAATTATTATTGAAGTTTGGAATGTACAGTTATTTTAAGATAGGATCATGTTACAAGTTACAATAATATGTTGACGCGCGCAAAAGTAAGTTTGCGCGTGTGAAAGAAAATAAAAATATATTCAAAACATTGTTTTATTACAGGGTGACATAACTATTATCGCCTTCAAAGTATTATCATTAAGTTTTTAAAAATATAATAATATTATGTAGAACATGCCCCTGTAGAACATAGAAGCTTCGTATTTAGCTATCAAAATGTTAAATTCAATTCAATTTAAAATAATAGTAATTATATATAGCAGAATTACAATAAAATTTTTAATCATTCATTTACAAGTAATTTTTACCGTTCTGCAAGACTAAATTTAACAAAATTGAATAAAATATATTTTTAGTGTTCTTCAGAAAAAGATTTTTTTATCTTTCTGGGTTGTAGTATTGTAATATATTTTAATAAAGGTTTAAACGATCGTTGGATGTGACAGAGAAACGATTTTTTTAACACTTCATGCAAAATAATTAGATGTAAAGACTCACCATATAAATGAATCATATTCTTATAAAAAAATTTTAAATATTATAATATTATTTATTGATTTATTAAGTATTTCTAACATATACAATTATTTTATTTGCTTCGTTTCCTTTCGCGACATTTTACATAGTACACCTTACAGTTAAGTTTCTCTAGTGTATTATCAAAATTTATTCACATGATTATTTAATATTAAGGGAATAAATAAATAATTCAAAAACTTTATATAAAAAATATTAATAAATCTTAATTACCTTTCGTTAAATACTTAATTTTAGAATGTTTATAACTAAACTGTGCAATTTATATGATACAACTGAATACAATGTAATCGAATAAGTATAATTAAACCTTTTCTCAGAAATTATTTGTTATGTTATCTTTTCTTTATTAGAAGTTATTTTCGACAGTACGTGCAGTTCTTTTCTTGCATTATTCAGCATCATTTTTAAAATTTTGTTTTAGATTAGCTAAATTATCTTTAGTTTTTAGCACATTTCCAAAAAAATTTTGAAAAAATGTGCTTATTAGTTTCACTCTGTCCGTCCGTCCGTCTGTTTACAAAACTTCTACACCGTTAAAGATAGAGAAAAAAAATTTTAACCATAGGTAGGTCTCATAAAAAAAATAATTTTGTGGAACAACTTTTTTATGTAGCCCCCCCCATTACGGAGCTACAGCCCCTCAAACTTTGAAAAAGCCCTATTTTTAAATGCATATATCTTATGTTCTGTTTCAGATTTTTTCAATCTGAAAACGTCATTCGACAGGTATTTCTTTTATCTTTGTAAATTAATATTAAAATTATACAATTTTTTTAAATTTAGTATTTAAATTTACCGTTATGTGAAAACCAAATTTTGCATGATATTTCTACTTTCATAACTCCGGCACGCTTCTAGATAGAAGCTTGAAATTTTGAGGCAAGAAAGAACTTTTAGAATTAGTATAAGTTTGCTCAGAAAATTTTTTCGGAGGACCCCCTGTTTATGAGCTATTAGGGCTTAAAAATTGAAAATTTGCTATTTTTAAACACCTGTAACTTAGGAACCTGTACACATTTTACTTCTGCAAGATATAAAAATTAAAGCTACAATAATATATTTTTACTTGTGTTAAAGGTTTATTTTAATTGTAAAGGGTTCCAAAGTTGCCGCTCTTCAAAATTGCGAAAAAGCCCCATTTTCAGATGTATATATCTCGGGCTCTGCGTAATAATTTTGCAATCTAAAACCGCCAGAAGATCGAAAATTTTATTATCTATATAAAACAATATCAAAATTATGTGATATTTTGTAATTTACTATTTAAATTTACCGTTATGTGAAAACCACATTTTGCATGAAATTTCTTTTTTCATAACTCCGGCACCCCTTTAGATAGGAACCTGAAATTTTGAGACAAGAAAGAACTTTTAGAATTAGTATAAGTTTCCTCATAAAATTTTTTGGTAACACCCCCTCTTTAAGAGTTATTACGCCTCAAAAATTGAAAATTTGCTATTTTTAGACACCTGTAACTTAGGCACCTGTACAAATTTTTCTTCGGCAAGACATAAAAATTAAAGCTTCAATAATATATTTTTACGTGTGTTAACGGCTTTTCTTAGTTATATAGGATTCCGGACTTATAGCCCCTCAAAATTTCAAAAATGTCCTATTTGCACATTTTTTCTTATTACATGAAATTTTCAAATTTTTGTGTAAGTCACACTTCTAAACAGTTTGTATTGAGTTTTGGAAATGTGCGCTTTTAAAAACCGTTGGTTTACATTCTACCTTGTTTCTTGTGATATCACACTAATCATCAGTGATACCAGATTGATGAGTCGTATAATATTATAGGTTAGAGTTGAAATAACGTTTTTATTATACGATGAGTTGGTTATCTTTTGAAAAAACAGAATTTCCTTTACATTTATCCAAGATATAAGTATAACATTCTAGTCGTTTCATTAATTTTATTAATAGACGCATACTCAGTATATTTTTTTAAAGTAAGTTTATGAAAGAAATATATGTACTACTATATAAGTATTTGATTTCTTAATTCCATTTGTTTGATATTAAAACTATAGGTTATTTTGAAACCGTGTTCCTTGTTCCAAGTGTGGCAGTTTTGTTTTTCTCTTCCTATGTATAAAATATGACTTTTGTTTTTTTTGCGGATTTTAAAAGTTTTATAATATTATTAAAAAACATTAATAAGAATAAATACGCAAGTTAAAATATAAGATTTAAAAAATTTTTTGAATAAAAATAATATCTAAAAAAAGGCGTAGTATTTACGGTTACAAGTATAACATTCGAAATTAAATCTTTAATTTTAATATATTACTTAGAAGTAAATGTAATTGGAATACATTTTTTTACAACATTATACAGAAATTTTGAGTAATTGCGTTTTTTTAAGAACAACCATAAATTGATGACATTGAAAAAAATCAGCTCCTTCCACCATAGGACCGACCGCCACTACACGAAATGTACAATGCCAAAATTTATAGATTTTTTACATAATAATAAATAAATTATATCAAAGCAAAATAACTTCTAATAATTTAACATTTTGTTTTATTCAATAACAATAATAAACAATGAAATCGTAAAAATATATGTGCATTCATTCATACATCCATTTCCATTATATTGTAATGTAGGTAAATAATTTTTTTTTCATTCAAAAATATTAGAAGTAAAAAATAATAAAAACTGTAAACAAATACAAAACAAACATAAGATTAATATTGAATCTGCTAACAAAAATTTTACCGTTTTAATTTTATGTCATCAATAAAAGAATAATATACATAGATATAACTACATACATATTATGTAATGTTCATATGTATATAAATTTTTAAAGATATAAAAGAAAAAAGTGTAAAAACATTTTCTTAATAATTTTTCTCATTAAATTTTTCTGTTACGAAATATTTGTAAAAAACTTAAAAACTATACTAGTAAACTAACACTTGCTGTTGTCCGATTTGCTCGAAAAGCTTATCAATCTGAGATATTTGCGTCAAAACCTTAAACATGAAATTGCAAAAAATTCCGCTCAGTCGTTTAAGCTGTACATGTGCCCACAGACATACCCACACATACATACGCAACCACACACACACACAGACAGACATCATGTTAAATTTTTTTTTACAGCCTTCTTAACACCGGAGTAGTGCATATATTTGCCAAAATCTCGGGTACAAATTTTTAGTATGAAAACAATACCTACCTTATACATAATTGTATGCGGTCGATAAAACACCGCATACAATAGCTATAGTTTATATCGCTGAAAATATTTATATTTATTATTTTTGGTCCGTAATAATAATAGGTAATTATTAAATTAAATTATTATTAAATTAAAAATACTGAATAATAAATATTACAAATTCTTATAGATAATTGTATTTACCGCTATTGTTTTAATTATAATTTAATATTGTTAAGAAAATGATTGTACTTTTATATTTAATATTATTCGTACTATAAATACTATGAATGTTGTGATAGGTTTTCGAAAAAAAAAAAAAAAAAATAGATTTCACTGAAATTCATTCTGAACGTTTGTTTTTAAGAGTGTAGAATCCAAAAAATAAACAAATAAAAAATTTTATTTTGAAAATTCGGCGTCCGTAACAACTTGTTATCAGCATAACATGTAATTGTCATCCGATTAGAATAAAATTTGGTACAGAGGTTGTTAGTGTTGTGATTAGGACATCTGCAAAAAACGTTGAGGTCGGAAACTGTAGTGGAACTCCCTTATAATATTCGTTAGACAAAAAAAAAGTCTCGGATTTCAATCAAATTTGATATACGGATTGTTCTTATACTCCTGTATCAGGACACAAAACTTGAAATCTGTAGCTTTAGTGGGTTCACCTTAAAATATCCGAATACGAATATTATTTGATATGTTCTCGCACATAGTAATTGTTATACGATTGGAATGAAATTTGGTATAAATGTTACTGTATAAATACTAAAATGTTGCTGCATCATGAAAACATTGCTTAACTTTTATGCAATATAAAAAAGTTACCATATATGAGTGGGTTCTTGTTCTAACGGGATTAAAAACGAGGTTTTATGCCTCCTCTCAAAGCATTCCAAAGAGAAATAACGAGAATTTCTGCTGCCCACCACTATGTAGTTGAAATTCCAGATGGTATAATTCGGCTTATGGAAATTCGTTTGTAGCACGAACATCGCGAATGTAGAAAGATCTTTCACCTCATGTGTTCCCCAGAATTGGTGATGATTACATTTACAACGTGCAAATATTAACAACTTTGTTTATTAAAAATTATTTTCATATTACATATTCATATTCATATTCATTATATGCCTGTCAATTTGAAATCAATTTTCATTCATCAACTGAACTTCCTTTGACCAGACAGTACATGAGTACTAAAGGTCGTATAACCTATTCTTTGGTCAAAAAAGAGAGGTGGTATTTAGTGAGTTAAAGTCCCACACACTCGTGCTCGTTTTCACTCCTCTATAGTGTCTTTCGATGATTCCCATCTATCCTCGCAAAAAAAAAAAAAAATAGTGTCGATGTATCTTGTTGCAACTGATGAAAATGTAGCTGGACGTTTTGAACTTTGATGCAACATAAAAATGTTGTATTAATCTCTATTAATTGATTATTTATGATTGACGATTGATTAATTTAATCAGTAACCAATAATGGTTGTTTTTAAACATGTGTTTGAATTGTAATTGAAAAATCCGCTAAACTAAGGGTGGTCCAAAACTTGTAGTATATTTAACAGCCTTTTTATTTCAAATAGCTGTATAAAAATAAAAATAAATATTCATGCTTAAATTTATTTTAAAAACTTTACTTTATAACTTATAAAAATCCCGGTCAGGTCAAAAATAATATATAAAATATAATAAAATAATGTAAATAAAATATTAAATATAATCATAATTGAATACTTGTATCGAGATGGTCTACATGCTAGAGGCAAAAGGGTCCTAAAAATATCTGCAGATATTTATAACTTATAAAAATATAAATAAAAAGGCTATTAAATATACTACGAGTTTTGGGCTGGGCAGCTTTTTTTTTGTAACTATATACCATTTTCTTTGATTTTGTTTTTTATTTGATTGTTATTAGCGTGGCGGTTAATTTTTAGTTCACCTACAAAACCAGAAGAATTTTTTATTATAAAACCAGATAAAACAATTAATACTTATAATAATATTACCTGACATTACCTAATTAAAATGAAATTTGATTGTAGGTTTTTAAAACAATTAAATATAAAATCCTCAAAAAAAAAAAACTAAAAACTGCAATAAAAGGTTTAAGTATAATTTTACTTTTAATAATTTTTTTTATTTTTAATACTTTTTACTTTTAATAATTTTTTTATTTTTTATTTTTGTAATATCAGGTAAATACATTAATTGTTTTAATTAATAAATTACTTAACTTCTATATAATATGTTAATTAAAAAAAATTTATTGTAAATTTAATAACAATTCTCCCATAATTTAGTATTAAGAATTAAAATAGCTATTTAATATTGAAATATGGTAGATACGACGTTGTTATAAGATTTATTTAATAAATATTTTTTGTTTATAATTGTGAGAATGTTGAAAACAAATCTTAGTAAAAATCTCAGAATATTATTATTTTGTGTTTTTTCTATAAATATTAAGAACGTATGACAATTGATAATAATAATATCTATACTATATTTAATCAATTTATTAATTAGAAGGCGCGCATTTAAATCTATTAAATGGAATCCTGTTATCTCTGAACTAATGTCAAGAGTTATGTAAAGTTTTGTTTCTGATCTTTGCACATTTCTTTCTGTTTTTAATTCCGTGTCTTTTTAAGATTAGTTTTTTTGAATGTTAATTTATTTATTTTTGACAATGATAAATTTAATTCAGTTTTAGATTGTATGGGTTGATTGATCGTTGCATGCATTTGATACATGTTACAAGATTCTCGATTACAAATTTCTGAGGAACTCAAAACCCATACTAAATAATAAATTAAAATCCTAATATTGAAGCCCACTTTTTAAACATACACTAAAGTTTCTTTTGTTTTTACATTTTATCATCTTTAAAAAGGCGAAAGTAATCATTTTTTTAGTCAAAATTTATATTTTGACACAAAAATGATTTAAAAAAAAAAACTACAAAATTACAAAACAAACAAAAAAAATTACAAAATTTCAAAATCTTAAGTTAATCTTAAGTTAATCTTTTTTTAATATTATAAAAAATTCGGCCGTCGAGAATGTAACATAAACGTGTTACGTATATATAATGTAATAGCCAATTGACACAGTAACCGTGAATTCTCTATTATAAGACGTTACACGCAGGACACGTGTAGTAAGCGGACTGGATACATTCTATTTTCCAAATATTCTGCAAAAGCCCTTTAAAATTCTAGAAATTTTTATTTAGACTATTTTTTTTAGATTCCTTTCTTTCTTATTGTTAGTTAATTTTTTTTTTCTTTTCTATGGTGTTAATTCTTAAACTAACGCCCAAAGAAATAATTAAAACAAATCACCTAGTGTTAGTTCATTATTCCTTTTATCATTCATTTTGTTGTTACTTCACAGAGCCTTGCTGAATCTTTAAATAAAATATGAAGTAAATTTTACAAGAAGATTATAATCCCTTAAAAAATAATAGGAAACTAAGAGATTCTGCAATTTTTACTATTTTATTTTTTATATAAATGCACACCTTTGTGATTGAAATGTAATAAGTTTAAGCGGTGTGTTCGAGTATGTAACTTCAAATAACTTAATTTTTTATATAAGAATAATTCAATTAATTGGAGCTATGGATATATGAAATTTAATTAAACTAAAATAAGTTTTATACCAAGCCTTCTACAAAAGTTGTTAGTCTAACGCAACAGATTTGGTGTGAGTCTTGAGTTTACACATCACACATCAATTTTACGGTGACGTGTCATAGCCCCACAGGCCATAAGCCCATTATGAGGTTTTGTTTCAATATAGCGTATTATAACATCATAATTACAAATGGGTCATAACATAAACTAAAAAGTTTCTGGGACATAAAACCATAATATTTTTAATATTTATGCCGTTATAACTCACATGTAGAGGGTTATACCGCCATAATTTTTTTATGACCTGTGGGGCTATAATACGTCATCCAATTTTACACTCTTCTTCTCTTTAAACTGTTGTAAGTCATGTTTTAAAATAAAAGCGTATTTAATTGATATTTAAATTGTAAAATTTTTCAAAACAAACAAATGTAAAATTTCTCTTATTAAAAAAAAAAAAAAAGTTTAATATTATAAAGATAATTATAGAAAGTTTATAATAAATCACATGTTATAAAAAATTTTATTAAAAAAAAAGTCTTGAAAGAATACACAACCAACAACCTTTTTTTTTTTTTTAAGTAAACAATATTTCATCATTATAATTTAACACAACAGTCAGTTACAGATCATTGTATATACATTGTATATATGTATATGTATTATTCTATAACAAATCTTCTATCATACTTTAATTTCATTTTTAAATCATATATTAATGATAACTTAAAATTTGAACTTTGGAATTATTTTACAAATTTTTTCAATTTGTTATGAAAATTTTCGTCATAAAAGTGGCATTGACCTGTAATAGCTTCCTCATTTAATACATAAACATACCACATTATCATAATATATTATATACATTACTAGCTTTTAATAAATTTTTTACTTTTTAATCTATTTAATATAATGATGTAATAACACATTAATACATGGATTGAAATAAAATTTTAATAATATAATATACAATAAAAAAAAATACAATACAAACTAATCAATCAATCTCTGAAAAATAAAAAATAAAAAATTAAAAAAATATGTTAATAAATAGTTAAATAAAAACTGTATACCAGAATTTTTTTTTTAGTAACCAACTGCTACAGTTTATTTATTTAAAAAATGGTGAAATACCATTATGTACCTATTATATATTTTATTTAAACTAATTGCAAGAATTTTGAATATATTATATTCAAAATATATAACCATGTTTTTCTTTAACACGTCGGCTACCATATTCAATATATGTTAAGCAGGAGTAAACAAAAAATAATTTAGATGGATATTATGGTTAATTGCAAAATGCAGCGTTTTATGCTTTTTCCAGAAGATACTTATATACTTTTTTATTTTTCGAACTTATGTTATTTTTGTTTTTCGAATATGTACTTATATATTCTAACTTAGCGGTTAGACATCACTATTTCTTAACTATTCCTATATCACTATTTTTTTAATATTTCTTCATTATTTTTGAAAAATTGAAATGAAAATTGTCCTTTTTTTTTCATTTTTTATCACTTGCTTATCCATTTATCATCACAATTTCTTCACTATTTCATTATTTTTTTAACAAAAAAATGACACTTGGAACCTAATTTTTTCATTTTTAAAAAAAAAATATGATATAGTAACATCAAATCGCTAATGTCTTTTTATCAAAAAAAAATAATAAAATAGTGAGAAAATATGGAACAAATTGTGGATTGAAAACATTGAAGTCTAACCGCGGTTTAAGACATTAATTAATACACATAGGAAAGAATATACAAAAAAAATTAAAAATAAATTAGTACTTAAGTCATTTTTAGGTTTTCGTATCTATGTCATATGTCATACATAAGTCATACGAAATAAATTTTATGGCATAAATACAAAAAATATGGTGAAATTTTTTTAGTCCTTATCCTTACATATTGTCATTTTAAGATTTTGGTACCGATTTATGACGTACCGCGGACCGCCTCTATTATTAAGAGAAGGTAATATGGAAAGATAGATTTTCGGGTTCTCCAAGAATATAATTAAATTACAAATTTACTCAGCTGAGTCATTAGTATACAATTTCATTGAAGTAATCGTTGTTTTTTTTCTGTTTTTCGTCATTTCTATAATCTAATAAAAAATAAATGTTTAAAAGTTTTTTATGCTTAAATTTATTTTATTAATAATAAATTATATAGATTATAAATTATTATTTTGACATTTAAATGATTTTAACATTATAATATGTTTAAACATGTTAAAACTTTAAATATATTTTAGATAATTAAAATGTCATTGCATAGCAAGTCATAAATTACATTTTACTTTAATATTTCTAACTTCAAAAATTCTATACATATTATGAAATTAAAATCAAATAATTAGAAATAATTGCATATTTATTTGAAATTTAAATTGTTTTTCTTATACGAAAAATTATTTCTATAATTTTTAACAATTTTATAATTTATTTCAAGAATCACATAGGAATTTGTACATAATATGTATGTATGTATGCATTACATTTTATTTTATTAAAAATTTATACAGACTATTTTAAAATTTCCAACTTTGAGTAATATTGAGAAATGTTCAGTAAATCTTAGTTCAATATGTCTCATATATCATAAAAACGTTTTTAGAAAAACAGGTCACGGCTGCACAAAAAAAAAACACAGTACCTATAATAAAATCAACGAAAATGCTCTGAAATTGTAAATTTACTGTTATATGTCTTTGTCTTATATTAATGTATATACTAATGTATAGAAAAGAGAATAATATTACCAAAACACAATAAATGCTTTATTTATACCATAGTTTCTGATGTAAAAGACATCAACAAAAAATTCCTAACTTAAACGGGGAAGAGGGTATATAGTTAATATAATATGTCAACTTTGGGATACCAGTACGAACATAAATCATGCTTTTACCATAAAATTTTAAATTTAATTATCTTGTCATTAATTTCAGATATCTGACTTAGTTCACTGCCGAGATATATTTATATATGTATATTTTGGAGTTGAATGACAGCTAGTGAAATCTTTTGCTCCGAACCAACAAAATTTTACAAAAGGGGCATAAAACATATGACACTAGAGCAACTAAATTGTTGTTGTTGTTAACGTTGTTGGCATAAGAAAAACTTAACTTCTTTTCACACAATTTCAGATACATACCCAGCTTTTTTTGACACTGACTTATTTATAAAAAAAAGTTGCATGACGGTTAATCGAATGTGCCGATCGATCGGTAAAAATTTCGAAATCGTAGTTTTATTATTTTGTTTTTTGAGTTATCGTGTGACGTGTGCTCAGACGGACTGAGCGAAAATTTATTTTACTTTACCATATACATATATCTCTTTTGTTTAACATGCCATGGACAAATGTAAATTTTGTTATATGCTCTGATCAAATTACACTCTGTATATCCTCTGGCAGTGCTCGAAGCGCGCATTTCAAGCGCACAAGTTTCACTATGGGCTAATTATTTTTTCAAATACAAATTTATAAATATGTATAAAGAATCTGCAATACCAAGTTATAAATTTTCCAAATGCAGAGGATGCGAACAAGATAAAGAAACAGTACTGTGCCAACCCCCGGTCTTGAGAGCTCAAAGAAGGAGAATCTTGTGTGAGTAAGATTGGAAGAGCTTCTCTGAAACGAGAATGCTCAACCAACAAGACACTTTATGATTAATGAAGGGTTTAGATTGGCTTGATGAAAAACTGTAAAAGACGAGCAGATCATTGAGCTAGGAACATAACGGCTAGCAGGGTCTAGCTGTATTGGCAGTCCTAAGCCTACCTCTTCCCTTCGAAACAACAACAAATTTTCCAAATAAATTACATAGAATGTTAATATTAAAAATATATAACCTATAATAATATTTTAAAAATAATACACTACAATAGTTCTAAGAGTACTAATTGGTTAAGCTTAGCAAATTAAAATAATATGTAACATTAAAAATTATTTAAAAAAATTTTTTTTTTAATTTAATTAAATTTTAAATAACATTTTTATTAAAAATATTACATATGTGCATAATATACTTTATATAATATATGTATGTATGTGGATAAAATACGAGACATTTTAAATTTAATTGGAACTAATTTAATTATAGAAAAGCTTACTTGACAATTTAATTATAAATTATTAATGGCAACAAAAAACAAAAACAAAAACTTAAATAAAAATGAATGATTTAAGTGACAAATTCAATTATAAAAATGACAAGTTATAAGAAATTTAATGAAGGTTAACAAATTATTAAAAACATTTTTTTTTTATCAATTAAGAAGGCGGGAAGAGGTGACAGATCAGAACATTAACAAAACATACCTTAACCATTTTAATTAGGAACAAAATCAAATACTACATTATTACAAAAAGTATCTTTAATGTCGCGTACAATAGCATATGTAGCCTCACCTATTAAGCTGTTACAGCTTCTCAAAGTTAAATGAAGTTCTATTTTCAAATATTTATATATGTATGTATTTCCACTTATATGCTTAATATTTTTTCAATCTAAAAATTTTAAATGCAGAAGCTTTATAAATCATTACAAAAATGATATAATTTCTTCGCAATTTGATATTTAATGAAATGAAATAATAATGAAATTAATTAAATGAAAACAATAAAGAATTTACAGTTATGACAAATTTTCATTCCTACCTATCATCGGAGCTTGGAAATTTTGAAAGGATCTTTGAAAATTAGCATAAAATATCTCAGAAAAAATTTAGGAACGGGCAGTAGTGTAAGAAGAGATCAACAAGGGTCAAAAATTGAAAATTGGGATTGAATATTTACACAGCTTTGTTTACATCATGCAGGATGGGGTTTTATATTATAGTGCAGATTGTAATACACTGATGGTCCTGACTCTGGTAGTATATAATAACAATATTAATAATTAAGACTAATAATAATAGCTGCTACAGCGACAGTAGGGTTGATCTTCAATTATAATTTCATTCAAAAAGGACTACTGCATGGTTTAACTGTTGTCGGCTATGGTCACTGAAAATAGTAATAATAATGGACGGATTCATTGTTCTCTTACAGTCGCACTCCCTAAATTAATCTTTCTGGATCCTTGTTCGATCCGCTCCTATTCCTACTCCTATAGTCAATATACAGCTTTAGCAGTTAGGAGTTTGATCCCATTATATTGGCTTAAGGGGGAGAGGGATTTAATCAGTAAGAACCCTATAATCAAGAGGATATCCTTAGTGTATTTGGAGGATTTCCACCTCCCTTATAGGACAAAAAAGTTTCAACGTCTGTGAAAATTTGCCGTAAATAAGACTTAAAAATTAAAGCACCAATATTAGATTTTAAAACGCATTAACGACTTTTCTTTATTATGCAGCGTTTTCTTGAAATTGTAGAAAGTCTTTCATGATTTTTCATAATTTTTTCTTACATAAAAACTTCTATGAAAAATTAAAAATTTTAATGCAAAAGAATTACAATCCTCTAATATATGAATATGATTTTATTGTTTTTTTTGAAAATTTGAGTCTATGGTTTTTTACATACTGCATACTGCCCTATTTAATAATATGCATCTGCCCTTCGGTTTTAAAAATATGCATCAGTATAACGTCCTTTATTATTTATCTAAATTAAAAGTTACAGTTTTATGGTAGTTAATCTTCAAATTTTATATTCAAATTTTATTTTAATAAAAAGATAATTAATTTTATTTGTTAATGTATTGTTTGTTAATTTAAGTAAAAATTTTTAATTAATTTTTTTATTTAATTATTTTACATTTTGCTTATTTTATTAATGGTAATTTAATTATTTTTTTTTCTTTCTTAAATGATGTGATTATTTGTGATTTTATTAAAAGTAAAATTTTGGTCAGATAAAAAATTCCATATTCATAATTCGAAATATTTATAATAATTAAATTTAAATTATTAATTAATTAAGGGTTGATTACGAAATCCCAAATACAAAATCACAAATACAAAATCCCAAATACAAAATCCCAAATACAAAATCATAAAACTCAAAATCCCAAAAGTCCAAAATCCCAAAATTCCAAACCACTTTCGTTATGATATGATAATAATTCGTTTTGAGTTTTTTTATTTCAGATGTGGGTCGATTGGGTCCCCATCGATATCCTGAAAAAAAAATTTGGAACAAAAAAGATCTTGGAAAAAAAAAATCTTGAAAAACAAAAACCAAAAATATTGAAGAAAAAAATCTTGAAAATAAAATCTTGAATTAAAATTATTTATTTTTGAAATGATGATTTGAAAAGATAAAAACGGTGGGTGCCGCCTCCAAACTCCCGCTAAACAAATTACTGGAACCCTGATTTTGTATCCAACTATAAAATCCCTCCTAATTCAGAATGTGGAAAAGGCGGCAATTCTGACTTTAAATCCAACTCTAAAATCCTTCCTAGTTCAGAATCTGGAATATACGTATATATGTATACATATTCTGGAAAAAGCGGCAATCCTGGTTTTGAATTCAACTCTAAATTCAAAACGAACTATAATATCAAAACTACTTTGGAATTTTGGTATTTTGGAGTTTTGGAATTTTGGGATTTGGGATTTTGGAATTTGGCATTTTTTTTTTTTTTGGGATTTTGGCATTTGTGATTTTTTTTTTTTTGGGAATTCGTGGCGCTCCCGTTTGTTAATGTAAGAGATAATTTTTTATCCCAAAATATAATAGATAATGTCTTTTTGTTATCAAAAAATATTAAATTTAAGGAAGCAACTAACGCCACTTACTTAAAGAAACAAAAGTAATAAGTCCTCAGTAAAGGGCGAATTCTAAGTAACATGTTGACCCAGACCCCAGGAAAAACTTGACATTTTTGACACTTGACAAAAGTAGAAAAATTTTGACAAAAGAAACATAAGGGATCTTCACGTAAAAGTGCAAAATAGTTTTGCATCGGAGGATTTGAGAAAATTTTTGACCGAAATTTTTTTGTTGTTTCATGTATAAAAAATATGCACTGTAAGATCGGTGCATATTTTTCTTAGACTAAAATATCCTCTACCTTAACGCTATACATACATATGTACATATTTTATTTGCTCAAGGAAATTTTTTAAGGTTTATTATTAATATCAACATTTCGTTTTTAGAATTTATTTGGAGTTTACAATTAATTTGGAGTTAGATTTTGAAATTTTTAAAAATTATTTATTTTCAAACTTTAAAACTCAAAACTTATATTGTATTTTTAGAAATGAAAACTAGATAATTATTCAGATTAGGTACGAACTAACATTTTTTTAAAAATACCAATCAACATTTCTGGAAAGATACTGCTACTGCTATATCTAAAGTAAACATTTCTCCAAACCAATCAGCATTACTGTCATCTGTAAATTTTTACTTTGCAATTTAAGCTTATTATTAAGCAATAAAAGCTTATTATTTCAATTTTTATTGATAAGTTCCGGGTGATTATATTATTAATTTTTTTTTTTTTTTGTATTGAAACGTATTAGAATTTTAATCACAATAATTTTTTTAACACGACATTCCTTTTTTATTTTGCTTCAATAAATTGATTCTAAAAAAAAAAAAACCAATTATAAATAACATTATTAATACTAAATACAATAATAACAAACTTTAGAAAGTAATAAAGATTGCAAATTTAACATAAAACTGAACTGATTCAATAATTTTTTTGTTTAGGTTAGATAAAAATATTGCTTTTCTGCTACTGCTTTGTAATAAAGTTAAATAAGTCTACTTTATTGTTGATTAAATAATTTTGTATTACTTATTTTAAAATTTATTAATAATTAGATATTCTTATTATCTTAAATTTAATTTGTTTTTCATTTGAAATTATAAATGAAAAACAAATTAAATTTTATTTATAGGTATATAAAAAAAAAAAAAGCTGCTAATCTAAAGGTAGCCCAAAACTCATAGTGTATTTAATAAGCCTTTTTATTTATATTTTTATAGAGTTATAAAAAGAAAGTGTTTATAATAAATTTAAGTAAGCTTTTTCAATTACAATTGAAACACATATACTTAAAAGCAACCATTATTCGTTACTGATTAAATTAATAATAGAGATTTAATACAAGATATTATTTTCTTGCAAAAAAAAAAAAAGTCTCCGGTGGAGGCGTAAAGTAATGTAGGTTTAGAAATTTACCCTCTCATTTATCTTAGGGAGGTGAAGAGTGGAAACTATGGTCCCTTTTATGAATGGTTCTAACATACTCTATCTAATTTTCAAGTTTACAGAGTGTATCTTAAAATCTCTTGATGTTATCACAATTTTTTATCAAATTATTTTAGCATCAACTATATCGCGAGAATAACATTTATACCAAATCATTCAAATCATCAAATTATAACATCATTCAAATCGTATAACAATTTCTATGTGCTTTAGAACATATTAAATAATATTCGTATTCACATTAACATTCACATTCGTATTAACATGTAATAGTACCATAAAACCTTTCTGCCAGCATAATGTAATAATTGAAGGCAGCTCCACTGTCACTCTAGCATCTGTTATATTATTAGTATTATTAATTATTGTTATTATTATAGTTTGCTACAGGGTGACCATGAGTGGGTTACATTTGTTCTTTTACTTTTGTTATATATATGTGCACACATTAGTGCCTGTGAATCGTATCATTATTTGCATCATTATTGTGTCATTAAGCACTTTTACAATTTGCCTTAAAATTCTGTTTTGTACTCTTTGTCTCTAGTACTTTTATAAGAGCATCTACATAATATTAACAATATTGTATATGTATATTATATTGCATAGTTGATTTTAAAACTTGGTAATATGTATACTAATAATACTTGGTTGATGGTTATATGTGTGTATATATTTGAGTTTCTATTATACCAATATAATCCAATTTTCTTACTCTTACATTAATTTCTTCTTTTTTTTTTTTCAGATGGACAAATTCCATCTAATTTACAATTTTTTTTTAAGGAAAATGGAAAATTTATCTATTTAATCTTATATTTAATTTTTTGTTAAAATGCAATTAATATTATTTTGATTTATTTAAATATATTAATTAATCAAACTGTATACAAAAAAAAATATTGATTACCATCATATTATTTTTTAAAATAAAAAATTAATTGGGCATGGAAGTGTTGGTAAAAATTCTTCACTGATCATTAAATTTATAACATTAACATTAATTACATACTAAAATTGATTAATTTTTATTAAAACATTTTACTTTACACTTTTGCAGTCAAAAAATTATGAGTAGGAGTTAGGTTAGAATTATGCTGGGTCATTATAGCTTTGGATAAAAGTCCCAAACTTTTCTTTGCGCATCTTTTCTTATTTTTCAAAAAAAAAAAAAAGTGACAATTTTTTTTCCCCTATCCATTTCTAAATTTTTTTTATATATGGATATATTTATGTTATCAAAAAATATGATGAAAAATTTAAACTATATAAGTATGTATGTATATGTATTAAATTAATCATGTTCACTTATCATAATCATAACAAAATCATAAATTATTATTCATGTTTTTTTTTTTATTAATTGATTAACATTTATAAATAGGTAGTGCAAAATAAATATTTGTTTATTTATGAAAAAAAAAAACGAGGCAGAATGTAAGCCAATGGTTTTTAAAGGGTAACATTTCCAAAAGACAATACAAATTGTTTAGACCTGTTATAACTTGCACGAGAATCTGAAAATTTTCTTTAAATTTTGTATAATAAGAAAAAATCTGAAAAATAAAGACACACTTTCATCAATAATTTTAAGGGAATTCTACATAATTAAGAAAAACTATTAACCAATGTAAAATTAAAAAGCTGAAACTATAATTTTCGCCTTTTATTTTGAAAAAATTTTTACAGGTGCCTATAAGATACAAATGTTTAAAAATAGGAAAATTTAAATTTTTGGGCCCTAATAGTAGTTAAAAGGGGGTGATAGAAAAAAATATTCAACAACTTACACTAATTCTAAAAGTCTTTTTTCTTTTAAAATGTTAAGGTTCTAACTTAAAAGCGTGCCGGCATTATAAAGGAAGATAGATCTTTCAAAATTTTATCTTCACATATCTAAATTTAAATAGTAAATTATAAAACTTTGCATAATTTTGATATTGTTTACTAAAAGTAAGAAAAGTGACGATCCTCTAGGTTTTTAGAAGACCTGCGAATAAAAGTGAAGCAGTGGCCTGACAATTTAAAAAACAATGGTCCAAAAATAAATAGAATTTAAACGGAGTATATACTTACCATTTTCAAACGAATTATTTATAGGCCCAACAAATACAGAAATGTACCAATACCTATAACGAATGCTTTCAAATGCCGACACTAAAGATAAACCAGCAGAAAAACGTCTAAGATGGTACGGTCATGCCATGGACAGAAACGAAGAACATTCTTAACAAAAGGCCCTTAACATATCAATATCTAAAAGAAATCCTGGAAGACCATCAGCAGCATGAATCGGAACAGTTAACTACGGCATGATAAGAACGCAGGATTGAACGCTACGACAACCTAAGAAAGATGTTCTTGGCGCCTTAGATCAAGGAGAGCGGCCCAGATAAGAGAAATGGTCATAAACAAGAAGAAGTATAGGTACTTTTGATTTATAAATCAATATATAATTTTGATAAGCATATATTGATTTATAAAGGTAAAAAATAGTCCTGTCGAATAGCGTTTTTAAATTGAAAAAATCTTAAGCCGAACTTGAGATATAGATATACACATTTAAAAACAGGACTTTTCCAATAGGATTTGAGTGGCTGTAGTTTCGTAAAGGATGGGACTACATGAAAAAGTTGTTCCACAACATAATTTTTTTTATAAGACTTACCCATAGTTCAAATTTTATTACTCTATCTTTACCGGTATAAAAGTTTTGTAAACAGATGGACGCAGGAACGGACAGAGTGAAACTAATATTTGTACATTTTTTCAAAATTATTTTTGAAAATGTGCTAAAAACAATTTATTTACTTTGAATATAATTTTTTATTCGTACACTTTTCAGTCTAAAAAAAATACTAACCGAATAATAATATTATTTCTTTATCGAAATTCGTTATTTTGTTGATGTAGCGAAAAAAAAAAGTATTAGATTACAAATTTTTAAAAATTAAATATTAGATTGAATAATTTTCGCTACTTACTATATACTATGTTGTCATCATGTTCAAATGTTTCTGATGAATTCTTCGTATCAGTTCGGTGTTTACAAAAGGAAGGAAATTTATTTTTTTTTTTTAACAATTATTAAAGATTAAGTTTTTTTTTCAAGAGCACTTGTACATTTAATGGATAAGTCATAAAAAAAATGAATTTTAACTGGTTAAAAATTGAATTTTTGATTATTTTGATACCTATATTATGTCTATATATTTCTGATTTTATTAACAGTTTCCAACTAAAACCACAAAAAAAATATCCTAAAAATATGCAATTATAATAATATGTTTTTTTTTTCGTTTTGAAATTTTTTTAAAAGTTATAAATAAGAAAAGCACAAAGCAAGAACAGGAAAAAGTTTTATTTTTATTTTCAATAATTAACTTCTATAAAAAATGTAATGTTTTTTGAATGTACAGTTGCCGTAACTAGCGGTAAGTTTTAAAAATAAATATTATTTACTTATATCAGAGACTACATATATTAAGACTGATTAGGAGAATTTTGAAAATTTTTTTGGGTTAACTGTTATTTAAAATTAAATAATTATAATTAAACAAAAATATATAAATAAAAAAAAATTATTTAAGTGCATGTAACTTTATGTATTATTACTATAATCTTTATGTATTATTACTATATCTTAAATTATTTACATTTCTTACTTGAGTTTTATAATTAGTTTATTAAACTTACCACTAGGGTAAAACTGTTGTTATAAACTGTTATATTTTTAAAAATATGTATTAAAACGGCAACTCACTGAAAATATTATGACATTTTAACTGAGAAATTTATTTGAATTTAAAATCTTTGTGTATTGGTTGTTTATGTTTACATACTTTTGTTGCTTTTGTTTAGTTTGAAAAATATTTAATATGAACATAAATTTTAATATTAAACTACTTTCTGGAAATAAAATTGTTTTACTAGAGTTAGATGGATTCGACTCTGAAATATTTGTACCTCTAATAAGAAATAATCGTATTGTTTTAGAAAATGTTGTAGAAAGTAGGAGGTGTTGCTGCGAAAAAGCTGACTTTAATATTCAACCCAAAGTAATTTATTTATTTATATTTAGTTTTTATATATCGAGTTTGTAATGTTTTTAGGTAACATCTATGATAACAACAAAATATAAAACAAAATCGTGTGCACGTAGTAATAGTTTGCAATTTTCACCATTAGACATAACAAGGCGTTATATTAAAAGAAGAAGAATAAGTCCTATAATTGGAATTAAAAATGATATTTTTTATTCTCCCATTAACAAATTAAATTTAAATGAAAAAAATTACAAAAAAGATCTAAATTTATGTGAAAGTCTGCAAGAAAATCATCTTAATATATCTGCAGAATTAACATTTAATTCACCATTAACACAAATACATAATTTAAATGAATTGGGAACGCTGTATAAACTACCAAAGCCAGATCTAAGTGCTTACCCAATAAAATTTTCAGAAAATAATGTAAAGAGCCCAGTATCTAAAACAAAAAGTATTGTGAAGACATATAGTAAAAAGAAAATCAATAAAATACAAAAAGAAACCAAATCTCCAATCAATAAAAATCATTCAAAATCAATTGATCAAAAATTTAAACTTGTTCATTTATATAGAAATCAAACTGAGGATAGTCCTAAAAAACCTGTAAAATTATTAACGGTCCCAAAACTTCAAAATTTAAAAGAATCAGGTAATATTTGTTCACATTTTGAAAACAGTAATTCAACACTAGTTTTCAAGAAACAGATAGTAAAGACTTATATTAGAAAAGAAAAGTTTGTAAAATCTCCACCCAAAACTATTACAAAGTGGAGAAAATGTTTAACTCCAATAAGGACATACTCAAGAATAAAAAATAGTGAACAAAGGAGAAATACACCAAAATGTAAACTACTTGCAACTCCACGAATAGTTCCAATTGAAAAAATTTCATTACCAGATTACATTAGGAATCCAACGAATGGAATAGACGGCGATTCAATATTAGTTATAAGAAAGAAAAAAATAGTTCAAGATGCTAAAACAAATATTAGCACAAAAGCCTTTAAAAATCAATTAAAGAATGAAATTGATTTAAAACCAAATAATTTATATTTACCAAAATTTAAAAAAGAATTTATAAATGTTGTTTATGATAGACCTTATGAATTATTAACAAATCTACATAAGCAAAGAAACATAAGTAAAAATCTGGCAGAAATGTTTAAAAGTCGTTGTGTGAAAAAAGTTTGTCCAACTAAACCAAATTACTTAAAATTAATTGGAAAAGTTCCACAACTTGAAGAGAACAATTGCAAAAATGATAAATTTGGCAGACAACATATTTTAGAGCCTAGATCACTATTTCTTTAATTTTTAATTGTGTTTTTTTGTACATTAAATTTTACATTTCGCCGACTGAAAATTATGATTTTGTGATTAAGAAATGTGCGAAAGATTGAAGTTGAAACTAATTTTAAAGATTAAAAGTTTTGTTTTATTTGAGTTTCTTTAAAGTTTTCAATGTGGCCATATAAAGCATTTGTATTTTATTGACTTTTTAACTATGGTTATCAAAGCCATTATTACCTAATGATTAGTAAATGAGATTATGCAATAGTTTGTTGAAAAGCATTTTGAACACAAGTGAATGGTAATGGTAAATCAAAAAACAAGTGCCCAATATCAAGATGATTGAAAAATCCATTTATTTTTGGACAAATATGAACTATGTATGTCTAACAATACCTAAACGAAAAATAAAATTAATACATTTAAAGTAATTATTTTAATTTCGTAAAATATTATATTTTTTTAAAGTAAACTAATTTAAGCACAAAACATGATAACAATAAAACACTATAAAATAAAAACTTATGTACCCACTCATTAGTCAGATTGTTCGAATTTTTTTAAGATGTGGGAGAAAATCCAGAAAGACTAAATACATAAAGCCTTAAATTCTCTTCAATATTGCTGTATGCGTTTACTTACTTTATTCAAAAATTATTATTCAGGATTGTTAAAATAGGTAAGGGGCTTAGTATAACCGTACTGTAATCCCCTGTCATATTTTTTTCATTTTTAATTTTGAAAATTGAATTTTTATCATTTTATGCAATTTTTACTATTTTTCAATTCATTGTGATTTTAATAATTTTGTTTCAATATGTACATTTGGTTTTCGGAATTTTGTCTGTTATGGACTTTATTCCCAACCCATTTTTGTTATTATAAATGAATGCGATTTGAGTTTTCTTGTTTCAAAATTTCCAATTGTTTTTGGAAGTAAAAATCTTACGGTAAATGTACAAGCACAGATAAAATAATACTATTACATATTACTATTATCTGCGGTAAAGTCATCCTCGTAATTTTTTTAAATTTAAAAAAAAAAATAGCTAACCCAAGCTATGAAATATTAAATTGTTAATATTTGCATCAATTTTTATAATAAAATATATATTTGAATCCTTTCACTTCGGAGGACGAAGAATGAAACGAAGTCATTTTCTACGAGTTTCTTTGAATTTGAAATTAAAATGCACCATACTGCATACACTGAACAAAAAGGATTCTTGTTATTTTAGATTTGTGCATAATATTACAAACATACCTACTTCATTTACTCTTTTTAGTACTTATATAATTGATTCTGACTGATAATTTCCAATAATGTAATATAACAACTTTTTGAGATTTTTAAGCACCCCTAAATATTTAAGAAGATATTCAATATTTATTCCATTTCAAAAGTATGACAGATAGCTTCAACAAATTATAATAACATGTATTAAATTTATTTGTATATTTAAAAAAAATTACTTATAATGTAAAAAATTTAACGCGAAAATGGCAGATTAAAGAATTACTCAACATGTTGTCATTTTCAGACTTTCGAGCATTTTGCAGTCGAACTCCAGCGGTATTACGACCACATGCTTGTGGTCTCACCAGTATTAAAAATTGCTTTAATACATACCGGTATGAACATAAAGTTGATACCTATTACCTATCAAAGTAATACTTACTACTCTTGTGAAAATAAGGCTCTTGTAACGGTTGAAAATATTTTATTTTTAGACAGGCAAAATATTATCAGTCAATTTTGAGAAATAACTGAGTGAACCCTGCTTGCTTATATATTGCATAAGTATCTTCAGAAATAGTTTCCTTAAAGATGGAATGTTTTCATTTCTAATTTTTTCAAGAATTTTATGACTTATTTTGTTACATTACAAGTAATTAAAATTTTGAACAACCTTAACTAAATTTTAAAAACAAAATACATATATCAATTATTAAGTAATATACTTAAAATCTCTTAAATGAAACTGGTTATGAGAAACTGCTTTATATTATTTTAATAAATATAAACAGCTGAGTGAACGAAATGTATTATGCAATATCATATAAAAAAGCATATTTTTTGTTTGGCTGAATACCTTGAGATAAGCATACAAGTAGAAAAAGGACAAACAAAGACCTTCCTATCCATTTGTATAGCGCCGTATTCACTATGCTTCATGTGCGACACACATGAGTGACGGCATTCCATATAGCATAGTGGATGAAGTTGAACAAATGTATGTCACACGTAAGAATCGTAAAAATCAAAATAATTTTAATTCCAATTTCGTCACTCAAATATGTCACACATGAAGCATAGCAGATACTTGCATACGGCATTTAATATATCTATTATTGAATCATTTATGACAATTTGTGAAGCATCATAATCTCTCAAGTGTAACAGCAATAAAATCGGGATGTTAAAAATTAAAAATTCATGAACTTCTTCCTTATTATACTTTCTTGAGTTTTTGATATTTAACCATGTTTTAAAAAATTAATGAAAGAAAAGATACCTACTTAGATTTTAGAACTCCTTTTGTTTTCATTTTTAGCCATTTTTTTTTGTAAGAAATGTCAAATGAATATCGCTAATTTACATTGATAGTCGACTATTTTATGTTGTCCTTATTGTTGTTGTCCTTAATTAATATTTATATTTATTTTTAGAAAAAATAACAATTTTTACATTTTATCATTTTATGTTTTCATTATGATAAATATAAAAATTCAAATCAAATTTTCAGTTTTCAGCTTGTTGTATTTTTCATTTTACATTTGAAACATTTTGACTGTAATACGCAAAAAAATATTGTTTTTCCTATATATTTGAAAACCCATAAAAATTAATATTCATAATTTTCTTTCTTACGTTAAATAAATTTGATAGATTCTTTTTCGACATTTTACAATTTTATTATCTGTTTTATGGCTACACTCATTGTGTATATACCATAATTAGAAATTATTTTTTGTTTAGTTGGCAACACCTTTATTGACATTAACTTGACGTTTATTTGTGTATACTTTTTTTTCTTGATTGAAAAAATCAAAAGAAAATTCATAATTATTTTGATATTTCATATTTCATGCAGCAGTCACACACAAGAAAATGTCAGATTTTCATTAAATATGATGAGAAGAAAGTTTTTCTAAAGTAAAAATATAATCTAGTTCCTTCAGAGTTTCAACTTTTATTAAATCTTATAATAACGCTTAATATATTTAA
This sequence comes from Poecilobothrus nobilitatus, assembly GCA_947095535.1. Lineage (NCBI taxonomy): Eukaryota > Metazoa > Arthropoda > Insecta > Diptera > Dolichopodidae > Poecilobothrus > Poecilobothrus nobilitatus. The sequence goes on along the minus strand of OX352772.1, from coordinate 320,521,970 downwards.
AATAGAAAAAAAAAATTAAATATTCAAAATGTAAACATAACTTGGAAAGTTAATATTTTAAAAGAAGTTAAAAAAAAATGTATAAAATACAATATCTAAAATAAAAATGAACTAATATAGTTTTTATGTCTATTTTAATTTCAATTCAGAGTATAAATTATTCCAAAGAAAATTTATAATTTTTTTTTCTTGTCGGTAACATATTTACCTATTTGTTAAATAAAAAATATACTAATAAATAAAATTAATAATTAAATAAAAAAAAAAAAGAAAAGTGATAATAAGTAACTTAAAATTAAAGTTTCATTTACTGATTAATATTATTCGTTAGTTTACAGAAATTATACCTGATATGGATGACATGGATATGTTCAATGAAAAACAATCAATAAGAGATTCAGCTAGATCATTAAAAAAATATGGAAGTACCTGTAATCATATCAGAAATAGCAGTAGTGAAGTATTAATAAGACATGAGATTGAAAAAACTGATACACTTCAAGGAATATCATTAAAATATGGCTGCACTGTAAGTGATATATTGAAATTTGGAAATTTTTAATTAAAATACGTAATTTAATTTCAGCAATTTTTATATTTCAATTGCATATAGTATGTATGTTGATTTAGATATTATAAATTATTAGAAAATATAATTATTAATTTATAGGGTAGGGTAGGAGTGTAGGACAACAATAATATATGTATACCTATACACTATACAACATTCATATTATTATATATGCAATAATTTTTGCTTTACGCTTATTAAATTTCGTGACAAATAGGTATTTGTTTAGTATTTTCATTTTTTGTTTATTAGTTTTTTTTTCAAGCTTATTTTCTTTGTAATATTTTGTATAAGGGTGCTACATATAGTGGTAAAATCTGAAAACAATTATATTTTATTCATATGATCTCATAGATTATTTATAAATATTTTAGCATTTGATACCTTTTAAACAAAAACTATAATATAACACAATTAATATTTGAAGAGAAAATTATATTGAAAAGTGAAAAGTTAAATGATAAGTATTAGCTCCACACGAAACACCAGTGTAAAGAAATATAAAAAAAAAATAAATTATTTTTAATCAATCTAAAAATGTGCAATGTATATTACATGTTATGATGTTATAAGTATTATGTATTTGATGCAAGTAAAGTTGTATTTTCTTTTAAAACAAAAAATATTACGTATCAACTAAAATTGAATTGACATGTTAAGGTTTCAGTTCAATTTACTTTTTCTTATTTTTTTTCATTAAGAAAATATTTTCAATTTTTTATACTTTATTTATTGAACAATATACGTGGTAGCATAAAATTGAAATATGCATATATGTATACGTACATACATATATAAAATATATAAGAAATATGTTTAAAACAAAATGTATTGAATTCAAAAGATGACGTTAATACTTATTTTCATAACTACAAAATTTTTATGATAAATAAAACCCTAAGTAAATAAATAATCCTGGACATTAACCGTTAAAACTAAATGTTAATATCCTTATTTTATTATTTTTCATATAATGAAATTTCCCTTTCGTACACATTGTTGTTTTATTACTATGTATATTTTGAACAAGAATTTAATTAAAATAATTTATTTAACCAATGAATTAGTTTATTGTAAAATTAATTTGTCGTGGAAGTGTGCGTTTGAATATGTATATTTTGAAACACTTTATATTTGTTTACCTACTCTTAAAGCAAATTTTATTTTTTGTACATTAAACAAAGGGTAAAATTTAATTACCTAAAATTTTTCAAAAAAAAAAAAAAAAAAAGCATTTTATTGGTATTCAAACTGACAAACTGAAAAAATTTAGACACTTTTTTTAGATAAGAGAAAAATATTGTTGGTTTATTTCATGTACTAAGATTTAAGAATACAAGATAAAGACTTGGCAAAAGTGTATCAGTAGTCATATTTAATCATGTGATATTTTTTTGTTTTTGTATATTTGTTTCTTTTTGGTTTTAATTATGAATATTCTTTTGTCTTTTAAATGAAATTAATTGTATTAATAAATTGTATCTCTGTACAATTATGCTAATAACATTTCTGAAATAAACTAATGATGTTAGTAATCTTTTAAGATATGTTTTGAATTTGTTCTATTTTATTTTCTTATTACAAAGTTTATATTTATAGAAAAGACAATCATTAGTTTTAATTCAAGAGAAGTTTACATAATCTTTTTTTTTAAATTATTTGTTTATATTTAGATCTGACACATGGTTATAAATTTGACATACTTTAACAAATGTTTGTTGTAAAATATGAATGCTATTTTTTCTAGTATTTAAACACATTTTCTAGTAATAAACAACATTTTTTCTCTAAAAATCTGAATAATTTGAGATCGGTCGAGCTTTTTAATGTGTCACAGCATTCTACCGACTATGGCAAATTTGAGCCTATTTCGCGTACGTTAAGAGAGATTAACTCAAGGTCTGAGCTCTTCGATATTAGCGTTAACAAATTAACACTGAGAGCCAGACTTTACGCGAGCATGGTTATTTCTCGTAGTCTGCATGATTATTCTGTCATTTTTAATCTAATTTGCATGTTAGTTTCTTTCCTTTTTTTCTTGTTTCTTATTACCATTAACATCATTACTAACATTAATTAGTAGTTATGACCAGTGGTAATGACCAATTAAATATCTCAGTATCATCATTTACTAACAATTGGTTTAAGCAAATGTCTGATACAAAAAGATGGGATTGGTCGAGTACAAAAATAATAAATAGAAAATGTTCAAACGATTCTAATAATTGAATAATTTACATATTTTATTTTTGTTTTTTATGAATTCTTTAGAGAAATTATAAAAATTTTATATTGTTCTATTTCTAAGTTTAAATTTCTGATCCATAAAACTTGAATTTAAACTTTGTTGAAACATGGATTTATAATGTTTGTTGTCTGTTACAATTATTGTATATAAACTTTCTATTTATTCTTTTCTTTTCTTTAGTGGATAAAGCGTTTTGATTTTATTGTTGCTGTTTTTAAAAATTGTTCTAACAATTATAGCTGAAAATCTAAATAATTTATTAGATTTTCCAATTTGTTCAATTTTATTATCGATTATCAAGTTCGCAATAGGGAGATATATTTATTTTTGTTTAAAAGAATCTTACTATTTTATGAATTTGAAGAAGTTTTAAACTTTAAAAAGTGTTTTTTTCTTAATCTTTTTGCACTGTAATTTCATTGAATGACATAAAATGACAAAAAAAAAGGTTTGTTAAAAAAAGGAAAGTTTCCAGATGTACTAAAATAAAGTTATTACTGATTTGAACCCAATGTTCATTATTTTGAACTTCTTGTTTGCTATTAGCAGCATTGCTAATGAGTATTTTAATTTAAAATTGTTTACTAAAATACTATACAATTTCTTTACAACAGTTATTGTTGAATTAAGAATTTTCTTATCTTGATTTATGTATCTTGATTCTTGGTACTAAATAAGAAAGATGACTAGATAAGAGATAATATATTTTAACTTTACAAAAAAGTTTTACATTAATTTCTTAAAATTTATTTCAATGTACGAATTTTTTTTTTTAGCTTTTTTTACTAAAATAGTAAAAAATTTTTATTGATATATTTTTATATTATAACATGCATTAAGGAGTATAAATTCATCATATGTGAAAACATTGTTTTTGTTTACTTAAGGCTTAGTTTTTATAAATAAGTATAAATAATGTTATTACATGATAAATTTAAAAATAAGTACAAATATATATATATATATATATATATATGTATTTTATTTTGTTAAATCAATAAAACTTTAAAATGACTCATATACATTTTTTTCCTGAAAGAAAAATTAATGTATGTATAGAACAAAAAAAAGTTTTAAATTTTCTTGGCAACGTAGGATATTTTTATTTTCAGATCAAATTTCCTTTTTGAAATAAATCTAAAGTTCTAATTAGGTACATATATATGAAATTGTATAAATTAATTAAGATTTTGAATGCTCTATAATATTTGATAGTGATATGAACTCTATTTTTTCTTGAAGATTTCTACATTTTAAAATTAGGTGATTTAGAATAGATTCACAATTCTTGAGTTTTTTTTAGATTATCTTCCATATTATTTTATAACTTCCATTTCATGAATTTTTAATACGTATAAAATTTTTACTTTATTAACTTAATTATTTGTTTTTTTTTTATTTTAAAGATGGAACAAATCCGTCGAGCTAACCGTCTCTTTGCATCAGACAGTTTATTTTTGAGACAGTATTTATTAATACCAGTTGAGAAATCGTCACCATATTATCCAAAAGATGATAGGCCACAATCTCTGCCGGCCAGAGCATTTACTGTGGCTGGAACTGAATTTGAATCATCAAATCAAAATTTATTTATGCAATTACAAAATTCAACATCACCGACAGTAAATCCAGTGCAAAATTATAATAATAATCAGAATAATCAGAACTATAATAATAACAGTACGAATAGTAGTTGTAGATCAATTGAATCTATAGTAATGAGTCCAGAAGAAGAAAATAAACGTTCAATAGATGAATTTTTGGGTAAAATTGATACAACAATAGCTGAATCAAAAAAATATGTAGCAAAATCTCAGCATAATAGTAATGAGTATGTTAATCACTTATATATATATTTGTTAAATATTTAATTACCACATTAAAAATAAATTAAATTAATATTTTTTTTCTTTTTTTTAAATTTTAGTATGTTAACAAGTCAAAGTGAAGATGATATATTTTCAGCAAATTATCAAGGTGGTAATAATTCAAATATTGGAACCAAACGATATCATTATCAACAATCTTCATCAGCATCAACTAGTTGTTCATCATCAAATCATCATACACGGCATAGTTCATCTGGTAGTACATCTGATACAGCCCATTTGCTTAATTTAAATCAGGGTAAACGTGTACAAAATTCTTTACAACGTCTTGAAAAACAACAGGATGAATTCTTTGAATTGTAGCATAAGGCCAATATCAATAATTATCAATTACAAAAACATTACTATTATAATTATCTATATTGTGTTAATTTTGAAACAGTACGTAATAGTTTCAGAAATATATTTAAGAGTGTTAAAAATCGAAAAAAGAAAAATAAAAATTTACAAAATTATGATAATTGTAAATAAAGTTAAATACCAATATTAATCTAAAATTTAATATAAATGCAGAAAAAAAAAAAAAATTTGCAAAAAAAAATACAAAAACATGAAACAGGATCAATAAATTGAATTAAAAAAAAAATACAATAAACAATTAAAATAATATCAAATAAGAAGAATGTAAAAGAATGATAAGAAGTTACCTTACTAAAATTAATTATAATATTTAAAATATAGATAAATAAATATATATATATATAAATGAACATAATTTATTTATGTTTTAATTTAATTTTATTTTTCTTTTAAAAAATAAATAAATAAAATCTATTATTTGTTGATTAATGTTATAAAATAAATGAAATACCAAAATTATGGCAAAAACAAAAAAAAAAAATTTTTAGAAAAGCCCACTTTAAAATTAACGAACAAAAATTAATATTAAAAAAATTTATTATTGTATAAATAAAGTCAACAAAATTACATTATGCTACAATAAATTGCTAATAAATGTTAAAGAATTGTGATGTAAACTAACTCAATTGATCAAATTGAATTTGGATACTTTAAAAAATTGTACGGTGTGATAACTTTTCAAAAAATAATATAAAATGTTACTTAATATTATTAAATAAATTTATTTTTACATACATTATTATTATTTATATCAAATTTGACTATTATTTATACTACTTAAAATCTATTAACCTAAACTAAAGCAAAATTTATTCTTTTTTTTTAAAAAGTGAATTATTAATTTCAATATTTACAATTTCCATGGTCTTTTGTAAATTATCACTTTAAAAATTCTTTTAAATTATTTTTACACTTTGTAGCATATTGTAAATAAATTCTATTAAAATCTAATAAATTCTAAATAATTAAAATATATTAAAAACAATTAAAAAAACTAAAAATAAAAAAAAATTAATCACCCCTATTGTGATCTCTTTTTGAAAAGAGAATGTTTGGATTGTTTTATATTTTTAATTCTCATAATCAAAAAAAAGCAAAGATTATAATTAAATATAATTAAATAGAATTAGTATTTTTGTTTTAACTTTAATTTTAAATTCTTGTCATTTAAAAAAAAAAAAGAAAAACGAATACAAAACTCACATAAAAAATGAATTTTAATGTCTTTTTTTTTCCATCAGTAGCTTATATTTATTAAGATTCGACATTATGTTAATGTTTTTCAAAATTTAAAAGTCACTAAATAGTTCTAAAAATTTTTAAGTTCTCCATCATATGGTTATTCAAATTATTAATGTAGAAAATATGATAGTTTTGAAAATAATTTTCTTGTCTTGATAATTGTTACTATTTTTGTACCAAAAAAACAGATTTTTGAGATAAATAGTCTATTTTTTATTTTTATAAACATTGTCAAGTTATACAGAATCCATCTTAACATTAATTATATTTTTCATATTCACTGAGTTTAAAAATTTTGTTTTCTTTTCAGCAACAATAAGTTAATTATTTTTTTTTAATTTTTTGCCATTTATTACATCTAAGATAACATAATTTATATGTATTGGTATAACATCAAATATTAATACTACAAAATATTATTAAAAATAATAACTGTTATTCCGGTTTGTCGCAAAAGCGCTAATCCTCCTTTTAAAACTGTTTGTTCCGCGCAAAACTATTGCTATAATGAACTTGATTATGCTTGATACTTTTGATTCTAATTTTGATATAACTATTCTAATGGGAAATTCCGGAAATCTAACGCTGCTTTATCAATGCTATTTTCCATTTTTTAAGTCTGTAGCAATTTTTTTGAAATTTAATACGCCGGATCTCTACAATAATAGTTAAATCAATTAAGTTATGATAAACTTAGCTTTTGAACATATTTTTATGAATTTAAATTTTGGACAACTTTAGAACTTCTGTTTTAAAATTTTTTTAATTTGAAAAACTAAAAAATTCTTAATTAATAATTACAATGGTTACTTTATCTCTTTTAAATCCCCTTCAATTAAATGATCTCCTTTAATTAAAATAATCAAAATAAGAAATGCTAACATTTTCATATAATATTTTTTGTTGCTCCTACAATTTGGCTGACTATATCATTTGCAATTTGTTAACAAAAAATATAAATGCTTTTTAATTTTTTTCCAATTTTCCAGCCTCCATCTTTGGAAAATTTTATAGCTTAGCACAATGCAATATTCTTTTACGTTAATATATTTGTAAACACAGCATTATCTTTGAAAGTCGAAAAATATGATGATGGATAATCGGATAAAATATATGGTATGAAGAGTGTAGCCGGTAGATTCTTTGATTTTGAATTTTTATTTTTAGATATTGCTCTATAGTTCCTTTTGGTTAAACATCTCTAGGATGTACATATTGTAAAAAAAGTTATATTAAATTATTAGATAAACTTCTACAAAATTTTAACAGGCTGCACCATTTTATTTACAGTATTTTTACTTTTGCGTTAATGATAGTACATACCAAGAATGAAGCATTTTCATCTACGTATAATCTATAATGCCAACGAAGATTACTTTATATTTTTTGAGTGTATTTTAAACATTTTTAATTCAAATTTTTCTTTGATATGTATCTATTTATTAGGTATTAATATTAAACTAATTTATATTACAACTTATATTATATAAGTCTTATATAAATTATAGTTATATTAAATAACAGAAGTTTCATAAACTATCACTGCACTCTTTTATAGATATCTTATAGGTAATGACACTGCCCTATTGAACTAAAGTCAATTTTGGGCCTCCTAAGATTATTTCAACTTAAACAGTTAGATGACTCAACAAAACTACCCAGCTAGTTATGGAAACACATTCTTAGAACATCAAATGTGTTCTCCTCTCCTGCAATGTGTTCTCCTTTCTTCTGCAATTTGTTTTTCTTTTTTCTCCTACAACTATTGAAGAAATGAAGAATAACCTTTTTCCCCATTTTCCCTCTCCCACTTAGCTAAACCTACATTAATATAAAGGAATACGTTCCTAGTGTTTAGCTAACGTTATAAGAAACAAATTTTACAAAATTATTTGAACAAATATAATAAATTTTGTTTAACATTACCTATTATTAATGTACTTTATACTGTTAACACAGTACGCAGCATCCTTAAGAGAAATATTGAAAATTAAATTCTAGTATCTTCTTTAGTTTTTGATTCACAAACATCATTCCTACATTTTTAAAAAATCCTGGAAATTATACTTTTTGATCACATTATTTATTTTATTCCTTTTTTTTTTATAAAAAATATGAAATTTAGATAAAAAATGTAGAGAAGATCACTCAGCCTACTTTCAGCACCCCAGCTGGCAGCATACTTTGATCGTTTTTTCATATTTCTTAATTTTACGTCATTTCATTTCGGAAAATTATATTGTTCTAAACCAAATTAAGAAGAGTCCAAATTCGTAAGAAAAAAGAAAAATCACAATTAATAATTTATTAAATAAAATGTTTTTTTTTACTTTTTATTAAGAAGTTTTCTAATTCTAAGAAAATTTATAATTCAAAGAATAAAAACATAATATGTATAAAACATAGGGGCCTCGATTGCCTAATGAGTAAGAGCGTATAAAATACGCTGCAAACACCGAGGGAGTGAGGGTTCAAATCCCACATACGTCGTAAGAGTTTTCCCCGTTATGACATTTACAGCCACGCCTGAAAAGGAAAGGCTGTGTAATTTCCTGTTCAAATTTATGTGGCATGAAATGCACTATAAAACAACAAAAATAAAAAAATATTGAGGTTGATGAAAAATAAAAATGAATTATTCGCAACCAATTAAACAGAAACAAATTATTTTTTATTTTTCTAAAAAATGCTGCTTACTGGCTAACTTTGCCAGTAAACAGTACCCCTGCTGCGTTTTGGTAATTAAATTACACTTATACCATAAAGAAACTATGTATAAGCATATGTATAAGTATAAAGAAATTGGGTCGTCTCTTGTTTTTCTATAAGATGATGAAACTTCCCAAAACTAGCTCGTACCATATTAATAAGATGAACTCCATATCTTCGATTATTTTTAAAAATTAAATTTTTAGTAATTTGTATCACAAAATAAAATTTTACGAAGAATAGACATTTTAAAGAATACTTTACATGAAAGCTAGAGTGAAACTGGAAAATTATCAATTTCTGTTATTTAAATTTAAAAAGCTATTCTTGCCACAGAAAAATCGCAAAATTAGATTTGCTCGCAAAAAAATCTCCCGCCCGCTTTCTGCATGGACAAGGCCTTATATTTCAAAGGGTGATTTCAAACATCTATATTATGTAGCGACTTATAATAAATAAACTTATTGCAAGTTGTAAGCGTTAGATTCGCTTTTTTGAATTATAATGATAAAATTTTAATTACGCAAAAATAAAATGCCATAATTTACGTGTTTTAATATCAATTTATTTTTTTTTTTGAAAAAAGGAAATTTCTTTATTTAATCTTAAGAAAAGTATTTTAAAAATAATGAAGTCTTCTTAGGATTTTCATTCATATATTTATAAAGGCGAGGAGGGACAACCCAAACTTCTTCTTTGATAGGCAAGATACCAAAATTTGAATCTTTTCAAAAATAATTGAGTACATCGAGAACTAAAAGTAGAATATACGTAAGCCTTGACCGATCTAAAATTGATGTAAAGTTAAAAGTTGTAATTTAGTTTGATAATTATATTTTATTACAGGAATAGGTATCATAGGTATGAAGTTTTTGAAATTTTCCACAAAAAAGCTTTGTAAGAATTAAAGAACTTCTGTGAGAGTTCACCAAATAGCGGTGAAGTCATTAAGGATTTTTTATACTGTAAATATCTCTTGAAAGGTATAATATAAGTTGACATGCCAAAAAGAAAGATCTTGAGATTTTTTGTCAAATGATAATTTAAAAACTTGGAAATATAACCGTTAGTAGAATTATTTTTAATTTTTTGCTTTTTTTTTAACAGCTTTTTATTAACTTGGTTGGGTAAAGGATGGAATCTTAGAAGCCATTTTAAACACACTTCCCGTTGAGCTAGAGGCTTGAAATTTTTTTCATTAGATCAGATCCCGATGACAATACATGATTTTAAAATAATAATATCGAAAAACATTAGAGAAATTAGCTTAATTTCAAAATTAAATTTTCATACAAAGATATAACAGAATTTTTAACAGAATTATTACAGAACCAAAATAAAACATTATCTAAATTTACTAAACTCACCAATACCAATACATGTACGTAATACATAAATGTTTATTTTTTCTATAAAAGACTATTGTTTTTTATGTAAACCATTGCATTGTATGCGTACATATACATAGGTACATACTTCAAAATATGTAATAATATGTGCTTCGAAAATATTTTTGGTTTGAAAGCGATGCATTTGAAAGATATGAATGTGTAAACAAATTAATGTGCCGCACTTGGGAACACAGTGTAAAACTTAATATGCATTTACTTAAAATTTAGTTAGCAAGTGTTAAATTTAAGTTTTTTTTCATCAAATCAATTGATTTTTAGTATACATTTTTATTTATAAAAGCAATGTGTTTATTTATAATATTTATATAGATATGTGTTTTTCCTTTCTTAATTATAATTAAAATAGGGCTTTTCTTTCGAAACACTTAACATATTAAAATCGCATATTATGGCCCTAACATTGATATCTAAATTGGGAGCTGCCTTTAAATTAAGATCTATTAGGGAATGATGACCTGCACCGCTAATGCCTTTTTCTGAAGTATAAAAACTGAGAATATATTTCCAATTATGTAAAAACATTAAACAACAAAAAGAATATATTAAAAAAAATAAATAAAAAATTTTTTAAAAAAACAGCTTTTTTGAACTAAAAAGTAGAAAATAAATTTTTAATAGCAAATTTTTCTGTAATTTTCTAAACTATATTGTTACAATCGAGATTTCTTTGAAAAAGTTTATTTCAATATGTCAAATATATATATAAATATAAGTATATATAAGTTTTAAAGTCTGTGAAATTAATATAAAAGCTGTAGGCAAAATTTAAAAATATAAGTTTATAGTTTAGCGTTTGTTGTCTCCAGCTTTTATTTTAATTTCACAGACTTTAAAACTTATATATACTTATATTTATATATATATTTGACATATTGAAATAAAGTTTTTCAAAGAAATCTCGATTGTAACAATATAGTTTAGAAAATTACAGAAAAATTTGCTATTAAAAATTTATTTTCTACTTTTTAGTTCAAAAAAGCTGTTTTTTTAAAAATATTTTTTATTTATTTTTTTTAAACATATACTTTTATATGACAATTGTGAGTTCCTTTATATTATATTAGCCGTTTTTGCTTGTTCTAGAATATTTTCTCTAGAATGGGGTTAACAACTCTTTTATCTGTTATGTGTTTGAAGATATGATTTAAAAACTAATCTATTGTAAAACAATCCTAAAAAAAAAAACTAACTATATAAAAGGCTCTTATAAATAGGTTTATAAAAAGGTTTTCACTATTTCTACTATTTTTTTTCTAAAATAATCTTCAATTAAAAAACCTAAGTGAGATAAAAAAAAATAAATTAATATGTATATGTATAAACTTTTTCCGAAATTTATAAAAAAAAGGAAAATTCCGGTTTGGCGATGGAAGTAGTATTATTATTAACTTCTAAAAAACAGCGAAAGAGGAAAAACGCAAATTTTGAACTCAATTTATTAAATCAAATGTAAGTTTTAAAAAAATTAACCTGCTAGTAATACAAAAATCAAAAAGATTTGAAAATGTTAAATTGGTTTTTTGGGGTTTGTGATGTTAAGCATGTATTTCATTTGACTATTTGTACATGCTAACTTATATGCATATATATAATTATGCTAAAAAAGAGAGAACTCCTTATTTCGTAACTCTATTACATAAACTTCATCTTAATTTGTTATTTAGCATATATATATATTCGGAAAAAGCATATAATCATGTTTTTGAATTCAACTCTAAAATTTTTTCTAATTATATTTTTCTAATTTAGATACGTATACTTATTTCAAAAACAAAACTCTAAAATTATAAGGGATGTCATCCCAAAATTTCGTTAAAATGATTCTAGCATCTAAAATACAGGTATATTTGAAATGCTAATTTTGTGTCCAATTCTAAAATCCATTCTTAAATTTAGGAAAAAAATGTTAACATTTATTTGCAAAAGCATAAAAAAAAAGTATGTATTGTTTTTAAAGTTGGATACAAAATTAGGATTTAAATTGTTGGTTTAGTAAGGATATAAGGGAAAAAATTTATATCTATATTTATATAATATGCTATCTTTCAATACATTTCTGTTTTTATTGTTCTGTTTGTACATAATGAAAATTAAATAAAAATAAAAGCAACAACAAACAAAAAAAAATTCTAATTGTCCTGGCTGGTATAATTATTAAGCTATTGTATTAGATTTAAAAAAAAATCATATAATCATATCGTATCGCATTATTAAAACGATTTGAATATTTTGTTTTGTTGCTTCGAAGAAATAAGAAAACGGTTCAAAGAATAATCAGAAAAAGGAAGAAATTCACTTTTAAGAAATTAAAAACTTGGGAAATAAAAGTGTGTTAAAAGATAGAAGTATACAACAAAAAAAATCTAAACTTTTTATATTATATTCTATCCGTTTATTTTTCTCATGGGACATATCGTCAAAAACAAGACGGTTTTCTATGAAATACGTCATATTGTATATGCAATTGTAAAAAGAATCAGAATTCCATGAGAATCTCTCTGTTTTGTAATATTTATAATTAGAAATATTGAAAATAGAATGAAAGGAAATTATTATTAGATTTTTGATTTAAAGTTTATAATATTTTGTATTTGATAAATAAATAAATGTGGCAAAAATAAATGTAGAATTAATATAATAATATATTTCAATTATATGTTGGACTAAATTCATATGTTGATGACACTAATAAACACTATAGCTATAATGTATTTAAAAGGTATGTTATAAAAAATAAATTTATTATATTTTTTAAATATTTTACCTGTTTTTACATCATTTTGTTTTTACTCTATTATTCTGTATTATAAAAACTATTTATACAATGTTATAATTAAAACCATATTATAAGTACTAGCGCATAAAATGAAACCCCTAAAAGTATGCAAATACTATAGATCAATAATATTATTATATACTGTTTTTGCGTGTCATCCTTGCTCAGGGGAGTACCTCGTCTAGGGCGAAAATTATTCTTTGGCCTTTGTAAATATAATATTATATTTTATATTAGTAATAACAAAATAGGAAATATAAATAATGCTGCGAAAAAAATGTTTCATGTTGTAATCGATTATTGTAAAGTCTGGCAGCTAAAAATTAACTATAATAAATGCGAAACTATTCTATTCCGAAATACTTATAAAAACTTGCACTATAATTTAAAAAAGCAATGAAAAAAATTCGAAATTAAAAGCCCTTCAAATGATATATTACCAAAACAAAAATAATCTGTTAAATATCTCAGAGTTAATCTAATTAATATCTCGGAGTAATATAACATTGACTATACTCTTACCATATCAAAGAAACTATCTCGAAAGCAAATAAGGCATTCATGGCATGCAAGAAACTATTTTTCAATAAAACAATCTGTACAAGAGTTAAAATTATTAGTTTATACGGCACCAATCTGGTACAACATAAGTGCCAGCTTAATGGAAAAATTTAGAAAATTTGAGAGAAAGTACATAAGAGTGTGTTTATGAAAGTAGAAAACCTGAAACAAATTTTGTTCATTATCTTTCAAACAAATACATATGTATATAAAAAATCAAAATTAACACGAATAGATAATTTCATAATTAAATTGATTAGCAAATACAGGGTTTTCAAATTTGAGTGATATGATTTCTTTTCAAAAAAAAAACACACTAATTGTTAAGAAAATTCAAATGTTTTTTATTTAATGTGAAGTACAATCGATACAATTAAGTTCTGAATAAAACGTCATTCAAATGGCTTCCATGACTTCTTTTGCAGGAACGAATTCGATGAACCCAATTTTCGAGCACTTTTTCCACTTCCATCAAGTCGTATGTCATGAATAGCAGGTTCAATATTGACTTCTAAAGCTTGAAGAGAGTGTGGTTTATTGCTAAAGACCAATGACTTCAAATAACCTTACAAGAAATAGTCTAATGGTGTTAAATCACAACTTCTTGGACGTCCATTTAATGTCACAATTTCTTGAAATAATCGAATCTTCAAACTTTTCTCTCAATAATTCGGTTGTTGCACGTGCTGTGTGACACGTAGCCCCGTCTTGTTGGAACCAGATGTTGTCAAGATCAACTTCTTCCAATTTCGGCCATAAAAAGTTGGTTATCATCGATCTATACGTTGGTTATCGCTCTCCATTGACAGTAACGGTGTTACCAGCTTCATTTCTAAAGAAGTACGGACCGATGGTTCCACCAGACCAAAAACCACACCAAACTGTCAATTTAGGTGAATGTAATGGTGGTACATGAATAATTTGTGGATTTTCTTTGCACCAGAATCGACAGTTTTGTTTATTTACCGCATGACTTGATTTAGTGGAAAAAGTGCTCGAAAATTGCGTTCATCACGACACCCATATTCCAAATAGGTATATGTGTGTCTATAGAAATTATTGGTGGTTAAAAAATTAAATTGATTCTGTAATAGTTTTATATTAAAGTTTTATTTTTTAGTCATAGTTTTAGTCAAGTAGGTTAAGTTAGTTTTTAAGGTTTTATTTTAAACATATATGAAAAATGAATTGGTTTTTTAGATAACTTTTTTACAATTATTATATAAAAGAAATAAAAATACATAAAAGATTATTATTTGTTATATACAGGTAAGAAAATTAAGAAAAGAAAATCAAAATTTACAAATTCGAGTAAATCAATTAAGTTAATCTAATTTTGTAAACTTTTTAAGGGTATAAACAGAAACAAAAAGAATAAATAAAAAGTAAAAAAAAGAAAATCTCGTCTATCACCAGTTAGTATTGCTGTTAGTATTGTTTTCAAAATTTCAAATCAATTTAATGTACTTTTTATTACCTTTAAAAATATTCACCGGTAATGTATTGAGTTTTAACGCAAGTTTATTTTTATGTTCACCGGTGGCCACGGAATTTTGAAACGCAGTTTTACTAGCAATAGCGCTTAAAGAAACAGAAATTAATTAATATCCAAAATTCATAAGAATATATAAGAAATAACTTATGGAGGGATCTTAGTAGCCTACTGGTTAAGCAAGTGACCAGTGACTTATTAATCGAGGGAGTATGCTGCAAGCAAGATCATTTGATTGTACATATTCAAGTTGAATTTTGATAGGTATATATCATAAATAGATAAATGGATAACAGAAATGACCAGTGGTAAGAAAATTACTAGTTTAAATAAATTAAAATTATTGACAATTACGTGTAGGATAATTAGAATAAAATATTTTGAGTTAAGTTAAATAGGTTCAGATATACGTTATAGTCTTTTATTTTTTACAAATTATAAATTACATTAAGAAATTTTTTTTTCTACAATGTTTAAAAAATATAAGGACATAAAGCACCATAGAACATTATGTAACCTATAAATAACCTTTAAATAAGATTTAAAATTAATAAGTTCCAAAAATATTTTTAAATATCACAATAATAGATGGTTTATATATAAACTAATATTTTATAATTCAAATTTAATGTAAAATATAATATAATTTATATGTAAATACCTAAAAAGGAACAGAAAAGTTAATCGACATTATTTGTGGTTAGAAAATATTAGAATATCTTATATAGATATTAGAATATATATATATAAGATATTAGAATAGATATATAACCACTAATAATATTACATTATTGGTGGTTATATAATATATTAGAATATATTATATAATAGTAATTTTTTATTAAAATAAAAAAATAAAACGTTTAGGGATTAGGTTTAAGCTTTATTTATGTTTTTCTTTTTGCCAGGATATAGGTGTGAATCTTTTAAAGACAGTATGGTTGATTGGAACGAGTATGAGTTTTTTATGACTGTCTGGCACTTCAATCCACTAAATATCACTTCCCTTAATACATTTTATCATCAAACAAAAGGTTATATTTATCCTTTAGAATTAATGTACTGTTTGATCAAGAGAAATAAATATTATGGAATGAAAATTGGTTTTCTAATTGATTAAAGGAATATTCTGAATAAAATTATTAATGTATCTCACATTGAATCTTTGAACACGTTATATATTATGTAATTCTAGGTAGATAATTATATTTCAATTTAAATTGCACGCCTTTGTAGTTTTTCCTTCCTTTTAACATTTTCCCATTTTATATTCAATATTGAATATAAAAAAAAATATTGTATGTATATAATAATAAAATGATTAATATTAATATGTTCATATTATATCTTATAGTTAAAAAGAATACTTTACTTATAATAATATTTTCAATAACTTTTTTTGTTTTTGTTTTGTTTTGTTTTTGTTCATTTTAAATTTAAATGTTTTTTTTTTAAATATTTTTTTTTTATATATTTGTTTTCAATTTTTTCCTTAGGATTTTACAAAAGTATAAGGATATGTATAATAGTAGTGTAATGAATGTGTCAAAGTATTGAAGTAATTCTAAAAATGAACTTTTATAAGTGTTTTTGTTAACAGCATGTTAAAATTAGAAAAAAAAAAAAAGATAACAAAAAATATAAGCTCAAGAAAAAAAAAAAGGATTAAATCTTACTGTATATACATACCATTCATAATAAAAGAAAAAAAAAATGTTTTTTTTAATATTTTTTTTAAGGATTTTTGCAATTCATAGAATTGCTTTTCATTCACAATAGTGTCTAGTTTTTTTTTTTTTTTTATATTATTTTCAATTTATATAATATATAGAATAGTAAAAATAATATAAAGAAGAACACAAAAAAAAATAAATATAGAATGAAGTCAAAAAGTTAACGCTAAGAATCAGTTTGTTAGAAAATAGTAGCAAAGACGGAACAAACCAACAAAAAAAAAAAAAAATAAAAAAATAATAAACAATGATATTAACAAGTAAAGGAAAAATAACAATAAAATATATTATAATGACAACAAATACAACGAAAATATAATACAAATAAAAAAAAAGAAAAAAAACAAAAAAAAAAAAGAAAAATGTAAAGAAAAGGAAAAAAATTAAAATAAAATTGAATGAAAATTACAAGAAGTAAAAGTATACAAGAAAAGAAACAAGCCCATCAAGTCGTTTTTTTTTTTTTTATTGTATGTATTATTGTATTAAAGGAATTCTGTTTTGTATGTTTTTCTTCCCAAAAACAGGATAATAGAACAGGAATATACATTGTGAACAAAACAAAAAAAAAAAAATATTTTGTTTTTTTTTTTATTTTTCTCTGTTTTCTTATTATTAAAAAAATTTTTTATTTTTTTTTTTTTTGAATGTAAAAAAGGATTTGTTTAAAATCTATTCTTAAAAAGGATCGTATTTATTTTAACTTTAAAAATAAAGATAGATAGTCTACAGGTGGTAAAATTAAAAATGGAAAATAATTTTTTTTTTTAAATAGGTCAATTTTAAAAATAGAATATTTAGTGTTTTTATTATTTTATTTTAAAATAGAAAATTTAAAAAACAAAAAAATAATTTGTACCATATGGTTTTTTTTATTCAATGGAAATATGGAAATATACATAGAAAATTCGAATATTTTTATTTTTTTTTAAATCAATTTTCCATTTATTTAAAATATATATTCAAGTCATTGTATTATACTTGTATTGTTTCAATCCTTAAGGAGTATATACTTAAACTATTCTTTTGAGAATAAGCATATACATATGCATATATTAATTAATTAAATATTATTTTGTAAATTTAAAAGAGATTAGATAATTGTTTAGAAATTCTTAAGCATTAATTAAGAATAATTTTGAAAAAATATTTTCTTACATTTTTTTTTTATTTTTGTTTTGAAAAGGATATTAAGATATTTTTATTGTTCATTAGAAATTCTTTAAGATTTTTTTGTATTATTATACTTATGATAATTAAAAATCTTTATTTAATAATTAATATATTAAAAATTTTTAATAATTTTAAACAGATATTTAGTAAATATTTAATATAGCATTTAAAGCAGCACATGAAATTCTTTATATCTTTTATTTGTTTTTTAAAACAAGAAATTTTATACCATAAAAATTCCTTTCGATTGGTTCGATTTTTGAATTTGGTTCGATTGGTTCGATTCGATTTTCCAGATAAAATTTCATATTAGTAACTATAAGACTAATCGAAAGTTTTAAACCAGGAGTTATCTAGGCAACACAACAATACAAAGCCTACTGAAAAGTTCAAGTAATCTTGTAGGAGGAAACACTTCTAAAATTTGATAAGAAAAGAAAATTTAAATTATAGAAAATTTATATTTTTCTTTAATTAAAAAAAACTTGTTGCTTTTATATAAAAACAAAAAGTACAAGAAGGGTCAACTTGAACTGATTGTTTTAAAAAATTTATAACTTTTAATAATCCGTTTATAAAGATTTTTAAAAAAATTAATAATGGTTGCAATACTCATTGCTAGAACGGATCAAAATTATAAAGGTTTTTATTATATTTCCTTTCGATATATTGTTACAACGGAAAGAAAATACCGTGTGCATTTTAATTGTCCGATTTTAATTTTTTAAATGGATATTTAAATAAGCAAAACTGTTGCATTTTGATGTACAGGGAATCTGAGAGCATTGCATCAGCATAAATTATACCCTTATATATATACTATTTGGTGTATAATTATGGCAACTAGAGTCATCAAATTTAATTTTTTTCAATTAAAGAATTTTTAACAGCAGATTATTCGTCATAACTTTTAAATGATGACAGAAAAAAGAGATATTGACCGTATTTCAGAAAAAATATAAAGATATAATAAAAGCTAAAAGGAATCGTTATATAAAAATATTTTTTAAAAAATTAATAAAAAAAAAAAAAAAAATAAAATTTTTTTTCTTTAAATTCACGGTATATATCTAAACTAATTGTTGCTTTTTCAAGTTTAATATTAAATCTTGAATGATTCAATATTGTCAATCGGAACTACATAAAAGCTACATTTTTTTTTATTGCAAAATTTGAAAAATATTGGGCTTGACAGCTCAAAGGAACGAAAGTCATAAAATGAAATATATAAAACTGATATTATATATCATTATATCGTTCATTATATATTATATTTTATCATTATACGAGACCATTATATGGCCGGGCATTATCAACTAGTATAGTTTCACATGTATAGTAAATATTCAACAAATTCTGATATAGATAAATGGTTATTTAGTATTTTTTATAAAACAACCGTCAAAAATATTCATTCTTCTCAAGAATCAAGTCTAAATGCTCTATTGAATATAAACTCAAAACAAGAGATAATAATTCTTCAATCAACCTTTTTATATCGATAAACTTTTACGCCATCACAAAAATTATAACATGAACAACCAATTTTAAAAGTTATTTAGAGAACGCTTCACCATTATAAAACAAGTTAGTTGAAAAATAATATTTATCGAAAGTTCTAAAACAGATAATAATACATCTCTTAGGAGTAGTCCATCTTAGTTCAAGGTCTTCTCTCACTATGTGGAAACATTTTCAAAACTGATAAATAAAGTATTCTATCTGCAAAAATCAATAAACAATAAGACATACAGAATGATAATAGCCTATATAAACCAATAGAAAAAATAAATAACAACAGTAGTCCATTCAGCTACCCACAACAACATCACTCAAAATAAGCAAATGTTTTGCCAGAATGCAAATAGGATACAATAGCTTCGCCTACACAAATCTCCTCTAAAATAAATTAACCCCCAAATTAAAATGAAATAATCGTTCAAATTCTTTTAAGATGTTATTTTTTAAAATGACATTTTTGACAAATGTATCCCTTTTTCCTAGAATATTTACATATGCATATGTACAAGATTCTTCTTAGGAGAGATTTTAGAGTTGGATGCAAAATCAAGGTTTTCCCTTTTTCCAGAATATTTTTATAATATATGTATATGTATATGCGCGATTCCGAATTATGAAAGATTTTAGAGTTGGATTCAAAATCAGTATTATACGCCTTTTCCAGAAATTTTTAAAATAGGAAAAGTCTATAGGTTATAAACTTCATCAGTCGGGATTTGAGTTCCCATAACTCAAAAAGGAAAATCTTTAATCTGGAAATATTTAAAATAAATATAAAAGTTTAATTAATTTGATTATTTATTAAAATAAATAAATCAATATAATGAAATAATATCCCCAAAATATATAGTTACTTTGGGGAGTTATTGGTCTTATATGAAATAAGACCGCAAAAAAATTAAATAATGTCCTAATTTTTGTGCCATAATTTCCTTTTTTGCGGTGTTATTTTCAATAATAAAGTTTGTGATATTATTCACAAGTTTTCTATACAAAAGTTTGTGGTTCGGAAGCCGCTTTCTTAATAAACTTTATCTTTATTGAAAATAATATAAAATATAATTAAGAGAAGTATGGTATTAATATAAATAATACATAATTTAATAAAATATGTTTTTTTATGTTTAAATATATAAGAAGAAAATAATTAAAGTATATAAAAAATTATACTGAAGCTTTCAGATGACTAAAGATGTAGACGACATTTTTTGTTCATTATATTTTATATAATTTATTTTTATAAGTTTTAATAAATATATTGCACATTGTCTATATAAGCACTATAGATGTATATATAAGCACTATGTATAACTGTAATGCATATATATATATACTTTTATTTTAATTATTGCTATTATTGCTATTTATACAAATCCATATATTAGGTAATTTATTACTTTTGCATATACATACATATATATATTAAATCAAATAATAATATACCTACATATATGCAATATCTTTTATACATAATATGTATATAATATTTTTATGAGATGTTTTAAATTACATTAATTTTTTTAATTTTTGTTTTTTTTATAAAAAATCCTCTTATAATATTTAATTCATTTGCAACTTGTGTTAACACAAAATTTATTTTTCAACATTTGTCTTCCTTTAAAATTACCGTGTATATACCGTATATCAATTAAATACCATGTAAGTAACACTTTTTTCTACATTACTAAATAGAAGGATTCTTATAGTTGAATTGCTTTTAATATATAGATACAAATTTAAATTTTTATTCTATCAAAAAAAAAAAAAAATGAAACAGAAACAAAAAAAGACCAGAAAGAAAAACCTAAAACAGAAAAAAAATAAAAATAAAATACTACAAAAGTAATTGAAAAAATCTCTTCACTATAAATTGCAACATATTGGTTGCAAAGAAGAACCAAGGGGTTGATAAAACTAAAAGAAAAAAAAGAAAAACAAAAAATGGAGAGGTTTATTGAATTCTAGGTTGATAAAGTTGAAATTTCTTTAGAAATAGAAATGTTCAATGTGGCCAAAAGGCTCTCAGGTGATGCATTGTATAATTTTTTTTGTTTTTTATATTTTATTTTGCGTTTTTATTTATTTGATTGTAGTGTATGTTGTGTGGTGTATGCACAATATTAAACAACTAAGTTAGTATCAAAACAAACTGAAAGTTGAACATTAAATACAAAACACTCAATAGAAAATTAAAAAAAACAAAAATGCAGAAATAAAAAACAACATCAAAAGTAACATGAAAGAATCGCAATAGAATTTAATCTTTTAAATTAATAAACAGGAGTGTATTTCAAAGATTTAAAAAAAAATTTTGTAAAGTATCTATTAGAATAAGAAAATATAATTTATGAAAATTTTAAAAGAAAATTTTAACAACAACATTTTTACTCGTTATTACTTAAATGTTCAGTTCATTTTTAGTATTTTGTTTTTATCGTGCTTTGAATTTATATTGAGAACCTTTTTTTTAATTATCTAGGATTATTTTGACAACCAAATATTTTCAAATTATTTTTAGATTTTTTAGAGGTTTTTAGTTAGATGTTTCTTAATTTCCTTTTTATGTTCTTTAAATAACGGCCTAATCAAATTGTTGAGAATTGGTTTTTTAAATTGTCGCCAAAAAATTTGGCATATAAAATTTTCAAAATAAAATTTATAAAGTGTTTGTTTAAATGAAAATTCAATGGGCGCTTTCATCGCTTTGACAAGTGATAAGCTTATCACATTTAAGTTAAATATTAAGATTTATATGGAAGGTTTTTTATGTTTTTTACGCTTTTAACAATTTTAAAAAATAAAAAAAATTAAAAAAGTGGAATAAAATTGATTGACAATTAAATTCTAAATTTAAGTTTAAATAGGTGTCAACCTAAATACTATTCTTTTTTTTATTAAATTTTAATATTAAAATTTTTATTTTTGAATTGTAATATAGTAAAATTTAAAATTTGAATTTACAATATTGATAAATTAAATGTTAGCAGTTTATAAAATTTTTGCTATTTTAAAATTATTGGTTTTAAGCTTTAACAATTTTTTCCAAAATAATTATTGGTTTTGCGATCGATTAATTTCTTTTGTTTCCAAACAGCTTGTCCCTACCATACATCCATTTAAAATTTTTAGCATTCAATACAAATATCAATAAATTAATTTGTATTCTTTTTAAATTTTTATAAAATTTAAGAGTAATGACCTTTTTTTTAATAAAAATCTTTGTTTAATAAGAACAATTTCTTTTGGTTTACAATTTCAAATTACTGTCAAGAGCGTTAATTTCATTTCAAAAATTTTAAAAGCGCAAAAGGTATACAAAAAGTGAAGTAAGCGTACATTACATTGAGTTGTCACCTATAAATTTTCATTAAATATTTTCTTAAGAAAAATCCTTTGAAAATGAACCTGATTTCGAAATTGTCAATTGCAAAGGTATTTCAATTTAATTTTACTTAAGTATGAAAAATTTTTTGATAAACTTAAAGAATATTTGGTTCTTAAAATTTTTGGTTTGGTGATGTACTATATAAGTATACTTATTTAAATTTAAAAAAAAGGAAGTACCTACCTAATTAATATTACATTTACATTTTCCATAATACATCTCTGTAATTAATTTTATAAAATAATTTGATATCAATTTTCAAATAAAAGCAGTAAAATAAATTAACAAGCCTTAAGCTTGCAAATCAAAAACAACGTGATTTTAATATATTTTAAGAATATTAACAATAAAATTAAATAATTATTTCAATATAGGATACTTAAAATCAATGTAAAAAAGATACATTCTGTATACTTTATTTAATTCAGTTTTTTTAAATAAATGCCGACTAATATTTTATTTAAAAAAAAAAACAAATTTATCTGAATATATGCATAAGAAAATAGCAGAATCTTTAATTTGTAAAGTTATTTATTATTTCTTTTTTAATATATATACATATATACAACTGTTCAACTAATGCTTATACAGGGTGGTTCAGACAATGCGTATCAGCTTTTCAAGAAGGGAAGGAGTCGTTATTTCAAACTATTAAAAAAAAATTATTAGCTAAGTTGGGGGTGCTCTATCGATTGGTGATATTTTAAATTTCCGAAAAGGACCAAAAGTAGGTTTTTTTAGACCGGAAATTTATCGAAATCGAAATTTCAAAAGGGAATGTGTACTTTGCGATGTATAAAAGGGAAATTCGGATTCTACGTTAAAAAATAAAAAATTTTTTTTGTTCTCTAACTATTTCCTTTTAAAATTAATAAAAATAAAAGAAAAATCTTTCATATTTTTCCTTTTAGTAATTTTAGTAATTTAATTAAATTGAAATTTAGTTTTTTAAACTAAATGTTGAAATTTTTAGTTTGTAAAGTTATTTATTATTTTTTTTTTAAATATATATAGAAATATTCAAGTAATGCTTATATATATCACGGAATTTATACAGTGCGGTTTTAATAAAACTCGACTTGAGTATAAATTATTTGACCCTTGTAATTTTCGTGTGAATTTGTGAAAATATACCTATAAATATACCTATATACCTATACCCATAATATAAATACCTATTTGAAAGAACAAAATATTTTTTTTGTCGTAAAAAAATATCTAGTTTTTTATAAGCCTAATGTGATTTATTTAATGCAAAATTTAGTTCTATTTATAAAATGGAAAATTTTGTCGAAAATTTGATGTTTTAATACAATTTGAATTTTAAAAGCGTTTTTTTTTTTATTCACGAATTTTTTTAATAATAATATTGTCATGAAATATATATAAAAAATGAGAATATGATATCATCATAATATAAAATATATAATAATGTCTTTAATAAAAATAAAAAAAAAAATTATAATTTTATTTATATAATGATAAAAAATCATATACACTGCAATATTACTAAACCATTGGCTATAGTAAGGCCATTATAGGTTGAATACTAACTATTATTATTTTTTATAGTACTATTATTTATTTTGTTTATATTATATTTTTAGACATTTAGTCTATATTCTACCAATCAACAAAATTTGTTACCTGATCAGAATTTAAACCAGGATTTCCTCAGTTTTTTTTTTTTTTTTTTTATTTTTTTTTTTACTTTTTTTTTATTTTATTCAATATCTCAAAGTTTACAATTAGGAAAAAAAGTTTACAAAACTAATATTTATTCTTACATTATTTATGACTAAAACCTTAAATACTATATTTTTATTTTTTTTAGTTTTTATCTAGTAACATTATTAATATTCTTTTGTTTATTTAATATTTCATGTCGAAAAAGTTTTTATAATAATTATGTTTTGGAAAATTTGTATTAAAAACCAAAATTTGTTTCCATTTTTATTTTATTTAAAACTTATGTTAAATTAAAACTTATACTACTTAAACTAAAACTAAATCTACACCTAACTAACTTAATGGATTTCCTCAGTTAATACGCCATTTATTTATTTATTTATTTATATTAATATAACATACATAAATGTAATGCAATATTATTGAACCATCGGCTACTAAAGGCCATTATAGGTTTTTATACTATTATTAAATTATATACTAATATTATGTATTTTGTTTATATTATATACTATATATTTACATTATATTTGGTCGTAAGGGGGGTATATAAAGCAAAAAACGCCATGTTTTTAACCATGTATTCAATCTGGTCCCATTAATTGCATACTTTTAGGTTGGTATGGAAAATATCTACTTTAATTTCAAAATTTAAATTAGTTTTCCATGGTTATTTATTCCAAATTGTTAAATTTTAATATTCTTTATTTCGTTTTTATTGTTTAGTGTTTTTTTTTTGATAAGTTCAATAAAAATTAATATGAATTAGGTACATTATAATTTGATCAAAAAAATAAAAAAAAATTAATTTTATAAATAAATTTCTTTATAAAAAACATTTTTTTTTTTTTTGTTTTATCATAGAATCACGTTCATATTTTTTGTTAATAAATTTAAAGAAAAAAAAAAAAAATATTGTTCTTTAATATGAGCTATTTTTAATATATACATATGTACATTTATATATATATTTTTTTTTATATAAATTTTACATAACCACATTTAGGTATATCATTACGATTACAAATAAGATCTATTGAAAAAAAATTATTTAAGTCTTAATAATAAGGACCTTCAATTATTATTCTTTTATTGGGTATTTCATTTTATAAGTTTTAGAAATTTTAGAAATTTTATTAAGTTGTATATTTCTTAAACAGAACAAATAAACAAGAAAATTATTCAAAATTGAAATATAGAAAACAAAAAAAAAAAAATGTCCAATGTCCAAGAAGTTCAAAAAAAAAAAAAAAATCCTCAAAAATCATCATTAAAATAACTACATGCATAAAAGAAATTCCAATAAATGAATTAAGGCACTCATAAAAGTCTAATAAGAGTGTTTTTAAAACGAAAAAATTACTTTTTTGTCCTTTTCTTTCTTTAATATTTTTTGTTCGATGTTTTGTGTTTTTTTTTTTTTTTTTGTTACTTTTTGCATCCTAATGCTGCCTCGTTAGAATTCCTTTTGTTCCGGTTTCCAAAAATAAACAAAAAAAAACAAACATTGTACATGTTTTTCTATAATTCATATAAAAAAATATATAAAACTTAAATTTTTGTCCATATACATATGTTTAAACTCAAATATATAATATATATGTTTACATAAATATGTTTATATGTATAAATAAAGTATGAAAAAAAAAACATAACGAACAAAAAAAAAAAAAAAAAAAAATACCAAAATTATACCAGGATCTTACCCATTACTAAGCCATTTTAACATACCTTATCTACATATTTTGAAAAGAGAATGCTTTAAACTTTTTTTTTTTCATTTTCATTTTTTTTTTTTATTTGGTCCTTTCATAAAAAGTCATTGTTAAGCAGGTTACCATATTAGTTAAAGAGAATAGAAAGTTTTATTTTGTAGGTAATAAAGTTTGTATAAATAATTTCAAATTAATTTAAATATAAAGATAAAAATTGTATTTGGTGTCGTGTCATAGTTCGGATCATAATCGGTATCTTTGTGAAATTACAATACCGTAAAAAAATTAAGAGTTTATAGCACAACAAAAATTAAGAGAAATATGTTTCATTAACGATTTCCAAAGGGCTTAGTCTTGATCTTCCAACTAATTAAAACATTTCTCCTAAATAAAAATCTCTAATATACACACACAAATATACATATTCTGGAAAAACTGTATTCGTATACGCGGATTTTGTAACTAATTGTAAAACCCCTACTAATTATTTTTTACATAGATATTTAAACAACGCTGAACTTAATATAATGTAATAAATAAGGTACATATTGAAATTATTCAAGGAGACAAACTAGTGATACATAATTGGGAAACTAAATTTGTAGATTATAATAATCCATTGAAATGACATAAAACCCTCAACAGAATGTGGTCAGGGGCACTAAATAACACACCATTTTTGTATTTAATGTTAATTTTAAATACCGTAGAAAAATTATAAGTGTTGGAAATCCTAATAATAAATATATTTATGAATTCGTTTATTATAACAGTTTTGTGACTAATTTTTTTACTTTAGCAAGTGTTTTTATATCTAAAAAAAAAAAAATGTGATAATATATATACTATACAGATACACATAATATATGAAGAATCTAGTATACTTAGACTTATAGATGTACATTGCTTTATTTTTAATATATGTTAGCATATTTATACAAAACAAGAAAAAGAATTGGGGTGAATGAAAAAACTATGTTCCAGCATTTGGCTTGGTTATTGTGGTTCAGGCAAATTGGTTGGTTTTGCAAACTGACAGAACAATGAATTATGCATGCAGAACATTACTTTGTTTTGCTGCGCTTACAATAAAATTATATGTTACAAATACATTCAAATATTTCTTCAATATATTATATAGGTATATATATATGTTTTATATATATATATTAGGTTTAGTATACCACATGTGTACATATGTATTCAAATCAGGATAACATAGAGAAAAGTAGATTTATCGAGTGAACGAGTGTTTTATAAGTAAGTGTATTTCCTTTATTTGATATATATAAAAAAAATTTATATAATATATAGGTAATGAAATTGAATAAAAAGGTGTATAGCTAAATCTAGAGAACAAAATTTTAATGGCTATAATATATCAATAGTCTCCTTTCAATGTTTTTTTTAAGTTCTTCTCACTTTTTCCATTTCTAACTGATATTTGAATTTATATAGAAAATTTTTCTATTTAAATTTTTTGTTGTTTTTTTTTTTTTTATAAATTTTGAGGTAAAGAAGGATTTTGCAATTACAATTGTATATGTTAGAATTAAATTTTTTTTTTTGTAGTACCATTGAATTTCAATGATTTCGTCCTTTAATAAATATAATTGTAAAACAATAATTATATTAAAAGTTGTTCTTGCAAACTTTAAATTATACCAAAAATATTCAAATTATTTTAATTTGTTTTTTTTTTTTTTTTTTTTTAAATAATATGTTGACTTAAATGCAGCTACATATATGCATTTATTGATTTATAGATTAAATATAATTATCATTTTGTTTAATAAATGATTAAATACCATTCTCTAATGCTGGCGTTGGCTTGTAAGGTTAACTTTAAAAAAGTTTCACGCCAGCGGTTTTTTTTATATCAGTCTGTGTAATTGTATCAATATTAATTACATTTAATGGGTAGTGAAGAATTAAAAAGAAAAGTAAACATTGTTTTTCACAATTACTTTAAATCTTTTTTTTATTGTTACAAAAAAAAAAAACAAAAAATAACACAAAAATGAAATGTTTAATGTTCCATTTAATAAAACTGTCAAATAGTTCAGTGTTCAGCTTTGAACATTGCTCAACTTCAAATTTAGAAAAGTTACACGCCAACGCCAGCATTGGAGAATGACTTTTAGATTAAAGAAGTTGAAGTTGTAGAAGCTTTAGAGTAAGTTCACATGGGATGCATGAAATGCATCCAGATGTAAAAATTATTTCGGTATTTTGCATCCATTAATCATTATGCATCCACTCGTTGTCGTTTACGAGATGCAAAACGGCGACATTTTTATTTTGAAAGTTTTATTTGAAAATACCTAGTAGAGTAGGCTATGTAATATGTGTATATTGTTTTGATATTTGATGAAAAAATTTTTTATTCACAATCACAAAATACAAAATGGTTAAACCAGAGAAAATTGTTATTTTATGTAAGAAAAAATTTTAATTAATATGTGTATAAACTTAATATAATTTATTAACTCATATTTATTTAAATTTAATACTAACTGCAAACCAAAAAAACCATTGCAATATTTTTCATTTTTATTATATCCACCTTCAAAATATTTAAAAATATTTAACAATTAAAATTTTTGACGGTTGATTTTACATATGAATTTAACGTTAAAACAAATTTGCATCTTGTATGCTTCTAGAGGATGCAAGCAATTTTGAATCGAAAATGAGCAAAAGGAAGAGCATGTCATGAATACGATATATATTTTCAAACAATTAAATGTTTGCATCCGAATGCATGCATCCCATGTGAACTTATCCTGTGTTAATAAAAATTATTTATTAAAAAAATTATAATTAGAAAGAATAATAGGTACATACATAGCAATAATTACGTAAAATATTCCTTTTAATTTATACAACTTTCTTATAACTTTAGTAAATTTTAGTTCGGACAAATATAATAGCTGATTTACCCATCTAAAAATTTTAAAATTGATTCTATTTATATATTATACATTATAAACAAAGATCAATTTTCATAAGCAGTTTATTAAATTATATAAAAAAAAAAATAAAGCGGTAAGTAAAATCGTAGATTTTTAACGGAGCACATTTACAAAAAGACAATAAAAAGCGTATTAAAAACCTGTGACTACTTTTGCATTAAAAATTTTTATATAAATAAGAAAAAATTGTGGAAAATCAAATCAAAGAAAGTGTCTTCAATTTAAACGGAACCCAATTACATAAAGTTAGAATAAAAGGTGTTAACATTTGTAAAAAGTTGGTATTAGACCTTTAATTTGAATGTTCTAAAATTACGATAAATTTGCAGAGGTGTCTAAAAATATAGAGTTTTCATTTTAATAATACGTATTAAACAGGAGAAAGTACAAAAAATTTGAAAAAATGAAGCAACTTATGTTAATTCTCAAGGATCTTCTTCCTCTCAAAATTGCAAGATTCTAACTGAAAGCGTTCCAAATATACGGAGGAGCTAATGTTTTGTAAAATTATAACATAACGGTTTAACATAACGGTAAATTTAATTACCAAATTGCAAAACTAATTAATAATTTTTATATAAAGCTTAAAAATTTTCTTATCAAAAAAGCTTAAAAATTCATAAAATTGCAACACTTTATCTTAAATGATTTAGAAGTTTTTTTATAAAAAAAGCGCAGGATAGACCGACAAAATGGATAGAATAAAACTAATAAATAAACGTTTAAACATTTTTTTTTTTGAAATTGTTCGAAAAAGAGATTGCAATTGTCAAAAATTCAGATACAATTTGTGTTAATATATAAGTTTGGTTCTAAAATAATAGAACAACAAGAGTTAAGTTGACCTGCTAATTTTAAAATATTAAAAAAAAAAAAGTAATAAAAACAAAATTGAATATAAATGAATTTATTTCTAGTAATAATCAGGTATTCAAAGATTATATTTGATTTTTGGTTTGACAAATATTGAAAAATTGATTCTTCTATACAATTATATTTATCCTGTGAATTATTGATGTTTTTTGGAAAATGTGATATGATTTGCAAGGATTTTGTACTTTTGTACTATTATATAAGTCATGAAAATAAAATTTATTTTAAAATAAATTTATAAAATAATAAAAGTATGTATGATAAAATTAAAAAAATGAAAATCAATTTTGAGGTTTTTATTTTCATCCTATAGCTTAATATATATGTTTATAAAATTTTATTTAATTAATTATAAGGAAATTTTATAAATTAGTTTATTAATTCATATTAAAATTATTTTATTGTCAATAGGGTCTTTCAAATTGAGTTTAGTTATGTCATTTTGACAGTTGAAGGTTTGATATTTATAAAAATGGAATCGTATACATTACAACAACGTGTTGAAATTATTGAATTATTTTATGAAAATGGTAGTTCTGTAAGAAATATATTTAATTAATTATGGTCGACATAATCGTCCAACCAAATCGGCAATATTGTGCGGAAATTTCAAGAAACTGGTACAGTACAAGATCGAGAAAGAGATCAGTATGCTCGTGCCGGTCGTTCACAAGAAAATATTGGTGCTGTGAATGATAGTGTTACAGCTGACCCCACCCTGTCAATTTCCCGACGTTCACAACAATTGGGACTTTCTGAGTCAACTCTATGGCATATTATGCACAAAGATTTTAAGTCCTACAAAGGTCAATTGACACAAGAATTGCTGCCACAAGATCATTCCATGCGTCGGGACTTTGCCAATTGGATACTGGAACAAAACGACGATTAAAAAAAAAAAAATCATCTTTGCGGACGAGGCACATTTCCAGATCGGTGGCTACGAGAGGAAAACCTTCGCGTGATCCAAGAGAAGCCAACGCATCCACAAAGAGTCAATGTTTGCTGTGCATTGTGGTTTGCTGGTGTGATTGGTCCGTACTTTTTTGAAAATGATGCTGGACTCTTCCAGCTCTTCCACTCTTCCATAACCATTAACGGTACCAGATATCGCGACATTATCACAACTTTTTTGATACTAAGAACATGTGATTTTAACAAGATGGGGCTACGTGTCTATACAAAGTTTGACAAAGTTATACAAACTTTCCAGACCGTGTTATTTTCAGATTCGTTGACGGGAATTGGCCTTCAAGATCCTTGCGATTTGACACCGTTAGACTTCTTTCTCTGGAGCTATGTGAAAGGACAGGTCTACAACGATAATCCTAGAAACATTGAAGCATTGAAAGCAGAAATTATTCGAGTTATTGGTGAGATAGACCCGCAAACATGCCAGAATGTGACCGAATATTTTGATAAAAGAATCAGGTACTGTAAAGATGCAAGAGGCAACATGGGAGATCATTTTCAGAGTATAAATATCAAAAGCATTGCACTTCAAAAATAAATAAAAACTTTTCCAGTTTCAATTCAAATTCTATGTCTTTTAATTATTTACTTTTGAAAACTTAATTTGAAAGACTCTTTATAAAAATTTTTAATTACAATGTACTTTAAAATTTTTTAAAGTTAAAAAATTATTATTTTTTACAAATTGCATCATAATTAAAAAAAAAAAAACTATAAGGATAATTTTTAAATTTTATTAAATATACTCTGAAATAGGCGCTTCTCCTGGGATTGGATTTTGATTGGTATCTCGCGAAGTAAAATCTTGTCTCATCGCCAACAAGTGAAAATAGAAAAAATACAAAAATTATAGGGAGTCAGTCTTTTTGTTCGAAAAAAAAATGTAGAAAAAAATGCAAAATAAAAATAAAATGACAAAAAAAAAAATTTTTAAAAAAAAGTCGAATTTCTATGTTGAAGAAAAAAAAATGTCGACAGTTTTTTTTTAAACTATATTTTAGAGCTGGTTACAAAATAATAGATTTAATCAATTACGAAATATGTATGTAACAAATATAACTAGGATTTTAAAATCAAAGGATACAAAATCAAGGTTTCAATAATTTATTTGTTTAATGGGGGTTTGGAGGTGGCAGCTATATTAAATTGCTGACGACTTGCTGACCAAATATGTATGCAAAAAAATTATTGGAAGGGATTTTATAATTGGTTACAAAATCAGGGACGGTAAAATTATTGCATTAGCATTAAGATTTTATCAAAGTATATTCCAGTTTAAAAATATTTTTAAATTTATTTTTTTTTTAATTTTGGGTTTTTTTTTTTGGTGGTGGTTAATTTTTTGATGTTTCGAAATGCTTAATAAACTAGTTTAAAATTGTATGAGCAATTTTATAAACTTATGTAAAAAATGAAAATTTTAAATTTTTTTTTTAAAACAATATATTATAAATAATTTTAAAAGTTATAAAAGTAGTTAAAAATATATGTAGCAATTAAGATGATATTGCAATATCTTTTTTACAGACATCGATGTAGAAATTTTGAGATACTCAAACGCATTTGCTGTAAACTTATGTAAACTTAAAAATCTTCAATTTTAGAAAATCAATTTTCTTCAATCACATCACTTCGCTTATATTGGTATATTGGCTAAAGGAGGAGGTGGATCTAGTCAGCAATAATCTGACACTACCAAGAGTACTATCACTACAAGAGAGTTTGTGTCCTTGGAAGATTTTCGCCTTCTTTAGTGGGGAAAAAAAATATTACTTTAAAATAAACTTTTAATTTTTTTTGCTTACATATATATAAATACCAGAATATTTTTTTACAAAATAATATCATATTATATATTAAAAAAAATATCAAGAATTTATAGAATAATTTTAATTGTATAAAAATAATACACATAAGCATATAATTTTTCATAATACACTTAAAAACCTAAATATGTAATCATAAAAAAATAATTAATGAGAGAAAAAAAAAAAAAAGATATCAGATCATACCAGAAAAAAACGGAATAAATAAACATATGTAGGTATATCTACAATAGATTAATAAATAAAACGATTTATATACAAAAACATAAAAACAACAAGAATTTTTTCAACTGTTTTTTAGTCTTTAAAGGACGAGATGCGCCATTAAGAACATACATTTTTTGGAAAAGTAACAACATCAAATATCTTTGAGATATGCCTTGAAAATGTTTAGTCTTATGCAGGTACAACATTTGCTGCAGAAGAGCAAAAAAAAAAAATATACCACTTCTATCAGATAATAAATGATATCCAAACAGTAGATACAAAATATTTATATTCCATTATCTTATAGATAATAGTTATAGCCATATAATTAACAAATTATTGAAGTTAATAATTCCAAAAACTGAATTTAAATTTTGTTTTTTTTTTTTTTAAATAATTATTAATAAAAAGGATTTTCTGGGTGTCCTGTACCTTATATTCCTATATACCTATTATAAGTGTAAAAAAAACTTTCGTATTAGCTAAAGATCATCTTTCATATTTATATATTAAATCTTATTTATTCTCATCCTTAAGTACGAATAAATTTTTGAAAAAAAAAAAAAAGAAAAACAAAAATTTCGAAATAACAATACATTTTATTATGTATTATTTATGATAAAATAAGTAATAAATAATATATAAGTATGTATTTTATATATGTATGTAGGTATTATATACTTTATTTATTCTCTATGAAATTTCATTAAATTTATTTTCTATTTAAAAGTAATTAAAAGAAAAAAAAAATAAAAAAAATAAAACATAAACATATGATTTGTAATAAAAAATTCATGATGTATAAAACATTATTTTTATTTAATACCTTTTTTAAACTTTTTTTTTACATGTAAGTAGGTATAATTGTTATTTAAAATAATCTTTAAATAATTAAAAATTCAAAAATATGAATTAATAACATATACATATATACATACATATTTTTTTTAAGAGTTATAAATCTTCTTTAAAAAATATAAAAAATACAATGCAAAAAAAAAAAAAACAACACAAGAAAAAATAAAAACAAATAAACATCTTTATGACTTTAATTACCTATTTAATCCCTTAAAAATAACATAAACGGCACATCATTTTAATTTTTTTTTACGACACAACACAAATTTATTTTTATCTTTTGACTTTTTGTATGGCTTTTAATTTTTGCAATGTAC
The DNA here is from genome assembly GCA_947095535.1 of Poecilobothrus nobilitatus. Classification (NCBI taxonomy): domain Eukaryota; kingdom Metazoa; phylum Arthropoda; class Insecta; order Diptera; family Dolichopodidae; genus Poecilobothrus; species Poecilobothrus nobilitatus. The sequence goes on along the minus strand of OX352772.1, from coordinate 320,487,466 downwards.
ATATTATGCATTATGTACCTATATACATATGTACATATATACATTATACATGGTGACATGTCATAAGTCCCAGAGTCATAAGTCCCATTGGGACTTGAGCCCCACTGCATTGGGTCATATGTCCCATGGGGACTAATGACTCTGGGACTTATGACTCAATGGACTTATTTTTGTTCCCAATGGGACTTATGACCCTCTGTAAAAAAAAATAAAATAAGGAAATTCAAAACAAATAATTGGCTCCATACCAATTCAAAATTTATTATTAAGTGAAATTAAGTGAAAAGTATTTTAAGTGAAAATATTTACAATATTTGAACAACTGTCCTACGAAATGGACATGGAATTGGTTGACCCTGTGGTACTCTTGCTGCTATTTCTATATAGCAAGAATGACAAATTTTAATTTCATTACATATGCAACATATGCAACATTTTCATTTTGTGAAATTTCCGTTTTTAATGATTCGACTGCTTTTTTTAATATGTTTTGGCTGCAGCAAAGGCAGTACTAAAAATTTCGAAAAAATAGCATACATTTTTTTATCCGTTTTGATTGTTTTAAACGAATTTAGCATTTTCGATAATTTCCTTATTAATACTCTCGTGTAATGGAACCAACAACCATTTACTTCAACACCAGGAAAAACAAAATTAATTACATTTCTTACACCCATCTCAAAATCTGACCGAAAAGAGGATGGATGGAATTTGAATAAGTTCGAATTGATGAACTGCAACGTATGAGTGTAAGATTTTTGCGATATGTTTTTAATTAGAATGTAGATGAAAGGAAATACCTGTAAAGAAAATAATTAAAATGTTAGTTCAAAATAAATGCATGTTTAGGGGTCGCGGTCGCGGTCAACTCATATATTATCATCAATTGTGTATATCCACATTTGGGAACTGTACGAAAAGTTCCATCTAATAAGTAATGACGATTTCCCTCTTCAATTTTTGTACTTATTACACTTATACACTGAACTCCCCTTTATCAATGAAATTTCGCAATGTATTAACTTTAAAACAATAATATCTTTGGTAGTTGAAAATATGGGCTATAAATGATATATTCCGTTTGAACACAGCTAATTTTTTCCAAAAATGTCACTTAACAGCTTTATTCACTTAATCTTTCACAGAAAAAGAATTAAATTAAATTTAAATTATAATTTAAAAATTATAACCGTAATTCTCAATAAAATAGAGAATTTTAATTGGTGAAAGGAATGGTCTGATCTTTTCAATAAATATAAACATCTAAGAGCAAAAAAAATGGTCTGATCTTCTCAACAAATATAAATGTGGACAATAAAATAGCAATCAAAGAATATAAATAACAAAAACAAAAATATTTGATGAACTTTTAAAAATTTATTTCATTAACTTAATGGGACCTATGACCCAGTTGTTTTAGGACTTATGACCCAGTTGTTTTGGGACTTATGACCCAGTTATTTTGGGACTTATGACCCAGTTGTTTTGGGACTTATGTAAATTGGGACCTTTGACCCACTGCAGTGGGACTTATGACTCTGGGACTTATGGCATGTCACCATTATATATATGTAGGTACAATATAGGTACATATTTTAAATAGAATATTTATGTGTTATTTTTATATTATTTTTATTTGTTTTTTTTTTCTTTTTTTTTTTATACAATCATTAGTTGAATCATTATTTTTTGTCAAAATGTTATTAGCTGCATCCAAAAATAACAAGAAAATAAAAAAAAAATACAGTTAAATAAAAAACTTGTCATCCTTTGCTAAATTTGTTTTGAAAAAAAAAACAAACAAAATAACACTAAAGAACCATAATATTTTATACATTTGAAATAAAAGAAAAAAACACCTTACCAAAACCTATATCTATTCATTTTATACTTCAGTATAAAATGTTCATTTTGTCTTCAAAATATAAAAAAAAAAAAGAAAAAATAAAATAATTTTTTTTTTGTTAGTTAGGTACTCATAAAAAAATCTTTATTAACATTTTAATATTACTACAGGTACCGCATGTATATATTATTAAGGCGCAATTATTATACCTGACGTATGCATTCTTTTAAACATTTTCAAATTTATTTTAATTCGTTGAATAGAAGTTGAATTATAAGAGGATTATTTTAGACCTTCCTGTACTGATGTCCTATAATAACTTCAACAAACTATTAAATATATGTATGTATATACATATATATATCTATATATATATATATTATGATGTTTTATTCGATGTTATGTTTTATTCCGTTTTTTATTTTTTTTGACAGTAGTAGTGGTTTTTATTAATGATACATATTTGTTTTTCTGATTCTGTATGTTTATGTCATCTAAAAGAATTTGAATTTTCAATTTTATAATTTTGCCTTTTTTTTTAAATTTTTTTACATGTTAAGATATCATTCATTTTTTTATAGTTTAACGTTCAAGATTGCCAGATCTTTTTTTATTCATATAATATAACAATTTAGTTTAAAAAAGAAACGTATTAATTTGATTGTAGTCATATTTAGTAATATACATATAGGTCTTATAGGTCTTATAGGTTCAAACTTCGGTCAGATAATCATCATTCATCATATCTTATATAGTAATATTTTATATTGTGATACATTATTTATTTAAAAACATTCTCCTACCACATACAATGTGGTAGGAAAGAGAACTCTATCTTTCCCTTTCAGATGTGGCAGGAGTTTTATTTTACATTGTTGAAAAAGTTTTCTAAAATCTTGTTATTATATTGCATGTTATATCCTTTTTTAGACGTTTAACCTATTTATGTAATTGTTATTAGACTTTCTTCTATTTTGACTATTTTCGATTTTATAGTTTTTCCCATATCTGGAACTTTCTGCATATTTCTTTGATTTGATTTATCTGGCTTCTGTTTCCTGTCTTCAGAATTTTCAACGATGGCTTCGGATGTAAATTCAAACACACATATGCATGTGTCGTATTGGAAGTGGCTCTGCACAAAAGATGCATACAATTTGTGGTTGTGAGGTGAAAAGATGTATGGATCTTGCATACATATAAAAATAATTAATAAAAATATATAATTCTTATTGTATAACACAAATAGATGGCGTCCAAAAATAATATTTGTGTCTTATAATCTTTAGGGTGTCCAGATCGAGATTAAAAAAAGGGGTACGGTGGAAAAAGTGACAGAAGAAAAAAAATATTCACTTGTATAAAAAACAATTAAAATTTCTTTATTTTTATTAACATACGTTTTATTATTTAAATAAGATATATATGTATACAGTATCTATAACTAGATATGCAATACACAAATAACAATTCAGTACAGTTCCAAAAATAAACCTTAAAAAGAACAATAACACTTTCAATTTTCATAAAAAATTAACAAAAAATAAGAAATTCATGTTCAAAAAAAAATCAGTTTCAGTATGTTTTAAAAATAAAATTAATATAATCTAAGGATAAGGTCGAAAATTTTTGTATAACCTGTCTACGGCTGAAAGAAGCGATAGCCATCTCGTAGATTCGTGTCGTAATAATTCCGTAAACTGCGATATAGGGTTTTATAAAATAAATATAAAAATTCGTTTAATATCTGAATTCTCTTGCTCTTTCTCTTTATTCTCTTTAAATTCGTTGTAAATTTTTATAATAATTTATTCAATATCGAATTTTAAGCAGGTGAAAGCACTTTTAATTGAATTATTCAAAACATGACAAGGACAGCCCATGTCAATCAAATTTTTATTAAATTTTTATTTAAAAAAAGTCCGGAAAAAAGGTTCAAAATAAAGAGCTCGTACATTCGGCGGAACTGTAACTATGACTGTGTTGTACCGTGTGATACACAAATGTAGCCTCATCAGCGACAACCTTTTTATTTAAATCTGAAAATGACAATGGCGGTATTAAAAACAAACTAAATGTTTTTGTCGCACTAGTAAATACCAAATTTCTTTTGTGTTTTACAGTTTTCAAAATAGGACCGTAGAATCGAAATCAGAAAATAAAGGATATTTTATAAAGTAATATTTTTTAGAATTTACGTTTGTAACACTTAAAAATAAGCCCGATAGATATAGACTTAAGTTTATGGATAGATTCAGAATCAAAAAATTAGTCGAAATCTTGTTAAATCTTGTGCGCCTGTCCGTCAGCATGATAATTCAAAAACTATGAAAGCAAGGGTCATAAAATTAACACAAAATATATTGGAATCAATTTGTAATTTCCATATTGTGTTTGGTTAAGATCCTAACAAAACTTCAGTTAGCTCTCGAAATGTTTTCATCTCCATATTTTTCACAGAATAATTTGAATTTTTCATACAAAATTTCGTTTTTATAACAAGAAATTATTTTAGGTTTTTTGTTTTTTTTTGTGCTTTTGTATCTAGTAAATAAAATATGAGCATTATAAATACCTAATACAAAAAAAATTAAAATAAATATAATATATAACGGTTGCGTGCAGATGAATTTGAAAGAATTATATGATATTTTTCTACATATGTATATTAATACATATCATATGGAATTGCGTCCTTTATTTTTTTAATTGCGTGTTATATTATGTGGGTATCATAAGTAGAGTGATAGTGGTATTTAAGAGTTGACAAGAATAACTGTATTCTCCCTCTTTTTTATCTTCGGACAACTTTATTTATCATAAAATATACAAACAGTCAATGGTGTAGTTGTTATGATACCGGCCTTTCATACAAAAGGTCTCGGGTTCAAACCCCTGGATCATATAGATTAATAAAATATAATATAAATTTTTCTTATAATATATAATTAGTAGAATATAATTAAATTAAAAATAAGTATATATGTCATATAAATTATAATAAAATATCATATTGTAATAGCTATAATAATAAAATAATAATAAACCATAATTCTTGTATAAGATAATAGATGGCGTAGAAATAATAGAAACGTCTTAGTCTTGTACAATAGTAGCTACAGCCGAGTAATCAACGGCTTAGTGAAATTAATGATTCACGCAACTGAAGCTTAGTCAAATATGAATACTCCTATACTCCTCATTGGAGTGACAAAGCAAAAAAAAAAAAAACACAAACAGTATTTAACTTTGATGAATAGGCACTTCCGGTTTTTAGGTTTTTGTTTTACATATGAATTGGAAACTCTATTTTGATTTTCTAAAATTACCAAGAAAAAATTCTGCAGAATAACTGAAATATAATATAGGTATATATAAATGTGTGCAACTTCTAACGCTTTTTTTTTTACTTATTATTCCCTTCATATTTTTAATATTTTGTTAAATTTTTTTTTTTGTTATTTTGTTTGATTTTTTATAACTTTAATGACACAGATTAAAATGTCTGGATGGAATTTTTGGCTTTATTAAGTAAAATTTTGGAAATATTTTATAACATTTATTTTTTTTTTTATTTGCTAAGCATTTATATTGTCTTCAAATTGCTGACACTGCTGTTACTATTGTTATTCTTCATTCTTAATCTAAAATTTATTGCTCTGAAAAATGTACATGTGTATAGACACTAAAAAAAAAAAAAATATAAATATTAAAAAACATACATAAAAATGAATTTTTATAATATGTTCTCTTTATCTAATAATATATTTGTAGTATGTATCCTGCAGATATGATAATAAAAATGAAATATTTGTTCAGAATATTTATATTTAATATTACCTTGCCAATCAAAATGAATATAAATATAATTTTTTCATCTGAATTAAGAATTTAGAATAATATTCCTTTTTAATTTTTATTATTTTTATATTTTTTTCTGGAATTGGATTAAAAGTCAGTTATTAATTAAGTTTTTAGTTTTAGAAAAGAAAGAATAAAAAAAAATTGGTAGTCTAAAATTTGTATTTGATATAGTGAAGTTTATTTCTTTTTATTTGGTTTGTTTTAATATGATCAGTTTTTATATAGGTATAGTCATAAAATGTTTGCCCTAAATTTTTCTTTTATTTTTTTTCTTAATTAGCAATTCTCGAAATTAGATATGATAAAATAAACAACTAGATAGCTTATTTTTATATAATCAAATCACAAAAAATGTTAAAAATCATATGATTTTATCGTTAATACAAGTATATTTTACTTTAATTTATATAGTATCCGGAAATCTAAAGAGTTGCCATTCTTAACCTATTAATTTTTATTATTTGCATTCATTTGTAGTATAATATGAAAATTAAGGCTGTGGTTAAATGTCAAAGTTTTCTATCGTTTTTTCGCTTTTCTTCACTTTTTTGAAGCGTTTAAAATAGAATGAAACAAGGTAGAATATAAACCAACAGTTTTTAAGACGCACATTTCCAATACAAACTGTTTAGAATTGTGACTTTCACCAAAATTAATCATCCAAATGAAAATTTCATATAAGAAAAAATTTGAAAATAGGAGTCTTCTGCAATTTTGAGAGACTTGTAAGTTCAAAACCCTATAAAACTAAGAAAAATCGTTAACACGCGTAAAAATGGTTCTTGGAAGTCTTATTATATAACTGAAGCTTTAATTTTTACAACTTGTTGAAGAAAAATGTGTTCAGGTGACTAAGTTACAGGTGTCTGAAAATAGCAAATTTTCAATTTTTGAACCCTAATAGCTTTTGGATGGGATGGAGTGGTACAAAAAATTTTTTGGAGGATACTTATACAATTCAAGTTCTTTCTTGTCTCAAAATTTCAAGTTCCTATCTGAAGACATGCAGGAGTTATGAAAAAAGGAATATCATGCAAAATTTGGTTTTCACATAACGGTAAATTTAAATAGTAAATTACAAAATATTGCATAATTTTGATATTACTTTGTAGAGGTAAGAAAATATATGGTCTTATATAGTGTTTTTAGATTGTGAAACTACGACGCAGAGCTTGAGATGTGTACATTTGAAAATGGGACTTTTTTTTTTACAATTTTGAGGGACTGTAGCTTTGGAACTCTATACAACTAAAAGAAACCGTTAACACATGTAAAAATATATTACTGGATCTTTAATTTTTATGTCCTGCCGAAAAAATATTTGTGCCTAAGTTACAGATGTTTAAAAATAGCAAATTTTCAATTTTTGGGCCAAATAACTCATATACAGGGGGCGGTCCAAAACAAATTTTCTGAGAAAACTTATACTAACTCTAAATGTTCTTTCTTACCGTAGAATTTAAGTTCCTATCTAAAAGCCGGAGTTATAAAGGTAAAAATATTATGCAAAATTTGGGTTTCACATATCGGTAAATTAAAATACTAAATTTAAAAAAAATATAAAATTTGGCTTTTTCCAAGTTGGATGGGCTGCAGCTTTGTGTTTAGCCACAATTTGTGATCTAATTGGTACAAAATCTTTAAATAATTGAAAATTATTGTTAGTATTAATTAATTGGATAAATAGAAGATACAAATTTTTATATTTAATATTGTACTTACCGTATATATATCGTATAATATGTATAAGTATAAACATATTTATTTATTTTAATAATTTTATTTAATCTATAAAAAATAATTTTTAATTTATATAAATATTATTTATTTTGCATGTTTGTTTTTTTTTTTGTCTTTTTTAAATAATAAACAATTAGCGTAAAAAAAATTATTTTTAGCATAAATCAGCACAAAAAAAAATATATTAAGGTAAAAATAATTTATTTACAATTAGCAATTTGGTTGGATCAAGGATAAAGTAAATATGTATAATAAAGTCATTGATTTCCATCTAAATGATTTAATATATAAATGATGTGTAGCAAAATATAAAAAAAAATTTCCATATGGAGGATATGCATATAGGTTAATTGTAAATATTGAATGTGAATATAACTGTATATAAGAAATTATTTTCCTTTCGACTTAATTGTATTTTAAGATATAAGAATTAATTAATATTTAATTTTTGATTTAATATTCGTCAATAACTCTTTTAATTTCTATTAATCTAAAAAAGTAAAAAATAGGATAATTGTTTTTGCTTCGTTAACAACATTACTAAAATTGGAACGACACAGTGACGATTAGCATAGTTGTGCGCAAGTATGACACACAAAATCCTGAATCCTTCTACATTTTTATACGGAATAGTTTTAAAATATATAAAAAATGCCGAAATAGAGGACATTTATGAAGCACTTTTATTTCTAATAAACATAGTTCACAAGAAACTGTATTAACCTTTTGCGATAGCTTGAGTCCTCTGAATGCAATAAAAAGTTCTAATAGTGAACTACCTCTTGTTAAATTTATTAGTGAAACATTAGCTGAAATTCTGAAAAATATTAAACTTATTTGGCTACTGGGCCACCAGGGCATATCTGATGATGGCAAAGTTGATTTAAAAGCAACATAAACCATAAAATGTTAAACTTTTCTGCAACAAATTTTCTTTTTAAATGGAAAGTCATGACGCAAGTTCTGTCAAAAAATTTTCAAATGTATTGAACCAGCTAAGAAAAGAAATTAATTAACTTTTAACTTTTACGTTATCAATACGCTTTGAAATTACAAAACCGGAATGTTGTCATATTTGACATTCACATAATATTCATATTTTTGTTATTTCCCTAAGGGAGGTGGGAATCTTCCAAAGACACCAAGAATGTCCTCCTTGGTAGTGTCAGATTCTTACTGACTAAACCCACCTCCCCCTTTAGCCAATATAATGGGATGAAACCCTTACCTGCGAACACAGCATAATGGCTAGGGAGTAGGGATAGGAAAGGATAGGAAATGGATACGGAAACATTGAATTGTGAGTGGGACTGTAAGGAAACAATGAATCCGCCTATTATTATTACTATTTTGCTAACAGTGACTAAAGCCGTCACAACAGTTACAACATGTAGTAGTAGTATATAGTAACTACATGAGGTAATTTATTGAAGGCAACCCCCACTGTCACTGTAGCGGTTACTATTATTGGTATTAGTATTCTTATTAATATTATTATTATTTTACTACAGAGTCAGCGCCATCAGTGGATTACAACGTGCAGCAGTATATAACACCTTATTGCATGATATAACCAAAGATAACTCCACTGTAGTAGCTATTATTATTATTACTATTATTATTATAATTATTGTTATTATTATTATTACTTTTTTATTATTATTATTATTACTATTATTATTTTTATTGTAAAATAATAACTACAGAGTCCGCCATCAGTGGATTACAACGTGCAGTAGTATATAACACTTTACTTGCATGATATAACCAAAGAAGGCTCCACTGTAGCAGCTATTATTATTATTATTATAATATTTCATATTCTTCATTTGAATTTCTTTCTTTAATTATTTTATTCACAAATTCATATTCTAGGAAATTACAAATATATTGCCAACATATTTTGGATTGGAATAGCAAAGAATATAATAAATTATGTCCACAAACCACAAGTCATACGGATATATTTAAAAAAGTGTTCAAGATTTTATCTTTTATATTTTTAATACAACTAAAACTCACCAGCGAGTTTTGATTTGAGGTTCATTTATTGATAAATGCGTAGTCACAATTAAAAAAAACTCCATAAAAATTTTTAAATCATCCATTCTTTTACAAAAACAAAAAAAAAAATATTTAAAAAAAAATTTATTTCAATAAACAAAACAAATGTCAACACAAAAATTTTTGACATTTTTACGAGATTTTCATTGTGGTAGCAATTTTTGTACACGACGCAAATCGGCGTGAATGGGAGTAAAAAAAACTTTGATTATAACTGCACATTGCACAGTAAAGAAATATTAAAAATTAAAATCTTATATTATTAATACTTACATACATACATATCTATTATAGAAATGTTTTTATTTTATACAAAAACAATACTTTTCCAAGAAAATATAAGAAAATAAAAACAGTTACGATATGATGAGATAAAAATTATTATCAATAATACCTTGTTTTTTGATAAATGACATTATAACTATTTAATGATCCAAATGAATAATATTTCATTATGACTAGAGAGTTGATAATAAAGAAATTATTTTTTTTTTTTTTATGTTTTTATGTTTTTTGCATTTAATTTTTATTTTTAACTCATTAACCCGGAATGGTTTATATGTGAATAACATAAAGACTTATGTATACATTATAAAGGCAATCATTTATACATTGTTGTAAAATTGCAATTTTTATATCATTTATTTTGTTTCCTTTTTTTGTCGAATTGATGTTGAAATACTTTCAGGTAATTAAAGGTAAATTAATATTATTTCAATTTATTGATAGCTTAATTTTAGTTTAATTAATTTAATAAAAAATAATATACAAAAAAAAAATGGAATAATGGGAAAAAAAAAAATTATAGAGAATGTAATTGCATATGTTGACAGATTACAGAACGTCTGTTATTTTATTTTTAAAATTTAATTAAGATTTAAGCTTTAAAAAAAACATGAAAAGTGTGTTGTAATATGAAAATGGGGAAAAAATATTATTGTTCCTGTTTTGTTCCTGTAAAATTGTTCCTGTTTTTTTTTATACCCTACACCTGAAGTATAGGGTATATTAACTTTGGTATGGAGTTTATAACCACCAAAAGGAAGCGAGTTAGATATGAACATGTATATATATTTTCAATCAGGTTCACCTCCTGAGTCGATTTAACGATGTCCGTCCGACCGTTCGCACGATAACTCAAAAACTAGTAAAGCTATCTTGATGAAATTTATATAGTAGGTTATTAATTATGAAAGGAAGGCTAAGTTCAAATATGGACAGAATCGGTTTATCGGTTCGGATTCTGGAAGCTTCCGAATGATTTCGAAGGAAACGAGATTATCTCCAAAACCAACAAAGATATAGAACCTTTAAATTTGGTACAATGATGTCCCCTCCTGTTTGATTTATGTCTCTGAAATTTGAGAGAATTTGGTCAATGAATTCGAATTTTGGAAACTTCCGAACGAGCACAAGAGCAAACGAACCAACCAACCAACCTTCAAAAGTAGGACCTATAAATTTAATACAATGGTTTTCTGGCATGTCTTATTTATGTCCCTGAGATGAATTTGATGAATTGAAGTGGCAATTCGAGTACCTGACACACGCCTCCTAAGGGCTAACAAGCATATCTTCGGAATTAATAAAGATAGAAACTGGAAATTTTGTACTTTAGGATATTAAAGGATGCTCCTTTTACGTTCCTGAAATTCGAGTTGAATAAGGAAGAAAAGGGAAGCGGTTCAAGCAGCTACCAAAAAACTTATGGATTTTTAATTTAATTGGAATCATTAATGAAATACTGTAGAGAAAAGAAATATAAAATGGAATAAACCACATGCCCTGTTTTAGTAATTACTATGTAGTGATGTCACATACATTAGTTTTAATTATTTCAATAGTGTTAGATAGTGTTTAGTATCGATTGTTCATATAAAAATAAAAGATAGTAAGATTTTAATTTAATAGTCTCAAAGATTTTATATCAAATTATATTTGTAAAGAAAAAGAATATTAGGATATGACTAGGATTATAAGAGATAACCCATTATAGCTAATAAATAACATGCAAATCATGTTTAGATAATAACTATTTATTTTGATACTATACATAATTTCTTTTGACAAACTTCATATTATACATATTTAAATTTTATTTTATAAAAAAAACATTTTCAAATTAGATATTTTATTAACTAAAGCTAACTTTTTGGCAAACTAAAGAAATGTTTGACACAAAGAAGTAAGTACTATACCATCCACAAACTATTCGCAAAGTTATTTCCACTCTCAACTTCTCTTTGTGGTTAACAGTTAGTGAGAGCTAGATTGTTGTTGTCCCGGGAAAGATTTATGTATGACTGAGTTAAAAATGTTTAGTTATACTAAAATGATTCTTACACATAACTTTTGTATCTCAATTGAAATAATTTTAGTTAAGAATGAAGTATATAAAGTCGTGCTTTTTGAATTATTTATTTAATTAATTAATAAGAGCACCTATCTATAGTTTAAAATAATAAATAAAAGACCTCTTTATACTAGCCTCATATATTCTTTTCTGTTTACTATAATTGCCTAGTTTTGTAATATTGTATCCAATAAATTAAAATGGATTATGATTTTAGTTGTAACTTTATTATAAAAGTGCTACAATTAAGCAATATTTATAGTTAAATGAGTGAGAAGAATATTTTTCTTTTGTAGATGCATTAGTTAAAATAATAATCTTAAAAATAATTTTAAAAAAGTTTCTTCAATTAGGTTTGTCCAAGGGTTTCTTTGTTGTTCCTAAGAGAGGTGGGAATTTTTCGAAAATACTAGTATACTATACCAATACCTCTTGATGCCCCAGATTCTTATTGACCAAAACCACCTCCCTTTTCAGGCAATATAATGGGATTATTACTATTTTGCAATCAGTGGCGTGTAACAGGTAGTTGTATATAATACTTTTCTGAGGTAATAATTGAAAACAGCTCCACTACCATTGTAGCATCTACTATTATTAGTATTACAATTAATTATTATTTTTATTACTATTTCCTACAGAGTCAATGTCGTCATTGTATTACAACCCGCAGTTGCATCTTCTTGATGGTGACTTAAGCAGTGTCTGGAAAAATCTCTAATAACAAATTTTATAATTTTGAAATATCATTGGTGTAATATTTTATGTGGATAAACATTTTATGAAGGGATTGTAGGTAAAATATGCTTTCTTTCATTTATATAAAAATCTAAATTATGAATATGCATATATTATATAGCTATTATTATTTAAAAATTATTAAAAGAAAGGCATAATTCTTATTAATGGCTACATTGTTTTTTTTTAGAGTGGCATTTCTTTTAAGTTAAAATTAAAGATATAAATATTTTTCATTTGGCAACTTATGTTTACTATCAGTCATTTTTCTTCTTTCAATTCTTAAAACTTGCCTTTGGGATGCAAATATTTGAAAATTGGGCTGTTTCCAAATTTGAGGGGTTGTAGTTGTGTCTCTAATGTGTGGAACCACATATAAAAAGTTGTTCCATAAAATAAGTTTTTTATGGGATTATAGTTAAGATTCGCCTCGATCGACCTCGATGGTGTAAAAATTTGTTACCAAAACAGACGAACAGACGGATGGATGAACACAGTGAATTTAATAAGCAAATTATTCAAATTTTTTTTCAAAAAAGTGCTAAAAATGTAAATTAATATATACATAAATACATATTATATAATATTAAATATTTTTATGTTGTATTTTTTTTTCAGTTAAATGTTTTTATATGGGTTTTTATATAAATTTTATTACATTATTTTTTTTTTTATTTTTTAGCATATTTTCAAAAAATTTTGAAAAAATGTGCTTATTAGTTTCACTCTGTCTCTTTGTTCGTCTGTCCGTCTGGGTGTTTACAAAACTTCTACACCGTTTGAAATAAAGCAATGAAATTTTAACTACGGATAGACAACGGCAAGAAACTAATTTTGTGGAACAACTTTTTTTTGTAGTCTCACCCGTTACATAGCTGCAGCCCTACAAAGTTCGAAAGAGCCGTTATAACACAGGTTCTATAAGGCATATTTTCAATTTATATACATATTTTGGAAACGCCAAACGATAGCTAATTTTATAAAATTTATAAAAAAGATATAAAATAAATATATGGCTTTGTCATGGGGTATTTTAATATTCCGTTATGTGAAACTCAATTTTTGCAAAAATTTGGACCCCTTCTATCTATCAAACGGTTTAATTTAAAATCTTCAAATGTTGAGTTAGATCTTTGGAAATAAGTATGAGTCATTTCAGGAAATATTTTTGTGTCACCCCCCGTTTAGATTTTTAAATACCTGTAATTTGGGCATCTGTCCAAACTTTTTTGAAGTAAGATACAAAAATTAAAGCTCCAATATTATTTTTTTTGTTTGTGTTTATATTTTTTTTTGTGTTTGTGTTATATATTTCCCTATTATGGAATATTTTTTTAATTTTAGAAATGTGGTCTTTTGAAAACCCTTGTTTTTTTAAATTACATATTTTTTTTTATATTGAAAGTTTGAAGCACACAGCTGTTTATTATTTAAAATTTCTTTTATTCAACTCATTCATAAACTTCTTATGTTTATTTCTATTTAAAAAAAAAATTAATTAATTTAAATTGCTTTTCTGAGATTTCGCAACCACATATTGAATAAAACTGCAGAAAAATATTTTATAATGTAATGTGAACATTTTTTATGAAAGGATTAAAACCACAAAAGGAAAAATAATTAAAAAGGAATATAAATATTAAACACTTACGTATATTTCATTTTAATCGTAGATTTGATCTGATATTTTTGGTTTAATCTATAAAATACATTGATTTAAGTATATTCTTTATAATCGTATATGAACATTGTCGAAAGACATAATAAATTTACCATTACGTTTGTGATACCTTAAAGGGGACGAAATAGATACAGAAAAGTATATATATAATTTCTTAGTAATGTATTTTGAGTCGATTAAGATGAGTGCTTCGGTTCGTTTCAACGATAACTCAAAAAATAATGAAGCAAGAATTCTGAAATTTGTACCGTTTCATTAAAAGATCAGTTCCCTTATTGAACTAGAACAGGTTTGAATTAGAACAGATTGGATTCGAATAGCTGCCATACAACTTCTTATTTTATATGAGAATAACTCAGTCTCTTAAGTTAGATATCTGAATTTTTATTAAATCAAATTAAATTTTATGTCAAAGACCTTTGCAAAATTTTGTTGGTCTATCGTCATATATATTTTTTTATATGAGTATGAATCAGTGTATGTATAAATTGGTTAATTAAAATTTTCGACGTCGAGTAGCTGTTATATAACTTTGACATTTACATAATTTTATGTCAATATAAGTAAAATATATTAAATTTTCCAAAAAATTATTAAATTTTACGGAATCAGTATTTTTTGTTATGTTCGTGCGGCTATCCTATAGTTGACAAAGTCAATTATAACCTCGTCCTATGTTACTATGGTTTATAGTTAAAGAAATCTTTTTCATATATTTGTTTGTTTAGGATTGGTCATTCTTAAAATAAAAAATAATAAAGCTTTAGTATTATTAAAAGACATTTAATCCGCATTACATTTTTTTAAATTAAATATAAAAATTAAAGAAACTAATTATATAAAAAAATAAAAATTAACTATATAAATTCCTTAATTTAAAAAAATAAAATTTCTAATATCAGAATATTTTTCAACATTAAATAGTTGATATTAAATATTCAATATTAACTAATATTTATAAAATTAAGAGAGAAATATGTTCCTTCAACTGAACTTCTAAATAGAGCTAAAGAAATATTTAATACAAAACACTGAATTTAAACGTTCGAACTCAACGGGTATAAAAATTTCAGTTTCATGTTGCAATTCGAATAATCTGTTACAGTGTTTAATTTAAGATTGGTGTATATTTTAAATGAAGTTAAAAAAAAAAACAGAATGTAAAACGAAGAGTTTTTAAAAGTGCTAATTTTTTAAAAGAAATAAAAACAACTTAGAAATTTGACTTGCACCAAATTTTGTAATTTTTTCTAGATTTTATTCAGGGTGTCCGCGACTCAATGGTCACGAAGAACAGAGGTGATCGAGAAGTTCATAACAAGCAAAAAATTGTTCTGAAGAAGGGGTCTATTTCTAACGATTTTCGAGATAACGCCCTTCAAAGTAATTCCATTCACTTTTTAAAGAAATAACAACATCTTTGCCTCTGTATAACATAGAAGATTCGCTTAAGTTAAGTTCGGTAGTTAGCTGAAGCTATGGGCTTTTACACTAATATTCCAATTTTTATTTATCTTTCACAGTTAAAGAGTTACAAAATTTTAAATACGAAAAATATTGATATTTTACACGGTTTTTATAAAATAACTGTAATTTTTGTATAAAAAACCGTTATTAATGTATCAATTTTATTTAATTTTAAAAATTACCTATTTCTCAGCTTATATTTAAACTAAGTCAACTTATACTAAGTACATAATTATATTATTATTTTTATGTAACAGTATGGAAAATAATTTTGTTAACAAAATTTCAATTAAGCATATGGTTATATTTAGATAATTATCTCGAAAACCGTAAAAGATAAGAGAAAGTTGTGAAAAATCAAGAGTGGCCTCTTTTTCAATTTTAAGAAAAGCTGTGAATGCATATAAAATTATAATGTTGCAGCGTTAATTTTTGCTTATTATTTTGATAAAAATTGCACAGGCGTTTAAGCTACAGAGGTCTAAAAAAAGAAAATTTTTAATTACTGACCATCAGAGGCGGTGTTACAAATAATTTTCTGCAGTAATTTATATTAATTCTGAAGGATCTTTCTTCTTTCAAAATTTTTGAGATTTTATCTAAAGTTCTTAAAAATTTCTGGTCGTATGGCATTTTTAGATTGAAAAAATGTTACGCCGAATCTCAAATATGCACATTTAAAAATAGGGCTTTTTCAAGCTTTGAGAGTGGAAAATGGTTGTGTTCCACGTATCACTTTAATTTAATGGTTTAAAAAGTCGTCTTAATCAAGTTAAATTCTAGTTTAATATTTAAAATTTAATTTTAATTATATTAATTTTTTTATGTCTTTATTTTTAATTTTTTAAAATTACTTTTTTCTTTGTTTTTCTCTATTTTTATGTAATTTTAGTAAAAATATTTAAAAACTTTGCCCCAAAAATTTAGATAAATTTTTTTTTTAATTTTATTATTCTTTTATTTTGGGTATTCACTGTCAAATTTCAATCAAACTTTGCATAAATATATTTGAATATAAATAAACCATGGTCAGCCATGAACCGGATCAATGATTCGATATCTCTTTAAAATTTATTTGTATGTAAATTTTATTTTCATGTTTTGTATTATGTATTGAATTGTATGTGTATATCTTGAATTAACAAACCTCTTAATATTTTATTTTTATGCATTTGTAAATCAAAAACTAAAAAAGATATTATTATTTTATGGAATTGGAAAAATATACTTTAACATTAATTTCATTTTTTTAATATTTAATTTTTTAAAAATTTTATAAATAAATGAAATGAAAAATATTAAATTTTATAACAAAAAAAAAAAAAATATAAAATATTAGTTGTTGTTTTGTATGTTGTTTTTTTTTTTTTGTTATGTTTTCGATTAATTTACACTTAATAATAAGTTTAAAAATTAATGTTCCGAACATTTTTTCCACCAACTTAAAATATTTATCTGAAATATTCCCATTACATTTTATTGTTAAATATTTGGTTTTACATTAAATTTTTTTTTTTTATTTTATTTTTTTACATTAAATTAATTTTTAACACTTATTTGATTTTTAAAATATACCCATCATAAGTTTTAAGGACTTTATTTAAAGCCTTAAAATAAAAAAAAAATAATAATAATAATTTTTTTTGTTTTTCAAAATAAAAAACGAAAAAAAAAAGACAAAATCTGCCGCAATGCGTGAAATTAAAAAACTAAATAAGTTATAAAAGTTATTCAAACAAAAAAAAAATTTTTTTATCGTTTTTAAATATATATTTTATTTATTTTTAATATTCTCTTTTTTTTTTAATCATTTTTGCTCATTTTCATATAACGGATATCATAACGGATTATAATTATGTAGCCATAACAACATGCTGTGAAACATATTTTGTCTAAAATGTTAACTTTTATTTTTTTTTTGTATGCACCTTCATTGTATCCCCATCTATATAGTATTGTATATAGTATATCTATATATGTATGTATCTATTTACGTAATATTATAAAACAAAACATCTATCTAGAGAAATTGAATAGGTATGCAGTCACAAAAAAAAAAAATTAAACAAAATGATTAATGAAATTAAAATAATGCAATTAAGGTGAGTATAATTTTCAATAATTTTTTTTTTTTTTTTTGTGTTAGAAAAGTGAAATGATTTTTTCGGTAGGATATTTATTCTCATTATAAAATATGAAGGGATTGGGTTGATAGTGTTCGGTTAATTTTTGTTTTTGTTTTCTACGCATTCATTTATTTTATAAGTAGTTAAATTTAAAGTATTATACATACATATTAACATATATGTATGTATAATTCATTTTTTGTTTAATACAAAAAAGAAAAAAAAAAAGAAAAAAAAAAAAAAAGAAATAGAAAAAAAATACAGAAATATAACAGCATGTATTATTATAGCGTTTAAGCTTATCCTATATACGTATACAACAGATAGCAATCAATTCCACCATATTCCAATATCGGTTATGAAATGTTTTATATTTTTATACCAATAATCGATTTGATATTTCGCATAAAAAAAAAAAAACAAAAAAATGTTAATAACAATAATAAAATATTGATACCATGAATATTGATATCGTTTGTAGTCTCTAGAGCGTAATTTTTTCCTTTTACGCTACATAACGAGATTTTATTTGTGCAAAAAAAAAAAAAACAAAAACAAAAATAATAACAAAAACAACATTAAAAAAAAAAACAACATAAAAAAGTGACTGACAAAAATAAAAACATAGATAAAAATTAAGATAAATAAAAGAAAAAAATTCTTTTGAAGATTAAAACTAGTATATGTAATCCTTATACTAACATAATGCATTTTATGTTGCAATTTTTTTATAATAATTAATAGTTAACTATTTAATTATCCAAAACTCGTGTAAGTTGTCATATTGTTTTTAAACTAAAATTTTATCTAAAACTTTAATTAGTTTACTGTGGTTAATTAGTTTTTAGTTTTTTATTATTATAATTAAATAATTAGTTAATTAGTTTACATGGCACCCTTCAGTTGAGTTGAAGGCATTTAAATTTATTAAATTGTTTTAGACCTTGTTTACATTTGGGGGAAAAACGTACCTTTTTCCACTCCTTTTTCAATCTTCATGTTTACAACAGGGTGGAAAAGGTGTTTTTTTTTTTTGGCAAAATCAAATCAGAAATTGGTACATTAGAAATGAAACGACGATTTCTTTGCATTTCTATTTCATTTTGTTCCGACACGTATGAAATTTTATTTTTCGTACGTGTTGTTCTTTTACCATTCCGCTTTCCTCCCTTGCCAAAACGTACTTTTTCCTCCCAAATATAAACAAGGTTTTAGACAATTTTTTTTTTTGAACGGTTTTTTAAGAACTTAAAATAAATCGCTTTACAAATTGCAGTAAAAAATGCAGTAAATGCAGTAAAAAAAAAAAACTACATATTATGCTTAATCGAGAAGAGATAATTTATTTGACATTTATATCTTTGTTAAGACCGTTTTGTGCTATGTGGGTTTTTATTTGAGTTCTTATTTGATCGACTCAAAAGTCGACTCAAGAATAAAAATATATAGTGTAAAAGCTTTGAAAATGACATTTGAGGAACTCATAATTAAGAAATCAAATGAGATTTTTAATTTTAGAAATTTTTTAATTTTATTTGAATTTTTTATTTTGATCTGAAAACTACGGCAAACTATAATAAAAAATGGAAAAACAAATGGAGAGAGATGGAAGGATTCAAAATAAATTTATATATTGTAAAAATATAATATAATAATAATAATAATTATTGTGGTATAAAAAAGAAAATTTTAAATTATTATATACCTGCAATAATACTTATTTCCTCGATCTATTTTTTTTTCATAATACAAATTATTCGAATTAAACTCAAAATTAAACTCAATTCTTTTTTGATTTGCTCAAATAGTGTAAAAGTATTTTTCATTTGATTTATTTGATATTTTAGTTCTCATTTGAGTTTTTTGACCTTTTTATTTTTTATTTAAGAAATTCACAAAGTGTAAAATGGCTTTTAAAAAAAATATTAAATAAAAATAATGAAATTTTCCTGGAAAACGTTCAGTAAAATTTTTGCAGCGATCATTTTTTAAGTGCTGTAATAATACATCATCGTTTATCGTAATATCTGGTAATATATTATTGAACTTATTTAAAATAATTATTTTATTTTTTCATATTTGAGCATATAATAAAAAAATTTAATTACATTTACTTATAATTAGATTATAATTAGCATTAATTGAAATAAAAATAAATATAAAAAAAAAAAAAGTTAAATAATTGACAAATATTAACAGTTAAATATTATTATACATACAATTATTAATCGATAACAATAATTGTTTTAATTGACATATTATAAAAAATTAAAAATCGGTTATTGTCATCAGTTCTTCAAAATTGTTTAAATTTGGTAATTTTATAGACTACATACTTATGTATGTTACCTACTTAACTTACATATTATTATATAGAATAGAACAATTTTTTTTTACCAATACTGTATTAATCGTTTAAATAGATATTCTATGAAAGAAATGAATTTTAATATATCGATTATGCCAAATGCAGATTCCCTTATGGTTTAAAAAAAAAAAATTATATAAAATTTTATATAATACATAATATAATAATATAAATATAATATATATAATATTATAAACGAAAAAAAAAAAAAAAAGAAAAATTTCATTTTAGTGGAATGAATTCAAACATATTTTTGATATTAAATTTTATGAGGATTTTCATAGATTACATATATTATAAAAATATTAAAAATATTATGTATATAATATACATATATTATATATTTATAATATATATAATTAATCTATATAGAACATATACATTATATGAATGTATATCTAGATCTATTTTATCTATTATAGGTAAAAATTGTAAACCAAAATGAAACCAAAGCGAGAGCAATAATAAAAAAAAAAAAAAAAAAAAAACAGAAAAAAATAGAAAAATATCATTGAAGTATTGTAAATCTTTATTGGAATTTTATTATTTCAATTTGATTTTGGTTTTTTTTCTTTTTGTTTTTTTTTCTAATAATAATAAAAAAAAAAAAATCAACAAAATAAAAAATAAATAAAAAAAAAAAAAAACATAATGTTTTGATACTATTGAGAATTATTGTAGAATTAAGGATAAACATTTGAGGTGTGATTTAACTTTAATCTATTTTTTTTTTTTTGTTTTTTTTTTGTTTTGCTTTTTCAAATACATACATAGTTTATACATACATATTAAATGATTTAAGTTTAAATGGTTATTTTTGTTGTTTTTGTTGTTTTGATTGTTTTAAAGGTGCATATGTGACAATATATATTATTTTAATAAAGGTATTTAATTTAATTTTTATTTGAAATAAAAAAAAAAGAGAAGATAAGAGTTTTATTTTTTTTTTTTTATTAATTTTATTGCTTCAGATAAAAATTTATTTCCCTGTAGTACAAAATACTTAATATCCATTATATTTTCATTTTAAAGCATGCATATAGACAAAATATAATAAGTAGGTACTAAAAGATTATATTGCGACTAAAGAATTTATTGCATATATTTTATTTCTTGATTTATTTAATAATTGAAATAAAATATATATATGTATATGTATGTATGTTTATGAATAAAAACTAAAGCTATAGATATAAAGTTATACAGAATGTTCAACAAACTGTCAAAAAAAAAAAAAAACGAAATGAAGAAAAGAGATGGTGTTAAGAATAAGGATCCTTCTTATCGGTTCTGTGCAAATAAATGTGATCTAAGGATTTTATAACATTTTTTTTTTGTATATAAAATAATTCATAATTTTTCTTTTGTTTTGTATATTTAATTTAATTTAACATTCATTAGAGTTTTAGTAATCAAGTTTTTAGCGCTGTTTATATTATATGGTTATATTATAAGATATTGTATGATTCTCTAAAAATTATCTTTATTTTTTTATTTTTTTTTAATTATAAAGTTATAAATTTTTAAAGTAAAGCTGTTCAAAAAGTTTTTATGAAAAAAAAAAAATCATAATGGTCCATATATTGATGGAAAAGGCGAAAAATAAAAAACATGGAAAATATAGGTAATAGGAAAATATAGGTATACTTTTAAAAAATAACTTATTTTTTATTGTTATTTTTTAGTTAATTGAACATCATGTTATTAAATCAACAAAATTTTAACATATTTAGCCAAGACATTTTTAAAAAAATTAAAAAGTAAAAGTTTCACTCATGTCCGTCAGATTGTTCATCTGTTTACAAAGCATCTGTTTCCGTCAGATTGTTCATCTGTTTACAAAGCTTCTATATCTCGTTTAAAATGAAACAATGAAATTTTAACGATAGAGGGGTGTTATAAAAAAATTAATAACTCCACTCCACTTAAATTACAGTCATTCAAAGCCTATTTTTAAATGTTTATATTATATAAAGTTCTACTTTTAAATTTTTTTTAATATAAAAACGTCACATGATAGGAAAATTATATAATTTTTTTGCAATTTAATATTAAAATTTACCGTTATGTAAAACTATAATTTTCCAAAATTTTCGTTCCGTTTCTTTAGAATGCTTTCAATTTTGAAATTTAGAAATATACAAACTTTATCTTTAGAAAAAGTGCGCGTTTAAAATGTTTTGATTTTATATATTGTCTTATTCTTTAATGCTTTTGTAACATTATAGTAAGTGCATCATAAATTTTACTATATTTAAACTAAATTCAATTAAATTATTTATTATAGATATTTTATGGCGAAATTCAGCATATTGCAATTCGTTTCTGACTCAAATATCGCGAATTTGGAACTATCTTTTACCTTATGTGTTCATGTTCAATTGGTGATGGTTATATTTTCAATTTATATAGATTTTTTCTTCACATTCCTGTAAACCTTAATACTTTTTTCATTCCATAGAAAAATCTCCCCTTGCTCAAACAGTATAATAGTACTAAAGGTCCCATACCCTATTGTTTCATCAAATATGGAGTTATTGTTTAGTGCGTTAAAATAAACACGTTGATAGAAGAATCGTGCTCTTATCGCTCTTCTTCAGCGTCTTTCGATGATTCCCAACTACCCGCGTAAAAAAAATATTCTTTTATTTTAATGAAAAAGAAAATCATCAATAACGAACATTTCCGGAAAATTATATCATTTTTCTTTATTTAGTAAAATCAGATATTATTTCTTGTTCGATTAATTTAAAATCATATATATTTCATATTTAATTTCGTACGAACAAACATTAAAGGGTATACTAAAATGCACATTACGTTTGTGAAATCTTAAAAAAAGACGAGAAAGATATGGAAAAGTATATATTATATTACTGTTTAAGATTGAATTTTAAGTTCATTTAACTACGTGCGTCCATTAAAGGATAGGTATAATGAATAATTAAATAATGTCCGTCCGCACAATAGTTAAGTAATAATGAAGCTAGTGATTTTGTATTTTTTACCATTTCATTATTATGTAAATGCCAGTTTCGCTATTGAAATTGATCAAAGTTGCAATCGATGGATTTTAGTAGCTTTCATACATCTTTTTTTTTTTTTTATATGAGCATAACTTAGTGTCTAATTGAGATATTAAGGTGTCTAAAATTTTATTAAAAGAAGTTATGCAAAAGGTATAGCTACGGAATTGATATGGTCATATCTTGGTACTTAAAAAATCAAATTTGGTACTTATCTTGCTATATCGGAAACGTTGTAAAAGATTATCAAGTTTTATAGCACCAACTACTACACAATATTTTGTTGGTTTCGCGTAACGCAGTCTAGTAAATGTTATACAACTCTGATATTTTACATAAATATATCACGATACCTATACTTAAATCAGATATCTTAAATTTTCTAAAATATGATTAAATTTTATGGATAAAAAGCATATATTATTATTATGTTCGTGCGGGTATCCTAGAGTTGACACACTATGCCTGGTATTTTATAACATTTTATTTAAGAATTCAGTTTTTTTTAGTAGTTTTTCATTGCGTTGTTATTTTTGTATATATACAGGATGTTTCCGACTCGATGGTCTTCCTTGAAAAGGGTGATCGGCCATATTGACACGAACAAAAAATTGTGTGTGGGGGGCTCTATTCTGGACCCTTTTCGAGATATGAGAAGTTAAAGATGTTTTAGCGACTTTTCATAAAAATTTCTATAACTTTTCAACCGCTTGCTGTAGGGAGATAAAAAAATGCATTTTGTAACGTAAATAAGAATAGAAAAGTGTGTTATTTTCAGCCACAATAGAAAAGCGCATTATTTTCAAAGGTGTGTTAACACATTTTGTGTGTTATAATCTTTATATCTCTAAAAAGGATTAGAGATAGAGAAAAAGTTCTGAGGTACTAATTATAGAGCTTGAAAAGTTATTTCGAAATATGCTATTATAAGTACCCCAAATACAGGGTGTTTTAAAAGAAAATTGAATTTGAAAGATAAGTTTTTCATTTTCAATCATTTTGAACCTTCATAACTTTGTAACTGTTATGATATGGAAATCATTAGTGCACAAATATTAAAGCTGACTACTCACATTACAAAATGTATTTTTTTTATCTCCCTATATCAAGCCGTTCAAAAGTTATAGAAAGCCGACCCCTCATATCTCGAAAAGGGTCCAGAATAGACCCCCCCATCCAATACAATTTTTTGTTCGTCTCGATATGCCCGATCACCCATTTCAAGGAAGACCATTGAGTTGGAAACAT
The DNA here is from genome assembly GCA_947095535.1 of Poecilobothrus nobilitatus. Classification (NCBI taxonomy): domain Eukaryota; kingdom Metazoa; phylum Arthropoda; class Insecta; order Diptera; family Dolichopodidae; genus Poecilobothrus; species Poecilobothrus nobilitatus. The sequence goes on along the minus strand of OX352772.1, from coordinate 320,462,945 downwards.
CCTGTATATTTGTGTGTATAAGTAATTTAAATTTTAATCAGTTTTTGTCTTTAATTTCTTTTTCACAATTTTAAATTATTATGCATTTTTAAAAATTATTTCTGAATATAGAAGAAATATTAATATGTAGGTATAATACAATTTTTTTTTTTTTTTTTTAAATCTGCATTTATATTTGAAGATGCATTCATATTTTTACATATGTATGTATTTACATATTATAATATATTATGTGCATATATTTATGTATGAAAAACTTATATTTAAATAAATAGATCTTGTTCTTTTTAAGATAAATTTTAAAGAGTAAAATTCGATATAAGTACATATTGTTATTAAAAAACAGATAAAAAAAAAATTAATCCTTTTGCATTCTGAATAAAAAAAAAAGATTTTAAATTTGTAAAATAATGCAATATTATTGTCAAAATATTCAATATACATAATTAAAAAATAACATTTTAATTAAAGATAACAAAAAATTTACAACAAAAAAAAAAGTATCAATCTATAAAATTTTAAAACCATTGTAACGTTAATATTTTAATGAGTTAATATATATATATAAAGAAAATTTCTATTAAGGGAGAAAAAAAAAAAATCAGAAACAAAAAAAAAGTTAAAGGTCTGCTATTTTTATCAATGCTTACTGTATTAAGTTTTTTTTTTTTTTATACAATAGCAAAAAAACTTAAAAAACAAAAAAATATAAAAAAATATATAAACTGAGTTTTCTTTTACAGTACATGTCAACATAATAATACATAATAACAATTCAATTGTAATGATAGTAGTTTTTCTTTTATAATACTCTGAGAAAAGCATAATATAATGTGTGTATCAACATAATAACATCATAATATGTATTCTTGAATATTCCATATATAGATAAATAATTTGTCAGTTACGTTTCTTTTTTTTTTTTTTTGTTAATTTAAAAAACAAAAAAAAAAAAAAACCTTTTTTTCGAAGCTAATGCTTTGGATATTTTTATATATGTATATATAGGAAAGAAAAAAGACGTGCCATCACGTAAACCATCCCGTTTTTTATTTATCTAAAGATTATCACATTCTTTTATTTTCTTTTTATTTTTTGGTTTTTTGTTTTTTTTTTTTGAAACTGAAGTTAAAAAAAAAAAAGAAAAACAAAAAAAAAAACACACGTATACATAAGTATTAAAATAATAATAAATAAATTTTTGCGTTTGGGTATTTACAGTTACAAAATAAAAATAAGGTTAAATTTTGGTAAGTCTGTTAAAATTATCAAAATAATTTTACTTACGTATTTAATATAATATAATTTTTAATATATTATTTAAAACTGGGTTTGTAATACATGTATTTAAAATATGCTGATATTTTAACAGTTGTATTTTACCTATATATGTATTCAGAAAATTAATTAGGTGGAATTTTATTGTTGATTACAAAATCAGGGGTTTAATAGTTTGATTAGCAGAGATTTTTGGGATGGTAGTTTCCACTATTTTAACTATTCCCATTAATTTAGTTGAAATATGTATGTAAAAAAAAAAAAATTAGAGGGAATTTTATTTTTGGTTGCTAAACCAGGGAAGGGTACCACCTAATACACTTTTTCCAGAATATGTTTATAAATATGCACGTATATGTATACATAATACATATATTCCACATTTTTGTAGTTTATATTTTAGTTGATTTTTACGGGTTAGATAATCTCGATATTAGTTGAAGTTTTGCAATTGGTTATAATTAATCATCAAAATTCGGCAACTCAATCAAAATAAAAAAAATTTAAATAAAGAGAATTTTAAAAAAGTGAGCATTTGAAGAACGAGTTTTTGATAAAAGTAGATTTTAGTGAATGGCATTTCGTAGCAGACTCATAATCTGATTCGAAAAGGTCAAATTGAAAATTTCCATATATTATTTCGGCGAAAAAAAATAAATAAAATAAAACGCTAGTTAATAAATATTTTGATTTATGCTTCTTTTACATAAGAAAAATGAATAAGAAGATGATTTAAGGTATATATTTTAAATATTATTGTACTCATAATTTTTTTTTTAACTGTGTTTTAAATAACATGTAAATGCATATTTGTTATGTGTTTTTACTAGTGAACAAAAAACTTTAACCGAGAAAAAAAAAATACAAAAAATATATAAATATAAAAAAACAACATTGAAATGAAATGGAATGTCCTGTCCATTAAAAATGATGTTTAATAAAGCTGGGGATCACGTTTTTTTTTTCCTATATTTTTGTTGTGTGTGTGTTTTCAGTTTAAGTTTAAGTTTTGTTCTTTTTTTTTTGTATAAATGTAAAATTTTTGTATCCTGTTAAGTAAAGTTTAATTTCTGTTTTACTTGTTTTTCTTCTGTTGTTATTTTTTTTTTTGTATTTTTCACTTAGTTACATACAATTTATTATAGTATTATATAATATTATTTTTATTTAATAGTTTTATATATAATAGCGAAATTAAGTTCGAATTAAATGAACAAAAAATGTTTTACATATAGTATATATAGTGAAAATCATTTTTTTCTCTTTTTTTTGTGGCGATAGTATGAATTAATTCATTTAATATATTCATTTTTTAACATATGTTAGCTTATATATCATTTTGTATTAGTATGTTAATGAATATGTTCAGTTAATTCGTTTTAAAAAACAGAACTTTAAAAAAACAAAAACAAAAAAAAAACTGTACTAAGCCAATTGTAAAAAATTAAAAAAAAAAAAAAAATGTCAAGTTATTTTGGTTGTTTAATAAAAAAACAAAAAAAAAACATAGAGTAATATAAGGATTTACGAAAAAAAAAAAGGTTTTTATAAAATAAAACAGAATTTTTTTATTTTGACAATAGAAATTCAGAAAAATTTGTCTGTCAAAATAATTTGCATAATTTATATAAAAATATGCCAATAAAATTGATATTTATCAAATAGTTCGAGTATACCTATAGTTAAATTGTTTGTTTTTAAGAAACAAAAGCAATATTGTAAATGGTAATTAAAGTAACCGCCAAATTCTTATTTGATGTGATGTCCTTTTTAGCAGTTAGCGCACAACAATATCAACTTTGATGATTTATCTTAAAGTATGACGTTTGAAATAAGTTTGCGCTCAAAGCAAACTCAGACATCCAAAGCTCGGAGAAGCTCAAATTGTCAATTACCTTATAATACTTTATCCAAATTATTTTCTAACGTATATTTTTTGATTGCCTTAAAATTTAAAATTTAAATTAAGCACTTAATTGAATTATTAAGTAAGTTTTTGATTTTTGATAAAATTGAAAATAAATATATGTCAAATTGTTCCGTCTGCTAAACAACTCTTGATAAATTTTCAAAATTGGTTTTTGTAAAATTTATTTCAACTTAAAAATTTGCACAAGCAATTTTATTTAATTTGACTTTTTATGTTTTGAGAAATTTCTGATTTCTGAGAAATTTTTACCGAGCTCACAGACTGCGCTTTGAGCACACTCCGGAATAAAAATGAAACACAAAATAGATAATCCTGATAAGTGATAATCTGTTAATTTTTTTTGATAGCTCTGACTCTGCTACTAAAGAACCATTGGCTACTAAAGACCATTATAAGTTTTTATACTATTATTAAATTATATACTAATATTATGTATTTTGTTTATATTATATACTATATATTTATATTATATTTAGTCGTAAGGGGGATATGTAAAGAAAAAAACAATTACGATCGGTGCAGGGTCAACGCATACTCCTTCGGTTAATACGCCACACGCCTACCCACTAGGCTACAGAAGCCCCCAAAACTCCAAATTAATATTAAGAAAATTACAAATAAAACCAATATTGCATACTTTTTGGCGGTACTAAGGCAAATATAGTACTTTTTGTAAATGAATATATATATGATATTATGTATTTCGAGAAGAAGCTTAAGGTTTTTTATGTAACGGTATATATTCCATTTTTATTATTATTTTGTTGTTTTCAATTTAATTCAGTATTGTGATTTTTAATTACAGGAATTTATATATGCACATAAGTGTAAGAATAATGAATGATCAATTGTTTTAATAAAATTCGGATTAATTGTAAAAAAATAATCTTTTAAACAGTAAAGTAAAATCAACATAATGAAAAATAAAAATAGGAATGAGAATATTTTTACGTATATATATATATGTATATTATTCAAATTTAAATTATCTTATGATTTATAAGGTAATGCATTTTATATAGAAAATAAATGGTACATAAATCACCTCAATTTACTGAACACATTTGCATAATTTTAAACTGATTTATGATTACCAAAAGTTGTATTGTACCTGTTAAACTTTGTATAACATCTGACAGAACTAGACAACATGTAAATTCTTAAAATTCAATACTTAATATTGATCTTTAAAATTTTTGTGTCTTGAGTACAATGAATGTAGTCACCACTCAACCATGAAGTTGCAAAATAAAAAAAAACGAGGAAGAATACAGTTGCCTTTGTCAACTCTTAGATACCCGTACGAACCGTTAGTATATTCACAGCCTGTCACTCTGCTTACAATATTATTTTTTTAATATTTTAATATTTTAAAATAATTTGGGTGAATTTTATAATTTCTAGAACTATGGGTTGTACATATATTCAAACTATATGTTTATATGTACATTCTTCAAAAGCAGATTCTAACCTTCCACATAACGATTATCAATCCAAAACTTTTTCAAATATTCTATAGTACCATTTAATACTAAGCGGTAAATGTATATTAAATTTACTTAGTACAAAATAGTAAATATAATTTTAAATATTTTATATTATATTTAAATATTCCATTGACAGAATAATTTCTATAAGTACAATAAAATACATATATGTATGTAAATACGGCGCTATATAATATACATCTATACTCTTATCATTCATTCACTAGTGACATATACGATATGTAAATAAACATGATATTATATAAGTATGTATATATATCAATATCATATAAATAAAAATTCTTCAAGCAACCGTTATGTTGTTTATTTAATTACATTTTTTTGTACTACGCATTATATCCTCAACAATTTTAAATTATCGAGTAAAACAAAATGCAAAAAATTCGTTGAAGAAATTTGTTAGAAAATTTGAAAAAATCAAGTAACACTTTCGTCAATTATAAAGTAACGCTATATTATTAAAAAAAGTTGTTAACAGAAATAAGAGCATAATGTTGAAGCTTTAATTTTTGTGTATTACTTCAAAAAAATTTTAACAGGTGTTCAAGTTACAGGTGTTTAAAAATAGGAAATTTTCAGTTTTTGACCCCTTACAGCTCCTAAACGGGGAGTGATACAAAAAAAATTTCTGAAATGACTCATACTTATTTTCAAACATCTAACTTCTGAAATTTTCCAATTTCAAGTTTCCAACTTAAACCGTTTAAAAGATAGAAGGGTTAAAGGGTTAGAAATTTGAGTTTCGCATAACGGTAAATTAAGACACCGTATGCCACAAAAATATATTTATTGTATATATACTTTTAAAGCTAATAAAAGTAGTAATCGTTTTTCAAAATGAAAATATACCGTATACAACTTGTGTTATAACAATTTAAATATAGAGCTTTTTTGAACCTTTGGGGAGCTGTAGCTCCGTAACGGGTGGGGCTACAAAAAAAAGTTATTAAAAATAAAATTAATATTTTTGTGAGTATATCTATCAGTGGTTAAAATTTCATAGCTCTATTTCAAAAAAAATGTGGAGATCTAAAAGTTAGGTGTTCGAGAGCTACCTTAAGGTTTGGTCCAAACTCAACCAAAAAAATAGGAAACCTACAAATTACTTCCAGAATATTTTGTGTAAATTTCAAGATTCTAGCTTTCTTAGTTTTTGAGTTAGCGTGCTGACGGACGGACGGACGGACGGACATGGCTCAAAAGTCTTAGAATTTTTTTCTGATCCGATCCATACCTTTGAAGATATATCTAGCTCGCTTATTTCGAGGTGTTACAAACGGAGGAGTAATTTTAATATACCCGATCCTATCGTACGGGTATAAACATAGCTATCACATTTTTCTAGTATTATTGGAACTACAAATATTGGAACTGGTAGAGTCATAGTTAAATTCCAAAAAGTAAATAAAATCACTAAAGTAAATAAAGTATACTATATTGATATATTCGTATATAAGTATATTTATATTTTGGTCAAATTTAGTTTAATGTTATTTATGAATGATCATTTATTGAGATTTAAACTAATAACAATAACAATAAAAATGAAAAACGACAATTAAAGTCAAAGTTTTTTAACAATTAGGTGTCAAATTCTAAGTACGTTACAGTTAGAAATTGATCAACTTTTGCGCGATGACTGCAATGACAATTTGATGGTTACTTTAATTGTGTATACTTTGATTGTTTCCTGTATGTTTAATTTGAAGTAGTATTTCTGCACAATGGCTGCGTTTATTGTGTTTATAGGAGGTACTTAAGGTTAAGTAAAATAATAATGAAAAAACATTTTTTATAAATGTATATATTATATACCTAGTGCTAATTGAGACCTTCAAGCAGTATCGTTCATCACCCTCCCTACCATATGTATAAAAGATAAATATTAGATATAAAAGATAATTAGAAAAAGCAAAACAAGAAAAGTCCTATTTTTATATTAAAGATTTTTCAAACAATATAGCATATTTATCCAAACTTAAATAACTTATCCTATTATTTAAAACCTAATATGTAAGGACTCATCCTATTACTATGTATAAGTTATCTAACCACCAATATTATCTTTTTATTCTTAAAAATATCTGGTATAAACATGTTGTATTTTAAATTTTCTCCGTTAATATTGCTCCGATGAAATATTCAGGAGATTTAAAGTGTCTGCAATGTTTGGTACTCTATCATAATGATTTTGATTTAATTTTATTGTAAAACTATCGATTCTGTTTATGTTATATTATACATGACTTGTTTATACATACTCTTATGCACTTTCTTTCAAATTAATGAAACTTTTTCATACTGGTTGACACTTATGATATACCAGACCGAAACGCCATATGACAGTGATGGTTTTATAAGAGATCGGTAGGCTATGACTTTCACTCTTGAAATAATAAATACGAATAAGAAAAAATTATTGTTTTATAGTTAAAAAAGACTGTATGTTAATTGAAAAAAAAATTATAGGCATAAATACTCAAAAATTTATCTTTATTATTTTTCTGTAAAAAACTGTAATACATATATATAAAAAGATCGGAATTAAAAGACAAACATTTTTTGTTAAAGAAAATAATAATTTTAAATCAAATCTCACAATAATAAAAAAAAAATATAAGGTAGGTATATCAATATTAATGCAAATATTTTATACATATACTGTTCCGATATTTGCATATACATTTTGATTGGATATTCTGAGTGAAAATGAATTAAAAAAAAATAGAAAGATCAGATAGTGTAATAATTTTATAAAGAAAATCTTAAAGTATAAAATATAGTATAGATACTATTAAGCATTGTGCCCATATGTGAGAAAAGTTTCTCTCTCAGAAGCGAGGCAATTTTTATTTTCACTTTTCAGTCAGTCATTTAAAAAAAAAACAAAATTTTCATCTCATATTATATAAAATGCACAATTTTTATTTACAGTTCAATTAAGACCATTTAGGATTTGAATTCTGTTAGGATCGTAAAAATAATTAATATTTATATAAAAGAAAATGTATTATATAAAAATATAGAGTAAATCACAAAAAAAAAAAATTCAATAACAAACAACGTTAAAATATCCTCTATTATAAGAATATTAGATGTCAAATACTATCAGAATGTATAAACAATTCTTCATAGTAAAATTACCATCATTTTTATCATAGTTTGTCATAATTTTCTACTCCCTATAATGTTTTTTTTTCCAGTCCTTTACGGAGCATAGGGCATTTATTGTCTTATTATTCATATTAAACTAGCTGCAGTTCCTCGAATCATTTTTAGCAACTATTTCAATTCCTCAAATCATTATTTACACTTAGCTATTTTACAAAATTTGGAATAAAAATTACATATACTATATTAATTTTGCGCCATCTATTATCTGATACAAGAACTGTTTATATATTTTATATATTAGGTATTTATATATTACGGTATTCATTATTACAAAATAAATTACTAATACATAATAGAAATGACCTGACTGGAGATTAAATCGAAGACCTACACGTAGTTGTACTTTGTTTTATATATATATATATATATATATATATTTTTTTTATTTATTCCTTTAAATAAATTTTCTTTAAAATGAAATTAAATAATATTTATGATTGCTTTGAAAAAGAATTTTTTGGGATAATTTAATGAAAATTTGAAAATTTTAGAAGTATTTTGAGCTCTAAATTAATGTTATCAAGAAACTAAGAGTTTTTATATAATTATTTACTTTTTTTAAAGTTAAAAAAACAATAAATATAAAAAAATAATACCAATATAAAGTTTTTTTTTAAAAATAATACCAATATAAAGTTTTTTTTTATGTTAAAAAATATTTCAAATAAATTTTTTATTAAATATGTACCTATAAAACAAACTAAATGCAAAAAAAGGCAAATATTTGCATTTATTTTTGTAGAATACAAAAAAATGGGATTTAAAAAATTTTATAAAAGAAAAAAAGAAAATATAAATTTCTGTTGAAATATTTAATTTGGCTTTTAAATTTAATTAATTTTTTCGGAGAAATTAGTGATAATTTTTTTTTATGAATTATTAGAAAAAATTAAATATATTTCATAAAATATTGAATAATATAACTAATATAATATATGAGCAAAAAATTGTCATTTGCAAACATTTTCAAATTTAGTGGAATTAATGTTATCAATTAATTGTTTCTTTAAAAATTTGTGCCACATGCAATAAAAACATACATAGGCTTCCACTCTCCCATTATCTAATCTAATCTTTCACGAAAATTTTAAATATGTTTACAATTTATAAAGTCTAAAAAAGATTCTTCAATAAGATACTGTATTTATTACATTAATATCGGATAATACGGAGAAATTTGGATATTTAAAATGTTTGTATTAATGATAGGTGGGTTCATTGGAAAATAACTCTTGATTTGGGAAAGGTATCAATTTTTTAATTACTCGAATGTTTTAAAAACTTTAAAATGTTTCTAAAAATAAATATTACACAGTTTTTTAAAAAAATTAAATTAAGAGGATTCACGATTAGATGAAGAAATATACAAAAATGTATAAAATGTAATATGTAACAAAATTGTACATTAGCGCTTGAGTTACGTCACAGTTGGTAACCCCAACCAAGATAGTAAGTAATAAACCTACAATAAAAGATAAAACCCAATTTCATATTTATGAAATTTAAAATATAAATGTCTATACAATAAAACAATTTCACATTTCTTAATTTTGTTTTTGTTTTTATTCTTTTAATTTTCATACCAAAAATGTAATTAGCTACAATTGGACCACTTTTAATTTTCTTTTCCTTTAACCCAAATGATATAATATTAAAAAAAAATATTAAATACGAAACTCAGCACAATGACGTTCAATTGCATTTGAAATATATTTACTTTGAACGTTATATTGTATTGTAATATGGAACTAAACTTATGGTGAAATTTTTTTTTTTTTAATATATTTCTCTGCCAAATAAATGTGGACAGGAAATTACACAGCCTTTCCTGTACAGGCGAGGCTGTAAATGGGGAGTCTGGGCTGGGGAATAACTCTTACGACATGTGTGGGATTCGAACCCACACTCCCTCGGTTTTTACAGCGTATTTTATACGCTCTTACTCACTAGGACACTGAGGTCCGTTAAACGTTGTAAAAGTTGGTCTTAAGACCAATTTCAAACTATAAAGTTGATAATAAGAAAAAATAAAATTTAAATATAAGTTTAAATGTCGATGTTTTATTTTTTTTTTATTTTTCCAAAATAAAAAAACCATAATTCTCTTGAACAGACTCTTGTAGTTTTATGTGATGTACTTCTAATTTTCTTTTTTATTTTGTTTTCTTTTTTAAAAAATGTTTATATTATTTCATATACATATGTCAAAATTTAAATTGGTACATAAACTGGTGTTGCGTACAATAGACTAAAGCCAGTGTACGATTGTACAACCGGTGTAAAATTAATTTGTATGAAAATTTATATGTAAGAATATACTGAACACACTAATACATCCAGTTTTACATTTAATCATGAATACCATTATTGTTTTTAACATAATACAAAAAATACATAATTTTTTTTATAAATTACAAAATTACGACAAAGTTAATTTATATTTTATTTTACATTTCAAATTTTTGACACCTTAAAGGAGTGACACCTTAAAGGAGTAGAGCTAGATATAGGCTATCTCGGTACTTAAAGTCGGTACTAAAACATCTGAAATTTTGTAAAATATCCTCAGATTTTATATCTAAAAGCATGGACAACAGGAAATATAGAGCTCGCTTATTTTTAGACCTACAAAAAGCTTTTGATTGTGTGCACCATGAGATACTTCCTTTTAAATTTTATCAATTGAAATTAAATCAAATCCAATTAAGATTTATGGAAACAAATAAAAATTATATTCATACGGGTATTTCAGAGTGGACACAGTCTAGTCTACTGAATTCTTCCTCGTTTTTATTGTTAAACTAAGATGGAACTTGTCTGTTAAAATAAAATCTTTAGCTATATATTATTATATATGCATAATGTATATATAAATTGATTAATATTACGACAGTCAGATATTTTTTCAAATCATCAAGAATATATTTACAAAATTAAAAATTAAAAGGTATATTGTCCATTTTTTAAAAGAAAAATTTTAAAATTATTGACAGGCTAAATTAAAAATGAATAAAATTGAAAAGACAAAAGAAATCCTTTCTTTAAAATTCAATTTATTCGGTTCTTTCCAGTACATTTTTCTAAACCTAAACTAAAGTACGAAAAATATTCACTTTTTGCATCTGAATAGATGTTTTGTATATATATGTATCCCATATACCTATGTTTATGTTATGTTTATAATATGTATTTAAGAATTTTCATATTGATTGGAATGAAGATGACATCTTTCAATATTTCAATTTTAGCAAAAATTTTTTTTAGCATGATACAATATAATTGCAACAACAAAAATTTCATTAAATTTTTGAAATTTATTCCATTATTAAATTGTTACACTGTAGTTCAGTTTGAATAAATAAAGGACTTAATCAAATTTTTTAGAATTCCTTTTAAAAAAGAAAGTTTTTGATAATTTGAATTGTTTTATTGCTTGAATTTAATTGTATTGAATTGGGTGTATTTTTATATACTGTTTTTTAGCACATTTCCAAAAAAAAATTTGAAAAAATGTGCCAATTAGTTTCACTCTGACCGTCCGTTCGTCTGTTTACAAAACTTCTACACCGTTAAAGATAGAGAAAAAAATTTTTAAGCATGGGTAGGTCTCATAAAAAAATTAATTTTGTGGAACAACTTTTTCATGTAGTTCCAGTGAACTACTAGCCCCTCAAACATTGAAAAAACCTTATTTTTAAACGCGTATATTTCATGTTCCGCTTAACATGTTTTTGAAAATTAATTTGAAAACGTCATGCGACAGGTATTTTTTTTAATTTTGTAAATTAATATCAAAATTATACAATTTTTTTTAATTTAGTATTTAAATTTACCGTTATGTGAAAACCAAATTCTGCATGATTTTTTTATCTTCATAACTCCGGCAGACTTTTAGATAGGGAATTGAAATTTTGAGGCAAGAAAGAACTTTTAGAATTAGTATAAGTTTGCTCAGAAATTTTTTTTTGTATCAGCCCCTAATTAAGAACTATTAGGGCTCAAAAATTGAAAGTTTGCTATTTTTAGGCACCTGTAACTTAAGCATCTGTACAAATTTTTCTTCGGCAAGACATAAAAATTAAAGCACCAGCAATATATTTTTACGTATGTTAACCGTTTTCCTTAGTTATATAGGGTTCGGGACTTACAGGACCCTTACGGGACTTAAAGTCCTATTTGCACGTTTTTTCTTATTACATGAAATTTTAAAATTTTTCTGCAAGTCACAATTCTAAACAGTTTATATTGTCTTTTGGAAATGTGCGCTTTTAAAAACCGTTAGTTTACATTCTATCTTGTTTAATCTTATTTTGTGCTTTGAATAATAAAAATATATTAAACAAATTTAAAATAAAACTCAACTAATATTGCTTAATACTAAATTAATATTGTCAATCAATATAAATGCATTTTTGAATACAACTTTCATACATTTTTTGAGCATAATTTATTGATATTTAGAAACACTTAAATTTACAAATGGTTAGAGCAGTAATAAAAAACTTCTTTCAATAATCTCTAATAACCGTATACAAAAAATTACCATTACAGGTTGCTGGATTGAGAATTTGAATGGATGTATCTGTGTTTGTTTTCTTTTTTTTAATAAATCATTAAACTCGTACGACCGTAGTTCTTAAAATATAATAAATTTAGCATTTTGCTTGCGGACCCTTAACGAATAAGAGATGGATACCTGACCTCATTTACCTGAATTTCATATATCTGAAATACAAATACGAATACGAGTATATTTCTTTTCTCACAATCGATTTTTGAATCGATTAAGCCATGTACATACAATATGTAACTCAAAAAAGAAAAGAGCTATAGAATACTGAAACATTTACCATTTTATTTTTGCAAAATTGTTAGTTTCGCTATTGAAATTGAACAAGTTCGATCGACGGATTCACGTAGTTCAAATAAAAAATTTTTTTATATGAAAATAATTAAACATCAATTGAAGTTGGTGTCGGAAATTTTGTGAAAAGAAGTCAAGTTCATTTTAATAATTTCTGTAAAATTTCGTTGCTTTAGCACAACACACTTCTGGCGGATGTCTGCCAAACACCGTTTTTCTTTATTTGAAAATAACTCAGTGTTTATTAAAACTATATAGGTACCTAAAATTTTGTGTATATAGAAGTTAAGTTTAATGCCAAAGATTTTGACGAAATTGGTTTAGTCTAATGCAACAGGTTTGGGTAACTGTATAAAACTTATATCCTTATATTTTCGGACATAATAAAACTAGACATTGGACATGTTAAAAAAAGATGATCAAGTTTAATGACAATAACTTCTGTGTAGTTATTTGCTTTAAATGGCATAAGAGTTTCAGATAGCTGTCATATTTTGGCACTTAATTAATTTAGACATCTGAAATTTTATAAAAGATTATCAAGTTTACGAATACGAATAAATACTCAATTTAATCGTATATCTAAATTTCTATTTTTAAAATCTGCTTAAATCTATTAATCTAAATTTATTTATATTTCTTCATAGATAATGTAGCAAAATTATATTTTTTATACACATTTTTCTTCTATAAAGTATAATTGCATAATTAAGTTGCAAAATACCGTATTATACTGATTGTCTGGATATGAAACATCGCGAAGATAGTTGAGATTGAAAATATGAAATTAAAAATATGGACAGATAGGTTATTTATATCGGTTTGGAAGTAGTTTGAAATGAATTTTTTTTTTTTCTGATATAAATTTTTATTTAAATTTTAATATCCGATATAACAATAAAAATTATAATATTTTTTAAATATCTGAAATTATCTTTAGATTTGATTTCAATCGCGTTTTCTTAGTTATATATACATATATATATATATATATATATGTATATCTATTATAAAAAAGTAGCGTTATTTTTGTCAGATTATCTTATTCTTTATTGTTATACGTTGTACAAATTTTAAGTATTAATTTATCATCAATTTTTCTTTATCATCCATTTTCATTTGTTTGGTTGACATTATGAATACTGTGGATATATTATATACATTTACACACATGCGAAAACATTTAATACTATAATTCTATGTCCTTAGTGTTCTAGGGAAATCAATGAATCATTTTAAATAGCCCTTTTAGGAATAATGACAGAAAAAAAAAGTCTTGATTGAAATCGAAATGATTTGGGAATAAACAGAAAGAATAATATTAACTCACAAAACAATTGACGCCTAATATGCATTTTTATTGTTTTTTTTTTTTTTTTTATTTTTTTTTATTATTTTTCTCTCTTTTCAAGTTTTCCATTGTACTGATGAAAAAAAAAACAAAAAAAATGAAAAAAAAAACAAAAAAAAGAAAATAAAGTTAAATAAAAGAGTTTTTAAATTTTGTCAGATCACATGAATACATATATGTTTATATACTCTTTATATAATACAAAAAAAAAAAAAGGTTAAAATTTTTACAAACATGTAAAAAAAATGTCCTTCCAAATTGTCCTATATTGAAAATGATTTTCCAGTTTATTCAGATATTTTGGTTTTTTTTTCTATTTAAGTTTTTTAGTTTTTCATTTATTTGTCATTTTTACAAAAAGAAAAAAAAAAACAAACGGAAAGGAAAATTTTGCCTTTTATTTTTGTCTATATTCCAGCTCTTTTACTTTTGTATAAATGTATTTATTGTTGTGAAATGTATTAGGGATGTTCCAAGTTTTGTATTCATATTCGCGAATAAGTTGATTTTATTATTTAAATTAAGTTTTAATATGTTTTTTATACGCATTTCAAAAAATTAATTCAAAAAGTCTTTAAAATTACAAATTAACTCATTTTTTTTTAGTTATTTTTTTTTAGTTTTTAGTTACTGTCAAATAAATTACACAGCCTTCCCTTTCCAGGTTTTTTTTTTTAATTTACCTATTTTTCATTTTTTAAAGAAATAGGGAAGCATCTGTTATTTCTATTTTGTTCCTATTATATACCTACCCGTATTAATTTTTTGCTCTTTTTCTGACTCAATAGAATTCTTTTGGGGCAATATACATGACTGTTTACATACCTATTACTCAAAATATGTAACAATAAATAGATTAGACTAAAGAAAGCGGGTAAAAGCCATAATAACATTTTCTTAAAATCGACTTTATTATATGTTTTTTATATTAAATAGTCAGTGTTGGTTTATTTATTTATTTATTTAATTAATAAAAAAAAAACACGAACTCCAAATTTCCTAGATATTTGTTAACCTTATTCCAGCAATTTACTTTTATATTAAAACAGTCCAAGATATTCAAGCTTTACAAATCAATTTTACTTTCTAATTTTTAAGGGGCGAGTTCGATTTTGATAAAAGTATATTTTAAAAAATATTTTTTTTACATATTATTTTATTTTAGCAGGCACTTAAGTTTTAGCAGAGACTTTTAAGGAAAAGTTAATTTTTCTTAAAATGATACTAATAACAAATTTAAAATCAACATCAAATGTGACAGTTTATTATATCGAAAAATAGATGGCGTTGCAAATATTAAATTTGGCGATGTAAACAATAAATTCATTTTTTTTTAAATTAAAATATTAAAAAATATTACAAAATATAGAAGGATGGAAAATAAATAAAATGAAGGAAAAACAAAAGTGTAAATAGAACAATAAATATATATGTATTTAAATTATGTAAACATTCTTTTTTTAGAGATATGCGCTAGATTTTAAACTTCGACTTCAGGAATTAAAGAGCTACATGGCAGGATTTAATTTCAACGTTTATTGAAATAAAAACTACCTCATTTATCGAAAAAATTGGTATGATATGAAATTGCTAGAAAACTCAAAGGTGCAGCACACAATATTCAAGGTGAAAAACTTAAGTAACAATGGCAAGACATAAAACTGGTTGCTAAATCAAATATTTCTTTGTTCTACAACAAACAGAAAAAAATTGGAAGGAAAGATTTATCAGAAAAGCCCAGCCAGTTGGATAATTAAAAAAAAAAAAAAATCAAATATTTATTGTTTTATACATAAACCAAAATTACAATTTTAAAAAAATTCCGATTTTAAGACTTTAATATCAACTTTAAAACAGCTACTGACAAAATTAAAATTTATGGTACTTTTTAAAATAAATTTGATTTAAAAATATGTCATTAGTAAGGAATTTTAGTTAGTAAAACATTAAGTCGTTAACAATGACTTAGTGAAAGCTTATTAGTATCTTTAGTCCAGCAGTATCTTTAGTCTCTTATAAATAGTTTATGTGTCATAATTTTTATGACAGTTTATGTGTATTTTATTTTCTATAATTTTGAGCTTGTTAACAAAATCCGGATTTCAATTAGTTTGTTATTGCGGTTACAAGGTATGTAAGCCTTACGTTTTTACATTTTTTTTTTTTTTACAAATTATTGATTAGAAGAACATAATAATTTAAACTAATAATCGATAGAAACATATTCCATTTTAAACAAACAAACAATATATAGAATTATTTGTTTAATTATACGTAAATATAGAACAATAAGAACAGGACTCACGATAACAAATTGAAATTTTAATTTCAGAGCTAATTCTACAGTTTTTATAGAGCCATAGTCTATACAGTAAAAATGATATTCAAATTATTTGCCTAAATATTTTTAATTTGTAGATATATTTTCACCTTAAAGAATCGTTATTACTATTTGCATTCATAAACACTTAATTTTTTGTATTAGATGCATCGCTGTTAAATATGAAAAATATTTTTGAATATTCACATAACTATACGAAAAGAAAATTAAAAAACAAAAACTTACACAATGCTCTTACATGATAAACAATCATATTTAGTGTTGAGATGAGTGGCATTTTGCGACAAATCACTGTCTTTACCATAAAAACTCTTTTAGGACAGAAACAAAAATTAAAAAAAAAAGAAAAAACAAAAACACATGCAGTTTCTTGCTGTTGGTTAAAGAAAAAAATGATTTCATTTTTGTTATTATTGTTTGTAATATTTTGTTACTGTTGCATTTATTCTATAAGATACTTATTGTATTGTACATGTGTATGTGTGTACAAAATACAATATAATATGTGGTTCTATTCTGTTATACAATTTTCTTTCTTTTTTTATCCAATGCTTATCATTTATGATTTTTAGGACATTTTTCAAAAAAAAAAAAAAAAATTTGAAAAAAAGACCTGTTAGTGTTACTCTGTCCGTTCGTCTATTCGACATTTAGTTTATTTATAAAGCTTCTATACACCATTTAAAATTTAACAGAGAAATTCTAACCATAAATAGGTTTCTTAAAAAAAATAATGTTGTTCTTTCAAATTACAGAGTTACCGCCTCTTGAAATTGAAAAAAAGCTCTATTTTAAAATGTGTATATTTTGTCGGGATTTTCCAATCTAGGGGCGTCAAACAGCTGAACGTTTTTAGCACATTTCCAAAAAAATTTTGAAAAAATGTGCTTATTAGTTTCATTCTGCCCGCGCTTCCGTCTGCCTGTCTGTCTGTCTGTTCATCCATTTGCTTTATTTAAACACCTGTAACTTACTCATCTGTACACATTTTTTCCGGCAAAACATAAAAATTAAAGCTCTAGTATTTTTGCGTGTGTTAACGGTTTCTTTCAGTTAAATGGGGTTCCAGAGTTACAGCCCCTCAAAATTGCAAAAAAGTCCTATTTTTCCTTATGTATGAATATCAGCCTCTTACTTCAGTGCTTAGTAATATCAGGCTCTTACAGACAGTACTTTAACTATGTAAAAACGCTATAAGTTACTTGTGCAATTAAGCATTATTGAAAATTTTCTATTTTTAAACCCCTACACAACTTATGAATGTGTGGTTATAATTAAGTTTTCCTTAAAATTGAAGAAAGTTCCTCTTGTTTTTCTATTACTTATAAAATTCTAAGAAAATAATAGACTTGCAAATTTTGGTGCAAGTCTAAACAACTTTTGTTGTCTTTTAGAAAATGTACCCATTTAAAAACCTTTGGTTTTTTCATACTACCTTGTTTTAAGGATTTTTTATAATAAAACTTTTAGTATTTGTATTTGTGTTCAATAAAATGTTGCCTTTAAATTTTATTTTTGTGTTAGTGGTGTTTTTGGTTGTACTAATGAATGTAAAAGTATATATGCATATGAATGCATTACCAACGTACGTAAAATAAAATAACTTTATATTATTGTGTTGTTAGTTTTTCTTATTTTCAAAAAAAAAAAAATTATAAAAATTCACTAATATTTTTTTTGTCAGACTGTTTAGAAAAACTTAACTCCTTAAAGGGGCCTCGGAAACCTAGGGCGTAAGAGCGTATAAAACACGTTGTAAACACCGCGGGAGTGTGGGTTTGAATTGTAAGAATAATTCTCCTTTACATTTACATCCATGCCTGAAAAGGAAAGATAGATAGATCTAAGTTAAAAAATAATTTTTGCGGACTGTAACCATCTTCAAGATTAGAAGGTTACGGGCTCCAAAAAGTTATTTAATTATAAAATCGAATACATCTAAATGGTTATGACTAAAATTCATTTTTTCGATCTGAAAATTTCAAAAAACAGAAAATTTTTTAAAACTGAAAATTTAAAAATATTAAAAAGCTAATACAAATTTTTTTTTAAATATGTTTCACTTATGAGGTGATTCAATGATTTTAATTGATTTTGATTTCATTTGATGATTCAATGATTCAATGATTAGATGGCTCAATGATTTTCTGCATAGTTTTCTATACAGAAAAAACTTTTGGCTAGAAAATAACCAGAATTTTTGAATCCTTTATATTAGTTTCTTGGAAATGTGCCCCTTTAAAAATCTTAATTTTATAAAATTCTTTATTTTTGATTTTTTTGTTTTATTTATTTCATCCTAACCAACAGCAAAACAAAGAATAGCATTTGTTTTTTTTTTTGTTATTCTTTTGATTAAAAACTAGTGGTGAGTCTATACTGAAAATTGTTTCATACGAAAGGTGACAGTTTTTGAATAGAGTTTTCCTTTATTGTCATTTCGTTTGATACCATAAAAAGAAAAGTAAAAGGCATGCTCTGCAATTGAAATTTTATTTTATATGCATGTATATAAGAGTATTCGATGCTATTATCTACAATTTAAAATTAGTTTTTACGGTTATAAGGTGTAATATTCTACTTATTTTCTTCTGACAATTAATATCAATCCAAAAATTTTATTATAATAAAAAAATCTGTTAATTTTTATACATAATTCGGTAAATAATTTGATTATTATTTTTACGGTCTTTTTACAAAGTAAAATACTCTTACTCCCAATTATATCAACCTTTGAGAAAGAACTTTAAAATCCCTCCTAAATCAGAATTCGGCATATACATAATGTATATACATATTCTGGAAAAAGCGGAAATCCTGGCTTTGAATCCAACTATAAAATCTCACCGAATTTTTTTTCCTTACATGTATGTTTCAACAATGAAAATCTTATAATAGTGAGGGCTGCCGCCTCCAAATCCCAGCTGAAAAAATTATTGAAACCCTGATTTTTTAACCAACTCTAATATCACTAATTCGGAATTTGCCATATACATACATGTTCTGGAAAAAGCGGCATTCCTGGTTTTGAATCCAACTCTAAATTTAAAACGAATTATAATATTAAAACTACTTTGGGATTTTAGTATTTTGAGATTTAGCAATTTGGGATTTTGGGATTTTGGATTTTGGAATTTGGGATTTGTTTTTTTTTTATGATTTTGGCATTTGGGATTTCGTGGCGCTCCCTCTTTTTTCGTGTAAAAGAAATGTAAACAATGTTCTTTGGAAAAAAATCAACATAATTCCTTAGAAGAACCATTCATGAAAATCTTCAATTCTTAGGTTTATATACAAAGTAATTTTCTATAAGGAAATTGTTTTTATGTGTATTAATGTGTTAATTATTTTATATTACCGTTAGCTATTAACGTATCAAGACTTTAAAGTATAGATCATTTGTTTAAAAGTAATTCTCAGTAATTTTTTATCTTACTAATATAATCATTTATTTCTAAAAGTGTAACTTATAACGATAGAATGGCGGTCATTATGGAATTAGTATGTTCGTTAATTTTAGTAACCTTTACTCCAATTAGGCTGTCGTTAAGCTATGAAAATTGTCCGGAGAGGTAAAGTTATGTGTAAAAAAAAGTTCTCTTAGTTTCTTTAGGATGCCTCGGTGGCCTAGTGGTCAAGCATGTGGCTTATTAACCAAGTGCGGATTCAAATCCTGCACAGGTAGCAAGTTGAAAACAAATCGTCCTTGTTAGCAAGTGTATATAGTGTAAATATACAATATAAACAAAAGAAATAATATTAGTGTATAATTTAATAATAGTATTCGACCAATAATGGCCTTAGTATAGCCGATGGTTTTGTAATATTGCAATATCCTATGTGGTTTGTAATATTAATATAAATAAATAAATAAATTTGTTTCTTTACATCTATCCTATAGTTGACCTTTTTTGAAATTATTTTGTTTTTGTTAGTTAGTCAATGAAACGATGAATTGCTTTTCATATATTTCGCTTTATCGTTTATTCTTACGAAATTTTACGTATAAAGGAAAAAAGAAAAGAAGAAAAAAAAAAACGAAAAAATTATAAATAGTCAGCAATTGTTAGAAAAATAAAAAACAAGTCCTTGATATTCTTTTTTTTTTTTTTATTTATTGTAAAATAGAACAATTCAAATGAAAAATTGACTAAAAATATGTGGTCTTTTCGTTTGTGGAAATTACACTTTTTTCTTTTTTTAGTTTGAATTTTTCTTTTATATTTTTTGTCTTGTAAATTACAGTTTTATTTACGAATATCCAGAGTAATTTTTGTTTATTTTATATGTAGGGGGGGGGAGAGGGGGGCTGATAATAACAATCAAATACAGTGTACAGTACTTATTGTCTATTATTCTAAATAAAAAAAAAACATGCTAAAGATTAAAAATAATGACAATTTTTTTGTTATTCTATCAATCTTTTATTTATCTTTTTGTAGTGGGAAAAATTCTATATAGAAAATTATTAAAGGTTAAACGAGACTATATTTAAATTTTAAAAAAAATCGTTTAAAAAAACAACCCTAGACTCAAAAGATCTATATCCCAAAAAGAAGATTTTTTCATTTCGCAGTTTTTGTTTTCAGTTTGCATAGATTAGAAATGTTATAAAACCAAAATTTTTGAAAGGTTCACATGTTCAAAAATATAAAAAAATATTTTTGAACTGTTACTATAAATACTTCTCCAATTTATAATTTATCTTAGATTTTTTTCTGTGAAGTGTTCTTGTAATAAATTTGAAGGCACTTTTTAGAATTTTAATCAAATCTTGTATAATTAGAAAAGGTTGTTAACATATAAAACAGCGTAATGTTTAAACTTTTGTGTATTAACTTTAAAAAATCTATACAGGTACGTCTTGGTTTGCAAGTACCTAAAACTAATAAATAATTTTCAATAGGTCTCAAACAGACTTAACCAAAATGTTTTACAAATTTCAAATTTCAGCTCCCCCTATTACTATGTGTTGTAGATTTTGCGTCCACTTATAACACATCTGCCAGCCAATTAAAGATCTGTAGATTGTTTAGAAGATACGATTTGTCAAAAGTTTTACAAAAAATAAATGAACATAACGGTAAATATAAAATTTGAATTTGAAAAAATAATGCTATTTTTATTAAACATTTTCTATATTAATGTATGCTTACAATATATCTATGCGCTAGCTTTGTTTGCTAATTGTACACCTGTTATAATAATAAGTCTATTTGTACTACATGTACATGCTAGAAATGAATAAAAGTACACAGATAATCTAAACGATTAAATGGTAATGGTAATATAAGGAAATTCGAGAATATGTTAGGAATGTATTTTTATTTATATAATTAATGTTAATTAAGTATTTTTCAATTACTATCATTAGTTAACAACATCTCGAATTCCTTAAATTGCAATTTATAAAATTCTCAATATTTTATTATAATTTTATATTTCAGTTATAAGCTATAATGAAAATAGTTTGTTTAATATTTGGATATTTAAATATTTCTTAGTTAACATTATGATATTTGGTTATCTGTGAGTTATGAGGTATAAATTAAAATAAATTGTTATTTTGCATTTGGTATTAGTTTTAATTATAATATGTTTATGTTGTTCGGTTCTTGAACTCAATGATGAATGGTAGTTAAATTGATTCGAAAACTAAGATAACAATTAATGTTTTCACTTTTTCTAGAATCAAACCAAGATTTAATTCGAATTTTATTTAAGACCCAACATTACTAAATAGAAAAATTAAGTACCTAAGAATTAGTAATACATATTCCTTCCATTAATTACTTTCAGTAAAGCTATAAATTAAGAAACTCTTTGTTGTTTGGCAATTTCAAATTAAAAAAAAAATTTAAAAAATAAATTTACCTAATTATAATCATTTTAATATAAGGCTTTTTATCAACCTTGAGTAGTTGCATCTTTGTAATAAGTTGGACTATATTAAAACATTGTTCCACTACAATTAATTTTTTAATGAAATCTATTCATAGTTAAATTTTATTGCTCTATCATAAACGTTACATAGAAAATTTTTTTTAAGATTTAAGACTTAAATTTTGCAAACAGACAGATGGACAAACGGAAACCAATAAGCAACTTTTTAATTCAAACAGTTAAATTTTTAGGGATATTTTTTTATCAGATTTTTTGATATTTAATAGATAGAAAAGATGAAGAAAATTAAAATTTATACAAATAAAATATTTTCATTAAATTCAGTTTAGGTACGCAATGAAGAAAATTCAAAAATGCAATACAAGTTCTTCACCTTTCGAAAGATTCACTTTTTTTAATCATTTGTTACAGTAATTTGGAAAATGTCATAATATAAATATTATTTATACTCGTAATGTACTCTTTTTGCATGCTATCAATTTAAAAGTTTAGTATTCCAACAATTTGTTTTTAGTATGGGGAATAAAGGTATATTCTTAAGATATAATAGCAAAAAAAATATTTCTTAATAAAAAAAATATAAAAAAAAAAAAAAAACAAAAATCTCATAAAAAACTTTAGGATAAATATTCAGAACGATAACCTTTATCTTTATCAGAGTATTACCGTTAATCGCAAAATATGTTAGAAACCTTTGGTGGTATTTTCTCATTCACACATAATTTTATTTTTCATTTTTTCTAAATTTGAAAAACAAAAAAAAAAAAAATAAAAAACCAAAATAGAAGAAAGTTATTTGTAATATTTGGTATTTTAAATCTTAAAGAATATTCTTTAGTGTAGAGAAAATTTAAAAATTATATTCCTTTTTTTTTTCAAGATTTTATTTTTGAGGTTTCTGGGACATGAACTAAAATATAAAATGAAATTTTATTTTTAATATTCGGCAAAAAAAAAAAAAAACTTTATTTTTAAAGAATGCGGTTTTTTAAATCGATCGTGTGTAATTTGTTTAAATGAAGGGATTTATTTTGTGCAGGATGCAGTGTGCATAGAAAAAAAAATTTGGTATTAGAATATCGATAATGGATCAAAAATGTAAGCAAAATTTTTTGATTTTTTAATGTTGCATGTTAATGTTTTTTTTGAGGGATAGTTTACGGTAAACTGAAAATGTTAGAAAGCCTAAATAAGGCTCTGAGTTTTTTTTTTTTTAAATTGTCATCTCTTAATACATATATCTAATACTAAGTGGCTTTAGTGAATATCATTTTTTTTAAATGTACATTTCGTTTTTTATAACACGTTGATGAAAATTTAAGGAGAAAAACAAAAAAAAAAAAAATATAGCTCTTCAATTCATTTTAATATTTTCTTGTTTATTTTTTTTTTTTTAATATTTTCATTCCTTTTTTTTTTGGTTTTCATTGTGTTTAAATTTAATTCAAGAAAAAAGTAAAAAGTATTTATAGATATGAGAATGCATTTGAAAGATAATATTATGTGTGTAATATGAAATTGAAAATTTAAAACCAGTTGTCCTTAAATATATGGACAGATTTTTAATAATTTTAAAAATCTGATTGTATTGAAATTTTATATAAAAATTTGATTATTTTGTTTTCTTTTTTGTTTAAAATAAATTGTATAGTTTTGAAAGTGATTTTGTCACATGTCATTCAGTTTAGATTCCCCTAGGTGTTTTTAATATAAAAAAATGAAATTTTATTTTAAAACAAATTTAAATATATTTCAAAATATGTATTGTTTTTTTTTTTTTTTGATTCTAAATAGTGTAAATAAATTGAAATTTAATTTTCATGGTGTGAAATTTATTTTTAATATTCTTTTTATATTGAATAAAATTAGAAAATTTACTTAACAAACGATTTGTTTAACGAATGTAACTATATATTATTTATTATACTAGCAGAGTACCCGGCGTTGCCCGGACTATTTTATTGGCTTTATGAAATAAAAATTATTAACTTTTGTTTCTGCGTTAATATAATTTAATTAATATAGTTAACTTATTATTATGCATTTACAGATGCTGGTAGTTTATATTCTATTTTTTATTAGATTTAGTTAAATTGAATAAACAGAGCCAAGAATTAGAGACAATTCTTCTACCAAAAATTTTTAAAGGAATCAATAATCTATTGAGTACACAATTACGGCGAAGTGAATTTCCACAATATATTATTTAATACCGAGACATAAAATCGAATTTCAATTATGACCATAATGTAGTATATTTTTTTTCGTAAGTAATGTCACTTCATGTTTTGTGAATTATCCTTTTAAGCATATTTTGAAAAATTTGCTATTAAGTTCGCTCTGTCCCTCCGTCTGTTTACAAAACTTATATATTCGTTAATATTCGTTAATACCGAAACATAAAATCGTATTTAAATTATAAAAGGCCATAATGTAATCAATTTTTTTTTTGTAAGTAATGTCACTTCATGTTTGGGTGAATTATCCTTTTAAGCACATTTTGAAAAATTTGTTATTAAGTTCGCTCTGTCCCTCCGTCTGTTTAAACTTACATACTGTTTAATAAAGAGCAATGAAATATTAACTATGCTTAACTTAGGTTTTCTAATTATATTCCCAAATTGATTGGCTAAAAATATGTGTAAAAATTGTATATGGATAAGAATGTAAGATTTTCTATATGTACATATTTCAATGATATTTTATGGGAAACATGTTATACACATGCATCTTATGTAGGTAGACCACATGTAAAGACCACATTTAAGTAATGCATTTCTGAATGATGACATGATGATTATCTAATGTAGGAGATTGTTTCTGTTTTTTAACATGAAAATGTTATGTTGTTAAGACTTAAAAACAGTATTCTTAAGATACTTAATAAGATTACTTTAATTAATGTTCTATATTAGAAATTTGCATTGAAAGGTTTTTATGGAATATTAGAAACAGTATAGATAAAAGTAAAGAGTGTTGGAAATATCTTTTTAATAATAATAA
Organism: Poecilobothrus nobilitatus; assembly: GCA_947095535.1. Lineage (NCBI taxonomy): Eukaryota > Metazoa > Arthropoda > Insecta > Diptera > Dolichopodidae > Poecilobothrus > Poecilobothrus nobilitatus. Next base: position 320,437,592 of record OX352772.1, on the reverse strand, counting down.
CAATACACAAAATTAGGCAAAATATTATTAATAAGTGCTCGTGCGGAAATGGATTAATAAACGTTAACAAACATTTTGTCACAGGCTTAATTTAGAACCATAAATTCATCCTCCCAAATTAGACCGAAATTAGAAACAAATTTTTTTTTGACAGTCTATCGTGTAGAAATGTGTTAATGTATCACAACAAAATTTATTGAATGAGTTTGTGTGCCAAAGTGCAATACTTGTGCAAATTTTCAATTGGTCAAATCGTTTAAGCACAACAACAAAAAATGAGAATTTCATGGCCTGAAGCCTGATGGGTTAATGTATCGTAACCAAATCAACTCAGAAAGCTTTTGTTATAAAGACCTACACTTTTGTAAATTTTCAACTCAATTGGTAAAACGGTTTAAGTACGACAACAAAGAAATTAAAAACTTTTATTGAGCCCTGGTGCCGAAACGGGTTAATGGATCGTAACCAAATCTCCTCAGTAAGCTCCTGTGGTAAAGAGCTACACCTTTGTAAATTTTCAAATCAATTGGCAAAACCGTTTAAGCGCGACAACAAAGAAATTGAAAAATTTCATTGAGTCCTGGTGCCGAAACGGGTTAATGGATCATAACCAAATCAACTCAGTGAGCTCCTGTGGTAAAGAGCTACACTATTGTAAATATTCAACTCAATTGGTCAAACCGTTTAAGCAGGACAACAGAAAAATTGAATGAACTTTGTTCGGCTCTCGTGCCCAAACGGGTTACCGGATCTTCATAAAAATTTCTCACAGGCTTTTTTTCAGACCATAAAACCACCATACAAAATTGGACATAAATCGGAAACAAAAAATTTTTTGGAAGCCCGCCGAGCCGAATCCGGGTAACATATTGAATCCAAATTGCTTCGGTACCCGTCCAATGATAAGAAGAATATTTGTCCAAATTTTCAACTCAATCGATCAAACCGTTTCGGCAGGACAACGAAAAAACGAAACGGCTTTAAATAGCTCTCGGGCCGCAATGGGTTAATGAACCGAAACGCGATATAGCCTATAACACTTTCCGGGTTCGTAGGAACGTTCCTGCAAAATTTGGTTGCAATCGGACTGGTGGTTTTTACGTGAAAAGGGCACAAACAAACAAACAAACAAACAGAATTTCTTCCTTATTTATTAGACTAGCTGAGTACCCGGTGTTGCCCGGAGTACTTTATTGGCTTTATGAAATAAAAATTATTAATTTTTGTTTCTGCGTTAATATAATTTAATTAATATAGTTAACTTATTACTATGCATTTACAGATTTATGGTAGTTTATATGCATTTATATTTGTATTTATGCATTTATGGTAGTTTATATTCTATTTTTTATTAGATTTAGTTAAATTGAATAAACAGAGCCAAGAATTAGAGACAATTCTTCTACAAAAATTTTTTAAAGGAATCAATAATCTATTGAGTACACAATGACGGCGAAGTGAATTTCAATTAAGACCATAATGTAGTACATTTGTTTTCGTAAGTAATGTCTCTTCATGTTTTGGTGAATTATCCTTTTAAGCACATTTTGAAAAATTTGTTATTAAGTTCTTTCTGTCCCTCCGTCTGTTAAAACTTATATACTGTTTAATAAAGAGCAATGAAATATTAACTATGCATAGGTCTCTTAAAAGAGTAATGTTGTAGAACAACGTTTTTATATAGCCTCACCGTTGGAGATCCTACAGCACCGACAGCTCTTCAAATTTTGAAAAAACTTCTTTTTAAATGCGTACATTTCAGGTTCGTTTAACATATTTTCAATATAAAAAATACATGATTGTTTTTTATCTTTATAAATCAACCGGAATTTTTTTACGGTTACTTTTTCCAATTACGTTTTCAAATTGATTGGTTAAAAATATGTGTAAAAATTGTGTATGGATAAGAATGTAAGGTTTTCTGTTCTTTAAATATGTATGTACAGAAATGTGAATATGTTTTCTAATTTAATTGGTTAAGTTTATAGTATTTTTAAATATACGGATATTATACATACTATATGTACATATTTCAATGATATTTTATGGGAAACATGTTATACACATGCATCTTATATAGGTAGACCACATGTAAATACCACATTTAAGTAATGCATTTCTGAATGATGACATGATGATTGTCTAATAAAGGAGATTGTTTCTGTTTTTTAACAACGGCCGAAAATGTTATGTTGTTAAGACTTAAAAACAGTATTATTAAGATACTTAATAAGGTTACTTTAATTACTGTTCTATATTAGAAATTTGCATTGAAAGGTTTTTATGGAATATTAGAAACAGTATAGATAAAAGTAAAGAGTGTTGGAAATATGTTTTTAATAATAATAACAATACACAAAATTAGGCAAAATATTATTAATAAGTGCTCGTGCGGAAATGGATTAACAAACGTTAACAAACATTTTGTCACAGACTTTATTTAGAACCATAAATTCATCCTCCCAAATTAGACCGAAATTAGAAACAAAATTTTTTTTTTGACAGTCTATCGTGTCGAAATGTGTTAATGTATCACAACAAAATTTATTGAATGAGTTTGTGTGTGCAAATTTTCAATTGGTCAAATCGTTTAAGCACAACAACAAAAAATGAGACAGTTCATGGCCTGAAGCCTGATGGGTTAATGTATCGTAACCAAATCAACTCAGAAAGCTTTTGTTATAAAGACCTACACTTTTGTAAATTTTCAACTCAATTGGTAAAACGGTTTAAGTGCGACAACAAAGAAATTAAAAATTTTTATTGAGCCCTGGTGCCGAAACGGGTTAATGGATCGTAACCAAATCTCCTCAGTGAGCTCCTGTGGTAAAGAGCTACACTTTTGTAAATTTTCAAATCATTTGGCAAAACCGTTTAAGCGCGACAACAAAGAAATTGAAAAACTTCATTGAGTCCTGGTGCCGAAATGGGTTAATGGATCGTAACCAAATCTACTAAGTGAGCTCCTGCGGTAAAGAGCTACACTTTGATAAATTTTTAACTCAATTGGCCAAACAGTTTAAGTGCGACAACTAAGTAAATTACAAAACTTCACTGACCCCTGGTGCCGAAACGGGCTAATGGATCGAAACCAAATCAACTCAGTGAGCTCCTGTGGTAAAGAGCTACACTTTTGTAAATTTTCAAATCATTTGGCAAAAGCGTTTAAGCGCGAGAACAAAGAAATTGAAAAACTTCATTGAGTCCTGGTGCCGAAACGGGTTAATGGATCGTAACCAAACCTACTAAGTGAGCTCCTGCGGTAAAGAGCTACACTTTGATAAATTTTTAACTCAATTGGCCAAACAGTTTAAGTGCGACAACTAAGTAAATTACAAAACTTCACTGACCCCTGGTGCCGAAACGGGCTAATGGATCGAAACCAAATCAACTCAGTGAGCTCCTGTGGTAAAGAGCTACACTATTGTAAAATTTCAACTCAATTGATCAAACCGTTTTAGCAGGACAACAGAACAATTTAATGAACTTTGTTCCGCTCTCGTGCCCAAACGGGTTACCGGATCTTCATAAAAATTTGTCACAGGCTTTTTTTCGAACCATAAAACCACCATACAAAATTGGACATAAATCGGAAACAAAAAATTTTTTGGAAGCCCGCCGGGCCGAATCCGGGTAACATATTGAATCCAAATTTCTTCGGTACCCGTCCAATGATAAGAAGAATATTTTTCCAAATTTTCAACTCAATCGATCAAACCGTTTAGGCAGGACAACGAAAAAACGAAACGGCTTTAAATGGCTCTCGGGCCGTAATGGGTTAATGAACCGAAACGCGATATAGCCTATAACACTTTCCGGGGTCGTAGGAACGTTCCTGCAAAATTTGGTTGCAATCGGACTGGTGGTTTTTACGTGAAAAGGGCACAAACAAACAAACAAACAAACAAACAAACAAACAGAATTTCTTCCTTATTTATTAGATTGGCAGCATATGAAAATCTCTAATTTATATGTTTAAAAATTAATTTATATATGTTTAAAAAAGAAATGGTTATAAAATCAACTTTTATTAATCATGAAATATGTATATAAAAATATAATTACTGGGGATTTTAGAATTGGACACAAAATCAGGGTTCCAATAATTTAATTTGTTCAGTAGGGGCCAGCAAACCCCTATTTTTATTATTTATTTATTTTGTTTTTAAAATATGTATGTAAAAAATGTAATTAGAGGAATTTTAGAGCTGTTTTCAAAATCAGGATATTCACTTTTTCCAGAATATTTATATTATATGTAAAATTCTGAATTAGGAAGAGCTTTAGAGATGTATTCAATGTACAATGTACATTAATTTAAATTTAAAAATTTTTTTGTGAAATTGTTTTTGGGAAATTTTTTTGTATAAATTTTATTTTTTGGAATTTTATATCCACTATTTAAAACGAAAAAAATTTTTAATCTATTTAAAACGAAAAAAAATATTTGGTTTTAAAACGCGCGATTTTGAGACACAAGATTTTGATACGCGAGATTTTAAAATGCAAGGTTTCGAAGCCAACGCTATTTTTTTCTAAGTGTTGTTAATTTGTTACTTATATATTAAATAGTATTTTTACTCGACAATTAATGTATATAAAAAGTTAAACATGATAGTATTAGTGTTGTCTTAAAATGAATTACAAAAAATTATTTCCATCGACTTAAATAATGTTTTTTAAATTTTTTTATAGTAAAAATTTACAATATAATTTTTTTCTCTTTTCCACCCTTCTAAGTAGCAAAGCTGAGCATCCCCTTAGTTATTTATTATTCATATTTGATTAAGATTCAGTTTCTGGAATTATTAGTTTTATTAAGCCGTTGATTACTTGGCTGTAGTTATTGCACAGGACAAGACTATGAGAGCCATCTATTATCTAAAACAAGAATTATTTTATTTTTATTTTATTATATATGATGATATGTGATATTAATTATATGTTATATATCCTTTTTTTACTTATTTCACTCTGTTCATCCTTCCATCCGTTTGCTATTATGTCATCTATATGATTTAATCGCTATTTCAACACTAGACATTTTGAATAAAAGGCAAGTACCTTAACCACTGCACCATTGGCTGAATACAATATTGTTAAAAAAATTTGCTATATAATAAAGGTTATATAAATTTTTTCTTCTATTATAAAAAGAGTTTTTAAACTGTTGTGTAAATCGGTGTATATTATTTGACATGTATACATATTTTCTTCAATTAAATATTATTAAATAATAGTCCATATAAAATTTATAGTCCTTCAGTAGATTAATGAAATGTAGTTATCAATTCAAATTTCTTTAGGTATCTATCTACGTCAGAAAAAGTTTAATCCGGAATTGTGTTTTTTGAACTGGCAATGCTAAGAAGATTATAATGAATGAAACAACCGAACTCAAACTTAAATTAAATTTTATGAAAAAGTTGAGAAACAAAAATCAAATGTTTTAAAAATTAAAAATTATAAAATAAAAAAATTTAAATTATAATAGTTTGAGAATAACTTTTATTATTTTAAAAAGAATTTTTAGTTTTTTGATGTTATCTGCATAACTTACAATCTTCTAATCGCAAATATTTTATATTGAACTGAACAGTATGCAGTATTAAATATAAAATTATTCGAATAGTATCACATACGGGATATATTTTAATATTCTTTATACTCGGATCTCTCTCTTTTTCTTTTGTACTGAAAATAAAATTATTGTACATTTTAGAAAAAAATTAGGTTAGAATGTTATTTATAGATTTAGCTTTACTGTTATTTTTTTTTTTGTTCCCTCGATTTAAATTTAAATTTTTAAATTTAACTTTTTGTACCTGGATAAATTCCATATATTATATAAGAAGTTCTTTATTACCTTCTTTAGCTTCCTTTAAAATAGTTTGAAATTTAAGTTTTCTTTAAAGAATTTAAATAACTGTTTTTTTATTTCTGGTTTATTTAGCTTGTAGTTTATTCCAGAATGTTAATCCTTTAGTACGTGATGAAAAATTTTGCTTTTGTTAACATTTTAAGAAAGGGGAAATTTTCTTTGCGGGAACAAGTAAATATTTTTGAGTCGTTAATTATGTTTATAAAAATTTCTTTTCATATCGTAGCCAGTACAGTAAAATTGATTATGTTTTTGTTTTTACTTTTAACTGCTATAAGAAGCATAATGTATTCACTAAATCAGTTTGTATTCATATTACATTAAGCTTTACTATTTTTTAAATCATTTTTTCCACTTACCACTTAATTATTCGGTTGTAGTTATTGTATACCTATAAGATTATCAACTATTTTACGTTATACAAGAGTAAGTTTATTTTTATATAATGATATTAATTATTATAATATAAACTATTACGATATAAATTAGTAATATTGATTATGACTTATGATCGGGGAGTTAATCCGAGATCTAACCACCACGCCGTTAGTCAGATTGCTAGTAATTAATTATTTTGTACAAAGTTTTGAAGTTTTGAAGTTTTTTGGATGGATAAAAAGTTTAAATCAATAAAACACAAATATCTGAAGAAACTTAAAATAAAAATCTACATATTGTAGTTATTAAAAAAAAACAAATAGCTTAGTAGGCCGAAAACAGTTTTTAAAAGATTTTAAAGAGAGTTAAAGTATACGCAATACCAAAAATATTTATTTTAAAGTAGAACAAAGTTTCAAGACAACGTTTTTTAAATATTTTTTTGAGAATTTTTTTCGAAGATGTATATTCCGGGATTCGAAAATTACCAAAAATTTCGATTATATTGTCTGTCCAGGAAAACTGTCTAACAAAGATGTAGTGCTTTCCAGCACTATGAGGTTTAACAGATTTCTCTTAAAATCGCTTTTTATTAAATTATCGAATTTACTAAATAAATTTTGAATTAAAACAAAAATTATGTAATTTGATTTACAAAGCTAAAAAAAAATCCTTTCGTTTCCGACATTTTCACATTAAAAAAATATTAATCAGAAATGAAGATATATACATTTGAAAATGGAACTTTTTAAAACTTTGAGAGATTGTAGCTTCGTATAATGTGTGGCGTTTTATAAAAAAGTTTTTTTTTAAGACACCTACCGATGGTTAAAATTGTATTGTTTAATTTTAAACGGTGTAGAAAAATTTGTAAACACACAGATGGACGGATAGACAGAGTGATACTAATATAAGTAAATTTTTTAAATGGTTTTTAAAATGTGCTAATAAACGGAATAACTTAATGGTAATTGATCATACAAATGTAAGATAATAAATTTTTAATTTGATTTTTAGTAATTTTTTATGTTTAAATTCGACATGCGATTGCGTTTATTTACCCATACTAAAATACATTTTCCTATCAAGTTATTTTACCCTCCATCTAGATTTAAAGCTACAGTGTAGCTTTAGACTAGTGAGTTTTTATTTTTGTAATCTAGGCGCAGAGATTTATTTTTATGTATGTCGAATGACAAAAAAAAAACTAAATTCAAAGTTTGAGATAATAAGATCTAAAGTGCTGAAATTTTAATTAGGGTTTAGAGTTTCATAGGGTACAGTTAAACAACATTAACGAAATTATGTCAATGAATATATTTTTTTTAAATATATATCGGGACGGAAAAAAAAGAGTCTTTAAAAAAAAAGTTTAAGGAAAACCTCTTTTCAAAAATTGTGACTGAACAATTGTGCAGAATCTTTTCGAAGTTACTTGTCATTTTTTGCTTTTTTTTTTTTTAATTTTATATTTAAAAATCATTAATTAAACATATTGAAATGTAATACTGAAGAAAATTATTTTGAAAGTCGAAGATTAAAAGCTATGATGAAAATCTTTTTGTCATTTTATATTTTCAAATATTGATATCCTTTCAATACTAATAATTTTTCCTTGAAAAAGGAGAATAAAAATATTTATAAGAAAAAAATATAAGGATTATTATTGCTTTCATACATTATAAGTGTAAAAAAAAATTAGAAAATGTATTATAAAAAGTGATTTGTTTAATTTTTTTGTTTTCAACATATATTATATAATATTATGTACATACATTTTATGGAATAATCCAAAAAGGAAATGTTACTTTATTTAAAATTAAAAGTTATCTTTATTTTTATATTTTCACATATATATAACGGTATCTATTTGAAGGAAAAAAAAAGAAAAACATTTTATAAATGGTGTTTTAATATTATTTTGTTTCTTCACTTTTCCATATTATCACAATTTTATTTTTTATTTTTTTGTTTTTGTTTGTTTTTATTAACTTACAGCTTTTAGTGTGTGATGAAATATCGTTGTGTATGTTGATTGTTTGTTATTGTTGCTCTTGTTTGTAACATTAGAGCCTAAAGATATTTTAGCACATTTTGAGAACCAATTTAAAAAAGTTTCAGTGTCAAAAATCAAATATACCTATATATATATATTTTTTTTTTAACATAAAAAAAGAAAAACCAAAAGGAAAAATACCTTCTGTTTCTCACATAACGCCATAATTTCCTGCTGTGTGAACATTTTTTTTATAAACATATTTCAGATAGTATATATACTCACATATTATATATAATGTACATGTACATACATATCTGTGTTTTTCCAAAATATTTTCATAATGTTATAATTTTATATTATGATATACTCGTAGCTTTAACTGAGATTTACAATTCTTTTTTTTTGGTAATTTTTATAATATGATATACGCAAGATTTTTATTATGGTGTTAATATAGTTATGTTATAAATATGTTGATAATGTTTATAATGCATTATTATGTATTTTTTTTTTTAACAAAAACTGGTACTTTTTTATACCCTACACATTAAGTATAGGGTATATTAACTTTGGTATGGTGTTTGTAACCACCAAAAGGAAGCGAGTTAGGTATAGACATGTATATATATTCTGAATCAGGATCACCTCCTGAGTCGATTTAGCGATGCCCGTCCGTCGCATGATAACTCATGTCCGTACGCATGATAACTCAAAAAATAATGATCTTGATGAAATTTATATTGTAGGTTAACAATGACTAAGGTAAGGCGGGGATTGTAAATGGGCGAAATCGGACCATGCGTTCGAGTACCTCCCATACAACTTCCAAAACCGAATACGCATATCTTCGAAATTAATAAAGATAGGAACTTAAAATTTTGTACGAGGGTGTGTTTTCCTGAATCCCTCATATCCCTAAAATTTGAGATGAACTGGAGTGGCTGTTCGGGTACCTCCCATACAAATCCCAAAACCGAACAAGCATATATTCGAAATTAATAAAGATAGAAACTTCAAATTTGGTACTAGGGTGTTGTTTCCTGAATCCCTTATTTGTCGAAAAGTTGAGATGAATTGGAAGAGCTGTTCGAGTACCTCCCATACAACTCCCAAAACCGAACAAGCATATCTTCGAAATTAATAAAGATAGGAACTTCAAGTTTGATACGAGGGTGCTGTTCCTAAATCCCTGATTTTCCTAAAATTTGAGATGAATTAGAGTGGTCGTTCTGGTACCTCCCATACAACTCCTAAAACCGAACAAGCATATCTTCGAAATTAATAAAGATAGAAATTTCAAATTTGGTACTAGGGTGTTGTTTCCTGAATCCGTGATTTGTCCAAAATTTAAGATGAATTAGAATGGTTGTTCGGGTATCTGCCACACAACTCCCAAGACCAAACAAGCATATCTTCGAAATTAATAAAGATAGGAACTTCAAATTTGATACGAGGGTGCTCTTTCTTAAATCCCTGATTTGCCTAAAATTTGAGATGGATTGGAGTGGTCGTTCGGATACCTCCCATACAACTTCCAAAACCGAACAAGCATATCTTCGAAATTAATAAAGATAGAAACTTCAAATTTGGTACTAGGGTGTTGACGTGTTGTTTCCTGAATCCCTGATTTGTCCAAAATTTAAGATGAATTAGAATGCTTGTTCGAGTATCTGCCACACAACTCCCAAGACCAAACAAGCATATCTTCGAAATTAATAAATATATAAACTTGAAATTTGATATAAGAATGTTCTACGCTGTTGATGTCTCTAAAATTTGAGATGAATTGGAGTGGTGGTCCGCGTGCCTTCACACACTTCCCAAGACCTAACAAGCATATTTTCGAATTTAATAAAGATAGAAATCTGAAATTTTGTACAAAGGTTGTAAAAGCATTTATTTTTTTAGCTTAGTTATATTAAATACCTAACTAAACTAACTTATGGATTTTTAATTTAATTTGAATTTTTTAGGTGTAGGGTATAAATAAGTCGGTTGCATCGACTTACGGTTACTTTTACTTGTTTTTTATAACAATCTAGTAAATTAACAGTAATTTGATTCCAGCTTATTTAAATTGTGGCCTTTAATAATTAATAAAAGTCATCAAATTATCCTACGAAAGTTCCTTTGATTATAATATATTATAATTGGTCACTCTTTTAATATATGACTGTAGCTTTGTTTGTTATAATTTCAATATTACAACCCCAAGGTTCAGAATTCAGAAATTCATATTAGTTTCATAATTTTTGATGCAGCTGGAGCTTGTTGTGTGGTGACAGTGCAACATAATGTTTGCCTAATAACCTGTACATTTTTCTGTATTTTAGTTTTAATTCTTTTTGTTTTTTCTTGACAAGAGCTTTTCAGTTGAGGTTTTTATCAAGAATCATATGCTAAGATATTTTACTATATTTTTGCAATAACTATTCAAAAAGTATTGTTATCTCCAATGTCATCAGCAAATGCGTAGCAACAATGTTTTAATCGAGTGTAGGTAGAATACTAAATCAAAAGATAGAAAGGATTGGTTTCTATACGGTACTTTGTTGTACGTCATCTTAGATTTTATTTCAGTTCAGAATAGGCATTTTTTTTTGATCCTGAAATATTTTTCAGATGTGTATGAGTAAAAAGTTGTTTGGATTTATGGTTCAAGCGTTGATGCCAAACTTTATTAAAAGCCTGGTGAACATCTTGCTAAGAAATATTTCTGCTGAACATTTTCTTTTCTTCTAAAGGCATTTTTACAATATTAGTAGTTCGATGAACTTGATCAATGGTAGAATGTTGATTCGGAAAACCAAATTGGTGGAGTCTTTCTTCAATTAAGTTTTCAATAACAGTTTTTCGAATAATTTGGACATAATCGGCAGAAGTAGGTTCTCCTCCATAGGGGGTTGTTTTTTTTTTGATGTTTTCAAATAATAATTACATACTTTTATTTTATTTTTAACCACATAATAATTGTTTATAATATTTTTCGATCTTATTATTGTTTGGTTGAGTTAACATCAATAAATTTTTGTTTTAGGAACATTAATTTTTTTTATGATTAACGAAAAGAGCATTGTGTACGTTAGGTGTCAATTTAATTTTTGGTGGTTAGGTGTTATATTGTGATGATATTTACCTTAAAGGTTATGTTATAATGATGTAATATATTTTGTTTTTATTTTTTTTTTTCACAAAAAAAAAAAGAAGACAACAAAAAAAAAAGAGAAAAATATTTTAAATCTTCTAAAATACATGACAGAAATATGACAGCAAAAGAGACAATTTCAAAAGAAAAGCGTTTTGGACAAAAAAAAAATATAAATGTACTTTGAATATGAAACTTTGTTTTTATTTTATTTTTGTCTATTACGGTATTTTTGTTTTAATGATTTTAAATTTTGAATCGTGCAATGCTGCATGCACGACTCCTCTGTATTTTCTGTGAAGAAAGTTTAGGGACATACATAATTATTTTCTTTTGTTAAAGGGTTAAGGGTTAAGATAATTTAAGTTTTACAGCCGTTTCAATTTATAAATCAGGTTATCGTTTTAATAATCTGGATAATTATAATAACTTACACTTTAGGTACATCAAAAAACATATTGCAAAAATATTTTTTATTAAAAGTATACCCAAAAAGTCACTAGTAAAACTGGAGATTTTGCAACTTTTTGATAAAAAGGATATTTGATAAAATATGTTTAATAAAAAGGTGATTCATATTCATATACCATTACAATGACATTTTATATTTGGGAAAAATCAAATTTCTGGGTATACCTTACATGGGAGAGTTCCAAAATCTACAAATATTAAAATCCATAATGATGTTTGCCACAAAAAAAAAAAAAAAATCCACAGTTATTTTAAATATTTAATTGTTGATATATGTATGTATGTAAAATAATAAAAAAGGACTTTAGAGTTGGTTTCAAAATCAGGGTCCAATAATTTGTTTAGGGGGGCTTGACGGCGGTTACATCAAAAAATATAAAGCAGTAAGGGCAGATGCTCTTACCCCATTAAAACCATAGTTTTTTGCATTTTTCAGAATATTTTTTGCACGTTTTTGAATTTGTGGATTTTTTTTTTGGTTGATTTTGGCTTTTGGAATTTTTATTCTTATTTATGGATTTCAGTTTATGAATTTGGTCACCAACCCATCTTAAATATCTGGTTTTTTCAAAAAAATAAAACTTTATGTATAATGTATGTATATTTATGTAATAATGTGTAGTTTTATAAAATGTAATTTTTTGGTAATGATTGAAATGTCCATTTTCGCAGGTGTACGTGTAGTATATTTACTATTTGTCTTTTTGTAAAATGTACTTTTATGAGAGAAGAAAAATGATGAAATGTCCTTTTGTAAAACGATTTTCATGATGTGTCCGTCTCCTGACTTTAATATGTAATTTATTTTTGTTGTAAAACTATTTTGAAATAATAATTTATATTTTATACCAAAGTTAGAGATCTATTATGCACTTGGGTTTGCAAACATTTATTACCTACTTGATCTTAAGTATTTCAAATATTACAGCTTTAAAGCTTTTATTCTTACAGATTTCATTTTAACATCATAAGATTTTAACTTAAGAAAATATACACATATGCAAAGTTAATATTTTAAATAAAAAAAAATTATAGTATATATGCTACAAAATAACAAAAGTGGTAATACCATCAATAAAAAAAATGGAAATTTATGTAAGTCAGGTAAGACTGTATATAACAATGTTTACTAGATTGGTTAGTAATGGATGACATCTTATACTTTATTTTTTCTTTTTATGAAAGGAAAATGTGACTTTTTTGGTGTTTCTTTATTATATGCAAAAAAAAACAAATAGAACAAAGTTGAAAATAAAATTAAATTATTTTTAATATTATAAAAAAGTTTTTATATAATTCCCAATTTTCTACAGGATTTCTCATATATTTCTTAAGCTTCAGTTGGAATTGGGAATGATGTTGGAAGGGAAAGAATAAAAAATAATAAGAATAAAATAAATTTAATAAATATTATTATTAAATGTAAGGCTTATATTCATTTAAACCCGGATATATGTATATGATTTTTTTTTTGATGAAAGAAAATTATCTTTAAATCATCAGATGTCTATGTAGATGAAAAAGCGTGTATACTATATGATTTTATTTGATAAATTTTATGACAACGAAAAGTTATAATAAACATTATCCTTTTCTTGTCAAAGAAAAATATAATAATAAAATTCATGAGAATTTGTAACAAAAAAATGAAATAAGTAAGTAATAATTTTAACAGGAAAATTATTAAAAAGCTTCAAAAAATTATGTTTTCATTATAAATAGAATATACAACTTTCGTATATATAAATTTAGTTAAAGAGATTCTTTTACAAATATGTACTGTTTTTATTAGATATACTAAACTATAGGAATCTTGTAAAATACTAGTTGGAAATGTTAAAAATAAAGAGCCTAATCTAAACTAATTCATAACTTTTAAGTTGCTTTTTGTAGGTATGTATTTGTGTAGGATTGAGTTTTTTTATATGAAATTTCATTTCTCATAAGATCGATTTTTTTCAAAATTTGAAGTTTTAAAAATTTCCTTTCTTTTTTTTTTTGTTTTTTTTTTTAAAATTAAATTCGGGCAATTACAATAAAATGCAGAAAAGAAGAAGAGATACTGGCCAACAATTTTGACCAACATAATCATTTTCCAGATTTTTCATAATTTTCTACACTTTTAATATTTTTAACATTCATTACTTCTTTTTGAAAATTTAACATTTCAAAAATAAAATTTAGGTTTCCATACAGTGGGCGCTAAACGTTCAAACACCCCTTAAATTAATTATTGAATCCTTTATTTTTTAAAAACAATATTTTTAAAAATCAGATTTTAAAAAAATGAATTTTTAAAAAAACGTTTTTAATATTTAAAAATATTAAATTTTGGAGAAAAAAAATACATATTTGGGTTAAATTTTCAATGAGTTTCAATTTCAGATTTTCTTTAAACTTTGCATGTAGGTAGGAGTTTATTAAGACGATCAAATATCCATAGAAGTAGGAAGTTTAATTTCACACTTCATTTATTTTATTATATCTATTATAACTGATAGGAGAATTGTTCACATTTTATGCTTATCTGAAAGATTTTAAAAATTTATTTCTAAAAATATGCATTTGAAATTTTTCAAATAAGTATAAAATATTGTTAAGGATCAAATTTAACTCTAAATCACTTTTTGATTTTTATAATGATGTCTTCGGAAATCGCCGCTTTGAGAAACTTGCATTGATGTCATACAATACCTTTCATAAACCTCCGCTTTGAGTAACTTTCAATGATTTCATATGATACCTTGAACAAAATTGGACATGGGAGCTAATCGGAACTTTCCTCCATATTTTTTTTAACATTAATTTATTAAAATTGGAAAATTTCAATTTCATCAAATTATAAAAACTAAAAACTGTATAAGTTGCTGCTTGTTTTTTTGTTTAATTAATATATAACTAATTATATTTCCAATCATAGTTAGGCTTTGGAAAGTATCATTTTTGTACATTTTATTTTATTTATTAACAGTCTATATTCAAAAGAGATAAATTTCATAAAACTATATAAAGTATAATAATGTTATTTAGGAGCCTCGGTGGCCTAGTGGGTAAGAGCGTATAAAATACGCTGTAAACACCGAGGGAGTGTGCGTTCGAATCCCACACACGTCGTAAGAGTTTTTTTTTTACGACATTTATAGCCACGCCTGAACAGGAAAAGCTGTGTAATTTCCTGTCCACATTCATGTGGCAGAGAAATGCATTAAAAAAAAAAAAATGTTATTATAATGTTAACAGAAAATTATAAATGTATATTAATGGTAGCGTGTAAATGTAAATGTAAATGTAGCGTGGTCTGAAATTGTTGAGTTGTAATTGCTGTGATATAAGTTTAAGCTTTGCTTTATTAAATCTCTAACTAGTAGTAATTCTTTTTGCTATGTTTAAGTTCTGTATTTTCTTTCGAATTATAATTGCATACGTTTTAAATTGCTTCGTTTTGTATCACCTGGAATTCATCAATCAATAGTTTAGAAGTTGCTCCCCAGCCCAGTCAACATAATTTTATGTCGTAACTAAGATGACTGTGAAAAGAGAGCAATAGACAGGTTATTTTTCGTTAAATTGGGTACTAACTTAGACATTGTTTTGAATACTCTTCCAATTGAAGATAACTTTTTAGCAAAATATATTGTGTTTGCATTCCATTTCATATGGATATAAACCTAAAGTTCAAGATATTTGAATTGGTTCGTTACTTTATTTCAATGTTTTATTATAGCTTTTAATTTTTAGTCGTGGTGCTATTCTACTTATTACATAATATATTGTTTTTAGCACATTTTCCAAAAAAAATTTTAAAAAGTATGCCTAATAGTTTCACTCTGCCTGTCTGTTCTTCCGTCTGTCCGTTTGTCCGTTCGTTTGTCCATCTGTTCGCCTGTTCGTCTATTTACAGAACTTCTACACCGTTAAAGATAGAGAAAAAAACATTTAACCATGGGTAAGTCTAATAAAAAACTGAATGTTGTAGTAACAATTTTTCATGCAGCCCCATCCATTAGGGAGCTACCTCAAACTATGAAAAACCCCAATTTTTAAATGCGTATATCTCATATTCTGCTTAACATTTTTTCAATCTGAAAAAGCCATTCGTATTTTAGTAAAGCCATTTACCGTTATGTGAAAACCAAATGTTGCAGAATTTTTCTACCTTCATAACTCCGGTACGCTTTTAGATAGCGACTTAAAATTTTGAGACAACAAAGAACTTTTAGAATTAGTAAAAGTTTTCTCAGAACATTTTTTTAGACCATCCCCTTAGTTATTTATGAGCTATTAGGTCTCAAAAATTTAAAAATTGCTATTTTTGGACACCTGCAACTTATGTACCTGTACAAATTTTTCTTCGGCAAGACATAAAAATTAAAGCTATCCAGTAATATATTTTTACGTGTGTTAACGGTTTTTCTTAGTTACAAAGGGTTCCGGATTTACAGCTCCTCAAAATTGCAAAAAAATCCTATTTTCACATTTTTTCTTATATGAAATTTTCAAATTTTGATGCAGAGTCACAGTTATAAACAGTTTGTATTATCTTTTGGGAAGGTGCGCTTTGAAAAACCGTTGGTTTACATTTTGCTTTGTTTATTTTTATGTTCATTGTTTGATTTTGAACAGATGTCGCCATTCTTTGAGTTTTTGAATATAATCTTCTGTATTGCTTGTAAAAAAATTGAAAATCTCATTTGAAAATAAGAAAATCTTTGTCTTAAGACCAATATTGGGAATACTGATGTACATTAAAAATAGCAATGGACCAAGAATACTTTTTTGAGGTAGATCTTATTATAATTATTTTTCTTGTTGCTTTTTATTTTATCAATTTACAATAACCATCTGCAAAATATTTATTAAACTAAAAAAATCCTTAAATAAAAATGTAACTTAATAATAACAACTATATATATACAGTTAAGTTTTAAATTAAAAATTTCTATTTAAAAGTATAGGGTATACAATTCAAATTAATTTAATGTATAATAACATAAAATATACTGAAAGATTTTGAAGAAGTAAAAAAAAAACAGAAACTCATTTCTAAATTAAAATCAATTTCCATTTCATTAAAAATCTATGTCAATATTTTCTTATTGTTTTTTTTTTTTTGCGTTTTTTGATTTTCATTTTTACTCTGTTGCTTTACATAACATCATCAGGAAATAACTACAAACGACAATCTTGTTAAAATTTTGTTCCGCGAGTCTAACACCAAATAGGGAAGACAATTTTTCCTTGACATCATTTTTTATAGCCTTAAATTTTAATTTTTTTTTTGTTTTCGAAGGACGAGAATGAAGGAAATGTTGTTTTTTATTTTTGGTTAAGAAATGAAAAAAAAAAAAAACAAAATTATTTTTGACAAAATACACTTTTGTGTGGGAAATTGAATTGACTTTATTAATATATATATATATATACTCTAACAACTTAACAAAAGACAAACTGTAATATCCATAATATACAAAAACAAAATACAAAAGAAAAACAAAAAAATCCTGCAAATATTTAACAAAAAAAAAAAAAGGAATAAAATCAACCAAAAAAAAAGAAAAAAAGACAATAATAAAAAGTGAAACAGAAACGTTTAATGTCCTTGAGCATGTCACAAAACATCAGAAAATTCAAATTGAATTTGATTTTGTTGGAAAATTTACCGAATTACAATAAGGAGTTAAGCGGGCGTTAAGCGGCGGAGTAAGGATACACATTAAATGTAATGATTTTTTTTTTTTTGTTATTCTTTTTTTGATTTTTTTCTGTGTTTGTATGAAAATTTCAATTTCAATTAAGTTCTCAAATCAAAATAAAATTTGCATAACAAATATGAGTTTTTGTTTGTTTTTTTATTTTTTTCTTTGTGTTTTTTTTTTGTTTTTGGTTAGCATTTTGAGTATATTGGTACTATTTTCACCGTACGCTAAAATTGTGCTGTTTTTAGTTTTTATTCTTTTATATTTTTCTCAAGAAATTTTTTCTTTTATTATTTTTGTTTTGTTTTTTTGCAAATAGAATGGAAGAACCTTATAATTTACATAATTTTGCTTTGATATTGCTTGAAAAAGAAGAAAAACAGAAAAAAAAAGAAAATTTCGTATGCAAGGACATGCTTTTGTTTAGCGGAGTTTTTGATGTGTGTACATTCATTTATTTATTTTTTTTTTTTTTGGTTAGGTAGAGGTATACGAATATTGAGTAGGTACTGGTAGATACATTGCCAGAGTTGTATATGTTTTTTTTTTTTTAGAATTCTGATATAACTTACAAAAAATATAAAAATTTTTTTTAGTGATTTTTAATGATTTTTTATCCTTTGCTCGAATTTTTAAAGAACTTAAAGTCATTTTGTTTTAAATAATTATATTATTATTTTATTTAGAGCAACTATTATATTTTTTTGTTAATAAGTTTCAATTTAAAAATATGTTTTATAATTGATTTTAAAAAAGATACTTAGTTTTTACAACATAATATCTCAGAGTCACAATGGATGGATTATTTTAGACTATAGGAAAAACTAGACACACTAGATTAATCTCTTTAGAATATAGGAAATAACCATTTTGTTTTTAAATCTAACTTAATATTCGATGGGCAGGTTTAAGTAAAGGTTGAAATAAACCTTTTTTATTTGTTTTTAAACTATACTATACATCAGTAATCACTATAGTTTTTTTTCGGAATGCACCTTGAAAATGTAGGTTTTCTGAACTTATTCGAGTTGGTGTTAAATTTCTCTAAACTTGTTCTACGATGACAACACTTTGGTGAAAGAAGCTTTAAAAGCTTCTCAGATCCATATCACAGAGTTGATCTGAATCTTGGAAAATTATGAAATTTTTTAAATTATTAAAAGTAAAAATTCTAAAATACGCATTCCCTAAAAAATATACTTCCATTTCCCTAAAATATCCTTATTTTTTTAATAGGTATACACTTAGGGCCTTTCCGAATCATCGCACTAAATTTCGCACTAAATTTCTGTCCGGATTATAAATTTATGACAGTTTTAGGAGAAAAATTTTTAGGAGTAGAATCAGCCTTACCTTAATACATATTTTTATAGCATTTTTATGTCAAATTTATTTTGACAAGTACTAAAAAGCATTTTATTCTAGCATTATTTAACTATATTTAGAATTATTTTTGATCACTATGGCAATATTAAGTAAATTTTAAATACACATATCATTAATTGTCAAAAAAGTAAGTTAGTTTTCAGTTTTCAAATTTTAAAATTTTGAAAAAAGAGAAGAAGTATGACTTCAGAAAGATTAAAATGTAAGTATAAATGTAATTAAGATTTTTAAAAAAATTGGTTCTAATAAAAGTTTTTTATTATTATTTTTACCTATTCACTTTTAATGAAAACAAAAAATAATATTTTTAGTGCAAGTGCGATCATCTAGTGTGGTTTTCAAAACACTAATTTTTGACAGATAATCAAGTGTTAAGTGCGATGAATTCCGGACAACACTTGATACTATTCGGAGTTTTCGGATAAAAAAATAGTGCGATAAAATTGTATTTAGTGCGAAGTGCGATGTTTAGTGCGATGGTTCGGAAAGGCCCTTAGTCTTGGGTCAATATTTAGTTGTGCTACACAGACTTATATAATTGTAAATATTGATCTACCATTTATCTAATTAATATAACAAAGTTATTTTTATTTTAGTGATGGTTTTTTAAATTCATTATAGATTTTCTTATAGGATATTTCGGGAAGATTGAGATGACACAAAAAATCTTCTAGGTACCAGTCATCTAGAATACTGTTAAATGTTTGTTTAAAAATGAAGAAAAATAACTAAAAATAAGGATATTTGTTTATTTTTTAATTATTATATTTTGTATTAGTATTTGTTTTTTGTGTTAAATGAATTTCGCCACTTTAACGTTATTGCACTGCTAAATTCTCATATGTACATAAATTTAATGCTATGTAATATGGCAACAATGAAATTACAATAAAAATCAAAATGAACCTAAATATTGAGGTATATTTTAGTTGCAAAAAAAAAAAAAAAACCATAAAGAAAATCAAACAAACATTAGCGAAAAAATGAATTTAAGAACTTCAGAACTTCAGAAAAAAAAATCCTTTTAAAAATCAATTACCGGGTTCAGTACTGTTTAGTAATAATTGTAATAAGGTTCCCTAATTCATATTATTGTTTATGTTTCCTATATTTTTTTTTTTTTTTTGAATTAAGAGTTAGAAAACAAAAAGAAAATTCAAAATTATTTGATTGAATATTTAAATTAGGATTTTAAATTTAATTGAGGTTCCTTTGGAATGTTATCGTTTACATTTGTATTCGTGTTTAATTTTTTTTTTTTTTGCGATTACTGTAGATACTCGTTTTTTCGATTCATTCTAATTTAGAATTTAGAGTTGATTTATGTTAGAATTATATATACTGTTATAGTTTATTAAATAGTATTTTTAATTAAATTATTATTTTTATTTAACTGGAAAAAAGCAAATACCACTTTAAATTTAAAATTTTTTTTCACACAATCAATAATTCTGAACCATTTAAATTTAATCTGGACATTTAACGAGAGGTTAAATTGGTGACCGGAAGTAAAGCCACAAGCAATAAAATTGTTTTTTGAATTGACTTTTATTTTCTTTTCGATGAGGAAATAAATTTTGAAATTTTGAAAATTCTTATTTATACCGCTTTAATATTCCAAATATTTCATTTTTTCTTTTAATATTAACATTAGTATATATATAAGGGATTTCTGTTGAAGTATGTATGTAAAACACTTTAGAGTTGGATACGAAATTTAGAACAAATATATAAATGTTCTGTAAAAGAGAGGAAACTTTGATTTTTTAAACAACTCTAAAATACCTTCTAATTACATGTGAGATTCTGGATTAGGATAGATTTCATAGTTGATAACAAAATCAGGATTTCAATAATTTATTTAGTGGAAGTTTAAAACCATTTTTAACTATTTAAAATGCTTTGTTGTATAAAACTTGAATTAAAATTTCAGAACAGAATTTAACTAACTTTTTATAATAAAAACAAAATATGACTTTATTTCCTTTTCAAAACGCATATAAGGGCAATAAAGTCAAATTTGGAAAATTAGCAATAACCGCTTTATTTCCGCATCAGAAATTAAACAAAATCGATTCGACTTTATTATTTGGAGCATTATTTCCGGTCATCGGTTATATTACCTAATCGTTACACTAGAAATTATTTTAAAAAGGGAAAATTAAAAAATATAAATACGAAGTATTGTCTATTTGACTTTCTTGCAAAAACATGTGTAAAGAAAAGTATCTTATGTAGTAAAAAGTAGTACAATTATGACACTTCATTTAAAATACAAATTTATACAGAGTGATCCATTAACGAGTACCTTCACATATACCACCGTGCAGATAATAACGTGAAGACAAAATTTTTCAAAAAATATTTGTGCTGTGGGGCTAAAGGGAATTTGATTAATTTTTTATTTTGATTAAAATATCCATAACTTATATTATGAAAAAGATTAAAACATTCTGTGCTCTATAAGTCAAAATTTTGTTTTTTTTAATGCATTTCTCTGTCACATAAACGTGGACAGGAAATTACTCAGCCTTTTTTGTTCAGCAGTAGTTGTAAATGTCTTAAAGGGGAATATCTCTTACGACGTATGTGGAATTGGAACCTACACTTCCTCTGTGTTTACAGCGTATTTTATACGCTCTTATCCACTTGAACCACAAAAAAAGGTTAAAATTAAAATATAATTAAGTAGCTTTTATAAATGTATTCACTTAAATCTCTATATAGTTTTTAGATTTGTTTAGTGTTTTTAATTTTTGATAGAATAAAATGACATTTCTTTTAGTGACATTTACCTCAAAATTCTTTTAGTTGTTGGAAGATTTTAATAATCCTTTTTTGAAGCTTTAATTTGGTATATCGTAACTCAGTGCGTCTAATTAATTTGAGTATTTGAAATTTTGTCAAAAGAAGTTAAGTTTTATACAAACGATTACTCAAAAATTCAATTGGTCTAGTGTAAACAGATTCACGTAGCTGTCATATAACTACAAAATTTATATAAATTTTTTATTAACACAAGAGATGATTTAATTTTATAGGAACAATATATTATATAATGTTCATGCAAGTATCCTATAGTTGACTTTAAATCCTTTCTTTTTTTTAACTAATACCTATTGTTTGTCGTACTGTGAAATGGACCAGTATTGCAGTATTAGTTTTTATTTATATTTTAAACCATTAATTCTAAATAAAAACAAAACTTTTTTTTTTCGATTTTAGGTAAATCTTAAAATAATTTTATTTCTTTCATTCATTATTCAAAGGATTTCCCTTTAATTAAAATAATTTTCTGACAGTAATTTTCTTAATATAAGAAAAGGAAACAAAAAAATAAAAGAAAAAAATCCTTTGTTATTTATATTGTGCAAGAAAATTAAGAATTTAGTTCTATTATTAATGCATCATTAAAATAAACTAACCTTATTTTTATCTTTCCTGTACTAATTACAATAGTAATAACAACAATAGAAAAAACAATAAAAATAATAATGATAATGTTTATTCCTTGTTTTAGTTTTACAAATAAAAATAAAATTGAAGTATCTTTGATACATATGTTAAAAGTTTATGTAGTTGTGGTTATAATTTTTTAAAGATTTTAACCTTTTGTTTTTTGCCTTTTTAATTTGATGACAATATTATCAAAAAGATAATGAGGATTAAATGAAGATTTTAATAAAATAAATGGATATATTTTGTTTTCTTTTCTTATGTCTATGTCTAATGAGAAAGTTTAAATCTGAAATAAGATGTGATTGAGATAAATAATAATGCACTTAAAATGAACTTTAGTAGAATATTAAATGTTTGTGCAAAAATAAAGAAAACTTTAGATATCTTAAGATATATTTGCTTAAATCCTTAAAAAAATAAATATTTTGTTTTTTTTTTGTTCTTTTTGTATATGTGAACGTATATATCATTTTAATATATTAATATGAATTTAGGTATAGACACCGAAAGTATTCCCGTGCCAAAAATAGGCAACCATAACGTGTATGATATGCTTAAATTCTAGAAGAGTATTAATATATTTTTTCTAAACAATCCTCCCAACATTCAGTCACTCCCATATATTTCCCAATTTCCTATTTTCCCTAACGCCACACCAAACAGGATATTGTAACCATATAGCTTCAAACCTATAGTGTTTGGTTTTAAAGGTATGGCGTTTGGTTGTTTAAAGTTCAACACATTGGTGTCTTTCGAAATTCACACCAATCCTAATAAAATAACCGAAATGTAAATTTTTAGTTTTATAAGTTCTAGTTGCTATTTTTTATCTGAAACGAACAGGTAATTTGCATTTATTCATTTGTTTTTATTTGCTTATTGAGTATAGTTTTGTAGTGTTCTTAAGTTTTGTATAAAATTTTTTTCTAAAATTTGTATGTAATACAAATCAGAAAGAAAACCTAACATATCTCTAATTTGTTGGTTCCTATTTATTTTCTTTATTTCATATACAAATTTTTTTTTTTAAATTTAATATGATTATCTATCCATGGCTTTTGCTACAGCCTGTTTGATATCTCAAGTTCTGCTTAATGTATTTTCAATCTAAAAATATTATACAACATGAAATTTTTTTGGAATTTAGTATATAAATTTACCGTTATGTTACACTAAAATTTTGCAAAATTATTGTTTGATCATATTTTCGGAACACTATTAGTCAGCTAGTGTAAGTTACATCAGAAAATAAAAATGTACTGCCCCTTGTTAAAGAGCTATTAAGGGTCAATAAAAAGAGAGTAATTAAAGGTATGAAATTTACTTTTTTTTTAGGCACCTCCACCTTGGACATCTGTCTAAACTTTTTTAAAGTAAAACGCAAAAAATAAAGGCAACAACTTTATATTTATTTATTAAAAGTTTCTAAAGAGTTTACTTAAAATTAAAGAAAGTGTCTCTTGATTTTGCATAATTTTTTATTATATTAAATATTCTAGAAAAGGATTTTAAATTTTGTGGCACAATGAATCAAAATTTTTATTGTCTTTTTAAAAGTAACCTATTTTTAAAATCCTTTTCAAAACTCTTGGGTTTAGTATACTGTCCTGTTTAAATTAATTTTATAGTTTTTAAATTGAATAATAGTTTTTGTATAATCAACTTTTTTGGTTTTCTTTGAAAAGTACCAATTTAAATGGTCTATAGTTAACTTTAAAATTAAAGGTTTAAATTAACGACATTCAAACAAAAAAATTATGGTAAACAATATTTAAACAGGGGTCTCGGTGGCCTGGTTGACAAGAGCGTATAAAATACGCTATAAACACCGAGGGAATATGGGTTCGAATCCCATACACGCCGTAAGAGTTATTCCCCTTTACAACATTTACAGCCACGCTGGAACAGGAAAGCCTGTGTAGTTTCCTGTCCACATTTATGTGACAGAGAAATGCATAAAGAAAAAAAAAAATTTAAACATATTTAACAAATCTATTAAGATTGGTATTTTTTATTATAAGTAAATAACTCCTCCATAATCCTAATTATCCTAAATGCAATTTCACAAGTAGTCCTTCTCCCATCTTTTGCCCAAAACCAAACTGTACAATATATATCACTATGTATTAAATGGTCTATTCTAAAGTTGGTTTTAAAGGGGATGGTCTTTGGTTGGTTACAGTCCAATACTATCCAGTGAAATCTCGTGCAGTTTCTTAGAGTGACTTTCAATGTTTTCCGTCGCCCTTCGTAAAAAGCAAAAAAAATAAAGTTTTTCTAATAGGATAAGTTCACATGGAATGCATGCATCTAGATGCAAAAATTATTCCGGTTACATTTCGTGTATTCTTCGGTTATATTAACGAATATTTTGCATCCATTATGCATCCACTCGTACGCGAGCTGCAAAACGGCGACATTTTTATTTTTATTTATTTGAAATTACCTAGTAGGCTAGTATGTGTATATTGTTTTGACATTTGACTAAAACATTTTTATTTACAAAATACAAAATGGTTAAAACCAGAGGAAATTGTTATTTTATGTAAGGAAAATTTTCAATGAATATTATAAATATAATTTATTAATACACATATAAAATTACAATTTTTTTCTTTTCATTATATCCATCTTCAAAATATTTCAAAATATTTAACGTTTAAAATTTTTGACGTTTGATTTTACCTCTGTATTTGACGTTAAAACAAATTTGCATCTTGTATGCTTCTTATAGAGGATGCAAAAAAATTTGCATCTAAAATATACGTAAAGGAGAGCATGTCATGAATACGATATATGTGTATTTTCAACCAACCAAATTTTTTTATCCGGATACATGCATCCCATATGAACTTACCCTAAATTTTTTTGAAAATATTTTTATTTTTTTCTAAAAGTTTTGATTTTTTTTTGTTCATTTTAAAAGTAATTGTTAAAGTCAAAAAAGAAATCTATTTATTATTTCTTTATTATCAAAATGTTTATATAAAAATTAATTTTACTGACTAAGTTTTATAAAGTTTGGTTAGAAAAATGTTAACATTTAAGTTAACAAAATATAATTTAATAATTTTATTATACATAGTATAAAAAAAAAAAAATTCAACAAAAAAAAAATTAAATGAAAATTAACTAAAACTTCATATAAACTTAAGAATAAATTTATTAGTACTTTAAAAAAATAAGCCAAAATTTTACACAAGATAACCAACAAATTTTTTTTATTTTAATTATCTTTCGAGTAAAAATGTAAAAAATAAAAAAAAAAAACAAAAAAGAAAAATTATGAACCGAAAAGAAATTTATGATTCTGTCTTTTTTTTCGATAAAATACCAACAGCTTAAAAAAAAAAAAAAAATTCTTCATGGTTAACTATACGAGTACATTCATTTTGCTCCTTTTTTTCTGTTGTTTTTTTTTTATGCTGTTTTCATCTTAAACATTTGTTTTTGTTTTTTTTTTTTTTTTTTTTTTTGTGTTCTTGGCAAAGTAACACGCAGTTTTATTTCTTGGTAAATTCATCATAATTCAACCGCAAAAGTAACTTTATTAAATCACTATAAAAAGGAACTAAACACAGAGGGTACAAAAAGCTACAAAATATATGAAAGAAAGAAAAAGAAAGATATATAGTAAAAGTCAGACTACAAAAAAAAAAAAAAAATAACGACGAAATTTATGATTTAAGGACCGGAAATGCCTGTGCATAACTTTCTTCTTCTTCTTTTTCTTCTTTTTTTTTTCTTTTTCTTCTTCTCATAAGCATCCAACTGGGCTAAAACCACTTGTGAGGATTTTCATTATATATTATAATGAAGAAAAATTCAAAGAAAATAAAAGTAAAAAAAAATTTTAAAAGTAAAGAAAGAGGAAAAAAGAAAACAAAAAATATAACGGTAGAACTGAGAATAGAAAATATTTCTTCTTATTATATAATTTTTTAGGGGGTATAAAAATGGTGTGCCAACCAAAATAAGGACAAAAAAGAAAAAAACCGCAATGTTAAAGAGCCAAAAAAAAAAAAAAAATAAAAACAACAACAGAAACAAAAACGAAAACAAAAAAATAATATTGAGTTATTCTTTTATTAGTTACCAAAAACAAGAAAATAAAATAAGCACTACCAGACCAGGAGAATTTTATACTTTTATATTCATACTAAAACGTGGGATATACTGCAAAATAAAAAAAATTTTTTTTATATTTTTCTACTTTGTTTACGTTTTATATTAAGGATTTCAGTTTTATAAATACTTTACTGTTAAAAGAATGTATTTTTTAAATAATAAGCCCCAAAAAACAAAAACAAAATGACCATATCCCGTAGACTAATAAAATAATAACAATGTGATAGTTTTTGTTATTGTTGTTTCCAGTTTTTCGAATTTGTTTTTTTTTCTTTTTCAAATAACTACATCCAGTATATCCGAGCCTTATATTTTAGTTTTTTTTAAATATATGTATTTACAAGTACAAATTTATCTAGAAGTGTTTCTTAATTTTGATTTATAAAATATACTAAATAATATTTCTTAAAAATTAAAATTTATTTTTGTTAAAATCCTTATATGCTTCATAACTATATTATGTTAATTTAGAGATAGGTGCTGATGTTTTTTTATTATATAATTTACAATTTAATTTGCAGTATACTTATATCTGTTTTGAATTGTATTATTTGAAAATTTAATAGGTATGTATTAGATGCAATAGATTCTGTATATAGTTATGCAATATTTAAAGGAAAAGCTTGTACCAATTTTACTAGGTGTCTAAAATTAATTATATTTGATTTGATCACGAAACGGGTATAAGGATGTTTGCGACTTAAAAGTAGTCAAAAAGTCGTTGTTGTCAAAATTTCATACAAAATCATTTTTTTATTTTTTTTTTTTAAAAATTAAAAAGGATATCCATTGAAACTTTATTATTGTAAGCAATTCTTTAATAAAATTCATATACATATAATAACTTAAACATTTTCAATATAGGACAAAAAGTAAAAGACTAATTTGAACCATAATACAAATAGATTTTATTGCAATGGATGGAGTAATCTACCTATTTAACTATCTACCAAAACCTACCTTTTTAATGTAATTTTCAATAAGGATCATACCAAAAAAAAATTTTTTGTTTTTTATAGTTTTTCCATATTTCACTATTATACATTGTTAATTTTTATAGCATGTGTGAAAAACTGTATAATATCCTTTTAGTGTTTATAAAAATTTTATGAGATAAATTCTAATGTTAAGAGTAAAAAAACAAAACAAAAATAAAAAACAGAAAAAAGGATAGAAAATAAAAAAAAAAAGAAAAACAATAAAAAAATCAGAAGAACTGTATAGTAAATGAAAATAAAAAGCATGAAAGGCTACTTAATAATAAATACATTATTGGACTTTAAGGAACTTAATAAATAGAGGTGAGACACAAAGTTCCTGTATCGATACAAATTGTATCTATAAATGTCCTTAGCATTTGTTTTTTTTTTTTTTTTTTTGTTTTTTTGACAATAAATAAATTATTTAGAAGGCGGTATTTTTTTTTCAGAAATCAAAAACAAAAAAAAACAAAAAAGAAAATAGAAATCTTGAAAAGAAATTATTTTTGTTTTTTTTTTTTTTTTGGAATTGATTGTTTTCGGTTTTTTTAATGCTATTTTGTAAGCTTTCAACAAAAAAGTACAAAACACAAAAAAAAAAAAAAATAGTAACCAAATGTTGAAAAATTGGGTAATATAACAAAAATAACAAACAGAAAAACAAGCCTAAAAAAATTTGAAAGTATAATAATGATCATCATATGGACATTATTTCGGAAAAGTATTAAGAACAAACTATGTGGGTAAAAACAAATAAATATACGCAAAAGGAAAAAATAGAAAAAAAAAACAAAGAAAGTTAAAAGGAAATAGACAGTTATTTTTATTGATTGTAATTTTTGTTTCTTTTAAAGTTTACTGGGTAGATATGTATAGAGAGACATATTATGAAAAATTTTTTTTTTTTTTTTGTTAAGTTTTGTTGAAAAAATACCTTTAAGTTTAATTTGTTTAGTGCAATAGATACTTTCTAGTGGAACCTGCTTTTATATTAAAAAAAAAGTATATTATATAATTATTATATCAAATAATAGATGGTGTACAAATAGTATTGCACAAAATAAGTATTGTAAAAGTATGTTTTTAATAAGGTTTATTTACAATTAGCCGAATTCCAAATAGCAAAATGCTATTTTGTCTAATATGTTTTGGCAAAATGACCAATTTGTAATTCTCCATTTGTGATAATGAAATACTTCACAAAGAGAAATTTGACAAATATATAATTTGTAAATGTTAAATATATTCAGGACAAATCATATAATCCTGATTTGTAACCAACACGAAAATCTCCGAAAATAATTATTCTTTTCACATACATACATTTTCAAAAAAAAACATGTTTTTTAAATTCTTTGTTGTTTTCATAAAGTTCCCATTTTAGAAGTAAAAGACTTCTAAAGTGAAATTTTCCTGCAAATAGTTTTTGTCAAATAACAGTAGACCAAATGTCTTTTTGAGAAATAGATTTACGTAAACTGATAATTTCATAATGTTACACAACAACGAAAACAGAAAAAAAAAAATTTTTGGTGAAGTTTACTGACACAAGAAATTAAATGATTAAATTCTAATTTTAATAAAATATACCTATTTTATACTAATAAAAGGTATATAAAATAAAATACATATATTAATTTTTTATTAGAATAAATAAAAATAAGTGAAACAAAAAAGCAAAACAATGTATCTCAAGACGAGCGTCAATTAGTTGATGTTTAATTTAGAATATTGGAATAACAGAGGCATTTTGAAAGCTTGAAGTTTCAAATTCAAGAAAAATTGCAAAATGTAAAAAATATTATCTAATCAAAAATACGGGGCCTCGGTGGCTTAGTGGGTAAGAGCGTAAGAAATACGCTGTAAACGCCGTGGGAGTGTGGGTTCGAATCCCATACACGTCGTAAGAGTTATTCTCCCTTACGACATTTACAGCCACGCCTGACCAGGAAGTGTAATTTCCTGTTCACATTTATGTGGCAGAAAAATGCAATAAAAAAAAAATTAAAAATTCATTAAAGTTTTTTGAAGTATCTAAAATTAAGATACCATACTTACCATACATAATTTGTACCATTGATATATGGTGGAATAAAGGGGAATTATTGTAGGAAAATGGGAATATTTTGGATAAGAGATGTAAAACGGGCGAACATGTTGGAAAAATCCTCCTATTAATATTAGATTTTTTTTTTGTTTGTTCCCTTGACACATAAATATGACAAGGAAATTACACAGCCTTTCCTTTTCAGGGGTGGCTGTAAATGTCGCAAGGGGAAATTATCCTTACGATGTGTGTGGGATTCGAACCCACACTTTCGTGTTTACAACGTATTTCAAACGCTCTTACCCACTAGG
This sequence comes from Poecilobothrus nobilitatus, assembly GCA_947095535.1. Classification (NCBI taxonomy): domain Eukaryota; kingdom Metazoa; phylum Arthropoda; class Insecta; order Diptera; family Dolichopodidae; genus Poecilobothrus; species Poecilobothrus nobilitatus. The sequence goes on along the minus strand of OX352772.1, from coordinate 320,407,711 downwards.
CCACCGATTCCCCTATTAGATTTCATTTCAATTAATTACCTTTTAGTTATTGTATGAGGTTGTACTTAGGCCTTACTTATAACAAATAAAACGGCTTAAATTGCGATCGATGCAACTCTATTTATTTATACCATCTTTAACCTAATGGTAAATAATGATAGTTAAATAAGTTAAAATCAGACAAAAAAAATATTAACTTTTAATGGGGTTAAACTCCTACTACTGTACCATCCAGCCATTTAATTATAAATATTAAATTAATTTTCCATTGTTTTTAATATAGTAATATTGTTAATTGTTAAATCGAATGATCTCGAAGAGTTGCTTGATTTTCGGCAAGCTAGGCTTGTTGTAGGAGCTTATTAAAATCAAACAGAATCCAAAAGTGTCTGATCTAGAATGGTTGTCTTCCTGGTCTTTGTCGAATTTCAAAGGAGCGGAAGTTAAGTATCTGGTAGTAGTTATAAAATACAAATATAAAAAATGTAATACAAAATTTTTATGAGTCACACTAACAGAAATATAAATTTGGTAGGGATACATACCAAAAATTCAGCATAAACAACAGCTGCCAGCGAAGGTTTGGCTAACTCCGGAAACGGGATAATAATAGCTTTAACGCAATTAACATATCTAAAAATAACAGAATAGTGCCCAGGACACCAACTACAGCCGTTGAAAATCAATACATTGGCTTAGTGGGAAATGACGCTATTGCTACTAGCAATAATACTGCTCAGAAAGATAAGGAAAAAATAAAATTAACAAGTCCAAATGCAAGTAATAATCCAAATGCTAGTAATTTGTAAGTAGGTAATAAAAAAATTCACTTGAGAATAAGTGAACTAGAAAAATTATGTGTAGAAATTTAGGAAATTATATCTCCATTCTTCGAGAAGAAAATAAATAAATTAAAAATTAATAAAATCACAAACAGTATAATAGAATATTGTACAGATAAAGAAGAACTAGAACATGATACTGATATAATAAATGAAAAAAGAAATTAGAATGGTATACCTATTAAATTAAATTGATCAGGTGAATTAAAGTTATGGCTAGGAGCTTACACCCATAATGCCATCCAGAAGATATAAAAATTAGTATAACAGGTTGGGTTTCAATATCGTAAATATTTCAAACAAAATTAAAAAAATAGTAAAGAAACTATAGTAAGATTACCTCTATTTATGTTGACATTTAAAAATTCTGAATTCTATAAATATTTTTTATTATTCAAATTTCTAAAATCTAAAGATTTTCGAATAAATGAAAACTTTAGAAAAGTTTTATTTCTTATCTTTTAATATTTTAAAATTAATTTTCCATTAATTATTTTTTATAGTTATATAATTTCTCTATTTGAACGTATACGTATTTGTTTCGAACTTACTTAGTAAAGTAAAAAAAAAATCGATTTGATAAAAAATATATTTTTTTAATTAAAGAAATAAGAGGTTATAAGATATCAAAACTTCTTTTATTGAAGTTCTTTACTAAACTTCAGTTAATAAATTCGTAAGTTTATTAGTTCTTAATTTCTTTCCTGATTTGAATTATTTTAACTTTTAATTTTTAGCAATAAAAACTTTTCATCTTTATTTTAATATCAGTCTGATACTCTGTTTGTTCAATTGATTTTTTAGTGATAGTTTTATTTATTTATTTTTTTTCATAATATCAAACTTTGGTTTTATTTTAAATATTTTTGTATCTTACCTTTAGTCTATCTTACCTTATATTCTCAAAATAATATCAAAAGTAATCTTTCAAAAAACATCACCCAATATGGATCCAATAATCCTAAATTCGAATATAAACACAACAGTGATGTAAAATGTTCTGTTAAAATCTTTTGAAGAAATCTTTTTTATGGATTTAAGAAATTGAGTCAATTGTAAAAGTATAAGAATTAGATTAAATATCTTTTGCAAATTGTGTCATAAGGAGTTATACATAAATTAATCTAATATTAGGTACCGAATATTATTATCTGGGTATCGATATTGTTATTCTGAAATATTATTTTTCCATTATGCATATTTGTAAAATAGTACGCCTATTTATAAATGTACGCCAAGTTGTTCTTCCACAAAAAAATACTTTTATTTTTAATTTAATTTTATTTGTAATCCAATTTTGCTCCTCTACCTTCTAATGCTTAAATACGAAAGAATGTTAAAATTACTATATTAACTTAAACTAAAATTATATTACTGTATACTTAAATTAAAATTCCACTACGGTTTAAGTTCATTAAACTTTGTTATGTACAAAAAAAAAGTACCTATCATCATAAGTTTTAATATATTTTGTATATAATGATGGTATATAACAAAAAAAGTGAGTAAGTGGATTTTAATTCGATACTCGTTTTAATTTATTCTTACAATTATATAATTCAATTTCTTAGAAAGCTTTTTAACAATAGTGTATTATAATTCAATTATTTATCTTTATCCAAAAGCTTTATATTATTTTGACATTTACAGAGATTTCTAAAATAAACACAAGTAAGTACATATTTAATTATTATAAATCTTAAAATTAATTTTTTATGTATTCAATTTCTAATTCATTTCTATTGTAGGTTTTAGATGAAATTGCAGATGATGCTGCTGTGATGTTCCAGTTCATTTAGATAAGTATAACTTTGTAACATACTTAGTTAGAATAAAGCTCTTTGTGTTTTTGTTTTATTTCATTTTAGATTGATGTTGCTTGTTTCTGGAACAATATTAATCTTAGGAATCTTAAACATTTTCAATTAAAACAAAAATGAAGAATTATATTTGATTTCTAAGATTTACTCAGCTCTATTTATTATTTTGTGTTTATTGATGAAGACTGAGTTAATGCATCAGTAATCATTAGATTCTAGGTTCGTAGTCTATCATCAAAACGTAGGAGAATCTATTAGGTCAGAGTTGTTGTTAAGTTTAACTAGATTTATGCCACAATGATATCATTTCGACGGAAAAAGCCTTGCAGGCTTCTCAGATGTCATGTCAAAAAGTTCACCTAAATTTTGAAAAAAAAAAACTAGCAAGATATTTTGGCCTTCTCCTTGATAGAGTAGGACAGGTGCAGAGAAAATACTTCACGCTCTCCATCGCATCAATTCCTCTGCAAAACCTACAGATAAGATTCATATGCTTATACCTTAAAGATTCACATACATGTTTACTAATAAGTCAATGCCCTGTAATAATACCAACCAATTGTTTTATTTTCGGTCTAAAGAAATAAAGTATGCATTTCAATCTTTTTAAACTCAGATCCAATCACAAAACTGTGGTTGTATTGAAAGTTGTACATGCTTGCCACTGCCTTCTGGGCCAACCTACAGAATTTGCTTTTATATTTGTGGCCAATTACAATTACAATTAAATTTTTATTTTATTTTTTTTTTTGTTATTTTAACAAAAAGTAAATGTCAATGTTGGAAGCTGTCAAAATATATTAAATTATTAATTAAATTCAAAGAATTGATACAACCTATAATATAACCTATCAATATAAAAACCAGTTAAAATTAATAAATAAGTTAATTTTTAACAGTTTTATTTTCTTTCATTATATACTTTAGTTATATATATATATATATATATATAGTTCTTGTATGTATACAGATACAAGAATATTTATTGAAACGGTAGATACTAATAAGAATATAATTCAGGTAACTGTTAAGGTTATATTATTAAGTAAATATAGAAGGAGAAATAAAAAAAAAAAAATAAAATCCTTCAGTTTTTTTTTTGTCGGATAAATTAAAGTGGCAATGGTGTCATTTTTCATCGAGTTTTTCATGCTTTATTTCTTTCTTTTTTTTTTTTCATATTTTTTTTTTCTTCTTTCTTATGAAATTTATGAAAATGACAGTTTGATAATTTTTTAAGCATATTTCAATATCTAAAGATGAAGAATATTATTTGTATATACATAAATATAGATAGGTGTAATATAATCAAATCATTTACCGTTAAGTATTTTATAGAAAAAAGTTTTTGATAGTCGATAAGTAGAAGAAATTAAATAGAAAGAATTTAAAAATTAAGAAAAATAAATGGTGAAAAATTAAGAATGATCTTAACAGATATTAAATATTAAATAAAAAAATATATGTATAGGTTATGATGAGTCTTAATTAAGGTGAATTATACCATTTTTATTTTTTTTATACCATTTATAGATTTTTTTTTGCTTTGAATGGTTTATGATATCTAATGATGTTTAACCTTAAGAGGGAAAAATGAAACTCTTAAAGTGACTTTTATTAAATGGTAAGATTTTGGATAATAGGTTTTATTATAAAGTGTACAAATACTGAAGTACGAAAATTGGTATTAGCAGTGTTTAAGCCTTGGAAAAACTGGAATTCGATACTACCGTTATAGAATATATTGGATTTGAAATTCGAATTATATATGAGATATCCTGTCCCATATAAGAATATTTAATTTTATTAATATGTATAACTTTAATATGTTTAACTTTATATTCAACTCTTTAGAATTATGAGAAGAACTGAGAAGCACCATAATTTTGAGTTTGTTTATTTTATTAATTTTGGACAAAGTAAACAATAATTGACGAAAAATTTTAATCTTGTTAAAACATTATTAACCATGTATACTAACATTTTTGATTACTACTTTGTAGGTGTATTGTGTTTAACTATTACAAAGTTCAAATTTATCTTGTCAGTCTTTAAAAGTGATAATTAACGAAACTAATTGAAACTAAATTATAATTCAATTTTTATTTAAACCATATGACTAACGCTAACAGAAAATATGAATGTTTCTCAACATTTTCACAAATTTTCACGTTATGTAGAGTTTTTTACAGAAATTATCCTGTAAGTAAATTTTAGTCCTAAGCTTTCATATCAATATTTGAAATACTTTTATAAAATTTTTAAGAAAATATTTTGTGAGTTTAAAAAAAAAATTATTTTTTAATATTTAGTTTGTGTGCAGTTTAAAAAGGCACTTTTTATGGTAAAGATGCAGAAGTTAATGCAATTATGCAAGAATCAAATAAATTTATGCAATTATGTAATTTATTTAAAAAGAAGCTCTGAAAGTTGAATTAAAAAGTTTTTTTCAGTTAGTATAAAGGGACATAAAAGCTTTTGAGAATAATTATAAAATATTATTAAAAAACCAAATTAGAAAACAAACTAAAAAAACTATTTGAAATTCTCCCACCAGATTATTATATTTCAAGAACCAACTAGATACTAAATACTAAGTAGAGTACAGCTTTCTCTTTTGTATGTGTTTATTTTTATCTTAAATAGAATAATTTTCATCTTTTGATTAATAAGCAGCATTAAATTCGATATCTATAAGTTACGATTTTTTGGCGTTAACAAATAGATATTATAGGGAATCGATACTTATAAATGTTACAGAATTATTAACATTTTATGAATCTTAACCTTAAAAAAAAATTGGATTTAAATTACAATATGGATTACAAGCTATAAAGACATATAATTTACATTTTACACAAGTCATTATTTATTTTTTAACATTAAGTATAATAAACGCAATTCCGGCTATAAACGAAACATTTGTGACTAAAAATTATAAAAAGTATGCATATAAGTATTTATTCACAATTGTGACTAGGAACATTTAACGAAAAATTCGTTGTCGCTGATATTATGATATTTTAAATTTTTTTTTCGTTAGTGGTTACGTTTGACATTTAACTCTAAATAATAAAAGTCAAAAATATTCTATATATATATTTTAAATAAACAACAATATTTTTATATTTCGTTTTACTATAAATATAATCATTTGACGAAAAATAGTTGGTGATCAGTGATCTATGATCGGAATTATGTTTATTACTTTAATTGAATTTTAATAATGAACACGAGTTAATTGCTGCCTTACCAGAAAGACGAACTGTAAACGAACCACCACCGAAGTCATTTCTTCATAGAAAAATTGCCTATTAGCTGAAAAAAAAAAAGTATCGCCAAGAATTCGCTTAAGCGGCATGATTACGTATCGCCAAAAAAGCGATTCAATTACGTATCAATATAACTATTATCAAAAATAACTCCTGTTTTGTTGTGTTACTATTTTAGGAATGATTGTGTCTATTTCATTGTGTAGATATCTACATATATTCACATGAAAAAGTAATTAATTGTAAGTAAACAAAACTATTAAAATTTAAAAATTTTACTTAACTGTTATTAAAAATCTTTAGCAATTTCAGGAATGATCTGTAACTATTTCAGGCATGATATGACATCTATTTTGTTGTGTATAGGTATACAAAAAAAAAAAAATAATAATTAAACCATAATAAAAATATAATTTCACACAACATGTAAGAGGTAATAGAAATGATCCGTTTTCGGTTCGCAAGAGCGATTGGTTTACAATTCGCTAAAAGCGAAATGTGTTACGTTTTCTTAAATGGCAGTTCGTTTACGGTCCGCTATGAAACGAATTCTTTTTGTTTCTTAAAGAATGATCGAATTTAGTGCTTTTAATGCAAAAAAAGAAAAAAAACGAAGTTTTAAAATTATTTAAAATTGTCCAATACCAAAATAAAGACCAAAAATAATGTATTATATCTAGATAAAAAATTAAATATCTTATAAATGACAGTTATTAATGTCATTTTATTTTTAGTCTCTTATCTTAAAAATAAATTAATTTTTTTTAAATATTTATAGAATTCAATTACTATATTATAAATATTATTTTTATTTTTTGTTTATTTTATTTTTAAGTTTAGAATTTAATCATATTGTAATCACATAGATTACATAAATCACAAATGAGTTATTATCAAGAATATAAGTATCTGAGGTTTTTCAACTGATATCAATTCTTAAAATTTTTATTATATTTGATTGGTTAGGAATGGCGTTCTCTAATCTATCTATATTAAATTAATATTGGAATTTGAAAATTTTTTTTTTTGTTTTTCTATTTTATTTCAATTCATTTTCAAACCATATTTTTTTATAATTTCTATATATTTTGTATAGAAATCTAGAAAAGTGTTCAGAAAATTGATCTGGTATTTGGTATTTCAAGAAAATAAAAATGAAAGATAAAAAAAAAAAAAAGAAAAAATAATCTTTAAATAACTTTTAATTTTTCCAATAAGTTTTTTTTTTTCTGTTTTTTTCTTTTTTTTTTTCTTTTGAGAGTTTAGCCATTCTTTTACCGAACAGATAAATTGGTTGTCATTGGCAAACGCACCATTTTTTTTTTTATATTTTATTATTTTTCGTTATTTTGAATTAAAAATTGAATAAAAGAAAAGAAATAATAGAAAACACAAAAAAGAGAAAAATTCAAAATAAAATGAAAGAATGCAAAAATGAACCAGAAAAAAAAAAAAAAAAAAACACAACTGAATGTTAAAGAATATCGTAGAGGTATGGTGAATAAATTTCAGCATAACTTTAGATAATATATAGTGTAAATTTTCATAGCTTTGGTTTTTTTTTTTTTTTTTTTTTTTACAATGATTTGGGTTTTCCTTTATTTTTTTTTCTTTTTTTGTTTGAATGAAAATAAGTTTTTGGAAAATTATGAAATTATTTTCCACTTGAATACAGCTTTTTAATTTCTTTTAAGACTTTTTTTGTTTTTTTTTTTGTCGTTTTTTAATTTTTTTTCTATCATGTAATAAAGAAAAATAAAATTGTGATCAAATAAAAAAACAATAAAAAGCAAATTAAAGAAAAAAAAAAAATCAAAAAAAGGAAAAGAACAGGAAATGGTGAAAAAACTTTATTTACAAAAACAAAGAAAGAGATAGATGCAAAAAAAAAGAAAATGCTCTCAGTATTGTAGAGTCAAAAAGGATAAAAAAAAATTATATTATGAATTTTTAATTATGGAAATTAGAGTTTTCGCGTAAAAAAAAAAAAAAAAAAAAAAAAAAACAGCCAAAAAAGGACAAAAGAAAAAAAAAAGTTTTTCTTTTTAGTTTTTCCTTTTCATATTGTTTTTTGTTTTTGTTTTTTTTTTTCATTTTTTCATTTTTGTTTTAGTTTTAAGTGTCACACTTGTAGATATTAAAACATTGATTATATATAATTTCGAAAAAATTCACAAAAGAATTTAAATAAAATTGGCCCGAATTTTTGTAGGAGAGAAATAGAAAAATAAAAAGACAGTATGAAAAGAAAAGTAGCAAAAAACTTTTTAAATTCATAATGTAATTTGCAAAAATGAACGTGATTTGAAATTGAAAATTATCAAATTAGTTTGGTTTTACTTATCTTTCTTTTCTTAAATTCTCTAAAACTCTGTTTTTAAAAGTATCTGGAATAAAAAGATGAAAGAAAACAAAGGATAAATAATTTTTATTGGATGAGACGAAAAAGTATTAAAATCGTTCAAAAAAATTATTTATTTATAAAATTTACATTTTTCGATGTTTTAGATCTGCCAAGTGCATTGATTTAAGGTATGTAAATTTGATATATACATAAATATATAAATGGATAGTTAACATCATAAACATATAGGTTTCTTATTAAATTTTTAGGTGCTAAGGATAATTTCTAAAGATACAGGTGACATTCAGCTGTAACTTGTAAATTACAAAAACAAACCCCACGACAATGGGTCGAATGCATAAAACTGAGTTTGAACTCAAATCTCACTTTTTCATACAAAAATTACGCTTAAACTAGCATTTTTGGTTGAAAAAGTGAGATTTGCGTTCAAGCTCAGTTTTATTCATACGACCTAATGTGTCAAATACATAAAATTGAGCTTCTGAAACTAAAATCTTACTTTTTCAAACAAAAATACGAGTTCAAGCGTAGTTTTTTTTTTTGAAAAAGTTAAATTTGAGTTTAAGCTCAGTTTTATGTTGAGTTTAAGCTCAGTTTTATGTTTATGTAGCATTCAACCCAATGTTTTTTTCTTTGATATTAACTAAATTTGATTACTGTTTTTATGTCGAAAATAAAAATTTTCTGTACAAAATTGGCAAGATCTAGAACTAAGTATTTATATAATCTAAAAAATTTTCGATTAAAGTTAATTTGATAGTTGGAAATGATAATTTTGATAATAGATTTTTTTTTTTTTAAATACTTCTTAAATTTGATGTGATTATGAAAATTTGAAAGGATTCCATTTTAAATATGTATAGATTAATCTGATAGTAGTTTGATTTATGATTGTACTTTTGATTGTATTTTTCAATTGTTTTTACTAGTATTTGGATGTACCAGATAGTCAAAACGATAACTTTCCAAGTTAATTGTTTAATAAAAACTTTTAAAAATAATAATATTGAAATGAATTTTAATTAATTATGAAAAGAACATTAAAAGAAAAAAAAATTAAAATTACAATTATAATAAATACACAAGAAAAAACAAATAAAAATCTAGGAGGTTATCATAGACTAAATGATTTTTGATTTTGTAGGAGTTTTTTTTTTAGATTTTTTTTAATACATGTTTAAGCATTTTAATATTTTAGAAAAGTTGTTGGCATGTAACTCGAATCCTTTCACAAAATTTGAGATAATAACTTTAATAGACAATTGAATTATTTTCATTTAAAAAGGGAAGTTGTATGGCAGCTATCCGAACCGTTAATTGTACCAGTACAATTAAATTTTAGAAATGTTTTTAGCCGATAACTTGAAATCTTTCTGCAAAATGTCGAAAATGCTGGATTTAAATTTTGCAAAAGTAACGTAAAAAAAAATCCAGCTTTCTAACTTCTTTTTTTTTTTTTTTGAGTTATTGTGCGGAAGAACGGGCGGATTCAGTTTTCGATCCATATTTTGTATCTAGCTCGATTCCTTTAAGGTGTCACAAATGTAATGGCAAATTTATTATACCCTTGAATATACGTATAATAATTCTTGCATAATATAATAGGTGGCGTAGAATAAAAAAATATTCACATCTGATAATCTTATATAACGGTTGGTTACAGCTGAGTAATCAATGGCTTAGTGAAATTTATGAATCCAAAAATTAAATCTTAATCAAATATAAATAATAAATGATTTAGTGGATGATATATAATCTTTATAGGAGTGAGAAGGTATAAATAAATATATTAAGCCGAAATTTAAGTTATATAAGCATCAAATATAATAGACGGCAAGGCAAGGACAATATTAAGATAAATTTACTATTCTTTTGTTTTAGTTATAAAATGGTAAAAATTTGCATTACTTAACTTAAACTTAAAATTAATGAATAAATTATACAACATATCAAGATTAAAAAAATTAGTTCTTACTATTATTACGTAAAAAATTTTAGCATAGTTAGGAACTTTAGTCATAACTGCGAATAAAAATAAATTTTTCTAAAAAAGTTACCGATCGCCATCTCAATTTTGTAGCATTTAGTATAAAATTTCCCAAATTAGATAAATTTTACAAAAATTCAATGCCATGCTAACCAAAAATAAAAATATTCAATATTCAATATTTTATTAAGCAGCGAAGCAGCCATTATTTAAAAATATAAAATTGAGTCGGGGATGCTCTATGAAATGGTGATAAACTTGGCAAACTTCAGCAAAAGAACGAAAATAATTCAGTTATATTCTATTACATCATACTATATGATATTATGTAATATTAAAATAAATAAATAAAATAAAATAAAACAAAAAAATTTGTTTGCTTAAGTTGCTATATGGCTGCCCCGGTTGGGGAAACTGTGCAGAAACTCACGTGAAAAAATTACAAGTCTAGCAAAACAAATGTTTAAAGCTGATTTACCACAAACCTTTTTACTATATCACACGCGCAAATTACACGTACTAAGCAACATGCAAACAATAAAAGAAATGATCCAATCAAGGAAAATCACCTTCAAAACATCATGTGAATTCTCATCAAATCCTTTGATTGAGGCACTTTTAGGATAGTACTGAACTGACTTTTAATTTATAAAAAAATTTAATTAACTATAGCCCATATTTTTTCTACATTTTTCTTTTAACTTTTTTTTTTCCTTGTAGGGGTTATTAACATAATAATTCCCCAAAATCTAACATCGAATTCCCCAAAAACTAACTTCAGATGTAAATTAATCATTAATCTATTTTGAAATATTTTTTCTTTCTCTACAATTTTATAAAATAAACAATAAAAGTAGAATATCTAAATTTGTAAAAACAAAGTCTGTTAACAAAAAATCAAGGAAAACAAATAAATTTTAAACTAAAACAAAAAGCTGAATATGTTGTAGAACAAATTTTTGTTATATAGAAACTATCCATCACGGAGTTACCGAAACGATTCTTATATTTAAAAAATTTTAATTCAATTTCTAAAAATAAGCTTTATAAATCAAAAGGTGCCACAAAATTTTACAAAATTTTGAATCCATCGCATTTGGAAACCGCATAAAGATAGAAACTGGAACTGTTGCAAGGAATAAGATTCTTAAGAATAATGCTTTAATTATACTAAGTGTTATCTTATAAATTGTATTTATTGTCCATTTTTGTCAATTTAGGTATATGTTAACACCTGTCTATAAAAGTTGTCAGTCTATAAAAATTTTTTAACATTTTAAAGATCCAAGAGTATTAGTGTTAATTTACCCTAAAAAAAATGCTTTTATATAGAATTTAAATTTATTTAAACACCTTTAGTGTTACTTTTACCTATTACTTTACTTATAAAAAATTTTTTTAATATGTTTTTAATTTAAGAATTAAATAATTTTTATTTTTTAAAAAATTACCCCAAAAATTTATTAAAATTTTGTGTTAATAAAATAAATAATCTTTAAGAATGCATTTTAAGATATTTTTTTTTAAACAGGTCAATAAATAGGTACGTAAATATTTTTTTTCTAAATACCTATTTTATTTTTTACAGTTGAATTTCCCATAGGAAGTTATATGAATCTTCTTAACCAAAAATAGATTTAGTTTAAGAATTTAAAATATATTGATGTTCATTATTCCTCATATCTTATCATGATACTTTGGAGATACCATCCAAATCAACCAACCAACAAAAACAACAAAAAAATAAAAACAAATTTCAAAAATAAAATTAAAAAAAAAAAAAAAATGAAAATCGGTATAGGGTCATGAAGTCTTATACTCAGTTGCAAGTTATTGAGAAGAAAATAAAAATAATGTTCACGTATTTATTCTAGAAGGAATAAAGTATCTCTAATGTATTTTTGTAATGGAAAATGTACGAGTACATATATCCAAGTTAAAAACATTTTTTTTTCCAAATACTTTCTTTTTTTAGTGCCTGATTGAAAACGTGTCTGGATATAAAAAAAATTTCAAATTTCTTTTTTCAAAAATTCATTTTAGATCGATGATCTTTTTTAACTTTGCTCTTCTCAATTATTTCTAATAATATTTTTGTTTATTTTCAAAACTGAAAAATAATAGAAACATTCTTTGGTCATTTATGTACAATAAAAAAAAAAATTTTTTGTTTTCAAGTTTACATTTAACTCAACATATTTATATTAGGTTAGAATTTTACATTTAATGAGGAAAAATTTAACATTCACGTTTTAAATAAAAAGTTTAAATTCAATATTTAAATACGTTATATTTTTTGTATATATACTCGTACGAACGTAGTTCACAAAGTATAATAAATTTTTCATTACGTTTGTGACACCTTAATGAAGACAAGATAGAATATCTGAATTATGAATCGATTTAGCCATGTATGTCCGACGGTCAGTTCACACAATAACTATAAAAAATAATAACGGTACGATTTCGAAATTTTTACCCTTTGAAGTTAGACCGACGCTCTTGGGTAACTGTTATACAACTTCTTTCTTTATATATGAAAGTAACTCAGTGTATCTGAATTTTGTGAAAAAAACTTAAGTCTGATGCTAACGAGCTCAACAAAATTTTATTGATTTAGAGCAGCAGGTTCGAATATACAACTTCTTTTCTTATATGAACATAACTTGGGGTCTATATAAACTGGATATTTAAAATTTGGTCAACAGAAGTTTAAGTTTTATGTTAAACACTTTTACAAAATTTGGTTAGTCTTTTTGTATTCTTTAATAAACGTTAAGTTTATACATATATAGTTAAACATCATAAATTATAATATGAGTACATATATTATAGATAAGGTTACAATTTTTTCGATACCAGAGCAACCTAATAAGAACAACAATCAAGCCTGCTTTTTGCATTTTCGACATAAGTTTTGATTATTAAAAACTAATCTTAAAAGCAAAACTGGTGACATTATATTCATATTAAAAAGCGTATATATGTATATATTATGAATTTTGCAATATAAATAACAATTTTATATTTACATATGTATAAATAAACAAACATATTTGCTTATTGTAAACTATGGTGCGGCGTCATTACTTTAAGGGGCTCTCAAATTCAAATACAATTCCCTTCCTATTATTATAATCTCTTTAAAAATATTTTTGAGTATAGCTGTTAAGTATAACATGTTAATCGCACGCTACTAGTGCCGCAGCCCATTCGCTTCCAACACTTCTCTGTACATGTTCTGCATCTGAAAATACTTCAGGCTTGGATATTTTTTAATACTATTTTTTTCTCTTAAAGTAATTAAACAAATGGGATATAACGTCATATGGCTTTATGACTTATTCACCTAATTTATGAGTTATATAATTAAATCTAATTCAAATGAGTCATAGCACCATATTTGTAAAATATGGCTTTATAACACTCCACCTGTAATATATTAATTGTTTATGGTTTAAAATTATGTTTGTCTGAGAGTCTAGACTATTTGTTATAACGTAAAGATTTTGAAATGATCATTTCATCAACTGAAAAACTAATCAAAAAATTAGTCAAGGTATTTTTTTTTCGTTATCATATCTTTTATTTTCATATAGAAAAATCTTTTATACCTAGAAGATATTTTGATTATTTTTAAATATGACCTTTTAAAGATCAAAGGTAAAAATTTATTGGGAAAATTAATTAGTTTGAATTGATTGGACATTTTGAAAAGTTTAAGCAAAAAATCTATGGGTTTTTGTAAACTTGTAACATATATTTACAATTGTATATAATTATATATAATATATAAATGTATATACATATTTACAATTATTTATTGAAGAAAATAAACAGGCATTTTTATAAAAACACTAAGTTTTTAGTACGTTATTAAAAATAAATTTTAAAAATTTACTTATTATTTTCTCTCAGTCTGTCAGTTCGTCTGCTTTTAGCATATTTCCAAAAAAAATTTGAGAAAATGTGCCTATTAGTTTCACTCTGTCCATCTGTCCGTCCGTTTTTTCACTTTGAAAAAGCCCTAATTTAAATGCGTAGACCTCATGTTCTGTAACATTTTTTCAATCTCAAAACAATATTCGACAGGAATTTATTCTATCTTTTGTATATCAATATCAAAATTATACGTTTTATAATTTATAAGTTTGATAAATTTAGTATGAAATTTTGAGGTAAGAAATAACTTTTAGAAATAGTATAAGTTTCCTCGGAAAAGCTTTTTGAACCACCTCCTGTTTATTGAAAATTTATAATTTATAAGTTTCATAAATTTAGTATGAAATTTTGAGGTAAGAAAGAACTTTTAGAAATAGTATAAGTTTCCTCAGAAAAGCTTTTTGAACCACCTCCTGTTTATTGAAAAATTGAAAATTTGCCATTTTTTGACACTTCTAACTTAGACCTTCTTTCTTCCTTCGGCAGCACATAAAAATTGAAGCTTACTCGGTAATATATACATATTTACGTATGTTAACAGTTTTTTTAGTTATATAGGGTTCCGGACTTACAACGCCTCAAAATGCAAAAAAGTCTTATTTTCACATTTTTTCTTATACAAAATTTTCAAATTTTGGTGCAAGTCACCATTCTAAATAGTTTGTATTGTCTTTTGGAATGTGCATTTATAAAAACCGTTTGTTTACATTCTGCCTTGTTTGTATATACTTCTACGCCGATTGAACAATGCCATTTTAACCATATATAGGTTTTTTTAAAAAAAGTCATGTTGTAGAACAATTTTTTTTATGCAGCCCCGTCCATTACTGAGCTTCAGCCACTAAAAGTTTGAAATAGCCCTATTTTAAAATATTTATATCCAAAGGTTCTGCTTAAAATTTTTCGAACCTTGAAATGCCAAACCATAGCATTTTTACCTTTATAAATCAAGGGAGATTGCAATTCAGTATTTAAATTTACCGGTTATGTGAAAACAAAATCATTTTCCATTCCTGCAAAGCTTCTAGATAGAATTTTGGAATTTTGATAGAATAAAGATATTTCAGAATTAACATAAGTTAGTTGTTAAGAGCCGCTATTAAGAGTAAATAATAGAACATTTTCTTTTTTTAGATGTCTATAACTTAGGAACTTGTACAAATATTTTCAAAGTAAACCACAACAATTAAAGCTCTATCGTTATATTTATATATGTGTTAAAAGGTTTTCTTAATTATATAGAGTTTCCTTAAAATTAAAGAAAGTGTCCTATGATTTTTTACAATTTTATCTTTACAATTACATATAAATTTCTAAGACAATTTACAACTTTTGGTGGAGAAAGTCACAATTCCAAACTGTATTTATAGACTAAATAGACTTATAGACTAAACTGATTTATAGACTAAATAACTTGAAACTATGCCGTAATTTTTTGGGGGTTTCAGTTACAATTTTCGAAGACCTCCAGCTGCCAGTACTTGTTTAGATATGGTAACTAATTACATTACATTTGAGCTTATTAATTTTTTTAGATTTTATAATTTCCTTGCCACTCCTCGAAGGAGCATAGGGCATCCACTAAATCATTTATTCTTCATATTTGACTAGTTTCTAAAATCATTAATTTCACTAAGCCGTTATTACTCATCACTCATAACTCATCAACGGCTGTATTGGCTATTGTACAAAGCTATAGAGACATTTTATAATATCTATGTTTATTTTATTTTTTTAAATCTTTAAAAAACAGTTTCGTGCTATTCAATATAATAATATCTATTTTAAAGTTCCTAGTTATTTTAGAATATAACGGTCCAATAAAATCGTGTTGCAAATAAATATTTTATAACTTTTCTATAACATTGGGAACAAAATTAAAATTTTGAAATATTCCATTAAAATTTCTTTGCAACGAATGCCTCTTTTAAAGTTTTTCTGGTTTTTTTTTTCCTTTAGATTTCAATTTATTCAATTAGAGTAGTTCTTTCTGGAAATCTCTTTAAAACCACCTTTTTTGATTCATCAAAAATATAAAAAAAAAAAAAAAAAACAAAATGAAAAATATAGAACTGATTTCTTGTCCAATTAAATCTTATTACCATGAAGAAAGTGTCTTTCTCCTCACTTTGCAACAAAGAAAAATAAAAAGGAAACTTTATAAGGTTTTTCTTTTCAAATTAATTCCAAAAAAGAAAATTGAAAATTCATAGGAAAAAAAATGTCATCAACAAAAGAAAGGTCAAAAGAAAGCGTGAATTATGGACATTGAGGGTAAAAGAAATTGGAAATTTTAATTGCCTCTGAAATTGAAATAAAGAAAATATGAAAATTTAAAAATGAGGAAAAAAAAAAAAGGTAAACATTTTTTTTTTCTTTATTTTTTATTGAAAAACTGATTTTCATTTTTTCTTTTTTTTTTTTAAGTGACTTCATTTTGAACCTGAAAAATAAAATATCAATTTCAAATTAATTTGTTTGTTTGTCTTTTACCTCATTCTTTCATTTCTCTATTAAATGGTTATTAAATTTTAATTTCCTTCATTTTAGTTTTAATTTTTTATAAAAAAAAATATATTGAATTTAAATAAATGATAAAATAATTGAAATGTTTAATTTAGTAAACTAGAAAATTGCACGTTGTAATCCACTGATGTCCTGCTCTGCATATGGTATGGAGCATGGAGAGTCACCTCTGTGATAAATAATCATAATATTAATAATTAGTACTATAATTTTATAATACTACAGTAACTGTGGGGTCTCCTTAAATTATTTCCGCATGCAGGAAAGTGTTAAATACTATACTGCATGTTGTAATTTTTGATGGCTATATAGTCACTAATAGCAAAATAGTTATAATAATAAGCAGATTTATTATTCGCTTACAGTCTCACTACCAATTAAGCGTTTCCGGATCGTTCTCATATCTTTTTCTATATCCTTACTATCAAGCCAATGTTGCGTTATCAGTTAATGGTTACATCCAATTATATTTGCCAAAGAGGGATTTGCTAACTGGATTTAGTCAGTAAGAATCTGACAGTACTAAAGGGATATGGTTTGTGTCTTTGATGAATTTCCATCTTTTCATCTTAAGAAAAAAAAAATTTGTAAGGTTTTGTTATTTTCATAAATTAATTATAATCATTTTTTGATTGTAATAAAATACAATTTTTAAGATAAATTTAGTTAAAATAAAAATTGCAAATTGGATTATCAAATAATGGAGAAGAAGGAAATCTTCTTTTGTTGTTGTAATTGTTTCGATATAATCGAAAATATTTTAACAAACATTTTTTACTGTATTAGTATAAAAAAGAAAAGTTTTTGATTCTTTGCGAACAGGTGGTATTTATAATATTTTAAATAAATATTATGTACTTTACTGATCTAAAAATAATTTAAAATTCTGTACAATTCTGAATTTTAAAATTTCTTGATTTTTGGGAAATTTTTGAAAATACTTATGGTATATATTTATCTTATAATGTTGACAAAATGGGTGCCAATATGTCATATGTTCACAATATGTCAACGGGCTGCCATTAATACCTCTGATTTAATTTCTTTTCTCCGCCAAACTATTTGATTTGTAAATGTGATGTAGTATTAGTGCAGTCTATTGAATTTTCTTTTTCAATAAAAATTTTCAATTTTATCAAAAATATTCTAATTTTGTATTTCAAGCGTTATGGTTACAGTATCTAATTGAAGTGTTTCCAGCCAATGATATAGTGATTAAAGCCAATCCATCCAATGGTGTTGTTGTTAATACATCGGAAAGATTTCGGATTCAAACCCCTGCTGGATCATATAGATTATTAAAATATAAATATAGATTTTTCTTATAATATATAATTAGAATAAATATAATTACATTAAAAATAATAAAATATAATTCTTGTATAAGATAATAGATGGCGTGGCAAATAAAAAACAAAACGTTTCATAGTCTTGTACAATACCTACAACCAATTAATCAACGGCTTAGTTAAATTAATGATTCCCCGAAACTGAAGCTTAGTCAAATATGAATAATAAATGACTTAGAGGAGGTAAGGAAAAAAAAAACTAAAGTGTTACTTAAATTAATAATTAAATATTAATTAAATCTTTAATTTAATAATATCTAAAATTTTATATCAATCTATATCTTTAATACATACATACTTTAATCTTTAATTCATTAGTTTAATCTATCTATAGTTCTTTTAAATTTTGGAAAAACATAATAAGTAAATATTATTCAAAAAAAAAAAAAAAAATATAAATTAAATTAATCTAATATATTATAAAATTTATTATAAAATACTGTCATTATAATTATTATAAAATACTGTCAGTTAACATTATAAAAATACTGTCAGTTAACAGATATCTACATATATATTAAAGTTTTTCCACAGAAATTTTTTTACTCCGTATAAGACCTTAATGAACTACTTTTACAATTAAAATCCACAAAAGATAACATATTGCGTGAATACCCGTTTGAACGTAGCGCACGTTGTTAACGTCCATAATGTTGTACGTTGATAGAGTGTGAACGCTTCCGTTTTGCCAATATGTATCTTCTTTGTATCTATTATGTATCTCTTCAAATCATATCTAATTTTGCTGTCATTTTTCTACAATTTTTAATCATTGAACTTGTTCTATTTTTTTCAAACAATAGTTTTTATAGCTTATACTTGATTTTAGGTTTTAATATTAGGTAGGTAGGGGTTTTACCCGAATAAATTCTAATTAATTCGAATATAAATTATTTTTGTTTAGAATGTTTGTAAATTGATGATCTATAATAATTAATTATCAAATTTTTAAAATTTGAGGCAGTTAAATGGATAATTACTGTCTTATTTTTTTTGTAAAATAAGTAATTGTTATTATAATAACTGTAATAATTTTGTTCCGTTACTTTTTCAATATGTATTTCTGTTTTTAACACTTGTCTTCGTTTTTATTTTATTTTTTTTTTAATTAAAACAATAAATGAGATAAAATAAAATTAAATTAGAGATTTAAATGGTATATTCATTAAATTGTTTTTTTTCATTTTTTTTTTTTTTTGTAAATTGGGTCGAAATTTTTCATCTTTTTTCCATTTTTCATTGAGAGATTAGTTGATTTTTTTTGTTTGTCATCTAAATTTTTGTATCTTTTTTTTTTTTTTGTTATAATTTTTCGTTTCAATTGCTCTTTTGTAAATTATTTTATTTATTATTTGTCTACGAGACCAAAAAATTAAAAAAAAAAAACTAAAAATAAAAATAAAAAATTAATGAAATTTTAATATCAAAAATTACTTTTTAAAGAAAACAAAAAATTATTTTTTATTGTTTTTATCTTCGTCTGATGATGATATAATAGACATTAATCAAAAGTTAAAATTGTTTGGAAAATATTTTTGTTAAATGTTTCTAAAAACCCGGTCAGACGATAAAAAATGTCGCATAGGATTCATTGAAAAAAATCAATCAAGTGTTTTCCATTAAATTAAAAAAAAAACAACAAAAAAAAAATTGAAATTTCGGTATGAAAATAGAATGAGTCAAATTTATTTTGAGTAAAACTGTGCGTGTGGACTATAGAAAGTTAATTAATATATAATTAGATTATAATAGTCTATAAATGGATTGGTTTAAATTAGAATTAGAATTGGAATTTGAATTGAACTTTATTTTGATATTCATTTTTATCTTAAATTTAAAAAAATTAGTTAAACTCTTCTTTTTTATTACACCATAGTTTCGGTTTATTTTAAATTAATGTATTTGTATTATAGGTAGATTTTAAGTAAATGGTGAATATATTACTATAATCTTCCAAAAAATTGTAATATGTAAACTTTTAAATAATTTTTAATTATTTTTTTATTACTTTTATTTCGGTAATAATTGTTTTTGGGTATATTATGCATTTATAAAGTACTCTTATTTATAAATTACCAAGGATTTAGATTTTTTTGGAATGCTTCCAATTTCAAAAGGGTTTTTAGTTTAATATTTTTGGATAAAAGTATTATTATAAACATATATATATATATATATATATATATTTTATCACTTTTGATAGTTGGATAATGAACAAAATCTCATGACTAGATTTTCGTCATATCATACTATTATTAATTTTATGTATACCTATATTAGTTATCTGCATATGACCTGACTGAGGTGCAAACCTTTCACGACTTAAGAACTGCGTAATTCATTAGATACAGTAAATGTAAAATATACTGTAACAAAAATATTTGACTAATATTGAAAAATTTAGAAAATAATTAACTTATAAGCCAATTGCTTTAATCTTTTGAATCATTACAGCTTGTTTAAATCATCAATAAAATGTACGGATCAAAGAACTGAAATAAATTAAAGTAATAAAAAGTTTTGAAAAAAATATTATGTGCAGAGAAGTAGAATATTTTTATTTTGGTCCCGCACCACATACAATATGATGAGGGAATAAAGAGACAGGAATTTACAAAATGATAATAATATTAATGACAAATAAGTTGGAATTTTTTTTCTAAAAAAGGAGAACATTTTTCAAAGACATCAAAAATACACCCTTGGTATAGTCAAATTCTTACTGACTAAATTCACTCCACCTTTAGACAGAGTTAACTGAGGAGTAGGTATAGGAAAGAACAGAACTAAGATGGCGGTAACTTTGAATTGAAGAGTGAGAAAGCAAGGGAAGAATGAATCAGTGACAAATGCATTAATAATTACAACATGTAGTAGTATAATGTAATAACTTCCCGCATAGAAAATATCGGCCGGCTTATTAAGATTTTGAGTGCAGCTCGACAAGGATCGTTTTCTTTAAAAACTTATAAACAAAACTAAAGACAGACACAATGTTAAAGTAAAATTAATAAGTATATTTTCTTATAAAATCTCTTAGAAATGAGTTTATAACATGAAATAAATATTTTCTCACTATACATTTTTTTTTTGTTAAGAAGAATATAGGTGTGTAAATAAAGTTTTTTAGCTTTATTTGATTACAAAAGCAAATAAAAAAAAAAAAACTCAAAATCATGAAATTTGAACTAAATTGAAAATTTTATATTAACATAATTTTATTTCTTATATATATGTACATACATATATTTAAATTTATTTTAAAAGTACACTTGACTAAACTACACCATGTAACACTATTATAATCATCATCATGGTTCATGCCATCATTGAAACGCGGATATACCAAATGTATGAAATTCATTTAGATCAACTATTCTCTGCTCTCTTAACCTTTTTTTATTTACTCTTTTTTGGCTTTATAAATTTTAAGGAGAGGATATTTTATAAAAAAAAAAAAAAAGCAATAATGCAAAAGAGAAGTTTTAAGTTGTTGAATTTTAATTTTAGTACTTGTCACCAATTTTCTACCTTTTCACATACATAATATGTAATATATATATACTTATGCAGCTATATATCTAATATTCTAATATGTATTTATAAAGAAAAAAAAAATTAAAATTATTATTTATACATTTGTTTACATATGCGTTTGTGTCTTGCAAAAAGCTCAAACAAGTTAACACACTTTGCATAGAAGGTAACAATTTATATTCCTTTTTTTTTTTTTGTTTTTTTTTTAAATCTCATCATAAGAAATTTAATTTTTTTTTTATTTGTTTTGTTGGTTGTAAAGACAAATTTATTCCCCTTGAGAGAAAAAGAGAAAAAAAACCTAACAAAAAAATTGAATTTAAAATTACCAGTCCATTCAAAAGATTTTGAGTAGATTGTAAATGTAATGGTGTTGACTTGACTGCACAATACAAAATGTAAGCCTTTTATAATATAAAGAAAAAAAAAAAAATTATAAGCTTATCAAACGGTACTTAAAAATCATAAAAAAAAAAAAATTTAATATATGTAGATACACAAAAACATACATATACTCACATACTCAACGTTATAAAATACAGTATAAACAAAAAAAAAAAAGAAAAAATGAAAAAATTTGATTTTTTTTTTCTTGTCGGTGGGTCCCATTCAAGTGTGAATAAAAAAGAGGAAATGACTTCCTGATTGGTAGGATTTCGTGGGATTTTATTATACTAAAATAAAAATGAAATAAAAATAAAACAACAATCAAAAGAATAACAAACAAAAAAAAAAAACAAATATTCTGAACGGGAGAAAATTTTCCGTTTCCTTTGTAAGAAGTAAAGTAAAAAACAAGAATAAGAACACCAATCAACCAAGCAAGCACACAAACCAAAATCTAGGTGATTCGAAAAGGTGATGTTAAATATATAAAAAAAAAAAAAAGAAAAATTAAAAAAAAAAACGAAAATTACGAAAATAAGAAAAAAAAAAAAATGTTTTACATGGTTGGGGAATCAAAGTTGTCTATAGATGAAATACAGTGTTTTAAGATAAGAAGAAAAATTCAAAAAAAAGAAGAAAAAGAAAAGAAAATCCTAAAAGGATGTGCTCTCTTGCTATTTTATTCTTTTCATTTTTCTTGTACATCCTGATGCTTTTCCGGTTTTTGTGGTTTATAAAAAACATTTAAAAACATAACATATACAAATAATATAATATCTATATATTCATATAATATACAAACACATATGTGTATCAAAGATCATACATATTATTATGAATGACTATATCTGTATTATATTATTTAAATTTATGTATACATTTGAAACTTATAAACAGTAGTATGCATAAAAATAGATTTATTGTTGTAAGCATATGTAACTTAACTGGTTATATCTTGAATCCTTCGATTTGGATTTTTTAATTATATTTGGAATACAAAATTTTCTCTTTATTTTTACATTTGGAATTTTTTCCAAGTTTTTTTTGGGGTGTTTTTTTTTTTTTTTATACAGATTTAATTAAAATCTTTAAAAAAAATTAAAGCCATAAAAAAAAAACAAAATATTTATAAATTAAATTGTAATATGTATAACCAAATTTATTAGTAGGCCCACATCCGAAAAGAAAAGGATACTTTACTTGGCTGTATATTTATAAGATGAAGTCAAGTAATATAAGTAAACAAACAAATTTAATACATTTTTACGCATATCAGTGTAGATAGAAGTAGAATACACGATTTTTTTTTTTTTTTCGTAAGTTCAGACATGAACAATTTGTCGAACTGAATATCCTTCTGGTAAAGTATATACAATAACTAATGTGGTATGTTAAGCCGATTTGAATAAATGAATATATAGAGGGGATGAATAAAAAAATCAAATAAGAAAAAAAAGGTGATTTTTTTTTTTTATAATTTTTCGATTTTTTTTTTTTATTTTATTTTGTAAAATTTTCTTTATATACGTTTTACCTTTTTAGCCTTAAGGTAATATTAAGTATGCTATTTTCCATGTTAAGATTTAAGGTATTTTAATATTTTTCTTTTTCTCTTTCGTTTTTCATTTTTCTTTTTATTTTTGACAAAATTGTTTCAGGCTCCAACTCTGGTTTAAAATGCACATGTTTATCTAATGATATATATCTATATATTATATAAGTATCCTTATAAAAAAAAAAACAGAATCATATATCAGTTTTTTATTCATTATCATATGAGAATGGAGCTATACATTGTTGTTATGTAATTGTGTATTTGTGCACAGGTAGACAATACTGAGAGAATGTTGGGTTCATTTTTTATAAAGAAAAACGTAGTAGCAAAAAAAAAACAAAAAGAGTGTCTTTAAGTAGGTTAAGGTATGTTGGTAGTTGGTACTCTGTTCATGAAGGCTTTTGTATAGGGTTTATATTTAAGTACCTATACACTTTTTTGTTTTTTTTTTTAAACTTTATGATAGTGTATATAATATTAGAATTTAAAGTTTTGTCAGTGATGGATTTTTTTACTTTTTTTTTTTATAGTTTATAAATTTGACTTTTTTTCCTACTGTTTTTTAAGTTTTATTTTAAATTTCGGATTTTTTTTGAAATTTTAAAAAAATATGAAAAAAATTTGAGAGTTTTTCATGTTTAGCGTATATGGATTAAAAATGGTTTTAGAAAACTTTAAAAATATTAGAGATTTAAGCAGAAAAGTATATGAAAAAAAATTAAAATCATCGTTTTATAAGTTTTTAATTAAATTTTGTTTATTAATTAATAAAATAAATTTAAATGAATTTAAATTAACTTTTTCTTAGTTTTTATTGGATGTTTTTAAAAAAACAACATCTGCCAGTTTAACTTTTACCGAGAATATACTCTTGTTTCTAAATTTAGCCTTAGTCAATTTCATGACTCATGATTTTTTCTTTTATTTAGGCTTAAATCAATGATAAATCATAATCTGCTAATATTTCAACTTAAATTAAATTTCAAATTTAAAATTAAATGAAAAATTTATATCGTCTTTTTTTTTTAAAGTTTGGAGGTCTCTATATAAAGTGGACCTCTAGGTAGTTAGGCACTTAGACAGGTAGGGGCTGCAGATGCAGACTTAAGCCAGTTTAGGCCCGTTGTGATATCCTGAATCAGTATTCTTCTTAATTCTTCATTGGAAGTTGTAAATTATTTAAGTATACTTTTGACAGATCGAAATGGTTATTTAAGAAGAATTTCCTCAGAAATTTTCTTGTTTTTAGAGCCAGAGTCAGGTATTCTGCATCATCAATAGACATCTAAAAATAATATCAAATAAGTATAGCAACATATGCAATATATTTAAAATAGGTGTTATAGCATTTATTAGACATCATTTACTTTTAAAAATTTTAAGTTCCAGTAGTTTTATAAAGCATATATGAATGCCTTTACAATTGATTTGATTCGCAAAAATTTTAAACATTTTATCGCATACTTAATCAAAGATTAATCAGTATGGTTATATAATGGTTATTCAGAGTTTAAAATTTGAATCAATTTAATAAGGAATTAAAACATTTCTACTGAAAAAAATTACATTTCCTTTTCGTAATAAAAAACTTCAAGCTTTAATTTTTTACTGTAATTTCTGCAATTTACTGTAAATTACTAAAGTGTTTCTTTTTTCTCTTTTGGCATATTTTACTTAAATAAAAATAATAAAAATAAATATCTTAATTAAAAAAAAATAATTTATTGAATTCATAATCTAATAAATGTATACGTATAGGTATAAATAAAATAAAGGAAAACAAAAGAAATAATTCAAATATTTAATGAAAATATTTGATACCACTGGTATTATAATCCTAAATTTAAAGTACAATTATTAAAAAACATTTTTTGCAAAAATAAGTTTGAAAAATTTCCAATTGAAATTTGTAAAAAAAATTATGTTAAAATTTTTTTTTTTTTGTTAAATAGATAATTAGATATTATAGTCATAGATATTCTAAAATTAAAATTTTAATAAATGCAGATTTAATTATAATTTTTCATTTAAGTATGAATTTTCGAAATAAATTTAATTAATAAACTATGTGTGTATAATTTTGTAAAAGTCCACGTGTTTATCAAAATTAAAATTTTAGAAAATATCACTCTGTTTTTCTAGTAAAAAAAAAAACATTAAAAATAAAGGGGATATAAAGAATAATTTTAATTTTAATTTAACTTATTTATAGAATTTTAATAATAACAAAGAATTGCATAATTATTTTAGAAAATTGTTTTAAAAAATTGTTTTTAAAAAATGTTTTAAAAATTGTTTCAGTTTTTTTAGGTATTAATATAAAAAATATTATACTGGGATTTAAAAAAAAAACATATAGGTATATTTTGTTAGATTTAAATAATTATTTAATATGTGTTTCTGAGTTGAACAGTGAAAGTTAAGTAGTTAACTTAATGAATAAAAAAGAAATTTTTGAATAATTATATTCAAACTATTTTTAAATACATTATTTAAATAAATTTTTAAAATTAATAAAACTATAAGTTAAATTTTCCCAGCTAAAAATTAATATATGAATGGGTAATACTTAAAAAATTTGTGTACAAATTTGAAATCTAAATCTTTCGTCATATAAGACATGATAGTTACCAAGCAGCTTTTAATTGTTTCAAATCATTTTTGAAAAAAGACTTTTTGCAATAAACTGATCTATTTTCAATTTAATTCAATTTATTGTTCTATCTCATATGTACCATATAGAGAAAAAAGTTGCCTAGACCATGTAAATAATCACTATAGAAAAAATTTAGAGCTCTACGAAAAAATTCTCTAACAAAGTTCTCGTATAGAGCGAATTTTCTGTAAAGTTACACTCTCGAATAAACAAATTTAATAGAGGAAACTTTTCTTTCTGTAGAATTGTGGCCCGCGAAATAAAGCCATACGCAATAAAGCTGTAATGGTCCTATTTCGCTTTTAAGTGAGAAATAAGCGATATCGTAAATTTTTTTCGCGTATGGTTTTATTTTATTTTTAAAAATGAAATATTTCCTCTTCAAATAAAAGTAATTTAAATTTTAAAAACATAATAATTATTAATTTATTTAAATTAAATGTTTATCAAATGTACATCCATATGTACGGCTCTAATTTCGCCAGATAAAATATCGCAATAATTAATTTTAATTTAGTTGAAAATATTTTGGAAAAAAGAATGCGCTGATTTTGAATCCAACTGTGAAATCCCTCAAATATTCTGAAAAAGCGTAAAACTCTGATTTGAATCCAATTGTAAAATCTTTTCTCGCGTTATTTTGTTATCGCAGCATTTTTTCCACTCGACATTTTGTCAATATGTAAATATTCTGGAAAAAGAAGCAACTCTGATTTTGTAACCGTAATAATAACCATCTCGTACAGTAAGATGTTATATATTACTGCATGTTGTAACTGTTGTAACGACTATAATCACTGTTAGCAAAATAGTAATAATAGTAGGCGGATTCATAGTTTCCTTACAATCCCACTCTGAATTCAATTTTTCCCGTTCCTATTTCCTATTTTTTCCTATCCCTACTCCCTAACCAATATACTGCAATTAGTCAATAAGAATTTGACACTACCAAGAGGGAATTTTTGGTGTTTTTGGAAAATTCCCACCTTCCTTAGGAAAAAAAAAAGAAAAAAACCTTATTCAGAATCCCCCCCCCCAAATTCGGAATCTTCCATATACATAAATAAGAAGGGGACAAATCTGATTTTGTAACCGACTTTAAAATACTTCCTAAGTAAGAATCTAGGATATACATATATTTAAATATTCTGGAAAAAGCGTATAACTGTAATTTTTTGAATCAAACGGTAAAACCTCTCCTCTAACAGCTATTATTATGTTCCAAAAAAGACATTTCTCTTTGGAATTGGTTTTAATGCAGTATATATATTATTTATATTTGCATTTATCTATAAATACCTATTTTTTGTTTACTTACATATATATTTACTTTGTTTTCTATAAAATTAGAATGTTTGTATCAATGTTACTATATGGCTTTAATTCGTAAAGGTTTAGAAAACAATATGGCTTTATTTCGCAGTTGGTGTATGACTTTATTTCCCATTAAAAATTAAATTTTTTGTTGTATGGCTTTATTTCCCATTGAAAGCGAAAAAAGGCAATTTCGGCTTTATTTCACTGCCCCAGAATTTTATTAAATTTAGTCTTTCATGTGTAATCAGCTTTATGGCCTAAATATAACTAGGTAATATATACCGTAACAGTTTCTTTCCGTAGCATAAGATCTTATTATTTATATCCAACACTGGTTTTTTTTTCGCATAATAAGCGTTTCTGATTCTGATCTTATTTACACTTATTTTTTGTATAAAATTTGCGAAATAATTTTTTATTATTATATTGGTAAAAATGTGATTTCCTTTTCTCACAGAAAAAAAATACACTTTTTCTGCCAGGAAAAAAGTAATTTTTTGATTGTACATTATATAATATAATACATAACCAGCTGTACCAAAAAAAAAAAATTAATCCTTAATATTCATCAGGTTATTATTGTTTTCTTTAAAGATTATTAAAAAATAAAAAAAAAAAATACATAAAATCTAATCTTTTTTTTTTTGATAAAAATTTTCTTTTCACTTCTTTGTTACAAATGTTTGTTAAAAGGTATAGAATTTGAATATAAAAAGCATTTTAATGAAATGAAAACATACCACTTGACTCATACTTATATGATTTATATATATATGAATAGAAATCCTTTATTTACAAAAAAAAAAAATGTCTTTCGATAGATGGTATAAGGGCTAAAATTTCATATCATTGTTAATAAACTTATTTTTGAATGTAGAAGAACTTCGGAGTATGAATGGAGCCTATACTAAACAATTGAAGATTTTTTTTTTTTCATTGACGGAATGGGATGTTTGTGCAAAATTTTCTTACGTATTATAGGTATGTTAAAAATATTCACACATATATTTGATTTTCTTCTTTTTTATTCATTTTTTATGAATTGTTTACTTTTGAGGTTAAATAAAGATTAGTTGAAGGAAATTGAAGTAAATGGTGCGTTTATAAGTAGTTGTAAAATGTTTTTTTTTTTTGCGCAATTCCTTTTAAAAAAAAAACATAAAAATAAGTGAAAGGAAAAAAATTTAAATTAAACTGTAAAATATAAAAATATAGCAAATATAGCAAAAATATAGCATTTGTTTTTTTTTTTTCTAAATTTTTAAAAAAAGATTTTTGGTATGTTTTTTTATCAATTGCAATTTTATTTTTATTTGTATGTATAATAAATAATCTTTTAGTAACTTTTCCATATATTGGCATTTCGAATCAAAATATTGGTATTCAAAATCGATAAAAATGTCAAATGTATTGTCAAAAGAAACCATATAAAAAGCAATGTAAAAATTTAATTATATACATTATGTATATCTCATCAATGAGTTTAAGTCGCTGTTTTTCAAGTAAACGGTCTTGCCTCGTTACAATCATATAAAACTAACCTCCTTACAATCATATATAAAACAGTATTATAAGCACATGTTAACGGAACAAGTTTCAAATTTTCAATAAAAAACAAACAATAATAAGAACCATATATTGGATGTATCATACATAATATACACGGAAGAACAGAAGTGTTATAAGTGGAGGTAACATTTACAACATGTCGTAACAAGAGGAGCATAATAGATTTACATCAAAACTTCGCGGTGTTACCTATACTCCTTAAACAACAATAATTTAATAATCATAATATGCAAGAGTAATAAAATTTTTCAATATTTTCTTTTAATAGTCAGCATATACAGAGTGTTTCGTCAATAATTTGCTATAGAATTAAGGGGTTGTCCTAAAGTTTAAAACAAAGAAAAAATTCTTTTCGAGGTGCGGCGTTCATATCAAATTATTATTCTAATAAACAGCTGATTTTCCAAAAATTAAGTTACAAATGTTAAAAGAATTTTTTTGATGGCTAAAAAATGTAAATTGAAGTATAATTTTTAATGCATTAAAAATAATATTAATACATTATTATTATATTAAAAATGACATTTATGTATACATTTTTATTACATATATATATCTACTCTTCTCTTCACATAAATGAAAATGTGACACTATCTCGCTCTTGTTACATTACAAATGCATTAAATGAAAAAAAGAATTGTCATAATAGCAATGGCCTTCTTATAATCACTTCACCTATAATAATACTTAAGAGTAAGACTATATATTTTAGCTTATTGCCTGAATAAATTTTGAATTAACATGAAATTAGAACTTACATATTATGGATTTCTTAATATTTTCTACAATTTTAAAAAGATTTTTATTCATTGTTAGTATTTTTACTTTTCCATTTATTCTTTTTGTAGAGAAATAAAAAGGTAAATTTAACGTATCATTTTTAAAATTTTATTTTGGCAGACTTGCATTTTTGAATATTCATATTAGCACTATCAAACAGGATAGAGTTCTTCAAATATCATATATAATAATTAATTACATACATAATGTAAACAATATAAGTAAAAGATATTTATTATTGCTTTGACTTTAATATAGCAAATTGGATTTTAGTCTATTTCTTTTAAGGATATAAACGGTTCCTTAATGTTTAAGGAAACAAAAACATTTAGCAAAGTTATTTTTCAAATAAAAGATTAATTAAATTTTATCTGTAGCATCAATTAAGTTTTTTTTGCAATTTATATTTATTTGTGGTTTTTTATTTAAACAAAGGTATAATATAAATTATTGAGTTTAATAATAAACTTGAACATTACATACATACATACATACTATATCTTAGAATTTTATATTAGTAAATTGTTAAAAATACATAATATTATATAAGGTGGTATATAGGTATGTAATGTATTATATAATCATTAAATATGACTAAAACTTTATCAAAAAGTAAATAATGAATGCAATTACAATTAAAGTATTTTTTTTTTTTTTTTTGTCTCAAAAATTTAAACCTCAATTGAGTATTTTATAAAACTGGAATCAGTTCCATAACGGTAAATGTTTTCCTATTAAATTAAACATAAAAAAAAAAAACATAATAAGAATAAAGCAAAAATTTTAAATTTATTTGTTTCATGTATGGTTTAGCTGTTTAAAGTAGACTGAACCGAAAAATGAATTTTTTTTTTTTTTTTTTTTACTAAATAAAATAACTGTTGCATAACCATGATTAAAAGATTACTGCGGTTTATGAATAGAAATCCTTGGAAATTTACAGTACAAAAAAAAAGAAAAAGAAAAAAAAATGAACAATAGAAATATAAACAAAAACAAAAATGAAGTGTTTACTACTGCTACTATACCTAACCTATACAATATTTACAGTTAAATTCTTTAATATTGGAGAAATTTTTTTTTTTTTTGTTTTCCAATGTGCGTTGCGCATATTATTAGTAATTGCTCTTAGATATGTAAATATGTATTCATATAGAAAACCTTATTTTATATTGTACATATACCAAATGTTTTAAAACTGTTTAAATATGTTTTGTAAAGTTTTTAATTTTTTAAGTCAAAATGATAATGAATATTTTTTGTTAATGTATCCTGGATCCTAGAAGATTTAATACTTTGAAAATCGAAAATCGGAGAGTGGCGAATGTAAAATTAAAATTTTGATACCGTATAAAAGTTACATCAGTTAGACATCAGTATCAAAATTTTAATTTCGCATTCCCAATATCCTGCGATTGTCCATTTTCAAAGAGTTAAATTTCCGAATGCGATTTTCGTTTAGCGAAAGTTGAACTACGGGGTAAGGCACCTGCATCTATTTCTTATATATATATATATATTTTCTCTGAAATATTGATCAACGTGACATTAGATCAAAAAAAAGATGAAGCGTTACTAACATTAGAAACAAAGAATATCAACATTATCTTCATCAAAAAATATGTATACCATTTGTGTTTAGTAGTATATATAGATAAAATTAAGGAAATCTTCAATAATATAAATTAAAGCGTACAGTTCACAACAGAAAAAGAAAATAAAAACTTAATACCTTTTTTTTAGACATAAAACTAATATAATAAGATATGAAAAAGTAATGAATGCAACATGCTACAACAAAGCAATCAGCTCAAACGGAATATTGAGTTTTTATTTTTAACACTTCAACAATATATAAAATGGATAGCCTACTTTTTTGCGAAAAGAAGTAATGAAATGAACCTCAGCCACGAACATTTCAAAATTGATAACAATAACAGTAAATACAATAATAAAAATATATTAGTTAAAATCAATTATTCACTAAAAATAATTCAAAAAATCACTAAAAAACTAAAGTTCCACGAAATCAAACAAGTTCCACGAAATCAAAAAGTTCCACGAAATCAGATCCACTAACACAACAGATAATCATATTAGAAATCATATTAGACACATAAATCATATTAGATGATTAACACCAAATATGCAGATCCCTTCGATACATTAAAAACATATCTGACAATATCAAAAACAAAATTCTGAAACTTCAAATAAAGATAAGACAAACAAAGTACAATGTAAACTAACAACTTTTAAAAGCGCACATTTCCAAAAGACAATACAAACTGTTTAGAATTGTGACTTGCACAAAAATTTGAGAATTTAAGAAATTTTTTGTAATAAGAAAATATGTGAAAATAGGACTTTTCTGGAATTTGCAGTGGCTATAAGCCCGGAACTCTATACAACTAAAAGAAACCTTTAACACACGTAAAAATATATTACTGTAGCTTTAATTTTTATATCTTGCCGAAGTAAAATGTGTACAGGTGCCTAAGTTACAGGTGTTTAAAAATAGCAAAATTTCAATTTTTGAGCCTTAATAGGGGGTGGTCCAAAAAAAATTTCTAAGCAAGCTTATACTAATTCTAAAAGTTCTTTCTGTATATATGTACCTTGTTCTAGCTTCACTGTTATATTTGTTTCATTGAAATATTTTTGTACGAAGAAATTTTTTAAGTGAACCTCTCTGAAAATGTCAACTCAAACATACACCTACTATTATATTTTTCTTAGCAATATATGAAGCGGTTTATAAATTTTTGTCCATCGAACTTTCTTTAATAAAATTATATTTGAAGCCGTAAAATTATTTAAAATGGAATAAGTTTATAAGTCGGTCGGTTATGTCTAAGGAGAGCGGCGTTTTTTTGTGATGCCGAAAACTTGAATGTTTATATTATGTATGTTGTGATGACAGAATATAAATGTTTACATTATGTTCAAGGTTCTGCAATAGAAGAAAAATAGTCGATTACAAAATCTGCATTATACGATTTTTCTTGAGAATATGCATATATATATATTTTTATACTAGGTTGGTTACAAAATTACTCCATCAAAATTAAATTTAAAAATAAATTAAGATTAAAAAAATTTTTTAAAAATATTGAATTTTTAGGAGCCCCAAATAAATTTAAAAAAACCAAATAAAAGTAAAACATAAAAAAGATATTTAAAAACAAGATTTCATTACAGAAATTTTTTGAAGAACAAGATTTCATTGGTAATCCCAGTTGATTAAATAATTTTATTTACCCACACAAAATATTGAAACGTTATACATAATATTGAAGATTTACAATCTCTGATACATTAACAAACTAATGTATTATAGTTATTACATGGGTAGTATAGGTAGTACATGGACGAAAATGCGTTTAAAATGTTTTTGTTATCTATTATAAATTTTTTATGAAAGGAAATTTTTGGATCAATTTTCTAAATTTTTAAAATATTATGTACGAATTCAGTTTTGTTACATTCATCTGACTGTAGGATTAAAAAGAAAAAAAAAAATTGTTTGAATTATTATTAAAGTATATAGTTGAAGTAAAAGATGATCCAAAAACCTGGGGTAGTATATTTAATATGTGGTTATTTGCTTCCATTTATATTATATATGTAGGTATAATACAAGTGCAGTTGTTCTAAGTATTGTATGTTTATTGTAAATCTAAAGTATGTTCATTGTTTTAAGCATATTTAAAAATTTATTTTTTTTTTTTTGTTAGAACTTTGCTTATTAGTTTTACTCTGTCTGTCCGTTTGTCCGTTTGTACATCTGTATACTAAAAAAATTTCTACATTGTTTAAAATGGAGCAATGAAATTTATCCTATGGATTGGTATTTCGTTTGAAAAATTGATTGAGCTTTAACGATAGCAAATTTATAAGCTTTATATATTTTTATAAGTCATTTTTAATAGTTTTTCTTAATTATATAGAGGGTTTTCTTTCATTTTCTCTTTGATTTTTAAATAAAAAAATTAGAAATTTTGGTACAAAAGTAGTTCAATGCATTTAACTGTCCTTACTATCTTTAAAAATCTTTGATATGTAAATACTTGTTTATCGTATACGATGTATTGTTTATGGTACAAAAGAACAATACATTAAGTTTATCATACGATCATTCATTTTACGTCAAAAAGAACAAATTTCCTATAAAGTTTTATAAGACTAAATGATAAAATATTAAATAAAATGTAAAAATAATCTGTATCCAATCAGAAGGGTTTTATAAACTTAAAAAGTGGCACAAAATAAAAGGACATAGGTAAATTTGTTTTGATTTTTCGTAGATACAGTTCATTATACGCTTCAATGAAAAATATTTATTATCTATTCGAAAACCACAAACCAAAAATACAAAAATATCGTAATAAACTAACTTTGTATTTTATACTAGTACAAATATATATACATAATATACTTTTCTAAATAAAAATTCTATAAGTAGATTTTTAGACAAAATTACTCTTCTAATTTTGTTGATAATAACGTTAAAAAGTGAACTAAAACTAAAATTAAGAATCTGATTATTAAATGCATTCTATAAAATGCATTTGTTATATTGAATTTTAAAAAAATTTTTCGAAATTTTTAAAATAACATTTTTTCGTCTTCCTTTTTTTTATATTTTTTTTTTTTAAATAGAATAAAAAATGAAAAGTTGTAGTTTTAGATGAAAATAATGAAAAACTTTTACTGGAAAAATTAGAAATTTTTAAAAGGGACTAAATTAAAATTTTTATTGCATATAAATATTATAAAATGCATAATTTTCTTTGATATAAAATGTTTTCTTATGGAAAAATTAAAAAATTTATATCTATAATTACATTATAATTTATAATGGTATTTGTATTGAGTGTGTGTTTAAACTTAAATTTTGAATATATTACATATTATATACAGTTTTGTTTAATTAAGACCATATTAACTTTATTTTTAGGTTTTACATTATTTTAAAAATACACATACATAGATACAATTTTTTTTGTTGATGAATGAAAAAGATTCACCTTAAAATAATTTTCCTATTAGAGTTGTCGTTTTAATAATATGTATCAAATATTTGAATTGAATTTTAAAGAAAATTAAAGAAAAAAAAAATAAACTTTTTGATCTTCGAAAACTATATATGATCATATTCAGATAAGTATGTGACATATAAGTACTAAGAAAAATTATACACGCAGGAATCTGATTTATTCTAAAAGTAAAAAAAATTACTTTTCTAAGAATAAAACTTTTGGAATTCCAGAGTACGTAAACCTTTTTAGCTTTTTTAAAATTGTGTAATGGAAGCTGTCAAAAATCAAGTTAAGTTTTCAGGAAAATTGCTTTAGTTGAGAAATGACTTTTTCGCATATAAAAAGGTGAAGTGCTATTCTTACTTTTAAGAAATTTTCACAAATGTCAACGAAAACAGATAACTATTAATTCTTATCGATTATATATCCTGTAATTGAAAGAATATGAAATTTGCTGAGTACAGTACATACACATCATTACACAGTATCTCTCAAAGTTCTTACATCTATTAGAAAACCTAACCATAAATTTTAATACCTAATGAAATGCAAAAAATTTTATATTACCTGATATTACTTTTATCTTGAATTATAAAACTTCTAAAAATTGTTTTATTAAAAATATTTTTGAGTATAGGGTTTTCGAACGATGCAGTAAAATCTTTACAAAAATGTTTTTCTATGACTTCGAAATATAAGCGAACGATAATATAATAAATCTTTTTATGTATATTGCATTAAAGTGACTAAAAATAAAAATGTCATCCAGCATTGCATAGAGATGTAAAAGCTGGTTTTCTTATAGAAAATTAAATTGCTCTCCTCAGAAATACATCTATGTAGTTTTTAATATGTGAACATGGATTTGTAGCCTTGTCAAACATTACTAAACTTATAGGTAATCAATAATTATGAATTACAAATTATATTTACTAATATTTAGTTTAAAGTATGAATACATTTTCCGCTTAATATTGAATTCTATAATATCTTGTTTTCTACTGCATAGTTGACAAAGCCTTAGATTGATAGTTATCATTAAGTGGTAGGTTTGAATCGGTAGTTACATTCCGGTAACTGCCACTCAAATTTCTAAACTCAGTTTACATATCTTCAAAATTGAACACTATAAGCAATTCCTGAGGGTGTTCTAAACTTGCCAAAAGTATCTACATAATATGTAAAATACATTCATTTTTTCTTGTTTTAATTCAAGTTAACAAATCTGCATTTATTTTTAATAGTAAAAAAATGAAAACTTAAGTTTATTAAAATTTAATTTACAATATGTACTTACATTTCTTTTTGTTTTCTTTAAATTTTCTATTTATTTTTTTTTTAGAAAAAATGCTACTTATACCTACATACATACATACTTATTTGGAAAATTTATTATTCATATTCAATTCATTTTTAATAAAATTTGCGGAATTATTAGATTAGAAAAGGCAACAAGAGAAGGAAAATTAGTAATAATGAAACAAACAACAAAATAAATAAGATAGAAATAACAGAATAACATTTTTTTCTTGTTTTTTTTTTCATTTTTTTCTTTGTATCATGAGAGAAATATTCATGATACAAAGAAAAAAATAAAAACAAACAAGAAAAAAAAAAAAAACACTCTTATGACATTTATAAGCAAATTATCACATTACCAAGTTTATGAGAATGATAAACAGTTTTTTTTTTTTGTTTTGTTATTATTATTGTTACTTTTTACTATAAAATAACTGTTAGACATACATACATACATAGTACATACATAGAATATGACATATTATTATATACAGTGTTGTGCAAAATAATACTAGTGTAATTTAATTTTAAAATATTTACACTTTAGGTTCAAGAAATCTTAAATTGTCTGTCACTTTTTCGAAGAGATGTTTTTTATATTATTTTTTTGTGATTCAAAAACCTTTTTTTTTTTTTTTTAGAATTATGAAAAAAATTTAATAAAACCAAAGTTAAAAGATTAAAAAAAATTTTCTAGGATTTTTTTTGCATTTAACTTTAACATAAATTTATATGAATACGTTATTGTAATATTTAGATAAATTTAAAATTATAGGTACATGTACATATCTGAAATTTGTTATATGTACCTATAACATATGTACATATATAATATGTAGTGCAGAATAATAAAAAAAATTCCATAACTATTTTTTTCTTATAAATAATCTTTAATTTTTGTTTTGGTTTCATAAATTATTCCTAATTTGGATGGTACTGGTTGATTTCATACATATGTACTATATATATGCACTATATATATACATACATATATTACATAATATATATATATGTATTTTAAAACAAATTGTTATTAAAATCTCACTCAATGGATTTACTTGTATAAAGTATATATATCTATTATCTATGTACCTACTTATATACCAAAATATTTATATATAAATATGTATGTAAGGATATTACATAGAATTTTCTCCATTATTTCTTATCATTATTTCGCATCGTTTGTTTTTTCATTGTATATTTACAAACTTTAGTTTTTTTTTTTTGTTTTTATATCTTTGCTTTTGTTTTCTTGTTTGTTTTTCATCATTGCCATTTTTAGCTAATAATTCTCTGTAGATAAATTATGGTAAAAAGCTATCCTGTTCCTGTGTTCTGTTCTGTATGAAAATTAAGAAAAAAAAAATATATATATGTATATGTATGTGTATGTACATTTGCATATACATATATTTTAATATACTTATGTATAATAAATGGGAT
The DNA here is from genome assembly GCA_947095535.1 of Poecilobothrus nobilitatus. NCBI lineage: Eukaryota > Metazoa > Arthropoda > Insecta > Diptera > Dolichopodidae > Poecilobothrus > Poecilobothrus nobilitatus. The sequence continues at coordinate 320,370,020 of OX352772.1, read as the reverse complement.
AATAATAATAAACATATCCATGAGTACAGTCAATATATCCGTGTATGTAATATATATGTATACGATTGTATAAGAAACAAATAAAGAAACAAGCAATGATCATAATATTCATAGTGCATGTGAGGTACATGTACATATAGATGTACTTAGGAGCTTTTTTTTTCTCATTGTTTTGGTGAAATTAAAAAGAAATTGTGCATATTTTTAGGATTTGATTATTTTTTTTTTATTTTTTTGTAAAATAATCCACTAAATTTTTAAAATTTTTTGTTTCATATTGAAAATGTTTTTTTTTATGACTTAAACATTGAAATTAAAATTATAAGCCTTAATTATTTAAAGATTTAATTTAAATGCTTTATTTTATAATATGGGTAGGTATATAAATATTTTATTTGCACTTACTCCGTTTATGAAATTTTATACTTTATACCTATATTTTGTATAAAATTTTATACTTTTACTTTTTTTTAAGCTTATTTATATTTTAAAAAGGTATAATAATTTATTATTATCATTATTATATAGCTGCATCGAAGACAGTTTGTTAGAATATAGCTAGTGCCGACCAAACTTACAATTAATTTGTATCTTTCAATTTTTAAATCCTATAATTGAAATAAAATTTATTTCCGGGTTTATTTTAGTTCTATAAAATTGATCTACTTAATTCTGATGATACAATATTTTATAGGCAATCATGCTATTAATTAAAGAAGGTTCGATTTAAATGGCTTCTGAAGAAAGTAAAAAGCTTTTAAAAGAAAAATATTTTAAAAATTTTCCAAAAAAAAATATAATGTATGGAGATGCTTGAACAGATCAAAGACATTTATTCTGTGAAATACTTACAGAAAAAATAAGCTGACCTACATATCTAAATAGTTGAATTTCCAAGCTCATTGATTCAGTGGACCATTTTAGCAAAGAACATTGTTTCTACTAAATTTAAGCTGAATTAGTAATATAAATTAGACATGATAACGAAAATTTTTTAAACAGATCATTGTGGCGAAACCGTTCAACGATATTCAACTAATTTTTTATAGGTGTTCTTTAAGGCTACTAAAAAAACCATGCTATATTAGATACGATTTAGCTAACGTAGCAGTTTAATGGGTCATAAAATATTGCACTAAGCTTTTGAAATTATAATCCTGAAAATTACGGAAAACTACGGTCTATCGGGCCAAAACATGTTTATAAACGATATAGACTATACAAAATTTTCAGGATCCACAAAATGTTTATTTGAAATTTGAATGGAATAATCGAATAAGTGATTTTTAGTTGAATCATAGGCAAACAAACAAACAAACCACTATTTTTAGATTAATTAAGCAAATTTAATATACATCAGTACTCATTTATAAATTTTAAATTCTCCAAGAATATCATATCTCTTTCATTTATTATTTTGTAGTGTAAATTAAATATGCAATGGTAGTTTTTAGCACATTTCCAAAAAAAAATGAAAAAATGTGCCTTATAGTTTCACTCTGTCCTTCCGTCCATCCGTCTGTTTACAAAAAATTGTAACCATGGGTAAGTCACATAAAAAATTAATATTGTAGAAAAACCTTTTCATGTAGCCCCATCGATTACGCAGCTGCAGCCCCTCAAAATTTGAAAAAGCCCTAGTTTTAAATACATATATCTCATGCTCTGCTTAACATTTTTTCAATCTGAAAACCCCATTGGGCAGGAATTTTCCTTTAACTTTTAGAAATTTTACCTTTCTAAATTAATATAAAAATTATACATTCTTTTAAATTTAGTATTTAAATTTACCGTTATGTGAAAACTAAATTTTTCAGATTTTTCTACTTTCATAGTTCCCGCAAGCTTTTAGATAGGGACTTGTAATTTTGAGGCGAGAAAAAACTTTTAGAATTAGTATAAGTTTCCTCAGAAATTTTATTTATACCACCCCCTGTTTAAGACCTATTAGGGATCAAAAATTGAAAATCTGCTATTTTTAAACAGCTGTAACTTAAGTACCTGCACAGAATAAAAGAACAATATTATTAAAGAGAACGAGAGAAAGAGAATAATTCATTCTTTATTGATTCATTAAAAAGCAATTTTATACTAAATAAGTGTTCAAGAATGGTAAAAAACAAAGGAATGTAATAACTGCAAGTGGGGTACTTCCATATAAGATAAAAATGTAAAACGCAATAACATAAAAACGATATAATGAAATTTGATAAAATTTTATTAACTTGGTTTATGTCTAAAATTTAGCTTTGCATCAAATCTTGCATCGGACCCGATGATCACAATTGCGAACACCTATGTAAGATGTGTTCGTTGAAAACACGATAACTTAAAAATGATTTAATATTATGGTTTATGTCAAAAATTTTACTTCGTGTTTTGACCTTTACAACATGTAAATATATTGGTCTCAATAAGAAATCAATTTACTCAATCTACGGTAGATTTTCTATTAATATTTGCGCTGTGGGCAATCTAGACCTAGGCCTACATTAGATATTAAACGATTAACCAGACTTTTATAAGGTTAGGAGGTTCGAAAATTCCTCAAATACCATTTACAGAAGCTGCAAAGATTAGGAAGAAGAAGAATCAATCTTTCACCTATTGTGTGAATGTTCGACTCTTACTTTAAAGGAAAAAAAAGTTCCCAGCGAAATAACCTTTTAGATTTGTCATAGGTAAACTTTATACATCCTGTATCCCAATGGTTTAATTAGGTTTAATATAATTAATAATTAAGAACTGTTCCAGAGTATTATAACAGTTCTAAACTATTCTAAGGTTGAACCTAAAGTCTCTTTCTACCTACCTACCTAAATTGTCAACTAAATTTTGGAGGTATGACAATTAGACTTATATGAGTTTTAGTGAGCCTTTAAAATAATTTTTATATTCATTTACCCTTTTGATACTCACCGAAATTAACTAGGAAATTTCAGTTTCTTTTGATATTTCTTTATGTTATTTCTAAAAAACAAAAAAACAAGTAAAAATAACAGTAAGTCGATGCAACCGACTTATTTATACCCTACACCTAAAACATTCAAATTAAATTAAAAATCCATAAGTTATTTTAGTTAGGTATTTAATACAAGTTAAAAAAAATAAATGCTGTTACAACCTTTGTACAAAATTTCAGGTTTCTATCTTTATTAAATTCGAAAATATGATTGTTAGGTCTTGGGAAGTGTGTGAAAGCACGCAGACCACCACCCCAATTCATCTCAAATTTTAGAGACATCAACAGGGTTGAACATTCTTATATCAAATTTCAAGTTTATATATTTATTAATTTCGAAGATATGCTTGTTTGGTCTTAGGAGTTGTGTGGCAGATACCCGAACAACCATTCTAATTCATCTTAAATTTTGGACAAATCAGGGATTCAGGAAACAACACCCTTGTACCAAATTTGAAGTTTCTGTCTTTATTAATTTCGAAGATATGCTTGTTCGGTTTTGGGAGTTGTATGGGAGGTACCCGAACGACCACTTCAATGCATCTCAAATTTTAGGCAAATCAGGGATTTAGGAAACAGCACCCTCGTATCAAATTTGAAGTTCCTATCTTTATTAATTTCGAAGATATGCATGTTCGGTTTTGGGAGTTGTATGGGAGGTACCCGAACAACCACTCCACTTCATCTCAAATTTTGGGGATATCAGGGATTCAGAAAAACACACCCTCGTACAAAATTTTAAGTTTCTATCTTTATTAATTTCGAAAATATGCGTATTAGGTTTTGGAAGTTGTATGGGAGGTACTCGAACGCATGGTCCGATTTCGCCCATTTACAATCCCCGCCTTACCTTAGTCATTGTTAACCTACAGTATAAATTTCATCAAGATAGCATCATTATTTTTTGAGTTATCGTGCGTACGGACGGACATCGCTAAATCGACTCCGGCGGTGATCCTGATTCAGAATATATATACATGTCTATACCTAACTCGCTTCCTTTTGATGGTTACAAACACCATACCAAAGTTAATATACCCTATACTTAATGTGTATAGGGTATAAAAAAAAGCAAAAATTGATTGGGAGTATTCTAGGCCATAACCTTCTACCAAAAAAAAAAATATTCTAATGCCTGTATAATATAAGGTGTACTAATAGCATATATAATAAATTTTTGAACGTCTTGTGGTTGATTATAATTGGAATTGAAAATTATAATCTTTCAATTCCAGTCTGAAAATTTTATTTCATTTGTTAATACCATATTAATGATGGTAATTTACTTTAATGATTTTGACTAGAAATTTATTTATTTTATAGTAAAATTGGATTAATTTTATTTCATTACAATTATAAAATAAATATTAAAAAATAGCAAGATATTTTTTCAGTTATTATTGTATAAAATATTCTAATAATAATTTTTACAAAAAATCTCCTTTTTTTTTTATTTTCTAAACAACTATAAACGCATTTTTAAATCTTCAAAATTTTACATTTTCACATTTTTAATGTTTTAATATTTTTATTAATTTTATTATAATTTTATTTTTTATTTTTAAACTTTTTTTGTTTTATTATAATTATGTCTTAATCCTATAAGTTGTCCTATCAAAACATACCTAAGTGTATTTATATTTGCCGTGAAATGTTTTTTTTCTTAATGGCTAAGTTAATTATGAAATTAACATCACGTAAAATATTAAAGAATGAAAAAAAGCAGGTGTATAATTATTAAGTACAGGTAAAACCTGTTAAATTGTTATTATTATTATGATTATTTTATTTTTTATATTGTTAATAACATTAAAAGTTGATAAATTTTATAATTGAACATAATAATTTTAATTTTTTTTTTTTTGTTTTTGGAAATTTTGGGCTAAAAATTTTCTTTTACTTTTTATTATCATAAAAACATAAGTTAAAAAAAATGGAATTTTAATGTCATTTATCACCCCAAATTAAATGACTTTGTTCTTTTGTTGAAAAGTTTTTTTAAAATTTTTTTTTCCCTAAACATCGCCATCACTTTTTTTTCTTAAGATGATTTCTTTGATTTCTTTTTTGTTTTTTTTTTTGTTTTTACGATTCAACAGCACTTTTCTTCATTTTGAAACGTCATAATATTAAGCGGGATTATACTGTATGAGAATAAAAAGAAATTAAAAAGTAAAAAAAAAAAAAAATCAACCAAAAACGAAACAATAAAAGAAATTTAATAAGATGGGAACAACGGTCAGTGCTGATCACTTCATTAAATATAAAAAGATATCTAGGTATCAAAAAAGTTTTATATTAGATATTAGGTATATTGATCGCGACTTTAACTTTATCCTATACAGTAAGTTTTATTAGAAATTTTTTTTTTTATTGGGGCTTATTTACGTATGTATATAAAAAATTTTTTTTTTTTAAATTTAAAACATTATTATAGCCATCTTTTCATTCTGCAAAATTATCCCAAAAATCTTAATTGTTTCTTTATGCTTTCAAATTATTAAACATTACAAACCACCAAGTCATTATCATTTCTTTCAACATTTTTTTTTTACATAAATATTCTTAATCCATTTTATCTGTTGTCAACAGTAATTTTTTTATTCTTATTTTTAAAATAATTTAATATTAACAAGTTATTTTACCATGAATTTACCAACATTTAATTATTTTTTCTTTTAATTTTCTTTTAAGCTCAATTATCTCGAGAATTATTTGTTACAAAACTGGTTTATTTACTTCCCTTAATAAATGTTACCGTATACTTCCGCGATATATTGTGGAACATTGTATTTTACGGTAAAAAAAATCTGCCCCTAAAAATATGCAAATGCGTTCCATTCTTTTATTACCACTGAAAATTAAAACAAAAAAACATTAGGGAAAAAAATTGCATATAAAAAAAAAAATTTTAATTCTGAAAATTGTGTGAACATAAAAAATAAGAGCAATGCAAAGTTTTTAAATAAAGACATTATTTAAAAAGTTGATTTTATTATGAGATATGCCATCTTTTATTTAATTTTTTAATTTTGTTTTTTTTTTTTTTTTTTGGATAAAATTGATGGCAAAACAGGAAAAAACTTTGCGGAAAATAACAAACGAAGAGTAAACCAACCACAAAAACACACAAACTTTTTTTATGGGAGCGAAATAATTTTTTTTTTTTTGTTTTATTTTCATTTCTTTTTTGATGGCTTTTTTTTTTGTTTATTTTGTGTGTGTTTCTTTGCCTGTTTGTGTCTATTTGTATCGGAAGATAAACGTTGGAAATTGGAATATGGAACAGTGTTACAGTAACTGTGCACACGTGGTGCATTTACTATAATAAAATAAATTTTATTTGCATTCGTGCTGACATATACGTTCGTTGTTATTTAAAAGTTTTTCTTTTTCAACGTTGATATTCAGATTTTATGAGTTAAGAACATGTTTTCAATATAAATTCCATATATGTATGTAATATGTATAAACAAAGGTATATAGTTTGAAGTATACAGGTGTTTTAAAAATAACAATATTTTATGTGTGAAATTGCTGTATATTTTATTATACCTATGTATATGTAATTACGTTTTATTTTTTAAATTGCACAATCATTTCACAAACAACAGTTTTTGATGGTTTTTGTAATAATAAAATTAAAAAAAAAAAAATAATAAATTTTATATCTTATACAGGTTAACAAATAAGTGGATTAAAGAATTAAACTTACATTCTTGTAACGAAAATCTGTTTTTTTTTTATTCGTTTTCTCCCATATATACCTACTTCTATAGTTCTTTACTTTTTTTTAAATAGTAATTGTGTTTCAGAAAACAATAATTTAATATTCTAAAATAAAAATCGAAATATTCTGCAAGATGAAATCTAACAGTTACATTTATATTTTTCATGATTAATGGACGTTCCTAAAGCCTATATAGAATAACACAGAAAGTATTCAAAAGTTAAAACGTATTCTGAAAGGTTGAAATTTAGACATACCAAATCATAATCAGATCCTTTTTATTAACTTATACATTTCATATTTGGTATAATACTAGTGGATCCCTGATGGAAACCTATAGAAAATTCGAAAGAAAATGTCTTAGAATATATCTTGGGAAATGTGGAAAATCTGAAACAGAATACCAATAATAAGAATTACTTTTGGCTCAGCAATAATATAAACGAAATTTTTGACTCACTAGGAAACATTTTAAAAAAGCATGAACTTTATAATAAAATAGCTGAATAGGTCATGCAGTTTATCGAGATAACTAGTATGTTTTAAAGATGTTTAATTTAGGATTCATTCTTCCAGAAGCTTTTCAAAACTATGACAAAGAAAAATACTTTCAGAGTGACAGAAATAACATATCTATAATTTATCATATTTTGAGAAGAAGTATTGACAAGGGCATACATTTCTTTTTTCAAAATTTTCATACGTTGAGATTTGGAGATATGATATGTCAAACAAAGATGTACAATTTACATCCAAAAGTAATAACTATTGATGTTGATGCTTTTCGATTTAGTATAAAGGAACAGATTTTGTTTTTTTGAATAAGTTCTAACTTTAATATATAAGGTATTCTTTTAAGAAATTTTATATAGTTATAAAAAAAAATAAAAATTACTTTTCCGTTTTTTTTAACCGTTTCCGACACAGATTTAAAATTACAAATAATAATAGATAAACTTATGAAATAAACAAATTAAAGTTAAAGTAAAAGAATTTATCCTTTAAAGAATCCGGATCAATATAAGTTTTACATTAATATTTTTTTTGTTATTAGACAACCCTTACATTTATCAAAAACGATTTGGTTATATTAAGATTTGTAAAGTGTGCTGGTACTGTGTGTAATGTAATTGTAATTTATTGTAATATATCATCAAAGTTTTCTAGTAAATGTAACAAAAAATGGGTAAGGATTGCTATATAATATATTATTATCGTAAAATTGTCAATATCTATTTAGTATTTGTGTTTAATATTATTATTTTATAGCAATACTCATCTACTTTAATGTTTGTACCTTTTATCTAGTAAACTACTCTTCTCTACTCCCAACAACACAACCTTTTGAAAAAAATTGGAAAGGAGTAAATATGGTAAATTAGCGTCCCATTTATCAACAACTTCCATTTATACTAGAAAACATTATCAATTTATAGAAATGCTAAATCTAGTACATATATACTATTTTAATATTCTATTAAGAGAACTAAACTTTATGTTCTTATATTATACGCTGATCATTTGTCAAAAGAGGAAAAGAAATGCATTTATTCGATATATAAGGTAAAATTTATATAAAATCGAAAATTGCTCAATAAAATAATAATAACTGAATATGTATAATTTTTTCTTCTAAGGGGCTTAGAATTATTATCACGAAAGTCCGCTAGCGATTTCATATTTTTCGTTTTATATATATTTTTTTTTTTTCTGAAAAAATGTAGCCTAGAATACTTTCCCAAAAATTTTTTTTAGTTTTACAGTATTTTAAAAGTAACATGAAGCGAATATCGAAGAGAATTAATATTTGGTGAATATATTTTCACTGTGATCAGATTTAAAAGAATATTGATTGTTTTACTTCTAAAATTACATAAAAGTGTTGCTTTTGAAAAAAATATTTATAAAGAAAAATCGATAAATCTGATAATAAGATAAATGAATGTTGTATTAAATCATTAAACAAATTTCTTCTTTTCATACTTTATTTTAAATAAACCAGTATAAATAATTTCAATATATTTTTTCAAACGTTAAAATATCGTACATTGACAGAGTATATTATCTGATTATAGACGACAGAAAATCATTATACAGAACAGATCATTATACAGATCATTATACGACAGAAAAATTCTTATATTACTAAAGTAAAACGAGGAAGAGTGCAGTAGAGTAGACTGTGTCAACTCTGGGATACCTGTATGAACGTAATATATCCTGTTTCTATAAAACTTGATCATCTTTTAAAAACATTCAGATGTTTTAGTACCGAACTACAGAGATATAATTATGTAAATTGTGGAGTTGTATGACAGCTACCTGAATCTATTGCGCCTAGCTTCATTAAGTTCCAAGAGGTGCAAGAAGCCTGAACCGGCTGCTCTAGACCAACCAAGTTTTACAAAAGTTGTTGGCCTATAACTCGACACCTCTTTACTAAATTTCAGGTTCCTAGATTCAATAGACACTGAGTTATTCTCATTTAAACGGATAAGTTATATGGCAGCTACCCGAACCCGTCGCACCACCACAACCAAATTTTGCAAAAGTTGTTGCCATAAAACTTGATCATCATTTGCAAGATTTCAGACGCCTAGCTTCATTAAGTTCGAAGAGGTGCAAGAAGCCTGAACCGGCTGCTCTAGACAAACCAAATTTTACAAAAGTTGTTGGCCTGTAACTCGACACCTTGTTACTAAATATCAGGTTGCTAGCTTCAATAGACACTGAGTTATTCTCATTTAAACGGAGAAGTTGTATGGCAGCTACACGAATCCGCCGCACCAACACAACCAAATTTTACAGAAGTTGTTGCCATAAAACTTGATCATCATTTGCAAAAACCTAGCTTGAATAGATACTGAGTTATTTCTATATAAAGATAGAAATTGTATGGCAGCTACTCGAACCCGCCTACCGAAAATGTTGGATTTAAATAGCAAAACTAACAATTTTGTAAAAGTGCCGTAAAAAAAATTTCAGCCTCCTAGCTCCTTTATTTTTTGAGTTATCGTGCGGACGGACGGACGTACATGGCTTAATCGACTCAGAATTCGATTCTGAGCCGATCCATACCTTTAACACTATATCTAGCTCGACTCCTTTAAGGTGTCACAAACGTAATGGCAAATTTATAATACCCTTGAACATTGTTCATACGGGTATAATTATTGGAGCCAAATGTTATACATATTAAGATGTTTAATTTTATTTACGAAGACTGCAAGATATATTATAACAGAAACAATAGATCAATAAATCTAGTGAGTATTAAAAATTTTTCAATCTAGTAATTGTGCAAATAAAAATTAAGATTATTTACAAGTATATGAAAATGGGTTTGAAAACTCATTAAACCGAATAATCTGGTTTTGGTGTCGATTTTGGTCAAAAAACTTTTATATTATCATTTATTTCACATTATTTTACATGGAGATATTTACTGTATGATCGTCGAATCTACTTCCAGATTTTGTTCAGAAGCGATAACCATTCGTTCTGCCAAATCTCAACTAATTTCGTTCAATCATTTGTGAAATTTGTGAACTCATGTATCTATTACAGACATATTTAGTCACACATTGACACATATCCAAAAACATGTTTATTTGCCTTCTTGGACTCTAAAAATCTCATAAAACATTTTATCTTAACTACGAGTTTTTTGTTAAAAACATTACTATTGAATTTTTAATTTTTTTTTTCAACTTTGAGTATTACATAATGGGTTATACATTGAGAATAACAACCCCAGACTTCATTTCTCAAGAAATCGCGCAGATTAAGCTGAAAGAAAAATAATACTCCGAGAATCAAGAAGTCGTATAATTACGATTAAGTTGACAAAGAAATTACACCCCGGAACTTTATTTCTCATTGGTATGAAGTTGGGAAATAAATCTCAAACTAACTGAAAATTTGAAATAACAGACTGAAATTTTTTTTTTGCTGTACGTTAGTTCATGGTGACAAAATATTGTACGAGTGATGAAACAAAAAAATAGTAAATGATTTATTTTTAATATTTTTGGATCATCCACCTTTAAATTAATAAATTTTAGATTGTATTCTTATTTATATATATAGAAGTAAATTTATAAATTTCATTAATAATAATGAGGAAAAAATAATTGACATTTATTAGTTTAAGGAATATCCAATTCATATATATATATAATATATATATAAATATGCGTATCTATTATAGAAAATCCATTGTAATACAAAAAAAAAATAAACAAACATTTTTTTCATGTAATATATATATACAAATAATATTAAATATATTTTATATTATATAAATTTTATTGGTGTATGAATTTGTAATTTTCATCTTCTGTTGAATGAAAAGTGATTTTTTTTTTTTAATAAAATATCTAGTATCCATTGAAACCATATTAATTATTTCTAGAAGAGCGTTCATTGAACTAAAACTATTATTCAATTATTATAATGTTTTTTTTTTTTCTTTTTGTTATCCTTTTACTAAGGATTCTTTTTCATTTTTTTCTTTTTTTTTTTTGTTCCCTTTCTTTTACATACTTACATGTATACATCACATCTAAATTTAAATAAATGACATTTAAGAATTTTCTAACAACAGAACTAACAAACTATGTAATACAAATATAACAGTTTTTTATTTTATTTTTTTTTTTATTTTTTATTAATCCTGTATTGTTTGTATATTTATTTTTATACAACACTTTTAAAAAAAAATACATCAAATGACATTTAATTCCAGAGTCCATTAATTTTCTTGTATTATTGTATAACGAAAAAAAAAAAAACGAAAAAAAAAACTCATATATAAAATACAAATTATGAATAATTGTATTATCCAAAGAAAAAAAAAAAAAGAAAAGCAAAATAAAAGTTAAAGTAAATTTAACAACCCAGAAAAAAAAATTTTTTTTTTTTTTGTTTTGCAGGTTATATACCATACCATATGTCCTCCGGTGCTTTATTATCCTCCTCTAATACTAAATCAAAATTTTCAACTATTTTTTTTTTGTTCGTTTTTTCTTTTTTTTGGTTTGCTGATCGTCGTTTGTATAACAAGTTACAACTTTATTCAGATTTAATGTAAGAATCTATTATCAGAACAATTTATCATTTTCTATTATAACGTATAATATGCAACATGTTGTGTGATGGACGTTATTGTGAAAAGCAAACAAAACAAAAAGGGATCAAAAGAAAAAAAGAAAAATAAAGATGAAAAAAAAAAAAACAAGAAGATTAGGAACAAAATTTTCTTTGTCCATTTACAATTTGTCGTTTTTTTTTATGTATGTATATATGCAATAATATAAAACTCTAAAAGTAACCTTGGAGTTTTCTTTTTCATTGTTAATATACAAAAAAAAAAAAAAATTAATATTAAGAAACTATTTTATACGTTATTGTAATAATACAATTTAGATAAGTATATTTGATGACACAATCAATTTATAACAGTTTAGTGCTTTATGTATTTTCATAAAAATTAGAAAAAATTATGAAAAAATTTCAAAGAATATAACGTAATTTTTCTTCTTAAGATTTCTTCAAACTCTCAAAGGATCTTTTTAGCACATTTCCAAAAAAATTTTGAAAAAATGTGCTTATTAGTTTCATTCTGTCCGTCCGTCCGTCCGTCTGTTTACAAAACTTCTACACCGTTAAAGATAGAGAAAAAAAATTTTAACCATAGGTAGGTCTCATAAAAAAAATAATTTTGTGGAACAACTTTTTCATGTAGCCCCCCCCATTACGAAGCTACAGCCCCTCAAACTTTGAAAAAGCCCTATTTTTAAATGCATATATCTTATGTTCTGCTTAAGATTTTTTCAATCTGAAAACGTCATTCGACAGGTATTTCTTTTATCTTTGTAAATTAATATCAAAATTATACAATTTTTTTAAATTTAGTATTTAAATTTACCGTTATGTAAAAACCAAATTTTGCATGATTTTTCTACTTTCATAACTCCGGCACGCTTCTAGATAGAAGCTTGAAATTTTGAGGCAAGAAAGAACTTTTAGAATTAGTATAAGTTTGCTCAGAAAATTTTTTCGGACCACCCCCTGTTTATGAGCTATTAGGGCTTAAAAATTGAAAATTTGCTATTTTTAAACACCTGTAACTTAGGAACCTGTACATATTTTACTTCTGCAAGATATAAAAATTAAAGCTACAATAATATATTTTTACGTGTGTTAAAGGTTTATTTTAATTGCAAAGGGTTCCAAAGTTGCAGCTCTTCAAAATTGCGAAAAAGCCCCATTTTCAGATGTATATATCTCGGGCTCTGCGTAATAGTTTTGCAATCTAAAACCGCCAGAAGATCGAAAATTTTATTATCTATATAAAACAATATCAAAATTTTTTGTAATTTACTATTTAAATTTACCGTTATGTGAAAACCACATTTTGCATGAAATTTCTTTTTTCATAACTCCGGCACCCCTTTAGATAGGAACCTAAAATTTTGAGACAAGAAAGAACTTTTAGAATTAGTATAAGTTTCCTCAGAAAATTTTTTGGTAACACCCCCTCTTTAAGAGTTATTACGCCTCAAAAATTGAAAATTGGCTATTTTTAGACATCTGTAACTTAGGCACCTGTACAAATTTTTCTTCGGCAAGACATGAAAATTAAAGGTTCAATAATATATTTTTACGTGTGTTATCAGCTTTTCTTAGTTATATAGGATTCCGGACTTACGGCCCCTCAAAATTTCAAAAATGTCCTATTTTCACATTTTTTCTTATTACATGAAATTTTCAAATTTTTGTATAAGTCACACTTCTAAACAGTTTGTATTGAGTTTTGGAAATGTGCGCTTTTAAAAACCGTTGGTTTACATTCTACCTTGTTACTATTAAGTATTACTAATAAATTAATTACTATTATAGTTGTCGTCGAAAAGGACGGTAGTATTAACGGGTAAAATTTATCCTTTACATATTTTTGTCTTTCTTTATATATTATTTTCCGATAATAGTCACTTTAGTCTCTGCAAAAACAAATTTTTCAATTGCAATAACGAATTATAATATTGTATATAGATAAAATCTAAAAGAGTTGGTACAAGACGGAAACGACAGAAAACGACAAAAATAGTTTTGATTTATAAATTTAAAAATAAATTAATAGTTTTAAATGAATAACGTTATTTTTTTCGTAACACTTTGTCTAAATTTTACTTCAATAATTGTATTTCTTTATCTGCATTTTGTTTAACATTGCTGAACAACTATATCACAGGAACAGAGCATCTAATGAGCTGAAATATTGCCCATCGCATATCTGGTGGTAATAACAAATATTTTACTTTCCAAAAAGTTTTCATAAAAGCAGTCGAATTTATACAAGCTGAAATATATTGGAACTTTAAAAAATGGTTTCTTTTTCTACTTTTTTGTTTTGAACAGAAATTAACTATTATACCCACAAATTAGTGTTTATGGATAGTTCATGAAAACGTAGGGGAAAAAATGATAATAATGTAAAAAACAATACAAATAATTATAATCAAATATACTAAGCTCTTAATGACCTAAGAAACATACTAGGTTAAACAGCTCGTAATCTACTTAAAAGTATTCGTTATACTTTTATCCTTAAAATATTTAATGATATCAAAAACCCCTTCTTTGTACTGTTTTTATTATAAAGCAATCCATCAAATTTCGAAGGTAATAAAAATCCATATGTATTTTATTCAATTTTTACCTTAATATTTTTATCTTCATTTTTTAACTGTTCATCATTAACCGCCATTTGTTTACGGCTGGGACACAATTTTGTAAAGTCAATTTCCTTAAAGTTGGTTTATCCTAATAACTTGGTTACATTCACTACTACAAAGTTATTACAAAGTTTCAAACATTTTCACGGAATAAATTAATATGTTCACTTTTGAACTTCATCAGGAAATTTTGACCTTCAAATATTTAGAATCATAAACTAATATGCTAAATGCTATTTATTGAATGAGTCAAAATGACAGTCATAAGAACAGAATGACAACAAATAGACAGTTAAAATGAAACCGTATTTCAACAATGAATAAACTAAAATTAAGAAAAAAAAAATTAATATTAGCATTTTAAAGGATGAAGATCGTATCTAGAAAATTTTCTTAAAAGAAAAACTATAAGAAATATAAAAAAAAAAAAAAAAAAAAAAAAAAAAAAAGTGTTCTAATGATGCTTCAAACCAAAATTTTCCATATACATTGAAGTTTCATATCGTTGATTGTATGTCTTTTTTTTAACTTATGCAAGTTTACCGATTAAATTAACTAGATTAATATGTAGATATATGTATATATATATATTTTTTTTTGTATAGGTGAGATAAAATATAATAGAAGGGCTTGTATACTATATTTGACATGATATTATAGAAAAATTTCCTTACCAATCACTTTGAATAGAACTTTGGAAGAAAAATTTTATCTTATAATAGCTTAAGTTAAGATCTAGATTATATAATGAATTTGAATATGACATAGAAAATTCAGGATAAAAACAATTTTTTTTATACCCGTATGAACTATGTTCAAGGGTATAATAAATTTGCCATTACGTTTGTGACACCTTAAAGGAGTCGAGCTAGATATAGTGTCAAAGGTATGGATCGGCTCAGAATCGAATTCTGAGTCGATTAAGCCATGTACGTCCGTCCGTCCGTCCGTCCGTCCGTCCGTCCGTCCGTCCGTCCGCACGATAACTCAAAAAATAAAGGAGCTAGGGGGCTGAAATTTTTTTTACGTCACTTTTGCAAAATTGTTAGTTTTGCTATTTAAATCCAACATTTTCGGTCGGCGGGTTCGAGTAGCTGCCATACAACTTCTATCTTTATATAGAAATAACTCAGTATCTATTCAAGCTAGGTTTCTGAAATTTTGCAAATGATGATCAAGTTTTATGGCAACAACTTCTGTAAAATTTGGTTGTGCTGGTGCAGCGGGTTCGGGTAGCTGCCATACAACTTCTCCGTTTAAATGAGAATAACTCAGTGTTTATTGAAGCTAGGAATCTGAAATTTAGTAAAGAGGTGTCGAGTTACATGCCAACAACTTTTGTAAAATTTGGTTGGTCTAGAGCAGCCGGTTCAGACTTCTTGCACCTCTTGGAACCTAATGAAGCTAGGCGTCTGACATTTTGCAAATGATGATCAAGTTTTATGGCAACAACTTTTGTAAAATTTGGTTGTGGTGGTGCGGCGGGTTCGGGTAGCTGCCATACAACTTATCCGGTTAAATGAGAATAACTCAGTGTTTATTGAAGCTAGGAATCTGAAATTTAGTAAAGAAGTGTCGAGTTATATGCCAACAACTTTTGTAAAATTTGTTTGGTCTAGAGCAGCCGGTTCAGACTTCTTGCACCTCTTGGAACCTAATGAAGCTAGGCGTCTGAAATTTTGCAAATGATGATCACGTTTTATGGCAACAACTTCTACAAAATTTGGTTGTGCTGGTGCGACGGGTTCGGGTAGCTGCCATACAAAATCTCTTTTTAAATGAAAAGAACTCAGTGTCCGTCCGCACGATAACTCAAAAAATAGAGGAGCTAGGAGGCTGAAATTTTTTTTACGTCACTCTTGCAAAATTGTTAGTTTTGCTATTTAACTCCAGCATTTTCGGCCGCCGGGTTCGAGTAGCTGCCATACAACGTCTTTCTTTAAATAGAAATAACCCAGTGTCTGTTCAATCTAGGTATCTGAAATTTTGCAAATGATGATCAAGTTTTATGGCAACAACTTCTGCAAAATTTGGTTGTGGTGGTGTGACGGGTTCGGGTAGCTGCCATACAAAATCTCTTTTTAAATGAAAGAACTCAGTGTCCGTCCGCACTATAACTCAAAAAATAAAGGAGTTAGGAGGCTGCAATTTTTTTTACATCACTTTTACAAAATTGTTAGTTTTGCTATTTAACTCCAGCATTTTCGGCCGCCGGGTTCGAGTAGCTGCCATACAACTTCTTTCTTTAAATAGAAATAACCCAGTGTCTGTTCAATCTAAGTATCTGAAATTTTGCAAATGATGATCAAGTTTTATGGCAACAACTTCTACAAAATTTGGTTGTGCTGGTACGACGGGTTCGGGTAGCTGCCATACAAAATCTCTTTTTAAATGAAAAGAACTCAGTGTCCGTCCGCACGATAACTCAAAAAATAAAGGAGCTAGGAGGCTGAAATTTTTTTTACGTCACTCTTGCAAAATTGTTAGTTTTGCTATTTAACTCCAGCATTTTCGGCCGCCGGGTTCGAGTAGCTGCCATACAACTTCTTTCTTTAAATGGAAATAACCCAGTGTCTATTCAATCTAGGTATCTGAAATTTTGCAAATGATGATCGAGTTTTAATGCAACAACTTCTGTAAAATTTTGTTGTGATGATATGACAGGTTCGGATAGTTGCCATACAACTTCTCTTTTTAAATGAAAATAACTCAGTGTCTATTGAAGCTAGGTATCTGAAATTTAGTGAAAAAGTGTCAAGTTGCATGCCAAAAACTTTTGTAAAATTTGAATGGTCTAAAGCAGCCGGTTCAGGCTTTTTGCATTTCTTGGAACTTAATGAAGCTAGGCGCAATAGATTCGGGTAGCTATCATACAACTCCACAATTTACATAAATATATCTCTGTAGTTCGGTACTAAAACTCTGAATGTTTTTAAAAGATGATCAAGTTTTATAGAAACAGGATATATTACGTTCATACGGGTATCCCAGAGTTGACACAGTCTACTCTACTGCACTCTTCCTCGTTTTTTAAAGAATTTAAAGGTGAATGGTGTTGAAAAGATACCATTACTGATGATATAGTCAAGAGCAAAAACAAACATTAAACAAAAAAAAAACATTATTCTGGTATTTTTCTGTTTTAAAAGTCCAATGACTGAGGAGTTTCTATACTGAAATTACCATAGAGATATCTTTTTTTTCGAAAATAAAGAAAAAATAAAAAAATAATTTACATAAAATCATTCTGTTATAAATGAGTTTAAGAAAAGATTTTATGTTGTTAGATTTTCTTTAAAAGGTATTTAATATAATCAGTTCATAATTATCGATTCCCAGTTTAATGAACTTATTCAATTAAAGTACAAAAACAAAAAAAAAAAAATAAAAAATTTAAAAAAATACTAATTAAATTGAAGTAAAAGAAAGAAAAATTAAATATATTTAAAAAAAAAAAAAATTTTAAAATAGTTTTGAAAAAATTATATAAGGAAAATGAATGTGGTTATTTTTTTTATATGTACTCTGAAGTAAAAAAAAATTAAAGATTAATTTTAACACAAGTTCATTGTGAATGAAAATTTAATTAAAACGAGGAAAAGTGCATTAGAGTAGACTATGTCAACTCTGGGATACCAATTTGAAGGTAATGTATCCTGTTTCTAAATAACTGTATAATCTTTTAAACAATTTCAGATGTTTTAGTACCGACGTTATAACTACCGAGATATATTTATGTAAATTGTGGAGCCGTATGACAGCTACCCAAATCTATTGCACCAGCACAACCAAATTTTACAGAAGTTGATGCCATACAACTTGACCTTCATTTGCAAGATTGCAGACGTCAAGGTTCATTAAATTCCATGAGGTGCAAGAAGCCTGAACCGGCTGCTCTAGATCAACTAAATTTTACAAAAATTGTTGGCATGTAACTCGACACCTCTTCACAAAATTAGATACCTAGCTTCAATAGACACTGAATTATTCTCATTGAAACAGAGAAGTTGTATGGCAGCTAAACGAACCCGTCGCACCATCAGAATCAAATTTTGCAGAAGTTGTTACCATAAAACTTGATCGTCATTTAGAAGATTGCAGACGCCTAGCTTCATTAAATTCCAAGAATTCCATTCATACCTTTGACACCATATCTATCTCGACTCCTTTAAGGTGCTACCAACGTAAAGGCAAATTTATTATACTCTTGAACATAGTTCATACGTGTATAAAGGAATAATGATGATCCTAAAGATAATTTTGTGAATTTTGTAGATAATGGCACTTGCTCTAATAAAATAAAATTACTGATGATTCACCTCTCAAACAATTACAACGAACATTTATGAGAGGCTGCATTTGCTCACTCTTACTTCGTGGAATCACCTATGATCTAAATTCAAGATGCATTTAAACGATGCTCTTTTGTAGTACAAACATCGCAAATGTGGAACCTTATATGTTTCCCAGAATTAGTGGTGATTATACTTTTACAACGTGCTGCAAGGATTCAAGGTGAAGGCCTTTGACCAGGCAGTATATAAGTACTATAGATCGTATAAGCTATTGTTTGGTCAAAAAAGGGAGGTGGTGTTTCGTGTATAAAGTCTCACTCCTCTTTAGTGTCTTTGGTTTCACTCCTCTATAGTGTCTTTCGATGATTCCCATCTACCCTCGTAAAACAAAAAAAAGCAGGTTCATAATGCGCACTTAACTTCCAACACCCCTTTATCTGAATTTTTCCGATTCTTATTCTATCCCATATGGTAACAACTACTTGTAATACAAATGAAGATATGTTCCTAGATTGTGATTTATAAATAAAAAACAAAAAAGTTAATTATTTTATAATACAGGATGGGTTAACATCTTAACCCATGGGCATATTATCTTATAATACAGGAGGGTTAATTTATTGGATTGACTGAATAAAATAGAAGTTAAGGTCGTAATAGTTTATGTCATAATAATTTTTATCTTAATATAAAATAATGATTAAATAATTTTGGTATATGATAAAAATGTATATGATGAAGGTTTCCTTCCAATATATACCTTTAAAATTTAATTTAGTAAGTTATGAATTTTGTTGTTCCAAATAACAGTTTTTAGTTCGCAAAAATATATGCACTTCCCCTTTTTGAACTAACTTTTAATTTGTTGATTGATAGAAGTTAGAATATTTTCTACATTATAAAATTCAAAGACGATTTTTTATTCAACCATTTCTTTCGATTTCTAAAAAACCCAAATTATTTATATAAAATATACTGGTTCGTTAAATTTAATTGTATGAAGTTTCATTAATATTTTAGGAGTCATGAATGTCCTCATTGCTAGACTTGTTATAAAATTAATCAGAAAACAATCAAACATTTTTTTTTTGTTTGAACTGCCATTAACAATTCACAAAAATCAAAGTTTTAAGTAAAACTTAAATATATTAAAATTTGGGTCAATCAGGTTTTTAATTATAATTTTTGAACTATGAGTATTTCCTCTTGAGCCTATACTCCTGAGCCTTCTGATTGTGTGGTCTACAGAAAAAATATTTGACTGACGGTTCCAATACTTATACAAATTGTGTTGAATATATACCTATGTACATAAGAGTAAAAAATTCAAATAAAGAAAAAAACAAAAAAAAATTATACACAATTGAAAAGAATTTTATTATCAGACAGTTCGCCTTTAAATAACCTTATGAAAACAGTTTAACATCATTATAATTACTTTGCTTTTGCAACTTAAGTTTTTTTTCTTCTTCTTTTTTTTTTTCTCTTTTTTAATGTTTTTGTTACTGTTTTTGTGAAAAGAAATTTTCTATATTATGTATGAATAATTTATTAAAGATGAACTACAGAAGAAAGAAAATTAGAAATAAAGATAAAATAAAATTTAAGAAAATCTTTTACTTATTAAATAATAATAAGAAAGAAAAGCAAGGTTTTTATCATTTTTAGATTACCCGTGTTTGGTCCTATATATAAAGTGAATAAAAAACAAAAACAAAAAAAAAAATGAATAACATGATTTTCTTTTCTCAGTAAAGTGCTCTTAAAACCCTAATATTAAATATTGTCAAGATGACGTTTATCTTAATATTAACAATTTTTATGGGTTATACAACAAAACTATGAAATATTATATTATGTTATATGTATGTATATGTATGTATATTTTTTTCTTTCTCATTATAAAAAAAAAAGAGAAAAAAAAAAAAGTAGAAAAACCAAATATAAAAGAAAAATAATATTAGCTGAAAAAATGTAAGAGAATGAAGAAGAAGGTAATCACCAAAGACAACCAACTAAAGAAAAAAAAAAAAAATTAAAATCTTATCTGGATGAATGCTACAAAAAAAACTATATATTTTTAGTTTTTTCTTTCTTCAAATTTTTAAAGTTGAATATCGCGAAAATTGCAACAAAAGATATTCGTTTTTTTTTTCTCTTTACACTTAATGTCTAGCATTTATTTATTTTTTTAATGGATATGTAGAAATTTATGGTTAAAAATACAATCTCTGAAATGTTTTGTATTGTTTTCTTATTGTTTGTAATTTTATTATTTTATAGTACGAACGTCTTTCATTTGGGTTTTCTAATAATTAAGATTTTTGTTGACATATTTATCTTTAGTAATTATGATAATTATTGGTAACTTAGAATCAAGCTAACATGTCAAGTTGTAGATGTCAAATTTGTATGGTTTGTTAGTTCATATAACTGTTCACATGACTTTTACATGACTGCTTTTTTGTAAAGCACAAATGGGATAAACAAGATGTCGTTTTTATATTATTAAATATTTTTTATTAATTTATTTTGTAATATTATTTATTTGGTTTGTACAATTATATTATTTTTACAAACTGTGCAGAATTTAATTCTGCATTGACTCTAATAACCAATCAAAATTAAAATCAATGTTTTATTGCTCCTATTTTCTATTTTTACTATTTAAAAAAAAAAAAAAAACATTTTTTTTTTTAAATTAAAAACAATTAATGCTAATTGGCAACCCATATTCGAATATATTATTTTATTTCTATTCTTATTTTTTTCCATTTTTTGAAAAATTTCCTTATTAGTTTTACTCTTGTCCGTTGATTCGTCTATCTGTTGAACTTGTATACCGTTGAACAAAACTTGTATCCCGTTTAAGATAGGATAATGGAATTTTAACCATCTTATTCTTAAAAAAAATTAAATAATGTAAAACAACTTTTTTAATTTTTTAATCCATTACAGAACGCCAGCTAAGATTCTGCTTAAAAATTTTCTAATCTAAAATTTGGAACAACAGGATTTTTTTTTCAGCTCTCTCAATCAATAACTAAATTACCATTATGTGAAAAGAAAATGTTTGGAGATTTTTGCTTCCTTCATAAATCTGGCACTTTTCTAAATGGAACCTTGAAATTTTAAGACAAATATGATCTATCAGAATTTTTTTCTACCTCACCATATTTAAAAGCTATTGGTGTTCAGGAATTAAAAATTTTTAATTTATGGATACCTGTAACTTAGAAATCTGGTCAAATTTTTTCAAAGTTAAATACATAACTTCAACATTATATTTTTACATGGGCTGACAGCTTTTCTTAAAATTGAAGAAGCTTTTTTATTAAAATTGAAGAAAATTTTTTCCTGATAATCGTAAAACTTTACAAATTTTGATGCAAATGACTAGTGTAAACTATTTTCATTGCCTTTTAGAAAATGTGTGCCTTTAAAAACCTTTGGTTTTACATACTACCTTATGAAATCTGGTTCTGGCTGAAATCTAACTTAGAAATCTGGTCAAATTTTTTCAAAGTTAAATACATAACTTCAACATTATATTTTTACATGGGCTGACAGCTTTTCTTAAAATTGAAGAAGCTTTTTTATTAAAATTGAAGAACATTTTTTCCTGATAATCGTAAAACTTTACAAATTTTGATGCAAATGACTAGTGTAAACTATTTTCATTGCCTTTTAGAAAATGTGTGCCTTTAAAAACCTTTGGTTTTACATACTACCTTGTTTTTTTTATTATTTTTTTTTTTAAATTTTACGAGTAGTAAAATTTTGGGGTGATGATTTTGTGCTGCTGTACCACTGCAATAAAGAAAGAAAGAAAAAAAAAATAAGATGAAAAACTGTAGTGTGATTTATCTTTGCTTCAAAATATAACAAAAAAACAAAAAAAAAATAAGATGAAGAAAAAGTATCTGTAGATGCAAAACAGGAATTGTACATTTAAAAAAAAAAAATGCATAAAGCATAACTGATGAATGCATATAACATTGTAATAATAACGGTATAAAGTATTCTATATTGCAATATTAAAAAAAATGAGAAAAAATAAAAGAAACGATAGTTTTTTTTTTTTTTTTTTTTGCCCGCACTACAGAGAGACATGGAAATGTATAAAGCACGCAAGAATCATATTTTTCTTCCGATTTATTTTTCTGTTTCTTTGTGAAATATTCAAGTGAAGCTCAAAAATATTTTTTTTTTCTTCGCTCTTTCGTATACCAAAAGATACGATTGAATATTATTATGTATAAACGTTTAAAATTTAAGTGCAAATTCTATACAATATACATGAATAAGATCACTATAAAACTTTTCTGAAAAAAAAAAGAAAATGTAACGCAAAACAGGAAAATTCGGGAAAAATTTTTTGGGACAAGAAGAAAAAAAAATTTTAAATTCTACGAAATGATAAAAAAAAAAAAAAAACTGTGTCGTGTTGAAAATAATTTAAATTTAATTTTTTTTTTTTTTTTTTGTTATCTGCTATAAATTTTCTTTTCGAGCACTTATTCCTTATTTTATTTAATAATAAACGGATTAATTTTAACATATTTAAAGCTATTATTAAAATTAAAAATATTTATGGGATTTTATTTTTTTTTGTAGAATTTTTAGGTAAACATAAGCTTAAAAAAAATGGGGTTGAAATATTAAATAGACGTTATATGACTGAAAAAAGTTTACTATCTATATATATATATATATGATTTTTTGAATTAAATCTATTGTAAACTTGATTTGATTGGAACGGTGAGCCCTTATAAATTTATTTAATTTTTTTTATGATTGAACATTTTTTTTATATAAATTTTTTTCTATATTTTAAGTTTTTCTTTTCAAAAAGAAGAAAATTTTTTTAAAGAGACTTGATTGATAACTTTAAATTTATTGTACTGTTAGACTTTAATCGACTGTATAGGTGTTGTTATAATTTATTAAAAGTTAAAGTTAAAGTCCTAACGGCAAATCTTTAATTTAATTTTAACTCAATAACTTACAAACATATTTGATAATATAAATGCCGGCTTTAACCCTATATAAAAATTGTACTAATACTAACTATATAAATTATTAAAGTAAAACTTTAGAGAGGATGAATTGTCACCAATATTAACATCAAGTTAAACATCAATATATTTGTTCTAAACAATTCTCGTAACATTCAGTAACTTCCCATATTTCCCAATTTCCGTTATTTCTATTTTCCCAATCCCTATACCAAACAGGACATTGTAACATAGGTTCTAACCTATAATGTTTAGTTTAAACGGAAGGTAGCGTTGAAAAGTCCAACATTAGCAGAGAGAATTGGCGAGTTAATTTCATTAGTGTCTTTCGAGATTCAAACTTACTCTTGCAAACAAAAGTAATGCTTTTATTACTTGTGTTGCATAAAAATATTGAATATATAATGTTCATCTGATATAAAAACGAAACAGAACAATATAATATGTGTCAGTTTTTATTATTATCCATAAAATATATAGACAGAACTGTTGTTTTTTTTTTATCACAACAATTAACGGTTCTGAAAGATGAAGAAATTATATTCATGGTAAGTGAAAAGTTGAAATAAAAGCAAACACTTATTACATATAAAATTTATTTTGCCGAATATATCGTTCATTATTTCCCTATTTAGGAAGCATAGGGTTCTCACACGAATTATTATCTAACTCGTTAAAGCTATTCTTTCTTAATGTTTCCTGGTTTAAGTATATTGTTGGTGATCAGCTATACAAGAATTATTTTACATCTGATACATTTTTATCAACTTATAGATTCCTGTCAACAGTTATACAAATTGTTTTTAAAGCGATCTGATCTATACCACGCCAATTGATTTTCTCTTGATTTGTTTAATTACCGTTTCCTAACCATAAAATTCCTATTGATCTTATTGCCTACACCCTCTAGAAAATTTTTTCTAGGTGTAAGGTATTTGTTAGTGAATACCAGTCGTATGTTTTTTATAATTCGGTTTAGTCAAGGCTCGTTACCATATACATACATAGTTTTGTTTAGATATGCGACAGCAGTATTCATGATTTGTTGTTTTTAGATATCTGTGAGTTGTTACCAATAGTTAAAATTTTAAATATAAGGTGCTACCGACGATGGAGTTCCATATAAATATACTGTATATGGAATCAGCTGTTTATTTAAATTATATTCATAATGAATTCAAAACAAAAAAAAACAAAATTTTAGTTTTGAGAAATTATCAATAAATACTGTCCTATAAAGTTGTACATAAACAATAAAATAAAATTAATCATTAATTTAATTATTTGGTTTACAAGTAGATATAGCAAAAAGAGTTTTGTTTTTCATTATAGATGTATTAATTTGGTGCAGGAATGAATGTTTTGAAAATAAATTTTCGATAATTTATTAAATTAAAATGAAAGAGGCAAAAAAAAAAAAAAAATAAATAAAATATTGATTAATGGTATTTTTAGTTAAAATTAATTTAAATTTTATTATTTTTGTTTCATATTAAATTAAATTAAAAATCTTAATATTTTAAATGACATTTTTCTGACTTGTTCCAAAGTTTTTATATTTATTTTTTATTCTCTTTTTATTTTAAGTTTTTAATAAAATATTCTAAAAGTTAAATAAAATAAAACAAGGAAGAGTATAGACTGTGTCAATTATAGGATATCCGTACGAACACAAAATTTTAGATCTTCAGCTTAAATAAGTTCCAAAATATGCAATCGATCTGAACCTGTTGCACTAGAGCAACCATACTTTATAGAAGTTTTTCCGATAAAACTTGATAATTTTTTAGAAAAATGTCCAGCCTTTCAAATGTCCAGCCTTATTAACTAACAAGACACGAGAATATAAATTATGCTAATATTAAAAAAGAATTTGTATTGCAGCTGCTCAAATCTGTTGCACTAATACAACCACATTTGGCATGCAACTTAAGTTTTTTTTACATATTTTCAGATACTTATAGCTTTAATTGATGCTGAGTTATTTCCATATAAGAAGAAAAGTTGTATGTTAGTTATTGGAATGCACCATCCAAAATTGTTCACTTTAAATAGTGAAATTAACATCTTTACAATGGTGAAATAGTAAAAATTGTAGAATCCTAGTTCCTTTATTTTTTCAGTTATCGTGCAAACGCATGGAGGGATGGACGGACAAATGGAATGTATATGTCTGAATTGACTCAGAACTCGATTTTGAGAATATTTATACTTTGCCATATATAGTTCGTGTTACAAATGAGTGTGTTACTTTAAAGTGTTACAAACGTAATGGCAAATTATACACTAAGAACTATACGATCGAATGGGTATAAAAAAAAACAAAATATAAGATTTTATTTTAATGAAGTTTCATTAATTTTAATATATACATATATACATACATACATTTTAAATTCACATAAATTTTTATTTTAAAAAATTTTATTTTTTGAATTTCTAACTTTATATTTTATGTTTTAATTAATGCTATTCTTTTAAGAGTTATGTCTATATTTGAATAAAATTATGTTCATCTTAAGATCCTATTAAATTCTTACATTTAAAATTATTGCGCAAAAAAGAATAATATTTCAGTGTTATTAAAATATTGTCAAATAATTTTACAGTAAAATGGTATACTGTATCATAGTCAAAAATGCTTCATTCAACATAATCCCAACATATTCAAACGATTGTTCTTCTAACTTGTTAATAGTAGTGGGAAAATTTGGTATGAGAAATTATTAACGTGTACAATATAAATTATAATCATTCAGCGTCAAGGCAATTGTCGGAATATTGATTGATTGGGAAGAACCACTGAAGAACACTGATGGAAGAACCATGAAGGATATAGATAACAGACTAGGCAAAGCAAGAGCGGTATTTGTCAGATTGAGAAATATCTGGAAAACCTCTCAGATCGCTAGGAAAACAAAACTGACGATTTTCAATGCCTGTGTCAAATCAGTGCTGTTATACGGAAGTGAAACCTGGCTAACCACCAGTACCAGAAAACCAGACCAGACTTTAAGACCTTTAAGACGGCGACCAGAAAACATGATACCTAGAAAAACCCTAGATTGGCAACCACGAGGAAGAACAAACATAGACAGACCGAATAAAATATAAATATAAAATATAATAGTTATAAATTACAGACCCATAAACAGTTGGAAAAGAACAATATTGAAAGAGATAGGCAAAATTAACAAATCATGGTCAAGTTAAAGCTATAGCACAAAATAGAAACAGATGGCAAGGCAAGGCTTTTTTTGGAAGAAAAAAAAAATTAACTAATACTCTTTCATTTCTTAGTATAATTTTCAAAAATATTTGAAAAATGTTTGTAATAGTTTCACTCTGTTCATAAACGGACGGACTGTTTACAAATCTTCTATACCGTTTAAGTTACACTAATGACATTTGTAAGCCTGGTTACCGTTGTAAGTCTCGGTATTTTAAACTATTTTTATTGCCTTTTAGAAAATGTACGACATTAAAAACCTTATTGTTTTTTATTTTGCATCTGTTTTATGTAGTATCGCACCATTCTGTAATAAATTAATAATTTTAATAATATTAAAAGTATAATATACTGAATGTCATATTATTTAATTTTTCGAATTTTTTGAGTATAATTTTTTTTTACCAATGCTAAGAGAAGTAAAATATGGCATCCACTAAGTCGCTTATTATTTATTCATATTAGACTATAAACTTCAGTTTTTTTTTTAAAAATCATTATTTCTATACTAACCCATTGATTAATTGGCTGTAGCTATTGCACAAGATTATGGAACACAAATATTATATTTGCGCGTCATCTGTTATCTTATACAATAATTATTTATTTTTTTAATTATTTTATATTACGATATAAACTATTACGTTATAAATTACTAATATTGGATATGAACAAGCTGGGGTGAAACCCAGAAACGTAATTTAATTCGTTAGATTTGAGTATAAAATTACATACAGGAAAAAAAAAAAAAAAGAAAACACGTGTAACTATTTAAGTATAAAATGATAACTGTCAACTATGTACTAGTATATCAAAAGTATAAGAAATGTAATTTTATAAAAAAAATATTATTTTAACATAGTTTTCTGAGTTTTTTTGTGCAATAAAAATGCGAAATATAACTACTTGGAAGATGCAACAGTCCTACCCTGCAACAGTCTTAAGCCTCATTTAAACAACAAGTAACTTATTATATTTTCTTCTACTTCAGCAAAATTAAATGTCATTTCAGATGTTAATTATCAAAAGGAATCAATTATTCAACTAATTAATATAATTAATTAAAAAGTATGAATTTCATTATAATTCATTAATTTATTAAATAATTATGAATTTTTAATTTAAATAAGAAAAAAAAAGAAGAAAAACAAAGGAAATACATAAGTATTTATAAATTTATTTTTCCTTAATCTTTATTCATTATTAAATGTTTTGTTTTTTAACCTATTGGCTATATCATTTTCATTTAATAACTACCTACCTATGTATAATATGATCATTGAAGTCATACAATACATTCTTTAATTATTGCAATCAACAAAAAATAGGTACAGTGTATTAATTTTCATTATTAACATTAAATGAAATAAATCAACAACAGTTAACTATATACATATGTATGTACATATACCTATTATACATTTTTATTTTATCCTTAATAGTTTTTTTTCTGTTGTATTTTAAATTTTATAATATAACAAATTTTCATTACATTGCATTACTGGTTATTATTTTAATTTTAATTACAGGTTATCCTATAGGTTCATCATATTAAAAAAAATAATATAAAAAAAAATATTGACCTTAAAAGTACGAGTAAAATAAAGTAAACTGAAAACCAAAACAAGGAAAAAAAAAAAACAAAAAACACAAGATATACTTGTATGTATAATGTGATGGACTACTTTTGACAATTATGTGTAAATTTACTCTAGAGTCTAGCTATAGATCAATTTTAAAATGAACTGTCATTTTTTATTTGTATATTTATTTTCATATTAGCGGAAACTTTCTTAAATTGATTTGTCAAAAATTCTACACAGTTTTATAAACGTAATCAATTGATTGTCAAAAAATGAAGTTAATTAAGTTATCTGATTATTAACTTTATTTATTTTTGTTAACAAAATTTGTATATCATAATATACATATTTATTAGAAAATCATATGTATTAGAAAACCAGAAAATATATTTTCTGGTTTCAGCTTATACAGATAATATTAAGATTGTTTTTTCAATTTTAGGTGTTCTTTCATTGGTTAATGTTAATATTCATAATTATAATATATTGTTGTTCGGTCACAAAATTGAAGTTTCAATAAATTGATTAGCATATTGCGAATATAGTGAATAAAGTATAAACTTTGAAAACCTTGCCTTTTATAAAATTCATATTCTTATTTTTTTTTAATGCATTTCTCTGCATAAATGTTAATAGGAAATTACACAGCCTTTCCTGTTCAGGCGTGGCTGGAAATGTCGTAAGGGGGAATAACTCTTACGACGTGTATGGGATTCGAGCCCACACTCCCTCGGTGTTTACAGCGTATTTTATACGCTCTTACCCACTAGGCCAGCGAGGCTTAAAATTCATATTTTAAATCAACACAATAGAGTAGAGATATAAATTATTGTAACTAAAATATATCATTTTTCAGTTGTATGCAAGTTATTAGTTGTATGCAAAATACCAAAAGAAATTTGATTACCAAAAATTTTTGGCAATTATAAATTTAACAAAATGTTTTTCATTCGAATTTTCTTTCTGTTTTGAAATTATTGTTTTTAAAAATTTTTTTTGGCAAAAAAAGGGTTTAGTATTCAAATAACTACATTCATTTATTAAAATTCTACTTTTCTACATCATCAAGAATCTTATTATTCTTCAAAAAATCAAAGTTAACATTTGATAATAACAATACTTTGACTACAATATTTTGACTATCATACTATGACAATTATACTTGATTATACTTTAAACGATGACAATACTTTACTTTTATAAAAGCAATACAAAAAAAAAACAAGTAATGCAAAAAAAACCAAAGGTTTACAAAAAAGTACATTTCCAAAATTAAAAAATATTCCATAATAGACGTAAATAAGAGTAAAGAGTAGATACGAGTACGTATATTGGAAAATAAATTTGGTTGATTTTTTTTTTTGGTAAGAAAAAATTGAAAAAAAAACAAATCACGTCAATTATAAAGTAACCCTATATTATTAAGAAAAATTATTAACACGAACAAAATATAATGCTGGATTTCTATATATTACTTCCAAAAAATTTGGAAAGGCGCCAAAGTTACAGGTGTTTAAAAATAAAGAATTTTCAGTTTTTAACCCCTTACAGCTCCTAAACGGAGGGCGGCACAAAAATATTTTCTTAAGTAACTAACTTTACTGATCAAAGATCTATCATACTGATTCTAAAAGATCTAACTCCTCTCAAAATTTCAAGCTACTAAGTTTAACCGTTTGAAAAATAAAAGGAATCATACTGATTCTCAAAGATCTAACTCCTCTCAAAATTTCAAGCTACTAAGTTTAACCGTTTGAAAAATAAAAGGGATCCAAATTTTTGTAAAAATTGAGTTTCACATAACGGTATATTAAAATATAGCATGGTAAAGTCACGTATTTATTTTATATATATTTATCAATTTTATAAAACCAGCTACATATATCGTTTGTCTTTTTCAGATTGAAAATATGCCTTATAGAACCTGTGTTATAACAATTTGATTTGTTGGGGCTACAGAAAACAGTTGTTCCACAAAATTAGTTTTTTGGCGATGCCTATACCCGTAGTTTAAATTTCATTGATTTTTTCAAACGGTGTAGAAGTTTTGAAAAATACCCAGACGGACGGACGGAGGGACAAACGGACAGAGTGCAACTAATAAGCACAATTTTTCAAAATTTTTTGAAAATATGCTAAAAAAATTAAAAAAATCACTATTCTGTCTTCATGTCTATGGTTTATTTTGTTATTTTGTTTTAGTAATAAAATAAATGGTTTGATACTTTTGAAAAGAGGTTATCTATAATCTTTAACAAGATTCCAGATAACTAACTAGTTTTCCGCCCACTTAAAAGTGTGTATATTATTTAGATGGTATTGCATTGAATGGGATTTCAAGAAATATTAAAAATAAAAAAAAAACAAAATTGACCAGAAATTGAATTTATTGAGAAAAAAAACATTTTTTTTTTTATTTTAATTTATTTTATGAAAAATTATCCGCTAAAGGAAATTTGTACAATTTTAGTCTTCAGTTAATTTTTTGTTTTTTTTTGTTTTTTGAATAACTTCAATTTTATGTATAAAAAAAAAAGTAAACCCTTCCAGGTATGATCCATTAAGACAACATGAAGTTATAAAGCGGCATAATCGATGTTGAATTAAAAAAAAAAAAAAAAAAATTAAAGTAACAAGAAATAAAAAAAAAAAAAAATAAAAAATATTAATACAAATTTGTAATGAAATAAATGTGTAACTTGTAATTTGATATCTTCGCATGTATCTTGTATCTTATGGCAATATTTATTCATGTTTGAAGAATTAAGTTTTGAATGTTTCCAAAGTATTCGACAAACCAAAAAAAAAAAAAAAACAAAAATAAAAAAACTAAAAAAAAAAATACAAGAACAAAAAAACAAACATTTATGCCTCCTTATTCGTTGTTTCTATTTATTGATTGTGGCGTTCTGTTGTGGGTATTTTCTCACTGATTTTTATTTAGAGACTGACTTATAAACTATTCAAAATGTGAAAATCCTTACGCCCGTATCAAATAAATAATGTTTCTATATAATACTATAACTAATATATAATATAATATATAAATTCTATATAATATATATGTGTATTTAATAGATATAAGAAAAATTGTTGAAACAAAACAAATATATGAATGTTATGATAAATTCTATAGAAGTGGAAATAACAGCACGCCACCACCTTCTTCATCAATATTGGCAATGTCTTCTTCACCTTTTTCACCTTGTTTTTTTTTTTTTTTATTTTATTTTTTTTTTTAAATTTATGCTATATGTATAAATTTATTAAAGATTACATGTATAACAAGTCAATGTTCACGATTCTGTTGATAGTTTTGTTGAAGTTAAAGAAAAATGTTATTAAATTTATTCTTTTTTTTTTCTACTTACAGTGGTTGTATAACTATTATTGAATGGTTATGTAGCATAATATTTTAAATAATGTAGTTACATTTTTTGCTTTTTTTTTCTTTTTTGTTGGTGAAATTAAAAGGAAAAATCAATTGGAATAATGTATGGCCTTTTAGTTCGATTTTTAGATATAATTGCTGAATATTTATAGGGTAAGAATAAAAATATGATTTTTAGATGAAAATTATGCTTCATTATTACATTCCATGAATCTTATGGATTTATAATTATGAAATAAGTTTGAAAATCGTTTATTATATTTTCTAACATTTTTTTTTGATTTATTATTTATATAAACCTTTTAATTTGCACTTTTAAATTTTGCGTTTTTGTGTCATAAGTTTGCAAAAAAAAAAAAAATACTTTGATTCATGCTTATAGAAAAACACGGTTATAATTAGTCGACTTCTATATTGTAAAACGCTATTTTGCGTAATATCCTTTAGAAAAAGGGCAACTCTCCACTTGGTATAATGAGATACTTCGCAAAAAGATATTTGACAAACATATTCTTTAGAAATATTATATAAAATATTCTGAAAAAATCGTATAACTTTGGTAAATTTTGTAACTTTCGTCTAAAATCCCTCCTAACTAACTATTTTTTTCTACATATATATTTCAACAATAAAGCATTATGTTTGCTTTTTCCTTTTTTTTTTGGTGCATTTCCCTGCCACATAAATGTAACAAGGAAATTCCACAGCCTTTCCTGTACAGGTGTGGCTGTACATGTCGTAAAAAGGAATTACTCTTACGATGTGTGTGGGATTCGAACCCACACTACCTCGGTGTTTACAGTGTATTTTATACGCCCTTAGCCACCAGGCCACAAAGGCCCCTCATGTTTGCTTTTAAAATACTATTTTGTTAAAAGTGTTTTTATAAAGTGTCGCTATTTTTATTAAATTAAGACATTTTGTGAAATGACATTTTCCTATAAATCTTTTTTTATCGAATAGCATTAGGTAAAATATTTTTTTGAGAAATGGATTTAGACACACTGGCATGCTCTCGAGAAACGTTGATTGTAATTTGTATCTGAAAAAATTTCTCTATTTTTTTTTTTCTGTACTATATCTTTCTAAATTTTTTATCAAAGTTGTGTGATGGAAATCACTATTAACCGGGCTTAAGTTTAAGAATTTTGTTTTTAAATCAGACTTTTAACGTCAATTTAAGAGGCATGTCAATTCAACATCATGAAATTTGCTATTCTTTAATATTTCCTTCTTAAGTTATATAACTAATATTAGTCGATATCCAATTTTTTCTTAAATTTATGAATGAAATTGGTCTAAAAATTTGAAGATTAATTTTAATTAGTTAGCTTTTATTAATATAAAAGTAAAATTATCTTATTTTTATTGATTGGGTATGATATAATTTTTTTTTAAGTAATACCTAATTATTATGAAGCATAGATTTACCCTTACATGATAATAAAATTTAACCATAGTACACACTCAATATATTTTAGTATATTTACTAAATAAATATTTATTTTGTTTTAACTTAATATAATTTTTTTTCTTGTTTTTTCTTTCAAATATTGAAACTACACCTGTGTGTGCAAATATGTTACCTGTCAATCGGGAATGTAAAACTCATTAATATGGCGCGTATTTTTATAATTTATTATTGTACAAAATAGTTTTTTTTTTTGAAGTTTTTTATTATTTACATTAATTTTTTTTAATGGTAACATGCTTTACAAATAATATGACCTTAAAAATTCTAGACAAATAAATGTTTAATCATATATCGTATAAATTTTTTTTTTTTAATTTAAAATGAAAATGAAAAATGTATAAAACTATAAAAAGAATTTCAAACTATGTTAAATGAGAAATAAATTTTCTTTTTTGATTAAAATTTATATGACATTAAGTTTAGAACTGTCTTTTAAAAATTTATTTTAGTCACATTTTTCATGAAAAGAAGTTTTAGCAAAGTAAACAGCTTTAGGTTATCTTTCGTAATCAGAAAACTAAGAATGGAAAATAAATAAAAGAAATAAATTTTGATTGTAAGTTACTATTATAGTCATTTTAAAAAAACAAAAGAAAAATTCAAAAAAATAAAAAGTCCGTATTGTAAATCAGATTTTAAAAAAGTGCCTTTTTCAATTAATGATAATATCAAGTATTCTAAAATTGCGATCATTTTTGTCTGTACATCCTTCCGCCCGTTCGTCCGTCCGGCCTTCCTTTTGTTTACAAAACTTCTCCACTGTTGAAGATAAAGAAAAAAAAATTTAACTATGGTCTAATGAATGGTCTAATGATAGTAAGTAAATTTTTTATGTAGCCCCATCCATTATGCAGCTACAGTCCCTGAAACTTTGAAAAAGACCTATTTTTAAAAGCGTATATCTCATACTCTGTTTAACATTTTTTCAATCTGAAAACGCCATTTTTTTTTTGCCTTTATAAATCAATATCAAAATTGTACAATTTTTTTAAATTTAGTATTTAAATTTACCGTTATGTGAAAACAAAATTTTGCATGGTTTTTCTACCTTCACAACTACGGTGCGCTTCTAGACAGGGACTTGAAATTTTGACGCAAGCAAGAACTTTAGAATTAGTATTAGTTTCCTCAGAAAAATGTTTGTACCACCTCCTGTGTAAGAGCTATTAGGGCTTATAAATTGAAAATTTCTTATGTTTAGACACCTGTTATCTGTACAAATTTTTTTTCCCAAGACATAAAAATTAAACCTAATTCATAATTAAACATAATTCTAAAAAGTTTCTATTATCTTTTGGAAATATGCGCTTCTAAAAACCGTTGGTTTATATTCTGCCTTATTTTATGAAGTTTTTATGTGATGGAAATTGTAAAAACGAATACTTTCTTTAAGGAAACTTTATTTCATTACGAAATGTGAATTTATTGTAATAAACTTTAATGTATACTCTTCTTAATATTATAATCTGCAAGGTGGAATTTCGGCGAGTTCATATAATGTAATTTTAAAACTGAAGTGCAAAACACTACATAAAATTCGTTATGTCTAAAAAGCTCTAGAAATTTTTTGTTGTAGATATGACATTTTCCGATTAAAAAAATTTTAGTAAAGAACTTCGTATGTAACCATTTGTAAAGAAGCAGAAAAAATTTTAAAATTCTTTTTATAGTAATGCTTAAAGAGAGCAAAAAGGGAATAAACGTTTATATGTAAGTCCTAAATTAAATGTATTTAAAAATTGAAAATAAAAACTATTGCCTTTTGGTCAATTTAATCTAGTTTAGCTTGGGTTGGCTATGAAATTCCAAATGCAAAATTTTAATTAGTTTGAATCCAAGACCTTTCGCCTGAAAGACCGCCAGGATTATAAATTCGAGACCTTTAGAAAAGCCGCCAACTTACGCACCGCATCATATCCCAAAATTCAAAAATCACAAATTTCAAATAAATTTTCGGGGCCTTCATAATATCCTGAAAAGAAACTGGAACAAAACAAAAAATGTTGACATAAAACGCAAACGCAAAAAAAACGTGAAGAAAATTTTGAAAAAAATTCTCAAAAAAAAAATGTTGAACCACACCTAATTTAAAATTTTGCATATATATTCTGGCAAAAGTGCATTACTCTAATTTTATAACCAAATATTAAATTCCTAGTATCTTATCTAACTATTTTTAACATACTTATTTCAATAAAAAAACATTTGATGTGATAGTGGGGACTATCACAACCCAAATTCTCGATAAACAAATTATTGAAACCCTGATATTGAAATATGTGCATCTTATTTACATATAATTTATATGAAATGGCTTTAAAATTAAAATACTTTTTGAAGTTCGGTATTTTGAAATGTGAGATTTTGAATTTTTGGGATTTTATAAATTGAGATTTATGTTTAATTTGAAACTTTTGTTTTTTGGGTTTCGTGGTGTTCCCATTTAGGTTTTTTATAAAAACTGCTATAAAAATCAACGAGAATCTCCTAAGTCATTTATTTGTCATATTTGACTGAGCTTCAGTTTCTAGAATCATGAATATCATCGTTTGATACTCGGCTGTAACTATTATACAAGGCTATGAGAAGTTTCTTTTATTTCTAAGTCATCTATTATCTTATACAAGAATTATTATTTTGTTATATTATATATATATACTAGTAAAAAAGCCCGTCATACGACGGGTATAAGTAGAAAAACATAGCTTTTGTGAAAGTTTCCTCAGTTTTATGAACAATTTAATTTTAGTAAATTTATTCAAATACTTATATGTATTATATTTAGATATTGATAAATGTAAAATTTATTGCTAAAGTGTTTTAAATAATGAAAAACCTCAATCATGCTGTGAAGTAGTTTCTTTCAAAAATGTAATAAAAATGATTATTTAATAAATCTCATCTCTTGTAAATTTCTTTGTCAAGCTTTGGACTAAAAAACCAAAGGTTGGATTAAAAACCAATGGTAAATAAATTTTTGCCAATAGTAACAAAAATTTTCGCTTCGAAAAAAATACAGTATCAAACTTTATAATTTTGAAACTAAACTACACTGATCTGATGCATTTACCTAATTATAATATATAGTACACTTGTTATATTTTTCTATGGTTGCCATAGCAAATGCTTCAAAACTTTCTTTGTTATATTTTTCAAACAAATATTTACTCTATCCGTAATAATATTCTGTCTCTTTATCTATCGCTTTCTCTACAAAATCTTCACACCGTAAGTTTTACGCACCTTTTATGTAAAACAATAAAAATTGGCTGTGCATATAATGGTGAAGTTTTTGAAAATAAAAATCATAAAAGAAGCATAAAATTAAGAAAATGTTTCACATTCAAAATTTAATTGAAAATTGTCATTTTATATTTTAAATTGCGCTCCTTTAAAAGCTTTGGTTTTACGCGCCGCTTTATTTTTTTATAATTTCTACTTAAAAATGCAACTCTTTAAAAACTTTGATTTATGCACTGCCTTGTTTTTTCATTCTTTTTATAGCATAACATTTTAATTCTTTTTTCTATCTGTTATGTACCTAAATATCAGATGTACGTTTCTTTCTTTTCATAGCATAACATTTAATATTTCTTTTTTCCATCTGTTATGTACGTAAATATCAGAGGTATGTTTTTTTCATTTAAAATCATAACATTTTAATAGTTCTTTTTTTTTTAAAAATATTTAAAAACAGTCAAAGTAACATTTTTTGTTCTCTTTTTTTTCAATTCGTTTTTATTTTTCTTCGCAGTATTACATTTATTTTTTTTTTTGTTTTCTGTTATTTACGTACGCTAAGTATTTCTTTTATTTTTTTTAAATATTAAATTTATACATACAGTCTATTTAAAAAATATAAATTATAACCTATAGATTATAGAACATTTTGAATTTTTTTTGTTCGTTTATGTTTACCGTCCATTCATTCATATTAATAACTGTTGCCTATATAAAAAATAATAAATCGATAATAAATCTAATATATGTATAGGTACCCCTATTTTTATTCATATATCTATATTATGAGCTAAACTTCTGATTCTAAAATTGTACTATATTATGGCAAAATTTTTAAAAAATTAAGAAAATGTTACTTAGCAAAATTTAAATAAAAATATTATTGCAATTTTATAATGTTCTACTTAAAAATTCGAACCTTTAAAAACTTTGATTTATACACTGCCTTGTTTTTTCTTTCATTTCATAGCATAACATTATAATATTTATTGTTTTCTATCTGTTATATGGGTAAATATCAGATGTACGTTTCTTTCTTTTCATAGTATAACATTTGTTAAAATAACATTTAACATAACAGTAGGGCACGCTACTCAGCAGCAGCAACTTGTCTTTTATTATATTTAGATATATATATATTACAATATGATATATATTTATTTTTTATTTAATTATATTATAATTAAAAAATCTATATTATTTTTGTATTAATCTATATGACCTAGCTTGGGTTTGAAACCGAGACCTTTCCAATTAAATGCCTGTGAATTAACCACTACATGATTGGCTGGATCCCATTTAGATTTGCTGCAAAGTAAAGTTCAAATTTATTAAATATTATGTAATAGAAAGACCAGAAGAGGAGAAGATACATGCCAGCATTGTAAAAATTATTAATTGTTCGATTTTAAAAGTTTAGTGACGAATGTCTAAATGATTATTATATACGTACATATAAATATACATATATTTAAATATATTCTATTTGTAATTATTCTTAGAGATAAAAAAAAAAAAAACTTTCAAATTAATTAGAACTTATTAAATTTAGTTTTGTATATTGTCTTTTGTAACATTATATTTCTTTTGACATCTATTCCAATTAATTTTTTTTAATTTAAATACATACATACATATTTCATTATACGTTTAAATGTTGTAGTTAATCAAAGAGACAGTTTAATTATGTGTACCGCCTATTCTGAATAAAAAAATAAAAAAAAAAGTTGCTTTTTCTATCATACCAACTCTTACATTTTTTAATTGATATCACTTGTATGGTTATTTTTTTTTTTTTTTGTTATCCTTTTGTGTAGTACATTGAGATGTCGGAATATCTTTTTAGATTCATTTATTTTCTTAATCAGTTTCATTTTTTTTCTTTTGTACATTTCTTTCTATTTTGTTTTCTTTTTTAATTTTGCCTATTTTTTTTTTTTATTTTTCTTTATCTATTTTTGATTGTTATAAGAATCACAAAAGGCGTTCATGAATTCACAAATCAACTTGATATCATTATCCTTCTTTTTAAAGTTTTTTTTTTTTTTTTTTTGATTTTCGTTTTTGCTTTTTGTGTTGTGGTATTTTTATATGCTCCTTGAAAAATCCAAAAATCCTTGATATGTGTCATATGGTTCTTTCACACATATTATAACTAATACCATTATAACAGTGTTATTTGAGTGCCTTTGATATTGTCATTGATATAGTATAGTGCATTATAATTGGATAGTGTGGAATACTGCTGTTTAAGATGAGAGAGGGGTGAAAGTAAAAAACATCTAAAATTGTTTTGACTAATGTATTTCTATTATATTTTTTGAAAGCTATGTCAAATATTTAATTCGTTGTCGATTTAAGCCGATGATGGTATAACAAATAAGTAACAGAAAAAAATATTTTCTAAATATTTCAAACGACGAGATTTCTTTATTTTCAATTGTTACATTGCAGTTCAGTTAGATACGACTACATTAGAATAAATATTGTCTTTCAGTATATAAAAGCTATAAGAGCTATTATAAGCTATTAGTTACTATTTATGAAATATAAAAAAGTTAAAACATTACGAATTTGGCCTTAAAGTTATTCGAATTATTGAGGTAAAATAGATATTCGAATAGATCGGGCAATACTTTTAAATCAACAAAAGCAAAATTTTGATTAGTTTTAAAGATTTTCATAATATTTTTAAAAGTTAGATTTTAAAAAGTTATCGTTTAAGCTATAGTAGCTTGACAATACTTGTTAACCTTACTATGCACAACTTTGCGGGGTTTGCTTAGCTTTTTGTTTTTATTGATGAAGGTTGCGCTAACACGTCAGTAATCACTAGGCTCTAGATCCGTAGTGTACCTTCAAAACGTAGAAAAACATATTTGACGATAGTTGGTGTTAAGTTTCCCTAGATTTATGTCATGATAATACCACTCTGAAGAAAGAAGGTGATTGCTCAGCGTATTACGTTTTATTAACATTTAGTTGAAAATGAACCCAAAAATCGTCATTTGATAACAGAAAAAAATTTTAATGGGAAAAGTTTTTGTCTTCCGATTAAATACCTTAATTTTATAAGTAGTACTTTACACTAATATTATTTAGTATCTAATAGTACGTATTCTGTTAAAAAATAAAAGATAAAAAAAAAATTAAAACAGTTTAGATATGATACATTTCATAAAAACTTAAATGTGATATAGTTGATGGTGCTCTTTATTTGATATTTTCTTGAATTAACTTTTGAAAAATTTCGTATTTTCATATTTTTTATTTTCTTTCCTTTTTTTTTTTTTTTGTAAATATATTATGTATGAGTTTTACTGTATTTATCTGCGTGTTTGTACTTGTAACGACGAATTCTTGAATAAGTGCTTTTCATGAAGGATTTTTTTTTTTTTTTGAAAAGATTTATAGTTTTTAATGTTGAATATTTTTCCTGAGACTCAATATCTATCTATGACATTGCAAGACTTGTCATAGATATTGCTATATTTTGTAGATGTATCTATGTATGTATATATCCCATTTATATATACATATACGTTTTTATAAAACTATTCTTTAAAATCACATTAGTACTGAACTGTATTTCCGTTTCCTTTCTTTCTTAACTTTAATTTGATAATTTTCATTACATTTTTATAAAACAGATTGTTAGAGAGGAACAGAAAGCAATGTAAAATGTTTTAATATAGTATATATCTTAAAATGTAATACTTATATGTATTAGTGTATAAATATACATAATATATAAGGAAATGTAAGTTTATATGTGATATAAAATAATTTAAAATTTCTTTATCATTTCTAAAATATTTTTAGTTTTAATGTAGCTCCGTTTTTTTTTTTTTTTTTTTTTTGTGCTAAATAAAGAATATTTCCTTCCCTTTCTCTATTTTTCAATTTTGTTATTTTTGTTTTTCTCTCTCTCTTTCTCTATTATATTTTGTATTTTTTTTTAAGCACTTCAATAAAATTTCTTTTTGTTTCTTTTCTTAGTCCAGTTATAACTACTCTTGACGTCTTTACAATTGATGCAATTCATTTTTTTTCATTGCCCTTTCCGTTTTTTTTTTTTCACTTCCTGTCTTTTGTATAATTCTATTGGTTTTATATTTAAGTATGGGGCAGGAATTTCATTTCTGTTAACCAATTCTTTAGTCACCGGTTTGTTTTTTTTTAATATGAAAATGGCAATGACAAAGTGAATTGTATTCTAAGTCTCAACAGGAGATCATTTTTAATTTAATAGTTTCTATAATATTTTATATCTATCTCTTTCTTTTTCTTTCGCTCTAATTCTTTCCTGTGCAAAGAAAAGAAACATACTTATTTTTGATTATTCTAAAGAGATGTGGTAAGAAATTTTTTATTGCATTTCATTGAATTTTAGTTTTGTTATTGTTTAAAAAAAGATTCGGTACCCTATCGCGAAATTAAAATTCCAAAATTAAGATCTTAAAATTCTAATCGTTGCGATTTTAATAATTAACATTGTGGTAATATGATGGCATAATAGGAATAAGATATATAACGAGGTTTTCTAATTTTTAATTTTAGGTTATCTATATTTTACTAATATATCTGACCAATGATTGAGCAGATACCTACTTTAACGCCTTTTACTCTTTTGCTTCGAAACTAGTTGAAAGTTCTAGGATTCAAATTCAGGTCAGATAATATGTAAATAAATTATACAATTGTATAAAATTAATAATAGATAATATTATGGTAACATCCTATGGGAATATGTTTGGAAATTTTGTCCTCTTAACAAAAATAATAATATTAATTAATAACATTTCTATTATCTTATATTTTTTATTCATACTAGAATATTCCAAACGCATTCTTTGTAATATGTTGTGGCTTGGAGAAAATTTCACAATTGAAAATAAGTAAAAATTTTCTTCTATTATGTTGATTTATTACACGCATTCGAAATATTCTATTGTAAGGTCATCAAGTTTCATAAACCTTCTATTTTTTATTTAGAACGATAGACTTAACACTCGACTTTAAGCACTGAGAAAACAATTTCTTCAGCTGCATAGCAATTCAATCAACGAACTGAATTCAAGGATGCCGTTTTTCCTTCGATCAAATTATAGTGGAATTATAGAGAAAATAAAAATAAAGCAAACAACTAAGTATCGAAAATGGAATTTTTTTGATAAAATCGAATGATACAAGGTCTGGGCAAAACCATGAACATAATTCATACGGGTATAACTAGGTTGGTGATAAATCTGCGATGGCTTGGTGAAGTGATCTCATGAAATTTATGGTTATTATAAAGAGTTGTAATATAACACAAGATAAAACGTATATAGAGATTTTATTCAGACAAACTCTGAAGGTGTAATAAATAATAAAAAGTTAAGTGTTATGATAGAACATTTTGGTAAATTGGCCTCAGAAAATTTTTGAAGCTTTGGATTGCGGTTTAAAAAGTTTGGTTAGAAAAGGCAAAATTTTGCATAATATAAGAATTTACAATATCAAATTAAAATTTGAATTAAACTAATTACAAAAATTAAAAATAGATAAAACGAGGAAGAATGCAGTAGAGTAGACTGTGTCAACTCTGGGATACCCGTATGAACGTATAATATTCCCTGTTTCTATAAAACTTAATCATTTTTTAAAAACATTCAGATGTTTTAGTACCGACGTTCACTACAGAGATATAGTTGTTATAGTTGTGCGACAGCTACCCGAATCTATTGCGCCTAGCTTCATTAAGTTCCAAGAAATACAAGAAGCCTCAACCGGCTGCTTTAGACGAATCAAATTTTAGAAAAATTTTTGGCATGTAACTCGACACCTTTTCACTAAATTTCAGATAGCTAGCTTCAATAGACACTGAGTTATTTTCATTTAAAAAGAGAAGTTGTATGGCAGCTATCCAAACTTGTTGCACCACTGAAACTGAATTATTTCCATATAAAAAGAAGTTGTATGGCAGCTACTCGAACCCGGTGGCCGAAAATGCTGAATTTAAATTGCAAAACTAACAATTTTGCAAATTTTTGACATAAACAAAATTTCAGCCTCCTAGCTCCTTTATTTTTGAGTTATCGTGCGGACGGACGGACGGGCGTACATGGCTTAATCGACTTAGAATTCGATTCTGAGCCGATCCATACCTTTGACACTATATCTAGCTCGATTCCTTTAAGGTGTCACAAACGTAATAGTAAATTTATTATACCATTGAACATAATTCATACGGGTATAACTAGGTTGGTGATCCATCTGCGATGGCTAGGTGAAGTGAGCATTGAAGTAGATGGTAGTAAAATATATATATTTAGCATTTTAGTATTTTATCAAATTTGTGAATTTTGGATTTTTTTGGATTTTCAATTTTTGAATTTCGTTTTTAAGAATTTTATTTCTTGAGATTTGATGCATCTTCCCTTCAAAATAGATTCGGTTAGAAACAAAAAATAAAAAACTTAAGAAATTTTTAAAATTGATCCATAAACTGGTTTTTTCTACTTCTATCTAAAAAATAAAGAAAACTAAATTCGAATCCTTTTTATCACTATTTGAATGCATACCTTTAATTGAATTTAAGTTTAATTTTGTTTTTTTGTACAAAATAAATAAAAATAAAGAAAAAAGAAATGTGTTAAATTATATTAAATATAACATCTGTTGTTTTATATACTACAGATTATGCATCTATATAGATATAATATATGCTTAATACATAATATTTATTATTTTGTATAAATTTTTCATACAAAATAATTATGTTGCAAATTGAATTTTTGCCAGTTGGCTTCAATATTTTAAGGTTGTTAGTTTAAGTTTTCGTGAATATAAATTTATTTTAATTGATCGATTATATTATTATGTATTCATAAAACACTATATATATACGAGTTTGTATAAACGAAATTTTTTCATGACAAAGCATAATTTCGGATTTATTAAAACATAGAATATTTATTGAATTTTTATTAGAACAATGATGCAATAAAATTTTTAATTGAAAAATTATTATTTTGTACTAATAAAATAATGTTTAAATAGTGCATTTCGAAATGAAACAGTATGAGGAAATACCGTTAACATGTTACAAGTATGATATATCGTAAGATCGAGATATACCGGTAAATATTTGGTGTTGTTCATATGCAGCCAATATTATGTTACTGCAGAGTTATAAAAACAAACTTTTTTCATA
This sequence comes from Poecilobothrus nobilitatus, assembly GCA_947095535.1. Lineage (NCBI taxonomy): Eukaryota > Metazoa > Arthropoda > Insecta > Diptera > Dolichopodidae > Poecilobothrus > Poecilobothrus nobilitatus. Next base: position 320,326,161 of record OX352772.1, on the reverse strand, counting down.
GCTAAGTGTACCATTGGTGATGTACAAAATTACATTATTATTGTTATCCGATATATAGCGAAAAGAATAATAGCTTTTTTGTTACGTTGATACACTTTGAATTAGGTTTTAACATTCTTGAATCTTGGCTGATAGACTATAGGCATAATTTATTAAACACATATAATATGACATATTAATGTCAAAATTATAAAGAATTTTGAATGTTTAATGTTTAGAAACATTTATTATGAAATAATATTTTAGATTTTATTTAAAAAAAGAACAGATTTTTAAATTTAATTTTCCGAAACAAAGTGACTTAAGTGGAATTAAGTTAAATAATCAATGATGTAGTCAATAATGGAGTGGTTAAATTGCCAGAGTTTCTTTTGAAAGACCTACTGTTCAAAGCCCAGCAGTAAAAAAGTTAAAATAAAGCGACTGAAATTTAGAATAGAAAATTTCTAAGCTTTTAAGTTTTCTAATCGTTGAAGTTGCACCTTCACCTTCACAAGTATCTTTATCATATGGTAAATAAATAAATAAATAGATGCCTTTAATCTTTTATATAATAATTAAGGAGCTAGATTTAAGATAAACTTTTTTTTTTAGTCTAGTAAAAATCAAGTTTTAAATTAAATATGGCATTAACCTTATGATTTTATTCTACGTTGAAGATAAAAGGTTGAGGTCAGTATTAAGAATTAGGTAATATCTTCAATAATGATATTCATTTATTTCATTTTAGATAGGTAATAAATTTCTTCAATATTAAATAAATAATAGTAGCTCTTTTACTTAAGCTGGTCTAATATGTAACATTGAAACATTTAGCATAGCAATATTAAAAGATCATCACAAGAAACGTTTAATTAATTAACAAATCAATACAAAATTTTGAATGTACTTTGGGGAAAAAACTTTTAAAGAAGACATTTTTTTGTTCTTTTATATTTTTCAAATCAAAATTTTAATTTGTATTTAAGAGAAATTGCTTTTAAGTTTTTTACGTTTATTTTTTCTACTTCTCTTTTGACATTTTGTAAAAAAATAGAGAAGGTTTTATAGTAGTCAAAACAGGTTTAATGTAAAAGGAAAATAGACGAATGAATTTTATTTAAAAATATTTTTAAATCAAAATGTCTGTATTTTTTATATCTTAATACATAAAAAATTACTAAAGAGCTTCAAACGTCGGAAAATTTTCATATTTTGGCCATATAATGCAAGGCAAAAAATATGAGCTCCTTCAATTAATTATACAAGGAAAATTAGAAGGAAAAAGAGTTATTGGGGGGAAACAAATGTCGTTGCTGTGTAATTTAAGAAATTGGACAGGTATTACGAATATTGAAGATTTAATATATTCAGCAACATAAAAAAGTGAATTTCAAAACATAATTGCCAGAATCATATGACCTCAAACATCCGATCGGATAAGCAGCTAAAGAAGAAGAATATATCAGATAACTTAAAAAAGATGGAATACATGGGAAGAAATTAAATTCCTTTTAGGTAAATAAAAAAACATGACTATTATTAGGATTTAAAATCGACCTACATTTTTTTACCCATAAGATTATATTACTGAAATTTTTCAAAATTTAGGCCTACTATTGAACTTTACTTGCTTCACTTCCAGGCCTTTTAATAGTGTTATTGCGCGAGTTTAATATATTTTATAGTGATTTTAGTATAATAATTAATCTGTCAAATTCTATCACTTTTTAAAAAAAATTGTACAGTATAGCTGAATTTCGGCATTTTACTTAATTTTACTAAAAATTTGGCATATTTATTTAATAAAAGAAAAACTAGTTTTCAGTCAAAGGAAACAAAACTTAATTATTAAAATTTGATAACTTAAATTCCTCCCATTTATAGATTTTATAAAAATTTAATAATTTTTGGTTTTTTTCTTTTTAATATATAAAATTCATTTTTATAATTTTCTTTCTATTTTTTTTAAATTCGTAGGATTTAAAAACGAAAATTTCAGTTTTAAAATTATCAGAAGTTCAAAAGATTAGGTCACAAATAAATATGAAATCTGTTTTGAAAAGTTGTTGAAAAGAAATGTTTTTTCCTTTGTTTTGCTCTGATCTCTTTTATATATTTGTTTTTTTTTTTTTAACAAATCCCTAATCTCAAAGTTTTTTTACTTACATTTAAAATTATCGTTATTATGTTAAAAAAAAAAAAATTCCAAAATATAAAATACTAAAAAACAAAATAAGAAAAATATCATAATAAAGTAAATATTATTTGAAAAATGTATGGAAGTTTTTTTAGTTACATTAGGATTTGGATAAACGGAACTCACAAAAACTTATCAATTGTATTTTTGCTTACCTCAATGTATCAGTTATGATTAGTGTATCCCACCCACCCAAAAATACAAGCTGAAGAGTATGTAATCGAAAGGAGCGTACAATGTAACCTCGATAGAGGATACAAAATAGAGAAATAGCTATTCTATCAGATAATCAAACAGCCATAAAGGTATTAAACTCATCACAAGTAACTAAATACTAATTAGTTTGGCAGTTTGTGAAACTAAACCGCTTGGGAACAAATAATAAAGTAACCGCCAACTGGATATCTGGACATCTAGGTAAAGAGAAAACGGATCGACTTTCAAAAGAAGGAGCTGCAACTCTCTTTACTAGTCCCGAACCTTTTTGTGGCATAGAGAAACAATAAAAATCGAAGAGCAAAACTGTAGGAACAAACTATGGAATGAAAAATCTGGGTTCAAACCATTTAATGAGCTTTTGGAAATTATAAGCGGGAAAGTTATGCTAAAATCATAGGATTCAAAAAAATAAAATAATAAAAATAAACTGAGAATATTAATAGGATTCCTCTCGGGATATTCCTGACTAAAGGGACATTTTAAAAAAATTGGAATAGAAAATGACGGTACCTGTAGATTCTGACATTTAAAAAAAATTGAAATAGAAAATGACGGTACCTGTAAATTTTGTTAAGAAAAAGAGAAAACTCAAGGTTACATACTGAAAAACTGAAACGTAGTTGTACTCCAGGCAAGATATGTGCAATTAGGAGAATATTGCATTACCGAAAATGAACTGCCAGCAATAAACTCTATGCAAATCTTTACTTTATTAAAGAAAGGCAGTAGGGCTGACAAAAGTATTAAAAGTGGAGACAAAATCGACAACATTTAGTAACAGCACAATAGATCTACATCAAAAGATCGCAGTCTAAAGTATACCTCTTAAATAAATCTAATATAATCTAGTGTATATATTATGCTGCTTAGATATGCCTAAATAATATGTCTTAAAATTTATTTTTTATTTTTTTATACTTACAGTTTATCATATATATACATTACATATACATATCAAATAAACTTTAAAGTTTTCGCGTTTTTTTTTCGGTTAATGAATGTTTGTGAAAGAAATCACATGTGAAATAAAAATATATAAAATATAAAGAAATAATTTGGGAACTAACTCAGAACTTGAAGTATTGGGTTTTTCTCCCATATTTTTCTCCCGATTTTTAAGAGTTCATTGTTACTATATTGCGCTTCTTTTTTGCATAACAAAAAAAAAAAACAAAACAAACAAAATTTGTACGCCGTACGTTTTTATTTAGGTTGAGTATTAAAGTGGGAATCCTTTTTATTAAACTAAAAAAATGTATATTATGTTTTTGAGTCTATCTTAGGGTTGACATAATCTATTCTACACTCTACATTCTTCCTCAGTTTTCTTTTTTTTTTTTTTTTTTTTCAAAAACCAGTTCAATTTAAGTTTAATTAAAATCTTTTTTATTCTTTCAGATATTTTCGTTCTAAACTCGACTGTTAAAATATAAAATAAAATTTTTACTATGAAAAAAAAAAAAAAAAAAAAAAAAAATATAAAAATCATTTTCTAAGAAAGTTTTCTATTTTCACAAAGTATTCATTTTTTAAAATCGTTTTGATGACACAGCTTTCATCAAACAAGATATTGAGAAAGTTTTTCAGTTCTTGTTCCTAATAATATTTTTGCAATTGTTTCTTATTTTTTTTATTTGTTTTTTTTTTTTTTTTTGTTTTTGATCCTTTGAGAATAACGATTTTCTAGAGTAAAAACTAGAAAATGTTTAAGATTAAAATATAATATGATATAATATATTATCCATCTATTCACCACCCAATCACCCAACGAACAAAAAAAAAAAAAGAGAATTTCAATTCATTTAAATGAAATTTTTCTTTAGGTTTTTTTTTTTTTTTGTATTACTAAATACATCTGTGGATATAAAATTAATAGAATGAGAAATAAAACGGAAAAAAAGAAAAAAAAAAAACAAAATTATGAGACAAAAATACAGAAAAGAAAAAAAAAAAAAACTATAATAGAAAATTAAAATAGGAGTTGTAAAGTGGTAGATGATCCAAGATAAAAAACAAAAAAAAAAACAATGTGGAACGTGAATTATTTTTTTTTTTTTTGAATAGCAGTAGCATTTTCTGTCTTCTTTTTCTCCCACTATATTAAAATTAAATTATATTTTTGCGGTTTGGAAATATCTTTTTCATTTTTTTAGACGAATCTTATAAAATATTTTGTATATAATATTGTTAAATTATTCTTTTGTACTTATATAAAAGATACACATAGGTATCATTTTAAAATTGAATGTCGACAGGCTAAAAAAGAAGAAATTTTTTGTTATTTTAGTTTATTTTTTTTTTTTTTTTGTATGCAGTATTCTTGTGTCCTTTTTAGATTTTAAAAGTTCATTTTTCGATAATTTTATTGCACGTGACCAAAATTTTCAAATTTTTTTTTTGGTAAAAATGTTGAGTAAATTTGATCATAATGATGATAAAAATATTTTGAAGTGTATTTGGTTTCCTTTTGTTTTCCGGGGTAAAATTTTTTGTTTTGTTTTTTATTTTTTTATTTCTATAATAATATTCTGTCGTTGTGGTGGTATTTATTTTATTGTTGGATGATATTGCAAAAATATCTAATATATTTATATATATATATATATTTTTTAACCAGTTTGTTAAGTGTTATATTATAATAATTATGTGAAAATTGTGGAATATAATATTTATATATTATACAATGATAATAAAATCAATAAAAATGAATGATATTTCAAAAATTAAATGAAATTTTTCAATATTATTTTCCGTTTCAAGAATATTTACTGTGTCTAAATAGAAATAGAATTTCACTAAATAAAATTTTGTATTCGATTAAAATTTTAACACGTAATAATTAAGTATTTGCCTATGTTTTTTTACAGGAAAACAAAACATACAAGTTGTTGAATAATTTATATTAATATATTACGTAATTCTTTAAATATTTACCAATCGTATAACCAAAGTATATATAACCAAAGTACAAGGAGTTTTATCTTATCCCGTCAAAGTTTGGATCAAGTTAAATTGTAAAGCTTTTTCATATATTTTTATGATTTTAATTGCAGCTCTCAAATCTGCAATAATAACATCTAAACTCGTCAGAAAATGCTTTGATAAGCTTAAAAATGTAATCAGTCAATATAATGTTAGATTACTGTGGATTCTGGGACATAGGAACATCGCAGAAAATGAACATGCTGATGAGTTAGCAAGGAGGGGTCCCAGCCGCAATGCTTCACTGTTGGAGCAGGTAGATCCACCGCTAAACAGCGGTAAGAGATATATTTTCCTCCATTTTTTGTTGTTAGCAAATCGAATGCGAAATGAAGTAGCCATATACCGTACGGCCAGGAAAGTCTGGCCATCGTATGATAAAAAGAGAAACGATAATCTATTCAAGCTATTCCGCCGAAATATGCCCAGACCAATAGGTGAATGTTCACGGTTTTGGTGAGCAGAATGAGAAAGAAACCATCAAACACTTCATCTGTAAGTACCCAGCGGTGGCTAAGGCCAGAAGGGTAACTCTGGGTAGCCATGAACTCCACGATCTTAGTCATTTAGCGGTTAAGCAACCTGCAGAAATGGTATGGTTTCTGAACGCAACGAAATGGATCTAAAATAAAACTCAATGTAGTCCTATTATAAGCCTTGTGGTCACGGAAGTGTTAGTAAAACGATGCTAACCATGCCATGAGCGGTCATAAACGATGGCGGTATGATGACCATCAGCCGGTTATACCAACGAGCCATGATTTTAATTTAAAAAGGGGTAGAACGGTGCACTAAAACGTAAAGGCCTAACCGTACTTTTTTTCAATTCGAATGAGAAATATAAGAACTAATTTGCGAAATTCTGCTAGATCTTATATCTCACTTGCTATAGGAAATAAAGCCTATAGTTAATTTTTTTTTGAAAAAATAAAATTAAGCCTATTACTGAAAAATATTATTTTAATAGTAAAATTGTATAATATTTTTCTTTACATAATTTATTTCTCTAAATTTTAATTATTTACATCAAAAATGTTTGAATATATTATGTGCCTATTAGTATTGAATGCAATTTTTCTTCAATTACCAAAAATAAGCGTGGTCTCTAGGAAACTTTATTATTTGTAATTTTATGTTTATTATTTTCCAAGATCTTATTTTTGCAAAATGCTTTTTAAAGAATTTTTTTTTTTTTTCATTGTATTTAATTTTTCGTAAACCACATACATACATACACATTTATACGTAAATGAACATTGTAACCTACTAAAAAGTCAGCCATTTTGTAATCAACTAAAAAGTCGGTCCTTCTTAATTATTTTTGTAGTACATACATAATTTAACTATAAAACATTTAAAAACTCCCGCTAATAAATATAATTGCGAGATATTTTTGTTTTGTATATAGTACTATAAAATGATCGAGTTGGTCGTCATTGGAACTCAGCTTATGTAACAGACTATAAAATCACTCTTTCCTATTTCTTTACATTAATATTACAAAATTTAACCACATAAAAAATGCAACCGACTTATTTAAACCCTACACCCAAAAAATTCAAATTAAATTAAAAATTCAGAAGTTATTTTAGTTAGGTATTTAATATAAGCTAAAAAAATAAATGCTTTTACAACCTTTGTACAAAATTTCAGGTTATTATCTTTATTAAATTCGAAGATATGCTGGTTAGGTCTTGGGAAGTGTATGAAGGTACCCGGACCACCACTCCAATTCATCTCAAATTTTAGAGACATCATCAGAACAGGGTAGAACACTCTTATATCAAATTTCAAGTTTTTATCTTTATTAATTACGAAGATATGCTTGTTCGGTCTTGGGAGTTGTGTGGGAGATACCCGAACAACCATTCCAATTCATCTGAAATTTTAGGCAAATCAGGGATTCAGGAAACAACACCCTCGTATCAAATTTTAAGTTTCTATCTTTATTAATTTCGAAGATATGCGTGTTCGATTTTGGGAGTTGTATAGGAGGTACCCGAACCCATAGTCCGATTTCGCCCATTTCGCCCACCTTACTTTAGACATTGTTAACCTACAGTATAAATTTCATCAAGATAGCATTATTGTTTTTTGAGTTATCGTGCGTATGGACAGACAGACGGGCATCGCTAAATCGACTCAGAAGGTGATCCTGATTTAGAATATATATATACATATATATATATCTAACTCGCTTCCTTTTGGTGGTTACAAACACCATACCAAAGTTAATATACCCTATACTTTAGGTGTAGCGTATAAAAATCAAAAAATTAATATGTATAAAAAAAATGAGGAGAAACGTAACGTTAGAATCAAATGATAATACAGGCAAGTGACATTCAGTCAAGATGGTGTAACCTTTTTTTCTAGGTAAATAAACACACACTTACAATAATATTATATTAATAAAGGAATATGGATTAAAAGGATTAAAAGGATTAAAGAAACGAAATTACATTTTTTGAAGTTTTATTATTAGAGAGTTTCATTTCAATGTTATGATTTATTTTTGTTTTAAAAGTTAATTCGAAGGACATTTATTGATTTAATATTAAAAATTTAATATCATATACAATTAGCTATAATAGGTAATTTAATTTTATTGAACCTGATTTGATTTTAAAATTAATTCGTTTTTTTTTTAATAAAAGAAAAAGTAAAAATAAAAAAAAAAATTAAACAGATAATTTGGTCTGTAGATTTATTTTTTTTTTATTAATTAAATCTAAAAGGATGTCAAAGGAATTGGTATATTTTTATTTTTAAAAGAAATGTAATATTAAACGAGATACGAGTTGTTTTATCTTAATTGTAGCTTTGTAAAAATTTACATAAAAAATAATTTTAGAGAGAGACAAAAGAAAAAAAAAAATTTATTATCACTATGTGTTTTATTTTATTTTATGTTTTATTTTATCTATTATTGAAATTTCTTTGTACTTTTAAATTTTAATTTTTCAGGAGTTTTCTATTGTGTATTATACTATGTATTATTTTTCTAAGTTTTTAGCGTTTGATTGATACTTTTTCCATAGTATTCCCATTTTGAAAAATAAATTTTTTTTCGATTTGGTTCCTTAAATAATAAAACAATTGAAATTTAGAGGGCCTCGGTGGCCTAGTGGGTAAGAGCGTATAAAATACGCCGTAAACACCAAGGGAGTGCGGGTTCGATTCTCACACACGTCGTAAGAGTTATTCCCCCTTACGACACTTACAGCCACGCCATACAGGAAAGGCTGTGCAATTTCCTGTTCACATTTATGTGGCAAAGAAATGCATTTAAAAAAAAAAAAAAATTGAAATTTAAGTTAAATAAAAAACCAATCAGTCTTAAAGCTTTACTTTTTTAAACGAATTCCATAGGAATGTTATTTTTTTGTTTCTGACTTACTGCATTCAAAACTTGCAAAATAATTTTTACAGTTTAAATATTATTTTATGGGATTACGTCCCGAATTTTTAATCACACCTTTTATATGGTATATTGACCTTTCAAAATTTCGCTTTACGAAATTCTGATATGACAAAATCTCGTTATTATTAAAAATTCCGCTTTTCTTATAAAAATTCCGTTTTTATTTTCATTTAATTTTTTTTTGTTTGTTCGCTTATAACTTCAGAACCACTTTCATGGATCTTATGGCTGTAGAAGTTATGTCACATTACTGTGATATTAATGTTTGTACATTGTAATAAAAATCATAATCGATTCGACTTTATTTCACCCCTTCGTTGATGATTCCAAAATCAGGATTATATGCCTTTTCAAGAATATAAATGATTTCGGAAGGATTTTAAAGTTCGTTACAAAATCAGTGTTTCAATAATTTGTTTAGCGGGAGTTTCTCTTCTCACGAGATTAAAAATATCGAACTGTCGTACCAAATTCATTTTATATTTGACAAAATAAATTTGTATTTTTACTTGAATATACTTTGGCTTTTTTTTATAACAAGAAAAACAATTTTAAACAAATAAAATATTTTTCTTTTCAATTAACTTTGAGTAACATCGAAAAGTTAATCCTAAATATTTATCTATTGCGTATTCATAACGTAATTTTTAATTTTTTACTGATAGGATAAAATTATCCTATCAGGAGGACTTAAAATGTAAAAAATTGTTGTGTTTGATATTTGAATTGAAGCGAAAAACTGGGTTATATAATTGTGGTCTGATCAGCTATAATTGTTCAACTTTTATATATGTACGTGATATATTGGGCAACTTTGATTTCTTTTTTTTTTTCGATTTTAATTCTTAAATGAAGTGTGATTTAAAAGGACAAATAATATTTTTTATATCCTTAATTGTTTTGTGCGTTATCATTGCATTACCAAAAAGTCACCAACAAGAAATCTTGCAAAACAAATCTTGAAAGCCAAAATCCTTTTATGATAAAATATTGAAACAAAAAATTTCATTTGAATCAAAATTTTTTTGTTATTTATTAGGCTTATCTTTATAATATTACAAAGTAGCAAATAAAAATAAGAATAAAAATAAAATATATTGGTAGGTACTGAAAAACATATCGTCGCCTCAGAAAATTATTGTTGTATGTAGCAAAACATAGTTTGTGGTAAATCAACTTTTAAGTTTTAAACAGGCATAGTACTAAAACTGTGCGGTAGAATGTTTTTAGACTTAATACCTCTATTGCTATGGGAATAAAGAAACCAAGTGCAAATTTTCTAATCCGTGCCGCAAACTTTGCCGGAATTAGGAGAGTTTTTACTCAAACAACATTTGTTGTATTTGTTGTACTCAAACACAATTTGCATAAATTTAGTTGGGCTATGTGTAACATACAACAATTGTATATGGAATGTTGTCGTATTAAATGAGAAAAACTAAAAGACATAAAAGCAAATTCCGTTTTTATTTTTTCCAATGGATTTATTTTATTTTATGGATTTAGTTATTTAGTGCAGGAATAACTGAATATGCATGTTTCTGGATAATCCTTGACAACATTATTTAAAATTTTTATTAAGGGACTTGCAATTATATTGACCGATCTACCACAGCAAGTTTCGTTCCAAATTGAACAATAAGTTATTTTAAATTTATCGTACTTATTCAAAGTTCCAATCAAATTGTACACATTTAACTTACGGTTTTAATAAAATTTGTATCCAAACCTTTTTAGGAGCGAAAAAATTATTGTAATAGGTTAGGTAATACATTTACTAATTCTTTGTAATCAGTTCTTTAACTAGTGCGGAACTAGCGTCTAATTTTCTACTAGGATAATATAAAATATAATATAAATGTATTGTATATATACGAAACTGAACACATACAATAATAAATCATATGAAATATGCAAATTTGGTACTAATGTGTTATAAAAAATAAATAAATAAAAACTTTGTGCTGCAAAAAAGATAACATATAACAATAATTTACTGACACTTTTTTCATGTTTTTGTATGAAAATTTGTTGTATGTATTTAAAATTTTTTCACATACGACAAAAAGCATACTCATATTGATCAGAAACTGATACATACAACAAAAATCATACCAGATATCTTTAAAACGGTAAAAGATAGCGAAAAACGGATAATACCATTAAAAAGAAAACAAAAAAAAACTTAAAAAACCGTTAAAAACAGAAATTCAAAAAATTTCATATACAACAATGATTTTCTGAGGCGACGATATGCTGATTGGTGGTAGTATTTATGAGATATTCTGTAAAAACCGTGTAGCTCTGATTTTGTAACTAACTTTAAAAACTATCCTAATTATTTTCTTTTCAAAAATATGTTTCAAAACAAAAGCATTTAAAATAAATAGTAGATTGGATTCGGTAATTTCAAACTCCGTTAAAGAAAATATTAATATTATTATTCTGAAACCAATTATAAAAACGTACTGCACAAATTTTTCAAAAAAAAGATTGAAAGAATTATTTGTTTTCAACATAAAATTCTTGGTTTTGTCCATTCAAGATTTTTGTTTTTGTGGATAACGTCGTGATCTTTTATTTTGTATATTAAATGTAGTGTAAATGTTCATTATTGATGAATTCAGTTTTTTATTTTCAATTAAATTGTATGTGCTCTTTTGTATTAATTGCTCTTGTTTATTTTTATTTAAGTGATGCTTGATGTCAAAATTTGTCACTCTTTTATTTTAATGTCACTTTACTGATTCAATTTAAATATGTTTCATTTTTTATTGTTTGGAAATTTTTTTTTTTAATATTGAAAGTGTGTTTTGTTTTTTTTTTTTAAAAATTTAAAAAAAAAACGGATTATATATATAAACAGTGGTACTAGGAACTGGTTGGCACTGATTCCAAACAATTAGTCGATTTTTTTATGGTTTAGTTAGAATTTAATTTGTTGGTCATTTAAATGGGTGTGGGTCTATTTATTGAAAAACAAAATGTTGATAAACAAAATGTTCAAAACAAAAAAGTCGAATGCAAAAAATTTTGATAAAAAAAATGTAAAACAAAAATGTCGAATAGGGAAAAATGTCGAAAAAAAAATGTTGAAAAAAAAAATGCTAAAATAAAAATATACTCGTATGTAGATTTTTTTTTTAAATTTATTTATCCCTCCTAATACACAATGTCACATATACATATATGTATAATTATTTTGGAAAAGCCTTATAACCTTATTTTTTAATCTAACTCTAAAATCCGTGCTAATTTATATTCTCACATACACATATATGTATATAAATATTCGGGAAAAAGCGTATAACCCCGATTTTGAAACCAATTCTAAAATCCCCCAGAATAATTTTTATCCCATGTATATTTCAAAACAAAAGCATTTGATAAAGTGGGGGCTGCCGCTCCCAAACCTCCGCTAAACTTATTATTGAAACCCTGATTTTGAATCCAACCGTAAAATCCCTCGGAATTATTTTCTTCTCATGTATATTTCTAAACAAAAGTATTTCAATTAATGTGGTCTACCGCCTCCAAAAATTACAATTTTTTATTTTATCTCTATTGTATTTTCTAAACAAAAAAGAGATTTAATTAGATTTAAAAAAAAACGAGATTTTAAAAAACGAAATTTTAAGAAATGAGATTTTGATAAAACGATTTTTTTAAGGGGTTGCCACGAAATCCCAAAATTCAAAATCCCAACCAAAATCCCAAAATCGTAAGCCACTTTATGATAATACGTTTTGAATTTTTTTATTTCAGATGTCGATTTAATTATTGAAACCCTGATTTTGAAACCAACTATAAAATATCATCGAATTAATTCTTCTTACATGTATGTTTCAACAGTAAAAATCTGATTATAGTGGGGGTTACCGCCCCAAATCCCCCGCTAAACAAATTATTGAAATCCTGATTTTGTAACCAACTGTAAAATTCCTCTTAAATTAGAATTGGGCATATACATATATGTAAATATTCCGGAAAAAGCGTTAATTCTGGTTTTGAATCCAATTCTAACTTCAACTATAATGTTAAAAGTACTTTGGGATTTTGGAATTTTAGGATTTTGGAATTTTGTAATTTTGTGATTTTGTAATTTGGGATTTTTTTTTTTGAGATTTCGTAGCGTTTTGAGATACGAGCATTCGTAGCGCTCCCATACATTTTCTGTAAAAAGAGAATAATACCCATATTTTGAATCCGACTCTGAAGTGTCTCCTAATTCAGAATCTTGCATATACATTTGTATAAATATTCTGAGAAATGGAAATACCCTGTAATATTTTGATTGGCTTATTTTGAATCCAACTCTGAATCTCTTCTAATTATTTTTATTACATATACATTTCAAACACAAAACACTTTTAATAATAAGGGTTGTTGTTGTTTTCAACATTTTTTTTTTTTGGATATTTTTTTTTTCGAGAAACGGTTTTTCAACATAATTTTTTTCAACATTTTTCCCTATTCGACATTTTTTTTTCAATATATATTTTTCGACATTTTCTTTTTCGACAAAAAGACCGGCTCCCCATTTAAATATTTTTTGCAAAAATCTCTTTTGCTCTTAGAATATAAAAAGACAAAATATATTGTGTTCGTATTTTAAAATAATAATAATTCTTAAAGTACGTTCTAATGAACATTTGTTTCAAGAAAAGCCTCTTCAATAGATTTACAAATCAATTGAATTATTATCTAAAATAGTACGAAATGGCTATTAAAATTGAGATTGTAATATATGTTTCAGATCTGCTTAAGTACTAATATATCTAAATAATCTTTTAAAGAAATGTCTTTAGTTAGCATTTCTGTTATTTTTAATCGTTAATTCAATATCAAAGTAAAATAATCGAAATGTTGTGATGTAGTCGAAAACGTAAACAATTAAATATATTTGAAAATGGGAAAATATCGATCAAAGATATTGTTTCAGAAGAAAGAATATGATAGTCTATAATTTAAAATCCGAGATAATTTTTCCATTAAAAGAAAACGAAAATTATAATTGAAAAGAAGGCCAATATATTATTAATCTGATCTCTGACTACAGTGAATGTAAATAAAGATAACACATTAAAATTATATTAAGATAAAATAGGAATTTGGTTCAGAACGATAGAAAATAATATCCATGGATATAACATTTAAAATTAAGTGAAATAAAAATAGAATTATATATATATAATATTGATGAATTGGTTAAAATAATATTCTATTATTTATCTTAGGGTATACCTAAGATTCTTATACTTCAGGGTATACCTTAGTAATTTTCATTTATATTTTTAATTGGTCTTCTTATGAGTTTTTGTTTAACAAACCATTCTTTAAGTTAAACTAAACGTAAAATATTCATACTAGAAAAAAAAAAAAATACAAAAGCAAGAATATATGGGTATAGGTTGATTTGTTAAAAACAAAATGTTTAATTAAAAAATGGCGAAAAAAAAATATATAATAGCGAAAAATCTTTAGATTTCACTTCAACTTTCTAATTTTTATATCAAGCTTGAAACTCTTCCTAATAATTTTTTTTTTAGATTAATAATCCTACAACAAAGTATAAATGTTGATACTTTTGACGACTATATATGACATCACTTATAACGAACATTGTTTTTTTTAAATTTGGAAATGTCATGCTGAAAATTATAAAAAGAAACCTTCTTTTTCGGGAGTTCTCATTTTTTCTCTTATTAGAACATTATTTTAATAAAATTAAATGACAACCAATGACGTCACGAAATTTTTCTTTAAAACCCAATTACCCAATTTTCTTATAATATATTTTTAAATGATTCAGTTTTTGGTCTGAGGGTTGATATCCTTAAAAATGTACCACCTATAAAAGGAGTGCTTTTAAAGAAAATTCCTTTACGAAATGTGCGTTTCAATATAATAGTGTCCATTTTAGATATATTATATTATTTAAATCCTATTGTTGTTTTTTACTTTAAAATTCTTTATAATTATATACTTCATTCTCTATACTAAAATATACTTTTAATAAAATGCCGAAAATTTTTGTTTTTTAACATAGTAATTCGAAATTTTTCTTTTCAAGATTTTTATTTTTCAGCAAAAAGATCAACTCCCTAAAATAACATTAACATATAAGTTAAATAAAAGTCAATGCACTCAAACTGATTTCAAATTAAAATTTTACTTGTAACAAGAAAAGAAGAAGAAAAAAAATGTTAAAGTGTAAAAGCCAATTTATTGAATATTCATAAAAGTTGAGTAAATTATAAATTCTAAAATATATATTCTCTCTATTTATTCACATTTCAAACTTAATATTTATTTTTATACTTCAGAATAATATTAAAAAACCAAATTAAAGATAAATAAAACTTTGAACAATTGAAATAACTTTTCAGTCAATTCAAATATAAAATTTAAAAGTTCTACCTTTGTTGGTTTTGTAGATATGTTCGTTTGCTCCGCCCTCATTGGGAAGCTTTCCAAATACGAACCCATGGACAGAGTTTGCCCGGATGCATTGCCCACCTTTCTTTTGTAATTAGTAATCTACTATATAAATTTCATCAAGATAGCTTTATTAGTTTTTGAGTTATTGTGCGAACTGAGGGATGGACATCGTTAAATCTACTCAGGAGTGACACTGATTAAGAATATATATTAATGTCCATATCTAATTTGCTTCCTTTTGGTAGTTACATAAACACCGAACGAAAGTTAATATACTGTATACTTTAGGTGTAGGGTTTAATGAACCAATAAATACATATTTCTTTTATAAATATAGATTTTATAGATGATGCAAGTAATTTTGTTACATAAAAAATTATAATCTTATAAAATAATTGTATAGTTAGGTAAACAAGGGTTTAGTGAAAATAATGATTCAAAAAACTGAAGGTTAGTCTAAACTATATGACATTGTAAATGTCCTTCTTTCCTTAAAAAAACAGAGATGTAAAACCAAAGATTTTGAAAGGCTTACAATTTCAAAAAAAATATTTCAAAATAATTGTGACTATATATTTGCATTAAAATTTGTAATTTTTCTTAGATTTTTATGCTAAAAAAAATATGAAAAGTGACTTGAAGGACATTTTCTTCAGTTTAAAAAAAAAACGCTGTATATATAATTAACAAAACCATTAACAGATTTGAAAATATAATACTTATTGGAGTTTTAATTTTTTTATAAAAAATACTTTCCACATAGTTATTCAGATTAGAGATATCTAAAACTCAAAGAATTTACAATTTTTGACCCTTAATTGCTCTTAAACAGAGTTAAGTACAAAAAATTATATTGTATGCTAATTGTCAAATATATTTCTGCTTTCCTCAAATGTCAAGGTTCTAATTAAAGGAACACTTTTAACAATTAAGGGCGAACCAAAATCTTGCAAAATATTTTGAAGTATTTGCTGTAAGTGGGGAAAGTTGTTTCTCAACATTAATTTTTAAATGAGAGCTACCTGTGGTTAAAATTTTTTTCTTCCATCTGAAATAGTGTAGAAGTTTTTTAATTTAAAACAAGGTGGAATGTAAACTAAATGTTTTTAAACGCGCACATTCCCAAAAGACAATACTAACTGTTTAGAATTGTGACTTGCACAAAAATTTGAAAATTTCATGTAATAAGCAAAAACCTGAAAATAGGACTTTTCTGGAATTTTCAGGGGCTGCAAGTCCGGAACACCTATATAACTAAGAAAAACTGTTAACAGACGTAAAAATATATTACTGAAGCTTTAATTTTTATGTCTTGCCGAAGAAAAATTTGTACAGGTGCCTAAAAATAGCAAATATTCAATTTTTAAGCTTTAATAGCTCTTAAACAAGGGCTGGTACAAAAAAATTTCCTAAGGAAACTTATACTAATTCTAAAAAAGTTCCTTCTTGTCTCAAAATTGCAAGTTCTTATTTCAAAGCGTGCCGGAGTTATGAAAAAAGAAATATCATGCAAAATTTGGTTTTCACATAACGGTAAATTTAAATAGTAAATTACAAAATATTGCATAATTTTGATACTGTTTTATAGAGATTGAAAAAATTGATTTTTTCCAGATTGAAGAAATGTTAAGCGGAACAGGAAATATAAGCGTTTAAAAATAGCCCTTTTTCAAAGTTTCAGGGGCTGCAGTTTCCTGATGGATGGGGCTACATGAAAAAGTGGTTCCACAAAATTAATTTTTTTACGAGACCTACCCATAGTTAAAATTTTTTTTCTCTATTTTTAACGATGTAGAAGTTTTGTAAACATAATTTTTTCAATTTTTTTTTGGAAATCACCTAAAAACAGGTAGCGTGAAATCAAAAAGCACAATTTTCACAATTTTTTTGAAAAACATGCTAAAAAGTAGCCATTATATTAGTTGTTTTCAAAGTTTAATTGAAAATAAACAATAAAGGTTTTAATCAATTCAAATCGGTTTTATTGAATTACATAATTGAGTAAATGCAACAATTATAATGAGTAATATTTCGGTTTAAATGGCTGAAATGAATTTTAATATATTGATTTTTACTTTACTTATGAGATTTTCATTCTATTATCAATTTAATCAATACAATACAATTAATTGAATACTATTTTTAATATTCACAAGAATCTAGAACTGTACAGAGTACCTTACAGAGAATTGAAAAAACGAATAAGGGAAATGTGTTAAGTAAATTTAAACAAGGGAGTATCTAAAACCAAAGATTTTCAAAAACGCACATTTTTAAAAGGACAATAAAAAGCATTTAAGGATACTTTTGATAGACTATTTCAATTATATCTACTTTTACATATCAACGTATCTAATCAACGTATCAAAAATTGTGAAAATGAATAAACACTATTTTTTTAAGGTAAACCTATATATAATTAAAATCCTATATATAATTAAAACATGCATAAATATATTATATTGGACCTTATTTAGTATGTCGTACTTAACATATATTAATTTCAAGGGTGTGCAGGTTACAGACTTCTAGAAATAGAGAATTTTCAATTTTGAAACCATAATAGATTTTAAACAGCAGAGAGTAGAAGATTTTTCTGAGTTAACTTCTTTTCCTAAAAGAGTTGGAAATCTTGCAAAGGCACCAACAATTTCCCCGTGGTAGTTTCGGATTCTTACTGACTATACCACCTCCCTCTTTAGCCAATATAATGAGAAGAAACCTTTATCTGCCTGCAGTATATTAGCTAGGGAGTAGGGATAGGAAAGGATAGGAAATAGAGTGCGGAAACATTGAATTCGGAGTGGGACTGCAAGGAAACAATGAATCCACCTATTATTATTACTATTTTGCTAACAGTGACTATAGCCGTTACAATAGTTACAACATGCAGTAGTATATAATACCTTACTGCATGAGGTCATTATTGAAGGCAACCCCCATTGTTATTGTAGCAGCTATTATTATTGGTATTAGTATTACTTATTAATATTATTATTACTTTTACTACAGAGTCAGCGCCAGAAGTGGATTACAAAATGCAGTAGTATATAACATCATTCTGCATGATATAACCAAAGATAGCTCCACAGCTACTATTAAAGATTATATTATTATTATTATTTTGTTATTATTATTATTACTATTAAATATACGATATACATTATTACGATGTGAAATTACTAAATATTTTTTTATTTATATGATCTGATCGGAGTTTGAACCCAAGACTCTCGGATTGAAAGGCTAACGACTTAACCACTACGCCATGAGTCAGATCTTATTCGAATTCTTAAAGATCTCTCTCGTCGTCAAACAAGTTTGAACCTAAAATGTTTCCTTATATATACGGAGGAACAAAAATGTTGCAAAAATATTGTTTTTATATAACGGTAAATTTACATATTAATTGGTAATATTAATTCAATAATTTTTATTTTGATTTATGTAAAACTTACAAAATGTACTATCGTTTTACAGTTTTAAACTGAAAAAATCCTAGATATAAAAGTTTGATAATAGTGTTTTTACCAATTTTGTGGGGCTGTAACTCTCTAATGGTTTGGATTACGTAAAAAAGCGGTTCACAATATTATTTTTTTAATGAGATCCATGATGCATATTTAAAATTTGCTTGCTTCATTTTAAATGGTGTAAATAGAGGGACGGAGTGAAACTAATAAAGATTTTTAAAAATTTTTTTAAAAAATGTGCTAAAACGGAATAAAATTATTGACAAAAAAAAAAAAAATAATAATAATAAATAAAATTCATCTAGAGAATAGAAAAATACAATCATAACTTATTTTTTGTAAATATATTAATAATAAATTACCCTCTCGATGAAAATACAAAATTAAAGGATACAAATCAAAGGAAACAAGAAAAAAATATTTTCATTTTCGTTTCATTTCTATTAAAAAACAAAAAAATACAATGCTTTTTAAAACATATTTTTTTATGATTTTTATGTTACAAAATAATTAAAATATGTATAAATAAAATAAATAAAAATATTTCAGAAAAAAAAGAAAAAATATTTAAAAAAATTTATTAAGAAAATAAAATGGATTTACATTAAATAATAAGGCTTTTAAAAAACAAAAAATATATATATTTTGATTACACTTAATCCAAATGTATCCTATTCCTAAATCTCATCCTTTTTAAAAATGAATGCATCTATTTTATTTTATTTTATTCAAAAATCACAAAAAGGAATAAATTTAAACATAAAGCAAATGAAAATAAAAAATAATATAAAATAATGAAAATGAAAATAATTACCCTAAATCATAAAATTAAGATTTCAAAAGTAAAAGAATAATAAAATTTGTAAATAGCTATTAAAAAAATCCAAAAAGAAAATATTTTTTCATTTTCTATAATTTTCTTTATGAAAAATACCAAAATGTACTCGTTACTTTGATTTAAAATAAAATCAAAATTTAATATGTGACTTTTATTATAAAATGATAGGAAATTTAAGTAAATATTAGATGGTGTGTTGTGTTGATTTTTTTGTGTATGTAAATGTAAAAGAAAATCATTTGTAGCTCGTAACCTAAAAAAATGTGTAACAGAAGAACAGAAAAAAATTTAAATAAGAAAAGTTAACTTACATCTACCTATATTTGAATCCGCATTCAATTCTAATAATACAATTTAAAATTATACGACAAAAATGTGGTGACTTGAAGACGAATCATACGAAGAGTATTACTGAAACCATACTTTATTATACTGTTAGATGTTGGCGTGATGTTATTTAATTGACGTGATTTTAATTGTCAAATGCGTCGGTATTTTAAGAATGGTATGGCAGGAATTTTCATACGAAGCGGTAACCATATTATATCCTTCCTAATATTCAAATGATAATTTTATAGCTTAATAAAATTTTTTATGAATTTTTATTGGTTGAATTCATTCAAAATATTTTAACTTTTGAAAAAAGTTAATATTTATTTAAAAATAATATTAATAAATATTGTGATAAATATTATAAGATTGAGATTAGCCTTTTAGTTTCCTAAAAAAAATGAGAAAGAATAGGATTATCATTATCAACTTGTAAATATTCGTACGAACCGTTTTTAGTGTTCAAAATATAATATATTATCACTCTGCTTATATAGTATAACATTTTTATTATTATTTTTAAAATAAATAAAAAATTAGCATGGTAACTACCTCAAGCCTTGATCCAATAATATTAAGCTTTGTCTTATTTAATTTTATAAGTTTTGATAATATGTAAACTAGGTTCAGAAATTTGTATGGCAATTATCGAAAGATTGCGTGGTCTAATTTAAAAAAAAACCCAATAGGGGACCTACAAATTGATCCAAAAATATTTTGGGTTATTTTCATGATTCTATAGATTTTTTAGTTTTTCAGTTATCCTGCTCCTGCTGATACGGACGCACGGGCAAATAGGCGTAGAAAGCTTAATCGACTAATTTTTGACTAAAACCATCACTTCAGTTTATTAAAAGTATCTGTGTTATTTGAAGTTGTTTAAAATGGAAGAGTGATTTTAATATTTTCGAGGCTATCGTACGGCCTACAGGTTTAAAGAAACAACGGTTCTGCTGAGAAAGTAAATAAGATCAATTATTTCTTATATTGTTAGAATTTTCTCAATACAATTTAAAAGTATTTATATTATACATTTTATTATGGTAAACCTATCCAGTGAAATAAATATTTTTTTTTTAAGTCTAAAATCTCTTTGTATCTTATCTTTTAATTAAAGAGATTCTTCTTTTAATATCCTTCTATATACTCCATATATAAATTAAAATTTTATTTGTAAATGTAAATTTTATACAAAAATTTAATAATAAACAAAATTGTTACATAAATTTGTTCAATAAATCTAATACAAAAATAGTTTTTAAATATTACAAATAAATAGTTCATTGTACGAATATAAACAAGTATTAAAAGTATTCGATACCTTAAAATTCTTTACAAACAAAAAAAAAAACAAAAATAAATCGATTTTTTTTTTAAATTTTAACGATTTTTTTTTTTTTAACAAATTGATAACAAATAAAATCATAAACAATAACCAACATATAAAATGATTACTTTGCAATGTACTCAGTCGAATAAATGAGTCAAAAAAAAAAAGAGTAGCATTGAACATATTTGTATTGAGTAAAAATTCCTCTAACTCTTCTTTGAATTAGTTACATGTAAATTATATCGGAGAAAACAATATAAATAAAATTAAATTAAACTTAGAAATATAACGGAAGGAAAATTTGTGGATGCTCATGATGTAAGAGTAAAAGAGAGATACATATATGAATAGCATCAGCATGATCATCATCATAATAATTATAACAATAAAATATGTGTCATATACTCATATTACAGTTTCAACTTTTTTTTTTTAAATATTATATTGTTCGTGTTAGAATCGAACAACTTGATAATAATAAAATCTTTAATAAAAAAAAACAAAAATATAATAATCTGATGTAGGTACTTTTACTACAAAAAAAAAAAGGAAAAGAAAATTCAGATATATCAGAAAATAAAAAAAAAAGTTTTAAATTTTCTCTTCCCTTTTCCTTTCCATTTTCATTATTCTTTCGATTCATTATGTTATCAATCATTTGTGAAATGATTAAATCATTATAATCAAAATCATTTTAGAAAAAGGATAGAATCAGATGTACAAAATGGATAAATGAATGAAAAAATAAAAAAAAAAAAGATGAATTGCTTATGAGACTTGGGGAATTTTGACTTATGAGAAACACGATGATTCGTTTTAGTTTTAGAAATTCTATTCTCTTTTTTTTTTTTTTTTTTTTGGTAGAATACGGATGGTTTATAACGTACATATATATTTAGGAGAAAAAAGAAGAAAGTTTTACGTATTAATAAAAATATACAATATATACATAATATTCCAAAAAAAAAAAAAAAAACAAAAAAAAAAAATATAATTTATAATAAATATAAAACAAAAAATCATAATCTATCATTTGGATTTATAACATTTTTTATTTTATTCATATTATATTTTTAATTTGTGTTTTTTTTTGTTGTTTTTTTTTTTATTTCTTTATAAAGTATAAGTATATAGACAAATATTTGTTATCTGTTATCTGTTATCTAATAGATTGATTGTCTGTCGAAGTTTCTTTAATGTATTTTGTTTTTTTTTTTTTTTTTTTTTCTAATGATCAGAATTGAAGAGAATGATCGTTGCGGAAAAGTCAGGGCCATTCTATAGTAATTTTAATTAAGATGATATCATTTTAAAATTGTAGTCCTAAACTTTAAATTAAATAAGGCATAGTATGTAATATTAAAGGTTTTTAAAGGCCGATATTTCCAAAAACACAATAAAAACAGTTTTAAATTGTTACTTGCAAAAAAATTTGTAATTTCTCTTAGGATTTTTTTTTATAAATATTTGTGTTTTATTTTGAAGAAATGGGTGAAAGGTGTTTTTAAAATTGCGAATTTTCTGACCTCTAAAAGTCTACAAATTCGTAAATAAGGGAGAGTGCAAAAAAAATTTCTGCGATAACTTATGCTAATAAATTCTGAAAAATTTTTTTTCTTCCCCAAAAATTTCCATGCCAGAGATATGAAAAAAGTAAATTTCTGTAAAATTTTCTTTTCATATAACGGTAAATTTAATTAATAATTTCAAAAAAAAATTGTAAAATTTTTATTTTTATATACTAATATATAATTTGAAAACTGTATATGTGTTGGTCATTCAAGGATAAAAATAAATATAAAAAAAAAAAAATAAAAAAATTCAAATAGAAATTTACTGTAGTGGTTAAAGACATTTAGTAGTAACATATGGGTCGGAGTTCTAATCACGAAATAGACTGAATTTTTTTTTTTTTTTTTGTATAATCAAAAATTTGAAAAATAGAAACAAGTAACTACTGTTATTAGTGTATCTACAAATTTTTTGAATATAGGGCATTATACTAGTTGATCTATAAAGCTAAAGAAGTATTCTGTTCTTTTGTGTTTTTGGATTAAAAAAATGTTGAGCAGAACCTGAAATTTTTCTCAACTTTGAAGGACTGTAGTTTCGTATTGTGTAGGGCTACAAAAAAAAAATTTCCTTCTAAAACATAAATTTTTTTATTTGTATGGATATAAGTATTTATGTATCTAAAAGATTTGTCAATAAACAGATAGATAAATAGAGGGACGTAGGGAAAAAATAAAGAACTAATAAGTAAAATTAAAAATTTTTTTTTTTAAAATGTTCTAAAAATAAAACATAAAATATTTTGCAAAAAAAAAAAAAAAAATAAGAATTTTTATTTGTTTGTCAGTGACGTATGTTAAAAAAAGTGTTGTCGTGATTCAAAAAAAGTGTTAATGTTGTAATGTCATTAAAAAAAACAATTAAAAAAGTTCTAGATAACTACAGAAAAGCTTAGTCTGGTAAAAGTACTTTTAATTTTAATTGATATTAGTGTGGGTTCGAATCCCACACACGTCGTAAGATTTATTTCCCCTTACGATATTTACAGTCACGCCTGAAAAGGAAAGGCTGCGTAATTTCCTGTTCACCTTTATGTGGTAGAGAAATGCCCTAAAAAAAAAAAAAAAAAAAAAAAATTAATATTAGTCATTAATTTAATTAATTAATACTGTAGAAAAATTATTAAATGATATGATACAAGCTATTTAATAAAATTTTATAAATTATTTATTGAAATATAAAATGCAGAAGCATTTATTTATTTTAGAATGAGCTGCTTTAAATTTTGCTATATACAAAAATTTAAAATTTAATATTTTTTTTAATAAAAATAATATTTGTTTCAAAATATTTTATAAAAAAAAAATTGTATCATTATAAAATCATTCGAATACAGATTTCCTGTTTTGTTTTTTGAATGCTATTTTATATTATATTTATATTGTTTTATGATAAAATATTGTTGATTCTGTGTTACAATACGTTTTGTTTCAAATATATGTATGTTATTGTAAAGTTTTACTTTCAAATAATTGTACAGCCCTTATAATTTTTTTTTTTTTTGCTATTGTTAGAAGTTTCCACAAATAAAGACTTTAAACAAAATCTTATTTTACATTATAATAAACATACGTTAGAACATGTAAATTATCTGACAAAAAAAACTTGTCTTTTTAATTAGGCATTTTGAGAAATTATTAAATAAAATTTAAAAACAAAAATTTGCAATATAAAAAAAAAAGAGATTAAAAAAAAGACAGTGTATCAAAATCTCGTGTTTTAAAATTTCGGTTTTTTATATCGCGCGTGTCAAAATCTCATGTCTGAAAGTCTCGTGAAATGCAATAAAATTAAATAGAACAATGAAATAAATAGATGTATTCGGGGGTTACTACCGATATCTTTAAAACTCAAATCTAGAAAAAAAAATCTTAAATACCAAACATTTTTTTTTTCTGGGTATGTTGAAAACGAAAATTTAGCAAAAAATAACTTTTTGGGACAAAATCTTGAAAAAAAAAAGCAAACTCGAATTAAATATTTTTTGTTTATAAAATTGATTTTTGTAACTAACTATAAAATCTTTACTAATTATTTTTGTATATAGATATATCAATAACAGAGTATTTAAAATAGTGGTGGTTGCCGTCACCAATCGCCAAACCATCTTAAATAATTGAAATCTTGATTTTGTAATCAATTATATAAAATTCCTCCTAATTTAGAATATTGCATTGTACATAGGATGTATTATGTATGTAAATATTCTGGACAATGCTAATAACTTTGATTCGTACAATTATAATCCCTACAATATATAGGGATCCTACAACATTTAAAATATTTACATATTTTTGAATTTTACCTTCAGCAAATTTTACTTTTTAATTTTTGTAATTTCGATATCAGACGCATTGTAAGAATTTCTCATTTTTTCATGAAACTTGAAAAAAATATTTGATTTTAAGATAAAATTCGAGTTTTTTCATTGTAAGTTTTTTTTTTTTTTGGAAGATTTTGTTGCAAAAAGATTTTTGTATAAAAATATTTTAAAAATAAATAACTCAAGATGTCCATTGTCCATTCATTATAATTTTTTTGTCTGGATAAAATTGTGATTCTATAGATAAGGTTTTACATATTTTTCTTTTTATAAATTTTAAATATTTTTTTTTACCTTTCCTATTTCATATACTATCTACCTATATACATATATATATATATATATAAACAAATTATTAAGATTCTAAGAACATTAAAGTATTACTTAAGTCCATACGTGTGGAAATATATTTTAATTCCAAAATATTTTGTTTTTTATATTTACGACAAAAAGAAAAAAACTAAAGAAACAAAAATCTTGACTAAAAACATTTGGGATTATTTGTTTTGACTTAATTCTTTTATTTTATTTGGTTTGTTTTTGTATATATATATTTTTTTTTTATAAAATAACTTAAAATATAAATCCATATTTGATGTACTGATTGACAGGGATATTTAACAATCATTCTGTTTTAATTGCGTCACAATCCATTATCAGTCCTTTATATCCGTATATAAATGCTTAGACTAATTTTATTTGCTTATCTATTTTAAAGTCGTAGAACCACTAGTTAACTAGAAGAATAAACAAGCATGTGGCTAAAAATTACTCAATTCGAATTCGACATTGATAAATTATTAGAAGTTATCCTTTAATTTTTTGCTTTATAAGGATTCGAATGTTGAGCTTTAAAGAACAATGAGTTGTAAAATAATAAATTGCTATTATTGTTTTTTTTTTAATATTTCCTAGAATTTTTATTTTCTTTGTTTTAATTGTAACCCTGTATATAAATCAAAATGTACATATGTATGTACATATATGACTTACAATAAATGAATGAATAATAATCCTAGATGTTATCCTGCAATTTTTTTTTTTTTTTTATTGTATTATTATGTTTATCTGATTATTATTGTTTTTCGTGTTTACAAAATAAAAATTTTTGTGGTTGACTTTTTTCTTTTCATTTTTTTACATTTTTTTTTTTATTATTTATTCTTTTGTTTCTTTTATTTTTATTTTTTTTTTGATTTTCCCACATTTTTTACCTCAATAATTGATAAGAAAATTTTCTGGTTCTTTTTGAAAAGAAATTGAAAAAAATAAATTTAATAGATATTTAAAGGATTTTTTTTTTTTGTGTACAAAACAAAACTGTATTCTATATTTTTATTATGGTATTTAAGCTTTGAGTTTTCGAATAGATATGAACATATAAATAATAATGTAAAGTATCTGTATGTTGTTTTTTTTTTTACCATTTTTTTGAATAGATTTCGTATAATGAATATTACGGTAATATGGTATTGGACTGGGAGAATGAATATTAATGTATGGGAAATGTTATTTCAAGAACATATTGAATTCGATTATTGAATTTTAATGTTTTAACATTTGTTTTTGTTTTAATTTTAAATAAAATTTTGTATTTGCGCCTTTAAAAAATCTAAAAATAATATTAAATTATTTTAAATATTTTTAATAATGCGGTCGTTAAATTAAAATTATCATTTTTTTGAAACAACTCATCATACTTGACTGATAGGTTATTTATGATTAAACAGGATGGGGAGTTTTATACACTTAGAGAAATCAAAGCAGGTGTGCCTCAAGGTAGTATATTGGGTCCTATATTATATTTGCTTTATACCAGCAATTTACCAAGATTAGACAATATAACTGTAGCTACATTTGTTGGCGATACTGCAAAAATGGCAGCAGCATCTAATATTGGCGAAACTACAGATAAATAACAAAAAGCAAACGATAAGCTTTTTTTCTGGATCCAAAAATGGAAAATTACGCTTAATGAACTTAAGTCTGTCCAAGTAAATTTTATAAATAAAATCGTACAAAATCCCACATCCGTAAAATTAAATGGAGTAAAAATACCCCAAGAAAACAAGGCAAAATACCTAGGAATGACATTAGATGTCAAGCTGAGATGGAAAGAGCACGTCAAGAAGAAAAAAGTCGGATTAGAATAGAAATACAGACAAATGTATTGGCTCCTAGGTCGAAATTCTAGATTGCCAATAGAGTATAAAATTTTGTTATATAACCAAATAATTAAGCCTATTTGGTTGTAAGGCATACAACTATGGGGTTGGGACAAAGAAATAAATTTTCAGAGCATTAAAATTTTTCAAAATAAAATTTTACGTAACATGGTTAGTGCTCCTTGATACGCACGAAATCTGGATTTACATAGGGATCTTAATTTAGGGATTAAAATAGGGTTTTACAGCGATTGCTAGAAATAGGGATTTACATAGCGAAGAAATAAAAAAATATGCACTAAAACATTAGACCCGCTTAGAAGGGCACATAAATGTAGAAGCTTTAAAACACCTACAATATTGTGAAAATACTATTAGAAGGCTTAATAGAACTAGGCCACTGGATTTAGCGATAAACGCAGATCAACTTCACGGAGATCTGCAATTCCAATAGATCTATAAGAGTTAATGCAAAATGAATGGTTAGTCTTTCAGACTAGTTTTAATATTTTAAGACACCAGTGATGGTGTGTTTAGCGAGTTAAAGTCTCACATAAATGTGTTGCTTAGTATCTTTCGATGATTCTCACCATCCTTACCCAAAAAAAAAAAAAAAATTTTTAAAGTAAAAAAGTTGAATGAAATATTTGACGTAAGACTTTTTCAATTTTTTCTTCTCTTTTATATGATAGCGATACATCAAAACACTTGTTACAAAATACATTAGTATATGTACAGGCTTGTTAATATCAAGAATATTTAGCACCAATCATCAATCCTATATGGTTGCTAAATAACAATACAATAACAAACTAAAAATAGAGATTTAGTTAAAAAAAAGGTTCGATATTTCTATATATGTGCTTAAACAAACGAGTATTTACATATATTATATTTCTTATAGAGTAAAAAGCATTATTTAACAACTACATGGACCCATTCAAATTATATTAAAATATCACGATAACCTTAGTCTCTCTAAAAAATTTGTAAAGTTTGATCTTGATTACTTTTTGCACAATATGATGACAATATCCAAGGTAAACGTACTAAGTGTCTAAAAAGAACAGATAAAAATCATAAAAGGATTTTTCGTTCTTAATAACCTCTACAAGTCTGCTAAATTAACTTTACATTTCTTTTTATTTTACTATCCAAATGTCAGAGGTGTTGTTTTATTTAGTAGAAATATTTATTGTATAAATACTATGAGTGTATATGTATGTGTTAAAATAAATAATTCAGAATATAGACCGTGTACTAATCGGTAACTTTTAACTTGCTGTAAAATTTACTGAAGTGGTGAAAAAATAAAAAATTGACTGACAATCAATTTTCACAGAATTTTTCAAGTTTGTCAAAAATTTAATTTAATTGTTTTAAAATTAACGGTAGGTATATAAAAAAAATATTTTCCATTTCCAATTTAATTTAAATATTCAATCTTTACTCAGTCATTACACAATAGGATAAATTAAATGAATTAATCACAATTTATAATTCATATGTCAAAATTTTACCTAGGCTTAGGGGTTTTAATATTCACCACACTTTATGTCGAAATTTTACTTCGGTACATCAAAATTCACTTTCCTTAGTAAAAACTTAATGATTAGTACACGGTCATATTACAAAATTTAAAATAAATATTTATTTTATTACCTTAAACTATTTAATTAAATTTCATTAAGAAACCAAATAAAATAAAAATGGAAGTGAGTGAAGAAACAAAAGGGAATACATATAAAGGGTTAGTTATAATAAAATTGTAGTATAACGAATGTACAGGAAAATGAGTGTAGTATAATGTAAAATTATAAAAATGTACATAATACAACTACTATATTAGGCAGTACTATAAGCTTTATCGTACGCAAAAATGGGCTTAAATTGCAATCGATACAATTTATTTGATCATATTTTATTATAGATTTATAAAATACAAATTGTCTGCTTATAGAATATATGGGTATTAATTATTTGTTTTTAACTTTAAGATATTTGATTATCTGTGAGCTATAAAATATAAGTTGTTATAGTTGTTGGGTTCTTTTTCTGAAGTCGAACTGAAACTTATTTTAAAACTTTTTTTGCAATTTGATATATAAAATTTACTGTTATGTGAAAACTAAATTTTGTTATATTTTGCTTCTATCACATCTACGCAACGCGTTTAGATAAAACTTTGATATTTTAAGAAAAAGAAGATTATTCAAAATTAGCATAGGTTACCTTAGAGATTTTTTTTTGTACCTCAGCGGTTTAAGAGCTACTAGAGTCAAAAATTGAAAATTTACTTTTTTTAGAGACCTTTACCTTTAGCATCTGAAAAAATATTTTCTAAGCAAAACGACAAATTACAAATATGATCCTTTATTATTTAACAGCAGCTTTTCTTTATTATATACATATGTATGTATAAGATTTCCTTAACACTAAAAAAACTGTTTTTTATTTCGTAATTTTTTCTTAGACATGAAATTCTAAGAAAATTTATAAATTTTTTGTGAAAGTCACAATAAATGTTAAACTGTTTTTATTTTGGAAAATGCCCGCCTTTAAAAACCTTTGGTTTTATATTCCCCATTGTTTATTTTTGTATTTATATTTTTATTTTTTTGTTATCAAATAAATAAATAAATATGTAAATATGTGTGTAAATATGAAATTTGAAATAATATTTTAAAATTATTTATTTTTTTAACAAATATTTCATGGATATGATGTCAAAATTTCTTCGGTATATGTATGTATGTATAGATAGAGCATAATTTTATATTTGATAAATTAAATTTGATTTTTGTAGTATCAAGTATGATGCATTTTCCTCTATAATAGGAATAAAACACCCTTTTTAAGTATAGATAAAATAAGTAACAAAACAATAATATAAGTAATAAAATCTTAACTTTTAAACATCTTTAATTATATTTTTATTTTAACTTATTGCTAATCATCACAATCTATGGCATATTTTTATATACATGTTTAATATTCGTATCTATAATATTTAAATCTATAATCTATAGATATATAAATAATGCAATCCTTAAAATTATGTTATTTTGAAATTATTACAAAGGAATTATGAAATCTGCATAAAAATAGAGTTTGGATAAAACCTAATTAAATTTAAATATATCTATGTATGTATATATATAGGTACATGAATTTAAATCTGTTCTTAGCACATTTTTAAAAAATTTTGAACGGACTGAAAAAAGCCTTAATTAATTTCATTCTGTCCATTTGGTCGACTGTCTATTTACTAAACATTCACACCGGTTAAGATAAAATAATACAATTTTAATGAAGGATTAATTTCATTAAAAAATAACAGTTGTAGAAAAATTTTCTATGTAGCTCCATTTATTATGAAGCTATAGACCCTTAAAGCTAAAAAAAGCCATATTTTTAAAAGTTTAATTCTCAAATTCTGCTGAATGTCAAATCGTAGAAGGTTTATAAATTTTGACATTTCATAGTAAACAATGCTAACTGCCGTTGGCCAAAAAATTTTTGTCCGTTAAATCACGAACGATCTTTTCATTATCTTTGGCAGACCAATCTTTGAATATTCAAATCAGGTTTGATTTTTGAATTGTGACATACATATTTTCTGTTTTGATAGATTTAAAATTTTCTTAAGGTTCATTTTACGTAATTTATCATGAACTAATACAATTTATCTTCTGGACTATTAAATTAGATTTTCTATAATCAATTTCAATTTCGTCCAGTCAAGTCGATTGGTGGCGAATACATTGTTGGTTTAACAAATTATTCACGGCAATATTATATCCACTTATATTCACTATTTAGGGAAATCCGAACAATTTAAGATTGGTGGAATTTTTTAATATTTCTGACTATACAACAGAATATTAAACTTTAAACTGTTTCCTAACTTGACACTTGTTGCATCCCATTGTTTTGATTAAACTTAAATTAATGAATCGAAATTGCATTATTTGTTGAAATATAAACGCTAAATTATTAATGTAAAATGATTAGACAATTAACTTGAATTTTATAAACATTTGTGCAATTAATATGAAATGAGATGATGTTTTGATATAAACTAAGGTTAGCAATTGAACACTGAAAGTCACTATTGTATAGAATACTATAGACAGGGTGTGGACGTTAGTTTATTATTTGTGGGTTTTAGTTCGTGCCCAGATTAGTTCCTCGACCCGGATGTTTAATATTACATTACGAGTAGAAAGTATGATCCTCGTAATATTTTAACTCTTGTAGCTTAAGTTAATCTTAATTTTATATTAAAATAATAAAACTACCAATTAGCATAATTTATTTATCTACTAACAACTATATAAATAATGACTTAAATGGACATTTAACTGATGCTTGTATTAATTAATTAATAATACGATGTATTTAAATGTACTGTTATATGAAACCAGGATTTTACAAAATTTAGTTCCTCCGTACCCTCGTAACACTTAGATGCAATAAGATTGAAAAATTGAAATTTTCCTAATTTAAATTAAACACACAAAAATTACCAAAATCATATTTGAAAATGTGTTAGCACACTTTTCTTAATTATAAGAAAGAAAAAATCGTGAAAAATTAAAAGCAACTTTCTTCAATTTGAATAAAACTCTATTATTCAAAATTAAAGAAAGTATCTTTTGAATTTTCACTCATTTTTTTTTTATATAAAAACTTCAAAAAAAAAAAAAAACAAATTTTGAAGAAAATTTCCTACATAATTTGGTTTCCTATTCCAAAACAATACAAGACCTATTGGTTAGTCAAATTCAGCTGGTTCGGATAGCTATCAAATTTTTATGCTCGTATATTAGTACTTAAAAAGGACAGGTATTTAAAATTTTGTCAAATAATAATTAAGTTTTAAAAATTTTGTTGTATGACGCGACGAGATCCAGTAGCTATCAAACTACGAAAGAGTGTTCGGATCTCATGACTCTTGTTATACGCTTAAAATGCAGGGGATAATTACAGAAATAATATGGAATTTTAAAATGTAGTAGTTAATAACGTAAATTTTTGTTTTATGAATGTTTCACCTATTTTTTTCTTAAAAAAAATTGATAAATTTTACTTTTAAGTCGTGCTTATAAGTTTTTGTTCGTTGTGACGCTCCCCATCACCTTCTGCTCTATGTAAAAGTTAATGCGGGACATCCTGTATCATCCTGGACATCAGTATTTAATTAAGTCATAGTTAATTTTAGTTTTCTAAAAAATTATTAAATTTTATGAAAACAGCATAATACATATTATATTATGTTCGTACGAGTATCCTACGTGCAAGTCTTCTTTGTTTTATTTGTACATAACGTTCAATCTGTTATTATATATTAATTATTTCAATTATAGTCAATGTTATTGATCTGCAACAATATAGGTATTTAGGACTATATAATTTCTTTCATATTGTGGTTCATTGATTTATATAATTTTATATTATTAATTGGTTTGTTTTAAAATTAATTTATTTTCAAATATTTTAAATAAAACACTTCAAATGTAAAAGAAAATAAAATCCTTTCAAATTATACTATTTTTCCTTGAAAACGTTTTTATGAAAAAAGAATAAGCTTCTTAAATACGAGTATAATAAATATGTAAAATGAATGTATGTACATATACATATATGTGGATTGTATGTAAGTATGTAATAACAGCCTATATAACATTAATAGGATTATTAATTCTGTCACTGTTACCTATTGTTTTATGTAAAGTAAATAATATGGATTAAGTAGCAATGTATTGTATAGGGTCATCTTCCCTATATTAAAAAACCATAACCACATTAGATAAATTCATAATTAATATTTACATCGAGATCACTTCTGGTTGTTTAATTTTTGTTTTTGAGTTTTAAAAGAATAAAAAATATCAATATTGTTTTCTTTATAATTTTTGGATTCTAGGATAAATCCAATTCTAGTTTTACATGCAATAATTTAATATATTAAACAAAAAATTTTTTTCTTGCTTTCTGTTCCAACATCGGGAGCATAGCACATTCCAAAGTTTCTAATTAGTCATATTTGACTAAGCTTCATTTTAATCGATATTTTCATTAAACTGTTGATTACACGACAGTAGGTAGCTATTGTACATATGATTTTTGATTATCAAAAAGTGAAACACAAATATTATATTTGTGTGCCATCTATTATCGTATACAGGAATTATTTATTTTTTATTTATATACTATATTAATTATTACGATATAAACTATTATGATACAAATTACTAATAGTGGATATAATGACCGGAGTTTAGACTCCAGACCTGGAGGCTTTTGGAAACTTAAGCATTATGCTATAAGTCAGATTAGTTTGAAGAATACTCTTAATATAAGCTTCTTCTTAATATAAAAAAGCTGTTTAGTTTTTTTTTGTAGTTTATTCCTCTGCCATATAAATGTGACAAGGAAATTACACAGCCTTTCGTTTTCAGGTGTGGCATAATTATAGCCACGTAAAGGGGAATTATTCTTACGACACGTGTGGGATTTTAACCTATACTCACTTGGTATTTACAATGTCTTTCACACGATTTCTCTTACGTACTAGGCACAGCTTTTATTTTCTTTATTAAAATGAAGGTTATAAAATGTACTACTTAATTTAAGTAAATATCGAGACGCATTTAAATAAGAGATTAAATCTTTTGGAATTTTATCTAGGAAATTCATAATAATTATAAGAATATTTATAGATAAAAAAACAGATAATATTAATTTTGTTACTAGGATTACTTTATCTCTATTAATATTTTTAATTAAATATAATAAGG
Source organism: Poecilobothrus nobilitatus (assembly GCA_947095535.1). NCBI lineage: Eukaryota > Metazoa > Arthropoda > Insecta > Diptera > Dolichopodidae > Poecilobothrus > Poecilobothrus nobilitatus. The sequence goes on along the minus strand of OX352772.1, from coordinate 320,292,082 downwards.
AAATTCTAAAATTTTCTGTTATAATTTTTAAATGTAGGTATATATTTATTTTAATTTATTATTGAGGTCAGATAAAAAAAAAAATTAATTAACAAATTTATTCATAAGTTATTTTATTACATCTAAATATAAATTGATTTAATTTTAATGCATTTAATTAATAAAATTAAAATACAGGTATAACGGTATAAATATATGTATACCAATACAAATTCAACGGTATTTACTTAAACTTCTTCATTAAGATTAAAAATAAGTTACATTTTGATAATATTTTATATTAATATTTTAATACAGAGTGTCTGAGAATCAGAGAAAAAACTGAAAAGCGTATAATAACTCAAAAAATAATTGTGATAGGATTCCAACATTTTTAAAATTTCAGTTTTATAGAAACACCATCAGTTACGCTATTACACAAGTTGAACACCTGCGTGTAGGTGGCTTTCAACTTTTTTATTGATATGAGCAAAGCTCAGTGTCTATATATAAGCTGGATATTTCAAATTCTGTCAAAAGAAGTTAGGTGTTATACCAACGACTGCTGTAAAGTTTGGTTCGTTTAACGCAGGAAGTAAATTTACTCATATTTTAGTATTTTAAAAAGAAAAACTTTTGTAATTTTGGAACAGATGATCAAGTTTTATGTCAATAACTTCTGTAAAATTTGGTTGATTAGGCGTAACGGGTTCGAGTAGATATTGTCATATAACTCCGAAATTTACTTAAATCTAAAAGATGATTAAATTTTATGAAAATAGCGAATATTATGTTAGTGTTAGTATCTGAGACTTCTGAATTTAAAATAAAAAGTATCAGTCATTTTTTTCTTCGCTTTTTGTTTTCAATTGAAAGTTTTTATTGATTCTATTCTAAAGTTTATCAGAAGAAAGTATAGTAAGGTTTCTCTGCACAAATATAATACGATATATTTTGTCATATCGTTTGTACTTCTAAGCCTTTTTTGTCGATATAATAAGAAAATAATACGATATATTTTGTCATTGTACTTGTAAGCCTTTTTCAGCAAATTATTAGTAATTAGTACCTAGTTTATATAATAAATAGAGCTACATTATAGAAATACATCAATTTTTATAAAGAAATCACAGTTATTGTTTTGAAAATTTGTCGCATAAGCCATTCTGGGGTAAAACATGTTTTCTCAATCACATCTAAGTCAATATAAGTAAGAAAATATGGCTTTACATTTTTCTGTACATTTTTTTCTTTATTTACAAAAAAATATCATTCATAGCATCAAAAATACAACTAAGATATAAAATATGTTTTAAAGATATCTTCTAGAATGTCTAAATTAAAAAAAAACGTCTGAAAGAATTATCTTTCTTTTCGTGTAACTAAAAGCTTGATCAGATTTTGAATGATTAAATTAAATCAATCAAAAGTCACTTTTAGTCATTTAATTGTAACGATTAATAAAATATTCAAAACAAAAGTCTTTTTTTTTTTTTTTTATTTATTGTGTAAAATTGAATAACAATGAAATTTTGTACAAAATACCGTTACCATTACTTTTAGTTAAAAAATATCCTTTGTTAAAAATTAATTTGGTTTTTTAATATAAATATGCTTTTTCCTTGATATAATTTAAACTTCAGTCTGATACGCCTACTCGAATAACCGAAACATATTAAAACAAAATACTAGAAAAGTAAAGGTGACAGAGTATAAAGTTTTATTGGAGTTTTATTTTTTTTTAAAAGAAAAACAAAAAGACAAAAAAAAATTATTAATTAAAGAACCTTTAAACTTTACCACCTTTTTAATATATGTTTAATATTTATTAACATTTCGGTAAAATTAATTAATTAAAAAAAAATTAAATCAATTAAAATAACACCCTTTCTATTATTTATATGGGGATGTCAGTTTTATTTTGAATATTCCAAGTAATTTTTTTTTTTCTGTTTTTTCTTTTTATATACATAATTAAACGTGTCTCTTCCTCTCCTCCCCCATCATTTCTCATAATAATATTTTATTGTTGTTTATGTCTGAACCTCATTTAAAATTTAAACAAAAGAAAAAAACAAGTAATGGAAAAAACTAAGGGTTTTTAAAAAGCTCATTTCCAAAATTAAAAAATATTTCATAATAAACCTAGAGTAAAGAGTAGATATTTTATTACTTCAAAAAAATTTGGACAGGTGACGAAGTTACAGGTGTTTAAAAATAGAGAATTTTCAGGTTTTCAACCCTTACAGCTTCTAAACGGGAGGCGACATAAAAATATTTCCTGAAATTACTCATACTTTCCAAAGATCTAACTCCTCTCAAAAGTTCAATCTTCTAAGTTAAACCGGTGTGAAAGATAGAAGGGGTCCAAATTTTAGTAAAAATTAAGTTTCAAGATAACGATATATTAAAATACCATGGCAAATATTTATTTTATATATATTTATAAAATTTATAAAATCAACTAACGTTTGGCGTTTCCAGATCGAAACGATGCCTTATAGAATCTATGTTATAACAATTTAAACATAAGGCTTTTTCGAAATTTGTAGAGCTGTAGCTCTGTAACGGGTGAAGCTGTAAAAAAAAAGTTGTTTTACAAAATTTTTAGGCGATACCTATCCGTAGTTAAAATTTCATTGCTTTATTTCACACGGTGTAGAAGTTTTGTAAACACCCAGACAGATGGACGGACAGAATGAAATTAGTAAGCAGATATTTTCAAAAATTTTTTAAAAATGTGCTATTTTTTAAAAAGGAAAAAAAGAAATCAAATTTAATGCACGGGTTATCTCACTAAACTACCATATTAAATCTCTTGACAAGAAAACTTTAAAGGGAGTGGTTTTTCTTATTATTTTTTTGTTCTTATCCTCAAACTTCTAAGCTTGGGCGGTATTTAACTTTTTTTTTTTTGTTTCATTTACTTTGAATTTACCAAGAATATTGTTTACATTTTTTTTTAGTAAAACAATCAAAATAATCTTTAACATAAAACATAAACCTAGAACAATAAATATAAATGAGATTTAAAATAATAAAAAAAAAAAAACAAGAAAAAGCAAAAAAAATGGAAAAAAGAAAAACAATGCAATTCAGTTCATTAATATGCATTATGTTCTAGATTCTAGTATTTTTACTTCAAAAGAGGGTAAATTTGCCACAACATAAAAAAAAAATTATGAAAAATAAAGTACTGTTTTTGTATGTAGTTAAAAAAAAACACATAAATGAGAATCAGTCATAGACAGTCCCACTAAGTTAAGGAAATCTATAAGAAAATTTTATTGTTTTGTTCGTTCATTCTGGCATTAAAAGTTTATTTAATTAATTTTCCTGTCTTCTTAAAATTTTTATCATTTTTCTTATGTTTGTTTTCTTTCGTCTTGGTCCTTAATTCTTAACTTGTTATCATACATTTTATAATTACATTTAGTTTTTTTTTTTTTTTTTTTCAGTTTTGTAATTTTAATTTTAGCGTTTGTATTGAATTTATATTTAAGTGTTTTTGTTTTTACTGTGTTTTGTTTTTGTTTTGTTTTTAATTTTGTTTTTTGTTTTTTAAGAAGGAAAAGAGGAAAATTTAAATAATAGATAAGGAAAGTCTTATGTTTTTTTTTTCTTTGGTGAGTTGGAGACAATTTTCGGAAGAATATAAAAAATTCTATAGTTTATTGCCTTTATATGAAGAGTAAAAATAATTTATTGTTTTTTTTTCAAAAAAATAATTTTAAAAAATCAAAAATAAAAATAAAATTTAATTTCACGAAATTAAAAATCTTTAGCCATTATAATTACCAAAAATTTATTTGTTGTATTTTAGGACTTGAATTGATCTAAAATTTATTATACCTGTACGAAGGTAGTTCTCATGAAATTTTTACCATTTCATGTTTATTAAATAGTTTTCGCTATTGAAATTTAGTCAGTTTGACAGACGACTTGAAGCAGCTACCCTAGAACTTCTATCCAAGCTAGGTATTTAAAATTTTGTGAAAAAAGATTAATTTATGCCAACGAATTCTACAAAATTTGGTTAGTCTAATGCATTCTAATGTATGCATTAGACTAACCAAATATTGCAGAATTAGTTGGCATAAGTTAATCCCTTCTCACAAAATTTCAAATACCTAGCTTGAACGGACACTAAGTTAATTTCAAAAACAATACAAGTTGTAGGATAGCTGCTTGAATTCGTCTAGGAAACTGACTAAATTTCAATAGCGAAACTAACAATTTTATAAATTACACGTTCAATTGAGACATTTATATTCTCATATCTTGATACTATTAATAAATTTAAAATTCGAAAATTTTCTAAAAGGTGATATGAAATAACTTCCATGAAATTTGGTTGGTTTGAGACAACAAGTGAAGTCATATCTGTCATATCTTGATATTTAATTAAGTTCTAACTTCTGAAATCTGTAAAATCTGAAATTATGTAAAAAGTCATTAAGTTTTGTAGCAATAACTACTATAAAATTTTTTTTTGGAGCAACTTTGGATCGAGCTGTTTTATACAACTCTATAATTTACATAAATATATCTCGGTAGGTAGGTATATTTATAGACTTAAGTCAGCTGTCTGAAATTTTGTAAAAGATGATTAAATTTTATCGTAACAGGGTAATTTTGGTCGTGCTAGAAAAAACTTGGTTTGGTCCTAAAAAAAACACAGTCAATTTATAATTCTGCCTTTGTCAATATTAGAAGCAAAAATACAATCAAAAGTAAACTTGAAGTTGGAATTAAACATTTTTATAAAGTTTTTATATTGATTTCATTGGTATCCGGATTAGCAATTTAAGTTCCATAATTAAAAAATATGAACATATTACAAAAAATAAAAAAATAACTAATATTACAGTACAGTATTTTAATTCATATTATATAACTCACAACGTAAATTTATAAATACGTACAAACAGTTATTTAAGCAGTTCGTCCTTGGATAACATATTTGTGAGACTGATTAGTTATTATCACATGGAGATATATATAATTAGTAATTGGTAGATGGAAAGATATATATATATATATATATATGCATAATTTGAAAAGTAAATAATTTCTGTTGTTATTGAATGCTTATAATTTAATTTATTCATGTTACGGGTATAAAATTAATTAAGAATTTAAGAATTTATCATTTGAACATTTGTGATGTCACTCATTTTTATCGAGAAAATAAATTCAAATTTTAAAAAGCACAACTAACTGTAAGAAAATTTTACAAAACAAAAAAAACAATAAAAGAAATAGAAAGAAAAAAAAAATAATTGAATTTAACTGGACTCGCTAACAATAAGAAACTGAAAAATACTCTAAAACTGTAAGGACACAATGATTCAATAAATTATGGGTCTTCTGCACTTTTTTTTTTGTTTATTTTGTGTTTGAAATAAAAGATAATGAGTGAAAATTGAAAATGATGGTAAAATAAAAAGAGTTGATTGGAGAAAGAAAACAAAAATGAACAAAACTGAAAGAATATAACACTTCCGTAATTTATTTACAATTCCTTATCTGAAAAAAAAACGATCAACATTAAAATACGAGTTTTTTTTATGTACATATTTTGTTATTTGAGAAATATGCAAGCAAATATTTAGAAAAGTTTTTGTATATATATATGCTTTATGTTCCTAATGATTATTTTGTTTTCTAATAGCTAATATACCACTTAATTGCCCCAATTCGTTGTTATGGCTTTTTTTTTCAATTGTTCTTCTTTAAATCTTTTATAGTCAACTTACTTTTTTATAAATACAAAATGCAACATCAATTGTATAATAAACAAGGTAGAATGTAAACCAACGGTTTTTAAAAGCGCACACTTCCAAAACTCAATACAAACTGTTTAGAAGTGTGACTTACACAAAAATTTGAAAATTTCATGTAATACGAAAAAATGTGAAAATAGGACATTTTTGAGATTTTGAGGGGCCGTAAGTCCGGAATCCTATATAACTAAGAAAAGCTGTTAACACACGTAAAAATATATTATTGAAGCTTTAATTTTTATATCTTGCCGAAGAAAAATTTTTACAGGTGCCTAAGTTACAGGTGTCTAAAAATAGCAAATTTTCAATTTTTGAGGCGTAATAACTCTTAAAGAAGGGGCGTTACCAAAAAATTTTCTGAGGAAACTTATACTAATTCTAAAAGTTCTTTCTTATCTCAAAATTTCAGGTTTCTATCTAAAGGGGTGCCGGAGTTATGAAAAAAGAAATTTCATGCAAAATGTGGTTTTCACATAACGGTAAATTTAAATAGTAAATTACAAAATATTATATAATTTTGATATTGTTTTATATAGATAATAAAATTTTCGATCTTCTACCGGTTTTAGATTGCAAAACTATTACGCAAAGCCCGAGATATATACATCTGAAAATGGGGCTTTTTTACAATTTTGAAGAGCTGCAGCTTTGGAACCCTTTACAACTAAAATAAACCTTTCACACACGTAAAAATATATTATTGTAGCTTTATTTTTTACATCTTGCAGAAGTAAAATGTGTACAGGTTCCTAAGTTACAGGTGTTTAAAAATAGCAAATTTTCAATTTTTTAGCCTTAATAGCTCATAAACAGGGGGTGGTCCGAAAAAATTTTCTGAGCAAACTTATACTAATTCTAAAAGTTCTTTCTTGCCTCAAAATTTCAAGCTTCTATCTAGAAGCGTGCCGGAGTTATGAAAGTAGAAAAATCATGCAAAATTTGGATTTCACATAACGGTAAATTTAAATAGTAAATTTAAAAAAATTGTATAATTTTGATATTAATTTACAAAGATAAAAGAAGTACCTGTCGAATGACGTTTTCAGATTGAAAAAAGCTTAAGCAGAACATAAGATATATGCATTTAAAAATAGGGCTTTTTCAAAGTTTGAGGGGGTGTAGCTCCGTAATGGGGGGGGGCTACATGAAAAAGTTGTTCCACAAAATTATTTTTTTTATGAGACCTACCTATGGTTAAAATTTTTTTTCTCTATCTTTAACGGTGTAGAAGTTTTGTAAACAGACGGACGGACGGACGGACATGAAACTAATAAGCACATTTTTTCAAAATTTTTTTGGAAATGTGCTAAAAAGCACAGTCTTTTTAAAGACTTCAAATTTTTAAAATTTTGAAAAAAGAGAAACTTACAATTTTTCATAAGAAAAGTTCATATACTATTAAGGATTATTTTCTTTAACGTTAAAAAAAAATCATCTAGTTTTTAAAAAAGTTTCGTATGTAAGTCCTAATTGAAATCAAAATAAATTAATTCTTCATATTTAACTTACCTACCACATAAAATGAAATAACCTTCTATGATATAACTGTAATTCAAATAAAGTTCAAGGATTATGTGTAGACGTTCGATGTTATTTAAAATTAAAAGTAACATTTCGAAAAAGATTAATATTCTTAATGTTAATAAGTCAATTTGAATTTTTCGTTTCCCTTGATTCCCAAGAAATAAATTTTTTTCAATAATTTCCATTTGAACTATTAATTTTTCTTTCAAATCGATTTTTAAAAATTTATTATTATGTTAAAAGATGCATAATTTAATTCTATATTAGAATAACATATGACTGATACAGTGGAGTTAGCTTCATTATATTTAATAGTTGTCACATGCAACGCGTTTTATATATACTACTTGTTTTAACTGTTGATGGCTTCAACACTTTTGGCAAAATAGTAATAAAAATAAGCGGATTCATTGCTTCAGGATGAAATTGCACTCCCCAGTTTTAATTTTTCGCATCTCTGTCCTATCTTTACTTCTTTACTTCTTACAATATACTGCAAAACATACAGAGATGTAGGTTTAGTTAGTAAGAATCTAACATTAACAAGGGGCTATTGTTAGTATCTTTAGAAGATATCCACCTCTTTAGGGAAAATAATTAAATTTTTATTTGTTGAAAGAACTCAACTGCATAATGTTGTATACGCGATAAATCTTAAATTAAATAAGTACTTTTATATGATTTTACGACCTTATTCATTCTTTAATTCGTCGTTTAATTTAAATTAATTGAACATCTGAATATTTTACAGGGTGTGTTAATGGCTATCTTATACATCAATACTAAATTTCTGTATCTCCACTAGAAAAATTAAAATGTAGATTTTAAGACGTATAATCATGCTGCCATTAAAAATTGCTACTCAGTTGAAATTATCCGATTAAAGAAGAATCTGGAGGAAAACCTGTAAATATTCATCTCAACAACAAAACCAATACATTCAAAAACCGTAGACGGTTTTATATTAATACTTGTGCTGTGATCAAACAGACCTTGCCTCTATTAGATCTTAAACGATGAACAAGACTTCTATAAATATAATTTCTCTTAGTAATCAGTAGATTGTTATTTAATGGGTATATAAATGACATTCCGACTTTTTAATGTATATCTATTGTGCTCAGTAATGTACTCGTAATAGCGATTTTAACGGCACACTGTTCGATTTCCATAATTTATTGTATAATAGAAATAAATAATAATAAAAATATAATATAAAACTATAACAGCAATCATTATCTTTATTGATTGAGCATACATCCAAATTTATCTGATATTTAATTCATTTTATTAAATATGGTGATAGCCTTTTCATTTTCAAAAACCAATACAAACATACATTTATCCTATATGTAGTTATGATGTTATTAAAAAATTCTAAGATAATTTCTTATTTTCTCTCATTTGTTGCTTTGTTTTATTTATTTCTCAGACGTGTTTCTTTTCTTCTGTCAGGATTCTTAATTATTCTTATTTTAATATTCCTTTGTTTTCATTATTATTTATCATTTTTATTGTTTTGATTATATTATACATATATATATATATATGTATATATATATATTGTTTATCCCGGTCTGTTGCACCTTTTATCATTTCTTATTATATGTATGTGTTTTTCTCTTTTTTATATTCATTTACTTTCGTTTTATTCTTCTCCCTATCTCATTTCGCCACCTCTTTTTAATTCATTACGTTTATTTTTTTTTTTTTTTGCGTGTGACAACAATAATAATAGGACTAAAAAAAGTTCTATTAAATAATCAAGACAAGCTGATATGAATAATTTGGAAGGGTTAAAATGATAAAGACTAAAAATATTACAAAATTATAATAAGAAAAAAATTGAAGAAGAAAAGCAACAGTATAAAAAAACATCAAAGCTTAAAAAACAGAGTGAAATTTTTTTTAGAAAAAAAAATATGTATGTATATACATACATATATAAATATTTTACTTTTACTCTCAAGTTTTACATAATAATAATAAAATAATGAAAAAAAAATGAAGAAAACAAAGCTATAGAAATGGAAACAACAGGCAAACAAACAACTGCATATTTAAAAAAAAAATATATATATATAAGGGAATATAACGGAATTACCACAAAAACAAATAAAAAACAAGAAAAAATAAACGTTCATGAACTTTTCTGGATATAAATTTTATAGTAGAAAATAAAAATATTTAATATATATTTATATATAGTATATATACATATTTTATACTCCATTGTTTTTCTTCCAATTTAATGTAAAAAATATATAGAAACAAGGCAGAATGTAAAGCAAAAGTTTTTAAAGGTGCACAATTCTAGAAGACAAAATATAAACTCTTTGTAGAATTTTGCCTCTGCACCAAAATTTGAATATTTCATATAATAAGAAAAAATGTGAAAAATAAAGAAACACTTTCTGGAATTTTAAGAGTGTTTAAAAATAGGAAAATTTCAATTTTTGAGCTGTAATTGCTCAAAAACTGTCTGAGACAATTTATATTAATTCTAAAAGATCTTTTTGCTCTTGAAGTTTTAAGATTCTAATTATAAGCCGGAGTTATGAAGAAAGGAAAATCCTATAAAATTTTGTCTTCTTATAACGGTAAATTTAAATAGTAAATTGTAATACATTGTATAATTTTGATATTTGTTTTATAAATTATTGTTTTTAAGAAAGTTCCGATCTTCTCGCTTTTTTAGATTGTAAAACTCCTACGCAGAACCTGCAATATATATATATATTTGAAAATTGTACGTTTTTGCAATTTTGAAGGGTTGTAACTCCAGAACCCTATGTAACTAAAGAAACAGTTACCACACGTAAAAATATATTACTAGAGTTTCAATTTGTATGTTTTGCCGAAGAAAAATTTGTACAGATGTCTAATAGGTGTTTGTACAGATGTTTATAGGTGTAGAGATGTTTATAGGTGTACAGATGTTTATAGGTGTTTAAAATTAACAAATTTTCAATTTTTGAGCCGTAATAGCTCTTAAACAGGAAGGGTGGTTCAAAAAAATTTTCTGAGGAAACTTATACTAATTCTAAAAGTTATTTCTGCCCTGAAAATTTCAAATCCCAAATTTTGATATTGATTTCTAAAGATAAAAAAAATTCCTGTCGAATGACGTTTTTAAATTGAAAAAATGTTGAGTAGAACATATCATGAGATATACACATTTAAAAATACGTTTTTTCATAGTTTGAAAGCTGTTTCAAATTTCATTTCTCTAACTTTAATAATGTGGAAGTTTTATAAATAGACGAATGGACGGACGTACTAAAAACTAATAGGTACATTTTACCAATTTTTTTTTGCAAATGTGCTAAAAAAATGATACTGTAATACAAGTTAATATAAGTTCATGGTTTTTTAAACTTAACTTTTAAAAATTTTTTTTTAACCTTCATTAAAATTGTGCCAGCAATATTACATCCTTCCATCTCACTTTGTGTTTCATTTCTGGAAATTTCAAATAATGTCCTACTTTATAAAAAAAAAAAAAAAATTATAATAATATAAAAATAGTTTACAAATAAAATAAAATCCATAATGGTTTATAAAGTGCACAATGAAATTTCTATAGTTTCTTATATTAGGAATTTTTGTTGTTTCTTTCCTGAAAATTTTGTAGTTACTAAATATGGCCAACATAAATATTTATATATATACATATATATATACATAATATATATATATATATATATATGATACATATAAAAAATAAGTGTTATACACAAATACAATTTATTCTTTGCAAATTAGTGATTACTTATTTCTTAGAAAATTTAAAGTTTTTATTTAAACACTGCATCAAAATACATTAAAACTCGGAAACCGTTAAAGCTAGAGAAATGGTTGAGCCTATTTTGGAAGACCGGAAGAAAGTAAAATAAATAAATAACACAAAATGTACCGCCATATTATACAATTTTTTTTTTGTAATTAAATATAAAGCAAACATTTATGTTAAATAATTTTCTTGATGCAACCCTGTATGGCTAAGCCAGTCCATAGATGCGAAATAAATATGTATGGTCGTAAAGATCATTTTTAGGTTTCTCTTAGTTTTGGAGATATTTCCATGTTAGTGAACTTGCTATTGAAATTTTCAAAGTACAGTTAGAACCCTTTAATGACGTTTGGACCAACTGGGATATGGACAAAAATTCATAAAATGAGCCAAAGTATCTGTATTTAAAATTAGAAAAATTGGACTCGGGACTTAACCGCAAGTACACCCCTAAATGTTTTAAGAAAATACTAAGATATTGATTTTGAAATTAAATATTAATTTTTATCTTAAGTCTCTGTGCCAATCGATAATATTTTACTCTGCAAAGTAACATACTCTGCAAAATGTTAACATAAAGTGTGTTGAATCATTATGTTAAAATTTTGTAATGGGTAAAATAATGACATATGTATCGACTGAGTGAAAAATGATCATAAATATTTAAATTAAGAAAAAAAAGTATAATTCTTTGATTTTAAATTTTTAATTAAAGATCTAACTTTTGACTCAAGTTTCTAAAAATATATGAAATGGTTATAAAAAAAATAATCCTTACAATTTGTAAATTTATATAAAACTAATAATAAATCTCTAAGCGACTGTGTGTTGAATTTCTTCAAAACTATAATAAGTCGAGGAAGTTGCAAATTAAAATGACCAAGATGTGTGTTACACTAAAACCACAAGTTTTAAATTATTAGGTTTCAAATTAATTTTCGATAGCTATAGTATATAAATTTCTGGACTCGATTTATCAATATATCATCAGGATAACTAATTAGGTTACAAAATTAAAACTGAAAATAAGCAAGTATAAAGTAATAGAGTCTTGCTCTTGCAACACTTAAATTTATTTCGATCAAACAGATTTTTAGATTCTGTTCATACACATTTTTGGATCCAGACAAATTTTATTTTAGTGTAATGTTGCAAAAAACAAATATTATTAGTAGAGTATTAGCATATTTTGTTTTTAAAACACTACAGATATTTAGAGAGAGCAACTGTATTCGTCCTAGTTTTTTCTTAGTTCTTACTAATTCATTCTTTGCATTTTTCTTTATTTGAAGAAAATGCTCAAAAAATTTAGAATTAAAAATTTGTGCATTGAACTGAAATTTAAAAATGATTTTACGCTCTTTTTAGCACATTTCCAAAAAAATTTTGAAAAAATGTGCTTATTAGTTTCACTCTGTCCGTCCGTCCGTCCGTCCGTCCGTCCGTCCGTCCGTCCGTCTGTTTACAAAACTTCTACACCGTTAAAGATAGAGAAAAAAAATTTTAACCATAGGTAGGTCTCATAAAAAAAATAATTTTGTGGAACAACTTTTTCATGTAGCCCCCCCCATTACGGAGCTACAGCCCCTCGAACTTTGAAAAAGCCCTATTTTTAAATGCATATATCTTATGTTCTGCTTAAGATTTTTTCAATCTGAAAACGTCATTCGACAGGTATTTCTTTTATCTTTGTAAATTAATATCAAAATTATACAATTTTTTTAAATGTAGTATTTAAATTTACCGTTATGTGAAAACCAAATTTTGCATGATTTTTCTACTTTCATAACTCCGGCACGCTTCTAGATAGAGGCTTGAAATTTTGAGGCAAGAAAGAACTTTTAGAATTAGTATAAGTTTGCTCAAAAAATTTTTTCGGACCACTCCCTGTTTATGAGCTATTAGGGCTTAAAAATTGAAAATTTGCTATTTTTAAACACCTGTAACTTAGGAACCTGTACACATTTTACTTCTGCAAGATATAGAAATTAAAGCTACAATAATATATTTTTACGTGTGTTAAAGGTTTATTTTAATTGTAAAGGGTTCCAAAGTTGCAGCTCTTCAAAATTGCGAAAAAGCCCCATTTTCAGATGTATATATCTCGGGCTGTGCGTAATAATTTTGCAATCTAAAACCGCCAGAAGATCGAAAATTTTATTATCTATATAAAACAATATCAAAATTATGTAATATTTTGTAATTTACTATTTAAATTTACCGTTATGTGAAAACCACATTTTGCATGAAATTTCTTTTTTCATAACTCCGGCACCCCTTTAGATAGGAACCTGAAATTTTGAGACAAGAAAGAACTTTTAGAATTAGTGTAAGTTTCCTCAGAAAATTTTTTGGTAACACCCCCTCTTTAAGAGTTATTACGCCTCAAAAATTGAAAATTTGCTATTTTTAGACACCTGTAACTTAGGCACCTGTACAAATTTTTCTTCGGCAAGACATGAAAATTAAAGGTTTAATAATATATTTTTACGTGTGTTAACGGCTTTTCTTAGTTATATAGGATTCCGGACTTATAGCCCCTCAAAATTTCAAAAATGTCCTATTTTCACATTTTTTCGTATTACATGAAATTTTCAAATTTTTGTGTAAGTCACACTCTAAACAGTTTGTATTGAGTTTCGGAAATGTGCGCTTTTCAAAACCGTTGGTTTACATTCTACCTTGTTTACATTTCCTAAAAGTATGCAATAAAAGTTCTATAATGTTTTTTAAGCCCTTGCCCTTAGTATCAACTGTGGGAGTGATAGTTGAAATTATTATTAATTGTTACACAAATGTGAGTACCTTTAGCATTTAAAGAAAAAAAGTAATTTTCAATTGCATTCCCCATTCTCCTTTCAGACCAAATATTATAAATACAACTCTATAATTAGATAACAATATTTATGGCATAAATTCGTAATGTTAGATTAATTATTAATAATTTGTGCTATCTAATATTGGAATTAAGTAAATATATAAATAAATATTATGTCAGTATCTTATATACAATACATATTTTTTAAATTAAATAATATTATTTGATGGGTGTTTTAAATACATAAAACTACATAAAAAACTCTTTCACACAAAACCACATAAACTCTTTCACACTCACAAGTCTATAAAGCGGTTGGAGTTAAAAATAGTGGTACATTAATAAACTTATTGTAAATAGTATAGTTGATTTGCAAATCATTGTAGGCAAATTTAACCAACACTGCAAAAAGTACAATTTAAAAATCAATGAAAAGAAAACCAAATTCGAGATAGTAAGCATAACAAAGATTCCATATTTAATGGTGACACTTACCGTCGATAAATTTTAAATTGAACGAATCTCCAGTTTTAAATATCTTGGTAGTTGTTTATATGAAGACTGCAAATTGTGAAAAGGAAATTAGGTACCGCAGTGAAATACTCAGGAATGCTTTTTTTAGAAGCAGAAAGAGTACGTACTTTGGCACACGGGATCTAAATTAAAATATCCACTTATGATTCAGGAAAGAGTATGTTTGATCTGTTCTGTTTTATACATTATATAAAAGCCTAGATCTAAAAGTAATATAAACAATAAGTTTGAGTCCTTCAAAATCTAGATTTATCGAAGAATATTAAAAATTCCATGAACAGAGTATATTTACAATGAAGAAATTTTTCGAAGTACAAGCATAAGTAAAAGCAAATAGGACTTTTAACAAATATTACTAAGTGCTGTAAAAGATGTTAGTTTGGTTATGTTATGACGGTTAAAAAATATGAATTGTCTCATTTAATTGTTCAGGACGAAATTGTACGAAGCTGAGGTATCCACAGGAGAAAATTGCAATATTTGTGAAGCTTCAGAAACCAGACTAATGTACCAAATGTAGGTGACTTGATGCGCTTAGTAGCAATTAAGAGCAGCTTCAACAATATAATTCAGAACATTTTTACGATCAATAACTTACAGTATTGGATTAGCAGCAGAAGAAGAAGAAGAAGATGATATAAATCAATATCAAAAGTGTAGCCTAATTTTATTATAATTGGTGTTAGTTTTAGCCCTTTTTCATATTTAAACTGAATGTCAATATAAATTTACTAACACATTTTATTAGCATAGAATTTACATATCTTAGTTTATATTTTATATTATTATATTTTAAGTTAATAACCACCCTATTAAATTGTCTTTAAAAAATTTATTTAATATTAAAATGGTTTAAAAAAAATCATTTTTGGATAAGAAAATAATTACCTATATGTAATTTTCTATTTTAAATTTGAATAGATTTGGAATTTCAAATTTTTCAATAAGTCTAAACCTAAAGGATAAGATGAAATCAAATTGTAGAAAAGGAAAATATAAACTTCAAGCTGTTTAATTGAATTACAAAGTTTTGGTTTATTGTGTTTTTCTAAATTGGTCTAAAATTTATTACTATGTTGATTTGATGCCTAATATAATAATAATTAAATTACAAGAAAAATTTATTTAATATTTTTTTTTAAAAATAAATCGCAACTTTCAGAAGAATCTTAAATTGATTGTTAATGAAATTAAAAATTTTAAATTTCCAAATCCAAGACAAAATCTTTATTTGTATTTAAAGTTATAGGGCGGGTTTTTTTTGTTTGAAGTATTTTAATCTGTGCTGTTTAATCTTCTAATTTCGTACATTCAACTTTTAAAATAACATTTAAGACGTAAATTAAAATGGACGCAAGAGAAAAAAAAAGTATGAATAATAATTTAAACTTTATAAAAAAAAAATATAATAAAGAATAAAATAAAATTGTCAAAGAGTTTTGTACAATCCAGACAAATTGGTTATATGTTAATTTTTTTTTTGCTTTTTTTTTACCTCAAAAGAAAACTTTTCAAAGAAAATTCAAAAATTAAGATAAAAAATAGTAAAATCACCTTTAAAAATTTAAAAACAAATTTTTAACTGTAAATTAATGTAAAAAAAAAAAAATATAGGTACAAGATGAAAAAGTAAAAATATAAAAATGAAGACAACAAAATTATAAAATATAAAAAAAAAACGAAAAAAAAAACTGTATAATTAAATGAGTTCTGAAAACTTTTAACACTTAACTCAGTAATATTTTTTTCTGTCCAGTGCAAACTTTATAGCATATTTGCATGAAATATCAAAAAAAAATTTGCTTCATCCTTCTATAAGCCTGTCCTATTTCTCTGCTTGTTTGTTTACAAAGCTTTCGAAATTGTTTCAGTTATTAGAAGTTTTTTTTATAGTCCAATTAAATTTAAACCAAGAACAGATCTGACATTTTTATATCTTCATCATAAAAAATCTATATTTAAACGGTTTTAAAGTAAGTTTAATTAAATGTTTTGTTTTTTAATCTTAAAATATCAAACGATTTAAATGTACAGTTGTATGTGAAAAAGGGGCACAATACATCTACATAAAAAGTTCGCAGTGTCAGTTATACCTCTTAAATAACAACGTGAAACGAAAATTTTGTATAGATTTAGATCCGTTTGGTCAGTAGACACGCCTGCAGCCAAACTGGAAATCCCTCACCAAACCTCCTGTAACAGTTTTAAAGAAGTAAACGAAAGTGAAAACCTTGAACCCTTTCTTTACGGATGTCTAACCTTAACTAGAGTCAGACTGCTTTCAG
The DNA here is from genome assembly GCA_947095535.1 of Poecilobothrus nobilitatus. NCBI lineage: Eukaryota > Metazoa > Arthropoda > Insecta > Diptera > Dolichopodidae > Poecilobothrus > Poecilobothrus nobilitatus. The sequence goes on along the minus strand of OX352772.1, from coordinate 320,275,363 downwards.
TCAGCAAACATAGTTCTACAACAACCTTAGCGAACTTTTCAAGCACAAAATCAGAGAATAGATTTCTTATTTGAATTTCTCGGATTGGATATATTACCGGATTGGATAAAAACTACAAAACACAGGTGACGTTAGTGCAGTGGAATCATAATAACGCAACCTAGTGCAAATTGAGGCCTTCATGCAACACGTAAAGTTCACCATTTTACCTACCTAAGTACCTAACTAGACCTTTGTAAATATAAATAGGTTATGTTAGAGCATATTTTGTATTCGCCATCCTTGGAAGCCCCATAATTTAGCTATTTGAGCTATGGTTTTATTATCGCTAGTCATAAATTGTAATTTTTAATAAAACTTGACATATCTGCCCATTGTTTAACTACTTGTAACTTCTTGTAAAATCATTTTTTAAACTAAATATGGTTTTCTTAAAATTGTTAAAAGTGCCTCTTTATTTGTCATAATTTTCATTATACAGAAAGTTCAAATAGAAACTACTTTTATAAAAACCAAAAAATATAATCTCAATTTTAGAATGCTTTCAAAACCTTTGGTTTTACATACCGTATATTTGTTTTCCCTTTTTTTTTTTTTATTTTGTACAATAACTTTTTCTTTTTTTTTGAATATTCTTTATCTCTCCGATTAAGTGCGGTTGTATAAAGAATTGAGTTAGAAAAAGTTTCATAAAAATCAGTGGTGATCCACATTAAATGTTTTTTTAAGATTATGTTTATCTTTATTATTCGTATTATTTTCATCTTGAGGGTTTTTCTTAAATTAACCAGTTTAATCAATTTCGCTAATTAAATTGTTTGTAACATATTGAAACATATTGAAATATTCTAATCATTGTTATATTACAACCCTTACAATCAACCCTCGCCTGTAGTTTTTTACAACCTTACCCTCTTTCGTATTTTTTCGTTTCATTTTGAACGATTTCCACTTTCACTTTGGAAAATTTAGTTTTGAGACGTTATTTCATTATAATGCAAAATATATTTTAGTTAAGGTTAGATATTTATTACGAATTTGTTAGAATTAATTTTAATCTTATTTACTCAACAAATTTACTCAAATTTATATTAGCCACTGATATTTAACACTTTCGAGCCTCTTTTCTTCTATAGGTATATTTGTATTTGTTTAAAACAAAAAATCTATTTAGAATATTACTAATAACAGGTACCAGGTATATATACAAATATAAGTAACATAATAATTTCGTAACATTGGAAAACAAAAGAAAATCCTATAATTATAATAAGTGTCAAGATACTGAAAAAAATAAAAAGAAAACAAGAAAAAATAAAAGATATATGAAAAGAATAACAATGTATACTAAAACAAAAGGAAACAAAAAAAAAAAAGAGACATTTGCTACAATAAAGTCAAGTTAAAATAAACGGTACAACATAATCATAAATTTAACTTTATCTCTTTGTCTGTAGAGAGAAAGTGAAAAGAGTTAGTGGCTATAATGAGAAATGATTTATTACTCCTAAAGGTATGCAAATTCCTCAGGAAATATATTATAAAGTATATAACATCAAAACAAAAAAAAAAAAAAACACAAAAGTTGACAGTATTAAATACAGAAAACTGGACACTAATACTATTTTATAATATGTATATGCATGTATATGTATATATGTATATGTATATATATATATATATATATATACATATGTAATATCATTATGTAAAGTATATTTTCAAAAAATTTCCTGAAAAAAAAAAGAATATCAGTTAAAAAGAAAGGATAGATAACGGGTCTGTAAGACAAACTTATTTATAATTAATTATTCAAAAGAAGGCGTTAATGTGGTTATTATTTACTCCTTTTATTTGTTTATAAACTAAAACATTATTTTACATATAAATTTTTAATGAATTTAACACTGCATATTATTAAAGAATATGTACCTAGTTCATTTTCGAAACATATTATCTCGAATACATAAATAATATTAAATTATTTTATATAGGTATGTATGTATGTATATATATATATATATATATATATGTATAAATCGTTTTTTGTAATATGTTAGAATAATTACTTATATACTCTTTGTTTAAGCCTTTTTGTATCATAGATAATTTTATAATTAAAGTTTTTAAAGTTATATTAATGCAGTTTTTTTTTTTCTTGTTTACATTTGAAATATTATACAGTCTGAGACAAAATTATTCGAATGTATTGTCACTTAATGATATATGAAGAAGACAAAATATAATGTGTTATATTAAATGTGACAAAAAAACTAAATATTTTACAAAGAACTTATTTAGAATTTATTTAAAACATGAACATGTCTTTGTATATTAATAATTATATTTCATATATATACATAAAGATTATATTATATAATACATAAGGTTATAATAATAATAAATATTGTTGGTTATTGAAAAAAAATATAAATGTATTATTTATAATTGGACATGACTTGATCGTAGTTTGACCCGCAAAATTACCTTTCGGCTCAAAAATATAGCGACTTATGTACTGTATAATTAGGAATAGATAAAGTAATAATTGTATAACTATAATACTAAAGCAGAATCCTTAAAAATTTTAATTCAAAGGATGTAAGTAAACTTAAGATATCACATTCAATCCAAAGAATGTTAAATGACATGTTAAGAATTTTTTAAGTATGTCAAATAAAATAACAATTTTTTTTTTTTTTTTAGTTTATTTACCTACCACATAAATGTTATACGGAGTGTACACAGTATTTCCTTTTCAGGGGTGGCTGTAAATATCGTAAAGGGTAATTATTCTAGTTTATTCACCTACCACATAAATATTATAAGGAATGTACGCAGCATTTCCTTTTCAGGCGTGGCTGTAAATATGGTAAAGGGTAATTATTCTTACGACGTGTGTAGGATTCGAGCACATACTCCTTCGGTGTGGACAGCGTATTTTATACGATCTTATACCGAGGCCTCAAAGGGTATTAAAAAAAGTACTTCAAGTAATAAGGATACAAAAAAGTACTATTCGTAATATCTTACTCTGAGTACAAAGATTAATTTTGATTTGATTAAAGATGAAAATATTTATTTAAATATTCAAAAATAACAGAAAATATTTTTTAATTATTTTTGGAAACAAACTGTAGTTATTTAGAGTAAAATTTCCTAAAATATATTTTCATATAAATGTAGAACATAAATATATGATTGTGTAGATTTAATTTAATTTTTATTGGCACTTTTTGTTGGCTGTTGGCTTGTTAAACATAATAATCTAACTAATTTGAAAGAGAGATTTAAATAGTAAAAGTACACATATAGTATATGCAATATACTTACATGTTATTATATTAAATTTTTTGTTTTTGTTACTCTAAAGAAATTATTTAGAGCAAAGAAAAATCTAAATTATTATATTTGTGTTTATTTAATAAAAAGAATTTAATTTTGTATTTTAATTAAAAAACAAAAAAAAAAAAAAAATTTTTAAATAAAAGCTTCTTTTCATTTTGCAAAAAAAAAAAAGAAAACATTATTTTACATTCATTTACATTTTAATAGTCAAGGCTAAAGGTTCATTTCATTTTTCATAGGATCATATTATTCTTTTGTTTATATTTACATTGTGTAAAAGTAATTTTTTTTTTTTGTTTTATAAATTTTTAAATGCAGAGATACCTGAGACTAATATATTATTAATTTTTACAGAATTTAACTTCCAGTTTTACTTTCAAAACCATATAAGCAAAAGATGCATTCTATACAAAGCAACATATGTATAATTTTTTTCTTCCTATTAATTTCAAAAATGATTCTGAACTTTTTGGGGTCAAGTTTGATACATAATCACACTAATTAGATAGATTAAAATTGTAATTTTATATTTAACAGATTTTTTTTTTGAACTTTTGTTTTTTTTTTTTAAATTAATATAAACAAGGCAGAATTTAAAACAAAGGTTTTTAAAGGAGGCGGACATTTTTCAAAAGAAAATATAAACTGTTTAGAATACTGTAATTGCACCAATATTTTAAAAAATTCTTAAATTTTCATATTATATAAGAAAAATTGTGATAAATCAAGAAATAGTTTTTTTAATTTTAAGAAAAACCATAATATGTAAAAAACTAATGTTAGAATTTTAATTTTTGTGGTTTATTTTAAAAAAAAAATTAGTACAGGACACAGATGCCTAAGTTACAGGTATCTAAAAATAGTAAAATGGTTTACTCCTAAAAGTACTTAAACAAGAGGAAGTACAAAACAAATTATGAGGTAATTTAAACTAACTCCAAAATATCTTAATTCTTCTCTCAAAATTGTATGGCGGGGCCTCGGTGGTCTAGTGGGTAAGAGCGTATTAAATACGATGTAAACACCGAGGGAGTGTGGGTTCGATTCCTGTAAATTCCTGTTCACATTTATGTGGCAGAGAAATAGATTTAAAAAAAAAAAAAAATTGTATGGTTTCTTACTAAAAATCTGCCGGACTTGCATTAAATTTTGAAATTTTTCTTAGAATTCTATATATAACAAAAAAAATTGTGACACTTTCTTCAATTTTAAAGAATTTCTAAATAATTTAGAAAAACGATTTAGACATGTGAATGTATATTTTAAACGTCGAATTATTGCGTATTAATATGAAAAAAAATTTGTTCAGGTATACGTAAGTTATGGATATCTCAAAATAGAAAATTTTAAATTTTTAATCTTGATGTCTCTACATTAAAAAAATATAATGCTGAAGGTGAGATATAAACATTTGAAGAAGTTTTTTTTTCCCAAATTGAGAAGAGCATTATAATTGAGAAGAGCGATATAAAAAGGTATAGTATTTAAGCTTTAATTTTTTTATCTCACCTTGAGATGATGTGCACAGATGTTTAAGTTGTAAGTGCAAATATCAAATTTCCAACTTTTGACACCTAATATCTCTTTAATAGAGGGTGGTACAAAAAACAATCTGAGACAAATTATGTTGGTTCTCTAAAAATTTCAAGGTTCTAACTAAAATCGTTTTGCAGACATTAAGGAAGTAAAATCTTGAAAAATTTTGTTTCCACAAAACGGTTAATTTAAATGTTAATATATATATATATAATTTTGATATCGATTCATACAACAAAAAAATTATTCCTGTCGTTTTAATATTGAAAAAATATTAAGCAGAACCTAAGATATACACATTTGAAAAAATGAGTTTTTGAGAGGCTGAAGCTTCCTAATGGGTGAGCTACATAAAAAAATTATTCTATAAAATATATTTTTTTTATGTGTCTTGCCTATCGTTAAAATTATATTACTCTATCTTTAACGGTCTAGAAGTTCTATTGAAGAGGCCGACAGACAGACAGACGGGCGGACGGTTAAAATCACTCAAACACTCAAGTATAAATCACGTTAAAGTATATAAAGTTAAAATCATATATAATAATATAAGTTAAAATCACTCAAACAAAAATAAATATAAAGTTAAAAGTTAAAATCACTCATATAAAGTTAAAATCACTCAAACAAGAATCAATAATAAGATAAAGATTAAATTAAGATCAAATATTTAATAGAATTGTTTTGGTCATCATTTTACAAAATTATATTAGCTGAAATAAATGTCAACTGACCTCATCTTCCAACCCACTTGAAAAGGCACCTAAAGAATAAAAATTTTAATTATTTTCTGGAATTAAGATGTTAAAACGATTTTAAAATATATAATCAAATTTCCCTTTCCCAAACGTCTTTTTTTGTTTATATATTAGGAAAATGTACAAAAGACTTTTTATACTGTTTTTTTTTTCAGGATTAACGTGACCAAACACAGGAGAAGAATAAACAAGAAGGATGGGATGAAAATGATCATTGAATCAATGAATGTATGAAAATAGATGAATTTAGTGATAAACGGTATCTAAAAAATTTAAAATTAAAAACAAAGAAATATTAAAGCCAAATTATAATGACGCGTTGTCAAAGCTGCGCGATGCCGTTTAAAGTAGTATACACAAGTTTAAATAGCGCAAGATATAATAATGTAGCAAAGTTCTAGCAACTCGACACGCTTTTCTAAAATAGGAAATTGTTCTAAATTTGCGCGTGTTGTGAATGAAAAACAAAAACAACAATCAAATTTCAAAATCAAAACAAAAGTTCAGAGTCAACACAATATAAAAATTAGTGAAAAAGAAATTAATTAAAATAAAATGAATAATTTCGAGGAAAAAATTGAGCATTTTGATTGAAGTTTTTTAAAGTTCAATTTTTTTTTTTAACCTTATAAAACTTTACAAAATTCAAATCTTTCAGTGTACGAATTGTTTATGTTTTTATTAAATGTCAAGCGTGTAGTGTTGCGCGATTATAACTTGAAGTGCCGCACGCGTAGCAATCAAATAAGCGTAGAATTGATGCGTCATTGTAATTTGATCTTTACGTATAATAATATTTAACAGGTTGAAGAATCAAAAATTTCCACGAATTTTGTTTTAAATATAAGTTTAAAATTTTAATATATTTAATTAATTTTTTTTTTTTAAATTTTGACGTGAAACTTTTATTTTTAGTTGATGCAAAATTTAATTAAATTTATAATGTTTTTTAATTTTTTTTAAATTTTATTCTTGTTATTTTTATTTTATTTTTTTTCATACTCGTATGTATATATGTATATATACTTAACAAAAAATATCTAAAATTATTAGGTAATATTAGATATATTTAAACTTTATATAATATTTTTTGTAAAAAAAAAAAAAAAATTATATTAAAATTTTTTCAATTCGTTTTCTTTGTTTTTTTTTACTTTTTGTTTCGGAATCCGTTTAATAAAACAGAGCGGAACTAATTAGAAAGTTAGTACACAGAATAGAAAATGGATCCTTTTGGACACAACAATGATACAACTACTCAATACTTACACAATATGGTATAATTTTTTTTTTTGAAAAAAAAAAACTTTACTTGTTCGTAAAATTTAAATTTATGGTATCCGTTTTTTGTTTGTTGTTGTTTTAATATATACCTAAGGTTTCAACTATGTACTTATTAAAAATGTATTATCTAAAATGTTTTTTAAATTAAGTTTTTTTTATTTTATTAATATTTTGTTTTTTTTTATTTATTATTAGAATAATATTTTAACCAGGTTTCAACCAAAAAAAAAAAAATCTGTTATAATTTTTTCTTTAACATGAACTGCAATAATCTTCACATATGATGAAAAGCAAAAATCTTTGAATTCTTATATGATATCTTAAAACCAATAATATAACTTTTATATCTATTAGACGTTACGGACTATAAATATATTGCTTTTTTTTTGTTGATGAACACTTTGTTATTTTAGGAACTTGTTCGAGAACTTAAAGTGCTAACTTGTTAGTGCTAAGTTTTCTTATCACTCTTACCGAAAAAGCTTTGAAAACTTTTCAGCTCCATATTAAAGAGTCACCTAAATCTTGAAAAAAGAAACTATAACGAGATATTTCCGCTATTTTGTTGACAGTTTGGAATGAGATCCAGAGATAGTGCTTCACGTTCTCTATAGCGTCAATTCTTCTACAAAATCTACAGATAAGATCCACTTCCAAAACCAATCTTCTAGCAAGTCTACCGATACAACAATATGGCCCGTAATAATATCAATCAATTGTTTTATTTCAGGTCTAGAGAGAAAGAGAGAGAGATTATACATTACTTTAAACTCAAATCACACCACATAGCTCTGACTTTACTGTAAGTTGCATTACCAAGTGACCGCTCTTATACCAACTCTGACCAACTCACTTATTTATATCAAGCTTATTATTACCATTAACAAATTATAAAATCAAAATATCAACCAACTTTAGTAAATTAAAATCGATTTATTTAAAAAAAAAAAAAATTGTCTATTCGCCTAATGGAAATAAATTTAGTTTACGTGTTTCTTATTTATCTTACAGTTTTTTTTTTTGAAGTCTTTTAAAATCTCGAACTTTAAAACTCTATTAATCTACTAATTTATGCATTATTCAATAGTTAGAATTCAATAATTGATATTGGTTGCTGTTTTTAAAATATTTTCTAATGAAGTTTACTACAAGTAATTCATCTAGAATAGCTTTAATTTTGTTTATTAAACTGTTCTTCAAAAATTGTTATTTTTCTATTACTTTTGTTAGGTGTTAAATTTTTTCATTCCTTACTTTTATTGTAACCCCATCAGCTATGCTAACATTTATATTCATTTATATTCAATTACTTTATTGTTTTTTTTTTTCTTTTCTTTAATTTTGAAAATACCTGTCTGTAATTTTGAAAATATCTGAAAACTTATCGTTGATTAATATTCGCGAATCTATTTTAAAGTGTTTTTATTTTTGTTTAGACAAGTAACAATAAAAACTTTTTCAAAATTCATGACAAAAAATAAAACTACCATTAAAATTATTTGTTAAATTAATTCTGGTTGGGAGGAGAGGGGGTAGTTTTCATAAAAATCAAAACTTTTCTAAATATTTTTTGTTTTTGTCTTTGTCTTTTCTTGAAAAAAAAAAAATGACAGGAGAGAAACAAAAAAATATCTCAAGATGTTATCATATTTGTTTAAAGTTTTTTAAGTTCTTAAACTTTGTAGACTTACACAAATTCCAACATAATACCAAATGAAAAAAAAAAAAGAAAGTTAAAAACTGTTAACATTGAATTTATCTACATAAATTTTGTCTAAAAAACAAACAAAAATAAATTTTTTTTTCTTATTAAAGTCAGCCGATTTTAACTCTGAACATTTTTTCTTCACTTTCTCTATTTTTCCCTAAAATTTCTATTTTACCATCGATATTTTTATTTTTTTTTCTTTGATTTAAAGTTTATTATGTGTAATACATATTTTGTTAACTTTTTTTTGTTTTCCTTAAGTTATTGTTTTGTAATTTACAGACATTTTTAAGCGTACTTTTTTTTTTTTTTTGGAAATTTTGTTGGTTGTTTTTCTTTTACAATGTTATTTTTAATGCGAAAATACACCTGTATTTACTTAATTCAACTAAATAAAAAATATTTTTCTTTTGCGTAGCTAGTGGAAAATTAAATTTTATATATGAAGTCAAATGAAAAATAACTGGTTAATTCACTGTAAGCAGTTTAACTGTGTAAGATTATTTCGTATTTTGGACAATAAGCTGTGGATAAATTGATGTTTTGAACGGAAATTTAATAAAAAATCTATTAAAATTGTGAAAAATTTGGCTGTTTTTTCGAATAGGTGATCACAACAGATCATAACTAAATTTTCGGGAGTTAAACTGGACTCTCTTAATACCGTAAGCGCCAATTGCAATCCCCACAAAACTTCATGAATTTCATTGTAGTTTAATATCTGAAAATTTGAAAATGAACTGTGATGGTCTGGTCCGGTCACCTATTCCAAAGAACAGCCGAAAATTTTATTTAGCGTAAACCTATACCTTTTCAACTGTTATAAAATATTTATATCATGATATTTTACTGTATATGTATATGAGTATAAATTTTTACTACAATTACTTTTTTAGGTTAATTTTTTCAACTCACAGACATTCTTATTAATTTTTAATATAAAGTGAGTTTCTGAGTTGAAATATTTGCTAAAATTTGTCTAGGTGAAGTTCAGTTCTATATTTACTGAAGATTAAAATAGAACTGAAAAAGGACGAAACAATTTCTAATAAATTTTTATGTTTAAAATTTAACTATTTTACAAAACATTTTTTTATTTTTTTTTTTGTCTTAATTTTATTTTAAGTTTCAACAATTCTAAGTAATTCTGAAGGTTTTTCTGTGTACAGTTATTTTGAAAGTAAAATTTTAAATTGTAATAAATAATCCAAAATTGAATTCTATTATAACAATTAAAGCGTTTACCGTAAGAACGATGTAGCTTTTATTTAACAATATAATGTTGAGAAATCGATAAAACCAATTTCGTTGTTAATACATCACCCATATAAAAAGGTATTTTTACTAAATAAAATCTTATTTTGATAACGCAACATATAATAAATTGATCTAACTTCTTCTTGAAGAAACTTCTTCAGTTATTAAACTGAAAAAATTGACTAAATATGTATTGAAAAAAATTTAGGTTATTAAAATAATAAACACAATTCAGACCATTGACGAAAAATTCACAATTAAAAACTTAAAACAAATGCATTATTTATATGTACCATCGATGCACAATCAAAAAGACTTCGTCGCCGATATTAAGTTATTTTTAATTTTTTCCAGTTTACATAATCGGGTTTGACATTTATTTCTAAGTAATAAAAATTAAACACGTTGTTTATTTTGCATAATATTTCGCAAAAATTATGTTTGATTTGACAAAAAATAGTTGGCCGAAGCGTATTTCGTGAATGGTCAATGGTTGGAATTGTATTTATAACTAAAACGTAAAAAAAATTAAATATAGATTCAAATATACACATAAAATTTTTGATAGTTTATATTGTTCGATATTAAATTTTTAATATAAAATTTTAGAAGCTACATTTTAACAGACAACCTATTTAATATTACATATATATGTATGTATATGTATCTATATGAATTAATCATATATTAAAAAACAATAAAAAAAAAAACTTTGTTTAGTAATATCCTTTAGGTGACATCTTAATAAAATTTTTGACCCCATTTTTTTTTTTTTTTGCTATTTTTTTTTAATTTAAATCACAACTTCATAATATAAAAATTAAATTCCTTCACATATTCGAATAAAAATTTGAAAAAATAAAAAACGCATTACAAAGCACAACAAATAAAAACAATAAAAAACATAAAAAAAAAAAACCAAAAAAAAATGTAAGAACTTGTTGCCTTTTTTTTTTTGAAGTTTAAAGACTGAATGATGTTTAACCTTAAAAAATTTCATCCTTTTTTTTTTTATTTTTTTTTTATTAATAAAATGTTTGGACTGGGAATAAACATAGGAATTTTTTTTTTTTTTTTAAGCGTACGTATATCTTATAACATCATTAAATTATTTGAATTTTCGAATATAAAAAGGATAGTCTTTGACATATTTTTTGTATAACCATTTGTAATTTTTCATCTAAAGAGACATACAACACAAAACAACCAAAACAAATAAAAAAAATAAAAAATAAATAAAACCAAAATATTGGAAAATTTTTTAGCATTTCTTTTTAGAAGAAAACAAAAGTGTGGACAAAAAAGAAAAAATGTCCTCAAACCTTTCGGAATATTTTATTTGTAAATCGATACAATATGTTTGAAAAAAACAAAAAAAATAATAATATCGAAAAGTTACCAAGAACTCAATAAATTCTAATCTTGATCCTTTTTTTTTTTTTTTTTGTTTTTCTGATATTTTCTTTTTATTATAAATATTTTTTCCTTTTTGATTTTCTTTTTTTTTTAGATGCCAAACTATAAATTGAACCAGAGGGGGAGGGTTCCGATATATTGGTTCTATATTGTCTTTCAAGCAGAAAAAAGGGTCTGCTTGAATTTTTTAAATTTTAAATTCCAAAAAGAAAAAAAAAAAATGAACACAAAAACAAACCAGTTAAATATTGCAAGTCTTGTGTGAACATTTTTTAAGGATATATTATATTTTTAAATTATAATTTATAATATAATAAAAGTGTAATAATGTAGAAAATTAGTATTTAAAATTATATTATTGTTGCAGTACCAAAGATCATAAAATCATATGCAATTTTATTTCACTTATAAATAAATTCTTTCTCAATCTGTGATCATTTCGAACGACTGAATTAATGTAAGAATACAATATCTATCTCTAATTCGAGTAACTCATTTTTGTTGTTCAGCTGTTAAATTAGAAAATATTTTTCCAAGAAGATTTAACCTAGAAAAACTTAAATATCAACTAACTTTCACAGATATTGTATAGATTTATTGAAATAATTAGAGTATTTCTCTCTCAAAAATAATTATCTAATATATAGTAATTAAAAATAACCTAAATATACCTATTTTAAGAATATAGACACACAATCATACTGGTACAAACTATCATTTGCTCTTACATGGATCTATGTTACAGACCATAAAGACATATTATAAAATTTACATTTGAAAAATATCATGGTACAAAAAAAATTAAAGAATATTCCATTTTAAAATGACTACAAGGTATTCATTTTGGGGTGGTATGACTTAACTTCCATGGACATAAGTTCTCTGGAACTATAATGTCTACTTAACTGAATTTAAGTTCCATGAAAGTTTTAACAACTTTGTGTTGGAAGCTAAGTCTCAAATAAAATGAACATAAATTCTGAACTTTTTTGTTGGAAGTTATGTCTCAAATAAAATGGCTATAGTTCCACTTTTTTAATATGTAGGTATACAAAAATTAATTAAGGAGGATTTTAGAGTTGATTGTAAAATCAAGATTATATTCTAAATTATTCTGGGAAAATGCAATTTTCTGATTTTTAACTTAAACTTAACTTAAATTTAACTTAAATTTTCTGATTTTTAACTTAAAACTCTCCCCATTCAGAATATCGCATATGCATATATATATATATTTACATTTTGGAAAAAGGAGTAATTCTAATTTTCTAGCATTCAAGATTTTTTTCCAGCAAAATTTAAATTCAGGATATTTTTTCTTTAATGTTTTATACATCCACATACATGTATAATATAAATATATATATTTCCGCTTTTTCCAGATTTACAAAACTTAAATATGACTTTAACAAAACTTAAATTACTTTCGTTCGATGTTCGATGACTAAAATAAAATTGTCATAATTCCAATGGAAGTTATATCTCATAGTAAATATATGTCATACTCATAACTCATAAGTTTCATGGAATTTTTGTCTTGTCTTGGAACTTAAGTCCTTTTAAAAACGAACTTTACTTCCATGGAAGTTAAGTCCATTTAAAAGGAGACATAAGCTTCATGTAAATTATGTTCGTGGAAATTAAGTCATGCCCCTCCCACCCTTCATTTTACATAACTTAATAATAAATATGAGTAATAAACTAATTTTATTAAAATCATATTAGTTATATATATCTTATAATAAACCGTGATACATTGCTATAATTTTTCCTTTTATTTTTTACATTTATATTTAAAAAGGACATTACGACTATATATTCTTTGATAGATACTTTTTGTCCATAGATATAATAATATATAACTAATAATATTATGTTTGTATATTTTGTATATGGGACACGTATAATATTCATCTTTTGAATTCTAGAATTTATTTCCGTCTCTTTCTAGTTTTTTTGTTTTTTTTTTTTTCTTGATTTTATTTTATTGTTTTTATTTTGTTTTATTTTAGAATAAAAAAAACATTTTTCAGATTATTTTGTATTCAAGATTTTTATTTTAATTTTAATTTTAAGTTTTAGTTTATTTTTTGTTTTTATTTTTGCTTTGATTTTTACCGTTATGTGTTTAAACCCTATTATATTGGTTAAAACAATTCTCTTTTTCTTTTGCAGCATAAAACAGAATCCTTTTTTAACTGTTTAAAAGTAAAAAGATGATGGTAAAATAATACTAATACAAAATAAATTTTGTATTTGTTGTTTTTTTTTTTTTTTTATGTTTTTCATTTTGCACAAAAATTATTTTTTTTTAGAAAATTTTTAGAAGAAAGTTGTTTATTCGTTTTCCCGTCTGTCTAATTTGGGTGACTCTAATTTAAACTTGCAAAAAAAAAAAAAAAAATCTAGATTTGATTTTTCTTAATATCCTTTAACAAAAAAAAAAAAAAAAAAAATTGTAAGAAAAACTGTTTTTTTTTTTCTTTTTTTAAAATTTAAAATTTTCGGATAATTTTTGGAAATGTGCGTCTTTAAAAATCCTTAGTTTAATATTCTGACAAAATTATTTCATATATGTGTGTATATATGTAGATATTTTCCTGTTATATGTCGTGTTATTATTATTTCTACATGATTGTTTTGGGATAATTTATGTTTTTTGTTTGTTTTCTTTCATTTTTTTTTTTTTTTGTTATTATTTTGTTTTCTATAGAATTCCTAAATCATAAAATAAACAAAAAAAAAAAAAAAAAAACGAAAATAAATAAAAAAGAAGTCGACAATCGAATTTTAAAACTTAAATTTGAAATAATACTTTTCTTTACATTTTTTTTTTTTTTGTATCTAATGCATGGCATATTTTTTAAAATATAATATTATTGTGTGGTTTTATTTTCTATATATGTGTCTGTTTTTATTGAAAAATAAATATAAGTTTTTTTTCTTTTTTTTTTTTTTTGTAAAAAAAAACATTTATTTAAAAATGTAACGATATGTAATATATGATATGAAATATTTGGGTTTTTTATATTTATTTTTTTAGTAAATTTTAATATAAACACAACATTAAAATAGTAAAAATGGAGAAAAAATAAAACAAAAAATAAAAATAAATAAAATATAAGAAGAAAATAAAACAAAAACAAAAAGAAAAACCAACAAATCATATATAAAAACAATAACTGGGCAATTTTACTAAAGAGAAAATTCTTAATAATTGGGTGAAATGATAATATGGTAAAATATTATTTTTTTTTTTTCTATTTGTATTTATTTTAATATTTATAAAAATAAAATCACAGTTAATTTTTGAAAAAAAGAAAAAAGAATTTAAAAATGAAATATATCCTTTTTATTTTTAAAAATTTAATATTTTTGATTAAAAAAAATATTTTAAAAATTAGGAATTGAAAAATTTTTTTATTTTAAAAAAATAAATAGCCTGATCAAATCCTATTGACTTGATCAACACACTACAGACAAAAAATAAAAATTTAAAAAAATTTGCTGTGAATATCCTTAAAAATTCGCTGAAATTATTAATTAAACCAAATTGACAAATTTGGGTGGTAGATAAGAATTTCATCAAATTTAGAACTCAAAAGAGTAGTTCAGTCAAATTGCCTTTCCAAATTTTATTGATTTGGTTGACTGGGCTAGTGACAGAAAATAAAAGTTTAAAGAAATTTGTTGTGAATATCCTTAAAATATCCGCTGAAATTGGATTTTAATTTTTGGATTGTTAAAATTGACAAACTTGAATGTTAGATACAAGAATTACATCAAACTTAAATTTGAGAGGGGTAGTTCAGTCAAGCGAAAAGACGAGAAAATTAAACATTATATGAGCAAATCTTTATTAGCTGGAAGCAAAAAAAAAAAAAGAAAATTCTTAAAACAACTCCGTATAAGAAAATATATTATAAATTTGTTTAGATAAGAAGTTCAAATATAAATAAAAAATGTTATAAGGAAGCGAAACCAAATTGAAAACTTTCAATTAAAAAAATTTTTAATTTTCCAAATTCAAATCTTCGATTGAATTTCAAATCTAAATTCGGCAAAACATGGTGTGCTGCTCTCACGAACTTCGAAAAAAAGAAAACCGAAATGAGTTTTGAAATTTTGGGAATTTATTCTGTGAAATGAGAAATTTAAGGATTTCATAATTGGGAGTTTTGATTTGGTGATTTTGAGTTGGGGATTGTGTAATTTCATTGCTATTCAAGGATTAACCAAAAATAACTAATAAAATTAAGTTTAGTTAAAGATAAGTAAAACGAACATTTTCGTGAGAAAAAATTTAAGAGAATTAGATACATCAAAACTAACTTAAAACTTGTATGAAGCTCTCACCAAATCCCAAAACAAGAAAACCGAAATGAATTTTGGAATTTGAGTTTTTCGTAATTGGAATTTTTGATTTATAATTATAATTTTAATTTTAATTGTAATTTATATATATATATATATATAAAACATATATGTAATTGTAATAATACATAATGCATTATTTCCTATTACAGATTATGTTAAAATTATTTTTCATATTACTTTTAATAGTCTGCACATTTGTGTTCCCAGCTTAAAACGGCCAGTTTGTATTCAATATATCAAAATTTAAAGCAAAATTAAACACTTTTCACCCATTAACTAATCATCAAGATATAATTGCCTTCAATTTTCTCTTATAACAACATTTAAAAAGTCTAAGTATAGTATTTAAAAATTTTATTCATTTTTCTTCTCTTTTCTTTACTTTATTTTTGTATTGGATTAGACTGGGAAAAAAATTTCCACAATTTGTGCTATGAAAAAAAAATTTTCATAAATTCTACCTTTAGTTTTTACCTCAGATACAGATACAGAGATTAATATTTAAAATTTTTAACTTTTATTGAGTTCTCAAATCTATACAATACAAAAGTTTTTTCTGAAGTAATTTTTTGATCATTACTAATGATCTTATCCCTATGTCAACATTTCTAAATGATTAGTATGGATACGAAGAACTAAAATTTCTCAAAATTGTATGTACGTATTTAAAATATAATATAAATTATAAAAAATAGGTACCAATAGTTAAAAACAAAAATATTTTTTTTGTTTTTTAGGTTATTCTCCTGCAACATAAATGTGACAAGGAAATTACACAGTTTTTTCTTTTCACGGCGTGACTGTAAATGTCGTGAGAAGGACTTATTCTTACGATGTGTGTAGGATTTGAACCTACATTCCCTCGGTATTTATAACGTATTTCATACTTTCTTACCCAACTAGACTACCCGAGGCCCATTATTTTTTTAAGAATTAAGACTGATGGAATTTTTGTAAAGAAAGTATTTAAAAAAAATTTTTAATTCGTAAACTTATTGTATTCTTTTATTCTATACTAATTTTTAACAAACACGTAATAATACTTTCTAAAAAATTATTTTATAAAAAAGTTAGCTATTTTTATGCAAGCTAATTTAACCTTAAGATAAGTTAACTTTTTTTTTATTCATTTAAACGTATGTTAGAAAAATTTCAAAACTCTTACTAAATAAAGTTTTTAATTTTTGTAACCATTTCTATACACATTTTTTTGTTTTTTGTTGTTTTTTTTTTTTGAAAATTTGAATTTCAATTGTTCGGATAACAATATAGAAGACTTAAAAAAAAAAATTCTCCATGTCATTAAAACATTTAAACTTTTTAGTATTAGATGGAAAGTTTTTAAAAAGAGCATGTATAAAAAAAAACTTTGAAGAACGTTCAATTGAATAAAAAGTATAAACACACAAAAAAAAAAAAAGTAAAAATCAAAATCCGTAATGAAATTTAAATTAAAAAATTATTTTTCAATTTTTTATATTATTATTTTTTTTTTTTGTTTTGTTCTGAAAATAAAGTTTTTCTTCTTTCGTTCATATTGAAATTTTTCGATTGGGAGATCTTTTTGACAAAATGACTATCATTTAAAATTTTCAATACATTTTTAGTACAATTCACAATGTATTATACTTATACATATGTATGAATATATAGGTTTGTTTATATAAAGCTTTTTAAATTTTTATTATTTTATGTGCCTCAAATTTAATTTTAAATAAAAAATTTTGTTTTTTTTTTTTTGAAAGTTTTCAAAATGTGAAGAGGAAATTTACAAAAAAATAAAAAAAAAAATTTTTTTTTTTAATAAAATATTCACAATAGCTGATATCAGAAATCAATTTAAATCTTTAATAACAAAAAGGAATAGATAAAAAAAAAAAATAATGTTAAAACTTAACGACAATATTATGGTATAAGAAAAATTTAAACTTTACATTCATATCAAAATGACTTCTATATAATATGTATTATATTTCTATAAATATACACACATACTTGTATACACACAAGTACAAATAATATTATTTTTTTTTATTCGCTTCCTTAAAAAAAAAAAAATAAAATAAGATATGAAATATATGTATATGTTGGCACCGATATATAAATGTATATGCCAGAAATATATATATATATATATACATATGTATACAAAAAAGTTGAAAAATTAAAGTAAAAGAAACCAAAAATTAAGAGTAAAAAAAAAAAAAACGAAAACTTTAAAATATTCTAGAACGCAAACCAGTTAACAAGAAGACATAAAATCAGAAAAAAAAAAAAAAAAATAGAAAAGATTTAACAAAAAATACTAATAAGACTAAGAAATTGTTAAAAAAAAAAAACAAAAAAAAAAAAACTTTATGTAAGTTGACAATTGAACCAGACACACACAAAATGTTTGGTCTTCTTTTCCCGCACAGAACATTATACTTGTTCTTATAATTATGTACGAGATATAAATCTATCTCGTATTACAGAAAGTTTTATATTTTTTTATTTTTTTTTTTTAAATTTCATAACTATATCTATATATAGTAATCTATATCTTTAGATTAGAAGACTAACTACATATTTTACAGTTGGCCTAGTTAAACTTATTAGTTTTACGAACTTATAATAGAAATTTTAAGATGTGAAAAGTGCACAAAATAAATAAAATATAATAACAATAATAATAATAAAATAAAAAAAAGAGTATTAATGTGAATGATGACAAAAACCAATGAAACTATCAGAGTCATGAACCACATACATTTACATGTAATGTATGTGTAAAACCTTTCTAACAAAATTTTTCATAAAATTATTTTTTGTTTTGTATTAAATTTAATAGTGTTTTGTCTAAAAGAATACATTTTAAGTTAATAATAAATATATTTTATAATTTTGTAATGAATTAAGTAATTTGTAAAAATATTGTGATTTATAAAATGTTTATGAAATGCTACACCAAACAAAACGAAAACTATACATTTTCTATCAACATTACTTTTTATGTGAACATTTTTTATGTAACTGATTAATTACTCCGCATGGGGTCTCGTTGGCCTATTGGGTAGAAGCATATAAAATACGCTGTAAACACCGAGGGAGGGTGGGTTCGAATACCACACACGTCATAAGAGTTATTCCCCCTTACGACTGTAGCCACGTCTGAACAGGACAGGCTGTGTAATTTGCTGTTCACATTTATGTGGCAGAGAAACGCAATAAAAAAAAAAAAACAAAATACTCCGCAATCATTTCTTTAAATTTATTATTTATTCATTAATCGTAGTCTCAAATTTAACAAAATTAATAAAATAATTTTTAAAAAATTAAATTATTCTATCAAAATTTTTACTTAGAGTTTTTATCTAAAATTCTATCCTAGAGAGGATATATATCACAGACAATGTATCATTTTGGTACTATTTCCTCGTATATTTGGTATAGTCTACTATGTTCTTTAATTAGCCTGTAAATTTCAATAATAATAAATTTCAGAAATAAAATTAATTTTACAATTTTATTTTCGAATAACTGGTTTAAATCTGTGAAGATAAAGAATCCAATCCAAAAAATTTTTTGTCTGAGATTACCTAGGACCGGACAATCGCAAAGAAAGTGATGAAGAGTTTTCGCCATTCTTTCCATTTTGTAACTTCTATACACTGTATATTGTAAAGAATACAAATTCGGGTTGCATGGGTTCCCATACTAGCCATCTGACCTACAATTATCCCTGCAATGTATTTTTACGAGTGTAGATTAACAGTTATTTTGTTTGTACGAGTGTAAATTAACAATTCGTTTGTTCTTTTTTCTTTAATAAAAGTGGAGCCCATCCTTCTTCATATTTTGCAGTTGCTCATACTACCCCAATTAAATTTCGAAATAAATAGAAAGTATGAGAAAATATGCTTTAAACAAAGTTTCAAAGAAGTATGTACTATATTTGTTTCACAATTCTGCTCATCCCCCTTTCTTTCTAATTCATTGGTCAATTTGTTACTTTCAATATGGTTTTTATGGCCGTTTTTTTCCAATCAATAATTTTTATGGGTGCTTAACTATCAACACATATGGAAATCTTGCCAGGGAGAATTTTTACCATTACCACCAGTTTGTTAAAATAATTTTTTATAATAATTTAATTCCCGATAAGTTTTAACTTTTTTAAGTAAGACAGAGGAAATATAAAAATGTTTTTTTTAGACATCAAAACTTAGAAGTTTTCACTTAGAAGTTTTGTTTCAAAATGATTAATTTCAAGTTTTTATCCTTAAAAGATATTATGAGATTTTGGAAATACAAAATTTTGGTGCAACATAAGGCTAAATGAAAACTCCTCATTGAGAAAAAATTATATTGCTTTTGACTTGGTTTATAAATTGTTCCTGTAGTTTGATATTGTTAGTTTGAATAAGTTTTCAATGCAACTTAAGTTATATTTATTTAAAAATCAGTGTTGCCAATTTTTTTCGAAATGCAGCGCTGTAATGGAGAGTTACATAAGAAAGCTTTTCTACAAGATTTACTTTTTTATGTGATATACTTATTAAAAAAATTTGATTAGTTTAACACAAAGTGTGAAAATATTAACAGATCGACGGATAAACGTATGAGCGCGATAAGAAATGGATAGAAAGCAAATAGACAGATGGGCGGTCTGGTTGAGATAAACAAATAAATAATTATAATGATAATAAACAAATTATTTTATATTTTTCATGTCTTCGAAGATTTCTCACATATTCCAAATTTTTAATTTTATAGCCTTATTGCCTTAAATTTTACAGTCTTCTTTAAAGAAAAAAACCGAAGAACGGAAACAGTAATTTAAAAGAAAAACAATTTTTAAATGCTTTTACCAGCTTCCAAAGAACCATATAGAATCTCTCTCTAAATAGAGCAATATATGCGTTTTGAATATTATAAAGAATTGAAGTTTTCACATTCTCCTGCTCAACTGTTCTGGTATGTAAAAGTCAGTATACATTTTTTTAGATCAGTGCTCAGGTGAGTGAAGCTCAGAAAAACTTGTTCATGTATAACTGTTGAAAAAACAGATATATTTTATATATGGCTAATATATGTTTTTTGACTAAAAATTATATCCTATAATAAGTTTTAACTAACTGATAATATTTTAGAGTGTAATATGTATCCTATATATTTACTTTATGAGTTTTTACTATTACAAGATATAGATACATATTTTTTTTTTTTCTTCCTAACTTTTAAATTTTTCTTTTAGATTTTTTCTTATTCTTATGTTTACTCTTGTTGAACACATAACCTTAAACTTTATCTAGTTATTGGATTGTTTATGAGGAAAAATTTTTTTAGTGGTAAACAAAAGTTCAATTTTTAAAGAGCGTAAAGTGAAAAGTTTGTAATTTAATTTTATGAGAGAAAAAGTAAAGAAAAACAAATAAAATAAAGTAAAATTAAAAAAACTATACTAGTAAATTATTATCCACATTCAAAAACATATAAATTTTAAAATGGCGGCAAAGAGTTAACCATGAAGACTCATTGCTATGGTCACATTTTATTATTATTATTATTTTTGTTTTTTTTATTTTTTTTTTTTTTTGTAGATAAGGAGCAACTTACTCATCCAACTGAACAATTTTAAGTTATCACAATATTTAACTTTATAACAAATCTAAAAAGTTTTTTTTGTTTTTTTCAGATCATTGTTTTATTATTAATGTTAAATTTTTTGAAGTTTGAAGTAGTATACAGCATTACTATATTTATATTTTTTTATATTACTATAATTAAATTATTTATTTTTAAATATTAAGTCTGAGAAGAAAGAATCCAATAATATAAAAATAAAGAAAAGTGTAGAATTGGCTGTGTCAATTGCAGGATACACAAAATTATAGTAAATGTTGTTTCCATAAAAGTCAATATTCTTTTACATAATTTCTTATATATAGTTTAAATAGATATTTTCTGAGTTATGCGCTGATATAAAAAAACAAGATGTATGACAACTACTGGAACCTAATGGCTGAATTGATTCTATTTCAATAACGAAACTGGTATTAACATAAAAATCAAATAATAAAAATTTCAGAGTTTTAGTTCCACTATTTTTGAGATATCGTGCGAACGGAATGCACTCAGCTAAATCGACAATTATATTGTCTCCTTTAAACTATTACGGACGTAATGGCAGATTTATTATACCCTTGAACTAGTTAGTTAAGTGGTTCGATCGGCACAGTGATAGAACTTTTGGAATTAAAGGGCGTTTTTGAATTGGAATCAAAGACCATAATTAAAAGGAATTAAAACCCGCGGACTTTAATTCCTTTTGAATTGGAATTAAGACCCATACTATTTTTTGTTATTAAAAGAAGAGAGAGTAATATAATGTGTAGAGCAAAAGCATTAAGAGGGATTTTAGTGTTTTGGCTAAAAATTGGGGTATCCCATTTTTTCAGAATATTTGCTAATATGTATATGTGCGAGATTCTGAATTGGGAGGGATTTTAGAGTTTGTTACAAAGAGAGTTTGTTACATGGTTATATTATTTTTCCAAAATATGTATATACGTAGTACTCCTATTGTCAGTGATTTTGGGAGGGGTTTTAGGATTGTATTTAAAATTAGGATTAACGTCTTTTACAGAATAATTAGATATAGGCACATGCGAGTTTTCAATTAGGAGGATTATATACATATTCTGAAGAAAGCGTTTAACCCTGATTTTGTAACCAACTCTAAAATCTCTCCTAATTCAGAAACTCCGGTATATGCATATATCTAAATATTCTGTAAAAGGCTTATAACCCCGATTTTGATTCAATTATAAAATCCCTCCCAAAACCCCTGAGGCCTTAACAATGGGACAGAAGTCCCATGAAACTTCGGGCTCATTGAAGTGAGTCAAAATTCCCAATGAGACTTCTGACACGTCACTAAATAAAATCCAGTCAAATGAAATACAGACTCATGATAGTAACCTTTCTGTTACTCAGTGGGCTTTAATTTTTTTTCGAAATGGACTTAAAGAAATGGACTCAATATCTAGTCGAATTAACTCCCATGGGCTTTAATTCTTTTTTAAAATGGATTTAAAGCCTACGGGCGTTAATTCCGAAAGTTTTGGTATTAAAGCCCGCGGGCTTTATTTCTTCGGGCGTTCTGTCACTGCACCGGTCTGATCAGATAGCAATTAAAGAAATAATAGAGTTAAAATTCTGCAATTTTACTCATTTCATTTTTATATAAATGCAAGTTTCGCTATTGAAATTGAACTAGTTTCATAGGCGGGTTTGAATAGCTGTCATAACTTCTTTTTTTATTTGAGAACAACACAAAGTCTATTTACCCTAGGTATCTGTAAAATATGATTGGTGTAGCAAACAATTTCGGAGAGCTGTCATAAAACTTTTTTATATATGCAAAATTCATTATCTATATACCTAAGCGGCGTATTTTAAATTTTGTTTAAAAAAGTTAAATTTTGTACTATAATGATTATTCTTGAGTTTTAAATAAAAGACCTTCATGTTTTACTTTCTACTTAATACTCTCTTTATTAAACTTAATTTGGCTATTTATAAACTTAAAACTAACGCTACTAATACTAATTAACTTTTAGTTATTCTTATTATCAAATTGTGCAATATCAGTATATACATATAAATTTGGTAATTAATATCATTTGCATTCCTTATCGATAATTATGGTATTAATGCATATCACAATTATTATTGCATTCCTTTGGGTCATTGCCTTCCTGAAGTATAAGAAATGTGATAGATGATGATTAATCATTATGATCATTCTAAGTATTGCATACAAGAGACGATTGGCAATGATCAATCATCATGTTATCATGTATTGGATTCATATTTCTCAAAGAGGTAAGTCGTTCAATGTACTTAGGTATATTACTCAAGTTATCAAAGGAATTATAAATTAAATGGGCAATCCACTATGACATACTTTATACCCATGCGATAAGTGTTATATAATTTATACTACATCTCCCTCCGAAAGAAAAAGGAAAGGGAAGAAGAAAAAAAATTAATCATCACAATAACTTTGTTTGTTTGCACAACCAGTTGTGTGGGGTTTTTTTTTTTTTTTTTTTTTTTTTTTTCTTCACTTTTCTTTTTGTTCGATTGTTTTTGAAATTTTATACTTTATTACTGTGAGGGTACAACAAAAAAAATATATTATATATGCATATACTGTAGACATTGTTGATATTGCTTCTCTTATATATAAAAAAAATTTGATAGAAATCAACGTTCATTTGAGAAAAAAGTTTTATTCTAATAGAATCTTATTTATTTATTTTTATTTTATCTGCTTTTTTTTTCTTATATTATGTATTTTTGCTGAGCTGGCCAACTCATTTAAGTTTATTAATCTAGTTCAGTTAAATTATTTTATGTTAAAACAAAATTAAGAATACTTTTAGTTATTAATCTTATACTAGACTATCGAATAATTGATATATAAAAGTTAAATTAGTATGGTTTTATTATAGAAATCAATGTTTATATTTTACTAATCTATTTTTATGTACATTTTCTTCTCTATTATTTGAACTTATAATTTTTATATTAGAACCTTCTATACTTTTTATTACATATGGGCCCTTATATAAGGCATCCAATTTATGAGCATTTTCCTTTCTTAGTAAAACCTCGTCATTTACTTTAAAATCGTACCCTTTCACGTTTTGGTCGTATAATCTTTTGTTGTTTAATTTAGCTTTTTGTAGTAAGTATTGTGCGTTCTTGTTCATGACTTGTAGATTGTATTTAAGTTCCTTACTGTAATCGTCAAAGTTGTAAATTGGTTCAATTTTGCTGTTAAGAATAAATTCTGGTATTAATGGTGTTTTACCAAAAACCAATTCAAATGGAGCGTATTTTTCTTGAAAGCTCGCATTTGGTGTTGAGTTATGACAATAAGTAAAGTATGGTAAGTAACTGTCCCAATTGTCTTTATTTTCGTTTATGTATGAACGTAAGTATTCGTTAAGAACTCTGTGATTTCTTTCTACAGTTCCTAAAGTTTCATGGTGGTACGCTGTAGAACACTTATGTTCAATATTTAACAACGAAAGAACTTCTCTCATTATTTGATTCTTATATTCGGTTCCTCTATCTGTTAAAATGTTTTTCATAGGTCCGAATATCAGAACACAGTTCTCAACTATGGC
The DNA here is from genome assembly GCA_947095535.1 of Poecilobothrus nobilitatus. NCBI lineage: Eukaryota > Metazoa > Arthropoda > Insecta > Diptera > Dolichopodidae > Poecilobothrus > Poecilobothrus nobilitatus. The sequence continues at coordinate 320,250,497 of OX352772.1, read as the reverse complement.
TTTTGCAACGGTTTTAGCATCTTTGTTGGGAATTGGTACTGTTATTAAAAATTTAGTCAGGTCACAAATAATTGTTACTGCATATTGATTGTTATTTATTGTCTTTGGTAACGGTCCAATTGTATCAATTATTACTACGTCAAACGATTTTTGTGGGGTCTCTGTTAATTGTAAAGGTTCTTTATGTTTCATTTTTGTCTTGTTTAGTTGACATTTTCTACAATTTCGTATAAATTTTGCTATGTCTTTTGCCATATTTTTCCAATAATATTTTGTTCTTAACTTGGCATATAGTCTTTTCTGTCCAACGTGTCCTCCAAATATAGGATCGTTGTGATATCGATTTAATATTTCATTTTTATCTAATGTCTTTTCAACTGTTTTTGGTGTATTTATTATCGCGATTTTTAATTTGTTTAATACTCTATTACCTATTTCTTTAAATTCCTTTATGGTATGCTGAGTAAATATGATATCATTATTATCAATTTCTATTTCGTTTATATTTAAATTATTAGTTTTTTCTTCTAATCCGCGGAAAAATAACTCTAATGTTATTTTCTTTTTAGTTGTAAATTTACCTATCTCAAAACTAATTGCGCATTTTCGGTTTTTAAATATTTTACCTAGGATTTCCTTTTTATAATTCATTAATTTTATTTTTGGAATTTTCCAATTCTTGAGTGCTTCATATATTTTAATATCCCTATTTTTAGTACAGTCTTCCTTAGAAGATTGTATTCTATCTTTACTATAGTTATTATCATTTTTATTTTCATTACTATTCTCATTATTGTTGTTGGACGATCTTGTTTGTACTCTCATTATTTGAGCCATTTCCTTATTTTCATGGGTAAATCGTAAATCTTTTATATTTATGCGTGATAACGCGTCAGCTACTACATTTAGTTTTCCTTTAATATACTCTACTGTAAAGTTATATTCTTCTAAGTCTAATCTCATTCGTGTTAGTTTGGATGATGGGTTTTTTAATGAAAACAAATAAGTTAGTGGTTTATGATCACTTTTTACTGTGAAATGTGTACCGTAAATATATGGTCTGTAGTGTGTAATTGCAAAATGGATTGCTGCTAACTCTTTTTCGATCGTGGACTTATTGGATTCCCCTTTTGTAAAAGATCTTGAGGCGAATGAAATTGGTAAATCCGTGCCATTATAGTTTTGAGTTAACGCAGCTCCTACGGCATCTTTTGATGCATCTACTACTAAGATAAACTCTTTTGAAAAATCTGGATAATGTAAAATAGGTGGTTTTAATAATGAATTTTTTAACTTTTGAAAAGCCTTTTGACAATCTTCATTCCAAATAAAGGTTGCTTTTTTTCTAGTTAAAGCATTCAGTGGTTTAGCTATGCCAGCGAAATTTGGAATAAATTTCCGATAATAATTTGCGAAGGCTACGAAACGTCTAGTTTCGTCTTTATCTTTAGGTGTTGGATATTTGGTTATAACGTCATATTTAGTGTCATCTGGAAATATACCTTGATCCGTACATTTATGACCTAAATATGTAACTTCTGATTTGAAAAATTTACACTTTTCCGGATTTAGTTTTAAATTATATTGTTGACATATTCCGAAAACAGATTTCAAATTCTTTAAATGATGATTCTCTGAACACCCTGTTACTATTATATCATCCATATAAAGAAAACATTGTAAGGGTGTTGCACCTGCGAAAGCGAGTGACATCATTCTTGAAAATGAATTCGGTGAGACGTTAAGTCCGAATGGAAGAACTTTCCACCTATAGCTACCGGATTGCGTGCTAAAAGAAGTTATGTCTCTAGATTGTTCATCTAATGGTACTTGATGAAAACCAGAGTATAAATCCAATGTTGAGAAGAATTTAGTTCTACCTAAATTATCAAGAATATCTTCTATTCTTGGTAAAGGAAATTTATCAGCTATTAGTTTTTTATTAACCATCCTATAGTCAATACACATTCTCCATTTATTTTTATTCCCTTTTTTCGGTACTAATATAATGGGGCTGTTATAGTTAGATTGACTAGGTTCAATCAATTTATTTTTGAGTAATTTATTAACTTGTTTATTTATTTCGTCCGTTTGCGTATGAGCTTGCCTGTAGTTTTTAATGTATACTGGATTATCATCCATAATCCTTAGTTTTTGTTTATAAAAATTGTTAACAGACATAGGGTCTGTTTCTAATTGAAAAATATTGGAATACTCATCACATAATTTAAGCAATTTGGGTAAGTATACTTTATTCGAATTTTTTGCAATAATATCATTTAATTCTTTTGTTCTCATATTATTTTTATTGAAATTTTGTTTTAAATTTATTATTTCAAAATCAGACAACGGTAAGGTTTTTAGTTTGGTATCAGATGATATTATTTTATTTTCTGAATTTGTATTCATAACTCGCACAAAAGGGTTCTTAGAGGCCACTATTGTTCTAGGTATGAATACTCCTTCTGAAATTTCCTGGTCTAAGATTAGACATTCTTCTTCTGAGGGTAAGTAGAATTTCCTTACAACCTCTGAACGTGCCGGTAATACTATTGTTTGTGTATTAGGGCCGCTCAAAATTGGAATTTGTAATATATTACAATTTGTTTTCATTGTTATTGACATATTTTCATAGTTAATATTGCATTTATAAAATTTTATAAAGTCTTTACCGAGTATTCCATCTGATGGTATATCGAAATTGTCTGGTACAACGTGTAGTTCGCATGATAGTTCGAAATTTTGTACGTAAACTTTTGTATATACCGCACCCAACGATTCAATATATGAATGAGTTATTCCTTTTATTTTTATTTTATTATTTTTATTTAGATTAAAATTGTTGTTAATAGATGAGATTTTTATTAACGAAATGTCTGCCTGAGTGTCTATTAGAAAATTTAATTTTGCTTTATTTAATTTAGTGAATATTGAAATGTAGTCTGACAAATTAAGATTTAACGTATAGATATTTTTAATTGAGTCATTTACTCTTCTAATTCTAGTACTTCTGCCCCCCTCTGCCCATGCCATTGAGGGGCTGTAGTGTTTTCCATATACCTAACACTACCATAGTTTCTATTATTGTTTCTATTGTTATTATTTCTATTTTGTTGGTTGTTAGATTGTTGGTTATTATTAAAATTGTTATTAAATTTATTGTTACGGAAATTGCTATTTCTATTTTTATTAAAGTTATTATTACTTCTATATTTATTTTTATTAGAATTGTTATAATTATTATTATTACTAGGTCTATAATTAAAATTATTACTAAAATTTTTATTCCTAAAATTACGATTTAACGGTCTTGAATTAAATGATAGAACCTGTTTTTCTTTGTTTTCTGTATTAGTTTCTACTATAAATTTAGCAATGACTTCTTTAGGATCTTCAAATTTTGAAGATGCTAACACTGATTTTACCAAGTCAGACCTTGCTGAGGCTCTACACATATCAATTGTTTTTTCAACTGATAGTTCGACTGCCTTAGCGTTACTTATCCCTTCCATTACTAAGGATCTTCGAAACATTTCAGCTAAATCTTCAGCCTGTTTTGCAAAATCTTGTATTGCGACTCTATCGGCTTTTAGCGCTTGCATCCTACCCTCTATGATTTTTGAATTATCTGTTTTAATTTTTTGTCTTAGAGTTTCTATTATTTTGTCTGAGTTTTCTTCGTCGGTGATTAACTCTCGTGCTTTGCCTTCTAGTTTTGACAATATAATAGATTTTAGGAGTACTTTCAGAGGTGTTGTTGTTGCCAATTCTTCTAACAATTTTACGGAATCTATAAATGATTGTAAACTAAGCGGGTCACCATTATAATTTTTGTTTATGGTGCACGACGCTAATTTTAAAAACTCAACTGATGAGAGGGCCATTGCTTTTTTTATTGATTTCTCACTTTCAGAATCAGTATTGGTATCAGAGTCAGATTTTTCTAACTTCACTAAATGAAACACATTGTTTGGTATTGTGTATTCAAAATTCAATATTTTGTATACCCTTCTTATTCTATCTCTTGCGAAATGAAAATGTTCTATTAGTTTTCTTTTGTTGTCAGTTTTAACCCACAATGTTTGTAATGTTTTTATTAAATTATTATAACTTTTTGTGATTTTGATTTTGTTTTTATTCAATATAAATGGATTCTTTGACCTGTTCTGTTTTAATATTGTCTGTGTGGTCTTCAAAAAGTCCTTCTTAACTCCTATAAGTTCTTTACACCTATATTTTATTTTAGTAAGTGAGAGATTCAGATAGTCAAATGCTCAAAAAATTATATACAACCATAAAAAAAAATTTTCTTTTTAGTTTATAAGAATTTTGAATTTAAATTTTTAATCTTATTTTTTCTTTTCTTTCTCTTTTCTTTTTGAAACTAATTATAATAAGTAATTAATCATAATAAGTAATAAGTATTTAATCAATTATAATAAGTAATATATTTTTTTCTTTTTTTTTTTTTTTTTACTTAATTTATATTTTTATTGTCTAATATTTTTAACAAAACATATTGTTTTACCTTAAAAATGAAATAAATAATAAAAAAAACTTTATAGACGTAAATAATGTTTTCACTTATCTTTTTTCATTCGATTTGTGGTGCTCGTGTCTGGTATTTGCGTTTCATATGTTTCCTTATGCTGTTGTAGATTTTCATGATGATTTCCAAAACTTTGATGACTGCGATTATCAATATCAATAATTTGATGTCTTCATGGTTCTCTTGCAGGGTTTCTACTATAACGGTATTTGTTATTTCACCGGTATTTTCTATTGATGAGCTTTTACTGCCCATTTTAGCACTGTTTCTTTCTTTTAGTCTTTGAAAGAGATTAAAAAAAAATTGTTTTTTTTTTTTTTTTTTGATTTACTTTTATTTTAATTTGTTATTGTTAAGATCTTCTCTTTATTGAAGGTTACCTTTAGCACATAACCTTCTATGTTAGATAGCTCTATAAATTCCTCACTTGAAATTTCCACCCATGTATAGCATAATACCTCACATTTGTGATATCTTATTGTTTTTATTTTAGTCATTTTTATATTATTAAAAAAAATTTTATATTCGAATTATTATTTCATATTTAGTAACAACACAGAAAAAAAAATTTTTTTTTTTTTTTTATTTATTTTTACACCCATTTTTAGGGTATTTATATATATATTTTTTTTTTTTACTTTATTTTATTTTTTCATTTTTTTTTTTTCTTTACGAAGCTCATCAGTTTCTAATTTCTCTAATATATTTCACTTTTAAAAGTTTCACATTTGGTTTTGATTTCCAAGTTTCAATGTATATATAGCTTTAATCATTTTAAATTTACTCAATTTGGTTTTGGTCAAAATTTCACTAATTTTTAATTTTATTTATTAAGGTTCTTAGTTTTTAATTCACTAATTTAATAATCTTTTATACCGAACGCGAAAACTGTCACGGTCGCCATATAATGATTATTCTTGAGTTTTAAATAAAAGACCTTCATGTTTTACTTTCTACTTAATACTCTCTTTATTAAACTTAATTTGGCTATTTATAAACTTAAAACTAACGCTACTAATACTAATTAACTTTTAGTTATTCTTATTATCAAATTGTGCAATATCAGTATATACATATAAATTTGGTAATTAATATCATTTGCATTCCTTATCGATAATTATGGTATTAATGCATATCACAATTATTATTGCATTCCTTTGGGTCATTGCCTTCCTGAAGTATAAGAAATGTGATAGATGATGATTAATCATTATGATCATTCTAAGTATTGCATACAAGAGACGATTGGCAATGATCAATCATCATGTTATCATGTATTGGATTCATATTTCTCAAAGAGGTAAGTCGTTCAATGTACTTAGGTATATTACTCAAGTTATCAAAGGAATTATAAATTAAATGGGCAATCCACTATGACATACTTTATACCCATGCGATAAGTGTTATATAATTTATACTACAGTACCAATGACTCTGCAAAGCTAGACACCTGAAATTTTTTAAAAAATGATCAAATTTTATAACAATAATTTGTGTAAAATTTAATTGATTTGGTGTAGCGTATTTGAGTGTTCCGAAATTTATATATCGATACTTAATTAAGTCAGCTGTTATCTGAAATTTTCATCTATTCATCTATTTTTTCATCGTTATCTAAAAGATGGATTAATTGCATCAAAATAGCATATATGTATTATTTTAGTGCAAGTATTCTTGAGTTGACACAGTCACTTTTTCACATTTTTAGTTAAACTTTTTGAAGTACTAATAATTGTATTATTATTCTTAAACTTTAAAACACTGCAGTTACTTTTTTAAAGTTTTTGATTAATGATTACAATAAAATTTCGAGTTATAAAATTGGATTAGTTTTTAACATCAAAATACTTTGTAGAACAAATTCATTTTGAATTTCTTTTCGGTTAAAGAAGTTTCCTTGAAAGAACACCAACCACAAGAAATTTTAAACAAAATAATAAAATTTAATATTATAATATTAATATGTTATTCCTATGATAAACTTAATACTTAAATACATACATAAATAAGAAATATAATATTGTTAGAATTTATAGAATATCCTTAAAATTTTGTTTAATATTTAAATTAGAAAAAATTTTTTAAAAGATGAGTTTTTTATTCATAAATCACAATCGAGGAATATGTTCCTTTGTATGAAAAGTAGTTTTGACTACATGGGATGGGATAATAATGGGAAAAATGCGGATAAGGGGAACTTTAGGGGCAAGTGAATGATGAATCTGTTTAGATACCAATTCATACTTAATTTGTGGAAATTGTAAATCAAAACTGTTCCGTACCTCTTGGGATCTTTCACATTTTTGCAGTTCAGACAACAAACGAATTGCTATAAGCATATTTTGAAATTAAGATTTATGAAAAAAGTTTCTTATTTCTAATTTTAAGCCCTTTAATCAACTACTATAAAATTATTTTTTCAGTTTTTAAATTGTTGAAGATATAGAATAAAAGCAATGGAATTTTCAATGATATTTTCATTAAAATAGAGCATATCAGATCATTCCACATAGTGTACCACTTTGATAGTTCCACATAGAAGGAATGAGGAATTTCAGCCTATCTAATGGTACTTAGATGTGTTTGAAAAGAAGCAACAATGATTTAATTTCATCTGAGTATGTCTTTTTACAAGATATTGGCGCAATTTTGAACTAGATCAGGTAGTTCAAAGAAGTAAAAAAGGCATCAGCCCATATATGTGAATCGCATTCCATCTTAGGTCATATGTAATCTTTATAGATATTAATCAGGTCCCTGAACGAGAAATATGAACGGCACTAAAAGAGAAAAATCAAGCATTTGGTAGTACTTTTCGCGATAAATGTTTAGGCTATGATTTGTAGTAAATATGGTAGTAAATTTCACGAAATGTTTAGGCTATGAGTTGAATATTAGGTAGGCTTTTATTGTCCAAAAGTTAAGATAAATTGATCTTTCTGTCGAATACCCATATTAAAATACATTAAATTCTTTAGCATCATTTAATTGATCAGTAGTGTTTAATAGAAACACTTCAACTATTGTTTTCGCCTGGAATGTTAAAATTTAAATAAAAGTATCATAAAAACAGCTATGAACAATTGTAATTGAGAAACATAATCATTAGGTTTAGGGAGATGAGATTGTCCACATTACAGCCTAGATATTGAAATGCGAAGGAAAGTTTGCTTGGAGAATGTGGTTATTATAGATAAAGATTAGTTGTAATATGTTTTTATTATTCGAATTGAACTTAAGGAATTCGCATTTATTCAATTCATAATTCTCTCTAATTCAAAGTTTCCAAATCCTTGTCTTATCATCTTCTGCTCCTACTTCCTAGCCAGTATACTACGTTTATTGGTTAGGGGTTTTATTCCATTATATTATCTAAAAGGAAGTTGGTAGTTTAATCAATAAGAGCCTAAAAATACCCAGGAGGAATTTTTGATGTCTTTGGTAGATTCCTTAGATATTTGTGTTATATAGTAATAGTGAAAATAGTAATAGTTTATTTGGATATTTTTATTTGCATATTCGAATATTTAATTATTGTTTAGCTCAGAATATTTGGATGCTATCAGTTATTAAAAAAATATGAATAAGTATTTAAAATACTGTCTCTATTTAATGATACCTTACCTGTGAATAAAATGTTGTTACAAAAGTGTGGATCTAATCTAATATTTAGAAACACAGTTCTTCTAAATTACAAATCTGTGTCTCTCAAATTGTATAAGCTAAGCTAATTCCTAAAGGTTAGAAATAATGTAAAGTTACGTTATCATATAAACATGCATTTAAAACAAAAAAAAAATTATTAAAATTTCTACGTTTTATAATTAAGCCCGTAAAATATAGAAAAATCAGTAGATACTACTTAAGAGAAGATTCATTGAGCACATTTTACCGAATTTTCACAAATGATCTATAGAAACATATAGTAGATTCTTATTTATTAAAACAAAAATAAAAATATGAAAATTTAATTCAAATCCCACCTCGGAAAATAGAAGATAGCTTACAGCCTATACCAAAAAAAAATTACTCATAAGGGTCTATACATAGCTGCACATATCAGTGTAGTTAATTTGGAAACATCCTGAATAAATTACTGCATATTGGTTGTGATTAATTTAAACCTCATGACGAAAGGTATCTAAATCAGGCCGAGAACTAAATAAAAAGTTTTCATTTTCATTGTACCTAATTCGAACTTAAATATGAGAGATGTGCATTCCAGGATTTTACATTATTTGATCTACCAAGGCCATTATCGGCTACCAAGGCCATTATAGGTTTTTTGTACTATTATTAGATTATATACTAATATTATTTATTTTGTTTATATAATATACTATATATTTACATTATATTTGGTCGTAAGGGGGGTATGTAAAGAAAAAACACTTACGACCTGTGCAGAGATCGAACCCACACTCCTTCGGTTAATACGCCACACGCCTACCCACTAGGCTACCGAAGCCTCAACGACCTATAAAGCATAAGCATTTGTATTTTAATTTTTTGAAAATAAAGATTTTTTTTTTTGCATATCTACAGGCGTTATTTTTCCATTGATAATATTATAATTTCTTAAAACATACCAATTCTACAAAATACCGAAAAATACATTTTTATTTGTTATATATTAACAAGTATAAGCTATGAACGTTTATAATAAAGTATTTAAAACCTTATAATAAAGTTTTTTGTATTAAAATCTAGTTAACTTTCATTTTGATCAAATTTTGTTAATTTTTTATTTGTTTAGTTTTTCAAGGATTGACTTGAGACGGAATCGATTCTTTTCTTTCTTGTTGTTGTTATTCTTTAGACAATATGTTTTACATTATATAATATAATGTTAATATAATCAATTTAATTTTATAGAAAATTTAACTTCAATCATTTGTATAATGACTATTAATAAGTTTTTTCTCAAAATTAAATCTAATTTCAGTAAAATTATTTTTTCAATATTAAAAACCTTCCTAATATTAAGGAAATAGATTTGTTTCTTTTTTTTTTTTTGTTTTTATTAAAAAACAATTTTTTAAAAATGACACCCAGTAAATAAAAGTATCTGAAGAATAAAATCCTGAAAAAAAAAAATTAAATAAATAAAATACTAAAATAAACAAGATAAAATGCAACTATAATTTAATTACGTTCGGTTTCTTTTATTTTTCCGGTAAACTTTATACAAGAATCTTTAATTCAATTTTAAAATTATTAAAAATTTATTTTCTAATTTTTCATTAAATCAATTAAAAAAGGAAAAAGAATCATTTTAGGAACAAAGAAATCTTAATACTATTTACCAGTAACCAGAAATAAACGTTTTCTCAATTTATTTATTTTTTTTTTCATTGAATTCTATCAATAAAAGTCATTCAAAAAATTTTCCTCTTCTGCCATATTTTGTGTTTTTGTATCCTTTTTCTGTTTTTTTCTTTAAAAACTGTTTTTGTTTTTTTACAACATTATGTAACACAATAATAACAAGAAAAAGTATTCATATAACAACCGCAATAATTTATTTTTAATCGAAGGTCTGATTACAGTTTGTTTGGGTATATTATGTAAGTAGATATCAGGGTTGCCACCTTTCCAAAAAAAATTTCATAATAAAACAAGATTGTATAATAAAAAAAGGTAGGTATTTGTTTGGTATTACAATATAATAAATTAGCAAGGATTATAATTTTTCTGACTTGAATTCTGTGTTATTATGACTGTATGTAATAAAGTATTTCCATTTTTGAAAGTGTGCGTTTTAATTTTGTTTGTTATAAAATTGTGTTTTGTGTTTTTGTTTACAAAACCAAACCTAAAATATGTCTTATTATTTCTATAAGAATTTCATTGTGAAAAAGTGGCAATTTCGCAAGTATATTAAGTCATAAATTTAACTAGTCATGTATTTGTGTGGTTTTATGATTTTCGAAAGTCTATATCACTTTATTTGATAATAAAATTTTTAGCTTGATATAAGTATTTATTTTACAAAAGCTTAATAGTTTAAAAAAATATTTTTAATTAATTAAATTTTTATAATATCGTATATTTTTCAAAATTATATTTCAAAATCTTTGAAAAAAAAAAAATGGACACAAACACTTATTAAGAAATATAATAAATATGACTGTCAAAATTAAAAATTTAATTGTATGAAGATAATATTGTCAACAAATCAATTTATCTATCAGAAAAATCAGGAAAATGAATACGTAAACGATATAGCAAAATTTCGTAACTATAGAAAAAAGAAATCTGTGAGAACAATTTTACTTGAGATCCGAAAATTATTATAAGTTAGTGAGGTTATATAAATGCTCATTTAAAACTGGTTATGGAAACTTATTTATTATGAGAACCGCTAAAATGTGGAACAATTCCAATGTTTTCCCATCTGAGAGATATGGTTCATTGGTTCGGTTTCATTTTATCTTTCAGCTTTCTCTTATTATCATATTTCTACAATTTCTAATTTCTCTTCTCTTTACCTAAAGTTATTGTAGCTTTGTATAAAGGAATCCTTTCCCGAAATTTGGCTAGAGTGTAAAAAAAAGAAGAAAAAAGAAAAAAGATAATATTTAAAACTAAGATTAATATTAAAAAAGCGACAATAGATGGCAACCATGGTATAAATATGCAGAATAAATTGAGTACAATAATAAAATAAACATTGAATTGTGGTATAAGCGAGTGTTCTATTGATAGTAAGAATTTTTGTAATCAAGTTCATTTTAAGTAAATTATTGGATGCGTATAATATTTTATCTATAGCAAAAAAACCATAATTTTCTTTCCTTAAGATATAATTAAAAATGTTAATGTACTGCTAATTTTCGTTTTGATCTAACTTTTTCGATTCGATAATATTCCTTTATGATTCGTTTTTTTTTTTTTGTTTTTAAAGGTGGGTGCATATATCATATTTAGAAATTAAGTTTTATGAAAAAAGTTTCGTATTTCTAATTTTAAGCCCTTTAATCAATTATTATAAAATTATTTTTTCAGTTTTTAAATTGTTAAATAATTGTTGAATAACCTGAAATTTTCAATGATGTTTTCATTAAAATAGAGCATATCAGATCATTCCAGAAACTGTAAATTAATTAGCTTACAAAAATATCATTCCATATAATATATGTACTACTTATTATACACTATACACTATAAATAATATAAAATATTTTTTTAATGTTACGAACCTTATTACAATTATTATACACAATTTTTTTTTATATAATTATATTGAATAGATAATAAGCATAAGACAAAAAAAAACAAAACTTAATGGTGTTGTGAAACTCATAATATTAAAATGTCAGTTTAAATCAGTTTCAATAAATAAAGGGTTAAAAACAATAGATTGAAAAAAAAAAGATATGTGTAGTAAATAAACTGTATGACCTAATAATTGTAGTCATTATAAATAACAAGAAGCAAAAAAAGACGGCAATGGGAGCAAAGAGAAAAAGAGAAAAAAAAATCAAAAACTCTAAAAAGAAATGACTAGCCTCGAGTTTTAATATAAATTTGAATCCATTATCAGTGATACAAAAAGAAGAAGAAGATGTTAAGAAAAGATATTTCTGTTATTAGATAATGCATTTTTTTTCTATCCTAATATAAGTTGACAAATTGTAAATTTTTTTAGTATGTTGGATTGCTTGCTTTTTTAAAAAATAGTCAGGATTTGAATAAAAATTGTCAACAAGTAAAAAACTATACGAGTAATAATAAAATTAGATCACATGTAATATAACTGATATTGTTCGATTCAAATCTTCCACAAGTCAAAAAAGTTTTTAATAGAAAAATTACTGGTACAGTAATTTCCATTTACATAATCGTCCTACGTACAATATATAATGTATTATTTTTTTCTTTATTGATGAAGTCTCAGTAATCACTATAAGCAGTTGTAGCTCTGTAGTCGATCTTCAAAACGTAGTAGAAGTTATTCGGCCAGAGTTCGTGTTAAATTCCTTAAATTTATATCTCAATGATATCACTCTGATGGAATAAGCTATGAAAGTTTCTCAGATCCATTTAAGAGAGTTTTTTTTAAACTTTAGAAAAAAAAACTTCTAAAATATATCCGCCTTTATTTTGACAGATTAGTATATAGGTACAGAGCTCACTTTACTCTCTCTATCGCGCCAATTTCTATTTGTAAAATATCCAGTTAAAATACATATGCATTATACCTAATTTTCTAGCATTTCTACGGATAAGACAATGGCTTGTAATAACATCAACTATAATTGTCTTATTTCAGATTTAGAGAAAGGAAGTATGCATTTTGATGTCTTTTATATTATATATGTAAAATATAAACAAAATAAATAATACTACTATAGATTTATTAAGAGAAAGACAAATGATCCAAATGTCTTATAGACAAAGGCTCCAAAACATATGAAAGAGCTTAGTTAAAAGAATTATTTGATATGAAAATAAAAAAAAAAATAAAAATTATTTAAGTTCATTCACACTTTTTGACTACCAAATCAAAAAAAATCAAGGGAAAATTTGAATAGTAACTTGTAAAAAAATTTTTTTTAAGACTATGGTAAAATATTATTTTCTTTCATAAAATATAAAATATACAAAAGACAGATACAAAAATGAATAGACAGACAATTGAAAATCTCGGAAAATTAAAGAAAAAAACAAAAACAGGAAAGAAAATTTTATTTCAATAGTTACCAAATAATTTTCTTGTTTTTCAATTTATATACTGGAAATAGGATTGATTGATCTTATTTTTAATATTTAATGAGAAAATTTTTCAGTTCGATACCCTTTTAACAAGATATATTGATTTTAACATTTTGTTTCTTAATTTTACATATATATATATATATACATATTTATAATATATATAAAATATAAGTTTTATTTATTAAAATATAAGTATATATTTATATATATATTTTATAATTGTATAATTGTTTCTCAATCAATTTTCAGTAGCAGCAAAATACACTTAACATTGACTAAATGTTGGTTAGTTGAATTGGGATTAAACAAGTTGTCAAACAAATCATTTCAATAAAATTCGTTTATTTATCAATTGTTGCAAAAGTTGTTCGTTGTTGTTGTTGTTGTTGTTATAAGATAAAGTATTTTATAGAATGACAAGTAATCAGTTCAATAGTGTGTTCATTTTGAATGACAATAACAAATAAAAAATGACAAGAACGAAGTAGAAAAAAAAGGATCAAAAAACACTTTTAAGGGTCATCCTTTTTTAACAAGTTTTTTATGTTTTCTTGATATCTTTTTATAATTTTTTTTTTTTTTGTGTTTTTCAAAATCATAATAAAAAAAAATGTTTGTTTTTTTTTAAGGGATTTAACAATCATTTCGATAATATTTTGATCGAGGTGATTTTTTTTTTTTGTTTTTTTTTTGAGTATTTTCCTCTTAACTCATTTTTTTATACACTTTTAACTGTTTTTTGTTGGATTATAATCGAATTGTTATATTAAACGATTTATTTGATTATATAATCTACTGAATATACCTATCTCAAATAATCGATTCCTTTTATTTTGGTACCCATCTTGTTGTTGTTTCTTTTGAATGGGATTTTTGTTTTGTCTGTAACTTATTCATAATTGAGATTTAAGATGATTTGGTTTGTAAAGTTTCAAATTATTATGTAAGTTTTGTTTTAAAGTAAAAAAAAAAAACTTTTAAAAGTGATGTATGTTTTATGTTATATATCTTAGTTTTTTGTAGCAACAAGATTGTATTATAAAATTATATAATTTTTTTTATTTTAATAAATTTAAATTTTTTTTATTTTATCGTATTTTTGAAATTAACTTTAAAATAATTTGTTTACTTCGAAAATGATTTTTATTTTCAGATTTGAAATATGTATCTAGTGTTTGAATAATTAAATAATAAGACTTTTAAGATTTAAGTATTATTTTTTTTTTCTACATTTATAAATTATTTTAATAGATATTTTAAGTTTACACTTTCAAAGATATTTGGGTCAGATAAGAGTAAAACAAATTATTCATATTATTATAATATATACTTCTTGGTAATTTTTCTAAAAGTTAAACAATTAGCAAGCAAAAAAAAACATCATTTTAATTTTAAAGAATGAGTACATAATTAAAGTTATATTAATATTATAATTAATTTTATTTTATTAAAAAACAAATAAGGAACCAGCTCTGAAATCCCTCATAAATTGCTTAACACCCATTGACAATCAATATTTTCTTCATTTCCATTTCCAAACGTCAGAGTTAATATGGTTTGTGTCTTCAATAAATGTTATTACGATTTTATTAATAAGTAATATATAGAAAAATGGCAACACTATAATTTTAAACACAGAATTGACAGTTAACATAGATAACGATTGAAAATAATATATGTATATACTATAAAATAAGGTGTCCTTTAATTAATAGGAGTTATTGTAAATGCTATTATGCTAGTAGGATATATGGGAAATAAAACCCTTAATCATCTCATCAAATTTTTGCCTTTATTTGGATTGAAAGTTTAGGAATATTATACTTAAATCATACTTTTAAAAGAGTTACCTGACAAGCGCTACAGTTAGTTTTTAAACTCAAGTTTGTTATTTTCAAAAAGTCATATTAAAAGTTGCCATAGGCAAACGTTTGCATATTTTTCTATACAGATAATTTTCACTTTCTAAAATTTAAAGTTCTATTATGTTGATAATCATGGTTCATTGTAGCAATTAGCAATTCTTTAAGCATTGAATACATAAATTATTAGGTATTTTTGTCATTTGTCGGGTAGAATATGATACATAATTAGTTTTTTGGCTTACCATATTGATAATGAAATATTTAAATCATATATTTTAAGTGAGAATACGACTCCTCTGACAACATTACGTATGCATACTGGAATATGCTTTTATTTTTTAAATTGTGATACATTGTTGTTGTTGTAACATCTCTTTAATAATCTTTATGTAAGACAAATTTAAATTTAAAAGCAGAGCAATCCACGTTAATGCGAATAAAATATAACTTAATAAAAATGGTACTTGATAGTATACCATTCTGTTACTTGGCGATAATAATGAACAAACTTTAACGGTATGACCATATGCGGATATAAATAAATAAATTATGGATTACTATAATTGGAGATTGACACCTTTGGTTGATTGACCAAATATTAAAGTTTTTTTTAATACCTGTGAATTATTATTATTTTCTGATTTAAATAAAAATTTAAGAGATGTAAATCCAATGGATCTTTTTATTCTTTAAAATATTTTATTGAGAAAAGAAAATTAATTGCGCATAAATATAAAACAATAAGAAAGAGTGTAAAGTTGACTGTAATCGAACTTAATACATAATGTTCCATAAGATTGCGAATATGTAACTTAATTAAGTATCGAGATATATTTATGTATATTTTGGATTTGTAATAGCAACTCGATGCCGTCGCGCACAATCAACCAAATTCTACAGAAGTTGTTGCCATATTATTTCCTCATCTTTAATAACATTTTTAAAGTAAAGCCTAATTAAGCGCCAATATATAATGACATAAATTTTACAGTTGTATGACAGCTATTAGAATTTCTTTCGTTACACCAACTAAATTATTTTACAGAAGTGTTTGGTATAAAAATTAACTTACTTTTAGCAAAAAGTTATGGCACGGAAAACAGACGCACATAGCTTAATCGACTCAGAATTGAATCCTAAGCAATCATTTAATATGTATATATATATTTTTCCATATCAATCTCATCTATTTTAAGGTGTCACAAATCTAATAGCAAATTTATTATACATACCCGTTCGTACGAGTATAATGAAAATGAATGAGTTTTAAAGTGGATGTCATCTCAATCCAATTCAACTAAGTATAAATTTTTGTAAATTTTATTTATTTTCTTTTTGTTATTCTTCCATAATTTTTTCTTTTTCTTGACTCCATTTCTTTTTTTTTTTTGTTTTCATCTTTTTTGTATGTTGTCCTGTCGTTAAGACTTTAAAAAAACTTCTTATCTGCTTAACCAATATTTGACATTCAAAAGTTAAATATGGTTTTTATTTTGCAGATAAGATACATTTTGGTTTTTTTTTTTTTTGTGGTTGAAAGGTCAAATAATCGCCAAAAAGAAGAAAATTAAAAAAAAAAAATAGATAAAGTCTTACAAAAACATCTTCTTAAAGGAAAAAGCACTTAAAGAAATTTAAATAAATTTGTTTGTATATATATATATATATATATATATATATATATTATATATAATAAAAAATGAAATTCTTAATATATGTGTCAGTGTCATTCATTTTTTCTGTTTTAGATTTTGTGTACATTTAAAGCACCTGTTTAATCCGTTTCTATGGTTCTTTTATAATATTTACTGTTTATTAAGGCATTATTAAAATGAATTTCCAGCATTTAAGGGTTTTGTTTTTTGTAATCCTACAATATACTTACGATATTACATCAACAGATAAACATTTGGACGAAAATATGATTCAATAAAATTGATTATAATTTTGATGATAAGAAAATGACGTTTAAAAAAAAAATTTATAAATGAATTATAGAATAAAATTTTTAAATGCAGTAATTTTTCTTTAAAAGTATATATTTTATGCACTAATATCTGTAATTAATTATAGCATTAAGAGTGACTTTAATCAAATAAACTAGACTAATGTCGTTGTAGTTAAAAATTTAACATTCTAATCGCAAGGCTTCTGGTAAAAACGCCTATCAGACCATATTGAATATTAATAATTTAAATTGTAATAGTATATATCGTAATAATTAATATCGTAATTTAAAATAAATAAAAAATAAATAATTCTTGTATAAGATAATAGATGGCGCACTAAAATAATACTTGTGTTTCATAATCTTGATCAATAGCTATCATAGAATAATAAACTGCTTAGTACAACTAATGATTGAAAAGAAACTGGAGCTTAGTCTAATATGAATAATAAACGATTTAGTGGATGTCCTATGCTCCTCTTGGTATTGGAAAGGATGTTAGAATAATTTGATCAATTTATTATGTAGTTAATTTATTGTAGTTTTTAGGAAATTCAAATTTATTGAAATATTATTTTCGCCTGAGTATTTATTCTTAACTTTAAAGATTATGTTTACCCATAAGTTTATTTTTGAATTTCTTTTGGTTAGCTGCGATTTAAATTTTCTGTGATTTTATATCATAGTTCGAATGGTAAAATGATACGTCATATCAACGTAGTAATATACCATTTGTATCTTCTTGAAGTGCTCACTCTTTGAGGGACGGTACTAGATGTAGATTAGGTGAAATATAATAAACAAAACACCAGGAAATATAGAAAATCGTAAAAACACGAAAAGTTAATTGTGTGTTTTTGATTGCTTTTGTTTGTGCTTATTTTTTGTTGAGAACAGTATTTCTAACCTGAGATAATTTCAATACTATTTCTTACATGATCTTTGAAAATAATTTATCATATGAAATTTTTGTTTCCAAAAATTTTAAAAAAACCTTCGAAATTTTTGAAAACTGTTAAATTTTTCAAAAAGACAAGAAAAACTAAAAGGAAATATATTGGGTTCAGTATAAAAAAAAAAAAAATGTTCTCGTTATAATTGCAAGGTTTATTTTTTGTTTTCCTAAGCTGTTCATATTTTTTAATCTGATTGTGACTGTAACCTTGTAACATGGTAATATTTGATTTTAATGTATAGAACCCTTTTTATATTTAGTACAACGCAAATTCTTTTTTTTGTTATCTCTTTCTTTTTAATATAAGTAAAAATTAAATTATATATGTCCATCATAATATCTTAAAATTCTGTTGAAAGCTTTGTCAATACATTAAATATAAAAATTATTATCTTTTCATATTAAAACAAAAAATGTTGTTTTTGGTATATTTTTTTTTCCTCGAATCTGAAACAAGAAGATTAATTTTTTTTTTTTAAGTTTTACGTTACATATACAACGAGGAAAAGTGTAGATTTAATTGTGTTAACTTTAGGACAACCGGTACGAATTTAATATTATATGTTTTTTTCCATTAAATTTAATCATACATATATATGTATGTATTTTCAGAAAACTTTTAATACCTAACGTAATCTGATGATGAGTATCTACCGAGATATATTAGGAGTACATTTCGGAGTTCTATGACAACTATTTGATCCTGTTGTGGTAAATCAATTAAATGTTGTGAAAGTTTTTTTCATATAATTTGATCAATTTGACGAATGTACGGATGAAAGCAAATATCTAAAACGAGTGACTCAGAACTCAAGCCTATAAACAAGAATAATATGTAATTATATACTTTTTCATATCTATCTTGTTTTATTTAACATATTAGAAACGAAATGTCAAATTTATTATACCCTTAGAACTATTTTCGTACTGGTATAAACATACTGTGATATAAAAGTCAAAAATCTTCTTAAAATTATTTTTAGTACTTAAATTTTACCTATATATAAAAAAAAATGCATTAAATAAAATTTCTAAAATGATTGGCAGTTTTTTGTTTATAAATAAAATAATTTAATGGCTATTTGGAAATGAGTTTAGAAATTTTTTTAATGAATTTTTCAATTCAGGTTATGAATTAAATAAAAAATATAAAAAAATATTTTATAAAAGTAATAAATTTAATTTAATAAAAGATGAAAATTTTTTTTTTTTATGTTTAGGTTTCAAATTGTTTCATATGGTGCAAAATATTTTATTAATACTTTTATTATACGGAAATGATTTGGATTAGCGTCCACGTCCGATTGTAATGAAAATGACGTTAATTCAAACCATACCCCATTATACATAAAATGTGGAAATTTCAAATATCGTAAAATAATAATAATTTCCCCTGAAAAATTAAAATAAAAAAAAATAAAACGTGAAAAATATATATAAAAAAATCAAGGAAAACAAAAAGCAAGGAAAGAAAAATTGAAAACCAAAAGTTCGTCTTAAAGACACACGTTTTACAGAAGACAATAAAAATATTTTAGAATACTGTGACTTGCATCAAAATTTCTAAATTTTTTCAGAATTTTATATAATATGTATGAAAAAAATGTGGAAAATGAAGAGAAGAGAATTTCTTCAGTTTTCAAAACATCCTATAGGTATAATTAAGAAAAACTATTTATACATGTAAAATTATAATGATGATAAGTACTTTAATTTTTGCGTTTTATATTGAAGAAATTTGTACAGGTGACTTAAGTTTCACGTATCTAAAAATAGTAAAATTTCAATTTTTAACTCCTAATAGCTCTTAGGCTAGTTAGTATTTAGTTACATTTGATGTTATATGAAAACGCAAATTTTGTAAGATTTTGCTTCCTTCATAACTCTGGCATGCTTTTAGTTAGAACCTTAAAATTTAAAGAAACAACAAATATGCTTCAGAAAATTGCTATTTTTAGACACTCTAACAACTTAAGCACCTGCACAAAGTATAACGCAAAAATTAAAGTTTCAACGTTATATTTTTACATGTGTTAACAAATTTTCTAAAAATTAAAGAAAGTGCCCTTGACTTTTCACCGTATTTTCATATACAGTGTATGTCGCCATCAATATTCCAACATTATGAAGTATACCACTGGATTTATTTTAAGATAAAAATTGTTCTACATAGAAATCTACAGAATTGTACCGTTAATGACCTGCATTTTAAATTTTTTATTTTGTTTTTTAATAAATTAATGAAACTGAAATATTTGCTACAAAAGTCACATACCGTTCCCAACTTGTAGAGTACAGAGCAAAGCGTTCATTTATATTAACTTGCATTCATTTACATTAACTTATCGGTGTTTATTTTGGCTACCTTTTTTTATACAATTTCATATTGAATTCATATTGCGTATGAATTTTCTACTTTCAAAATTAGACATAAGATAGGAATTTAACAAAATTAGTAAAACAAAAAAAACATTTCTATCAAAATTTTTCAGAAGACAATTTTTTTGTTCAAAGACACAAATTAAATTTTGTGTTTGTTATACACCATAATAAGTTCGGAGTTAAGGATTTGGAGTTATTTTATTACTTTGTGAGAATGAACTATGTTCAAGGGTATAATAAATTTGCCATTACGTTTGTGACACCTTAAAGGAGTCGAGCTAGATATAGTGTCAAAGGTATAGATCGGCTCAGAATCGAATTCTGAGTCGATTAAGCCATGTACGTCCGTCCGTCCGTCCGCACGATAAGTCAAAAAATAAAAAAGCTAGGGGACTGAAAGCTACGTCACTTTTGCAAAATTGTTAGTTTTGCTATTTAAATCCAATATTTTCGGTCGCCCTGTTCGAGTAGCTGCCATATAACTTCTATCTTTATATAGAAATAACTCAGTATCTATTCAAGCTAGGTTTCTAAAATTTTGCAAATGATGATCAAGTTTTATGGCAACAACTTCTGTAAAATTTGGTTGTGCTAGTGCGACGGGTTCGGGTAGCTGCCATACAACTTCTCCGTTTAAATGTGAATAACTCAGTGTTTATTGAAGCTAGGAATCTGAATTTAGTAAAGAGGTGTCGAGTTACAGGCCAACAACTTTTGTAAAATTTGGTTGTTCTAGAGCAGCCGGTTCAGGCTTCTTGCACCTCTTGGAACTTAATGAAGCTAAGCGTCTGAAATCTTGCAAATGATAATCAAGTTCTATGGCAATAACTTTTGCAAAACTTGGTTGTGCTGGTGCAACACGTTCGGGTAGCTGCCATATAACTTCTCTTTTTAAATGAAAGTAACTCAGTGTCCGTCCGCACGATAACTCAAAAAATAAAGGAGCTACGAGGCTGAAATTTTTTTTACATCACTTTTGCAAAATTGTTAGTTTTGCTATTTAACCCCGGCATTTTCGGCCGCCGGGTTCGAGTAGCTGCCATACAACTTCTTTCTTTAAATGGAAATAACCCAGTGTCAATTCAATCTAGGTATCTAAAATTTTGCGAATGATGATCAAGTTTTATGACAACAAATTCTGTAAAATTTGGTTGTGGTGGTGCGACGGGTTCGGGTAACTGCAATACAACTTCTCTTTTTAAATGAAAATAACTCAGTGTCCGTTCGCACGATGACTCAAAAAATAAAGGAGCTAGGAGGCTGACATTTTTTTTACGTCACTTTTGCAAAATTCTTAGTTTTGCTATTTAACTCCAGCATTTTCGGTCGCCGGGTTCGAGTAGCCGGCGTAAGTATTAAAAGATGTTCAAGTTTTATAGAAACAGGATATATTACGTTCATACGGGTATCCCAGAGTTGACACAGTCTACTTTACTGCACTCTTCCTCGTTTTTAGCATATTTCCAAAAAAATTTTGATAAAATGTCCCTATTAGTTTCACTCTGTCCATCCGTCTATCCGTCTGTCCGTCTGTTTACAAAACCTCTACACAGGGAAAAAAAATTTTAACCATGTAGGTCTTATAAAAAAATTAAATTTGTGGAACAACTTTTTCATGTAGCCCCATCCATCAGGGAACTACAGCTCCTCAAACTTTGAAAAAGCCTTACTTTAAACGCGTATATTTCAGGTTCCGCTTAACATTTTTTCAATCGGAACGCCATTCGACAGGAATATTTTTTACCTTTATGAATAATCATCAAAATTATATATAATTTTTGAATTTAGTATTAAAATTTACCGTTATGTAAAAATCAAATTTTGCATGATTTTCCTTTTTTCATAACTCCGGCATGCTTTGAGATAGGAATTTGAAATTTTGAGACAAAAAAGAGCATTTAGAATTAGTATAAGTTTCTTCAGAAAATTTTTTGGTAGCACCCACTGGTCAAGAATTATTATGCCTCAAAAATTCAAAATTTGCTATTTTTAGGCACCTGTAAAAAATTTTTTTCGGCAAGGCATGAAAATTAAAGGTTTAATAATATATTTTTACATGTGTTAACGGTTTTTCTTAGTTATATAGGGATCCGGACTTATAGCCACTCAAAATTCCAGAAAAGTATTATTTTCACGTTTTTTCTTATTACAAAAAATTTCTTAAATTTTCAAATTTTTGTGCAAGTCACAATTCTAAACAGTTTGTATTGTGTTTTGGATATGTGCGCTTTTAAAAACAATTGGTTTACATTCTACCTTGTTTGTTATTATTTTTGTTCTTTTGTTAACAATTTGAGTTGCTAATAATCTACTATCAATTTTATTTTCTGTATTATAGAGGATTAGATAAAAGGGGGGTTTATATAAAAGCATATTATTTAAAAAAAGATTTTTTTACTATATTTAATATTTTTTCATATTGCATTTTTGTATTGTTCACATAATTTTCTAAAAACTCGTAGTACTATGCACTTTTTTGCTGCGGTCGTATTTTTACGAGGTATTGACATTTCAAATGTACGACTGCTAAATATAAAAAAAAAAAATAAAAATTAAAGTGTTGCAATAAAAAAAACTTTATTTAAATTTATTTATTAAATATGTATGTAACAATATAAAAAATTTCCAATGTAATTTGATTTTGTAAAAAAAAAACTTTTTATTATAAACTGCATTGTCCATTTTCATTTACAAGCATTTATAAATTAACGGTGTTAAATACAAATTGTAATTAAGACCAACATTTATTGAATAACGGTAATTAATCATCAAAATTATATAGCTGTAAAAATCAATATTAAAAAGATTTAAAATGAATTTTAAAATTTTTAAAACAAAGTTTTCATGTTATTTTCTAAATGGATGTTTTTTTCTCACTCCGAAATTATCCTATATATCATTAAAGAAAGACAAGAAAAGTTTTAACAAATGTTGTTCTTCTGTCTACACTTAAAAATTAAAACTAAACTTATATAAACAAATTAAAGAGTATTTGATTTCGGATTGTTTCATAATTTCAAAAAAAAAAAAAAAAATTCCAAATCAAATTTCAAAAACAAATCTTTTATAATATTGAAAAAATTCCACAAAATTGAAAAACTTTGGACCGAAAGATAGTTAAAATAAATAGGGAGAAAAGAAATTTAACGGTTTAAATTAATAACTATTATATAAAGCAGAAAATGTTTGTTTGTTTGTTGTTATGCTTTTCTACTGTAACGTGTTACCAAACCGTTCCTACCGTCTATAACCAAATTTAGCATGAATATACCTTGGAACCCGAACGGTACTGTACACAATAAAGATGGTAGAAGTTTTTAATTTTTTCGTTATACGTCTATACAGTTCCATCGATTGAGTTCAAGCTTTGTAGAAAGGTCCTTACCAAAAATAGTACGTTGAATATTAATATGGTTACAATCCCTTAACCCGTTTCATGAAGTCGAGCTGTCAACACCAAATGTCTAATCGAATTGTATTAACATTTTTTGAATGTATTTTGTAGCTTTAAAGAAGAAGTTTGAAATTTTTTTTTGAAATATTTATTTGTCATATATTTAACAAATTTTTGTCTTTTTATGATCACGTCTACACTGTTGGATCGATAGAGTTTAAAATTTAAATAAGGATTTTTAGACATAGTTATACGCTTTCTCAAGAATATATTATTGTAATGTATACATATATATACTTATAATGTATATTTTGGGATTTCGTACCCAATCCAATTTATTTATTTATTAACTAATTAAATAACACATATTTTATTAAAATTTTTGTAATAATAAGTAAATATTATCTATCTATATTTTTTTGTTTATTCATAATTTTTTTTTTTGAAATTTATTATAAAGTATAATTTTTATTTTCAAAACAAACGAGGAAGAGTGCAGTAGAGTAGACTGTGTCAACTCTGGGATACCCGTATGAACGTAATATATCCTGTTTCTATAAAACTTGATCATCTTTTAAAAACATTCAGATGTTTTAGTACCGAACTACAGAGATATATTTATGTAAATTGTGGAGTTGTATGACAGCTACCTGAATCTATTGCGCCTAGCTTCAAGAGGTGTTTTCAAGATTAAGTTCCAAGAGGTGCAAGAAGCCTGAACCGGCTGCTCTAGACCAACCAAATTTTACAAAAGTTGTTGGCCTATAACTCGACACCTCTTTCCTAAATTTCAGGTTCCTAGCTTCAATAGACACTGAGTTATTCTCATTTAAACGGATAAGTTGTATGGCAGCTACCCGAACCCGTCGCACCACCACAACCAAATTTTGCAAAAGTGGTTGCCATAAAACTTGATCATCATTTGCAAGATTTCAGACGCCTAGCTTCATTAAGTTCCAAGAGGTGCAAGAAGCCTGAACCGGCTGCTCTAGACCAACCAAATTTTACAAAAGTTGTTGGTCTATAACTCGACACCTCTTTACTAAATTTCAGGTTCCTAGCTTCAATAGACACTGAGTTATTCTCATTTAAACGGATAAGTTATATGGCAGCTACCCGAACCCGTGGCACCACCTCAACCAAATTTTGCAAAAGTGGTTGCCATAAAATTTGATCATCATTTGCAAGATTTCAGACGCCTAGCTTTATTAAGTTCGAAGAGGTGCAAGAAGCCTGAACCGGCTGCTCTAGACCAACCAAATTTTACAAAAGTTGTTGGCCTGTAACTCGACACCTTGTTACTAAATATCAGGTTGCTAGCTTTAATAAACACAGAGTTATTCTCATTTAAACGGAGAAGTTGTATGGCAGCTACCCGAACCCGCCGCACCACCACAACCAAATTTTACAGAAGTTGTTGCCATAAAATTTGATCATCATTTGCAAAATTTCAGAAACCTAGCTCGAATAGATACTGAGTTATTTCTATATAAAGATAGAAGTTGTATGGCAGCTACTCGAACCCGCCGACCGAAAATGTTGGATTTAAATAGCAAAACTAACAATTTTGCAAAAGTGCCGTAAAAAAAATTTCAGCCTCCTAGCTATTTTATTTTTTGAGTTATCGTGCGGACGGACGGACGTACATGGCTTAATCGACTCAGAATTCGATTCTGAGCCGATCCATACCTTTGACACTATATCTAGCTCGATTCCTTTAAGGTGTCACAAACGTAATGGCAAATTTATTATACCCTTGAACATAGTTCATACGGGTATAAAAATATTTACTACGTAAAATGTTTAATTTTAGCGGTTTTTTTTTTAAATTTTTGAAATATTTACTTATAATTTTAATTTTGTCTTCTGTTCGTTCGTCCATCTATCCGACCATCTGTTTACAAAATTTCTTGATCGTTTGAGATACGGCTAAGAAGTTTATATCATAGATATGTGTTGAAAAATTCTTTACGCACATCGCCCTTTATCGAACTACAACCTCAAAATTTTGCGAATCTATAATATTTAAATTGTTATAATTCATCGTGTACAAAATATTTATTTAGGGTGAAAAGTAACAGAGGTTAATAAGATTTAATGAATCCAAGTTGTAAACGAAATATAATTTAAATTTAGCTAAAAGTCCAAAATCAAGTAAACGCCAAAAGTATGAAATTTTAAATTTTGGAGAGAGATCTTTAAGAATAAAAATATGTTAGATCAAATTAGAAATTTTCTTTTTTCAAACACCTGAAATTTGAACACTTCTTAAAGATGAAATTCAAAAATTAAAGTTGACAAATTTTTGTTTATATATTATATTGTATGTTAACAACTTTTCGTAATTAATTGGGGTTAATAAAAAACCTACATATAAATCTATGTTTTACATACTATCTTCTTTATTATATATTCACATACATACCGACATATTACTATATGGTCTAGAGACTAAAAATACATACTTAGACACTAAAAATACATAAAATGAACAAGCTGGAAGCATTCGAAATGTGAATCTACAGAAGAATGTTCAAGATCTCATGGGTGGATCACCTTTCAAATAACGAGATTCTGAGAAGAATGAATGCAAATCGGGAGTTAAGTACATGCATAAAATATCGTAAAATAGCATATGTTCCCATTTGATGTGCGGTTCCAAGTACGAGATCTACCGCTAATTATGCAAGTCAAAATTGAAGGCAAAAGATGAACCAGAAAAAACAGATGTCATACCTTCGTGACATCAGAAACAAGACCGGCATATCAAATATTGGAGAACTATAATGCAATCAGCAACAGATAGAGACGATTTCTAGAATTTAATATTAAGAAACATATGACCTCTACATTCTGTAAAGAATAGGCAGTAAAAGAAGAAGAAAAAAAAAAGAACAAATTCTAAAATAATATTTTTTACAAATTTTGATATAAAAATGGTTACAATTCTGTAGACAGGTAACTACACTGAAATTGTGAACCATTAAAATCATTTAGTTTTACACACTATCTTGTTTATTATATATCCACATATTCTACATACCGATATATTATTCAGAATAAAATCTTAATATACGTATACAATGTATATAACTATATTTTACTTTTATTTACCTAAAAAAAAACTTAAATTGATTAAAACAATTTTTAGTTTTTTTTTAATAAAATCATAAATTATTTTTTGTTTTCAACAAAACGTAAAAATTTTTTTAAGAAAATCTAAAGTTTGTTTAAATTCAACGTATCAATAAAAAAAGTATATATTTTTTTCGAAATATCAAAGACACAAAAAAAAATAAATAAATAAGAGATTACATATGGAAAAAAGCTTAATACATTAAAATTGTATATATACTTATTTTTATACCGAACAAATAATAAAAAAAAGTATAAAATTATTTTTTATTATGGTATAAATTCATTTGGGAGAAAAAAAATAAGAAAAAATTAATAAATAAATGCATATTATATACATTATAGTAAATTGAAGAATTACTATAAAATTTTTGTGGCACGCAAAAAAACAAGTCACAATTATCTGAATCATAATTTACTTTTAGAAAATTTAAAGATTTTTGTGCACTGCGCGTTGCATATGTTGCTAAGTTGTAACCTATGTTTCAAATTGAATTATATTTCATGTTGCAAAGCTGTATTTTAGTCCTTCATTTACCAATAATTAGATAACTTTGTCTTTATTATAGTATGTAACTCATATTGATCTGGAAATGTTCTTAATTGACAAATTTTTGGTGGCTGGTAATGCTAAGCAATAGAACAATTTAATTGATAATTTTATATCAGTCCAAGTTGAAAAAACTTATGATATCCTGCGATTTATTTAAAAATTCTACAATTTACCGCAAAATAAAAGTTAAATAATTTTAAGCCAATGTCTGGATATTCTGTTTAATTTTAAGCCAATGTATTTCAAAAAGTGTCTTAGCGATAAAAAGTATTAGAGAACGCAAACTATAGATAAAATCAAATATTACAATTTGAATATTATTATTTTTTTTTTTTTAAAGGGAGATGGGAATCATTCAAAGATACCAAGAATTCCCTCTTGCTAGTGTCAGATTCTTACTGAGTAAACTCCAACTCCTACTTTAGCCAATATAATGTGATAAAACCCGTAACTGCTAACGCAGTATACTATTTACGGAATAGCGATAGGAAAATAAAGTGTCTTGACTTAAAATTAAATTTTCTTCACTTTAAGTTGAAATTTCTTCACTTAAAATTAAATTTCCACAAAAAACTTTGGACCGAAAGATAGTTAAAATATAGGGGGAAAACGAAACTTTTATCAATAACTAGATATAAAGCAGAAAATGTTTGTTTAATTATTTGTTATTACGCGCTTTCCTACACGGTACACTGTCTATAACCAAATTTTGTACTGTTCTTCCGATTAAGTTCAAAGTTTGTAGAAAGGAATAGTTCTTTACCGAAACAGAATGTTGAATTAAAATTGTTACAATCCATTAACCCGCTTCAGGAAGTCGATCTGTCAACACAAAAATGACTAACATATTAAAAATGAATCGTATTAAAAATGTTTGGGTGTATTATAATGATCATGTCTACACTTGGATGGATAGAGTTTAAAATTTATAGAAAAATGTATGCACAATAATTAGGAAGGTTATTTGAGTTGGCTAGAAAATTATAGTTATTCGCTTTTTCCAGAATATATTATTGTAAGCCGACAGCCAGACAATACAGTATTACTATCTTGCTAGTGTGTAATACGAAATGTCAAATGACTGTCTTTATTACTTTAATTACTTAAAATTAAATTTTGTTCACTTAAAGTAAAAAAGATATAAATTAAATTACGATTATGGTATTATTACCATAATACCAACTTTAAAACTTTTTAAATTTAAACAAGAAAAGTGTTATAATAATTTTAACCAAAATGAAAAAGTTTCGATTTACTATCCCTGAACTATAAATGCAATAATATCTGTATAATAAAATAAATAGTTATAAATCCAAATTCTTTAAAAACAAAAAAGAAAAGAAAATTAATAATGTAAAAAACCTTAATTGAATAATGGAAAATTGGATTTATTGATTTATGTATATACAAATAGCACTTTTAATAATTGAAATTATTTAGAAAAATTACTTAAAAAAAATTTTATTATTGATTGTGAATTTATTTATTTGTTTTCGAAAAACTTAAAAAAAAAAAAATATTTAAGTAAATTTAAACAAGGTAGAATGTAAACCAACGGTTTTTAAAAGCGCACATTTCCAAAACTCAATACAA
Organism: Poecilobothrus nobilitatus; assembly: GCA_947095535.1. Classification (NCBI taxonomy): domain Eukaryota; kingdom Metazoa; phylum Arthropoda; class Insecta; order Diptera; family Dolichopodidae; genus Poecilobothrus; species Poecilobothrus nobilitatus. The sequence continues at coordinate 320,221,402 of OX352772.1, read as the reverse complement.
ACTGTTTAGAAGTGTGACTTACACAAAAATTTGAAAATTTCATGTAATAAGAAAAAATGTGAAAATAGGACATTTTTGAAATTTTGAGGGGCTATAAGTCCGGAATCCTATATAACTAAGAAAAGCCGTTAACACACGTAAAAATATATTATTAAACCTTTAATTTTCATGTCTTGCCGAAGAAAAATTTGTACAGGTGCCTAAGTTACAGGTGTCTAAAAATAGCAAATTTTCAATTTTTGAGGCGTAATAACTCTTAAAGAGGGCGTGTTAGCAAAAAATTTTCTGAGGAAACTTATACTAATTCTAAAAGTTCTTTCTTGTCTCAAAATTTCAGGTTCCTATCTAAAGGGGTGCCGGAGTTATGAAAAAAGAAATTTCATGCAAAATGTAGTTTTCACATAACGGTAAATTTAAATAGTAAATTACAAAATATTACATAATTTTGATATTGTTTTATATAGATAATAAAATTTTCGATCTTCTGGCGGTTTTAGATTGCAAAATTATTACGCACAGCCCGAGATATATACATCTGAAAATGGGGCTTTTTCGCAATTTTGAAGAGCTGCAACTTTGGAACCCTTTACAATTAAAATAAACCTTTAACACACGTAAAAATATATTATTGTAGCTTTAATTTCTATATCTTGCAGAAGTAAAATGTGTACAGGTTCCTAAGTTACAGGTTTTTAAAAATAGCAAATTTTCAATTTTTAAGCCCTAATAGCTCATAAACAGGGGGTGGTCCAAAAAAATTTTCTGAGCAAACTTATACTAATTCTAAAAGTTCTTTCTTGCCTCAAAATTTCAAGCTTCTATCTAGAAGCGTGCCGGAGTTATGAAAGTAGAAAAATCATGCAAAATTTGGTTTTCACATAACGGTAAATTTAAATACTACATTTAAAAAAATTGTATAATTTTAATATTAATTTACAAAGATAAAAGAAATACCTGTCGAATGACGTTTTCAGATTGAAAAAATCTTAAGCAGAACATAAGATATATGCATTTAAAAATAGGGCTTTTTCAAAGTTCGAGGGGCTGTAGCTCCGTAATGGGGGGGGCTACATGAAAAAGTTGTTCCACAAAATTATTTTTTTTATGAGACCTACCTATGGTTAAAATTTTTTTTCTCTATCTTTAACGGTGTAGAAGTTTTGTAAACAGACGGACGGACGGACGGACGGACAGAGTGAAACTAATAAGCACATTTTTTCAAATTTTTTTTGGAAATGTGCTAAAAATTCAAGAAATTTTAATTTAAAAATTATGATATATTAGATGTTAAACACTAAAGTCTCTCGAAATCTCTTGAAACTAAATAGATTAATTAAAATATTTGATATGATCATAATAAAGCTTAAATTATACAAAATCTATGACAAAGATATATTTTAATATCCTTTATCCTTTTTAAAAATATTTATGTAAAAATAAAATCTTTTTTTTTTTAATAAACGACTTGTTTTCATCTAATAGATACTTGGTTTGTATTCTATATTTGAAAAATAAATATGATATATTTATTTCTTCTAATAACAAATAAATCTGAGAAGAAAATTATATAGTTTTTCTTTTCCAGGTGTGGTTGTAAATATTGAACGTGGAAATTATTCTTAGGACGTGTGTAAAATTCGAATCCACATTGCTTTGTTGTTTACAGAGTACTAATTAGGCTATCGAGATTTCAAATTGAGATATGTATTAAAATTCTAAATATTTTATAGAATTACAATTTTAACCTTTAAGTAATTTTAGTTAGACTGGAATTTTAATTTTTAAAGAAACAAAAAAGAGCAGATTTAAGAAAAATGAATTTTGTTTTATTTTCATTTAATTGCCTTTTAATTAAGTACTTGTATTTTGTAAATAATTTAAGATAAGAAATAATATATTCAAAAATACAATAATAAAGAATGGATGTAGAATAATAATGTCTACACACATTAGGCTGAGTCAACACTAGAATAAAAGTACAAACATAATTTATGTATGCTGTTTCCATAAAATTAAATCATCTTTCACATTAAGTTCCAAGATATGACACCTACTTGAACCTGTTCCGCTAAACAATCCAACTTTATATAAGTTATTGCTATCATTTTATTGAACGCGCTACTTGAACGCGCCTGGTTGAATTTGCTGAATGTCATCAAACTAACAATTTTGAAAGGGGAAAAAAGGATGAAATGGGTAAAGATTTTAGAATCCTATGCTTTTTACTTTTTGAGTTACCTTACGGATGGATGGATGAACGTTCATGGCTTACTTGACTCAGAATTGGATCCTTACGTAAGAATATAAATATAATTTTCCATAACTATCTTGTCTCCTTTAAGCTGTTAAAAACGTAATGGTAAATTGATTATATCGTAAGAACTAAGTTCGTACGGGTATAATAATGACAAAAATCATAATAAAATTTAATGTGTATATTATATATAAAATAATACCTATATAATATTATAAATACTTATATAATAGAAATAATTAAATGAAAATATTATTGTTTTGAAGGCACAAAAGCGTTAATAATTTATATGAAAAGTCAATTTCGTGATTGAATAATTATGTATGTTAATTACCAGTATGACTCAAATAATTCATTAATATCTACATCATTTTATATATAGAAATTTTCATATTTTATTGTGTTGGTTATTGCCGTCTCTACTTCTTCTTTATAAACAAAATCAACCAAATCAATTAATTTTGTTTAGTTGATATTTTTAATTTATTTTATAGGCTATTATGAATTTATTTTTGTTATGACTTCTGCATATGTAAAAGTTTCTAACTAATATTACCATATTTAATAATATTGGTCCGAATATTAATATTTCTTACGAATATTTACCTTACCACAAATATGTTACACTGTACCTTTTCCTATATACACTAAATTAAACTGCACGATTTTTTTTTTGTCAACTTCGAATGTTGTTCGCCAAACAGCTTCTCTTACGTTTTGCAGATTATATAGGGTGTTCAAAATTGAGGTATCATTTTAATTTTAATAAAAAAAGACTTTTTTTTTGAAATATTAAATATATTTTTATTTTAATTTATTACAAATAGGTTCCGGTTAATAATGAAAAATTATGTCGACCAAGTGGCCCCCTCTACTACTTCGGCAGGCTTCCAAACTTTTACCAAAATTCTGAATCACGTTGTTCAATAAACTGTTCTCAATGGTTGAAATCTGCTCGATAATGTTATTTTTAAGCTCTTGAATTGTTGTGTTATTATTGCTGTACACTTTCGATTTCACAAAACCCTACAAAAAAAAAATCCAACGGTGTCAAATCACACGATCTTGGTGGCCACATCACTCCTCCTCTACGAGAAATAATGCTATTTTCGAACTTTTCCTTCAAAAGATCCATTATTTCTCTTGCTGTGTGGCAAGTGGCACCGTCCTGTTGAAACCACATATTCTCTACGTCCAAATCATCAATTTCCCGCCACAAAAAGCTTCGGATCATCTCCCTGTAGCGATTTCCATTGACCGTAATCGCATTTCCATTTGCGTTTTCAAAAAAATATGGTCCGATGATTCCTCCTGACCACAAACCACACCAAACCGTAACTTTTTGTGGATGTACTGATTGCTCTAAGATAACCCATGGATTCTCTTCACCCCAAATGCGGCAATTCTGTTTATTGACGTAGTCATTGAGCTGGAAATGAGCTTCGTCGGTGAAGATTATTTTGTTAAAAAAATTCTCATTTTCTTCTTGTTTTTCGATTGCCCAAGAAACGAATTGCCGACGTAATGCATGGTCAGTTGGTTTTAATTCTTGCGTCAGCTGGATCTTATAAGCCTTTAAATGGAGATCACGATGCAAAATGTTGAATAATGTGGATGGTTTGATGTTTAATTGCTGCGAAAGATGACGAATGGATGTTTTTGGATCTTCTTCAACACTTTTGCTCACAGCTGCTACATTCTCGGTTGAACGGCCACTACGTTGATAAATGTTGCCTCTGTTATCAAGAACAGATCCAGTTTCTAGAAATTTATCAACCATCAGCTTGATGGCACGATTTGTTGGTGCATTTTCTCTGCCAAATTTTGTTCAAAATTTCCTAATTACATCTTGAAAACTTTTACCATTTTCAAAAAATGTTGTAATAACAAAAACATGTTGTTCCTTCGTGTAACGTTCCATATTACGTAACCGGAATGTATTTAGAATATACCTAAAGAAACCTCGTATAAAAATTCCAGGTAGAAAAAAAATGGCGGCAAAAACAAAATGATACCTCAATTTTGAACACCCATTATATAGTCTAATGGTTATTAACGCGTTAGCTCTGTTTTCATCAATAAAACAAAAATATAAAAATAAATGATCCCTATATGTTTGAGACGTCATCGGTCAAAGATATCTTTAAAATACGAATGTAGCTTCACTTTAAAATACCTTTAATCTGTTGATTGTAGTTGATTTGTAAGTCCAGATTTCTACGCTATATAAAAAAGTTAAACAGTTACTTTAAAAATCTTAATTTTAATTGGATGTTAATGTTACGATTATTAAGTAATTTTTTTTGTCTTTAGTGTAGTCCAATATTCATGCAATTGGTACGGAGATATTTAATTAGAGAAACCATTACCATTTACTAAGATGTTTACATTTTTATAATATGGTACTTTTCTTTTGTACTCATATTCATAAATTTGCGTTTTGTTTTTGTAGTTCAGCTTATATTGACTCTTTAAATATTTCAGATTTTTCGAGGAGCAAGTGACATTATACCTATACAAAATATTTAAAAAAGTGTAAAATTGCTCCAATATTTCGACGAACACTAATGGCAGTTAGTGTTATTAGTTCCATATAGTCTCTTATTAGGCGTAAGGAATGCTTATGGAATTTATCGAGGTAATTGAAAAAAGTTTGAGATATCTCAATATATTATTAGACTTGTACTTCATTTTAGATCGAATATAGGCTTTAAAGATATTTGACAAATCTGTAGAAGAAACATATCCTTTATAACGGGAAAGAAAACACAAACGTTTGGCATAGCCAGTGTAAAAAATATACTCATTCCACAGCATCCCTCGTTTTAGTACTGGAAACGTAAAATGTTTAAACAGATATATTTTAATATAACATAAAAAAAATCAATTTTAAGAATATTGTGTTAAATTATTGTAAAATATGAAAATCTGTAATCTTCAATATAATCCGAATTAAAAATACAATCCTTTTTGGGTAATTAATATTACAAAAATCTAAATTTCATTAATAATATTGATACATATATTTTTATATTTAACGACTCTAAGAAATAAGTCCCCAAGAAATTACTCTCCACGAAAGGGATCTGGAAGAATCCTGAAAATTTTCTCTACAAAATCATTACAATATCTTTTATTATAAAATCTTGCATAACAAATAGTGGGGGATGTAATCCTCAACATTTTAATATTTATTTATTTTATTTTATTTTTATTTATTAGGACTAGTTACAGCCACTATATAAAATAGTTAATACTAAGATATGGCTTAAGGAAAAATCCTTGTGAAAAGATTTAATAGTAAACGAGGAAGGGTGGTTTCAACTCTCGGATACGCTTACGAAAATAAGTTATATAATAATTTACAAAATTTCACATATCTGACTTAATTAATAACTACCGAGATATATTTATGTAAATTTTGTAGTTGTCCATTGTTCCGAACCAACGAAATTTCATTAAAGTTATTGCCATAATACTTAATCATTTCAAAAGTCTAACTTATTTAACTGCTGCAAAGATATAATAGCTGCTAAAATCTGCTGGAAGCTGGAAGCAAATAAATGGAAAAAAGGTGTAGATGAGTTCAAGTTTAATTTGATTCTATCAAAGAAATCAAAGATTAAAACAAAAATGTTATCAAAAAAATTGTCAAGCAAGGTAATATTATGGTCTTGCGAAGTTTTTTTATATGGATTGGAAAATGCCACATGTATCGTTATTTCAGCAAGATAATGACGTAAAGCTGCTTATATCATAAAATAATTTACTGAATGTAATATAGATGTTTCTTGAATTGCCATGGAAATCCTCAGTTCTGAATCCAATAGGATTTTGTTTTGTAAATTAATTGTAAAATATTGTTAAAGAAAAAAATATAAATTAAAATCTACTTAGTTTTTTGGTGTCATATGTGTTGTTTATTCGGTAAACATTTCTTTGAAAAATGTTTTGTCCAATTTAAATTGAAGTAAAGTTGACGTAAAATGGTCAAATCATTATGTACGCAATATCATTATTCAGCGCAATAGCGTCAGATGAAATATCATCCAAAAGTAAAAAATGAAATAGGATACAAAATATTTGTTTTTTTTTAATTTATTCAAAAATGAAATTTAGTGAAATAAGGAATCCTAATAATAATGAAAAAAGGACAAAACAAACTGCAAAACTAAATTAAATATGTCTAAAATAATAAAAAATTTAAAGTGCAACCAAATCTTACTTTATAAAACTCTGCATCACGAAATCATGCTTTATAAAAAGGGAACGGAATCCGGGACGTGCAAGACGAACTTGGCGCGGAGGTAATGCTCGGCAAACAGAGGGAGGGATTTTATTGGTTAGAGAATTGGTTACAAAATTAAGATTATACGTTTTTTCCAGAGTGTGTACATAACCCTCTTTATGTAACTAACTATTATTAAAATTTTTCCTATTTTATAATCTCGCAAGTAAATATTCTGGAAAAAGTGCATAATTTTGTAATCCATCTTAATTATTTGTTTCCAAATTGTTTGTATACAAATTTCATCCAAATTTTGGAGACTAATTTCGTTTATTGTTTTGGGGGCTAATTTCCCAGAATTAAGTAAATTGTATAGATAAATCCAACAACAAGCCAAGAAATCTGTTTACACATAGGTTATGTAGTCATATAAAAAATTTTTTTCCCATTATAAAAACGGTAATTGCAACACAAAAATCTTGAAATTTAGAAAAATGAAATAACAATGAAGAATATATATTTGGATTTACTTTGGTAAATAAAATACGGTCAAAACAAATAATGAAATAAGAATGAAAAATATATTTTGTTGCTTTTTTTGGATTTTATTTTTTTTTTTTTTTACTTTTGGATGATATTTGGTCTGACGCTATTGCGCTGAGCCCTTTTTGTATGTCAAGTACAAATATATCTAATTTTTGGAGATTTTTCAAAAAATAAAATTAGGAGATTTTTTTTTTGTTAATATTATAATTTTACCGATTTTTTTCATTTTATTTTTGCGAAATAATTCCCTTGGGGCTAATATTTTAGCGCCTTATTAAAAAAAAAAAGAAAAAAAAGTTAATTTTGGTTACAGATTATTGAAATTTTTTTGATTAAAACTTTTCTTTTATAAAAAAAAATTTTTTTTTTTGTTTTTGTTTTCGTATATACTTTTATCTTGCATTAATTTATATTATTATTTTTCTTTTTATTTTTTTTTTTTTTGTTTTCCTTATATACTTATTGTTATTGTTTGATATTGACGCTGGTGTTATTTTCCATATTAGGTATATATTATTGATAATTTTATTATTATTGTATTATTGTTATTTATTGTGTTCTTAACTTCTTATTAATCTTATAGTTGTTGTATTATCAATTTATTTTTTTATTATGTAAAAAAAAAAAAAAAAAAAAAATAGGTAGGAGAAATTTTTTTTTTTTCCTAACAAATAAAAAATAAAAACAAAATAAAAAACCTTACAAATTAATCATTCACGGTCATTAATTTATATAAAAACTTAAGCCCAAAGGACAAAATCAATCTTTTTTTTTTTTTGAATTTTTTTTTTTTTTTGTGCTTAGTTTCTTTTTTATATATTGTCTTATTTTCCATTTTCCATTTCCCAATTTTCTAAATTTTTATTTTTTTTTTTTCTTCTTGTTTTAATTATTATTTTATTATTTTTATTTCGGTTTCCTGAAAAAAAACAAAATTTTCCTTACATAATTTGTTTAGCTCATTATGTTTTTTGCTTGTTTTACTTTTAAGCTGGAAAAGGGCAAAAACACTTTTCAAATCCAAAAAAAAAAAAAAAAAAAATTGGAAAAGCAAAAACACAAAAAAAAAAAAAAAACAGAGAATTAAAGTTATCCAGAACTTTCTTATACATTTTCGAAATAGGGTTATATAGTAATTAAAAAATGAAAAAAAAAAAAAAATAAAAATTTAAGGGGCAAACAAAACACACACAAAAAAAAAAGGAAAAAAAAAAACGACATAAAAAGAAAACCAATACTAATAAATATAAATAAAACAAGTGTTAACTTTAGCTAAATTTAGAATTACTTAAAGATTAATGTTATAAAATATAATACTTTAGTAATTTTTCTTTTACAAAATAATAAATTAAATTTTTGTTCAATAATAATTGGATCATTTAAATGTAGTGACCCAACTTAAATTTTGTGAAAAATTATATTTCATTTAAACTTTTTTTATTTTTTTTATTTTGAGTTGTTTGTAAGTATAGTGATTTATTCTATATATAGATTTATGTAATTTGATAAATTAATATCAGAAAAATGATTTAATATATATATTTTTTTAAATATTTAATATTTAAAATAATAGTTCAATATTTTTTATATACAGTAAATTTCGTTTATAACAACCTTCAAGGTCGTATTCAGATTGATTGAATCGTCTCTTTAATATGATTTGTTTTAACACAGAACATATACAAATTCTTCTCAATTATTAGTTATATTAAACATAATATACCAATTTTACTTTAACTGAAGGCTTTTTTACTTTAAGTGAATATTTTTTATTTTAAGTTTAGAAATTTTTTCATTTTAATTGAATATTTCTTACTTTAAGTGAAGAAATTTTTATTCATATGTATTTGGACCAGACATTTATGTATCTGATATTTATGTGTGTATATCCATATATATATGTATATTATATGTAATGATACATAGATACATACATATATATGTATATTACATGTAAGGTTTTACTTTATTTTTTAATACAAATGTCTTAACTTAAAGTAAAAAATTTTCATTTAAAGTAAACGTTTCTTCACCTGAAGTAAAAAATTTTCACTTAAAGTAAAAATGTCTTCTGTTGCAGTTAAAATAAAATAATAAGTATATGTATCCTTATAAAATTTAACTTATTTGTATATACATACTTTTCATCGAAACTTAAATGCAAAATAACAAGAAATGAAATGAAAATAATTTAAATGCAAGAAAAATAAATATTTTTATTCTCAATATTAATTAAAACATGGAAATTCATATGGATTATCTCAACGTTCACTTTATTTTTAACTATAAGATTAAAAAAATTCTTTTAATTGATTTTACATATTATGTAATTTATTGAATTACGTTGTTCTACCCGAAAATTATTTTAAATTTTGAACACAAAAGATTGTGTTATAAGTGAAGTGGTCGTTAAAACCGAATTTGTTGTAAGCTAATTATTTTTTATTATAATAAGTTAAAAAACTATTTTTACCTCAAGAACGACATCGCTATAAAGGGAAGGTCGTTATAGAATAAGGTGGTCGTAATAAATTAAATCTTATACAATTATTTTAATGCTTAACTTTTCATTCGCAGTTTATCCAATTCTAGATCTAAGCACTTTAAACCATAGCATTTTAAAATATTTCAATTCAATGATGTCAATTATATATATATAGATTAGATTAAATTGTTATTTATGAGTTATAAATGACACCGGGAACTTTTGATGTTAGGGATTACTTTATTATTTGTTTCCAAGGGGTTTAATTTCACTAAGCTCTTCCATACTAATTGGAATTTAATTGCTTCTGAATTTATAGTGCCTTAGTGTGTTTAATGGATGCTAGACTGTCTGATAGAAAAACTATTTCTCTATTCTGTATAACCTATGGAAGTTGCATTGTACACACCTTTCGATAGCATACACTCGAAATATGTTATGGAATTTCCCCAACGATTCTGAGCATTTGATTTCTGTCCCTTATAGTTCAAGCTTAGTACTCATATCCGATATTTTTGAACCATCAGTAAATCCATTTCAATATATGTTGCCCGACAGTGTAGCCGACAAAGCCATTACTCCACTCTCTCTTGGTACTTACTACTTAGTTTTATTATAAAATTTTTTGTAAAACTGTATTTCATAGCCATTTCATCTTGCGGAAGTTTAATAAGAAGTATACATTTAGCAAGTAGCGTGTAGTTCCTATATAGTCTATTCATTCCCCTCTACCAAATCTCACTTGACTCATTCGTAAAATAGCTTAATTTTACTGCCTTCCCCACTTTTAATATGTAGTCGTATGAGTCCTTAAGCGTAATTTTAACATTACCTTGCAGGATTATCTTGCAGTCTTATTATATTATTTTGATTATACAAATACAACAAATAAATTAGTTTTTTCTTGCACATATAGTAAAATTTTGTTCTTATAATCTAATAATTTTTCTACAAGGCTTTACTTCTAATTGTAAAATTTAATATTCTTTTTAATTTAGGGCCAATGTTATTTACTCGAAAGCAATTTTTTATAAACTTGAAATGTTAAATTGAATATTGAATTTTTTTTCTTTTCTTTTAAATGCAGAAGAGAAAGTGCATGGTACTAACTTTTCCTTTTTTCTGTCCTTTTCCATTGTTTTTCATTTTCAATTTTTTTTTTTTTTAATTTAGAGAACTCTTGAAAAGTTTTTCTTTTTTTAATGTCCACAAAAAACTGAAAAAAAAAATAGTTTCTTACTTTTACTTTAATTTTCGAAATGAAAAAAAAAACAAAATAAAAAACAATAAAGAAAAGCAAATACGAAATTAAAAGTAATGAAATCTAACTGTTGCTAATTGGAAAAATATTTTTTTAAATGGAATTTGAATGGAAAATGATAAAAAAGAATTAGAGCAATAAAAAGAACAAAGAAAAAATAAGAAAATTCCCATGAATTTATTGATATTAATTGCGAATTAAAAAGTTATAGATTGTATAATTGGAGAATATTAAAGGGCCAAAAAAAAAAAGAAATTTTTTTTTTTTTTTGAAACTTTACCGAATTTAAAATTGTCAAGAGAAAATAAAAGATCAAAATCATGGTAATGGAATTAAGTCAATGTGGGTCAACTGAATTTTTCAAATATGTTTAGTTTATTGATGAAATTTCTAGTTTCTTATTGGTTTAAAAATTAAAAAAATTAAAAGGCGACAAAAAAATTAGTATCTTTTGTTTTTTTTTAAATAACCATTTTATGTAACCATTAATTGTTAAAAGATAAGGGCTGCATATAAGAAAAGGTTGGAAATCCAATCGATTTCATACATTTTCATTCTTTTAAAGCATTCTGAACTAAAATGATACAATGTATATCTTCGATATATTTTTATTTTTCTTAAGGGAGGTGGGCATTTTCCCAAGACATCATGAATTCCCCCATGCTAGTGTCAGATACTTATTAACTAAACTCACCTCCCTCTTTTCCAAATACATATGTTTATGTATAGCATTTAACCCATATAATGGGATAAAACCCTTACCTGCTTACGCAGTATATTGTCGGGGGAGTAGGGATAGGAAAATATAGGACAATAGGATGCGGAAACATTGAATTGGAAGTGGAATTGTAAGAAAACATTGAATCCGCGTATTATTATTACTATTTTGCTAACAGTGATCATAGCTGTTGCAACAGTTACAACATGCAGTAGTATAAAACACTTTCATATGCATAAGATAATTATTGAAGGCAACCCAACTGTCACTGTAGCAGCTATTATTATTATTGGTATTAGTATTACTTATTAATATTATTATTATTTACTACACAATCAGGGCCATCAGTAGATTACAACGTGCAGTAGTATATAAAACCTTCTTGCATTATAATATCAGTTTAAAGGTCGTTACTAGACTTATCTAACGATATTATAGTTTAATCTATTGGCTAAATAGTCAAACTTTTACTATTATTTAAGTAAGTAACTAAATTTTTAAATGTCCATCTTAATTCCTTTTTAGGAGCCTCGGTTGCTTAATGGGTCAAAGCGTATAAAATACGCTGTAAACACGGAGTGAGTGTGGGTTCAAAAATTCTTTTTTACCAAATGCGCCAACCTATACTCCCACAGGAGTTCATGAAATCATAACAGCTAGTTTAATCTATAAAAAATTGTACGTAAACAATTAAGTTAATTAACAATGAAGTTTTTAATAGTAACTCTGTTTTTAATAGTAACTTATGTTTTTAAATTTATTTATACTCGTATAATGTTAGACTTGTGATGCGTAATTATCTAAAATTGTGACCAAATTAAACTTCAAACTATAGAACATTTAGCACTATTTTTGCACAATAAGTTATTTATCATTGTTATTGAGCTTTTTGTGTACAAACAAAATTAAAAATTCCACGGCTCGATCTCCAATTCAATGGTACACTTTGGTGATACGTATCACAAGTATAACACGATATGTCTAATATATTAGAGAAGTCATTTGTATAGTCCGATTACATAACAGCTTTTCAAATTTTTTGATTTATTTTTACAGGATTCTATTGAAAAATTCTTTAATTTTTTTGTTAAGTATTTTAAGTTTTAATAAAATTATTGGTATTAATTCTAATTTTCATATATTTTCATTTTAAAATGGTTGTGGAGAATTTTTTTTTGTTTTTCCATTAATAAAATGCGTATCTATTTTCGTAATTATTATGTCCAAAACAAATAAAAATGATTAAGTTTTGTTTGCACGTTTCTTTAAACATTCAATCATAAAACGAAAGTAACTACCTACATATTTAGTATTCAGAAAAAAAAAAAAAATAAATAAAAACAAAAAAAAAATTCATAGAGTAAAAGTTTTCACTTTTGTTTTATTTTTATTCATCCTTAGAGAACATACGAGTACCTACTTTAGAAAATGTCTTTTAATTTTAAAGGATTCAACTAACGTAATAATGTTATACAAATTTTATAAAAGAATGAAATGTATATATGTATATATAAATACAGTTTAGAGCAAAATATATTAATCAAGATTATTTTTTACGATAAATTTTGTTCATAATTTGACTATTATCCTAAGTATATAAAAAAAAAAATAAAACCAATAACCTAGGATATTAAAGAACTGAAAAATGAAAATATTATATTTTTGCTTTTTTAATTAAATAAACTTTCAACTTTTAATGTTTAGGTGTTTAATTCCCTAAAATTAAAGAATTTATATTTTACAAGAAATTTAAATAAAAGTACTATAAAGCTACGGTCATACGTATAACAAAATTGGGTCTATCTTAAAAGGAAATATTAAGAAAAAACTACCTCTCAAAAGCTTAAATTCTCGTATAATTCTAGAGAAAAAAAAATTATCCTTGAAGATACATTCGTGACTAGAAAAAAAATTATATATAGTCAGTCATAACGACTAGAACCAATGATAAAACCATTCATATTAATATAGAAAACAATGTATGGATTAGTTCATCGCAGTTTTGCCCCTTCAACATTTATAACTTATTATTATGTGTAATGTAAAAGATATGTCGTTCGCTTGTCTCAAAAAAATCAGCCGCTTGCCGTTCTTCTTCTGTATGTCCACTTATTTAAAAGCCAATATGTTTTAATGTTTTGTGTGAAAAATTGCTTGCACACTGTTTACATGGCCAAGACCTTATATATAACGGAATTTTTTATTTTAAAGAAAATCAAATCATAAAACATAATTTTATACGTAACTGTGTACATTCATATTATATACTTAAATATAATATGTACTTATTTATTATGATAATAATAAATTAAACATATACTATAAATCATAATGCCATGTGCCTGTAATATTCATTTTATCTCTCATATAAAGGATAATGAACAAAAGGATAATAAGAATAATTATTATAAGAACATAAATTTATGATGTAATTTTAATTGACTTGTGAATAACAATATATGTATTAACCTATACATATATGTATTTACATATATATATATATATATATATGTATTTACATATATAATTCTTATTTACAAAAACTAAAATTAGTTTGAAAGCAATCCACTGTCCAAATATTTTATGTTTTTAGTTTTTTTTTTTTTGTTTTATTTTCATGTTAATTTGCTTTTCATGTTCCATACTCCCCACACTATTATTTTTTTTACTTTTTTTTTTTTTTTTTTTGATTTTTTAATCATTTTGGTTTTTTATTTTTGTTTTTTTAAATAGGGTAAAGTTTTAGGTTTGTTTTTTTTTTTTATTTTTATTTATTATCTAACTAAAATAAACACTATGAAAGACATTTTGGTATAATAATAACTTCAAATTAAATAAAACTTCACCATAATGTCAATAAATTAATGCTAATAATATATAGAATGGATGTGTACATATATCTATATCTAATTATTGTATTATATACAAATTATATTTTATAGAAACTGTGTAATTAAAACTTAAAATTTTTTTTTTAATATAATACTATATATTATATAGATATTAATTTGTTGGAAAATTGCATAAAAAGTTTTCATGAAAAATTTGCATGAAAAGTTGGAAATTTTCATGAAAAATTTTGAAACGTTATATTTAAGAAGAAAAAATAACTTTCTGTTGAAGTCTGACTTAAACATTATTTGCGGTTTCGAAATATTAATACAAAATTCATATTGCTGTAAGTATCTCTTGAATCGATTAGAGTATAAATATATGACAATATCTTTATTTCTTTTAATGTCTATATTTTATGCTGGATCCACAATTAACACTGTTGGTTCCATCTCTATACCCAGTCCTTACGCAGCCTACAAAAAAGTTGGTCCATAATGAAATTTGAGTTTAAGAGAAAAAATTTTTGTGTTTTATATATTTTAACAATAGTAATTTTTAATACAATTCAATAATTTTACATTTGTGAATTTGTGTAGAAACCCTAAAATGTTAAAAGTTAAGCAACCTTTATATTACCTGCGAAACGACTGCGTTTAATGTAAATACTTTCATACAATTTAATACATTTCAAAGTTACTTTGACAGTTAAGTGTGTACTAGAGCATACATTGTAAATGCTGCAGTAATCATTTAGTGTAAGGAAATAAAAGACTTCTTTAGTGGATAAGAATATAGAAAGAACATATAAATCGTTTCAAAAGTGAGCAAAACATGCAAATGTGTTAGTGTAGTGTAGTGTGTAATTTAAATGAGAAGATTAAATATTCAAAAATTTCAATTATTAAATCTCTTCTTAATCTAATTAAATCTAAAAATTTTATTTATTTATTTATATTAATATTACATACATAAATGTAATGCAATATTATTGAACCATCGGCTACCAAGGCCATTATAGGTTTTTTTTACTATTATTAAATTATATTCTAATATTATTTATTTTGTTTATATTATATACTATATATTTACATTATATTTGGTTGTAAGGATGGTATGTAAAGAAAAAAAAACATTTACGATCTGTGCAGGGATCGAACCCACACTCCTTCGGTTAATACGCCACACGCCTGCCTACTACGTTACCGAAGCCCCTAAGTCTAAAAATACATTTCATGAAATACCAGTAATTATTGCATACTTTACGGATCTCTTTTTGTACTATTTGTAGAATACAGTTTTTTATACAAGTCCTTTTTAGTACCTATATATCCTACAGACTTTTTTTTAAGTTTTTGTTTTCCTACTTAAAATTTTTAAATTTCTTTTAAAATATTTTAAAAATTTCTATATTATAATGCACACAGATTTAATTAAAGCTTCAATTTATTTAATATAAAATTCATGCAGTTTTAATATATCAAATTACATTTCTATTTATGTTGAGTAGTTAGTAAATATTCTGACTATCCAAAATTTTAAATTAATCAATAATTTTATTCTATATTACTTTATTTGGTTAAATAAATAAAATAGTACTATTATTATATTATGTGTATTTCTCAAGAATTAATTTTAATTAAAGTTAATTTAAATTAACAGATTTTTGGCAATCTAAATAAAATAGTTGAGATATCAAAGAAAAAAACAACATGCTGACTCTTTAGTTTAAAATTGATTTCTGGTAGATTTTACATACATCCAAAACGTTTTTGATAATCGGATTTATTCAAGTGGTGTATAGAATTTTAAATTAGATTTTTTTTTTATATATTTTTTAATAAGAGGAAGCTATCAGACAACCTTGAAATTTTTTTTTTTTATTCTGTTTATTTAAACGTGAATGTTTGATTAGTATTTAGGAAAAATTATTACGTACGTGTTTTTTATGTTTTTTATAAGCGACGCAATATAAAATGAATTTTAAGTACTTTATATTTTACTATGATATTGACTAAATAAATAATTTAATTTGACTTTCTTATAAACAAATTACCTTTAATTTTAGAAACTTTGATAGGGACTGAGAAAAGGAAAAATACTTTCTTTTTATTCTTCAATGAAGTTTTGTGACCAACAAATGACAGTTTTAAAATAATTGGCGATTATTAAATGTAAATTTTTTTAACTTTAATTTTGTAAACTTTAAATAAAATATAAAAGTATTTTTTAAATTGATTATACCAACATCTATTTTTTATAAAATACTTTTCATTATTTTTGCCTTGGCATTAGAAAATTTATAATCTTAAAAAGATTGTAATATTTGCAAAAGACAAAGGCAATCTTTTTAGCAAAGATTTTTTGAGCTAATTCATTTTTTTAAAAGCATTTTTTAATTTTTTGATTTGAAACTGTAATTAGGAAAGATGAATGAAATTTCGATCTATTTATATGTTTACACATTAAGATTAAAATAAAGAGACCACACACAATATTTGAGTAATGCTGAAATTGAAGAAATAGTTTTAAACAAGAAAGACCTTTCAGGTAGTATTGGCGAAAAATATGAATTGTGAAGAGTCAGAAATGGAAAATGATATATATAATAATGAAATGTGAGTTTGCTCAAGATCATCACGAAAAAGAAACAGCTTTGAGATAGTTTGAATGTGATACATTCGTTTTGCTTTATCGACAATATCGCTTCAAGTCCAACTCTGTTGCTGTTGGGGTTGGGGCAAAAACTATTGAATAAAAAATTAACAATGGTTGGAGCATTGCTTAAAAATAAAAAGTCAAATCTATGAGAACTGCTATTATGTATAAATGTCATACATAATAGTCAATATACAATATAATAATCTATATCAATCCCCATCTACATTTACCGAAAATACAACTTTGGTTTCCTATGTTGGTCGAACAATGTATAGTTCTTTAAAACACCTTCCGTAATTTAGTAGAGTAAGAGAGAGTTCTGTTGATACATTGGAGAGCAACATTACATTAGAAATAGTTCTGTTATTGATAGTAGAATTGATAGAGTTCACAAAATAATTACACAATACAACAGTAATGTAGATATCAATATGTGCGATACAGTTGTTTTTAGCAATAACAGAATTTTAGGTTTGAATGCATCCATAATACACCAGCACTGATGCCAATTTTAAAATGAACGTTACTTACTAAGTTTTTATTAGAAAAACAGAAACGTTTTCTTATAAAATATAAAAAATTTCATACAAAATTATAAGTGTCGAGCATATGATATTTTTTAATTTGTTTATATATTTGCTGCAATGGTAATTTGCTATTAAGAATACTTGCAGGCTGTGCAGAATTTTGAACTCATACTAAAAATAACACACACACATACAAAATAACACTTAAAACATATAAAAATATAATATAATATATGTCTTTTATGTCTAATAGTCATTAAATAGACGAAAGTACAAACATTTTTTTAGGTATCTTATGTTAATTCTTAAAGACGAAAAACCAAAATCTTGCAAAATATTGCAACTGTATTGCATTCACATACTAAATTATTGCAAAAGATTAGATAATTTTTATATTAATTTATAAAGCTCGAAAAAAATGTCTCGTTGTTTGACATTTTCAAATTGAAAAAATGTTAAACAGAACATTAAATATACAATTTTTCCAACTTTGAGAGAATGTAGCTCCATAGTAGGTGATGCAGGTCTACTTGTGATTAAAATTTCTTCCATCTTAAATGATGTAAAAGTTTTGTAGACGTGTTATGTATGTAGGACAACTTTGAATGTCCTTAAAGAATCCTGGTTAAATCTCAAACTAATTGATGGTTTTTTTTTTCTTTCATTTTACATTAAATGAACGACGGACACAACGAAACTAATAACGAATATTTAAAAATTTTTTTAAAAAATGTGCTAAAAAAGTTTCAATAAATTAAAACCATAAAACCGAAAATATGAACAATTTAATTATACTTTAAAAATTTTTGTTTTAAATATTTGAAGAAAATATTTTATAAATTTTCTTAGATATATTTATTATGTTTTTTAATTTATACATGTATTAAATAATCATAATTTCATAACGATACTAATAATTTAAATAAATAATATTATAATATATTTTATTTATTACTATATATAAATATTATGTATGTGTGTTTAAAAGGAAAAAGTATACGACTAACTTTACGATTAAAAATCCATCTTTTTTTTTTTTTTCGGTTTTAATTTTTTGGTTTCGCTTTTCGTTTGTAAGGAAAAATAATCATCGTATTATGTATGCAGGACAACTTTGAATGTCCTTAGAGAATCCTTGTTAAATCTCAAACTAACTGATGGTTTTTTTTTTTTTTTCATTTTACATTAAATCATATTCATATATTTAATTGTATATAGATAAATAATAAATATATATATATATATATATATATATATATATATTATATTCTAATCTGTAACATATAAAAATCCCATGGATGTTTTATTTAAAAAATGAATACACATAATTTCTTGGTATCATGTATCTAAGAGTTATTTTTATTGTTTTTCTTCTAATATGAAAAATGAATAAAAATAACTGAAACTTTTCCTCCCTTTCTTCTTTTTTTTCTGTTTTTTTTTTTTATTTTTTTCTTGACAAAAGTTATGATGACATTACGAATTCTAAAGAGAGAAAAATGTTATAAAACTTTTATAAAAAATAAATATTTGTTTTTTCTTTTTTTTTTTTTCTTCTATTCTTTCACAACTAAGTGTTTGTTTAGAGGTGTTGGTATTTAGGAGTTGTTGAACTTAATGTTAGTAATGTGTTCTTTTCAGAAAAAAAAAAAAACAAAAAAAACTCGAATAAAGTTAAAATATCCTTTAAATATAATCAAAGTGACTCAAGATTTGATTAATTTTAAAATTACTTTTTCTCTGTTTAAAGGTCAAAGATCACTTAAGTTGATCTTTCGAAAGTTTACTTAGAGATTTAAAAAAAAAAAATAGTGTTAAATTTATATTTTAGATTATTGCAAAAACAATTTGCAAATTTACATTTTAATTCAAATGTAATTTTCAAAAACAAAAATTTAATATAATAATGAAAAGAGATAGTTTTTATTTTGGTCTTTTTAGTAATAAAATGTCGAATGGCCAATAAAAAATATTTTAAAAAGTTAATATTAATCAGATAATTTAAAATTTATCCACTGCAGGATTAAAACTTCACTATGTAATTGATTGCAATTAATGTATAAATATTAATCTATGATCAATATATCAAAAGTAAGTTAAGTATCAAAATAAATTCAAAAATAAAAAAAATAAAATTATAAATTTAGTTCATGTACCAGATACCAGATGGCGTATAAACAGTTTAAAAATTTTATAATATTTATAACGTGAATACTAACTTCCAGATTTTGCAATCTCATAAAATAGCCATAGTCTTGCTGGAATTTAATCAATGACTTAGAAAAATGAATCATTTGATCAAATTTTAAATGATATTAAAGCTTCACTAAACTGAAGTTCAGTATAACAGAAAATATTACGTTTTCAGACTATCTTTATTTCATTGATTAAGAGTTATTAAAGTTGTTTCTTTCCTTCTCAATATATTTTTTAGTTCTAATCATTGCAAATTGGATTCCCATATTAAATAGACAAAAGTGTTTATTTAACAGGTCAAAAGTGTTTATTGTATTTGAAATTTTTTTGACCTAGGTTAACATAATTTAATATACTGTTTTTTATGTCAACACTTGTATTGTAATTAAATTTTTAAGTAGGAAATGTTTGTTGATTTAAAACATTCTTTTGAATATGTTGTAATCTCTCAAAATTTTAATTAGTACCTAAATACCTTCAATTGGCACTGAGTTATTTACATGTAAAAAAAGAAGTTGTATAGCAGCTACCCGAACTTGTTGCGCTAGAACAATCAAATTTTGCAGAAATTGTTGTCATAAAACTTGACTTCTTTATATAACGTTTCAGAAATCAAGTTCCATTATATTTTGAGTAACAGTGCGGACAGAGGGAATGCACGACACAGATATTGCTAAATCTTAAAAGAATTCAATTCAGTTTAAAAATATATATACTTTGCCATATGTATTCTGTCTCTTTTAAGGTGTAATAAACGTAATGGCAAATTTATTATACCCAAGTCCGTATGAGTATAATAAAAGAATTGGTTAATTTATATTTTGCATTTAAAATCATATATTGATCTTATAATGAACTTAAAAAAAAAGGAAATTCTAGCAATAGTGGTTGCATAATTTTTGTTTTTGAGAATATTTTGATAGTCTTAAGTCAATATTGATTACAACCTGGAATTGCAGAATCAATATGTGGAGGCATTTTTTTTCTCCAAATTTTTTCTCTTTAGCCTTACTAAAATTCTATCTGTGACTACATCAGCTTGTTTGTTTACATCACTATAAACAAATGTTTGTAATATATTTTTTTTGATAGCATGCTGCAGTTGTGTGATAGTTTGTGGATCAAGTGATAATCGTATAATACTTTTTATATACTTAATACTTTTTTAATACTATTAGCTTTTATGCAAGACCAGAAGAATGCTTTTATGTTCTAGTAATCTAATTTCTTTAGAATTTAGAATTCCTTTTTAAATATTTAATTTTTAAACTTTTATATATATATATATTTAAACTTTCATGTACCTACGAGTAAATCTCGTAAGCTTCTTTGCGACGTGAAAAAACGAATCGATTACAAATATATCAGTTACTAATATTACTTAGTAGTACTCCAGCAACATCAGAAGAATCTACAAAAATTAATAAAATTGAAAATTTAACAAGGTACATTTTTATTTAATTTTTAGGATTTTGTTCTTTGCCTTACTAATTTTTTTTGGAAAACTTCTGATGTTACTCTTTATAATTCTTTCAATAATAGGAACAAAATAAAATTCATACTCTCCATAGAATTTCTTTTCTTTTAGAATATTTTTAAAAAATTTTTTGAAAAAAAAATTTCTTTATTTGTTTTAGTTTTTCCGTCCGTCTAGTCTGTTCAACTGTTTCCAAAATTTTTAAAACGTTTAAGATAGAGAAAAGTAATTTTAACCATAGAGCGGTTTCATAAAACAAAATAATTTTGTGGAATAATTTTTATATTGCCTCGACCATTACGACACCCACGCAAGATTGAAGCTACAGCCACTCAATGTTGAACCTTATTTTGAAATGTTGATAAGTGAAGTCCTACTGAATTCTTCTATAATTTTGAAAAGTCAAACGCAAGGAAATTAAAACCAGAAAAAATAAATCAATATTATAATTATATAATTTTTAGAATTTGGTTGCAAAATTTTCGTTCCCGTATGTCAACGTTTTGAGTTTTAAATTTTTAATGGTTCTCCATTTAATGGTCTTTAAGAGTTACCAGAAATAAAAGAGACACATTCAAGAAAAATGTTGAGGCTTTAATTTTTATTTGTTACCCCATAGACAAGCAGGTGTAAACAGATAATAAATTGTCAGATGTCTAATAATAAAGATTTTAAAATTGTTCACTTTTAATAGTTCTTAAGAAGAAAAAGTACAAAAGTTCAGCACAAACACACAAATTATTTTTCTATTTCCCCCCGTTTACGTGCTATTGAAGTTTAAAAAATGATAAGGTTTGATGTAAAATAAGTCACAATCTTAATTTTGTCTTTTTGAATAGGCCTTTAAACACCTTTTGTTTTACAAATTGCCTTATTTTCCTTCCTTTTCATTTTATTGTATCTTTGATTTATAAAAAGAGAAAATTTTTATTAAAATAACGAATAAAAAAAAAGTTCTGATTAGACTATTTTACAACTTTTATAAACACATACAAAAAATTTTGGAATAAAATTAAAGTAGAATATTGAGGGGCACCTTAAACTCTTTAAATTTTTATTTTAGATTCATTTTGTTCTGAATAAAAGCTCTTTAATTCATCTCTATGTTTTACTCCTACGTTTACATTTATGAATAGGTGTGTTTATTTAATAGAAGAAAAATTTTTTAATTTAAGCATAGAAAAATTATTTTTATAGTTTTTTAAACAGTTTATCTTTTTTAAAAGACAAGAATAAAAAAGTAAAAAGCCATAGAATTTTTTTTAGCCCCTTTAAGAAGAAAATTTAATGATTTTTTTGTGTAAAATTGTTACTCTTTAATAAAAGTGTATTTTATTAGAAAAAATTATATTAGAGAATCATGAAAGTAGTTTGGAGCTCATTTTGATTTTTGTTAGTATCAACTAGAGATAACTCAAAAAATAATGAACCTAGAATTCTGGGATTTTTATTATTTCGTTTAGATTTTATACAATATTTGTCACATTTGGTATAGAAAATGAATTATTTCTATAAGATTTGATTGATTTAGTGATTTAGGATTCGAGCGGCTGTCATTCAAGTCTAAATTTTATATAAAAATATCACGGTATACTTAAATACTTATACTTAAATAATTCAGATAACTGAAATTTTGTAAAAAATAATTTTATGGAAACATCTTCTATTAAAATTTGGTTTACTTCGAAAGCAATGAATTCAGATTAATAAATTTATTAACGCGCCAAAGTGTCATATTTTAAAAGATGATGCAGAAATCCAAAAGAAACTTATGTAAAGAAGCATTAACCAAAGGTTTTAAATATTTATATTTGATACTTTCTCGTTTTATTATGATTTTCAATTTCCCTTATTTATTTCTCAAAAATCCAATTAGCTTAAGAAAACCTTCTAATCATATTTAAAAATATAAAGTAAAAAAGGATGTAATCATATTTGAAAATATAAAGTAAAAGTTTCTAAAAAGAAGAAAAAAGTACAAAGATTGGTTTTTAGGTATTTTAAACTTAATTTGAAGATCTTACCTACTTTTAAATAATCAGATCTTACATAATCATTTCAGAGATCTTAATAATCAGATCGAGCGTAATCATTTCAGAGATGCGGCGCTCTAAATTATTTTAAAGTGAAATTTCCATTTCACAATACGGTCGGTTTTATAAATGTATTATAAGTTTGTCTAAAATTAATATAACAAAAATTTTATAAATCACATCTTGAGACAAAAGCTTTTAAACTTCATTTATTTTTCTATAGCCTTAATTATTAGAAAATCTCTAAATAGCCGATTTTTGTTTTTACCGACTGGCTTTTCTGATTTATATACAAGATATCTTGACATAACCGCTGATATAAAACATAAAATGATAAAGTTTCGTTAAAACGTAAAATCGCTTGTTTCTACTTGTTCCAATTTTCATGAATCAAACGTGATCGAAGTTAGCTTTATTACATCCTCAGAAATCTTAGAATAACTAAATATACTTTTTTATGCTCTTTAAGGTTTTATTATATTTAAAAGTAATGTTGAAGTTAAAAGTTTTGATTTGAAAACATTTTAAGTTAGGTTTTTTTTTAAACTGTATAGATAGACTTCAACATTAGTTAAAGTTTGTGATATATTAGATAGAAAGTTTCCTTTCGGATATGGGCCATATATTATTTATAATATTTTTTTTATGTTAATGTTACCATACCTACTTATAATTTCAAATTTGATGAGAAAGTAAAACAAAAAAAAAAATAACAAAAACCGAATAAAACGAATTGCCTTGAATAAAAGTGTGAGCTAATATTTACACCTCTGGGGATGTTCTAAAAAAATATATATTTTTACCTTAAAAACAGTTATGATTTTCAATTTTCATTTTTATTTCTTTCATTCCAT
This sequence comes from Poecilobothrus nobilitatus, assembly GCA_947095535.1. Classification (NCBI taxonomy): domain Eukaryota; kingdom Metazoa; phylum Arthropoda; class Insecta; order Diptera; family Dolichopodidae; genus Poecilobothrus; species Poecilobothrus nobilitatus. The sequence continues at coordinate 320,197,330 of OX352772.1, read as the reverse complement.
TTTTTTTGTTTTTTTTTTTTGCTTTTATTTTGTTTTCTTTAGGGAAATGGTATTGTGTAAATCACATTTAAACTGTTCACAGGTGTTTAATTTGAACATATTTTTTGATGATTTTTCTTATTTTTCATAATTCTTTCAATAAAAACCAGGTGAAAAATTGAAACTGTAAAAAATAAATAAGAAAAGAAACAAGTCAGTTTGTAAATTAAAGGTTATTAGAAGGTACGTATAGTCAAAAGTGTATCAACATTTTTTCTTCACATAACAATATTATTTTTAATACTAAATTTTAAAACCCTAAATTTCATAATTAATAAAGCTTAAGTTGTAATTTGATGTCGTTATTGTCATTTCCAGGTTTGGAAAAATATTTAACAGAACTTGACTTATAATATGCATTTGATCAGGGTTTCGTAACAGTTCGGAGGACTATTTTTGAAATTATGTAAATAAATACATAGATGTTTCAGCACAAATGATTAGATAGCACAATAAGCTGTGAGACAGACATACGGCCAAAGAGACGAATGATCCAAATAACAGAGCCAAATTAGTAAGCATATTTTGGAAAAATTTGTTCCTTTTTCCCAATTTCCAAACAATTCCCAATGTTTTTATGTTTTATTTAGACGTGTTAGAAAAATTTTGATTTAATGTTTTTAAAATTGACCAATCGGCTATAATTTTCATTCTTTTTGTTTAAAAATAATAAAAACAGTTCTAATATCATTATTAATATAATGAATTTAAGAAAAACTGAATTGAACCGAAACTAAAAATGAATTCTTCCATAGTTTATTAAAACTTAGTGGCAAAGTTATGCAAGGATATATACCATTATATTGCAACCTAAATTATAGATGAACACTGAAAAGTACATACCAAATGAATCTCATTTAAAAGAAAATATACTAAAACAAGAACTATATTGTAATTTGCGTATACAAAACAGTCATACTGCATACTATGAAAAACAGAAATAGAATTAGAGACCTTTAAAAAGAAAACTTACGAACTTTATATATAAAAATATAATAAAAGTGAATTTCGTCCTAGGAACAAGAAGATAATAAAGATTTATAATCCTTTAAGTAATGAAATAAAATGACAAAAAAAAGTGCATATGACGAAAAATGTGAAATAATAACGAATTAATGATAAATATTGATGAATCATTAACAAAAATTATTGAAGTTTAGTCTTAAAAAATTGATACTCTTTAAAAAATATGATCGTGACAGGTAACAGGGATGATTAACATAATTCTTAATGCATCAGCTTTAACTAAAATAATAAAATAATGAGGTAATACTATAAATTATACAACAATAAAATCAAAAATGATTATAGTAATTTTAAATTTTTTTCAAACATATTTAGTAAAAAAATTATCAAATTATTAAAGTCTTAAAAAAGACTAGTTTCAACTGTACCCTAATTATAATCGAATTTCAATTCATCCACAAATAGGTATTAATAGATCAATTCTAGATTCAAATAACAATTATGTAATACAAGCCGAAAACAAATTTAATTTTGGGAAAAATGCAAAGTATTGATAATATCTTCATGGCGTAACAATTTAAACGTAAATAACATAAATATTAATTCTGCAGATTACCCAGCACAAATGCATTATTTAAGCAGTACCTACCGAAGAACTAACGACAATATTCCAAAATACAATTAACACAAAAAGATCCAAAATATTTGAAAAATATAAAAAAAATAATAACATTATTGAAAATTAGTAGTTAGACACATAGGACTAAATTTTTTCTAACGGTTTATGTACAGTTAGCCGAATTTTAAATTGAAAACCAGCAACTTTATATTTGAAGCTTAATGAGAACACTTCGCAAAAAGTTATATTTTGGCAAACATATACACTCTTCAAATATTATACATATTCTGTAAAAATCGCATAACCTTGATTTTGTAGTTTAGTCTAAAATCCCTCATATAAATAATAGTATTTTTTACATACATATTTCAACACTAAAACGAGTTTTGTTTTTTAAATATACGATTTTTTTATCAAGTTAAAAGTTCCTTTTGTTAAAAGTGTATTTGGGAATTAACATTTTGCTATACATAAGTCTTTTTTTAATAAAAAGCATTAGACGAAATGTCTTTTTGAGAAATATATTTAGGTAAATTTACATTCTCTTTCTTCCGAAATACGTTTGCTCTATATGCTCTAATGAAATTTACAGTTTGCTCTATATGGTCTAATAAATATCCATACACGAAAAATGCAGTATTTATTGAAAGTAGAATATGAGCACATATTAAGATGTCCAAAGAGCTTAAACAAAATGGTTCTTTTAGGTACATAAAAAATAAAGAACTATAAGATACTGAAGAACTTCATCGCATCGTTTGTAGTTAAATAAAAATAATGCTCAGCAGGGTACATTTATTAACAAGCGCAACTGGAAAAGCAAAACTTTTACTATTATTAATAATTTTGCATTCTTTATCAGAGTATTGGAAACTGGAAACACTTTTCTAGAGTCTTTTACATTTTTCCAAGCTAGAGAAGTTTAATATAATACAAGTAATACTTTAAATGATCTACGTATAGGTAGAATTTCTGATTTATTTTTGTGCATTTAGTTCATTATTTATATAATTCTGTTATACATAAAATCTTATTTTCTCCATTCATCATTCATATTCTTTTCATTCATCATTCCTTAACTCATTTTTTCATAAACTAAATTTCAAAAAATAAAATCGTGCAAAATTTAATCTTGTCCGATTTTATTTTTTGTCATAGTTTATTTTATAAAACGTCTGGGAGAAAACGTATTTTTCTGAAGTAGCAAATATGTGTGGATTTCATTCATTTCATAATCTACTATTTTTTTTTTGGTTTTGATTTAAATACTACTGGGGCCTTGGTGACCTAGTGGGTAAGAGCGTATGCCATACGTTGTAAACGTCGAGAGAGTATTGGTTCAAATCCCACACACGTCGTAAGAATAATTTCCGCTTACGATATTTAGAGCGGCTATCACATTTGTCACATTTATGTGTTCTAAAGAAAAAACAATTTTTATACTACTTTAATTCCAATAAATTTAACTTAAATGTTAAGCATTAGCTTAGTTTTTTTGTTTTTTATTCTAAGATACCTATTATTCCATCAGAAGAAATATACATTAACTATTTGAAATGTAAAAAGGAAATAATAATGTTTTTACTTATTTTTTATACCCATGAAAATTTATATCTAAAACCAATTTTTTTTTTTTTATTTTTCATTTTAATCATTTTTGGCTACATTGGGTTAGTAAAAAAAGCTTACAAAACTAACATTTATTTCAGAACTTAGAGCTAAAATCTTAAATTATATTTTAGTGTTTCAGTTTTCTTCTTTATTTAATTTGTTTTATTATTATATTTCTATTTTTTTTCTTTTTTCTAATAGAATTTTTTATCAGAGAATTTAATTTTGGAAAATTTGTAATAAAACCAAAATTAATTTAAATTTTATAAATAAAACCTTATACTAACTTAAGATTATGCTAACCTAAAACCTACCTAACTTAAAACCTACGCCTATTCTAATATTATAGTTTTTAGACTAATTTTTTATATTAATTACGAAATGTTTAACCATCAATGGTTTTTTGAAATTCGTTTATCCTTTTCTGGAATAAACATGTCGTACTTTAGTGAAATAGCCTCAATGTCGTTTAGGCCATATTCAATGCACTTGCATGTAGCCCGTCTATTATAGTGATATAATAGAGGGACATGTTCGTGGCTTTGAATATACCCTTTAGTATCCAGGTAAATAAAATGTTCGGGAGCAATAAAACCCGACTTTAAACTATTATTTATATACTTTTAATTATGATAATAAATTTTCTATTGAGAGATCTGTCAAAATGATTACGAATAATTTTTATAAAAAAATTATCGAATCTAATTATTTTTGCTTTATGGTACAAGCATTTATTGGAGTAGAAATGCTTGTAATCCGTTTCTGGTTTCCTATGTAGATTTACGCAGGCTCTTATGTATTTTCGTTCAAATATTCTTATTTTCTCCATTAGGCTTGCACTTATGTTGTACCATATGGGTCCACCATATGAAATGAATCTAAAATCAATTTATAGTATTAATTTTCTGTTGACTGTTATGAATGGAATATGATATTGATTTATTTAACACGATATAGTATATATATATTAATTTTGTATATTTTTCTTGTTATTATGAAAATAGACAAATATTATTAAAGCATTATAATAATTTTTCACTTTGTTATAATTTTCACCTTTTTTAACCTGTAAACATATTGTTAAAAAGTATTAATACCTTTTACAAATGTTTTACGTCTATATTTACATATGTATAAAATTCAAAATATAATAAATATGTGTTAAAATTTAGCATAATATTATTTCATCAATGTTTCGAATAATTCAAACAATTTTAAATATTGATATTGTGTCAACTCGTTAAAATGATTTGAATACAAAAAAAATAAACTTTGTTATTAGATGAGTTAACGTTTATTATGGTTATTTTATGAGTACATTAAGTACAAAAACTAGTTAGTATATTTCAGATATTATTTCAGGCGATATTTTCTTCCATTTGTAATTTTAGAAGTAGTTTATTAATTTTTATGTTTATGAAAAATTTAATACCTGAAATAATTGATACCTGTGGTTTTCCAATTGAAAAGTTGTATGGCATTACTCCCATAGTCAACAATAAAAATAATTATCTTTAAACTATGACATAATTTCTTATTTGCTTACGTACTTTTGTGCATGGTTTCATTTTTAAGTAAAAATATTTATTTTTTAAATGCAAGTTTTTGTATTTACGACATTTGTTATAAGTAATTATGAATATATTACTCCCATAGTCATAGTATATACTATGTATATTATTATTTAACAAATTTTTAGATAACCTACAATAAGACATATATATTCATAGGTTTGTTTTTTTAAAAATTTCAAATAATATATTTTCAATTAGACAAAACTTTTGTTAAAACAAAGTTCAGTTAATAATCATTTCTTGAACTTAAAAAGAAAAAAACTGCTAAGTAAAAATAAATGCTTAAAATTTAAAAGGAACCCTTACATTTAAAAAGAAACCGTTTGAACTTAATTTGAAAATACCTTTTCTTAATTAATCTTAAAGTAAAAATGGTTTATCTTGTCCTTTTTGTTCCTGCCGACATTATTTCGCTTTCATAAAAACTTATTCGCACAATATAATACTTTATGTAGATTTTTAGCATTTTCTTTTAAAATCAATACATATATTGGAAGACATTTAAACTTCTACTGTTTTTAATATTTTTGATGTATTTATATTAAGGGAAAAAATAAAAAAATAATCTACAACAAATTTTGAAATTTTTGTTCTGTTGCAAAAAATTTTATTATCAATTTTATGTATGTCCTTTTATAATTTAATTTTACTTTTATATGTCATAATTATTTTAAGATCCAATAATTATTTTAGAAAATTACTTTACATTTTTTAAATATAAAATAAATAAAGAAATTAAGACAAAATACCTCATAATGATCTTAGATATCAATTAAATAGTTGAAAAGAGTATACCAAAAAGAAAAATATTCAAAACGAATTGGAATATAGATACCGAAAATAAAAAAAATAGTATATAAAATAGATTGCAAATTCATTAACTTTGATTCATTAAATTGTACAAAATACTAAAACTACTTATAATACTAAAAATACTTAAACAATAATACTAAAACAATTTAATTATTTAGTTTAAAATTATTTTGGATTATTTATTTATGTTTGTATCAACTATGAAGTTATTAAAATAAAATATTCTTTGAAATTATTAAATGCAAAATAATAGAATTGAAATCCTTTCTACTTAAAGTACACTGATCGTTTGCAAAATTTTTTTTTTTGTTCTTACATTCACCATTCAATAAGTAGGTACATGTCCTTAAAAGATAAAATCAATTTTTAAGTATTTCATAGCACCCTAAAAGTATGCAATTTATTTTGAGAAAACAAAAAATTTGTTAAAATAATCTCAGCTTCGGTAGCCTAGTGGCTAGGCGTGTGGCGTATTAACCGAAGGAGTGCGGGTTCGATCTCTGCACAGGTCGTAAGTGTTTTTTTCTTTACCCCCTTACGACCAAATATGATGTAAATATATAGTATTATTTATTTATTTATATTAATATTACATACATGAATGTAATGCAATATTATTGAACCATCGGCTACTAAGGCCATTATAGGTTTTTATACTATTATTAAATTATATACTAATATTATTTATTTTGTTTATATGATATACTATATATTTACATTATATTTGGTCGTAAGGGGGGTATGTAAAGAAAAACACTTACGACCTGTGCAGGGATCGAACCCACACTCCTTCGGTTAATACGCCACGCGCCTAACCACTAGGCTACCGAAGCCCCCTAAATATATAGTATATAATATAAACAAAATAAATAATATTAGTATATAATTTAATAGTAATAGTATATAATTTAATAGTAATAGTATAAATAGTATAAAATAATAGTATAAATAGTATAAAAACCTATAATAGCCTTGGTAGCCGATGGTTCAATAATATTGCATTACATTTATGTATGTAATATTAATATAAATAAATAAATAAATAAACCTATAATGGCCTTAGTAGTCGATGGTTCAATAATATTGCATTACATTTATGTATGTAATATTAATATAAATAAATAAATAAATAATAATCTCAGGAGCGGATTTGGTCTGAGTGTTATTCAAATCTTGAATATATAGCATATTATTCAAATCCTGCATTAATAAATTTTTTTAATTATAAGGAAAATTACTGAAAAAATAGGTTTTCTCAACAAATCCCCTTTGCTAAATATATATGGTGAACACCATATAATAAATAATATTACTATATAAATTAATATTACTATATTCCGTAGTAGCCTATGATTTTGTAATATTGATATATAAGATATTATTTATGAAGTATATAAATAAATAAATAATATCCCAAAAATTTCGGGATAACAATATTAAGGTCATAACTGACAAAACCTACCTTTCAAAGTTTATTAAAATTATTTTTCTATTATTAAGTTATGAATTTTCCAATTTGTTCAAACAAAAGGTATTATAAAAAAACTAACAAACTTAACATAATAATAATATTACACGAATAATATAATAAAATGCAAAAAAAAAAACAAAAAAGAAAACATTTTTTGATCAAATATTTATTTAGTACTTGTTAACAAGGTCAGATAATACAATATTTTACCATAAATTTTCCACGTACATACTGGAACAGTCAGATATCCTTTTTGAGAAAATATAATTACATGTAAACATATACATATATGTATAATATAGATTATTGTAATATATATATACACATATTGTATCTATAGATATTTTATATTATTATTATTATTTATATATATATATGAAATTGTGCAGTATGTTTTCCATTTTCATTTTAATGTTGATTGTCTATAGTTATGTTTAATGATTTTAGTTTTCTTTTTTTTTGATTTTGTTTGATATGTGGTAATTAAAATAATTGTTCATTTTAGTAATATCAAAAAAAATATATTTTTTTTTTTTTTTTATAATTTTTATTCTTTATTTTTATTTTGTTTTAAATAAAGTAGCCGTCAAGCAACAAACAATACATGCATTAATTCATAAAAAAAAACAAAAATAAAACAAAACAAAAAAAAAAACACTAAAATAATGAAATTAGAAATAAACATAAAAAATTCCCTCTATAGTCATTAACAATCACTGCCTAATTAAATTTATAATTATAATTGTAATGGAATAAATAAATCAATACATAAATAATCAAATAAAAAATTATAATAAAAAAAATCACCAAAATTATAATAATAATGATAATAGTAACTAACACCAAGGGGTGGTAAAAATTTTATTTATCACCTATATTTTATTAAAATTGTATTTAAATAAAATGTGTAGGGTTAAAATTTTATAGGAAAATATTTCATAGGGATTTTTTTTTTTTTTAATAATGTTCAATAAAATTTAATCTAGAAAAGGGGACCATATTTATTTAATTCCATATTTTAGTTGTAATTATTTTAATGTAATTTTACTATTATGTTATATTACAGCATTTTCTGGTCAAATTCAGGTATTTACTAAATATTCTTAGTTATTTACTAAATATATTCAGGTTTTTGTTAAATATATTCAGGTATTTACTAAATAAGTTCAGATTTTTATTTTATTATTTAGTAAAAATCTGAATTCATTTAGTAAAACTCTGAATTCAAAAAAAGAAATCTGAATTTATTTAGTAAATACTTGAATATTTTTAGTAAAAACCTGAATATATTTAGTGAATAACTGAATTTGACCAGAAAATGCTATGGATATAAATGCTATTTTAAAATCCAAGGGATCTTTGGTTTCAAAGTACAAATTATCCAATCGTTTAATTACGATACCTTCTTCCTTAGAATTTAATATTTAATTTTAATATTGTTAATTTTATAGTTATGGGTTTGATCTTAAAAATATATTAATTAAATAAAACTCCAGTAAATAAAGTAGGGGGTAAAGTTTATGAAAAAAGATATAATGTCTTATTAATGTCACTACACTTTGAATAGGGTATTTGGTAGGGTACGGAAGGAGAAGATGTCTTATTAGGAGTATTTAACTGTTTTTATTCTGTTTTAAGTACCGTTATCCGTTATCTGTCTCATCTGTTACATAAAGTACAGTAGCATTTTTTTTTGTTACCACATCACTACTAAATCACACTTCCGACTGTCACCAAATTTTGTGGGAACATAGTTCTATCACCAGATTTAATGGGATCATTTAGTTTGGATCCTAGCAAATTATTAGAATAAAGCCTTTGGATAGAAGTCGTTCAAACTTTCGAAATCAGTTTGCATATCTTGAAAACCAACAAGACTAGAATTTTGTAAATTTAAATAGTCAAGTCAGGTATTATGGTAAGCATTTACACGAAGGTTCAAATAAGTACGAACTATTATAGGTATATATTGAACTATTATAGGTAACTGTACTTATTTTTGAACGAAATTCAAAGCAAAAGAAAGAACATGTGGTTTTTGCGTTATTTTAGGATTTGTAGTGGGAACTAATAATCCAAATTTTGTACTCTAAGTGAAGAAATATTCTGCATTTCTCCGTTTATGAGATCACGAGAACGTGACTATTCAACTCTACAACAAACAAGGTATAAGTATTTGGAAATAAGTGTCGAACAATTCAATATATAAAATGAGCTATAGAAGAATAATGAATGATAATATACTAACAATCTCAAAACAAGAACTTTACTTTGTCAAATAAAGACACAAAACAGGAGATGAATAGTCAATATACACTTTGGCAAGCGCCAGAAAACATTGCTCGTCAAGTGCTTGACTAAAATTCTCAGGTAAAAAAAGTGTGAGCAGACTAAAAATAATGTGAAGAATGTGAATAACGAATAAGTTTAGAAGCAGTGAGAAACATAAACAAAAATTAAACAACTGGCCCACAACAGAGCACGATATAGAAACTTTGTGGAAGTTTTATTTTCCGAATTCTGGGATTGCAGTAGGGTGGGAGGGCAAAAAAAACAAAAACTTACTTTTATTTTAACAAAAAAAATTTCAAAATTTAAAAATTAAAAACAAAAAATTAATTAAAGGTGAGTCCATATTTTAAATTTTAATTTTGAATTATTTATGGGTTTAGTGTTGATATTTGCTGTTTGTTTGTTTCTATATGCATAGATATTCACATTCTACATATACATATGTAAATACATCTAAATTTTTATAAACACTAGGTGTTATTAAATATAAATGTTGGAATATTAGATTTTATAAAATATGTGGTTATGTTGTGAAACTATAATATTATATTGGTATGATGTCACTAATTTTCCAATATTTAAAATTTGAATTAATAGAAATTTGAATTTAAAACTTTTTTTTAGTTTTTTTTGGATGTTCTATAATAAATAATATTAAAAGTGTTATATTTTAGTCGTTTATTTAATTTATGTAGTAAAATATAAATGAGTAATTTTTATGTTATACCAGTTATATCAGGTGCATTGACAGAACGGCCTAGAAAATAAAGCTCGCCAGCTTTTAATTATGGGCTTTAATTCCAATTCAAAAAGGAAATAAAGCTCGCGGGGTTTAATTCCAAAAGTTTTGAACTTAAAGCCCGCGGGCTTTATTTCCACAGGCGTTCTGTCACTGCACCAGTATGTCCTTTTATTAAATTCTTTTTTGAAAAGGATTTAAAGTCCGCGGGCTTTATTCTCTCAGGTCTTCTGTCATTGCACCATTATAACTACAATTACATTTTACGTATGCATGTTTAGCCATTAAAATAATAGTAAATTATATATTGTAATTGTATTGTTGTATCTTACCTATAAAATGAATGTAAATACAAATACAGATACATATATGTATACAAAAATACAAATATATTGTTTAATATATAATATTTATATGTTATTATGGGATATAAATAAAAAAAAGAGAAAAACAAAAAAAAAAAAAAGTCAAATAAAGGTTACATAGGAAATAAGTAGGTAGTGAATATTGTATTTAATTAATAAAATTATTTGATATATTTGAATTTCATATACTAATTAGAATTATACAATAAAAAAATATATAATCAGAAAAAAAATCAGCTGTGTCCACCACGGGACCAACAGCCACTACACGAAAAGTACAATAATGCCAAAATTAATAGATTTTTTACATAATAATTTATATCAAAGAAAAATAACTTCTAATAATTTAACGACATTTTGTTTTATACAATAACAATAATAAGCAATCAAATCGTATATGTGCATTCATTCATTCATACATCCATTATTATGTAAGGTACCTGCATGATTTTTTTTTCATTCAAAAATATTAGAAGTAATAAATAATAAAAACAGTAAACAAATACAAAACAAACATAAAATTATTATTCAATCTGAAAAGTACACTAGTAAACTACCACTTACGGTTGTCCGATTTGCTCCAAAAGCTTATCAATCCGAGATATTTACGTCAAAACCTTAAATATGAAATTGCAAAAAATTCCGCTCAGCCGTTTAAGCTGTTACACGTGCCCACAGATATACCCACACACACACACACACACACACATACGGACATCATGCTAAACATTTTTTTACAGCCTTCTCCACACCCGAGTAGTGCATTTTTGCCAAAATCTCGGGTACAAATTTTTAGTATGAAAACAATACCTACCTTATATATAATTGTATGCGGTTGGTAATAATTAAAAGAAAAATTTAGATTTTGATATAATTAATTAACTGTTAACTGTAATAAAGTTATATTATAATTTATTTAAAATTAATGATAAAATTTTTATTATATAAAAAGCTATAATTATTGAACTGTTTTTTTTATGAATGTGTGATTTTTATTAATTATTTATTATTATACCCGTCTGAATAATAAGTTAAAGGTATATTAAAATTGCTCCTTCGTTTATAACTCATCGAAATAAGCATGATAGATATAAAGTCAATTGTGTATGGATCAGTAAAAATTTATTGATTAGAAAGTCCTTCCGCAAATATGATAAATCAGAAAACTAATGTCATGACTCAAAATATTGCTGAAACCACATGTATAGTTTCTCTATTATATCTGACTGATTGTGCCGTCAACATTTAGGCTAGCATTTGAACAACTAACTTTTTAGTGTCCAAAATTTTTCATATAAATATCTGAACAATTCAAGTACAACAATAAATTACTTAAGTTTAATCTTAATAATTTGTGTGTGTTTGTATGTATCCATATAAATTTAATATGTCAATACAAAGTTTTCTTATAGGAAAATGACAACTATAGTATACAACTTTCAAATATTGTGTAACCCTATAAACCGCATCCATATATGTTCATAACACAAGTTAAAAATAAAAATTTCCTACTTAATATTAAATAGTTCTCCAGTATATATTAGGTAAATCATTATCCTGTTTTTTTTTTTTTTTTTTTTTTGCGAAATATAAATTTGACTTCAGTCAGTCACAAGTTTAAGCTCAATCAGTCAAAATAATTAGATAGAATAATTACAGACAAAATATCTTTAAAAAGCCAGAAACAGGTAATCGAAATCAACAAAAAACCCATCAAATAACTCCGAAAATATTGACTTATTATTTTAGCGTAGTAAATAAATAATTTTCTATTAAAAATTCAAACTGATTTTCTGCTTTTTTCTTCACAAGTGTAAATCAAGTGAAATATAATAATTTTTTTAATACAGTTGACCAAGTGGTAACACGCTTCAGTTCTTTTAAATATTTAAGTATTCAAAACTTGTTACTGTATTTAAAAGTTTTCATTGTGCAATTCTATAAACTGCATCCTATTCCATTTCTAAAGATATTTATATTTTACTTAGTATATTGAGAATTGATTTTTTTCATTAATATATTAAATATTAATAGATATAATAATTTTGATTAGACTGAACGCCATCACCGCGACCGCACTCAGTACAATAAAAATTATTGAAATTATTGATTGCGCAAGCAAGATTTACTCGCTATTATTATGAATACCTATATGGTTTATGTGTCAAGCTAAAACTAAAAAGAAAATAAATAAAACTAAAAACTATTCGAATATTAAATTTAAAAAAACAAATATCTACTATACACTTATTTTAACATTCCTTTTAGATAAATATAACAACACGTTTTTATTTTTTAAATAAAATTACAAAATTTCAAAATTATAAAATAATTAAAAATAATAAATTTACTATATACTAATAATTCTTAACTGACATATTATTATTTAAGTACTTTTTAAAATACATTTGCGTGATGTTAAATTGAAATTTAATTATATATTTAAAACTCTTCTTTAGTTTTTAAATTTCCCATCAATCTAAATAAAAACCAATTTACTCTTCTCCAATAATAATAATTATTTTGTATTTTATATTTGTACATTTCTAATAAACTAAAAATAATTTTCATTCCTTAACCTTAACATTCCCGTTTGGTAAAAAAAAAAAAAAGAGTAGGTTCTTAGTAAGGTTAAAGACACACACTGATATAGGATTCATGTTCGTTTCATTCCTTAACAAATACTTCAGATATTTCAGGAAAAACAAAAAAAAAAAACACAACAAAACAAATAAAAACGTGCTGAAAGAAAAAAAGGTCATACGAAATGATTTCTACACAAGTTATAAATAAAATTAACTATCTTAAAAATAAAATATATAAAAGCAAAAAAAAAAACAAAAAAAAAAACAAAAAATTAAAACCCCGACAACCAATGGTATAAAAAATCTTTTTCTTCCACATGTCAACATTTTTAAAGATTTTTACGTTCTCTTAAATTTATAAATGGTTTAATCAATCTTTAAATGCATTTTTCATCACCTTAAAACCAACACACTATTAGTATACACCATTATCATTATTTTAAAGTTTTTTTTTTTTCCTATCTATAGTTTATTTTTATTTTTGTTGTTTTTTGTTGTCGTTGAAGGGATAAATGATGTGAAAATTTTCTAATTTTCTTTCAAGTACATTCGTTTCTATTTTTTTTTAAAATTCTAGACTAAAGATGGTTTAAACTCACATAATATTATGTATGTATATGTATATATATATCTATATAGAAAATTTAGAATCAAGCAATTTATCTTATTTACACTTACTTCAAATTCATATACACTTGCAGTATAAGTCCTTCTAATTTGTGTTTTTTCTTTTTGTTTTTTTTTACACATTCGTTACTCATATAATATATTATATAAAACTACAAAAGCAAAAAAAATACAAATACCTAAAGATTCATGTACATATGTATGTATTTTAGTTTCTAATAAAAAAAAAAAAAAAAAAATTAAAAAATATATTTTTCTTCGCAGTATAGGTAGTACCTATCGTTATTTTATTTTATATTCCAATTTATGGAACAACATCTATGCTATCTAAGTAAATAATCACCAACCAATATTATTCCAGTTCGCTCAGTTTATGATGCAGCTAGCGGTTAAATAAAAATTTTTAGTTCTTGTTTTTGTTAGTTTTAAAAAATTGTTAGTAAAAAAAATGTTTTGTATTCTTTTTTTCATCCCCTCAAGAAAATCTGCTGGGGATCGCTAAAGTTAATAGTAAAATAGAAATAAAAAAAAAAAAATTCAAAACCAAAATTCGAAATATAAATATGTTCAGTTCGATAATAAATTTAACTTATTCGTGTTGAAATCTTAATATTATTTTTTCATTAAAAAAAAATTTAAAAAAATAATTCCATTTAGTTAATTACAAATATTACGATTTAGCTATACTTTACTATTTTACCCCATCACATCCCCATTATATGATAAGCTGTTCGAAAAAAAGCTATAAGATATAAAATATTACCGTTAGCTATTAAAATAGTTTAAATTAAAAAGAAACTACCATATAAAAATATTAAATTAACTTATTACAAAACTTACTTGAAAAGAAAGGAATTTACAGTTACAATGGCGTTAATAATAATAACAACAACAAAAAGAAAAATCAAAAACAAAAAAATTGGAAGTATTAAAAAAAAAATATTTGTTCAATTAACGAACACGCAAACTTCAATTAAATACAATAAAAATTTCATGTTTCTAATATTTTTTTAGCGCATTTAAAAAAAAAACATTTGAAAAATTAGCTTATTAGTTACATTCTAACTGTCCGTTCGTTCGTCCGTCTGTTCACAAAATTTCTATACCGTTTAAGATAGAAAAAAATCAAGTCTTTCAATTAGTTCTCTTTAGGATTAGGATTAGGTCTCTTAAAAAATGTTGTAGAACGACTTTATTATGTAACACCTCATATTAATTAGGTATAAGCCGCTAAAAATTTGAAAAAGTCCTATTTTTAAATGTCTATATCTCAGATTCTGCTGAACATTTTTTCAATCTAAAGAGGTCAAATAATAGGATTTTATCTTTGCCTTTATAAATCAATAATAAATAATTTTACCGTTATGTGAATTTGCTTCCTCAATATCTTCGGAAGGTTTTAGATAGAGCCTTGAATTTTGAAATGTATTAATGTTTTTTATTAATTTATTAAAATTAAAGAAGTTTCCCTTTAGTTTTGTATCTTCAAAACTTTTTTCTGATAAATAAAGGTTTACGAAAAATTACAATTTTGGTGCAAGTTACAATATTCATATACTGTTTATAATGTCTTTTGAAAAATATGCTGCTTTAAAAACCGTTTGTTTTTCATTCTGTCTTGTTTTACTTATTTTTTTTGGACGAAAGTTGAAATCTAATGTCAATCAAATCAGTTTTAACTCTATTTAGACTTTGAATTTATTTTAATATCTGTTTTAATCATAAAAAGAATAATTTAATGAAAATGATTTGTTTGTTAGTGACATGAAATTAATTTATACAAGTGCAGTTTTTATTCTTGAATAAATTTTAAAATTTTTAATTGATGAAAATTGAACTAACGTGTTAGGAATCACTAGAGTCCAGATCTGTAATGTACTCTCAAAATTATTTGAATAGAGTAAATATTAAGTTTCATTTATGCCACGATGATAATATTCTGGTGAAAGAAGTTTTAGAATTTTCTCATATCCATGTTAGTGACTTTTCTTAAATATTGGAAAAAGAAGCTACTGAGATATTTCCGGTATTGGTGGGAGAGGTGCATACTAAACTGCTCTACGCTTTCTAGAGCTTCAGTTTGTCTGCAAAATCTACTGCTGTTAAGGCATAACCGTAGGTTACTTACATATAAAATGTAAACGAGTCTAAAATGTATATAAATCAGTTCTTTTTTAGATCTATCTTAAGAAAAATAATCTTTATGAAAATTTAAAAATGTCAGGAAAATTCAAGATATTTAAATTTTTGAGGAAAATTTTATTTTTCTTTTAATTACGTAAGAGACTAAAATTGTATTTCTCAGTTGGTGGAATAATTTCGATATTTTAAGTAATATTGAAGAATATAAGTTTAAAAATGCCTTAAATAGTTAATTGCAATTATTTATAGTTACTTTTTGTAAAAAATTTATAAATAAAAATATTTTGAGCTTAATCTGACAATTGGATCTAAGATTTTTATATTTTTAGAAAGTTTCTTTTGATTTTTCTATTTCAGAATACTTTTAAATCAAATTTCTTTTATATTTTGATTTCTTTTATATTTAAGAAATTGTTTTTCATTAGATTATCAATTTTTTCAACTTACAAATTTGCTTATTAGATTTCCTTTGTCCGTTCGTCTTCTGTTGGTTTACAAAATGTATAACCTAGTTTAAGATAGAACAATGGAATCGTTTCAAAACCATAGATATATTACTTATTAGGAGACATCTAATTAATTTTGTGGAATAAACTTTTTATGTAACCTCATCCATTACAGAACAACACACAAGTTGTTACAAGCTAATTTATACAAGTTTTAAAAAGCTAATTTAAAATGTTTATTTCTAAAGTTTTTATTATTATTTTTTTTTATTTTAAACACATCAAATGAATATATTTATAAGCTCTATAAATAAACGCTAAAATATAAAATTTTAAAAACTTTTTGTTTGTCTGTATCTGCGGAACACTTTTAGTCAAAATCTTGAAATTTTGAGAAGCGGAAGATTTTTAAGAATAAATTTCCTATTATCCTATCCTTTCCTCTACTTATTCCCTAGCCAATATACTGTAAAGATATACCCTTTATTTTTGGTACTGTTATGTTTCCTCGGTGGCCCTGAAATTTGAGATGAATTGGAGGAGCGATTCGGGTAGCTGACACACGTCTCCCATATCGTCAAGCATATCTTCGAAATTAATAAAGATAAAAACTTAAAATTTTGTGCAAGGGTGTTAAAGTATGCCGCTTTTACGTTCTTGAAATTCGAATTGAATAAGGAAGTACAGGGAGGCTGTTCAAGCAACTGCCAAAAAACTTATTGATTTTTAATTTAATTCGAATTATTCAGGTGTAGGATATTAATATCGACAAAAATCGACTTACTGTTAAATTTACTTGTTTATTTTTTAAAATAGAAAAACTTTATGCATTTGTAATTAAATATTAAAAAAAAATGTTTCAACAGTTCCATTAAATCGTATTTTAGCCAACAAATTTTAACCTTTTTTATTATTTTCATCTTCATTTCGATGTCTTATTGATTTATCATTTGGTTAAATGAAATGAAATTTTCAAAAGTTATATTAATAATTTGAAATGCGGTTTTCTTTCAAGATGTTTTAGTAACATCCAATCTGAAGATATTATTGGAAAATATTTTTTATTTTTTTAAATTAGACCATGGCATAAAAAAATGTTCCAAAATTAGAAATTTGTGAGCAATATGTTTTACAAAAAGGCTGGCATTTAGAACCTAGAACCTAGCACCTAGAAAGCACTTAGAACTTAAAACCTAGCACCTAGAACGGTTAGCACTTAACGTAGGAAATGCAATTAACATCTTGCAAATTAACTTGAAATTAACATCAGCAAAACTGAGGCGATGAAAATCAACAGCACCAACAACCATCTCATCGTGCTGAAAACGTATCCAGTTGAATACGTCAACCAGTTCAACTATCTAGGTAGTCTACAGATGGTGGTGCAGAGGCGGATGTGAACAACAGACTTAACAAAGCAAGAAAGCAAGGGCATCATTCGGACGATTGCACCCAGTATGGAAAAACACCCGAATCTTAAGGAAAAGAAAATTAAGGATCTTCAATGCTTGCGTGAAAACCGTACTAATGTATGGTAGCGAAACATGGATGTTATCCAACACCATCATTCAAAAGATACAGGTCTTCACTAACAGCTGTCTGCGCATAATCTCTAGAATATTCTGGCCGCTCAGAATAACCAACGAAGATCTATGGAGACTCACAGGAGAGGAACCCATACTGAGGCAATTAAGAAAGCAAAAATGGAGGTGGGTAGGCCACACGCTAAGGAAACACCAGTACAACATAAGTCGCATGGCTCTGGAGTGGAACTCCGAAGGAAGCAGAAGACGCGGGCGTCCAAGTAACACCTGGAGACGCACCATAATAAACGAACTCAGCCAGTGTAACCTCACATGGGAGATCATAATTGAATTAGATAAATATTTTTGTTAAAGGAAAAAATTATCTTAAAATAATTGAATTAGCAATTCACTTTGCTGAGGAAATTATAAAAAAAAAAAAAATAAAAATAAAAAATATGGTACCTACGTAATTCATATTCATCAAAAAATTTTGCTTAAATCAGTTTCTAATTTTCTTGAAAGTCAAAGTGTCCTAAACCATAAATATGTTGATTAGGTCACTTTAGTAGCACTAACAAAAATATATTAAAAGTAAAATTAAATTAGCCTAAAATAATAACATATTACCTTTTCATATAGTAAATATAATTAAATTTTAGACTTAATTTTTTATTATTTGAGCAAAAAAAGCAATTTTGTTTTTTAGGGTTAGACCACTTTTGTTTTGAGCCGATTAAATTGGGGTCTTTACAATTGAAGAAAATGTGAAAATTTTACCGGACATAATATATTATCTTGCAATTGTGTTCATCAATCCTGATTTTTAATTCATTTTCAAATGGAAAATTTCGAATCCCTTTATAAACCTCGATTCAGGAGGATAGAATTACCCCGACTGAAAAGCGATATTTTTTATTCTAATTTGATTTTTTTATATTTTGGAATTCATACTTTTTATTTTCACTGATTTAAACTTATGTACCAAATGACTGCTACAGCATTCATTTGAATTTTAAAATGCCGAAATTTATTTTTTTAAGTTTTTTTTTTTTAATTTCGGGGAAATTTCATATTATATAAAACTATTTTAAATTTCTGTTATTTTATATCTAGACAAATGATTCTTCTTGGAATATTGATATGTATGAAAAAAATAAAATGTTTTATTTTGGGAATATAGACAGAAAAGCATATATTCGATATTAATGACTGTTATATAGCATTAATTTTGCAAAATTGAACCAAAAAATATCTGATAGAAATCATTTGCGTAATTGTGTTAATTACTATTAAAATGAAGATATACTATAAAATATAATTACCATAATATATAAAAAAAATTTTAAATTTAGAGCAGATGCATTTAAAATTTTTGATTTAAAAATGTCAATTAGCTCCAATGTTCCTTAAGTGACCTTTGCGAAAAAAATTAGCTTCTTTGTAAAACTCCTTAATAATTTTAGTTTTTATTTTTTAAATTCTAATATGATTATATATTTCAAATATTATTTTTCTATAAAAAAAAAACTAAAAAAAGAATAATTTTAAATCCTTGTTTATACAGATAGTAACAAAAAACAAAAAAAAAAAAAAAAAATAAACACAAGAATATGCAAGAAGCACGATTTGTTTAATAAAATATCCAGAAAGAAACCTATTGACATAAATGCTAACAAATTTAAAAGTAGATATTTTTATGGTTATATCCTTACGCATAGTACAATAGTCTATCTATAATATGCATAATATATGTATGTATGTAAATCGTATATTGATTTCTTCACTATTTTCAAAATTAACCTAAATACACAAATATCATATATTTACAATTCTACATATACATAATTATATATATATATATATGAAAAAATGTTAACTGTTTTAACAAATTTACATACATAACCATTTTTTATACAAATATCTACCTATATATTATGTACATAATATAATCAAATAAAAACTTTTATCAGAAAATACATAAGTCTATTTGGATATAATATGTAAGTAATATGCACGCGGACTAATAAGAAGAGAAAATAAACCTAGGTTAATACCTTTATTGTTGGCAGTCAATGACTATACTAACGGTAAATGAATTGAAAGACAACATAACAAAAAAGCATAAAAAAAAAAAAAAAAATTGAATTAATCTCTAAATAAAATAAATATACAACGAAATTTCGTATATCCTTTTTTCAAAAAAAAAAAAATAAAACTATTCGGTAGGTACATATTTGTGAAAAATAAATCTTTTTTGATAAAGCGCATGATTCATTTATGTAGAATTTTTCTCTCGTTTTTTGTAATTTTTTAGAACAAATTGTTTTGAAATTCTATTGGAGATTACAGATTTATTTTTCTTGTTTTTTGTGTTTTGGTTTTTATTGTTATCATTATTTTTTTACAATGAGAATATTTTTGTTTTTTTATATGCAGTATAAGAGTTTTTCGTATCAATATTAATGCCTAAAAATTTCTGTAAAAGTCTCCACACTGTACTTGTTTTTGGAAAATGGAAAATTTTTATACATTTAGTTATAGTTATAATATTTTTGTCATTTTTAAAAGTTCTTTGAAAAAAAAACAAAAAAATCTATATCCTGATATTCAACAGGTTTATGTTATACAAAATATTTACAGTTTGAACAGTTTTAGAAACAATTTAAACTGTTATTTCTGTGTTGTGCAAAAAAGAAAATTGTGTCATAAATAAAAAAAAAAATGAAATGTGATGTAAAATTCATATTATTCTAAAAGAAAATTAATTTTTAATAGAAAAATAATTTTTTTTTTTTTTTTTTTGATTCATTAATAAATTAATTATGTACCTGTATTCGCTGCAAAATTATTTAATGGTTATTGAATAATTAAAGAAAAATATATGTACGCATAGATTTGTTTGTATTTATGCTGTCTGTAATATTTGATTATATGTAATAAAGTTGATGTTTAAATTAGAGAACTGTTGATTTAATGCATTTGGTCAATAAGTATTTAATTTTATTAAAAAGAGGCTAAAAAAATTCTTAGAATATTTTAAAAGTTTTATTTGAAAGGTCAGAAAAACGTTTGCTCTTAAATATATTATAAAAAAAAAAAACAAGATAGAATGAAATATATTAAAAGGTAGAAAACTAAAGGATTTTAAAGGTGCAAATTTTTAAAGACATTAAAAAACAGTTTTGAATATTTCACTAAAATTGGTTAATTTTCTTAAATTTTATATGTAAAATAAAATTGTGGAAAATCAAGAGAACAGTTTCCTCAATTTTAACGAACATTAAAATTTTTATATAATCTATAAATTATTAAGAAAAACTGTTAACATATCATGGAAATTTAAAATATTAAAGATTTAATTTTTATGTTTAACTTAACGAAAAATGATTTTACAGGTGTCTCTAAATAGGGAGTTTCTTATTTTTGGTCTCTATAATAGGTCTTAAACAGGGATAGAGATACAAAACTATTTCTGAGGTAACTTAAGTTAATTCTGAAAGATCTTTCTTTCTTAAAATTTGAAAGGTCTAATTAAGACCGTGTCAGATTATTAGGCTAAAAAATGTCCTATTATTTGGCGTTAATAAAATAAAAAAATATAAAGTTGAACCTGAGATATACACATTTGAAAATATGATTTTTTGGAAGTGTAAGGGTCAGTAGTTTTGTAATTTGTTGGACTACATAAAAAAGTTGTTCCACATAATTCATTTTTTTATGAAACCAATTTATGGTTATTTTATTTGTTTAAACTAGAATAGTGTACAAGTTTCGTAAACAGAAAGACGAACGGACAGAGTAAACTTCAAAAGGATATTTTTCAATTTTTTTTTTGAAAAATTGTGCTAAAAAGGAAATGTCTATTTTTAAATATATTTTGGATGACCATATAGAATTACACATTGCTAAATTTTTTTTCATCACATTTCTACTAATTTTTTATTTGACTGGTTTGATTACAAAACGGGCTGTTTTCCTGATAAGTTTCTATTTGATAAATATTATTGGTATATGTATTTTGAAAAACAAGGTAATTATCCTTTTCCTCTATTTCAACAATTTCCTTTCCTTTTAAAACTGCAGACAGTCAAAGTTTTACTAATTTATTGAAGGGAAAATAGGATATGACATTTAAAAAATGAATGCATAACAAAAATATAATAAAAGAAAAAAAAATTGTATGATTAGGTTAAGAACTTTAAAAATTGATAATATATTTTAATATTTGATATTCTTTTTTATTCAAATAGTGAATTTTTAATATTACATTTTTGAAATATTTTTTAATTATCTTAAAATAATGATAGGTATGAAAACGATTAATAGGAATCAATGGTTTTATTGTTATATATTCGTCTTTGTTAAAGTATCTATATGCCAATACAATTCCTTAAGATACCAATGTCCTGATTAATTTCACAATTTCATTTTTTCTTATAACATTTCATATTTCGAGATGTGGTTTTATAATTTTTTCGTACAAGACAAAAATTATAGTGTTTTTATTTTTTTTATTTATTGGATAATTTTGACGTATTTTGTTTTAATTTGTTAAATTATTGTTTGTTTTAAGGTCAAATTAATACAATAAAAAGAAGCAGATTTTGCAGTTTTTTGTTTTATGTCGAAATGAATTAAAATAATTTTTTTATTTTTATTCTGAGAATAAAAAAAAATTCTCAAAAGAATGGTTATTAATATATCCTTCCTTCTATTAACTTTTTTATAGATCTATATATACATAGATATTTATTTATATATATAATATTATACACATGCATTTTAAATAAAAACTCAAATATTCAAGGATTATTCAAAAGATTTTATGCAACTATTTAAGTAAAATAAAAAAGAAAATGATAATCTGAAATTTTGATCATAACAGTAATAACCAAAAACAATTTTATTATTTCTTTCAAAAAAATATTAAACTATTCGCCTATATGTATGCAATTTCTTGTAAATATTTTTATAATATTTTTATTTTACTATCAAAGTTTTGTAGCAGTTGAAAACACTGTAAAATACCTAGGTGTCCACTTACAACAAAACCTAAAATATATCAAAAATGTAAAAATGGCAATCGAAAAGGGGAACAAAGCCTTCCAAGCATGCAAAAAGCTTTTCTATAACAAAATAATTAATTCAAGAGTGAAGGTCATAGCATACCAAACTTTTATAAGACCAACACTGACATATGACGGCCAAATCTGGTATAACATAAGTATCATTATCTTATGGAAAATTTGCGTAAATTTGAAAGAAAGTGCATAAGAGTATGTATAAACAAGTCACGTAAGCCCGAATCTGACTACAAGCATTACTACTCTAACAAATACTTGTACAAGGAATCAATCATTAACAGTATCGATAGTTTTATGATAAAACTTATTCGAAATCATTATGATAGAGCACTAAACACTTCAGATAATGGTTTAATATCACAAATAACCAAAACGAGGAGTACATTACAAACACTTTGCTCACAAGCTTTATATAAGTTAAATTAAAAGTGTAATTAAAAGGTATAAATAAAAGGTTAATTAATTAAAAAAAAAAATATTTTACTATAGGTATTTTAATTTTTTTATTTTAAGATGTAAGATTGGTTACATACAAAAATCATCGAATCTTATTTTGATTTTCCGTTTTGTTAGACAGACTGTCAGAAGATTGCTTACAAAAACTGTGAAATACAATTAAACGGTTTTATTATCTTGAAAAGAAAAATGACTAAAAAATTTTATATTTAAAACTTTAGATATCAGAAAAAGGATAATGTTCGTGTGAGTTTTTTTTTTGAGTACTTTTTTATTGGTTTTTATTGAATAATAAAAAAAACAGAATTTTTTTTTTTTTTTTTTTTGTATAATTTCAGTATATGCAACTATAAATTTTATAATTTATTTATATGTGTGAGTATAACAACTAAAAAGGACCATCTCGTTTTTTTTTCAATTCTATATTTTTGTTTGATGTTTTGCTTTTCTATGTTCATTTCAACTAAATGCAAAAATGCTAAATGCAAATAAAATAAAATTAAGGGAAAAAACAGCTCTAAAATATTTACAAGGAAAAACAAAAGAAAAATTAATATAAAAAAATATTAAATAAATAAAAATATAACAAAAGAGAGAGTACTAAAAGAGTGTTAGGGGTATAAAAAAAATTATGTAGGAAAAATAAAACTACATGAAAATAAAATTTTTGAAATAATTCTAATTTTTGGTACAGAAAATTTAATGGAATAAAACTTAAAACTATAAAAATATCAATAGTATTGGAGAAAATTTTTAGACTGATTAAATTTGTGGACAAAAAAATTTTTTTTTAATGATAACGTAAACAGTTTTATAGAAATTTCTCTTATTCTTAAATTGCTATCTTGTTTCGGATATTTATGAAAAATCCTTTTTTTTTGTTTTTTACTAATTATAAATTTAATTTTGTTTTCATCTTAAACTGCTTTGAAAAAAATCACCCATGTTCAATTTGCCTCAATTTTCATTAGATATTTATATCATGACTAGATAAAACTCTGTAATGTTATTGTAAAATTAATTTCTTGCTTTTCATTGGATGATACCCAGTTTTTATGTTGTAAACACCCAATCCATTTATGATTCATCATAACTTAAGCTTTCATCATACATTATCTTAAGAACAGTTTCAGTCGATTGGGTTAGATAAAACGAAAAATATTTTGAAAGATTCGAAATAAATGGCTGTGATGAAAAGTTGTTATGGAATATAATACATAAAGATAATATCAATGTGGTGAAATCACAATCATTTATTAGGAATCAAAAAGAATTCTATAAAAACAATAAATAATTTTTAAAGAATATTAAAGGTAGATATAGTGTCCAATACTGTACTGTATATTCTTCCTTTACACATTCCAAGACCTCTAAAAAACTTTTGAAATATTATTTTTGTTGAACACATATAAAAAAATGAACATATATTACTTTAAACTACATTTAATACGTATTTTTATTTACATATAGGTACATTTTTATTTACATGTATACATATATAATTTGTTAGCATATTTACGAACCTTTTTGTTTAAATTTTGGTGTTAAATTAATATTGGTTAATGGAAAGGAAAACATGAAGGAAATATCAAAAACCATACAACAAAATAACAGTTAATATGATTTCAAATATTAAAAAAAACTTCTTTTTTTTTTCTAAAGACTCATGTTTATAAATAGTATTAATATTTGGGTGATAGTAATTACATAATAGCTGCATTGCTGAAGTTTATGGTTATGGTCTTTTTGAGTGAAAGAATAAGTACATTTTTTCTAACATTACAGGTAAACCCATATAAGAGCGAAGAAATCTCAAAAAATTTAAAAATTACAAAATCATAATCCCAAATCCCATTACAAAATCCCAAATTACAAAAACTTAAATTACAAAATTCCATATATTATGTACAAAATTAAAAACTTTCAAAGACAAATTTTAAATTGAGCCAGAAAGTCAGGGTTTCAAAAATTTGGTTAGCAGGAGGTTTAAGAACGGTAGACTCTACTATTTGTTGTTGAAATATATATGTAAGAAAAAAATAAGAAGAAGTTTTAGAGTTACAAAACGCTACAAAATCAAAGCATCAAAAATTTTTTAGAGGGGGTTTATAATAAACAAAATTTGGCACCGAGATAAAAATAAATAATTTTAATGCAAAATTTGTTCTTGAAGATATTTTTTTGCAAGATTTTTTTTTTTCAAAATTTTTATTTCGAAATTTTGTAAATTAGGATTTTGTAATTGAGAAGTTCTGTTTAGAGTTGTAATTTGGAATTTTATATTTTACAATTTAGAATTTGGTATTAAGTGCCTAATTCCATTACATTCCTATTTTTCGACTTTTTAACCAACTTTCTGAGTAATTTCAAGTGGCAACTATGTGATAGCCATTTTCTTCCAAAAAGACACTTAATATTAGATACATAAAAATATAAAAATTAAAACAAATAAATAATTTACTAAAATAAGGAGAAAAAAGAAAGAATTAATATCTTTAAATAAAAGTATCTTTAGATTATTGAACATATCGACTCTATGATATTTTAAAATTTGTATTGCATATTTAGTGAAAATAATGTCTATAATATTATAATCTTTTTTATTCCATTTAAATATTACCATAATTATGTCTGGTTATGTTAAATTAAATTAGTAAAGAAAAGCAAAAAGATTAGCAAAAAGAAATTAGTAAAGAAAAGTATTTAAAAGCCCACATTTTCATAAAGGCAGCAACAAAGCTTTATGAAATTTTTGACAATTCAAATTTTTCATAAGATTTCTTATGTAAAATTTTCATCAATTTTAAGGAAACGCAATATAATTAAGAAACACAGTTAACACAGTATGTAAAAATAAAAAATTCTAGGTTAAATTTTTACATTTTCCTTGGGATAAATTTGTTACTTTACCTGTTATCAAATGTTTACCAAAGTTACTTTATTTGCTACTCTTTAATAATAGCAAATTTTAATTATTGACTCCTAATATCTCTCTTAAACATTTTCCAAGCATTTTTCAAGAAGTCCAAACAATTTTTCGTAGGTAGCTTATTCTCAAAGATCTTTGTCGTCTAAAAAAATTAATTAACGGTTTAAACGGTTAACGGTTTTGATTGAAATTAACGGTTTTGATTGAAAGCTTTCCACAGATACAGATAAGTCAATATTTTGCAAAGTTATGGTTTTATATAAAGGTTTTAAATATACCAAATAGCAAACAATCACGTAATTTTTATATTGATAAAACTTAATTACGTGTCCTTTGACGTTTTTAGGTTGAGAAATTCAGAAACAGAGATGAGATTTTTAACTTTTAAGGTAGGGTGTTTATAAACGTTGAGACATGTTGATGGGCATATTGATAACTCAATTATATGTAGGACTATCTAAACAGTTTGTTCCACAACATTAATTTTATTTTTGTAAGGTGTAGAAATTTTGTTTGGACAAAATTTGGAAGGACAAAAAAAAATTACATAATCAAATTTTTAAAATTTATTTTTTGGAAAATATGCTGAAAAAAATTTTGTTTTTTGTGCGGGAAGTGTACATCTTCAAAAGATATCAAGAAAACCAAGGCTCCCTTGGAAGTGTGGAACTTTGCAAATAATGACAAAAAGAAAAATATTAAATAAAAATAAATAAGATAAAAGCGAAAAACGGTAGCCTACAATTTTCTTAAAAAACTACACAAAGGTTGTCCACAACGTCAGATTCAATTTGACGGTATAGATATTAAATTTTTTTTTATTGTAATTTTTGCTTGGGTTTACCTGTACCTAACTAATTTTAAATTGCCAACTTAATTATTTAACTTTAACTTTAATGTTTAATAATTTTTTTTTTTTAGCATAATATTTCAGTCTTTGTATACATAATTGTATAAATTTTATTTAAAATTATATCGGCCACATTTTATTTAATATTTATTATTTTTTTAAAAAAATTTCATCAAAATATTTCGTTTTTAATATCACTGTCAAATAATTTTTAACAAAATTAATTACTAATTCAAATAATTAAAACGACACAAAACTATTATAAGAATATTTACAGCCCTTTTAAAACAATTTAAGTTTGGTTTTTGTTTTTTTGTTTCACCACTAGGGTTCTTTAATTACATTTTAAAGAAAAATTTATTTTTTGCTATTATAAATTTTTTTTTTTTTTTGTAAGAGTTATTTAATATCGTAACAAAAGTTATTTCTTTTAATCTAATAAATGTTTATCAAGAAAATATAAATCAAAGTGGGTTAAAAATAAATATTCATGTTTTTTTTTCGGATTAATATGTTCGCTTATACGTTTACCATGAAGAAATTTAATAGTCATGAATGAAATAAACCTTTTAACATTTTAAAATTTTCATATTATAACTTAAAGATGTGCTGAGGTACATATTATAACTTATATGTATGTATGTATGTATGTATGTATGTATTTTGATTATTATATAAATAAAAAAGTTTTTCTCCCGGTACAAATATATGGTAAGATAATAAATATTAATTGTAACTAACATTCCTTTTTAATTACGAAATAATGAAATTTTGAGTGTGTATTGTTGAAGACATGTGGTTATACAAGATGTTGTAATGAAGGTATAATAAAAATATTTTTAAAGTATAATAAAACTTTAATTTTTAAAATTAGTAAACAATTTGTTCCATATATCGGTTTAACAAAAAAAAAAAAAAAAAAAATAATATCATAACTTCACTGTTACATTTTTAAATTTTAACATTTAATTTTAACATTCATTAAGATTAATGAACGTACAGATCTTCAATAAAAAAAATTGTTAGATCATCAAAATTTTAAAGTTTTTAACTGAAATTAGTGAAATGAAGGATTTTTATAATCGATCTAAAAAAGAAAATTTTTTTTATTTAAAAAAAAATCGAAATATAAACTAAAGAATTTTAAAAATGTATTGTATTTTTAAAACAATTTTTTGAAAAAAATTTCGATATAAAATTTTATATCTTAAGAAATTTCCTGTCGTTTAAAGTTTTTTGATCGTAAAAATATTCAGTTGAATTTGAAGTTATAGCCTTTTGAATAAAGTTTAAATTTTTTCAACTTTGATGAGTTGTCTACAGTTTTCTACAAAATAAATTTTTTAATAAAATAACTCCATTGCTTTATGAAATTTTATGAATTAAAAATTTTGGGACAACATTTACCTCCAAACCCCTGAAGAAAATAAATTGATTTTTTCAAAATAAGTACACAAATTACCTCAAAAGTTTTGTGTATTCCCTTCCCATTTAACAATTTTAATTAAACCGAAAATTCAAGATTTATATTATTTTAAGACACCTGAAAACTGAAATGTTCTAATGTGAACAGAACCTATATGGGCCAACCAACATTAATCTTAAATTGCGGTTAGATAAGTAATGATGGACTAGGATACGAATAAAACGATTCGAAAGAAAAAAAAAATTGTCAAGTCATTTTCGAAATAAACCAGAGATAACCCAATTACTTTGTATTTAGCAAAATGACTTATTCTGTGATTAGCTTTAAAAGCTTCAATTTTAAAACTTCAAAAATATCTAGAAAAACAAGGTTTGCCTTAAAGACTAATATTGAGCTTTTTGTAAAGGTAGGACATGAGAGGTAAGATAATTACTGTTAATCGATGATTTCTAAAACCATATTGACGATCAAGATTTAAACATTTAATATGAAGATATTTCAAAACCCTTCTATTTATTAAAATTTTTTTATTACTTTAGAAAGGACCTAAATTAAAGCAATAGGTGCGTAAATTAAGGTAGATATTGCTTGAAAATTGCTCCTTAGTGGAAAGGATTTTTTTTAGAACTGTGGTATTAATGAAACCTAAAGCTGTTCATTTTTTTGAATTTTTAAGGGCCTTAAGTAGATAATTTTTATTGTAAATATTGAATATAAGTAGCTAGTTAAAATCACCCTTGTAACGCGCAATCTTAATAATCTTTTTTGTGACGAAAATTTACCTTTTCATTAAATTTTTGAAAATTGTTAAGAGAAAAGTTTCATATAAAACAAAAATCGAAAATACGATTAATTTTAAGTGACTTTAAATCTATATGAATCATATTCTAAATGCTAACTTTAAAAAAATGGACGGACAATTGAAGAATTCATTAAATTCTTCGTCTTCGATAAAACAGTAATTATTTTATATCGAAAAAAATAAAGCTTGAAATACAAAATACTGAACTTAAAGCTCAGAATAAGTTTGTAATACTTTTAAAATTTTGTCTTTACATCTACTCCCATGGATGTTTCTCAATCGGTTTGAGTTTAAACTATCCAATTAAGTAAAAAAGAACACTTTCTTTTTCCGTTTATTGTAAAACGTTATGTATTTAAATATTATTTAGATCAGAAATGTTAATTCGTAGTTTTTCTTTTATATACTTAAAAAAAAAAAAAATTTTTTTTTTTTATTTTAATTCTCTCATGACAATAACTTTTACCTTGGTCCTTTTAATATTCCTCTATTATTCTTTTCTTTATGTATTTGACTTAAAAACAATCTTTTCGTTAATTTTTTAGCAGTTTTATAAAAAAAAAAAAAAACAAAACAAAAATTTCCGTCTGTAATATTAAAAATTCATTGCTATTGTCGTTATACACCATATATAATGCCTTTATTTATATCACATTTAAACGTACATATCTAGTATGCATGTACATCTAAATATATTTAACAATATCATATTGTTGCCAATTACTTAGAATTGCCATAGTATGAAAAAATAAAAAAGAAAAGAAAACAATTTTTTTTTTTTAAATAATTTTGATCATTCGAAAAATTTTCTTTTTTTTAAATTTAGTAAGATTAAATTTCTAAAGTTATCTTATAAATACATATCTCTAGATACTAATAAGTATTTAAAATGGACTTATTACATACATATTAATATAATTTATATAATATAATTGTATATCCATATAAATATGTTAAGGGAAAAGTCTAAATGTGAGAATGATTATGTAATTACGTTAAATTATTTTAATGGTGGGGTTGTTACTATATATTATAGATATTGTTGGTGTTAAGACGACAAAAATTTTCAGTAAAATTGAAAAAATAAAAATAAAAAAACAACAATAACATTAATAATAAATGAATTTATAAAGTTGTTGGAAAGAATAAGAAAGTAAATTTTATTTTATATAAAATGTATATATATATATATATATATATATATCTATGTATGGATATATATTATGAAACCGCAAATTTTTGCACAAATTACATTAAAACTGAGAAAAATATAATAAATCTTTAAGTATTAAATGGGTGTACAATGGTGTAAAAAAACGAATAACGATAGCAATGGTTGTGAAAACACTGTTAATGATGATGGTGATAATGATTAAAGTGTTAAAAATAAAGGATTTGCATCAACACGGTATAACGGTTTGGTTTTTTTATTTTCTGCTTTTATTTTTATTTTTTTTTTATGCTTTTTCTAACGATTTTCATTCGAATACTGAAAAGGCATATGAATTAAAAACAATAATAATGAAAAAGAAATTAAATTAATATATTGTATTTTATTTTAAATGAGAAGAAAATGAATTTTTAAATGTGTTTTATATTATTAAACTAAATTATCATTCAAATTTTTCATGAAAATTAAATAAAATGAATAAATGGAAATTATTATAAGATAATAATGAACAGTTGATTAAAAATTTTTAATGACCGTATAATCATAAATGTATATAATATTATTTACCTTGTACATTTAATTATTTAATTATTAAAGTTGAAAAACTATCTAATAGTTTTAAAAAATAGTAAAAAAAAAAAAATACATTCATACAAAACAATAATTTTTTGAATTGTAAGGGGGCTCGCTACTCTAGTAGGTAAGAGCGTATAAAATACTCTGTAAACACCGAGAAAGTGTGGGCTTGAATCCAATACAAGCCGTAAGAGTTATTCCTCAAACAAAAGCCTGAACGCCTGAACAAAAAAGGCTGTCTAATTTCCTGTTCACATATATGTGGCAGAGAAATGCTTTAAAAAAAAAATCAGCTATCCCCACCACAGGACCGACCGCCACTACACGAAAAGTGCAATTCCAAAATTTATAGAATTTTTACATAATAATTTATATCAAAGCAAAATAACTTCTAATAATTTAATAACATTTTGGTTTATTCAATAACAATAATAAGCAATTAAATCGTAAAAATATATGTGCACTCATTCATACATCCATTTCCATTATATTGTAATGTAGGTACATGATTTTTTTTCATTCAAAAATATTAGAAGTAAAAAATAATAAAAACTGTAAACAAATACAATACAAACATAAGATTAATATTGAATCTGCTAACAAAAATTTTACCGTTTTAATTTTATGTCATCAACAAAGAATAATATGCATAGATATAAGCAATATAAGTATTCGTATATGTATATAAATTTTTAGAAATATAAAAAAAAATATAAATTCATATGTAGTGTTATGTATGAAATTTGGACTTAGAAAAAACGAAATTTAAACAAAACAAAAGTTAAACAAAAGTTAAAGTTAGTCGGATCAAAAAATGTTTTATGGCAAAGTTATCGCTCTTTACTTGTGTTAACAACTTTTTCTTAACAATTATTCTCATAAAATTTTTCTGTTATGAAATATTCGTAAAAAACTTTAAAAGTACACTAGTAAACTACCACTTGCGGTTGTCCGATTTACTCCAAAAGATTATCAATTCGAGATATTTACGTCAAAACGTCTTAAATATGAAATTACAAAAAATTCCGCTCAGTTGTTTAAGCTGTACACGTGGCCACAGACATACCCACACAGACACGCACCCACACACACACGCACCCACACACACGCACCTACAGACACACACAGCTTTAAAATACAGCTTTCTTTACAGCCAAAATACAACCCTTTTTACAGCCTTCTCCACACCGGAGTAGTGCATATTTGCCAAAATTTTTAGTATGAAAACAATACCTACCTTATACCTTGTAATAATACAATACTCGTACATATTTTTTTAATTTCATTTATGAAGTGAAAATGCAAAGAAAAGTTATAAGTGCCGAAATTATATAAAAATTTTTACTAGCTTTATCCATTGTGAAAAATAAAATTTAAATTTGCAAAATAAAGTATAATTTATTATGAATTTTTGAATTCTTGGTTTTGTTTTTTTTTTTTTCTAAACATAATTTAGTATAATTATGTATAAAATTTATAATTATATTTAATGCATTTTTCTTATTATTCATATCACAAATATTATAAAATTGTTTTAAGTGGTTTTTCGTTAGGTGTAAAATTTTAAGGATTAAATTTCAATTTTTTAATATAATTCATTAATGTTTTTTAATAGATATAAGTAAAAAAAAAATATTAAATTTCACATATAGAATAAAATATATTCATCCTTTAAATTTAATGATTACAAAATTTATTTTATTATATTGAGTTTTTGCATCTTGATGAAATGAATAAAATTTTCAAGTTTCTGATAAGGTTTCAAATTTTTATTCTCTTTCTATTATACAATCACCAATTAAAAATAAATTATTTAAACTAAAACATACTCAAATGTATGTATACCTTTTTAAAAAGAATAATAAACAAAACACGAGGAAACGTGCAGTAGAGTAGACTGTGTCAACTCTGGGATAGCCCTATAAACGTAATAATATATCCTGTTTATATAAAACTTGATCATCTTTTGAAAACATTCAGATGTTTTAGTACCGACGTTAACTACAGATATATATTTATGTAAATTGTGTGAAGTTGTATGATAGCTCTTTTTACAAAATTTCAGATACTCAGCTTCAATAGTGGTGTTATTTTCATTTCAAAAGAGAAATTGTATGGCAGTTACCTGAGCTTATTGCACCAGCCCAACCAAATTTTATAGAAGTTGTTGCCATAAGACTTGACCATCATTTGTAAGATTTGTGGCGCCTAGTTTCATTAAGTTGAAAGAAGTGCAAGAAGCCTGAACCGGCTGGTTTAGACCAACCAAAGTTACAAAAGTTTTTGGCGTGTAACGCAACACCTCTTCACTAAATTGCAGATACATAGCTTCAATAAACACTGAGTTATTTTCATTTAAAAAGAAAAGTTGTATGGCAACTATTTTACTATTTGCCGCACCATCAATGCCAAATTTAACAGATCTTCCATGTAACTTCAATAGATAGTGTGTTATTTTCATATAAAAAAGAAGTTGTATGGCAAATAGCGGCCACGAACCCGGCGTTCGAAAATCCTGGATTTAAATAGTAAAGATTTTAAATAGTATAGATTTAAAACTAACCATTTTGTAAAATTGACGTAAAAAGAATTTCAGGCTCCTAGCTTCTTTATTATGTGAGTTATCATGCGAACAGACGGATGTACATGGCTGATGCTCGATTCTGAGCCGATCCATACGATTACGATGACTCCTTTAAGGTATCGCAATCGTAATAGAAAATTTATTATACTCTTGAACATTGTTCATATGGGTATAAAAAGCGGAACAGTAGGTAAAACCAAAGGTTTTTAAAGGTGCACATTTATTTGAAAGATTTCACATTTTTAGAATTTTTTATGTGAATTTATGAGAAAACCAAAAGATATTTTCATTAGTTTTAAAGAAATTCCATATAATTAAACAAGGCAGAATGTAAACCAACGGTTTTTAAGAGCATACATTTCCAAAAGATAATACAAAACTGTTCAGAATTGTGACTTGCATCACAATTTGAAAATTTCATATAAGAAAAAATATCAAAATGACATGATGACAGTATAACATAATACATGTATGTATGTAGGTTAACACATTTACATGTTATTATTTCAGTAATATTTAAGAAATAAATTATTATTTAATTACTATTATTTATTATTTAAGTGTCCTCGATGGCCTAGTAGTTTAGCACGTGACTTAGTAACCGAGGGAGTGTGGGTTCAAGCACTGGTAGAAAGTTTTATTAAGTGAAAGGACTTCCTGTCAACCAAAAATAGTGTAAATATATAATATAAACGAAATAAATAATATTAAGTATAAATTAATAATAGTATTCGACCTATAATGGTCTTAGTAACCAATGCTTTTGTAAAATTAATATAAATAAATAAATAATTATTTATTATTTAATTTATATAGAGTTATTGTTATTAGAGAAAATTATTTTGGCATTAACAATCAATGCAGAGTTCTGGCAAAATTTCTGAATAATCGAATGAAATATTTTACTTTGAAATGCCAAATCAAAATAAAAAATAAAAAAAAATATTATAATTAATCTGGTAAGACTAAAATCGAAGGTGTTGATTATTTTTAAAGTTACTTAGTAAGTTAATTAATTTAGTTAATTATTTATTTATAATTAAAATAAAAGGTTTATTTAATATTGTTAGACATCAAAATTACATTACAAAATATACATTTAAATAACAAATTGAATTTTTAAATATTTTACATTTCTAAAAAAATAATTTGCGTTCAGATTCCTTTAAATAATCTCTAAAATGGAGCTTATATAAATTATCGATTTTTTCTTTTTAATAAATCATTAATGTGTACACTAATTTGTAATAAAAATTTAAGCACAACAAATACAGTTATAAAATCAAAGCAATTAAGGATCTTAATAATAATATAATCCAAAAATTAATCGTTTTTTTGGTTTCAAAGATTAAGTCAAAAGGATCAAATAATAATCTCCTTAAGGATTATAATATTTGTAGAAAAATACATTAGCGTAAAGATTTTTAATGATTATTTTTTTTTGTATAAAATAAATTGTATATATATATAGATACATATAATATATAAATATCAATCATTCTGAACAATAAAAATAAATGAAATATCCTTATTCTCTTTTCCTCTTATTATTGGTTAAAATTAAAATGTACAAATTTTCTTAACATTT
Organism: Poecilobothrus nobilitatus; assembly: GCA_947095535.1. NCBI lineage: Eukaryota > Metazoa > Arthropoda > Insecta > Diptera > Dolichopodidae > Poecilobothrus > Poecilobothrus nobilitatus. Next base: position 320,162,049 of record OX352772.1, on the reverse strand, counting down.
TAATTTTTATTTTTTAACTTACTATAATAGATAACGATTTTTTTTCTTTGTGTTTTATTCTTTGGTTATGGCTTGTTTTTTTATATACGTATTTCCAAATAATATATTATGTATATAATATTATACCACCCATCTTTAATATGTAATATATAATAAAAAAAAAAAAATATAAAGTAAAATTAATTTAAAAAAATATTTATTTTCATTTTATTTCCATCAGTAAAAGAAATAAAAGAATATTTGCTTTCAATTGTATCGCATCAAATGGTGAAATTAAAAATAAGTTATTCAAAATTTTTGCAACCTTGACAAAAGAGTTTCGCTTTTTTTTTTTTTTTTTGCGAGGGTAAGTGGGAATCTTCAAAATACACTATAGAGAAGGAGTGAAACGAGCACGAGTCCTCTATAAGTTTGTGGGATTTTAAACCATGAAGCACCAACTCCATTTTTTGACCAAACAATATGTTATACGACGATATTAAGTACACATGTACTGTCTGGTCAAAGGAAGTTGCGATAGGGAATGAAAATAGATTTCATACTGGCAGGTATATTGTGAATAAAGTTGTTAATATTCACCTGGAATCTTTGCACGTTGTAAATGTAATCATCACTAATTCTGGGGATGTTCGTACTACAAACGAATTTCCACAAGTCGAATTTATTTTTGTATTTATTTTTTTTTTTAAACGCTTATTAGTTTTATTTTTTCCAAACGCTTTAGTTTCATTTTAGTCCGTCCACTTACAAAACTTCTACATCATTTAACATGCAGCAATTAAACTTTAATTATGGATAAATCTTATTACGAAACAACTTTTTAAGTAGCCCTACTTATTACAGAATTGAAATACCTTGTAGTTGCATTCTTAAATCTTTATATTTTTGCAATATAAAAACGTCAAACAATAAGAAAAGTTTTAAGTAAGTTTTAAGTAAGAAAATCTTTTTTTAAGCGCTATATATGATTGAGAATACGTTGAATTTTAGTTCAGTCGTCTCTCTTGAATTTTTTATAGTAATAACCGTGAAACTTTATGTAGTTCCCACCTGTTTAGGAACTATATTAGAGTTTAAAAAATGAAAATTTTCTATTTTAAAAAACTTGTAACTTGTAATTTGTACAGTAGCTAAAACTTGTCGAAAATTAAAACTCCAATATAATATTTTCAAATGTTTTAATGGATTTTCTTAATTATATTTAGAGTTTCCATAAAACTGAAGACAGTGTAATTGTGCACAAAGTCTTCATTTTTCATTATTTATTTTTCGTATCATAAATAATTTTATTGATGGAAAAGTAGTCGCAATTCTAAAATGTTTTTTTTTTTTATATTCACGCCTTTAAAAATCTTATAAGATTAAGTTGAATATGCATATTTAAAATATAGCATTTGTAATATTAAAGATTTTTTATTACTCACAAACAAAAAAAAAAATTAAAATGGAAAATCTATTCATACTTTCACATTAACCTTTTAACATAAAAATATTAAAAGATGTATAAGAACTCATTTAGACTTTTAAATTTCATTATTTTTACTTTAATCCAATTGTAATATTTATTTATTTTTTTTTGAGTTAATGTTCAGACTGCAATGCAAATTTAATCATAAAATTATTCATGACGAATTAAATTAAAAAACCGAAAAATAAAGAAATAACAGGCTGGATTACGAATTCTTGTAGCTTTGGGGGAGGTCAATGAAAAAGTTTATGAATTAATCTTCGATCATATATATACAATACATATAGATACAGTACAAAAATAAAAATGCATTAAAATCAAAAAAAAAACAAGGCAGAATGTAAGGCAAGAGTTTTTAAAAGCGTACTTTTCCGAAAGATAATACAAAGTGTTTAGAATTGTAAATTGCACCAAAATTTAAAAATTTCATACAAGAAAAAATGTGAAAATAAGATCATTTTGCCATTTTGACAAGCTGTAAGTTGTACAAAAATTTCAGATTTTGTCCAATTTTCAGATTTATATGTCTCAGGCTCTGCGTAATAGTTTTTGAATTTAAATTTACCGTTATGTGAAAACCACATTTTGCATGAAATTTTTTTTTCATAACTACGTCCGGCATTTAGATAGGAATCTGAAATTTTGAGACAAGAAAGAACTAATATAAGTTTGCTCAGAATTTTTTTTTGCACCACCACCTGTTTAAGAGCTATTAGGGCTGAAAAAATGAAAATTAACTATTTATAAGCATATGTAAGATAAGCACCTGTACAAAATTTTCTTCGAAAAGACATAAAAATTAAAGCTCCAGTAATGTGTTTTCATGTGTGTTAACGGTTTTTCTTTGTTATATATGGTTCCGAACTTACAGCCCCTCAAAATTCCAGAAAAGTCCTATTTTCACATATTTTCTTATTACAAAAAATTTCTTAAATTTTAAAGTTTTTGTGCAAGTCACAATTATAAACAGTTTGTATTGTATTTTGGAAATGTGCGCTTTTAAAAACCGTTGGTTTACTTTCTACCTTCTTTATTTTTAAAATTTCGTTAGTAATATTTTCTGTACAATTATTTAAGAGTCATAGTCAGTTCTTTTAGATACAAAATTGTTGTGTTAAAAATTGTGTCAATTATAGATTATAGATAATAGACACTAGATAACAATGAAAAAGTAACATTATTTTGGTAAGTTTTTATAAATTAAATAGTACTGAACATTATTATAAATATTATAAACTTTTCCGAAAAATTCAGGTCAAAAAGTCCGATGGAAGAAAATTTTAAATATAGGAGCAACACTTCCCTGAAAAGAAATTCGAGGAACAAATGGCTCAAACAAACGAAATATCTTTGGAGATTTGAAAAATCATTATCATTGTACTTTGTTGATTAAAGCTATCTTAGAAAAATATATAAAATTCAATTCCATTACATTTCATCCAAAACAAAACCAGAATTTTCAGTCGAAAAAAATGAACACGCCTTGTAATATAATGTGAACGTGAACAAAATATACTTTAATTTATTAATTGATAATTTATTCTAAATCTAAATTTTAAAAAAGTATGATAAATTTAATAAATTTTATAAAATTATATTAATAAATTGTAAACGAACTTAATATTTTTTATTTTATTTTTTTTTTAATTTTTAAAATTTTTTCTTCTAATGACAGAACAATGCGTACAATTTTTTTGTTTATAATACCCTATCTATCTATACCAAATATATATACATATATGTATATGATCGGAAGAATTAATTTAATTTAAAGTTTAAGAGTTTATTAATTAAAAAAAATAAAATTTTTTTTAAAGTTTTCATTAAGGAGAAAGTTGAGAATGGGTGTAATCATTTGAATGATTTCTTTTTAGCACATTTCCAAAAAAATTTTGAAAAAATGTGCTTATTAGTTTCACTCTGTCCGTCCGTCCGTCCGTCCGTCCGTCCGTCTGTTTACAAAACTTCTACACCGTTAAAGATAGAGAAAAAAAATTTTAACCATAGGTAGGTCTCATAAAAAAAATAATTTTGTGGAACAACTTTTTCATGTAGCCCCCCCCATTACGGAGCTACAGCCCCTCAAACTTTGAAAAAGCCCTATTTTTAAATGCATATATCTTATGTTCTGCTTAAGATTTTTTCAATCTGAAAACGTCATTCGACAGGTATTTCTTTTATCTTTGTAAATTAATATCAAAATTATACAATTTTTTTAAATTTAGTGTTTAAATTTACCGTTATGTGAAAACCCAATTTTGCATGATTTTTCTACTTTCATAACTCCGGCACGCTTCTAGATAGAAGCTTGAAATTTTGAGGCAAGAAAGAACTTTTAGAATTAGTATAAGTTTGCTCAGAAAATTTTTTCGGACCACCCCCTGTTTATGAGCTACTAGGGCTTAAAAATTGAAAATTTGCTATTTTTAAACACCTGTAACTTAGGAACCTGTACATATTTTACTTCTGCAAGATATAAAAATTAAAGCTACAATAATATATTTTTACGTGTGTTAAAGGTTTATTTTAATTGTAAAGGGTTCCAAAGTTGCAGCTCTTCAAAATTGCGAAAAAGCCCCATTTTCAGATGTATATATCTCAGGCTATGCGTAATAGTTTTGCAATCTAAAACCGCCAGAAGATCGAAAATTTTATTATCTATATAAAACAATATCAAAATTATGTAATATTTTGTAATTTACTATTTAAATTTACCGTTATGTGAAAACCACATTTTGCATGAAATTTCGTTTTTCATAACTCCGGCACGCCTTTAGATAGGAACCTAAAATTTTGAGACAAGAAAGAACTTTTAGAATTAGTATAAGTTTCCTCAGAAAATTTTTTGATAACACCCCCCCTTTAAGAGTTATTACGCCTCAAAAATTGAAAATTTGCTATTTTTAGACACCTGTAACTTAAGCACCTGTACAAATTTTTCTTCGGCAAGACATGAAAATTAAAGGTTTAATAATACATTTTTACGTGTGTTAACGGCTTTTCTTAGTTATGTAGGATTCCGGAATTACAGCCCCTCAAAATTTCAAAAATGTCCTATTTTCACGTTTTTTCTTATTACATGAAATTTTCAAATTTTTGTGTAAGTCACACTTCTAAATAGTTTATATTGAGTTTTGGAAATGTGCGCTTTTAAAAACCGTTGGTTTACATTCTACCTTGTTTTTTTTTGTTGTTCATTCCCCTATTATTGTGACAAGGAAATTGCAAAGCCTTTCAGTTTCAGGCGTGTGTGGGATTCGAACCAATAATCCCTTCGTGTTTACAATGTATTTCATACCTTCTTACCCACTAAGTCATCCAGGGCCCATGATTTATTATTAATACAATGTTTTGAAGGCTTAATTATCTGATGTCTTTTGAATTTTTATATGATAGGTTAAAACAACTTTTTAATAATAATTAAAAATGTTTGCACTGAAATAACTGTATTTAATTTAAATTTTTTTAATAACAGTAACGATAAATCATTATTTTATTTTTCGTCCCGCATAAAGCATCGATAGGAACTAAATTGTTTGTACTTGTTTGTACAGACACATTTTTTTAATTGTGGATGTCAAAAAAAAAAGAAACAAGTAAATGTAAAAGTAAGTTGACGCAACCGACTTATTAATACCCTACACCTGAATAATTTGAATTAAATTTAAAATTCATACTTTTTTTGGCAGCTGTTTGAACAGCCCCCCTTTTCTTCCTTATTCAGCTAGAATTTCAACAACGTACAAGAGGCATGCTTTAACACCATTGTACAAAATTTCTAGTTTCTATCATTATTAATTTCGAAGATATGCTTGTTGATGGCGTGTACCAGCTACTCGAATCATCACTCCATTTCATCTCAAATTTCAGGGACATAAAGGAAACATTACAGAACACTCTTGTATTAAATTTTAAATTGGTTTTGGAGGTATACTCAGTTGCTCTTTGGCTAATTCGGAGGCTTCCAAAATCCGAACTTATGGTCCAAATCATCTCAAATGTCAGTTTTCAATTTTAAAGAAAGGGAAACATAACCGAACATTCTTGTAGCAAATATAAAGGTCCTTGGTTTTGGAAATATGTTCGTTTTCTCTGGGGCTCATTCGGAAGCCTGTAAAATAAGAACCCATGGTTCAAAATCTCTCAAATGTCAGTTTTCTGACAGAAAAGGAAACATAACAGAACACTCTTGTACCAAAAATAAAGGTTCTATCTTTGTTGGTTTTGAAGATATACTCGTTTACTCTGGGGTTGTTGGGAAGCTTTCAAAATTCGAAGCCATAGACCAAATCCTCTGAAATTTCAGAGACATAAAGAAAATATGAAAGAACACTACCGTAGCAAATTTAAAAGTTCTATCTTTGTTAGTTTTGCAAATATACTCGTTTACTCTGGGTCTCGTTGGGAAGCTTCCAAAATCCGAAACCATGGTCCAAATCCTTTCAAATTTAAATCCATGTCCTAAATCATCTCTTGAAAATATCAAGTATACAAGAATAAAATATTAAGTATCTATAATAGGTAAATTACAAAAAAAAAAAATTATTGAAAAATAAAATTTAATATTAAATACTATATATATAGTAAATGCCAAAGGAAAAATTTATTAAAACTTACTAAAACATGAAATTATACGAGTAATACATTACAAAAAAGATTAAATTCAATAAAATTACTAAAGGCAACTATAATAAATACAAAATATAAAATTTACATATTAAACTTTTGATAACCTATTTATTTATATTTTATTCTAATATACGTATACAATTATATTATATACACATATATGTACATAATAATATAAGGTTTATTTTTCCCCCTATTAAATAATCATATAACATACAGAGTATCAGTTTTTAGTTGCTTAATTTTTTTTTTTTTCTTTTTTTTTTTTTTTTTATCACTTAATTTTTACATTGTGTATAAATTTTAAACGTTATTCTATATATACTTAATATATTATATTTTTATTTTGTTTTTATTGTTAAAATTTAAAACTCTTTATTGTATACATTGTATGAAATCAATTTACTTATATAATAAGTAATATATGTATGTAGTTTCATTTTATTCAATAAATATTATTGAATGTAATAAACTTTATTGTTTAGGTCAACTTGACTATTAAACAAGCAAAAGAACAAAAAGAAAAATAAAAACAACAACAACAATATTAATAAAACAAAAACAAAATAAAAAAAAATATTAAAGAGAAAGAGAAAAGAAAAGCAACAATATACATTACCAGATAGTTCTATATGTATATCTATATTATTATTAATATATAAATATGAGTGTAATAAGGGTATATATAATATTATATACATACATATATATATAAAAGATGTAAAATTTTTTTTTTGTCCAAGGTTTCCATTTTTCTTCCTTTCATTCAATTTTCTTTAGATTTTCTTTAATTTGAAGAGCTCTCATGCAAAAATTTATTTGCACCATATATGATTATAACAGTTCATAATATATGTATAATATGATGCTATAAATGATTCTTTGTATGTATGTACATAGTAATATAATAATATAATGTTGATAGAAGAAAAATATCAAAAATTTTTACAGTTTTCCTTATTATTGAAGAGGTACCATATAAGAAGATCTTTAGCTAATAATAATGTTTAGATGAAAATTTTTTAAATAAATTTTTAACCTTTGCTTTTTTTTTGTTTTTTTGTTTGTTAGAAAAATTTTTATTTTAAAAACTAGATATACTTAGAAATTATTAAGAAATTTTAACATTCATTTGTATTATATGGAATTTATATAACAGAAATATTATTAGGGTATGTTCACATGAGATGCATTTATCTGTTGATGAAAAATACATTTCGATTAAATTTAATATTTGATGCATTTTTTTTTGGAAAATATGTATTTTTAAATATTTTGTATTCAATATGCATTCATTATTGTTTAATTAGTTTATGTTGCATGCGTAAGTGATACATTTTTATTTTGACATAATTTTTTCTAATACTAAATGTCATTGACAAACAAAATTGATTATTATTTTGAAGTTGAAATATATACTGTGAATTTTTCGAAATTAAAAAGAGTAATTTTACAAAAGTATTCGAATTTCTAAAATACTGTCATAATTTCTTTTCTGTTTTAAGGAAATTTGGTTTTTCAAAAATCTGCATCTTTTTACAACACACTTTTCTTTTAACTTTTTCTTCGTCAACAGTAACTTCAAACTAATTACTTAATACCATTTATATTTTGTTTGATTTTATTTTATGTATATTTCTATACAAAAGTATAATTAGTATTTGACGTTTTATGTAAACGCGCCCCTTTTATGCAATCATTAATATGCATCTTACAACAAATGCAAAAATGTTTGCTTTTTAATTTCACGAAAAAGAGAGTACGTCATAAAAACGATATACATTTTTAACCAAAATTAAATCTTGCATCGGGATGTATATGTGCTCGTATTCAATGTGAATGCATCATTACTTTGAGAAAATTTCGATAGTTTTATTTTAAAATAAAATGCTACTAGTTATAACAAATGTGTGGATGCAGAAAATAATTCTTAAAGTTATGAAAAACAAACTGATGTATGGACAGTGTCATTTGAAAATATTTAAATAGATGTTTAATAAAACTTGTAGAGAACGCCATAAAACTTTTTATTTGCTTTAATTCTCAAATTTTGTGATTAAATTATAAAAAAATATTTGTGTCTCTCTGAATAAGATTACGGAAAATTTCTTACATTATTAAATAATAAGGACAAAGTTATATCAAATTATTACAGGTTGTTTAATTGTAAATAAGAAGAAGAAAAATATTTTCATATTTCTCCTGCAAAATGCGAAGTATTTTTCATTTTGTTGATATTGATTTTAATATTAAAAATATATAAATTTTATAGAGATTATTTCAATAAAACTTTTAATATGTAATTAATTGATTCGGCGGCGTAAGAGCTGAAATCCCGGAAGTCTCTCGGAAATCGAAATCCCGAAACTCAAAATTGTTTAGAAATTGAAAAAAATTCTGTAACTCAAAATTGCAAAATATAATCGCCACTTTTATTAATCCGAGAATATTGCAAGTCGTTAATTAATTAAATTTTTTATAATGTGTAGTTATATTTTGTTACAGGTGTGTTACAGGTTATATTCTGCTACACTGCAGTTTACATTGTTTTTTTTTTTTTTTTGTATATGTATTAAAAATATTATGTTCCTTTATAAAAAATTTTTAACATAGTGGAGGTTATCTCCCACATCTCTAAGTCATCTCTAAACCAATTATTGAAATTATGTTTTTACAACCAACTTTAAAATCTCTTCTAATTATTTGTTCAAGTAATATTTATCATTTTGTTTTTTATTAAATCAATTTTAAAATTAAGCTTGAGTTTTTTTTAGAACATTTCCAAAAAAATTTTGAAAAAATGTGCTTATTTTTTTAAAATTATTATTGAAAACAAAAAAAGTAAAAGTTAATACCGAAAAAAAACATTTCAGGATTTCGAAGTTTGGCATTTTTTTGTTTAAGTTCCGGATTTTCATTAATCGTACAAAAATTTTGAGTATATCTTAATACCTAAATAAGCTTGGTTTCTGAAATACCAAAGACCTTTGCAAAAATGGGTTCGGATATCTGTCATTTGCCTGTGAAATTTATATTCTCATATCTTCCTACTTAATTAAGCTAAACATATAAAAATTTTTATGACAAAGGTGAAACACTCTTCTTCTCTAAAACTAAAATTAAATTTTTATTCAAAAGAAAAATAATTGAAAAATTTTATTAAAATTTTAAATTACAAAATAGAATATAATATTTTAAGAAATTAAAGTAAATATATTTTTTTTAGTTTATGTTATTAAACATAATATGAATATCTTCAATATTAACTTTTTATTTGAAAGTTTTGAAAAGAAATTTTACAACAAATTTATCTGAAAAGAATCAATTTTTAAAGGATATCAATATTATACAAGTTTCTATACATCATGGTATCGTTGAATACATTGTACAGTTGATACAGTGTTTATTAAAAAAAAAAAAATATTTATTTATTTTTGGTCATTTGATATTGTAAGAATGTTGTAAAGCAAACTTGTACTAAAATTCTGATCAAATTTTTCTTAAAACTTTAAATGTATACATTATGCACATATGTAGTCACATAAGTGTACATAAACATATTTACATACATATTATGAATGTGACATAAAAGGGAATTTGTTTACCACACTTAAGGATATATTGATATGGTACTGATAGATACATATATAAGATTTATCATATACATAATACTTAAGAAAGATGAACATTACTCAAAAAAGCGTAGAATATTAAAATATTATATACTTGAATTGCTTACATTTTTGAAACATTTTGTTATACATTTCCTTGGCATCATTTATATTACATACAAATTACAAACACAAATTGAAATACATAGTTTCAATGCACTTTTGTATTAAGAAAAATGTTTAATATTGTTAAGAATTTATATATATTGGTAGCGCCACAAAATCCCAAAAAAAAAATCTCAAATGCCAAAATTCCAAATTTCAAAATCCCAAAATTCCAAAATCCCAAATTTCCAAATCCCAAAATCACAAATTCCAAAAACCCAAAATACCAAAATCCCAAATTAGTTTTGATAGTTCGTTTTGAATTTAGAGTTGGATTCAAAACCAGGATTGCCGTTTTTTCAAGAATATGTATATACATATATAATATGTATATTCCAGATTCTGAATCAGGGGGGATCTTAGAGTTGGATTCAAAATCAGGTATTCCCTTTTTCCTAATTCTTTATATATCTATATATAGACGTGAGGTTCTGTATTAAAGTTGAATTCCAAATGAGAGTTATACGATTTTTCCAGAATATTTTTATACGTCTGTATGTGAGATTCTAAATTAGGAGAGATTTTCAGATAGTTAGTTTCAAAATCAGGGTTTCAATAATTTATTTACCGGGAGATTGGAGGTGGTAGTGCCTATAATTTTAAATGCCTTGTTGTTGAAATGTGTATCTAAAAAGATGTTAAGAGCGATTTAACAGTTGGTTACAAAATCATAGAGTCTCAATAAATTGTTTAGCTGTTGTTTTTAGCGCTATTTAAAATGCTTCCCATTAAATTTTGAATTTTGAAATTTTTTTTTTTAGAGTTTTTTTTTTGTAAAAATGTAAATGGTATTTTAGAAATGGAATTTCGTACCCAACCCATCTCGTCTTGAAAATGTAGAAAAACTTATATTGAAGAGTACTAAAGCAAATTTCAAGAATTGAAAACTTTTAAATCTTGAATGTTGAATCTTTTTTGTTGGAATTTTTTTTCTACAATTTTTGCAATCAATATTTTTTTTTTCATTAAATCGAACCACATCTGCAATAAAAAAATGCAAAGAGAATTATGATATCGAAAGTGGTTTGAGATTTTGGTATTTTGGATTTTGGAATTTTAGGATTTTGGTATTTGGTATTTTGGAATTTTGGTTTTTTGCTATTTGGGATTGTGGAATTTTGGGATTTTGGTATTTTGACATTTTGGGATTTTGTATTTGGGATTTTTTGGCCAATCCATATGTATTAAAAATGTGATAAGGGTAATAGAGATGTCATCTTCCAAAAGGATGACTATATTAATGCAATGAACAACTTAGTCAAAGAACCAATAATATACCACGTGTTAAATAAAGATACAACTTCTATATTTCAAAATAAAAGCAAAACTTTGTTGGATAAATTACTTTCAACTAAATACAAGTTAACATAACCATGCAATTACAGTAAGATTCATGCAGATTAATGCTCTTGATTACAATTTCATAATTATTAATTTTCTTTTTTAACTTTCATAACAATTATAAAAATGGGTTAGTAACTTTTAAGAATTTAATATTTATGTATATTTACTTCATAAGTGATGAGAGAAGCAAATTATTATTATTATAATATTTCTTTGATTAATTAGAGTACACGGCGTTTAAATTAGGTGAAAATAAATCTATTTATATACAGGTACCGTGGTACATAAATGTGCCAGGTAGCTATAACCCCTGTTTTCTGGTAGGAATGTGGGGTGTACGAGGTATTATGTGATATATTAAGTATTTATATATTGCGATATATGAATATATTTTTGTTTTTATATTATAATTATTGCACCCAGCCGGGAATCGAACCCGAGACCTCTCATTCTCTTGTTTTTGTATTAAATTGTATTAAAATTTCATTATATTAAAATTTGTATTAAATTTGTCAATAAACTGAATTATATTTTGTAACTGTAAATTTTTTTTTTGTTTAATCCGTTGCCGCATTAATGTGACAAGAAAATTACACAGCCTTTCCTTTCCAGGCGTGGCTGTAAATGTCGTAAGAAGGAATTATTCTTACGACATGTATGGGATTCGAATCCACACTCCCTCGGTATTTATAGCGTATTTCATACGTTCTTACCCACTAGTCCACCAACTGTAATTAAAAATTGCATTGTAAAGAAATGAATAATTTGTATTGTAATAACGAAATTTGTAATTTATAATATGTAACTAATTGAATCAAATGAAAATTGAGAATAAAAGTAATATCGGAACCAAAAGGTTGTTGTTTTGTTTTATTGTACAATATTCTCTCAAAACAAATTTGAAAGTAATTTGTTAATTTACATAACTGATTCAGAGTACAAATATATGAGGAAATCTTATAGTGTATCACCAAAACTTTATGGCGTTAGAAAAGTAGATAAAACTAACTTAGCAATGACTTATAGTATCATAAGACTTATAGTATCATGTAACTGTTGCTCATCGTACCACATTGCAGTGTTCTTACATAATATTCTAATACATCGTACTAAAGGTTTTCAATATAATGTAAAGAATTCGTTAGAATTGGTTAAAAAAATAAAAAACCTAAAATTACCAGAGAATTATATCTTAATTTCCTTCGAAATTGTATCTCTCTTTAAAAATATACAAAAGATATTGGTGATTACTTGTATTAAAAATGATTACCAATAATTCCATATCTAAACTCACAAAAATGACAAAAGAAATTTTTATAGATTTGATCAATTTTGTTTTTGGAGTCTAGTTATTTTTAATTTAATGCGCAATTCATTAAACAACTTGATCCTAGTGCGATGGGCAATCCAACAAGTTCAGTACTTGCAAATATTGTCATGAACACATTAATCCAACCTTAAGAAAACTTAATTTTCATTATGAAAAATTTACGTGGTTGATTCTAAACGTTGGCAATTAATAAATAGCTGTTATTAAAACAGTTTAATATAACTGTTGTAACGGCTATAGTCACCGTTAGCAAAATATTAATAATAATAGGCGGATTCATTGCTTCCTTACAGTCCCACTCCCAATTCAATATTTCTGCAACCATTTCCTTTCTTTTCCTATCCCTACTCCCTAGTCAATATACTGCATTAGTAGGTAAGGATTTCATACCATTATATTGGCTAAAGTGGAGGTGGGTTTTTTGGTGTCTTTGGAAGATTCTCACCTCACTTAGGAAAAAAAAAATTCCGTTTAACTATATATGTTAATAATGAGATAACTAACAGTACCTAGTAATTTGATGTAACAATATTTTTATACCAATAATATTAACTAAATGACAGCTTTTCAAATAAAATAACTCGTATATTTAACACCTTTATATAGGTGTTTATTTATTCTAAAAAATAAGATTTGAGTGCTTTTTAACAGCTTATATTGAACTTACTTGTGATTAAAGAGGTCGTGGAATCTTTGAAGTTATTTTTAGACACATTTCCCGTTGAGCTGGAGCTTTGAAACGGACATAGTTTAGAAATCGGACAGAATTTTGAAGAGAATTATTACAGAATAAAATCAAAGTTTGAAATTATTCTTGACATGTGTTTGTTTGGTTGTTGCGTTCTAATATATTTTGAATAATTTAAAAAAATAATTATTTATAGACAAAACTAAATGTATATATGTATATACATATAGGTTTCAAAATATAATGGATTTTACAGTTACTTATTTTTTATATTAGGTATGTACAGTATGTAGATGTACCTACATAATATGTCTACATATACACATTATTATGAATTAAAAAAAATAAAAATAAGAACTTCATAGAGCTATATAGTACCTACATATTTATAATAGTAGCAGATAGTAGTATTGATAATAGCAAGATACTTAATAAATTACGCTGCATTTACAATACACGCTTTCATGACGCTCTTTACAGTCGAAGTGTCAAAGTTAAATATATTAAATTAATATAGCAAATGTGTGGCAGAGGGAAATAAAGTCGAGAGCAATCAGACCTAGTAGGACTTATTTCACAATTGAGTTGAGAAATAACGCTTAATTCGTAAAATTTTCGATTTTCCCTCCCTTAGCCCAGCCCTTCACAACTAGCTTCACAATTGCTTTGAAGGAATGGGAGCTGGTGTCTATGCTACTGTGCCAGCGCGTAGCGCAGAGAACATGGGCGCACGGTCCAACCGGCGCAGGGACAGCAGCTCTCATTCCTTCAAAAGAATTGTTTTTTGTTTTTTATAAAATTGTCTAAATTTTCACAAAATTTATTATTATTTTTCACAGAGAACAGTCAAAATTTAATACTTTTGTATATGGAAAGCTGAAACATTATTTTTTTCTGCCATGATTTGAAATTTTTTATAATTAGGAAAGATCAAAAAGCGGCAATTCTTATTTTGTAACCAACTATAAGAGGCGGGGGGAAATAAAGCCTAGAGCAATAAGACCTAAGAAGCCTTATTTCACATTTGAGTTGAGAAATAAGGTCTAATTCGTAAAATTTCGCGGTAGGTCTTATTTCTCATTTCAAAGTGAATTAAAGCCTATAGACCTTATTTCACTTTAGAAATATTATATTATTATTATATTATTCCAATTAAAAATTTGTAGCTGACTGTAAAATCTGAATATTTTTAACAGGTTTCAAACAATTTTCTATATTCTGGTCAGCCCTGTCTTTCGAGCCACTACCTTCGCGCCCTCCCTTTCGAGCCACTCTTCGCCTCTCTCTTAACCGATCCCTTCACAACTCCCTTCACACTTCCCTTGAAGGAATTGGAACTGCTATCTCTGCTACCGCGCCCGTACACAATAACGGCGCCGGGAACGCGGGCGCGGGGATAGCTTATTCCTTCACAACAATTTTTTTTTTGTTTTTCATAAAAATGTCTAAATTTTCACAAAATTTATTATTATATTTCAGAAAGAACAGTCAAAATTTAATACTTTTGTATGGAAAGCTGAAAAATTATTTTTTCCCCCATGATTTCAAAAATTCTTTGTAATTATGAGAGATTTTAGAGTTGGCTTCAAAATCAGAGTTAAATCAGCTTTTTCCAAATTATTTATAAATATTCTAGAAAAAGCTGTAATCCTGATTTTGTAACCAACTATAAAATCCCTTCTGTTTTAGAGTCCCGCATACTTACGTATATTCATATTTCCGAAAAAGATGCAATCCAGATTTTTTAACCAACTCTAATAACTTAACTAAGTTCGACAAAATTATTACATTAAAAAGTGAAATAAGTTTGAATGTTGAATTTAAACGTAATTTTTTAATTTTTAACTTGTCGAACTTATTTCATTATGAAGAAACACTGACTACTGACGCACACACTTACACAGTGAAATGTGCCAAAAAAAAACAGAAAACATCTTATTACTTAAATAAGCTGAAATATATGAGAATTAAATTATGAAAGAAAAATATTAAAAAATGTTATTATTGGAATAATAAATTGCAATTAGACTGTAATTCCATTATTTTAAAAAAATAATTAGTCCTTATTTCACTTTGAAATGAGAAATAAAGTCTAAATCGCGAAATTTCGCGAATTAGGCTTTCTTTCTCATTCGAAAGTGAAATAAGGCCCATTAGGCTGTATTTCCCCCAGCACTATAAGATTCTTTTTGTTTTAGAGTCCAGCATATTAATGTATATTCATATATCGGAAAAAGAGGCAATTCAGATTTTGTAACCAACTCTAATAACTGAACTAAGTTCGACAAAATTATTACATTAAAAAGCGAAATAAGTTTGAATGTTGAATTTAAACAAAATTCTTTAATTTTTAACTTGTCAAATTTATTCTATTATGAAAAAAGTAATTGAAGGGCGTACGTACAGAGTGAAATGTGCCAAAAACAAGTAAAAGTAACAGTAA
This sequence comes from Poecilobothrus nobilitatus, assembly GCA_947095535.1. NCBI lineage: Eukaryota > Metazoa > Arthropoda > Insecta > Diptera > Dolichopodidae > Poecilobothrus > Poecilobothrus nobilitatus. The sequence goes on along the minus strand of OX352772.1, from coordinate 320,146,371 downwards.
GTCGATGCAACCGACTTATTTATACCCTGCACCTAAAAAATTCAAATTAAATTAAAAATCCATAAGTTATTTTAGTTAGGTATTTAATATAACTAAGCTAAAAAAATAAATGCTGTTACAACCTTTGTACAAAATTTCAGATTTCTATCTTTATTAAATTTGAAAATATGATTGTTAGGTCTTAGGAAGTGTGTGAAGGCACGCGGACCACCACCCCAATTCATCTCAAATTTTAGAGACATCAACAGGGTAGAACATTCTTATATCAAATTTCAAGTTTATATATTTATTAATTTCGAAGATATACTTGTTTGGTCTTAGGAGTTGTGTGGCAGATACCCGAACAACCATTCTAATTCATCTTAAATTTTGGACAAATCAGGGATTCAGGAAACAACACCCTAGTATCAAATTTGAGGTTTCTATCTTTATTAATTTCGAAGATATGCTTGTTCGGTTTTGGGAGTTGTATGGGAGGTACCCGAACGACCACTCCAATTCATCTCAAATTTTAGGCAAATCAGGGATTTAGGAAACAGCACCCTAGTACCAAATTTGAAGTTTCTATCTTTATTAATTTCGAATATATGCTTGTTCGGTTTTGGGAGTTGTATGGGAGGTACCCGAACAGCTCGTCCAATTCATCTCAAATTTTGGACAAATCAGGGATTCAGGAAACAACACCCTAGTACCAAATTTGAAGTTTCTATCTTTATTAATTTCGAATATATGCTTGTTCGGTTTTGGGAGTTGTATGGGAGGTACCCGAACGACCACTCTAATTCATCTCAAATTTTGGGGATATCAGGGATTCAGAAAAACACACCCTCGTACAAAATTTTAACTTTCTATCTTTATTTATTTCGAAAAAATGCGTATTAGGTTTTGGGAGTTGTATGGGAGGTACTCGAACGCATGGTCCGATTTCGCCCATTTACAATCCCCGCCTTACCTTAGTCATTGTTAACCTACAGTATAAATTTTATCAAGATAGCATCATTATTTTTTGAGTTATCGTGCGTACGAACGGACGGACGGACATCGCTAAATCGACTCAGGCGGTGATCCTGATTGAGAATATATATACATGTCTATACCTAACTCTCTTCCTTTTGGTGGTTACAAACACCATACCAAAGTTAATATACCCTATACTTAATGTGTAGTGTATAAAAAGAACACATTTTGTTACCTAAATAAGCTGAAGTATATGGGAATTAAATTATGAAAGGAAAATATTAAAAAATGTTATTATTGGAATAATAAATTACAATTAGGCTTTAATTCCATTATTTTAAAAAAATAATTAGGCCTTATTTCCATAATTCCGCGATTTAGGATTAGGCCTTTATTTCTCATTTTAAAGTCAAATAAGGCCTAGAGACTTTATTGCTCTAGGCCTTATTTCTTCCCGCCAAATATATATTTGTAATAAGGTCTGTGAAATTAAAATAAAAGCTGGAACCAATAAATGCATAACTATAAACTTATATTTTTAAAATTTGCCTCCAGATTTTATTTTAATTTCATAGGCTTTATAACACATATATATTTGCTTTATTGATTTAATACATTTAACTCAACTTTAACATTTCGAGTGTTAAGAGCGTCATGAAAGCGTGACGCAGATAGATGCAGCGTAATCTATTAAGTAACAATATAACTTGAAACAATATAATTTAGAAAATCACAGAAAAATTTATTTTCTAATTTTTAGTTAAAAAAAACTGTTTTTTATTTATTTTTTTATTATTATTGTCTTTAACCTAAAAACGGGTACTATTAATTATTGAATACTCCGGTAGCTGGATGGGGTACAAAAGAATTTTTTTTTATTATTTCTATTACTTTCTGAACTAAATTATTTTTTATTTATATAAGTATTTGTTATATCACAATGGGCTAAACCGATTGGGTTGCAATGTATTCAAGTTTTTAAATAATTCACAATAGTAATTTATTTAATTTAATTTATTTACGAGGGTCTATGAAAAATATCAAAGAGATCCCAGGGGATTTGCGCTTGGTTCTTCGGATAGTCGAACAATTTTAACGAACCAAACCCACTCCGCTTTAAATCAAGCTTCAGGCTGGTATCTTTAATACAAATATACAGTTTAGTTTATGTGATGAGGATATGGGAAGGATACTTGGAAAAAAAGATTTAGGAAAAGTTAGATTATGTTGAATAGATAAGAAAAAATACAGTCCAAAATAGAAGACATAGAAAGCTCGCACATAATGCTGACCTAGAACTAAAAGTCAGCAAAACAGAACGATGAAAATAAACAGCACAAAAAAACAACATTTCATGCTGAAAACAAAACCAGTTGAATACGTCAACAAAATTACGGATCTTCAATGCTTGCGTAACAACAGTTCTTATGTATGGTAGTGAAACATGGATGATATCCAACACCATCACCCATAAACTGCAGATGTTTAATAACTGCTGTCTACGTATTATCTGCAGAATAAATAATCTTCTGCAATTATTTACATAAATCTCAACTATTAGTAGAAAAAAGTTGAAACAGAAAATGCTGATATCAACCACTTTCTTTTCAAATACTCTGACTATCTCTGGCAGAATTCTGTTAGATGCTATTGCTTTTATATTAAAGACTTTTTTTTTTTTTAATTTTGTAGTTGAATTTTTATAAAATATTAAATTAAATTTAAATTATTTGTCCGTTTACATGCAGACACTTTACAACTAACTGTTTTATCTAATTACGCTATTAATACATTAAATTTCAAGAGAAGTAAAGTATCAAAAAATATTACAAAAAAACAAATTTAGAAGAAAATTTTAAATCAAAATAAAATTAGACAACAATAGAAGGATTATAAAAACTTTGTTCTAAAATATGATGTATTTTAGAGACCGATGAAATAAGACCGAATGAAATAAAGTCAAATTGCTTTTTTATCACTTTCAAGTGTGAAATAATCAAAAAATCCCGACGTTTGAATTTTGTTATTCACTCTAAAATCTCGCCTAATTATTTTGCTATCATAAATATTTCAACATCACTTTAAATAGTATGGAATACTGTTCCCAAACCCATGCTAAATCAATTTTTGAAACCTTAATTTTGTAACCGACTATAAAAAGTTACTTCCAGTTTACAATGTCGAATATAGATTCATATACATATTCTGAAAAAAGCGTATATCCCTGATTATGTAATTAAGTCTGATTTTGTAATCATGTCTGAAAAGTTACTAAAATGTTCAATTCGTTAAAAATTGCCAACTATCCAATTGTTATATTGTGTTCTCTTTGATAAATAAATTTTTTTGTTAAGTGGAAGTTGCTAAAAGTTCAGTTGCAAAATAGAAGTTTGAAAGTGAACGATATAATTTTTAATATAAATATGTTATACCCTTCTTTATTATATATAATTATTACAAAATTTTAATGGTGGAACCATGCACAAATGTGTAACTTTAAGGTTCTAGCAAATATTGTGGAAAAAATTATTTCAAACAGAAATTTAAAAACAAAAATTAGAAATATTTAAATCATAATATTGCTGCAAAAAGACAGTACAATTTTTTACTCATTTAAAAAACAAATTTGGGAAAGTGAAATAAAACCAATTGTCGTTATTACATTCGGCCTTATTTCAGTTACTTTTTATATTTTCAACTATTCTTTTCTCTTTCTAGCTTATTTTATTTTTATTTTTAATATGTGAATGCAACGGAAAATTCTTAATTTTCTTTTTATGCTAAAAAAGAGTGTCAACAGCTGTTCAGTTTAAAGTAATTTTATTTTATGTCACATATATTACATTTTTTTTTGTTAAAAAATGTATACAAAAATTATGCTAAAAAAAATATATAGTTTTGTCTCTTTTATTCTTTTAAATTTTACTTTTACTTTTTAAAATTTTATAAAATAAATATTGTAAAGTGTTGATGGGAAATTAAACTTTAAGGAATATTTTTCATTCCTTATAAACTTAAAGATTTTCCTCAAGTCATCTGAATTCTGTTTGAACAGTGTTAAAAGGTTAAGGAATCGAAAAAATAAAATAAAATAGAAATAAAGGCAAAAAGAAAATTTAAGAAATCAAAAATTGAAAACAGCTTGGAACCGAGTTGTGTTTGTTTTTTATATTTTTATTTTTGGGTAAAAATATTTTTAATATTTAATTTTTTTCTTGTCTTAAAAAGAGCCTTAAAAAATATATTGATTTTATTTCATTATCTGTCCATTTAAACATTTGTTTTGATATCGGTTTATTGAGTTTTTATTTGCTTTGCTTTTTATGTTCAATAAAATCCATTTTATTCATCCACATCCATCCATCCAAAAATTTAATAAATGCATTGTTGCAAACAGGTTTAAAATCATAGCCTCATATTTTTTAGTTTTTAATACCGAAAATATAATAAATGGTGCGAATAATGTAGTTGGAATTTTATGTAACTCTGTAATAACTTAGAAGCTATTTTCTTCATTGAAAATACAATAAAAAGATCATTCAACAAATTATGACTAAACTTTGTTAACTTTGTTAACTAATAGTTGTAGAAAATTAAGAAAAATTTTCTATGTAGAAATATAATTATTTAAAAGATTTGAGTTTTGCAACATTACTTTAAATTCACTCATATGTTCAGATTACAATTACCTAATTTTGAATTTTTGATCACATACAGCTCTTAAATGAATCCAAATCGTTCCGGTTGTGTACAACTAGTAGTTAGTAATAAGCATTTTCAGATTGAATAAAGTAACCGGTAGAACTTGAATTATCACCATTTGAATATAGAGTATTTTTTAACTTTTCGAGGGTTTTAGATTCGCAATGAGGGTATATACGTTATTCTTCTGTTACTGTTTTTATTAGATTTACCAACATCTAAAATTTAATTTCTTTGTATAAAAACCGTCTTTAAGTTTTGTAAACAGATAAAATTTACAAAGTGAAACTAATAACAATATTAGGTAAGCAAATTTAAAAACAATTTTTTTTTTATTTTCCAAAATTTATCACTTTTTTTGCCATATTTCTCGAACCATTTTAGAAAAAGTTAAAATGTAAAAAAAATACTTCTTTTTCTCTCTTTTCGAACTTCATTATTTAAAATCTTTTTAAATCGAAATTTTAAAGATATCTGTGAGATACTTAAATATTTTGCTGTAAGCATCAACAGTTCTCTTATTATTTTGAAGTCTGGTAAAAAGAGTCAGTTGAAAATTTTCTTATTTCTCTTCTTTCAATTTGAAGAAAACAAAATTTAATTAAGATGAAAAAATTCTGATCCAGTTCCATTAAACTATGCCCTAAAATAAAAATTATTATAAAATTTATAAAATATCGTTCGTGTTTAATATCTTTGTGTTGATTTTTTAGGTTGTCAGATAATTTCTATACTATATAATTGGGAAAACAAGTCCTGGTGGTGGTATAGATAAAAAGATAGAAGGACGATAGATTTCGAAAGTATTAAAAGTAAAATTTATTTTTACTACAAAAAAAAAAAAAAAAAGTTGTTTCGTTCTACTTCAGTTTATTGACCTCCTCATCAGTAGGTTATAAACTGAACTTTACCTAGACAACTTCTAAATTATTTCTCAAAACTCTACAAACCTTTATATTAAAAATTAATAAAATGGTCTGTGAGTTAAGAGAACAATTTAAAAATCCAAAACAATCAAATATATTAAATTAACTCAACTACATCAATAACTAAATTAAGATACTATTAATTAGAGGTTATCTCAATCATTTTTTATACTTATAGGTATTTTTTATTTTTGAAAAAAAGAAAATTTTCCAAAAAATTTAATTAAAAAATAAAAAAACAGTTGTTTCATTTCATAAAAAAAAAATAAAATTTCTTCTTCGTTTTTTAGAAAATAAAATAAACAAAATTAGAAAATTACTGAACTCTACGCTTTTGGACAGAAACCAATTTAAAAGTCTGCTATATATTTACTGTGTCATTTGGGGAATATAATTTAAGAGATTTGTTATATTATAATCAAAACTTTAGAAACTAGATAATCAAAACTAGATACTTAAATATACATAAATGTTTCAGTTTAGTACATCTTAGGCTAAAATTACATAATTTGATTAGGTACTTAAAGTTTAAAAACTTTTTATTTTAAAAGACAATTTCAATCACGGAACGATTTATTTCCCCGTCTAAATAATTTTTTTTTTAAATTTTCTTCAAAACTATAGACAAAATGAAATTGTCATTTAATTTGGGCATATAAAAATTGATTTCTTTGTTTCTTTATCAAATCTATACAAGTGTATAACAAGTTTTCCATTTTTTTTTTTTTTGATCACTTTCTTGAAGGCATTCTGTCACATTATTATGATTATTTAATTTTCAACAGAATAAGGAAAAATAAAAAAAATCAATAAAACGAAAAATCATAAAATAGAAAATCTCTAGGGGTCTCTTATGTTCGAATATATATGTTTTAAAAATAAACGATAAGGGACAAAGAAAGTTAATTATATATGATAATTGTTTTTTGTATCCTTTTCTAATAAAATATTACATGTGTCTGTATATGATTAGAAAGATGATGGTGATGATTATGATGATGATGATGATGATGATGATGTATGATACTTAAGGATTCTATTTGATATAATTGAAAATATACTGAATATATATGTATATATAAATCTTTCTTTACGTATATACATATATATTGCTATGATACTCTGTATGATTTCTTTATCCTTTTTTTCTTTTTTTTTGTAAGAAAAATTTTATTGATATTATTTGATTTATTTTATCCTTATTTTCACAATTGCAAATTATATTTTCAACTTTATTGTATTAAAATAAATTGTACAATTATAATTTTTTTTTTTTCTATCTTATTCCATATTATTTGACTTTTGATAAAATTAAATTTTTGTCTTTTTTGTCTTTTCTATGTTGACGATTTAAGTTCATATCGTCCTACAGTAATGTCATAAGGTTATAATAAGTAAACTGAAATAATTCAATTTTTACTCCCTACATAATATATAGGACATATTATATATAGCTATGGACATATATGTACATATGTGTAGAAAAAATATTTTAAAGGATATGAATAATTAAGGAAACTATCTAGGGTATTTTTAAATATAATTATATTAAATCTTACAAAAAAGAAAATAAATTAACTTATAGTAAAAATGTAGTGGTGAAATGTGTGTTGTTAATGGAGAAACAGTTTTAAAAAACAACTCACGAGTATATCCAACACAATTAAACAAAGCGTTGAATATATTTTAAACTCTATATTGTAGTTTAACCTAAAAAAAATAATGAAGTGCAATTTGCTGGTGTTAACCGAAACATTTTTCTATTGTATTAGAGACCATTTAGATTTATATTGTATTGTTTAGAATTGTAAATAATTGTAAGTGGTCTATCAATAAATTAATTTTTATTCTATTCAAAATCTAAAATATTCATATAAAAATATTAGGAGAGGATAAGTATTATCTCTATAGATATATTTTTTTTTTTTTTGTTTATTCTCCTGCCATATAAATGTGACGAGAAAATAACACATCCTTTGTTTTTGAAATGTGGCTGTAAATGTTGCAAGGGGGAATTATTCATACCATGTGTGTAAGATTCGAACCCACACTCCCTCGGTGTTTACAACGTATTTTACACGCTCTTACCCACTAGGCCACCAAGACCCCACTCTATATTTTATACACGTGGTTTTAAAACGACAGAGTATACGGTATTAAGTTCGGTACATTTTTAAACACTTGTTATATTATTAAAAAAATTTGTAAGTTTTCCGTAAGTTCCAATAATGTAAATGCAAAGATAAATGTAATTGACTGAACTGAATATGAGCTTCAAGGTTGGCATACACCGTGCACAATGCGCGCATTTCTCCAGAATATGTAAATATGATATGGAACATAGATTTATCTGTTGAAAATATTCGGATTATATAGACGGTTGCAAAATCGTTACATGATTTTTACAGAATATGTAGCTATAGATATATAATATGTGTGTATGAGAGATTCTATATTAAAATACGAGATTTTATTGATATCTATCAATATGATTTAGAAAGGATTTGTCAGCTGAAAAAAAATAAAAATTTTAAGAAAATAAATACACATTTGGGTATTTGGGTATTCAAAGAACTTCGCAAAAACAAAATAATATTTTTAATAATATTTTTATTTTATTTTTTTTTTTAAATTAACTGGATTGTTTTACCCTAGAAACATCACTTCAGTTTCGTAAACCACATCGATTCCACATCTCATCTTGATTTATCAAGATTTTTTTGATCATCTTCTTAATTTTTGTTTTTAATTTACAGCCGAAATTTAAGAGGTAAAAGTTCGAAAAAATGTAATGAATTTTACTTGTTATATAATCCTTGAAATATTTAATAAAAGATATATGTACATATGTATATTGCACAATATTATAATATACGCTATGTGAAGGCAAGCTTAAGTTGTTTATTATAGAAACTAATACCGTTAAGTTTATAAATCTGATAATTTTTATATAAATATAGTATTGAAATAGTTTATACATTCCTTATTACGAGTAATTAAAAATACTACGGTTTATTTCCTTAAAATATTGATCCCTAGGTGTACCTTTGTTAACCTGCACCTATAAATGTTGATTCTAGGTATTGAGATTCTTTAGATAATGTTACGAACATAGTTGTTCGAGAGTTCATCTAAATCTTAGAAAAAGAAGCTGCCGAAATATTTTCGTCTTTTTGTAGAAATACTCTCAGCTAGATACAAAAAAATTCCTCTGCAAAATTTAAAATGAAAATTCACATATATAGACCATTTCTGCAAGCATGTCGTCCGATCAAATACTATACCGTACTACTAATACCAAATATTTGCCTCATGACGAGGCTAGAGTAAGAGATAATATACGTTTTGATCTTTTCAACACAAATTCGATCACATTATTTTCGTTAGAATGAAAATTGAGGTTGCATCATTCGAGGACCAACTCAAATATGTTTTTTTCTAATGTTAAATTTGATGATTTGTGTTAAGTACTTGGACAGATAGACTATCTTTAATCAATTAATGCAGTATCCTTAATTTAGGAATCCTTAATTAATTTCTAAATTGTTAAAATTCATAATAAAATTAAAAATTAACGTTTAGATGTTTCAACTAAACATTTTGTACCATTGGTTTGATTTTATACATGTATACAAAACATAGTTGAAAAGATACTATTTGAAGAGTGAGTTTTAAGAAAAAACAAGCCATTTTACGATCAAACATTTAAAAAAAAAAAAAAAAAACATAATTCCCTCTTTTTCTGAAAAATTCAAAATTTTTACCTTTAATTTTTAATCATTTTTACATCTTGAATTTTAAAGTTTTGTTTCTAATCGAATTGCCTTTCATTAAAAATTTACCTTGAAAACTTTTTAAAATAATTTCAGTGTATTTTTTTTTCTTTATAAAATTATTTCATATTTTTTGCTTTTTTTTGTTTTGTTGTGTTCTTTAATTTAACTTTTATATTTAATTACAGAAACATTTTTTTTTTGTTGACTTTTTGTATTCTCTCTTTTTTTTTTATTCCTGTTGTTTTTTTTTTTGTATTTTCAGACTTTGTATCAGAAGAATGAATGGCTTCACTCTTTTTACTTTTGGCGGTACGATGCAGTTGGTTGTAATAGAAAAAAAAAATAGTATTAGAAGAAAAACTTTGAACAAATTTTCGTGATTTTTTATTGGCGTCATGAGAAATTACAAAACAAATTAAGTTCAAAAAAACAAAAAATTAAAGAAAGAGACGAAAGGTATAGAAAATTAATTTCTACTTTTTTTGTTCTATACTCTATCGAATTTACTAGTATTTTACTTTTTCTTTTTGTTGTTGTTGTTGGGGTTTGTTTAATTTTTATGTTTTTATTTCTTATGTTCTAACAATGCAGTAGCATTTATTATTTTTTGAAAAACGATAGTTATATAAGGGATGGGTAAGGTTTGGTGAAAGCAAAAACTAATGATTTTGGATTGAGAAATAAAAAAAAAAAAATTACTCTATTTTCTTTTTTTGCTCTTGTATCAGTTTTTTCATCTTCCACTTCCTCTCTCTTTTTTGTCCTTCCTTGTACCCTTAAAAAAATTGTAAATGCTAAATTGACTGAAAAATTTTAATAGATATTGAGAAATATGCAATAGAAAAGTTTCAAATAAAAAAAAAAAATTAAATAAACAAGTGAATTAGCAAAATTAAAAGTTTTTAAAGCCGTAAAATTTTCAAAATTTTAATATGAGGTTTTAAATAATAATTTTGTTTTGTATGAAAATAAGTTTGGAAAAAAAAACAACTGTAAATTTTAAATTTACTGCTATTAGATTATAAAAATTTAAATGTTTCGCCATCTTCATTAGAAAAAAAATGATTAGAATTTTCAAATTAAAAGTATTGTAAATTTTACATCAACTTAGAGGCAGTACGGCTGACAGAAGTATTATAAATGAAGGTAAAATCTATAACTTGTAGTACCTAATCTAACACAACGTAGTGCCTAACACAATAAATCTCCATCAAAAAATCGCAGTGCCATTTATACCCCTTAAATAATAATCTGGAATCTAAATTTATATCATTGTAAATTTTCTTAAATTTAACATGTATTAAGAGTTGCAAACGAATTTTCGTATGATGAAGTTTGTGTAATTTTTTCCAAAAACTAAATTTAAATTATCATTTTTCGATTAGTTTTATACTTCACAGACGTTTTTTTATAAAATTTTGATTTAAGTATAAAACTAATCGAAATTTAAAACTAGAAGTTTTCTAGGTAATTCAACACTGCAGCCCATCGAAGAGTCTAGTATAGTGTTGAAAAACGAAACCCGTCTAACATTACAATTTCACATGTTGAAATATTATTACCCTTAAGTTTCTAGTTTTGCATTTTTAAAAATTACAAATTGTTCATTTTTTATCATCATAGTTAAACATGATGTGTTAAACAAATGTTATCATGTGTTAAACAAATGGATTTTTATTTTTTTTATTTTTGCACAGCCTTTCAAAGAAACAAAAAATAGTGATTGTCTCACATTGAAATTATGAGAAATAAGGTTTCATATTTAGTTTTTTTTTTATGTTGCTCCTATTGTACGTTAAAATATAACTTTTTTCTGAAAATTTTCTTCTTATCCCACACATGTAACTGTATTTTAAACAATTTATGTTCATTCGTTCAATGGAATTAAAAAATAAAGTTTTAAATCTTTTCATCAAATTCGTTTGACCAGATAAACAGACGGACTGATAGACATTCGAACGGAATAAAATTGATTAGATCATTTTCTTAAATTTGGTTAAAAATAGGTTAAAAACAAATACAGTGTATTGGAAACAGCAAAAAAAAAACTGTAACTATTATAAAAAAGTTTGTAAAGGCAACTAACAAGAAAAGTACAAACAATAACAAAAATACAAAAAAAAAAAATAAAACTTAAATACCCAACAAAAATCATTGGCACATTGCAAAAATTCTCACGATCAAATGATTTCATTGCGGTATTAAATAGTGCAATAAAAACAGTTAAATTAAAAAAAAAAAATTGTATACGTACATATTATACATATAAAATGTTTTTTAATCTTTAACAATTTTTTATTTGTTTGATTTATTGAATTTGTGGTCAAATCACAGGATGAATGAATGTCTATTGTCGAATAATAAAACAAAAACAAAAACTGTACATTTAAAATAGAATACCGGAGATAAATATTACAATATTAGACATTTATTAAGCTACACATATGTTGATTTTTAAGTCCATTATAATATTAATATTGTAAAAGAATGAGCTAAGAAATCAACTAACCCCTCAACCGGGAGAGGGTGAAGGAGGCCACAAGAAAGATATATAATTATCTTCTCAGTTAAGTTTTAAAAATGCTTATTTTTAAATTTAAATGAATATTGAATTTAGATCTGAAAACTTTAAGCTCCTCTACATGATATTATTTCAGATATATAAACTAAAATTAGAACACTAGTTTTTTTTTTGTATTTTGATATTTAGATTAAACCGTTATGTAAAATAAATATTTTAAGAATTTTGAATTTGGAAGATATACAGGCTTTCATGTGGTTAAAAATAACAACTGGCAACTTCATAAACATCTTCCCTTTCATTTAAACATCTTTTCTTTCCAATTTATAACGCATTTTTCGGTTGATATATTTTTAACATCATTGCCCCATATGACTTGTCTTCAAGCATAATTTTTTTCCCTACATAATATGATATTATGTATTTTGTAGTAGTACCTCGAGTTAAATGGTCACTCTGTCTTATTTTTTAGCTTTTGACTTACTCGATAAAAGGCATCTATCTTTTAAATTCTCTTCATTATATTTCCGAATTTTATGTGTCAGAAATTATATCTAATAAATAAGGAAGAAATTCTGTTTGTTTGTTTGTTTGTTTGTGCCCTTTTCACGTAAAAACCACCAGTCCGATTGCAACCAAATTTTGCAGGAACGTTCCTACGACCCCGGAAAGTGTTATAGGCTATATCGCGGTTCATTAACCCATTACGGCCCGACAGCCATTTAAAGCCGTTTCGTTTTTTCGTTGTCCTGCCTAAACGGTTTGATCGATTGAGTTGCAAATTTGGACAAATATTCTTCTTATCATTGGACGGGTACCGAAGAAATTTGGATTCAATATGTTACCCAGATTCGGCCCGGTGGGCTTCCAAAAAAATTTTTGTTTCCGATTTATGTCCAATTTTGTATGGTGGTTTTATGGTCTTAAAAAAAACCTGTGACAAATTTTTATGAAGATCCGGTAACCCGTTTGGGCACGAGAGCCGAACAAAGTTCACTAAATTTTTCTGTTGTCCTGCTAAAACGGTTTGACCAATTGAGTTGAAATTTTACAATAGTGTAGCTCTTTACCACAGGAGCTCACTGAGTTGATTTGGTTTCGATCCATTAACCCGTTTCGACACCAGGGGTCAGTGAAGTTTTGTAATTTACTTAGTTGTCGCACTTAAACTGTTTACTTATATGTAAATATGTACATATAGTATGTATAATATCCGTATATTTAAAAATACTATAAACTTAATCAATTAAATTACAAAACATATTCACATTTCTGTACATCATTTAATCAAAAATGAGTACATACATATTTAAAGAACAGAAAACCTTACATTCTTATCCATATACAATTTTTACACATATTTTTAGCAATCAATTTGGAAACATAATTAGAAAAACTAAACGAAAAAAAAATTCTGGTTGATTTATAAAGGTAAAAAACAATCATGTATTTTTTATATTGAAAATATATTAAACAGAACCTGAAATGTACGCATTTAAAAAGAAGTTTTTTCAAAATTTGAAGAGCTGTCGGTGCTGTAGGATCTCCAACGGTGAGGGTATATAAAAACGTTGTTCTACAACATTACTCTTTTAAGAGATCTGCATAGTTAATATTTCATTGCTCTTTATTAAACAGTATATGAGTTTTAACAGACGAAGGGACAGAGCGAACTTAATAACAAATTTTTCAAAATGTGCTTAAAAAGATAATTCACCAAAACATGAAGTGACATTACTTACAAAAAAAAATTGATTACATTATGGTCTTTTATAATTTAAATACGATTTTATGTTTCGGTATTAACGCATATTAACGAATATATAAGTTTGGAAAACAGACGGAGGGACAGAGCGAACCTAATAACAAATTTTTCAAAATGTGCTTAAAAGGATAATTCACAAAAACATGAAGTGACATTACTTACGAAAACAAATGTACTACATTATGGTCTGATAATTGAAATTCTCTTCGCCGTCATTGTGTACTCAATAGATTATTGATTCCTTTAAAAAATTTTTGTAGAAGAATTGTCTCTAATTCTTGGCTCTGTTTATTCAATTTAACTAAAACTAATAAAAAATATAATATAAACTACCATAAATGCATAAATGCAAATATAAATGCATATAAACTACCATAAATCTGTAAATGCATAGTAATAAGGTAACTATATTAATTAAATTATATTAACGAAGAAACAAAAGTTAATAATTTTTATTTTATAAAGCCAATAAAGTACTCCGGGCAACGCTGGGTACTCTGCTAGTATATATATATGTATGTACATCAAGTTCTCTTCATCTACAAATAATCATTGCCAAGTAAAAATCTTCTTAAGAATGTGGTTATTAAATTTCATTTGCTGTTCATTTTTTTATGTAATTTTTCGTTTTTCAAATATAAATATTTTATTGTACATTTAACGTTTTTTTTTTGGTTCTCCTTACCACTCCATTAAGAAGCATAAGGCATTCACTAAATTATTTATTATACCATATTTGTAGCCTTCAGTTTCTGGAATCATTAGTTTCAGTAAGCTGTTACAATAGCAGTAAGTCAATTACTTGGCTGTTGCTATTGTACAAGACTATTTGTATTCCAATATTTTTATTTGTATGCCACCTTTGGATCTTATGCAAGAATTATTTTATTTTTATGTTATTATATATATACATATAACGATATGATGATATTAATATAGAAAGTGTTCTATAACAAAAATCTGTTATATATATATGACGTAAATGTTAATATATATCACGTAGCCGAGGTTTGAAATCGAGGTCTTCCGAATGAAGGCCGATGTTTTAATCATACTACAGCATTTATGCTTTCGTGATGTTTTAGTAGTAAGATTTGTTTGCCTTAAATCTTTAATATCAAATATTTTTATGTTTCCTATTTTGGCAGTTGGTCTCAAAATGTTATTGAAATTTTTAAGCTTTTGAAATTAAAATATTTAGGACAGATTTTATTTAATACATATATACCTATTAAAATTTTTTTTATTTCAAATATAACTGTACTATACACTTTGTAGATCGCCCAAATACTTAAATAATCTAAAATAATTTTTGTTTGTTATTTTCTATACATATTATTTTTGTTTTGTATACATACATAGTATATGCACACATACATAATAGATTCGTGTAATAAAAGTTTTGTTGAAAACTTTTTTAATTTATTAAATCGTTTAAATTGCATTAGGTATAATAATCGTAATTATATTGACAAAGTTATATAATACTATTTTTAATTTTTCTTTGTACCTATAAATATATTTATAACTTTTTGTTTCTAATTCTAGATTAAGAATATTTTTTTACTTTAAACTTTTTGATTTCAAAATTTAACCTCTTGGTAATTTCTTAATAAATTGTAAAATGAATTTGTTAATTATTTATTTCTAAGTAAATATTATTAAATTGATAATTGATAAATTAAATTTTGTTTGTTTACAAAAATTTGAAAGAAAAATATTTTAAAATAATATTGAAATAATTTTTATACCTCTATAAGTCTCTGATAATATTAAAATTACTCTTCCGTTTGTAACACCTAGAAATAAGTATAATAGATATAAATAGACTCAAGTATATAAAAGGAATCAAAATCAAAAAATTAATCGATTAGTCGATTTGTTCGTTTACAATATCTATTTCCTTCTGCCCTAGGGGTAGTTAGAATCTTCTAAAGAAACCAGGAATACCCCTATGGTGGTATTAGATTCTTACTGACTGAATCCACTTTTTTCTTTAGCCAATAGGATAGATAATAACTAACTATATTAATGGAGTACTAATACTACTGATGTAGTATATTGGCTATAGGAAGTAGGGATAGTAGAGGATAGAATAAGAATGCATAAACTGTAGGACTGTAAGGAAACAATGAATCAAAATCCAATTAAATAAATAAAAATTTAATTTAAAATAAATTTTATGACTTTTAAATTAATTTCTACTTACTAGATATACATACATTTATAAATTTTGATTTTTTTCTTTTTATATTCATATGAGCGATTGTGTATAAATGAACATTTCAGAGATAAAATTGTCAGTTCGACATCTAATTGAACAAGCTTAAATACACTTAATCCCAAATGGAAGAAAATTTTAATTACAATGTTTTGAGTTTTTTTTTTTTAATAAATGTACAATAAACGTTATATGCCTCTTTTTGACATTTAAAATGTATATTGATAAAAACATATTTTGTATTTTAACTCTTTCTATCACTCATATAATAAGTCACATTATTTTATTTGTTTATAAAATGCTTTGGTTTATAAAAATATAAAAATTTTTTTTTTTTTTTTTGTATTAATTAAATTTTTACTAGGACTCTTATTGAAATCTTATGATTACAGAAATAGGAGTTTTAAAGAACTCGATCAAATCGTAAAAAAAAGTTATCAATATTGTGTGAGGTGATGGGTAAGTAAATTTAATTATTCAATCATCATTATTTATGCTGTCTACATATTTTTTGTTGCAAGTGGGTAGGTGGAAATTTAAAAATAATCAAACGTCACCTTCCTTCTAAACTAAACATCAGGTTAGAACCTGAATAGGAATAAAGCAATAATGGAAATTGAGAAATAAAAGAAATTATTGCTGGATGTTGGGAGGATTATTTAGAGCAAAGATGTTGGTGTTCTCCTTATGATGTTCGTTCTTAAAATTCAAATGTTTTTTGTTAGTATTGTATTACTTTTTTTAGCTTTTTGACATTTATAATTTATATTGATAAAAACATATTTTGTATTTTAACTCTTTCTATCACTCATATAATAAGTCACTCATACTTAAAACGACACGTCAATAATTTTTTTCTATTGGCGATAAAGTTATGTGCTTATCTACATGTAGAAAGGAAGCTTGATTATAAAAAAAAACTGTGTATTTAAATAAGTATAAAATATTAATATTTAAAAATATGTATTGTATATTGTTGTTATATATAATAAACCATTTTGATATTTTTGTTATCTAAAAAGTTAAAATTTTCCACTCAATCAAATTGATAGTGTCATATACACACAAAAAGTGTCATGTTTTATCAATTATTATAAATTTTTCATGCAGAAATTGTTTTTTATTACATCAAAACCTTAAAAAAAGAAACAAAACATAATATAACACTTACAACGTATAACAATAATAACAAAAATGTTTTCCCTAAAAACTTTTTTTTGTTTTGTTTACTTGTATGTCAAAAATTCAAAATATGTTTTGTCTTGTTTGCAGAAAACATTGATTGTTTCTTTTCTAAAGTCATTTTCGTGTCAATACTTTTAAATTTTATTTTAAATAAATTTTTTTTATCCCTTCTTTTATTAAATTTCTTCTCTGTAACGAAATTTACCCCCTTGAGGCTTGTAATATTTAACAAGAACTCTATATCCACTCAAATGAAATTTATAAAATATATATGAGTGAGAAAGATAACAGGGGGAACTCAGAATCAAAATAGAAAAAGTAGAAAAAGATTTTGTTAACGTACTTTTTTCGCTAGAATAACTTTGAAACATCCGTAAAGACTTAAATTCTGAGTATAAAATCCTTAATTTTTTTTATTGTAAAGAAAATTCTTTCAATTTTCTATTAAATTGGTTAAAGAAATAAACTAATGTGATATTAGGTCATTTGAAAAGTATTGAAAACTTATAAACTTTATACGTATAAAGAAAGACATTATTTTTAACCTTTGGTTGGAAATTATTATTATAAACCAAAATGTTTCACTACATTTGGGTAAAAATCATTATTGCTATAGGCACGTCATTCATTTCTGTTATTTTTACAGATCTCCAAACTCTAGTGAACTTGAGTCTATTTCGGTGATAGAAAATCTTACCAATCAGACTAATGAAATCTTGGAATTAAACACAGAATCTGAAATTGTTGTGGTTGGATGATTTCAATATCCATAATAGAAGCTGGCTCCACTACTTCAATGACAATTCTCTCAGTCAAAACTTAATTTGGAAAAAAGTTGAGCTTTTCGCTCATTATATCTATCATTTTACTCAACTTGTTCAAAACTTCACTAGTATTCCTGACTGAGAAGACCAGGTTGGTCATCTCCTGGATCTGTTTTTGACTATTTATCCTGAGAAATATAAAGTTTTGGTTAGCTCTCGTTTTGGTTATATGATCACTGTTTGATTAATACTAGATTCGAGTTGAAAATCTTATTCAATTATGACATGTGGGATGAATTTTATCTTAAGGAAGAGGATTTTGACAACTAAAGTACTTTAACTAACATTGTAGGTGAAAATTGTCAAGGTTAAGTAGTAATTCACTATAAACACTATTAAATATATACCAGAACAAACAAAAACCTCTTATTAAATAGCAACTGTAGTTATGTATCTATATCTGAAATTATTAGTAATTTCTAATAATATAAGAATTTTCATAGGAGTGATATACTTCGTTTTTTTTTTTTTTATTGTAAAATAAATAACTACATTCCCGAAATTTCAATATGTTGTATAGCTATATAGCTGTATCTGATTCAAATAAATAAATACATCGCAATACAGTATAATATATATAACTATATATAAAAATCATTTTGTAAGCCGATGAATTTGAAGCATGAAATAAACAATTTTATTGGTGAAAATCTTTTTATTTTCATAAGCACATCACAAATAATTTTGTATGTGATAGAGCATTTTTTCACTTTTTTTTTAAAATTTTTTCTTTTTTTATTTTCTATTTTTTTATTTAAAAAAAAAAAAAAGTTTATTCCTTGGAAAAACGAATAAGTCAATTTCTTTTAATGTTTTAATGTCATATTAATGGCTGACGTCACATAGGACGTAAATTGAATACCAATAAAATTTTCTAAACATCGAAAAAATAAAATAAAAATGGCATGCGAGAGATTATTGAATGATTGAAGAGTTTTGGAGAGGTAAGATGAAAATGTTCTTGAGTTTATAGTAAAAAATGCATTTTGATGCTTTGTCAATTTTATAATAATGAAATTGTGTAATAAAAATGTGTAGAGGTTTATTTTAATATTTTTTTAGTAAAAAAAATGATAACTATTAAATGACAATTCAGCCATAAAAATGTTGAAATAGAATGAGTTAAGTCCTAATACTGAAGTATTGTAAAATGTTGAGATTGATTTTCATTTGAAATTGTTTTTTTTTTTTTTTTTATTCCAACAACTTTTGTTTTATAAACCTATAAAAAAATTTACAAAAAAACGGTTTGACATTCCTTACGTAACTAACTTAATTTACTAAACTTTAAATTTTTGTTGTTTTAATTCATATTTTCGTTCCTTTCTTATTATTTTATATTTGTTTATACAGTGTAGTTTTTTTTTTGTGTATTCTAATCTTTTTTATTTTTAATTTTTGTAAAAAAAAAAGAAAACTTAGCCTTAAAAAACCAAAATTATATCTTAAGAGAAAACCTAACCTAATGCACTTAAAACTAAAAAATAAAACTTAACTACTTCTAACCTAAAACTTAAAACTACTTTGTAGTTACTTACTATATTCTATTACTTCAACCACCAGAAATCAACTTTGTATTTTTTGTCTTTGTTCGGCACAAACATATCATATTTTAGTTGATCCTCACCTATATTTTGTGGATTAAAATTAATAATTTTACATGCAGCCCGTCTATTATAATGAAATAATATGGGGACATTATTTTGGTTTTGTATATAACCACTTTAATCAAGATAAATAAAAGATTCCGGCGATACAAAACCTGTTTGTAGGCTCATTTTTATGTATTCATCATTATGATAATAAACATAAACATGTGATATTAGGCCATTTGCTGTATTTCTCATAGATCTATCGAAGTGCCTGCGAATCAGATTGATAAAAAAATTGTCAAACCTGTTTATGTTTGCCAGTTTATATATAAATCTATTTAAATAATATTTTTTGTAATCTGATTGTGGTGTTCTATTTTTACCAAGACAAGCTCTGATGCATTTCCATTCCGTTTTTCTAATTTTTTTCATGATACTAGCACTTATATTATACCAAATGGGTGCTCCATACGAGAATATTGGTGTTATAAGTGTTTGATAGGCTATAATTTTTACTCTTGGCTGAATTGTTTTATTGTAAAATAAACCTTTTGTTGCCATTAGGGCTTTATTACTTTTGGAAATTGCATTATCTACTTGCTTAGCAAAACTCAAGTTGTGGGTTTGCAAGATTCCCAAGTACTTGACTTGTTTTTTGTTCACAATATTTTCATTATTTGGAGTTTTTATTTTAAAATTTTTCCAATTCTTTTTAATAAAATAAATTCGCATTTATTATAATTCATTTTTAAACACCAGATCTCGATTAGTTTATTGAACATTTCTTGTGTTTTTTTTTTTGAATTTCTTTTATTGATTTATTAGCAGAATAAAGTAAGATGTCGTCTGCGAACGCTAAAACATAATTATTACCTTGTATGCGATTTAGTAATTCTATCAGCTCTGTTATATATATTGAAAATAGGACTGGTGAATTTACCGCTCCTTGCATTTGAAATTGATTGAATGTTATTATAAAAAATGTAAAGAAGAAATTGTGACTGTCTTTATGTACGCCAGGAATCTTTACATGTACGTCAATTAGTCAGAATTTATTTTTGTTGAAAACAATATTGACATTAAAGCGTTAGCCTTCTTTTAGATTAAAATATATCTAAGGCACTTTTTGTTTTAATTTTGATAATCCAATCTTTACAAAAATATTTAAAAATTTTTTTTCCTGCTCTGATTCCCTGTTGAATTAAATTATTTAAAACGAGGTTGTTATCTTTCCCTGAAATTTGAAAATATTTGTTTTTAAAAATGAAGCTCTAAACTAAACCCTAAATCAAAATTTTTTAAATTTTTTAAGAGAGTTTAAATTTAGAATTCTGTAAATGTACTTTGCAAACTACCAAAAGCTTCTATATATATTCTATATATAAGAGGACAGAACTTTAGAGTGTCTTCTTCTTCCATATATGTAAAAGATAAATGTTTGTCTGTCTGTTTCTGATTTATAAACTCTTAAACTGCTTAGCCGATCATAATGAAAATGTGTATATAAACGTTTTTATATATTCAAACTTTTTCGCTCTAAAATAAAGACGGTTTGACTAATTGACTTTACATTTTGTATACGTGTTCCTCTTTGAGAGTAGAGTTGACTCTATTAACATACTTGGAATTTGTTAACCAATATCTTCAATTAAAAACCCATATATTTTATTTATTGCAGCAACGCGCATCAGGTATTAGCTAGTAAATTTTAAAGTTTCAACTCTAACTCCAATATTGCATCTTGAAATACAATCTAAAATTTAGCTATTCGAATAATTCGAAATTTTGACATTGTGCTATGAGTACTTATTGAACTAAACTTGTCAGATAAACTAATAATCAACCATTTTAATGTTAAAACTATAGAGTGCGAGTTGCTTTAAAAAGAACTTTCTTTGAATTGACCACTTATCTATAAGTAATATAACTCAGCATGAAATTCTTAAATATTTTAATTGTTTTAACATCTATACATCATTCTGATTTTATCGTGTATAGGTATATCAAAAGAAATAATTAAAATAATGTTTGTAATTATTTTTTATTTTTACCGCTTTAAAGAAGTAAATTAATATCAAAGTAAACCCTATACTTAGCATGATGAGGTATATATATTACTCTATTCTTATATTTACAAGAGATTTTAAAATGTAGTTAGTTCCTTTTCTATTTTCAATAACCTCAAATATGAAAAAAAAATCATGGAGCGATTGGTTTAACAATTTCTATTAAACTACCTACCGTTTGCAAAACCTGGATTTTGACGTACTCAACCTCATTATAATTTGTTTTAGAAAAATGATAAGTAAAATTAAATATGGAAAACATATTAAGGAGGACAGACTTTCAAAAATAAAACTTATTCCGACTTTAAGAAGCTTTGATTCTATAATGAATGCGACTACATAAAACAAGGCAGAATGTAAACCAACGGTTTTTAAAGGTGTACATTTTCCAAAAGACAATAGTAGAAACTCTTTAGAATTGTCACTGGCATTAAAATTGAAACATTTCCTTGGAATTTCATATAAAAATAAAATATGCAAAAAATAAACAGTTACTATAGTTCAATTTTAAGGGAACTCTACATAATTAAAAAAACCATCTTTCTTTTTTTATGAAATTTTGTCTTCACATAACGGTAAATTTAAATAGTAAATTACAAAACATTGCATAATTTTGATACTGTTTCATAAAGAAAAGTTCCGGTCTTCTAGCGTTCTTCATTTTTCAGAGGATACGTATACTAATAAATTCTAAATTTTCTTTCTTCCCTGCAAATTTCAAGTCCCTCTCTAGTGCCTAGCGTGCCAGAGTTATGAAGGAAGAAAAGTCGTGCAAATTGTTTTTTTCACATAACGGTAAATTTAAATACAAAATTTAAAAAACAAGTATAATTTTGATATTGATTTATAAAGGTAAAAAAAATCCTGTCAAATAAAGTTTGAGGGGCTGTGGCTCCATAATAAATGGGGCTAAATAAATATATGTGATATACAGCCATTAGTTTAGTTTTTTAATCAATTAAAAACAATTTTGTGGGCTGACTGCGCTGTGGACTGGGCTGACGAGTATGTATAATATCAGTTTTTTCTTATTCTTTTATTTCAATTTTCTGAAAAGTTCAAAAATTCCAATAATTAAAAATTAAATAAATTAAATAAAACTCAAATAATAAATGTATTAAATTCTATTTATTATAAATATTGTAGTTAATTTAAAAATAATTAAAAATTTTCAAATGAATTTTCTTTATCTGAGCCCATAATTTTATAATAAACGACTTTTTTATTTCTCAAAAATCAATTAAGTGTTAATAAATACACATATATTATAAGGATATCCTTTAAAAAGTTATTTATTTTAATCTAATATTAAAGAACAAAAGATAATGAAATTTTTTATATGATTTATATCTATAGTTAATTTTCTACATATTAAACACATTCATACAAATTTTATTGTAAATAAATATTTTTACATATTTTAATATTATTGATAAGTCAATTGTTAATAAAATAAAAAGGACATTTTAAATATCCTGTTGATATCATATTAAATATACGTTTTCTATTCTAAAGATTTAAAAAGAAAAAGCATATCATATAAAAATAACTGAAAGTCATTGACTTTTTTTTTCTTTTGAAAGCAAAAAAAAAATTTTTCCTTTTTACTTTTGTTTCATTTCTAGAAGAGAGAGTAGATCAATCATGTAAATATTGGAAAATAAAATATTTGAAGTAAAAAAGAACAAAAATACCAAAAGGTTTTTAAGATTTCTTTCATTTAAATATAAGGAATAATAAAAATAAAATTTTATGATGATATGACTGGGTTAGAATTATTGTATATAAAATATATGTACCTATACATATATATGTATGTATATGAATATGTTATTGAATATAAAGTGTTACAAGTAAATGGGATTTTTTCCAAATGAATAGACATTTTGGCAAAAAACCAATCATTATAATATTATTTGAATAAAAATATATATTTAAATATCTATAGTCACATTTTAAAAAGAATAATTTTAATTATTAAAAAAACATTTTTTTTTTTTAAATTGTAGTAAAACGAGGATGAATACAGTTGCCTTTGTCAACTCTTAGATACCCGTACGAACCGTTAGTATGTTCACAGCTAACTCTGCTTACAATATTATTATACCCTACACCTAAAGTATAGGGTATATTAACTTTGGTATGGTGTTTGTAACCACCAAAAGGAAGCGAGTTAGGTATAGACATGTATATATATTCTGAATCAGGATCACCGCCGGAGTCGATTTAGCGATGTCCGTCCGTACGCACGATAACTCAAAAAATAATGATGCTATCTTGATGAAATTTATATAGTAGGTTACTAATTACGAAAGAAAGGCTAAGTTCGAATCTGGACAAAATCCGTCCATGGGTTCGGATTCTGGAAGCTTCCGAATGATTCCGGGCTTTTGGAGATAATCTCCGCAAACG
This sequence comes from Poecilobothrus nobilitatus, assembly GCA_947095535.1. Classification (NCBI taxonomy): domain Eukaryota; kingdom Metazoa; phylum Arthropoda; class Insecta; order Diptera; family Dolichopodidae; genus Poecilobothrus; species Poecilobothrus nobilitatus. The sequence goes on along the minus strand of OX352772.1, from coordinate 320,122,424 downwards.
AGATTATCTCCAAAAGCAACAAAGATAGAACCTTCAAATTTTGTACAATGATGTTTCTTCCCGTTCGATTTATGTCTCTGAAATTTAAGAGGATTTGGTCCATGGGTTTGGGTTTTGGAAGCTTCCGAACGAGCACCAGAGCAAATGAGATTTTTTCCAAAACCAACAAAGATAGAACCTTTAAATTTTGTACAATGATGTTCCTTCCCGTTCGATTTATGTCTCTGAAATTTAAGAGGATTTGGTCCATGGGTTTGGATTTGGAAGCTTCCGAACGAGCCCCAGAGCAAATGAGATTATCTCCAAAACCAATAAAGATATAACCTTTACTTTTGGCAGAATGGTGTTCTTTCATGTATGATTTAGGCCTCTGAAATTTAAGAGGATTTGGTTCATGGGTTTGGATTTGGAAGCTTCCGAACGAGCCTCAGAGCAAATGATATTATCTCCAAATGCAACAAAGATATAACCTTTAAATTAGGCAGAATGATGTTCCTTCATGTTTGATTTATGTTTCTGAAATTTGTGAGGATTTGGTCCATGGGTTCAAATCTTGGAAGCTTCCAGACGAGCCCCAGAGCAAACGAGTATATCTCCACAACCAACAAAGATAGAACTTTTATTTTTAGTACAAAGGTGTTCTGTTATGTTTCCTTTTCTGTAAAATTGGAAACTGACATTTGAAAGAATTTGAACCATGGGTTCGTATTTTGGAAACTTCCGGACGAGCACAAGAGCAACGAGCATATCTCCAAAACCAACAAAAGTAGAACCTTTAAATTTAATAGAATGGTGTTCTGGCAAGTTTTCTTTATGTTCCTGAGATGGATTCGGTGAATTGGAGTGGCAATTCGGGTAGCTGACACAAACATCCCAAGGACTACCAATCTTCGAAAATAATTAAGATAGAAACTTAAAATTTTATACAAGGGTGTCAAGCATATCCCAAGCGGATGCCTCTTTTACGTTCTTGAAATTCGAGTTGAATAAGACAGAAAAGGGAAGAAGTTCAAGCAGCTGCCAAAAACACTTATGGATTTTTAATTTAATTCGAATTATTCAGGTGTAGGGTATTAATAAGTCGGTTGCATTGACTTACTGTTACATTTACTTGTTTTATTTAATATTTTAGTATTTTAAAATAATTTGGGTGAATTTTATAATTTCTAAAACTATGGGTTGTACATATATTCAAACTATATGTTTATATGTACATTCTTCAAAAGCAGATTCTAACCTTCCACATAACGATTATCAATCCAAAACTTTTTCAAATATTCTATAGTACCATTTAATACTAAGCGGTAAATTTATATTAAATTTACTTAGTACAAAATAGTAAATATAATTTTAAATATTATATTATATTATATTTAAATATTCCATTGACAGAATAATTTCTTATAAGTACAATAAAATACATATATGTATGTAAATACGGCGCTATATAATATACATCTATACTCTTATCGTTCATTCACCAGTGACATATACGATATGTAAATAAACATGATATTATATAAGTATGTATGTATAACAATATCATATAAATAAAAATTCTTCAAGCAACCGTTATGTTGTTTATTTCTTTACATTTTTTTGTACTACGCATTGTATCCTCAACAATTTCAAATTATCGAGTAAAACAAAATGCAAAAAATTAGTTAAAGAAATTTGTTAGAAAATTTGAAAAAACCAAGTAACACTTTCGTCAATTATAAAGTAACCCTATATTATTAAAAAAAGCCGTTAACAGAAATAAAAGTATAATGTTGAAGCTTTAATTTTTGTGTATTAGTTTAAAAAAAATGTTAACAGGTGTTCAAGTTACAGGTGTTTAAAAATAGGAAATTTTCAGTTTTTGACCTCTTACAGCTCCTAAACGGGGGGTGATGAAAAAAAAATTTCTGAAATGCCTCATACTTATTTTCAAAGATCTAACTTCTGTCAATTTCAAGTTTCCAACTTAAACCGTTTAAAAGATAGAAGGGTTAAAGGATTTTGCAAAATTTGAGTTTCGCATAACGGTAAATTAAGACACCGTATGCCACAAATATATATTTATTGTATATATACTTTTAAAGCTAATGAAAGTAGTAATCGTTTGGCGTTTTCAAAATGAAGATATACCTTATATAACTTGTGCTATAACAATTTAAATATAGAGCTTTTTTGAACCTTTGGGGAGCTGTAGCTCCGTAACGGGTGGGGCTGCAAAAAAAAGTTATTAAAAATAAAATTAATATTTTTGTAAGATCTATCAGCAGTTAAAATTTCAAAGCTCTATTTCAAAAAAAATGTGAAGATCTAAAAGTTAGGTGTTCGAGAGCTACCCTAAGTTTTGGTCCAAACTCAACCAAAAAACATAGGGAACCTACAAATTTTTCCAAGAATATTTTGTGTAAATTTCAAGATTCTAGCTTTCTTAGTTTTTGAGTTAGCGTGCTGACGGACGGACGGACGGACGGACATGGCTCAAAAGTCTTAGAATTTTTTTCTGATCCGATCCATACCTTTGAAGGTATATCTAGCTCGCTTATTTTGAGGTGTTACAAACGGAGGAGTAATTTTATTATACCCGATCCTATCGTACGGGTATAAAAAGTTATTAACTAATTTATGATCTAGGAAAATTATATAAATTCCTGGAAAAACAGAGGATAATATTTTTAGATGACTCCAAAATATGTCAGCTAAATAAGCTTTTATATGGAGTGATTATATTTTATTCAAGGGTATTTGTGAAATTTGCCAGGAAAAATAATAAAGTTGATTTAACTTTTTGATGTGAGAGACTGAAGACGTTTTTCTGACTGATTAAAAAATTTCCAAAAACGATCGTCAAGAAAAAACGGCGCATAAATCATTAATTCATTGAAGTATGTAATTTTTATTATTTATTTAGTTATTAACATTTTTAATGACCTTTTAACCCATTTAGGATTTGATCAGTCCCTTACAATTAATTAATATTTTATTAATTTGCATTAAGTAACAATAATAACTAAAATTTTATTCATATTTTCAAAATTATAATTAGTTTTTAATAAATTGTTTATAAAACTATAAATTCTATTTTGTATATTCTACTTTTTGATTTTAATTTTTATAGTTTATTTATATATTTTTATATCTCTCTCTCTCTTTTCAATGTTTTTAATATTGTCCTCATTTAGCATTCTAAGACCTACTATGTTATGCTTTAATCGGGATTTGTGTAGGTTATCGCTTTCTTCAAAAATATATTTTATAGTTAATCTGTTTCCACAATTGCATATAGATGGAGCAGTTTTCTCAAGGAGGAATTTATGTGTTAAGTTGTTATGACCTATTTTTAAGCGGGTTAATATAATTGACTCTCTTCGGGATAGTGAATTATTATAATAAGAATTCTAATTTACACTTTCTTGAATTTCTCTAAGTTTATTGCTTTGTATGTTAATCCAATCGTCCTTCCATTTTTTTTTAATATAAATTTATTCATAGCATTTTTATGATCTGTATGTATATGTATTTATCATCAATTAATTTTTTTATGTAATTTTTATCTCTAATATTGTATTTGAAAAATATCATTAATGTCTGAACATTTTTCTACAAAGCCGGTGATTTTTCTTTGTAATGTACAGATATTGCAAGGCATTAAAATAGAAGAAAGCCATTGGTTCTTAATGCTAGAGAATAGCAAAAAACGTTATGTCTCCGTTTCAAATAATATTTTTCGAAATCACTTCTTTTTTGAACTTTTTTGTTACTCGTACCGATGAAAAAATCAAACTTTTGGGTGGTTTATTCGACAGTACGATAATATTAATGTATTTACATCTATAGCAATTGTGCATTGTAGAAAAATTTCCTAAAATTTTTGTTATGAAGTCATGAACTCAATATTATTTCTATTTTAATCATTTTTATTGAATTGATGATGTATTTTTTACTAATACGAAAAAACAATTCGGAGTACTATACCTTTTTATTTATTCGCTTTGTTATATTATAGTAAATATTCTACACTTTATTAGAAAAATATTGTCTAAAATTGTCAATTCCAAAATTTAACGAGGAATACTTTAGAGGTAACTGTGTCAATTCGCACGAGCGTAACATTATATTGTCCCCTTTCCATAAAATTGAATCATCTTTTAGAATATTTAAGATATTTGGCATAACTAACTACTAAGATATATTTATATTAATTTCGGAGTTCTGTAACACTAGTATCTGTTGAGTAGCTGTGCGAAAAACAAAATAAAATTTACAGAAGTTGTTCGTATAAAATGTAATTTCTTTTGACAGGAATTTAACTACCCAGCTTTTATAGATACTGAGTTATGGCCATATAAAAAAATATGTTGTTATGACAATGATAATATACTACTACCTGCACTTACTGTACTAGAACAACCAAATTTTGTAGATATCGTTATAAATAAAACTTACCTTTCTTCGTTTTATTTTTTATTAGTTACTTCAATAAGCAGTCTCCATAAATTTTGTTCATAACTGTATTTTGCATTATCATTTTAATTTTGACTCATAACCATTACAATTGAAGCTACCAAATAAGAAATATTCTTTTATATAAATATTTTTTTTTGTTTTTTTGTGATAAAAAACGAATTAAAAATATCAAAAAAACAAAAAAGAACAAGGTAGAATGTAAACCAAAGAGCGCACATTTCCAAAAGATAATACAAATTGTTTAGAATTGTGACTTGCACAAAAATTTCATGTAATAAGAAAAAACGTGAAAATAGGACTTTTCTGGAATCGTGAGGTGCTGTAAGTCCGGAACCTTATATAACTGAGAAAACCGTTAGCACACGTAAAGATATAATAATGAACCTTTAATTTTCATGTCTTGCCGAAGAAAAATGTTTACAGGTGCCTAAGTTACAGATGTCAAAAAATAGCAAATTTTGAATTTTTAAGGCGTAATAACTCTTCAACAGGCGGTGCTATCAAAAAAATTTTCTGAGAAAACTTATACTAATTCTAAAAGTTCTTTCTTTGTATCAAAATTTTAAGCCCTTATTTAAAAGCGTGCCGGAGTTATGAAGGTAGAAAAATCATGCAAAATTTTGTTTTCACATAACGGTAAATTTAAATACTAAATTAAAAAAAATATATATAATTTTGATATAGATTTATAAAGGTAAAAAATATTACTGTCGAATGACGTTTTCAGATTGAAAAAATGTTAAGCAGAACCTGAAATATACGCGTTTAAAAATAGAGCTTTTTCAAAGTTTAAGAGGCTGTAGTTCCCTGATGGATTTGCCTACATGAAAAACTTGTTCTACAAAATTAATTTTATGAGACCCACCCATGGTTAAAATTTGTTTTCTCTATCTTTAACGGTGTAAAAGTTGTAAACAGACGGACGGACAGAGTGAAACTAATAGGAACATTTTTTCAAAATTTATAATAATAGTTACGTCATGATAATAACTACAGAATTTTAAAATTTCCATACATTTCGTATCCGTAAATTTTACTTTAATGCGTTATTGCATGAAAACTTGTCGTTCTCGTATCACATCTTAAATCTGGTTCAATACCTTAAACTTGTCTAATATTGATATATTATTTTTAAATCAAAAATTTTTTGAGAAATTTGCTTATTAGTTTAACTCTGTCAGTCCATCTGTTCTTTACTAAACTTCTATACAATAATTTAAGATCAAGCAATGAGTCAAGCAAATAGTCATGAATGAGCACCTCCTTAAAAATTGATTTTGTGAAGGAGATTTTTTATTTAGTCTCATTACGGAGCGATAGCTCTTCAAATTTGTAAAAGGTTTCAAACTGAAAACATTAAACGGCTGAAAAATCTTTAAGCTTTATAAATGAATAAAAATATTATTGTATGTTTTGTTTTTGGTAATTCAAAAGATAAGGCGCCATTTTGATTACATCAATTTGATTTGTGATTATATCAATGGAAAGATTTGTTTTTTATCTTTTATTTTATCTTTTTTGACTGAAATGCATAGTTTTAAAACTTTTTCTTTTTCATTTTATTTTTTTTTTGATGGCTCATGCTAAAACACTGTAATTTATTGTATTATTGTTGAAAAAAAAAAAAAAAAGAAATAAAACTGTGAATATAAAAGTAATTGTTTTAGATTTTAGAAAGTTTAAAATTCTATATACCTACTTATACCTATTTATATATTTATATTTTATGGATTTGTTAATAGTTACATGGATATTATATGAATATCCAAAGTTTGGATTTTTAAAAAAATAAAATTATTCGTTTTCAGTTGTTCTTTTCTATATTTACAAATTGTATTTATTTTTTTTTTTTTGTTTTTTTTTTTTTAATTTAATTTTATATATTTTTATGTAATAAAGTTTAGTTTTACTTCATTTTTCCTCTTTCTTTTCCACACTCTAATACTAAGAGTTTTTTTTTTTTTTTTCTTTTTTTCAGAATTTTGTTTTGTATAAAAATTGTTCAGATATTTTTTTCCTTTTCCTAAACTAAATTACCCAAATTAGTAGAAGCACTTTACCGCAATTGCTTTCTGTCATGAAACAAAATGTAAATTAAGCCATAAATTGACCATCTGTCGAATCGCTGCCAAAATGTATTTTATTGTACATGTAAGTTTACATGCAAAATAACTTTAAAAGTACAAGAGAAAAAAAAATAATAACAATATAAAAAAAATTATTTAAATATATTATAAAAAACATAAAAAAAAAAAAACAAAAAAAAAAAGCAAGAAAAAATAATAAAAAGCAAGAAAAAAAAAAATGAAAAAGTATGTTCATAAAAAATTTTAAATTGTTATTTTATCGTCTTTATAATTGCAAAAATAAAATTTTTATTTGGATAATTTATTTGATTAAAATTTTTCATTTCAACAGGTATACCCATGCTTTAAAAGTATTCTTTCGCAAATATCTTAAAATTATCTTTTTAAACCATTTTAATTCCAATAAAATGGAATCAGTTAAATGGTTTTATTTTAGAATACAATTTTTATAGTATAACAATTTTTAACAATTCGCCTATAAATATGCAAACTATTAGAAGTATTAGAATTTATATAGATTAGTGGTATCGAATTACGTATTGTGCATAGCATATTAAAAGAAAAACAAATTATTATGATATAACTAAATAAATTAACATAAAAAAAATATATATATTATTAAATGTTAAATAAATAATTTAAAATTCGGTACTAAATACCGTTCTTGTAAACTTTTTCTTAGGATTAGCTAAAATAATGTATGAACTGAATAAAAAAAAAAAGTTTAAAACTAAAAAAAAAAAAAATAAAATGGGATTGAAAATTCTTTTTCTTGTTTTCTTTGCTTTATTAGGTTGCTTTTCTATGTAACGTAAAAAGAAATAACGATTAGGTATGTGTGGATTCTTAGTAATTGCAAAATAAAAATTTCTAACCCTGTTTAATATATTATTATAATGCTAAATTTATCACCAAATTCTTATTTTATGAAAATGTCTAAAAGTATTTAAAAATACACTTTTTTAATCTGAATCTTAAAGTTAAAATGGATTAAGACGATTTATGGTAATATCTAAACAAAAAACAAATCACTCTCCAGATCTTAAAAGATGATGTGTACATGTAGCAGATAGTAATTAAAAAAATTTTCAATATAGTACCTACAATCGGCTGAAGATCAATTTTAATTACATTTTTTTTTTCTTCTTTAATGCATGTCTCTGATGTCATTTAAATGTGGACAGGAAATTACGCAGCCTTTCTTGTTCAGTTATTCGTAAGACGGAATAACCCATAGGACGTGTGTGGGATTCGAATCCACACTCCCTCGGTATTTACAGCGTATTTTAGACACTCTTACTCAATAGGCCACCGAGGCTCCTAATTAAATTTAAAATAGATTCTGTTTTTTTTTTTTAAATTCAAATTAAAGGACAAAGAAGACAAAAGGTAAAAAATTGAAGTTTGGGATATTAATAAAAGAATAATTGTATATGAAATATGCTATTTTAACTGTGATTTTACTTAAAAACACAAATTTACCATATAATACATTATGTAATTATAAATAATTTCCTAATACAAAGATGATACAGGGCAACAATAACAGTAATGAAAAATAAAAAAATAAAAAAATCATGCCAGTTATAATAAAAAAAGGATGTTATTAATTTAATAAAATTTCAAATTCTAAATATTTTTATTTGTTTTGTGGTTATGTGGTTATTATTTTAAAACAGAGGTAAAATTAATGTTGTTTTGTTAATTTTTTCTGATTGTTTTTTTTTTTTTTTTCGTTTAAAAAAATCAAATAGAATGCTTTCGTCTGTTTCAGTAAATATGTAATGTTTGTATTCGATATTAAAGTGTACTATAGCAGCTAACTGTATAATTCAATCTTTACTGTTGAGAGTGTGTTAGTATATTATATAACTCTAAAACTTATGGTTAGAGTATATATAACTCTAGAAGTTAATTATTATTGTATTAAGTAAACTTCAAAAGGAGAATTCTTGTACCTGGAATGGAAAATTCCTACCAACATATCAAATATTTCTCTATATCTAAGCATTCTTTACCTACTAGTCCAAAAAGCTTATCCAGCCTTAAAACCTTTAAACATTAATAAGTATAAATTTGTTTTAACAAAAATTTGACAAATTTTCGATTTTCGTCTTGTATATTATATGTTTTAAAAAATATTTTCATAACTAAAAAGTTACAGCCCCAAACTACCACCAAATATTAATACACATAATTAATATGGATTCATCCAAATGTATGGTACCGAGACCTGGAACAATCACAAAAAGAGATTTATGCAACTTAACATGAGAATTTTGGTTGTACCAAATAAGAAAAAGAAAATGGAGGAGGATAGCGCAAACGCTGTGAAAACACAAAAGAAATATGTTTATGGTCCTTGAATGAAATCCGCAAGGCTCCAGAAGACATAGTCGGTCAAGCAACACCTGGCGCAGAACAATAATAATGAAGCTAAACTTAATAAGTATAACCTGGGAGAGTGCAAAAACAACACCACCTAATAGGATTCGATGGAAATGCCTAGTGCAGGCCCTATGCTCCCAATAGGAGTCAGAAAAATAAAAGTATGAATTAGAACTCTTTACTGCATTGTGATTCTGTTTTTTGATATCAATATATGATCAGTGTTTTTTATTGCTGTATAATAGGATTAGAGATATTTTCTAGTTATTTTAATTCGCCAAAATTTAAATATAAACTATACAATATGAGTCTCATTGACTAAAAAGGAAGGCAATTGGACAAAATTGAACATAACCGTTAATTCACTTATTGTATAATCATTTGTATGGTTAACTGTTAAGTTTTTATTTTTTTGAAATTTGTGAATAGTTTCTACAGAAAAAAAAAAACTATTAAATATTTGTGTACATGAATTGGAAGTTATGTGTCTAATCATTATGTGCATGCACTTCACTTGTACTACAATATTACATCACATACAATAATGTAAAAAAAAAAAAAAAGTTTTTTTTTTTTGAAACAATTTGTCAAAATAAGATATAATAAAAATTTGTCATTAAAAGTTGATTGCGTTTGAATACCACAATTATAAAGTTGTATATTTGTACGCTAAAGTTGAAGTTTTCCATAAAATGGGGAATAAATTTTTTGAATCTGTAGACATCAGAGTAAAAAATAAAACGTATGTATGGAGTAAAATATAAAGTTAACGATGTTTTATTTTTGGTTCTTTTTTTTCTTGTTGTTTTTTTTTTTTTTTTTTTTAAATAACTTTATTTAGAATTTAATATATTTTATATTCCCAAGTACTGTTTTAATTGCTTTCGTCAAAGTAATTCTCAAATGATTTGGTTTCTGTGTTCAGTTATTTTAAATAAATTATATGACTTCAAAGTTAATTGTTTTTTTTTTTTTAACAAAGTCATACCAAAAATTATATACTTATGAATTTTCTTTGAAGGTTAAATTAAAACAAAAAAAAAAAAAAAACAAAAAAACTTAATTAATTTTTGAAAACTGTTTGCTTTCTAGTTTTAATTTGGCACTCTATATAAATTTAAATATTATCTGAAGTGAATATGATATCAAATGTTTTTAAAAAAAAAATGCTGTTCTAGCTTTAATTTATACATTTTAATTTTAAAATATTTTATTATATTAATAAAAACCTTAAAAGTACAGGTTAAAGGTAAAGGGTACCACATTTTAGTTTTCTTTTTCAAGGAAAAAGTCGGAAACATTCTAAACATTTTCAAGTTTGATTTTGTGTTATATTCAAAGTTCACAAAGATTTCACTCGTTAAATTGTTCTAAAAGAATTTCTTAGTTTGCAAGATTTTCCACCGTATATCTTCATTTTTATAAAATCTTACTTTTTCGTCTTGCAGCAAAATATCGATTCCTCTTCTAAATTTTGCCCTTAATCGTGACAGCCAATATATTGTAGGTGTTTAAAAGGATTATATCACCTCCAGTTATATCACTCTTAAAGATTTTCTTTCATATCCAAATTATAATGATATATTTCAATGTGGAGCTGCAAATAATTTTGCAGGGTTGTCATGCCAATTTCTTCGGATTTCTGATATTTTATTTGTTATTTTATTTCAATACGATCTAATTTTTGCTTATTTTATTACGATATTATATATTACTATATATTTATATTATTTTTGTCTGGTATTATTAAGTTATTCAATTAAAAACAATAAATATTAAATTTTTCACCAATGTTTCATTTATTATGTTTATACTTCTTCTGTATTATATAAAACAAGTAATGAAAAAATCAAGGGTTATCAAAAAAGTACGATTCCAAAATTAAAAATATTCCATAATAAGTGTTCGGTAAAGAGTACATAAGCAGGTTTATTGAATAAAATAAAATTATAATAATATAAAAAATGAAAAATATCGTTAGAAAAATTTGTTAGAAAAGATTGAGAAAAATCAAGTTACGCTTTCGTCAATTTTACGCTAACCCTATATTATTAAGAAAATTTATTAACAGAAATAAGAAACGTTGGAGCTGTAATTTTGTATATTGCTTCAAAAAAGATAGATGTTGGACAGATGTTCAAGTTACAGGTGTTTTAAAATAGAGAATTTTTAGTTTTTGACCCTTTACAGCTTGAATTCCCGAAGAAGAAAGAAGGGGGCAAGAATTTTGAAAAATTGTATTTGACATAACGGTAAATTAAAATACCGTATGGCAAAGTATATATTTATTATATACATATTTGTAAAGCTAAGCAGCTATCGCTTTTTGTTTTCAGATTGAAGATATAGAAGTTGTGTTATAAGGATTTAAATTTCCGATTCGAAATTTTGCTTTTTCGAACTTCGCGGGGCTGTACCACTGTGACGAGTGGAACTACAGCAAAATATTGTTCCATGAAAATAATTTTTTTTGCGATATCTTTCCGAAATTAAAATTTCATTGCTCTATTTCAAACGGTGAAAAACTTTTGTATACACCCGCACAGATAGACGAAAGACAGGCAGACAGACAGAGAGGCGGACACAGTAAATCTAATAGTGACATTTTTTCAAAATTCTTTGAAAATGTGCTAAAAATTTAATTGAGTTATTTTAGAATTTAAATATAAAGTAAATTTTGTTTATATCACCTCAAAATCAAAAATTGTCATTAATTTTCAAAAAACAAAATCATTAAAAATAAAAATAAAAATTGAAAATTAAAAATTAAAAATACACATAAAAAAAAAACAAACAAAAACATAAGCTTTAATTTAGAACAATACATTTTTAAAATAAAATTTTCACTCAGGCATTCAAACTTACAACTGCTATATAAAAAATATGAGTCAAATAACGAGCTGTTGTTCTTATAACGTTGTAAATAATACAGTGTAATAATGGCCATTGTGATGATCAGCTGTTAATTATCATCCCTTTTAATTATAGATCACATTAATATCTTGTTGTTTTTGACATTATAGATATTTTTTTTTGTGGTTTATTTTATTACATGTGAAGTTTTTATAGCTTTGGAGCAGTGACTTATAAAACGAATTATAAAATTTTGTGTATCTGTTTTATAGTTTTTGTTGTTGTTATTAAGTTTAATGTGAACCATCTCACTATGATATTTCTTTTCAACCAATTCGTTTCTTTATCGTGAGCTAGCACGATTTTATCATATTTGTTTATATTATTATATTTTTTTTTTTTAAATGCATTTCTCTGCCACATAAATGTGGACAGGAAATTACACAGCCTTTCCAGTTTAGGCGTGACTGCAAATGTCGTAATGGGGAATAACTTTTACGACGTGTATGGGATTTCCTCACTCACTTGATGTTTTACAGCGTATTTTATACGCTCCTACGCACTAGCCCACCGACCCACTAGACCCCTATATATTTTATTATTTATAGCGGCCAAATTTGTATTGGAATCACAATCTTTATAATCTATTTTTATAAACTAAATTAGAGCTGTTTTTTGTGATTTATCATCCCTGTCTTTCAATTTTATAAAAAGTTATGCACTGTTTCGATATTATAAAATAATTATGTATGTATGTATTACAAAACTTGTAAAATTGTTTCAATATTGATTATTTGGCTTTTTTATTTTTATTAGTTTTAATCTACTTTGGTTATAAGTTAACTTTCAGCTTAAACTAATAATATTTATTTTGAAGTTTTTTGAACTATATTTTTTTAATTCATATTTGCCTATAAGTACCTAATTTATTTTTATTTACATATACATACATAGCCTAATTTTCTTTATACATAGCATGTATGTATGTTTAACATATATAATCAGCCTAATTTTCTTTAGATTTTATAAATATTTTTCCAAAAATTTATTCGTCATATAAATTTTTCAATAGAATTTTCATATTTCTCATCTAGTTATACCCGTATGAACTATGTTCAAGGGTATAATAAATTTGGCATTACGTTTGTGACACCTTAAAGGAGTCGAGCTAGATATAGTGTCAAAGGTATGGATCGGCTCAGAATCGAATTCTGAGTCGATTAAGCCATGTACGTCCGTCCGCACGATAACTCAAAAAATAAAGGAGCTAGGAGGCTGAAATTTTTTTTACGTCACTTTTGCAAAATTGTTAGTTTTGCTATTTAAATCCAACATTTTCGGTCGGCGGGTTCGAGTAGCTGCCATACAACTTCTATCTTTATATAGAAATAACTCAGTATCTATTCAAGCTAGGTTTCTAAAATTTTGCAAATGATGATCAAGTTTTATGGCAACAACTTCTGTAAAATTTGGTTGTGGTAGTGCGGCGGGTTCGGGTTGCTGCCATACAACTTCACCGTTTAAATGAGAATAACTCAGTGTCTATTGAAGCTAGCAACCTGATATTTAGTAACAAGGTGTCGAATTACAGGCCAAAAACTTTTGTAAAATTTGGTTGGTCTAGAGCAGCCGGTTCAGGCTTCTTGCACCTCTTGGAACTTAATGAAGCTAGGCGCAATAGATTCAGGTAGCTGTCATACAACTCCACAATTTACAAAAATATATCTCTGTAGTTCGGTACTAAAACATCTGAATGTTTTTAAAAGATGATCAAGTTTTATAGAAACAGGATATATTACGTTCATACGGGTATCCCAGAGTTGACACAGTCTACTCTACTGCATTCTTCCTCGTTTTTTTTAGTATTTGTATTTCAAAAAAGTTTCTTTTTTTTATTAAATATTATAATAACTATGTAAAAATATAAAAACTTTACCTACCATTTTTTTCTTTTCTTATTATTATGATTTTATTGGGTAAATGACTGAAGATAAAAAAAAAAATATTTGCTTGGTTAATTAAACCTTGTAAAACTTAATTAAGGAAACTAATATGCTACTTATAACGTCTATATAATACATATATTTATTCAGAATGTATTACGGAAATTTTTTTTTAAATCGATTCTCTCGAATCTATTTGTTTGAGTTACAAATTTTTCTTTTTCTATAATAAACGTCATTAATACATTATTACCATGTAGCAAATTATGGTTAGAAGCTAAATTTTTATTTGAAAATTTAGAATGGATATAATAGATATTTTATATATGGTTAAAAACAATTTTAACTGATTTAAAGAAAAACAAAATTATTTAAATCATTAAAAATAGTTTTTTTTAAATACTTAATATATTATGTACTTTTATCGAAATAAATCTAATGCCCTAAAAACTAGAAAATAAAATTGATTGGAGATCATAAAGAAGTGAAAAAGTGGTACGATAATAAAAGAATCTTTCAAATCATTTGAGGTTAGGATAAAATCATAATCATTAAAATAATGTCAAATACCTTCCGAATTTATATAATTATTTAATACGTTATTGCAAAGGTAGACTCATTAAGCTACATTACTTCGACATCAGCAGATTAGGCCCAGAAAAGCCTGTGACAAAAAAAAAACAAAAAAAATTCTGTGATCAATCAAAAAGGATATTAATAGCTTCTGAACCTAAGAAAATTAAAGTTTACCTAAAAATATCTAAATATGAAATTTTTAAGTCAAGCATAAAATAGAAATAAATATTTTTTTTTGTCAAGATTATATCCAGCCAATGGTGTAGTTGTTAAAACACCTGCCTTTTATACGAAGATCTCGGGTTCAAAGTTCAGCTGGGTGATTAAAATTAATATTATATTTAATATATAATAAAATAATAATAAAACACACTTCTTGTATAAGATAATAAATGGTATAAAAATAAAGAGAAACGTTTCATAGTCTTGTACAAAAACTACAGCCATTGATCACTCGCAAAGACTTAGTGAAATCAATGATTCCAGAAACTGAAACTTCGTGAAATATGAACCATAAATGACTTAGTAAATGCCCTATGCTCTGTATAGGAGTGGCAAGGACAAAAAAAAAATATATATATATATAGTCTGTGTACAATATTAACATTAAATTTGAGGTTTTAAATCAAAAATGGGGCCTCGGTGACCTGGTGGGTAAGTGCGTAAAAATACGCTGAACACCGAGGGAGTGTGGGTTCTAATCCCACACACGTTTTAAGAATAATTCCCTTTTACGACATTTACAGCCACGTCTGAAAAGGAAAGGCTGTGTAATTTCCTTGTCATATTTATGTGACAGGTATATGAACTTAAAAAAAACAAAGTTAGTGTATTTCTAAATTACCTACTTTTGTATTGCAAAACATTCAAATTATGTGTCCGAAAATATTGTTTAATCTTGGTTGTAATTTATTGAGCTACAAGTGAAATATCTATATACATAAATAAAGCTACAAGTAAGTTATTTATTATATTCGGTAAACCTTATTTACCAACTAAGGGATTTCTCTAATTCAATATACGTAATAGAGGTCTTCACGTAAAAGTACAAACTAGTCTTGCATCGGAAAATTGGAGAATTTGAGGAAATGTTTGAGAGAAATTCGTGTTGTTTCATGTATAAAAAATATGCACTGGAGGATCGGTGCATATATTTCCTAGACTAAAATATCCTACATATTTTAGTCTATTGCATATTTCATTTGCTCGAGGAAGTTAACTCGAGGAAAATTTTTTGAAGTTAATTTGACATTTCGTTTTTCGAATATATTTCAAGTTTGGAATTAATTTGGATTTCGATTTTAGAATTTATTGGGAGTGAATCAAATAAAAATAGCACATTCGACTAACTAATCTATAAAAATTTTTTGGGCATTTTGTTTTATTGAAAAATTATTTATTTTCCAAACTCAAACTATATTTTATTTTTCAAAGAGAAAACTAGATGTTTTTTCAAATGATATAACAGATTGATACCAACTAACATTTTTTAAAAATACCATTCATCATTTCTGGAAAAATACCAATAGACATTTCTTTAAACCAATTACTGTCATCTGTAATTTTTTACAATTTATATTTTGCGATCACGTCGTTCACGTAAAGTAGGAAATTTTTCCTTCGATGTGCTTTTACGTGAAGACCTCTAATATATCATTCTTTTAAAAACATAGTCTTAAAACTATAAATAAAACTAAATTAGCAAAATAATTTCTTGTATCAAAAAAATTTCATATCAATTTTTGGACATGTGATATACCTACTTGTATTTCAGAGGACTGAAGTTTTTGCATTTTGCCTGTATTATCATTTCAATGTTTTTAATTTGACTTCATTTTACTGTTTTTCATTTTACTGTAGGTAAAACATGCAATTAAATGGGATTTTAAAATTGGTTATAAAAGCAGATTTTTAAGAATTTGTTTACCAAGAATTTGGGTGCGGCAATCCCTACTCTTTTAAATGTTTTGTTATTGAAATATGAATGTAATACATATTAAATTAGAAGGATGGGATTTTAGATTATAAATGGAATCCAGTCAATTGAAAAACGTCAAATGATATACAGTCTTGTGTAGTAACCCTTAATTTTGTCAGTGCATCTTATATTTTTGATCTTACAAATTTGATATGTAGTATTAATTTTTTTATGTTATTTGGGAAACCATTTATAAGAAAAATTAAAAAAACATCAAAAGTTTAAATTGTATATTAAACTTTCAAATTCAAATTTTTAAAATTTTGTTTTTTTTTTATGTAATTTATTATATAATATAGTTTATACTTCATAGTAATGTTAATGAGTGAGAAAACATAAATTTATCATAATAAATTAAAAAAAAAAAAGAAACACAAAAATATTGCAAAACATAATTACAGCAAGGCAAAACTTTTTACGTTTTTATTTATTTTAGTAAAATAAACGCTCACAAGTATGCATTATTTGTGTTAAATTCAAAATTATCAGTAATACATTCAAAATATATTTTTACAAACAGTTTTTTAGTGAATTTTATACATAGGTAATAAAGTACATACATACATATACATACATAGGAAAATTACAAGGTTAGCTTCCGAAATATTGTTCTGATTTTACTGAATAAAATAAAAATGTTAATTTTAATTTTACTGCATAACAATACGTTCACTTTATCATGATTTCAACATGATGTCGATTTTTTTTAAATGCGATTAAAATTTGATTCTGAAGTGGATTTCAACATAATTTTCATAGAAATAAACGTCTAATCTATGTCTATTTGTCTAATGAAATTAAGTTTAAAACTTAATATAAAGTTGAGAACATACTGTAATAAGTAATTAACACAATTCCAACCATCGACGAAAAATTTATGTATAACAAAAAAATTAAAACATACATAATATTATGTATTTTTTTTATGTATATGTATCATATATCAACAAATCGTCACGATCGAGAGTTCTATTTGAACTATTATGGAAGGCGGTCGATGTAAATCACTACATTTCAAATTTAATTAATTGGTTTTAACTAAATAGTGTAATAAAAAAAAAAAACGAATATTGCATTGTGTGTTTTTTACACAAAGGTTGCTAAATGCAATCTGAAAAAAAAAACGATACAATTACCAATCGAGAATAATTTAAAAATATCCATAAATTTTCAATTTCGTGAGCTGTTGAAATCACGTAATAATACAAAAGGTAATAACAATATCATGGCGAATAAAAATAATAACAAACATGTGCACGAAATACGTGAATTGAAAGCTATGATTAATAGATTACAAGAGGATAACCTCAAATATAAAAACCTTCTTGATAAATATATGTCACAAGAAAGGCCACGTGATACAAATAGTAATGTTTTCAGTCCTCTGATGGATCTCGAGGTTCCGAACGATGACATGGTTGAAGAACCTTTAATCTTTATTGAAGAGTTTGAGATGAACTCAAAGACAAGTTATTCTGCAGTTTGTGTAAAATATTCGGGCATCCAGCCTCTTACAGGAATTGTCCAGAATATAAATTAAAAATTCAAAGCCGCGAAGAAGCGAAGGAACTAACTAAAAACAAAATTATAAATAAGCACATGTCGTCTAATGCAATACAGCCGAACATATCTTTTGCAAATGTGGTGAGATCAAATAACATTAATTATAATAATACTAACACTAACAATAATAATTATAGCAACAATTCTAACACTAATATTCTTATAGAAATTAAGAACAGTATTATTGAAATGCAAAAAAAAATTATAAGCATGAAAAAAGTATTAATTCCAACACAGAAAGAATTTATATTATATCTAATTTCATAAGTGTTTAAAAATTTACAATGTTAAAAAATACATACAAGTAAATTCTCTTATCTGCCACAATAAAAAAAATCTCTTTTATGCAGTTTTAAGAGAATCATAATCCAGACATAATTTGTGTATGAGAAACGAAATTAAAACCATCTGATCAATTAATAATTATGATCTAATAAGAAGAGATTGTAAAATTGATATTGAAGGTGGAGGTGTTGCTATAGGTATAAAACAAAAAATTAATTATCAAATTTTAAACAATGAAATTTTTGATAATTTTATTTGCATTGAACCATGTATTATTTTCCTTCAATTAAAGCAAAATAAAAAAAATTATGTATAATTTCTATTTATGCGTCGAATAGAAATTCCAATAATTTTTTAATAGAATTAGAAAAATATTCGACTTGTTAAATTTGTCGAACTCAAATAATTTTTATGTTTTAGCGGGTGATATTAACGCTAAACACATATCTTGGCTAAACATCGACAACAACGCACGAGGTATTCAGCTATATAATTGGCTACAATTAAATAATATTTTGCTAAAAACACAATTGCATTTAAGTGATGCACCTACACTACCAACTTCTAACTCATATATTGATTTAGTTATCACCGACACTAAAATAAATGTAGATTTCTCTCAACCTAACAATAAACGCACCACACTTATATGACAGCGATCATAACGCTATCTGTTTACAATTCAGGGTTAACTGCGAATAATTTTTGCTAAAAGAGATACTAACAGTCAAAAAATTTAACTTTAAAAATATAAATTGAACTAAATTTCAGTTCGCACAGAATAATAATTATTTTATGAAATACAAAAATATCAACAACAAAATAGTTGACAATTGTAATATTGATAATATTCATTTTCAGCTTTTACAATTAAATAAAATTATAAGTTAAACCTAAGATGAAATAGTCCCAAAATATCATTTTAAAAATAAAATATATATATTTTACTCCCCTAAGTTAAAAAAACTACTTGCAAAAAAGTATGATTTAATAAAAGATATCCATCAAATTCATAAACAAAGACTAAATTTTTCCAGTCAAAACCTGTAACTTCTTAAAAGTTTGCTAAACAACATAAACATTTTAATAAAGCAACAAATAAAAATTGAAATTAACAAATATTGGTCTAACAGCCTTCAAAACATAAAACCCAACAATAGTTCCAATATGTTCCCGGAAATAAATTAAATCTTTAGAAGTAACAATTGTCATAAAATGTCAAAATTACATATTGCCCAATCAGATTCATCTCTTCTCTTAAATAATAACATTGACATTAATACCCTACAAAAAAATAACTCTAACGAATACATAATTACAGATCAATCTCAAATTTATAATATAATTGGAACATATTTAGAAAAAGTCCACAAAAGTAATTCCCTATCCAACAACAGATTTCATCAAAAAATTTTACGTAATGTTCAGCAATTTAAAGACCACACCATCCACATGAAAGATAATAATATTGCGATTTGACAATTCAGAAATTTAAACAAATCTTCAAACCAAAATAACAATAGCCAATTCACAAACCAAATAGAACTTCACCATAAATTTAAATGTTTAAAGAACAAAGTTTCTTGTGGAATGGATGAAATTCCAAATATAGTTTTAAAAAATTTAAGTACCTTTATAATTAGCAAATATGTAATACTTTTTAATAATACAATAAATAACTCGTATTTTCCAAATATATGGAAAACAGCGAAAATTATTTTGGTAAAAGAACCTGGCAAAGACGCAACTATTCCAGCCAATTATAGACCGATTAGTTTAATGCCAAACATAAGAAAAGTATTTGAAACACTTATTAATGACAAATTATTAAGTTTTTTAAATACCAAGCAGTTAATTCCCGAAAATCACCTCGGCTTAAGGCACAAACATGGAACTGTACATGCTATAACCAAATTAAATTCAGATTTATGCTGGTTTATTAACAAAAATTTCGGTGTTGGTGCTTGCCTAATCGATATGGAAAAAGCCTTTAATATGGTATGATTGGATGGCTTAAGCTATACAAACTTTTAAAATTTCCAAATATTTATTCCCAAATATTTAACTTATATTATTTTGAGTATGGTATATAAAAATAAATTCTATATTCAAAATAAAAATAAAATGCTGGAAAAAAGTTTTTGTATTGAAAATGGATTACAACAAGGTACAGTTAATGCACCAATTTTATTTTCAATATATATGCGTTAGGGTAATAATTATGCGTTAGCATTTGCTGACGATATAATTATTTACTCAGCCGTTGATACGGTGGATAGTATTAAACGAAAGGTGCAAAACATGTTCAATACTGTAAAAGATTACTGTTAAATTTTGTTGCTGAAAATTAATTATAAATCTTCAATTATTACAATCTTCTTCGCGGCTTTGAATTTTTAATTTATATTCTGGACAATTCCTGTAAGAGGCTGGATGCCCGAATGTTTTACACAAACTGCAGAATAACTTATCTTTGGGATTATCTCTAACTCTTCAATAAAGGTTAAAGGCTCTTCAACCATGTCATCTTTCGGAACCTCGAGATCCATCAGAGGACTGAAAACATTACTATTTGTATCACGTGGCCTTTCTTGTGACATATATTTATCAAGAAGGTTTTTATATTTGAGGTTGTCCTCTTTCAACCTATTAATCATAGCTTTCAATTCACGTATTTCGTGCACATGTTTATTATTATTTTTATTCGCCATGATATTGTTATTACCTTTTATATTATTACGTGATTTCAACAGCTCACGAAATTTAGAGTTAAAATAAAAATAAGAAAATTAATTACAGTAAATGTGAAACAATTTTGTTTCGAAATACTGTAACCAAAACAAGTCCAGATATTAAAAAACATTGGAAAGAATTCATAATAAAAACACCAGATGGCAGATAATGTTCCTATTGTCAATAAAAAAGTATTTAAATACCTCGGTGTTCAATTGCATCGTAATCTTAATTATATCGAACATATCAAATATAGCATTTCAAAAGGTAACAAATCATTCATGGCGGTGAAAAAACTTTTTTGCAACAAAAATATTAGTAGAAGAGTCCAAATAATATGTTACCAAACATTAAAAAGACCATCGCTTGTATATGGTGCAGCAATATGGTACAACATTAGTGCAAGCTTAATGGAAACATTACGTAAATTCGAAAGAAAGTGCTTAAGAGTTTGTATCAACATAAATAGTAAGCCCGAATCCAACTACAAATATTATTATTCAAATAAATATTGGTATAAGGAAGCACATGTTATACATATCGATAATTTTATAATAAAATTAATCAGAAATCATTATGATAGAGCACAAAAGACTCCACAGAATGGTTTAATATCGCATATATTTTACCACAATGAGGAATACATTGAAAAGACCTTGCACACAGGTTTCATAGCCCCTGAGCATTTCATCTTTTTAGATAAAAATCGTTATATCCAAAGCCAAAATCATGTCCCACTATTATATCCATTCCGGACAAAGATAAATTAATTAATAGAACATTTTGGTGGTTGGAAAATGCTTATGAATTAGTTTAGAGTATTAATAATACAGATTATTTTAACTAGGTTAAGTAGGTTAGGTAGATTTTTCCAATAGTCACTTTAGTATAGTTCTAAACACTCACTTTTTTAGCTTTAAGTTTTATATCATATAGCATAAGATTAGGATATAAAAATTAAAATTGTAATTTAAATGTTAATTATATTCATAAGTTAAAGCCCTTTTTCTAAATTTTTTTTAAGGTTAAGTAGTTTAAGATTCTACAATAAGTAAAAATAAAAATTTAATAAAAAAAAAAAAAAACTAAAATTCTTCGTCATCGAGATTAAAATATTTTCAATGTTTATTTTCTGATGGTCGGGTTTGACAATATAAAATGCTTATAAAAAAGCATAAAACTGAGCTAGAACCCAAATCTTACTTTTTCTAACAAAATCTATCACTAAACTCGTAGTTTTGTTTGGAAATTTGAGATTTAAGTTCAACTCAGTTTTACGCATTCGAACAAATATCTCTAAGCAAAAAAAAAATTAAAAACGTTGTATACTTTAATTAAATACAATTCTGTTTCATTTGACGAAAAATAGTTAGGCAAAGCGAATTTCGTTTGTGGTCAATAGAATTTTGTATTTATTACCTTATAATTTGATTTTTGATTATAAAAAATTAAAAAAAAAAAAATCTATCTAAATATCTATATCTAGTTATTAAACGTCAACACTAGTGACATTTAAATTGTCAAAACTGGAATTGTGGACACATT
The DNA here is from genome assembly GCA_947095535.1 of Poecilobothrus nobilitatus. Taxonomy (NCBI): domain Eukaryota; kingdom Metazoa; phylum Arthropoda; class Insecta; order Diptera; family Dolichopodidae; genus Poecilobothrus; species Poecilobothrus nobilitatus. The sequence goes on along the minus strand of OX352772.1, from coordinate 320,100,012 downwards.
TTTAAAAAATGCTTTTAAAAGTGATTCTACATATTTTTCGGTATTTTCAAAATACGCTGTATGTGAATTTTAAATTTTATATAGACATTTTTAAAATTTAAAATAATTGATTAATGGTTAATTGACAATATTGACAACAATATCAATTTTGTTATAATGATTTTGAATTTTGCATGAAGAACAACTCTTATAAATCATAAAATTGAATGACAAAATGACAACTCTAATATTCTTATTTAGTACAATTTATGTAGTAGTTATTCGTTTTAAAATAATATTTAATTTTTAACTATTACAACTATTACAATTTTAATTTAATAATTTATTGAAAAATGTGAAAAAGGTTTATTGCTAATTTTACTTTAAATTTCGAAAAAAAATCGTGGCCCAAAAATTTCAAAATTCCAAAAATTTCCTTTTGAAATATAAAATTTATATTTCATTTATTTTTAATTTATATTTTTTTATATTATTATTATTATTTTTATATTTTCTTTAAATATAATTTATTTTATTCCATTTTTTTTTCTGTATAATGGAGGCATATGTGCTGTGCATTAAAGCTTAAGTTTGAGGTTTATTTGCATCATTGCATGCATGCAGAATTTTAATAATATTTTTGCGTAATGCCGCATATTTACTCGTTATTCAACCATTCAAATTCCTTACTGTATAAAATAACATCAAACAAATTACCAAATTAAAATCATTAATAAAACGAGGAAGAATACAGTTGACTTTGTCAACTCTTAGATACCCGTACGAACCGTTAGTATGTTCACAGTCACTCTGCCTACAATATTATTTTTTTAATATTTTAGTATTTTAAAATAATTTGGGTGAATTTTATAATTTCTAGAACTTATGGGTTGTACATATATTCAAACTATATGTTTATATGTACATTCTTCTAAAGCAGATTCTAACCTTCCACATAACGATTATCAATCCAAAACTTTTTCAAATATTCTATAGTAACATTTAATACTAAGCGGTAAATGTATATTAAATTTACTTAGTACAAAATAGTAAATATAATTTTAAATATTATATTATATTATATTTAAATATTCCATTGACAGAATAATTTCTTATAAGTACAATAAAATACATATATGTATGTAAATGCGGCGCTATATAATATACATATATACTCTTATCATTCATTCACTAGTGACATATACGATATGTAAATAAACATGATATTATATAAGTATGTATATATATCAATATCATATAAATAATAATAAAAATTCTTCAAGCAACCGTTATGTTGTTTATTTAATTACATTTTTATGTACTACGCATTATATCCTCAACAATTTCAAATTATCGAGTAAAACAAAATGGAAAAAATTCGTTTTAAAGAAATTTGTTAGAAAATTTGAAAAAATCAACTAACACTTTCGTCAATTATAAAGTAACCCTACATTATTAAAAAAAGTTGTTAACAGAAATAAGAGTATAATGTTGAAGCTTTAATTTTTGTGTATTACTTCAAAAAAATTTTAACAGGTGTTCAAGTTACAGGTGTTTAAAAATAGAAAATTTTCAGTTTTTGACCCCTTACAGCTCCTAAACGGGGGGTGATACAAAAAAAATTTCTGAAATGACTCATACTTATTTTCAAAGATCTAACTTCTGTCAAAATTTCAAGTTTCCAACTTAAACCGTTTAGAAGATAGAAGGGTTGAAGGATTTTGCAAAATTTGAGTTTCACATAACGGTAAATTAAGACACCGTATGCCACAAGTATATATTTATTGTATATATACTTTTAAAGCTAATGAAAGTAGTAATCGTTTGGCGTTTTCAAAATGAAGATATACCTTATACAACTTGTGCTATAACAATTTAAATATAGAGCTTTTTTGAACCTTTGGGGAGCTGTAGCTCCGTAACGGGTGGGGCTACAAAAAAAAGTTATTAAAAATAAAATTAATATTTTTGTGAGATCTATTAGCAGTTAAAATTTCATAGCTCTATTTCAAAAAAAATGTCGGGATCTAAAAGTTAGGTGTTCGAGAGCTACCCTAAGGCTTGGTCCAAACTCAACCAAAAAAAATAGGGAACCTACAAATTACTCCCAGAATATTTTGTGTAAATTTCAAGATTCTAGCTTTCTTAGTTTTTGAGTTAGCGTGCTGACGGACGGACGGACGGACGGACATGGCTCAAAAGTCTTAGAATTTTTTTCTGATCCGATCCATACCTTTGAAGGTATATCTAGCTCGCTTATTTCGAGGTGTTACAAACGGAGGAGTAATTTTATTATACCCGATCCTATCGTATGGGTATAACGAATATAATCAACTGATCTGTAGAAATTTTAGTAGAATAATGTATATTTTCATAATATATACATACATTTACAAATTTTATAATGTTTTACTGCAAGACCAGAATAAAAGAATGAATATAAAATAATTTCACTTGAAAATTTTTTCAATTTTTTGTAAAGAGCGTATGGTTTCCTGAATGTATTCAATTAGGTTAAGGTTAAGTTACAGTTTCTTGAATTTGAATTGTTAAATATATTCTGCGCTATTTATTGCTTCACTATTTATTATTGGAATTTTTTGTACATTTTTACACACTTTCTACTTCTATACAAGCTTTAAAATAGAATAATTAATTAAATAATAAATAACAGAGCAATTTTAACCAATTTTCTAAAAAACAAAATGAATACTGTAGAACAACTTTCTACCACCACAGTCCACCACCATTACGGAACTTCAACCTCTCATGCAAAAACTCCTATTTTCAAATGTGTATATCTCAAATTATATTTAATATTTTTTCAATCTCAAACGACTCAACTGCAAACATTTGTTTTTACCTTTATAAATACATAAATTAATCTCAAAAATATACAATTTTTTACAATTAAATATTTACCTTTACCGTTATGTGAAGATAACATTTTATCAGATTTTGCTTCCTTTATAAATTACTTTCACGCTTCCATTTAGAATCTTGTTATTTTGTTCAGAATTAGCAGAAGCTACTTCAGAACTTTTTTTTTATACCTCCCTCTGTTTGAGAACTATTAGGGGTGAAAAATTGAATTTTGCTATTTTTAGACACCTGCAGTAACTTAGGCATATATAGATTTTTTTTTCAAAATAAAACACAAAAACTAAAATTTCAGGATTTTAATTGTATTAATGGTTTTTACTTTTTTCGAATTATATGGGGTTTACTTGAAATTGAAGTAAGTGATCTTTTATTTTAAACTGTGATTTTTACAGAAAACTGTCTGTATTGTCTTTTAAAAAATGTACGCCTTTAAAAACCATTGATGTTCATTCTATCTTGGTTTGCTTAATCAAATTAAAAAATTAATCAAAATTATTTGGTACATTAATCATATTTATCAGGATAAAAATTTTGCTCGTTTGAATAAAACACGGTGGCCCTGATTTCGATAGTCATTTCATAAAAATGAAAATAAAAAATTTCATTTCATTTTAATAATTTTTTGCGATTTCGATAGTCGGGCAAAATGAAATGGAATAAAATGATTTTTATTTATTTTTTAAACCGGCAATACTTTCTTATTTTGAGGTTTTGACTATACAAAGAAAAGCTATAAGTAAAAAATTAAAATTTAAAGCACGTAGTTCCCAATACTGTAATAGAAAAAAAGCAAAAAATTAAAAAAAAAAAAAAGTGGTTCCTTAGTTTTTGGATTCTGTTTTTTGGGGCGGGCTTAAAAGTTGAACTTTTTTATTTTTTTTTATGATATTTAAATTTTACTACAAAATCGGTGAGTACTGAGTACCTTTTTTTTAATCATGTCGGAACGATTTCTAATTCACCAATTAATGGGCTTACTTGCAACCTATGCTATCGCATAGTCAAAGGTTACTTATAAAAATGCCTATATTTACATAAATATAAATAAAATACTTCATAATTTTTTCCTAAATCCATTTTTACAAGCACTCATTTAACAATTTCAAAATGAGAAAATTTGACGTTTTAAATGAGTATATTCATAAAATATGACTATCAAAATCAGCTTCTTTTAATTTTTTATAATTTTTTTCATTTTTTATGACTATCGAAATCAGGGTCGGTGTGTACCTAAACTTTTTTTTTTAATTTAATAATGCATAGTGCATGTACAAAGAACGCTCTTGTTCGATCTGTCAATCAACAGCTGTCAAAGTAAAGTTGAAAATAAATGCATTAAATTATAAAAAATGAGTAATCATGAAAAAAGTTATTTAACTTATAAATTTTTTCGCTTTCTATATTAAATCAAGTGACAAATAATTGAATAATATCAAAATAAAAATAATGAAAAGCCATTTTGAGTAGGTAACTATTATTTTATTTTTTTGCAATATTTTTAAAATAATTTTCAACTCAAAATAAAATGTACAAGCAAGAAACAAAATATTGAAGTAAATATATTAGTTAAAACTGAGAAAAAAACAACATTTAGTAAAATTAAATGTTTGTTTCACTTAACTTTTTCAATCAAACCCCAATGTTATTGTGTATAGGTACTCTTTTGTAGATTATATAATGATGGCGTATGGAGAGCACAATGAGAGAAAGCGTTAATACAATAAATCCGCCAGCATAATAATCATAGTTTAATATTTTCTTTGATGTTTTTGAATACAAAATGTAAATCTGTGATCTCAAATGCATTGTAATGTATATTTTCCTCAGGTTAAGGTCGCTTTTCCTAATTACTTCAAAATAAATTTCTACTTTGCGATTATATTTTATTAAAAAAAAAAAAAATTTGTCAATTAAAATTGCTCTTCCAATTCATTAGATAAATATGTATATCATAAAATGATGTTTGTAATTATGAGGATTAATAAGTCTGCTATGAAAATGTTTATTTTATTAAACATTTTAAACCTTTTTCAAACATTAAAAATTTAATTAAAAAAAAACTTAAATAAATATTTATTATATCTATCTCCATATTATAATATGTATATAATATGTATGTACATTTACATTATATTTTGTTTATAAAAAGCGGATTATGCGGTTCTTTAATATAAAATATTATTAATATTATACAAATATTACATAGAATTTATAAACTAATATATGAGACTTTACGTATATGCATATGTATGTATATGTATATGTATGTATTATATGATTTAGGTGAATAAAAGGTAAATTATAGAATTTGTAATTTGTTATTAAGATTAAAATACTTATTTAGGTATACATGTCATATTGTCATCAGTTATACTTTTATGCATACATTATACTTTTGTATTTATTTGTACATATATATCCCCATATATTTAACTATACATACAATATCAATGTTCGACGCATATACACATATTTATGTATAATCATGTACCTATACCATATTATTAAAATTTTAATAAAAATATTTTATATTGAAATTTTAGTATTTGAAAAAGTAGATCAGTAGAATATATTATAAGAGTATGTCAGACATTCATAACGTAAAATCATAAATAAAATTTATAAAAAGGATTATTTATATTAATTTACCAAATAATAATGATTGTAATTAAGTTTAAAAACAAAACTATCAAATTAAAGTAAAAGAAAAAGGAAATTTCAAATTGAAAATTTTAATTCAAATAAACATATTATCTTTAGATATACATATTTGTAAGGATGATTATTAGACTTGTTTACACTTTATTTATAACAGTTTTAGTGAAAGGTGAAATATTTCCTTTAGAAACATTCATACACTTTGATTTATCCCAATAATATAATCGATTAATAGCATGTCCAGTAAATTTATAGAAGAAATAATCTTGGTAAATGTACAAAACAGAGCTATTCGTCTTATAAAATGATCCTAGTGTTTCCTCAACGTTCATTCTATTTAGTCTGCGAAAAACAGTAATGAAATGAGATAAATGCCCATTCTTACATTTTAAAATTGCCAATATTGCGTAACAAATGCAACTTATAGATAATCGTTTGCTTTGCACGTAGTTATGCGAAACCATATTATGCTATCACACCTGTTTCCTAAAGTTGTTAATTTATATTATGTGTATCTACGATTTAGTTAAGTTTTAGAAGAATATTAATATCTTTCTTCAAGATTTCTCTCCAAATTTTCGTATAGCCATCCTTAATAATCCTAAATTTGCTAAAACCGCCTTCATGACTTTTGAAATTTTCCATTGAATTTTAATAAAAAAAAAATCCAAAATACGTCTAAATAAAATTTAGTTTTAAATTGTTTTGATAGTATTTTATACTTTGTAGTTATTACTATGCAACTTAGACAGTTGACATACATGACTGTTAAATAGCTAGTAACGAAACATGCACCAATAAATGCTAGAATACAAATTTTTGTACCAAAATGAACATATGTATGTTCAAGGGCATAATAAATTTGGCATTACGTTTGTGACACCTTAGAGGAGTCGAGCTATATATACCCTCAAAGTTATGAATCGGCTCAGAATCGAATTTTGAGTCGATTACGCCACGCACGTTCGTCCGTTCGTCTGTCCGTTCGCATGATATTTCAAAAAATAAAGGAGCTAGGAAACGGGTTTTTTTTACATCACTTTTGCAAAATTGCTAGTTTCGTTATTTAAATCCAGTATTTTAGGCCGCCGGGTTCGAGTAGTTGCCAGACAACTTCTTGCTTTATATGGAAATAGCTCAGTGTCTATCGAAGCTAGGTATTTGAAATTAGTGAAGAGGTGTCGATTTACTTGCTAACCAGTTTTGTAAAATTTGGTTAGTCTAGAGCAGCCGGTTCAGGCTTCTTGGACTTCTTGGAACTCAATGAAGCCAGTCGTCTGAAATCTTACAAATGTTGATCAAGTTTTATGGCAACAACTTCTGCAAAATTTGGTTGTGCTGGTGCAACAAGTTCGGCTAGCTGCAATACAACTTCTCTTTTTAAATGGAAATAACTCAGAGTCTATTCTGAAATTTTCGTCTATTCTGAAATTGTTTAGTGTCTGAAATTTTGTGAAAAAATTGTATGCTAACAACTTCTGTCAAATTTGGTTGGGCTACAGCAGTTGGTTCAGACTTCTTGCATCTTTTGGAATTTTATGAAGCTAAACATCTAAAATCTTAGAAAAGATGATAACATTTTAGGATAATAACTTCTGTAAAATTTAGTTGTGCTGTTGCAATAGGTCGGGGTAGCTGTCGTACAACTCCAAAATTTACATAAATTTATCTCGGTATTTAAGCATTTTTCCAATAAAATTTTTTTCGAATTTTTTTCCGGAATATGAGTTAAAAAAATTATATAAATTATAAACGATTTATATATTTGCCTTGTCTTGCCTTGTTATTTTTTGTTCCCCGCCAATTAATCGTTCTTACTAGACAAACCTTTTTCAAATATAAGAAAAACTCATATATAAAAATCAGCTTTGCGCTTAATTTGTTTTTTAATTTTTTTTTTTATAAATTTCATATATATTTTCTTAATAGTTATTAATTACCTATTAAAAGAAATTTTGAAATGTCAGTTACAATTTTCACAAAAATAAAAATGGATAAAAAAATGAGAAATTAAAAATACTTAACATTCTCATATTTCAAGCGTAAATATTGTTTTTTGTTCATTTTTTGAAAGCAATGTAAAAAAAAAAAAAAAGAATTTCTTCCTTTTTATTTAAATTTCCATTTTCATGTTCACAGTTTTTTTATTTATTTTTAACTGAATAAGTATTTCAATATGTGTATATACATCCCTTGATCAAACATGTATTTTTTGAGGTGGAGCAGGGTAAAATAAAAATAAAGTAGTATGTAAAATTAAAGGTTTTTAAAAGTGCACATTTTCAAAAAGATAATAAGAACAATTTTATAATGACTAATTAACTACTTTTGAAATTTTGAAAAATCAAAGAATACTCTCTTTAGTTTGGAAGAAACCCTATTTAATTCAGATACAGCTTTTCTGAATACATAATATAGAATGTAATATTGTAATTTGAGGCCTAGTGGCCGGTAGCGTAGTGGGTAAGAGCGTATAAAATACGCTGTAAACACAGAGAGAGTGTGGGTTCGAATCCCACACACGTCGTAAGAGTTATTCCCCCTTACGACATTTACAGCCACGCCTGTAAAGGAAAGGCTGTGTATTTTCCTGTTCACATTTATGTGGCAGAGAAATGCACTAAAAAAAAAAATATTGTAATTACAGCTTAATGTTGTGTATTTTTTTTTAAATAAATCTGCACAGGTGACAGGTGTCTAAAATAGATCCTTAATAGCTGTTAAACAAAAGGAGGTATAACATTGTTTTTTTTTTGTAAGATAACTGCTTTATTCTCAAAGAACTTAATTTGCTGAACATTTTAAGATTCTAACTAATATAGTTCCAGGGTAAACACAGAGAAACGGGGAAAGCAAAATTTTGTAAAATTCTGATTTCACATAACAGTAAATTAAAATATGTACTGCATTTCAAAAAATTATATTAGTTTTGTATTAATTTATAATTCATCCTGTCATTTGACGTTTTCAGATTTGAAAGGTATTTAGCAGACTTGTGATATATAAACTTTTGAAAATTTGGCTTTTCAAACTTTGTAAGGTTTATTGGTCCGTAATGGAGAGGAAAAGTTTTGCTTCATTTTTAATTTTTTTTTATTTACATTACATCAACGGTTAAAATTTCATTGATCCCTTTGAAACGGTATAGAAGTTTTGTAAACAGTCGGACACACTAAAAGAAGAAAGCACAAAGTGAAACTAATTAGCATATTTTTAAATAATTTTTTTTTTTTTGGTTAATTCGCTAAAAGAAAGTCAAAACTTACCAATATCAGATTCATCTATCATTATTCATAAGTATAAAACCATAAAAAAAATTGAATTCGTACTCATATGTCGTCACATTGATGTGAAAAGTAAACTTTGTCAAAATTAAAAAATTACATACCTAATTGTTTTTTTTTTTTTTTTTTTTGAATGAATGAATTAACACATCAGGTTTATTCACATTTTAACTTTTGATATATTTCAGTTTTCGCTGATTTTTATTTTTTTCTTTAGTTAGTCCCTTTATTTGCTTTTTAAATTCAATTGGGATGAATTGTTATCCTTAATACAGTGATTTAATAAGACGCTTTTAGGAGGTGTCCTTTTTTGTTAATTTTTTTTTTCTCGAAAGTATAATTTTGGTTGACGTTTAAAAGTATATATGTACATAAATACATATATTGAAATACTGAATTTTATGCCATCTATAATGTATACATAAATTGGGTACCGTTTATCATTTCAAAAAAAAAAAATTTGTTTTTTTTTTGCATTTTGCCTATACGTTTGCTTGGATACTGCCGATTTAATGTGAGTGTGTGGGTGTTTTTATGTAATAATTTAAAAAAAAAATTTGGTAACGACATATGGTTTGTCACATGATATATTTTAATTTTTCATCGTTTCAAATTAAAACAATAAATTTAAATTCGCATTTTTCGACATTTAATAATTACTGGGCGACTTTTAAGAATTATTTTTTTGAAATGTTGTTAAGTTGGTTTTACATAGAATATTGATAGAATAAAGTTATATAAATTCAGATGTATTATTAAATTCTAAAGTTATCTAAAAAAAATTCCATCCACCTCCATAGTATAATGTAAAAAATCTTAGGTAAGAATTAATTATTTATATACTAAGACATCCAAGGAATTTTATATCAATATTTCAATAAAAGGTTCTTTACTGAGGAGCACTACTGTGATGAAAATAATCAATATAAAATGTTTATGGGGATTCGGTGGTCTAATGGGTAAGAGCGTATAAAATACGCTGTAAACACCGAGGGAGTGTGGGCTCGAACCCCACACAAGTCGTAAGAGCAATTTTCCCTTATGACATTTACAGCCACGCCATGAAAAGGAAAGGATGTGTAATTTCTTTGTTACATTTATGTGGTAGGCAAATGCACTAAAGAAAAAAAAAATTTTTATCCATAATGTTTTTACTTTGCCCCGTCACAATTTCATAACAGGTTCTACATTTTTTCATAATAGAAGATAGGTACGTTTAACGTAAAAAAAATCGATTAAGAATGAAATGATTATCGAATATTTCTAGTACGTATAATATTACCTTAATAAAAAAATTACAGTTGTTGAATCCAAATGTCCGAATAATTATAATGTTTGTTCGAAACTCCATATAATAAAAAAAAGATTGTTCATTCTTATAAATTTATCACAGAGTGAGGAAATTGGTTAAGCTTTTTTTTTTTGTTAAAAAGTTACAGTTATAGTGTTCAATATATTATGTTGGTTTGAGTTGGTATTTTTGTGTTTGACATTCAAGTATCGGGCAATGTTGAATTTTTATTCTTTTATTTGATTTCTACATATATTTTTACCAACATTTTATTTTTCATTGTTTCTTTATTTTATATACTGATTTTTTTCGAATTTTTTAAGTTTTCTTTTTTTAAAACATTTGTATATATGCAATTGGTTGTTTTGTTTTTTTTTCGTTCTGTGCAAACAAATGGTCTTTTGAAAGAAATATAAAATATTTTTGATTCATTAGAAGTGCATGTGTATCATAATGGGAAGTTTAAATGACTATTTTCTCGGTATAAGAGTTGGTGGTTGATGGTAAAATTTATTTTGTAAATTTGTAATTTTTTTTTTTTTTTGTCATTTTAATTTTACAGTTTTAACTTTTGAAATTTGTTCTTTTATTTTTGACCACAAGCAGAGCGTATATGTACAAATTTTATTGTAACGAATTCGAATTCGAATTATAGCAGATGAATGATGTGAAAATTTGTGTAAAATGTTTTTTGTTTCTTTTGTTCAATTTCAGTATTGTTTCATAAAAGAACAATATTGTACATTCTTCAGTTTAATGTTCAGATTCAATACGTATAGCATATATGAGTGTAAAAAAATTTTGATCAAATATAGAAATTCATATTTACAGTTGGTTTGATTTAAAAAAATGCGAATAAAACCAAAAAGGTTTTTTGGGTAAAAAATAAATTATATTTTTTTAATAATTATTTTTTATATCATAAATGATAAATTATTGTATCTATATTTTAATAATTACTAGCTATATATTTTAAGTTAATTTTTAAAAAATAAACGGGGGGGTATATAAAACTAAAGATTTTTAAATACGCTGTATTACTCATACTACTTTATGCATATGTTTTAAATATATAAGTGCGATTAATATTATGGCATACATTATACATGAATACATACATAATACATACATACATGTAATATATAAAATTATAATTAGTTTCGTTAAAATGCTTTTATCTATCCATCCCTATACATAAAGAGATAATAAAACGAATGCGTAATTGATTAATAGTAATCATCCATCAGTTGGCAACTTCACTTGATAATTGAACATTTGATCTGGGTACATTTCCCAAAAAAGACACTTAGCAAATTTGAACAACTGAGCACTATTGGCAATTGGGCATTTGGCCACGTGGACGCTTACTTTTACAAGTGGACTTTTTTTAGTTTCAAATAACTCCCATCTCTGATCTTTTTGAAATTTATCAAAAAAAACATAGTTTAAAAAAATAATGTACTTTAGACAGGATCCTGATTACCGATGGATCCATTGACGGTTTAATGTCGGCTTCTAAAAATATTCATTCAAATTTAAATTACTGTAAATATCTCTTAAAATACTATATAAAGACATAACATCAGTTGACATTTTGAAAGAAAGGTTTTGATATAGAGAAAGTTTATATTATTTTAAGAGTATACTTTTTGAAAAGCTTGATTTATACTAATTTGTAAATAAAAGAAATTAAGATTTTGTTGGAGTATTGATATATTATTGATTCTAACTTTAAAATAGATAACAGATAGAAGAGCCGTTGACTCCTTTTAAGAAAGAATATAAAAAAGAAAAAAAGGCTAGAGAAATAAAAATGTACCATTAGGTACATATAATAAAGAAAAAAAATTATTTTGTACAAAAAATTAAATTTGCTTTCAGTTCCAAATCACCCTATACCTAATTTCATTTGAAATAACATCTCCAAATAATATTTTTGGCTTTAAACTGATATTATATCATAAGTACCTATTTCAAAAGGTACTTACAGTTATACAATATTTTAAAATCCGATGACCATCTAATAACCGATAACCCCTCTTTCGCCAATCGGGTCGTCAAATTATTCATTATAGTTCATTATTTCAGCTACATTTTCTTTGCATCTAATTTGGATAAAATTAAGTTTTGCACCTATACTGAAATAAAATGTTTAAATCGGCTCGCTTAAGGCAGTTCAAAATAATTTTAAAGTAAATTTTTTTATATTATTTTTACATCTGATTGCAGTTGAAAAATAATAAATTTATATGTTATAATCTTATTCTTTTTTTAATTTATTCTGTATTTGTTTTTGTTTTTTTTTTCGAAATTTTCTTTTATATTTAATTCTACTTTTTTTACTCTTTCGAAATTTCTATCTAATATATTCTAATTTCTATGGCTGCCAGAAATAACCCCGCAAGAGATAATCCCCGAACAAAACAAAAATTAAATAATACCGCAACATTTTTTATAGAAAATAACGTCTCAAAAATTGGGGATTATTTAATTTTTTTGCGGTCTTATTTAATTTTCTTTTTGAGACCTTATTTCATATGAAATAGTCCTACAAAACAATATAATTTTGCAAATGAAATAACCCCCAAAAACAACTATACTTCAAATGATATATTCATCAAATGATTAATTTTGATTTATTTATTTTAATAAATGATAAAATTAATTAAACTTTTTTATTATTTGCTTTAAATATTTCCAGTTTCAAGTTTTTCCTTCTAGACTTATGGGGACTCAAATTTTGTCTGATAAACTGTATAACCGATAGGCTTTGATAGCTTTTCCTATTATTAAAATTTCTGGAAAAAGCGTATAACCTTGATTTTGCAACTAACTCTAAAATCTCTCTTAAACGAGATTCTCGCATATACATATGTATATAAATATTCTGGAAAAAGGTAATAGCTTGATTTTGAATACAACTTTAAAAGCCTTTCCACGAATCTCATATATACGCATATGCAAATATTCTGGAAAAAGGGAATAACCCTGATTTTGAATCTACTTCAAAAATCTTTCATAATTCAAAATCTTGCATATAAATATAAGTATGTAAAAGTTCTGGGAAAAGGGAATAGCTTAATTTCGTAGCAAATTATGCAATTCTCTTTGTTTTGTGGGATTTTGTTGTTCTTCCAAATGATCCCTTAATTCATATATGTAATTAAGTTTTTTTAGTAGATAACATCTTAAAAGAATTTGGGGGGTTATTTCATTTTATTGCGGGAATATTTCATATTTAATTTAGGGTGTTTTTCATAATAAAAAAATCCCCAATTTTTTTTCGTGTTATTTATTTTTTTTTTTTTCGGGGTTTATTTTTTGCGGGGTTATATACGGCAGCCAATTTCAATATAAAAGTGATATTCAATTTCTTTTTGTGTATTAAAAAAATCGTTTTCAATAATATGTTTTTTGTTATTATTTTGAATCTTTTATAAGTATGTACTTGACTTAAGTTTATTAAAGTTTTTTCTTATTTTTAGCATATTTCCAAAAAAATTTTTAAAAAATGTGCTTATTAGTTTCACTCTGTCCGTCCGTCTGTTTACAAAACTTCTACACCGTTAAAGATAGAGAAAAAAAATTTTAACTATGGGTAGGTCTCATAAAAAAAAATAATTTTGTGGAACAACTTTTTCATGTAGCCCCACCTGTTACGGAGCTACAGCCCCTCAAACTTTGAAAAAGCCCTATTTTTAAATGCATATATCTTAATTTCTGCTTGAGATTTTTTCAATCTGAAAACGTCATTCGACAGGTATTTCTTTTAGCTTTGTAAATTAATATCAAAATTATTCAATTTTTTTAAATTTAGTATTTAAATTTACCGTTATGTAAAAACCAAATTTTGCATGATTTTTCTACTTTCATAACTCCGGTACGCTTGTAGATAGAGGCTTGAAATTTTGAGGTAAGAAAGAACTTTTAGAATTAGTATAAGTTTGCTCAGAAAATTTTTTTGGACCACCCCCTGTTTATGAGCTATTAGGGCTTAAAAATTGAAAATTTTCTATTTTTAAACATCTGTAACTTAGGAACCTGTAAAAATTTTTCTTCGGCAAGCCATGTAAATTAAAGGTTCAATAATATATTTTTACGTGTGTTAACGGCTTTCCATACTTATATAGGATTCCGGACTTACGGCCCCTCAAAATTTTAAAAATGTCCTATTTTCACATTTTTTCTTATTACATGAAATTTTCAAATTTTTGTGCAAGTCACATTTCTACACAGTTTTTATTGAGTTTTGGAAATGTGCGCTTTTAAAAACCGTTGGTTTACATTCTACCTTGTTTTATAGTTGGTTTTGAAATTGGAAAGTTTTGTTTCTAGAATAGTAATATGGTAATAAGGATATGCAATTTTCAAAGTATTGTGCATAAATACATTGTATTTACGTAAGTACGTACATTTTATATTATGAATAGTAAAATTTATTCCAATAAAATTAAATTAACCTAATAATATATATATATATATATATATGTATATTTGGTATTAGATTATTTAAATTATTTGCCTGATTTTATTATTAAAGTGGTAAAATTTAAAATTTTTTTTATTCTTCTTTTGTTATTATTGATATTTTAACATTATTTTTTGTCCTCGATTATTTTTTGTTTTTTAGTTTGAGATTTTTATTAACATCTGTGTAATATTAAAAAGATTTCTATAAATTTAAGTGGAGGACTATGTATGTACCTATATGTTAAAAAGAAATAATTCAACAAAAATTTATAATAATATTTTAAGTTCTATAAAAGAAAACTTAATACTTGAGCAGTCTAAAATAAATAATACTTGGATAAATGTCACCCTTTTTTTTCGATTAAACTTTTTAAACTATCATCAATGTCGAGCGGAAGATATCTTAAAATTTTAATCTCTAATCAGTGTTTTTACTAAAATTAAAAAAGGCAAGAAAAATATTTTATCGAGAATTTGAAAAATAAGGTTTTGTAAATAATAATAGTTTTTCATATACTTTGGCCCATACAAAAATTCATAAGATGATCAAAATTGTCTGTGTGTAAAGGTAGAAGAAAAATCGAACATGGGACTTAAAAGAAAGTATATCCTTTCAATGATATAAGAAAAAAAATTTTATGTACTTAGTATATATATAAAATATATAATGTGCTATTGATTTTCGTGACATTTGAATTATTTACATTTGAACATGGATTATAATTGGTATCTTATGTGTAAAATGTACGATTTCTTGTAACGCTCATTCATGCATTCTGAATAAATAAGTTCTACAAACTTTCTCCATATAAATGCATTTGAACGGTTAATATTTAAAAAATTGATGGTTGCGATGAATTTACATCGAATTGCAAAAAACGTTTTTAGTACAATTAAAAAAAAAATTTTTTTTGAAATAGGTATTATTTTATTAGTTTAACTGTCAGTCCACGTTTTATCAACAATTGTTTTTTTAAATTGATTTCTCCCCTTTTAAGAGTACATTGAATACATTATATTACACTAGTATGAACATAATTCAACTGTATTTACCATTACGTTTGTAACACCAAGCAAACGAGATAAATATGAAAGAGTATATATATATATATTTTTGCTCAGAATTGAAGTCAATTAAGATGAGTGCATTCGTTCGTTCACCTGTTTGTCTGTCAATCGGCTCGCACGATAATTTAAAAATAATCGTATAGTAACATTTTGAAACTTTTATCATTATTTCATTTTTCTAAATGTCAGTTTCGTTATTGAAATTGAGTAAGAAATTGAATAAATTAGACAGATGGATTCAAGTAGCTGTTGCCATGCAACTTCTTTCTCAATATGAGCATAACTCAGTATTTGACTGAACAGGATATCTGAAATATCTGAATATTTTTCAAAACAAGTTAAGTTTTATACGAACGATCTCTGAAAAATTTTGTTGGTCTTGAATAAATGATTCGGTTGCTGTCATAAAAATAATTTTTTTATTTCAGTATAATTCAGTATTTGTATAAGTTGTTTATTTAAAATTTTCTCAAAAGAAGTTAAATTTTATGCCTTTATAACTTCTGTAAAAGTTGGTTAGTCTAACGAGTAAAGCAAAATGTTTGGATATACCAGTAAAACTTATGTGCTTATTCCTTTATACTTAAAAAATGTAAACTTCCAGAATTTTATAAAAGATGATCTGAATTTTGTTGGTTCGAAATAACAGTTTCGAGAAGATGTCGTAACAGAGAAGATGTCGTGTATAGAAAAAAGTATTATTTTCATTTTTAAGTTTAGAAATACCGAAATAACCTAATTAAATGACAAATGACAAAAAAAAAATATACAAGGCAATAATGTAAAACAAGAGTTTTTGAAAGGCGTACATTTTTCAAGCGACAATAACAACAGTTTGGAATTTGTTCTGATTTACACCAAATTTTGTAATTTTTCTTTATATTTTCGAACTTTCGAATTTTCGACATAAGCATAAAGTGTGCAAAATTAAGAGACAATTTTTTCCATTTTAAAAAAACCGTTAATAATTAAGAGAAGCTGTTAACACAATATGTAAAAATATAATGTTAAAGTTTGAATTTTTTTCGTTTTCCTTTGAAAAACTTCAAACTTTTCTACTTCCAAATTCTCAATTATTGATACCTAACAGCTCTTAAACAGAGGGAGGCATAAAAATAAAGATATAAGACCTTTCTTCTCACAAGATTCAAAGTTCTAAAAAAAGCGTTGCTGAAATGTATATGGAGGAATCAAAATCTTGTAAATTTTATTTTAAATAACGGTAAATTTTAATACTAAATTTCAAAATACTGAATAATTTTGATATTGATTTATAAAGCTAAAAAGTTCTCCTACCGTTTGGCGTTTTTAGATTGAAAAATTTTTTCGCAAAATCTGAGAAAAAAAAACAAATTTGAAAATAAGGCTTTTTCAAACTTTGAGGGGCCGTAACTCCTTAATAGGAGAGGCTACATAAAGGTTTTATTATAAACAAAGTTTATTAAACAGACAGACAAACGATGGTAGAGTAAAACTTAATTTTAATTTTGTTTTTTGTTTTTGAAAAATGTGCAAAAAAATATATAATAGAATTTCATATAGTATTGAAGATAATAATTACGATCCAGTAAAGCACAGGAAGGTAAAACAATAAAATTGAAATATTTGATTTGACAATAATGATTCAATTATGCCTATAGTATATTCATATATACATATATTTTTTCCTTAAAACATTTAGAATTCGGTTGAATGATTGAATACCAGTAAAAAATTTTTTGTTGTTTTTTGAATTTTTTACTGTAAAAGAAATTTTTGAAGATAAGCCAAAAATAAAACAAAGTTTAATTTTTAATTTATTTTTGTTGTCGTTTTGTTGAACGACAATGAACAGCACAAATAGACAAAGATAAAACTAAATAATAGTAAAATGGAAAAATGCATATCCACGTAACTTGAGAAAAAAAACTACGTTTAATTTAATTTCCGGAATTGGAGAAAATTTTAAATGGTTCAAACAACATTTTTACTCTATAAGCTTATACACAGCAACATTTGTGAACAAAATATTAAATACACTTTTAATATTTATCTCTTTTGCATATATTCTACAAATTTATTTCATAATTTCAAAATTAAAACCCCAATGTAACTTGGTTAGAATAATAATTACGAAGCATATCAATTATAATGTACATTTTAAGAGAAATTTGGCCAATCATTATATTTACCAAATATTAATAGGAAATTTATATACTGTATGATTTTATTTATTTTTAATTTTAATAGTTTTACACACAATTTATAATAATAAATGCCATGACACTAAGAGAGGAAAGTTATACAGTAAACTACTTTAGAAAAAAATACATATAGTTTAATGTAGATATATTATAGTAAGCTGCTACAAATCTTGAAATATAACCGAAAAATAACGCAATTTTTTTAATTACTTCCAAAAGGACGTTAAATTTCCAACTGTTTTACATCATTGTATAAATTCTTCACTTATACTTATTTCTATCATGATTCAAAATGTTCGCTATTTAAAAAAATTATTTTTATATAGGTATATAATACGCCAATATGACTCATATTTGGAAACATTTGTTGTATGTACATCATAGTTTTAAAATTCTTGAGGGTTTTTACATTAGAGCAACACACTGTCAGACTATTTTTGTTGCGAAATCAGTTCGACTTTCATACTTGAATTTTTTTTTCAACAAAATTTTTGTTTCAAAAAATGCCTCTCTGTGCATTCGGTTTTAAAGACTTATTTCTCTTTCATTTCATACTCTTTTTCTAAAAAATTGTTGTGCTGCTCAATAGTGCTACTAGAGCCCAGCTCCCATTAGAATGGGAAGGCTAGATTAATTGACGGAAGGCTCAATCTAATAGGAAGATTATATTATTAGTATTTATATGTAAAATGGCAAAATAGCATAAAGTTATGGATTTAAAGGTAAAGCAGTTGATTACTCGACTGTAGCTCTTTCATAATCTTGTACAATAGATTATGAAACAAATTTTATATTTGTGCGCTATCTTATTATCTTATACAAGTAATTATTTATTTTTTCTTTTATTTTATATTACGATATTAATTATTACTATAATTTTCTATTATATCTAAATTCTAAGATCTAAATTACAATAATTGGATAAGATCTGTTAGAATTAACCACTGACCACATTGGTCAAATAAACATATTATGATATAATGCTATAATAATCCATTAATTTCTAAAACAAATATTTGAAATAAAATATTTCTTTTTAAATGGCAATTTATAAACAGATACCTAACAATTTTATAGAATATTTAACATGATCGAATAAAATAAATTAATTTGTATCTTCATTATTGTTCACAATTGTAAAATTTTACCTTGTTTAAAACTATTAGAAATTCAAAAAATAAAGGATCATAATACTATACATGAAAAAAAAAAAAAAAAAATTGTGTGCAAATGTGAATAAATCCTTAAATAAAAGTCACGTTTATTTCGGTTCATAAATTTCAAGAAGTAAAACTCTAAATTGTAATAGAGATATGTCTTTTACAAAGATGAAGATAAAACAAAGCACAATAGAAAAAAAAAAAAAAAAAAAACCATATACATGATATTCAAATTTCAAACCACAATTACCTAACGGCTATTTAAAATATAAGAAAAATAAAAAAAAATATATATATATATATAAAAAGAAAGTATGCATAAAAACCAGAAAATGAATAAATAAAAAAAAAGTAAAGTTATTTAGACATTTATTGGACATTGAAAGGATTCATTGAAATTATTGGACATAATATAATTTTATTAATGGTTATACAATACATTCACAATTCATTTAAAAATAAAACACATTCATTGAGTATTTAGGGTATAAAATTTTGATTTAAACTTTGATTCAATACCGTTAGTGACATGATTATTACCAATTGTAAAATGAAAAATTCATTATCTTTAATGATGGATTGAAAATGAAAAGGAAATGAATCAGATTGTTTGTTTTCTTAAATATTGATGAATTTTTTCATTTTATTTTATTTTTTGTTTTTTTTTGTTTTTTTGTGATTTTGTGCAACTATTACAAAAGAAAATTTGTAATAGGTACTATGGATTGTAATAAAATGAAGGAAAGTTAGAAGAGATAATAATTAGAGAATTAAACCAAAGAATTTTTTTTTTGAATAGTAAACAAAGACCCAAAAATTGTAGGTGTCACAATTTTAATTAAATTCAATGAGATCTTTAAAAGAAAAAAAAAAGGATGTTTGAATAAAAACTGTAAAATTTAGAAAACTGAATTACAAAATATAGAGTGACACATTTTTTTTTTTTTTTTTTGGAATAGTTAAGAATTTATATGAATAAGATATAGTTATAAAAATTTGAAATTATAATTTATTCTAATTAGTATTTATAGAGTATAAGTTAGAATACTAAGAGAAAAAATTATGTATATTTATGTAGATGAAGATAAAACTGTAAATATTTATATTCAATTATTCTACATAGAAACAATATATAAGTTAACAAGTTTGTATAGTATCTAATTAAAAAAAAAAAAAAAACAAAAAGAGCTTAAGCTGTAAAAAATTAGTATATCTTATAGGTATAACCGAAAAATGGGAAAGTATATAGGAAAAATGGATTTCTTATATTATGTATATATACTTACATAAAATTAGAATGAATAATTCTTAATAATTTTATAATAATAACTATAGGCTTGAATTAAACAGCATTTTAAAATTAATCACATTTAAAGATATTTTTATTATATCTATTATTTGAACGTAATTGTCATTGTAATTTTCAATTAAATTTTTTTTTTTTTTCTAAAAATGTGTTTAAAAATAGCAAATTTTCAATTTTTCAGGTCTAATAGCTCTTAAACGGGGGTGGGTCAAAACAAAAGTTCTGATGAAACTTATTATACTAATTCTAAAAGTTCTTTCTTATCTCAAAATTTCAAATCCCTATCTAAAAAACGTGCCGGAGTTATGAAAGTAGAAAAATTATGAAAAATTTAGTTTTAACAAAACGGTAAATTTAAATACTAAATTTAAAAAAAAATGTAAAATTTTTATATTGATTACAGAAGGATAAAAAAAATATCTGTCGAATTGCGTTTTCAGATTGAAAAAATGTTGAAAAGAATATAAGATATACTCATTTAAAAATAGGGCATCTAACCATTTTTGAGGTATAAAGAATAGAAAAGTGTGTTAACACATTTTGTGTGTTTATAAAAAACTTATATTCTTCATATCTCAAAAACGGTTAGAGATAAAGAAAAAGTTATTAGGTAATTATACGGCTTGAAAAGCTGTTACGAAATATGCTATAAAAAGCACCCTAAAACAGGATATTTCAAAAGAAAATTGATTTTAAAACATATGTTTTTTCATTTTGAATCATTTTGAATATTCATAACTTTGTAAGGTTTATGATATGAGAATCATTAGTACACAAAAATTAAAGCTGATAACTTATTCGAAAAAACGCATTATAAAATAACTCTGAATAGGAAGCTGTTCAAAAGTTATAGATTTTTTTATAAAAAGTCGCTAAAACATCTTTAACCCCTCATATCTCGAAAAGGGCCCAGAATAGACCCTCCCCTAAAATACAATTTTTTGTTTGTTTTGACATGCCCGATCACCCATTTCAAGGAAGACCATCGAGTCGGAAACACTCTGTATAAGGTCTAAGACTATCCAAATGAATATTACATTTATTTGAATTTTAGTATGTTTGAATTTCAAATGGTTTTTTTTTTTTAGTTTTTAAGGTGCATTCTTTTTCTGGCATGAAAAATTCTTATTACTGTCCACTTTTTACAATTTCAACAAAAATTATTGCATAATTATGCTAGCAAGAAAAAGTTTTGGTCACATAGTAAATGAAATTACTTTTTATAATTTTCTTTTAAGTTTTCGTTTTTTCATTAGTTTCAGTATGTTTGTACTTCTGTCTCTCTGTTTACAATTAATCTTCTACACCTTTTTAAACAATTCAATTGGTCAGTAAAAAGGACTTTATCGAAATATTATCTTATATTAATTTATATTTTGATTATTATATAATTAATTATGTAATACTAAGTCCTTTTCAAATTATATCTAGTAAAGTTATTAGAAATGAATCTTTTTATTTATATTTTTTTTTTGTTAAAGGACTTTCAATTCTTATAAAATATTTTCAAACTTAATGTGTATTAGTAATTTCAATTTTTTATGTTTAGTATATGTACAAATTCTTATGAAATATTTTTTTAATAATTTTTTAAAAAATAAAAAAAGAAAAAACATAAAAAGAACAGCAAATAAAAAATTATTGTTAAAGTCATAAAATATGAATATACAACATTAAATTATTGTTATCCTTTTCATGGTATAAAATAATATTTAACAGGAAAAAAAAAATTCAAAATAGTCAAAAAAAATTATTAAAGGAGACAACAAATTATTTTAAAGACTTTAGAAATTGTTTTATATATTTTCGCGACAAAATTTTAGAAATAAACAAAAAAAAATAAATTTAACGATTCAACAACAAAAGCCAAAATGTTGATATTTTCAAAAAAAATATTTTTTTACATACATAAAAAAAAGTCCTAGGAAAGAAAACGGAGAAAGGGATTGTAAAAAGAATAGAGAGAATTTGAATTCTAAATTCTTATGTTTTTTTCCGTTATTTTTTCGTTATTTTTGTTTTTATTGTAATGTTGATTTTTATTTTAAATTTTCTTTATTTTATATTTCATTTTATTTGAATTTCAGTTATTTTTTGTTTTCCTTTTTTTTTCTTTTTAATAGATACAATAAATTTTTTGTTCTTGTTTTTTTTTTTTGGAAATTCTTTTTTAACAAATGTACATAATTTTCATTAAAATCAAATAAAAAAAAGAAACAAGCAAATGAATTATACAAAACAAGCGAACAGAAAAAAAACATAAAAAGATGCAGAAAAAATAGACGGAATTTAAACATTCTTTTCAAAAAAAAAAACAAAAACTAAAAAAAAATGAACAACAGAGTTTTTTTTTTTTTCTCCCCCCAAATTTGTTATTCGAAAATATTTTTGTTAAAAATATAATGTTTTCCCTTATATTCTCCATTTTCTTTTTGGTTTTTTCCATTATTATCAATGAATTAAATCATATGTGTTTCTTTTGGGTCTTGGTTTGGCAATGAAACTATAAAAACGGTCGGTTCGGTTTTAGATTGAATGGGAAAGATCTAACCGTTTACTAACGGAGATGCACAACTATTAAGTTTTTGGGCAACTGTTGACTTTATTTCCCCGCCGTGATCCCCGGTGACTACACTATACAGCAATCATCTTGTTTGTCTAGGCCAATATTTTGTGAATAGACTTTGAATAGATCCGGCAAGTAAAAATATCATGGTATAAAAATTTCTACCTGTAACTTTAGAATACTCTACTGTCCCAGGTACATCTAATTATATTGGTAAAGGTCTTCAGTATTATATTTTGTACAGATTTAAAAGGATTTGTTAAGGGTAAGAAAATATAACTGCGTTATTTACTATAGCCGTCATAAGAAGTATCACAATGTTAGGAATTTGTGGTCAGCTGAAAAATAAAACAAAATATCATTAATTTTACTCTAATAAACGAAGATCTTATTTCTTTCCTCATTAATGGCAAATTCTTTAACATCAGCTCGGTATATTACACATGCACTTACTGAACAAAGTGAATAAAAACTATTTGTATAGCAATGTTTACAATACTGTTAAATGCATTTATAATAAAATAAATTTTAAAGCGCTAATAACTGATTACAAATAAAACTGAAAAATTCAACACAAATCAAAAACTGATTGGTGACATCTTTATAAGATTTATTTGTGATTTGTTCAGTATATTGCAGTTTCAATATTAGAGTTTGAACTTAATAATCTTTTAAGAATAAATTTTTAAGCGTCAAGATTTTAATACTGTTTTGTGGGTTTTAGTTGAATAAAATCATTAGGTACGATTCTTTTTTTTTTTTTTTTAGTTATATTTACTATAGATAAATAGCTATTTACTTTGTATTTTTTTTATTTGAATATTTATGTAACAATAGAAAGAAATTCTTATATAAAAAAAAATGTTTTTAATCTCTACATTCTTTTTTTTTGTTTTAATTTAATGCTTTCAACTCCATATTTGTTTTGTTTTAAAAAAAAAAAAAAAAAAAAAACCAAAAAGCAAAGCTTATAAAAAATATTTTTATATAGGGATTTTTTGGTATTTCTGGCAAAAATATATCAGCCACGACGCTATTGCTAGGATATATCTATATCCTTTTTTTTGCTTTTTTGTTATATTTTTATTTTTCTTAAATAAAAATTCAAATTAATTTTCTATTCACTATGGTATTTGGTAATAGTTGTGGTAGTTAAAAACCAATGCGTATAGTCATATGATCAAATTTTATTTATGCTCATATGAGTATAATTTTTATTTGTTACTCTTAAATTTAACCATATTTTATTTAGATTTTGTTCCCGGAGGAATAAAATAACATTTGAGAACCAAAAATGAATAACAAGAAAACTATATTTAAATTTTAAGTTGAAAGATTAATAAAATCAAGATACGAACATTATTTATTCATTATACCTAATAGTTTAATTTTTTAGGAATATTTTTGCTCATATTTCTCATAAATTTCTTTTAACTTCTCTTAAAATTTTATTAATATGTTGTTGTTAAATTTTTGATTATCTCAAATAATGTATTTATTCAAATTTTGAAGTGCATCTACAGAAACTTATAAGAAACTGTGATTTTATTTTAAGTTCTTGAAGTTTTTAGAAAGTCCCCTTTAAAATTTGACAAATTTCTTTGCATTTCACTGATCGACATACCGAAACGGGATAATCGATTCAGTGATCAACGGAATTGTAATTCAATCAATTCAGTGAGGTTCTCTATTAAGAAGGAACATTTGTACAAAGATGGAATATAAACTTCCAAAGATGAACAAACCGTTTAGATAGCTGACAACGAAACGACGAAAATCATTATAAGAATTTTACAATTGCAGAAGACTGTTGAACACAATTCGCTATCATCAAATATTTTGAAGTGAGGCTGTGGTGAAATGGTATAATAAATCGGAACCAAAATAATGGAGAGTATTTTTTTGGCATGGGACAATGTTTTTATAAGGTTTAAAGCCAATCTGTTAAACCGTTTTATTAGGACAACAAAAACAAAAACATTGATTAATTTTTGGCTAAAATAAATAATGGCTCTCAATCAGCAATGGGTTAACGAAACAGAATGCAACATAGCCTACAATCATTTACAGGTAATGGGTTTTGCCTTACTAAATGAGAGCTCCAAGTCCATAATAATAACTCCATAATAGAAAATATTAACCAGACAAATTAACAAACTTTCTGATTTATATATTAGATGAAGGATATGATTGTTATTTTTGAAGGATATGATTTTATTTCGGTCTTGGGAGTTGTGTGGAAGATACCCGAACAACCATTCCAATTCATCTGAAATTTTATCAGGGATTCAGGAAACAGCACCCTAGTACCAAATTTGAAGTTTCTATCTTTATTAATTTCGAAAATATGCTTGTTCGGTTTTGGGAGTTGTATGGGAGGTATCCGAACAGCTCCTCTAATTCATCTCAAATTTTCGACAAACAAGAGATTCAGGAAACAACACCCTAGTATCAAATTTGAAGTTTATATCTTTATTAATTTCGAAGATATGCGTATTCGGTTTTGGGAGTTGTATGGGAGGTACTCGGACGCATGGTCCGATTTCGCCCATTTACAATATCCGCCTTACCCTAGTCATTGTTAACCTACAGTATAAATTTCATTAAGATAGCATCATTATTTTTTGAATTATCGTGCGTACGGACGGACGGACGGACGGACGGACGGACATCGCTAAATCGTGGTTAGGTAAATACATGTCTATACCTAACTCGCTTCCTTTTGGTGGCTACAAACACTATACCAAAACCCTATACTTAATGTGTAGGGTATAACAAGATTATAAAGAATTTTATTGGTTTGATTATAATATAATGAAGCTTTTAAGTGTTGTAATATTTTATCATCAGTTACCAGTCAGAAAAGTAAAGTTCAAACGACATTATGCTGTAATGCTGAAAAAAAAAAACAATGTTAAATGTTCTGAAATGATAAAATATTTTAGTTTTTCTTTAAAGTATTCTAATTTTAGTTCCAATATTTTCATTTAGTAATATCACTTGAATAAGAAATCCAATGGATTTACCATTATCGCTTAAGCTTAATTTCATGAAAAAAATAAAATAATTTTTCGAACAATTTTTTTTCCAAATATATTTTTAAAGTTATTAAATTAAAAATAAAATCTCCAATACTAAAAGAAGTGAAGGACTAAACGAAGTCAGCTTCATGCAGTTTAAGCGGAAAATCGGAAAACCGCAATTTTCTGAATATTTAAAAAATAATATAACAATATAATATATAAATTGATATTACTAAGACGAAATAATTAAAAAAACCCGAAAGTTTAAAATTCTTTTGAAGTCCTCATATCTCTAAAACAAATGTAGGTATCTCAAAATTTTAAGAAAACTAATTAAATAAAGTAAGTAAATGTATTAAAAAATGAATAAGTAGTACCCATATTACTTCATTATATAACCTACTTACTAACTATATTACTTACAAATTTTCATTCCTGTTATTTAACAGCTATAAGGTGACAACTTGATAACACTTAAAATACCTAATAATAATTTTGATATACGATAAATACATATAATACATTATATAAAAAATAAAATCTATAAATTTTCCTAAAATAATGTATAGGTACTAGCAACAAATTTTCATTATTTTAATTAAAATATTTCCGCTCAAGAAATCCTAAAAGAATTTTTATTTTGTGGTCAATCAACTTAAAAAAAATAGAAATCTTAAATATTTTCTTAAATTTAAAAATAATAATTTGCTTAAAAAAAAAAAAAAATTCCCTGTAAATTTGAATAAACTTAAAATAAAAGGGAATGTATTTTTAAGCTTAAATTATATATATAAATTTATATATTTATAAGGTGAAAATTTAGTCCTTGAGAAAATTTTCACATGTTCAAAAATTTATATAAAATTTTACTAATAATTTTTACTTATAAATAACTTAGTTAAAAATATAAGTTTAAATCCTATATGATGGAATTTCTTTAATGTTCTTCAATAGAAAAGTATTGGTATAGGATGCAATAAATGCAAAAACTAAATACTTAAATTATTTTAAAATATATACTAAATGTATAAAGCTATAGAAACAATTATTTAATATTTATTTTTTTTTATCACATATATATATCTGTATAGAAATAGTTTCCTTTTTTTTATTTAGTTTTGAACATTTCCACTTTCTATCTATAATTTTTCTTTTGTTTTTTTTTTTTTTTTTTTTCTTTTTTATGTTCTCCTGTTCTTTTATTGAAAGAGAAAAACTTAATACCTCTTTTGTATAAAAGTTCCTGTTAAATATCACAATAGTTTCGTTGAATGAAAAACTTTTCTAAAATATTATTATATCATACTCGAAATTTCCTTATGTTATTCATATATAGAAAAAAAAAAACAAAAAAAAAAAGGGAAAAATTAAAAAATAAAAATTACCACAGCTTCACAATAGACATTTTATTAATAGTTTTGAATGTGTTGTAAATTTCAGTGGTGCCGCAGTGATTCTATATAGTGTACAATTGTATAATGGTAACATATTATAAAAAAAATTGTTTTATTGTGCAATATAAAATGTAATTGTAATATTTTATCTTAAGGGAATAAATTTATTTTAAGTAGTCGACTTTCGTAAGTAATAAGAAATTATTTTAAGTAAATTCTATATATATATATATATATATTTTTAAATCATTTTTTGAACTTGTATTATTGATTTTAATAATTAGATTAGTTTAAATGAGTAGTATGGGATAGTTTTAATCAGGACTGTCGGAAGTTCAAATTTCGATTCAACTCATTACTTCACTCAAATTTGGAGTTAGCTCATATTTTAAGAAATATATATATGAGCTAACTCATACCTTGAGTTATATGCATGATTTGAAGAGACTGTTAGAACTAACTCAAATGTTTAGCTAGTATAATCTAAATTAACTCAAACTTTGAGTTAAAAATGAGTTGGCACGACTCAAATCAATTCAAATTTATTAATTTTTTTTTTTCTTTATTAATATTTATTAATTTATTTTATTACTTTTAAATCATAATATTTTTGAGACTCAGACGATGAAGACCAAAATAATAACATAAAAGGTTATAAAATATTTTTGGAATATGATTTCCTTACAAAATAACAACTTAAATGTTTTATAAGGGAGCGTTCCATAATCTCGGTTTAGCTAATACTTTTTTTAAAATCTCGTTTTTAGAAAATTTCGTTTTAGAAAATCTTGTTTAGAAAATCTCGTTTTGAGAAAATCTCGTTTTTTGAAAATCTCGATTTAGAAAATCTCGTTTTTTATTGAAAAATCTCGCTTTTTTAAAAAATTTCGTTTTTTTATATCTGTTTTTTAAAATTTTTTCTTGTATCTATTAAAAAAAAATAAAAGAAAATTGGAAAAATTTATATTTTTTCAAATAAAAAAAAGGCGGAAAATTAATTACAAAAGCTGTTTCTAACACAAATCACAATAAATTAATAATGAACGTATGGAATGGAAGTGCATTAGTACAAATTAAATATGATTATGTCATTTTGATAAAAAAAAAAATGTTATAATATGTGAATATCTGATAAAAAAACATGTGAAAAGATTTGTTCTTTAAGTTTCTTTTTTTTTTTCTTGTATCCTAAAAATATGCAATTACTTTTATGGTTTAATACACAATAAACGACCTACATAATTATTTTATTTATTTTATTTATATTAATATTACATACATAAATGTAATGCAATATTATTAAACCATCTGCTACCAAGGCCATTATAGGTTTTTATACTATTATTAAATTATATACTAATATTATTTATTTTGTTTATATTATATACTGTATATTTACATTATATTTGGTCGTAAGGGAAGTATGTAAAGAAAAAAACACTTACTACCTGTGCAGGGATCGAACCAACATTCCTTCGATTAGTACGCCACACGCCTACCCACTAGGCTACCGAAGCCTCAACGACCTATATAAGCATAAGTAAAGTAGAGTAAATATAAGATATTGGAATTGCATATATTTAGGATGGAAACCAAAAACTTGTCATTACAAAATATTATATAATATTATTTATAATGTCATTCAAATTGTTTATATTTATTCTAAATGCAAACACAATATACCTGCGTTACGTTTTATGAAATTCCGTTTGTTATACTTTAATTTATTTTGTTTATAAAATTAATATTTAGTTTTTTCCATCAAATTCACTTATTTTCAAAAAACTTTTCTAATTTTCATTTAAATTTTTTTTAAATTAAGCTATTCGTTTTTTGTCGTCGACTTGTCATCACAATAATCACTTCAAATCAATAAAAAACATCTTATCTTTGGGCCGGTCCAAATAAATAAAAAAATTAACAAAATATAAAAAAAATGAGATTTTCTAAAACAAGATTTTCTAAAACGAGATTTTCTTAAAACGAGTCTAAACGAGATTTTCTAAAACGAGATTTTCTAAAACGAGATTTTCTAAAAACGAGAATTTCTAAAAACGAGATTTTCTAAACGAGATTTTTTAAATGAGATTTTCTAAACGAGATTTTCTAAAACGAGATTTACTAAACCAAGATTTCAGACCAAACCCGTTTTATAATAATAAAGGTTTTCGGTTTGTAAAAAATCTTCACCAAGCAGCGTGTCTGTGGAGAGATTATTTTGTATTGGTAAATTAGTTTTGACACCTAGTGTAGATGTCGATTAAACGAAGGCAATTTCGAAAAATAATTATTTTTTTTTTAATATAAATGAGAAATTATAAGCGTTTATAGGTAGAGATTGCATTATAAAATACAAATAATATTTTTCTTAATTTACCCCGTTTTCGTGTTTTTTTTTTTACAGGAACGAAAATTTATTTATGTTTACATTTGAATATTGTCTTGTTTTTAAAATAAAAAAAAATATGTATTTAATTATGTAAAACAAAATTAGAATTTCCTTGTTTTTCTTAATACAAACAATGAATTTCAGATTATTTTTAATATAAATATCACAATTTAAATTTTAAATACCTACTCATATATTATGAATTTAAAAAAGTGAGCTAATTTGAGTTACGCTCAATTCAAGCCAAACTCAAGTTCAACTTGAAATTTGAGTTAACTTACATTAAAGCTAACTTAATATTTGAGTTATCTCAATGAATCTGATTAGCTGTATCTCCCAAATTATAAGGTAACTCATTATTTTAGTTGAGCTTTGACTTAAGTTTCGTATTTGAGTTTGCACATTTCCAACTTTGGTTTTAGAACCACATTAACACTGTGATAAAATATTGAATACAATTTAATATTGGGTACTATATACATTATATAATTTACGAATTCACGAAACAACCACTGATATGTAACAAGTTTTATCTTAAAAAATTTTTAAATTAACTACAAATTTATGTTTTTCATTATATATTCTAAGAATATTTTTCGAATGGACTTTTAAATAAAATCATTTGGGCGGATATATTGTATATAAAATATGGTATTTATATTTCTTAATATTACAGTTATTCTATAGTTTATAATAACAATATAATAATATTAATATATAAATATATAAGTTGTAATTCAAGTTTTCCTAAGGAACTATCTATGTACGTACATATATTTATAATATTAAATTGTATAGGTTTAAGTTTATAAAACTAAACTTTTTTATTTTTCAGATTCAATACACCATATAAAATCATAAGAAAGGAAAGAAGAAAATGTACCAAAAAAATGTTTTCCGTCTATTTTATGAAATTTAATAAGTGTTAACAAAATATTATATTACATTGTACAGTACTTTACAATATTATTGTAACTGTTTGTTATATTTTCATTAAAATTTGATTTTCCTGTAATACTTACCTAATATTTTCTTAATAATTTCCGTACTTACCTAATATTTTTTTTTTATTAAAAAAAATTAGCTTTATTTTTTTACTTATGAAATTTTAGTTTTAGTTAAGTTTAAATTTTGTACTTGATATCCTAGTATGTATATAAAATTTCGTGCTATACATTTATAACATTTTACTCAACTGATTATGCCTTTTTAAACCATTTCTTGTTTATTTCACATTTTCTTCAAATATATTTTTATTTGAGTTTTAATAAGTTTGTCTATGCCAGATGTAAATCTAGCCTAGTTTAGACTAGAGACTACCGGTAGACTAGCCTAGTTTAGACTACCGGTTGTAATACACCGGTTTTATTTTCGCCTAATTAAAATTTTGTGATAGCTGTATAACGATTATGTCTACAAGCTATAGATCAGAAAGAATATATTTAAAAAGAATTCCTTCTGATACTGTTTCCTTTTGCAAGTGCAAGGACTGGACATTCATTGAAACGACTGATTACTTTTCATCTATGTATAACTTCTAAAAAAATAATTGAAGGGAAGTTCGAATAACCTTCGGATATTATGACAAGGTATTCGGTCGATACCACAGTGTTCAATTAAAACTCCCATCATATTATGCTGTTGGAGGAATACAAGTTTAGTTCATAGTTTTAGATACAATTTACGTTAAGTCTGTTTGACTACAGTTCAAATGCTTAGAGAAAACAATTTGCAGTTTCTAAATGTATTGGTTGATTGTTGTGACCATAATATTTACTGGTTCTCATAGGAATTGTGAGATTCTTCGGAAAATTTGGAGAATTGTTCCAGTCTTAGCTAGTATGTCAGCTATAAAGTTACATGAACGCCACTGTGCCTGTTCTTTAGAATACCTAGAGAAAACGAATGTCGAAGATTTCATCTATAGTGAATATTAACAAAACTTATTTCTTTTGTGTAATACTGTATACTTTTGTTAATATAATGGTAATATGAATACGAAAATAAGAAAAATGTGTATGTAATCGGAGGAAGTAGCAATATTATTTTTATCATTTATATATTACATATATATAAAATTATATATATGGGTATGTGTTTTACAGGAGCAAATTGATAGTATTATTTTTTCCACTTGAAGAGAAAAAGATATTTACTTCTAAAACTGTAATAAATCGCAGGAATTAACTTTTAACATTTTTCTTATAATTTATTTTCTCCCTTATAGTTTTTATAGAAACTTCATTTTGAAAAACCTTTACTTCCTTATGAAAAATAAATATACCTGAAAAATAAATATTATAAAAAAAAAAAATAAAATATTTTAAATACATATTACAAATTGGACGCATCCCCAGATTAAGTTTTTGAATAAAACATTTATTTATACATACTTATATATATTACAATTATGAAGGTTTGTGAAACATAATATTATTTTTTATATGTCAGAGCAATTACTTAAGAAAACAACAATTTAAGAGACTCATATGAATTTAATTCGATTGATCAATTCGTTTAATATTAAAAACGAAGAAGAGTTCAGTAGAGTAGTAGAGTAAACTGTTTAAACTGTAGGATTTCCGTATGACCATAATATATGCTTTTTCCATAAAATTTGATCTTCTTTTACAAAATTTTAGATGTTTTACTTAATTAAGTAACAAGATATGCATATTTATGTCAATTTCGTAGTTGTATGGCAACTATTCCAACTTGTTGCCCTAAATCAACCACATATTAAAGAAGTTTTTACCATAAAACTTAATTATGTTCTAATATAAGCAAGCTATCTAAACCTAATATAAGCAAGCTACCTAGCAAACAAATTTTACAAAAGTTCCTAGAATACAATTTGACATCCTTTCACACAATTGCACATACTTAACTCTAATAGACCTTGAGTTATTTTCATTTAAAAAGAAGAATTGTATGGCAGCTACCCGAACCTGTCGTACCAGCACAATCAAATTTCACAGAATTTATTTCCATGCAACTTGAATCTTTTCCCATACCTAGTTTCAACAGACACTGAGTTTTGTATATATGAAGAAAGAAGTTGTTTGGCAATTACTCGAACCCGTCAGCCGAACTTGCTGAATTTAAATAGCAAAACTATTAGTTTTTCATAAGTGACGTGGTAAAAATTTCATAAATCTAGCTCCTTTATTTTTTGAGTTATCATGCGGGGGGACGGACAGGCGTACATTTCATAATTCCGAATTCGATTCTACGCCAATCCATACATTTATCTATATCTAGCTCGACTCCTTTAATGTGTCACAAACGCAGTGGCAAATTTATTATAACCTTACATATACCTATATACGGGTATAATGAATTTATTTTTAAAAACTTGTGGAAAATAATTGTAAACTTATTCAATTCAAAATAAATTGAGTTGATTGTTTTATAATTATAATTAACTTCTTTTAACAAATCTATTATAAAACATCAAGAAGGGGTACACATATCCTTGAAACAAACATCTGTATGTAATTTTAAATTGACCTAAAAAGGGAAAATGAACAGATTTCAAAAGTTGAATGAGAATAATTCTGAAAAAGAAGAGGGTAAAAAAATGCAGCTATATTTTAGGAGTGAATCGAATATGTATATAAGTTAAGATGAAACCAAACTGATTTCTATTTTTAAAGGTACTGTTTAAGTAAAGGTAACAAATTCTGCAATTTTTTATAAACAATCTTTGGAATTTAAAGTCAGTCAAAGGAAAAATGTAAATGAAGGATACACATTATACATTTTTTATAAACTGTCTTTTGTAGTGATATTACTGAATTGTTCTCAGAATTAAATGTGGTGCAAAATAAACACCATTTAGAGGAAAAGACTCATACCATTATATGCCGAATATATGCAATGTACATTTACCAAAAGGAAAAGCAGTTAAATTAAATAAACTAATACAAAGATCAAGTTAGACAAGGTCATGTAAAAAAAAATTTACCAACACCCTGATGATAACAAGCAATCTAGCGGATAAATTAAATTAAGTTTCTTCGATAAGGTTGGTAATAGAGGGATTCATTTAGAAAGTTCATTATTTGTAAAATTGTCTTTCTAAAAGAGCCAGAAGAAATATAGTCAACCTTATAACGATAATATTTTAAAAGTTATTTTATAGTTAATATAAAAGTAGTAATATTTTCACGCAGTAAAGAACGAAAATATAACCAGTGTATATACTCCACACCCAAGGAGTAAGGATTTCTTAGCTAAAACAATATCAAAATGATATTTTAATAATAAGCATTTTTACTAAGGAAGAAATGCAATTCGTTTCACTTGACAATGGAACATGAAGGGTTTATGGTAATAATGTGGAATTGGTTGATAATTATTTACCATCCACGGTCGATGTAATTAATTTGCTTCGATAAATTTTGATATTTTTGGTAGTTAATGTCACCTGTTATAAAGTAAAAATCAAATAATTCTTGTAGAGGATAACAGATGGCGTACAAAGAACAAAACAATTCTTGCATTTCATAGTTTTGTACAAACAATAAAAAAGCTACAGTCGACTAATAAACGGCTTACTGAAACTAATAATCCCAGAAACTGAAAAGAAGCCAAATTTAAAAAATAAATGTTTTAGTGGATGTCCTATGCTGCTTATAGGAGTAGAAAACAGGAAAAAAAAGTCTCCTGTCATTAAAATCAAAATTCCTTTTTTTTTAAACATTGAAGCCAATTTAATCTGAAGAAAATTATTTTTTTGACAACATCCAAATATAATTCCGATAAATATTTTAATATAATATTTTTTAATGAAACACAATAAACAAGTTAAATTTTACTAAAATATCCATTTTGGAATTATTCCACAATTTAATTCAACCAAAAATTTTAAAATACTTTAACTAATATTATAATGAACTCTCTTTAATCTTTATTAAAGAAAAATAAATCTTAAACATAAATTAGAAAATAATTAAAAAAAGATTTTACAACTTTTTTTTCAGTTCATAATATTGGATTGAATGGGTGCATATAAAATGATTCCATCATCAGGATGTAAAGAAAATGAAAAAAAAAGAACCAAATTAAAATCAAACTTCAAGTAGATTTTTTTTTAACAACATTTTAAGAATAAAATCGAAATTACTATGGATCATAAAATTCAAATTTATAAGAACAAAATAAAAAAATAAAAAAAAAAACAAAATGGCGAACTTTATTGTTAACGTACATAACGTTAAAATATTAAAGTACCTTGAAGATCTAATATTAAATTTAAAAGTTTTATAATAAGGCAACACCTGCTGTTGTCAATCTTTCAGTTTTATGGTGCACCTTCAAGATTTCTTGTATCATATTAAAACCAGAATAATTAGAAAAAACAGAACAGAAACAGAAAGTTTTTTTTTTTAAATGCTACGGAAGTTGAAATAAAAAATAATAAAAACAAAGCAAAAAAATGTAAAGAAAAATAAATAAATAAGTTAATAAGGCAAAAAGTTAATTTCATACAAGATTAATTTCTTTTTAATAAGTAGCGGAAAGCTAATTTCATGTTATTATACATCAAAAAGATGTACCATATATACGTTAAAAAAATAAAATATAATCATTATTTTTTTTTTTTTTGGTTTATTTTGCTTTTGATTTATTTTTTACCTCGAAGAGATAACAGTTCTATATTATGTTATTTCGCCGCTTTTCAGCTTGAAAAAATGTAAAAAATATTTAAAATAAATCACCTAAATTTTAGTATTTAATTGTGGATTATTATAAACTAAGGTCGTATCCGAAACTAATGCACTTCGCACTAAATACTAGCTTATCGCATTAAATTAATTCCGAAAAACTCCGAAATTTTTTTAAAGCATTCGAAAATAGTGCAGTAAATTGTTTGATCGCATTTGATTATCTGTCAATATTTTAGTGTACTCTTGACTACACTAAATGTTCGCCCTAAAAGAGTAATATATATGTAAGTAAAGAATGTGAAGTGTCTAGTGTCAAGTGCTAGTGCGATAGATTCGAAAATGACCTAAGAATAGAAATGTTAAACAAATTTGTTTGCTGTACGATTTACCAAACTATAATTTTTATTTAAACATAAGATTCTTTTATATCAAACATATTATTAATGTGCTTATAAACTAGATTTTGTTTATTTTTTGATATAAAATTTATTCCGTTAGAAAAAGTTAAAAAATTTTTATTATATAGTCTTGGCTAATAAGAAACTTTTCTTTAAATATTTTTTATGTTCGCTTATTTACGTTGACATATGTTTGAAAAGAGAAGCTTCTCTGAAAATGATTGATTTATCTTTCTTTAATCATTTAGCTGATTAAAATTAATCAAAGCCAATAGTAGCTAAGTTTAAACTATTGTTTTGTTGTTATTAACCGATGTTATTAAAATATGCAGTTAAGCTAAACATTAACGGTGGATATGAATTATTTATGAAAACATCATATTATCATACCCCTTCACTTCCCGAACTGACTTGTGAGTGTATGGTATTGCTGCTCGAAAATATGGTATTCCTACTTGAATATTTCATAAACACTTTAAATATTATTGTATCACTGGTAATACTATTACAAAAATTAGCTTTAACTTTTACGTTTGTCGGTGATGGTTAGATGAACCGTGAAAAATATAACGCATGTATACCAGTGTTACGTTGATTTATATGAAAAATTGCATCGCAGTAACCATAGTAATTGTGTTAATATATAAAATGAACGTCTATAAAATACAGCTTTTGGTAAAAATTCTAAAAATATTCGAATTCATGAAATAGTAAAAAAAATTAATAAAGCTAAAAATCGTTTCATACCAAATTTATTTGATTTTTCTATGACTTTAATTACTTAAAACATTACTTTTGATTAAAAAGCAAGAATATAAACATTTTCAATTTTTTGTTTTACTTTTTAGCACATTTCCAAAAAAATTTTGAAAAAATGTGCTTATTAGTTTCACTCTGTCCGTCCGTCCGTCCGACTGTTTACAAAACTTCTACACCGTTAAAGATAGAGAAAAAAAATTTTAACCATAGGTAGGTCTCATAAAAAAAATAATTTTGTGGAACAACTTTTTCATGTACCCCCCCCCCCATTATGGAGCTACAACCCCTCAAACTTTGAAAAAGCCCTATTTTTAAATACATATATCTTATGTTCTGCTTAAGATTTTTTCAATCTGAAAACGTCATTCGACGGGTATTTCTTTTATATTTGTAAATTAATATCAAAATTATACAATTTTTTTAAATTTAGTATTTAAATTTACCGTTATGTGAAAACCAAATTTTGCATGATTTTTCTACTTTCATAACTCCGGCACGCTTTTAGATAGAGCCTTGAAATTTTGAGGCAAGAAAGAACTTTTAGAATTAGTATAAGTTTGCTCAGAAATTTTTTTTGGACCACCCCCTGTTTATGAGCTATTAGGGCTTAAAAATTGAAAATTTGCTATTTTTCAACACCTGTAACTTAGGAACCTGTACACATTTTACTTCTGCAAGATATAAAAATTAAAGCTACAGTAATATATTTTTACGTGTGTTAAAGGTTTATTTTAGTTTTAAAGGGTTCCAAAGTTGCAGCTCTTCAAAATTGCGAAAAAGTCCCATTTTCAGATGTATATATCTCAGGCTCTGCGTAATAGTTTTGCAATCTAAGACCGCCAGAAGACCGGAAATTTTATTATCTATATAAAACAATATCAAAATTATGTGATATTTTGTAATTTACGATTTAAATTTACCGTTATGTGAAAACCATATTTTACATGATTTTTCTTCTTTCATAACTCCGGCACGCTTCTAGATAGAGCCTTGAAATTTTGAGACAAGAAAGAACTTTTAGAATTAGTATAAGTTTTCCCAGAAAATTTTTTGGTAGCACCCCCTCTTTATGTAAGAGTTATTACGTCTCAAAAACTGAAAATTTGCTATTTTTAGGCACCTGTAACTTAGGCAGCTGTACAAATTTTTCTTCGGCAAGACATGAAAATTAAAGTTTCAATAATGTATTTTTACGTGTGTTAACGGCTTTTCTTATTTATATAGGATTCCGGAATTACGGCCCCTCAAAATTTCAAAAATGTCCTATTTTCACATTTTTTCTTATTACATGAAATTTTCAAATTTTTGTGTAAGTCACACTTCTAAACAGTTTGTATTGAGTTTTAGAAATGTGCGCTTTTAAAAACCGTTGGTTTACATTCTACCTTGTTTTTTTATATTATTGTGTATTTAAATTATAAAAACTTGGAATGGGCCTTAGCATATCTATACCTACCATAGTATATCATTTAAATTAACTCGAATGCAGAAAAATAAATCTTCTAGGAACACAAATTTAGCGAAATCATATTGCATATCATATCATACATAATATTATCACGTCGAAACGTTTTTTCTAAGGTTGTTGATTTTATTTTATCGAATCTGTTAGTTAAATTAAGAATCTTTTGTAATAGGCTAAAAAAAAAATAAAAACAAAAGTAGATTAAAATTTCTTGTTTTTTTTTAATCCTTATGGTATTTTGCGTATATTTTTAATGTTAAAAGCTTATGGTTAATTTTGTGAAGCGCAGTAAATGTATACTTTGTTTATATCGGATATTTTTTTTTTTAAATTTTATGATCCAAAATCTTAAGTTATTTTTATTGTCTATACTCTAAGATTATTTTTATCTGTAATGGTTTTAAAAAGAAAATCTTTAAAATACTGTGATTGTCCTTAAAAACTTATTTAAGGTTAACTTTAGTTTTTTGCTAATATATCTACTGATATAATTTGAATAAATTATAGGAATATAATCAAATAAAGAAAACAATCTTTTAATTTTTATTAATTTTAGTTTTACAATATTATCGTAATAAATATACAGTATCTAAATATAAAATTTTCTCTCAGTATTAGATGTTAGTAAATAGGTCTTCAATTTACTATAACATCTAATACTGAGTAAGGATACAATAGAAAGAACAAATGAAGGCTTGCTCTAACTTAAATAACAAAATTTCACGGTCAGAGTTTAAAATTGGGTCTAATGATGCCTGAGGAAAACGGCACGAAACTTAACAAAAATCTGTGCAACACATTATTTTCTATTACTCACTAAAGGTCCAGGTTGGATTTACAAAAAATATATCAATTTGATGTAAGTACAGTGGTTATTAATTTTGAACCACAACAGATACTTCATCTCTATGAATCTCGCGTCTTAGCAAAAGTCAGACTAAAATCCCATATATTGAATACTTCATATAAACTAATTTTATTTCCAAACTGCACGGGCTGGTAATAGAACTCTCCACGTTTGTCATATTTGAGCTAAGATAGAATTCTTGAGAGCAGCTAGTTAATTAAAACAACCAACAGCGGATTTCTAAATAAATACTATTTAGCGGACTATAAATTAACTTTGAACAAACTAAACTGAGTTATAGAAAACAAGTAACTATAAAAAAAAAGTTAGTTTGTGAAGAATGAACAGCATTAAGGTGACTAAATACAATTCACATAAACTTTTATACGATCGATTAAATATCTTTGTTAAATAATTTTCGTCTTATCAACACGAAATTAAATTATTGCTGTTGGATTATGTATGTTAATATATATATGTATAATATATGTATAATATGAAAATTTATATTATTTCAATTTATATCTTATTTGATTCCAAATTTATAGAATTTAAACTAAACTGCAGTTGGAAACTTGTTAAAATCACCCTATATATAATTTTATGTTTTTCTTGACATATTCGATCCCCCATTGGAAGGAAAAATCATTGAGAGACAGACACCCTGTATATTATAATATTATATTTACATTATATTTGGTAGCAAGAATTTGTCTTCAATTGAAAAATGTGTAAAGGATTTTGCCTCGATTAATATACCGTGTGCTTAGCCATTCAGTGACCGAGACCCTCATTATTCTGATAGTAGTAGCTTTTAATTTGCATATATTTAGGCTGATTGAATGTCAAAAATAAGTTAATGAAAATTTTAATAAGTTTACACTTCTATGAATTCGGCGGCTTGTATTTAATAATCAGTGGTTCTTGCCCACGTCAAAGTTTTATAAATACAAATGTATCCGGAGATAAAGCGAAACTAAATTTCAGAATTTAGATGAAAAGCCGTTTAAAGATGTTGAACGAAAATACAGACAAATAAAAATTCTTGGAGTATTGAATTTCAATACTATATAGTAAAAAAAAAAGAATAAATCTTTATCTCAAATTTATATTAATATGCAACGTAATTTCTAGGAAACGTAATTTCTTTTTATTTATTATTTAATAACTTTAATGTCAAAGTTTTAAATGAAGACTAGGACTAAATTTTACTAAATTCAAATAAATTAAACTGTTTTTGTTTTTAACTTACCTAGGCTTATTGATTATCGATTAATAAAAATAGTTTATAATTTTTTCAGGTTCATAACATTCATAAGTCCAAAAATTCCAGAAATAAAATAAAATTCCAAAAAAAAAAAACAATTTCAAATCGATCATTCAATTTTAAGAATCATTAAAATAGAAAAACAAAAATTATATTCATATAATAATAATATGTACATCCTACACGTTTTGTTGGTATAGGTATGTATTAAGAATAATAAGCCATAATAACCCATATTAACAAAGTTATTTTATAACTTGTGCCTAACTATAGTTAATATCAAAATATGCAGGGTGAAATTTAAATTTCTAAAAACAAAATTATTTTAATTATTCTACTAGCTGTCAATTTAATGTCAATTTTTGAAATTAATGTGTTACCATATTAAACGACATTCAAAATGAGTCCTTATTTATTTATTTTGTGCCAATATCGATATATCTGATGAAAACTTAGCTTGTTAGACATTTGGGCCAACTACTATATCATAAGTTTATAAGGGAGGTGACGTTTGGTTGGTTAAAACCCAACACTACCAAAGAGAATTTGCGTTTTGATAATAATTGATGTCTTTTGAAATTCTCACCCATTTTCGAGAAAAAATGTATCTTTTCTTAGGATTGTTTTTAATAATATAAGAAGATTGTATTGTTGTTGGCAACATTTTTATATAATATAACTTACCTTTCTTCAAAATTTCTACAGTTCATATATCTAAAAGTAAGATATCAAAAAATAAGAGAACAAGTAATAATTTAGCATTAATAATAAAACATAAGAATTAACTACCAGTAATACAATAACTCCTTACCAAATCATTAATAATTTTATTTTGAATTTTTTTATTAATAAAAATGTATAATAGGCAATTTACTAATACGATTATGAAGTTTTTATTTTGTTTTTTGTTTTTTTTTTTTTTTTTCTTTCATTAAAAACTTTCAATAAAGAATTAACCAACTGTTGATTCTTCTAACTTTTCTGACAATGTTTTGGTTTTTAATACCATCATTTTTTTTGTTTTGTTTTTTTTTTTTTATCATCATTTAATGTTTAATGGATTATTATTGATATTGGTATATAAATAAAAGAAACCATTTTGATTTCTATTTAATATTATGTACATGTCGATACATTGTCGATATTAATAATTAACAGATTGCTTATTTTTTTTGTTATAGATTTACTTTTGTATTGAATTTTTCAGAGGTAGGGTACGAAATTTCGACATTTTTAATCTTTTAAACTCACTTTTTAAATGGGATAAAAGTAGCAGTCTACTCCTTGCATTTTGTATAGGAAAACGAAGAAGAAGGAAACTTAAGAAAACGATGCAAAGATTTCGAAAAAGGATTTTAGCAAAATGATCAAGCGGCTTCTTCAATTTCCTCTTTGTATTTCGTTGAGATTTGAGAAGAAAATAAGTAAAAAGTTCACATCAAATTGCAATTTTATCTTCAAATTCCTTATGTTAGATTTGAATTCCTAGAGTTATTCACTTTTTCTTCACTGTTAAAATATTTGACGGTAGAATATACATTTTACATTTTTAAAATTTTCTACGGAAGAACTGCATATTATGTAAAAATTTAAATGATTGAAATGAATGAAATGAAATGATTTTATTTAATGATTTATCAATTTAAAAAGTTGTGGTAGATATCTAAAACCTAAGTTCAGAGTTTATAGATTGATGACAGAGATGGGGAAATAACTGAATTGAAAAAAGAATATTGCTCTGACAAGATTGAAGAAAATGGAAAAAGAAATTATTTTGTTGTTAAAGGGAAAATAAAAACTGAAAATGTTTATTAATGTTTGTAATAAAATTTTATTACTTTGTCTAAAAAAAAGAAATTTTACAAATCTATAAACATATGTAATTTGTTCTATAGGTTTTTTACTTTAGAAAATTTTATTATTATTTTCAAAAATCAAAATTTTTCAAGATTTTTCGATATTATAAAGCAAGATTTCGAAAATCGCGTTTCAAAAGAAAAGAAGATTTTGAGATTTTTAAAAAGTGTATAATTAAAAATGTCGAGATTTCGTACTGCTCCTATTTTGTAGCTAAATAAAAAATAAACAAAAAAAAAATACGATACGCTAACGATAACCTCTTGAGAATTTTCTTCGAAAATAAAATTTATTACGAAACATTAAATATGTTTTTAGATATTAAGTAGTGTATACAATATACATATACATATGTATTTTATAATGAACTTGTAAGTATGTTCTACTTAATTCGTTACAGTCAATATTAATTTGAAATTAATTGCATTGAAAATATGAAAATAATTAAACTGAAAATATTTTCCTATCTAACAGAAATAAACTGTAAAAAAATACAGTAGAAATAAATAGGTATAAAAAAAAAAAGAAAATTTTTTTTAAGAAAAATATGGCACGTTTCTAAAGAAACAAAATAAAGTTTTAGAAACTCAAAAGTTTTTTATTTTAATTTAAAGATGTATTTCTAGCCCCATCTAAGCGTATGTAAATTAATTAGTATATTTTATTTTTAGTTTTAGTTTATATAGCATTACTGCAATAAACCACTTTTACCATCTATCTTACATTATATTATTATGTAATATAACACAAAACAAGGTTTTATAACATAATTATCTTAAACTTTTTGACATATTTTGTATCTTATATATTTAATTAAGAACGAATAATATGTGTTTAGTATATGATGCAAAAACGACATACAAATTTATTTTATAGTTTAAACGAATTTGCTTTTCATTTGTTTTCTTGGCTTATATTAATATGGATACAAGGTCTACAAATATTTATATACCACAGAACATGTGGTTGGTTTCTGTATATGTGTATCAGAGAAGGAAAATAAATTTGATAGAAAAACATTAATGTGATGCATAAAACCGGCATTTTAAAATAATATAGATAGATATAATTTGAATTTTTTTTTCTAGGAATATTACAAAGTCGTTATTTTTGAAATAGTTGAAGATTATTTTTTGAAGTATAACTGCTCCAAACCGATTTTTTTCTAATTTTTTACAAAACAAATTCGATAGAGGCCTCGGTGGCCTCTTAGGTAAGAGCGTATAAAATACGTTGTAAACACCGAGGGAGTGTGGGTTCGAATCTCACACACGTTGTAAGTGTTATCCTCCCTTACGACATTTACAGCAAAGTCTGTATGTGGCCACGCCATTTATGTGGCAGAGAAATGCACTAAAAAAAAAATTCAATAAAAAAAACTCATTTTACTTTTGTGTAGGTCCCAATTAGTGATTAAAATGTATTACATTTGGAAATATTGATACAAAATTCAAATTATCTGCATATTGTAAATATTTCTTCAACCACCCAATATTATAAAACCGAGTAAATTAAAAATAATGACATAAGATTAGCAATGATGTGTTAAATCTGGATCGAGCTCGACAGCTGTACGGAACGAAAACCCGTCTTTTGTATTAAGTACGATTTTATGTTTATTTTATTAAATATTTTATATTGAATGTACATATTCTTCTAGAATTTTAAGTGTGATACGGGACTAAACTTTTTATTTTGGTAAAACATCTATATATACCTAAATGTTATATAAAAACATGTAACTATTATTTTTAGTACATTTTTCATAAAATTTTTGAAAAAAATTAGGTTATTAGCTCTCTTTAAAAACTGTTTGTTGTAAAACAACCTTTCTATGTTATCCCATCCATTACGGGGATACCGGCCCACAAAATTTCAAAAAACCTTATTCCTAAGTTTTAAAGTCCTAAAAACGCCAAACGAAGGATATCAAAATCATACATTTTTAATTTAGCAATAATTGCATAATCTATCTCCCTCTGTTTAAGAGTTATTAAAAGTCAAAAATTGCTATTATTAGATACTTCTAACTTAGCCAGCTCACATGTACAAATAAATTACATTCACCTGTACAAATTTAAAACTGGAAAATTAAAGTGGTAACCAAAATGATATATGTAGTTCGTCATGTGTAAATGTCACTTAGCGACATAGTTTCTAAGTAACATTTATGAATTTGACATCATATCGATATTGCACATAATAGGTATATGTCAGATTCGCTAAATTTCGTTAAACATAGGTCTTACTTTTTCTTAAATTAATTCGACCAGAATTGACTATTAAATTTTGACATTTATTTTTTGATAATTTTTTTTTATTGTCTATTATAATATGCTTTTAAACTTTCAATTATGTGAAACAAATTTAAATTTTTTTTAACTGGCTCATTTTGAATTTTTCTTTAAAAATTTTAAAATAATTCTATGTTACTCTTTTTTTTTTATATTTATTAGCTTGCTTATGTATGGTTGGACATATGTTTTGAAAAATGGCTATGCTAATATAAAATATGACATTTACATAATATGTATGCTGAACAATGTTATTTTGATTGTTTTGATTACCACTTCAAGCTTTAACATTATAATATGTCACGCGTTAATTACTTTTCTTAATTATAAAGGATTTTATTAACATTAAAGTAAATGTTGATTTTGCACAATTTGCTTTTTACTCTACCTTCTTTTATTTACTTTAAATTAAATGTGTATAATGACTTTATGTGTAGCTAAATTCAAGTCCAAAATCAAAACAAAAGATTTTTTTCTCACTTTTGTCAGTCTGCAGATGAAATTGTCTTGTCATAAAAAGACTGATTAATTTTAAAATTTGAAAAAAATTTTAGACGAGTGCTGAAAAGACAATTTGTTTTTTTAATTTTTAGAGCGACGATTCAACCTAAATAAAAGCGTACGGTGTATATTTTCTGTCAAAATATTTTTAAATGCGACACACACAATACGAAATACGCGATGTACCTACGATAGGTACAAAA
Source organism: Poecilobothrus nobilitatus (assembly GCA_947095535.1). Lineage (NCBI taxonomy): Eukaryota > Metazoa > Arthropoda > Insecta > Diptera > Dolichopodidae > Poecilobothrus > Poecilobothrus nobilitatus. Next base: position 320,055,095 of record OX352772.1, on the reverse strand, counting down.
CAAAAATTGTACACACTTATCGATACTTACGAAGTACGATACGACGTACTGGCAAATAAAAAATACGTCGTACACTTTTATTTAGGTTGAGCCCTTCACAATTAGCCAAACACAATAATTAATAAATGTATATTAATGTATAAAATTTTCCTGTTGATTACCTACTCATCTAAAACTTTAAATTTAATTTAACAAAAATGATTATCTGCATTACAACTAATGCAATAAAATTAACTATTACCTATTGTGTTACAAATTTAATAATAATTTGAAATCATTGTTTTTGTATAGTAATAATTTCATCTTTTGAAATTTAAATTTAATTTTTTTTAAATATTTTAAACAACATAAAATTAACATAAATTTTTGACATTTAATATTTTCCAACAGCTATGACTTAAATTATTCATTTCAGTTTTCTTTGGATTTTATTCCGTTTCATTTTTTAAATGTAGATAATAAAATTTTTTCTTTCATTTCACAGAGATACTGTGCAAAATCTTTTTATTATATTATTAATTTAATAGCAACAAAAACTATAAATATAAAAAATTAAAATAAAAGTAAATAAAATTTTCAATTTCCTTAAATAAATATGAACAAGGTAAAATGTAAACTAACCGTTTTTAAAAGCGCACATTTCCAAAAGACAATACAAACTGTTTAGAATTGTGACTTGCACCAACATTTTAAAATTTTATATAAGAAAATATGTGAAAATAGGATTTTTTTGGATTTTTCAGGGGCTGTAAATCCGGAGCCCTATAAAACTAAAAACCGTTAACACACGAATAAATATATTACTGGAACTTTAATTTTTATATCTTGCCAAAGAAAAATTTGTACAGGTGCTTCAGTTACAGGTGCCTAAAAATAGCAAATTTTCAATTTTTGAAAATTAAAAATAGGGCTTTTTCAAAGTTTGAGGGGCTGTAGCTTCGTAATAGATGGGGCTATATGAAAAAATTGCTCCACAAAATTAATTTTTTTATGAGACCTACCCATGGTTAAAATTGTTTTTCTTTATCTTTAACGCTGTAGAAGTTTTGTAAACAGACGGACGGGCGGTCGAACGGACTGAGTGATATATTTTTTCAAAATTTTTTTGGAAATGTGCTAAAAACGGATGTAGATTGTAGAATTATATATTTTTTTGTTTTAGGGAAGTTTTAAAGTTCTTTTGGCAAATAAAATTTTCAATGACTGACATAAACGAAATTTTCACTTTTTTGTTCTTATTATTTTGTTTTTTTATTTTTGTTGATAGTTTTTTATTGCTAAAAGCTATTTTCAAATTAAATTGTTTAGTCTTTAGAAAATGAAAACTTCATAACAAAATAATTTTTTATAAAGAATTTGTTTGTTTTTATTTTAAGAGTTGTTTTATAATTTTCTCAAATGATTTAAATTAGGCTTCTAATTTTTCTTTAAAATGTACTGAAACTAATTTGACAAGTAGTTCAATTTCCTTAAAATATAGTACTAATATATATGTGTAGTTAGTTATAAGTTCAAAATTATTTTTCTTCTGAATAAAAATTTATTTTTATACGAGTATAATAATTTTGTCAAAACGTTTGTGACAACGTAAATAAAAAGCGATATTAATAGAAAAGCATATAGGTAACTTAAAAAATAATAAAGTCAGAATTCTGAAATTCCATCTCTACAAAATTGTTACTTTATAAATGTATAAAATTGAGCAAATTTGATCAGCGGGATTAAGTAGTTGCCATACAATTTTTTATATGAAAATAACTCAATGTTTGTTGAAACTATTTAAAAGAAGATAAAATGTATCCCAAGAACTAATTTGGTTAGTTTAAAGCAAAAACGAGGAAGAGTGCAGTAGAGTAGACTGTGTCAACTCTGGGATACCCGTATGAACGTAATATATAAAACTTGATCATCTTTTAAAAACATTCAGATGTTTTAGTACCGAACTACAGAGATATATTTATTTAAATTGTGGAGTTGTATGACAGCTACCCGAATCTATTGCGCCTAGCTTCATTAAGTCCCAAGAAATGCAAGAAACCTGAACCGGCTGCTTTAGACCAATCAAATTTTACAAAAGTTTTTGGTATGCAACTCGACACTTTTTCACTAAATTTAAGATAGCTAGCTTCAATAGACACTGAGTTATTTTCATTTAAAAAGAGAAATTGTATGGCAACTTTCCGAACCTGCCATATCATCATAACCAAATTTTACAGAAGTTGTTGCCATAAAACTGGATCATCATTTGCAAAATTTCAGAAACGTAGCTTGAATAGATACTGAGTTATTTCTATATAAAGATAGAAGTTGTATGGCAGCTACTCGAACCCGGCGGCCGAAAATGTTGGAGTTAAATAGCAAAACTAACAATTTTGCAAAAGTGACGTAAAAAAAATTTCAGCCTCCTAGCTCCTTTATTTTTTGAGTTATCGTGCGGACGGACACTGAGTTATTTTCATTTAAAAAGAGAAGTTGTATGGCAACTACCCGAACCCGTCGCACCGCCACAACCAAATTTTGCATAAGTTGTTGCCATAAAACTTGATCATCATTCGCAAAATGTCAGGTTCCTAGCTTCAATAAACACTGAGTTATTTTCATTTAAAAAGAGAAGTTGTATGGCAGCTACCCGAATCCGTCGCACCACCACAACCAAATTTTGCAGAAGTTGTTGCCATAAAATTTGATTATCATTCGCAAAATGTCAGATTCCTAGCTTCAATAAACACTGAGTTATTCTCATTTAAATGGATAAGTTGTATGGCAGCTACTCGAACCCGTCACACCAGCACAACCAAATTTTGCAGAAGTTGTTGCCATAAAACTTGATCATCATTTGTAAAATTTCAGAAACGTAGCTTGAATAGATACTGAGTTATTTCTATATAAAGATAGAAGTTGTATGGTACTACTCGATCCCGCCGACCGAAAATGTTGGATTTAAATAGCAAAACTAACAATTTTGCAAAAGTGACGTAAAAAAAATTTTAGCCTCCTAGCTCCTTTATTTTTTGAGTTATCGTGCGGACGGACGGACGGACGGACGGACGTACATGGCTTAATCGACTCAGAATTCGATTCTGAGCCGATCCATACCTTTGACACTATATCTAGCTCGACTCCTTTAAGGTGTCACAAACGTAATGGCAAATTTATTATACCCTTGAACATAGTTCATACGGGTATAAAGACAGGTAGCTCCCAAATTTATATCGTAGTATATTTCTAAGTGTAAAATTCTATAAGTGTATAACAATATTTTGTTAGTTTAAAGTTTTTAACAATAATTTTCAAATATTAATGTTTGTTTTACGTCAATGTTTAAAAAATGTTTTAAATCATAGTAAAGGCATGTAAAAAAATATTGAGATTTAATCCACAAAAAAGCTTTAAATGATATAAACCTATATTTGCCCATATTATTCTTTAGTGTTTTCTACTTTTCACAATATTTTCTTTGTATTAGACTTCAATATATTAAAATGTATCTTTTATAAGATTATTTTTGTAAAACTTTGAAGATAAAATAAAATTCTTAATTACTATATGGTTTATAACCACGTGATTCAGCAATATAAAATTATTGTATTGTTCACGTGATATAATATATGCAATTATACACAAATTTACTGGAAAAATTTAAAAAAAATCTTAGCCAAAACTTAATCTAATCTTAACTTATCTAATAGAAATCTCAATGTGGTTGCTTATTTATCTTCTCATGTAAGTTGGCTTTTATCAAAAAAATTATATCAGATCTTTCTATCAGAAATTTCTGATTTTGGATAATGGAGTTATAATAAATTTTTGAATCGGTAATTTTTCTATAGTAATGATAATGGGTAATTATTTTACCCGCACTTTAAAAATATTTAGATATGATTATCTAAGTGTAGGAAGACCATTAGTGGAACGAAGTTCCTGATAATTGTGTTTTCAATTATGTAATTGTTGTGAAAGTTGTTGAAATAAATTGATTTTCATCATAATATTATTATTATTATACCCTTACGAACATTGATAAAGGGTAAATTAAGTTTAGAATTACGCTTATAACATTCCAACAGGCTACGAGATGGAAAAGTATACTTAGTTGAATTTATTTGATTCCCAGAATTCATTTCTGAGTTGATTAAGATGAGTGTTGCGTTTGTCAAAATTTTAGAATAACTGAAATGTTAAATATGAACTTCTAAAATTAATAAAATTAAAATGACCGGTTAACTCTTAAAATAATTGATAAAATTTATAAATACTTTAAAGATTTTTCAGATTTATTGTTTGACCATAGAAATAAAATTTTTGCAAAACGTTTATGTCAACAAACTTATTGTTTTTATTTTAACTAGAAAATCCCCTGTGCAATTGCACAAATTCTATAGATTCAAAAACATTTACGTTATCATACTGACTTCCTTAATAAACTACTTAAAAATTTCATTTTTACATCAGCACCATTAAAAAAAACGTTGAAATCACTTACTTACTTGTAATAGAAAAACAAACAAAACAAATCTAAACACATAAAATTAAAAATGTTAGGTACAGTTTATTAATTTATTCTCGCCGTTTTTTCGTGGCGATAATTTTTGACAGTTTTTATAATTATTGAGAAAAAATGGTCCAAGCTAAAAACACATTCAGGGTAAAAGTTCGTGCCGATATCTCAAAAATTGTTTGAAACACATGTATAAAGTGCACAATAAAAACCGGCGAAAAAGCAACCAACACCAACCGCTACGACATTTATTTTTTGTTACATTTAAAACACTCCCAATAATCGAAATAATTTTAATACTTGTTAAAATTTTACTCTCTATTTTTCTTTAGTTTTAAAAAAAAAATTTTATGTCGATGAAAAACAGTTGTTTTCGCCGCGAAATTACTTCAATTACCAAAACTACTTTCAAGTCTTTTGCGTTTATTTTTTTTTTGCTTGAAAAAAATTAGCTGAATTTATTTTATTTAAATGTACTTTGGAAGAGGTCTTTGGTATATTTAATAAAAGATTCATGTCTCTGATAATGTAATTTCATAAATTTTCGGGGTCTTTTTTTTGTGACGGTCGTTTTCGACAGCTTTTTAATTTAATGGTCTAATAATAAATTAGTACAAAATTATGAATCTATTGTGAGAGAAGGCTTCTAAAATGATATTTTCTATGTTATTTTTTCTTTTTTTTTTAAGAAAAATTTCCATTTCTATAATATTTAGTAAGTTTCTGATTTCTGTTATGAAATATAATTAGCTAAGTCTGCCGAATTTTATATTAATAAAAAAAATTCGAATATTTTATGTTATATCAAAAATTCAGCTTAAAAATCAAAATTCCAACCTAAATAAACAAAACTACTTTAAAGTCTGTTGCGAAACTTTTACCAGCTTTTATAATAGTGAAAACAAAATCAAGAATAAAATCGCCCTATTATTTTTTTTTCTTATAAATATAAGGCTTACTATAAACTTTGCTCTTTTCACTTTCAGGTCTTTTATTTTTATTAAGAGTATTTTTATTTTTTTCAAAACAAAGAGTCATTTGAAAACTGCCAGCAGAAGATTAATAATTTATTTTTAATTTACCGCTGCGACCAGTTCATAATGGATGTGGCGGTCAAATTAAAAAATTAAAAATTTGCTTTAAATTTTGTGTCAAAAGTACTTTTTAAAAAGTAAAAGTTTGTGTCTCTGATAAGACTTTTAGTCGAAGATTTGTGTCTCTGATAATAAAATTTTAAATTATTAAATAAATATACAGAAATATCATCATTGCCAGTTTAGTTTATATTCAGTGTGAGTGGTTTATTATAGATCTGGCCAACATCTTGTGTGTATAATATTGTGTATATTATCAGAAATTCAATCATTAATTCCTGGTATTATATTATCTGATCTGATTAATAAATATTATTTTTTTCCATTGCTAACAATTTTATTAATGGTCTAATAATAAATTAGTACAAAATTATGAATCTTTTGTGAGAGAAGGCTTCTAAAATGATATTTTCTATGTTTTTTTTTTTTTTTAAGAAAAATATCCGTTTCTATAATATTTAGTAATTTTCTGACTTCTGTTATGAAATATAATTAGCTAAGTCTGCCGAATTTTATATTAATAAAAAAATTCGAATATTTTATGTTATATCAAAAATTCAGCTTAAAAAATCAAAATTCCAACCTAAATAAACAAAACTACTTTAAAGTATGTTACGAAGCTTTTACCAGCTTTTATACTAATGAAAACAAAATCAAGAATAAAATCGGCCTATTATTTTTTTCTTATAAATATGAGACTTACTATAAACTTTGCTCTTTTCATTTTCAGGCGTTTTAATTTTATTAAGAGTACCTATTTTTATTTTCCAAAACAAAGATTGAAAACGGCAACAGAAATCTTCTATAAATAAGAAATAAAAATAATTTATTTTTAATTTACCGCTGCGACCAATTCATTGGCGGTCAAATTTAAAAATTAAAAATTTGCTGAATTTATTTTTATTGAAAATGTGTGTTTTTTAAGTATGTACTTCTCCTTTTTTTGACTGGACGGTGTGTGTCTCTGGTGTGGACGGTGGAAAATTTGGTCTCCGGTAATAATATTTACTAAATTTATTTATATTTTTAATGAACTGTTGAGTCAAAGATTTGTGTCTCTGGTAATAAAATTTTAATTTATTAAATAACTATACAGAAATATCATCATTGCCAGTTTAGTTTACATTCAGTGTGAGTGTTTTATTATAGATATAAAATATATTTTTTTACATGTTGGCAAGGTCTCGCCAACATCTTGTGTATTATATTATAGATTTTCATTTTTATGAAATTTTAATAATTTCCGTATTTGAGAAAAAAACAAATTTCCTTTAATGTCAATTAAACGTTAAATTTTAATATTAACATAATGAGACAGTTGAACATTTTCATTGTTAAGGAACAGGATATTAGATTCCCTTTTATAATATTCCAAAAATAAGACCGAATCGCAATTTTTTAAATTCGATGTCTTCTCTTTTTCAAGAAGAAATAGAAAATCGAATTGACCGTATTTCCGTCTTCAAAATATTATGCTTTTAATCTTTTTTATTTTCGTTTTATATTCATAACATGTGGCTTGTTGCACTTATTCCAGAAAGTTGCTCTTTTGTTTTTAACCGGTTGTTAAAAATACATGTCTGGCTCGGGGTTGGCTTTAAGGTTTTTTAAACCGATATATTTATGTAAGATTTAAATAAAACAAATCGTAGCAGGTAAAGCCAAAACATTTTATGGTAAAGTTTCTGGAGAAAGCGATATATCTATTTTTCCTTGACCTTAGCATTGAGATTAAAACATTGTTTTTTATCATTTTTACTTTCTATTTTTTGTTTTATTTTAAATCTTTGTAGAATTATGGCTTAGAAAGGAATACACAATAGTCGCATTAGATTTAAATTATAGTCTAGTAAAGATTTTTACAATAATTTCTTATATGCTTTTCTTTATTTTTTTTTAAATTTTTTGACATTGCTTTTTGTCATTCAGGATTGTTTGTGAGTGGGTTTCTAAGTTTGTTCTGTTCTTATTTTTTTTAACTTATCATTCTTAAAGTGTACTGAGAATAATATTAAAGTAGATGTTTTTAACCTATTAAAACTAGTACAGTTCCAAGCTAATGATTTTGAATAAGATTTTCTTTGAATTTATTTTGCTATTTTCTGCTAAGACTTTTTGTAATAAAAAATTGAAATATGGTTTTTTTAGTACAATAAAGTAAAGTTCAAGGTAGATAACATTTTAAATTTGATTTTCGAGAAGTCAGCATGATTATGAATGTAACATGAACATTTATGAACATGATTAAGAATAGTGATTTAAAAATGATGATCAAGTATTTATTTCTTTTTTATTCACAACATTGGAGATATGAAGGAAGAAAAGTCTTGTAAAATCTTATTTCTACCTAATGGTAATTTTATATAAAAAAATTTAAAAAAAAATTGTATTTTTTGACATAGATTTATGCAGGTAATATAATGTGCTATTTTGGTGGATGTCTCTAGATTGAAAAAATATTTAGCCGAACTTGAGATAAAAACATTAACAATAGGGTTTTTTTGCAAATTTTAAGGGGCTGCACCAGATCAATTTCCAAAAAAATTTGATAAAATCTGCAGAGGCGCCTAAATTTTATTGAAGGAAGTTAAATGCTTCACCGGAAATTCTTCAAGGTTGGCAACAGAAACGAATTATGGAGCGGAAAAATTTTACATAAGTTCAGTAATATTATGTAATGAAATGTTCCCCAAATTTTTGGAATATAAAAAATAATTTGTTTATTATATTTTTTTTTTGAGACTTTTTAGAGAAATTGTAATTTTATTTTAAACTTTTTTTTCTCTCTTTTGTACTCCTATAAGAGTATAAACTATCGACTAAGTCATTTAATATTTTTATTTGACAAAACTACAATTTCTTGAACAATTACTTTCAATAAACCGTTGATTTCTCGACCGAAAGTATTGTACAAAACTATGAAGCTGTTGATTACTAGAATATAGGTATTGTACATGACTATGAAACGCAAATATTTTTATTTTTATTTTCTTATACAAGAATTTATATTTATATTGAATTTATACTGTCAAAATTGAGCAAAAATTTTAAAGCAGAATTTTTTTTTGAACTGGTCAATTCAAGTACTTTTATGATTATCGTAATTTGAGAATTCTAAGAAATTATAGTAATAATGATATGCGGCTCATAAACACGGAGAAAGTCCGATTTGTTTAAAAATAAATTTTAATGCTAAAATGCAATTACTTTTCTAAAAGTAAATTTACTAGTAAAATATCTACTATAAAAATAATAATAAAAAAAAAATTAATTCTCAACAATTTATTATTTTAATAACGAGTATTTTTTACGATATAATTTAATATATAAAAATAAAATGACGATCTTCACTATTTAGTGCTATGTTTAATTACTTAAATTCAGTAATTTTTCCAGATTAATTTAGAGCTTTAACATTTATTTTATTTTTTTGAAAGATATACAATTAATTTATCGCTTTTTATATAGTTGTTTTTATTTCATGCTTTTTTTTTTTTTTATTTTAATAATAGAATAAAAATTTAATCTCTGCAGTTAATTCAAAATTAGATTCTAGAACATTTCAACTGCATTTACAGCATTTAATTTGCTTAAAAGGATTGAGTTTAAAAATATATCCTTTAAAATTATACAATAATATAATAAATAAATAAATACAGTTACAGTCTAATAATAGATATGCACTTAAAAAAATGAATAATATTTATAAAGGATTTTAGGATTTTATGTTTACAATTTTTAATGGCCCTTTATCTTTAAATGAACCAGGTGAAGTTTTCGATATCCATTTTGTATAGGTATCTGAATACAATTGCTTCGATGGAAATTGAAAGCTGATGACCTCGCTGGGAGCGGGACCAACCTTTATTCCAAGAAAAGGAAAATCTCGGGGTTACTATTACAACCTGAAAGCGTTGGTCTGAAAATAAAGCCAATACACTAACCGGAGGTTTCCGGTGTGACCAAACGAACCTGAATTTCATTAAATTTTAAACGATCAAAACTAGCCTCACATCCCTAAATCGCCGAAATATAAATAATGTAATAGAGATTTGAATGAGATATTATCCGGTAAGCAGACATACCACAAGGCTAGGACTTCCCACATATGATTTTTACAGAAGCTGCAAAGATGAAGAGGAGGAGGAATCATTCTTTCCCTTGTTGCGTGAATGTCAAGTTCTTGCTCTAAAAATAAGAAAATTTCTTCTTAAATAACCATTTCAATTTGTTGGAGCTGGACTTAATAAATTTACAGTGCTTTTTAAAAAGATGATTTAATTAATACTGAGAAATACTGATCCAGGTTATTACAATTGGCCTAAAGAGGTTTAAGTGTGCATCTGCATATTTTACTTATATTATTTTTGATTATTCCTCTTCGATTATTTCAAATTATTCTTTTAAAAACACTGCGAATGAAGAAACCATCAATTACTATCAATTATATTCAATAGTAGGTTTGATAATTTATAGTTGATCTATGTTTAAACAAAGTACCTATTTATATTAAGTAGTTTATTTAAACATTGTTTCCGATGTGCATTTGTTAGCCAAACTGTAATTTCCCATTTATATCCCAATTAAATTTTATTTACTTGTTATGGACATGATTAAAAAATCGTTCATTTTTTGATTTTACATTATTATATTTGCCTCAAAATACTTCACTGTTTTGTTTTATTTATTTATTTATCTATTTGTTTTTCTTATCCAATAGTTTTTCAACTAAGCTATTGAATAAGTTTTGAGCCCTTATTGTACCTTATTTTGTTTATATCATATATTATATATTTTATATCTTATATATTATGGTAACAAGGATAATTATATAGATGAAATATTTTTTTTTTGCAACAATTCCTCTCCTCTTTCCTCTATTAAAAACTCTTACAACGTGTACAGAATTTGCACTTGCACTTCCTCATTTGATAAATAATAGCACTCGGCCACTAAAGTACCATTAACCGTTTTTGATTTAATTAAATTAATAAAAAAAAAAAAACATAGAACTTTTGTATATTCTCATGCACAAAAATAAAATCTTAAATTATTATGTTACTTATTCTTTCTCTAGTAGTGTAAATTATGTTATCCAGGTATATAATAAAAATAAAAATGATACCATGAAAGGCTTATCCTTTGAGATTTTATCGTCTCTTTTAATATATATGAGCAGTTATATAATATGTTATATATGTATATAGTATATACATATACATACATTAATCCAATGAAATTTCATAGTACATTTTTCTCATTTACTTATTAAATTTATTACAATTCTAAAGTCCATATAATAGTTAAAAAACTTAAATAACAATCAAATGAAATTTAATATGACTCTTTTTTAATATATTAAGTGAAATTGTACATACATATATATATATATTATATAACTGACTTTATAACAATTATATTCTTTTTAAAATATCAAAATAAAAACAAATTTAAATGACTTTTATAGATAGTATTATATAATAATATATTATTATTTAAGTATATCTTAAGATTGTTAAAGATAAAATATTTAGATAATATAGGTAGGTAGATAAATTTTGTTATGTTTATTCTCTAGGAACGTCTTTAATTAATTAGCTGCCTCTTAAAATTTTTAATGAAGATATTTTATTTCTTAGATTTTTTTTTTTTTCAGTTTTTACTTTATCTTTTTCAACAAAATAAAAACTATATAAATTTCTCCAGACCATTTAAATAAAGACTATAAGTATATAGTAAAAAAATAACCTGTTAAATGGTCATTTTTATGAATAAGTCAAGACTAATGCATTTACATGATTTGAAAAAAAAAAATAAAATGTGCATTGGGGGTTGGGAAATACAGATTGATTTTTAGAAAATTGTTTTACCTTAAAATCTGTTCATGAAACTTTTGACTTTGAAATGTTCAAGTTGCAAGCGAAGATATTATACGATTAAAGAAACAAATAAAAAATTAAAAGGGTTGTTTACTAAAAGAAAATAATATTTTTTAATAAAAGAAAACAGTACAAGATCTGGAATTCTATTAAGATCTTGAACAACAATGTACCTTAATGTTTTTATATCATAGCGTTCAAACGTGATGGAATCGTATCATAAATTATAAAATCCTAAAATTTATTTAATCTAACCATTATCGAAATTTTGAATTAGCACAATTTGAAGGTTGGAAAATTCTAAGCTGCAATATTCTGAGTCGCAAAATTCTGGATAAAAAATTACCAGTTATGAAATTTTGAATTTTTTGAAATAATTTTTATATATTTCTAAGTATAAAAGTTAGATTACAAAATCAGGTTTTTTTATAAATTGATTAGGAAGTGTTTGAAAGCCCTCAATATTTTCTCACCTTTACTATATTGAAATATTTGTGCTAAAAAAATCATTAGGAGGAGTTTTATAGTTCGTTATAAAATTATGGTTTCAATAATTTGATTAACAGGAGTTTGGAAGGATGTGCTAGCCCTTACTATTTTATCATATACGTACCTCGCTTTAATGTTGGAATATTTGTGTTGAAAAAATAATTAAGAAGGATTTCATAATTCGTTTTAAAATCATGGTTTCAATAATTTTTTTCAGGGGTTTATTGGCAACAGACGCAGTATTCTCCGAAAATATACAAAAGTTTATAACTCAAAATTTTGTAACTTAAAATTATGTACTCACAAAAACTATAGGAAATGGTTAAAAGTGATGAGTTGTTGCTATTACAGAAATTATTAAACACAAAGTATATTTCTATACAATTTATAGAGTATACTGCTATACTGGTATAGTTGGTATACGTTATGTAATATCTAACTACTTTGGTTTGTACATAGACGAATTGACGGACATTTTTTTTTGGAATATATGCTAAAAATTAGAAATTAAAAAATGTATAGAACAGAAAATGAAATGAATGTGGGACGTGTTGTGGATTAAGTAATTTGTGAAAATAAAAATAACATTGTAGAGAAAAGTGATTCTAAAGTTTTTCATCAGTTCATAATTATACCTACTTACACAACCTAAAAAGGATTTTATATCAAGTTATAAAAAGAAAAAAACATTGTTAGCAATGTTTTTACTATTCTTTTTTTTAATTTTTGTTAGAGAAAATTATTAATTTTATAATTTTAATTAAGAACTAAAAAAACAAGTCAGAATGTAAACCAACGGTTTTTAAAAGCGCACATTTCCAAAACATAATACAAACTGTTTAAAAAATAAAATTTAAGATTTCTTTTGTAATAAGAAAATATGTGAAAATAGGCCTTTTCTGGAATTTTGATGGGCTGTAACTCCGGAACGCTACATAACTAAGAAAAACAGTTAACACACATAAAAATATATTACTGGAGCTTTAATTTTTATGTCTCGCCGAACAAAAATGTGTACAGGTGCTTAAATTACAGGTGCCTAAAAATAGCAAATTTTCAATTTTTCAGCCATAATAGCTCATAAACAGGGGGTGGTCCAAAAAAATTTCTGAGCAAAACTTATACTAAAAGTTCTTTCTTACCTCAAAATTTCAAGCCTCTATCTAAAAGCGTGCCGGAGTTATGAAAGTAGAAAAATCATGCAAAATTTGGTTTTTACATAACGGTAAATTTAAATACCAAATTTTAAAAAAAATTATAATTTTGATATTAATTTACAAAGTTAAAAAAAAAAATACCTGTCGAATGATGTTTTCAGATTGAAAAAATGTTAAGCAAAACATAAGATATATGTATTTAAAAATAGGGCTTTTTCAAAATTCGAGGGGCTGTAGCTCCGTAACGGATGTGGCTACATGAAAAAGTTGTTCCACAAAATGATTTTTTTTAGAAGACCTACCCATGGTTAACATCTTTTCTCTCTATCTTTAACGGTGTAGAAGTTTTGTAAACAAACGGACAGATGGACGGACGGACAGAGTGAAACTAATAAGCATATTTTTTCAAATTTTTTTTGGAAATGTGCCTAAAATACATATTTCACTTTTTAAAAAATTAATTTTCTATAAAGATTCTTTTTAGGGCAATTTAAAGGATTTTGATTGTATTTTATTTTAATAAAATCATTTTCTTGTAAAGAATTAAACCTTAAAATAAAATGGTGAGAAAATAGAAAAAAGGAGTTCATTTTTAAAACATTTATATTCAAATTTTTCAAAGAGTTTAAAATAATTTTGATGAAAGTTGCAGTTTTCAATGGTAGCATCAGATAGTAGACTCAGGATTATTTTTGTAGTCTTACTATTTATTTTTATTATAGTTCAATTAGAGAGAAGCGATAGTTCACAGATATATTTCAATTACAGCTTCCGTTACAGTTAGAAGAAACTTATATTTCCAAATAAATATAACTGAAGTTCTAATGGAGATTTTCTCAATCTAAAAACTCCTAACAACAAGTAATTTCTTATTCATTAAAAATTTATCATTCGAGATAAAAATATAGGGCAGTTTTTTACAATTTGACTAAAAATTATTTTTAGATGCATCCTTACCGTATATACTAAACACTTAATGTTAAAATTTCGAAAAGGCGTAAAGAAGATAGACGATCAACATAATAAAAATGATAATCTTGATAAAAATAATATTCAACAGATTAAGAGATATAACGGTTTATATAAGAAAACCGAAAAAAGACATTACGTCCTTAAAAGACAAGAAGCGCCATTAAAAATATATATTTTTGAAACGGTGCTGTCACGAAGTACCATTAACACATACTTGTTTCGGTCTTCGTGGGATCACCATAAACAGCATAATCGCCTATTTTAATTATAATATAAAGGTACAATAATTGCACAACAAATTATTTGAATAGAGGTTTTAATTTTTCTATTTTTTTTTGAAAAAACTCACTTATTTTAATAAAAATTTAATATTTTCAATTAAAAATTAATTAAATCACTTTTTTTCAAAATTCTACTAAGTATAATTACACAATATAAATAATATACTACAATTGTAATTATCACATTTTTAAGAATACTTTTAAAGTTTTAATTAATAAAAAACAGAAAAATTTTAACTAAATATTAAAGTTTTTTTAAACTTTCTAAAAAACAACATTTGAAAAAGTCACATTTTATTCTATATATATACGTTATATTGTATTTAAATAATAAAATAAAAACATTCTGTAGTATTCAATTGATTCTTTTTATTTTTAAACACAAAAAAAAAAAAAATACTCAATTCAATCTAGACATAATTTTTATGGTCCTTTTATACAAAAAACCACAAAAAAAAAAACTATACTTTCATATGCTTTATATTGAGATTGCATTAATCCTTTAAATTATATGGTATTATTAAATTGCATACCTCATTAACTTTAACAATTTTAACAGATTATTTTCGTTTTCGTTTTTTTTTGTTGTACTTAATTTCAAAATTTTAAATTATTTTAAATAAAAGGTTTTTTTTTTGTATCTGAACTATCTACAGTATTAATTTCTTTAATGTTTATAACAGTCTATAATAGTATAAAGTGTTCGTCTCTCCACAATTTTGAAACAAAAGCGAAATTCCATCAAAGATAAATATTCAACAAAATGTTTGTCAGCTAAGAACTTATTTTTGTGTAAAATATTACTCTTTTGGCCGTTTCAGAACTCTAAAAGCGGAGAATTGTGTTTATAACTGAAAACAAACATAAAAACTTATTTTTCATTTTAATATTTTAATCTACAATGCAGTTATTTGAAATTGAGATTTTTGAAAATTTTAGAATCCTGTATTTTTTTTTAATTTTTTATTTTAATTTTCACAATTTTTCATAGGGTGGGTCCCAAAATCCACAAGAAAATTATATAAAAAAATCTAAAAAAAGAAAATTTACAATGATGTTAAATAGATATGTAGTTGTTGAAATATGTATATGTAAAAATAATAAGGAACGACTTTACAGTTGATTACAAAATCAGGATTCAATAATGCCTTTAATGGAGGCTTGGGTGCTACTGAACTTTGATACTGAAATATGGTACAGGGACAGAACGCCCACGGTCTTTAATTCCAAAACTTTTGCAATTAAAGTCCGCGAGCGTTAATTCCTTTTTGAATTGGAATTAAAGCCAATAATTAAAAGGCATTAAAACCTTTTGAAAAACCTTTTAAATTGGAATTAAGACCCATACTTTTTTTTGTTATTAAAAGAAGAGAGTAATAGAATATGTAGAGCAAACGCATTAGGAGGGATTTTAGATATTTGGATAAAATTAGGTTATCCATTTTTTTCAGAATATTTACTAACACGTACATGTGCGAGATTCTGAATTGTTTGTCATATGTGTGTCATATGTTTTTTCCAAAATATGTATATAAGTAATACTGCTATTTTAGGGATTTTGTGGGGGGATTTTAGAATTGAATTCAAAATCACGATTATACGCTTTTTACAGAATATTTAGATATATAATATATATGCGAAGGATTATATACATATTACGTATCGAATTACGAGGATTATATACATATTCTGAAAAGAGTTTATAACCCTGATTTTGTAACCAACTCTAAAATCTCTTCTAATTCAGAAATCCGCATATGTATATATCTAAATATTTTGTAAAAGGCGTATAATCCTGATTTTGAATTCAATTCTAAAATATCTCCTAAAATCCCTGAGCCTTTAACAATGAGTCCATGGGGCATCTGGCTCTTTGAATTGAGTCAAAAGTCCCAATGGGATTTCTGACATGTCACCAAATAAAATCCAGTCAAATGAAATACAAACTCATGATAGTAATCTTTGTGTTACTCAGTGGGCTTTAATTCTTTTTCGAAATTGACTTAAACCCCACGATCTGGTGGAATTAAAACCCGTGGGCTTTAATTCTTTTTTGAAAAAGATAGTCCATGGGCGTTAATTTTTTTGCTTTTTTCAATATATTTTTTGCATATTTTCAAATTTATGAATTTCTTTTTTGTGGTTTTTAACTTTTCGATTTTTATTAATGGATACCGATTTGTCGATTTGATCACCAATCGTTTTTCATATACATACGCATATATAAATGTCTAAGAAAAAATATTATACAGTTATACAGACATTGGTCTACTAATAAATTTTCAAAATGTACTCCTTCGAGAACTGATTTTTTTTAACATACTATACATATACCTTTTTTATTTTACTTTAGCTTTTATGTGTTGTGCAAAATGATGTTATAATGAATTTATAAAAAAAAACATCTATATATCTACAAATTTTAGTATTCATTTCATTATATATAGTTATATATTATATGTATATATAATGTAGTATCAAAACATCATCCTCTAAACATAAAAGCAATTTTAAAATTTTAATATTTCTAATAAACAGTGTTTAACTATTAGTATCTAGAGATGAAGAGAATATTGTACAGTATAAACCTAATTAGTATAGAGTATTATAAAATCTTTAATCCAACACCATCTACCAGAATATCTATATACAAATACGTGTATATTTATACACTTATAAAATTTCACTTTTCTTTTATTAGAGAAAACCTGAAAAATTAAAAAAATTGAAAAAATTTTTAAGTTTTGAAAGGTTTTAAATGGACTTTTAAAAGTGGCATGAATATATGTACTTGTATATATGTAACATAATTGTAACAACAATTATTGAAAGTGATTGAAATGTTTATATACCTTATATTATACCAAACATAATACTTGCACTTTTCTTTTTTAAATTGCTGCTAAACACAATATTCTTTACAAAAATGCAAGTTGGTGAGGTAACTTTGATGCATAAAAAAAAAAATAACTATTAAAAGTTAGTAAGTTAAATGCTATAAATAAAACCACGCAAATATGTATAAAACAGTTTTATAAGATTAATTTTGTGGTGTAAAATAAACCTAATATTTTTTTTTAGTAATTAATTTAATTTTTAGTAAAAAGAAAAAAAAAAAATACAGATTTAAAAAGAAAAATTTCTGAAAGGATTTATTATACAAAAAAAAAAAAAGACGAATAAAAATTTATTATTAGGTGAGTTTTTTTTTTTTAATTAGTATAAGGTAGAAAGTAAGTAATTATAAATGACTTACGAAAATTTTAAAAAAATTCAAAAAATTATTGATGTAAAAAGGATAATAATATATTTTAGTATTATTAAGGATTTTTTACATACACACATATATAATAATAATATATATACGTATACAATATAAAATTAATAAATAGAAATTTTCCATTTTACTTTTATGCGTTTTTATGTCAATTAATGTAATATCTATAATGGTTTTATTTGATCTCTGAGTGCAGTTCTGTTTAATATATAATTAAAAGTATGCATAACGATTCAGCATCAAGTATCTTAACTTTACTAGTTACATTCATTATTAATATTAATTTATTACGCATAAAAACTAAATTGACTGCATGTTATACATATTATATGTAATAATTATGTAGATTGAGAACATATCTTATATAGTCGAGAATTCAATTTGAGTATATATACTTATATTTTATTGAGTTTGCCATAATTATTAAATTCATATATTTTATAACATTGGTAAAATTTTTAATGTAAACCGTGACTCCAAATTGCATAAAAAAAGCATCAGATGCAAAGTATTGTGATCCAAATTGTAAAACAAAAGCTTTTTACAAAGTATCATGATCCAAATTGCATTATGACAGTTTATACACCGCCTAAGATGTGCGTTTGTTTAAAATTTTTGTATCTAAAATTTTCCGGACACTTTTAATTTATCTTTGAAAATTTGATAGTAAATTTGAATTTTTATTTAATAGGCGAAAAAGTTTTTCTAAATTTTATTACATTTACATTGCATTTACACGCGAAACATCGATTTTACAATGCATTAAAAAACTTTATGTGTATTTGTAGCGCATCCAAACGCTTTTTTTATGCAATTTGGATGTCACGGAAGATATGTTTTTTTCAAGCAACATTGTTTTGCGTTCCTTTTACAGAGTAAACTACTCTTTTCTATTTCAAACTACAGCAGACTTTGAGAAAGAGTACATATAAGACTAAATACCTTAATGTTAACTTTATAGAGCTCTATTTCCCAACTACTCTTAAAAATACTCAACTACTCTTTACGTGTAAAAGAAAAGGGAACATTAAAGAATAAAAAGAAAATATTTGTTTTCTATTAATATAATAGTCTCTATGTTATAGTATCAACAACTTTACATACCTAATATGAGGGTGGGAAAAAAAAATCTTTAAATAATATGCGTTGTTGCTTTGCAATTCAGTGGACTTTCAGATAGTTACTCAGATATTTTTTTTTAAATATATATCAGATATATGTAAGTTCATTTATAACTATCTTTGACAACCTTTATAAGATGTATTATATTTTAAGAGTTCTTATGTTGCTTGGAGGAGAACTTATGGATTCTGACTTTTGGTTGAAGTTTTTTGTTTCTATATCTAATTTTGACGACCAAAAAAAGATATCACAGCCACTAACTTTTGCAGAGGTGCTTAATTCCATAAGTATCGAACAAGGGGTTATTATTTTGT
Source organism: Poecilobothrus nobilitatus (assembly GCA_947095535.1). NCBI lineage: Eukaryota > Metazoa > Arthropoda > Insecta > Diptera > Dolichopodidae > Poecilobothrus > Poecilobothrus nobilitatus. The sequence goes on along the minus strand of OX352772.1, from coordinate 320,036,012 downwards.
TAAATTGCAGAATATTCAATGTCAAGCGTTGAATATTCTAAGTTATTGAAACTTTAAAGACATCATTTCAATATATTATATAACGGATAATAATATTAAAAGGCATTTAAGTAAAGATTGAAAAAGAAAAGGAAGCAAATATCCATTTGGAAGAACTGTACAAAAATTTTCATAACCCCCAAAACTATAGGGTAATAAATTTAATAAAACATATTTTGCAAAATTTATGAAAAAATTTTTAAAATTATGTTTAGTCACACTCACGTTTATCTCAGTATGAATCATATTCTACCTGAAGAACAATTCGATTTCAGAACAGGATATTTCACTATAGATCCATTACTAAGATTAAAAAATTTATTAAAACAAATATTCCTAATAATAAATCAGTCGGTATGATTGGGCTTGATATACATTCTACATTCGACATAATTATATTCAAATCATAAATATTGGTTTAGACAAGTAGATATTTGATAAAAAAATACACAAAATATTTTGACTGATAGAAAATTCAATATAAATATACATATATTGTAGACGTACATATCTGTATAAAGAATAGTTCACAAAATTATAAAACTCACTAACATTTTTTTGAGCAATTTGGGAGCTCCTTATTGTTTTTTTTTAGTCTGACCACGACTATAGGTAGCTGTGCTAGATATTTAATTTTAGTTTACATATCTTCAAAACTTTTAAAAAATCTACCGAATTCGCAAGTAAACTGTATTCCAAGTACTTCCTCATTATATATATAATTTTCATAATTTCAGTCAATTCTGTATGTGATGGCTTTTTTTTTTGTAAATTTTTTATTTGTAAAATTGAGGTGAAATAAATTGCAGACACAAACCAAATCTTTAATAATCTAATAATAGACACAAACCTATTATATACATAATATGCATAGTTTTTTTACGACAAAAATCTTAAAAATATCATCTTCTTCTTTCATGTCGATATCCATTACTGTATGCATGTCACGATAAATAAATATGTCCTGGAACTGGGAAGTTAAGTTAAATTTCTGATAAAATATATCTGTTTTATTCATTTCAATCCATCGCCATGTGTACTAAATAACCAATATTTGAGACACCTATATCCAGTCCCCGATGTTACGTAACCATAACACTTTGTTTTCGATAAATGTGTCTTTTGACTTCGTAATTGCCTTGTACAATAAGTTGTAGCTGTTAGCATTTTCAACTTTGCTTCAAATGTCTGAAATATGTTATTTTTGTTCTTTTTATATTTGCAAGAAACTTCCCGTTTTTATTAATTCTTCGAAAAGCTTCAACATTTTGTGAGACGATCTACCCACAAAATTTTGATTTCATTTATCTGGCTGACTGTTAAAGTCTAAATTTCTACTTCATATAACAGAACTGGCCACACATATATAGCATTTTATAAAACGTAGACGAATATCTAAATTTAAATTTCTAATTACTGTACGTGCTTTTTGCACTTAATAAATGCACTTCTGGCTATTTCATTGCGACATCTTAAAAATATTCATGTGAATATAATTGTAGGTGTTTACAATTTAATGATAATCTAAAAAAAAAGCATTTTGGTTGGAAATAAAAGTGATTAAATTAAGATTACCATTTTTATAAAACTTGAATTAGTCTAATCAAAAAGAAAATCATGTCACTTTAAATAAAATAATTTAGTTTTAATTAAATAAACATGTATAATCGTTAAATATTGCATTCTTTTTACAAACTTTAAATTTTTATAATAGCTAAAAATAGGTTATATTTAATAATATATGTATATATGTATGTATATGTAAGCGGAAATAAAAAATTTAAAATAATAAAAACCGGAATAACAGACATACTAATTTATTTAAAATTTCATTAAAATTCCATGTGTTTTCCGGTAACAGGAATAAACGGTAAATAAAAATAAGATACTATTGGAGATTTAATGATATTTAAATTTTATTAAAGTATACTTTAAAAAGATGCGCTAACAGGAATGTTTCTATTGTCAAGATTAAACCTTATATTAATATTTAACAAAAATTTACATATTATATTTTCTTCTCCCCACATTTAATTCAGTTATAATTAGCAATAAACATTTTTACTATCCCAAACTATGCAATACCGTCTAAAATAAAATCTTGATGTAAATTGTTTTTGATAAATTCTATCATAAGTCCAGTTGTAATTATTTCGCTGGCACTCGTCCTAAAAAAATTTTAATTTTACATGTAATATGAGTTAATATTTTATAAGTACCTACACATATTTATAAGGGCCAAAAATAATTAAAAACGAGGAAGAATACAGTTGACTTTGTCAACTCTTAGATACCCGTACGAACCGTTAGTATGTTCACAGCCTGTCACTCTGCTTACAATATTATTTTTTTAATATTTTAGTATTTTAAAATAATTTGGGTGAATTTTATAATTTCTAGTACTATGGGTTGTACATATATTCAAACTATATGTTTATATGTACATTCTTCAAAAGCAGATTCTAAGCTTTCACATAACTATTATCAATCCAAAACTTTTTCAAATATTCTATAGTACAATTTAATACTAAGCGGTAAATGTATATTAAATTTACTAAGTACAAAACAGTAAATATAATTTTAAATATTATATTATATTATATTATATTTAAATATTCCATTGACAGAATAATTTCTTATAAGTACAATAAAATACATATATGTATGTAAATACGGCGCTATATAATATACATTTATACTCTTATCATTCACTCACTAGTGACATATACGATATGTAAATAAACATGATATTATATAAGTATGTATATATATCAATATCATATAAATAAAAATTCTTCAAGCAACCGTTATGTTGTTTATTTATTTACATTTTTATGTACTACGCATTATATCCTCAACAATTTCAAATTATCGAGTAAAACAAAATGGAAAAAATTCGTTTTAAAGAAATTTGTTAGAAAATTTGAAAAAATCAAGTAACACTTTCGTCAATTATAAAGTAACCCTATAGTATTAAAAAAAGTTGTTAACAGAAATAAGAGTATAAGGTTGAAGCTTTAATTTTTGTGTATTATTTCAAAAAAATTTTAACAGGTGTTCAAGTTACAGGTGTTTAAAAATAGGAAATTTTCAGTTTTTGACCCCTTACAGCTCCTAAACGGGGGGTGATACAAAAAAAATTTCTGAAATGACTCATACTTATTTTCAAAGATCTAACTTCTGTCAAAATTTCAAGTTTCCAACTGAAACTATTAACCGTTTAGGAGATAGAAGGGTTAAAGGATTTTGCAAAATTTGAGTTTTGCATAACGGTAAATAAAGACACCGAATGCCACAAATATATATTTATTGTATATATACTTTTAAAGCTAATAAAAGTAGTAATCGTTTGGCGTTTTCAAAATGAAGATATACCTTATACAACTTGTGCTATAACAATTTAAATATAGAGCTTTTTTGAACCTTTGGGGAGCTGTAGCTCCGTAACGGGTGGGGCTACAAAAAAAAGTTATTAAAAATAAAATTAATATTTTTGTGAGATCTATCAGCAGTTAAAATTTCCTAGCTCTATTTCAAAAAAAATGTGGGGATCTAAAAGTTAGGTGTTCGAGAGCTACCCTAAGTTTTGGTCCAAACTCAACCAAAAAAAATAGGGAACCTACAAATTACTCCCAGAATATTTTGTGTAAATTTCAAGATTCTAGCTTCCTTAGTTTTTGAGTCAGCGTGCTGACGGACGGACGGACGGACGGACATGGCTCAAAAGTCTTAGAATTTTTTTCTGATCCGATCCATACCTTTGAAGGTATATCTAGCTCGCTTATTTCGAGGTGTTACAAACGGAGGAGTAATTTTATTATACCCGATCCTATCGTACGGGTATAACAAATAAATGTAACAATAGGCCGAGGCAACCGTCTTATTAATATCCTACATTTGAAAAATTCAAATCTAATTAAAAATCCATAAGTTATTTTAGGTAGGTATTTAATATAAACTAAAAAAAAATATAAACACTTTTTTTAGCTTTGTATTGAGCATCTTTGTACAAAATTGAAATGATCTATCTTTATTAGTTTCGGAAATATGATTGTTAAGCTTTCGAAAGCTTGTGGCAGCTGTATACTCATTTTTTTCTTGGGATCGTTCGGAAGCTTCCAAAATCCGAACCCATGGACTGATTTTTCCCAGTTGAAATCTTTGTCTTTCCTTAACCTAATCTACTATATAAATTCCATCAAGATAGCTTTATTAGTTTTTGAGTTATTGTGCGAACAGACGGACAGACCGACGAACATCATTAAATCAACTCAGAAGATGACATTGTTTAAGAATATTAATACATATCCATATTTAACTTGCTCCTTTTTCTGGTTAGAAACATCATATGAAAGTTAATATACTATATACTTTACGAGGGTATAAAAACCAATATAAAACGAGGAAGAATACAGTTGACTTTGTCAACTCTTAGATACCCGTACGAACCGTTAGTATGTTCACAGCCTGTCACTCTGGTTACAATATTATTTTTTTAATATTTTGGTATTTTAAAATAATTTGGGTGAATTTTATAATTTCTAGAACTATGGGTTGTACATATATTCAAACTATATGTTTATATGTACATTCTTCAAAAGCAGATTCTAACCTTCCACATAACGATTATCAATCCAGAAATTTTTCAAATATTCTATAGTACCATTTAATACTAAGCAGTAAATGTATATTAAATTTACTTAGTACAAAATAGTAAATATAATTTTAAATATTATATTATATTATATTTAAATATTCCATTGACAGAATAATTTCTTATAAGTACAATAAAATACATATATGTATGTAAATACGGCGCTATATAATATACATCTATACTCTTATCATTCATTCACTAGTGACATATACGATATGTAAATAAACATGATATTATATAAGTATATATATATATCAATATCATATAAATAAAAATTCTTCAAGCAACCGTTATGTTGTTTATTTAATTACATTTTTTTGTACTACGCATTATATCCTCAACAATTTCAAATTATCGAGTAAAACAAAATGGAAAAAAATTCGTTGAAGAAATTTGTTAGAAAATTTGAAAAAATCAAGTAACACTTTCGTCAATTATAAAGTAACGCTATATTATCAAAAAAAGTTGTTAACAGAAATAAAAGTATAATGTTGGAGCTTTAATTTTTGTGTATTACATCAAAAAAATTTTAACAGGTGTTTAAAAATAGGAAATTTTCAATTTTTGACCCCTTACAGCTCCTAAACGGGGGGTGATACAAAAAAAATTTCTGAAATGACTCATACTTATTTTTAAAGATCTAACTTCTGTAAAAATTTCAAGTTTCCAACTTAAACCGTTTAGAAGATAGAAGGGTTAAAGGATTTTACAAAATTTGAGTTTCGCATAACGGTAAATTAAGACACCGTATGCCAAAAATATATATTTATTGTATATATACTTTTAAAGCTAATGAAAGTAGTAATCGTTTCGCGTTTTCAAAATGAAGATATACCTTATATAACTTGTGCTATAACAATTTAAATATAGAGCTTTTTTGAACCTTTGGGGAGCTGTAGCTCCGTAACGGGTGGGGCTACAAAAAAAAGTTATTAAAAATAAAATTAATATTTTTGTGAGATCTATCAGCTGTTAAAAATTCATAGCTCTATTGCAAAAAAAAATGTGGTGATCTAAAAGTTAGGTGTTCGAGAGCTACCCTAAGGCTTGGTCCAAACTCAACCAAAAAAGATAGGGAACCTACAAATTACTCCCAAAATATTTTGTGTAAATTTCAAGATTCTAGCTTTCTTAGTTTTTGAGTTAGCGTGCTGACGGACGGACGGACGGACGGACGGACATGGCTCAAAAGTCTTAGAATTTTTTTCTGATCCGATCCATACCTTTGAAGGTATATCTAGCTCGCTTATTTCGAGGTGTTACAAACGGAGGAGTAATTTTATTATACCCGATCCTATCGTACGGGTATAATAATTCTTAACACTTTAATTATTCAATTCATTTGTTTCTAAATAACAAGAAGAGAAAATTTCCAGGAATGGATTGCAGTAACCATTTTACTTAAATTGTATATAATATATGTATATAATATTTAAAATTATTTTATCCTGACATATAAACATTCTATATTATGACTGGCTATATTTGAATGGCTTTCCATCATTCCCAAAATTAATATTAAGTTTTTCTTTAATTATTATTTTAATGAGGTGTTTAATACTTATATTTTGTTAGCTTCATACCCTCTAAATGTGTTCTTCTTTATGATAATCCTTTTAACATTTAATTTATATATGTAATGTTGCTTTATTAAATAATTAATAAAAGCATAAAATTTATCTAAATAACAATTTAATTTTCAAAAATTTTCAATAAATAGATACTTATTATATTTCGCGACCTTTGAATTTGATCTTTTTCTCAGAATGAAGGAAAAAAGCGATATTAGAAATAAATGTTTATTAACTAATACGTTATAATAAAAATTCTGGTAAAGTCAAATATTAATTTTATATCGTCAGCTAAAACGAAAATCATGTAATTCAATAATATTGTTGTAGTCAAAAATTGACCTATTTTTTATCATTTAGAAATTATTTTATATAATGTTCCTAAATATTTTATTTTATTAATGTACAAAACTGGTATAAAATCCTTTATGTATATGTAGTAAATTCTTTTGAACAGCTATTATAATTTAATTTTAAAGTTAAAACGAAGCAGAATTGATTTTGTCAACTCTATAGGATACCTGCACAAACATAATAAGTGCAGTTTGCATAATTTATTTAATTATCGTTTAGAAATTTTATGATATCGGACTTAATTAAGTATGGAGATTATATTTATGTAAATTTCGATATTTGGTCGTATGCATAAAACTGTGCTTGAACTTAAAGCTTACTTTTCCAAACAAAAATTCAAGTTCAAGCGCAATTTTTGTATGAAAAAGTGAGATTTGAGTTCAAGCTCAGTTTTATGCATTCGACCCATTGTCTCCCCCGTTAAGTCAAAGTATAAAGAAAATTACAGAAATTGATTTCATAAACTTTGATCAATTTTTTACTAAATTCCAGATGTCTATAGGTTTCTCAAGTAACAAGACAAAAAATGAGCAAATAAATTTCGCATAGGATCGGTGTAAAACGTTAAAAGTCAGACTAAAGAAATTGCACGTGATTATACTTAATAGTATTGGACTTTAATCAATTAAAACCATCACCTTTTAAACTAAACTTTAGTCATTAGTTTGACACTTTTATTATACAAATGTACAGTTTGGTTCATTGGATAAGAATGTGAGAAGGATTTTTGGAAAAAAAAAGAGATTTAAGAAAATTTAGGATTATGTAGAATGGGTAGCAAAATTTAGAAAAAGATTTTGAAGAAAAAGATGTATGCATTAAACGAATAAAATTTTTTAGAAGTTGTTCGAATACAACAGCTTATATAGGCGCTGAGAAGCTGAATATAAAATATAAAAAAAAATAAGTTGTATGACTGTTACCTGAACCTGGTGATCTAGATCAAGCAAATTTTAAATTGGTCGTTGGTATAAAACTTTGTGCACTATTTTATATCTAAACAATACTATGTTATATCCATTTAGTACAAAAATATTTCTAAAATCAAAAAAAGTAACAGTTAAAAAAGTAAAATTAGGTAAAAAATTAAACAGCTTATAACATTTTTTTATCCTTTCATTATTTACTCATTGCTTGTTTTCGATTTTTATTTTTTATCGTTATTTTACTGTTTATTTTATTTTTAGATACAAAATAAGGTTATAGATACTTTTTATTTTGTTTTTAGATATAAAGGATAAGAGAAAATTAATACTTCTCCTACATCTATACAAAAATGATCAAAGACGCAAATTAAAAAAAAATATTAACCTTATATTGTCATGATAAACATACATATTTATAACTCACGTGTACCTATTTTTCAAAGTTTAACAACTTGTGATTTTTTTATAAATTTTTTAATTGTATGTGTTTATTAATTATTTTTTAAAGAATTTTTTAGGGACTGATTATAAATGACTTTAATGGAAGTTTTATTTTTTTTTTTTTTATAACAATTAGTTATCAAAACATGCTTTTTTCTTTTTACATATAAAATTGAATAATGTAATAGGTTTGTAAAAACATTTAAATTTTAAGATGATTTTTGAATACTTTTCAAATGTATTGGTTAGGGTTGCCAATTTGAATTTGATTTCTAGAATTATTTTTTTTATAGAAATAAAATGTAGTCAGGTTAACTTAGATCAAATTTATTGAATTTTATATTTGCAAAAAAGTGTCTGTAAATATTTTTTCAATGAAATTGCTGAAATTTTTAGAAATAAAGAAAACACTAAGGTGATTAGTCATCGTACAAAACAAATTATTTCAACCTTTTACACTGCTTTATATGTCTCAATTTTTTCCAATAGGTCGAAAGACATAGTGGATATACTTCCGCAAAGGGGTTCCGAACTTCTAAGATGACGTCATCACATAACGGTAATATTTTTCTTAAGCTCTACGACAGTATACTGGAATCAGTTTTCCAGAATATTGTAAAGCATAATACTATCTTTAATATACATCTTCATCGGTGTTTCATCTTAATCGGTGCTATCGTTTCTGAGATATTTCAGTTAAAGTTATGTTGGTAAAAAAAAAAATTTCAAACTTTCAAAACGACTACTAGATGGCTCCATCGATCCTAATGATATATATATATTCCAAAACTTGGAGATAAAAAGTATCGTTATATGATGACGTCATTTTAATAACTCGTAACCCTATTGCGGAATATAATATATATTATAATGCAAAGTAAATAAGTATTATAGAGGATTTTTTTTCGTCCTTTTCACTATTAAGAAGCATAAGAAATCCACTAAGTCATTTATTATTTGTATTTACTATATAATATAGACGCTTTAGCGGAAATCATCAGTTTCACTACAACACTGATTACTGGACTGGACCTATTGTATACGATTATGAAATATAAATATTTTTTTTACTTGTGCGCCATCTATTATCTTATACAAGAATTATTTTATTATATACCTAACTACGATATGATATTAATTATAATGTACTAATTATATATTATAAGAAAAATATTTATTATTTTTATTGATCTATATGACCAGGAGTTTCAACCCGACATCTTTCAAATAAAAGGCCGAAATTCTAACCACTATACACCATTGGTTGGCTTTTATACTGAAAAACTGTCTTTTATATGCATGGTATAAATTTCTATGTAAAATAAATTAAATTACCGTTATTTTTTATAATAATTTTTTTTATTTGATATGAAAGCTCTTACATCCGGTTTTGTTTTTACTTTACTTTGACTTTACTTTTAATTTTACAGTTGTTGTTAATATTAAAATTATAACACATTTAAAATCAAATAGTATGGGCAAACTCGACATTAAAATTTTTATATGATTATGATACTTTCTTTTCAATACGTATCAGGGAAGGAAAACACGTGTATACTTAAAACAAAGTTTATTTCATTTATTTTTGTATTTATTTTTATTCCTTTTTTCTTTAGTAAAACCTCTTTTAATTTAAAATAGATTGAAAGAAATTCTTAGAAACCTGATAATTCTTTTTCCTTTAGAATTTCACTCAAAACATTACGAAATAAAATAAGTAGGGATGAGTAAATAACTAGTCAAATAATTTAAATTCAATTCTAAGTAGACATGAATCGTAAATCGATTTTAAATTATTTCTTTTCTTTTTTATATTATTCAGTCTTGTCTTCATTTGGTCGGATTGTCAGTTTTGATTGATTGAAAAATAAAGCAAGTCAGAGTGTATTAAATAATTTTAAAAATTTTCAAATTTCCAATAACACAATACGTTATATTATATAACATTTTAAAATAAAAATTATTTTTGCATTAACATTTTAAATTTTAATATAATAATGTTTACAGACGATTGTAAAAGATTAAAATGCAATAATTTTTTCTGTTTTAAGGTAAAGATATTTTGTTAAAAAATAACACTCTAATAAATAAAGCAGCAAGTTTATTTGTTTGCCTGGAATTTGCGTAAAAATCACCGACCCAATTCGATTCGATCCGATAGTTTCGTTTTCTAGGCTTGACAGTTAACCGATTTAATTCTTATTTTGACAAAACTCTGTTCACTTCAGAACCCCGTTTCGGCATTCATTTGGTTATAATCCTTCAAACCATTTTGGCGCAAGAGTCTATTCGCAATTTTTTCTTTTTTGTAAACTTTGAAGAAGGGTTGTTCTTTCCAAGATCACTGCAACAATTTGTTTAAGATTTAATAATCAGTTGTGTAAGCAAAAGTGTTAAAAAAATTTGTGTTAAATTAAATTTTGACATATTAAACGTATATTTGACGTAATATTGACGTATATTGAAATGTATTCAGCAAAATTTGGGTAATGAATATTTGAATATAGGTAATGCTTTCTCTGACTTTGGACTTTGACGGACGTCTTTGGAGGAGAAAATGTTTCTACAAAGTTAATATTTCGTATAGATCCTGTCTCTTTAATTTCTTTTTTTTTTAGAAAGTAATGCCTAATCTAAAGTTTGTAAATAAATGAATAGCTGACGAATAAGTCTATATGGGCTTTCTAATAGGTGGGGTAACATAAAAACAGTTGCTTCACCACATGATTTTGTTGATAAGATCTATCCATGGTTAAAATTTCATTGCTTCGTCTTTGGTGCATAGAAGTTTTGTAAACAGACGAAATGACTGACGAGCGGAGGGAAATGAATTAGTAAATATTAATAATATAGTATCAAATTTAGCTCTTACGACAAGTGGAAAATTTTAAGAGTTATAGTGAACGTAATTAATAAGTATACAATTGACGAGAGCTACACAGAAATTAAAATTGGCGAAATCAAAAATGCAACACCATGATCAAGATCTTCAAATTGATTATTATAAAATTACCCAAAATTAAAAAACTTACGACATGTGTGGAATTCAAACCAACACTTTTTCTGTGTTTACAACATATACGCTCTTACCCACTAGACTGCCGAGGTTCGATGTCTAAGTTGAATCAATTTTTATATACGTTCAAAATAAATTACAAAGTACTACAATTGCTCTGCTAATTCAATTGAAATTTTTTTTACAAAATTTGATTGATGCATTTTTCTTCCTAAGATTTTCGTTAATTTGAAAAATCAGTGGACATAAATATGTCAGTTTTCGAGACCACAGTAACTATTTCTAAATAAGTATATAAAATTCAGCATGGCTAATTGTTATAATATGTTGTAGGTAACTAAGTTATAATTCTAAGTTAAATTTAGACAGAACAAGTATGCGTATGCGTTGCGTAGTATGCGTTTTGATATAAAATAAATATTAGAAACACAATAATTTAAAAATATTTTAACCTAATGAAATACAACATCCTATTATGCTCTTTTGATTTTATGTTAAATTTTGGATTTTGAGAGACAATATAAAATTAGGGCTATATAATATGAGATAAACTAAAAATCAAAATTGCCACATAAAAGAAAATAAAAGTGCTACTAAAGTCTAGAAGAAAACACTTAATTTTAACTTTAACGTCTCTCATGTGTCATTATTTGAAGTTAATAGAAAATTTATGATCAAAGTCATTTGCAATTTCGCAACTAAAATAAGAAAAGCGAAAATATTATTTTTTTCAATTCTTTTTCATATCATTCATTCTTTCTTTGAAAAAATTTTTCTCATATTTTAATAAAAAAAAAAAATTAAATTATTGCCATTTTTCTAATAACAGTAAATTATTTTTTCGACCACAATGTCTTTAAGTGAGAAAATTTTATTTTTTTATTTTTTGATTAAAATCTACTCGCAATATGTGAATGCAATATGCACTAAAAAAATTGATTTTTTTTGTCGATTCATATTTCAATTTTTAACTTAAACTTATTGAAATATTTTTATTCCTTAAAATTCGGATAAAGTTATTATATTATAATAAGATCAGTCAGATACAATACTAAAGATAATTCTATTTATATGTAATTTTCAATATATATGAGCAAATTTAGTTTATTAAAACATTAAATTACATTAGATGTAATATGAGAAGTCTATGAGGTGTATTTTGAAGTATGAGGTATTTGCTTAACAATCTATGCAGGTGCTGGTACAGATCTATGCTATCCAATACAAATTGTCGTAAACCAATAATAATTTTTATCTGATTTTTTTTGCTTCAAATCGCAAGTTGGTTTTTTTCTGTTTTTATGGAGGTAGGTGGAAATCATGACAAGACGCCGAAGAGTAGCGATACGAGTACAATTCCTTTATTAACGTACTGGACTTTAACCGAATAAACACCACCTCCCTTTTTGACCAAACAACAGGTTAGTACCGTTATCAGGTACTATAAATTGTACTGTTTGGGAAAGGAAAGATTATTTGGAGTAAAAATAGATTTAAAGTTTAAACCTTAAATCAATGTAAATTGAAATTTAATCATTGACGATTTCAGCGAACACATAAGAAGCAAGATGGTTCCACATTGGAGATATTCAAGTTACAAACAATTATATAATATGCTGAATTTTGTCATCTAGGAATTTGAACTACAGTAGATGTTTTCTTTTGTTTTTCTTTGGATAATTTTGATATCTCACGTTTTTTTAAAAAATTATAAAAAATTTAATAAAACTTTAATTTTATTTTAATATTAATTTAAAAGATAGTAAAAACTTTTAAAAAATGTTGGAAAAATAAAACGGTAATCTATTATATTTTGACCTTACAAGAGAACTTCAAAAAAACAAAAATAAAAAAAAAATGGAAAAATGGAAAATAAAAATTTAATTGTGCCTAACATTAATTGGCGCTGCAGTAGATACGAAAATATTGCCATTTATGTTCAATGTTAATGCGAATTTTCATATTAGGCAATTTAATTTATTTTATTTTTCCTCTTAATTAATTCTATATTATTCTCTCTCATGTTATCCTAATTTACATTTATAATAAAAGCGCAGAGTTTAGGAAAAAGCATAAAAAAGTTTATATTTTGAGTTGAGGCAGAAGTTAAAGTGATTCGTAAATTATTACATATACGTGTTCGTTTCGCAATATTTCTCCAATGAAGACAAAATATGTTAGTATTTATATTATTACAGGCAGACTTTTCCAGATTTTATAGTAAAAAATGCGCTTGCAATTTTTTTTTTTTAATTTTCATGTTTTCAGCACATTTTTCAAAGAAATACTTCCATCCGTTCGCCTGTTTTCATAACTTTTACACCGTTTAAGGTAGATATTTCTACCTTAAACGGTTCTATTGAACAATGAAATTTTTTGTAGTTTATTAATACCATCTTAATTAATCGTTATGTGAAAGCAAACATATTTTTTTCTCTCATATCGCCGCAATGCTATCATATACCGCTTTAAAATTTTGAGAGAAGAACGAACTTTCAAAATTTTTCTGTAGCATCCCCTGTTGAAAAGCTTTTAGGCCTCAAAAATTGAGAATTCGCAAAATTTAAACTCCTATAACTTAAGCACTTGTGCAGATTTTGTCAAAGAGAGACAAAAAAAATAAAGCTTTTATACTATATTTTTGAATAACAGCTTTTCTTATGAAGAGTTACCTAATTCTAAATATCCCAGTTTCTGATTAAACATTTTCCAATATAAAAAATTTTTAGATCTTGATTAATCAAAATTGTATAAGGTTTTTAAATTTAATATTTCAATTTAGCATTAGCATTAGTGAAAGCTAAATTTTGCAAGATTTTGCTTCCCTCATGTTTCTTAAGATTGAATTAAGATTGAAGAAAATGTCTCTTGATTTCATTACATTTTTTCTTACATAAAAAATTGTAAGAAAATTTATAAATTCTCAAAATTTACAAATTAAGAAAATTTCTTTTAAGGATCGACTTTATTTAGAGAGAAAAAAAATTTAAAGTTAAGCTTAAGAAATTTTTAATTCAACCAAAAAGATAAAATTAGTATCTACTTTCTAATACGAAAAATATTTATGCTGGCGCAGATAATAATATAGCTTTTCTAATACAGATTTGCTTATAGCCTTTTCTATTTTTATGTTTCCATTCCCGAAAAACAATTTAAATGCTTGAGTCCAAAAAAACTGAGCTGTGTCTGAGGACCGAGTTAGACAAAGACCGACTCACGTTCCATAATAAGTATGCTGTTTGGAAGACCTTGGGCAGGGAACGTTTCCTAACGAAGATTGATTTAAATTATTAACCTATGGTTTAAGTGTCCAAACTACGGACACTTAATTTATTTGTTTAAATTAATTTAAGTATCGAATTATTTTAAGGATACATTAGTTTATGTGATTAATTAAATATTGTAATTAAATATTGATGTGATTGATAAATTATGTGATTAATTAAATATTGATTTAAATTAGTTTTATGTGATTAATTTATACTGTAATTATTTATTTAATTTTTAAATCACATATTAAAGTCAGACAAATCAGCTATATTTTTTATTTAATCGGATAAACTCGTGAAATGTTTGTACTTTTGCATTTACGTTTTTTTGTAATGGATATCTTTGCCACATAAATGTGAACAGGAAATTACACAGCCTTTCATGTTCACTGCGTGGCTGTAAATGTTGTAAGGGAGAATAACTCTTACAACGTGTGTGATATTCGAACCCACACTCCCTTGGTGTTTACAGCGTATTTTATACGCTCTTACCCACTAGGTCACCGATGCCCTCTTAGCATTTATATCTTGTGACTGTACGTTGGTCAATATGTAGCCGAGATCACTGCTACGGTAAACTTTTGTTTGTCGGGATTTATATCCTCCTTTTTATTTATTTCCTTAATGAAAATATTAAAGATATATTTCAATTTTAAATTACTAGAATATATTAAAGTTAATTTTTGTTTAACCAATTTTATTATTACCTATATTAAATTTTGCATAAAAAATATCATGAAATTCTTTAATAAAATTTTATTACATTTTGCACGTGTATTATTATAGCTACAATACCATACTAATATAATATACTAATTCAAAAATTTTAAAAATGTGTATTGATTTTCTGTAAAAATCCTTAAAATATCTATTAAACAAAAATTAAAGAAAATTTTAGTAAATAATCTAAAAGGAACCAAATTTTTTTTTTTTTTCTTAAAAAATTCAATTAAATTAAATTTTCTTTTGTTTTTTCTTTTTCTTTTTAAGAAATGTACTCCCTCTATTATATTATTATATAAATTTTGTTTTAATTTAAATTGACTAGAAATTTTTTTGAAAAATTTTACATCATCAAATAAAATAATTATCATTACCTTCTAATTAAATTAGAAAAATTCCACCAAATCAATGTCAAATACAAAAAAAAAAAAAAAAAAAAAAAAAAATACGAAAAGATAAAAATAATCAAAAAAGTTTTTCAAATTAACTTTTCAACAAAGAATCAATTTTTAATTGATTTTTATTAGTTTTTTCTTTTTCATTTTTATTTTGTCCTTTTTTTTCTTTCACTCTACATTTCTGTACTTTTCATTAAATTTAATTTACCCTAAAGTCGAATATCTGTCATTTTTTATTAGTTCTGATTTTTAAAATGATTTAAACAGTGTGGTAATAATAGTTAAAAAAAAAAAAAAAATATACACTAAAATAAAATTAAATAAAAAGCATAGCATTACAAACATACATTTTCTGTTAATTTTATTCTATATTTCCGTAATTTTTTTTCTGTTTTATATTTTCTGATAAACGGAATACTCAAAAAAAAAAAAAAAAAAAACAAAATAAAAAAAATCAAATATGACATTAAAAGACGGCTTATTGGGGCTGCTGCTGCAAGATATAAAATTTATAAAATTTAATAAAAGTTGTTGAACTGTATCAATTCTTTCTTTTTTTTTTTTTTATATAACAGAAAAACCAAAAAGAAAAAGAAAAAAAATAATAATAATATAAAGAAAGAGAACAAAAATCACAAAAACAAAAAAAAATGTAAAAAAAAAAAAATAATAATAATAATTCAAGGTAGTTTTTCTTCACACTATTTTATTCCAAAGAAATAAAAAAATAAAAAATTAAAAATTGAAAACTGAAAATTAGAAATTAAAAGGACGTTGAAAATAGTATTTGAAGCAAAAAAAAAAAAAAAAAAACAATAAAAAATAAAAATAATTTAAAAAATTTACGACTTTTGAATTCAAATCGATTCTTCAGTGCCAATAAAAATTATTTTTTTTTTTTTTTGTCCTTTTCTTTTCATTATTTACTCTCTTTTTTGTTCTCCCACAATCTTTTTCTTTTTTATATATTTTAATATATGTATATACAATATATATATTTGTATTTATAAATCTACCTACGCCTCAGTAGGAATTTTAAATAAAAAAAAAATTATTGCCTGATTTTTTTTTTTTTTAAAGAGATTCTTAGAATGTTTTTATTATGTAGCCATTTGTTAATTTCCATTTATTTTTCTTTCTATTTAAAGAAAATTTTAAAAATCTATAAAAATAATATAATTATGTATTTCATATTGATAGAAAAGTAGTATACTATTTATTATATAGTTACTTATATATTTATATACACCTTAATATGTTGCCATGGCAATACAATTTGTATTTTTTTCATATAATATTATTTGAAATTAATTATAACTTAGAATTATAACTGTGTTTGTGTATACTTCAAATAATCCAAATAATTCTCTTAGTTATATTATTAAAAAATTCTGTGGAACCTATTTGCAACTGTCTCTCTTCTACAATCTTTCAACAAGTCTCTTTCTATAAAGAGCCGAGATAAACACAAACGGCAACTTGGTATAGAAAATAAAAAGTCTTAAAAAGACTATAAATTTCAATTTATCAGCTAGGATTGAACTAACAGAACCATGGAATATGGCTTTTATTAAAATAGATAGATAAATTGATAAATACTTGGCTCAGGTACATGTACAACTTCACTGTTCTACAATTTTTTATCTACTTATATTTCTTAGCTTATTATAATCTAACTGCATGGACTGGTTTATTTATTTTTTATGAAGGGATAATAACATGATTAAGAATTTTCCAACACCTTATGTAAACAACCATCTTCATCCATATTAGATATACTTTAATTCATATTTTATTAAGATAAATTGTTGGTTGTATACATTATAAATAAAGATAAAATAAGATTCTTATATTGTGTAGTGGTGTATCTACTGATCTTTTTGTTTCTTTTGCATGGTAATCCTTTTCAACGGTTATGTTTAGATCTGTTTGCACCATAGATAAATGTATGATCATCATAAGAGTTATGCGAAAAAAAATATGATGAAATTCTAGAAAACGGATAAAGGAAGTTAGAATATTCTTTCAGTATTACTGATAGGATTAGTTCGGTTCGAATGATAGCTGTATCATGATGAAAGTTAATCCAAAAGTTTTTCTGTGATTTGAGCTTGAGACTCCTCCGAATGAGAACTCGAAAGTCTACTTATCTGACACTGTAATGATCTAGATGTTTATCTACAGACTTTTGCGAAACCACTGTATACCACCTACTTGATAATCAAAATATTTTTAGAGTTCACTTTACTTAATAATAGATATAGTTAGTTAAGATTAATATATTACCTACCCAGTTTTTTCTTTTTTGCAATAAATTCGGAAGTCCTTCTATGTTTAGCTTTTTCTACTTTTACATTTTCATTTTATACATATACATATACATACAAATATAAATATTTTTATATTACTAAAAAATCTTAAACAGGTAAGATATATTTAAAGTGATAAAATTGATTATAATTACAATGGAAGACTTTTAAAAGAACATTAATGGCAAAAGTCCAGGTGTGCAAATTGAAAACTTTCCTTTTGTATTTTTATTTTAATTTTTTTTTTTCTTTTTTTTTTTTTTTTATTTTATTAAATGCTGATATTATTTTTGTGTGCAAGACGTTAATTGAAAAGAACAATTTAATGCCAAGAAAGAGAAAGCAATAATAGGAAAAAATCATAAAAGAAAAAAAAAATTAAAGAAAGAGATGGAAAATTTTATTATTGTTCAATTTTAACTATAAAAAAAGAAAATTTTTCCTTTTTTGTTTTGTCTAAGATTTATTAGAGGTTTTTGGTGTTGGCATTAAAAATGTGTATTTTCAAAAAAAAAGAATAAAAAATAAAGGGAAACTTAAAATGGAAAACGATTTTTATGCTTTTTTTTTTTTTTGGAAAAAAATTAATTTTTTTGTTTTTTTTTTTTGATTTAATTTATTTGATTTTTCGCATCCGCATTTCATTTTGTTCAACAATGAAAATAAGAATTGGTTTCTTACAATAATTATTGAAAATTTCGATCCTTTTCTTTTGTTGTTGTTATTTTTGTTATTGCTAAAATGATTTGGAAAATTTTACACAACCGTTTTATTAAACTGTATTAATTTTTCTTTCTTCAAAAAATTAATATTATAATATAAAAATTTGATGTAGCTTAAAGTTGTCAAATTTTTGATTTTTTATACAGCATTATTCCTTTAATTAAATTAAAATCTCTTTTGACAATTTAAATAAAATTTAATTAAGAAAATGTTCTTTAGGGAATTTAAAAGGTAAGAATTATTTAATACTACTACCTATGTATTCTAATTATTTATAATGTATTTTGGTACGATTGGAACTTTTACATAGAAAAAAAAAAATGAATATTTTGAATAATTGAAAGGACAATTGTTTACAGTTGCAAAGGATTTAATTTTAATTATAAATCAATCAGACCTGTGCAAATATAACTTGTATCTGCCAAAAACTACGATCATTTAGTCTGTTTAACATTTAGTAAAATGTAAACATTCAGTAAAATAAATTGATGAACTTTAAGGAAATTCTAATAAAATTTATTTAGGTTAATTTTATACACTTTTTATTGGTTTTTGCTGTACACTTTTTATTGATCTTTCATTTAACTTTTTATAATGAATTATTGCATTGACTATGAATTTTTCTTTCATAAAGTTCATCTTTTCAAAATGTTTTTAATACATTGTAAAATTAAGCTTAAGAAACAAAAACAAAAAATATTTGAAAGGAAATAAGAAGAAAGTATTAAGATAATTATAGAATAAAATTTCTTTTGATAAAAAAATCTTTTGGAAAATGTTGCATCAGTTTTTATTTATTTTTTACTACTATAATGGTAGTTGTCATGAGATTTGAGCAAACAATTCTCATTACCCAATTCTTTAAAATAATAAGACTATTTTAAGGCTAAGGCTTGAAAATGGTGTAAATAACTGCATAACCATAAATTGTTAAAAATTGTAAAAAATAAGTTATCATAAATTGGAAGGTAAACAAACAGTAGATGATAAAAAAACAAAGATGTATTTTTATTTTTGATCTATTTAAAGACTTTGAAATAAATCAATTTTATTAAGAGTTGAATCCCACATACAAAATCACAAAATTTAAAATCACAAAATCCCAAAATTTAAAATCGTAAAATTTCAAAATCTCAAGTTCCAAAATTCAAAAAAATCAAAATCTCAAAGAAATTTTCTTATATGTAATTCATTTTGAATTTTTTTTATTTCGGATGTGGGTCGATTTATTGAAAACAAAAATATTGAATGCAAAAATTATAGAAAAGCAAATTTAAACAAAAATGTCTGGCGTTAAACCTGAAATTCTGTTAAAAGCGGGATTTTGGATTTTGGAATTTGGGATTTATAGTTAATTTGGGATTTTGTCAATTGGGATTTTTTTTTGTGGGATTTCATGGCGCTCCCTTTTATAAAGCATCGAGAACTGAAATAAAACTATTCGAATCATTTTTATAAAGAAGAATTCAACGTACAAATTTTTCATATTAGAATCAATTAAAATATGACTTAGCGTACCACCGCAAGGATTAATTCTTGGAGTATTTTTATTTTAAGTGCTATTTAGAACTATTTTAAATTTACCTAAAATTGTGCTTTACGGTGAAAATGATTTTTTTGTTTTTTTTTAGTTTATTCCTCTGCCACATAAATGTCACAACAAAATTATACAGCCTTTCCTTCCCAGGTATGACTGTAAATGTCGTAAGGAGGAATTATTTTTACCACGTGTGTAGGATTCGAACCCACAATCATTCAGTGTTGACAACGTATTTAATATCTTCTTACCCACTAGACCTTACGCCCAGGTAATTTTGTTTTTGTTCAGAGTTCGTATTTGAGCATTATTTTCTGCTTGTAAAGAATATATCTAAAAATGGCGTTTGGTCAGTTTTGCCTGAACACCAATATTATAATAGCTAATGATATAAATTATTATATTAATAAAATAAATTCAGTAATATAAAACAAATTCAAAACTTATAACTGATAATAAAGATAATACTAAATTAATGATAATCAGTAATAAATTAATAAATAATTTATTGTTTTCTCATATTCATTAACTTGAATGTTACATTAGCATGTGCAATAAGTTTATATAACGTTATAATGTGTAAAACGTTATTTTGAATATTGCTCTTCAATAATTTTTTAGGTTAAATCAAATAATATTAGCAAAAGGTTATAAAAATGTCAAAATAAAGAAAACCAAAATAATATTTTTCTTCTGTACCACATACACTTCATTTAAACTATGCTGGCAATTATGATGTGTCTATCTATCTATAATAAAATGTCGACTCTTTTTTATTGTATTCTTAAAAATAACAAAAAAACGCACGACACAATACAAGCTATTTATATGGTGTAACTAATAGGTATAACAAAACAATGTTAGATAATATTAGATACATTAAAGTGGTTAAGTATAAAAGAAAAACTAGGCGTTTGGGTGGTCTAGTGGGTAAGGGCATATAAAATACGCTGTAAACACCGAGGGAGTGTGGGTTCAGTTCGAATCCCACACACGTCGTAAGAGTAATTCCCCCTTACGACATGTACAGCCACTCTTGAAAAGGAAAGACTGTGTAATTTCCTTGTTACATTTATGTGGTAGGGAAATGCACTAAAAAAAATATATATATATATAAATGAAAACTAAGCATGAATGCCTTAATTCAAATATTTCAAATTAAACATAATATGTAGATAAGATACATATAATATAATATGGTTTGTTCTCTAATTATCCATTTCAAAAATTATTATGTCTATAATGAAGTTCATATTCTTCAAGAAATTTTTAACTCAAATTTAAAAATACATTAGGATTTATGTACAGTTAGTCGAATTTAAAATTGTCCAATTTGACAAACTACCATTTTCTTTTACCATAATATTTTCAGAAAAGGGAAATTTTGTAATATCAAATTTTGCACAATGACTAATGAGATACTTCGCAAAATGATATTTGACAAACATACTTATACTTTAAAAATATTAAATATATTCTGGAAGTGTAAAACCCTGATTTTATAACCAACTTTAAAATTCCCCTTATGAATACTTATTTTTCTACATACATATTTCAACTATAAAGCGTGTTTTATTTTTTGAACACTATTTGTTTAAAAGTCTTTTTGCTTTGAGATTGTGACTATAAATTCTGTTTATTAAATGTAATGCTATTTCTTAAATGTAATGCTAAAATCTCTTTTTGATAAACTGATTTAGGTAAACTATGACATGCTCTCATACATAAATATGTGATAATAATTGTTTGTTCTAAGTAATATTTTATTTTTATTTTATTCGTTCATTATTATTGACAAATATATTGTTTTTTCGGGACTGCTACCGCCCGGGAAGGAACTTTTTCTTACTTGATTGAATGCTAGCAAACGTTTCTGAGGAACATTTTACAGTTACTCTTGGTTCCAATTTTTTATTTTATAGCTTAGAAGGTGTAAAACGTTTTTTCTATAGGATGAATATATTCATCATAATTGTTATATAGCTGAATTATTCAAAATTACTTCAAAATGATGTTGTTTACAATTTTTACAACAGCAAAAAAAATCAAGTTACATTCAAACGTCAAAATAAAATTTTTTCCCGCCACAAATTTTACTGATAAGAAAAAAATAATTATTGTTAAATAAAATTTTATTGTTCTCTCACTCAATTTCAGGAAAAACGAGGAAGAATACAGTTGACTTTGTCAACTCTTAGATACCCGTACGAACCGTTAGTATGTTCACAGCCTGTCACTCTGCCTACAATATTATTTTTTTAATATTTTAGTATTTTAAAATAATTTGGGTGAATTTTATAATTTCTAGAACTTATGGGTTGTACATATATTCAAACTATATGTTTATATGTACATTCTTCTAAAGCAGATTCTAACCTTCCACATAACGATTATCAATCCAAAACTTTTTCAAATATTCTATAGTAACATTTAATACTAAGCGGTAAATGTATATTAAATTTACTTAGTACAAAATAGTAAATATAATTTTAAATATTATATTATATTATATTTAAATATTCCATTGACAGAATAATTTCTTATAAGTACAATAAAATACATATATGTATGTAAATACGGCGCTATATAATATACATATATACTCTTATCATTCTTTCACTAGTGACATATACGATATGTAAATAAACATGATATTATATAAGTATGTATATATATCAATATCATATAAATAATAATAAAAATTCTTCAAGCAACCGTTATGTTGTTTATTTATTTACATTTTTTTATACTACGCATTATATCCTCAACAATTTCAAATTATCGAGTAAAACAAAATGGAAAAAATTCGTTTTAAAGAAATTTGTTAGAAAATTTGAAAAAATCAACTAACACTTTCGTCAATTATAAAGTAACCCTATATTATTAAAAAAAGTTGTTAACAGAAATAAGAGTATAATGTTGAAGCTTTAATTTTTGTGTATTAATTCAAAAAAATTTTAACAGGTGTTCAAGTTACAGGTGTTTAAAAATAGGAAATTTTCAGTTTTTGACCCCTTACAGCTCCTAAACGGGGGGTAATACAAAAAAAATTTCTGATATGACTCATACTAATTTTCAAAGATCTAACTTCTGTCAAAATTTCAAGTTTCCAACTTAAACCGTTTAGAAGATAGAAGGGTTGAAGGATTTTGCAAAATTTGAGTTTCACATAACGGTAAATTAAGACACCGTATGCCACAAATATATATTTATTGTATATATACTTTTAAAGCCAATAAAAGTAGTATTCGTTTGGCGTATTCAAAATGAAGATATATCTTATACAACTTGTGATATAACAATTTAAATATAGAGCTTTTTTGAACCTTTGGGGAGCTGTAGCTCCGTAACGGGTGGGGCTACAAAAAAAAGTTATTAAAAATAAAATTAATATTTTTGTGAGATCTATCAGCAGTTAAAAATTCATAGCTCTATTTCAAAAAAAATGTCGGGATCTAAAAGTTAGGTGTTCGAGAGCTACCCTAAGGCTTGGTCCAAACTCAACCAAAAAAAATAGGGAACCTACAAATTACTCCCAGAATATTTTGTGTAAATTTCAAGATTCTAGCTTTCTTAGTTTTTGAGTTAGCGTGCTGACGGACGGACGGACATGGCTCAAAAGTCTTAGAATTTTTTTCTGATCCGATCCATACCTTTGAAGGTATATCTAGCTCGCTTATTTCGAGGTGTTACAAACGGAGGAGTAATTTTATTATACCCGATCCTATCGTACGGGTATAAAAATCAAATGAAATTTTAAACGAATTAAATATAAGAGATCTTAATTATTTTTTTTTTCTCAGCAAATGTAAGTTTTCAAGGAGGAAAAGAAAAGGCTGAGAAATGCATTAAAACAAAAAAAAAATTAAAAAATTTGATTTTTATATTGCATTTATATTTTGCAATATTTGACATTTCTTTATTTCAACTGTAAACTTGAAACAAAATTCATGAATATTTGCAGTCGTGTGCAGTAGCTGCAAGTTATGCAGTGTTTAGAACAAAACATTCAAAATGAAAACAAATAGTCATCTTAAGAAAATTGTAACAAAATGTCCGAGACTAAATATGCCCGAGACAGAATATTATGGGTAAAGTTTTAAGACAAATCAACGAAAAAATGACAATATTGTTGTATAGTTGAAGAAAATATTAACACCAAACCACTGAGAAAACGACAACTATAACGGTTAAGAAAAAAACAGTTATAGCAGAGCTTTTAAAATCAATTTAGTTTCCGGACACGAAAGATTCGAACGCTCAATTAAGCAAATTAATTGAAAAATTATTATACAAAATTATAAAAATCAGCAATTTCATTCTTCTTAAAAATCCTTTATTACGAGTTAGGGACATTAAAAAACTAAGTACTTGAAAATATTAATAAAATTCCATTTATGCTGACATTGATTATTTTATCATTAAAATAGTAAGTTCAACAATCTGTTGATAAAAATTTGATGTACTGTAAAAATATCATTGATTTTTATTAATATATAAAAATGACTATACAAAGTCATATTTTTAATATATAATTTTATGCTTCCTTTGTCACTTATAGTATAGTAAAATTTATCAAAGTCTTCAGCTCTAAATTACACTCATATAATAATTAATTAATGCAAATATCATTATAAAATTTATATATAAAAGGATAAAAACTATACGAAGTAAAAAATCAAAAAAAAAAAAAAAAATATCAAGGCATGTAATTTATTCTTTCTTAATCATTGATCAATTTAAAGTAAATTTTTTTTTTTTACAGTCAGTCTTGTTAAGTGTAACTAAATTACACTTGATTTAACATAAATCACTTTAAAATGATTTTCATATCTTTTTTCTTCGCAAAAATAAATAAAATTAAAAAGTGTTTCTATATAAATATAATATAATATATTATCTATATATATTTTATAACTGTAATAAAGTGGTGTTTCCATTTCTCCTTATGAATATTTAATAAAAGAAAGAAAAGGACAAAAACTTATAACAATCACATCAAAAAAAAAAAAAAATTAATATTTTAGATCAAAATATGTAAATGAGGTGAAAAGAATTGAGCACTTTTTACTGTTGCTTTTTTTCTGATGAACATCATCTAATCTACAGAAAAAATAAAACAACAACAAAAAAAAAAAAAAATTAAATTAAATTGATTGTTGACTGTTTAAAAATCCTTATAATTTATCCTTTTACAATCCCACCGGATAAAAAAAAAAAAATTAAGAAAATCGAGAAAAAAATCATAAAAATATATTATTTGGTTTTCAAGTCTAACTTTTATAAATAAAAAACTCTTATCAGGGTTTCAGTTAGTTATTTTTCAAAACTTTTTTACTTTTTCTCTTTAATTCTTCTATATATATATATATATATATATATATGTACCTATATTATATTATGTAAATATATTATATTTTATTTTTATATTGAATATTATTGATTCTTATCAGAAGTGTAACATTAGCGTTAACCCTTTTACAAAGTATCCCTTTATTTTCCATTCAATTTACAAAACAGTTTATGACAGATTTTCGTATATACATATATAGTTTTTATTTTATTTGTTTATCTTATTAAAATAATCTTTTTGTCATGAATTTAAAAAAAAAAAATAATATGTTTTTTCTATACTTGATATTTCTAAAACGATTATTTTTTCAGAAAAATTTAGTATAGTGTGAGAATCCTGGTAACAATATTAATGTTCCGATATATAATTTTCTAAAATAGTAACTGTCAAAACGCTCTTATAACGCGCTGCACTTTTAATACGATGTCTCTAAACAAATCTGTCACAAGTTTGCAATATGTAGTCTAAACAAATCTGTCAAATGTCAGTTTTCAGTCGCGTTCAAATCGCGTAATATATAAAGCCGTATTTCAATCATTTGATAACTTGTAATATTTTGCGTTTTTCTATAGTATATTTTATCAGATTTGAAAGCTAAGCGAATAATTTAGATACATTGATTTTCATCAATAAATTCTCTATTTAATAAATTTTATATTCGAAAATTCGACAATCAGCTTTAATTGATTTTATTTTTCCAATATTGTTAAAATTTTTGTTTTGTTCTTACAACACAGAACATTTTTAGAAGTCATTATTACAGTTATATGAATTCAAAGTATCGGTAATTAAATTTACATTTTGCATAATATCTATTTATAGATCGTCTTCATCATTACATTCAATCTAATATACCTACTTATTTTTATCTAAAGCTCTTTCAAATTTATTTTGAATTAATTTCAAGTTATAAACATTAATACTTAACATTAAGAAAAGCCACAAAAAATAAATAAAAAAAAAAAAAACTTCTAAAAGAATTTAAGAATTTTCTTGTTATATCTTCTAAATTATTTTGGAAAGTTTTTTTTTATTTTGTTGAAATTCATCATCATGAAAACCAAAAAGCCGCGATGATTAAAATTATTCAAAAAATCCTTTATTTTTAAAAAAGAAACAAAAAAGAAAAATAAGAACAAATATTTTGGTTTCGTCACTTTAATGGCAATTTTCGCACTTTTTTCATTGTTTTGTTTTTGTTTTTATTTTTTGCTTTTTTTTTTTTTTTTTAGTAATAAAGGAATGAATGAGTAGTGCAAATAATATAATCATTGTTGATTTTTCCTCATGGTGGCTGGAATTTTTGTAAATTTTCTAGAAAAATTTTAACAATTTTTTATATTATTTAATTGAATCTTTTAATGATTTAAATGAAAATTGAAGAGTGTTCAATTAAAAGTTTTTCAAAAGTTTATCTAAGTTTTGAATGCAAAATTTGTTATGAATTTGAATTTATTTTTAATTTTATGATAATATATAAAAATTAGAATGGATATGACTGTGTGTATATTGTAATGATTTTGTATATAGATAATATTATTTTAATAATCTTTTAGAGAAGCCATTCTCGATATTTTGAAAAAAAAACGAAACCTATGAAAAAAAATCTTGAAAGCCAAAATAGTTTTGGCATAAAATATTGAAAATAAATATGTATAAAAAAAAAAAGAATCATCAACAATTTATTTAGCATATCTTTACAATGTTAGATTATTGATATTCTATAAACGTTTAATCTAAGTATAGTCCTGATTATTTATAACCGTATGAAAAAAACCGTACAACCGTATTTTGCAAGCAACTATAAAATTTATCACAATTCTTTCTTTTTACATGTATATTTAACACGTTGAGTCCCACATGTATCACCGGTGAACATTGGCTGAATGTTCTCAAAATCCCGTCCCAAAATCCAATCCCGAATCAATTTAATGTACTGTTTTTAGCACGTTGCCAAAAAAATTTTGAAAAAATGTGCCTATTAGTTTCACTGTCCGTCGGTTCGTTTGTCTCTCCGTTTGTTTACAAAACTTCTACATCGTTAAAGATAGAAAAAAAAATTTTTAACCATGTGCAGGTCTCATAAAAAAATTAATTTTATGAAACAACTTTTTCATGTAGCCCCATCCATCAGGGGAACTACAGCCCCTCAAACTTTGAAAAAGCTCTATTTTTAAATGCGTATATTTCATGTTCCGCTTAACATATTTTGAATCTGAAAACGCCATCCGACAGAAATATTTTTTACTTTTGTAAATCAATATCAATATTATACATTTTTTTTAAAATTTAGTATTTAAATTTACCGTTATATGAAAATCTAATTTTGCATGATTTTTCTACATTAATAACTCCGGCACGCTTTTAGATTGAGGCTTGAAATTTTGAGGCAAGAAAGAACTTTTAGAAGTAGTATAAGTTTCCTCAGAAAATTTGTTTTGATCATCTCCTCTTTGAGACCTATTAGAGCTCAAAAATTTAAAATATCCTAGTTTTAAATACCTGTAACTTAGTCACCTGTACAAATTTTTCTTCGGTAAGAAATAAAAATTAAACATCCAGTAATATGTTTTTACGTGTATTAACAGTTTTTCTTAGTTATATAGGGTTTGGCATTTACAGCCCTTCAAAATAACAAAAAAGTCCTATTTTCACATTTTTTTGTTATATGAAATTTTTAAATTTTGGTGCAAGTCACAATTCTAAACAGTTTGTATTATCTTTTGGAAATGTGCGCTTTTTAAAACCGTTGGTTTACATACTGCCTTGTTTACTTTAAAAATGTTTGCCGCTGATTTATTTGCACTTACAGTTTAATTGTAGGTATGTTAACCGGTAAGCGCAAAATTTTGAAACATTTGAGTTATGTTCAGAGGGATCCACGTGGGACTTATCACAAGTTTTTTTTTATGTCCACTGGTGAGCGAGGGACTCATAGTATTAAGAAAAAAAGCATTTAAAATCTGTTCACGTCCTGTGCTTATTTATGATAAGTACCTAAGACATAAAAATTAAAGCTTTAATATTATAGTTTTACATTTACTAACGCCTTTTCTTAATTATATGTAGAGTTTCCTTGATTTTTCGTAATGCTTTCTCACATAAAAAAATATATGAAAAACTTTAATGAAAACTTTTGAAAACTCTTGAATTTTTGATTTATATTTTTTTAAGTTTAATACAATTAAACTTTGTCTCAATTAAACTGCCTAAATTTACATTGATGTTTTTAAAACTATCAAACTTAAAATGTATAATTAGGTCTGAATTGAAACTTTAGAGTTCACTTAGAAAAACTGATAAGTTTAATATTGGAAAGACCAAAAGTTGTCGTATGTACAAATAGGTTTTAAATAAATAAACTTAACTTCTCTTTTAAAAGTTATATAAACGTTATATAAAGTAAAGTTATATTATATTGGGATCATATGCTTCATTAAAAATATCAGTTCTCTTTTTAGATAACGTATCGATTTGTAGGTTTTAATAAGACAAATTTTTTTAAAGGATTTTTTTTTGAAATTGAGATTTACTTGAACCGACAACATGACCTTGAATTTGATTTGAAAATTAAATAAAAAATGTATAACTATATCTTCCAAATACTTATTCAAATTGTTAAAAAACTTGTACATTTGTTGTTATAGTATCTTTTAAAGACTTTCTTATAATTAATATGGATCCCTTCTCTTGGATCCTTATTAATACTAAAGGATAAAATCCTTGATGATTACTTACAATCCACTTAAAACTCCTTGTTAATATCCTTTTTTTTTTTGGGATTGTTTTCTTTTATTTATAAAAAAAGAAAAATTATTATTTCTGAATGTTTTTGTTTTTTCTTTTCCTGCCTTGAGAGTAAAGTAGTGGCAAACATAAATAACCTAATAATATTTTTTAATAATAAATTACTTTATACGCATTAAAAATTTTTTACATCTTTAATTCGAGTTATTATTACGATAATAATTTATAAAGTAAAAACAAAAACAACAGAGAAAACAACAGGAGAGCAAAAATAATATGTAAATTTTTTTACAGTTATTGCAATTGCAGTTATTTATTTTGTTAGAAAATAAAAAATATTAAGTAAGTTCTCTTAATCATTTTTGACAATTTATAAATTTAAAAAGAAAATAGAGAATTCAACTTAATTTGATGAAATGAAACTTACAATTTTTTGTGGTTAGTCCACTGCAGAAGCTGTTTAACTCATTGCTCAATCGAATTTTTTAAGTTATAAACAAAAATTGTGATAAAACCGATTACTAAAACGTTAATGGATTCGACTGCTTGTATATAATGATCGTATAGTCTCTTGGGATCGACAAATTTTGATAGATGAAAATGTACTGTAATGTGTAAAATTTCAATTCGTTTTAGATGCTCTGTAAACCGAAATGTAACAAAAATTATTCTGTAGAAAGTAAACAAATTTATTTATTTGGGTACCTTAATAATATTGAGCTAATATGGCAAAACGCGTCGTCAAATATTTAAAATAAAAAATAAAAGAAATAAAATAAAAAGTTGAAATTAAACAAGTGCATTTTTTCTTAAATGTAATATTAAATATAATAAAAATCTTTTTTTTTACATTAAATATATTATAAATATATTAAAACATCATTATTATCAGTTTATTTATTTTGAGTTAAGCGTAAAAATTTAAATAGATACAAGTATACTTCAATAAATACAAGTATACTTCAAGATTTTGATTGTTGGAATTTTTAATGTCGGTATTTGGAAATGGTGAGATTTTGAAAGTATATTAATGTAATTAATGTTATACTATTAGTTAAAAAACAATTTTTCTACTGTAATTCAATATCAGAAAATAATTTAATTTTGAGATTAAAAATACTTTTCAAGATTTTCACTTTCCAGATTTCCATTTCTGAAATTCTTTTTGTTTTTTTCGAGAATTTTGTATATAGCAATAATTATTCCATTTTTTTTTCGCAGATTATGGGTTTATCCCAATATTGTTATGAGTTTGTTTTTACTAATAATCTTTATTTGGTATAATAAATATATCCATAACAATTGGGTCATTTTCAGATATGGGTCATCGATTTTAAGTTATAAATTTCTCTATGCATTGTGTCAAAACCGAATTTTTATCAAATTTTCGTAGTTTAAATAAAATATTTCTATATTTCTAAACAGATAGACAAACATTTTAAGTATTTTTTAAAAATAAAAATTTTTATTCAAATAAAATATATTTTATATTTTTGTTTCATTTTCCATTTTCGTTGATTATATAAAAATATATCTACTGTTAAACGTTAATATTGAAGTGAAAATAATATACTAAAGTTTCTTTTTGTAAAATGAATGAATTTTTGGGGGTATCCTGATATTTTTTACTAAAAATAAATATTTATATATATATATATAAATGTACATACAAGAAATCCATCTTAATATATATAGTAGATATTCCATGTATTATATTTGTTTCAAAAAACAGTTAAATTTAACAATAAAAAATAATAAAAGAAAATAAAAAAGCAAAAAAAGAAAAGTGTACAAATTTTCTATCTTTTTTTTTTTTTATATTCAATCTGTTTCTTGGAGTCTTATTATGTCCTTAAAAAAGATTTAAAGCAATTAAAAAGACATTATTATTCAAAAAAAAAGGATATGATTTGAATATTGTTTTAGTTGTTGATTCTTTATATTTTACAATGATAATAATAGTAATAACAATAATTTTGTACTGTATACAAATTGTACTATATGTATATAGTACAATTGTGAAATAAATAACGATCTTATAAGAAAAAAAGTTATAAAATATGCTGGAAGATAAATATATTTTATATTATTTTTTACTGATTGTTTTTTTTTTTTTTTTTTTTAAATTAAAATGAATAAGAAAAAATTATGATTTTTTGATAAAGAACTTAAATCAAAATTATTATTAATATTTGTATATATATAATATGTAAAATAATGTATAAATGTATTTTAGAAGAAAAATTTAATATTAGAATTAAATTTGGTACTTATATTGAATAAATTTCATTAAAATATAAATGAGAAAAAATAATCATTTATGAGAATTTAATTTTATCTTTGGGATAGTTTAATATTGAATTTTTGAATGAAATACTTGTACATTTTACATAAATATAAGGTGTCTCAAAATAGTCAAAATCTAAAGTAAAGGTGCTGACAACATAAGCGTAAAATATCAAGATTTTATATAAATAAGGTAAAATGTAAACCAACGGTTTTTTAAAATCGCACATTTCCAAAAGACAATACAAACTGTTTAGAATTGTGACTTGCACCAAAATTTGGAAATTTCATATAAGAAAAATTTGAAAATCGGCGAGTGGTACAAAAAAATTTTCTAAGGAAACTCATACTAATTCTAAAAGTTCTTTCCAATCTCAAAACTTCAGGTTTCTATCTAAAGGCGTGCCGGAGTTATCAAAAAAGCAATTTCATACAAAATGTGGTTTTCACATAACGGTAAATTTAAATTGTAAATTACAAAATATTGAATAATTTTGATATTGTTTTATAGAGATAATAACATTTTCGGTCTTCTAGCTGTTTTAGATAGTAAAACTAGTACGGAGAGCCTGAGATATATACATCTGAAAATGGGGCTTTTTTGCAATTTCGAGGGGCTGTAACTCTGGAACCCTATACAGCTAAAAAAAAAACGTTAACAAGTGTAAAAGTATATTACTGGAGCTTTATTTTTTTGTCTTGCCGAAGAAAAATATGTGCCTCAAGATGCAAAAATTTCAAGTCCCTATCTAAAAGTCTTCCGGAGTTATAAGGGTAGAAAAATCATGCAAAATTTTATTTTCACATAACGGTAAATTTAAATACTAGATCTAAAAAAGTTGTATAATTTTGATATTAATTTACAAAAGTAAAAAAAAAACCTGTCGACTGAGATATCATGAGATATACGCATTTAAAAATAGCTCTTTTTCAAATTTTGAGGGGCTGCAGCTTCGTAATGAATAGGGATACTTGAAAAAGTTGTTCGACAAAATTAATTTATTTTATGAGACCTACAACACATGGTTAACATTTTTTATTTGTTTTCAAATCTTTAATGGTGTAGAAGTTCTGTAAACGGAGGGACGGACAGAGTGAAACTAATAAGCACATTTTTTTAAAATTTTTTTTGGAAATGTGCTAAAAGTAAAATGATTATTATTTTCTGTTATTATTGTGTAATATGTATATATGTATTTTTTTCGCCTTTCCACTTCTATAAAAGGCATAGGTTAACTACTTATAATCATTTATTATTCATATTCGATTAAGCTTCAATTTTCTAAATCATTAGTTTCTCTTAGTCGTTCATTGATTATTTGCACCCCATCTATTATCTTATACAAAAAATATTTTAATTTAATTTTATAATATATTATAATAATGATATGATAATAATTATAGGACATATATATATATATATATATATATATATACATATACATACATATACATATACTAATTATATGTATATAGGTATTATAATAAGAAAAATCTATATTACTTTTTATTAATCTATATGATTCATTCAGCATTTGCACTCCAAGTTTTTTGAAGGATCAAGCGGTTATTTAACTATTACACCATTTGACGAATAGTTGTTATAAGAAACTACAACTACGAGAAAACCGCTTTTTATACCCTACACTTAAAGTATAGGGTATATTAACTTTGGTATGGTGTTTGTAACCACCAAAAGGAAGCGATTTAGGTATAGACATGTATATATACTCTGACTCAGGATCACCTCATGAATCGATGTCCGTCTGTCCGTTCGCACGATAACTCAAAAGCTAACTAGTGAAGCTATCTTGATGAAATTTACATAGTAGGTTACTAATTACGAAAGGAATGCTAAGTTCGAATCTGGACAAAATCGGTCCATGGGTTTGGGCACCACCCATACAACTACCAAAACCGAATACGCATATCTTCGAAATTAATAAAGATAGAAACTTCAAATTTGATACGAGGGTGCTGTTTCCTAAATCACTAATTTGCCTAAAATTTGAGATGAATTGGAGTGGTTGTTCAGGTACCTTCCATACAACTCCCAAAACCGAACAAGCATATCTTCGAAAGTAATAAATATATAAACTTGAAATTTGACATAAAAATGTTCTACCCTGTTGATGTCTCTAAAATTGGAGATGAATTGGGGTGGTAGTCCGCGTGACTCCACACACTTCGCAAGACCTAACAAGCATATTTTCGAATTTAATAAAGATAGAAATCTGAAATTTTGTACAAAGGTTGTAAAAGTATTTATCTTTTTAGCTTATATTAAATACCTAACTAAAATTACTTATGTATTTTTAATTTAATTTGGATATTTTACGTGTAGGGTATAAATAAGTCGGTTACATCGACTTACTGTTACATTTACTTGTTTTTTACCTAATTGCTTATTTAGATAATTGGCATTATTATAATATTAAGGAATTTCTACTCACATGAATGATTCCAGAACATTATTTATTCAAATCTTTATATCCAGTTTTAAAGAAATCGGTTTTTTGATCGATTTTTTAGATTAACACAAATTTTCTCCAATTCATATCTATTGTGAAACACTCTGTACATTGTTTATACTAAATAATAAAATTTATATTATAGTTATTTATTATATAGCTTATTAAAACATATTAATTGAAAGATATTAATATGTAATAAATATGTTTTCACAGGAGTATTAAGGTATTAGATCTAATACAATTTTTATTTTTAACTATATATGAACAGAATTTCAATTATTGTTTGCAATTTGTTTTAAAAAATAACAATATTTATTTATTTATTTTTTTTTTTAAAAATATCAAATCTTACTATTCATCAGATTTGAATTTATAATGAAAATCAAGAGGGAATTAATAATAAATTATTTTTCGTTTTAATTTTTGGAAAATTTTAAATATTTTCATTTAGAAATTCTTATAAACTATAAAAAATAGTAGAGAACAACAACATGTAAAAGTATAATTGAATTTTTAAACTTTCATAAAATAAAATCTAAGTCTAGCTAAACAATTAACTTTTAAAACCAAAAAGATTCTTTAATTCAGACGTTTCCATATTAAATTTTCAAGTGAAAAAGAATTTGAAGAAAAATTCTTACAAAATGTCGATTATGTCTTAAAATATACAATACCGTTTAGGAGGGTAGCATAAACTTACACATTTTATTTTAAAACTGTTATCAAGAACGACCTAGAAACACATCAGTAGTTATAGGGTATTAATTTAAAAGAGTCATTTAGATTTTTATTTTGAATAGTTCAAACTTGAATTCCATTCCAAAAGTTAACCTACTGTCATTCCTTATTGGATTTAAATTGAGGGTAAATATTAAATAAGTACTTTTTTTATCAATAATAGAGTCAAGAGTGTACGTATGTTATATAAAACATCATTATCCGAATGTAAATAAACAATTTTAATTTAGTACAATATAACTCACAGAACAAAAATTGTAAAACAGTCACAATTTTATTAATTATTGTAATTTCTACATATTGGTAATGTCTGATACTATTTCACATAGTAATTATGTGTGAAATTATTGACATCATACATATATATCTTTTACTAGCATATCGTTGCTTTTATTTCAACATGCATATACATATATGTGACAGAGATAATGAAATTATAAGCCAACCGTTGAACAAATTTTAAACAAGCAAACACAAAGATGGTGCAGTGTGATTTATGGTATCAGAATAATAATTATATTATATAATAATATTAAACATTAAAAATCTAATAGGAGTTTCAATTGATATTTTGTTGTAGATTATTGATCTTTAAACTATTAGTCTATTAGTCTGTGCGGCCATTTTTATATACTATACTACAGTTTTTTACAATAATATTAACTATTAATTGTAAATATAATAACAAGAAAATTTTATTAATAATTTTAATTTGATATCTTTTGTCTTTAATATTTATTAGCCTGCAAGTTTATTTAAAAATTTTCGATTACTAATAAATTATAACAGATGTCGCTGTAATTATTAATTATAATTTAAAAACTCACAAATTACTGTTATTTTGTTTTTTTTATTTAATATTTAATTTGGTGGAAATTTTCTTTCAATTTATTTGTATTTTTTATTTTTTTTTTTTTTATATATATATTTTATATATACAATATTTATTTATATTTTTATTATTTAATTTCTTTTAAAATTTAATTTATTAATTTATGTTATAAAGTTCATAAATTTTCATTAAAAAATTATTATTCATATATACATAAATTAATACTAAAAAATTGCTGATAGTTATATTATTTCGGATGAAAAATTTGTTCTATCTATATTTATAGGGTTTATATAGTATATATACAACAGTATATTTATATAATATATATATAGTACATGAGCAATAAATGTATTCACATATTAATATTTACATTATGTCTGCATGAATTGATTTATGGTTGATTAACAAATTCGATGAAAAATTCGACATAAATGATTATATCTGAAAAAAAAATATTGGTTTTTTATAATTTTTTATTTTGAAACAATATTTTCCTTTTTAATTGTCATTAATTTATTTATTTTCTTGTAAAAATATTAAAAAGTATAATATTATATTATGTACTTAGTCAAAAACAAAAAAAAAAAAAAAAAAACCGGAACTGTTCTTCTATTGACTTTTTCGGATATACATATAGGTACATTATGTAAAAAGGAATGAAATATACAATATATTAAATAAGGGGACATTCAAAAATCTTGAAATATAAAATCTAAAAAACAAGATATTGAAACAAAAAAAAATCTTGAGTTACAAGATAATTATCAAAAATTGTTTCCATTGGGTTTACACGTCGATCAGATCATATCCAATGCAGTTAATAATTTATATCGTAAGATAAAAAGATAAAATAAAAAAAAATAAATAAAAAATTTTTGTATGCGATAATAGATGGCGCACTCTCGGGCTTAAACCCCGGCTGGGTCATATAGATTAATAAAAAATAATATAGATTTTTCGTATAATATATAATTAGTAGAATATAATCAGATATAATTAAATTAAAAACCTATAAATTATAATTAATATCATATTGTAATAGCTATAGGTATAATAAAATAATAATAAAACCATAATTCTTGTACAAAATAATAGATGGCATAGCAATAAAAGAGACGTCTTTTAGTCTTGTACAATAGCTACAGCCCAGTAATCAACGGCTTATTGAAATTAATGATCCACGAAACTGAACTTTAGTCAAATATGAAAAATAAATGACTTAGTGACTCCTCATTGGAGTATGGAATGATATGAATAAAGATATGAATAATAAGCGACTTTGGTTACCCTATGATTCTCAAAATATAATTACAATTACGTACATTTCCAAAATATAATACAAACTGTTTAGAATTGGACTTGTACCAAAATTTGAAAATTTCATATAGGTAAAAATGTGGACATCTAATTTTTTTTTGCAATTTTGAGTAGCTGTAAGTCCGAAACCCTATACGACTAAGAAAAACCGTTAACATACGTACAAATATGTTACTGAAGTTTTAATTTTTGTGCCTTTCCGAAGAAAATTGTGTTAAGGTGCCTAAGTTACAGGTATCTAAAAAATGTAAATTTTTAACTTTTAAGCGCTAATAGACCTTAAACAGGGAGTGGTACAAAAAAAATTTCAGAGAAAACTTATACTAATTGTAAAAGTCCTTTCTTGTCTCAAAATTTGAAGTCCCTATCTAAAAGTGTGCCGCAGTTATGAAATCATGCAAAATTTGGGTTTCACATAACGGTAAATTTAAATACTCAATTTAAAAAAAATTGTATAATTTTGATATTAATTTGCAAACATAAAAAAAATTCCTTTCGAATGGCGTTTTCAGATTGAAAAATGTTAATGAGATGTACGCATTTAAAAATAGGGCTTTTGCAAAGTTGGAGGGACTGCAGCTTCGTAATGGATGGGGCTACATGTAAAAGTTGTTCTACAACATTAATTTTTTTATGAGACTTACCCATGGTTAACGTTTTTTTCTCTATTTTTAACGGCGTAGAAGCTTTGTAAACAGACGGAGACTAATAGGCACATTTTTTCAATTTATTTTTGAAAATGTGCTAAAAACTGTGGTTAAATTATGACGTACTACGTTCTTATTTCTCCAAATCTTAGGAAAAGTTCCCACTGATCTCAAAGTATGTAAAATATGTACATATGTAAAACTTCCATTCTTCTATCTTAAAAAGTGTAGAAGTTTTGGAAACAGACTCACTGAGGGACGGACAGAAAGAAAATAATAGAACAGAAAGAACTAATAACAAAATTGAATGATTTCAAATATTTTCAAGATTTATTTACTTCAAGATTTTATTATGTTTTAATTTTTTTTTTTTAATTTAGAATTTTTGTAAAGATTTTGTATTTTAAGATTTTTTTCTTCAGGAATTCGACGGGGACTCATTAAATAATTACATATTTGTATTTGTACCCATTAGAGTCTGAAATGTATGAATGTATTGGTTTTCATTAGTTGAAAAAATATATCGTATTCATGATGTCCTACCCGTTTTCCTCTTTTTAGCAGTAAGTTTGTATTCTCTGTGTTATAGGTACATGACGCAATTTTATATCAAACCCCAAATGTAGATTATACATTGTTTTGTATAAAAAATATGGATAAAACAAAATGAAATAGGATATTAATGGTAAATATTGGTTTGCAGTTGCTAGTGAAGAAGGAATAAGTAAAAAAAAAGCGATCTATAATTATGTACAGATTTTAGATTAATTATTTTGTTAAAAAGAGAAATGATGGCAGTATTTTTATAATTCTGTTTCAGAGGAATACATTTTTAAGTTTCAATAAATAGAATATAGTATAACATCAATAGCCGCTTAGTTACTTCATAAATTCCAAATACAAAATTATATTTACTAATGTCATGGAATATTAATTTACCAGACAAAAATTTACCAATAAATTTAAATTATCAAAAGATTCGTTAAAATATTTTATGAAAAGTACCTACGCGAAAAGTAACGGTAATAATGTTTTGCATCAAGAGATATGCAATCCTATGTGAACGTACCTTTATGTAATGTTTTGCATAATTTTCGGTTATGAAGAAAGAGACTAATTGTGGTTGATAAACTTACCGTAATCATAACTAAAACTTTTTCACAAAAAACTTATCCTGAATATTAATGAAAACGTTTTTTGAGTTACCACAGTATAATTCTTTATTTAATATAGAAGTCTTATTTTTATTTATCGGGCCTAGTCTAAAATTTGTAAAAAATAAAGCTTTTGATATCAATTAAATTTCATTCACTTAAATTGAAGCATTTCTAACTCATTATGTTTAAAATAATTAATTAACATAAATAATATTTTTGGACTATAAAATCAGCACAAGATTGAAAATCATCAAAATCTCGATACACAATTTTATCGCAATTCCAATATTTTCCTTACTACCTATTTTACATGAAAAAGTAAAAATTTCTTTTATAGTATTGATAATTAGTGATTTTGAAAAAAATCATTTAATTTTCCAATTTACAAATGCATTTACGCATGAAATGCATTTACGATGATGTGTACATGCCAATGCCAAACGTAGCATTTTCTTTTAAGATGCTATAATAGTCTGATTGGAGTATTTTATCCATTCAATACTACAGGTCTGTTCAGCAAGTAACTGTAGTGTTGAACTGTCTAGACAACTCTAAATAAATTTTTATGAATATCGATATTATAAATTATTAAAAATTTTCGAACAGGATTTTGGATAAATATTATTATCAGAAATTAATTTTTCACTTTTATATTTATATTAGATTTGATATTATGTTTTACAAACATTTTTGTTGTACATTTTATTTTTAGGTTCAACCCTAGAGGTTGCGTGCACTACTTTTTCTTTCAATTCGTTAACTCCATCCGACACCAAAGGCCCTTTTTCTTTTTATATATGCAGTATGTATGCAGTTCGACTGTTTGAGTTTAAAATTTCTAAACATTGAAGAAATCCACTGAATTAATTGGATTTCCCTTTTTCAACATGTCGATGACAAAAAAAAAAAAATTCTAATCGATTTGTTTCCATTTTTTTTAGCATACTTTAATTACTTTTAAAAACCAAAACAGATTTTAATAAAGATCTGTTAAACCATTCATTATCATGTCTATACAATTCAACCGAATGAGTTCAAGATTAGTAAAAATGTAGCCCTTTACCAAAAGAATTAGTTAGATTCTTTAGTTATGAGTTAGTTATGATCTGACGACTTTCATAAATTTTTTTGAAAGTGAGAATGAAATTTTCATATTGTCATTATCCAGTACTTATGGAACGACTGATTAACTTTAAACTTTGTAGAAATGTTGTTTCTTACTATTTTCAGATCAAGCTGTCTATAATCTGTTAAAATGCTCTGGCAAGCCGATTAATAAAATTTTCTTTTGTAACTAAAAGTGTTCAATTTTGTGCTCAATACCTTATTGGTATTAGAAGTTCGTTGAGTCAATTTCGTTACGATCCTTTAACTCAGTTCAAAATACCATTTCAAAAAAAAAAAACTATTTAATCCTTTATTTATTTTTAGTAATTATATTAAACTTGAAAAACAAAAATTAGATAAAAAAATATTTTAAAGAACTGAGTTGAGAGAATAGTAGATTTCTTAAATCAAATCATTTATTAATGTAAAAGTTCTCTTAGAAAAAATTTTTTTTTTATCTTTTCAAGATAAATACATAATTTGTGAAGCTGCATAAATTATTTATTTTAAATGCAAAGATAGTGTTGAACAATTACAGTCCAGAGAATTCCAAAAATATGATTGAAAAAATAATAATAAAAAA
Source organism: Poecilobothrus nobilitatus (assembly GCA_947095535.1). Taxonomy (NCBI): domain Eukaryota; kingdom Metazoa; phylum Arthropoda; class Insecta; order Diptera; family Dolichopodidae; genus Poecilobothrus; species Poecilobothrus nobilitatus. Next base: position 319,995,805 of record OX352772.1, on the reverse strand, counting down.
ATGTATTAGGGTGTGCTGAAATTTCAACAGTATAAAATAATGTATGTATATAGCTACATATTATTTTAAATAAATCTTTTTTTCCGTTATGTTGCATTTTTTCATTCCATATATAAAATGCATGCAATTACGCACCTTAATTTTAAAACCATCTATGGAAATAATATTATTTTATAAAAAGCAAATTTAATAAAATAAAATGAAATTATATTATATAAAATCTAGTGCTAACAAACGAGCAAAGAAAAAATTTAACATTTTAATTAATACTATAGAGAGAATAACTGGGAAAAGTGGCTTATTAAAACTTTTATTGATTTTCAATAAAACTTATTGATTTTAGTTTGAGGAAAAACATTTAATTTAATATTTCAATAAAATTTAATTGCCATTTGTTTAATACATTACGATAATTTTATTTAATGTGGCCGTTTATGTGTTTTAATGTGGGTAGGGTATCATCAGATAGCATTGTTTAAGTATTTTTTAAAATAGCAGAAAATTAAGTAATTAAAATTTTGTATATTAATGCAATTCCGAAATATAAGTTTTTTAGCTAACATTAAACAAATCGTAAAAATATTTGAAATTTTTCAATATTTTCATGGAGTATATGGTAGTTTTTTAAATCATTTTCCAGTTATATATTGTTATTTTGATAATATTTATAGGTACTTATTATGAAATTTTTGAATTAAAACTTTAATATCAGTTTAAAATTTTAAAAATGTTTTAACAGATTTTCTGGTATATTTAACAGATTATTTTAAATATTTAAATGTTATCTTCTTTAAAAAAAAAACTTTTAATAGCAAATAATTTTTTATATACAATTAAAAAAAAAAAACTGTGTGTTATCAGACTAAGTGAAAACAATATATATAAATTTTTGCACAAAAAAAAATTAAGATTTGATTGGTTTTTTTATTTTTTTAACTGTTTCGTTTGTTGGAATTTGATTTCTTTTAATTAATAAAAACTTAAGCATTAATGCCATTAAATAAGATTTTAAGGAAGAAAATAAAAAGTTAATTTCGGCTGAATAATAAAAAAATTAAAATGTTTTACTTTGAACAGACTTTTATATTAAAATAAATTCTTAGATTATAACTAAAATATCGTAGTGGCACCGTTAATAAGAAGTCACACTACTGTTATTTTTAATGTTATTTGGCCAAAAATGCTTATGTTTACCAGTCAAAAAAATTTTAATTTTTAACAAACTCTTCTAGCGCAACGAATTAACAGGGGTCTATTTCACTAAATTTACAATTCTACAATTTGTAAAAAATTTTCACAAACTTGTAAACTTCTTACAAATTGTAAAATTATAAATTCGGTGAAATAGGCCTCAGGTCGTAATTAAATTAATACTTTATATATACACTTCACAGACAATGAAGAATATTTCTACAAAGCTTTAAGGTTTAATTTCATGGTTCCATCTGTTTGGGTCAAAGCATCATAACCAAATTAATTTATGAAACTTGCATGCCAAAAAACAATATTTGTGGAAGTTTTGAACATAAACGTTAAATATAAACCGTTAAAGCTTAGTTGCAGAAAAATAAAATTAAAAATCCTCGTACAGCAACGGGTTAATAAAACTTAATTAAAATTGATCTCGAATTTTCATGTAGACATTAAAGGTGTCTGGCAACATTGAAACAACAAATGACACAAATGAAAAATTTTTTTTACAAAATTATACAAATTTTTTTACATCGGTTAATTTATTTAACCCTCAATTAACAAGGTTTAGCAAATTTTAAACTGAAACAGTCAAATCCTTTAGGTAATTCAATCAAAAACTCTTTTAAAACTATTACATCAAACTAAAGAATTTTTCAAAAAAACTCTTAAGCCTGCACGGGTTAACAAAACGCAATGACAAAATATTATATTCGTTATAAATTCTTTAAGGCTTTTACGAATATTCCTTGATGATTTTGGTGTATTTGAACCGTTTGTTGTCCCGGTAATGTTATAGTCAAACAAATAAACAAACAGTAGAAATAAAGCAAAATAATTAAAAAGTCTTTAATAATAATTTTATAAAATATTATGTGAATATGTTTTAGTCCAGAGTACATATTATATTTTCATGCATCTGTCACATACTTTGTCAAAATTTACATGTTCAGTAGATTTATCTTTTTTTTTTTTCATTTTTTTTTTTTTTTTTGCAATCGTCGTGTCCAATTTTTTACCAATCAGGTTCAGTATTTTAAAAGAAAACAATGGAATAAAAAAAAAAGTAAACTTAAATACAATGTTATACGTTTCCTTGCATGTACATAATATTTAGTACATGTATGTACATACAAGTCCTGATTGCATATAAAAGAAAGTATTAGATAGAGTACGTAGGTACTGTTAACACATTACCAAAAACCCATTAGCAACTTTGTTTTTCATAAACATGTGTTACCTTACATCACATCAGAACTATATAGATTCATCAAAGTACAACACAAACAATTTGAGATAAATCATGCTTTTCATATTCACGTAACTGCATGTATTTAAAATCTTGAATATATGCATCATCAAAATATATAGTCATTGTCATCATTTAAATAACACATCAAAATTAAAAGTGATGTTGGGTTGTGTATTTGAGGTGAAAGAAAAATATACTAAAATTAAATTATTTTATGTAGTTGACCATCATTCTATATAATTAATCCAGAAAACATCGTCAAACCATTAAGCCATTAAAATCCCGATCAACATTTTTTTTTTGGATTATTATCGAACAGTAGTAGAGAAAAATATTAAGTATGAAGCATAAAAAAAAACAAAAAAGCACTGTAAACGTGTACCACAAGTTAAACTCTAGTAAATATTTAGATATCAAAGGAATTTTTTCTACAATACAATATTTATAATGGATCATCTATATTTATTAGGTACACCTTCAAATTTATATACATATTGTTGTTTTATAAATTGATTGAAGTTGTCAAAGTGAAATGACTGTTGTTGGTATGTTGTGTTAAAATCGAATTCCTTAAAAAAAAAAACACATTAATGGTAAATGACCATCGATGTATAGTTAAAATTTTTGAAAAAAAAAAAAACACTAAATATTTTGACGGTTTTTTAAAATACTCTATAAAATGTCAAAAACAAAATTGATGTTGTAAGATAAAACTCGTATTTCGAAAGATTTTTCTAATTCGAACTGTAGAAATTTGTATCTAAAAACGAAAATAAAAAGTGAAATTTTTGTCCTACAGGTACATATTATGTATTTCAAGTGTATGATCAAAATGCATTTTAAAGCGAATGCATTGTCCGAGAAAATTAATATTTAAAAAGAAGACATTTAAAATAAAAAATTGTCCTTTTTAGTAGATTTCTTTGTATAATAAAAAATCAATAAGATCATAATAAAAGATTTAGTTATTTATGTTTTAAGAAAACTTTATTTTAAATTATTTGATGACAATTTAAAATTTTAAAATGTTTTGGGAACTTTGAAAAAGTACGTGAAATAAAAGAAAATGTATTTAGGTATAATTAAAAAAAGTCTCAGCCTTCGTACTTTATTTTATTTTTTTAAATTTTCACTATATTATATTATATACTCTTTAGATAGTCTCAATTAATATTATTTAGTTTTTACAACTAATTGAATATTTTTAATTGGATAATGACTTTGCTTTAATTAAATAATTTTTTTAATTTTTAGCATATTTTCAAAAAATGAATAAACTGTTTTTTTTTTAAAATTATATCAGATTTTAATGTTGTCTTGCAATCTTTTTCTAGAATCAATAGTTTCACGAAGCCGCTGATTACTTTACTATTTAATAGCTATTGACAAAACTATGAAACACAACATATACGGTGTTCAAAATTGAGGTATAATTTTAATTTTAATAAAAAAAGTCTTTTTTTTTTTTTGAAATATTAAATACATTTTTATTTTAATTTATTACAAATAGGTTCCGGTTAATAATGAAAAATTATGTCAGCCAAGTGGCCCCCTCTACTACTTCGGCAGGCTTCCAATCTTTTACCAAAATTCTGAATCACGTTGTTCAATAAACTGTTCTCAATGGTTGAAATCTGCTCGATAATGTTGTTTTTAAGCTCTTAAATTGTTGTGGAATTATTGCTGTACACTTTCGATCTCACAAAACCCCACAAAAAAAATCCAACGGTGTCAAATCGCACGATCTTGGTGGCCACATTACTCCTCCTCTACGATAAATAATGCGAACTTTTCCTTCAAAAGATCCATTGTTTCTCTTGCTGTGTGGCAAGTGGCACCGTCCTGTTGAAACCACATATGTCCAAATCATCAATTTCCCGCCACAAAAGCTTCGGATCATCTCCCTGTAGCGATTTCCATTGACCGTAATCGCATTTCCATTTGCGTTTTCAAAAAAATATGGTCCGATGATTCCTCCTGACCACAAACCACACCAAACCGTAACTTTTTGTGGATGTACTGGTTGCTCTAAGATAACCCTTGGATTCTCTTCACTCTAAATGTGGCAATTCTGTTTATTGACGTAGTCATTGAGATGGAAATGAGCCTCGTCGGTGAAGATTATTTTGTTAAAAAAATTCTCATTTTCTTCTTGTTTTTCGATTGCCCAAGAAACGAATTGCCGACGTAATGCATGGTCAGTTGGTTTTAATTCTTGCGTCAGCTGGATCTTATAAGCCTTTAAATGGAGATCACGATACAAAATGTTGAATAATGTGGATGGTTTGATGTTTAATTGCTGCGAACGATGACGAATGGAAGTTTTTGGATCTTCTTCAACACTTCTGCTCACAGCTGCTACATTCTCGGTTGAACGGCCACTACGTTGATAAATGTTGCCTCTGTTATCAAGAACAGATCCAGTTTCTAGAAATTTATCAACCATCAGCTTGATGGCACGATTTGTTGGATCATTTTCTCTACCAAATTTTGTTCGAAATTTCCTAATTACATCTTGAAAACTTTTACCATTTTCAAAAAATGTTGTAATTACAAAAACACGTTGTTCCTTCGTGTAACGTTCCATATTAACTAACCGGAATGTATTTAGAATATACCTAAAGAAACCTCATATAAAAATTCCAGGTAGAAAAAAATGGCGGCAAAATCAAAATGATACCTCAATTTTGAACATATACATAATAAGATAATATATATTTGGTTTTTTTTTTGTGCGCCATTTATGGGGGAATCGTATAATATCAATTTGATTCGCATAAACGTTAATTGACATTTACGTTTACATACGTTTCAAAAGACGTAGAATGTAAATATTAAAAAAATCACAATGTCAATTAACATTATGCGTTTTTTCGCTTGAAACGCGTATAATGTCAATTGACATTATGCACGTTAAAAGACAAGATTTATCTTATTTTTATTTTATTTTATATTACGGTATGATATTAATTATAATAATATGATAACATACGAGTATATATATATATATATATATATATTATATATATATATATATTTTTTTTTTTATTAATCTTTATAACCCAGCATAAGTTTAAATCGGACACCTTTTGAATGAACGATCGGTGTCGTAACTAAACCAATAGCTGGATCATCTTGCTTTTATTTTTTAAAAAACTTTAATAAGAATTCTGTTTGATTAAGAAATATTTTGTAATAATTGAATCTAATGACTTTATGACTAATTCGAACAATGAAAGAAATAGTTTCGGTTGGGAGGGAAGGAAGGGTGACTTAATGGTGCCATAGTGTTAAAAGCGCCATAATGTCAATTGTCATTATGTAACGTTCAAAAGACATAAAGTCTATTGACTTTAAGTTATTTTGAAAAACTAAAACTGACAAAAGGGCAAATGATCTTATGACACTTTTGATTTGACATTAATTATCTACTAAATTAAAAATGTAAAATGACATAACAACAATAGGTATATTTATTCCAAAACAAAAAAAAAGTCAAAACAACATAAGGTCAATTGACTTCACATAAAGGCAATTCACATTATGGTACTTGCCATTAAATCACCGCTCCCCTCAGTTTTGCTATGTTTAAGCATGTTTATGTAAATTTTGAAAATATCTGACATTTGGCTAAAATTACAAATTTCTACAAGATAATATGAATTCGAAAATTTTCAATTCTTTTTTTTATATCATTGATTTGTTTTTTAAATTTAACGTTTTATTTAAATCTATTAATTTATAAGACAAAACTAAACTAAAATTCAAGTTAAATTAACAAGGAATTTTTTTTAGATAATTATTCCATTAAGGAGGTGTTTTAATAATTTTTTTTTAATAATGCAGAATATATTATTATGCAATATATTAATATTATATTCATACATTAATAGCTACATAATATGATTCAAGTTACCAACAAAACAAAAGAAAAAACGTGTTTCATTCAACCAGAGTCTGATTAAAAAAATGTTTACTACCATTTCATTTATTCAAAACATTTATGAAAATCACGATTCATTAATAGAAAAAAATCAAATCAAATAACTACATTTAGCGCGAAATTCTATACTAAAAGCGTCATTACCTAATATTTTCTATTTCTTTTTGAAAGCAATCAAACCTTTATTTGAAATCATATTCATGCGTCTTCATGTATCTAAATACAGATATAATTATACAATATTCAATATAAAAAGAAATCAGACAATAATTGTTGGCCAATTTAATATAAAAGTGATTCATGACAGCCTCAAAACAACAATTTGGCGAAATTCCACAAGAATATCTAAAAAAAAAGATACACACAAATAAAAATTTCATTGTTGTTAATTTTGCTCTTGTCCTCACTAATAACTTCTACTTTAAGTGATTTTAGTATATTCAAAATTGGATAATATAAGGGATCAAGTTCCGAAAATGAGTGACAATGGATTATTTTATAACTTTGATGAATATAATTTCCTTAGATCACATGATGAAACACTATAAGGATTTATTTGGCAATGACGACGTTAAGGGCTTGAAATATTCTTTCGAAAATTTAGGGGGCAACTTACTTGAAAAAGTTTAGCACCTCCATCTTTGGAGATAAGGAAACTTGAAAGTTTTTAAATAAAATGGAAAAGCAAATTTCATATTTTTTCATTATATTTTAAAAGTACCTTGTTTTTTTTTTTTTTTAATTCTATATGTATTCTAATATTGAAAGCCAAAACATTAAAAAAAGAATTTCTTGAATATTTTTTGAATACATTTTGAAAAAAAAATCTTGAATATTTTTCTATAACATCTATTCCAACAAAAACTCTTTTGTTCTAACGATAACAGTTTGGAAAAAGCAGACGTCTTTTGTTTGGAATTCTACAGAATTATCGAAAGAAATGTAGAGCTGTCTCGATGTGTTTTACAGAAATAGACCTAAAAAATTTTATAAAATACTTGAAAAACAAAATGCTTGAAATAAAACATAAAGCCACACCCAACAATTTATTGGAACCCTGTTTTTTTTTGGCTTAACACCAGTACTCGGGATTTTCATTTTCATTTATGACGAAAAAATAAATCCATAGTTATAAATTAATTTCTTGTATACCTAAAATATTTTGTACTTTTGTATTAGAGAGACTGCCGCTTTTAAAATCCTGGTTAATCAAATTATTGGAACTATGATTTTGTATTCAAACACTAAAGACATGCAATAAAATTTCTTGCATCTTTTCATCATCTTTTGGACGATTTTGGAAAGAGAAGAAAAAGGCAAAGCTATTATATTATGCTTTATGTATAAAACTATTTATTTTATAAACATAAAGCATAACTACTGAACTAGATACCACTTGACTAAATAGCACTTTTGAAGCAAATTTTAATAGCTTTCATTTAAGCTCTGTTAGGTTTCGACATCTTCTCAAATAAACATGCTTCTTTAAGTAATTGTCTCCCTAAATTTTCAAAGGACTAATTGAGGCATCACTAAATAGGATATCGAAAATTTAAACTTACGAAATACGAAATTTAAGCAGAAAATTTAGATAAAATTCGGATGTGACCTCTTTTCGGAATTTCAGCCAAAATAATTTGCATAGCGTCCGTTCTTTTACCACATTCACAAAAAAAAAAAAAAAAATTACATTGACTCATGAGTACCATCATCATCATTTTTGTGAACTTGCAACATACCAATGTGCCACCTATCAATGATGAAAGTTACTTTATTTATTCTTATCTGAAATTGACTCACTTCGTTTCTTTTTTAATATAAAAAAATGTGCAGGTTAACCAGATTTTTTATTAATTTGTTTTCCTGCTTTTATTGCTGCCTGTCTTTTACATAACAAGTTATTCTGTTAATTGCTCTTAAGATTTATTCTCAGATAAAATGTTCATAAAAAAAAGAACCGTATAGGTAAAAAACCTGAAGTGATAAGTATTTTCACAACTATGCCGCGTATCGGAAGCCATTTATGGGAAATAAAAAACAAACCACTTTGAAATGATAGATACTTAAGGATTTTATTAGGTTCTATTGTTTTCAATCAATTACTATGGATTGTTAAATATTTGTAGTGTTTTTGCAAAGAAAATGAAACATTTTAAAATGTTAAATTACAAAGATTCATTTCAGATTTTCGATTGAGTTTTGTACATTAAGTTATAACGAAAGAGTTAAAAATTGGTCAAGGGTAATTATTTAAACAAGTGGAATGGATATGATGTAAGAGAAAAAACGAGAGACAATTAGATATTACGTAAATAATTTTGAGATTATTCAAACACAACATAATATAGTTAAAGATAGTGCCTTAATAAAGATGGTATTCAGATATAGGGACAACATCTTATTTAGATGGCGATACATTTTTATATTGAGTCGGTTGAGTGGTTACTATACTTTCGGCCATACGCGATATGATTTTTGAATTAGGTTAGAGTCATAGTCTTTACATAATATCTAAAGCTTACTTTTCTAGTTTCAAAGAGGTATGATTCATCATTATTCATTTTTTGAAATTTTAATAGTACATATATAATTTTGGCATATGTCGTTAAATTTAAGTATGAAATTTTATTGTTATTACAATTGGGTGATTAATTATTGGTCGTAGATAGAGTCTAATATACGTTTTTATTCAGCTATTTGCACTAATCTAAAATTACATTTCTATTATTTCGCCCACATCCATTTATTTTATTTATATGTAGTAGTTATTTATATTTAATTCCACATTCCACATTTGGTTTAGTGATAATAACCTATAAACGAAATATAATACCAATTAACAAATCAAAGGAAGACTGATAAATAAAATAAAAAATAAATTTAGTGCTTCATCAAAAATATCCAACCCGAAAATAAGCGATTCCTTTTTTTTGAGTACATTTTCTATAATTTATCTATAAGCCCCCATTGCTTAATATATAAATATTATATAAATTTCAAATGATTATACCTTGTGAAAAAATCCGTCCATCCGTCCGTCAGTCTTTCCGTCTGTCAGTCTGTCCGTTCGTCTGTCAGTTTACAAAACTTTTACACCGTTAAAGATAGAGATAAAACAATTTAATTTTAAGCAAAGAATAAAAATTACCTAATATTACTTTCTGCATTTCAACCAACCCATTATCTTTTGCATTACTTTTTCAAAAATGTAATCGTGCAAGGAACTAGTGTTTTTTACTGTGGTATGTAATCTAATAAATTGTATCCATTACCTTTTTAAGAATGTAATCTAAAATGAATTAGTTCTGAATTGACAAAATATATAACAATTTCAAATGCTTTATGCATTAGTTCTGTAACTAGTTAACAGTAACTAGTTCTAGAACTAGTATTTTAAGTAATCAGTTGCGAAAATTCCTCCTGGCTTACAGCCCCTCAAAAATAACTAGTTCTAGAACTAGTATTTTAAGTAATCAGTTGCGAAAATTCCTCCTGGCTTACAGCCCCTCAAAATTACAAAACAGCCTTTCAAATGTATATATCTCAGGCTACGTAGCAGTGTTACAATCAAAAAACGCTATAAGAGTGGAAATGTTCTCACCTCTATAAAATAATATCAAAATTATATAATTTTTTTAAATTTAGTATCTAAATTTACCGTAATGTGAAAACCAAATTTTGCATGATATTTTTTTTTTGCAAAATTCCGGCACGGTTTTAGATATATAAACTTTAGGTTTTGAAAAAAGAAGTAACTTTATAGAATTAATATAAGTTTCTTCAGAAAATTTTTTTTTTTTTTTGACAACTGTAACTTAGGGTTAGGCACCTGTGAAAATTTTTCTTCGGCAATATATACAAATTAAAGTTTCAGTAATATATTTTTATGTGTGTCATTTTTCCTTATATGAAATTTTCAAATTTTGGTGCATGTCACAATTCTAAACAGTTTGTATTGCCTTTTGGAAATGTGCGCTTTTAAAAAAATGTTGGTTTACATTCTGCCTTGTTTAATTAAGTTTCAAAATTTAAACTGATGTTACTCAAACCGATGTTCATGATGTATAGCGGAAAGTATAGTATTAAATCGACTAAGTTATATTATGAATGTGGAAGAAATTCTTTATTGAAATGAACAAGTTTACTGATTTTTCTACAGTTAAATTTCAACAACTTATAAAGTCGCCTGTATATATCAGATTGAAATTGATATTTAAGTCGTTACTCTGTTGAACTTAACTATACAATAATTATGAAGACATTAAAATAGAGGTGAACTTTAAAAATTTATCCAAACAATAATGATTTCAGTTTTTGCTTGCAGTCCATCCCTATACCTGAATCCCGATACACTTATGTAGTGCATGTAAAATGATACTAAGATATTTTTTTTTGTAAAATAAAAAAGTAAAATGGTAATAAATAATATAGCTACCTATTTAATTTTTTGTTTTTTATTCTTCTTTTTTAGTTCAATGATAAAATGAATAGATAAAAACAAAAAATTATTGACAGATTCTTTTTTTTACTTAATGCTTTAAATACAAAACAAAAAAAAAAAACACAAAGAAAATTGTTGAAAATGTTTTTTTCCACTTAAAGAAATATTTAAGTTCGATACTTGTTTAGCAGTCTCTGCATTTTTTTTTTTTGGAAAATATGTTGTTAAAGTGTGCCTTTGGAATATTGGTAACTAAAATGATTTGCATAAAAGTGTAATTAACATTAAGAGTTAACAGAGTTGATATCAATCTTGATTACTATTAGCGATTTTACCATAACATAACAAAATAGTAAAAGATTAATGAGATTCTCTTATGTTTTAATTCAAGTGGTTGCTTTTGAATGCAAAAAACAAAAAGTAAAAAGAAATTAATTAATTTTTTTTTTTTTGTTTTTTGACATCAAAATGTAAAAATTCAATAATAGTTTGAAAATGCTTCAAAAAGTAATTTAAAAATTTTATTTTTGAATAATATAAGGTTCATTCGTTCGAAGTTTAAAGTTGATTCGCCAAGGTTAAATTAAATTTTCATTTGATTCGGAATATTTATTGTTAAAAAAGAAATTTAAAACAATAACACATTTAATATATTTAAAATATTTTTTTTTTTTTGTTATAATGGTATATGAAACCATATTTTTAAATATAAAGCAATATATGTGGTGTAGTTGGAAGTAGTATAAATGGCAAATATTCCAGATTTTCCTGTAATAAAATAAAAAAACCAATAATTTTTTTAGTTACTACAGAACTTGAAGATAAAGAGGGTACATTTTTTAAAACCCAATCCTTTGTTACTAAATAATAGTTTTAAACCCGTGTTCGTTTAATAGGCGAATCCAAATAACGTCATAGTGAAGTAATACATACTTTATTTTAATAGAATTTTTACTTGTATTTGATTGTATATTTGTATATGTATATACAAGATTTTGAATTAGAAGGGATTATATTAGGGAAAAAAAAAATTATTTTAAGTTTGCAAAAAATTATTTAGTTTCTAATTAAAATATAATGGAATTTAAGAAGAATATTAACATCCATCTTCAAAATAACTTTCCAAATTTTTTTCTTTATCCTCCATAATCCTTATTATCCCAAATTCAATTTCATAAGTAATCCTTTTCTCATCCTTTTACTCCTCACTATGTATTGAAGAACCCATCCTAAAGTTTGCTTTTAAAGGGGGATGGTTTTGGTTGGTTAAAGTCGAACACGATCCAGACTAATAACACGATCTAGACTCTTGCACTTCCTGATTATTTTAGTAAAATATCCTAAATATATAAGTACATTCATATAAGTTATTTCATTTATAAATACAAGTCAATGTGGTATAGGAATGCGGCCGAATAAGTATGTAGGAGTAAAGTTTTAAGCTTTTTCAAGAGAAAAAATAATAACAATCTATTTTTAAAATTAAAGCAATAGATATTTAACTTTTAATAAATTTTATACTAGAATTTTCTAAAAAGTTTTGGATAATATGATTTAACACATCAAAAATAAAATAGTGCAGAGCTAAAAGTTTCATTGGGACTTTTGACTTACTTTCATGAAAAAAAATTTCATGAAATTTGTTTTAGTCCTAATGCTAAGGACACAATTGTCAGTGCAATTTTTACCGTTTTTTTATGAAACATTCAAATATGAATTCGTGAATTTTCCTTACATCTCAATCTTTTATATTTAAATAATTTATTATCAAATTAATGGGTTCTCTATATATAACCTCTACTCTACTACGATTTCATTTTTTAGGACTTAATCTAAAGTATGTAATGTATAACATTAAAATGTAAAAATGTAATACAAAATACATATTAAAAATTTTTCGGTTATGCAAATATAATAAAACTTGAAGATTTATTTTATAACCAACTTAAAATCGCTTCTATTTTACACCATATTTGAATACATATTTCAAGAATAAAACACTTAAAATAGTAGGGAAAACCTTAAAAAATGGCCAAATTATCGGATAAATTGGCAATTAATAAAACACTTAAAATGGTCAAACTATCGGATCCTTAATTTGTTACAAACTCTAAGACGCCAATAAACTTATAATTATTCAATATTATTTAAAGTACATACGAGTATTTTTATTTTTCATCAATCCCTTTAATCTTTTAGATTTTTGCTAAAGAGTTTGATGAAGTATAAAAGTAAAGTAAATCTTACTGCTGGTAAAAATATTAAATCACAAAATCATGCAGTCTAAATAATTTTTGTAATTGGGGCTCAAAAGTATAAAAAAACATACTTTAAAACATAAGATTTTGAGACGCAAGAAATCGTAAATGACCTAAATATTTTTAATTAATCATTGAGATTTTTGTGACAGATTGTGTATTTTCGTCATAAAGTTCCAATTATTTTAAATAATATAAAAAAAAATATTTACTTTCAGCAATAACTTTAACAACAGTTAAAGTCTTTTTTTAGACTATTTATTATGTTTTGTTCAATCATTATAATATTAAAAAAAAAAATCAATTAAAAAAATATATATGGAATGTTTTATATTTATTTGGTCGCGTGACTTCAGCAATATTTTGAAAAAGAATTTATTAAACATCTATAAAAATTTAAATAAACTTAATTACTACTTTTATTTTAAAATTATACTTTTGATTTGATACTTTAATTTTTAGAATTATTTTTTTTTATTCTATATATATTGATAAAATTGTTTTCTTGACAGACTTTATTAAATTTGAATAAAGCAGTGTAAACATATATTGAAATTATTACAACTAAAATATAAGTCATGTCATGTTATAAATTGTCAAATTGTAAAATTATTAAATTTAAAATATAAGAGCCAAAAAAGAAAATATCAATTTTCTTATACAATAATATAATTAGTAAGTAAAGAAAAAATGTATTTATCACTGGTAAAAAAGACTCAGCTTTAGGCAATGAAATTCTAATACATATATATAAATAAATTTTAAATATACTGCAAATAACATTAATTTTTGAAAACTATAGGACAAGTGTAAACCACGGGACATCGATTTAATTTTACCTAAATTATAACCACACGTCATTTTTGTTTAGAGAAATTAAATAAATTAACAGGTTTTCCCCAAAAATTAACTTTTTTCGTGCGAATAAAATTTGTTTTAAATTCTGTGAGAAGAAATTTCATTTTAACAATGCAAAAGTATGCGTAACTGTATGCGACTACAAAATTAAGAATGAATTTACTTTGCGCGGAATTAATTCAAGCGGACATAATTTAGGAAGTAGGATAACATAACTAACATAATTCATACAAATTAAGTACACATCTTTATAACTTGAGATTTCTTCAAATCATTTCACTCCTTCCTCAATTACTATGACAGGTTTAATAATTTTCTATGCAATTGCCTTACATTGCATTCTCTAAGTTCTTTAGATTTGATATTAAAAACAATATGATAAAAAGAATAAACCCTATATAGTGATTCAAAAAAGTTTGGTACACGTATCACTGTTTTTAGCATATTAAAAAAAAAATTATTCCATCCATAATAAATAATAATTTATGAAATTAAATTCATTCCGTGCGGCGGTCCATTTGATTTGATAGAAAGATGAAATTTTAATCACTGATAGGTCAATTAAAAACAATGTTTTTTATTTCATTCATTTTAAGTTTCATTCATTACGAAAATACAGCACCTTAAAGTTTGACAAAAGTCCTATTTTCAAATTTAGCTTAACATTTTTTCAATCTAAAAACGCCAAACGACAAGGCTTCATTTTGGCTTTAGGTGGCTTTTAGGTTCATTCCCTTACCACGTGAAGGTGAGAAGAAAATTAAACAGCCTTCCTTCTTCAGACATGGCTGGTAAATGTTCGATTCGAACTCACATTTCCCCGGTGTTTACAGTGTTATTTATACGCTCTTATTCATGTAATATTTTTAGATGATATACCTATTAAGATGTATTTAAACACCAATAATCTTTTCTTATTATTTTGTCCTTTTTTGTTATGAACATGTCATATCTTATATTATCTTCATTAAAATTGTCTGGGATATATTCGATTTTTTTGCATGTAGCTCGTCTACTATAATGAAATAGTATTCCTAATTTGGCTTTATATTTCAATATTAAAATTACACAATTTTTTTTGCAATTTAAAATTTTAATTTACATGTTTATGTAAAAACAAAATTTTACAAGATTTTGCTCCTTTTACAATTCCGGCACGTTTCTAAATAATATATCTTTAAAATTTTGTGATAAGAAAGATTTTTTAGATTTTAAATTTTCATCAGAAAATTTTTTTATACCTTTGGTCTTTATTAAGGGTCAACATTTAAAGATTTCTTTATATATAGGCACTGGTAACTTAGGCATCTGTACAATTGTTTCAGAATAAAACACAAAATTTAAAGCTTCAACATTATATTTTTACATGTGTTAAAAGGTTATCTTTTAATATATAGAGTTTTTTTAAAATTTAAGAAAATGCCACTTGATTTTGCATAATTTTCTCTTCGATATAAAATTTAAAAAAAAATTACAAATTGTCTTTTGGAAAATGTGCGCTTTTAAAAAATCTTTGATTTTAGATTCAGCTTTGTTTCACTTTATAATAGTATACATCGATAAAAATTGATAAAACAAAAGAGATTATATACCTACAAGGGATTCTTTGGATACTATGCAAGTCCAATAAATATCAAGTGTTTGGTAATGAATTTTATGAAAAATAATTGATTATCATTGTTTTAGTATTTGTGCTCTTAGTATAGGTATCACAAATATTTATAATTTATTTAATTACTAAAAAACAAAAATTAATATTTTATTTATTTATTAAATTATTTTTATAACACCGTTTGACACTGTATAATTAATTTAAAAAAAAAAATATTAATTAATTCTCGTTTAAATATTAAATTTAAAAAAAACTGATTAACACAAATTAAGCGATTGATTATTATTATATACAATTAAATTTTGCTTCAGGTTTAATTGAATGTAATATTATATGTTTATTTTCATAATTATATATATATATTTATTTTATATATATTATATATATAATATTATATGTTTATTTTCATTTCAAAAAGTAAATATGTATATGGGAACTTTTGTTTATTTTGGTGTTTTTAAAATTTTTTATAACAATTATTTGTTTAACGATTGACGTTTACTGTCAATACATTTGGTGTGAAATATATTGCATTGCATTAGGTTGAACATTTTAAATAAAAACACAAAAACCAAGTATTTTTTAACATTCCCTTTTCTTTAATCCTCAATTATCCTTGAGTGAATTGAAGCCCAAATATAACTTTTAGATTACCAAATTGTTTTTTAGTTTTATTGAAATTAAGTATCTTTATTTATTTGACAGATATTTTCTGTCAAATATAAAATAATATATTATATTATATAATATTTTCATAAAATTTTGAAAAGTATGCCAGTTCCATGAGGACAAATATATAAGTTTTTTTTTATACAATACTACTTGATATGTTTTTTTATGGGCTAATCAAATTCTATGAAAGGATTCCATTGTACATTGTTGGTGAAGATTTGATTAAATGAGAGAGGAGTTGTAGGAGGAAAATATGACAAAAAGGATATAAATTGTAGTATTGTCAATTAAGATGGCGACTCTAATTATATCGACCATCTAATTTTTCTAGTGGTAATTTTGATGTTATTCTATCACTACACTTTACAATATGATTTTTAAAAGGTCTTTCAAATTGAGTTTTCAAAAGTAAATAATTAAAAGACATAGAATTTGAATTGAAACTGGAAAAGTTTTTATTTATTTTTGAAGTACAATGTTTGCCATTTATACTCTGAAAATGATATCTCCCATGTGACCATCATGGGGCCATAAAAAAGTTGTGATCATGCCGCGATATATGTGGTACCGTTAACGGTTATGACTCTTCCAGCATCATTTTCGAAAAAGAACGGACCAATTACACCACCACACCACAATGCGCACCAAAGATTGACAATTTGTGGATGCGTTGTCTTCTCTTGGATCACGCGAAGGTTTCCCTCTCCCCAAATAATACAGTTTTGTTTGATTAACGTAGCCAACGATTTCGAAATGTGTTTCGTCTGAAAATATGATTTTTTTTTTCTTGTGGCAGCATTTCTTGTGTCAATTGAACTTTGTAGGCCTTCAACGCTAAATCTTTGTGCATAATACGCCTTACAGTTGACTCAGAAAGTCCCAATTGTTGTGAACGTCGGGAAATTGACATGGTGGGGTCAGCTGTAACACTATCATTCACAGCACCAATATTTTCTTGTGAACGACCGGTACGAGCATACTGATGTCTTTCTCGATCTTGTATTGCACTTGAAATTTCCTCACAATATTACCAATTTGTTGCTCATTGGACGATTATGTCGACAATAAACATCGCGTAATTTGCGAAATACATTTCTTACAGAACGACCATTTTCATAAAATAATTTAATAATTTCAACACGTTGTTCTAATGTACACGACTCCAATTTTATAAATGGCGAACCTTCAACTGTCAAAATGATATATAATATGGATGCGTTCAATTTTTGAAGTGTGTTACACAGGCGCCTACTTTTGAAAACTCAATTTGAAAGACCCTTTATATTTATATCTATACTTTTTATGATGATTAAAAAAAAATATTTTTCGTCAATTTGTTGTTCAATATATATTATATTAACTATTTTAATAATTTATAATTAAAAAAAAAAATAAATATGGCTTCCATGGTTAAAATATTATTTCCATATATCAGAGACGATATGTAGAAGCTTTGCAAACAAACAAGGACGTACGAACAAAGTTTTATGAAAAAGGGAAATTGTAGAATGTAGCTTTTTTAGGTATTCCTACCCGCTATTTAGTCACGGCCGACAAAAGTTTGAAAAAGCTCTATATTAAAATATAATAATTAAAATTCACTGGATATTCTAACGGAATTAAAAAGTAGATATATGGTTATTATTTTTGCAAGTCAATACTTAATACATAGTGATACTAAAATTAAAAAGTCAAAACTTCAGCTTTTTCATGTTTAAGTTTCTTTAGTTTGTGAGTTTTCTTAATTCACAAAATGTATAATTTTTCAATTTGTCTTCACTGAAAAAAAAAATCTAAAAAAAATTGCAAATTTTATTGCAAAACTGTAGTCACAATTATTCTATAATATTTATATATTATGGATTTAAAAATAAATATCTTAAAAAATCTTTGATTTTTAGATACAGCACAGCTTTTTTTAATACCGACTAAAATGCCTATTAGTCTCTATTTAAAATTAAAAGGCTTAATATATCTTTATGAGTGCTACGAACTAAACCCCAAGCCACTAAAAATGAACTAACCCCCAATATTTTTGCTAAAATATATTTTAAGGATTAAGTTAATTTTTTTGGGAATTAGTTCATTTTTAAAATTTGAGGGTTAGGTAATTCATATACACAAAATGTTTTTGGAGTTTAGTTAATTTTTTTTGAGGATTAATCCAAAAATATTGGAGATTAATTCTATTTTTTTTTTGCAGTTAGTAACTTGGAGGTTAGTTCGTAGCACAGTCTGTATTTTTGACGGATTTTTTTAAAATTTATATAGTTTGTTCATTTTGAACTTTCATAATTATAGTCATCCAAAAACAATTTTTTTTTTTAAATTTTATGAAGTGATATTAAAATATATTTAAGTTTAATAACAAATTCATTCATACATATATAATAAGATGCAGGTCATATTTACAGTGACTAACAGTCGTTCAAAAAAACGTCGTTCACTGTTCATTCACGTTATTAAATGTACTTATGATTTTTAGCGTTAATATTATTTTATATTAATTATATTTCAATTTATTATCATAATCATTATAATGCCATTATAAAATCATCTTAAAAAGCTCTCAAAATATATACCAAAAAAAAGTATGTAATTATTGTTATTTTAAATATTAAACATTACAAAATTGTTTAAAAATAATTTTAACATAATATTATTCAAAATTTTAAACAATTCATATTACATGATATAATACACCTATGTATAAAAATAATTCATTACATATTTACAATGAATATATGTATATATAATATACATTACAATATCCATATTAAATTAAATTTTTATATATAAAAATATTTTCTTTCAATTCTTTAATAAATTTGTATACCTATAGACTGTAAAATATCTTTAAAATACATAAAATATTTTAGTAGGTACAAAATATTTTGTACCTACTGGATCAGATATACCAAAACAGAAATTTTGCGGTTAGAATTTTCATTGTCATTTAAAATAGAATTTTTATTTTGTTTATGTTTTTGTTTTTTTTTTTACATATTTTTAAATAAATCTTTAGAATTTAAAATTTTCTAAAAAGCAACAAATTTTTAGATATCTTAAAAAAAAATAGGACCAACAACAAAGTTAATATATGTATGATAATATCTATACCTATATACGTATGTATTTCGAAAATATATAGATAATTTTTTTTTCTAAATTACTGTAAAAAATGAATTGCTCTTTTTTTTTTTTTTTTTTAAATATAAAATTAGGAAAAAAAGGAAAATTTCATGTTTTTTTCTTAAAATTCATTTAATTCAATTTATTTAATTTTTTTTTTCTTTTCTTCTATTTTTTTTTTTTCCTTTTCTTTTTCTTCTCTTTGTTTTTGTTGCTTTGTTTATTTTTTTTTTTTGTTTTATGTTTACTCTCACACTTTTCTTTACTGTTATTTTTATTTTTACTTAAAAAAAAAAGAAACTCTTTTAATATCAACGGTTTTTAATGGTTTTCTACAAATCATTTCTGGTGGTCTAACGACCCTCAAAATGAGTTTGGTAATGTCACACAAATTGTTTTGTATACCCCATAAACACAATCAACTCAATATTTAGAAGACAAATTAATTCCAGAGGAAAAAAATAAAAAGATTGAAAAAACTGTAGGTATATAAATTTTTACACCATCCATATTAAAAGTCTATGAAAAGATACAAAACCAAATTATTTAATACTTAAGTTTAGTCATGTACTATTAGAGTTGACAAATGATAAAATATTTCATTTTTTTCCGGTCCTATTTGTTTTAGATTTCTCTTACATTATTATTCAAGTTGAATAAACATCAAGTTTTTCTGTTTTTTTTGGTATAGTATTAGATTTTACTAAAAATAATTGGTTGTTATTGTTTTTGTATCTGTGCTCTTAAAACTTACCATATATTATACAAGGTGTCTTCCATAAAAACTTTATCCATTCTGAGGTTGGTAAAAACTATTAAAAAATTGAATCAGAGGCGGCGAGAGGGAGCTATTCTGCAATATTTTTGAGTTATGGAGCTTTTATGATTTTTAATGCGTTTCATAAAAAAAATCTATAACTTACTGTTATTTGGTTTACTTTAAAGAAATGTACACATTTCCATTTCATAGAGTAAATTATAGATTTTAATTATGGTTAATCTATGCCAAGCAATTACAAAGTTATGAAGGTTTAAAGTGATTTACAAAAAAAAAATACTCTTTCAAAATCAATTTTCTTTACTTTTATATAATATCAGATAAGCAGCATTTGAAGTTCTTTAATTCTATATTTAATGATTTTTTTTCTCTCTCACTCCCCGTTTTTCAGGTATAAAGAGAAATAGAAAAGTTTATTACAAATTACACAATATTTTGCTAATATTTCCATTTTTAAAACATAGCCCTTCATGCCCGATGACAAACCGCAGAAAAAATATATAATTCAAACCTTACATGATCAAATTTTTGAAAGCATAGAATCTGTACTGTACTTAATACCAATAATATTAAATGGTGGTACAGTTAGAAAAATATTTTGCTAGTTACTTGTGCTAATTTTACAATTTTTCGCTATTTGTTACCTCACCTACCTGTCTGAAAGCGACCAGGTTTCTTATGCATCCTGTATATATATTATCAAATTATATCATCCGGGATCATTATATTATTATCAAAATTTTAAATAAATATCTGTATACTACAAATTTTTTAATTAGTTTGTGGGAGCTATGATTTCTGATTGAAAGAAATAAGTATGATACGAAAAATGATAAAATCTGGAAAAGAATAAATTTGGAAAAATCACATCATCAATCAGAACTGTTGACAAAATTCTTCATATTTTAATACATTATGATTTTATAGCACAGTTGATAGGAGTATTAACCCGAATTGTTAAGATCGTTGGTTCGAGTACAATATTTCAATCACAACCAAAAATCAATTTTTATTTAAGATTATAATTCTTGATTAAAAATTATAATGTAATTTAATTAGTGTATATAATCTAGGTATGCTAGGTATGTGTATATAATCTAGGTATGGTTCTGTTATGCTAAGAATCTGCTGGAGACTTTTTGGTTATTTTACAAAATTAACTAACGCTTTTTTGATAAATACAATTTAAATATAATTTATGTATTGATATTGATATATATGATAATTTCTTTAATGTTATTTTGAAATAATAAGAAGTTTTTAACTTACCTTTCATTTTTCCTAAATCTTTACATTAAAACCTTACAATTTTTTGAGCATCTGGTAGGTCTAACGCATAAAATACTTTTAATTTATACTATTAAACCATTATAAATATACTTTTACATAAAAATATATATAATATAATATATATATATATATTGAATGAGAAAAAAATATATATGTATATATATATCGGACGAGTATATAATTCAAAGTCTGTAAAACAGTTTTTGGAGCGATAAAGAACACAAGACGCAAAAAAAAAATAAAAAAGATAAAAGGTATAAAAACAAGAAAAAAAAAGTTAAATAAAATATATATATCTAGTCACTTGACAAAATACAATGAATATCCTTTGAAAAACATTAAATTTTATTTTATATTCAACACACTTACCTTTACAATTTGTCCGTATATGTATATATATGTATATATATAAAGAAAAAATGTAGTTTTGTTTGTTGTTATTGTTTTTGTTGTAATTTACCCTTACAAAACGCCTTTTTTATGTTTTTCATTACGTCACTCTAGAGGATTTTTCTAACCCAAATTAATTAAGTTGATCCTTTTGACTAAAAGAAAATTCGTATTTATTTTTTTTTTGTTTTCGGTTTTTTTTTTTTTAATTTTTTTTTTTTTTTAACCAGGTATAGACATTAAATTTACTTATGAATGCATATATTCTTTGATAATAGATTTTTTACCATACATTTTATTATACTAAATAGTATTGGACAAAATAATGTCAACTAAACTATTTTTTATTAAAATCGTATTTAAATTTTAGTTCGATATATTATAGTTCAATAAAGTACTCAAAAAAAATAAAATATTGTAATATACATTTTATTTATAAATGTAATTAATAAATAAAACGTATATTGCTGGAGAATCAGAGTCAGATTACAGATAATAATTACATTAAAATAAAAGTGCTACAGATGTGACGATACTGGGCTATAATTTAAATGTATATATAGAGCAAATTAGAAATAGTTAATAAAATTAATGAATATTGCAACAAACAAACAAACAAAAAAAAAAATTAAGGGATTCAGTAGTAATATATAATTTTATGTAAGATATATAAATAGAGGATAAAATCTGTTTATTGTAGACTTTAAAATAACTAACTAACTAACTAAGTTTTTTGTTCATTATATATTTTCCATTTCACATGGATTTTTGCGGCTTTTTTTGCATTCTTTTATGTGAGGTTTCATTGATTTAGTCCGGCTATTATAGTTCGTCCTCATGTGTTGTTTGTCTTTTATTTCCTTATAGTTTAATACCATTCTTTAGCGTGTGGCTTATCTTTTTCAATTTTTTTTTTCTTTTGTTGTCTAAGTATGGGTTTCTCTCCTTTAAGTATCGATATATATTTGTTGGTTATTTTGGCACGCCATAATATTCTGCATATTGTACATCATATTTAGTTTTTCATTTTAAAAATTGAAGAACTTTATAATATCAGTGTCATTTTGATTTTATTCGTCCTGAAAAATGAAATATTCTTTTTACTTCTACAATATCAAATGATTTGATTATTAATGATTAGAAGTCATCAATCAGTTCATCTCTTTAAATGGGTCGAAACATTTTTTTGATTTTACACTATTAAATCAGTAAAATAAAGTTCATATTATATTTATTTTTTAAAATTTTGTAAATGTATCAGTTTCTTAATATTTGTAAATAACTATTTATCTTTTTAACTGAAAGCCTGATGATTTAAGCACTGCTTCATTGATCAAATTATTAGTAAATACTTTAAATTTTTAAAAAACTAAAAATCACTAGATACCTCAATTTTTAATTTTATTTATTAATTTACAATTAATATTCTCAATAATATGTAATTGTGTTCCTCAAGATCGAAAAGAACTCTGCTCCTCTTAATGTGTCTAATAAATTTATTTTATTATTAAATTTTATATTAATTAATTACATAAATTGTCAGTTACATAAAATGTAGTCGAAACCGAGGTGATATAGTTAAAAATAATATTTTTCATTAAATTTTTTTATTTTTAAAAATGATTAAAACGTGGCTGCAGTTGTAAGTGCTTAAAACAAAACAAAATCTAAGAAAGTTCATAATTTTTCTTTCTGATAGAATCTATCAAGCACCTTTATATAAGCTTTAAACATTTTTTTTAGATCTATAAAAATATAATATGAAATAGACGAAATATGTCCAAATATCCAAAATAATGTTGTACGCTATATTTTATACAATACATTCTATAGGATCTTTACATATAATATATATACAATAAAATAAGTGATTCGTATACATATTGTGTAATTATATTCTATTAAAGTACAAAAGCTTTAAGCATACCTATAAAAAATATTGTACACGTACACACATTTATAGTGTCAGTATATATTTTTGTCTATAAAGGTATTCAAAGGTATTTATATAACAAGCTGCCCAGGTAATATTAATTTGTCCCTTATTTTTGTTGTTTGAATGATATTTTACCCTTAAAGGTACATATAAAGCATTATAAAGTATAAATCCCACTTTCATTAAAAGGATTCAACTTAATTTTCTTCTAACTATATTATATTATAAATTTAATACTTTTTATATTTTCTTAAGTTTAATTTTATATTTTTGGTTAAGTTTTTCCTCTTCTTTCTCACTCTCTCTTTCTCGTTTTTATTTTTTTTTTTTTTTGTAAGGTGTATTTATGTTCCATGTATCTTCAGTTTATGGATTCTTTTTAAAGAAATTTTTTTTTTTTTATTTTATTTTTATAAATTTTTAATTTATTTTTTATATGTTTTTATCAGAGGTGGTACTAAGAATATTAATTCACATTTCGGAAAATATATGAAAAGACTCAAAATTAAAACTTTTTATACTTACGTTAGTTGATTTTCAATATTTTTCACTTATTTTGAAATAAAAAATAATTTTTGTATTTCAATTTAAATTTACTCCTAATATATTTAACGTTATACTAATAATTATGTTTCGGTCATATTTATTTAAGTAATAAGACAAGATTAAAAAAATTTTTTTTTCAAAACTGTTTGTTGCAACATTGTTAATAAATATTTTAAGAAAAATTGGTTATGATGGAGTTTAAGATAGATCGAAGCCCAGTTGAAACAAGAATTTGGGAAGAATCTATACCCTATTTTGAAAACTAATAATGGAGAATAATGTCTCCGGCATTTAATTTTTAGCGGCATTCTTAAAATTGAATACCATTCGTATTAATTGCTAAGGATACAGACACTGCACTGAATGAATCAACTTCTATAGAATCCTTTTATAATATAATATTTTATATATGTACATACATATACCTACTCTTGTAAT
This sequence comes from Poecilobothrus nobilitatus, assembly GCA_947095535.1. Lineage (NCBI taxonomy): Eukaryota > Metazoa > Arthropoda > Insecta > Diptera > Dolichopodidae > Poecilobothrus > Poecilobothrus nobilitatus. The sequence continues at coordinate 319,971,068 of OX352772.1, read as the reverse complement.
AATTAAAATATTTTGTTTGTCTGATTGAAGGATTAAGGTAATAACAATTAAGCTTGAAAGGAAAAACTATTGAATTATATGAGATTAACACCATGATATTATAAAATATGTTATGTTTGTTGTTAATTACATTAAAAAAAAAAAAAAACCCATATAAATCTAATATCAAAGTGTTTTGTAATTAAAAAGAAAAAAAAAATTACAAAGCTTAAATTGTTTTTTTACAAGAAATAAAGTTATTGTAAAGTTTTAGTAATTATTGTAAAGATTTACAAGTATTTTGTGGGAATTTTGTTTTTTGTCAGTTTTAACTGCATTTTGCTTTCAAAAAAAACTATTAGCAGCTTTAAATGGACATTTTTTATTTAATTGATTGCTGTGTTAATTCAATGCAATCAATTTAATGAAAATTAAAATTTCCTAAAAAGTATCAAACAGTTTGAAATGTACTTTAAAAAAGGAATGTTGAAATTTCGATTGCGTTAGGTGAAGTATTAACTAGTTACGCCTCGGATTATGCGTTTATTGTTTAACATTATTGAGAGAGTTTACAATTTTCAGAGCATTTTCAAGGTCAATAAAACCGAAATCTTGATATTATTTTAATGCAAATGTATGCATAGGAATATCATTTAGTATTATTAATTTGATTAATTAAGTATCATTATTTCAATAGAACTTCAGTGATTAAATGAGTATAAAATTATTGTGTTAAAAGTTCTCAAGTTTCCCTTTACATTCAATTAATGCTTTAAAAAGTATTGGCTTTTAAAACATTATTACTTACTTTAAATAAATTAAACATTTTATACAATTGCTGATGCAAGGGTATTTGAGGGTCTGGGAAGTTTCTGGTCTTTGAAGCGCTTATTTTTGTATATGCGGGGCTTCTTTGGTTTAAGTCTGATACCGATATCGCCTGTGAGTAGCTCATGATCGCTATTTATATCTGCCCCTCTTTTGTATCGTACATCTGTCACTAACCTTCTCCATTTTCCACTCATACAAATATTATCATTTTAGTTTCTTGCATTACCACTGGGGGAAAACCATGTATATTTATGAATGGTCTTCTGAGACATTATTACGTTTGACATAATTCTATTAGTCTTTAGCCGTTTTCATTTGTTGTTGCAAGTTCATGTTTTTCCAAGATGTTATCTAACTCTTTATGTTGTCTTTACCCATCTTCGCGTTGAAGTCGCCCATTAATATTACTATGTCGCTTCTGTGATTATGTCTTGCAACCTTGATGTTATTTCCGCATAGAATTCATCCTTCTTTTCCTCTTCGAATCCTTCTGTGGGTGTGTAACATTGGATGATACTAATATGTTTTATTCTACTACGGAATCGTGCTTCGATTATTCTGTCGAAGGTAGGCTTCCAGCTTTCTAGGGAGTTCTTCATTCTTTTCGATATTATAATACCCACACCACTTTCTCCGCTAGTTTCCTTTCCGCTATATATATTAGATTGTTGCCATTTAAAGTATTAATTTTCACATTGTTGTTCCATTTAAGATCCATCCTAGGATTACGATCATATAAAATGTTCTATTTGGGATAGCCTCGATGCTTCACGTAGAATACGAACGTTCTTTTGAGCAATTCCTGTCATTATTGGATTTGCGAGGGCTATTTCCATTAGATCGTTATATAGCAGGCTTTGTCTAATTTCAGTGTCAATTCTTTTTGGAGCTTATCGAAGCCGGAGATTGGCCTACTATAGAAAGGTTTCCACTTACTGCTGAGTCTTTCGGTTTAGTGAAGAGATGACGTAATTTTTTTCTCTGATTCTTTTTCCATTTTTGACGCTAAGATGATGATTACCGCAAGATGTCACTGTGATTATACATAACCCTGCCTGATGATTGTTGGGTTACGCCGTGTAATGTCATATGTCCATATTCTCACATTGACATAAAATGCACATGATGATATAGGTTAGTACCATATTATAAATTATAATATTTATTATTGTATTATAACTTATTTCAGGAATATCGATATAAGCTTTATAGGTAGCTAATTTATTCATATTTTAGTTATGATTAATCATTATTATATTTAGATAATATAGAGTACTACATTATAACATTATTATAGGATATTGTTCTACATGAAGACATTAATAATTATATTTATACAATCACGGTTTGAACCAGAGATCTTCGAATGAGTTAAGTTAATAAACTAAGTTAAATTAATATAAGTTATTTATATTATAGTTAAAAACATAAGTTAAAATATGCTAATTTTAAAATAAATAATAAAAAAAAAAATTTATACAAAGCTTATTTTTTTTTTTTTATTCATAAATCACATTCTAGTAATACATTCCTTTGTACTAAATAAAGTTGTGACTATATGAGATGAGATGAAACGTGCGCATAAAGGGTAGCTGAATGATAAGTGCATTAATCAATCTTAATAAGTTCATATTTTTGCAGTTGTGACACAAACCAATTACTATATCCATTAGAGTATCACTAAAGTTGTTTCAAGTAGTGGGAATTTGCAGTTGCAGCCCTTCTAGGGTGGTATAATGGAATTATTTCAATGATAGTATCAGTGATTTTATTTAATCATAAAAAGAATAATGACCTACAAGTTATCTGTAAGAAATAGAAGGGGATCCAATATTACGAATGATGTCAAAAGAAGTGAGAGCATTAATCTGGACACGGTCACCAATGATTAAGTTACATTCGTAAAATTTTTAAACTTTGTAAACGTTGCATGATTTTATGATTTCGTCACACTTTCTATCATTTAGGTTCTTAAGGATTTTGCTACAACTCGTGTCCTAAAGCAGATTCTTCTAAATCTGCAGGAGGAATCAACTACTAATGATACAAAGTCTTTCATGCCTATATCGTACAAATCGGTAAAATCAAACTCTAAATCATTGCTTGATGACATTTGTAAAAGAACTATCCAAAACCAAAGAAACTCTTCTCTAGATAGAAGATAATCTCGGGTTGCCGATATAATAAATGCCCATAAGCCGATATACTTGTCTGAAAACTGTTTGTAAGGCAATAGTTACCGAGTGGAGAGCTACTGAAAATATATATTTTTTTTAGTTAGTGGTTTGTTTGATAAAATATAGGATAAAATAAATGTAATTCCTTATTCCTGAACCCTTAGCCAGTAATGATATCGATTGACACTGTTATGAAAATATGAAAAAAAACTGACTTTATAATAAATCAATAGGTAACAGTTTAAAATAAAATTTTATCTAATCTCTAATCTAGTAATTATCTAATTTTAAAAAAGATATAATCACAAAATTCAAATAAAATTTTAAAATTATCAAAATATTTATCTAACGACAATAGATATATTTATTATACAATTAAATGAAAAGAATTTTTTTAAAACAGCTTTTTAATATTTAAGTTAAACAAAACAGAATTTGATATATTTTTTATAATTTAATTTACATTATAATCTACATATAAATTAAAATTTATTTCTGATTATATTTAAAATCTAAAATTTTGTGTACCTTAAGTATATAAATTATTTACTTACAAAATAAATATTTCACAAATCCTATTGCATTCTTTTAATAAATTCAATAAATTTGTTCAAAATCAATTTATAACTTTTCAGAAGAAATCCCGCAATGAATTTATTCACAGTTTAATAAAAAATAGATTTACCTACATATTTGCAATGCCGTTTTTCTGCAATACATATATATAAAATACATATACATTCATAAATAAAAAGAAAAAAAAATTTCTCACAATATTCTAACTGTAAAATCCTAAACAATTTAATTTTATTTTTCTATAATGTGTGAGATTTACTTTAAGATTTTTCCATATTGTAAAAATAAAAAACCCATAGAATATTTTTAAATAATACTGGCCCACATTCTTAAATATTGAACCTTAAATATAAAAAAAAATATCAAAATCAAAATTCATTCTAAACTCGTTTGCTTTTCTTATTGTTTGTTACTATTTTATTTGGTGTTCTATCACAAATAAGCCAAATAATGTGTACCGATTGACGTTCAATTTCCCAATAAATTTAATATTAATATTATTGTTATAGTACAATAATAAAGAATATTATTTCGATTTTCAAAATATATAACGTCATGAAATCGTACAGACGTACATATAAAAAAAGAGAAGAGAAAACCGAAAGAGAAAATAAATGAAATGGAATATTTTTAGAAAAGAAAAAAATAAATAAAAGAGAAAAAAATTGATTCCTGACAGATTTCAAATGTAAAAAAGTTAAATCTGTGAAAACAACTCAATTTTAATAAAAAAAAAAAAAAAAATTAAATATAATATTAATAATAACATCTATCATATCATATTATATAATAATATTATGTATAGATAAATGTAAAACATATAGTACAATAAATACAATAAACATACTGTAGTACAGTTTGCTTCTTCTTTTCCACAGTGTATTCCCATAAGGATGTTTGGCAAAAGATCCTATAAATAAAAAATAAATAATAATTTTTGAAAAACTTTAAACATTTTTTTTTTTTTTTTAAAGCTCAAACTTATTCATAATATAATTTAATAAGGATAAAATAGAAAATTTATCAATATTACATTTATATTATAACCTTTTTAGAGTGTAACAGTAGTGAAATTATATAAAATTAAAATTTAAAAAGATATTATTAATTAATAGATTTATAGATTTATTCAAATCAACTAACTTTTTAATGGTATGAAATATAAATAATAATATATAGCTATTTTAAGAAAAATTTAATTATTCTCATTTTGAAATTTTGTATATAAATAGTCTTTGCACTAATATAGTATTAAATATTTTTTAAGGAGTTGTATTTTACTGAGGTAAGCTTAAAATAAGTGTATTGGTATAAATTACTTAAGAATACAACACTTTTTAACTATAGTTAATTAGATCAATTGTATGTGCTTACTGACAAATTAACTTTTTGCAATAAAACAACAATTCACTTTTATACAACAACAACCAATAACACTTTTTCAAGCTGATCGTCCTTCAAGATTTGAAAGAATCTACTTCAGAACACGAGCTGTAGTAAAAATTCTGAAAAATTTAAATGTAAGAAAATCGACTGATCCCATTGAAATCCTCGCCACTGTTCTGAAAAATTCTGCTTTCTTTATTCCGAAACCTCTATACAAGCTTTATGATCTATCCTTTTGACTGGTATATATCCCAGTTAGTGGATGGCTGTTCATGTTTCTCAAATTCCTAAAAAAGGTGACAAAACGATCGCCGAAATATAGGTCTAATATCTATCATTACAATAATTTCCAAAGTTATGGAAACTATTATAAACCAAAAGTTAAAAAATTATCTATATGATAGAAGTATTCGACATGATTTCCAATATGGTTTTAGATGTAACCCATCTACTGGTGAGCTAATGACATACCTCAGCACTAAACTTAACAATATGTTGAACTTTGGTAAATATACAGTTGTTTTTCTAGATATTTCGAAAGCTTTTGATAGAGTATGGTATGATTCTCTTTTATACAAATGCCAAGCTATAGATCTTAGGACGTTTTTTCTGCAAATGAATCTGTTCGACAGTTAGATGTTGACAAATTTCAAAACTAGCTTTTCTCAAACAACATAATATAAATTCCAAGTAGATATTTGGGAAATTCAGATTATTTTTATTGAAAATTAAAACCATAATGTTCAAAAATTAGAATTAACTGAGTATATTCTATTAAAAAATAGTGACTCAAGTAAAATTAAATAAAAAGATCCCAAACATTAATAGAAATGTTGACAATAAAATAATATTAATATGGTTTTATAATCACACATCACATTTTCATATCCGTATATGAACGTTTGTTCAAGGGTATAATAAATTACCATTTTATTTGTCACATATTAAAGGAGTGGATCGGACTGCTTACTCTACTGCACCCATCCTCGTTTTTGATAAAATAACCTTCCACAAAACCTTATATTACTAAAAAACTACCTTAACAGGTTAACATATTAAGTCTCATGTGTGTTACCAATGAATGTCATTTTAATATTTAAAATTTTCAGAATCACAAGTGAACATAAAAATGCTAAATTAATATAACGTAGTGCTTTTTTAGGTAGTGCTTTTTACCTTTAAAATTGTTCATCGGTGATATATTGGGACTTAATGCAAATTTATTTTTATATTCTTCGGTGATACAAGTGGGACTTAACGAAAGTTTTTTATATGTTCACCGGTGATCGTGGAACTCAACCTGTTAACTCCCAAGCTCCCATTCTATACTTGGCTTTAACAGAAAATATATAGATATTATAGAAAATATAAATCATCAACAGCAAGATCGGGTCATTTTGCTAGTACATATTGTATAATTTTAAGTGAAAAATTACAAAATTATAGTAGAAAATTTAAATCATTTCAAACAGAAGCAACTCCACAAAGTACGAGACAGTTATTAAAGTTTTTAAATGTAGCAAAAAGAAAAACCAATTTAATGTTATTTTTATTTACAAGGAAATCAATGATACAGCTCACTTTTATTCAATTATTAAAGTCTTACTGATTGAAGAAAGCAATAGGTCACGAAAAGTGTTTAGTATCTAAAACAAAACTTTATAATATACATATTATAATAACTAGAAATAGTAATCATATCTTCCTAAAAGTTCGAGCTCTCTCAAGCTATCTTAAATAGTTTTTCCTTATTGACAAAAATAATTTTTTAAATTTTTCTTCCTAAATTTAAAATAAATTCTAAAGTTATATCCCTCAAATATTTGATTAAGGGTTACTGATAGAAAATAAAAACAAAACTAAACAAATCCAACAAAAAAAAAAGTGATTGAAATAAGAAGAGAAAAGAATTTTAGCAAATACTGAAATTTAACATAAATAAAAAGGATACACTTGGCACAAAGGAATTTTAAAATCTTTTATTTTTTATTAAATTTTTTTTTTCTCTTTCTATTTTTTCCTATTAAACAATTTTGGGCGCATAAACAAAAAGTGGAGTATAAAACGGAACTTCCACTCAATTTTTAAACCGGAAATTTTCCAATTTAGATTCATTTTCTGCTTATATACATATTTTTGTTTATGTTCTTGTTTTTGTTGTATTTTTATTGGTTTTCTTTTTTGTCAGCTGTAAAAGAGACAAACATTTTCGAAAAGGCTACAAGGAAAATTAAAACATCAATAAAAATAAAATTTTTTATAAATTTTTTTTATTTGCAATATAAGAAAATAAGAACTTTAATAAATAACCTAAAACTGTAACATATTTGCTGAGTAAACTTTCAAATAATATCTAGTAAATATGCATTAGTAATGCATTAGTTAGTTTTAAGATATTATATAAACCATTTAAACACCAATTTAGTAACCACCAAACACCATTATGTACAATGAGGCATTAACGTTTCTTTAGCTCCCTTGTCCAATCCTTTTCAATCTTTGCACAAACACGTTTGAATCATGTTTTACCCAGAACCAGATTGGTGTTTACGTGAAATGGCTTTTAAAATTTAATTTTACATTTTGATTTTTTATTTTCTGAACTATATAAGGTTTATTAACGACATTTAAAAGGTCACAAGATTTACATTTTAAAAATATGAACGCTTTTGAGAAATTGCAAATAGTTTAGTTACAAAATGGAAATAACCAAAATATCCCATTTTTAAGGTTATTTTTATTCGTCATTAAAGAATATAAGGACTAAATAATGGGAAATGATGAAAACTCTAAAAAAAATTCATTTTCTTCAGCTTTCTAAAATGGGTCAATTGATTTTTCTGTAGAAGTGGTTTAGTTAAAGTGGTTTTCAAGTTATAAAAGGAAATTGTTGAAATGGTCACCCTAAAATATAAAAATCATATAAAGTCATAAATATTTATTTAACAATAATAATATAACAAAACAATATAACTTAACAATATAACAAAATTTAAAAAAAAAACGTCTCTTTAAGAAAACTGTAGATAAAAAATAACAGCATTTGTCAATTGCCCAATTTGTTTTTCTCTTATAAAGTTCTACAATTTTTGTTTAAACAATCAACCTATGAAAAACTTAGATTACTTTTTTTTTACAATTATAAATAATACTGAGAGCTTCTGGAAACCCCAAAGTTATAAAATCCCAAAAATTTCAAATATTTAAAATCCTAATACCAAATCACATAATCCCAAATTTCAAAATTCCAAAACTACAAATTGCCAAAATTCGAAATATTGTAAATAAAACAATAAATGAGAAAAATTCCATTCATAGAAACTGTCAATAGTTTATTGTTTTTATTATGCTGTTTTTTTGTTTTTACATGAAAGGCTTTAGAGTTGTTATAAGATAATCAGAAATTAAATAATTTGTTTAACGGGGGTTTGGAATATTCCCTATATGCATATACCTATATTATTCGATGTTATTTAAAAATTGGCCAAACGGATGTTTTGTAAAGTAAAAATTTTGGCATCTACACTTTTTGTTGTTGAAAAGAGTTTTTATCATATGATATTAGTGAATATTTATAATATGAATTTAGGTAAACTGTGCTATACAGCTTTCATGGTCGTAATAATTGAAATTTTATAGCAAAATATGGCAAAGTTGAACAATATAATATCATAATGATAAGATTATTCAAAAAAACAATATTTTGTTTGTGTTAACTAACATTTATATTTAAGTTTAGTTTGTTGTGTTTTTCACAACTAAATTGTTCATAATATATTTAATCGTTACCTAATAGAATTTTACTACTTCAGTTCTACTGTTGTCATCAATAAACTTCTAAGTTTCCATTCCTGTGTCCCACATATGCTACAAATATGGCAGAATAACCTGTGTTTAAAATATGTAGAGCTTAATAGCTTTTTAGTTGAAACTTTAGTTGATATATTTTGTGGACCATTTGCATGTTAGATATGTGAACGAACTACAACTTTTAATTACTATTAATCTTAATTAATTTAAGATTTTTACTGACTAAATCCACGTCCCCTTTTATCCGAAATATTGTGATGAAGACCCCTATAATGTAAAACGCAGTTGTTTAGAGAATAGTCATAGGAAAGTATAGGATAGGGAGCCGGAAATTTTGAATTTGGCAGTCACACTGCAAGGAACAAAGAATCCCTCTATTATTATTACTATTTTGCCAACAGTGAAGATCAAGCTAAATAGAGTTAAAACATTCAGTAGTGTATCATTCACCTTCCTGCATGAGGTATTAATTGAAAGCAATCACACTGTCAATCTGGAAGCCATTATTATTATTATTATTTTTTTTTTCGATATATTTTTTTATTATTATCTTTTTATATATCTATTTATTAAATTTACTTCATTTATAGAATCACAATATAGAATTCATTAAATCTAATATTACTTATATTTACATAATAATAAATTTACCCAAATTATGCATTCTTCAAGATCAATTATATGTTAATGAATTCATGTAAAACAAAGATAATAAAATTACTGCTTTTTTTTTTACATGATCTGCCGGAGTTTAACCTCAAAAATTTCCTATTAAAAATTTGGCAACTTTACCACTACATAATGATTCAGATATTTGTTTTTATATGACCCGCGAGGTAAGGTATGAACCTGAGACCTTTCGAATGAAAAGTCGACCACTTAACTATTACACCATTGATCAGTTAGAAAAACATATTGTGAAAGGTTTTTAAATTTAGATGATAGTACGTTTCTATCAGAAGAACTGATATAACCTAAGCTGTGAATTCTTATACTAGTTAATGTGTATATAATATAGTAATTGCTTTGTTAATCCGATACTAGTAGTCTGACAATTAAACGTATATATATATATTTATGAATATTAATAAGATAACAAAAGTTTAAATTACATTAATTTGATACAATTGAATTAAATATGTATATTACATAAATCTTCAGATAACATTACCTCAAATTCTTAAATTATATTATTACCATACTTACAAGAAATCTTAAATTTACTTTCAGTAAATTTGATTTCAATATTTAACTATTGATCACAATCTATTGATTAAAAATCGTTATCCTATTTTATTTTGTAAACATTATCTCTTATTTTTTTACAATTCAACTGTTTTTATATTTAAAAAAAAAAAAAAAAAATCAAAAGCTATTATCCTTTTCTAATATATTTTTTTTCATTTTTTTGAAATTCTTTAGTAAATAAGTTTGGGATGAGCCATTAGCTACTTCTCATGATAAATTATTGATTATTATTTCCTGAAAAAAAAAAAAAAAATTCAACCAACCAACCAACCATAATTTTATATGAGTGCTCTTTTATCTTTCAATGGTTTGTGAAACATTTACCAATGTTTTATATCATATATTTCTAAAAAAAATATACTATGATATCATCAATATCATCATCATCATCATCATCATTATTTGGATCACCTTTATAATATTAATAATAATATAGTTTTCTTTTTCTCGTTATCCTATTCCACAGACAGAATTATTGAATCTAAAACAGCAAAAACAAAAAACCGAAATAAAAACTTTTAACGATTCCTTTTTTTTGTCATCTCTTTCTAATCTTCGATTTACCTATGTATATTTTGTTGTTCTTTTTTTCATGTTCCATACTAAAATTGATTCTTCCGTTTCCACATCAACTTCAATAAATATTTTAGATAGGTACCACTAAAATAGTGTTGTAATGCAATTTTGCAGATTCTTAAAATAATTTCATTCAATTTTTTTTTTATTTTAATTTTTTTTTTATCAAAATTTACTAAAAAAATTTAGTGTTCATTTTATGAAAAAAGTATTACAGACAATAGAATATGACATCCTGTACTGTTCGTGACTGGTTATTTATAGTAGTCTTAGACTCTTGAAAATATTTTATGAAAACTAAAAAGAAATCTATAATAATCGTTTTATATCTATATATACCAATAAAGAATTTTATTTTATTTCATTTTATTTTTCGCCCATTTTCTTCGATAATAAACAAAAAAAGGATTGTTAGCATTCTCACTCCTAAAAATGTAAAAAAAAAAAAAGTTTTAACCTTGGATATTTTAAATTTTAATATAGAAGACATGTTTTTTAAAATTAATATAAAAATTAAACGTGCTATGTAGCGAATATTGTTTTTTTTGGAAAGAGAGAAATTTAGTTAACGACGAAATAATCAAATAAATTGAAATAAACAAGTAACAAACAAAACAAAAAAAAAAAAAACAAAACAAAAAACGAGATAGATAGAAAATGATCAAGAAAGAATAAAAATGAAGTAAAAGTCCGGAAACGATTCTGTTTCGATAAACTTACAAAATAAAACAAGGAAAATACCAAAAATTAAAAACAGATAAACTTTTAGTTTCAACTCTTATATTAAGTTGAATTTGCCTAAAAGAATAAAACAGGAAGTTTTGTTATTTCTTTTTTTGTTTTTTGTTTTTGGTTTATTTGTTTTTTCTCTTTCTTTGTTTTTGATATTTCAGTTTCATTTTTTGTTATATTATTTTATTATTTGACTTCTTTTCATGGTAGTCATGATTGTATATTTTTAATTTTCAATTTTTCATCGTTTTCTTTTCTTTTTGTTTTTGATTTTCATTTATTCTTTTGTTTTATTATTTTGTTTTTTTTTTTTTTGTATTGTTATGTGCATATCCATCTTTCTTTACTCTTGTATATTATTATTTACTATATTTTAGTCTATATTTTATTTTATTTCATTCTTTATTTTTCATTTTTCTGTAACTAACTTTGACTGTGTGTATTTTATTTAAGAGAAAACACTTTTTTGTTTATTGAATAGAATATAAAAAAGTAAAAAAAAAAAATTGGAATGCAGGATGTTTAAAGTTACTGTAATGGAAACTATTTTGTGCCTTAAAGAAATATTTTTGATTTTAAGTTTTATTTATTTATTTTTTGTTTTTTTGGTATTGTTGTATTTTTATTGTGTTTTAAAGTTTCTACTTCAATTATATGTATCTATATATATATGTATGTATATATTTTATAAATAAGAAATTTTGTATAAGATTGTGATTGTGTTCATATTTGATTGTACAAGGATTTGGTTTTTTTTTTTTTTTTTGAGTTTTTAGCCTCTGTTGCCGCTGATTAACTTTTGTCCATAATAAAATTGAGAGAATTGAAAAATTGAATGATTCGAAATTTATAAGATTTTATTTTTTTCGTAAATTGTTTTAAATTGTTTTTAACTAATTTTAGATCCTTAGTTTTAGTTTAATTTTATTCTTATTAGGTCTAAATTTTAAATATTTGAAAACACGTATAATGCCCACATTATAATTCTTATGCACAATAGTGCGGTAATTAAATTTAACTATATAGGATGCGCTATGCTAACACCATATGTTCTCGCAAAACACAGTACTACTCCTAAATTCATTTTGTAAAATCATCACCGATTAACTGTTTAGACTATTGTTATAAATAAGTTGGAAGTTCAGATTAAGATAAAATATTGAAAATAAAAGTCGAGATTATTGAACTACTTGAGCTCATACACGTAATAATCTAAAAATACTGATTGTGATTCTAAGTGGTCACTATAGAATCATGGAGGTCATTATGTTAAATAATAAAGTCTAAGAAAACGGCTTAAAAAAACTTCACTTAAAGATCTAGGTAGAACAAATAAGTTTCACGGCTATTTATATATTCACGGCTATTTATATATTCACTACTATTTATATATTCACGGCTATTTTAAATATTCCATGTCAATATTGAGATATTTAACAACTATTTGTTTTTAAATTTTTAATCTTAACACAATTATACTTCACATTTTCTCGTTGATTTTCTGGTTGAAGGGAAAATTATATTTTCTGGTTTGTTTACGGCAGCGCCTCCTATTTTAAGTTCTGTGTTGGTAAGATATGTAAACAAAAATATAATTAGGAAGTGTTGAAAAATCAGTGTTAATAAGTCTTTTCATATTAAAATGTGCGTTTTTGTGGAAATATTTTTCAATAAATTATTTATTTTTGTTTTTTCAAAATCGCCTTGTTTTTAAACTAATGACCATATAAAAGAGTTTGATATATCAATTCAAAGAGTGATATTAGCTAGTATAATACCCTTAGACGTTGCAGAGATATTTAAAGTAATATGAATTTTGTATCAGTATTTTCTAAATGATATCGCCACCGCTATTCCGAGAACGGCAATTTTACTAATATTACATTACATTCTAAACCCAAAAACAATACACAAAGTTTCATGGAAATCGAAAGCGATATTTTTTCAAAAATTGCGTAAACATTTTACATACTGTCTATACTAGTTAATGTAAATAGCTACTAAATATTTAATACAACACGGATCTTAGTTTTAAGTTGTAGTTATATCAGCAGTTATATAAGTCATAGGCATAGTTATACTAATCGGTAATAATTTATAACACTTTTCATTGTCGTACCTATTGTTACTTTTATAAATTTTTTTTGTTTGAAAATTTCAAATTAAAATCTTCAATCAATTTTTAGTAAAATTAAATTGTTTACGCTTTTATATTTATTTTTTTTTTTTTTATTGTAGAGCGCAATTAAATTTGAGCATCTGGAAAAATTTAATCATCAACAGGAAATCAATTTAATGTTGACCTATTTTATATATAAAGTTTTATAACCACATTTTTATCATTATAAATATAATATATAGTAAAGGTATGTATATTTTATATGAGAGCCGGTCAGTTCACAAAAATTTATTTATGTCCAACTGCCATTTCGTCTAATGCAATTTGACATAGCAAAATAATCATTTAAAAATTGTATATTTATCCAACTGGAAACTTAGCAAGTAATACTTTTCACAATGTCCTTCTTTTCCAATATTTGATTATTTCAATAACAATAAACATACAAGCAATTTCAAGTTAATGATTTTCTTTTCTTACTTTTGTTGTTATTAAAAATAAAAATAAAAGAATCTATACTTTTGCATAATCAAAGTTTTACCTTAACATTAAAGTATAAATAATTGGGTTATCGTATATTTTCTGTCTCCCAGCTTAAGATAATATTAGTAAGAGCTAAAACCAATATTACAATTTTCGAGAATAAGGTACGAAATCTTGATATTTTTAATCTCAGCTTTTAAAATTTCCATTTTTATTAAACTCGCTTTTTAAAATCTGCCGTTTATAAAAACTATCTTATTAAATTCTCGTTTTTTAAAATATCGCTTTTTCAAATTTCACTTTTTCAAAAGGACGTTGAATTTTTAACTTATTTGGGCGCGCTCGCCAGTTATCAAAAACAAATAAGTAAAACATTGTGTTACCTAAAGGGTCCTTCAAATTGAGTTTTCAAAAGTAGGCGCCTGTGTAAGGCACTTCAAACATTGAACGCATCCATATTATATGTCATTTTGACAGTTGAAGGTTTGCCATTTATAAAAATGGAGTCGTATACATTACAACAACGTGTTGAAATTATTGAATTATTTTATGAAAAAGGTCGTTCTGTAAGAAATTCATTTCGCAAATTACGCGATGTTTATGGTCGACATAATCGTCAAACTCAGCAGCAAATTGGTACTATTGTGAGGAAATTTTAAGAAACTGGTGAACTACAAGATCGAGAAAGACATCAGTATGCTCGTGCCGGTCGTTCACAAGAAGAAATTGGTGCTGTGAATGATAGTGTTACAGCTGACCCCACCATGTCAATTTCCCGACGTTCACAACAATTAGGACTTTCTGAGTCAACTGTAAGGCGTATTATGCACAAAGATTTAGCGTCGAAGGTCTACAAAATTCAATTGACACAAGAATTGCTGCCACAAGATCATTCCATGCATCGGGACTTTTCCAATTGGATACTGGAACAAAACGACGATTTTTCAAAAATAATCATCTTTTCGGCCAAAGCACATTTCGTGCTCGGTGGCTACGTTAATCAAATAAAACTGTATTATTTGGGAAGAGGAAAACCCTCGCGTGATCCAAGAGAAAGCACAACGCATCCACAAAGAGTCACTGTTTGGTGTGCATTGTGGTCTGGTGGTGTGATTGGTCCGTACTTTTTCAAAAATAATGCTGCAAAAGCCATAACCGTTACCCGTACCAGATATCGCGACATGATCACAACTTTTTTATAACCAAAACTGGGAAATATTGATACTGAGGACATGTTGTTTCAATAAGTTGTGGCTACGTGTCATACAGGCGGAGGAACACTGCAATTACTGCATACAAAGTTTTCAGACCGTGTTATTTCCAGATTTGGTGACGTGAATTTGCCTTCAAGATCCTGCGATTTGAAAACGTTAGAGTTCTTTCTCTGGGTCTATGTGAAAGGACAGGTCTAAATAGAGCCCAATTATTCCCGAATGTAACCGAAAATTTTTGATAAAATAATTAGGTACTGTAGAGACGCAAGAGGTGGTCCCATGGGAGATCGAATTTTCTGAGTATAAATGGCAAACATTGTAGTTCAGAAATAAATAAAAACTTTTCCAGTTTCAATTCAAATTCTATGTCTTTTAATTATTTACTTTTGAAAACTCAATTTGAAGGATCTTTTATATGTTTCTAATTTCCAATTGGAGAAAAGTTCACTTTCAGAGTTTCCAATAGGGCTTTATTTCATTTAGATCTTTTTTTTTATTATAAATAATATTTTTAAGATGGGGTTTACTAAAACGGAATTTTAAAACAAGTCAGTTTCAATATTTTACAAAGAAGAAATCTAAAAAAAATCTAGAATTTCATAATAAAAAAAAAATATTTGATTTATGTTTTAAAATTAGTTTTGTACATTTCATAATAATTGGTTGCAGAATTAAAAATTGAATATTTTATTTAATTATTTAAAAGTTTTATTTAAGTTGAATCCGCTCAACAAAATTAAAAATTTCAAGATTTTGTCCATTGAAGCATAACATTGAGTTATTGGTTATATTAAATTTCTATTTTGAAAAGCGTACTAATATTAAATTGGAAATTTTCGAAATGTGCTATTTGCCAAAATAAATTAGACGTAATGGAAATTTGCTATTTAGAATTAGGTAAAATATGCCATAGTCGTTTATTAATTATGTATATTTATATTGTGTACATGTATTAAATTGTTGTAAGTGTTTCTGGATAACATTTGTAACAATTTTCTTAAAAATTTTAAAAATAAACAATTGAAACATTTTCTCACCTAATTATCGAGCAATTAAATTTAAAATTTGTTTATAAAAGTAAAATTTATTACAATTTTTAATGATATGATGTGGTAATTTTATTGATTCTGGGTAAAATAATTACTTTGGATAATTTTTATTTTTAAAACAGTTTGTTTTGTAGTGTGGTTTTTTAATTATTCTGTTAAATAATTTTGTAATACATATAAAGAAACTCTTATGAAATTATTAACAATTGTTTTATCTTTAAACCTGTTTTGAATGCATATTTTATTTTCTAACTATAGATTGAATGTAATACATTTTTGGCGTATTGCCATAATAAACCTTAACCGCACCAATGATTAAAACGATTATGTAATAGATCCTACTAATGCTGAACATATATCCAGGTAGTGGAAGATAACCTCTTTTTAAGGTCAACACTTTATTAAAAATATACTTAAGTTTTCAATAAAATTTAGAATTTTGAAAGAATCGGACGAATTTATGTTTTTCAAATTTGACAGCAAGTTTCCATAATTATAATATAAATGATATAAAAAATGTTATAAGAAATTTGTTGCACTTCGGTATTCGAAAAATGGTGTTTAATAAATAAGATGAAGCAAACAAAATATGTCCAGTACGTTCAATGAAGAGGAAGAAGGAACAGTTGACAGAATTTCAATTGAATGATGATCATAAATAAAGAAAGTGAAATCGACTATGAAGAAATTTTCGAATAAAATTAAAACATAACCGGTACCAGATAACTCCGATATCAATTTTTATATTGTAAGTCGAATCAAATCAAAGTTGAAGATCTACAATAAAGTTAGTATGTATCCCAGTATTCTTCTAGGTGCACATATCTTGTTCGGAGTAAAATATTATATTCTGGAGATTCTCTTCTTCAGAAGACGAGAATCTCCAGAATATAATATTATTGTCTTACGTATTGTTCTCCTTAGATTGTTTGAGCTTGAATTTTTACTTTATAATTTTCTATTACAGTTTTTCTTTTCGGTTTTTAATTCTTCTTTAATTTAATATTTCAATGCCCCAAAATTTTCGAGACTGTACGCATCTTTCGATTTCATACACTTCAACTTAAAATATTGTAGAAAATTTTCCCAACGATTCTGAATATTTGATTTCTGATTCTTGTACTTAAAAGTCAGATCTTTATAATGTTTTTGAACTATCACAGTAAACCATTTTAGTCAATGTTGTTGAACCGGATCAACCTCAAAGTCATAACTTCAATATCTCTTGTTATTTAGTTTTATCGAGAATTTTTTTATAAAAATGTATTTTGTATTCATTTGATCTTAGGGAAGTTGAATGCGGGGTATACATTTGATGAAAATGGCATAGTCAATTTTGTATTAATGAATGTAATATTAATTCATATTGCAGAAGAATACCAATTTATAAAGTATAATTTTTTTTCATTTACGCTTACAAAATAGTGCAACTTCAATGAATTGGAACCACTACTCCGTAAGTTCAAGTATTCTGTAAAATTTACCAAACAAAATATTAAATGCTTTTGAAAATAAAGATAAATCAATAACAGGTCCGCAATGCTTGTTTTACCTTGGATAATTTTTATTTATTTACATTTTCATTAAATTAACAGCTGCTAATTTAAAAAAGTCATTTTTGGTATTTTGAATAGAATTTTGAATTAAATATTTTAGTATTTCTGTTTATTTTATAATTTTTATCTATGCGAAGAAATTTTATTAATTTGGTCCATAAAGTTAAGTAAAGTTAAGTTTTTTTTACACATAATGAAAACTTGGAAAAAAGCCTAATGTAAAAAGAAATCTAGTAATTAAGAAATGGAGCTTCAACTACTAACGGTTTTAACAGATTTAAATGAAGATTTAAGTAATATGAAAAGTTACATAAAATATGCAATAGTTGCAAATAAGTAAGTTACATGAACAACATATTATGATCATAAAGCTTAACTTTTACAAGAACCATTGACAGGAACTATACTTTGAAGATCCAAATCAAAAGGAATAAAGATTTCATATCTAACATTTATTGCATGTTTACAATATTCTTCTAACAGTGCTTCCTTCAGGAAATGGAGAAATATTCTTTAGAATGAATGAAGTATGTAGAAACTTCCGGACATAGATCAATATTATGCTAAAGAATTTATTGTAATTTTTGGAACAATAAAATTGCAATTTAAATATTCCATTAAAATAAATAGTCACTTAAATTTAAAACGGAAAGGAAATAAATGCAAAGTTATTTATAAATTTTTTAATAATAATTAAATAAGATGTGCATATGTCGTACCCAACAGTTCTAAAGGATTTTTTTTTTTGTTGGGAAACTCTAAAACATTTTAAAACATCAAATCCTTAAATGGTACAGAATATTCCTTCAGGGTTTTGTTATATATTATATAAATATAGTAAGTTGTTCGTGCTTAAATTAATTGAGTTATTTACTTGTACCGAGTAATTTATAAAAAGGACAGGATATGTTAATTTTAAGCAAGTAATTTTTTACCATACGTCTTTTATACAACATAATGGTCTTTTAATTTTTGAATGATTCTGAAGAAGTTACCGACCGACAGTCATAAAATATTTTTTTTTTCCTGTTAATTTTTCTTTTAATATAGATATACCTACCATAAGAATATATAAAGCACACAACAATGTAATGGATAAAAGTGTAAGAAGCAGATATGATACAAAATTAGAGAATAACAGAGAACAAAACAAATATTACAAAAAAATATTATTTTCTAATCCACTTTTATTATATTACATTTCTCGTTCTTATGATTTTTTATTGTTTTATTCTCACATACCAAATCATTTATTACTATAGACTGAAATAAATGAATGTATCAAAGACTATTATTAATGTTGTTATACTTTGACACTATTTTTATGGAGGAACATTTCGATCATTCCCTATTCGACCTTTTTAAATAACAAAATATATTCTCTTTTTCTATACACGATATTTTGGGGTGCACAACAAAATCATCAAAAAGTAAATCATGAAATACAAAATTTCGAAAAAAAAAATCGTAATATGATTTTAACTAGCATCCATCTCCAATCTTGAAGTAGAAGAATTATAAAAGTTTGTGAATCTTTAAAAGGAAGGGAACAGAATTATTTCTCCATTTTTATTGAGCACGACTTTACCTATATCCTTTTTTTTAATTATGTGGAACTATAAATTCTTCTATATAGGAATTTTACAGTAATGGTTACAAAATCAGAGATTTAGTAATTTGTTTAGCGGAAGTTTGGATCGAAAACCTCAATGCAGCATATATTATATAAAAACGTAATTGGACAAATATTGTAGTTGGTTAAAAATTAAAAAGGATTTTATAGTTGGTAATGAAATCAGGGTCTCAATAATTTGGTTATTGTTGGTTTTGGGAGCACCAACCCTATTATTTTTAATACTTTAATATTTGATTATGTAAACTTTAGTTTCAGGTTCCAAAAAGATTAGTACTGCTTTTTCCAGAAAATTTATAAGAATGGATGCTTGAAGCTAGATATAATAAATGTATATACATAATTATGCATGTTTTTTAGAGAAGATTTTGTCTAAGAAGATTTTGTTGAAAAAGATTTTGGGAGAGGAGATTTAGGGAAAATGATTTTTAAGAAAGACATAAGGCTTCGTCCACGCAGAAAGCGGGCGGACCATTTTTTTAAAAATATTTCAAACATAATTGTTTTCAAACAAGTGTCCATAGGTACAGAAGAGCGATAAGACTGTGATTTTTTTGCGGGAAAAAATCAAAATTGTTTGAATTTTGAACGCCATATCGGTTCATATATAATTTTTAATTGCAATAAATGATCATAATATAAATAAATCTTATATTAATTTAAACAATATTAACTACATAGTTTATTTTTATATTATTGAACTTATTATATTCTATACTATACTTTATAAAAAATTTTATATAAAAGTATAGGTATACAAGCTGATACACATTATCAAGTTAGTGTTTATTGGCATAATTCGAAAAAAATTTTCTGAGTCTTCTCTTATTTTCTTATATAGATGATGGAACTCCCCAAAACTAGCTCGTTCCATATTCATAGGGTAAATTCCATATCTTCGATTATTTTCAAAAATTAAATTTTTTTAATAAATATGAATTTGCTTCACAAAAATAAAATTTTTAAGAAGAATCGGCATTTTAAAGAATACTTTATTTCAAAGATAGCGTGAAACTGAAAAATTGCAATGACCATTTTGCTCGCAAAAAAAAAACACCCGCAAAAGAATCGCAAATAAAAAAATCACACGCTCGTTTTCTGCGTGGACGAAACCTAACATGATCAATTTTCCAAAAATCTACAAATTGATCACAAAAATTGAATGCATTAAAAATTTCTTTTTCAACATTTTGAATTTAAAGATTTTGTTTTTTTTCAAAATATCAATGGGGTTCCGATATTTAGTTATCAATTTTTTATTGTGTATATTGATTATAATCAGATGATGATATTGAAAATGTTAATAATAATGATATTATAATATATAAAATATATTCAATATAAGTATATTATTATAAAGAGAGTTCCATTTAAGATTCCTTAGTAATATTTTCTTAATTTTTTTTTTTTTTTCCTTTTTGTTTTAGGGTGATTTTTATAACAATGTTGCTTTACACTTGATTTGTTTTATGATGTGAATTGTTTGTAACAGATTATTAGGAAACATTTCGAAAATATTTTTTGTAATAATAAAAATTAAAATAAAAGAAAACAACAACATAAACTCGTAAAATTAAAGACAAAAAAAAAAAAAAGAAAAGGAAAAAATAAAGAAGAAGGAGGAAAACAGCATCGTCAAAATAAAAATATAAAACAAAATCTTAATGTTTATTCATTCTTTTACTATTATTTTTATTTTTAGTTTTTGGTTTTTATATTTTTATATTTTTTTATTTACAATGTTCTTTTATTTATTACCATAGTAAGAAATTCATTACAAACATTTCAACTAAAAAGCCTTATCATGTAATTGTATTAAATGACATACTGATGTATTTTACTATCTCTTTGGTAAAAGATATTAAAAAAATAGTTGAAAGATACAATACGACACATTCATTGATAATAAAATATAATTTTATTGTTGAAAGAATTAATTTTTAGGATCGCAAATAATCAGGATTGAATGAATGACATTAAAAAAAAATTTTTTTTTTTTAATTTATTATGTTACAGATATTTTAAAAGTTTCCATTAACATTTTAATAGTAAAAAATAGTATAGGTTTAAAGATTCATATGTATAACTTACATTATTACAATCATATTAAAACATTTAAAGATGAATGCAAAATAATTAAAAAAAAAAAAAAAAAGAGAATTTTATTAATCAGTTTTGATATCCTTTTTTTTATTCTAAAAATTAATACATATCATATTATCTTAGGATGTGAAAATAGAGTGAGATATTAATAAAAAACGAACTCGTAAACTATAGTAATTAACAATAGTTAGTTTAATATCGAACATTAAAATAGTAATGATTTTAATTACAAATTATATTTTAAGCCTTCTTATTATAATAAAATAATAATAAAATCACATTTCACAACTGATAATACTGAAACAATCTGAATTTGTGTATTAGCATTCAATAATATACTGATTAGTGTTAAATTTAATTAAAGGATGATTAAATAAAGGATGAAAAAGATATTTAAAATTAAAAAATTGATTGAAAAAAATAAAAAGAAAAACCTTAATTGTTTTTTGTAAAATAAATACAAAGTAATAATTAAAATTACTATCTATTCTATAAATTCATTATTCCCTATCAGTTAGTTTATGAACTAAATATAATTTTTTTCCTTAAATACCTTAAAACCACCTGAAATAGCTTAAATTTATAATTTAAATGAACCTTTTGTATAGTGTAGTTAAATATTTAATAATAAATACATAAAAAAAGGATTTTTAATAAAAAATACATAAAAAGGATTTAATACATAAAAAAGGAAAAGGAGTATGATAATGGGAAATGTACCAAATTCTTAACATTATTTAATTTTATTTGATAAAATCTTTATCATTTCGATAAATTAATTTTTCAATATTTTATTTTCTAAAATTTTATTTTTCTAAAGTATGTTTTTCATCCAAAAATCTTTTTTCCTTCCAAAAATCTATAATTTTACGTAAACAATTTTAGATTTCTCACAAAAAATTGTATTTATTACAGGGTTTCAATAACTGTGCATCGAGATTTTAGCGTCTTCACTATTTTAAACACTTAAATGTTTAAATACGTATATAAAAAAATAATTATAACGGATTTTTTAGTCCGTTACAAAATCGGAGTTCTTATAATTTGATATTTTGACAAAATCACGGTTTTAAAAATTGATAGAAAATTTTCAAAATAATTCTTTTTTTTTTACGGAATGTATACATATTTATGTAATGTATACCATAGATATTGAGATAGCACTAAAATTTTCAACCTCAAATTTTTGTATATTTAATCTATGCATTTCTCCGGTACGTAGAAATATAAATTAAGTGTTTTGAAAGTGATGTCTGTTTGTCTGTTTGTGGACACGTATACAGTCCAAATGACTGAACGGAATTCGATAATATTTCATTATTTATGATTTTGACGAAATCCGTCAGCCTAAGTACTACTTTTCTATGACCATATTTATATTTTTTGACGAATATTTTGAAATAGAAAAATATTATGAAAAAAATTATTTTGGAAAGTTATTACACAAGTAAAGATAACAACTTTTTCATAGAACACTTTTTGATCCGACAAACTCTTATAGGTTCGTCCTCATTTTCACACAATTTTTTTTTAAATCATTTTTACTAATAAGAAATTTATTTTGTTTTAAATCTGTTTTTTTTTTTTACTTATATAATTTTGGACATGAAATGTTAGTGATTTCCTTAATCCCATTTTCTTTTTTCTATTGGTTTTCGTCTTTTTTAATTTCCCCGCCTGCGTTTTTTCTTAGTCTCATTTTCTTTCATCCTGTAATCATCGTCTTTTCTGATTTTCCGTTTCCGAATTTTCTCAGTTTTATATTGACTACCTGCGTAATCTTCATCTTTTCTAGTAAATAACCCTATTAAAAAAGAAATGTTAAGATTTGCTATTCTTACGATCGGTTCAGTGGTGGACATACCTGATTTTTTATTAATTTAATTTAAATTTAATAAAATAGCTAAACTTTATTAATAAAAATACGATTTTTCTGTAAGAAATTGTTTCTGTAACACAGTTGAAATAAAATATAATTTAATAATTCAAGACAACCGCATCATAAAAAACCAATAATTTCATTAACCTACAAATTAATTTCTTCTTTGTTTCTTTATTCATTTTATATTAGATTGTATCTTTTATCATATTTCCACTGATAATTAGAAAGACAATTCGATTTTTTTAATAAAATCAAAGTGATCAACACGGTTATAACTTTTCAGAGTAGGTGTAAGTGGTGTTGCAACAGTTTCTGAAAAAACAATGGTTATTGGGAAAACAATTTTAAGAATTTTAAAATAAGAATAAATCAATTTCCGTGTAGAATAAAAATTTTTTTTAGACATAACATCGAAAACAACAAATTTTAAAATATTAATATAAGTTTCAATTTTATTTTTCTATTGGGTCAAACCGATTACATAAGTAAATTTGATCAACATAGTTTACTTATACAATGTGATGGATGACGAAATAAATTAATCTTTCGTTTTCATCTGTGATTGCGATTCAGATATTAAATTATAATTATACTAGATAAACCCGGCGTAGCATACGCCAGTCTGCTACGTTTTTATTTATCTTAAAAAAGTTTTTTGAGAGTTAGCTATGTTTCCTTTATTTGTAACAATACTTAACCTTTTACAATAATAATAAAAATAAATTTAAATAAACGTAAAAACGTAGATAGCAACACTAAGAAAACTATAGAAAAATTTTGTAACGGGCGTTTTGGCGCGACAGACCCCAAATATTTTCGTAATTTGTAATAATTTTCGAGATTTTCATTTTCGGGATTTTCTTTTTTTCGAGATTTTGTTTTCGGGATTTTGATTTTCGGGATTATGTACCTAACCCTATAAATTTTCAAATTTTTTTTTTTTGTTATGTGCAGTATTAGTTTTTGCTATGAAAAATGAAGAAAATTGTTTTCGTCGAATTGTATATAATGTCGAATTTTATATAATAGAAGATTATTCATTTTATACCTTATGTTTACCTCACCGAAATTTAAATTCGAGAACTTTGTCCTGAAAGACTAGCGACTTAAGCACCGTGGTATTCAGATTTTATGGTCAGATTTATTTCATTGAATGTAATTTATTTCATACTACTAATAATAATAATTTTCAAATGAAAATTTTTGATAGTAAAACACTTACAAATACAAAGCTCACTATCATAAATAAGATCTAGCACTCTAGTCTAAACTAAACCATATCAATAAAGAAAAAATTTCTTTTTAAATTTACTGTTATGTATAACTAAAACTTTTCAAAGTTCAGAATCCTTCACATTTCCTTATCTCTTAAATAAATCTATAATCTCTCATAAATCATAATCTCTTAAATCTAAAATCGTGTAATTTGGAGAGAAGTAATATTTTAAGCGGTAGTTAAACGTGGTAATATACGTCAATGTTTTCTATCCAATATTTTTGATCTCTTTTCTTCTTTCGGACACTACTGTTTAAAATGACAGGAGTCAAACTTTTTTCAAACGCTTTGATAAAATATGTATAGAATGACAAAATGAAATTAACTGAAACAAACTTTAATAACCTTTAAAGATTTTGTCTATATAATATAACCTTACAATAAACACAATAAAAATTAAAAAGAAATTTAATTCTGCGTTTTTATTCTTTTATATTATAGTTTTAAATGTTATTTCATACAAAATAATCAATTTTAAATAATTGTTCAACTATTTGCAATAAAATAATTACGAAAATCAACTTTTTATTTTATTTTAATATCATGTCATAAAAAATATATTGTAAGTTAAATTTACGAAATATGTATACTTATTTTTAAAAGGGGTAACTAAAAATAAGACATAAAAAAAAAAAAGAAATAATTTTGTTTTTATTTATTGTTTTGTTTTTTTTTTTTTTCACTTTATTCATATATACAATATATTAGTGTAAATGAAACAAAATATTATGTACGAATATTTCGAATATTTTAGAAGTTTTATTTCGATACTTGCAAACTGCAATTGTAATAAAAAGCGAATCATAAAAATTAAAGTTTTCTTCTTTAGTTTTTTCTTTGTTTTTTTTTTTTTTTATTTTTTTATTTTTTTACATTTTCAATTTATGGTTATTGTATAATGATTTTCCTAAAGTTGAGAGTTGAGAGTTGTAAAATACTTTTTTATTTTTATTTAAAGTTTATTATCTACTTAATATTCAATTTTTTGTTTTTTTTTTTTTATTGTTTTTCTAAGAAAATTAAAATGAGGGTTATTTGTAAAAATATTATATGTATATATACACATTATACACATATATATAAAATATAATTTAGGATTAATTTTTGTTTAATAAAATGTGTCATAAAAAAGGAAACCCCTCTGATTAAAATAAAAATAGTGGGTTAAATTATTAGTATAGGTATTTTGTTATCATTGATTTATTACAGATTTGTTTTAAAATTATTCAATAAAAAAAAATTTCATTGATTTATTGACAATTAACAAAGCAAATATTTATCCATAGTCGTTTTTTTTTGTTTTTAAAAGAGATTTAAAATAATGTAAAAAAAGTGATAAAATATTAGGAAAACAATTTTTTGTGAACAATATTATTCTGAATTTTGATAAATTTGAAATTTGTGCTAGTTATAAAAAATAAATAAATGTTTAAAATAAATAACAAAAACTTTTGTATGAAAATTTATTAATTAGTTATTTAATATTAAATTAAAAATTTCTGAAATAGTTGTATTGTTTGATATTGTTTGTCTTTTTTTAGCAAAATAATATTAAAATATTTTGAATATTAAAATTTTTGTACTAATCAAAAAAAATTATTCAAGGAAAAAACTGTTGCAAACTTTGACAATGTTTAAATTTTCTTTCACTACATTCACTAAACCGAAATCGCATAAAAG
The DNA here is from genome assembly GCA_947095535.1 of Poecilobothrus nobilitatus. Taxonomy (NCBI): domain Eukaryota; kingdom Metazoa; phylum Arthropoda; class Insecta; order Diptera; family Dolichopodidae; genus Poecilobothrus; species Poecilobothrus nobilitatus. Next base: position 319,944,758 of record OX352772.1, on the reverse strand, counting down.
CTGGCAAGAAATTTCAGCAGACAGTAAATCCACAGAGCAAATTCCGCAATCTGTGTACAAATATTGGTACATAGAATTTTGCACATATGGTACAAATAGGGGGTATAGAAGAATTTTTTCTTACACATATTGCTGGTGAAATAGCGGCCCTTATACTTAGACCCTGCGACCCCTTGTGCTCTCCTGCTCAACCATCCGTTCGCCTCCTATATCTTTCATGAAACAAATTATGTTTTCCTGATCAGTACTAATATTTTAACGAACTTCTAACGAACTCTGTCTCAGTACAAATATGGGGTATAGAGGATTTTTTTCTTACACATATTGCTGTTGATATAATGCCCCTTACACCTAGACCCTGCGACCCCCTGCTTAACGATCCGTTCTCCTCCTGCTAGCCTGCTACGTTTTTCGAGCCACTCTATATATCCTTCATGAAACATATTATGTTTTCCTGATCAGTTCTAATATTTGAACGAACTTCTAACGAATTCTGTCTCAGTATTCAGCACTCGAATTTATAGCATACTATTAAAATGAGTTATTATATATATATATTACATTTTTTCTTAAGCAGGAGTCATTAGGTTCGGATGGTCGTTTTCAATTATAAAATTAAAAAATTATATTGAACGAATGTATATTATACTGTTGTATATTTTGGATTTTAAATTAACTTTTTACTGCATCTTATTATTAATCTGTATTAATTAAAAATAAGTACATATTATATTGTATTTTGAATTAGATATTTTATTAAATTAAATACACAAAACACTGTACAATTTAATAAATTATATTAAAATTCTTGGATTGGAAATTAGTATAATAACAAGTAGTGTAGTACAAATAAATTAGTTAACTACACGGAATATTTTACTTAATCGGTATCACTATATTCCAAAGCAACTGCAGCAGCAACAACAACAATAAGATCCAGTAAAAATTTCAAACAAAAACTAGTAGATAACATACAAAAAATAGTAGTAGAAAACTAGTAGACATAATGTATAGTAAAATTATTTCAAATAAAAACTTGAACGAATTTGCTCAACATCTACATATATTATAGGAGACATAAAATAAGGCTCTGCGAAATAAAGCCCTAGGGGTGTTATTTCTCATATGAAAATAACACCGCGAAATTTGAAGTAATTTTGAAGTAACAGCGAAATTTGAAGTAACACCCCGTGGTGTTATTTCCCTTTCAATTTCACTTTCGACTTTTTTAAAAATAAAGTCCGGGGTGTTAATTCTCATATTTTATGGTCTTATTTCTCAATTACATGTGTAATAAAATCCATTTTTGTAATACTAAAACTTGAAAAAAAAATTCAAAAATAATAACTTTATAATAAAGTATTAAACAGGACACAGAAAAATTGCAAATTGAATTAAAAAAAAATTATATTGTCCTTTTCCAGAATATACATATGGTGTTCTATCAAATAATATTCTCGAAAAGGACAATATATACTTCTTTTTTTAGTCAGTTTGATTATCCTAATCTACCTGAAAAAAAAAAATTGAAAAATAAAACTCCGTAGTGCCAATCCAACTCCAATTCCTATGAGAAATAAGACTCCGAGATGTTATTTTTCATAGTAATTGAGAAATCAAGCCCCCGTCACATATATACTTATTAAAGCTTTCATAAAATAAACTTCAAACTGATTTTTTTTCAACAATAAAATTATGAATTGACAGTTGTTGTTTCTTTAAATTCATCATAGATATGTCAATTGCTATTTTAACAATAATTTGTTTTTCATAATACCTATCTAAATAAAAAATTTGAAAATATTAATTTTAATAAAATCAATAAACAAAATATAATATTGTTAGTTCTTATTCATAATAAGCATCATAATTTTAATAAAAAAAATAAAAGTATAACATTAATTATATTAAAATCACTGAGCATTGGTACTCGAACTTACGCTAAATTTGAAAATTTCAATTCGGTTAAATGATGATTTCGAAATTGAAGTTCTGAACAAAGTGAGCTAAATAAAAGTACCTATAAAAAATATAGACATGTAGGTATATAGGTTAGGTATATGTATTGAAAATTATTATGTTAGTATTGAGAATTATCAAAACTAAATTAATTTTTTTTTTGTTTTTTAAATCCTAAGTAATTTTATAAAAATTATAATATTAAGTTTTACCATGTCGAAATACATTATGTACATTATGGATGATAACAAACTCCAAAGTAGATTTATGTTTCTATAAGATTCGTTCATTTGAATATATCGCTATTAAAGTATATTTTCATTTTAGAGTGATATTTTCAAATTAATGAATCCTATATATTTGGTTTTGAATGTTTCCCTGTCATTTCCTTCTCTGGCGTGCGCTCTTTTTTTAATTTTTCAACTTGTTTTAAGCTTTTTTAATTTTTTAAAAAATTTTCATTTTTCCATACAAAACTTTAATAATATTCTACTAAATGGCCACATTACGTTTATTATAAAATTAAAATGTACAAAAAATTATGATAATATATACCTATTTATAAAATTGAATAAAAAAAATATCATTTAAAAAAAAAAAATACTATTTAAATCTTTCTTTTTGTATTCCAGTAAATTCCTCAATATGATGCTGATGATCATCCAAGATTGTTAACAATATTTAATAACAATGTAATAACTGTAATAAAAAAAAAGTAAAATAAAATTGTAAAAATAATTAAATTTGAAGATCTTAAAAAAATTCAAAGCAAAATTGTAATTAGAAATTAGAATTACAATACATATATATATATACAAATTTCATATTATATAGATTTTAATTGAAAATTCATACCTGTGCCATGTGAGTACAATAATTTATTATGATCCATATTAATATGGTTTATATTGAAATGATAATTATACTTAAATTGTAAGACCAAATGACCATACATTTACCATTTGATAAATAAATCAGATGTATGGTCATTTGGTGTTACAAAATGAGTATATACTTCATACACTTATACTTTTAAAGGATTCTTATCAGGTAATAGTAAAAGCTGTTATGAGTAAAAGCTGTTTTATGTAAAAACTTAAAATCTATATACATAATGTATGTATACCATTTTAGTTGAATTAAAAGACAATTCTAACTGTTAGTTCACGATGCATAATATCACATTTTAATTTATATTTAAAGCAATGTTATGCATGGTGATCTATCGGTTAAAATTTTATTATTTATTATTTTAAATGATTATATTAATTATTATGAAAATAATACATTATATTATTATGAATGTCGTAGTGCTCTTTTATGCATCAGGGTGTCCGGAACTCAAAAGTCACCAAGAACGGAATTTATAGAAAAGTTCATAACAATTAAAAAATTGTTCGGGGGGGGGGCTTATTTCTAACGGTTTCCGAGATAACGTCCTTCAAAGGGGCAAATATGTTGTTGTTTCTTGAAAAAATTAACGAAATTAATTTGAAGGGCCTATCTCCTATAATAAAATGGGTATACTAAACTAGTCGTCTAACCATTAATCAATAATTTTATATTTTATAACTTCAGCTGTAAAAATTACATCATTTTATGGAACGGACTGGATGGAATTTTATTTAGCATTAAAAATTTACTGTTACTTAGTCTTTATGTCCTCTGATGACTAACAAGATTAACTTAGAAAATCGATTTTTTTTTAATTTTTTCTATTTTACAACTAAACTCTTTCCAATTTTCCAACATGTTGCAGGTTTCTTGAAAGAAAATCTTTCCTTTTGTTATGTATTAATCTTTCAGATGACCATAAAATATTGTCAATGTAGATCTCACAATTCAAGAGTAATGATGACAAATTCAAAGTACACTAAGGATTATTTGACTCCTTTAATTAGCTCATCGCGAAACCGGAGCTAGGCAAAATAAATATTTATTCATATCCAAAGATATTTGAACGAAATTTGAAAAAAATGGGTGCGGAAGTTAAAGTAAAGTATAGCTGAAATTACTAATACTGAATTCATAGGTATATAGAATAGGTATCATCATATTATAAATTTAATATTCATTAATTTTATATAATACCTTTAATCCTTAAAAGATTATAAAATTTACAGATATTCTATTGTATTTTCTGTCTATTAATAATATTATTTTAATTCATAAAAATAAAAGATTTATTTTAAATCAAATTTTATAGTGTTTTAACAAACCACTAAATATCATACAATTCAAATCCCTTCATTTTCTATTTCCTGTATTTAAAATGTTAAAAATGTTAAGTTTTGGTTTAACTTTTTGCATATTATTATTTATTCATTATTGTATATATTAAATCTAAAAGTATTTAAAACACATTTTAGTACGATTTAGGAAAGTTTAAGAAGAACTATAATATTTTTTTTAAAAACGTCCCTACGAATTTTCTTTCCAATCTTTTATGTTCTGTTTCGTTCATGCCACCAAAAAATCTGTGTTATAAGAGTGTGTTAAGTAAAAATAAAATAAATATTATTCAATTTATTCATTAGTTTTAATTATTTTACCAAATTTATATTAGCTATAGGCTTCATTATAAAATGAAGGAAATGTCATTCGGATAAAAAAATCGTTTCAGAATTTTATCCGAAATAAATTTGTATAGCGTTTTTTTTTAAAAAAAAAAGTTCCTTACATTCATATATGTTTTAAAAGACATTTTTAGTTAGTCACAGTTTTTTAATTAAGAATCTGTTATTTATAAATAGAAGTTTATATAAGTTAAGTATGTAATATTTTGAATATACCTAAAAATTTTTATAACACTTTTAAGATTTTACACAAAATATAAATGAAAGAAAAAACTTTAATTTATGAGCGAATGCATTTCAACATGATATACATGTCATCATTAACATTATTTATATATTTTTTTTTTTAATTTCAAAATGAAGTTAATTTTGGATTGTTTCGTCCATCCAAACACTACTGGACTCCTCAGTAGGTAACTTACAGTGTTGGACTGCCTAGACAACTTCAACTAAATTTTTATCCACCGCAGTTCTTTATATAAAATTTTAATAAAATCAACTGCGAGATATAAAAATAGAATAAAAATTTACGAAAAAAAAAATTTTTTTCAAATTGATTTGGTGACCATTTAATATAAAAAATTTTTATAAAAATGAAAAAAATATGAAATATTGAAATAAAGTTATTAATTATTTTTTTATAATTGTTTTTTATACCGTAAAGTGGGTTTTACGGTTTTCAAAAAACAAATTATAAGAAAATAATTAATAATTTTATTTCAATATTTCATATTTTTTCATTTTTATAATTAAAAATTTTTTTAAATTTTATATTTTTATCCATTTTTCTTTCCGCGTCCTTTATATAAAATTTTTCCTTATTTTGGTTTCGTTGGTTGTAGGACAATTTGAGAAAAACAGCAGTAGCGACACATCGGTTCAAAAACAATCACAATTTCAACTTTAAAGATGCTAAAATAATTGACAAAGAAAACAACTGGCTTAAACGTAATATAAGTAAGATGTTACACATTGTTAACTTTAAAACTGATACACAAAATTTAAATTCTTAATACAAATCTATTCTAAGAAATTGACAGTCTATGTATATAATTCAATATGAAAAAAAAAAAAACATAAAAAAATGAAAAACGAAATTTTTGTGAAAATAATAAGTATATAATTTATTAGTAATTGATAGTTAATAATTTATAAATGTTTTCTACTAAGTTTTAATGTTTTATCTAATAGGTAAATTTCTGTTTAAAATTTTTTTTTTTTTTTGCATACAAAATAATTATAATGGTATTAATAATTTTTTTGCCTTGAAAAAGTTTAAAAGAAATACACAAAACTTTGGCATCTAAATAGATTTGGTGTTTTATTTATTTATTTATTTATATCTAGGTACAGTGGTATATAAATGTGTCAGGTAGCTATAACCCCTGTTTCCCCTGTGGGGTGTACGAGATATTATGATATATAAAGTATATATATATTTCGATATATGAGTATTTTTTTTTTTTTTGTTATATTATAATTATTGTACCCAGTTGGGAATCGAACCCGAGACCTCTCATTTCCATTTGGTGTTTTATTATCCTACAACCAACGAAACCAAAATAAACAAAAATGTATATTTTTAAAAAGTTATTTATAAAAAAAAAAAATAATATAATAATATTAATTATTAAAAATTACAAAATAGTTACAGTACTTGTAAAATTTAGAGATAATTATTTAGAAATTTAAGAAATTTGTAATGTACAATTAAAAAAAATTTTTCGAAATTACATAAGTTTTTTTGTTTTTTTGTTTATTTTATTTATTACGGAGCCTGACGAATGCTCTTATTATTTAAATTGATTTTTATAACATAATTTTTTTTTTAAATCTCAAACAATTATAACTGAATAAATAACTGATAGCACTAATTATAGTATAACTGATAGCATTTGTATTACGATTTGCGGTACTTTATTACAATTTCAACTCGAAATTAATTCCAAATTTTTCGAAAAGAACAGGTATTTTACTTCCAATTTAAATTTGTTCTTTGCAACAAAATTTTTGTTATTCTCCCCGGAACAAAATAAAAAAAAATGTTTGCGTCGGAGAGAACAAAATGTTGAAAAAACAATTAAAATTTGCTACAATATCGTTTCAGTCCGCACACTGGTTTGATACTATAATAATTTATACTATTATTTTTTTTTAAATTAAATTAAATTAAATATTAAAATTAATATTGATATTAATTTATATTTATATTGAAATATATTTTTACTTAATTAAATTTTGTAAATTTACTATATATCATATTTGGAAAATGATATTGTGTGAAGTTTATAGCTTTTGTTTGTTCAGTTTAATTTTGTATTATTTTAATTAATTCAAAAAAAAAAAAATTTTTAATTAAACTTATATATTTAATTTTATTATTTTATTATTTTTTGTTTATGTAAATATTATAAAACTTATTAAATTACAAAAAAAAAAAAAACAATTTAAATGTTTTACTTGTGAATTGGTTAATTTTCGGTTTACACTGAACTTTAAACAAATTCAATTAAAATTATATAAACACAATATTTTACTTTCATAATTTTATCAAAACTAAAATATATTTTTATTTTTGAATAGTTTTTATATTTTATATTAAAATATTATATATTATTATGTAGAATAATAGATAATGAAATTAACATACGAAAAAGATAAAAAATTAAAATGAAAAACCACAAAAGGAAAGATTTACCTATGTGTAACGTGATAAGAAATTCAATAAATCATATCGAAATCAAAATAATTTTAAAAATATGACGTAAAAAATGTAATGTCATTCTTATAATGTTTGACAAATTTACTGTCAAAAAAAAAAAACAAAGAATTATATACTTGTTGGAAATTAACAGTTTCTTATAAGAATATTTTAATATTATTTCAAATAAAATAATGTAAAACAAAAGTTTTTTTTAAAATAATATGATTTTATCGAAATAAATTTAACTTCCTAAATTGTAGTTATAAGATAATAATTAAATAGATTAAGATAAGATAAATTAAATTGTTATAAGATAATAAAAGAACCACGGAAAGTACTTTTGATTATTTTAATGATTGTGATTTTTCACTAAAATTTTTCAAAGATAATTTCTGATATTTTATATACGCTTATACAATAATATTATGATTGTTTATTTTCACTTTTATAATACACTTTTTTAAAAACAAAAAAAGTCTTCTTAATTAAGATAATATACTGAAAATCTTTTCAATATAAAATTGTATAAAGAAAAAAAGTAGCCGAAAGGTAACGAATATATAAACAAATAGAAACTGACAAGTTAATATAAAAGACAACAGTCGAGATGACAACAGTGAGTGGCAGACAGAAAAACGAACACCGAAGAGCTAATATCAGAGCATATAAAAATAAACTACAATAATACTAAAATGAAATTATCTTATTGGGGTGATGTACAACTAATTCAGACTTTTCATCAGTTAGATGGGTTAGCTTTTAGCACATTTTAACAAAAATTTTGAAAAAATGTACCTATTAGTTTCACTCTGTCCGTCCGTCTGTTTACAAAACTTCTACACCTTAGGCAAGACAAAAAAATTAAAGCTACAGTAATATATTTTTATGACCGTCAATAGTTTCTTTTAATTGTATAGGGATCAAAAGTTACAGCCCCCCAAAATTGCAAAAAAAGCCCTATTTTTAAATGTATACATCTCAAGTTCTGCGTAGTTGTGTTAAAACAATATCAATATTATGCAATATTATGTGATTTACTATTTAAATTTACCGTTATGTGAAAACCAAATTTTGCATGATATTTCTTTTTTCATAACTCCGGCACGCTTTGAGATAGGAACTTGAAATTTTGAGACAAGAAAGAACTTTTAGAATTAATTAGAAAATCCTTAAAAATAATTTTCTAATCCTTAGAAAATTTTTTCGTATCAGCGCCTGCTTAAGCGCTATTAGGGCTCAAAAATTGAAAATTTGCAAATTTTGGCACCTGTAACTTAAGCAGATGTACACATTTTTCTTCGGCAAGACAAAAAAATTAAAGCATCCCTAATATATTTTACGTGTATTAACGATTTTTTTTAGTCATATAGGGTTCCGGACTTACAGCCCCTCAAAATTCCAGAAAAGTCCTATTTTCACGTTTTTTCTTATTACATGAAATTTTCAAATTTCTGTGCAAGTCACAATTCTAAACAGTTTGTATCGCCTTTTGGAAATGTGCTCTTTTAAAAACCGTTGGTTTACATTATACCTTGTTATATTATAGTTATCAAAATGTACTTTTGAAAAAATCTTTTTATTTAGAACAATTACTACAATTCTAATAGCTGTTGATATTTAACATTCAAATTTAATTTAGAATTATACTAAAATCTTTAAAAAAAACAGTTATCAAATATTTATAAAAATAAATATTTAAAAAATGTTTTTGGAACAAAAAATATAAAAAAATAAAAATAATAAAAATATAATAAAATCAATTAAAACTTAAGATATGTACTACTTCGTTTTGACGTTTTGTGGAAATTTTTGCCAACCAAATTTTTGTCTTGGTTGACTACTTGTAATTACTTAATATTCCTTCCAGTATAAATTTCCATCCCCATAAAAAATTTAATGAATCGGAAACAAACCAATTGTCGAAATTTAAATCAAATTTTTAAAGTTCAGAGATAATTAATTATATTATCTGCAAAAACTAATTCATTTGACCTTCCTTTGCACTGGGAACTGGAAATTCATTTGATTTACGTTTATTTCTTATTTTTTATAAAAAATTAAAATGTATTTGGACAAGCTAAATGGTAACATTTAAATTTTGGTTTTATAGCAAAATAAAACAAATTAAAAACATTGGTTTAAATTATACTTATTTTTTATTATTGAATATTTCAATTTTTTTAAATATTCGTTATGCATATTTTAAATTGTAAATAATTGAAATATTAAATAATATTAAGACAAATAAATGGTAATGGTTTCAAAACTTTATTTACTTTATGGAAACAACAAGAAAATTTTTTAACTCATATATTCCCGAGAACCACTTTAAATATAAAACATCAGAATTAATATTACGTTATATAAAAACTAAAATTCAGATTTTGTGTATAAAATCGCACATTATTGTACAATTAAAATATCTTAAAATGTATTGAAGTCAAGCATTTAAGAATATTCTCCATAAAATATTTGAACAAAAGTTATTTTTTCAAAGAATAATTATTATTATTTATTAAAAAATTTGTGGTAAGTCATTCTAGAACGTTTTTCAATTATTAAATTTTGCAACTTCCGTTGAAATTGCAATTACAAATTTTTGTATTTTTAAAATAATCCCGATTATACAATTCTATCTTCCCACATTTATATACTTTCTATTTATCTTATTGGAACATTGATTTTATTTTTACTGAATTCTATTTAATCCTTTAATTTGAGTTTTTATCACTGCTTCTTTAACAGTCGCTATATTCGACTATAAAACTATTAGGCTATATAACATAGTGTGTAATATTGTAGATATAAATAATTATGTTACAACTTATTAAGTCGAGCTGTTGTTATTTACAATTTATAAAAATGGTATTATTTACCCAAAAACATAATTCTAACGTCACTATTGATTTTTCTTTACAAATTTCCCTTAGTTAAAAATGCGTAGCTTAGTTAAAAATGCGTAGATTTTTTAATGAAAAGACCAGGGCCAGCTCAAGTTCTCCTGGCGCCCTTGGCGAAAATTAAAAGAAGCGCCCGTCTTTAATGCATAAGAATCAGGTGTCTCCATGGTATATTTGTATATATAAAAGAAATGAGTTTGATTTCAATAAGTTAGAAATGAACGACGTCATATATATTCTTGTATTTTAGAAATAAAACATCAGAATCTGAAAAAACAACTGAAATAAAGATATTTGAAATGTTATGCGAAGTTATTTTTTAGAAATTTAAAAAAATAAAAATTATTTAATAAGTTTTAGGTAATACTAACATTCAGTAAAATATTAGAACTTGACTTTACGTGATTTAATTGTGGCAAACTTGTTTATTATATTATTTAAATTTATTTCTTTTAAAATATCTTATTCTATAGATATTGTTGATATAAACCATCCAATCTATTTTGGGTCATTGTTGTTCTTAAACAGTTTTTTTATTAATTTTAACTTTGAGAAGCTTCTTTCTGCACTTGCTACAGAAATGGGCATTGTTAAAATTATTCTTAAGACCACAAAATAAATTTGATAAACAGTTTCTTAAATTTTTTCACAAATAAAATTCTAACAATTTTCTTAGGCTCATGTCAGAATCAAGGAATGCAAATTAGATAATATATTGAATTTGTTGAAATAAATCTATAAGTGGATTAGAAATCTATTATCAGTCAATAAATTTTCCAATTGAAGAGAATTTTTTTTAAGATCCTCACTGCCATTATTTTAATTTTAATTCCATAAAAAAATAAAATTATTGTTATGGTTTTTGCATCAATTCGATTGATTTATCGCATTTACAGCTTGATCCAACACAACATAAAAAAAATGTACTTTAAAATTTTCTTTTTCGTCTTCTCCAATTTCGTCTCTACTTTCATATGAAAACATTGCTGTTTTCCTTTTGTGTCTAATCTTTTCAAAATTTATTTCAATATCTAATTTATTTGTAATTTCTTCGGCTTCTCTTATTACAATTTCAAATTTTTCTTCTGATCTACATTTTTTTAAGAGAACTTAATGAATTTTCAATTAAAATTATAGCATTTGATAGATCTAAATTTACTTCTTGCAAAGCTTTATTTGTAATATTAACATTGCTTAAAATATCAAACCAAATTATCAACGAACATATATTATATTAAAAAGTTTGACCTACCTTGCCTAAATATAATCTGTTTCAAAAAAAAAAACTTATGTTGAAATATATACGTATAAATAATTCACATTTCACTTTTGTAATAAATTTTTGAATTGATTTTTTTTAAACCGCCCCTTGGCGCCCTAATTTCAGAGCGCCCTTGGCCATGCCCAATCTGCCCTTTAGTTAAAGCCGGCCCTGGAAAAAACCTTGAATAATTATAAGGTTAAAATCATTATAAAGCTTTTATTATAATTATTTAAATCTTAAGTAGAATTTAGTAAATTTTTTCGATGTAAAAATAAAAGTTAAAATAATAATAAAAAAAGAATAAAAAATAAAACAACAAAATATGTAAATGTAATATGTACTGTAATTTCTTTTTTTTAAATACCTTTTAGTTTTTATTTTTTTTTTCTTTTTTTTTTTTTGTAAAAATACCCAGAAACTTTTAAACATATTATTAAAATAAGAAAAAAAAAATAGTTTTTTCTTGAAACGTTGTCCTTTAAAAAAAAAAAAATATTAATAAGTTCTATAAAATTTAATGATCTGTTACAATGTGTTATTTTTACAGTTAATATTTTCCTCTTCCGGTATACAACTAAAAAGAGAAAGAGAAAAATATAAAATTATAAAAAAAGAAAAATATAATATGAATATTTCAATTTTTATTGTTTTTGTTGTTTTTTTTTTTATCATTTCTGTTTATTTTCAACTCTTTTTGTTATGCCAATTATCCACTTGTAAAAAAAAAATTAGAGACAAGAAATTGTGTCACAAAAATAATTTCATTTTTTAGAAATGTAAGTTTTCAACTCTTTCATTTTACTTATTATTATAATATTGTTTTAGTTAAACAGAGTGTCTTTAAAATTTTGACGAAACTTAAATTTATTTAAAAAAAATATTTCGGTAGATAGAAGAGATTTTGACTGTAGGTATATGGATATTTTAAAAAAAGTGAAAAAATTTTCTTATAGTAAAAATGTTGTTAAATTGGCGAATGAAACCTTTCAATTTAGAAAAACTTAACTAATATGTAATTTAAAGATATTTTCTTATGATTTAGTTATTAATTATAAATAGATTTTATTTTTATTTTATACTGTACAATAAAATATTCTTATAAATTATTATCTTATACGTATATTACAATACTGAATGATCTTTAAAATTTTGAGTACATAATAATCAAAACATTCTGAGGTTATACATTATCTTTTCGAATATAATAAATCCAGTTCAATAGTTATTATATTATAATATATTATGTTTATTTAAAATTTACTATAATTAAAATAATTAAATTTAGGGGCTTCGGTGGCCTAGTGGATAAGAGTGTATAAAATACGCTGTAAACACCGAGGGAGTATGAATTTATTCCCACACACGTTGTAAGAATATTTCCCACTTACGTCATTTAGAGCCATGTCTGACAAAAGAACGGCTTGGTAATTTCCTTCTCACATTTATGTGGCAGGGGACAAAAAAATACTAAATTTATTTTATTTAATTTTCTGAAGGAAATTTATCAAAAAATATTTACTTTGGAAAATAATTTAAAAAAAACTGTAATTACCTGTATTATGGTAAGCATTTTAGTAAGCATCTGATTTGCAATTTTATTATTCAAATGTAAAACAAATTTTTTCAAATTTTATCGTAACTAAATATTGCAAGATATGTATCATATTTGTTTTTTTTATTATTTTACTCCTTTTGGAAGCAAAAAGGTTCCACAAAGCTTCTGAATCTGATTTTGTTTTGGGCCTGTTATTTAATTTCTGACCATGTTTTTCCATTGTTTTTTGATTCTTTCTGAACTGATCTACACCATGTTTCACGAGGTCAGCCTATTTATTTTTATCCTACCGTGGAACCCATTCCAGAGCTTGCTGCGTGATGTTGTCAATAAAGGTGCGTATAATGTATTGTGGCGAGTTCCATTCGACTGATTGTTCTATAATTATCCTTAGTGTGTTGTATTGGTCGATGCATCCTCATCCTCTTCTGAACTCAGACTGTTAAGATATAACATAATTATTAGCAAAACTTAATTTAAAAATACTATTGCTTACAGTGTAAATTTGAAAATTGGATATATAAAGCTTAAAAATAATTGTATAGAAAAGAAAGACAAATTATTGAATTGATATTTTTTGAACAGCCTGTACGAGTATATTATTTAAAGATATAAAAAAAACTTTTATTATATTTTTTATGCATTTTCCTATTCAATTGATCTTGGTTTTGTTTTTAGTTTTTATTTTTCTTTTTGTTTTTGTGTTGTTAAAACCTTTTTTTCGTTCATCTTTGGGTATAATTATCTAGTTTAAATGGTGTGTAATTATTTCCTGAAATGTTTGTTAAAGTGAAATAATTATAACATTACGCTAAATAATAAAAAGTGAAATTTTTTTTATTATTTTTCATATTTTGTCCTTAAAATATTTTTACAGTAAAATATAAAAGTTAAAAATGAAAGCTAAAATATATAAAAAAAAAAAAAAATTATATTTGAAAATAAATTTTTATTTTTTTTTTGTTAAACTAAAAACTCCAAGAGAAAACTTTCAATTGTCATTAAAAGTAACAATTATTTAATATTAAAGGAAGAGAAAATAGAAACAGATTTTTAAAATACTAAAATGACCTTCTTGTTTTAACAAGAATATAATTTGACGGTCAGTTATTATAGCGTCATTATATTATTGTATGATTATATATGCCATACATATTCAACAATTAGACTTTTTTGTTTAAAATGCAAATTGTTAATATGGAATTTTTTATAAAACAAAGGTCATGGGTCTTTTGTAATATATTATCCATATAGGTGTGATACTTGTATAAAAGGTAAATTAGCTTCATCTTTAAAGTTCTATGTTTTAAATAGTGATTTTTAAAAACTACTTTACAATGTTAATTTTTTTTCACTCGTATTCACTAAACAGTTGATTATTCGCATGTCGTCAATGTTATAGGCTGTGTAATTTGCTTATCACATTTATGTGGCAGAGAAATCAACTATAAAAAAATATATTTAATTTATAATAAAATTGTGTATGAAAATAATCCCCGCTATAGTGCAATAATTGGAGGTGATTAGTTTTCCATCATTTTGAATTATTTTCTTTAGATTCAAGATGAATATTTCTAAAACTTACTCCGATTGATACTATCTAGTTGAATTTCAAAATTATAATAAACTATTTTCAATTCAAATTTACAGCCGAGAAAAATGACGGCTGAAAACGGCTTAGAAAAATGAATGATTCACGAAACTGAAGCTTAGTCAAATATTGGGGCAAATTTTGACATACATATTTCTTTCTTTCCACAAATGTACATAATATTACATAATATTAAACGGTTTAGGTACTTGATACCCATATCTCGGTAATTAATAACGCTAAAATTCTGAATTTTGTTAAAGATGATCAAATTTTATGGCAATAACTTTTGCTTCGACGCATGATATTCGAGAAACTATCAAACAAATCTAAAATTTGCATAGATACATCTCGATAATTAATGTAGTCAGATATCTGAAATTTTTGTAACAAAATATTAAATTTTATGATAAGTAAAACTTATATTCGTGCGGGAATCGTGCGTTGAGTTGATACACATAATTCGCGCCCGTATTGTAGTTGATATAGCAAACTATAAACTATTCCTCCCTTTTTTGTTATTAAAAGAAGATTTTAGTATAAAATAAAATCGACTTTTCAGTCATATTTCAAATCATATTTTTTCTTAGTGCTTAAAAGTTTCAAGATGTTTTATATATTTTTCAATAATAAGATTGATCTTAATGTACAATAAATTGAAAAAATTAATATTTAAAAAAAAAAAAAAAAATTTATTCATTTTGGAAAAATGATCTAATGTAAAAAGCTTCTAATTATATAAATCATATTTTTATTGATTGTGTTTTAATAATTTTTACCTCAAACCGTATAAATTTAAACCCATATAAACTTAATTTTTATAATTTTTGTTAACCCAAAAAAAAAAAAAATTAAAGCTTGATAATAATTTTGTTCTAAATTACAAAATTAAATTAGTGGTTAACCACCTAAAAAATATATGCAAAATAAAATAAAATAATAAACCCTTCACCATATAGATACATTACATATTTATGGATATTTTAATCGAATTTTATACAAGTTTCAGTAAAATTTTTAGAGTTTATTTTTTTTTTTGTTACACCAATCAAATTGATTGATTTATCATTTTGATTGTTTTTTATTTAATTAATTTTATTTTAATTTTATAAAAGATAGGCACAAATGTATTTACATAATTTCTATATCAGATATATAATAAATTCAAACGTATAAAACTGAGTGAAAAAGACAAATATAAATTTTAATATTATATTTATGGAGGCGTTATACATTTTTTTGAAGCGTTATACTTTACTTTAAAGCAAAGATTTTACATATAGATTTTATTAAACCGATAATAACTTTCCTTAAATAGAAGAAACTAATATAAAAGTTCAAAACATTCACAAACAATAATTAGATTAAAATTATAAAAATTAGAATAAACATAGGTTAGATTACAGGTAACATTGAGACCTTCCCCTATTACTGCGTTGTTGTGAGTTTTGTGTTCACTTATAGTACTTTTGCTAGACCTATTATCTCTTAGAACATAAATACCTGTAGAGAGTTTATTGCTGGCAGTTCATCTTTAGTAAAGCAGTGTGCTCCCAGGTGCATATATTTTGCTTTGTGTAAAGCTGTGCAGCTTTTAAGTATGTGTTCTGGAGATTTGCCTTTTCCTTGACAGAATCTTTAAATTTTCTTGTCATTATCTGTTTTTCTGCTTTTTCTCTTCTTTGTAAGCCGATCCTCTTCTTCTTTCCTGGCTGTTCCTAGGTATTCAGATATTCAGTGGAGGATTACTTAAACAAAACTTCATAAACATATCATTTCTACTATCTATTTTCTAAAATCATTGAAATCAACAATATTGTGAAACCCGTTTTTAAAAGTGATAACAAAACTAACGTATCACATTACCTTCCTATATACACTTGTTAAATTGTTTTTCAAAAGTAATGATAAAGAAAGTGTAGTCGAACTTGTTAATTTATTATTACATATCAAAATGAAATGGATTGCTGTTCCTTAGAGCTCATAAACGAGGGGTGATACAAAAATATTTTCTGAAATGACTCATACTTGTTTTTAAAGAACTAACTCCTTTCAAAATTTCAAGTTTCTAACTTAAATCGTTTGGAAAATAAAAGGAGTCAAGATTTTTGCAAAATTTGACTTTCGCATAACGGTAAATTAAGACACCGTATAGCACAAATATATATTTATTTATATTTAGTTATAGTACAGCGTTTTCAGATTGAAGATACGCCTTATAAAACTTGCGTTATAACAAATTAAATATTGAGCTTTTTCGAACTTTGGGGGGCTATAGCTCCGGACTGTACTTGAAAAATTTATATGAAAAATGTGGAAATCAAAAAGTTAGTTGTTCGAGAGCTACTCGAAGTTTTGGTCGGATCTCCACAAAAAAAAAATAGGGAAGCTACAAAATGATCCAATAATATAAGAATTTAATATAAAATCAGAATTTGATCCTGATCCGATCCATACCATTGAAGGTATATTTAGCTTGCTTATTTCGATCCAATAATATAAGATCCAATAATATAAGAATTTAATATAAGATAAGAATTTGATCCTGATCCGATCCATACCATTGAAGGTATATTTAGCTTGCTTATTTCGAGGTGTTAAAAACGGAGGAGAAATTTTAATATACCCGACCATACGATAAATGGTTATAAATATGAAATATGGGATGAGTGAGTATAAAGTGATTAGATAATGTTAAGTTAGTTCAATATTAATATAATAATTAATACAATAGTTTTTTAATATTAATGATATACTGTACAGCAAGTGCTGATGCCATTAAAGATATTTTTCTAAAAATTAAAATTTTATTATAAAATTATAGTTCGAAATAGAGTTTTACTAGTGTTATACATAGAAATATTAATATTGTATTCGCCTGAAAGTATGCAATATTGTTAATAAAATACATATATAGTACCTATATAATATAAACAATATAAATAATATTAGATAATAATTTAATAATAGTATAAAAACCTATAATGGCCTTAGTAGCCGATGGTTCAATAATATTCCATTACATTTATGTATTGTAATATTAATATAAATAAATAAATAAAATTAATATAATAATAAAATAAATAGGGGTCCTCGTTAAACATGTGATGGCGTAATGGTTAAGCATCTGTCTTATTAACCGAGGCAGTTCGGGTTCAAATCCTGCACAGGTAGCAAGATTTATTAATTAAAAACAAACCCCCCCCCCCCTTGCTACCAAATATAGCGCAAATATATAAAAATACATAATATAAATAAAATGAATAATATTAGTGTATAATTTAATAATAGTATTCGACCTAAAATAATTATTATTAGATTTGTTATAAACATATTTATAACATAATCTTTGTTGATACTTTTCTCTATAAAACTCAAAAGTATTAACTGCTCAAAACAACAATCAGTGCAAAATATTTAAAATACACAACATTTCTTTTTATCACGTGGGAAAACTAAAGCATTTTAAGACCTAATTAATAAAGGGCTAAGTTTTTTATAATTTTTAGTAAAGAAAACTTTAAATAATTGAAATTATTGTGTTTCAAAGTTGAGTTCCAAAATTTTGAGATCTTTAATAAAAAGTAAGAATATATTTTAAATGACAATACCTTCAAGCGCAATAGTTTTTAAGAGATTTTCGATTATCGGTACGGCAGGTATTTTGTCGTGTTTCGCATTTTGTTAAAATCTTTTATAATAATGATGTATGTACTATGAATAAAAAATTGCTCAGATATAAAAATACCATCTAATTTTATAGATAAAAAATTTTGTTAAAAAAAATTTGTTATCATGATATTAAATAAAATATTTTTTCTTCTTTTTTGTTTTTTTTTTTCCTAAGTGAAAATACAAAAATTTGTTATGTTATTTTTTGATAAATTTCAATTCAATGGGATTCATAGAAAATTTTTCTTGTAAAAAAAAATTTTACTATGTGAGAAAAATCTTTGATGTAGAAAATATGAATTCTTATTTTTTAATTTTTCTTTTCCTATGAATTTTTATATATTTTTTTTTTTGTATAGAACCCAATAATAAGGGATCAAAAGAAAAAAAACTTTTACTTCAGTACAAAAAAAAAACAAAAAAAAAAAACAAGAAAAGTTTTTAATACCTTTTTAAATAAATTTGAAACAACTTGTAATCCCTCGTGTTTTTCTTTTTTTTTTTTTTTTGTTTTTTCTTAAACTGTTCACCTTAGATTGTTTAGAAAACTTTATGGATGTTTTTTTTTTTTGTTTCGTATTTTGCCAATTGTGCACTTTTTTATTCTTTTATTGTTTTGTATCCTTCATTCCAGCTTTTCTATTTGCAATAAAGATACAATTTTTTTTTTGGTTGAAAAATGGAAAGGATGGAATAAGAAATTTTCTATGTAGAAAGAATTGGGTAAAGCCTTGAAATTTTTAATGCGAGCAAAAAATAAAAAATTAAAAATACAGTGTGGAAAAAAATTTTTGTAATATAATTGAAATTTCTAAAATGAAATCTAAATTTAAAACTGGCTTAGCATGTAAAAAAATTTATATTGTATTGATATTTATTTAAATTTCCAAATGATTGACAATTTTTACATATTTCATTGCAAAATTTACTTTTACAGATCTGAATTAAAGAAATCGAATATTTTGCACTATATTCAGATTATAGAATTTTCAAAATTAGCACTTTAGCTCATCTTTGAGGCATCATTATATTATGATGAGGCCATATTTTAAATAGAAAATAAATTTTTGACTAGAAATGTTTCGAGATTTACAAACTTCCAATAATTGTCGTTTAGTTGAGGGAAAAAAGAGATATAATTTAGAAGGTAAAATACATCTAAATTCGTAAATTGATATTCATATACTGCAATTGAAAATTATTAAAAGTAATAACTTTAAGAGAGAAGATAGACAGAGAGGGCTGCAAATGCATATTTATGTTACATTCAGTCCGTTGTAATATCCTGCATTAGTTTTTCTCCTATTGACTCAATTGACAGCTTATTAAAAAACGATGTAAATCGAATAAGACTACCTCCGCTAAATTGAAAAGATTATTTAAAAAGAATTTTCTCAAAAATTTTTTTTGTTTTTGGAACAAGAGCCGGTTATTTTAGCAATCGGTGAAAAATTGAGTCCTTTTTGCCCTATAGTTTTCATATGAGGGAAGTTCTAACTTTCTGATTAGTGATTAATTACTGATTACTATAACAAAAATTTATTTGATTTTCTGCACTAACATAGGTACTAAGTCGTAAATATTTTCTATGAGTTGCGGAATTTAACGCCCAGAATTTAAACATTTAAATATTAGAATACGATCAGAAAAACTTAAATAATTTTGAATCCTTTTGCTTGCATGGCACTGTAGTATTTTTTTTTTTTTGCAATTCTTATCATCTTTAAGAATATATTCAAAAAAGAAGAATTAAAAGGATTAAGTTCTTTAATAAAAAAAAAAAAAAATTTCGACTACGCAAAATTAAAAATAGAAAAGAAAAGAAAAAATGAAAAGAACTCTTTAACATGCGTTTCTTTCTGTTACCTTTTAACCGAACTTATTCTATAAAATGGAATTCAACGCACCTATACCTATTGCAAATAACAATTTATGATAAGGGAAAGCAAACTTTTATTTTTGACTTTTAAGAAAAAACAAAAATTGAATTATTTGTTTTAAAGCAACATAAGCGAAAAGAAACCGGCTTAGAAAGTTTTTATTTTACGAATTGCTATTTTTATTTTTGCTCATACTTTTTGCAATAGCATAAGAAATTTGAATTAATATTGAATTATAAAAATGATAATTTTGAAAATTCATGTACTTAATCTGATTTAAAAATTTGTATGTGTGTCATATATATGTATATATATTAAGTGAAATTACAAGTGTTGAGTGATATTGCAAGTTAAGATTGTGATTCTTTGATTTTAGATTTCAATGTTTGATACATAACTGGGTTAGTAAAAACACTTTAATTTTATAAACTACTGTTTAAGTCAGATATGCTGAGCATAAAGAGAAACAAGGCAGCATAAAAAACCAAATTGTTTTGAAATCTACACATTTTTAAAATGAAAAAATTTTAGAATTATAAAATATGGATAATTTACTTAAACAAGGTAGAATGTAAACCAACGGTTTTTAAAAGCGCACATTTCCAAAACTGAATACAAACTGTTTAGAATTGTGACTTGCACAAAAATTTGAAAATTTAAGAAATTTTTTGTAATAAGAAAATATGTGAAAATAGGACTTTTCTAGAATTTTGAGGCGCTGTAAGTTTGGAACCCTTTATAACTAAGAAAAACCGTTAACACACGTAAAAATATATTATTGAACCTTTAATTTTCATGTCTTGCCGAAGAAAAATTTTTACAGGCGTCTAAATAGCAAATTTTCAATTTTTGAGGCCTAATAACTCTTAAAGAGGGGGTGTTACGAAAAAATTTTCTGAGGAAACTTATACTAATTCTAAAAGTTCTTTCCAATCTCAAAATTTCAGGTTCTTATCTAAAGGGGTGCCGGAGTTATGAAAAAAGAAATTTCATTCAAAATGTGGTTTTCACATAACGGTAAATTTAAATAGTAAATTACAAAATATTACATAATTTTGATATTGTTTTATATAGATAATAAAATTTTCGATCTTCTGGCGGTTTTAGATTGCAAAACTATTAGGCAGAGCCCGAGATATATACATCTGAAAATGGGGCTTTTTCGTAATTTTGAAGAGCTGCAACTTTGGAACCCTTTACAACTAAAATAAACCTTTCACACACATAAAAATATATTATTGTAGCTTTAATTTTTACATCTTGCAGAAGTAAAATGTGTACAGGTTCCTAAGTTACAGGTGTTTAAAAATAGCAAATTTTCAATTTTTAAGCCCTAATAGCTCATAAACAGGGGGTGGTCCGAAAAAATTTTCTGAGCAAACTTTCAAGCGTCTATCTAAAAGCGTGCCGGAGTTATGAAAGTAGAAAAATCATGCAAAATTTGGTTTTCACATAACGGTAAATTTAAATACTAAATTTATAAAAATTGTATAATTTTGATATTAATTTACAAAGGTAAAAAAAATGTACCTGTCGAATGACGTTTCCAGATTGAAAAAATGTTAGGCAGAACATGAGATATACGCATTTAAAAATAGCGCTTTTTCAAAGTTTGAGGGGCTGTAGCTCCGTAATGGATGGGGCTACATGAAAAAGTTGTTCCACAAAATTATTTTTTTTATGAGACAAAATGGTTCAAATTTTTTTTCTCTATCTTTAACGGTGTAGAAGTTTTGTAAACAGACGGACAGAGTGAAACTAATAAGCACATTTATTCAAAATTTTTTTGGAAATGTGCTAAAAAATGATTCTACATAATTAAAATGATTGCCTAACACATATAAAAATAGAATGTTGGATGTACAACTTT
The DNA here is from genome assembly GCA_947095535.1 of Poecilobothrus nobilitatus. Lineage (NCBI taxonomy): Eukaryota > Metazoa > Arthropoda > Insecta > Diptera > Dolichopodidae > Poecilobothrus > Poecilobothrus nobilitatus. The sequence goes on along the minus strand of OX352772.1, from coordinate 319,922,787 downwards.
TGTGTTTCAATATAAGTTTGCTCAGGTGTCCATATTACACAAATACAAACATTTTTCAGACGCAACTTATTCTTAATCTTAAGGACTTTTGAAAGGACCAAATTTTAAAATTGTGACTAAAAACATTTTGCTTGTGACTATCATTTAAGATTATACAATATTACTAAACCATTGGAATATTAAAGCCCAGGCGATGAATACTAATATTAATTTACATATGTATATAGTAATATTATTTATTTTGCTTATATTATATACAGGATGTCTGGAACTCAAAGACCACGAAGAGTAGTCTGGAACTCAAAAACCACGACAAGCTAAAATTAGTTTTGGAGCGAGGGGTTTATTTCTAACGGTTTCTGAGATAACGGCCTTCAAAGTAATTTCGTTAACTTTTTAAAGTAGTAACAACTTATTTGCCCTTGTATAACATAGAAGATTCGTTTACACTGTATATTATACAATTTGAACACCCTGTATATTATAAATTTACAATATATTTGATTGCAAGGAGGATTTGTTATTAAAAATTCCCTTCCAATTAAAAATACTGGCCGTCTGTGCAGAATTTGGGCAAATATTTCCTCGACTCGAATGCCCCTAAAATAAGATTTATATAAATATGGCGCTTTCAGATCGAAAAAAATATTCAACAGAACTTGAAATACAAACGTTTGAAATTTCTAAATTTGAGAGATTGTAACTTTGTTATTAATTTATTTATTTTGACCTTCAACTCAAGTTACTCGGTTCTAAAAATATAATTTTATATTAGTAATTAATAGTTCATAAACAAGGGAAGGTGAAAACAAAAATTCTGAATTCTGAAAACATTTAAAAGTTTTATTTTCGTTAAAAATATTAAGCTTTAAATATGCCATAGTTATGAAAGAAAGCAAAATTTTTCAAAATTGTGTTTCACATAATGGTAAATTTAAGTCCTAAATAATAAATTATTGTGTAATTTTCATGTTAAGCAAAATCTGAGATATAAAAATTTAAAAATAAGATTTTTTTGAATTTGGTAGGTTTTTAGCTTCATAGCCGCGGGCTGCATAAGAGAGTTGTTTAACAACATTAATTTTTTCTAAGAGACGAAAAATCCTTGTTTAAAATTTTATTATTTTATTTTAAACAGACAGACAGACAGATTTTAGATAGACAGACAAAGTAAAACAAATAAGCCAATATTTCTAAAATTTAAACTATCCTATCCTATCCTATCCAGTAAACTTTAAATTCATTTGGGTGTCCTTGAGAAATTTTCAATTTTTTTTTTGAAAATTTTAATCTAAAATTATTTTTGTAAACAACAAATTTATATTTTAACAAATTAAGTCTTAATCCTTTATGATTGTTTTTAACAGTACGAAAAATATTATGTTTTTTTTTTCTATTTTATATTAATAATTAATATTCACCCAGTATTTTCCGTTGATTACTTCAATATTTAAAAAATATTGCCATATTATTTAACTTATAAATTTTTAATTAATTGATTAAAAAGCTTCGTTTTATTTTTTTCTGTTATATTCTAAAACAAATTGTTAAATCCCTTTTTTTAATGCAGGAATATTAAAATAAATATTTATTATTAACTAACCTAGATTACTATTTCAAGTTCTGAATTATAATTTTTTTTAGATCTTAAAATATTCTTAAAATATTAAAAAAAAAAAAAAAAAAAAAAACTTTTTTTTTAAATTAAAATTTATGTCCTGTACATGTTGCTACAAAATTTACCTACCAAAAATTACAAAAAATAGAACCGTTATAATTATTTTCTTTCCTTTTTTCTTTTTTTCTTTTTGTCGTTCTTTAATTTCATTACTGCATAATATTAGGAATTCCCGTAGTACCACTAAAAAAAAGCTAAAGAATGTTTACTTAATTTCTTAACTTGCGTTTTTCTTTTTTTTTGCCAGCGTTTTTTCATTTATTCTTTTTATTTTCAAAGTTTATAATAATGCTTTTTAATTTTTGTTTTTGGCAAGTACTAAGAAAAATGGTTGTATTTTCAGTTTTTTAATTTTTCTTTTATACCGTTAGCTTCCCAACGGATACTACTTAAAGTAAAAAAAAAAAAATTATTTAACAGTAATTTTTTTCATTCCTTTTAATTTTAAGTTTTTGTATTTTTTTCGCAAATTACAAAAAAAAAATTATATACAAATAGAAAAACTTCAATATTTCCTGTAATTTTATTTTTTTTTTTTTTTTACTTTTTTTTTTTTAGTGTTGCACAGTGCTGAAAGAATGAGACAAAAATTGAACGTGATACTTGACAATTACATTGACACCTGAAGATTTTTAAATAAAGTCACGTACTTGCATTATTGTGAAATACTTGAATAAAATTTACACTACAACTTCATAAAAAAAAAAAAAAATGGAAAATTTTATAATAAAAAAATAATTTTAAATAATATGATTTAATTTTATCAAGTATATTATTTTTTTATTTTCTTTTTTTTTGCAATATTGTCTCTTTCTAACATTATAAATTTGAAGAGTTAAAAAGTCTTTATTTTTCATCTAATATTATTAGATTTTTTTATTGTAAATGAATTATTTATTATTCGAATGGTGATGCATTTTTATTTCGTTTTTAATTCTGAAAGAGTTTTTTTATCCATTTTGAGAATATTTGAATAAAAGTTTTTTTTTTTTTTAGTTGATTTAAGTGTCCATTAAAAATAAATCAATGAATTATTGAAAATTTTTAAATGTACAAAACAGTTAGAATAAGCTTAAAAAGAAAATTTAAAATAAAAAAAATTAATTTTGTTGTATACATATATACGTATATACAGTGGAACTTCCCTAACTCGTACCTTCCTAAACTCGAACTTCTCCTGAACTCGAACTATTTTGATGCATTTAAAATTTTGTTTTAATTGTTTATATAAATTAGTTTCTACGTCGAATGCATAAAACTGAGCTTGAACTCAAACCTCACTTTTTCAAACAAAAATATGAGTTCAAGCGTACTTTTTGTTTGAAAAAATGAGATTTGAATGCAAGCTCACTTTTATGCATTCGAGCCTCTCTTACTCATTGAAAACAAAATATACCTTTTGTTATTCTTTTTGTTTTTTTTTTGTTATCGTCCTCTCATTTCTGTTTTAGTTTTCATCATTATTTGTTAACATGATCCGCATGGTACATACTTGTGCTTGTTTACATATTTGACAGTTATAAACATTCAGTTCAGGCAAATAACATATTTTTTTTATATTCGCTGTAAATTTGAAAATTAAAATGCGCCGTAGAAAATTAAAATATTTATCTTTAAAAGAAAAAATTAATTTAATTATGCTATGTGAAATTTTTATGTCTCTATTACTCGAATTCTCTTTAATTCGAACAAATTTCCGAACATTTAGAAAGTTCGAGTTATAGAAGTTTCGCTGTATATATACATATTTTTTCCTATATAAAATTATTATTTAAGAGCAGTTGTTTTATGCTTCTAATAATGATTCCTATACTATTATAATTATTTCTCAAGTTAAGAAGCCGGACGTTTCAATTGAAAGTTTTTGTATTTCAAACCCAAGTAAAGGTTTTTTCAATATTAGTAGTGTATCACATTTCTATATACCAATATAACATAAACCAATTTCAAATGTAAACAAAAATAAATCAAATACTTCTTGTATAATTTGATAATAGATGGTGCATAAAGAGTTAAGAAAAAATTATTGTCTTTCATAATCAACTGCAACTAAATGAAAATAATAATCAAAGAAACTAAAGCGTAGTCTTATATGAACTCTTGGTTCCAAATTCTGCTTCTATATAACTGAAGGAAATATTATGATAATATAGGTAACTATTATATTATGTTATTAGCAACTGTAACAGCATTTTTCTTAAATTTTTGTAAAACGATAGTTATGCTAACTTTAAATGTTATGGTTTTTAAGCTTATTAAAATTCTCCATCTGTTTTTTATTATATTGCAATTAATGTATGCAATTGCAATTGATATATATAATAAGAGTCTCCATCTAAGTGCATTGAAGAAAAATAAAATCCAAAAATACTACATTGTGTGAACGACCCAATGCAAAATATAAATTGTAAAGTAAAAAGCTTACAGATGGCAGAAATGTTGATTGGTTTAGAGAAATATTAATTTGTATCTTTCCACAAATGTTTGATTGTTATCTTTTAAAAAATTTCAATTTAAATAAACACAAACTTTAAAAATATGCATTAAAATATGCAATAGAGTAGAGGTCTAGTATATTTTAGCTTAGAATAAAATTTCGTTGTATATTATTTATAGATGAAATAACCATCAATTTCTGTCAAAAATTTCCACCGATCATTCGATCTTACGATGCAAGACCAATTTCCACTTTTATGTGAAGACCCTTAGTATACTTAAGTATATTTTAAATATCAAAAATGAAATGCGATTATATAAAAAAAATAAATTATTTAAAGAAATATAATAAATAATTACTCGAAAACAGTTTAACCCAAATAAAGAACTATTCGTTTATGTTTATCAGGAGCTTTTCACTAATGTTTGACAAACAAAGTTGGAGCTACTATTCAAATTAAATAATAATGAGTTTCAATATTTAAATCTATCAAGATTTTCAAAATCTTAAAATTTGGGAGTTTTTGTAAAAAATATATGGTAGGTAATCTATGAAAAGTACGGAAAATCTGGTATTCTTTAACGTAGAGTATGAATTTGGCATGTTTATTTTTAATTCAAAAAAATATTTACTTTTTTTAATTTAAACCTATTCGTGATCAATTGATTAAATAAGACTAAACATTTTTATCGAATAAATAAATAATTCTGTAAATTTGCATCAACTATTCGTAAAAAAAAGTGGTGGAGAGGTTTTGATACTTTTATTTTGTAAAACGATTTGTGGCACTATTAATAAAATAATATATTAATATATATATATATAATTCCCTTAAATATGAATTAGGAACCGTCTGTTTAAAAAGAAAACAAAGATTGTTTAGGAGCTTCGGTGGCCTAGTGGATAAGAGCAAATAAAATATGCTGTAAACACTGGAGGAGTGTGGGTTCGATTCCCCACACATATCATAATAATAATTTCGATTTACGGCATTTACAGCCACGCCTGGAAAAGAAAGGCTGAAAGAAAAGATGTTTTAACCATCGATACGTCTCTTAAAAATAAATCTTCTAGAAGAACTTTTTTATGTAGCCTTATCCATTACGGAGCTACGGCACCTCAAAATTTCGAAAAGAACTTTTTTATGTAACTTTACCCATTACGGAGCTACGGCACCTCAAAATTTGGAAAAACCTTATTTTTGCAAATATGTATTTCTGAGGTTTTTAATATTCTGTCAATCTAAAAAACGTCAAACAACAAGACATATTTTTAGTTTTATAAATCAATATATAAATTAGACAATTTTTTGCAATTTAGTATTTAAATTAGTTTTTACATCAAGGCATTATCTAGATTTTGCTTCCTTCATAATTCCAGTTCGATTTTAGTTAGAACGTTGAATATTTTCCTATTAATGGTGTTCTTGAAGAAGTGTCTGTTGAATTTTTATAATTTTTTAGAGATTAAATAAAGTCTAATTTTAATATTTACCTAATATTTATTTAAAATTCTATATAAATAGAAAATGATACCATATTTTGAAGGTAAATTTTTTTGGCAATGGTATTAAAATTTTAAAAGCCCTTAAAAAATTTTTTTTTTTAAATTGAATGTTCCTGAATATTCTTAAAATCATTTAATGTAAAAAGAATAAAAAATAATAAAAAATATTAAAAAAGGATTCAAAATATTTTTTTCATAAGACTACTTTTAATTATTTTTTTATATTTTTTTATTAAAAAATATTTCAGAAGCTGTTACTAATGCTCCAATAATCTAACAATATAATTTATTCCTCATTAATTTAATAAAAGATCAGCAAATTTATTATTTATTTATTTATTTTTTATTTTTCTATTTTCTTATTATAAAACTATATCTATATCTATATGTATATATTATATATTTTTTTGTGTATATAATAATATTATATACGAGTAGATAATAAATTATATATAACGAAAATCTGAACTGAAGGATTAATTTAACTCACATTGAATTTACTTGTAAACCTCTCTGAAAAAGTAAATTGGTTTTATCAAATAAAAAATTGGTAGTTGTTGTGAATTTCAGAATGTTGAGAATACCTTTTTTTTTTATTCGATTTAATTTCCATATCTAATATATATAAAAAATTTATTAAATAGTCCAGAAGTAATAAAATTAAACAGAAAATTATGTTAAAATGAATTTATTTAATCAATTATGGTAAGTCTACGTAAGTAAGTCTAATTAACTAAAGTTACTTTCAAAAATTAAAAAAATATTTTTTTTTTCAATTAGGTATAATAATATCTTTTACATAAATTCTTATTAACTTTAAACATTAAATAAACAGATTTTTTTTTCAAAATAATATAAAATTAAACTGAATTAGTTAAAACACGAAATATTTCTAAGGAAAATATTTTTTGGTCTTAGTTTCAGATTTGAACTCATAAAAACTGATATAAAAATGATTATACCTTATTGCGGCCTTGGTGGCCTAGTGGGTCAGTTCGTATGAAATACGTTGTAAACACAGAGGAAGTGTGGGTTCGAATCCCAAATACGTCAAATAATATTTCCCCCTTACGACATTTACAGCCACACATGAAAAGGAAAAGCTATGTGTAATTTCCTGTTCACATTTATGTCGCAGAGAAAAAAAAAACAAAATTATACCTTATTGAAGTCAAACACAACTTTTTTATAATAACATTTAATTTACATAATGGGGGCAATCATCAAAAAACTTTAAATGTATTTTAGTAACAAGTTCTCAAATAAAATTATCTACAACGTATAAAATAAATATTAACAAATTTAAAAACAATTTTCCAACTTTTTTTTTTAAATTTAAAAACAATTGTTCCATTATCCAAGTAGTACCTATTTTAAAAACAAATTCTTATTTATTTAATGGGCGCTCTAGACCTTAAAACGATTCGTACAGAACAGCTTCTCTCTAGTTGGAAATCTAAAGTTTTCTGATAGTCATCCATTTTTTTTTACTGGTTCGGCCTTTTTTGGCGCGTTGGACTATAAAGTTTAAATTAAAGATTTATTGTGTAGTTCTGTGTTATGTCTTCTACTCGAAATTTCTTCGATTGATCTAAGACCAAAAATGAGAAAAAGAATTTTTACGCTCGAAGATACTAATACTACATTACTTGCACTAAGTGCCTCATTACTTGCTTTGAAGCTGTCCACACATTTCTGATTCAAATATCAAAACTTGTAAGATACGTGTATTTTACTGTTGGAATGAAGTATTTCGAGATAGGAGTTTTAAAGCGAATTGTTTCAGCAGATCAAAGTGGTAGCGATACAATTTTTGTATGCCAAATCGAATTTCTTAGAGGTAGAGTACAAAAAGCCTCTTCCTTGATAACTTGAATATTTTTTCCATATCAGTATTCCCATGACTTTTAATTAGGTGCGTTTTCGCTTGCAACTGAGCTGTTGGTTTCTTTTAAAGACCATTTTCTCTTACAATCTTTTAGTTCCCGTTCTGCGCTCATTTTTCGCTTCTTTTGTTTTGTGGTGCAAATATTGCCTGAATGTTTCGTCATCACAACATCAATTTCTCTCTTTTGGTAGCCCACAATTTGTGTTGTTGCCACTTTGATGACATTGATCGAGATGTGGCAGCTAATTTGCTTTGTGTAGGAGTTTCTGCTGATTGTAGTCTTCTAGTAGGATAGTGGAGATCTTAATTGTGCTGCTACCAAGAAGTGGGTAACATGCTGAACTTCAATCGGGACAAGATCCTATTTAACCTTTAGTTCATCTGTTTGGAACCACGTTATTTTATGGATATTCTTGTGTGGAGTGGTAAAGTTTAATACTAGTGACTTAAAAGGATAGTGGTAATCAATAGTAACAGCTTATTTAACAAGACATGAAGACATGGTTATAAGTTTAGTTGTTATACAAGCTCATTTAAAAGAACAATAAACACCTGTTGTGATATTAAAAAAATATTGAAAACTTTAAATAAAAAATTTTAGACTGCCCTTTTTAGTAATTTACAAATATTCTTTTTTCTTTTCTTTGTATCTTATTTTTTGTTTTTATTTTTGCTGATTAATTTAAAAAAGGAAAAGAACATTCGTAATTTCTATAACACCACCAACATTAACAGCAGAAATTGCAAACACTTTTAAGGTACTCAAAACCAACAATTGAACTAAAATAGAAAAAGAAGTTTAAATAAAATAAAACAAAAAACTAAGAAGAAAATTAAAAATTTCATTTAAATGAGGTCGCAAAATAATATCAGTACAAAAACAATAAAATTACACATGCATACACATTTAAAGATAAAAGTATCTATCTATTATTATGTTATTGAACAAGGAACTTTAACTTTTATCCTTAAAAACACTAAGGAATAAAAGATAAAAAAATAAAAAAAAAACAAAATACACTTAATATACATTGTAATTTTCAGATTCAACAATGATGTTATTGCATACATACCATACTTACAGTGAAGTATCTGTTTATCTATATTTATGTATCTTTATCTACCGTATTCTATCTTCATATTCTTCAATCATATTATTATCAGTCTATGATTGTTGTATGTACTTATTTCAATTTCCAGTCATTTATTCACTTATGAGGCATCCTCCACATTATTCTACAATATTCTTTATCAAATACGTACTGTGTTTTAAAAAAATTATTTCCTATACATATTCGCATTTTTTTTTGTATAATGGTATATTAATGCATATATAAAAATTTACACAAAGATAGATATTATTTAGTCGTAATTTATCTGTTGAGAATTGATTTGAAAGTAACAAAATAATATAATGACGTACATTATTATTATGTACAAGAATACAGAATGAACATACATACATAATGGTAAGGAGCATAAACAATTTGAGAAAAGTAAATGTAACGATGTACCAAAAATAAAAACAGTAATGATAAGAAACAATAAAAAATACACATACCATCAGATAAAAAAAAAAAAAAAACAACAGTTCAAGAATAATTTATGAAGAACAATTTTTTTGTACTTTATAAAATGAACAAATAAAAATTACTCCCAGCCAATATAAGTAATATCATTTTTTTTTATTATTTAGAGGAGAATATTGTTGAAGCGTATTCAAGGTTTAGTGCTTCCAGCTTTAGTACAAAAAAAAAGGCATCATCATAGTTATTTGGAAGATCGAATATATAATTAAATTTAGCACAAAATATTTAAAATATTTATCAAAGTAATTCAGTACTTTTATGAATTATTTTAAGTTTTATTTAAAAAAATTAGAAATAACGGTATTTCCTCCAAGAAAAACTATCTATGATTTATCCATCTAATAATTATTATATGCAATGTCATTTATTTTTAAAACTAAATATATTATTATAAAATTAAGCAAATAATACCATAAAATATAGCTAATGCGATAATTTTCTTATTTACATCATGGGAGCTTTTTAATAAAAAAAAAATAAAAGAATAAGAAAATCCATTAAAATAAGAAAATTTAACATTAAATTTTTTAACTTTTTAGTTTTTTGTTATCTTTAAATATATGTAAGTATATGTAATTTTATATATGCTAGTGGTCGTATATATAAAATTCTTCAAAATGTTAAATTTTTTTGTTGTGTAAACGACATATAAAATGATAGAAGTAACAAACACTTATATAATATATTCATTATATAGGTATTATACGTATATATAATAATATTATGCTCACACATTTTTATAAACATTTATTTATACTTATTTTCTTTGCTCTGCAACTAACTACTTATTTGGGAATTAGATGCGATTAACTTTAGATTATATATTATGTTTGGGGATTGATATTTTTTTATTATTTTTGTTTTTTTCGTTCACTTCTAATTTTCAAACAATTCAACAATTTTCACCAAAACAAAAAAAAAAAAAAAGAAGTAGAAAATCAGTATGCAAAGGTGAAGGTGAAGAAGGAAATAAAAGTAAACTACCTCACTGTATCTTAAAGAGGAAGATAAGAATAGTAAATGGGAAGTCTTTTTTTTTTGTTTTGAGAATAATCATATTGAGAAATTTATTTATTTATTGCTTATATTATATGTGTATTGTTATATTATTGGGTATGTACACTATTGAGTATTTTATTAAAGGCAAAGTGAAAAATATATTGGATAAATCCAAACTTTCATTCAGTTTACAACAGATTACAATAAATTTAGTTTATTTCAATTAAAAATTATAAATTAAAGAAATTTTCAGAAAATAATCTCTGAAAAACGTTAGACTAATTTGTATTTTTATTTTTTATCTTCTTCTTCTTTTTCAGATGCCTATCCACAATTAGATGTCGGCTTGTAAATTTTAATATTAAGGTGACGATAATATTATCAAATCCCATTCAATTTGTTGCTGTATGGTCTAAATCCTCAATTCTGCGCAAGCCAGTCTACTAGCGCATTTTACTTAGCTATGATAACATTTTTCTTCCCAAAACTCATCATGCTTATATTCTTCCTTCGATAATAAACTGTAGCAATTCATATTTTGTTTCTCGCATTACATGACCAAAATATACTACTTTTGGATTCTTAATTATTAAAAGCACTTCTCTTTCTTTCTGTAGCTTATACAGGTCCTACATAATATAGAGGTCCAACATATTTGTAATGTGATCTAACCCAAATATCATTAACAAACATCTATAGGTCCACATCTGAAATGCTTCTATATTGTTCATATAATAGCTACTTTGAAAATTCAGTATTCTACATCATATATAAGAGTACCGACCAGATGAAACATTTAAGGAATTGTGATCTTAAGTTTATGTTGATATCACGATTATTCAATATATTTTTGTACTTGTTGAAAGCACTTCTTGCGATCTTTATTCAACATTTAAGTTCCATATCAGAATTGCACTTTTTATGCAACCAGGAACTGAGATATTTAAAACTTGGTTACAAGTTATATGGGTTTGTTGGCTATAGTGATGTTTGCGCTATTGTATACTATATTTCTTTGGGTAATAATCATAAATTTTGTTTTTTTAAGAATTAATGTTAAGACTTAATATATTGCTGTGTTGATTAGCCTCATTAAGTATTGTAAGAGACGTCTGATAGATAAAAAAAAAAAAAAAAGTCAAATTTTACCAATAAATTAAATTTATGAAAATAAATCTTATTATTCTCTTTTCATTTTATAGTTTGATATTCCATTCAAGCATAAGTCTATATTCTTATAAAAATGAAGCTTCAAGAACAATGTATCTTCAAGATAAAAACGGCGATTAGATCATTTTCTTGATAAATTTTCTAATTACTTTCAATAACATATTTTTTTTGCCCCTTTCAATAACATATTGATTGTATTGAATTTATTTTAAAAGTAATTTAAATATATAAGCAAATTAAAATGGGTAATTTTGGCACAAATATTTGTATTCACTGGTTTTAGAGTGTTTGAAATTGAAAAGTAGCAATATTCGATTTTGTTAAGTGTTCGAAAAAATCTTGAAATCAAAACTTTTATTTTATTATTATTTTTGCAGCTAGTTTTGATTATCATTTTTTAGAAGAATAATCAAAAAACCTACTGATAAAATATGAAATAAAATTGCGATTTTTATTCTTAAATGATTTATTGCAAAGTATAAAAAAAAAAAAAAAAACTTTTCCACACTAAAATTCTTTAAACAACGCATACTACCAACACTACCATAATATTTATGCTTTTAACATCTTTCATGAATTATATCTTCATATTCTTTTGATTTAATATAGCATTTATATATGTTTATAATATGTTTTTTGTTTAAGCATTTATTTAGTTTATTATGTATTTATTATGTGTAACATATATATATGTGTACATACATACAAGCTGACTTAAAATATACAATTTTGATAATATTTATATAAAAGTACTAAAAGATTATTATTGGTTAATTGGTATATTTCGTTGGTATAAACCGTATATTTATTAAATTGGTAAAATATTTTGATTAGAAATTAATTCACAATGATTTATGAAACTGTAAATTAAATTTGATTTCATACGGTGAAAGTTTTAGCTGGTTTTGGAATTGTAAGAATCAAATAAAATTTTGATTTACAAAAAAAAAAACATACACAAAATACCAAACCAAAGGTTTTTAAAGTCTCAAATTTTCTAAACGACTATAAAAACAGTTTAGAATGCTGTGAGTTACACCAAAAGTTCTAAATTTTCTTAGAGCTCTTCAACAGGGGGTGTTACAAAACATTACAAAATATTATCAAATAACTTAATCTAATTTACAAAAGTTTTTCTTTGCGGAGCGTTGAAAAAAGCGTTGCAGAGATATGAAAGGAGCGAAAATCTTCTGAAAAAAGTTTTCACAGAAGGACAAATTTAATAAAGGTAAAAAAAAAGGTAAAGGTATAAAGGTAAAAAACAAGGCATGGTTTTTTAGATTGAAAAAGTAGTAAGCAGAATCTGAAATATACATATTTGAAAATAGGGTTTTCTCCAAATTTTGAGAGCTATATAAAAAAATTGTTCTACAACATTCGTTTTTTTAAGAGACATATCCATTGTTAAAATTTAATTGTTCTATATCTTTAACGGTATAGAAGTTTTATAGACAGACAAAGGAACACAGTGAAACTAACAAATAAAATTTTCAGATATGAAAAATCAACTGAAAAGATTAAATTTTCTCAGATTACATAATATTGGATGATATGAGATCGTATGTACTTTTAACTATGAGATATTAATCTTTAAACTGTTATTAATATAAAAAGTCTATATGTTTTTCAAATTAGCGTTAATTATAATAGAAAGATATGGTTTAAATCAGCGTTAAGCGAAATTAAAATTTATTATCTTTTCCAAACTACAGGACCTAAATCTAAATAGAATAAAGTTTAAATTTTTCACAAATCTTTTATTGAATTAACATTTAATACATTTGCCATTACAATTAAGTTTTTTGATTCAACTTCAAAGCTATCGATCAATAAAAATAAAACGGGCAATTATAAGACAAGATAGGTAAAATAATAATTAAATATCAAAAATATTTATAAATTGGTTTCCATTTATTGTTTGCTAAGTCAGAATATAAGTTTATAGAAAGGACGGTTTATAGATTTTTTTTATCTTTTTAAAAGTTTAAACTATTATTGAATTTGATGATTATTAAAAAAATATAAATTAATATATATATATATATATATATTATGTATGTATTATAAAGTTATATAAAATATTTAAAAGCCGCTATTTTTAGTTATATTTTGAGATAAATAACGTTTGGTATGTAATAAGATTTTAATAATAAAAATCATGGGTTGGGTACGAAATCTCGTTCCTCAAAATCTCGTTTTATCAAAATCTCGTTTTTTAAAATCTCGTTTCTTAAAATCTCGTTTTATCAAAATCTCGTTTCTTAAAATCTCGTTTTTTTTTTTTTTTTATCTTAGGTAATCTTTATTTTTAACAATTTTATCTTACATTTTAATTTTTTTATTTCAAATGTTTGTCGATTTATTGAAAAAATATTGATTGTAAAAATTGTAGAAAAAAAATTTAACAAAAAAGATTCAATATTTCATTCAAAATAGTACATACAAATAATATGGTAATATATATGTATATATATATGATATTAGATATACACATATATTTATATATGCATACTTATTTATAAATATTCTGGAAAAGGGAACAGTCCTGATTTTAAATCCAACTCTAAAATCCCTTTAAATTATTTTTTATATATATATATTTTAACAACAATTAATTTAAAATAATGGGGGGGGGGGGAGATTTTGATAAAACAAGATTTTGATAAAACGAGATTTTAAGAAACGAGATTTTGAAAAACGAGATTTTGATAAAACGAGATTTTGAGAAACGAGCATTCGTACCTCTCCCAAAAATCATACTAAAAATTTCATATTTATTTTTAGATAAATTATTTTTTTTTGTTTTAGATATTCATTGATAATTGTACTAAAATTCGATCAAGAAAATTACTTATACACATAACTATGTCACTATAACCACCTTAATATTAATCTAGTGAGTGAAAAAGTCTATTTTTTTTAGTAAAATTATAAAATTTCTTATACCCGTAGATATAAAATCATTTTTTAAAAAACTGATTTTTGAGATTTTATAAAAAAAATTTTCTAGTAACGGTTTAATAAAACCTATTTATTGTTCAAAAAAAAAAAAAAAGAATGTTTATTTTATTAAAATTAATCACATTTTATATTTTTTGTGTGGTGAATAATAATAATTATGGTAACTTGTATATAAAATTTGTTTCTAGATCTATAGATCTGTGTGTAGATCATGCCACCAAATAAAACGAGTATTATGAAACCTTCAGTACAATGCAAAAAGCAATCAATTATGAAGGAACTAAAGTTACCAAATATCTTTTTAACAAGCACTATATTATTTTATTCTTTTCAGCACATTTTTCAAAACAAATTAATAAAATTAGTTTCTTAGTTTCACTCTGTTCGTCTGTCCGTCCGTCTGTCATTCTGTTAACAAAAATTCTACACAGCCTAAGATAGAACAATGTAATTTTAACCATAGTTAGGTCTCTTAAAAAATTAATGTTGAAAAATTTATGTATGTAGTCCCCAACCATTATGGAGCTACAGGCTAAAATTTAAGAAAGCGCTATTTTCAAATATGTATCTATAATTGAGGTTTTGCTTAATATTTTTTTTCAATTTAAAAACGCCAAAAAACTGGTATTTAGCTTTATAAATCAATATAAAAATTTTACTTGTTTTTGTATTTAGTATTTAAATTTACCGTTATATGAAAACACCATTTTCCCGAATTTTCTTATATATTCGGAATGCTTTTAGATAGAATTTTGAAATTTTGAGTGAGAAATATCTTTCAGAATTAGCATAAGTTAACTTTTATTTTAACACCCTATTAACATGCTAGATCTATTAGGGCTCTCAAATTAAAAAGTTGTTCTTTTTAGAAACCTGTAGCTTGGTAATCTACTGAAAATTCTTCAAAGTAAAACTCAATAATTTTAAATTACAATACAGTAATAATGTTTACATATGTGTTGCCCGCCTTTCTAATTATATAAGGTTTCATTAAAGTGGAATGTCTCTTGAGTTTTAAAAATTTTTTCTTTAGTATATGCTGCTGCAAGTTTCAAACTAAACTGTTTTTATTGTATTTTGTTAAAATGGCCGTATTAGACACCATAGATAGTTTTTATTTGTAGCATTTTTTTTTTTTTTATGTTTATAATTCTATATTTTATAGTGCGGTAAATTGACTGTAATATGTTTTTTTTAGTGTATAAGATTTTGTGTTTCGAGCCAATAATAAGAAATAAATATTATTGAATATTTAGTTAGTAGTTTTAATTATTTTAGGAAATTTACATTTGCTCGGGATCATTTGCTTCCAGTAACTTAGAAGGAATAACTTATATTTTTATATTACCAAAAGGAATTCTTTAATCTATCGAGTTACGAAATTTCTTTAAAATATCCTTAAATTAAAGTTATTCTTTAATTTTGCATGATTAAAAAAAATCAGTAGATAATTTCTTTTATACAAAAAGATATACATTATAATATCTATAATTTAAGAACAGTTTGTATCTGGTATAATAAGTGAAAGTAAAAAGCACGTTCGCATCTTTACTGAAATAAAGATAAATTTAACATCAGAAAATTATATAATAATGTTGAATAAATTTGAAAAATTATATTATAATATAATCAATCGAATCTCGATTAAGGTTCAAAAACATTTTTTTTTTATAGATTTTACCTATAAATAATAATATATAGCTGAAATATGTAGTTTGCACACATATTTCAAATAACCTTTAATTTTTCCTTATATTGGTTTTTTTTTTCTCCTTAATTTATTTTCTTTTTTTCTTGTTGCCTAAGTTTGTGTTCATTTTTAACTATAGTCTTTCAGTTCTTTTCATCAATTTTCTTTTCTTTTTTCATCATTCAATCCTTAATTTAATACGATAGCTACCTGTTTGTTTGATAAACTGGTTCATTTAAACATAGACATGACATGGACATCCAGAAAAATCTCAACTTGAAGTACTAAAATAATTAAATTGTAGATTTCAAACATTTCTGGAATTCAGAATTGTATAATTGATTAGACAAACAAAAAATAATATAAAAAAAAGAAATTTGAACAATTGTCCAGCTATGTATTAAAAAGTTACACATGCATAACACTCTATGCAAAACAAATCCATGCCGCTCTTTCATCATTGGAAAATTATTTTGATTTATTATTTATTTGATTACAATCTGTTAATCCTTTTCGATATTATGATCTGTCAAAAAAATATTTCTAACGGAATCCTGTCTAATTTTCCAAGTTGCCTTAATTGCTTTAAAGAACAACAGTGACAATTTTTACATAATTCTGTTAACCCTTTTCAGCACTATGATAAGTTAAAGGAAATTTAGTATTTTCAATATCATGTCACTATTATAAACTTTGTAAAACCGTTATAAGAACCGTTATTTCACCTCATTAAGAAAACAGTCCACTTGATTTAAAAAATTTTTAATGAATCGAATCGAAATATTCGAAATTTCCGACGATTTTTTAATTAAATTTCCTTATTTTCGAGTGATTTCGGCACGATTTTCTACTGGCTCAATCATGAAATATTGTTCCTTACTATAAGGAATTTGCTGAATTAAGTCAATTATGCTGAATTCACTGCTTCAGTACATTTGTTCCGAACAATTTTTTTTAAAAGAGAATTCTAACGCTAACGATTTATTGCTTCAGAACATTCTCTTTCGAACAAAAAATAATTTAGACAAGAATAAATATGACTCCACTTTTTCTGTCGTCTAATAATTTTTTTTTAATGTGAGAAATTGTGAAAAAAATTTAAAATGACATCAAAAACAAAATTGTTGTGAACTAAAAAGTTAAAGTTAATTCAACTTTTGTTCCAGACAGGAAAGAAAAGTGCTGAACGATTTTAATTGAGAGAATTTAAATTCCTTATAAAAAATATACGCGCGTATGAGTTCGGAACAAATGTGCTGAAGAGTGAATTCAGCATTAACGTTCGTAAAATATAATTTTTTTAAGAGTATACATATATAATTTCAAAAAAAATATGGTGTAAAAAGTGTTGTAACATAAGAGATAATATAATAATTGTTTTTTCGTATTGGCTATGTACTACCTGTAAACAAAAAAATAACTTTTGCACAGAAACAACACAACAAAAGCAGCAATAAAATCATTATAACGCACTATTTGATCTTTAAAAAAAAACACCAACATAGCACGTAATTAACTGATATTAATTAAATGTAAAAAAAAACTACTAAATGCTACTACTATAAATTAAATTAAATCAACGTAAAAACAAAAGTTAACAATTTTTATTTCATAAAACCAAAAAACCTAGCCGGGCGACTTCTGAGACTCCTGCTAATATTATATACATGCAATAAAAAACATTTTTCCTTGTAATACCGTTAAAACACTTGACGTTTAGTAGAGTTCTATTAATTTACTAAAATATATTCTCAAGACCTATGTAATCATCTCTTTCTTCTCTTTAACCTGAAAAATAATATTATATTATATTGTTTAGTGAGAGGAATGAAGAGAAAAAAAAAATTAAAGAAAAACGTTTCACAAATTATGCCGTTATTTATTTGGGTAGGCTGTTAGAAATTAGGAAAAGGGGTTGATTGCACGTTCAAAATTTTTCTCAAAAGATTTTTTTTTTTTTTTGTTTTTATTTAATGATTTTTATTTTATTTTCTATTATTGTTCTTCTTTACTCATTTTTGGTTGTTTGTTTTGTTGGTAATTTGATCACGTTCATGAATATCCTTTAAAAAAAAGTTTTATTTTCTTTGTTTTCAATGATGAGATGTGATGATGATAATGAAAGTGTTGATGTTTTTGCAAATATACTGAACCAAAAACAAACGTACTTTTTTAAAATTCATTTGAAATCTGGAACATGCAAAAAAAAAAATAAAAACAAGAAATACGAAACAAAAACTAAATCAATATAAAAATAGTTTTAACTTCTTTAATAATAGAAGGAGAAGAAAACAAAACGCAAAATTAGAAACTAACAAAAAAATGTACTTTTCTATTTATAAATTTTTTGTTTTTGATTTTTTCTTGAGGAAATGGGTTAGAATCCCGTAAAAACTTCAAATCCAATCATAGTTTTTGCAAAGTTAAGAAATTTTTTTGTAATTTTTTGAAGCTCCATAAACTTTGTTTTGCCTAACTCCGAATTGTTTCTAACGTGTGTCATATCTTGCTGAAATAATCAGACCTGTTTGAAATCAACTGCCGTAAATACTGTATGTGGTATGTAACATAAAAATCTATATCTGTGTGCATTAAGCTTTATATATATATTATTAAACTACTACATTATATTACTAACATTATAATCTAATATACATTTAACACTCAAAATATATTTTTATAATCTTGCACTATCTTTAACAAGCCGTGGGAGTGGTGGGTATTGAAACGCTGACTGACGTATTGTAGTAATGAGCTTGTACAAAATTTTAAGGGAAGAAACAAAACAACCCAGGATAACCAATCAGTAAACAATTGTAAATTGTTGTAGAAAATTATATTTGCAACATAATATGCGTAAAAATTAATGTCATCTTTGTAACTAAATAAAAGTTAAAAATTGGAAAAGCTTATTGATGTGTTTATTGAGTGCCGCTATAAAAAGGTTCTTAGATATTAAAATAAATCCATTTCCATATGAAAAATTCATATTAAAAAAGTAAATGAAAAGAAGGTAATAAAAGCAAGTTATAAGGGAGGAGGGTTAGTTGAGGTTCTTTTAGCTTCGAAGATATTGGAACTTAAATGAAATTTGTACATTTTTCACATTTTCACTGCCTTTCTGGATCTTATATGAAAATTCTGTAAAATGCATTCGAAAGCACAACAAAACAAAAATCTATTCATTTTCTAACATTTTAAACTTCTAAATTTATAAAAAGCAAAAGAGAGAAAATGAATAGATTTCTTTTCCTTTTTTGTAACCTGATAGGATTCTATTCGCATGACTTAATTCGCATGTACCAGATTTAACTTCTCTACACTTCTATTTATATGAACTTAAAATATTTGGTGTATAACAAACCGGTCGAAAGCATAAAAGAATTAGGGTGCCAAATTTCGTTCAAATCATTTTATACTTTCGAAAATTCCAACAAATTAAAATTGAAGAATGCATAAATCGGTTGATCGTTGGAAGCCACATTGAACATTTATTTTAGTCTTTAACTTTTGTTTTTTATGAATAAAACACATTTAAAACAAAAAATGTAAATGTTAAATTCCGTATTAGGAGGGATTTTATATTTGAGTGCCATACCAGAGCATCAATTTATTTATTGCAATATCAAGTTGGTTATAAAACATGCTCTTCTAACTTTTTTATCTGGATAAATTTTTATCAATAGGTATAGATATAATTTGCATGCTTATGCAAATATAAATTAGCAATTATATTTATTGGTTTTAATGTTTTTAAAATCTAGTTAGTTGTTTTAATATATAATTAAACAGTGCTTGTCAAAATATTTATGGTCATTTTAAACTAACATTTTATTTTCATTCGAATGTAAATTACTTTTATTATACCCGTATGAACTATGTTCAAGGGTATAATTATTTTCCATTACGTTTGTGACACCTTAAAGGAGTCGAGCTAGATATAGTGTCAAAGGTATGGATCGGCTCAGAATCGAATTCTGAGTCGATTAAGCCATGTACGTCCGTTCGTCCGCACGATAACTCAAAAAATAAAGGAGCTAGGAGGCTGAAATTTTTTTTACGTCACTTTTGCAAAATTGTTAGTTTTGCTATTTAAATCCAACATTTTCGGACGGCGGGTTCGAGTAGCTGCCATACAACTTCTTTCTTTATATAGAAATAACTCAGTATCTATTCAAGCTAGGTTTCTGAAATTTTGCAAATGATGATCAAGCTTTATGGCAACAACTTCTGTAAAATTTGGTTGTGTTGGTGCGGCGGGTTCGGATAGCTGCCATACAACTTCTCCGTTTAAATAAGAATAACTCAGTGTTTATTGAAGCTAGGAATCTGAAATTTAGTAAAGAGGTGTCGAATTACATGCCAACAACTTTTGTAAAATTTGGTTGGTCTAGAGTAGCCGGTTCAGACTTCTTGCACCTCTTGGAAGTTAATAAAGCTAGGCGTCTGAAATCTTGCAAATGATGATCAAGTTTTATGGCAACAACTTTTGCAAAATTTGGTTGTGGTGGTGTGACGGGTTCGGGTAGCTGCCATACAACTTATCCGGTTAAATGAGAATAACTCAGTGTTTATTGAAGCTAGGAATTTGAAATTTAGTAAAGAGGTGTCGAGTTATATGCCAACAACTTTTGTAAAATTTGGTTGGTCTAGAGCAGCCGGTTCAGGCTTCTTGCACCTCTTAGAAGTTAATAAAGCTAGGCTTCTGAAATCTTGCAAATGATGATCAAGTTTGATGGCAACAACTTCTGCAAAATTTGGTTGTGGTGGTGCGACGGGTTCGGGTAGCTGCCATACAAAATCTCTTTTTAAATGAAAAGAACTCAGTGTCCGTCCGCACGATAACTCAAAAAATAGAGGAGCTAGGAGGCTGAAAATTTTTTTACGTCACTTTTGTAAAATTGTTAGTTTTGCTATTTAACTCCAGCATTTTCGGCAGCCGGGTTCGAATAGCTGCCATACAACTTCTTTCTTTAAATGGAAATAACCCAGTGTCTGTTCAATCTAGGTATCTGAAATTTTGCGAATGATGATCAAGTTTTATGGCAACAACTTCTGCAAAATTTGGTTGTGGTGATGTGACGGGTTCGGGTAGCTGCCATACAAAATCTCTTTTTAAATGAAAATAACTCAGTGTCTATTGAATCTAGCTATCTGAAATTTAGTGAAAAAGTGTCGAGTTGCATGCCAAAAACTTTTGTAAAATTTGATTGATCTAATGCAGCCGGTTTAGGTTTCTTGCATTTCTTGGAACTTAATGAAGCTAGGCGCAATAGATTCGGGTAGCTGTCATACAACTCCACAATTTACATAAATATATCTCTGTAGTTCGGTACTAAAACATCTGAATGTTTTTAAAAGATGATCAAGTTTTATAATAGGATATATTACGTTCATACGGGTATCCCAGAGTTGACACAGTCAACTCTACTGCACTCTTCCTCGTTTTTTTAATAGTATTCTTAAAATCATAAGGTCATAACTCATAAATTTAGAAAGGTGAAAATTAATTGCTTTTTTGATTAAGATACTATTTTAATTTAAAAGAAGTATAAGGAGGAGGAATTAAACTACTCTTGTCAATTTTACTTTCTAAATACATAGTCCAGTTTAAAAATTTCTGGATAAACTTCCGCAAAAGGATGATCACCGATTTAGATGCTGTCTTTATATATATAACAGTACTTTATATCTCCAAGTTTCCGAATATATATGCCATTAGGTTCGATGCCGCCATTTTTTGGCCGAAAAATGCCAATTCAGACATTATATATTTGCTCTACGACAACATACAGGAACCAATTTTCTACAATATTGTAGAGCATAATACTATATTTAATAAACATCTTGTTTCATATTAGTTAATGCTACCGTTTCTGAGATATTGCAGTTAAAAGTGGAAATTTTCGTCAAAAAAAAAATCAAACTTTCAAGAAAAACGCTAATCTTTCGTTTCACGTTTTTTAATCCATTCCTCTATCTGTTTACAAAATTAGCACCGTTTAATATAAGCTAATATTAACTATCAATAGAGAATATATGTATTTTTTGTAAGAAAACACTTTGCATAGCTCCAATTGGAACAGTTTATATATAGATTATGTAGGGATATAGAAGTATAAATTATATAGGAGTATATAGAATTTTGTACTATAAGAACAAATTTTGTTTTGTTCCCTCATTCAGTAGGTATAATGAGGTATTAAAGGCTAAATATTTTAAGGTTATAACTTACAGTCTACACATCTGAGAAAATTAAAGCAAATATATAGATATTTAATTTAAAACGGTTTCTTAACTAAATTGGATTTCACTGAAATTGAGAAGAAAATGTCGCTTCATTTTCTCAACTAAATTGAATTTTACTACTTAGAAGAAAGTGTCACTTAATTTTAACAGTTGGAAGAACATTTTTTTCTTTTTGTAAAAAAATTATTTTATCTTTATTATTTAATCTGTAAATATAATTTTTCTTATAAAATATTTTACACACTTTCAGTTTTTCAAAATTTATTATTACATAAACTTCTAAAAACTCATAATTTTATAATTATGCACCTTTAAAAGTCCATAATGCTTTGTTTTTATTTCTTGTTAATCGATTAAAGAACTTAAGTAGGTACAAGTTTAAAAGTGAAGGAAAAAAATATAAAAGGAACAGTATTTAAAACCAAAATATAAGTTTAAATCAACCTTACTTTGTAATTGGCTAAAATTTAAACTTACATTTTTATTACAACAATTTTTCTTAACATTCTTCAAATATATTGAAGCTAATAAATAAATGCTGCCACAATTGTTTTTATTTTGAAGCCTACATAGTTTTTAAGAATTTTTTGATCATCCGTCCGTCTGTTTACCAAACTTTTACATCGTTAAAGGCAGAGCAATGAAATTGAAACTATGGTTAGGTATCATTCAAAAATTAATGTTATGAAGTAACTTTTTATGAGACCCTATTCATAGCGTAGGTACACCTCCTAAAATTTAAAAAAAGCTCTATATTTAAATGTTTATACATATTTCAAATTTTATTTATGTTTTTTCGATTACAAAAGGTTAGACGACAGCAATTTTTTTAAGAGAAGAGAAAAATCTGTTAAAATTAGCATAAGTTAACTCAGAAAAATATTTACACTTCCTTTCGTAAAAAGAGCTAATAGTACCTATAGTTAAAAATTTTACTTTTCATTAATGTACACCTTAAAAACCTTTTACTTTATATACTGTTTTATTTTTCTTTCATATTGTTCTCCTATTAACTGCTGTAAAGATATTCAAGTAAAAATAAATATAAAGTCGCACAAAAACAGCAGCAATGCAAGAACTAAAAAAAAAAAAAAAATCTAATTAGATTAAACAATTAGCAACAATTGGTTAAATTGGAAAAAGTATAAAGAAAATAAAGTAAAACAAAATTCATTAAAACACAAAAGTTTATTCCCATAGGTAAATTAATTTCATTTATATATGTACATACATACATACATACATATATTTGTGAAAAATACAACATGAAACTTTTATAAAGGCATATAAAAAAGTTTTCTTGAGTTATCCATTAAAAATCTGAGGTGAAAGAACACCAACAACAAAAATAAATCGCCAAAAATAAAAAAAAACAACAAACAAAAAAAAAAACTTTTCCATTACAATTTTCCAATTCAATTTTTTTTTTTTTTATTTAAATTTTTTTTTTTTTCCTTTTAATTTTATTTGTTTTTTCTGTTTTTGAAAATCGATAATTAAATTATGGGTATTGTTATGTACCCAGTATATATTGTATAGAAATGCAGGAACAGTTGCAGATTGTACAACAAAACAATTTGTTTTTGTTTTTTGGCTTTTTCATTTTTTATGGTTAATTTTGTTAAATTGAATTTAATGGTTTTTAATTTGATTTAAAAACAGAAGTAAATAAAAATAAAAATTAAACTATGTATGAAAAGATTTTTCCAATCGTTGTTCCTAAACTTACAAATCACACTCAGACAACTATATTGTATATTATATGATATTTGCAAAAATATTCAAAAAAATTGGAAAAGCAAAATAGCTCAAACATCAGATAGTATTTCTGATACAGAGATGTGAGTTCTTAAGATAACGACCTCACATAAAAATATTTTATTTTCCGAGTACATTCCGAGTACATATGTAATAATGTCAGTAAATGTCATATATTGGCCGAAAAACGTATTATAATATTAAAACTATAATAAGGTTTATACTAATTTTTTTAAGTTTCGGTGATTTATTGATCACTCATTCTATCAATTAATTTTTGTATTATAAAATAATTCTCAACATTCTAAAGAACAAAAAAAAAAAAAAATTGTGAAAATAATTAAATTTTCCGAAAAATCAAATTTGAATAAACTTTTAGGTGATTTAGTTGGTGTTATTTGTTGCCGTTGACTATAGATTTTTTTATTCTTATAAAAGGAATTCTTTAATTTCATTTTTCGTAACAAAGTGAATTTTTAAAGCAGTTATTAAAAACTTCTCAGGACTTAGAATATTTTAATTGATTATCATTCAAATAAACTTAAAGGATAACTACAAGAAATTCCAAAGTTACAATTTATCGGTGAATCAAAGTTTATAATTATAATCTTTTTATGTAAAATTCATATAAAATTTTTTCTCTATTATATGTTTTATTAATTAGAGGAGTTACATAATGCCTTATAGTAATCAGACATTATAGGAATTTTATTATTTTTTTCAGCCCACGGTAGCAAGAGTTGTGTTAAGAGAAACATATTGGCAATTAAATCAGAAAGATGCATATACAACATAATAATTGGATCTAGAATTTTGCAATGCAATTGGATAACGGAAAAAAAAAGAAAAAAAAAAATTATAGATATACAATATAAAATGATGTGTTTAAAAATAATGGGTTTTATTAATAATATTGGCCTTTTTTTGACCAATAAAACTCAGCTTGAGTTACCGCCGTTTGAGTGGAAAGCTCTTAGGCTCAAAATTCTGTTTGGTTTACTAATTCACATGCTCATCAGGTAAATAGTCTTTAAAATATATTGACAAATGAAAATATAAAGATAATAATGGCGCGCATTTGTGTTAAATAATTTTTTTTTTATATAGGTAAGCAAATTGGCGCGAAAAACTGGTTTGTTAGTTAACTCTTTTTATGCGTAATAGAACTTAAATTTAAATTCCTATATCTATAAAGTGATTATCTGTAAGTTAAATAACTAATTCATATAATCTATATATATATATATATTCCTTAAAATTTAGTTCATAATTATATTTCAAATGGAAATTGAATATTTAAATACCTGTATTTTAAACATTTAAATATTTTTTCAACTTTAATTTTAACTTTTCAATCTGATGTTAATTTTAAAACAAAATTATTTAAAATTAATGAACTTCTGATGTATTAAAATAATAATTGAATTTTAAGTTTTTTTTACTAATCAGAGTTTTAAAGGTAATTTTTTTGTATATTGTTCATTTTCTTTTACTTAGATAATTATTTCCTTTTGACTTAATTAATTTGTTTCATTTGCAGTTTTATTTTTTTTTTTTTTGGATTTTAAAAAATTGCTTTTTAATATAATATAAAATAAATAAAAATAAATTATATTAAGAAAACTAAGAAACTTTTTGTATTTTGTAAATTAAATAAATTATTCATGAAATTTTTACATATAGCTACTATATATTAACAATTAAATAATTAAATTTTTAAAAAAGAAAAACTTATACAGATCTTATTAAAAAATTTTAAGATTTTAAATTTAAATTTACAAATCTAATTAGATTTTTAAAAAATTTGCGGTTTGGTATTTATATGATCTATATAATTGTATTTCTTTCAAATACTCAACTTCCAAATCAGTGTCCTTAAAATTAAAACAAGGCATAATATCCCAAAGGCAATCAAAACATTTTAGAATATTGTAACTTCCACCAAAATTTGTAAAGTTTCTCAGAATTTAATAAGTAGAAAAAAATTGTGAAAAAAAAAACAAGAGACACTTTCTTGCCTTTTAATTAAGGAAACCTTATACAATTAAGAAAAGGTGTTAAAACAATATATAAAATCATAATGTTCAAACTTTAAGGTTTCCATTTTACTTTTGTACAAGTGCCTAAGTTACAGGTATCTAAAAATAGTAAAATTTCAATAGCTCTTAAACATGTATGGAACTACTGGTCTAAAGGTACAAAAACATTGATGTAATTTATACTAATTCTCTAACATGTTTCTTCTATCAAAATTTCAAGAATTTATCTAAAAGCGTCCCGAACATAATATGTAGAATGCAAAAATGTGCAAAATTTTATTTTCACATAACGGTAAATATAAACACTAAATTGATAATTTTCATATTGATTTAAAAAGCTCAAAAAATTTTCTCTCTTTTGGTGTTTTTAGATTGAAAAAATGTTCGGCAAAATCTGAGATATAATCCATTTAAAAATAGAAGTATCAATAACTTTTTAGCTACATAATGAGTGAGACTACATAGAAAAATTTTTTATACTTTAATTTTTTTGTGAGATCTAATCATAATTAAAATTTCATTACTCCAGCTTTAATGGTATACAAATTTTGTAAACAGGATATAGCAGAGTGAAACTAATTTTCAGAGTGGGCAAATTTTCCCAATTTGTTTCTGAGGTATTATCAAAATAATTTCTGTTAGTGTTATCAGCAAGAAAGCTTAAAATATTGCAGTTGAGAAAATAAAATATTTAAAAGATAAATATTTAACATAACAGAAAAAACTTTGTCGTTTCATAGATTGCTAGGTGCAGCTTAATAGTTCAGCTTCAGTAATACATAAATTTCAATGTTAAACAATTTTAATATGATTATAAAGTATCCACAGTTTAACGAGAAAATTCTTATACTGTGTGGAATAGGAAAAACAGAATTCTTTTGTTCGAATTTTTGGAATATATAAAAAAATGGGCTCCGCGAAATAATGCTCAAAAACAAGTAAAATTATTTGTATAAGACTTCAAACTTTATTTTTATTGAAATAAAATTACAATTTAAATTGTTGATTCTAAATTTGGGATTTTATTTCATTTTAATCTTTGGGACTTTGCAACGTAATGAAAAAACACCTCAAAAATTAATATTGGGGTTTTAATTCAGTTTTCTAAAATGCTTCAAAATGTATTGCAAGTAAAACAGTAATTAGGAAGGATTTTATAGTTGGTTACGAAACTATAGTTTCAATAATGTGTTTTGTATAGTATAGTTTGACCATTTCAAGTGAAAGGGTTTGACTACACTACATTATTGTTCTTTTTTGTTAAAATATATAAAAAATAAAATAACTAGGAAGATTTCTTGATAGTTTTTTATGTAAAATACAAAAACCAAGTCTGTTTTTGTATAATAAAAATTTCTGAAAAAGGCGGAAATATTCGTTTTTTCAGAAATTTTACAGGAATAAAATTGAATTGATTCAATATTATTGTAATAATAAAATTTTTGTAAGATTCAATATTATTGTTCTTTTCAATAAGTTTTATTAGCAGCATTGACATCCCATATTATGTAATTCATAATAGACACATTCTAAAAAAAGAGTTAACCGATAACATAAAAAGGCTTAATCTTTTGCAAAACAATAAAATATAAAAAAAATTGTAACAATATACAATTTAAAATATGCAGTAACTGTTTATTAATGCAGTGAATAGTTTCGGACATTCATTTTTATTTTGTAATAGTATTTCATGATAAAATAAAGTCTCAAATTGCCGAAAAATAGAGGTGTTAATTCATTTATCTTTATTGAAGATTTATTTTACTAGATTTGTGTTTTATTTCACTTTTTATTTTGAATATTAAATCATGGGCTTTGATTTTTCTTAATTATTTGTTCGTGATTTCGTTGCACCTAAATTTACGAAACCTTAATTATTTAATACCCCTCTGCCACAACTTTTTTTTTTATTAAACTTTATTGCAATTTAATCGAAAACTATCCCAAGTTTTTTGATAACACATTATTTAAAATTGTTTGACCAAAAAGAATCTTTTGTCAATATAATTATTTTATACTAATAATTTAAGCGTAAAAATCATTATAACATTTTTCCCCTACAAATAAAACAAAATATTAATAAATAAAATATGATAATGGTTCTTTATCATCATATTATCATTAAAAAAAATATATATATATATATATATATTTATTACCAATCCACTCAAAAATGTTGATTTAAAACATATTTTTTTAAATTTCAACAGCCAGTTAATTACATATGTTCAAAATTTATAATATTAAAATAACCATAGAAAAAAAAAAAAAATACCATCCATTAAACGTAATCAACACTGTTATAATGCACGGAACACCTCTTAAAAAACAAAAAAATTTTAAATATGTATGTCCCATATTACATGTTTATCAAAAGTAAACGTTAATAACACCAATATATATTAACAATATTATTATAAAAGAAAACAATTTAACTGAACAAAGTTATAACTGACAAGGAAACCAACCAGTGAACCAACTAAATAACCAATTGAACCACCAATTGATGGCCATTAACTATACATTTTTGCGGTGTTGAAAATTTCTCAGGTTGTCTGAATCAATTTAACTGTATGTGAAAACATGTGAAAACCTAAATATACTTGGAAAATGGAATGTATCATCAAATATATATGAATGTTGTCTTTTTTTTTCTCGTTGAAACATCTTATCATATGTCCCATTAAAAATATTTATCTATAGCATACTATAAGTATATATCAAAAATATAAAATTGTCAAACAAAAAAACAGGAAAACAGACAGAATGTACATTGAAATATTTACATGAATTTAATATCATTGATTTTTTGGTTAAGGATTTGATTATGTGCCAATTTTATAACAAAAAAAAAAAAAAATTTTTTTTTCCAATATTTTCTTTTATGATTTTGAACTGATCAGAGGCGAAATAATATTTTTATTTTCACATGTGAAATCATGGAAAACCACTGAATATTTTTGGCTTAATACGTCTAGCAAAGGTTATAATAAATGAGGAGATAAATGATAATGATAAAGCTCCTCCACTTCTGTTCCGGCTAAAAGTCTAAAGTTTAAAATTAGTTTAAAACAATATTTGAGTTGTCTTAGAGTATACTTGTATTTAAATTACATAATATTAGAGATTTATAAATTTTTAATTGATAACTTTAAAGCAACATTGTATACATTTCGAAAATATAAAGAAATTTTTCGATATGACGTCGAATCTCTTAAATGATGCAAACTAGAAAGAAGCTAGAAAGAGAAGCATAAGATTTGGTAGATAATGTAGTAAAATGTTTATAATGTTATACAAGAAAATAATAAAGAATAAATAAAGTTAAAGTTAAAATTTAAATTTAAAATGTATCTTATGCTTCTTATTGACATGAGACGTCTCATTAAATTCCTAGAATTTTAATAGATTTTAAAAATGAAAAATTTAAAAACGAATTCATATTAGTTACGGTCACCACTGTTTTACCCAACCAATATAATATTAATTATAAAAACAAAGTAAATAATTTTTTTAAATAAAAAAAATGTAGGTACACCAGTATCTAAAAAGTATAAATGTATGTATCTAAAATTTTTCTCATTCTTTTATTTAGTTCTACATCACATTTTTTGAATTAAAATTCATTGCAGGCTTTTATGAAAAAGAGGCTAAATCACAATTATCATCATATAAAAATAATAAAACATTTCCACATAAATAAATATGGTATTGCCTTCAAATCATCAGAATATACTATAACAAAAACTTGAAAATAAAACAGTAATAAATCAAAATAAAATCAATGCCTAAAATACTGAACTGAACAACTGAGATTTTTTTTTTTTTGGTATTCCTTTAAAAGTAATTTTTCTTCATTGTAAATTGAACCGCCTATCAATTATTACTTAGATCGGTTTTTGTGGTAACGTGAGCAAATTTAATGCATATTTAACGCATAATTTTCTTTATAAAAAAATATATGTATATGTTAACACCCCAATCGATATCTCTAAATCCAGATAATATTACTAGGCTACTAACACACACATTTATATAGGTATAGGTATACACATTTTTTATCATAAAATTTTAGAAAATTTCTTTTTAAAGGAATAACAAAATTTTTTTCACTTTCATTCTTCTAATTAATTGTCAAATTTAATGCTTGGTATCGGTATCATGCAAGCGGTCAGTGAACTTTTCTTTGATTCAATATAGAATCTTTAGTATATACATATTTTGTTTTATCGCTATGCTTCTTTGCTTTTTATTGTATAAAGTATAAAAATTTCATTGGAAAAATTAAATAAAAAACTACACCGTTCCAAAGTCTTGATCACTTGTATAAAATTACTGTCCTCCAAACAATGTTTTTATTATTTTGTTTTCTTTTTCTATATATAGTTAACGAATACCTACATTAAGAAAATTCCAGTCTCAAAATTTGAATTCAAAAAAGACCAACAAAAAAAAAATCAATATACAAAGCATTGAATTAAATGTATATTACCTTTAAGTCACTTTCTAAACACATTATTCACACCTTTAGATGACAGGACTCAAACTGCAAAATATTAAATATTATATTATGTAATATGTTTATGTCCATTCTGTATACACATATATATTATAATATGCTTCATATAGTTTGGCTATAATAATATAAAAGACGATTTTTTATTTATTCATCGATTATTTTCGATTCCTTTTTATGCTCAGTTAACCGTCAATTAAATTAAATTCAATACGCCTCAAGGGGTTACCATTTGGTCACCAAAAACACAACTTTTTTTTTTTTCCAAATACTTTTTATGGTAAAACATGCGTTCACATATTATTATCATGCACATATGATGTTTGTTTATGTGTATATTATATATTGTTTAATAAAATGTAAATGAATAAAATTTATTTTCAATATCTTCTCTTGCCTCTTTTTCTTTCTTTATTACCTTGAAAATGTATTGAACTGAAACTTATTGTAAACTTAAAGACATCTAAACATTCCTTTTGATTCTATATTTGTATGTACATATACAATAACATATGTATATATCGATAATAGTTGTGTTTATTTTCTGATCTGGTTTCTTTTCATTCTCTTACATTTATTATGTACAGAATTATTAATGGAATTGCAGACGTGTATTCGAAATAAGTAATTCCAATAGGAATATTGCAAATAAATTATTTTAAAAACAGTGGGTTCAGACATTGGGTCGAATGCATGCTTGAACTCAAATCTCACTTTTTCAAACCATACCTACGGCTTAAGTGTAATATTTGTTTAAAAAGTGAGATTTGAATTCGACCCAATATAAAATATTTCTTCCAAGAATGACGACGACATATTTTTTATTCATAAAAGTGTTTATTAAATAATATTAAACTCTCGTTGTAGTCACGTTCACATATAACGACGACGTCATATAACGATAATTGTTATTTTATTTTTCGTTTTTTAATTTTATTTATGATATTGATTTTAAATGAATATATTCAAATACTGTACCGGGAAAAATATCGTGAGAACGTTTTACTAGCAAAACAAGTTGAGAACGATCTTTTAAATCACGGTACGGTATAGAAACGTATTCACGGCGTCGTTGCCGGTATAGTATAAATATATTCATAAGAAATGCAAAGTATACATAAAAATTTACGTTGTCATGACCGTGTCATGAAGTGCCGCGGTAGTTGAAATTAACCGTTATTCTTAATAACATTTTAAACAGTTACATTTAACAGAACGAACAGAATTTTTTGAACTGTAATCAATTAACCTATAAAGGGTTTCAAGTCTTAAAAACTGCATGTATTTGAAGAACTCCTTTGTGACGTTTTTAAAAATTTTATATCTTATTGTTTTAAAAATGAAAATCTGAAAAAAATTTTGCTTTCTGACGTTCATATTAATAATTATTTTATATTTTAAGTTTGAAAGTTTTTTTTTGGTATGTTGTTAACTTTTAATGTAAACAGATTACTTGAGTTATTAAATAAACACCTTTTATGTTAGGTGAGTATCCAATTTTACATTTTTTTTTTCTTCAAAAAAGAATTATTAATGTTCGTTTTTACAAAAAAAAATTTAATTTATTTTTTTTTTCTTATTTTTTGATAAAAAGGCAATAACAAATGGACGTACGTACATTTATTTATTTATTTATTTAGTATGGAGTATCACAATTTTTTTGATATTGAAATTTTATATCCTCCGGTGTAAATTGATATAATACCAAAAATAAATTATGTGATAATTTTAAATTCTTATAATTTTCTTTTTAATCAATTACAAAAATAATTTATTAGTTATTTATTTAAAATTACTAAATCAATTGTTTCAAAGTAATTATTACATTTTAACACATTGAGTCCCAATGTATTATCAGGATAAGGGCCAATCTTTGTTGAAAGCAACCAATATTTTTAGTAATTTTAATTATAATTTTAAAGTTATAATAAATTAGCTTTTAATTAAATTAAATTTTATTTATTTTTATTAATAATCACTTAACATTTTATCTGATACATCTTGATTTTTAAATAATATTATATCGGCTTAAGAAAGCGTTTTTTTTTGCGTTAAAACGTCATACACTGGAGAACATTGGTAAACATTTTTGTTGTATAATCGAAAAAATATATTTTTATTAAGAAAATTAAAAATCTCGTTGGAGTTTAGAAATTTGTAAAAAAAAAAAGTAGAAACTTTTCGACAATCTTTCTACATTTTCTTAATATTTCTAAACTACATACATATATAGTATAACTGTTATGTCGTAACATTATTACTAGAACATTTTTAACATTTTTTAGAAATATTTTGTTTATAGAATTTAGAATTAAAAATTTTTTTATACATTCTGGAAAAATCACGGTTACACGATTTTGTAGCCAACTCTAAAATCCTTCCTAATTCATTTACATACCGGAAAAAACGTGTAACCCTCATTTTATGACAACTCTAAAATTTTTTCTAATTCAGAATCTCACATATATGTACATTTGGAATCTCAATCAAGATTCCCCTTCTTTCCAGAATATGTATATACATATAAATGAATTACAAGAGGTTTTAGAGTTTGTTATAAAATCAGGGTTATACTCCGTTCCAAAATATGTTTATATATATACCACCTATAGTATCTCTACATGAAAAATTTTGATTTTTGTTGGCAACATTAATTTCTATTTTAATGGGAATTTTGACTCACTTTAGTAACTCATTGAAGTAACTCATGGGACTTTGGACTGTGTACCGTATAGACGAGGTTTAATAATTTTTATTTAAATCGTCTTTGTACAATCGTCAGTTGAAAAAAAAAGTATATATAAAGCAGAAGAGTAATTTTTTTTTTCTTTGGGTAAGGATTGTGAGAATTGTCGAAATATACTGTACTTAATACTGCTAAATGAAGACAGCTTTAACTGATTAAAAATACCAGCCAAGTCTCAAAAGATTAAAACTAGTTTTAAATATTAAATATTAATTGTACGTTAACTCTAATAGATACCGGAGTTGCAGAGTTCCGTCAAGGTGTTCGGCCTCGTTCTTTTAGACTTTCATTAAAATTTCTAGATTAGCATTTTCGGAATGTAAAAGTTTTGACACTTCTACATTTATGTCCTCTTCTAAACGGGTTTTATGTTTTAGTGCATATTTTTTTATTTTTTTTCGTTTACACTGGGAACCTTTAGATCAATACCGTGTTGCGTAAAACTTTATCTCAGAAAATTTAGATACTCTGAATATTTGTTTGTTTGGCACAACTTCATAACTGTATGCAGCACAGCCAAATAGGCTTAATTATTTGGTTATATAAGAACATTTTATATTCTATTGGTAATCCAGTGTTTCGATCTGGGAGCCAATACATTATTCTATATTTCGATTCTAGTTTGACTGTTTTCTCTTTGACGTTCTCTTTGCATGTTAGCTTGATATCTAATGTTATTTCTAGCCTCCTGGACTATTAGTAATGAATGACGATGACGACTTATCAAAATATTTAGACCTGAATTACTACTTCTAGAAGAATTGACGGATTCAGCATTATTTCATCAAATTTGTCTTTAATTTGAGATATTTTATCAACTCACGGTATGAATTACTTGCCTAAGAAGAATGGAAAAATTTTATCATCATAAATATTTTAATATTGGGTCCGGAAAACTTTTCGTTTAAGAGTTTAAAAATACTTTCTTAGAATATTAGAAACGTTAAGAACCTTATTTTTCTGAATTGAAACCTTCAAAACACTTCAATTTAATTTTTAATATAAAAGCTCAAAACATCATTTTTGACCTATATTCTTTTTTTTTTTAGTGCATTTCTATGCCACATAAATGTAAACAGAAAATTACACAGCCTTTCCTTTTCAGGCTTGACTGTAAATGTGGAAAAGGGGAATAACTCTTACGACGTGTGTGCGATTAAAATTCACACTTCCTCGTTGTTTACAGCGTATTTTATAAGCTCTTACCCACTAGGCCACTGAGACTCCAACCTATATTCTTATTAGTCAAAGAGATATCTACAGTATTGTCAATGCTGGTTGCAATTTATATTTTTTTTCAAACAAATCAGCCTGCTAAAAGTTTTATTCATGGTATTTTTTATATGCTTTTATATTAACTCGTCGCTGTCGGTTTATTTATTTATTTATTTATTTATTTATTTATTTATTTATTTATTTATTTATTTATTTATTTATTTATTTATTTATTTGTCATTCTGTCACGCTTTTTATTATCTTCGTAATCTGTTAGCAACATTTGTAAGTGTAGTATGGTGCAGAGGATAGTGTACAGGTTTCAAAAGTGGGGATTATGTTGTTCGAATCCAGTTCACATGCAACATTTTTGTTTTTTTAACTATCTATTCATCAACATTTTTTGAATAAAATATGTATACATTTTTGTATATATCAATTTAAAACTTACATTTTTATCTCTTATTCATGCATACAAACATACACATTATATTTTTGATCTTTCCTGGTGTTTTGTATTAGCATAATTAGCAAAACACAATCCATACATATAATATTTTTATGTATGTTGCTAAGTTATTTTGTTTACAACATTTGTTTAGTATTTAAATCAAAATATTTGCTGTCAACATTCTTTAATGTATATTGAATTAATGCATATATGGTGCAGAGGAAAGTGTGCAGGTCTTGAAAGTGAATGTTAATATGTGGACTGTGGTTCGAATCCAATTCGTATATATGTATAATTTTTTTTTTTTTTTTTTTTAACTCTATTCATCAATATTTTTTAAATAAAATTTTATGTACCTACATAATATTATTTTTGTACATAGAAAAGAATATAAAAAGTAAAGATCATTACAAAATTATGCTTTTGCGCATTACGCATTATGATTTACAAACAAAAAATCTATTACGCATTATGATTTGTCAACACAAAAAATTAAAACTACGTATATAAATATGTACGTACGTATGTTACATAATATTTATTTATTTATTTATATTCAGGTACCGTGGTACATAAATGTGGTAGCTATAACCCTTGTTTCCTGATAGGAATATGTACGTGATATAATGATATATTATAAAGTATTTACATATTGCGATATATGAATTTTTTTTTTTTCTTATTTTATAATTATTGTACCCAGCCGGGAATCGAACCCGTGACCTCTCGTTCCCTTATGAATGAAAAGCGGTGCGTCAATAAATTATTTTGTTCCGTTCCATTTGTTTATAATTTAAATCAAGATATTTGTCAACATTTTTTACAGCATGATCTTATTAAGCGATTAGGTAGGTAGGTGTTCAAGGTTAGATGTTTGTTTGGATATACGATATACTACTAATAGTATACTATAGAAATATACAGTAAAGTACATTTATGTATATCTTTTTCATTCAAGTTATGTTGTTGGATTGTAATATTTATATAATCACAGTATTTTGGTACATATTTTACCCTGCGAGGTACTTTCTTTATTTATGAATTACATACTGGAATAAAAAATTTTTACTCTTGCTGTAATGGAATCGATTTAACATCTCTTAATTTACTTAAACATTTGGTATAAAATTATAAAACGTATTTTATATCAGAAACAATAATTAATTTATGTATGAATAAAAAATATCCCATATTTTTAAATTCAAATTATGTGTTTCATTTAAAACTAAAAAGTATAAAATAAAATAATATGTAAAAAAAATATTTTTTAAAATATGCTTTTATCGAAACCAAATTCGCCCCCTAAAAAGTAGAAAATAAAATTGATTGCAAAACTTTAGCTTTTTTGACTGTTATAATATAAAAGTGAATTGCTAGTGCAAGCATTTTGGACTGTTATAATATAAAAGTAAATTGCTGGAATAAAAAAGAAACACGAACTTCAAATTTCCTAGATTTTTATTTAACTTTATTCCAGCAATTTACTTTTATATTATAACAGTCCAAAATGCTTGCACTAGCAATTCACTTTTATATTATAACAGTCAAAAAAGCTAAAGTTTTGCAATCAATTTTATTTTCTACTTTTTAGGGGGCGAATTTGGTTTCGATAAAAGCATATTTTAAAAAATATTTTTTTTACATATTATTTTATTATGGACTAAACTATACTTATTTGAAATTAATCACTGAAAATTTCACTAACGAGGAAGAATACAGTTGCCTTTGCCAACTCTTAGATACCCGTACGAACCGTTAGTATGTTCACAGCCTGTCACTCTGCTCACAATATTATTTTTTTAATATTTTAGTATTTTAAAATAATTTGGGTGAATTTTATAATTTCTAGAACTATGGGTTGTACATATATTCAAACTATATGTTTATATGTACATTCCTCAAAAGCAGATTCTAACCTTCCACATAACGATTATCAATCCAAAACTTTTTCAAATATTCTATAGTACCATTTAATACTAAGCGGTAAATGTATATTAAATTTACTTAGTACAAAATAATAAATATAATTTTAAATATTATATTATATTATATTTAAATATTCCATTGACAGAATAATTTCTTATAAGTACAATAAAATACATATATATATGTAAATACGGCGCTATATAATATACATCTATACTCTTATCATTCACTCACTAATGACATATACGATATGTAAATAAACATGATATTATATAAGTATGTATATATATCGATATCATATAAATAAAAATTCTTCAAGCAACCGTTATGTTGTTTATTTATTTAGATTTTTATGTACTACGCATTATATCCTCAACAATTTCAAATTATCGAGTAAAACAAAATGGAAAAAATTCGTTAAAGAAATTTGTTAGAAAATTTGAAAAAATCAAGTAACACTTTCGTCAATTATAAAGTAACCCGATATTATTAAAAAAAGTTGTTAATAGAAATAAGAGTATAATGTTGGAGCTTTAATTTTTGTGTATTACTTAAAAAAAATTTTAACAGGTGTTCAAGTTACAAGTGTTTAAAAATAGGAAATTTTCAGTTTTTGACCCCTTATAGCTCCTAAACGGGGGGTGATACAAAAAAAATTTCTGAAATGACTCATACTTATTTTCAAAGATCTAACTTCTGTCAAAATTTCCAACTTAAGCCGTTTAGAAGATAGAAGGGTTGAAAGATTTTGTAAAATTTGAGTTTCACATAACGGTAAATTAAGACACCGTATGCCACAAATATATATTTATTGTATATATACTTTTAAAGCTAATAAAAGTAGTAATCGTTTGGCGTTTTCAAAATGAATATATACCTTATATAACTTGTGCTATAACAATTTAAATATAAAGGTTTTTTGAACCTTTGGGGAGCTGTAGCTCCGTAACGGGTAGGGCTACAAAAAAAAGTTATTAAAAATAAAATTAATATTTTTGTGAGATGTATCAGTAGTTAAAATTTTATAGCTCTATTACAAAAAAAATGTGGGGATCTAAAAGTTAGGTGTTTGAGAGCTACCCTAAGGCTTGGTCCAAACTCAACCAAAAAAAATAGGGAACCTACAAATTACTCCTAAAATATTTTGTGTAAATTTCAAGATTCTAGCTTTCTTAGTTTTTGAGTTAGCGTGCTGACGGGCGGACGGACGGACGGACGGACATGGCTCAAAAGTCTTAGAATTTTTTTCTGATCCGATCCATACCTTTGAAGGTATATCTAGCTCGCTTATTTCGAGGTGTTACAAACGGAGGAGTAATTTTATTATACCCGATCCTATCGTACGGGTATAAAAATTGGGTCATATGTGTCTCCTCTTTCTTGAGTACATATTATCATAAAGTTAGCAAAAAAAAAACAATTATTGCGCAATTATGGGTGGATGATTTTTTTCGTACCTTAAAATAAATTGTATAGAAATTAAATTAAACAGAAGTGTATTTACTGTTTCTTTTCTTTACTTGTATTACAAAACGTATAGATCAAAATCAACAAAATAAATAAATGGTGTAGGGTGAAAATCCTATTGACACTTTTGATTAATTTTCACTGTAGACTTTAAAATTCTGACTTTATTTTAATGGCAATTTTAATAAAATCCCACTAAAAATTCAACTTAATTCTAGACGAAGGTAATTTTGATTATAATTATATATAAAGCGTATGATTTATTAGTATGTATTTGAAAAAAAGAAATTTTATAAAAAAGGTTTCTGCTTTTATTTGTTCATCAAATAAATTTTTTTTTAACGCTTATGTTATTGTTTTCACTGAAACATTATAGAGCTTGAGTATACTTTTCTTTGGCAGTAACAAAAACTAAAACAAAAAAACATTGAAACAATTTTTTAAAAAGAATATTTAGCTTACATTGTTTTATTATTTTTATTTTTAGTACCTTTTAACAATGTCTTTATGGTAAAATTGCCTTTTTGTAAGTAAAAACAAAAAAAAAAGAAAAATAATTGAGAAGGAGATAAAAAAAAAAGCTGCACAAAAATATTAAAAAGGATAATAAAGGCATCAAGAATGTTTGTGTTTTGAAAAATGTTTATTTGTTACTTTTTATCATTTTTTCGTGCAATACTATAAAGATAGGCCTGTGCACATGATACAACAAGCGTCAGTCAAAGATAGAGATTTGAATAAACAAATAAAGAATATAACAAAGTAATTAATTATTAAGCTTTTATTAGATTTTAATGGTAAAAATTCAAAGAAATTCATATTCAATCAAAACTTCTTATTATCTTGGTTCGAACACAGTTCTAATGTTATAATAAGTTAGATATTATGTTTCTAATACTCAAAAAGAAACAATAATATAATATAACATTATATAGTTTATAATTTATATAATCTTAAAAGCTAAAAGTAGTACTATCAGTACAACTAAACGTGACAGAGAGCTAGAGCCATGAATATTAGCCGTGCTGAGATTAAATAGAAGATAGAAGGAGAACTAAGACTGGATAAGAAGTTTCACACGTATTATTAGTTTCACAAGTGTGACCGCAGTCAAAATATTTCAAGAATAGGAATCCGAAGGAAACTAATTAACATTTTTACATATTGCAAATCAATGCTAAGAATAATAATAGAGTATGCACAAATTAAGATTCATCGCGGATGGATTCTAGAAAGTTGTTTACATATTTGGATTAGTGGCAGCGTTAAATTTTGTTAATTCCTCAAATTAACTGAAAGGAACTTAAAAGAAAATATCAAACAATTGTTTATATAAGATTATTGAGAACATGTTATAAAGAAATTCGACATTTGGATTTAAAAATAATACCGGACATAGTAATAAATCTAAAAATTCCCTAAAATAAAAATGTATGCAGTGAATATTTTAAGTAGTCTTCTTTTTCTCAAAGATAAAACTATAATATTGACTTTTTAATTTGTAAAGTCAAAATCCTTTTTTGGATATGTGCTGGATCATGTGTAAAGCCCTTATTAGTCAAGTATAAAATTTAAAAAAAATGTATGGTTTTTATAATCGACAAAAAAAAAAATTATTTCAGACAAAAATACATCAAAAAATAATAAAACCCACTTATAAAATATATGCTATATCGTTATTAAAAGAAAATAACTCTTAAAAATTATCTTAGATTTTAACTGTAAACTGTTTGGACAAAAAACGTTAAATTTTTTTAGTAAAACGTAATTTTCCACAATTCTCTTAGATAAACGCTAAAATAGTAAGAAAAAAATTTATAGGTTATTTTCTTTGGCAATTCAACATCCCATTTTGATACCAGGATTCTTGTCGTAGATTGCTAGTTGAGATATATATGAGATAACCGTCTCAATAATTAGTAGAAATTTTGTTCATCAAGATTGCTGCTACACTGTTAGTATATAGAATTCTTCGTAGTATTTCTCGGAAACATAAAACTAGAGCTAATTTCTACACTTAATGGTGTTGATATTTAAAATTAATATTCTGAACAAAACATATAAGTTAAAAATGTATATTATTCTAACGGGAACACCAATTTTTATATATTGCGCGTTTCGTGGGAATCATCGAAAGACACTATAGAAGAGTGAAATGAGCACAAGTCCTATATGAATGTGAGGGACTTTAACCCACTAAACAATGCCTTCCCTTTTTGAGCAAACAATAGGTTTTAAGACCTATGGTACTCATGTACTGCTTGGTCAAAAGAATTCTGAGGGTTTAAAATGGATTCTGAGAATATAAAAAAATTGAAGAAACTAATTTAAAAAAAGAACATTTTATAATAGGTTTTATGTAATGTCGCATTATATTATTATTCATAAAAAAAACAAGTTCTTTAAAGCCGCACATTTTCCAAAGGACAATTATCTTAAAACGTTTAGAATTGTGACTAACACCAGAATTTCTAATTCTTTTAAGAATTTCATATATGTATAAGAAAAAATTGTGGAAAAGCAAGAGACACTTTCTTTTATTTGAAGGAAACCCTATATAATTAGAAAAGCTGCCACCAAAATATATTAAAATACATATAATGTTGAAACTTTAGTTTTTGCGTTTTATTTTGTAAAAATTTCTGAAGCTACCTATAGGATACCTATAGGATTCTGCGAAATAACTTATTTTAATTCTGTAAATATCTTTCTTCACTCAACATTTTAAATATTAACTAAAAGCGTGTAGAAGTGAAAGAAGCAAAATACTGGAATATTTTTTCTTCATATAACGGTAAATTTAAATGCTAAATTGCAAAACCTGTATAAGTTTAATATTAATTTAAAATTGAAAAACTTTTAAATGGAATCTGAGATATATACATTTCAAATAGGGCTTCTTCAAATTTTGAGAAGCTGTAACTCCGTAATGCGTGTGGTGTAATTAAAAAAATTACTACACAACATTAATATTTTTAATGAGGACTATCTATATATGGTTAATTTCGTCACCCTTGCTTGCACGGTAAAGAAATGTTGTAAACAGACACGTGAAGAAATAGATAGATGAATCGACGAACAAACAAAGTGAAACTTATAAGCCAATTTAAAAAATGTTTTCTTTTTACGAGGGAGGTGGGAAACATCAAAAGCCATCTAGGGTAGTGTCGGACTTTTAGGTACTGTTCCTCTAAGGTAGTAACCAACTAAACACCACCACCCTTTTAAACCAAACTTCAGGATGGGACCTTTAATACAAAATCTATAGTTTGGCTTTAGGGATAAGGATGTAGGAAGGATTTTTGGGAAAATTAGGATTAAAAACCATTAAAGAAAAATTTCAAGAAATGCATTTTTAATATTTTAATTTTGATAGGAAAAAATACAATCCTACGAAACGTTCTTTGAAATGAAATCTTGGAAAAAAAATAAGTATGATATTTTAAGTTTATACGAATTATATTTTACTAAAAACAAGAAAACTCACAAGTTAAAGATGCTCTAACTAATTTTTAATACGTTTCTGTTATGTTTTATTTTTTAACTATCAAAAAAACAAAAACTATCGAACAAAATGACATAGCTATTTTTTATAAGGAAGAAAGAAGAAACACATAGTTCTAAATCTAAATCGAAATCTCAAATCCAAAATCGAAAAACTGAAAAACTTAAATTCTAAAAGTCCTAAATTATAAAGTCCCAAATTACAAAACCACAATTTATAAAAATTTCATTATGAAGAACATTATTTATAAATTATGGGATCGGTGAATTAAAATTAGATAACAAAATGT
The DNA here is from genome assembly GCA_947095535.1 of Poecilobothrus nobilitatus. Lineage (NCBI taxonomy): Eukaryota > Metazoa > Arthropoda > Insecta > Diptera > Dolichopodidae > Poecilobothrus > Poecilobothrus nobilitatus. The sequence goes on along the minus strand of OX352772.1, from coordinate 319,880,708 downwards.
ATTTACTGCATTTACCGGATCACAATAATATTCTATTCAAAAATGTATTCCTCCTCATGGAATACTGTTATAAGAAGAAAAATTTTTGATGGATAAAAATTACATTTTCAAGATTTTCTATTTTAAAAACTTGCCACATGCAAGTTTATTTAAGACAACATATCCAAAAGTTTGATTCAATTTACTAAAAAAAATTGCTTATTCAAGAACGGGTAAATGGACCTCAATCAAATCGATTCACCGAATTTCTAGGCCAAGGAGCGGTAAATGTCTAAATAAAGAACTCAATTGATCAAATCATTATAAATCAATTACTTTTTTTTAGATTTATATTATCAATTTTTTATTAAGTGTATTTTAAAAATTTGCCACAGATTTTCTTGAAGACAACATCCACGATCCACCACCAAGGTATGATTCAAATTGCCGAAAAATTTTTCTTTCAAACTTCTATGCCAAGAAGCAACAACTGCATAAATAGTAAACTCAATTGATCAAAATGTTCATATCAAAAATAATTATTACTCTTTAACCGCGGTTGTTCTTCCACAAACAAATAAAACCTTCAGTGCTTTATATTTCAGATTGGATTATTTAATCTAAGATAATTTTTGAAACAGTACTAAACTTTAGTATTACATTTTTAACATTTTCAAGTATTAAAAAACAAAATTATATTTTTACAACTGTTCTTGTTCGTTTTGATACTTTTAAAACTTTTCTTTTTAAGAGAATTTAAACATTATTTCAATTGAAAAATTAAATAATCAACAAAAACAAAACATTTAAAAAGAAAAGTTTTTATGAAAATGTTTTTGCAAAATGTAAAATCTTGTTGTATAATTAACAGTTATTAAAGAAAAATTAAATATATTCATGGATAAAAATTGCAACGAATAGAAAATATCTTTTAGATAAACTTTTTGCAAAAAAAGAAAGAAAATTTTTTTTTTTTTATACAAATTTTTGTTATTTTTCCTCCAGTTATTTGAAAATATTTTTCTACTCGTTCTTCTTATCTAAATTAAATTAAATTTTTAATAGATTTTGATTAAATGCTAAAATTTATATTAAAGAAGCCGGTCTAACAAAAAAACATTTGAAAGCTGCAGGTAGGTACCTACAGTGTGTACTGCTGGTATAATATGTTGAGAAAAATAAAATATTATTTTAATTTTAGAAAATTTATTAATATTTTAATTGAAATTTTTTAATTATAGATTTAAAAAATTTCTTAAAAACCTCGTCTGCTAAATGTGACAAAAGCGATAAAACATATAAATAAGTCTTGAATTTTTTCAACCGTAAGTTTGTGGAACATCTTAATTGGATTTATTGAGTAAAAAATTGTTTTTTATTTATACTTTTTGTCCACAAAATAATTTTATTAATATTTTATTTTTTTATAAGTCTTAAATTATTATATTTATTTATTATAAAGCCTATATATATTTCGGCATCACTGCCATCATCAGGACGAATACAATTTAATACTCTTATAAATAAGCCGCTACTCAAAAACTAAACTGGATTTTCAGCTAACAATACGTACCGATGTGTCAATATTATATGTATATGCGAATTCGCAATTAAATTTAACTTTTTATACCCGTATGAACTATGCTCAAGGGTATAATAAATTTACCATTATATTTGTGACACCTCAAAGGAGTTGAGCTAGATATGGTGTTAAAGGTATAAATCCGCTCGGAATCGAATTGTGAGTCTATTAAGCCATTTACGTGTAGCTGTCATACAAACTCCACAATATAAATACATCTCGGTAATTAATGTCGGTACTAAAACATCTGAAATTTTTTAAAAGATTCATATCCGTAGTCATATCCCAGAATAATATTGTCACCTATTCTTTATTTTATATTATAATTTTCTAATCCTATAATATGTTACTTATAAAAAAATTTTAAGAAATCAGTATTCTCTACTTGTAAATAAATTTTAGGCTGTCTTTACCAATCTGACTATATGTACAACAGGTTGCGATTTTTACGTTTAAGCGGCAACACTTTGCTTTGTTTGAGTTAACATTTTGACAATTAATACATCTTTTACACATCTAGTTCTTAATACCGTGAAACCTCACTTCAGCAAATCAGTAGCAATATTTTGAAAGAGAACTGCTGTCAAAACACTAAAATAATATTTAAAGCAGTGCCTAAGTGCCTAATCCAAAATAATGTTTTATCTGATTTCTATCAAGTTAGTTATAAATCTCCAAAAATTTTTAGATATTATAAATAAAAAACAAAACTTCAATATTACTTGGTGGATCATAATTTTTTACACCTCTTAATTTTTTATTGTGTATTGTGTCTCATTGCTGATGGCATACAGTTCTGAAATTTAATAACACCCACTATTGATGATGTCTAACATTTTGGCATTTCTTTACACCATATTTTCTTTAAACATGAAAATTTGAAATAAAATATTTGTCTAACTTTTTTGTAGGTATTTTTTTTTTTTCAAGTTTACCTTTTGTTTTTTTACAAATACATACAAAAGATACAAATTTATTTATTTTTTATGAAATCCTTGAATTTTTTTTTGTTTTTTAAGTATTTTTCGGATACTCGTGCATTCATATTATTGTTTTTCTATTGACATGAGTAAAATATTCAATTTTAATAAATTTCATTGTCACGTGTTAACTTTGAATTTACAACTGACTTCAAAATCAATCTGAAAATAGAAAATTTTTCAAAATAAAAAAAGAAAATTCTTGTAATCAATTAGAATCATATATTATAGAAGAGATTTAAGATAGGTTTATTACATAGGATATATTTAAAATATTTTTGTTACCTTTAAAAAAATTATAGTTAGTTATAACTTCCTAATCCAGCCAATGCTGTAGTGGCTAAAACATCGGCTTTTCATACGGGTTTCAACTCCAGCTGAGTCGTATAGATTAATTAAAAATAATATAGATTTTTCTTATAATAATAAATATATAATTAGTATCAAATAATTAAATTAAAAATATGTATATTTATGCCCTATCAATTATAATTAATATCATATTGTAATATATATAATAAGATAATAATAAAACATAATTCTTGAATGAGATAATAGATGGCGTAGCAATAAAGAAACGTCTCATAGTCTTGTGCAATTGCTACAGCCGAATAATCAACGACTTAGTAAAATAATGATTCCAGAAACTGAAGCTTAGTCAAATCTGAATAATAAATGAATTAGTGGGTGCTCTATGCTCTTTATAGGAGTGACAAGGAAAAAAAAAACTTTTTGTATTAAATTTTAAGTTATTAGGTAGGCTTGTTAGAATAGAACAAAGAATCTGTTATTTTAAAATTTTAAATATAACATGAGAAATATGATTTTCAACATTTAAATTAAGGATTGCAACTAAGGCATGATAGATAAAATCAGGTTACAATAAAAATTTTTAGTTTTCAGTTTGAATGAAAAACATTAATTTTAGGTATTTCAGGACAGGAGTTCACTGGATTATTTCACCTGGTTGAATATAGTAAAAATGAACTATCATATTAAATTTTATTACATAAACGTTCATTAAATTTTCTTCAAAAAAAAAAATAGAGTTTGATTAAACAAGAATTGTTGTGTTTGATATAACAAATAACGTTTTTACTATAGCTTCCAGTTTTATTATTTGTGTCTAATTTTGATTGTTTACTTTCTGAGTACAATATAAATACAAATTGACATAACATTTTAACACTTTTTTTGTGATTGATATCAAATTTAAATGAAACAAGGCAGTATGTAAAATCAAAAGTTTATACAGGCGCATATTTTCCAAAAGACAGTTAAATTTAAAAGCTAAATTGCAAAAAATTATATAATTAAGATAGGTCCAGTTTTGTTTATATCTTTGTTTGTTTTTTTGTTATTTATGCATTCCTAAATCGTCCATATAAATTTTGTCGGAAAGTTTGTCTGAACTCAAGGCGTCGTAAAGTACTTTTAGTTTCGCATTGATTTTAGATTAAACATTTTTATTTTTTCGTTGTCCCATTTATACGTTTACACCGATTAACATACGTGATTGTACGCTTCCACCGATTGATATACGTATACGTGAAATGTATTTCCTTACCGAAGGAGTTCACTGAATAAATATGGTTATGCTCCATTAACCCGTTCAGGCACGTCGACCTACAAAAAACAAGTATACAATCTCTCAGGGTTCTTTACGATGTGTGTGGAATTCGAACCTACACTCCCGTGATATTTACAGCCTATTTTATGTACTTTTACCCAGTTATTCCACAATGTTAATTTTTTTACGAGACCTATCCAAAACACAATTTCAATTGCATTGTTCTATCTTAAATCGTGTAGAAGTTTTGTAAACAGATGGATGGATGGACAGAGTAAAATTAATATATGCTAAATTTTTTGAATGATATGCTAAAAAAAAAACAAATGGTATTTCCTGTTAAATTATCTATTGTTATGCCTTTAAATTCTACAAAGTCTACAAAGTAAACGATTTTATACAATATATTTAAATTTATACGAGCATCTATAGATAAATACATTTAATTCATTACTTACGAATTTTTTTTGAAAACAACAGATCAAAAGAATACAAAAAATACAGAATTGTTAACGTATTATAATTAAAGTTTCTAATATTCTGTTTTATGTTATAAAATTTTAAATATTCCAAAATGTTTTTTTTTTTAAATTGGAAAAAAAAAAAACGAAACACAAATTTAATCTTTAGAATTGGATATTTTGAAAGCATTGAATCCAAAAGAGTTTCGAATGTTAGAATCATATGGGAAATTAATTAATAAATTAGTAGGATAAAATTAAATCTGTTTATTTAATTTAGACATAATATTATAAAATAGTTTTTATTAGTTATTTTTGCTTTTTTAAGTTCTAACAGTTCTAACAAGTTAAAAACTGTTAAATAATTCTAACAAGAAATTCGTTTTTTTTTCCTGTTCAATAAAAAAATTTAAAAAAATATTCTTTTGTTTAGATGAACAAAAAAAAAAAAATATAAAAATGTAGGTACCATATTAATTCATGTGAATTTGCAAATACTTACAATATGATTGCCAGATAAATTTAATTTTTGTATAGATCTTTGTTAACTTATCATATTTTTTCATATTTAGGTGTACCTATATCATATATTTAAGAAAAAAGTCTAAGAGCTATACATTATTTGTATATTGGTCTCCTCTATTACTTTAAGTATACTGTCGGATTTCAACCAATCTTTTCCACCAATTTTTCTTTGTAAGATACACCTTGAAAACCTTTTCAGATAAAAGAATCTTTTGACCTATTTTGAAAGACCTAGAAGAAAATATATCTCAAATATCTTTTTATTATCCTAGAAACATACCGTAATTTAGAGTTCTGCTTTATCTGTTTTAAAGGCGAGTATACAATTTTTTTTTTTTTTAGGACTACTTTTCATTTTTTAAGAAAAATCTTCTACATAAGTATACATAAAAATGTTTGCCTTTAAATTCAAGTGATATAATAAACAAAATGTATATATATATATTTTTTTAATGCATTTCTTTGTCACATAAATGTGAACAGGAAATTTAACAGGCGTTTCTGTAAATGTGGTAAGGGGGAATAATTCTTACGAAGTGTTGTGGGATTCGAACCCACACTCCCTCGGCGTTTACAAAGTATTTTATGCTCTTACCCACTAGGCCACCGAGCCCCCAAAAAAATATATGAAGTATAAAATTAAATTTGACGCTCGTAATGACATCATCGCTAATTCGGACCATGGCAGAATATGTTTATTTATATCGAATAATATTTGTTGAAAATTTGAAGGAAATCTGAAAAGATATCTTTATTTAATCTTAATAAATGACATTTTATTTCCCCGCAAAGGCAAGTGAGAATCTTCAAGAGATACCAAGAACACCCGCTTGGTTTATCAGATTCTTTTAGACCAAAATCACTGATAAAACCCTTAATTTCCTATGCAGTATATTCGCTATTTAGGGATAAGGATATAGAACATGGATGCGGAAACTTTGAATTGGAGGGAAATTTACTATTTTGCAACAGAGACGAAATTAGTTTCTACAAACAGTTACTACAAACAGTAATATATAGCACCTCCTGGTGTAGCCAGGCCAATAGTAAAGCCAGCTACACTGGTACGCTCTATACCATCACAACTATTATTATTTTACGATATAAAATTACTATTTATTGTTATATGATCTGACCAGGATTTAAATCCAAGACCTACGATTGAAAGACTTTTTATTTAAGCATTATGTCATGGGGACCAAATCATTGATTGACAAGAACAGAGATTATGTTATTGGGTACCTATTAATAATTAAAAGTAATGTAAAATTAAAATTGTTTTCGGTTTCTTAAAATTCATTTAGAGTTTAGTATATTATTTTGTAAATTTTAAGCATGACTTTGATTTAGTACATACTGTCCGTCTGTCCGTCCGAACGCACGATAACTCAAAAAATAATGATGCTATCTTGATGAAATTTATACTACTGCAGGTTAACAATGACTAAAGAAAGGCGGGGATTGTAAATGGGCGAAATCGGACCATGGGTTCGAGTACCTCCCATACAACTCCCAAAACCGGACACGCATGTCTTCGAAATTAACAAAGATAGAAACTTAAAATTTTGTACGAGTGTGCTTTTTCCTGAATCCCTGATATCCTAAAATTTGAGATGAATTGGAGTGGTTGCTCGGGTACCTCCCACACAACTCCCAAAACCGAAAAAGCATATATTCGAAATTAATAAAGATAGAAACTTCAAATTTGGATACCTTCTTCCTGGCACCTTCACACACTTCCGAAGACCTAACAAGCATATCTTTGAATTTAATAAAGATAGAAATCTGAAATTTTGTACAAAGGTTGTAAAAGCATTTATTTTTTTTTAGCTTATATTAAATACCTAACTAAAATAACTTATGGATTTTTAATTTAATTTGAATTTTTTAGGTGTAGAGTATAAACAAGTCGGTTGCATCGACTTATTGTTGAGTCTAATAGAGTATAAACAAGTCGGTTGCATCGACTTATATTTACTTGTATTTTTTTTGGGTTGGATTAGAAAATTTATATTCTATTTTTAGTTACCAGGAATTATATTAGGCTTACATTTAGACTTAGGTTTATTAATACATATACTAAATTTTTAACAATTATAATTACTTATAGCCTGGAGCTATATATACAATTAAACTAAATATTTGACATATTCATATTTTTTATTTTTGAAATATTGTCCAAATTGCTGCTATATTGTCATAAATTCTTTTGTTTTGGTTCAATATTCCACTTAGAGGTCAGATTTTATGCACAAAATACTACAAAACTAAAATGAACGTTACGAAATGACTGTTGCTTACTTTAAGAGAGAAAATAATATATACGAATATGTATGTATATGTGTTACTGCTTATTTTTTACAACACATTTTTTTATTATATTGGTAATCCTAATATTTTATTCTATTGTCATAAAATCTTTTATACATAAAATACTTTATATACATACATATGTATATAACATTATATAATATTATTATATAAAAATTTCTGGCCAATTTCATTTCGAATAAAAAAGGAGTAAAAAAGAGACTTTCAAAATATTTTAAACCATAAATATGTCAATTTGTCATAGAAGCAAGGGTTATCACATCAATCAACTTTGAATGACAAAGCATTCTTTTGAACCGAATGTTTCAAAATAATAGTATAAAAAAAAAATGTTTTATTTTATTTTTATTTAACTTTTTCATGTACATACTTTAAATATGTTTATATTTTTTTATATAAAATATATTCATACATAGATATATGCTTGATCGATATCCCGAAAAAATTATTTAGCTATTTACTTGTAAAAGAAACTTTTTGTTATTTGATTCATGTGACCTAATTGATTTTATATTGTTGATTCAATCTTTTTCAACATTTATTAAAATGGTTTGATTAAATCTTTTCTTTCGATTGAGACTTTAAAAAGTTTTCAATATTTCAGGTTTCCAATAATACCTTTAATACAATATTATAGTTTTTATATTAAAAACTGCCTCTACTATCTGTGATACAATGATTTCCTAAAGTTCCTTTTATTAGTTCAAACTAAAAAATTGAAAAATTTTCCTAGCTGGTAATGAATAATATAAGAACTAACTAATATTCTTATATTAGTAGAATAGAATAGCGACTCCTATTATAGAGTTCTAACTAGAAAAACTAATCGTATATGGAAAAAGATACCTTAAAAAGTGAAATGACAAGTTGTTTTATTAAGATTTTAAAGTTCAGTCTGACGGAAAAAAGTGCATAAGTCAAAAAAATCGAATTTTTATTTTTTTTGGTTCAATCGCATTATTTTATCGAAACTGATGTTCTGACAAATCCATGAAGTCAAAATAACCATGTTTTGGCTTAAAAATAACAAAAAAATAATCAACTTAAATATTTTTTCACTTTTTTGGGAGCAAAACCCTTAAGTCAATTATTTCCTAACTTAGTACAAAATTTCAAATTTTATCTTTATGCATTGAAAACAATAGTAAATAGTAAATATTAATTGGATACAACAATTTGATTTAGTAAAAATGTTTGAATTGAAACATAAAAAACAAACGCTCTTCCACAAAATATCAAAAAATGAATTATGTAATTTTATCCATCAGACTGAGGGGTTTCCGCATTTTTTAGATTATTCGTAAATTTCTGAAATTAAATCTTCTCTATTGCCTTGTATAGGTTCAAAAATCTAATTCATACAATACATATTTCTTTTAGAATAGATTATTAATTGCCTCGTTTATTTATAAATACATGATATAACTTACAGTTTGTATATAGATATTGATATGACATTAGATTTTATATAAGAGAAATATTTTTCTGAAATTCTGGTGAAATTTGTGAAAATAATGCTGAATTAAAAATAATAACGGTTACGAGGAATGGTTGTATCAAAAACTCGAATTACATTTTATTATTTTTGTCATTTATAGCGGTAAAATAAAGTTTAGAAACATGGTGTTGGAAAAAATACAATGCTTACTACAAATTTATTTCCTTTTTTTTTATGAGTGCTATACTTTTTTAATATTTGTAATTGATTTCTATTGAAGAAACAAAGAAAGAATTAATAGATAATAAATTAGGTAGTAAGAAAATATTTGGATAAATATAAATCGGCAGGGGGAAATCAAGCCTGGAGCAATAAGACCTAATGGCCCTTATTTCACATTTGAGTTTGAGAAATAAGGGCCCAATTCGTTAAATTTCGCGGTAGGTCTAATTTCTCATTTCAAAGAGAATTAAAGCCTGTAGATCTTATTTCACTTTAGAAATATTATATTATTATTATATTATTCCAATTACAAATTTGTAGCCGACTGTAAAATCCGAATATTTTTAACAGGTTTCTAACAATTTTCTATATTCTGGTAAGCCCTGTGGCCTTCGCGCCCTCTCTTTCGTGCCACTCTTCGCTTCTCTCTTAGCCGATCCCTTCACAACTCCCTTCACACTTCCCTAGAAGGAATTGGAACTACTGCTGCTACTGCACCAGCGCACGATATCGGCGCTGGGAATGCGGTCGAGGGCGAACCAGCGCGGGGGTAGCAGCCCTTATTCCTTCAAAACAATTTTTTTTTGTTTTTCATAAAAATGTCTAAATTTTCAGAAAATTTATTATTATATTTCACAAAGAACAGTCAAGATTAATTACTTTTGTATGGAATGCTGAAACATTATTCTTTTCCTCCATGATTTCAAATTCTTTGTAATTAGGAGAGATTTTAGAGTTGGCTTCAAAATCAGAGTTAAATCAGCTTTTTCCAAATTAATTATAAATATTCTAGAAAAAGCTGTAATCCTGATTTTGTAACCAACTATAAAATCCCTTCTGTTTTAGAGTCCCGCATACACTTACCTATATTCATATTTCGGAAAACGGGGCAATCCAGATTTTGTAACCAACTCTAATAACTGAATTAAGTTCGACAAAATTATTACATTAAAAAGTGAAATAAGTTTGAATGGTGAATTTAAACGTAATTTTTTAATTTTTAACTTGTCGAACTTATTTTATTATGAAAAAACACTGACTGACGAACTTACGGAGTGAAATGTGCCAAAAAAACAGAAAACATTTTATTACTTAAATAAACTGAAATATGGGAATTAAATTATAAAAGAAAAATATTAAAAAATGTTATTATTGGAATAATAAATTACAATTAGGCTTTAATTTCATTATTTTGAAAAAATAATTAGGCCTTATTTCTCTTTGGAATAAGAAATAAAGACTAATACGCTTAATTTAGCGATTTAGGCTTTATTTCTCATTTCAAAGTGAAATAAGGCTTATTAGGCTTTATTGCTCTAGGCCTTATTTTCCCTGGTCTATAATTCTTCAGGATGATTAGTATTCTGAATTCTCTTATAGTAATTTCATACATAATTGTAATTTTTCCAGTAAGCTAACCATATTTTTTTGCTTAAATATGAAGGGTGGGCTAAGACTTCAGTAATACCTAAACTCTAGGTTCATAATACATCTTCAAAACGTACTGGAACCTATTTAACAAGAGTTGATTTTAAATTTTCTTAGATTTATATCACGATGATACCACTCTAATGGAAGAGGCTTTGTGAGTTTCTCAGATCCATGACAAAGAGATTTCATCTAAATATCGAAACTGCCTCTTGGAATATTTCTGTATGCTTCATAACATACTGGGATAGGTACGAAAAAAAAGTGTTTCACTATCTCTATAACGTCAATTCCCCTTCAAAGTTTACAATTAATTATGCAATTAGGTATGGTTCCCCTAATTCTCTAGCATATCTACGAATAAAACAATGGCCTGTAATAACACCAACAAATTGTACTTATTCTCTAAATTTAGAGAGAGAGAATACATTTGAATCTTTTTAAACTCAAGCTCGCAGTCACATACATCTCTCATTGTACTGGAACAAATTAGTGATTTTATTATACAGAAAAGTCAAAAGGAAAACTTTAAATTGTCTCCTTAAACTTTATTTTTTCTCGCTTTAATTTCTTTTCTTTTCTTTTAACAGGAACAATGATATCATCTAATTCTTTAAAAAATTGTAAATTAAAATAAGAATTTACTAAAGTTTTTATTTTTTTTTTTTTTTTTCTTTTAAAAAATAATAAATGGTTGAAATTGTTATTGTCAGGAAATTATGAAAAGAATTTCAAACAATGTGTCTTTTCAATTTAATATCTTCCTTTTATATACAAAAAAGAACAAAAAAAAAAAAAAGAAAATTTCCTACCTACTAGAAATTATTATTACTTTTATTATTATTTTAATTATTATTATCTTTCTAAAATATTAATAAAAGAATAAAAATTAAAAACTTTAAAATGCCAGAGATAATAATAATATGTATTTAAAAAATATTTCATCACTTTTTATTTTTTTGTTTTTTTTTTTTTTTTTTTTTTTTTTGTTTTGGAATTAGAATTAGTCTGTTAATGATAATAACAAACAACACAATTACAACTGACATCTAATTTTATATATATATTTATAATTTTCATTATATATATATATATAGATATATTTCTAATGTGGTTCTACTATAAAATCCAAATTTTAAAATCCAAATTTTCAAAATTCAAACCTTCAAAATCAAAATGTGTTCAAATACAAACTTTAAAAATCCAAACATGTATAATCAAAATAATAGACAAAATAAATATGGTAATTCATTCATGCATACTCTGGCAAAAGCGTATAATTCTGATTTTGAAACCAACTCTAAAATTTTTTCGTATTATTTTTCTTTAATAAATATTTTTCCTACAAAATTTTTAAAATTGTGGAGTGGAGGCTGAAACAAATTATTAAAAACCTGATTTTGTAACCAATTCTTAAATCCATCCTTATTCATATATATCTAGATATTCTGAAAAAAAAAAAAGTTTAATCCTGACTTTATAACCTACTATAAAATCGCTCCTAATTATTTTTGTTATATGCGCATATTTCTATAACAAAGTGATCAAAATGGTAGAGGCTGCCATTCCCAAACCTCTGCTAAATGAACATTTGAACACTGATATTATAGTGAAATACTATTGTTCTAAAAATAATATGTACATATGTCTAAACAAAAAAGTACTGCATTTTGATGCATTTGGATTTTGAAAATTTAGCTTTTGATGCATTTGGATTTTGAAAATTAGGCTTTTGATGCGTTTGAATTTTACAAATTTAGCTTTTGAAAAAGTTTGGATTTTTGATGTTTTTGATGTTTGGATTTTTGATGGATTTTTTTTTTTGGATTTTAAGCGTGATCCTATTAATGTTTGTGTGTCAAATTCTATATTCTATTTCAAAATTTTACCTTAAACACTTTAATACCTTCTCTACATGCATGCAGATCCCAGTACAGAATAGCATATTTTTACTTGTTAAGTATATTATATAGTAGATAGCAGGTTTTATGTACTACATCATATTCATATATAATATGTATATAGTATATACACATAATATTTGTACATGCATTTAATACAACATTAATTTTAATCCTTGTTCTTTAGAAATTTTTATAAAATTTAGTAGGTATTTTTTTAAAGTAGAATTTGAATTAAATTATAATCTAAATAGAATAATGAAACGAAGTAAAAAAAATCTAGATGGGCTAAATAATAAAAATGTTTATGTTAAAATGAAGCCCTTAAAATTACTTAACAAAATATGGTGTATAAAAGTATAAAATAAGAGGTTCTCTTAACACTTAAAAAAAACGTACGTTATAATTTTTTCTTTTATTTGAAAAGCTTAAAAAAATCTATGAAAGTTCTAAATCATTTCAGAATATTTATCTAATCTAATTTAAATGTTAAAAAGTAAGCTGCATTTTGAATTGTCCTGAAAATAATTATTAAAAATCTAAATCCTGTGTAAAAAACAAAAAAAAAAGTAAAGGTGCTTTTAATATGAAAAATAACATACATACCTATATATACATGGGTGCGAGATAAAATTCAAGGACAAAATCTAGAATTTGTTAAAAAATCCAGAAAAAACTAAATTAAGAGAAGACAAAATTCAGAAAAGATAAAATCTAGATTTAATATGTAATAACTCAGTATAATTTTTTTTTAGTTTTATACCTTTTAATACTTTATTTAATACTTAAGAATACTTCAGGTGTTTTCTTCGGTTAAAAAATAAATTAAGTTTAATTAATAAAAAATTAAATAAATAAGAAATAATATGTATATCTTAATAAAAATTATATTTTATATTAAATAAAGATTGATACTTATTTTTTTAAAATAATATCAAACCTGATTCTTACCAAATGGGTTTTGGTTTGAGTTTTCTTGCCGTATTCAAAATGAGAATTGTTTAAATATGTAGTTGAAGTATGCGGGCGGTAGTCCACATCTATAAAAAAAATTAAATTTTAATATAAAAATCATTTATGATTTATGCAATATTTATCATTTTTAAATTCATTTTTATATGATTTTAATGATTTTGTTTCAATATAGTTTATATTTTAAAATTTAAATTTTTCCCGTTTTTTTTGCTGGATTACTTTTCTGTTTTTTTGCCATTTTGGATGTTTTCTGGATTTTGTCTTTTCTGATTTTTATCTCTCTGAATAATGTCTTTCGGGAATTTATCTCCAACTCATATGCATAGGTAAGGTAAGGTACCTGTATTGAAAAATTTCAAATAGATTAAATAAGAAAAGTCTAAAAGAACGAGAAAATATTTTCTTCGTAAAAATTTTATTTAAAAAAAAAAAAAAAATAAAAAATAAAAAAAATAAAACGAAGAAAATGAAATTATACAAAAGTTTTGCAAAGATTGCATTGTTAGTAAAGTTTTTCTTTTCGTTTCAGTTGAATTATTTTGCTCTCACATTGATGAAATTTTCCTATATTTTCTTTAATATTTTTGGTTTCGTTTCTTTTTTTTTTTTTTCTACAAATTTTTAAATTAAAAAATTTTACCAAATAAACTTTTTAATATTTAAAAAATAAAAATATCAAAAATTTTTTATGTAATTTTTAGTAGTTTTTTTTTTTGTTAATTTTTTTGCTGTTTTCGTTTTTTTTCTTTTGTTTGTGAAAATTTTTGAAAAAACTTTTTAAAAATATAAAATTTTTAAAAGTGGAAAAGGTTGAACTCATTATATACTTTTGGCATTAAAGAGAATAAAAAATAAAGAGATAAGATATTATATAAATATTTATTGTTAAGAAAATATTTTTATGTATAACATTTCCTTATTTCTTTTAGTGTTAATTCATGAGTAAATTCAAAATTTTGATTTGTAAGCAAATCTTAGATTTTCAGAAATTTATTTTAAAATGATAAATAATAATTATTTAATATAATTTAAAATAAAGTATTTGTTTTTTATTGTAATATTATGTCTAATAAGCTATTTTTTATATACTTGTATATATACACCTAATTAAAAGTTTGTAAAGTCATTTTGTTTTAATTTAATTTAATTAACCTTTATGAATGCATTTAAGGGTTTTATTATCTAATAATAATGTATAAGTGTTTGATAATATAAATAATAAAAACACTGAATATATTGCATTATTCTTACAGGATATGAACTGATATTTTTAAATAATGTAATAATAAGATTTATTCAGCCAATGATGTAGCGGTTAAGACACCGGTCTTTCATACGAAAGGTCTCGAGTTCAAACCCCGACTGGGTCATTTAGATTAATAAAATAATATAGATTTTTTCTTATAATATATAATTAGTATAATATAATTAAATTAAAAATAAGTATATATGTCTTATAAAAATTATAATTAATATCATATTGTAATATATAATAAAATAATAATAAAATATAATTCTTGTGTAAGATAATAGATGGCGTAGAACTTAAGAAACGCCTAGTCTTGTACAATAGCTACAGCCGAATAATCAACGGCTTAGTGAAATAATGATTCCAGAAACTGAAGCTTAGCCAAATATGAATAATAAATGACTTAGTGGATACCCTATACTCCTTATAAGGAGTAAGGACAAAAAAAAAATAATAAAATTTATAAAAATTAAAAAAATATATATATATTTGGTATACATAGAAATTTTTAAGCACAAATAACGGTAAATAGGCAAAAAAATACCATTATTTATTTTATTCGAAAAAAAAGTTTTTTATGCTAGCTTTTTTTTAACCCATGTAAATTTTATAGTAAGTGTGTAGGAGTGCGTGTAGGGACGTTTTAGATTTTAAATAGCTTTACAAATCATTCATTTAATGTTTATTTACTTACATTTACTAATGATACACAAGACTTATTATCTAATATCTAATTGGTATCATTTGTTTTTAAAAACAGCTCATATTTCATTTTTTTAGACTTCTGGTATATCGAATTCTAAAATAAAAGTAAAAGTCATATAGAAAAAAATCCTTTGTAAAAATATTCATAGTAAAAACTTACTTCTCATATCCTAATCGAAATAATAATTTCCAATGTATTGGACGTTTATAAAGCTTTAAAGAAGATTCCATACGATCCATCTTATAATTAGAGTTCTGTAAAATGAATAAAATGCAATTCTTATGTTAAAAATTCGTACATTTTCAGCGTAAAAAATATCGTTTTTTGGTAACTGTAACAATATTATCCAGTTAAAGTTTAAAAATATGTCTAAGAATTTTGTTAAAATATTTTTTTTTTATATTGTATGTCCGAATAGTGCAATTTCGAATGAAACATACAACATTGCTTTAAAACCACAAAAGATCGCGATTACATTTTGTATCTATTGTGTCATTTAAGGGTTAAACAATTAACAAAAATGTAATGTTCGTTAATCTAAGTGTGCAGAATATTTCTATAAAATCACTATATTATATGAAATGGTTTTTAATTTTCCGTTTTTTTATACCCGTATGAACTATGTTCAAGGGTATAATAAATTTGCCATTACGTTTGTGACACCTTAAAGGAGTGGAGCTAGATATAGTGTCAAAGGTATGGATCGGCCCAGAATCGAATTCTGAGTCGATTAAGCCATGTACATCCGTCCGTCCGCACGATAACTCAAAAAATAAAGGAGCTAGGAGGCTGAAATTTTTTTTCCGTCATTTTTGCAAAATTGTTAGTTTTGCTATTTAACTCCAGCATTTTCGGCCGCCGGGTTCGAGTAGCTGCCATACAACTTCTTTTTTTAAATGGAAATAACCCAGTGTCTATTCAATCTAGGTATCTGAAATTTTGCAAATGATGATCCAGTTTTATGGCAACAATCTTCTGTAAAATTTGGTTGTGATAATATGACAGGTTCGGATAGTTGCCATACAACTTCTCTTTTTAAATGAAAATAATTCAGTGTCTGTTGAAGCTAGCTATCTGAAATTTAGTGAAAAAGTGTCGAGTTGCATGCCAAAAACTTTTGTAAAATTTGATTGGTCTAAAGCAGCCGGTTCAGGCTTTTTGCATTTCTTGGAACTTAATGAAGCTAGGCGCAATAGATTCGGGTAGCTGTCATACAACTCCACAATTTACATAAATATATCTCTGTAGTTCGGTACTAAAACATCTGAAAGTTTTTAAAAGATGATCAAGTTTTATAGAAACAGGATATATTACGTTCATACGGGTATCCCAGAGTTGACACAGTCTACTCTACTGCACTCTTCCTCGTTTTATATAAGAGGTAATTTAAAAGAAAAAAAATTTTTCCAAACAAATATTATTAGAAATTATACAAAAAAAAAAACTTTTTTTATTTTGATCGAAAAGTTTTATATTAATCTTTACTAATTTAAAAATGCAACAATGGCTTTTAATTATTTAATAAAAGTTTTTTTTACTGAAATAAATAATTTACTTTTTCTTACAATGTGGGATATTAGTAATTATGCTATGTGAAACTTTTGCTGATTGATAATTCGGTTCATTTAACTGCCCACTGTATATTCAATAATTTTTTTATAGATGGTATTAAAACAAGTCTTGGTTTAAACGGTTAAACGGTGTAAGAGAAGAGTTTCATTTGAATCATAATTTTTAATGGTATATAACGTAATAGTAAACTAATCGTATGTGCAGAGAAGTCAACCTATCTGTGACAGAAACACAACAAACAATCAAATTTCTCAAAACCTATTCAGCCCTACCCAGTCAGCCTTATTGTAGTGTCAGACTAGAGTTCTGCTTCGTTTTTGTTATGCATTTGTAAAAAAGCTTGATGTTACAGTGCAATGAAAAGAAACTCCAATTAGCGATCTAACAG
The DNA here is from genome assembly GCA_947095535.1 of Poecilobothrus nobilitatus. Classification (NCBI taxonomy): domain Eukaryota; kingdom Metazoa; phylum Arthropoda; class Insecta; order Diptera; family Dolichopodidae; genus Poecilobothrus; species Poecilobothrus nobilitatus. The sequence continues at coordinate 319,863,401 of OX352772.1, read as the reverse complement.
AAATATTATATTTTTCGATGTTCGTCGTTAGAACAGATCGAAGAGACCCGATTTAGTGTCGGTTTAGTGACATGATCTAGATATCTAGTAGGATTTTTTTTTACAAATTTAGAGAATTGAAATATGTTTGAAAATAGTTCAACTTGGTTACCTTTTAGGGTGTTGTGACTCAAATGAAGCCAGTTTTTGTTATGCTGATTAAATTCATTACCGATGGCTATTTCAATTCTGAATTTCTTTAAAAAATTTTATTGGTATCATCTAATAGTTTTTTAATGCCATACAGCTGTTCTTAGTTCGTTAGCTTGGGAAGATCTATAGCTAAAACAGAAAAACATAGTAGCATTTTAAGCAAAGAGCTTGCCGAAAGATAACCGAAAATCGGGTTGGGGCTTTTAATATTGTGATGTATTTTTTTGTTTAATATTTCCCAAAAAATGTAAATTGTAAAACTGTGAAACAATTTTCCCTACGTACGTACGTAATTGGGTAAATGTACGATACCACAACGTCGTAATTAAATTCACAGTATTACACACACTGAATGTTCACTGTATCACATTTTTAATTTTATATTATGCACGATTTTATATAATGCATAGTTGTAATACATATTTTTTTATATAATGCATATTTGAATGTCATAGTTTTCACTTTATTATTGTAAAGGATTACAAACCTTTTACTTGGAAATTTTTACTATTCTTGTTCAATCAAATTCTGTTCAAGTATAATTTTTAAAGTTTTCGATTTAAAATCCATATTGAACTGAATCAATTGAAAACTCCAATTTTATGGTAAATCTGTTTTTTTATGGATGGATTATTCAAGATATAAATAATCTTACAACACAAATTTTTTATTGTAAACTTGCTTGATAGACGAACACAATAAAACATAATAATAAAAAAACTTCAATTAATGGCGATATTCAAAATAACTTTTCTGAAAACAATGATATTGATATAAAATATTCATTTTCTAATATTATAATTTACAATAACAATATTAATTTATATAATAATATGGCAATTAATTTATGTTCTTTAAGTTGTATAGGAATTCTTTAAACAACAAATAAAATTTTCTTTACCTTTTGTTATGCCGTTGTTTTTTTATTTTTCCTTTTGATAATTATAAAAAATTATCTTTGAATATGCCTCAAAATTTTATATGAAATCGGAAGAGTCGGTTTGAAATCTAGAAGTTTTTAATCTAGTTTTTTAAAATTTCAGTTTTTCTTGGTTTTTAAAATCTTGTTTAAATAAATTTTCAAATTTTCTCATTCAAGAATATTTATATATATTACATCTATATGCCGGATTCCGAATTATGGGGGATTTTAAAAATGGATTCAAAATCAGGGTTGCTCGCCTTTTACAAAATATTTATACATATGTATTTATGTAATATGCGAAATTTTCCGTTAGAATAGATTTTAGAGTGGGATTCAAAATCAGGGTAATTTCCTTTTTCAAAAAAATTTATATATGACATCTATATGCCGAATTCAGAATTATGGGGGATTTTAAAAATGGATTCAAAATCAGGGTTACTCGACTTTTACAGAATATTTTTACATATAATGTACTTATATTGTAACATAAATTGTTTAAAGCTAACAAAAATAAAAAAATAAAAATTTAATTTTGACATAATTAAAAAAAATATAAAATAAAAAAATGAATTTCAAAAAAATTTAATTTTCAAAAAAACGAGATTTTATTGACCGAAACTTTTTAAAAACGAGATTTTGTACTAGACCCACATATTGTGCCATTATTGATTATTCTGGATTAATTAACAAGAAAAAATACCTAAAGGTTATATTTCACAGGCAAATTAAAAATACGACCTTTTGACGATAAGATGCGACATAAAAAAAAAAATTTTAAGTTTTTGCAAATTGTTCGAGATTTCTTACATTAAAAACCGAAATTTTATTAAAGTGAAATTTGAAAAAAAAAAACTAGATTAAAAATGTCGAGATTTCGTACCGTTCCCAAACCAAAAACTCAAATAACGCTTTATTTTTTTGTTACCTAATCTCCGTGTTAAAAAAGTGTTACCTGTATATTTATTTTTATCTTTATAGCATTTCATTTGATTCTTTCATTTTATCATTCTTCTTTTTATTTTTTTTTTTTATCTGTCAGAATAATTTGCAAAATGTCATGCTCTAATGGTGTATTTTAAAAGTACTAAAATGTATTTTTTAAAGATACAATATAGGTACATAAAAAAGATAATAAAAGATTCTAATATATTTTTTGATGGTGAAAAAGTATAGAGAAGTATTTCATCAAAGATCGAATTAGAAATGGAAATCAATGAAAAGAAGATGCATGCAGAATATATCGTTATTGTAGTCATTTTATTTTCTGTTCTCTTCTTTGCGATTGTTTTCATGATGAAATTAAAATGACAAGCGTTAAAATGATTCGCGCGAAATATCTTAAAATATAAATGTCTAGAAAATTTTTTCAATATTCTTTTCATTTTTTTTTTTTTTTTTTTCATTTTTATTCACTCGTAATTTTAAAGTTTAAACGGGGAAAAACTTATATTACTAGATTTAAATAAAAAAAAAAAAACAAAAATGTATTAAATAAATAACATTTTTTGCAAACTAATAGGTTTTTTTTTTATGGGAAAGAAAATTTAATGCTGATAAATGGGTTATCCTGGAAATATTTCAAAATTTTTTTATATAAGATATTTTAAATGGTTATAAATGTTAGGAAATATTTAATTCTGTTGTGGGAGATAATGTTAAGAATGTTTTTTATTTATATCAAAAAATGTAAAGAATTTATGGAGTTTTTATCGTTTTTTCTCTAATTTGTTTTTATATAAGGTGGAGATGACTTAAGATATATCATAATTAAATTTCAAAAGATATTTAAATACTATATGAATAAACTTTAAAAGCAGGAACTTTAATAAGAGACTGATTAAATTTAATGCGTTTAATTACAATAAATTGCGCTAAATTTAGATTTTGCCTTGATGCAATGTTTTAATTCTCAATTTTAGTAAGGATTTTAAGAATTCCACATACATATATAAAATATCTTCAGGTTGGTACAGTAAAAATATACAAATAGATATTGCTCATCTTATTGAAGGGGGTCATGAAGATTTAACATGTTTTACGCTAGGTTATGGTGAATGTTGATTAAGTAATTCAATGCCTTCAATGCCTGTTCAATTATATTTCATGCCTTTTGCCATAAACTTTTTTAAAGCACTCTTAAATTATTTTTTATGGACTACAAAAGATTTCTAATTTTTTAAGTCTTCTTTTTGCATTTTATAATATTTTAAATCTTCTAACTAATTTTATAAAGCTTATTATTTTATCCATTGCGTTTTTATTTATATTATAACGTTCATGCTTTGAACGAGTAAATGTCTTATTCTCGGTAGCTCCAGGAAAGCTAATGGAAAACAATTTAATTAAATTCTAAAACAATTTTAACCTCTTTAACCTTTTTTTAATATTATGATGATTGGACATCATATTTTTAATATTCGGATTTTGAAGGAACAATTTTATCAGATAATAATCTAATTCGAAGATTGTTATTTCTAATGCAGAAAATGTAGCTCTAGAAGTAAAATACAATACATTTTAAAATAATATTAGTTTTTTATTAAGAGACAATTAAATTTTTTGGTTTAAAGAACTATAATCACTATAATAGACCTTGAATTAAAGAAATTCCCTTAAATACAAGATTTATTTAAAAATAAGGTGAGAATTTTCTATTGCCATAATATGGAAACTGAGCAATAAAATGTCACTGTGAAATTTTATGGTCTTAATATTTTATTATATTTTTTTTTTTGCTTTGTATATATTTTAGTGTCATTCAAGCGTTTCTGTAGAGCATCATTAAACAATTTAGTATAAAAATTTTTCGGAGTTTTCAGCATAAACGTAACAGTGAAAAGCATAAAGATTTTTTCAGAAGGTTGTTTTATTTTTTTTTTTTTTTGATTTCCTACTGCATTCGAATGAATATCGAATGGAATGATGCCACAATTTTATGTAATATAAAATACAATAAAAATGTTTATACCTACACATTTTGTGATGGCACTTTTAATACTAAAAGGTATTTACAGGATATACAGAATGGTAAATCAATTTTAAAAATAACATAATATAAAATAAAAATAAAAAAATACAAAAAAAAAAACTAAAAGAATGTTGAGAATCTAAAAATTACATCAGATAATACTCGTAAACTGAAATATAGAAGTGGAGTAAGAAAAAGTAAAAGATAAACTTGCATAGTTAAAAAATTTCCATAACTACCAAGAAATAAGAGTAATGAAACTATGAAACTGTCAATGTTTAAAATATATACATACATAAATATATATATATATATATATATATATATATATATATATATATATATATATATATATATATAATATATATTATAAAATATATGCTTTTAATTGTATAATAAAATTTTAAATCGGTGATCGGTTTTTAATGATGTTGAGGTTCTCATTTCCACTTTATTTTCGAGAACGAAAAGGTAAAGAAAATTAAAGAAGACTGAATAACGATGATTTAAGATTAACTTAATTTTTATTAATCTCTAGTTTGAAAAGCTGTTACCATATACGATCTATTAAATTTAATATCGTTTCGTATTTTTTTTTTTTTCTGCAGTTGAAGACGTGATCGTAGAAAAGTCAATTTTAAATGAATAAATAAATAAAATATAAATAAATTTTAGTATATTTGTGTAATAAATATATCAAGTTGAAATTAATTAAATAAAAAATAACATTTTCTGAAATATACAAAAAATAATATATTGACTTGAGGATTGAAGTAAATTTTATTAATATTCAACAAAAAGGGGGAATGTAAAGAAAAATATTTTGTTAAAAAAGTTAATATAAATTTTCTTATAAAATTAAAAATCTCTTTTAAATATTAAAAATTAAAAAATTAAAGAATGATTTTGATTTTGGTTAGTTTGATTCTGTTCATCATACCATAAACAGGTTTTGTTAAAAAATAAATATTGTGGAACAACTCTTTTATGCAGTTTTATCTATTACAGAAGCAACAGCCGATCAAAGACAATAGCAAAAACAATTTTCTCAAATGTTTAACTTAGACGGTTAGTCGTAATCTTTTTATCAATTTTCATACTCAAAACGTCCCGTTTTGATCTATTTTTATTAACTTTTTTTTCTTAAACTGAAAAATTTTTCTATTTTGGTCCCATTTTTGATCCACTTTCTTTGACATTACATATCTACATATGTTTTTTGACATTTTTAACTGTTAAAATGGTGATTCACTGTAAACACAGTGAAATTTGAAAAATTTTCTGAAGTGCTGAACTATTCATTTTAAACTTAATCTTTTTTTTATTGTGGTCAGTTACAAAAAGTAAGCAAGTCAAAATTTTCAAAAATATAAAATAATTTTCAAATAAATATACATAAACCCTTCAAAAAAGTGAATTCTCTAACTTTTTTATTTTATTTGTCGAACACTTTTGAAAGCTTCAGGATTAAAAAAAGGGATAAAAACATTGACTTCTAACCATCACATATAAGTATCTCAAGTTCTGCTTAATATTTTTTAAAAAATATCAATTTAATTATGTACCTACAAATCTAATAAAATTCAAGTATATCTAATAAAATTCAATTGTGTTTCCAACGCTTCAAAATATTCTGAAACTTTCTTTTTATAAACTTATAAATTTTTGTCCACATAATCGAAACATTTATTGTACATATATTTATAAAATCGTAAAATATCCGTATGTCCCACCTTGGGTTTTATAGATAAGTTCGATATTTAGCAATATGGAATCAATTAAACCTATATCACGGTTACATTTACTGTAGTAAGCTATAATTTGTGTGTTAATATTAACAGGTTCTTCTGTTTATCTGCAAAATCTTGAAATCTTTTCATGTTGTGTTGTCTTGTTGTTTCTAACAAATGGGAGATTGCATGAAAACAACCGATATCGAACCTATTGAACCTATTATACAACCGAATTTTCACACTGAAGCTTCTAAAAGCTCAAGAATTAGAATTTTTAGCTTATTTCCAAAAAAATGTTGAAAAAATATGCCTATTTAGTTTCACTCTGTCCGTCTGTCCGTCTGTTTACAAAACTTTTACACCGTTAAAGATAGAGAAAAAAAATTTTAACCAATGGTTTTTAACTTTTTAAAAACTTTTACTTATAAAAAAATTAATTTTGTGGAACAACTTTTTCATATAGCTCCAACCATCAGGAAACTACAGCCCCTAAAATTTTCAAGAAGCCCTATTTTTAAATGCGTATATTTCATGTTCCGCTTCCGCTTTTATATTTCATGTTCCGCATGTTCCGCTTCACATTTTCTCAATCTGAAAACGCCATTCGACAGGAATGTTTTTTACCTTTGTAAATCAATGTCAAAATTATATATATTTTTTTTTAAATTTAGTATTTAAATTTGCCGTTATGCGAAAACCAAATTTTGCATGATTTTTCTACCTACACCCGGCACACCTTTAGATAGTCGCTTGAAATTTTGGAGGAAGAAAGAATTTTTAGAATTTGGATAAGTTTTCTCAGAAAATTTTTTGGATCACCCTCTTTTTATTAGCTCAAAAATTGAAAATATGCTATTTTTAAACACCTGTAACTGAGGTACTTCTAGATATTTTTCTTCGACAAGACGAAAAAATTAAAGTTCCAGTAATATGTGTTTACGTGTGTTAACAGTTTCTTTTAATTGTATAGGATTCCGGATTTACACCCCCTTAAAATTGCAAAAAAATCCTATTTTCACATTTTCCGTTACATGAAATTTTCTAATTTTGGTCCAACTCACAATTCTAAACAGTTTGTATTATCTTTTGGAAATGTGCGCTTTTAAAAACCATTGGTTTACATTTTATATTGTTTAAATTTTTCAAACCATTTGATTTGTATAAAAATATACCATCAAGTTACTCTGTCGCTAACAAAAATTTTCTTTCCATATAAATACTTTTTCGTTAAATTGTCGCAGAATTTTTGGAAAACCGCGTCTTAAACCTAATTGACTGATCCTGGCGAATTACCAACTCTAACTTTTCTTAACATTCGTCGCAATACTCAGAAATTTCACTCTTTTATACATGGTAATAACACTTTTGTAGGTAATAACACTTGCTTAATTGAACTAAAGTCAATTATACCACCTCTATACAACTATTCCAACGTACAACAAGAAAGGCAGCAACTGATCATTTTTATTAATGAAAATGCCTAGATGGTTCCAAACTGGTTATGAAAACGCATTTGTTGTGTAGCAGTTCTTATTATGTTAAACATCCTTCCATCAAATATGCCCCCCTCTGCCCATAAAGTTCCATTTAAAGAGGAAAGAAGAGTATCGTTGAAAATATGCAGATCTCAAAATTATAATTTTTATTTTATTGTATATATAATATTTTTATACATAAAAATTTAATTTTTAAATTATTTTGACTATACAATTTAAATACTCTTACGTCAAACTCTTTAACGTCATTTTAAACAAATTACATACATCTATTTTTAAAAACTGATAATGGATTATGGAAATTCATACCCAATTTAAATTTTTTTTCTTAAATTTTTGTTCAATTAAAGAATTTTACCTTTAAATTTACTCTTTAATTTTATCTATGATATGAAATCTTTCATAATACCAATAGAATAATGCCGTTTTATAGTATACATCATACACTAAATATTATTATATACTTGTAGAATGGATATTATCTACAGAATTTTTAATCCTTTACTCATAGCGGAAAATATAAAAATCAGCTAAAAACCAAAATTATACCATAGTGTATCAAACTAAAAAAAAAAAAAAAACAGAAAAACACCCTTTTTTTCTTAATATTATTTTTCAAATTCATTTTTAACCATTTTATTACCAAAAATGGGTTAAAAAAAAAAATTTTTAATAGGTTTAATCGGCACAAAATTATTTTATTATGAGAATGAAAAGAAAAGGTTTAATTGTTCCCATCAAATATTAAGATATTTTAATTGTATTCGAATTGTTATTCGATTTAGGATAAAATAGAATATAACAATTATTTTTTATTATTTTTGTAATATTGGTGTGTTCCTTTGTTTTAGATTATTGAATTGAATTGATCACAAGAGTATTTTTTTTTTTGTAAATGAAAACTTCCAAGCTATTTTATTTATTATTATGGACTAGGGAGTTTGAAACAGGACATAAAACGTGTTAATGTTTATTTTTGATCCAATTCATCATTACGGTCATTTGAATAAACTTAGAAAGACTTGAATTCCGGGATTTGAATATATCAATTTTTTTTTTTTCAAAAGTTAGAGACCTCTGAATTTAATCAACTCCAATACATTTTCTCTTTAGATTATTTTAAATCTTAAAATACCTAACTATACTAGAACTCTATAAACGGATTAACACAATTATTACTTCAGATACAGTAATAGTATAAAAAGTTTCACATTCTAAAATATTATTAATTTAAAAAAAAAAAAAAAAAAAAAAACAAAAAATAGGAAAATTTGAAAAATAAAACTGTTTAAATCATAAATAATAAAAAAAATAAAATTTACCAATACCTATATAAAATAGCGGTTATTAAATTGTTTTATATACCGTTATGCATGTACCATTGTACTTTTCAAATAGAGAAATTTTAAATTAAAAAAAAAAATAAAATAAAAGAAAATTTATTTCACATTGTTTTTTAATACTTTATCAAACACAATACAATATACAATTCGTATACCAGGGTAATAAAATAAAAGGAAATAAAATTTATATTGTTGAATGTTATAGAGTTTAGATATTCGTGTTAGAGGGTGTTCAATGAAAGTACACCAGACAGTTTAACGAACTTGTTACAGAATTTTGTAATTTAGTAATTTTTAAAATATGATAGTTATATTATTTCATAACGTAATTCAATTTCAAAACTTTTCTGTATTTTAAAAATTAATTAAAATATATTAAAGACAAGAATTGAATTATAGAATTATACACTTTGACAATGATACACAACTCGACAGTAACATTTAGTATTCTTAACAGAGATTCATAAAGATTTACTTTAAAAAAAATATTATAAATATGTTTTATATTATGATGTAAGCTCATTAAAACCTTTAAAACGCCTTCTTTTGCAATTAACTGCTGAAACCACCTTTTAAATATTCTTTATCTTAAATTAAAATTAAATATTCCTTGTTTTAAACCAAACCTTTTAATATAACTACTTAGCAAAATCATAAATTAGTAATTTTTTTTGTGTCAATAGACGTGAAGAGCCCATTTGCAACTATGGAGCTTACATTTTTTTTGCACTTAATTTATTTTTTTATATTCTCCTTCCTTCCTTTCAGGACGCAGTGACATTATTATATCATGAGATTCTATACATGCTTCTTCCAAGTACAGTCATTTAGTGCCATGTGAATTGATATTGCTGATGTTTTTTCCTCATAACAACTGTAGTTGATCTGATCGTCGTTTTGGAGATAGGACCCTCGCTCTTTTACTTTTTTACATTCATTCTTTCACTGCTTCTCTATTTTATCAGATGATCTGGTAAGGTGACCGAAATATTATTTAAATAGGATTTACGAAATATTTGTGGGGTGTTGTGTACATGATACTATAATTACAATTCGATACACTCGTGGTTCAAAATTTGCTATTTACTTCCTACTTTCCCAAGCCTGCATTTTATTTGTATGCTCTAATGCTCCTTTCTTTCCACATTATGTTGGTTAATTTAACCGTTTGCAAACCTTTACCAATCCCCTTTAAATGGTCCTCCTGGCTCCCTGGCCCTGACTTTGCAGTAAAATAATAATAATATTAATAAGTAATACCAAAATACTAGTACCAATAATCATAGGGGCTAGGGGTTTCCTTATACAGTCCCATTTCAATTCAATATTTCCGTATTCTATTTCCTATCCTTTACTATCCCTAATTCCTAGCCAATATACTGGCTGGTAAGGGGTTCATCCCATTATATTGCCTGAAGGGGGAGGTGCGTTTAGTCAATAAGAATCTGGCACTACCAAGGAGAAAATTCTTGGTGTCTTTGGAAGATTCCCAACTCCATTAGGAAAAAAAATGGCTCGGTCGGTTCAGCTTTCTTAATTAGATACTGTCGAACCGAAATAATTGGAGTTTTTTACTATACTGTTTCGTAACTAGCATTCAATTGAACGTTCAGCTGATTGTCATTTTGTCTGTCAATTATCATCACTTCAGTTTTATTAGTCTTAATTTACTTAATAAAAAATAAATAAAAATAAATATGTTACCTATATTCAATTATTTCTGAAGCAACTTGTTTTACGTATAATAATATATTCACTTATGCTCATATAGTCCAGTTTAAGACTTCATATTTGTGCTCACTGATAACAGGCAGTTAAAAATAAATAAAATCAACTTTTTTATTTGAAATTTTTTATTTTTTTTTTTTCGCATAGTTATATTTTCCTTTATTATTGTTAGTTTCATAACATCAGCCTTTACTATTATATACTTTTGTAAAGTATTAATATATATGTGCATTAAATACATATCTACATACATATTATGTAATATTGTACGCAGTTTAATAGCTAGCATCCACCAAAAATGGGGATGGAGAATATCGAAATTACAAAAAGAAAAGAAAAAAAAAAAACAAAATAAAATAAAATAAACAATAAAAACAAAAAAAAAAAAAAATATCTTTAGATAAAATACTTTAACCTAGTACCTGGTAGTAAATTTTAGAAATGAAAACAGTAGAATAGTAGAAGTTAATATACACACAATAACAACAAAATAATATAATATCTATACAATAAATAAAGATCAATGTGAACTGATAAAATGTTAGTTAACAATTTAATTCTATATAAAAAATATAAAAAAAAAAATGAGTTTAAGAATGAAGACATCAATAACACCTGAGAATATAAAAGACGATTTACCTTTTGATTTTTATCTTTACTTTTATTCATTTATAGTTAAATATTACTTACTTACTTATATAGGTTTACCTAATAATATGAACATTACCAATTTATATAACATATTCGTATCGTTATTTTGAAAATTTATTTAATAGTGAATGATAAAATACATAATACTAATATTGAAGGTTTTTATACATTTAGATAATATAAGACATCTATTATATTTCTATCGCTATCATTCTATATTTTTGATTCAACTTAATATGTATAAATTCCTGTTAAATCTGTCACACAAAGAAAAAAATATTTTTACTAAATTCCCGTTCGATTCTTCGAGAAACAGCATTAATGCTTTGGGAAGTGAATTGATTAAGTTGAATTCTTTGAGAAACAATATTAACGATATTGGAAGCAACAATGATGTTTATAATATGTAAAATGAAAATTCTTTCCAATATAATAGATATATTTATTGCGCAAAACGGTAAATTCCTAAGAAATCAAAATTTTTTTTATTTCACAAAAGAAAAGTTTAAGTTAAATATTGTTAAATATTATGTAGTAGTAACTTACTACATAATATTTAACAATATTTTAAATAAAATGTTTAAACATAGTTAACCTGTTCAGATTCAAATATAGATTTTTATCTTGAGGACTTTCTTAAATTGAAAACTAAATGAGTTTATAAAGAATTATTCATGGTTGTATGGTTGATTGGTTTACATGGCTATTCTTTAGATGTATAGATATGTATATTAAAAGAATAAATAACAGAATAAATACACAGTTTGATTCCATCCTCTCGTTTCTTTAGTTTTCTTGTTTCTATGTTCTATAACCAGTTCGTAGAATTCAGAAACAAAAATTAGTTCTCCAATTTTACTTTCGGATAACTGGTTTATTTCCAGATTTCCTGTCTGAAACTAGTTTTTGCCGAACATTCTTAAGTAAAGTGATGGAGAGCCTCTAACATCCCTTCGTATTTATAAATAAGTGCATAAGGAGCCGCGGTGATCTAGTGGGTAAAAGCGTATAAAATACCCTCTAAACACCGAGGGGGTGTGCGTTCGAGTTCCACACACATCGTAAGAATAATTTCCCCTTACGACATTTACAGCCACGCCTGAAAAGGAAAGGCTGTGTAATTTTCTTGTTATATTTATGTGATATATTCCCTTATTTATGACAGGGAAGTGCATTAAAAATACCCCATTTTCATTTCTGTATTTAATCCTATATAATAATTCTACATTTATTCATTTTTTACATCTTTAAATTTAAATTTCATAGCATTTTACATTTCTTATACCATTATATAAAACTTCTTTGAAATATTTTTCAAGTTTTATAAAACTGTGAAATTTTTTAACATTATTCTGTACTGTTTTATTTTAAAATTACTTCTTGCACACTGTTTAATGATGCAGACTGTTATTATATATAACATAATATTAATACTATAATATTATAATAATAATAATACAATATACTAATATAACTTCTGTTAACTTATTTTTATTACTCTGGCACATAAGAATGCTTTAAGTTTTTTTTTAATGTTATTATTGTTGTTGTTATATTGGATTGAAACTGATTTTACACTTATAATCTGATGAGGTATTCTTCGACTTACCTTATAATATAATATAATAATCATTAAAAATCTCCTACCGCAGTTAATTTATAAGTTAATAAAATGATTTTTAAGGTGTTCCTTTGACTTTATCACATTTTCAGTACGATGAATCAAAAAAAAAAAAAAAAAAACAAAAAGAAAAATTTTAAGTGGTAAGAAGAAAAACAAAAATAAAACAGGACTTTAAGAAATAATAGTATAGATTTTTTTTTTAACCATTATTTCTATCTTCAAGAATGTTAAAATTTATCTTAATGTTATAAAAAAAAAAAAAAAAAAAAATGCTTGGTGATATTAATTAAGGCGGTTGTTTTTTTTTTTTTTTTTTTGGTGATAGGAACGGATTACATTTTAACGAAAATGTTTCTGTTATCTTTTTAAAAACTAAATTATGACATTTTAAATGGGAGTTAACCGCAGTATATTTATTCGGCTTAAGGGCAGAACATAAATTTTTCAACACCTCTAAAATTTTATTAAATTTTTTTTTTTCTTTTTCCCCTATACACATTCAATCTTAATTTTCAATCCATTTAATTTTAATATTATGATAAAAATTGGTGAATTTATAATATATAGATTTTCTTTAAATGTATGTATGTATGTATGTATGTATGTATCGTTATTCGTTGTATTTTCTGATTCAAGGAATTGATTTCTTTTTAAATGTGAAAGTAAATTAAAAATATTCTGTTTCATCTTTTTTTTTTTTATCGTAATTCTTAAGAAAATTTAATGAAAAGAAAATTTATAAAGATGTTGTATTGATAATAATTGTCGAAAGTAACGTTAAAAAAAAAAAAAAATATACCAAAAATTTTTGTTAATTAATGTTATGTAATAAGTCTTTTATTAAAAAAACATAAAAATATTTTACTAAAGAAAAAAGGCAATTAAAGAAAAATTGAAATTCAATGTTAATTTAAAATGTTATATTTCATGGTCTCAAGATGTATATATGTATGTAAGATGTTCGTTTATATTTAAGAATTATAAAAATATTATTATATAACATATTGATTGATAACTTTTTACATTTTCGAAGGTAAATCAATAATAAAATCTTTATTTTTTATCTGTTTTTTAGAAATTTATCACAAAATTTTCTTATTTTTTGTTTAAATGAGTCAAGAATTATTTTTCTAATACAGTAATAAATAATCTGACTAATGATATAATATGATTAAGTCGCCGACCTTCCCCAATTGAAACATTTTGAATTCCAATCTCGGTAATTTTATTTATCAAAAATATAGCGCCTATAGTCTAATCTTTTTCGAATTATACGCAAAAAAGAATTTATAAATAAAAATTAACTTCTGAGAGGATCCCGATTAACGATACAGTAATTAAGGGGTTAATATTTTGAAATTATTTAAAGAATTTTAAAATAATCTAAAATAAATTATAGTGTGTCAAAATGTATTTCGTTTAATGTTCTATTGTAAGTTTGATTTGATTCTATAGGAAAGAAAATATTATAAATATGTATGTAGTTTTTTTTTGTTATTGTCCTGTAGCGTTAGTATACTAGAACAAATACGTTGGGCTCTTTTCCTTCCAGTTGAAGCCCATCTAAATAATCTCTTAATTTATATAATAATATTATTTATTTTATTTTTTTATACATTATAATATATCTTACATAATATTTATTTATTTACTAAGGATTTATTTATTTGTTAAGGTTAGTTACTAAGTTTATTTATTTACTTAAGTTAGTTAGCTTCTTAAATGTTTAAAGATATTGCTTAAGAAGCAAACCTTATGAAAAGATTTAATAAGAAAAAAAGCCCATCAACTTTCACAAGGTATAAAAATTTCTACTCTGCATTTTACATTCTACAAAAAAAAAAATAATACAAATACAACATACAAAAAAAAAAAAAAATCGTTTTTTACTTCAATTAATACTGCGCTGAAATGAAAGATCGTGAACAGTCAATGACGAATGAAAATTTATTAAATAGAATTAAGATTAATAGGAAAATAAGTATAGTGCTTTTTTTTTATTTTACTTAAAGCTATATCTACATCTACATCTACTACTACTATTACTACTACTTCTACTACAATGCTATGTTATACATACGTATTTATTAAATCGAACAAGCGACTAACGTAAGCGACTAACACCTTAATTTTTATTTTATAAAACCAACAATTTTGATCCATTTTCAGCTTTACCAAAAATAGAGAAAATTCAGCCATACAAATTAAACAAATTGATTTCACAGAATTAAATGAAACTGGACCTTCAGCTTGGTTCAACATTCAATATGTCAAGATTGAACTAAAATTTAAACACATAATTATATTACATACATAATTACATCTATATTGAATTATTTTTAACTTAACCACTTTTAATTAATCACATATCTCTAAATCATAATTTCTTAATTTCGAACTATGTAATTTAATTACTATAGGACTAAATTTATTTATTTGTTCTAAAATAAATTAAATTATTACAATTAAATAACATATTATATACATATTTAGTTTTTTAATGAAAACTAATCATTCCGGCCAGTCAGTCCATAGTTTGACTGATGTCAGAATGACGTTTTACTCAGATGAATTGACGTCCGCTCAGATTTATGAGCTGTAACTGTATGTTAGACAAGCATTTTGTTTTATTGACTATATTGCTGCTGTGTACTGCGTAATGTACGCTGCGTTCAGATTGGTGAGTGCAAAAAAAGAATTGCCATTATTGATTCAACTTTAAAGCTGCAGCAGAGTTAAACTGGTTAAGTTATTTTGTATGTAGTTTTTAGCTTTAACAGTAAATGATTTGATGTTGCTTGCATTTTGAAGGTCCTGAGACAATTTATTATATAACCTTATTACTGATGGTATTAAACTGTTTAGGTGTTGTTGCGTTCTGCTGAATACGGAATGTTTATCATTTGGCTCATTCTCGTGTCATTCCAGTAACGCCAGCACTTATGGTGAGCTGCAAATTATTTTTTATAAGTTTGTTTGTTTTTATTTTAGATATTATATATTTAGACTTTTCTAGTGTTACAATGTTATATAGTTTGTCCAGTTTCTGCTCTCCATACATTAGTGTTGTACTATATGGTTTATCATAACCAAATAATATTATAATGGCTTTAGTTACTATCCCATTACATCACTAAAATACTATAACCGAAATATATTGCAACAGTATAGTAACATACGGTTGCAAGGCAGATTATAAAATTGAAAATAACTTTGTTAGCTATTTTCTTATTAAAAACTGGTTATTAAGATTTGTGCAGAATTTCAATCTGCAGTCCCTCGTTAGATAAGCAATGCACTGGCATCTGAAGTCCATTAATATAAATTAATTTTGTGTTATACAAAATAAAAACAAAAATTTCCCAATTCTATTATAATTCCATACATTAAAAATCAAATTACAAATACCAATTTCAATAATAATGCCTATGTAACAATTTAACTCCTACATTATTAACCTCCCTAAACTTATTTTATAATATCTTACATTATCACATTCAAAGTCAATTTTATTTGCATGCTTAAAAAAAAAAAAAAATTATATTCTATTGTATATATAAAAAAAAAAAAAAGAAAAAAATTATTTCAATGATTGGATTGAATCCTCTTAAGAATTAAATAACTAAAACAAATTCACTTAATTTTAGAGCTCCCTATAGGCATCTATATATTATATAATATGTATTATATATTAAGCAATCTGTGTAGGTATAGTTAAGTAATGTTAAAATAAAGTGTCATTTTAATAGTGTTGCTTCCAATTTGCAATAAAAGAAAATTAATAAGGTGTGACAATATCCGTATATATTATGTGTATTTATTTATAACTTAGGTTAAGTATATTATATGATATAAATATATATTATATATTATATACTGATATAATATATAACATTATAAGTTCTTATACGGTATTAGTGAAATATTAATAATTAAATTTTCATTGTATTCGTATAATATTAATATAGAATAAATTAAATATGGGTGTGCTGAATTAAATTTTGCGCTTTTTTTTTTTTTTTTTTTTTATAAAATCTCATTAAAAAAGTGATTTTATTCTTTCAGTAAAATATTAAATAGAATTAAATGATTTTGTAAATTAGGTATAATACTAAGAAAACTTATAATACAATAAAATACCATAATTCTTTTTTTATTATAATTTTTAATAATAACTAAAAAACAAAACAAAAGAAAAATATAAAAAAAAAAAACTAAGTTGAAAATAAAAATTGTAAAACAGATTAAAGGTTATTTATCAATCAATCAACTTTTAAAATATAAAATAATCAAATTTCCATAAAATTGCCTTTAACAAAACTACAAAAATGTTTTCGATAATAAAATTATTATTTAAAGTATTGATTTACATTTTTTTTTTATTGAATTCCCATTTGGGTGCCTAAAATATTATAATAGTGAGGTGTAAGTTTTAGTTTAGTTGTAAAATCTAAAATATAGAAATTTTCCATTACCTTTATAAAAAATACAAAAAAAAATTTTTTTTCTTTTAACCTCTATATTTTTCGCACCTATTAAATATAAACCTTAAAAGTACACTGAGAGAATTATTTCTTTGGAATGAGGTTGTCTGGAAAACTATTCAGTTGCGGTTATTAAATATTGGTCTTTGTTATCAACTTACGATTGATTCAATAACATTCCTGTTGATGCAAATGAACCGCCTTAGAAACAAACGAATATACGATTTCATCAACCTCGCCTAAAAATTTTCATTCGATCAAATTATTTCAAGATATGAGTTGCGAGAACCAAATAATTTTTGTACACGCAAATGTAATGCGATCATAAGAATTACATGAGTTGTTATAGCAAATAAATGGTTTGTTGTCACAATTAAAACTGTTTTATTACTTATGTGAACCGAATTATACTGTTATTACAACCATATTGCCATTTAGCTCAAACGTTCTATTTAATTAAAATAACAGAACTCCAATTAGAATTCGGTTCTCTTAACAGTATTATAATGTATACTACAGTATTTCGTTAGTCAGTTGCTATAGAAGATCATTCGATTCCAGCAACCGTATTTCGTTTAGTTAAAAAAAATATAGTTATAATGTCAGTTCTAATAAACATAAACAACAATTCATTCGTTTGGTATAACAGAAATTCGGTACTTATAATTATGATTCGATCGTGATAGCAATAAACATGAATTTTCGCGCAAAATCATAATTCTTATTTAGTTGAACTTCTAAAATAGTTTAGTGCGTAGATTTATATGAGAATGTTTGGTTTAATAGAACATTTAATCTTTTTTGATAAAAAATATTATATATGTTTATTTTTATATTTAAATATTATAATTTTTTGATACGGATTATTTTGCATATAAAGTTATAAAAACGAATAAGTATAACGAATTTGGAAAATATTAAATTTTTTATTTAGATTTTTTGTTTATTAAATAAAGTTTTGTACTATTATTATATAAAATTTATATTAAAAATAAAAATCAATTTCTTATAAAATTTTTACTCTATTTTTTAATAAAAATGATATTTTCTTCTTTCTATAACAAATATAGCTAAAGGTCATTACAATTATTGTAAAATATATCGTGCAAAATATTCGATTATGTTAACTTTTCTGTAAGGCTACGACAAATACTTTAATTCTGTTGTATACAAGATATACAGTAACATCAAATGAAGTGGTAGTCTACAGTACTCCATTATTTGGTTCTCATAAACGAATAATCTGTTATTGAAACTAAAATTTGATCAAAACAAATAACAAATACGGTTCTCCGAAATAATTATTATTTTGGTTTAATGTAATTAGCAGTTACAATGAATACTTTTTCAATTGTAATTATGTAAATAAAGAGGTTGCCACAACTACTCGCTGGTGAGGTCGCTGGTGACCGAATTATTCGGTAGGGCATTTTATTCGGTTGTCACAAACGTTGTAGTTCTCTCAGTGTATAGATTAAAATTTAGATGTTTAGTATTACAAATCATTAGACAATTTGTTTGGTGATCTGTAGTCAAAATACCATTGACAACTGTATTTTAAATAAATTTACCTATTCTGGAACTTTTTCGAGATATGAGGGATAAAAGATGTTTTAGCGACTCAAGGAACACCATCGAGTCGGAAACACCCTGTATACTACTTAGTTTAACCCGAAACTAATTAACTTTCTTGAAAATATTTATATACGCTATGTTAATTTTTGATCTACTTAACTGCAATCCAAGTTATTTAGCTGATTTTATCTGTTTGATGATAATATATATTTTAATTTGATGACTGATGACATATATACTTTCTTAAGTTGAATAATGCCCAGAGCTTTTTGCAATTTTGCAAATGAATGAAATGTATAAAATGGAATACTACAGAAGTTAATACTGCTGTGTCGTCTGTATATGTTTCTATGATTATGTCACTAATTTTGAGGATCTCGTGTTATCGCTGTGTTGGTGGAAGTACCTACTTAGAAGGTAGAGTATCGGTCCCAAAATACTGCCTTGTAGTACAATAGGAAATAAATTAGGAATATTATCCATTTATATTATTATGTCATAAAGTAATAAGTTTTAAAATTCATTCTTATATAAGTAAAATATAATATAATTCAAATTATTTAAGTAATTGATAAGAGAAAACCGAATAAAACCTATATAAAGTTTAAATATTAAATATTATTCACATACACACCACAATAAAAACTTTATTAGAATAAAGCATTAAAACATATATCAATAAACATAATTAAAATTATTCGCATATAATATTTTCAAAATGGAAATGCTTTAAAATTTAAATACTATACAGTCTTTACGGTCTTTTGTGAAACTTAAGAGAATGTGTTGTACTGTAAATAACAAAACTCTATTTACAGAGAATCAGGGCTAAAAATAAAAAAAATTAAAATTGTTAAACTTGTTTTTTCTTTATTATCCTACTCGTCAATCAGCTACAGTCGACGATGAGAAGTCAAAAAATAATAAAAAATTGTAAAATTTGTTTAAAACGAGAATCTTAACTTCTCATCATCGTCCGTAAATGATTGATGAGCGGGGCAATGACGTAAATAAAAGAGTAGAATAATTTTAAATAGTATTTTTCCAAGAAATTTTAATTACAGTAAATGAAGATTTAATTTTTGTATTAATTTCAAATAAAATAAGTATTATTGAAATGAAATATTTCCAATAAATTAAATTAATAGATTTTAATTATAAAAGATAATATCTATATTCCTTTTGGATTTATTATTAAAAGTAAGAACTCCTCCTTCAAAAGAAAAATAACAATTTTTTAAGCCTTTCAATCAATGGCAAAATGAAACGTTTTCAATAGAATCAATGGAAAGGTTTTGCCAGACTTTTCGTACAATTTTGTTCAAATTTGCCTAAAATAACAATTTTTTTCGGTTGACAAAATATTCTTAATTTTTTTTATTATAAAATTTTATATATTCTTACTACTTTTCCGCTTCTGCACTATGAAATTTTGCAATTTTTATTTCTGACGATGACTCACTGCTTGTGCTTACGTTGTGAAATCCTATGTTGGCAATGATATCTTAAACGCTACAAATTTATCAAATCCAACTCATATTTTATGTTTATCATAATAGTGAATTTAAAAATTTTCACACACACAAACACTCACAAATTTCGTATCAAGTAGATACTAAATAACAAATATGTATCTAATTAATTAGTTTAGCATGTCACAAGAAGGATCCGTCCATCAAGTATTTCTATAAAAAAAAATCTTTTAAATGTAAAAAAGGTCTTATCAGAGCTTTTCATTAACGGAAGAGATGGTAAACTAATAATAATATTATTCTCCTTAAGTGTACATCAAACATTTTTAATTTTAATGTAATGTAAAAAATAAAATTGACAAATTTTTTGGAATTAAATTTGTTTTCAAAAATATCAAGTTTTATACTTTTTAAACTGGTTAAGAAATTGGATATACTATATACCGCAGGTACATTGTTTGATCTTTTTAAAATTTTACTGGAAAATGCCATTAATCACGTGATGAAAACCTATATGAGTGCGACTAAGCAATGAGAACAATCAAAAACTCCTTTGAAAATTTATGGAGTCAACTTACAGAGCCGTAGCACCTACATTTGTGGAAACTAGGGACCTCTGACAACGTTAAAATGAATTTCCTTTTAACGGTACATTTTTTATGACTTCATTATCTCGCTTTTTTTCTCCTATTTCCGAATAAGTTCGAAAAACTTCTCTACCTAGTTTATAGTTTTATATAGTTATTAAAATAAATATGTGAGATATTTTCAAAGAACTTTCTCAAGCCCTTAGTGTTTTCATCGCTTAGTTGGACCTACATGACGTTTCATCATGTGACGTCTCTCAGTACACTTTGAAAAAGATCGGACAATGTACCTAAAGTAAAGTACACCCAAAAAATTTGCTGTCAAAATATATAAAAAACAAGTAAAAGTAAAAGTCGATGCAACCGACTTATTTATACCCTACACCTAAAAAATTCTAATTAAATTAAAAATCCATAAGTTATTTTAGTTAGGTATTTAATATAACTAAGCTAAAAAAATAAATGCTTTTACAACCTTTGTACAAAATTTCAGATTTCTATCTTTATTAAATTCGAAAATATGCTTGTTAGGTCTTGGGAAGTGTGTGAAGGCACGCGGACCACCACCCCAATTCATCTCAAATTTTAGAGACATCAACAGGGTAGAACATTCTTATATCAAATTTCAAGTTTATATATTTATTAATTTCGAAGATATGCTTGTTTGGTCTTAGGAGTTGTGTGGCAGGTACCCGAACAACCATTCTAATTCATCTTAAATTTTGGACAAATCAGGGATTCAGGAAACAACACTTTAGTATCAAATTTGAAGTTTCTATCTTTATTAATTTCGAATATATGCTTGTTCGGTTTTGGGAGTTGTATGGGAGGTACCCGAACGACCACTCCAATTCATCTCAAATTTTAGGCAAATCAGGGATTTAGGAAACAGCACTCTCTTATCAAATTTGAAGTTCCTATCTTTATTAATTTCGAAGATATGCATGTTCGGTTTTGGGAGTTGTATGGGAGGTACCCGAACAGCTGCTCCAATTCATCTCAAATTTTGGAAAAATCAGGGATTTAGGAAACAACTCCCTAGTACCAAATTTGAAGTTTCTATCTTTATTAATTTCGAATATATGCATGTTCGGTTTTGGGGTTTGTATGGAAGGTACCCGAACAACCACTCCAATTCATCTCAAATTTTGGGGATTCAGAAAAACACACCCTCGTACAAAATTTTAAGTTTCTATCTTTATTAATTTCAAAAACATGCGTATTAGGTTTTGGGAGTTGTATGGGAGGTACTCGAACGCATGGTCCGATTTCGCCCATTTACAATCCCCGCCTTACCTTAGTCATTGTTAACCTACAGTATAAATTTCATCAAGATAGCATCATTATTTTTTGAGTTATCGTGCGTACGGACGGACGGGCGGACATCGCTAAATCGACTTCCGCGGTGATCCTGATTCAGAATATATATACATGTCTATACCTAACTCGCTTCCTTTTGGTGGTTACAAACACCATACCAAAGTTAATATACCCTATACTTTAGGTGTAGGGTATAAAAATATTAGGTATTATAATTTTTGTTTTTTTTTTTTTGTTTTGTTTTGGTTCATTTTAAAATTCTATTTATTTATAATAAAATAATAAATAACAATAAAAATATTAACAATACAATATAGTTTATATTAAAAATAAAAAATAAAATATATTATTATTATTTTCAAAAACATATCACACATATTAACAATGAAAATTTTGCTTTTTAACCATATACATTATAATATTATAAGATTTATAATAGTAATAATAATAAAAAAAAATATAAAAATTAAATTATTTAATGTATTTGGACAACAAAATATATTAAGGTTATACACAAAAGATAAATATTTTTAAAATTAAATTATGGGAATAGAATATTAATTATCGGTTTTATAATATAATATAGAAAATGATACGGATCAATAATGAAATCAATTTTAGTACAAAATATTTTTGTACCTATATTCAATAAATAGTATCTAATATTTATCTTATATTATATTTTACAGTAGTTTTTAAATATTAAATAAAATAATTTATTTTATTAATTATACAAAATGAATACAACAATAAATTACAATACACATGTATGTATACGTTTTAATACATATAATAATTATAATATAATTTTTATTAATATATATAAATGGAAGCGTTTCGAAATCACAAAGTTACAAAATCCTAAAGTTACAAAATCTCAAAGATACAAAATCCTAAAAGTACAAAATCATAAAATTACAAAATCACAAAGTTACAAAATCTTAAAGTTAAAAAAACCTAAAGTAAAAATCACAAAGTTACAAAATCCTAAAGTTACAAAATCTCAAAGATACAAAATCCTAAAAGTAGAAAATCATAAAATTACAAAATCACAAAGTTACAAAATCTTAAAGTTAAAAAATCCTAAAGTTACAAAATCCTAAAGTTAAAAAAACCTAATGTTAAAAATCACAAAGTTACAAAATCGCGAAAATTTAAAAATCTGAAAATGATAATCGAAAATAACATAACCCAAAATTACAAAATTATGAAATCCCAAAATCTCAAGTTTTGAGTGTTATTATATCTAAATGGAGACAACAGCCACCACTTTTTTTAAAACTTTGTTCAAAAAAAAATTCCTTAGTTAAAGAGTTGTACCCTTTTTCCATAATATAATAATATATTATTATATGTAATTATATTTTGAATATAAAATATGTACTCGTATTTTTTAGATGCTTTTGTTTTTAAGATTTAAAGATGTTCTTTTGAGGTTCTCTCGAGTAGTAATGAGATTTCGTACTTTGAGATTTTGTAATTTGATATATTGCGATTGGGCATTTCATTATAAAATGAACAATTTTTAGAATTTTGAAATTTGCAATTTTTTATTTGGGATTTTGTGATTTGGAATTTTATGTTTTAGATTTCGTATCCAACCCATATAAATAATATTTTTCAATTAGAGTTCAAAATTTAGTTGAGATATAAAAAAATGTTTTTTTTTTTTTTTGTATTTTAATAAACAACGTATGTTTTAAAATTTAAATAAAAATTTATTGATTTCCCCATTTTATGGATTCTGTCAATCTAATGATTTTAACAAAATATATAGATACAATATACAATAATATGTAATTTATATTAAATGTTATTCCTATTAGCTATTTAGTTAATTTTATTCAGCGAAGAAAGAAAACAAAATTTTTAATAGATCGACATGATATTGTTCGTAAATTACTTAATTTTGTTGCCAATTTGTTAAAAAAAAAACAAAAAGAAAATACATTTGGCCTTGTCTACTCTAAAATGATCATACGAACCCACTATTACAGTCTTTAAAATAAAATGAATACCTTTCAAGTTCTACTAGCCTCGTTAATATGTAAACGGCATTCAAAAACTTGTATGGATGCTCCAAGACCTGATTAAAGAAATTTCAATATTTTCAAAAGCAGAGCTTTATAACCTTTCTTGCATAATTTTCAAGTTAAACTTTGTAGCTTCAATAGTTGCGAAGATTGATAAACTGATGCAGTAATTAGTATGACAGCTTTCCAAAGATGTAGTTTCGATCTAATTAAAAACTAAAAGTAAAGAAAACTACAAATTGTTTTTTAAACAATTTTAAATCAATTTCACGATCTCGTAAATTATCGTTCTTATAATTATAAAAAATTAACATACCAAAATTTAAAAGTCACATTAAAAATTTATTGTTTAATACTTAGAAAATATATAAAAAAAAACATGATGCGACCCGGTCTAACTCAAATTCGAATCTACCACCTAACGATTTTCAATCCAAAACTTTACACCTATGTTCAAGTATTCAAAATGTATATTTCCGGCATTATAAATGTATATTTTAAAGTTATAGTGGCAAATTTTATATACGTATACAATATAATATGTACATATATTAGTATACATATTATTTCTTATACACACATATTATTATACTTTATTAAATTAGGTTAGATAATTATTATTATTATTAAGCTATAATTAACACTACGACCTTTTGATGTATATATTACATTGTACTCTAACTATTACAACGTCTTCGCATTTTGCCTCCATTTATAATACATCTGTCAGTTCTACTGCCTCTAAGAAACTGTAATGACCTAAGAAGATCTGTAACGTTTTTTTTCTGGCAGTTCATCTTCTTCGGTATAGAATATGGTTCTAGAAACACATGTCTTGCTCGTAAAAGTAAAGCTCCGTATAGTTTTTGATTATATGTTCTGAAGTTTCCTCTTCTTAAGTTTATACGTAATAATAATATACATTTTAGACCTTTTTTTTCTGTTAGTTATTCCCCTGCCACATAAATGTGATAAGGAAATTACATAGCCTTTCCTTGTCATATTTATTTTATACGCTCTTATCCACACCGACTCCCCTTAAGTAAATTTATTTATTTGTTTGTTCAATCTTACGAATGCCGACCATTTAGTTACTAGGGCTGTGGAGTCGTATCGAAATTGATCAACTCCGACTCCGACTCCAACTCCGGGCTTTTATTGGACTCGACTCCGACTCCGACCTGACTCCGACTCCGACCTATATTCATCAACATGTATAAAATAAAATTTTTTTTTTATTTAATTCTATTAAATTTATGTTTTACTAAAAGATGAGAAAAAAAAAGTAAAAAACAAAAAAAAATCTCATTTAAAATATGTATTGTTTTCTGTTTTAATTTTTAAAATATATATTATTTCTTAAAAATAGAATTGCTTCAATCAAATCTTCTTTAAGCGATGCACGTAGGTCTGACTTAATTATTTTCAGAGCAGAAAACAATCTTTCGACACTGACTTGTGTCGGCGGTAACAATTCTAGCAACATTTTCGATTATTTTTGGGTACACATCGATAGCTTCTTGGACGTTCAATTTTGATGATCGATCATATTTTTCAACTCCCTCCAAAGCGGTAAAAAACTCCTTTTTAAACTTCTGCTCTTCTGTATCTGGTTCCTTTTCATTATAACGCTTTCGTTTTATAACATCCAATTGATTTAAATATTTGTCAAAATCTAAATCTTCATTTGAACTAGAAGCTGATTCCTGACTAGAGACAAAGTAAGAAGGCTCGATCTGTGTTTCACTATCTAATCCCGGAAAATATTTGATGCGAACGGTGATTTGAAAGAGCGTCTCTTTTGCTTTTGCAATTTGATGGTCATTTAATAGAATTCGGCTCATTGGATCAATGTAAATAGCGGCTACCAAAATTTCATTTTGCAAAAGTAGTAGTTCCCTTTTATTCATGGAAGATGTAATAGCACTGGAAATTGGTTCATCAGTGCGGGACAACTGATAAATTAAGTTTCTCCACTTAAAAAAGAAGGTCCCTGGAGTTATATCTTCAGTTTGCATTTTTTTGTCAGAAGATATGGACGAAATAAAATATTTTCTAAATTTGCGGCTTGTTCCCATTCGGTTTCATTTAGAAAAAGATTTGAATTATCCATATCTGCAAAAAATGTTTTTAATTCAAGCAAACGCTTTATCAAAAGGTAAGTGCTTCCCCAACGTGTAGCTTGATCTAAAATCGCACCTTTCCCAGCGCGCCTCTTTAAAATAGCATCTATTTTAGGAGTTCTCGCTGTGACAGCCATTTGTCTCAGCTTTATGATAATATTTGTTGCATCATGATTTTTTAGACCATCTCGTATTGCTAATTGCAATGTATGCACAGTGCATCTCATATGTTGAATATAAAATGATTTGGATACTTCTTCACAAATATCATTCAAGTCTTCACTGTTTTGCTCTACTGAGATCGTCAGTTGCATCAAAATCGTCCTCCATAACCAACGCCTCTTCATTTTCCTTATTTAATTTCTCCGTAACACTTACCATATTCGAAGCATTATCAGTAACTATACATAAAATCTGCTCTTTTTTAATTTTAAAGTCCTTTAGAATTTCTTCCAATATATTTTTTATGTATTCACTTGTGTGATGAGCTTGAGTATCTTTTACTGCCAAGGTCTGAGTTATAGTTTCTTTGTTATTATTAAACCGGACATTAATTGCAATATAGTTTACTCTATGCCGAGTGCAACCATCCATTTTAATAAAAACAAAATTCCCTTTTAATTTTTCTATAAGATGACTTCTGTGTTTTTCAGCCTCATCTAATATCATTTTTCTAATACTTTCTCTTCCTAAAGAAACTTTAAGTTTATTAGCCATTTCACCATTTAATTCTAAAAATGCTGACTGTGAAAAAAAGGATATCGGTATACTGTTTTGAACCACCATTTTTATTAAGGCACTTTTGAAGTTTTCTGCTGTCATTGTCACAGTAATTTTATCGCTAATGTAGAATTTGGATAATCCGGGTTGCGATATGTTTGATGAGGAGGAGGATGGTTTAGCGGTCATTTCGTATTCGCCTTATCTACTTCTTCTAGTACTTTCGGATGATAACGCTGCAAATGTCGTTTTAAATTTGATATTCTGCCAGTTGTTAATTGTGCTTTGCACATTTTTTCTTCATCACCTTCTATATAACATAGGCATTCATAGAATTTCCCATCTGATGTAATTGCAAAATGCTTAAGTAATGCCAATTTTAATTTTTTATCCATTTTGAAGCCTTCAAAAATACTAAATTAACAATAAATATTAAAAAGAATAATATTTAACTTCCGTTCAACAAAGAATTTCACGATGTAGTTTGGTAATTATAATTTATTTCAGTTGTTGTCTACTTTATTTTAAAAAAATTACTGATGCTCTTCAATTAAGATGAGCATGTATTTATACCAAAATTAAACTAGGATTTGGGATTTTCTTATATACATTATTTACCTGCCTGACAACCGTTGCAAAAATTTTTTGTAATATTTTTATGAAGAATTATTTTTGCCTGTAATAATTATGTTCTGCAAATTAGGTGTACTTATGAATATTTTTTGATTTTTAAAACTTATTAGTATTTTTATTACTTTATGCGGATACGTATAAAGGACATCTGCTAATTGTTTTTACCTGTTTAAATTATTAAATCTTTAAAAAATCCACAGAATTTAAAAATTAAATTTAAATTTTTATTGTTACAATAAAAGTAACAATGTTTTTTTTAGATTTTCTTTTTAAAAGGTAATTGAGTTAATTTTAAATAAAAGCAGCCGGTATTTCATGTCATTAATTAAAGACCTTACCAAAAGTTTTTCAATAATATTCTTACATAGAAAAGCAAAAGGTAAAAATAGTCATAATAATGTTGAAAATTCCAAATAAAATTTTAAATTTTTTTCGGAGTCGGAGTTTCTTCTGTTAGCTCCGCTCCGACTCCAACTCCAAGCCCCCAAAAATGCACGACTCCGCGACTCCGGACTCCGACTCCAGCTCCGACTCCACAGCCCTTAGTAAACAAATGATATTTTTTTGAATACCATATACTCCTAATATGTTTCTGTTTCGTAGACTATTTTGTTTGTAATTTATATATTATGTATATTTATATATTACAGTAAAACCCGCTTAACTGCTCTTACAAAAATAGCAATTTTGATGACTTATCCAAGCAAAGCACTTAACCGAACTCGGATAACGCTTCAAGAAAGGTACTTATTTTTTAAAATCCCTTTAACTGTCTCATGGTAGGTAATAATACATAACTAATGAAATTTTCTTACAGAAAGTAGATGTCTCTAGCGGCACTTAAAAGTAAAATTTTAATCAAAAATTTAATATTGTGCTTTGAAAAACAGAGTACGTAAGAGGTTTAGGTACTTAAACGAGAAGCACTTTAGCGAGTATATTTGTATGCAATTCTCAGAAAATTTTAAAATGTCAATATTTCTGGTTTCTAAAACGAAAAAGTTACTTATCCGGAAAGTACTTAAGCGGTTTTACTATATCACAGACAGACGGACGGTATATTAGAGTTCTTAATATTAATATGATATGTACACTTGTGTCTATTTTTATCTAAATTCTAAGCGCTATAAACGGAAGCGGAATTTCAATATATTTATTTGTGAATTATTGTTCGTACGTATATAATGATATGTTATAATGATATGATCAAATATGAATGTATATATATATATCTATGTATATAATATGTATATGATTTGTTGAAATCTTTAAAATTGAGTATTGAATATAAATATATTTTGATAAAACTAAAATACCTTTTTTTGTAAACATTTAAAATAACATAGACTGGTTTTTAGCTTCCTAATTGGTATCTTCATTGTTAATACATACAATAAATATAATTAATATTTTGATATGTTGGCATAATAATTAATTCTTCTTTTTTTTGTAATTCTAATATCAGAATGTGTTTGACAATATTGTACAAAAATGGAGGCTGCTATTTAAAATTCATAGCTTATGTAATTAAATTATCTATGACATGATTGATAATTGATAAATTAATAAAATAATTTATTAGTGATCATTTTTAATTTTTAAATTCTTTAGGTTAACATTTGGTTCAATAATAAAATGACAGGATAAAATGACTTACGACATTTACAGCCACGCCTGAACAGGGAAGGCTGTGTAATTTCCTGGCAGAGAAATGCATTAAAAAAAAAAATAATAATAATAATAAAATTAATAACGTAATATAAAATTAACCAATATTTTAATTTAACTTATAATTAGTGAATAAATACATTTTAAATTTTAATAATAGAGGAAAAAGAGAAAATATCTTCTGAAATCAAAAGAAGATTTTCCAGAAATAATGCAATTTCCATTAGATTTGGAAAATGAAAAGTATATAAAAATATAAAATAATTTTCATAATTGAATACCTATACATATATAATTAATTTATGTTTTTTAGTTTTGTTAAATAATTTACACGATAAAGATGGTTTACTATACCTACTTATCAATGCCAAGCGCAGGCTACCACCAGAAGAATAACTTTGGGTAGCCATGAATTTAACGATTAACCAACCCGCAGAAATGGTAAATTTCCTGAAAGCCGCTAAATGGATTTAAAAATTAATCAACCTCAATCTAAGCTTTGTGGTCAGGGAAGTGATCGTAAATGATGACGCTAACACGCTACTGATGGGACGCACGACACACTATCTAAACAAAACTACTGTCTGGCTGGTAATTTTTATGTAAAACAGTAATTGAAATTATTATATATGTACTTATACTTTTAAAATTAATTAAATTTCTTAAAATTCTTTTGTTTTAAATTAGCAAAATATCGTTTTGAAATACTCTTTAATAAATTTTCTATTTTTTGTTCGCTTTCAAACAAATAATAACTACGAAAATCTCATAATAATACATAATTACTTATAAAAAAATAAGTAAATATTTTTTATAAGTAAATACTTTATTTAAAAAGAAAATAATTGCACTTAAAAATGAAAAATTGCACTCAAAATTAAAATACTTGAATTTAATAAAAGAAACTTGCACTTAAAGTGAAAATTCTTTTTCTTAAAGTAAAAATGGCATATACGAGTGTAAATAAAAAATTTAAAATGAACGTATTTCGTATTTTTTTTTGTAACAAAAATATAATATAATATTTTATAAATAAATTAAAACAAAATTGAAATACATAGATACATCTATCTGAATTTAATATTTAAGTTTGTTAAAACAAATTTTTTTTTTTTTAACTTTTAATTTAAAAAATGTATGCCTTAACTTAATTATACAATAGACTTGAAATATTAAAAATATATTTTTAATTTCAAAGCATTTCTTTATTTTAAATTAATTACGAAAAAATAAAAATAAACATAATAAAAATAATTTAAAATAATACAGAAAAATAAAAATTTTTTTTTTTTGTTTTTGAAGATTATAAAAAAAATTTTATTCTCATAAAAACCCCCAAACAATACAAACAAATCTACTTTGTTATATTATATTATAATATTATGTATTATAGACATTATTATTACAATATTTATTACTTGTACAGTTTAAAAAAAAAATAATTTTTTTATTTACATAAAAAGGAGATTTTCCAAATATTTCATAATATATAAAATTTATTAAATAAAATATTAAATATAAAATAAGAGCGGCCATTAAATCAAAAACATTTTTAAAGACGAATTAATTTTTTTTTTTTTGAGAGAATATTCTTAATTTTTTTTTTAAATAAGTCAAATTTTTTTTTTCTGAATTTTATTTTTTTATAAAACTGAAAAAGAGGTTGTTTCGTTTTAGTTCAATTTATTAGACCTAGTAACCTTAGTAGACACTTCTAAAAATTTTCAAACCTTAATATTAAAAATCAATAAAATGTCAAACATCCTATAGGAATATTTCTCAATTAGAACAACTGATTATTCATTTATATTATGTTTCTCTTTCTTCTTAAAAACTAACTTAAAAATTAGAACTAGTTCTTAAGATGAAGGCCCAATGTACACTTTTTTGCTTCGCTTGCTTTGCTTTGAAAAGCGAATAAACGAAGTAAAGTAATCAAAGTAATTTTAAATCGCAATGTAGATACGCTTTTAAATTGCTTGACATTTGACATTTTAATTTTTTTTGTTATTGTTTATTTCGTTGTTTAAAATGGAAGATTTGCAAGATATTTCTGATAATCAATAATTTTCAATATATTTTATTCAATAATTCAAATATTTATTTAAAAACAAAATTATTTGTTTTTAAATTCAATTCAATAATTCAAATTTTACGTTTTAAATATTATTTTAAACGTCAAAATAAATAAAGCTAAGCGTCTAATTGAAAATTGATCAATTTTGAATTTTTCTTACTTTGTTTCGCTTTGATTACTTTATTATTGGGCGTTGCTACATAAGATACAATGTAATTTATGTCAACTGTCAAAGCGTGTAAAGGAAGCAAAGCCAAAAAGCGTACACTGGGCCCTCACCTTTATGCATACTACATGGATTATAAGAAATTACAGATATTTTTTTTGTGTATAATTATTTACTCAATTATTTACTTATAAATTAACTGGTTACTAGTGTCGCCTAGTACTCGAAATTCGAGCAAATGTCAGCAATAATCACTCACCATTTGAACGGATTGGATTTTCTTCATCACGGGATGATCATTTTCTTCATTTGGGTTTTCTTCATCATTATTGTTTGAATTTTAAATAAATACAAGGAAAATCTATATACTTTTAATAGTGTGAAAAATTTACCTTCTAAATCACTTTTCTCCGTAACCATAATATTTTAATGAGTATCCTAACTTCAAAACATTGAAATAATAATGGCACAAGAAAGCTGAAACGAATCCTAGAGTTTTTTTAATAAATCTTTTCATATTATTTGTAACAATAAAACTTTTGGTTCTAAAAAAAATCGGTTTTCCATATTTTGTCTGTAGTATTTTATTTGTTTTGTATTTTACATTTTTATTAATTGTTTTAAATTATTATTTATTTTGCATAGTTTATAATACACTAAAAATAAATTTGTTTTTCATTATACTTAGTGCGTAAAAAAAAAATCTAGTGCACAGGTCTAGTGCCTCATATGATTTTTGAAGCCGAAATGTTCAAATCAGATATTTATAATAGTGTTATCTAGTGCTCAAAAATTCAAATTTTCCGTAATTACCTTTTTTTTTAAAAACAAAAGTGTACATCTTTAGTCCGGAAAATTTTTAAATTTTTAGAGTTTTCGTTTAAGCCTTGGTATTGTTTCCTAGTTTCACAAATATAAGGCTCCGGCTCTTTAAGTAAAGTGTCCCCATAAAATATTCAAAGCGCTTTTTGAAGTTCTCAGTCTTTCCATCGCTTAGTCAAACCCATATAACGTTTCATCATGTGATCTAAAGGTATCTATCAGTAAAGTTTGAAAAGGATCCAACAATCTACCTTCCAAATAAAAATTTTTTAGAAATTAACTATTTAATATCTAAAACTCTTACCGTAATTTAGTGACCATTTTTTTGTATTATATGTAACTTTTAAGGAATATTTTTGGGTATAAAATTTTTAAATTTTTAAATTTTTTTGTCATTTTCATAAACATTATAATAAGAAAAAAATCTATTTTCATTATTATAATGAAAATTTTCCAAAAAAAAAAAAGATCTGGAACCCGTGGTTTCAAAAACAATAATAAAATACTATATATTGTCATCTTTACATTTTCATTTATTATAAAAGTTGTTGGTTTTTTCTTATTTTTACCCTTAATTTTTATTCCTCCAATTGTTTTTAATTTTTTTCTATTTTTTTTATTTTTTTTGTTTATTTTGAAATTTTTTAGACAGAAAAACTCAGGTGAAATTTTTTAAGACATCCTCTTTTAAAATCCGGTTGTAAAACGTTTTTATACCCGTATGAACTATGTTCAAGGGTATAATAAATTTGCCATTACGTTTGTGACACCTTAAAGGAGTCGAGCTAGATATAGTGTCAAAGGTATGGATCGGCTCAGAATCGAATTCTGAGTCGATTAAGCCATGTACGTCCGTCCGTCCGTCCGTCCGTCCGTCCGTCCGTCCGCACGATAACTCGAAAAATAAAGGAGCTAGGGGGCTGAAATTTTTTTTACGTCACTTTTGCAAAATTGTTAGTTTTGCTATTTAAATCCAACATTTTCTGTCGGCGGGTTCGAGTAGCTGCCATACAACTTCTATCTTTATATAGAAATAACTCAGTATCTATTCAAGCGAGGTTTCTGAAATTTTGCAAATGATGATCAAGTTTTATGGCAACAACTTCTGTAAAATTTGGTTGTGTTGGTGCAACGGGTTCGGGTAGCTGCCATACAACTTCTCCGTTTAAATGAGAATAACTCAGTGTTTATTGAAGCTAGGAATCTGAAATTTAGTAAAGAGGTGTCGAGTTACATGCCAACAACTTTTGTAAAATTTGGTTGGTCTAGAGCAGCCGGTTCAGACTTCTTGCACCTCTTGGAACCTAATGAAGCTAGGCGTCTGAAATTTTGCAAATGATGATCAAGTTTTAGGGCAACAACTTTTGTAAAATTTGGTTGTGGTGGTGCGGCGGGTTCGGGTAGCTGCCATACAACTTATCCGGTTAAATGAGAATAACTCAGTGTTTATTGAAGCTAGGAATCTGAAATTTAGTAAAGAAATGTCGAGTTATATGCCAACAACTTTTGTAAAATTTGTTTGGTCTAGAGCAGCCGGTTCAGACTTCTTGCACCTCTTGGAACCTAATGAAGCCAGGCGTCTGAAATTTTGCAAATGATGATCAAGTTTTATGGCAACAACTTCTACAAAATTTGGTTGTGCTGGTGCGACGGGTTCGGGTAGCTGCCATACAAAATCTCTTTTTAAATGAAAAGAACTCAGTGTCCGTCCGCACGATAACTCAAAAAATAGAGGAGCTAGGAGGCTGAAAATTTTTTTACGTCACTTTTGTAAAATTGTTAGTTTTGCTATTTAACTCCAGCATTTTCTGTCTCCGGGTTCGGGTAGCTGCCATACAACTTCTTTCTTTAAATAGAAATAACCCAGTGTCTGTTCAATCTAGGTATCTGAAATTTTGCGAATGATGATCAAGTTTTATGGCAACAACTTCTACAAAATTTGGTTGTGGTGGTGTGACGGGTTCGGGTAGCTGCCATACAAAATCTCTTTTTAAATGAAAAGAACTCAGTGTCCGTCCGCACAATAACTCAAAAAATAAAGGAGCTAGGAGGCTGAAATTTTTTTTACGTCACTCTTGCAAAATTGTTAGTTTTGCTATTTAACTCCAGCATTTTCGGCCGCCGGGTTCGAGTAGCTGCCATACAACTTCTTTCTTTAAATAGAAATAACCCAGTGTCTGTTCAATCTAGGTATCTGAAATTTTGCAAATGATGATCAAGTTTTATGGCAACAACTTCTACAAAATTTGGTTGTGCTGGTGCGACGGATTCGGGTAGCTGCCATACAAAATATCTTTTTAAATGAAAAGAACTCAGTGTCCGTCCGCACGATAACTCAAAAAATAAAGGAGCTAGGAGGCTGAAATTTTTTTTACGTCACTCTTGCAAAATTGTTAGTTTTGCTATTTAACTCCAGCATTTTCGGCCGCCGGGTTCGAGTAGCTGCCATACAACTTCTTTCTTTAAATAGAAATAACCCAGTGTCTGTTCAATCTAGGTATCTGAAATTTTGCGAATGATGATCAAGTTTTATGGCAACAACTTCTGCAAAATTTGGTTGTGGTGGTGTGACGGGTTCGGGTAGCTGCCATACAAAATTTCTTTTTAAATGAAAGAACTCAGTGTCCGTCCGCACGATAACTCAAAAAATAAAGGAGTTAGGAGGCTGCAATTTTTTTTTACGTCACTTTTACAAAATTGTTAGTTTTGCTATTTAACTCCAGCATTTTCGGCCGCCGGGTTCGAGTAGCTGCCATACAACTTCTTTCTTTAAATGGAAATAACCCAGTGTCTATTCAATCTAGGTTTCTGAAATTTTGCAAATGATGATCGAGTTTTATGGCAACAACTTCTGTAAAATTTTGTTGTGATGATATGACAGGTTCGGATAGTTGCCATACAACTTCTCTTTTTAAATGAAAATAACTCAGTGTCTATTGAAGCTAGCTATCTGAAATTTAGTGAAAAAGTGTCGAGTTGCATGCCAAAAACTTTTGTAAAATTTGAATGGTCTAAAGCAGCCGGTTCAGGCTTTTTGCATTTCTTGGAACTTAATGAAGCTAGGCGCAATAGATTCGGGTAGCTATCATACAACTCCACAATTTACATAAATATATCTCTGTAGTTCGGTACTAAAACTCTGAATGTTTTTAAAAGATGATCAAGTTTTATAGAAACAGGATATATTACGTTCATACGGGTATCCCAGAGTTGACACAGTCTACTCTACTGCACTCTTCCTCGTTTAAATATATTTTCGAAAAGATTTGATATGACGTATAGTTAAGGTTTTATTGATTGATATAATTTCCGTTCTTAAGTGTTTCCTTTCATTTCATTCCGTTTTGAATGAATTTTTTGTTTGTTTGTTTATTGAATCGGATACCAGTAGAAATTGAAAAGAAAATAAGAAATATAAAAATATTTAATAAACAGACATTGGAGTATAGGAGTATTTCAATTAAATTTCTTTTTTATTATTGAAGGTCACAGTAAAATAAAATAAAATATTGTGTAAACTGTTTTAGCTTTGATTCGATAATTACTCGTGGAAGAGCTTTAACATTAAGTAAAGTGAAAAATTATGTAATTGAAAAAATTTCAAAATGATGATTTCAAAATTAAAATTAACTTAAAAATCTTAAGAATTTCTTTCAATAATTGTAAATATTTTTTATTCTATACGAAAAAATCTACAGGCTTATTAAGACTGTACTGTCATAGAATTTTAAAGAATTTTAACAATTACATATTAACACAATATAACAATATAACATTAGTTCATTACCAGATGTTGTCTTAATTCCCGAAAAAAATGCCTCCCACATTACTTTTACTCGTTACCTTCCTGGATGTAGTTTTGTTACCCTTCAAACGATCAAAAGGAGTTTCATCAAAAGAGTTTTTAAAACCTATTAAGATGTTGAAAAATAATTGAATTTTGAAAGTTGTTAAAGACAATAAAGTTATATGAAATTTAAATAAATCATGAATCTTAATGATTAATGAATCTTAATGAAATGAATCTTAAAGTGGTTAATATACTAAAATTTATTATATTAGTTTTAATGTTTACTTAAATAATAAAAATATGTTTCAGAAGTTGAAATTTCTTTTTATCTAACCTTTAAATTGGCAATATTGTTTTCTGTGACAACTGATTTAACACTTAGACTCAACCCGGAGCAACGTTTGCAAATTGCTCAAACTTATTTTAAATAAAAAAACTTGGTCCAATTCGACAATTTCATTTGAAAATTTAATTCAATGATGAAACACAATTTTAGTTAAATGGCTCTGTCAATAAACAGAATTGCCGCATTTGGAGCAATGATAATCCACAAGCTATTAACTAAACACCATTACCTCCTGAGAAAGTCACCATTTGGCTCGCTCTATGGGTCAGTAAAATCATTGGTCTATATGATTTCAAAAATGATGATGGTCACACAACACAATTAATTTACTTAAAGACACATTTGATGAACGATTCATTTCATGAAATGGACCTGTTAATTGGCCACCTCATTCGTGCGTTTTGACGCCAATTAATTATTTTCTCTGTGAGTATATGTAAAGTCGCATGTTTACGCCGATAAACTAGAAACAATTGACCACTTAACACTCGAAGCGTTATTGCCGAAATACAGCCTGATTTACTGCGAAGAGTGTGTGAAATTTAAAACTCCAGATTACGCCATATATGCTGCACCCACGGTGCCCACATGCCCAAAATCAAATTCAAAAATTAATGTCATAAAATTATCTGTCAAATAAAGCCAATTTAATCGATATTAAAAACATTTTTATGTATTTTATTTCAACTTGAAGTTCTTCGCCTCAAAAATATCATATAATAATTGATATCACATCGTAATAATTACGACTTAGTGGATGACCTTTGTTTTGTGCCTGTGGTGATCTTTGAAATTTTTTTTTTTTTTTGATTTTATGGTCAGAATTTGATTTTATAGTTTGAAATTTTATTTAATTTTCAAAAAAAAAAAATGATTCACTGTGTATATTTTCACTGGTTCACTGTATATATTTTATTGGTTCACTGTGTATATTTTATAATGGTTCACTGTGTATATTTTATATTAATAACTATTATAGATTATATTATTATATTGATTCAAATATGACATACACCATAATGCCATTACATTGATTTGACACATATATAAAACAAATATTTCTCATATAATAATGGTATATTACATATTTTATTTCTGAATCCTTTTTTACCAAAAATGAAAATCAAAATAAACAATGAAAATCTGTTGTAAGCTACAAGTATTATATTATATATATAAATATAAATTAAAAATTTAAAGAATTAATGGAAGTAAAAATTTTAATAACTATTATACTAATCTGATAAAATAGATTTATTTAAATTAAACTTTTTAAAGTAGAAATAATAATGGAAAGTACAAAATTTTTAAAAGAGGATTTTTTTTTAACAAAACTTTTTTAAAGGATTAAAAATTAAAAATTGTTGATATTTTAATATAGTAAAAATGTAAATAATTTAAAAATTAAATTAAAGTTTTAAAAATTTAATAAAATAATTTTCAATCATTAATCTAAATTTAATATAAAAAAATTTATTTATAGCTTATATTCTCTAAGCGAGTTTTATTTCAATACTCGTAAATTTATTTTAATCTCTATCAAGCAAATTATTTTAACAAGTCTATAATAACTTCATCCTTTACAAAAGAAAAATTAAGAAATTAAAATTAAAATTAAAAAAAGAAAAAAAGTTAAATAATAATTATCGTAAAAAAAGTAATTATCGATATCGCGAAAAAAAAAAAAATAATAGGTATACCCTATACTAGAAAATAAATTTTATTTTAATTATCGAAAAATTATTTTCAAAAGTAACTATAACTATATCGAAATTCTGTAATTGTGCAATAAAAAAAACAAAAAAATGTAATTTAAAATAATTTACCATAGCATTGCATCTTCAATACAGATTAAGAAAACAAAAAAAAGGTCATTTTAAGATCGATTTTGCATTAGCACTATATGCATAATATATTATGTACATATATTATATTGTCAGTAATTTGTTAACTGGATTTTGACAAAACAAAAAAAAAAAAAAAACAACTTCAAATATATCTTATATATAAATTTAATTTTATTACTTTATTTAATTTTAAAGATTCCTACCTTGAAATTCTATCTAAAAGATAAAAAATATCTATATATTATATACTATACAAGAATTCCATTTAAAATGAACTTTTTTTTTTTTTCTTTCATTAAAGCATATTATTTATAAAAAAAAAATAATATTTAAAGTCCTTGAACTGAAATAAAAAAAAAAAAAAATACAGGAAAATTATAAATTTTTATGAATAAATTTTTAACACCATGCCACCATCATCACTATTAATGCCATCATATAATTTTTGTTTTTTCTTTATTTCAAATGGGATTTAAACATTAAGATGTTAAATAAAAAAAAATTATTTTTTTTAAATCTTTGCAGTTTTATTTTTTTTTTTTTTACTTAAAAAAAATAAAAAATAAAAAACAAAAAACCAAAATTAAAGCATACAAATTAAAAATTGTTATTGCATTTAAAAATTTTATTTGCTAAATTGTCAGAATTTTTTATTACTATTTTGTTTTTTTCTGATTCAGTTTACCAGTTTTAATGTAATGGCGAAATAAACTATGAATTGGAAAGAAATATTCATTTTATTTGTTGCTTTTGTTTTTTTTTTCGTTTTTTTTTTTTTATAGAAAAGAAGGAAATTGGGTTGAATTGTTCATTTCTACTATAGGATACATATATAGAACATATAAAAAAAGTTCATTGATAAAACATTAATTTATGAACGGACGAATTTTTCGGTCAAGAATATTTTCGAAAATAAAATTTTAAAGATGATATGAATAGACATATACGAGTATATGTACATATCTAAGATTCTAAGTTCAAATTTTATATATTTTAAATTTTAATTAATCGATCATTTAAAAAAATTGATTGCAAAAATAATCATTAAAAACTTTTAATGCTTAATATTAGCTTCCAATGTTGCTGTGTATAACTATTCTATAAAAATACAAACAGAAACAATTTTTTTTTGTATCATTCTAAAGGATTAAAGTATCTTTTAAAGTTTTTTAGAATGACTGTTCTAAAAGTATCTTCAGAAATGTTTATAATTTTTTTTTTTTTTTAAGTTTATTCCCCTGCCACATAAATATGACAAGGAAATTACACAGCCTTTTCTTTTCAGGCATGGCTGTAAATATCGTAAGGGGGAATTATTCTTATGACAATTCGAACCCACACTCACTTGGTGTTTACAGCATATTTTATACATTGTTATCAATTAGCCCACCGAAACCCCTTTTTTTTTATCATTCTAAAGAATTATAGTATCTTTTAAAAGTATTCCAAACAAAATTTATAAATATGTCACAATCAAAAGTTTTTCTTTTTTAAAATGTTAAAAAAAACGGTTATTTTGTTTCTTTTGTCTTTTTTTATTGCAACATCATTAAGTCTAATTGTATGCAACACAGAATGTATTTTACTTGTTTAAAATAACTATACAAGATACAAAATTTATATATTATCTTTTTGTATATTTTTCCATCTAAAAAAAAAAAAAATTTAATTTTTATTATTATTTAGGTACAAAATCTTACGACATTTTCAAAAAAAAAAAAAAAAAACCAAGAAAAAAAAAACAAATTTAAAACCATGAAACATTATTACAAATCACAACGACTGCGGCGGCGGCGGTAATTTTTATTGTATACCAGTCGTCATAGAGTAGTGGTTTGGCGGCATTCTTTCTTTTTTCTTTCTATAATATTTTATTTTCTTTCCATTGCGTCTTCTTCCCTAGATTTGGATACCCTGGCATAATAATATTACTTATTTCATGTTATTTGTTTTTACCAGCGCCTTTGGGTTCGGTTTTTCGTTTTCATTTTAATTTTAATTTTTTTTTATTTTTAATTTTTATTCTTTCAAAAATTAAAACAAAAATTAAATTAAAAGCCTAAAAACAAAAATAAAATAAGAAAAATGGAAAAGAGATAAATATATTATGTATATATTATAGTATTTATGTTCATAAAAATGTATATCTTTGTGAAAATGTGTGCGCACTAAATTAAGCAATAAAAATCTGAGTCAAATAACACGAAAAAAAAAAAATAAATAAATTTATTAAAACCAATTCAGTGGAATATCGTTAAGATAAATAAAAATGTAGCATTAAAAGTGATAAAAAATGAAGCAGAAAAAGAAAAATGCTTTGAATTTCAAAATCAAAATTATTTGGTTTTTTTTTTCTTTTTTTGTTGTTTGTTGTTCTGAGTCTTATCATTAAATTGTGTGAAGTTGTATACAAAATTTTATTTCATCAATATTTTCGATCAAGATTTACACAAAATTGGCAAAAACCCGGAACTCACGAAGTTTTAAAGAAATAAATAAATTTTATTATTTTAAATGGGTAAATTTGATTAAAGTCAGATAATATTAAATGATTTTAAAAGAAGTTCAAGGAAATGAAAAATAAAATAAATAAATCAATTGAATTTGCCTTTAATTTTAATCATTAAAATTTTTATAAAATAAAGTAATAAAGAATTGTATCAAGATTTATTATAAATTATAGGAATTATAATTGGTTTTTGAAACAGTGCAAAATTTTCTTTTATATTAGATTTGAAAACTGCTACAATTATTTTGTACCGTTATTAGTTTTACGAGCTACTATCACAAACCTGTATTTCATTTGTCTGTATTTTCATTTGCCTATATTTTATTTGCCCCTATTTCATATTATACAAAAATATATTATATAAATATTTTGTATAAGGTGTATAACTTTGATTTCGAATTCACTAACGTCCCTCATAATTCAGATTCTCACACATACATATATACATACATATATATTCTGGAAAAAGCGTAAAGTCCTGCTTTTGAATGCAACTCTGAAATCTCTCCTAATTTAATACTGGCATATGATACGCTCCCTAGTTTTACTTTTTAACCTTAAAAAATTTTTTTTTTTAATGTATTTCTTTGCCACATAAATGTGGACAGGAAATTACACAGCCTTTCCTATTCAGGCGTGGCTGTAAATGTCGTAAGGGAGAAAAACTCTTACCACGTGTGTGGAATTCGAATCCACACTTTTTCAGTGTTTACAGGGTATTTTTATACGCTTTTACCTTCTAAGTCACCGAGGCCCCATATATATTAATATTTATTAAATTATTTTATCGATAAAAGCATTTAGGGCATGGTTATTATATTAACATTTTTATTTTTAACAACCTTAATCTCATTAGAAAGTTTTTTGCATTCATCCCTAGATACGCCGATCATTCAACACTATACGTACTCATCAAGACATCAAATTAGATATTAGATATTAAAAATTATTTGTAGTTCAACTCTAACAGTTACTTATCTAGGTGTGTGATCATTATTTGTGTTTAGTGGCGAAAATGCTTTAATTAAATTTTTATAAAGCTTTAAAAAATATAAACGTTAATAATGATATACAAATGTTATACCTATCTGATCAAAGCCTATATATGACCGAATTTAAGTTTTAAAAGATCCTAATATATACTTTTTGTCTCTAGACTTAAAATAAGACAATATGATTAGTGTTATTACGGACCATTGTCTTATCGGTAGACATGCTAAAAGATTGGGTATGCATGTGGATCTTAATTTTACATATACATTTTACATCTTTGTACGTGTCTCAGTTTGGAAAGAAAAAGGCGGAAATATTTCGGCAGTTTCTTTTTCCAAAATTTAGACGAAATTTTTGCCATGAATCAATCTGAGAAACGTGTTAAAAGGGTACAATTAACAATTAAATATTAAGAGTTTTTCTGCTAACATAGTTGAATAATATAAACACTAAAAACTTATTGAAATTTGATCCATTGCATCAAAAGCGCAGCTAAAATGTATTGTTTATCAAGTGTATGGTGATAAGAATGTCATGTAATAAG
Source organism: Poecilobothrus nobilitatus (assembly GCA_947095535.1). NCBI lineage: Eukaryota > Metazoa > Arthropoda > Insecta > Diptera > Dolichopodidae > Poecilobothrus > Poecilobothrus nobilitatus. The sequence continues at coordinate 319,821,032 of OX352772.1, read as the reverse complement.
AATCCGCAATGCAATAGAAAATTAATTTAATTTTTCGTGGGAACTAATGTTCGACACAATCGACAGTACATAATCAAAATAAAAGGCTATATTTTATACTCGTAAAATGATATTAAAAAGGTGTTCTGCTGGCTTAATTTGTCAAAAAATAAACCGTTAGTTAGTTTGAATGCTTGTTCATTTTTTAACTTTTAAATTTATATTTTATTTTTTAACTTTGAATCCAAACCATATGTTATAAAATCCAAAATTTGAAATACCTATATATTTTCTTCCACTTGATTTGTTTATATATATTATGTAAGAAGATGATCAGATCGACGCTTTTAGAATATTGAAATATTTGTGTTAAATTTCCAAAATTTTTTTTGTAGTTAAATTTCGTTTCACCATATTATAGTATCAATATCCGATTTAAAGTGTCATCACGTGACGAAACGTAAAACAGGAAAGCAACTGATAAGAATAACAACGAAGGGCATTTTACAATTAAGGTTGGTTATTAAATTGTAAATATTATTATAAATAATATAAAATAAGATTCCTTGGTTCGTAAATGAACTAGAATATTTGTTTACATTATATATATATATATATATATATATATTTATATATCTAAAACTTAAGCTTATAATAAAACCGAAAATTTTCAAATGCTCTTAAAACTGTGTACATAAAATTTTACTAAAAGCAAATTTATGAGTTAATTCTATTTATATTTTATATATTTTTTATTTTTTTATAAAATTTGAATAATTTTGTTTACATAATTTTCAAAATATCGTTGAAAAAGAGTTCAATGTAATTATAGTTTACAAAATTCTGTAAAATGAAGAAAAAACCAGAGAACAGATATGAAAAAGTTACTATATTATGATTTTAATGAGAGTTCCTATAAGTAGGGCTCGGTTTAGAAAACTAAAGCAAAAGCATTGCAAACTTTTTAGTCAAAACATTTTAGATTTTATTGTCTTAAATAAACTTTGATTGATTCGTTTAAAACGTTGTTCTGTTTTTACAGAGAGCATAATTCAGTATAAACAAGGTTCCGTTTTGATACTATTAAATACTTTTTACTAATTTATATTTTATATATATTATTTATTTTTACTTTTTTTTTTCCTAAGAGGGGTGAGAATTTTCCAAAGATACCAAGAATTCTCCTTTGGATATGTCAGTGTCAGATTCATACTGACTGAACCCACCCCCCTGAATCCACCACCTTTAATCAATGTAATGGAATGACACCCCTAACTACTAACACAGTATATTGACTAGGGAGTAGTGATAAAAGAGGAAGGACAAGGGTGAAATTTTTGGTTTATATTATATCCTATTCTATTATATTAAATCTACAAATGAAGCAGAGTTCATGATTGTTTGCTTTCAATCTATTGCTAAATCGTTCATCCTATTTACGAAACTTTGCAGAAATGTGACTCTAAAGACTAATAGTCTCGGAAATGTCGAAAACTATTTTTATTTAGCTTTAACCCCTTTCGGCACAATATTCATTAATACATTGTACCACAAGAGGTTTTCAAAAAAAAATTCGTTTTTTACCCTTCATAATATATTGATATTAAAAATTGTTTGATCGATTCAATTCAAATTACTACTTGACAGTTAAGTTGACAGTTGTAACTGTCTTAGAATATGTTGGCACATCAAAAATAAATTTCAAATTGATGTCCAATTTTGCAAAAGGATTCTGTGAAAGCGTCAAAAAATTATTTTGTTTTTTAGCTCTCAATTCTAAATTAGTTAACCGATTAACTTTAACGTTTTGTGATACCTTCTTTGTTGTTAAACAAAACACAAGATACTAAAATTTTTTATTGCATTCTGTTCATTATACTACATTGAAAATATTACAATTTATTTTCGTTTAAATAAGAAAAAACAAATATTTAAAAGAAATATAAGTTATGGACCAGAAAGAATAAGATCTGAAGTTATGGTATAATCTATATTCACTTTATACATACAGGAGGGATCAGGAGGAAGATCTACAGTAGGAATTTGTAGTTTTACATTACTTTTTCAGTTATTTTCATATATTAAAATCTTTTACGCCCTGCGAGCAGAATGTGAATCGCCACTCTCTCGGTTTATAAACTATTTGCCTAACCATTCGGCCATTGTAATCCCCCAAATAAAACAGAATTTTATGAATGCCACATTACATTCTGAAATATTTTTCTTTTATTATTTCTTAACTGTCTTAAAGAATTTAATTTTTTTTTTTGCCTCTATTTTCAACACCATCATAACACTTTAATGTTTCTTATATTCCAGTTTATATCATACTCTTATATATATAATAACATTTAATTCTAATATTTAAATTATTTGATAAAAATATATAAACACTTCTGTTAAATATCAATTTATTCTTTTGAATTTTTTTTCCGAGTACGTCTGGTTTTTTATAATGTTTTTTTTTTTTTATAACAAAATAATAATTGTTGTGATTGAAACTAAACTGTTAAACAAAAAAAAAAAAAAAAAAAAAAGTTTGTGTAAACAAACCTGCAAGTTAATATTGTACCTATAGTTGCATATTATAAATAACGTCAAATAAAAATAGTGTACATTTCAAAAAATTGATTGTTAATTAAATTTAAAATTACCCTAGTGTTAAATTGATTACACAAAAACTGTTTCACTTTTATTTTCGTTATTGTTTACATTTCCTGTTCATTTCTTCTATGTTTATTTTGTTGTTAGTTTTTTTCTTTTTTTTTTTTGTGGAAATTTTATATTTTATTACTCAACACCACACATTGTTCTCATATTCCACAAAACGGCACTTTATAAAAAAACATTGTTTAATTGTTCTGGTTTAATTACACTTTTTTTTTATCGATTCACTTTTTTGTTTTTTTTTTTTTTATAGAGTGAAAATCACGATTTATACAAGATATTATTCGGATATTATAATATTAAACACTAGTTTATTTGTTAGTCTATTTTTTTCTTCTTTTTGACCAGATATTTTATAGTAAGCATAGAGATAGAATAATATTTTGTGTTATAACAAAGATCGAATATTGAGACAAATAATTTTAAAAAAATTAAAAGCGAAATAAAGATATAAGACAATGGGTTGAATGTATAAAACTCAGCTTGCACTCAAATATCAATTTTTCAAACAAATATTAAGCTTAAACTCGTACATTTAGTTTTGTAAAATAGGTGGTAAATATAGGTACAATTTGATCTTTGAGGCAATGGGTCGAATCTATAAAACTGAACTTAAACTTAAATTTAATTAAAAAACAAAAAATACGCTCATACGCTCGATTTTGTGGTTAGTTTGAAAAAGTAAGATTAGAGTTCAAGCTGAGTTTTATGCATATGGCTCAATGTATGCGTTCCTTTTAGACAAATTCAGAAGTTTAGAGTAGTTACGATTTAAAAGTAGTTGATAAATAGAGTGTTAGTTTAACATAACTATATTTACTCCTATTTACTTTTTCTAAAAGGCTGGTACAGTTGTGAGTACAAAACAGTAGTTTACTCTGTAAAATGAATGCAAACAATATCGCCAATGTATGATCATAAATAAAAATTTGTTTGAACCCTCAATGAAATTGTTTTCATTGAAATCTATTCAGCATAAAAATTGTTTCTATAGAAACGTTTATTATTTATAAGTGGAGTGAAAGTATCTATTTCCCTGTATATTTCCTATCTACATTTTTAACATTTTTATAAAATTATATTGTAAAAAACCCAAGATTTTAAAAATAATGAGATATATTATTATAAAGATGAATTTAATTAAATTATAAATTATAAATGTGTAAAAGAAAGTAAACCAACAAAACTCACTTAACAAAAAAACAAAAATTAATCTTTAAATTGGAAGGAAATACCGTTATTCTAAAAACGATGATTATTCAAATTGTTATTTATTTTTTTTTTTTTTGTATGTTTTTCATTGTAATTGAGTGTTGAAAAAGAAAATTATCAACTATGTGATTTTTTAATTTCAGAGTTAAATGAAAATCAACACAAAAAATAAAAAAAAAACTGTAAAATAAAAAATTAATAAAAAAAAAAAAATAAACAAATTAGGTAAAATATAAGTGTAATTGTGTAGGTGGAAAGTAATTTTTTAAAGAAAGAAAAAAATGAGTTTTAATTTTTTTTTTTTTGATATATAGAATGATAAAGTGCAGTAATAATAGGTTTTATGGTTTGTAGGTGTATAACCAGATGTACCCAAAAAAGAAAATAAACATAAAAATCTTTAATTAATTTTCTAAAATCTCGAAAATAAAAAAAAAAAAAAAAATTAGTGTACAACAATAATAAATTTAATTTTATATTAAAAATTTCAATGAATATTATAATTGTTTCTATGTTAACAAAATTACAAATGAAAATCACCTCATATGAAGATATTAATAAAAAAAAATCATGGGAGTAATTTATTTTTTGCTTCCATACTAACTGTGTCTGCATATCTTTTTAACTTAATGTTTTTTTATTAAATTATCAAAAGGGTATATAGCATATCATATTCGTATCTGTTTGACCGTGTGATAAGGAGTTTTGCCGGGTGTGCACAGCCACTATAATAAAAATGTCAGGAATACCAATCATATCAGAGTCAACAACATTTGTGTACACTATAATAATAATGTTAATTGTTTTCTTTTTAAGTTCCCTTATTTAACACTCTTAATTAAATAATCAACTGATTTAATTCAATATTGAGCTTATTGTAATATATAAAAGAAATATAAAACTCATGTTTCTTTTCGTAAGAGATAACGTGTTCTCATCTTTTATCTTAGTGTTAAAATCTGTTGAGCACTACCATTATCAATTACATAAACGAACTAAGGGGTATGATATGGTAATTATAATTATAATATTAGTAAGTACAATTGGTTTCCTTGTAATATACAAATTCGCCACAGTGGCAGAAATGAAGTATATCAACAGTCTTGCATCACTGACCCAAAAAAATGGCGGTGCAAGTAATATTAGATGATAAAAATAAATGCTAGTTTTATCAGCTAATATTACTTGCACCGCCATTTCGTCTGTCCAAAAAGCATATTTTCGAGCACTCGAAATTTGGTTTTGTCTATAGATTTACATTAACACTAGTTTCATGATTGAACGAAATGCATTTGAATTTTCTTTCAATAGTTTATACAATGCTATTGAATCGAATATATCATGCTATCGAAAATAAAATACTGGATTCTTTTGCTCTATAGAGGTTAGCTCTACGTACGTTAGCTTCCATAGAGAATACTTCGAATATTTTTTCTGACATAAAAAGGCTCCCCAGTTTATAGAATTTTATAATGTAATCATTGACGCTTGCCAAGTTTCACGAGAGGCTTACCAAGTTGTAAAATTTTATAATGTAATCATCAACGTTTGCCAAATTTTACGAAAATTGTAAACGTTGTCTTTTTCCCTAATCCTAAAGCAATCTTAGGCGATTAATTCCCTTGTTAGAAAATGTACAAGCGCCAGAATACTATGTTTTTTTCTCATTAGTCATTTACTAATTACATATTTTTCTTATAATTATAACTTAACGTTGATCCTTTCAAGTTTTTATTCATTACTAATCAATATTATTTTATTTGTCCAATGCAGGTCAAAATTAGATATATGTATTTTATAATATCATATGCAATTATAGTATAAATATACTTGGAGTACATTGTATACAATTTCAAATCAGTGCATATTTTATCAGTGCAATTATCTTAATTTCTTTAAGTGCTATCATACATACAAAATAATTACTAACTAATTTTTTTCCACTTTAGAATATTGCATACTTTTAAAGAAATATTAGATAATATCTGCGATTTAAAACAAAGCGTTTTGTCTCATAAATATTGAAAAAATATTAAAAGTTTATTAATTTGATGGGGTTTTGAATGAAATATCAAAGTAATGTAAAATAAATATATTTAATTTTCTTTCTTTTTTTTCCTTTTATTTGTTTAGTAAAATTGATTGCAAAAGAAAAAGTTAAAAGGAAATTTATAGATAAAGGGTATTTTTAATATTATAAACAAATTAATTAAATATTATAGACAAATTAAAATTTTTTTTGAAAGAAAAAATCAAGTAACACTTTCTTCAATATTAAGGAAATCCGTTATAATAAATATAAAAATATTATATTGAAGGTTTAATTTTTATGTCTTACATACGATAAATATGGATAGATATCGAAGATATCGAACAGGTGTCTAAAAATAGAGAATCTTCTGATGTAATTAACATCAATTCTTAAAAATCTTTCTCAATCTTCCCTATAATATTTCAAGGTTTTATCTAAAACCTTTATTCCAAAGATAAAGATAGAGGAAGCAAAATCTTGCAAAATTTTGTCTTCCCCTAACGGTAAATTGTAAAAAATTGTATAATTTTTTTTATTGATTTGTCATTTGACGTGTTTAAAAAAAAAAATTAGTAGAGTTTTGCACACAGTGCGCTTTTTGCAACTTTGGGCTTTAGCTGCGAGGCTATATAAAAAAGTTGCTCCGGAACACTAATTTTTAATTACAAATATATCTCTTTGTTTTCAATGGCTGCATCTCAAACAGTGTAGAAGTTTTGTAAATAGATATATACGGAGCTACAGCCCCTCTATCCCCATTACGGAACTGCAGCCCCTGCTACTTTGAAAAAGCCCTATTTTCAAATGCGTATATCTCAGGTTCTCCTTAACTTTTTTTCAATCTGAAAACGCCATTCGTCAGCATTTTTACTTTTGTAAATCACCTTTTTACCAAATTTTACACCTTTTTACCTTCATAACTCCGGCACGCTTTTAGATACGGATTTGAAATTTTGAGGTAAGAAAGAACTCTTAGAATTAGTATAAGTTTTTTTTGCGCCGCCCCCTGTTTATGAGCTATTAGGGCTCAAAAGTTGAAAATTTGCCATTTTTAAACACCTGTAACTTGCACGTGTACAAAAAACCCCTATTTTCAGATATGTCTCTCAGGCTCTGCGTGGTAGTTTTACAATCTAAAAATTATAAGGCCGTATAACTATAATTCCGCTTTAAGACCGGAAATTTTCATATTTCTATAAAATAATATCTAAATTATGCAATATATTGTAATTTAGTATTCAAATTTACCGTTATGTGAAAACCACATTTTTGCGTGATATTTCTTTTTTCATAACTCCGGCACGCTTTCAAATAGGAACTGAAAATTTTGAGTCAAGAAAGAACTTTTAGAATTAATATAAGATTCCTCAGAATTTTTTTTTTGTACTACCGTTAGGGCTCAAAATTTTAAAATTTGTTTCTCTAAATGTCTTAACTTAAAGTTTGGATTAAAAACAGGTTAGTTTTTGTTGGTTAAAGTTCAACACTGTTCAGAAGAATCATATGCATATCTTCTGCATGACTTTCGAAGTTTTGCACCGACCCTCGTAATAAAAAAATACATAATATGGAAAACAATAAACATAATAAAAGTAATGATTAAGTTGTGATTACATACAACCATCGCACAAAATTTTATCACATATTAACTTTAATGCAGAATTTCAACTTTGACAGCTTATTTGTAAAATTGTCATTGCGTATTTTTTATGTTATTTGTTTAAATGTCAATAAGGTGATTATTCTTAAATAATTTTTTTTTTTTTAATGCATTTCTCTGCCACATAAATTACACAGCCTTTCCTGTTCAGGTGTCGCTGTACATGTCGTAAGGGGGAATAACTCTTACGACGTATGTGGGATTCGACGTCGTGCGTGGAAAAGTTAATATCTTATTTATATTATAAGATTTTCTTATAATTGAAGAAAGTGTTGCTCTTTCTTTCAGAATTATATTTTATTATTAATTTATTAATAGTTTATTTTGGTACTTTATTATTTTATGAATTTTATTTACTTTAAGTTTTTACTATACTTATTTTATGTATCTTTTGCATTTAAATGTCACTGTGACACTTCAAATGTTTTGTGTATTGTACTTGATTTGTTGATTACATTTTTGGCATTTTGCAACTTCATAGCTGTTTGAAAATTAATTAAAAATTCATTGGTATTATATAAAAAAAACTTTTATACAACGCTTAAGAAAAATTAAGAGAAAAATTAAATTTACTTACAAGAATAACAAATTATTATTGATTGAAGAAGTTAAATCGTAAAATCTATAATATATTGGGAAGAAGAATGTTAGCATCTCGTAATCGACATAAAAACTTGTAGATTACGGTTATAATTTTATACTATTAAATCTTTGTTATTGTTCATGCTTCCGTAAAGTTTGGATTTAAGTGTTAGTTTGTTAACAATAATATGGAAAACCTCAGACTTTGAGCTGATCTCGCTGAAAGTGGAATGATATATTAAAAATGTCGACCGATATCAAATTTTTCAGATTATATCTAAACATAATCTACTCTAGTGTAGAAGTTAGCAAAAACAAATGATCTAAATGTACCAGGTTCTAATTTTATAACTAAATCATCCAAAGTATCTAAAGCATTCTATTGTTAAATATTACATATACATAATATATATACACGTAAAATAAAAGTTTTTTTTATCACTTAAATGTCACACTAATTAAATCTATTCTCCTTTTCTCGTTTTTTAGAGTATGCAATGATTTTGAAACATATTTTCATAATGGCAGGGAAATAAGACGAAAAAATTTTGGTTTCCAGAATGGCAACAGAAAAATAGGGCGAAACAATTTGATTTCCATCAACAAAATTTTTATGAAAATTCTTTTTCAATCTGCAATTTTCTATTTTTCTTATATTTATATATGTATTAAGTATATTATATAATATTATATACCTACAGACAAATAGAAAAATCCGAAACCCATACTTAAAATAAATTATTTGATTTTTTACATCAATATTAAAATAATTTTATTATCAATTAATTATATATTTCGAAGGACATGTATACGTACTTATGACTTTACATTTCTGAAATATCTTCGTAAGGTATGTATAAATTACTGATTTTATATAAAATATACTGGTAAACGTTAGAAACTTAACCACAAACAAAGTATACTCTCCATTAGATAATTTGAACCGGATGTAAACAATAGAACAATAACAAAATACAAATTAAATTTTTAAAGGGATAACTTAATCGCCTTATAAAACGCCCTTTTTATGCTTTAGCATCACGTCACTTTTAACAAAAAGTAAAAAAAAACAAAAAACAAAAATGAAAAACAAAAACCAGGACAAAAATTAATTAAGTTGATCCTTTAGAATATTACCATTTACCAATTCAACTGTTACAACATCTTCTCACCAGGTAAACATTAATAAATGTCCCTTTCTAATTTAGAGCGTTGTTATTAGATAAATCTCCATCCCGAAGAACCCTTTTGTATTACAAACAAAAAATATAAAAATAAAAAAAAAAATAAAATATTATAAGAAGGAAATGAATTTTAAAAAATATAAGGGGAGCAGGGCAAGGATCAAGAATAATTTCCTGGACATATTTTTATTTATTTCAATTTTTTATTTTTGTTTTCGTTTTTTTTTTTTTTATGTGTCGGTGATGGTTTTACCGCATAGCAAATTAAATCAGATACTCCACAAACCATCATAAAAAAGGTGTTACGTATACAATAATATATATGTATATATATATATATACAAGCATTATATAAAAGAGTGTAATTTGTATTAATATATATCTTACGTCAGGGACATTTTAGATTTGAAAAAGGAAAATTATGTAATAGAAGAACAACGGTAATAATAAATTTTCTTTTTGATTTTTATTTTTTTTTTGTTCGATGGAACCTTCGTACTATAATAATAATTTCTTTCTATTTATTTACTTTTATACGTTTATATCTACAGTTGTTTCAGTTAACATACGAAATCTTAATATTTAATTAGAATTAAAAATATTAAAATAAATAAAAAATTATTTTTAAAAATTCATAAATTTCATGATTTGGATATTGAAATTTTTTGTTGTCTTTGCATGCTATTATAATGTTCTATATTTTTAACATTTGTAAGGATAAGAATTCATGTTCAGGTCAGACAATGAGTTGGTTTCTCTTAACATAATATGTCAGATAGGCTGATTTATGTGATATATGTGAGAATTTGCAGTAGTCTGTATAAGAGTGGTGTGAGATATTGAAAAGTTTCTATACATACTTCATTTTGTTCCCAAATAAAAGGGGAAATAATAGAGTAGGGAAAGTAACCACCAATAATTTACTGAAGAAATATGATATTAACCATACTAAACGGCATGACTGTGAATGGAATCCAAGTTTACAAAAGAACTCTAACCTCAAATAACGGAAAATGTATAGAATGAGCCCACTCAAGATTGCGTAGAGCGAAAATGAAGAAAATTTTTTTCGACTTATTTAATACGTAAAATGTCTAAATCATGATATTGAGACCACATATTAAACATTAATTACAATAACGAAGCCATTTTAATTTTTCTGATCTTGCAAAAAAAAAATTCCTAGAATATAGTTTTAATTTCACCAATAGCACATCTTCCTGAAGTCATTTTTTTCACATTTTTATTATAAAGATTATAAAAATCAAAAGTTTTACAATGTAATGTAAAGTTGTAAAGTTGTCAATGTTTTTATAAAGAATGGTCAATTATTCGACCATTAATTGATAAAAACTGGATGAGAAATTAATTGATAATAGTTTCTATTCTATTCTATTCTATTCTATTCTATTCTCATCCAGTTCTTATCAATTTTCTCATCTCATCTAGTGTCAAAACCAGCTGAGCCAGAAAAATTATTTCTTTTTTTTTCTTAAATTTTTGGAAATGTTCTGACAATTTTGCGAAGTTTATTAGGTCATGTGAAAAAAAAAATGTCAAAAAATACGGATACGAAATTCATAGTTGAAAATTTATATGCGTCAGCTCATCACTTTAATTATCCTTATCCATTAATCGACCATTAAAATGCGGAAAAAATTGCTGTGGAATAGGGGACTTTTCCAATTAAAGATTTTAAAAAGAACTTTTCCAGTGACAGAAGTTCAGTAAAAAAGAAGAATACATACAAACAGCAGAAATTACATAAGAAAAGGGTTTGTAAGATAAGAAAGAATTCTCTTAAAAAACTACAGTCGAAGAAAAAAAAACTTACATTATTGAAGGCTCAATTAACTCATTTAAAAAAAAAAGCAAAATTTCACTGATTTAAATGCAATTAGAAAACTCTTGAATAATGTATAAATTTCGGATTTTAATAGCAATATACGTTTTTAACAATTTTGAAATTTAACAAAATTTTTAAATTATTTAAAAAAAAAAAAAAATTAAAAGAAAAACAACAGACAAATAAAAATTTTAACATTGAAAAGTTGGATGGTTTAGTTTTGTAATTTGTATGTGTTTTTTTTTTTTTTTTTTTGTATGCCGATTTGATAAAAAAAAACCTCCCCATTCTATTTTTTATTTAAATTTTTTTTTTGTCGTTCTTTTAAATAAATTAGGTTTAGTTTGTTTCATTTTAAATTTGTTTATTTTTTTTTTTGATAGAAAATTAAAATTAATTTTTATGAAAAATGGAAAAAAATAAATTGAACTTTTATAAAAACAAGGTAGAATGTAAACCAACGGTTTTTAAAAGCGCACATTTCCAAAACTCAATACAAACTGTTTAGAAGTGTGACTTACACAAAAATTTGAAAATTTCATGTAATAAGAAAAAATTTGAAAATAGGACATTTTTGAGATTTTGAAGGGCCGTAAGTCCGGAATCCTATATAACTAAGAAAAGCTGTTAACACACGTAAAAATATATTATTGAAGCTTTAATTTTTATGTCTTGCCGAAGAAAAATTTTTACAGGTGCCTAAGTTACAGGTGTCTAAAAATAGCAAATTTTCAATTTTTGAGGCGTAATAACTCTTAAAGAGGGGGCGTTACCAAAAAATTTTCTGAGGAAACTTATACTAATTCTAAAAGTTCTTTCTTGTCTCAAAATTTCAGGTTCCTATCTAAAGGGGTGCCGGAGTTATGAAAAAAGAAATTTCATGCAAAATGTGGTTTTCACATAACGGTAAATTTAAATCGTAAATTACAAAATATTACATAATTTTGATATTGTTTTATATAGATAATAAAATTTTCGATCTTCTGCCGGTTTTAGATTGCAAAACTATTACGCAGAGCCCGAGATATATACATCTGAAAATGGGGCTTTTTAACAATTTTGAAGAGCTGCAACTTTGGAACCCTTTACAACTAAAATAAACCTTTCACACACGTAAAAATATATTATTGTAGCTTTAATTTTTACATCTTGCAGAAGTAAAATGTGTGCAGGTTCCTAAGTTACAGGTGTTTAAAAATATCAAATTTTCTATTTTTAAGCCCTAATAGCTCATAAACAGGGGGTGGTCCGAAAAAATTTTCTGAGCAAACTTATACTAATTCTAAAAGTTCTTTCTTGTCTCAAAATTTCAAGCTTCTATCTAGAAGCGTGCCGGAGTTATGAAAGTAGAAAAATCATGCAAAATTTGGTTTTCACATAACGGTAAATTTAAATACTAAATTTAAAAATATTGTATAATTTTGATATTAATTTACAAAGATAAAAGAAATACCTGTCGAATGACGTTTTCAGATTGAAAAAATCTTAAGCAGAACATAAAATATATGCATTTAAAAATAGGACTTTTTCAAAGTTTGAGGGGGTGTAGCTCCGTAATGAGGGGGGCTACATGAAAAAGTTGTTCCACAAAATTATTTTTTTTATGAGACCTACCTATGGTTAAAATTTTTTTTCTCTATCTTTAACGGTGTAGAAGTTTTGTAAACAGACGGACGGACGGACGGACGGACGGACGGACGGACGGACGGACAGAGTGAAACTAATAAGCACATTTTTTCAAAATTTTTTTGGAAATGTGCTAAAAAAACGAAGAGGAAAATAAAATTGAATATTAAATTACCTATACCTATAACATTTAATTAGGTACAATATTTAATTATTTTAATTATTAATTATAAGAAAAAAGTTAATAATATAATAAAAATTAAAGTTGCAATTAATTAGTAAATATAATTTAAATATTTTAAAATATTTTTTAAAAAATGTTTGATTGCACTTTTTAGAAACAATAATTATCATTTTGTATTAAATATTTTTTAATTGATTTTATAGATTTATTTTTTATAAAAATATTAATAGAATCGCTTTGTATCTTATAGAATTAATACGTCATATATACATATATAATTAAATACTTAAAAAAAATAGTTTAATAGGTACGAAAATGAACGACGAACTTGACGCTGTGTCCTTCCCAGTAAACTAAATCAAATCCTGTATAGATGCTGTGACTCAAGCAAAGCCTTGTACAGTAACAAGCAGTTGTAATATATCTAAACCAACACTAAATGATTACTTGCCCACAGCTTAAAATTGACGGTAATTTAATCCGTTATGTGAGGCTCCGCGAATTAACTCCCAACGAATTAAAGCTCCACAAAAAAAAATTAAATAAAGCTCCAAAACTTAGAAACTTATTTCATAATGAATTAATACCCAAAAACAAAAATGAAATAACGCCTTACGGAAGTGGAATAAAGCTCCAAACAAAAATTTATTAACACTACAATTTTTCATTAATTTGGGACTTTATTTCATTGTGAAATAACACCCCAAAATAAAAATGAAATAACGCCCCAAAATTATTTATAATTTGATAAAACTTTTATTTAAAATAAGTTGAGATTATATGGCGTGAGGATAAAAGTCCAAAAGCCAGAACATCTTAAAGAATTATATTACAAATTTTAATTACATATTTTTTGTGAAGTTTTTGAAAAAAAGCAAATTTCCAGAAATTTTGCATAACCATTCGAAATTTTTGTTAAAACTTCTGGAAAAAGGAGTGTATGGATTGTAAGTTTAAAAAAGTGAAATAAAGCCTCAATACTTATTTATGAGACTTTATTTCATTTGAATTTTTTGGGACGTTATTTCATTATATCATAAAACACCAAATTTAGGTCTTATTTCATTAGAAAAAAAGCGCCAAAGGTCCATACAAATTTTGGGACTTTATTTCATTTTTTTTCGGGCTTTAATTCGTTGGGCGTTAATTTGTGGAGCCCTTATGTGAACTATGCAAACAATTTGGGTATTGTATTTAGCAATGATTTTAAGTAAACTAAACACATTAAAAAAATTTTGAAAAAGTTATATCCGATTCTCTGTAAAGTATGAAAAATAGGTTTTGAAACTTCTCTTAGCAATAAATCTAGACCTCATTTATATTGTAATGTAGTCTACTCTACTTCTATGAGTGTTCATTTATCAACATCCAATTTAAATTATAATACATTTTAATGTATATAGATATATTATTAATAATTGGCGTAGACTTTACAGCATCTATGATGTTTCCAAAATGTCTGCTAGAATTCACTCTTGATAATTTTCTCAATAACAAATACCTTTGTTTTTTTTTACATATTGAATACATGATGCCCCAATTATTTATATAATAAACTGATTTTAAAAATTGTAAACGTTTTCAATATATATGCTAGTATATATAAAAAAGATCATAAATTGAAAAGCAGATATATAGAAATTCTAACTAATAGGGCTTTTTCAAAGATTGAGACTGTAGTTTCATATGGGGTGCAATAATAAAAAATTTCTTTTACAACATAAATTTTTGAAAAAAAAATACCCAACGTTAAAATTTCATTCTTCTACCATCAACAGTGTAAAAGTTTTATAGGTTGACGGAATGCGCGGGATGGACAGAATAACTTTAATAAACAAATTTTTTGTATTAAATACAACGATTTCCGTTGTATTAAATAAATTATAATTAAATGCATGTTTAAGAAAAATCTTTCCATAGAAGTTTAAAAAATGTCTCAAAGGGCCGCCAGACCTTTCACTAATTTATGTTCATTTTAACACATTTTGCATTAGTGACTCTAATATTTCGGCTGATATATTGCTTCGTTTTCTGCTCAATTTTTTTGTTTGAAATATTCTAAAGTTACCGGCTTCAAAAAAAAAAAAAAAATTTTCTTGGTTGTGATTTCAAAGACAAAAGTCAAGAAAAAAAGCAGAAATGGGAGCATCTCAGTTTGCCTAAATCTAGTTCGCAAAAAGTCATTATGCCTAATACCATTTGACAAAACAGACTTATTGAGGCTTTTAACAAAAGGGACACTTCGCAAAAAGACTTTTAACAAAAGAGGCACTTCACAAAAAAACTTTTAACAAACTAATATTATTCACAAATGAATATTTTTGTAATAAATATTTATTAAAAAGATATGCATGGAATATATAAATATATGTATATTAGGAAAGATTTTAGTTGGTTTGAAAATCACGGTTTTAATTATTTGTTTAGCGGGGCTTTTGGGGGACTATTTTAAAAATTGTATAGTTTGAATGGGGGAACACTTGGAAAAACTCGGATGACAAACATCTATTTCGCCTAAGTCCACTTATCAAAAAACTCACAATCCAAAAAATCAATTAGCTAAATTCTCACTTAACAAATTTGTAAATTGCAAATAACCATTTGTCAAGATATTAAAACAATTTCTATAGCTAATTTAGAGAGATTTTATAGTTGGTTACAAAATCAGAGTTGCCTCTTTTCTAAAATATTTATATATATTTATACATGAGATTCTGAATTAGGAGGGATTTTAAAGTTGAAGTCGATATCAGGGTATTTCCCTTTTTTCACAATAATTGCAAGAATCTTATAGTTGCTTACAAAATTAGAGTTATACGCTTTTTCCAGAATAAATGTCTCCCATATACATATACCTATATAAATATATGTAGATCAACTGCGCTATACCCAGTTATATATATACCCAGAAATATATATGTAAAAAATATAATTAGTAGCAAGTTTATAGTTGGTTACAAAATCTGGGGTATTCGCTTTATCCAGAATATTTATATATATGTATATGTATATGTAAACTTGTTTATATATATATTTTAATTTTTCATTTAACATATATATATGTACGTCATATAATATGTTCAAAAATATAAATACTATAGTCCCTTTTGTTAAAATTTTTTTTGTGAAAGGGCATTTTTGCAATAAGTTTTTTTTTGTCAAATGGCGTTAGGCCAACTTTCATAGACCTTTCAGACATATACATACATAGATATTTCTTTAAATTTTTGAAATAAAATTTCATTATTTTAATTCTTTCTTATACAGTGTTAAGTTATTCACATTTAATAATATTTTTGGTTTACATTAGATGTCTAAATCAATATAAATTAATTTTGTTATAGAGAATATAACTTTTGACCCACCGTGTATTTAGTTGCATTTTAAACTTAATATACAATATTATTTTACTTAAATAAACATAAAAAAAAAAGAATTTTAAAAAAGTTTTCTTAAAATAAATATGTGGGTTAGTAATAGGACAAAAAATGTATATGTTTTTAATTAAGTTTTTTATTTCAAAGATAAATAGAATAGAATAGAGAATTCATATATAATAAACTAAATCCGCTAAATTAATGTAGAATAAATGAACTGAACACTTCTGAGCCTCTTGCACTTACTCTATTAACACTTGAAATTGAGATTTATAATTTTCTTGTTAAGTCACTTAAAAAATATCTTAATTAATATATTACTTTTATAAAAAATAAAAAAACAAAATAAAAAACTTTCATTAAAAAAAATTTTTATTCAAAGAGAGAAAGTAATTAAATAATATAATTTTTTTTTTTAATTTTTAGTCTAAAAACAAAAAACGCTTTTTACATTTTCATTTATTTTTTTTTTTTTAAATTTCAAATTACAATATACACCTACTATAATAGACAGTATTTTATATAATATATAATTTTAAATTATATATAATTTTCATTATACATAGTTATACCCGTATGAACTATGTTCAAGGGTATAATAAATTTACCATTACGTTTGTGACACTTTAAAGGAGTCGAGCTAGATATAGTGTCAAAGGTATGGATCGGCTCAGAATCGAATTCAGAGTCGATTAAGCCGTGTACGTCCGTCTGTCCGTCCGTCCGCACGATAACTCAAAAAATAAAGGAGCTAGGAGGCTGAAATTTTTTTTACGTCACTTTTGAAAAATTGTTAGTTTTGCTATTTAAATCCAACATTTTCGGACAGCGGGTTCGAGTAGCTGCCATACAATTTCTTTCTTTATATAGAAATAACTCAGTATCTATTCCAGCTAGATTTCTGAAATTTTATAAATGATAATCAAGTTTTATGGCAACAACTTCTGTAAAATTTAGTTTAAGTGGTGCGGCGGGTTCGGATAGCTGCCATACAACTTCTCCGTTTAAATGAGAATAACTCAGTGTTTATTGAAGCTAGGAATCTGAAATTTAGTAAAAAGGTGTTGAGTTACATGCCAACAAAGTTTGTAAAATTTGATTGGTCTAGAGCAGCCGGTTCAGGCTTCTTGCACCTCTTGGAACTTAATGAAGCTAGACGTCTGAAATCTTGCAAATGATGATCAAGTTTTATGACAACAATTTTTGCAAAATTTGGTTTTGGTGGTGCGACGGGTTCGGGTAGCTGCCATACAACTTCTCTTTTAAATGAAAATAACTCAGTGCCCGTTCGCACGATAAAGGAGCTAGGAGGCTGAAATATTTTTTACGTCAATTTTGCAAAATTGTTAGTTTTGCTATTTAAATCCAGCATTTTTGGCCGCCGCGTTCGATTAGCTGCCATACAACTTCTTTCTTTAAATGGAAATAACTCAGTGTCTATTCAAGCTAGGTATCTGAAATTTTGCAAATGATGATCAAGTTTTATGGCAACAGCTTCTGTAAAATTTGGTTGTGATGGTTTGACAGGTTCGGGTAGTTGCCATACAACTTCTCTTTTTAAATGAAAATAACTCAGTGTCTATTGAAGCTAGCTATCTGAAATTTAGTGAAAAAGTGTCGAGTTACGTGCCAAAAACTTTTGTAAAATTTGATTGGTCTAAAGCACCGGTTCAGGCTTCTTGCTTAATGAAGCGCAATAGATTCGAGTAGCTGTCATACAACTCCACAATTTTCATAAATATATCTATGTAGTTAACGTCGGTACTAAAACATCTGAATGTTTTTAAAAGATGATCAAGTGTTATAGAAACAGGATGTATTACGTTCATACGGGTATCCCAGAGTTGACACAGTCTAGTCTACTGCACTCTTCCTTGTTTTATTTTAATTCTATTCAAAAATTTAAAATTAAAATAATTTTTTTTTTATTATTTTTTCTTTTAAGAAAAATAGATTTAATTCTTTTTTAGTTATATTCTGTTTATATTCTATCCTATTATATTCTAAGGTCTTTGTTCAATTATTATTTTTCTTCTAATTTTTTTTTCACACTTTTCTATAAAACTAATATAACTAAATTTAGATGATCCACTTAGGATTTTAGCGTTTAAATGTTCATTTTTCTGTTTTTTTTTTCTATTCCTATCGTTATTAAATAATTTAAAGAAAAGATTATTGTTTTTCTTTTCTCATGTAATTGCAATTGTTTTAACAATTTTGCAATGTAATTTAATACGTCTATATAATTTGATGATGATTTATATACAAAGTGCTCCAGAACTTAATATTTCATACGTAGATTATAAGGATTATACCTTTTTCGCCAAATGTATACCCTTCATTTGAGTTTCTCAAGCTGCAATGACTACAGAATTCAGTTTTATAAAAAATGTGCCCTATCGTCCTTAACAGCATGTACTGAAATAGTTTCCTGATGGTTCAAAGAAATTAGAAAGGACTGAGTCTGGAATACTCAGAATCATTCGTGATTAATGAATCATTGGGGGAATTTTTTATTATATTGCAAGCTAAAGTACTATGCAACCGATATATTCGTATAATGCAAGCTATAGGAATAGAGAAAAAGCTATTCTATCAGACAGCCAAGCAGCCATAAAGCCACTAAACTTACCAGCAATTAAATTCTAAATGGTTTAGGACTGATTAGCGAAACTAAAGCACTTAGACGTAACGTAAAAACACATAATAAAAGAAGCACTAAAAATCGAAGAGAAAAATTGAGCTAATTATGTGGTCAAAAATCAAGGCGCAGAGAATTTAAGTAGGATAACCGGACAAGATATGAAAAAAATCATAGGATTCAATAAAAATAAACGGAGAATTCTAACAGTATTCTTTTCGGGATACTGCCGGCTAAAGGGTATTTGTTAAAGAAAACTAGAATAGAAAATAATGATACATGTAGATTCCGTCAAGAAGAATAAGAGACTCTGTAACACATACTTAAAAACTGCAAAGATTTACACCCAATTCTAATAAGATATGGGCCCCTAGAAGCATTATACTTTTCCAAAGATGAACTGCCAGCAATAAACTCTCTATAGATCTTTAGTTTCTTAGAAGTAATAAGGCTGTCACAAATATTATTCGTGGAGAGAAAATCCACAATAGATCTTCATTAAAAGATCACAATATGATTTATACTATATAAATAATAATCTAATCTAATATTATATACGTTCTCTTTATAGAAATTAATATAAGTATGAAATATTTGATTTAAACTGGAACGATCTGTTTTAATAAGTAAAAATTTTATAATTATTATATAAAGAAATTTTTTTATCTGATATTTTCAAACATTTTCTAATACTTTTCTAGGAATTATTTAAAACTCAACATGTTTTGTCTTTTGTTTCGAATAATTACGAAGAGATGAACCATATCATCAGTTAAATGATAAAAATTTAGAACATAGATATTCTAAATAATAAAATGTGTATAGGTATATACGATTTATTAGTATAGTTGCATGTTTTTAGGTATAAAAAATAATATGTAAAAAAATATTTTTTAAAATATGCTTTTAGCAAAACCGAATTCGCCCCCTAAAAAGTAGAAAATAAAATTGATTGCAAAACTTTAGCTTTTTGAACTGTTACAATATAAAAGTAAATTGCTGGAATAAGGTTAAATAATAATCTGGGAAATTTGAGATTCGTGTTTCTTTTTTATTCCAGCAATTTACTTTTATATTATAACAGTCCAAAATGCTTGCACTAGCAATTCACTTTTATATTATAACAGTTCAAAAAGCTAAAGTTTTGCAATCAATTTTATTTTCTACTTTTTAGGGGGCGAATTCGGTTTTGC
Organism: Poecilobothrus nobilitatus; assembly: GCA_947095535.1. Taxonomy (NCBI): domain Eukaryota; kingdom Metazoa; phylum Arthropoda; class Insecta; order Diptera; family Dolichopodidae; genus Poecilobothrus; species Poecilobothrus nobilitatus. The sequence goes on along the minus strand of OX352772.1, from coordinate 319,800,849 downwards.
TAAAAGCATATTTTAAAAAATATTTTTTTACATATTATTTTATTTTATACTTTTTAGTTTTAAATGAAACACGTATGTAATTTAAATTTTAAAAAATATGGGATATTTTGTATTCACACATACATTAATTATTGTTTCTGATATAAAATACGTTTTACAATTTTATACCAAATGTTTAAGTAAATTAAGAGATGTTAAATCGATACCATTACAGCAAGAGTAAAAATTTTTTATTCCAGTATGTAATTCATAATTAATGAAAGTACCTCGAAGAGTAAAATATGTACCAAAATACTGTGAATATAAATATTACAATCCAATTTTAGTTGAAGCAACATTTGTAACAGGTATGAAAATGTATTTTACTGTATATTTTTATAGTAGTTATTGTAGTATATCGTATATCCAAACAAACATCAAACCCTGTACACCTACCTAGTACCTACCTAATCGCTTAATAATATCATGCAGTAAAAATTGTTGACAAATATCTTGATTTAAATTATAAACAAATGGAGCGGAACAAAATAATTTAGGAAATTAGTTTAACATAATATTATGTGCATCCAGCCATTGGTGCAGTTGTTGACGCACCGCTTCTCATTCATAAGGGAATGAGAGGTCTCGGGTTCGATTCCCGGCTGGGTACAATAATTATACTATAAAAAAAAAAATATTCATATATCGCAATATGTACTACTTTATATATCATTATATCACGTACACCCACATTCCTAACAGGAAACAGGCGTTATAGCTACCTGGCACATTTATTTACCACGGTACCTGAATATAAATAAATAAATATTATGTACATATTTACATACGTTGTTTTAATTTTTTGTGTTGACGAAATTTTGTTTGTAAATCATAATGCGTAATTCGCAAAAGCATAATTTTGTAATGATCTTTACTTTTTATATTTTTTACTATGTACATAAATAATATTATGTATGCATGTAGTTTGAATTTGGCAATTGAAATTATTTTGAATAAAATTTTATTTGTATATCTATATAGACAATATACATAATAAATGTTCCTAAATAAAACACATAAAACATTAATTTTTAACGACATACATATTCAATATGCAATAAAGAATGTTGACAACAAATATTCTGATTGAAATCCTAAACAAATGTTTTAAAACAAAATAATTTAGCAACATAAAAATATTGTACCTATATATTTTGTGTTTTGCTAAATCCTAATACAAAATACATGTGCACATCAAGATTGATTGAACTAAATTATTATAGGAGGAAAGATCAAATAATATGTGTATATTATACATAAAATTTTATTAAAAAAATGTTGATGAATACAGTAACAAAAAAAAAAAAAATGTACGCACACGAATTGGATTCGAACCAAATTACTCTTACTTTCAAAACCTGTACACTCTCCTCTCCACTATACAACACATAAATATTTAATGATCATATTACGAACATAAAATCTTAATTTTTAACCAAATGTATATTAAACTAGTAAAAAAGCCCGTCATACGACGGGTATAAGTAGAAAAATATAGCTTTTGTGAAAGTTTCCTCAGTTTTATGAACAATTTAATTTTAGTAAATTTATTCAAATACTTATATGTATTATATTTAGATATTGATAAATGTAAAATTTATTGCTAAAGTGTTTTAAATAATGAAAAACCTCAATGATGCTGTGAAGTAGTTTTTTTCAAAAATGTAATAAAAATGATTATTTAATAAATCTAATCTCTTGTAAATTTCTTTGTCAAGCTTTGGATTAAAAAACCAAAGGTTGGATTAAAAACCAATGGTAAATAAATTTTTGCCAATAGTAACAAAAATTTTCGCTTCGAAAAAAATACAGTATCAAACTTTATAATTTTGAAACTAAACTACACTGATCTGATGCATTTACCTAATTATAATATATAGTACACTTGTTATATTTTTCTATGGTTGCCATAGCAAATGCTTCAAAACTTTCTTTGTTATATTTTTCAAACAAATTTTTACTCTATCCGTAATAATATTCTGTCTCTTTATCTATCGCTTTCTCTACAAAATCTTCACACCGTAAGTTTTACGCATCTTTTATGTAAAACAATAAAAATTGGCTGTGCATATAATGTTGAAGTTTTAGAAAATAAAAATCATAAGAGAAGCACAAAATTAAGAAAATGTTACACATTAAAAATTTAATTGAAAATTGTGATTTTATAATTTAAATTGCGCTCCTTTAAAAGCTTTGGTTTTACGCACCGCTTTATTTTTTTATAATTTCTACTTAAAAATGCAACTCTTTAAAAACTTTGATTTATGCACTGCCTTGTTTTTTCATTCTTTTTATAGCATAACATTTTAATTCTTTTTTTCTATCTGTTATGTACCTCAATATCAGATGGACTTTTCGTTCTTTTCATAGCATAACATTTTTTTTTTTCCTTTTTCTATCTGTTATGTAGGTACGTAAATATCAGACGTATGTTTTTTTCTTTTAAAATCATAACATTTTAATAGTTCTTTTTTTCTTTAAAAATATTTAAAAACAATCAAAGTAACATTTTTTGTTCTCTTTTTTTTCTATTCGTTTTTATTTTTCTTCGCAGTATTACATTTTACTTTTTTATTTTTGTTTTCTGTTATTTTTTTTAAATATTAAATTTATACATCAGTCTATTTAAAAAATATAAATTATAACCTATAGAACATTCTGAATTTTTTTTTTTTTCGTTTATGTTTACCGTCCATTCATTCATATAAATAACTGTTCCCTATATAAAAATTAATAAATCTATAATAAATCTAATATATGTATACCCATATTTTTATTCATATATCTATATTATGGGCTAAACTTCTGATTCTAAAATTGTACTATATTATGGCAAAATTTTTAAAAAATTAAGAAAATGTTACTTAGCAAAATTTAAATAAAAATATTATTGCAATTTTATAATGTTCTACTTAAAAATACGACCCTCTAAAAACTTTGATTTATACACTGCCTTGTTTTTTCTTTCATTTCATAGCATAACATTATAATATTTATTGTTTTCTATCTGTTATATGGGTAAATATCAGATGTACGTTTCTTTCTTTTCATAGTATAACCAGAGACTACATAGAGATGTACAAATTCATACAAAAATTTGTACTAATTTTTTTTCAAACGGGCCAGCTAAAACTGGCTAGTTTTAAATATCTTAAAGCACAGAAATATTTAGTTTGTGTCATAGCTAAAGGAATTTAGCGAAAACTAGAATCTTCTGTAAAATCTGGTGTAAAATGATCATTCATATATTTTATGCATTTTCAAAATTTTTTTATCCTTGTGATTATTAAACTTTTTAAAGCAAAGCGATGACAAAATAACTTTTAAAATAGAAAAATAAGGCAAAAATGGGAAAATGTATTTGAGAAAATATATATTTAATATGTCGAGTAGAAACGTAAATTTTCAATATGATAAAGAAGACATTCTAAATATCACTTTACAAAAAATATGGAACATTTAGCTAAATATTTCATATAGAAAAAAATTAAATAAAAATAGATTATTTTATAATGTTGACTTTTCTAAAAACAACAAGAAAAAACATTTCAAGGTTATCATTCATATGCATTCAGTATTTCACTACTACAAGCAGAATGTTTTGAATGTATGAAATGGTATTATATGGTATCAGATGGTATGAATGTTATCTATTTTATGAAAATCATCTGATTTAACTGCATTATTTATTTAACTAAATTTAACTGATTTAATATACAGTATCCAGCAAAAGTAATGGTAATTTAAAAAAATATATATAGAAAAGCAATAAAATAATATAGGCGTTCGAATTTTTTCTAATAATATTTTTAACTTTACAACTTCAGGGAAAAACAAACAAACAAAGTAACAAAATTTTGTGTATTATGATTTTATTTTATTTTTTGATCTCATGACTCATATTGTTATATTGATAACAGTATACCTACATATATATGTGGGTATTTTTTGAAGATAATATAATATACCTATCAAATAAAAATAACTGAAATAAAAAATAATGCTTTAAAATTCTTCTAAACATTTTTTTAATTAAAAATTATACCAGAGAATTATACCAATTAGAAAAGTGGCATGACATTTGCTGGATACTGTACATATTCATAAAAATTATCAAATCATATCAAATTGGAACATAATTACATTTACACAAAACAAAATATAAATATAAATATGTATTGATTTTTGAATCATATTGAAATACATATATAAAAAGTGCCGATAGTATTTATGTGTATTTCTATTTATATTTAATTTTGATTCACACACACTTTCACAATTTAATAAGCATGTAGGCAAGCTGGTTCAAGTAATATAAATGCATAATATGGCATAATGCATATATAATATAAAAATTATATTAGATACTGATCAGATTATGTATATCATAATATGTCATTTGATATCATATGATCATATTCATATATGTATGTTACTTGTTATTTCTATCATCCATACCAATCATACGAAAGTTCATTTATGTACATATATGAAAAAAAAAAATATCCGAGACCAAAACTTGCTTTAAGAAACTTTAAAAAAAAAAGTTGAAAAATGAGACTAAATTTCAAAATCGATATTGTAGCGACATCTAAACTTTTTTGTTGCCATTTGGACATCTCTATGTAGTCTCTGGTATAACATTTGTTAAATTAACATTTAACATAACAGTAGGGCACGCTACTCAGCAGCAGCAACTTGTCTTTTATTATATTTAGATAAGCATTAAACAATGTTGAATAAAATATTTATTTAAATACTAAACAAATGTTGTAAACAAAATAACTTAGCAACATACATAAAAATATTGTATGTATGGATTGTGTTTTGCTAATTATGCTAATACAAAACACCAGGAAAAATCAAAAATATAATGTGTATGTTTGTATGCATGAATAAGATATAAAAATGTAAATTTTAAATTCATATATACAAAATATATACATATTTTATTCAAAAAATGTTGATGAATAGATAGTTAAAAAAAAAAAAAAGTTGCATGTGAACTGGATTCGAACAACATGACCGCCACTTTTGAAACCTATACACTTTCCTCTGCACCACACTACACTTCTAAATGTTGCTAACAGATTACGAAGTAATAAAAAGCGTGACAGAATGACAAATAAATAAATAAATAAATAAACCGACACCGACGAGTTAATATAAAAGCATATAAAATAAAGTTTATTGAAAAGTTAGTGTGCAAAGGTCAACTTAATTAACTTTTAATTTTCGTTATAAAAATAATTAGAAATTTATTTCATAAATGACATATTTTAAGTTTGCATAGCATTTATATAAAAAAATATAAAGTTTATATTTCTTTTAGAATGTTTTTACTTCAAGAAACAAAAGACTCTTTCAATTCAATTTTCAAAAAAAAACTATAGAGTTAAAAAAATGTTAAATACCTCATATTAAGATGCAAAGTTTGTGTTTAAACTTTAGTAACTTATTTTTATAAAAATTGTCACAGATACCAGAGGTTAACGATTATAAAAATTTAAAATTTTATATTTTGATACCAGATTTCTTTAAAAAAAATTTTTTTCTTAAGTTTGATTTTGCGCTTTTATTAAAAGTATCATAAATTTCTCAAAAAAGTTTTAAATCTTTAATCATTTTGGAGATGATTAGCTGCAGCCATAAAGAGTAAGAAAACTTTTTGTTAATGGTCTACAAATACTTTTCGGCGTAGATTTACTTTATTAATATTATGTTATATACAAAAGTTTTTTCTTAACCTTATGAAAACCTTATAATTTTAATAGATTTGCATTTGTATATAATATTATGTGAAATATTTTAACTGTGACTCTGTGACAACTACACAAACTTTTGTGTTCCTCATTAAAAAATTTAAAAGAAATAAGGATTTAAAAATTGAAAATTTGCTACACATCTGGTATCTGTATAATAGCAAGTAGTTATAAAAATATATGTAGCTCTTATTACGTATAATATACATATATTCGGACATTGGAAATAAAGGTATCTTATAAAATCAGGGTATTTTGGATAGTAATAATCAAAAAAATTTCACATTTCAAAACACTTCCTTTTATATAGTGTTTATTTGACATTTATTTTCACTAAAATGCAGCACCTTATATTATCTCGCTTTATATTATAAAAATAAAAATCCTTAATGATTTTAAAAATCTCAATTACCGTTATAAATTATCATCTTTTCATTCCTGCAAACATACATACATAATTTTAAAATATATCTACGTACTTATTTAGTTTCAAAAAAAAAAAAATATATTATGTTTAGATTTATCTATCTAAAAGTACACACGTATAATTTTTATTTAAGAGTTTCACTCAATAAAATTCAGTGTGAACATGATGATAATGATGAATTTACAAAAGCGTTAAAAAAAAATAGATTGTAAAATAAAGGAAAAAAAAAAAAATTATATAAAAATATAATAAAAAAAAAACATAAATCTAAAAAATATGAAAAGTTGAATACAATTTTTATATATTTTTTTAAAGATAAATTATAAAAGTAACTATCTAACATAACTATATAATTATTATAGGGTATACTTATATAATGTTTGGAATAAAGTACAAAATTTGGGGTTTATGCATAATTACTCTTCGTTAAATTGTATTTTTCTGTTGCAATATTAGAACATTTGATGATAAAAAATTACAATCATATTTAAAATCTTTTAAATTTTATATAAATTTGGTTGAATAATTTTATATACCTACTAAAGATTAATCATTAGGATTGCATTACATTACATTAGATTTGACATATAGTACAAGTCAAAATTGTTTTTTTCCTTCACACTTTCATAAGAAGCATAGAGTATCCATACATGCACTTCAATTTCTGGAATAATTAATTTCACTAAGCCGTTGATTACTCGACTGACTATTGCTATTGTACAATACGAGGAGATGTAAATATTTATTTTATTTCATCGCCATCTATTATCTCATACAAACATTATTTTTATTATTAATATTTTATTATATATTACAATATTATATATATACTTATTTTTTTTTTTTTGTTTAATTATATATTATAACCAAAATCACTCATTTTTTATTTTAAATCTATTTATATGACCCAGCCGGAGTTTGAATCTTAGATCTTTTAAATGAGAGTCCGATACACCATTGGCTGGGTTCACATCGAATTAGGTATAATATAATATGAAGATATATTATTCTTATAATTTTTATATATAATGTTATGACTATGTATATTACTTTGGTGTTTGTTAACTTATATAGAGTTTTCCTGTATTAAAATGAACGTTCTAATAAACCGTTTAGAAAAATTTTGAGGCATAGTTAACGAAATTGTACATATTAGAAACTCGCTTATTTTGCAAAATAACTTGAATCATGACAACGGTTGTATTATGCATAAAAACCACATTATATATCTTTTTCGCAACATAAATGAAAATAGTTATTACATATTATAGTTATTATATACTGTATAATAACGAGATAATTCAGTAGAAAATTGCGCAATTTGCAGTAAATAATCCGTCATTGAAAATGAAAAACTAAAATTAAAAAAAAAAACTAAACAAAAAAATAAAGAAAAAATGATTTTATTCTTTACTATTCATTAGTAATTTTCTTTTTCATTATTTCAGTTTGTTTTTATATTCTGTTTTTAATATTTTCTTGTATAAGGGAAACATTTAAGACTTCAATTACAATATTTAAACCTGATATTAATCCTAAATTGTGTATAAATATATATATATATATATATTTTTTTTTTCTTGTGCTTTCTTTTTGTTGATATATTTTTAGTGTATGTATAGGATTTTGACCTCTGCCACAATTTTTTGACAGAAGTTAAATGTCAAATTTAATGTTACTAAACACAGTTTAATATCAAGCAATTATTATACTAAATTCTATCAAATTCAGTAAAAGATGGTACTTGGTATATGCCGCAAAATAATTGGCATCAATTTCGTTTTAAATAAATTTTACGTACATATATAAATATTAATTTGAAATAAGTAGGATGAATAAGTTAACAAGGTGACATGTCATATGACCCAGGATCATAACTTCCTAAGAAACTTTTGAGTCAAAGTAATGGGTCATAACTCCTTTACTCTGTTCTTAACTGAGAGGTTCGATTACGATTGAGTATACGATTGATATTTTTTTTCACAAAATCATTTTCGTTGCTTTAAAGTACGTTACTTTTTTATAAAAAAAAATAAAAATAATAATAAAAAATCTTAAATAATAAAATTCTAAAGGGCTTTTACTTTAAATAAAATATTACATAAAAATCTCAGTTTTTTAACTTGTAACGATTCTTCAACAAAATGAACTTATTTGGAATCCATGCGCTATTGCAGATAGTTTTTCAAATCCGTTTCTACAAATTTTAAAATCCTTAAAGGGTTTTAATAATATTTTTCGTGGCTTTTCAAGGCTTCAACAACAATTAACAATATTTTGTAATACTGGTTTATAGTATTATTATTAATGCTATCATTATTAGAACCATCATCTTTTTCTACACTATCAGAATCAAATTCTTATTATTTTAATTGAATCGGAATGAATGATGTTAAAGTCTTATTTTCTTTTTATATTGTATTTCTATAATAAATTATAATTAATGTTATACGATTTTTAAGTCCTTTTCTTTTTTCCTCGTATATTGCAACAGTTTTATCTCCTACTATGAGGGCCGCAGAGGACATGATGCCTGCATCCACAATTATTATTATTACGTAATACATTCTTAATTCGGATAGATTTTATAGTTGGTTACAAAATTAGGGTTATACGATTTTTCTGGAATATTTAATCAGTTTTGAGCTGACTATAAAATTAAATTTATATAAATACAAAACATTCTGGCAAAATTTAAAACTTAGATTTTTCATTTTATTTTTGAGCGATTATTCGTGAGGCGTAAATTTATTGAATATATGTCTCTTTGCAATTTTTTAATCATCAATTGATCTTAAATTACATTTAATGTTGACCGCCTTTTTTTTAACAGGAGATAACATAAAATCGTCGGATGCTGTTTTTCTTATTAAAAAGAAAAAAATTACCTGTATCTAACCAATAGTTGAAACATTTTCACATAAGTGAAATTTTTTTTATGACATAAATTGGAAAAAAGTGATTCATTTTTTTTGTCCTTATGTCACTTTTGATTTTCGTAGTTATGGCTTTCGATACTATAACGTAGCACCATAAGAACATATTGTTTTGTTATTAATAGTTTTTTTTTTAGAGTTATTTAAATAATCAAGTTTTAATCCTTAAATTGTAAAATGGGGTAATGACTTTTTTTCAAATGATTTATGCAAGATGTCAAAAATTGCTTAGGCAGTTATGACCTCTGGATATTATGACGCGTCACTATTAAAAAATATAAATTAAATATATAATATCTTTAAAATTATTAAAGATATTTATGTGATCGCATCTAAATATCTAAAATGAAAGGCAATCAGTCATTAGTATATCATTGAAGTCAATCACCTATAGGTTAATAATATTCTTATTATAATAGTTATAAATATTATCCTTTATAATAATAATTGCATAATACATTTTTAAAGTACATATATATGTATTTATAATACTATAATATAAAATAGGGGCTTTCCAAAAGTATTGATAGATAAGTTGTAAGATAACAAAATAAGTTTATATTATTTTGTTTCCACTGGTTTATGATAGTTAACAGTTATTTAACATTGTGATTTAAAAATGATTTCAATTGAAATCTTATATAAAAATTTCTTATTATTTATTATTTCTTATAAAAGAATATTTTCTTTTTCAAATATTTTATACTTTAAATGCAGATGTGCTTATTAAAAAACATCAAAAACATTTGACGAAATTGTCCAAAGATTATAAAAAAAAATCTTTTCATATAATTTATAATAAATTTTATCACTATTATAAACAGTTTATAAAAAGAAGAAGAGTTAAATAAGTTGATTATGGTTTAATTTTATCTTATGTACACATTTAAAAGTTATTTAAATATAAATGCATAAATAAGATTCAAAACTGGGCGTTATAAACAAACCCCCAAGCTAGTAAACTCCAAAACAAAAAGAACTAACCGCATTTATTTTTGCTAAAATTTAAATTGGGGGATTGATTCATTTTTTTTTTTTTAGGGAATTAGTTTCTTTTTAAAAATAGGCTGCGATTAATTTGTTTGATCTAAACCCCAAAAAATCCAAAAATATTTCGATTAGTTGATTTTTTTTCGGAATTAGTTCATTGTTTTTGGGGATTATATAGTTCATTTTTTTGAGGAGTTATTGCATTTATTTGAATAAGACACTTAATAGAACGCTGTGTGTCACTTATCGTTTCCGCGTTTGTTTATGTAAAAGTGCTATATAATAGAAAAAAAATGTTTAGGAGAAATTTCATAGTTGAAAAGAAAATCAGGGTTTCAATAATTTATTTAAAATTTTCAATCATTTGTATTAATATTTTAAATCATTTGCTGCTAAAATATGTGTAAAAAAATAGTTATAGATGAAATTTTAAAGTTGGATTTAAAATCAGAATATTTCCTTTTCGAACATATTTATATACATAATATATATATATATATATATATATATGTATATACGGCATTTTGAAATAGAAGGAGATTTATAGTAGGATTATGGAAAAGACGTATAACCCTGAATTTGTAAGCAACTCAAAAATTCTTCCTAATTATTTTGTTGTACGCGCTGAAACGCATTTAACAAAGCACTTAAAATATTTTGTAATATATTTCTTTCGGTTTTAATTCGTAGCGTTATTTTTGGGAATTAGTTCATTTTTTAGACGTTTTCTAGGGGTTGTAAATACTATTAGGGGTAAATAATGAACTGACACCCAAAAATAGTAGAGACTACTTAATTTTTACTTTTGGAGGTTAATGACTTGGTAGTTCGTTCATAGCGCCGCAAGATTGATATAATGAAGAAACTAATCTTTTCCTGAAATTATTCAACATTTATAGAAATTTATTATTATACATTATTTTTTTTTTATCTTAAGGCTATTCAAAAATTAACCTATAATTTAAGTATCACTTTACTATTTATAGATAGGTAATAGGGAAATATGAAAATATACATATATTTAAATAATGCACTAAAATTACCAAACAAATTTTTAAATTGAGATATTTACTTTGAATATTATTGTAAATGATTTACTAAAAAGTGTAAAATTAGAGAAAACAAGTCATGCAGTTAAACCAACGATTTTTAAAGAATCACATTTTAGAATCCAAAATTTTGATTAAGAAGAGGTTTTAAAAATTAGTTGATTATAAAATAATCAGGGTTGACTTATGCTATTTGCAGAATATGTATACTAATCTTTAGATATGGATATATGCCAATGTATATGATATAGGCAAATTTTCGAAAAATGGGATAGAATGAAAAAATAAAACATTTTGATCAAATAAGATTTTGAAAAATAAACTTCTTAAAAAATAAGATTTTAGAAAAACAAGATCCAAAATACATAACAGGATTTTTATGTAGGTAGATCCATGCATTATCGATCATGTATATCGATCATCTAATATAATTATGTATCCTTATTATAACCGTATGAACTATGTTCAAGAATTTAATAAATTTGCCATTACGTTTGTGACACCTTAAAGGAGTTGAGTTAGATATAGTGTCAAAGGTAGGGATCGGCTCAGAATCGAATTTGAGAAATTAAGATATTTGTTAAATTTGGTTGTGCTAGTGCAACAGGTTCGAGTAGCTACTATATACAATTTTCCTTTTTAAATGAAAATAACTAAGTGTCTATTGGAGTTAGGTACATATTTGAAATTTAGTGAACAGATGTCGAGTTTTTTGTAAAATTTGGTTGGTCTAGAGCAGTCGAATCAAGCTTCTTGCACCTCTTGGAACTTAATGAAGCTAGACATCTGAAATCTTACAAAAGATGATCAAGTTTTATAGAACCAGAATATATTACGTTCATACGAGTATCGCATAGTTGACACAGTGTACTCTACTGCACTCTTTCTGGTTTTTTTTTTTTTTTTTGCATTTTTATATAACTTTACTTAATATAATTCATGCGACAAATTTTTCTTTTTTTTTTTTTATTATAAATCAACTAGACCATAATTGAAACGCTTCTCACTTAAAAATTTCATAACGGAAATAATTTTAAAAATTAAAGAACAACAACAAAATCATTGCAAGAAACTTTTAGAAGAGAAAAATGAATCGTCGCTATCTTCGTAACAAGGAAAACCAGTATTTTCCAGTTACAATTCAAGAAAAAACACTACAAAACCCGCAACACTACCAAATAGATGTATGAGATGGCTAAGACTATCGAAATATTAAGGGCTAATAAATCTCTAATACGTATATTTTATTATTTTTATTCTCAATTACAAAATTTCAAAAGAAAAAAAAAATAAAATTCAATTCATCATATAGTAAATTCAGTTCATCATATTATTCTTTATAAGACCATTATAGAAAAGACTAAAATAAAAGTACAACTACTTATGAATAAATAAATAAATACAATATTACAAAAAAAAAAAACAAAAACCAACAAAAGAATAATAACAGAAAAAAAAATTTTTTTCAATGAAAAATCAATCTCTGTAGTCTGCAAATACATATGTATAGGTATAATAATATAATATTTCAAAAAAATTTAAAACTGTAAAAAACAAAGATTTTTTTTTTGTTATAACGAACTTTGTACATTTTCATGAAAATGGACCGAATTTTTATTTTTTTTTTTTTTTTTTTTCGAGGACTTCACAGACAAATAAAGTATAAATATTTCATACATTTTTTTTCAATTCATTTCTATTTATAGAAAAAAATTTTTAACATTCATTTTATAGACAATATTTATATACTACCTATATTTTTATTTCTATTTTATTTATTTTCTTCTATTTTTTTTTGTTTGTTTTTTTATTTGTTATTGTATTGTCGTTGTTTTTTGTTTTTCCTTTTTTTTTTTTTTTTTTAAAGGAAATAACTTTCAATCGCTTGACAGGATAACAACATCAATATCCTTGGTTGAAATAAATTCACTAGATTTGCTGTCTCTTCTATAGATTCTTTTTTTTTTTTTTTTATTTCTTTAAATATTGTTTCTTTTTTATTATTTCTTGGATTTTTGCAGAGAAAGAAATGAAAAGAAAAAAAAAGAAATAAAGAAGATAGAAATAAAAAATAAAAATTAAGATATAAAAATAAAAATAAAAGAATATAATATAAGATTGAATAAAAAATACTGACAAATGACATCCAAAAGAACTGAACTAAAGTAAAAGATAATAGTTGTGAAAATTTATTTTATAAAGTCTAATTTTCATTGTTTTTTGTTTTATTTTTTGGTTTTTATTTTTTTGTTTTAAATTTATTTTTAGGTTTTTTTTTTGTTGAGAAATCGATTGATAAACTCATCTTGTGCATCTTAATACTTACTTTAAAAATCAAATATTATAAATTCTTGCATTTTTTATATATATACGAGTAATAATATAATATATATGTATATATGAAATAGTATATCTATTATATAATAAATGTATTATATTTATATTATGTATACATGTATATATACATAATATTATACAATGTATTGGAAGAATGATATTAGCACATTATTTTAAAAATGGATTTAAAAAAAAAAAAAAAAAAGAACACAAAAAAATTACAAATATTGGATTGTTAGGTAAGTAGCAGTTTATATTGAAAAGATTTTTTTTTTTTTGTTTTTTGTTTTTAATAAAATGAACGTAAATAAATAAAAATTGTATTTAGTTATTATCAATTTTATTTTAAAAAATGAAAAAAAAAAAAAAATACCTTAATAATAATACCTATTACTTGAAAGAATAAAAAGGATTATAATATGGGTTGAATAGTACAGTTGACATAAACTTACATTGCAAATATGCACTTTGCCTAATATCACTCATTTACAAAAAGTGACCAGACATCAAATTTTTACTTTGGAAGAAATCGGTTTGAGAAGTTTCAAAAAATATCAATACGAGAGGTATTGTACATGGGGTACATTTAAATATATCTACATATTCTGTAAGAAGCATAAAACTGTGATTTTTTAATCAACTATAAAATCCCTCCTAATTTTTCTTGTTAAATGAATATTTCAATATCAAAGAAATTAACATAATGAGGGCTGCCCGCAGAAAAAAAAAATTTTGAGTATGTGATTTTGTCTTACAAATATAATAACAACAATAAAGCATTGAAAATTTCTATGAATGACATTTTTCTCCCATTTATTATTTTGTTTATATTTTTATAATTACATTGAAGATTGACAAAAAACTTTTGGGATTTTTTTTTTTAAGATTTTGTAGTTTAGTTAATTTTGAAATTTAAGATTATATGATTTGGTATTCTGATTTTAAATTTTTGAAATTTTTGGGATTTTGTAACTTTGAAATGTTCAGAAATGGAATTTCAAGACGGTTTCAGTTATGCTCTTAATTAATTATTAAAAAAACTAACCTACAATTTTCCTAATATTTTACAGTTTTTTAGGAAACTTTTGTTTGAAAAAGTTGAGGTAACAAAGAATTATAGGAATTTCCTTCATAAGAGAAAAAAAATGTTATTTTTCATCTACAATTTTGTAAATTGTTTAATGCACAAATGGACATTTGCTAATTGGTTTTTTTTTTTTGAGTTTTTCGATAAATGGACTTAGACGAAATAGATCTTTGTTATCTGAGTTTTGCCAAATGTTACTCTCCTAAATATTTAGAAAATTGTATGTATTAAAAGTAAAATAAAACCGTAAAGTTTTTAAAATTTAAAAATTTATTTAATATTTTGTACTCAAATTTAAATATTTTAAAATAATTTATTAATTTTCATATTTTAGATGTTCCCTACTACATTTTGTTGCGATTTCTGCTTATTCTTATATGTATATAGCAGTTGAGCAAAACATTTTCTGAATATTTTTTCCATTTTAATTTTGTTCTTATGTGCATGATATAAAAATAATTTGATTTCCTGAGTACACAGCTATATCATTTTTTTCATACCCTATCATTAATTTTCTATTGTCTCAATAAAAAGTAAAATAGTTCTAAAGATCATTCAACGTATTACCTATGTTGTTAAGTCAAAAAAGTGAGTTGTTATTTAACTGGTTAAAAATCCCAGAGACTAATAAAGTAATGCGTGCTCGTTCTACATTTATATATGATTATATCTTTGATCATTTTCACCACCGATGACAACATTTTTCTTACAGTCACATCAATAAGTTCATAAGTTTTTTGGTAGCTGTTTGAATCGCTTCCTTATCCTTCCTTGTTCAACTCGAATTTCAGGATCGTAAAAGATATTGTATACAAAATTTCAAGTTTTTATCTTTATTAGTTTTGACGATATGCTTGTTAGACCTTGGGAAGCATGTGTCAACTACCCGAACCGCCACTCCAATTCATCTCAAATTTCAGGGACATAGGGAAAAAATTACAAAAACATTTATTGGTTTTGGAGATATACTAGTTTGCTCTATGGGGCTCGTTCGGAAGCTTCCAAAATCCAAATCTTCTCAAATTGTACCAACACTATTATATATATAACATATATATGACAGTTTTTTCTTCAATAATTTTTAATGTTGAAAATATATTATAATTTTTTATGTAACAATATATTAAATTCCTTAATATTTATCACCTTAAATTAAGAAAAATTAAACTTAGATATAAATAATTATATTAAATTTATATATGTATATTCTAATAAAGAACAATAAAATTTATCTTTTATGTTTTAACATTTTTGTTTTTTAAATCACAAGATCAAGTTTTTTTCCATTAAATTAAATTCTATAAATTAAATTTCTATAAATCAATCATAATCTAAAACTTATATTATATACTTTATTTTGCAATAATTTTTAATTTTTTATTATATATTCTTAAAAATATTCTAAGTAAAAAAAAAAAAAAAAACCAAAATGTCTTTCTAATTTATTGCATTTGTAATGCAATACTAAATTAAAGTTCATAAAATTAATTTATCTGATTTACATCTTCGATTATAAATATTATGTATCTAAAGATTTTTTTCTCCTTTAATTTTTACATAGTTTGTATACATAGACGTATGTATATAATATATAATTTATCCGTTGTAATACTAGAGATTTAAATATAAAAATTTTATATATTAGTTATTAATTTAATAATAATTTTCTGATTCATATATTTTATGAATGGAACCATTGAATAATAACATTATATCATTATATTATATTTTGTGCCTAAGAGAATTTTTTTTGCATAATTTTCATATTCTTTCAGAAGAATGTAATATTATACTTTGAATGTTATTCAAATATTCTATGCTCTTAACGGACGATTAAGAGAAGTATTGTAATTGAGGAAAAAAATTGACTTTTGAAGAATGTTCAAAAGAGTTTCCAGAAATTGTTTTGATTTAAATAATTTATATCTACAAAAAATTTAATTCTAAAGATTAATATTGCACAAAATGGGGATTTTAAATTATTGCTAGACTGCGATTTTCAAATCTGCAGAAAATGATAATTAATTCAAAAATTAGTTATTTCATACTAAAATGTATTTTTAACGGGACGTTATAGTAAATATTCTTTAAAAATTTGAAAATTAAAAGTTATCTTTACAAACAGTATTGTATCAGTATTGTATTCCTGAACACCTCTGTATAGAGGAAAATGAGGTAATGAATCAACTTAGAAATGAAATAGCTTCAACGCACTTTACAGAAACAGAAAATAAGAGAAGTAAACTAAATAAAATAAATAAATAAAGAAAAGAAAATAAGCTAAAAAGAAAATAAGAGAAGTACTAAAAATTGAAGAGAAAAACTGCAGTAACAAACTATGGAAAATAACCGGGAAAGATATGAAAAAATCATGCATCCTATGGTAAAAACAAACTGAGAATTCAAATGACGGCTAAAGAGGTATTTAAAAAAAAATTAAAATTGAGAATATTACGGTAAGTTTAAATTCTGTCAAGAAGAAGCACAATCTTCACAACATATTCTCAAAAATTGCTGAGCTTTCCTCCGAGCAAGATATGTGAATCAAGAAGCATACCTACTGCTTTAACAAAGATGTACTTTCATCAATAAACCTTTCACAGATTTTTATTCTCAGAGGTAGTAAGTGAAGAAAAAATCTAACAACATCGCAGTGTTATTTATATTCCTTTTTTATAATCTGACCTATAGTCTATAAAATCTAATCTTTGAACTCGATTAATCAAAATCTGAGATTCCAGGAATTATTTTGATTTAAATAATTTAAATCAGTCTGTCTAAATTTAAATCTAAAGTTTAATATTGCATTAAATGTGGATTTTATATATTGTTTGGAGTGATTTTCAAATCTAAAAATGACAATTAATCTAAAAATTAAGTTATTACACTAAAATTTATTTTTGGAGCCACTTCACTTCATAATGAATATTCTTAAAATTGAATATTAAAAGTCAATTTTGAAAACGAAAATAAAAGAAGAGAACAACAGCTCCAATATATTTACATTTAAATTTATTAATCAACTGTCTATGGTATCTTTTTTTTTTGTTATTCAACACAGGAATTCCAATTTTAATATAGAAATTTATTGAATGATTCAAAAATGTTAAAAAAAAATGCGTAATTCGAAACCTATAAATGAAAAATAACAATATTAGACTTAAATCATCATTATTTAATTGTTATTAATTAAAATTTGTAAAAAAAAAAAAAAAGGTGAAATGCGTTTGAAAATTGAAAATATTATTTTTCAAACATTGTTGTTGATATCTTAATTCAACAACATCAAAGTTGTTCATCAATGCAATCTTACCAAATATCATCTATCTATATAATATATCTAACACATTTCACTTATTTATCTCACCTGATTTGTCTATTTTGTTTGGTTGTTTGTTATTTTTTGTTTTTTTTTTGTTTTAGGATGTGGGCGAATTTATTAATTTGAATGTTTTATTTAAAGACTTATATTGTATCTTTATAATAGTTATGTCTATAGGAAGAATAAAGAATTAAAAAATGAAATCTTAATATTGTGGTATGTTCAATGCGATTTAAATATGCGCGCACACAGATCATTTAATATAACTGAACATTTTAAAAATTCCAAAGTTTTGGTAAAAAAAATTAAAAATAAAAGATATCAATTTCATTTGAAATCAAAACAATGGAAAATGATGGTCAAATGTTAGATTCTTAAAAGTAGTGATATGGTGACTTAGTGAATTAATTTGAATTCATTAAAATTTAAAAAATAAAACAGAGTTAAGGTAAAACTTTAATTTTAAAATATAGAATTATTATTATTCTAATATCTGTTTATAATATGGGTTTGAGTTTATATGATTCAATACTTCTATAATTGCATTGAAATTTTTTTGTGATGCTAAAAGTCGATGATCAAAGATAAGTCGATTAAAAACTTGTTCAGAGATTTGATCATACACTTAAGCAAATACTTGATCAAGAGATGATCATCGACTTAATTAAAGACTTGATCATCGATTTGATCAAAGACATTATCTTGGACTTGATAAAAGACATGATCATGGACTTGATTAAAGACTTGATCATCGACTTGATCAAAGACATGATCATCGACTTGATCAAAGACATGATCATCGACTTCATCAAATACATGATCATCGACTTAATTAAAGACAGGATTATCGACTTGATCAAAGACTTGATCAAAGACATGATCATCGACTTGATCAAATACATGATCATCGACTTAAGCTAAGACTTGACCATAAATTTCATCAGAGACTTAATCAAAAACTTGATCATCAATTTCAACAGAGGTGTGCATTTAAAACATTATCTTAGAGACACAAGAATAATACATTGATTCACACGAGTACCACTTTTTAAAAGAAAATTAATAACTACGATGAAAAATGTTTATTTAAAAAAAAAAAAATACGTGTCACTTGATTTTTATTTTCCGTGAAATCTGATACATTTTCAAATTATAATTTATTCTGACTGTTTGAAATTGACAAAAAAAAAATACGAATCATTAATAAAAAAAAAATAATTAACATAAAATTATGGAAAAAAACACTTTGTTTTTAGCGAGATGAAAAACAATTTTTTTTATATTAATTTTCAAAACCTCCAAAAAAGGTGTACAGTTAGAGACTGTAAAGGAGCTTTTTTCTATAGTTGAATTAATTGAATTGATAAAAAAATAAAAAAGAAAAAAACTAAAAATTAATATTACAAAATTTGCTATAGTTTTAACACCTTTGTTGAATTTTTATTGATTTTAAATATTTTGGTAAATCAATTAACAACTAATAATAATAATATTAATATTAGTTTTAAAATGTCTGAACCACGCAAATCATTGCGGATTTAAAAAAAAAAAAAGAATTGAATAAATTGAAAAGAAATCGATTATTTTTATGTTTTATTAAGAGTTTTTGGACACAATTAAATGGATTTTAGATTGTATAGTTATTATTATAATTATTTTCAGTTTATAAAATATTGTAATGAAGCACTTCAATAATATTCAGAAATGGTTTCCTAAATTAGACTTATAATAATAAAAATATCTAATAAATAAAATATCTATAAAATATGTAAATTTATTGTATTAAAATAGGAAATA
Organism: Poecilobothrus nobilitatus; assembly: GCA_947095535.1. Classification (NCBI taxonomy): domain Eukaryota; kingdom Metazoa; phylum Arthropoda; class Insecta; order Diptera; family Dolichopodidae; genus Poecilobothrus; species Poecilobothrus nobilitatus. The sequence goes on along the minus strand of OX352772.1, from coordinate 319,781,103 downwards.
CTTACTAATAATTGTAAAACCAAAAAAAATTTCTTTTTCGAATTTCGTATGTTGTATAATTTGAACCTTTTGAATTTTTTATTTGAATAAAAATATGAAATTTTATTATCATATTTTTCGGCAGCCTTCCGTAGATGTACACGGGTTGAATTCCTAATTAAATTATGTTTTCCTTTTATATAAATCAAAATATTACTGGAAACAGTTTTTTCTTCAACCTCCTTTCCTATGTGACTTATCCACTCTTTCTGTTTATAATACATATTCCACTAAGCTTCGTTTTCTTGAAAGATTATTTTCCCTAAACCATTGATTACTCAGCTGTAGTTATTGTATACAAGATTATAAAACACAAATAGACTCAGAGTTGAAGTGACCTAAGCCTCAAAATAAAAAAAATTTGTTTAGTAAAAATTATTTAGTCTAAAAGATAATGTTCAGGTTTTAACATATTTTTGAATTTTGTCAGTGAAAAATTGGCTTAATCAATATATTCGTATAGCTTAGGTTAATTTGGCTTTGAGTCCCTATTTTCATTTCAATAAAAATCAGAGTTACTTAATCAACATTTATTCACGTTTTTTTTAGAGGAATTTTTAAAATATTTTTATTGTAATAAAGAAAAGGAAAAACCAAGAATATTTACATTTTGTTTGAAGTCGAAATCATTAGCAAAGACGAACTAACATGTTTTATAAACACAAAAAAAAAACAACTTGCCAGTCAATTTAGGTTGACAACATTTTAGGCTAACAACAATGGCAACATATTATCATAATCGGTGATATATTGGGCTGTTCCACAATTGTTTTTATTTTGTTGTTAAAGATCACTGGTTAAAGATTGGAACTAATAGTGTTAATGTTTAGTTACCTGTTTACATTAAATTAGATTATATTATTGGAGTCTAAATGATACTGCGGCCTTTTGATGTTAACTGTTAAAAGGATGTAAATTTATTTTAGATTTTCTTTTATATTCCATTAGTTCATTTGTTTGTTTCATTTGTTCATTTGTTCCAATTCAACAGGAAGTAAATCCATATACAGATTTAAAGTATATGGATTTACTTCCTGTTGAATTTTATATTTTAATTTTAATTAAGATATAATAACATCAATAAGATCACAAATTTGGAACATTATTTCTTTTTCTTTATGTATATGTGAAGTATATATATGTATCAGTTGGAAAATCGAAGTTAAAATAAAGTAATTTTCGGAGTTTTTAGTGAATATGTAAAAAAATGTTTTTGGAAAGATGTTTATGCGAGTATATGTGTATATAACTAATGAGGGTGTCCAACGACTACAAATAGGGGTCTTTTATTCAATTCAAAAGTTAAAATCGCGAAATCTTACAAAAATAAATTTTGGTTAAAAGAGAAGTATTCTAAGGTACGAAGGCCTTTCTAATTAAATAATTATTATTTTGAAAAGTAATACAAAAATAAGATCCATAAGCGGAATCAACAAGAAAGCTTAACTTACGCTATTCAATTTTGAGTTGACTCATACTACGAGCAATATATTTGCGACCATCTTTGAGTCCATTCAAAACATGAGTTGAGTCGAATTTTGACCTTATTACAACCGCATGTATTAAAATAGAAAAATTTATGTATTTTTTTTTATTTTTTCATTTATAACTTTCCTATTTAACAATTACAATATTTAACAATATTTGTATACATATAAGTATCTCAAACAAAAACATTTGTTTTTTTTTATTCTTAATTAATGAAAATTAATTTTGAATACACATTATATTTTAATAAACATTTTTTTTTATTTAATTACAAAAATTAAATGCATTTTAAATTAACTCTTCATGAAAATTTTATTTTTGCTAGATTAAAAACTACTTCAGGATATACCTAGGTACTTATATTATATACAAAATTACCTATGTATATATTTAAGATGCAAAAATAATTTTTCTTTCATAAGTAATAAAATATTATGTTCTGTTTTTTTTAATAATTTTCAATTACTGTTAAAGTGGCTGGCAGAATCGGAAATCATGTCAAGCATGGTGATCTTAAAAGCGGATTGTATTTCAAAAATAAAAACATATACTCATAATTATTAACTCTAAATTAATAAAAAACTTATAGAGTTTTTGTCATTTCGTTAATGAGATAATAATATCCTATTACTTTTATTTTACAACTTATGTACATATTACTTTTGCGATCACATCGAAAGCCGGTTTATCACAATTCTGTTTTATCAAAATCCTGTTTTTTGAAATCCTGTTTTTTTTTTTAAATCCTATTTTTTTAAAACCTGCCGGTTATCTATGTGAAAAAAAATTATTGGGGTTAGATTTTAGATTTGGTTTGATAATAAGACTTACGTATACGCTTTTTCCAGAATATTTATTATATGTATATCCGAGATTATGGATTAGGAGGTTTTTAGAGTTAGATTCAAAAGCAGGGTTTTACGATTTTTCTAGAATATTTATATATATGTATATATGCGATTCTGTATTAGGAGGTAGATATTTTAGAATTGAGATTGAAATCAGGGTTATAAACGTTTTTCTGAATTTAAAAAGGATTTCAAATAAAAACAGGGTTTTGATAAAACAGGATTATGGTAAACCGGTATACAAAATGATTATGGTATACAAAATGCTGTGACAAAATACTTAGAAGTTTATGGTTTAAAGTCTTTAAAAAAATGCCTCGTTTAGTGTTAACTAAAAAGATTTTTAAAAAAAATTGGTTTCAAAGCCAGCAGATGTACATTATATAATATATACTGCTTTTCATAATTTAGTAGAGTGTTAAAAGCCAATTTTTGCAAACAAAATTAGAAAAATATTTGCTTTAAGCATGTATTAACCATTACTTCAATTAAATTCGTGGAAAATTTTTCAAATTGATCGTGTACCTTTTAAGTATGTAAAAGATTTTTTAGTATAGATCGACTTTCATAAGAGTTTTCATGATATATGATATTCCAAAAAAAATTTGAAAAAAATGGAGAGATATTCTTAAATTTAGATTACACAGTTTTATAGATATTAGTATTTGGAATATCCTATAATTCCATATACTTACAATATGTTATTTTCTAGATATCCTATATTGATGGAATTTAATTTTTTATTTAATAGACTTAATCTCTAACTGATTATTATGTTTTGTTTATTATTAAATTAGTGGTCTGTTCAGTGCACGTATACTATAAATATAATAAGCAATGTTAAGTATATTTGCGGTTTTTTTGTTCACTTACAAATTTGTTTTATCTTTTAAAATTACTGGCGATCAATTTTTCATTTTGTTTTTTTTTTCGTTTTTTTTTTTTTTACTTAGTAAAAAAGTAGTAATCATAGTAAAATGATATATTTATTACGCTGTACGTGCGTATACATATAGTATAGTTAAATAAATATAATAATATATAGTATATGATAGTAATCATTGGCTCAACAGGCAACTGTGAAAACAAAGAACGCGAATTTCACATCAGGGTGCACACTATGAAAACAGATGAGTACTCATTTTAAGCAGTGAAGAAATATGAAACTTTTGTAAGAAAATGTTGTTTTTTTTTTTTATATATACATACAAAAAATAATATTGATTTGTATTTTTGTTTTCCTTTTTTATTATTTTTATACCTATATACTTACCTAATGTGTTGTGTTTTTTAAAGAACAAATCGAGAATGAATTATGCTTTATTGTATGTCATATTGTTTGGTCTGTCCTTTGAATTTAAATTAAGTAAAAAGATTTGGAAGAAATTTTATAGTGTATTTCATAATTATGCTGCCAATTACTTAAAGTGTTTTGAATTAATAATAATTATTATTATATAATGTCTTATTTTCAAGCAAAAATAAAAAAAACTTCACATTTTTTTGGCATTCCCTAAGAACGGTAAATTTTTTTTTTGGTGTAGATCTTAAAAAAAACGTAAAAAAAAACCTAAAGTCTACTAGTACTGTGGGACTTTTATCTACAAAAACCACCTCCCCCCAGTATTCAGTATAAAAATTTAATCATCCTAACTGCAATGCAGAATAATGCTGAGGAAAGCAAAGGAAGTATTGTTCTTAAATTCAGTACCCTTCTATATTCAATTTAAGTAATATACACCTGTTAAATTACGTCAAGGCGACATTTTAATTTGTAAGGGCATAATTTTTGGAACTATGAATTTTAAAAAGATTTTTAGTGACATAACCGGCGAACTTAAAATACCTATTAATAATATTAAAAACAAACCTGCTTTTCATTTGACTGGATATAACTTGATGGGGTGCCACTTGGATCGATTTCCATTTGCTTTCTGTCATTGCATTATATCATTTAGTTAGATTTTTTTTCATTGCTTTTTCATTTAACTGAATTTCATTTGCCTTTTATTTTACTAAATTTCATAACCTGTAGAAATATTGCCTAGATAAGTCTTTTCATAATTTCATAACTAATAGCTTTCATAATTTCTTATAGCGAACGTATATATTAGATATATATGTTCTAAAAAAACAAGCAATATCTTATTTTGTAACTAACTAAAAACCACTACTATTTCAAAATTTTCTATATACGTATATTTCAATTCTCAATATTAGATATGGAAAAAGCGTATAACCATTATTTTACATCCAAATCTCAATTATCTCTATTTCAACAATTCACATCCATTTCAATTCAAAGATTCATTTGAATGCTACAAAACAAAATCCAGTCAAATGAAATAAAGCCAAATAGTAATCGGGACGACTTACAAAAATAAATTCAAGTATAGACACTCCAAGGATACGACATGCTCCCGATTGAAGCCATACTTGATTTTAAATTTCAAACACTAACTAATGGCTGTAAACATTTGTATATTTTCACATGAACAAATTGATTAGATTCAATAATTTTTCAAAAATTTTCGTATAAAGTTCAGCTTTTACTTTCAGCTACACTGTATTTCCTGAGACGCTGAATTAAATTATGTATATTAACTGTTGTATATAGAAAATGTTGCCACAAAAAAAAAAAAAAATAAAAACAAATGCAGGAAATTTTGTAATTTTTATTTACTTAAATCATTTTAAAATTAAATTTTATTGCATCGTTTAAGTTTTACAAAATTCTATAATATTATTAGTTTTTCAATTTTCTTTTAAGATATGGAAAAAAAAAAAACAAAAAGTCAAAAGGAGCAATTAAATTCAGTTGCTGATATTATTATGCAGAAACTTTTCATTAAAACCTTATATTTTATAACTTATATTATAGATAAGAGAAAAATCTTCTGTTATTTTTCAAAATGAATTGAGGTTTTTTTAATATCTACTTCTTAAAGATTTTTTGAAATAGAAAGTAATAAAGTAATAATCCGATTATGTTTGCATAGTATTTAATAGTTGAAGTAGTTTTTATATTCTTTATATAAAATAATGAAAAACTTTCAGGTTTTTTTTTGTTTTTTTTTTTTTTTGTTTATTAATCCTATTACTACTGGTTTAATTTCAATTTACAATTTATTTTAGTTAATTATAATGTTAAAATTAATTTTAGACGTGTAATATATTTAAGATTAGTACAAATTTTACTTTTTTTTTTATTTTATTATACCCGTATGCACTATTTTTATATAGATACTAAAATTTTATTTTACAAAACATAAAATTTAGCTTATTTTTAAAATTAGCCTAATTTAGTTGAACTTTTTTATTTTTCTTTTTGAAGTTTATTATGTTACTAAAACTCATTAAAAACGTTAAGGAATAATTTTGTTTTGAAAAAATATAATGCCATTGCAATATTTTAAGATAGAAGAATGAGCATTAATGATAACTTGTTTTTTAAAGAATAAAATCATTGATATAGTAATCATATGATAAATAACTTAAAGTAAAAATTGATAATAAATTATGCTAAAAAAAACCTGTCAAAATTTTTTTTTTTTTTTTTTAATTTAAAAATTTATGTTTCAGCAGTAAAATGAGTGTAATGTGTAATGTCTTGCTAGAAAATGAGTGACATTTAGCTGAAAAATTAGTATAAGGGCTGTGTCAGACTCACTGCCGTCTAATGCTGCCTATACATATAATCAAATATAATTTTTAAAAATTGGGGTGATGATGTGTGTTATTCATAAGATTTTTGGGTAATATGGAATTTCTATTCGTTGTTAATAGGACAATTCATTCAGATGGTTAAACATTTATACAACATACTGAGCCATTTATACAACAATTAGTCACTTTTAGGTGAAAAATTAGTATAAGCGCTCTGTCTGAATCGCTGTAGTCTATATTATAATCAAATATTGATTTTTAAAAATTGGGGTGACGATGTGTGTTATAGATAAGATTTTTAAGTAATTTCGCATTTCAATTCGTTTTTTATAGAGCGGTTAATTCAGATGGTGAAACATTTATATACAATATACTATATTTTTAAACAGCAGTTTAACTCCATTATATACCCGACTAATAAAAAAGTTTGAGTAGAAATCGTTTTAATGACTTCTTAAACAGAAGTTCAATCGGTTGTATGTTCAATCATTAAAATTTAATTTTGTTAAGTCCTTTACTTAAAAATGCCATTTTTTACCAATTAAAAAAACTTGATATTTAATCCTTTAATCCTTAAAATCAAAAAGATTTTTTTTTATATAAAATTAATGCTACTTTATCTGTTATTTTGTTTCTGCTATATATATATACTTTATGTTTATCATTTGTTTAATTTTTTTTTTTTTGTACACTCTCTAATTAATGCTACATTTTATATGTTTATTACATGGGGTAATACCGGAGCGGGTTAATACCGAAAAAATTAGTAATTGCTTTGGGTTAATTTTTAATTTTATTTACATAATTATCTGTACATTATTTTTATCTGCATATTATTTAACATCAATCATTTAATTTATATATTAATAATCATTTTTTATTATAGTTTATCTTGACTATATTTTGACATGTATGTATGTATTCGGATTATTATGTTTTCTTCTTTTGCTAATCTAAAAAAGAAAAGTTAATAATATATTATAACATATTATTATAACATATTAATTTTGCCACTTTTTTTTTTTTGTTTGTTTTTTACATTTTGAAGATAAAGTCGAAAATTGCATAAATAATCAATAAATATATTTTAGTAATAATCTTGTTTGATAACATAATTAACCTTGAAATTTAAAATGAAATTGTATAATTTTTATGCAAACATAAAATATATGTATTTGATTATGCAAAAGAAATTTTTATTGTCTTGTTTTTTTTTTTTTTTTTCATTATGTAGCCATAGATATTATATCACTTTTACTTTTCTTTAATAAATTTTGTAAATATTTTGAATATCTGGCAATACTACAAAATCAACTATAAATAAATTGACACTGAGTTATTCACTACTTATGCTCTTCTATCAACACTCTGATAATGATGTTCGAAGAAGAAGAAGACAAAATATAAAATTTTTATTATTATTGTTATTGTTATGAAAGAAGTCATAATTTTTAAAATTTACATAGCTTTTTCTTAAAAAAATTATTCATAATTTCTTGATCGGTGGTGAATGGTGATTGTTTTGTTGTTTTTTTTTTTTTTTGTTTACATAAAAGTTCGAATATTTATTGATCATTGAATGACATTATTGCGGATATTGCGATGTTATTACTACTGTTCTGTGTTGTACTATAAAATGTATATACCCATATTTAAAACAACATTATTTCAAAAGATCATTTCTTATTTCTGTCCGTCTATCAAAATAATATTCATTATAGGTTATTGATAAGTTAAGAAAGGTGTGTTATAAATCTATTAAAATATATTATATTGAGTGACAAAATTTTATTTTAAATTTGTTCAGTTGTTGTTGTTTTTGTTGTTTATTATTAATTTCTGGTTTTTCTTTAATATAACGTCAACATAATAATTTGTACGAAAAACTAGTTGATCTCCGTGAAATATAAATTGACACAATTTTTTTATTTATTTATTTATTTTTTTTTTTGATTATTATTGAACTAAACAATAAAAATATATACAATACTAACATATAATATTAGTTAGTGTATTAATAACTATGTATATATATATATTTTTTTTTTTTTCAAAAGTTGATAAACATTTGCACTGAATAAAAAATTTAAATTTATTTAACTTTGATGAAATCATCTTAAAATTACTATGATTATATTGCTAACACCACATCTAAAACTACTATTTGTTAAAACTTTTTCACGACTATTATAAATAAATATACTATAAATCATTAAAGAAATTTTTAGTTTTACATAATGAGACCTTCAAAATTCTCATTAAAAATCCATATATTTAAAAAAGAAAAAAAAAAAAAGTTAAAATAAAAAAATAACAAAAAGAAGAAAGAGATAAAAAGAAGATGATAACCTAAACTGAAATTATTACTAAAAAATTTGTTTTTGTTTCTTGTATTTTTTTTTTTTTTGTTTTTTTTTTTTTATTTTTTTTATCTTAGTTATTACTTATTCATCTTTAAATTTCTATATAAGGCAGATCAATATATGAGATACTGCTCAGATGAAAAATGAGACTCTTACTGGTTTGTTTAATTTTTTCTGCTTGTATATTATTTATACAAGCAGCACCAACACCTAATGAAGATAATGAAGGGTCTCCAGAGATATTAGAGCCAACAAAAAGTAGTCGTAGACCATTACAACGTAGATTACCATCACGTCAACGTAGTAAACCAGTTGAAAAAAATGAAGAAACAGAAAAACATGCAGAATTAGAAAAATCTGCAGAATTAACTAAAAAGGATACGGAAGAAAATTCATCAAAAAATAGTGATACTGATACACCATCAGAACAAAGTGATAGTGAAAAAAGCAATGATAAACCAAAATCAAAATTTTCAAGACCACCACCAAAAAATTTTAAACCATTACCAAAAAGATTAAAAAGACCAACTGCAAAACCAATAGAAGAAAAATCTACAGAATCTGAAGCTACAGAAGAAATTAAACCTGTTGCAGAAACAGAAAAAAAACCTGCTGAAGAAAAAGAAACAAAAGCGGTAAATAAGCCACCATCAAAATTATTCCGAACAAGACCATCAAAAAAATTTGGTAAAAAAGAAGAAAAATTAGAAGCAGAACCAACTAGTACAACAACCCAAGAACCGGAAAAAATGCCAGAAGAAGAAAAACCTAAATCAAAACAGCCAAAACGTCCATTGACATCAAGAAGAGGTAAATCAAAATCTTTAGAAGAACCTAAAGAAGAATCAACTTCTACAAGTACAACTAATACCACTCCTGCTTCTACAAGTTCAACGACGGTCATTTCATCAACAACAACTTCATCTCCATCTTCAGCTGCTGCTGAAATTAAATCAGAATCAAATTCTAAGCCAGCAACAAATGAAGAAAAACCAAAACCAAATGAAAATGTTGAACCAGTAAGTTCCTCAATAAAAACTGCCGCATCTACTGAAAAGGAAGAAAATCCTACACAAAATAGAAAACTTGCAGAAAATGAAGATAATGAAGAATGAATGTTTGAATTTAAATATTGTTTAAAGTCTGACTGATACTGAGCGTTTTTTTTTTTTTATAGTTTTGTTGAAAATAAATAAAATAAAAAAAAAATAATTATTAAAATTTAAATTATCTATTTTAATAATAAAAAAAAAAAAAAAGAATTATTTGCTAAAAAGTGTTTGAATGGTATTATTTTTATGAAATAGAAATTTTTTTTTTTTTTTGTTTGAGAACTATCCGACATTGTTCATTTAATATTAAATATTTTTGTTACATATATTTTTAAAATTAAAATTATGAAAAAATTTATGAAAAAAATTATAATTTATAAACTTGAAAATTAAAAAACTGGTCTAAAGTTAAATATTTTTGGAGGGTAAATGCTAATTAAAACGTTTTTTTAATCTTTTATTTTCTTAATAATTGTCATAAAATTTTAAGATTTGATTGAAGTGATAATGACATTGAAAAATAGAGGTGTGATACACGATACTAAAAAATATATTATACTGTAATAGTTTGAGAAAAAGTTAAATAAAAGTTGTTAGACTGCTAATTTGTTCATAAATTATTTTGTTTTTTAATCAAAAGTACATATTTAACTTATATTAAGTAGAGAAGGTTGTTCTTACAATCCCCCAGCATAATAATTTTTTTTTTAAATAAAAAGGTTACTTCAATGATAGCAACAAAACAAAAATTATAAAAATATGAAAATTAAATTTTATAAAATCCAACTGGCTCTTTTAAAATGAGATAAAAAAAAAAACCATTTAAGTGAAGGATCAGAAATTAACTAATGGACATATAAAGAAGTCTAAATTAAAAATAAAATCTGATAAAAATTCGAATTATAAGCCTAAATATGTATGATGACGACGTCATATATGGCAAAAGAATAACTGTTCTTATATTTTTAAATGTTAACACAAAATAATTACACATGTGACAATTCCAATCATATTATCATAGTCTCACAGAAACGCAGATGGTTTCTTAAAATATAACAAAGTGGTTTTTTTGAAAAAAGAAAACACCCAATTAAATTTCTACAATCACAAATAATTTCCATACCAACACACAATCATTCATTTTATAATAAAACGCGTGTACTTATACTTGATACGCGTGGAATATAGAATTGATTGAATTGACTTGGCAACACTAGAAATATTTCTGTTAATTATTAATTTAAAATTCTGGAATTTTTGTACTACTGTACCATATATCTATAAAAATTTAAGAGTAGGAAATACATTAATTTTAAAAATCAATAAAATTAGACAAAACCTGATTTTTATAAATAAACATTTATTTGGTGGGTCAAGCTTTTTTTTTTTTTTGTTTTGTTTTTTTTTTTTAAACCGCTATTTAGTACAAGATTTAAATTAAAAATGAAAGTTATTTATTTTCCATAATGAATAAGTTCAAAACAAATTGAATTAAAAATTATTTTTGAGGTAGGTATTCACATTAACAATAAGAACAAGTTTTTTTTATATTTAGTAAACAATATTATAATATAAAGAATATTAATCAAAAAAAAAATTTATATTTTTATTTTTATTAAAAATGGCAATTAAAAAGTAAATACACATAAAAAAATTTTACAGTTATGTAAATTAATATAAAAAATAGTTATAACAATATATCAAACTTTAAGATTGTTAGAAATTTAAATTAAAGAACTTTTAAAAAAAATATGATGATATAAGATCTAATGATCACTAGGTATAATAAATTATTATTTTTGAAGAAAACCAGGTTTATTTGAGGAAATTTTAGATATATAGAAACGGTAGAATAATTAGAACATGATTTTCATTGAAATGAAACGCATGATCAAAACTCAGATTTTTTTTATAGGCATCTGAAGTATAAATGCCTAAAAAATAACATATTTTCAATTTTGGAGACGTAAAAGCTTTTAAACAAACTGATGGTACAAAAAAAAATATCTGCGGTAACTTATACTAATTCCAAAAGATCATTCTTTTCTCTAAATTTCAGAGCTGTATCTAAAAGTTTATACTAATATGTTTGTACACTTTTATGATATTTTATGATATTCAAAAAATTGTACACTTTTATGATATTGATTTATGAATGTAAAATAAAATTCTGTCATTTAGCATTATTAGATTGAAAAATAAAAAACGGCTTATTAAAATTTTAAGGAGCTGTGTAGCGATTTTGTAAACAGACAGACGAAAGAGTGGACAGATAAAGAGAGCGAAACTAAAACTAATTTTAATAAACAAACACGAATTTCTCGGAATTTCTCTATTTACTCTCGTTTTTCAAAAATAACTAACGTTGAGGACCTCAGTACCGTAGTAGGTAAGATCCTATAAAATAAGCCGCAAAAACCGAGGAAATGTGTGTTCGAATCCCACACATGTCGTAAGAATAATTCTTCCTTATAACATTTACAGCCTTTAAGCTGTACAGCTTTAAGTAAAGATTTATTTTTTATTTTTATAAGCTATTTTTCAATTACAATTCAAACACATGTTAAAAAACAGATATTATTCGTTTAGGAATGTACCTCCTCTTCAATCTTAGGGGGGTGAAGAATGAAAACTAGTCCCGTTTTAAAAGTTTCTAACATACTCTACCTAATTTTGAAGTGTAAAGAGTGAAAACCTCTTGATTTTATCACAATTTTAAATTAGAGCATTTCGAACATTTTTATGTTGCAGCAACACTTTCATTGGGCAAAATATTTATGATACATCGACCTCATTTGGCAACTTTTTTATGTTACATCAAAGTTCAGCAACATTTTCATGATGCAACATTTTAAAAATATCATTTGGAAACTTCTTTATGTTGCATCAAAGTTCAGCAGCATACATTTATTCCAAATTTCATTCATATCGTATGACAATTACATACTTTAGAGTCTAGATTCGAAGTCTAGATACGAATAATATTCGTATTCCGATATTTTAAGGCGCATCCACTGAAATTCAAACTGATTCTTTGTGTGAAAATTTGTGTCCTGATTCAGGAGCGTAAGGCCAACCCGTATAGCAAATATGATTGAAATCCGAGCTTTGTTTTTAATGAGGAGGTTCCACTATACAGTTTCCGGCCTCAACGTTTTTTGTAAAGGTCCTAATTAAAACACTAACCTCTATACCAAATTGAATTCTAATCGGATAAGAATTACATGAGTTATGCTGATAACAAATTTTTGCGGACGTGGACACCGACACGGACGTGGAAGGGGAATTTTCAAAATAAATTTTTTTTAAATTTTTTTTTCATTCTACATTCTTTTTCTGGATTTGGATTCTTTTTTTGGATTTAGAAACGTCCAGAAAGTGAATTTCAGCAAAATCTACTTTTTTCTTTTTAAACCCCTCACCTATCATAGTATTTATACTAGTATAGTAAAATGGAAGTATGAAACAGCTATTATTTGCGATTAATAATAAGTATACTTTCTTTAGCTAACAAGCAGGAACTAATTTTCTTTCGTCGAGGCAAAAAATATTAAAAGGTATAATTATTAATCAATCTTTGCATCAAAAATATATTGTTATTGAAAATATTGTTGCATTAAAAATATTTGTTACAATCTTACATCTTGTTACATATTTAAAACAATTAATAACATAAAAAATATTTTTTAAGTATGTACATATATAAATTATGTACAATTTATAATAAATAATATATACGTTATAATACATATTATAACATGTCATATATGTATGTGTTTTATTTTAGTTTTACTCATGTTTAATTTTAACATAAGTTTTCAATTTACTCTTATCGTAAACATTAAAATAAATCAATCTTAAGTCTAATTATTGAATCAAATCAAATCAATCTATAATCATGTTATGTTCAGTATAGTATGTTAAATGTGGTTAAATATAACGTTATATATGTACGAGTATTATAAATTTATAATGTATGTTATTATATTCTGTTGTATTAACTTAAATTCAAAAACACAGATAATATACACTCATATTATTAAAAAATCTTTAACTACTTCTTAATTTATATTATTTATATTTAAGGTAGATATAATAATGTACAGGGTTTTCCAATTTGAGTGATATGATTTCTTTTAAAAAAAAAACACACTAATTATTAAGGAAATTTAAATGCTTTTTATTTAACGTGAAGTATAATCGATACAATTAAGTTCTGAATAAAACTTCATTCAAATGGCCTCCACGACTTCTTTTGCAGGAACGAATTCGATGAACCCAATTTTCGAGCACTTTTTCCACTAAATCAAGTCGTATGTCATGAATAGCACGTTCAATATTGACTTCTAAAGCTTGCAGAGAGTCTGGTTTATTGCTAAAGACCAATAACTTCAAATAATCCCATAAGAAATAGTCTAATGGTGTTAAATCACAACTTCTTGGAGGTCATTCAATGTCACAATTTCTTGAAATAATGGAAACTCCAAACTTTTCTCGCAATAATTCGGTTGTTGCACGTGCTGTGAGGCACGTAGCCCCGTTTTGTTGGAGCCAGATGTTGTCAAGATCAACTTCTTCCAATTTCGGCGATAAAAAGTTGGTTATCATCGATCTATACCGCTCTCCATTGACAGTAACGGTGTTACCAGCTTCATTTCGAAAGAAGTACGGACCCATGATTCCACCAAACCAAAAACCACACCAAACTTTTAATTTAGGTGAATGTAATGGTTGTTCATGAATAATTTGTGGATTTTCTTCGCACCAGAATCGACAGTTTTGTTTATTTACCGCACCACTCAGATAAAAGTTAGCCTCATCGGAGAAGATGATTTTCTTAAAAAAAAAGTTATCGTTTTCAAGTTGTTCCAAGACAAAATCAGCAAATTCACGACGTTTATGGTGGTCCATGATGAAATTTTAAACATTACTGAATACAATGAAAAAAAATGACAGATGACGTGACATACTACAAATGGCCGAAACGTCACTTAGAAATCATATCACTCAAATTGGAAAACCCTTTACATGTAGGTAAAAACAAAAAACATAAAAATGAAAAAAAAAAACAACAAAATTATCATGGGAATAACAAAAATTAAAATAAAATCTTCATTAAAATTTATTGAAAATCAATGAATTTAAAATGCGACATCTATTTGATATATTGTGCGTATATTATTATAATAATAATACATAAAACATTTTATTTACATATAATATATAAAATTAAATTGACTTCAGTTCATTAAATTTAATAACTTGTTTTGGAGTTTTTTAAGCCTTTTGTTTTTTTTTTCGCTGGGGTTTTTGTGCATAAATTTCAAAAAAAAAAAAAAAAAAAACAAAAAAAAAAAATACATTAAAACTAATTAAAAATCACTTTAAAATTCTTTTGTTGAAAAGAAAAAAAAATTAATAAATTATTTTTATCATTTTATTTTCTCTGAGCCATCATTCTCATAATAAACAGATTATTTTCCTTTAGAGAACCTTTTATTGGCTTATTTAATATTAAATAATAATAATAATACATGAAAAAGATTAAGATTAAAAATATTGAGAGAATCATTAAACACATAATAACTAAAAAAAAAACAAATTATTATTATTATAGATATTACATATATAAATTAAAAAAATTTATATATATATGTACTCTTGATTCAAATTTTCCAGCTTCAGTTCTTTTAATCGTTAAGGTTATTTTTTTTGAATGAATCTGTTATTATATGCATCATTAAATTTTATTATCAACAAAAAAAAAACAAAAATAATGACAAAAAAAATATTGGATAATTGACAAAGTTTTACTTTTGGTCCAATTTGGGTTGTTAAAAAAAAATTTCCGTATCATAATCAAACTTTTTTTTTCTTTTTTTTTTCTTTTTTTTTTTGTTTTATTGTTTTCTTAATATTAATGTATATGTACACCAAACAAATTGATTTAAGAAAAAGAAAAAAAAATGTTTGGGTCTATAAATTTTCAATATTATAATTATTATTATAATTTTTTCTTTTTTTTTTTTAAGTTTAATATACCTACATAATAAAATAATATAAGCTATTTGAATAATTTACAGTTAAGGAAAAACAAATTAAGAAATTTTTTTTAATTTTTATTAATGATTAATTTGTCAAGGCTACTCGAGAGTAAGTATTAAGTAGTATTTTTAAGAAACGTTTTACTCTTCATTTTACACTATCTTTCCTGTGAACTAATTTTGTGGAAGAAAGAAAGAGAGGGTATCTGATGGTATGAAATAAAACGTTTAAAAAGTAAAACGTTCCTTATAAATTATAGGTACTTGTGTGGCTTGACAAATTAGGACTTTTAAAGTTGGTTCTTTATTTTATGAGTAAGTATGTAAATAAATACTTAATTTTATAAAATTGAGTTTAATATTTGATTCTTTATCGAAATCAAAAAAAAAACAAAAAATTTGTAAAACTTAAATTCTAAATTTTCTCTAAATTCTGAAAATATTCCATCTGATCCGATATTAAATTATGTTAAAAAATCTTGAACTTTAAAAATTACTGATTTAGTGATATGTAACATTTTAATAATTTTATTATCAAAGACAAGATTTGAATTTCAATTGGTACTGATATGAGCTTCCGATATGTTTCTAAAAACAAAAAATAATAGTATTTTTAAAAGAGATAAAATTCTTATAAATGTAGAAGGTGTCCCGTTAGTGGGTTAACAAAAGGAAGAGGTTGATTTGGTGTATATAAACAAGAAATAAATTGTATGGGAGTGGCTAAGAATGTAGAGTTTATCGTTAACCATTAATGAGTTACGGTTCACATTTTAATTTGACAGGTTATGAAATTTTCTTTTGTAGGTATTAAGCTGTAAAAGCTTAAGTAAAAGCTTCAGTAAAATACATATTTTCTTTTTTCATTTTCCATTAGATAGATCATTAGATAGTTAGTTCTAATAATTTTTCATAAACGTTAGTCCTTTCACTAAGGTTACAGTGTATCAATTTGACTATCATCTGATAACATTTTCTTACCTATCGATTTTTAAAAAAGTTAAGTTAATTTTGTTTAGCTTTACAGAGGATTAATTTAATTTGTAAAAGTTTAATTTTTAATTTAAATTTAATCGAAACAAATTATTCGTTTGTGTTTGATTGTAGACAGAACAACTGAGAAATAATTAGCTGAGTCCAGAAAAGAAACTGAACATCAAATATATCTATATGATTTAGTGACAGCTACTCTGTCCTTCTAATAACAGTGTTAGCCCTATCCTGCCTAGAGGAGTGGAGGGAAGGTAAATTTTGGATAACAAAACTATATTTTAAATTAATTCTTAACCAAAACTGTAAATGTTTTAAATATTTATTTATATTCTTTACATCTTTGATTGTATATATGTATGTATTGTATATTGTATATTATGTGTTATAGAACATTAACAAAAATTATTGATAAACTTTTTAATCGAAAGTTATTATCGTGTGAAAATGTGAAATTGGGTAATATTTTTATATTATTTAAAAAAAATATTTTCCTTTTTTTTTATTTTCCATTTATGATTTTTTTAAAATTTTTTCCTAAATAAAATTCTATATGTACATATACAATTTTAATTTCTCTACCATTTATTTTCTTATTATTTTTATTTATTTATTTATTTATTTATTTTTTTTTTTTAAAGAAAAGTGATTATTGCTTTCAATATCGAAATAAAATATATTTAATCTTAATGTTTATTATTTTTATCTGTACTATTTTTATATTTTTTTATTATGTATATATTTTTCTATAAAATTGTTTCTGATTCGGTGGTAATGAAATTGAGAGTTAATTTCGAATATCAATTACATAATAATATTTCACTATATTTTTTCTAGGAGGATCCATTGTATATAGGGGAATTGATAATTAGAAATGGGAATTTTTATATTGATTTGAAAAATAGACAGAAGCTAGTATTATAGATATATTGTATAAAATAGTTTGGAAATTTTTAATTTACATAATGACCTAAACATAAATTTAACTTCAATAAATCCAATGAGTTGGCAAAATCTCCAAGAAAGCTCAGGCGACGTATACAAAAAATTAATTAAAAAAAGTTAATTAGGATACTGATATGTAGTAAATTACAATAATCTGCAGAAAACTTCATCAATAAAGTAAACTGATTGGTTTCACTAAAAACACATAAAAACATGAATATTTTTAACTACATTTCGAAAAAAAGTCTTTTTTTTTTGGAAAAAAAATTCTGTAGCAAAAAAAAGCCTTTAGCAATTGCCTTTAGCACTTGACGTCTTTTACAAATTCGAACACTTAGCATCTTTTCGAAGTGGATGCTATACACTCACGATTAATTTGCGAAATGTGTTTACTTGAAATGCGTATACCGTAATGCGTATACCGTAACCAGAATTATCTTTTGTTCAGTGGCTGAATCTCTTTCTGGCAAGTGTTCTTTTGTTTGGATTTGCTTTTTAGCGTTGTTGAAATTTTAACAATTTTTTTTTGGCAAAACCACATTTGAGCTTATGATGTTACACGAAAAAGTTTCAAAATTTTACAATATTTCTAATCTCTGAATTTTGAGCTTTAATTTACAGTACTTTTTATCGTTTTAGCTTATACCATTTGAGACATAAAGATTTTTATTTTATCAAAAAAACATTTTTTTAAATTTAGAAGCTCGCAGTTTTGAAACTGTAAAAGATAGAAAATTGAATATGTACTTGTTTAAAAGAGAATGCCTTAAGCTTTCAAATACATTTTACAAAATTTTCATAAGCAGTCTAGAAAAAGAGTTAAAGTAAAATTATGAAAACTAAAAAAAAATATTGAAATTTCATTTAAGCATATCTTGGCAATTAGAAGAAGGGTAGCTTAGTTCCCACACACAATATTTATCTACTCATAAGAATCTATCCAGTGGTATATAGCAGTGCACTTAATTAGGAAACACCCTGTATATATGGAAATTATAGCCCTTAAATTTAAATATATGAATGAAAGTACTGGAAGCGTTCGAAATGTAGTCGTCAATTCTTCAAACTTTCATTGATAAAACGAGTTAGCTGTAGAAAAGTATTAAAAATAATGAAATATAATCGAAATATTTTATAGCTATATTAAAGTTATACTTTAGTCAATACCTTTCGTTTACGCAAGGTAGGTCAATACCAAACGTAAGGTCAATACCAAACGTAATTTTCGTTTGGAAACAAATAAATTCCATTAACTTATTTTATATACATATAACCAAAAAAAAAAAACAAAAGATATTCCTACAGTTATCCGTAACAAATAAAATTAATAATTTCACTTGAAAAAAAACCAAAAGATAAAAGCGTACTATGGAGATATTATTGTATTATCGTATACATACATGTGTTTACAGCGCATTTTTTATCGACTGATCCAATTTTTAAGTACTTAGAGCAAAATACTCATTTGATTTTATTTTATTACAATATGTAGTTGGCGAATGTAAGATATAGATACATACATGATCCTTTTATGATTTGAATTATCACAAAAAAAAAAAATATATAAAATAAAAATATTGAACAACAAAAGTCATTCAAGTTACACGATTTTCTTTTCATTTTTTTTTTTTGTTTTAAACTCTTGTACTTTAATTTTCTTTTTTTTTGTATTATATTGTTCAATATTCACTTTCAATAATATTCAATATTATTTTAAAGCTGATCTTTTATTTAGTTATTCATAATTATATGCATTTCATCAAAAATTTAAAATTATTTTTTAATTAGAAATTATAAAAAAATTAGTTGTCTTTATTAGCTGGAAAAGTAACGATTTTTAAGTTTAATAATGTTTCCTTCCCTTTACAGAAAAAGAGTAGCTAAAAGTATAATTGGGAGTAGTTCGTAAATAGAACGCTAATTTTTTGTTGAAATATTTGAATGAAAGCCATCTGCAGGAAAATATTTGCGAATTTATTTCTATCATCTACTCTAAAAATTTGGTTGAGAGTAGAAAAGAGTAGTTTACTTTCTAAAAGAAAGGCAAACAATAAGGCTAAGTTCACATGGGATGCATGCATCCAAATGCATAAATTATTTCGGTTATATTTCGTGTATTCTTCAGTAAAAAGGCGACATTTTCATTTTGATATTTTTATTTGAAAGTACCCAGTAGGCTAGTACCTATGTGTATATTGTTTTGACATTTGATGAAATATAAACTAAATATAATTAAATAATAATAATAAACTAAATATCATTTATTAATACACATATGAAATTAATTAATTGCTTCTACAGTATATTTTTTATTATATCCATCTTCAAAATATTTCAAAATATTTAACGTTTAAAATTTTTGACGTTTGATTTTACGTCTTTATTTGACAGTAAAACAAATTTTCATTTTGTATGCTTCTTATAGAGGATTCCAAAAATTTTGCTTCTAAAATGAGCGTAAGGGAGAGCATTTCATTAATACGATGGTTTTCAAATAAGAAGGATAAGAAGTGCGTAATGCTTTTGATATTTCTTTTTTATGACAGTTTAACTAGTACCCTTCTTAAATTTCATGGTTATTATGTCACTCTGGTTATTATACCAGTTTTCATATGTTTCATTTTCTAAATTAACTCTTAAAATAATTTTATTTTTTTTGTCCTTTTAACAAAGAAAATACCTATAAAACAATAAAAATATTACATAATTTATTTTAATAATAAGTAGTAACTTTTTAATTATTTAAAAATAACTTTATAATAAAAATTTTTGAGGAAAATAATGCATATACGTAGTCTATATACGCTGATTACTAGGTATGAATTGTGATTACTTTATAATAATTACAGTATTATATACCTTTATAATATAACAATTAGCTATTGAAATCCTTAAGTAAATGAATTTAAAATATTTTGTAATAATACATATTCCGCAGTCACACTGTGAAAATTGTACATAAAATAAATCCATAACTTAGGTGCCAGTTATAGCTTTTATTGAAATGCATACAGAAAAAACTTTTCATTAAAAACTTAAGTTTTTTTCTGTAAAAGCGATTACACAATCTGAGCATACTGTCAGTAAAATTATCTGTCAAATAACAATAATGACAACAAAAGTAATTTAAATTGTTTGTCAATGTTATTTCAATGTTTGGAAAATAATTATAATATATTATATTATATATTATTATTATATAATAAATGGTTTTATTATTTTAATTTATTTATTCATTATTGATACAAAATGGTACTAATAAAGAATAAAAACAAAATAATAAAAAAGTAAAATTTAAGTGTAAACTGATTGAAATACAAAATCATAATGAAATATATCAAGAATTGCATCAAAATTCTGATGACAAAATGAAATGGGAACAAATGAAACATAAGTATGTATGTCATTGGAACAATTTTGTTTCATTATGCAAAATTACTGATCAGTTGTTCAGGAAAATAATTACCAATCCGAAAAATCATAAAATTGATTTTTTTTTTAAATATTTAACTTAAAATTTAAAAATTCGTAGCTGAATTTATTCTTTAGAAATTATTTAATCATTAATTATTTAATCAACACTTTTGTTAAATTTTATTTCTTTGCTGCAAAAAAAAAATTGAAAATAAACATTTTCCGGAAGCATTTTAATGACAGCTATAACTGGCGCCTTATTTTAAAAGCTTGTACATAACATCACAATAAATAACATAAAGTTACAAAACTTAACAGCAAATTAATCAGGCAATTAAAAATATACATATATAGGTACACAAAACAACTTTTAATACTTTTTAATGAAAAAGAAGTGATACCATCTTGATTAATATACATATTGGTACATCATTTGTTTCTACATACATAATATAAATTTATTATAATTGAGTGTTTTTATATGAATATATTATAGAGTGCAAAAGGGGTAGAAATATCATCTTTTACTTAACATTATATACATAAGCACATATAGAGTGCTATATATATTATATTATGAATTACATAATATAATATAATGTATACAGTAGTGCCCTTCTAACTGGATCGACTAAAATGTACGATTTTGGGTGCACTTAAGCGGGATATACAAAAAACATGTTTGAGTGCCATGAGCCATCAACGCAATTAAACAAACCCAGTGTAAATTAATCATCAACGCAATTAAACAAACCTCGCTTAATTAATTCACCGACGCAATTAAAAAAATTCATATTAAAAAAAATAACCAACGAATTTAAAACTTACCCACTTAGTGATATGGAAAACCAATATTTAATAATATTATAGTCATATTACATATGTACATGTTTTGTACTAAATATCATTACTATATATCTATTGTACATTAATTAGTATTTAAATTTTAAAGGAATTACAGCCTACAAGATCTAAATACATGCATATATAGATAGTATTATATACATACTACATATTAGTGATATTAAATATTATGTAAAATACATATTAACAAAAATTAATTTCTTATTTTATTTAACTTACCTTTTTGGTAGTAAAATTTGTTTTTTTTTATTTAGAATAAAAAAAATTTATTGAGCAATAAACCGAGATTTTTAATATTATTTTTATAAAAACAATGAAAAATATATTCCTAATTAACCGGGTAATTCAATTAAACGGGATTCAATTATGCAAACAATATTTGTGTAATTTCATATGGATTTAAAAATTGTTCGATTTTTTGTACAATAAAAAGGTAAAATCAATTAAACGGGGGACAATTAAACGTGCACTACTGTACATTTATATTCAATTTCTAAATATGTATGTAGAAATAACATTGATTCTATTTCATTTCTTTAACTCTCACTTCACTTCAATAATGATATGAATAAAAAAAACTCATGAATACAAAATAATCCATATGGAATTTGTCAATGACAGACATGACACACGTTTCGTCTCAAACATGTACTCAATGAATTGTCATTTCAAAAATAGAAAGAGAAATAGATAACAAAATCAAAATAAAAAAAAATAAAAAACAAGTAATGAAAAAACCAAGGGTTTTCAAAAAATCACATTTCCAAATTCACATTTCCAATTTATAATAATACAAAAATTGAAATAAATCGTTCAAATTACTTTGTTAGAGAAATTGGGAAAAATCAAGTCACACTTTTGTCAATTTTAAGGTACCTAACCCTATATTATTAAGAAAAGTTGTTAATAGAAACAAAAATATAATGTTGGAGCTTTAATTTTTGTATATTATTTCAAAAAAATTTGGACAGTTGCCCAAGTTACAGGTGTTTAAAAGTAGAGAATTTTCAGTTTTTGACCGGGGTGCGACACAAAATTATTTTCTGAAATGACTTATATTTATTTCCAAAGATCTAACTTCTCTCAAAATTTCAAGCTTCTATATTAAATAATTTTTAAAAAAAAAAGTTTTACATAATTGTACATATATTAAAATACCGTATGGAAAAGCTACTTATGTACTTTATAAACATTTATAAAGCTTATAAAACCAGCTATCGTTTGGGGTTTTCAGATTTAAAATATGTTTTATAGAACCTGTGTTATAACAATTTATAGATAGGGTTTTTTCGAACTTTGAAGGGATGTAGCTCCGTAACGGGTGGGGCTAAAGAAAAAATTAGTATTTTGGCGATGCATATCCGTTTTGCTTTGCTTTGCAAACGGTGTAGAAGTTTTGTAAACACCCAGACGGACGGATGGTAGGACGAACAGACGGACAGAGTGAAACTAATAAGCACATTTTTTAAAATTTTTTTGAAAATGTTATAAAAAGAAATATAAAAAAAAAAACGAAAGGCTTAAAAGAATCCAGAAAACTCAATGAAACATAATCCTTTTCTTTTCTCTTAAAAAAAGCATTTTTTTTATTTGTTAAATAGGTTTCTAAAATGAAAAGCAAGAGTTATTTTGTTGCTCTCAATTAATAACCAAACACTTTTAAAAATAAAAAAAATATTGTTGTTTTCTGTACATTTTGTTGCTATGTTAAAAAAAATAATGTTGATGATGTTAATTGCATAGCTACCATACACTTTACATTATTGTAAATATTTCTTTTATGCATGTTCATTCTAATTTCCAATTCCCATTCTTATGAATATTATTATTATTATTGTTATTAAAACACGTGGCAAAATTCTTCTTATCTTGTCATCATTGCAACATAACTACATATATTTTATCATTATCATAATCATTTTAAACTTTTTCATCAACAAAAGTGCAATGTAAATAAATGATTTCTTTAATAGTGACAACAAAAATAGAAATCGTTATAAATTTTGAATGGTTGAATGCTAAGGAATGAAATAAAATGATTTTATACTTATATTGTATTATTGTATGTATGAATGTATGTATGTATGTATATATTTACAATAATAATTGTTTGTAGATGGATTTTGAATCTTCTCAGCAGGTATGCATCAATACAATAAACATAACACAGCATCAATAATACTTACTTTAGGTACATATATACACATATATATGTATGTATGTACATATTCGATTTTTATTTTTTTTTAATGTACATATCAATAGAAATTACATTAAATGTGGGTTGTTGACTGTTGTTCTGTTATATTTTATCAGAAAAAAAATAAATATAGAATATAGGTACATACATATAATAATATATTACTTATATGAATACGTTTGTGTATATAAATATATTGGAATCAATAACAGATACAAAATCATGACTATTGCTTTATTTGTTTTGTTTCCTTCTATTATTCATATATCATCATCATCATGAATTTAAAAAAAAGAAAAAAGAAATTTTAGGTCACCTTTCATTCAATTTATAGACATACTAAGAAGATTCTAACATATAACATATAGGTATGTACATCATAGGTATAACATACCTACCCGATTGTTAATAAATTTATATAGTAATATGTGCATTTTATAACACATATGCATACCTATTATTGTTTACAATATAATGTTTATTTAATTTTTTTCTTTTTAAATGTTAAATATGATGATTTTCAATCTATTGATGATGACATTATAACATTGTTGTAGATATTACATATTTTATACTTTATAATTTTAGTACAAAATGTAGGGATTTCATTCAATATTATAGTTTTTTTTTTGTGTATAGTTTTAATAATTGTATTCCTTTTATTTTTAACTAAGCTTTGTAACTTAGAACTGCTTATTAACTAATAATATTTTTGTTTTTTGAATAATTAATTATGCATGCATTCAAAATTTACTGCACACAGCACAATTGTTTTGTAGCGCAGAATTATTCCAATATTTTAAATGCAGAATGATATCGAAATATTGTGACTGCTGTTAACATTTTTTTCGTCAGCTACTTATATTTAAATGGGAGTAAAATTATGATAAAAACTAAGTTTTCCGCCACGATTTCTTTTTTGACATTAATGACATAAGATTGAAAGATAAATATTAGTATTCAAAAATATTCAAAACAGTTACATCTTATAAAATTAAAATTAAAAAATGAATTTTAATGAAACCAATTTTGCAATAATTAAAACAATTTTTTTTTAATTCTCTCCATTTTTAAATTCGATATTGGTTTTTGTTTTGATTTTCTTAGTTCTTATTTGTTTCTACAGTTGTTTTCGTCAGCCACCACTGTCATTATTCTGTTTCATTGAAGAAATTCGTTGAATTTCACCATGATTCTGTTTTCAACTGTAAAATAATTAACAGAAGCATAACCTACTCAGAATTTCTTGGAAGGTAATAGATACTTTCTTACGCCTCTTATAATTTTGTTTTGAAGATTATGTGTTATAATAGAGTTAGACAAGATGATGTAGGAAGTTTCTCTTTATTTTTTTTTTTTTTTTTTTGAATGAACTTCGAAATTTTTCAGTTTATAGCGCATTTTATAAAAAAAATTTGTAAAATTTGTTTATTAATTTCACTAAATCCGTCCGACTGTTTACAAAACTGTATAGAACCACTTTTTTATGTAATCACATCCGAAAATCCTATTTTCTATAGTCACATCTGAAAGGCCTATACTTTATGTACGGAGTTACAGCTCCTTAAAGTTTGAAAAAGCTTTATTCTAAAATATGTTATATACCTCAGGTTTTTCTCAACATCATTTCTAATCTATGAATAAAATTTCTGCCAAATTTCTAATCTAAAAACGCCGAACAGCAAATTTTTTTTTATCTTTATTAATCAATATCAAAATTATAAAACCAAATTTAAACTTAATTTTTAAATTTTATTTTTTTCATAAACTGCACTTTTAGAAAGACTTTTGCAATTCTGAGAGAAGAAAAAACTTTCATAAGTTGCGTTAGAAAATTTGCTATTTTTAGACAGTAACTTAGGCACCTGTACAAATATCTATTCAAAATACTCCCTAGCCAACATACTGCGTTCGCTGGTAAGGGTTTCATCCCATTATATTGGCTGAAGGGGGAGGTGGGTTTAGTCAGTAAGAATCTGACACTACCAAGGGGGAAATTCTTGGTGTCTTTGGAAGATTCCCACCTCCTTTAGGAAAAAAAAAAATAAATAAAACGCAAAAATTAAGGATTCAATATTATAATTTTACACGTGAAAAAAATTTTACACGGTTTTCCATCATTATACGGTTTCCTTAAAATTGCAAAAAGTCTTAGTTTATTTTCCGCATTTTTATGTTTTTTTATGTATAAAATTCTTAGAAAAATTATAAATTTTCTCTTACTCTACCTGTCACACTATTCTAACTAAACTGTTTAAAACAGATAAATAAGAAGAAGTTTTCAAGGTATCAGTGATGTAGCGTAATTAAAATAGGTAATTATAGTAAAAATAAATATGCATAAGTAAAACATATATTTTGCTTTTTTTTTTGGATGAATATTTTTTTGGTGAGCATGAAAAAATTGAAGATAAATCATTATTTTTTGCAAAAAAAAAATCCGTTGTCTACTTTTTAAACTGACCTTAATCATTAATTATTGCAATTTTAATAAAAACAATTATTTTTCGTACCTATAGATTCTCCTTAAATTACACGCTTTAGAACTCTTAATACTTTAATAAACAACTGATTCGCAAAATCCTAAAACCTACCTCTACCTAAATTAATAAGTAATCAATGAAATCTGTTTGTATATTTTTTTTGTTGAAACAATTGAAAAATCCTTATATGTATATCCTAGATATGTACTTTGAATTGTTTTATCAATACATTATCTAATTGAAAGTAAACTTAGTAGGAAATAACACATAATATCCAAAAAATGAAAAAAACTATCAAAAGCTGGTATCCTATATTATTTTGTTAAATGTATGAGCTATAATAATTTATTGTTATAATTTAAAAACCAGTGTTTGTGTGATCCTTTGAGGGATTCATATATTATAATATTATATCTTGTTTATTAATTGACTTTGTATAATAAAATAACCAAAGATTACAAGAAGATAAACGTATCACGTACTCTTCACGTTCTTCCATTAATTTAGACAGAATAACATTTTTATTGTTAAGAAACGAACAACATAACGAAAAATAAACTTAAAGTACGGTTTTAAAAATACTTTAAGTAGAAATGTGCGTATTTTTATTATTCTTGAGATCTTAAATTACACAAATTCATACGTAATATATATTTCTATTTCACCTTTAAAAAATTAATGTACATATTATTATTTATGTACAAAAAAAAAAAAAAATTGTTTAGATTTTTTTTGGTTAGAAAAATTGGCAAAAATCAAGTCACACTTTCGTCAATTTTAAGGTATCCCTATATTATTAAGAAAAGTTGTTAATACAAACAAAATACATAATGTTGCAGCTTTAATTTTTGCACCTATATTACGACCAAAAAAAATATGGACAAATGTTCAACTTCAAACAGGTGTTTAAAATTAATAAATTTTCCAATTTTTCACCCCTTACAAACTCCAAAAAGGGGAGCGACAAAAAAATATTTACTGAAATAACTCATATACTTATTTCCAAAGATCCTTTCAAAAATTGAGTTTTGCATAACAGTAAATTAAAATATCGTATGGCAAAAGTATGTATTTATTATATATATATATATATATATATATAGAAAGCTAATAAAAGCTGCTTTTGTTTGGTGTTTCCAGATTGAAGATAATTTGTGTTATAATAAATATATATAGGGATTTTTCGAACTTTGCGGGCTCTCTGTAAACCAACTCCTTATATAGACCAACTGTAAACCAACTATATATAACCAACTACAGAAAATATAGTTGTTCCTCAATATTAGTTTTTATACCTTTAAGTAGTTAAAATTTCATTGCTCTACTTAAAATGATGTAGAAGTTTTGTAAACAGCTAGACAAACGAACGGGCAGACGAACAATGTGAAACTAATATAGGCATATGTTTTCAAATTTTTTTGAAAATGTGTTAAAGAGATTATTACCTTATACAGATCAAAATATCTTCAGTAATAAAGAAATGCATAGGTTTAATCTTTTATAATTATTCAGAACTGGTGCTGGTACTGTAGAGTTTAGAGTACTGTAGTTTCACTGCTAATATTATATTTTGACGTTTCCAAAAAAAAAAAATTGTTTGGTTGTTCGATACGATACGGGTTGTATATTTTGTCTTGAAATATTAATTATTCTGTTTTCTTATTAAATTTTAAATTTAAATACTTAAAAAAAAAAAAAAAAACTACTTGAAATTTTCTTCATAATAGTCTCCATATCAGTCTCTAGTTCGTATAAAAAATATTTTATATTGTACATATTTTTTATTTCTTAATGGGAATCTTATTTATTATAAGACATACATGCGCTTATACATTATAGACATACATATTATTAATTATTTAACACACACTTTTCCAATTTTATTAATCTTACATTCTTACATTAAAGAAAAATTTTAAAGGATTAACATAAAATTCAATCTCAGTACTTTTCAAAAGAAAAAAAAAAAAAAACCAAAAAAACAGACAGATAAAAAATAATACAATTAAATCCACTGTTTTTTTTTTTTTGTTTTATAAAGCCAGTCTTTTCATTTTATATGTACACTGTACACAGTGAAATTTTTTATTCATGGCACCCTTCAAAAATAAAGAATTAAAAAATTAAAAAAAAATTAATTAAAATTAATTTGTATGTTGATTGGCTTACAATTGAGTTTCTTTTGAAGTGTTTAAATAAATTCTTTTTTTTCTTTTTTTTTTCTTCTTTTTCATTTAATTTTACAACACCGTGAAATCAAAATTATACATTCTGTCAATCTGAATATAACGTTTTATACAAGATAATATTATTTAAGAATTAACTTTTTTTTAATCAGATAACATTTTTTATCGTTACTGTAGTTTCCTTGACTAGAGTGATATTTTTCAGAAAAAGGTCTGTAAGATTATAACATTATTTTGTAAAGCCAGTAAAGAATTTATGAATATCTCTTAAAGTTCATATAGATATAGGTGTTTTAATTCAAATTTTACCTTGTTATCAACACAAATGTTTTTATTTTTAATATTCCCATAAAGAATTAACTCTTAAGGGGCCTCGATCGCTTAGTGGGTACGAGCGTATAAAATACGCTGTAAACACCAAGGGAGTGTGGGTTTGAATACCACATATGTCGTAAGAGTTATTCCCCTTACGACATTTACAGCCACGCCTGAACAGGAAAGGCTGTATAATTTCCTGTCCATATTTATGGGACAGAGAAGTGCAATAAAAAAAACTTAACTCTTAAAATTTTATTATTTAGGGTACTTTTCGAAAATTTTTGCAAAAATATGTTTATAAAGTGTGACTTTATCAATCAACAGCACATGAAATATTGATGCCCAGAAGTAAGACCTATAAATGATGGTCGTATTCGGCTTTATTTCTTTTGTAACAGAGAAATAACATCAAAATCGATATTAATTAAAAGGTCTTTTTTCATGGGGAATTATTTCAGAGCACCAAAATTTCTTTAAATTTACAATTAAAATATGCAACATAATATATACATTTTTGCAATTGAATATTTAAATTGAACGGTTTTGTGAATCAAATACTTTTTAAAGTTCAGCACCTCGCTGCATCCTAATATTTTATATTACATCTAAAACCTTGAGATCTGTGCACAAATTTTTAAAAGGTGCATTGATGCAACAATGCAGAAATAAAACAATCAAGTACACTTTTCTAAGTATTTTTTTTTGTTTTTTTTTTATTTATGAAAGCTGAGCAAACGCGTCTTTAATCACTATACTCTATTATTTTTTTAGAGCCATAAAATTAAACTCTTTCTTTCTTTTCTTGCCATTGCTCTAAAAACAATATAGTTATCATTTTTTACAGCCAAAATTTTGTATAATTTTAGATTAAGGTCTAGGTGTATATTTTTAATACTATCACAATGTATAGAACTTTGTTATACATAGATTTAAAAAAAAGTATTTGCGGGACCAACTAATTTAAATATCTGAGAATACAAACAAAAAACAAATTATGTACCTAATTGAGTTATTATTAAAAACATTACAATTATTCTTTAAAAAAAAAAAATTAAAGGATTAACAAAAATTCATTTTCGAAATATATTTCGCGTTTAAATAAATTTTTATTATAATATCACCCATCATTATAACAGATAAAAAAAAAAAAATTAAATAGAACGTTTCAGAATCAAAAAATAAAATGTTAACATTAAAGGGTATAATTTTTGATGTAAAATTAATGGGATTAAATTAAAAACAAAAAAAAATATTCATTCAATGTAATTTAATTCCGTTATCATACTAACGAAACCACACTTTATATCTTACCTACATATATTTTTTTTTTTAATATAAATTGATCACATTTTTAAGTTGTTACAGTTAATAAAAGTGTGAAAAGACCCATGACCAATAAAAACCACTTAATACAAAGAGAGAGAGAGAAAGAGAGTGACTAAAAATAAACTATCAAGAGTTTTTTTTTTTTTGTTTTGTTTTTTTTTTTTTTAACATCAGATCACAGTTTTTTACGAAAAGGTGTTCTTAAATAACCACAATTTCCTCACTTTAAGTAACATTTTACATGTTATATTCACATTTTTTTTTAATGACAAGACCACACATTTAAAATCCACGCTGCTCTCAAGTTAAACAAAAAAGAAAAACAAACAAATAAAAAAAAAAAAAATTTATTTAAATTATTACAAATAATTAAAGTGAGAGGGATTTATAAATTAATTTGTAGGGTTAGGGTTTAAAAAAGAAGAAAACCAACGTAAACCAAACGTTTAATAAAAAAAAAAAAGAACCAAAATAAATAAATATAAAAAAAAAAAATTGCAATGATATACAATAAGTAAGCGGTATAAGAGCGTAAAAAAAAATTAACCTTTCATTATAAAAGTCAATTAGCTACCACGTCGGTACCGTTAAAATTAAAAACAACTAAATATAATATTCATTTTTTTTTTTTTTTTTTTTGTAAAGTAATAACGCAATATTGTTTTTGTTGCACAATATTTTTTTTTATTTTAGTTCTTACTTACGTATTTTTTTTTTTTTTTTTAAATTAAGTTTGCTTTTGATTTTATTTAAAGATGTCTGAGCGTGTTGCACGCAAACACTAATATTACTTTATTCATACAAAATTTAAAAAAAATTAATTTTTTTTTGTTTTTTTTTTTTTTGTTAATAATTAAATTTTTAGCAATTTTTTTTTTTAAATTCTACAAATTTTATGTATTATTATTTTGAAAAGGACAATCCTTTGTAATTTTATTTTATTGCTTTGTTTTCTATATATACATATTATGAATATAGTTACGTATAAATATTGATAGTATCTACTCAGTGATGTGATAGTACCCTAAATGGAATTTAAAATTTGTTAAGAATCTCTGCACTGATAAAGACTAATTTTCATTAAACCAATATATCGATATATTCACAAAAATGTTAGACCATAAACAGAAGATACGAAAATGTTAATATTATATTACATGAAAGAGTTATAAAATCTATGAAGCATTTAAAAATATATCTATATGAGGGTTATCATAAATATCCACAAGAATCTTATTCTGTGGATATATTCGGGTCTGGTACGAGATCTTGTTTTTTAAAATCTCGTTTTTACAAAAACTGATTTGCTAAAATATTCATGGACAAATCTCTTTTGACACAGGTTGAGTTCATGTTTGCAGATCTTAAAACATAATTCTTATTCAGTCAGCGTCACTCTGCAACAGAAATTCAAAAACTGAAAAAAACAGCCCTACCTTTAAAAACAGTTTACTGCACTTCATTGTATATGACACTTAAATTTTTGTATTTTGACATTTAAAAAAAAAATTGAAATTAATATTATAAACAAGAAAAATTTTATATTAATTAACATACTGTTACACAGTTTTAAAAAAAAAAATTAAAAGGTATTTTTAGGTTATGTTATTTTTTGATTATCGACAGCATAAATTTTCATTCTGCAAATATGACAGCAGATCTTTTAAAGTTCTTAAAACAAAAACGGTTAACTTTTTGCAGTGTTACCTAAAAAATGCTCTGCATTTGTAGAACTTTGTACGATCTGCAAACATGAACTCAACCATAATTACTTTTTACAATATCTTCTTTTTTTGAAAATCTCGTTCTCTGGAAACTCATTGAAACACTCTTATTTTGAATTCATCTCTAAATTCCCCCTTAATTCAGAATCCCGTATATAAATATATATAAATATTCTGGAAAAAGGGAATACACTGATTTTCAATCCAACTTTAAAATTCCTCCTAATTAACAATCTCGTATATACATAAGTATATATGTATAAATATTCTGTAAAAGGCGAAAACCTTGAGTTTGATTCCAACTCTAACATCCCTCCTAAAAATATTCTTACAAACATGCGTAAGCTATTTTAAAGTTAAGGCAAAAAAAACGAGATTTTGTAAAAACGAAATTTTGAGGAATAAAATTTTGAAAACAGAGATTATATACCGGTCCCATATTAGATTATTAAGGTTCTAAGGTGCTAAAAGTGTATAAAGGAAGTTGGGATTGATATAGAAAATGTATGAGCGTATTTATTTAAAGAGACCTATCTTAATAGTTTTAAATTCTAATTGGGTTTATTAATAAATTTTTTGAATTCAAAGCATATAGATTTAAATTTGAAAGACCTGATGAAGGTATTACTAACTAGCTAAGAGCACTGAAAACAAATCTAAAAGACCTAATAATTTTAATAAATGCACATCAATCATAAACAATTATAAATATTATGATGCAAACTGATCTAAAAGTTATCTAAAAATTAAAATAATATCTAGGAACTAAATAAATAACCTCCACCTCAATAACTTCATGTTAAAAACTTCACTTGCCATCCTTACACAACATTTCATTTTCAATATTAACGGTAATAATATTTAATTGAAATGACACGATTTTTTTTTCAACCTCATGAATTGTCCTTTTATTATATGCATAATATGTTTAGGTATTCAAAGAATGTAACCTTATACATATTGTTATTTTATGCTCGAACAAATTTATTTAATGTACATACACATATCTAGTACTTATGGTACAGTAGTTCTTTAACTTATACAAATTAAATAAAAATTTTAATTTAAAGGAATAGTCTAAAATGCTATTTTATTAATTGTTTATTATTCTTTTTTTTGAGTAAGTATAATTTGGTTCTTAATGATGATTAGATCCGTAATTATTTATTCATACAATATTTTATTCTAAAATTTGGGAATCACTGAAAATTTCAACTACACAGCTGTGTGGTTCTTTTTAATTATTTGTTTTCACTGTTAAGTGTTATTTTTCAATTAATTGCGTTGGACACGCTTTTTACCCGTTTTCTCATTTTCTTGACAAAATTTTATTATTTTTATTATTTTATAAAAAAAAATCATGAAGTCAAATGTTAAAACAATATTATGATTAGAGGTATTTTTAGAAAATAGTAAAAATTTTCTGTAAAGTATAGCCATTAAATAGCTGTAAAGATGTGACTATATGCGGTATGTGACAAATTCTGACAAGAAGAAAACACAAATAATTGTCATTATTTGTCTTGTCAAATGAGTATCTTTTCAGTTTTCAGTTATGAATTTGTTTAAAAACAAAAGTAAGAAATAGAAGTAGGTAATTGAAATCGAATTTATTTAAATTGAAATAATTTTTATTAAAATAATATATTTTATTTATTTGAAATTTATACTAGGTATATTTTATTTGATATTATGCTTTAAATATTTTACTATAAATAAAGTAATGCTGTCTCATTTAGCAAAGATTTCAACAGATTTTAGGTGCTATTTTTCAAAAAAAAAAACTTGGTATTCCTGTATTTTAGTAGACAGTAGCTTTTTAAAATAATCAGTCAACAAAATTAAAAAAAGATAAATATAAAACTCGATTATTTAAAGTTTTTTTTTATTTATAAAATTTAAATTTTATTTTATTGCAATTTATTTAGTTTGATTGATTACAATGTAATTTAACATTATACCTAATATGATTGTAATAACTTTAGATGTTTCGCGGTTGACTGTTTATGTTGTTTTTTTTTTTTTTGTTTTCAAATAAATAAACAAATCAAGAAAGAATCTGTCATTTACATTAATATTAATTATTATCTTATCTAAACGAATCCGCTTTGTATTTTGTTAAAATGATAAATGAAACTTTTAATTTCTTCATGTTCTTTTTTCAAAAAAAAAAAAAAAAAAGCAGAAGAGAAAATTCTGTCATACTTTTTTCTAGATAATATATAATGGTCTATAACCACCGATGTACAATGTAACAAAACCACAACAACAACATCTTAAAAACAACTGCATGAAATCGATAAAAGCAAAAACAAAAAAGAACAAAAATAATTCAACCAAACTCAACAAATTAACACATTTAAACAATAAATCTCATTCTTCAAATACCAAAATACCAGAATACCTTCATTTACATGGTGGCACCATATTAAAATGTCAAAAGATACTAATTTGCTTAGTATGCTATCTTCTTTTTTTTTTTAATAAATTTTTAAACAAAACATAATTAAAAAAAACAAAAAAAAAAAACAGATAAAGAAATTATTGCATCGTTATACTAATTGACTATACAGAAAAATGTATCTATGTACATTGTATAGTTACTAATAATATGTTGTTATACTATGTTCTCTTGTACTATTATTAGAGAAGTATAAAAAGTTATTTGTGTATAAATAAATAAGCGATTCAAAATGAATAAAATCTATTTAAATAAGCGAAATAGATAAGTAGTATAATATCAAGTATTTAACTTTCATTTCCGAATTATTTTTCTATTCACTTCAAGCTCAAAGGAAAGGGATTCGGCCGAAATTTTCTACTTTAAAATCTTTGAAATTTTTTGACAATAATTGTTTATTATTTTTATAGCTTGTATTAGATTTTTTTTTAAATTGCATCTAGCCAATAGTGCAGTAATTTAGACACAGGCTTTTCATACGAAAGGTATCGGGTTCAAACCCCCGCTGGTTCATATAGATTAATAAAAAATAATATAGATTTTTCTTATAATATATAATTAGTATAATATAATTAAATTAAAAATAAGTATATAGGTCTTATAAATTATAAATAATATCATATTGTAATATTATAACAAAATAAAAATAAAACATAATTCTTTTATAAGATAATAGATGACGTAGAAAAGAAAACGTCCCATAGTCTTGTACAATTTATAGCTACAACCAAGTACTCAACGACTTAATGAAATTAAGGTTTCCCGAAACTGAAGCTCACTCAAACATGATTAAATAAATGACTTAGTGGATGCCTTATGCTACTTATAGAGTGGCACGAAAAAAAAAACATATTTTTTTAGATTGTGAATGCAGTAGCAATCTCGTATTCATTCTTAGTTAAGTTTCGCATTTTTAGCCCCCTTAACTATATTCTAACATCTAAACAATTATTCAGTTAGTCAAAATTATTTTCTACTTAAAACAATTTAATATGTGTACATAATAATAGTATTTTAATTAAATTTTTAAATAACGGCAATATTTTATAAAAACAAAACTTTTAAATTTTACTATTAGCTTTAAATTATATTTTATATATGTATATATATGTTTTATATATGTACATACATACTATAAAATTTCTTAGTTATTAATTATCAGTTACCAGTTATTAATAAGTAGTTAAAATAAATAATAAAAAATAAATTGCGTTGCAACGTTTTTTAGCACATTTTCCAAAAAAAAAAAATTTAAAGAAAATCCATATTAATTGCAGGCTGCCCGTCCGTCTGTTTACAAAACTTCTATACTATGTGACTAAGAAAAGACCTCTTAAAATAAACGAGGAAGAGTGCAGTAGAGTAGACTGTGTCAACTCTGAGATACCCGTATGAACGTAATATATCCTGTTTCTATAAAACTTGATAATCTTTTAAAAACATTCAGATGTTTTAGTACCGAACTACAGAGATATATTTATGTAAATTGTGGAGTTGTATGACAGCTACCCGAATCTATTGCGCGTAGCTTCATTAAGTTCCAAGAAATGCAAGAAGCCTGAACCGGCTGCTTTAGACCAATCAAATTTTACAAAAGTTTTTGGCATGCAACTCGACACTTTTGCACTAAATTTCAGATAGCTAGATTCAATAGACACTGAGTTATTTTCATTTAAAACGAGGAAGAATACAGTTGCCTTTGTCAACTCTTAGATACCCGTACGAACCGTTAGTATGTTAACAGCCTGTCACTCTGCTCACAATATTATTTTTTTAATATTTTAGTATTTTAAAATAATTTGGGTGAATTTTATAATTTCTAGAACTATGGGTTGTACATATATTCAAACTATATGGTGATATGTACATTCTTCGAAAGCAGATTCTAACCTTTCACATAACGATTATCAATCCAAAACTTTTTCAAATATTCTATAGTACCATTTAATTCTAAGAGGTAAATGTATATTAAATTTACTTAGTATAAAATAGTAAATATAATTTTAAATATTATATTATATTATATTTAAATATTCCATTGACAGAATAATTTCTTATAAGTACAATAAAATACATATATGTATGTAAATACGGCGCTATATAATATACATCTATACTCTTATCACTCATTCACTAGTGACGTATACGATATGTAAATAAACATGATATTATATAAGTATGTATATATATTAATATCATATAAATAAAAATTCTTCAAGCAACCGTTATGTTGTATATTTATTTACATTTTTATGTACTACGCATTATATCCTCAACAATTTCAAATTATCGAGTAAAACAAAATGCAAAAAATTTGTTGAAGAATTTTGTTAGAAAATTTGAAAAAATCAAGTAACACTTTCGTCAATTATAAAGTAACCCTATATTATTAAAAAAAGTTGTTAACAGAAATAAGAATATAATGTTGAAGCTTTAATTTTTATGTATTACTTTAAAAAAATTCTAACAGGTGTTCAAGTTACAGGTGTTTAAAAATAGAAAATTTTCAGTTTTTGACCCCTTACAGCTCCTAAACGGGGGGTCATACAAAAAAAATTTCTGAAATGACTCATTTTGAAATGACTTATTTTCAAAGATCTAACTTCTGTCAAAATTTCAAGTTTCCAACTTAAACCGTTTAGAAGATAGAAGGGTTAAAGGATTTTGCAAAATTTTAGTTTCGCATAACGGTAAATTAAGACACCGTATGCCACAAATATATATATATAGTATATATAGTTTTAAAGCTAATAAAAGTAGTAATCGTTTGGCGTTTTCAAAATGAAGATATACCTTACACAACTTGTGCTATAACAATTTAAATATAGAGCTTTTTTGAACCTTTGGGGAGCTGTAGCTCCGTAACGGGTGGGGCTACAAAAAAAAGTTATTAAAAATAAAATTAATATTTTTGTGAAATCTATCAGCGCCTAAAATTGCATAGCTCTATTGCAAAAAAAATGTGGGGATCTAAAAGTTAGGTGTTCGAGAGCTACCCTAAGGCTTGGTCCAAACTCAACCAAAAAAAATAGGGAACCTACAAATTACTCCCAAAAAATTTTGTGTAAATTTCAAGATTCTAGCTTTCTTAGTTTTTGAGTTAGCGTGCTGACGGACGGACGGACGGACGGACGGACATGGCTCAAAAGTCTTAAAATTTTTTTCTGATCCGATCCATACCTTTGAAGGTATATCTAGCTCGCTTATTTCGAGGTGTTACAAACGGAGGAGTAATTTTATTATACCCGATCCTATCGTACGGGTATAAAGAGATGTTGTATTGCAGCTACTCGAACCCGTCGCACCACCACAACCAAATTTTACAGAAGTTGTTGCCATAAAACTTGATCATCATTTGCAAAATTTCAGAAAGCTACCTTGAATAGATACTGAGTTATTTCTATATAAAGATAGAAGTTGTATGGCAGCTACTCGAATCTGCCGACCGAAAATGTTGGATTTAAATAGCAAAACTAACAATTTTGCAAAAGTGACGTAAAAACAATTTCAGCGTCCTAGCTCCTTTATTTTTTGAGTTATCGTGCGGACGGACGGACGGGCGTACATGGCTTAATCGACTCAGAATTCGATTCTGAGCCGATCCATACCTTTGACACTATATCTAGTTCGACTCCTTTAAGGTGTCATAAACGTAATGACAAATTTATTATACCCTTGAACATAGTTCATACGGGTATAAAAATATTGTAGAATAACATTTTTATGTAGCTCCACCCATTACGAAGCTACAGTTTCTCAAAGTTTAAAAATATCCCATTTTCAAACGTATAATATCTCAAGTTCTCCTTAACATTTTTTCAATTTTTTTTTTAATGCATTTTTCTGCCACATAAATGTGGACAGGAAATTACACAGCTTTTTCTACAGGCGTGGCTGTAAATGTCGTAAAGGGGAATAACTCTTACGACGTGTGCTGGATTCGAACTAACACTCCCTCGGTGTTTACAGCGTATTGTATACGCTCTTACCCTCTAGGCCACCTAGGTCCCTATTTTTTCAATTTAAAAATTTATTATAATTTTTATAATTTATTATTTATTATTTATATTTACCGTTATCTGAAGACAAAACTTTTGCAAGATTTTACTTCCATTATATCTCTGAAACGCTTTGAGATAGAATATTAAAATTTTGAAGGAGAAC
This sequence comes from Poecilobothrus nobilitatus, assembly GCA_947095535.1. Lineage (NCBI taxonomy): Eukaryota > Metazoa > Arthropoda > Insecta > Diptera > Dolichopodidae > Poecilobothrus > Poecilobothrus nobilitatus. Next base: position 319,742,528 of record OX352772.1, on the reverse strand, counting down.
ATTATTAACTATTTAAAGAAAATTCTTTGAGAATTGAAAATAAGTTATCCCAGAAACCTTTTTTGAATCTCCCCCTGTTTAAGAGCTATTTAAAAATTAAAAATTCACTTTTTTTTAGTCATCGATTTATATCAATTTGTGTTAACAGCTTTTCCTTATAATATAATAGGTTTTCCGTAAAAGTGAACAAGTCTCAAATTTTGGTATAAGTCACAATTCTAAACTAATTTTATTTTCTTTTGAAAAATGTGCACTTTTAAAAACATTTGGCTTTACATTCTGCTTTGTTTTCGTATTTTTCCTTATAATTTCATTTTAATATAAATTTTGTTTTCTTCATAAGTTATTGTTCACTAAATGCATCATAAAATTTATTCCTTGGAATTTGTATGTATGTATAAATCTCTACTAATTTAATCTTCTAATGAATTGCTAAGGATAGGCTGCTCCCTGTTGTCATTAGGCTTTTTATTTATTTTATTTTTCACATATTTTGAAAGATATACCCTAGGTATAGGAAGTGAAGGTATATATTTTGTGGAAGGTAAGTATTTATTTTTGTTAAATATGTTAATGTCATATGTTAATTGATTTTTAAGATTTATTTTAAATACTGTATCTTTTTAAAGATCTTTATTTCTTAAAAAACCGTTATAAGACGATAAGACTGTAACTTTTCAATCAATTTCATTTTAATTATTGTTAATAGCTTAATGGTCGTAAGAGAACCTGTACGATTTTTTCTACAGTAGGTGCATATTCTGTAAATGAATATACTTATGTTTATAATATTTAGTGCAACATACAACTTTAAACTGACTGACGAATGTATTAAATCATATAAAATCTAGAATAAAATATTATATTTTAAAATATATCAAAAAAATAAAAACAAAAAAAAAAATCTATAAAAGTTTTGTTGCATAAGTAGTTAATTAACATTTATAATTTTCTCTTTTTTTAAAATCACCTCTTAATTTTTTTTTTCTCCTAGGCAATATTTCGAATCTTTTACTCTTTTTTTTATCTTGCATAAAAATAAGAGAATACTAATTATAAAATGAATATAGTAAAGAGTAAACATTTTCAAAAAGTAACTAAATATAACGGTGTTATCTTTTTTTTTGTTTCTTAAATTACAAAAGAAAGCATAAAATTTTTTCTGTGAAATTTTAAGATATCTGATATCGATTCAAATTTATTTTATTCCTATTTCCTATAATATTATAATATTCATATAAATATAAGGTTTTTAATTATAATACCTATTATAGATAATAAATATAGATATTTATTATTTATATATATGTATATTATAATATACATAAAAATATAATCAACTAAAATTGTTAATTAGTTTGCCATCGCAATCGGATCATTTTAATTTCTTGTTTTATTTTTTTTTTTGCTCTTTATTTATTTGTTTTTGTGTTTAATCGACAACACTGAATCCAGTTCAATGATTAGATACATGGCACGCTTTCTTCTAAAATCCAACGGATTTAAATAATATCTAAGGAAGCAAAAAAAACAAAATAAAATGCATAGTTTTTTTTTTTACTTTAAATGCATATATTTGCAGTTAAATAGTAGAAAGGAGAAGGTATTAAATTTTAAACTGGTCATCAACTTTAATTTTGTTGTTTTTTCTGTCATTTCATTTTTAAATATTTTAAAACATTTTTATTTTTTATTATTATGCCCGTCAGTCACAAGTTCTAGAAAGTTACAAACATTTTTTATTTTATATATATTATGAACAAAAAATGTTTAAAGGTGAACACATTATTTAACTTTAAAATAGAGTTCATTTGTTAAAATGTAAAAAAAAAAACAAATAAAAACATTAATTATAATTAAAAGGAGCAATAATGAAATTAGGCAATACTAAACTTTTAGACTAGGAAAAAGATTTAAAAGGGGAGCATGCCAGTTTGTTTATATCCATTTCTTAAAAGGACATTTTGCCGAATGCTATTTGGCAAAAAGACTTAGGAATAACAAAATATCACTTCAAAAAAAGGCTTTTAATAAAATAGTACATATTTAAAAAACAAAACAGGTTATCGTTGAAATATGTATCTATGGATAAAACAAATAATTGGTTAGGAAGAATATTAGAATTGGTTAACAAATCACGGTTATAGATACAATTTTTATAGTATTTATGTATTTATAATATTTGTAAAGTACGAAAGTTTCAAATATAGTTTTGAATAATGAACAAGTTGTAAAATGTCACTTTTGTCAAAAGATATTAGGCAAAAAGAGCTTTTCCAATTTATAGAATTGGACTAACTATAGTACATAAATCCTTTAGAAGTTCTATAAATATAAAATATTGAAGAGAAAATGAAAAAAGGTATAGAAAACTGTTTCATAAGTTGTTGAGAAGAAAAAACAATAGTATTAAAACTAAATGGTAAAGAAGTATTATAAAGAACGGCCATATGACTGTAACCATGATTGAAGAAAGAAAAGGAATCTAAATATGTATTTATAACGACAAATTTTTTAAATTTTTAGATCAATCTAACAATCAAAGTTCAACCAACAGATATGAACCAAATTCTAATTAGTATATAGTGTTTATAGTAATGTGTATATACTGTATAGGTATATAAAATAATATATCCTTCTTTTATGACCATATTTTACAGATTTCTGAGAATCCTTTTATTGTACCAAATAAAAATTTAAAATATTGCACTTATTTTTATTAATTTTATCTTCCGAAATACACAAAAAAAATTATACTGTTATTTGAATTTATTAGTAAATTTGGGTTATTATAAATTATATCCACAGATATTAATTAATCTTACGATAATCTTTTCAACTTTTATTTTTTATTTTATTTTTAAAAATATGAATAATTTTAAAATAAAGAGAGAGTCTATTCAAAAGGTAAATAATTAATACCTGTGATAACAATTTTATATCGACTAATTTAAAATATTAATGATTCTTAATATTATGGGAATATTGTCTTGAGTATTTCTATGTATTTATTTATTAACATATATAATATGTTGGTACAATCAGATAGATATAATAATATTGTATTTTGTATCTTAAGTTTAACCGTGAAATATAGTATTTATTTCAACCAGGTGAACTTTATTAAATATATATATATATATATATACATGTATATATATAAAAAAAAAAAAATTATACAATATAGGTACATAAAATGAAAATTATGTGACAAGTTTAAAGTTAAATGTTTGATAAATCAGTGAAAATCGGTGAATAAAATAGAAAAACAAAAAACAGTTATAAAAAAAATTCTATAGAATAATATTCTAGTACAAAATGTAAAGGCAATTAAATGATAAGACTTTAGATTAATAATTATTCAGATATAGTAGAAAAAATATACAGAAGTTATTTTGTTAAAATGTAGGTAGGTAGATCGTATAATAATCATTAAGAGAATGAAAATTGTAAAGAAATTTTTCATTTTGATTAATAATGCAGTAGCTATATATATATAAGATAGTATCTATTAGAAGAAATCAAAACCGAATTTATATCATTTTTCTTTAACAAAATAAAAATACCTTTTTCTTTTATAATAAAATTTGTTTTTTTTTTTTTTTTGAATCAAAATTTGAACGTATTATTATTTAAGTCTTTATATATCTTTTAATTATTGGTTATAAAATTTTAGCATGAATCTTTTTATTTTTCTTTATGTGAAATAACGCAGTTAGGTAAGGTATACACTTACTATTAATAGGGTTTGTTAAATAAATCTGAAATTAATTTATAGCTAATAAAATGAAAATAATTTAATTGCGAAGCTTAAAAGTCATTAAAGCACATAATTTATAAAAAAAAAAAAATTTATTTAATGAGTTGTAAACTTCTCTTAGAAACAAAGTAAGCAAATAGATATTGTAAGTGAGAAGAACATTTTTTTGAATAAGAACTATAAGAGTAGTAAATTTTTATTATTGTATTTTGTTATTAACCCTATAGTGTGCACTAAAAAAAAATACATACAATCTTATAAGAATTATTAGTGTCCTTTTAGACCCTCACAATAATAATGGTGGGTACTAATTTGTTGGATACGAAAAATATTTTACAATTAAATAGAAAATATAAAAGAAAGTTTAGAATAAAATATTTATATTTAGATATTTAGTATTTTAATTTTTTTTTTTTTAAGAATCATTAAAAAATAACAGAAAAATTAATTATATTCTTTATACAATACTCATGCCATTTCTATATCAACCTAGAATTCTAATATAAATCTAGTTTTGTCATGTTACTTTTGTTTTTTCGTATCGTCTTTCAATTCATCTATAAAATCTAAAACCATACATTTAACCTGTTGTTTATCAGATGTATTTAATAATTTTTCTATAGTTACTTAGATCTGAATTTTCTATATTATGTATTCTGAAAAATAATCTGTCAAAATCTGCAATTAATGATGTATTTTGATTTAGCTGGCATATTTGCCTAAATTTACACCATCCTCAAAATAAAACCAATAATTGCTCATCAATAATAACATTTTCGGGCCGATTATAAAAAATTGTTAGTCCACATCTGGTTCTTATATTATTTCTTTCAATTGCAAGAACACCCATTTTTAGAGAAATTTTCTTGGTTCCATCATTCTGTAAGACATTATCTTCGCCTGAAGGAAGTATGAGATGAATTATTAATTTTCAAATTTTGTCCCTTTAACCCACATTCTGCTTATCATCCTTCACAAAAAAGTCTTCGCTATATATTAAATGATCACACCCATAAATTCATCTTATATCTTATTACTTAACAAAAATTCAATTTCGATTTCACGTAATTCACTTACTTCCATAAAATAATTTTACAAGTTCTATATGGTTGAATATGTAAATTATTATACACTTAATTTTGAATAACCACTATAATGCAAAAATTTTAAAATATGAATTTGCAAATGACAAATATTTCAAATGCAAAAAAAAAAATTTTTTTATTAAAATTAGTACTATGTATACGATTGCACTCTTTAAAACTGGTGTACTGTTTTTCGTTGCATTCAAATTCAATCCCTTGTAATATAACTTAATATCATATTTGAAATGAATTCACACTTGTAAAATGTATGGTGAATCTAACAGTTTCGAATATAAGTATTTTAAAGCACATATTATATAATTCAGTTTGGGTCAAAATGAAGTATACGTATACTATGTACTGAAGTGCGCTCTAGGGTTAATATAATTATTAAAGAATATCAGAATTTACAGTATAGTTAAAAAGTGTTATTATAGAATATTATTAGGAGTATTAAAAAGTACAAAAAACTACAAGAACAGAATTTTTATTTTACTTAACACAGATTCACAACAGACGTTTTTATACCCAGATACAATATTTTTAATATTATATCATTATATATTTATATATGTATGTATGTAAATTAAAGTACTTATTGTAAATTTTGTACTTTATCTATGGCCATGTTTATTACATCTTTAACCAATTAATTTTTTTACATAGATTATGTACATGTTATATTATGTATTATGAAACCAGAAATAAATATTAAATATTAAACACATACATAGATAAAATCACGAATAATATCTACAACAATTTTTTTTAACTGTTAAATTTGGTTCATAGTTGTTAATATTAACCGTTATTTTTGTTAGGGTTTATGGCAACTCCATATAACTGATATAATTATTTATTTACTTTGTTTTTTTAATCTTCATTAACGATAACAATCAGATTTCTTCAATATTACATTACATATACCAAGTTGCTATAAACTTAATTGTATTAACCTTAGTTAGCAATACAATTTTTTAAAAAAACATCCATAGGATATCCATTTAATTTTTAGTTTGAATGAAATAAAGTGACAAGTTGACTTATACTTACAATTTCAAATATTTAGATACAAATTTAAAATTAATAAGAAAAAGAGGGAACAAAATGGCAGATAACGAAGCAAAACAATCACTAATCCGGCCAAGTATATTAATTATCCCAAAATCCCATATACCATGGCGAAGAAACAAAATAATGAACACATAAAAAATAAAAGACAAGAAATTTAGAACGAAATTAACTCCATTAGAAAAACATTCTGCTCATATGCAAACAAAAACAATCTCTTAAATATAGGAAGCAGAAAAATAGAAGTAAAAATTTCAAGAATTAGAATGAGATGTACAATGGAATGTACCATAAAGTACCTATTAAACAGAGAAGATCTTCCTAAGTGATGTTTTGGGAATGAAATACACAAAATTAAGAACATGGTAGTTGACTGCATTGAATTGAAAAACTACTGGGCTAAAGAATCAACCTTCCTATAATAGCAACCGGCTCGATAATTAAGGTGTATGTATATTTATATATTAATAAAATAAAATAATAATAAAATTATTTAAATCGAATCCTAATCAATTTGACCACTTTCAGCTTAAAAGCTAAGTTGACCACGCTCTGTATTGAAGCTTATTTTTTTGATATCAAGTTATTTAAAGCTTAATACATTTATTTCTTACAATAAGAATAATTAAAATGTTTTTCTGCTTAGATTCTATCCTATATACTAAAATAAATTTAAATAAATTAAAAAAAATATATTTTTTCTTGAAATAATCCTATAAGATAAATTATTAATAATTATATTTCAATTAATATATTTCGAATAATTTGCAATATAAACTTTAATAGATAGGTGCATTTAGTTTAAAAAAAAAATGTACTAATTTATATTGAAACTAATTGAATCCAAATTTTTAATAGGTTAGAAAAATTAAGAGCAATAAATTAATTCCAACAGAAATTAGCCCGTAAGATTTCAAATAAATTAAAATTAAAGCAGGTTATAGTTAAAACAAAATGTAGAAATTTTTGAAAAAAAAACATGTTTTAATTTTTTTATTAGTAACAGTACATTCGATGAAATAACCACACAAAGTCATGACAACATCATTATAAGAAATTCATTCAATCCAAAAAGAAATTATATTAAATTCATATTACCAACAGATAAATTGAGGCTAATATATATTCTAAAATTAAATCCTTCTTCTTTTTTCATTTGCTTCGTTTAATCTCTGTTGAAGTAGGCGAAGATATAAAGAAGACCTGGTAGTATAAGAACTATAGATTCTTTCATACTGTTGGAGATACAGATCCAAATGCTGTGTAGATCCTCCCTTGCATTTCATGGGATTTGATTTCCAAAGCTAAAGGAAAGTCAACTCCGAAATCAAATAATCTAGCGTATATGTTGTACATGATATGAGTGGCTACAAAAGCTGTCTGTATTCAGAATGGGCGGCTTCTTCTGCGATGAATCTGACCATCCAAAGGTCTAGTATATCTGTCCGACCTGAGTTTATGCATTTTAAAACTCATATCTCTAAAACACTACAGTATTAACACATGGAACTGACAACATAAGGATCAAGAGGTAACGAAGAGGAGACCTTCAAGAGGTAACGAAAATATAGGGAATCTATCAAAAGTTGGTGGAATTGTACTAAACCGAACATCAAATTTGGGGATGCTGTTTATTTTATGTGGTGGTATACTATTAATCCGGACTGATATCTGAAACTTGATTCCTATTCAGTTATCGTCGTATTCCTAATGATAACTGAATAAGAATCAAGTTCCAGATATCAGTCCGGATTAATAGTAACGAAATTCGACTATACGGTACGTGGAACGAGAAAACTCTTTTTGATTGCGATAAATATAAACAAGTAAAATGAAAAGTTGATATGGAATGTATATAACCATCTTAGGCATTTCGAAAATAAAATTAGCTCTTAATTAGTAAAATGTTTGAAAAAAGACAAAAATATTGGCTTTTCCAGATTGTTTTACAAGATTTAAATAAATAATTTTAGCTTTTGTTACGTTTAAAGTAGTAGATGGCATTCCGGCGTTTCAAATAACGCAGGATACGTGTCACTAATTTTTGTTCTGGACTTATTTCTTTCGGAATAAAGTGATAGCGCCGGAAAATTAAGATTCTTAATATGCAGGTACCTATAATTATTATAATAAAATAAATTAAAAGAATAAATTATTATTTATTAATTTATATTAATAAAATAAATTTATATTTTTTATTTAATTCGAATGAAAATTATACTAACTTATAAATAACATAAATTTAGACAAGCACCTAATAATTTGTTAAGAAATGTATAATCAGTTTATTTTTAGCATATTTCCAAAAAAATTTTGAAGAAATTCTTTTAGTTTCACTCTATCCGTCCATCCGTCCGTATGCTTACAACACTTCTACACCTTTAAAGATAGGGCTATTAAATTTTAACCATGTTTAGGTCTCATAAAATAAATTTATGTTGTAGAATAACTTTTTCATGTAGCCTTATAGATTACCCAGCTACAGTCTCTCAAAATTTGAAAAAGCCCTATTTTTAAATGTGTATATCTCAAGTTCTACTTAAAAGTTTTACAATTCAAAAACGCCATTCGACAGTATTTCTTTTAATATCAAATATTGATTTATAAAGGTAAAAAGAGTCCAATATCAAATATGCATGTTTTTTAAATTTAGTATTTAAATTTATCGTTATGTGAAGACAAACTTTTGGAAGATTTTTGTTTCTTCATAACTCTAACACCCTTTTAGTTAGAACCTCAAAATTTTAGGAGAAAAAATATGTCTCAGAAAATTTCTTTGTACTGTTTAAAGAACTGAAAAGTTCAAATTTTTCTATTTTAAAATATCTGTAACTTAGGCACCTGTGCAAAGTTTTTCAAAATGACTTTAACAAAACTTAAAGCTCAACTATATAATTTTACATGTGTTAATGGCTTTTCTTAACTATGTAAAGTTATCTTAAAAAACGATGAAAGTGCTCTTTATTTTTGACATTTTTCTTAAGAAAAATTAAGAAAATTTTCAAATGGTGCAACTCCCAATTCTAAAAACTTTGATTGACATTTCCAAAAGTAAAAACACGTATTGACTTTTGGAAATGTGTGCTTCTAAAAACCGTTGATTTACATTCGGTCTTATTTATAAATACTTTTAATAATATTTAAAACTCTATTCAATAATAATATATTTATTTTTGGATATCATCATTAAATAATTTTATTAAGTTCTCATTTTAATTAAGAATATCTTTACACTTGTTCAACACTTCTCTTAAAGAAAATTACCTTTAATAATACTGAAATTATAATATTTTTGCACATTAAGCCAAATTATGATTTGATAATAACATTATTTTCATGCTAAGAATCAAACGAATATCTACTGGTTTTTTAAAAGATTTTAAAATATATTTATTTTTGTATATTTGTGGCCATCTAATCATTTAACCATTTACAGATTCAAATAAATTCAGGTGTAAATGTATACAAGGTGTCACAGAACATGCCTACCAGTTTTTTATTTTACAAGGAATGACAGATTTTTGTTTTATTTCTATTAATTTTAAAGAAAAATACTTAGAAAAGAAAAAAAAAAATATAAAGACTACAGTTTCTTATTTTTTGATGAAGAATCCGAATTTGCATTGAAGAATAGACTCCTTCCCATTTAAAAATGTGGATTTAATTGAATTTCCGTTGCACTTTGGGAAGTTCAAAATATCACCAATCGATAGAGCACACCCTATTTAGTTAATATTTTTTTATATACATATTTTAAAACAAAGGCTCCTTCCCTGTTTAAAAAAGCTGATACGCATGTTCTAGAACACCCTGTATACATAACAATAAATTTAAAAATCTTGTAGAAATTTTTTTTTTCTGAAAACCAAAACTATATGTTGTGTGAAAAAAAAACAAAACTTCCATTTGTGGCATCTGACTTTAAAAAGGAAATGATCTAGGTGTACACTAAAGTGTATGGATCGGATAAGAATTGAATTCTGAATCGATTAAGTCACATACGTTCGTTTGTTTATGCGTCCGATTACACGATAACTCAAAAAATACAGGAGTTAGGAATTTGTAATTTTACTATGTCACTTTTGTAAAAATTGTTCGTTTCGCTTTTTAAATTCAGGAAGTTTGATCGGCGGGTTTGAGTAGCTGTCATATAACTTCTTTCTTAACATGAAAATGACTTAGTATCTATTTAGAATAGTTGTGGGAATGAAAAGATATCAAGTTGAATGCCAGCAACTTCTGTAAAATTTAGTTGTGCTGGTTTATAATTACATATTTTATTATTTAGTCCGATACACTGAGGTGTGGTCTTTTTGTTATTTTTCTTCAGAAACTCATTTTTAAAAGCTTAAACCTAAATTTTTATGCACTGACCTTATTTTACTAAGTTGACCATTGTTTTAAAAAATATTGTTCATCTGGCATTACTTAAATTACGGTCAATATTATTGGCTATATAGGTAAAATTATATTTTAATTATAAGTTAGTGTTAAGTTTTTATAAAATAAATTTTTTTAAATTAAAAATTTCATAAAAAAAAAATATTTAGTAAATTGCAAAAACATGTTTTTACACTTTTCTTTAGATAATGTTTCTTAAATTAGTTATCAAATCAAAATCATTATTAATAATTAATAAATTTAATAAATTATTTTTATAATATTAATAACCTCTTGGTAAATGGTAATAGCTATCTATTTTAATCTGATTGAGATTTTATAAAAAAATGTTAAGTTATCTTTTGTGCTTCTTTGCACTCGTAGTATAAAATAATATGAGTGTTGTGATGGGTTTTCGAAAAAAAAATAGATTTCGCTGACGTTTTTAAGGGTGTAGAATCCAATAAAACAAAAAAAAAATTTTTTTGAAAATATCGCGTCCGCGTCCGCAAAAATATTAGTATAACTCATGTAATTCTTATCCCGTTAGAATGAAATTTAGTATAGAGGTTAGTGCTGTGATTAGGACCTCTGTAAAATAAATAGACGGTGACCAGAAAAAAAGTCTCGGATTTCAATCAAATTTGGTATACGGGTTGGTCTAATGGGATTTGGAGTTTTTTTTCATTTTTATTTTAGGGTCTTAATTCATAATGAATTATGGCCCCAAAAAAATTGATTTCCGGGTATTTTATCTTTTTTATTTCGCGGCCGTAATTCATTCACGGTCTTATTTCATGATTTGCTTATAACAGTATTAGTATTGCGTCTATGAAATAGTGTCGCACGAAATAATGTCGTAAAATTTCCGACGTCTACTACTTCTGCTCTGCAAGCGTATAATGGCCTTTTAGGTCGCAAAATTCAAAAAAATGGATATTATTTTAAGTTTTTAAAAGTTCTTCAAGAAGAAGAATTTATAAAAAGCCAAGATTTTTCTCAACTCATTATAAGTTATGGCCCCAAAATAAAAAAAATTAGAATCTTTTTCATTTTTATTTTGGCGCCATAATTTATAATGAATTAAAACCTCAAATTTTATGGCTTTTTTAGCCCATTTTGAGAAAATTTTGAAAAAATGTGCTTATTAGTTTTACTTTGTCTGTATGTCCGTTCGTCCGTCACTGTGGATGTTTACAAAACTTCTACACCCTTTGAAATAAAGCAATGAAGTTTTAACTACGCATAGGCATCGCCAAAAAACTAATTTTGTTGAACAAAATTCTCTCTTTAGACCCACCCGTTATGGAGCTATAGCCCTCGAAAAAGCCCTATCTTTAAATTGCTATAACACAGGTTCTATAAGGCATATTTTCAATCTGGAAACGCCAAACGATAGCTGGTTTTATAAATTTTATAAATATATATAAAATACGGCTTTCCCATACGGTATTTTATATATACAGGGTCTTTCAAATTGAGTTTTCGAAGGTAAATAATTAAAAGACATAGAATTTGAATTGAAACTTGAAAAATCTCTTATTAATTTTTGAAGTACAATGTTTGCCATTTATACACTGAAAATTATATCTCCCATGTGACCACCTCTTGCATCTCTACAGTACCTGATTCTTTTATCAAAATTTTCGGTCACATTTTGGCATAGTTGCGGCTCTATCTCATCAATAACTCGAATAAAATCTGCTTTCAGTTCTTCAACGTTTCGAGGATTATCCTTGTGACGTGTCCTTTCACATAGCCCTAGATAAAGAAGTCTAACGGTGTCAAATCACAGAATCTTGAAGGCCAATTCACGTCACTGAATCTGAAAATAACACGGTCTGGAAACTTTAATATAAAATTGTGAAATATTAATTAATTAAAAATTTCTTTATTTAACGAAAAATGATTTATATGACTTTGTGTTTTTAAAAAAAATGATTAAAAAACTTTAAGATCCTCTTTAGATCTTAAAAGTCATTTTGAGAGTCCTTTCAACTCAAGCTCGTTTAGAGCTCCACTGCTATTTCCGTCTTCATTTCAAACATATCTACTTTTTTTTTATTTTTAACTTCAAAATTATTTCCGTATTTAAAATTGTATTTTATTTTATTTTATTATACATACTTTTATCATTCTTTTTAACACATTTTTCAAAAACAGTTTGAAAAAATTGCGTATTAATTTCACTTTGTACGTTTGTCTATCTGTTCACAATACTTTTACAACGTTAAAGCTCTGCTACGGGACTTGTTAATGGTTAATGAAATTTTATCCATTAACAAGTCCCGTAAGTATCTATGTAGTATCTATGTAGCTCACTCGAACTCCTATTACGGCTGTATTGAAACTACAATTATAACTACAATTTTTCGAAATTTAGTAATTAAATTTACCGTTATGTGAAGACAAAATTTTGTAACATTTTGCTTTCTTCATAACTCCGACAGGCTTTTAGAAATTTTGAAAGAAGAGAGACGTTTCAAAATTAGCTTAAGTTAGCTGAAAAATTTATTTTGTACCAACCATTGTTTAAAAACTATTAGGGGTCGAAAATCGAAAATTTTCTCTTTTCAGGCACTTGTAACTTATGCACTCGTTTCTAGATTTTTGAAAGTAAAAGGAAAAAAATTAAAACATCCAATTCAAAATTAAATATTTTTAAATATGTTTTTCTAAGTTTAAAATATAATAAGTTTTTCTTAATTGTATAGGGTTTACTTAGAATTGAACAAAGCGCTTCTTGATTTTTAACAATTTTTTTTTACACAAATAATTCTAGAATCTTTTACAAATTCTAAAGGAACAATATATTCTTTTTATTCACTTTTGGAAAATGTGCACCTTTAAAAACCTTTGGTTTTACAGTTAGCTTTCGTTAATATTAAAAGAAGTATTTGTTTTACTTTAAATCAGACAGAATAGAAACTTTTATTGTCATAGTTTAATAAATATTTAGGCCGATATGATTTAATTTTTTTGATTAAAATTTATTGACTGTACATTTCAGAACCATTTAACATGCAAAATTTATTTTAATGTCAAAAACTAAAATATTTTTGCAATTTAATATCTATAATTTCTATTTCATCGACATTTTTGCAAATACCGATTTAAAAAAAAAATACCAAACTAAACTATAAAAACTAAATTTATAAAAAATTGTATTTTATTTATTTATTTACCACAGGACCTAAAAATTTTATCTGTCTAAATAATAAAACATGTTATAATTTATGTTCAATTTAAATTTACGGTCTTAAAAACGCAAATTGTAAAATTACGTGTTTATAACACGAAATTTTTTACACAAAACAAAATAAAACTTCTTACGCGACATAAAATTGTATCATGCGATATATTTTTATTATAAATGCTATAGTAAGCACGGCAGCATGAAAAAACTCATTAAGAAATAAGTCCGCATCAAGAAATGAAATAATTTTGCATCAATTTCGGTGTTATTTCATAATAAAATAAGTCCCCAGTTTTTCTGAAAGAACTCCGCTCAAAAGGAAATAAGCCTGCCAAATAAAAATTATATAAATCATATTTTCTTTTTTAATTTAAATTTTTGAGGTGTTATCGGAAATAAAGAAAATAAAGCGGCAAATTTGAAATTTATAGATAGAAATTTGAGATTTTGTAGATTTTATAATTATAGATAGAAATACATACGTTATGAAAATAACGAAATATACATATATAAAGAATTTTAACTGTAAATTCCCTCCTAAATCAAAATCTTGCATTTATACCAATGGTATATAATATAATATTATATGAAAAAAATAATAAGAAGAGATTTTAGAGTTGACTACAAAATCAGGGTTGTAATAATTTGTTTAGCAGGAGTTTACAGCCGTAGTCACTGCTATTTGAAATACTTTAATCTTGAAGTATGTATGAAAAAAATTAATAAGGAGGGTGTTCGAGTTACTTACAAAATCAGGATTCGACGAATCTCACATATACACATATTGGTTAAGGTAATTTTGATAAAATAGAGTAAAAATAAAAAAAATTATATATAAAATAAATCTGCAAAATAGAAATGAAATAAATTCGCACAAATTCACATAACTCCCGCATCAAAAAATCAAATTTTTGCGGAATTAATAAATTTTTGGGTTGTGGAATTATTTCTTAAGGAGTTATTTCATGGTACCTAATATGTACAACATCACGTTCTCTTAAGAAGTGAAAAATTATTGTAATAGAATCAATTCTGAACACTTTACAAGGAAATTATACAACTTTAATAGGTGTCTATAACTATTTAAATTTTAAAGTAAAATAATTTATTGATCTTCATTAGGAAGGAAATCGTAAATAAAAATGCAGCAGTAATTCAAAAAATAAATAAAAATAAAAAAAAGATTTTGTGTCTTTCTTTAGGATAACGTATATAAGAAAAGAAAATTGTTTGCGTGTTACGTGAAGAAAATCTTTATTGAAAACTTTCTATTAAAACTATGATTTTTCTTCTTATAATGAAAGATTATGCTCTTTACTTTACGTTTATGTAAAGTTTGTGATTTTAAGAAATTACATGATAAATTTTACATTTATTGTATCATAATCATAAAGTTTCTGTAATTTACTTGTTTATACCTACTAGCTAGTTATAAAAATTTATTTAAAATGAATATTTAATGTTAATTAATATATAACATGATGTTAACTTATTGAAACAATAGAGCAGTACTTTAATTAGATATGGGAATTAAATATTGCACTAATAGAAACAAATTAATTGCATAATGGTATGGAATGATGAAAACGGAAAAGTGAATTACTTCGAAATATTTTGATTTTTTCAGTAATTTTAGCAAAACGCAAATTAAATAAGACCTCTAACAGAAAAAAATTAATAGCCTTAACAGTTTTGGTTACTAAAACAGCTGTACATGATACGTGTATGTATATTATCATAATGTTATCAATAAATTTTAATTTTAAATTTTTTATAATAAAATAATGTAAACAGCTACTATACCAATTCGTCTTGAATCTTTTTATAAATGATTATCGACGAATAGAATTTAAGGATAATATAATTCAATTTTTATGCAAACGCTATCCTAAAGATGGTAACCCAATGTTCGCCTGGTTTTAAGTGTCGCTTTGAAAGTTGCGTTTCACAACACCTCAATATTTTTTGATGATTCTTATAGGTAGCTCTGCTTTGTTGTAATTTAGAAAAAAATTTTTAAAATAACGAATGTATTTCAAAATTTACCTTTAAAATTCTAAAAATCTTGTAGTTCAAATCGAAAGAAAAATAAAAATAAAAAAATTAAAACAAAATTCTCTATTTAATTTAAAGATTTTATTTTTCATGTTTAATAAAAAATATCGAACACCCTATAAAGTAGACAATAAATTAATAATCAATCGCTTGGCGCTTTTTGTTAGGACACATAAATGATATTCTACTTTGTTTTTTTTTTTTTTTTTTGTTTTACGAGGGTTGATGGAAAACTCGAAAGAGGAAAACACCAAGAGGAACTGCACGTGCTTCCTCAGGATAGTGTTGGACTCTAACCAACCAAAACCACCCCCCTTTTAAAACAAAACTTTAGGATGGAAACAATTATTCAAATTAATTTAATAAAAATGTACAGTTTGGTTTTGTGGATAGGGATGTGGGAAGGATAATTGGGGAATTTAGAATTAGGAAATTTTGATTATGGAGGATAGGTAGGAAAATTTGGAGGAATATTTTGAAGAAAGATATTAATGTTCTTCTTAAACTTAAGTAAATCGTACACATATTTTTGTTTACTTAAACGTCAACAGGTTGTGAGAGACGTCGTGGACATTGAACATCGTCACCACCTTAATAGAAAAGGCAATGCCTCTCAACATCATCGTACATTTTCAAAATCATGAAGACTTTTACAGAAATTATCCTGCAATTTATACTTAGAAATATTTTTATATCAATATTTTAAATACTTTTTTCGAACTTCCTATGACAATCTATTCTAGTTTTATAATTTTTTGACAATTTATAGTAGGAATAGTTAACTATTTATTAATTGTTTTAGGGGGGGTTTTATTATATTAAAATCAATTCATGATTAATCTGAAAATTTCATCTCGTTAAAATGATGACAAGTTTGATTAAAGATTCAATTATTTGAGTTTCCAAAATTCGTTAGTTCAAGATAAACCGAGCTAAATAAAAGAATTCAAAAAAATAAAAATCCATTTTATATATTATTTTTTAAGGTTAATTTTATTTTAATTTTATTTACACATAGAACAGATCTTATCCAACATCTGCTCTTTTAATTTTTAAGGTAAAATTTCAAATAAAAAAAAAAAAAAAATTAATTTTCTTCTATAACGAAATTTTAACTTAAAGCATTTGCTTTACAAAACATAAAAGTTGTAATTCAATTTTTTTATTACTCTCAGTATGGTTTCTCAATTTTTCTTCAAACGAAATATGATCAGCTTTACAGCTGAATTTTATAATAAAGATTCTAGAGTACATTATACAAAAAAGAAAAGAACGAACATGAGATATTTTGCATTTTTTTTTTTTTTTAAATTTTTCTTTAAAATTATTTTTTCCGTTCTTTATGGACTTTTGATTGAAAATAAAAAAGAAAAGGAAAACAAAGTTTTTCTGCTTAGTTCGTGCAAATTTTATAAACAAAACTGCCATTTCATTCCTTTATTCTTTTCTTATTAGTTTCAAGTTGTTTCCTTGTTTTTTTGTATATAAACAAATTCTGAATAGAATGCATCAGTTAAATTTAAAATATTTCTTTTTTTTTTTTTTTTGCTCTTATTTTGTAAATATTTAAAATTTTTACAATAGTTTAGAGCACATCGAGTGTTGTTTTTCTTTATTTCTTTCATAATGCGTTTCCACGCGTGACGACTTTACTATTTTTTAATATTTACAATTCGAAAAAGCAAAAAAAGAAACCGCTGTCTACATACATACATATTTTGGTAAATTTAGTTGTTTTTTGATATTCGTTTGAATTTCACTTGTTATGAGAGAATAGCTATATATATACATTAACTGTTTTCTTCAAATTATTTATCTCTTTTCTGTATTGCATTTTTATTGTAGAAAATTATGTATGTGCACTTAAATTAGAGTTAATGCACTTAAATTAGAAAATATTAATAAGGTGTGTAGGGTAAGATCTGTTCTTATTCTATGACCTGTAAACTGGTAAAAATTTTGAACTCCCTATAAACCTGTCAAAATCTTGAACCTGTTTGTTATCAACTAAATAAAGTCTCTTTTTCTAATGTATTTTTGAAAAGTTGGAATCATTAAATATTCTAAATATAGACAGATGTCGAAGTAAATGAGAAAGAATTGTGAAATGCAGTCGTAAAATATGCCGCCATATCTATATAAAATTTTTAAACAGATATCAAGCTTCCTATTATATATCAATTTTCCTATTTTTAGTTGAACATCCAAAATTATCTTCACATCTTCATTAGCATTTAGCTATAAGGCCTTTGTCTTTTCAATAAAATTCTTTATGGTCATCTCAAACAAAATCAAAGCCAAAACTTAAAAAGCTAAATTTGAAAAATTTACCAGCTAAAATTCTTTTAAATCAGGTTAACGCCATACTTAATCAAGATAGCCTATTAAAACAAGAACTCTTCTTTTCTAAATTATCATTCTTACTATCTTCCTACTATCCAGTAGAATCATTTAACTCTATACAAACAATAATAAAACAATAATATAGGATGTCCATCCCATTATTCGGGATACATGCGGACATGAGTTAAGTAAGTAAAAATTTCATATATGATGTAAACCTATATAGAATCTCTTGATGTTTTTTTCAATTATTACAATTTAAGGAGCAAAGGAAAAAAAGTTTGTTTTTCGACTATTCAAAAATAAGATAAGTGTACCCAATATGATGGAATGCAACTCCTATCTAGAAACGCTAGTTACTATTGGCTTTGTAGTAGGTATATAGGAGAGAATAAGACAAGATTTGGGAAACATTGAATTGGAGATTGGCACTGTAAGAGAATAATGAATACGCCTAGTATCATTACTATTTTATTATATGTGACGAAGATGTCATCAATAGTTACAACATGCATGCTGTTGTATAAAATACTTTCGTGCATCAGATAATAATTGAAGGCAATTGTTCACTTCCCTATAATAGCAGCTAATATTATTCGTATTATTTATTATTATTATTACAATTTGCTACAGAGTCAAGGCTATCATTGAATTATGAGATGGATTACATGAGGTAACCAAATTAGCTTTACTGTAGTAGCTCATATCACATAATGTATTATTATAATTATAGTTATTTTTTTCTTTATCTGATGTTATGTGAAGTTGAAAACCAAAACCTTCCGATTGAAAGGCTGACGACTTATAACCACTACGTCATGAGTCAGAAAATTTTATTCATTTGTTCACTTCAGTCTTATAAGAACTTTCATCCTAAGTTGTTACATGTAGAAAGCGCTTTTATATATTCGCCATTATAAATTAATATATATATCCAAATCAAATAAAAAATATATGTATATAATATATATATATATACCTATTATATTATATAGAAGCAACAATAAAGAATAAATGCCTCATCGTATCGTATCGAGGTTTAGTTCACGGACTTTATACAAAAAAAAAAATGATTACTTCATTTTTTATTACTTAGATTTTACGTTGTTTTTATTTTATAAAAGTTTTTCTTAAAATAATTAAAAAAGAAAACTTATTTTTTAATAGGTTAAACTCTTTTTTTTTTGATAAATTTTATATACAGTGTATTTATTTATTGGTTTTATTTTCATTTATGCAAAAACAAAAATGATTAGGAAAAAAAAAAATTTATTTGTAAACAAAAATATCCATTTCATTTTTTTTTGTTTTAAAAGTAAATTATCATAACTTTTTAATGAAGACATTGTCTTTAAGATTTTAAAAATAATACCATATGTTCTAGAAATATTTAGTAAAAGGAATTACAAAACTATACATATATTGAATTTAAATTGACTTAAAATTTCATTTGATTATCTAAAATTAACTAAGAAAAAAATAAAGGACGTGTATTAAAAAAATATAAAGTTAACGAACGGCAGTCCGAAATAAAAAAATAATTAAAAATGACTTCAAATTTTTTTATTTATATACAGAATAATAGAAAAGTATTAAATATTCATTTTCCAGATTTGAAAAGAAAAATTTAATTGCATTAACAATGGGTTTATTTTGTTAGTTTGTTTTTATTATCTTATTCAAATTCAAATTTATTTTTATACCAAGATATACACCAATCTTTCTTCTATATACAATTTTACAGAGTTCAAATGAAATTTTTTTCAACAGTGATATTTTAACCTAAGGCATTCTCTAACCTAACCTATTGAGTATTATGCACTTAATATAAATATGCTTTAACTTCTTAAAACTAACTTTTACCGTAAATTAACTTTTTAGAACTAAAGATCGCTGTAAATAATATATTTATCTGGCTCATGTCGTTATTGGTTAAGTTACAAGCCTTTCAATCGATTCTACAGCAGATTTGCTATCAATTATTACCTTAAGTATGAAGATGTTACACACTACTACATGTTGTAAGTGTTGATGGCATTTTCGTCACTGCTATAAAATTTTAATAATAATACAGGAATTCATTGTTCGAGTACAATCCCACTTTCCAATTCAATGTTTCCGGATCTTTCTCCAATCCTTTCTTATCCAGGGAGTATTATAGTATACTACGTAGGCATTTAGGGATTTCATCGGTTTATATTGACTATAAAGAGAGAGATGGGTTTATGAATAAGAATCTGAAACTATTAAGGAGGTGAGGTATTTTTGGTGTCTTTTCATTGGAAGATTCCCACTTTTCTTAAAGATAAGTATTTGACATTTCGCAAAATGTTAGATACCATTTCTAAGTATTTTGACATTTCGCAAAATGTTAGATACCCTTGTATGGCAGATACTCGAATCCGCCGGTCGAACGGGCTGAATTCCTATAATAGAACCGAACTAACAATTTTATAAATATGAAATGGTAAAAATTTCAGAATTGAAACTTTATTATTGTTTTCGTGCAAACGGACAGACAGACGAGATATTGCCTAAATTGACACAGAATTCCATTTTGAGTAAGAATATAATATATACTTTTCCACATAATATATATATGTCTCTTTTAAAGTCTCACAAACATAATGTCAATATTATTAATTATACTCTTGAACTATGTTCATAAAGGTATAATCATATATCTTGGTACTTAACTTGGTAGTTACTTAAATCTTGACTTAAATTCTAAAACATGTCAGAGAAATTTTCTTAATAAAGATTTTCTTTTTCACATTTTTTTTAATTAAAAACTCATCCATCTTAAATAGTATGTTATTTAAATTTAATTTTTAATTAAAATGAATCTAATTAAACATAAATAAGTAGATTGAACTTAACCTTTATTTGAAAAAAAAAAAAAAGAAGACATTTCAGCCACTACATAATGTCACCTAAAATACCCATAAATTAAAATGCATTAGATTCAATCCGGTTCAATATGATTTTTCTAGTTCAGTTGTAATTTATTCAAACAAAAAAAAAAGTTGAATGTTGTTTTTACTTATAAATAAATATTTAAGAAGTCTGATTTTTTCATTTAAAAATTCATGAAATTAAGATTTATAGTTCCACTTTTCTAAATTTATCAAAAAACAAACAAAACACAAACAAAAATTTTCCTAAAACTTACAACCTTGTATATACGTATACATAATCAGAGTACCAAATAACATCACAGATCATAAATCAATCTTTAAGTATAAGTTTTTATTTGAATTTTCTTTTTTTAAGATTATTTTAGAGTGTAATAAGGGGTTCTCCCTTCTAATAAAATTAGAGCATATTTTTGTACAATGATTTTTTTGAAAAAAAAGTCAAAGGAAAAAATTATAAAAGACAAAATAACGCGTACTGGAAGTGAAAGCGTTTTGGAAAATATAATCAATGATCAAATATCTTTTATAAATTATATTAAAAAACTTCTGAAACATTGAACGAACCAAAAATCAGATTTTTTTTCTAAATTTTATATTTTACAATATTTTGAAATTGTTATTAGGTACTATAAAAGATATTTTCCTCCGAATGTTTATTGTTGCTTATCAAATATTGCTATATCTTTCACAAAATATTTAAACAATGTAGAATGTATAAAACCAAATAAATTTAACACCAACACCCAACAACATCAATAGGTTTTAAACAGGGAGTTGTTGTTTTCTCAGTTAACTTATCTGTTTAAAGATCTGAAATAGAAACATTGGTTACATTGAAAAATAGTCAGTAGGACTTGAGTTATAAATATTTTAAAATAGCCCTTTTTGCAACATTGAAGGGTGAAATAAAAGTAGAAGGATTTCTAACGTTGTTCCATAATGAGTGAACCGATATAAAAATTTTGTTTTACAAAATAAATTTTTTTTATGAGAGACTATCCATGGTTAAAATTTAATTTCTCCATCTGAAGACATAAACGGTGGAAAAGTATTATAAATAGAGACACGAATAGATGATCGTATGTACGATGATCGTACATGGACTGCCTGAAAAATTGAAACTATAATAACTATAATATTTTTGAAATTATAATATATAATATTGAAACTATAATATTTTTTTTAAACATTTACCTACTTAAAGTGTTCTAGAAGGCTTTGTATAATTTTTAAGTAGGTATTGTGATCCATTAATGGAGACATAATTAATAATATGAAATAAGCGAGTGATAGGATTGATACTGTGGTGATGATACATTTTTATGGAAGTTTATAGTTTTTTCTAAATTATACTTTTGCAACAGTGAAATTTACGATGATCCCTTTTAGAATCCAATTTAATGACAATTTATAGCTAAAATTGTCTGTTTAATTGAATTAGATAAACAATTACTAAAATCATTCCAAAAATCAAAAGAAAATATTCAAAATATTAAAATCGGCATATTTATATTTTAGTAATGTAATGAACAAAAAATAAAAAAAGGTTATCATTTTATTATTCATAAAGAAATACGATAAAAGATGATCTCAATATTCATGCCACTCAACCATCACTGTACAGTTGGACCACATCACTTATATACTTTGTAGAAATGAAACAGTTAATACATATAATGTTTCAAATTGTGCAACAAGAAACAAGGAACACGGCAGATACTCAATACTCATCGCTACATATTTGAATTGATAAGTAACATAGCTTATGGAAATTTGTTAATAATGCCCACGCGGCATTTATGGAACCATATATGCATCATGTATTCCTAAAGTTGGTAATTCCTATGTGCCCGATATAGTAAATTTTGAAACCATTTATCATAGTAATTCCATCACTATAATGGTAAATTCTCAAACATCCTTCACATATCCTTACCTCTAAAATCAACCTGTAAATTGATATTTAAGCTGCCATTCTTAAGTTTGATTTTAAGAGAGGTGGTTTTGTGTAATATCGTAGACCATGTATAATTTTAAAGTTTTCGTCTGAGACTTAAAAAAAAATGGTAAATTCCATTTTCTTAATCCTAACAAATAATTCAGTAGTATTCGCTGAGGTTCTTCAAAAAATCAACTTTAGTAAAATTTGTCAAATAAAAAAATAAATTTAAAAAGTAAATCGTCTTGCAGTTTGAAGTTAAATGTCGGTGTAAAAATTACGGTCGGCCAAAAAATAGAAAATATTAGAATAAATTGTTCATAATTAGATTTTAAAGTGGAAAGGTGAAAAAAAAAAATACAAATAAAAATTAAAATTTATTTACTTTAACACACAAACTAATGTCATGCACCTCAGTATAATATGTGAGTTAAATAGTTTAAAAGATTCAAATTATTACAATACCATTCAAAATAATCATTGAATCGTCATCGATTAAAAACAAGACATTCAGTCTTCATCTTGTTATATTATGTTATTTTGTCTTTTATTCTTATTTCTCTAGCTAAATTTTAAGATACACTAATTTATAAGAAAGAACACCATCATATATTTGTTTTATATTAATAATATTATTTATTATCTATTTTGTAGTAACGTTAATGTTGTATAATTCGTTTTAAATTAATATCTTTCCTGTTAAGATAATTCATTAAAATGAAACACAAAAAAAAAAAAAAAAGAACAAAACAAAACAAATTGAAGGAAAATCCATGCGACATCCTGACGATTCCTTTTTTTTTATACACTTATATTTATACAATATATATAAACTCAGCTAAAATCCACTTAGTAAAAATACCAGAAACGTAAAGATTAGTTAAAATAATGGATTTCATCATTTTTTTTTTTATTTTTTTTTTTTTACAGCAGATAAACAAAAAAAAAAAAAAAACAGAAAAATCTCATAAACGTGTATGGGAATATCAGAAAATAGAATATTTTGGGTGTGATGCGAAGGTGTGGAATAAACAAATAATATCTATAAATACATAATAATAAATTCTATTTTAGAGATTTTAAGTATATACTATGTATGATAAAGGTTCAAGCGGTGACGTAAAATAAAAAAATACTTCACAGTTTGAATTTTTTTTTTTTTTTTTTTTAGGGTTGGATTGAAAGTCTGGATTTTTCAATATTATTTGCTTCATATAATATGGTATTATTCAAAAATAAACAGGAAGAATAAATTCTTAAATTGTTTCACTTATTTTGTTTATGTTATAAAATATATTTACGTATTTTATTTCAATATTATCTGCATATTTTCTAAAAAAAAAAAAAAAATTTATTATGTTATGCTTATGATGATACGATACCTACAACAAACATATTGTTATTACTTATTAGTTATTCTTCATTTCATCAACATTTCTATTTTTTTTTTTTTTTTTTTTTTGTCTTCTTTTTTTTCGAACAAGATCTTAAAGTTAAGTATGCACTTGAACCGCTTCTTGATGACCTTTAAAGAAAACAAAATCAAAAAGAGTTTTAATAATATTATGTGTTCTAGTTTATTTTTATAATTTATTGCCTTATTTAAGACAACTGAATTATGGTGAGGAAGAAAAGAAATAAAATAATAAATAAAAAACAAATAATATGAAAATAATTTATATATTCAAAAAACTAATATTTAATGTATTATTGACTGGTAAATAAAAAAAAATGTCGAAAAGTTTTATTTTAATTTACACAAAAAAAAAAAAAAATATGTATGTTAAAAAACTTTAAGTAATACAATTATAAAGATTTAAAAGACCTGTGTTTTAGTAATTTCCTTAGGTATTTTCTCACAATAATGGTTTTATCTCAATGGTTCTCTCACAATAATCAAAAATTCGAATTAAAATACCGTTAAATATGAAACAAGAAAAAGACGAAGACAATATATCAGTACATCAAATATTACTAAAGTATTGGGTTTCATCAGAAAATACAGAGAAAAAATTATATTTAGTTTTCAACTACTATATAACGGCGTTTCCGGACCTCTCGCGCTTCCACTTAATATTTGCACTTCGCACTTGCACTTTCCGAAAATAACTAATTTAGCGTACTATTTTTCGCACTAAATTTTTTTTGCGGATTTAAAAATTTATGACAGTACTATATTTTGAGGAGTAGAAATCATATTATCCTAATGCATATTTTTTTAGCATTTTTATATCAAATTTATTTTGAAAGCACAATTTATACAGAATTTATACAGAAAAGTACTTTATTTCGGCTTTATTTAGCAATATTTATGATAATTATGGCAATATCAGATAAATACTATTTGTATTTGTGAAATTATCAAATAAAAAAAAAAAATAAAAAAAATAATATTTCAAATTATTTATTTACAAGAGAAAAAAATTAGTTCTGAAAAAATTAAATGTAATATTGTTTCGTACTATTACACTTATAATTGTGACCAAATTTCGGCTTTTTCTTTGAATATTCATTTTAATTTTTTTTTACAAACTTTAACTTCTTTTATATTTTACTCTTTTAGTCCGATATTTAGAGTGGTAAAAAAAACATTAAATTTTGACAGGTAATAACGTACGATTTGACAGGTTTAGTGCGAGTATGTACCTTCGAACACACTAAACATTTTTCGGAGTTTTTAAGAATAAATTTAGTGTGATTTGATCGGATTAGTGGAAGAGGTCCGCAAACGTTCTAAGAACTTTATTCATAGTAAAAAACTGATCAACTTTAGCAGAGATTCGAGCATTTATCACATTCTATTTTTGCAAACTTGTCTTTCACTGAACATTTTTATCAATGAGAACTTTAATTTGGCAAGACCCTAAAAACAAAGTGATCTCATTTATTTATACTAGCTCATATACTTTCTGAACTGTATTTTTAACAATTTTATTTTTGGCAAACCTTTGGCAAAAATATATACATATCAGATACTTTGTAAACTTTTTCTATTTTGTTTTGTTTTGAACAGATTCGAAATATAAAATGGTACCTAATTTATAAATTTTCAAATTCGAATCAGTGGCGACTAATAACGTTTTAAAGCGGGTGTTCAGAAACAAAATACGTATTACGTATGTATATTGAAAAAGAATAAAAGTATATTGAAAAAGAATATTCACCTGGGTCCTGTAACCTGTTGTAGATCCATTTTGGGTCCTGTAACCATATAGATTCATTGATTAATATATTACTGAATAAAATATATACAAAGCTTTGGTTTTACCCCATTCCACTCTTTTAAGAAGCATAAGGCAACCATTAGTTTTATTAAATTGTTTATTACTCGGTTGTATCTACATAATATACTTATGTATTGTATATACAAGACAAGACTATTTGAATAACAAATATTTTAATTTGTGCGGCATATGTATATTGCAAATAAAAATAGTTCAATAAAATTAACATTTTAAGATATTATGTAATTTATTTTAATAATTTTTTGTAAAAATTCAATATATACCTACCCCATAAATATTTTATAAATAGGTTTTAAGTTGAACAATAAAGTCAACTTAATTCCCAATAGATTGTAGTCATATTAAAATAAAATCTTGATTACTCCTATTAAAAGTCTTGATTGAACGAAATAAAAATTTCAATTACATGACACATTATGTCAGATGAGATCAAATGATGAGAAAGCAATTTAATAGCACATTATTATATTTTAGCACCATATTTTCATCATCCATATAAAAAATAATATAAACATAAGAACATGACAGATTTTTGTTTTTATGATGTTGTATATAATATACGTATATAATTTGATGTTTATATAAAGATTGTTGATGTAAACAATAAATAACAAATTCCCTTTAAAATACATTTTTTTGTTTGTTATTCCCATAGAAGGGGGCCCTCAGAAGATGATGCAACGAATAACGATTTACAATAAAAATCAAAGTTAAAAAAAAAAAAAAAAGAGAAAAAATAAAATAATAATTTGAACAAATTTTGAGTGTCAAACAACACTTTAAGAATTTCCTTTAAAAGGGCAATTTTCATGTTGGGAATTTTTTTTTTCAATATTTTCGGTTTTTTTTTTTTTTTATATTAAAATTTTATTACACTTTTTTCCAAATAATTTTATAATATTAATTGTAGATTTTTTTTTGTTGTTTTTGCCAAGCAACATTTGAAGATTACAGATACTTTTGATCCATTGTTAGATCCATACTTAACGTGTGACTTAATGGCCCGAATTATGATTTTTTTTCTTTGCTTATATTATATCAAATGGAAAAAAAAAAATTATTGTGAAGGTAAATAACAAAATTTTGTGATTGGATTGCGTGTAGGTTTTTTACTACACTAAGCGAAAAAGTATTGGGTTTAAAATAAACATAAAGGTTACCTTTTCTTGTTAAGAATATATTCTGTAGATTAATATACCTATTGTATGTTTTTTTTTACTTATTTTGGATTTATTTTATTTTTTTATAAAACAGAGCAGGTCAACATTTTAGTATAATTTTAAAGATTTATAGAATTTATTTATAAATTTTTAGATTATTGAATTTCATACTCGTACTTTTTGGATAAAACGTATAAATTTTTACCACATTAAAAAAGAATTCCTTTTGGTTTTTTAAGCATTAACATTTAATATTTAATAGTATAATATAATATTCAAGATCCCATATTATATGTTATCATAAAAAAATACAATATATAAATGGCGGGCGCAATAATATACTCACAACTTTATAGTAGTACAAATAGATAAAATGAAAGTAACAATAAATTATATTAACATTCAGTGTAGTTTAATCTCTGCAGCCTTTTTTGTATGCCACGAGTTGTACCTATGGTGTTCTTTGCTCTTCTTTTTACCTTTGTCAAAACTAATTTATGTGAAAGTTTTTGTAAAAATTCTTACCTACGCAATAGGTTTTGAATCGTTTCTACAATAAAAAATTTGAGCGTTTAGTACTGTCATTTTAAATATGGTAAAAAGTATAGCCATTCTTCAACGGCGTGTATTTTCGGCTATATTATAAAGTGTGCACTATTTGCCGATTGTATCAAGTTCTCCTATTTTTAATTATAAAATCTTTCCACAGTAGGCTTCTACAGGCTCCGCTTTATGTAAACTGTTTATTTCTAAGCTGCATTTCTTTCTAAAATATGTACCGTTATATTAAGATAAATACAAAGAAATTGTTTTTTCACTCAACTAAATATTATTATTATGGTATTAAATCAACCAAAAAATATAAAGGTTTTGATAACTTAAATCATGTATCGTTATTTTATATATTTTATATATATTATATATATAAAGATTAAAAAAACTGTTTTATCTTTGACGCCTTACAGTTCCCATTTTCGCGTAACTTCGTAACTATGGACCATCTTGTTCGCCGGTTTAAATGGATGTATGTAATACAATAATCATTTTTATAAAATAAATTTTAAATAAAGATATAACATAAAGATATAAAGATATAAAAACATTTTTTGCTTAGCCTGCAAATGTGCACCTATCTGTGAAACCATACAGATAGTTACTTTTTCTGTTAAGTATTTTCATGTAGAGTTGAACATTTATGAACATTCCTATCATAACTATCCTCTTCTTTAATCTTTATACCTTTTTTTTTTTTCTTTGCAAGCGTGGCTGTAAATGTTGTGAGGGAGAATTTTTCTTACGGAATGTCTCGTATTCGTCTCGTAATTCACATTTCCTCGGTGTTTACAGAATATTTTATACGCTCTTACTAATTATACCACATACCTCATTTGTGTATCAAGTTTTAAACAATGTTTTAGCAGTAGAATTGAACAATACGTACAAAATTTAAACGGTTATAAAATAATGTTCGCACTGAAACATTGATTAATATTATAATCATAAAATTTCAGTTAGGCGCACAGAAATCCCTAAAAGCAACTCTGTTTTATATGAAAAAAATTAAGAATTAAGTACATATAAATTTATTTTTTGTTATTGTTTTTGTAATTGTGTAGTACTACTCATGTAAAATTCTTTTCTTTAGAGACGCCTCGTGATAACATGTAATGTGTCTGATGATTTTTTGATGGAAAAGTTTTACGTAAGTACTACATACATAGATTTATATATAGATTTATGTGTTTTTATTTTACCAATCTTTAAATTGAGAAAGCTAACTTGTTTCAATATTTTTGTGACATTTTTTTACACTTAAAAATCAAAACACAATTCATTTTAAAATGACCTTTTAAGGGATTTTTTTTTTTTTTTTGGTTTTTGTTCGTGTTTTATTTTTAATTTTTTTTCGATATAAAATATTGTTAAGATGTTTTGAAAGTGTTGTATGCAATTTATTGCATGCAATATGATATTTTTTTTTTTAGTTTTGGTTTTTTTTTACTGTGTTGTCACAGTAGCATTTAAATAACGTCGAAGCATGCTTTTGTAATTGGAAATAATAAGAAATACAAATAATATCGTTTTTTATAAATTTTTATTTTTTTGTTTTGACTTTTGAGTGGATGGATGTCTTAATCAAGTGTTATTATTAAGTTTGTGACTGCCTTCTCTTGTTAAAATTTTCGTGTATGTATATTCAAACATACTATAGTTTTTTTTTGCATTTCTCGACTTTTTTAATACAAAGAAAATATTTCCATGAGATGTTATAGGAATAGGATATATAATAATATTATGTTTTATCTGTGGTTTTATTTTATTTTAGTGTTTTTTTTAGATTTGTTTATTACTAACTCCTTTTCATACATATGTATGTAATCAAAATAAATTTTATATAAATCAATAATTTTTGTATGCTTCTTTGTTGATTTAAAGAAATTTATTAGAAGACAAGCATATATTATTGTGTATGTAGCTTTAAATTTTGAAATTTTATAAAAATGTCATAAGTCTATTGTAATATTTATGTAAATGTGACTTATGGCATTAGAAAAGGTGTATTTTGAAATAAATTTCATTGAAAACATATTTCGTTTTTAGGTTTAATTCGTTAAATTTCTTGATAGATAATATAAATTTTACTAATCATAAATAATACTTAAATAGAAGACAGAAGTATAAATTTTAAAATTTCAAATATCCCAGGTTATAATGAAAATAATATGTAAATATGAACTAGGTAAATTGAGTTGAAAGCTTAATTAAATAAGAAGAATATGAAAAGTTTTGAAAAACATCCTATCATTTTGCTTTTATTTAGCAGGATTTAAAACTTTTATGATTGTTATGTAGTTAAATAAACTTTGATGTATCTGAAATATTTTCATTTTAACCTTCCATTACCGTTACATGTTACCACGTGACGACTAAAGAAAAGATTTTTACATTATTACGCAATCACCTAATTCTTAGTTTTTTTTCTATACAAAATAGAGTGACTTCTGGGAGCTACTCTAAGTTATTAATCAATGTTTATGTAATCAAATACTTTAAACATTAAAAACTAATAATTTTGTTTGTGTAGTGCATTTCCCTGCCACATAAATGTGACAAGGAAATTACGCAGCCTTTCCTTTTCAGGTGTGGCTGTAAATGTCGTGAGGGGGAATTATTCTTACGACGTGTGTGGGATTCGTCTTACAATACGCTCTAATAATAAAAATTAATTTCAATTAAATTCTTACAACAGGAATAAACTATTGCCGTCATTTGAACTATCATGTCAAATTAGCAAATCGATTAACAATACAAAGTAGAACAATAAAATTACATGCTTCCTTACAGTATAGGATCAAATTGACTCCAGTAGGATTATGTTAGTTTTCGTAAGTAAAGTAGGATTACTATTTCGTCACGTTAGTAAATTAATATTACGTCAGTTTTCCATAGATATTTTGTAGTTATTTGGTAAACCTTTTATTCTATGCACTTAATCGGCCCTGATGAATAAAACAAGTTATTTTTAGGATAGTAAAACATTAGAGAAATATTTTTTATAAGAACATATTATAATTACGGCCAACGGTTTTTTCTGAATTTTTTTTTATCTTTTTAGTAGGTACCTACTCTGGGGTCAGATAATCTTGAAAAGAAGTACGTAGAAGATTAACAGCTATGATTTATAAAGAAATAACTTAATATTTTAAATGCAAACTTTTTATAAAAATAGAAAAATATTTAAATCATTTTTAATAAAAACCGATAAATAAAAATAATATATTTTCCCGAATTGTATAAGTAAATTTAAATATAATTTATGAAAGTACTATAATTGTCAGATTTCGCTAAATTTGCTTAATTAAGATTATAACAATCTGAAATTTTGTAAAAGTTTATTAAATTTTATTTAATCAGAATATATTAAAGTTGGTGCGGGTATTCTAGAGTTGACACAGTTAATTATACTTTCTTCCTCTTCTTTTTAATAAAAAATGATGGTTATTTTATTATTATTTTTTTAAATGGAAATATTTAAGTAAAAGTACAGTACAATTTTACTGTCTTTCAATTATACTATGGCCATCATTTACACTACATTTTTTTTGCACAAGAATCCTGATGTTGGGTTATATTGTATTCTCTGCCACATAAATGTGGACAGGAAATTACACAGCCTTTCCTGTTCAGGCGTGGCTGTAAATGTCGTATGAAGATTTTATATCCTGAATTTATGGAAAATAGTAATTTACATTTTAATCATCCCCATAATTTATAATCGGAGAGTTTTTTTTTAATCTGGTTAAATACACAAGTTTAAGATTTAAGTGAAGGTTCGAGAATCTAAAAAATTCATAAATTGTAATTTGCCAACGTCAAAATCACTCTGGCTTGTATCTCTAATAATAAGTAACAAATAAAAAATATTTCGAAAAATAAGTTGACATTTTTTTATTTTTTTTACGAAGATCTGAAACTTAACCTAAAGTAATTGTACGTGGTTCCTCGCCCAATTAAAAATCAACTAGATTTTAGGATGGGGTAAATATGCAGTTTGATTTTAGGATCTGGAAAAGAACGAAAACTTAGTGGAAAATTTTGACCACAATTTTCAGAAAATTTAAATGAATGAAAAAAATGTTACAGCATAACTCTGTTATAGTACAGAAACGTACAAACGTTGCACAAGACAGATATATATTACGCAAATTATAATTTTATTTAACTTAATTGGAAAATTGATAAGTATATCTACCTTATAAATAGATAGACCACGTAAAAACTTTATAAAAACTTATAAAAATTATAAATATGAAAAAAATTTATTCAAAAATTTCATCTTAAATAAAAAATTCACAGTAAAAATAATGTTTAAAAGAAAAATCTCTAATAAAAAATGGTAAATGTCATATTAGACTAATTTCTATCGAATATAGCTATTATTAGTCATACTGGAATATTTTCAACTTTCAAGTTAAGTGAAGAAACCTTCAAAATTTTCAACATAATTAAAAAAAAAAAAAAATCGTTTACGATCTATTTTGAAATATTGAATCTTTGTATCAATTGATGTGAAATTATAAATTCAACGAAATAATTGCACAAGAGAATCAATTTCAGCTAAATATTGTAAATCAAAAAAAGAAAATGTTTTTATATAATATCTAACGTTATTAAATTTGTTATAAAAACGTTCCTTGTAGAATATTTTTTTATATTACAAGTAGCAATAGCTATCAATTGAATTAAAAGACAGCTTTAATCAAATTACTCAACATTTTTAAATATAGCTTTATTATATTATTATATTACTTATGTGGTAGAGAAAAATTTTCGCACGAAAATAATTTTTTAAAATAACAAAATCAGAGTTTTAGAATATAAATTAATTTTTTCTAAATTTGAATTCAGGAAAAATTCGTACGGTGCACAAACTATTTTTATATTTTTTCCTTCTAAGACGATTTCTTATATCAAACATTCTTATTTTATATATTTTTAAAATTTAAGACTAAGATAAAATACATAATCATTTTTTAATACAACTGTCAACTAGAGCTCGAGTTGTAATACAACTGTTGACAGTTGTTCAATACAAATGTCAACTCGACCAGACGTGTGTTTTTAAGCTTAGAGCATGTGGTTTTTAAATTTATTATATTAAAAAAAAAAAAATTTAAAATAATTTTAAAAAAAATCTTAAAATTACTTTAAATTGAATTAAATTAAATTAGATATACTAAAAAATTATAAAAGTAAAATGGGTCGACAGTGTAGTGAATGTAAAGGACGGTTCTACGAAAATTCCAAAAGTGTTCAATGCAGTGGAATATGTAATTAATATTATCATTTCAATTGTCTATCAGTACCTGAGGCAGTTTTCAATGCGATGCAGGAAGGTAATTTAACTTGGAAATGCGAAAAATGTCAAGTTCAACTCAATGAATCTAATATTGTTTCTGGTGAAGATGATGATGGGGTTTCGGCAGAAATTCCAGGTACATTTACTGGCAGTAACGAAAATATGCTTTCATTACCAATACCACCACCGAATTAATGTATAGGCGATAATATGGCACAATATCTACAACAAGTTTTTACCGTTGTTAATGAAATTCATAAATCACAAACGTTCCTTAGTAACCAGAACTTATCGAAACTAATAGGACCATTTTAAATGAAAATAATTCATTAAAATTCGAAATAAAACCAGATAAAGAAAGAATAACCAAATTAGAGAAACTTGTTCATAAGCTACATGGACAATTGGATGATAACCAGAGACAAAAAAATAAAAACAATATTGTACTCTCAGGTTTACCAACGAAAATTAATTCACCCACCGATATAGTCGGGAATATCATAAAAAAAATTAAAGCGGATGTTAGTGCAGACGACATAATTTCCATGACTCGTTTAAGTACTAACACAAGAGATGATAAAAAGAATGTACTATACTTACTTCAGCTAAAAACGAAATAAACAAAGAATGATTTAATAACAAAAATGGAAATTCACCAACATCTTTTCACAGTAGAAATTGGGTTGGAAGAACTTGGTAATAAGTAAGTTTTCCAAACAGATTAAGACCACAAAAAATTTCAAATTCCAATAAATCAGATCATTAGGTTATCAGATTTGCATTCGAAAATCAGAAAACTAGAAGGTATTTAAAATTAGAGATTTTGACTAGAGATTTTATCGACTTTATTAAAGCCAAACTTTATAACAGGACTAAAATGAAAAAAACTATATTCTAAAACTAAAACTTAGGTCTAGTTATAACCTAACCAACGGTAGCTAAATTACAAAAATAATATTAAAAATTAAAGTCTAATTTTTGAGGACAAATTTATTATCATTAATGTCGAAATGATATGACAATGAATAGACTTCGTTGATTCGGACTATAATCAGTTCAATGACTTCGGATATTAAACAGTTCCATATAGATTTGAGATTATTATTTCAAATGTTATTTATATATAAAATTTGGTTAAAAATACTAGGATTAAAAATACTAGCTAATACGTTACAATAAGTAATTGCTTGATTAATAAGCCCATAAACTACGAGTAGTCATAGAATGAAGATCAATTAAGAGTAATCAGTTCTCATAGGGACAACAGGAGGATAATTTTAAAAATATTTTATAAATTTGATATATAAAATGATGTAACAAATATTGAATTTAGATAATATTTAAAACGTAAAATGATCACGAATATATTTGCGTAAAGTAACAATTTGCTCACCAGATATGCATATAAAACTAATTGTCTTCTTATGGATTATTACATTAAATTATATGATAAAAAAAATTCCTTATAGATTACTTATATTCCTTAGATATATACATTTTCATAGAAATAACTTTTAAGATAAAATTTAACTGAGCTAAAAATCAAATCTTTATTTATTATTGACTGAATATACATTTTATGATATCTCATAAAAATAATCTCGCAGAAAATAACCCTAAAACTTTTTGAATGAACTTTTCAGAAAAACTTCTAAAGAATATTATACAGAAAGAAAACTCAAGAGATGACTTATCATAATAATTAACGTATATATATATTATTAATTATATATATAGAGAGGGTAAATTAATAATCTTTTTTAGGAAATAAATAAAATTACTGGAGTTGGAGACGTTCAAAAGATAAACAATCTGAAAAAATATAATATTTTAGTCTACAAAAAAAAAAAAAAAAAATAGCATATTTTTCAATCAAATTTATTTTGATACTTAAAATACATGTATCTTAAAATTGAAAGTTATATATACATACTGAGTTATATTCTGAAACTTTTCCGATAGGTATACATTGAATATTAGAGATAATTGAACATTTTAAGGAAGTTTGTGGATAAACTAAACTTTTTGTTAAAATATTACTGAAGTTTTATACAAATTCATTTTAGTAAAGTTAAAAATAATTCAAATAAAAAACATAAATGATTGATTTTCAGAAAACAAAAAAAAAAAAAACTTTACTAATTATTTTAAAAGTTTTATACTAAGTATAACAAATTTTTTAATATTTTGACTAAAAGTTTTATTATTAGTCTGTACAGTTGTTTGTGTTTAATCAATATATTCAATGTCCCTTTGGGCCATTAACAAAATTAAACCACATAAAAAAAATCTTAAATTAGTAAAATTTATAAGATTTATATTTAATATTTATATTTTGCAGTTTAAAATAATCAGACAATTTTTGACATATAATTTATTGCTAAATTTTTTTCCCAAAAATCAAGTTTTAAATCGAGTTATTTAACTTCATTAACTCTCTAGACGAAATTTAAATCATTTTGATCCAATTTTTTAACTAAATTCAGACAACAAAGTCATAGAATGAAGATCAATTAAGAGTAATCAGTTCTAATAGGGACAACCGGAGGATTTTTTAACTAAATTCAGACAACAAATTTTACCATAAGATATTCTAAATATGAAAAATAAATTTAAAAGTTTTTATTAAATTAAAAATTCCCTATTTCTTCTCCCCTAAGGGAGGTGAGAATCTTCCAAAGACATCAAGAATACCTCCTTCTTAATGTCAGATTCTTACTGACTAAAACCATCTTCCTCTTTATCTAATATAGTGGAATGAAATCGCTAACTACTAACGCTGTACGTATATGGCTGGAAATTTAAAATAACAGACAATAGGCAAAGATCCCGAAACATTAAATTGGAGAGGGTATACAATCATAAGAGAATAATGAATCTGTCTATTATTATTACTATTTTGTAACCATCAGTAATGAAGATTTCACCAGTTATAACGTG
The DNA here is from genome assembly GCA_947095535.1 of Poecilobothrus nobilitatus. Lineage (NCBI taxonomy): Eukaryota > Metazoa > Arthropoda > Insecta > Diptera > Dolichopodidae > Poecilobothrus > Poecilobothrus nobilitatus. The sequence goes on along the minus strand of OX352772.1, from coordinate 319,706,576 downwards.
CAGTAGTATATATAATCCTTTCCTGCATTAGGTAATAATTGTTGTTAAAAATTTTTTTTTTGTAACTAGCCCCTTTATAATTTAAAAATTGGCGACTAAATCACTACGCCATGAGTCAAATAATTCCATACATGCCTAATAGATATAAATTAGTTATTTAGTACAGCACATTGGACATTCAAATATATTATAAATAATTTCACGGACTTCACGTAAAAGTGCATCGAAGCAAAAATTTCCTTCTTTACTTGAAAGATCCGATGCAAAATTTAAATTGCAAACTAAAAAATTACGGATGACAGATATGTTGATTGGTTTAGACTTTAGAGAAACGTTTATTTGCATCTTTCCAGAAATGTTGATTGGTATTTTTAAAAAATGTTAGTTGGCATGTATCTGTTATATTATATTATTATTTGAATAAATATCTATTTTTCACTTTGAAAACTCAAATATAATTTTTGAGCTTTGATTTTGGAAAATAAATAATTTTTAGATAAAAAAAAAAAATGCCAAAAAAATTTTTTAAAGAATTTTTATAGATCATTAATTAGTCGAATGTGCTATTTTTATTTGATGCATTCCCAATAAATTCCAAAACCGAAACGAAATAACTTCTAAACTCCAAATAAATTCTAAAAACGAAATATCAAATTAACTTCAAAAAAATATCCTCGACTTAATTTCCTCGAGCAAATAAAATATGCAATAAGGTTAAGGTAGAAGATATTTTAGTCGAAGATCGGTGCATATTTTTTATATATGAAACAACAACAATTTCTATCAAGAATTTTCTCAAATCCTTCGATCCTCCGATGGAAGACTGTTATAGTTTGCACTTAGAATTCCGTAAATAATTAAATATTATATTTTCAACAACAAATGAGATATTGCACACATACATATTTTATTAAAATTTTAATTGTATAAATTAATTAAAAAAAAATTATTACAGTTATTAATTGTTTATTTCTCGACATACATACATACATAGACATACATAATATGTAATATTATGTAAATGTGTACTTGTATAAAAAAAATTCAAAGCAAGGACAAAAACCATTCAAAATATTATTTATAGTTTTTAATTTTCACATAACGGGTAATTTTGTCCATTAATCCAATTGATTAAATTTTACATTTCAGTGAAATTAATGACATGGAAATCAAATCACAAGAATAATTTCAATTAAAATACTTTACTCTATATTATTCTCAATTATTTGTAAATTACCTTTATATGCACAAAAAAGAAGATACGATTAAAGTAATAATAATTTTAATTTATCTACGGGCAAATTAAACACTTATAACCACTTAAAAACCAATTATAACCATTCATTTTTCTAAATAACTGTAATAACAGTTATAATTTTAAATTAATAACTTATGGAATCAGAATTAAATTATCTGGACTATGATTTAACGTGCATTCTACTATGTGATTAGAAAACATAAATTAAAACTTAATAACAAATTAGAAAACATAAGAGAGACAATATTTATTTTTTTTTTTCATATCATGCGCAAAAATTAATTTACTACATGTACATACATACATATGTACATATATATTATCTCTTTTCATCCTTTTTTTTTTATTTTCAAATAAATTATTACATTTAACTGGAAAAACTCTTCTAAACTGAACTGAACACTTCAATTAGTGGATAACATTAAAAAACTTTTACTCATACACTATTTAGACTTTGACTTTTTACATTCTACACGTCTTATTTTCTAACTGTTAATATTACATTTTGTTTGTAATTTTTGTGTTTTAAAGAGACACTGGACGTAACAAAATTATATCAATTAATTATTGTTTTTCTTTTCTGAGGTGTTTTGATAATGGGACAAGTCTAGCCAAACTTAAAAAAAAAAATGTAATATAAAAGCATATAATATTAATTTTTTTGAAAAAAAAAAAAAACAAAATGCTATACAAAGCATTTTAAGATATTCATTAGAAATAAATCAAAAGTTCATTACTTTGGCGTAATCTAAATTTTCGTAATCTCTACATAATTTAAAAATATAACTAAGAACAACAATAATACAACAAAGAAATACAAATTTAAGAAAACACGCTGAAAGTATAACTAGGAATAGATCTAGAATACCCAATAGACAATAGAATAGACCTAGAATACACAAAGACACCCAAGACGTAGTCTGCCCAATAACATTTGGCGTCGAACAATAACGACATTGTTATAAAAAATTAAAAAAAATTGGGAGGGAAATTAAAATCATCGAATAAATCAATCGAAACCAATGGAGGAGGTAAGTTGATGCCCTATACTACTTCCAAAAGAATTAAAAGGAGAACAAAAAAATAATTAATGTGTTTAAAATATGTTAATAGTTTATTTTTTTTTAATTTAATGAATATCAGTTAATTATATGTATTTCATTCACTATGAATTACATCTTTTTAAATTACATTATGGATATTATGGTATAAACATATGAATCCCTCTAAAACATATGTCATGTGTATGTCAACATATGTCTAAGGAACTAAGTTTCTATGTTGAACTCAAACGGTTAAATAGCGATAATACGAAAAAACGAAAAACAGAGGAACATTCTTACACAATTTGGTTAAAAAATTTGGTAGGAATGCTTAAATAATAAACAAACAAACACACTTAGTCCTTTAGATTTATTTAAAAAAATATCTAATAGAATAAATTAAAACATTGAAAATTATATTTGTATAATATCTTAAGCTCCCGTTTGAATTTCTTGAGTTTTTATATATCGTACTTTTTTACGATTATTTAAATCGTTAAGTTGAATTCGCAGTAGATATCATATGTTAAGCAGCAGATAGGTATTATAATATAATATCAATTAAATTCTTAATAGTTAAATAATCGTTGATTGAATTTTTTTTTATTTTTTTCAAATTAAGAACCAGAACAAAAAATTTAAGAACAAGTTAATGATTGACTGACTGAGATAATATGTCAACAAAGAACATTACAAAATTTTGAAAAGAAACTTAAAAAAATTAAAATAAAAATCTGGGTGATTGCTTATATGTCTGTATCAGTATACAATATTAGAAATTTTTATAGAGTCAACCTACGTTAGTTCCAGTTACAATTATTTAAACACGATCTGATATTTTTTTTTTCCTTTTAGCATACATTAAAAAACATAAACAGAATTTATTGAAGTGAAATGAACGATCAAACAAGATGAAATTTCACTTAATTTGACAGAGAAAATAATAATTTTTGTTTGTATCTCAAACTTAGACACAAGATGTTAAATAATTTTATTATTTTATTTTTATTTTTTTTTTTCTTTAAATATCATTTAACTTTTAGAAAATTTTCAAATTAGCTTTCTTTTAATATAGAAATCAATATTCAGGTTCAAATTTTAAATTTTTATTAACACCGAACCTATTGCACTATATTTAATATTGTTGAATATCATATGCCCACAATAGGCAGAAGGGTTTCAAATTCATTTATTCTAAAAAATATGTGTATCTATACAATATAAATCTAATAAAAATTCTTAACAAAGAAAATAATAATTTTATAGACATATCAAATGAAAATTAAATCTTAAACTACAAAGTATTTTAGATTATTTGGCTTGGATTCATTTTTAGGTTGGTGGTGAACTCTATTAAATTTAGTAGATATGTAATGTATATATAGTTTTCTATTCTTTTGTAATTTTTTGAATAAAAGTTTTCAATTAAAAAAAAAAAAAAAAACAATTTTAAAACAGGACCACCTCGAACTATTTCTTAGTTTCTTATTGTAAAAGATCGATCTAAGGAAATATAATTTAACTTTTATTGATGTAATAACTTTAATAATGGGAAATGGGAATTTTATTAGAAGTTCAATTTGTTAAAGAAAACAATTTATTTTAAAAGATACCGCATGTTGTTTATGTTTTAGCTTTAAATGAATGGACGTTTATGTTTATGGATGTTTTAACTTTAAATATATAGTTTAATTTTTACTATTAAACATAATATTAAAAAAATAATCTTTTATTTAGTCAAAATATAAATCCATTTTATAAAAGGTTACAGTTAAGTTTCCGCATCCCTGTCCTATCCTTACTCCGAACCCGAAGCGAATATACTGCGTTAGTGTTTAGGATCTCATTATTTGATAAAGGTGGAAGACAGCTTATTCAGTAACAATTTGACACGACGAAGAGGGTATTTTTGAATAATTCCGTACATACCTTAGATTTAACTTTTATTGATGTAACAAGAAAATTTATCTACAAATTACCAAGAGAATGTACCAAGTCTGAAAAATTTTTTTTAAACTTGTCATTTGATTAAATGAAGTAACCAGGAATAAAATGATAATAAAAAAACTTTTTAAAAAACAGCTTTTTTTGAACTAAAAAGTAGAAAATAAATTTTTAATTGCGAATTTTTCTGTAATTTTCTAAATTATATTGTTACGATGGAAGTTTCTTTAAAAAAATTTATTTCAATATAGCAATTATATATATGCTTGCCATAAAGCCCGTGAAATTAATATAAAAGATGGAGGCAATATTTTAAAAATTTAAGTTTATAATGATGCATCCAGCTTTTATTTTAATTTTACAGGCTTTATGGCACATATATGTATAATTGCTATATATAAGTTAAGTAGGTATTTTGATATTTTTTTTTATTGTTTACTGGAAATAATTTCTGAAATGAATTATGTAATTAAAATAGGATAGCATAGCAATAAATTACATAATATTTTCTTAATATGGATTGATATTTTTTTCTTGGGAAATTCAAATTTCAAAAATTTCAATATTAATATGTTATTCATAGGTACTTAAATAGACATAATATACATAATATGTACAAGTGTATAAAAATCAATCAGAAATTTTCCATATTTTCAAGATATGGTACATACATTGTATCTACTTTATGTATGTTAACGTAAATATCTACATATTTACATATGTATAATGCATTATGCAACAAACAAAAATTTAAAAATAATTGCCATTTCTTTGTTTGTGTGTTTCATGAAAAAGAAAAATGTATAAACTATAAAATTATATATTATGTACATGTATACATTTAGTTTTGTCTATAGCTAATTAAAAAGCAACAACAAACGCACATATGTCAAGGCAAATTTCATATTTTTATTTTACTCTGTAATAATTCTGTTAAAAAATCTGTAATATCTTAAATAGTTACAAAGACATGTCAATGCAAATTTCATCTTATTTTTTTACTCTTAAAAATTTGTAATCTTTGTATGAACATTTTATTTTGCTAATTCAGTTAACTTCTCTACTGTTTTTTGGTATTATTATTTTAGAATCATGTATTGTCACCGGAATCTAAACTGGGCAAAAATTTCAAGTCTCTAGCTCAACGGGAAGTGTGTTTAAAATAGCTTGCAAGATTCCACGATTCCTCTAACCACGAGTAAGTTCAATAAAAGTTGTTAATAAAAATACACTTAAGATCACTTCTCACTACAACATGACGTGATCACACAGAAACTACGCCATAATATGATTTTAATATATAATATAACATTATTATATATCGTTCTTATTAATTGTAGTAACAACTATATTACTGAAAAATTATTAACAGAGGATGGTAACATGTTGTTTTGAGGGATTATTTTTTACCAAAATAGTTTAGAGTTTGTTTATTTTAGCAAATAAAATTTTTAATATACGTCAGTATGGTTACCCCACTCAGTTTAGAACTTTCAAAAATAAAAGCTATGTATTATAAAATTTATATTTTATAGTAATTAATTAAATTTAAGATATTTTGCTTAAAAACATTTGTTGGATAGTTCTTTGTAAAAAATTTTAGGTTAATAATATTGAAAAAATCCACCACAAGAATTATTGTACGAACAGGAAAACTTATAGAAAATGTATATAAAAATGTATTTTCAACTATGAAAAAGTTGTTGTGTTTACTTGGGTAACAACTTCCCCCTAATAACTTTTTTCAAAATATTTTTTCCATTCCAAAATATTCGTAAAAAATGTAAAAACGGCCCTAGAAAAGTGACACTTGGGGTTGATTGATTTCTATCAAAAGCTTTTTAATTTGAGATATTTACGTCAAAATCTTAAATATGAAATTTTATCAAAATTCAGCAATTTGGGGTGTACATGTGGCCACAGACTGCCAAACAGACACAGAAACAGACACTTAATTTAGGTTTCAACGTACCGGAGAAATGACTATATTATGTAAAAAATCTGAGCTTCGAAATTTTGGAGTCATCACAAAACCTTCCTTATACATTACATGTATGCGATCGGTAAAAATGAGATTTAATCGAAATTAATATTGTTAGTTTTGTTTCCTGAGAATAAATAGCAAGTCAATTTTTTGCTTTCTTACTTTGTTTATGAATCTTTTAATTCTCTGTTACAAAAATGTTTCTATTTGTTACAAAATTTATAGATTTTTTAAGTGTTTTTTTAATAGCTTTTTTTTTGACTAAATAATATCGTAATACACTTAAAATTGGGTTTTTTCTATGATGTGATTTTTAAGTGATTTAACTAAAATTATTTATAAACATAATTTTATATTGAATATAATTATGTATTTATAGAAACTAAATGTAGAACTCTACAAAAAGGATTACAAAAACTATTTTCAATATATTGTTTTCAATACTAAGTACTAATCGTTATATTAGCTACGAAAAATTTATAAATATTTTTCCTAACCTAATTTTTTTTAACCTAAAAAAGAAAAAGATTAAAAAATGTAAAATGTTCTAAAATTCAAAAACATTTTCTTAAAATATTTTATAAAAAAATTAATTATACTAAAAGTGTAAAATAAAACGGTGTTCAATTATGTTACATTAACATAAAAAACAAAATATTTCATAATACAATAAAAATCAGGTATAAATATATATAAACCAAAATATTCAATGTAATCAAAATAATTCTTGTACTAGATACTAGATGGCATCAAATGCTGAACCAAAACAAAGATAAATGCAAAAAAAAGCTTATTAATTCTATTTTTATTTTTATGTTTTTCGTATTTAATGTTAATTTGTGCTATTTTTTACTTTAAATTTATTAATAATTAAATTTGATTATTTTTATTTATAGATAATAAGACAGTAGGTATTCTATTTGTATTGTATTTCTGGTAAAACCAACTTTAAAACTGATAAAAGGCAATATTTTTAACCTTTAATAGCTGTTAAACATAGGGAAGTACAGGCATATTTTCGGGGGTAACCATTGTTAAAATTCTTCCTTCTTTCAAAATTTTAAGCTTCTGCCTGAAAGCGTAAAATTATTTACAAAATTTTATTTTCACATAACTGTAGATTTATATACTAAATTTGCAAACAAACTATAAAATATTTATATTGATTTACAAGGTTCAAAAAATGTCCTGTCGTTGATGTTTTTATATAGGTAATTGAAAAAAAATGAACCCCTACTGGAGCTAGAAATATTTGAAAAAAGATTTTTTTTTAGCTTTGAAACGATTTATTTTCCTAATAAATGAGGTTACATAAAAAGAACTAACAACATAGAGTTTTTAATTAACGGTAGTAGGTATAAGGTTTATTAACCGAGAGTTGGGTGGACCAACGAATAGAACGAAATTAAATTTTGAAAAATTATTAAAAACAAAGAAACGAAACAAACGACATTATTACCAACAAAAATGTAAAAAAGAAGTAAAAACTATAGTAATGTTTCTGAAACTCTTAAATCTATTTTCGGAATTGGTTAATTCAATTTTAAATATATTTAGTGTAGGTACTTAGGGATACGGACTGTAAAATATTTATAAAGGTTTAAATTACATATTATTTTCACTAAAATTTTATAAATTTTGTTGGCTTTTTATAACATATTTTATTTATATACATTTTGTTGGCTTTTACAGATTTTTTGGTGCAAAAAAAAAAATTTTTTTCTATATTAGTGATTTTAAAATAATGCGCATAAATAACGACATTTTCCTAGAATATCTACACCTATAATTTCAAACAAACTTTTTTTTTTCGATTTTAATAGCTTCCTTAACATCGGATAAAAAATAGAAAAAAGAATCAATAAAATATATTTTATGGTATACTATATGATAAAGAGCTCAAATTAATTAATTTATTTATTTTAATAAGTGAAAATGCAAAAAAAAAAAGAATAGTTTTAAATTTTTCAGTTATTTAACCCTTTCAATAAACAGAAAAGTCTTGTCAGACCTTTAATATATTTTATATGAAAATTTGCCTAAGTTTAAATTTCTCATTTGTGTTCTCTGGTGGGACTATTTGCCAACCCATACCATACTTATGCCAATCTATAACATACTATACCATACATAATATATACCATTGAAAATAGTGTGAACATACCTTCCTAACATCATAATATAATAACATTTTTTAACTGTAATATCTCAGAAACGACAACACCGATTAAGATAAAACAAGATGTTTATCGAAGATAGTATTATGATCTACAATATTGTAGAAATTTATTTCTGTATACTGTCATAGAAGAAAAATATAACAGTTTAAGTAAAATATGTACTGCAAAATGTTAGGAAAATTTTCTAATGCATTTTTCGAACGTACATGGAGGCAACGGTATCGGTCTTAATGGCATATATATTCGGAAACTGAGATATTTTTAGTTTTTGAGATACAAAGTACCGTTATGTGATAATGTCATCTTAATAGTTCGTAGCTCTTTTGCGAAAGTATATCCGATCAATTTTTACACGGACAACTACGGTCAATTTAGTGCAGCTCCATAAAAAATCATTTATTTATCTATATACATATGTATGTAGTTAAAGTTATATTTGTAAAAAAATACGTTAATACTCAACAAATTAATATAAGATACAAAAAATTTCATAAAATATTGAGTCAGTTAAAATAAAATTTAAAAAAAAAATTAAAAAAAAAAAAAACATCAAATCCACTATTCTAAAAATTCTATACAGTTATATTGATTCTATAAAGTTATAATACGCCAACTCAAATTTTAATAATTTCAATTTTATTATTTTCAATATTTTTAAATCAATTTATTTCCATCATTATTTTTAAAATTTTAATAACAACTTAAATAAAAATTTTTAAAAAGATGGTTTATTATCATTAGATATCACTTTTAAAATTATTGAAAACTTAAACAAAAAAAAAAAAAAAAAAGAAAAAACAAAAACAAAAAATAAACAATGATATTGAAAAGCTATCAATATTAATTTAATTTAAAAAAAAAGATGTATATATATATATATATATATGAAAAATGTTTTAATAACATCTTTTTAAATGTTGTGAAAAATGATATGGAAATTTGATTTTATCATAAAAAAAAAACATTAAACCAAAATCAAATGAGAAAATCTTATATAACAAGGTATATATACACATATATGAATACCCTTACCTGTCATTTTCTCATAGTAAAGATTTGTTTTTCCTCTTTATCATTTTATTTTTGGAATATTGGATTTACTTAATAATTTTTCTTCTTATTATTATTTGTTTTTGTTTGATTTTTTTTTTTTTTTTTGGTCATCATCATCAATACCTTTGAACAACTCTGATAATTTGTAAGATTATCGCCCGGTTCTACTATTTTTTTTTGTTTTTTTTTTTTTTTTTTTTTTTTTTTTTTTTTGTAATATTCAAGAGTCATCAGACCTTAAAAAGGTACCCATAATTGATTAACGTCATTAAGAAATTTGAGTAGAAACAAATTAAATTTTATTATAATGGAGGACAAGAAATTGTTTTTTTTTTTTGATATTTTTCTCTCTTTTCTGAATAAATTATTTTTACTGGATAACCCACAATAATAATCTTTAGATAATATTGTATCTAAATTGTATACTATAGTATTTTTTTTTGTTTTAATTTAAATTAATCTGTTTATTAATGATTATATATTATATATTATATATTATTTTTTCTTTTTTTTTTTTTTAGTAAATGTAAATTAATATGAAGTTATATATGATAATCCAATAAACAATTTTTTTATTTTTTTTTTAAATAATATACGTATGTATTTTATAGATATAAAATATGTATTAAAAAAAAAATTACTTTATTTATGAAATGGGTCATTTTTCTTTTATCATTTTAATAGAGCATAGAAAATTTAATGATTATTTAAAAGGGAAAAATAAAAAAATAACATAAAATTTTCAATCGTTTTTTTTTTTTTTCTTTCGGCTTATTATAAATAAAATTAATTTACAAATGAATTTTAAATATAAGAAAATTGAATAATTTATTTGTAATGAATTGGTACCTACACCATATTAATGAAGATTATTGTTGTATATATTATTTAGTATAAAATTGTTTATATTATTATGATATTTTAATCTTTTATATATAAATAGGTTTTCATTCATATTCATACACTATATGTAATATATGCAGCAGTTATTTAATTTTAATTTAAAACCATTTTAAATTCAAAACTTGTATTCGCTTTCTTCCTTCTTTAATCAAATAACTAAATATTAGTTATCCATAAGAAAATCTGTTGCTTCTATTGATATATTTAGGGCAAAATGGAATACATTCGACATCGAGATACATTTAGCATTGTTATTTTTGTTGCAAAAAAAAACAAAGGAAACTATGTGTTTATATAAATGAATTTGCCTATCATTGAAAAGGTAAACGCAATTGCGGCAGAAATAATTCAGATCCGCATTTATTCCTGCCGTAATAATTTCACTATCATTGAAAACACAAGACAAGCGCGGAGCGGTAAAGTTTTTTGACATTTCAAATTTAACATAACATTTTTTTATTTACTTATGTATATGTATTAAGGAAATTTAAAAATCAGCTGTTCAAAAAAATTAACTGAATTTGACAGCCGTAGTTTACTATATTGATCTTACAAAACAATTACAATTTCGTACAAAACAGTTTTGTATTTTGATATTAATAATAAATATAAAAATAAAAAATAAAAAGCAATTCAAAGAGTAACAATATCAAATATCAAGTCGACTTTAAATTGTATGAATCTGCAATAAAATTACTACCGACAGAAAATGTCAAAATGTTCATACAAATTCATACAAAAATTCATACAATCATACAAAAATTCATACAATCATACAAAAATTCATACAATCTGCTGTTGAAATGCTTTTTGAATGATATCTCAACAAATTTACCGTTCGGCAATTTTCTGCAACGTTTTCAATGATAGCTTTTGAGCAAAAACCAACTTATTTCTCCGGCGCAATCGCGTTTACGCTTTCAATGATAGGCGTAAAATAATAATTTTTAAAATTGAAATTCTTTTTACAAGTACTAGATGTATCTAGATGATGTAGATAATAATCACTTAGGTTTAGAAAAGTTACACAATATGTTTTCCTTTGTTTTTTTGAGTTTGCATGAGTAGATAATTTTATAATCATATCTGAATAATGATGTAGTGTTTATATCGCCGTCCTTGCAATCAAAGTGGTCAGGTTCGAACCCCTCTTCGAATATACCCAATATTAATATTTATATCGTAATAGTTTGTATCGTAATAATTAATATCGCAACGTAAGATAAAAAAAAATAAATGATAAGAGTATAATACATGATGCTCAAGTATTATATTTTCTAAACAATAGCTATAACCGAATAATCAACGGCTTAGTCAAAATAATGATTAAAATATAACTGAATATATCGTAATAGTTTGTATCGTAATAATTAATATCGCAACGTAAGATAAAAAAAAATAAATAATAAGAGTATAATACATGATGCTCAAGTATTATATTTTCTAAACAATAGCTATAACCGAATAATCAACGGCTTAGTCAAAATAATGATTAAAATATAACTGAAGCTTAGTTTAATATGAATAAATAATAAGCAACTTTTTGGATGCTCGATCTTGCTCCTCTTAAGTCTTCGGAATGAAAAAGAAAAAAAAAATTTAAACTCAAGGTGAGTAAGAAATTTTTTAAATTACTTATTATTTTTTAAATAAAACAATCAATAAATTCATAAAATTGTTTACTTTGTAATTAGTTTTAATAAAAAAAGTGCAGTATATAAGTAAATAATACTAAACAGAAGTATGTATATACACCTTTTTAAATAGCTGCACATTTAACATATTAATTAAACCCGTATGAACAATGTTCAAGAGTATAATAAATTTGCCATTACGTTTGTGACACCTTAAAGAAGTCAAGCTAGATATAGTGTCAAAGGTACGGATTGGCTCAGAATCAAATTCTCAGTCGATTAAGCGATGTACGTCTGTCCGCACAATAACTCAAAAAATAAAGAAGCTAGGAGGCTGAAATTCTTTTTACGCCACTTTTGCAAAATTGTTAGTTTCGCTATTTAAACAGCATTTTCGGTTGCCGGGTTCGAGTAGCTGCCATACAACTTCTTTCTTTATATGGAAATAACTCAGTATCTATTCAAGCTAGGTATCTGAAATTTTGCAAATGATGATCAAATTTTATGGCAACAATTTCTGTAAAATTTGGTTGTGATGATACGACAGGTTCGGGTAGCTGCCATACAACTTCTCTTTTTAAATGAAAATAACTCAGTGTCTACTGAAGCTAGGAATCTGAAATTTAGTAAAGAGGTGTCGAGTTACATGCCAACAACTTTTGCAAAATTTGGTTGGTATAAAATAGCCGGTTCAGACTTCTTGTACCTCTTGGAACTTAATGAAGCTAGGGGTCTGAAATCTTACAAATAATGATCAAGTTTTATGGCAACAACTTCTGTAAAATTTGGTTGTGCTTGTGCAATAGATTCGGATAGCTGTCATACAACTCAACAATTTACATAAATATATCTCTGTAGTTAACGTCGGTACTAAAACATCTGAAAATTTTTAAAAGATGGTCAAGTTTTATAGAAACAGAGTACACAGTTGGCACAGTCTACTCTACTGTACTCTTCCTCGTTTTAATATTATTTTGGTTAAACTATATTTACAGAATCGTTCGAAATTACAAAAACAAATAATATTTGGTGTGTATAAAAAAAAATATTTAGAATTAAAAAAAAAGGATTTGTTTATTTTAACCAACTCCATTCCATTTCATTGGAATAAATGGAAAACATTCGTGGGACGACCACATCTTTTCAGTCGCTAAAGATCACGCGAAATATTTAAAAGTTTTAAACAAAAGTAAAAAATTATTTTATATCTTCCGGTTTCCTCTTGATATACAAATGTATTCGTATTATTTTTTCGTACATTTTCACTTGTTCGATCAACACAGCTCTACAATATCTGAACAAGATACTAAAAAAGCTATTAAAATCATTAATTTAAGTTATTGACTAAATATAGGACCGGGACTTTTCTTTTCTGTAAATATCTTTTGGGCAACACTTTTCACGATATTCCAAGAATTATGCCCAAACTTAAATTAACGAATTTCCGAAACAAAATTAGTTCGACGTGGTTCTTCTTTGTATAAGCTTACTCCTATAATAATTACATATAGTGGATCCTATTACAACTAGAACAATAAAATATAATAATTCATTCTTATCGTGAAAGACATTAGTTATTACGACAGAAATTGCCGGTTCATGTAATATACAGAAGCTCAAGCAATAAGTCAACTTCCATCTGCTAAAATTTCCATTCAATCCCATTCCTACAATTTAAGTTGGAAATTTTCCTCTTTATTACCTTTCCTTTCCTCATCTTATTACTCTGTCATTATACTCTATGTAAGGATACAGTTAAAAGAAATTTTTGTTTGATAGATTTAAAATTTTTATTGCAAATTATTTATTCGTACTCTTTTATTTATGTTTATGTTTTATGTTTATCCCATCTAATGGTAGGTACGGAAATTGTTCACAGAAATTTTTTTTGTTTTTCTGAAAGTTTAGAATTAAAAAGCGAAAATGGAATAAATATCTGGATTTATAAAACCATCAAGAAATTAACATGGTACATTAATATCAAAATAAAGTTATTAGATGTCAAAATTATTTTTTTGCACAATTTAAGTTCATATTACTTAATAGTTATTTGAGAATATTTTTTGGATCCGATACCTATGGTGTATGGTACTTAGCAGAGGCAAACTGGAATGAATATGAAAAGAAATCACAAGAGGAAAATAGGGGAGGGTTGGACGGTAAATTAAAAACGAACTTGTTCAGTTTCTTTTTGAAAAGATTTAAATTGTAAAATTTCCATTAGAGGGGAACACATTGGATGGAAGCAAGTTCTACATTTTAGCAGTTCTCACAATTATTTATTCCATTCCATAACCAGTTTTAAACCATCTAGCGATTTTCATAGTGTACAGAAATGAGCCTACCTAAAAAAGCCTACCTAATGTTGCGCTGGAATTGTTTGTATAGGGAGGCATTATTTTAATTCAAAAGAACAAAATGTCATTACCTACAAGATATCTACAAAATAAGGATTAAGCTTCAATATTTCGACGTACGTTAAGAGGAGAGAAGGTTATTTGTACGGTGGGGTTTCCAATTATGCACAAGACGGAATTTTCCATTTTATTAAGGTAACATAATGAAGTTTGGGAGGCACCAAATTTGATTTAAGGTAGCTAAATGAATTATAGCTGGTCAAAATAGAGCTGAATGGAAATGTCATCTTTAAAGTCTTGTAGGCCGATTTAATATCAAAAATATCTAATATAATAATAACATTTAGAATTCAATTAAAAGAAATTAAAATAAGTTTAAAAAAATACAAAATTTGATATTGAGAGACTATCATAAACAGTCTCAAATATATAATTTAATTTTCTTTATAACAATTTAACTAAAATTTTACTCGTTTGCAAATATTAAAGTTCAATAATTTCATTATTAAAAATATTTTTATTTATTTTTAAATATATAAACATTTTTATCTTTATCATGATTTAATAAAGCTATAAAAAATTATAATCATAAATTTTATAATTATTGTTCACATGATTTTACTACTTAATTTTACAATTTCTCCTTGATAAAGGCTATCACACCTGTATACCATTTTATCCATATATATAATATGTATACATAACTGATTTATTTAACACCGTATGTGTGATTTAAATATGCTTGGAATTCATTCAGATACTGAATAGGTCATAAATATACAAAAAAAAAAAAAAAATTTATTCTGTTTAACGCCCTCTACTTCCATTCATAATGAATATGTAACATGAAATATTGCGTTAAGCGTGTATTATACGATACGGTTATTAAATAAAGGACTTTCACTAGGTATACAGTAAATTTTCTTGTTAATATTCTGAAAATTTTTTATGATTTAAAGATATTTTACATGTAAAATTATTGTTTTGAATCATAAACTATTAAAAATATATGAAAATTAAATACAACATGTGTAAAGTAAAAATATAATAAATGTAGCAAGTACATTACTTGCAAAATTTTTACTAAATATAAATCCCATGACCCCACATTAGTAAAATAATGCAATAACTTAAATTGTTTCTTATAGTATATATATGTATCTATATATAGCTGTAATAGGTGATGATATAACTTTTAATGGATGTAAAAATGTTTAACAGTATTCTAATATTTCATGTCATAATCTTTAAGTATAGAAGCGTGGTAAGATTGCTTTAAAGTTAATAAGCAATTAGACTTTTAATGTAAATATTATAACTATTATTGTGATTTGTCGACATTGAACCTAAAAACTAATCAAATTAAAATAAGTATAAAGAACAAGGAAAAAACAATATAAGGGAAAGAATCCATATGTAAAATTATTTAATAATTTTTACCTGTGTAAATCATAGGTTGTATTATAATATAACATCCGTCGGGCCATGAATTAAAACCACACGAATTAAGGCCGTAATAGCCTTTTAAATAAAAACCATACAAATTAAGGCTATAATGGCTTAAATTTGCCTTCAATAGCGAAATTAAGCCATGTTGGCAATTTTTTTCCGTATGGCTTTATTTCTTATACAAGCCATATTCTTTTCCAAAACTTTACGAATTAAAGCCATATAGAATATATTATGAAAAATATATTTAAAAAACAATTTGCGGGGATTTTGGGGATAGCTCTTACTATTTTAAATATCTTGCTGTCCAAATATGTATGTAAATACCAAAAATAGTTACGAGTGATTTTATAGTTACAAAATCGGGGTTTCAATAATATGTATAATTGTGGGAGTTCGGGAAAGGCCACCTCCAATGTTTTAAATATGGATTCCTCTTAAAGTTTAAATATAAGAAAGAACAATTAGATGCGTTTTTATAGTTTGTTGCAAAATTAGGACCATAATTCGGAGAGATTAGTAGGATACAAAATCAGATTTACCACTTTTCCCAGAATATCTATATTATGCACATTTAAGAAGATTTTATAGTTGGTTATAAAAACAGGGTTGTCTTTTTTTCCAGAATATATGCATATATGATGACTTGACAAATTATAGCAGACAAAATGTCACAAGGAAGGATTTTACATTAGATTCAAAATTAGCAGAATAATACGCTTCTTCCAGAATATTTGATTGATGTTAGAATTGGATGCAAAATTAAGATATTCCCTTTTTCCAAAATATTTCCAATTAAACTTAAATTAATTATCAAGGAATTTTCTTCTAGAACCGTACAGAATATTATGTATGTACAATCATAATGTGAACATTTAACAAAAATTAAATAAAAAATTTGATGAATTTTTAATGATTTTTTTTTATTAATAACATTTTCGATACGACTTATGTTTCGCAGATGATTTTGAATAAAATTTCATATAAGAATAAGAGTAATCGAAAATTTTAAACAAGGAGTTGTCTGGATAATGCAACATTACGGAGCCTACTAAGTAATGTTGTAGGACGAAACACCAATCCTAAATTTTTGAAAAAATTGCTTACCAAAGCTTTTTTAAAAGATAAAATATGGACATGACATTATAATAATTATTATTTGCAGAAAATAGATTTCATTCATGAAAAGGAAATAAAGCCATATGACTTTGTTTCATAATATTGGATGTAAAATAAAGCCATACGCCAAAAAATTTACGTTATGGCTTTATTTAATAATTTAAAAGCAATTACAGTCTTAATTCGGATGGCTTTACTTCACAGCGTGGCCATCCGCAATCACCTTTAAGTATATTAAAAAATAAATAATATTAACCGTTATATATGTCAATACATCATATAATGGTCGAATTGAGTGTAACGGTTAAGGTGCATGCGATTATTTATAATTTTAAAAGTTTTATTAATGATTTTTTTTTTCCATTAATAAAATTACAAATTTTTTATAATTTTCTTTTTCGCTTGTAAAGGTTTTACTTTTTTTTTTTTTGAATTATACAAATGTCACTAAGGTATAATTAAATTATACTATAGTCCTGTATAATGTATACAAATCATAATTTCTATTCATTAAAAGGTCATTGGGACATCAAAAATATTCCTATAAAGAAAAAAAACCGATATTAATTGTATAAAAATGCATAGACGGTTTTAGTTATATGTAATATGATTTAAATATTATTTTGTAGGCAATTATTAATAAGTGACCCTTTATTATTTTCAGGTATTATAGAATAGGAAAAGTAATGAATTAATTATGACAAAAATAGAAATGTGGTATGTTGGTATGGAATAAAGAATTTTTTTTTTAGTATTAGGTATATGTAGTATAAAAATAATGAATTTGTTTGAAATGTTAAATTATATTCGGGCTTTTTCGGTCGCTTGATAAGACAAAAACATAATTAATTTGCGCAATACAATTTATAACTACTTTCAGCAATTACTTGCCTGTAATATAAATTAAAATATAGTTCTATATGCTTTTCATAATATAAATTATGAATACCGCTTCCAAAATTATGAATACCGCAGTAATTCAAATTTCAATGAATTGAAAAATTTGTGTAAGAATTAGTAATAAATATTGGGCATTTACCCTTTACCCCATATTATCATTATAAAGTAATAAAATTTGTCTATTTCGGATTATTTAACATTTGATACAATATATAATTTATAAGATTAAAATATATAATTTAATACATAATATTATGTATAGTTTAATTAAAACTGTAGCAAACAGTTTCAAAAATTTCTTGGAAATGCAGAAAAACCAATGCTGCATAATTCTCTTTTCCGTTATTCTTTATTATACAAATTTTCAGATTAAGACAAGTTACTGTTGTGCTTGCACCTTTTTTTTTTTAATTATATCATGTAGGGACCTAATTATCTAATATATGTATAAACTAAAACGTTTCAGAAAAACTATATTCTGCTTGAAAATAGTTATATATATACTATATTATGTTGCGTTCTGTTCTCTTAACCTGTTTCGGCAAAAAAACTAAAGAATGGTTTTTTATTTTGTAATTGGTCAGATAAATGAATTCCGAATTGTATCTTATTTGACAGGGCGCTTCAAAAAACCGAAAAATATCCTATAGTTGCAAAAAGTGAAAAATAATTTTTATTGAGTTTCGTTAATCGGTTCCGGAACGTTAATCAAATAAAGACTTTTTAGTCTTTTCGTTGACTTAGAGCAAACTTTTAACAAATGGTGCCTTTTAGTAGAGGATTTCACTATAATAATATTGAATCTAATAATTTAAGAATTGAATCTAATAATAATTTATCTATTAATCCATTTCAGCATGTTGATCTATCAAATGTAGTGTTTCAAGCGAATTCCATTTAATTTTACAGGGCATTTTCTAAAACGTCAAGATATTAAATAAAAATAAATGGAAAACTCCACACTACTCCAAAGGACGCAAAGTATTGATTTTTAAACTTTCGACGAATAAAAAAGTACCTACATCTATTTTAGCACAAAAACGTTTAATATATTTTCCCTATTTACAGTTAAATTTACCAATTTATTTTCTAAACTAAATTAACTAAATCACTAAGCAATTAAATTAGTAAAAGATAATAAAATAATATTTTTATTTTAAAAATACTAAACAAAAAAATGTTTGCTCCAGGCAACTCTGATTAACTTTATATAGTATAGTTAGTTACAAATGTAATTAGTTTTTCTTTAATTAACGATCTCAAAAACTTTTAAAAAAGAAGTAAATATCCATATTCATATTGGCCCTGATTTCGATAGTCTATCACTTTCATTTTTTATGAAAAACAAAATTTTAGATTTCGATAGTCATAAAAAATGAAAAAAATCATAAAAAATAAAAAGAAGCTGATTTTGATAGTCGTTTTTTATGAATATACTCATTTAAGACGTCAAATTTTCTCATTTTGAAATGAGAAAGCAAGAAAGGTTGCAAGAAAGCCCATTATTTTGTGAATTATAAGTCTTTCCGACATGATTTAAAAAAGGTACTTAGCTATTTTATATTAAAATTTAAATATTATAAAAAAAAAATAAAAAAGATCAACTTTTAAGCCCGCTCCAAAAAACAGAACCCAAAAATTAAGGACCCACTTTTCGGAACTTTTTTTAATTTTTTTACTTTTTTTCTATTACAGTATTGGGAAGTACGGTTTTTAAATCATATTGGTCCGACTTCTTGCTCCCAAGATACGGAGCCTTCTCCAAAATAACAGCAGGTATTTATAGAAGTCAGTATTTATTGTTTTCATTATGCAAACAATATTTAATAATTTACGAGCACTTAATTTTTTACTTAGCTTTTCTTTGTTGTTTTTCTTTCTTTCCAAAACCTCAAAATAAGAAAGTATTGCCGGTTTAAAAAAAAAATATGAATCATTTTAATTTTAAATTCATTTCATTTTCCCCGACTATCGAAATCGCAAAAAATTATTAAAATGAAATGAAATTTTTCATTTTCATTTTTATGAAATGACTATCGAAATCACGGAACACAAAAAATTGTTAAAAGGATTTTGAGGCATCTGAATAGAAATACTTTAATAAAATGGAAAGAATTGAAGGAAATTTTTAAAAACCAGTCAATTATAATTAACATATCAAATGAAACTTTTCTTGAAAATCTTTTTTTTTTTTTTAACGGAAATAACTTAGACAGAATCATGTAAATGGACAGGCCTTAGACAGACATTATATAAAACCAAGTCTTTTAAAAGCCACAAATCCAAATTGTTAATAGGTATATTAAATCAATCCAAAATTATACATAAGTAATTTCCTTATTAAAGTTTTTTTTTAAATTGTGCAAAATAAAAAAAAAAAACTAGTCTATGTTTTGATCTAAATAACAGAAATGCCTTTACTTTCTTTACAGATTTTGTTTATTTTTGCCACCTTATCATGAGAATGTTATAAATAAGGCAGAATATAAAACCAAAAGTTTTTAAAGTCGCACATTTTCCATCGGACAATAAAAAAGTTTTGAAAGACTTGAGCCAAAATTTTTAATTTCTTTTAGAATTTTATAACATTTTGTATATACAAGTATAAAAAAACATTGTGAAAAAAGAAAATCATCAGACGCACTTTCTTTAATTTCCTTAAAATAAGAAAATAAGAAAAACCGTTAACAAATATAAATTTATAATGTTGAAGCTTTAATTTTTACTATGAAGTATACGTTTGAGTTTTACTTTGGAAAAAATTTTATAGGTCCATAAACAGGTGCCGAAAAATAGTGGATTTTCCATTTTTAACCCTTAAAAGCCCTTAAACAAAGGGAGAAACTAAAACATTTTCTAAACCTACTTTTGAAAATTTTTTTTTTTAGCTAAAAATTTCAAGGCTCTAATTGTAAGAGAAGCAAAATCTTGCAAAATTTTTTCTTCGAATAACGGGATAGTTAAATGTAAATATTTTAATTTTTCATTTTCTTCATATTTGAAAATAGAGCATTTTTGAGGTCTTAAACTTTAAGAGACTGTAGCTCCGTAATGGATGGGGTTACATGAAAAAAAAAATTTGTTAAGAGACATTAGATTATGATTAAAATTTCTGAGTTTTATCGTAAATGATGTTTAAGTTAACAGACACAGGAACACAGTTTTTAATAATTTTTTTGAAAAATGTGTTAACACCTAATAGAACTGTACTTATTTAAATTAACAGATTCCTAAATAAAAATTACTAACTTTTAGATATTAATGATAATATATTTATAATAAATGAAATTTTAAAAGAAATGGTTTTGTTAGATCAATATCAATATTAATCTTATGTAATATCATATTTATTAAAATTAAAAAACAACTGAAGCTGAAGAATTTATTAAAAATTATTATAGAATATTAACAACCACAGTAAAAAACCACAATTTTAATTAACTTTTTGCAAACAAATTGTATCTAATAAATCTTGCAAACAAATTGTATCTAAAAAAAATTTAATCAAGCTTTTCAAAATGTATCTAAAATAAATTATTTTTCCACTAAACTTCTAAAATAAGGCTGTACTTCTGAAAAGATCACATTTTCAATTTCCATGAAATTTTCTGTAACAGTATTTTCTAATGAAAAACTAATTCTCGGTTCTCAGAAACATATTTGTGGCGGTAGCATCCATTTGAATTAATTTTTGAACGAATAAGGTACATAAATTGTTTATTATTGAACGAATTAGGTATATTATTTCTTGCATAATGTAAGTAAAAACAATTATGTAGTACATATTCTGACTGCTATTAGTTTTTTTTCTCTTAGGGAGGTGGGAATCTTCCTATGACAGCAAGAATTTCCCCTTGGTAGTGTCAGATTCTTACTGTCTAAACCCACCTCCCCCTTTAGTCAATATGTAATGGAATAAAACCCTTACCTGCTAACGAAGTATATCGGCAAGGAGGTAGGCATAGGAAAGGATAAGAAATGGATACCGAAACATTGAATTGGGAGTGGGACTGTAAAAAAACAATGAATCCGCCTACTATTATTACTATTTTGCTAACAGTGACGATAGCCGTTACAACAGTTGCAATATGATGCAGTAGTATATAACACTTTACTGCATGAGGTAATTATTGAAGGTAACCCCCACTGTCACCGCAGCAAAGAATGCTCAGAAAGTACCTAATATTCATGTTATGAAACTTAAAAAAATAAAGAATTTAGTTCACCACAAGGACTTTTTCGTAATCATACCCCAAAAATTGTAATTGTAATCTCTAAATTTTATTGATATGGGATTTTATTCATTAAATTACAATTAAATATATTTAAAACTAAATAATAGAAGATTATATTTAGAAAGATTAATTTTTCATAATTAAAAAAAATATAAAATCTTTCAATAAAGTATGAAATTATTGATTTATACAATGATAAAAATCTAAAATTAGAATCAAATTGTGTAGAATTTATAGCTATATAATATGCACTTCTATAGCTAATAATGAACATTGAGAATAAAAACTACAGTGGGACTTTTTGTGTGAATACAGAAAATGAGATTTTACGATAGAAGCAATTTTCACTGCTCTTTATTGTATTTTAAAAATATATAAGTAAAATAAATTAAATATGTAATTGACAAATTTTGGGGGTGTTATTTGGCATGGAAGTTTCAACTGAAGGAAAAATTGTAAAAACTCAAAGCACACTTTTTTCTATTTTAAGGATATCGTATTCAATTATATACAATTAAAAGCACCTATTATTACAATATTTAAAAATTTAATGCTATTCTATAGTTTTGCATTTTAATTTTAATAAATTTATACAAGCCAACTTGTAATTTATGATAAAAAAAACCAAATTTTGACTTTTTATCTATCTCCGGAGCTCAGTTCTGAAATATAAATATAAAAGTATACAAAATGTTTTTCTAAGATAACTCATACTCATTCTTAAAAATGTTCCTTTAACTAATTTTTGCAAGCGTTTGTGAGATATGAAGAGTTCATTTAAATACCATATATTATATACGTATTATAACCGTACATTATACATATTACCGTATTATAACGGTATACTTAAATACCGTATTACAATATAATTTTTTAATTTATAAAACTAAAAAGTTTTTCTGACATTTGACATTTATAAGTAAAAAAAAATATCTACAACTTAAGTTTTAATTTTTTTTAAGCACCCTATATGTTATGTTGAACCTTTTATCAATGGTTACAATTTCATTATTTTATTTCAGTATTGTTGTAGAAGTTTTAAAAGCATCCAGACAGATAGAGCGATATTATTAAGCATGTTTTATCTAAATTTCTTGCATAATGTAAGTAAAAACGATTATGTTGCGACATAAAAAATTGTTGTAATAAGAATCAATAAAAAAAAGTTGATGTTTTTATTACTTTTTATTATACTCTTACCACTTAACTCATATTTATAACTTCTAATGTATCTTTTAATTCTTTTTTATTTTCAGCCAACCGTTAACCGTTTTGTATTTAGCGGTTAGGTATTTTTATAAAAAAGAAAACTGATTTCATTAGATTTCACTTGTTGCACCGCACAAAATATTGTTATTCAGTTTTTGCATAAAATTAAACAAGCATTTTACTCGTTGTTATAATACCAGAAAGAGAATAGATACTTTTGTTTAAAATTTTGTACTACTACTTTATTGAATCTATAATATAAATATTTTAAGAAAAAATCAATAAATAAATAATATTTTGTATGTATCTTTTATTCTTTTAATGTATATCAGATATAAATATTCAATAATTTTCTTTGAGATTTTTAGCACACAACTTGAACCGGGTTTAACAATTTAACCGAAGACTTTATGGACTATGGCCAAGTTTTATTATAAGCATTAACAAATTTTTAGTTCAAGTTCAAAGTAGATTTTATGATTTGGGACATTGTAAATTTTAATTTTTTACTATTTAATTCAGTAATAAGCAATCTACAAGAAGGAATTTTCTAATGGTTTAGCATTGCAAAAGCATGAACGTTAAATTGCAATACGAGATTAATCATATAGACTACGGATACCAATATTGCGTAAACTTTGGCTATTAGTGTTAATTTTTTAACGCTGGTAACAAAAAGCTTATAGACTTATCCCTTTAAACATACACGAGATATACTCAAATTTTCCATTTTCTGTAGAGTTATATTACATATTAAAAACCTCCACCAACCTCCATTTGTTTGGATTTTTCCTACACTTCATTTATTAGCGAATAAAAAACCGTAGTACTATCACCGTGAATAACTTGCTAAAAAAATATGATAATATCAGATATTAAAATTGTGTAACTGGTGGGAACTCAAGTTAATCAATGAAAGTCTAGCTTTATCAGGTGGAAGATTTATCACATAAGCTGATTGCGTAAAGATTGCGTAAAGCGAAATGAAGACGTTTTTTCTTGAATTTATATTCAGTACGTAAAATGTCTAATATATCACAATAGGCAGATCATACTTGACATTGATCATATTCAAATATTGAAAAATTAAAATTAGTTTTACATAAGTAATGAAGAGATATTTCGTGATATAGGGATTATATAGGAATTTTTTGACCAAAAGTTGAGTA
This sequence comes from Poecilobothrus nobilitatus, assembly GCA_947095535.1. Lineage (NCBI taxonomy): Eukaryota > Metazoa > Arthropoda > Insecta > Diptera > Dolichopodidae > Poecilobothrus > Poecilobothrus nobilitatus. The sequence continues at coordinate 319,682,139 of OX352772.1, read as the reverse complement.
GCATTGAAAAGACCAAAATTTTGACCTAAAATTTAATTTAGCTTTATAAGTTATGAAATTTTATTAACTCTTGTAGTCCAATCTATTATCCAGGATTATGACCAAATCAGAAGTGGAAATTTCTAAAAATAATAAAGCGTTGATTTTAACATTGTAGAATAAAATTATAAACAGACAGCAAAACAAATTTTAAAAATGAAAGTAATTCCTTACGTAAAACGAAAGTAAAATTTAAAAAAAATGTCATCTTAAATATAAGTAACTTAAAACATTGTTGAGTTCATACTACTCTTGTCACCTCTTAAAGATAATAAAAAAAATATATAGAGGTATTACTATTCATAATATCGTATAATACTATAGATAATATCTCTCATCTTTTCGCCTATCAATAAAGATTTAGGTAAATATTTGTTTATTAATGTATTTTTGTTGTTTTAATTATATTGAAACTTATGCAAATTAAAATATTTGAATTCCTTTTCTCTTTTTCTCTTTTATTATAATATTTTTTAAAGATTTAGATAAAAATTATTTCATCATTGCTGTTATTATGATTTAGTCTTAATATCATTCATAATTTTTTTTTTTTTTTCACTTTGACTATAGATATTATAAGTTCTCGGCAAATGTTTGCTAATATTATAGAAAAAAAAATTAATAAGGAAAAATTTATGAAAAATTTAAAAAAATAACATTTTATTTTTTTTTTTTTCATCTCATTTCTCGTCTTTTCTTTATCATTATTATCATTATCAACATTAACATTAACATTTCTTTTCATTATTTTTAGTTTACTCTCTTCATCATCAAAAAGATCTCAAATAAATACAAAAAACAAAAAAATAAGGCGGTCGGTAATTTTAAGTTGTTTACAATTTTATCTTAAGATGTGTAATAAAGCAAAAAAAAAAAAAATTAAAATAACCGAAAGAAATTAAAGAATGAAGGAAAATTTAAGTGCCTGCAGTTTTTAACAATAATTACAAAAAAAAAAAAAACAAAAACAAAAAAAGAAAACTGCCGTCTTTGATCTTTTTGAAACCAATCTTAAAAAACAAACGAAAAAAAAATTTATACTTTAAGAAAAATTTTACCGCATTTAAAAAAAAAAAAAAAGCATTAACTTTTTTAAGCAATGTTTGAGGACTTCTTGATACAAAACATTTTGGACTAATACTTTAGTTGAACCTGAATTTACATTTTGAAAAAAAAAATAGATTTTATTTATTGTGATACGTTTGGTGTCAAATCATGAAACCTTACTATGACTATACGGTAGAATACCTACTCAAAATTAGCTCAGGCGATAGAATTACGAATGCAGAAGAATTGAAAAAGTAAACAGAATTTTGTAAAAATAATAACATAAAGAATGTTCTGCTACTTTTCCGATGTAATTAGACATTCACAAAAATATAGTCTTCTACAGCTCATTTTTCAAGGTAAAATACATGGGAGAAGAAAAATAAATTGATTGAAGAATTTCGGAACATGGATTAATTTGTCAACAAGATCTTTATTTAGAGGAATAGTGAAAAAAGTTTAGAATACCATCAAGATAACCAAAGTTCGATAACGGATGTGGCATGTAAAGAAGAATATATTTTTATGACGAGCTAAAAAAAATTTATTCATCATTTAAATGATCACAGTGTTACAACAACGTTGATTCCATAATCAATAATTTTCGTACAATTAATTTCGTACAATAGATTTCATATACAGTAGAGTAAATACCTATTGTAAAGAAATAAAGAGACTATAAATGTTCTCAATTAAAATATTCTACAGAAGAAAACAATTATTCTACTAATTCTGATAGTGTCTGGTAGTGTCAGTAGTAGCCTTTTCGCATTCCATTTAAGTTCATTTTTATTTATATTTTACCATACATTGTGGCTTCCCCATGTTATTTTCAAAATTAGCCACACAGAATTTAAATCATTTTTTTTTTAAAACCAAGTTTCTTCTTTACGTGGATTATTGCGCATTGGTTTTTTGTGGTAATCACTTGTAGTGGTAGTAATTTAGTTTTCTATTAAAGTGTATCAGACAAAAGTGTTGTAGGCAAAATGTCTTTTAGACACCATCAAAAATGTAAGTAAAACTGAAAAGATTTTAATTCTTGTTCTCAATAGTTTTCTTGCGCGCGCGGCGGCACTGTTGACCTTTTTTTATTAACTTTATTCTTAAGATTCTTGTGATGCTTTTGTATTTGTATTTGTTTTTATTTTTAATGATAATGCATATTATATAGATTATGATTTGCACTCACTTTTTATTTAATCTTATTTTTTAATTTTTTTTTTTTGGAGGATTATTTTTGTACACTATTTGCCTTTCTCTTTTCATACTTTAATAATAAAATCATTCAAAAATTTTATACTGAAATTTTTTACTTTTTTTTTTAAATTAGTAATTTTTTTTAATAATTATTGTTTAAATAAATCGTCAAAAATATTTTAAAAATATACAGTATATTAAAAAATTCAATAATCAAAAATAAAATAAATTAAAACCATATGTTATAATAACAATTATAGGTTTGCGAGGCTTTACCAGAGGAAATATAAAATTCCAAATTTTTTTTTATATTTAAAAAAAAAACAAAATTATTTATTTTACGTTAGTTTTTGAGCTTTCTTCATTATTTAGTTGATCATAATAATAATAACCGACCATTGCGATCAAGTCAGTGGTGTAATTGTTAAAACACCGGCCTTTCATACGAAAGGTGTCGGGTTCAAACCCCCGCTGGTTCATATAGATTAATAAAAAATAATATAGATTTTTCTTATAATATATAATTATAGTTGAATATAATTAAATTAAAAATAAGTATAAATATCCTATAAATTATAATTAATATCATACTGTAATAGCTATATAATAAAATAACAATAAACCATAATTCTTGTATAAGATAATAGATGGCGTAGAAATAAAAAAAAAACGTCTTAGTCTTGTACAATAGCTACAGCCGAGTAATCAACGGCTTAGTGAAATTAATGGTTGACGATACTGAAGCTTAGTCAAATATGAATAATAAATGATTTAGTAGATGCCTTATACTCCGAACAGTCACATCAGTTTGCAAAAATTCCTACTAAATTCATTTTTTCAGAGCCTGTAACAACTAGAATTAGTTCGGTGGGAAATTTATAATCAAATTTAATAACAGCTATTTACAGAATGATTTACAGAATTATGTGTCGAAACGGGTTAAAAGACCTTATCATGGACATAATATGTGGCAGGAGCCTTCTTATTACTAATCAATAATCATTGTTTATACTTCAAAAAAAATTTCACTATTTGACCTGTCGGTAAGCATCATAACTATTTAAGTAAGTAAAATAGGTTCCCCAGTTATTGTATTGAGAAGAACGACTACAAAAAAAAAACAAAGTAAATATTCACAGATATATGGAAATAGGTTCACAACGAAATGAAGATCCACGCAGATATATTTTCATAAATATGATTTTTAGAGCTATTAGAAATGCTAGAAAACATCGAAATTCTTCTAAATCTTGAGACAAGTTTTTTTTTTTGCTAGTAAAAATACTAGTAAAGTTTTATATTGCAATATTTAAATAAATAAAGAAATCAAAAACTAATTTTATAATAGAAAAGCTAAACGGAAAAGAAAAATAAATCAGATAAAATAATCGTATTATTTAAATAATGATGACAGAATTTTGCATGTAATTCAATTCGTCATTTTAATTGCCAATATTGAAGAAAAATAAATTTTGTTAAATAAAATCTTTAATTGTAATAAGAAATGTAAAGAACGCTGTAGTCATTTTGATTATTAAAAATAGAAAAATTTAAATAAGATTAAGGTAATAAATATTTTGTTGTTTTGAATGTTTTGGAAGTTTTTCACCTTTTTTTCAAACTTTTAAAATAGTTAAATTTATATTTACTTCTTAAAAGCATTCAATATTTAATTAAGAATAATTATTCTGAAATATACAATAAAAATTTTTGATATGGCCACATTTTCCAGAGTACATTCACATTATCATCTCCAACAAATTCTATTTAAAGATGTAGGTAACTATTTTTATACCATACACCTAAAGTAACCACCAAAATAAAGCGAGTTGGATATGAACATGTGTATATATTCTGAATCAGGATCACCTCCTGAGTCGATTTAACGATGTCCGTCCGTCCGTACGCACGATAACTCAAAAAATAATGATGCTATCTTGATGAAATTTATACTGTAACTTAAAAATAACTAAAGAAAGGCGGGGATTGCAAATGGGCGAAATCGGACCTTGGGTTCGGGTACCTCCCATACAACTCCCAAAACCGAACACGCATATTCTCGAAATTAACAAAGATAAAACCTTTAAATTTGGTACAATGGTATTCTTTCATGTTTGATTTATGTCAATATGTTTGATTTATATGAGAGAATTTGGTCCATGGGTTCGGATTTTGGAAGCTTCCGAACGAGCCTCAGAGCAAACGCAATTATTTTCAAAATCAACAAATATAGAGCCTTTAAATTTGGTACAATGGTGCTCTTTCACGTTTTCTTTATGTCTCTGAAATTTGAGAGGATTTAGTTCATGAGTTCGAATTTTGGAAGCTTACGAACGAGCCCAGATCAGACGAAATTATCTCCAAAACCAACAAAGATAGCATCTTTGAATTTGGTACAATGGTGTTATTTCGTGTTTTATTTATATTTCTGAAATTTGGGAGGATTTGGTCAATGGGTTCGGATCTTGAAAGCTGCCGAACGAGCCCTAGAGTATACGAGATATAAACGAGTATATCTCCATAACCAACAAAGATAGAACCTTTATTTTTAGTACAAGGGTGTTCTGTTATGTTTCCCTTTCTGTAAAATTGGAAACTGACATTTGAGAGAATTTGAACTATTGGTTCATATTTAGAAACTTCCGGACGAGCACAAGAGCAAACGAGCATACCCCAAAACCAACAAAAGTAGAACCTTTAAATTTAGTACAATGGTGTTCTTGCATGTTTTCTTTATGTCCCTGAGATGGATTTGATGAATTGGAGTGGCAATTCGGGTACCTGACACACGCCTCCCAAGGACCAACAAGCATTCGAAATTAATAACGATAGAAATTTGAAATTTTCTACAAGGGTGTCAAGCATATCCCAAGAGGATGCCTCTTTTACGTTGCTGAAATTCGAGTTGAATAAGACAGAAAAGAGTAAGAAGTGCAAGTAGCTGCCAAAAACTTATGGGTTTAAAAGTTTAAAAGTTTTTTAATTTTGTAAATTTTTATTTTGCTTTCTTCAGTTTTTCCTTAAATTAAATGATGTCTTCCAAATCATAATACTTTTAGCGAAAAAATTAATTTTTATAATATTATCGTTGTAAATACATAATATGTATGTATATTAACTTGTAATATTAACAAATTAAACATAAATTTCATCTCTGAATCAAAATTTATTCTGTGTCATTCAATATACATACATATGTATGTATATCAGTTTAATTGTTATCCGCTAGGTATAAGAAAATTCAACTCTGTCCGTACTTCTTCAAACTCATCCGTCTTGTACAAAACTTCTACAATTTCAACAATGGAATTTTAATGATAGATACGTTTCAGGATATTTAACTTTTTAGAACATACTTTTATGTAACCTCAGTCATTACAGAGTTAAAAGTTGGAAAAAGTTTCATTTGGAAATGTTTATATCTCAGGTTCTGCAAAATATATTTTAAATCTAAAAACGTCAAACTATAGAAAATTTGTTAATTTTTATAAAAAAAATGTATTTATTTTTTTTTGTAATTTAAATTTGCAATTGACGGGTATTCTTATTTGTATATATAGGATTTCCTTAAAATGAATTTCTATTAGAAAACTAATTTTAATATAAAAGTGAAAACTGATTTTAATATAACATAATTCTAAAATGTTTTCATTCTGTTTTTGAAAATGTAAGCCTTTAAAAACCTTTATTTTATATACTGCCTTGTTTAAATTTAAATTAATTATGCCCGCAAAAAAAAACAACCCAAACAACAATACAATTTTATTTGATTTTAAATTAGCTTAACGGGAGTTCGATTACCTTACTTTAAAGTACGACATCTGTTGGAATTATATTGATAATTTTTTTTTTTTGCTGTTGTTGTCACCAAATAAATTAATAAAAAAATTATTATCTCGGTGTATTTTAAGATAATATTATAGTGATCGATTTTATATTAAACTTAATAAAAATTTTACATGATTTACATAAATCATTGTTGATTGGTTGATGGTTGGTTGATAAAGTATGCTAATTGTTTGATTATTCACAATGAAAATTTGTTTATTTTAATTTTAGTGTATTTTTAAGGCCATATTCAAAAAATATAATAAATATTTATTTGTACCTTTTTTTTCCCTTTGTTTTAATATGGTGACTATTAAAAAAAACTGGTTATTTATTTTTGTAATATTATTAAAAAAAAAAAAGTGTTTTTTTTTTCATTATTATAATATTTGATAGGTATAAAACGAAAGACAAAAAATTAAAGTGTTTGTTTGGTTTTCAATGGTAAAAAAAAAAAACAAAAAATGTCAGTAATAATGTAAATAAATCTTAACAGAAAATTACCAATTTAATATGAAGGGCACTTAAAAGTAATTATACTTGTATGTAACTTTAAACACCAACACAGTACTTCAGATTGAATTGAAATGTAATGTGAAATTTAATTTGGTAAATTATTAACTAAAACAAAATGTATGGTATTATGTTTAAAAAAAAGTGATAAAATAATTATTATACCATCACAAAATACATATGTATGTGAACAGTAAATAATTATAATTGTAATGACGTGATCTAATCATATTAAGTTTTCTATTAATAATATACAGTGGTAGCAAATTTTCATAATACCAAAATTGAAAAATATAATTATCTAAAGTATTAATAAAGTTAAGAGAAAATGCCTATGGGAATCTTTATTATATAATATTTATTTAGAATATAAATATAATATTAAATTTTACAAAAACCTTTAAAGTTTATGAACGTACGAGTACCTATACTTTTGACAAGTTGATAACATTATAGCGTTTCTTATCTTCATTAATGTTTTTATTATTTATTTAATTTTATTATCATTTTTTGAAAATTAGAATAGTTTTTTTATTGATCTGATCACCTGAATTTTATGATTTTTCATACAAATCGTTGATCCAGCTTTTTTTAGTTCAGAGCAGACCCAGAACTGCCAAAAAAAAAATTTGTATTTCTTTTTTCACTCTGAATGATCAGAGTTTATCTTTTGTATTTCGTTTTTCATTCAGAGTGCGCTCAAAGTATGATCTAAATGTTCGATTTTTATTTACAGATATCGTAGAGCATTTGAATTGCAATGTCAAAAATTATTAATTTTTTTATATGATTTGACATTTTTAACAGGTCAGAATGCACTCTATGTATACGATATCTGTTCGGACCACTAATCTGAACTAAAAACGAAAAACACCCATAGGTTTTAGAAAATTTAATTAATTTCCAAATTAACCTTTTTTGACAGCTTTCAAAGTGACATTTGACTGTAAACATCCATAAACAAATTAAAACAAATTTTTTAATTTCGGGATATTTAAAATAGTTAAACAAAAATAATATATTATTTTTTATTTTTTAAAAATTTAACAAATTATGGCCGATGTAAGAAATTCGTTATTTACTAAAAGTTATCCATATTTACATGGATTTTTTTTTATTTTCCTATTATTATGTTTAAATAGCATATAAAAAAAGTTTCAAAATCAACTCAATTAAAATTTCTCGATATTCGATTTTTCTGTATAATCGGTACTTTTAAATTTAAAATAATTTATTTGTTTTATATTATTTTACATAGAGAGTAACCATGAGTAACCATGCAATAATTGTAACCATTTGAAAATTTAATTTTTTTATTTTTCATAATAAAATAAATTTATTTATTTCCCTTTATTTCGCACCCAAATTTTTGACATTACAAATTTTCTGTCATTTTTTTGTCAATTTTTTGTCATTGAAGTTTATGTTACTGTTATAAAAATTATAAAAATTTGTCGTTGTGAAAATATTTTGTTTTATTTATCTATTTTGACAAAATATGAGAATAATATTGTTTGCATTCCTGATAGAAAAAAAGGAGTAGTTGAGAATAGTTGAAACTTGAAAGTAGTAAATAGGAAGCTAATTTGACATAGTCGTATCTACTCTTTTTTAAAGGCAAGACACTTGGCAGTGTGGTTGGGAGTAGAAAATAGAACTTCACTATGTAAAACGAAGAGAACAATTATTAATATTCAATTTTCTACATTAATCATATGTACAAAATATTTCCGTGAAGATGCCGTAATAGTTTTAAAAAAAAATAGTTTTTCTGTATAAATTAAAAAATTCGTTCAATATCAAACATTATCTTCAACACAACATATAATTTTTAGAGTAAAATATAGAATGTGTTCGAAGCAGATTCTTTTTTCTTCCCAGTATTGATTTTTATACTTACCTTTAACTTCTTAACTATAATTACCGTAATATTTCCAAATTTTTGAGCGCTGTAATATGTTAAAAATAGTTTGTCTCAAATCCAAAAATTCTTTATGTAGGTTATAAAAAAGTAAAGATTAAAAAACAATTGTTTTAAAAAGAGTTCTTGTCTTCTTGGAAAATTTTAATAAATTATTTTTTTAAATAAGTTGAATTTAAGAAAATAAACAGGAAAATTGCAAAACCAAAGGTTTTTAAATGTGCACATTTTCCAAAAGATAATAAACACGCTTCACCTTTATAAATTAATATCAAAATTATACAAGTTTTCGTAATTTAGTATTTTACATTTACGGTTATATGAAAACAATAGTTTGCTTCTTTTATAACTAATGCATGCTTTAATCTTGAAAAATATAGAAAGATCTTTCCGAATTAGTTACTTCAGAAAATAATTTTTTTTTTATAGAGAACTATTTTTTTCTACCACCCCCACTTTAAAACCTAGTTGAAATCTAAAATCAAATTTTGCTATTTCTAGATAACTGTAACTTAGGCACCTGTTAAAGTTTTAGTTAGGTACCTGTAAAGTCAAAGTGTAAGGGAAAAATTTAGAGCTCCTACACTATAATTTTATATAATATGTGTTAGCGCATTTTTCTTTATTATAGGTTTCTTTAAAATTAAAGAAAAGTGTCTCTTGATTTTTTATATCTTTTTCTTAATTCTGAAAAAATTTACAAATTTGAAATTTGCATCAGTCAAAGTGTTCTAAATTGAAAAATTGTTAAATCGAACCTGTAATATATACATTGGAAAATAGGGTTTTCCAAATTTGATGGGCTGCAGCTCCACAATGCGGGTGGGATAAATAAAAAGTTGTTCTACAAAATTAATTTTTTTAGGGGGATTATCCATGGTTAAAATTTCATTGTTCTACCTTTAACAATGTAGAAGTTTTGTTAACAGACGAACGGACAGAGAGAATTAAGCCTATTTTCCAATTTTTTGTTTTTTTTTTAAATGTGCGAAAAAGGGTACAAATTTCAAAACTGATTTAAAGAAAATAATTATAAAAATTAATTATAAAAAACCGACTGTAATAAATATCACAATGAAAAAAACACACAAATTTAAAACTAATAACAAAAAACTTTAAATAAAACGATTTTTCTAGCATTCATACCACAGAAACATATTAATAAATAGTATCTTATTTATAAATCTAGTCGTATAACTGCTGATACTATCATTTTAAATTACTGTCACATTGAAAAAAATAAAAAAAAACAATCATTTCGTGACATTTTTAAGTACTTAACAAAAGAGATTTTAATAATATTCTTATTAATTTAATTTTTCTTTTTTTTTTTTGTTTAAATATGCTTATAATTTTCATTTTTGTTTAGATTTTGTTAATATTTTTAATGTATACTGTTTTTCTTTTAATTCATTACCCAAAAAGTCTGAAACAAACGTACAATTTATGTTAATTTTGATCAAAAAATGAATTAATGTCAAGATTTCGCTTATTCTTTTCTTTTAATTTTATATAAAATGAAATAAGTTGACTGAAGACTAATGAAAGATTACCTAAAATAACAAAAAAAAAAAAAAAAAATAAACAAAAAATAAATAAATAAAATAATCCTTTGAATCTTTTACCCAATTTGATATCTTCCAGACAATAGGGATAAATGTTTAAAACAATTTTCATATTATTAAAAAAAAAAAAAAACCGAAAAAAAGAACACAATATTTTAATAAAAAAATTATTTAAATTTTATAATTTTTAACCAAGACAAAAAAAAAAAGAAATTTTTTTTTAATAGATTGTATAACCCTGAACTAGGATCAGACATAATTTTTACATTTTTGACAAATTGAAAAAAAAAAGGAATAATTTTTTTAATACTTTTAAAAATCCTTTTATTTTTTAATATCATTATATGTGATTTTTTAAGTTTAAACATTTTTTAATGGTTATTTGAACTACAAAATATATTATTGGTTTACTATACAATATATTTATCGGATTCTCAGTAGGACATTTTATTAGTTTCAGTCTGTCAATTCATACGTTTGTCTACAAAACTTCTAGACCGTTTAAGATAGAACAATGAACATATTGAAAAATAGGTCTCTTAAAATAATTAAAGTTATTGAACATTTTTTTCATTTGGCGCTATCATTTACGGAGCTACAGCCCAGAAAAGTTTGAAAAAACCGTATTTTAAATATTTCGAATTCTCAAAACATCCAACAGCAGGACATATTTTTTGCACATTATCAAATTTCAACAACTGTTACCGCAGAAAAAAATTACTTTTGAACAAAGATATTACTAAAATATATTTAGATTAATGGTTCTCTCAACTTTAATTTTAATCTACAGCTGAGCCCTTACATAAAAATAATTCAAAGATTTCAAACAAGAGCTTTAAAATGTACCAATTATTACTAATGCACTTAGATACATCCTTGATGTGGTTTTTACACAAAGTTTTCTACAAGTAGCGATTATTAGAACTGTGACTGTAAATTTCATAAGGGGGAAGAATATTTACAACGTGTTCGAAATTCAAAATCAAAGTTTTTCGTTGCTTATTTTATTATTTTATAAGCTAGGCCACGTACTAGGGCATCCAAAACCCTAGTACTATTTATTTAAATATTTATTTGTTTGTTGAAATAATTTTTTCGGGACCGTTTTCTCTTCATCTCAATTTGCTAGATAAATTTAATTGATTATTTTGATTATTATTGGAACCACTTATTATAATAAATACGAATCTAAAAATAAAAAATGTTCTCTAAAATATTTAAGTCCTGAAAACTAAACAATATTTGGAATAATATTTCAACAGTTCCAGGTTAAGAACTGTTATCTAAGATTAAGAACTGTTATTGAAATAGAATTTTGTAGAGTTACAGTTAAAAGTTAAGTATAGTTATAGTTCAAAAAAAAACAAGGCAGAATATAAAACTAAAGGTTTTTATTCTGCCTTTAATATAAAACTAAAAGTTCATACTATACAAAAGACAATAAAACAGTTCAGAATTAAAGGGTCTATGTCACTTTGCTAAAAAAAAAAAATCCCGAACAAAGTGTCGTGTACCCAGCTTCTTCAATTTTAAAGAAACGCTATATAATTAAGAGAACCCGTTAACTACGTGTCAGTATGATGTTGAAATTTTTATTTGAGCGTTTTTCTTTGAAGAAACTTGTACAGATATCTATAAATAGCAAATTTTCAACCCCTATTACATACTTATTAAACATGGGAAAAACTTTTTAAGGTTTCTGAAAGAAAACAAATTCTTGCAAATTTCTATTCGAATAACGGTAAAAAAATTACAAAAAATTGTACAATTGATACTTGATATTATTATAATACTGTTATTTTACTGAATAACAATTGGCAACCTTAAATAAATATTTATAAAAAAACACCTTCTAATACTAATTAATTTTTTTTTTTAAGTTTAAATAAATATGTGTTGTAGCAGGAGGAAAGTGAAACAATATGCAAAATCATAAAATGCCTATAATTTACAGTTATGATTTCAAATAAATTTGTTTATTTTTTGTTTTTTTTTGCAAAAAAAAATATATTTATTTTTTGAAAATGACGCGACTTTTCACATCCTTTTTATTAAATTTATGGTTCATTAATTTTATTGGATAAGCTGTCCTTTATTCCTGTTATTCATTTGTCATTTAGCTCAGCTTTATATACATATATATATATATATATTTTTTTTTTTTATATATTTTTAAAATCCTTACTTATTTTTTATATTCCAATTTTTTTTCTTGGTTTTTCTTTTTTAAAAAATCCTGTAAAAGTATTTTTATTAGAGCTTTAACTGTAAAAACAATGGATTTTTCTTCTAAGAAAAATTTAGATTAATAGGATTACAAAAAAAGGGCGAAAAAGAAAACGGGTGCCAAAGTGCCACATATATTTTTGTTGTACAATAAATGTGCCTTGTATTTATGGGTTTTGTTACTACGATTAAAAGAATGGGACACTTGAAAGCTTTTTGTTATTTTTTTTTTTTTTTTTGTAAGAATTTGTTAATCGTTTTTTTATAAAATGAATTTCTAGGTTTTTTTTTGTTGTTGTTTTACTATTTATTTTTTTTATAACTGTTTTTATTTTAAACCCTAATAAATTTAAAGTCAAGTGGTAGTAAAAAAAAAAAACAATATATATATATATATACATATATTTTTTTTTGTTCTTGTTTGGTAGGTTTGGTTGATTTTTTAAGTTTTTTCTTAACATAAAAACTTACCTCAGTAATTTATATTGTTTGCTTTTTTTTTTTTTGCCTAGTACTTTTGACCTAACCTTCTTATATAGTGATTTTAAATTCGGTAGTTATAAATTTTGTGACAAGGGTTAACCAGTCACAAATAATAAAACTAAAATTTTATATGTTTACCAAATATAAATATTTACTTTTTTTTTTTCAGCAGAAAAAAAAACAAAATATAATCCAATTGTTTCTGTCATCTAAAGGATATTATATAGATTTTATATTTTATCGATATTCCTAAAAACAAAACTAAATGTAAAGTATTATCTATTTATACATGCCTAAGATTTTTTTTAAGTATCAATATTTAAAAATGGAAAATCAAAATTTTATTTGATACATTTTTGATCTTAATTTTCGGTGTAAGTATTATAATTAAATTGATATCATTTGTTCAAGTTAATAAGGTAATAAATTCTAGTTGGAGCTGTTATATAATATTATAATACCTCTTGTGCCAGCAGTATTTCGGTTTTCATTTTAAAAAACCAAATTATAAGCTCAGTTACTATTTCCTTTCTTAAAAATAAAAATATGTCCTTAAAAATGATGCTTTTGTAATTCTACAGTGAAATATAATCTTTTCGTGCAATTAAGTCTCTCAAGATTGATTTGTATGATGATAGCATACGTACTTCATTTACTCAAAAAATTAACTACAGTTTCATAAGTCCAAGCATATGATTACAAATCGATTACATAGTACTAAAAACATAACTAATTTCTATACTCTATACATATTATAAACTAATTAACAGATTTAAAATATATACCTTCTTAAAGTATGCAAGAGTCAATATTTATTTTAAATTTTGCAAACTTTCCAACATTTCTTACAGAACATTCAACTTAATATTGAATTAGTAAAAAAAAACAAAAAAAATGTTGGAACTAATTTTTTTTTTAACATAACAAATCAACTTTAAAGGTTTTTGGTTTATTCTGAATTTAATTTTTTGTTTGCGATTTTCCCCAACTTCACAAATCATGTTAAAGTCAAAAAACAAAAAAACATTAAAGGTTGGACTTTTTTTTCTAGTTTTGTACAAGCAAAAACAAAAACAAAAAAACAAAATTTTGCAAATTCAGCATTTACAAAAAAAAAAAAAATATAAAAATCATAGAAACGTCATATAAATCTAGACATGTATGTATTTGTATATTTAATACATATTATGTAAACATTATTGAGATCCTATATATGTAATTATTTATCATTTATCAAAAAAAAAAAAAATAATTAAAAAATAGTTTTCCGTATACCAAGAAAAAAATAAAAACAAAAAGTTTTAAATAAACATTAGCAAAAAAAAAAAGAAGCTTTTCTGAATTTAACCAAAGGTTTATTCTACAGTTTTTTTTTTATTTTTTTTATTATGGGTTGGGATGTATTACTAGTCGCTTTTTAATATAATTTTTATTTTTAACTTTTCACCAATCAGTCGGAATTTCCAGTTATTGTTATGTTATATGTTGTTAATATTTTATAAATCATTTGATTTACGACAATGTTAACAACACACAAAATTAATATAAATTAATGAGATACATTTAAGTTTTTTTAACATTTTGACTTGATTTCGTTTTATTAAATGTCTTAACAAAGGTTTACAATAGTGTTCGTTTTATGTTTATAATGTTAGTTTAAAAAGAGACAACTGAAATAATATTAAACATGACAATGCAATGACGTGACGTTAAGAAAATTGCAAAAAAAAGAAAGTTGAAACGAGAAATCTTAAATTCAGAGATTTTAATTCAGAATTAAATGCAGAGCTTAAAGAGAAATCTTAAATTCAGAGATCGCAATTCAGAATTAGATGCAGAGTTTAAAGAGAAAGCATAAATTCAAAGTTCTTAATGAGAGAACTAAAATGTGTTTCATAAAAATCAGTTTTATTGTAAGAAATAAATATTTTATGTTAAATAAGATACTGATTCATTTTTTTTTTTTTTAATCTTAAAGGTTTTACTTTTCATTGGTTCACTTTTTTTTACATTTTATCACATTTTACTAAAACATATTATGTACTTATTAATGTACGTTTATTATAAGATCCTTTAAGTTAATTTTATTTATTTTTTTTTATTGATAAAGGGACTGAACTCTCACGTCAGTAATCACTAAACTCTAGATTCATAGTGCACCTTCAAAGCTAATTTTAATTATTTTATCTAGGTATACATAGGTACTATATAAAAAAAATGATTTTGGTTCCACAAATTAATACAGTTGCATTTAATATGACGTCACCAAATCATGAAATTTCCTATATTAAAAAAAACTTAAAGTCAACTTAAATGCATTTCAGATATTTACATATGCTTTTATATTATATATGAACCTATGCCTTTATTTTTTTTGCATTTTTCTTTATATAAATTTAACTGACAGAGCGATTTTTAATATCATATACATATTTAGCTATAAGATATTGTCCCCATTAGTTTTGGTTTTTTTTTTTTTAAATACTTTCTAAATCCTAAGCTTTACCTCATTCTTGTCTTATATTATATAGTATTATAATATCAATAACAATATTAAACAAATATATATTCAACCGATGCGGTGTTGAGAATACAATTTAATTTAATAAAAGCTCATGAATTTAAAATAAAAATGAATGAATGAATAATTTATTAAGTAAAAATTATAATTAAGATTATGATCTTTGTTAAATTGAAATCTTTAAAATTTTATTATGGTAAAAAATAATCGTAGACTTTTAGTGACCAGAAACAAGCAAAAAAAAAACAAAAAAAATGAAAATAATAGTTAAAAATTTAACAAATTTTACTTTTGGCGGGCAATCAACTAAATTAATGATCAGTTGATGATCTTTAAGTTAATCTGCTTAAATTTGTCTATAATTAAATATTAAATATAAGTTAATGTTTCATAATTTTGATCACACTTTATAACATTTTCTAAATTAGTTATTAGGTTAATTGGAAATAATTCCAATTTAATCTTTTTAAGCCTCCGAGTTAAATTTGTTTTATTTTTATTTTCAGGCATTTCCAGTCAATTAGAAATAATAGAAAAATTTGAAAAAAAAATTATCTAATAGTAACAGCTATATCTTAAATAGAAATCATTTTTTTTTTTTTATATTTATTGAATTGGCTAAAATTATTTATAGACGTGTTAATATAACTAAATAGGTTAAGTATTTCGAAAAATTTTTTCCGACACCTAGATATATAGGAAAATAGTAGGAATATTTAAAATAATAAGTAAAAGATATTCCATATAAATTAAAAATATCCAATATATTAAAGTTTTTATTCTGATGATCACAATGAAAATTCTATGATCAAAAATAATAATAGCGTCGGTATAGTTAGAACTGTACAAACTGACTATCTGCAAATTTTACATTTTTGAATTATATATATATATGTATCCAACTTAAAAAAAAAAAACTTTTATCTAGAAATTCGTAATCTATAAGAAAACTATTATAGAGTAATCATAGTTTGTCTATGTACATTTTCTCTGTAGAAAATTACCGTCAATTTTTCTCAATTTTTTCATCATACAATTTAAAGTAAATAAACAAAATAAGCGATATTATACGGTATTATACCAAATTTGAGATAATGTTTTCAAAATTAAGGTTTAATGTATCCATTAAACATTATACAACCCATCTTATAAAAATTTTATTGAACAGGTGTAACAATTAAGGATACTACTGAAAACATTGTTAAGTTTACAAAAACCTAAATGAATATTATAATAATTAAATATTAAATAATTAATTGCACTATGAATTAAAAAAAATAAAGATCATCCATCAACATTTATTTTTCTTCTTTACCCTCCTATAAGGAGCTAGGAATCCAATATTTTACTATATACTTCAGTTTTTGGACTTATTCATTTAACTGTTGATTATTTGACTGTAGCATACAATATTATTAAACACAAATAAATATTTTACTTGTGCGCCATCTATTATCTTGTGCAAGAATTATTAAAATTTTTTTTATTTTATTACACGAGTATATTTAGATATGTTCTTAATTTTATTTAATTATGTTATACTAATTACATGTTATAAAAAAAATGTATATAATTTTTATTAATCTATATGATTCAACGGAGGTTTGAACTTTCGAATGAAAGACCTGTGTCTTAACCACGACACCATCTACTAGATTAACAATCAACATAATATTGGATTATTTTTTAAAACTTAAAATTTATATTTAAAGTGATTTTCAACAGCTATAATAAGATTAACAATATTTTAAAAAGTGATGTCAAACAAAATTATTATTTTTAATTATCCTGCTTGATCTCTTATTATCTAATCCGTGCACCTTACACATTTCATTTTTTTTGGAAGCGAAATATTTTTAGCTTATATTTCAAAACCATTGGGGTCAAATTAATGGCATGTAATAAATAAAAGTAATATATATAATTAAAGAAATAGACAATAATTGTATACATAATATACCTAATTATAGGGTAATATAACGTGTAGAAAACGTATAAAGTTTTGCGCTTGTTTATATTTATTAAAACACCTACTATAGGTAGTTCTACTACCACCGTCTTCATGAATATTGTCGTTATTATTTAAGATGAAATAACATCCTAATTTTATTTAACATTGAAACTAAAGTTTAATATCTTAAAAGCTTGTTTTGATGAGGTCTTACTGTTCATGCAGTATTATAAACCATACAAAAGCAAAAGACAAAATATATTATTTGTTTTTAAATATAGGTACAATCATTTCATAATTTGAAATTCTTTCAATTTATAAGAACCAATATTTTGGTCAATTCTTAAGGCACAAAACCGAAGTTTACTTAAATAAATTTATTAACGCTTCAATTAAAATTACATTTATACAAAATTAATATAGCACTTCAAATAAAAGCCCCTTAAGAAATTTTTACTTTAAGTAAAGTCATTTTTATTTTAAATGAAGATTTTTTACTTAAAGTGAAGAAATTTTTACTTTAAATAAAATTTTTTTCTTTACAAAAAATTCTTCGAACAAAAAATAACCCAAAACGAATTTTCCATATTTTTCATTATATATATTAAGAGTTACTCGTAAATAAGATTATTATTTTTACCATTCTTTCAATGGTCAAGGGAAAATCATAAAAATCAACCAGATAAATTGAACGTAGTTCCTTCGAATATTGTTGAACTTTGATCACCCAAAACAACCCACTTTAAAAAACAACTTTAGGATAGGAACTTTAATATATAAATGTACAGTTTAATTTGAAGATGTGATTTGTTGGATCAGGATGTGATTCTGTCCGGTTAAACAATTCCAAAAATCTTATAATTTTATTAGAAATAGTGGCGAATTTTTTCGATTTTAAAACGTCGTTGAGTTTTTAGTTTTTTTTTTTGTTATGTATAAATTTATATTTTATATAAAGGTATACATAAGTTACCTATACTTAATAGTTTATTATTGTTTGTTATATTGAATCGTTTTACTAAAAAGTCGAAGAAAAATATCATTTATGATATTTTTTTAGGAAAACCCCTTATTTAAAAAAATCCAAATATTTAAATTTTTCAAATCAAATAATTTATTTATCTTTAAATTTAAAACGATAATATTGTGTTTCCTCTTCATTAGCCAAAAAAAAAACCAAAATTACATGAGTAATTATAAATTTTTTTATTAATTCATATGTAACATATGTATATATTTTTTTTCAATATAATATTATTATATTACGAAATAAGATACTCATATAATCTATTCAATTTAAATCATAGATACATATTTCAATTTTGTTTGATTAAGATAAAAAAAAAAAAAAAATTAATAATTAATAAAATTTTTCAAAACACTTGAAGGTGTATGTTTTTATTTCAAATTCTTTAATTTTTTATGTAATTTTATATTATTAAATAAAAAATATTTATATATAACTATATTATATATATATAATATACGTATATATGCTTTTAATTATGATTGTTTATTAAAAAAAAAAGAGTGATGATTTGAGAGTAGGTAATTTTGTGGCAATTATAAAATTACAATAATTCCCTTTAATTATAATTAAATTAGTAAAATTTTTATAATTTTCAATTTTCAATTTTTGTTTCCTACATTAGGTTTATGTACATATAGATAAAATATATATTTTGTAATATATTTATGTATTTTCCAGTGATGGAAAACATAATATTAATAGCATGTCTTTTCGTCATAATAAAAATCAAATCTAAAAACGAACGTAATGAATATCATTTTATAGATATTGTCATATTGACCTCATGCTCACCTTGTTTTAAGCATTGCTTTAAGCTTCACGTTGTACGTTATGTACACATTTTTTGAATAGAAACAATGATAGCATCAATTTGTTGTCATTTAATAACAGAAATTTTTCAAAATAACGAACATCTTTTAAATTTTAGCCTGAAGTTGTAATGATCTTGTATTTCAAATTAAAAAAAAAGTAAATAAATTGGAAAATATGGATATAAAAGAAGTTATAAACTTTATAATATTTTACTTAATATTTTTTTGATTTTATTTTTTTATGTTGAGTAATAAATCACAGTATTGTTAAAGTGAAAAGAGCAAGTAAAAAAAAAGTAGAAAATACATCACTCTTGCTTCCTTTCGCATCTTCTTGTTGGTTCAGATATCATTTAAATACACAATATACACATATTCTATAGTTATGCGACAAAGCGACGCGAATATTGGATCACCACCTTAACCGTTATATTACGTTAAATTATAAAATAAATAAAAAATTAATTAAGAACGATTTTAATGCGTTTTATTCAATTATAAATTTTAAAAAATTAGAAATTATTATTTTTATTTCATTTTATTTAGCAGAATTCACATATTTATCCTCTGAAAATATTTGATCTATTCTATTGTTTTTCTCTGCACTACCATTTATAACAAACAAATGTTTAACTGTCATGACCTTTATTATTGTTGTTCATAATGGTGATAACATAATTAATAATGTCAGAATATTTTATGACCAAATTTGAAATAATATTTTAATGATATTCCAAAAAACAAAATATAGGATTACAAAATTTTAGAAATTTTTTGAGTGGTGAATTAAAATTTGCGTTATAGCATTTCGTTAAACAATAAAAAGTTTTTCCATTACTGATATTTTCATTCTTCATATAATAATATGATAAAATTATAACATTTTTTTGTTATTGCAGTCATTAAAACATCATTAGTTTTTAAAAATGTATATGAAACAATTCCATATTAGTGGTTTTGATTTTTCAGTTCATTTTTTTTTTACCCTATAAAATATGTATATAGAGACATATATTTATATACCTATTCTTTTTTAATGGTTGCTTTTTTTTATCATATTTTTACCAATCATTACTAAAATAGTGAACATATTTGTAAATTAATAATTTAATTGGATACAATAGGTCAAATGCATATATCAATCAATTTTAGATTGTGGTTAACCGCGATAATTGTAAAAATTAATTTAAAATACATTTTATAGTTCAAAAATAAAATTAGTAAGGTAGTTTGTAATAGTAAAGGTTTTTACCGGTGCGCATTTTCAAAAGGACAATTAAAAATATTCTTGATTACTTTTTTTTTGTAAACTATAACTTAAAAGTAATCACATATCTAATTTTTATGTAAGAAAAAATTGTGAAAAATCAAGTAGCATTTTCTTCAGTTTTAATGTTACCCTATATAAAATCGTTCTAGATTTACATTATAAACGTATTTAGATTGAAGAAAAGCAGAAGTTGGGATAGAAATATTAAAAACTAGAACTTTTTAGACTTTAAGGTGTTATAATAGGGTAAATAGGATTTTTTCTGACTTTGAGTAGTACAGCCTGACCATGTACTAGTCAAAGTCAGAAAAGTGCATAAAAATAATTAAAAATATTTTCATAAAATTAATTTTTTAATAAGAACTAATAACTTCTTCAGAATACGTGCGGACGTAAAGGCAAAGTGCAAACTAATAAATAAATTTTTCAATAACTGTTTTTTTTTTTAAAATGTGCTAAAAATGGCAATTTTTTTTCAAAAAATAATTAATTTGCGTAGAAGATAGATTTTTTAATTTTTAATTACATCAAAAAAAAAATTAATATCACTATCAACGGATTGGTTAAGTTGTCATTGTAAACTTTTTTTTTAAATATCATTGATTAAATTGAAAAGATTATTAAATAAATATTATTTTGTTGGTATAAATGTTACTCAAACAAAGTAAAAATTTAAGTTAATCTAACATGCTATCGCGAAATCAATCTAAAAACATGTTAAATAATATAAGGATACAAAATTCTGTTTAAAGTATTAAAGAAAATTGTTAATTTTGTCTAATAAAATTTTTAACACGTTCATTAATGTTTTGATAATAAGTTGTTGGTATTAAAATTATGTAATATTATAATTAAAAATCTCTTACCCTATTAATCCTATAATATTAATACAATAAATTAAAAAATATTTTATGATTGAAATTATCTTTCAAAAACTTATATTTTAAAAGAAATTTAAATCCCTATTTTGAATTATAATATAAACAAAACAAATTTATAATTGAAATATAGGGTAAATAAATAAAAGGTAACACAGTACGGGTACTAAATATAGGGTGTCTCACAGTACAGATGTACTTATGTGGTATTTAGTATGTTCCTGATTATTTTATGACAAATTAAATAGGTGTTATATAGGAATTATATAGGTGTTTAAAAATAGAGAATTTTCAGTTTTTGACCCCTTACAGCTCCTAAAAGAGGGACAACACTAAAATATTTACTGAAATGACTCATATATTTATTTCCAAAAATCTAACTTCTCTCAAAATTTCAACTTCTAGGTTACGTTTGCAGTTTGAAAATATGCCTTATAGAACCTATGTTATAACAATTTAAAGATATGACTTTTTCGAGCTTTGTAGGACTATAGCTTCGTAACGGATCGAGCTACAGAAAAAAGTTGTTCCACAAAATTAGCTTGTTGACTTTAAAGCTTTATTAAGTTTTGTATAAAATAGAATAATTTCAAAGATTTATCGAAATATAAAACCTGAAAATTTCAAAATGGCGGTTATTTTATATCAAAAAATTTCTGTAGACCCAATTTCTTCATAAAATGAATCTCGAAACATACTACATAAGCTTGAACTATAGACCGCGAAATACTTTAGTAGTGGTTTTTTCCTCTGATCCGATTTTCGGAAGAGCTTTTCGGATCTATAGCCTTCAGATCTATATATAATAATAACGGAAACCTTTTCAAAATCTTTTCAATTTTTGTAATCATTAGACAAAAAAAAACTTTAGCTCCGGAAAATTTTTCCGAAACGCGGCCCAGAGAAAAAAAACAATCTATCACATTTTGAAAAATTCGTATTAGTGGTATTTATGTTATTAAGGGGTGCATACGACACTACAAAAATTTGATATATTATTTCATATAAAATATTTCGGTAATTTTATAATCTTTTCGTTTCCTTCTGTTTCCTTCAATTTTTCTTATAGTCTTTTCTTATTTGTTTTTTTTAAATACTTCAACAATATGGCTGTTAATTTTGTTATGCTAGCAAAATAATTTTAATTTATTGTATCTATAGATTGCATCATTAAATATTTTCGTTGAAATAATCTGTAAGTCATTTCAAATATTAAGGAAAAATTTTTGAGATTATATCTTAATAAGTCGATTAGAAATGTGTCGAAAGATGATTATAAATTATATTCAATAATAGAAGTATTATAATATTGATTATATTTTAAAATCATACAATGTTATTATAAAGATTCTAATCATAATAAATTATTGACCAAACCAATTTTTCAAATTTCTATACTAAGATTTTTATCAATATACAGATATTTTTATTATAGGTTAATAAACTTCTATCAAATAAAATTATTATATACTATTAAATTAGTTATATTATATACTAAAATTCATTCCTCCTTTTTGTATTTTAATAAGCCAATTTTTGCGATGCAGTTTTAATCTAATTTTAAAACATTAATTTTAACACCATAAAAAGCCGCTCTATAAATTAATCATTTCCATATAAAAAAAAATAAAAAAAAAAACAAAACAGTATAATAAATTTTTTATTAACAAAACCTACAATTATTTATTTTTCCTATTGATAATTTGATCTTTATTTTCTACATACATACATATATAAGTTTAATGAAAGTATTGTAATAATAATAACATTTTAAAGAATTTTGAGATTTTAATTTTAAAAGAATACATTGGCATACTGGTGTTACATTGGTTTGCTTTTTTTTTTTTCATTAAAGATCAATTTTAAAAATATTTTCGTGTTCTTTGATAGGGTTACCAATGAATTTAAAATAAATCTTTATCTAACAAAAATTTTGAAAGGAAATAATCTAGAAAAAATAAATTACGAATTAAAAAAAACTAAAATAGAAAAAACAAAATAATCTCGAATGTTTTGTAAAATCATCAAAATTTCGCACCGAATTTATTTGTCTTATTTTTTGAACATATTCTGGAAAAAGCGTAAATACGCAGTTATTAAAAGCGTAGTTTAGGGAGTACTGATTTTGTAAGCAACCTATATAATTCAACCTAATTATTTTATGATATACATATTTCAATAATAAATCATTAAATATAGCAGGGACTGCCGCCCCAAATCTCTGCTAACCCAATTATTGAAATCTTGTCTTTATAACCAATTATAAAATACCCCGAATAATTCACAATTCCCAATATATATTATAAATATGTATATTAATATTCTGGAGAAATCTTATCTCATCATTTCCTATATCTATATTATATTCTTGAGAAATCGTATAACCCTGATTTTGTTACCAATTACCAGATTATAATTTTTTATATACGCGTTACGGTCCAATATATTACTAACAGGACCTACAATAATTTAAAACACATCTGAGAAATGATAATATTTCTAGTATATATAAGATATAAAATATGATAAAAAGCGAGATTTTACGGATTTGCAGAAAAGATTTTTTTTTTTTCGAGAATCCTTCCATACATGTGGAATCCCATCCAGTAAACCAAACTGTGCATATTTTGTATTAAGGATCTCAACCTAAAGTTTGATTTAAAAAGAGGATGATTTTGGTTAGTCAAAGTCCAACACTTTTGAAAACCCTTCCATAACCCTATTCTGTAAATTACAATGTACATTTTGTATTAAAGGTCCCAACCTATAAATTTTGGTTTAAAAAGAGGATGGTTTTGGTTAGACAAAGTGCAACACTATCTGGAAGAATCACTTGCAATTCTTCTGGGTGACTTTTGAAATTTTCCACCGAGCCTCGTAAAAAACGATAAAAAAATTGAATTGTGAATAATTTGATGATCCTTCTATGGATAACGTTCGTGTCTGTTGTAGCTTGAAACGAAAAAAGAAGAATTTACGATGAAACTAAATAATAAAATATACTTTTACAATGACACAACATTTGTTATGCATAGCTTAATATTTCTCTGAAACCTATTTTAATAAGTCGGTTTAAGGGTAATAATAAGACTATTCATTGATAAGTTGAAACGTGTTCAAAAGTTTGTTAAGCTTTGCGTCTTTTTGTTTTTTAGTATATTCCCTGCCACATAAATGTGAAAAGGAAATTATACAGCCTTTCCTTTTCAGGCTGTAAATGTCATGAGGAGGAATTATTCTTCCTCGAAAACACACTCCCTCCCTCGAACCCACACTCCCTCGGTGATTACAACGTATTTCATATACGCTCTTACAAAAAAAACGGGAAATATCTTTGGGGAGGTAATATAACCGAACGAATTATTATAACTAATGCAATTGAATCAAATTTGAAAAAGAACACACTTTACTGCTTATTATACAGAAACGGAGTTATAATCGTACTGCCGGTATTATATACGAAAAAGTATAGATGAAAATACAAAATTATATATCATTTTTAGCACATTTCCAAAAAAATTTTGAAAAAATGTGCTTATTAGTTTCACTCTGTCCGTCCGTCCGTCTGTTTACAAAACTTCCACACCGTTAAAGATAGAGAAAAGAAAATAATTTTGTGGAACAACTTTTTCATGTAGCCCCACCCATTACAGAGCTACAGCCCCTCAAACTTTGGAAAATCCCTATTTTTAAATGCAGATATCTTATGTTCTGTTTAAGATTTTTTCAATCTGAAAACGTCATTGGACAGGTATTTTTTTTAACTTTATAAATTAATATCAAAATTATACAAGTTTTTTAAATTTAGTATTTAAATTTACCGTTATGTGAAAACCAAATTTTGCATGATTTTTCTACTTTCATAGCTCCGGTACGCTTCTAGATAAAGGCTTGAAATTTTGAGGCAAGAAAGAACTTTTAGAATTAGTATAAGTTTGCTCAGAAATTTTTTTTGGACCACCCCCTGTTTATGAGCTATTAGGGCTTAAATAATTGAAAATTTGCTATTTTTAAACACCTGTAACTTAGGAACCTGTACACATTCTACTTCTGCAAGATATAAAAATTAAAGCTACAGTAATATATTTTTATGTGTGTTAAAGGTTTATTTTAGTTGTAGAGGGTTCCACAGTTGCAGCTCTTCAAAATTGCGAAAAAGCCCCATTTTCAGAAGTATATGCCTCAGGGTATATGCCTCTGCGTAATAGTTTTACAATCTAAACCCACTAGAAGACCAAACATTTTGTTATATCCATAAATTCATATCAAAATTATGTAATATTTTGTAATTTACTATTTAAATTTACCGTTATGGGCAAACCACATTTTGCATGAAATTTCTTTTTTCATAACTCCGGCACGCCTTTAGATAGGAACCTGCAATTTTGAGACAAGAAAGAACTTTTAGAATTAGTATAAGTTTCCTCAGAAAATTTTTGGTGACACCCCCTCTTTAAGAGTTATTACACCTCAAAAATTGAAAATTTGCTATTTTTAGGCACCTGTAACTTAGGTACCTGTACAAATTTTTCTTCGGCAAGACATGCAAATTAAAGGTTCAATAATATATTTTTACGTGTATTAACGACACTTCTAAACAGTTTGTATTAAGTTTTAGAAATGTGCGCTTTTAAAAACCGTTGGTTTACATTCTACCTTGTTAATGTTAAACATCCAATATATTCAAAAGGTTTAACAAGTTTAAAAACAGATTTATTTTTTTTCTAAGAAAACTACAGCTGATGCATTTTTTCCTCGTTATACGTAAATATTATCATAAAAAATTTATGTAAAAAAAAATTACAATTTAAAGTAATAAAAAGAGTAACTTTTTTTGTTTTTTTTTTTTTTTTTATTAGAAAACATGATGTTATTCAGTTTTTTATTTAATACATAAATTTTTTCATCACAAAATCAAATTAATTATGTACATTTTATATCAAATACATATAACATAATATAATATATTTACATATTATATAAATATTATTATATTACACTAATATGTACATATATTATTATTTGTAGGTATACCTATTGTATAAATATTTATTGGTATGCAAATTAATGATCCAAAATCGATCAGTTTATTGGCACCTATTTGGACATAATAACTTTTCATAATACCTGACCATCACAATATTTTATTATTATGTGTATGTGCGTGTAGACATTTTATATCTGTAATTTTTTTAATACAATGCAATTTGATTGAGTCAAGGTGTTGGAGATAATGCCTTCTATACACCCGGAGGAACGAACGATGGATAAAAAAAATAAAAAAAAATAAAAAATAAAAAGAAAAAAGTGAAACAGACGATGACTCTAGATATCTTATCGTTCTGTTTTTATTTTTCCTTTCTTTTGTTTATCATTGTTTCCTTTCTACTGTATTCGAATTCGGGTTATTTTCTTTTTGATGGATTCGTATTTTTTTTTGTTTTTAAACATATTATTGATCACGATCGATCAGTTCTCTGACAATGTCATAGAATTACTTAACCTGTTCAAAATTCTTTTTTTTTTTGTAAATGTTCGATTGGTTGGAACGAACGAATGGAATTGATTTAAAAGAAGAATGAATCTTTATCTTGAATATATAGTAAATATGGGTGACCAGATTTTAATGATTGAAAAAGTGATAAAAATTGATTTATGTTCACTTTATAACAGTTTTTAAAAATATATTGGTAGGTAACATTTATTTAAGTATTATTCTATAACGGTGATTTATTAGTACCCAAATATAAAAATACTTATTCTAAAAGGAATACTAAAATAGGATTTTTTTTTTGTTTTCATAAAAATATATTTTCATGTATAAAAGTAATGTTATGCTTAAGGTACATAATATTAATTGCCTTTAAAACTTTTATTTTACGACTTTAAGCTATTTTTACTTTTTCGTTTTATCAAATAAAAGTTACTTATACTATACTAAAAATACTATAATAAAAGTACTTAAAAAAATGGGAGTAAAGAAGATGTTTTTTTTTCTTTTTAATTTTATTATTTTATTATAGTTTTAACTGCAGTTTCATATAAGAAAAACTATAATTTTCCGGTTACATAATTATTAGTTTAAAAGATTTATTTATTACGCAATTTACTTTTAAAATCACCAATGTCTATTTTTTTTAAAGATATTATAATGGTTAACTGTTTAGTGGTTCACTAACATTTACATACATATTTATTATATTATAATGTATTAAACTGAATCAAATATTATTTCGTTATTATTTTGAAATATTTTTTTACATTTGGTTCGAAATACAAATAAAAGTAATATTGAGGAAAGGTATATTAAAAGGAAACAACAATTTATGCAACTTTTAGTTGACAAAAACGTATTTACAGCTGAAACAATAAAATTGACAATAGAAAAATATTTTTAATTTATGCCATCAGTTTAAATTGTTGAATTGCTATTTTTTTTTTTTATACATTCCAAGATTTTTTTAGGGCTCTATAAAATTGAAATTTTGAAAATTATTTTTGATATTTAATTCTGGTCTAAAACTGGATTAAGCAATTTCGGCAATTTGTTATAAAAAGTAATCCAATTATTATATTCAAAAAATTAAAATTAGATTATATAACTAATATATTTTTATTAAATAGTATCTATACTTTTAAAATTAATTTAAGCAAATAAATTGATATATTCCTCCCATAACTTTCTTTCATACTACATGAAATACATGAAACAAGAGAAGATTATCGAGAATAAGATGACGCCAATATTTTATTTTATAGATATTTTGTTGGTATAGGAATTTTATTGAGAAGAAATAAAAACATTATTTCCTCCTCTTAAACATTTCAAGCGAAAGGAGGCATAGGCTAAACCCTATACCTTAAAGATCTTCAGATAGTACACCTTGGCAAATGGAAATTCCATTCTAATTTCTAATTTCTACATCTAGAATATGGGGCAGCTTGACGCCGGAAGTATTCCTTAAAATTGGCAATCATAATGTGTATGATATCGATAAAATCAAGAACAATTTAAACATTTTTACTTTAAATAATCCTCCCAAAATCCAATAACTTCCTATATTTCCCAATTTCCTTTATTCCTATTCCTTTATTCATATTTTCCCAATACCTAAGCAAAACACTACATTGTACCATTGGTTTTAACCTAATGTTTGGTTTAAAAGGGAGGTTACGTTTAGTTGGTTAAAGTCCATCACTACCAAAGAGAATTCGCTCATTAATCTCATTGGTATCAATCGAAATTTCACCCTTTGGTAACAAAAAAAAAACAAAATTCTGATGATAACTACATTATTGTGAAAGGTTTATTCTATTTTTCAATATTAATTTTAATTTTAAATGTTAGATTCAGTTCTATTTCCTATTTCATTCCTCATTAGCTATAATAGAACTGAATTTTACCTATAGATAACTTCTAAAAATCTCTTTAACTCTCATATCTTTACATAAAAAATTACTAAAAAGATCTGTGAGTTGAAATAATTAACCTAAAAAAAAATTTATTTTATAATCAAACATTGATAATCCAATCATAATTCTGCATTAAAGATCATCGAATATAAAATAAGTACCACTTAAATATTTAAAAACAAACATTTTTTTTTATATATTTTTTTAAAAATCTTATAAATTTTATTTAAAAACGCTAAAACTCTTTAAATATTAAATTCGATAGGTACACATTAGATAGGAATAAATGATTAAAAACAAAATCTTAATGTTAACTCAATAAAATATTCAATAAAATGTTAAATATGAAACTTTAAAAAAAATTAAACATCTGGACACTCTTTATATTTATGTATAATTAACGTATTTGTATGTATGTATACATATTATATATTATAAATATATATATAAATTGTTGCGCAAAGTCTTGTTATACTTTTAGTTATTTGCAGGCAATTTTAAAAATACCTCATTAGACACTTTAGTAAATTAACAATACCCTATACTATATAGTATTATATATATATACAATATGTATTTATATAAGTATATATATATGAAATATTATATATTATCTACTAACTTGGTTTTATTTATAATAACCGTAATTATAAACAAAATTCACACCTTTAGGTCGTTTTATGATTTACCGCATCTCAAAGTTTTTAATTTTTATCGTAAACGATTTTGTTTCCAATTTAAACCACTATCTTCATTTTATATTTATACAATTATTCTATTTTGTTATTACACATAGTATATAAATATATACATATATATATATATATATGTATGTAAATAAAGAAAATTGCATGTTAAATTATAAGATATGTGCAGTATCGGACAATATATGAATAAATAAAAAATGTTCAAATAAATTTTAGTTATATATAGGTAAAATTATTTGTCGTTTGTGATATATGTGTATGTGTACATATTATACTATAGAAATTTCATCCGTATAGGAAAAATTTTCCAAAGGAATTATGGAAATTTTATTAAAATTATTAATAACAAAGAACACAAATTAAAATTATTCACTCATATATACCTACATATATACTTATATAAAAACTAATTAAAATAATTGTTAAATATCTCATATTGTTTCGACCTTCTATTATAGTCCAGTTTAATGTAGCACAGAGCACTTATATGGATTTTGTAAATATATTTTATCACAAAATTTCCGTCGGTTTCATTTTTTTAATTTTAAAGATACAAAATTCTATAGGTAACAGAAGAAACGAGGAAGAGTGCAGTAGAGTAGACTGTGTCAACTCTGGGATACCCGTATGAACGTAATATATCCTATTTCTATAAAACTTGATCATCTTTTAAAAACATTCAGATGTTTTAGTACCGAACTACAGAGATATATTTATGTAAATTGTGGAGTTGTATGACAGCTACCCGAATCTATTGCGCCTAGCTTCATTAAGTTCCAACAAATGCAAGAAGCCTAAACCGGCTGCTTTAGACCAATAAAATTTTACAAAAATTTTTGGCATGCAACTCGACTAAATTTCAGATAGCTAGATTCAATAGACACTGAGTTATTTTCATTTAAAAAGAGAAGTTGTGTGGCAACTACCCGAACCTGTCGTATTATCACAACCAAATTTTACAGAAGTTATTGCCATAAAACTGGATCATCATTCGCAAAATTTCAGATACCTAGATTGGATAGACACTGGGTTATTTCCATTTAAAGAAAGAAGTTGTATGGCAGCTACTCGAAGCCGGCGGCCGAAAATGCTGGAGTTAAATAGCAAAACTAACAATTTTGCAAAAGTGACGTAAAAAAAATTTCAGCCTCCTAGCTCCTTTATTTTTTGAGTTATCGTGCGGACGGATGGACGGACGGACTGACATACATGGCTTAATCGACTCAGAATTCGATTCTGAATCGATCCATACCTTTGACACTATATCTAGCTCGGCTCCTTTAAGGTGTCACAAACGTAATGGTAAATTTATTATATCCTTGAACATAGTTCATACGGGTATAAAAATAAATAGGTAACCTATAAATAAGATAATTTTTTTTTTGTAAGGTGAAAAAACCAAAAATTTTTGTCTTGTTTTATAATTTTATTTTTAAATTTTTAATTTTGTTTAGATTTAGTAATTTCACACGCATGAATAAATTAACAAAAATGGTGCAAAAGAGGAAAAATTTATTCAATATTCATGTAGGTAGATTATAGATACTAATTATTTTTTTTATTTATAAATTTCTATATTTTAAGTATTGCTCTTAGATCCTTTGACAATAAAAATTGTAATACCATTTTCTTTTTTATTTTGTTGTAGGGAAAATAATTTTCTTTATTTAATTTAAGAAAAAAAATTTTTTATTTTGAATTTTGTTGAAGCAGAATTATCGGTTGTGTAAATGCTAACGAATTTTAATTTGAAATTATTATTTGCAAATAAAATTAATTTTTTATTTGTTTTAAGTGTTATGTTCTGTAATTATTCATTAAAAAATTAATTTAATGACACTTTAATGCAAAAATTGAAAAAATGCGCATTATTTATTACCCGGCGAGAGCATGCAGGTTAAAATCCTTCACAAATTATGAAGAGTTTTTAATAGAAAAATTATTAAAAGTAATTTTCAATTACATAATTTCACTTGTCGAATGTATATCATGTACTAAAATATACTAGAACCTTGTTAGTCACGGAAAACCTCTCCCATAGAAACTACACATATTGTATTGAATATCTAATGGTTATATATATGGAATATATTGACCTAACACAATCAGCGACAGGAACCTCTGTCTGTTTGCTAAAGTAAAAACAATTGGGCAAGAAATTATAAAAAAAAGGGGGTGTTCGACAGACACTAATCTGATCGCTTTTGACAGACACGTCGAAAGCCATCAGGGTACATAGCAAGAGCAGCACTGTAATGGAACCTGTAAGGATGGCGCATACGAGTACATCCCAACAATACCCGAAATGCACGATCTTGTCGTCAATAAATAGTACATGGGAGAAGCTAACTGCTTAAAACAGATAAAGATGCCTAGTCAACATCCTGTGCTCTCAAGGTGAATAATATATTCTAGGTATTAATAAGAGTATATATATTTAGATAGACCATATCTAGAACGAAAAGGTTCTGGAAATAATTTAATAAAAACAAAAATATTCAATTATTTAAATAAAATATAGTATCACTATCATTTTCTATATGAAATAGATACAAAAATCATTACCGCACCATATTTGAAATGTAATGAAATTGAAAAAAAAAACATGAACTAACAATCATATTATTATAACAAAAAGAAATAATCATACTAAACATAGTTATAAAAGCTTATGCTATAGGAGTTGTCTAGGTAATTCAGTATTACAACCCTACTCAAGAGTCCATTAGTGTTGACGGATGAAATATTTCTAAACTAAAAATTTTGCTTTCTAGCACATTTTTTTTTGTATGATACAACTGCTAATATGTAATCACCGTTTATAAGTATCAGTTTTCTTTAAAATTAAAAGCAACACAATAATCTATAAATATTGATAGTTTCATTAAAATTTGGAAAAATTCTTCACAGAAAATTGAAAAGTCTAAAAATGTTGAAATACGAAATACCTACTTAAATAAAATATAAAAATAGTTATATAATTATTATTATTATTTTATTTTCAAGTGTTAGTAAATAACCCTTCAAAATTTTTTGGACCCTTTGCCTCTTTTCGTTTAGGAAGTGGACCATCTAAGAATTACAGTTTGTACTCATTTTTGATATGACTACATTATTGCTGAATTTTAGTATATCTGATGTAATTACTTGATTAGGGTTATATGGACATGGAGGTTATTGTTCAAATTTATATTTGTGGGTGGCCTTAGTACATCCGAGCCTTATCTTAGTGAGTTTCACTTTCAGGTTTCGTTTTATTTTTTCTACTGCTTTGATCTAGCTAATAGTTAATATAATTTTATATAAATAAATACCACATAAGAGTATTGTGATTTGATATAATATAAATATAGTAAATGTTTATATAAAATGTACTTCTAGAACTTCTCTCTAAAAAATCTTTTAATATTAAGTGAATCAATGCAATAAATTTTAGCCAATACTGTTTATATACATTAAAAGTATCACATATCTATATACAATATATTATATTATTTTTTGTTTAAATTAAAATCTGGCCGTTATCAATTTTTTACATTATAAATACTAAACACAAATACATATGTATGTATATGTTACATATATTTATATTGTATTTTGTTATATTTGCATTAACATATTTTATTTTAAACATGTTTTCAATATTGATATATTTACAGGTAAAAAAAATAATTAATAGTTACTTATCATGTATTTTATTCCTGGGCCACAATGTAAAAAAAAACAAAGTGCAGAATGATGCAAAAATAGGATTATTGTGTGATAATATGGACGACAAATTAATGACAGTAAGAAAAAAAAAAAACAAGGAAAAAGAAACTCTAAAATTGAAGAAAGTAACAAAAAAAAAAAAACAACAAATCTGTTTTTGTAGTGTAGGTTAATAAGTTTACACAGTTAAAGGTGTTAACAAGATTTCACTGAGTGCGAAAAATGAAAGAATTGACGAGAAGAAAAAAAAAAAGAAAGAAAAGTAATAAAAATTACAATTTATTCATCCGGTAATTTATAAAATACATATACTAATATATATGTATATTGAATCATTTACTTTTATACATATATCTTTTATACATCGTACAGAAATAATGAACAAACAGTAATAGTATAGTAATATTGTAAAAAAAAAAAAAAAAATAAAAAAAATTATCACTTTGTTTTACTTACCTTTAAGACATTTTAATAAAAGTTGATTTTATTCATTGAAGTTAAAAATTAAAAAAAAAAAAAGAATCGATTATCATTTAAACAGAAGTGATCACGTTCAATATTTAATTTTTATTTTTTTTTATTTTTATTTTGCACCATCATCAGGTTAAAAATTGAGATGACTTTGATGACGACCGGATTAATTAGTTGCAAATTTCAATTTATGCCATTTTTTTTTTTTCTTACAACTTGAAAATGCAAATTTTTTTTTTTCTTTTTTTTTTTCTAAATTACCTTAAGCGCCTTTTTTTGTTGTTGGTTTAGTTTTGTTTTTTTTTTTTTGTTTAATTTCGTTTTATATAAATTATATTATATATTTCATTATGTAAATTGTTTGAAAAATTTTGTTGTCTAAGATTGACTGAGAAATTGTTTAATGTGCAACAAAGGTGTTGACAAGAAAATCAATGTATGATGAATGAGATGGCTTTGTTAAATAAATTGGTTACAGTAAAAAAAAACAATATTTATTAGCTACTTTAGTAAAACTTTTTTTTATTTTTTTATTTTTTTTATTACTTTGTTTTTTTTTTTTTTTAACATTTTTCAAATAAATTATTTTTAAGTAATTTATGACTAAGAATAAATATCATAAAAAATAAATTGAAATGCTAAAATTTAGTTTGAAAATAGTTTAAAAAAAAAAAAAAAAAAAACAGGAAAAAAAGTGAAATAAAGTTAACTTTTAGTACACGAATGATGAACATTTCATTAAAGGCAGATTGATTTTTTTTATTAAATACCTATTAACATTTTAATAAATTCAAACACTTACAAATCATAAATCAACGTAACACATTGATATATAAAACTCATAGTAATTAAAACTACTATTGAGGCACCTATTTATGATTTCCATAAAATTTATAAATTTTTCCTTATAGTCTACTTTTTATAATTTTCATATTTTAAAATTGGAATGAGATTGATTGCTTTTTAAATTGTTTGCAAATTAAACAAGGCAGTATGTCAAAGTTAAAGGTTTTTAAAGGAGCACATTTTCCAAAAATATTAAAAAAAGTTTAGAATTTAATGTGATTTGCACCAAATTTTGTATATATAAAAAAAAATTGTGAAAAATTAAGAAACACAAAGCTCAATACTGTTTAGGAAACCCTATATAATTTTTTTTTTTTTTCTTAAAAGAGGTCGGAATGTTCCTCCTTGGTAGTGTCAGATTCTTACTGACTAAACCCACCTCACTCTTTAGCCAATATAATGGGGTGAAATCCCTATACCTGCTAACGCCTGTATCATTCCTATATCTTGACTAAGGTATAGGGATAGGACAAATAGGATTCGGAAAAATTGGATTGGGAGTGGGATTGTAGGGAAACAATGAATCCGCATATTATTAATACTACTTTGCTAACAATGAGAATAGCTGTTACAACAGTTACAACATGCAGTCATCAACATGCATGAGGTAACTATTGAAGACAACCACCACTGCCACTGTAGTAGCTATTGTTATTGGTATTAGTACTACTTATTAATATTATTATTTTTTACTACAGAGTCAGGGCTATCAGTGGATTACAACGTGCAGTAGTATATAAAACCTTCATACATGATATAACCAAAGACAGCTCCACTCTATATAAACGAAAAATTACTACATTTTTTTTTTTATTTATATGAATTAACCTGAGTTGTAACACAAGATCCTCTGATTCAAAAACTGGCGGCTTAACCACTACGCAATGAATCAGATTATAATTAAGAAAAACTGTTAATACATGTGAAAATATTGAAACTTTAATTTTTGCGTTTTACTTTAGAAAGATTTGTGCAGATTCCTAAAGATGTCTAAAAATATATAGGATATGTAAAAATAGCAAATTGTGGTTGTTTGAACTCTTATAGGTCTGCAACAGTATACAAAAATATTTTTTGAGATGAGTTATACTAATTCTGAAATATCTTTCTTCTCTCCTATTCTAAATTTCTTTATTCTACCTAAACGAGTGCCGGGGGTATAGAGGAAACAAATTCTTGCAAAATTATATTTTCACATAACTGTGAAAACTCATCACAATTAAAATACTTAAATTAACAAACTTACAAAAAACGTACAAAAAGGTCAAGTCATTTGTCTTTTTTAACTTAAAAAAAAATATTAAGAAGAACCTGAGACATAAATAGGGCTTTTTCGAAATTTGAGAAGATATAGTTCTGTAATGGGTGGGACTATATGAAAAAAAAAATTGTTCCACAATATTAATTTTTTTTTTGACACCTATCTATGGTTAATATTTCATTGTTTTATTTTAAACGGTGTAGAAATTTTGTAAAGAGAAAGAGGGACGAATGAACAGAAGTAATAAGCTAAATTTTCAGAATTTCTTAAAAAATGTGCTTAAAATTAATTGTCGAAAAAATAATTGAATGGAAATTAACTAAATAAAATGATAAAAACAAAAATGTTTTTCTTTTAATTTTTTTGTATTCCTTAATAAAAGAGTAACAGAAATCCGTTAAGAGCTTCTGCTTTTTCTTAGTTTCAGGTTTAAACAGTGTTAGTTTATATTGCATAATTTTTTTTACAAATATCCTTTTAATGTACCGTTATTATTCTAGATGTCTATTAATTTTTAATTTCGATTGATGACTTAAAGTCCAATATGGTCAGATTATGGTCTTAGTCTAATTTAAATATTACGATGTGACAAGGAATAAATATACGTTTCCTTTTACTGAGTATAAACTATAAAGTAATCTTTTACAATATTCCAAATTATTAATTGTATCTGTCAGCATCGAATAATTTTTGTTATTTTGTTTCATTTGCAAAATGGAAATTTAAGGCTCACATCACACTTGAATCATTTTTACATAATATCACACCCTAAGATATTATTTTATTTTGAGAGACCTAATATTAAACAATATTATACTCGAATTAAAGATAGAAACCTATAGATTTATAAAATTGTGTATAAGATTTAAATGCATAATTTAATTGAATAATTTGTTATTTTTGTCTTATTATATTTAAAAAAAAAAAAAAAAATCTTTGAGTGATTCAGGAATAATATAAATATTTAAAATGAAAATATAAGTTAGTATCTAACAGTTAGTTTTGTATAATTTTCGATTAATTCATAATGCAATTAAAATTAAAAGGTACCTACATAATAAATTTGTGAAAAAAATGCTTTTAGAAAAAAAGACTAGTAGTTTAAGCTAAAATTAGGCTTTTCGCATAGTAGTAATTTAATAGATTTTTTTAATTTTTGTAAATTTCATGGACTAACAGTACCCGTACGAACATAATTCTGAAGGAATAATAAATTTTGCCATTTCGTTTGTGATACCTTAAAGGAGGCGAAATAGATATAGAAACGAATATATATATATTCTTGCTGAGGTTTGTGTTGAATAAGCTATGTGATTTTGGCCGCCCGCAAGATAACTCAAAAAATAATAGAGCTAGGATACTGAAAATTTACCATTTGACTTTTATATAAATGACAGTTGGCTAGCACATCGGTTGAACTTATTTAAGTAGCTATGATACAAAATTTTTTGTTTTATATAAGCTCTGAAAATTTTGATTGATCTACCGCAACAGGTTAAGATGATTGTCATATACAAATGTGAAATTTAAATACTTATATCTTGGCAATTAATTAAGCTAAACATCTGAAATTTTATAAGAGATGATCAACTTTTATGACAATATTTTGTGTTATTGGTTAATTTGGTTAAATGGTTTCAAGTCGATTTCATACAATTTCATAATTCGGTACTTAATTACATCAAATATCTAAAATTTTATAAAAGATAATTAAATTTAATCGAAAGAGTAAATATATATTCTACTCTTGCTGGTATCCTAAAGGTGACACAGTCAACTATATACACTCCTCTGTCACAATTAAAAAACCTATAGTATATTTTTGTTAGAAGATCAGTCTGTTGTATGATAGGTATATTTAAAAGATATATATATATAGTCACGACTATATATTTTTAAAAGATGATGCAGATACCATATTCAACTTTTTACTTCTTTAAATTTATCTATTATATTTTAAAATTAATGAATGTATGAATACATCTTTCTTTACTGAAAGATGTTATAAAAGGTGAAACTTAATCAATATCAATTATTTTGTTATCATTAAAAGTTTAAAATTAGTTAATCACGAATTTGTAAAATGTTGCTGCTAATCTTGGCATAATATTATAGTACGACATAATCGATCCTACATCACATACATTTTTTTTCCTTTGCATTATTCCCCAAATTTTATTTAAAAAAAAAAATTTAAGTTATAAAATATCTATGCACAAAATTTGTTTAGATCCAACTTAATTTTAGTTAAGTTAAAAGTTATGACCACTGTGATCTATACTGAAATAATATGGCATAATAATTTTTTTTTTGCTGCGAGTGTACTTTATCAAGAAAAATTGTTTCTTATGTATGTATGTATGTATGTACATTAATTATAGAACTTATTTTTTAGCTATATTCTGGTACTCTTTAGAGATATTAAAATATTTTCAAGATATATACAATTATTCGAATTTATATTTTTGTTAAAATGACACTAAATTAAAATTTTAATCAGTCTCAATAGTCAAAAAAATGTTTAATCCAAAGTGGTAAACCAATACCAATATATCGCAGCTTTTTCTGGTCACCAAAAACAGAATAAAATAAATTACTCATAAAAAAAAATTTTTTTTTTTTGGTGCTTGCAACTTGCCATTACCATTCATAAATCTTTAGATTTTCTAGGTTTCTTTTTAAATACACAGCGATTTAATGAAAAATAATAATGCATATAAATGTTTAATGATTTTCCTGGATTTTGTAACTGAAAAATAATAGAGAAATCGCTAAGGATAAAAATATATTTGGTCAATTTTTTGTATATTTTATCAACCATTTAATTTTAGTTGCCAAACATTTTAATTGGCATAAAAACACGTGCTATTATAATTCAAGCTAATTTGAGGTTTCTTAAAATTTAAAATTTCAGAAATTTAATAAAAACTATAGATTGAAGGACATTTGACCGATGCCAAGTTTGAAGATAATACTCGGTATGTCACCTAATACTGAAATAACAACTTCAGTCAATGTATTTTTCTTAATTTAAAAACTAAGTAATACTTTAAAATAATCTAATTTTTCTTTCATATTCCTGTATTACCTTCAAATCGATTTAAGACAATATCAAGAAGATTTTATATATCGCTAAAAAAAAAATTACTTTCTTTTTTCAATCTTTTTTTAACCAGATAAACAGAAATTAAAATAAAGCTAGCTAGACCAAGCATACAAATTTAATGCATCCTAATTATTTGACTTTCCAATCAATACCACAACATTATCAGTAGATTATATCTTAAGATATTCACCCTCAATTAAAATTGCAAAAAAAAAAAAAATTAAAAAGAAAACAATTGAATTTTCCATTGCTCTCCATATAATCTTTGTAATATATATATATATATATATATATATATATTTGTATATATAATTTATACTACAATGCTACAATAAGTATCAGCTTAAACAAAAATGAAAACTACAGAACAACACAGAATTTAATTTAACTTGGAAAATAAAATTCCAATGGAAAACCTGATATTTAATTATATGTATGTAATAGATAAAAATTCTCTCCAAAAATTGTCTTATACCACCGTTATAATAATAATATTTGTTCGGTTATTTTGAAAATTAAATGATTCCAGTGATGAACTTCTTCCTATTCCATTACCAAACCCAGATTAACCAACTTGAGTGAATACACAAAAAAAAAAACTGTTTAATATCTACTAGATACATCTGTTGTATTTCCAAAAGAATTCCAAATTACATTATTTTCAATTTGAATTTGCGCAACATCCAAATACTTCCAGTTCCAAGAAAGAGAAAATGAATGAGAGTAAAAGAAATCGAGAGAGTCATTTGTAGGCATTGTTGGTCATGTAGGTACTAATATCATATTAATAAGAAAAGAAACAAAAAGACATATTAAGTATCACTGGTTGAATCACTGTACACCATACAGAGTGTGTACAGATTTGAAGTGGAAGTCAAGTCATATAATAATAAAAAGTAAAGCAAAACCAATAGACATAAGACAGAGAGGAGCATAAATCGTTTTTTAATGCGTTTGCTTGTTTTTAGTTTATGTTATGGAATTTTTAAATAAAAATACTTCGTTTTTTTTATCTTTATTTTTTTATTTTTTTATTTTTTAGTACCTATTTTCTTTAACATTTTTTCTGCTATATTTTTCTTCATTTCATTCGTGTTCGTTTTTACTATTTTGGAGATTTTCTGTTTATATTTTCTGTTTATTTATTATATCTTTTTTTTTTGTTTTCTTTTTTTTTCGTATCTGTAGGTTAAGATTCGAACCGATTCGTATTTAGTACCATCGTAATCTTGAAACAGTCGAGGTTACTGTATTAATGTTTCGCGCGCTTTTCGTTTTTCATTTCGTGTTATATTTTTCGCTAAATATTAATGCAATATAATAACGAAAAAAAAAAATTAATTTAACGAGATTTAAATTAATTTATAATTCATTTTGAATTAAAAAATAATGTTTGAAATCTATAAAAAAACAAAAACAAAAGATTAAAAAAAAACAATTAATTGAAAATAAAAAATCGTAAAAATAAATGTAAGAAAAAGAATTAAAAAAAAAACAATAAGTACGGAAAATTTAAAGAACACAAATTTATTTCTCGCGTAAAAAAAAGAAAATTTGTGTACCGTTATTGTTATAGTATAAATCAATTTATAAAATTAATAAATTATAAAAGTTTTTAGTTACTTTTTAATAATATTTTAGAAATTTTCATAAAATATTTTATTAATTTTCATTACAAATTTTTTTTTTACTTTGGCACTTTTCTATTTTATTGTATGACTTTTTCTTATATGTGTTTTTTTTTTTGTTTTTTCTGGTGATGAAAATGTTTTCTTGTTTTCTTAATCGAGCGTAAAATTGCTTTGGATATTGAAGAATTTATGATGCGTCGTGAATAAATGGAATAATGTTTTGAAAAAAAAAATATATATATATACATATATATTTATACAATATTTAAAATTATTCTAATAAATATATAAATATCAATACATATTATATAGGTATATAATATACAAATAATCCCATATATATACATATATATATTATTCTAATATATATGTATATAAATTTATATTGATATCCTTCTTCTTCAATTTTTGTATATATGCTTTTCTTGTCTTTTTTTTTTAATAATATTTGTGGGTCATATCTTTAACGCAAAAAAAAAAAAAAAAAAAAAAAACACAATTTATACATATACGGCAAATAATAACAACAACAAAAAAAAAAAAGAAGGATATATAAATTTAAAAAAAAAAACAAAATTTCTTTTTTTTTTTTACTGTTTAATATAAAAAGCAAAAAAAAAAACAACAAAAAATATGATCGTTTTTTAAAAGTATCTAATAAATAAAAGTATAATATTACAGCATAAATATTGATATTTTACAAAAAAAAAAGAAAAAACAAAAAATTTATATTAAACCAAAAAAAAAATCTATAGATATTCTATATAAGTTTGTGCTTGTGTATCGTTATTCTTTACAAATAATCAATAAAAAGATAATAGGAAGAAAATAATGAATAACAACACTTAAGAAAGTTATGCAAAAATTTGGAAGAAAAAAATATATAAATAACCATAAATAAATTTTTGAATAATATTGTGAGTTGTTATTTCGTCAACGGAAAATTTAATAACCACCAACTTTAAATTATTAATTTAAAAAAATCATAAAATATATATATATATATATATATATATATATATATACATATATTAATATAAACATTAAATCCTTGTTGTATCCTATATATACATACTTGTATATAAATATTATTTTCAAAACATATTAAATTTGATACTAAATAAATTTGAAAAAAAAAAAAAGAAAAAAAAAAATTAAATAATAAATAAAAAATTTATAATGAATTTAATAATAAAAAAAAAAAAAAAAAATTAACAAA
The DNA here is from genome assembly GCA_947095535.1 of Poecilobothrus nobilitatus. NCBI lineage: Eukaryota > Metazoa > Arthropoda > Insecta > Diptera > Dolichopodidae > Poecilobothrus > Poecilobothrus nobilitatus. Next base: position 319,640,490 of record OX352772.1, on the reverse strand, counting down.
AATTCCATTTTGAAATGAAATAAAATGAATATAATGTTGAAATTGCTGGTAAAAAAAAAAAGAATTATATACATATATAATAAAATAAATATTTTGTTTAATGAAAAAATTCATTGAAAAATATAAAAAAAAATTTGTTTTTGAAAATACCAACCTATTTAAAAAAAATTAATAAAAAAATAACAAAAATTAATACATAATAATTACAATTAAGTAAGTGTATAATAAAGATAAAATAAAAAAAAAAAATTAATAATTTTAGTATAAAATTAAAATTAAAATTGAAAAATTAAAATTTTTTTTTTTAAATTGCAATTTTGTTAAAATATTATTATTAAAAAAAAAAAATAAAGAAAAAAATAAAAATTAATAGTATAAATATTATTAATTAATTTTTAATATTTGGTTAAGATATTTATTTTATTTAAATTGTTAAAATTTAATTTTTGTGTTTTTTTTTTTTTCATTTTTTAAATGTTATTATTATAAAATATTGTCAGTGTTATATTAATCAGATTAATATTGATAATATATATTATATATGTAGGTATATTTATTATATACTTACATACATATTATATAAATAATTATTTTAAAAAAATTTTAAATTAATTTTCCTTGTGAATCAAATTAATTATCCTGCAAATACATATATTAGAATTATATATATATGGCAATATATATAATTACATAATTTATATAATATTAAAAGGTAAATAAAATAATTTTCTATGTACTATATATTATTTTTTGTTTTTTGTATGCAATGTATATTTAATGTGTTATAAGACAATGTATTTTTATTAAAAGTAAAAAAATTATTGGGTTTAAAAAAAAAAATGGAAAGAATATTTGGGATAATTTTCCATTGTTTCCATTTAATATATTTTGAATTTTTCTTATATGTATGTAAGATGTCCTAAAGACTGGGTACCTACTACTAATCCATTTCTTACGGAAATTAAAAAAACAAAACGAATTAAGTATTGGAAATTATACCATGAAATTGCTTTGTGAAAAGTATAGTTTAGAACGCTTACAGAAAGCGTATAACCAAACCATAAGATATTTAAAAAACAAAAAAACATATCCAAAAATGTTCTTGTGATTTCATTGCATCCTTGATGATTCTGTATTGAACTAGCAAATTAAAGAGCTTTTCTGAACCTTTAATTACACTTGATTTACTCTAAATTTTATATATGGTATGTAATATATACAGTATCTATATGTACATGAACCATATTACACACTTGATTGGTTTTGAATTTTTTAATGAATTAACACCAACATTATAATATTATTTTTCTTTGTACATATGTATATAGGTACTACAAATGAAAGAAATATTTTAAAATATGTATTAGATGAACTAAAATAAGATCAACAGTAAAAACCGTTTAAAACAATATTTAAGGAACGACGGTCAATATTTGGTCGTCTTAAACGGTTGAACATTATAAGAAACGTTTTATAGTTTTTTAAAAAGGTAATTTTTAAAAGGCAGGTTTTAATAAAAGGCATAATTCTTATATTGTTTTTCAAATTACATAATATACGTAAGTTTATGTGCAATTTATGACGCGGCTGCGGTATCCGAATAATATTTACTTTTTTATTTAAGAGTAAAGTTTTAATTTTGGTGTTGTTTTTATGGTTCCAATGTTATTAATTTGGCTAAACTGATTTTCATTTAATGCAACAAAAGTTTTTAAATTCCAAATTCGAAATCAAAACTTTGAGAAATTTCTATGTTCCCAAAATGTTTTCATTTGTTACTTTTAACTTCTTTTGCAATAATCTCATCACCTAAAATTTAATAGTATGATATATTTTTGTCAAACTGATGATCAAACTGACTGGTCAAATGAAATAAATTCATTCCAATACTGGCTCGAATGAACAAAACTGAGCTTCAATTCAAATCTCACATTTTCAAACAAAAACTAAGAGTTCAACTGTACATCTTGTTTTAAAAAGTAAGATTTAAGTTCACGCTCAGTTTTATTCTTCCCGCCTATATTGTCTTCAATGCTCAGACTAAAAAAAATACTCTTTTTCTTAAATACCCATTGTTGTAATAAAACGATATTCAAACAAAAATTAAATACTAGTTTAAGACTTATGAAGCAATTTGTCGTGCTAAATACACGATATTTAAAAGGATCATAGTTAAATGGAAATACTCCTATACTCCTAACTAAAAGGAGATATGATTTTTTTTCATTTTAACCGATATGACATCTACAAGCGGTTTCGTTTTAATCGATTTCTCCTCTATATGGTTATATTCAAATATTTTGGAAAAAATATAGGGCATTAAGATGAGTACATTAAGTGTTAGGTACCTAACTGTAAAAACTTAATTAGAGAACTACCTTAATTATTATAACCTTTTTTATTTTGGAAAATTATCCTTTTTTTTATTATAATTTATATTCTTTTGTTAATGTCACTACGTCACTAATGAATAGGATATTGGAAAGATAAGAAGAAGATGCTTTTCTAAATATATTAATTAATTTAATATCGATATCCTTAAATCGGGTACTATGGTAAAATTACTTTTCTGCAAATATTAAAATATTTTATTATAAATAAAGTGATACACTTTTGCAATCACAATAATTGTATAGAATGTATTGAAAATATTTTTTTTTAACATTAAAGAGAATTTTACTAGAAATTCAAATTTTTCGATCGAATGATTAACTCAATCACTATATCTATAATTAAATCTTTGCATTCACTTGAATAATAGGAATAAAGTTGTTTTTATTTAATTTTAAATGTTTTGTGTCAGGACGTTTGTATGTATGTATGTTATATTATCGTAATCAGGACATACATATATGTATGTATTTTTCATTAAAATTTTGATGATTAAATTTGTGGCGACTTGTATAATTTTAAAATCAATTTTAAAATAAATAAATATAAAAAGGATGAGATTTAAAAAAAAAAAAATACAATTGGATTTTTTTATTATTCTATAGTAGATTATGGAAACAAAAGTGAATATTTTGTTATTTTAATTAAATATGTAAAAGGATTATAGGAAGAATATCAAGTAAATATACAAAAGATTATGAATTAATTTAGTATTCAAGGAAAATAATGGAAAGAAAAAACTTCAAATAGTTATAAGATATTTTTTTTTAAAAATTTCTTCTCAGATTTATTTCTTATATTTGACTTATTTCTAAATTCAAACTTATTGATCAATTACTGATAATCCGAACTTTTATTGATGAAGGCTGATTTAATTTATTGGTAATTTTCCAAATTTAAGGTTTGCAGTACAGAAGAACTTTTATAAATATGTATTGTTTTTATTGAGTTTTTTTAAGAGTTAGGTCATTATATGACATTGCTATAAAGGAAGAAGTTCTTAAATCCTTGTCGCAGAATTCATCTAAATATCGACTACTTATCTTGATATATTAAAACGTAAATTTGATTTTAATTTTAATTTGGTTATTTTTTAACAATGTTTGTTTTAATTTAGTAAGAATTATGTATGTATGTACATATTTTAGTTTTTTTAGTTTATTCCCGTGTTATATAAATGTGACAAGGAAATTGTGTTGTGACACAGACTTTCCTTTCCAGATGTGGCTATAAATGTCGTAAGGCGGCATTATTCTAATGATGTGTGTGATATTCGACCCCACACTCCCTTGGTGTTTAGATCATATTTCATATGTTCTTAATCACTAGGCCAATAGCGTATGAAATACTTTCCAAACACCTAAGTATATACCAAAATCCAATATCCTATATACTAAATCTCTTATATATACGTATTATTCATTAAAAGCCTCTTATATTTGTATTGAAAATCTGTTTTTCGATTTTGTACACTGATTTGATAAAATGTACAACAGATATTTAAAAGTTTGATTATAATTAAAACATTTTGAAAAAGTAAAAGCTTATAGACCTTCTACAGACATTTTATCTTTAAATAAAAAAAAGTCTTGTAGATATTTCTGTTTTGATAAGACTTTCATTGTACAACTTATGAATTATATATTAATTATAAATTTCTTACCTATATGTATATTAATTTCATTTAACCATATACATATGTATTAGAAATCATTGTGCATAGTAAGAAAATGACGTAATTTAAAGAAATGAATTTATTTAATAACAAATATGACAAAATTTTGTGTTATATGTTTCAAACTTAGAAAAGAATAATAGTAAAATTATTATAAATTTTAACACAATGCATGCAAAATAAAAGATAACTAAATATAATAAACATAATTAGATATTTTCTTTTATTTTTGCGAATATCTTTAAGAACGCAAAAATAAAACTTTTTTATATATACCTACATATACCCTTTTTACTTTAACTGACGACATTTTTACTTTAAGGAAATAAATTTCTACTTAAGGGAAGATTTTTTATTTTAAGTGAAGACATTTGTAATAAAAGTTAAACTAAAGCAATATACATATTATATAGTTTATATAAAAATATATATGTATATATATATATATGAGACATATAAATATTAGGTCCAAATATATAATAATATGTATTACTTAAATTAAATATATGCATATTACATTTTTTTTTTTTGTTTCGAGTTCCATAAAGAGCATGGAGCATCCACTAAGTCATTTATTATTCATATATGATTAAGCTTCAGTTTTGTGAATCATTTATTTTACTAAGCTGTTGATTACTCGGCTGTAACTATATTGTACAAGACTAAAACGTATGAAAGGCTGGCGTATTAACTATTTACACCATTGGCTGGATAAAATATTTATATAACATAAATTACTGCAGTAAAGATCCTTCATTTAAAGTAAAAAATATTTACTTAAAATAAAAAAGTTTTCAGTTAAAGTAAAAAAGAAGTTATATAAAATAACTTAAATTTCATTAAAATTTCAATGATTTTTTTTTTTTATTTTAAATAATTTTAATCTAAAGACCTAATTTGTAATTTTATGGTATTAAATTTGATAATTTATTTATTTAAATACATATATCTTTGTTTATATATATACATATTATATATTATATGAATAGTAGTATAAAATATTATGACTTACCATATTTTTGTTTAAATATTTTATTTGTTTTTATCCCATTTCTATATATGTATGTATGTATGCACATATTATGTATAGTCAATTTAATTTGTGTAACCCATTTTTTTTTTATATTATTGTTGTAAGGTCCTTTTTACCTACATTTAAGTTCAATATTTTGTTGTTGTCTTTGTATATATACATACATACATATATATTTCTAATTAAATATTTAATTTAAATCAGGAGACAAAATATTATACGCGTATCCTAATTTTAATTTTTATGGAAAAACCTCTCTAAAATATTATACATGAAAATACATACATTTACACATTCTAACAATAATACATAATAATATTTTAACTGTATTTGTATAATTCGACATACGATTATTATTCGTATTAATTTTTTAACGGTACCATAATCATAATATAAACATTGTTTAGAAAAAAATAGGGACAAAAAAAAAAAATACTTAAAAACAATACAAAATTCAATTACATATAGTAAAAATTTTGTATACATAATTATTGTACATTACATAATTATATATAATATTATACATATAGAATTATACATGTATTCTAATGAAAATAAAAGGGAGGTGGTATACCTAAATTTCTTTTCTTTTATTGTTCATTTTAAATTAAAAACTGTAATTTACTAATTAACAGTTATAATGTTGTAATTTTTGTTTGTTTTTCATTTTGTTTTTATTGATATGTTATCATTTTGTTTTTTATTGTTTGCTTAAAAATAAAATTTTGTAATTATAAATTTTTATTTAACCACTTTTAAAAGGTTGAATTTTTTGTTTTATATTGATGTTTAAAGAAAGGTTAGGTACTGTATTTAAGAGGTCTAATAATTTAATTGCTATACCTATATATATTTTTTTAATGCATTTCTCTGCCATATAAATGTGGACAGGAAATTACACAGCCTTTGAGCCTTTCCTGTTCAGGCGTGGCTGTAAATGTCGTAAGGGGGAATAACTCTTACGATGTGTGTGGGATTCGAACTCACACTCCCTACGCTCTTACCCACTAAACCACCGAGGCTTCTCTAATTGTTAATTAAAAATGTTAATGTTATGTTAAAAATTGAAAATTTTTCGGAAACCCCTATTATAAAAAACATTAAGAGGTCATAAAGTAAAGGAGTAACTAAATATTGAATAAAATTTCTCTATATATATGAATTTGTTTTACTTAACTTCCTATATAGAACTGGAAAACGGGCATTGCCTAGTTAGACAATAAGTGCCCCTTTTTAAAAGTTTTTTTTTTTGTTTTTAAATATACATAGGTAACTACTATAGATTTATTTTTTATTTATAGGTTAACAAAAATATTACATGTTTGGAAATTAATCTAGATATAACACCAAATTAATTAAGTTTACTATTAATATACTGCCTCCCATTATAGTATTCTATATTATGGTTTTTTTATCATGAATTTTTTGTTTTGCTTTTAATAATTCAATATGATCTTCGTTAATAATATTATATATACATATTAATACATATATTTGTGCTATTATATTAATTTGGAAAATTTAAAAAATCTACTATAACTTATAAATATTAATAAAAACTAACCTAAACTTACATACTAATCTAATATCTAGTCTTAAACCTACTTTACAACTAATTAAATCACAAGCTGTTTCATTTTTAAACTTTACTATTGAAGTTACCAAAAATTACGATTAATATTTTTTTTGTCTTTATTCGATTTAAATTTTTGATTTATCATATTTGATAGTGCCCAATCTGTTGGTATATTGTAATCATAATATCTGTGGCCCATCTCTCAAAGAGATAAAAAAGTGGAACTTTTTCGGCATTTTGTATATAATTATGTTAGTCCAAATAAATGAACCCTTCTGGTTTCAGGGATTCAAAGAGAATCCCTTTTCTATAGCATGCCGAATGTGTCATTGTAATAAACTAAGTTTTTTATTGATTTTGTTGTTGTATAAGTATCTAATATGTCTTGCTCCAGAATTTTCTTAAAATAGATAATATCAAATTATCAATTCTTATAATCTGCGTTTATTGTAAATATTTTTATTTGATAATATAAGTAACGAAGATATCGAATTTCGGGTTTTCGCGCCTGACCAAAACATATTTTTATGCATATTGGTTCAAAAAGTCTAAGTTCCTCCATAAGAGATGAACTAATATTAAACCATGCTGTACAGCCATAACTTAGAATAGATCTAATAATCGCTTGGTATGCTATAATTTTGGCACTAGTCTGTATAATTCTTGAATAGAATCATTTTTTAGCTATAAAGGAACCTTTGTTAGCTGTACTAATTTGATTTTTAGTGTGTTGTATAAATTTCATATTATTATGTTGTGCAACGTATAACTTCTAATAATTTTACTACGAATTTATTTTTGATTTCATTTACACTGGTGTTGTTCCTCGCAAACAGTCTCCAGTTTGTTTTTATAGAAAGAGGGCAGTTTTTTAAGATATCTCTAAATAGTATTAGCTCAGACTTAGTTGATTTTTAGAGTCAAAGAATCAGTATAGTTCGTTACTATTCTAACTTTTTAAAAGTTTGATTATATGAAAAACATATAATTTAATTATTTTTAATTTTTGTTTGAACTTTTATTGAATTTCTATAGATACATGTTCCTTTTGAGTTTATATATATGTATGTACAAAGATCTATTTCTTTTCTAAGATTATCCTCTTACAATATACTTTGATGTTCTGAATATAAATAAATTCTTTGTAAAAAAATATTTATAAGTAGGTATATTAGATAAATTAGCAATATAGAATTTTCCAAGATTTCCTAGCCAATATGGAACAATATTGTATTTTTTTCTGGAACATGATGAAATATGCAAGATAATAATTAGTTTAAACGTTTAATATACATAAGTATATATACTAACTTTATAGTTCATAGGTCAATTAAAAATTTATTAGACCAGGACCGTGTTAAATAGAAAATTCCTTTTGTTTTTTTTTGGTGCTGTTGTTGTTGTTGTTGTTGAATGAATATTAAAATATATATATATTTTTTTTATTTTTCCTTTTTTTTTTTTTTTACTGTTATGTCAACAAGAAAATTAAAAGGACTATAATATAAGAAGAAAATATCAAAACATAAAAAAAAAGAAAAAAAAAATATTGTATAGGCAAAATATTGGGATAACGAAGGATATAATTAGGTTAAAAGGTTATCCTTATACAACAAAAAAAAAAAAAAAAACAAAACTAAATAAATATAAAATTTATACCAATACCTATACAAATCAATTTAGATTTTATGAAAATTTTACATTTCTGTTTTTTTTTTTGTTATTTTTTTTAATTATATATTTTTGTTTCATTTTAATTCTGTTCCTTCCTCTTTCTATTTCAAAAGAAAATTATAATCTGATATAATGGTTTGTAATGGTTAAAATTTAATTAAAATTCCTTTTTAAGTTTTCTTTATAAAAAAAAATTTTGTTTTTTTTTTTACCAGTGTTTATAATATGTTACATATAAACATACATAATATATATGAGTATACTGTATTATATATATATGTAAGAACAGACTACAGAAGCACATCACAGAGTATACATCAGAAATACATAATTTGAAAAGTTAACAAAACAAAGTGTAGATTTAAGAAAATTTTTTTTTTTTTCAAAATTCAATTTTTTTTTCAGTAGTATCAAAATTTTTATATATGTACATATCTACATATAATTGAAGTATATATATATATATATGTATAGTAAAAGAAGAAAACCGAAACAAAAAATTAAATATGAGAAATCAGAAACAGAAAGAGAAAGTAAGATAACAAAGAAACATTTTATTTTCTTACTCTTACTTATTAAAGTAATATGAAAATTTGATACACGTAAAAAAAAACAAAAACAAAAAAAAACTTAAAATTAAAACAAAAAAGAAAATAATTGCGGTAATTGTTTTTTTTTTTTATTTTTGAGAAAAAAAAATTTTCAAAGAATTGTATAATTAATTTGTAATATGAAAGAAAGAGAAAAGGAATGTACGATGAGAATTTTTTGTCAGAAATATTTTACAAAATCATAATTTCAATGTTAAGTGAAAACATTTTGATTTGAAAAATATAATAAAATTTTCAATTAAATTTCTATTTTTTTTTTTAATTTTAACTGCATAATAAAATATACAGTATAGGCGGAAAGGTTTTTATTTTATAATTTTAAGATAAAAAGTAAATTATCCTTTTTTGATTAAGGATGTATAACAAAAATTGAAATATTACATATATGAATAGAATATCGAGATAAAATATTAAAATAAGTTAAAAAAAAAAAAAAAATAAGTATAGTATATTTTTCCTGAAAGTATAGGATAATACTTATAGGTTATATATAAAAATTATTACTCAAATATCACACATTCAATTAAATTTACAATACAATTAAATAAATTCTATTAAAAAGAAAATAAACTAAAACTAGGTAAAATTTGTGTTTTTATTTCATTTTTTCTGAGGATAGATGAGAATCATTTGAAAAATACTGATGTTGACACATGAAACAAGCACAAATTTTCTATCAGTATGTTATTCTTTAACTAAATTCCACCCCCCCCTTTTTTTAACCAAAGAATATGATAGCATATAAAACGGATAACATTTAATCAATGAATAGGGTAGAATAGCATTTAATGACCATTAATACTCTTTAAACAGGAAAAAGATTAGCGAATAAAAATTGTTTTGTTATTAGAAATTTTTATGAATGAAGGTGGTATATAATGTACAGTTTAATACACATACAACAGTGTATATGAAAAATATATAATCGAAAAACATAAAAACAAAAATCTATATAAACTTTATAAGTCTTGAATAATTGTTTGCATAAACATATATTTAAGTAATAGGTATATAGGTATATCTGATTCCGCAATAAAAACTTGAAAAATCACTTCAATTTAAGTGGATTGTCAAAAATATAATATACATAATATATATGGTCAAAAATTATTCTTGAGAAAATCTAATTTCTTGCAAAATCTTCGATATACTTTAATATTATTTCATTATCATTAAAATGAGAAGCAATTTGCGAAGATGCTAAGAATTAGGAAAAAAAAGGTTACATACAGAATCTAAAAAAAAACGGAAAGTGTTAGAAATTTTAAACGTTTTTTTGCATTTTAATTTTCGGAGAATTTTTCATTGCGAAAAAAAAAACCCAAAATAATAAAAATGAAAAATGACACAATAAAATATTTTACGTGATTGTTCATTTTGCTTAAATAAACATATTATTTTAAACGTTGGAGAATTTGTTTTTTAAAAACTACAAAATTACAATATTTACCTATCTACTCCTATATTTTTTACCTAACTATAGTATACTTACTCTATATTTCAAAAATTTTACGAAAATCAAACTTGTTATTGGAAAATTCCTATAGTTTTAATAAAAGATTCTATTATAAATGCTATTATATTTCTGGATTAAACTGTTTAAACAGCTTAATTCGCTAGATTAGACCATATGTTGGTTCGCTACATATCCAACCATATAGAAAACGAACAAAGACAATTTTTGTGAGAATTTTTTTTTTTTCAATGCATTTCTGTGTCACATAAATGTGGACAGGAAATTACACAGCCGTTCCTGTTCAGGCGTGGCTGTAAATGTCGTAAGGGGGAATAACGCTTACGACGTGTGTGGGATTCGAACCCATACTCCCTTGGTGTTTTGTAAGAATTTAGGCATTATTTTGTGTAACAGTATAATGTGAATGTCAGAGTTGGGACAGAAAATCAAGTTTTTAATAAATTGATTAGCGAGTGTTTAAGGGTGACAGACTATGTAGAATCAATTTTTTTTTTATTTATTAACATAATATTAGATAAATTCATCTAAGTGTATGTTATATATAAGTATACTAACAACATGGTCTGATGCTAGTGAAACAGTGTTAATAATCATAAAATTTTTATACGACATGGAGCTATATATTAAGTATTAATTTGTCCTATATGGTTAAAATTTTTGTTTTTATCTTGTATTTTTTATTTATTTTAATGTCGTCAATCAAAATTATTTTTATTTTTGTAAAATTTGGATGATTATTTTTAGAGTTGTTACAGAATCAGGGTTATACGCCTTTTACAGAATATGTATACTTAATGTCTCCTACATATACATATATACTTATGCAATTTGATTTTATTTTCAAATTTATCAAACGGATATTTTACAAAGTAAAATCTTGATATCTACCCGTTTTGATAAATGCGTTTTTGTGAAACGAGTTTTTTGCCAAGTGATTTTTTGCAATGTGATGTTTGCAATGTGAGTTTAGGTGAACTGCACTATACCCATCCTACACACAATAATAAGATAAATTAAAAAAATTCACGACAATTTTATTTTTTCTTCATATGCTTATTTAAAATCTGACCAATTATTCATTTAAAATTTACAATTAATATTTAGATTCACTTTATTTAATTATCTTATTGTTAAATAAAATTTAATTTCAATATTAAAATATATTATGTACGTATATTTAGTAATCAAATATATTATAGTTATATAAAAATATTTATATCATATAACGGATTTTCCAATTGGAGTGATATGATTTCTTTTCAAAAAAAAAACACACTAATTGTTAAGGAAATTCAAATGTTTTTTATTTAATGTGAAGTACAATCGATACAATTAAGTTCTGAATAAAACGTCATTAAAATGGCCTCCATGACTTCTTTTGCAGGAACAATTCGATGAACACAATTTTCGAGCACTTTTTCCACTAATTCAAGTCGTATGTCATGAATAGCACGTTCACTATTGACTTCTAAAGCTTGAAGAGAGTTTGATTTATTGCTAAAGACCAATGACTTCAAATAACCCCACAAGAAATAGTCTAATGGTGTTAAATCAAAACTTCTTGGAGGCCATTCAATGTTACAATTTCTTGAAATAATCGAATTTCCAAACTTTTCTCGCAATAATTCGGTTGTTGCACGTGCTGTGTGGCACATAGCCCCGTCTTGTTGGAACCAGATGTTGTCAAGATCAACTTCTTCCAATTTCGCCCATAAAAAGTTATCATCGATCTCTACCGCTCTCCATTAACAGTAACGGTGTTACCAGCTTCATTTAGAAAGAAGTACGGACCGATGATTCCACCAGACCAAAAACCACACCAAACTTTTAATTTAGGTGAATGTAATGTTTGTTCATGAATAATCTGTGGATTCTTTTCGCACCAGAATCGACAGTTTTGTTAACCGCACCACTCAGATGAAAGTGAGCCTCACAGGAGAAGATGATTTTCTTAAAAAAATCGTTATCGTTTTTAAGTTGTTCCAACACAAAATCAGCAAATTCACGACGTTGACATACTACAAATGGCCGAAACGTCACTTAGAAATCATATCACTCAAATTGGAAAACCCTATATATATATATACATTATATATTAATTCCTTATTATAACAATAGAAACTTTGATTATTAATTTAGTTTATTATTAAATTAATTTTTTTTTTTTTTAAATATATATATATTATATTATATATTCTTCAATATAATAATTAATTAATTTCTATTATATTTAATATTTTTAATTGAAATATTATAATAATTATAATAACAATAGAATTCCCAAAAAAAAAAATTTATCTTTATATTTTTAATTAATTAATATACATATATATAATCAATATTATACAAAAGTAAATAATTATATTTTAAAATTTCATAATCAAAGTAAAATTAATTCATATGGAAATTAATAAATTTTATTGTTTGAAAGGTTATTTTAAAAAGAGATTATATTAAAAACTTAAAACATTTACATATATATACATATATATTGTATCTATTATATAATTAAATGTAATCAAAATATTTTATGCATCATTAGATTAAAAGAAGAAGTATATAAAATTAACAAAAGACATAATTTAAATCTTAAAAAAAAAAAATTTATCTATAGATATATCTAGAATATCATCAGAAAAATATCTAGGTGCAGATTTAGAAAAATTACAAAGCTTTTTCATACTGAACATATAGAACATTATTATTTAATTCTTTAATATTCTTTAAAAATTTAATATATAATATATAAGTAACATAATTTATATATCTATATGTATACATACCTATGTATAATATACCGATAGCGATACAATATACTTTTAAAAATATCGTTATTAAAAATTTTATGAATATAAAAAAAAGTTATCTTGTCAGATTATTTAAAGAGTATCCTAACTATATACAGATTTATATAAATATATATATATTATACATATATATATTTATATACATACATAACAAATTAATATAAATCTATTGTAATTATCTAAAAAAAAAAAAAAAAAATTTAATTTTTTTTTTCATACATTTTAATTTCATATATAATACAATTTTTCTTTTATCGTTAACAGAACGTAAAAAATTGGATTTAAAAAAAAACAAAAAAAAAAACAAAAATGTAACTGAACAAGTTCTTAAAAATTAAAAAAAAAATTAAAATCGATTTTTATGGTTTTAGTTTTATTTTTTTATTATTTCTTTTTTTTTTTATTTTTCCTCAATTAATTTTCTTCAGTACTTAGTATTAAAAACCATATTATATACTCTATATAATATACATACATATGTATATTTTATAATATCTATATTATTGTTTATATATATATATATACTGTGATGTGATATTAGTACATATATAATGAAAAATTCATTTACCAGAAGTATGCAATGCAATTTATTATATACTTATGAGAGAAAAATACAAAAAATTTGTATTGTATCAGGGATAAAATTGTTGCAATAAAAACAATTTTTTTTTTTTGTTTTTTTTTTTCTTTTCCGGCAAAAATTTATTGTTTAAAATTTTTATTTATAATTTTTTTTTTGTTTTTTTTCTTCCTTTTTATTTTTACATAAAAATTTTTTTTTTTTTTTTTGTTTTTATATTTGCAAAAAATTATTTAAAGTAATTTTGAGATTTTTTTTTTTGTTTTTACTATTCTTTTGTCTACCAAAGTTTTTATGTTATTGTAGAGTATCTACAGATAATTACACCTTTACAAACTGAAATTACTCTTTATTTAATTTTTTATGTTTTGTTTTTTTTTCAACCCTTTTCACTAATAATAAAAATGATAAAAATTATAATCATTTATTTTTTATTTTTTTTTTTTTTTTTTTTTTAAACACTTAAGTCAATTAGTTTGAAAACAAAAAAGTTGAAAAGTAATTTTCAGATTCAGAATTTTAAAATTTTTATATTATTCTTATATTTTTTTTTTTTTTTTGCTTTTTTTGTATCTTGATAATTGTTTTAACACTTTTCAAGTTAAAAATCATTGGTATATTTAATTTTTCATTATCTTTTTGAATAAAAACAAAAAAAAAAAAATTTAATTCTCTGTAATTTAAAATCAGGGTAAAATAAATTAAATGTTATTGAAATTTAACAAACAATAAAATAAGTTAACCATAGAGTATATTCCTTATATAAGAAAAAAATAGTGCTATTTTGACGTGTAATTTAACATAATAACAGAAAAATTAAATAAAAAACAAAAAAAGTATAAAAATTAAAAAGAAAATAATTTTAATATAAAAATTAAATTAATTTTAAATAATTACCGTTATTGTATTGTACCGTTATTAATTAATTTACATTCAACCGTAAATAAAATTTTAAAAATTCTAGAAAATTCATATTTTTAAAGGATTTATTATATCAATATTATTAAAGACTTATATTTAATTTAAAATACAATATAAATGTGAATTTTTTTTTTTTTTTTTTTTAATACATTTATTATAAATATTTAATCATATGTACATAATCATGTTAATTTTTGTTATTATAATTGTGGTTTTTTGATTTTCTAATGAGTTTTCTTTTGATGACTTTTCAAAAATAATTATATTTAATTTGAATTGAATGGATAAATTTTACAATTTATTATAAATTATAATTATGTTTAATAATTTTTAACCATTATAATACCAAATGGTATACAATATTACATTACATATTACTTTTCTTTTAATAAATGACTATATTATCTTAAACTAAGTTAACTTCTTTCAGATTATCCAAAAAATGTATTCCAAAACAGGATATCTACAATAAAATTAAAGAAATTATTTTACAAAAACTAAAAATTGAAAACTTTATGTTCATGGTGGATTCTAACAAGTCACATAAATGTTGGATTGAAATATAATTTTTTTTTTTTCTTTACTCTTCTTGGGAGCGCATATTAGGTGCTATTAGGCACTGTTGTTTTTACACCCTCCCAGGTTATACTTATTGAGTTTAATTCCATTATTATTTTTCTGTGACAGGTGTTGCTTTGGCCGATCACGTCTTCTGGAGCCTTGCGGATTCCATTCAAGGGCCATTCTGGCTATTTTTTCTTGGTTTTTTTTTTGTAGCTTTTACCCTATCCATATCCATTTTTCTTTTTCTTATTTGGTGCACTATTAGTTGCTCTCTTGTTATGTTCCATAAATCTCTATTTGTGATTCTTTTTGGCCAGATGAATTAATGTTTTTTTTCCACGAAGATCTTAACGAAATTTTAAAATTAAAATTTAACAGAAATGTGGGAGAAGACAAATGGGAACAAAAAACTCTAAATAACAAATTAAAGGATATAAAAGAAACAGGTAGGCAGTGGAAATCAGTCTGATTCATAATTGAAAAATAAGATCTCCCTACATGTTTCTGCAATCGTAGTTTATAGAACAGTCAAATACTTGTTTTTTTTTTAAACTGTGTGCTTTGTGCTACTGCTTGGAGAACATTTAATATACAGGATTAATAATCTGTAAATTGTTTTGAAGAAAATAAAAACATCTTAAATTTTATTAAATACATACATAAAAATTTATGATAAAATCTGAATCTATAGCATCTTGGATAATTAAGGTTAATATTTTCCCATTTACAATATAAAATGTAAAAAGAAATATTTAGAAAATTATTATGTTTATTATACTATAATTTATTATTAATTTAAGAATATTATTAATTTAAGAACATTATTAAGATGAAATACTTATGTAAGTATGTAATGTTTAAAGAATTTTATAAAAAACACTTTTTTGTAATAAAATGAAGAGCCCGAAACACCCCTTTTGCGTTGACGGGCTTTAAATAAATACACTTTTTCATTATTTTATTATTACTAAATATTTTAAAAGTTGGTATTACAAAGGTTGATTAGTTGAAAAGAAAAAAGAAAACAAAAAAAAAAAAAATAAAAACAAAAAAAAGAAAAGAAAAATAAGAAAGGTTTAAATTTTCCTAACCGGGATTTAATATAAGTTTTGAATTTCGGTATTACAAAGGTTAATAATATGTACAAAAAGAGAAAAACAAAAGAAAGAAAACTCTATATAAACAAATTTTTGTACATATATACATATATATATATATTATATATAGGTACAATAATAATATAATTATTATTTCATTATTATTTAAATTGGTTCAAGTGTATATTATGCTAAGTATTTATATAATTAGAACTCAGATTCATTTAATTGGAAATTATAAATTTTATGTTTTATGAATTTAAAATTAAATATAATTTTATTATTGTTATATATGTGTATGTTTTATATTATTTAATTTTATTTATATAATAATATATATGTATTATTTTCAAAGGATTAATAAAATTATAATAAACGTATAATTTCGCATAGGTAAATTTTATAAATTTTTTTAATATGAAGTACAGGATGATACTCTTTCGGTCTGAAATATTTATATAGTGTTTTTGATGAATCAAAATGAACAAAATATTGTTATGCAAAATGGAAGGAGTCTATTTTCTTTGGTTTTTAAGATAATTTATTTCATTTGCTTATATACTTATCTTAAAACTCTGTAATTAACTAATAAATTTGATAGACCGTCAGAAACCTTCAGCATTTCAGCATTCAAAACAATGCCTTTTCATATTACAGATATTTTTCGTTTTCCGTTTCGTTTGTTAATTTTCAGATACAGTTATGCAAATTAATAAAACAAAAATTAAAATTAAAAAAAAAAAGCCATTTTCTAAAATTTTTTTATTTGTTTAAAATTTTCGTTTTTATAAACATGTTGTTAAGATATCATTATCATGGTATTTTTGGAATACATATTTAAAAAAAAAAGTGTTAAACGGTTTTATTATCTCTTATAGTATGGGAAATAATTCAAAAATAAAATAAAGGATTACATTTGAAACTAATATAAGCAAAATTTTAAAAATTGTTTATTTTTCCTATTTATTTTTTTCGCTTAACTGCCCAATCTAAATAAGAACGTACGACGTTTGTCGCATAAACTTAGAACGTTTATACGTTGATGTCTCCCAAAATAAAATGCCGGCGTATGTCAATCTAAACTATGAAAGCTATGTTAAAAAAATAAAAACATAACAAGAAAAATAATCAAAAAAAAAATGACGTGTCAAAATTAGAAATTCGAATATTCAGCGTTTATACGTCGCGTATTTCGCTAGGGTTCACAATAAAATGTATGGGCATGAACACATTTTGACATAATAATATGTTATAGGTCGTACGTTCTTATTTAGGGTTGGGCAGTAAATGCTCATAACTTTTGAACAATAGGTCTTTAAAATATGATAAAAAAAAATTTTGAAGCTTTCTGATAGTGTATAAAACTTATTAATCAGTTGGGTAGCTTATGAAAAAAAAAAAAAGGATCGATGGAAATAGAAGCGGATATACGACAGAATAATTTTTTGTTTCTTTTGGTAAAACCACAAATAAATCCTATAAATATTCAAGATCGAAAAAGAAACCCCCTGTATAATTAACCAAACATCTTTCAAAATATTTTAATTAGATTTAATTTTAGACAAATTATTACAAATATTTTGAAAAACCATATCATTTTAATAATATAATATTATATTAAAAGATTAATTTAAAGATTTTTGTCGGAAAAAAATTCTTTTACTATTTTAATTTATGATAAAAAATTTAAATAAAAATAAAAAATAAGAAAAAGAAATGTTTTTTTTTCCTTCTCTACCCTGAGTTTTTACATTTGTAAAGATTTAAAATTTCAAATAACCTTATACTCCGGCATTTTTCGACCGATTTCGAAAAAAATCAGGGTATGTGACTAATTTTTTACTTTATTTTTGAAAATGTAAAAAAAAAATTGTAAGGGTATGTCCCAAGCCAACTTTTCGAGAATTTTTCGATTTTTAGGCATGGTTGCTCAGTCTTTACATTTGTAAAAATCATACATTTTGTTTGGGAATATTTTTAAAAATTTTAAAAAATTTAGTAAATTTTAAAATTTTTTTAAATTTCTTTTTGTGTTAATTTTTTAATTTTTTGTGGTAAGTTTTACATGTTGTTTGACTGAAACTATGCTGCAGACAAACTGGTTTATTAGTTTGGATACATAATTTCTTTGTGGCCCTTTTGTGTTTATGCTCTGTATAATAACATATAAAGCATTGGCCCTTAATTTTTTTTGAATCCTCATCAGCAGCGAAGTCTAATATTTACGGGGTGGATAAAGATTTCATAGTGCACCCCAAAATGCCTGTGTTGTAAAGGCCTGTGTTTTTATTTCTGGAAGGATAATCATAATCACCTCATAAATAGGGTATTTTTTTTAGTTTTGTAAATTTTTAAAATTGTTTGTTTAGTAACGATGAATCATATGAAAAAATTATTTCCTAGATCTGTAATTATATTTTTTATTATTTTTATTGCATTCTGAACCATTTTGTAAAAAATTTTGGAAATCGAAATACATTTACACTAAAATTGATTAATTTTAAAAATTTGGTTTTTTTTTTACAAAAAATCAGCTTTTTTTATAAAAATTCAAAATTTTAAACCTGATGCAGAATTGAACTTAAAACCACTCACTTTAATAATAATACAATCGGTACGAATACACCTAATACAATAATTACGGTATTCTAAAAATCGTTGATATTTGTGAATATTTTCTATATACTTAATGTGTATAATCGATATAAGCGATCGCGTATAAATTGTTTTCCGAACTAGAAAAGAAGTGTATGAATCATATCTAGAATAGATATTATATATATAGACTCAAGTGTATGAATCGTATCAGAATCGAAGAATCTTTATCAGAATTAGTCTATTAAGTTTTGTCCGTTCCTGCATATGTACGTTCTTTCCTCACCATCAATTACCCAAAAACTAATAAAATCTTAGACTTATAATTGATTAAAGTTAAAATAATAAAAATCTAAAAAAAATATTTTTTTTTCCTTTTTTTATTATTTATTATTATTTTTACGGATATTTTCAACTTGTTTTATTACCTTACAGAAGATTTTCTGAAATTTTCTTATAAGTAGTAAGACTTGTTGAAATTTAAAATTAGGATTTGTCTAAGCATATCAATACTACTTGCTTACTGAAGAGTTTCGGTAGTATTGTAGAACGAAACATTTTCTAAAATACATTATAATTGATTGTTGTTACGTGGTATATACGAACTTATTTTGTTCTTTCAAATTACTAGCAGCTATACATACAATTTTGGTTTTATATTCTTTTATACCCATATGTTTCGAGTGATTTGTCAGCATTATATTGTTTTTTATTGAAAACAGATCACACCTTTTGGTAGTTGGTCTACAAATTTTTGAAGATATAATTTAGATAAAGTATCTTCAGATTTAGAAACATTATCAAAAGTAATATATTATAAGCAGAGTAACAGTGTATCGTATTTTGAGTACTATTACGGGAATTTTCTACAGGTATCTAAGAGTAATCGAGTTCTTCCACGTTTTTATACAGATCTGTTTGTTTGTTTGTTTATTTACATTGCCTGATTGCATGTTGATGTTATATATGGATACAACCAAGTGGAGGACCATTTTTTCTTTCGAATGTGGCCCAAATTGAGATTATATTTAAAGAACATAAGCCTTTAATTTTTTATTTAAGTAAATAAATTATAATGAAGTCGTTTAAAAAATTTAAATCTAGATTTACCTTATATGCAGTAAATTATTATTTATCTTATATGCAGTAAAAAAAATAATCATATGTATATAATTTTATATAATAGTGTAGTATATAATAGTATATAATTTTTATTGAAAGAATTTTAACTAAAATAACATATTGGTGTTATAATAGTAGAAAGTATTGGAAACGTACCAAATATAATTAATACATGTGTATCTGTTAAATGTGAATATTTGTGTTCTTATATTAATTATTTGTTATACCTAGTGAAATAAATAAATAAAAAAAAATATTTAGATTATATTACAAATTTTAAATTTTTATTTTATTTATACATAGATATACTAATCCTTAT
This sequence comes from Poecilobothrus nobilitatus, assembly GCA_947095535.1. NCBI lineage: Eukaryota > Metazoa > Arthropoda > Insecta > Diptera > Dolichopodidae > Poecilobothrus > Poecilobothrus nobilitatus. The sequence continues at coordinate 319,620,048 of OX352772.1, read as the reverse complement.
AATATGGATAATTGGAAAAATAATCAAAGGTTACCTAAAATATAATAAATAAAAAAATTTTTTTTTTTAAATTATTTAACAAATAAATACCCATGTTCAATTTTGAAATTTCGTAGGTGTTTCATATAAATTAAAGAATTAAAATTGAAAATAAATATTAAATCTATAAAATTTTTGCAAAAACAAAAAAAAAAAAATTAAATTTTCAAGAATTATCGCAATAATTGTATTTAAAAAAAAAAACAGAAAAAAAACAATTAATAAGTATTTCTTTAGAAAAGTTTAAAACTTTTTTGGCCTAAATTTATTTATATTTTAATTTTTTACCTATTATTGATCTATACATATTTATTTTACATTAATATAATAATATCTATTTAAAAAGTATATAATATATACTTTTTTTAAGTATAAATTTATTTTCCCCAGTTGATTTATTTTAAAAATTTTGTTTAAAATACAAATCAAGGGCCAAGGCTATATATTTTAGATATACATGTAAAATTTTAAATTGGAAAAATCAAAACAATTAATTTTCAAACAAAAATAAAATTTTATTTAATTTTTTTTTTTTTCTTTTTTTTTGCTATTTAAAATATTTTAGTATGTTTTTTTTTTTTGAAGTGAATAAAATAAAATGAAAAATAAAAAAAGAAAACACAATAAATAAAAGAAATTTATCTGAAAATAAATAGAATCCTTTAAAAAAAAAGAAAAAAATTATTTATTTAGGTTTTTTTTTTTCCTATTTTTCTTTAAGTATTTATCTTCCTTTTTTTTATTTTTTAAATGTTTTTTTTTTTTTTTTTGTTTTATTTTTTTACAAAATACTTAAGAGTTTGTTAAAATTCTTTTAAGTAAACTGAAAATCAATTCGGACTCTTAAGTTATTTTTAACTTTTTAATCTTAGATATCCTTAAAAATTGGTTGTGGGTGAAGTAAATGAAAAGAAAATACATTTAAAAGTCAATGAATTGCTTTTATCTTATATTTTTTTTCATTTCTTTTTGTTTTTATATACTTGTATGATAATAGTTGAAGGATATAATCAATTTGTTATTACGTTTGTGATATCTTCAAAATAAAAAATTAAATAAATAATATAGAAAAGTATAGAATAGATATATTCTGGCTAAGGATTATATTCTGGGTTGATTAAGTAATTTAATCGTCCATACGATAACTGAAAAACTAATCAAATTAGGATTCTGAAATTTTATTATTTGATTTTTATATAAAGGACAGTTTTGCTATTGAAATTGAATATGCTTGACAGGCAGGTTCGATTTCGATAGGATTCTGCTATATAACTTATTTTTCTTATATTAGTATAACTTAGAGAGAGTATATATATAATATAAGATCGACATTCAAAGATGTGAAATTTTAATCCAATAATTTCTTTAAAATTAAGTTGGTTTGGCATAAGTGGGATGAGTTTTTTTTTAGATAAATTTACATAAGTATTTCTTATTTAAGTCAAATATTTTAATTTTTCTAAAAAATTATTACATTTTATAGGCATATCGTATCTTAATGTTCGTGAGGCTATCCTACAGTTGGCACAGTCAACTCTACACTCTTTCTTGTTTTTTTTTTTTTATATTTTATTTTATTTAATTTTAACTTACCGGGTTTCCTTTGTATCAGCTATTTTAAACACATTTTTAAACGAAATATGCTTATTAGTTTTTCTCTATCTATCTGTCTGTTTATAAAATTTCTTTTAAGTATAAGTTATAAGTTATATCAGGATTTTAATTTTTATATGCCTATAGAATTTTAATACCTGAGCAAATTCTTTTTAGGGTAGTAAAAATAAAGTTTAAACTTTTTTAATTTTAAAAGGACGTATAAAATGTTTTTGTTAACTTAATAGTATTTAAGAAAAATTTCCGAAAATAACTTTCGATTCGTTATATTTTTTTTTAAATAAATGCAATTTAAAAGTATATGTATACGGTTTTAAAGATTTTTAATTTTTACATTGTGCTTTTTTACAACAGTATTATAAGGTGAAAAAAATTGTTTTTATTTTGGGAAAAAAGGTTTATTTTTATTTTAGAAAATTTAAAGTTGTAGAAGTTTAAAGATAGAAAATATTTCTAACTATATGAGTTATACGTTTAGTTGTTATTTGAGAATATTTTTACAAAATTAAGAAAATATAACAGTTTTTAGCTGTCAAAGTTCAAAGCTCACAAATCAAAATAAAATACATTATAAACATCTGAGGACAAGCAAAAAAAAAAATCCTATAATGATCTGTGATTCAAACAGTATAAAGTAAAAGATAAGTACAATATTAATTTACATATACTTCCAATACTAATTTATTAAAAAATCTTTAATTTCAAAATTTTAACTTTTTTACATTTTTATTCTATATTGGCACTTAATGTATAATTTTTTTTCAATTAAAATTTGATGTTCGAAAGAGTATTGCTCTTTTGCATATTTGACGTTCATTGAGATCATGTAATGAAATTTTAACCTTCAATCTTTTAATTTGAAAAAATTGATTTTTCCCGATCGATTTTTTTACCTCTAAAAGATAGGAAAATTTCCAGAATAAAACTCAAATTCATTATAAGTCATTAATTGAATGTGAATAACTCAAAAATCTTATTGAATATAATTTTCTTAATTTTTTAAATTTCATACAACTGGAAATTTCATAAATTTACAAATTGAAAAAATATAACATGTTTTTCTGCAATTTAAAATCAATAAATGATCTAGCAGTAGTCGCATCCTACATTGGGATAATGTAATTGAAAAAACAAGTATTTTTAATTGGAAATAAAATTATTGAAAATATAATTTTTCTTAACAAATCCTCCTTGCGATCAAAATGCACTTGGACACTACTTAATATAATATAATTTCGTTTTAAAACATTTTTTTATTTTAAGCTCTTTTTTCCATTTACACCCAATTTCAATTTCTTATTGTCAATTATTTTTCAGTTTAAGTCAATTTTTCGTTTTACGTTAATTTTTTTCCTATTAAAAATTAAAATTATTAACATGACGTTGAAGACTACTTTATAAATTTTCATTTGGATATAAATCTCTTTTTTTTACACCCATAATTTCAGGAATGCATACTGATCGTAAATCGGGGTCACAGTGTAATATATATGTAATATTATAAAAATATAAACTAAATTAATAATATTATTTTATAAATTAATAATAGATTTAACCTATAATGGACTTAGTATAGGCAAAATTATTTTTTTTTATTTATTAAAAATAATTTTTGCATAAAATATTTTTAAAGGGCAACCTAGTTTGGCACTTTCTCTTTCACTTTAATGTATTTTCCTATACAAGAAAATTCAGTCAAAAATAATAAAACATATGACATCCAAGTAATGTCGTTCATTTGACGTAAGTTGGATGCCAGCTGTTTTTAAATCATAAAATTTCATTAAAATTATTATAAAATCGCAGTACAGTTTCTCTCATAGATATTGATAGATTTGGATATACAAAATTTAGATATTTTTTATATTGGATATATAAAATTAGTGAATATTGAATATAAGTGAAAAATTTTGCTAAAGGTAATTCAACTTTACTAATAACTTTTTCAGGCGATGCTAAATTCGTAGTTACTAAATTAAGATTTTTGTTGGTTTGTGCAGATATATTATTTAAATTACTACTTAAACTAAAATTAGATTCTACAACTACATTATTCTTTAAATCTTCATCCTTACTTTAAATTACTTAGATTATTCTTTAAATTACTTAGATTCACTTGAACTTCATAAATTTTATGTTATGTTATGTCAAGTTGAGAACTATATTTTAAAATTAAAAGGGGAAATTAATTTTATAATCATGCAAATTTTCATAACTAGCGTGATGTCTATATGTATTTTTAGGAATTTTTTGTACTTACATTTCAGATAAATCTAAATGTGGAAATCTTGAAGGAATTGATTTTTCTTTTAATTTGGTCGTACTAAAGCTGAATGGCTTTAACAGACATTCCTCACTGAAATGTTCGCTACAAACACAGGATCTATCTGGATTCACTTCACTTTGTTTATTTAAATACTTAATATGAAAAATCCACTTATTTTTTAAATCCTCGTCGTTCGAAAACTTGTGAAAAGAGATGTTCTTACATTTATAATATGTATTTAAACATCCCTTTACACAACAAGATTGACTAGATTTGTACATGTTTTTTAGTTTTATTTTATATTTACTTTTATAATATTTTATAATAAATTTTTAGTTTTATTTTTTAACATTTTTTTTATTTTATGTAACTATTCAGTTTTCAACACTTACTTTTTATTTTATATTTTATATTTATTATTTTATTTTTCATTTTTTGACAATTGTTTTATTTTTACTTCATTTTCACATTTAAGAACTAGTTATAAAAAATTTTACTTCAAAGAATTTTGGCGCAAAATTTCCATTTTTAGCGGGTACTGTTTCCAGGGGAACTAAATTTAAATTTACACAAAAAAAAGCATCAATAAACAGCTGACTCAAAATTGACTGAATTTTCCTTTTATATAGTCAATCTAAAGTACTATTATATCTATGGCAACCACATATTATAGAACTTGAAAATGAAAGACATTAAACAAAATGCATTGACTGACGCTATTATGAGATAAATACGATGTTGTATAAAATACTTGAGCACACCTGAGAGTTTATAAAGATTTCAAAACTTTGTATCTTTTATGTTTTAAAACAAACAAAAAAATACATATTTTGATATGTAAAGTCTTTGTTTTCTTTTCTAAATATTGCAAAAATAACTTAAATATATTATGTTAACTTCTAAAATATACTTAAATATTTATGTAAACTTTAAATATATGTAAAAAAATTTGTAAACTTATATAATAGATTAATAGTATGTTACATGTTATATCCATAATTTTAAAATCAGATGACATTAAAAATTGAAAAATTGATATTTATAAAATTTAAAAAATATTTCAACCTAAAAAGTTTTCGTTGTAAATTAAACATTAATAATTGATCATGCGTTCGATTATCATAGTAAAATTACACTCCAAGAATAACTTGGTAGTTATTAGCAAGAAATTAGGAACTGGGGTTTTTTTTTTTTTTCTTTATTATCAATGTGAAATTTACAATAAAATAATTAAGTATATAATGATTATAATAAAATTTTAAAGACCTTAGCATGAGCTGTCTGGTCGTATAGATTAAACAATATATGAATTTATTATTATTAGATTCTTATTGATTCTTATTTTAAATTAATTTTATTTAAAAGCTTGAAATATATTTTTATTTGACATTAAATATATTTTTAATTTCAGTTTAGTTTTTAATTTTAATTTTAATTTGAAATTTATTCTAGTTGTAATTTGATTTGCGATATTGGCTACATTATAATTTTCAAATTTTTAAAACTAATTAACATTCGGTATTAGAACTAATTAGAACTAAGTAACATTAGATATTAGAACATTAGAGATTACAAATTTACACTACAAATCTTAGATTTTAAGTTTTACTACAATAAAATCTTATCCTACACAAAATCTGTATCCTACATAACTACAAACATAAATTCCTTGACTACAAAGATAAAGATCGGGTTATGAGAAACTGCTTTACATTATTTTCATAAATGAGTAAACGAAATGTATCTATACATGTCTGTAGCATTTTACAATCATGAACGTGATTAGTGATTACTATCAAAGCAGAAAGAAATTTGAAAAAACTTCAAATTTTCAGATAATAACATCTATGTCTACATAGATAGATGCCTAGTCCACCCATCATTGACATCTTTCTATTATAACTTTATTTAATAATAATAATGTGTTAACTTATTATTATACATTTTTGAACTTTTTTAATTTATTATACCTACTCACTTCTTTTTTAATTATTTTTGACATTACATATTATGACATCTTTAGAAAAAAAAAAAGATAAAAAAAGAAACTTCCGTTCTAAAACATCACTTTTGCATTTATACTTCACTTTCAGCCACACTTGTTTTGCACGAAATGTAAAATTACTATCATATTAACTGATTTTAAAAAAAATGATATCCCTGTAATGATGATTGTTCTGAAAATGTATACGCGTATAGTAAAAGATTTCAATTTATTGCCACTTACTTGGTAGTAGATCATAAATGGTGATACGGGGTGATTGATTCAATATTAATTAAACATTTTGAAAATGACATATAAAATAACTGTACAAAAAATATGAATTTTGAAATTTATATAAATTATAAAATAAATTGTATTGTTTTATATATAAAAACATCGTACATAAATAAAATATAGTATTTATATGTAGAATCATTATAAAAACTATACTATAAAAGTAAAACTATGTATGCATCTTAATATATGTATAAACATATATATTATATATGTATATATATAGCATATATATTATATTTGAAATGTATAAACTTATATTTATGTTGTTCACTTTTTTTTTTTGCAATAATTTAAAAATTAAAAAAAAAAAAAAAAACTGTAATAAATTATTTTTAGCCGAATGTTATCTGAATATCTAGAAATAATCTAGAAAAATAGAAATTTAGACATAAAAATATATTAAACTAGTTGTCAAAATAATATTATTATATTTTTTATTATTTTCAATAATATAATACTTGTCATAAATGACAACCTTAAAAAAAAAGCAAATATTATTATCCATAAATATTTATTCTAATATTAAATTTTATTTTTTAACTTTTTTTGATTATTTCCTTAATTTTGTGCTGTGCAAAAATTTATTTGATATGTATGTATGTATGTATTTTTGTTTTTATTTATTGTTTTTAGCACATTTTTACAATTTCATTCTGACCGTGCGTCCCTCCTTCCACCCATCTGTTTGCAAAACTTTTACACGGTTTAAGACAGATTCATGAAATTTTAAACATGCATAGGTTTTTCAAAAAATAATTAATGTTGTAGAATTTTTTTTTGTAGCCGCACCAGTTACTGAGCTTTAGCGCCTAAAATTTTGAAAAAGAGCTATTTTTAAATGGGTATACTCAGGTTCCTCTTTACATATTTTTATTCTAAAAATACAAAACGACAAGTTTTTTTTTTTATTATTAAAAATCAATGTGAAAAATATAACATTTTTTTAAATTTAGTATTTTTATTTATCGTTAGGTGAAAATCTATATCTCCGGAACCCTTCAGATAGAGCTTTAAGAGAAAAAAAATCTCCCGGAATTTTTTTTTTTTTGCACTATTCCCTCTTTGGGCTATTAAGAAAAATTAAAATTTCTTATTTTAAGACACCTCTAACTTAGGTGTATACCAATTTTTTCGAAGTAAAACGTAAATACATGTCAGTAAAACGTAAATTCATGTCTAAAACTCCAACATTATGGTTTTACATCTGTTAACAGCTTTTCTTAATTATAAAGAGTTTCCTTAAAACTGAAGAAAATATCTCTTGCTTTTTTACAATTTTTCATACCTATATAAAATTGGAAGAAAACTTAGAAGAATCTTTGGTGCAAATCAATATTCCAAACTGTTTTTATTATCTCTTCAAAAATGTGCGCCTTTAAAAACCGTTGGCTTAAATCTACCTTGTTTTCTTTTTGTTTTGAAAGGTGATAATTAATTACCGAAATAATCATAAATCTACACACTTCTCATAAATTATTAATTTTTAATTCGTTCAGTAGGAAATTCAATAGAAAAAAAAAATATCAAAATAATATCAACATTTTTTTTAATGTGGGTGGAATAAAAATAGAATTAAAAGGTAAGTAAGTAGAAGTAGTAAGTTCGTAAATATCTTTTCGTTTTTACCGTGCAAATGTATATGTATCTATTATGGAAATTTTTTTTCAAAACAATTATAAAATTTTTTTTTAAAGCATAAGCTTATATAGTAACTTCACCAAGTAAATTGACAAACTAAACTTCTATTGAGTTCTGATTGAGGTAAAAATTTTAAAAGATTTAGTGTACAATCAAAAAAGAATAATTGGATTTAATTTATGTTGTACAGGTGGTATATTCATATATATTCTAATAATTACTAATGAATATTATACATATTAGTACTATCTTTACAAAATGTATGTTTAATAAAAGTAATTTTTCAACTTCATTAACATGGAAGACTTCTTTGAATGAAATTTTTTTTTCCATGTTCAAAATATTTAATTTTCCATTCACCATTATGATTTTTGTTAACTGTCGATCGATTTTAAAAAGTTCTTTAAATGTGTTTCTGCCAAAAGTTTTTATTTGTAACTATAACTACTGAAGGTCGAACTTTTATAATACTGTCAAATTTTATTATTTTGGTAAACAAAATTATTTTAAATTAAAGATTTTCAGTTTTTAATTTTTATTCTATATTTAGTATTAGGTAATATAAAACTAAAAAGTTAATAACTAAATATAAAAAACAAGATCCGAAAGAAAAATATAAAATCACCAAAAATATAATATGTATTTAATTTTTGTTGAATATTTGGAGCTTAAATATGGAGTGGAAAATAATTTAGGTATAAAAATATGTTGTGATTTAAAAAATATATTATTTCTAAATAGCGATCTGTACATTACTGTACACTATCAACAATCCAACATGTTGGACCCTTTACAACATTCACTACACTTTATCCAGACAATCAGTAATTACTAGACTCTAGATTCCTAGTGCATTAGTTTGGTGTTAAGTTTGCTTATGCCACTGTCATCATGATACTACTCTGAAAGAAAACGCTGTTAAAGCTTCTCACATCCATGTTATCTAAGATCACGTACTTACCATTCTCTTTGTTAATAAAACATTTTGAAAAAAGGAAAATACTCAATTCGTTTTTTTTTTTTTAGAAATTTAACAAAAACGTCATAAAATTGTCTTAAAAAAATTTGTAAAATTTCTGGAAAACTGTAAATTTTAATAGGATTCTTGTCTGGAAACTAAGTATTATAAATGGAAACAAAAAACACAACACGTAGTAATAGGATCAGCACAATTGAACCACATCAAAAGGTTGCAACCTCTTACATAAATCTAATCTAATCTAAAATTTCTGGAAAAACCAAAAAAATTTTCCTTTTTCAGCCAACACAAAATGTACGAAATTTACCATTTTTACGTATGTGCGTATGTACTTTACTTATCTACGTGTATAAATTAAACTTAATATTCATACGCTTATATTAAAAATTTTATATATACAAAATTTAAGAGTTTATATTATATAGGCTACATCTCTAGACTTAATTGTCCAATACAATACTCATTGTACTGAATTGTACTCATAATTAATTCTGTATATTACAGTGTATTAGTCTAGACCTATATTGTATATACGTAAGAGCGTTCCAATTCACAATATAATTTATATCAATAGATTAATTATCGAAATTATAAAAAAAAAAAAAAACAAAAAATAAAACAATTTTAAATTAAAAATTATTATTTTTAATAAATTTAAATGCCAAATTGCAATATTAAAATAAATTTAGAAAATAATTGGCAATATGCCAATATAATATATTGGTAATGTGTATTAGTTAGGTGTAAGTAACAGCCATTTTAATTACGATAAAATTCAATTTTTATTTGAATCTTTTTTTTTCTATATAGTGTTTTCTTTTTATCTTTATTAATTGCTTTGATCCTAAAAAAAAAATATAAAAAATTAAAAACCAGTTAAAATTCAAATAAATTTTTAAACCAAATATGGAAACAAAATTAATTGAATTTTTCTATATATACATTTATATAACAATAAAATGAAAAATTATCAGTGTCTTTATCTTTAACACCTTCGTTTGTAATATAAAAGTTTATATTAAACGAGAAAAAAAAATCGTTATGCAAATTTTTAAGTTACTTAAATTTAAATCCGCTTTTCTTCACTTACTGATAATCAAAAAAATAATTTAAATAATTTTTATTCTGATATTTTTATTTTGAAATGATGTATAGATAATCTAAAAATTTGAAAAATATTTTAATACTCATAACAAAATTGTAATATTTTTGAATATTATTTGATTTTTTACGATTAGTTTATTGGCTTATTGATTGGTTTATTATTATAAATAACGAAAAATATCATACATTACACATAACATTAAATTATTGAATATAACATTATAAAGTTTGATTTGAATTATAATATATGTATGTATATACAACAGCTATACTATATAACTTTCAATATTGGATTATTTATTTTTTTTGAAATTTTTTTTTTATTTTGTTATCAGAGCACAATAGAGTTAAAGTGTCATGAACATCTTTATTTAACTACATTTTTGGATTAAAACAATTAATTAACTTGATAAACTTAACTTCTATGATAAAATATAATGTTTTAATTTTAGTATTAAGAATTTTTTTCTAATTTGACCATTACAGCAGTATGATCAAGTTATCCCGGTGTGATTTATTCGAAATGCCTCGAGTTCACACCGCAGCCAGATGACAAATAGAATATAATAAAACCATATTAAATTATCAATAGTAGCTGAATCATATGATTTAACAGTAAAATGGTTCATAAAATGTTTATAGACTAATACTGATACAAGTTTGGTACTAAATAAATAAATATATCTACTTTTTTTCAGAATAGGGATAGGTAATCTCAAACTTTTTTTAGCTCCATCTCTATCTCTAACATTTCGATTTTTTTTCTAAACCTTATTGGAATAAAGAGCAAAATTCTCTGTATTGTTTTTCTTGAAAGGTTTTTATGTTAGAAATAACTTGCACGTTTCAGTTGCTAAAACTGTTATTATGTAATATGAAATATTTAATAGACTTTATTTAAGTTAACATGTAATGATGTTATGTAAGAATATTCTTTACTTTTACGTAGGTATAATACTTAAATAATATAAGTGTTCTTTTTAACAAAATTCGATCTCTAATATTATATACATTTTGTATATAGATACAATTTGCATTATATAAATACATTGTGCTATATTAGACCCTATTACATTTCCACCTTTTTTTACTTTCTCGCTCACGCTCTTTCTCTAGAATTTATTTGTGGTGAATATTTCTGCTGAATAGGGTTACTGTTAAAAGAGAAATTTTCGACAAAAATTTATCTGCCTGACCTGTTGCATTTTCACAAATACATAGACACAAGCAATAAAAAATATATGTGATTTAAACTTCACGAATCACGACACGATTCACGATATACAAAACAATGCGTAATACTTAAGCAAAATTTCAATTCATAATGAGATTTACACTAACAGGTAGACAAATTGAGAAAAATTACAACTGTTAAATGCAACACCGTCTAATAGTCAGCATCTGTAGTGTTGACAATGACTCTTGGCATCGTGTAATAATCGTCATTGTAGGTATACAATAAAATATACAATTTAGTTTCATTATTCTTTAAATGTTATTTAACTTCTTTCAAGCTCTAAAATTACATTTAAAATAATAATTATTGTTGTATGGGTTATATTTTATTTTATTTAACATAAAAATTTTTCAAAAATTCTATACTTAAGTGAATAACATTTATTTTCAATTTTTTATACTTTTTTTACTTACAAATTTCTTTACTGAACATAAAATATCTCTTTGTATAAAGACTCATATTAATCTCAAAGTTATTATTTTAAAGTAAATTAACAAAACTCTTTTAAAATAGAATACTCTTTTTCATCAAATCAAAATTTTTCAAAAACCTAAAAGAAAAAAAAAAAACAAAACACAAAATATTAATTAAAGCTTCATAAGTAATTTTTTTTTTTTTATTAATTAGTAAAAATTAAAAAAAAGAGATTAAAAACTTCAATTAAAATAATTACTATGGGAAAAGGGTAAAGGTCCTATATAAAAAATATATTGTTAAAAAGGAAACTTATTTTACAATAATCACCCTCATTTGAATTTTTTTTAAATGCCATATTTTGATTTTATTATATTTTTATTTTTTTTTTGACTACAAAATTGGTTCCCTTGAAAAAAAAAAAAAGATGACATCTGATATATTTTAGAATTTAGACGATATAAATAGAAATTTTCTAGTATATTACACACTTTGTTTATATTTCATTTCATCTATTTGGCATCAATTAAAAAAAAAAAAGAAAAAAATAACAGTTCTTTAAAAGAACAAAAAAAAAAAAATAATCATATCCAACTGTCAGAAATGAAATTCCAATAAAATGTAAACACCACCCATGCATCAGTCTTTCCCCTTTTTCACTATCTCGTCATAACCATATTGTTGTACCTACTCTGGTTTTTTTTTTTTTTTTTTTAAATCTCAAGATGTCAATGTTTTAAATCATACTCAAAAATAACAAAAAAAAAAAAACAAAAACAAGAAAACAAAGAAAATAGAACAAAGGCCTTTTGTTTTTATATTTTTCAAAAATTTTTAATAAACTAAAGTGTTTAACTAGCTTATATTTTGATATATTGAATATTAAAATCAAAAGATTAGTACACTAATATGTACCTTAATTAGTTCTCAAAAATTTTTAAAAGGATTGTATCACCAAAGAAGGAAAATATTTGTTTTAAGCTCCTGATAAGTATAAATAGAATAAAAATTTTGGAAATGTTTTTATTTCCTTTTAAAGCTTTTTTATGGATGAAGTAAGAAAGTGGGAAAGAAAAAGAAGTTGCAACAAGACAATAAGGTATACGTACACGATAAATAGTAATATATTAAATCAGATATCCGAAACTTTGAAAAAAATTCTGATATCTGACTTAATTTAGTATATACAGAGATAAATTAATGTAATTTTCGAAGTTGTATGACAGTTAACCAGTGTTATGTCAACTTATGTTGGTCTAAAACTTAACTTTTGTTGGTAGGTATAGAACTTACTTTATTTTATGAAATTTCATATAATTTTCATTTATTTATAATATGTAAATATGAAATGATAAAAATTCCAGAATGTTTGACTTAATTTTTTTTTTTGTGTTACCGTGCAGACGGATGCACCGACCTTAATTGACTCAGAACTTAATCTTAAGTAATAATATATTGTGTACTTTGTCATATCTATTTCTTATCACAAATGTAATGGAAAATTTATTATACACTGAGAATTACATTCTTACGAGTATAAAATAATATTTAGAAATTATAATATTTATATAGATTGAATAAATTATTGAGAAAATAAATAATTATTTTAACAATAGGTATGTAAATTACCAATCTAGTATTTCTATATACGACAAACTAAATAATATATACATATGTACGTCGTATAACATTAATTTATGTTTATATAATTATAAATAAATGAATTTTAATTCTTCATGGAATCATTCAAAGTAATCAATTGACCTGTCAATCTTTCAAAGTAATCAATTAAACTGTCAATTATCATATTATTATTTATTAATAATTATTTCAAAATTGTCTATTGAGTTTGTATTAAAATAAACTATGAATAAGCTACTAAAATAATTAAAATAAAATTATTAAAAGTAAAAGTATATTTAAAATTATATTAATAATATTTTTAAAAGAAAATATTATATTATTATTATTTGATTAACAAAACATTTTACTATATTATTTAATTGTTAAAAAGAATGAGACAAAACATTAAATTACTTCTACTTACAACAGGTCATACAACAGGTCTTTAAATACAATTTTTATTATAAAAAAAAATTACTTAAATCATCGGAAAAACTCAATAAAAACAAAAAACAAAAAAACAAAAAACAAAAACCCATTACTACTTTTAAAAAATTCCATATTTTTCACTTAAAGAATATTTTCTTTATTTATGTAAGTATGTATGTATATATATACACTATGGCGAAGAACATTAACATTAAAGAGTTCTTAATAAAGTAAAATATACAAAATAAATTATCAATCAAAAACAATAAAGTCTTTTAATGGTTTTTTACAAGAAAAATAAAACATAAAACAAAAAAAAATATATTTTTTTTTTTTTAAATAAACTGAAAATATATATATGTATATATATGTATATAAAAAACATTTTCATATTGTTTTTGTTTATTTTATAGATTATAAAATTTCATCTTTTTTCTTTTTATATTTTTTTATTTTTTATTTTTTAATTTCCAATTATGGAGATAATTTTACTTATTGTCTTTTTCTTTTCGTTTTTCGTTTTTTGTTTTTTTTTTTGTGTTTTGTAAATTTATTATAGTTTTAATATACGCAGTAAAAGTAAAATAAAAAATTTTGTTGTCTTAAATGACATCTTCTAGGAATAAAAGTAAAACAATAAAAAACAAAAAAATTATTCAAAATAATAAACAGTATTAGAAAATTGGAAATAAATTTTCATAAAATCGCATAAGAAAAACAAGAAAAAAAAAAGAAATACTTTTAATGTCCATTTCCTTAATATCTTCCAAAAAAAAAAATTTATTTATAGTGAGGTTTTTAAATCAGAAAAAAAAAAAAAATATATACAAAGTGACAAAAAAAAAAAAAGTGAAAGAAAAAAGAGTGAAAAAGATGAAAATAATTGATAGAAGAAAAAAGGGTGAATTCTATATATTATAAATTTTTTTTCATGCTGAGATTGACAAAAAAAAAAAAAACAGAACAAAAACAAAATATATTTGTTGTTGTTTTAACATTTTCAAACGAAAATCATGATAATATACATTTTAAACACCCACAACATTTTATAATATTATTATTAAATACCTACATATATTATAATAATATGTTTTTATATTTATTTTTATTTCTATCTCTTTTTATCTTACTGAAATATTTCTTATATAGTTGATACAATTCAAAACTTTTTTATTTTAAAGTATTATATATATATTTGGAGATAATTCAAAATAAAAGTCTTTTTTTTTTTCAATATTTTACAAGGGGTTTTTATTAAATTGAATAAGAAAAAAAAAATATTTTATAAATATATTATCATTCATAAAAAAAAAAAGAATAGCTTTTAGCACCTTCATTATATGAGTTTTAAAACATTTTTTGAATAATAATTTAAGCTTTTATATGCATATGCATATTACATTTATTCTTTTCTATTTTTAGTTATTAATTTAAAATGTCAAATTATTTTTAAATGTATAACGAAACATTTAAGAAAATCTTTTAATACTTTTAATGTTCAATAAGATTATCATCGAATTAGACAAGTACTATATAGTCGCAATTTCTAGAATTAATTTTAAATTTAAAATGTTCATATGTGGCAATATTTATTTTTATTGGTTTCTTTTTTTTTTTTACTGAAATTAAGTATTTTATAATAAAACGAGGAAGAGTGCAGTATAGTAGACTATGTCAACTCTGGAGTACCCGTATGAATGTAATATATCATGTTTCTATATAACTTGATCATCTTTTAGACAATTCAGATGTTCTAGTACCGACCTTATAACTACCGAGATATATTTATATAAATTGTGAAGTTGTATGAAAGCTACCAAAATCTATAGCCCCAGCACAACCAAATTTTACAAAATTTGTTGCCATAAAACTTGATCATCATTTGTAAGATTTCAGACGCCTAGCTTTATTAATTTCTAAGAGGTGCAAGAAGCCTGAACCGGCTGCTCTAGACCAACCAAAATTTATAAAAGTTTTTGGCATGTAACTTGACACCTCTTCACAAGATTTCAAATACCTAGCTTTAATAGACACTGAGTTATTTACATTTAAAAAGAGAAGTTGTATGGCAGCTACCCGAAGCTGTCGCCCCAGCACAACCAAATTTTACAGGTGTTGTTGACGTGCAACTCGACACGATTTTGCAAAATTTGAGACACCTTCAATAGATACTGAATTACAGACGGGTGTACATGGCTTAATCGACTCAGAATTCGATTTTGAGCCGATCCATACCTTTGACACTATATCTAGCTTGACTCCTTTAGGGTGTCACAAACGTAATAGCAAATTTATTATACCCTTGAACATAGTTCATACGGGTATAAAGATTTGTTTCTATATTATTATGATTGCAGTAAAATAACAGATTGTTTTATTTACAAATTTATGTTTTTTTTCCTTTATTTTATGATTTCATATAAATACATTTGGTTACTATTACAAGACAGCATTTCTTTTGACTGTATGTCATTTGACTGGATATTATTTGTAAATTGTAACCAACTCTAAAATTCTCTCTAATTATATGTTTTATATACATTTTCCAACAACAAAACATTTAAAAGAGTGGCGGCTGTCACCGCTAAACGTCTGCTAAACAAATTATTGAATCTCTGATTTTGTAACTAAATCTAAAATCTTCCCTAATTATATGTTTATACCGTTATTTGAACAACAAATGGGAGATGCCGTCTCAAAAATCTTGCTAAATAAATTATTGAAACCCCGATTTTGTAACCAACTTTAAAATCCTTCCTAATAATATGTTTTACATACAATCAAATAAAATACAGTCAAATGATCGCCAAATAAATTTGATATAAAACAAACGCACTCAAATTAATTTGTTATAAAAGAATTCCCATTACATTCAGATGGACCGTAAATGACCTTAAATCTTAGCATTACAATTTTGATCTTAGCTAATGCTGTTTGTTTTTGTAGAAATTTTACAAAAAACAATTTTTTTTTTAAGAATGTATAACATTTTCTTTTTCCAAAATGTTGTTTTTACAAGATCTTTATTTGGTCAAAATTTTAGTTGATCAAAAATTTTTTTTTTCTGTTTAATTTTTTAAAATTTTCTCATACATACATTTATACAATATATGTTCTGAAAAAGTTTAGGACGACCTCCTCTTTTTGTAATCAACAACTTGTAAAATTCATGTATATAAATTTGGAAAAAAAAGTACCTATTACTCGTATTCTGAATTTATAATCAACTATAAAATTCCTCCCAATTATATTTTTTCATATTAAATATTTCAAAATTCATTTAAAGCATTTAAAACAGTGAGGCGATCACTATTGATACCCTATTTTTGACGAATGTACCAAATTATTAGAACTCTTATTTTCTATGAGACTATAAATTTCCTAATAGTTATTTTTAACATATACACAGTTAAACATTCAAGCATTTAAAACAAGTAGTAGAGTTGACCGCCCTCAAATACTCATCAATCAAATTTTTAAAGCCCTGTAATATATGCAATTTTTTTGTAAAAATTATATTTTTTTGTGAAAATAGAGACGTTTTAAAAAAAAATAATAAAATACTGAAAAAAAAAAGGTATTAAAAAACAGTTTATTGAAATTATTAGATTTTAATAAATAAGATTAAAAAAATTAAAAATTCGAATTCTCCTCCCAAAATTATTTTAAAATTTCAAAATAAATTTTGTATACTTAGTTACTTGAATTTGAAATGTATAAAATTAAAATATGCAATTATAACGGAACGAAATTTCCTCTTAATTTTACATAAGTTTTTATAATTTATGTTTTTACTTTTAAAGACTTTTAATACCTATTTTTAAAAACAAAAAAAAAAGTATTTTTCAAAACAAAATAATTTTATTTATAATCAAAAACTTTTATTCTCCAAATAAGTAAATCAACATTTAATTCAATTTGTTAAAAATATTAAATTTCAACTGTTTTTTTAACCATATATTAGGAAAATTCCTAAAACATAATATTATTATAATATATTAACGAGGAAGAATACAGTTGCCTTTGTCAACTCTTAGATACCCGTACGAACCGTTAGTATGTTCACAGCCTGTCACTCTGCTTACAATATTATTTTTTAAATATTTTAGTACTTTAAAATAATTTGGGTGAATTTTATAATTTCTAGAACTATGGGTTGTAGATATATTCAAACTATATGTTTATACATTCTTCAAAAGCAAATTCTGACCTTCCACATAACGATTATCAATCCAAAACATTTTCAAATATTCTATAATACCATTTAATACTAAGCGGTAAATGTATATTAAATTTACTTAGTACAAAAAATATAATTTTAAATATTATATTATATTATATTTAAATATTCCATTGACAGAATAATTTCTTATAAGTACAATAAAATACATATATGTATTTAAATACGGCGCTATATAATATACATCTATACTCTTATCATTCATTCATTAGTGACATATACGATATATTGTAAATAAACATGATATTATATAGGTATGTATATATATCAATATCATATAAATAAAAATTCTTCAAGCAACCGTTATGTTGTTTATTTATTTACATTTTTTTGTACTACGCATTATATCCTCAACAATTTCAAATTATCGAGTAAAACAAAATGGAAAAAATTCGTTAAAGAAATTTGTTAGAAAATTTGAAAAAATCAAGTAACTCTTTCGTCAATTATAAAGTAACCATATATTATTAAATAAAGTTGTTAACAGAAATAAAAGTATAATGTTGAAGCCTTAATTTTTGTGTATTACTTAAAATAAATTTTAACAGGTGTTCAAGTTAGAGGTGTTTAAAAAATGGAAATTTTCAGTTTTTGACCCCTTACAGCTCCTAAACGGGGGGTGATACAAAAAAAATTTCTGAAATGACTCATACTTATTTTCAAAGATCTAACTTCTGTCAAAATTTCAAGTTTCTAAACTAAACCGTTTAGAAGATAGAAGGGTTAAAGGATTTTGCAAAATTTTAGTTTCGCATAACGGTAAATTAAGACACCGTATGTCACAAAAATATATTTATTGCATATATACTTTTAAAGCTAATAAAAGTAATAATCGTTTGGCGTTTTCAAAATTAAGATATACCTTATACAACTTGTGCTATAACAATTTAAATATAGAGCTTTTTTGAACCTTTGGGGAGCTGTAGCTCCGAAACGGGTGGGGGTACAAAAAAAAGTTATTAAAAATAAAATTAATATTTTTGTGACATCTATCAGCAGTTAAAATTTCATAGCTCTATTTCAAAAAAAATGTGGGGATCTAAAAGTTAGGTGTTCGAGAGCTACCCTAAGGTTTGGTCCAAACTCAACCAAAAAAAATAGGGAACCTACAAATTACTCCAAGAATATTTTGTGTAAATTTCAAGATTCTAGCTTTCTTAGTTTTTGAGTTAGCATGCTGACGGACGGACGTACGGACGGACATGGCTCAAAAGTCTTAGAATTTTTTTCTAATCCGATCCATACCTTTGAAGGTATATCTAGCTCGCTTATTTCGAGGTGTTACAAACGGAGGAGTAATTTTATTATACCCGATCCTATCGTACGGGTATAAAAATAGCTTTTCTTTTCTATTTAAATGAAATAAATATTTTTATATTTTAACAAAAACTTCCATAATTTCCTTCCAATTTCATAATCTTTTACCATTGAACTTCAATTTGCAATAAATTTTATTTAGGAAAAAAAAAAAAAAAAATAAAAAAAGAAAAATTTATTTTATTCGTTTTCTATAGCCTAATTATGGTTATATTTACTTAATTTCAGTAAACGAAAAAAAAAAAACTTTTAACCCTCCAGTACAGATACACGTACAGATCTTTTCAACCAAAATCTATTTTAGAATCTAATAACTTTTTTTTCTTAAGCATATAATGCTCTTTATTTCCCAGTAACTGAGTTTTAATATTTTCTGAAACAATAACTGTCATTTTTGCATTGATTTTTTGAAAATTTTATTCATAATTTGTAAGATGAAAAACAGTCTGGGTCGCACTTATTAGTTTCCAATTTTCTGAAATCTTTATTTGTTTTTATTTTGAATCTTTTCTTCTAAACACACTATTAAACTTTGTGTTGACGAAATGTTTATAATCAAATTTTACATAAGACTGTAAAATTTTGTGAATTTTAGTGTATTTTAGTGTACGGTTACAGCAGCTGCAACAAAAAGTATTAAAAATGCAAAATACAAGTACTTATAAAATATTTTAAAAATCTTTGTACTTGAACCTTTTTTTTGAATTTTTGTTTTTAAATAGAAGTACATATCAAATAAAATGCTTTATTATTGGTAAAAAAAAAAACGTATATTAGATATTATTAAAAAAATATTCAGATGATATCTTATAATATTTTTAATGGACAATTATAAATTTCTAACTTTGATGAGAATGACCTAGCGCTAGTACTTATGTGGAAAATAGGATGCGAGTGTTAAAGGGTTAAATACATTTGTGTTTATATACATTGCATATTTGCTCAATTAATTCAAAACAAATTTTTTACATTATTATTTAATTATGTACCTATATAATATTTTATGGTTATAAAGTATTTAAGATTGTCATTTTTTATATTGTTTTTTTTCTTTTTTTTTTGGAAAATATTTCTGAGGTAATAACCTCACATATCATAGTTGAGTATACTGGCTGATGGATATACTTCCAAATAATTATACCCGTATGAACTATGTTCAAGGGTATAATAAATTTGGCATTACGTTTGTGACACCTTAAAGGAGTCGAGCTAGATATAGTGTCAAAGGTATGGATCGGCTCAGAATCGAATTCTGAGTCGATTAAGCCATGTACGTCCGTCCGCCCGTCCGTCCGTCCGCACGATAACTCAAAAAATAAAAGAACTAGGAGGCTGAAATTTTTTTTATGTCACTTTTGAAAAATTGTTAGTTTTGCTATTTAAATCCAACATTTTCGATCGGCGGGATCGAGTAGCTGCCATACAACTTCTATCTTTATATAGAAATAAGTCAGTATGTATTCAAGCTACGGTTCTGAAATTTTGCAAATGATGATCAAATTTTATGGCAACAACTTCTGTAAAATTTGATTGTGGTGGTGCGACGGATTCGGGTAGCTGCCATACAACTTCCCCGTTTAAATGAGAATAACTCAATGTCTGTTAAAGCCAGAAATCTGAAATTTTGTAAATGATGATCAAGTTTTATGGCAACAACTTCTGCAAAATTTGGTTATGCTGGTGTGACGGGTTCGAGTAGCTTCCATACAACTTATCCGTTTAAATGAGAATAACTAAGTGTTTATTGAAGCTAGGAACCTGACATTTTGCGAATGATGATCAAGTTTTATGGCAACAACTTCTGCAAAATTTGAGTGTGGTGGTGCGACGGGTTCGGGTAGCTGCCATACAACTTCTCTTTTTAAATGCAAATAACTCAGTGTTTATTGAAGCTAGGAATCTGACATTTTGCGAATGATGATCAAGTTTTATGGCAACAACTTCTGCAAAATTTGGTTGTGGTGGTGCGACGGGTTCGGGTAGTTGCCATAAAACTTCTCTTTTTAAATGAAAATAACTCAGTGTTCGTCCGCACGATAACTCAAAAAATAAAGGAGCTAGGAGGCTGAAATTTTTTTTACATCACTTTTACAAAATTGTTAGTTTTGCTATTTAACTTCAGCATTTTCGGCCGCCGGGTTCGAGTAGATGCCATACAACTTCTTTCTTTAAATGGAAATAACCCAGTGTCTATTCAATCTAGGTATCTGAAATTTTGCAAATGATGATCCAGTTTTATGGCAACAACTTCTGTAAAATTTGGTTATGATGATATGGCAGGTTCGGAAAGTTGCCATACAATTTCTTTTTTTAAATGAAAATAACTCAGTGTCTATTGAAGCTAGCTATCTTAAATTTAGTGAAAAAGTGTCGAGTTGCATGCCAAAAACTTTTGTAAAATTTGATTGGTCTAAAGCAGCCGGTTCAGGCTTCTTGCATTTCTTGGAACTTAATGAAGCTAGGCGCAATAGATTCGGGTAGCTGTCATACAACTCCACAATTTACATAAATATATCTCTGTAGTTCGGTACTAAAACATCTGAATATTTTTAAAAGGTGATCAAGTTTTATAGAAACAGGATATATTACGTTCATACGGGTATCCCAGAGTTGACACAGTCTACTCTACTGCACTCTTCCTCGTTTTTTTTTTAAATTTTAGCATAAATTTTAGCATGATTAAAAAAAAAAAAAAAACTAAAATCATATTAAAATTTAAATATTATTTTCGGCAATTTTTAATAAAGCGAAAAATTAAAAAAAAAAAAAACTAGTTTAAAACTATTAAGATAAGCAAATTTTATTATATTTTTTTTTTTCAGATTAATTTCCATTTTAATTATAACAATTTTGGCGGTTTAATAATTAGGTAGTAGATTTTGTAGATTTTGTTTGTTTTAAAAATCTTGATTTTTGATTTTTTTTACTGTCTTTTTTTTTTTTTTTTTAAAGATATCTTAAGATTCATATAAAATCAATTAACATGTTTTTACCAAAAAAAAAAAATCTTCATTTTTGCACAAATGGAATTTTAATAGTGAAATTTAATAATAATAAAAATAGAAAATTTACATTTTTATATACCTCTAAAATAAAATATATATGTATATAAATATATATATGTATCCATATATAATATTATATTATATAATATTATTGATTTCCATATCAAGAATTCATTCACTATTTCAAAATTATAATTGACACCTTCTAATAATAAAATACTTCAGATAACTTAAATGGGTGTAATATGATAATTTTTTTTTTGTTAATTTTAAAATTTAATTTAATATATATATGTATATATATGTGTATTTTAAATTGAATCGTGACTTTTGTATAAAATAATGACTTTTGACAATTCCATTAAATTTTATGTAATAAATAAATAAAAAAAAAAAAAAAAACTTAATTTTAACTTAAAATATCTGTTAAATTATTTTAAGTGTTTTAAACATTAAATTGTGGCTATTAAAATAAAAAAAATGTGTACTTATGGGAAAATTAAAAAAAAAAAACAAAATAATAAATAAAATTTAAAAATATAGAGTTAAATTTAGAATAAAATACTTAACTTAAGTTTTATAAAGTATCAAAATAAAAAAAAATCTCAAAATCTAATAAATATGTTTAGTTTTTTTTTTTTTTTGTTATAAGGTAATAAAATTTTTATGACAAATTTCAAATCATTTTTACTATATATATATATCAATACATTAAATATATATACAGGGTCAGAGCCATGCATATAAAATACTTAGAAAACTAAAAAAAGATTCTTATTTTTTAGAATATAACCTGAATTGTATTGTAAAATATTCTTTCTCATTTAAAAATCAGGATTTAGGTGAATTTCTGGTCTAGGAACAATATTTTAGGTATTTCCAGAAGTTAAAAATATTACCAATCTATATAGAGCACTTTCGATTTAATTAATAAATTTTTTTTTATGTTTTAAAACGACGAATTCTTCCCTAGCTTAAAAAACTTATACACATAATGTGAGACATCCTGTATATGAAATAATTTTAAAGAAAATTTTAGTTGAAAATTAACTAAAGAACAAAATAAAATTAATGTAAAATTTGTATTGATATACCGAGAATTTAAAATAGTATTTTTTTCAGCTTGGTTTTCAATTACATATAATACAAATTGTATCTTAAAGAAATTTTTTTATTCCATTTGTCAATTTATATGTTATTTTTGATTTATAAAAAAAGAAAAAAAATAATCATCTTGTTAGCACTTAAAGAGTATTTTTTATTAATTTTGATTATCATTTTTAAAATTAAAAAAAAATAAAAAAACAATCTAAAATTTTTATTAAATTTAAAAATTAATATAAACAAGGTAGAATGTAAACAAACGGTTTTTAAAAGCGCACATTTCCAAAATACAATACAAACTGTTTAGAATTGTGACTTGCACAAAAATTTTAAAATTTAAAAAATAAACTTTAAGAAATTTTTTGTAATAAGAAAATATGTGAAAATAACACTTTTCTGGAATTTTGAGGGGCTGTAAGTCTGGAACCCTTTAAAACTAAGAAAAACCGTTAACACACGTAAAAATATATTACTTGAGCTTTAATTTGTATGTCTTGCCGAAGAAAAATTTGTACAAGTGCCTAAAAATATCAAATTTTCAATTTTTCAGCCCTCTCAACCTCTTAAACAGAGAGTGGCACAAAAAAATTTTTTAAGAAAATTTATACTAATTCTAAAAGTTCTTTCTGCTCTCAAAATTTCAGGTTCCTATCTAAAGGCGTGCCGGAGTTATGAAAAAAGAAATTTCATGCAAAATGTGGTTTTCACATAACGGTAAATTTAAATAGTAAATTACAAAATATTACATAATTTTAATATTGATTTATGTAGATAATAAAATTTCCGGCTTTCGGGATGTTTTAGATTGCAAAACTATTACGCAGAGTCTGAGATATATAGATCTGAAAATGGGGCTTTTTCGTAATTTTGAAGAGCTGTAACTCTGAAACCCTATATAACTAAAATAAACCTTTAACACAAGTTAAAATATATTACTGTAGCTTTAATTTTTGGTTTCTTTCCGAAGTAAAATGTGTGCAGGTTCCTAAGTTACAGGTGTTTAAAAATAGCAAATTTTCAATTTTTGAACCCTAATAGCTCATAAACAGGGGGTGACCCAAAAAAAATTTCTGAGCAAACTTATACTAATTCTAAAAGTTCTTTCTTGTCTCAAAATTTCAAGCCTCTATCTAAAAGCGTGCCGGAGTTATGAAAGTGGAAAAATCATGTAAAATTTGGTATAATTTTGACATAACGGTATAATTTTGATATTAATTTACAAAGATAAAAGAAATACCTGTCGCATGATGTTTTCAGATTGAAAAAATCTTATGCGAAACATAAGATATATGCATTTAATAATAGGGATTTTTCAAAGTTTGAGGGGCTGTACTTCCGTAATGGATGGGGCTACATGAAAAAGTTATTCCACAAAATTATTTTTTTTATGAGAACTACCCATGGCTAAAATTTCTTTTCTCTATCTTTAACGGTGTAGAAGTTTTGTAAACAGACGGACGGATGGAAGGACAGACAGAGTAAAACTAATAAGCACATTTTTTCAAATTTTTTTTGGAAATGTGCTAAAAATATTCTGTATATTCATTAGGCTATATAGTTTTATTGTAATACTATTAGTGCTATAGTTTCGTTTGTAAAGATACTATTTACATAAAAAAAATCCATTATAATTCTAAGTAAAAAATTCACATATAGTATGAAAATCTCAAAATGTATGACTGTTTTAAGAATACAATTTAGTAACAGTTTTAAAAGTTATTTATTATTCCATCTCATTTTTTATATTTATATGAAGAAGAACTTAGAAGCAGCTACATTCATTAATGATTTTTCTAGCTAAGTTCTTAAATAGTCTTTCGTAAGATACAATATTTTTTTTCTGAAATATAAATTATTAGTAGGTATATGACCTAAATTTATAAAATTTTATTTTTCTAAAGTTTTTATTAGTAAAATTATATCAAAATTCTAAAAGCAAGTCTCGTTAGACATTAGACATACTTTTAAAAATATAAATTTTTATTAAAAAATTAAAAAAAAAAAAAATCTTCATATTAACCTACCTCTATTAAATTTATTTTTGAATTTTTTCCTACAGTTTATTTATTTTTTGAATTTTAGTTAAAAAAAATCAATCTGCTCCCAAAGGAAATAAGGCTGGAAAACCTATTCTAAAAAATAATAAAAAAATATAATAAAAACCATTTTTAAAGCATTCCTTTTTATAAAATTAGAATTTTGAAATTTATTGAAAGCAAAAAGTGTTCCCTTGTTTTTTTGTTTTTGTTTATCCTGAATTTTGTTATTTTTTTGTTTTTTTTTTTTTAATTTAAATTCCTTAATTTTTCTTTAACAATTTTTTTTTTTTATTTTTTTTTGTGCTTTATTGATTTTTCTTTTTTACTCGATTTAAATTTAATTCGTTTTTCAACTTTTTCCATTTTTTAGCAGTTTTTATTTCTTTTTTTTCCAGTTTTTTTTTTTAGTTTTTTTTTTTTTATTTTATTTAAATTCACTACAATTTTCACATCAAAATTAGAGGAAAAAAAAATGATTAGAAAGAGAAGAATATGTTAAAAATAGGTTATTTAAAATTTATTTTAAAGCAAAATTAAAATCTATTATATGTATGTATTTTTATTAATTTGTAAACATATAGTATATAAAGTAATATAGAAATATTATATAATATCCGATATACTTAGGTATTTTTACATATACATATTATTATATTATACACTAAAAATACCTCAGGATATACAAAAAACATCAACCGAACATAAATAAGAATTAATAAAAAATTAAAAAAAAAATATATATAAACAAAAGTTATAGGTTCTTTATATAATATTTAAGTATATTATATATAAAGATATGTATATAAATGTTATGTATATAGTCATATAGATACTATAATATAGATACTATAATATAGATAGTCATATAGATACTATAAAAGCATACTTATCTTAAAACTAGAAACACAAAAAACAAAAATCTTAAAATTAAAATCTCGAAATTTTGATTAATCGATTCTCTTGGATATAAATTATACAGCTATATACAGCTACATAATCATATGTTAAAGCTTATTTGAAGAAATAAAAATAGGGAGCCTAATAAAATCTTCCTCTTATTAATTTCGCTTAGTAAAATCTCTTTTTTGCAAAAATTTCCTTTTTAAAAAATAAAAATCGTACTTTTTTTAATTTTCTTTTGAGAATCTCCCTTTTTTTTTATAAACAATAAGGAAACTTCAAGGTTAAAAAATTAGGGTTCCTATAATTTGCCTAGCGGTGTTTAGTCTTATTTTTTTTTTTTTGTAGGAGCTCAACGAAATCCAAAAAAAAAAGCATTTAATTGATGTAAAACCCCAGAAAACAAAAATCCGAAAAAAAAACACTTCCAGTAAAAGAATCGCAAATTTCAAAATTTCAAGTTAATATTTTTGTAAAATTTATTAAAATGAGAGTTCCTATAATTTGACTAGCGGGGTCTAGTCTTAGTTTTGTTTTTTTTTGTAGGAACTCAACGAAATCCAAAAAAAAAGCATTTAATTGATGTAAAACCCAAGAAAACAAAAATCCGAAAAAAAAAACACTTCCAGTAAAAGAATCGCAAATTTCAAAATTTCAAGTTAATGTTTTTGTAAAATTTATTAAAATGAGATTTCGTAGAAAAATTAAACTGCAACAAAATTCTTAAAATATTTTGTGCCCATTCCATTAAAAACATCTTGGTGTATCGGAATTGTTCATAAGATAAAACAAAAAATAAGAATTCTTAATCAATGGGTCGAATCAATGCATAAAACTGAGATTGAAATTAAATATCATTTTGTTAAACAAAAATTACGAGTTTGGCTATAGCTTTTATTTGAAAAAGTATGATTTGAGTTCAAGCTCAGTTTTCTACATTCGACTCAATTTTAGTTGCAAGAGCTAGATCTCTCTAAAATAGATTTGCAAGTATTGAATATATATGAATTTGTTATGGTGTTTCATTATAACTAGGTATGTATATTCAAAGTATTCAGAACGAATATTTCTAGATCATTCTTTAAAGTATTTCATTTATATGGTTATGCTGAAGTCCGTCGAAATGTTTAGATCAATAAAAATCCAATATATATGGTATGCTGAAATCAGAAATTTTTCACGTCATTATTATTTCATTATTTTTTTTTTTTTTGAATTTATAAATTTTAATATTTTTTTTTAAATCGCTGATATAATATTTGGAGTAATTTTCTTTCCAAAACGCAAATCCTTTGCGTTTTCCGTTCTTCATTTTCGAATAATTCTAAAGCCGCTACAAAATTCATCATCGATTTAAAAAAAAAATAATTTTAAACGTATTTTACTTTTAAATGTTTTATTTATACCGAACAATAACAACCTCATGTAACAAAAAATACTTGATACAAAAAATATTTTACGAAACATATGACTTTGACATTTGCAAAAAGTGCTTGCAACCGAATGAACTTCAGAATATCAATTTTTTCGAATGCGGAACGAACTTTTTGAACTATTTTTTCATCTGATTTCAGCATAACACCATAACAATATTAGTTAAATATTTTTTGTTAAATTTCTAAAATATTTTTGAATATTTTTTTTTTTGCATAAATCTTTTAGGATTTCGACATACACGTTTTATTTTTATTTAACATTGTATTATTTGTATATTTTCTTTAAAAAAAATATATAAAATTTTTTATAAAATAAATATATGAATATAACAAATTTTAATTTACACACAAAATACGCATACACCAACATCTAAATACATATTTAATATTTTTATATAAAAAAAATTTATTTAATTCTTGTTGAAATTTTAGTCTAAAATAAGTGGTATAACTATGTATAGGTATATGTATATTATATAGTAAGAAAGAGTTTGTAACTTTGATAATAATATTCTAAACGGTTTTTTTTTTTTTTGGTTTATTTTTCTTCGTTTCTTTCTATTTTCTTTGGGCTTCCTTTTCTGGCAACATACTTGATGGGGATCGAATCGTGATTGTTCCAAAGAAAAACATACAAATTCCGTTTATTTATTTATTTATTTTTTTTTCTTCTGTTTTTGTTATTGTAATTTGGGTTTCAAATATGCTCTAGTTTTTTTTCTCCCTTATACTGTTCTTACATCTCTGTTACTTCTTTTTTTTTTTTTTAATTTTATCTGTAATATCGGGTTGGACAAGAAAAAAAATCCTTGAAGCAATCGATTTTAATCAAAATAAAGAAGAAAAAAATTTTGAAAACTCAATATATATACATGGATTTGTTGGGGGTTTTTTTTTTTTTTG
This sequence comes from Poecilobothrus nobilitatus, assembly GCA_947095535.1. Lineage (NCBI taxonomy): Eukaryota > Metazoa > Arthropoda > Insecta > Diptera > Dolichopodidae > Poecilobothrus > Poecilobothrus nobilitatus. The sequence goes on along the minus strand of OX352772.1, from coordinate 319,591,480 downwards.
TTTTGTTATTTTCCTTACTGTTATTATTTTTTTTTTTTACTAGAAGAGCACTCATCTCTTTTCAAAAATTTCTTTTATTCTTTTATGCTACTGGTAACATAGGAAATTAAAGGACGAAATAAGGAAAAAATAAAAATAAAAACAAAAAAAAAAAACAAAAATGAAAAAATAAATGAACAAAAAACAATAACAAAATTAATATCAATGTCAAGAAAGAAAGCATAAGCAAAAGAAAAATAAAGGAAAGCAAAAAAAAAAAAAAAAAAGAATAAATGAAGTGAAAATATTGCATAAATACTCTCTTATTATATGCGCACTTATATTTTTTTTTTATTTTTCCCTCAAATAAAAGTAAACAGTAAATAAAAAATTTTAACAATATAAGAACTAGAGTAACCAATCAATTAGAAATTATGTATGGTTTTCTTATTTTGATTATCAAATTAAGGATTCTTAATTTAGAAAAAAAAAAAAAAAATGAAAAGAAAATTTAACGGTTCGTTGAAAATGGAAGTGTTTTTAATAAATCGCTATAATTTAAAAAATATTTATTTAAATTTAGATTTTTGCTTAAGCTTTCAATTTTAAAATTGTAATAATTTTTAATAATTTTTTGTTTCCTAAATATTATAATATAGAAATGTACGGTTAATTTTTTTTTTTTTTTTTAGAGAAACATGACTTATATTTTCTGGGTTAAGATCTTTAGCGTTTTTGTTTTAAATTAATTAAAAAATTATATTTTGGTCAAAATTCTGAATAATTTGTCCTTAATTAGAATTTTTTCATTTTCTTCATTTTTAATAGTTTTCAATTCGAATACGCACTTGTATATTCGAACCCGATAATTTTTCATCAACCTGTTTCAAAATTTATTTTAATGCAACAGTTAGATTTTTAAGAAACTGCTTATTAAAACTAGTTGTTTAATTGTATTATAAATTTATAAAATTAAATACGCTTTTAAAATAATTAAGAAGAAATAACAATATTTCATAAAAAAAAAAAAACTTTGGCGTAAAAAAAAAACAAAGTATTAATAAAAATGTCACTGTTTTGAAAATAAAAAAAAAAAAAAAAATTAACATTATTTGTCAAAATATTTTTACATGTAATTACTTAAAAAAAAAAACAAAAGAGATCGGTTTCATTATTGTATAAAAAATTTTTCACTCTATAACCCCACTGTAGTCAATCAACTACTTTTAAAAGATTATTTCCCGTATCAGAAAATATCGTCATAAAATATCATCATTTTGCAGCCCATTAGGCGTAAAAATATTAAATACGTCAATATTTGAAGGAGAAGGAGATTTTAACCCAAAATAATCAACAAAAATAAGTCAGAGTTCAGTTATTGCCATCAAATATGTCATAAATTGTTTTTATTTTATCATTTTATATTAAATTTTAATTTGTTTCTCGATTTTAAAGGATAACAGGAAGGATGCTAATCTATTTCTGATCAAATTTTTAGCATTTTTGTATGGCTGAGACAAATACATTATTAAAAAAAAATATATATAACAAATTTCATATTTATAACAATTTTTTCTTAAAATTTTAATTTCAAGTACCGCAATATTATCGTTAGTTAGAAAAAATGATTCCCAATTGCAGGCGGAATGTGATGGCCGATAATATTGAATTTTTATATAAGGGAACTAAAAATCATTTAATGCTGTCATAATAAATATAACTATTTTTATATAATTAATTTTAAAATTTTAATTCATTAACCTATGAGGAATAAAATAAAAAAACTTTTATGAAAATCTACCCATCGAAAAAGATAATTTTAACAATTAAAATTATTCAAGAAAATTTTAAATTTTTTTCTAACCAGATTATTATCAGTCAGTATTTTTTATAATATAATGAAGAGAAAAAAAAAAAAAAAATTCAAGTACTGGCAATCCTGGTCAATTTAAAAATACTTTGTTTTCTATATACACTTTGTAAATACTTTTATTCTGCGAATATTTAATTCCTTTAAGTATTCATATTATATTATAACTTTGTTTGGATTCTTTAAAAAGTATATAATACAATATACATATATATCTACATATCCGTATATTTCTATTTTAATCTTGTCTATCAGTATTCAGAATTATTGAGAGTGCTAAAAATATAAAAAAAAAAATTTGTATACCAGTATATTACCATTTTTTTTACCAATACCCAAGAAAAGTATATATGAATAACAAAAGTAGCATAATAATAAAAGTATTCAAAAAAAAAAAAAAAAATGAAATGATTGTATTCAAAAATTTCGGTTTAAAGCTCATTAGCATTCTCCTGAATGAAGTTCTGAAAAAAAAAACAAAGAAAAAAAAATGAAAAACTGATTACTTTTTCCTCGCAATGAATATTTTTCATCACACTGAGTTTTTTTTAAGTATTCAAAAAAGAAATTTTTTTTTTTTTCTTTTTGAAAATTTTCATAATAAAATTATTTTTTAAGAAATATCCAGTAAAAAAAAGGAAAAAAAAAAAAACAAGAGTATTATGGAAAAGGAAAGCTGAAGAAAAATATAAAACATTAAAATTGTCTGTTAAAATTCACAAAATTTAGATTGATATTTTTCATTTTTAAGTGAAGTTTTTGGTTTTTTTTTTTTTTTTGTTTTTTGGTTGTCTTTGTTATTATTGTTTTTTTTTTTGTCTTTATATTATTCCAATATTTTTCTTATCCTAAATTTATTGATATGAAATATTGTTAAATAATAAAAACGTTTATAATAGCTAAAAATATTTGTGTAATTAAAGTAAGCTAAGTCAAATACAGTCTGGAAATGGAAAAGTCATGAAATAAAATTTTCATTTTGATATTGTATGAGAAACAGGTATTGAAATTTGTGTTGTTTTAGAAATCAATAATATATATATATATAACACTTATTTACTACTATCTAAGTTTATGTAAATGAATAATACTAAAAGAAAATTTTGATTTCGGCTGTATATGACAGTGGTTAGAGTACCCACCTTTCATTTAGAGTACCCACGAAAGGCTCATGTTTCGAATCCCAAAAGAAGTAAAAGCTTGTTTTATTTGGTATTCCATTTGATTCAGCTACAATTTACCATTGGGATCAAATTAATGGCAAATAATAATTTATAATTTTTATTTAATAATAGAAAAAAATATATAAAGCAAAAAGAAATAAAAGAAATGTCAAATGTAAATTAAGAATTTCAACTTATAGATAGATAACCAAAAATTATAATGTTAATAAAAAAATTTTCAAATAATACCTAAGAAAAAATAAAAATAAATAAGAAAATATAAATAAATTCAATTGTTTGAATTGCAGTTTAAACAATATTTTACATACTTTAAGACCTAAAACCATCCCATTATAATTTTAGTAATTGAAAAATATTCAATAGAGATTAATTCTAATAATAAAATTATATATTCCTCAGATATTCACATTTTTAGTACACTTTCAAAAATTTTCTGTCCGCGTCCGCGTCTTTCTATCTTTAAATTGCTATAACTCAGATTCTATAAGGCATATTTTCAATCTGGTTATAACGCATCAGCTAAACGATAGCTGGTTTTATAAACTTTATAAATATATAGAAAATAAATATGTGGCTTTGCCATGCGGTATTTTAATGTACCGTTATGTGAAATTCAATTTTTGCAAAAATTCTTCCCCCTTTTATCTTTCAAACGGTTTAACTTAGAAGCTTGAAATTTTGAAAGGAGTTAGATTTTGTAATCAGTATGAGTCTTTTCATGAAATATTTTTGTGTCACTCACCGTTTAGGAGCTGTAAGGGGTCAAAAACTGAAAATTCTCTATTTTTTAACAGCTGTAACTTGGGCACCTGTCAACATTTTTTGAAGTAATATTCAAAAATTAAAGCTCCAACATTATATTTTTGTTTGTGTTAATAATTTTTCTTAATAATTTAGGGTTACCTTTAAATTGACAAAAGTATGACTTGATTATTATAACCCAGTATCTCGAACAAATAATTCTGACAATTTCTTTCAATTTTTGTATTATTATACATTTATTTTATTCATGTACTTAATATTTATGTACTCTTTACAAAAAACTAATTTTGGAAATTTGCTTTTTTGAAAACCCTTGGTTTTTTTCATTACTTGTTTCTCTATTATTCCCCTATCAATTATCCATAATATCCTGATTTTCCTAGCATATGTCCTCCTGTTTTAATATATGTACAAAAGGTGGATAAATGCTTTTCAGCTTAACAATTAGTAATCCAAAACAAAATAATTATAACAGCAACCACCATTGAAAACAACATTCAATTTTTATAAAAAAAAAAACAAATAAAACCACTGAAAAGATTAACTCAATATTTGTCCAATAGCAAAGAAGCAGATAAAAATATGACAGGAATATAGGATATAGGTTCGATAAAAATAATAGAAACATTATGAGAAAGCTGAAACATAAAATCTTAAACTTAAACAATATTTTCGACAAAAAAAAAAAAACATATTTTTAGTACCTACTGTTGTAAATATTATAATACTCCTGTATTGTGTTTACTTTAAAAAGTTCTAAAACGACCTCAAACCTTTCAAATTTAATCTAAAATACTTCTCAATATCTTATAAATGACTGATATATACTTATATACTTCGCCTTTTTAAATACATAATATTATTATGTTTTTTATATATTTATTGTATAAATATGAATAGACAATTATTTGAAAAAAAAAAAAACCAGTAAAAAATGTTTTTTAATACAAAATATAAAGTTGGTATTGAAATAATAATATACAATCCATATTATATTAATACTAATACAAGTACATTAAAAATTTATAAAGAAATTTCATCTTTTTCAAAAAAAAAAAAATAAATAAAATAAAATTTTCTCTTTTCATATTTTGTATTTTAAATATTTAAAACCAATACTCATCGGTTATATAACCAAAAAAAGAAAAAAAAAAAACAAAAAAAAAATAACAAAACTTTAGTTACCTACTTTATATTTTATTTTTTTTTTATTTTTTTTTATTCCTTAAAATTAAATTATGAATGAATAACTGATTACCTCCATTCTCTTTCTTCTAATTATATTTTCAATAGATTTGTTGAAATCCTGGATGAATATAAAAGAATAAAATAAAAAGCAAAACAAAACAAAAGAGGAAATAAATTAGAGTAATACATACATATATATATATATATATATATATTTTGAAAAAGAGGAAAAAGGAAAAACTAAAATGGAAAAAAAAAAGAAAATACTAATATTTAAAATTGAATTTTTATTTAAATTTTTATTGTTAAATTGAATGAAGAAAAGCTTTTTTTTTTATTTAGTTGTACATACATACATACATACATACATACATGTATAATTCACCTCTTATTACGTTTTCTTTATTTTTTTCAAATGAATAAAGAGTTTAAGAATTATTTCTGATGATAGTATCTAAATTGATGATTTACAATATTTTTACTTACATTTATAGTTTCAATATTTAAATATTGAAAAAAAAAAAAATTATAGTTAAAAAATAAAAAAAAACATTATAATATTTTACTTATTTTACATTTTTATTTTAATATGTTTAAAAAATTTAAGACTTTTAAAAAAAAGTTTTAAATACAGGATATTAAATAAAAAAATTACATAAAATTTTTCAATAACTCTTTATACAAAAGAAGAAGCAAAACAAAGAGAGGATACATACCAAACCAAGAGAAACAAATTAAAGAGATGCAATGGAAAGCAGCTAAATAAAAAGTAATGAAAATTGAAAACTTTTTTTTCTGTCACATTTTGAGACATTTTGACAAAAAACCGTATTGTTGACAAACGAAACAAAAAAAACAATTAAGCATGAATAAAACTTTTAAAATTTTTTATTTATTTTTATACATTGTATATATGTATGTATTACAGAGATGTAGCTAAAAAAATAAATAAAATAAAATAAGAATATGGATGCTGGTTAACGAAAATTAATGTGTCCAGAGTATCATATTTGGTTTCAATATTTCAACGAATTAAGAAAAAATGATCCAGAACAATTGTTCCAGAAATAAGCTCACTCACTCATAACTTTTATACAAAGCTCTATTAATTTTTTCTCGTCCATTTGTTTTTTTTATTATAATTGTAATATTTGTTATTTTAAAGTTTATGTTTAAAAATGAATAAAAATATAGTATTAAAATTATTTTTATTTCTATCAAATAGCCCTAAGTTTGACACATTACAACACTTTCAAAAGTATACTTTTTTAAAATATACTATATGCTACTTGTTAGTAAATATACGTACTATGTTGATATACTATTTGCTATGCTTTTCATTCCGTTACTTTGTTGTAAATATATATTGTACATAATATATAGATTTACTATATAATGAACTTGTTTTAACACTTTATTTTGATATTATCTATTAAATTATCTGACACGTCTTGCATTCTTATAGAAAGCAAAAAAAGTTAAATATACAATTATTAGCTTGACTGCGTAAAGGCTGGGCTTATTAATACTTTCATACAATTTAACATATTTCAACCTTACTTTGACAGTTGTGAGCTAGCTCACATATATGTATAGGGGCCTCGGTTCAAATCCTGCACAGATAGCTAGTTTTATTAATTGAAAACAAATCCTCCTTGCTACCAAATATAGCGTAAATGTAAAATATAAACAAACATTATATATAAACAATATAAATAATATTAGTGTATAATTTAATAATAGTATTCGACCTATAATGGCCTTAGTAGCCGATGGTTTTGTAATATTAATATAAATTAATAAATAAATACATATATGTATACATAGCAAACAAGAGTGTTCATTGTAGATACAGTATTATTCTATTATTAACCCCAATAACACACAAGTAACGCAACGCAAAAATATGCTTTCAAGTGTTAAAACAAGTTCATTAAAAGAAATTAAAAATAATAATGACATTTAAAATAATTGTCTAAAGTTGAAAATACATGTTACAAATTGTTATTGCGATCTTATTTGTTTAAATATTGCTACAACAGTTGTTTTAAAAGAAATAAACTATACATAATTTGTTTACAATTTTCTTACAACAACAGATTATATTTAATCATTAGTTGTTTATTATCATAGGAGTATATGTCCAAGTTGTGGTTACTTAAAATACCACTGTAATTATTAAGAAAATAAGAAAATTGATAAGAAATACAAGAAATAAGAAAAGTAAAAGATTGAGTATTGAATGGAAAATTTATTCTGATCTGACATTTTCTTGTTAAAAAACTTAAAAACAACACAATCTAAAGAGTGCTCTATTTATAGAAAATCAAATTCTATTTAAGTTTTAGGTGATAAGGCTGGATGATGATTATCGGAGAGTTTGGTTTGGACCTTTTTTTTTGTAATAATTAGGAAAAATTGTATTTATTAAGAATTTATGTTAAAAATACTTATTAAAAATCATTTCCAAATAGCTGATCTAAACAAAATTGTAATGTAAATCTTAGTATAAATAGAAGCTCAATAAAATTGAAAAACAAGTTCAACTTCGACCAAAGAAACCTAAAATTGTAGCTTTTGAAGCTCTAGTTTAAATAAAGGGTGTTCAAAATTGAGGTATCATTTTGATTTTGCCGCCATTGTTTTTCTACCTGGAATTTTTATACGAAGTTTCTTTAGGTATATTTTAAATACATTCCGGTTAGTTAATATGGAACGTTCCACAAAGGAACAACGTGTTTTTGTTATTACAACATTTTTTGAAAATGGTAAAAGTTTTCAAGATGTAATTAGGAAATTTCGAACAAAATTTGGTAGAGAAAATGCTCCAACAAATCGTGCCATCAAGCTGATGGTTGATAAATTTCTAGAAACTGGATCTGTTCTTGATAACAGAGGCAACATTTATCAACGTAGTGGCCATTCAACCGAGAATGTAGCAGCTGTGAGCAGAAGTGTTGAAGAAGATCCAAAAACTTCCATTCGTCATCGTTCGCAGCAATTAAACATCAAACCATCCACATTATTCAACATTTTGTATCGTGATCTCCATTTAAAGGCTTATAAGATCCAGCTGATGCAAGAATTAAAACCAACTGACCATGCATTACGTCGGCAATTCGTTTCTTGGGCAATCGAAAAACAAGAAGAAAATGAGATTTTTTTTTAACAAAATAATCTTCACCGACGAAGCTCATTTCCAGCTCAATGGCTACGTCAATAAACAGAATTGACGCATTTGGGGTGAAGAGAATCCAAGGGTTATCTTAGAGCAACCAGTACATCCACAAAAAGTTACGGTTTGGTGTGGTTTGTGGTCAGGAGGAATCATCGGACCATATATTTTTGAAAACGCAAATGGAAACGCGATTACGGTCAATGGAAATCGCTAGAGGGAGATGATCCGAAGCTTTTTGTGGCGGGAAATTGATGATTTGGACGTAGAGAATATGTGGTTTCAACAGGACGGTGCCACTTGCCACACAGCAAGAGAAACAATGGATCTTTTGAAGGAAAAGTTCGAAGATCGCATTATTTCTCGTAGAGGAGGAGTGATGTGGCCACCAGGATCGTGCGATTTGACACCGTTGGATTTTTTTTTGTGGGGTTTTGTGAAATCGAAAGTGTACAGCAATAATCCCAAAACAATTCAAGAGCTTAAAAACAACATTATCGAGCAGATTTCAACCATTGAGAACAGTTTATTGAACAACGTGATTCAGAATTTTGGTAAAAGATTGTAAGCCTGCCGAAGTAGTAGAGGGGGCCACTTGGCCGACATAATTTTTCATTATTAACCGGAACCTATTTGTAATAAATTAAAATGAAAATATATTTAATATTTCAAAAAAGAAGTCTTTTTTTATTAAAATTAAAATGATACCTCAATTTTGAACACCCTTTATAATAAAATAAAAGACTAAGTTAATGGAATTTTAAATAAATAAAATACTTAACTGTGAAAAGTAAATAAAGTGTTTTTTTATATACTGTATTCTAAATTTAGTTATAAAATTATTAATCGCAGCTTTTTGTACTTTTATTACAGTTTATATGAACCATTATTTTTCAATCAACTCATGAAAATGTTTTTTTTTGCCGAACTTTATGTAGTTATAAGCAAATATTTAAATAAAAATGCCTTTAATTATACCCGTATGAACTATGTTCAAGGGTATAATAAATTTGCCATTACGTTTGTGACATCTTAAAGGAGTCGAGCTAGATATAGTGTCAAAGGTATGGATCGGCTCAGAATCGAATTCTGAGTCGATTAAGCCATATACGTCCGTCCGTACGTCCGCACGATAACTCAAAAAATAAAGGAGCTAGGAGGCTGGAATTTTTTTTACGTCACTTTTACAAAATTGTTAGTTTTGCTATTTAAATCCAACATTTTCGGTCGGCGGGTTCGAGTAGCTGCCATACAACTTCTTTCTTTATATAGAAATAACTCAGTATCTATTCAAGCTAGGTTTCTGAAATTTTGCAAATGATGATCAAGTTTTATGCCAACAACTTCGGTAAAATTTGGTTGTGGTGGAGCGACGGGTTCGGGTAGCTGCCATACAACTTATCCGTTTAAATGAGAATAACTCAGTGTCTATTGAAGCTAGGAACCTGAAATTTAGTAAAGAGGTGTCGAGTTACAGGCCAACAACTTTTGTAAAATTTGGTTGACCCAGAGCAGCCGGTTCAGGCTTCTGGCACCTCTTGCAACTTAATGAAGCTAGGCGTCTGAAATCTTGCAAATGATGATCAAGTTTTATGGCAACAACTTTTGCAAAATTTGGTTGTGGTGGTGCGACAGGTTCGGGTAGCTGCCATACAACTTATCCGTTTAAATGAGAATAACTGAGTGTCTATTGAAGCTAGAAACCTGAAATTTAGTAAAGAGGTGTCGAGTTACAGGCCAACAACTTTTGTAAAATTTGGTTGGCCCAGAGCAGCCGGTTCAGGCTTCTTGCACCTCTTGGAACTTAATGAAGCTACGCGCAATAGATTCGGGTAGCTGTCATACAACTCCACAATTTACATAAATATATCTCTGTAGTTCGGTACTACAACATCTGAATGTTTTTAAAAGATGATCAAGTTTTATAGAAACAGGATATATTACGTTCATACGGGTATCCCAGAGTTGACACAGTCTACTCTACTGCACTCTTCCTCGTTTTTTTTTTAAAATAAGGTTTTTATTTTTTGACAATCAATTTTGACAGTCAATGATAGATTAAGGTTTATGTGGTTTCTTTTCAATTTCAATTACTTATAATGTCTCTAATAAACTGAGTGTACTAAATCTGTTTTTAGCACATTTCCAAAAAAAAAATTTGAAAAAATGTGCTTATTAGTTTCACTCTGTCAGTCCGTCCGTCTGTTTACAAAACTTCTTCACCGCTAAAGATAGAGAAAAAAAATTTTTAACCATGGGTAAGTCTCATAAAAAAATTAATTTTGTGGAACAACTTTTCATGTAGCCCCATCCATTACGGAACTATATCTCTCAAATTTTGAGAAACCCTATTTTTAAATGCGTATACCTCATGTTCTGCTTAACATTTTTTTACTCTAAAAACGTTGTTCGACAGGTATTTTTTTTTACTTTCTAAATTAATATTAAAATTATACAATTTTTTAAAATTTACTATTCAAATTTACCGTTATGGGAAAACCAAATTTTGCATGATTTTTCTACTTTCATAACTCCGGAACGCTTTTGTATAGGGACTTGCAATTTTGAAGACAGAAAGAACTTTTAGAATTAGTATAAGTTTGCTCAGAAATTTTTTTTTGGACCATCCCCTGTTTATGCGCTATTAGGGCTCAAAAATTGAAAATTTGGTATTTTTAAACACCTGTAACTTAGGCACCTGTACACATTTTACTTCGCCAAGATATAAAAATTAAAGCTCCAGTAATATAATTTTACTTGGTTAAAGGTTTCTTTTAGTTGTAAAGGGTTCCAAAGTTACAACCCCTAAAAATTGCAAAAAAGCCCCATTTTGAGATGTATACATATTTGGCTCTGCGTAATAGTTTTACAATCTAAACCCACTAGAAGACCGAACATTTTGTTATATCCATAAATTCATATCAAAATTATGCAATATTTTGTAATTTGCTATTTAAATTTACCATAATGTGAAAAGGGTATTTTGCATGAAATTTCTTTTTCCATAACTCCGACACGCCTTTAGATAGGAAACTGAAATTTTGAGACAAGAAAGAACTTTTAGAATTAGTATAAGTTTTCTTAGAAATTTTTTTTGCACCAGCCCCTGTTTAAAAGATTTTAGTGCTGAAAAATTTGCTATTTTATATATATTATTTTTTTGCTTAAGCACCTGTACAAATTTTTCTTTGACAAGACATAAAATTTAAAGCTGACGTAATGTGTTTTCACGTTTGTTAACGATTTTTCTTAGTTGTATAGGGTTCCCGACTTACAGCTCCTCAAAATTCCAGAAGCCCTATTTTCACATATTTTCTTATTACAAAAAATTTCTTAAATTTTCAAATTTTTGTGCAAGTCACAATTCTAAACAGTTTATATTGTCTTTTGGAAATGTGCCCTTTTAAAAACCATTGGTTTATATTCTACCTTGCTTTTAGCTATGTACAGCTCCTACCATTAGATTATGACTTTTATTTTATTTATATTCCTCTATTAAGACTAAACATTTTTTTTTTATATTAGCTATATTAAGTTATTAAAGGTATTTTTTTTTATTAAAGGTAGAAGATTATCATTTTTGTATAGGTATAAAAATAAATTTCCGCGAAAAAGTAATTTTTTTTTTAAAATTACCGAAAGTACATATATAAAAATATTGTACAAAAAAAAAGTATCTGTTTTTTTTTCATTTTCTTAGGAGAAACGGTGGAAAACATTAAAAGTCACTTAAAAGAACTGCACGAGGTTCCTTTGGGTAGTGTTGGACTTTAACCAACCAAAACTACTTTAGGATAGGTCCATTGATATATAAGTGATATAATATCCAATGACATAAGTTTTAGGGAAAAGGATGAGGAAAGAATTATTTGTGAAATTGGGATGTTAATGTTCTTCTTAAATTTCGTTATATCGTACACAAATGAATTACAAACTTTTGGTAACACATTTGCAGGCTTTGCCTTATGGAAATGTGTTCCATAAATGTAACGTGCGTATCGTATCGGCATAACAAACAAATTTCCGACAATTACTAACAATTGAATGTATTATTTTAAAATGTTATAAAATACAAATAAAATATAATTTTTAAAAATTATATAAATTTTCATTAAAAAAAACTTTAAAATAAAAGTTTAAAAATTAAAATTACATATACATTTATTTAATACATACAGGTTTTTTTTTTTTTTTGTTTTAGTTTTACATTAACAAAAATAGTTATAATGGTTTTTATTTTATTTTTTTTTTTTTTTAATCATATTTAACAATACGACCTTTTATAACTTTTTCTTCAAAAATTTCTGTTATATTTTCTAAATATAAATATAAATTACCATAAAATAAAAACCAACCAATTATCATTATATATATATAATAATTAAGTATACGAAAATATATTAAATAACGTTTCCATGTTAAAAATACAAATGGTCCTAAAAAGAAACCCATTGATGCACTTAAATAAATTTGTATTAATATAAATATTATAATTTTTATTAATTTGTTATCCATAAATGGTAATAATTTTGGTTCAATATAAATTTTTGAAAATTTATATATTTGTTTTTCATATTTCATAACAATAAATTCACTTCCAAATGTTATAAAATAACCAGAATGTAAACCATGCCATAATGATAAAAAAAATAATGTAAATAATATTGATAAATTTTGATTACCTAAAAATTTTAAACGTTTATATATATACATTGAACAAAATTCATTTGTTTTAATATTAAATGATTTAATATAATTTTCAAAATTTTGTGCTGTTTCAAATAATTTTATATTAACATTTTCACAACCATTCCATATATTTAATTCATTATCATTATATTTTTCATTTTCATTTTGATTTTCATTTTCATTTTCATTTATATTTCTATTACTATTATCTGTTATATCAGATTTTAATTTTTGATATGTTATACCAAAAAATATTAATGCACCTTCATTTATTAACCATATTGATATATATTTATATAATGTTATACGAAACCATAATGATGTTATTAAAATTTTTTGTATTAAATATAATTTTTCAAATTCATTACTTAATAAATAATTATCTGGTATTAAATGATTACCAATAATTCTTAATAATAAATAAAATATACCATAAAGAAAACGTCTTAATCCAGCTTTAAATTTACCATTATATGTATTAAATTCATTATTAATAAAATTTTTATAACGATTAAATACATAAAATGGTCCAACTAAAAAACTTGATGGAAAATAACAAAAACCAGCTAATTCTAAAAATTTTGGTATTTCTTTAATACATGTTTCTTTTTTATCTTTTGATAAAATTTCAATTGATTTTTGACCATCACTTATATTAAAACCAAATCCAATTAAACGTAATGTTAATATACATTGTGGTAATGTCCATGTAACATCATATTCATCTGTTTGTGTATAATAATATCCAATTGTTAAATATATCATATTAAATGTAAAATTAATTATTGTATAATATTCATTTTTATATAATAATGCACATAATATATATGATATTAATATTGTAATAAAACTATGAATTGCATTACTACCATTAACAAAATAATTTATTGATAATCCAGTTATTATTAAATATAAATGTTTTAATTCGGCTGGTAAATTTTTTATTATTGTTGAATAAATTCCAGCTAAAATATATCCAAATAATATACTAATAAATACTTTTAATATTGGTATTGGAATATTTAAAATATTTGAAAAAAATGATAATTGACAACATTTTATAGCACAATTTAAATAAAATGCATCTGGTAAAATATGCTGATTATTTTCCATTTTTTTTTTTTTTTTTTTTGTTTTTGGAATAATATAAAATAATATATAACGATCGTTTTCCTTTGTATCTTTTTTATTGTTTTTGATACACGGGATATACAAGATGAATTCTATTATTATTTTATTTTTTTTTTTCAAAAATAAATGATTTCGGAAAAATTTTCTATTTATATTTTTATTATTTTGACTTAAAAATTTAAATTAAATTTCAATTTGAATATATATCATTTTTTGTTTTTTAATTTTATTTTTTTATGTTTTTGTTTTTTTTTTTTTTTTTTTGATGATTTTAAAGAAAATATTACTAAAAAAATGTTTTAAAATTTATATATACATACCTTATTAGTTTTAAACTTTTATGCACTCTAAATAAATTGTCATTCGTTTTAATTTTCTTTAAATATAATTGAAATAATTCATTTGTTTTTTATTTAATTTTATTTATCTTTAAAATTTTTATAAGTTTATATAAAATAAAATTGGAAAGTAGTTTTCCAATATTTTTTTTAACAAGGTGCCAGTTAAAAAAAACACATCATCCTAAAAGTATGCAATATATAAAGAAATAATAGTACGTTTTAAGGCTAATTTTCATTTTTTTTTGGGGCTTCGGTAGCCCAGTTGGTAGGCGTGTGGCATATTAACCGAAGGAGTGTGGGTTCGATCCCTGCACAGGTCGTAAGTTTTTTACTTTACATACCCCTCTTACGACCTAATATAATGTAAATATATAGTACCTATATAATATAAACAAAATAAATAATATTAGTATATAATTTAATAATAGTATAAAAACCTATAATGGCCTTATTAGCCGATAGTTCAATAATATTGCATTACATCTATGTATGTAATATTAATATAAATAAATAAATAAAATTTCATTTTTTTCTAAGATAAACTAAATTAAGAATGTAATTAAAAGGTATAAATAAAATGTTAATAAAAAAAAAAAAATCATGAAGAAAAATATCGGCGATATTTGTTAGAGCATAGGCAGAAGATACAAAAACACTACTTGTGTGACAGAGAAAAAACAATAAAATTGTACAAGCGTTCAGAAAATATCGGATGAAATTTAGCTCGATGAAGCTAAATTTTCTATAATTATCTCCGATATTTTTAACATATACGTAAAAAATGTGTATGTACACAAAAAAAAATAGGCACACTACTAACATTCTTATGGATACATGACATTTGAATTCATTATTTTTCTCCCTCTTTCCTATTGGTAGTATTAAGTATATTTTACTCTTTCTAAATATCCGATATCGGATGAAATTTTTTCCATGAAAATTAGCCTTTATAAATTCCTCCTTGGGGGCTTCGGTGGCACGTGGCTTATTAACCGAGGGAGTGCGGGTTCAAATCCTGAACAGGTAGCAAGTTTTAATTTACTAACTAACTTTTATTGCAATAAAACTAACATTTTTTGCATTAAAAAAAAAAATTATAATATTATATAAGTACATAATACAAATATGTACTTCTAAAAAAAATTAATCAATATTTAAAAAAAAAAAAACCAACATAAAAATTACACATTAATTTAAATGTTAGTATAATAAAGAAAAATTGTTGTTTTTCTAAACTTTTATCTAAGCTAAGCTAAATTTAAGAGTATAATTAAAAGGTATAAATAAAAGGTTTATTAAAAAAAAAATTACAGTATTCAACCTAGAATGGTGTTAGTAGCCGATGGTTTTGTAATATTAATTTAAATAAATAAAATAAGGTAAGGCATTAGCTTCTGCAGATGACACAATATTATACTCTATCAATAACTCGGTGAAATGCATCCAAGCCACAGTTGAAAAGATGTTTAATATTACTCAGAATTACTATCATTGGAATTGTGGATATTAAACAGCATATAGAAAAAAAAAGGCTGGTTCACAGGGGTTAGTTTAAATCCTGCATAGGTCGAAATCATTTTTAATAAGGAAAATAAAATTTGTTAAAAAAGTTTACATTAGTTTAAAATTACAAAACTGGGGTCTTAGTGGCCTATTGAGTAAGAGTGTATAAAATTCGCTGTAAACACCGAGGGAGTGTGGATTCGAATCTCATACATGTTGTAAGAGTTACGACATTTACAGCCACGCCTGAACAGGAAAGGCTGTGTAATTTCCTGTCCACATTTATGTGGCATTAAAAAAAAATTAGAAAACTCTAATTCACCTTATGGTTAAACATTACAAAATATAATTCAATAATATTATCCATCCATTATAATTATTACCATTAGTAAATAAAATAAAATCTAAGTGATTTAATGATTGTCTCCACTATTCATTTAATATTTTCCTTTGTCTTCCTTTTAACCCCAAATCATTAGAATTAATTTGACTACGAAATATTGGTACCTAATATTTATTATAGTTTAAAAATAAAATTTCCCATAAATTTTCCATATTTCCCATATCTAATTGTGTTGTGATCTCTCACCTGAATAAAAAAACAATATCAATTTAATGCCAAAATTCATAATAAAAAAGTTAAGTTCGTATTTTTTAGGAAAAAATCTATTGTTTTTTGTTTTTGATTTTGATTTTTTTTTTTTTTTTTCATATGTAGGTATCTATAAATTTAAAATTTAAATATAAATTTAAACTTTGCAACAATATGACATTTTTTTTTTATTTTCCCATAATAATTTTTTATGTAATATTTTAGTGTCATGTCATGCGTTGATTGATGATTTGATTTTTTAATATTCGATAGAAAAGTAAAAAAATTCTATTAATGAAACTATAAAAAAAATATTTAATTTATATATTATTATATATGTACTAATATATGTACATATTTTTTTTAAATTAAATAAAAAATTTATAAAGAACTAATAAAAATTATTTTTCTTTTTTTTTTTATATTTTTTTTTTTCCTTTTAAATATTTTAAATTTTGAATTTTTATTATTTATAACATAATTGGTTTGAATTTATGAAAGCATACATATTATATCGAAAAAAAAATAACGTTTTACTTTAACTGTAATTTTCTTTAAAGTGGGAAAATTTTTAACAATAAAGCGTTTTTTTTTAAGCTTATAACGAAGTGTCGGCTTTAATACTACAACAGAAAAAACATAAAATGCGCCTCTACTTTATTTATTCATAAAAAGAAAAATAAAAGCAGAATATCTACCATATATAATATCAAAAAATAAGTTCATAATATTCCAATCATAAAACGGTTAATAAGAATCACTTTATAACTTAATTAGTCTATTAATAAACAAATAATTAAAATTAAGAAAAAAGACGAAATTTATTAATTTTAAATTAAAGTTTAGAACTTAATTAAGGAGGCCGCGGTGGCCTAATGGGTAACAGCGTATTACATACGTTTGAAACACCGAGGGAGTGTGGGTTCGAATCCCATAGATGTTGTAAGAATAATTCCCCCTTACGATATTTAGAGCCACGCCTGAAAAGGAAGGACTGTGTAAATCAACTTAAATAAAATTTTAATTTTGTGGCAAAACATTTTTAAATTTCCAATGCTCATTTTAAAATGTATGTATATAGGTATGTATATTATTATATTTTTTCGTTTATGTATTGACTTCAATTATTTATCTAATGTTATTTAGTTTGGTTTTTAACTTAAAAAAAAAAAAAATTATTTAAAAAAAAATTTGATTCCTAATTTTATTTTGTTCATCCACTCGTTTGTCTGTCTCTTTTCAAAAAGTGCCTACACCATTTTAGATCGAGCAATGAAATTTTGTAAATGGATAGGTTTCATTAAAAAATTAATGTTACGGAACAAATTTTTTTGATGTAGCATGAAACTTCATGGCACAAAAATATCTCAAAATACGAAAAAGCTAATATATTTAAATGTTTATTTCTCACATTTTGCTGATTATTATATCTTTTTTTCAGTTTAAATCAAACGACAAACGACAGTTACTTAATAAAATATCTGAAAATAAATTTTGCAAGATTTTAGCTTTTCTTTGTATCTAAAACGTGTTTTCTCAGTACCATAAAATTGTAGATAAAAACCTTCTAGATTAGCCTAAGTTATTTTAGATCATTGGTTTTGAAAATATTATGCATCAAGAATTGAAAATTCTACAACGATTTTTAGTCATATCTGTAACGTGGATGCCTGTAATTTTAATAATTTTTGTCATAAGTAAGATATATCAGTTAACTGCTTTTCTTAATTATATAGGGCTTCCTTACTAGAAAGAAGTGTATCTTGATTTTTCACAATATTCCCAAACAGTAAAATAGTACTAAAGATCTTATAACCTATTGTTTGGGCGAAAAGAGAGGTGATGTTTACTGGGTTAAAATGTTTTCTAACGAAAAAAAATTAAAAATTTTGGTCTTAAAGTAATCACAGTCCAAAAAATGCATTTTATTGCCTTTTTGAATATGTATATCTATAAAAACCTTTGTTTTTTCATATTGCCTTGTTTTATTTTTATATTGAAGCCAAAACTAATTGAAAATATTTCTATATAAATTATTTAAATAACTAATTTTTTTTTTTTTTTAAATAAAAAAATTATTGGAATGAGAGAGACAATTGTACATAAATAGGAGTCCAGGATGAATTTATCGTTATTTTTTATTCTTGTTCTAAATGAATTCTACAATTTTTTTTTTTAAATTTTAGCTTCTGAACTTTTTTTTAATTTTTAAGATTTAATTAAATGTTTTTTAAAGATTTTTTTAGATTTTAACGATTTTTTGTATTTTAATCTGATTCGATGTTACGATATTTGAAAACTGAAGGTAACTTGAATTATAAATGGGCAACAAAGACTTTTAAAAAAGTAAAATATATTTAGTAATAAAAAGTTGTAAAAATACAATAATTATTGTTATGCTATGTTTTTTTTTTGTTATTTCAGATATAGGAATGACTAACTTTATTTATTTGTTTTTTTTATTACAATAAAAAATTTATAAACAATAAAAGTATGACTTTGACAAAATTTCAATTAAAAAATATTAGCTGTACAAAATATGTATTATAAAAAAGAAAATTTTTTAAAATGTTTGTCTTTTTCTGTTATATTTTCAATAATATTGTAAAATATCTATAAACAAACGATAGATAATATAAATAGTTTTTTACTGTAGAAAAAAAAAGTTACGAAAAAAAAATGGGGTATACTTTACTTTTTGTACATTGTCCAATTACTTTATAGTTTTACATAACGATACCTAGTGACGTCACCTATATTTCACAGAACATGATTTTTGCCGACAAGGTCATTTAAAGGTTAAATTGATTATTTTAAAAATGTTCTAACATTTTGCAGTAATTCATTTAAATCGTTATATATTTCGTTTACGATAGTATACAGAAACCATTTTCTACAATAATGTAGAGAATAATACTGTCTTTAACATATATATATCTTTTTTCATCTTAATAGGTGTTACCGTTTTTGAGATATTGCAACTTCAAGTGGAAATTTTTTTTGATAAAAAAAAAAATTTCAAACTTGTAAAAAAAATAATATGATGTGAAATTTTCTATATTTATTATTATACCGTTAGAAAGGTATCTTCACATCCTTTTAAATAGTAGTATGGGTTGGTAAATAGTGCCACCAGAGGACCGTTACGTAAAATTTCAAGTACCTAAAGTAAAGTATATCCAAAAAATGTTTTAATTAAAGTTATAAAATAAAAATTGTATCAACTTTCGAAATAATGTTCTTTTTTATTTATTTTTTTTTTAAATACAGATTTTAGTTATCTATAAATTACTTTTAATTAGATAAAATATTTTTCTTATTTTCATCAAATTACAAAATAGTTTTGTATATTTTTTTTATATGCATAAAGATTTTAATTAAACCAAATTAAATTGAGAACATTTTTAAAGTTAATTAACAATCATTGCTATTATAATTTCAAATTTATTAAAAATTTAAATTAAAAACCTTAAGATACCATAATATAAAGTACTTACCAACCAACCAAGTACTTTTGACAATAAGAACTATGATAAAATTTGTTATAATGCAAAATTGATCACAGTTCATCATACTAAAATTTTTCATCTGTTCTATATTTTGTCTGCACGCTGCTTTATAAAAAAAATTTCTTTTTTTGCGTTGATTGCAGAAATTAAGAACGTCTCATTTGCACAATATTTAATTTCTTCATCATTATATTGTCAATATATATAGGTAGTAGAATTCTTTCCCCGGCATTCTTATTAATATCATTATTATTTTTTAGTATAATGGCTAAGGGTATGGTATATTTGGCAACTTTTATTTAGCTACTGGGAGATTTGATAAGTGGACATTTTGCAAAAAAAAACACTTAGTAAAATGGACATTTGTTAACTGGACATTACGTTAAAATGACATTTAGAGAAACTAACACTTAACAAGACATTTAGCAAAATTTCAGCGCTGAGAATTTACATAAATAAAAGTTGTCAATTGTCTAAATATTAAGAGAACTTTTATTAAGAACTATTTTTTTTTTATTATTTTCAAATTTATTTTCAACTTAATTTTTTTTTTTTAAAATGAACTTTACATTAGCGATATTAATTATTTCGACCCAGTTTTATGCAGCCAATGAAAGAGATAATGAAATTATAGAATTGAAAATTTGATTGTTAAAAGTTGCGAAATGTCCACCTGTAAAAGTTATTAAGTGTCCAAGGTGGGCACACATCTCGAAGTGAAAGGCAAGTGTAATTTCCTTATCACTTTTGGTCAAATGTCATTTTTCCAAATGTCGTTTAGTTTTATGTCTTTTTTCCGGAATGTCCACTGATAAAAAGTTAAGTTGCCAAGAAAAAGTTGTCAACTGGCCAGTTCCCACGGCTAATTATGTATTTACAATAGCCATTTAAAAATGAATGTGATTGTGTTCAATGTGGTAACACGTTTTACAATGGACTTAATACTAATTAAAAATCTCTACTATTATACATTGAATGAACAAAGAAAAATTATAGAAAACAATTCCGAAATAAGTTTCGGTTTCAGTTTCTTTTTGTTTTGTTCTAATTACCAAGTCATAAATTTTAAATTTTTTTATTGCTTTTATAAAAGTCTATCTTTTTAATTACAAGCGATTTGTGACATTAGTAATATTATTTTTCATATAAGTTGAATGGTAATCGAAATTAAAATTGATGCCGTGTTATATTCCTACAGATAATAAGCTAAGAATGCGGTTATGTCCCACAATGATGAATTATTTATTTTGTTTACATAATTTTATTTATCTGACGGGTGTTTAAATCCGAGACCTTTCATCTGAAAGAACTAAAAGAATTAAATAAATAAAATTTGATAACAAATTATAATTTATGAAAATTACTTAAAAAAACTAATCCCTAGTCATATTGGACATAATATTTAAGCAACATAGATAAATTATATAGCGTACATAATTCATTAAAATTTTTCTAGTAATTTTAAGTTTCTGCAACATGTACTACAAGTGTTTAGTAGATTACCTATAGTATAATTCTGAAACATTTCACTTCCATATCCCAATTTTCTCTTCGAATTGTTAAATATTTTGTACGACATTTCATAAGAAAAAGCAGTGATCGGCTTTTATTGTTATCAGAAATATTTATTACTTAAAAAACTATATAATTAAGAAACATCCAAATGAATAGCGAGCCTGGGTCGCTCTGTCACATTACTCAGTTTTACTGAATAAACTAGTGATGGAGGTGTGGTGGTGCGCTGACCCATGCTGTAACAGGAAAGGATGACTGCATTGTGAACCCCCCCTCATTGGACAACGAACATGAATTCATGTATTTACCTTTTTAGTTTTATAAAATAATTTTTGTTGAATGAATTATCTTTTATGTTTAAAAATTTTTTACTTTGTTAAATGAATTATTTTTCGTTAAAGAATTAAAACTAATCATTGTAATAAGCTGTAAATATAACCACACCCGAAAGGAAAAGGTTGTTTTGCTACCCGTACACATGCCATATAATATGTACGGAAAGCACGAAAATAAGTAAATAAATAAATAAATATAATTGTAGTCAAAGAAATTAAAACTGTCAAAACTGTCTATTTTCCCAACCGATTTTTTTTTTAAGTTTTGAGTGTTAATTTTATAACTGTTTTGTGATTAAAATATAAGAAAATTTAGGAAGTCTCGATCGCCAAGTAGGTAAGATCTTATTAAAAACTTTGTATATACTCATTGAATGTGGGTTCAAATTCCTCACATATGCCTTAAGAATAATTCCCCCTTATGACATTTTCAGCCACACCTCAAAAGGAAAATTTCTGCAATTTCCCTGTCACTTTTATAAGGCAGGGGAATAAACTGGTAAATAATTAAAGGAAAATTTAATAGATAATTGGTTTAATACAGTTTTGTTTTTAAAATATAAGACTAATAATGTGTATTCATAAATTCTTCCTTCATGAAATATTATATCCTTTTCTAAAAGTTTCTTAAAAAATTAAATTGTATACTGTTATTGGTATACTGTTATTTAAAACAATATGCGTCATAATAAATTCTTCATAGAATTATATTAAAACATTATTATTAGAATTTTATTTTTAATAAAAATTAATTTTCAAAATTTTTAATTAAAAATATGTATATATACTTACCATAAATATAAAAGTTTAAGCTCTATATAAAAGGTTTAGTAAAAAAAAAAAAAAAAATACATAAATAAAAATTTGAGGTAAATAAAGGCTAAGCGTTAAAAAATTATTACAAAAAAAAAAAAAAAAACAGAAGTCCGTAAATATTTTCATGATAGATTTCTTTTGTATTATTGTAATTTAATTGTATATATATAAAAATATATATGTAAGTATAAACAAACATCTATGTTTTTTTAAAAGATAAATTTCTTATATAATTTTTTTTTTTTGTTTTATTTCACTAATTACTACTCAAATTTTATCTAACCTTGTATTTTATTTTACTAACGAGGGGCTGCTTTTTTTCTATTTTTCTTGTTTTTTACTTTCTTTAACCTAAAAAAAAAATAAATATAAAATAGGTATCAGGAAAAACAAAATAAACTACCAATTTTCGTTTTTCTTATGATAAAAAAAAAAAAACAAAAAAATTAAAAATAATAATTTTGTGTCTTTATTTTATTCACCTCAAAATAAATTTACTATACTAATTGGCCATTTTTAACATTATTTTTCTTTTTTTTTCTTTTTTACAGGAACAAACAGGTATTTCAACAAAAAAAACCTACGTGACTTTAATCAAATTAAATTTTGAAGACTTAAATAATATTTTTTTTCTGTTTCTATAATATTAATGTCTAGGATGGAAAAATTCATATAATTGCTTCAAAAATAAATAAATGATCATAAATTATAATAATAAATAAAAACTTATTTACAAAGGTTGATTTTTCTTACATTAAAAGTCCATATGGAAGGTTCCATAAAATCTGAAGATTTTATGTCATTAAAATAATGAATAATGATGATGTTGTACGAAACTACATGGATACGCACTAAATGTAATGCAAATTGTTCAAAACTACAGTAATGCCTACTAAAAGGATCGATCTTCAGAAATATTCTAGTGATTTTTCATAAAACAAAAGAAAACTTTATTGCAACTAACAGAATAATTAAAGGAAGGTAAACTTTAAATGTACGGTATTTCTGTACGGTATTTCTTTATGTTAGTATTCTAAAATTTATACTGTAAAATGTAATACATACATACATATTATGTATTTTACTTTTATATAATATTATTATCTTTGTTTTTATTTCATACAATTTATATTTCGTTTTTATAGCTTTTAATTAATATTATATGTTATTATTTTTAATATTATTCATTAACTATCTACATTATCTAGCTATATTCTATCTAGTTGTTATCTAGCTATTCTCTGGAAGCTTTAAAAATAAAATATTTTATTAAACTAAAAATTTCGGATATTATCATTTACATCGCATTATATTAAATTAAAATTGATTGATACTAAATTATTATATTTTTCTTTCAATTAAAGGTTGGTTAAATTTTATTCTTTCATAATCTTAACAAACTATAAATATTCTGAATTCAAATTAATTTTTAATCTAGTAAAACATATTTTGAGTTTCTTTACCTTGAAATAATTTTCTTATTTATATAATTTATATTAACACATCGTCTTCTAAACAAAATCAAACAATTTACCCAAATTATTTGCTTGTGTAAAGGTCATGTTATGGTACTATCACAAATAAAATAAAAACAAAAAAAAAAAAAGAAAATTGAAGAACGGCAAAATAATTATGAAAAGTCAAGAAACAAAAAAAAAAATAAAAAAACAAATGAAGCGCGATAACTGAAAAATAATTAATTGGAAAGTTTATTTTTGGTTCATCGTCCATCAATCTAACACAATTTTTTTTTGTTTTTTTTTTTTAACACGAAATTTGAAATATTTTTCAGCAATTTTTTATCTAAATTTTTTTTTTTCTTTTTTTGTTGATTTTTATTCATTTTTTTTTCTTCTTTTTATAAAATGTAAATACCTTTAAATTATATATACAAACAAACAAAAACAAAAAAAAAAAAACCATCATTGGTGTTAAGATATCAGCGGAAGGTGTTATTTGATAGACAGCTTAACTACGTTTTCTATTATTTCATTTTTGTGCTTTTTGTTCTACTTAACAGTAAATTTGTATAACATCATTTGTTTGTCATGTTTGTTTTTTACTCTTTTTTATTTTTTTCTATTTTTTTTTTTTTTTTTTATAAGAGTTATCGGTTTTTTTCTTTTTTTATTTCAAATTCGCATATTTTCTACTTAATAGGCACTTAATAATGTACAGAAAAACCAATAATATAATTTTTTTTTTGACCACGGAAATTATTGAAAAATTGCGAAAACAAAAAAAATTTATAATAGAATAAACATTAAATAACAACATAATAAAAACAAAATAAATTCAGGAAAAAAAAAAAAAGAATAACAATAAAACTTATTAAAAAGATATCAAATGTCAATTTAACGAAATTTATTGAGCGATAACAACAATATGACAACAGAAAAATAAAAAAAAATTATTTTTGACATCAGGAGCTCGTGTTTTAATGTTTATTTCTGTGCCTGCTTGTCATATAAATTTTTTTTTTTTTTGTTTTAACTAATCGAATTGGCAATTAAGGACGATTTTATATAATATATATATCTATTCAGATATTTTGAATAATGTAAATATATATATGTATCAAAAAAATATTCATAAAATATTAATATAAATCCATATATGTATGTATATATATGTATATATTATAATAAAAATTAATTATTAATTATTGCATCTCGATACAACATTTCGATGGATTAAACAAAAAATTAAAACAGTATATTTTCATCTACGAATAATTTTAAATAAAAATTAATTTTTTTTGGAGGTTATAATTAAAAATAGAGTATTTTAAGAAGGAAATAAGCCACGTTGCAAACTACACATCCACAATAGATAAGTGTTACAAAGAAAATAATTGGAAAGGTTGAAGATATATTGAAAAAAAAAATTAAGGAACGTCAAAACTAGAAAATGGCTGACCGATAATAATACCCTTTCCGATTAGAAAAACCGGGGATTTTGAGAATTCGGCCTTATTACCGTTTTGAAAAGGAAATAATACCGAAATTGGAAAGAAAATAAAGTCGAATGGCAATTTGAGTTTATTGTTTGA
Source organism: Poecilobothrus nobilitatus (assembly GCA_947095535.1). Lineage (NCBI taxonomy): Eukaryota > Metazoa > Arthropoda > Insecta > Diptera > Dolichopodidae > Poecilobothrus > Poecilobothrus nobilitatus. The sequence continues at coordinate 319,565,839 of OX352772.1, read as the reverse complement.
GGGGCACTATTTCCGGTCATCATAAAATAATAAATGTTAGACAATAAATTTTAATCTCTTAACAAAACCGATAATAAAATACGAATCTTTTCAACAACTATACATTTATTTTCCATATTCTGGAGACAGAGAGCTGGATGAGACAGTCGCGTTAAGTAGTCGGGGGGCTGTCGAGAACTCACAGACATGTGCTTCACTGCGCGATTGGAACACACGTCCACTGGTGTCAATATCTACAAAATATTCAAGTTCTTAGAAATTATATTGGAAATAAATAAAATAATAAATACAAAAAAAAAAAAATAAATAACACATTTTGAATATACACGAAAAAAAAATTCTGAAATTAGGAGGAGGAATTCTGAAATTTTAGAGCATGTTTTTCCAGAGTATTTATATATTTGTTCTTGAAAAAGGGAATACTCTGATTTCGTATCCAACTCTCCCTACTAATTATTTTTTACATGCATACATACTTCAACAAAAATCTCTCATATATCACTAATATCAAAATCAGAAAAAAATATGAAACATTGGGAAAACGGAAATTACGTGGATTCGACTTTACTTTCATTTTAAAGTGGTAATAAATACAAATTTTTAAAATTCGTGATTTCGGAATTCCGCATCGGAAGGCAAATAAAGTCGATTCGGCATTATTTCCGGTTACCGAAAAATGGTTGATAATCAAGCATCTCAATACCAAAGAATACTGCTAAACAAAACTAATATAATTTGCGATTTTAAAATAAATTTAGATACTTAATTTATAAAAAAAAAAAAACGAACCCAATTTGCTATTTGAAAATTATATTAGTTGAACTTTCAGCTACACTAAAAACTTCGTATAATTTGGATTGGATTATTACAATATCAAAATAATAGTACCCTATATCTAACTTTTCATATTCACTAAAAAAAAGAAAATTAAAAAAGTTTTTTTTTTTTCAATTTTATTTTTAACATTTGATCAACGAATTCAAAAGAACTTTAAACGAACAAAAACTGTAAATTAATTTAAAAATTTTAAAATTCTAAAAACAATGCTAAAAATAAAGTATAATGATTAATATTAGTGACTAAGAAAGCAAATAAACGCAATTAAGTAACTTTAAATCAAAAAAAAATAATTAGAAATTAAAGAAATAATCTAACGCTTTATTTTAAAATTTAAACACTAATAATTTTTTTTAAACTTAAATATATAAATTGCTCATAAGTCATATTATAAACTCGGTACTTATATAAAAAAAAATTAAAAAAGGTTAAACCATAAAAAAGCTATCTATTTTTTAATTACAAATAAACTGTCGTTAATTTTCAAAATCTAAGTATAAAAAATTAATTATAAAAGTTTTATGTGAATAACTTGTTTTTTTTTTTTTTTTACATATTAAAAATACCTGTACTTGCGGTAGTTCAGTTAGAGAAAAAATTAAAAAATGACCATTGTTTTCATTTTTGTGTCATCTAATAGTGACTAGGTAATAATATTATTATAATTTCTGGGATAATTAGTTTACTTTTAACGGTAAATACTGCAAAATGGTAAAAACAATTATATTTAAACGTTATGTCTTCTAAAGAAATTCTCTTCAAACTTTTCTTAAAAGGTGTAATTGAAAAAAACCCATATTAATAGTTGAAATTATCTTGCCAAAAAATTACTTATTTATATGCTAAAAGATACTATAAAGATATGAAATAAATTACAATTTATCAAGATATTAAACAACTAGGAGGCTCAGACGAAACGAGACAATCAGAAATGAGAAGTTATTTCAAATTAGAAAAGAACGAGGAAGAGTGCAAAATTTCAGATACCTAGCTTGAATAGATACTGAGTTATTTCCATGTAAAGAAAGAATGCTGAAATTAAATAGCAGAACTAACAATTTTGCAAAAGTGACATAAAAAAAATTTCAACCTCCTAGCTCTTTTATTTTTTAAGTTATCGTGCGGACGGACGGACGATGTGCATGGCTTAATCAACTCAGAATTCGATTCTGAGCCGATCCATACCTTTGACACTATATCTAGCTCGACGCCTTTAAGGTATCACAAATGTAATGCCAAATTTATTATACCCTTGAACATAGTTCATACGGGTATAAAAATACAATGCGTCTTGTATTAATAGCAAAAACTCTCTTTACTATTCTGAACAAATGTTGTAGATTCACAATATTGTAACTATAATAAAATTTAAAACCTATATAGAATATTTTAGTCAACATAAAATGTATATACTATAAGGTTTTTCTCCCATTTTTTTAGTCAATAATAAAAATCTATATAACACAAAAATTTGAGTATACACTGATACTGGACCAATATTTACAGATTTGTCATTTTACACATATAATTCATTAAGTCACTTTTATCATTTTAATTTTATATTTCCTTTTGTCTGACTACTTACAATTTGTGGAATTTTCATTTTAATATTATTTAAAATACGTCAAAAAACCACAGGATTAAATAACTCCTTATCAATTTATGGTGAATAAATGATGTGAGACCGGCACTTTAGAACATAAAATAAAATTACTGACTTTACAAAAAAAAAAAAAAATCTCAAAAATGTTTTTTAATCATATAACAACACAATAATATATACACATACTTATATATTTTAGACGGTTATTTAATATCATATATACTTTTTATACAATCAATGCTTTTTTTTTTATATAATATAATATATATTATGTAATAGCTATATATGTACAAGATGTGTGTAATATATATAGGTAAAAATTTAAATATTATATAAATTTATTTATTTTTTGCCTCTTTCGACATTTTGCGGTTTTGAAAAATAGCACATCATGAACACACTATATCGTGAAAAAATTAAATAAAAAAAACGCACACATACGTATTATACATATAATATACATATATAAATTTTAATGTAAGTAAATAAAAAGTGTTAAATTGAGAATAATTTTAACTCTGATGTTTTTTTAACCACATTAAAGTGAATTCGAATTTAATTTTTTTTTTTTATTTTTTATTTTTAATAAGGTTTTTGTTATTGTTTTTTTTTTTGGTTTTTTTTTTGTTAAAGTTGGTTTTCAGTTAAAAAAAAAAAAAGAAATAAACAAATAAATCGTATTTTTTAAGCTCACATAAGTAAATTGTTAAAAAAAAAATACCTAATAAAAATTAGAATTATTACCGTTACCTCAATAACGATATATTTTTATAACTGCTCCAGTAGCTGCTCTTATTCGATGTCATAGTATTTTTAAAATAAATTAAAGTCTATAAAGAAAATAAAAAAAAATAGAAAATAGAAAAAATTAAAAAAATATTTTTAAAAATTATAATTTTAAACGTGATCCTTAAAAATCTTTAGATAAACTAACAAGATTTACAAACATATTTTCAATATTTTGTTACCAAAGTAATGAAAATGCTTAGTAGCTTCGAGTTAAAAAAAAAATTATTTTTGATTGTCTTCAAGATCAGATTTTATTTATATTAATAAATTGAAAGATTTTATAATTAAAGCCTTTAAGATCACAGGTTCTAAGATCTACGAGGGTCGATGTAACACTTCAAAAGTAAACCAGAGGAATGTACGTTGTTCTGCAAGATAATGTTGAACTTTATTCAACCAAAACCATCCCTTTAAAATCAAATTTTATAAGATGAGACTTTAGATACAATTGTACAATTTGTTTTTAAGGATAAAAATGTGGAAAGAAATGGATCTTGTAGAAATGGGAGTTAAGAAATTTAGAATTATGGAGCAGGAGTGGGAAAATTCGGAGGGAGATTTTGATGAATGATATTAATGATCTTCTTAAAATTTACTGCAGCACACACATTTAACTATAAGTTGCCAACTTTAGGGAATACATGAAATTGCATACGATTTACTATCCGAGATGTGTGCATGACAAAACGAATTTTCATATGCTGTGTTAGACCATTTTACAAGTTCTAAAGTAAAGGGGGTGGGCATCTGATGGTATGTGGTATCTTTTGAGCTGAGGCAACAGTTTTATTTTTTTAGATTTGGTTTTTATCCCTACTAGATATCTAAAAAACATGGACAATAACCCAACTGTATGGCGATAACTGAGTGGAATGAGCTTTGAGGTAACACTATAGGCTTCTTAAAAAGTTAAATATCTCTGCAATGTAAATAGCATCGATAAATCTCAGCGCTATTTGAGAGGCATAACTCCAAATGTATGCATTATACTCCGGCATTATGTATGTTGTATCTAGATGTTGAAACGACTTTATAGGAATCATTAAGAATTCGCTATAGAATCCCCATATATAGAATCAAAGCGAACTTTTCTATCAATATGGAATTTTTCAAGGAGTTTAACACCAAACAATTTATCTAAAAATAAAAAATAAAATATTTGAATAAAATATTATGCTAATTAAAATTGACAGAGGAGCAGACAGTTTATGACTTTAGTACACAAAATCAATATACTTTACATTTTGGTTTATAAGAAAAAAAAAAATTAAATAATACAGAAAAATGTATTTAACAGTTTTAACCACAAACTATGTTAAGGGTAAAAGAAATATAAATATAATATAATATTAAACAGAAATTTGCCCCTCTTGAAATCTGTGAGTTCTACTTTTTGTGTGTACGATTTCAATTAATTAAAAAAGTTTGTTTTTTTTTTTTTATTTTTAAATTCATTTATTAAAAAGTCCATTCAATTTGTTAAAATAAAAGTGATGAACTCATGTTTAAGATTTGTGGTTAAGTCATTGAAACTTTATTTAGTAAGTTTTCAGAACAAAAAAAAAAGAAAAAAAAAAAACAAAACAAATAAAAATTATAATAATTTTACACAAAAATAAAAGTTATTTTTAGTTTTTCTTTTAGAAGTAAATTAACCTATTTCTAATTATACTAAATTTACACTTTTAAAATAGTGATAAAAATTTAAAGAAAAGTTTTGTTTTCAATTTTCTTTCATTTCAAGCATAGTCTGATTTTTGTAAATTATATGATTATTGAATACCCAATTTATTCAGTTCTTTTTAAAGGATATTACGACAAATTTCATTTATTTTATTTATTCATTTTTTTTTTTTAAATTACAAATCACATTGGATATTGTAATATTACTAAATCATCGGGACTGTTAAGGCCGATTTATGTTATTTACATTAAATTTGGTATCAAGGAGGATTCATTTTCAATTAATAAAACTTGCTACACGCTGCAGGATTTGAGCCACGTATTCAATCACCCGGCCACCAAGGTTCCTCATTAATTTTAAATCAGAATGAAATTAAATAAGTCACGTGCTTAACCATTCGGTCACCAATATACTGCTTGACTAATTTTAAACCAAAATGAAATTAATTTTTGTTTTCAATTGAAAAGGAAAATAAGAAAAAAATAAATATGGTAAAAAATGTTACATTGGTATTATGTATTTACTTAAAAGAAAAATTTGTTACTATTTATAATTTTAATTAAATGTTTAAGGTCTACAAGACAAGAATAATCTGAATAGACTAAATACCTACATTAATTTGGTGAAATTTCTGAATAAATTTGCGTGATTCAACTCAAATGAAAAATTCTTTCCGTGATACATTTTAAATTAAATCACATTTAATATTAAATAACTATTTAAAAATTTAATGTTTAAAATTACGTTATACCAAATCATTTTTAATATAGTTAAAATTCAAATAAAAAAAATATACTATAGATTTTGTGACTTTATTGAAAGAAGTATTAAAGATGTTTAGGTATATATGAAAAGATTATTTCAATGAATCTTTTTTAAAATATGTCGTGATTTTTCTATTTAGAAATACATATACGTATTTAAGTAACGATACTTTTTTAAGATATAAGAGTATTTTGTTATACTTTAGTTTTTCTCCCACGCCCGATTTTTTTCTATTTTGCATAAATATGCTTAGGTATGAATAAACATATTTTATCAGTGTACGGGTTCCCAATGACATCACTAAAGGGGTCTAATATTCTTTCAAAGTTTAATTTTATGCTTTGTATTTTTTATCATATCTCTCGAAATAAGATATAGCCTTTTCATATAAGACAAAATTTCTCAAAGGTTTCTAAAAATATACACAAAAAGATACTCTAAAAAAAAAACTATTTTTTTTTTTGGGTATTTTTCTATTTTTTTGCAACTAAACTAATTGAACTTTTCATCAAATTATGAATGCTTTTAGAAAGAAAATCAGATAGAAGAAAATCAGAAAATCAGATTTAGAAAGAAAAGATACTTGAAATAAGCATAAAATGTTAATAAAAGTTCTCTTAGTTCAAATAATATCATAAAAAATACAAAGCATAAAATTGAACTTTGAAAGGCTATTTGTGCAAAGTTTGAAGAAAATTGCATACTGGGAGCTAATCGAATTATAGTATAACCGAGTAAATATTTAAAACAGTGGAAATTAATTTTAATTTATTTAATTTCATAGAAAATAATTTGAAAAAAATAAACATTCTACATAATGCCGCCAATGGTGTAGTAGTTAAGATGCTGACCTTTCATTCGAAAACGGCTGCGGCGTATTATAAGAAAATAATAATAAATACTAATTCTTGTATAAGATAATAGATGGCGTAGAAATAAAGAAATCTATACGGCTTATTGAAATTAATGATTCCATTCCAGAAACTGAAGTATATACCTACAAATATGAATAAAAAATGACTTAGTGGATGCCCTATGCTCCTCAAAGAAGTGGGAAGAAATAAAAAATAAAATAAAACATAATGCATACATTATATTATGTTATTAATATTAATATACATATCGTTTTTTCATTTTTAAATAACAAAAAAAAAAAAATAACTAACTGAAAATATTAAAAAAAATTATCTTAAATACTTAAAATCATACTAAACACCTTTACACTAAATATGATACTCATACAATACTTTTAAAACACAAATAAATCTTTTTTCAAGTTTTCATTTAAATATTCACTAATTTGCAAAATTTTCAGAATTATTTAGGATTCAATACCCATAATTTAAATTTTTGTACTCCTTGTATACGTCATTTTCTAATAATATATAATCAAATTTTTATTCTTAACATTTTTTATTTCTTTATTTCCTATTTGGTTGTTGTGCTCTTTTAAATTTTTTCTTATTATATAACCATCATCTTAAACTGTTATTTTTCTCTAACCATATTTTTCTCTGTCATTTTTAACGTCATAATCTTTTTTTAAAAATAAAAAAAAAAAAAATAATTTTTTTTAACGATACCCTGAAAAATAACAGAAGAACAATAATAATAAAAAAAAAAAAAAAAGTCATAAATGTTTGTAATTTTCTGATTTTTTTTTTGGAAAACCCAACAGAAACCTTTATTCGATATACATACTTCTACAATACATATAATAATATATAATATAGTAAACTTTCGTCATATGGTACACACCGCATAATCATAGAGGAAGGAATATTTTATAGGCGTAAAATCAATACAACATAAATTATATAATATTTTGTTTTTTCTCTTTGATTTTTCTTTAAAATATTGAAATAAATTACAGTCCTCAGCCAACACTAGTCCTACACACTACTAGAATAGATATAATATATTTTAAGAAAATAATACATAGGAAAAAAAAGTTGGAAGAACGGGAATAGGGAATTTCTATATATACCTACCATAAGAAAAATAAAAGGAAAAGTGTTTTGTAAATGTCATTAGTCATTTTTATAATATTATATAACAGTATATTATGAGAAAATAATTTTTCTTTTTGGTAACATAAGTAAGATATTGAATTAGCTATTTAATATACAGTAAATGAGATCTTATACATTAAATTTAGAAGTATTTAATTTTAAATTTTAAATAAAATAAAAACTTAAATAAATAAAAAAATTTAGTAGGTACCTAAATTTAAACGATTTCGTTATTAGTCTAGTTAATAACTGTTATTAGTCTAATAATAATAATTTTAGGTTGGTGACCAAATCCATAAATAAAAATCCAAAAGCCAAAATCCACAAAAAAAAAATTCATAAATTCAAATAAGTGCAAAAATTATTCTAGAAAAAATATTTTATAACAAATTTTAAAATTCTTCCTAATTATTTTTTATTACATAATTATTTTAACATCAAAAAATATAAAGTCCCTACTACCGCCTCCAAGCCCTTACTAAACAAATGATTGAACTCTGATTTTGTAACCAACTCCAAAGTCCTTCTTTATAATTTTTACATTATATATTTTACATTAAAACCATATACATCGGGACTCCTTATATATCTATCACAAAATTTTATATACTACTGACAATCTACAGTTTCAACCTTGGAACCAATACATTTCTCTAGTATTTAGAGCTTTTTTCTTTTTGATGTACTTTTCAACCTTAGCTTGACATCTAATGCAATTTCTAGGTATTTTTTCTTTTTTTCTTGAAATATATCTACCCCGTTTAATTTTACAGCTGGGGAATTTTGGAAAATTTTATTTGGAAAATTTACTTGCATAGATCGATCCATTAGTTCCATTTTTTCTTCCGTAGAAAAAATTGATGAATGTCCTTTTGTAATTTATCTGTTGACTCGTCAATATTGGATTCTACTGTCGTTATGAGTATCGTCAGTAAATATAGCTATAAATTGTATTTTTCAATCTTAATAAATTACCAGTCTAAAAGAAATGCAATATAAACCTCAAATATACTACCTTGACGTGTAGGGAACTTTCCACTCTTTAGTCTTCTATATAATATTAGGTATTGTAATAAAATTTTTTAAACTTCTTTTAATTTCATTAAAAATCAAAAGATAAACTAAAAACTTAAATTTTCCAAAATAAATTTCTAAAAAAATGCTTAAAGTTTTAAAGGTTTTTTTTTTTTTTTTAAATACAAAAAAACTAAAAAGATTTTTAATTTAAAATTTATTAATCTTTTTTTTTTTTTTTTCTTGCTTTAAAAATAAAATAAAGAACAGAATTTACTGTTTTTTTTTTTTATATTATATAACTTTAAGCGTTTAAAAGTGCTACTGTAACATTTTCCGTATTAAAAACAAACCTATAAAATTTCAATGGAATAACCAAAGGTAGGTGAATTAAGCAAACGATAAACTTTTGAGCATATTTTCATTATTTAATATTATGTTAAGTAAAATTTAAGTTCTTACGACATTATATTTTAAAACTTTTACAATTCTTTTTTTTTTTTTTTTTGTCTTTTTAATTTTTTTAGTTTTTTTTTTTTTAATCTTAAAACTTCTTACCATTAGCGTTCATTAGGACGTCTATCCAAATTAGTTGAAAAAAAAAAACAAAAAACAAAATAATGAAATTCCATTTAGCATTTGTAAAAAAAACTTTAGATATTATATCCTTTAAAGATGGGTATACAGTTTTTCACATAAATAGGTCAGCAGAACTTTAATTTGGAAAATAATTTTAAAGTTAAAAGCTACAGATACTTTAACAAATTAGAAGTACAAAAAACAAAAGTAAGAGAATGAAAAAAAATTAAAACAATGAATATGTTAAGTTCTTAATTTTATACCTTTAAAAAAAAGCCACTGAAGCCAAATGAAGTGAAAGAACACAGAAAAATTAATTTATTGATTTTTTTTGGATTTTTTTATTTTTAATAATTAAATATCATTATTTTAATTAAATTTTAATAAGAAAAATAATAAAAAAAAATAATATATTAAATTAAAAATAATATAATGTAATTTTCATAACTCAAAACAAAAAAAGGGTAAACAAAAATCGAATAAAAATAATTTTCAGAGAAGGAAAACAAATCTTCTAGTTTCATATTGTTAAAATTGTGATAAAAAGTACCTAATCGAATGATTCAAAATTTTTTCTTTAAAACATACTAATAGATTGTCCAGATTCCTATTACAACCTGTAAATATTTATATAGGGTCTCAACAGGAAGCCAATATATTCACAAACTGTAGATGATTTTCGATATTAATGTTTGTTCTGTAGGCAAACAGAGAAACGTGATCTATATATTAGATCTTCAACGAAAAAACATACTTTTTCTCTAAGGTGCTGCAATATGTATAATGTAATAAAAGTTTTTAATAGGACACTGTCCGATCGGGAGTTGAATGGTTCGATACCTAACGGTTATGTTTTTCTCATATGACTTTTTCTGAATCTGAAGAGGAAGATAAATCAATTTTTCACTTTTTGTGTGAATATTCGGCATAAGAAAGTTTCCAAGAAAAGATATTGTCGGATTGGGAGATATGCCAAATGTTTAGATATTCAGTAGTATGAGTTTTGCAAAATCTGAAGAAGAAGACGAAACAATATTTCACTTTTTGTGTGAATATTCAGCATTTAGTCTAAAAAGAAGAAAGTTTCTAAGAAAAGGATATTGTCCGATCGATTGGGTCAATATTCGACTCTCGCTTAAAAACAAAGAACATTTTTGAGGAAAGTTTTCTTAGATAATCATTTCGATGTATCGGAGTATTATTTAATAATTGATTTTTAATGCTTTGTAATATAAAAAACTTTTGCTTCCAATAATTTAAAGAAAAACTGATCCCGAATATCACAACACGCCTAAACTAACCTAAGGATACGTCTGTTCTCCTTTTCTATTTACCAACTTACTTTCCGACTTAAAATACAAATAGTATTTTAAAAGTTTTTAATAAAACTATCAAAATATTAAAACGAACTATAACATTAACGTTGGTAAACAACAAAATGTAACATAATAATAAGGTTAAAAAAAAATTAAAAATTATAATAAAATTAAATAATTATGTATATAAGGTACTTATTTTTTATTTAATAATTCACATATACTTAAAAAAGCTCATAATTACTCATAAGTGTTTTATTTTATATATTATAATTACTCAAATTAAGTGTTTTATCAAGATTAAAAAAAAAAAAAAAATTAAAACTCTTTCGAAATATTAAAATTTATTAAAAATACATTTATGTATATATGCTTACTCGTAAGTCATAAAATATTGTGGTTTTTTTAATCATCACCTTGATTTGATTTATCATATTTTTATTAATTTATTAATTTTAATTTTTTTTTTTTTTTACTTTTATGTATTTTATTTTTTGTTTTTTGTTTTGCTTTTTATTGTTAATTAAAAATGATTGATTTATTATCTTAAATTAAATTAATTATAATATAAAAAAACAAAAAAAAAAAAAATCACATGAATTTTTTTTTTTAAACTTAAGATTTTAAATGACAATATTGATGACAAGTTTGAAAGGAAATTATACTGCTGAGATTTAATAAATATTATGGTTCGGTTTTTTTGTTAATTATGTGAAATATTTAATAATATAAAATATGAGCAATTATGAATGCAAAATAGTTTCAAAATAAACTAAGAGATATAAAAATATTTTTTTTTTGTTTTTGTTAGAAATCAGCCGGTTTAATTTTAGTTTTTAATATTAGATATAGGTAATATAGATTAGTATATAGATTATATTTTTTTTAACAGGTTTATTTTTATTAATAGTAAATAAAACATCAGTAATTTTTAAACATATTAATATACTAAGAGGGCGTTGTGAATTAAGGTCCTGCGAAATAAAGTCCTCGGGATGTTATTTCACATTTAATAAGAAATAATAGCCTGAGATGTTTTTTTTTTTTTTAATTTAATTTTTTAATTGTAATTGAGAAAAGGGATTCTAAAATATAAATAATAAAGTCCCGGGTACTATATCTCTATATCTCTGTCAAATTAATAAACAACTTCTTGGGGAATAAAATCTCAGAATTTTATTTCTCATAGAATGTGTAGTAAAACCCAGTTCTTTTCAAACAATTCTTCCCATCACAATTCTTCGAGAAAACAATTCTTCGTACAAGCGTATAACCATGAATTTGCAATCAACTATAAAATTTTTTCTTATTAATTTTTCTTTCATATATATATACATATTACAACATTAAAGAATTTAAAATAGGATAAACCCCGCTGAAGAAATTATTGTCCTTCACAATTATTTGTTTTACATACATTCTAGTTTATTGCTAAACGTATAAAGCTTATGCCATAGTCATCACGAAGGTATTATTCCGTAGGGCCCTTCACTCACAGTGCCACTATACCTACTAGCTCAAAGAAAATGATTAAAAATAAAATAACAATAGTTCAACAATTTTTATTTTTGTGTTTAGAAAGACATAGATATAAAGAAGATAATTTAGGAATAAAACAATAGAATCGGATTGGCAGAACTTTCTATTAGTTTAATATTATAACAATTGTTCAAATTATGTATGCAAAAAAGAAAAATGGTTTATCTAGCAGAATTTTTAAAATTTTATTTTATTTATAATTTTTTTATAATATATGAAATGGATTATGAACTCCAGATTTCTAAACAATAAATCATGAAACTTTAAAGATTGGATTTATAAAGTAATAATTTGTTATCTGTTAAAAATAAAGAATTTATTTTGTGGATCAGAAATCGCTTTTAATTGTAGTGTTGCATTTTTGATTATAAAATAAATATCTCTTCTAAAAATTAGTGTCTAAGAGAATGCCTTACTATTTGATTGCGTTTTTCCAATTTATTTCATGTTATCTTTACCAGATTCGGTATAGGGAAATATTCTTGTTTTCGCTTTCTGCTGAAGCAGAACCATTATGTTTTTACTGTGTTAATTTTAATTTTACATTTATGAAAGTATTGTTTATGCAGATTTTTAGTCAGATCTCTGGAGCATTTGAATTCGTGTTAAATAATATTGTGTCGCATAAGTAAACATTTCAAATTCAGAGTTGTTAGGTTTTGGTATATTAAAATTTTAATATTGCTGATTCTTACGGTAGTCCAGTAGTTGTTTCCATTTTAACAGATTATCCGTGAGATATTTTTACAAACGTTTTTCTTTTTAGTAGGAAAAAGTTCTGTGAAATATTTTTCTTTAATTCATTGAAAATGGTGTGATCAACTTAATTCTCGCGACAAATCTTGTTTTAACTTTACTTTTAACGGACTCAATAACCTAGTGGGTATGAGCGTATAAAATACGCTGTAGACACCAAGGAGGAAGTTTGATTTCCGATATGACACACGTTGTAAGAATAATTCCTCCTTACGACATTTATAACCACATCTGGAAAGGAAATGATGTGTAATTTCCTTGTAATATTTATGTGGGAGTAACTAAAAACAAAAAACAAATGACTCTTTATTCCCTTTCAGCCTCTTAACATAATATTTAAATTACTTTTATTTTTTAAAATAAATTTTTTTTAGTTGATTTGTAAATTTTTATGTTTAATATCGCATATCACTAGTAGTAACTAAAAAAATCTGATATAATTATACCATAGATATTTTTAAATAACAAAAAAAAAACATTAAAAAAGCATAATACCTGATTAGATAATTATTTTAAATTTTGAAATATTTAATTATTATATTTCCACAGAATAATAAAAACTTGTGTACATAATACATTTCGAATTTAATTTCATTAGTAATTATAGTATAGCTATCTACTTTTAAAGTTTATCTATACTTGATACATCTGACTTTAGCTACTCATCAGCTGCTGCACTATATAGACACTTAACAATATAGATATCTAGTACCTCTATCTATGATAGAGGCTTCCAAAAATAACCCTGTAAGAAATAATTTCCAAAAAAAAAAAATTTAAATAATCTGCAAAAAAATTTTAAATAATTTAAAAAAAACTCATCACTTCTCATTCATAAGGAAATGAGAGGTCTCGGGTTCGATTCCCGGCTGGGTACAATAATTATAATATAAAAAAAAAATATTCATATATCGCAATATATAAATACTTAAAATATATCACATAATATCTCGTACACCCCACATTCCTTCCAGGAAACAGAGGTTATAGCTACCTGGCACATTTATGTACCACTGTAACTGTATATAAATAAATAAATAAATAAATAAAAAAAAAATGTAGAAAATAAGGCAGCAAAAAATGAATTTATGTCCTAAATATTGGGGTATTTATACAGTCTTATTTCATTTTTTTTGGGGCCTTATTGAAATTTTCTTTTTAGGGCCTTATTTCATATAAAATAATTTTGCAAATGTAATAACCCCCTAAAACAACTACATTTTAGCGATTATTTCAATATTTGATTTATTTATTTTAATATTTTTAAGTATATTTGTTTTATAACCTATAATAGATTTTGACAACTTTCCCTATTTTCAAAATTTCTGGAAAAAGTGTATAATTCTGATTTTGCCACCAACTACAAAATCTCTCCTAATCGAGACACTCGCATATACATGTATGTATAATAAATATTCTGGGAAAAAGGAAATACCTTGATTTGGAATCCCCTAAGTCATAATCTCGCATATATGTGTACGTATATGTAAATATTCTAGGTTATGGGATTAGCCTGATTTCGTAGCCATCTCTAAAATTCCTCCTATTTTTCGAGATTTTATTGTTCGCCCAAATGTAGGAATCTCTTTTATTTTTTGTAGTGAAGTTTTCTTAGAAGAATTATAATATCTTCAAAGAATTATAATATCTTAAAAGAATTTGAAAGATTATTTCATTATTTTCATAATTATTTAAAAAAATGTCATTTTAATAGATAACACATTCTCTAAAACAATTTTGGGGGATTATTTCACTTTTTTACTATTAGGGAATAATATTTCATTTGGGGTGTTATTTCATAATGATATTCTATTGTAATATTATTTATTTTTTGGGAATTATTTTTTACGATACTATTTACGGCAGCCATAAATAGAATAATACTATAATTTTAATCAATCAATTTAATTTATCTATATTAAATATAATCAATCATTATCAATCAATTAAGCAATATTCTATACTATAAAAAAACAAGGTAGAATGTAAACCAACGGTTTTTAAAAGCGTACATTTCCAAAACTCAATACAAACTGTTTAGAAGTGTGACTTACACAAAAATTTGAAAATTTCATGTAATAAGAAAAAATGTGAAAATAGGACATTTTTGAAATTTTGAGGGGCCATAATTCCCGAATCCTATATAACTAAGAAAAACCGTTAACACACGTAAAAATATATTATTGAATATTTAATTTTCATGCCTTGCCGAAGAAAAATTTGTACAGGTGCCTAAGTTACAGGTGTCTAAAAACACCAAAATTTTCAATTTTTGAGACGTAATAACTCTTAAAGAGGGGATGCTACCAAAAAATTTTCTGAGGAAACTTATACTAATTGTAAAAGTTTTTTCTTGTCTCAAAATTTCAGGTTCCTATCTAAAGGCGTACCGGAGTTATGAAAAACGAAATTTCATGCAAAATGTTTTTAAAAAATTTAACTAAATTTAAAAAAAAATTGTATAATTTTCATATTAATTTACAAAGATAAAAGAAATACCTGTCGAATGATGTTTTCAGATTGAAAAAATCTTAAGTAGAACATAAGATATATGCATTTAAAAATAGGGCTTTTTCAAAGTTTGAGGGGCTGTAGCTCCGTAATGGGAGGGGCTACATGAAAAAGTTGTTCCACAAAATTATTTTTTTTATGAGACCTACCCATGGTTAAAATTTTTTTTCTCTATCTTTAGCGGTGTAGAAGTTTTGTAAACAGACGGACGGATGGACAGAGTGAAACTAATGAGCACATTTTTTCAAAATTTTTTTGGAAATGTGCTAAAAACTAAAATTTTATTCTAATTTGTGACATATGAATTTTTAGGTGAGAAAATTATAAATTTTGAGATAGATGATGAATTTTGAGATAGATAGAAAAGATAAAATTATATAATTTGATATTTATGCTCTCAAAATCAATTTAAAAGACCGCCAAATATTTATTTTGATCTTTGTTAAAGAAAAAATCACTTTAATTTAAAGTCAATTTAATTTATATCAAATAAAATTTATTTAATATACTATAGATACAAAAAAAACTATTATAATTATGAATCTATTCTATACGTATATGAGTGTTGAGGTAATTTGATTTTTGTTTATTATTTATTTCTTATAATTGCTTTTATAACTTTCAATTTTTAATTAAATTATTAAAAAAAAAAAAAAATATTGCATAAATTAATCGAATAATAAATGAATGATTTATGGTTTCCTATTCAAATTCAATATTATTTTATTGATTTTTGATATTACCTATGTATGCATATTGAAATTTGATATTTTTTTGTTTATATTATGCGATTTCATATCATTTTTTTTTTTTGTTTTTTTAGATTATAGGTACATGTTCTTAAGTTTACCTTTAAAAGGTCAAAAACCAAAAAAAAAAAAAAAAAATTATAGTTTATACGTTTATTTTAATAATATTAGTAGCATTAATTTATTGCGATATTTTTATTTTTTTTTTTATTTATTTCGATTTTGTTCCGATAGGTATAGGATACATAATATATGTAATATATTTAAATTCTATAAAATATTTTGATTTTATTAAAATTATTTATTTTGCAAACTTGAAACTATAAATTTATTAATTTTTTTTTTTTTTTTTGTTTTTTTTTTATTTAAATAAATTTAAAATTTTGAATAATCTCAAAAAAAAAAAGCAAAAAAAATAGATAGATACTAATTCATCTTATATAGCAAATCTAAAAACAAAACAGGTAATGGAAAACACCAAGGGTTTCGAAAAAAGCATACTTCCAAAATTAAAAAATATTCCATAATAAGCCTAGAGTAAAAAGTAGATACATATATATTGAAAAATAAATTTTGATAAGAAATTACTTTTTGTTTAATTTTTTTGGGTAGATACGAAAAAATTGAGAAGAAATCAAATTACACTTTCGTCAATTATAAGGTAACCCTAGATTATATATAAACCTATATAAAATTATTAACACAAACAAATGTGGAATGGTGCCCAAGTTACAGGTTTTTAAAAATAGAGAATTTTCCGTTTTTGACCCCATATAGCTCTTAAACGGAGTCGGAAAACAAAAAAAAATTTCTGAAATAGCTCATACTGATTTCGAAAGATCTAACTCCTTTTAGAATTTCAAGCTTCTAAGTTAAACCGTTTAAAAAATAGAAGGAGTCTAAATTTTAGGAAAAATTCAGTTTCTCATAACGGTATATTAAAATACCGCATGGCAAAGCCACATATTTATTTAATATATATTTATATAAGTTTATAAAACTAGTTATAGTTTGGCGTTTTCATATTGAAAATATACCTTATAGAACCTGTGTAATAATAATTTAAATGTAAGGCGTTTTCGAACTTTGTAAGGCTGTAGCTCCGTAACGAGTGGGGCTACCGAAAAAAGTTGTGCCATAAAATTAGTTTTTTGTCGATGCTTATTCCTAGTTAAAGTTTCAGTGCTTTATTTCAAACGATGTAGAAGTTTTGTAAACATCCAGACGGACGGACAAACAAACAAAGTGAAACTAATAAGCACATTTTTTCAAATTTTTTTGAAAATGTGCTAAAAACATAACCTAAAAAAATAAAAAAAATATACTGTTAATAAATAACGCTCAAAAGTATCATTTCTACATAATAATTTTTTTTTTTTTTGATACTCTAATAATAACAAGAAGGCAAAAAATTAAAAAAAAAAAAAATAATAAAAAATATAAATAAATTAAAATTCTACAAAGGAAAACCCCGACATTATACAACCATAACTTAAGCCAAATCTTTAATGTTTTCATTTCTTTTGTTTAAAATTTTCTTTCAATAATTCCCATATACTTACAATATAATTTAATATGATTACAATATAATAGTACATAATAATAATATGTGCTAATAGTATTCACAATAACATTAATATTCACAATAAGAAAAAGAAAACAAAAAAAAGAATATATAATTTTCATTTCATGTGATCAAATTTAAATGAACCAAAGTGATTTTTCTAATCATTTTCGTTCGTTTTACCTCACATATTGACTACACTTTGAGTTTTGTTGACCATACATACGTACTAGGCATTTAAAAAAAAAATACAGAAGAACTGATGATAATGAATTTAGGAATGTTTGAATATTTTATAAGCGTTTTTTTTTTTTAATATTATCTACTGATTTCATAATATTGTATATGTATTAGTTTTTTTTTTTCTTGAAAATACAAGGAAAAAACAAAAAAAAACTAAATGTTCGAATTAATTAAAAATGTATATAATTAAAAATTATTCTCCATAACACTCTTCATATTATTCTGCTACGCTCTTTATAAAAGAGAGAAAGAGTTAGACATATAATATAGCAAATAAAAGAAAATTAGTATTAATGAAACCAACATACCCAAAATATGTTTTATTTTTGAAATTTGATCACTATTACTATATTATAATAATGATAATAATAGTGATGATCTCTTGATATGCGCATAAATTTAATAATTTGTCATATGGAATGTCTTTTTGGACGCTCGTTTATTCGATTATTTGATTATTCTCTAATATATAAAATAATATTTTTTCTTTATAAAGATGAGCTGACACAAAATACAGCAGACTTTTTGGTTGGTTATAAATAGCTAATAGCTTATATACTAGTAGCAATCAAAGATCATAAATGATGATAATATGATAAGCATCATTATAACTATTTTGTTTTTTCTTTTTTATATTTTTCAAGTGTTTTATAAATTATTACATTAGTAATTTTTTTTATGTTTTGTTTTGTTTTTTTGTAATAAGACGGTGTTTAATATATAGTTTTTTGTGATATTTTGGACTTTTGTTTTCTAATAATATATATATAATATATAAGTATATATTATTATAATAAACCTATTGTTGTTAGAAATATATGATGCCCTACATTAGATGATTGGATTATTATTATTATTATAAAGATTGAGAATTAATAAAATATTGTAGAAAAATTAATACAAAAATAATACCGTTATTTTAGTAGTTTTTTTTTTTTAACTTTTGAAGTTTACAGCAGTTTACTATTGTGAATTTTTTCAAATTCACCACTAAAATCATGTGACATTTATTTAATTTAAGTTCAAAAAAAAAATCTAGAATTTATTATACTTTCTTCATTTTTGATGACTTACTGAGTTGACTTATTATTATATATGTATTTATATAGGGTGTTTTTTTTTTTAGAGGCAAAGAACTTTAAGTTTAAATAAAACACAGAAAAATGTTTTGAATATCCATTAAATTGGCTTTATTTGACAGATAATTGTACATTAATTTAAATAATTATGACATTAATTTTTGAATATGATTTCGGACAATTGGCCACCGGGACTTGCGCAAACATGGCGTAATCTGGAGATCCAATTTTCACATACTCTTCGGTCAGGCTATATATTTCGGGAATAATACTTCGAATGTTGATTTCCAAGTGCTCCACCTCTAAAAAAACACCATATACTATACATTTAATATGATCTCAAAGGAGATTATTTGCAATAATTTTTCCTCCCGTTGAAAACTATATGCGACCTATGAAAGATTTAAATTCACAATAGGTTTAACATGTAGGTCATGAGGCCAAATAAATGAAATTATATATCATTAGTTTATAGTTTATATAATACAAGTGCGAGTAGATATTTCAAGATATTATAGTTCTGAACAAACAGATTAAACCACAGAATAAATAAACTATTCGTATTTGTTTTTTTTTTTTAACTTATTTGAAAGTTTGGTTAGAAGGTTTTCAATTCATCCCAAAATTAAGTAGAACAGATGAACAGACAGACAATGTTAAGAATATTATCAAAAAAAAAAAAAATCAAAAAAAAAAAAAATGGAAACTTTCTCTGGATTCCGATTATAGAAATATAATCTTTAAATAACATATTTTTTGTTTTTTTTTTTTTGTATCTTCTAGAGTTACAATATAGATTTATGATTGATTTATTTTAAAAGTGTTGTCATTTTTTTTTTTTTTTTCTGTTACATTGTATTAATTTCCTTTACAATATTATATTGCTTTATTGATATGTCAATCTATTTTAGTTATTATTTTTAAATTTTTCAAAATTCTCTTGTGTTTATTGTAATGATCACTTTAAAGTTTTTGACATTGTAATAAAGTAGCTGATTTGTTAAGTGGGCATATGGTATTTCTTTTTTTTTTTTTTTAAAGCAAAACAAAAAAAAAAAGGGGAAAATAAAAACATTTTACTTTATAAGTACTTTTTTAATTTTTTAACTGTATTATCTAATAAAAATTACGAATATTATCTTTACGCTCTATAATGACATCGGATTTTAATTAAAAAAATCAAAATAAAAGTTAAAAAAAAAAAAAAAAAAGAAATAGGTACCATGAATTTTACATTTTATGTAATTTACCTTGATCTTGATTTATGATTTGTATACTTAAATGGAAGTTCAGTATAAAATAATATATGTAAGTGGTATATGATGTATATAGGAAACGAAAGAAGAGGTGGAGATTAATTATTTGATCTACTGTAACTGTTTGTAATTGTATTTTGACATTCTTTCATTTCATTTGAACGCCTATTACCCATAACACATTTGTAACATGCGTATATTGTAATAAGTAATTGGTGAAGATTAATGTTATGATTGAATAAATAATTAAGAAATTACATAAAAAGTTACTTTTTATAGCATAAAACATATATTATAAAGTATCTTATCTATATGGTATACGTTATTATGAATATTGTATTATTCAATGCATAATAGATGAAGGGTACATATAGGTAAGTGAATAGATATATATATTGTGGAAATTTATAATAATGAATATTTATGCAAGTACCTATACATAAGTATATTATGATATTATGATATTTTTAACCTAAAAATATCATTTTTTGTAATGTATAAAACCTAAGGGTACTAAAACCTATGTATATAAACATATTAGGTACTTGTAAATCAAACTAACACAAAATGATGATTTGATAATTCAAATTTAGTTAACGCATTTTTTGAACAAAAGACTTTTTTTTTAAGTATTTTAGTACCATTTCGAATATCAACGAAAGCAATGAAATTATGTTATTATCAAATCTAAAAATAAAAAAAAAAGTATAAACATGAAATTTGGAAAAGTATAATAAGTATCTATATGAAGTAACCTAATAATATATTTCTTGGAAATTGAAAGTCGAAATTTTTTAAATCGATCAAATTATAAAAATTGAGATTATCTTATTCTAAGTATAATATTATGTAAAAGCAAAAAGAAAAGCAAAACACCCACACGTATTATCTTCTTAACCTTCTTCTAGTACAGAAAAAAGAAAGTTTGTTTATTTGCGTAGGTCTCACGTCAAAAATATCGATTCGATTGTAACCGTTCAGCCCAAGAGCCAATATGAAGCTTTTTTAATTGTTCTATCTGAACGGTGTAACCGAATGAGTTTAAAATTACCCAAAAGTTTTGCACTTTGTTAAAACAGTTCACTGAATTAATTTCGTTACGATTCTATGATCATTAATTGAATTGATTTAGTTGGAAACGATTAAACCGTTCCGCTCTTTCGAGTAGCTTAAACATTTTTTTTAGCTATTTAATTTTTCAGGTGCTTTTTATAATTTATAAAGAAAGCCTAACACAAATTTTTGTTACGTTTGGTTAGCCCATTTCGACACGAGAAGCTGTCAAAAGCTGTCTTCTGCTTAAAGTAAGCCATTAAGTTAAAACTGTACAAACACGTAATTCCTTGACAATGAATGCTACACTGTAATAATTAAATTGCAATATATAAAACTCTTTACGTAACGATATTAACTCTTTGTGTTATTTCTTCAAAAACTTCATTTTTCACTGACTCCAAAAATACAGTTCAATGCATTTTAGATTTAACTTTCAATTCTCCCGCCGTAACATCGCGTAACCCTTCTCATAAAATTATCAAATTTAAAAAATTTTATTTGGCTAAAAAATACATCAAGGAATATGTACATATATTATTAATATTTGTGTTAAAATGGTATATTTTGTAAAATAAATTTATTTAGAAATTCAGATTTTTGATTGTTTTGGCATTTCTTCTCGATTCTGTAATGTACCTAAATATTTTGCCTGAAGATATCATATCATAATTCAAAAATTTAAAAATCAAAATTTATATACTAATCTAATTTTCTGTGACACACATACGAGAAGAATGTTACAGTCGACTGGAAGTTTAAATCCAATTTAAAACCTCAGTTTTTTTTTTTTTAAAAACGAGTCATAAAAGAAATATTGTTATAAAAAATAACAAAATTTTATTAAATTACAACAAGATTTTAATTAAAATCTTAACATCATTTTTAAAGTAATCATATAAAAAATTTATGTTAATACGGAATTAAATATAGATTTCAAAAATATTATAGGATAGCTTGAACAAATTAAATGGCAGCATGAAATAACTGATCAAGAAATAACTCTGCGAATCAAGAAATGAATAATGCGCAGCATGAAATAATTCTGCGTCACGTTACAGAGTTCTTTCATAATGAAATAAGTTCGTAATTTGTCTGCAATAACTGCAATATCGTTATAAATTTTTTTTTTAATTTTTTCGGAAATTATCAAATATGTCCGCAATTTCAAGAAGGAAATAAGTTCGTAAATTTGAAATTACAAATTGAAATTTATAGATAGAAATATGAATTGATAGAAATGAAAATAACGATATAAAAAAAATATTAACTCTAAAATAACTCCTAATTCAGAATCTCGCACGAGGAAGGGTAAATCTTTTTATACAAAATGTGCAAACATTTCTAAAGTAATTTTTGAAACAATTGAAAGTCGAAATATTACATAGAAAGTGCAAAAATTGCAATAATTGTCCCATTAATAAATCAATAATTATAGCAGAAAGGGAAGTGCCAGTTACAGACAACAATTCAGATTCTGAGAAGGAAAGTCCAAAATGTCATCAATAAACTTTCATCGTTCGATTTCACTAATTGCAATATAATGAATATGGCCCGATATCTTAAATATATGGGGTCAGTTATTACGGAAATCCATAAATCACAAACATATATCAAAACAAAATATTTTATGTGAAGAAAATAAAAATTAAAAAAAAAACAAAATAAAAGAAACTGAAGATAAAGTTCAAACTTTGAAAAATAGGTTAAATCAATATGAAAGCTATGCAGATGAAGGGAAGTAACATAAACTTAGTAAAAATTTAATTATAGCCGGCTTTCCACCCAAAATTTATGATTGAAAATTTTTTTTGTTAAAAATTACAAATAAAATCTATGCCAATATTGTGGAAAGTGACATACAAAATATCTTATGCCATTCACGTACTACAAATAAAACGTCAAATCAATTGTATACGGTAGAATTAAAATCGGATATAAGGCTAAAGATGAACTGATATTAAAAAAAAAAAAAAACAATCTCTAAGCATCTATTTACGACAAAAATTGACGAAACTCAACAGTATAATAATGAGATATTTTTTTGTCGATATAACCTTACGCCGTTACAAAAAAAAACTTTATTACGAGGCAAAAAATATTAAAACAAATCAAAAGATGCAATTTTTTTTAGATCAGAGATGATGTTACAATATTTATGAAAACGAAAAAAAAAAAAAAAAGTTTGGAGAAATTTTTGAATTAGTTACAAAATCAGGATTATACGAATCTCGCATATGCACATATGATTAAAGCTATAATTTTGATAAAAAGAAAAAAATAAACGAAATAAATGCTCAAAAAGTCTATCTGAGATTGTATACAATTTTTTTATTTTGCCAACTTATTACATATTACATATTACATAATCAAAAAAAAAAAAATGTAGTAAATTCGCACAAAATTAAATAACTTGGCATCAAAAACACAATAAAATTTTCTTATGGAGTTATTTCATGATGCCAAATTATATATCGACACTAAAACTGTATATTTTCTTAATTTAAAATTAAACAGTATTATATTGCATCTACATCTATAGATTAACAAAATATGATAATCATTACTGAATTACCAAATTCCAACAGCTACTGTATTGTATGTAATGTATCTTATAGATAATATATCTATTTGTTGTGCCATTTCATTAATATGGGTTAACTTTATATAAAATTTATTTTTTATTATCTTGACTATGACTTTTTCTACACATTGGACACAAATCAAAATAATAGAAAAACAAAAAAAAATTTAATTTTTTTTTTTATTAAATGTTTACAATAATAAAAAAGTAATTAATAATTTTGTTAAATAAACTATTTTAAAATAGTTTTTAAATGAATGTTAAAAATTTATGCATAATTAAGTAGCGTCAACATTTTTATTGTACTGAGCTGTTGTCATTTGTTTTTAAAAAGATTTAATTAATAGAGTACCTATTGTTTTTGGTTTAATAAATTTTATGGGTGATTTTTTTTTTTTTTTTTTTTGTAGTTAAATGATTTTTGATTTTGTTGTTGTTTTTTTTTTCTTTTTTTTTACAAAAAAAGAGCTTAAAATACATAAATTTTCATTCATGGTTAAATTTTTAAAGTTTTTTTTTTTTTTAAAACAATTAAAAGATTAACAACTTACCATTTATTTATTTTTTATTTTTTTTTTTTCTTTTTTTTTTTTGTAATTTCAATTTTATTGCAATTTATTTACTAAACTATAGATACATATCTAGGCTTTTTAAAATCCAGACTTTAATTATTATTATACAGACTTAAAAATTATTTATTTTGAAAAGTTGAGAGTTAAAAAATTGTATTTTACATTTTAGTAAATAGATAAATTATAAATTTCGTCTATTTTAGAAAAAACCTTTTTTTTTTTTTGCGTAATTATATATATGACTTTTAAATTAATGTGGTTGAAAAATTTATCTGTATTTAATTAAATATTCAACAATTGTATTTTTAAAACAAAAAAAAGATAAAGCAATTATTCTTAGCAAGATCATGAGGAAAACAGAACAATGACTTTTTTTTTGATTTATATAGTATTATACAGGGTGTGTCAAACTCAATTACCAGCACTGTACTCAAGTACGCATGCACAGTGATTGGGACAATAAAAACAAACAAGCAATTGTATTGGAGGGAGGGGTTTATTCTACATCGTTATCGAGATATTAGGCTTTAAAAATTTCTTCGAGACTATCCATAAAAAAATTTATAACTTTTGAACAGCTTGCTATTATAGATAGAAAGATAAAAATTAATTTTATAGAATAAATTGTCTGCTTTAATTTTTTGTAATGATCATATATCCATACCCAATTGAATACCATATACCCGATTGAAAATAACACAATTGTCTATTCTTCATATTTCAAAAACGATTAGAGTTAGAGAACATGTTATTAGGTACTAATTATAGGGTTTAAAAGCTGTGCCGCCCTTTTGCTGTGCTGTGCTATCCAATACAATTTCTTGTCTGTTTTAATGTCCCCCATCACTGAGCGCAGAGCGTGTACTTGATTCAAAAACACCCTGTATTGTATTAAATTTAATGTTTATATACATAGTAAAGTAAAACAAAAAGAAAATTTAATTAAAAGTTAAATTTAGTAAAAGTTAATTAAGTTTAAAACAATACTTTTAAATTTATTTGAAATATTATGAAAATATAAAATAAATTTCGTTTCAAAATAATATAATAGAATAATTGCTCAAGTTTAAATAAAAAGATATATTATGTACCTATATACCTACTTTAATATATATGTATGTGTAATAGCGTAAATTAATTTAATATTGTTAAAATATTTTTATATTGTATAAGTTTATTTATTGAATGATTTATTAAAAAGATTTTCAAACGGAACTAAAGTTGGTATAGTGATTAACTTTAATGATACCAAATGATTATTTTTAAATCAGAGTGGCATATAATTAAGAAGATAATCAGGACTATAGGAAGTTTTTTAAACATTAATTGTGTTTTTTTTTTAATTTGTTACATTTTAACTTTAATTTAACATACAAAAAAATTAACGAAAAGGTAGAGTTTATCATTGATTTTGTTTGTCAATTTCTCAGGTTGGATATAAAACCGATACAACTGTAAAACACAGGTCACGTGAGTGCAAAGTGATCCAAATCGCGCAACCTTGTGCTAATTGAGACTCTCACGCAGCATCGTTAATGTCACCACCTTACCTACCTACCTATCAAACTTTATCATAATAGTTTTTAGTTTAACATTTAAAAATATATGCATTTTTTTATGTTCAACTATATTTCTCTGATCATTTCTGTTTATTATACCCTACACATTAAGTATAGGGTATACTAACTTTGGTATGGTGTTTGTAACCACCAAAAGGAAGCGAGTTAGGTACAGACATATTCTGAATCAGGATCACCTCCTGAGCCGATTTAGCGATGTCCGTCCGTCCGTACGCACGATAACTCCAAAAATAATGATGCTATCTTGATGAAATTTATACTGTAGGTTAACAATGACTAAATTAAGGCGGGGATTGTAAATGGGTGAAATCGGACCATGCGTTCGAGTACCTCCCATACAACTCCCAAAACCGAATACGCATATCTTCGAAATTAATAAAGATAGAAACTTAAAATTTGATACGAGGGTGCTGTTTCCTAAATCCCTGATTTGCCTAAAATTTGAGATGAATTGGAGTGGTCGTTGGGGTACCTCCCAAAACCGAACAAGCATATCTTCGAAATTAATAAAGATAGAAACTTCAAATTTGGTACTAGGGTGTTGCTTCCTGAATACCTGATTTGTCCAAAATTTAAGATGAATTAGAATGGTTGTTCGGGAATCTGCCACACAATTCCTAAGACCAAACAAGCATATCTTCGAAATTAATAAATATATAAACTTGAAATTTGATATAAGAATGTTCTACCCTGTTGATGTCTCTAAAATTAGAGATGAATTGGGGTGGTGGTCCGTGTGCCTTCACACGCTTCCCAAGACCTAACAACCATATTTTCGAATTTAATAAAGATAGAAATCTGAAATTTTGTGCAAAGGTTGTAAAAGCATTTATTTTTTTTAGCTTATTTTAAATACCTAACTAAAATAACTTATGGATTTTTAATTTAATTTGAATTTTTTAGGTGTAAGGTATAAATAAGTCAGTTGCATCGACTTACTGTTACTTTTACTTGTTTCTTTTTTATTTAGATATTACTATAAATACTAATATCTAACATAATTATTTTGTCTTTAGAAAAAATTGTAAAAAATCTATGTTGAATTTTTGGATGTTCAAAGTCCTTAATCCTACATTAACTTAGCTGACTTTAAGAAATTAAAGGAAAAATTTAAAAAAAACATGCATATTTTTAGGCTGGTATCAGTAAACTTGGGGAAAATTAAACTTTTTGTTGTGAGCATCTGAGCTTAAGTTGCGTAAGGATACTATTCGATATAATATATAAAGATTATTTGGCTTTCCATCGTTTTTTTGGAATTTGGTTTACTTGATCGTGACGAGGAAAAAATTGTTCTGAACGTTGGAAGTTGGTGTTTTACTGGTTTTCAAGACAACTGCACAAAGTTTCTCGCTTACTTTATTTTTTAAAAAGAAATTTTATTATTTTCCTTATAATAAAGGAAGTCGATTTGAGATATTTCAAATCTTAAGAATAATTATTAGATATTTTATGATGATGACTGTGATTCTTTTTTTTATAAAAAACCATAAATGTAAAAATTGTATTATATAATATTATGGAAA
Organism: Poecilobothrus nobilitatus; assembly: GCA_947095535.1. NCBI lineage: Eukaryota > Metazoa > Arthropoda > Insecta > Diptera > Dolichopodidae > Poecilobothrus > Poecilobothrus nobilitatus. Next base: position 319,538,228 of record OX352772.1, on the reverse strand, counting down.
CAAAAAGGTATTTTTGTTTTCAGAAAATAATTGTATCCGTCTTAGTTCACATGTTATTTTCTACAAAATTTAATATTTTATAAAAACTATTATTTCAGTAAAAAAAGAAAACAAATTAAATTTAACTAGATTGCTTTTTTCCAGAAAATTTTTGAAAATCTTATTTATAGGAATATACTTTACCGAAATTTAAAATTTCAAGAATATTGAAAATTTTTTTTTAAATTTTATAGGAATGAAATGGCTACAAGTTCGTATTAATAATTTTTCTATAGTTATTTTATACCTATTCGAAAATAAATTATTTTATTTTTATTTTACGGCGATTTTATTTTTCCATTTTTTTTTTCTTTTTTAATTAATTTAGCATTTTTTTAACTGGAAATCATAGGTTATTTGTAACGTGTCATGTAAATGGAATTTAACTATCATTACAATGTGGAAGGAGTCAAACTGAAATTATTGAGTCGTTTGTATAAACTATAATGGGGGAGATGCATTTTTTTCAAAAAATTAACATATTACTTTAGTGATAAAATACGTTATTTCCAGTTAAGTAATTATTCTGATGGTGTAACTTTTCTTTTGGTTTTTTTTTGGTATTATTTAATAAAAATGGCAAAACATATGTTTAAAAGTATATTCTTTGGGAAAGTGGAGACTTCATATTATTTGTAAAGCTGCTCATGGCATGATTCTTCATAATACAACCATGAATGAAAACAGCTGGGATGGTAATAAAAAAAAAAAAAAACAACTTGAAGCTGGATATGAGGATATAGCGAAACTACCAGTAAAAGTTAACCATTACAACCACATTAATAGTAAAAGAATGTATTTAGTAGAAGAATATTGAGCACACATTCTGTATTTGAATTTGTTTAATTTTTATTATTCTGATTGGTTTTGATTTTTATAATATTCTAAAATTTATATAAGTTTTTTCTGATAAAAGTAAATAAAAATTTATTGTTAAAAAATTTTTTTTAATAAAAATTATGTTTTTTATTTTCATAATATATAAATTTTCAATAATCAAAAGTATTGTTATTTCGAAAAGTTTCTGATCAAAATTCTTCAAAATTTCAAAATTATTTATTTGCAAATTTTTTTTCTCCTTTTCATTCCTATAAGGAGCATAGGGTATCTACTAAATCATTTATTATTCATATTTGACTGATGGGTTTCAATTTCTTAAATCATTAGTTTCACTAAGCCGTTATTCGGCTGTAGCTATTACTCGGCTTGTACTCGGCTGAAGGTATATTGTATAAGGCTATAGAACTCAAATAAATATTTTTATTTGAACAAAATCTATTACAATATATTTTATACAAAAATTATATTTATTATATATTTCGATTATTAATTATACACTTGTACATACATAAATATTTATTTTTTTATTTAATTATATTACAGAAAAATTATGTTATAGAAAAAATCTAGACAATTTTTTATTAATCTACATATATGATCCAGTCGGGCTTTGAACCTTAGCTCCTTCGAATGAAAAGCCTGTGTTTTCACCAATACACAATTAATTAGCTGGATTATTTGGAAATTAATAATATAATTTTCATGGAAAAGTTAGGCGGTAGTTTTTAACAACCGAAACTCAACGATGTGGTTTTATGAGCTCTTGCCAATCAAAAAAAAATATTATTAAATAGTTCGATTTCAGTTTTTTTTTTTTAATTTTGTGACAAATTTTAAAAAGTGTTTTCAACTTGACCTCCTCATGTTACAAAATATTAATAAATTTTTCCTATAATCTACAAATTTATTTAATTTTATAAAAAAAAAAAAACGAATTGTAAATAAAATTTTAAGGTAAAACCTAAAACTTTAATACAAGATTTTTGATTTATTATTTAACTGTAAAAAGAAAAAAAATGTATTTTCCATTTTTATATAATCCACAAAATCCACAAAAAGTTTTGTTGCAATAAATTAATTAAGACCTACTACCGAGATGTTGATCTAAATTATTTATTAATTTTTGTTTTTCTTTATACCCGTATGAACTATTTTCAAGGGTATAATAAATTTGTCATTACGTTTGTGACACCTTAAAAGAGTTGAGCTATAATATCAAAGGTATGGATCGGCTCAGAATCAAATTATGAGTCGATTAAGCCATGTACGCCTGTCGCATCGTCCACCCCCATGGTAACTCAAAAAATAAAGGTGATACGATGTTGAATTTTTTTAACGTCACTTTTGCAAAATATTTAGTTTCTATATTTAAATCCAGCATTTCCAGCCGCCGCGTTCGAGTAGCTGTCATACAAATTCTTTCTTTATATGAAAATAACTCAGTATCTATTGAGGCTAGTTGTCTGCAATTTAGTGAAGAGGTGGCGAGTTACATGCCAATAACTTTTATAAAATTTGGTTGGTCTACAGCACCCGGTTTAGGCTACTTGCACATTTTGGAAGTTAATGAAGTAAAGCATCTGAAATCTTACAAAAATCTATAAAGTTTTAGGTTAGTAACTTCTGTAAAATTTGGTTGTGCTGGTGCAATAGGTCCGGTTAGTTCTCATTCAAACTCTAAAATTAACATAAATATATCTTGGTACTTAACAGCGGTACTAGAACTTCTGAAATTTTGTAAAAGATGATCAAGTTTTATAAAACAAGTATATATTACTTCCATAAGGGTATCCCAGAGTTGACACAGTCTACTCTACGGCAAACTTCCTCGTTTTGAAATAAAATTACAAAATTTATTAATTTAAAATTATAAAATTGTTTGTTTTTATTTTTATTATTTTCTTATATCTTTTATTTTATTTAATTTTTTAAATCAACATTTTAAGTGCGAAATTGATTCATGTCGAAATTATTCTGCTAAAATTTTAAAAACGAAAAAATGAAAAAAGTATGAATAAAATCAACGATATTCCATTTGATAGCCATTTGATTTTTCTTTTTTGTTTAATATTATGTTTATACCTATAGGCATGTAGTATTTGTAAATACAAAAAGCCGGTTTAGTTTTTTTTTTTCTTTAATTTAATTAATTAATTTAATTAATTAACAAAATATTTAGTAAAAAAAACTCATGTTTTAGAGATTTTTCAAATAAATATTTACGAATACAAAATGAGAATGAAAAAATTCAATTTGATGGTGTATTATGGTGGTTTTGGTTTTTTTTTTTTTTTTTTTCGTTGATTTGTATATTAAATTATTAATTTTAAAAATATATTTTATTTAAATTTTGAAAAACTTGTTAAAGTTTAAAAAAAAAAAACAACTCAGAATATATAAAAGTGAAAATTTTCAAAGGTGCACATTTTTCAAAAGACAATAAAAACAGCATAGAATAACTATGAGTTGCAGAAAAGTTTGTAAATTTACTAAGAATTTTATATGTAAGAAAAAATTTTGAAAATTCAAGAGACACTTTTATCAATTTTAAGGAAACGCCACAAAAATTCTATATAGGTGTCTCCAAATTGCAAAATTTCATTTTTAACTTCGAATAAACTCTTAAACAGGGGAAGGAATAAAGAAATTTTCGAAGGTAATTTATACTAATTCTGAAAGATTTTTCATCTCACTAGACTTCAAGCTTCTAACTAAAATCGTATCGGAGTTATGAAGGAAGTAAAAAATCTTACAAAAAATGTTTTTCTTTTTCACATAACGGTAAATGAAAATACTAAATTGCAAAACATTGCATACTTTTGATATTAATTTATAAAGTTAAAAAAATGTCATGTCGCTTAGCGTTTTTAAATTGAAAAAAAATAATAAGAAGAACTTTAGATATTATATATATCTGAAAATAAGGCTTTTTAAAACTTTGAGGGGTTGTTACTTTATAATGGGTGTGTCTACATAAAAAAATTGTTATGCAACTTAATTTTTTTTAATAGGCATATCCAAAGTTAAATTTTTATTGTTCTATTTTAAACGGTGTATAGAAATTTTGTAAGCGAATTGGTCAAACGGACGGACAGAATGAAACTAATAAGCATATTGTTGAAACTTTTTTTTTTTGAAAAATTTTGTTAAAAATTGAAGGAAGTTTTTTTTATAATACATATTATGTTATGTACAAATAATATTTGAATCTAGTAAAATAAACAAATAAAGATTAATAATAAAACCCTATTAATTTATTTTGTACCTAAAATGTACATAATATTATATATATATGTATACTGATAAAATTATTTTTATAATTTTATATTTTATATGTAATATAATATTATAATGAGATATTATGATATAATAATTTATTAGGAATTAAGATTATTATTTTTTTTTTTTTTTGTTTATTTTAATGTAAAATATAAGAAAAAATTGAATATTTTAAAATTAACATAAAAAGAAAAATGATCAATAATATCTTATTGAGTAGTTAATCTAAATATCTTGTGATTAAAAAACAAAAAAAAAAAAAAAAAAACATGACAATATGTTTAAAAAGAATTTATTATAATAGATTCAAGGTATCAAGGTATAGGTTACGTATAACAGGAATTCATAATAGGCTCATAGGTATAAGTTCAAGTTTAATTTAAAAATTTTTAATTAATTAAAAAAGAAAAAAAAAAAAAAACTATGAAACATGATAACAGCATGTCTACCACAAATTGTTTTTATATAATGTACCTATACCTGCAAGATACTTACTTAATGTACCTACTTTTACCTGCAAGATCGCTAAGGTTGTCGAAGAGATATTGCCCCAAATGGGTATTCCTTCTTACCGACAAGGTCAGGCATGTGCAAAGGAGATGGAGAGTGTTTTCCTCCTCTTCTTCATCCTTGCAGGCTCTACAATAGTCGTTTGCGGATAAGTCAAGTCTTCTGGCATGCTTCCCTATTAGACAGTGACCGGTGATTATACCCATTGTCATTTCAATGTGAAAGCAGATCATTGGATCGTCTTAAGTCGGTTTTGGGATCGTCTTAAGTTGATCTCGTGGTATTGCACGAGGTCAAGTTTGACCATTTGTAATTTACCATATCCGTTATTTTCTTTCAAAATAACGTTTTGAAATAATATGTTGTAAGTTTAATCTTTTTTCAAAACGTTTTAAATGACGCGCTTTATAATATTATCTATAACTTAATCTGAAACTAGATGTTTTTTTTTTTTTTTTTCAAAAATCAATGAGCAACTTTAGTTATTTTATAAATCTATAATCTTTAATCTGTTCTTAATAATAATAATATGCTTTACAGGAACGATAGATTTGACTCATTTTAATTTCATATGTTATCAATAAAGTAAGTTAAATTTTATTACATACGAAAATACAAAGTTCCGTGCTGACCACTTTAGCATATTTACTAGAGGAATTTTATGAATAAGTTATAATGATCAGCTAATAGATTTTTTATCACAATATCCAAGGTCTTAAAATTGAAGCCAAATGAAAAAAAAAAATAACTGATCATAAACATTATGTAAGTTTTTTTTTTTTTTCGTAAAGGAAGTGGAAATATTCTAAAGACATTAAGAAATCAACTTTAGTAATCAAATTTTATCAAATTAAATCCAACTCCCCTTTTAGCCGAAATAAGGGAAATAATTGGACAAGAATGCGGTAAGTTTTAATTGAAAATTAGGGGTGAAATCAAAAATTAAACACTGCGACAGTGTTGTAATAATGTTGCAGGTCATGAAATTAAAAATTAATCATGCAACAAACAATATAATCATTTAAGTAACATTGCAGCAACATTAAGGTAATATTTATCAAATACGGGCAAAATGAAAGTTTATGTTGCTACAAGTATTTTTTGAATTTGACAATTGAAATTCAAATTTCATTGTTTATTAATTTTTTAAAATGGAAGAAACTGAAAAGTAAGAATTGGCTTTCACATGATTGCAAGTTTTCATCCAACAAAAAGTTTAAAAAAAATATTTTTAAAAATGCAGACATTTTAAATTTTTCGTAACGTCGTTTTCGTTTCGTCTTGTTTTTAAAAATAAAAACTACCTGGAACGTTACGTCAAAAATGTCGTAAAATTAAACATAAAAGCATCGCAACATTAAAGTATCGCAACACATGTTACATAAGTGTTGCAGCAACATTGAGGTAGTGTTACTTTTCATGTTTAATTTTTGATTTCATTCTAGGACTATAAGGGAATAATTAAACAGTCTATTAAAATTCTTATCAACCTATAATGCAGCTTAACTGTAGAAGCTTTTATTATTAAACATGCGGTATTGTATGTAGCACCTTCTGCATGTGGTAATACATTAATAATCAAAGGCAGCTATTATTATTAGTATTATTATTATTATTAGCATTATTTCCGAAATACATTATTACGATATAAAATTACCATTTATTTCTTATTTTTATCTGTGGTTTGTGATTAGAATCCGAAAATCTTCGATTGAAAAACTGGTGTCCTAATCACTATGCCATGAGTCAGATAATGCTATATCATGGTGCGTATTTGATTATGTAACCTGATAAAATTGGGATTTTTATTTTAATTCTCCTATAAAAAAAACGTTTTTGTACAATATTTTTATTGTATTTTCTGCAATAGTCTTATTTTAGTAGTACAAAAATAAAAATATTCAAACAAACTTTTTATACATATGTAATTTTAATAACACAATTTTAAATTAATAAGAGATTACTCCTAAAATAAAAAATATTAAATATGTAGTTAACATTTTTGTAATTTAATAGAAATAATAATAGAAAAAAATAACTAATATTAATCTTCTATACAATTTTATTAACCTAGATATATATATAATATATATATATATATGTATACATAATCATTATATTTTTGATGAAGTATTAATGTCAGATTTTCTCTTGTTAAAAAAATATCAAATTTATTAAATTATGAATTTTATCATCATTATTTATTTATTTTTTCTTCATAAAATAATTTTTTTTTTCTTTCTATTAGTTTTTTTGTATACATATGTATATATAAAAAAAAATTACCATTACATAACTTTTTAATATAATACCTATTTATTTATTTTTTATTTATTTTAATAGAAATATTGCAATAAACATCATATTATTATTATTCAATCATTTTTCACTCATTTTATTGACGTGACTCACTTACTAATACATTAGCAACTTGCTATAGCTATAAATAATATGTCATGTCTCTTTATTGAAATTATGACATTTGAATCATAAAAAAAAAACTTTAAAGATTCAACATTGCTTATAATATTTATCTATGGAATTATCGCGTTGTTTATTATTTATATATAAAAAGAAAATCAATATATCAAATCCACAATAATTTTTAATGTTGGCTATGTCAAAATAATAACAATGAAATTATTTTTTTTTAAAATCTAAAAAAAAAAAAAAATAATAACAGATTCCCGACATTTTTTCTTAACTCAGTGAATTGTAAAATCTATAGACACATTATAATAAAATACATACTTTATTTATAAATTTTATTATTTTATTAAAAATATATTTTATATCCCCTTTATTTTAATCCTGAGATTGTTGTTGTTCTTTTTATTAATTTAAAAAAAAAAAAAAAATGTTTTAGATTAAGTTGAACATCTTGTAAGGTGTCTGTATGTGTGGGTTGTGCTTTTTCCAATCTATTTTATGTAATAAAATTAATGTTAAAATAAAAATGTCAGAAACTGTTACAGACTATTAGGTAGTATAAAAAAAATTGTATCTTAATTTATTGCGATTTCGTCGTTTTATTTATTATTAGATGGCATGTAATTAAAAATGTTTAATAGTTTCATTTTTTCCATATGTTATATTTTAAATATTATAAAACAATCACTTTGTCAAAATCACAACCAACCATTTAAAAATACCTAAATGTATGCTCACATGGAATGCAATAAATGTGGATGCAGAACATATTTCAAACATACTTCTCTTCGTAAAATTTAACGAATATTTTGTGCTCAACAATCACTATGTATCTAGTTATTAACTTAAATAATGCAGCACGTAAGCGACACAATTTTTATTTTGACATAAAAACTATATCATTAATAAATCAAGGACTATTTTGAATTTGAAATTTTGTAAAGAAACTTGTTATAATATATTGGATATTTTTTAAAATTTAATAAATTTTTTAAATACACATATATTTTTTTTAAACAAATTCGTGAATATAAAATCTACAACTTGTCCGACTTATATAGAACTTTTCTTTTATAGTTATTTTTTTGTCAACAGCCACTCCAAACCAATATTTATCATTAATATTGTATTTCGTTTTATTATAATATTACAATATACCAATATACCACATGTTTGATAAAAAAATTGCGTCTTAAATGTTCAAAAGGAAGAATAACCCTATACATATTTTCAACTAATCAAAATTTTGAATCCACATACAATTTGTATCCCATATTCCAACGTACATAAATTTTTTTTTTTTTTTTAAAATATAAGCCGCAAATTCAGACATATTTTTCCACTAGTGATACCTAGTGGAAAAATATAAAAAATATAAAAATACATATCTAACTTTGACTAAAAGTTGACATTATTTTAATAACGGCTGATCTGTTTCCATTTTTGTCATCGGCTGTCACAGAGTGACATTCAGAATTAATTGATATGTAAAATTTCATGTTTGTTTTCATTTTTAAATATGAGTTTTGACGTATACAAATTATTATTGATTTAGTTAGAAAACTTGAAATTGTTTATTGTGTTCCATATAAAAGCGAATTTAGGAGTTTATAAACCAGAAACAGACATACATTCTGATATATAAACTCCTAAACTGATCATCATGAAAATTTGTATATAAAGGTTTTTGAGTACAGGAAGTGTTTCTGGGTTAATAATTTTGTTCTAACTGGCCGCCAAAATGGAGCAGTGGTGCAAATATTTAAGCTTTTCGCTCTAAAATAAAAACAGTTTAACCTATTGACTTCAAATTTTGTATCAGTGTTGCTCTTTGACAGTAAAATTGACTCTATTAACAGACTTGGAATTTGTTAACCGATATCGGTACCACGATTGAGGGTCGCAACAACATTCAATTTTTCTCTGTTTAATTTAACATTTTCATAGCTATTCTCACTGAAATACTTACAGATACGGTACAAAAGTTTCAATAAAAGAATATTTTGAATAAATGTTAAATTGTTTTAAATTGAGCTTTAGTTTGAAAAATTATATAGGTATGTATTTTAAAAAGTGGAAAGTCAATAGGTATTTCACGATATTCGTATACCTATTACAAAATTTTCTTTTGCTCTGTAGATAAAAAAAAAAAACAGAATTCTTTTATTTTTAGCATAAAATATCAATGATCGCCCGAGGGTTGTAAAAAAAGTATTATAATATAAATATAAGATATTAGATTGTTATTGTTATTATTTTTTTTTTTTTTTATTTATAAATAGTTTTCCTTTTTTTTTTTTCTTTTTATTTTATTTTTTATAGCTGATATTTTTTTCTTTTTATGATCATTATTACATCTTTAAAAGTGACATTTATTTCGATTTGTCAGTTCTGTCACAAATAGAAAAGAAAAACAATAAAATCAAAATGTTAATAAAAATATTACAAACTCTAAGATAAATAAAATAAAAATAAAAGCATATAATATCTTAAAGATACCTTACCTATACCAAAAAGTGGAAGTGGTTGTATCTACCATTTCATATTATGCCATCATAATAGTATTTTAATAATATAAAATACACAAATTTGAATAATTATGATGCGGTCAGTTTATTTTTAATACTTTTTTGATTACATTGTTATGTAAAGAAAAAGAATTTGTAATAATAAAAAAAAAAAAAAAACAATATAATTTTAATATACATTTCATTTGATTTTTACTACCGTGCTTATATGACACAAGAAAATGTCAAAATTGTGAACTTTTTGTTGTTTCTTTTTTTTAATTTCAAATTGTTTTGCTTGATTTTTTGAAACAATTTAAAATTTTATTTTTAGTCTAGAAAATAAAAAAAAAAAATCTGTTGTAAAATTTAAATAAAATTAATGTAATGTTAAGGAATACAATAAATTATGAAGGAAGTATTTAAAAAAAAAAATACAAAAAACATAAAAAAAAAAAGAGGAAATTCATAATTTTAAAAAATAAAAGGTAAAAAAAATTTCTCTATAATTGGAACAAAGTTTATTTTTAGTAAAATATTGCAAGTGTTTTCGATAACCCAAAAAAATGCAGGCAATAAAAATGAAAATTTATATGGAAAAGTTTTTTTTTTTTTTAACTTTTTCATAAATAAATTAGTAATATTTATTGTGGGTAGGTCTTGGTACCCAGACATATGTAATAAAATTTTTCAGCGATTTCATAAAATCTTGTTGCACTTGTTCTTGAATTTTTGGTCCTTTGTCACCATGATTCGAATAATCTTTCAAATACTTTTTTTTTTTTAATAATTTATTTGATTACATGACTTAAAAAATGATAATAAAATGTTAATTAGTTTTATGATGGCTGTTTACTTTAATGTGAAAATAAATTTAAGAAGATTAAATTTTTATTTATTCTAAGTAATTTTTAATTCAGTTGCAATCGTTATAGATATTTGTTCCTTTTTTTTTTTATTTATTCAAAAAGAAAAATATTTAAAAATTAATCTATTCTTTGTTTAAATCCAACTACATACCTTTCCTTGTTTTATAAAATTTTACCTTTAATCTTCAATCAACTTATCTTTTCAACTTCATTAATTTTTTTTGTTTTTTAATCTAAATTTCTAGTTTTTCCTTTTTTCCCTAATATGCTTTAAAAGTGTAAAAAGTCAAGAGAAATTTTCTTCAATAATGAAACCCTAATAATTCTTTAAAGAAATCCTAAATAATTACAAAAAAGTTAACACGTGTAAAAATTTAATATTGAATCTTTAATTTTTGGGTTTTACCTTGAAAAAATTTATACAGGTGGCGAAAAATTTTCAACTAAATTAAAAAATTATAAAAGAAATTTTAAACTTTCGACCCCCTAATAGTTCTTAAATAGGGAAAAGTAAAAGTATTTTCTGAGGTATCCTTCTTTTTTTTCTTTTCTCAAACTGTTAAAGTCCTATCTAAAATCTTTCTCACGATATAAAAAAAAAAAATGTAATATGTACATAAAAGTATACTAAATTAAAAAATGTTGTATAATTTTGATAAGGATTTATAAAGCTAGAAAAATTGTGCCCCATTTTTAGAGTTTTTAGATTGAAAAAATGTTCAACAAAACGTGAAATAGGTATATACTCTTTTCAAAATGTGGTTTTTTCTTACTTTGAGCGTCTGTAGCACCATAATTATAAGAAGTCGTAGATAAAAAAGTTCTTCGACAATAGTATTTTCTTAAGTTACCTATCTCTTGATAAACCATGTAGAAATCGTGTACAAGTTTTGGAAACAAATAAACGGATGCCTAAGGTAAAACTCATAATCAAATTTTTCAAAATTTTTTGAAATTTGTGCTAAAAATTAACACTTAAAAAATGAATTTATTCAGGATTAATTTTTCTAATGGAACAAAGGTTTTCTGTTGTCAATTTATTGGAAAAATAATGAACGCTTATGAAAAATTCAATTTCGATTGTCTAATTTATCAGAAAAATTGTTGTAACTTAATGTACATTTTAAAATCATAAGGCTTTACTGAATTTCATTCACTTAAACTAAGTTATTCAAAAATAATTTTATGGAATTTTCCTCTATATAAAAAATTAATGAAGCATTAGTTGGTTGGTTGGTTTATGTGGCTGGTCATCGCCGCTCATGGCAGTGACTCACCGTTTTGCTACCACTTCTGTGACCATAAGGCTTATAATAGGGATACATTAGGTTTTATTTTAGTAGATCCATTTCGTTTCGTTCAGAAACCTTATCATTTCTGCATGTTGCTTAACCACTAGGTCACTAAGATCGTTGAGGTGATGGCTGCCCAGAGTTACTCTTCGGGCCCTAGCCTAGTCTGGCCGCATGTTCACCAATTGGCAAAATCCCGTGAATACACCTATTGTTCTGGCTATATTCCGGCGGGATAGCTTCAATAGATTATCGTTTCTATTTTTATCATACGATGGCCAGACTTTCCTGGTCGTACGGCATGTGTCCAGTTCATTCCACCTTCGATTTCCTAAGAACAAAAAGTGGAGAAAAATATTTCTCTTAACGCTGTTTAGCGTTGGGGCTACCTACAACCAATTTATTACGCAATTATAATAGTATGTAACACTAAAACAGGTTAACAACACAATGTTAAGACGAAAAATATTTTTAAAATCCAAATATTCAAAAAAGTTTAAATTAGTCATGCATTTAATAATATGATCGCATTATATCGGATATAATAAGATATTTTAAATCTATATATTATTATAAAACCTACTCTTAATTTGGATTTAATCGGCTGTGATAATCCCAAAATAAAAAAAAAAATAAAAAGTAATTATGAATCTAATAACATTAAATTGTTAATATAAAAAATTAAAATTTTAAAACTTTGTTTTCATGTTTTATATAATTTTGTTTTTTTTTTTTGTTTTTTTAATATTAAAAATATATACCTATTCAATAAATTTTGATCTCATTTGTTTATTCATAAAAACATTTTATATTTTTTTTAGAATAAAATTTTTTTTTCTTAATATTTTTGATTAACATTTTTTATTTATCTAATTTCTATTAAAAATTCAAAAATTCTTTTGCAAATTTTATTATATCAATAAAAAAAAAATATAATAAAATCATAAAATTATAATCAGATTTAACTTAAATTCGAACTAATTTATTTATTCAATACATTATTTTTTAAAAGCTTAGAATATAATTAAAAAGTTTTCAAATTGTCAGTCTACCAATTAATTATTAGTTCAAAAAATTTTTTACTTTCTGAATGACATTTACCATTGAATAATTTTTAGTGGTTTTAAACTAAAACTAACGTCACAAAATTTAAATGACAAATTTAAATTTAAATGTCAACAAACTGACAGTTAAAAAAATAAAAACAAAACCATAATAACAAACAACTCAAACATAAATACGTGTCATGAATTATTGAAGTTAATTAAACTAAAAAATGCTTCTAAAAAGTTTTTATAAAGTTATAGCTACATAATACACACATACATATATGATTTTCGCCCTAAATTTAAATGACATATAAATAACATCAGGCTGTGCGTAGATAGTGGAACCATGTACAACGCTTAGCTGTGAACAAAAAAGCTTAATATTAATAGTTATGTTTGAAATTTTTTTCTTCAGAATGTGGATATTGTCAGAATATTAAGGCCGATTTTCATGGAAAAATTATCTCCGATTTATCCTCGTTAAAAAAAAAGAGTAAAATATAGTATACTATCAATAAGAAAGTGGGACAAAACATATTACGGTATTTAGCACTTTTCTGACAAGTTTTTGACAGCTAAAATAACCTATTTTTGCATAACATATTTTTATGTTGTTTATATTTTTCAAATGTCAAGTTTCATTAAAAATATAAAGTTTTGTGCGATTTTTTTTTTATATGACATTAAAATTTTTTGTATTTTTCAGTTTATTCACAAAAATCGTCGTTAAAATACAGCAAAAAATCCAACTGTATAAAAAATTTACCAGCGATTTTGCTGAGCGGACGATTTTTCGAAATATAAAAATCTTATGGATAAATAAAATAAATATGGAGAAATCGCTGTACTGAAAATCAACCTTTTAAGATACATAAAAAATTTGATTTAATACAAAAAATAAAGATATAGGTATACGTATACGTATACGTATACGTATACGTATATACAAAACAGACCGCTAGATATAATTAATAGCATATGTATGAATATGTATTTTATGTCACCAAATGTTATTATATTGTCAAAATATGTCAATTAGATTATAATTATATGAAAAACAAAATTGAAATGCAATTAAATAAATTTTGAAGTAAAATATTGCATAAACAAATTTATATTTCCTGTTTAATTTTTCAATTTATTTGTAAACAACAATTTGAAACTCTGGCGAAAATCGCCTAAATTAACTGAAAGTAATATTTGTTTTTAAACCGTACCGCTGTGCTTTGAAAAGAGGACTAGAATACTTCTCGTAAATCATTAGGACAATTGTATCTATCAAAATGCTGCATGTACCTCATTATTTTGTCGTTTCAAAATAATGAAAAATTTTGAAAATTGGAATAAAATCATTGACATTTAAAGTTTTGTTTTAATAAAATCGCATAGGGTTGTCCAAACTTAAAACTTAGGGTTGTAAAACTTAAATACATTAAAGTTAAAAAAAAAATGATTAAAATTAATGATTGGATTATGGTCAACTTTAATATTTTAGTAAATCTTTTTCTTTATAAATATCAAAAATTTATTGAACTTGTTTAACAATCTGTTAATTCATAATTTAAATACATCGATACCATTTCTACTTATTTATTAATAAAAATTAATTATAATATAATATAATAAATATTGTTGTTTTTTTTTTAATCAAAATAGAATAACTTGACTTTAATTTTTATTTTATTTATTCCAAAATTTATTTTTCGGGTAGATAATAAAATAATTAATATAATCAAGAAATTAATAATAAAATTTTATTCAAAAAAATAAGTTTATATAAGTTTATAGAAAATATTTGAAAATCATTTAAAGCGATTTTTTTGAATCTAGAACTGGAACACATTGTCAGGTACTAACAGGTATTAACACGTAATACTTCTAAGTATCTATACTACTTCTATTACTACTTTAATACTACTCAGTATCTTTGAGCGTAAAATGATAAAAGCGTTTAATATTTATGATTCTAGATAAATCGAAGGAATTCGGTGGAGAAAAAATAACGGTGAACTCTACAAGCTTTACAATGACATGGATATAGTTAAAAAAAAATGTAGAGCCATGAACTAAAATGCTCCAGCAAAGAAAATCTTTGAATCTAAACGTTATGGCATAAGACGCCTAGGTTTGAAATGATGAAACATTGCTGGCGGACTTAACAAAGCTTTCAATCTCCAACTTAAGAGAAACTGCCCTGAATCGGAAAAAATGGAAGGATGTGTTTAACCTTAAAGGTTTCTTCTAGTGTTCATTAATTAAGTAAATAAATTATGTAAAGAACTTTTTAAAACTGTTGTGATGACATTCTGTACTTTTAAGAACTGTTCAGATGACCAATCAATAAGTACATTGTAATACTGACAAATATTGAAGTTTTTTTTTTTGCTTTTTGGCATAAATACCAGTAACAAAATAACGAAATTATTGTTAACACAGTATTTTTTCATTAATTTTAAAAAGTAACTACTTATACTTTAAAATTTTCGCTGATTCATAAATTCCAAATAAATTTGGCACATTTTTAATTTTTATCTGTGGTACTAGGTATTCAGTAAAAAAAAGCTTAATCAGTGTCAATCAAAATATTTTCTATAGAAATATTTTCAATAACTTTAATCAAGGTATACCTAAACCTCTTTAGCCATTCAAAAAAAAAAAAAGAAAAACACTTTATTAAGACATTCATATATAATAATATTATATGAATACTTAAGAGAATAAACTTGAATATATTTTTCTTTATGTGAATAAGCACTCTTAATTAAAGTTGAACATAAAATTTATATATATACAAAAATAAAATAAAACCGATTATTTTCAAAAGCAACATTAGTACCATAAAATTAAACCATTAAAATATCTAAAAAATATTAAGTATTGTTTAGCACATATTTCCGATAGGAAACATTAAAAATTTCTGATAAATGTTTTTCTTTAAAACATACTTATGTATGTATAATTGATGATTCTGGTAAGGTTTTTGTTTTGTTTTTAAATGAACTGTAGAATTTTTTATTTTTTCTTAATAAAAAAAATGGTTTTCGTTTTTTAAAATTTTCTCTTATTAAGTTTAAAAGAGGGGCCCCCGGTGGCTTAGTGGGTAAGATCCTATAAAGTACGCTCTAAACACCGAGAGAGTGTGGATTCGAATCCCTGGGAGTGTGTACGATATTTACAGCCACGCCTGAATAGGAAAGACATTTATGTGACAGAGGAATGCACTGAAAAAAAAAAAAAATTAAAAAGCTTTAATAAAAATATAATATTTTTCCTGCTAAAATATTTAAATAAATTTTGTTAAAGAAAAAATATCTAAAGGTGCGCCAAATCCACAAAAAAAATAAAATAAAATAACTGTGCAAAAATGAACCTGAAATTTTTCTTCTTTCATAGTCATCGTGACATCCAAATTGCATAAACAAAGCGTTTGGATGCGTTACAAATAAAGTTTTTTAATGTATTGTGAAACCGATGCTTGCCATCTAAATGCAATGTAAATGTAATAGAATTTAGAACAACTTTTTCGCCGGTTAAACAACAATAACAAATATTGAAATAAATAACATAAAAAAATCCGTGCCATCCAAATTGCATAAAAAAAGCGTTCGATGCAAAGTATTATAATCCAAATTGTAAAACAAAAGCTGACGCTTTTTACAAAGTGTCATAGTGAATTTGAATTGTTATTTAACCGGCGAAAAAGTTGTTCTAAATTGTATTACATTTACATTGCATTTAGAAGCGAAACATTGGTTTTACTATGCATTAAAAAACTTTATGTGTATTTGTAGCGCATCCAAACGCTTTTTTTATGCAATTTGGATATCACGGAATATTTTAATTCACTTAACAACAGAAAAAATTATATTTTAAATTACTTTAAATTCATTCAATTCACTATAAAATTGTCAAACATAAATTAAAAGTGTCCAGAAAATTGTAGATGTGAAAATTTTAAACAAACGCACATCGTAGCCGGTTTAAAAACTGTCATAATGCAATTTGTATCATGATACTTTGTAAAAAGTTTTTGTTTTACAATTTGAATTATAATACTTTGCATTGGACGTTTTTTTATGCAATTTGGATGTCACGATCAGTTAATAATTGATTTTAAAGCCTATTGCACCAACTATTTTAAAAGTTTTGATATTGAAATATGTATATAAAATTATTGGAACTGCCGAATCATTGTGCAAGATACTTATGCAAATTTTTATATAAATTTTCTATTAAACTTTGATTTTATTTTGTTTTTCTTTTTAATTTTTATGTTTAATTTCATTTCAATATTATATTTATGTTATTTCATTCATAATTTGATCTTATTTCACCAAAATTTTTCAATTTTTTTTTTTTAATTAAGAAATGTGATCTAAAAAACAAGAAATATTTTAGATGCTAATTATTTCATTTTTTTATTTTTAGTTCTTATTTTTTTTTTTGACGTTATTTTCCAGTGCTACAAATTAATATATAGGTTTATGATTATAGATACCAAAAGATGGTAACTCTCAAAAATGTTCCGGTAAATAATTTTATTTTTACGAAATATATCATACTTTAACATTTACTTGACTGTTCAGTGGACATGTAATTTTGGATTGCCTAGGCAACTAGTGAACTCCTAGTTTAAAATTTCGAATGCATTTAAATGAAATTCAGTAAAAAATCATCTGTGACATATAAAAACTAATCGAGAAAATAAAAAATAATTTCCGTAAACAAAGCTTAGTAATAAATTATTAAAATAATTATCAGCCGAATCTAAATTACGATGTACGACATATGACCTACATACGCTAGTTAATTGATATGCAGACGTACACCGAAATAAACCGTTGCGTCTGTCATTCAAGAAAAAAAACCAACAAGTAAAAATTAAGTGCCCATAAAATAAATACAAAAAGACAACAACAGAAAAATATGTCGTGTCAAAAATTGGAAATTCGAATTCGTCGAATTAACGTCGCGTATTTCGGTCATCTCCATATAAAATATATAAACACAAGAGCATTTTGACAGACGTCGTACGTCGCAATCAAGTGTCAGCACTCACTTAACGTAATGAAATAAGAACTATACTCAATTTAGTTTTTTTTCTCAATCAATATTATTTATACAATATAGAAAATATTTTCAATAATATTTATATTTAAAAATAAATTAAACTTTATTTGAAAATTCTTTGAAAATTTCTCTTTCCTTTTTTATATTTTTTTTTTTTTTCCTTTTTTTCACCAAAATAAAAAACTAACTAATTAAAAATTTTATTACCAAAAAAAAAAAAATAAACGCTTTGTAAAACTAGAAATTAGAACATTAAAAACAAACAACAATTTATTATAAAAATTTTTAATTTAAAATTTCAAAAAAAAAAAAAAAAACAAATGATTCTAAAAATGAAATATTTTTAAAGTTTCAATAAAAATTTTTATTTCATTTGAAATTCTTTCTTCGTTTTAGATTTTTTCCAATATAATTTTATTTTATTAATTTTTTTTTTTTTTTATTTATTTATCGTACTAATAAATAAATAATTATTTTATGAAAAAAATAAAACCACATCATCAATCTAAAAAGAAAAAAAAAAAAAAACAAAAAAAAAAATTTAAATATTTGAATGACATTTAAAAATTAAAAATAAATTTTGATAATTTTATTTAATACAATAATAATGTTTTATTTTTAAGGACGATCTTTAATATAGGTATACGTTATATAGGTTAAATATATTGTGGTTTTTCTTCAAAATTATTAAATTTTGAAATGAAAAATCTCATATTAATTAAATTAATTATTATTCTATTAAAATAATTTTAATTTCATAAACCACATTCACCACAAAATATATCTACATCCTCAATAATTGAAATATAACAGAATATAATATTTAGACTAAATTTTAAGATACATTTTTTTTTTTTTTTTACAGTAGATACATATTTATATTTAATTGTAATATTAACAAAATTTTTCTTTAAAATTTTTTTTTTTTGTAATATTCAAGTAAAACCCAAAAATATTGAAAAAAAAAAATAAATATTTGCCGTAAAAGTCCTTATATATCCTTGCAGTAATATTTGCAGTAAAAGTCCTTATAGTAACTTAAAATTCCCAAGTTTCTAAATCGAACTTGTTTTCCGTTTTTCTTTTTTTGTTTCAAATTCAATCCCTCTCTTGGAATAAATTAAGATAATTTTAAGTTACTATTAGATAATATGCCATTAAGTTTCAAATGTTCACTTATTACTTTTATTATTTAATATTATCCTCATTTAATAGAATAAATAGAACAGAATCTGATAATATTATTGTTTATTTTTTTTTATTCTGTTTTTTTTTTTTTTTTTTTTGTCAAAAAATTCTAATGGGACCATTTTGCTCCCAATCAAATTTCAATCAATCCCCCAATCACAAATTATTTTACAGTATTTAGATAACAAACAAATTATATAGGGTAGATATGAAAATGATCGCCCTTTTCTTCGATTTTTGTTTTTAATTCGGAATTAACAAAATTTTCCTACATTTGGAATGGAATTTTCTTGCAAATCACAAATAATAAAGAAAAAAACAAAATTATAAAAATAAAAATAAATAAATTTTTTCTTAATCATAAAAAAAATTCTCAAAAGTTCAAATTCCTTTTGCTATTTTACCCATCATGATTTCGACGATTTTTTAGTATATTGAAAATTTTAATTTTCGATTTTGTTTTTTTTTTTTTTGTTGTTCTTTTAATTTAGGAACATTAAAAATTGTAATCACTTCGGAATGAAACATTTCATTTTATCATCAATAAATCAATCTGAAAATGTGAAAATGTTTAGAAAAATAAAAAAAAAAAAACGAAAAGAAAAGTAAAACAAAATAAAAATAAAAAAGGAAAAATGTGAAAGAAAAAATAAACCAAAAACATAATAATATTATATACATATATTATATAATATACATACATGTTATGTTTTTTTTTTATATGTACGATAAAAATTATTCGCCTTCTAATTTATATTAAAACAAATTTTGTGTTGATTACTTTGACCCAAAAATATAAAAGAAAAATCACAAAATTGAAATATTTCCATTTTTTGATATATTATACCTACCTAAAAACACAAATATATAATATATCTACATACATATATACATAATATATCATATAAATTACCTAAAAGTCGAATAAAGAAAAAAAAAAAAAAATTAAACTTTCAAGTCTCAATCAGTCGGAAAAACTATATTAAGCACAAAAATATAATATTTATATGAGTTGATTACAATTTGAATAAAAACACTTTGGTCTAATTCATCATTGTTCGATGATTTTTCATATAATTTTGCTAAACATTTTAAAAATATTAATATTATCATTTTAAGATAACATTATAAATAAGAATATGAACTCTCTGAATGAAACGCTATGTACAATGGGGTTAATTTAATTGTTTCTATGTTGTTGATATATTTTATTTTTCAGAATTTTTCAATGGGAAAATTAAAATGCTTTTATCAGCTGGTAGATAAAAAATTTTCTTAGCTCGTACGTTAAAATTGTGGAACATATTACCACCACAGATGTTCTCCGAGTTGTATCATATACAGATGTTCAAGAAATCTGTCATCTTGCATTTACTAAAATTTCCATTTGATCCCATTCTTACAATTTAAGTTCAAAATTCCTCTTCCTTGTTCCATTCGATTGCCTTTCCTTTTTCATACAAATATTTAATTTCTTTTCATTGTCTTATTCTTCAGCCACTATACTACTTTGCAGTTAGCATAATTAGTTAATTGTATTGGCTACGGGCGGAGGTAGGTATAGTGGTTAAAAATCTTCTTGATGTATTTTTAAAGATTTATATATCTGCCGGAGGAAAATAAAAAAAAAAAGGTGTTGCTTATTTCATGTATGATAATTTAAAATGATTTTTGTGGATTCTGATAACTGATAATTTACAATAAAAATTTGCTAATTTTATTGTTCAATTCTAATATTTTATTTTGTTTTCAAAATTTTCTACAAATTCTGAACAAATTATAAAAAATTTACAAAAATTTTCCTTTCTCATAAGTTTAAAAAAATTTTAAAAAGATTTTCTTATCAAATCTTTTTTTTTTTTTTTTAATGCCTTTCTCTGCTACATACCTAAATGTGTACAGGAAATTACACAGCTTTTTCTGTTCAGGCATGGTTGTAAATGTCGTAAGGGGGTATAACTCTTACGACGTGTGTGGGATTCGAACCCATACTCCCTCGGTGTTTACAGCGTATTTTATACGCTCTTACCCACTAGGCCACCGAGGCCCCTCTTATCACATATTATATGCATTTTGCATTTAATATATGAAAATCCGAATTTTATTTTAAAATTAGACCAAATTGGTTTTAATGACTGTTTATAACCCCTATATAATATATATTTGTATTATATTATATACATTTTACATAATATAATGAAGTATGATCTATACGTGCCTCAATTAATCATTTTTTATATCCTCAACAAACATGAATGAACCAAAAAAAAAAAAAAAAAACAAAACACAAAAAAAAAAAAAAAAATTGTCATCAAAATATTTTTTCCTGTACACATTTCAATATAATACAGCTGGCAATGGGTACCCGGCATACGGAATGTTCACTATCACAAAATCATTTTTTTTTTTCTTTTTCTTCCTTATATTTTCTTTATTTCTTATTCTATTTTTTTTTATTTTTTTATATATTTTATATATTTTATATTATATTGTTTAGTTGTTGTTTATTAATTTAATGTTGTATTAAAAATGTCATCATCTTCTTATTTCTCTATATACTTTTTCTGGTGTATTTTTTGTTTCGTTCATGTTTACTTTTTATATAAAATGTATAGGTATATACGTTTTACGTTGATTGGAACCATTGAAGCGTTTTGAAGTGTTTGAAATTTTATTTTATTTTTTTTGTTTTTTGTAAATTTATTGTTTCAATTTTGATATTAAAATTTTCTTTTATATACCTACTATAAAAGTATATAATATTATTATTATCATATTATTGTATCTAGTAGAGATGGCTGTTTTTTTTTTGTTGTTGTTGTTGTTTTTGTATATTTTGTAATCTTTTTTAGGGTTATGTATAACAAAAATAAAGTTATTTTTAGATAAATTATTACATATAGCCTTTTTATTCTCTTGTTTTCTTATTTTTTTTTTTTTTTTTTTTGTATTCTACAAGTCTCTTTGGATATGTTTCAATATTTTGATATATTTTAATACAAAAAAAAACAAAAAATTTCCTTTGGTTAGAATGAAATAGAGATAGAAAACCTAGAACAATATTAAACGATTAACTAACTAATAGTTATTAAGAAGTCTTCAAGGAGCTGTTGTTTGTTTTTCTTTTTAACTGAGTCAACATAATTTATATTGTGTTATAGTATATAAATAATATATGAATATACATTTAAGGATATGTGTGTATATAAAAAATATTGTTAATAATTATAATAATATAAATTATATTAATATTAATAATATTGTCAGAAGATAGAGGTAAAATGGGGGAAAACAATATTAGATTATAATATAAAAGAGGAAATTAGTGTCAATAGCTAGCTGTTTTATTTTTGTTTTAATACTTATGTTTAACTTTTTTTTTTTTTTTTGTTGTTTGTTTTTCGTTTTTAAGTAAACTATTCATTAATGTATTAATGTATTAATAAATTATAATTAATAGTATGTGTTTATTTAATCCTATCAACTTTAACATAACACTATTGACATCATAACAGAAATGGATAAAAAGAAAATCTGTATTATGTAAATTAAAATCGTGTTATAAGGGAAACAAATATAATTTTGAATTATAATTCGAATTATTGAATTAATATATATTATAAAATATAAATTGAAATATACTTATAGAGTATATAATCAATATATTACCTATAGGTATATAGATATAGGTAAATGTAAATCATATTTAATTTTTTTTTCGTTCATAGATTCAATTCTTTGCTTCTTGTAGTAAAATCTTTGTATAAAAATAGTTTTTTTTTTAATTTGAAGTACGATTAGACATCCCATCTTTCAAAATCCTAAACATAATGCAAATCTTTCAAAATTTTCAACATAAACACAATAAAATCTTAAATACCAAACTCGAATAATAAAATCCTAAATTACCAAATCGCAAAATGAAGTTTAAAATCTCATACTCGCACATTGAAGTTCTTTCTACACGGGAGAACTTCACATTAAAAAACTTGAACAAAAAGCAGCTTAAAAATGTATATTTTATATTCTAAATATGTATATTATAATCTGAAAAAAGGTTATAACTCTATAAACCAATTGCAAAATACTTCTAATTACTTTCTTACAAACATAAGATATCAGCAATTTAGACTTTACAATAATTTTGAAGAATGTCAATTTTCGCTTTCGTAATTTTATTTACATAATATAAAACATAATATTTACATAATATATAATATAAACATTGCAAATTTTACGATTTTGTAATATCGGAGTTTTGAAATTTGGGATTAAGTGATTTGAAAATATGACTTTGAAATTTTAAATTTTTGTGATTTTGTTATTCGGTGATTTTACGAAATGGACCCTTCCGGATTTTAGGACACTTCCTTTTATTAGTTTAATATGTTTTCAAAAAATATGACATTCAGAACGTCTCATCGTAAAAATAAACAGGAATAAAAATTGATAGTAACACTGATACTAATCTATGCTAACTATGCTAAGTGATTTAATATGACGATGACAGTAAAATTTTCAGACACAGTTGAGATGATCTGTAGGGGCTCTATCATATTGGATATTATCATGGTTAAAATATTGCAAAGCAATTATTAGAAAATAAAATAATATATACTGCAAGCTTTGTTAATTTTTGAGGGATGATTAGTAATTTTTCGGTAAAAGTAAACAAAAAAAATTGAAGAATATAAAAATAAAGAACAGCAAAAAATGTTTATAAATTTTATCTTAAAAATTAAAAATATCTTAAGGAATACTTATGTACCTACCTACAATAATATTTAAGAAACTTCCGTTAATTTTTTTTTTTTGTGTTATGTTTTTATTTAATTTATTTCATATTTTTGTAAAATTTATGTATACATATATATATAAATCTTTGTATATAAATTCATACATGTTTGTAGGCCTCAGGGGCATATATACTGAAAGTATTTATTTTAATTAAAATACAAATAACATTTGTTTTTTTTTAATAACATTCAAAAATAACATGTAACAGTAAAACAGTTATAAATTTATAAAAATAATATGAATACATAATATCTTATGTATAAATACATTTTGCATAATATTATTTAGATTATAGGAATTGATTTCATATTAATATGAACACAAATTTTTTTTTTTTATGTTTTTTTGTATGGTATTATAATAATTTGTTTTGTTTTATATAAGGATAAGGAATTTATGAAGATTTGAACTGGTTTTAAAAAATATGTATATTCAAAATTAATTAATATAATAATAATATACTTATATTATTTGTTATAGATTAAATAGGAATTCATTTATGCAAAAAGTAGATATAATTTCGTAATTTATGCAATAGAAAATTTCTATCCACTATTTTAAGATACATTAAAATTATTTAATTTGAGTTTTCATTATAGATTTTGTTTATAAATTAATATTTTAATATATTAAATAAAAAAAAAAAAACATAAATCATAACAATATTACGAATATTTTATTAGATTTTAATTTTTAGTCGCAAATTTATTATATTTTAAGAAGATGTTCTACTATTAGAATATGAATTTTACATATGAATGAAACGAAGTATGTACTTAACTTTTAAATTTCTGAATTTCGTTTTTACTATAAGAAGCAACAGTTTATTTCAATAATTCATAAAAAAAAACATGTAATATATTCTAAAAACATGTAAAATTCAAGGATTTATACTTCAAAATCTAATATATATTATAGATTTTAATTCACTTAAACGACAATCTGTTTACTAAGTATGTTTACTAAAATTATGTTTGACAATCATAATTAAAGACAATCTGTTTACTAAAATTATGTTAGTTCAACTAGGTACATAAATAAATTTAATATTTATTCTTAAACCAGTCCAAACTTAGTCAATTTCTTATCTGTAATATTTTTTTTTTTTTTTTTTTTTTTACGAGGGACGGTGGAAAACATCAAAAGTCACCCAAAGGAACTGCACGAGGTTCCTCTGAGTAGTGTTGGACTTTAACCAACCAAAACCACCCCCTTTAAAACCAAACTATAGGATTGGTCCTTTAATACATAATAATATAATGTACAGCTTGGTTTTGGGGAAAATGATGGGGGAAGGAATACTTGGGTGTTTGAATATAGGAAAATTGGGATTATGGAGGATGAAGGGAAAAATTTGGATAGTTATTTTGAAGAAAGATGTTAGTGTTCTTCTTGAATTTCGATATATCGTACACAAATGAATTACCAACTTTTGGGAACACATGTGCGGGCATAAGGTTCCATAAACGCGACGTACGCATGACAAACGAATTCCCGAATGCTGTATTGCGCCATCTTGACAGTTCGACAGTGTATGTGTATAAATATCTTAGGATTATTTAGTATATAGTTCATTGTCAGTGTTTTTTGTTGCATAATAAGAAGAGAAGAAAAACGACTCATACTGAACAACTGTGTAACTTTACTCTGAACAAATTATAACGTGTACCGCCCGAATATGGAAATACCTGCACGGCCATTTTGCTTTACCAAAGATAAACTGCCACCAATAAACCCTCTACAAAGATCTTTAGTTTGTTAAAGGCAGTAAGACTGACAGAAGTATTATAAGTAAAGGTAAAATTCACAATACGTAGGACAAATTCTTTATTGTCATAAACCGAAATTTTCAAAATTTTTATTGCCATTGATGCTGGTATCGTTAATTTTTTATTATTTTGCTAATGACTTGAATATCTTGCTATGGTCTTTGCATTTACGCATTTTATGAAATTTTGCTGCTTTAAAATTTCAGAAATGAAAATGTCAAATTCTCTTTGTTTGTAGTTTTTTTTGTATTCTCAAAAAAGGATTAATAATTTTCTTATATTTAAGAAAACTTCTCATTTTAATATACTCTAGTCCATCGGTTCTTAAACTGTGGTCCGGGGACCATTAGTGGGCCGCGCACTCTTTTTAAGTGGTCCGCGAAGAAAAAAATGTTGAATGTAAAAAAAATACTAAATATGTTGTTAAAATTAGTTTCAATGTTAGTAATGAAAAAAAATTATTTTGATTTTCTTCCTTGAATAATTATTTTTAAAAAATCATTAAATTTGAATAAAATCTAGTAGCCCGATCATTATATAATATATAACTGACTAGGGGCCCTGTAACCCTGTGTCCTTCACCCTGTGTACGTAATTTCAAAGTGACAGTTTATAAATTTACATCATATAGTATGTATGTATACCCTTTATAAATATTTAAATTTAACGGTTTTAAAAAAATATTCAAACCAAAGCAATCTATGAAAGTAAAATTAATTCGGTGGTCCGCAGATTTCAGATTTTTTAATCCGTGGTCCGCGAAGTATAAAGTTTAAGAACCGCTGCTCTAGTCGTTTCAATAAAATTTTTAAATTGACGCTTTAACATTCCTAATCGATGTTAATAGAAAAGTTATCTGACATCAAATTCAATGACAATTTTATCAATAATTTTCTTTCAGCAACATTTCCGTCATGTCATATGACAATAAAGAATTTGTCTGTAGTATAATAGGGTGAATTCAATTGATTTACAACAAAAGGTCATATTGTTACTTTCCTAAAACCTTTTCTAAATAAACTAATATAAACTATGCCTGTTCAATTATTATATAGTCTAATCTGTTAAAATGAAAATTATGAGTTATTATAATTATATCTTATCAAACAACTTTTTATAAAATGTCATTAAAACCTTATAAAACGTCCTTACTACAAAAAAAAATTTTTTTTCATATATATAAATGATTTAAATCAATTAATAATTTAATATTTATATGTAAACATTTTTTTTTTATTTGAAATAATTCCAGATTGTTTAAAAATAATAACTTAAATATTCGATAGAATTTAAAAATGAAAATTTGTTAAAAAAATATTAATAATCTTATTAAAAGGACATACTTATTTATTTAATATTATTTTCCAGTTCAGATATTTTTTCTTCATTAAAGTTTTAATTTTAATCTTTTATTTAAATATAATCTCTATTAAAATTTATTAATATTATTAATATTCATTTAGAATTGAAATCAACACTGTCTTATTGTTTAATCTTTTTCTCTTATTTTCTTTAATAGAATGATTTCTTTAAATTATTATTAAATCATTTTATTGATTTTGTTCGTTTTATGATGATGATGATGATGATGATGAAATTAAATTTAAAATGATTTTTCATTTATTTTTAAAATCTTTATTTTTTATTTTAATATCCTGTTACCTATAGGAACTTAAAACTTATGAATATTTTTTTAAATTATTTTATTTATTTATTAATTTAATAAAAAGTATATAAAAAAAAGGAACTTCTCTTTATTAATTCGCGACACCTTTTAATGATACCAGCAAAAAAAAAAAAAATGATTTTCTCCTTTTTGTAAATTTATTATCATTAAAATGTTAAATTATTTATCATTATTATTATTATTATTAATATTATTTACTATAATATTCAGTATTAATTCCAACCCTAAAAGGAAAAAAATTAAAAAAAAAAAGCAGAAAAAAGTTATTTTTAAAAGCCTTAATTAAAATTTGACGAAAAACTTTTTTTTCTGTTTTATTATTTTTTATTTTGTTTTGATATAAAAAGGTAAAATTTTATGTAAAACATAACGTGTAATCTTCAAAACAACAATATTCATAATTAATATATTAAATTTAAATTATAACTCTTTTAATTTACTTAACAAAAAAAAAATAAAAAATGTTTTTTTTTCTTCAAAAAAAAACTTCTTAAAAGATAAATATTTTTACCTATGTATATATTTAGTTAAAACATAATATAATTAATGTTTAAAATAATAACTTTTAATATGTTCCTAAAAAAAAAATTTTTAGATCGTTAAAAAAATTGCCAATTATGGTTTTTTAAGCATCCATTTTTTTTGTTTTTTTTTAATAACCTAAATAATATACTGATTTGTACGAAAAGTCGCTTTTGTTATTTATAGTTACAAAACAGGTCAAAAATAAAGTGTCGGAAAATTAAACAAAATCTTCTTCTTCTTCTTGTATATTTCAGTTAGAATATACCTACCTATAGTACTAAGATTTCGTTCTGATATTTATGTATATGAATTAAATAAAATAAGAGTCAATCATCTTTTTAATGTATATACATATATACTTATTTTCAAATCTACAGATATATCATTTATTTGAAGAGAGAAAATAAGAGTTTAGTTGTAGTTATACAGGATGATCCAGATCATTCTTATCAGCATTTTAAGAAGAAAAAGAGTCCTTATTTTAAAATATGTAAAAAAAAAATGATTAGCTAAATAAAAGATGTTTTATACATTGGTGATATTTTGAGTTTCTGGAAACGAACGGAAATAAGTTTTTTAGACCGAAATTCACCGAAATTGAGATTTTTAAATGAAAACGGGTATTCTTCGAAGCAAATTCGAATCTTACGTCAAAAAATAAGAAACTTTTGTCTCAATAATGTTTTCTAACTATTTCCTCTTAAATTTAATAAAAATAAAATAAAAATCTTTCATATTTTTCATTATAAATTTTAGCAATTTCAATTTGAGGAATAATTAAATTAAATTACTAAAATTTAGAGAAAATTTTTAATTTACTTTTCAGATTAGTAGTCTCTTGAAAAATAGTTCCAAATATAATAAATAGAAGATTAGGACTTTCCTTATATAACTTTTTCAGAAGCTGGAAAATGAAGAGGAATATACGAATCAATTTTTTTCCAGCTCATGCTCTCAATAGAAGAAAGTTTCTGAAGAACTCCATCTTAAATAACCTTTTTGAATGTCAGAGGTGGACCTTAATCAATTTAGAGCGTCTTATAATAATATACCAATCCTTTAATTAATTAAAAGAGAAAACCGATTTTACAGTAATCGATTTATACACCACTTTATAATAAAGGCTTAATAGTTTAGTTAATTAGTTAATTTGTTTTACGGTATCAGAAGGTACGACCTAAACTGACCTAAGTGTGGATCTGAAGCCTTTTTCTACTTACCTACCTACCTATAACTATATATTACTAGAGCTGGTCAATTTTTACTGAAAATTTTTCTTCTCTGATCATTGAGTGTATTATTATAATTAATGTTTCGGTTCCATATTTTACTCAGTATCCTGAATATACAGGCTAAATAAACTATAGTTTTAAATTCTAAGCTAATTCTAAGCTAAATAATATATTATTTAAACAGACGGCAATATTATAATTTTATTAATAACAATATATTAATAAATTTCCTTGAATAAAATATTTACTTTTATTGAAAGAGATTTACTTTGCTATAAATTAATTTTAATCTTAAGATCCGGTAAAATTAATTATACAAAAAAAATAACAAAAATCTCAAAAAAAAAAAAGAACATAATTAATTTACAAATGTATAATATTATATAACTGGGTACAACATAAATAAATCTACTTATATAAAATTATATTATAACAAAAATATTTTTAAATGTTTTTTCTTTTTTTTTTAAAAAATAATTTATTAAAATTTTTTTCTTTTATTATTTTTTTTTTTTTTAAATA
This sequence comes from Poecilobothrus nobilitatus, assembly GCA_947095535.1. Classification (NCBI taxonomy): domain Eukaryota; kingdom Metazoa; phylum Arthropoda; class Insecta; order Diptera; family Dolichopodidae; genus Poecilobothrus; species Poecilobothrus nobilitatus. The sequence continues at coordinate 319,508,623 of OX352772.1, read as the reverse complement.
TTATAAATATTACAATATCCTTAAGTTAAACTGCCAATTTTGATTAAGATGCTGGTTGTACATTCTGAAGGCAATTTCCTTATTATATTTTAACATCCGGATCCTGCAAAAAAAAAAGAACAAAAAAAAAAACGAAATAAAATAAAAGATTTTTTTTTTTGTTTTATTTTTTGCAAATTCACATAATTTTCTTAATCCGTTTTCCCTTCATATTATTAGTTTTGTTTTTTCTTTTTTTGTCATAATTTGTTTTGCTTTTCTTTTTCTTTTTAATAATTTTCTATGATCTTTAAAACAATATTATGACTTCCTTTTAAATTCGCTTATGTATTATATACATATATGTATTTTATACATTTGCATTTTTTAGCACATTTCCAAAAAAAATTTTGAAAAAATGTGCTTATTAGTTTTACTTTATCCGTCCGTCCGCCCATCTGTTTACAAAACTTCTACACCGTTACAGATAGAGAAAAAAAATGGGTAGGTCTCATAAACCATGGGTAGGTCTCATAAAATTAATTAATTTTGTGCAACAACTTTTTCATGTACCCTCATCCATTACCGATCTACAGCCCATCAAACTTTGAAAAAGCCCAATTTTTAAATGGGTATATCTCATGTTCAGCTTAACATTTTTTCAATATGGAAACGTCATTCGACAGGTACATTTTTTTTACCTTTGCAAATTAATATCAAAATTATATAATTTTTTATTTTAAATTTATTTTATAATTTAAAATTTACCGTCATGTGAAAACCAAATTTTTCATGATTTTTCTGTTCTCATAACTCCGGAACGCTTTTGGATAGGGACTTGAAATTTTAAGGGCAGAAAGAACTTTTAGAATTATTAGTATAAGTTTGCTTAGAAAAAATTTTTGGGCCATCCCCTTTTTATGAGCTATTACGGCTCAAAAATTGAAAATTTGCTATTTTTAAACACCTGTAACTTAGGCATCTGTACACATTTTACTTCGGCAAGATATAGAAATTTAGTAAAATATTTTTTCGTTTGTTAACGGTATCTTTTAGTTGTATAGGGTTCCAGGTTTACAGCCCCTCAAAATTCCAGAAAAATCCTATTTTCACAATTTTTCTTATTTACATGAAATTTTAAAATTTTTGTGCAAGTCACACTTCTAAACAGTTTGTATTGACTTTTGGAAATGTGCGTTTTTAAAAACCGTTGGTTTACATTCTACCTTCTTTTTTTTTTGTATACACAATATATCCTTGGATTAAATATGTAAATGTTGAATTTATAAGTGTGCTGTTAAATACAATAATGGACACATAATTTGTATATAATATATGATTATACTCTGTGTTTTATTTTTATTGGTCAAAAACTATATGTCAAGTAATCTTTTAACTAATAAAGTTTTATCCTGTTCTACAATTTTTTTTACAATTGTAGATATTTTTCGTCTAATAAAAAGACAAATAAAAAAACCTCATAAATGTCCTTAACCTAAATTTTTACTATATTTTAAATGATTTTCAACAATAGCGTGGTAACCGAAACCGAAACACTTTAAATTATTTTTATTTATAAAATGAATAAACTTGGGAAATTCTGAAGTGACTTTTTGAAGTTCGGAAATACTTCTGTAATATCTGCAAAATAAAACTTGTTTTCATGTAGGCATGTTAAATTAAAAGATCTTAAAGATTTTAATTTTGTTATTTTTTTTTTGAAAATAATTAAAACAAGGTGTTTTGTAAATATCTAATAATAAATTCATAGATTTCCTGTCTGTCTGATTTTTGTTAAAAATATAATAGAAGAGAAAATAAAATTTCCCATTATACTTTAAAAGTTGTTTTCAAATTTTTCTGTTTGCGGTATGTTTTTAATTAGATGTCCGAAACTGTATTAAAAAATTTGAAGAATTTTTTATTTAAATTATAATTATTGTGTTTAAGACAAAGGACATAATAATCAAATATATATAATATGTATTAATATACAAGATATTAAAAAATATAAAAAAAAAGGAATTTCCCATTTATTTTTTTTTTTTGTTTTTTTTTTTTTTTGTTTCTTTCATTTTTTGAACAAATCTTTTAAGATTTTCAAGGAAACCAAATAATATATAAAACTATATATTATATATACTAAGAAACTATAAACAATTTATTATACAATATGTATATGTGTAAGTGTTTTGAGTTTTTTTTTTTTATTTTTTTTTTTATAGGTATATGTAATAATTCGTTCACCCAAATTTTTACCCTACTTAATTATGAATATTATTTCCCCTGTGCATTTATAATGTTAATATAAAATTTATATAAATTGTTATATATATATATATATATATATATATATATATATATATATATAACATGTAATAATAGTTACTTATAATTCTTAATATAGATTTATATATTATATCATACTAAATATATCCTCAGGAATATGATATTTTAATGTAAAGGACCTTTTTTCTATTCTAAATATATATATATATGAATCGTTTATGGTTCTATTATCAATTATCGAATTTATTTAAAAACATACACATATACATATATTTGTAAATAGAATAAAATATATTATATTTTTGAATAATACTATACCACAGTTAAATGGTTATTACTTTAATAGTATTTTAAAAGCAATTCAATTTTAAGAATGAATATAAAATTTAAATTAGGTTATGAACTGGACGATTGTCCGATTTGTAAGTTGTTTGACTTAAGATTTATTTAATTGGTAAATTAAAATTAGTTTATTAATTTACTTGTTATTTGATTTTTGAAATTATTTCATTTTTGATAAGTTTTTTCTTAGTTTCTGGTGAGTTCTCTGTCAGAAAAACGTCAAAATAAATCAGTAAAATGTCGATTTGTTTATTTATTTATTTTTTTATTTATTTATATTAATATTACAAAATAATGACATAGAATAATGCAATATTACTAAATCATCGACTAGTAAAGTTATTATAATGACCCATATTAATTGTCGACTAAAAAAAATTAAAAAGTAAAATAATTAATTTTTTGCATACTTTTAGGGGAATTTTTTTATATTATTATAATTAACTGAATTATCATTAAAAATTAATTTAATAAATTAATTTTATTATTGTTTTTAATTAGTTAATTTAATTAAAAGATAAAATAAATACTTAATTTACTGTTATTTGAAAAACGATAAAAAATTTTCATCAACATTCATAATAATTTCAATATTTACGCATATATTTATAAATAAATTATATAAAAAACATATGTAAATATATTAAGGTAATATTTTTAATATAAAATAAATATAATATTATATGAATAATAAAATATTAAGAAAACAAAAATTAATAATTATTAATTTATATTATAATGTTGTTTTTAGGGCAACAAAGCAGAAATAAAAGAATTTGCATAGTGATTAACATTAAAAATTGGGTCAAATATTAGAAAATGTTATCTAATAACAAAAAAAAAAAAAAAAAAAGAGGAGAAAATGAACTTAGCTTTAACAACTATTATTTTAACTATCTACCCATATTAGAACGGAATAATATTTTGATTTTTCTTTTTTAGTTTTATATCTTATAAGTACATTTTTTAATGAATTATTCATTATTTTGTAAAAAAAATTCAAGACGAAAACAAAAATATATTTTGTTTTGATAGTATATATATATATAATGTATTTATATATATAATGTATTTATATATATAATGTATATATATATATATAATGTATATACATATATATAAATATATATAATTTAACATATTAAATAGAGTCTATTTGAAAGAAGGTTTACTATATTATGTGACCTGTAATAAGTATTTAGGGTCTGAACTATAATGTAAATATGGTTTTTTTTATGGTTCTTGTGTTTGAAATGTTTGTTATGGTTCACAACATTCACAACTACTTGCAACATTCACAACTACTTGATCTTAAATTTTTGAATTAATTTTTTCATATACATTGTTAAAAAGAAAGGAATATTTTCAAGTGAAGCCTTGTACTTTAAGTGTATTAATTTAGATTGTATTATATTAAAAATTAAATAATTTTTCATTTATAATGTAGTTTTTCAAATTCCAAAAAAAATTAGTTAGATTCTATTAACATCAGTTATATATAGTTATTACATAAGTTTTGCCCCTCTAAGTTTCAAGAAAAAAGTTTTCAACTTATTGGAATGTTTGAATTTTTCTTTTTTTGTTAGGATTATCGACCCTAGATGAAGTCATCGACATTTAGAGGAACTTTATATTTTTCTCTGGTTAGTGTTGGAGTTTGACTATCAACCAAAATTACACTCCTTTACAATCAAACTTTAGGATAGAACCTTTAATACAATTAATTTACAGTTTGATTTTAACAATCAGGATGCAAAAAGGAACTTATAGAGTAGAGTTTGAACATTTAATTCGATTTGGGTTTTTGGTGTGAAAAACTTTGTGTGATATTTTAAAGAAAGAAGTTAATTTTCTTTTTATAATTTATTAAATCTTTAAATAACAAATGTGAAGATATATGTTTTGGCTGCGTGTTTATTTCGATTCGACGTGCACAAGAACGCATCTACAATGCATTTTAACGCATCTTAACGCATCTACAATGTAAGGACGGGTTTCTATTATACTCCACCTTCTCGTTGGAAAACTTTCAATAGAGGCATTAAATGTTTTCTTTCTTTAGAACAGCTATTTACCTCTACAAGATATTTATTAAACAAGGTCAACGATCCAACTGCATCGCCATAGCTAAGTGGAATGAACGTTAAAACTATATGCTCGTTAATAAGACAACTGGGAGTCCATTCTACATTTAAATGTTGTACTGCATTTTCGGTCTAACGCAAGTTATCTAGATATTGAGAAGATCCTAAAGTGGCCTTTTGAACATAAAATCCTAAATTTTTAACTGCATCTTTAACTATACCTAAGAAAAATATGATTTGACCCAGTAAATTTTTGTGTATAGATTATGAAGGTTCAAACATTTTGAGTGTTAGAAAATTTTCCCCTGAAATAACCCATAATCAAATAATTTCTATTTCAAAATTTAATTTAAAGTTTTTGGAAAGAAAAATTAATTGTTTATGAATTTGAGGGAAGTTCTTTGAGATGTAAAAATTATATAATCTATAAATACATCTTCAAATTCTTGGTTAGAAACTTTAAAGACTTTAGAGTTTTATAAAAAAGAAATACATAATTGTAAAATAAAATATTAACTTTTAATCAAGAATTACAAACTTAATATAAATGAATTTACAAGCAAAAATATTCTTAGACTATTTACAAGACATATTAAAAAAATACTTTATAAATTTTTTTTATTATTAAGAACAATATAATACTGTAGATACAAAAATAAATTAAAACTTCCAGGGAACTTGTGATAAAAACCTATAATATGTTCATATAAAATATATACATACGTATATTATTTAATACGTCAAATCAATATTACCTTTGACATTCAATTATATATTTTCTTTTTTAATTTTTTTTTTTATTTTATTTTAATGTTGTTTTATTTGTTTTCGACACCAGGTGAAGGACTTTTTTTTTCTTTTCGATGTTTGGAAAATCGATTCAATATTTTTTTTTTACATATGTGTGTGTGTGTGTTTTTTTTTTTTTGTATATTTAACTTCATTATATATATTATGACATAAACAAAGTAATAACCTATTCTGGGATTAATTTTATTTTTGTTATTTTTTATTTTTTTATTTCAGAAAATCTTTGGTTTTTTTTTTTTTTGTTTTTATTTTTAAGAACATGACGAAAAAATGAAATCAAAATCTGATATATGTTTATAAGTTCTCGAATATATGTTCTCGAAGAAAATAATTTCTCTTAAAAATTTTCTTTTTTTTTGTTTTTATTCGTATTTTCCAGATTGAATTTTTCTTGCGGACATATTGTCTAGACATATGAGTTTGTTTTTCGGTTTAATATTTTATTTTACTTTCTTTTTATTTATTTTCAGTTTTTCTATTTTTTTTTTTTTTATTGTTTTTTTTTATTTTTCTTAAATATAATTCAAGGACTATACACACTTACACATTCTTTTTATTAAAAAAATAATAGAGTCCTTTTTATTTGGGTTTGAAATTATATATATGATATTATTTGTAACTCATTTATCTGTTGATTCTTAAGATATTTTATTTCAAAAAAAAAAAAAAAAAAACAATTGTAGAAAATAAAATCAAATTATATTTAGTAGGTTGGTCGTTTATTAAATTAGTTTTGTCTGTAAGAGACCTTAATATTTATCTTTTTTGTCTTTTTTTTTCCATTACAAACAATACATAAAAATTCATTTTAATAATCAATTTTGAGGCATTTATTTTAATGGTTTTTTATAATGGTTAAAAATAAAATTAAGAAAAATAAAGATGAGAGAAAAATTTTTTAATAATGAACGCAATGTTATTTTTAAAAACGGCAATCGAATTTTATAATGAAAAACAAATAATTAATAGATGGAAAGTTTATAGGTATAAGTATCCAAATTTAGAATTATAGAATTATTTTTTGTCCTTCGAAATATGTAATTTATGTTTAGAGTATATGGGTACTTTTTTAATTTGTTTTATGTATTAACTAAATGATCTAATGAAATCCATTAATTTTAAAAAACAAAGCTATTATGTTTGGATAGATTCTGTTAACATAATTCATTCCTACTTGTGTCATACTGTTAGAGAAAAGATGAAAATAAAAATTAAAAATAAAATAAACAAAAAACGGAAAAATGTCTATTATAAAATGACATTTAACCGGAAAAAATTATTAAATTTATGTGAACGCTAATAATTGAAATATTCGTTTACATGCGATACGTTGGAGTGTTCATTACAGACACTTCTTTTGCATTAATATCACAACACAAACTTTTGCATTCTTGATTTTTTGTAAAGACACATATGACATCGACGCATGATCCAACGTAATTGCTCAGATTCAGTTTTAGTACTGAGCCCTGTATAAATATTTTCGTGTTCTTCTTTCTGCATTAAAGTATTCAAAATTGATGCTCGACTTGCTCGTGGTAACTTTATATATAGCTTCTAAGCGATAAAGTAACTTTATATAGCTTCGTAGCAAGTGGTAACTTTATATAGCTTCTTTTTTTAAATAACGGTATCGCTAAATTTTTGCCAAGCTTCTGAGAAAAATATTGAGGTAAATATTATACCAATGTAAAAAATTATTGGAATAAATTTAATTGTTTTTTTTTAATGCATTTCAATGCCACATATATGTGGACAGGAAATTACACAGCCTTTCCTTTTCAGGCGTGGCTGTAAATGTAGTAAGGGGGAATAACTCTTACGACGTGTGTGGGATTCGAACCCACACTCCCTCCGTGTTTACAGCGTATTTTATACGCTCTTACCCACTAGACCACCGAGTCCCCTGGAATAAATTTTCAAGACTGTGTAAAAAAACAATATTTGCACAATTTATACTCACGCAGACTTTGTAAAGAGTTGCGTTTGCAAACGACGAAAAAATCGCAGTGAAAAAAATAAAAAAATATGCGGTGCTCATCCTAATTTTTTTCTTACAATTATTTGTAATCATGACGCCTGTTGCGACACTTCCGGCTAAGGCAGTGACACTTAAAGAAAATTAAAATAGTAAATGACGGTACATACAGAAGAAGAAGAAAATCCAAGTCACATACTCAAAAATTGCGGAGTTTTACACCGAGCAAGATATGTGCACCTAGGAGCATATTGCTTTGCCAAAGATGAACTACTAGCAATAAACGCTATACACATCTTCATTTTCTTAGAAGCAGTAGGATTGACAGAAGTATTATAAGTTTGAGTAAAATCCATAACACGTAGTAACAGGGAAGCATAATTATAGATCTACTTCTACATTTTATTTCAAAAGGTCGTGTGTTATTTATAGAAAATAAAATAAACTGTATTAAAATTAATTAAAATTCTATTATTTCTCTGTTTGCTCTGTAATTAAATAGGGTCAAATGCACTCATTGCATTATTTCTCTGTTTTCTCTGTAATTAAATAGGGTCAAATTCACTCGTCTTATGCGTTTATGTAACAATATTTTTAAATATATTCTAAAGTTCAATAAAATGGTAATAATATCGGTTTTTTGTTTCTTTTAAATAAAGGTCATTATAAACCTATCTTTGTAAAGTTTTAAAAATTACTTAATACAAAAAAGATATGACGTTTCAAATTGTTGTTCATTGGAGCTCCTAACTTTTTATACAAATTTAAATTGAATTGTGATAGTATGTGTTTATCATGCAGTATCAACTTTAAGTTATTATCTTTATTTATTACATTTCAAAAAATGTTTATATGATATATTAATATATTACGAAATGCAATGGACGATTTTTTTACCTAATTCAACGGCTAATTATTTTTACCTTTTTTATTACCTTACTATATATATACACTATAATGTAATCAATAAAATTAATTTTGCGCTATCATAAATAGGCTAAGTGATTGATGATGATTAGTGAATTTTTTTAGCCATAAGACTACATACAATTTTTCAATTTTCATTATACATTTATAAACGTTTTCAAAAAACTTAACTTATATAAAAAAACTGAGAACATTTTAATATGAGTTTTAGCTGGATCTATATGATACGGATACAACTTAAACTTAGAAAATAACCACAGATTTATTATCTCCCAAAAAGTATATAAATTTCGCAATTACCCGAAAAAACCGACTAATCAAATTTTGCAGAAGTTCTTGGCATAAAACTTAATTTTTTTTCATAAAATTTAAGATACTTAGCTTCAATTCAGTCACTTTCCAATACTGAATTACAACTGAATTATTTTTATATTAAAAAAGAAGTTATATGGCAGTTACTCGATCTCGCCATTCCAACTTGCTCTTTTTAAATAACGAAATTAATATTTTTACAAAGATGAAATAGTAAAAATATTAATATTCAAATATTCTTAACTCCTTTATTTTTTGAGTTATCGTATGAACGATACACGGTTAGATTGACCCGAAGCAATGTATGTACATGGTTAAATCGACTTAGATTTTGATCCTATAAGTAAGAATATATATATAGTTTTTACTTCAGCTATGTTCATACTATAGTCTAATAAATTTATAACTTACGTTTTTAATTAAATTTAAATGGAAACATAATTATTATACCCATAATAATAATAATTAAAAATTATTTTAAATTGAAAATCTCAATCGTTTTAATTAAATAATTATAAAAGCCCACATCCTATTGTACAAGAGCTTTTAAAATTTGAATTATTATTAACATAATATTAAATAATATTAATAATATTAATATATATATATATATATACCTATCCTAAACATTTTTTGTTATATATACAAAGCATCGAACTCAATCAAACTTTTATTGTAAAACTAAATTTAAGTGCAATGACATAATAAAAAGTTTATATAAAAATTTTCATCTAAACTTATATTGATATCAATATGAGAAAATAAACTGTAAATAAAAAATTTCTGTTCAAAATATTTTTAACCCTTCAGATTTTTCAATTACTTAAAATTTCAAATTGGACATTTCAAAAATTGCCATAAACTAAAATTTACCAATAATTTTAAAGCAAAAAAAAAGTATAAAATTTATAACTCAAAAAATATTTTAAATGATTTTATTACCCCTTTCTTCTCCATTTTTTGCCACCCCTTGAATTCATTTCAATACAACTCTATAGAAATTGGAAAGTGTTACTTAAAATATATTATAGTATATATATAGAGTCAATTACGAATTTTTTTTATTAAAAGGTTATAAATTTGTCATGATGAAAATAAAAAAAAAAAAAAAAAAAAAAAAAGTAAACCAATATAAAACTAAAAATTAGGAAAGAAAATTACTTCATTTAATTTTAGATATCAATTTTAAACATATATATACAAATATAATATATAGTATATATCTACAGATACATTTTTAAAACCACAAAAATAAATTGATTCAATTTTATTACACACTGACAAAAAAAAGTTAGAAAATGTAATAAATCAATTATTTTTCCATTAAATTCATATAATTTATTTGATTTTATTGTGTGTGAGTGTTTTAGAATATTATTTTTGTTTTTAAATAAAATGGCAGACATTCAACAGAATAATAAATTTTTATTAAAATTGTTAATAAATAAAAATTATATATTTTTAATGTATAGGTAAATATAAGCTAAAGTTTTTAGAATCATGACTTATCATAATATAAAAATGGAACAAATAATTTTCCTGTCCTAAAAAACCTTCGTTTTTTTTTTGTGATTTCATTGTAGCTGACAAGGTAATTGTGCCACATCAGATTTTTTAGAGACAAGATACGAAGTCAAATTTGATTATAGTTGGCAACAATAAAATGAGTATCTCATTTCTTACCACTATAACTGCCCAGTTATAATAAAAACAGTATAAACTATTTATGAATGATAAGATAAGAGGGCGTTACTTAGTGGGTATAAAAAGCATAGTTTCAAATGTTTTACTCTTTAGAAGAAAATCGATTAATAGTTTTTGAAAGCTATCTTCTTACCAGAATTTTCAGAGATATGAAGATCAATTGATTCGAAAAGTTGCAAAAGTATGCCTATAGTTAGATCTAGTAATCTTTCATTACAAAAAATTGTGTATTACAAACTTTTTGCTGTATATTTTTAAACAAATTATTGAAATATTGATTTTATAAACTAACTTATATTAACTCATATTACTCAAAGTAAAATTTCATCTAGGTTTATATTTTATCGTTAAAAATACAATATTATAACAGTAAAAACATCTATCATTATAATATTATATTTGCAAAATTTTAAAAAAATTTCAAACATTAACAATCAACAAAGATTTTGTAAAGCGACAAATTGCAGACGCTTCGCTATAGTAATATTTTCATACTATAACAATTTATTGTATCTTCAGTGATACCTTTCAGATAAAATCGGTAATATCTTTAAGATGAAAATACTGATATTTTTAACATGAAAAATTTAGAAATGAAATGAAGTTTGAATTTTTCAGCACTTTTACAACACTTTATAAATTTTATGAAAAATATAAGAAATTTTTTTTTTAATTTTTAAATTTTTCAATCATAAAACTAAATTTACTCTAGTATTAGATTGTTGTTTAATACATTTTTAGAGCACAAATAAAATTTAATATAATATAATTTTAATTTACATAATAACAATAAATTTATTTGGGATGAAAAATCAACAATTTTGTACCAGAAATTCATTTTATCTTCTATTTTTTTTTTTTTTTTTTTTTTTTATCTTGAAATTAAATATTGAGTTTCCATTAAAAAATGATTTAAAAGTAAAATTAAATATTTACTCAACAAATACATTTTTAAACACCTTTGATAAATTTTTCTTTTTTTTTTTTTTTTTGTCGTTTCAAGGAAAGAGAAAAACTTGTAAATTTACATTTAAACCTTTTCACCTACAATAATACCAAACAGTATAACATTTGTATATACTATATATATATATATATATATATACAAAACAATTTTAAAATAAATGAAAACACTTACAAAGGATAGAATTAATTTAAAGTTAAATTAAAGAGTCACGTTCTATCCTTATAAATATTTAAAAGATTTACAATATCATTTTATTTACTTTTATACTAAATAACAATAAAATAAATGACCTTCAGATTTATGAGAAAGAAAAATGTTAGGTATGAATGTATCAAATTCACCTTTTTTCTTTTTTTTTGGATTTTTGTTTTATTTTATTTTATTTTTTTTTTTGCTTGTGAAAGTTGATGCCTTATTAGCATACAAATTACATTTAAAAACAAAAAAAAAATATGTATTTCTATAAAAAATTACAAACTCCTTTAATCTTTTTCAACCAATCAAAAACTATATAGGTATAATGCTTATAGTAATGTACATATACAACAAAAATAATAAAAATATTAGATATAGATCTAAAGATTTTTTTTTGTTTTATTTTTTCAAAGGACACCCTCTTGATTATTTTTGTTATTATGTATTTTTCATTTTATCACCATTTTTCTCTTCTCACATAAAATATATAATTCTAAAAAAATTCAGTAATTTATTTAATTTTTACAGCAACAATAAATCTGTAGTATATATACACAAACATACATATTAGAAAAAACAAAAACTATTTTCCTGAAAAACTTTTATATACAAATATATAGACTTGGATAGACCTTATAACAAAATAAAATAATTATTTTAGATTATTTGAATTCAATGTGTACGCAAAGTAAAATAAAACGAAATCATAAATAATTATTTCATAAATTAACACACCACTCCACGGCACAAAACTTATTACTCTCTCTTTCTCTCTCTCTCTCTCACTACTTTATTCACAAAAATACAAAAAAAAAAATTGAATTCAAAAATAAACTATTCCGTTACTTTTATCTTTAAGAAAATATCTTCAAAGTTCATAATGAAAATAAAAAAAAAAAAAAAAATTTAGAAAAATTAATATATACGATTCTACTATCGAAAAAGAAAGAGAAAGTGAGAAAGAAAGAATAAAAAGTGAGAAATCAATATAAACAAATATTTTTTTACATTAAATCACCATAAACGAACATACATTATGAATAATCATACAGGAAAAGTTTATTTTGTAAAGGAAAGTAACTGTAAAATATACAATATACAGAACGAAAGATTTAAATTCAACTTTTCTGATAATATTGTGTATAGGTACATAGGATTAAAATTTAAATTTAAATAAATAAAAAACTTGATTATTAAATTAAGAAAAAATTCTTTAAATGAAAAATGATTTTTTTTTTTTTTTTTATTATTAGCATTAAGATTAATATACAATTACATAATAAAAAATAATTACAAAGCCAAATAAAAATATTGGAAGCCTATTATAAATTTTCTTTTGTTTTGGAATTATTCTTTCAAACATATTAACATATAACATATTCTATACATACAAACATATTCTTATTTATTTTAGTACATAAATATTAAACTCGTCTAAAAAATATTTTAGCTCTACTGATAGCACTTAGGACCTAATCTGTACAATTATGTGAAAACTAAAGAATTGTATAAACAATATATTTATTAGAAATATGTTTCGTCCTTGTTCAGTGCTATTTATTGCACTATTCAGTATATTAATTCTTGGATTTTAAATTTTATAAGAAAACTGTACATTTTTCTGATATTTTGGTTTGTAGGAGAAGTTACGAGATCTAGTGGATTTGTGTTTTGGAATAAAGATGATTGGATTTGGGAGAGACATGTGCATTCGGAGAGGATGATGTGAGGAATTAATTGTTATTCGGAATCTGTTATGAAATTGATAAATGGGTTGAGAATCATTTTTGAGAAGATATGAGGTAGGTAAGATATATCAAGATAACTCTCAAAAAATCTCTTCCACTCACAAATCTTTATATTAAAATTTATTAAAAATGTCTGTGAGTTGAAAAAAATTTTTTTTTCTTTTTTTTATTTGTAAAAGGTAAAGAAAAAATTAATTATATTTATTAATGTTAATAATATAATTTATATAATATTAATTATATTTAATAATTTTTAATCAAATTTAATTTCCGAATAATTTTTTTAACCAAATCTGAAATGTTTAATTTACATATTTTGTAAATAATAACATGTTAATTTATTTTCATTAATCCAGTTTTTTTTTTAATTAAAAAACCAAAGATTCAAAAAATCGAAAATATAAAATTATCTAATTAATAAAATTAGTTAAATATTAATTTATTATATTTGAATTTTATTTTTATTTTTTTATTATACTATGCAGATATAAATATTTGCCGATATTTTTAGGAATCTTTTGCCTTCAAAGAATGTGGGCCATCTCTTGGCCATGTGTGTCCAAGTATTAAATTATAATTATATTTAATATTTAGTTCACATTATTTCAATATATTTTATGTATTATTTTTGACCTGATCGAGGTTTGAACCCGAAAACTTTTGGCTGAAAAACCGATGACTTACGCACTGCACCATTGGTAAGATGTATACTTGTGCTGAAAAATCATTTTCAAATAGGATAGGATAAAGTAGACTATAAAAATAATAAACAGAATAACGTGATGTCTTTGTTTGGTGACGGCAATAGATAAATATCCTTACAGATAAGCTATCCGGCCTGTTGTGCACTCCAAGACCATGCACATGTTTGTTTTTTGCAAAGTCTGATTAAGCCTGTCGTTGCCCTTAAAAAATTATAATATCTTCTTAGTCAAACCCTTTCACTTCGGAAAGATTTTTATAATAGCCCGCTGTCAAGGTACTTCTCCATTTATATTAAAACTTTAGGCATTGTCAAAGTACGTGGAATACGGTAAAATAAAAGTAAGTGTATTTTCCTCCTGCCAACAATCTCTACAAGTATTATTACTGGAATAGATTAACTGTTACTCTATGTATATATGTATAAGGAAATAGGTTTAATAAGTTTCAAAAATTTTACATAATATAATAAAAATGTATAGGAGATTAATGTTTTGTTTTTGCGAAAGTAGGTGGGAATCACCAAAAATTTACTTTAAAGGAGTGAAACTACCCACTAAACACCAACATTATTACTCATGCACTGACTGGTCAAATGAAATTATGTTAGGGAATTAAAATCCATTTCAAATTGACAGGTATATTGTGAACAAAGTTGTTAATGTCCAACTTGAATGTAATCATCTACAATTCTGGAGAACATATGAGATGAAAAATAATTCTAGATTCGTGATGTTCTCATTACAAACGAATTTTCAAAATTTAAAATATGATTTTGATAATTGTTTTGAGTTTTTGATATTTCTGTTAAAATAATTATTTTAAATACCTATAAAATCAAAATTTATATAACAAAAATTCTCACTACTTTAAAATTAATAAAATTTAAAACTAAAGATTTCATTAAATATTATTTAAATAAGTTATGAATGAATATTTTACGATTTATCTAATATTTAGAAAAAAAAAAAAAAACATTTTCATCAAAGTAAAATTGAAATTATTCTATTTTGAATATTATATTACGCATATTTTTTTAAAATTACTTACTTACTTTACTCTTAAAATATTCCTCTATATTTAGAACCACCCTATTCTCTATCATTATATTTCGTAAACATTTACAGAAATTCAATAATAATTGTAAATATTTTTTGTTTTAAAAGAAAACAAAAACAAAATATAAAAATGAAAAATGAAAAAAGGATAAAGGATAAAAGATAAAAATCAAATTTGAACCAAAACAAAATAAAAATAAAAATTGAATTGTTACTTTCATTTTTTACTTCTAATTTGTTTTTTTTTTTCAATTTTAACGTTTCTAGTAAAAGTTTTTATTTTTTTTTTGTTTTTGGCTTATTTATGAATTATACATTATGTATTAATTTTTTTTTTTTGTTTTTTGCCTCCCTTTAAGGTAATTATTAAATTGAACTTTAAGGTTCACCTTTTATTATAATTTCATCGTCAGTCGATCGATTTCGTATTATTGTAAGGTGAGTATACCTATTACCTATACCTATCAAATATTCATACAAAACTTAAGTTAAATTAATATTTAATATTGTAAAGATTTATGAAAATTAGAAGTAAAAGAAAATGTTAAAAAGAAAAAAAAAATTAACTATTGATAACAATCTTGATTACTTATTGCCCTTTTCAATTTTTTTTTTTTCTTTTTGTTTTTCACTTTTTTTGTTGTAGTGGTAGGTGATTATTGTAAGTTGTTAATTTAAATTATTTGTATAGGGTGGTTCATATCATATGCGTATCAGCTTTTTAAGACGGAAATCAGTCGTTTTTTCGCAATTTTAAAAATTATTAAAATTTATAGGGAAAAATGTGAAAATTTTTTATTTTGTTTTTATCAATTTTAAAGAGGAATAGGTACCGGCTCTCATTTGAAAATTTCGATTTCGATGAATTTCGGGTCTAAAAAGTTATTTGCGATCTTTTCCGGCAGTTTAAAATATCAAAAGTCGATAGATTACCCCGCAACTTAGTTAATGAATTTTAATATTTTAAAATAACGAGTCCTTCCCCTCTTAAGTAGCTGATATGCATGATCACCCTGTATATTATATGTACATATATGTATATAGTCATGTTAAAAAATATATATTATAATGAAATAAAATATTAAAGGGAACAAACAGTTGATTAAAATTGTATTTAAAATAAAATTTTCTTAAAAAAAGAAGCTTAATAACATATTTATAGCGTAGAAAGTTATTCAAGTTATAGCATTGACATTTATGATTATTTGAGCCGCAAAAAAAGAAAATTATTAAATTAACAGTACTTTAGGATATACCATTGTATTTTATCATAATATAGTCGTTCTCTATACTACTACCCAAACAACAACAACAACATAACATTTATTTTATCTTTCAGTTTTTATTTCATATAAAATCGAAATTTTTTCAAAGGAAAATTCAAATTTTTAAGAAAAATCTCATCAAGATAAGCCGAATTCAATTAAAAACATAATTTTTTGTTCCCAATTTTGTTATGTTGTTGACTTGCTAAGGGTGAGAAAACTAAATAGTATTTTCACTAATTACAAATATTGAATGTTTACGAATCTTCCATTTTAGCAAAGTTGTGATTTGTTTACATTTATAGTTATTGGTGAAGCCTCCATTTAATCAATTTTATTTTGTTAATTATTGCCTATTTTAAAAAAAATTAAAAATTAAGAATATATATTAAAGCAAAATGTTATTTTCAAATTGGATAATTTGTTATTTGTATAATTTTAAATAAATATCCCTTTTCTATTTGTTTTTTTTTTTATTTTAGTTAATTTCCTTAAAAATTACGCAGAAATTACAAAGCTTTTCCTTTTCAGGAATGACTGCAAATATCGTAGAGAGGAATTTTTCTTGCGAAGTGTGTAGGATTCGAACACACATTCCCTCGGTGTTTGCAATGCTTTTTACACGCTTTTATCTACTAGACTTCTGAAGCTCCCCTTTTCTAATTATTGAATTCTCTTTTTTAAGATTAAAGAACTATATAAGTTTTGGCAATTTTTGTTTTTTTTTTTCAATTTTCGTGTACATTATTTTGAAAACATTAACCCTTTCATTACATGCAGAATGAACACGTAATTCAACAATTGCTCAAATGATTATTACTGCTCAAATGATTGCTCAAATAATTGCTCAATGTATTGCTCAAACGATTAGTACTGTATACACCAATTTACTAAAAGGGTTAATTACTTTTTCTTCAATTTTTTCTGGCCGTAGTATATCTAGGATACTCATTCCTTTTATTTTCCAATGGCAACAAACTTTTAAAACTTTAATAAAATAATTTCCAGTTTAATATACCTATCATATTTCAATTTTTCCGTAAATCATAAATTATTGAGAAAGTTTTTTACATCTAAACATTTTTTTATTTTTAAAATATGAAAAGAAAAACAAAAAAAAAAAAAACGAAATTAATTTTTTCTTTAATTTTTAGTTTAAATATTGACAACAATGAATGTACAATATTATGCTACCGGCTTAGTAAAAAATAAGAAATTCATTTATATATAATTAATGTCATATATATATAGAATTTCCCAATACATTTTATTACAATATAATAAATAATATATAAATGATTAAAGACTTTTTTTTTTTAACTTTTATTACAATTTTCTCATAAAAAATTCATAAAATATCACATTAATGAGCAAAAAAAAAAAAAAATACTCAATTCATAAATTTTATTGGGCATTTTTGTCTTTTTTTGCTTAAAGGTGCAAATGAAAATAAAGACAAAGTTCAAAAAACAAAAAAAAAAAAACCAAAATAAACTTAAGTTTTCTTATTAAATTTTAAGGAAAACCACCCTAATACTGTAAAAGTAACTAAGTATGCCTAATAATATATCTTATATCTATAATATAATTTGAAAAAAGAAAAGAGTAACAATTTTCAAAATATCATTGCACAAAATTTTATTGTATCTATATATGTATGTGTATTCGCGTGTGATTAGATGTGGTGCTAATACCATAAAATTTAAATCAGCTCAGCATGAAACAATATGAAGAATAAAAAATACTTCCAATACCACCTTTATAGTCTCATCAAATATTGTAAAATACATACATATATATACATATATATGTATGTATAGATTTTTTCAATAGCCTAGTTTCCTATTGCTTTAATGAATCTTTTTTACTCTATTATAGAATTATTACCTGGAGCTTTTGATGTTAAATCGCGATATCTTACAAAACAACAAAAAAAAAAAAAAAAAAATTGAAAAAACAGAAACAAAAAGCAAAAAAAAAACTTTTTCGTTTTCTTTTCGGTTTGCTTTGATTTCAATTTTGAATAGCTTTTTGAAAATTGGTTTTGTTTATGCTGTCGTTATATTTCCGGTTATTTTTTTATTTTTTGCTAAACCTACATAGATATTTTTGATTTGGTTTTTATTTTTTTTTTCTTAGATTTTCTTTATGCCTAGGTTTTTGTTTTGTTTTTTTTCTGTTTTTGCCTAAAGGTCAAACACAATAACTTTGTAAAATTACAATGGCGATAAAAGTGTATTTAACGTGATTTTAGTCTAACTTAAATACTGAATTGATACTTTTCGGCTTTTTTTTTTCTTGATCGACTTCGATTAATGTTTTTGTTTTTTTGCTTTTTTTTATTTTGATATTTTCTCTTTGTAAAATATCAAACAATTACCAATTTTTGTGGGTGACATTTAAAAAATCACGTGTATCAGAAATATTTCTATAATTTGAATTGCCGAAAAACGAAAAAAATATTGGTAAATTTATTATTGTGGTTCAAAAGTTTATCGATTGTTCAATAATTTTGTTTCTATGGTTCCTTCGCTTTACAATACTTCAGCTTCACTTTGCATTAGACATTACAAGAAAAAATGATAAAAATATAATAGACGTCTTTATGCAAAAGTACAAACTAGTTTTGCATCGGAGGATCTGAGAATTTGAGGAAATTTTTGACAGAAATTGTTGTTGTTTCATATATAAAAAATACGCACTGGAGGATCGGTGCATATTTTTCCTAGACTAAAATATCCTCCACATTAATCCTATTGAATATTTTATTTGCTCGAGGAAATTTTTTTGAAGTTAATTTGACATTTGTGTTTAGAATTTATTTGGAGTTTAGAATTAATTTGAATTGTGAAAACTAGATGATTTTTCAAATAATAATATTATATAACAGATAGATAGGTACCAAGTACCAAATAACATTTTTTAAAAATACCAATCAATATTTCTGAAAATATACCTATAAACATTTCTCTAAACCAATCAACATATCTGTCATCTGTCAATTTATATTTTGCATTGGGTCGTTCACGTAAAGTAGCATTTTTTTCCTTTGATGCACTTTTAAAATTTAAATTTTTTTTTGTAACGTACCCCTCCCTAATTGCCTTAATTTTTCGAAAATGAAAATGAAAATTTTTTGTAACCATCATATTTGACTATACAAAAACGACAAACGGACAATAAAAATTTTTTGAATTATATAACAGCGCGAATAATCGTAAATTGTAATAAATAAATTGTTATGAAATTGTTACAGTTAACTGTAGTAATAAAGGTTTTAATTAAACGTAAAAGTATATTAGACATGTACATTTTTCTTGTTATTTTTCTTTCTTTTTACTTTTTGTTTTTATTTTTTTTTTTATTAAATTTTTATTCTAAATTACAAAGGCATGTTTTTAATAACAACAAATCAATTGCTAAATATGCCTGGAGTAGAATTTGAGAAAATTTTGGAAGCATTTTTTTTTATTTTCAATTTACTGTTATTTCAGTAACAGTAGAGTAACCCAATGTATAACCGAACAAAAAAAAAAATATTTTTAAATATTGTTTATACCCAGATTGATTTTTTTTTTGGATTTTAATTGTATCTTAAAGTTTGATTATAAGAATAATGGCCGGGGAGAATTAAAAAATACGTTAACAAATATGTAACAAAATGTTTTGCAAAAAACGAAAAATTTTTTTTCTTTCTTTATTGGATAGGTACTTTTTTTAAAAAATTTATAACATAATAATTTGTTTTAACATCTAATTTATTTTAAATATTAGAGTTGTAAAAAGTAGATGAAACTTAGAAAAGTTTTTTATATTAATTTAATAAATATTAAAATATTTATAAAAATTTGAAAAATATCGCACCTGGCAGATCCATGAAATTAAATTGTTTAAAACTAGAACTAAAACTATTCCTTATACCCGTACGTAATGTAAACTTCTAAAAGTATAATAAATTTGCCATTACGTTTGTGACATGTTATGGAAACGAAGATAGGATGTGAAAAGTGTAGATACTCTTATTCAACGTTAAATCCTTAGTCGTTTTAGCCTTCTGCGTCTATCACACTATTCATCGGTCCGTCTGTTTCAATGATAACTCAAAAAATATTAAATTTACTATTTTCTTTTAATATAAATGCCAGCTTTTTTGCTATTTTGAATAAGTTGAACCTGTGTGTTCGACTGTCTGCCATGCAACTTTTTTTCAAAAATTTTAATGTAAGCCATAGGTATTTAAAATTTGATAAGGTAAATTAAATTTTATGCTAACAAGATCTCATTTGCTTAGTCGAGCGTAACATATTAGGATAGCTGTCATACAATTTCTTCTTTCATACCAGCATACCTAAAACTTTGTCTAATATATAGTCCAATACCCATAGTTGTCAAAAGAATTTAAATTTTAATTCAATAACTTCGGCAAAATTTGATAAGACTGACGAACATATTCAAATAATTATTAAATTTATATTTTGATCCCAAAGGATTTAATAAAACTAAACATGTAATTTTATAAAAGATTCAGCTGTTTAGTCTTATAAGTACTAACCTTGTTTTATGGCAATAACTTCTGCAAAATTTGCTATAGGTTTGACGTAACGGAGTTGAGTAGGTGTTACACAACTTCGAAATATACAATTAGTATGTCACGGTACATTAGGACAGATATCTTAATTTTCTAAAAGTTAATTAAATTTTATGAAAACAACACGTATAATACGTTCTTAGAAACTCCATTGTCGATCGCAGGTATCTTAGAGATTGCATAGCCAATTCTATTCCTTATTTTAAAAATATACTTAATAATAAATAATTGTAGTATTTAGGTATGTATATTAGAACTTATTTAAAAGAAATTAATTTTTCTATAGTGTATTGAAACTAACTTATCCACTTCTGAAAGTTAATACACTCAGAAATATCTTCTTTTTTGTTTTTAAAAAGATTTTAAAAAATTTAAAATATGCATACATCATATATTAAAATAATTTCAATATAAAAAATGTTCTATTAATTTTAATTTTTAAATATGAAAGAAATATTAAACTCTCAATATTAAGAAACTATATTTAATTAATTTCAGATTATCATTCCATTTTTTTTTTTTTTTTAGGGTATAGGTACTAAATCAAGTTTCAATTAAAAACTGCGGCAATAAGTTATACAATCATAAAAATATTAATATAAAACCCAAAATCCCCCTAATCTGAATAAAATTTGTTTTTTTTTCATATTTTTATTAAAAATTTCCATTCATTTTTTATATTTAATGCTTGCTTCGTATTTCGTAAATCTTTTTAAATGAAAAAAAAAAACAAAATGTACATAATGTACTTTGAATTTATAATAGGTATATATTAAAACTTCCCCATATCTAAAAAATAAAAAAATGTTCAAATATGGCGAGAAAATTGAAAACATCTAATATTTTATTATTACCATTTAACATTTACCAATTCCAATTTTATATATTTACAATTTTTGATAAATCTTTTAAACTGATTAAAATTTATTACAAAATTAACATTTTTTTTCTTTAAAAAAAAAAACACAATATTTTCAATGTCATTTTTTAATTTATTAAAACAATTAATTAAGAGACATTCTTCTTACAATAAACAAAAAAAAAGAAACAAAATGAAATTTACAAAAAAAAAAAAGAAAAATAAAAATTTATCTCTTTTTTTATATTATTATTTAGTAATCAATATAATATACATAATATAATATAATATGTAATATACATATAAATGAAGAAAATGTTATGTATTTCTCATTAAGAGTTAATTTTTAAAATAAATAGCATATAAATGGAATTGATTTACATAAATTTTAACACCTTTATAAAATAATTATCACACATAAAATAAAATTTATAACAAATTTTATCATTAATTTCATGTTACATATGTATACATGTATGTATGTGATTATTTCTCATTTACATACATATATGTATATTATATTATATATTACATAGATCTTTAAATGTATTTCTTTTGTATCTTTAGTTAAAATCCCATAGCGTTAATTAATTAGTTGTATATCTTTTAATTCATATAGATATTTTAATAATTTAAGGACGCTATTTTCTTTATTAAACAAAAAATAATACATAGTATATTACAGGGTGTCCCATATAAGAATGAAACCAGTTCTAGGGCAATAGAAGAGATATAAACTATAGCAAGATTAGTAAAGTTCAATATTAGCAAGGAGAATTTGTGCATTAATCTCATTGGTGTTTTTCAAGATTCCTACCTATCCTGGTAAAATAAAAGTAGGGTAGAGTGAGGTCTATCCTGCACCATTAGAGAAAGAGAGGGAGAAATTAGAGAAGTAGAGGAAGGTCTATTCTGTACCATTTTAAATATTTTAAATATTTAAATATTTAAACCTTTAAATATTTTTAGTGATATTTCATAAAAAAAAACAAAACTTTTTCTCTTTCAATTTTTCATAATTTTGTAATTTCTGAACTTATGAAGGTCATGAATAGTCAAATTAAATATCGTAATTCAAACTTTACTACTAATATTCAATAATTACTTTATAAAATGCATTTTATTGCATCTGCGTCTAAAGTAACCCATCTAAAAATCATATGTAGTTTAATTTATATAAAAATAATCAAAAATTTTCCCATTTTTCAATTTTATTATACAATTTTTTGCTAATATTATCTTCCCTACGTCAGAACTGAACTGATAGAGTTCTTATGTGGAACATCCTGTATATACATACATTTTATGTTAAAGATAACTTACATTAAAAAGATATATATGTTAAAAATTTAAAATTAAAAACAATATATTGAAATTTTGTAATATTTTATATACAATAAAATCCGGTACAACGTACCCTCCAAAAATATTTAAAACGAGGAAGAATACAGTTGACTTTGTCAACTCTTAGATACCCGTACGAACCGTTAGTATGTTCACAGCCTGTCACTCTGCTTATAATATTATTTTTTTAATATTTTAGTATTTTAAAATAATTTGGGTGAATTTTACAATTTCTAGTACTATGGGTTGTACATATATTCAAACTATATGTTTATATGTACATTCTTCAAAAGCAGATTCTAACCTTCCACATAACGATTATCAATCCAAAACTTTTTCAAATATTCTATAGTACCATTTAATACTAAGCGGTAAATGTATATTAAATTTACTTAGTACAAAATAATAAATATAATTTTAAATATTATATTATATTATATTTAAATATTCCATTGACAGAATAATTTCTTATAAGTACAATAAAATACATATATGTATGTAAATACGGCGCTATATAATATACATATATACTCTTATCATTCATTCACTGAACATGATATTATATAAGTATATATGCATAACAATATCATATAAATAAAAATTCTTCAAGCAACCGTTATGTTGTTTATTTATTTACATTTTTTGTACTACGCATTATATCCTCAACAATTTCAAATTATCGAGTAAAACAAAATGCAAAAAATTTGTTGCAGAAATTTGTTAGAAAATTTGAAAAAATCAAGTAACACTTGCGTCAATTATAAAGTAACCCTATATTATTAAAAAAAGTTATTAACAGAAATAAGAGTATAATATTAAAGCTTTAATTTTTGTGTATTACTTCAAAAAAATTTTAACAGGTGTTCAAGTTACAGGTGTTTAAAAATAGGAAATTTTCAGTTTTTGAGCCCTTACAGCTCCTAAACAGGGGGTGATACAAAAAAAATTTCTGAAATGACTCATACTTATTTTCAAAGATCTAACTTCTGTCAAAATTTCAAAGTTTCGTCAAAGTTTCCAACTTAAACGGTTTAGAAGATAGAAGGGTTGAAGGATTTTGCAAAATTTGAGTTTTACATAACGGTAAATTAAGACACCGTATGCCGCAAATATATATTTATTGTATATATACTTTTAAAGCTAATAAAAGTAGTAATCGTTTGGCGTTTTCAAAATGAGGATATACCTTATATAACTTGTGCTATAACAATTTAAATATAGAGCTTTTTTGAACCTTTGGGGAGCCGTAGCTCCATAACGGGTGGGGCTACAAAAAAAAGTTATTAAAAATAAAATTAATATTTTTGTGAGATCTATCAGCAGTTAAAATTTCATAGCTCTATTTCAAAAAAAATGTGGGGATCTAAAAGTTAGGTGTTCGAGAGCTACCCTAAGTTTTGGTCCAAACTCAACCAAAAAAAATAGGGAACCTACAAATTACTCCTAAAATATTTTGTGTAAATTTCAAGATTCTAGCTTTCTTAGTTTTTGAGTTAGCGTGCTGACGGACGGACGGACATGGCTCAAAAGTCTTAGAATTTTTTTCTGATCCGATCCATACCTTTGAAGGTATATCTAGCTCGCTTATTTCGAGGTGTTACAAACGGAGGAGTAATTTTATTATACCCGATCCTATCGTACGGGTATAAAAATACAATAACGATATAAACAAATCGCGATGTTTTTTTTGAGTAAAGAGACTAAACGATTCATTTTCTAATACTTTGTAAGACTAATTTTTCTATTATAAAATAAATTTTTCTTTTTGATTGTAAAAGAAGTATGTAATTAATCGTTTACTTCGTAAAAATGTAAGGGCAAAATACAATAGGCATCTCAAATATTCACAAACATGTTTTAAAATTTTATTTTTAATGGTTTATATCAGAAAAAAAGGAAAATGGTCAAACATTATTATTAATCAATCAGTGGCTTAAATTTAGATACAAATGACATTTAGACAAAAATCTATAATTAAAAACTTTATTAAAATCATTTTTTTTAAATTTTTCCTATACAAAGATTTCATATTATGATTATATTATTGTAGTTATAAGACATATGCATTATAATAGACCATATTCAAAAAAGATACTCAAACTACAAAACTAAAAAAAAAAAAAAACACTAACTACAACAGGGCAGTACCAAGAAGGAAAAGAAATTTTACCACTATAGCCTAGATACAGGAAACAGGTTATAATATTGCATATTGTCCAGTTTTCTTTAATAAATAAATAATAAATATCTAACTATACAACATTATTTTTTTAAATTCAGTCCAAGTATTTAATACTATCTACAGATTTATCAAAGTTGTTTGCCTAAGAGATAAATTTCTTAAGGTAACCTAAAAAAAAAAAAAAATTATTTTAATTTTTCGAATCCACACAAATTAACCAAAATATTTAAAAAATTTCTAAAGTATTACAATACTTTAACTAAAATAACTTTAAAGTTTTTCCTGTGATATAATATTATGTTGCTTAGCAACATAAAACAAATATTTTTTTTTAAAGGAATAATAAATAAATATTTGAAATTGATATTATAAAGACAAGAAATCATATATATATATGTATGTATATGTATGTATGTATATGTATATATGTATGTATATAGGCTGCCTATTTATAGGCATAAACATAAAACTTGAATTTGAGATAAATATCTCTAAAAAAAAAAAAATTGTATTTAATTTTAACAAACATAAGAAATCAATTTATACAAAATAATGATTTAAAACAGATCAGATACAGTTTTTGTATTATAAGTAAATTATTAAAATATATTTTAAAAATGTTCAACAAACCCATAAAATTGTAACGATAAATAAATTTTTCTAATCAAATTAATGAATGAAAAAAAAAAAAAAATTTAAATAAATAGAATTAATTTTAAATCAATTAGCGTTCAATAGAAAAATAACAAGTTTTAATAAAACAAAATTTAAAAAACCACTTGAAATATTATTGGAAATTATTTAATTAAAAAATAAATAAATAAAAAAAAAAAAATGTATAAAAAATTATTTAAAATTTTCAAAATTTAAAGGAAATTATTTATTTTTCATTTTGATTATCGTTAACTTGTCTTAATGTTTTTTTTTTTCAGTAAAATCTGGTAAAATTTTTCATGAATACAAGTAATTTTTATGTAATTTATAATAATAAATATAAAAATGTACAAAATTATCATTTAATTTATTATTTTCTTTTATAATTTAATGACTGAAATATTTTCTTTAACTTTTATATATAGATAAGCGATAGAATACACATCTATTTTTCTGTTTATATTTCGATTAACATGAATGATGCTATTCTACGTTGGTATAATAATAAGATAATTTTGTATTAACCTGAAAAAGTTACACTTAAAGTATGAAATCATGAGCATATTTTAATAAAAATTTACTCTAATAAATATTTTCTTTATTTTAAGTTTAAAAAAAAGTTGGGGACTCGGTGGCCTAGTGGGTAAGAACGTATAAAATACATTATAAACACCGAGGGAGTGTGTGTTCGAATCCCACACACGTCGTAAGAGTTATTTCCCCTTATACGACATTTACAGGCACGCCTGAACAGGAAAGGCTGTGTAATTTCCTGTCCACATTTATGTGGCAGAGAAATGCAATAAAAAAAAAAAAAAAGTTTAAACCTTTAATAAAATATTTATTGCAGTGTCAAAAGATAAGGTGTCCTTTATGTAAAGTACGGTGTGTCCTGTCCACTTAAAATAAATTTTGTAATTACATATGATGACATTTAGTTTTAATTTAATTAAAATAATATGGTCGTTAGTTTAAATTCATGCTGTCATGTACAAGTTGACACAAGTGACTTCAATCACTTTTGAGCAATTTATTGCAATTTAAATTTCATGCGGAAATTATTTTTGTTTTTATTTTAATTTCATTAAGAACACAATTTTTTTAACAATTATTGATTCAGTTAAAACTTAATGGATGCAAAGTTCCACTTAACGGATACCATTCAAAAGAGTGCTGTTGAATATCATCAAAAACATTATTAAAAATTTAAAAGAATTGAAAAAATATAAAAATATAAAAAATAATAAAAAAAATAAATAAAATAAAAACAAACATAAAAAAATAAAAAAATAAAATGTTTGTTGATTCTAACGAATACTTTTCATGTATTAATTGGCGCTGTTGTACAAGAGAAAAGATTGCAGAGTGAGCCATCCAAGTATACGAAGTATATATTATAATAAGTATCTATGATGTAAAGGCCATATACAGATATAAAATATAATAAAAGAAATAAGTAATGGAAAAATCCAAGGGTTTTGAAAAAAGCACATTTTAAAAAAAGCACATTCAAAATTAAAAAGTATTCCATAATAAGCCTAGAGTAAAGAGTAGATATATTGAAAAATAAATTTATAATAATATAAATTACGTATTTCATTAATACAAATTATGAATAATAATAAAAACAATAAGAAAAATTGAGAAAAATCAAATCACACTTTCATCAATTATGAGGTAACCCTAAATTATTAGAAAAAATTATTAACACAAACAAAAATATAATGTTGAAACTTTATGTTTTGCATATTACTTCAAAAAAATTTGAACAGGTGCCCAAGTTACAGGTGTTTAAAAATAGAGAATTTCATTTTCTAACCCCTTACAACTACATACATATTTACATACTTATTTGCAAAGATCTAACTCCTCTTAAAATTTCAAGCTTCTAAATTAAAGCGTTTGAAAGATAGGAGGGTACAAATTTTTGTAAAAATTGATTTTCACATAACGGTATATTAAAATACCCTATGACAAAGCCACATATATATATATATTTATAAAGTTTATAAAACCAGATATAGCTTGACGTTTCCAGATTGAAAATATGCCTTATAGAACCTGTGTTATAACAATTTAAAAATAGGGCTTTTTCGAACTGTGTTGGGCTGTCGCTCCGTAACGGATGAGCCGACAGAAAAAAATTGTTCCAAAAAATTAGTTTTTTGGCGATGACTATCTGTAGTTAAAATTTCATTGCTAGATTTCAAACGGTGTAGAACTTTTGTATACACCCAGGCGAACGGACGGACAGAGTGAAACTAATAAGCCCATTTTTTCATAATTTTTAGACAATGTGCTAAAAAACGGTATTTTTTTTAAAACGCTATATTAATTGACTTTAAATTTTTTTTAAATGGATAAAATTAATAAATTACGAGGTTTATATTTTTTTTTTATAAATATTTTTGAGAAAAATGTACTTGTTAAATTTCTTTATTTAAACTTACAATAATTTATTGAGTGACTGTATCTTGGACAGCAGAATACAGAACAGAAATCTTTGAAATGGCCGAAGAAAATTATATTAAAAAAGTAAATAATTTTATGTTTTTTTCTTCTTTGGAGTTTTCCAATGGATACTTTGAAAGATACCGAATAATTAATTACGCCAATTAAATGTACTGGAAGAAAAACCACCTCCTGTTTCAAATATTGAAACTAATCAACACAAATTAATTATATTAATTTTAAATTCATGTATTATTTTAGTATAATATTAAGTCTTTAATACAACAATTTATCTTCTGATGTTTTTGTTGAATTAAGGATTCGTGTAATATAGATTAAGACAATCAAAACTTGCCATGTAATCGGAATTCCTTCCACATTAAAGTGTTGCGAATTTTATGTTTGACTAATTTATTTTTATTTTCATATGATATAATATAAATTTTATACAAAATGCAAATATTTAAATATTTTCATTTTTGAACATACGAAATTACATTAACTATGTTGCGCTGTATTTTATTTTGCAAAGTTTACACACTTGCAGTATTAACTATTTAGCACAAGTTCCTTAGCTATGGTTTGTCTATAATATTGTGACTTTAAACTTTAATTGTATAAGAAAATGTTATTATATAATAACATTCAGAACATTCAAATTTGCAGTAAAAGAAAATTACGGATCATTAATGAGTAAAAATAGTTCTTATGTAGGACAGTGAAACAATTATCATCCGAAAATAATGGATGTTCACTATTCGCTGTCTGCTCATTATCTGCAGAATGAAGGTGGATGGATCACACGCTAAGAAATCATCAAAATATAAGCTGCATAGCCTTGAAGTGAAACTCCAAGGAAGTAAAAGACATGAGCGTGCACACTACACTTTGAAACATACCATAATAATTGGAATCAAGCAATGCAACTTGCAATGCAAAAGGATCTAATCAAAGCCCTATGTTCCTCCACGGAGTAAAATGGATAAAAAAAAAAATTTTAATATGTTATTTAGGTACATAAAGTATATTGCGAAAAGTTACTTTTGCGAAACCTTCTTTTTATATCCCAAGATATTTTTGAAGAATGGAATTAATTATAATTGAGATAAACTTATTTCAATATAAAACCATTAAAGGTACGATAAATGAAAGTCATTTTCTACTTAATATGTGTTTATTATAAAGAAGTTCAAAATAAAGCATTGCTTCACTTCAGTTTAAAAAATATCTAAAATCTAACAAACAAACAACATATTTTAATTTTCCTACAGTTAAACATTGAGCGCTTCAAGCTCTTTTGACAATTTAACCTTTTTAAAAATCCTAATCTAAATAAACTTAACTAAAATAGAATTTATTTCGAAATATGAAAAAAATTTACTTCAAAAAATTAAAAAAAAAAAAAATCTTTTATTTAAGATAACTAGACCATACAAAAATTTACAACAGTTTTATAACAGTCAAAAGATTCTTCAATTTCTCTTCTTACCATGTACTCTATCTACGTACAGTATAATAAATTAAAAATATATACAATGTCAAGAAAATGTATATATATATACAATGTATAGGTAGGTAGTCATTATTTGAAAATAAATTGTAATTAAAAATCTACAATAATTTACATTTACATCTTATTTTCCTTTTTAAATACTTTAAATTATTAAAAAAAAAAAAAATGAAAGGATTCTTTCTACCCAAACCAAATAAAAAGTTTAAAGGAAGTAAAATGAAAATTAATTTGAATTGTTGAGATAAAGAGAAGAAAATTCTCCACTAATAAGAATATTATATTCTGCTTTTCACCTTTTTATTTCTTGATTTCTTTTTTTTTAAATATTTTTTTAAATGTTTTTAGGATGAAGTTGATCGATTACGCTTCTATAATTTTCTTTTTGCTCATTTCTATAAAAATTCTTTTTAAATTTTAATTGTTTTTTTTTCTTGCACCCCTTTTTTTTTTCACCTTGTACTTGAACACCTCTTATCTAACCATATTTTTCGCTTTTTTTTTTGGGATTAATAGTTTGATTTTAGAATAATTTAACAATCAATTCATTAAAATTTTTTTAAAACGAAATGGGAAAATTTACAAAATAAAACAATTTATTGTTGCTTTCTTTGTAATAAATTGAAAGGAAAATTAGAGGTTGTAAAAATTTTTTTAAAATAATTTATAGTCAGAAGTTTTATGTTTGGTATATTTTTTCAAAATTTATTTCTTTTACTCTGTCCGCCATCTATTCGTCCATCCGTTCGACTGTCACATTGTTTAAAAAACTCCTATACTGCTTAAAATGGAGCATTCAAATTTTAACCATGAATAGATGTTTAATTTTATAGAAGAACTTTTTCATGTAACTACAACCGTTAAAAAGTTACAGTCATTTAAAATTGGATAAAGCTTTATTTTCAAATGTCAATATCTCAACTCAACTCAAAGGTCGAGCGGATGCACAATTTCCAATTTTTATAAATTTCTTTAATATTTTTTGCAACAGTATTTAAATTTTTCATCATATTTAGTATCAAAATTTGGTCCCCATTTTGGGGTATTTTCGAAACGTTCTATAATTTTTAGACACCTGTACACATTTGATTAAATTAAAACACAAAACTTAAAACTCTAATGTTTGATTTTAAACATGACGTGTTATTAGATTTTTTTTAATTGTTTTTAAGATTAAAATTAAAGAAATTTGTTTTTTTATAATGTTTTCTTATATAAAAAATTCTAAAAAAAATTACAAAAATATTTCATTCAGTTAATGGTATGCTTTGGTTCAAACCCCGGTTTCCTCATACAAATTAATAAAAATAATAAGGATTGATTGAATAATATGATCTAATTAAATAAAAATAAATACATATTTAATTAATAGATATCATATAGAAATATATTACATATATAATAAAATAAAAATATACTAATCCTTGTATCAGATAATAGATGTCGCACAAATGAAAAATATTTATTTTCATTCAATAATCTTTTACAATATAACTGTACAGCTGAGTAATGAACGATATAGTGAGATGATTCCGTAAATTAAAGCTTAGTCAAATATTATATATAAATAAAAAATGGCTTAGTGAATGCCCTAGCTGTTATACTCCTTATAAGAAAAAAAAGAACAAAATTAGTCTAATACTAAATTGTTTTTTTTGTTTTTTTTTTTTTAAATATACACTTTTAATGAAATGTACACATTTTTAATTTTGTTAAGTAATGAAGCAAAAATAAATTTTCAATTTTATATATTTTTGATTAGAATTTCTGTCACAATTAAATGTTCTGCACACATTAATAATTAAAATTTTTTTTGAAATAAAAGCGATTACTGGAAAGAAGAGCTATTTTTACGACTAATACGTATAAAAATATATCTTAATCAGTGCAAAGCGAGAATATTACTAATAATAAAATATCTTTAACACCTTTTTTTTAACGAAAACAAAACCACATTCTTTAACTATGCTTAAAAATTAGAACCAACTGCAAGCTAATTCTGTAATATATTTTTTTAAGCCAAAATATGACTCGATACAGTTATGGCAAATAATTAATATAAAACGAATACTAAGTATAATTTCTTGCTCTTCTCTCTTCTAGAAAAGGGCACCAGTTGTTATCGTCATAAGGGCTTTTTTTGAGTAGTAAATTTAAAATCTTGCATTTTTTTTTTTTTTTTTGGCTGTTTATCTGGGACGAAGTATGTCAAGAAAACAAGAAGAAATATGAACTGTAAATGATCAATGATTTTAAAAATAATAAGAATTAGATAATAAGAATTATATTCACTAATAATTAATATAAATTAATATAATAGATATTTACATTATTAATTTTATAAAAAGAAAGTATTCCTAACATTTTATCATATTATACGGTTTTTATTAATTTTTAATTTTACATCACTAAAAAACATTTATTTCTAATTAACTAAACTTTAAACCTGGGCCCTATTACACTAAGTGCGCACTTATCACTAATCAAATAATCAACTACTAATTTTTTTTTTATAAGTGAGTGGCTTTTAATCAAAACTTTATTAATGGTAATATTACCAAATATGGTTTTGGTGCAACAAACACTTATCAAAAAAATAATTATTTGATTATTGATAACTGATAAGTAATTGATGCAATAATAATAACAATATATACCTTGTTAATCAAAATTATTTAAAAATTAAGAAAGTGTTTAATTTTAATTCATTTAAAAAAAAAATCTTAAATTCTAAATATATTTATTATATACTTTTAAATCTATTTTTTATTATATTTTTTTAATTAAATTTATTTTTTTTTTTATTATTTTTTTAGGTAAATATGAAATTGGATCACTAAAATTATGAAAATGAATCACCAAAAAAAAAAAAAAATTGTATTTTTAGAATCATTAAAGTAAGTTATCAGTTATCACTTTTATCATTAATTAATTTTTTTGGAAAATATTATTTTTTTTAAATATGATAAATTTTATATAATACCCAATTCAAGGTGGAAATTCAAGGTGGAATTCAATATGGAAAGTCTATAATAATAAATTTCTCTTTAATTATGATGATTAATGATTAATTACATCGGTATATTAAAATTATAAATAAATTATATTCTAAGAAAATAAAATGTTTAAATTAATTGTATATTGCGATAATTAAAAGTTCAAGGTTTTATAAAATATAAAAAATAAAAAATAATAATATTTTAATACTTACATTTTATTTTTAGAAGAATTTCCAAATTAAATTCATCATCATAAATCATCCATAAGTTCCTTGTTTATACAAATATGTTACAAATTCTCTAGCTTATAATTTTTTATATAATAATTAACTATAATTTCTTGTTTGCTTTTCACAAAAAAAAAACAAAATTCTAAATTTTTGAATAATTTTTAAAATAATGGTAATTTTATACTATTATAATTTAGTTAAATTAAAAATTTGAAAAAATAATTAAATAAAGAAAAAACCAAACCTAAAACTAGCTTAAACTAATCTACAACTATACCTGCAACTCATCAAGTTTACATCTCATAATCTACTACATCTCATCAACTTTATAGAATTAGTAAATTTTTCAAAGAGAATCTTAAGAACTTAAAAATTCTTAATAGGTATAAATACATTGGACATCGAAAACGTTTTGATTTATTCTGGCACGATGGTCTCATCATTCATCGGAATTAATACTGTTCAGATTTCTTACCAAATTACCAAAGTCTATTCAATGGGATCTAGGACTATATGCAGGTAATACTGCTTTACACAGTACCCCCCGAACATCCAAATGAATTTATACAAAAACATGAAAATAATTACAAAATTATTTTTTTAAATGAATGGTGGATGATGAAGATTTCGAAACAATTTTTTAACGAATCAAAAAGAAGCACTTGGTGAAATGTTTTTTCTGGCGTGTATTTTGCGACCGCGTGTCGGTTCAATGGAAGAAAATTAACAAATTACCTTTTATTATTACAAAATTGAAAAATATCAATATCAGTTTATACAAAAAAATTAAAAAACTTTAAGCGCCATTATCTCAATAACCGAGGAAAATTGATCCCTCCCCTCCAACAAAACAATTTTTTGTTAATTTTGATACCCCATATACAACCATGAAATATTCAAGACTGAAAAAGAATCATCCTGTATATTATTTTCTACAATTTTTTCTATGATAATTATAAAATAATATATAGCTAAGGCTACTCAAGAGTCTCGATAGAATCACGGTCTTCTATATATAAATCTCAAAAAGTTTAAAAAAGTAATTTTCTTACTAAAATTCTGAAGCTTAGAAAAGCCCTATCTTTAAAAGGTTATAATTCAAGTTATTCTAGATTTGTCTTTTAAACTTTGTCTTTATTAAACCTTTAACTTTAGGTACATGTCTTTTACTAAGCTTTTAATTAAATAAATTACATATATGTGTATGTAAAATAAAAAATTAAATATTGCTAAATATTAAATTTGCGGTAATTTTTGTCCACTAGAGAAATTAATTTGAGCATTAAAACGAATAAAGGGTGCATTAAGATAAGCACCATTTTTTTTTAATTTTTTGAGTGAATTTTTTTTTTTGCTTATAGTTATTAATTTCACTTTGTTTCCAAAATTTCTCCACCATTGGAGATATGTATATCAATGAAATTTTAAGCACATGATGGACAGATTATGTGTAGGTACTTAAAAACCAATATTGAGAAAAAAACATTTTTTTAAATAAATAGGTATACCTTTAGTTTCATCAACAAAAAAATATTTTGAAATGTGGTGGCTATACCACCCTCAAACTCTAACAAAAAAAAAAAATTAAATGATAAAAGGTTTATAAAACTATTGCTTCACACTAAATTTGAATGTACATGTTATTAATTTAAATGCACATTTATCTGTTTTATTATTTATTTTATTCATTTTAATGCACATTTTATCCCTTTTAATGCTCAACTATAATATTGTTTTAAAGGAAAAAATTATTTCATTTAATGCTCACAGTAATTTTTCTAATGCTTAATTTTTTATTAAATATTGCTCATTTAAATTGTGAATATCCTTTATTTGAATTAAATTCTACTAAAGACCTAATTTCTTGACTATCTATATTAATAATGCTGAATAAGTTTTGTATAAATAAGATTCTTTTTAAAATAGAAAGCTAATTAAAAATAATTTTAACTGCTTTAAAAACTTTAAAAAATATAGTTAAAAAAATTATCATAGTTAGAAAAAATTATCATCTATTCCTTTTTTAACCCGTTCGTTGTTTTATTACCATTCAAAGAAAACTTTGTTGTTAAAAAAAAAAAAAATTTTCCAAGATAAAAAAAGTAAAAATGAATTTTTTATTTAAATATTGTATTATTGTTATGTTAACAATATAATATTAATTAAAAACTGCAAAAATAACTTTATTAAATCATTAAAGAAAACAAGAATTAATTTTAAGTATACCTATACTTATACACAAGAATTTACTATACCTGTACTTATATACATTTTTTACTCTAGGTTGTTTTTTAGCACATTTCCAAAAAAAATTTGAAAAAATGTGCTTATTAGTTTCACTCTGTCCGTCCGTCCGTCCGTCCGTCCGTCTGTTTACAAAACTTCTACACCGTTAAAGATAGAGAAAAAAAATTTTAACCATAGGTAGGTCTCATAAAAAAAATAATTTTGTGGAACAACTTTTTCATGTAGCCCCCCCCATTACGGAGTTACAGCCCCTCAAACTTTGAAAAAGCCCTATTTTTAAATACATATATCTTAAGTTCCGCTTAAGATTTTTTCAATCTGAAAACATCATTCGACAGGTATTTCTTTTATCTTTGTAAATTAATATGAAAATTATACAATTTTTTTAAATTTAGTATTTAAATTTACCGTTATGTGAAAACCAAATTTTGCATGATTTTTCTACTTTCATAACTCCGGCACGCTTCTAGATAGAAGCTTGAAATTTTGAGGCAAGAAAGAACTTTTAGAACTAGTATAAGTTTGCTCAGAAAATTTTTTCGTACCACTCCCTGTTTATGAACTATCAGGGCTTAAAAATTGAAAATTTGCTATTTTTAAACACCTGTAACTTAGGAACCTGTACATATTTTACTTCTGCAAGATATAAAAATTAAAGCTACAATAATATATTTTTACGTGTGTTAAATGTTTATTTTAATTGTAAAGGGTTGCAGCTCTTCAAAATTGCGAAAAAGCCCCATTTTCAGATGTATATATCTCGGGCTGTGCGTATTAATTTTGCAATCTAAAACCGCCAGAAGATCGAAAATTTTATTATCTATATAAAACAGTATCAAAATTATGTAATATTTTGTAATTTACTATTTAAATTTACCGTTATGTGAAAACCACATTTTGCATGAAATTTCTTTTTTCATAACTCCGGCACCCCTTTAGATAGGAACCTGAAATTTTGAGACAAGAAAGAACTTAGAATTAGTATAAGTTTCCTCAGAAAATTTTTTTGTAACACCCCCCCTTTAAAAGTTATTACGCCTCAAAAATTGAAAATTTGCTATTTTTAGACACCTGTAACTTAGGCACCTGTACAAATTTTTCTTCGGCAAGACATGAAAATTAAAGGTTCAATAATATATTTTTACGTGTGTTAACGGCTTTTCTTAGTTATATAGGATTCCGGACTTACGGCCCCTCAAAATTTCAAAAATGTCCTATTTTCACATTTTTTCTTATTACATGAAATTTTCAAATTTTTGTGTAAGTCACAATTCTAAACAGTTTGTATTGAGTTTTGGAAATGTGCGCTTTTAAAAACCGTTGGTTTACATTCTACCTTGTTTTTTTTTCTTATTCAATTTCATTTATAATTTCCTTTAAATACAAATTACTTTTTTCAATTTTATAAAAGAATATAATGATAATAAATAAAAAAAAAAAAAAAAAACAGTTATTAATATAAATATTATATACTACCTGTACATAGGTATATCTGTATATAAAATTATAAGTATCATCCACTTAAATAATACTTTAAAAGGTTAATATTTTTTTTTTTTGTTTTTCTAACTGAAAAATATTCAAAGAAAAGGAAGGAAAAGCAAAAAAAAAAAATGAAACAAATGTATTTTTTCTCATTTTCACGCTCTAAAAAATATAATATATACATAACATAATATACAAATACTGTTCTATATACATATATAAAAATAAATAAATAAATAAATATAATTTGAATAAATAAAAATCTGTGCAAATATACATACATATAAATACATATATAACAATTCAATTGTAATTCATTAAAACAAAAAAAAAAAAAAAGACAAAAAAAAAACAAAACAAAAAAAAAATATAAAACAACTTCCTTAAATAAGCATAATTGAAAATAAATTATTTTTTTTTTATTGTTTTTGTTTATTCGCTATTTAAATTTAATGTTAACGGTGGATAGGTTTACCGTTACTTACTTAAAAAGAAATTTTAATAAATTTATCGACTGAAATTTCAATAATATCACATTAGTATATAACTTTTCTTATACATTTATATAGCATTTCGTTTGAAACTAAGTACATATGTATATAACAAGTAAAAAAAAAAAAAACACAAATGCATTGAATTAAAATGTACATCGCCTGGAAAATCACCTCTTTTTAAAAGTCATATTATTTATTTTTATACTAATACTTATATGACTCAGAATCCTTAATTTTTTTTTTTTTGCTATACTTAAGAACACCTCTTTTTTTAGTTTATTTTATTATAAATATGCTCCCTGACTTAATGACTTAACAAATATAATAAATATTACAACAAGATTTCCAATTTTGATTCTGGTACCGTAACATGTATCGCATTTATGTAGTTTGTATAACAGCAATACGCATTAATATGTATGTATAACAGTAAAGATATTTAACACAATATTACAAAAAAAAAAATAAAATGAACAAAAATAGAATCCTGCATTATTTTAAAAAAGATAAAAAAAAAAAACAAACAAACAAGCAAACAAGCAAAGATCATTTAGACCCTCTATTTATCACAATCTAACAATGTTTTCACAATCTTAGAATAATTTATTGAATATGGGGTAAAAAAACTAAGTAAAAAACAAAAAACATTTTTTTTTTTCACTCAATTTTAGTAAAAAAACAAAGAGAGAAATAAAAAAAATAAAAGAGAGAGAGAGAGATACAAAATGGCAATAAGGAAAGGAGTAACAACGTTAATTTTAATAAAAATTCATTTTTTTTTTTAAATATACCTATTATATCATGAGTCATTATTTTATAGGAAAATTAAAAGCAAAAGAGCAAAAGGTTTTTGTTTTAATATAAAAAAGGACATTCGATTTTTTTAAAAGTACATACCTTTAATAATAAAAGTATTTAAGTTTACAAAAAAATGTTAGTGTTATAGCATTAAAATTTTTGCTATTTAAAAAAAATGTTATATAGCCATCATTAAAAATATTTTATGAAACATTAAAGGAAATATATTATATTAGTAAAGGAGGCAACCAACTATTTGTGGAATTTTGTTTATCAAATTCATCTCCAGTTTTAAAAAAAATTTGAATCAACACGGTTATCAACTTTCAAAAAGCTTATGTGCCACATTTAACTATTAATCATGAGTAAAGGGCACAAAAAAAGCTTTTTTATTATTATTTTGCAAAAACACTAACTGCCATAAACCAATTTTTAAAAACAAGTTTGTTTAATAAAAAATACCATTTAAATTAAAATCAAAATTGTTCTAAAGTTTTCTAAAGATAAAATGATTCTAAAATAAATTGTAAATGTAATTTCAGTTCACGCTACAATATTATGTATTTATATTTTAAAATCAATAAATTTTATAAATAATGATTTGCAAATTAAACATCGTAAACAAAAATACTTAAACAAAACAAAAATTAAATTTAGAGTTGTCTATGCCTACTTTAGGTTACCCAAAAACTTACCTATGCTGTTCCCGTAAAATTTAATCATCTTTTACAAAATTTAATCATCTTTTACAAAATTTCAAAATGTCTAGGTAAATTATATTCCAAGATTTTAAGTTATATATATATATATTTCATAGTTGTAGGTTATGGTATAGCCACTTGAATCAACCGGTTTAATTTATTCAATTTCAATAAGACAGGTGACATTTATAAAATAAATATGAAATGGTATAAATTTCAAAATCTTATTGCTCCATTATTTTATATCATATACAAATCAACTTAAAATTCAATCCTTAGCAAAAATTTATACCTATTTTATAGTATTTTTCCAATTCTATCTTATCTCTTTTATAGTGTCAAAAACGTAATGATAAATTTATTATACCTTTTGAAACTATCTTCGTATTTCGTATTGGTATAAAAATAACAAATTATCAAAAACAAAAGTAACTTAATCAAATTTCATTCTTAAATTTTTTCTCGCATCAAAATATTGTAAATATTTATTTATTTATTTTTTTTAATATTGTGTTTAAACTCCAATTTCATTCCTGTTTTGAGGAACAAAAAAAAAACAAAAAATATAAAACTATATAACTTCACATTTTCTTTTTCAATAGTATCCTGTATGAAATACAGTATTACCGTATTGCTATTTGGCACTTTGTATATGTATAGAAAGAAAAAACAAGAAAAAAAAATGAGAACAAACAACGTCTCTATTAAGTTTTTTTTTTCAATTACTACTAAAAGCACATATACATATACTTACATTAAAATTAAAACTTACCTATTTACCTACATATTTTGTATTTATATAAATGCATAGGTATAGGTATATGTATATTGTAATTCTTAAAGTACACATA
The DNA here is from genome assembly GCA_947095535.1 of Poecilobothrus nobilitatus. Lineage (NCBI taxonomy): Eukaryota > Metazoa > Arthropoda > Insecta > Diptera > Dolichopodidae > Poecilobothrus > Poecilobothrus nobilitatus. Next base: position 319,468,870 of record OX352772.1, on the reverse strand, counting down.
ATTATTTAAATTTGTTTGTACATTTAAAAAATCCATAGAGTGGAACATAACGTTCGAATACTAATAGTATTGTTTTACCTTCCGCAATATATTAATTAATTTTCATCTACTTTTTTTTTTTTTATTATTTTTTAGTAAATTTTTTATCCTTTGGGGGTGTTTTCGAATAATGGAATAAATAAATTTAAAATTTAACTAATAAATAATTATTATAATATAGATAAAATTATGAAAATTTTAATAAATCTAAAATTCGTTTATTTCGTTGATTTTTTGACAGTAAACTTAAGTCCAATTTATGGTTAGTTAGATAAATAAAATTAGTGTAAGATCTACAAGACTATCAATAATAGATAGTGTGCATATATTATAAGATCATTATCTCACTGTCGGCAAATTGATTATGACTCGATTTGATCATACAGTCAACTAATTTTCATCATCCCATACAAAATGTTATTTAATTTTACAAGAAAAACAATATGAGTATGACATTATGATATGAAATTTTTTTGTACCTAATTTTCTTTTAATTAGTCAAGGTCGTAGTTCGGTTATATTGTCAATTTTAATTTTTTTATTTTATACATATGTATACGTATTATATATATACACATTATTAGGCATATATACATATGATTTGGCAATATGTATATACAGGGTGTTTCTGACTCGATGGTCTTTCTTGAAATGGATGATCGGGCATATAGAGACGAACAAAAAATTGTATTGGATGAGAGGCTCTATTCTGGACCCTTTCGGAGATATGAGGGGTTAAAGATGATTTAGCCACTTTTCATGAAAAAATCTATAATTTTTGAAGAGTTTGCTAGAGATAGATAGAAAAAATGCATTTTGTAGAGTAAGTTGTCAGCTTTAAATTTTATGTACTAATTATCCTCATTCCCCATATACCGAACAGTTACAAAGTTATAAAGGTTCAAAATGATTTAAAATGAAAAAAGTATGTTTCAAACTCAACTTTCTTTTGAAACACCCTATTTTTGGATTACTTTTTATAGAATATTTCGAAACACCTTTTCAAGCTCTATAATTAGTACTTAATAACATTTTCTCTATCTCTAACCGTTTTTGAGATATGAAGAATATAAAAATGTGTTATAACACACAAAATGTGTTAACACCCTTTGAAAATAACATACTCTTCTATTCTTTATATCTCAAAAACGGGCTTCAAAAGCAAATTTTCCAAAATTTTGATTCCTTTGTATCTCTGGAATACTTTTAGTCATAGAACTTAAATTTTGAGAGGAGAAATGTCTGCATAGTGTTACCTCTGAAAAAAAAAAAAATGTTTATCTTCTCTCGTTTTAAGAGCTATAAATTAAAATTAACGGTTAACAGTTTTTATTAGCGTTTCCTTAAAATTGAATAAAGTTTTCCATTATTTTTTACATTTTTTCCTTATATAGAACAACATCATCATTTTTGTTCTAAATTATCCTTCCAGTAACATTCAGTAACTCTTCATATATACAATTTTACTTTCTTACTTCCCAAATCCTCAAACCAAAGAGCACATTGTAATTGTACCAAAGGTCCAAACTAATGTTTGGTTGAAAAAGGTTGTAACGTTTGGTTGGTTAAGGTCCCATACTATTAAAGAGAATTGGCGCGTTGTTCTCATTGGTGTCTTCTGAGATTCTCTTCCGACCTAGCCTCGCAAAAAAAAAAAAAAATTAAAATATTGATGTAAGAAATTTTTCAAATTTTAAAATGATTTTTATTATCCTTTCGAAAATGTGCTTTTTTAAAAAAATTTGCTTTTACATTCCACCTTCTTTAATTTTAAATTCAATTTGAACAATATTTGAACAATAATATTTCTATATGCATATGTATGTATGTATGTACATACTTTTTTTTTATGATTATTTATTCACTCACTTTACCGCTTTGTATCAAGTTTTATATAGTTGTATGTATAAAAAATATGTATATATTGGTAGTATTTACACATATCTAAATATTTGTTTGTGTATGAGAAGATGAAAATATAGGGACGAATTCATTTTATTATTATAATGAATGTTTTGTTTCATTTGTAGCCTATTTTACATTTTGTATAACGGAACGTTAAAAAAAAAAGAAAAAGAAAATAAGTTGGATATGAAATTATAGGTGGAAAAATTAAGTCTTTTTTTTTTCAACGAAAGGTGGTAAAAATTTAACTAAAACAAAAAAAAAAAAAAATCTTTTAAAATTATTTTATGTTTTTATAAGTAGTTTTTAATTATTGTTAAATTGTTAAATTAAAAGTATAAGGAATAACGAATAACACTTACATATATTTTTTTTTGCGCATGAAATATTTATATAAGATAGGTATATACATATAGGTAATATGAATATAATGGTGGTATGTAGATACATATTTAATAAATTGATTGTTTATTATTTCTTTATTATATAATATAATATAACAAAAAAATTTCTTATGAAAATTTACAAAAGGAAAATTTAATTTTTAAAAATTACAACTTGTGTCTTTTGTTTTTTTTTTTTTTCCCGGCAAAATGGTTTCATTCCTATAAAATAATAAATTTTTATTGTTTATTTAAAAATATTAATTAATTTTCGTTGTACCTAATATAATTTTTTTTTTTTCAAATATTAAAAATTTTTTTTTGTAAATTTTCATGAATCTTAAATAATTTTATTTTTAAGATACTTTTTGTTATTATTATTATTGAATACGAGATTTTTAATTTTTAATATGAGGATTATTTTACTTTTTGGGTTATTATAAAAAAATATATATGTAAATAAAATATATATGTACGTTAAGTCGGCCGGCAGTTATAGTAGTTAGTTAGCATTTATTTTTTAATATATCCTATCAATTTAAAAAAAATTATCTATTTTTAATACATTTCAATTTACAAATGAAAATACATTTTTTTAAATAATTCTGGTAACAAGTATTTTCTTTTATTTTTCAAATCTAGACTGTGACATAAAAGTTGTTATAATTCTACAAATGAAGAATAACGTTTGACTCTGAATGTTACGCGTATACAATAACTTTTATTCGGCCATTTTATTTTTATTACTTTAGAATATTAAGACAGAGTTTAAGAACCATTTTGGATGATATTAGATTTACCATGGCCTAACACTGGTAAATTGACTTTTTTTTTGGATAGAAACATTAAAATATCAATTAAAAACTCATTTTAATTTAAAAATAAAATCTCATTAAATTTACAAATAAAATATAATTGTTAATTTATTTGATATTGAAAACGAAGTAGATAAATTGAAAAATTCACTATCTGGCCAACTACTGGTACATCTAACCTATGCACTTATTATTGCTGATCTAGTATAGAAACTTAAATATAAACAATTATACAAAATTATTTCGAAATAAAATCTATTGCCATAAGAAAATAATTCAGCAATATTTAAAAATGTTTTCAAATAACTTTCAAGAAAATGTGATAGATACTTACATTATTAAGTATCTATCACAATTAAATCGACAATAAATTGTATCTTATATAATATACAATTTATATTATAATATACAATTTATTGTGGATTTATTTATAATTGTATATAATAACCTATAGCAACCAAAATTCCTTATTGTATTAGAGTTACACATTGTAATAACTTTTAAAAACAAAAAAAATGAAGTAGAGATGAAACCGTCAGAATAACGTATAAATAACTATCCTATATAATTTAAATATTATTTTTGATTGGTGGTGCATCATGCATTTGCATCTATATATAATTTAAAAAAGGATAATATACTTTTCTGGTCAAAAAAAAAATATATATATATATTTTTGTATTATGGATAGTACATTATTATTTTAAATAATTTTAATATTTTTTTAATTCTATATTTAATGGTGTTGGAAATTTATTACAAGTTATATAACTCAACGGTATAACCCAAATGGTAAAATTAAAAAACAGAAAAAAATACGCATAGTTAGGTACCTACGCAATGAAATTAATATTTTAAAAATTTAATTTCCATCCTTAGTCCTGTGTAACATTATAATGTTTAAATAGTTATATGGTGTTTATGTTATTACTCTATATGCGAGGCGAGGGGTTACCTTACATATCTTACACATAAAAATGGTTTCCAATTTCTTGATATCTTTTAAAGGTAATCACCATTCTTAAAAAATAAAAATAACAAATTTATAATAATTAATAACACCGCCTTCTTTACAATTCATAAAAATTCTAATTTAAAAAAAAATAAATAAATTCTTCAAACAATATTATTGACTTATAAAAAAAAAATGTCCTTGTAAAAATTTTGATTTTAAATTTTGATAATAACAATAATTTTAAAAATTCATACATAAATATTTTCTCGGTCTTTATACATATATGTATGTATTATATAAAACGATAAAGTAACAATTATAAAAATCTACGTCACATAAATGAACATATTATTTACTTCAGAATATATTATATACAAATCTTACATACAACAATATATAATTTTATGTATATGATAATATTATATGCGTATATATGTACATATAATATAAATTTATTAAATCTTTAAAGTTCAAGAGTAAATACCTTAAAAATTTTGAACCCACAAAAAAAATTATTTGTTCTTAAAACACATTTTTCTTCAACATACAAAAAAAAAAAAAAATACTAAAAATATAATTTTTATTTTTCTTTGTAAATGTAGCAATTATTATTTTAACCGAAGATCATTTCAACCGTAATGTGCGGAAAACTCAATTCAAATACATGTGTACATAGCTACTATATTATGTATAATACATAATATTTAATATTGTAAGGAGTGTTTCACGTGTTAAAAGTTTCTAAATACAGAATTATTTATGTTTTAAAAATAAAAATTATTTTTTAAAAATTTTGTAAAATAAATAAGAAGACAGTAATGAAAATGAAGAATTTTTAAAGGGTAAAACCTAATATTTTAAAAGTATAAATAAAGGACATTCTAGAGTTATAACTACTTTTGTATCTTTTCATTGTGATTTGATGAAAATGGTGAAAAATTGAAAAACACTTTCTCACTCTCACATTCTCTCATTGAAAAACAATTTTTAGTAAATCTGATAAAATGCTAAAAACAAAACAGTTGGACATAGGTATGTAAAAAATTATGTTTGAACCATATTTTTTGAATATTTTTGTTTAAAAACGTTTGAGGTTGTCCACGTTCTAAAATGAGAAAAATGTAAATTTTTCGAGTCACTTATTGTTTGCTCCTAATCGGAAAGGATTGTAAATATTTGCTCCTAATCGGAAAGGATACAAATATTGTAATTTATGTTCATATCTGAGTATACTTTGAAAATTTTAAATTTCTAACTTAAAGTCCTTTTGACTTAAGATATGAGGATTTATAAAATTCAAAATTTAATAAACAATAAAACAGGAAAAACTTATATTTTTGTGTTAACTTATAAAGAAATTTCTTGTCGTCAGATAGATTGAAAAAATACTAAACAGAAGTGATGAACATGTAATAAGAAATACGAGAGAATGATACCAAAAAGGTACCATATCTGTGCTTATTGTGCTCTTTTGATAAGAACAATGTAAACTACAACTAACCAACCTATATGCATATATACATATATATATAATATATGAATATTGATATTTTACCAAATGTTGTTGGCTTAAATTTCGTACTTTTTTTAATAAGATCTATCTTTTTATACTATAGCATACGGACGGACATACAAAGTGAAACAAAAAATTAACATTTTTTTTTTTTTAAATTAATATATATTTATTAATTAGGAAATGCCGCGACTTTTAATTTAGAATTAAAATATGACAGGCTCCCATATAGTAATACATGGTAAAAACTTAATCTAATCTTATTTGTTAAGAATTAATGAAAATAAATCTTAAACTCATATAAAAGTTTTCAGCTTTTATCACAAAACTAGTGAGGCATGAAGTGCCCATTTCTACACCGTGCAAATTCCGAGATGGTGCAAAACTAAAGAATATGTGGAATACGCTGTACGTCCAATGTATTTCATTCTGATATAGATATGGTCCAATATATAATTTGTAACTTTTAAAAAAAAATCTCAACAGGTTCGTCTTCCATTTACTTTCCAATTTTCTTCTCTTATCCTATTTACCTCCAATTACACTCTCATTACCTAAACCTATAATCTCTTGTATGAAAGAATCTTTTCTTATAGAGTTTGAGTAGCCTGTATACAATAAAAATAAAAAAGAACAGCCATATATGAAATTAAGAGAAAAATCAACTTAAGGAACAATAATATTATATTGTTATAAACCAATAGTAAAACATTTCTGAGACCAATGAAATTGAAAGCAATGACTGGAAATCGTATACAATAACATATACACCCCTATTCTAAATTCGATCGTGAAATGTCTAAGAAAAATTAGCTACGATACAACGTACTATTTTTAACTATTCTAAATTCCATCATAAATGAATTTCAATTTTAAACTAGAAAATCCCCTGTGCAATTGCACAATTTCTATAGAACATTTACGGAACATTTACTATAGAACATCAAAAACATTTACGGTAGCATACTAACTCCCTTAATAAACTACCTAAAAATTTCATTTTTACATCAGCACCATTAAAAAAATGTTGAAATCACTTACTTACTTGTAATAGAAAAAAAACATAAAACAAATCTAAACACATAAAATTAAAAATGTTAGGTACAGTTTATTAATTTTTTCTCGCCGTTTTTTCGTGGCGGTAATTTTGACAGTTTTTTAATCATTGAGAAAAAATGGTCCAAGCTAAAAACACATTCAGGGTAAAAGTTCGTGCCGATATCTCAAAAATTGTTTGAAACACATGTATAAAAGTGCACAATAAAAACCGGCGAAAAACCAACCAACACCAACCGCTACGACATTTTTTTTTTTTTGTTACATTTAAAACAATACCAATAATCGAAATAATTTTAATATTTGTTAAAATTTTACCAGACTCTCTATTTTTCTTTAGTTTTAAAAAAAAATTTTTATGTCGATGAAAAACAGTTGTTTTCGCCGCGAATTACTTTAATTACCAAAACTACTTTCAAGTCTTTTGCGTTTATTTTTTTTTGCTTGAAAAAAATTTGCTGAATTTATTTTATTTAAATGTACTTTAGAAGAGGTCTTTGGTATATTTAATAAAAGATTCATGTCTATGATAATGTAATTTCATAAATTTTCGGGGCCTTTTTTTTGTGACGGTCGTTTTCGACAGCTTTTTAATTTAATGGTCTAATAATAAATTAGTACAAAATTATGAATCTTTTGTGAGAGAAGGCTTCTAAAATGATATTTTCTATGTTATTTTTTTTTTTTTAAGAAAAATATCCATTTCTATAATATTTAGTAATTTTCTGACTTCTGTTATGAAATATAATTATTTAAGTCAGCCGAATTTTATATTAATAAAAAAATTCCGAATATTTTATGTTATACCAGAAAATGTAGCTTAAAAATCCAAATTTCAACCTAAATAAACAAAACTATTTTAAAGTATGTTACGAAGCTTTTACCAGCTTTTATACTAATGAAAACAAAATCAAGAATAAAATCGGCCTATTATTTTTTTCTTATAAATATGAGGTTTACTATAAACTTTGTTCACTCTCACTTTTTCACTTTCAGACGTTTTAATTTTATTAAGAGTATCAATTTTTATTTTTTTCAAAACAATAGATTGAAAACGCCAACAGAAGATTAATAATTTATTTTTAATTTACCGCTGCGACCAGTTCATAATGGACGTGGCGGTCAAATTTAAAAATTAAAAATTTGCTGAATTTATTTTGATTGAAAATGTGTTTTTCAAGTATGTACTTTTCCTTTTTTGACTGTACTCACTTTTAATGGACGGTGTGTGTCTCTGGTAATACCTCTAGTGGAAAATTTGGTCTCCGGTAATAATATTTACTAAATTTATTTATATTTTTAATGAACTGTTTGTGTCTCTTGATATTACGATATTACTTTGAGTCAAAGATTTGTGTCTCTGGTAATAAAATTTTAATTTATTAAATAACTATACAGAAATATCATCATTGCCAGTTTAGTTTACATTCAGTGTGAGTGTTTTATTATAGATATAAAATATATTTTTTTACATGTTGGCAAGGTCTCGCCAACATCTTGTGTATTATATTATAGATGGCAACTTTTTTTCGAAGTTTAAAAATACGTTTTGAAATTTGAAAATCAGATGTTTTGAATTTTTAAAACAAAAGATTTCAAATATTTTTATTCAAAGTAGTGATTGTTAGTAAATAAAAAAATTTTTATTAAAAAAAAAACAAATAGTTTAAATAAAATTGCAAATAAAACTAAACAAAGACACTACTATACGTATGAATATTTCTGTCGTAGACTTTTGACAATTATTTTACATTACGGTGGAATTGAGAATTGCGATGTTACGAAACTTCAAAAAAAAACTTAGAAAACATTTTTTTTTAGGAATTGAGGAAATCGCTTTTTTGTACATTCTCTACGACTTAGCTATACGATGGAATTTAGAATAGGGGTCATAATGTATAAATATTGTGAATAAAAAAAAAAAAATAAAATTTCAAAGTGTTTGTGAGATTATTTAAATTTAATTTTAATTTTTACTTTCTGCAATTTTTTCATCATAATTTATTATCTATTCCTTATTTTACAAAACTTTACTAATGTAACAACTTGTATATTATATTTTATATTATGTTTACACAAGATATTAATTCATATGAACCCATAAGTTTTTCATAAAAATAATAAAATCGTCATACAATAAGCAATAATAAAATTTAATATGAATAGTTATTTTGTTTGTATACATATTACATATACGTATATAATGTATAAATATAATTTTGTACATATATATATTATATGTGAGTAAATCCTTACTAGAGGGAAAAAAAATAATAATAATAATAATAGTAGTGAAAAAGTTATAAAAAATATACCATTTAAAATTAAATAAAATATATATAAACATCATTAAAAATTTTTTAGTGAAAAATTTCAGGCGACTAATTACATTTTATATATAAATGTAAAAAAAAAAACATATATATATATACATATACACATGCAGAGAAAAAGAAAATTACAATTACAGCAACAATATATTATTCGTATATAATAAAAAAAAAAAAAAAGTAATTTAAAGTAAAAAGAAATTTTAAACAACTCTTTAATATGTAAGTCAATCAACTTACTTGTGTACATACATACATATATACATAAGAAATTAACTTTTATAGGAAGAAAAATAAATACTATTATATTATTCTATATATAAGTTTTATATAGTTAAATATTTTTTTTTTTTATAATAATTATTTGTAACATATAACAATAACAGATTTAATTTAATATTAAACAAAATTTATTAAAGAAAACAAAATAATAATGAGCAGAGGCACCGCATTAAAGTACTTGAATTAGAGTAACTATAGGTATACATAAAAAGAACTGTTTATGATTGCATATGGTAGTAAATTGGCGTTGAAATTACTGAATTAACTTCGAATTTGATCGCGTTTTAATCAGAATACGAAGCCTTTTTTAAAAGCTAACATATTTTTAAAATTATGTTATGAAGTTTAATTTTAAAGCTATATGTATATAACTATGTGTTTCATCTTAGAAAAAATTTCATTAATACTGTTCATCTTAAAAGTATCTCTTTTTACAGTTATGTTTGTTTTTGTCCAAATTATTTAAATGTTTAATACTTAAGAAATGAATTTTCGATATTTCAACCTTTAAAATTTTCCACAAAAAATCATTAAAATTTAAATAAAATATTTTGAATCATACTTTAAAATTTAACATTTAAATAAAATATTTTGACTCATCAAATGACTCAACTTAAACTAATTTTGACTCAACTCAAAGATATCCAAATATAAGTCCAGTATAAAAATATAACAGGGGCCTTGGCGGCCTAATGGGTAAGAGCGTATAAAATATACTATAAACATTGAGGAAGTGTGAGTTTGAAACTCACATACGTCGTAAGAGTTATTCGACATTACAGCCCCTTACGATATTTACAGCCACACCTGAACGAGAAAGGCTGTGTAATTTCCTGTCCACATTTATGTAGCAGATAAATGCAAAAAAAAAACATTAGAACAAATTATTAATAAATTGAATTGTACTGCAAATTATTGCAATAATGATTTAAGTAATTGTATACACGTGTTAAAACGTACTGTATCATATAATATTCTTAACAAGGGTACGGTATACATTTGGCAACTTTCATATTTTAGAAACTGGATATTTGATTAGTGAACATTTCGCAAAAAAAAGACACTTAAAAACACGAACACTTAACAAAAAGACATTTAACACAATGGGCTATTAACAAAAAGATATTATTGGCACATTGAACACTTAACAATTGGATATTTGGCACTGAATACTAACACTATACTATATTACTATATACATAACATATACACAAAATATAATATACATATACATGTATAATTAATACCAATATTATAATTAATACCAATATAAAATATTATATGATTTTTTAAAATCAAAATAACAATTATAGAGATACAAAATTTTATTTTTTTTAAGTGTATATTGCTAAAAGATTCATAAATATAGGAAAGGAGCATACATGATATGCATTTAAAATAAGCGTGTTTCTCATTAAATATTTTGAATCCAAATTATTAAGTGTAAGTACCTGTGCCTTTAAGCAGATTTTAATTGTTGTTTTTTATTTTCTTAAATATCTGAATATACCGTAATTCCCATATGATATATAGTACCTATATATAATGCGATGTTTCTCCTCCACATTTGTTTTTTTTTAAATATTACACTTATGTTATATGTCTCAGTTATTTTGGCACAAAAAAAGGCATAAATAAAATTATTATACACAACCACACTTATCTACTTACAACCACAACCACACTTACGCATAGTATAACATTTTTAATTTAAGGATCATATACCAAATTTTAAATAAAAATAGAAAATTGTTGTATAAAAAAAATCAGTTTTTTGTGAGTGTCCTTAAATGAGTTAATTTTCTTAAAATTTTATAAAATGGGCGTACTTTAAGTTTATGTTGATAATTAGGAAGTTCGAGGTAAGAAAAAATTCTCTTTTATTATTAAAATTTAAAATATGATTGCAAAAAATGAAAAATTGTCGTTATTTCTGCTGGTTTTTAAGTGTTTTAATTTTTCTTTTAGTTTACAATTTTACAATTTATTATAATCGAAACCTACCTTATAAAGGTATTTCAAATCTGCATAATTTTAAACAGCAATTATTTTTTAAAATTAGGAAAATATTATTTAATAAAATGTAAATTTTAATTATTTTATTTTTAATAAAAAATTCACCTTCTCTCATTAAGTTTATACCGAGTGTTAATTTTTTGGGTTGTGTTATATTGTAAAAACACTATAGAGGAGTGAAACTAGCACGAGTCCTTTATGAGTCGGTGGGACTTTAATCCACTAAATACCACCTCTCTTTTTTGAACAGATAATAGGTTATATGATCTTTAGTACTCATATATGTAATACCTATGCAAGGGATGTTAAGTTTAGGGAATGAAAATTGAATTCAAATTAACATAAAATAGCATTCAAAATTATTAATATTCACCTTGAATCTTTGAACGCTTGATATATGTAATCCTAGCCTATTCTAGAGAACACTTAAGGTGGGAGATGTATCCATATTCGCGATAATCGTATCACAAAAAAATATCCGTAAGCCGAATTATGCTATCTGGCTCTGGGACACGCTTCTGACTTTAGAACGATAAATGTTTGTGAGCGAATTATTAAATCTTATGTCCTTTAATTTCTTTTACAAAATCTGAAATAAAATCAGTTAATGGTTATGATTTAGGTTAAAATGATAGAGTTGCATGGTATAATAAGAAATAAGGAATTGTAAAAATAGGACAGTGTTAATAAAGTAAATTATGTAAACATTTTTACACAGTTATTTACATGTACACACTTCGTAATTAACTATGAGGATTTATTGCTTTAAGTGTATAAACAATATTAATAAACAAAAAGAAGTCAGGATATAAATATTTATATTTCAATAAATATTAAAACAATAATATATTTCAATTTTTATTTCAATAAATTAAAAACTGTAGGTATGGAAAATAAAACATAAGATCAGCGAGTACAAAGTAAATATGTAATTTAGGTCACCGTTAATATAACGCTCGTAAACAAATATAATATTATATAATTTAATAAATTTTATACATATATTTATATTTTCCCCCTTTATTTTTGACAGCTAACAGTGCTGATTGACAAATAACAGTTCCTTGCAGTACAACTGAATTTTACTTCACTCCATAGTGGTATTTAAAAAAAAACCAAACCCATTTTTTTAACGGAAAAGTTCTATAGAACTGTCAAAAATAAAATAAATTTATGTCATTATTGAAGTATATTTTTTTTTACATTGACTATATGTTTTAGTTGAAAGAGAATGATTAGCAGTACTTAAAAAAATTATCAGTATTTAATGATTTTACCAAACATTTTGCAACAAAATTTAAATATTTGTTTAATAAGTTTTTTTAAAAACCAAAAATAAATAAAGAATAATAAGCGTCAAATAAATTGTCACTGCTCAAATAAGAGTAGTTTTTTGTAAAGCGATTTATTTAAGCGCTTAAAAAAAGGTTCAAAAATTGCTTGCGTTTTAAAATTTTACTCAACTAAACGATTGTTTATGTCAATAATTGAAATTATTTTACATTTCCTTAAATTATTTATAGTTTTTTTTTACAGTTTTTTGCGATATATACACTATTTGTCTTTTTGTTTACGTCTATTTTATATTTCTTGACGTTAAACGAGGAAGAGTGCAGTAGAGTAGACTGTGTCAACTCTGGGATACCCATATGAACGTAATATATGCTGTTTCTATAAAACTTGATCATCTTTTAAAAACATTCAGATGTTTTAGTACCGAACTACAGAGATATATTTATGTGAATTGTGGAGTTGTATGACAGCTCCCCGAATCTATTGCGCCTAGCTTCATTAAGTTCCAAGAAATGCAAGAAGCCTGAACCGGCTGCTTTAGACCAATCAAATTTTACAAAAGTTTTTGGCATGCAACTCGACACTTTTGCACTAAATTTCAGATAGCTAGCTTCAATAGACACTGAATTATTTTCATTTAAAAAGAGAAGTTGTATGGTAGCTACCCGAACCCGTCGCACCACCACAACCAAATTTTGCAAAAGTGGTTGCCATAAAACTTGATCATTTGCTAGATTTCAGACGCCTAGCTTCATTAAGTTCGAAGAGGTGCAAAAAGCCTGAACCGGCTGCTCTAGACCAATCAATTTTTACAAAAGTTTTTGGCATGCAACTCGACACCTCTTTACTAAATTTCAGGTTCCTAGCTTCAATAGACACTGAGTTATTCTCATTTAAACGGAGAAGTTGTATGGCAGCTACCCGAACCCACCGCACCACCACAACCAAATTTTACAGAAGTTGTTGCCATAAAACTTGATCATCACTTGCAAAATTTCAGAAACCTAGCTTGAATAGATACTGAGTTATTTCTATATAAAGATAGAAGTTGTATGGCAGCTGCTCGAACCCGCCGACCGAAAATGTTGGATTTAAATAGCAAAACTAACAATTTTGCAAAAGTGACGTAAAAAAAATTTCAGCCTCCTAGCTCCTTTATTTTTTGAGTTATCGTGCGGACGGACGGACGTACATGGCTTAATAGACTCAGAATTCGATTCTGAGCCGATCCATACCTTTGACACTATATCTAGCTCGACTCCTTTAAGGTGTCACAAACGTAATGGCAAATTTATTATACCCTTGAACATAGTTCATACGGGTATAAAAACAATAATTTATGCGTAAAATGCCAACATTTAATTTATATGCACATGATGAATATGTTGGGGAAAATATGAATATTTAGATAGTTGCAATTTATTAAGATTTATTAGTTATCGATTTCAATAATATTGTACTCTGGCACCATGATGAGTGATATATTGTATAGAGAATGGATAATATGTCATGAGGTCAGAAACATGTTATCAGTATTTGAATTGAAATAATTCACACTCAATTACTCCTTGGTACAGTATTAGTTATTAATTACAATAATATGTAAAATTTCTTAAATTACGATTCAATACAATTCTTATTGTTTATATTTTTCATAATATAATCAAGGTGATGTGAAATAACGCCCTGAGAAATAAAGCCCTGGACTTTTAATATGAAATAACATTTGGGGTTTTTTTTTCTTATATATCTAGAATTAAAAAATAACGTTCCCGCGTGTTATTTCACTTTCAATTTAATCAACGGTTTCTATGATAAATAAAGCCTTGAGGTGTTGTTTCTCTCTCAATTTAATCTACGACTTATTGAGAAATAAAACTTTGGGGTGTTATTTCTCATTAAATGTGTAATAAAATCCACTTTTGTAATACTCAAACCGGGGAAAAAAATTTAAAAATAAAAACAATTCATTATAGTAACTAACCACATTTAAGTAAAGAAGGTTATTACCAAACTCAATTAACAAAAAAAGTATATTCTTCTTTTACAGAGTATACATATAGTGTTGTATCAAAATTTAAATAAATAGATTCTTTTAAAAAATGTATAGCCTTGAAAATCTATTGTGAGTTATAAGATATAAATGTAAAATTGTTCATATTCTTTTGATATGTTTTTATTGCATGTATGACAAAATATTATTTCTATTTTTTGTATTATAACAGTTTATATAAACATATTTATAGAATAGATAAAAATTTTCGCCAATCGTTTGATAGATACTCTCCATTATAATGATGACTCTCAATATAGCAGAAAATCTCCATATAATTAAAATGCACTCAATATAACAGAAACTCTCCAACTTCCAAAATAATCTAATAACATCTTAAAAATATATGTAGATACTTAAAAATTTTTTCACCCTTAAACTTTAATTTTTATTAAAAAGAAAAAAAAAACTTAAGTGTAACACTTAAAATCTTAAAGTTAACAAATTATATTATATATCTACTAAGTTTATTTTCATTTTTAAATTTTTAATTAAGCACTCAATTCTTTCAAAATATTTTTCTTATTAAATTCATATTTTTAGAATTTATTCAACAAACTTTTCCACTTAACCACTTTAATTTTTGTCATGTCAAGGTTAAAAAAAGAAAAAAAATTAAACAATTAAATTTTTGACTATAAAATTTTTTAATTAAATCTAAAATTTTTAACTAAAAAACAAATTTTTTTTTTTTATTATGTGTTACTAACGTAAAACCAGTAGTAGGGTTAAATTTAACATTACAAAGTTTAATATTGTAAGAACCTTAGTCCTTTTTTGTTTTTTACAATAACAACAAAAATAAAAAAAAAAACAAATTAGAAAATGGAAAATTATAAGAATATACATGAAAAAACAAACAATAAAATAATAACAACAAGAATAAATAAAAACAATAAAATAATAACAAAAACACCATTTTTTTTTTTTTCAAATTACAAATGGGTTTATGTTAGTAAACATTCATAGGTATTCATACCAACAAACTTATATTTAACTATGAGAAAAACCTAACTAACCCATTAAACATGTTTTGATTACTTGTACACCAACTTTTTCCATATTGTGGTTTAAAATGATTGTACATAACCCTAATATGTATTACATATAAGTACTAGTATAACATATACATAAATATTGTATAACATATAACATATTATATAAGTACTTTAACATTCAGTGGCGGATTAACTGTTAGTATGTTTTCTTACTTTAAAGAAAACATACTTTGCTAAAGATTTATAGATGCATGATTTGGAATTTTATAACAGCTTTAGTTTTTCCATTTTGATATACTCTCGGAATCCTGAGTATTAGTACTTTAACTTTCTAGGGCGGATTAACCTTTAGTATGTTTTCTTACTTTAAATTGCTAAAGGTTTACAGATACATGGTTTGAAATTTAATAAAAACGTAAATTTTTTCACTTAACACCCTCTCGGAACGCTGAGAATTTTATGTACAAAGTTTTGATAACAGTTTAATAGTAAGTTTTAAGGCACCGGCCATTTATACGAATGTATAAAAAATTATAATTATAAGTTCTTTATAAAAGTGAAAAGGAGGAAGGAAAAAATGTATAGTATAATAGGTGTATACCTTAATAAAAAAAAATAAATATAATAATAAAAACTTAAATTTTATTTTGTAGCCCTCACAGTAATCATTAAACCTTTCTTTACAAAAGTATCTAATTCATCACTGTTCGAATTTTTCAAAATACTAGTATAGAATTATCCAAGGAAAGTGTAACATATGCATATAGGGACAACCTGAAAAACAAAATATATATAATATACGGTGGTGTGTTATAAAGCCGTATGTCATAAAGCCATATTTTAAAAATTCAAATAGGTTATAAAGCCACATGGTGTTATGTTTCATTCGATTAAAAATACTTTAAAAGAAAAACTATTAAACTTTAGAATCCAACTCTAAAATCCCTTCTAATTCAAAATCTCGTATATAAATATATACGTAAATATTCTGAAGAAGGGGAAATATCCTGATTTTATTTTCTACTCTAACATCCCTCCTAATTCGCAATCTCTTTTATACATAATATATGTAAATATTCAGGAATAAGGAAAATACTCTGTTTTTTTAACCAATTCTAAAATCCCTCTAAATCAAAATCTCGCATATACAATTATATATAAATATTTTGAAAAAGGGGAAATACCCTGATTTTGTTACCAACTATAAAAACCTCTCAATATCACATAAATTATTCAATATTTTCAAAAGGTTTCAAACAATTTTCTATCAGCCTCGTGGGTCGTGGCGGCTTTCGCGACCTTTTCTTCGAGCAAGTCTTCATCCCTCCTTAAGCCCTTCCCTTCACAACCTCCTTCGCGTTTCTCTTTTAAGATTGGGATCTGCTGGGCGCGGTGGCAGCACTTATTCCTTCAAAACATTTTTTTTTTGTTTTTCATAAAAATGTATAAATTTTGACAAAATTTATTATTATTTTGCATAGTCTGAAATTAATATTTTTCGTATGAAAATCTAAAATCTTTTTTTTACCACCATGATTTTAAATTCTTTGTTCTATAACAATGAGGTATAAAAATTATTACACGTATATATCTCGTATATCGTACTCGTATATTTATTTGAAGGAATTTTATAGTCGGTTCGAAACCAGGGTTGTCCCTTTTTCCAGAATCTTTACATATATATATATACCGGGAAATCGGATATCCTGATTTTGTAACCAACTCTAAATCATTCTAAAGTATTTTCTTTCATACATATTTCAGCAGCAAAGCTTTCGCAAACATTTTTCAACATCAATCAAACAACAATTATACAAAAAAAATAATTATTTTTGAATCAGAGAATAATTTAATTATGACTTTATGACAGAAAATGTTTTATAAACCATTTTTATGTCCCATTCAAATGAGTCATAAAACCATGTTGCCAATATGACCTTATGACTTATGGCTTGAAGACACACCACCATAATATACACACCTCGCTGTTATGTCAACAAACATACATATTACATTAGTATATTTAACATATACAGATCCTAAGAGGATGATATAATGTGTACATATGGAGTAATATGAAAAAAAAAAAAATAGAAAATTATCTTGAAAATATATACAAGGAGAAAAAGAGATAGAAAACTTTATTTTTCTATTTTTCATTTAAAGAAGAAAATTTTATTTTCAAAATCTTATATAAAATATTTGTTTAAATTCCCTCAAACCGCAACAACATATAAAAATTTGTGTAAAGATGTATAAATATGGATGTATATATATACATATGTAATAACATACTGTTTATAACTTTTTATTAACAACATAACACATAACATAACAGGATACATATAAGCTATTAAGAGAATTGTTAGTAAAACTTTTTTATCCTTACTTCAAGCATTTTTGTTTTTATTATAAAAATTTTTTTCTTCCGTTAGGTTATCTTTTTTTTTTGTTTTTTTTTTTTTTAAGTAGATATACCGTTTTTTAATTTTCAATGTTTTTGTACATCTTTATTCGTCTAACTCTTTATTAGTTTTGAAATTATTTTTTTTTTTTTACTAAATTTGAGAAGTAGAGGTCGTAAAAAAAAACTAAAAAAATTAATCATTAAGAGGAAATTTGATAAGTCAAATTTTATTCAAATAAATAAATTCTATTATTTTAATATGTTACCATTTTCAACATTATCTGTTTTCCTTTTTATATCAATATATACAATACCATTGTATTTGGCTGTTCTTTGATCCTGTAAGATATTAAAAAAATCCTATGCTTCTCTATCTACGATTAAGTAATTTAGAAATTCTCTTAGAACTGCATTAAAATATATTCACTATTATTAGAATAACGATAATATTCTGGTTAATTTTTATTTTATTTCAAATTTTTTTTTTTTTTTTTTTGTTCATCCTTAATTGCTATTATTCTCATAGAGATTGTTTAACATCTAGACTGCATATCCTTATAATGGATTTCATCTGCCATTTGTTTCCATTTCTCGAAAATATTTAGTTTAATAAGAAAAAAAAATAAAAAAATAAAATAGGATCAACGCAATATAGTGAGAAATGAAAAAAAAATGGCTCTTTAAGATATTTCCCCATGAAACCAGTTTTTTTTTTTTTTTTTGTCAGTTCTTCTATAACATTTTTTTTTAATTTTTCCGTTATATATATTTTCGCCTTAAAAACATTCCTTTTTTAACCGTTACTTATATTTATATTTTTCCTTTCTTTTTTTGTTTTTTTTTTTTTTTAAAAGAAGATTCATGAATGCAAAAATATCGAAATAATTAGATCGAAGAAAAAAAAAATTCAAGACAGATATGAGTATAGAACACCTAAATGAAATGAATGAATGAAAAAAAAAGAAAACGTGAAAGAAATTGGATAAAAAAAGATAAAAAAAAAAAGGAAAAAATCTTGAATGTAAATTGTGTTAGTGTTACAATTACGGTTTCCATTTTTTTTGTGTTTTTTTTTTTATTCTTTTTTAAATTATTTCCTACTATATTTATACTTATATTTGCACAGATTTAATTATTTAAAGTGAAGAAGAGTTCAGTTTATGTATTTAAGTAAAAGAATGGGATTTTTTTTTTTTATATATAAATGTGAAATTTATTGTGAAAATAAAAAGAAAAAAATGTCTATTTAAAATAATCGAATTAGTATTTTTTTTTTCATTTTTCCTATATTTTTCAATTCTCCTTCATCCTTTTTTTTTTACTTTCAATGACATTTAAATAAATTATCTACTAAATATTATTATGAATGAAAATTAATGGAATAAAGGAGGAAATGTAAGGTGTGAGATGTATATTATATCATTAAACACAAGAAATTATTTTTTAATTCTTCTGTTTCAACAATAAGAATTGTGCTGTATTTTTTTTTTTATTTTATATGTTATTGACTCTAAATATAAATATTTTTTTTTAGGGTTTTTTGTTTTAATTTTATTTATTTAAAAGTAAAAAAAATAAGAGAATGAAACAAAATTTAAAAATGCATTAAGTACAAATAAAATCATTAAATACTTATAATAATAATAATGGATATAATTAAGAATGATTTAGTGTCTATATATTTTTAGAGATTAAAGGTTGTGTTAATTGTGGTAAAATAAAATTAGATAATTGTAAATGAATCGAAAGAAAAAATTTTTAAATAAATTAATTTAATTTTTTAAATAATCGAATATATATATATATTTTTTGATTGATGGATTAAATTTAATAAAAGATTTTAGATTAATTTAAAAAAAAAATTTTGGGATCTAATCTTGATGTAACTGTTAAATCGCGTTATATTCAAATAAATATATCATTGTAATATAAAATTTAATAATAGCATTATGAATGAAATTTTATCCATAGCTATTTATAACTGTAAAAAATAGAATAA
Organism: Poecilobothrus nobilitatus; assembly: GCA_947095535.1. Classification (NCBI taxonomy): domain Eukaryota; kingdom Metazoa; phylum Arthropoda; class Insecta; order Diptera; family Dolichopodidae; genus Poecilobothrus; species Poecilobothrus nobilitatus. The sequence goes on along the minus strand of OX352772.1, from coordinate 319,448,826 downwards.
TAATAATAAAAAAATAAAAATAAAAGTTCTGTAAGAAAGTTCAATTCAGTTTATTGGACTAAACATCGTTAGGTATAAACTGAACTTTCTAAACTATTTCTCAAAACTCACAAATGTTTATATTAAAAATTTAAAAAAATGGTCTGTGAGTTGAGAGAATAATTTATAAAAACCAAATCCCCAAACCAAAATCGTGTTTTACGTCTAATAGGTGACCCAGTTGTGTAGGTAACTCTAAATCCTTTTAACAGTTTTGTAAATATTGAGGTAATTTCAATAAAACTTTCCCCAAGCCCAAAATCGTGTTTTACACCTAATAGATGACCCTACCAGGGTTGCATTGTAATCCTTTTAGCATTATTATAAATATTGAAGGAATTTTATTCTTTTATAGAATATATTTTCTGAATTATGATACATGGTCTATTGTGAGAATCGTAGAAAAATAATTTCAATGTATTATGGTGAGACAGCAAGTGCTTATTGGAAATTCCTAGATTGTTTTAAATTGGTTTTCGAAACTCATTCGTTGTGGTTAAACTTCCATAAAATATGCTCCCATCTGCGAGTAATGTTCCCTTCTATGACTTGCAACAATTCTTAAAATTAACCTTTTTTAGACTCTTTTCTAATTAATTCTCCAACTACTTCTTAATATTCTATTTCCCTGCAGTTTTCCCTCTCCCATTTAGCTTAATCTATATTAATATAAAGGAATCTATGCCAGATGTTTAATTAACGCATAAAAAAAAAGAAGAAAAATCAAGGTATTTTTAATCATTTTGTACATATGAATCAGGTCATCATTAAAATTATCTGAACGAAATATTTTTGTATAAAAAATTTTATGTAATTAACTTTTTTTCAAAATGGCTAATTCACATTATAATAATATGTACATTAAGTGATAATACATGAAGATTTATTTAAAAAACAAAAAAAAAAAATACTTTAAATTATTTAACAACAAATTTATGAAATTTAAATTTAATTATAATACGATCTTTTATTCAATTAATTAAACAGCTTAGTGTTACTTCAACTTAAATTTTAAAGAAAAAACAAGTTCCAAAATATGGTAGACGGCTTAGGTGCCTCCTGTATCATGGTTCTCGTTTTATTATATTATGGTAGAATAACCAAACATCGAGGAAATTATTGCCATAAAACTTGTTCATCTTTTGCAAAATTTCAGACGTCTAGTTTAAGTTCCAATATATACATATATTATATTGAAACAGCTAATTGAATCTGTTGCACTAGAAACTTTATAGAAGTAGTTGCTATAAAACTTGAAATAAAAAAATTTTTTTGAAAATTTCAAATATCTAGCCTAGAAGTCCTTGCTTCAATAGGCACTAAGTTCTTTTCATATAAATAAAAAAGTATGTCCGCTAATTAAAACGACGGTCGGACTTGCTCACTTTAAATATTGATTAAATTTTATTACAAAAGTGAAATAAAAAATTAAAATTTTAGAGCTCCTTTAGTTTTTAAGTTATTGTGCCGAAGATCATGCATAGCCAAATCGATTCAGAATACTTTGTGATATTTAGCTCGTCTCCTTTAAGGTATCACAAATGTAAATGCAAATTTATTATACCCTGAGTACTAGATACGTTGGATTCTCTTATCAAATTATTTTCGAACTTAATGAACTATATATATATATATATGTATATGTACGAGTATTCGTTTAAAATTCAAAACGCTTTCATCATAACAAAAGTATAGCAATAAAAATATTGAAAATTTAAAACAACTAAATTGAAATTACTCTGGACACATATTTTGAAACAAAATTTTCCACCATTTCAAAGTTTTTTTTGTTTTCTTAAATTGAATTGCGTATATTTTCTGTTTCATTTATTCCACATAAATTTAAAGTTGAACTTTGTCAATTTAAATTTTATAAATACCCATTCTTCGTTTTGTTTTTTTTTTTTTTTTAAATAAAACACTATTGACCTACTAACACCAATGCATACTTTAATAAAATTTTAAGTAAATCAGGATATATAATTTTTGTTTATATTTCAAAGAAAAATAACAAAATTTTATCTACATATTGACTATATTGAAATGATCTACAAAATTAATAAAATGAAAATTAAATTTATATTTTTGTACAAATGGTTTAGTTGTTTGTTTGATGTTTTTCGTTTTTCTTGGATATGGTCCAGTATCGACCACTACCTTTTATCCTTTTGTTATGAAAAAAAAACCTTTCACTAATAGAAAAATGTAGAACAAAAAAGCAAAAAAAAATCCAAAGGAAAATAAAATTGTTTTTTATTTTTTTTTAAGTTTCTGTATTCTACGTACAGTTTCCCAATTTCCTATACTTTTTGTTTTGTATGTATTTTTTTTTTTTAATGTTTCTGATTGTAATTTGCTGTTTTGCAAGAAAACTTAGACTTCAATTTTTGCTTTACCCTTTTCGCAATGCTTTTTTTTTTTTTAATGTAGTTTTTTTTTTGTTTTTCAATACTTAATGTAAGGGAAAACATTATTATAATGTTCATTTTGGGAAATTGACTACAAAAAAAAAACGAAAAAAAAAAAAAATAAATAAATAAATAAAAATAAAAGAAATCCATCCAGTTTGTTTCTGTGTTTCTGTAACTTTATTTTCTTTTCAATATTTTATTTTTTATTTTTCTTTTCTTATTTGAATGTATATTTTATTTTTCACAAAAAGGAGTATTATTGTGGTAATATTTACTTTACTTACAATATACACACGCACTTATTTACTGTATGTTAAAAATATTATATAAAATACATATAAATGTTCAGTCTACCAATCACATTTGTAAATTGCCTTAAAGGATTTGAGGTACCTAATTATAAATGATATTTTTTTTGTAGTTCAAGGTACGTATTAGTGGCTTTAATATTTTTGATGATTTGTTTATGTATTGTTTGCCAGTCTTAATCCCTTTATTTGTTAATAGTGTTTTAGCGTGCTTTATTTTTTAATAATAGGTAGTTATAATTTTTATAGTCTTCGAAACTTTTCATTAGTTACAAATTTTACAGTTATGTTAAGAACTTATTCAGTATTTTTCTTTAGAATTATTAGAAATAGTTTTTCCAAACAGAAAAATAATTGGGAGCGGGACGAAAGATCGCCATTTTTAATCCTGTTTTTTTTTTTATTACAGGAACATAATATGATAAGTAAAAGGCAAATGTTGTTTTTATAAATATGTATATTGTATGTATGTATATGTGACTTTTTTTTGCCTAAGGTAGGTGGGATTCTTCCAAATACACCAAGAATTCACCTATGGTAGCGTCAGATTCTTACTGACTAAACCCACCTACTCCTTTAGCCAATATAATGGGATGAAACCCCCTCCTGTTAACCCAGTATATTGGCTAGGGAGTAGGGGGGAAATTTAGAAAGGATTTTATAATTGTTTTCAAAATCAGGGTTTTAATAATTTTTTTAGCGGAGATTTCGCGATGACAGCCTCCACTCTTTTAATTTTTTTTTTATATGAAACATAATGTAATTAGAGAGGATTTTAGATTTCGATTCAAAGGAATTTGAGATTCTGAATTACAATCAATTTTAAAGTTGTATTCAAAATCAGAATTTTAATAATTTGCCTAATGGAATTTAGGAGCCGCAACTTTTTTTCTTTCTAATATCTTTTGTTTTAAAATATGCACATTTCAAAACAATTAAAATATTTAAATTGAAGGAAAAAAACAACTAAACAAGGGCGATATTGTCTTGAGAACATGAATATTTAAATTGAAAGATAAATAAATGAGTTTATATAAATAAAATTTAATAAATTATTTATTTTATAATAATATTTAATAATGTAATTCTAACAAAAATAACATTGGAGAAATTCTTTGCGAATATCTAAAATAAATACCAAATACATTTATATTTTATTTTGTAACCAAATGACATTCTGCGTAAAATATCATCCCCTTAAAATATCAATGGTTTGAGCCGAGAATCTCAATGAAATGAAATCACTTTTTTTTTCTTGTCTTTAAATTTAGTCTGTCTCTTCTTTCATTTGAATAATTTAGTTTCAAATTTGGTTTTGACAAAATGCGATAAAATTTGATTAAAATCGATCCGGCAATCCGGTTATTTCCGCAATTCTATATAAATAAGATATACATTTTTGATTCATTTCGAAATTGAGTATAAAATTCTTGAAATTATAATATATTCTATGGAAAAATTCGAACATATTACTATAGACTGTCTTATATTTATCTTTATCTTTGTACCTTTAGCATGCGTATGACTTTTTAAACATAATAAAATATCATGAAAATTTAATTGCATCTGGTAGACCTAAAATAATTTTTAATGTACATATATATTATGTACATAATAATATATACATTTATTTATTTATTTTATAATAACATTATTATTATTATTATTCATTTACTTTTCGAAATCGTTTTCCATATAAAAGAAAAAATTCTATAAAATTTAAAATATATCTAAAGTATAATATTGTTTTTTACACACATTTAAACTAATATTAACATAACATCATAGTATATAATATATAAATATAATATGTATATGATTATGTGCAAATATATTTAAGTGTAAAATCAAAAAAAAAAGGACGAAAGTAAAACAAAAAGGATAATTGAATTTTGCAGTAAAATTAGCCATTAGTATAAACGTAAATAAATTCTATAACAATGAAAACTAATACATGAGTTTTTTAGTAATTTTCTCTTAATTTTTATAGTTTTTTTTTATATATTGGTATTTTTTTATTTGTATATATTTCCATAATATATATTTTATTTATTTATTTATTTTTTTCTTTTTTTTTTTTGATTATTTGTTAACAAAACCCATCACTACCATCATCATCATTAAGACGCATTCACCAATTATAGCAATTTAAAGCTTATATTCTATAAATATCTTTAATATACAGATACAATTGTATATATATCTTTAAATATTTGATATTTGAATCACTCCACTTTTAACACCCTATTAAAAACAAAGAAAAGACTTTATGAAATTGAAGTTGAAAAATTATTTTCTTTCATAGATACTTAAATCTTAGCATATCCGTATTAATAAATAACATTAAATTTAAGATAATTATTTTGGATAATGATAATAGTTTACATACTATAGTGTACATATTATTAAATAATTTTGTAGTGAAAGTTTACCATGATCATTTTTTTTTTTTTTAATAAAAGATATATTACAAAGTCTATTTTAATTTAGATAAGACAGTAATAGAAAATTTTACCTATAGGCTACAGGAACGACTACAGGATCAGAATAAATAAAAAACACATACACTGTAAATAGAAAATACTTCATTTTATTTAACTTAAGATTAAAGTTTATTTTAAGTTTTTGATTGAAACATTTGCAAAAAAAAAAAAAAAACCTATAGTTAAGACTTTGAATTTTTATATAAAATAATTTCGTTATCTTTCGCAATTTTAAATCGTATCTCATTAAGAAAATTTCTGAAAATACTTAATTTTAATATTATTTTCTTAAGTTTTACTAAACTTTTTATCTAATCAAAATAAAATAAGACTAGATTTTTGAGAAATCCAAAATAAAAATTTTTTTCTATAGGTACATCATATAAAAGAAAATGTATTTATTATTTATATACTAAGATTTAAACTGTTGTGGTATAGCTATGGTATAATATGGGTTAGTATCACAAGCCTGTATTTCATTTGATAGAACATGTGATGTACTTTTCAACAATTACAAAGTATTAAAATGTATTCTTGTAATATTAATAATAGATATACATATTTTAATAATAAAACATTATAAAAATAGAATATGCTGCTCCCAAACAGTTTCTAAACATTGAAACCCAGATTTTGAACTCAACTCTAAAATTTCTCCTAATTATTGTTTTATATACATATTATACAAACAAAACGTTTAAAATAATGTTTGTCATCCCTAACCCTCGCTAAATAACTATTAAATTCCTTCTAATTCAGAATCTCGCTTATGCATGTATAATTGTATATATAATTATATATATTCTGGAACGTATAACCCTGATTTAATTTCCAACTATAAAATATCTTTTAATTTGTTATAAATATTTCAATACAAATAGCTCATAATCCAGTGACATGTATTTCTCCAGGTAACTAATAAAATACAGTCAAAAGACACTTGAGACAAACGCAATAACAGTAGAATAATAAAGAGTCGCTAGAGAACAAATACTAAGAAATAAAAACTATAACCTATAGTTAAACTGCATTATTTATTCTTTGTTTATTTATGTTTTTTTCAGTTGGAACTTAAATATACTATACTCAGTTAAGTTTATCATTAAAAACTAAAAAGTTTTTTAGTGACAAATCTTTTAAAATTTAGGTAAACACTCTGACATTAATCTAAAAAACTTTCAAAACTTTTTACATCAGACCAATATCATTTAGTCGAATAATTTTAAGGAAACTTAACACAAACTTTTTAAATATATTCTCCTACGTTTTTAAGATACTTTAAACCTATAGAAGCTAGCGTTTACTGACGGTTTAGTTCAGGCTTCATCAAAACAAAAATAAAACAACAATATAGTAAAAATCTATAGAGATAAATCTAATACAACAGGGTAATTATTTCTGTTTAAATTTACTGACCATATATTTTTTTTAAGTTTATTAATTTTCTTTTTTTTTTTGTCTATACTACTATTAAAATATTTATTTTAAGAATATTAAATTTAATCCTGCCAAAATATCACGTTTCAATATCAGAATATATATAGTAACAGTATTATGAATGAAACATAATATAATATATTCAATCATTCTTATATTGATCTCTAGTATGTATACTTACTTAACGGTGCAGTGACAGAACGCTCGAGGAAATAAAGCCCGTGGGCTTTAATTCTAAAACTTTCTTTTTTGAAAGAATTAAAGCCCACTCAGTAACACAAAGGTTACTATCAAAAGTCTATATTTCATTTGACTGGATTTTATTTGGTGACATGTCAGAAGTCCCATTAGAACTTTTGACTCACTTCAATGAGACTTTTGTCTCTGAGATTTTGGGAGGGATTTTAGAATTGAATTGAATCAGGATTATGCGTCTCTTACAGAATATATATATAATCCTCCTAATTCAAAATTACATATACATACATATATCTAGACATAGAATCCTGATTTTGGCTTCAATTCTAAAATCTCTCCCAAAATTCCTGACAATGGGAATATTACTTATATACATATTTTGGGAAAAGCATATAACGTTGATTTTGTAACCAACTTAAAAATCTCTCCCAATTCAGAATCTCGCACATATACATATTAGTAAATATGCTGGAAAAAGGAGATATCCCAATTTTTATTCAAAACTCTAAAATCTCTCCTAATGCGTTTGTTCTACATATTATATTACTCTATTCTTCTAATAACAAAAAATAATGTGGATGTTAATTGCAATTCAAAAGGAATTAAAGGCGGCTGGCAGTATTTCCTCGGACGTTCTTTCACTGCATCTTACTTAACTTATTTAACTATATATGTACATACATAATATTAAAATTGTAGTTTGAATGAAATGAAAATTATATATGAATCCAGTATATAAGACGAGATGGCAATAGAAATTTATTTATTTGATTGTTTATTCAATAAGTAAACATTAAATGAAAATAATTTATTGATTATATATTGTCTATTATAAAAAAAAAAAAAACAAAAAATATATAAGTACAACAAATAAATAAAATAATTAACAAAAATGTATAAAATTTCACTTAAATATAGTGTTTAAAAGCAACGAAGCAGTACATAATTGATAGCCATTTACTATATACATATATAGGAATTTATAATATAATCTAAAAGTTACTACAATGTATATAATATATACTGATTTTAATGTTTATATAATATATATAGTTAATATATTTATAACATATATCATTATGTATATTTATTTAATATTGTAATATAAAGATAATATATATAATATATATGTATATAATATATACATGTTTGTTTTTGATAAAATTGATGCCAAAAATAATTTTCAATCGATGATTATTTTCAAAATCTAATTACAAATGTATATACAAAACATTAAGAATATAAAAACAAAAAGAAAATTTGAAGCTTTCAATTTGGAAATTAATGCTTCATGAATAAAAGTTAAAAAAAAAATGTTCGAATATTTAATATCTTAAGTAATTTAGTTAATTGAATCAAAAATGCAACAATAAAAACAATTTTTATTGTTTGGAAAAAAAAAAAACGAAAGAAGAAAAGTGAAAATAATTCTATAATAATTTACACTAAAAGATAAAGAAGTTTAAGATTTTCTTAGTTTTTTTTTTTTATTTTTCTTTTGTATTAGAACTTATTTTTGATATGGTTTTATTAATTTCGTTTTCCCTTTTTTAGTCATTGATAAAATAATTTGATACTGGGCATACAAATTACTTTCTATTGAAATTTCAGAATAATTTCAGATTCAATAACCAGTCAATAAATTTTAAAAAATCTATTGTATTCTCCTAAAAAAAAAAAAAGAAAAATTAAAATTAAAGAAAGCAAAAAAAAAATTTAATCTTAGATATTTATTCTATAATCTATCACATTATTTAAATAATTTATTAAAAAGGAATGATATTATATAATACAACGAGCTCTTGAGCTGTTTACGGTGACCTCATGTAACCCGAAATCAGTTATATGTAAACAGTACTTCGTAACCTCACCTTTTCAAAAATATATATCCTTAATGGCGTTTCTCGTCCTTTAAGGGCGAAAAGGATATTTAAAAACAGCCTTACAGTTTTTCGGTTTTTTTTTATATAAACCGTTATAACTCTTAATCTGTTGAATATAATATCCATATGTTTTTTAAGTATATATGGGTAAATTATAGATTTGATAGAGACGTTTTCGACAAGGTATAATAATTGGAAGCTTTTTGGACAAAATCTTGTTTTTAAGAAAAGATATCAAAGATTGTTTTTTTTTTTTTCAAAAATTTTCTACTTTGAAGTCATATATCTCATAAACGGTAACACCTATTACAACTAAATAAACGTTAAAACAATCTTAAGATTATTACTAAATTAAGTGATGTAACAGTTTATATAAAAAATCTAAAAAAAAAACAGGGATGTTTTAAAATTACCTTTTCGTCCTTAAAGGACGACAAGCGTCATTAAGGATATATATTTTTGAAAAGGTAACATCACGAAGTACTGCTAATACATACTAGTTTCGGCCTACGTGAGGTCACCGTACACTGTATCCCATATAACGTATTCTCATATTAATTAAATATTTCAATACATCGAGTTCCAATTATGGTAAGTAAGATGAATATTAAAAAGGCATCCATAAATAGAACATAATAATATATTACCATTAAAATAATTTTGTATAATATATAATGCAGATGATGATAAAGCTTATTGGTGATGGTATGAGTCATCAACGAAATAGTAGTATCTATTTATTACGGGTATATCAGTAAATTCACCATTATGCAATAGGACTGACAATGTTATTTAAAAGTTTTTAAGTAATGAAGATTTTTTTTTTGTTACAAGGGACGATTGAAAACATCAATAGTTATATGGAGAAACTCCACAAAGAAGTTCCTGTTGTTATAGTGTTGAACTGTAACGAACCAAAACCACCAATATTTTAATCAAACTTTAGGATGGGCCTTTAATACCAAACGTACAGTTTAGTTTTCAGATTCAGATAAGGAGTTAGGAAGTATGTTTGGGAAGATTTGGCAACATTTAGAATTTATGAAGGAATTTTACTTACAAAAAAGAAAATATATTCTAAAAACAACATACAATTTTTTAATAATACTTTAAGAAAATATCCTATGATTTAAAAAAAGAAAATATGATGTTTAAAGCTATATTTGTTGTTTCTAATAAAAATGTGATTCTTAAAGTTTTTCTAAAAATATTCAATACAGTATAATTTTTTTTTTTGTATTGCTGTTTCTAATCTTTTCTGGATCTCATTTGTTTTTTGTTTTTGTACCAGGGAATGTTCTTAGAAAGTTCTTTAGTATAAATAGCCTTCCTAAACAAAAAAAAAAAAAGAAAATTTCCCATAGTATATTTTAATACTTTTAATCTGTTAATAACTTTCAGCTGGCATAATAACAGTTATTTTTAACTTTTATTGAGTTTTATATTCACACTCATTTGTTAATTATTGTGGGTCTTTATTTGTTTTATTTTTTGTTTTTTGTTTTTAAGTCTATATTTCGTACTTAAAGTTTTATCTATAATGTTTCATTGTATATTTGGTTTTTGTTTTTTGTTTTTAAATTTAGTGCAATAAAGAAAAATACTGTATACAATAATAACGAATTAAGAAAAATCTTATCAAGTGATTAAAGTTTTAGTTTTTCTTTTTATTTTGAATGTTAGTTAATTAACAATTAAGAATTAAGTATGTATTAAATGATAACTTAAGTATATATAGCTAATATTATAATATTTTAGAAAAAATTTTTGAAAAATTTGTTTCAGGTTTTTTTATTCAATAGTAACAAAAGAATAACAAGAATTTAAAAAGAAAAGAATAAAAGCATATAAGTGGAAATGTAGGTATAGTTGCATATAGGTTTTTAACTAGTGTAACCTAATAGATGGGGCATTTAAATTTTTTAAAATAGTTACATATTATATACAGGGTAGGAAAGGGTAGGGTAGGGTAGGTAGGGTAGGAAATAAATACTAATTTGAAATCTGAAATAATTAATTTAGAAGACTTATATTTAGTATTTTATCAATTAAATAAAATAAAAGGGGTCCAAACCGAAATTTTATTATTTTTAATCTTTTTCTTCAAAAATTTAATTAAATCAAAATCTTTTTTTTTTCATTCTGTTTCATTTGTTTAAATTTGTCCTAAATCCTAATAAATAAATATGCATATATTCTGAAAAAAGCGTATTAACTAACGTAATCAACTTAAAAATTCTTCCTCATTATTTTTGTAAATACATGTTCTCCAAGAACAAAATAGTCAAAATAGTGGTTATACTGCCTTGTAACCTTCGCTAAAAAAATCACCGAAATTCTTATTTTGAAACAAAAGTCTCTTAATTATTTGTATACATACATATTATTCATGCGTTGTATTACATACATATTATTCAAATTTTCATTCGAGCATTGAAAATAGTGGGGTCGACCGCAATTTGAATTCAAATGTAAAGCGATTATAACATAACTCCTAACTATTTTTTTAAATACCTAAATTCCAACAATCAAGCATTGAAAATAGCGGGTGAAAACTCCTACCAAAACTCCTACTAATCAAATTTTTCAAACCCCGTATTTCAAATTTATTTTGGACAAAAAAACAAAGGTTCTTTTTGAAAAATATAAGGTTTTTGCAAAAAATAAATTTTTGGAAATAAAAAATGAGATAATGAAAAAATAAGATTTTAACAAATATAAGATTAAAAAAATGACGATTTTGGTACGGTCCCAAAATAAAATTTATTGATATTTGGTATTCTTTTACGCATAACGAAGAACACAAAAATAACAAATTATTTACCAATTTTAACATTATTAAGTTAGAATAAAAGCATTTTAACGACTATGAGATACGGAATCTAGTAAGATATAAAATAAAATAAAAGTGATAAGCAAACTGAAATAAGCAATAAGAATTTTAATATAACAGTAATAATATAATTATAATAACAGTTGAGGAATGTAAATTTTAGTTTTTTTTTTAAAATCATTTTGTACATTTTTAATTTTCTTATACGTTAGATAACATGGTGGTAATAAACATCAGAATCCAAAAACTCTTGGATTATAATTTTCTCTTAAATTTTTTTTTTTTTTTACATTGATCAATATTATTCTAATCTTAGTTTTTTTTAGATATTTTAATCTTTAAAATCTTAAGACAAAGAGGAAAAAAAATTAAATATCTGTAGCCTGTAATCAATTAAATGTATACATATGAACTGATAAAAAAAAATTGAAATTTTGTTTGATAAAGTTTAACATTACCATGCACATTACGTTAATTGGTATCAATATCAATATACCTAATAACTGAAAGATATTTTTAAATAAAAAACAAGGAAGAGTGTATAGCTAACTGTGTCAACTCTAGGATAACCGTAAGTCATGCTACCGCCATATAAATTAATCATATTTCAGAAAATTTTAGATTTTTGACTTAACTAAATGCCAAGATAACAATATATTTCTGTTAATTTAGGAGTTGTATGGCAATTACTCAAACCTGCTGCTCTAGACTAATCAAAATTTATAGAAATCTTTGGCATAAAACTTACCAATTTTTGACTTGAATTTTAAATATTCAGCTTATATAAATCTTGAGTTATATGATCAAATGAAAAAATAAATTGTATTACAGCTACGCGAGGCTTCTGCTCTAAACAAATCTTTAGCATACGACATAATTTTTTTTTTGGCATAAAATTTCAGAAAAATAGGTTCAATTGACACTATTATTTCCATATAAAGAAAAAAGTTTTATGGCAACTACTCAAACGCTTCATTAGCGTAACTGCCTTTCAATAGCGAAACTAACAATTGTACAAAAGTGAAATGGTTAAAAATTTAAGAATTCTAACTCTTTATTTTTTGAGGAATGGACATACAAGGATGACTTAATCGACTCAGAATACAAAATTCAGCAAAAAGATATATACATACATACTTTTCAATACCAATCTCGTCTCCTTCAAGATATCACAAACGTAATAATAATATTTAAATTTATTATTATTTTTAAAAACTGATAATGTATAATTATATGATAATATTTACTTAAAACAATATGGTGTATACTCGTACCTATTTATTTCTTAAGCGGGCACCTTTAAACTGTATTGAATAAATTTAAAATATTTAACACAGAAAAATACAAACAAACAAAAATGTACATATATTGTAAAAAATTATAGGTAGCACTAAAAAATATTTAATTTTAACTACTATTTTTTGTAATCATTTTTAAAAGTTGTTTTAATCTGCTACTTAAGTGAATCAACAAAATTTCAAAAAGCAAATAGCAAAAACAAGAAAAGTCTAAAAATAACAGTAAAAAACAATTGTAAATAATTGCAAAACAAACTGTAATAATTAATAAGATATAGTTAGGTTAGAAATAAATAAAAAAAATTATTATTTGAAAATCACATTGTAATGTCAAATGTGACTGTCATTCTTAACACGACACAAATTCCAAAAATTGCATACTGTATATGTACACACATTGCATAAATTTCGTAAATATTTTGAGTTCTTTTGATGTTAAAATGTCAAATTAAAATTAATTAGCTTTAGGCTAAGAAATACTTAATTTGTTGAGTTCAATCCACAATGGAATTTATATTGTTTTAGACAAGTTTTTTGAAACAAAATTTTTAATAAACTTTGATATTTCATGGTAGAAGGAGGAAAACTTAAAAATATTTATTTTTACATATGTATCTGTGCGGATTGAAAAATGTCATGTTTTTCCACAAATTAAGATTATAAACAAAAAAAAAAAATTAATCCGATTAATGTATAAATTTAATCGTTTTGATTATTTGATTATGTAAAAGTTTGTTTAATGTCCATTTATTTTGGAGGCTTAGTTTTAGAAAATTTTTCAAAAAATACTTTTTTTTTTTTTAAATCTAATTATTAGATTCATCATATTTTGTTCGTCTGTCGTCTTGTCAGAATTTATACGCCGTTTAAGATACAGAAATGAAAATGTAACCAAGAATAGATCTTATTAAAAAATTTATTTTATTGAAGAACTTTTTTATATAATTAGAAGCGCACCCGTTAAGAAGCTACAGCTACTGAAAGTTGGAAAAAGTCATATTTTCAAAAATATTTCAAGTTCCAATGAATATTTTTCTAATTTAAAAACGTCAAACTATAACAGGAAGCTGATAAGCCTAATATTTTTTAAGTTCCTGTGGGTTATATACATATTTTTTCAAATTTAGTTTTTAAATATACTGTTATTAAACTAAAATATTTATATAATGTTTCTTTTTTATTTTAAATACTAAAACAAAGTTTTTTCAGTACTATATAAGTATTATGTAAGTACTATATAAGTATTATGATGCACCATCTATAATAGAAAAAAAAAAATATTTTTGTACTTTTGAGTGAATTTATTGAAGTGTAGGTATTAACTTTTAAATATTTTTAATTGCATTTTTATTTTATTCTGTTTATTTTTAATTTAAATTATTTTTCATGCAATCATTTTTAATTAATACATTTTAATATTCATAAAAATTACGTAAAACTACTACGAAATGGATATTCGTTGTCTGTTAACGGTAACGTTGCGCTACATGTAGAAAATTTCAACTCATTAGTATGATGAAAAATGAGTTAAATTTGAGTATAAAAATTTCATTTGTCAACAAAAAGTTATTCGTAACGCATACAACTACAAAAAAAAAAATTTGTCATTTTGTATAAAAATATATTTTTCAGACAGATCGCTCATTTTTTTTAAAGTTAAAATCTTTTTATTTTTGAAAAATATATGGCTATTGTTTTCAAAATATACTCATAGATATTTACATACTCGTATATAAAAATTAGTGCTCAATTAAATATTTTGAATGTGAGTTAGTTAGCTTAATTTTCAGTTATTTTTATAATCATTTAATCATTATAATCATTTAATTTGAATTGTTATTTAATATTTTTTTGAATGATATTTTTATTTAGGAATGTTTAAAGAGAATTACAACTTTAAAAAAATTAATTTATTAATTCAGATCAAAGCAAATATCTAAGAATTTAGAGTCAAAAGTTACTTCAGTTATTTTTTGCTAATAAAAAATTTAGTAATTTTTTTGTTAACATTTATTTGAATAAAATATAAAAATAAACTCCCAGAAAAATAAAATATAATAAATAAATAACTTTTATTCAATTATAATGTTATAATATCATATAATTTTTATAATATCGTAATTTTGAATAAATTAAATTCTAAAAAAAATTGTTTAAATATTAAAAACTTTCATATAACATGTACATAATATAAATAATAATAATTAAATTCAAAAGTTTAACACCTTTTCTTTTAGAATTGATGTTATAAAATTTGAATTTCTATTAAATAAAATGTATATATATATATCATATACCTATATATTATGCCCTTGTGATTTTATAAAAAAAAAAAAATTTGGTTCATGTTGCATTAATTTAATTTTCGGAAGACCTGTTCTTTAAAAAGTAAAAAATTCCTATAGTTATACAAAAATTATTCATAAATTGCGAAAACTAATTACTTCAATATCTACATACTACAGTCTATGCAATAAATTCGTATTTTATTTGTTTATTCATTCATTTGTTAACTACTGAATTTTTTTTTTTCCTTTTTGGTTGGAATAATTTTTACACAAAATTCGTTACTAAAAAAACAATTTTTTTTTTTTTTGTTTTCCAGCCAACCATCATCAAGCTCGGCATACAAAAAGTAACACAAATAATTTTCAGTAGTTCTTTCATATTTTTTTTTTTTTTTTTGAGAAAATTTTTTCTTCTGCATCGGAATTATGGAAAAAATTCCATGAACGTATATATATGTATCCATGTTAACTCATTAATCCTTACCATCCATATGGTGGTATTCACATATTATTTTGCTGCACATATAATTTTTTTCTTTTATACATTTTTTCTCTTGAAAAATGTTTTTTTTTATTTTTTTTTATTTAAATTCATGGACCATGAAATACGTGAAATTCATGACGAAATTTATTAAAAAATGGAAAAAAAAAAATATTAAATTTTTCCTCTCATTTTTTTTTTTTTTACATTTATTATTTGTATGCATGGCAATTGTAAGTAAAAAGGGACAAAAAATAAGGCATTAAATGTAATTTTAGGACAATCTTTTTACTTATAAAAAGTTCATACCGATAGGAACAGTTTAATAAAGTTAAGTATGAGTATCATATTTCTAATTTAATACATTAAGATTTGGTTTAGGTTTTGAAATCAGGCCATTATATTGTGAAACCCTATCATAAAATGCATTCCATTGCTTTAGTCGAGTCTCAGGGGCATCCACATAATCAAAAGTTTTACAATTTCCTTATTTTATACTTGTATTGCAAAGCTTAACTTTAACTTAAAAGCCAGCACCTATGTCCAACAATACAAAAGATTTTAATTTTTACAATAAATTTACTGTCTCTTGATGATTACCACATCCGTTAGGGAAACAAAATTTTAAGATTTTACAAAATCAATAAGCTTTTGAAAAAGAACATTCCTTTCCTTTAACTCGTTAACAAAAAAAAAACAAATTATTTATCAAATTGATATGAATAACATGAAACCCATAAATGATTAGATTATTGCAAAGTAATAAAAATTCACCAAGTTTGGTCCATTAAATCAAAAGTTATTATAAAAGTTTATTTTAGTGCACCTATTTTTATCCGAATTAATCATATTCAAATGGATAAAATTTTTAATTGTCTATATCAAATTATAAAATATAAAAGGTACATTCAGTTATACATTTAGTAATCTTGTTTTTAAAAAATTTAGAAAAGGCTGAAGTCGTTATGGACCCGAAATTAATTCAATAATCTTATACAACCATTTCAAATCTAGTAGATACAATTTTAAAACGTACATGTGCTAAATATGAAACTTTGAAATGTTGCTGTTTATTTTATTTTTTTTTTAATGAAATATAATGAAAATAAATAAAACGGTTCAAAGAGCATATGGTATTGAAGATAAAGTGTCTATAATGCATAAAAGTGAACATGAATACAAAATCTGTAACTTTTCTAAACAAAAATTACCTTTAACTTTTATATTTTTGTTTGAAAAAGCGAGATTTTAATTCAAGCTCATAGTTTTATGCATTAGACTCATAGTCTTCTAAATTCATTTTCTAAGCAACAGTATAATATCTAAATATTTAAATATAATATATCTTTAATTATTCGGACAATAGTCCTTTCTTCTATAAAATAACTTTTCACAATTTATGAAGAAAATTTCGAAAAAAAATAAACAAAAAAAAAAAAACTTTTCTGTTAATATATGAATTACATGCAATTTGATTGAATTTAGTAATTTAAATTTTAAATTACAAAAATAACCTTAGGAACTTGTATTAATATTAAGTAAAATTAGAAAATCTCAAAATACAAAAAAATAAGTCATAAGTATCCCTTTTATCCCAAAAGGATAAACAAAAAAAAGAAAAACAAATTATTTTACTTCCCTCCCCTCGTAACCCATATTTTTTTTTTTTTATATTTTTTCTATGAGTTATAACTGTTAATGTTCAAATTTTCAAATCAAAGTAAACTTTTCTGTATTAAAGATTGTCCGAAACTCCGAAATTACAAAAAAAAAAAAATTCTTGCACAACATCCTGCACATACAAACAAATAATAACTATTTTTCCTCTTTTACTTTTTTTTTCGAAAATTAGAAAATCATAAAAAAAAAAAAAATCTCAGCACTTCTTTCCATTTCAATTAACAAACTAAAAATAAATGAAAAGGAATTTATACAATTTTATATGAAAAAAATTTTTTTTTTTTTTATAAAAATTCTCAAGTTTATATTTTTGGAATTTATTCTGAATAAAAAAAAAAAAAAAAATAAAAAAAAAGCTAAAAAAAAAGCTAAATAACAAAAACTAATATCCTAAAAGTATAAAAAAATTTCTGGTACAATTACAGGTGCCTATCTTATATATTTCAATATTTGATAAATTTCAAATTTCCATTACTTTTTTCGTACTTTATTTGTACCTACACATTTTTTTTTTTTTTTTTTTTTTTTTACAACGAAAAAGATGTGAACAATTTCAATTTATTTACAATTCCTCTTTTTGCATTTTTTTTTTTTGTTGTTTTTTTTTTTTTTTTTATTTTATTTTTAGGTAAATACCAATTATATGCAAAAATGCATTTTGAACTTTGAATTAAATTTATAAACGAATACACATAGATGTTTTGTACGTGTACATATGTATATATACTCGTTTATGTATTAAGGATATTAAAAAATTTAAAACATAAAAGGAATTTAAATTGTATAGTTCTTGTAATATAAGACAATTTTAAAATTGATTTGGAATAAAAAAAAAAAAAAAAAATTTTTATATTTTTCTGTTTTTTTTTTTTTTTTTTTACATATTATAACATATAACAAAGTAAATAAAGTAAATTATGTGCAGTTATTCAGATTTTCCTTATAATTGATGGCAAAAATTGGAGTTCTGATAAGAAAACTTAGATTTTTCTTTATTTTAGACTACAATTTCCGAAAAACAAAACTGTATACATTTGTTTGTATTAAATGTTTCATTATAAAGCTTTTGGTATAAAAGAATGACTTTGATGTTTTTCACTACTTCTCGTAAAAAATAGAAAATATACGAGGTAAAATATTGTTAAATATTTCTGTAAAATAGAAAATTTTTTTCAAAAAAAAAAAAAATATTTTTATCTTATCTATTTTTAGATAAGGTGATGTAAAATTGAAACATTATAGCTAAAAGTCAATATTTCAAGGAAAAATAATAATTTATCAATGATTACAATGATGGCTTTGAAAAAAATAAATGATTAAAGTGAACTTTGAAAAAAACAAAAAATCTAAAAATTGGCCCGCGTCATAAAATTCGTCATATAACAGTAATTTTTATTAAGTCTAAAAATATTTTGTTTTTTTTTTTCGTTTTAAATTTAAACGAGGGGCTTTCTCGGTGGCCTAGTAAGACCGTAAGAATGTATAAAATACGCTGTAAACACCGAGGTAGTGTCGGTTATTAGAGATTTTATTCCCGCTTTAGGTTATTGGAGAGTTATTCTCCTTTACGACATTTAAAGCCACATCTAAACATGAAAGGCTGTGTAATTTCCTGTCCACATTTATGTGACAGAGAAATGTATTAAAAAAAATAAAGAAAAAAAAACATTAAAAGCATTAAAAAAAAAAAAAATTTAAACGTTTTAATGTGCAGCTAAACAATCAAAGTTTCTTTATGAGCATTTAGGCCCATTTGTCATGTTTAAAAAATTGCTGCCAGCCACAATGAAAACGTTTAAAAACATAAAAATTGCATTTATTTTTGTGTTGATATTTGTTTTATTTATCTAATATATAAGGCAGAAATTCTGTTCGTTTGTTTGTTTGTTTGTTTGGGCCGGATTCACGTAAAAACCACTAGTCCGATTGCAACCAAATTTTTCCGGAACATTTCTAGGACCTAAGAAGATGTTATAGGTTATATCGAGTCTCGAATCATTAACCCATTGCGGCCCCAGAGCATTTTAAAGCTTTTTGGTTTTATCGTTGTCCTGCCTAAACGGTTTGATCGATTGAGTTGAAAATTTGCACAAATGTTCTTCTCACCTTTACGGGTGTACCCAATTGCAATATGTCACCGTGTTCGGCCCGGCGGGCTTCCAAAAATGTTGTGTTTCCGATTTATGTCCAATTTTGTATGGTGTTTTTATGGTCTGAAAAAAACCTTGAGACAAATTTTTGTAAAGTTCCGGTAACCCGTTTGGACATGGGAGCCTAACAAAGTTCATTTTGCTGTCCTGCTTAAACGGTTTCATCAATTGATTTGAAAACTTGCAGAACCGTTGCTCTTTAGCAGAAAAGCTCACTATTAATTAGCTCACTCACCATTAACTCGTTTCGGCACCAGGGCTCAGTGAAATTTTTTAATTTACCTTAATATCGCCCTTAAACGGTTTGACCAATTGAGTTGAAAATTTACAAAAGTGTAGTTCTTCATCCCAGAAGCACACTTAGTTGACTTGTTTACGTTCCATTAACCCATTTCGGCACCAGAACCCAATGAAGTTTTTGAATTTTTTTATTGTCGCGCTTAAACGTTTTGACCAATTGAGTTGAAAATTTGCAAAATTGTAACTCTTTAGCACAGAAGCTTACTGAGTTGAATTGGTTACAATACATTAACTGGTTTCAGCACCAGGGCTCAATGATATATTTTAATTTCTTTGTTGTCGTCTTTCTTTCAAAAAAACTTTCAAAAACTTTCAAAGACTTTCAAAAAAAATTTTCGTTTCTAAGTTTTGTCTAATTTGGCAGGATGAATTTACGATTCTAAATAAAGCCTATGACAAATTTTTGTTAACGTTCGTTAGCCCATTTCCGCACAAGTACCTATTAAAAATATTCTGCCCAATTCTTTGTATTGTTATAATTATAAGATATTTCGAACACTCTTTACTTTTATCAAGACCGTTTTTATTATTCCATAAGAAACCTTTCAATGCAAATTTCTAATATATAAGTAATTAAAATAACCTTATTAAGTATCTTAAGAATACTGTGTTTAAGTCTTAACAACATAACATTTAAAAAACATAGCCATTGTTAAAAAACAGAAACAATCTCCTACATACGCCAATCATCATGTCATCATTCAGAAATACATTACTTACCTGGTCTACCAATATGAGATACATGTATATAACATATTTCCCATAAAATATCGTTGAAATATGTACTTATAGTTTGTATAATGTGCGTATATTTAAAAATACTATATAGATAATCAATTAAATTAGAAAACATATTCACATTTCTGTATAGTATTTAATTAAAAATGAGTAAGTATACATATTTATAGAAAGAAAACTTTACATTTTTATCTATATACAATTTTTACACATATTTTTAGCCAATCAATTGAAAACATAATTAGAAAAAGTAAATGTAAAAAAATTCTGGTAGATTTATAAAGGTAAGAAACAATCATGTATTTTTATATTGAAAATATGTTAAACAGAACCTGAGATGTATACATTTAAAAAGAAGTTTTTTCAAAATTTGAAGAGCTGTCGGTGCTGTAGAATTTCTAACGGTGAGGGTACATAAAAAAGTTGTTCTATAACATTACTGTTTTAAGAGACCTATGCATAGTTAATATTTCATTGCTCCTTAATAAACAGTATATAAGTTTTAACAGACGGAGGGACAGAGCGAACTTAATAACAAATTTTTCAAAATGTGCTTAAATAATTCATATTCATTCACCAATAATTGATAATTCACCAAAACATGAAGTGACATTACTTACAAAAAAAAAATTGATTACATTATGGTCTTTTATAATTTAAATACGATTTTATGTTTCGGTATAAACGAATATTAACGAATATATAACTTTTGTAAAGAGACGGAGGGACAGAGCGAACCTAATAGCAAATTTTTCAAAATGTGCTTAAAAGGATAATTCACAAAAACATGAAGTGACATTACTTACGAAAAAAAATTATTACATTATGGTCATAATTGAAATGCGATTTTATGTCTCGGTATTAACGAATATATTGTGGAAACTCACTTCGTCGTAATTGTATACTCAATAGATTATTGATTCCTTTAAAGATTTTTTGTAGACGAATTGTCTCTAATTCCTCGCTCTGTTTTTTCAATTTAACTAAATCTAATAAAAAATAAAATATAAACTACCAGCATCTGTAAATGCATAGTAATAAGTTAACTATATTAATTAAATTATATTAAAGCAGAAACAAAAGTCAATAATTTTTATTTCATAAAGCCAATAAAATACTTCGAGCAACGCCGGGTATTCTGCTAATAATTACGTATTTACGTATAATTTTATAACTAAACCTTTGTGTTTCTTTTTCTTTTTTGTATCTGCCAACTCTTGTTTTAAATTTTAAATTTAATTTAAACTTTTCGTATTCGTATAATTTTGTCGGCATTAATATATTCTAAATTGTTGAAATAAAAGTACAAATAATACATATTTAGAATAATACATAAATTTCTACATCAGACGAAAATATTGTATCAAATTTTGAATCCTTTATTAAAAAAATGTGGTTTTTATATATGTACATAATATACTTTTTGGAACTTCTTTTGGAACAAAAGAATAAAAAATTTGAAATTCAGTATAAAACGAGAAAGAATACAGTTGCCTTTGTCAACTCTTAGATACCCGTACGAACCGTTAGTACGTTCACAGCCTGTCACTTTGCTTACAATATTATTTTTTTAATATTTTAGTATTTTAAAATAATTTGGATGAATTTTATAATTTCTAAAACTATAGGTTGTACATATGTACATTCTTCAAAAGCAGATTCTAACCTTCCACATAACGATTATCAATCCAAAACTTTTTCAAATATTCTATAGTATTATTTAATACTAAGCGGTAAATGTATATTAAATTACAAAATAGTAAATATAATTTTAAATATTATATTATATGAATGCGCACATAGTATATTTATATTGTTATAAGTATATCGTCATACATTGCAATATTTCTTTAAAAATATTTCCATTCATAGAATTTCTTAAAAGTACAATAAAGTAGATATGTATATGTATGTAAATACGGCGCTATATAATATACATCTATACTCTTATCATTCATTCATCAGTGACATATACGATATGTAAATCAACATGTTATTATATAAGTATGTATGTATATCAATATCATATAAATAAAAATTCTTCAAGCAACCGTTATGTTGTTTATTTATGTATTTACATTTTTTTGTACTACGCATTATATCCTAAACAATTTCAAATTATCGAATAAAACAAAATGCAAAAAATTCGGTATAGAAATGTTCGAAAATTTGAAAAAATCAAGTAACACTTTCGTCAATTATAAAGTAATCCTATATTATTAATAAAAAGGGTTGTTAACAGAAATAATAGTATAATTTTGAAGCTTTAATTTTTATGTATTACTCTAAAAAAATTTCAGGTGTTCAAGTTACAGGTGTTTAAAAATAAAAATTTTCAGTTTTTGACCCCTTACAGCTCCTAAACGGGGGGCGGTACAAAAACAATTTCTGAAATGACTCATACTTATTCAAAGATCTAACTTCTGTCAAAATTTCAAGTTTCCAACTCAAACTGTTTAGAAGATTGAAGGGTTAAAGGATTTTCCAATAATTCAGTTTCGCATAACGGTATATTAAGACACCATATAGCACAAGTATATATTTATTATATACATGTTTGTAAAGCTCATAATTGCACCTATCGTTTGGAATTGAATAAAAATGTACGTCAAACTGTTCAAAAAATATTGTAAAAATTAAATTTTTTTTTTTTTCTTTATTTTAAGAAAATAAATACCTAATATTTTTAAAAAATTACCCTTAAAGGTATTTAATGTTAATTTTCAATTTTTCAATATTTTTTTGATATTGAGTCAATTTTGATTTTCTTATACCCGTACGATAAGTATCGGGTATAATAAAATTACTCCTCCGTTTGTAACCACCTGGAAATTATAAAATTCACCCAAATTATTTTAAAATAATAAAATATTAAAAAAATAACATTGTAAGCAGAGTTACAGGCTATGCACATACTAACGGGTCGTACGGGTATCTAAGAGTTGACAAAGGCAACTTCGAAATTTTGGCAAAACAAATTTCGAAAAAGCTCTATATTTAAATTGCTATAACACAAGTTTTATAAGGTATATCTTCAATTTGAAAACTCCAAACAATTAATGCTTTTATTAGCTTTTAAAATACATATATAATAAATATATACTTGTGCCATACGGTGCCTTAATTTACCGCTATCCGAAACTCAAGTTTCGCAAAATTCTTGACTCTTTCTATCTTCCAAACGGTTTATGTTAGAAACTTGAAATGTTGAAGTTAGGTCTTTCAAAATAAGTATGAGTCATTTCAGAAAATATTTTTGTATCGCATCCCGTTTCGCAGCTGTATGAGGTCAAAACCTAAAAAATTCCTTATTTGTAAACACCTGTAACTTGAACACCTGTCCACATTTTTTGAAGTAATATAAAAAAATGAAAGCTCCAACATTATATTTTTATTTCTATTAACAACTTTTCTTAATAATATAGGGTTACCTTAAAATTGACGAAAGTGTGACTTCATTTTTCTAAATTTTTCTAACAAATTTTTTTAACGATATTTTTGCATTTTTTTTTACTCGACAATTTGAAATTGTTGAGGATGATGCGTAGTACAAAAAAAAATTAAATAAATAAAAAATATAACGGTTGCTTAAAGAATTTATATTTATATGATATTAGTATACATATTTATGTAACTCATATTTATTTACATTCTTTGATGAATGAATGATATATGTATTTTATTTATTTATTTATTCTTAATTACAATTAAAATTATAATTAACAAAAAATTTTTTCTAAGCACTAGCTACTCAGGCTATCGGCTTATTCTTTAAAAATAGGTTCTTCACAATATACCTACTATTATTTATTTTTTTTATTTGGTTGAAACTTAATCTTTTATTTCGTTTATTATAAATTACATTGAAAATGATATATGTATAACACATATGTATAGTATAAATTATTATACATTTGCCGCTTAGTATTAAATGGTACTATAGCATATTTTGGAAAAGATTTGGATAGATAATCGTTATGTGGAAGGTTAGAATCTACTTTTGAAGAATGTACAGTTTGAATATATGTACAACACATTAGTTCTAGAAATTATAAAATTCACCCAAATTATTTTAAAATACTAAAAAACTAAAAAAATAATATTATAAGCAGAGTGTCAGACTATGAACATACTAACGGTTCGTACGGGTATCTAAGAGTTGACAATGACAACTGTATTCTTCCTCGTTTAAAATAAAAACCTAATTTTATAAGTACACATATTATATTAGATTATAGTGAAAATTTATTTAACTGCAATGGATAATAATAATATTTTAAAAGAAAAGAAATTTCAATATAGAAGCATTCTAATTTTAATATGAAATTTTAATTTTCCTAAAAGACAATTTTTAATCCTAGTAATTAATTTAAATTGAAAAACTAAATAAATAAATTAAATTCCAATTAATATTTTTATTATTCCAATATTATTTTTATTCAACATACAATAATTAAATAATATTTAATAATTACGTATTAGCATAGCATAAAAGAACAATTAATATTAATTTCCATTAAATTTATGTAATATTATAATTATATTACCCTTATGTAGCCATAGTATAACCAAATAATAAATAAAACAAATATTAAAAATTGTAATTAATCAATTTTTATTTTTTATAGACGTATAAAAAAATAAAGAACAAATAAAATCTAAGTTTACTTAACAATTTTTTTAATTAAAATGAAATAAAATTATTTTAGAAAAGAAAATTATTCCTAAAAAGCAAAAAGAGTTATTTTTTTGGCGAAGGTGTTTTATAAATTTATTTGGTTATTGCAATACATTAACTCATTACAGCACGATGATCTGCCAAATAAATTATTGTTTGCGATATTGGTATGGCTTCGAAAATTACTAGATTTTTCTTTAATTTACCAGATGGATTTTATAATTTCAAAAACAAAAAAATCTGGTGACAAATTTTTATTAAGCTTTATTAACCCATTTCAGCGCGAGGATTTAACTAAAATATTTTTAAACTTTTTGGTTTTTGTGATATAAAAAACTATATAAAAGCGTTATTTCTTAACAATTACCGCAGTAATTTATGTACGATCACCCATTTAAATTGTTAAGTAAAATTAATATTTATTTATATTTTTGTATACGTTTATATAAACTGAAAATTGTTTAATTAAAATTTTAATATTTGTTTTATTTATTATTTGGTTACACTATGTAGGTAATATATATTACATAAAATTAATGAAAATTATTATTCATTTCAATTTTTTCGTTTTAATTTCTTGTGTTCGTTTTAGTTCTTGTGTTAAAAAATTTTGATTTTTGCAAATTGATGTTGACTTTCCAGCTAAAACATCGCAAAAGTTTTTATTAGGGTATTCCGAAACTTAATTTTAATTTTTGGAATAGTCAATAATCAATTAATTTAAAATATTTTATATATCATTGCTAATTATCATTTAAAATGAAATCATATTTTTATTTTATTTTGTTTATATTAAAAAAACGAGGAAGAGTGCAGTAGAATAGACTGTGTCAACTCTGGGATACACGTATGAACGTAATATACCCTGTTTCTATAAAACTTGATCATATTTTAAAAACATTCAGATGTTTTAGTACCGACATTAACTACAGAGATATATTTATGTAAATTGTGGAGTTATATGACAGCTACCCGAATCTATTGCTCCTAGCTTCATTAAGTTCCAAGTGATGCAAGAAGACCAATCAAATTTAGACCAATCAAATTTTACAAAAGTTTTTGGCATGTAACTCGATACCTTTTCACTAAATTTCAGATACCGAGCTTCAATAGACACGGAGTTATTTCTATTTAAAGAAAGAAGTTGTATAGCAGCTACTCGAACCCAAAATGACGTAAAAATAATTTAGCAAGAACAAGAAAACTTAATATTTTTTTTTTTAATAAGATTATTTAAAAAATATTGATAGACAGATAAAAGTGATAGGTACACTTAGTTCTAAAAGCTTAAATTAAACGTTTTTTAGGAAAAAACAAACACTCAGCAAAATTCAAAAGAAGCAATAAAAATGTACTGCTTTATATTATATAAATACATCTATGTATTTGTACATGAAACGCATGTGTAAAGCTATGTATGTATATCATAAGTATATTACTATATTTGAACATTAACTTAAAAGTTTATCGGTTCACAAAGTGTTCTATGAAAAAGTTATTAAGTACTCTTTACTTATGCGTAACAGCGTTCCCTCAATAACTTTTTTCATAATATTTTTCTGTTTCAGAATATTCGTAAAAAATGTGAAAATTGTGTTAGTAAAATGACACTTGGATCTGACGGATTTTGTACCAAAAGCTCTTTAACTTTAGATACTTACTTCAAAATAAATCTTAAATATAAATTAGTTTTTATTTAATTTAAATTAAATTTACTTCAACCATTTGGGTTGTACACGTGCCCACAGATAGACAGACAGACACCACTGCAGAAACACATAATATTCTCATTCACCTTTCTATGTAACAAAAAACGCATATATGCAAAAATCTGAGAATCGACATTTTGGTGTCGTCACATTACATTTCTTATTATACATTACATATTGTGTGCGATCGGTAAAAATAAATGACTTAGAGAATGATATTCTCACACCTCCTTACAGGTGTGAGAAGTAGAAAAAAAAAAACATATCAAGGATTTTTAATTTGTGTCTAGTTTAAATTATCAATAACGTATTTTTTAAAGCTCAACAAATTAAATGTAACATAAAAAAAAAAATAAATCTTAATTTATAAGAAAACTAAGTAGGCACATAATATTATATTAAATTTTAATAGAATATCTATGTATAAAACAGTATTATATTATTATTATATTATCATATTTTTTTATATATTTGTATAATAATATGTTATGAATAATAAAAAATATACAAAGAATAATGCAAATAACCGTATAAATAATTTATATTACATCTTATAAGAAGTGAATCACCTTAAGTGTGTGAATATGATCCTGTTTTCAATATTTGATCCGATATTGAAAAGCAAAATAAATAAAAATTGTATATACATATAGGTAATATGTATGTATATATTATACTACTATATATGTACGTAAATTATACGAGTAGTATCAAAATATAAATTTACAATTATTACTGAATCATGGTTACTACAAAACACAATAAAACATATTATTTGTGTACATATATATCTCTATATATATATATATATATCTAATATATAATATAATATGATATAAATTATACTTGCATATCTAAATTTTTATTTTTTTTTTTATTTTTTAACATAAGTACATACATAGCTTTTGCATATTTAAAAAAAAAATTTATTGAAATCTTATATTGAAAAATTGATATGTAATAAATAAAAAAAAAACAAAAAAAAATATTAAAATACCTTTAAATGTTTACTCTAGTTGATTTGATTTACAAAAAATAAAAATAAATAAAAAATAAATCATTGTAAAGAATTCATTGTAAAATTAAAAATTCTATAGAATCTGTTTGAAAAAAAAAAAAAAAACAAATGTTTAGAAAAAAAAAAATTTTTAAATATTTGTAAAAAATGAAAATTGTACATTGAAAAATAACGTTTTTCTGTCAATAATAGGTTACATATATGTAAATATACATAATATTATATTTGTATATAAAAAAACATTGTTGTGACTCATAAAAATTCATACCGTTTCAATTTTTGTATATTAAAATATATATGACACAAAAATGATTATCCATTTTAAATTAAAAGAAATGACATGCTGTTCAATAATGTGATACTAACCTATTGAACCGGGGAATACATTGCATCAAATATCATAGGTGCATTTTAAACATTATTAAATCATTTCTCTATATGTTATATTATATTATATTATTAATTAAAATATTTTAATAATTTTAAAAAACCAAATTAAATCTATTGGTGGTCATATTAATTAATTCGGTTTTTTTTTTTTTTTGTCTTTTTTTAATTACAGGTAAAGGAAAATTATCATTTTTTAAAGGTAAAATTTAAATAATATATTATTGGTATGGTATAAAATAAATAGTTAATTCTTGTAAAATAAATAGTAATAGTAAAACTGTTATAATATTCCCAGCGATAAAAATATTTTACAAAAATTTAACAGAAAAGTTCATGAAATTTTTTTTACTAAAATTTTGAAGTTTCTGAATTTATTTATGGGGATCGTAAAATTTTGTTACATTTTTAGTTATAATATTTCATTATAATTTGTTTTTTTTTTAATTTTTTTTTTCTAAGGAAGATGAGAATCTTTCAAAGACATCAAGAAAACTTTCTTTGTAATGTAGATTCATGTTGGCTTAATAATTCATGTACTTAAACAATTTGGTCATCGAAGTCCTATTTTAATTTATTTTATTTGTATTATTTATTTTAATTATATTGTATATATAGTTTATGGTGTTATTAACATTATATAATTAAAATGAATATCATACCATGATAAAAAAAATATTAAGAAAAGAAAATAAAGTATAAAAAAAAAATAAAAGGAA
Organism: Poecilobothrus nobilitatus; assembly: GCA_947095535.1. Taxonomy (NCBI): domain Eukaryota; kingdom Metazoa; phylum Arthropoda; class Insecta; order Diptera; family Dolichopodidae; genus Poecilobothrus; species Poecilobothrus nobilitatus. The sequence continues at coordinate 319,419,788 of OX352772.1, read as the reverse complement.
TAAAAATCATTTTAAATTATATTCGTATTCTGATTTTATAAGGATATTATTTCTTTACAATCCAATATTCCTGTATTTAGTTTATAAATTTTTATTTTCATGTTTATAAAATTTTTATTTATTTTCTATTTTTTTCCTTCTTTTTATTTTTTAATTTCTTTTCAATTTTTCATTCATAACATTTAAATTCATATGTATATTATTTATGTACAAATATATATTTATATAGTAATTCAACAAAAGAAATACATAATATATCAATGTATTCTAGCCTCTGTTATTTTTTTTTTTTATTCTTTTACATTGTTATAAGGTTATTTTGATTTAAAATATTTTTTGGATTAACTTAAATTAGTTGTCTCTTAAAATGATGACAGAACAAAACTTATCTCCTATATCTTTATTATATCTTTATTTTTATATATAGTTAAGTAAATTAGTCATAATCAGAGGTACATTAATAATTATATTTAATGTTTTAAAATTGCATATCTACAGGCGCAAAATAAAATTTATATTCTGTGATTTTTAAATTTATTCAAAATAGGACAAGAAATATAAAATCAGTTAGTCAAATTACATTATAAGTAATTAGATCAATAAAAGTGGCATATATAAGGTTCATTAAATAAGACTAGAAACTATATAATGAATAATTATATATTATACTGTATTATATATTACACTTTTTAAAAACATTAGTAAAATATCAATATAACATAATATCATAAATATTTACATATATAACAATTACTGTTATTTTAATAACGGTAATTGTAACATAATATCAATACTATTTTTATTGTATACTTTTGATTTCATCAATATAAATTAAGTAAAATGTATGTTTTCAGAACTTTAATCCTTTTCAGAACCATAAATATAAAATTTTGAATATGGGAAAAGTAGTAAATATATGTATATATACAATATATACAGTAGTTTCACATAAAAATCAATTTTAATGCTTCAATTACCAATTTTGATATTATTTGTGGGAAAACAATATTTTTTTCTTTTTTTTTTTCTTTATTTTATTTTATGATTTTTATTTATTATTTTTTTTTTTTTTGTAGCCATACTGTTTTTATTTTCCTTCGTATATACCTACTTTTATTTTTATTTAAAACATTGTTGTACATAGAAATCGATAAAAATAAATTGTTATTTTGGTGTATTCTAAATAAAAATGCTTGGTGTTTAAACCATTTTTGTTTTGCACATTATAGAAAAATATCCTTATTAGATTTATTATGTCTGTGTTTCCCACCGTACGAACTATATGCAAAAAATTATAGTTAAAGGGGCCTCGATGGCCTAGTGGGTAAGAGCGTATAAAATACCGAGGGAGTGTGGGTTCAAATCCCATGAAGAGGAAAGGCTGTGTAATTTCCTGTCCACATTTATGTGGCAGAGAAATACATTAAAAAAAAAAAAAAAATTATAGTTAAAAACGTTTAGATAAAAGATAAAAGACCTTTTTTGAAATGCTCTAAATTCCAAATATCCTAAAATAATTTTTTTTGTTATAATCATTATAAAATTTTAAAATTTTTTCTGTCTTATTTAAATGTTAACCTTTTTAAAATGTGCTCATTTGAAAACCTTTCGTTTTACATACTATTTCTTTTTTTTTTTCTGTTTTGTTTGTTTTACGAAACTTTTTTTCTTTTATTTTTCTTTTAATTTTTTGTTCCTATTACATAAATTCTCAATTTCCTTAAAAAATATATTTTTATAAATTAAAAGTAAAATCAAAGAATAAAATAAAAAAGAAATTTTAAATAAATATAGACATAATATACATTTTTAATTTGAGAAACAAAAAAAAAAAGCAAATTTCATATATTTTTGCAAATATTTATATTAATTTTAATAAAAACAAAATAAAAATCACTTTAAATTAAAAATTGAAATAAAGAATTTTTGTTATTATTTTTTTAGTGTTCTTTAACTATTATTATAACGTGTATAAGAAAGGAAGTCTGAAAGACAAAATATTATATACATATGTATTGATTTTCAATGAGCTGTACTTTTATTTGTTCTTTTTTTAAAGTACAATTTTTGCTATACTTTTATCTGAATTTTAAAATAAAGTAAGTAATACCACAATACAAAAGGCAGCTATTTAATTCAACGCAAAACAACTGTGCATATTACATAAAGTGAGTTTGTATATAAATAAAATTCGCAAATCAGAAACAGATTTTAAACACTACTATTCAAAATAAAAATATTTATAAAATTTCAAAAATAAATAAAATCGATAAATTCATTATAAAATAAATTCGAAAACATTTTGAAAGATCATTATGAAATGCTGGAGTCCGGTTATTTTTATTATATATTTTTAACAATATATTTATCAATATATCTACCAATATATTTTTAATATAATGAAGTCTACACAAAAAAAAAAAAAAAAAGTTTCAAACTGGTTTTATAGCACCAGCATTTTATTTTACTATAGGAATATACTTGGATACATACACAAAACTAAGATGTCCCTATATTATTTCACAGAATTAGACGGGCCATATATAAAATTATTAACTACAGTCCAAGAAAGTTTAATAGGGTTTGTAATTTGATACATTTATACCATTAAAGGACAAATAAATTGTTCGGGTTATTATTAGTGGTTAGATAATACCCATAATATCTAATAATAGCAACATAATAGTAATAGTTTTAATGTATTATTTATTGTAGTTTTACCTAAGTCTAATAAATTTTGGTTTAGAAAAAAAATATGTAGCTTACAGATTCTAAATATTAAGACTAAACTTTATAATATTATGTATAAAAATAAGAAAAAATTAAAAAAAAAAAATCTGTAGACTATAGAGTGTGATATGCATATCAAAAAGTTACATAAACATTAAATATAATTAATTACCAAAAATATTAAAAAAAGTAGATAGATAAACATTTAAGTTGGGTCAACTTAATTTAACAATTTTGTTTTTTGGCATTTCTATGTCACTTAAATGAGACCGGAAATTACATAGTCTTTCCTGTTCAGGCGTGGCTGTATATGTCGTAAGAGGGAATAACTCTTACGATGTGTGTGGAACCCACACTTCCTTTGTGTTTACAGCGTATTTTATACGCTCTTACCCACTAGGCCAACATTTCTTTTAAAAATATTTCATAGCTAAATATTAGATTTTTTTTGCTATATTGCAATTTCATAGTGGTGCTTAAAATCAAGAGAGCTCAGGAAAGTTTGTTTTTAAAAAAATAAGAAAAAATTAAATTTTATGTTTGTGAGCCATTAATAATTGCTTTTATCATTATCCATTATCATTGTCATAAATTAAAAAATAAGTTAAAACACTTGAGGTTATTTTAATGATTGTTATTTTACCCTACCACTTCAAATGATTAGCCATATAATTTTGTTATCTTATAACAATTTGATTTGCTCAAGATCCAATGGTATCCAATTTTAATTTCCATTTTTTAGGGAATAACATTTGTTTCGATAAAAATATATTATTTAAAAAAAAAAAAAACTTATTTTATACATTATTTTATTTTCCCTATTAAATACCTAATTTGAAATAATGATTTATAAAAAAAAAATAAATATCATTCTAAAAATAAATAAAGGTCATTCAGATTTACTAAAAAAATATTTTAAATTTTTATAGATACTTCTTAACAAAAACTAATTTAAATTATAAATTTTAAGTACAAGAACCCTAATAGAACTTTGAAGCACTATTTTAAACTTTAGCACAAAATTTTTAAAAATGATTAAAATATTTATTTTTAATATATACGAGTATTATATTATACATAAAAGTATGTATGTTAGTCTTAACCCATATAACTTTAAAAACTTTTTCTGTCTCACTAACAATTTTTAAATTAATGACACTTTTCTAAGCAAATATAAAATTTTTCAAGTGAAACTACAATTTATTTATGTTTACATTTATGCTACTTATATAATATTATATAGTCTGTATATAGGTTATTAATAGATATCTATTATATATTATAAACAATAACATACACTAATATAATATATTCCGTCTTGTACGTCGCGTAAGCACATGTTTAAATAATTATTTTGATATACAAGTAAATTATGTGTTACAGTATAAAATATGTACATACATATGTATATGTATATAGAAAGTGAAGAAAAAATAACACAATACATTATATTAAAAAAAAAAAAAATATTCAAAAAATTAAAATTATTTTTTCTAACTTCCATTTTTTTTTTTTTCAAAATTATTTTTTCTAACGTTTGGAAAATGTCAACTTAAAGCTTAAAAATATACGTAGTATTATTGTATGTACATCCTTATATTATAGAAATACGTCTTGTATTATAATAAATATACTTACTATTTATTTTTAATGTACCTAAATATTGTATATATGTATGTGTATATTGCAAGCATGTATCTATTTATAATATTATACATCAGAAGTAAAAAATTTACCTCCAGTAGAGTAGAAATATTTTATTTTGAAAAAATAAAGAAAAAAAATAAATAGAAAAATATTTTTTAGTTATTTTGTAGTATACTCCTTTTCTTTATCCTACTGCACTATAGAAGATAATTCCGCAAAATTACTTTTACAGACAATTTACTATGGATACTAATACCTACGGTATAAAATATTTTAATCGATTACAGACTTCTAATTTACGTTATATACAGTTCTTTTCTATAATTAAGAAAATTAAGTGACTAAATTGTCAAAGTTTAGTCATTGTTTTTATATACATAGAAATTTTATTTATAAATTAATTAAACAATTTTTATAAATTTTGTATATTAATTAAAAGTAATATTTGAGAAAATGAAGAAGAGCTGTAATATAGTAAATCCAACGTTTCTTTTAAAGGTATGTAAAAAAAGGTAAACATTTCAATTTTTGAACTCTAACGGACGATAAAAACGCGATAGAATTTTTTATGAGGTAACATACGTATGTTTACTTTGAAAGGATTTCTTTTATTTTGAATTTCCTAGAAATTTTGTAAAATGGTAAATGGACTGATAGGTATAGTTAAACTAATAAGCAAATATTTTTATTTATTTATGTTTGTTTTTATGTTTCGCCTAAAAGTATGTTAAGTATACAGAGCAGACATCATGTATTATAAAACGATCAAATACAATCTGAATTCACAAAACTGAAAATTAAAAAGCAAATTATGAGCAAATGTGTATCAATAGTCATATAACAAAAATAAAATATTTTGGATAGTGGGTCAAATGGATAAAACTGATCTTGAACTGAAATTTCACTTTTTCATACAAAAAGCACACTTGAACTCCTATATTTTTTGTTTGAAAAGTGAGATATGAGTTCAAACCAAGTTTTATGCATTGAATCCTGTATTAATTTTTAATAGCACACATTATTTTCCACTTAAGTTTTTGATAGTTTATCTTAAAGGATTCTTATCTAGGACTGCACTATAATTAGTACAGGAATAACTCTTACGATACTATAATAATTTCTTACATAATAGTCGGATTCTAGTTACAGGTTTCCATTTTTTCACATTCTATAATTATTTAAAGAAATTAATTTATTAATTTTTTTTTTTTTTTAATACCAACACAAAGAAATAAATGGTGCTAGCTGTTAATAATAAGAATCATCAGGAGCAATAGTAGTTTTTCAACATTCTCATAAAATACTATAATAATATGTTGTTGAAATTATATACATACATTTATACAAACATAATATTTTATCCATATTACACCACTTTATTTACCCAATTATATGTATGAATGTAAGTATATAATGTATATATATAGCGTGTACAATATTAAAATGTATCGTATAAACTTATATATATATATATATATATGGAATAATTATAATGGTGGTGAGTTAAATAAACTTAATGATGTCAAATTGGAATCAGTTTGCGCAAAATGTCATTTAAGTAAGTATAGTTATAGTTCAAGGAGATGATATTAATTCATACATGTTTGTATATATATATATATTATGTACATGTTAAAACTTTAGGTATAGGTCCTGGAAATTAAAAAGTTAGTTTTTATTTTTTTTTTAATTATTATTTTGTTTTTTTTTTTTTTTGTTTTTGGTTTTCTTATTGTTCTTTCATTTTTCATTTAAGGTTATGTAATGCTTGTGTATATTTTATATATTGCGATAAGAGGTATTAAAGAATAATAAAAAAAAAAAAAACAAAAAATTATACAAACGAAAACGACAAAAAAAAAAGTTTTAGCATATTTCAAGTTTTATTTTTCTTCTTTTGAATAACTCAAGACTAACTGAGACTCATTTTTATTTTTTTTTTTTTTTCATTTTCGTAGCAGACAGGAAAGAGAAGATTTGTTATTTGTCAAAAAGTATTAAAAGAAAATGTTTAACACGATAATATAAACATATATATATAATAATATTATATACATATTATATAGTTTATTGTACATTGGAATATATATGCATGAATTTACAATACAAAAATGTTAATAATGTGCACAATTTTCAAAAAAAAAAAAAAAAAATTAAAATAAAAAATCAAGATACAAAGGTTTTATTGTGGAAAAATTTTATTGAAAGAAAAAAAAAAATTAAGTTTTTATATGAGAATTATAACTACTGCTATGAACATAAGAAGTTAAAACTACTGTATGTACATAAAAAACAAAGAAAAAAAAAGATTTTTCCGAAAAAATTCAAAAGGAATTATAATAAAAATATGTTTTTGTATATGAATTTTCTTTTTTAATAAAAATATGATTTTATTAATTTTTTTCCAAGATACAGAAAGAGAAGAAAGAGAATTATATAAAACTAAAAAAAAAGAAATTTCTCAAAACTATAAGTCTATACTCTTAATATTTTATGTTATTTTTCCACACAACTAATGCAAATATTATTATGAAATATTATTAACATTAGATATTAAAATCAACATTAACAATCAAAAAGTCTTCAATGTTCGTTATTAAAAAACAAACTTAGTTTAATTTTATTAACCAATATAGAAGAAGTTAGAAATACACCTAGATGCAATAAAGTTAGGTTATGGTAATATATCTAACTGATTATGGTAGTATATCTAAAATATTAAAGAAATTTTCCCATCAAATTAGCCCAGTACTATAACAAAATTTATAAATAATGCTTTAGATTTTAGAATCTGGTAGTTTTCCTGAATCTTTCAAGCTTGCTACCGTTATATCTATACATAAAGGTGGCGCAAAAACAAATCCTTCAAACTAACGGCCAATTTTAAATTCTAAGTTTTCAGTTTTAAGTTTTAAGTCTAAAGTTTTTAAAAAAATAATTAAGAGCAGGCTAACCCATTTAACCTTTTGATTGCGTAGATCATGATATACTTCTTTACACATTAAATCTAATAAAGTTCAAACCTAATCAATTAAATCTGTTCAGATTGTACCTATCTAATAGCAATCAGCTTACGCAATGTAATTACACATACAGCGATATAAAACATATAAAAAACGGTGTCCCCCAAGGGTCAATTTTGGTGCCGATATTATTTAAAATTTATATAGTTGATATAGCCAGGCTAGAATTAAAAGAATCATTACAGCTTTTTGCTGATGATGCAGTAATAAAAATATATTCTTCAAGTAACGAACAAGAAATAAGGGACATGGTTTGGGTTGTATTGAGGAGTGGCTGCTAAAAAACAGAATGTCATTAAATATTAACAAATTAAAAATTTTAATATTTGAAAATAAAATTATTAGTTTCACTAGCTTTATCTATAAAAATATTCAAATTGACTTAGTAAAGAATTTAAACAATTTAGGACTCATTATCGATAGCAAATTTAGATGGCAAGAACATATAAATCACATTATTAAAAAGGTTGTTTCATATGTTTTTATCTTAAAAAGATTAAGAAAATACTTTAATAAAAAAAAAACAAAATATGTTATATATTCGTCCTATATTTGTTTAAATTTAATCTACTTAAATCCCATATGGAGTAGAGTAACACTTCACAAATTTATATATATAAAAAAATTAGATATAATACATAAAAACCTTAAAACAATTAATAATTTCCCAATCAGATATCCTACAAATTTAATTTATTCGCCTAAATATTTAAGCTTTGAAAATATTTGCAAAAGAGAAGTGTATTTTCTAGCTTTTAAAATAGTTAACAATTTACTGAAACACAACTTTTTAATAAATCGTAATTTCGACATACATAATCATAATACTAGGAACCAGAGTTCTTCTTATCTTTCTTTGTTCCGAACAGATAAGCAAAAAAAAACATAATTGTGTATATTATAATAGTTTAAGCATTTATAATAACTTAACAAATGAATTAAAAAATTTAACTTCCTATAGCTTATTGAAAAAGAAAATTAGAGATTTTGTTATAATTGGAAATGTAAATGTAGTAAATTAATTAATAACTTAAAAAAAAAAAATTGTTGTAATTAATGATATCTTTTTTTTTGTTACTTATTACTATACTATCTATACGACCATACAGCCACTTAATGGCTAGGGTCTAAAAATAAAATGATTATAATACAATAAAAAAAATATGTAAAAATCACGTATGTAAATAAAAAACAAAATTTATAAAGAAAAAAAAAACAAAAAACCCTTAAGTATACTGTATACTGTCACTCATCTTTGATACGAAATAATAATTTATTAATACGAGTATTTTGAGTCTTATTTTACCTTTTAATTCACTGTACCTGTCTTCAATTTAGTTGTATACCAATGATGTATGATGTATTTAGGCGGTGAGTTGTCCTCGAAATTATTTATGTTGAAAATATTTTAAACATCTGCAGAACGTAGTGTCACTAAACATGTAACTTGAAAAATAATAATCAATTAATAGGTTCAAATTTTTCATTATTTATTTAAAATTATAATTTTTTTTTATAAACTGTCACATTAATTCTTAAAATAAATTTTATAACTTTTAAATTTATTGCTATATTATTATATATACATTGGATTTTGTATTTTTATACCAGTACGAACAATACCAAGTACACGAATTCAAAAAAACTTGCCCAAAATTGTTTTGAGCAATTTTTAGGGTTCTGTATTGTATTTTCTTACTGAAATCAAACCACAACCGCGGATAGCTGCCATACAAGTTTCTAAAACTTGTTTACATTATCTTATAAAACTTATAAGACCATGCAATTACCATGCAATTTTTTTTGTATTTTAAAAATAATAAAAAGTTTAAAAAATAATTGTACAACATAGACTGATGGTACCTATATTTTTTTTTTCTGAACTATATATTTAAAGTGGCGGGGGGAAATAAAGCCTAGAGCAATAAAGCCTAATAGGTCTTATTTCACTTTCGAATGAGAAAGAAAGCCTAATTCGCGAATTTCGCGATGTAGACTTTATTTCTCATTCCAAAGTGAAATAAGGCCTAATTATTTTTTTTAAATAATGGAATTAAAGCCTAATTGTAATTTATTATTCCAATAATAACATTTTTTAATATTTTTCTTTCATAATTTAATTCTCATATATTTCAGCTTATTTAAGTAATAAAATGTTTTCTGTTTTTTTTTTGGCACATTTCACTGTGTGAGTGGGTCAGTAGTCAGTGTTTCTTCATAATGAAATAAGTTCGACAAGTTAAAAATTAAAAAATTTCGTTTAAATTCAACATTTAAACTTATTTCACTTTTTAATGTAATAATTTTGTCGAACTTAGTTCAGTTATTAGAGTTGGTTAAAAAATCTGGTTTGCATCTTTTTCGGAAATATGAATATCCGTAAATATGCGGGACTCTAAAACAGAAGGGATTTTATAGTTGGTTACAAAATCATGATTACAACTTTTTCTAGAATATTTTCAATTAATTTGGAAAAAGCTGATTTAACTCTGATTTTGAAGCCAACTATAAAATCTCTCCTAATTACAAAGAATTTTTGAAATCATGGGGGAAAAAAATAGCTTTCCATACAAAAGTATTAAATTTTGACTGTTCTTTCTGAAATATAATAATAAATTTTGTGAAAATTTAGACATTTTTATGAAAAACAAAAAAAAATTGTTTTGAAGGAATAAGTGCGCCCGCGTTCCCGGCGCCGTTGTTGTGCACGGGCGCGGTAGCAGAGATAGCAGTTCCAATTCCTTCAAGGGAAGTGTGAAGGATGTTGTGAAGGGATAGGCTAAGAGAGAGGCGAAGAGTGGCTCGAAAAGGAGGGCGCGAAGATAGTGGCTCGAAAGACAGGGCTAACCAGAATATAGAAAATTGTTTGAAACCTGTTAAAAATATTCAAATTTCACAGTCAGCTACAAATTTGTAATTGGAATAATATAATAATAATATAGTATTTCTAAAGTGAAATAAGGCCTATAGGCTTGAATTCTCTTTGAAATGAGAAATAAGACCTACCGCGAAATTTTACGAATTAGGCCTTATTTCTCAACTCATGTGTGAGACTAGGCTCAACTAGGCTTTATTTCTCCCCGCTATTTAAAGTACGTACAGTTATTTTAAAAGTGGCATAATCAACACTGTATTCCTCCCTGTTTAAAAGTATAATTATTAGGATATTTTATAACAATTTTTTAAAGTAATATAAAATATTTAAAATATCTATACATTTTACACTTAAAAATTAAAAGAGGATAAAATTTAAATTAAATATGAAAATAAAATAAATTTTGAAAAATTTCATATTAAATTTTTGTAATATTATATAGGTACACAATAATTTAAATTAACAAATTATATGAATTCATAATTATCTGATTTTTCATTTTAAAATAAATACCTTGGTATATATTACGTAATATGTATATATAAAAATATGTTTTCTATATAATAAAATTCAAGTTATAGGTAATTTTTAATTAAAATCTATTAGATTTATTTTTTGACTTTAAAATTATCAAATATTTTGCTATATATACACATAAATAATATTAATGTTTCAAGAAATGTAAAATATTTATTTACTTTTATTTTATTTTTTGAAAATTCTAAAATTTTATTTTTATATTATACACTTAAATATATTTGAAAATTTATTATTTATATTTATATATAAAAATATTAATATGATTCTTTAAATGTATAGTTATTACAAAATCCTATATATATATAAAATCTAATAAAATTCAATTTTAATGCCTTTTTAAGTAGATATATAGATAAATATATGTAGGTATCTTATATCTACATATGTATGTAGTATTATAAATTAATATGTAGTATTATAAATTTGGTAATATCAGATCATAATCGAGAAAAAAAAGGATAATTTTTATTAATTATAAATAGATAGGTACAGCAAAATTCCATTCAATAAAATTTGAAATCAAATTATTATTTATTTATTTATTTATTTTTTATTACATATGTATGTAATATAGGAACATAAATATTACAATTTATTTTGAATGGTCTTTTTCTTTCGAATTTGGTCCAGATCAAATAACTTTGTTAAATTTTTAAAATAGGCACAATAATATAATAGGTACCTATTTATTTTCTAAAAATTTTAAAAATACTACAAGTGTTACATATGATGAATGATGATATCCTCTAAAAATAATAAAATAAAACAAATTTTAGATATTATCTTATCTTAATTTAATAAAAGAAAATCTGCGGCTGTTGTTGCTATTCGTGTGTCGTTTTTTTAAAATTTTAGAGCACACACAATCATAATATTTCTGACTAAATACTAATAATAACAAGAAAAAAGGTAAAAAAAAAATATGAAAAGAAATGGTTTGATTCTTAAACGATACTCTTTACTCTTTATATTTTAATTCTACTACTACTTACATATTTACCAACCAATACCAATTACAATATTATTATGTACAAATTACAATACAAATAGAATGTAATATTATATTATTAGCAAATAGCAGCATATATTATAATAAATAAACTAAACAGTAAATCCTAACAAAAAAAAAAAATATATATATATAAAATGTAAACCTTCCTTTCTCTGAATTTAAATTTTAATTTATTTCTATTTAATTATTATTATATAAGTAAAGAGAAAAAAATTGTTATTATTATATGTTTTGTTTAAAAAAAAAAAAGAGATAACAATTATAAATTTCATAATATTGTATTGAGTATTCGTTAGTTGACTTGACATTGACATTTGTTTTTATGAGCAAGAGACTTCCTGTCACCAAATGAGAATGCATATAATCTCTTAAAAGATTCTTAATAGAAATATTTTTTGAATGAAAAAAGTATCATGGGGGCCTCGGTGGCCCAGTGGGTAAGAGCGTATAAAAGAGCGCTGTAAACACCGAGGGAGTGTGGGTTCGAATCCCACACACGTCGTAAGAGTTATTCCCCCTTACGACATTTACAGCCACGCCTGTAAAGGAAAGGCTGTGTAATTTTCTGTTCATTTATGTGCCAGAAAAATGCACTAAAAAAAATATATATATAATATGTAGTGTTGGTTTTTTTCGTATATTATGTTTGCCCTATACACAGTGAATGTGAAAATAGATTACTATTTTCACATTTACTAAGAAAGATAGATTACTAAGAAAAATAGATTACTAAGAAAAATTGATTACTATTGTACCTACTTTTGCAAATAGAATTTTTTGTAGTAGAAAAATGCATTAGAATTAGTAAAAAGGAGCGCAATCAAATATGCAATTTAATAATATGAATGTAATTATTAAACATTATTTAACTGCATATTAATATCTATAATTACAATTTAGTAGTTGTCAGTCACACACTACGTATTATGGTATTACGCTAAGTTTTGAAAACAAGTATATGTACATATTTTGATACGATTTTTCTATTACAAAATCTATATTAACATATAGGAATAATAAACCTCATATAACATTATATTATATATTTCATAGTATTAACTCATAAGTAACCTATAAATATAATTACAAATTTTTTGTAATTTAGATATCACGGTAAAATGTATGTAGACACCAGATACAGGGCGCCTAGTACATCGCTAACAAACCGCAATACGTACATTTTAATATTTCAATCAAAAATTATCTATTATGAGATGACCCACTCCCAGTATGTGACCAAATTTTTTTTTTTTGCTACTCGATGAAAGAAAAAAGAAAATTTAAACTTTATTATTCAAAAATGATTGGGTCCGAATAAACAATACCACCGTGTTTTTAATAAAATTACCGTATTTAGAATAAAATTTTTTATTCGCCGTGCGCCCATCGTGGGATGAGCCTTTTCAATAGTTAGGATATAATACCCTAAAACAAATTTTTGTTTATGTAATTTTATTTTTTTATATGTTCTATATTACATTAATTAAATCACAAATATTTTTTAAAATATAAAACATTATATTACATACATAACAAAAACAAACTATATGACTGTACTAATGCAGAGTATTAATTCAAAACTTAACCACTATCAATCGAACATTTTACTTAATAAGCTTCATTTATGCTGCTATTTAATCTTAAACTATAAAATGTGTATTTAAAATTTAGTAGATACTTATTGGCAAATATAATATGCTTAAAAAATGCAAACGAGCAAACATCATCTTGCATCATATGATCGAATCATCACTGGAAATTTTTTTCAAAAATTGCTGTTGTTTCATGCATATATAAAATATAATCATCGTTGGAAACTAAAAATTAATTACCAAAAATACGAAAGTGTTGTCTTCAGAAACATTGTCGATAAGTTTAATTTATTATATCTATAACAGAAAAAAAAAAAATACTGGAGAAAATTTCCTTTGTCTTTATGTTACTACGAAAATAATTTGAATCAAAATTTATTTGCAGTTAGGGGAAACTGCTTTGCTACAAGCATTTAAAATATGGCCTATATTCAGCCTTAAAAATCTAGACATATGTAAGTAATACTAAATTATTTGTTTATGATAAATTTATTCCATGCACAGACATCAGATGATAAAATTATACAAACCATACTATTTTGTTGAAATAAGTAGATAGAATAGATTAGAACAAGTAGGCTAATTAGAATAAGTTAATTGTAGGTTTAGTTTAAGCTAGTTTAGTTTTGTTTTTAAATTTTATCTTAATAGGTACTAATAACAAAATATAGGTTTGTTTTTTCTTTGTATAATGAATTTTTCTACCTATAATCACTATTAATAGTTAACTTTAAAGTAGTCTCAACAACAAAAACAGAATTTATTATAATTTATGGGAAAGAGAGAGCTAGCTATAGTAAAATAGACATGACGTACATTTAACTATAATGGAAATAAATAAACAAAAAAGCAAACATTACATATTTTAAATAAGTATGTTTACTCTTGCATATACCTATATTTTGAAATTACCAATTAATTTTTTTAGAATATACCTACCAATTAACATTTCTGGAAAGATATCGATAAAGATTTCTTTAAACGAAATACATTTTAGTCATCTGCAGTTTTTTACTTTGCAATTTACATTTTTCACTGGTTTGTTGACGTAACGTAACATTTTTAGATTTTATTTTCTTTCTATTCAGTATTTATGTTTTACCTTTTAATAAACGTATCGTAAGTTTCCATTAAAAATACGTACTTTATAATTCAATTAATGATTTTCTTCTATATATAGAAAATTCTTAGAATATATACCATATATCCTGCATTTGTGATTTAAATGAATTATTTTATCTTGATGTAATGAATAACGATCTCAACCAAAAATAATAGGGCAATCTACACAATAATTTCAAAAATATTTTGGGTTAATTTCATGACTTTAGATTTTCAGTTTTTGAATTGTTTTACTGACGAGTAGGTGGAAAATTTTAATTGATTAATTTTACAATTCTGATCCGATTCATATTTTCTATATCAATCATATTTATTTTGATGCTTTACAAACAGAGAAATATTTTCTATCATTCGTACGAATATAATGAAAAATTTTCGAACATTTTAATAAGAATATTCACATAATATACTCATAATTGTATGCTTTCAATATGTTTAAAATGTGTAAAAACAATTAAGAAAGAATTTGGAACATTTTCTAATATTCGAATAAAATGCTTTTTACGAAAAACGCACATTCCTAATATTCGATCTACATACTATATAAAAACAAGTTATATAATAGTAATTATTATTTACGTCAAAGTAAAAAACAATAAAAGATAAAATAACAAAATAATTTAATATAATAAAACATAATCATAACTTTAATGAATAAAATATTTTATAAAAATTTCCATTGAATTTTCAATAACAATTTAATGGCCGCCATAGTTCTTATAAAAAAAACTGTATTATTATTATTATTATTATTTTTTTACACATTTTTACACAAAACAATTTTCTCATTTAGAAATCGTTATTTTACAAAAAAATTAAAATGACAATTTAATTAAAGTATATTTTTGAAAAAAAAAAACTAAAACAATAAATATTTATTTTTAACCTATAAAAACTAATGCTTTAAGTAATTTTTTTTGTATTTAATTAAAAGAGAGCGCCACGAAATCCCAAAAAAAAAAAAATTCCAAAATCCCAAATTCAAAAAATCGCAAATTACAAAATGCCAAAATATCGAAATTACAAATCTTCAAAAAGTAAAACAAATTTACATATTTAAGAATTATGTATCTACAAAATGAGGGATATGTTTAGCCCGAAACCCCGCTGAGGCCAATAAGGATTATTAAGAACAAAAATTAATTTCGTGCTTTCTTTCATGTCGCTTATATATTATACGTATATACCTTTTTTACTTTAACTGAAAACATTTTTACTTTAATTGAAGACTTTTTTAATTCAAATGAAAAGTTTTTTTTTCAATGAAAACAGTTTTTTTTTCAATGAAGACTTTTTACTTTAAGTGAAGACATTCCTTTTTCAATGAAGATTTTTTGCTTTAAATGAAGACATTTTTTTTTTTAATGAAGTTTTTTTATTTTAGTAATTTAGTTAATATATATATAATATATGTATAATACATATATACTATATATATATAGTATATAATATATAAGATATTATTTAAAGTAAAAAGTCTTCATTTGAAATAAAAATGTCTTCACTTAAAATAAAATGTCTTCACTTAAAAAAAAAGTGTTTTCAGTTAAAATAAAAATGGTATATATATTATATCCCATTTCGTACCAATATAATATATTATATTATACATATATATATATATATATATTTAATATATATATATATATATATATATATTTATTTCTTATTTATATAGATGCATATATTAATAGTTCTCTATAATATATATATAATTTATATTAATATAAATTCAATAATAATAGATTATATATATATAATATAAATTTTTAATATATATATATATATAATCTATATATATTTATTTATTTCTTATTTATATATATATACATATACTTTTTGGTATATATATAAATCTTTTGTATTCGGGTTTTTTTTATTTAGGATTTGTATTTGGGATTTCGCCACCACCCTATATATTTACTTGCATACACAAGCACTTGATTATTACTTTAATGAATAACTGATTTAAAAATCTAATAGTAGTAACCATAATATTATTTACCATATTAAATGTCTTAGACTAATATTTGATTGATTATCAAATCAGATTAATTATGTACTATTTTAAAGAAACTGAATGTGATTTATTTGCATAAACAATAAACAAAACTATAATAGAATAAATAACATGACAATTTTTCATAATGACCATTAACATTTTGACATAAATGATAAATTTTATTAATAAAATCTATAATTTAAAAACAAAAAATGAATTTATTATAAAAGAAAGATCAAAAACAACTAGAGAGATAAGTATGTCACTTGGGAAGACATTGTAACAAACACATTATAAAATGTAATCAGTCACGAATGATTGCTTGTTACAAAACTAAAAAAAAAAACAAAATGTACTCTTTTTACACTTTTCTGAAAAGTACTTTAAAATGAAAAGAATAAAGAAAATAAATTTATATTAAAACAAAAAAAAGAACATATAAAATGTATACAAGTACATACAGCCAATACAGACAACAATTTACTCTGAACTATTCAGCCGTAAAATTATTTGTAATGATAATTGAAAAGTATGAAGTATAATGTGTTATTATTAATTTATTTCGCTTGTTCAATTCCGAACCAGAGCAACTATTAAATTTTTTATTCTATAGTATTTTATTATTCTGTTAATTAAATGTAAATTAATCTTATTATATTTAGTTGCCTGTATTACCATTGTTGATAAAAATTGATAATGTAAAGAAATATACAAGAAATCAGTTTTATTTCAATAAAAAGTAACTAGTTATACATCAGAGTTTAAAATATATTAAGTTATTCTACGTACAAATCAACAGTAACGTTCAGTAATTTATACAATAACTTATGTAAACAACAAAAATATCCCGCTAAAAATGTTGTCAAAAATCTTAAATAAATTGAACATCGTTGAACAGCTTTTTGTTTTGGTTCACATAACAGTTGTAGTTAGATATAATTAAAGTATCAAAATTTGGTGACTCCTAATAATCTCAGATCATTACACAGAAACGTCAGCTGAATTTATTATACTAATCTAATTATAATATATACAAACATACAAACATACATACATAATATATATTTAAAAAAAAAACTTGATTTTTCTACTTAGACATTTTAAATTACAATATCAAATCCTTATTTATGTATTAATACAATCAATCTAAATATATGCAAATAAAAAAGAAAGAAATGCATAAAACAACTCGAATAATCATACATTAATAAATACTTTTAAAATCTATTTTTCACATATTTACAATAAACGGACATCGTTTATATGGGGTGACCCATTTTTTGCGTCAAGTAGCCGATATCAATTTATTCGAACAAAATACAATCACAAAACACTCGTTTTAGCCCATTTAAAACAAAAAAAAAACGAGGAAGAATACAGTTGCCTTTGTCAACTCTTAGATACCCGTACGAACCGTTAGTATGTTCACAGCTAACACAGGTAACAGCTAACTCTGCTTACAATATTATTTTTTTAATATTTTAGTATTTTAAAATAATTTGGCTGAATTTTATAATTTCTAAAACTATAGGTTGTACATATATTCAAACTATATGTTTATATGTACATTCTTCAAAAGCAGATTCTAACCTTCCACATAACGATTATCAATCCAAAACTTTTTCAAATATTCTATAGTACCATTTAATACTAAGCGGTAAATGTATATTAAATTTACTAAGTACAAAACAGTAAATATAATTTTAAATATTATATTATATTATATTATATTTAAATATTCCATTGACAGAATAATTTCTTATAAGTACAATAAAATACATAATGTATGTAAATACGGCACTATATAATATACTTATATAAATAAACATGATATTATATAAGTATGTACATATATTAATATCATATAAATAAAAATTCTTCAAGCAACCGTTATGTTGTTTATTTATTTGCATTTTTATGTACTACGCATTATATCCTCAACAATTTCAAATTATCGAGTAAAACAAAATGGAAAAAATTCGTTTTAAAGAAATTTGTTAGAAAATTTGAAAAAATCAAGTAACACTTTCGTCAATTATAAAGTAACCCTATATTATTAAAAAAAGTTGTTAACAGAAATAAGAATATAATGTTGAAGCTTTAATTTTTGTGTATTACTTCAAAAAAATTTTAACAGGTGTTCAAGTTACAGGTGTTTAAAAATAGGAAATTTTCAGTTTTTGACCCCTTATAGCTCCTAAACGGGAGGTGATACAAAAAAAAGTTATAAAAATAAAATTAATATTTTTGTGAGATCTATCAGCAGTTAAAATTTCATAGCTCTATTCCAAAAAAAATGTGGGGATCTAAAAGTTAGGTGTTTGAGAGCTACCCTAAGTTTTGGTCCAAACTCAACCAAAAAAAATAGGGAACCTACAAATTATTCCCAAAATATTTTGTGTAAATTTCAAGATTATAGCTTTCTTAGTTTTTGAGTTAGCGTGCTGACGGACGGACGGACGGACATGGCTCAAAAGTCTTAGAATTTTTTTCTGATCCGATCCATACCTTTGAAGGTATATCTAGCTCGCTTATTTCGAGGTGTTACAAACGGAGGAGTAATTTTATTATACCCGATCCTATCGTACGGGTATAAATATGCTTATTAGATTCAATTTGCCATTCCATTCGACTATTGAATATTTTCAGACAGAGCAATGAAATTTTAACCATGGTTGGGTCTCTTAAAACAAATAATGTTCTATAGAATAACTTTTTTATGCAGCTCGATCTATTAAGAAGTCACAGCTGCATAGAATTGGAAAAAGCCCAATTTTAAAAAGTGTATATATGTCAGATTCTGCTTAACATTTTTTTCAATTTGAGGAAGACAAAAACGATAGGACATTATTTTAGCTTAATAAATTACTATCAAAATTTTAAAATTTTTATGCAATTCAAAATTTATATTTACAGTTATTTGAAGACAATTAGGATTCGGTTTTCTTCATAATTCCTGTGTAGGTAGGATTTTGTGCAGGATAAGTGTAGGATTTTGTTTTCTTCATAATTAATTTTCTTCATAATTACATTTTTTTTGTACTTCCCTCTGATTAAGAGCTATTAGGGAACTAAATTTAGGAGCTATTAGGGATCAAAAATTGAAATTTTGCCTTTTTTTGAAAACTGCAATCTTAGACATCTGTAAAAAATTTGTTTGCAAAAAAAACTCAAAAATTAAAGCTTCAACAATATAATTTTATATGTGTCAGCTTTTCTTAATTATGAATAGGGTTTTCTAAAAATTTAAGAAAGTATCTCTTTTACATAAAATTCTGTGAAAATTTACAAATTTTAGGGCAAGTCATAATATTTAAACTGTTAAAACTTGTATTTTGGTAAAACTGCAATTTTAACCTTTGGTTTTGTATTCTGTCCAGTTTATATTTACTTATTTTATTCACAAAATATTACATTATTTACATATCTTTTTTTTCTGTTACATTTTAAATGATAATCAACTTTACAACTTTGATATGAATATGAAAAATAAAAACCAACTGAAGCTGCTGAACAACTTCTTTTTTTGTATGAAAATAATTATTGAAGCTAAGAAGTGAAACTTTTGTGAAAAATAGTCAAGTTGCATGTTAACAACTTTTGTAAAATTTCGTTGTGTTAGAGCTGGAGCTTCAGCAAGCTTGCATATCTTGACATTTAATTAAGCTAGACATATTCTGTATTCTAATAAAATATGATCATGTTTCATGACAATAACTTCTATTAGATGTGATTGGTTCGAGTGGACAGGGTTATAGTTGTCATATAATTCCAAAATATACATAAATATATCTCAGTACTTAACATCGGTACTAAAACATTAAAAATTTTGTAAAAGATGATCAAGTTTTATGGAAACAGCATTATACAAGTATCATATTCATACGGGTATCCTAGAGTTGACACATCCTACTCTACAGTTTTATTCGTTTTATTAAGAATTAGGAAATGATGTACCTAAAGATTAAAGAATGTCTAACTAAAAATAAAGCAGTCAAACTCAAATCATATATAATTTTGACAACTAATTGACAAATCATCTCATCATTTTACAGTTCTGAACTATTCAATAAATAAAAAGTGATAAGAATGATATAATATGTCTCATTGTTTGCGTTCCTTCGACAGAGTAAACTACTCTTTTCTACTCCCAACTACTCCCAACTACATTAACCTTTGAGAAAGAGTAGATAGGAGTAAATACGATTATGTTAAGTTGGCGTTCCATTTACCAACTATACTTCCAACTACTCCCAACTACTCTTTTCGTGTAAAAGGAACGTAAACATTATAACTCATAACAAATATAATTGTTTTGATTCAAAGATTGCTTTAAAATAATATTAAAAATTAAGAATTAAAAACAAAAAAATAAGATAATATCACAAGTTCATTATGAAAATAAAAATTCATTTACTTTAACTATAATAATAAACAATCTGTAGTTACTGTTACTATTTATACATAACCTTTAATATTTATAATAAAATGGCCTTTTTAGATTAATCTAATCAAAATAAACAACATAATATTAATCTATATATACAATAATATTATCTATAAAAGGTTAGAAGTAACAGTACAAATAAATTTTTTTAAAATTAGTATCTTGTATATACTATGTAGGTTGTTAAAACTTGTAACAGTGGCAGAATCTAAAAGAATATAATATAGGTAGATACATAAAATAAAAATAATAAATTTAAAGAGAAAAAAAAAATATTTTTTTTTTGAAAAAAATTTATAAATTTATTTTCAGTTTATTTTCATTTTATCTTATACAAAAATTTTATGCGTTTAATTCAGAAGCTAAAAATAAATATTAAAAAAGAAGAAAGAAAATATTAATAAGAATTTATATGTTTTAAAAACCTACTACTTATAAGTCACCTTTATTAAATTTTATTATATTAAGAGCTCAAAAAAAAAAAAAATTAGAATTTAACGAGGAAGAGTGCAGTAGAGTAGACTGTGCCAACTCTGGGATACCCGTATGAACGTAATATATCCTATTATAAAACTTGATCATCTTTTAAAAACATTCAGATGTTTTAGTACCGAACTACAGAGATATATTTATGTAAATTGTGGAGTTGTATGATAGCTACCCGAATCTATTGCGCCTAGCTTCATTAAGTTCCAAGAAATGCAAGAAGCCTAAACCGGCTGCATTAGATCAATCAAATTTTACAAAAGTTTTTGGCATGCAACTCAACACGTTTTCACTAAATTTCAGATAGCTAGATTCAATAGACACGCAGTTCTTTTCATTTAAAAAGAGATTTTGTATGGCAGCTACCCGAACCCGTCACAACCAAATTTTGCAGAAGTTGTTGCCATAAAACTTGATCATCATTCGCAAAATTTCAGATACCTAGATTGAACAGACACTGGGTTATTTCTATTTAAAGAAAGACGTTGTATGGCAGCTATTCGAACCCGGGGGCCGAAAATGCTGGAGTTAAATAACAAAACTAACAATTTTACAAAAGTGACGTACAAAAATTTTCAGCCTCCTAGCTCCTCTATTTTTTGAGTTATCGTGCGGACGGACACTGAGTTCTTTTCATTTAAAAAGAGATTTTGTATGGCAGCTACCCGAACCCGTCGCACCACCACAACCAAATTTTGCAGAAGTTGTTGCCATAAAACTTGAATATCATTTGCAAGATTTCAGACGCCTAGCTTTATTAACTTCCAACAGGTGCAAGAAGCCTGAACCGGCTGCTCTAGACCAATCAAATTTTACAAAAGTTGTTGGCTCGACACCTCTTTACTAAATTTCAGATTCCTAGCTTCAATAAACACTGAGTTATTCTCATTTAACCGGATAAGTTGTATGGCAGCTACTCGAACCCGTCGCACCACCACAACCAAATTTTGCAAAAGTTGTTGCCATAAAACTTGATCATCATTTGCAAAATTTCAGAAACCTAGCTTGAATAGATACTGAGTTATTTCTATATAAAGAAAGAAGTTGTATGGCACCTACTCGAACCCGCCGACCGAAAATGTTGGATTTAAATAGCAAAACTAACAATTTTGCAAAAGTGACGCAAAAAAAATTTCAGCCTCCTAGCTGCTTTATTTTTTGAGTTATCGTGCGGACGGACGGACGGACGGACGTACATGGCTTGATCGACTCAGAATTCGATTCTGAGCCGATCCATACCTTTGACACTATTTCTAGCTCGGCTCCTTTAAGGTGTCACAAACGTAATGGCAAATTTATTATACCCTTGAACATAGTTC
Organism: Poecilobothrus nobilitatus; assembly: GCA_947095535.1. Taxonomy (NCBI): domain Eukaryota; kingdom Metazoa; phylum Arthropoda; class Insecta; order Diptera; family Dolichopodidae; genus Poecilobothrus; species Poecilobothrus nobilitatus. The sequence continues at coordinate 319,396,993 of OX352772.1, read as the reverse complement.
ATACGGGTATAAAAATTTAACTAGCTACATATTTAGAATTTTTTTTAAGTGATACATTGTTATTCATTTATTGTTTGTTAATAGATTAATTTCAATGTATCACAGAAAAACCGATTTCTTTTTTCGTTTTAAAATCTAGTTATGACCAATGAATAAGAAAAAGAACTTCTTCCATACTATTAATAGTAATAGATCCATAATATTCAAATATCTAAATATATAGAAATCATTTTTGTTATATACAATTATAACTCAATCAAAAAGTTATATCAAAATAAATATAAATATAATAGTATAGATTTCAATTTAATTATACCCATATTATTATGTTAGACTTGTGATACGTATCATCAAAATTTGTCACTAAATTAAAGCTCAAATTAGAGAAAATTATTTCTATTTTACAAATCTAAATAATAATAAGCTATTTAGCATGGTTATTTAGTTGTTTCTGCTGCAAAAAATTAAAAGCTCTATGGTTGGAACCCCAATTTAATGACAAATTTTGGTGATACGTATCACAAGTCTTAACATGATATGGGTATAAGTGATTCTACAGATTTTTTGATAACACATATTATTATCTTATGTAGTATCTAACAGAATACAAATTAATTGAGATCAGCTATAACAATAGGAGTATATTGACAACATATTCTAACTTTCCTACATTAGCCATATATAATATCCTCATCTAATATACTATAATACTCACTAATATACCAATGCCCTATTGTTCCAATATGTACCTGTCATGCACTCTTATCAGTTTGACAGCAACAGTTGAACACTAACTAACAAACAAAAATATAGGATATTTTTATGTGTTCCATAAATTTTAAGTTTCTTGATTTTATTTTTCTTCTAAAATTAACAAAATTTTCTAATTAAGGAAAAAAACTATAAATTTTCCTTTATACATGTTTGCAGAAAATAATGACAGTGCGCGATAGCTCATAATTTCCAAGTGAAAATTAAAAAAAACAATAGAGGAGGTAGGGAATTTCTTTTATTGCTTAGATATCATCTAAAGAAATTTCAGTTCAACTTGCACCAGATTTCATTTATATTATTTGAGGACAAAAATTATTAATATGAAAATAAATTTATCTTTTTTAATTAATTTCTATTTTTAAAATTAACAATTATTTTTTTGTTTATACTATTTGCAGTAAATATGTAATAGTCGGTCAAACCGAAAACATTTTTCTTTTATTTATGTCTAAAATGCTAAGATTTATAGTCAGGCAAAAAAGAAAGAAAATGCTTTAAATTTAGGTAAAAACCAAGTATAAATGATTCAAGCTTTCATAATCATTTGCTTCATTACCAGGAAGTATTATTCATTACATTACATTACAGTTAAAAGCCTCAAGTATTTTTATTCAAACAGCATTTACATAATGACATTTGCTCTAACTTATAGCAGAGCAGCTCCGCCTAATCTATACCTATTACTTCGAAGCACAACTTTCGTTTTTATTCATATCATAGAGAAAAAAAATTTTAACCATAGGTAGGTCTCATAAAAAAAATAATTTTGTGGAACAACTTTTTCATGTAGCCCCTCCCATTACGGAGCTACAGCCCCTCAAACTTTGAAAAAGCCCTATTTTTAAATGCATATATCTTATGTTCTGCTTAAGATTTTTTCAATCTGAAAACGTCATTCGACAGTTGTTTCTTTTATCTTTGTAAATTAATATCAAAATTATACAAGTTTTTTAAATTTAGTATTTAAATTTACCGTTATGTGAAAACCAAATTTTGCATGATTTTTCTACTTTCATAATCCGGCATAGAAGCTTGAAATTTTGAGACAAGAAAGAATTTTTAGAATTAGTATAAGTTTCCTCAGAACATTTTTTGGTAACACCCCCTCTTTAAGAGTTATTACGCCTCAAAAATTGAAAATTTGCTATTTTTAGACACCTGTAACTTAGGCACCTGTACAAATTTTTCTTCGGCAAGACATGAAAATTAAAGGTTCAGTAATATATTTTTACGCGTGATAACGGCTTTTCTTAGTTATATAGTATTCCGAACTTACGGCCCCTCAAAATTTCAAAAATGTCCTATTTTCACATTTTTTCTTATTACATGAAATTTTCAAATTTTTGTGTAAGTCACAATTCTAAACAGTTTGTATTGAGTTTTGGAAATGTGCGCTTTTAAAAACCGTTGGTTTACATTCTACCTTGTTATTAAATAGTTTTATGATTTTTAATTGATATCATATATTAAAGAAATAAAAATTGTAAATAGTATCTAAAATTTTTGTAATCTTCCTGAAAATCTTTAGATTATATACTTTAAGGTTAAAAAAATATTATGACAGATACAAAAATGAATAATATACCTATATTATTACATGTAAACGTACAATAGTTTTATATATAAGTATACCATTCCACTTACCATTCGCATTGACATAAAAACTTTAATAAATAAATAAAAAAAACTTTAATAAAAAAATAAAATCTTTTAAACCAAAAATCATTGTTGAAAAAACCACGAATATTAAAAGAAAATTGCCTCGACATATTAATCATTTTCAGACAAAATAAAAAAAAAAAAACCACTACAAGTTTTTTCAAGCGTCCTTTGAATAATAAATTCCTTGAAAGTTTGGAACACTAATAAATCACATTTAATAAACTGGACAGTACAATATTATATAATATTATTATTAAAGTTTATAATTTTATATTTTTATGGGGCAATCACCGATTCTAAGGTATTATTAAAAAAAAAATTTTTTGTTTTATTGATTATTTGTCTATAAAATTAAATGATTAGTTCATAATTTCTAATCAGAACATTATAATAATCGTAGATAAAAAGAAATTTATTTTATTAGACTAAAAATCAATACATTTTTGTGTATAAGAAAAAAAATTTCTAATATTAAATCCAAAATATTTTTACAAAAATACCAATTAAGTGAATTGGACATTATAATTTTTTGTTTTACCATTTTATTGAATAAAAATCACTGATGCCATTTAATTAAATTTTAATGAAAATCATATCATAACTTATACTTAATAATATATACCTACTAATTTATTTGTAATAAAATTAAATCCTTAAATGTTAATTTATTATTTATACAAAATATAATATCCTAAAGATTGTCCTCTAAATTCAAGATTTACTTAAACATTTTTTTGTTTTTTTTTTTTCGTGTTATCAATAAAAAAAACAAAAACAAAAATAAAGAAAAACCAAAACAATTGAAAAATAAATTATACATACATAAAAAAAAAAAAACTATTTTAAGACTAAAAGGACATTGTAGGTTTTTTTTCACCATGTTATCTTTTCATGTTATTCCTTCTTTATTTGTTCAATCGATATTTTTATAGTTGTTCTTTTCTTAGGATATAGGTTTATAGAAGGTTATGATAAGTGAGTGGAAAGCTAATAAAGATATAGGTTGGGCTTTATGAATAATTTTTTTTTTTTTATTTTTTTTTTTTATTTTATATAGCCATTAACATAGTGTCCTTGGTATTTAATTTTCAATTCTATATGTATATATACTCGTACAGTTTTCATTGAAATTATATAAACAATATCATATATAAATAAACGAGTACATATAAAAATGTTGTAACTATATATTTAAACAATACATAGAATTTTGATTATACTTAGTACAATATTTTTAAGGATATTTTATAAGGTAAATATTATATTAGACAAAAAAAAAAAAAAACTTTGTTGATCATTTCGAAAAACTTTAGAGGAAAAAGGACAACAAAAGAATACGAATGAATTTAATTAAGAAAATTTTTGTAGGTATTTAAAATTTTTTACATTTACAATATATTAGGAAATGGTTTTTGTATATAGGTTAAATGAAACCATCTAAGGCACACTCAAAAACACGTTATTTTAAGGCCAATTCTGTAAAAAAACAATTATAAATATATTAAGTAAAATTAATTCGACATTTGTGGAAATTATCAATATATTAAAGAAAGTTTAAAGTTAACTTTAAAATTAAACTGACAATATTATACAAGATTTACTTAGAAAAAAAAAATCCTTCAACATTTTCCTACAACTTATACAGGGTTTTCAGGATTGCAATGGTCTATCTTGTAATAAATGATTGAAGATTTTGAGACAAATTGTTTTACATAGGAAAAATAATGGAAACAGGGGTAAATTGTTACAAGATTTTAATGCATGTTAGCCTATTTAATTCTTTTCTATACCTTTTTAAAAAAAAAACCATTTTACATTTTTCAAATTTAATGTCACTCTATTTTTGCTTATTTATAATTTGAATTACAAAATTGTGAATTCCTCTATCAGTTGTATCTATTATTTTTTAGTGTTCGTCTTTAAAATTTATTTGTTTTTTTAAGAGCAAGAACAATAATATAATTTATCGCTCAATATAGGTATTAGCAAAGTATGAATTGTTCTTTTTAGTAAGTAGTGGCGGATCAAATTAATACATTATTTTGATACATAATACAGTCTGTAAAGAAAAAGGTGGAAATATTTCGGTAGTTTCCCTTTTTCCAATATTTAAGGGTACTTTTTGATATGGATCTGCAGAACTAATTAAAGATTCTTCCATTATTAATGATTCTTCCATAGTTAAAGATTCCTCCATCAGAATGGTATCATCGTGGTATAAACCTACGAAAACTTTTGTTGAAAACGTATTAACTCCTACGTTTTGAATGTAGTGAAAACTGGTAAATATATCTTTTTACATCACCTAATGCCGATAAAGGGATAAGTTGATACAAAGTATAAGTTTGAAATAATTTAATTTTTAATTATAAAGTTTTAAAAATAAAACCATGAAATACATAATTTTTAATTAGAAAAAATAATAATAATAATTCAATTTCCAAAAAAATAAATAAATTTTTTAATTATTATAACAATTGATGCAGTAATTACTGTATTCATCTGCTCCACTCTTCTACTTACATGATATTGTTTTTAAAAACATCCAGCAAAAACTTTAAACATGCTTCTCTCAAAAACTGTTAAGAATTGACATCTCTTTCGAGCATTTTTTTTTTGTCTGAAAATCCATCACCACCTATTTCCAGGAAAATCAATAAAAACTGCAATACCCTGTATAAAAAAAAAAACAATTTAATTTGTATTTCATTCCATTGGATTCAAATACTTTTTGTCCTCTAATTATAATATGTGTATATGTATATATTTGTATTCTGTTATTTTTTTCTTGATTTTCTAATTAGTGATGGTAATTTTCTTTTGCAATAAATCCACTACAATATTTTTTTTTTGTTTTATATTAGAACTTGCTAATTATTAACAAAGGATTAACAATATTTATTTCTTTCTCTATGTCTTCTATCACGTAGAAATTCAATTACGAAAATAAGAAAAAGAAGTTCAAAATTGTTTTTAGTATCTAATCAACTTTGTTTTAGAAAAAAAATTCTTGTATAATGAATGATAAGTTAATATTATTTAAAAAAAAAAAATTTTGAAATTTTTTTAGATATTATTATATGTATATTCTATAAAAAAAAATCCTTATTAGACTAATAAGGATTAATAAAATATAAGAAACTTAATGATTTTACTTATCATATTGTCATTTACAATAAAAGTTCAATAGTATTCTGTAGTAAGTTAATGAGTACAAAACAGTTGACAACAACAAATGAATATCTTCTCATTTTTGTACTTTCGTTTTTTGACAAAATTATTTTCAGTCTCCTGCGATTTTGAGTTACCTTTTACATATCAACCATCAGTAAAGGTAATATTTCAATTGCCCCTTCAATTATGTCTTTGCTATACTAATTCCTTTCTATCTTTATCCAAAAATGCTTCTTATCATTCTGTGTAGTATATTATGTCTCCTTCCATCTCAGAGCATTTAGTTATGAACCTGAATTTCTTATAAATAAACCAAAAAAATTAACTTTTAAACCTATTAAAATAAAAGATAAAGTAAAAATTAAAAGTAATCAAACAAAAAAAAAAAAAAGTAATTGTACTCATTACACAATTACAGTATTGATGGAATTTATTTAAATTTTTGAATTAATTATTGATATTATTTTATGCTTTAATTATTTCTTATGATTAAGTAAAATTTAAATGCAGACAGCGCAAATAATTTGAATAATTCGCAACGAATTCATTTATTTTTATTAAATTTTTTCTTATTTATTTGTTTTGTTTTGTTTTTATTATTTATTTATTTTCTTTTTTACTTTCAGTTTCGAGGTAATCACACAAAATCAACCTTAATTCGTGGAATTTTTCAAATTGGATTTGGTATTAAAGAATTTGTTTTATTTTAATTTTATTTATTGTTTTTTTTTTGTTGTTTTTGTTTTTTTCTTTTTTTATTAAAAGCTTGAGGTAAATTAATTAAAATATAAAAGGAATAGAAAATTAAAATAGTAATAGAATTAAAAAAAAGAAAATACTTTAAGAACTTAATATTAGTTAGTTAAAATATCATAATTAAGTTTTGCTAAAATGTCTGTCCTCTTTTGAAGTCTTATAAGGAATATAGGGCTTCTATAATACTAAGTCATTTATTATATTATTCATATTTGACAAAGCTTCAGTTTTGGAAACATTAGTTGCACTAAACCGTTGATTACTCGACTGTATAAGATATTCCACAAGATTAATTAATTAATAAACGCAAATAAACATTTTTATTTGTGCACCATCTATTATCTTAGACAAGAATTATTTTATGACATATTTGAATATTCTATTAAAAATTTCCATTCATTTAGAAACCATTGAATTAAAATTAGATTCTTTTTCAATATATTTTATAATGTTTTTTTCATTCTTTTAAGGGAATAGAGGTTTGCAAATATCATTATGCTGAACAACACATTAATATTTATATGTACCTACAATAACAGAAAAATATAAAAAGAAAGTACAGCTATAAGCAGTTTTTTTTTTTTAGATATAAATAAACCATTTTTATTTTATAACCGTATAACTTCCTATAACCGTACCGTATTACTATAAGATGAATTAAAAAAAAAAAAAAACAGTAATTTCGACAATTTTACATAATATACAGATATTAATTTATAAGATCTGCCTTATATACTAATTTATAAAGCCTAACATATTAAATTTTTAGTAACATATAAATTCAAACATTTTTCCAAAATCTAACTATACAATACTTTGGTGTATATAAATATTTCGACATTATTAGGTATACGCTATTTTTTCTTCTAATTTTGGTTTCAAAATAGTTATATTGTCAGAGGCAGGTTTATTTGATACTTAATACAACAGCTATGAATCTAAACAGCAAACGATTGTTTATTATATTATTTAAAACAAAAAAAATATATATATATATACATATATATAAAGTTGAGGATTTTCTATTAAAATATTATATTATTAAAAAAATATTAATATTAACAATGAACTGGAAACTATATTACATATGTATCTATTTTGATTGGTATTTGTAGTATCGAAATTCTAATTTTTACTTTATATAATTAAAAAAAAAACGTTTAAATTTTTTAATTTCGTTTCGTTTCCAATATCCTCTATAATTCCAAATTTTCCTAAACCTTCTCTTTCAAAAAGAAAATTCTTTCCATATCCCCATCTTCGAAATCAAGTAGTAAATATATTTTGTATTGAAGAACCCATCATAAATAGTTTGGTTTCAAAAGCGTGTGATTTTTGTGCGTTAAAGTTTACATATTATTCCCTACACGATGGTTTATATCAATGCAATTACTTACAAATGACTCTGTATAATTACGTACCAATAAAATACGAAATAAATCATAAAAAATAACTTTATAACTATTTTAAAACTTAACTCCTAACTGCAGTTACTTTATTTTAAAATTTAACTTGCAACTGCAATTCTTATAACGATCAAAATTATTTTTTAACTCTTTTATATTCAATTACGACATTTTTAAATAGCTATTTTGTACATTCAACAAAAAAAAAAAGTTTCATATTATGTATTTGATTACAAAAATTTTTTTAGTTCTATAACTTTTAAAAGGAATTTAACCTTTTAAATCGAATTGAAAATGAAAAATTTCAAATAAAAAACGAAAAAAATAAAAAAATGATTTCTTTTGCAATAAAATTTAAATTATTTTTAAATTGAAATAGTTTATTTACGAATCAAATAAATTTTTACTTATATTTTCTTTAATTCTTTTAAATTACAAATATTGCAAAATTTAAGTTTAAGTATTTTTTTTTTTTTTTTTGTTGTGTATGGTATGAATTCGAATTTAATGATTTTAAGCCTTTAATATAAAATTAAAAGTTTTAAAAGTATATATTATGTACTTGTATATGTATATATTATAAAATTAATTTTGATTAAAAATATCTTTTTTTTTAATCTATGATTATAATACTTTTATGCACATATTTTTCTTTTAATTGGATTTATCATACATAAATTAATCTAAATAATTTAAGAAATTAAATTTAATTTAAATGATGAAAATAATTATTTTTAATTGTTAACTATTATGGTAATCATATACGTCATGTATTTCGTGTAATTTTAAATCATGAATAAATTAAAATATGCTTATAATCTTATATTTTATTTGAATATTTCGTTGAGAAAAACGTGACATATACGTATATATGATATTTGGTGCAATTTATACTGTTATTTTTTGTTCATTTTATCGTATTTATATACGGTATTTACCTAGATAAAGGTATATGGTTTTTAATAAATTATTCTAAAAAAAATTTCACACTATATACAATTGTATTAATAGATTAGTAAAATAAAAATAAAATAAACATTTATATTTAGTGGATTTTGTTAACGGTTTTCTTAGTACAGCTCTTAATTTTATAAATTTAGGATGTAAAGCTTTAATTTACATACAACCGATATATTGTCAATTTTGCTAGAGAACATATAGGCAAAAGATACAAAAATACTGTAGGTGTATGTGATAAAGATAAAACATAAAAATATATGGAGAGAATCATTCAAAAAAATATTGTATCCATAATAATATCATATGATCTTAGTTTACGCTGTCACTTACATTATCAATTAACCTTTTGATTAAACAAAAATTGACGTTAACTTATTTATATATGTATGTATAATATTATGAGTTAAATAATAACAGGAAATGAAATCTGTTAATTAATTTTTCATTAAAAAATTTTAAATAAAAGTGAATTGATATTTAATCATTTTGTGATTGGTATTAGGTAAGTAATGTTAAACTTTTATATATACATTTATTATGAATGCTTATCATAACACTAAGTAATAATAAAATTTTTAATATAAAACTCCCGCTAAACAAACTCTAAAATGATATTGTAAGCAGTGCTAAAATCTTTCCTAATTGATTCTGCAAAGTATATTGATTACTGTACATCAATTTTACTATGTATGGCCTTAATTCGTAAAGTTTTAGAAAACGATTTGATTTTATTTCGCATTTGAATGGGAGAAAAAGCCATACCAAAAAAAAATTGCGATATGACTTTATTTCTCATTCAAAAGCAAAATAAGGCCATTATAGATTTATTGCGTATGGCTTTATTTCACAGCCCCTTTCTCAACATATAAAATCATAATGTATAGTTTTGATCTGTCAAAATTTTTCCATGAAAAAAAAATGGTTTTTCTTCGTCTTTTCTATTGGTAGTATAATATAATCTCTTTAAAATTCTGATATGTCAGTTGGAATTTCTCATGAAAATTAATAAAAAATCATAAAAACTATAAAAAAAAGTTACTGTTTAAAAAAAAAAAAACATTTTAAGATCAAAAATATGTATCTAGTCTAAATTTCAGAACCCATGCACATCTAATAATTTGTATTTATCTAATTTAAAAGTTTGTTCAGAAAAATATGTGGTTCACAAAAGTAAACATAGTGTAAACCATTGAGAAAAAAAATATGTATACTCGTATACCGTAAAAAATAACAGAGACAGAAAATAACAGAAATAACAAAGATTAAAAAATAAAAGAGACTTCTAATAAGCGTACCAATTTAAAAAGGTGGTTATGTAAAAATATTAAGTAGAAATCATTTATGTGTTAAATAAAATCAGAGCATATCTAATTTTCATAAATAATTTTCATAAATAGTAAAAACCACTCAAACTACAAACAAACATTATATAACATATAGACACTATATAAAAAAAAAAAAATCCAAAGAAATTTTTTATTTATTAAAAAACAACAAAATAAGGCACTTAAAAATAAGATTTCTCAATAATTTTCTCAGAATCATAATTAGGTCATTTCATTAAAAACTCAAGAATGTAAATTTTTATTAACCCCTTTAAAAAAAAAAAAAAATTTAATTTTTTCAGTATTTTAAATTTAAATTACTAAACAGTTATAATGGAATCACTTCACTTAAATATTGAATAATTTTATTGACACTTCAATATTATTATAACACTACCACATTCAATCTATAGAATTATTTAAGAAATCGTATGTAAATGTTTGTGTATGTACAAGTATATGTATATTATGTAAAAACAAATTTAAATATATGTCATATAACAGAATAATGAAAAAATTAAAGATATTATTGCATGTTAAATTGAATTGTCAACATTTTACATTTAATTGTCAATGTAATTGCACATCAATTGATTGACCTTCATTAAATTCTTGAAAGTGTTGAAATTTAAAATCCAATTCAATTATGATACAAGCAAATCAAATAATTAATGGAATCAAAAAAAATTAGATAAGAATTTAGAAAATAGAAAATCTAAATCAACTGTCAATCATCATTTAATGCTTTTTTTTTTTTTTGTAAATAAAATCTAAAACTCAAATTTTAATGATTTGATTTCAAATAATTTGTATTAAATTAATAATGTATAATGAAATATCAGTATATCATACAAATCTGTTGCTTTTGTTAAATTGTTTGGTTTTTTTTTTTAATTGCATTAACAATATCAAAAATCAAATCATTTAAAGATAATTGATTTAACAGGAATAAAACAAAATGATTTAACAGAAACTCAAATTTTAAAACAATAATTTTAGGTCGGATCTTAAAATCTCTCTTCTCAAAATCTCGTATCTTTAAATCTCACGTATCACAACACAATCTCGGTTTAAAAATGCTCGTATTTCGAAATCTTACAATTTACATTGCGATATTAAAATTTTGGAAGAAGGAGAATATTATATATTTTCATTATAAATATATTATTTTTTCGATATTAATTGAAATTGACAAAATTTTTATAATAACCAATGACCTGTCAATAACCTGACAAAGAAATAGCGGTCAAATTCAATATTTAAAAAAGATTTGATCGAAACCTTCTTTTTGTAACTGAACTTAATAATAGCTACGTAAAGAAAGCCCTTTTATTTTTAAATTCTTGAGTAATAATAAGTTTCACATAGATTTAGTGAGGGCTGCCGTTTTCAAACTCCCGATAAACAAATTATTGAAATCTTAATTCAGCCACCAATTCAAAAATCCCTCCAAATAATTTTTGTTACATATATATATATATACATATTTAAACATCAAATAATTTAAATAGTGGGGAAATAGACTGCTAGCTTATCGCCATATTTTTTATGGAAAATATCTTGAAACGTGAGATTTTAAAAGACAAGATTTTGTGACACAAGATTTGACACGCGAAATTTCAAAACACAAAATTTTGACTAGCGAGCTTTCGATGCAATCCCTGTAATTTTATAATCTTCTGTTGATTTCGATTGAATATTTTAGATTTAGCCTGCTTTTTTTATTACAAACGAACATGAAAACTAGATTAATTCTATTTTTTTGTTGGTATTAGTGTATTGGTGAATATGAAATAAAGTTTGACAACTTCATTGTTTTGAAAGGAATGTAGCCCAAATAGTTCATTCAAAACATTTAAAAAAAAATCATAGAAAAAAAAAATTTGAAAATAGGTTTTTTTTTTAACATTCAGGGGTTGTAGCTCCGTAATGGGTAGAGTTGCATAAAAAAGTTGTTCTACAACTTTAATTTTTTTTTAAAACCTATGTAGAAAGCCTGTATAGAAATTTTGTTAACAGACAGACGGAAAATAATAAACAAATTTTTTTTGAAAAATGTGCGAAAAATCACATGTTTTATTTTGACAAATAATGCTCTGCTGTGACAAAACGAGACACCTATTACAAAAATATTATTAACGAATAATTTTTTTCAAAAACAAAAAAAGGATAGCTATAAAACAAAAACTCATAAACACTCATTAACTTTTGTAAAAAATAAATTCGTTTTAAAAATTAAAAATAAAAGTAATTCGTCAATATTAGATATGACATAATTTTAATGTTTTATATTTTTTTAAATTTCATTGGAAATACTTTGATATGACGGTATTTTGTTTCTTCTATAATTGTAGTAGACCATAGTTAACAATAATACCAAAAAAAAAATCCTTAATAAAAAAATACTCTTTTGGCACATTAGGATCTCCTACTAGTTATATAAAACTGATGGTCAAAAATTCTTAAATGAATGACAGGATTTTATTTTTGACGTAGATACTTAGGTACATTGTAATTATAGAATTTCAAATCAAATAATGGTAAATTTTGGATAATTTTTTCTTTTATTTTTTTTATTTTTTTTTTATTTTTTTGTCAATAAACGAATGGTTTTAAAAAATTTCTGTTTGATTTTCACTTGAGTAAAAAGTTTTATTATAAATACACACCATTATTATCAATCAATTAGTAAAAGCTGTCAAAATATATACAATCTAATTTCTAGTTTCTAGTATTATCAAGAAAAATAAAAAACGTTAAACTTAAAATATTAATATTTTTTTCTATAACGTTCCAAGATGATTACTATTTTATTCTTGAAATGGGTATAATTAGAATGCCAAAAATTGTCGGGAGAAGAATTATTAATAAAAAAAGGAATTAGTAAAAAATTGGTTTCTTGGAAAATAAATTAAATGGATTTTATAAATTTTGTCGCGCCATAGGTCAAGATAACAAAATAATTGATCTTTTTACGAGAATGTTTTTTCCTTGATTTTCTTGTATACTCATATATGTATGTTACTTATATTATGTTAGATCAATTAAGGATATATACAGGATGTTTAATAGTCGAGACTTATTATTTTTGAGAGTGGCTCGAACGGAATTAATGGTGGTACTATAAGTGTACAGTTCAGTTTTCATGATTTCCTTTAACTTTTGCAGAAAATGTTTTAATTTCAGTGATTTATACATAAATAAAATTGAAAAATTTTGAAATGATGGCAATTGTGTAATGGTATATTTGTAGAGATTATGGTAGAATAATTTTCATTATCAAATAAATCCATGAACATCCTCCATAAGCCGGCTCGGTAGATTGTGTGACATACTGCATAGTAAATTATATAAAAAATGTTAAACATCCTGAATTTTATTTATTTTCTTTTACATTTATCGTTCATTTTTTTGGCACAGAAAGTTTGAGTATGGTGAATTTTGAAAGTGCAGTTTGAAAAAACGTTTTTTAGATCAACCACGAGGTTTTTTAATTAGATTTTTAATTTTTCACTGTAGAATCAATTCAAAAATTTTGTAAAAAAATTTAGTTCTTTTACAAAACAAGGAAATTAAATTCAAATTAACTTTTTCGAGTTATTGTGTATAAAACATGTATACAAATATGTTTCCAAAAGTCGAGATTCAACTAAATATTGAAATAATTTTTTTTTGGCAATCATCAATATTTGTCTTATATCATAATAATAATATAATATGTAAGAAATTAAAAAAGTAATTAACATTAAAAAATTTGTTTTTATATAAGATATATTTACAATATAAGAGGTTGGGTTTCAGATTTTTAAGCTAGAAAAACTTAATGAACTAAAAATTTCTATCTATAGAATTTTCTTTAAAGATTTCTATAAAAAAAAAATGAAAATTTAATGTGATTTATAAATTTTCTACAATATTTTGCAAGTGCATTACTTTTACATAGTACTGTAGTTTGCAGAATATAAGTATAAGTTTATATAAGTATATATAATATATAAAAACAGAATATATGCCAAATTTCAACTAAACAATAAAAAATTCTTAGTCATCTAAAGGAATCGTAACAATTAAGTTCTTATAAGTTTAAAATTAAAATTAGTAGGTTTGTGATAAGTCAAACCATAAATTAAGGATAAAAATAAAATAATTAAAATTCAAAAAATTTAAATGCATTTTTAACGGAATATTTTGATTTATTTATATGGCTGTTCTGTTTATCTTGACCACCACAAATATGACAAACAATATTGCCGTTTTAATACTATTAAATACTTTTTGTTATTTTATATTATAATACTATTAATTTGCTCTTAATATGATCCCTAAGAGGGATTGGTAATTTAAAATTATTTCCTAGAAAAAGCTCTTACGATTAACGCAAAATTTGAACTTCGTTGTCCTTCGTTTGATAAGCCATGTCCTTAACCACTTGGTCATTGAAGCCTCTAAACGAATAGATACTTTGATTTTTTTTTTCACAGTTTGTTAAAAATTTTTTTCTAATACAAGTTTATTTATTATCTTCAAATGCCAGACCCAAATTTAAAATTTTTAAAATAATTAAGCATTCCAGTTCTTTTTCCATCTAAATGAAAATTAAAAGAACAAAGTAAATAATAAATTTGTTGTTTAATTAAGATTTGGAACAAACACTACCTCAATTAATAAACCATAAGCTTAACCATTACGCCATTAACGCGCGTCATTTACATTTTGAAATATAAATATGAAAGTAACCACAACTAACATACAATTGAAAAATCTATTTTTTTCCATCTAAAATAAAAGAACTGGTAAGTTAAATACTATGAATCAAAAAATTAAAATCTTATCAAAAATTACTTATAGAAGTTTTTTCAAAATAAGTTTCCTTTATTGTTATTGATTCAATTTTCTTCTCTTAAGAGTGTCATTTCATTTCATTTCAAATATCAATATAGTTATCATGTTGTTTATTTCTTTTGAGATAATCAGTTTTAAGTTAAAATACTTTTAAACAATTAATCTAATCTAAACAATTAAATTTCTTATTACTTTACTCGTTTTTGCAGGGCTTTAAAAGAAATTTCAAAACTTACAAAAATGGATTTGTACTCAATTCATGATGTGTTTACAAAGCATTTAAAAGCTAAGAATTATGAATAATAAAAGAAAAAAGCTGATTAAAAAATGATTTGTAAATATTATGATTGACAAAAGATTGATGAAATTGATTAAACACATCATTCTGACTGAAAAAAACAAAAAAAAAAAAATAGCGGTATCTTAAAATAGTCAGCTGTTTTCTTCTTATTTTAAAAATTTTTAGTGTTAATTATTATTATCAGTAAATTTTGTTAAGCAGAGTGAATTAAAAAATATAAAATGAAAATAAAAGGTAATGAAAAAAGGTATTTAAGAATTTCGGCAAAAAGACTGTGTTTGGAATATAATTCGAAATTATTAATTAATTAGGTATGTTAATTCCAATTTTGTTTTGTTTTATTTCCAAGTTTTTTTTAATATTAATTCAAGATAATTTTTTTTAAAAAGTTTTATTTTATTTAGAACTCTTATATGCTATTACATATTATTTTAGATATTATTATTTAGATTATTACAATAAGCAATAATCTTCTTTCATAAGAACGAAAAAATCGTCTGGTAAAGCCATTAAAATTTTACCGTTCAGCATTTTGAATGTAAATTATTAATACAAATAATATGTATTATTTTAATGTGTTATTTACTCGTACATTTCAAATTAATATAATTAATTCATATTTATTTTATTTCTATTATTATATTTAAAAAATAATATTAATGAAAACACTTGTACATCTTTTCTATTTCATCGAAAAAGACAGATCGTTTTTTTTTTTTTGTTGACAATCATACGATACGATTTAATGTAAACAAACATGTATTCTGTTTTTCATCAATCATTTTGACGTATTATTATTCATTATTATCAGATTTTGATTGCTTTTTAAAAGCAGCCTAAATTTATTTTTCTTCTTTTGTTTCAAGCGTACAAAAAAAAATCTTTTTTTCATATTAAACTATTTAATTTTTAAAATCTAATCTAACATAATTTTAATTATTACACAAAATAAAAGAAGTAACAACTAAATATCTACCAACGTTAATTTTTCAAGTTATTAAAATCATTTGGGTATTAAAAAAATAAAAAAACAATAAGATTTAAAACATGATGTGAAACTAATATAACTAGTAGGCATTTTTAAAATTATAATGAATCATCAGATGTAATCATCTTAATTTAGAATTATTTCGTCACAAATAAAATGACTAACATTTAAATAATAATTTTTTTTTTAAATTAATATTTTGTTCAATTAAATTTGATGGTCGTAACTTTTCTTTTTTGCCCTCATTTATTTATTATTTCTTTATATTTTTTTTTGTATTAGTTTTTAATTAACCGTATCTAATTGAAATTAGTTACACATTTTATTCCATGAAGAACAAATAAATTTAAAATCTATCTATTTTAAAAAGCTGTCATCTTTGAAAAAATGTCATCTAAATTTTTATTAAAATAATTAAAACAATAAATAATTGAATTTTTACATAAAAACTTTGTTAGTAGTTATTTGACATTAATATGACTAATTACTCAAGAATGTTGAATCAATAGAATTTAAAACATAATAACATAATGTTTTGCTATATTAAAAACGAATTTATATACCTTATAATAACATCGTAATTGAAAACAGATTTCATTTATTAAAGTTTCAATGGCGGCATGAAATAACGCCACAAAAAAAAAAAAAAATAACGTCGCAAATTAAATTTTTTTTTTGCGGCAAATTGAAACACTAAACAAATATTATTGAAACACTGATTTTATATTCAACTCTAAAATCTCTCCTAATTCTGAATGTTGCATATATAATATATAATACACATTTTGGAGTTTTAAATTCAACTCTAAACTCCCTGCTATTTCAGAATCTTACATGCACTATATACATATTCTGGGTAAATTATATACATATTCTGTAAATGAAATAACGCACTAAAATAATGAAATAAATCCTTATAAAAGGATTAACGGTGTAAAGAATGAAATAATACCGCATAGAAATAAAGTAAAGCTGCAAGGAGACGAAGTAACATCGTAAAAAATTTAATATCACCAGAATTTTTGTGTTATTTCTCATACAAAACTTTAGCGTTTTATTTAATTTTTTTTTTCAACGTTATTCATTCCACCGTTTCAATAACTTCCCCTAAAAAAAGTTACCTTTATTAGAAAAACTCATTACGTATTATAATTTCCAAAAAATAAACACAACATTTCAACACTTCAACAACCAATTGAAGTACAGTATAATATTTTTACTGTTTTTACTGTTTTTTTGACACAAAGATAAAATTTGCACTTTTACGCAAATTTTTTTTTGATAATTTTTACTAATCAGCGTTTGCTTACTAATAATTTTAGAAGAAAATTGAAACGACTTTCTTTTTTTTTGAGATACAACGGGAATAATGTCAATGTCCTTTGTGGACAGTGTAAAGATTATAAGACCACCATTTTCGTAACAAAAATTAAATATTACATTATCATTATATATACTTGTCTTACATATTATATTTAGTAGGAAATTTGAAGAATAATTTTTATTAAAAAAAATTCACAATTTAAATTAAAATTAACTTAAACAAAAAAAATTATGTCTAACTGTAATTGATTTATTTGAAAACTATAACAACCACCTCAAACCCATTTTTAATTTTCTGAAAACTTAATTTAAAATTTGATTATAATATATGATCCAGCTTGAAATCCGGAATCTCCAAAGTATCTCAAAAGAATTTTTTTTTTTTAAAAATGTGCTTAGTAGAACATCTCCTTCAGAATATCAAATATTATTTTATTGAAACCATATGTAGGTATAAATATCTAAATAATCTTTTCTTATTTTTTTACAATGAATTTTTTTAAAATTTTTTTATCAAACACAGATAAAATCAAATTACTGAAATTAAAACTTTTAAAAGTTTTGCTTGAAGTTTAAAGTATTACATTACCTTTATTTTATTGATATGAAATAAATCAATTGCCTACATTCAGTAAAGAATATAATGTTTGTGTTCCTTTTACAAAGTGAACTACTCTTTAACCCCAGCCTTTGAGAATGAGTAAATAGGAGTAAATACCGTTATTTTGAATTAGCATTCTATTTGTTAATTACTCCCAAAGTTCCAAATATTCTCAAATACTGTTTTCGTCTAAAAAGAATGCAAATAATAAATAATGCAAATAATAACTAATCTCTACAACCCCAGCCTTTGAGAATGAGTAAATAGGAGTAAATACGGTTATTTTGAATTAGAATTCCATTTGTTAATTACTCCCAAAGTTCCAAATATTCTCAAATACTCTTTTCGTCTAAAAAGAATGCAAATAATTAAAACTCAAATGTGATGAAGCTCATATTTTAAGATACAAAGCAATTGATTCTTTCTATATTCATAAAATAATAAGCATTTATATAAGCATCACTGCAGGAGTAATCTAATTTATTTTATTTTATTAATGTTAACTAATAAGAACACAGTCTAATTTTTACTTAAAATCCATAAAATTAATGTACTGTTACCATTAGGTAAAAAATTGTTTTATATTTTATCTTGATGCGATCAGTAATTTATTTTTTAAAAAACCTGTTTTAAGTGACTATATATACTATTTAATAATTTAATATTACCTACTATAATACCTATAATTATTATTTTAATGAAATTTTCGAAAAAAAAAAGAATTTATAAAGCCATATTCATTTGCTATGTTTATTATTGGTTGGTTAAGGTGGCTGACCACCGCCGCTTATGCCAGTGACCCCAATTAGCGTGTTAGCACCGTTTTGCTACCACTTCCATGACCACAAGACCTATAATAGGGTTATATTAATTTTTATTTTAGATCCATTTCGTTGCGTTCAGAAACCTTGCCATTTCTGCAGGTTGGTTAACCGCTTGATCACTAAGATGGTTGAGTTGATGGCTGCACAGAGTTACTCTTCTGGCTCTAGCCAGCGCTGGGCACTTACAGGTGAAGTGTGTGATGGATTCTTTTTCATTCTAAGTAAGAAACAACTTATAGGTACTCGTGTCTCTTTTCTTAACTTTCTCAATAAATTTACTAATGGAACAATAAATTTTAAAACTATAAACTTTTAAAAATTTATATAAATAAATTTGTTAAATTTAATTAAAAATTTTTAGATACAAAATCATTAACACCTTTATAATTTAATACAATTTACAATAAAAACAAAATTTAATGCCACACTTATAAAGTTGCAAATCTTTTAATCTTCTTTTAACACTTTATTTTAATACTAAGTTAATTGTAATTTTCTTTTTTTTTCATTTCAAATTTTTCTCTACTTTTTAAACTTTTATTTTTACTTTTTAAATTTTCTTTACATTCGATGAAAGTTTTTTTTTTTTTTTTAAATTATAATTAGATTAAGTAGGTATAGGTAAGTACAATATAAAAAGTTTTTCTCTTTTATATTGTAATTTTAAGACACGGGTACTTTAAAAACTTTGATTACAAGGAAATTTTTTGACAATAAAATTTAAAATTTCTTTCTTTGTCTAAAAAAAATGTTTACACTGTCACAGTTTTAAGATAAATCAATTGGCAAAAGGAGGAAAAAAGATTTTTTTACGTAATATTACTTATAATAATTAAAAAATTTGATTAAATAATTAAGCAATATTACTATGGGACTTTTGTCCATTATGGACGGAAAACTATAATTATTAAATTATATATGTAGTTACATTTATAAAAAAATTGGAATTCACTCATATGGTAAACTTTCGATAAATTATTTTGAACGCGCACTTCATACTACTCCACCGAGATCCTTATTATTATTAATTTTATCCTTATTTAATTCTTATTATAAAATATTTTCTTTGTTAATTATATATTAATTCATATTTTCGTTATACAAGGGTGATTTGTTAAGACAAATTACAGTTGATCATTTCAGTCAGTTTTTCTTCAATTAAAAATGATCACGCACTGCACAAAATAAAGTTAAATAAACCGCATTAAGGTTAGTGACTATTAGAACATAAACGCGTCTCACTTAAATATGACATGCAAGTAACTAAAGTTACATATAATTGAATATATTAAGGCTAGAGTAACTAAATTTCATTATTAATAAAAAAAATAAATTTAATTATAATTTTATAATAGGTTTAAAAAGAAAATTAAGAAAAACGAGAAACAATAAGACATTATTCATTTAATTTTCCATTATGTTCAAAATAAAAATATTTGCATATAGCTATCCTAACCCCCCGTTCGATAATTTCAAGTTTTTTGTCTTATTTATCCTTATACGTTTAGATGTAAAATGATGATACAAACTCATGTTATTAATGGATATACCTACATATCTATACAAGCATAAGTCACACATACACTGTAATACACTGTCACACATACACTACATAGTGAATAGTGAATATGAATCATACATACACTCAACATTGTGATTTTACTTAAATAATTCCATGGGGTAATGATAATTCAGATTTTTGTAAGAAAAAATTTAGGACATAAAAAATTTTGTTGTTCGAGGAGTATAATGAAAGGACTGAAGTTTTATTATAGATCTCAACCAAAAATAATAGGGAGAAAATTTAAATGATTAGTTTTCTGATTCTGACCCGATCTGATTCCCTTTAATCAGTTTTTATTTATTATTCTTTTATTTCGAAGCTTTACAAAAATAGATGACTCTTATTCGTTCGGAGATAAAATCTGAGAAAAAAAAATAAAATTATATGACCGACGGTGCAATGTGTAAATCTCTCGTATTTCAAAAGAAAGACTTCGAATTCAAACCACAGTTAGGTGAAAATAATATAAAAGTCGGGTTACGTTAATGAACTTCTTTAACCTGATCCTTAAAACATTTTTAAAAATTAGGTACCTATATTTACATAATAAAAAAATTAAAATTTCAATTGAATGTGTTTTTTAAAAACATCAAAAACAGAGTATTAAAGATTTAAACTAAGGTTTTATGCGTTCTTTTAAATCAACTTTCAAGATAATCCAAATACAAAAAATAAATATAAAAGTATAAAAAATATAAATATAAAAATAAAAAGTTTATGAAAAACTTAGTGCTAATCCCTGTTTTTGTATTTGGATTCAGATTCGATATCAGGGTGTATACAAAAATTGGAAAAAAAAAAACTCAGAAGCATGTTAAAAGCAAAAATATCAGTGAATTTGTAAATTAACACAACAAATACTGAGTTTTTTTTACCAAATGTCTTTTTATTTTCATGTTTGCATATATCTTTATAGGAATGTACAGATAGATACACTATACAGGTAAACGAATTCATAGTTACGTTACATCAGCTAAACCTACAGTTTCTAAATGGCTATATCCATGTAATGAAATTCGAATAAAACATTTCTACCTTTAAATTTCGTTTCCTGATATCTATTAAAAAAAAAAAAATTCTTTGTAAAAAAATAATAACAAAACGAGAACCAAAATTAATCTAAAAATCCTGAATAATATTTTATTTTTGGTTATTTTAGTGTTCAAATTTACTCTATTAATTCCGAACTAACAAAAAAAACTGTATCTGCTTATGCAAAAAAAAAAAATACCTAAAACATTATAAAAACCCATTCACTTCACTTAAATACACAACAAAAACAATGTTTAAAACATTAGCAAAAAACATTTTGCTACAAAACAAAAGTTTAGCAAAATCAAAGTTAATTTTTGTCTATATATGTATAAAGAATATCTATAGATCTCTGTGGAACAAACAAAGAATGGGTTGATAAATATAATATTACTAGGAGCCCCTGTTAATGTGTAGTCAAATTCTATGTTAAATCCCAATTCATATAATAGACAGTTGCAGTTTAGAAAAATAAAATTTATGGAAAAAGTACAATCTATAAAAATTCAGAAAGCAAAACCAAATTCGTCAAAACACTAACTGAAATTATTTTTAAAACAAATAAAAGTAACAGTAAGCCGATGCAACCGACTTATTTATACCCTACACCTAAAAAATTCAAATTAAATTAAAAATCCATAAGTTATTTAGTTATATTTAATATAACTAAGCTAAAAAAATAAATGCTTTTACAACCTTTGTACAAAATTTCAGATTTCTATCTTTATTAAATTCGAAAATATGCTTGTTAGGTCTTGGGAAGTGTGTGAAGGCACGCGGACCACCACCCCAATTCATCTCAAATTTTAGAGACATCAACAGGGTAGAACATTCTTATATCAAATTTCAAGTTTATATATTTATTAATTTCGAAGATATACTTGTTTGGTTTTGGGAGTTGTGTGGCAGATACCCGAACAACCATTCTAATTCATCTTAAATTTTGAACAAATCAGGGATTCAGGAAACAACACCCTAGTACCAAATTTGAAGTTTCTATCTTTATTGATTTCGAAGATATGCTTGTTCGATTTTGGGAGTCATGGGAGGTACCCGAACGACCACTCCAATTCATCTCAAATTTTAGCCAAATCAGGGATTTAGGAAATAGCACCCTCGTATCAAATTTGAAATTCCTATCTTCATTAATTTTGAAGATATGCTTGTTCGGTTTTGGGAGTTGTATGGGAGGTACCCGAACAGCTCCTCCAATTCATGTCAAATTTTCGACAAATAAGGGATTCAGGAGACAACATCCTAGTACGAAATTTGAAGTTTCTATCTTTATTAGTTTCGAATATATGCTTATTCGGTTTTGGGATTTGTATGGGAGGTACCCGAACAACCACTCCAATTCATCTCAAATTTTAGAGATATCAAGGATTCAGGAAAACACACCCTCGTACACAATTTTAAGTTTCTATCTTTATTAATTTCGAAGATATGCGTATTCGGTTATGGGAGTTGTATGGGAGGTACTCGAACTCATGGTCCGATTTCGCCCATTTACAATCCCCGCCTTACCTTAGTCATTGTTAACCTACAGTATAAATTTCATCAAGATAGCATCATTATTTTTTGAGTTATCGTGCGTACGGACGGACGGACATCGCTAAATCGACTCTGGAGGTGATCCTGATTCAGAATATATATACATGTCTATACCTAACTCGCTTCCTTTAGGTGGTTACAAACACCATACCAAAGTTAATATACCCTATACTTAATGTGTAGGGTACAATAACGCCAAAACAGAATTAAATTGTTTAAAGAGCCTGTAGTTGGTGTACGTATATTTAGAATTTACATTATTTGGTATTGTGAGTGAGGACTATAGTGTCTATTTATTTATCGAGTTCGAAATAATTATTTTAAAGGACCGTGGGGAAAATAGAATAGGTATCCGTAAAACGTTCGTAAAATGCACAAACAAATGTTGGAGCAAAATACAGTTAAATTTTTTTAATGAGCAACGTTGTCTGTAACAATATTGCCGCTGTTCGTTTTACCTTGCCCTAATGTAAAAAATTTAAAATCTAAAAAGACCCTATATTTGCGTACAATCCTTGATTAAGATTGTACATGTAACATGGTACAGAGTGCGAGAAAACCGTACAAATATTACCACAATTGTACAAATGGTAACTCTG
Organism: Poecilobothrus nobilitatus; assembly: GCA_947095535.1. Classification (NCBI taxonomy): domain Eukaryota; kingdom Metazoa; phylum Arthropoda; class Insecta; order Diptera; family Dolichopodidae; genus Poecilobothrus; species Poecilobothrus nobilitatus. The sequence goes on along the minus strand of OX352772.1, from coordinate 319,373,311 downwards.
CATAAAATTGACATACAAAATATTTAAAAATAAAAAATTATTCAAATTTAATTTTGATTGTAAGAACTGCTGTACATATACTCAAATTTAAGTATATGAGAAGAAATTGAATTCAAAAACGAATACAATTAGAAAAGTTTTCTAATCGCTTCAAATAATATACAAACATTCATACATAAATGCAACAATTTAATAGAAAAGTAAAAAACCAAAACAATTATATATTTGAATTTTAAAGAGACTCGTCCGCTGATTATACATAAGTACATACTTAGATACGTATTGATTATTAATATCAGATTAATATCATTCATCACTATTTAAAATTTCAATAAATATTGTGATAAATGACGATTTTTAACAATTTTTAAATTTTTTTCTTTACACATGCATAAGTTAAAGTACGTTACATACATATAGCCAAAGAATAGTTGAGCCGTTGAAGTGAAATCGAGTCGTGTCGAGACTCGTGACTCGAGAGGAAAAAAAGAATACACAATTTTAAAGAGAGTAAGTGAGAATGTCTCTTATAATTTTGTTTTTTTTTTTGTTATTCTGTTCTGTTGTGTACGTTTTGTTACTACATACTATAGCTATCGTAGGTACCATACTACTGTAATGTAAATATGAAATGTGTTGTTTATGTTTTTTATTATTAATATTATGTATAGGTTTTATAGTAGAAAAATCGAAAAAAATATGTAGTTCCTGATGTTCAACGCTTGAAACGAAATTCATAATACGTAGTGTGTGTCTGAAAACTACTAAATTATAATTATAGATAATAATGAATTCACTATACTCTTCTGTTAAGCTGAGACATTCTTATTACCGTTAAATGCATAAAAGTATTCTAAGAAATCATCTAACCATTTTTAAGAGCAGACATTTTGTATTGTAATTTGTAAAGTTATAATTATATATAATATTTAAGAGTTTTTATTTCTGATATTTTAATTAACCGGAAGTGTTAGTAGAAAAACTTACTTACTTATTGTCGTTAGAATCTTTTATTAGAATTGGCCCAGTTCTTAAGTAACTTATTTATTATTAAAATTATGCATATAGAAAAAATAAATTGTATCTTCAAAAATGTTCCGGAAACTATTTTATTTATATTTTTAATAGCGTTTGATCTTTCAACACTACTGAACTCTTCAGGCATGTAGTATTTATACGGTATTTATCGTTGTAAATGTAATCCTACAAATACTACATTCTACAAATATTACATTCCTATATGCCGTAAACAAAACTGTATATTTTGTATTAAAGGTTCTAACCTAAAGTTTAAATTAAAAAAAGATTATATTTATATGAAATTCATCTGTGATGTATAAAAATTAATCGAAAAAATGACATAACATAAAACCTGTTGTAATAATGAAATTTTGAAAAAAAAATTAAATTAATCTACTTCGAAAACCGTTAGAAATTGATTCCTCATTTAATAAAATTTGTTGTTTGTTAATATATCTCGTATTATCTCCTGCTTTTTGTAAAAGTTATCGTGAAAATCTATATAAATCTATTACTTATATTATATGTAGTCAGTAATTTGTATTATCAATTAAATTTTCCCCTCTATTAAATATCCTTGCAAACTGTGTAAGATTTAAATGCACACTCCCCTCGTTAATATGTACTCGTTATGTGCTAATCACTCAACTGACGAGGAATCTACTAAAAAAATAAGTACTTAGATATTATAAATTTAGGTAAGTATAGGTAGGTAGGTAAGTATTTCTGCCACATTAATGTTACACAGCCTTTCCTGTTCAGCCGTGGCTGTAAATTTCGTAAGGGGGAATAACTCTTACGACGTGTGTGCGATTCGAACCCACACTCCCTCGGTGTTTACAGCACATTTTATAAACTCTTACCCACTAGACCACCGAGGCCTCACAAAATCAATTCTATAATTGATTTTTATGTGTACACAATTTTAGGTATTGAAAATCCCTTATAACATAAAAACCGAAAACAGTTGAAATGTTAATAAAGCGTATGTACATAATATATAAAGTACTTCACTTAATATAAATTAACAAACTCTTTAAAACTTGGTAGTTATTAAAAATTAAAATTCATTTTTTTTAATGTTATATGTTTACCAAGATATGGCCGGTTAAAACAAAAAAATTATCTTTTCCATAAGCCAAAAATATCATACTAGTAAGACCGATCTTTACAGCTTCTATATCTTCAACAGACTCATCTTATGATGCAATTTTAATTAAAAAAAACTAATCTTAACTTTATTTACCGTCGTACCGTTCAATACTTTGTTTAGAAGATGATAAAATACCATAGTCACCATAAAAGCTTTCTTTTTTTATTAGACATTATTGCGTAAAATTTCCACAGAACTCTAAAATTTTTATTATTTAATTTGAATACACTCCTACATGCTTCAATAATTAAAATTTTAGAATGTTATCATTCTCAAATGTCATTTCAAATTCTTTTTATTATTACAAAAATCTGATAAAATTTAAAAAGAAAAACTTTTTAAAGCTTAAAAGAAAAATAATTTTTTTTTTTTGCAAAATTCATAAATTACTGGTTAAAATATTTGTTCTTCCATAAAATTAAAGAAATTGAATTTTCAGCTGATGTATACATATTATTAAGGCTTCTCATTAAAATAATGGTGGTTGTTTTCTTTAATAACTTAATTAATTGCATAACAGTACATAGATTCTCATTATAAATTTTCCATGTAATTTTTTATATGTCAGCATAATCAGAAATGCATTTTATTTTTGTTTATTCTTTTATTTATTTACAAAAAAAAAACAAAAAAAAAAAAATAAAAAATAAAAAAATAAATGGTTTTTTTTTTATGGTCAATTTTATACTTTTTTATTATGAAAATTAATTACACATTTTCAGTAGTTAATTACAGTTATGTCAATCACATGCACACGTAAATTAAACGATATAAAATAATTTGCTTGTTGTTTACTATATATAGGATCTGTTAAATATGTACAGGTATTTTTTTTTTTTTTTTTAAATATGTATTTTTATTATGGAAATTGTGTTGGTTTGGGTTTTTTTTTTTGTTAAACGCATATAAATGATGATGAACAATAGCCCTTTCAGCTGGAAAATTATTTCAGTTTTCGTGATTCGAATTTTTTTTTTTTTGTATTTTGTTCAAGAATTCGTATAAATGATACAAATTGACTGGTCATGACAACGAATGTTAATCTTTTACTTTAATAATTTATAGGTATAACGGTTTTGAATATTTGTTTTTGTTTATTTTTTTGTTATATTTTAAAATGATAAATGAGTTTCCAGTAATTTGGGGGTTTCAATATTAATATAATAGAAACTTTTTTAAAAGAGAACACATTTTTTTTTTACATACACTAATTATAATATATAGTTTTTTAACTGTAAATGATCAATTAAAAAATTGTATAACTTATGAATATTTGGTATATAAAATTGTGTGAATTGCCTTTGTTTATTTTTTTTTATCAAATTGTTAATTTAAAAATAAATTTACCTTTTACTTTATTTTACAATGTAATAATTTGATTTATATAAATTTAAATAGGGATCGTATCGAAAGCCGGTCTATGAAAATCTTGTTTTATCAAAATGTTGTTTTATCAAAATCCTGTTGTTTCTTAAAATCCTGTTTATTAATATCCTTTTTCTTTAAATTTTGTTTTTAAAATACAAGAAGGAATTTTAGAATTGGGGTCGAATTCAAGAATAAAAAAAAAACAAGGTTTTGATAAAACAACATTTTGATAAAGCGGGATTGTGATAGACCGGTTTCCGATATAATCCCTGTTTAAATTTATATAAATCATACTATTTATTAAAATCATATTATTGGAACCTTTAATACATGTACATGCATGTACATGTATACAGTTTGACTTATTTAGTAAGGATGCGGGAAAGAGTTTTAAAATAATAAGTTTTAGGAAAATTTAAGATTATGTAGAATGGGTAAGAAAATTTAGTGGAAGATTTTAAAGAACGAGTTTAAAGCTCTTCTTAAACTATACATAAAATAAATAAACCTTAGATATTATAGCCAATCAGCGAACTGAAAATCTTTGTAAAAAGATAGAATTAAGCGAAATTAGTCCATATAGATGTTCGGCTTCTTCATATTACCCAATTTAAAGTGTGGTAATACTATATAAACTTTATATATTACATATTATTGTTTCGCGTTAAATGACCTGTGTAGGTTTATTAATATTGGACGCCCTTTAATGCGTCTAAATATCTACCGAATGATCGCAGATCAATTTTTCCATTTTTCATTTTCATTTTGAAGCGGTAAATCATGAAAAATTTTTAAACTGCAGAATATGGAAAGAAGAGAAGTAATCAAAAATCTTTTAAAATATTACTTAACAAAAATATTAATATTATGTATATTATTATAATATAGAACCAATACCAATATTATCCTTTTTATTTACAATACATCAAAAACATCTCAAATTGTAAAATCAGATCAAAATATTATAATATATACCGTAATGATACTAGAAATGTAAAAATATAATACTCGTACAAGAAATATCTATTGATCTAAATTAAATACTTCATAGCATTTTCAGGGTACTTTACCTAAAATCTCTTTTTTAAAATTACAACATCTTATAGCTGATAAGATTTTTAATTAACTATAGGTAATTACATAATTTACAAAATATGTAGTTATAATAATTAATACAATAAGATCACATGTATTGAATAAATCTTTTTATTCATTACGGGTACGATCAATATGAAAACCTTTGTAAATTCATACGTATAACTCATAAAATTAGGAGAAATTTAAGCAGTATAAAAATTTCTGGGAATTTATGAGATTTTTATTCTAATATATTTACATAGTTAAACTTTTACAGCTTAAATGTTAGAAGGATAATATAATAAAAAGAAAAACTAAGACTTAAGCCCTAATAATAAAATTAATTTAAGTTAACTTCAAAATCAAAAAGAAATAAATAAAAAATAAAAATTATATATGTCTATTTCTATAATATATAGGAAAAGTTGCTTATCCTATGAGGCAGAAGCATACAAATTAAAAGGATAAAATAAAGATTCCCTAAGGAAATGAATATATCTCTTTGTTTCTAAAAAAAAAAGGAAATAGCAAATTAAAATACATATAATATCATAAAAATATATACTTGTAGGTATATAATATAAAAGAAAAAAATATATTTCCATTTCATTTTTTTTATACATACATATGTGAAAACAGGTTATTTCCAATATATTACTATGTATATGTTGTATCTCTGTAGTATTTAAATATGTTTTTTTTTCATTCCCATTTTTTTTTTTTTTCTTTTTTTCAATTTTTATTTAATAATTTACAAAATAATTATTATTCATTTCTAAGGAATGATGATAACATAGATGATATTTTCTAACACAATCCAACGCACCTTTATAACTTTAGGTTAACTTAGCATTTTTAAGTGAATACCAAATGTAGTTTTTTTTTTCACCATCAATTTCATTATATTACATTATTTTTTTATACGCACACCAGTCTTTATTTCCTTATCCGTTTCCCTAAGAATAATTTTAAAAGAAATTTTTAGAAGATCCTTAACTTTAGGGAAAATTTAAAACAATAAAACATCATTTTATTACCTTATTTTCCATATAAATATCCAATTTTCCTTAAAGATACAAAAAAAAAAAAAAATCAAAAAATAAAACAATATCAGAAATGCAAAAAATATAAAAAAATAACAAACAATATAATATTGAAAAAAAACAAAAAAAAAAAACAGTAAAACACACTAAGGCTGTTTAAAATACTGTACACTAAGGCGTTCCTGGGAAAAGGGAAATAAAAAGAAAAAAAAAACAAAACAAAAATAGAATTAAATATTAAACCTCTAAAGTATTTCTTTTCAGAATTTTAAGAAGGTAAAACAAAAAAAAAAAAACAAATCAAAAAACAACAAACATATTATAATAGAATAACAACAACAAAAACCTTAACATTTTTAAAAACAATAACAAAACAAAAGAACAACCAAATAGACCCTACAAAAACAACAATAGCAACTTTGAATGTTAAAAGAAAAAAATAAATGATAAAAAAACAGTAAAAAAGCCTTACACCTCAAAATATAAAATAAAATGATAAGATGAAGAGAAAATAAATAGCAAAACATGGCAAAACAAAAAATTAAAAAACAATGAAAAAGAAAAATATAAAACTTTTTCACCAAATTAAACACCTGCGAACAGTTATAATATGATTTACACAAAAATTTTCCAGAATGGTGCAAAAAAACAAAAAATGAAATAAAATCAAAAATAAAAAGAAAATTGTGAAACAAAAGAAAAGTGAAAAGATCAGTTTAAAAAGCACAAAAAAAAAAAAAAAAGATACCCATCATCATCATCAAATGCACTACAATAATTTACACACAAGTATACAAACATTCATTCATATATGTATGTTAAAAAAAACAAAAGAAAATATTAATGTACAAAAATATATATAAAATCTGTTATTTCTATTGCTACTTCTTTTACTTCGTTAAAAAAAGAAATGGGCAATTTCAATTCTATTTCATGTTGATATGAAATCAGTTACAAAAATTTCTTTCACATTTTACTTATATTTTGAATTTTACGATATTTAATTTAGACATATTTTAAATCTTTTATTATTGCATAATTTTAGGACGTTTTTGTAAAATTACAAAAAGAAATGTTAAAATTTATCTTTTGAATCATTTTGCAGTTCATTACCTTAACTAATTCAATAAAACTTATGTTAACTAAAATTATCTCTTCAATTACATACGTAAGCGTCGTTACTTGGAAAATTTTAGTCTTTTTTACAAAGAGTATAGTAATATCTCAGTTATATGTAGTCTTATTGAATTAATTTTTGAAAAAAATTTTAGAACTTATATGTATAAGTATAAATATAATAATCATCAACTACCATATAAATTTTCGATAAGTTTTTGATATGATTATATACAAACTATTGATTGATATAGGAAAATTACAACTCTAACGTGGCGAATGTTTTTTTTAATAATGATAACAAATGATTGTTATGACTATTATATAGCCCTTTATATGAAATATCAAGGAAACGTACATAATTATATGTTGTATAGCTGATACCTAAGTTAGCAATCATGACATAATCGTTAAGTCATCAGCATTCCAATGGAAAGGCTTCGATTGAAACCTCTGATTCAGATCATATCTAATATTAGTAAATTATATCGTAATAGTTTATATCGTAATAATAATATAATATAATATTATTATCGTAATATAAAATATATAGGATAATATATGTCTTGCACAAAACCTCCAGTGGACAACCAGCATGGTGAAATTAATTATTAAAGAAACTTAAGATTAGTCAAAGATTAAGGTTACCTAAAAGTTACACAAATTTTAATCTTATAAATATAAGAAGTAAATTGGAAAATATTTGACGAATAATTGTTCATGATACAAAAATTAAAAAATAAGGTTGAAGTATGATTTTTAATTAGAATTTCATATCATTTAAAATTAGAATGAAAAAAATCTGTAAAACATTGTTGATTCTTATCTATCAATGTTCAAATCTTTTATCTTTTATTGATACATAGGTTGCATCACATAAATGTCAATAAATCGAAAATTGTGAGATCTAATAATTATACAAGAAATAAGAGAAGTCTAAAAATTGATAATATGCCTGAATATATAGAAAGGATTGAATATCTAGGTAGTATAATAGGTATAAATGAAGGAACTACGAGGAAAATAGGTAATGGATTAAGCAAACAAAGAATAATATATCGTAGACTTAGAAATATCTGGAAATTCTCTTAGACTTCAGCAAACATAAAACTGAGAATTTTCAACGTGTCCGTTAAATCAATTCTGCTATATGGCAGTGAAATCTGGTTAATCACTAACAAACTTTCAAAGAAGTTGCAGGTCTTACTTCAAAACAAATACCTCCAAAATATGCCAGATAATTCTGGTCAACAGAATATCTGATAGTCAGCTCTTAAGCCTGCACGAAATAGCTGATGAAAAGAACTGTATTGAAGGAAATTAGAAAAATAAATAAGCCATGGTCTCAAGTTAAGGCTAATTCTAAATTAGAAAGAGATGGGAAAGCTTGCGGGATGTTCTATGCTCTCTAGAACGGTTTTATGAAAAAAAAAACAAAACATGATAATAATATATCATTTAAATTATAAATAAATAAAATACATATTTTATTCAAATCATAATATCTCTTATATATAAATCTTTTATAAAATACATTTTAATATTAAATAAAGTGTATGCAATTTCGTAGTTTTTTGTATAATGTATAATATATATAGTTAAATATATTTATTGATTTCTTTTTATCTTTTCTATTTTAACCAAATTCTCTATTTAAAAATCATAAAATTATTCATATGATTGCCCTTCTATATATAAAAAAAAAGAAAATCATTTTATTTTATAGATTTTTTAGTTTATTTCTTTTGTTCTAATATTTTTTTTTATTTTCTTTTTTTTTATTTAATTTTTTTTTTTTTTTTTCTTAATAATCATAATAACATACACAAATATGAAAGACAGGTGTGAATATTCTATTCGGTCACACCTTTATTTCTCTAAGGATCTTTATATATACTTTATATATTTCATATTTTTTTATAACCAAAAATTTTATTTGAAAAACAAAAAAAAAAAAAATGGAAAGAAAAAACAAAAAACTAATATTTACCTTTAACTAAATTTTTTTCTTCTTTTCTTCTATAAAAATAATAATTTTTCATTTTTAAATATATATTTTTTATTGAAAAAAAAAAAAAAAACTAAAATAAAATAAAATAAGAACAAAAAATAAAAAGGATATGAAATAAAATGGAAAACGAAAATGATTATAATAAATATTTATAGTCATGCATTATGGGAAATATAGTTTTTCATTTTTTTTTTTTTTTTTATAATATAATACACAAAGGATATTCGAAAAAAATATTAAATCGAAAAAAATTCAAACAGAAATTTGAAAAAGATTAGAATGTATAAATAAATCACGGTTTAGAATAAGCTGACCAACTTAAAATATATAATTTAAGAAATAACTTTTGATTCTGTTATTGTATTTGTTTTTTGTTTTTGTTTCTATATATCTACTTAATCTATAACTTCAATTATAGGGTTTGTGTCATAATCTTATACGCCGAAATCTTATACGCCGAAATCTTATGCGACAAAATCTTGAGTTCGAAAATCTCTCAAAACTAAATTTTTTTTACATACATATTTGATGTTACATTAATAATTTATAGCAATAATTTACAGAAGTAAAAATGTTATCACAGATTTTTTTAAATTAACCTCCGTGTTAATCAAAAACAACTTTTTTTTTTAAATGTTCTGGAAAAAGACCGGTATGAGAAAAATTATATATAAATATTCTGGAAAAAGCAACAATCCTAATTTTGAAATGAACTCTAAATTCTAACCAACTCTAAAATTTCTCCTAATTATATACATACATATAAATGAAAAAGAGTATAACCGTGACTTTGAAACCAACTCTAAAATTCTCTATTCTATTTTTAAAATCTAAATTCTAAAATCTATTTCTAAAATTTTCTATTCTAAAATCTATTTTGCTTTAAAAGATATTTTGCAAGAATTTGTCCGTCAAAGATTTAGTAATGCAAGATTTTAGGAATATAGATTTTGTGAAGCAAAATAAACAAAAAGCAAGGTTTTATCGTAGGTGAACTTTTAGTGTGCACGATTGTGACACGCTTCATGCCCATATTAATAAGTTAGATTATATATTTTCATTTACTTGATAGTCAATTTTAATTATAAAAAATTTACAAAAAAATATATTTTTCCATTATAAAAAATTAAAATGTAGAAATTATTGATAGATTATTGATGAAGTTTAATTGAATTATGAATCATTGAATTTAATTGTTTCATTGCTATTTTAATCTTTTAAGTTTTGTAAATTTACATATATAAGAAAATAAATATTTTATCCTTATTTTATATAATATAATATTCTAAACTTTTATTTTTATAATTTTTTTCAATTCAATTCAAAAAAATCTTAATTTTAAAAAAAAAATTTATGAATATAAAGGAGATAACAAGCCAATAAAGCTGAGTCGGCTTTACTTTCTTTTCGATGCGGAAATAAAACGAAAATCAATAATTTTCCAAATTTAGCCTTATTACCGTTTTCTAATAATACTTTTTTTCTAAAATAGCATGTTTTTAAAATCTCGTTTCTTTAAATCTGATATATTATAATATAAAATTTATAAATTTAAAAGAAATAAATATATATGTATATCTACATATTGTAGTAGGTACATATTATTCATATTTTCCAGAAAATACAAAATTATTATGAAGAAAAAAATCCAGATAAAGTAAAAATAATAATTAATAATGAAGTAAAATAAAGTAAAAATAATAATTTAAAATATTTTAAATATTTTCCCTACATTTTTAGCACATTTCCAAAAAAAATTTGAAAAAATGTGCTTATTATTTTCACTCTGTCTGTCTGTCCGTCCGTCTGTTTATAAAACTTCTACACCGTTAAAGATAGAGACAAAAAATTTAACCATGGATAGGTCTCATAAAAAAATTAATTTTGTGGAACAACTTTTTCATGTAGCCCCATCCATTACGGATCTACAGCTCCTCAAACTTTGAAAAAATCCTATTTGTAAATGCATATAATATCTTATGTTCTGCTTATCATTTTTTTAATGTGAAATCGTCATTCGACAGATACTTTTTTTACCTTTGTAAATTAGTATCAAAATTATACTATTTTTTTTTTAAACTTAGTATTTAAATTTCCGGTTATGTTAAAACCAAATTTTCTATGATTTTTCTACCCTCACAACTCCGGAACGGTTTTATAATAGGAACTCAAATTTTGAGTGCAGAAAGACGTTTTAGAATTAGTATAAGTTTCCTTAGAAAAAATTTTTATACCACCGCCTGTTTAAAAGTTATTAGAGCTCAAAAATTGAAATATTACTATTTTTAGACACCTGTAACTTAAGCACCTGTACGAATTTTTCTTTGACAAGATATAAAAATTAAAGCTCCAGTAATATGTTTTTACGTGTTTAACGGTTTTTCTTAGTTATATAGCGTTGCAGACTTACAGCCCCTTAAAATTCCAGAAAAGTCCTATTTTCACTTTTTGTATTGTCTTTTGGAAATTATATTGTCTTTTGAAAATGTGCGCTTTTATAAACCGTTGGTTTACATTCTACCTTGTTTTTTTTTTTAATTTTACACAATTCTGTATTTCTACACTATAGGGACTGTACCCCTCAAAAAGAAATTATTGACTGTACTCAACTATAAAATCCCTCCAAAACTTTTTTTTTTTTAATTCATATTTTAACAATAAAGTATTAAAAATAGTAGAAGGTACCGTTCCGAAATTTCCATTAAACAAATAATTGAACTCTTAAATCTTTCCTTATAATTCTTAATAGAACATATGCATATACATAATACATACATACATTTTTTGCAAAAAGTCTTTAATTCTGATTTTTTAAACAACTATAATGAAATCCTTCCTGATTATTTTCTTTATTGAAAATATTTCATTTTGATTGAGGTATTAAATTCAATTTTTTTTATTTTTTGGAAAAAAAAAGCCATTTAGCACAATTTAAAAAAAAAAAAAAAATGAGATTTTGAAAAAAACGAGATTATAATAAACGAAACGACCATTCGCAGTGCTTCTCAATTCTTTATATTAAAAATAAAACAAATTTCGAAAGAACAAAAACAAAAAATCAAATAATAATTTTCTTTTATGATTCTTAATTAACTCACCTACCTACCTATAGGCTATAATTAAAAATTGCCAACTAACTAAACTTATAACCATATAACTACTACCGATTTGTCATTACAAAATTAAACAACTAAACACAAATAAACACAAATGGAAAAAAAAGTATTTCGTTCTTGTTAAAAATAATATTATTAAAAAAAATATTTTTTCTTCTTTTTTTTTTTTTTTTTAATAATAATTCATTAACAAGGAATTTTTATTAACATCAAATATTATAATAAATTTATTATATATAATCGTCCATAAAAAAAAAAAAATAAATATACAAGGTGTTGAAATTATAATCCAGAATCAGGTAATTTACACTTTGGCTTCCCTAAAATGTTTATCACAAAATAATATTTTTGAATGAAAATTTCGCTTTTTTATTATAAATAAAAAAAAAAAAAAAATAAAAAAAAAATAAAAAATGCCTACTATTTTCATTTCTAAACATTTAATTTCCTTTAATTGTAAGATTTTTTTCTTCTTTTTTTTTTCTAAATATAATATATCTTTTATATGTATATTCTTCAAAATACACGCCTCCATTGTCGCCTGTCTACTATTATTATTATTAATATTTAATTAACATGTCAAATTTTACAAGAAAAAAAAAAAAAAAACAACAAATTATAAAATTTATCTACAAAAAAAAAAAAAAAAAAAAACAAAAAAAAAATATAAACTCTAATAGCTTTTCTTTTTTTTTTTTTTGGCAACCGTGAATATTAATTATTAATTTTATTCTATAAGGTATATAAGTTATACATATATAATATTCTTAGATTTATATATGTATGTATTAAATAACGTGTAAGTCCTTACAATATAAGTCTATCTTTAATTTTTTGTTTTTTATTTTTTCTCTAAAGTTATAATGACGGCTGGCTTTAATTATGAAGTCCTTCAGACACATAATAATACTTTATAGTGGTTTTTATTATTTAATATCGTAATAAGAAGGTGTAATTATGAAAAATTAACAGGGCAAAAAAAAAAAAAAAAAAACAATGGTAAAAAAAATGTTTCTGTTTAAATATTATTCATAATAGCACGCAATATTTCGCGCGATACATACATACGTATACATATTTTTTATAATAATATGAATTTTATTTCAATTTCTTGTTCTTATTTATTTTTGATGTTTTTTTTTTTTTTCTGTAATTTGGACCGCCCTTATTTAACATAAAATATATATATACCTATTCATTAAAATACAAACCTAACCTAACTCAACTTAACTTAACCCTTAAGTTTACTTTAACGTATATATAAAAGGTAAACATCCATTTTTCTTTTTTCTCTTTCTTATCTTCTGTACCGTTATCCGTACCCTTCTCTTAACGAATATTAAAAATAAAAGAAAATTTATACAGAACATCTCATCTGTGAATACAATATTTTGTGAAAAATATAACAGTGAAAGGTAGATATACGATTATAAAAATAATATTTTAATATTTTTTTTTTTGTGCATATTTACCTTTAAGCATTAAAACGATTAAAGTAGGGTGAAATTGTTCTTAAAAAACGCCCGTTATAAAAAAGCGAATTTGGAATAAACAGTTATATTTGTGTGAAAAAGTTCACCAAAAATTAATGAAAGAATAAAAGTAAAGAGTGGAAAAGGAAAGGAAATAATAATATGTAAACCAACCAAAAAAACAAAAACACCATTATATTTTTTTTTTTTTTCTTTACTAATATTTTAATAAAGATTAGGATTAAAACTGATATACAATATGAATGTAGTAACGATACCGTTATGCGACTTAAGATGAAAAAAAATTAAAAAAAAAAAAATTTTATAATGAAGATTATGAACTGGATATTATATGCATAATTTTTAAGACCTAAAAAACAAAGGAAGCAAAGAAAAAGCAGGAAGGATGTTTAGTTAAAACCAAAATAAAAAAATTTTTTTTTAAATAATAAAACAGAAATTTAAAAACTTAAAAAACTGCTATCTGAACTTTTACAGTTATTCTTATTTACACTTTTTTGTATTTTTGTAACAAAATAAAAGTAACGTTATTTGTGACTAAAAACAAAATAATAAATAACTTGTAAAAATAACAGTAATTATTATTTATTTTTAGAAGATTAAATTTTTTGTCTTTAATGCAGCTGGTAGTTATAGCAGTTAATTTTGTATTAATTTTTTTTTTTGTTTTTTTTTTTTGAAATAATTTGGGAAGAAAATGTCCTTGACAAAATGTTAATGAAATATTTTTATATGTATATGTACTCACTTATATGTATTTGAAGTGAAATCATTTTAGATTATATGATGTAAAACCATGACCTTTGAAATATAATTTTTTTTCATAAAAAAATTTTCAAAGAAAAATCTTTATTTTTAGTAGAGCTTTCAAAAAAAAAAATTTTTTTTTTAATTTGCTTATTAATTTTACTCTGTCCATGCGTATGTTTGTCTGCTTACACAACTACTACTCCGTTTAAGATCTAACAATGATATATTAACTAAGAATAATCTCTTACAAAAAATGAATGTTGTAGAATAACTTTTTTATGTTACTTTACCCATTTGAAATAGCCCCAGTCCTTTCAAATATGTATAACATAACACACCTTCAGTAAAATACTGCAACATTTCGAAATTTCTAGTTTTGACTCAATTGAGTCTAAAGTTTGAGTTTTTTATTTTGTGGAAATGCTGTCTTTTGTACTAAACAGAAACTTTTCTTCTTGGGTCCGTATGAGCGTAGACGAAATTAAAAGATATAACACAAAATATTGCTATATTGCACTCAACATTTTGTAATTTTTGAAAGTTAATTTAAATGCAATAGTAATTTATTTTGAAATATTTTGGAACATTTTTATTTGGTTGTCGAATATTTCGTTTTATTGCTTTGTGGCTTTAAATCATAAAGAATGTTACATTATTTTGAAAAATTGACTACATTAAAAGGGTAACTATAATATATTTTAATATGTTGCACTTTTTCATAAAGAAAAATATTGAAATTTATGGCATATTCCTAAATAATGCAATATTACTCAAAAAAGACAAAAAAGTAAAAAATTGAGGGACAACCTACATTAACTGTTAAATAAAAATACTAGTTTTTGAGATATTGCAATGAGGATTAGAACAAAATAAAGAGAATGAATTTGCGCTACAATGGCATGCTTAAATCAAAAATGCAATATCTTTACTTGTTGCTCTATTGCACTAAGGGTGCGAAAGTTATATAGATTTACTATAAGATGAAAACAAAATTTTGAAGATTTTGACGCTTTTAGTTACAACTATGAAAGTTTGAAAGAAAAAGCATTTTTAAGAATTTGTATAAGATACCTCAGAAAATATTCATGTACGTTCCCATTTTTAAGACGTAGGTGTCAAAAATTGCAAATTTGATATCCAAATTTTTCCAAAGTAAAACGCAAAAATGGGAACCTTCTACATTTGTACACACAACAATTGTAAGGTTTTTTAATTAAAGAAGGTTCCCTTACAATTATTGACAATTATTACAAAAGTTTGGTGAAAGTCAGAATTCCAAACGGTTTTCGTTGACACAAATTCAACAGAATCAAAACGAATTTTTCGAAATTACTTTTAAAACGATTTGTAGAAAACAAAAAAAAAAAAACAAATGATTTTTAAGAAAAAAATATTTTTAATAAATTATTTTCGAAATTCTTATGAAAAATGGCGAATTAAAAAGAACGTGTATAAAAAATATAACAAAGCAAAAAATATTTCTTTAATAAGAAATTGATGGTGTTGATTTAATGATGTAAGGTAGAGTTTCATTGAATTAAATTCGCATATAAAATAAAATATTACGTTATGGAAATTAATATTAATTAAATTATGACGGTAAAATTGTACACGTTTTATAAAATTATATTATAAATTTTATCCACATTTTTTCTGAAAACTGTTGTAAATTAATAATAGGAGATTTTAAATTAGTTGAATGAATGCGATCTTTCGAAGTTATATTCAAATTCAATAAATATTTTACAAAAAATTATGAAAAAAAAGCTTGAAGGAGAAAATTGCTTTATCGATTGTTTTTTTTTTTAAATTGAATGTAAAAAATTATTATATTTTATTATTTGGATAAAAAAAAAGTCATTGAACTAAATGTAAAATTTAATTTAAGTATTTATTTACATAAATCAATAATTATCGAAAAGTAAAATTATTGGGAAACTATAATTTTTTTATTTCTAAACTCTACTCGCTGATTATAAAACATAGCTGATATAAAAAAAAAATACGAAGAAATGGTAACAAAACCGTACCTTCTCTACGATACTATTTGTATACTTTCTAGCTAGGATACTAACCAACCATTTATTTATTCTGAAATAAATAATTTACGGGGCCTCGATTTTCTAGTGGGTAAGATCGTTGTAATCAACGAGGGTTCGAATCCCATACACGTCGTAAGAATAATTCACCTTTATGACAGCCACACCTTAAAAGAAAAAGCTGTTTTATTTTGAAAACTAAACCATATTAGAGAGGCGCTTATAAGTAGCTGACCTTTCTGTTGAAAAGTATACTTGTATGTATGTGATTCAAATCACAGTCAATTCATATTCATATAAATAATATAATAAAATAAAATTGATAATAATAGCCGACGCAGCATATGTATGTAGGTCTAAAACATATAAAGGACCAATAATATTGTTTGGTATTGATATTATTGAAGAGTACGAAATAAATTAAACAAGGTAGAATGTAAACCAACGGTTTTTAAAAGCGCACATTCCCAAATTCAATACAAACTCTTTAGAATTTTGACTTGCACAAAAATTTGAAAATTTCATGTAATGAAAAAACGTGAAAATAGGACATTTTTGAAATTTTGAGAGGCCGTAAGTCCGGAATCCTATATAACTAAGAAAAGCCGTTAACATGCGTAAAAATATATTATTTAACCTTTAAATTTCATGCCTCGCCGAAGAAAAATTTTTACAGGTGTCTAAGTTACAGGTGTCTAAAAATAGCAAATTTTCAATTTTTGAGGCGTAATAACTCTTAAAAAGGGGGTGCTACCAAAAAATTTGGAGGAAAATCTGAGGAAACTTATACTAATTCCAAAAGTTCTTTCTTGTCTCAAAATTTCAGGTTTCTATCTAAAGGCGTGCCGGAGTTATGAAAAAAGAAATTTCATGCAAAATATGGTTTTTACATAACGGTAAATTTAAATAGTAAATTACAAAATATTGCATAATTTTGATATTGTTTTATATTGATAATAAAATGTTCGATCTTCTGGCGGTTTTAGATTGCAAAACTATTACGCAGGGCCTGAGATATATACATCTGAAAATGGGGCTTTTTCGCAATTTTGAAGAGCGGCAACTTTGGAACCCTTTACAATTAAACTAAACCTTTAACACACGTAAAAATATATTATTGTAGCTTTAATTTTTATATCTTGCAGAAGTAAAATGTGTACAGGTTCCTAAGTTACAGGTGTTTAAAAATAGCAAATTTTCAATTTTTAAGCCCTAATAGCTCATAAACAGGGGGTGGTCCGAAAAAATTTTCTGAGCAAACTTATACTAATTCTAAAAGTTCTCTCTTGCCTCAAAATTTCAAGCTTCTATCTAGAAGCGTGCCGGAGTTATGAAAGTAGAAAAATCATGTAAAATTTGGTTTTCCCATAACGGTAAATTTAAATACTAAATTTAAAAAAACTGTATAATTTTGATATTAATTTACAAAGATAAAAGAAATACCTGTCGAATGATTGAAAACCTGTTCAGATTGAAAAAATCTTAAGCAGAACATAAGATATATGCATTTAAAAATAAGGCTTTTTCAAAGTTTGTGGGGGTGTAGCTCCCTCAAATGGGAGGGGCTACATGAAAAAGTTGTTCCACAAAATAATTTTTTTTATGAGACCTACCCATGGTTAAAATTTTTTTTCTCTATTTTAACGGTGTAGAAGTTTTGTAAACAGACGGACGGACGGACGGACAGAGTGAAACTAATAAGCACATTTTTTCAAAACTTTTTTGGAAATGTGCTAAAAACTACACCTTTATTACAATACAATACTAGAAAAAGGTAACAAAAATTAATAACTGCATCAAAAAATTATACCGGTTATAAACAAAAACTATTATTTCTGTGTTCTAATGTTAAAATAGGAAATAAGTTTATTTCTAATGACTAAGCTCAATTTATTTTAGCGCTCAGTTTTACATACCTATTATGAGATTATTGATGACACTGCGACCTTTTAATGTAAATCTTTTGTGCTATTCTGTTATAATGTGTTGTGGATTTGCCTCCACTTACAATACTTCTACAGCCCTACTGCCTTTAAAAAAGTAAAGATCTATATAGGGTGTATTTCTGGCTGTTAACCTTCGACAAACCAATATTCTTCTAGATGCACATATCTTACTTGGAGTACAGCTCCGCAGTTTTTGAGTATATGTTCTGGAGTATCTTCTTCTTCTTGACAAAATCTACAATTAATTTCTATTAATGGAGTCTGGAGTATTCTTCTGCAATTATTTTCTATTCCAATTTTCTTTAAGTGTCCCTTTAGATGGCAGTGTCCCGAAAAGATTTTACATATTATAAGTAAACAAAAAATAGAAATTTATTAGCAGTTATAATTTATAAAATAAAATTTTTCGATAAAAATATTAATATATTATCCTAAATATATAATTCGTTGTAATGACAGAAGAAACGCCCACAAAATATTTTGAATTGGAATTAATGCCCATAATTAAAACGGATTAAAACCGGTGGGTTTAAATCGAAATTAAAAACTACGGCCGTAAATTCCAAAAATAATGGAATTAAAGCCCGCGGATTTATTATTATACATAAGATATTTATTTTATGAAAAATATGTTATGATTTTATTATATTTTCTTTTTCATTATTATGATAATTTTAGTTTTTTTTTTTTATTACGGTTACGGTTATAATAAAAAATTTCCTTAGGGAATATTTTAATTAAAATTCAAAATAAAATATTTACATTACAAATTATAAAAATAATGCTAATTAATTTAGTTTAAAAATATTATAAATATAAATAAATGTTATTAGTTTATTATTTATATACGTATGTATATATTTGTATTTATATACGTACGTATATATATATTACATATTATACGAAATAAATGAAGTGAAATAGAATAACTTTAAAAAAAAGTTCATTTATGTATAGCATGATGAAATAGTATGATGTATATAGTATTACAGGGTGTTCAAAATTCAAAGGTCACAAAGGTGTTTGTAACCACCAAAAAAAAGCGAGTTAAGTATAGAAATGTATATATATTCTGAATCAGAATCACGTCCTGAATCGATTTAGCGATGTCCGTCCGTCCGTACGCACGATAACTCAAAAAATAATGATGCTATCTTGATGAAATTTATACTGTAGGTTAACAATGCCTAAGGTAAGGCGGGGATTGTAAATGGGCGAAATCGGACCATGCGTTCGTGTACCTCCCATACAACTGCCTCCCATACAACTCCCATACCTCCCATAAAACCGAATACATTATCTTCGAAATTAATATCTTCGAAATTAATAAAGATAGAAACTTAAAATTTTGTACGAGGGTGTGTTTTCCTGAATCCATGATATCCCTAAATTTGAGATGAATTGGAGTGGTCGTTCGGGTACCTCCCATACAACTCCCAAAACCGAACAAGCATATCTTCGAAATTAATAAAGATACCGAACAAGCATATCTTCGAAATTAATAAATATAAAAACTTGAAATTTGATATAAGAGTATTCTACCCTGTTCTGATGATGTCTCTAAAATTTGAGATGAATTGTGGTGGTGGTCCGGGTGCATTCACACACTTCCCAAGACCTAATAAGCATATCTTCGAATTTAATAAAGATAGAATCCTGAAATTTTGTACAAAGGTTGTAAAAGCATTTTTTTTTAGCTTATATTAAATACCTAACCAAAATAACTTATGGTTTTTTAATTTAATTTGAATTTTTTAGGTGTAGGGTATAAATAAGTCGGTTGCATCGAGTTACTATTACATTTACTTGTTTTTATGTTATATATGGGAAATAATTTTTTTAACAAAATTTCAATTAAGCACATGGTTATTATTTAGATAATTATCTCGAAAACAGTAAAATGTATTAACTTAAATTGAAGCTGAGCATTGATGATTTTGAAAATTAAATAAAATTGGTACAATAATAGCGGTTTTTAATGCAAAAATTACATTTATTTTACAAAAACAGTGAAAAATATCAATATTTTTCGTATATAAAATCTTGTAATTCTTTAACTGTGAAATATAAATAAAAGTTGTGATACTACATAACTTCAGCTAGCTACAGACACTTAAGCGAATCTTCTATGTTATATAGGAGCAAAGATTTTGTTACTTCTTTAAAAAGTTAACGAAATTACTTTGAAGGCCGTTATCTCGAAAACCGTTAAAAATAAACCAGAATAATTTTTTGATTCTTATGAACATCTCAATCACTTCTGTTCTTCGTAACTTTTGAGTTGCGAATACCCTGTATATCTATGTATTTAAAATTTAAATATACATACATACATATTACATATTTTCTGACTAAATTTTACTACAGATTGTATAAAGAAATTCATTCTAAACATTAAATAAAATAAGTAATCAAAGCATTTATTTAAAAATTAAGAAAAGAAAAAAAAAAATTCCGAAAAGTTGAGTAAATTCATTTTTATTTATTATATTATATAAATAGGCCATACTTTTATATTATATTATGTAGGTCATGGTTTCTTTTTTTACATATCTACCTATAAATTAAAAATATACATTTTTTGTCATTTTTTTTTGTTATCCATCATTTGCCTTTGTTTTTTTTTTTTTCATTCTATTTCAAGATCCTTTTTCCATAAAAAAAAAAAAAATATGAAAACATAACTGTGTTTTATTTCACTGTCATATAATATATATGCCTTTTTTTTTGCTTTTTTATTTTATTAATGAAATCTAGTATATATATATATAAGTCACAATCTTCTTTTAACTAAAAACTGTACGCTTCAGTAGAAATGAATATGTTAGATTGATTTTTTTTTTGTTTTTTGCCACCGTTACGATGATGATTTTTTATTTTTATTTTTTTTAAATAAAAAGGAAAAAAAAAACAAAAAAATGTGAAAACCATCTCGTAACGGAAGATTTATTTTACATTCGAGATACAAAACGTATACCTACGTGTGTACACCTTAACCATTTTTAATTAAAAATACGTATCCGTGCAATAAATTTTTTTTTTTTTTTTTTTGTGTTAATATTTTTACAATGCTATATAATATGTGTATTGTTTTGATATTCACAAAATGGTTCTTAAATAATATGTTCCGTTTTATATGTCCTCCAAAACAAAAAAAAAAAAAAAAAATTCTCTCAGTCTACAATATTGGAATTCAAGAAACTTACAAACTTGAATGTATTTATAGATATAAAAAAAAAAAATTTTTTTTAAAAACAACATTACATATAGGAAATACTAAACGTCTGTTATTGAATAATATATTGTCGTCTGTCACATACGTTTTGTATTTTATAAATTTGGATCATGATATATTTTTAAAAATATGCCTTATTTCTTAACTAGATAATACCTAGGTATATATATTGTATATATGCATATATGAAATAATTAAAACGTTGAAACAAAACATTCATTTAATTTTAGATTTATTCTAAATGTCCGTTTTACTTAAAAATTTTGTTATATGACGATTTATGATTATTAATTTTTTACAGATCCTTTCTATTTGAAATGAAATAAGAAACTAAATCAAAATTGATTACATTATAAAAGATTTTTTTTTTTTTTTTTGGAAAATTTAAATAAAGATTAGAAAATTTACACAAAAAAAAAAAAAAAAGAACAAAAAATAAAGAAGAAATATTTTTAAAAGCTTAAATTTATTTGATTCCAATGAATTTTTACTTTTGAATTTTTATTTAAGATTTATTAAAAATATTTTCTTACCATATACGAAAAAAAGACAATGAGTATTCAGCAGTCATATTGAATGTTTTTATTTTATTTTTGCTTTGGGTAAGGATGATGAGAATCATCGAAAAATACTATATACGCAACACAGTTATGTGAGACTTTAACTCACTAAACACACCAGCCCCGTCTTATAATATTAAAATTAGTCTAAAAGAGTAACCGCATTAATTTTGCGTTAACTCTTATAGATCTACTGGGATTGCAGTCGTAAAGGTGATCTGCGTTTATCTCTAAATCTAGTGGCCTAGTTCTTTTAAGCCTTCTATTGGCATTTACAAAATGTAGGAGTTTTGATGCTACTACATTTTTGTGCCTTTTCTAAGTGAGTCCTTATGTTTTAGATTTTTTTGTTTTTCCGCTTACAGGAAGTATTTCAAGATCCCTATGTGAATCGCAATTTCGTAGGTGCTAAGGAGCAATAACCACATTACGTAAAATTTTACGTAACTAGTGCTAGGTAATATTTGTTATAAATCCAAATAATATTTTATATAATCATTTTTACTGTCTAGTTTTTATTTTTGGTATTTTTCTAAGTTACTTAAATTTTTAGATTTATTTTTATTTTTAATTCTTGTCTTGCATCATTATACACAATATTCTTATGTTTTATTAATCTTATAATATCCCAGCAACATATCAAAATTATATATATTATTATCTAAAAACTCCCTTATTTCATTATATATATATATATATTATTATAATTATATATATACTTTTCAAGTATGAGGAAAACACAATTTATTTAGTTATAATAGAAATACCAGAATGTTAACTAAAATTTAATTTTACAATACTTCTTTTAGATAAGCACCTTATTTTAAATTTTAATTGTTTTTTTTTTTTTTTTGTAATAAAACTTTTTTTTTTAATTCATTTATCTGGAACAAGGGGGGATAACTCTTACGACGTGTGTGGGACTCGAATCCACACTCCCCCGGTGTTTATATATAGGATAAGGATTGACATTTTTTCATTTTTTTGTTCCTTTATTTTTTTAAATGTTTTGTATCTCTGCTTGTTTTTTGATCAAACTCTGTATTTTGAAGAGCCAAAATAATAAATTTTCTTAATATAGATCCATTCTAAATAAAATAATAAGATATATTTTTTAGATTATTGTAGGTACTTTATATAAATTTGAAATTTTTATATTAAATTTAAAAATTAATCACATGATCAAATTATAAACTGAAAAATTATGTAAAACTATTACAAAATAAATCAATAATTTCCTTTTTGTTTTCTTAGAAGTTAACTAGAAAAAATACGAATTTAATGTAAAATGTATTAATGAAATAAGAAATACCTCTTTTAAATTTTAACATTTATTTTAACATTTTAACATTTTAACAAGTCGACATTTTTTATGATATCATATATTTTATATTTAAGAAAAATGGTGTTTATTCCAGCAAAACACAACAATAATATCTAGAAAAATCATAAATCCCTTAAATTAATATGACTTTTATGTCAAGGAAAAATACGGATTTTGGCAGATGTGATTAACTATACATAATCGATTTTCTAGTATTTATGGTTAAATATGAGACTTTTTAATTTAGTTAACTATTGGAATAATTTTTCTAATTTTAATATTTCTCTCTATCTCTAAAATGTAAATTTGGCAATTGCAGCCTTTTAACTTAGAACGACAGACAAATAGCTATACCTATAATAAATTAAAGTATTTCTCAATTAAATATTCACCTGTTAAATAAAATATCTCAAGTAATAAAATAAAAAAATTTTAAAAATGCATTTCATTTATGATCACCACTGTAAATAACATATTTTTTTTTTTTTTTGCTGAATGCAGGAAAATTCTTTTATTTTTAATGTTACATCAAAATTTCAGTTATTGAATTTTTATTTGGAAAAATAATGAAAAATAAAAGTATGTATTATTAATGTAAAAACAAAAATATAGTATTTTATAGTATATAAACAGTGAATAATAGTATGTAGGTAGCAATGTAGTTCTTTTTAAGAAATATACAAATAACAGATGTTGGTTTAAAAACGTTTTGTCCATATATAAACAAAAAAAACAAAAACAAGAAAAAAATCAAATTCTTTTTGATCAACTTGAAGTTTGTTACAAAATACCAGCATAAAAACAAAAAAAGAATAAAAATCGAAAAAAAAAAATAAAAATCCAAAAATTTCTAATATGATTTCCTTTAGATTTTTATCCAATTGAAAAAAATCAGAAGAGGTCAGAAATTTGTAATTTGTTCTTCTTCAAAAATAAGTCTTATATTCGCAAAATTTCATATTGTATTATTTTCAGGTTCATATACACAACATCCTAACAAATCGTATTAAAGAAGGTAGCTGATACATAAGTTTCATAATATGTAAAGGACTGTGTAATAAACATAGTTTTTGTTTTGTAAAAAATTCCAGGAGTATGTTATATATACATAAGTACATAATAATATGAAATATAAATATTATCTTTTCGAAAAATTATTAAAAGTGTTGACTTCAGTAAAAAAAATTTTTTTTTTGTTTTCCTTTTTTTTATTATTGTATGTCTATCTCTGTTTTCCTTATTCAATATAAAATAGTTGGTGGGGTGTCATAAAACCATATGTCATAAAGCAATATGGTGTTATGTGTCATTCGATTAAAAATACTTTAAAAGAAAAACTATTAAACTTGAGAATTCAACAAATCTTTTCTAAGTATTTTCTTTCATATATATTTCAACACTAAAGCTTTTACAGACATTTTTCAACATCAATCTAACAACAATTATACAAAAAAAACAATATGGTGTTATGTGTCATTCGATTAAAAATACTTTAAAAGAAAAACTATTAAACTTTAGAATTCAACAAATCTTTTCTAAGTATTTTCTTTCATATATATTTCAGCACTAAAGCTTTTGCAGACATTTTTCAACATCAATCTAACAACAATTATACAAAAAAAAATTATATTTGAATCAGAGAATAATTTAATTATGGCTATATGACACAAAATGTTTTATAAAACAAGAAAATATAACAGTAAGTTGACTTATTTATACCCTACACCTAAAAAATTCAAATTAAATTAAAATCCATAACATTCAACTCGTATATACGAAGAGGATAGGTTGTGAAAATTAGCAATTAAAAAGAAAATTAAAATAACTTTTCTTTTTGTTAACCATTAACTCTTCTTTTTGTTAACCTGTTTCTTTTGTTTTTCTTTTTTGTAAATAACTACTCAAAAAAAAAAAAAAAACAGTTTTCATTTAGAACATCAAATCAAAAAAAGAAAAAGGAAAACCACATTTTAACTTTTTCAACAACACAATAAAACACAAGTAAAACATATAAGAACACACAAAAAAGATGCTTCCTTCGGGGAGCGCAAATCGATATGGTCTCCTTGGCGAGGAGTCCCCAGCAAAAAGAAAAAAACAACATAACAAATTGCAGCCTGGAAACATAACCTATACGAATGAAGGCAAAAAATTTCTTAATATAAAAGCAACCGACAACACAACAAATTTGAGGGCTACTAATAAATTTGTACTTACAAAATTTCTTGAAGGAATATATCCAACATTCAAAGCAACATGGGACAGAACAGGAAACATTCTCTTGGAAGTACCAACTAAAAAAGTGGCTGATATATTCTTAAAGCAGGATAAATTAGGAAACATAGCTGTCAACATAGAATTGAATAAAACACTAAATTATTCAAAAGGAATAATATTTGACAGAGACCTAATAAATGTTGAAAGTTCTGAAATACTGACAGGTTTAAAAGAAAAAGATCCAAGAATAATCGAAGTATTTAAGCTCACCAAACTCCAAAATAATGAAAGAAAACCAACGGGAGCTATAATAATCACCTTCGATGCTACTGAACCCCAAAAGAAGTTAAAAGCGGTTTTACGATACACTCCGTTAAAAAATGGTATCCAAATCCGATGAGGTGCAGAAGATGTCAAAAACTGGGTCATCTACAAAAATATTGTGAGTACACTCCCAAATGTGCAGATTGCGGGGTCGAAAGGCCAGAAGGAGACTTAAACCATTCACTGGTATGTAAAACATTCAGTTGTATCAATTGTCATGGCGCGAATCATAGTGCAGCTTCAAACACTTGTCCAGCATATGCAAAGGAAAAAGAAATTTTAAAAATAAAAACAGATCTACGGTGCACAAAAAAAGAAGCATACTCACAATATAAAAATTTATATCCAAACTTAAATAAACCGGAATCAAAAATTCAAACTTTCGCTCAAACAATAATTAATAAACAAAACAATACAATCAATGACAATTATATAAGAACTTTAAAGCCAACAACTAATATGAATTTACTACCATCCACATCTAATCTTAATATTTCAACACCTACAATTGATTCTAACATTAAAATAAACTCAAACATCACAAAAGAAAAACCAAATAAAATCAATAAATCCCAAGATTCACCACCAGATGACGTTCAACTCCATCTCATCACTACGACCATCAAAGACACAAACCAGCTAAGTAAAATAAAAAATGAAAATAATACACATAATATTATCAAAAATTTTAGTAATTTAACTAATTATAATACAAGCACTAACAATTTTGAAAAAATCCAAGATAATAATTTTTCTAATAATTACGCAGATAATAATCTAACAAATAATACAAAAGTAGATATAGAACTAACATAAATTAAGTATCAATTTAAAAAAAAAAGAAAAAAAAGGAAATTTACACTTATTTCTAATTTTTAACTTAAATGTCAATTTATAGTCTCGCCAAAAATTATGTTAAAAAAAAAATTTTTTTTTTTTTTTTTTTTTTTTCTTCTTTTTTTCAATTTATTATTATTCAATACAATAATTTCTGAAAAACAAAATTAAAAACAGTAAAATTAAATTTAACTTTTACCCGATATAATTTGGAATAGTATATTAACTAAAGAAAAATTAAAATGTCAGAAAATAATCTTAATAACATTAAAAAAAAATACAGCATATTACAGTGGAATATACAGGGTTACTTAGCAAATAAAGCAAATTTAGAATTACTAATTAAAAAATATAAACCCTTAATAGCTTGTTTGCAAGAAACACACTTACCAGAATCCTTACACCCACTAGAAAGCTTGAACTATCATTGTTTATTTTGTGCCGGTTTTCCAAATCAAAATACTGGTGGATTGGGCTTTTTAATAAATAAAGGGCTAGATTATACGAAAATACAATTAAATACTAATATCCAAGCAAGTGCTATAAAAGTAAACTTTCCTAATTACGCCAAACAAATCACAATACTAAATCTTTATCTTGAGCATAATTCCAACTATCAAAAAGAAGACCTCGCGAACCTAGTGTCACAAATTGATAAACCTTTTATTATCACTGGTGACTTTAACGCGCGCAATGTGCTTTGGGGTGACCAAATAATCAATAATAGAGGCAAAATGGTGGAAAACTGGCTAGAAGAGAACGATGATTTAATACTATTAAATGATGGTTCTCCCACACTCTTCAGTACAAGAGGTACATTTACGTGTATTGATTTAACAATATGTACTCCAGATCTAGCTCCCAAGTTTCATTGGCATACCACCATCAATCCTAAGGGTAGTGACCACTTTGCCATATTTCTTTGTTCAGAAACTGGAAAAAGCCATGTTATTCAAAAAACGAGATTCTTGGAAAAAAGTGCAAACTGGGAAAAATTTTCAAAACAGTTAGATATATTTCTAGATCTTAGACCACAATCTGAAAATATTAATAGAGAAATCGCCATACTTACCAAAAGCATAAGATTTTCTGCTAGCCAGTCAATGCCAACAGCAAAAAAGTGCCAAAGAACTCAACCCATATGGTTAAACAGAAACATTCAAAATCTAATTAAGATTCGAAATAGGCTTTGGAGAAATTTTAGACTAGACCCTATTAAAGAAAAATTAATTCAGGTACGTAGAGCTAACGCCATATTAAAAAAAGAAATTAGGGCAGCGAGAACCAAATCTTGGCAAAACTTTGCTGATAGTATAGGTAAAGAAAACGGGAATTACTGGGAGAAAGCTATGAGGGTGATTGGAAAGAAAAATACGGGCACAATAGCAATCAAACATCATGTGGAAGGGGATTTAATTACAAACTCGGAACAAAATGCAAACTTCTTTGCGAACATGTGCTCGAAAAACTCAGAAGACAATATTTACACTCCTGAATTCCAAGCTGAAAAGCTAAATTTTATCCTTCCAAATTCTATAACAAACTATAGTATCCTTGATGAACCAATTACTCTGCAGGAAGTTGAAAACACGCTAGCTAAGTTTAAAGGAACAACACCAGGCTTAGATGGAGTTTCTTATGGTATGCTCAAGCATACCACAAATAACTTCAAAAAACGCCTGTTAGATCTTTATAATAAAATATACAGCTCAAGCTATTTTCCACAAGCATGGAAAATTGCAGAGATAGTACCCATACCAAAAGGGAATAAAGATCCCAACAATCCTGATAACTATAGGTTTATATCACTACTCACTACTATGTCTAAAATTTTTGAAAAGATTCTTGGGAACAGATTGAGCTGGTTTTTAGAAAAAAATATGTCTAGTAGGATCCATGGTTTTAGACCCAACAGAAGCACACAAACATTACTACAAACCTTAGAATTTGAATTAGCAATGGCATTACAAAATAAAGAGCATGTGACAATAATATCTTCCGATATTGAAAAAGCCTTTGACAAAATCGTAAGACATAAGATCTTAGAGCAATTAGTCAAATGGAAAATAGGTATAAAGTTTGTAAAAACAATTGAAAACTTTCTGACTAATAGGAAAATTACTGTTAAAATTAATGGGAAATTGTCAAGAATAGAAAACCTCTTAAATGGAATACCTCAAGGATCTCCACTTTCTGTACATTTATTTAACACCTTTATTTCCAGCCTTCCCAATGCTCTGAAAGATATAAAAGGACTCAGGTATCTAATATATGCTGACAATATCTTGATATATAGTGTAGGGAAAGATAATGAAATTAACAATAAAGTACAGGTCGGTCTCAATAGATTGAAAACGTGGGCTGAATCAAATGGTGTTAACTTTCCCTTAGATAAAATAGAAGCGATTCATATATGCAGAAGAAGAAACTGCAACACAGAATTGCTTAAATATAATAATGTAGATATTCAATTTGTAAAAGAAATCTCAATACTAGGGCTCACCTTCACAAAAACGCTTAAATACGAACCACACATTAATAAGCTACAAAAAAAACTAAAAAGAACAAACAATCTCTTAAAGCTTATTTGTCGAAACAAGTGTGGACCACCTATCAAAATAGCCTTACAAATTGCAAGGGCACTGCAAATTGGGAAAATAGATTATGCTATCAGCATTTACGGCTATTGTAGTCAGTCACACATACAAAAAATACAAAAACAACTGAACCAAGCCATCAGAATTGCGCTAGGGGCGTTAAGAACAACAAATGTGGATAGCCTGTGGGTAGAATCAGGCTTTCCAACCTTTGAAGAAAGACGTGATCTAATGGCCGGTAATTTCATACACAAACAATATAGTGAATTAAACCAACCTCTAAATAAATTAGTACGTGCTCTGATTGGGAATAAAATAGAAACCCCCAAAGCATCAGCTTTGACAAAAGCTAAAAATTACTCATATGCTAACGACATTCTGTTTGTAAACCCTTTACCAAACATAGACAACATATCACCTTGGTTAGAAGACGTAAAAAAACATATAGATATATCAATAGCACAATATGTAAAAGAAAATACTGATTGTCAAATATACCGTCAGATGTTTCAAACAGTGAAAAATCTGCATTCTAACGCATACAGAATTTTTACCGATGCAACAAAGTCAGATAAGGGGGTGGCATTAGCTATAGTTGACGAAGACAAACTACTAGTTAAAAAAATGCTCGTAGCGGAAACAGAAATTTATAACGCCGAAATAGTAGCACTGTATGAAGCACTTACTTACAGCCTTGACATCAATATGCATTCAATAGTAATATTTACAGACAGCTTGAGTTCTCTCAATGCAATAAAGAACAATAATAACAAACAACCTATTGTTAGAAAAATTAAGAGCATACTAGTTTCCACAAACAAAAATATTAAATTGGTATGGATTCCAAGTCACTGTGGCATACCCGGAAATGAACTTGCCGACAAAGAAGCAAAATTAGCGGCCCAAAGTCCAACCTTCCTTAGTGACATATATTTTGCTAGTACCAAATCAAAAGAACTTGAAAAAAAGATTTTGTACAATAGGCAATTAAAATGGAACTCCTCTAATAGTTTCTTAAAATGTCACTGGCCGAATGCAACACCACCAGTATATGAAATTAAATATAGGGCTATAGAAACTAAAATATGTAGAATTCGCCTAGGCCACACTGTTTTCACTAAAAGACATATTTTTGAACACTCCAATCCACCTACATGCCCACACTGTCAAAATACATTGACAGTCAAACACATACTGTTCGAATGCCAAGGATCAAGCAGTTTCTTACAAAACCACACTGTAAATTTAACTAAAATACTGAGTCCTACATCAGAAAACGTTGAAATAGTGGAAAAAATATTTAAACATTATAATATGTGGAACGCGATATAATATAACATTCCAAATTATATTAAAAATTGTAAATAAAATATATAAAATATTGTAAAATAGCCTTAAGTCAATAGTTAAATAGTTAGTTAAGTACCCCTTTTTTTTTTTTTTTTTTTTGTATAGATATATTAATTTAATTTTCTTTTTTTTTTACTTTTAATTTTCTTGTAAATAAATATATTTAAGATAGGCGAGCCCATAATGGCCCTAGCAGCCGAGGGCTATAATAATATTATCATAATTTTATTATATAATATTAGAATTAAATAAATAAATAAAATAAAAATCCATAAGTTATTTTAGTTAGGTATTTCATATAACTAAGCTAAAAAAATAAATGCTTTTACAACTTTTGTACAGATTTTCAGGTTTCTATCATTATTAAATTCGACGATATGCTTGTTAGGTCTTAGGAAGTGACTGAAGGCACCCGGACCACCACTCCAATTCATTTCAAATTTTAGAGACATCATCAGAACAGGGTAGAACACCTTATATCAAATTTCAAAGTTTTTATATTTATTAATTTCGAAGATATGCTTGTTCGGTATCTTTATTAATTTCGAAGATATGCTTGTTCGGTTTTGGGAGTTGTATGGGAGGTACCCGAACGACCACTCCAATTCATCTCAAATTTTAGGCAAATCAGGAATTTAAGAAACAGCACCCTCGTATCAAATTTGCAGTTTCTACCTTTATTAATTTCGAAAATATGCTTCTTCGATTTTGGGAGTTGTATGGGAGGTACCCGAACAACCACTCCAATTTATCTCAAATTTTGGACAAATCAGGGATTCAGCAAACAACACCCTCATACCAAATTTGAAGTTTGTATTTTTAATTTTGAAAATATGCGTATTCGGTTTTGGGAGGTACCCGAACCCATGATCCGATTTCGCCCATTTGCAATCCCCGCCTTACTTTAGTCATTTAACCTACAGCATAAATTTCATCAAGATAGCGTCATTATTTTTTGAGTTATCGTGCGTACGGACGGACGGACGGTCGGACGGACATCGCTAAATCGAATCAGGAGGTGATCCTGATTCAGAATATATATACATGTCCATATCTAACTCGCTTCCTTTTGGTGGTTACAAGCACCATACCAAAGTTAATATACCCTATACTTTAAGTGTAGGGTATAATAAGACTTTTTGACCCATTCAAGTATTCCCAATATGACTTTATGACTCATTGGAATGGGTCATAAAGTCATATTCGTAAAATATGGTTTTATGACTTATGGCTTTATGACACTCCACCAAAATCGTTACCTCGCATTACTTATGTTATTATTTCTATTGTTATTATTTATATATATGTATATAGATTGAAAACCCCATATCAAACCTTTGGTTTCGGACGGAATTATATATATACATAATATACATATAAAAATATTTTTATTTTCAATTTTTACGATTGTTATGTGACATTTGGTAAAAAATACAAAAACAAAAAAAAAAAAATGTAATAACAAAACCCTGGGATTTTGAATTGTTGCTATCTGTTTTTTTTTATTTTTTTTTTTATTATTATTCTTTTGTTTTCAATTTCAGCCATTGCCATTTGTTTCTCATTTTCTTGCTTTTAAGTTTTCAACAGATTTCGCAAAAGTTTTTGGGTGTATTTTAAGATTTATTATAAAGTGGTAGAGGTGATATAGGGATTCTTATATCATATATTATATAGAAATAATATGTGATTATATAAATGGAATGAATATTGGAGAGTGTTTTTGTACATTTAAGTATACGTATACATATGTATATGCTGGATGTTATTGTTGAAATCTTTTTGATTGAACAACGATGGAATGAAACTTTTCAATAAAAACGAAGAGGCTGTTAAAAATATAATATTTGTATAATATATTTAATTCTATATATTTTATATACATATATTGTTTGATATATATTTATGTATATATAAATACATATGTATATGTATAGGTTTTTACAGTTATTTGTAAATACAATTTTATTGTCAATATTGGAAAAAAAAAAAAAAGGAGGTGAACAAAAAAAAAAAAAAAAGACAAACTTTCTGTTGAATTGTGTTTTGTGTTGTGTTCTATACTTTTATACTTTACTATAATTTGTCTTATGTTCTGTTTATGTTGTATCGAATTATTTCATGTTATTATGTTTGCTGCGGGTGGTGGATGTCACTGTAATGTTCAAAAGATTAAAAATTATGTTTTTATATTATATGGTACTCATATATTTTTATTTATTTTTTTTTTTTTTGTTATTTTTGTATATTTTGTATTTTATGTGAAACATGAAATAACTCTTTCAAGTGATTTTTTTTTTTTTTTTTATTGATAAATATAATATGTTTTGTATTACATATATTAACATTATCTAATATATGTATGTGTATACATTTACTTATATAAAATATATAACTACGTCATAGATATGTATATGGTGCATTACTATATAAATTTTTACTTATAAAACATTAATTTTTATTTTTTTTTTTTGTTTTATTTTTTTCATAATTTTAGTGTTTGAGTAAAAATTTTTTGCTGTCACAGCGACGAGAAAATTCTATAGCAATAATAAGAAATACATAACATTACAAATTTTAAAAGAACTAAAACTGTGTTGTATTGTAGTTATTGAAAATTATTCTTTCCCGCTAAGTATTTTTCTTTTCATTATTGTTTTCATTTTCACTTCAAATATTTTATTGCTTTGTGTGACCTGTTTTCTACAAAAGGACAAAAAAAAAATTAGAAATAAAGTAATAATTGTTAAGGTTGGAACTTGGAAGCATATTGTCTGTTATAAAAAGAAAGGGATCATATACTCTGCATTTTTTTATTCCTTATTTTTTTTTTGTTTAAAGTTTTTTTTTTTAATTTCTATAATAAAATAACCAATAAAAGTAAATAGAAAAAGATATTTATAATATATAGAGAAAAAATATATATAATCTTTTTTTTTTTTTAATTTAAGAATAAATTTAATCTTAAATTTCTATTCTTTCTTTATAATATACATATATACATTATATACTCGTATATTTTTTTTTTGACATTTTTATTTTTATTTTTTTGTTGTTCTTTTAATTTGATTATACTGTTAAAGGTGTTGCCTATATATATCAAAATAAAATTCAATAAATTTTATATTTTATTAATAGATATTTTATAGACAAAAGATATTTTTAATACAATAGAAGTTAAAATTAATTGACTATCAATCTTATGTTAGCGTTTTTATACAAATATTATTAGACAATAACATAAAAATATAAATAGAAAAATAATTAATAAGTCGATTGTAACAGTGAAGCTTAAACTTAATGTATATTATTTTTAATTTTAAGATTTTCGAAAATAAAAATGAAACTCAATAACGTTTAATTGGATATAAATTTTAATTGGTCTAAGTAAGGTAAAATGAGCACACTCTGAGCAGATCATGCACAGTTTGTGCTCCGATCGCTCAGAAGTCAGATTGAAAAAAAAAAACACAATTTTTTATAATCTGTCAATTTTATATTAGTGGCCTTTCAAACAAATAAAGATGAATTGTCAAGGCGAGCTATTATATCTATAGGATTCTGAAAATTGTCAACAAACAAAGATAATTTTTTTTAAATAAACGTTCAAGTTTTATTTATAAAAAAAAGTTAAAGTTTCATCAACAAAATGCTTAATTTTTTTGAAGTTATCAGAGAGAAGCTTTTAATTTTCTTTTATAGATGAAAGAGATATAGATGATTATTCTGAAAATAATAAAAAACTAAGATTATGCTGGAGAATTTATATCAGAATTTTCAGAAAAAACTTTTAAATCGCATTTTCGAATAAATCCCGAGTTTTTTTGAAATTTTTCTGTAACTAAATACATTTAATTACTACCACTACCACTATTACACAAACTACCACCTCTGAGCGCTCAGATCTAAAAAAAAAAAAACAATACTTTTATTTTAACAGATAATGTGCCTCTGCTCTAGGCTATGATTGGATGTAATAAAACGACTAAAATTGAATGCAATTAATATAAACAGTCAAAAATAGTTTATTGCCATCGCCTTTTAGAGCAAATCGGTTTATTAAATAGTTTGATAAAATAATTTATTAAAGAGTTTGAAGGATATTCATGAGAAAGTCAATTTTCTTTTCTTTTTTCTCTAGGTTTGGATTTTTTTTTTATTATTTTGTTTTACTCGAATACCCTATAATTACAAAAGGTCTCAAGTTTTATATTATAATATTATATTTATTTTACAGCGGTTTAAAACATTTATAGTCCGTTTTCAATTTTAATGGTTTTCATAGTAATTTTAAAATTGACTCGATTACTTATTAATTTTGAAAAAATTGAATTTTCATACTCATCTTATGTTTCTTTCTATTATTTCTGGATTAATTCGTACAATCTGTAGCTTTTCACATAATATAATTAATTGTTGTAATTTTATACAATTTTCAACATGTTTATAAATATTTGAGAATCACTGTAGTATATAGGATAGATAGACTTATTTATAAATTAATATATATTATGTATATATTTCGTATTAAATGGTTTTTAATATAAAAGAAAATTATTGTACGTAAAATTTCCTTTTATAATATTTATTTGTTTTATTTGTAATTTAGTATGTATAAATGTTATATAGGCATTTATTAAAAAAGCAATTAATTTAATTAAAATTTTGGATTAAGGTTACATATTATTAGAAAGTCTGTCACATAATATTTTATTATAATTTTTTTTTTTTTTTTCAAAATTAATATTTATTAAATTTTCAGTTAAGGATCAACCACCAAAAAAAAAATAAAATAAAAAAATAAAATCAAAAAAGGAAAGAAAAGAAATTAATTTAATTGAAAAATTATATAAATTAAGAGATTTTTGAAAGGAAGTAAAAATTTTGTATGTATATACAATAAATTTTATTTTATAAAATCTTTTCTAAAAAAAAATAAATTTTTCTATTTTATAGTTTTTATTTTAATTTAAATTAATTAAATTAAATATTTATTTTTTATATTTTTTTGTTTTTTTTTTTTTTTAAATCATTAATACATACTTTAAATTATTAATAAAGAAATTTTATATTTAAAATATTTTCAATTTAAATTGCTATAGAAATTAATAAATATATTTTCCTTAAATTCTTTAATATTGGGTTCTATTTGTAATAAAAAATTTAATGCAAATTACATTTGAAAATCTTTTTAGAACATGGAAGAGTGTAGTGTAAGACTGTGTCAACTCTAGGACACCCGTATGAACATGATATATAAGATGCTACTATAAAACTTTATAATCTTTTACTTTCATATGTTTTGCTTAATTAAGTATAGGTTCCGAAACACATATTTCTGTAAATTTTGGAGTTGTATGACAGCTACACGAACTTGTTGCTCTGAACCAACTAAATTTTAATGAAGTTATTGCGATAAGGATTGATATTTGTTTTTAGAAAATTTCAAATGCCTAGTTTTACGAACTACCAAAATAATATATAAAGATATAAAATTTACTTATATATAAAAAGAAGTACAGGAGTTGTTAACATGCAATTTGATATCTTTTAGCAACATTTCAAACATTTAGTTTCAATAGGCGCCAATTTATTTTTATTTAAAGTAAAAAGTTGTACGGCAGCTATTCGAACGGGACGACCAAATTTGCTCGATTTAAATAGCATTTTTAATAGCACTCTATTTTACAAAAGTGATATAGTAAAAATTGCAGAATCCTATTATATAGCTTCTTTATCTTTTGAATTAACGTGAAAGCACGCGGACAGATGGACGTACATGGCTAAATCGATTCAGAATTTGATTCTAAGCACAAATATATGTATTTTATACTTTATCATATCTATCTTGGCTTCTTTACGGTGTCACAAGCTAAATGAAAAATTTATTATACTCTTGAATATATGGGTTCACACGGGCATAATTATGCAATATAAGTAAAATTTAATATTTTATATTACAAAGCAATTTAAAAAAAAAAAAAAGTCTTTGAATTCAATGTCAAATATGATTGGAACCCTAAATATATGAAAAAAATCTATTAATAAAAAATGCAGATCAATTAATATTAAGTTAATTAATATAATCGCTAACAAAATTAAGTTATAATATTAGTGAATAAATGACCTGCAATATAAACGAAATTACTTAAGAACTTAAGTATAATCTTCTATCTATTCTTCTATAAGTTCAATAAATTAAGGACAGTATTTACTTTAAAGAAGAGTTTATTTTCTATAGTTTCCTTTATAACTTCTTTTATCAAATTTAATAATTTTATATTCTTATGCTTTTTTTTAAGCAAGAAACTATGCTAATTTACACCACTAACAAATCTTAATAGATATCTAACAAAATTAATGCAAAAATGTTGAGCTATGTTCATAGAATACTGTAGCAATTGAGATACACTGAAATTTTATAGAAATATTTAAGCCTTAAATATAATTTTGCAACTAATATAATTTCAAACCGCGTGCTTTTAGCTAACTGTTTACACTACTTATCATAAAATTATTTAATTAGATTTGAGTGACTACACGACTAGAACCGTGTTTTCTGATACTTCTATTTGCAGTAAGCTAATGCATAAGCGCTGAAAATATTTTGTCTAAACTAATTGATAATAGTTTAAGTTACATATATAAGACACACTACATTGGCTCAAGATACATTGGCTCAAGATACATTGGCCAAGCGTTGTAATATATTATAGCAAACATACATTACCCTTTACTGGTCAATTTTCCACTGACTATTTTCAGTAATTTTCAGTTCTATTAAAAATGCGATCGAGGTTTAAACTTTTGAATAATCAACTGAATAATAAATAATTGTCAATCGTTT
Organism: Poecilobothrus nobilitatus; assembly: GCA_947095535.1. Classification (NCBI taxonomy): domain Eukaryota; kingdom Metazoa; phylum Arthropoda; class Insecta; order Diptera; family Dolichopodidae; genus Poecilobothrus; species Poecilobothrus nobilitatus. Next base: position 319,335,888 of record OX352772.1, on the reverse strand, counting down.
AATTATATACTCGTATATGAATCATTTTGTAATAGAATTTTCTTTTTCCATTTTTTTTAAATTCAAATTAAAATATATCAATAATTATCAATAATTATTATAATAATACAACGTTTTCCAATAATTATTTTGACATAAAAAAGGAAAATAACCTGTACACCTGTATACATATATACATATATTAATACGCATCTAACTTTTACGAAATGTATTCAACTTTGATATTTATTAATTAATTAAAATGTTAACCACTTTGGTGTTAAAATGTTTAAATTGTAGCCTAATAATAATTATTTTAATTAAATATCGAAAGATATATGTTAAGCCTCAATTAAATTTCCTCATTCTTTTTATAATGTAATAATGGATTTTGTCAATTAAAATAGAATGAAATGTTTTTGTCTAAAGGTTGAATGTTTTTTTAATAAAATTATTGAGAATTTAAAACAATTATTTTTAACGTAAAAAAATTTTATTTAAAATTATATATAAAGAAACAATTAGTACACGAAACCACAAGTACCTATTAATAATTTAATTGAGAGCGTGTTTTTTAAGCCGTTTGAGTCGACTCAACGTTTCGTATGACACGTTAAAAATACATACGTATTTGTTCTAGTTAATTGGGACATATGGTTTATGAGTGAAAAGTGTATTTAGCAGCTGTTAGTTTACATATTAGCAGTTATAAAGCAGTGAGCTTACTTCAGCTTTTCTTCAATACATATTATATAATATATATATGTTAAATGGAGAAAATAAATTAAATTAGAACGGTAATTAATACACGATAACGATTTGATTCTGATTTTGTGTCAAAAAATTGAGAAGTGTAATAATAATAACTAACGATTTAAAATGTGAAAAACAAGTCGAATGTTATACGTATATATAGACTATACATAGTAGAATATTTACACGCATACTATATTCTTCACAGTAGAGAACTCAGTAGAGAATTTTGACGATATTAAGGATCCAAAATACTTACGAAATAAAAATATCGCGTCACATGTTGAACAGGATATAGAACTAATGATACACAATAAATATTTTATCAAAAATCTATCTTTATTGGTTTTGGAGGTATACTCGTTTTCCCTTTGGCTAGTTCGAAAACTTCCAAAACCCAAACACATGGTGCAAATCATCTCACATGTCAGTTTTCAATTTCAAAGAAAAGCAAAAATAACAGAACACCCTTAATTGTACCAAATATAAAGGTTGTATCTTTATTGGTTTGGGAGATATGTTTGTTTGTTCTGGGACTCGTTGGGAAGCTTCCAAAATTTGAATCCACGGTCCAAAGTCTCTTAAATTAAAAGGACATAAAAAACAACATGAAAGAACACCATTTAAAGGTTCTATATTTGTTATGGTTTTGTAGATATGCTCATTTGCTCCGGGTTCGTTTGGAAGCTTCTAAAATTCGAACCCATGGACCGATTTTGCCTAGATGCAATCGTCGCCTTTTTTCCGTAATCAGTAACCTAGTACATAAATTTCATCAAGATAGCTTTATTAGTTTTTGAGTTATCGTGCAAACTAATAGACGAACGGGCATCGTTAAATCGACTCAGAAGCTGACGCTGATTAAGAATATGTATACATGTTCATATCTAACTCGCTTTCTTTTGGTGGTTATAAACATCATACCAAAGTTATTATACTTTATATTTTAGGTGTAGGGTAATAACAAGGTAGAATATAATCCAAAGGTTTTTAAAGGTGTGCATTTTTCAAAAGAATATAAAAAGAGTTGAGAATTTATTGTGATTTGTACAGTAGTTTCTAAGTTTTCTTCGAATTTTATATGTATGAAAAATTGTTAAAAATCAATTGTATTTTCTTTCTTTATAATTAAGTAAAGCTGTTAACACAAGTAATATTTTAATATTAAAAAAAGCAATGTGCAGATCCCTAAGTTACAGGTGTCTAAAAATAATAAATTTTAAATTTGTTACCTCTAATAGCTCTTAAACACGGTTGATCCAAAACAATTTCTGAAGAAACTTATGCTAATTCCAAAAGGTTTTTCTACTTTTAGAATTTCAAGTTTCTAACTAAAAGTTTGCCGAAGTTGCACAAAATTTGAAAATTTTCTTAGAATTCTATATTATGAGCTGAAAGTTGGCAAAAATCAAGTGACACATTCTTTAATTTTAAGCAAATCTAAATAATAAAATCCGTAACATTATATAACTATAAGAAAAGCTGTAAAAATATTATATTGGAGCTTTTATTTTAATGTCTTACTTTGGAAAAATCTACACATTTACTATATAAAAAACATTTTTTATGCACATTTTTTAACATTTTATTATGAAATGTGCTAAAAAATGTTTTACCAGTATAAAAATCTTTTATGGAAAAGTTTAGGTTGATGATTGACGTTATTCGTTTATTCGTTAAGAACAATGGCGATCGTATCGATGGCCATGATGACTACATACCGTGACGACAACGTGATTTCTATTTATATTATGCATTACTTATGAATATATTCACATTATATCGGGAACGACATCAACGACGACGTACCGACGCCGTACCGTGATTTAAAATATTGTTGTCTACGATTTTTTTTTCGCCGTCCAAACGTCATCACGTCCTTGTTGCCGGTATAGTATGAATATATTTATAAGAAATGCATATTATAAATTAAATAAAAAATTACAAAATAAAATAAAAATCACGGATGAAAAACATAATGTGATTTTAATATAATAAAAATACGATGTCGTCAAGTTCGACGTCCTCACGACATCGTCACGTATTGTTGTATTGGCAATCGACCTTAAGGCTACGATAATGCTAAAATATTTGATTCTAGCCAATAACATTTCTTCAAAATACAGTACAAGTAAAAAACAAATATTGTTTTTCATTTATATGAGAAACTATTAGATTAATCGCAAATATGTGTAGGTTAAAATTTTAATTCATATTTTATGCTGCTTAAGCTTTAAAGCTATAATCAATAATAATAAATAATAAATATCCACATATTTTCCTTTTGTATCCCATATCGTTAAATAATTTACTTTTTAATATGGAATTTATTTAATGTGGTTAAAAAAATTTTGGTTTTTTTTTTCTTTTTATTAAGAAACAATAAATCAAATTTTTTTTTATAGCATATTAATAATAAATTTATGCACACAATAAATAAATTTTCATTCATAAAAAAATGTCTTTATGTAACTATTCTTAAATAGCTATACTTAATTCTTATTAAAATAAATAAATATAGAAAACAATAGATAGGTATACATTTTCATAATATTTAAAAATATATTAAATTTTATGGTATAAAAATAATAAACAAAATGCCATAAATAAACAAAAAACACGAATTATTAAAAATACCTATCTAGGTAAAAACCCTATACATATTATCTTCCTATTTATAAAACAAAAATTCTTTTTATGTAATATTATTTTTTTATGATATCTAGAATTTTTGTAGACATTTAATTTTTTTTAATACATACATGTCTTATTAGCGAATCCTGAATTTTTTTTTTTGATTCATAATTTTATAATATTTTTCTATAGTTGACATAAAACATAACTTTATTTGACAAAACTTTAAATATCTAACTTATATAGACACACTGAAAAATTGTATGACAGCTACTTGAATCAGTTGGTTCATCTTGCTAAATTTTAATCGTAAAAATGACATTTCCATAAAAATGAAATGGTAAAACTTTCAGAATCCTTGTATTATTATTTTTTGAGTGCACAGTAACTTAACGGTATATAACCGTAACGAATGTATATATATATATATATATATATATATATATATATAACCGTTTAGGGCGGTTGTGATATCCTGGAACAGTTGTTCTCATCATTATTAAATCATTGGAAGCTTATTATAAAGCGGTGTAAATCCTGTATAACTGCATTTCCGACCAAAATTAAGAAGAATTTACCCAGAAACTTTATTTTATTTAGAGCAAGAGCTAGATATTCGCACAATAGTTGAAACATTGATTGATCTTTTTGTAAACCTTTGGAACTTTTGCAAAAGTCACATAAGGACAGTTTTAATCTTTTGCTATGTCTGCCAATTGAACAGTGTTCCGATAAATTTGCTATTACATTAATGATATTGCGGCGATTTAAGATTAAATTATTATATAACTAAACCTATTATATACTTATTTATCTCTTTACTTTTACTGTAAAGAACAAAGAAGCATTAAACTTAATGACAAATTTTTTAAACTCTTAAAGAACTACGTTCGTACCAGAAACTGTTAAAATCGGAATATAAAACTGTAAATGCAGAACCAAAAAGGGGTTCGATAAAATAATACCATAGCACTGAAATTTTTGCGATTAAACCTATAAGAAATATTTAAATAGAAAACAAAAACTCTAAGAGTAAAAAATGTTTTAAATCTATTCCCAACCAATATGATGAATTTAGACTAGAAGTATGAATGACACAAAAAGAAAATATACCTGTATTTTTTTTACTCTTGTAATATTTGAAATAAAATATTGTGTAATCAAAATGTTAGATAAAAATTTACTAAGTAACAAATTTAATTTTTCGATCAAATTTCGATTATTATTGTAATGGAAGTTTGCAATCAATTTGATAAACTAAAAAGTGTAAAATTCATAAAGCTTGAATTTAAATGTAACTATGATTGACATATGAAACATATTGACATATTGATATATGAAAATACTATACTTAAATCTTGCCAGGTACTATATTATAGATATTTATATCAGGTATTAATAGCATTACTTTTATTATTTTTAAAGCAAAAACATTCTAATTAAATTTCTAAAACTAAACGTTAAACCGGTTATTTTCAAATATATTATATAGGTACTCATGTTAAAAAAAAATGCTCTTTGTTAACAAAAAAAAAAACACATAAAAAAACAAAAATAAATAAAATAGATACCTTTTTTTTTTTGTTATCAAAAGAAAATAAAATTTATTTTAATTTATATTTCTTTCAATAATTATTATCAATGTTTTTATTTATTTTTAATCGAAATACGGTATAAAAAATTGTATATATGTAATAACAATAAAATAATAATAAAATAACGGTAATATTATAGTATTAAAAACAGATTATGGTTTTTTTTTTTTTCTTTTAAATGTTGAAAATTTTCGTACACGCAATTGTTTTTTTTTCTGATATTGTAAACAATATATACAATGTATGTCATAATTTCAATAAAATAATACCTATATTTTTAAAAATAAACCTACAGATTTTCTTTTTTGTACTAAACAATACTTGCATTATAAAAAATAAAAAAAGGAAGAACCAGCATCATTTTTGATTTTATTAGTTCTATATTATAACAGTGAAATTTTTATATTAAATGAAGAGGTAAAAAAAAAAAAAAAAAAATTAAATTAAAAACTATTTTATTGTATTTTAAAAAATATTAAATAAAAAGTATTTTTAAAACCGTAAATAAAATAAAATTGAAAAAAAAAAGAGAAAAAACCTATATTGATTTTAAATGTTAGTAATCAAAAAACTATTTAAGATTTCATGTATTAAAAAAATATAGAAAAATATCTTTTTTTTTTTTTACTTTAGTTTGTTACACTTACGATGATCTGATTTTAACGCCTTTCTTGACATGAATACTTAATGTAATAATAATAACTGCTTTTCTTTATTATATCAAATTTACAGATTTATTTATGATATTATTATTATCTGGTGCATACACATACATTCACAAACTTTTACATATAATACATATTTTACATTTTTAAAAAAATTTTAAAAAATGTGCTTATAAATATTGCATTCTGTCTGTTCCTGTAAACGTAAATGCATGATTATGATTTCATGAAAAATAATTTAAATTAAAATAAATTAAAAAAAAAAAAAGAAAACTGTTTTAGTATAATATATTATACATTTTTTACTTTAACTGAAGACATTTTTACTTTAAGTGACGATATTTTTACTTTAAGTGAAGAAGTTTTTACTTTAAATGAAGATGTTTTTTTTACTTTAAGTACATAAATTTGTAATAAAAGTTATAAAGTAAAATAATACATATACATATATTTATATAATAAATATATATGTATATATGTGTTTGTAAATATCAAATACATAAATATCAAATCCAAATATATATTATGTATTAAGTAAATTAAATATATGTATATTAAATATTTATATAACATAAATTACTAAAGTAAAAGATTCTTCATTTAAAATAAAACAATCTTCACTTAAAATATAAAATATGCATTTAAAGTAAATAAGCCTTCAGTTAAAGTAAACAATATTCACTTAAAGTAAAAATGTCTCCAGTTAAAGTACAAAAGGTAAAGGTAAAAGGTCTGTTTTGGAAAAGGTTTTAACTTTTTCCAAAACAGAAATTTTATATAATTTTTATGCCTTTCTTCCAATTTGATTAAATTTAGAAATTTTTAAATATTTATGGAAAAAATTAGGAGTCTGATGAGAATTGAGATGCAGAACCTAATCTCTTATATAATTAAAACGGAACAAAATGGCTTTTGATTAAATAATATATTTTTTTGCAAAAAATAACAATGCATACTTTAATCTGTTATATTATTTTAATTAGCGACTTTCAAAACGCTTAATTTCACATGCTTCCTTGTTTTATCGTAAAATTTTATTAAAACAATTTTTGATATGGAGGTTTTTGCATTATAAAAGAATTTAAAAAAAAAAATAAATAAGTAGTTTAAATAATGCAAGTATTAATAGATTACAAATTAACTTATTTTATAATTTTATACTGGTTGGTCATATTTAAGATACAGAGTGTTTCTTAAGTAAATTATTAATGAATGAAATAAATTTTCAAATTTTCAGATTTAAACATTCTGTGGATCGAGTTAGATGAAAAATTGACTTGGTCAAATCATGGGTTATTTCGACAAAATGAAAAACAGAGCTATTCGTCTTATTGGCTATCCTAGTTTTACCTCAACACTCACTTCACTCTGTCAACGCCGTACTGTCGGGTTAATGACTCTGTTTTATAGATACCTTGTATAGGGGTAAACGTCTGTTCTAAAGAAATAAAACAATACCTCCACTCAAAATTTTCCAAAGTGAAACAAGGAGTGCGACAGATGCCCACCCCTACAACTGTCAAGGTGACGTAATACGGCATTCGGAAATTCGTTTGTTATATGCACACGTTGAAATTTAAGAAGAACATTAACCCTCCATAATTCTAATTATTCCAAACCCTATTTCCTAAGTGACTACTTATCCCTAATACAATAATCTTAAATATTTCTCTATTCACTTTCTTAAAAACTAAATTGATTCATATTCTTTTATAACACTCTGTTTAAAAGAAATTTAAAAATAACAGAAATAAAAAAAAATATGACAAACTCGACGTATAAGATTTCACCTGATTAGAGTTTAATGATTATTGCCGATAACAGAAGCAATTTTACATAGGTGTTTTTTTTTGTTTATGTTTTCTTTCTTTATCAATCTGTAATCAACCTACACGCATAATTTTCATTTAAATCAAGTAACGTGGAAAAAAAAAAAATCACACCTTTAATGCTTTTCAATAACTTTATTTAAACGCAATTCTTTAAAATTCATTTTTTTTGTTATTGTTATTATTTTTTTTATTTTTATTTTTTTTATTATTATTATTTTCTGATATTGTGAATCATTGTATTGGCAGGGTGGGTAATGGGTATACAATAGAATGAACCAACTGAACCAAAAATATAAAATTTTCTATTGAATGAATTATAGATAAAAGTATCGAATGACGGAAATTTATTGTTGCTATTTTGATTTTTATTTTAATACTCGTATATTCTTATAAGAAGATCACAAAAATGTGTTTGCTTTTTATTGAACTCCGATTAATCTATTGTTTGTATTAAGTTGATCTATATACACATTGTTATTTTACAGGTACAAATTCATGATTTCTTATATATATAGGTAATAGGTATATTTATATTTTTGTATGAATAAAATACAATAGTTATATAAAATAAATAGTATGTTTTGTATACTATACATATGTAGGATGAGACTGTTGATTTTATCGATTAGAACAACAAAAAAAAAGGAAAAATTTTTTTTTTAATTTAATTAAATTAAGATGTTAAATATATATATGTATATATAAATAAATTTATATAATAGACACATGCGGTTCTTAACAATAAATAAAAAATTTAATATTAATCTGACATATAATTTATAATATATGTATTAATGAATTTATTAATTCATTAATTAATTTGTATTTCTTTGACACATTTAAAAAAAAAAAAATATTTTCAATGATTTATCAACAAAAATTAAATATTTAGAGTTTTGACTTTTTTATTGTTTTCATAAGATATAATTGAAAAGATTTTAATTAATTGCATATTATTTAAATCTTTAAAATTAATTTTCCGAAAAATATTTAATGAAAAATCAATTAATAAATGTATATTAAATAATTGATATAAAATCACTGCCTATAGCAAATATTTCTTTTTTAATCTAAAAATATCCTGTTATTGTTCTGACGAGATTAAAATAGTCTGATGTATTTCTTCGAAACATTTGAAAGCGAAACATGAAAAGCATCAACTGCCCATCTCTATATTTATTTTAAATTTCCAGATAGCATAATTCCGTTTATGAAAATTCATTTGTACATGCGGTATGAACATCACGAATTTTAAAATTACAAATTTTAGTTCAAAAATACGAATTTTAGTTCCCTTAGCTAAGCAGCACATTTATAGTAAACGACATATAATTCTTTATTTAGTACATAAACCTTTAATTTGAACCTTAAATTAGTATAAAGAATAATCTGTGGGCGTAAAAATAATCTATTGGGCGTAAAAGAGAGATGTGGTGTTTAATGTGTTAAAGTTGAACATACTCATAAAAGGGCTCGTGATTTTTCTACTCCTCTATAACGCCTTTCGATGATTCTCACAAAAGTTCTAATAAAAAGAATTAGCTTAATAAAAATAGATCCAGTCTATTCATTTTAGCTCAGATTGATTTTATAACAAATTCGTTAACTAATAAAAATCATTTATTAACAAACTGCTGCTATTGCTGCTCACAAAGTAAAACAATGCTAAAAGAAAAAAATATTCTTGAAAAAAGAAATGTTCAAATTGATATTTCTACTGAAGAGATATGATATTGTTGACTATAACATTATTTAATTTCACAAATTTAAGACATTTTAAAATTGAAAAAAGAAAACTTACGAGTATTTATAAAACATGGATATTCTTATATTATTAAAAACAAAATTTTTTTAAATAACATTTAAAAAAAAAAAAAAAAAACATATCTATACAATATTTTTACATTTTTTTAATAAAAATTTTTTTTTTTTTCCTATTTTCAGATATGAGGTACCAAATTAAAGTTTTAATACAAAAATTAAATCATTGAATATTTTGTAGAGCCATTTTTAAGTTTAAATGGTTTTTATTTAGTAAATCAGTTCACGTCCTTTTACAGATTTTCCGCCGAAATAACATATTATACTGGTAATACTAATTCAAAATATTAAAATTATTTTATATTAATCTAATTTAATTTAACTTACTAATGAATTAATTAATTACAACTTTTACACAGTTGTAAATTAATAGCACTTAATATTAAAATGTGAACTAATTAAAATATAATGTTATATGTATGTAATTAGTAATTACGTTAAAAAAAAAAAAAAAAAACAGAAAAAGAAAAAAAAAAAATATTTATTTAGATGGTCATTAACTTCAATTTTTTTTGTGCTTTTAATTATATTAATTATCAAACTATGTATCAAACTAATGTATTTTATTTTCTGAAGTAAAATTAAATTAATGTTTATTCTTAAAAATTAATTTTTAGGAGTGATAAACACTTAAAATAATAAATTTTATTTAGTTCAAAAAAAAAATATTAATGATCATTCTTAATGTTCCAATATTTTTATTTAGTTAGATTTAAGAAACTTTAAACTAAGTATATATATTTGAGAGATTAAAATTGGTAGAGCTCTACGGAAATAAAACTTTTCTTCTAATAAATGTTTTTACACGAGAGTGTACCTACAGAAAATTCGCTCTACGAAAATTTTGATAGAGAAATTTTTTGAAGAGCAGTAGATTTTCCTCTTGTAGTAGATTGTTTGCACAATCAAAATATTTTTTCTCAGATCACTTTATTGCAAACAATGGAGCAGTTTATTAAGTAAGAGATTTTTTATTTTCCTTACTCTAATAAGGAGTATTATAGGACATCCACTTAGTTATTTATTATTCAAATTTGACTAAGCTTCAATTTCTGGAATCATTATTTCACTGTAGCTATTGTATAACAGTAGGCGTTTCTTTAGTTCTACGCCATCTATTATCTTACACAAGAATTATATTTTATTATCATTTTATTATATATTACAATATGATATTAATTATAATTTATAAGACATATATACTTATTTTTAATTTAATTATATTATACTAATTATATATTATAAGAAAAAATCTATATTATTTTATTAATCTATATAACCCAGCCGGGGTTTGAACCCGAGACCTTTTGTATGAAAGGCCGGTGTCTTAATCATTACACCATTGGCTGGATAGATTTGTTTGTTGTAAATAGTTTTTTTTTTTTTTTCTCAAAACATGATTTCTGAATAATTAAAAGTTGCTGTGGCTATATTTAATGTAATGTGCAACTTAAATAATGTTCAGTTAACAGTTAAAGAAATTATCGTTATTTAAACGATATTTTTTTTATTTTCGTTACAAGTTTTCTCTGTATTTTCATTTGAAAATATTTAATTACATAATAATCTATAAAAATTAAAAAAAAAAATAAATAAAAATGATTAAAAGTTAATACTTTATTAAATGCTCTCAAAACTATAAAAAAAAATTTATTTTTCATTATAAATGAAAATGCATCATACTTGGTATGTACTGCAGAATAATTTTAATTTCTGAAAAATAATGATGCACAATAACTTATAATAACATTTGCATCAAGTTTTGAGTATATTAGAAACAGAATACAGTATATATTATTTCAAAATAGAAGCAAATCATAATTTTATGATATGTTATAAATTAAAACGTATGCGATACCACACGTATGATGCATTTTCATTTATAATGGGAAAGAAAATAATTTTATATTTTTGAAGGCATTCATTAGGTATTAACTTAAAGCATTAAGTTTTAAAACATTTTAAATTATAATTTTATTTTATTTCTTTATAGTTTTAATCTAAAATTGAATTTTTTGCGACCTTCCGCACGACCTAACTCAAAAAATAAAGGACCTACATATTTATAAAATTTTAAGATTTTATTTTTATGTATGTAAATATCACCTTCGTTATTGAAATTGGTATGTGGAAGTGAGATCTGGTTCAAGTAATTGTGAAACGATTTCTTTTTTATATAAGCATAATTCAGTGTCTATATAACATTTTATCGGAAGAAGTTAATATTTATATCAACAACTTCTGAATAATTTAGAAATCTAATGCAACCGGTTGGAATAACTGAAAAATTAATATGCTCAAATTTTGCTACTCTTCCTCATTTTTGGTATAATCAACCCTATTATCGTATAATCTACTCAATAGTGCTAAATTTAACACTATAATCAATTATATATTTGGTCAACTCCTCCTAATTTTCGGTACAATTTTGCTACAATCATGTATTGTTTTATCAGACTTATGTTAAATCTGAATATTTTCACTCGTTAAAATTCTGAGAAATGAGTTAAATCTTAGTGTAAAAATAACGTCAGTCAGAATAAAGCAAGAAGAAAAGAAGGAAATAATTGCGAAAAAAATTTGAGATAAACTGAAATTTTTACGAGAAAAGTTCATTATAAAAGTTTTGGAAATATGAGCTTTCATGAGCTAATTTTAAATAATACCTTGTTTGCATAATCATAATATTAGAGACATTTTTAGTTAACACTTTTTTTGAAGATCATGAAACTTTTCATCATGAGAAAAGTTTATTATAAAAGTTTTGGAAATGTGAGCTTTCATGAGCTTTTAATTTTAAATAATGCCTTGTTTGCATAACCATAATATTAGAGATATTTTTAGTTAACACTTTTTTTGAAGATTATGGAACTCCTTTCAAATTGCTTAAGATTATAAATATCCTTACCCTTCTAAATAGGTTTTCTATCGTTTAAAAATTTATCAAAAATATAATATGCAAAATGGTTATTTTAAAAAAATAAATTTCTTAAATGTAATTAGATTTTTTTGAACAAATGCCATCTTTGAATAACAATTTTATTTTTCGAAAAGATCTCCAAATTTTTGTTTTTAATTAATTTTTAAAATCCCGCAATATTTATATAATGCTTAAATGCATCAACTTTGCAATAATTCAAAATTATCTTAAGTTCTTTTATCATCAGATTGTTTTTTCATTCTTTTTTTGCATATCCCATTTTTTAATAAACTGCAATAATTTCAAACCAAACCTATACTAATTCTGGTCCTGAAAAGAAAAACTTATTACTTGTTTCAATTTTACTTGAATCAAAAGAAGTCCAAAAAAAAAGGAAATAAAATAAATTCTTACAAAACAAAAAAAAAAAAAAAATAGTAATAATAAATTCAGATTATATTAAAAAAAATTTTTATTTTTTTATTTTTTAGTTTATTTTTCATTTTGGCTTTTTAATTGTGCTTTGAGCTGTTTGCTTTGATTGACTGCTTAGCGAATAAACTACAAAAAAAAAACACTTAAAAGAGAAAGCAATTCTTTAACAATTCAATGAAAACAAATTGTGATGAATTTCTGCAAAAAGCAAAAATTCATAAAATAAAAACCTAAAGAAAATAAAAAAAAAAAAAATCCTGATTATTTTCTTTATTTTTGTATTTTTTTCTCTATGCAACTGTTCTCGTTTCATCAATAATATGCTTGCTTTGATTGTGCAATTTTGTTTTTGAATATAACTGAGAACTGTGAAATGAAGTACTGAAATTAGATAAAATAAAATATATAAGCAAATAAAATTCATTAATATAACGATTTTCATTCTACTATATAAAGTTGACCCCGTTAATCACGAGACAACCAAACTTTTAAATTACTAATTTTTAAAGAAAAAAAAATAAAAAGATGTTCAAATGAAAATGTTCATAAAATATTAAAAACACAAAAAAAAAAAATTTAGAATTCTGCAGTTCTTTTGAATAAATTATTTTAACATTCAAATTTTTTAATTTCAAAGGATTACCAGAACATAAACTATATTGAATTTAAAGTAGAATTTCTTAACAATATAAAAACAAAATGCAGGAAATTATTTAAAAATTTAAAACTTTAAATTTATTGTTTTATTAAATTATAAAGATTAAAAGCATAGCCAAAAGAAAACTTTCGCAATTTTCGAAAAATTTCTTGTTTTATATTTAAATAAAAAAATTAAGCAAATATTGAATAGAATTGAAATTTTGTAGATAGTTTTGATAGTTATCAAAACAGCGTAAAAAAAAAATTACAAAAATTTTTTTGAAATGATCAAAAATTGGTTTAAAAAAGTTTATTTCGCAATTTACCGTCGATAGATTCGGGCCATATTTTAACGGAAAACTAAATTTTTTTAGACATAAACCAAATAAACCAAATTTTATATAATTTGATCAAATCATTTTTAAAACATTATTGTTATCATTTTATATAGAAATCATAGCCTATCTAGCTCATTTTTTCTTTCAGACCTGTTAACCAACAAAGAGAATCTGTCTAAGCCTAATTTCAGTTCATTTCGTTAAGAAGTTTGCGAGATCTTGCCAAATACAAATTTTGTGCACGCATATACATCTCGGTTTTAATTTTTAACCGATTACTATTGATTTTACCTAAGTATGTTATATGTATGTATGTAGTAAGAAATTAAAACATATTATTTAAATACATAATATATTAAAGTTTTGTCACATAATATAAGTTTTTTTTTACAAGAGGTATCGTAGTTATAATATAAATCAATATTAAACTTTAATTGAAATATTATTTATATATTAAATGTCTATGTAATTTAAAAATTTCTATTTTACTAAAAATCTCTGAAATTGCATTTATATTCTCTATCTAGAATTTTATTATAACACAGAAATTTTGATTACAATATCATTTTCACTAAAATGAATCTATTACAATTAAAATTTAATTTCCTCCTATAACTATGCAATAATTGAATATTAACCTTATTATTTTTAAGTTTATTGTAAATACATTAAAAAAGATATATTTTATTAAGTTAATAAACTTATTGTAATTTACTTTGATTAAGAAAATGTTTATATTATAACAAGATAAAATATTATATTAAATTAATCGAGCATATAATAAAAATAACTAAAATTTGGCAATATTTTTAGTTTGCACTTCTTTTTTTTGTGGACCTATTGGAAAAGTTTTAAATTTCTTTTACAATAATAAATTCATTGTGACAAGTTCACCTTCATAAATTCAAATTTTTTTGTTATATTGGTTTAAAAATAGTTATGAATTTATAATACTTCTGGCTCTAAACACTTTCTAAAAACTTTATTATTAAACTCCTACACATTTGACCTTATACAAGTTAAAATATTATTTTTACCTTTTGTTTTTAGTTAGAACTTCAAGTCAGAAAAAAGTTTAACATTAAATTATTTTAAATTTACTGAAAAAATATCATTTTTATTTTAGGAAAAACATTTAAATTTACAAAAAAAAAATGTTATCTCAAGAGAACAAAAAATACATACATACTGAAGGAATAAAACAAATATTTTTATTTCTTTTCTTTTAGATTTTTTTTTATACAAATATTCTTTATTTGTTTTTTTTTTTTCCATCCTTTCTTTACCTTTCTTATAATTTTTCCTCTATTTAATCTTCTTTCTTTTTTCGAATTTTGTCACAATTATTATTTTTTGTTTTTTTTTTTTTCTATTTTGGTTTTTTACAAGTTGAATCCTTTTCTAGGAACTAAATCAATATCACTATGACAGGATATTATTCTTTTTGTCCCAATCAAATGAATGAGAAATGACAAATATAGAAAAGAAAAACGAAATAAAAAGAGAAAAAAAAAATAAAATACCGGAAGAATAAAAATATGATAGCAATTATATTCTAAGATGTAACACATTTTCGTATTGGTCTATATACAATTCGTCCTTATTTCACTTCCCTTGTCCTAATCTTCGAAAAAATTTCATATTTTTTTTTTAACTATAATAAAAGTCAAAAATAAGAAAAAAAAAAAAACTTTTTTCCTAAAAAAAAAAAAAGGTTATTTTTTCTGGAAGGAAAATTATTATAAAAAATATTTTATATGGATCATTTCATACGATACCACCATTCAAATCGACAAGCAAAATAAGATATTTTCTATTCTATATATTTTGCCTGAAGCAATATCATTTTTCTAATATCATATGAAATTAGTTTAATTTAGATTATTTACAATAAAGTAACCAGTTGAGTTAAAAGATCTTAGAAGAACGTAATAATATTCCAGGTATTATTGATTATTGCGAATGAAGGTTAGGTTAGTGGTTAAAGTGGCTACGGAAAAGGCACACTTAGACCGTATTTGGTCGATTGTGATACCACATTTTCTATATTGCGAATGAAACAATTAAATAATATTATTTTATAATTTAAATATGATGCTTGGAGTCTCTTCTTCTTCTTAACATAATTTTTTCCGGTTATAGTTTCCTACAAGCTCCTTCGTATTTAAATGTCAGAGTTTCATTACAATTACTCGAACCTATTACGCAAAACTTACCAAAATTTAAATTTCGCAGTTATAATATAACCGCTACCCCAATCCATTGTGTTAGACTAACTACAGTTTTGGAAAAATTGTTGACACAAAACTTAATTTTTTTTTGACAAAGTTTCAAATATCTATAGCTAAATAAAACTATTCAATAAATAATATTATTCCCAAATAAAAAAAGAAATTTTAGGGTATCTACTTAAACCCGCCAATCAAACTTGTTCAAATCAAAAACTGGCATTTATATATAATAATGAAATAGACAAAATATTTCAAAATTCTTGCCCATGCATGCATATCTATTTACTATATAGTGCAACAAAAATTTTCGTACGGGCTCTCATTTATCGTAAGTACAATTTATGTACGATTAGGTCATGGTTCGATAAAAAACCATGTATATCTAGTAAAAGTAAGAAGGAATTATATTTTACGAATTGAAATTCTAAACATGCTGTGAAATATTCTTTAATCCCTTAAAGCGTCCAAATATGCAATTTTACATAAGGTAATAATTTTAATAAGACAACATTGTGACTTTCTATAATTTGTTTAGCGGAATTCTGGGACGACAGCTTCATTATTTCAAAAATTTCATTATTTGAATTTTGGTTGTTGAAATTAGGTACATACTTCAACATAGTTTCAAAATTACATGTTCTTTTTACAGTGACATGTACAAATATTGCCTGTAAAATTATGAAAAGGTTTATTTACGCAACATTTATACAGGCAAATATTTCGGCTTTAGGAAAAAATATACTGTTCAAAATGATACAACTTGTAAGGTTAGAGTTTCATTTAAAAGAGTTGTGATTTTTAATTTACTTTCTACCAAAGATATTTTTTTCTTTGGTAGAAACTGTTCAAAATGATACAACTTGTAAGGTTAGAGTTTCATTTAAAAGAGTTGTGATTTTTAATTTACTTTCTACCAAAGATATTTTTTTCTTTGATATAATCAGTATCTTTTAATATTGACACAAAAAAAGAAATTTTTATATTATAAATTAAATAAATTAAATTACAGTGACTTATTGACCCTAAAATACAACATATTTTCGTAGCCTCAGTGGTCTATTGGATAAGAGAGTATGAAATACGTTGTAAAGATCGCAGGAGTCTTGTGACATTTATTAAGATGCACCGATGAAATAAAAAGAGAATTGGCAATGGCAAAAATACAAACAGTTAATTTACTCAAAAGTGACAAGATAAAATCATTAGTTAAAAAGCAAAATTTGAGGCATTTAAATGAATTTATATTTCCAATAGTTACAATAGCCAAGTTCTAAGTAATGGGTGTATCAAAGGGTACTGAGATTATCGTAGAGACAACACCGCACAAAAATTTCCATTTTACAAGACTTTAACGCGAAACGTAGACTTCTGAAATAGTCATAAAATCATTCGCTGTCAATAAAAAGGCATTTATCATATTATTAACCTACGAGAGATGAGAGACACCACATAAATCATATATTTATAAATCATTTGTAATATAATTTAATAATTTTTCAAATGATTTTTTACGGTTATTATGTATAGTTTGGGTTGTGATTTTGTATATCATATTACATACAATCATATCGAAAACTTATCAAATATTTAGATTTTAGATGATAGCTAATGACTATCATAGTTAGAAAATTTAAATAATAATGGAGTGAGTCACACTTTTTTCTGTGTAGGTGATAATATATATCCTTTACTTGAAAAACTAATAGAAAACGAAAAAAGGCATGATTGAAAACGGCGCACAAAAGACAATACAAAGTGTTCAGAATTGTGACTTGCACTAAAATTTGAAATGTTTTTTAAAATTTCATATATGTAATAAGAAAATATGTGAAAAATAAAAAAAACGCTTTCATCAATTTTAGGGAAACTCTACATTAACACATTAACCCAACACAAAAACCATTAACACATACAAAATTATAAAGATGAACCTTTAGTTTTTACTTTTTATTTTGAAAAAATTTGTGCAGGTGCTTAAATTACAGGTCCCTATCTAAAAGGGTGCTCGAGTTATTTCCATAAAAATATATTCTGATATTCTTAATTAAGTCAGATATCTTTAATTTTCTAAAAGGTATGATTTAATGTTATCGAACCAGTATAATATTTAGTATCCTAGAATTGATACAGTTGACTCTACACTCTCTTTTTATTCGTATATTTTTAATTTCAACCATAATAATAACAATAATTGTTTTCTACTTATGATGATAACTAATGTAGCTATAGGTACTATATTATTATTTTTTTTGATGAATAGAACACGCCTGTTTTATCACTTTCAATCTAACAAATAATATATTATGGTATCACCCACTTGTTAAATTTTGTGAAAAAGGTTCTTAAAAATGTACCCAATTAATTTTAATTTTGCTTTTTCGTTTATTTATTTTTTTTTTTTTTCAAATATATTTCTTTTGAATTTAATTATTTACACGTTGATTATTCCAATTTTAAGGTACTTAATTCAAAATGAATCCTAAAGACTGAAGTATAACTTATTATACAGTGGCACGTTATTAAAATTTATTTAACAATTCTTTGTGTTATTTACAAAGATTGAACGGAAAATGAATTTTTAAAAAAAAAATTGAGATGATTAAAACAAAAATTGTTACCAAAAATTTTGCTTTGGAATTCTAAAATTTAGATTTTTTACTAATACATATAACACCCTTATTATGTTTATAGGATTAACCAAAAAATATCTAAAAAAAAAAATTTATGAGGTGACTAAACATAATACCTATACATAAATCATTTAAGAAAAAAAGCGCACTTATTTCGAAATATAATATTTTCGAAAATCATTAAAAAAAAAAACAACCAAATTAAATTGAACCTAAAAGAACATTAATTTTCCAAGGATTTGTTATGATATTTAGAAAATTAAAATTTATATAATCATAATTCGGACAATCACAATTCAGACAATTTAAAATTCAGATATTTAAAATTCAGAAAAAAATTCTGATTTTATATTTTTAAGTACCTCAGATTTAAATAGTCGGGGCAGCCACTCGAAAAGTATTCCATAAAACAAATAATTGAAACCCTGATTTTGTAATCAACTCTAAAATCGCTCCTAATTATTTTTTCACATACATATTTTAACATCAAAGACTTCGGAATTTTTACTTTTCATGATTTTGTAGCATTCGGGATTTATTCCACAAAATTTAAATTCAAGATTTTTTTTCAGGATTTTTATTTCAAGATGTTTTTTTCAGAATGTTTTTTTTTTTATGATAGTGTCATAGATCCTATAAAATATTAAAAATCTACGAAATCTGAAATTCTGAATTCTGATACTCAGAATTTTTTTTTTTTTCAAAATTTAGAAATTTCATAATTTTAAATTATCTGAATTTTTGTCTAAATATTGAATTACCTGTATTTTGATTTTTCTGAATTTTTAACCATCTGAATGATGAAAATCGTAATTTTGTTAAAAACCGTTTTCAAATTTATAAGAGAGATTTTATAAACGCAATTTATTGTTTAGCTGAGTAGCAGAAGATCAATCCATAAAATTAAAATATGTAACCAACTTTTACAATCAGCTAAAAAATATTCAGCTAATATATAATATTAATATGAAGAGGCCTCGGTGGCCTAGTGGGTAAGAGCATATAATACGCTGTAAACACGGGGAGTGTGAGTTCGAATCCCACACATGTTGGAAGAGTTATTCTCCCTTACGACATTTACAGCCACACCTGAACAGTAAAGGCTGTGTAATTTCCTGTCCACATTTATGTGGCAAAGAAATGCATAAAAAAAAATATATATATATTAATCTAATATGTATATCATATTCACACACTAACGTTAATATATGAAAAGCAAGTAGTACAATTTTATTTGAACATTTTTGTATAATTCATATCCTTAAGTATGTACGTACATAGGTACTAAATAATCAAAATTAAGTGTAAAAAATAACTGTCTCTGCGAACCATTTTGCATAGCTCCATAAATTTTAATCATTTTTTTAGAGCATTCGAGACATTAAAGTCATAAAGTAACAAAAAAAACCAAAAAAAAAAAAAAACAAAAATATTTAATAAACATACCCATCACTACTTAAATACATAAGTACCTATACATAAAAGATGTAAGAATGCCGACAAGATTTTTTGTTTTTTTTTTTTTATTTTGTAAATTTTTTACATTTTTTTTGTTTTTGTGCTATAGCTAGTTTTCCGTTCAAGAGAATTTTTTCCAGATATTTCTTGGTACTTAAGATTCTTTTCTTTTTTTTTTTATTATTATTTTTATATTCTTTAGCACTTAGCTTCTGTTTCACACGTGGCAGTTGTTAGTGTTTACAAAAAGTAAAAGAAAAATGTTTATTTTTTTGTCTCTTTCTTTCTGTTTTTTTTTTGTCTTTTTCATCTTTTTTTGATTTTGTTTTTTTATTTTTTTTTTTGATTTATTTTAGGTATTTTTGCGATTAAGTAATGATGAAAGGTCTGTGGCTTAGTGTTTAAAACTTTTTTTGTTTTTTTTTTTGTGCCTAAAAGAAGAGTATGAAAGAGATGAAGTGGTGAAAAATTTAATGGTACATTGAAAATTAAAAATGCGATGATGAAAATTTTTTGGGGGTGTTTTATTTTTTATTTTTTTTTTGTTTTATTGTTTTTGTTTTGGTTGCTATCAGATTAAATTTAAGAGAAAAAGAAAAAAAAAGAAAAAAGAGTCAAAGTATTTGAAAAGTGTTATATTTCGTTTTTGTGTTGTTTAAAAAGGAAAAATAAAGAAGCAGAACAGTTTTTTTTTTTTTTTTTAATAATAAATACCTTGTAATTTAATAAAATTTAATTTATATAATATAAAAAAAAATTTAAAATCACTTTAAAAAGTTTAACAGCAGATAATTATTTTTGTAATTTTTAACACAACTTAAATATTTCTATATGTATCTTTTATATGTATACCTAGATATATTTTAAAGTGACACAAATATTTAAGTGTTAATTTATTGTTAAAATTGTTTTGACTGGGTACTTTTTGTAAAATACAATCTGATATAATTTGAATAATAAATTCAATTAATGTTAAAGAATAAAATTTTATTTACTTTTTTATATTTTGTAACTTTAAATGAAAACCTTTTGTTTCAATTACATGTATATATATATTATATATATTATATTGAAACAAGTCGTTTTAGATATTTTAAAATCAAAAATTTTAAAGTGATTGAAATTTAAACTTTTTAAAGAAATTAGCTCAGGTTATAAAAGTTGAAATCAATTTTTATAAAAAGAGAATTAAAAAAGTTGACTTAACACAATGTTTATATGTAATCAGAGTCAGTCTAAAAATAGTGATGGCATTGTTCAAAGAAAATTTATGTTTTTAATGGATAAAAGTATAGAAGTTATTCAGTATATAAAATTAAAACTTAAAATGATAATAAAATAGGTACAAAAGTATAGTATATAAAATAGATAAATTTTGAAAACGTTACAAAATTGTTTTAAATTACCTTGATTTTAAAAACCATAGAGCATATTCAGAAAAGTTAATTTCAATTTTTTTTTTTATTATATTGTTTCATCACAAAATATCTCAAGTTATGCTTAGTATTTTTTTAATATAAGAATGTCGAAAGATTGACAGAAATTTTTTTTAGTTCCTTAAAATCAATATTTTACACGTTTATTATTTACTCTGTACTTTGGCAACATTTTTAAAGATACAGAAGAACTTTTATAATAAGTATAAATTATTTCACAAAAAAATAAATATACAACCCCTCGAACCCGTTGAGTCCCACGCTCGCGATGAGCATAAAAATAACTTTTGTTAAGTCCCACGTGCATCACTCACTCAAATATCACTCAAATGTTTCAAAATACCAGGCTTACCGATGAACATAAAATTAAATTTGCGTTAAATCCCCATGTATTAGCTAAAATTATGTTTTATATACTAATTTACAATCATAACATTGTACAAGTAAATATTTACACTTTAATATTTATAGAATAGAAACACCAGATGACATATACTCAAAACTGCAAAGTCTTACTCCGTGATAGATATTATGTGCACTTTAGAAGCATATTGCTTTGCCGAACATGAATTCCCTTTAAATTATTACTCTCTTAGAGGCAGTATGGATGAAACAAGAATTTTAAGTGGGGAGACAAAATTCACAACATATAGTAATAGAGAATAGATTTACAATAGATTTACATAAAAAGGTGGAATTCTAATCTATTAATTTACCATTATACATACTATACTAAATTTAATTCTTTAGAATATTTGATTGTAACAATTATTTATTATAACATTAATTACATAAATGCACTCCTGTGTTATGAAGTAATTGATTTATATAATAGTGTATATAATGAATTATTTCTAAAAAGAACGAAAAATAACAATAATAAATTCATAGTATGATAGTTTCATAAATTTTAAGCTTATTAAACTACAAAACAAATAATAATATACAATTTTAGATTAACACCTTTTAATTTTAATGAAAATACTAAACAATTAATGTTTTTTTGTTGTTGTTATTATTGCATTTCATACGATTTAATTACATATTATTGTATCTTCTTTTGTAAAATTAAGTATAGCAACTTATCTTTTAGATAATATATAATACTTGATAATGGAATTAAGTTTAGATATTTATCGAATGAATTAATTTTGAAATAATAATGTACATACCTACTTAAAATATTCTCAATATTAATTATAGATACCATATATAGCTTTTATTTAAAATATTTTTAGTTGGTCTTTAAAAACATCACAGTTTTGTTCGTCTTTAAAAACTTTTGGTTTTAAATACTGCTTTATTTAATTTTATTTTTATATGCATTTTCTATATTATAAATAAGGATATCTTGTTTTTTTTTTATCATTTTCATCATCATAATGATAATTTAAATATTTTTTTTTAATCATAATCATTGACGGAATCATTATTACAATATGTAATAAGAAAATCCTTTTTAGTGTTCAAGAATATAAAAAAAAAGGAAGAGTGTAGAGATGATAGTGTCAACTCTAGGATATCAATACGAACATATTAGATATTATATATTCATGGGGGTTCTACGAAAGCCGGTTTATCATAATCCTGTTTTATCAAAATCCTGTTTTATCAAAATCCTGTTTTATCAAAATCCTGTTTTATCAAAATCCTATTTTATCAAAATTCTGTATTTTTTTTAAAATCCTGTTTTCTTTCAATTCTGGCAAAAGCGTATATAATTCTGATTTCAACCCTATTTCTAAAATCCTTTCTAATTCAGAATCACACATTGACATCTACACGTATTAATAAATATTCTGGAAAATGCATGTAATCCTGATTTTGAACCCAATTCAAAATCAGGGTTATACACCTCAATTATTTTTTTTTACATAGATAACGGGTTGTTAGGTTTTAGAAAAACTAGAATTTAAAAAAAAACAGGATTTTCAAAAACAGAATTTGAAAAAACAAAATTTTAAAAAACAGGATTTTAAAAAACAGGATTTTGATAAAATAGGATTATGATAAACCAGCTTTCGATACGATCCCTATATGCATATTATCTTTTGGTAACTTTTATATATCTAATCTAAGTACTTATAGATTTATTTATGTGAATTTTGAAGTTTTTGTATGACAGTTACGTAATCCCGTTGCGCTAAGTCAATTAAATTTTACTAGACTTGTTGTCATAACAAAATTTTTTTTAAGAATTAAAGAATTTTTAAGAACCAAAACCATCATTATATGAACCATATAAATTGCGCAGATATCTGAACGCTACGCTAAACTAAGAAAATTCTTCAGAAATTGTTGACATAAAGCTTAACTTCTTTTGATAAAATTTCAAATATCTGGCTTAATTAGACACTCAGTTATACTTATATAAAAAAAAAGAAGTTGTATGACAGCTACTCGAATTTGTCGATTGAACATGTTTAAATTTCATAACAAAACTGGAATTTACATAAAAATTGAATCGTATAAATTTCCCAGCTAAATCATACCCACCTTCGTTCAATTATTTGAATTCAATTCAATTATTCAACGTTCAATCTTCAGTAAGTATATGGAAAAGTATCACATCTCTTTTAAAATGTCATAAACGTAATTTAGAAAATTTATTACACCCTTGAACAATATTTATATGGATTTAAAAAGAATATGTATTATAATATTTGATTCAGATATCCATTCTATATTGATTATATTATATAATATTACGAGTAGTACATCATACCTATATATGAATATATATTAATTATTATTGTACTTAAACATTTCTATATATATATTGAAAAAGTAAAAACATAAATACATATCCGATTACAAGATCACTGCATGCATATGTCCTTTCTTCCAATTTTAACAATAACAGTAGCAACCACAAATAATATTGAAAATAAAACAAAACCACAATAAAATCTACACGAATTCGGGAATCGATTTCAATATTCATGGAATACAGATTAAAAACAAAAAAACAAATAAAATAAAAAAAAAAAGGTTTTGTAATTGTAGAAAAAAATTAAATTATGAAATACATATATAGTATATATATACATACATATATTGTATAAGTATTATATAAATAAGATAGCTGTTATTGTTCACTTCACTGAAAAATATCAAAAAAGGATTTATTTTTAACATTAAACAAACGGTAATATTATGAGTAATAATGCCTCACGATATATTCCGATACATTATATACATATATAGAATAAACAAGTGCATTCCTATATATCTTGAACAAATAAATAAGGATTAAGAAAGAAGTTATTATAGATTTATATATATAATATATGCATTACCCATATATATGTATATATATATATATATATATATATATATATATATATATATATGAATATTATTTGCGTATATACACATATATATTTATTATTTACTTGTATTCAGTTGTATATTGAATTATGTATGTATAATTGGACATAATCCATTTAAATTTTTGAGAAAAGGATTTTTTTTTTTTTTTTATAAAACAAACTTTTCTTTTTTCATTAGTACATTTCAAAAGTGATTGAAAATTTTCATTTTATTTTTTTGTTTCCTTTAATTTCTGACAACAAAAATAAAAATTAATCAGTTAAATTTTAATAACAACCTTGTAATAATAAGATTGTAAATGAAAGGATTTTTTTTTGTAAAAAAAGGAAAATTTTTTTTTACGATATAAAACCACTTGAATTTAAAAATTTGGAAACCATAGGTTAAAAATATCATTTTATAAGTTCATATATTTTATGTGGTATTTTAGATGTAATTATAGTAACTGAATAATCAATTTGACTACTAGCTATATTTTAATTAAATTTCAAAAAACATTTTTCATCTAAATTTGAGGCAGATTAAACAGTGGAATTTTCTATACTTATAAATTTTAATTAGATCAAAAATTTCAATTACTTTAAACTTCGTAGTGTAACGGTTAAGTAATGGAGCTTGTATAACTGAGAGATCTTTGGTTCATATTCCAATTATGTCATATATAAAAAAAAATAATTAGTCATTTTATATCGTAATAATGCATATCGTAAAATAATATTAATAATATAATAATAATAATCAGCTGATATAGAGTAGAGCTGCTGGCTTGGGTTTATTACCTCATGCAAAAATATGCCTTATGCTACTGTAACTGACAGATGATATTGTCACTGTTCGTAATATATCTAATAATAATAATAATATTAGGAGTATTCATTATTTCCTTATGGTTTCGTTCTACAAAATAAAGTTTCACATTGGTATCCTATATTTTGTATTCGTACTCTCTATAGCCAATATACTACGTCCGCAGTTAAGAATTTCATATCATTATAATTGGCTAAATGGACAGATAAGTTTAATTATTAAAAATTTAATTTGACTATACCAAGTATTCTTTGTGTTTTTGGAATATGCAAATACCTCACTTCTCTTAGTAAAATAAAATTTACCATCTAAAAAATTTCGAAAATCTGCAATACTATATGTACCTACTTTAGTTAACTGGACATTTTAATACCAACACTAAAATCTATCAAATTCGAATACACTTACAAAAATTCCTTATTAAACTTTACTTTACTTTTATTTAATTTAATAATATAGTGAAAAAAAAAAAATAATATTTTTATAGATCTTTATATAATATCGAAACAAAATTGGTTAACTGTAAAACACAATAGAAATGCTTAAAGGGACTCATAGGTATCAAAATAAAAAGAATAAAATCAGAAGCACTTAAATCGCACAAATATTAAAATTAAATTATTTTTCCTCGTATATTTGTGTATTATTTAAATTAAATCAAAAACAATTTTAATTTCAAACCTCAGTACATATTTTATTGCAATTTTATATTATTATTTGAGGTATTTTTAATAAACCATATTTTCAACTATGAATTAAATTAGTAATTTAAATTCATATATACATATTATATATATGAATATAATTATACATAATATAATGTATACGTAATATATATATATATATTTTTTTTTTTATTTGTTGGCTTTCAAATTTTTGGCATACAATTAAAATGGAAAATTTTGCCAAACTTACGTTCAAAAAAAATAAATAAATAAAAATTTTAAAATTCGGCTTCAGGATAATCTAATATAAGAGATTTAACATATAAAAATATTTATTATTATTAGTATATAGCCTAACACTTGACCATTAATATATAATTTATGATTTTATAGAGATTTAACTATGTATAGGTAATATAGTCACTATACAATTATTAACTTTTAAAAATTTAAATGTATAAAATAACAATTCATATACGATAACATTAAAAACGAGGTTTTTATAATATCATAAGATCACAATAATATTTTTATCAAAGAATAAAAAGAGTAAAAAAAAAGGAAAAAAAAAAATGAAATAAAAAATTATTTTCAAATTAATTTAATTTATTTTGAAAATTTTTCCTTTTTTTTTTTAAATATTTACCAATAAAATAATATAACCATATCAAATAAAATAAAAGAAAAAAAAAAAAAAAAAAAAACTATCTACCCATATTTTGTGGTTTAAATTTTTAGATAATATTTTACAATATATCCATTTATTATTTTATTTAATATTTAAAAATTAAAACAAAATGTTTAGTTTTTATTTTTTTTTTATACATAATATTTAATAATCATCTACTGCAAATATTGTAAAATAATTATTTTTTATTTTTTTTGTTTATTATAAATAATAATATTAATATTATAAATAATAAATAAATTATATAGAAAATGTGGGATTATTTTTCCTGATTATTACAATAAAATTAAAAAAAAAAAAAAAATATTTCATATATTAAATACCTACTTAATGTATGTGACAATATTAAGCGGAATTGATAAATTATTTAAAAAATAGGCGTTTTATATTATGTAAAAAAAAAAAAAAAATATATTTATAAAAACTAATATAAATTAATAAAGATAAATATTAATTATAGGTTTTCTATGATATTTTATTTTATGATATTTTGTGTAGTATTTATCGGAAATTTTGAAAAAACTATCCAAAATTTTAGTACAGCGATTTTAATTTATATTTACTATTAAAATGTTATAGAAGATACGCCTAATTTTATGCAATATTTTAAGAAAATTAATTATTCACTATAATAACTTACTATAAATATTGTACATAATAGTTTCAGTAGGCAGCATAAAACCTTTTCTATTGATAATGGCCTTTTGCAAGGTACCGTCAATGCACCAATATTATTTTCATTGTACCTTTCTGAATTATTAAACCTGCTAGAACGAGTAAGAGGCAACAATTATGCTATAGCTTTTGCCGATGATATTATTATATATTCCGCTAATGAAAGTGTTGAAAACAACAAGAAAAAAGTACAAGAAATGTTTAACATTATAATCGACTACTGCAAAATATGGAAGCTTAAAATAAACTTTAACAAATGCGAAACTATTTTATTTCGCAACACTGTAGATAAAACCAACAGCGATATTAGAAGAAACTGGAAGAGTTTCTCCATTAGAGCCCCAAACCGGTCACTCTTGATAAACAAAAAAACAGTTAAGTATCTGGGAGTCCAACTACATCGAAACTTACATTACATAGATCACACAAAGCATATTATATCAAATGGTAACAAAGCGTTTATGGCAGCAAAAAAACTGTTTTACAACAAAAACATAAGTAAAAGAGTTAAGATAGTTTGTTACCAAACATTAATAAGACCAACACTTGTATATGGTGCACCTATATGGTACAACATTAGTGCCAGTTTAATGGAAACACTTCGAAAATTTGAAAGAAAGTGCATAAGAGCTTGTACTAACATTTATAGAAAGCCCGAATCCGAATACAAATATTATTATTCCAACAAATATTTGTATAAGGAAGCACAAATCATAAGAATAGATAATTTTATAATAAAATTAATCCGAAATCATTATGATAGAGCACAAAAAACTCCTGAAAATGGTTTAATATCACATATATTCTACCACAATGAGGAGTACATTAAAAAGACAATGCTCACCGGCTTCATAGCCCCTGAACATTTTATCTTTTTAGATAAACACGGCTATATTCAAGACGATAACCATGTCCCTCTATTATATCACTATAATAGACGGGCCACATGTAAAGTCATTGAATACCATCCGGGCGAAATAAACGGAGATAATTTAAAGTATGAAATGTCCATACCAGAAAAGGACAAATTAATAAAGAGAAATTACTGGTGGTTGGAAAACACTCATTAACTAGAATTAAGTAATAAATATACATAATGTTTTTAATTAGGTTAAGTAGGTTAAGTTTTTTTTATCTTATAGAATGAAATAACATTGGTTTTTTTTTATTCACCTTTCCAATAACAAAATTAAGAAAAGAAAATATTTGTTCAAAAAACTAAAAAAAAAAAATTTTGATAACAAAACAATGCGTAAAATTAATATAAAAATTATACCAAATTTAAATATTAATAGCATTTTCAAAAAGCTGTTTTTGTTAAACTTTTTTAGGCTAAGTTATTATAAGAGTATTATGAAGAAAAATAAAGTTTAATTTAAAAAAAAAAAAAAAACTTACTATAAATAAACTGATCTCGGAAATTATAGGCCAATTAGTCTGTTACCAAATATAAGCAAAACATTTGAAACCATAATCAATGATAAAATAAATTCTTTTGTTGTCGAAAATAACATTTTCGCGGATAACCA
This sequence comes from Poecilobothrus nobilitatus, assembly GCA_947095535.1. Lineage (NCBI taxonomy): Eukaryota > Metazoa > Arthropoda > Insecta > Diptera > Dolichopodidae > Poecilobothrus > Poecilobothrus nobilitatus. Next base: position 319,306,825 of record OX352772.1, on the reverse strand, counting down.
ATTTGGATTTAGGTAAAAGCATGGAACTGTACATGCTGTTACAAAATTCATATCAATGTTTTATATTTATTATATTATATTATACTATAAGTGTTATCTTAAGTTAATTTTTTCTTTTATATTTACATTATATTTGATTAGTTCAATAATTTTGCTAGGATTCGTTAGGTTTGTTGTTTTGTGGTTACAATTAGAATTTAAGATTTATTTAGATTTAATTACTTTATTTACAATATTTTGTTTAATAACACATTAACATAGCAATTATATTACAGTTTATACAGAATTGAGAGCTAAACTATTTTAGGTAAAAATTAAATGTTGTCCCAGATTTTAAATATTGTACAAATTTTATGGATTTTGTTTGCATTTTCTAATGTAAATAACACTGTCAAGCCCAAAATGGCCTTAGTAGCCGAGGGCTCTACTGATATTATAACAATTAATTGTATAATGTTAGACTTAAATAAATAAATAAATAAAATTCATATCAGATGTTTGCTGAAGCATTAATAAAAAGTATGCTACTGGTGCATGCCTCATTGATTTGGAGAAAGCGTTTAATAGTATATGGTTGGACAGACTAATTTACAAATTATATAAATACAAATTTCCAAACCACCTGTCAGTTTGATACACGATATGGTATCCGACAACAATTTCTACATTGCGACAAAAACTACGCATAAAACTCACAAGATCAAAAACGACCTACAACAAGGTACGGTTAATTCTTCCATTTTATTTTCAATCTACATAAACGATCTCCAAAAAATACTAGGCGGAATAAAAGGAGAAAACAACGCTTTAGCCTTTGCGGACGATCTAATAATTTATGCCAGCGATTGTAAGGTAGCTAAAATCAATAAAATGACGCAAATAATGTTCAATACCGTAATAGACTATTGCAAGATTTGGCGGCTAAATATAAATCATAATAAATATGAAACTATTCTTTTTCGAAACACATATAAAAACTTGAATAATAATTTAAAAAAACATTGGAGAAAATTTAAAATTAAAAGTTAAATTAACAATATCTTGCCCGACAAAAAACAGGCCAAATCACTTGGAGTAAATCTAACTTATAACCTTAACTACTCCCTACATGTTAAAGAAGCAATTCCGAAAGGGAATAAAGCATTTATGGCATGCAAAAAATTGTTTTATAATAAAGTTATTAGTTCTAAGGTAAAAATTTTAAGCTATTAAGCATTTATACGACCTACACTCACTTATGCAGTCCCAATAAGGTACAATATAAGTGCTAGTCTGATGGAAAAGATTCGCAAATTGAAGAGAAAGTGTATAAGAGTCTGTATTAATGAAATTAGGAAACAAACTTTTTGCATTATTTATCAAATAAATACATATACAGAGAGTCAAAAGTAAAAAGAATCGATAATTTCATGAGCAATTTGACAGAGCAATGAACACTCCGGAAAATGGTCTAATATCCCATATATTCTACCATAACGAGGAGTATATAAGAAGAACATTAAGATCGGGCTTTGTAACACCCGAACATTTTATTTATCTAGAAAAATATGGTTTTATTGAAAACCAAAGCCATGTCGCCCTATTATTCCATTATAATAGACGGACTATATGCACCAAATTAGAGTATGACTCTAGGGATATGAGATACTCCAGAGATTTGATTGACAACATAAATTATTGGTGGTTACAAAACTAATTTTAACAAAATATATTGTATTAATTTTTTAATACAGTATATTTATTTAGCGTAATGTAGGCTAGGATCGTACGTTAGGTTAAGTAGTTTTAAGCTAGTTTCTAAGTTTTTACCTTATATAGTAAAAAGAAAATGAATTGCTTTTTAACTAATTTTTTACAATTAAATAAAAATAGAATTAATATTAGCACTTAATGGCTACGTTCGAATTAGAAGTACATATAATTTAAAAAAAAAAAAATGATTTCGTATTTAACAAAAAAATTATATCGTATTTTAAAATGAAAGAGTTTCCCTATATATCAAAAACGAAATTTTCTCTTAAATTTTAGTGTAGATTGGTCAAATGAAAGTTTACATCCATAATGTTTTCAGTTACCGCTTAATAAAAAAAATTAATGCATACGAGTTTTATATTTAAAATTTAATTTGCTAATAAATTCTTCAGAAAAGAAGTTAGTTTTAAACTCATAAATTCGAACCCGTTTTATTTTTACTTTTCTACAACCGGAACTAGTGGTTTTTGATATCGCAAAAAATTATATGATACGGACATCAAAATGGTACTTCTATTAGCTGAAAATTTTTATTTTGAACACACTTGTACACAAATTTTAAATTAAATATAAAAGCATATAAAATGTATTATATTAGGTCTTGATCTTAAAAAATTACAATAATAAAATATAAATTGCAATTTAAAATATCCATTTGTTAACAACTTTTATTTTTAAATATAATGTACAGAAATTCCAGTTGGCAACACTATTCTATTTAAATATTTTATTTCTATAATATATTTTTGTACTTTTAATACCAAACTTAATATCAAATTTCTAAATGAAATAATGAATTCTTTGTAATCTTTTAAAACAAATTTACCTCTTACAACATCTTAAAATGAAGTATTATTCTTCTTCTTTCCTGTGTTTTTATACCCTACACATTAAGTATAGGGTATATTAACTTTGGTATGGTGTTTCTAACCACCAAAAGGAAGCGAGTTAGGTATAGACATGTATATATATTCTGAATCAGGATCACCGCCGGAGTCGATTTAGCGATGTCCGTCCGTCCGTACGCACGATAACTCAAAAAATAATGATGCTTGGTGAAATTTATACTGTAGGTTAACAATGACTAAGGTAAGGCGGGGATTGTAAATGGGCGAAATCGGACCATGCGTTCGAGTACCTACCATACAACTCCCAAAACCTAATACGCATATTTTCGAAATTAATAAAGATAGAAACTTAAAATTTGGTACTGGGGTGTTGTTTCCTGAACCCCTGATTTGTCCCAAATTTGAGATGAATTGAAGGAGCTGTTCGGGTACCTCCCATACAACTCCCAAAACCGAACATGCATATCTTCGAAAATAATAAAGATAGGAACTTCAAATTTGATACGAGGATGCTGTTTCCTAAATACCTGATATCCTCAAAATTTGAGATGAATTGGAGTGGTTGTTCGGGTACCTCCCATACAAATCCCAAAACCGAACAAGCATATATTCGAAATTTATAAAGATAGAAACTTCAAATTTGGTACTAGGGTGTTGTTTCCTGAACCCCTGATTTGTCCAAAATTTAAGATGAATTAGAATGGTTGTTCGGGTATCTGCCACACAACTCCTAAGACCAAACAAGCATATCTTCGAAATTAATAAATATATAAACTTGAAATTTGATATAAGAACGTTCTACCCTGTTGATGTCTCTAAAATTTGAGATGAATTGGGGTGGTGGTCCGCGTGCCTTCACACACTTTTCAAGACCTAACAAGCATATTTTCGAATTTAATAAAGATAGAAATCTGAAATTTTGTACAAAGGTTATAAAAGCATTTATTTTTTTAGCTTAGTTATATTAAATACTTAACTAAAATAACTTATGGATTTTTAATTTAATTTGAATTTTTTAGGTGTAGGGTATAAATAAGTCGGTTGCATCGACTTACTGTTACTTTTACTTGTTTTCATATAAAGTTTCCCTATCTTGGATTGCCGTCCACTTTAAATACTTTTGCTTCATATCCTTTTTTATACGACCAAATCACTTTAACTTTGGCTTTCCAGGTTTCTTTTCGTTTAGTAGAGTTTCTATATTCACAATTTCCAAGCTTCTTTGATCTCATTTAGGTATAACGGTGTCTTAACTCAGTAATTTTCCATCAACTAAAATAAACCAACAAACTTGTTTAATATACACATATTAAATATACATATCATAGATAATACAAGTCATAAGAACTCAAAAATCATATGTATAAAAAATGTTATTATTTTATCTATTGATACAATATATTTAAATATAAAAACTTAAATAGATTTTACTAGTAGACCAATGCCTAAAATTTGTATTAGGTATATGAAAAAAAAAATTGAAAAAGAAATAAATTTATTTTTTATATGATTTAGTATGGTTTAATATGACCACATTCACCAATATTACCAAAAATTAATAAGAAACTAACAAGATATATGCAAACAAATAAAAATGCGAAATAACTATTTAAAATATTTTTTATATTTATAAAAAAAAAACAAAAAAAATAATACAAATTAAATTTTCATAAATACTTTTCTAACATATGTACCAATATAAGTAAAAGTATAGTATAAAAGAATATAATATAATATGTAGTATATTATGTATATTATAAATTTCTATATACCTACCTATATAATATTATTGCCAAAATTATTCAAAAATAAAATTTCATTTTGGGAATATCCTGATCATCGTAAATTTCCGCATATTTGTTTCAATTTTTTCTTTGGTATGTCCATTTATACAAAAAATTTAAAGCAACTATTCGAAATTTGATAATTCGTTTTGATTTATTCAAGGTAAGGCAAAAAAAAAAAATTCTTTTCTTTTTATATATCAAATTCCTTACTTATATGTTGATAAAATAAGCCAATTCGGACACTCTTTCTAACCCTCATATCTTAGCCTCTTTTGTCTATTAATAAGATCCCAATTTTAAAATGAAGTCAGGTTACCCTTGAACTTGTATTTTTTGCTTGAAAAAGTGAAATTTAACTTCAAGCTTAGTTTTAGGCATTTGACCTAATATCTTAAGATAAATTTCGTTTTTTGTTTTATATTTCAACTTTAACTTTATTTTAGTATAGTTTGAATAATTTAATAAAACTAAAAGTATTATGTTGGTATAATTCTATAATAGGGTGATTAGTGGCTAAAATATTAACAATGCCTTTAAAAATTTTTAGTGTATCTAAAATTTAAAATTGAAAATTGGCTTTGTAATTTAAAGCAGGGGCTTCGATATCCTAGTGGGTAAGAGCGTATAAAATCAAAGGGAGTGTGGGTTTGAATCTGACACATGTCGTAAGAATAAGTCCCCCTTACGACATTTTTTACAGTTAGACTTGGAAAGGGAAGGCTGTGTAATCTCCTTGTCACATTTATGTGGTAGGGGAATAAACTAAAAACAAAAAAAAAAACAAAAATTTAAAGTAATAAATATTTTTTTGTAATTTATCCTATTGTTAGTTTGGTTAATTTCTTTGGTTTTCATTTCATGTATATAATATTAAAACCTAGACAGTCACTTCTATCATTCAGTAGTAGTTCAAATGATTGCTTTTTAAAGTTTTCTTCACATTATATATTTTCCTTTCTCTCTTTAAGTTTATTTTTATTAGTGTGTGTTTGTTTTATTTTTTTTTTTTTTTGTTTTTGCCAAAATGCTAAAGGACGAATGTGTTTCTAATGTTGTGTTTTTCTGTTTCCTTTTTTGATAGACTTTTCCTTTTTCCGTCGTAAAATTTTCCATATAAATAAATTTAGGTATATAATATATACAACATTATTTATTTTTTACTTTACACATGGTATCTTTTTCGGGTATTTTAATGCACAATATGTTTACATACAATTATATACAAAGTTATATACAAGATAGAATATAATATATAAATGTATATAATAAACATAACCTTATTTTAATTTTAGTATTCCTTAGGTTTTATTTTTTTTTTTTTTGTTTTTTTGAAATTAAATCTAAATACAAAATTCTAGGAAAGAAAAACCTAAAAATAAAATAAATTGAAGATTCAAAATGATATAATGTAAGAGAAAAGGAAAGTTTATTTATTTATTTTTTGTTTATTTTGTTTGTTATTTTGTTTTTATTTTTATATGCCAGAATTAAATGTTATGCTATAATTTTTTTTTTTTTGCTCCCTAAATGAAATAATACATTTTGCTGATATGTTCTTAAAGCTGCTAAGAGGTCTTTCACTAAAATAAGATTAAAGTTTTTATTATTTTACTTAGTAATAGAATAGGACTTTTATATAATATTATATGAACATGATGAATAATGATAAAGGTTTGTTTTTTCTTTCAATATTGTGAAAAATTTTTTTTTTTTGTTTTTTATTTTTGGTTTCTTCGACTTTGGAGTTTTGTTTAGATTTTGCAATTAAAGATTATAGAAACAATTAAAATGAAAACCCAATTTTTTGGACTAACGTCTTAAAGTCTATCTGTAAATTCTACACTTTGGTTATAATTTATTTAATTCTTTTTCAACATTTTGATGACAATAACCAGATATCACTTTCAATTAGATGACTTTGTTATTAAAATGTTAACTTTCAATTAGATGTTATTAAAAATTGATGTAATTTTTGACATCTTTATGAAACAAACCGTATCGTCTAAAAACCAAACCTTTTCTTTTTAATTTTGTGACTTTAAATAAATAGGAAGTTGTAAAAATAAAACCCAATAAAGGATATTCAAAGAAAGAAGCCGTGCCGATAACTTCAAAGTAACATGTAAACTCATAGCAATAGGAATTACATTATAAGCGAAGTGAATTTATTAATGAACAACCTCAATAAAATAATGAATAAATCAATTAATGAAATAATCAATAAATCAACATAGATACCAAATATTTTATGTAGAGACCAATGTAGACACCAAAATCATATGTAAAACTAATAATAATATGTAACTAATTCTTTAACTTTTGTCTTAATAATTATTTTCTCTATTCTTTGCATAAAAGGTATTTTTTTTTTTCCTAGAAATGTGATTGAAGAGCTTTTAAAACGAATTTGAATGGGAACAATATTAAAAGAAAACTAAAATCAGGAAATTAGAAAATAAATTTTTAAGGAAAGAAAGGAAATAAAATAATAAAAAAAATAAAAAGATATTTGTGACAAAAAAAAAAAAAAAGAGAAAAAAAAATAACGAAACTAATTTAGGTAAAGCCAAACCACTAATGACAGGACTTTATATAATTATGCTTAGCATTTCCGTATTTATATTTATATGTAGGTTTAATATAGAGTATATTAGTATGTTGTATATATTATATAATATATTAATATATAATGAAACAAATATATAATACCAAATAGCTTATATCTTTAATGACCTAATTGTAAGCCAAGAGTATAGAAAAAACAAAAAGGAAAACTGTAAAAAAAAAAATACGAAACCAACAACATTAAACTCATAAAAATTAAAATAGCTTAATTTCGTGGCAATACCATTAAAATTACACATATATACATATCTATATAAATCTAAAATGTTTCTATGTATGTATATATAGTTTTACACAAAAGTAAAAATGAATCTGAATATATTTTTTATACATAAAATTTAATTTATATACATATTATATCTATAGATATTTTTTTCATTTCAATGTTCAAAAAAGAAAAAAGAAATTATGTAGTAGTTATAAGAATGAATAAAAATATAAGTATAGGTATACCTTTAACACTCCATCATGATGACCAGTAATTTTCTGATTGAGACATTTTTTAGATTATCCTACCTTTTTTTTTTTTTTTTTATTGTGTTTTTTAAATTTTACTATGCAAAATTACTTTAAATTTATTTGTATTGATATATGCATTAAAAATACTATATCTGTATGTACAATGTTGTAACAAAAAATTAAATAGATATGACATATTATTATATTTAAAAGTAAAAAAATTATTTAAAATATTATTGTCAAAAAACTTTTAAAAGTCTACCTAAATTTTTTGAGCTGCAAGTTCGTTTGAACATAATTTAGTGATAGGTTCTGTAGCCTATCATTTAAATAGGTTCTTTAGATCATTCAGTTTTTTTTTTTTTAGTTTTTTTCACAAAAAAAAAATCAATAAATTTTTTATAACATTATTAAAAACAAAACAGGCGCCCCGATGGCCCAGTGGGTAAGAGAGTATGAAATACGTTGAAAACACCGAGGGAGTGTGGGTTTCCCCTTTCCTTAAAAATTTCCCCTTACGACATTTACAGCAACGTCTGAAAAAGAAAGGCTGTGTAATTTCCTTGTCACATTTATGTGGCAGGAGAATACACTAAAAACAAAACACCTAACCAATTCTTTTATTCAGCTGAAAAAGGATATAAATTTTGTCTCTTTAAAAAATAGGACTTATTACTATATAACTTTATTCAGCTGAAAAAGGAAGGATATAATTTTTGTCCCAAAAATATCCCTATATGCTCAAAATATTGTATTAGAAACAAATCTTTGATTTTATATCCAAATTAATTTAAAACAAAAATAAATTCTTTAGTATTATTTTTGTACAATACTGTATTTTTGAAATGATAAAAAACAAATAATTATTGTAACTACCAAAACTGCCGTTACAAACTGGACAACAACTCTATAAAAATAACAAAAAAAAAAAAAAACCATATTATTGAGTAAATAAAAAAATTAAAATCCTGAAAGTAAATTATTCTTAATGATTTAAATAGTTGTAATCATTGTCGTAAATAGTTTTTAATACTCTTAGTATAATATAACGTTTCCATTATATATGTATGTATATGTTACGGAATATGTAAAAAATGAAATTTCATTACACATAATAACCTGCATGTTACGTTTTATAACATTGTAGTAAATCCCTTTAAATGAAAATTATCTACGATTTCAAGTTTAAATAATAGTTAAAATTTAAATCGTAACAAACCAGTATCGACTGTCGCCACGAAATTCTCACTAATCAATTTATTCAAACACTAAATGTTGTGGCCAAATATGAAAACATTACAAACTTTACACTATGACGTGTCCGTAAAGTTTCGTAGATTATGGTCACAAAAAACAGGATTTTAATAAATTGATAATGATTACTGTGTTATATACATTGCCCGTAACATAAAATATAAATATACCTAAATGTACAGTTAGTATATACTACATACAATAAAATAATATTATATGGATGTACGTAACAAGAAAATAGTGTTAAATTTGATGAGGTATAAAATCCGCACATAAAAATTTATTTGATTCTCTGTCTCTTTCTCTCTCTACTTTATCATTTTATCTTTATTTACTTATTGCTTTTAATCTGTTTTACTGTTTTTTAGCATATTTTTCAATACAGTTTTTGAAAAATTTGGTTATTATTTTCACTCGCTGTCCATTTGTATGGGGGGGCTATATGTCTGTCCGTTCATTTACAAAACTTTTACAATGATAGAGGATAAATGCCATTAAAATATAAATTTTTTATAACAATTTTTTTATTTAGCCCTTAAATTTCACAATGTCCTGTTATTAAAATTTTATATCTCAAGTTCTAAAAAAAATTATTATTCAATCCAAAAATTTCAAGTGGCAGAAGTTTATAAATGCAAATTTTTCAAGAATTTAGTATTTAACTTTGTCGTTATATAAAACTAATAAAGTTTGAAAAAATTCGATTCCCTCGCATCACATCAACTCTCTGTTAATCGAATCTTTAAACTTTGAGTAAATAGAAATTTTTTAGAATAAACTTATGGTTACCTGCGAAAAAAATTTTTGTCATTCGACCTTTTTAACAGCTATTCAAAATAACAAAAAAAATTTAAAATCAGCTCTTTTTAGACAATCTGTAAGTCAGCCTTAGTTAGCCTAATCAAATTTTTTTTAAAGTAAAACACAAAAATTTCAGCTCCAACATTATATTTCAACATGTGTTGAAATATATTTTCACCTTAATTATTTAGGAATTTGAAGAAGGTGTCCTTTAAATGAATTAAATTAAAAATTACATATTTCGGTAAAAATGCAATGCTAAACAGCTCATATTTTCGTTTTGAAAATGTGCACTTTTTGCATAATCCTTTGTTTTATATCTTACCTTGTTTTTCCTTTTTTTTATTTTATCTCATAGTTTAATGTTAGTCCAAGTTAATCACCACAATCATATATTGTACAATATTAACTAACAAAAATACATTAAATTAATATTATTCAATTATAATATATATACATATATAGATTCAATATTTTCATAGATAAATATTATGTTAAGTATATGCATATAAAAACACGGAACTGTTAAGTTACAGTTTAAAAACCAATAGAATAAACATTAAAATACCAAAAAAAAAAAAAAAAAAATTTAAATAAATTTGAAAAAGGCAAAAAAAAAAAAAAAACAAAAATTTCAACTTATTTTTAGTTATACATACCTTTAACTATTTTAAAATTCAGGATAATTCAATGGGGGATTGTAATTTTTTTTTTTTGTTTTTGTGTTATTTTGAATGACATACAAATCCGCTTATATAGAGATTATGTTATTAAAGCTTTTATTACGAATTATGGTAGTAATTTATTATGTATGTATTATATAGGTACATAATATTATGTACGAGTATATAGATAATATATTATATTCATTTTATAAAAGTTATTTTAAAAATTTACTAAATAATATTATAATATAATATATAATATTATAATATATACCTATGTAATATCTGATTATGTAGTTTTAAGTTTTTAAAGTGTTTTAATTCTGATGACATTTAATTACGTTGTGGTTAGATTATGTTCTTTTTCTTTTTTTTTTTTTTGTGTGTTTTTTTTTTCCTGTTATAATAATGGAAGAAAATTGACAGTTTACAAATTAAAAATACATACAAAAATAATTTATAGAGATTTTATTGTAAACAAATATTGTTTTTTAAAGTAATTACAAGTTCAAAATTTAAAATGTATGCAATTACAGAAAAATATATTTAAAAAATGTTGTTTTATTTTAATTAAAATAATTAGAAACAAAAAAAACAATATTAAAATGCTTAGTGGACTGTAAAATTAAATAATTATAAAGGTAGCATAAGAAAATATCATTTAAAATTTAGAGAAGAATTAAAAAGTTAATATTTTAATTAAAAAAAATACTAAGTATATGGCGTACCTATAAAGGAAAGAAAAAATTTTTTTTAAATAAAATATTCTAATAATTCTGAGAAAAAAAAAACCTTAAAAAATTTTCAAATATATTAAAAAGTAAATAAATATTTAAATAAACATGGTAGCTTTTAAAGTAGGTAATTAATTATATTAGAACTTTTAATACAAAATAATTAATATAATTGGAGATTGTTTATAAACCGAAGAAAAAAACAGTATAATATTAACTTTGTTTATTCTTGTATAAGATATGGCGTAGAAATAATAGAAACGTCTTAATCTTGTACAATAGCTACAGCCAAGTAATCAACGACTTAGTGAAATTAATGATTCATGAAACTGAAGCTTAGTGAAATATGAATAATAAATGACTTAGTGGATGTCCTATACTCCTTTTTTGGAGTGGCAAGGAAAACAAAAAAAAAAAATTAACTTTGATTATAAAATTTTTTATTTTAAAGCATAATAATATTAGGTAAAGTATATTTTAATTAGAATAAAGAAAAAGTTACAGAGTTCCATTTATATTTGATTTCAAAATAAAATTTATTTTCTTTTTTATTACCAATAAGAAAAGCCTTAAATAAGATTTAGAGTGAGTTCAAAATAAGAAATCGGGAATCTTGGATCACGAAAACAGAAAATTCTTCAGGAAAAGAGGAGAGGGGATATGATAATCTTAATTTTTAATTTATTTAGCTTAAATCAAGTACTTCTTATGTTATACAATGAAAAAAATATGATTTTCTTTTGCATAATATATACGATAAAACTTTGAATATCGTTATCTCGAAAACTTTTAAAAATAAACGGATGCGAAGTTAACCCTTCAGTCCTAATATTTTATTTTTTTGTCATGGCATGACATACTTAAACACCAATTTAAAGAAATAACATTGATAGAATATATATTATAATTATTCTGTAGCGATATTATTAACGATTAAGAGTCTTGCAATTCTAATAGCGGTAGTTTTAAGTTGAATTTAACTATGGTTTAATATCAATTTTATTCCAACAAAACGTATTTGACATTAAATTTCAAATCGATATTTCATATTATAAAATATCATATAAAAAGTTTTAGATTCCAGTAAAATGTATAACTATAAAATCAAATTTGAAAACATAATTTAGGGAACTGACTAACAAAATGATACTAAAAATAATTGGTTTGGTTAAAACATCTAAGAAAATAGCAAAATGGAGCTTATGATTGAAAACTCGCCGAAAACGCACCGAAAAAGTTTGTATTTTGTTGATTTTGTTGTTTGTATTTTGTTGAATTGTAAATTTTTTTTAATTGTTGGTTGTTATTTTTCTCCTAATCACAAAAGGTAAAACATTAGAAAAGTTAAATTAGTAAACTTTAATTTTTCATTTTGTTTACTTAAAAGATTTAAAATAAATGAAAAATTTACATTGTGCTTTTAGAATTTTTTAAAACGCCAACACATCCCACTGTTTCACGTATTGACGTATACACAACAAACTAACACCGTACGATTTCAATCATACAAATAAATAACTTCGACAAAAACATTTACCGCACGTTTTCAATGATACGATAATAGTTAATTTAACATTTCGGTATAGCATTTTCGTTTTCCATACATTTTCAATAATAAGATCCAATATAAATTTTACGAATAAATTTGATAAAGAAAATAAATGAATTAACTAGAACGTTTCAATTAAGGTTAATGTGGAACTTTTATCATATAGACGAAAAAATTTACAAATTTTTTTACCATATTGCTTTGATGATTATTTCATTAAGTTATTCATGCCATAAATATTAATTCTTTAAAAAAATTGTTCTCTTTTCTATTCTTATTAGAAGCATAGGGCATCCACTACTAAGGTAATTTGTTATTCATATTTAAATCAGTTTCAGTTTCTGGAATCATTAATTTTACTAAGCCATCGATTACTCGGCTGTAGCAATTTATAGTGTACAGGTGAAATTACATATGAAATTTTGAAAATTTAAACTGTACTAATTATTTTAATTTAACTTAAGCGGTATATCTACAACAATAGTAGTACTATTTGTTTATGTTTGAAACCCAAGCTATATAAAAGATTTTGTATTTTGATTTTGAGATGTTTACAAATAGTAATACACACGTGATTCTTCATTTTAATATTCTAAAATTGGATAAACTATAACTATTAAAAGAAGATTACGTATTATTATTAGGGGCTACGAGAGGTTACTTTATATCTCCCAGTTTGCGAATATATATTCCATGTGTATTATATGTATTTTTTATTAATATTTTTGCTTCAATTTCGCATTAGTGTCCTCTAGTGGACTATATTACCAATCTATACCATACTTATTAATAATATACCGTTTAAAAGGGTCTGAAGAGACCTTTCTAAACAATAAATATAGGGTATCATTTAAAATTTCACATGAGTATATGAAATTTATGAATATGAGGTTTTTTTGAAAGTTTGAATTTTTCACTTTTTACCAAAATTTCCACTTTTAACTGCAATATCTCAGAAACGGTAAATTGAAAATATAAGGTACCGTTATGTGATGACATCATCTTAATGGCTTGTAACCTCTTTGCGGAAATTTAACTGCAATATCTCAGAATATTCGGAAACTTGAAAATATAAGGTACGCGTTATGTGATGACATCATCTTAATAGCTTGTAACCTCTTTGCGGAAGTATATCCCTAAAATTAATGATTTTAAAATATATATAGAAACATAGTTTTAAAATTAAAAATCTGTTCCTCTTAAATCAATATGACATAAAATCTATATTCTAATTGCCTAAAATGATGTATTGTGTATTTAAAATTCGATTTACTACAAAAAACTCGTATATGGTATAATCAAACTAAAGTAAATGATATGAATATATTATTTAGTATTAATGAATAGATTCAAATTAATTAATCTGAATTAAATATTAAAGAAATTGTTTTTAATACGGAAATTTAATATTTCCAGTACTAAATAGTATTGAATTTCTATTTTTAATTTTCTGTCATATTAAAATTAAAAATATATTGAAAATTTGAAAATTTTATTTTAATTAAAATCAACAATATAATTTTTTTAACAGAACTTGTTAAATATAGTACTATTATTTACCTTTCCCTAAATATATATATAATATTTGTATATAGAAGACATTTTATTTCGAATTTTGGTTTTTGTTTACAATTTTCCAAACAAAATTCTTTAAAACTATAAAAAAAAAAATATATTTTCCGGAATTTTTTTTTGTTTTTGTTCATATAGTATAGCTTTAAAAATTGTTTATTTAGTTATAGTTATTTTTATGAATATTTGTTGCTTATTTTCAATAGAAAAACTGAACTTTATTCTAATTTATATGAACTATCGATTTAGTAGAATAACAATATAACAAACAGATTATATTTATAGAAAATGATTTGTTTATTTTATCGACTGATTTCCTTCTTTGTATTTTGTTTAGATTTCCAATATATACTTTCATACATATTGATTTTCTGTACATTTTCATTCATTTACGTTCCACTTTTTGGTATATTTTTTTTTTAAATTTTTTATCTTATAATTTCATTCTTTCAGTCCGTTTTGTTTACAAAACTTTTGACAAACATTTTGTATGAAGCAACAGAATTTACATCATACCATATACAGGTACATTTTTAAAGAATTAATTCTGTAGCATTTGTGTAGTATCACAATCATTTTTTGTTGTCCCCTCCCATCACTCAGCTGAAACCTCTCAAAGATGAAAAAATACGATTTTTAAATGTTTATATCTCAAGATTTGTTGGAAATTATTACAATCTAAAATCATTAAACAACAGACATATTTTTAACAACATAACTGTTAACATGTCACTTCGTATATCTGTAGTACAAGTGTGTTCAAGTAAGCTTTCTAAATTATGTACAATTTTTAACAGGATAGCTTATTTATATTTACCGTTATATCTACGAATCGCAGAAAACGTTTCTTCTTAGAACTTTAAAATTTTTCGAGCAGAAATATCTTTTAGGAAAAGTATAACTTCCCTCAAAAAATGTTTATATTTCGTCCTATTTAATAGGGGTCAAATATTGAAAATTTTATATTTTTTTGTGCCATTGTAATCTAGTTTCTATAAATCCGGGCATAAAAATTAAAGCTTCAACATAATATTTTTAAATGTGGTAATAGACTGCCTAATTATATAGCATTTTCTTAAAATAAAAGAAAATGCCTCATGATTTTAAAAAATATTGTTCATATATAAGAAATTCTAAAAGAAACTGTTCCATTTTGATGCATAATCAGATATTATTATGCTTTAATCACAATTATTTTAAGATAACTTTTCCAAAATGTGTGTCTTTAAAAACATTTAATTTTACATAATGCCTCGTTTGTTTTTTAATTGATCGTTTTCTCATCATTTTTCTAGAAAAATGATTGCTTACATAAAAGTCATTTATATTGTATGAACGCGTCTGAATAGCAACAAAGAAAAAAAAAAAAAACAAAAATAAAAGAAAAAGAAAAATTGTAAAAATAACCAGCAAAAATGAACAATAACCATTCACATGTACTTTAAGAAAAATAATAGTAATAATAATCAAAGAAAAAAAAGCGAGAAACTATTTTAAGAAGTCATTAATCATTTTTCATTAGAAGAAGATGAGAACAAAAACACAAAAAAGAATAGTAGTTAAACAAAAAAAAGAAAAAAAGAAATAATAAAAAAGACTATAGTGAAAGATATAAAAAAAAACAAAAAATTGATATTCATAACAGTTATACTAAATGAAAATAATTAGAGCTTTCTTCTTTTTTTTTTTGTGCTATTTAATAAAATGATTATATGAAAAATATGGTGCAGTGACAGAACGCCCGAGGAAACAAAGTATATGTATGTAATTCAAATGTGCATAAATCTAAATGTTCTGTAAAAGGCTGATTTTGTATAATCCTGATTTTGAATTCAATTCTAAAGTCCCTTCCAAAATCCCTGACAATAAGAGTATTACTTATATACATATTTTGGAAAAAGCATATAACCTTTATTTTGTAACCAACTCTAAAATCCTCCTTATTCAGAAACTCGAACATGTATATATATTAGTAAATTTTCTGGAAAAAGGGGATGTCCCAATTTTTATCTAAAACTCTAAAATCTCTCCTAATACGTTTGCTCTACATATTATATTGCTCTCTTCTTTTAATAACAAAAAATAGGGTGGATCTTAATTCTAATTCAAAAGAAATTAAAACCCGCGGATTTTGATTCCTTTTAATTATGGGCTTTAATTCCAATTCAAAAAGGAATTAATGCCCCCGGGCCTTATTTCCTAGGGCGTTCTGTTACTGCACCGAAAAATATAATGAGTATAAATAACAGTTAGTAAGAAAAAAAGGCAACCCTTCAAATAAAAAAATATTTAATTAATTTCACTAATAAAGAAAATTAAAAGAAAATGTTTGTTTTTTTTTAAAGTAAAATTTTCTTTTAGTAACAAAGGTAATTCTTTTTCTTTAGGAATTTTAGTATTGATTAATTCTATGATGAAGTCATAGAATCTAGCAAGCTTTATTATATACATTGTTAATGTTATCGCAGAATATTATGTATATAGGTTAAGATGGTCTCCATTTTACAGCTATTAATGCATTTTCCTACAAAATTTCTGTATGATTTCAAAATGGATAAAAGATACTACTTAATACCAAATTTGACAGACTTGGGTTAAAATTAGTCTGATTAGTGACTTATATGTCTATCTTGTACTTTACTGTTATTAAATTTTTTGTTTGCCAAAAATACTTAGTTTTGCTTATTTTACTTATTTAACTTTTATTTATTTGAAATTTCTGAATGATCTTCGTAACGCTATATCTTTTTCCATAATAATTTTCTCCACTTATTTTTAATTATCACGATTTAAAGAAATTTTGCACAGTACAAGGCAGGGAAAATTTGAAAGGATTTGTGAAAGTCTACGTTTCTTAGGCGAACAAAACAGGAGCAAAAAAAAAATCAATTCTACTTATGGTTTGAATTAAACAATAGATACTTAAATGAAAAAAATGGAAAAAAAATTAAGGATTTATTCTCACTCATGTTGCATTAGGACTTGCATTAGGTTCTCAGTCTCACTCCAACACTGCATTAGGACTTAATATAATGAACGTTCGCGACTTATCGAAAAATATTAAAAGTTGCAATTGCTTTGCAAGTCAGCGTACATTCTTATGGAAATATAATGAATATTTATAACATGAGTAACATAATCGATTACAAATATAATGAAGCAAGCTACATTTATCTCTCAACTTCATTACAAACAGACTACTTAAACGACGTAGATAGTATATATACAGAAAATAACATTTTTATACCATAATAATATTATATAACATATTTCTAAGAGTATGATAAATTTGTCATTATGTTTGTGATGCTGTTAACAAAATGAAATAAATATAGAAAAGTGTCTATATTCTTGCTCTGAATTGAATTCTGAGTTTATTTAATCAATGTTCGACAGTCCTCTCTTCTGTACTATAATTCAAATAATAGAGCTTGAATATTTTAAATTTTTTAACCATTATCGTACTTGAACAAATAGACCGGCGAGTTTGAGTATTTAATATACAACTTCTTTCTTTATATGAATATATGTAATCAGTGTCTTATTAAGCTAGGTGTCTGCAATTTTTTTAAAAGATAACCTAGTTTTATATCAATAACTTCTATAAAATGGTTGATCCAGAGTAACGGATTGTCCCACAACTCCGAAATTTACATAAATATATATATATATATATCGGCATTGAATTAAATCAAATATTTAAAATTTTTTATAAAATGTTATTAAATTTTATTAAAACAGAATATATTATATATTCATGAGCGAGGATCCTAGAGTTACCACAATCAACTTTACATTCTTCTTCATTTTCTAAATAAATTTACAAACAACTACAAAAAGAAAATTAGTATAGAGTTACTGTTTTTAAATGAAAACAAATAATATTATTGTTTAATTACAATTTAAATAACAAAAAAAAAAATTTTCAAAATATAACCATATGAGTATGACTAAAAGGTATAACTTCAAAATTTATTTTAATTTTTCTTTTATTCTTTTATCATATTCTATGTAGGTAAGGTACAATATTTATTTTAATCCTATATACGCGCTTTTATTCAGTATTTTAAAAAAGTTTGCACTTTTAATTTTTATTCCTCTTTTGTATATTTAAATACCTGTACAAAGCCATAATGTAAAATGTAATGTGATATAATTCAAGTATATATATTGTTGTAACAGTAAAAGTAGTAGTGATATCCTTGCAACAATTATGGGAACAGACTACTTGTTCTAATTTATTACATTAGATACATGGTTTTAACGTATATATACAAAAAGTATCTTTTGAAATAATGTAAGAAGTTTTTTTTTTTTTTTAAGACTACACATTTTTATATTGTCCTTATTATAGAAATTACTATAAGTTAATAATGACACAACTAAATATAATTTTAAATAATAATTTTTGATTTTTAAACGTTCCACTTTTAAATATTTATAGTAGAATTTAGAAGTAGGTATGTGTATATTTAAGGTGTAAGATGCTTAAGATGTTTTTTTTTTTTAATTACTAAATTACTTTAATTAATTACTGAATATGATTAAAAAGTATATTGTGGTATATATTTTATAAAAATTATTTAAATTTTAGTAAGTAGTTAAAAAGTACCTATTGTCTAATTCATGGTATATCTTATTAAATGTGCGAAAAAAAAATATTTTGTTTAGAATAATAATTTCTTTTTCAATAAAAATGAAAATTCTAAAATTTCAACATTTTTAAAGTTGCATTGAATTTTTTTTTTTTAAAGAAAAAGATAAGATTTTAGATCTTTTATATATGTTTATAAACTGATATATATATGTATATGTATATAATCTCTTTGATTATTAATACTCGGAATTTTTTTTTTTTTTGTTCTTAGTAATAAAAGTTAAAAGAACCACCATTTTCATAAGTACTATATGATAATTCTGTTGGTTAATAAAAATTTAAGAACATTTCATTTTAATGCCAACACAAATTCTTAACATGATGACTTAACTGATGATTTTTTTATTTTTTTTTGGTTTTTCGCTGTTTTTTGCTCCTTTTATTTTTTTATTTGGTAGATGTTTGATACAATCAAAAAAAAAAAAATTTTTTTTAAAATTTTTATTCATCGGAGATTTTCGTTTTGAATTTTGAAAAGTTTTTGTATTATTTTTTATTTGACTTTGAATAATAATTAAAAATTTGTATGAATATAAGATTGTAATTTTCTATCGCTATCTAATCTCAACCTTCCAATTCTCAAGTGCGGATCTTTTTGATTTAAATTTTTTTTACTTAAACATAATACTCTTTATTTTCCAAATAGTTGAGCTTTAATATTTTCTGAAACACTGGGCCGAATGCATAAAACTCTGAGCTTGAACTTAATTAAATCCTATTTTTTCAAACTAAAATTACGCTTGAACTCGTAGATTTTTTTGAAAAAAGGAGATTTAAGCTCGAGCTCAGTTTAATGCATTCGGCCCAATAACTCACATTTTCTCGTTGATTTTTTGAAAACTATTCATATTTGCAATATGCAAAACCGCCTTGGGCAGTAGTTAATTTCTACATTTCCTAAAATCTTTATTTGTTTTTATTTTGACAATTTTTTTGAATTTTTCTTTTTTATTAAATAAATTTAATTAAATTAATAAAGAAATCTTTATTATTTGTAAAACAAAAAAACTTATATTATCTGAAAATATTATAAATATCTTATATTATTAACGCACATTTTTTATACACTTCTAAACTTGAGTCGATAAAAACTTACGGAACTTACGGAACGGAACTTACTTAACTTACGGAAAAAATATTGCGCGACTACTGAAGGTTTAACTTTAATATGCAGGATTCAAACTTAAAATAGTTACAGATAAAACCTGAAATGTATACTGATTGCAAGTGCAAGAAGAAGAAATATTAACTGTAATATAATATGCATATAACTTAATATTTGCTGTTCCACATCCATAAAATAAAAAAAAATTTAATTATGTAGATACATACATATATTGAGAATTACCCGAAAATATTTGTTAATTAATAAGTAACCCGCAACATCAGTTATACGTCAGAAGTTGCACTGAAACAAATTCGACGGAGAAAAAACATGAAAGTATCTATATTGACTTTTTTTCCAATCGCCCCAAAGTTAGTTACAATGGAGTACATAGACAATTTTTGGGTTGAAATTAAAAGAATAACTCAAAACAGAGAAAATTGAAAAGGATTTTTGGAAACTTATTTTCCCTAATGAAATAAAACAGAATAAAAAAAATAAATCTACTTGTATATATTGTATAAATTAATCAAGAGGTACTTCAAAGGAAAACTTGGAAGGATTTATTTAAAGATTTATTTAAATCATCAAATCTTTAAATTGTTAACATTTTTGTGGGAATATCAATTTAACAAACACAAATAATTATTTATAAATATTTTTAATATAATTTGAATAAAATTTATTTTAATTTTATTTAAAATATTTTGTTATATTAAAATATTTATAATGTGAAAACAAATATAAACATAATCGTAAATAATAAAGTCAAGAAGACCGTATATAATTGACTTATCATGATTGTTGTGTTTTTCCTATAATTTGTTCATATATGGATTTTTTTTTTTTTTTTTTTTTTGCCTCTCAAAAATATTTTGTATTTGTAACAGTATTTTGTTGTTTTATTTTATTTTTTTTAAATAATGTATTAAATGCTTTCTTATCCTTTATATTCTAGTACAATATCTCTGCAGATACATTTAATGTATACAAATTTTATATATGTATAGCTTTCATAATATATGTATATAGTTAATATTATATTTTTAGACTCTATATAACATATTATTACGATTATTATTATCCTTTAAGATTTTTTGAAGTGATTTTTTGCGTTTTTTTTTTTTTTTTATATTTTTCTTTGATATCCCATTATTAAAGTAAAAGTCATAGACATTATGAAAGTGTACATATATATAAAAAAACGTATATAATATAAGTATATGTATATTGAATCGAAAATAAAAAAAAATAAAAAATAATAATTTCTAAGAAATAATATCAAAAAAAAAACAGCGTTTAAGGATTGTCATCAAGAGGCTTATTTTTATTTTTTTTGTTATTATTATTATTATTATTATATTTTTTTATACAATCATAATATCAACGTCTCGACAGTAAAAAATACTTTGACATTAGATATGTTTTTTTTATTATTATCTTATTTATTTTTGTATTTATATATTTTATATAATATGAAATTTATGGCTATGTACAAATATATACCTATTATTAGAAATATTTTATTATATTATTTTTGTATGTATTTATGTATGTACTATATATATTTAAATGGTTTTTCAAAATGATTATAAGAAATTTTTATAAATTAAAGTAATCATATTTGATTTTTAATTTTTTACTTATTTTTCGCATATATTATTTGTGTTCTTAAAATTGTTCTACATTAGGTACATATATATATATATTTTTATTTCCGAGGCTAGGTGGAAATCATCGGAAGACACTATTGGACGAGTGAAACGAGTACTCTATAAATGTGGGATCTTAACCTAGTAAACACTACCTCCCTTTTTTTTTGACTAAACAATTGACCACAAAATTGATTTCAAATTGGCAGGCATATTGTGAACAAAGTTGTTAATATTCTTTAATCTTTGCAAGGTGTTGTAAATGTAATCATCACAAATTCTGCTGAACACAAGTGGGAGATGGTTTCACATTTACGATTTTCGTACTACAAAAGAATTTCCATAAGGCGAATTATGCTATCTGGGAATTTGAGATATGTAGCTGAAGCTATTGAACACACATATGTGACACAAATTATGGCATGAAAGATCGCAAACCCTAATCACTATGTCATTAGTCATATCCGTCATGTTATTTAATTGGTTAATATTGTTAAAATATACTTGCTACATAATTTTAAATAAATATATCATGAACTTTTTTGGATTTAGTTCTATACAAGTTATATCTTTTGTAAACTTTTTGAAAATGTTACAGAAAAATCCGAATTACTTATAAAGGCCTCAGTTAATGATTTTGACCTCAGTTCATATTCAATTTAAATAACGAATTAAATACATTATTGATTAAATTAAGTACCTATCTATCAAAAATAGCTGAAAATATCTGCAGAAAACTAAATTATTATGAATTTCTTATTAGATCAAAAACAACTAATAATGCTTCAGAAACATGAACTTTTGAATAAACAATTAAAAAAAAAATATTTAATCTTTGAGGGAAAAATAATTTTGTAAATTGTATTGAAAATTCAGTATAGGTAATTAATTAATTACAAAAATACAATGAATACGAAACTTATGACTACAAAATCCATATGTAATTAAAGTTTGAAAAAAGCTTAATGGTGTTAATTTCGACTTTAGAAAGGAAATCCTGAAACTTTTTAGATAAGTATAACATATTAGTAAAATGTATCTTAGTTCAGTACATATCATAAAAATTACAAAGCATAAAATTAAACTTTAAAGGGTTATTTAACCTCTTTAATGACGTTACGGCCTACAGGGAACTCAAATCTGATTAAAATGATGATTGCATTATGCTCAAATCTGATTGTGCAAAGTTAGAAGAAAATCAAGTGCTAAAGTGCAGTCTTATTTGTTTTAATGAAAAAATATCTCGACATTCTTATTAAAAAACCCTGTTAAAGTACTGTTAAAGAAATTCATACTACATAGGTAGTATATAAAAGCATAAACGTTATGGAATATTATATAGAAATATATAGGCTATTCATAATATCTTTTTGTTCTTAGCATATTTAGATACATACATATTATATAATATATGTAGATATGTAATAACATCTTCTATTATTTTTATTTCTTCCTATTATTTTTATTTCAAAATTTTTTATTCTTATTGTTTTTTTCTTTTTTTTTTATATTGTTTCATTTATTTGATATTTTGTTTTCTTGTAAAAGTGTTGAAAAAATCTGAAAACACCAGTAACAAAAAGAGAATATTTCAATATAATCAGTATTCATTATCATTGAAATTGCCACATAATATAAAAAAAAAAAAAAAGAGTAAAAATGAAACAAAACAAAATACAGAAGGAAAAAATGATAAACATTTTAAATAATATATTATTTATATATATATAGGTATACGTATATATATAAAAAAAATATAACACATAGATACAAATATAAAAAATAAAACAAAAATTGACACCATCAGTAGAGAGCTATAATCATCATTTTGGTTAGATTTTTTATAATATTCAACTCCTTCTTTAATTTTTTTTCTTTTATTTTATTTTTTTTTATTTTGAATATTTTCTTTTGTTATTATGTTATTATCATTTTTCCTTAATAAATGACAACTTTCAAGAATATCATCGTACTTATCATACTTTATCAAAAGTATGTCCTCTTCTATTTTTGAATAGAATTTTTGTCGCGATGTTAAGTAAATAAAATATGGGGACACTGTTATAATAATAATAATAATAATTTTTTTTTTTATTCTTAAATTTTATTTTTCATACTGTATATATGGAATAAGATTTTTCAAAGAGTTCTGGTTTAATTTTGTATATATACGGAATAATTTGTACTATATGCTGAAGGATTTCCTCTTATTATATTTCTAATCATAAAAATGTAAATATACATACATAAATATTATAAGAATGACTGTTAAATATTACATTAATTCACACTCATTTGTAAGTATATAATAAATACAGTTGTGTACAAAATAAAAATTAATTTTAATTATGTCTACTGTCTATTTATGATTATCCTAAAAGTATGCAAGAATTAATAAGAAAACATTTTATGGTTAAATTTAGATTAAATGAGGAAACTTGGTGTGCGGAGAAAGTAAAAATTTAAATTCTGCACAGGTAGCAAATGTTTTTAATTGTCTGAAAGTTTTCTAAACAAATGCTCTTGCTTCCAAACATAGTGTAAAACACATACCTAATATATAATATAAACAAAATAAATAATATTACTGTATAAATTAATATTAATATTAGTATTAGCAATATTGCATTATCCTATTGTATTATTTTAATATAATTAATATAAATAAAATAATATGGTTAAATTGGTTAAAATTGAGTTTTAAAATAGTGAACAGGAAGTGGTCAATAATTTTAAAACATTCAGATTCGCGTAGTGATTGTAAAAATAAAAAATAAAATTTTCTAACAGCACATCTATAATAGCATAATATGTGCATTAGGAAAAAAATTGTAAAATAAAGATACTTTTTCTCTTGGTTTGAAATAAATCAACAATATTATGTTGTATATTATGTTTTTTTACAAAATAAAAAATTGTTCCAACTGTAAGAGTATAAGAGGTATATAAACCACCTTAAACATTTAAATAACTTAATCAATTTAAATATTAGTCAAAATCAACATTAAAAAAAAAAATGTTTAAAATTTCATACAAAATATTTTTTATAACAACATAAAAAACTTAATAGTTCACTGTAAATGAAGGTCCTTAAAATTTAATTAATTGGAATGTTTTTTTTTTTTTTTTTTTTAAGTTTAATATTTTTGCAACATAATATTTGATATTTTTGTATAAATACTGTAAAATTTTTATATAAATGGAAAAAAAAAGTAGTGCAAATATTTTTTACTCAACTGTATTATATACTATATTAGGAACATTATGTATAAATTGTATATATGTTATAAAATATTTGTATAAAATTTATACAAATTTATATATTTTTAATTTAGTTTTTTTTATATTTTATTTTATTTTTTGTCGTTGTTATTCTTAATATGTTTTGGTTTATATGTTTTATAAAGGCAATCATGTCAAACATAACACTTTTTTTTTTTTTTATCTCCTTTTATATACATATTATAAGACATCCTTCAACTTAAACATCTCTCTTTTTCAACACATTTTCATTTTTCCTTTTTCTTGTTTTACTTTTTTTTTTTTTATGATCTTGTATTTTATATAACTATTTCTGTTTCCTTATTGTGTTATTTCATTTTTATTATTACGTTATTTTTGTTTATTTTTTGTTTGTTTCTTTTCTCTTATTTTGTTCTAATTTGACATGAAAATGAATTTCACTTAGGTTTACATTGGGTTTTTTGTTATTATATTTTTACTATAATCTTCGACTTTGTTTTTATTTTCATCTTATTTTGGTTTTTTTTTGGTTTTTATTTTTATTTTATCATTTCACTACTTTATCCTTTCATATCCTTGTTGTGTTTATTTTTTTCCTAATATGACGCGTTTATTATCCACAACATTTTTGTATAACTTATAATATGTTGTTTAGTTTCTCTTGTTTTATTTTTGTGTATATATATATTTTTTTTTTCTTTTGCTTTTTGACATTTATTAGAGTTTTTGTGCTTGGTAGTGCGTTTATTTTTTATATACTTTTTATTACTGTTGAGTTCCTTCTTTTCTTGTAATAATATGTCTCTTCCGGTGTAACAAAAAAAGAAAAATCACCAAAAAAAAAAAGAGAAATATATTCCTTTTTTGCTATCTCATTCTTCCGTTTAACTAATTTATTAAAAAAAAAACAAAAAAAAACAGAAAATTGAAGCAAAAAAACAAACAAACTGAGGAGCTTTTGACAAGATTGTTACATTTTTTAAGAAGAAATGAATTGAAAAGAAACTAGAAAATGCACAGAATCGTAAAAAAAAAAAAAAAAAAAATCTAGAAAATAGAAAAAGATCATTAAGAAATGATATGCTTTTAAATAAATAAACTTTTCAAATTAGTGTCTACAATTAATTGTTAATAATTTACATGTAAAATTAATGTTTAAAAGTAAACATTTAATTAATACAGACATTTTCATTTCCATTTTTTTTTTTACTTCTGTTTTTAAATGTACGTCGTTAATATATACTAAATTTTGCAATGTTAGTAGGTGTCCCTACTCCTTACCTCCTTAGTAATAACTATTTAATTTAATGACCATATATTTCTGAGAAATAAACGATTTAGAAACTTCATTGGAAATTATTTTTCCTGCACAGTATTAGTAATTCTTTTATTACCAAATTATTTTTATTACTATCAAAAAAAAAATTTTTTTTTGGGAATTGTTTGAAAACTGTCCTACAAGATGTTTACATAATTGATTATAGTATAATCAATGGAGAAGAGCAAAAAAAAAAAATAGGCTGTCTCGACCATAGGACCGATCGCCACTACACGAAAAGTACAATGCCAAAATTTATAGATTTTTTACATAATAATTTATATCAAAGCAAAATCACTTCTAATAATTTAACAACATTTTGTTTTATTCAATAACAATAATAAGCAATGAAATCGTAAAAATATATATGCATTCATCGATACATCTTGCATCCATTTACATTATTATGTAATGTACCTACTTACATGATTTTTTTTTTCATTCAAAAATATTAGAAGTAAAAAATAATAAAAACTGTAAACAAATACAAAACAAACATAAGATTAATATTGAATCTGCTAACAAAAATTATACCGTTTTAATTTTATGTTATCAACAAAAGAATAATATGCATAGATATAAGTAGATATGTATGTATGTATATAAATTTTTAGAAATATAAAAAAAAAACAAAAAAAAAACAAAAAAAAATTGTATACCTATATAAATTGTATACCTATATAATATCATATGAAATTTGGACTTAGAAAAAAAATTAAATAAAAGTTAAAGTTAGTCGGATCAAAAAATGTTCTATGGCAAATTTGTTGCTCTTTACTTTTGTAACAACTTTTTCTTAATAATTTTTCTCATAAAATTTTTTTGTTACGAAATATTCGTAAAAAACTTAAAAAGTACACTAGTAAACTAGCACTTTCGGTTGTCCGATCTCTTGGAGCAAGAGCTTGCCAATCCGAGATATTTACGTCAAAACCTTAAATATGAAATTGCAAAAAATTCCGTTCAGCCGTTTAAGCTATACACGTGCCCACAGACATACCCATAGACATAACCACACACACACACACACACAATTTTTTATAGCCTTCTCAACACCGGGGAGGTGTATATTTGCCAAAATCTTTACGAATTTTTAGTATGAAAACAATACCTACCTTATACATAATTTGTATACGGTCGGTGAAAATTAAAGTAAGAGAAAAAAATAATTATTTTAAAATCACCGGGATCTAAACTGTGTCCAAAATAAATATTGAAATATAGATATGGGTAATTGACAATTAGTGACCTTAACATCCCATTTCCTCGAAAACAAGCAAATAACAAATAACTGTATTGATGCAATAATCGTGTCACACAGTAATTGTATGTCGAATTATTGATTAATTACAATACAATGTATTCCCTTTTGTCTCAATCACTTGCCATTTCTCATTTCATTTTAGCACACCTTTTAGCTTCCTTTGTTTCTCTCTGCATACTTCTCATTTTGTTTCAGAAAGCAAAAAAAATATTAATAGATATTCAGAGAATGTAATTTTGTCAAAAAAATTAATTTAAGTATTCTCTGTTATTATATGACCCATATAGAAACTGTCCTTTACTTATTGTTTGAATTAAAAAGATTTTAAATTTCCAAAAAGAGTTCATTAAATTTTTATTCCATTTTATAGAGAATAGAAGAAAATATGTATAATTAAATAAGATTTTGATAAAAGTTTATATCAATAATGAATCAAACAATGCTTTGTATTTTTTGAAAATATTATATCAGAGAGCTGTGATTTCGAATATGATTTGAAATTTACAAATAATGAAATCAAATCAATTAACAGAATATGAGAATTCATTCGTATATCCTATAAAATTTGATTTCAATTAAAATAATAGCAACATTTGTTTTTTTTTTGTCTTTTGTTTATTATGTTTTTTTTATTTTGCTTCCTTACTACACATACAACATTGAATCACTTTAATAATTTCTGACTAAGTACATACCTACACACGCATATGAACTTCCCTAAGAGATTTAAATTCTGTTTTTTTCTTTAAAAATACTGCAGCTCGTATTTTTGTAATAAAACGCATTGCATAATTTTAACATATTATCATTCTTATCAAAACTTTTTTAATAAACTTAAACTACAAAAGTTTTTATTTATTTAATATATTATATGTATGTATATGCATATGTAGTGTATTCAGTTGAAAAAAAACAAGGCAGAATGTAAACCAATGTTTTTTTAAAAGCGCACATTTTCAAAAGAAGATAATACAAACTGTTGCCAACATTTGAAAATTTCATATAAGAAAAAACGTGAAAATGGGATTTTTTTGCAATTTTGGGCGGCTGTAAATGGGATTTCTTTGTAATTTTGAGCGGCTGTAAATCCGCAACCTTATATAACTAAGAAAAACCGTTAATACATGTAAAAATATATTACTGGAGCTTTAATTTATATATGTTGCGGAAAAAAAATTTGTACAGGTTCCTAAGTTACAGCTGGTTTCTAAAAATTGCATATTTTCAATTTTTCAACCCTAATAGCTCTTAAACAGCGGGTGATGCAAAAAAATTCTTTCTGAGGAAACTTATACCAATTCTGAAAGTTCTTTCTTGCCTCAAAATTTCAAACCCCTATCTAAAAGCGTGCCGGAGTTATAAAGGTGGGAAAATCATGCAAAATTTGGTTTTCAGATAACGGTAAATTTAAATACTAAATTTAAAAAAATATATAAAATTTTGATCTTGATTTATAAAGGTAAAAAAAAAGCTGTCGAATGGCGTTTTCAGATTAAAAAAATGTTAAGCAGAACATGAAATATACACATTTAAATATAGGGCTTTTTCAAAGTTTGAGAGGCTGTAGTTCCCTAATGCGCGGGACTATATGAAAAACTTCTTCCACCAAATTAATATTTTTATGAGACATTTATGAAAATTATTTTTCTCTATTTTTAACGGTTTGGAAGTTTTGTAACACAGACGGACAGACGGACAGAGTAAAACTAATAGGCACATTTTTTCAAAAATTTTTTGGCAATGTGCTAAAAACTTTCATTGTATTACTTTCAATTATCAAAGTTTTGAAAATTGGTAATTGTTTGTGTAACAAAGAAGAAAAACAAAAAACAAAAATCAAAAATAAAGAAAAAAGAAGAAGAAAAACAAAAACAAAAAAATTCATTTCATTTTTGAAAATAGCATTAATAATACTGTAAATAGTGAATATCTATAATAATATGTATATATAAAAATATATATATAGGTATATGTATATATATATAGTAAATGAACAAAAACAAATTGCCAAAAATTTCAATCATTATTATTGAAAGCATTCCTTCATTTAATCTAAACAATTTAACATTCAAGATGGGTGGCGGCAAAAAAAAAAAAAAACAAAAGACAAAATAAAAAAAAATATTCACATCTTAAATCTTAACAATAACAAAAAATACCTATTCATTTTATTTATTTTCTGATTTGAGATTTTTATTTTTTTAGGGAAAATTACATGCATACATATACATTGTATCTAGATAAATACATAAGTGTACCTACATTATTTTTGAAGAAAAATCAGAAATTAAAATCTGTATTTTTGCATCTGACGCAGATACTAATAGTAACGGAATTCAAATTAATTCAAACATGTATCTACACAAGTATGTACTACTTGTATAATATTATAATGCAATATATGCAAAGTTAATATTTTAATTAAGGTATAGTATAGGTAAATTAAAACTCTTTTGAGATATACTTAAACTAATTTAGATCCGTTGTCATATAACGCGGAATAATATTTAAATTTTAAATGGAGTTAAAACAAAAAATCACTGTTAGATTTCAAAAAATCTGCCGCCACAAATTCCTAAAAGTTTTTTTGAAAGATTGAAGCTATTTTTTTTTTTTTTTTCTTAGTAATAAATTAGTTACTCTGATATTATTTCTAAACTAAGTTACTAATGACGAAAGCTTTCATGTTATTTCATATTGTATTTCTTATAAGTATCTATTATGTGAGCTCTTTTAATATACAAATTAGACAGAAAATACCTATATATATGATTGTTTAAAAATATTAAGAACTTTAGTACTATTTTGATTATTTTAACAAAAAAAAAAAAAAAAAAAAGAAAAAATCGTCCAATTTAAGTTTAGTTGTAATTAACAGTACAAATATTTGTCCATTAGATATCCTGCAATCACTAACCGATATTGCAATGCATTGTTTAAAATAAAAAGTAGAAAAAAAAAAAAAAAAAAATTCAAAAATATAAATTTTTCTCGTGTATATTATGTAGGTATGTACTTTTAAACATTCAAATTTAAATTTTGAAAAATTTTCAGAATTCAAGTCACGTATCAAACAACTCATAACATCCTCTGCCAGCAAAACAAGCAATCAATAAATTTTGAATGTTTGCCTTAATATTGTATACATATGAACATAATAATATAATATGTATGTTATATATTATATTGTTATACACTTATATATATTATAAGTATCTACATATGTATATTATTATATATATACATTATATGTACTTATATTATGCAAATCAAGACAATAATTTATATATTTTGTGCATATATACAAATATTACATACATTATAATATTATGATGTACATACATATGTACATATTATATATATAATACACATATTGTATTTTGAATGAATTTTATGTACTACTTATATTATATTGCACGATGACGACTTCAATTATTTGTTATAAAGTGATTCAATTTGAATGTTTTTTTTTTTTTTTTTGGTTTAATTTTTGATTTTTTATTTCTTTTTCTCAATTCTTTTAACGATATTTTGAATTTTTTTTTTTTTTTTGGTTTTTTTTTTTTTTTTTGTAAATTTTTGTACGGATATAAAATTAAGTATATAACAGGCAGGAAATGATGTGTGATGTCCTTTATGAATGTAAACTATTTTACTGATGATATTTGAATAACTGGATATAATGATATGAATGAAAAACGGAAAGAAAAACAAAATATCTTTAGGTACATATATATTATAACTATATTAAAATCCATGTTTTATTTTTATAAATATACATATATTATATAGAAAAAAAAATTAAGGGGAGAGTGAGAGAAAATATAAAAATAAATTGATAGCACACGTTATTTTTGCAAAATAAAGCGATTTAAAAATAAATAAATAAAATAAAATATATAAGAATAGATGGAATCGGGGAAAAAAAAAAAAATTATTATTAATTTAATCAAAAGAGTACAATATTGAAAGAATTGTTGGTTTTTGTATTTTAGTGGTTTGTTTCGTTGCATACAAATTCATACATATTTAAACAAAAAAAAAAAAAAAACAAAACACAGAAAATATTTTTCATATAAATTTATATTTGTTTTCAATTTAATTTTTTTTCCTTTTCAATATTATATAACAAAAGGAAAAGTTTTTTATTTATTTATTTTATTTTATTTTTTTTTTTGAAATTTAAAATTCAGAGGAATATCATAATTTGATTAAATATTTTTTTTTTTGTTTTTTTTTTTTTTTAAATTAATTTGTCTTATACTATACTAAAATCACAAACAGCAAATAAATAATGAAATGTACATGAAAACATCCGTTCATAAAACAAAAATAAGTTTATTATAAATTTTATATAATAAACGAAGAAAAACTCATTAAAATTAAAAAAAAAAAAAAAAGTATTATACATTGATTGTGGCTATACAGAATTTATTAATTAAAAATTTAATAGCAATATAAAATAATAATAAATATTATCAAAATTTAAAGAGATATCATCTGAGTTTATTTATATTAAAATATATAGGTTTAATTTATCTTCATTATTGTTTGATTACAATATGAGATTATTTTCGAATTTTGCGCAATTTTTTTTTTCGATATTTTAAAATATAAAAGTGTTAATACCTAAATAATTACAAAGCATTTGAGAGGACAAAATTAATAAAATATTGATTCGATGACAAAAGTAAATTTAATGTTTAATCTAAACTAAACTAAAGTTTTTGTCGAGCAATCAATGGCTTAGTGAAACTAAATGATTCCAAAAATAGAAGCTTATAGTCAAATATGAATAATAAATGACTCTAGATGCTCTATATACAAGGATTCTATAGGAGTACAAAGGAGTTATAATAAAACAAAAGTAAAAGAATATTCATCACTTTCTTTAAATTGGATTATACCATGTTGGAATTTGAACGACATATCGATGGTCAACTGAAACTCTCTTTGGAAGGTTTTTAATAGAGGTATCCGACTTTTAATCTTGTCAGAACAAGTATCCTCGTAATGTAAGATATCTAGCTATAAGACAGTATAAGTTTTCTTCGTAAGTGGTATAGGTAAAGTGGAAACAGGTGTTGAGATGACATTTATTAAGAAATTTCAATGCTTTAAGAGTCTTCGCTCAAATATCTGTATTAAACTTTATCTTTGGCATTATATAGGTTTTAAAAATAATATTTAGAAAACGAAAGAAAAATTTTTAATAGAAAATCTATACACCTGTTACATTTTTTAGCTATACCAAAAATATGGTATGGACACATGAATTTAGTTCCATCACAAGGTTGTTAAGATGACCCGGTATGTTCCAAAATCTCCCTTTGAAAAGTTAAGTTGAATATCGAAGTATTTATTTTCCGAGAAATAAAATAATTCTTAGATCTCTTAGAATCGACCCTGTTGATTTTGCCCCAAGTGTTGTTAAAAATAAACCTCTTTGTTGTTCTGTAGTAAAAATATTAAAATAGTTATTCGAATATGTAGAGTTTTTTAAATTAATTTCATCCCTCAATGAAATTTCTAAATATTAAATAAAATATATTATATTATATTATACTGTTTAATTAAAAACAAACATATTTAATTTTAGAATACTGAACTATTATTTTTATTATTATAATAAAAATACAAATATTTAAATTTATTTATTGGCATTTCAAACTTTTCAAAATCATATTCCTGGTTGAAATACAAATTTTTTAACAGAAATTTTATTTTTGAAAAATAATTTCTAAAATAAAAATAAAAAATGATATTGAATTGAACTTTAAATAAACTAAAAATAGTCATATTATTGTGTACACGCTTCAATTGAAGGAATAAAATTAAAAAATAATTAAAAATTTTAAACTATACGCAGATAATTTTGATTGAACCATATTATCTAGATGCATATACTTAATTATAAAATCAACGAATGATAGTATCTCTATATTACGCAAAAATAATGAAAAACTACAATAAGTATATATATAGGAAATATTAAAATTATTCATCCCTAAAGATTTTCAACACTATAACATAAGCTTTTTTTCATTTTTTCATTTATAAATTCACGTTTTTTACAACATATTCATATTTATGTTTTCTTTTAGAATATTTAGAATATTTTTAGAATATGATAAACTAGTAAGGATGTATCACTTATTTTATTGTGAACCGTTAAATGCTGTATATAAAAGGTCACTTTTGCAATATAATAAAATTTTAATCAATCAAACATTTTCATATTTAAAATTGTACAGATATATAACCATATAATAAATAATATATACCTATACTTAAAAAGATACCTGCAAAAACAAATTTATATTATTTTGTGTGAATCCCTCTAACTATAATATAGTCATTAAAATATCATATTATGATATCATATGATTTGGTTTATCTTGCTGCACAACATTTCATATAACTAAATATTATAATAGTCATAACAATATCATCTCATGTCATTCAAACAACATTCGTCAAATCATTATTTATATAGCATATATACGAAAGAGGGAGGGTATAAAATACAATTTATATATACTTATGTATATAATAATCAGTAATTTGACATTTTTCAAATGATTTGTTATGTTATGACTTATGATTATTTTATGACTTTTTATTTAGATATATCATAATAATATAATCATATCGAATAATTATCGAATATTCATATGATAGCTAATTATCGAATATTAAATATGATAGCTATAATGACTATTATAGTTTTAGGTAATGACCAAAACATTTCGGTAATCCTGATGTGATCACACATTTATTTATTGTAAAAATAGAGAGGGTACATTTTTTGAAGAGTACATAAGTGTTAAATATTTTTTTTTTATTTAAAAGAAAATAATCTAAAATTGATCATATTATTAGTACACGATTTAATGCAAGGTATAACATAATTAACAATTTTAAACTATACAGATAAATTTAATTGAGCCGTCATTATCTAAATACATATAAATTTTTTTATTTTTAATATAATATATATATGATGTATATAATGATGTATATGTATGAAAATTAGTGTAAAAAAAATTTTTTTTTTTTTTTGACATTTTTCATCATAATAATACCAGGAACTTTACAAGGTATAGCAGTAATTTTCTTTTGTTCCATATATTGTATTTTTCGTTCATCTCCTTAAATAAAATGTTAATCTTCATATTATAATATAAGTTTATATATCAGTAGGTATATTATATTTTTTATGTCTTAAATTCAGTTGGCTTGCGTACTTCAGATAAAACTAAAAAAAAAAAGAAAAAAACAAAACCAAAACAATAAAATGGAATACAACTGTAACAATAAAAAAAAAAAAAAATAAAATAAAAACAAATTAATTTTACGCTAATAAAAAGAAAAGTCCGGAAATACAATAATATAACACAATGAAAAAAAAAAGATAAAAATAACACGAGTGAAAAAATAAACAAAAATAAAAAAAAGAAAAGAGATAAATATATGTTATTTCGTATAAAACGCGAAACAAAACAAAAAAAAAATCAAAAAGTTTTTTTTTTTACTTTTTGAAGCAGTTAATGTTTTTTGTCTTTTATACAAAAGAAAATATACTTTAAAAGTTATATAAAAACCATAAATTTTAATGCCTATGGCAAATTTTAAAGTTTTTCTTTTTTTTTTTTAAATTCCTTTCTTTTTTTGAAAAGTTTTTTAGAAAAATTAAATTTTCCTAAAAACAATATTATATATGTCGTACTTGATTGTCTAGTTTGTTTCTTCTTTTTTTTTTTTTTTGTGTCCTTTGTGAAACATATGCATATTTTAAAAATTCTTACTCATCCCAATTATAGATATATCTCTTTGTCAGGCATATAACATAAATTAAAGTATATATTATTAAAAACTTTAAAAAATTGGAAAAATGTTATTATTTATAAAATTTTCTTTTTCTTTTTCTGTTTTTTTTTTTTTTTGGTTTTTACTTGATATACCATTACATTTGTTATATTTTTGGTTATTAAAGGGTTATTTAATTTTTTTTTTTTTTCATTTCATTCTTTAAACCAAGGTTATATGGTATCATAAAAAGAAAAAATTTCGGTTTCAAAGGGAATTTTAGGATTTATTTGAAGGTTGAAGAAAATCCTATTGTCTGTGGGTTTTACAAAAAAAAAAAAGAATTTCCTTTTAATATACAAAATAATATAAAATATATTATTATGTGAAAGTATTATAAGCGGCGTAAATCTTATTGTGACAAATGATGATCAAATCTTTATAATATAAAATGATTTTAGTTGAATGATGATGAAATAAAGCCTGAATCCATTTATGTTTATATGCCCTAAGTAATATACATATAAGTAAATGTGAAAAACTAATGGAAATAAAATTATAAATGATTTTCCCTTTTCTTTTGTTTTTGTAATATACATAATAAATACTTTGTATATGTATGTATAGAACCATTAATAAACTTAAAGGATTAGTAGAAAAAGGTTGATTTAAAACTTTATAAAAATCCAAATCTATAAAATCCGATTTATATTACAATTTATTGAATTCTATATTTCAACAATGTTAAATGATTTTTTAACTGATTTAAATTATGTTCTTAATATGAGTAATGGATGATAAGATGAATTTAAGCTCTATATTTAAATAATTAAATAATTATAAAAAAAAAAAAATCTGCTCCTATAGAAAAATAAAAATAAATATATAACAAAAGATGATTATTTTTAATATTTATCTTAAAGATTAAACACTTACCTTAACTTTTAAATTAATTTATTTCAGTTGAATTTTATTTAACTCAGTACTGATACCAGTCTTAAGTCTATGAGACGTAAACATATTTTGTTTTGAAATAATTTTTATTCAAACTAATCTTTAGTTCACCTGTACGTATACATCCAATAAATTTTGTTGTATACGAACACCAGTAAACTTAAGATACATTTATGTGGTGAGAAATTAATTATTATGTTGTAAATTTACTAAACATTCGTTGAACATAGTGTCAGTATATATACCTATAATTTTAAAATTGATAATTTATAGGTGCAAATTTTTGAAATTTATTTAAAATTATTTCGGTTTTTTTAATTATCCATTAAAAAGAATTTTAATTATTAACATTAATCTATGTTTTTTTTAGTGCATTTCTCTGCCACATAAATGTGAACAGGAAATTACACAGCCTTTCTTTTTCAGACGTGGTTGTAAATGTCGTAAGGAGGAATTACTCTTACATCGTGTGTGGGATTCGAACCCACATTCTTTCAGTGTTTACAGTTTTCAGTGTTTTATCTTACCCACTAGGTCACCAAGGCCCCAAATTACCTATATATCTAATTTTAAATTTATTTTCTCACTTTTATCTGATCTGAAGAAATATTTTAGATAGGTACCTATATATGTTTAAGTTTTAATTAAAAAATACAAAATTATAATGAATTAAAATTGTCATTGCATGACAGTATGTAAGTATAAAAAACACAAGGATCAAAATTAAGCTATGACGACTTTGTAAACTTACAGTATAGTAACCTAACATTATGTAAAATTTAAATTGTGTTTTTATATTGAATCAGTGGAATAAATTGTCGTAAAATAAAATTTGGCAAAAATACGTTAATTTTCTAGATTTAAACGTTTGCTTCATTATTCAAATAATTCAATTGTAAAAAATTTGTTTTATAAAGTTTAAGAAATTTCCTTTCCAATGAATTATAGTCATTCCCATTTTAAGTTTTTTTTTTTTTCTATGAAGACATACTTCCATCGGACTTTTGTCTTATGGCTAAAAAATGAAATCTTATTGCAATTTTTAATCAGAGTCACCGCATAGGATTTGTACCCTTTTTTAATAGAACATTATTTTGGTCCAAAAAGTTAGATAAAACTCCTATGATAATAAAAATTCATAGTTTTTCTTGCATATTCAGTATTTTATGCTTAAAAAGTGTTTTATAATAGCAAAATAATGAGACTTCTCTCATATAATCCTCACAATATTTTAAATACATAATATGTAAAATAAATATGCATATGCATATGCATATATTTTAAAATTATTAGGACGTATATAGAAAAGGTCTGAATTCTGATTTTGTAATCAACTGTAAATTCCCTGTAAATTCCTAAAATAGAATCTCGCAGCCACATACAAATATACTAATTAATTATAATTATTTTATTTAATACATATTTGTACAACAAAGCACTTATTTGGAACTGCCACTCGCTAATTAAATTATTTGGAACCTGCGCTAATTAAATTGTTATAATCCTAGTTATACCCTACACATTAAGTATAGGGTATATTAACTTTGGTATGGTGTTTGTAACCACCAAAAGGAAGCGAGTTAGGTATAGACATGTATATATATTCTGAATCAGGATCACCTCAGGAGTCGATTTAGCGATGTCCGTCCGTCCGTCCGTACGCACGATAACTCAAAAACTAATGATGCTATCTTGAAGAAATTTATACTGTAGGTTAACAATGACTAAGGTAAGGCGGGGATTATAAATGGGCCAAATCGGACCATGCGTTCGAGTACCTCCCATACAACTCCCAAAACCGAATACGCATATCTTCGAAATTAATAAAGTTAGAAACTTAAAATTTTGTACGAGAGTGTGTTTTCCTGAATCCCTAATATGCCTAAAATTTTAAATGAATTGGAGTGGTTGTTCGGGTACCTCCCATACAAATCTCAAAACCGAACAAGCATATATTCGAAACTAATAAAGATAGAAACTTCAAATTTGGTACTATGGTGTTGTTTCCTGAATCCCTGATTTGTCCAAAATTTGAGATGAATTGGAGGAGCTGCTCGGGTACCTCCCATACAACTCCCAAAACCGAACAAGCATATCTTCGAAATTAATAAAGATAGAAACTTCAAATTTGGTACTAGGGTGTTGTTTCCTGAATCCCTCTGAAATCTGAAATTTTGTACAAAGGTTGTAAAAACATTTATTTTTTTAGCTTAGTTATATTAAATACTTAACTAAAATAACTTATGGATTTTTAACTTAATTTGAATTTTTTAGGTGTAGGGTATAAATAAGTCGGTTACATTGACTTACTGTTACTTTTACATATTTTGTAGTTAAGTTTTCTATTGTTTTTATTTTTAACAAATATATTTTCTGTGTATAGTATGTATTTTGTTTACAAAAGTCTAGTTCAGTCCGTAATTTTTCCAAACATTTTTGGTTCAATGTACTTTGGTGCAATGTAATATATAATACTATGTAATACAATGTAATAGTTGAAAGATTTGTGCCCTAACAATTTATGACTCAAATATGTATATGCTGGTCTTAATGGGCGTATGACATATTATTTATGAGACATAATATTATAGAATTGGATTTGATATTGTATTTTAATATTAGTAAATGAACAAATATATATTATCATAGGGGCTTCTAAATCACATAAAAGAATCAGAAAATAGACTCATAAAACTTTTTATCCTTTTTTTTCGAGACTTTTGTCTTACACGGACGTAAGTTGACTGATTGAAGATCACTTTTTCAATCTTATATACAATATATAAATTTTTAAATTAATTTTTTTTAATTTGAAATATTATTCAAAAATACAAAAAAAAAACATCCTAAAAGTGATTGAAAGTCCTTTTTTTGCTATATTTAACCGTAAAATTAATCACCTGTATTTGAACAATTAATATGGAAATTTGTATTATCAAATATTATAATTTATAAAATCCAGATTATTTGTTTTATTAAAATTTATATGGTGTATATATATATAATATAATATATATGTATTTAGTATAACAATTTATATTAAGTATAATATATAATTTTTAATAATAATAAAATATATAATCCCCATAAATAAAATACACAAAATTATTTTTATTATTAATTTTTTTTTTTTTTTTGCTGTAGTTGTGATAATCACAAATAAATCTTTTGTGACACTTATAAATCATTTTTACGGTATTATTAGATTGAAAATGAAAAATGACATATTAAATATTACACAAAAAAATTGTTTTTTTTTCCGTTTTAATACATTTTTCAAGAAATTTGAAAAAAATTACTTATTCATTTTACTCTGTCCCTTCGTCGGTTTACAAAATTTCTACATTGTTTAAAACAAAGACAGAAAATTTTTATTGAGAGCATACCATTTTTCCTAAATCCATTTCACAAAAAGACATTTTGTCTAATGCTATATTTTGATAAAAAAAAAAGACTTATAGCAAAATCTCACTTTGCAAAAAGACTTTTAACAAAAGGGACACTTCGCAAAAAAACTTGAAAAATAATTAGTTAGGAATAATTTTAGAGCGGGTCAAAAAATCAGGTATATACGCTTTTTCCATAATATATATATATTATATTTGCAAAATATATGTTTGTGAAATATCTTTTAATTTCGAAGTGACTAGGCTTATTGGAAAATTGCGAAATGTCCCTTTTTCCAAAAGAAATTAGGAAAAAAGGGGTGTTTAACAATTTAGAATTCGGTTAATTGTACATAAACCATATTTTAACCCATTTATAAATCTCATTAAAAGAAATTGTAGAACAACTTTTTTATTTCGTTTTTTTTTTTTTGTAATTCAGTTGCACACCGCCGCCAAATTTTTGATAAAGTTACATTTTTCTACAATTCTAAAATTTAAAAACAACTAACGATAGGAATTATTTGAAGCTTTATAAAAAAATTAATTTAAATTTTTGCCATTCGTTATTCAAATGTAAAGGTATCTCTCAGCATCTTTGGCAAAAGTAAAAACTTAAATTTTCGAGTCCAAAGCTAGAAACATATAAAGAAAATAACAGCAATGAATTGTTAAATTGTGATTATGCTTGACTTTGATTTGATTTTCACAAATTCTTTTATATAGAAAAAAACTCCAAATTTTAATGGTAAAATAATATGAATTTTTGAATGTTTTATATTATAGCAATTAAAAAATTTGCGCCTTTAAAAAAATCCTTGCTTTTACATACTACCCTTGTTTAAGCTTTATTTGGTTTTTTTTTTTTTTTTTTGTATAAATACTAATAACATTATAATATATGAGTATTGGAGGAGGCAATAATACTCTTATGTTATAACAGAACAGTAAAGAAAAGGATGTCTTTTTAGGATATAAGGACATTGATGAATTTATTAGACTTAGAATAGACAAAAACAAAAAAAAAAAAAAATAAAATATTATATTATATGAATAGAAATACACATAATATACATAATAATAATATTGTATTTAAGAATCTAGAGGGTGGTGACTAGACCAAAAACATCATTTTTCACGTTTTTTTATATTCAACTACAGATACAATGTAATATGCTGTTTATAAATATATTCATAATATAATAATTTTACATATTATATAAAACCAATAGAGTATTATTCAAGGTTATGAAAAATTGTTTAACATTCATGATAAAAAAAAAAAAAATTTTACTACTGTTATAGGTTCAAATATTTTTTTTTTTATATGTATAGGTATTACGTCTTGGGCAAGTTTTCAGGTAAATTTCATTTATGAGGATTTATTCAAAATATTTATACAGAATATATTCAAATATTTG
The DNA here is from genome assembly GCA_947095535.1 of Poecilobothrus nobilitatus. Classification (NCBI taxonomy): domain Eukaryota; kingdom Metazoa; phylum Arthropoda; class Insecta; order Diptera; family Dolichopodidae; genus Poecilobothrus; species Poecilobothrus nobilitatus. The sequence continues at coordinate 319,265,970 of OX352772.1, read as the reverse complement.
TTGGTATATAATTGAATGTAACATTAAGAAGCTTTTTAAAGATAAATATAATATATGTATATATTTGAAATTAGGAAAAAAAATAAATAAATAATAAATATTTTTATTATATCTTCAAAATATAAACTTGTCAATGTCAACTTAAAAATCCTTGGCAAGAAAAAAACGAAAAATACTGACTGACAATCATAATCTAAAAAAGAACACGATAATCTTTTCTAAAAAAAAAAAAAAAAAAAACTAAACTATATTTGAAGATAAATATTATTATAAAATCATTTTAAACTAATTGTCATCTTATTTTAAATATTTTTTTTAAGCATAATTTTCATGATTGTCTTTGTAGGTGTAGGTGTATGTATTTAATTATGTATTTTATAAATATTTTATTTTAAATAATAATCTAAATATAAACTTAAGAATATACAGGGTGTCCATAATTCGAAGGTTACGAAGGAAATAGGTGGTTAGGGAAGGTCAAATTCAGCAAAACCTAATTTTATTCCGGAGCGGGAAAGATCTAAACGGTTTTTCAGATTACGGCGATAAAATATTTTCGTTAATTTTTAAAAACATAGGAATACCGTAACCCCTATATAACTCAGAAAATTCGTTTTGGTATCGATACACTGTTGAAACTATGAGCTTTTATTTTCTTAACTTTTCTTTTTCTTCACTTTAATAGTTATAAGCTTTTATAAAGTTGCAAAATATTGATATTTAAATTTTTTTTTGTTAACTGTATTCCTTGTATAAAAAGCCGTTATTAACATATAAATTTGAACACATTTTCTAACTTATCAAAATTATAACTTTAATTTATGTTATATCATTTTTATCGTATCTTTTACAGTTTTTGCGAAAATTAAATGTATTACATTATGTTTCATTAAAATTATTTTAAAAAATCGTTTCCCCATATGGAACGTAAATTGCAATACATATACCAAAAACTTTCAACACTTATTTCTGAAACTGTTTAAAATAACCCGCGCGTACGTTTGAAACTGTTTAAAATAAACCCACGTTCAGGAACAATTTGTTTGTTGTTTCGACCTCCCCTATCATTGTTTTCTTCGTAACTTTCGACTTTCGGACATCCTGTATACATTTATAGTTTTTCCTAGAAGAATTCATTATTTAATTTTAATGCTAATTATCGGTATTTAAAAATTCCTTAGACAAATATAAATAATTTGAATACTTAAGTGATTAGATACAAATATAACAAATTAAATACAAATAATGCTGATTGTGTTTATTATATTGTTAAATAAAATGATTGTCATTATTTTATGAAAAAAAAAAAAAAACGTAACTTTTTAAATTGCATTTTATTATAATGAAATTAGTAAAAAATATGTAATTAAAAAAGGAAAATTATTTTATTTTTCTGTTACGTAATTGTAGCACATTTTTTTTTTTAAACTGTTCTTGAGTTAATATAAGTTAAACTAATTATAACTGTAATATCATAACAAATAAATATAATAAAGAAATGAAGTTAATATAACCTAGTAATAAAAATAACATCAAAATTTCAATTACTTTTAGAAATTTTCTACGGAATACAGTTTAGTGATTGAAAGATAAAGTATAGGAATTGTAGAACAGGCATTATAAAATAAATTAAAACTTTAAACTAAATCAAAGTGAGTGTTAAAGAATTGTTTGCATAATCTTAATTTTAAATTAATAAAATTGATATAAATATAATGAACGTATTAAGATAATATTTTAAATGACTATAGTCATCAAGTTCAATTTGAAGTAGTCATAACAAATAAGATTTTCTTCTTAAAAAAAAATTAAAGAATCTGTTGAACTTTAATTTTGTATACCTTAAGCAGCTTCGAAACGAGCTCTATGTTTATGTCATATCTCTATATTTTATTTTTATATCTTTGGAGATTTTAAAATTTTTATGATTATACCCAAATAACTATTACGCACATAACAAGAGTGCCTTTCAATATTGAGCAGAATTTTACTCGAAAAAGTTTGTATTTTTTTTTAAGTTTAGACTTACGACTTAAGAGCCAATAATTCTCTCTGTATTTATAATGTAATTCTATTTTTTTTCTTTTTAAAATGTTCTTTTAACCTTAGCTTGATATCTAATGTCATTCTTAGGTATTTTGCTGTAATTTTATCTTAATTGAAAAAAAGTTTCATAGGTGTCAAGATTCTCAATGTATAAAAATAAACAGTAAATTTTCATAAATGTTAAATCGGTAGAATGACAGAACGGGTTTGACTATATTTTAAAAAGAAATACTGTTAATGGTTTACATTTAATTTATTTATGTCGAGTTAATGGATTATCAAATGGTTAAAGTGATATTAATAGTCAGTCAAAATGAACGTAGATAAATGTGAAGCAATATTAATTCGTAATACTGTTGATAAAACCAATAGTAATATTAGAAAGATTTGGAAATTGATAAAACCTATAGTAATATTGGAAAGATTTTAAAATAAAAGCTTTAAACTCCACCATAATTGATCAACATTTAAACTACATTGATAATGTTAAAAAAAATTTAGAAAAAGGGACAAAAGCATTCACGGCGTCCAAAAAACTTTTCTATAATAAAATTATCAGTGAAAGAGTAAAAGTTTTAGCATAACAAACTCTAATTAGGCCTGTCATTTCATATGGTGGACCATAAGTGCAAGCCTAATGGAGAAAATAACAATATTTGAACGAAAATGCATAAGAGCCTGCGTAAATCTACATAGGAAACCAGAAACGGATTACAAGCATTTCTACTCCAATAAATGCTTGTACCGTAAATCAAAAATAATTAGATTCGATATTTTTGTAAAAATTATTCGTAATCATTTTGACAGATCTGTCAATACAAACGAAAATGGTTTAATATCCAAAATTTATTTCCATAATGAAGAGTATATAAATAATAGTTTAAAGTCGGGTTTTATTGCTCCCGAACTTTTTATTTACCTGAATTCTAAAGGGTATATTCAAAGCCACGAGCATGTCCCTCTATTATATCACTATAATAGACGGGCTACATGCAAGTGCATTGAATATGACCCAAAGGACATTGAGGCTATTTCACTAAAGTACGACATGTTTATTCTAGAAAAGGATAAACGAATTTCAAAAAACCATTGGTGGTTAAATATTTCGTAATTAATATAAAAAATTAGCCTAAAATCTATAATATTAGAATAGGCGTAGGTTTTAAGTTAGGTAGGTTTTAGGTTAGCATAATCTTAAATTAGTATAAGGTTTTATTTATAAAATTTAAATAAATTTTGGTTTTTATTACAAATTTTCCAAAATTAAATTCTCTGATAAAAAAATCTATTAGGAAAAAGAAAAAAAAAAGAAATATAATAATAAAACAAATTAAATAAAGAAGAAAACTGAAACACTAAAATATAGTTTAAGGTTTTAGTTCTAAGTTCTGAAATAAATGTTAGTTTTGTAAGCTTTTTTACTAACCCAATGTAGCCAAAAATGATTAAAAAGAAAAATAAAAAAGTATATAAAAAAAAAAAAAGTGATATTAATAAGCATAGTTGTTTTTTTTTTAATTTTTTAAATGAAATGGTTATGTATATAAGCTGCTTATTATAGGCTTAAAAGAAAATGTGATAAAATATTTTGTAAAAATTGAAAAGAATATCTCTCTTAAAATTGAAAAGAGTACCTTAAGAAGCATTTTCCAATATTTTTTTTCAGTAAGATTCATAGTAAGCGATCATAATTCTTACTAAAATAAATTTTTTAATTTTTCCATTTATGTCGTTTTTGAAAAATATTTTGTTTTTTTGTTTTTAGCTTCTGTCCGTCTGTTTACAAAACTTCTTTTTTACAAGATCTTTTTAAACAATTATAATATACTTAAACATTTTTAAATATATATTTTTTTTTATAAAATATTTCATATAATTTTTTTTTTTTCTATTTAAAACAAAGAATGATAATTTAAGATATATTATAAGTTTGCTATATAATAAATATTATCTGTTATATGAATTTTAAAGCAAAAAAAAAAATCTTATTTAATTGAATTTTATTTTAAGAACTTCAGTCAGATTCAGTCTTCTTATTCCATAAACCTTTATAATGCTGGACTGCTTATATATATTATAAACATTTTAAAAAATATAATTTAGATATAATAAATTCAAATATTTTTTTATATATAAATAATTTTCATTTTATTAAAAAAAATTTATTTTTCATTCTTTTTTATTTCAGATTTCAATTTAGGAAAATCAATAACCTGGCATTCATAATACTGGAACAAAACGTATAAATATAAAATTTCTTGTAAAATAATTGTGTTCAAATACACAAACAATAAAACAGAAAACAAACGAAAAAAATTAAAACAAAATAAGAAGAAAAATAAGGATAAATGAAATAAAACTCATATTTATTTTTTTTTATTATTTCATAAATATTTTTTTCAATTCGGTTTTTTCCATTATTTGATCCCATTTATATAATCCAACATTTATTCAACATTACTTATTCATTCAATCACTATTATATATATACTAAATCAAACTACAAAAAAAAAAAAAAAAAAAAACCAAACAAAAATAACAAAATAAAAAATATACATAAAAAAAAATTAATTCAAATATCAAATAAATAAAAATACAAAAAAAAAAAAAAAATCGAAAATCAAATGGAAATTGAAATGAAATCCAAAAATTTGTTATCAGAAAAAACCATTAATAGTGTTCCAATTCCAAGTTAATAAATATCCAATATCGTTATTAAGCGAAAAAGAAATAGATATAAAGAAAAGAAAGAGAAAGAATTAAAATAATACTATTTAATTCTAGTTTTTATTATTATTATTTTTTTTTTTTTTCCAAAATTAAAGTGAAATGAAAAATATAAAAAGAAATAACGATTTTTTAATATCAAATAGTAGTAAAAAAAATAATGTCATCAATAATCGATATTTTTTACAAAAATCGATTTCAAATAGAACAAAAATCTATAATAATAATAATAATATTTTAATGTATTATAATTTAAAGACTTTTTATTTATGGTGGTTATTTGGTACATGTTTATTATCCTTTTTAACAAATGATATGAAATCAATTATGGTTAGTGGAGCATATTCAGAGACTGATGAACTTATAAATGAATTGGATAGACCAGGTAAGAAATCAATTATATACATATTATTTTATTTTAATAATTTTAATGTATCTAAAATATTAACAAAATATTATGGGTTTTTTTTTTTTTGTTTTGGAAGAATTTTTTTGATAAAAAATTTGAAAAATTTTACTTATTAGTTTTATTTTTGTCTGTCTGTATGTTTACAAGACTTTTTCATCACACATGTCAAACTACAAGATATTTTTAAGTCAATATAAAAGGCATATAATGTTTTTCTATTCGATATTTAAATGAACTGTTCTGTAATATAAAAAATGTGAGTACAACATAATAATCTAATATTTGAGAATAACAATAAGATATCTCAAAAAAAAAAAAAATATATTAATCGCCCTCTTTAAAAGCTCAAAGTTAACGTCAAATATCTGTCAAACATCCAGACATCTTTTTACCTTATAATATATGGACACTTGTTTATACAAAATATGGAAAAAATTTTAAAGCGCGTATACGATAACTGTGTTTTTTTCATCCGGGTCAGTATCAAAATTTGATAAAAAACATTTTTTTTTTTTTAATCATAAAAAATTGATTTTACATACCTTTTTTCGTCCATTTTAAATTAAATATTCTTGCAAATTATTTTTATGTATAAAAATAATATTTTTGTTTCAAAAATTTTATATCAAAAACCATATGACTGTATGTGCCATCTTTTGCAATTTTATGTAAATTTTTTTTTTACAGATCACAAACCTTGCGACCCACATAAATATATGGGTTATGTTATTGTTGTTTTTACGTGTTATAAATCAAAGCTCGATCCTGAACCGAATGAAAAAAACTTAAATGTATTAACGTATTTCTCAATTAAATGCGATTTCTCTAAAATATTCATAAATTTCATTATCTTCGTGCCAGAAAAAAAATCTGAAAAGATGGACAAATTTGATTACAAATATAGTGATAAATGTAACAGTCCCAAATATACTGTCACAAATATGGTCACAATATATTTTATATTATATGATTTTAAAAATGTACATATTTCAAAACCCTTAATATCTTTAAACCCACTAGTTTGCTTTCAATTAATTTTTTTTTAACTTTATTCCATTAAAAACAAAAATTAATTGAAAATTTTATTTAATAAAATAAAATATCATTTAATGAATTAACTTTTAATTGAAAGATTTTTGATGTTATATTTTTTTATATATCAAATTATTATAATATTATGATGTAAGTGATTGAATGAAGAAAAGAACCTAACAGAACAGTTGATAATTTATTTAGTATAAGAAGTGGTACAAAATGGTATAATATATAGGGTCATATCAGAATATAAAAAAATTTTTCCTTTTTTTTTTAAGTAATCTATTCTCAAACTTAGATGTAATTTATTTTTAAATGGGGATTCAGTATTTAGCTTTTTTTTCTATATTGTTAAAAAACAGGTTCCATTCTTTTGAAAACCACTTGTATCCAGAATAATAAATGTACCACTTGTATCCAGAATAATAAATAAAAAATTACTAAATTAGTCATTTTAATTTCGAGATACAGATCACTTATTTTTAACAAACTTTTTTGAGTTTCGGTGGCCGAAAATGCTGGATTTAAATAACAAAACTAACAATTTTGCAAAAGTAACGTAAAAAAAATTATAATGCGGACAAACGGACAGATTGGCGACCGGACCTACACGGCTTAATCGACTCAGAATTCGTTTCTGAGCCGATCCATACCTTTGACCCTATATCTAGCTCAACTTCTTTAAGGTATCACAAACGTCATGTCAAATTTATTATATTCTTGAACATAGTTCATACGAGTATAAAAAGTGAGTTAACTTACAAGTTTACTTACAAGTAACTTGTTATGTTATGTTTAATGGGAGCGGCACATTTTTTATTCATAATTTTTTGTTTCTTGGAGTTTTGTTTTTAATTTTTTTTTCTTCCTTTTGAATTTGTATCATTTATAGATTCCTTATTTTGGAATTTCGTTGAGCTCTCAAAAAAAAGAAAAAAAAAATGGGTCGAACTATTGAAACCCTCATTCCTTCGTAATCAACTTTCTCTAAAAAATGAAGATATTTCTTAAAAAAGGGGTTTTTTTTTTTGTTACAAGATGGAGATTTTGAAAGAAGGAGATTTTTAAAAAGAAGAGTACGGTTTTAAAAAAGGAATATTTTGAAAAAAGAAGATTTTATTTAATGTAAATTAATAAAAGTCCATATTCTTAAAAATGATACCTACTTAAGTGATATAATATAACATACCTATTATTATAAATGACAACTAAATAATAATGAAACATCTTTAAACAAAAATAAATTATAAGATTTTAAAATTTATACCAACAGTATTATAGTCATATTATTAAATTAAATCAAATTTTATTTATAAAAATATATTAAATTAAAAATTAAATTCTATAATATTATTTTAAAACAAATGATTTTTTAATACATTTTTTTTTTTTTTTAAGGATCATAAATGCGTTTTATTATTAATAAACCTATTATTAAAATTTAAGGTAAAATCAATCATCCATGTCATAAAATCAAACAAATAATTTATGATTATACAATATTATAATATCATGAAAATATATTATAAAATCGATTTTATAATAAAAATTTCAATATATATATATGATTTTATGCTCAATTTTTAATTAAAGAAAAATTAAATGATTTCTATTAAATATTCAAAAATCTTGTCAATAATTTAATATTAATTTTCCTTATTTTTTTTTTTCTGTAATAAAATTTTAAATATTTTACATATAATTCATTATGTACTTGTATATTATGTATATAAAAATTATTTAAATCTTATGCTTCAAAAGTTAAATGTTAAATAAATAGTAATGTAAAAATAAATAAGTAATAATTAAATTAATAGTTAGTAAATATCAAAATATAAATGTTTACGTTATTAATAATTTTTTTAATTTTTCATTATAATATTTAATTTTTTTTTCGTTTCATTATATAAATTTATTGAAATGACTGATTTTTAATTTACTATTAATTTAATTTTTTCTATTGATTTCTTTTTTTTTGTGTGCATTAAAAGATATTAAATTTTAATTTCTAAATTATAAAATGGCCACTCCACTTTGTTCAAATCTGATCTATTATGAAGTATATTAATTATTATTAATATATACATGAAGCAATTGAGAGTATTGACATTTTATCATTGGATATTAAAAATAGTGACCGTGATCAAGTTAAAGTAAAATCAAACGTTTACTGTCAAGCTATAATAGGTAATTTAAAAAGAAAATTTTTAAAAAATTGTAAGCTTCAGTCATTTTAAGATTACATAAAGTAATGCTTCTTGATAATTCTATAGCATTACATGCTTTCAATTAAAAGTAGAAAAAAAAAAAATAATAACCAATTCGTAATTGAGTATTTTCATAATTAAATTAATTTTTTGTTTCAAACACTTCTTACTTGACCATATAATTGCTGGTTAAAAATTTGTTTAATTAAAAATTTTATTTAGTACTTTTAAACTAGTTTTACATTTTTATAAAAATGTTTTCATATCCATTTAGGTGTTTATTTCTTGTATCGTTATACAGCCTTCTTTTCATCTTCTGATCTTCTAAACATCTATAAACTATAAAACATTATATAAGATCAAAAATGGAATATAATGCACATATTTGACCTGAAGCCTCCAAAACAACATTTGAGATTTTTTGATATATAAGGCAAAACAGAGCAATATTCATTTAATAAACGATCCTGCAATGCCACCTCAACGGTTTTTCCACTTGACCTTCACCATCTAACAGAAACACTTAATATGTTTTTATCGATATCTTATTGGAATGGGTTCTTATTCTAACAAGATTAAAAGTTTGATACCTTCTCTCAAAACTTGTCTCAAAGCGAACAAGGAGAGCTCTACTGCCCACCCCTATATTGTCAAAATTCCCAGATGTCATAATTCGGCTTATATAAATTCGTTTGTAGTACGAAAATCACCAATGTGGAACCATTTCTCACCTCATGTATGTCCTAGAATTGACTATGATTGCATACATATACAAGATGCAAAGATTCAAGATGAACATTAACAACTTTATTCACAACATACCTATTATGCCATTATACATTATTTTAAGGCCAACGATATAGGCCTCATGTTTGCAATCAAAACCGAGCTACTTAAATATATAATTAAGTTTGTTGGATACATAGATAAGATAGGATGGATACATAAGATAAATAAAGAACAATAATTTTTAAATTAAATTAGATAATGATATTTATAACGGGAAATGGCAGATGTAACAAAATTTTAATTAGCTGCAGAAAAATTAATTATGATTTTCACAAGAATTTGATCGGATTTTTAAATAGTTTAAATATTTTCAAAACGTCAAACTATTATTTTAATAGTTTAGTATAAATTATTTTCAGTCAGGTTTTAGTAACTAATTAATAAAATAAATTCTTCTATAAGATAAAAGATGTCATAGAAATAAAAGAAATATTTAAGTATTGCTGTAGTTATTGACTCGTACAATAACTACAGCAAAGTAATCAACGATTTAGTGGAATTAAAGATTCTCAAAACTGAAGCTCAGTCAAATATGAATAATAAATGACTTAATTATATTCTTAATTAAAGGAATTTAATTTCTAAGAACAAAATTTTTATATATGATTCATTTTTTATATGAAAACCATTTTCAATTTTAATAAAATTTTTTAATTAATAAATGGGTAATAAAAAAAAAAATAATTGAATAAAATTGTAATAAAAAACTAATTAAAAAAAATTAGTTACTTTAACTAAATAGATACAAATTTTTATTTTTTTTTAAATCAATTTCGTTATATAACAAACATAATAAATGTATATATGAACGAATGACAATATTTATATATTCATATTGTTTTCTATAGTCTCCAAAATTTTCTTTAAACTTATATTTAATTCTAATCAGCAAACTAATCAATGATTCAAGGATAATTAACTAATTGTAAATAAAATATAAATAAGTAGATAAACAAATTAAGTAAAAATCAATACGTGACGCTATACCCAAAATTTTCCAACTAAAAATCAACACAAAAAAAAAAAAAAAGAAAACTTTTATTCACAAATGAAAAATATCAGTAACAAATTAATTTTCTTTTTTTTTTTTTTTTCTTTATACCGACTACAAATTAAAAATTAAAGGTTCTGATAGAAAATTTAAAATGAAAATTAATATAATTAAATTTATAGAACAAACTTTACTTTATTAAAAACGTTATTTTATATTATTTGTTATTAAATTAAATTAAAAGAAATTTTTTTACCTTTAAAAATTCTTTGAATTCTTCGAAAATTCTTTGAATCCTTTGAAAAAATCCTTTGAAAATTTTTACCTTTACATAATGTAGACATGTACACATGTACACACCACAATATAAGAAATATATTCTGTTTTTTTTTTTTTTTTTTTTAATTACGTTAAAATTCAGACTAATGAATACCTTTACTTTTTAGATATAATATAATACATTTCTAGGTCTAAGTTTTTTTTTAAAGGTGACAAAATGACAAAGTGATTCGTAATCAATCATCTTTATAGAGGAGTTTTCATTACTAAACATAACTCACTCCATAATGACTCATTAAAAATATTTAATTAGGCTTACTGTTCAATAATATGTCATTTTTTAGATGATCTGTACTAAAATAAATCTCTTAATTTTTTATTTAAATCAAATGTAATTAACACTATTAAAACTAGCAGTTTCTTGAACCAATTCATTTTTTCTTAAGATACCAGATTATACGATATTTTTGAAAAAAAAAAAAAAAATGGGCAATAATTTCTTTTCTAATTAGGTAGTATATTAAGTTAGGTTATGTTTTTGTTTACAAAATTAACTTATTTTGTTGTGATATCATTAGATATAATATGTATGTAAAATATATATGGAATGATATGTTCAAAAAGTATTTATGTACATATATATAAATGACAAGAGTTGTGGCTATAAATTAATTTTTTCCTAATAAATCAACACTGAAAAGAGAAAAACATCTACACACTAACGAAAATTGAAAAAAAAACTTTTAAAAGTTTTTAACATTTTTATTTTGTTTTTTTTTTTTTTGTTTTTTATTTTCATGTTTTTATTGTGGTGTGTAATTGTGGTTGAACAACCATTGAAAATGATTTGTTTTTTGATTATATAAGAGTATTACATTTATTTATTACAAAGTTTGTCTGTCAGTTAAGTTTTATTCAATGTCATCTATATATTATATTCAAACTATAAGTATAGTTTCGGATCATAATACATATATAGTTTTACTGTTAGAACGATATCTAAAATGTTAGAGTTTTGCTGAAACAGTGAGTAATACTATAGCCTAGGTTGACATCCGTCGTAATATAGGAGCTCTTTTTCTTTTTTTTATAGATATTTTGTAGGTAAAGACATTTGCTCAGTTGAAATAAAATCACTTCAACAATTCCAACGCACCACAAGAAGGGCAGCAAATGCGCATTCCTACTATGTGGAACTACCCAAGTGGTACTCTACTGGTTATAGCAATTCGTTTGTTGTTAGAAACGGCAAAAATGTGGAATTTATTACCATCCACCAAAAATTGGCCGTTTTGATATTTCCAATTTGCCCAAATTAAAGAAAAATCTCAACAGATTCTTCTCCAATTTACCCCTCAACTCCCCATTATCCGCATTTGTTCCATCCCTATCCCATCCCATATAATTACAACTACTTCAAGTACAAAGGATCATATTCCTAGTTTGTGGTTTTAGTATAAAAAAAAAAGAAAAAAAACAGTTTTAATTTAAATAAATTAAAAAAGTCAAAAACTTAATTTTCAGATAAATTTGATTCAAAATAGAAATCTGGACTGAAATGTTTAGGCTTAAATTTTGTCTTTTTTTTTTTTTAATTATTGACCCTCATTTCATTTGCAATCAGAAAGGTATAGTTGTTTCTCTTGAATACCACTGAATGTGATTTCATTCAAAGGTTTGACTAACATTTATTTTTTTAATTACAATTTAAGTACAGTTAATTTCCTCCTTCTTGTCTTTAACGTGGGATACACCTCCTTTGATTTTTACATTACATTATTTTATATCCACAATATTGTGACGCAATACTTAAAAGTCATAAAGTGGGAGCCACCAAGGTTCTAAAAGAAATTGTTGGTTCTAACAACATATAAAATCAATACCTAGTATTAGAAATTTTTTAGTATAGGAAGAAATGGAAAAATATTTCGATATTTGAAAAAAAAAATAATAATAAAGTGATTTTTGACAGTTACGGTATCGTTGTGACATCATTAATTATTATTATAATCATTATACAATCATTTTCATCATTATCATCAATTTAATTTCCCATGCTGGTGATCATTTTCTAAGTAAGCAAAAAAGAATACAAAAAAAAAAAGCACATGAAGTAAAGGACAAAAAAAAAAAAACAATTTAGGTATAGAAACAAAATAAAACTTTTCCATTACATGAAAAATGTTTTTTGAAATACATATTATATTATAAATTGTTTGTATGCTTTACCACTTTCTCTTTCTTTTTTACTTTAGTTCATATGGAATAGTAAACTTTTTATTTGTTTGTTTTTCTTTCTCCTTTTAAAATATTGTTTTTGTTTTCTTTTCGCACGCAATATTAAAAAAGTTCGTCGTAACAGCAAAAAAAAAAAAAAAAAATAAAATTTTATTTTTTTGACTTTTTGTTTTTATTTTTTTTTTTTTTTCTTCGTTTTTTTTTTACCTTTACCGCAAACATTTGTTAAAAACAATTAGTAGAATTATTTTGGTAATAATTTCATTAATATGTAATGTGTAAGAGAAAGACATAAAGACTATTGGCTTATTAATGGAATACACCTAATTGTTTTTTGTGATTAAAATGTTTACATTTTTTTTTTTATAACTAAAAAAAAAGAATGAGCATTTAAGAAATAGGTATAGTTGAAATGTGAATCATTATAAATAGTACGGTTTTTAATAAGTTATAAATGTAACAACATTTTTTATAAGAACTACTACATAATATACAATGTATATTGTATACGGAGACATCTCGATTACAAAATATTCAATACTGTACATATATAATACATAATGTTAAATTTAATATTACAGTAAATTTTTATGTGTTAAAAAATTTGAATAAAAATTATACGAACACGCTATATTTAAATATCATTAAGAAATCAATTAGTTTTGTTTTATATTAAAACGAAAATATATTAATTTTTTACGGTTATTATTTTAATTTCTAATATGTTTTTAATTAATTTAATATACATAACATTTTTTATTAATTATCTCATAAAAAAATAAACTTATGATTATCAATTTTTAATTGAATATCATTTACGGTTTTTAGTGACTGACGATTATTATTCGCCAGTTACTAATAGTGAACCGCTAAATAATTATTAACCGCCAGATTGTTATTGACAGTTATTACAATTAATTTATAATCTTATCATTTACAATTATTATCAGTTTTTAACTGACAATTATGTATTGACATTTTTCAACAACTGACAGTTAACTGTTAGAAAAATAAAACAAAAAAATAAAATAAAGTAAGAAAGAAAGAAAAGATAAGTTGAGGAGAAAAAGCTAAGTAAGAGCTCTTCTTGTATAATTTTGACATTTTGCTGCAGTAATAACAAAATGTATATTTACTTTGGTGCTTATTGTAATATGAAACCCGTTATGTACTTGTACATCGAAGCTTTTTTATACCCTACACCTAAAGTATGGTATGTTGGTATGGTGGTACTTTGGTATGGTGTTTGTAACCACCAAAAGGAAGCTACTTAGATATGGACATGTATATATATTCTGAATCAGGATCACCTTCTGAGTCGATTTAACGATGTCCGCCCGTCCGTCCGTTCGCACGATAACTCAAAAACTAGTAAAGCTATCTTGATGAAATTTATATAGTAGGTTACTAATTACGATAGGAAGACTAAGTTGGAATCTGCACAAAATCGGTCCATGGGTTACGATTCTGGAAGCTACCGAATGATTGCGGAGCAAACGAGATTTTTTTTTTTTTTTATCTCCAAAAGATTATCTCCAAAACCAACAATGATAGAACTTTTAATTTTTTTACAATGATGTTCCTTCCCGTTTGATTTATGTCTCTGAAATTTAAGAGAATTTGGTCCATGGGTTTGGATTTTGGAAGCTTCCGAACGAGCACCAGAGCAAATGAGATTATCTCCAAAACCAACTAAGATATAACCTTTAAATTTGGCAGAGTGGTGTTCTTTCATGTTTTATTTAAGTCTCTGAAATTTGAGAGGATTTGGTTCATGGGTTCGGATCTTGGAAGCTTGCGGACGAGCCCCAGAGCGAACGAGTATATCTCCACAACCAACAAAGATAGAACCTTTATTTTTAGTACAAGGGTGTTCTGTTATGTTTCCTTTTCTGAAAAATTGGAAACTGACATTTGAAAGAATTTGAGCCATGGGTTCGTATTTGGGAAACTTCCGGACTAGCACAAGAGCAAACGAGCATATCTCCAAAACCAACAAAAGTAAAACCTTTAAATATAGTACAATGGTGTTCTAGCATATTTTCTTTATGTCCCTGAATATGGATTTGATGAATTGGAGTGGCAATTCGGGTACCTGACACACGCCTCCCAAGGACCAACAAGCATATATCTTCGAAATTAATAAAGATAGAAACTTGAAATTTTTTACAAGGGTATCAAGCATATCCCAAGAGGATGCCTCTTTTACGTTCCTGAAATTCGAGTTGAATAAGACAGAAAAGGAAAGAAGTTCAAACAGCTGCCAAAAAACTTATGGATTTTTAATTTAATTCAAAATATTCAGGTGTAGGGTATTAATAAGTCGGTTGCATCAACTTACTGTTACATTTACTTGTTTTTTACATATTTTAGCAATAGTATAATGTAAACTATTTTTTCACTTTTCAATTGTCTATTAGAATTTCATAATTTGCAGTCTACTTTAATAAAATGTTCTGCATTATATATTGTTTACAGTACACACGAATTGATAAAGATTGACAATATAATTGGCAACATGTCACTTAGTATAAATAAAGTATTAAAAAACTGACACTTAAAAATTTGCATTAATATTTCATTTTGGAAATATTGAGATAAATGTAATTTTTAAAAAATGGTTAAAATTGTTTTTAGCGAATTAGTAAAAAATATGGTAATAATATTATAATCTTCTGTAGTCCTTTGTACCCCTTTAATATCCTTTATATGAAAGCATCTTTTAAAATTGTCGTAATTATAAAAAAATCTTTGTAATATTTACTTTGTAATATTGTGGTTATTGTTAATCGTAATAAAAAAAAATGGATTATTTGATGTATTACAATTATATGCCTCTTAATAATACCTGGAAATGGCGAACTTCTCTTCTATTTCTTATTTTACTTTTCATGTAATAATTTTCATTTAATATTTAATATAATATTGATTATATCTCTTTATTTTTAATGTTACGAAAATTTAAAATTGATCATAGAATAAACTTAAAAAAAAAAACCCTATTCAAAAAAGTTATTTAGGTATTTTATTTTTAAGTAAATTTTTAATTTTTCACTGATTTATATTAAATAAATTTAATAATATATTTTTTTCATAAAGTAGATCCATTTTTTTTTTTACAAAACTTTGCCTATTTTGACAATAACATTATTTCTTATATCTTAATATGATATTGTAATATTCTTTGAAAACAATCCCTCTTCAATATTTTTATACGTCTTATAAAAAATAAATATTATAAAATAAGTAACTCAATTTTAATAATGCAAAATAAATGGAATACAACCTTGTAAAAACCCTTAACAATTGTTAAGGACATCTAAATTTCAATTTAAACAAAAAATAAAAAAAGTCTTCTTCTACTTTATAAAAAAAAAAAAAATAAATACTAAATTAAATTTTAATATTAAATTCAAAAACAATGAAAACACAAAAACTTAATAATATGTAAATGAACTTCCGGATCTTTTTAATCATATACGTCAGGTATGATGATAACAAGGGTCTCCAATTAGATTTTAAATAAAAACATTATATAGGTAAATATAAATATATATATGTATATATATTTTTGTTTCCTAAAACTTCAACTTTAATGTATTCAAGTATTTAAATATTTAAATTACCTTTTATTTTAAAATTAAGTAGAATTTTTAAGAATTAATTCTTAGTAAAATTCTTTTTTTTCACGAACATTTTTTTCACAAATACTTATAAATTATTATTTTGTAAAAAATATTCGAAAAAAATATTTGCTTAAAAAACATTTTTATTTAAACAAAAAAAAAAAGAAAACGTTAAAGTACATTATTGACCCAAGTTTATTTTAAAAACAAAAAATTTCGAGAAGCATTTAAAAACATTTAAAAGCAACCGTCTGGATTATTATATATTGCTTATAATTAAAGCAGACCTAATATTTTTAAATAATACTAGGTATTACCAAAAAATTGTTAAGTTAAAAATGTCCATCAGGAGAGAATTTATACTTCTTCGAAATTAGTCAAATAAATTTTCAATATAAAAATTCGAATTGCATAATATTTATATTATTGAAAAATGTCAGAATGGATTTAATTTAAAATTTTTAATAGACTAAAAAAAAATTGTAATGTAAAAATGTAAGTTGGATGCACTTTAGAGTTGGATACAATGTCAAGTTGCGTTTTGATAATTTGTTTAGGGGTGAGTTTTGAGCTGGCAACCCTCACAATTTTTGTTTTGTTGTTGAAATATGTATGTAAATATATAATTAGAAAGGACTTTAAAGTTGGCTACAAAATTGGAATTAAACACTTTTCCCAGAATATTTATATATATATGTGAAATCTGAATTAGAACAGATTTTGAAGTTGGATTCAAAATCAGAATTGGTTGGATTCAAAATTACCATCTTGTTGCACTTCCACATACCGCTAAGATAGAAAATATGAACTCTCCATATAAGAATTCAACTTCTCAATAGATAAATATAAGATTTCTTCCAAAATATTTACATAATCTGCAGCTTTTATAGTCCGTTAATAAAATATAATTGGCCAACACCTTTTGCGAACATATAGCCGCAGACTATGACACTCGCAAGGAACTTTACAGTATGTTTAAGGCAATCGCGGTGGCATGCTTCTTTCTTTGTACAAATTAGCCTTTTTCTCAAATCGCCAACACAGATGTTAAATTTAGATTCATATAATATTTGAATGAATATAACGGAATATAACTAAGTCCCGTTGCCGTTTCACCCAAAAGCTTTTGTTTTAGCCGAGACAAGTCGTTTTAGCTTTTGATTTTGGGTTAAAAGTGCTTTTCTTTGGCCTAAAATTGTCTAAAAATGAAATAAAATTGTTTTTTACATATTTTTAATACCTTATAAAAGTTATATCCCAATTTTGTTAAATTTCTTCGTGTCCACTTGCGTACAACGGGCTTTGCTATTGTTTCAGACTATTCCACAGCAAGATTTCTCACCGTATTTTGCCTCTTTTTTTTACAATTGATGATAACTTCCACGATATGAACTGATGATATTACGATTTGCTAATTTTGAAACTTTTCCAAGCTTAGTTGTATCCGCTGTTATACAATTACTTTCTCTAACATTTTAACATATTTTAATTAACGTTTGTACCGTCGATCTAGCTAAGTTTTTTAAAATTTTCGAAATTTCATCATAACTTTGACCATTTTGGTGTTTTTCAATTATTAATTTTCGTAAACCTTCAGAAATAGGTCTATCGCGGGTAATAATGATTATTAATTGTATATTAAAGTTATAAATTAAAAAAACGTAATTTAAACATGTATTTCTTGTCTATCTTATTCTAACGGTAAAGACTAGTTTTATTTATACTACGTGCTACTCTTCTCTTTTTGCATTTATTATCTAGTGTACGTATTAATTGTGGTCAAATTTAATTTTTAATTTTTTGGAATCAGATGAATTTGTGACCTAAATACATACATATATTATTATCAACAACAATTTTTTTTAACTATAAATGATAGTTGAATGAAATAAAATTATAATAGAGAGAAAATTTCGAAAACAAATGAAACAAGGCAGAATATATTAACCCAAAAGATTTAAATGGGCGTTAGAATGCTGGAGTAAATGAAGGAAGCAAAATATTATATAATTTAGTTTCAATTGTTCTGTTCTATTTAAATTTTTTTTGTTTGAGTTCCCGAAGGCGGTTTCAAGCAAAAGGTTCCGTGTTCAAATCTCGAACCGATCAAATTTAGATGACATGTACTTAACCATTCGACCAAAGAGGCACTCAATAAGAGGCACTTTTATAAGTTTTTATTGATCAAAGTTCAATGTTTTTATTAATATATTTAACCATAATAAATGAAGTCGTTTGAAATTTTGTATGTTTTGAATCAAATAAAAATGCGATTCTTAGCAAGAGTATATTATATATATATATATATATATATATTTTTATCTATATGTATCTCATCTCTTTCAAGATGTCACAAATGTAATGATTCATACGAATAAATATATTATTCGAAAATTGGCCAACATTTATATTCTACTATGGAAATTAATTGCAGTTAGTAGCATTTTTATTAAATTTAAGATTATCAGTGAATGCGTTAAGAAATGTTAAGTAATATATTATATTGGAAGATTCTAACGATTGTTAATGAAAATAATATCAGGAATCTTACATCTTTAATTTAATTTACCTATACATATACATAAATATAATTAATTTAGGTATATAATCATATGGTAGAATAATATATTGTAAGTCAAACCCAAAGAAATTTCTCTGTAGTGTCTCAATTTTATCAATTTGCACCATATTTTCATTATCAAAAGTTAACTAAATTTTTCGGATATTCTAAATTCGGTCTCAATAGATAAGTATATATAAGTATGAAAATCTAAATATTGGAAATATTACCTATATATAATAAGGATTAGATTTCTAATAATTTTTTTTTTTATAAAAATATTATATTATATAATATCAATATCAATATGTATATATATATTATATTATATACCTATATGTACATATATCTACGGGCTAGATATTATTTAACCTTCTGTTTTATATTAAATTTTTTATTTCTTAATAATAATTTTAAAAATTGTAAAAAAAGTTTTATTACAAAGAAAAATATATATATATGTATATATTTTTTAAATAAAAGTTATTTATGCATCTATGAGAGTAAATGTAAATAAAATAAAATATTAATCGCTATTTTATAAAATATCTTTTATATTTGATTTTTTTTTTTTTTTTTTTTGTTGCATTTTCATTTTTCATTTTCATTTCACAAATACAAATTTAAAGTAAACATACTTGAAAAATAAAATAAAGTACAAATAAATACTAAAATACTTACATAACATACATTTTCTATAATTAAACTGAACAAAATAACATTCATTTTGTTTTATTATTATTATTTTTTTATTTTTTGTTGTTTTTTTTTTTTTTTGTTTTGTTTAAATTTCTGATGTTAATTACAGATAAAAAATATATTTTTGCTCTTTATTATTTTTTTTTTTTTTTAATAAACAAAATGTTTAAAGAAATGATGAAAAAAAAAAATAAAAAATTATAATGAAAACAAAATATGAAATATTAAAAAAAAAAAAAATAAAAAAAACAAATAGAAAAAAAAATAAGAATTGAAATAAATAAATAGAAATCAAAAAACTCAAACATATTATCTGATAAGAAAATATTCGTTATGTAAAAATTCCTACAAAGAAAAATAAAAGAAAATGGGAAAAAAAAAAAAAATTAAAAAAGAAAATGAAAGAATAAATTTGAATAAAAAAAAGAAAAATTTTTTTTTTTTTTTTAGTAAAAGGAAAATAAAAATTTGCATACTGAAACCAATTTCTTCTTTTCTTATTGCAATTGAAACTCCTTATTTTTGAAGCACATTGCAATTTTCTGTATTTTTTTTTTTTACAGACATTTTATTGCTATGTATTTTTGTTTTTTCATTATATTGTATATAAACATAAATATATACAAATATATAAAATAAATACAATGTTTTTATATTGCTATCACCTAAAATATTTATTTAATTCTATTTTTTTTTTTTTTTTTGGGGTAATCCTTTTAAAGAATACATAGGAATAGATACTATACGGTAATTGTCAAAAAATTTAAAGGACATAATAGCTTGTATATTGTATTTACTATTCATAATGAACCATCATAACTAAAAAGAAAATAATAGATATAAAGTAAAAAATATGATAGGTAATTAACTTTCGAACATTAAATCAGTTTAACATTATAATGTATGACTGTAATGTATGACTAAACTTTGAGCCGATATAATATAGTTTAGAAGTTTTTGAAGGATTTATAATTTTAATCAAATCTTAATCAGGATTACTTTCTCAATTAAAATCTATATTTAAAATTTATATTTGGTTTAAAGTAAGTCCAAATGATTCGGATTATTTGTGGATTTTACACATCCCTTGTAAAGTGATACTTTTATAACAGATAACAAATGATACTTTAATAACAGAATAACAGATAATTATGTTTCAGAAATTCCACTGTATTCGAATATTATTATGAACGGAATGAAAATAGCAACGCAAAATTTCATTTTTCGCGATATTTGCTTCATTTTTATTGACCTGTTATCTCATTTCTCTGCGGTTGAGTGCTTTGTAACGTTGTTCATGTTTTTTGATATTATTTCGTTATTTTTTGGTGTCATTTATTTGACTTATTTTAGTAATAACAGTACTCAGGTATAAATTTCGCAACAAGAATATTTCAAATATATGGTGGATTTAAAGCGAATATCTCTTCTTTTTCATGTGTTAAAATATTTCCAAATCGGAAAATTTACATGTGCTAAAATATTTGTATTTCTTCTAGAAAAAGTGAATATTCCCCTTTTTTATAATATTTCTATATATATTATTATGTATATGCGAGATTCTGTAATAAGAGCGCTGTTAGATTACGATACTAAATCAGGATTATGCGCATTTTCCATAATATTTCCGCATAATATGTATACCTATGCGAGATTTAGTTTCTAATTGTTTTAATTTTATAGCAAGATATCTTTTTGCGGTTTTAATTCATTTTAAAATACAAAAATTAAATTAATACCGTCAATAAAATAAAATAAAGCGGCAAAATACAAAATAAATTAAATTTGCGTTATCTCATATCGACGTTATTTCATGCCACCATTATTATGTACCTATTAGTTCTTACCTAAAAATTGTTTTTTTTTTATTTTTAATAATATAAACTGTGAGACTTGTTATCATAATATTGTTAACACCACAGGTATTTTCCCCAGAAATTTGTATTATACAATTTTTTTTTTTTCTTTCTTACTCAAATTTTAATAGCTTTCAGTTTTCATATAAATAAACTGTATAATACGTGAAGAAAAATATATTTTAAATGCAAACAAAAACAAAAAAAAAAAAATAAATTTTCTAAAAACTATTTTTATTTGATGAGAAATAATAGTAACTTTTATTTTAAAACTTTCAATTTAAATTTTTCGAATACTTATAAAAAAAAAAAAAAACAAAAATGAAACTCATTTTTTTCTTTTTTAACCACAATTTTTGCTACACAAGATTTTCTTTAAACAAAATTCTATATTTTTGGTTATCTTTCATTTCAAACCCAGAAACAGCATACCTATACAAACAAAATAATAAATAGGATACAAGAAAACTAGTTTATTTTAAATATATTTTTGGAAAAGAAATTATTTTCAATTTTGTTACAATATTTTTTTTATTTTTCATATTTTCAAAACTTTTACATATATATATATATATATATATATTTCCTTTAACTATGTTTTAATCCATTTATTTTTGTACAGTTAAGGTCAAAAATATAAATTTTCTACTTTATTATGGAAATCCATACGTAAAAACATCTTATTATTTCAAAATTAAACCACATTTGCAACTAGAATGCTTGTAAGATAAAAAGAAAACAAAAGAATTTTGAAAGATCTGTTAAAATAAAATAAATAAAAAAAAAATCTAAAAATATGTGAAATCAATAGATTATTAAGAATTCATAAGGGGAGTAGCGTGAACATCACTATAAATTTTCAAAAAATAGCTTTCTAATGTAGCTAATTATAATTATTATATACATATCTTTTACTTTCAAATATAATTTCCAACAACTTAAAATTATGTAGTTAAAAAAAATGACAGAAGTCAAGTTTGATAATTGTTTAGCTGTTCTTTTTCTGTATGTAAATATTTTTGTATATTGTAACCATATACATATACCATATAACAGTCATACATTATGCAATATGTAACATGTCTAAACATATATGTAATATTATAATACATAAATAAAATCATAATTATTATTGTAATACGATCTGGCTAATAATGTAGTAATTAAGTCGTCGACCTTCCAATCGAAATGACTCAATGGCTCAAACTCCTGATTAGATCGTATTATTATTATTATATAATATTAGTAATATAGATCGTAATAAATAATTAATATCGTAATATAAAATAAATAATTTTTGTATAAGATAATAGATGGCGCACACTACACGCATATAATACGCATATAATAACGGCTTTATGAAAATTTTAATTAAAAAGAATCTGAAGCTTAAGTCAAATTCAAATATGAATAATAATTGATACTTAGCGGTGACCTATATATTCCTCATATACAGTAAAAATGGAAAGTTATAGTCATTTGATTGATTGATTGATTTGATTTCTGATAATACGATTCAAGTATTTCATCCATTTTATTGAAATAAGATTAAAATTATATCACATTTAAAAAAAGTTAAAATCAATTTTTCATTAGATTTTCTTATTTTAATAAAAAATTAAAATGCAAAAAAATTAAAATAAAGAAAAAAAATTTTTTCCACAACTGTTATATGATTTTTGAAATTTTAAATCTATTTAAAAAGATTTATTTCTTTACTTATTGTATTTTATTATACTTATGTACAGTTAGTTACAAATGCACGAATATAATAAAGATTATCCAGATTAATTTCATATTTTCTTATTTTCTTTGTAATATGATAAATGGTTTAATGTTATATTATAAAAAGAACCAAACCAAGTAGACCTCTTCAATAGCATAATATATATTATATTATGTAGCAAAAAGAAAATTTTATTTTACTAAAAAATATTAGTATTAATATCTTATTTTAAATCTAAAAAAAAAAACAAAAAAAAAAAAAAAAAATTGTGGTTTGTTAGGATTTATTGTCCTTGGGTTACAAATTTTAATTTGTTAGTGGGAAAAAAAACTTATGTAATCTTCTTTGTTTTTTTTTTTTTTGGAAAGCATATGAATATGAATATGAAAAACACACAAAAATGAAAAAAAAGTAATTTTAGAATAATAATGTCTAAAAATTAAAATAAAAAAAAAAAAAAAAATTGTTTGAATGAAACAAAAGATATAATATAAGAAAAAAAAAAAGAAAATTAAAACAATCTGTATTAGATACCTAAGAGTAATTTATCTTTTTCCTTTTTTTTTTTTTTTTTCTGTTATGTGAAAAAGTATTTCTAAAAGTAATTTAAAATTTTAAAGAGAAGAGTTAATTTTCTTTTTCATAGAATTAAAATCTAAGTATAATGAAGTATAGAATAAAATTTAAGATTTTACATTATGATATAAATGTTATAAATAAAATATTTTACAATTTCCATTTTGTAAAAAAAATTGTACAAAAAAAAAAAAAAAAATTAAATGAACTGACAAAAAATTTTCTACATAATATAAAAATTGAAGCTGACTTTTTCAATATGAATCCTTTTATTATTTTCATCATTCTTTTAAAATTTAAAATTTTTATTTATTAAAATCAAAAGGTAAAAATATAATGTTGTAAAATTAAAAATTTAGGACAATATTTATGATAAAATCAGTTTTATTTGTTTTTGAAAAGCAAATTTTTATATATTATATAATATATAGATACATAATGATTATGAAACCTATATGATCAATTTGTTGCAAATATTCTATCAACCTATTCCTATACTTTCAAAATATGTCAAAGAAACATTATTGAGGTAATTAATAATTTCAAAAAGTTTTAAACAGTTAAAAAAATAATTCTAAAGGGTTTATTACATGATACAATTGTTGATTAGGTATTGTATCAATTTGTTGTATCAATTAAGCGACTGTTGTATAATAATTGTATTGTATATTTACTATATTGTATTGAAACAATATTGATCGGTTGAATAGTTTGAATGTGCAACCGCCTGTTACATACAACGATTGATGAATTGTGGCATTAATTTGTAAAAATCACCCGACTGTTGAACAACATTTTTATTGTATATTTGCTATATTGATAACAGTTGAAAGAATATTGATCGGTTGTATGAACAATCCTTGTATTGTATATTTGCTATATTGATAACAGTTGAAATATAATAGATCGATTAAATGGTCTGAATGTTCAACCGCTTTTTCGTATATTTTGAATTGTTTAATTACTAAACGGATTTTATTATTATTTACAATTCTTAATGTAAACATTAATGTTTTATTTTTATATAAATACTAAAATAATTTACTCTATTGGTATGGAAGTTTTTGATTAAAATATAGTTTCCCTTCAATAGTTCTAAGACACAGTTTGCCGAGTTCCAAGCGTAAAAAATGCTTATATAAAATAAAGCATTTTTAGAATCTTTTAATTGAAAAGTTAAACGATGAAAGTATAAATATTTTTGTTGAACTAAACTTGGATTGTGTAGGTATTTTAGCAATGTCACATCGACACAACATCGTACTTTCATTTTAGCTTAATTCATCCGTTAAATCATCTTTTGTATTGTTAAATGAGCGATTCAGATCTGTTTTATACTATTGGATTTAAATTACCTTAGTTACAATTTCTTTAATAGTTTTATAAAGTCTATGTTGGTTTTTCAGTTAAAAATTAAATATCCTTCTTAATAAAAAAATTCAAAGAGTCAGTTTGCCTAAATTCATTTCTCAAACAGATATTTAGTCTAATGCTATTAGACCAAAGGGATCTATAACAAAATACAACTTCACAAAAAGACTTTTAGCAAAATGGACATTTCGCAAAAAGGATTTTAAAATAATAATACTTAAAAAATAAAACATGCATCATTGTTAAAATATGTATGTATGTATGTAAAACAATGTAGAATGTAAACCAACGGTTTTTAAAAGCGCACATTTCCAAAACTCGATACAAACTGTTTAGAATTGTGACTTGCATAAAAATTTGAAAATTTCATGTAATAAGAAAAAACGTGAAAATCGGACATTTTTGAAATTTTGAGGGGCCGTAAGTCCGGAATCCTATATAACTAAGAAAAGCCGTTAACACACGTAAAAATATATTATTGAACCTTTAATTTCCATGTCTTGCCGAAGAAAAATTTTCACAGGTGCCTAAGTTACAGATGTCTAAAAATAGCAAATTTTCAATTTTTCAGGCGTAATAACTCTTAGAGAGGGGTTGCTACCAAAAAATTAAACTAATTCTAAAAGTTCTTTCTTGTCTCAAAATTGCAAGCCTCTATCTAAAATCGTGCTGGAGTTATGAAAGTAGAAAAATCATGCAAAATTTGATTTTCACATAACGGTACATTTAAATACTAAATTTAAAAAAATTGTATAATTTTGATATTAATAAAGTTGATATTAATGAAGTTAAAAAAATACCTGTCGAATGACGTTTTCAGATTGAAAAAATCTTAAGCAGAACATAAGATATATGCATTTAAAAATAGGGCTTTTTCAAAGTTTGAAGGGCTGTAGCTCCGTAATGGATGGGGCTACATGAAAAAGTTGTGCCACAAAATTATTTTTTTTATGAGACCTACCCATGGTTAAAATTTTTTTTCTCTATCTTTAACGGTGTAGAAGTTTTGTAAACAGACGGACGGACGGACGGACAGAGTGAAACTAATAAGCACATTTTTTCAAAATTTTTTTTTGGAAATGTGCTAAAAATTATTACGGATGAGTGATTTTTTTTTTAAATGCATTTCTCTGCCACATAAATGTGGACAGGAAATTACACAGCCTTCTTGTTCAGGTCACATGTACAGCCACCATGTCGTAAGAGGGAATAACTCTTACGACGTCTCTGGGATTCAAACCCAAACCCCCTAGGTGTTTACAGCGCTCTTACCTACTAGCCACCGAGACCCCAAGAGTGATTTCAGAGTTCGTTACAAAATCTGGCTTATAGGCTTTTCCAGAATACATATTATAACTTTTGCTAAATATATTTGTTTGTTAAATATCTTTTAGCGACGTGTCATATTATATCAAATGGAAAGTTGAAAAATGTTAATTTTGACGAAATATATGAGGCAAAATGACGTTTTGCAATTAAGAATTCGACTAATTGTACATAAACCGCAAAAAATTATTTCCTAAAATATTTAAAAATGAAATATCTTAAACACAGAAAATGTTTTACTTCTAATAAAGTAATTTATAAATTTCCTATTTAATTTAAAATTATTGTTTATTTTTTATTTTAAAAATATTCAATTGTAACAATTGTATATTGAATAAAAATCATAGGACGTAATAATAAAATTTTTAGTCAAAATATTTTGAAAACATGCTAAAGTACTCGTATATAAAGTTTTTTTTTTAATAATATTGTTAAAATTATACAACAGGAAATGGTAAAAATTCTAGGCAAAAGATAATTTTGTGTATTTACATATTGTATTTAATTGAGCAGTTAAATTGTATGGTTAAAAATTATTTCAATAAATTTGTGAATCAAATATTGATTTTACGAAATTCATTTAAAATTGCCTTGTTGTTTTTTAGCTTTAATAAACCGAAACTTTATTTTATTTTTTATTTTTTTTTTTCTTTCCAATTTTAATTTATTAGGATTTATGACTATACTACAAAAAGAATTATAACAGTTATTTATACAATTATTAGGTATGTAAAAAAGAAAAGTGATTAAGAACAATCTTTTGTATTGAAGTGCTACGAATACTCGTATCTCAACATTTCGTTTTTTTTCAGAATTTTGATATTTAAAATCAACTTTTTTAAAACCTGGTTTTATTAAAATTTTTTTTTCTTAAAAACTCGTTTTGATAGGCCAGCTATAGATTTCAATTTAATTCTAGTTATAGGTATGTATTTAGGGTGATAATAAATAGAGCGAAAGTAAATTGCTGGAATAAGATTAAATAAAAATCTAGGAAATTTGAGGTGTTTCTTTTTTATTCCAGCAATTTACTTTTATATTATAACAGTCCAAAATGCTTGCACTAGCAATTCACTTTTATATCATAACAGTCCAAAATGCTTGCACTAGCAATTCACTTTTATATTATAACAGTCCAAAAAGTTAAAGTTTTGCAATCAATTTTATTTTCTACTTTTTAGGGGGCGAATTCGGTTTCGATAAAAGCATATTTTAAAAAATATTTTTTATACATTATTTTATTTTATACTTTTAGTTTTAAAAGAAACATAATTTGAATTTAAAAAAAGATTGGATATTTTTTATTCACACATACCTACATTATTGTTTCTGATATAAAATACGTTTTACAATTTTATACCAAATGTTTAAGTAAATTAAGAGACGTTAAATCGATCGCATTACAGCAAGAGTAAAATTTTTTTATTCCAGTAACTCATAAATAATGAAAGTACCTCGAAGAGTAAAATATGTACTAAAATACTGTGATTATAATTTATAAATATTACAATCCAATTTTAGTTGAAGCAACATTTCTAACACATATGAAAATGATATATGTACATAAATGTATTTTACTGTATATTTCTATAGTATACTATTAGTATTATACCGTACATCCAAACAAACATCTAACCTTGAACACCTACTTAATCGCTTAATAAGATCATGCAGTAAAAAATGTTGACAAATATCTTGATTTAAATTGTAAACAAATGGAGCGGAACAAAATAATTTAGAAAATTAGTTTAACATAATATTATGTACGTACGTACATACTTTCATACGTAGTTTTAATTTTTTGTGTTGACAAAATTTTGTTTGTAAATCATAACTCGTAATGGGCAAAAGCATAATTTTGAAATGATCTTTACTTTTTATATTCTTTACTATGTGTATATATACAAAAAAAAAATTATGTATGTATATATGTAGTTTGAATTTGGGAATTGGAATTATTTTGAATACAATTTTATATGTATATCTATTGACACAATATACATAATAAATGTTCCTAAATAAAACACATAAAACATTAAGGGTATTCACGAGTTGATGCAAAAGTGCAAATTTTTTTTGCACCGTGGCACATATTTGCACCAACTCGTGAACAACCCTAGCATGAATTTTTATTGAACTGTCAAATATCGTTGATGTGCTTGTTTTGTTTACATAAAAATTTAATATGCTTACCAAAAATTTCAGATATTTGTATATCTTCATATGCTTGACTAAATAAATAATCAGAAATAATTTTTTTCCCACTTTTTTTAAGCATTTTTTAAATTTTTATCTAATATAACGCTTACAAAAAATATATAAACAAAGTTTTGCAATGGTCTTGCACAAATATGCAATAGGGTTTAGGTCTTGCATAGTCTTGCAAAATTTTGCACATTTTTATACATCAAAACAACAACAAATTGTGCACTTTAACTGTCAAAAATTGAAATATGCTACGGTGCAAAATTTTGCACTTGTGCAAGACCACTTTGCACCAACTCGTGAATACCCTTATTAATTTTTAACGCCATGCATATTCAATATGCAATAAAGAATGTTGACAACAAATAAGTATTCTGATTTAAATTCTAAACAAATGTTTTAAAACAAAATAATTTAGCAACATAAAAATATTGTAATATACAAACAAATGTTTTAAAACAAAATAATTTAGCAACATAAAAATATTGTACCTATATAATTTGTGTTTTGCTAAATGCTAATACAAAACACAATATGTGCACATCAAGATTGATTGAACTTAATTATTATAGGAGGAAAGATCAAATAATATGTGTATATTATACATAAAATTTTATTAAAAAAATATTGATGAATACAGTTAACAAAAAAAAAAAAAAATATACGTACATGAATTGGATTCGAACCACATTACCCTTAAAACCTGTACACTCTCCTCTGCACTATACAACACTTAAATATTTTCTGAACATATTACGAACATAAAATCTTAAGTTTTAACCATGCATATTCAATATGCATTAAAAAATGTTGACAGCAAATATTTTGATTTAAATACTAAACAAATGTTGTAAACAAAATAATTTATCAACATACATAAAAATATTGTATGTATTGTGTTTTGCTAATACAAAACACCATGTGCAATGGACATCAATATTATACTATTATAGGAGAAAAGATCAAAAATATATTGCGTGTGTATTGTATGCATGAATTTAGAGATAAAAATTTAAGTTTTAAATTCATATATATACAAAATATACACATATTTTATTCAAAAAATGTTGATGAATAGATAGTTAAAAAAAAAAAGAAAGTTGCATGTGAACTGGATTCGAACAAGATGACCTCCACTTTTGAAACCTGCACACTTTCCTCTGCCCCATACAGCACTTACAAATGTTGCTAACAGATTACGAAGATAATAAAAAGCGTGACAGAATGAATAAATATATAAATAAACCGACACCGACGAGTTAATATAAAAGCATATAATAAAAAAAAAATTTAAATAAATTGGATATACCCAAATTATAATTTTATTTGGAATTCTTGTATTTGTTGGTAATTCTAATATTTATAAAAAAATATATTTGGTAACTTGGATATTTTTAACTTAATTATTAATCAAATGAAGAAAACTCCTTTTAAAAATATGAAAAACTTTTTCTTAAAGATTCAATGATGATGATTTATTTTAAGAAATCCTTTGTAGTGTCATTAACATTTTATGTATATATGAACAATTTAGGATATAAATAATTTTTTCCTTGTATATAAGATAATTTCAGTATAGAAAATTAAAATCAAAATATTATTATGTAAATAGTAGAACAAAGAAAATACAAATACATTTTCATTTTCATTTTAACAAATTATACCAAATCTTAATATTATTATTACGAATAAAATAATAATACCTATACAGTTTCTAACAAAAATTATTATCTTAATTTTATTCATTTTTGTCGCATCCTTAGGCTTATAATAAAAAAAAACAAAACTTTTTTACCTCTTCTCCTCTTCTTCGACTTATAAACAAAAAAAAAAAAAAAAATTTTGTCATTTGTTATGGTTTTTTTCAACTCATCAGAAAATATTATATTCTAATAAAAACCAATCCTAGAAAATAATATAATATCTACCTGTCTTTTACATTATATATATAAGCATAATAATACATCATCCTTATAAAAAATTATTACAATACAACATACATATCATATTATATTTCTTTCAAATAACACACAAAAAAAAAAAAAAAAAATATTAAAATGTACGGAAAATTCTTAACAATTTTCTTTCTAGTAATTTTATTTTTTTTTTTTTTTTTTTGTTCAGTTTACAACAGAAGAAAAAAAAAAATTGATAGTTGTTGTACACCTATGTCAAGTAAAATAATATTAAAACGACAAAAAAAAAAAAAAAATACAAAACATAACATTTTACCATTTTTATTCAGAAACATGATTTTACTTCAACTCAATTCACAATTCTTGACTTAAAATATATATTATACCATTATAGCAATAGGAAAAACAAAACCTGGAAATGCAATAAAACAAAATTTTTGTATAAAAACGAAAAAAAAAAAATACAGCTTGAGACAAGCATTATTATAACGTAAAAAAAAAAGAAAAGCAAGTAAATAAAAAAAGGATAAGTATCGCATAAAAAATGTCCTGAAAAGTCGTTTTTTTTTTTATTGTTTTGTTTTTTCTGTCTTTTAAGAATACTTTTCGGTTTAAATAATATTCAATGCCGAAATGATATCTCTTCTTCCGCATACTTTTTTTTTGTATTTTTTTTTTTTTTTACTCGCCTGTATAACAGATAATGAATAAACTACGACTAGAATATACTGGTATTCATATTAATAATAATGCATAATATTGTACTTGTACTTTAGTTAGTTGCACTTAAAAAAAATTTATTTTGTTGTTTTTTTTTTTTGTTTTTTATTTTTCTATTTTTGTGAATCTATTTGTTAGGGTTGCTAAATATTATGTTTTTTATTATAATACTAACGAGACGTTAAACATAGCTGCATCTTATCATGAATTCTATTGAACGTATAATTAACGTAGTTTTAAAATATGTAAAAGATGGAAGTTGAAGGAAATGGAATTATTTCCTGATAATGTTATACAGCTGGTGTCTCAAAGCATAATCACGAAACTTCTAACATTATCAGAAAATATCGATCTTAAAAAAATTTTATACGAAATAAATATTAAGTATATTGCAAGTAAGGAGAAAATAAATTAATATCTACAAAAAAGAAATTTAAAAATATAACAGACCAGGAAATTGAAAGATCCAACAAAAAAATAAAAGAAATACTAGTATCAAAAATTAAATAATAGTTAAATTTAAAAAAAAAGGAGCTATATAGAAACCTAACATCATTCATTTAAGTATAGAAGTATAGAATCATTCACATAAATATCATATGGAAAAGAGGGAAAAAGGAGCGCAATGAAAATATGATGAGATTATTTTCGCATTTTATGATACGAAAATACAAAAAATAATTCAAATTCTCGTCAAAAGAGTATTAAAAATATGTAAGAGTATGTACTTAATAATGATTATGATCATAGCTATCAATGGAAAGAAATTGGGTTACTTTGATTAATAAGAGAAGAGAATTACCGATTATTACGTTATGATTTTTTAGGAAAAAACAATGCATTCTAAAAGTATCGTAAAAAGAGATGGATTAAATAATCTATTTGTATCGTCAGTGTAAATAATGTGTTAATTTCATGTTGCAAGACGAGGACTGAGTAAAAACAAAATTACCTTTTCTTTTCTAATAGAGCATTTTTTTTTCGTAAAGGATGTAGAAATCTTCTAAAGACACCAAGAATTCTCCCTTGGTAGTGGCAGATTCTTACTACCTAAACCCACCACCCCCCTTTAGCTAATATAATGGGATGAAACTCCTACCTGCTAACGCAGTATATTGGCTAGGGAATAGGGATAGGACAGGATTGAACAATAGGATGCGGAAACAATAAATTGGGAGTGGGCCTGTAAACAGCATAAATTATATTCACGTTTTTTTAATAATTTTGTACGTTTAATTTTCTAAGTGTACAATAAACCATATAACCAGAATTTGAGTTAACATCAACCTGTCAGTATATTTTACTTTTCAAAGTAATTGAATACAAAAAAGTGGAAATAAAATTTGAAGTCAAGAATATCTTTGAATTTGAGTTAACAGCAACCTTAATACACTGCATAATGGCAGTAATTTCTTTGTTGTTTTTTTTTTTTTTTTTATATGATATATATATAATATATTTTATATTATATAAAAAAATGTATATTATGTACTGGCACATATGTAAATACACCTTTCATCAAGGTAATGCGTAAAATTTTGTGTCTACTATAAATGTTTTTTCCTCTGAAATTTTATACAAATGATTTTGTATTTTGTATAAGGATATTTATATTAATACAAGAATTCAAATCAAAATAAAAAAAAAAAATAAAATAAAACAAAATATTACCGCATTCGCTGACTGAAAAAGGAAATAAAAGGATCCTTCATTTTCTTAGTTATGAAAAAAAAAATATATAAAAACGTGACTTTTTTCTAGTCGAGGTGAAAATTTACTTTGTTTCAGTCACGTTTCATATAGAAAAAATAACAATAACAAAAAAAAAAAACAACAACAAAATCAAAAACAATGAATGAAGACAAAAAGAAAAGGAGGAAATTTTTATAATTTATTAAAAGTAAATTTTTTAGTAGGATTTTTGCTTTCTAATTTTTTTTTTTTTTGCACTGAATTCGTAATCTAAAATAATGCTTTTCAAAAACGAAAGGGTTAAAAAAAAAAATTTCTATTTCGTATAAAATTAAGAAAATCGGCTGCAATAACAAAACAAATTTTCTTTTTAAATAAAAATAAAAAAAAACAAAACGAAATATATCTCATTCTTTTCAAGGATTTGTTTTTTTATTTATTATATACGTTTTTTAATAATATGTTTATTATAAAATACAGTCGAATATTTATTTATGTTATATCATATCTCTTAATTAGCTTAAAATTGCAAAAAAAAAAAAAAAAAAAAACTTGTAAGGTTTAAACATTTTATTAGGTAAACAATTTATAATAAAATAACCTGATAAGTTCGTACATAGAATTTTATGTATATTATATGTATAAATGATCGAAACAATAACATCTTATAACATCTAACAGCAAATTTTAACAGTTTAGCAGTTTTTTGATAATTAATTTAAAGAATATGTTAAAAATGGAAATGTAATGCTCGTAGTATAATTGTGTGTCAAGATTCGGGTTCAAAGAAGTATCATTCTCCTATTAAATTATCTCTTATTCTAGAATCTGCATATACATATTATGTACATACATATTCTGAAAAATTTCTGCAAAAATGCCCCGTTTACATTAGACATACCTAACCGACAATATAAGCTCATTCATTTAAAAAGATTGTTCGACTCTGCAAAAACGCACTGCTCTAATTGAACTTTGAACCAATAAAAATAAGATTTTTTGGGAAATCAAAATTTCAAAAAAATAAAGAAGTCTTTCTAAAACAAGATTTCATTTTTTACTGTATAAAATGTTACTAAACATTTGTTTGTATTGCTTTTGATTAACAGCCGTTCAGTCGAAAATAAATTGAATATTGATAGAAATTTATTTTGTGTTCATTGCTTTGTAGCGTCATTTTTTTATTATTGTATTGTCAAAGTGTATGTATGTATGCTTACTCAGATATTGTCTCTTGATAATAGAAATAGTGTTCGAAACGAACATTAAAATAAAATATGTCATTTGACTATTTAAGTTGCATAACATAAGGATTGCAAATGACAATTTTTTTACGTTCACACTGCTATAGACAGGATGTAGATTGTACAAATTACACAATACCAAAGGAGTCATAATCTTCACATAACCCTT
The DNA here is from genome assembly GCA_947095535.1 of Poecilobothrus nobilitatus. NCBI lineage: Eukaryota > Metazoa > Arthropoda > Insecta > Diptera > Dolichopodidae > Poecilobothrus > Poecilobothrus nobilitatus. The sequence continues at coordinate 319,231,563 of OX352772.1, read as the reverse complement.
CCTGTTCAGACGTGGATGTAAATGTTGTAAGAGGGGATAACTCTTATGACGTTTATGGGATTCGAACGCACACTCTCCTCGGTGTTTACATAGTATTTTATACGCTCTTATCCACTAGGCCACCGAGGTCTCACTGCAATTTAAATAATTATAATTAAATAAATTATCTAGTGATAAGTCTAACTAAAATTGGAACTAAGAGATATGAAAAAAATTTCCTTAAGAGATACGATAAAAAAATGGTTAATATGCGGTATTTTTAAGGTTTCTTTAATCTAAATTCGTCTGTATATAGATATACGTTATTTTATCAATAAATATTATTATATATGTGTATATAAGAAATATTTAAGGTATCTATAATGTAAATCTATCCGTAATTTGATGAGAATTTATTTTATATACAAGTTCAAACATTATAATAATACATAATAATATAGTACATGAAATTTACAAGAAGGTGAAAGGTGGTTATTTGTATTCTTTTCTGTAAATTGATATCGATTTTAGCTTCTTTTTTTTTTTTTTTGTTGTTTATATTTTCTGACAATATTTTGTTTTTTTTTTTTTTTTTAGTACCTACATAATATATCTTATTATATCATATACATAGATATATATATATGAACATAATATGTTATAAAATATATTATATATTTATGTTGTATTTACTATATATAGTTAAATACTTCAATGCATAATATGTAGCAGTTTACTATATTTATTTAAAATATAAAATGGTATTATATTATGTGTTAAATTTGGATGGAGGTTTTAAATTGGATATTTTAATAAATTAAAGAGATATTATTGTCAGGAAAAGAAAAAACAAAAAAAAAAAAACCTAATGATAATAATAAGAAAAATATGCTAGATATATAATATGTATCTATATAGAAAATATCTAAAAGAATATAATACATAAAACTAAAAGAAAAATTTTCACATTGAAAAGTAATCTTCAAGTATAATATAATATAAAGATAAGTAATTGATTATAATAAATTTGTTCGATCAATATAATAGGTACATATATGTAAAATTTTGTAATAGATAATCTTTTTTTTTTTTTTTTACAGTTTTTAAAAAAACGACTCTCTATACTCTACATTTTAAAAATTAAAGAAGAAACAGATCAGAAACTTATAGATAAAATACATTAGTATTGATTTTATAATTTAGAAGAAGAAAAAAGTAAAAAGCAAAATAAAAACTTTATTTTTAAAGTGTTTTAAAGACAAATTTAAAGTGTTATATTGGTATACCTTTACCTAATTTAAGAAAAATTCAATCTATAATTTATAGAACATTTTTCATGGAAAAAATTTTAATTGCTAAAGTAAATTTTTTTTTTTTTTTACGTAAATTTACTTAAATGAGGAATAAAAATGTTATACTGAATTACAGAGAAAAAAAATTAAATGTAGTTTAATTACAATTTTAAACCAAAATGTTCAGTTTAATTTAATTCAATTGTTAACTATTACTGTTAATAAACTGGGTCTCAATTAATGTAATACAGAAACAATCAGATTCATTTTCGTTATATTTTAACTTTTATTAATTTGATTTAAGTATTTTAAACTAAGATTTTATATTAAATTATTTTTTATATTAAAAACAAATTCATTGTAAGCTTTCAATAAAAATAGACATAGGTACATACATATACATTTAATTTAATAAAAAAAACTTTCATAGATATATTTAGGAATCTATTTTCAATTCATGGAATTATGGAACTTATACATTTAAAATACATATTATATAGGGTGTTTCTGACTCCAGAGGTTTTCCGAGATATAACCCCTCATATCTCGGAAAACTTCTGGAGTTTGTTGATATGAGGGGTTATATCTCGGAAAATCTCTGGAGTCAGAAACACGCTATATAATATGTATTTTAAATGTATGAGTTCCATAATTCCATGAATTGAAAAAAATATGAAGGGATATGAAGAATGTCTCAAAAACGGTTACAATTTACTCTACAAAATGCATGTTTTTTTATCTCCTTATAGCAACCCGTTCAAAAGTTATAGATTTTTTTATGAAAAGTGGGTAAAACATATTTAACCTCTCATATCGCAAAAAGGGTCCAGAATAGACCACCCTCTCCAATACAATTTTTTATTCATCTCGACATACCCAATCATCTATTTCAAGGAGGACCATCGAGTCGGACACACCCTGTATATTAACATTATTATATTCATTGAATTTATTGTGCTAATAATGTCAATTATTGCTAATTTTTATATAAATCATCAAGTACAAAATCTTTTTTTTTGGTTTTGTGGGAATGAAAAGAAAACCAAAGCAATATAGACATTTCAATTAAAAATTTAATTATGGATATGAAAATAATTTATTTTAATTTTATTTCCAACAAAAATATTTTTCTTTTTAGGACATTTTTCAAAAAAATGTTTGAAAATGTGCTTATTAATTTCACTATATTTTTACTTCATCCGTCACCCTGTTTATAAAACTTCTAGAATGTTTTAGATAAAGCAATAAAATAGGTCTCAATAGAAAATTAATTTTTTGATACATCTTTTTCAGATAATCCCATGCGGTATGGAAATCCAGTTTCTGAAAGTTGGTAAAACATCTATTTTCAAAAGTTTATTATATGTTAAGTTCTGCTTAATGTAAGTTCTGCTTTCTGCTTAAGAATATTTTGTCAATGGTTCCAACATATTTTGCGAATGCTTTTAGTCAAAAATTTAAAATTTTGAAAGACAGAAGATTTTTTTAAAATAAAAATAACTGATCCGAGAAAAAAAAATATTTTTTTTTTTCATTTTCCTTATTAAAGTTGTTATTAAATGTCAAATATTGAAAGTTCGTGTCAATTTCGTAAAAAACTCATGCCAATTTATTGCAAGACACAAAATCTTCACAAAATTCAAAAAAATAACTTTACATTTAGAACAGCTTTTTTTAATTGGATAAGATTTCCATAAAAATAAAAAAAAATTTCTTTTCACTTTAATTATGTAAAAAATTCTAAAAAAAAATTGCAAATTTTAGTGCAACTCACAATTTATTTGTTGTGATCTTTTTGTCTCTTTTAAAAATGGGTACACCTTAAAACCTATGGTTTTTTATAGCCTTATTTTTGAGTTATTTTTGCTAATGCTTTTTCATGATTTTTCATTGAAATATTCTGACATATGTATGTAGGTTATATGATTCTAATCAATCAATAAATTTTTTTTACATTTTTCAAATTTATTTTCGAATAATTTCGATTTTATATTGAATAAATAATAAACTGCATATTGTAAAAATGAAATATATGTATATTTTAATTTATTATTTCAAAAAAAAAAAAAAACATCGAAAACATTTTATAATTAAGGTAAAAATATTTTTACCCGTAATTTGGTAATTTTCTTATCAAAAAATTAATAAAATAATTTATATTTATTTAAATATTTTTTTAAAGATTTTTTTTTTTTATATTATATCGTGCAGATATAAATATTTGCCGATATTTTTAGGTCCCTTTTGCCTTTAGCATGTGGGCCATCTCGGTACAAGTATTCAATTATAATTATATTTAATATTTTGTTTATATTATTTTATTATATTTTATATAAACGATTGTCACTGGTATATAAATTAAGAAATTTCAAGTTTATGGAACTAATGTCTTTTTAAATGAACTTAAGTACCATTGAACTTATAATCATTTCTAAATGGATTTAAATTCATAAATTCAAGTAGTATCCAACTAATGGATACTTTTAGTTGGAAGTCAAGCCTCAAATAAAACGGCCATAAGTTTCACTTTTCTAATATGTATGTAAATCAAATAATTGGGAAGGACTTTAGAATTGGTTGTAAAATAAGGGTTACACCCTATACCAGAATCTAAAATTCTTTCTAAATCAGAATCTCCGCCTTCATTATATTTATATATATGAATATAATATGTAAATATTGCTGAAAAAAAGTAATTCCTTTATTTTGAATCTAAATCCTAAAATGCGTCCTAGTTCTCTATTTTTATGGAACTTAAGCCCATTTAAAAATGGATTTTACTTAAGTCCATCACGGAAGTTATGCCCGTGGAAATTAAGTCATCCCTCCTATATTATATTCACAGTTGAAAGCATTGGATGCGTGCAGTTGAGTAAAATAAGTGTTTTAAATTTATTAAATCGCTTTAAGCAATTTTTTACTGAACTTTTTTTTTTAAGTGCTTAAATAAATTGCTTTATAAATTTTACAGCAAAAAAAAAAAAAAAAATTATGCTTAATCGATTTACTTTTAAAAAAAAATTTTTAAAAATTAAAATTATTAAACAAATATTTAAATTTTACTGGAAAACGTTCAGCAAAATTGAAAGCGTTGTAATTATCATCATTGCTTCATTTAATTGAACGAAACCATTATTTTTATAAAATAAAAAAAAAAAATTTTTTAAGTCAAAAAATTTAAAACTTCAACTAAAATAATTTTCAAATAAATAAAAGACTTCCAAATTAAAACAAACAAAAAAAAAACGTTTCGGTAGAGAATTTTCTTTATTCTTTAATACAGTATTTTATCTAAAATTACCTGTCACTCTTAAATCTTCATAGGTATATAAACTTTTATAATTTAAAATTTATATTTATTTTTTTTCAATTTAATTCAATAAACATTTTCTCAAAAAAAAAAATAAATAAATAAAAGTAAAAATTACTTAAAAAACAAAAACAATTTAATTATATTGACCTTAAGAGGATAAAGTACGAAAAAAAAAAAAAACTGACCCAAAAGAAATATAAAAGGAAAAAATTCCAAAAATATATAAAGAAAACCTCTCAAGATCCTAAGATCCTCTCAACTCAATTACTTAATTGCCTCCCATTACATTCGCCACCATAATTTTTTTTTTTTTTTTTTTTTTTTTAGTTACAATTCACTAGATACTATCTGTTAAATAATATTATTTACTGACGAGTCTTTATTCAATTTAGTAAGGAAAAACAGAAAAAAAAAAAAAAAAAAATTTGGATTGTTATGCAAACTATTTTATCCTGAAAACTTTGAAAGTATCTTCAAAAGAAAAAAGAAAAACTTTGAAAAAAGAAAATGCTTAAATGCTTGGGCAATTTATAAATTTACTATAGAAAGAGTAAAAAGAGTCTTTTGTTTGAATTTTTTTCTTTTTAGATGTGCATTCTAAACAAACTTACATATATACTTATACATAATATATATGCATATACCTAGAAATATTTGAGACATTGTGTAGGTAGTTTATGTACTCGTAGTCTTTTATAAAATATTTTTTTAGAAAAAGGAAAAAGATGTGTACAGTGTTTGTTTATTTATTTATTTATTTATTTTAGTTTTCTTTTCTTTTTTCTTTTTTTTTTTTTTTTTGCATTTTTAACATTTTCAAAATGTTAGCAAAGCAATTATTCTGAATTTAACAATTAAAAAAGATAATGAACCAAGAATCTATATATATATATATTATACAAATATACATACACAACATATTTAAATTATTAGGAAAAAAGTTCAAAAGTTTTTATTTTATTTGCTTTTTTCTGTTATTGGCTCTGGCAGCCCTTATTAAAAAAAGCACTCAGCTTTAAAATTTAGATATAAAGTCGTATATTATATAAAAAATAAATCTGAGAATTTTTAAAAGAAAAAAAAAAGCTAATAATTTCATTGTAAATATTCATCGAGATAAATATGGAAAAAAAAAAGAAAAATCTCTGTTAGTTTAAACTGATGGCAATACTTTTAAGTAAAATACAAATAAAAAATTTAAACAAACAAAAATAACAAAAAAATATCCAAATAATTTTATCTAAATAACTTCTTTTTTTTTTTAATTTTTGCACACATAAAAAGTAGATTTTCATTTAGAGAAACCCCCTTTTCGGTAACAGATTTTTATTTTGAATTAAATTCTGGAAAATGCTACACAGATATTATTAAACGGTTGTAAAATTAATTTGGCGTTTCGTTATACCCCTTAAATTTTTCCCTGTAATTTCTAGAAGTTTCTATCACAAGCGTGTATTTCATTTGTCTGAATTTCATATTATAAAAAAATATATATTATATAATTATTCTGTAAAAGGCGTATAACTATGATTTTAAATTCATTAAAGTCCCTCTTAATTCAAATTCTCAGTATTATATAAATATTCTGGATAAAGTGTACAGCCCTGGGTTTTAAATGCAACTCTAAAATCTCTCCTAATTTAAAATGAAATACAGGCAAACGTGTAATGTCGTTTGAAATGATAATAGAGACAAATTGCAAGAAATACAGGCAAATGATATCATATGGGTAAATGAAATACATACATTTGTCACCCTGCCGATTACTAATTATTTTTTGTTTTAAAATTACTAGATGTCATAGCATGTCTTAGCAATGTCAAACACTTTTTTTCGTTACGCAAAAAAACTTAGGTTTCATAAAATTATGTTTAAATAGATATACACACATGTATATTGATATTTATACGTATTTAAAAATATGCACATACATATAGATAGGCTGGATTAAATAATATGAAGGAATAATATTCGTATTAACCGTCCCTTTCTAATATATTACTATTATAATGCTTTCTAGTTTTAACAGTAATTTTCTTTTGTTGTCAAAAATTGCCCTTTTAAGCTTATTTTTTATGCCACGACATATTTTTCTAATTTCTTATTATGGAACTCAGAACAGGTAAATAAAATCAAAGCTGAATGATTTTTTGAAAAAAAAAGCTTATAATATTGCTGAAACTATTTTTTTTTTGTATTCATCATCATATCATATATTTATTTTTCATCGATTTTTAATATAGCGAAAAAACACTGTGCAGTTTTTGCAAAACATTGCAATAGTATATGTATGTTATATGGTTTAATTTCTGATAAGCTCATAAAATCTTTTAAAGTTCTGTTTTCATCTTCAAATTTCTTTTAAATTTATATTAAATGACTGAGAGACTAACAAATAAATAAACCCAATAAAAAATATTTTCCTTATAGAAAAATAAAAGGAACCAAAATGATAAAAGTTTTTGTGTAAACAAACATACATACATATTACATATAGATACATAATATAATTGCACAATAAAATATTTTTTTTTTTTTCACTATTTAGTATTAGATATTTTAGTACTTGTGAGTTTTTATTTTTTTTTTTATTTCCTTAATTTTATTCTAATGCTTTGAAGCGTTTAACGGACAAAAATAAAAATGTTCACTATAGAAAAATAACTTGTAAAACACATTGTAAGGAATTTTCTTCGAGAATTTTAGAGAACAGAAAAATGCTTGTAATATTTTGTCGTGCTTTTTTTTTGGCATTAAATTTTGAAATCAAAAATTTTATGTAAGATTGCGTACATTATGGAATTAGATTTATCTACGAAATCCAACTTTATTAGATATAATTCTAATATTTTAAGTTGTTTTTTTTTTTTTTTTAAAGGTGAAGTCGTTTTATCAGTTTGAGTCCCATGCTCACCACTCATCAGTGAACATAAAAAAAACTTGTGTTAAGTTCCATGTGTATCACAGATGAATATCACTTAAATGTTTCAAAATTCCTCACTCACCGGTGAACATAAAAATAAACTTAAATAAACTTAAGTTCAAATGTATCAACAGTGAACATTTTTAAAGGTAAAAAACACTACATTAAATTGATTCAGACTTTTCAAAACAAGAACAGCAATGTTCAGCAATGTTCGCTTCACCGGTATACATTTGGGACTTCATATTTTTATGTTAATTGGTGAGCACGGGATTATGAAATATTTAAGTGATGTTCACCGGTGATACACGTGGGACTCAACGCATTATTAAACGACTACTTTTAGGTATTTGCTAAAAATCGGTTTTTCTTAAAATTAATTAGATAAGTTCATTTAAAAAGCAATATATCCTAAACTATTTTCGGAATCAACACAAACCATCTGATGCTAAGGACATATCCTAAAAGACTAGGCCGGCACAAAACAATCTGTAGAGGTTGGCAGTAGAAGGCAAAGACTGTATTACCTGACATTGTATTTCCAAAGAGTAGGAACCTTGGGAAAGAGTAAGAACCTTGGGAAATCTGAAGCGGTAATTTTTGACCATGGAAGCATTGTTCGATTCTTTAGGAACACTAGCTGGCTCGATCAGCCACTGTGATATAAACGAAAGCCTAATTAAATTAGGATATACAATGGATTGCAGAGACTAGTTGAAAGGATATAGTTATGTCTATATTTCTACTAAACAATAACAACAACAACAACTATTTTTAAACTAGACGGAACAAATAAATTTTAAAGTTTTAATTTAATTTAATTATAACAACTAATCATTTTCGATTTCAATACGACACTTTTCTTAACTTAACCAACTTAGACTAAAATTCTAGAAAATATCATAATATTCTAAAAATCTTTAAAAGGAAATTTCGATTGATTGTAGTAATTTTGAACTTTATTAATAACATTAAATACAAAATTCCACACGTGTATATTGAACACCATATGCTTTAAAAGTTTTTCTAAAGATTCTGTGTAAAGTTAAAGAAAACATTCACTATTTTGTTTATATAGTTTTTATTGATCTTAAATTTTTCTCTTTTCCATTTTCTTTCTTCAAAATTTCCTTAAAGGTTTTTCTCATATATTTAATAGGACAAATTATTTGCCAAAATTCAGTAAAAGGTTTTAGTAATTGTATTAAAGACTACATCTAATACTTCGTTCCAAAAATTTGTATTTTTTGTTTATATAATATTCTTTAATATTTTGCCATAGGATCCTGTTTAAAAAAACAAAAAAAATGGAAAATATTTGGATTGCGTCATCGGAAATTTCTTTCACATGAAAGTTTGTTTTTTTTCTATACCCTTATTTTTTTTTTTTTCGGTGTATTCAAGAAAAAAAACAAATATTTGTTTAAATTTTTCTCATTATACCTTTAAGAAAAAAAAAAATAAATAAAAACAAAACAAAACAGCAAAAGAAAAATTATTTTGAAAAGGTTGACTCAAAAAGGTTCTTCTTTTTCTTTCTTTTTTCGTTTCGAATTTTCATATAATTTTATTTCAAAAATTAACTCCGACTCTTGCTTGATTTTAAAACTTAAACTATTGCGTAAAATTTACAAAGATATAAGAAAAAAATATAGAAAAAAAAAAACGGATTTTTTTTTTTCTCTCTCTCTCTCTTAATTGGAATATCCGTTTCCTTTTTCAATTTCTTGTGTATAGTAATATTGTTAGAACGAGTCCAGAAATATAAACAAAATAGGAATAGGAAGGAAAAAAATAAAACTAAGAAATACAAAAGCTATAACAACTTATTAAAGGTAAAATGAATCAGTATATTTATGATTATTCTCAGTGTTTTTGAAAAAAAAAAAAAAAAAGAAAAACAGTTGTTATTACCGTTACTAATGGTTACTTAAATGATTTAAACTTCGTTTATAATATTTAAAAAGTTTTGCGTGAATTAATTTAAAGTAAAATTTAGTTTTACATACGTTGTACTTTTTATTATAAATTTTTTCTAAGATTTGCGTTTTAGTAACCAAAACTAAAATAAAAAAAATAACCTCGTTATATCGGTAATAGTCCTGTTGTTGTAGTTGTGTTAATAAAAAAATTTTCTAAACAGAATAATTTTATACTTTCTGATTAGAAATTAATCTATTATTTACAAAATCAGAATTTCATATAACCTAAAATATCTTAAAGTTTCCAACAAATTTTTTTTTTTATGTTTGTAAGGTTCTATTTTCTCTTTGAAATATTTTTGTGATAAGAATTTTCTTTAAAAAAAACAAAAAACAATATATTTTTTATGAAAATTAAATTTCACTCAGGTACATACCATAAATATGTAAAAAGCAAATAAGCCATAAGAATGTAAAGAATTTTTTTCATGTTTAAGTAAAAAAAAAAAAAATAAAAACAAATAAATAAAAAGCAGAAATTTATTATAAAAAAAAATTTTTTTTTTTTTTTTTTTGTGTTAATTTAATAGTTTTTAACTGTAAAATTGTTAGTATAGAATTTTAAAAAGAGTAAAATAAATTATTTAATAAATATCTCTTAAGTTTAATTTAAAACAATAATCTTTTACGTACAAAATAACAAAAAATTAACATGTATTCTGTTAACATTTTATTTTCAATCTTGATTTTAATTTACTTTAAGTTTTAAAGAATTTTTCTTTTTACCATATATGTATAGAAGAAAGAAAAGAAAATTTTTCCATGAAAATAAAAAAACAAAAAAAATTGTTTTACAGTTTAAATTTCAATTAATTCATTCTTATTAAAACTAATTACTGGATAAAAAAACAAACTATTTGAGGTATGCATGCAATGCGTGGGAAGTTTTGAATCTTTAAATATTTAATTTTTTACATTTTGGAAAATGTTTATTTGATGTTTGGTTTTTTAATCATTTTACATTTTATTTAACCGGTACAAAAATTTGTATAGATCAAAAACTTTATATTTTCTCCACCAAGCTGCCACAAAATCGGATTGATAGATGACAAGTTAATCTAAATTAAAATCATTGTCATTGTCATCAATTAAATGTTTTAGATGTTTTTAATATGTTTTAGAAGTTTGAAAATCAAAATGGAAAACACGATAAATAAATCATTTCCGCGCCGCAATACTTTACTTAGAAAATCTTTTATGCATACTGACGTCTTAGAATGGTTTATTAGATTGTAACTGAATTCATTTAACGTTTCTTAATGAAATAAAGTTGCTACATTCTAAATTGAACTCACTTGAACCGGCTTCAATCGGTTAAAGAATTTAGGCAGAAAACAGAAAAAAAACGAAGGGAAAAACTTTGAAAAATTTGGTTTTAGGCAACGTAATGGAACTTAAAAAAAATGTGTTTTATGAAACTATAAATACATCTAACAAATTTCATACAAATCAAAATAAATTTTGAAGACCACCAAAATGAATTCACTAATAGTTTTATTTTTTTTATTTGGAAAAATTTTGCATTAAAAATTTAATTCACATTCACGAATCACGATACAGAAATTTTTTCTTCTGATGGTGTTTAAGTTTAAATAAGTCATAATAAATCTTATTCGAACAAAAACAGATTTAAACTTAAAATTCTTGTACATACTTTCGTCGTTATACCTATCAACGTCAATTTTAGTAAGTTAAAACTTACAAAATAGGTACCAGGTATATTTCTAAACGGTTCTATGCTGAAACATAACAACCTTATTACTTTCTATCCAATATCCCATATTTTTCGTCTTGTTTATTTTGTTATTACATATTATTATTTTTTTTTAAATGACCAACAAACCATTTTAACAAGAAGTAGAGAGTATTTTTTGTTTGATTTAATATTATAATTTAGTTAAAGAATGTACATAGTCGGAATAGTCAGAGCAACTCCAAAATATTAAAAAAGATGTGAACCACTTTTAAAGAAAAAAGTACAAAAGATTATAACTGCTAATCTACATTCTTTTCAGAAAAGGAGTTCCTTTCAATACACTACCCAGAAGGTGCAAAGGAAAAAAGAGGAAAGAAACTTTTCACTACTTTCTTTATCTTCACAGACATTAACGACTTATCCGAAAATAACATTTTCCAATTAGTTTTATTTCTGAACTTTACTTAAAGAACATAATTGATAGGGCTGCTTAAAGAACATAATTGATAATCAAATATAAAAGAGTACAGTATCAAAACGACACTTTACCTGTGCTCGCTAAGATAGAATTCTAAGAAGACCATAATGATGTAAACCGAGACCACCAATTTAAAGAATATGCAATGTTTAATATTATAACTTTAAGAGATTATTTTACGAGATACGGTTACCCGAAGTGTATGTACATGAATTATATATACAACAACCTATTTGTATATATGGCATTATATCTTAAATTTAAATTACTATTTTTTAATTTAAAAATTTATAACTTTCGAAAGTATTAAACAATTTGAGATAATGCTAATTGATGATGCCTGACAATTTGTCAACCAAAATTTATTATGTATAATACTCAAAATTTAAAATAGAAATAAAATTCAATGTAAATTATTTCACCTGATGTTATAAAATTTAGAAAAAAATAATAATTCGATAATACGTCATTTATATTATAATCAAAACTTAATCAAAACTCTATTTCTTTCCTCTATAGATTAATAATATACCATTTAATACTCTGACTGATATTTTCAAAAATTTCAATTTAAAACGTGCATTTATAACTTTTTATTTATTGATAATATCTAATTTGAAAATAATATCTTTTATTTCTTTTATTTGTTATAAATTACCTATGTATCTTTAAACTATTGATTTTTAATGCTAATGTATCACGTAATTCTCTAAAGATTTTTATGAACCCATTGATAATTTAATTATATTATTTTACATTACGTTCTTTTCAACAACAAAATATTCATACACATAATATATATATATATATATATATATATATAGGTATATGTCCCTTGGGTGTCGATTGTCATATAGAAAAGAAATTTGTAACATTTACAACTATTAAAATAATAGTTTCAATTCGTTTATATTTGATTTGAATTCAATATTCACGATGATTTAGTTATATTCAATATTTATTCTTTTATATAATATATTTTTTATCTTTATCTAATTTTATTTTTCTCTTTTTCTTTCATTTCTTCAAGTACATACATTGAAAACAGCCAAAAAAAAAAAAAAACTTTCTACTGGTAGAAATGTTAAAGGTATTAGTTGTAAACAAACGGAGTATAAGCCAACACATCCTCCACAATTATTGTACAAAATTATTTTATTAAAAGAATAACAGCAAATAAACTAAAATAAAGTCAGGTGTACTTTTATTTGGCTCACCTTTAACGATAAAATTTTTAAAATTTTCTTAATTGTCAAAAAAATAAAAGTTTCAAATAAAATTGACAATGACAATATTAAGATAACATTACAAAAAAAAAAAAAAATAAGTAAAAACTGTTAATTACTTTTCAATGGAATCTTTTAGTTCTACAAAATCCATTATTCATATTATTGAATTAATAAAAAAATCGGTGTCCTGAAATAATATCCCAAGAAAACAAACCGACGTTATTTCCTTTTCAAGACTGTAGTAAATAACGAATTTATAAAATTTGATATTTTAACCGTTTCGAAAAAGAAATAAAGTCGAAACGGTAATAAGTAATATAAGTCATTCGTTTTCCTAATAATTATCTTTTTATTCGTTTTCTATTCAGATTTCAGAATGTATTGTTTGTTCCGGTTATTCCTAAAAGTTTTTTTTATTGTTTTTTGGAACTCGTTAAAAATACATAATATCTGGTATCAGTTTGCCTATATAGATATTTATTTATTCAGAGATATTATATCATATATTCCCTTTTTTAGAAGGTTTAAACATTCTATAGTAAAGCCAAAACATTTTATAGTAATTTTTTTGAAAAAAGCTGTTATCCATAATACCTCCTTTTTTAAAAAGTTTTTAAATAGTTAAGAGAGATGATTACAAATGTGTGGTTGTTGAAATATGTATGTTAGAAAAATAATTAGAAGGAATTCATATTTCATTCATTCTCCAATCATAAAATTGTTTACAAAATCAGGTATCTATATTCGCTTTTTCCAGAATATTTATAAATAATTATGTTTGTGAGAGATCCTGAATTTGGATTCTGAATTCTGAAAATAAAGTTCAAATTTATTACCTTTTTGATTTCGACATTATTTCATTTCAAAATTGTAATAAGGCTAAATTAGCAAAAAAAGACGCCTTTTTATTTCCATGTCGAAAAACAAATAAAGCCTTATTATTAAGTCTGTCTTATTTTTTCGTGGACATTACCTCTGGCCACGAAAAATTGTAAAAGCTTTTCTCTCCAAAATCTTGCTTCTTAACTTTGTAATTATGTTAAATCTATTTTTAGACTAACATTAGAAATTATATATTAATGTTAGAAGACTTAATGATTCAATAACTATATACGAAGAGATTTTTTCGAACTAATTCTTCAGGATGAATAAAAGCTGCCGTGATATAACGCTATATGTGATAAAGTCATAATGGCCAAGCCGTTGCAATAATAATCTACTTTTATGTGTAGTATGCTGTGAAAAAGCCAGATCAATTTTGTTGTTACCTTGCAACCATTTCAAATTATGTCTGCGCTGTTACAATGAAATTAAAGCAGTGTATGCAAAGCGCAAGTACGGTCATATGTTGTGCCCAATATAGTGGAAAGGTCAAAAGGTCAATAGTGGAAAATATGACTAAAATGTATGCATAAATTTTAATATTTAATTTGAAACTTTTAGAAATTTGAATTTTATTTATTTGATGTAGTTTTTACATTACAAATATAGAAATAAAATTTGTTGATTTTTGCAGGTTGCTTTTTCTTTTAAGTGGATATTAGGGTATAGGGTAGGCACGTATTGGCCGCGCAGTACGCAGACGAGCTGCGTTCGCGGAGGGCTGGGCAGAGCTCGACGATATCAGAGTTATACGGCTACTACAGAATATGTACACATATTATATATATATATATATATATACGTTATTCCCGATTGGGAAAAATTTTAGAGTTGGATTCAAAATCGGGGTATTCGCTTTTTCCAGAATATTTATATATTCAGTGTTTATATACAAGAATATGTATATGAGAGATTCTGAATTAGGAGAGATTTTATAGTCGGTTACAAAATCAATGACACTATGGTTACGCAAAGAAGGTATACTTGTCACTAAATTATAAATTAATTTTGAAATAATAATATTTCTATTGATTTTTCTAAAAAAAGAAATTCTTTGAAGTGAGTCATAACGCCATTTTGACTTTATGACTCATTCGAATATTAAAAGTTTTCGCGATTATGGCTTTATGAGGCGCTCGAGTGAGTCATAAAGCTATTTCAGCTTTATGACATATGGCGCTAAATCGGGCACCGAATAAAGCACTGTAAGAAGTTCAAAAATAACTAATGAAAAATAACGTCGAAAATTTTTTTAATATATTAAAAAAAAAAATAAATTTTAAAAAACTGATGACTTAACAAAAAATCTAAGTTAAACTGATTTAATATAAGAAGTCAAAGAAGGTGAAATTCTTTTAACTTCAGTTAAGTTATATTATTTCTATATACAAATAATTGAATACTATATCGTTCCTTATCTATATAGGTAAAATCCATTATAGTTTAAAAGATTATTTAAAGATAAGTTCATGATAGCTATTCAAAAACTCTTTTATTAACAATCTTTTTATTTATTTATTTTTTTTGTACTATTAAATAGTTACACATTATCTTATAAATGTCCATTAAACTTTTTGTTTATTATTATTGATCTGAAGAATTTTAACCATTTTATCTGAACAATTGCTTTCATTCAAAAGTAACAATACAATAATTTTTTAAACCAATAAATATTTTTCTACAAATACTTTTTTCATACATTTTTCTATACCAACTTAATAAATTATTGTTCAAAGATTTTCAAATAATAAAATAGAATTGACTGATATTTCTATATAGGATTCATCCTACACAACAAATTACTCTTACATTTTTCAAGAGTATTATTTTCAAGTACATTATTTTTTTTTTTTTGACTGGCAACTGATATAATAAAAATATGGTTAAAGCGGTTTTTTTCTTTTGACCGCATCAACTACTAAAATTATCAATCTTTTACTTGTATGGTGGACAATGGACACATACATAAATATAAATACAATGTAATAAAGAAGAAAAAAAAAGATAACAATGGCAATAATATAATTACAGCAATAAAAAATATAAATAGAATAAAATAGAGAAAAAACCTAAATTTAATATGGCTACTCAAATCATTTTGAACCGGTCAAAATCACATAATAACATATTTTTAGCACATTTGCAAAATAATTTTGAGAAAATGTGCCTATTAGTTTAACTCTATCCGTCATCCATCCATCCGTTTGTTTGTTTCAATATCATGTGCTGCTTAACATGTTTTCAATTTAAAAACGCCATTCAACCTTTATAAATCAATATTAAAATTATACAACTTTTTTTAAATTTAGTACCTTCTTGAATTTACCGTTACGGAAAAACCAGATTTTGCATGATTTTTGTTTCTTCATAACTCAGGCACGCTTTGAAATTTAAAATTTGGGATTTGAAATTTTGACGGAAGAAAGAACTTTTAGAATTAACATAAGTTTCCCCAGAGAAATTATACCACCCCCTGTTTAAGAGCTGTTAGGGCTCAAATATTGAAAATTTCCTATTTTAAGACACAATCTAAAAACTTTAGAAGATCGGAACTTTTCTTACCTTTATAAAACAATATCAAAATTATGAAATGTTTACAATTTACTATTTGAATTTACCGTTATGTAAAGAGAAAATTTTGCAAGATTTTTCTTCCTTCATGCTTCCTTCTCCGACACCATTTTAGTTAGAAACTTAAAATGAAGAGGAGAAGGATCTTTTAGAATTAGTATATAAGTTGTCTTAGAAAGCTTTCTTTTATAACCTTTTGTTTAAGAGCTATTAAGGCATAAAAATTTAAATTTTTCCAATTGATAAACACCTGTAACTTAGGCACCCGTACAAAGTTTTTCAAAATAAAAGACAAAAATTAAAGCTTCAACTTTATAATTTTATATGTGTTAATGGTTTTTCTTAATTATGTATTAAATTTCCTTTAAAATTCAAGAAAGTGTTTCTTTATTTTCACATTTTTTCTTTATTACCTACATGAAATTTTTAAATTTTGATGCAGAGTCACTATTCTAAACAGTTTGTATTGTCTTTTGGAAATGTGTGCCTTTAAAAACTGTTTGTTTACATTCTACCTTGTTTATTTTGTATATTCATATATAGGTATATTTGTAGTTACAATGTGTTTTTATGGACATATTTCAAAATATACTGGGCCTTATAGTTATTTTTGTTTGTGGTGTTAGTGTTAGTGTTTTTGTTTTGTTTTTTCTTTACTTTTGGTATTTTTCATCTGTATCTATTTACAAATTGTTTACTTTTGAATGAAAGAATCCCGAAAAAATTAAAAATTTTTTTTTTTTTGGGGTTTATTTGTGTGATGGGTTAAAAAATAAAATAAATTGCTAAATTTTTGTGGTACCTATGCTCAAACCAAAACCAAAATAAACATAAAAAATACAAGACCATATTATATGGACATATAATATATATAGGTAATTTTTCAATTTATGTATACCTTCCTATGTATATTTTTTATAAAAAAAATTAAATTTATGTTATTTTTATCCAGACTACAGCATTCATTACATAGGAAACAAAAAAAAATATATAAAAAAACAATCGTAGTGTATTTATACCCGTATGAACTATGTTCAAGGGTATAATAAATTTGCCATTACGTTTGTGACACCTTAAAGGAGTCGAGCTAGATATAGTGTCAAAGGTATGGATCGGCTCAGAATCGAATTCTGAGTCGATTAAGCCATGTACGTCCGTCCGTCCGTCCGTCCGTCCGTCCGTCCGTCCGTCCGTCCTTCCGCACGATAACTCAAAAAATAAAGGAGCTAGGGGGCTGAAATTTTTTTTACGTCACTTTTGCAAAATTGTTAGTTTTGCTATTTAAATCCAACATTTTCGGTCGGCGGGTTCGAGTAGCTGCCATACAACTTCTATCTTTATATAGAAATAACTCAGTATCTACTCAAGCTAGGTTTCTGAAATTTTGCAATTGATGATCAAGTTTTATGGCAACAACTTCTGTAAAGTTTGGTTGTGCTGGTGCAGCGGGTTCGGGTAGCTGCCATACAACTTCTCCGTTTAAATGAGAATAACTCAGTGTTTATTGAAGCTAGGAATCTGAAATTTAGTAAAGAGGTGTCGAGTTACATGCCAACAACTTTTGTAAAATTTGGTTGGTCTAGAGCAGCCGGTTCAGACTTCTTGCACCTCTTGGAACCTAATGAAGCTAGGCGTTTGAAATTTTGCAAATGATGATCAAGTTTTATGGCAACAACTTTTGTAAAATTTGGTTGTGGTGGTGCGGCGGGTTCGGGTAGCTGCCATACAACTTATCCGGTTAAATGAGAATAACTCAGTGTTTATTGAAGCTAGGAATCTGAAATTTAGTAAAGAAGTGTCGAGTTATATGCCAACAACTTTTGTAAAATTTGTTTGGCCTAGAACAGCCGGTTCAGGCTTCTTGCACCTCTTGGAAGTTAATAAAGCTAGGCGTCTGAAATCTTGCAAATGATGATCAAGTTTTATGGCAACAACTTCTACAAAATTTGGTTGTGCTGGTGCGTCGGATTCGGGTAGCTGCCATACAAAATCTCTTTTTAAATGAAAAGAACTCAGTGTCCGTCCGCACGATAACTCAAAAAATAAGGGAGCTAGGAGGCTGAAATTTTTTTTACGTCACTCTTGCAAAATTGTTAGTTTTGCTATTTAACTCCAGCATTTTCGGCCGCCGGGTTCGAGTAGCTGCCATACAACTTCTTTCTTTAAATAGAAATAACCCAGTGTCTGTTCAATCTAGGTATCTGAAATTTTGCAAATGATAATCAAGTTTTATGGCAACAACTTCTGCAAAATTTGGTTGTGGTGGTGTGACGGGTTCGGGTAGCTGCCATACAAAATCTCTTTTTAAATGAAATAACTCAGTGTCCGTCCGCACTATAACTCAAAAAATAGAGGAGCTAGGAGGCTGAACATTTTTTTACGTTACTTTTGTAAAATTGTTAGTTTTGCTATTTAACTCCAGCATTTTCGGCCGCCGGGTTCGAGTAGCTGCCATACAACGTCTTTCTTTAAATGGAAATAACCCAGTGTCTGTTCCATGTAGGTATCTGCAATTTTACGAATGATGATCAAGTTTTATGGCAACAACTTCTACAAAATTTGGTTGTTATGGTGCGACGGGTTCGGGTAGCTGCCATACAACTTCTCTTTTTAAATGAAAATAGCTCAGTGTCCGTCCGCACGATAACTCAAAAAATAAAGGAGTTAGGAGGCTGCAATTTTTTTTACGTCACTTTTACAAAATTGTTAGTTTTGCTATTTAACTCCAGCATTTTCGGCCGCCGGGTTCGAGTAGCTGCCATACAACTTCTTTCTTTAAATGGAAATAACCCAGTGTCTATTCAATCTAGGTATCTGAAATTTTGCAAATGATGATCGAGTTTTATGGCAACAACTTCTGTAAAATTTTGTTGTGATGATATGACAGGTTCGGATAGTTGCCATACAACTTCTCTTTTTAAATGAAAATAACTCAGTGTCTATTGAAGCTAGCTATCTGAAATTTAGTGAAAAAGTGTCGAGTTGCATGCCAAAAACTTTTGTAAAATTTGAATGGTCTAAAGCAGCCGGTTCAGGCTTTTTGCATTTCTTGGAACTTAATGAAGCTAGGCGCAATAGATTCGGGTAGCTATCATACAACTCCACAATTTACATAAATATATCTCTGTAGTTCGGTACTAAAACTCTGAATGTTTTTAAAAGATGATCAAGTTTTATAGAAACAGGATATATTACGTTCATACGGGTATCCCAGAGTTGACACAGTCTACTCTACTGCACTCTTCCTCGTTTTAATCTGATAGACATCAAGTGCTTTTTATTGTTTTTTTAAATGTTGTTGTTTTTTATAGATAATATTATATTAAATTTTTGAATATTTTATAGATATAATTACAAAAATTATAATTGGTTTAAAAAAAAAGAAACAAAAAAACCAAAATGTAAATGTTTTGATTTAAAAAAAAAAAAGGCTCATATAGAAAATTGATTTTAATGGAAGATTGATTATGTTGACAGGAATAACGAAGAACAATATTAATGTATGGTCAAATATTGTTATTTACTTTATAAGGAGTACCTGATATAAAAAAAATTAAAAGAAATTAAATACCTATAGGTAAAAGATACCTAGGTGAATAATGATTTTGCCATTACGTTTTTTACAGCTCAGAATCGAATGCCGTCCGCCCGTTCGTAAGTTATTCTTATTCTGAACAGTTTCCGAGATAACAGCCTTCAAAATATTTTCGTAAGTTTTTAAAAACATAGTAATATCATAGGGGTGAAGATTCGAACATAGTAATATCATAGGGGCGCCATAGAATATTCGTTTAGATATCGATACGCAGCTGAAACTATGAGATTTTATACAAATATCTTTTCTTAACTTTCATAGTTGAGTTCACTTTCATATAATTATTTGAAAGAACTATATTGATTTATATAGAAATTAGAGAAGACTATATAACTCCTTCGGAACAATTCTTTGTTCGTTCCGACTTCCCCCATCACCTGCTTTCTTCGTGTCCTTCAACTTTCGGACACCCTGTATACATAAATATAATATATAAACTTAAATGAAAATTTGATAAAAATTATGGTTGTAATTATAGCACATTTTTTTAATTAAATTTATCTCATTTACAAAAAAAAAATGTTTAAATTATTTTCAAATTGTTGGAAATAATAATGTCCTTAGTTAACTAAAAATAATAGGAAAATGACTTTCACACAGATCGATATTAGGCCTGGCTAGCTAATTATGATCAACTAAAAAAAAAATAAAATTTTTACATTTGAAAATAAATCATACAACGTTAAATATTACTATTTATACTTAGAAATTGTCAAAAATTTTTATTATTTTCGCCTTTTTATATGTTATATCTTGATATAAGATAAGATATAATATATGAAAAGGTATGATTAGATCTATCATACATAAAAAAAACGATATAAATGATATATCACATACATTTTCTGTGAAAATTATAAAAATTTTTAACCGATAACGCTAAAATTTTTACAATTATATTCTCTAATTGACCCTAACCCTAATTGAGGCAGACCTCAACAAATTTACATAAATAAAAAAAATTATTAATAGCCAAATAAAACATAATAATATATAGTTACTTGTTTGAAAAAATTGATGGTCATATACAATCCTTATATTAATAGAAATAAATAAATGACTCTTTAGAAGCAAAATATAATTTTTATTTTTGTTTTTTTTTTTTTGTGGCTTAAAGCGATGGAAATCTTTAATACTAACCACCGAACCGAAATAGAAAAATATTATGTAAAAAAAATCTTTAAAGTTAAAACAAAATATGTATACCTTTTTTACTTTAACTGAAGACTTTTTTACTTTAAGTGAATATTTTTTTAATTTTAAGTGAAGACATTTTAAAATTAAAATTTTTGCACTTAAAGTAAAAATGTCTTCAGTTAAAGTTAAAATGGTATATATTTATATTACGTATATAATTCAAAAAATGACAAAATTAATTATCATATATACTTTGTCTATATAAGTATATATTATTAATAGTCTATATACATATTAAATATATCATGGCATACCGTTGTACTAAAATTTAAATTTATTATATTATTATTAATTATATAATCTGAAATTAAAATAAATAAAGAAAAAACAAAAACTTACTTTTATTAAATATCTAAAATAAGAAAACGAATATTATGTTTTACTCTGACTTCAACTTTATGTTTATTTAAATAAATAAATATTTATTTTTATTATGTATTTAAATAATTTATGTAAAAACATTTATATTAAAAAAACAAAATTACTTATTCTTATTATAATTCTCAATTATATTATTTCTTTTTTTATTACTTTTATTGCTATATTTTTATATTCTGACTAAAACAAGTAGAAACCTACAAGTTATAAGTTGTATATATCCAACATACAAACAAACAAGTGATATATAATAATATTATATAGGTACACCCAAGAAAATATTTTCAAAACATATAAAAAAAAAAACTTATAGATGTTTATTTTAAAATCAAAAATGTTAAATGAAAATTTCTGTTTTTTGTTTTTATTTTCAGGTAAATACAATTAATTGACTAATTCTCTGTTTTTATAATATGCATTAATATATGTATAGGTAAGTAAATTTAGTTTATTTATAAATACTATACAAGTGTATCATAATTCATAATTTAAAAGTTCTTAATAAAATTTTTAAAGAAATGAAAAACTACTAAATGAAACCACTTTTAAAAACCAACATATAAAATAAAAATTATAACACTTAAATACAAAATAGTAGCCACGTAATCTGGCATAAATTATGAAAGTAAAATAAATCCTAAATTTTTTGTTTTTTTTTTAATTATAACTGATTTGTTTTGTTATCCTTCCTTTATTTACAATTTTCATTAAATACATGTCATAAAATGAATGGTTTCTTTAACATTATTTATTCATAAAAAAACTAAATGAGTTGGTATTTAATGATTAGTTTGTGGCTTGTGTAAATATTATTGAGTTATAGATTGGTTTGTAGCTTAACAATTCATATCATCATAACTTAAAAAATATTTCGAAATTTATAATCAAATGACAACACTATATAACATTAAGGTGGTGGTCTAATGCTTGCCTCTGTTTTAAGTGTTAAATTTTGTGGCACTTCAAAATTTTTTTTTATGATCCACTGCCTCCATAGCATCACTTTCTTCTCATAATAAAAAGAAAATTTTCAAAATAACGAAAATTAAAAAAAGGCACTGTCAGTGCGAGTAGAAATTAATTCAACTCTAGCCTTATTATGGACTTCTTATTGGCTGAGATATCATTTGAATATATTCCGATATACATATCTGCTTTATGCATCGTTTTAATCTAATCAATTTTAATTATTTTCTAAATTGTATTTACCTTTGTAAAACGAGTTCTATTAAAGACTTAGGGGTCTAATTTGATGATACACTTAATTTTAAACTACATTTTAATAAAGCTAAATCTATGCTTGGTTTTATAAAATGTTGGTCTATAGAATTTGTCCTTACGTTCTCAGATCCTTGTATTCTTGGACCTGTTAGCCAAGTTTCTATATTACCGAAGTATGGTCACTTTTCATTAGAATAGAGGCAGTGCAGAGAAATTTTTTAAGATTTAATTTGCGAAATTTTCAATGGTCAAATCCATTGATCTTATCTCCGTCGAAACACAGCCTGAACTTCATTCAATTGAAAACTTTAGAATCAATACGAGAAATATCTGATGTTATTTTTCTTACTGAAGTTATAAAATAGAACATTACTTCTCTTCAAATTCTGAATAACATCAACATTAATTAAAACTATCGTTTACTTAATACTAATTTATTTACGTTACGCTTCCATAGGACTAATTATCGTAATTACAAACCGATCCACAGGATGTTGGTAATCAGTAACAAGCTCAAGATTTACATTGACTTTACACTGTCAAAACAAACATGAAAACTTAAATTGTATAAAAACAGCAATGATTTTTGTATATTTAAATTTTGACTATGGAGAAGAATATTTTTTTATGTTCCTTGTTCCTAATACATATAATTATTAGATTTACTCATATTAAAAAGTTAATTTAACTTTAAAAGTTAATAATTATATACTTTATTTAAATAACTTTAACATATACATTTTTTATTATAACCATTTTGTCATTCATATAACAGAGATACTTTTAAATTATCCATTATATAGAATATTTTTATATTTCACTTCTTATTATAACGAAATTATGGTTTAATTTTAAGTCAGTGTAAAATAAACTTTTTAAATTAATAGTAATAAATTAATCTATAATTAAACTCAATTTTAAAAGTTTATTTTTTAATACTTAAAGTACATATATATTTTAATTAAAATAATAAAATATTTTAAATAAAATTATTTAATTTGAAATCACGACAAAACGAATATAATAGCGATATTTTTATTTTACTCTTTCTAACCAATTGAATTTTTTTTTTTTTTAAGTTTTTATAATTAGCTTATAATGTTAAAAAAAAAATAATTTTTTTTTTAAATAATTTTAGAAAAACAATTTTATTTATTTCTATGAAAATAATGAATGCAATATCCTTTTTTACTTCTTTTTTAACATAATATTATATTTATAATGGATATATAAAAATATTTATGTATAAAATATACAGATATAATATATGTACTCATATGTACACGACTCTATCCATTAAAATAAAAGAGCATTTCACGTGATTA
The DNA here is from genome assembly GCA_947095535.1 of Poecilobothrus nobilitatus. Lineage (NCBI taxonomy): Eukaryota > Metazoa > Arthropoda > Insecta > Diptera > Dolichopodidae > Poecilobothrus > Poecilobothrus nobilitatus. The sequence goes on along the minus strand of OX352772.1, from coordinate 319,207,502 downwards.
AACGTACCTAAACTTAAATTGAGCGCATTTTCTTCAATAAAAAAAAAAAAAAAAAATTAAATAAAAAAGTAACAAAAAATTTATAAAAACAAAAAAACGAAAAACTAAACTTTTCCCATAATATCGTAAACTCAATGTTGTTGCAACTAAATGATGTTGACAGCTGCCATATTATATACATATTCATTTATAAATATTTAAAAATGGCGCTCAATCATTCCTTCAAAGATACTGACGTATGCACACAAAATGCAAACATGATATGTGATGCATTTTTTTTATGATAGGAAAAAAAATAACTATTGTGAAAAACTTTGCGTGCGAAATATTTTATGTGCCTAGAATTTTTTTTCCTGATGTTCTTTATTTTGTAATAATATAAAAAAAAAAAAACAAAAAAATTATATAAAAAAAAAAAAACAAAAAAATCAAAAAAATCAAAAAAAAAAAACTTTTACGATTTCATTTTAGTTTTTAAAGTTTTATTTTATTATTGCTTTAAATTTAAACGACTTAATATAAATAATTTTCGTTCATTATTTCATGTTGGTTGATGATCCAACACTTAAAATTACCGCATTTAAACAGAAAAATTTTTTTTTTTTTATTATGAAAAGAAAATATATTTTATAAACATTTTGTATTATCACAAAAAATTAAAGGTAGTAAGCAATAACAAAATTACGACATGGGAAAAGAAAACTATGATTTTTTATTTATAAAAAAATATTGCATAAGTTTTGGCGTTTTTATGTTTTATCGTTTTTTTCAAAATTTATTAGTTGTTTTTTTTTTTTGGAATTTAAATTTTTAAATTGAGACAATAACATTATTTCATCTCCATAAATCTTTTTGACATTTTAATTTAATTAAAAGATTGTTTTTCTTTTTAAATAGGAAATTTTTATTTTATTCGTTCTCAGGCGAGACGAGGCGAGAAAATCGTATACGAGTATGTTTCCTAAGTATCGGTTTGAAATTATAATAGAATCATTTACATTAACAAGTGAAGATTTTTTTAGTTAATTTATCTCGCATAGTTTACCTCAAGTATGAAATTGAGCAAGCCAACAAAACTATAGCTATACAGTTTTGCTTAATAATTTTGCATTTTTATAAACTATAGCATACAGTTTTGCATTTTTAATTAAAATTTAATTTTTTGAGACTTTATTTGAAGTAGATTTGAAATCATGAATAAAAGCATATAATTACAATTTACACTCATTTAAATTACTATCTTTTCTATTTATTTTGTAAATGTATCTAAACTAGATGAAAAAATAAAGAAAAAACAATTTTGCATTCTTTTATTTACTTGAAATTTTTCTTGGTTTATTTTATCAAGAAACAGCACTCAATTTTTAAAGATAAAAGTAAAAATATTTAAAGATAAGAAAAATTATATTATTAAAAACAGATATAATTATGTAGAATAAAATACGTGAAAAATGTGTTAGAAGTGTGGTGAAAATTACTTGAGCCGTTATTATGATCCTAAAGGCAAATATGTAGGCATATTTTTAAGAAAAAAAAATTATATGAATGAAAATTGATAAAAAAAAAAAAACATATGGTTTTGCTAAATGATCCGTAATATAAGATTATATTAAAAATGTAGGTTGATTTAATTTAAGCATATACGCACACACCCATTATAACTTCTTCTTATATAAGTGAATTAAATGGTTTGATATTTGTCATTAAATTTAGAATAATTTTTTTCTTTTTTTTGAAAATTTAAATTTAACTATAAAATTTTAAATAAAATCATAATGAAATAGAAGTAATAAATATTGTAAGCTTTCAGAACGATGAAGGAACACGAATATATTACAGTTCTTTATTTATAAATAAAATGATAAGTCAATTTTTTCTTTTAGGTTTTCCTCCAATCATATCAATAACATTGTTAATGGATAAAAACAAAAATAAAATTTACTGTCAATTATTTTTGTTAGCTCTCTAATTAAAAAAAAAAAAGGAATATATTTTTTCTATTTATTTTCTATTTCTCATGTCCTTATAATTTATTTTGAAATTATATTCTTTTAAATAGATAAAAAAATAAAATAAAAATGGTAGGTATATAATATATTATATAGGTATTTAGACAAAAAAATCGTAGTTAAAAAAAAAAAAAGAATTTTTCATTGCAAGTTGCCATCATACTGATTTAATTAATTTGTTTTTTTTTCTTTTTGTTAAAAAAATAAAAAATAAGAAAAAAAATCTATACTAAATTAAAATCTGTGAGATGAATTATTGAGTTAACATCATTTTTTTTTTTTTGAATCAATTTTTTATAAAGAATTTCTATTTATTTTTTTTTTAATTGAATGGTAAAGCTGTTTTTTTTTTCTCTGTTAATTTAAATTGTTATTTATACCTTTTATCCTTTAAGTGTTAACTTCAAAAAAAAAAATTATCAAAGTTTATTTTACATTATAAGAAGCACACGACTCGAGCTGAAAAACAATTATATAACCTGTTTTAGTTAATACTATTTAAATTAAATAGAAGGTTATATATGAAGAACTATTACAAGAGTTTTGATAAATTATCGACGGTAAACTAAAAAAGGTAGAATGTAAACCAACGGTTTTTAAAAGCGCACATTTCCAAAACTCAATACAAACTGTTTAGAAGTGTGACTTGCACAAAAATTTGAAAATTTCATGTAATAAGAAAAAATGTGAAAATAGCACATTTTTGAAATTTTGAGAGGCCGTAAGTTCGGAATGCTATATAACTAAGAAAAGCCGTTAACACACGTAAAAATATATTACTGAACCTTTAATTTTCAAGTCTTGCCGAAGAAAAATTTGTACAGGTGCCTAAGTTACAGGTGTCTAAAAATAGCAAATTTTCAATTTTTGAGGCATAATAATTCTTAAAGAGGAGGTGTTACCAAAAAATTTTGCTGAGGAAACTTATACTAATTCTAAATGTTCTTTCTTGTCTCAAAATTTCAGGTTCCTATCTAAAGGGGTGCCGGAGTTATGAAAAAAGAAATTTCATGCAAAATGTGGTTTTCACATAACGGTAAATTTAAATCGTAAATTACAAAATATTACATAATTTTGATATTGTTTTATATAGATAATAAAATTTTCGATCTTCTGGCGGTTTGAGATTGCAAAATTATTACGCAGAGCCCGAGATATATACATCTGAAAATGGGGCTTTTTCGCAATTTTGAAGAGCTGCAACTTTGAAACCCTTTACAACTAAAATAAACCTTTGACACAAAAATATATTATTGTAGCTTTAATTTTTATATCTTGCAGAAGTAAAATGTGTACAGGTTCCTAAGTTACAGGTGTTTAAAAATAGCAAATTTTGCAATTTTTAAGCCCTAATAGCTCATAAACAGGGGGTGGTCCAAAAAAATTTTCTGAGCAAACTTATACTAATTCTAAAAGTTCTTTCTTACCTCAAAATCTAATCTAAATTTAAATAAATTGTATAATTTTGATATTAATTTACAAAGATAAAAGAAATACCTGTCAAATGACGTTTTCAGATTGAAAAAATCTTAAGCAGAACATAAGATATATGCATTTAAAAATAGGGCTTTTTCAAAGTTTGAGGGGCTGTAGCTCCGTAATGGGGGGGGCTACATGAAAAATTGTTCCACAAAATTATTTTTTTTATGAGACCTACCTATGGTTAAAATTTTTTTTCTCTATCATTAACGGTGTAGAAGTTTTGTAAACAGACGGACGGACGAACGGACAGAGTGAAACTAATAAGCACATTTTTTCAAAATTTTTTTGGAAATGTGCTAAAAACAGTATCCATATGATTAAATCTAAAGAATAATTTTAAACGAATCAGATTTCATAAAGACCATAAATGTGATTGTTTGTTAATATTGATTTTATTTGATGACCCCGTACTTTTGCTTTTAATTCTAATTTCGTCACCCCAAAATTTGAAATCCATTTGTGCCATATTTCTAAATGCGTAATTCATTAATTTTCATTATTTTTTTTTATTAGACCAAAAGCTTCTATTTAGTATTTGTTAAATTTCGTGTTAAATGAAAAACAAAATTATATGTCGCAAAATAAAAATATATAAGATATAGTCTTTCTCTTCAAAAAATACGAAAGAGAAAATAATATTGAAGTACTAGACTACTATAAATAATAAAAATGAAGTATACTTTTTACTAGCACAAATTTTGTGTCTTATAACAATTAGTATTAGACTCCTTAAATATATATAATATGTACATTTAATTACATAACCTTACAATCATCTAATCAATGTAATATACTTTCAAAATAAAAATAAAAAATTAGTACCTAAATACTAACATTGAAAAATTAAAATGCTAAACCGTGAATATTTTTTGAGAAAAGTTAAATTATAACAAAAAAAAAAAAATAGGAACAAACAATTTAAATTAACTTTGGGATGAATTTAAGAGGTTCCGAAATAAAAAGTTCAGAATAAAATAGAAACAAAAAAAAAATAACATTTTTGGTTATGTATTGTGCATGTAAAAACTTTATTTCTGCTGTTTTTTTTCAAAACAAAAAAAAAAGAACAACAAAAAAATTTTTTTTTTTTAATTTTCTTTGTTTTTTTTTTTTCTTCTACAAAATGAGTTTTCTATTCATTTTCCTAAATTTTACAAAAAAAAAAAAAAAAAGTTCTTTAACAATTTCAACATATTAACTTTTATATGAAGGCATCAGTGTTGTTGAATTGATGATGGTGAGAATATGGTGGTGAATAAAATAAAGATAAAAAGAAATATTTTTTTTGATGAAATATTCATGAAGTGCCATATTTACGTGTTTTCAGTTACGACATATTTTACAAATATGTTTGTGTACGTGAATTTCATATTATATATGGGTATTATATACAAAATATACAATGATATAATAATAGTATAATGATAATGATAATGATAAGTATAATGATGATGATAATTATAATAATAATGATATTTATTTCAAAAGAGATATCAGTCTCCCTGTTTTGTTTTGTTTTTTTTTTTTCACTGTCTTTTATAAAAATTATTCTTTTGTTTTTATTTTTATGTCGTTTTCAGACAAGCAGGCAGGCAGGCTTGCTTGCTTACTTTCATTAAATAAATTTAATCTAAATTTAATTTTTTTATCCATTAAAATATAAACAAAAAGAAAAAAAAAGAAAATTTAATGAATACTTTAATTTAAGGGAATTACATATACATAGTATAGATATATGAACATTTTTCTGAATTTAATGAAAGAAATTAATAATTTAATATGATAAAATGAAATTTAAAACTAAAATTAATTACAATTAATAAAAATTTATTCAAGGTTATGATTATTAAAAAAAAAAAACAATATAAGAATTAGTAGTTTCTGAGAACTTGTTTTAATTTTCACAAATTACATATTATCATTTAAAACTTCTTTAAAATTAATTTTTGTCTATTATTCTTTTCCGGATCAAAATTTATATTTTACTTTGAATCATTCTTTAATTTCAATTAATGAAATATTTAAATAAAATAAATAAATGATCTTAGAAATTTTTGATTTGAAAGTATCTATACCAAATATCTATCAAATTATTTATAGTTGTACCTACTCAAATTAAAAAAAGTCGTTAATAAGAATTATTATGTGAGTATAGCTGCATGGAAAAAGCCATTCAAATTAATCCTGAATCTAAATTTTCTTTATTAATATGTTGTATAACTAATGACACAACAATGTTTAATTTTTTTTTTAACGTTCCTTTGATATTTCGTTATAAATAATATGCAGACTTAAAGAGAAATGGAATTTAATTCTGAGAAACCACCTCTTTAAATATTATTCAGTTTCAGTTTAAAGAAATATTTTCAGGCCATTCAATAATCTTCACTTAAACAATATATTGCACAATATAACTATAATTAAACGTTCCGCCATTTGTTGTTTGATATATTATTACTTCCTTGAAAGTTCCATTAACTATGAATATTAAAATCTAACGGAATATTATTAGACTATCGGCATACAATACAAATTATAAATCATAAGATATATTTTTTATTTTATTTATATTATAATATATAACATATTTTCACTTCATTTGGTGGGAAGAAGATGTTGTTAAGAAAAATAACTTTTTGGGCAATTTTCGTTCTTGTTTTAAAACTTGGTATCTGTAGATTAGGATTTGAACCTGCATTATAGCTCGGTTAATACAATATTAAATTGACTTATGTATATACCATTTTTTTTTCTTTTTTTTTATAAAAAATTTATTTTCTAATTGTTATTATCTTATGCTATCTTAACGAACAAAAAAAGTTTACAAAAATGATTTTCTTTATTTTAACATTTAAAAATATTTGATATCTTATAAGTGAAAGTAAGTGTTACCAACACAAAAATATGGTAATGTAACTCTTAATTTATGATCCATGTAAAAAGTTTTAAAAATCAGCTTAATTTTTTGTAAAAACGTATTCAGTCACCAACAAGGTGAACAACGTATTCAACTACCAATAAACTTTACTTATTACATGTTATATTTTATATTATCTCCAGTGGTATGTGCCGATGAGTTTATATATTATTATTTTACATTTAGCCAATTTTTTATAATGAAATATTAATATAGCGACATGATTTTGGTTTTAAATACAACCATTTTTATTTAAAAAGATGAAATGCTCAGAAGCAATAAAATCATTTATTGGCAGTCATTTTAATGTACTCCTTCCTCATTGTGGTACAAAATAATATTTTAAATATGCCTTTTTTTTGCATACTTTAAGGCTAACCTTAAATACTTCTTTTTTTTCACTTTATTGTGAACTAACAGATGTTTTAAAACCCAATTTAATTAACTTTTCATCATTCTAACAAGTTGAAATTTTCAGGTTTAAAAACAAAAACCAAAATAGAAAAATTAACTATTTCTACTATAATATTATGTCACAAAATCATAAAATCTATATATAAAAAATAAATTAAAATTATTTTTTTCACTATCAATTATAATGGAAAAGAACATTATTTTATACTTTTGGGAATGCATCATTTTAATAAAGACAACTATTAAAAATTTTTTTGTACAATTTATATTTTGTTTTAAATTTACTCTTAGGATTACTAATTTTTATCAAATTTTTAAATTTTTTAAACTTTCCATAAAAAATTCAAAAACAAAATTCTTAAAAAATAAAAAAAAAAACTAATTTTATCATATTGTTATATTATTTTTTATATTTTTATTTAGTTTTGCTTTATTTTATTTTCTTTTTCATTAAATGTAAACTAAATGAATAAATTAAAATTTAAAAAATAAAATTGTTAAAAACATAAAATTCAAAATTTAATTTAAGATTCTTAAAAATTCTGAATATTATAAAGTTATTAAAATTTCAATTAGTCATTTTTTTTTATCTTAGAATATCAAAAACTTAGATAGAATGTAAAGCCAAAGGTTTTTAAAGGCGGATATTTTATAATAGGCAATAAAAACATTTTAGAATATTGTGACTTGAACCAAAATTTGTAAATATTCTTTGAATTTTATATGTTAGAAAAAATTGTGAAAAATCAAGAAACGCCGCACTTTCTTTAATATTAAGGAAAACCTATATAACAAAGAAAAACTGTTACCATAATATGTAAAACATTAATATTGAAGCTTTAATTTTTGCATTTTACTTTGAAAAAAAAAAAAAAAAATTTACAGGTGCCTAAGTTGCAGGTGTTTAAAAATAGAAATTTGTCAGTTTTTAACACCAAATAGCTCTTTAACAAGTGAAAATCTAAGAATAACAAAGTTCTATCTAAATACGTTATAGAGATACAAAGGAAATCATATTTTCTTTTCACATTTAACTGTAAATTTAAATACTAAATTACAAAAAAAATTGTATTATTTTGGCATTTTAAGATGAAGAAATTAAAATCTGAGTAAATATACACATTTAAAAATAGCACTTTTTCAACTTTAACATACAGCAGCGCCTAAATGGCTTTCCGTCTAGATGAAAACATCTAGATTCCGTCTTTCCGTCTAGATGTGTTCTACAACATTCCATTTTTAAAGAGTCCTATAAATCGAAATAACATTAAAAACGAAAAATTCATACGCATATTAAAACTTTTCAATGCAATACTTAAGCTTTTGATTGCACAAAAACAAACCTAACCTTTTGATTTCCTTTCAAATTCTATTTCATCTATATAAACATTATATAGATAGTAGACAATATGTATTTTTTAATTTGTTTAAATAATTTATTTTATTTCGAAAATACAAATATAATTATACATAAACTCTCTAATCAATTTGTTCTCATTTTTTTTTTTTTTTTATTCTGCAGCATACACATCTGTATACATTGAAATTTAAAATTAAAACAAAAAACATTGTATGAAAATTGAAAATCAAAAAAAAAAAGTCTATTTTTAAAAAAAATATAAAAAAAGAAAAAGAAAAAAAAAACTAAAACAATGTTTTTAAACTTTGAAAATTTATTCTTGAAGGACGACTTTATTTCAAAAAAAAAAAAAAATAAACACAAGAAACTGGAAACAAAATTTAATATTCAATAGAATTTAGTATAGAACAAAAACGAAAATTTTACTTTTCTATGATTTCTTCCATATTATTTGAAATTAATTATGTATAAAATTATACGTACAGACTTAAAAGAAAAAAACCGAATTGAACCACAACTTTTCGGATTTAACAATGAAAACAGATGAAAAAAAAAAAAAAATTATTTTACGAATTGCATAATAAATATCTGGATACTTTATTCTAGATCTCCATTCGAATTTAAAAATTTTAAAGTTTTATATTTTATACCAAAAAAAAAAAAAAAAAATTCTTGAAAATTTAATTAGTTTTTATATCTATAAATAATTGGGTAAAAAAAAAAAACTAAAAACTGGCAAAAACATGGGAAAATTAAAGTTAAATTTTTTTTTTTATTTAAAAAAAAACATGGTCTTATTAAAAAGAAAGTCTTATGTTTTTTTCTAAAAAAAAATAGCTATTCAAATTAAATTAATACGGTCAGGAATAAAAATTTTATTTAATTAATTTCTTAAGTTATCTTAAGATCATTTTTTGGTAGCGTGAAATAAATAACTATTCTGCAAATGATTTAAATAAACTTTCACGCAGTTCAATAATTTCAGTAACTGAGTATTTCAGTGTAACTAAGTACTGTTAGAATTGAGTTACTGAGTAAGTACTTAGTACTGAGAATTCTGTAAGTACTGTAATTAAGTAAGTAATTTTCAGATAATTTTTTAATTTTAAAATAATGTTAGTAAGATCGAAAATCATATTATCTATAATTATAATATATTTATTTTCTATGGATGTCATTAAAAGCTGACGAATGTGTAGAACAAATCCAATATCTTACGAGAAAAAAAAAAACAGCTTCTCAACAGCTTTGTGCTAAGCTTTTTCAAAGTTTACGGGTCTGGATCCTCGTAATGGATGGGGTTACATGAAAAAGTTGTTCTACAGCATTATTTTTTTTATGAAATTCACCCATGGTTAAAATTATATTGCTCTATATTTAACGGCATAGAAATTTTGTAAACTATAATAGGCACATTTTTACAAAATTTTTTTGCAAATGTGCTAAAAATTCACAAGTTGTTTTGTGATTTGTGTATGATTTGTGATTCACATACCTCGGAATAAGATTCAAAAATGATGGAATAGATTTTTATGCACATTATGTTTTTGGCTCAATATTCAGAATACTATGACATTTTGAAATCAATATATTTTATTTTATTTATTCTTATTTTACGTTAAGAATTTGTACTCTTACACAAAGAATCATAAGATAGGAATCAGATACAATTCTTTGTATTTCTTCTCCTAACCATGTTAATTAATTTTTCTTAACTAAATATGGGGCTGCGGTGGTCTAGTTGATATCAGCGTATAAAATACACTGAAAACAAAGAGGATGCGTGGGTTCGAACCCCAGACATGTCGTAACAATAAATCTCGCTTACGATATGTTTACTACCTCATCTGGAGTTTAAGGCAAGTGTAATTGTCTTGTGATCGGAGAATAAATTAAAGAAAAAAAAAATTTTCATGTTACTAAATATAAACGCGATGTTTAAAAAAAAAAGTCATGAGAAGAACAACTTTGAATTATTTTACTTTAATTTTTAAATTTTTATTTAAAATCAAATTGGTTAAAATTTAAGATCATGTTGAAATTTTTTAAACTGCTATTTTAGCCATTTTAAGTAATCATACTTTTTTTTTTTTTGCAAACCCTTTTTTATTCTCTCCACTTTTTTTTTTCTTCTTAAAATTATTGCAAGCGAATATTAGCCTAGTATCTTCTTAACCGGAATATCCTTTTTTCTTTCTTTTTCTTAATTCTACCTAACCTTTATCGTATTACTTGAGGGTTTAAAATAAAAAACAAACAAAAAAAAAAAAAAATATTACAAAATGGTATAAGAAAAAAATGTTTACATAAATTAATATAAGAAAAAAAAAAGTTATTTTTTCTCACTTTAATTCTCTACGACGATATCCGAACAAAAACCTGAACCTACAGGAATAAAAAGTTCCAATGCCTGTTTTGCAAATGTATTTAAAGATCAGACCAAAGTTCCAAACAAAAAAAAAGGAACTTTTTTATAATTTAAATTTTCACAAAAAAAAAATTTTTAATAATATGTACATATAACTAAACTTTAATGTTTTTTTTTCAATTTTCAACAAATAGGTATATATATATTTATTTAGCTACATACATATTATTTTTCAAAGTAAACGTGTTCACAATGACACCCATAATCCATGTACATAGGGTTATTTTTATTTTTGAACATATAAAATACTTATTTTGACCATCCGAACTAAAATTGTCGCTGGTCGCCTTTGATTTAATTTGCACAGAAAAAAAAACCATTTTATAGTAAAGTCCATTACAAGATTTTGATTCGCCAAATAAAGATTTTACAATAAAGAAGTTTAACATTTTATACTAGTACCTTAACAACAACTACAATAATACATACTACAATAATACATACTACAATAATAAGAAATAAAACAAAATTAGGCTAAAATGATTTTTTTTGTACCATTTCACTAATATAAGCATATGCCCTACGAAGCATTGGTCTTCCATTAAATCATTAATTATTATTTATATTATGCTTAGCTTCAATTTCTTGAATTGTTAATTTTATTAGTTTTATCCTTCTAAAATAAACAACGAAGATCTGTTGAGACTAACAGTAGAGGGATACAATTAAAAAAGAAAAAATAAAGGTGAATAGACAAACATATAAACCGCATGGACTTGAAGTAGAACCCCAAAGAAGTAGAAGACGCGGGCATTTAAAGAACACATGGATATGCAGCAAAACTGGCTAACTAAAGCCAGGAAACCTCACAAGAGAGAATGCAAAAACAGTAGCAGAAAATTATGTGAAATGAAAATGTCAAGTGGAAGTACTTAGTACCCAATACTTCCTCGCAGAGTAAAATGGATAAAAAAAAACACAATAATTTATGTATTTTAAAAAATTTTTCACTGTAATTTTTTTTTTTTAATGCATTTTTCTGCCACACAAATGTGGACAGGAAATTACACATCCTTTCCCGTTCAGGTGTGGCTGTAAATGTCGTAAGGGGAATAACTCTTACAACGTGTGGGATTCGAAACCCACACTCCCTCGGTGTTTACAGCGGTGTTTATACGCTCTTACCCATTAGGCCATCGAGGCGCCTCTAATTTTTGGTTAATCCATAATTATACTTTTTATCATAATTTATATTTTATGCTTACCACTGTATTTTTGAATAATTGAGTTTATTAAAAAAAAAAAAAAATTTCTTTTCTGTTGGGGCTGGTCCTTTATTTTTGTTTGTAGTTTTTTTTGTGCCTTCCTCCTTAAAAGTGTTTTTTTTTTTTTTTAACTTATTTTTTTATAAATATATTAGACATTTTTTTTTTGTATATGTATCTACTATCTAGGTATATATAAATATTTGTAATATACATATATACCTATTTTACATATTTGTGGGTTTGTATGTATTTCGAACTTTTATTATTCTTATGTTAAATATACTTATATTGTTTTAAGTTTTAAGTTTTTGTATTTATTACATTGAACTTTTTATTTCAAACATAAGGATAAACTAAACTATCTTCTGGTTCCGTTATAGTTTTTGTTGTTTTGAGACATCCTCATTTCATTGTTTTTCTGAATATAAATTCATGAAATTTATCAATAATATAATAATATTAAAATAACTTATAAAATTTGAAATTATTTACGAGTTTAAAATAGATGTAATCCCAATAAACAATTTTAGATTAAAATTTTGTTTGATGTTGTTTAATTTTTCTATTTTCAATATTATTTTATAATAAGGATAATATTGTCTTAAAGTCAATTCAATCAATGTTTTTCAATTAGGCATTAACTTTATATACAAGTTTTTATTATGGAAGAATTGAAAACATTGCTTTTCTTTTAATAATACGTTAAGAGACGTAATCTTTTGACGGGAGAAGTCTCCTTTTTTTGATAAAAATAAAAATGTTATCTTCAGCATATTTATAAAACATAAATGGGAAATAAAAAATGACTTAATAATCTGATTATTTCGACTTATTGAATTAATCGGGATAGCAATTTTGAAATCTTATACCTACTGTCCTTATTTCCTTTTCACTTTATTACCCTATGGCTATTATTGTGTTTATTATCAATCCTTTGGTTATATTTTAAAACCTTTTAGTTTTAATTATTGTAGTAATATTCTTTATTTTTAATAAGAAAAGTATTCGGCATTCATTTAAATACTTAAATACAAAATTTAATAATCCTGTATTGTTTTGTTTGTTTTTTTTTGAAAAAAAATTAAAATTAAAATTTAATAATTTAAAAGGATAAATTTTCACGTCCAAATTTGTATTAAAAATTTTATGATTAAAAATCCAAAAATATAAGTTACTTTTCTTTAAAAAAAAAAAAAAAACATTTAAAATTTAATATAGACTTGTTATTATTTTCATTAAATTGAAAACAGAAGAATCAAAGCGACCAACCATTTCAATATAATATTACAAGATCCAAGAAGAAATGTAGATTTTTTTGTTTTTTTGTGGAACCGTGCATAGTTTTTTTGGTTTCCTGTTATTTTCTTTTTTTTCTTATTTTTTTTTTTTAATTTCCTGTTCATGTTTGGATATTTTATTTTTATTGAAAAGTTTTTCCTTAATATTTTCCTTCATTTAATCTAAATATTTTTGTTAAAGGTTTTATACAGGCTTTAAAATTTATTTGTTAGGAAGTATATTATGAGAAAAAATTTTTTTTGCATGCATTTAGAGGGACACCAATAAAAAACGAACAAATCGTATGAATATTTTATTATTTTGAACCCATAATAATATACAAAATTTAGGATATTTAAATATATTCCATTTCCTTAAAATTTTTTATTTTATATTTTTTTATTTTAAATTAGTTTTTTTTTTTTATTTAAATTGTAAATGTTTTTTTTTTTTTTTTTTTTTTTTGGAATTAAAGTCTTAATAGGTACTTTTCTTTTATACGAGTAAAAAGAATTTGTTATATGGTTTTATAAAAACATAAAATTAAACTTAAATATTTCTTGAATCTCAAAGACCTTTAATTAGTTTAATTTCAATTGAAATTTAATTTTATAATAAAGTTTTTATAGCAGCTATACTTTTGTAGATTATTAATAAATAAGTGGTTTTAAATGTTTAATAATGTTGAAAATTTTTATTTTTCGCTATATATTCGACTACTTTTGTATATATACCATACATATGTTTAAAATAAATCCCGGGTTCAAAAAGATCTGAATACTGAATAGAAAAATTTGTTTTAGAGAAATGTACATAAAAAAAAAAAAATAATAATATAGTAATACTTTTAAACGGGAACACCACGAAACCAAAAAAAAACGATAAAATGATAAAATCCTAAACTGCAAAATACGACAAATTGTATAATCCGAAAACTTCAAAGGGTATCTTAAAGCGATAATATATTATATAGATTATTTTGTATATATATATATATAGATTGTAAATAAAATATTTAGAGGAGATTTTAGAGTGTTTTTTTGAAAATCAGGGTCCTATTGCACCAACCACTTATCAAATAATCAAATAATCGCTGGTTTTCATTAGTTTAGCGATAGGTTGGGGACGAGCAGCTTCCACTATTGTAAATATTTTGTTGTTGCAATATGTATGTACAAAAGTAATTAGAAGAGATTTTAAATCTTATTTTTAAAACCAATAATTTATTTTGCGGGTATTTGGGACAGCCATAGTCTTCACTATTTTAAATGTTTTATTGTTAAAATATGAAACATAATTACGGGGTATTTTATACTTGGTTACAAAATCATGGTAATGCGCGCTCTTTCCAGTAAAAAATATACTCGTATATGCAAAATTTTGAATTAGAATTAATTTAAGATTTTTCAAAATTTTCTTTTGTCCAACATTGTGGTGTTCTTTTAAATGTGGTTTCAGGGTATCTCAGGTTTTTTATTCCAAATTTTTATTTTTAAATATCGATTTGGGATTTAGAATTTTGGGATTTTGTAATTTTCAATTTTGGATTTTAAATTTTAGGACTTTGCAATAAGAATTTTTTGAGGGAGAATGATAGCAGAAGAATGAATAAGAAGAGGGAGAATGATAGAAGCAGTCGAAAATACCAAACAAAATTTATGAAAAGAATTTACAAAGAATTTAAGTGACGAAACATAAAGTTTTTAAATCACATTTCATTCACTTAAAATTTTTACTAAATGGATTGATATAAGACTATTTATTATTTACATGACACTATACTATTAACTTTTTTTCGATAACTTTCAAAGACCATAGTATCTTTATAATATTTTAGGTAAAAATAGTATCTATACAATATAATTTGGAAAAATTAGTTTTTTTTTTCCCAAAGGGAAACACAATTTTAATTTTGCTTTAAAAATTGTACGAAATTTATTTTATTAGAATTTGTTTTTGTTATATTCTAAAATTTCCTAAAAACAAATTATAATTTCCTTAGGACACATTTTTGATTTTACTATACAAGAATTGCTTGACCATTAAATCAACTTGTATTGAACTAAATTTGATACAATGTTGTATTAATATGATGTTATTGAAATACACAATTGTAATGAGAATTTTAGTTCATATATATATATATTTTTATATGTATTATTTATATATTATAAATTTATATTGTATATTTATTTATATACATTCATTTTTTATTATATTGGTGGCAAAAATGTCTGACTTAAGTACATAATGGTAAAAAATTGCAATGAAAATAATATTATTAATTATTATAATACATATACTAAAATAAATGTAATAGGGAATAGGTAAATATGATATTGAAGACTCAAACCTTCTAGGACTGGTTTATATTTTGTTGCAACTTTAATGATATAAGAAAATAAATAAATGAATAAATATATGTATTTTTATAAAAATAATACATCGATTTACAATACAATCATATCGATACAAAAATTTTAAAAAATCAGATTAACGACTGAACGATTCAAAATATAAAAAAATTTTGTATACAATACAGAGATTTCAACCAATCCATATTGTTTCATACCGAATAATAAATAATACGATATATATCGTTTGTTCAAAAGATATTAGATTTTTATACATTGATCAACTGTTGTATCATATATAATAAGCGCTTTTTTTTTTAATCAAAACTATTATTTTAAAGGGCCTCGGTTAATAGGTAAGAGCGTATGAAATATATTGTAAACACTGAGGGAGTATGGATCCGAATCCCACACAAGTCGTAAGAATGATTCCCTCATACGATATTTTCAGTCACGTCTAAAAAAGAAAAGCTATGTAATTTCCTTGTCATATTTATGTGGCACGGAAATATACTAAAAAAAAAATTTATAATTTTAAGTTATCGCACTTCTGCTAAAATGGCAAGGGTTGAAATTCAAGCATTAACGAGCATGGCATCGAATTTTCCACATAAGTTTTCAAATAATAGTTTCACATAAGTTTTTTTTATCTAAAGCGTGAATAAGACGGAATTTAAAATCGTTTGATTTTTCAATAATGGAAAACACCGAACGAACGAAACCGAACCGAATTTGAGTCGTAACTACTTGAATGTTGGTTGTATAGACAAACGGTTTTTTTTTTTTTATATAAAATTAGTTTTTTTTTAATATAGAAATTTTTATAACTGTTGATTGAAGAATTTAACACAATATTACTGATATTTTTATTTGATAATGATTTCTGATAAACTTCTCCAGTAAAAATGGCATCAATGAACTTTTTAATACCTGTTTAGTATATTAGTAAGTCAAGTATAAAGAAAAATCTTAAAATTCATATTATATTATTTCTTAAAGAAACAAAAATAACGATGAACTATATTGCCTTAAAATGAACCAGAAAATTGTCCTTCTTTTAAGTCGGATAATAATCAGGTTAAGACAAGGCAGCACACACTATTTTAAATACTTCGATGTTGAATTACGTATGTAAAAGCATAATAAGGAAGTATTTACAGTTAGTAAATCAAAATAAAGTAAATACAAAATCAGGCGGCCGACTTCACTTTTCTAAATGCTTTAATGTTGAATTATATATACAAAAACTTAATGAGGAGGAATTTTGGAGTTGATTACAAAATTAGGGTTGTAATCATATGTTTAGTGGGGATTGGGAGCCGGGCAAGCAACAAATAGCTTATTAGACAGAACAAGAAAGAACTTTTTGTGTCCCTCCTGTCCAAGCCATTGTGCAAGATATTTTGTAAGTTTTTATTTAAAATTATAAAAACTTTCACTTTGTTTTGATTTTTCGAAAATAATTTTTATTTAAATATTATTTCATTTGTTTTAATTTACTTCGTTTTTCTTTATTTTTAGGACATTTTTCAAAAATGTTTGCAAATTTAACCTAGATATTATTTTCACTTTTTCCGACCGACTGTTTACAAAACTTCTACAGTGTTATAGTTAGAGCAATAAAATTTTAATCATAGGAAGGTTTCATAAAAAAACTAATGTTATGGAACAACTTTTTTATGTATCCACCCATTACAGAGCTAAACAGCCCTTTAAACTTTGAAAAAGCCCTAATTTTAAATGTGTATATCTCAAATTATGCTGAACATGCGATAGGACTTTTCTTAACCTTTACAAATCTATATCAAAATTATACATTTTTTTTAAATTTAGGATTTAAATTTACCATTATGTGAACACAAAATTTTTCAAGATTTTTCTCCCTTTAATACTCCGGCCTTTTTTTTGGTAGAGACTTGAAATTTTGGGAAAAGAAAGAATTGTCCCAGAATTAGTGTAAGTTTCTTTATACTAAATTTGTGTAATTTTTTTTTGTACTACCCCCTGTTTAAGAGCTATTAGTGCTCAAAAATTAAAATTTCTCTATTTTTAAAAACTTGTAACTTAGGTACTTGTTCAAACTTTTCGTCATAAAAATTAAGACATAAAAATTAAAGCTTCAGTAATATATTTTCACGGCTTCTCTTAGTTATATAAGATTACGGAGTTACAGCTCTTCAAAATTGTAAAAAAATGTAAATGGGGCTGTAAATGTCCTCCTTACAACTTTTACAGCCACGCCTGAACCGCAAAGGCATTAAAAAAATCATTAAATAAAAAATTTTTAGTTCTTATTTCTTTAGACATTTCTCAATACCCCTTTAGATATCTTAACTTCTTAAAGATAGTTGACATTTTGGCTGACAAAATATATGTTTTGATAAATTGAGGTAAATTACATAAAATGTAGTAATTCGGAGAATACAATTTAGATCGACATTAAGAGATCACAATGTTCGCTATTTAAGGCGAAAATAATCTAATCTAATCATAATAATAAACATTCGATAATATCGTAATACGGATCTATAATTTGTAATACGGACTTATGATGATTTAGTTTCAATACAACTAAAAAAAAAATTTTTTTTCGTAGGTTCAAAAAGCCACAAATTCAAAAATTTTCATGGGTTTCCTTAGAAAGAATCAATGATAGTAATATTTATTAAATTTTTTTTTTTTTATTCTGTGTTTATGTGATACTTGAAGCATGTCATTATTAATGGTTAAAAATATGTCAATTTTAATTTAAAAAAAAAAAAAATATATAATTAAATCTAGATGTAATAATATTATTATTATTATTATTATTTGAATATAAAGTTTAAATTTCGAACCAACTAATTTAATTTAATCAATTTTTTATTTTTCTCGTTTTTTATTATATAAAAGAAATTAAATAAAATATAATCAAAAAAAAAAAATTTATTAAACCCAAACTGTCAATGTCAGATTTTTTGAATACTTATTTTTATTAATATTTTCTGGTAAAAAAAAACAAAATAAATAAATAAATAAAAAAAAATAAAAACAAAATTGATTTTTTGTGGTAAATTCAAATAAAATTAAAAAAAAAAAATAAACGATAAGATATACTTATTTTTTTTTTTTTTTTTGTGTTGTATAAGAAATTAATTTTTTATTCAAATTATTTTTTTTTTTTAAATTTCTTTTCAAAGAATTTTACTTTTGTCTGGCCATAAAATTTTATTCTTTAATTTCTTACATAATTTTTTGTTTTAAAAACAAAAAAAAAAACATTTTTTTTTATTATAAATAAAAAAATCAAAACAAAAGTTTAGATTTTCCTTTTTTTGGTTTTTTTTTTTTTTTTGCTTTTGCTTTTCTTGACAAGGGTATCCAAAACAAAAGAAACATTATATTAAAAAAATTCTAAAAATATAAAGTTTCAAAAGTTTTCTTTTAGCCTTTAAGAAGAATGGGGAGTAAATTGACCCATATATTATCTATTAATATTTAATATTGAAAATAATTTTTGGTTTATTATTTAAAAGTTTCGAAATGTATAATAATAAATTATATAACCTAAATTTTTTAAATAATAAACTATTTATAATTAAAACAGAAGCAAAAAAAAAAAAAAAGAAAAGAATTAGTTTAATTGTAATATTATTTGAAATAATAATTATAACAAATAATATATAATCATAAACCACAAAAAAAAAAAGTATTGTAGGTTGGAGATAGGATATAATTATAAATCTTAATTCTTAAACTATAAATTAATATTTGGTGAAAAAACGTTTTTGATTTTACAGGTGAGGAAATTTATGTAAGAAAAAGAAACATTTAAATATTTAATAGAAATATAAAACCTAAAAATATGCAATTTACATAGAAGTATAATGTTCATGACGGTATATTATGATTTAATAATTTGTTAGAAGGTTCGGTGTCCAATTGATTAAGCATATGGTTTATTAACTGTGGATTGCTGGTTCAAATCCTACACAAGTCATTGAATATTTAAATGAAAGGATAATTTGTTGAACAAATCATTTTTTCTTAACAAATCAACCTTGCCTACAAATATATAATGTAATTATAATAAGTGATAGTTTAATAGTCGATGGTTTTTAATAATATTGAATTATCCTATTCGATATTATATCTTAAAATAAATTAATAAATAACAATTTATTTCCCAAAAAACTTCTTTTAAAAAAATATTTTATTAAGTATTTACTACTAACTTTTATCGTAAATAATTGACTTTCAGTATCTATACATATTCTATCAAACAAAATTTGATTCAAACAAAAATGCAGTCGTTTTGTTTCTCTAATAAATTATCTATTTCTAAAAAATTATAAACTATTTTTGAAATTTTGAGCAATATCACTTCAGGGTTACGTAAAAATAACAAAAAAAAAAAAAATTTATAAATTATTCAAGAGTTTAAAATCTAATTTCGACAATATACGTCTGTACACTATCACATTTTTCTCTTAATATTTCTTATATTCATTTTTTCTATGTTTGTTTCATTTCATTTTACATTTTGCTTTTTATTTTTTTTTTTTTTGAATATTTATTCTAATTTCATTCATTTCATTTCAAGGCTATTATCCTTATAGTATGAAAAGAAAATTTCAAAAAAATAAAAGGGAGAAAAAAAAAATTGGAGAAAACTTGAAGTGTCCTTAATTTATTTACCATGTCGTATCGGATCGTTGAACTTTTAAAATGATTTTTGGACTTTCTCTTCTATTTTGTTGATATTGTTATTTCTTTTTTTTTTGTGTTTGAAAGACATAAGAATTTTAGTGTGTTTCACTCATAGAACAAAAAACTTTTCAAAAACAAAACAACAACAAAAAAGTAATTTTTTAGAGATTTTTATCGATATTAGGGAATTAAAAAGTTAAACAAAAAGGATTATAAAAAGTCAACTTGAAAATTGGGTTTTTCAAATTATAATGAAACCAAAATGAAAAGAAAACGAACCAAAATGGAAAATAAAAAAAAAAATAAAAGAAGTAAGAAATAATATTTGAAAAATTTTAAATATAGTAAAATTAAGAAATATTCAAAAAAAATTTTTACAAATCAATTATAGGGTACCTAATATCTGTTTCCAATGAATCTTTTGATCAAATCTTATATAATTTTATGATAAGATAAATTATATATAGATAAAAATAATTTAGAAAATAATTTACTTATATATATCGTCAGTTTTATACAATATTCGTAATTGTTATGATACAAAGTTTAGAATTTAAAAAGAAAATTTATTATTATTTAGTATTAAAAGAAAAAAAAAAATTAAATAAATTTTTTGGACTTAAATGTTTTAGTCAAAATATTCTTTTAAAAGTTGGAAATGATTTTTTATAATTTTGTTATACTGCTAGAAATTTGATACTTTCACTCTCAATAGTTTGAATATCAATAAAGTTGGCATTTATAACATATGTAGCCAGTAATATGAATTAGTAAATTAGATTTATGAAGGCAACATTAAATCATATTCTTCTAAACTGATTCAATTCTCTTTATATGCTTTACTTATAATAGCATCTCATAATAGGAGAAGCGTAAACGTGGATGAACCAATAAACATATAAACACTTAAAAGTATAGGTATAGGCATCTCAAAATTGTAGAGAATTTCTTTTGATAAAATCAAGCATGGTAATTAATGCTCTCTAGATAGTATGAACTCAATATGAATTTTAAAAGAGAGTTTATTGCCAGATCCTGTATTCCACTAACAATATATCTATTAAAGAATTATTATTACTTATAGTTGAATTTAAATATTATAATTATTAGTTTTATGAAATCTTATGACTTCACATTTTTTTTTATAAACAAAAAGAAACCGTTTGAAGAACCGTCATTTATAAAACTTTTTAATATCATTCTGAATCTTGCAACAATCATCTAGGCAAATATATTTTCGAATATATGACAGTCTAAGTAACCAAATATATTTTCGAAAACAAATGTATCATCAACAAATGACAAAATAGAAGCAATACCATAACTACTATCGTTTACAAATAATAAGAAAAGTTATGGTTCCATATGGGTTCCTTGAAGAAAAACCTGATGTTGCTATAAGAATAAAATTTATTTATTATCTGAGATTTTTACAGAAACTTTAATTTAAAACTAAGATTGTATCCCTATTTTAATATAATGCCATAACTACATATAATGATTAAATTTATATTTAATATAATTAAATATTTCACTAAAAAACTCTGAAAAAATATATACAATTAAAAAGAAGCTTACTGGATATCATCAACTATCTCTCATCTTTAAATGAGCAGGAAGAAGTTTTCAAAATTCATCGTGTCTGATTATGCGGACATAGTGTTTTTTTCTGTAATTATAGAGGTGATCAACTTTTTAAGAGTATCACAAATCTCCGAGGAAAGGAACATATCGTAGTTCCTATTACAACCCGCAAATATTGATTTTAACAACAATTCAATATACTCATACAAACTGTATGGCATTTTCTTTAATACTTGCATAATTGCTAAACAGACCCAGCATGTATTAGATCTTAAACCATCAACTAGACTCTTATTTCTAAATCCCCGGAATATTGGTAATGTAATAGGATTTTTCACAGAATACTGTAAAATTGAAAAACATGCCAGAAGGTTAAAACTTGCCTCATATAACTTTTGAAGCTGCATAGATAAAGAGAAAGAGGAGTCAGTCTTTCACCCTTTGTGTGATTGTTCGGCTCTTCCTCTAAAAGGAAAAAAGTTTCTGAGGAAATTTAATGACCTTTTCGATTTGTCGGAGGTGAACTTAATCGATTTACAGCGTTTAGTAATAAGTAGTCAATGGTTTAATTAGAAGGAAAAATGATCCAAGACAACGGACGTGAACTAGCCAAAGTGTGCATTTATAGTGTATCTCCACCTATGTGCCGACCTAATGAAATATTAAAATGAATAAATAGTATTTTCTGGTGTAATTTCATTAATTTCTTATTTCTTTTAATTCGATAATTAAAAAATTTAAATCGATTAAAATTGGAATACACTTTATATTAATCTTTTTATATATGTATAGAATTCAAGTAAATAAATTGTTACATTAAAATTTATCTAGAAATACAACAAAACAACAAAAACAAAATTTTTTACTTTCATCCTGTACATACATAAAATATTACGATCCTATTTCAAATTTACTCTACTATATGGTATAGAGATACTTTATCATAATGGGCAACAGATTGCAGGCATTAATCAATTGGTGCCTGAGAATCATATGCAGAGTAAAATAACAAATTTTGCCACGAACAATAACAAATGATGCTCTGTAACAAGCGAGGAATCAATTATGAGAACAGCAATGCAACGAAAATGACGATGGATACGCCAAAGCTAAAACGAAAATGACAATGGTGACGACTTAGAAGAAAACAGCAAAAAAAAAACAAAACAAGTAGCTCTTATGCCCCTTAAAGGAGTTTTTAAAATTAATAACTTGTAATCCTGCAGTCCAAAACTTGATGTCGGGAAATATTATTCTTGATTTCATAATTAGTTCCAATTGAATTTTATTAATTCTTAATATTACATTTCTTAACCGTTGTTGGGATTACATGGTTTAGATTTCTCTTGTTAACCATTTGTTTTTTTTTAATTTTTCTGTAAATAAAATTCCACCCAATTATTTTTTGCTAAAAGAACTTTACTGAAAAACAAAAAAAAAAGGAATACAATTAATTTATAAAAAAAAAAAAAATAATTAATCTATTAAAAATTTAAAATATTAAAAATAAATAAGTTTTTACTTTCAAATAAAAAATGAATAAGATATCATTAAACAAAGAACAAAAAAGAAACACAAAAATAACCAATTAGTGGGCATAAAAAGAGTAAATTGAAATTTTCGATACCCTTTTATAATCAATGTTTACCCAAATCTTAGCTAATGGTTATATGGGTCAAAACCCAAAAAAAAAAACAAAAAAAAAACGCAAATAAAAACACAAACAATATTTAAAAAATAAAATACAATTGGGTGCACACCAATATCAACTTTAAAAAAAAAAAAACTTAAATTCGAAAGAAAAGAAATTTTTCCTTTTTTTGTTTATTTTTTGAATAAAAATATTTTAATTAATTTTTCTTCATTCACTTGAATTTCTGTTTTTTTTTCTTTTTTGCTGCTGGACAATTCATACAGCGGTTTTTTTTAGCCGAGGACATTTATTTATTATTAAAGAATAAAGTCATTTTTTCAAGGACAAAATTCATATACCCAATATTATTATATATATTTAACAATATTTATATTTAGATTTTAAACATTTCGAAAAATGTTCTAAGAATCATTTTAAAATTAATATTTATTTTCACCATTAAGTTTATAATACCATCTATTTTGTTTTTTTTTAATTGATGTATAATTTCGAAAATCATTAAATTTCTTTTAGATTAAATACTTTTGATTGATGTGTTTTTTTTTTGTCACAATAAATAACCAAAATAATAACATTAATTTTTTTTTCTTAGAATATTATCTGTATCTAAACAATATTATAATTTTAAGAATTTTTTTGTTATGCAGGGTACTAGATTGATAATTAAATTTACAACAAAAAGAAGAAAGTAATAAAATTATTTACTGCCAACTCAAATTATTCATTTTTTAATGCAAAAAAAGTTATCTAATAGATAATGGCTCGAATGCCTTAATAACACTGATCTTGAACTTAAATCTCACATTTTCAAACAAAAACTATTAGTTCAGGACACCGTGAAA
The DNA here is from genome assembly GCA_947095535.1 of Poecilobothrus nobilitatus. Taxonomy (NCBI): domain Eukaryota; kingdom Metazoa; phylum Arthropoda; class Insecta; order Diptera; family Dolichopodidae; genus Poecilobothrus; species Poecilobothrus nobilitatus. The sequence continues at coordinate 319,183,283 of OX352772.1, read as the reverse complement.
TAACTCATCAAGAGATAGCTCCACAATCAAAATATGAAATAATTTCTATAAAAATTTTTCTTCATTTTTTGATGCGGAGGTATTTTTTTTTTTTGTGTAGATTTATTTCATTTCTATTTTACGGATTTATTTCATTCATTTTTTTTATCTTTTTTTTATTTTTATTTTATTTTATAAAAAATAGTCCTGATTTTGTTGTAAATAGACCTAAAATCTCTCCTAATTATTTTTTTCTATATATTTCAACATCAAAGTCTTTAAAATAGTGGAAATTACCACCCTCAAAGGTCTGCTATGCAATTGAAACCGTTATTTTGTAACCAAATCTAAAATTCCTCCTAATTACTTTTTTCATACATATTATATATACAATTAATTGGTACCGAGGTTCCAAACTAGAAGGTATTTTAGAGTTAAAAAGAAAATCAGGATTTCACTTCACTCAGAATATTTGAGAATCTTTCATATACCTATTTAATATGGAAGATTCTGAATTAGGGGAGGGATTTTATGATTAACATTTTTCCTATATATATTCCGTTATTTTCATTACATATTTTCTATCTACATATATACAATTCTAATTTCGAATTTTGCGGATTTATTTCCTTCTTGATAACTCCTCAAAAATTTAAATTAAAAATAAAATGATAATTTATTTTATTTTTATTTTAAGGACTTTTTTCGTTTTCTGCGAAGCTTTTTGAGAAGTATTACAGACTTTATAAAATAACACCACAATTTGATGCGAATTTATTTCATGCTTGGTGTCGTGGTTGTTTTTTGATGAGTTATTTTACGATGCCATAGTTTAGGTATAGATTTTGTTTGAAAAAGTGAACTTTATGTTCATGCTCAGTTGTATTTATTTTTTATTATTTAGTTTAATACTTTCTTAATAAAAAAATATTCCTGTAAATCCAAAATCGCTTAAACATAATTTAAATCAAGAAACAGAATTACTTAATTTACAAAATTATAGCATCAATATCTTATAATACATTTTTTACTTGATCCCTATACAACTGTCATTTTCATCAATTTACACAAAAAGAAAATTTTTGCCTTAAATAAAATATAATAATATAATATAATAAAAAAAAAAAAAATTTAAGAAACAAAGAAATAACAAAAAAATTTAATTTTGTTTATATAAAGAATGGTCATTGTGCAAAATAAAAACCTTTTTAAAACTAAAGGGAACAAAGAACTTCAAAATATATTTGTTACAAAATGTCATCCTTATTTCGCTATTACTGGCTGTTAAGAAAGTTTTTTTTTTGTAATTTTTAATAAAATTTTATGTTGATTTTAAGAGCAAAAAAAATAAATATAATTTTTAATGGCAATAAAAAAAAGGAGTTGAGGTTATTGAGGAAATAAACTTCCTTTTACTCTATTATCTTATTATATATTGTATTGTGGTTCTTTGTAAAAATTATTCCATCTTTTGTTTTATTCTATATTTTGTTTTTGTATATTATAAATATTTGTTTAACGTTGTTAAATTTTAATTTTCATTGAAAAGAACGAAATCTAAAAAAAATATTATAAAATATGCCCTTTTAGATTAGAGGAAAATGTTGTTGTAAACAGGTGGGCGTTAAAACAAAGATTTTTTCTAAAAGCTCTTGGACAGAGAATATAAAAAGTGGAGATAAATTATTTATTGCCTATGTAACATCATGTTTATCCCATAAATAAAGCGATATTTTCTCAGTTAGAAAACATTAAACAAAAGAAAATTAGAGTTTTCCAAATCAAAACAAAGAAATGTAATTTTTTTCAATTTAGTTTACATCAATTTACCGTTATGCGATATTATGAAATTTTGACAGCAAATTGAAATTAAGATTCTTAAGAAAAAAAATTTGATAATCAATTTGATTTTGTTCGTTCGTTCTTTAGTTTAAACGGTAAATTTTGAAATAAATCATTAAAATACTAAACTTAGAGAGACCTTTATTGAAAAAAAAAAAACAACCTGTTATGGAACCTAATGTGCCGAAAAAGTTTTATTTTTAAACGATTAGAGCTTAGAAGGTCTGTCATTAATTTTTCAGCACTTTTTTCAAAAAATTTTTGAAATTCGAAAAATTTGCTTACTACTTTGACTTTTTTCATTCATCCATCTATCCGTCCATCTGTCTATTTACAAAACTCTAGACCTAGCTAGAGCAATGAAATTAAATCTAGAGCAATAAAATTTTAATCGTGGATAGCTCTCATGAAAAATTAATTACAACATCTTTTTGACAATATCACACATTACGGATCTACAGACCATCAAAATTGGAAAAAATGGCTCTTTTTAAATGGCTAAAAATTAAGTTCTTCCGTATTTTTTTCTATTTCTGAACAATTTTAAAATCAAGACAATTTTTCAAATTTTTTCTATTCATTTAATTAAGTTTAGCTCTAAGTAATAAACACAATTTCGACCATCTAGAAAAAATACGTGACTAAAAATTTAAAACATTTGCATTTATCTATTTACTCGACGTCGAACCAAAAATTCATCGTCACCGACATTAAGATGATTTAAATTTTTTTCGGTAATGATCGGATCTGGCATTTATTTCTAATCAACAAGAAAATTAAAAACCTTTGTTTATTTTGAATCTAGAACTATATTTTTAGTTTTAATTTCCCAAAAATTATTTTTCACTTGACCAAAAATAAGGCAAAGTGAATATAATCTGTGGGCCGATGGTCGATTGCCGAAATTGTTTATTATTACTTCATAATTTAATTTTTAAATTTTGGCTTCCCGAAATTTCAACATATCTAAAGAAATAGAAACTTCAAATATGTACAGTTATTTACTTAAAACTAATTTTAATTAAAAATAACTTTTATTTAAAAGGGAAAAACTATTGGTATGTAACTTTATAAAAACTATATTGGAAAGAAACCTAATAATTTAATTTCTGTAATATCTTTGATTTTAATAAAAAAAAAAAAAATTTACATTTTAATAGAGTATATACATTTAAATATATATACAAACATTCTCATATAGATATCTTTTATCATTAAAGCTGATGCTGATAACATTAGTGTTAAAAATATTCCATAAATCATATGAAGTTGAATAACAACAGTGTGTATTCTATTCAAATAAGTCTTTTTTTTTTTTATAAACCATAAATATTTTAATTATTCATATTTGAAATAAATATAGTAACATTTGTACATCTTGACAGCTTTATAACGAACTTTTTACTTTGGTTTATTATATTATTCTATATAACATGTATATATATACATACATATTTTGTATCTTTGTCTCTAAATTAAAAATTTTTTTGTACATTCAATTTTTCTCATAGTTTAAATTTTTTTTTTTGTTGTCTTTGAAATTCTTTCGTGTATTGTATATACATGCATTTAATAAAAAGTTTTTTTTTGTTTTTTTTGTTTGTTCTGATATGGTTTTACATATCCTGTAGAATATATAATATTTGTAATATTCATATTTAAACTTTATTTATAAGAGATACATAATATATAATTGTTTGTGTACCAGTTGTATATAGAAAATTTTTATTTATTCGGTACTTTAAATAATAAAGAACAACTTCCAAAGGAACCCCTATAAGTTTTATTTAATTTAAAAAATTTGAATTTTGTATAGGAATTTTTTTTTTTTTTTTTTGACTTTTTTAACTTGACTTTGTCAAACTTCATGTACAACAAATAAAAAAATAACAAATTATTACCGCATACTATTGACCAAATCAACTTCAAACAAAAATATACCATTTTAAAAATTTATGTACAATATTATGGTTATGAAGTATATATAATACATATACAAAATAATAAACTTAAAATATTATACCTACAAAATATATAATATATGTATATAAAGGATCAAGTAATATGTATAAACTTTTCAGGAACACATCTTGCACAGATATAAAATTTTTCATTCTAAAGTACAAAAAAAAAAGAAAAAAAATTATATTCAAGCCGAACCAGAAATACCAGTAGATGAAGCAGCAGGGTTTTTTTTTTTTTGGACAAAAAAAAAATGATATCAAAATTTTTTTCTTTTTCTTTTTGTATAGGGATTAACCTATAGTTATAATATTAGGTTATTCGTTTTACAAAACTCTTTCTGATTTAACTTTAAACCAATTTTATTCTCATAAAACAAACTATTAGTAATTTCAATTTAAAAAAATAAAGTGTGAACCAAATAAATGTAGTGCACATTTATAATTCATTTTGTTTCCAGAAACTTCAATTTTATACATTGGAAATTAAAGAGACATATTGCTGGGAAATATCAGTTTATGTATTACTTTTTAAGAGACGTTCAGTAGTATTTAATTTTTTTTTTTACAAGTAAATATCCTTTTATAAAGTAAAAATAGGTTTCAGAATTACAGGAATATGTTGAAGGAAGATATTAATGTTTTTCTTAACCTTTGCAACACATGAGGTTGAAGTTGAGGGTGGTTCCACAATTATTATGTCCCAGTGATAAACGAAATTCCATATATTGAATTATGCTATCTAGAATTTGAACTATCTAGAACTAGACAGTGGAGGAGTTCTCTTTGTTTCTTTTATTTTTCTTTGGAAAACTTTGAGACTTTTTATTTCTTCGGATCGAGAATCTATTTCTACTAGATATGTATAAAAAATTTTTAAAATGCTTTAGTGCTAAAAATATATTGTAGGCTAAATACCTTTATTTAATTACTTGTTAAATTTTAAAATATTTGTCATAGTAATTTTCGTACCAAACAAAAAATTTATGCAGTAATAAGATCGATTGTTCCACCAAGTTCTACATTAGCCGGTTACGAAAGTCTCAAATTATAAGTTTTAATTTATTTATTTATATTAATATTACATACATAAATGTAATGCAATATTATTGAACCATCGGCTACTAAGACCATTATAGGTTTTTATACTATTATTAAATTATATACTAAAATTATTTATTTTGTTTATATTATATACTATATATTTACATTATATTTGGTCGTAAGGTGGTATGTAGAGAAAAAAACACTTACGACCTGTGCAGGGATCGAACCCGCACTTCTTCGGTTAATACGCCACACGCCTACCCACTAGGCTACCGAAGCCCCTATTTAAGAAAACTAAAAATTAAAATTCATATTTATTACAATAATTGCATACTTTTAGGGGGAAAATAAAAACAAGAATTATCAATAAATTACTTAAAAGAAATTTTTAAAACATTTATTATTTAATATTTCTTTTACAATTAATTGGGTGAAACTATCAAATATAATACATTTATAAAAAATAGTTAAAGAATTGATAAATATTAATATTTGTATTTGTCGAAAAATAGATATGTATTTTTAAATTGCATTAACTTTGACCCATTTTTTTATTATTCCGAAATACAAGACAGAAACTTCTAAGTGCTATGTTTATCAATGTGAGTTTGAAGTTAGATTTTAAAATGGTATTTACTTATTTTATAGATGCGACTTTGATTCTGGTATTCTTTATAGGTAGAAAGCCAGAAAAACAAAGTGTGAAAAAATACTTGTTTTATTTTGCACATGACTGTTCGTTTAGATAATAATAATTATTCAAAAACTAAATAAATTTTTATATTTATATTGAATACAATTATCTATAGATGTAAAGATGAAATAAATTTTGTTGTTTAAAAATTTAGAAACGAATAAATTAATCTTATAGTCTCTTTTATATAAAGATTATCACTGAATGTTAAATAATTTTTTTTTATTAAAATGTCAGTAAAAGGAAATATAACTTATATTATGCACAAATTTCTAAAATATATTCATTATAAATTTTATGATATTTTGAATTTGATTTAAATGATTTTAAAAGCTAAAATCAAAAACTATTGAAAATAAATATAAATATCATAACTATTGAAAATAAATATAAATAATACAACATTGATAACCAAATAAATAAAATATGTAGTTGTATATACAAAAGAAATTATTTGATTATGTCATTTACACATCCGGAACTGTTTAATTTAGTTTCGTTTTGTAAGTCACATGTTGTAACAAAATTAAAATACTATACATTTTATATTTATGGTTAGAACTTTAAAAATACTTTAAAACCTATGCATCTTATTAATTTTTTTTTTCAATTCCATTACAAAATTTCCATTACAATTTTTCTAAAGATGCCCGTTTTTTTACAATACCTCTTAACATATATTTCTAAACAGAGCTGAAATCGGAAAAGTCATTTGCAAAAAGGATGCAAAAGCAACCATGCATATGTGCAGAATTAGTCATTAATTTATTATAGGTTGTTTGCGTTTAAAATTATACTGCACGCGGGCAACTGATTCACAAATGACGTTTCTGATTTCAGCTCTGTATTTACAATAGCTGCCCTTTTTTCATTTACAGATCCTATTACAGCTCAATGAAAAATGACTATAGCGGATTTTTTTTGACATATGTGGAAAATTAAGTTGATTTTGAAAGTTTATTCTGACATTAATAAACATAAGAAAATTAAAAAATGGGTTTGATTTAAATATAAATAACTTTAGTTATACTTTTTACAAAAAGAATATGAAAATGGATCATTTTTAGCAATTTACAGAATTGCTCTCTCCTTAGTCATAATTATACCCGTATGAACTATGTTCAAGGGTATAATAAATTTGCCATTACGTTTGTGACACCTTAAAGGAGTCGAGCTAGATATAGTGTCAAAGGTATGGATCGGCTCAGAATCGAATTCTGAGTCGATTAAGCCATGTACGTCCGTCCGTCCGTCCGTCCGTCCGTCCGTCCGTCCGTCCGCACGATAACTCAAAAAATAAAGGAGCTAGGGGGCTGAAATTTTTTTTACGTCACTTTTGCAAAATTGTTAGTTTTGCTATTTAAATCCAACATTTTCGGTCGGCGGGTTCGAGTAGCTGCCATACAACTTCTATCTTTATATAGAAATAACTCAGTATCTATTTAAGCTAGATTTCTGAAATTTTGCAAATGATGATCAAGTTTTATGGCAACAACTTCTGTAAAATTTGGTTGTGCTGGTGCAACGGGTTCGGGTAGCTGCCATACAACTTCTCCGTTTAAATGAGAATAACTCAGTGTTTATTGAAGCTAGGAATCTGAAATTTAGTAAAGAGGTGTCGAGTTACATGCCAACAACTTTTGTAAAATTTGGTTGGTCTAGAGCAGCCGGTTCAGACTTCTTGCACCTCTTGGAACCTAATGAAGCTAGGCGTCTGAAATTTTGCAAATGATGATCAAGTTTTATGGCAACAACTTTTGTAAAATTTGGTTGTGGTGGTGCGGCGGGTTCGGGTAGCTGCCATACAACTTATACGGTTAAATGAGAATAACTCAGTGTTTATTGAAGCTAGGAATCTGAAATTTAGTAAAGAAGTGTCGAGTTATATGCCAACAACTTTTGTAAAATTTGTTTGGCCTAGAACAGCCGGTTCAGGCTTCTTGCACCTCTTGGAAGTTAATAAAGCTAGGCGTCTGAAATCTTGCAAATGATGATCAAGTTTTATGGCAACAACTTCTACAAAATTTGGTTATGCTGGTGCGACGGGTTCGGGTAGCTGCCATACAAAATCTCTTTTTAAATGAAAATAACTTAGTGTCCGTCCGCACGATAACTCAAAAAATAAAGGAGTTAGGAGGCTGAAATTTTTTTTACGTCACTTTTACAAAATTGTTAGTTTTGCTATTTAACTCCAGCATTTTCGGCCGCCTGGTTCGAGTAGCTGCCATACAACGTCTTTCTTTAAATGGAAATAACCCAGTGTCTATTCAATCTAGGTATCTGAAATTTTGCAAATGATGATCGAGTTTTATGGCAACAACTTCTGTAAAATTTTGTTGTGATGATATGACAGGTTCGGATAGTTGCCATACAACTTCTCTTTTTAAATGAAAATAACTCAGTGTCTATTGAAGCTAGCTATCTGAAATTTAGTGAAAAAGTGTCGAGTTGCATGCAAAAACTTTTGTAAAATTTGAATGGTCTAAAGCAGCCGGTTAAGGCTTTTTGCATTTCTTGGAACTTAATGAAGCTAGGCGCAATAGATTCGGGTAGCTATCATACAACTCCACAATTTACATAAATATATCTCTGTAGTTCGGTACTAAAACTCTGAATGTTTTTAAAAGATGATCAAGTTTTATAGAAACAGGATATATTACGTTCATACGGGTATCCCAGAGTTGACACAGTCTACTCTACTGCACTCTTCCTCGTTTTTTTAATCTTTTTAAAAACTAAAAATACAATATTTTTATTTTTTTTAAACAATTTTAAACGTGGAACAATTAAAACAATTTCAAATTTAGTTTTAATTTCTTTATGGTTATTGACAATCAAATGACACTTGGAACAAAATGTCAAATTTCACTTTTGTCGAAAAAGGAAAATTAAAAAAAAACCGAGTTTTTGAATTAAATTACAATACAATTTACCTTTTAGATAGTATCTGTTAAATCTACAAAAATTAATTTTTAATTTAAGTTAACACATTAGTTCTTCCGAACGATTTTTTTTTTAAATGAAAATGAATTTTTAATTTTTGGCGCGCAATTCTGGCAAAATTTGTAAACATTTTTATCTAGACATTTTAAATGAACAGTAAGTGAAAAATTTTCAGATAGGAAAGTATGTATAAACTTTAGAAAAAAGATAAAAGAAAAATTTATAAAATCCTTTAATTCTAAACATACTTTAAAATATCGTTGAATAAAAAATATTCTGGTTCACTTTTATATGGGTAAATCGAAAAAACTTTTTTTAATTAGAGGTATTTTAAAAAAATTAAAACTTCCTTAAACCACCAAAATTACATAGTGAACAATATTAATTTCTATAATAACCATATTATATAGAACAAATAATTTTAATTCAAGTTCAAATTAAAATCTATTGTAATGAACTTTTAATAACTATAATAATATTATTAAAAAAAAAATGAAATTTCCTTTTAGTGTTACATTACATTACGGGTTCAATTACAGAAACCTTATAAAATTGATTTAAAAATTGATTTAACTTTTCTTTTTTTTTTTCAAAAACTTTTTTAACATTTTCGCCAATTTTTCAAAGTGATTTAATATCTCACAGTTTCTAACGTTTTCTATTTAAAATGAAAAAATATTGAATATTAAATGAATCATATAATAAAGTAAATGTAGAAAAGTTTTTGTTTTTTTTTTTTGTTTTAATTATAATCCTATTATTTAACAGATTCCGAGAATTTTCAACAAAAATAAAACAAAACAAAAACAGCAAAGAATATAATGAAAAATATGGTTTTAAATGTTCATGACTTACTTTTTCACATATCAGCAATAGAAAAAAAAAAAAAAACAACAACAATTTCACTTTTTTTTAAAGGTTAACTTAATTAAGTTTCATGTTAAAAAGTACACCCTAAAGGTTACTTTATGTATAGTGTTTGCAATATAATGATTGCAGATTGCAGTTTTTCATAACAAAAAAGATTATAATAGAATTAAAAATGTTTGACAAATTTTGTTAAAAACTCATTGTCTCACTAATTATTGTCAACTCATTGTCAACTATGAGAAAATAAAATTTGTGGCAATTTCTATGAATAATAACATAAAAAAAACATTAAATAAGTAATAAAAGTATAAAAAAATGATTGAATTAAAAAAAAAGTAAAAAAAAAAACAATAATAATTATAATAAGTTATAATAAAAATTAAACATATAATAATGATATTTAGGTCAAAAAGCTAATACGCTCACAAATCCCAGATGATTTTCTATTATCACTAGCACTACGACCAAACAAACATGTCCTATTAGATCTGAAACGGTCGACTTAACTCTTATCCCTTAACCGCCGCAATATCAGTAATGTAATAGGGGTTTTAGCAGGTTATTATCCGATCGGCAGACATGTTAAAAGACTCGGACTTCCCTCATATGATTTTTTCAGAAGTTGAAAAAATAAAGATGAATAAATTATTCAACTGAAGTGGGAATGCGCGGCTGTTGCTCTAAAAAAAAAGAAAGTTTCTGGGAAAACTTTTATTAAACAACCTTTTCGATTAACCTTTCATTCAACCTTTTTATTAAACAACCTTTTATTAAACAACCTTACATCGCTTTGTAAGAAGCTCCCAATAATTTAATTACGAGAAACACTGAGCGAGAATATCACAAAGGAGCCCAAACTAGCCTAAATGTGCATCTGCAGTCCTTACCTACCTATCTACCTAGGTTTTATAATATATGAAGTACAAGCAGGTAGACATTTTTTTTGGGTGTCAACAGCGAATGAATGATAAAAAATATTCAAAAGATATCCAAAATAATTTAAATAATTTTAATCAACCAAAAGTATGTTGAAACATATTTAATTTGTTTTTTTTTTTACTTATACTTATGTATGTATCTCGAAGTCTGTTAATAAATATTTATTTTTGTGGAATTAGTTTTCGTTTGAAATTTGTTCAGATTTTAGATATAGCTCATCCTCACTCACTTATCCTACATAATAATTAAAAAAATATTATTATTATCTTAAAAGCAAAAATCAATTCAAATTTAGCATTTCTAAATTTTGTATACAAATTTTATAACACCCTGTTCTTTAAAATTTATTATACTGTACAATAAGGTACCAATTACAAATATTATATTAATATTTTAATAGTTTTAAAAAAGACAACAAAAATATATTATTCGAATAAATTAGAACAATAAATATTATTTATTTATTTATTTGTTTTTTTTTTTATTAGTTTTATTAAATCAACTTAAGATGCTTTAAATAGATTTTTATTATTGATGCTGTTGTCATTATTATTTTTGTTATTTGAATACTTACTACAATACATTTAATTAAAAAGGGAATAGATCTATTTAATACAAATAATTTTTTGCTTGTTATAATAAAGGAGGTTGTAGGTGTTACAAATGAATTAAAAGTGAAGTTCGACACCAAAACAGTTGGCGATTTAAAAGAGAAATTGGATAAAAAGGGTAAAAAGGAATATTTAAAATTAATTCTTTAATTTACATTCTACCGTTAAAATTTTTATTTTCGAATATATACAATTGAAAAAGGTTACATACTTTCATCTCTGACTTAATTAAAAACACAATATTGGGTATATACATACATATACATACACAATATTAGACAAAACATTTGCAACCAGATATTTGTAAAATGAAAAAAATATATAAGATTAAAAAACTCTTGAGTAGATAATAATTTATAATTTTTTTCTTCAACATACTAATATTTCGGATTGAATCTTTGATTTTTTGGTCAATTAACGTAATTAATGCCATCGATCCAAACAAATCAAACTTGGACTCGTTACTAAACAATATTTTTTTCCATTTATTTGCGTCCAAAGTTACATATTTTCGCGCAAAAACTAAACGTTTTGTTCGGTTAGCAACCGAGATAATGGGTTTTTTGAGGGCCTTCGTGCAAACAATCCGGCATCATTAATTTGTCTGCGGATAGTTCGGACACATACTGGAAGTTCTAGATCTTCCAAAATATGTCGTGGAGAAATGAATGGATTTATTTTTACTCTTCCCACTATAAGTCTGTCCTCTAAACAGGTGAAGTGTTTTTTGGCCTTCCACCTCTATGTTCAATTTCAACATTTCTTGTGCTTTGAAATTTCCGAATAATTCTTGAAATTGAAGATTTGTGTATGTCCAGTTTTCCACTAATTTCCTTCTGCGACATTCCTTTTTTAAAATTGTTAATTATTTTTTTCCTTAATTCATTTCCAAATTTATCTTTTGCCATTTTTTTTTACTATTTAATGAATTTTTTTTTCAAAAATAATATATAATTTTTACTATTTAAATAATTTTTGTTTCTTATAAAAGTAACAATGCAGAAGTTAAAAATCAATTAATATTTCTATTATTATTATTATCAGATTTGAACATTTCATTTATCTCAGATTAGAAAAAAATTAAAAAAATAACAATTAATATATCATAAAAATAATATAAAATTACAGTTGCAAATGTTTTGTCCAGCTGAAAAAAGACCACATTATCATATTTTGTTTTTATTTTTGTTTTTTTGTTAGTTTTTAAGAAATAATTTTTTTACTGTTTATAAAGTAAATAAGAACTAAAATATTGTTGAAGAAAAAAATTATAAATTATTATCTACTCAAGAGTTTTTTGATCTTATATATTTTTTTCATTTTACAAATATCTGGTTGCAAAGTTTTATTTTTTATTTTTATTTTATTTATTAAACCAAAGCAAGGTTTTTACATAAAAAATCTTACAGCTAAAAAAATTAAAGCTAACAAAATAAACATTTTTGATTACTAAGCTAAAAATTTACAATGAAAATTTTATAATTTGCACTATATATTAAATTTGAAAACAAAAAAAAAAAAATGCTTACAGAACAAAAACACAGTATGACTGTAAAATTAAGTGGAATGTATAATATGAACTTGAACTTGAATTAAATATATTATTATTATTATTATTATTTTTTTTTTTTTTTTTTAAATGTTTACAAAGTAATTAGGTAATTTAAGTAATTTAGTCATTTATGAATTTCTGTGTTAATTTATGTTTAAAAGAATTTCTTGATATGTCTGGTGAAAAAAGATGACTGTGTTTGTTGAATGTAGTGCAACATCTGTTTATTGGCTCATTTCTTCCATATTCTGTTCTGTGTGTATTTTCTAGTAAAAATTTAGTGTTTCTTGTATTTCTGACTACATTGTTTAATCTAACCTTATTTACTAAGAATTGAACGTCAATATTTTTTTTTATGATGTCAAAAGTAAAGCAGGATGAAAGCATTTGCCTGCGTGAAGATAAGGTTAACATATTCAATGATTTAAGTCTTGTAGAGTAGCTTGGAAGAGTAGAATAGTCTATAGGATTATATTGGTTTCTCAAGGCAAACAAAAGGAATTGTTTCTGAACGGATTCTATCCTATTGGAATGTAATTGAAACACTGGATCCCATACGATATTACCGTATTCTAGAATAGATCGAACTAACGAGCAGTAAAGAGCTTTTGTCACTGCTGGGTTATTAAATTCCTTAGCCCTTCTCTTAATAAAACCTAACATTTTATTTGCTTTGGAAATCATATGATCATAGTGAAGATGGAAGTTAAGTTTATCGTCCAGAAGAATGCCAAGATCGGTCATACAGGACACCCTTTCAAGAACTATGTTATCTATTGTATAGTCGAAAAGCATTGTAGATCTTTTTCGTGTAAAACTTATGACCTTGCATTTCGCTATGTTAAGTTCTAATTTGTTGTAGAAGCACCATTCTTGTAAAGAATGTAAATTTGATTGAAGTAATTCAAAATTTGAACTATTTTTGATAACGTGGTAAATTTTAAGATCGTCAGCAAATGCAATATGTGGTACACCTTCTAGTTTATTAGAAAGATCTGAAATAAAAATATTAAATAGAAGTGGGCCTAAATGGCTTCCTTGTGGCACTCCCGAGGTGACATTAATTGTGTTCGATAAATAACCTTGGAATTTAATATTTTGAGTTCTTTCAGTAAGATAAGAGCAAAGCCAAGTAAGGAAAGAACCTGAAATGCCTAAAGTTTCAAGTTTTTTAAACAAAATATTGTGATCAACACGATCGAAAGCTTTGCTAAAATCCGTGTAAATAGCATCAACTTGATAACCATTTTCCATTTCAGTTAGTATTTCCGATGTGTAAACCGTAAGATTGGTTGTAGTAGAACGACCTTTTCTAAATCCATGTTGTTGTTCGTTTAATTTTGAATTTATGACGGGTGTTATTTTACTGACTACAATTTTTTCGAACAATTTTGGAATAGTTGATAGGATAGCTATACCACGGTAATTTTCGACGGAAGCTTTGTCACCCTTTTTATGAATGGGGGTTAAAAAAGAAGATTATATATATATATACACTTATATATATATACACTTATAATTTGTCTAAAAATCATTCTATTTTTCTTTTCTTAAAAAGATTTAAATTTAATTTTTCAAAATAAAGTAAATTGATACAACACATTATTCTTTGTGATACATCATTTACAATGTTTACTTTTTTTTCTGCTTATTTAACTTTTTACAATTTCTGTAAAATAATACGAAATTAAATATAATGAAAATGAAAAATTCATTTTTTTTTTTTTTTTATCTTTTCGAAAACATCTATAAGCTAATATTTTAAGGTAAATGAAATAAGACATTTTTCTCTCTTAGAAAATCTTTGTGACAGTATTATAGAATTATTAGAGAATTTAATGTTTATATATTGGAGTTTATAAAATATAGATTTGTTTAAAATAAAGGTATATTATTAAAATCTAGTATTTAGTCTAGTCGAAAAGTACGAAATTAGATTTTCGAATACATTTTAAAATTATTGATATTATCTTATAGGTATTTTTCATAATGAAAAGAGAAAATTGGGGCATCGATGGCCTAGTGGATAAGAGTATACGTGGTAAGCGCCAAGAGAATTCTGGGTTCGAATTCCACATACATCGTAAGAATAATTCCATTTTACGATATTTACAGCCATACCTTGAAACAAAAATGCTGTGTAATTTCTTTGTTACATTAATGTGGCAGGTGAATGAAAAAAAAAACAAAAAAAAATCAGAGAAAAAAATATATATATGTAGTTAACTTAAAATTAAGGTTAGTGGCACTGGCACAAAAGTCCTACATTCTCCTCAGTCAAAGGATTTTTTTCCACCATTATCACATTTCGAATCTTTATTTTATATGAAAGTCTTAGATACAAAGATACCGGAATTCACCAAACCTAGATTGGATGGTATATATATATATGAATTTAGGCTCCAGTGTCAAATATCTAGGAATGGTACTTTATCCGAAACTGAAGTGGAGACTTAATACTGAAAAAAGAGCCAAAATGGCTTGTCTAGCCCTGTATTCTTGTAAGAAACTGTTAGGTAAAAAATGGGGATTGAAACCAAAAATGGCTTGATGGTTGTACACAGCTATAGTGCGCTCCATTCTTAACTACGGATCACTAGTCTGGTGGCCCGCGCTGAAAAAGGAGTATATCCGATACCAAACTTAATAGGTGCATGTATAAAAATTACGGGTGCGTTAAAATGGACGCCAATTAATGCACTAGATACACTTCTTTACCTCCTCCCCCTTGACGTTTATATAAAATTTCTGGACTGTTGTAGTTGGTTCCCGGACATTTCAGGAACATCTCACAAAATGAAAATGCTAATGAATTTGCAAGGAATCTGAATCCAATCTGAATGCTTCATTGGAAGAACAGGTGGTTTCACCACTAAACAGCATTAAAAGCGATATCGTTCTACAATTTTTATCCCTAGCTAATATAAGGTGAAAAGAATTAACCTCATGCCGTACGACCAAGAAAATATAGCCGTTGTACGACAACAAAAGAACGGACAACTTATTGAAGCTACCTCAGCGGAAGATAGCCACAGCAATAGGTGTGTTCACGGGACACTGGCCAATTGGTGAACATGGGGCCAGATTAGGTATTCCATTCAACACATCATGCTGGATTTGTGGTAAACAGAATGAAAAAGAAATCATATACACTTCACGTGTAAATGCCCAGTGCTGCCCATGGCCAGAAGAGTAGCTCTGGGTAGCCATGAATGTAACGATCTTAGCGATCTAGTGGCTAAGCAACCTGCAGAAATGGTAAGGTTCCTGAATGCCGTGAAATGGATCTAAAATTAAATCCGATACAGCCTAAACATAAGCCTTGTGGTCACGATAGTTTTAGCAAAACTAATTGTGGTCTTGTCAAAGTTGACAGAACCAGCTACGTACATCTATTTTAAAATGTTAATTAAACTATAGATTTCTATATTAAAATACATGCTAAATTACCTAAACAAATAAAGGAACCGCCATATAGTATACAATATATACAATAACTTGTTCTGTTTCAAAGTGTTAATATTCATTAAAATCAAAAGGTATATAGCTAGAATTTTTTTTTTGTAATAATTCAGATAGATACCTTTTGCTTTCAAATAAAAATAAAAATTAAATCTTTTTAATTTTTTCTTTTTTCTTAAATATCTAATTTCTTAACAAAATCAATTTAAACGCTTTTACCTACATAATTGCTTGTTAAAAGTGATTGAATGATACTTGAAATGTTAAAGCATGCATCTTTTTTCTTTCAACGAAAATAAAAAAAAAAAAAACGGTTAAATCTTTTTTTATTCTTTCAAACTACTTTCTTCCTTTTTTATTTTTTATTTTTATTTTTTTGCTACATTTAAAAATGGATACTTTTTAAATAAACGAAAAAAAAAAAAACACTACAATAAAAAAATGTTGTATAAAAATTTACTTGATGCAATTTGAAAAATCAATTTAACGCTTCAAGTTTTAAGTAACGAGCAAAGAATAACAAGAAAATAGAACATCAGTATAAAATCTTTTTTTTTTTTTTTTTTTGTTGAATTGAAACAATTTTTCAATATGAGAAATGAATTTTTAAGATAAAAATACAATATAGAATAGAATAGAAACAACGATATAACTTTTCTTTTCTTCATTCATTCAATGCGTTTATTTTTTTTTATTTTTTTTTTTTTTAATATAAATATATTGAAAAATATTACTCTAAAATGCAATTTATATCAATATGTTAGTCTGGTATATATATACGTAAATATATAATATGTATTATATTACGAGAGTATATAATAGTATCTATATAAAATGAAAAGTATAAAATTTCATTGTTGTTTGAACCTGATGCAACCTCTTAAATAAATTTAAAAATGTCTAAGGAAAAAAATTGATCAAATATATTTTAGAGATTGGTTCTATCTTTTCATTATATTTTCTATTTTTTGAAAAAAAATACTATAGATAATAAATGGATCTTTTACAATATGTTTCATGTTCTAAAAGGTATTACAATTATGATGACCAATTAATATTAAATAAAGTTTTTAAATAAAATTTTTTTTAATTTATTTATATTGCAAACATATGCTATTTGTTTTCTTTTTAAATATTAATTTATTGTCAGTTTAATTTGAGTTTTACAAAACTTTAGGTATTTTTTTTTATAAGTAAAATTGAATTTTAAGAATACATAAGAGTACAGCTGTATTCTATTTTTAATTATGACTGAAATTTAAATAAATTAAAAAAACAAAAAAATCAATCATAAAATTAAAACATTAATGATCAAGAAAAAATCAATTTAGTATATTATATAGTTTTTATACACAATAATAACAGGTTATTTCTCATGCCCCTTAAGTATGTATATAACAAAAAAAAAAAAAAAAATAGATAAAATCAAAAAAATATGAATCACGTAGATTTTTTTTTGTTTTATGTTTTTTAAGACATTACCTACACGTCCACATACAAAAGTATTCAATTAATTTGTTACGTCTAAAAATTATTTTCAAGAAAAATTCAACTATTCATGAATCACATGATGATTCATAAGCTTATAAAACATGATACAAAAATTTCAATTTTATATCATATGTGATTCATCGGACAGGGAACCTTATAAGATAATCCGTAAGAATTCTACAAAACATTCAGTTAAAAAAAATATTTAACTTCATTTCACCCACCCTTTTCTATTAAACATAATACAATGATTATTTTATTGTGAAGTAATTAAATTGGTTTTGAAACCAATTGGTGATTGATTGATGGAAAAAATTTTTTTTTTTTTTTTGTTGGAGCAAACCACCAATTTATGCACAGTGTTGTGGCATTTTACACTTAATTAGTATTTTTTTATGATTATTCTCATATCTAACGTATAGAAATGTAAAATACACGTAAACAAAGATTAATGCTATAAGGAACTGTAAATAAATATATAGAACTGTAAGAAACTGTAAAATAATGTAATTTTTTTCTTTTTTAATGCATTTCTCTAATACATTTCTCTCATTTCATTACATAATGTGTAATGGACACAGCCTTTCCTGTTCAGGCGTGACTGCGTAAATGTCGTAAAGGGGAATAACTCTTCCGACGTGTGTGGAATTCGAACCCACACTCCCTCAGTGTTTGCAGCGTATTTTGTACGCTCTTATCCACTAGGCAACCGAGGCCCCTAACAATGTAATGTAAAGTTATTTTGCTTTTGAAATATTTGTCATGGGAGAACTGTCACCTTCGCTTCATTTCTAATCAAATTATTAAAATCCTGATTTTCTAACTAACTTTAAAATTTCTTCTATTAAATTTTTATAACATAAAATGTAATATAAATGTAAACTATAAAAAGGGTATAATTAAAGGTCATCTCTATTAAATATTACAGGCGATCCAATATGTCATGTTTTCTAATTTTTAAAGATCCCTACACATAGTAAGGATTCTTAGTTCAGAAAATTATTAAATTCAAAAAAAAAAAAAAAATTTATATCATATTTTTAACAAATGTTTAATATTTAAGTATTTAATGAACCACAAAATTTATGTAATTATAAATTTTCTATAATATAAATTCACTTCATAAGTTTAATTTGCAATACAAATTTTTTTTTTTTTAAATTATATTACAGTGATCTGTTTCTATAAAGATTTCTTTCATTACCTGAAAAAAAAAAATACATTTACCTTTTTTAGATAATTATTTTATATGCAAAAACTAATTTATCGCGCCTCACTCCCATATAAAAATAAATTTGTCTGTTCATACCAACAATTCATTTTTCTCATTTCTAAAAAAAAAAAAAAAAAAATAGTTAAGTTTCAACTTAACTAATTTTAGTTTTTGCAACAGTAATTTATTCTGCATTATAAGAAAAGAAAGAAAAGGTGCAGTTCCTAAAAAAAAAATATATAAATCCTTAAAGCAATTTTTTTTTTTCCTCTTTAAGTTTTTCTTTTAAACAAAAAATGAATAAATAAATCCTTTAAAAGTTTTGGCCTTTATATCTTAACAATTTTATTTTTTTTTTTTTTTGTCCATTTATTATTTTTAGCATTAAATAAAACAAACTGGGTATTTTTTTTTTCATTCTATTCTATTAAAAAGTTTTTTCATAATTATTTTTTACAGCTTAATTAGTTCAACCGCATTAGACACCAACACACTTCAAAACTGCAGAAAAAAAGAAAAAAAAAAACGAAAACAAAGAAAATTCAAACATCATGACTAAAACATTGTATAAAAAAAAAATTTTTAAATATGCAGAAACAAAAAACTACTACCAACTAATATAACATTATGACAAATGGAAGAAAAAATTGTGGCTACCGTATAATCTACCAACATATAATAATAACTAATACGAAAAAAATATTTAACCTTGCATTAAAAAAAAAATAAATATTAAATAAAAAAAAAAAAAACAATGAGCAATAAAATTTTTACCCTTGTGGTTTATATTATAATATTATTTATTATTATAAGGTAAGAAAATTAAAAAAAAAAAAAAAATATGCGCCTTCACATATGCAATTTGGGACATATCTTTAAAATGAAGTAATCACACTGTACTTTTTAGTTTATAAAAGTTTAGTTTTGAAAGATTTTTACAATGTTTTTTTTTTTTTGGATTTTTTTTCAGAATTAATTAAAAATAATTTAAATTATAATGATTTGTATGTAAATTAAATGTTTTTAAAGGGATTTTTTTAAAACAAAACTATGTATTTAGTTTGCAAAAAAAAAAATACTATAGTATTTTACAAAAAAAAAAGAAAAACGAAATTTTTGTTTGTTGTTCAATAAAATAATGACCAAATTCCTTAGAGTTTTTGAAATATTTTGCATTTTTATACAAAATTATCCTTACAAATTTTTAAAAACAAAAAAAAAAAAAAAAATTAAGTTATCCAAAAAAAAGAGTCTTAATATTATTTTCAAGTTGGACATATAATTGAAGAAAATTTTCTTTACTAAGAAACAAAAAATTACAGTTATGATAATAAAAAGAAAAGTTTTAATAATGTTGAAAAAAAAAATAAAATAAAAACAACTTGACAGATTAAATAAAAGTATGCAATTTTCATTATAAAACAGAACTAAAGAAGAATTTTACTTAGTTTGCTCTTAGTTTGTTGTAAGTCTTTGAAATTATTGTTCATAATTTTATTTTTTTTTTTTTTTTGTGTCCTCGTGCTTTTGTTAAAAATAATATTGCAAAAAAAAAAACACAACTAAAAAAAAAAAATAAAAATATAAAATTAAAAGGAGAAAAAGTTTATTTTTTGGTTTTTCTTTTATTTTTATTTTTTTTCTGTAATTTTACTGTTGTAAATCTCTGCAGATAAACGTTCACTTAACTGTCTAAAATTCAAATAGTTTTGCGGGATTTTTTCTATCGTTTTTATTGTTTTTCTTTTTCAGATTTTTGTTTTTTATTTTTTTTTTATGTTGAAGGTTGTAAATTTATATGATGATGGCTCTAAGAAACTTTTGTAATTATGTACAAGCCTCGGATCTTTTATTGTTTTGTTTTTTTTTTTTTTTTTTTTTTTATAAAACTATAAAAAATATACATGAGAATACTAGTATATATAACAATGTGTATACTCGTATATTCTGTTAAATGTTTTTGAAAGCATCAAAAAAATATTTTTGCAGATAACGTCAATTTTCAGTTACAGTTCATTCTTTCATTCTATTTCTTTCTAAAGAGCGATAACTGCATTATATAAACTATAATTACACCATCATAAACACTAATAGTATAAAAAAAACTTAAAATAAAAAAAAAATTTAAAAAAAAACTTAAAATGAAAAAAATATAGTAAATAAGATTTTCAACTTATAGATATAATAATTTATATCTATTAATCTATTATTGTTAAGTTACAGTTAGTGGACTTATGCTGCACTTAATTAAAAAAAAAACAAAAAAAGAAAACTATAATGTAACAGTTTAAAATTTTCTAATAGATCTCATAAGAAAACCATAAAATTGTCATATAAATTGTTCATACTTACAGTTTCTATATGATAAAAAAGATTTTTTGTCACCCTTGTTAAAAAAAAGTTTGAAAAATTATAGAAAAATATCAATACATCAATGTTACTATGTTTACTTTATTACGAAAGAAATTAAAATTATTAAAGTAGAAAATTGCATAATATGTCAAAAACAATTAAAATGCTAATAAATTTGTTTTTTTTTTTTTTTACTTAAAAAAATTTTAAATAGTTTATTTTATATAAAGAAATTTTTAATTGCACTTTAAAGTTTTATTTAAACACATTATTTTTATAGTAATATAAACATAGTTCAAAGGATAAAATAAATCTAATAAACATAGTTAGAAGTTTAAAGGATAATGAGAAAAGATATGAAAAGGTATTATTAATAGTACTACTATTAATATTATTTTCTGCATGATTTTAAAAACCACAACGTTATTATGATATTTTGAAATATGCAAGTATTAATACGTTCAGAAAATTGTACAAACTGATCAAATTGATAAGCTTATACGTATACGTATACGTAAGTGTAGGATTTCACGTATGGATATCTTTACATAATATATACATTATGAAATACAGATAGGTACATTTTTAGTTACGGATACGGAACAAAATATGTTGATTGCCCAGTCTGGCTAATGAATATATTAAACTAAATAACTTACGAAAAGATTTACTTCTTTTTAGTGTTCTATTTGGATGAAAATAATATAAAAATAAATTAAAATTTCTTCATTAAATTAATTTAATCAATTAAATATAACAATCAATCGCTTTGTAATCAAGAATTTATTTTAATATATTTTTTTTTTATTCAAGGGTACATTTATATTTTCTATTTTTGATCATATATGGGAAAAAAACTAATCTTATATGTTTAATATGTTATATAATAATAATATTAATAATAATAGTAATAACAATAAAAATAATAATAATAATAATAATAATAATAATAATAATAGTAATAGTAATAATAACAATAATTATAATAATAATAATAATAATAGCTACTACAGTGGAGCTATCTTTGGTTATATCATGCAAGTAAAGTGTTATATACTGCTGCACGTTGTAATCCACTGATGGCGCTGACTCTGTAGTAAAATAATAATAATAAGAATACTAATACCAATAATAGTAACCGCTACAGTGACAGTGGGGGTTGCCTTCAATAATTACCTAATGTAGTACTATATAATACTACTACATGTTGTAACTGTTGTGACGACTTTGGTCACTGTTAGCAAAATAGTAATAATAATAGGCGGATTCGTTGTTTCCTTACAGTCCCACTCCAAATTCAATGTTTCCATATCCATTTCCTATCCTTTCCTATCCCTACTCCCTAGCCAATATGCTGCGTTCGCAGGTAAGGGTTTCATCCCATTATATTGGCTAAAGGGGGAGGTGGGTTTAGTCAGTAAGAATCTGACACTACCAAGGGGGAAATTCTTGGTGTCTTTGGAAGATTTCCTCGCTTAGGGAAAAAAAACACGCATATGTAAATAACCTTGTATACAGGGTGTCCGGAAGTCAAAGGTCGCGAAGAAGAGGTGATTGTCGAGGGCGGAAAAAGAAAAATTGTTCCAGAGCAGGAGAGGGTTGTCTATTATATTCTTAGATTATCTATCCGAGATAACAGTTTTGAAAGTATTATTATTGAGTTTTTAAAAATATAATCATATATTCGCCCCTGTATAAAATATAAATTTCTTTTATATGTCGATACAGAGCTGAAACTGTGACCTTTCTACTAATACCTAAACTTTCTCTTAGTACTTATTAATAGTTAAATAGTTATAAACTTTTAAATTCGAAAAATATACATATTTTCAATGTTTTGTTTTAATATTTTGTCTAACTGTCATTTTTTTCCATAAAAAAAACTGTTATTAACATATGATTTTTATCAAATTTTCTAACTCACCACAATTATAGCTGTAATTTATTGACATTTTTATTGTATGGTTTATTGTTTTCAAAAAAATTAAATAGTATAAAAGTTTATAGCATAACGATATAGTCGTACACATATTAGTTACTAAATTTGGGAACACATGCGATGGCATATGATTTCACAAAGCAAACAAATTCACAAACTATTTGTTACGCGATTTACATTCTCATATCTATTATGTTACAATTTAAATTTGGACATCGTCCTTTTTTCGCATAGAACAACTTTGGGTAATGATGAACATGATAAATTTTTCTTATAAATGATATTTAGTTATTTTCTTAACAGTTAGGATTCAATTTCTTAAATTCATTAAGCAACAGGTAAGCAACAGCATTGATTTTTTATAAAAATAAAAAAATAATTCAATTTGTATATTTGCACAAACATTTTACCATTTGCATTTAGTTTAGAGAAATCTTCAAAATTCTGAAACACAATTTTAATTGTTTACAAAACAATTGTAAAAATTATTATAAAAAATATATCTTATTATAAAATAAATAGAAAAATTAAAAATAAAGTAAATTAATTTATTATTATTTTTCTTTTCTTTTCAGGTATGGGTTTAATTTTTTTTGATTGCATTACATGAACTTCAGGATTTAGCAAAAATGAAATTATTATGAATAATATTTAATAGTTGATGAAGGTACATATATATTATTTATATAAATTTTAATTAAAAGTATAGTTAATTATCTATTGAAAAAAACATTTAGAGCCACCCCCGAATAGGAAAGGCTGTTTAAATTCCTTGTCATATTTATGTGGCAGGGAAATGAATTTAAAAAAGATGTTTACAATGAATTTTACACCAATTTTCTTCAAAACGCATCATACGAAAGCTATCACTGTTGCGATAAAATCTTATTATTTTAGAAGCAAAAGTAATGTTTCTAAATTAACGCGATGTTAATTGTCAAAAACATCTTATCCATCATTTCTGCAAGACATTTTTTATGAAGCAATACCCATTTTATCACCTTTGTTTTTTTGAGCGATAAGAATCATTTCAGGTTTTAATAGTAGTTTTAAATGTTTAGATTTAAATAGCTATAATTAAAAAAAATTGAGTAAATAAAACCTAAGTATTAAAACTAATTTCGAATTATAGTATTTTTGTTCATGTTTATTCATTTTAGAAAAAAATTATTACAAATGTAAAACATTTTATTTTTAAAAAAGGAGCCTCGGTGACCTTGTTGGTAAGAGCGTATAAAATACGCTATAACACCGAGGGAGTGTGGATTCGAATCCTACACACGTCGTTAGAGTTATTCCCCCTTACGACATTACGACAAGGCTGTGTAATTTCCTGTCCACATTTATGTGGCAGAGAAATGTATAAAAAAAAAAATTTTTTGTAAAAAAAATCTGTTGTAAAAAACAAAAAAAAAAAAAGACTACTAAAATTTTTAAAAAATTTCCATTTTTTCTTTATAACCATAACGCCATAACAATAAAAACCAAATTTTGTTTTCAATACATTTTTCATCGCATTAATGATGACATTTAAAACTGTAAGAAAATATCGGTGATTGTAACTTATTAGAGATATTTTCAATTTTTATTTAGATTCTAGTACCATACACTAAAAGATTAATAATAAGGTTAATTTTAAAGGATATTTATTTAACGTTTTAAATTTACAGTTTTCACTCTGACTAAATACAAAAGACCAACATTGTATACGATATGTTATAATAAGAAAAATCAAAGTTTTAAATATTTTATTTTCATTCTTATAAGAATTATATATAGTTATCACAAGAACTAAGTAAAAATAAATTACAATAAAAAAAAATTCTAGATGATATTCTAAAACTCTGTCAGAATTCTAAACATTCTGTCAATAAAAAGATGAAACTCCAGATAACATAATCAAAAATTACAGAGCTTTACTCCAAAAAAAAATATTTGCACATGGAGCATATTGCTTTGCTGAAGATGAACTGCCAGCAATAAACCCTATACAAATCTTTACTTTCTTCGAGGCATTAGGGCTGACAGAAGTATTATAAATGGAGGCAAAATCCATAACACGTAGCAAACAAAGACAGCACAATAGATTTACATCAAAAGGTCGCAGAGTTATTTATACCTTCGTAAATAAATCTTATCTAATCTAATGTATTCTAAAACTCATTTTTACTCATATTACAAATATTTTATTAAAAATTAATAAATATAAATATTTTTTAAACTTATTTTATTTTGAAAGCAATTCAACTTTTAAAAATCATTATTATTTTAATTATTGATATTTTCCTTCTTTTTAGCACATTTTCAAAAAAATTTCGAAAAGTGAAACTAACTCTGTCCGTCCGTCCGTCCGTCCGTCTGTTTACAAAACTTCTACACCGTTAAAGATAGAGAAAAAAATTTTAACAATGGGTAGGTCTCATAAAAAAAATTATTTTGTGGAACAACTTTTTCATGTAGCCCCCCCATTACGGAGCTACAGCCCCTCAAACTTTGAAAAAGCCCTATTTTTAAATGCATATATCTTATGTTCTGCTTAAGATTTTTTCAATCTGAAAACGTCATTCGACAGGTATTTCTTTTATCTTTATAAATTAATATCAAAATTATACAATTTTTTTAAATTTAGTATTTAAATTTACCGTTATGTGAAAACCAAATTTTGCATGATTTTTCTACTTTCATAACTCCGGCATGCTTCTAGATAGAGGCTTGAAATTTTGAGGCAAGAAAGAACTTTTAGAATTAGTATTAGTTTGCTCAGAAAATTTTTTTGGACCACCCCGTGTTTATGAGCTATTAGGGCTTAAAAATTGAAAATTTGCTATTTTTAAACAACTGTAACTTAGGAACCTATACACATTTTACTTCTGCAAGATATAAAAATTAAAGCTAAAATAATATATTTTTACATGTGTTAAAGGTTTATTTAAGTTGTAAAGGGTTCCAAAGTTGCAGCTCTTCAAAATTGCGAAAAAGCCCCATTTTCAGATGTATATATCTCAGGCTTTGCGTAATAGTTTTGCAATCTAAAACCGCCAGAAGATCGAAAATTTTATTATCTATATAAAACAATATCAAAATTATGTAATATTTTGTAATTTACTATTTAAATTTACCGTTATGTGAAAACCACATTTTGCATGAAATTTCGTTTTTCATAACTCCGGCACGCCCTTAGATAGGAACCTGAAATTGAATTGAGAATTGAGACAAGAAAGAACTTTTAGAATTAGTATAAGTTTCCTCAGAAAATTTTTTGGTAGCACCCCCTCTTTAAGATTTATTACGTCTCAAAAATTGAAAATTTGGTGTTTTTAGACACCTGTAACTTAGGCACCTGTACAAATTTTTCTTCGGCAAGACATGAAAATTAAAGGTTCAACTATATATTTTTACGTGTGTTAACGGCTTTTCTTAGTTATATAGGATTCCGGAATTACGGCCCCTCAAAATTTCAAAAATGTCCTATTTTCACATTTTTTCTTATTACATGGAATTTTCAAATTTTTGTGCAAGTCACACTTCTAAACAGTTTGTATTGAGTTTTGGAAATGTGCGCTTTTAAAAACCGTTGGTTTACATTCTACCTTGTTTTTTTTTGCTGTTTATGACATAAATTTTAATATTACTTTTCTATTCAATAAAATTTTAATTATGTTTCCTCGCTTTTTTTTCATAAATAAAAAAAAATAAAAAATTATTTATAAATAAAAATCATATCAAGGGTCATATAATCAAAGAAAAATTAATATATTGGAATATTATAGATTTTCCAATAAGAATCCAAAAAGAAAAGTTAAAAAATATGAAGAATAATATTATCTAAGTTTTCAATTTTTCATTCTAATATTCCATAAAATTGTTTTTTGTTTTTTCCATCATTTTTGTTTTCTTTCTGATTTATTAAAGTTTCAATATACTTTATAAATTATAAATGGAAACAAACATCGATTTTTCTTGACAATTTCATTATAATAAAATCGAGCAAAATAAAAAAGTTAAAAAAATTCCGCGCAACCTAAGTCTTTTTCGTTAAATTGGTATATTTATAAAGTATAAAAGAAAATTAAAAATTAATATTAAATTGCAAGAAAATTATGAAACAACATCATTCCAATTTATACGTTGTTTATTTATACAAACAGCTAAAATTCAGTTGTGATTTAATAATATGCTAATATAAATTATTGCATCTGAGAATTCATACTTTTTTTTGATTGTAGTCGTTGTTGTTCGGTAGGCTGGATAGATAATTTTATCCTTACACAGTTATACACCCAAACTTCATAGGATGCTCGTTTATCATAGCCGCTTATCGAGGCAGTCATTAATCCTAAATAACCGGACGATGGTCTTCTCGCTAAGTACCTTGACTTCGAAAAAATCTACCTAGTAGTCCTCTCCAAGGTTCTTCTATGGGATTCTAATGTCAGGCATTACCAAAGTAGTTATAATACCGTTTCTGTCTGAGTGTCTCTTTATATTCCTGTCAATTCTTTCAGCGTATGATCTCAGTATCAGATAGCTTGTAATAATTACGGTAAAGTATCTGTGGTATGTCCTGATTAGTTTCACGACTTCCTGTGCCTTCTTCCCATTTGACCCTCGACGGACACCCATTATATGTAACATACCTGGGGTTTGTAGTCAAATTTATTTTGTCTATTTATCCTATTGACTTTATATCAACACTCGGTCTGATATTATTAAGTTAAAATCATTCAAATTCATTAGAAAAGTAATAAAATGATGAAATGAAATATGTGCAATCTCTAAGTTTATTTTTAAAAAAACATATTGCCGGTTTTGCAATCTCTAAGTGATATTTTATAAAATTTTTATTCATTTTTACTAAAACATAAAATGAAAATTATTTTTTTATGCAACTCTTATCATTAATTTATTTTTTTTTTTTTGTTTTCTTTAATGAAAGCTTCTGTTGATTTGATGCTATGAAGTCCTCAATCAAGCACAATCATTAAAACGTGATTTATCTCATATCATTGCAAATAAAAAAAAAAAACCAAAACAAATCATGAACTGAAAAAAAATAGAAAATCACAAGGAGAATTACCCATATATTTGCAATTACCTTTGTTTAAAATACAAGAAAATCGATGTCAGAACTACTAACAGAACATCAGAAATTTATGAGTTAAAAGGAATTTTTTTATTTTTTTTTTTGTTTTCAGAAAAGATAGATTTTTAATAATAGGAAGGACAGAGGAAGGTTGTTAGTTCGTTCATTAGAGATCATATTGCCTCTTTGTTTTGTTTTTTTCGATTCATCATCATTTTGCAGACAACTTCAGTATAAAAAAAAAGTGTCTTTACTCTGTAATATTTATTTTTTTTTTCTTCTGTTTTTAAAGCATAACTAATGTAATGTGATGTGAAAATGAATAAGGAAAAAATAAAAAGTATATAGGTTTGTACTTGTTAATTATATGGTATAGTTAATAGATAATAATATCTAAATAATATTTTATTTTAATTTGATTTATAGGCATAAATTTATTTTTTAATTTTTTTTTTAACATAGTTATGCGAGGAAACTAACCCTTTATATTTCTTTCCGTATTATTAAGATTTTGTCAATTCAATCTGGAAAGTCCTATACGCCAGAAAGTTTGTTAAGTGTAAAATCGATTTGAAGTCGGAAATCATAAAAATAATTTTTTTTACGGACAATTTCAAAAAGAAAATAAAGTCAGGGACAAAAAAAGTTCAATTTAATCATTAGGTGTATAAATTATTTATTTTAGTCCAAAAACGAGTGGTATTGCGAATTTTGTTAATTTTTGCGGTATTGTTTTGTTTTGCAAATTTTATAAACAAACATACACATTGTTTAAATAAAAAATAAGAATAATAAGGATTAGTAAATCTAAATCATTTTAAAAATAAGTATTTTTCGATGTTACATTTTTACGTACTACGTACGTGGATCAAATTAAGAAAAATGAAAATATTTCAGAGTTTTGCGATCCATGTAAGAGGCTAATGACTATGGTTCATTTTCACAATATAGTTTACAGTAAAATTATCCATACGCCTAAAATTATGTTATGGTTTCTTTTAGAAATAACAAAGTTTTACAAAAATAGATATGGATCAATATATGGAATTGGATATCTCCTAAACGATAAGATATAATGAGATACGAACAGAAGGACCAAAAGAAAGAGTGAGTGGTATTATCGTAAAAGCTAAGAATATATATAGTTTAATTAAAAATTGGAAATTTTCCTATATGTTACTTCAGACTCAGCTGACGATTTTTAACTAAGATATAATGAATCCTTAAGAATTTTTTTATTAATAAATTGCTTCAATGTATTTTAAATCATTTATTGAAAGCTGAAAAGAATTTTTAAAACTTAAATACCTACTTTATAAAAGTATACAGCTCCAATTAAATCATTTTTGTAATTATTATCCAATATTAGATAGTATTCAATTTAATTTGAAATAAATTATTCTAAAATGAATTGTTATAAATTTTTGTGTTTCTGTTATTATAAACTTAAAATTAATATCATAATACTAATAAAATATTTATTTTATATCTTTTATTATATTATTTCTTTTAATATAAATGGAATTTTGATTATATGAGAAGAATTTTCCTTTCAATGAAAATGAAAATGAATATTTTTTTTTTTTGTTCTTTTTATACTTTTGTTTGATAACAGAATTGATGAAAATTTAACGACACTAATGAGATCGTCAATATTTCTCATATTTGATGTTGTCCTCATCATCGCCTCAAATCATATTCTTTTATTTATATATATATATGTACATACATATATATATATTAATAGA
This sequence comes from Poecilobothrus nobilitatus, assembly GCA_947095535.1. Lineage (NCBI taxonomy): Eukaryota > Metazoa > Arthropoda > Insecta > Diptera > Dolichopodidae > Poecilobothrus > Poecilobothrus nobilitatus. Next base: position 319,153,557 of record OX352772.1, on the reverse strand, counting down.
TTAGAATGTTAAAATATTTTTAGATCCTTTTTGTAAAAAAAAAAAAAAAATAATTATTATTACCCATGATGATGATGGTGATGATTACTTATTGGAAATTTATATAACATTTATATACGTATATACATATACATTTATATTTATTTTAAAATATGTCTATATATTAAATAAATATATACTAAAAATATTGATTTATAAAAATATGCATTATGAATGTAGATATGTATTTTATAGATAAACAGGAATATTGTAATATTATTTTAATTTATATGAAATTTTAGATAATATTTTATATTAAATGGTGTCAAAGAATATAAATCGATATTTTTTTTTTAATAGTTATTAAAATGTTAAATTGATTGGATTTTAAATTTTTCATTGATATTTATTTATTTAATGTAATCGAGGAATCATAATATTTATTATAAATATTTTTATAGCGATGGTAAATTTAGAAAAATACATAAAAAATTCTGACCACCTTGAGTTTTAGAATTTTTATTTACACCGAAATTTTAATTACATGTATATATTGAAAATAATATAGGTTATAATACTGCTTACTGTTATAGGATTGTAACTGCTTACACAGTATATAAGGGCCCAGACATTAAAAATAGGTTATGGTTTTATTTCTTAAAATCAAAAAATAAGGAAGTTGGTAAGAGATATTTTTAGATGTTTATTAATTTCTCAAAACACAAAAACTATTCGATTTAAGTCCAGTTCACAGTCAGACTGCTGACTATGTGTATTTGTCATGATATGAATTTTTCGAATATATTGCTTATATTAAACAGCTGATTAGTCAAACATTTGATTGAATATCAATAGAAATCTATTCTGTAATTATTGTTTTACATTATCATTTGTATTTTATTGGTATTGTATTGTTAAAGTATATTTTTATATCCGTACGGTACGGATGTAGTTCAAAGCATATAATAAATTTGTCATTACACCTTAAAGAAAACGAGTTAGATATAACAAAGAATATATTATATTCTTGTTCAGAGTTGAATTCTGAATCAAAAATTCTGAATCAAAAAGCTAAGATGTTAAAATTTTTAACATATTACTTTTTTTGAAATTGTTATATAAATAAAAATCGAACAAATTCGACCGATGCGTTCAAGTAGCTTCCATAGCTGCCATATATAACTTCTTTATTTATAAAGTGAAAATAACTTAGTTTCCATTGAAGTTATGTATCTGAAATTTTGTAAAAAAGTCAAGTTACATGTCAATAATTTCTGTAAAAATATATTGATCTAAAACAGAATGTTCGGATAGCTGACATACAACTTCCTTTTTTATATTAGCATATAATTTCTATCCTCTTATTTAATAATAAAGTTAGTTGATCAAGTTTTGTGCGCAATAAGTTATATGAAATTTGCTTGGTTCGGGGCAACAAATTCGAGTAGTTGTCATACAAATCCAAAATTCACATAGAGGATATCCCATAGAGTTGACACAGTCTATTTTAAATTCTTCCTTGTTTTCTCTGTATTGTTAAAATTAGTGTAAAATGAAATTATTTTAAATATTTGTGTGACTAAAAAAAAATATTTCCATTATTTTATAATAGAAATTAAATAATAAAATTTGTTATTTGATAATAATTATAAATAGTTTTCGAAAAAAAATTTCTATATAAATATTCTACATAACATAAGGATGTCAAATGTCGTTTTTTTTAGGTTCACATTATATAACTCCTATTGTATAGTAGAATTTCTACATTTCACATATTCCAAGTCACATGACAATGTATACGTAATGTGAAGTGTCCTTTATAAAGACTAACAAAATTTTAATAAAACTGACCGGATGAAATTTATAATCTATAATATAATATATATACATACATACATAAACATTAAACATAAATCGATAAGATAAAAATATTATTAAACATAATATATTTGTTTTTAATGTAAAAAAAGGATTTTTAAAGACTTTTCACTTAAAGTTAATTAATTTTTTGAATGAAAGTTAAAGACAATATTATTTTAATATGCTTAAGAATTTTGTCTAAATAACTAAATAATTAATTTCTACAAAAAAAAAAAAAAATAGAACTAATAGACAAGGAATTGTATAAAATAAGCATTCTTAAAGATGCAAATTTTCAAAATTTATTTTGATAGATAGTAAATTCTTTATATAGACAAAAATAGAATTCATTAAAATAATTTCTATAATAACAAAAAAAATTTTAAATTTTTTAATGAAAATATGCAAAATTTGATTTGTGAAGCATAGGTTGAGCATTCTGAAATACTCGTACCTATCATTCTATTTAGAATTTAACGAAAATGAAAAAGATTTGCGAAAAATTAAAAGAGATGTTTCCAGTTTTGAAAAAAAAAACCTGCACCATGTTTGAGCATTTTGTTTTTCCATCTTAACTTTCAAAAAAATTAATTTGCAAATTATAGGGTTATAGATCTTTTGTGGCACATACAACAGAATTTGCATAGCAAATTATAAAATACATTACTGGTAAAACGGTGTGGAATTGATCAAAAAAATTTTAAAACATTTTTTAAATGTAAATAATTTGCAAAATAAAATAAGAAAAATCCCATTTAATTAATTGGACATTGGTATTTAATATACTATATGATTTTACAAAAGCTTGCGATTTCAAAATATTAAAAACGATGTTGAAAAAATTAATTTTAGTTGTGATCAAAGTGAAACTGATCTTGGGGTGTCTTTGATAACAAGCTGCAAAACTATTAAAATTACAGCATTTTATTTTAAAATATCAATGTCACCTCAATGTGTCGGAGGTGTTTTTGATTGGAAAGGGGTGACTCACCAATATTCATTAAATGTATTATACTTACAATATTAAATTCTTCCGTGAAGTACTATGTTTTTCTAGTATAACAAAATTTTTTAGCCGCGTGCAATAATCAAAAAAATATTTTTTTATTTTAAACATGCACCGACTCGCCAATATTCAGTCAATAACTCAATACAACTACTCTGGTGTACGTAATACATGTTTACAACAAATGAATCATATTGAATTTTTTTTTTTAATCAAAGCCTACTTATTATTTTAAATTTGAAAATTTATGTGTCAAAACAATCAAAATCACTCCTACCGATCAATTTAACTCCGTTTTACGGTATTAAGTTTAAGAAATTTTCTTTTCTTATCTATTTCAATATAATTCAATATAAATTTTCCGACTACATGATTTATTTTTTTTACTTTACAAGTGGATGGCCTTAAAATAAAGTTAAAAGTGCATCGATTTAAAAAAAAATCACAAAATGAAAATTTTTTAAATTTAATCTTTGAGTTGACTGACTTGACCAAATTTATAAATTTATATAAGGATAAATCACAATATGGTGAAACTAATAAATTTATTTTTTCAATTTTATTTTAAATATATACTCGTATATTATAAATGTTTAAAAATTTAAAATTTCGAGAGGATTTAATTTTTTCTTATTCACAAATATTTTAAATTTTCTTTTACATAATAATTTGAATAATATATTATTTATGCCTACGTAAAGAAAATTTTTCTAAATTCATTTTTTTTTTAAATTTTCATTTAAAAGAAGTATTTTCAAAAATTTTTATATTATAAATAATTTTTTTTTATTTTAAATTATTTTTCTTGGAATTGCTCAAAACACTCAAATTCAATGTGAAAGTATACATATTGATTTTCAATTAAAAATTGATAAGTTTTTAAAGATTTTAATTTTAGGAAATCTTAGTCAGGGAGTTTATAATTAAATTTACTTTTTGTTTATACTATTTATAATATAAGGAATACACTTTAAGCTAAATTCAAGTCGAGTAAGGAATAATAACTTAAAATCAGGGCTGCAAACCCACAAAAAATCAGGTTCAGGTTCGGATTCAAACTGGAAAATTTGAATGGGTTTGGTTCGGGTTCGGGTTCGGGTACGGTTTGCAGCTCTGCTTGAAATATTTTAAAATTGTATAACTGACACTTGGATGTTTAACAGTTTTGTTGTTTGATGAGATTGTTTTGAAAATTACACAAGAGTCGTACACTTTCCCTTCATATAAATAGAATTTTTTTTTTTTTTTTTTTGGTAGAGTAATAATTTTTACTCTACCAAAAGTCTGTTTATATTCAAAATATTTATTGTTACATATTTATATATATTTCTTTTTCATTCATAATTTATTTAATTGACCACATAAGAAAAAAGCTTCTTTGTAGGAATTTGTAGGAAAATGTAGGAAAAGAGAAAAAAAATATTTGTTTATGAGAGGAGTGACAACAAAATTCTTTCAATTACATAACAAAAAATTCAAATGTGCATCACTCGAATTTGTCAGTTATTCCAATATGATCTCAATCAATTTGATGCATGTTGTAACAACAATAATCTAGAATTAAAATATTATTAAATTCGTCATTATGAATGTTTTCAGGATTCAACCAGCCTCATCCGTTAATTATGAATACTAGCTATGTTCTTAGTTATCATTAAAAGAGTTGATCGTACTTCTGATTTGAGATTTGATCGTCGATAATACGTTGGAGTTCAAGATAAACTATAATTTTAAAACTAACTCAACTATAGCTTTTATTATGCTTTAGTCAAAACAGAACACTCTAATGCCTATACCACGAAACATTACTTTATTGTATAAGTAATTTCTATTCTTGAATGTCCAAGTCAAGTATGGTCTCTATAGTAATATACAGATATATTTTATTCGTGAACAAATGAAGTATAGAGAAAATTCAAACAATTTGAAATCGATACACTATTCTACAGACAATACAGCAATCTTAAGCCTTTCTCACGTTTACACTATATCATGATTCATGATTACGCACTGTAATTTAACTTGCATGCCTTTATACTGATTATCCCATAGGGGAATACCTTTTCTCTATTAGATTTTTAGTTTTTAACCACCATTTAACTTCACTAACAGTAATTAAATAGTTTAAGAAGTAGTTTAGTCTTTATTTACGTAAGCCCAAGTAAATGATTACTAGATAATTCTGAAAAATATGATTTCACTGATTCTCATACTTAATAATGTGTGATACCAAGTAGGTATATAACATTTCTATAATATATAACACATTTTACTAATCTAATATAATCTCTTATTAACAGCAATAAGATTTTTAAATTAAAAAAAAAACAATTACTTTTTTACTTTGAAAAAATGATTACTATATCCTCTAGGCTACTTAATATTATATCATTTCAAAGTTATTCAATTAAATAGCATGTACATTTTATTATTGAATTTTCATTAATTATAAAATTTTGAAATAAATTAATATATGTATACTTAGATATTCCTTTTTTTAGCACATTTCCAAAAAAAAATTTGAAAAAATGTGCCTATTAGTTTCATTCTGTCCGTCCGTCTGTCCGTCTGTTTATAAAACTTCTACGCCGTTAAAGATAGAGGAAAAAAATTTTAACCATGGGTAGGTCTCATAAAAAAATTTATTTTGTGGAATAACTTTTTCATGTAGCCCCATCCATTAGGGAACTACAGCCCCTCAAACTTTGAAAAAGCCCTATTTTTAAACGCGTACATTTTATGTTCCGCTTTTTCAATCTTTAACATTTTTCAATCTGAAAACGCCATTCGACAAGATTTTTTTTACCTTCATAAATCAATATCAAAATTATATATAATTTTTAAATTTAGAATTTACCGTTATTTGAAAACCATAACGCTTTAAAAAACCGGCACGCTTTTAGATAGGGGCTTTTAGATAGCAAGAAAGAACTTTTAGAACACCCCCTGTTTATGAGCTATCAAAAATTGAAAATTTTCTATTTTTAAACACCTGTAACTTAGGTACCTGTACACAAATTTTCTTCGGCGAGATAAAAAAATTAATGGTTTCTTTTTGTTTGTATAGCGTTCCAAAGTTACAGCCCCCAAAAATTGCAAAAAAGCCCTATTTTCAGATATATATATCTCAGGCTCTGCGTAGTAGTTTTACAATCTAAGAACATAGAAGACCGGAAATTCTCTTACCTCTATAAAACAATATCAAAATTATGCAATATTTTGTAATTTACTATTTAAATTTACCGTTATGTTAAAACCAAATTTATCATGATATTTCTTTTTTCATAACTCCGGCACGCTTTGACATAGGAACCTGAAATTTTTGAGACAAAAAAGAACTTTTAGAATTAGTATAAGTTTGCTCAGAAAAATTTTTTATACCACCCCCTGTTTACGAGCTATTAGCACTCAAAAATTCAAAATTTGCTATTTTAAGGTACCTGTAACTTAAGCAGCTGTACAAATTTTTCTTTGGACATAAGAATTAAAACTCCAATAATATATTTTTACATGTGTTAACGGTTTTCTTAGTTATATAGAGTTCCGAACCTACAGCCTCTCAAAATACCAGAAAAGTCCTAATTTCACATTTTTTCTTATTACATGAAATTTTAAAATTTTTGTGCAAGTCACAATTCTAAACAGTTTGTATTGCCTTTTGGAAATGTGCTCTTTTAAAAACCGTTGGTTTACATTCTACCTTATTTTTTTAAATCTTTTATTAAAATAGCTATATTTATAAGATACTTTTTATTTGGAAAATTTTAAATATTTGAAATTCTTCAAAAAATTCTTTCATATTTTATCAATTTAAAAAATTTTTTTTTATATATATATATGTGTATGTTTAAATAAAATGATTATATATATATCTATTCATATTAATAGAAAATAAAAAGAAATATTAATTAGAGAAATTTAAGAACTCTAATATCTTGTGTCCTAATTAGATTTCTTAAATTTGTAACTATATTCGTATTAGCAATAGATGATTTAAAGAAAAAAATGTAAGAAAATAATATCTTTTTATAAATTTTTGAAGTTAAATAATTATAAAATTTATTCTAAGCAATGTTATATAGCAATCATTAAATAATTATCAATTCTCTTTAAACAAATAACTTAATTAAAAAGTATATTGAATTTCTATTTGAAATAAGTTTTAAAAAACAAAAAAAAAAGAAATTTTTATTTTGTTTTCAATAAAAATTTCTCTTAATTTTTTATATCAATATTGAAAATGTTTTTTATTATTTTGTCTTTGTCCGTTCGTCTTTGTTATGTAGTCCCACCCAGTACAGAACTACAACGCCTCAAAGTTTCTAATACAACGCCTCAGATTCTGGTTAATATCTTTTCAATCTGAGAACTTCAAACAATATAGGACATTTTTTTAAGCTTTAAGTAATAAACATAATAACTACCATCTACCATTGACCATCAGTCAAATGACCTTCGTCAAACTATTTTTGCTTAATAAAGTTTAAAATGTAACTTGCATAATAAAATTATATTTGTTGATTCAAAATAAACAACATTTTTTATTTTTGTTGCTTAGAGGAGATAAATGTCAAAATGATCCGACCATCAGAAAAAAAAAATAAAAAATATCTTAATATCAACGGCGACGAATTTTTGGTTGAACATTGATTGTTGATTTTATAAATACATAAGGATCAAAGTATTACAAAAGCATATATTTAATTTTTAATTTTAATTTTTAGCTCGCGAATTTTTCGTCGATTGTCATAATTGTGTTTATTACTATTATAAATCAAATCATAATTTTTTACATTTTTAAATTTACCGTTATATGAAAACAAAAAACTTTACATGATGATTTTGCTTACTTCATTTGTCCAGAACGCTTTTAGACAGTTTCTTGAACGTTCAAAACTAAAATAAGTTAATTCAGAATTTTTTTTTGTAGCTCTACTTCGGATGAATAGGGATTAAAAATTGAAAATTTACAATTTTTAGACTAGCTAATCTGTAAAATTTTTTTTAAATTAATTCCCAAAAAATATTTTTACATATCTATTGTGAACAGCTTTCACTAAAATTTTTCAAAATCTTTTCTTATACAAAAAAATAAATCTATAAATTTATTATACTAAAAAATTAAATTCCAAATTGGGTGCAAAAATATGGTCTAATAATTAACTGTTTTTATTGTCTTTTAGAAAATGTGCACATTTTTGAAAATCTTTATGGTTTTACATATCTGCATTGTTTTGTTTGTTAATTTAAGATTAGTGTTCCAAAAAATTTTCTAATTCTATTGATTTTCTATTCCAAAAAAAAAAAAATACAAAAATGCATTTCACATATGAAATTTAGTTAATGATTTTAAAATAAAAATTGTGACGTGCCATTTAATTGGTAAAGAAAAAAAAATTTATTTTTATTTCAATACAAATGTTATTAAATTTTAATACACAATAGAAATAAAAACTTATTTAATTGGTTTTCAGCTTTGTAGAATTTTAATGTAATTTTGATTTTGCAAATACTAACTTAAAGAAATATTTTCTCGTACGTATACAAGTAACTTAACTTAACTTAACGGAAGCGTATCGAAATCTGACGTTTTTGCGATATCTTTAAAAAAATCTCGCAAAAAAGTACAAAATGAAAAAAATACAAGAATTATTAGAAGCCAGTCTTTTTCTTGAAAAAAAAAACTATATATAAAAAAAGTCGAATAGGCAAAAAAGTTCAAAAATAAAATGTCGAAAAAAAATATCGAATTTCTATGTTCAAAAAAGAGCTGTAGAAGGGGAATAATTTTAGAGTTTTATTCAAAACCAGTGTATTCGCTTTTTCCAGAATATTTATATTATGTGGGAGATTTTGAATTATTATGGGTTTTAGAGTGAAATTTGAGATTTTTTTTTTTTTGTCCAATTTTTTTGTATATATTTTAATTTTTGGATTTTCATACCCATCCAACCTATTTAATTAATGAAAAAAATATTTGATTTTAAAAAGCGAGATTTTGTAACACGTTATTTTGAGACACGAAATTTTCATACGCGAGATTTTTAAATGGGAGATTTTGAAATGCGAGATTTCGTAACCAACTCACCTTAACAGCTTCTATTTGATTTTTCTCCGCAAAAATACTATAAACAGATTAAATATGAAACATCAAATTATTCCAATTATTTTAAGTTTTTTTTTGTGTTATTTGGAATTCCCGGAAAAGCCTAAAATTACTTTTAATACAATATAGAGGTACCTATAATCCATTTGTTTTACAAGACAATTTTTATGCATTGAATTGTAACAATTTATAAATCTGAGTTTTATTTCTTAGACCAAATAGAATTAAATTGATAACAACTAATAAAAAAAAATACCAAAATGTGTATTTAGCCAATTTCCAAAAATATAATCCAACAGTATAAAATATTTTATTATGAAAAGATATGATCTCATAGACCAGATAATTAAAAGAAAACGGCTAGACTTTTCAATCATTATATTTTTGCAATTTAGAAATAATTGTGATAAAATTTTAAAAAAGGAAAACAAAATATTAAATTGATTTAACATCAAGAAATTATAATTTACACTTTTTTCTTCTTTCATTCATTGTAAATTTTTAAAAGCTTTTAAGAGTAATCTTTAATTAAAAAGTAATTCCATTAAAAAATAAAATAAAATGCTGTTACCTATATTTTATTGAGTTTAAAATACTCATATTAAAAAAATTCTTTGATCATATCTGTTTCATGTCATAATCAACACACATCAAAATAAATAAATCTTCATCGTAATCGTCATTGTCATTTTCATTGTTCATTGTCATCATCATCATCATCTCATCATTATCTTCATCAACATCATTATTTTCATCAACATCATTATCGCAATAAACACCAAAGCAGAATAACTATAACGTGATATCTTATAAACATATGAAAACTTTTCATATATACATATGTATATGTATGTATATCTGATTAAAACAGGCTAAATCAAAAAAGACAAATACAGAGATAAAAAGAGACAGAAAATTAAAACTGAAATAATAACAAGAACAAAAAAAATATAAAATTTCTTTATTCCTCCCATATGTATACGAAAAAAATAAGAACAAAGACGAAAAAACAGAAATGAAAAAAAAAACAAAGGAACAAAACACTAAAAAAAAAAGGAAACAAAACAAAGAGAATTTTTTTTTTTTGTTTTTTTTTTTTAAAGAAAAATATTCTGGTTGCATAATTTTCCGTTAAAATAATAATTTCCTAATCGTTATCAGTCGAGAGGCACGAAGCTTTAATAAACTTTTATGGATTTTCAACAAACTACTTATTTGGGAATAAAAAAAAAAAAGAAAAAAATGTGAGTGAATTTGTTTTTTTTTATATTATTATCATTGTCATTCATTTACACATGCATAAACAAAAAAACATGGATTGTAGCCATCATATTTTCACTGTTTTTTTTTTGTTTTTTTTTTTTTTTGCTCTTTGCTTGTTTTTTATTTTTAAATTATATATGTATCTAAATTGTTTTAGTTAATATTCTACTAAAACATTTACAAATACAATTTCGTTTTTTCCATTTGTAATATAGTGTTATTTTTTAAGCGCTGTCCTTTTATTTTCACCGGTAAATTTTACAAATGTGTTCCAGATTTGATTTTATATATATTTTTGTTCAGCTAATCTCTTAGCATTCTTATGATTGTTATTAATGAATGTACAATATACAATACGGGAGAAGAAAATTCCAAAAAAAGATCCCAAAATTTTAAAACTCCAAGTTACAAAATTCAAAAAAAAAATCATACTCTTACAAAATCCCAAATAGCAAAATAATGTCGTTTTATTCTTTTAAAAATTATAAATAATCTAATCAAGAACACTACAAATTATTACTATGTTTACATATTTTTGATATATTTATTATACCTTGAATTATATTTTGATATAGACACTTAGTAACCTACTATAAAATACATCCTCTGAATTGGCATGTATACTACTTTATAAATACTTTATTGTTCAAGTATGAATCTTATAAAACTTATCAGGTGGCATTTTAGAGTTGCTTACAAGATCTGGGTTTCCATAATTTGTTTTGTGTAGATTTTGTGAGCATTTGACCTCATTCTTTTTTAAATGCTTTACTATTTTGTATTATATCAAAAAGGATTAGGATGGATTTTAGAGTTGGTAACAAAATTAGATTTATGTGCCTTTTCCAGAATATATAAGTATATAATATGGGAGAATCTGAAACAGTAGGGTTTTTTACAGTTGCTTAGAAAATCAGGGTTTAATTATTTGTTCAGCGGGGTGTTTGTAGACGATAGCCTACACTATTTTAAATGCTTTGTTCCCGACAATTTTATATAACAAAATTGATTAGGAGCGATTTTACACTTGCTTACAAAATCAGGGTTTCAGTAATTTGTTTAGCGGAAGAAATTTTGTACACTTGGTAATTTTTTTTGGAATTTTGTATATTTGGATTTTTTGTTTGGCATTTTTTATTTTGGGATTTTTTGGGATTTTAATTTTAGGATATCAGCCTTATCCCATACACTGCATGGACAATAAATCATGATTCCAATGTATTTTGTATTTTCACAAAAGTAAATAAAAGAAAATGTGTTAAACTAAAGCGTTTAGGGAGAACACCGGATATTTCTATTATAATTACAATATCATTTATTTAGTCAACTGATTATAAAAACTAATTACTATTACCTATAATTGTTTCTTCTAACATTCCATTTATTATATCCTATGAAAAATATCATTTACATCTTATTGTTGTCATTTTTGATAATATTATTTTAGCTGCTTAACAACTATTTAGCACTATATGAGAATTAAATTCATGGAAAAAATTAGGCATAAGGAAGTTCTAAAAACAAAAGCAAAAAAGTTGTTATTCAACCGCATATACAAGAAAAGTTACACGTCGTACTTACAGATAAGAAAATTATTTTGACATTAAGTAAATGCTTATAAACATAAACTGCTATATTTTAAGTGGAATAATATGTCTGAGAAAATGTATCCCATATGAATTTGTTTACGTTTTTTTTTTTTTTTCATTTTTTTTTTTTTTGCGTTTAAGGCAAAACATTTATGGGTACAGAACAGTTATGTATGTATTTTTTTTTAGGCTTATATTGCATATAATGATACTTTTAAAAATACATATTATGTATGTATATTAAAGTTTTTTTTTTTTTTTAATAATATACGCCATTATGTGAAAATAATTTGTATATTATGGCTATAATGACATTAAATTTATATATTATTAAAAGAAAATTATGCTTATTCATACTCATACATACTAATATTTAAACATGATAATGTTGTAATGTGTAATGTAAAAATGAGTGTGCAGAAATGAAATATAAAAAATAATGATTTTCAATATTTTTATTTTTTAAGAACTGATTTTTTTTTTTTACCTTGATAAATGGATTTCTATTAATAAAGAAACTATTAAATGTTCATTTAAGTATTGATAATATCAATTAGAAAAATATATATATAAAAGTTTGTATGATATTAGTCAGTTTAAAAATCTAAAATATAGGGAATTAAATGGGTTGGATACGAATGGTCGTTTCTCAAAATCTCGTTTTATCAAAATTTCGTTTTGCAAAATATCGTTTTTGTTTTTTTTTTTTCTTTATTCTTAGCACATTTTTTAAAAAGAAGATATGGATATCGGAGGTCACAAATTCAAACTCTAAAATCCCTCCTAATTATATTTTTTTATACATATTTCAACATAAAAATCATTAAAATAGAGGGGAATATACGGTCTCCTCTAAACTAATTTTTGAAACTCTGATTTTAAATACAACTCTAAAATTCCTCCAAATTCAAAATCTTACATACATACATAGAAATTTCAATATAAAGCGTAAAATCATGATTTGGAATTCAACTATAAAATCTCTCTTTTTCGGGCCCAAAATTGCAATTATTTATTTTTTCTATATAATTATTTCTGAAAAAAGAAAAGAGGTTCACCGAGATATGTAAAAAACCGAGAATTAAAAAAAAATATTTTGATAAAACAAGATTTTCAAATACGAGCGCTACAAATGCTTCCGAATTAAATACCAATTTGTTTTAAATTTCGTTGTTTTCAATTCAATTTTTAGCACATTTCCAAAAAATTTTGAAAATGTGTGCTTATTAGTTTCATTCTGTCCGTCCGTCCGTCCGTCTGTCTGTTTAAAAAACTTCTACACCGTTATAGATAGAGAAAAAAACCATGGGTAGGTCTCATAAAAAAATTAATTTTGTGGAACAACTTTTTCATGTAGCCCCATCCATTACGAAGCTACAGCCTCTCAAACTTTGAAAAAGCCCTATTTAAGATTTTTTTCAATCTGAAAACGTCATTCGACAGGTATTTTTTTTAACTTTTTAAATTAATATCAAAATTATACAATTTTTTTAAATTTAGTATTTAAATTTACCGTTACGTGAAAACCAAATTTTGCATGATTTTTCTACCTTCATAACTCCTGAACGCTTTTAAATAGGGACTTGAAATTTTGAGAGCAGAAAGAACTTTTAGAATTAGTATAAGTTTGCTCAGTTTGCTTTTTTTGGACCATCCCCTGTTTAAGAGCTATTAGGGCTGAAAAATTCAAAATTTGCTATTTTTAGGCACCTGTACAAATTTTTCTTCCGCAAGACATAAAAATTAAAGCTCCAGTAATATATTTTTACGTGTGTAAACGGTTCTTCTTAGTTATGTAGGGTTCCCGACTTACAGCCCCTCAAAATTCCAGAAAAGTCCTATTTTCACATATTTTCTTCTTACAAAAAATTTTTATAAATTTTATTTCTTAAATTTTCAAATTTTTGTGCAAATCACAATTCTAAACAGTTTGTATTGTCTTTTCGAAATGTGCGCTTTCAAAAACCTTTGGTTTACATTCTACTTTGTTTTTATTCATTTAAATGGTAATTTTAAAAAAGAAAATTATAATCTCTTATGGTTTAAAATTTTTTTCTCATAATTTTTATTATATATATTTAAAATTTAACAAATAAATTTCTGAACAATGAACATATTGAGGACAAAAATAAATATTTTATTTATACATACATACATATACAATATCCCTTTTAACTTTAACCAATTTAAATAAGTTATAATTAATTTAATATAAAAGATCCTTGTAAATTACCATTTAAAAATCCATTTACTCATCCCAATAGTATAATTTTAATTTACAATAATGTTGGACATTAACCGTTAAAAAATCAATTCATTTTGCAATTTTAAATTAATGTTGTAAATGGTAACAATCAGATATGAATAATTTCATTATAATTAAAGTGAAGACAGAAGTAAATAGGTAATATGTAAAAGAAACAAGGTGGTATTTAAAACCAAAAGGCAGACATTTATCAAGAGACAATAAAATTTAAGTTTAGAATTGTGACTTGCAACAAAAATTATTAATTTTCTTTAAAATTCTGAAAAATCATGAAACACTTTCTTCATTTTTAAGGAAACTCTATTTAATTAAGAAAATTTGTTAGGTAAAACATGTAAAAATATATAATATTGAAACTATAAATTCTGTGTTTTATCCAAATTACAGGTGTCTAAAAATACAATTTTTGACTCCTAATATCTCTTCAACTGAAATTTTCTAAGGTACCTTATGCTAGTTTTCAAATATTTTAGTTCTAAAAAATCTTTATTTCAAAATTCTGTCTGAAAATGTACCGTAGATAATATAAAGGATGCAAAATATTGCAAAATTTTATTTTTAGATTTAATACGTTAATAAATTTGATACGTTTAATACGTAAATTTGAATACAAAAAAATTGTTTAACTTTGATATTGATTTAGAAAACTAAAAAAATGTCCCGTTGTTTGGCGTTTTCATTGAAAAAAATTGAAGCAAATCATGAAATACACAAAATTGAAAATAAGGCTTTTTCCAATTTTAAAGTGTACTGAAGTGAAATGAAGTTAAAATTTCATTGTTCCACTTAGAAATTTTGTAAAAAGACTGACGAAAAGACTGGGTAAAATCAATAAGGATATTTTTATCAGTTATCGATCCACATTAATTGTTCCACTTAAATTTCTGTAGAAATTTTGTGAACAGTCAAACGCACAAACTGGGTAAAACCAATAAGGATATTTTTATGAGTTATCCGTTCATATTTTTTCAAAAATGAAATTGAGCATCCAGAATTCGTCTCTGGAGCGGTATATCGGATTATGTTAGAACATTTTTAAATCCGATATTTCTCAATAATTGTGACATATGGTTCCAGAAGCTCATACCGTGAACCCCACAAAAAAAACGGCCACACAGGTGCCGTGAAATCTGGGGAACGTGGTGGCCACGTAAAATCAGCATTTTTTAAAATCATCGGTCATCAAAAAGTTCTCGCAGAATCGCCATTTTCTCACTAACAGGAACGTATTCAGGAACTAAAGCAGAATATTTGCACAGAAATTGCGCAACCTAATGCAAAATGTCTTAGAAAGAGCCATTAAATGCTAACAGAAAAATGGAAGACATTTGAAGGATGTCATTTTTCAGACTTAGCTAAAAAAATTTTAATAATTTATATTTTCTTAAGCATAAATTTATACTTTCTTAAGTTTCTTAAGTATTAAATATTTATACTTAATAATCTATACTTAAAAAAAATAAAATAAAAAACTTTAAAACTGAAAGATTTATCATAATTTCAAATCAGTCAGTCTAAGTTGGCACACCCTGTATTCCTAAACTTTTACCGCTCTGTTTCTGTTAGATAATTTTTTATTAGTAGAGTTCCGAAAATAAAAATTAATATCTAGATCTTATGTACATATGCATTAATAATGCGTCTAAAGTTTCTTTAATTTAATATTTTAATTAAACTTTACTAAAAACAAAACCAAAGACATACATTACAAAAACATACATTTAATTTAATTTAACTAATTTCATAAAATTGGTTTCCATTGTTTAGTTTTTTTTTTGTTTAAAAGCAGTAAAAGGGATCATTTTGTATTATCTATAAGCATCTACAAATCCAATATGCATACAACTTCAATTCCAATACTCTTTATCCAAACTGAAATCAGAAATTATAAATTATTATAATAAACAAACAATTTTTTAAAAAGAAATTTATACTCCCATATTATGAAAATAAATTCTTTATATGTTTTATTATTTACACATGCATTATATATAATATATAATTAAAATTATTTAACTAAAATTAAAACAAAGTGTTATATTATTTAAACAAAGTATAAATATAAAATTTCTTACTACAACTAAACTTCTTCTTGTGTTTTTTTTTCTATTTTTTTTTTTTTCTAGGAAACTTTACTGTAACTTTACTGTAATTGACTTCATACTGTTATTATTTTTATTATTACTGGCATCAGAAGAAGAGTTTTTTAATTTTCTTGCAAATTTGATACTTCACAACCGGATATTATAAAATATATTCATGCTATCTTCAACTTTAAAATTAAGTTTTTTACCATTAAAGATTTCAAAATGGCGGTGGGTGGTTTCGTTATTTTTTTATTTTTTTTATTTTTTGGTTTCTTTGTTTTTTTTTTATATTCTGTTTCCTTCATTTGATTTCTTTTCTTGAAAAGTTTCCTTCTGAAATTAAACAAAAATAAAAAAAAAAAAAAAGTAATTTGATTGAAAGATAGAATATAAAAGAAAACGTAAAACAGCAAAAAAAAAAGGGTAAGGATGAACCAGAACACCAAAGAAGAATAACAGTAAAATAAAAGAGAACAAAATAAAAAAAAAAAAAAACTTTATAATTGTATATACAAAAAAGATATAATTTTGTTTATTATTAAGATAGAAAAGAAACAAAAATAATGTAAAAAATAATAATATAATAATAATAAACAGAGTAAAGAAAAAAGTTTATCATTTCGTTAAAATTGTGTTTCTATTTTTCTTTAATGTTGGCACCACTAACGGTAATTCTTTTTATTGAATTGTTAAGAAATTAAAAGAACACAAATAAAGGAAATTTTGTTTTTTTTTTTTTTTTTTTTTTATTTTCAAACTTAATAAAATATAATCATATGTCTGTCAGACTGTTGTGTTATATGTTGTTTTACAACTGAAATTTAAAAAATTTAAATTAATTAATTAATAGAAGATCAATCAAACTTAATCCAATTTAATTAAATTATTTTCAATAAATTTTAAAAAGATAAAAAAAATATATATGTATATATTGAGTCAATGGTGTAGGTTAGTTAAGATACCCGCCTTTCATTCGAAAAGACTCAGGTTCAAACCACCAATAATAATATATTATAATTAGTATAATATAAGTAAATAAAAAAGTAAATAATTCTTGTACATGATAATAGATGTCGCACAAATAGAAATATATGCGTTTCATAGAGTTGTACAATAACTACAACCTTATAGTAATAAACGGCTTAGTGAAACTGATGATTCCAGAAACTAAAGCTTTGTCAAAAGTAAACAAACATTTTTTTTATTATTTTAAAGAATTTATTATTAAAATATTTATAATATAGAGTTAGAGCCCAAAGTTTATAGCGTAAAATTTTATTTCTGTATAATATGCTTGTTTTGTCTCAAATACATTTTCTTTTTTTTTAACTTCGATTAATTTTTCTTCAAACAAAACAAAAATTTTTAAAGATAAATTGACAAAATATTCAAATGGAAAACTGTAAAAGTATTCAAAGTAAAGCATCGATATAAAAATTCGTAAATTCGTTATTGTTAGTGTTTTCTGGATACTTTATTTGAATAGTTTGAGCATTTGATCAAATTTGATAAAAAACAAGGTAGAATGTAAACCAACGGTTTTTAAAAGCGCACATTTCCAAAACTCAATACAAACTGTTTAGAAGTGTGACTTACACAAAAATTTGAAAATTTCATGTAATACGAAAAAATGTGAAAATAGGACATTTTTGAAATTTTGAGGGGCCGTAATTCTAAAATCCTATATAACTAAGAAAAGCCGTTAACACACGTAAAAGTATATTATTGAACCTTTAATTTTCATGTCTTGCCGAAGAAAAATTTGTACAGGTGCCTAAGTTACAGGTGTCTAAAAATAGCAAATTTTCAATTTTTGAGGCGTAATAACTCTTAAAGAGGGGGTGTTACCAAAAAATTTTCTGAGAAAACTTATACTAATTCTAAAAGTTCTTTCTTGTCTCAAAATTTCAGGTTCCTATCTAAAGGGGTGCCGGAGTTATGAAAAAAGAAATTTCATGCAAAATGTGGTTTTCACATAACGGTAAATTTAAATAGTAAATTACAAAATATTACATAATTTTGATATTGTTTTATATAGATAATAAAATTTTCGATCTTCTGGCGGTTTTAGATTGCAAAATTATTACGCAGAGCCCGAGATATATACATCTGAAAATGGGGCTTTTTCGCAATTTTGAAGAGCTGCAACTTTGGAACCCTTTACAATTAAAATAAACCTTTAACACACGTAAAAATATATTATTGTAGCTTTAATTTTTATATCTTGCAGAAGTAAAATATGTACAGGTTCCTAAGTTACAGGTGTTTAAAAATAGCAAATTTTCAATTTTTAAGCCCTAATAGCTCATAAACAGGGGGTGGTCCGAAAAAATTTTCTGAGCAAACTTATACTAATTCTAAAAGTTCTTTCTTGCCTCAAAATTTGAAGCTTCTATCTAGAAGCGTGCCGGAGTTATGAAAGTAGAAAAATCATGCAAAATTTGGTTTTCACATAACGGTAAATTTAAATACTAAATTTAAAAAAATTGAATAATTTTGATATTAATTTACAAAGATAAAAGAAATACCTGTCGAATGACGTTTTCAGATTGCAAAAATCTTAAGCAGAACATAAGATATATGTATTTAAAAATAGGGCTTTTTCAAAGTTTGAGGGGCTGTAGCTCCGTAATGGGGGGGCTACATGAAAAAGTTGTTCCACAAAATTATTTTTTTTATGAGACCTACCTATGGTTAAAATTTTTTTTCTCTATCTTTAATGGTGTAGAAGTTTTGTAAACAGACGGACGAACGGACGGACGGACGGACGGACGGACAGAGTGAAACTAATAAGCACATTTTTTCAAATTTTTTTTGGAAATGTGCTAAAAAGATAATTCATTTCAGCTGTCAAAGTTTTCGAAGAAAGTAAAATGTAAGCATTGCGCCATAACCTTTAGTTATGCATATCTATTAATATTTCGTTATTAATTTTTTATGAAATTTAATAGAAGTTCAATATAAATATAGAGGGATGACTTGGATTAAAATGGCAATTCATACTTTGAAGCGTTATTAAAAGATCTATTTAGACATTTGTAGAGTATTCTGACCGACATAAAATACACAGTTCTATTTTTAACTATTTTAATTTTTTTTTGATACTAACTGTTTATATTATGTTTGATTCAGAATACATATAAGAAAATTTCGATTTAATTTACTATATTATGTATATATGTACATACATTTCAAACAATTAAATTGAATTCGACAAATAAATATATTAATTCTTAGAATATTATTTATTAAATATTTTTGGCATTGAAAAATTGTTAATATAGTGTTGACATATACTATATTTATACCTTACTAAAAATCTCTTCGTTATAAGAAAAGAGCGATTAAGTTGAATTATTTGAAGTATTTACTCATGTTTTCCGCTTCTATAAGGAACATATGGTATCACTAAATCATTTATTATTCATATTTAACTAAGCTTTAGTTTATGGAATCATCAGTTTCACTTAGACCATTTATTATTATACGTTGCAGCTATTGTACAATTCTATGAACCGCAAATATTTTTATTTGTGCGACATCTATTATAGTATACAAAAATTATTTTATTTTCTATATTATAGCATATTATTAGAAATTTTATATTTAAGTAGAAAAATGGCACATGAAAAATTTCAAAACAATTTTTTAAAGTATGCATATTAGGCCAGTACTTACTTTGATTACTTTGCTTCTATTGGGGAAAGCAACGCACTGGGCCAACTGCTATACAATATTAATACACATTTATTATTTTATTGGAAGTAGGTAATTGAAAATATTGCAGTATTTTTAACTAATATTTTTATTTATTTCTACGTTTCAAAATATTTCAACTTTTTAATGTTTTAATTTTAATTTTCTTTAATATTGTGATTTGTTTAAAAAAAAAAAAAAAAAACATTTTTGCGACGGGCCTTGCAACAACTTTTGCAGATTTTTATTTGATTTTAATTTCTTATAAATATATACATATATCCATACATATATTTTTTTTTTCTATTTTTTATATATATACATATATCTATGTATGTATATATATATATATTTTTATTGAAATTACCCTTTCGCATGAAATATTTAATTAAAAAAACAAAAAAAAAAAAAAAAAATATTTCTCTTTGTAAGTTAATTTTTATTTATATATTTTTCAGCATTTTATTTTATTTTAAACTACATTTTAATTATGATGAATGTTGAATGAATGCTAAAACATGAATTCGTATTATTATTTGAGCATAAAATCAAATTAATATTTGAATAAAAGGAAAAAAATAAATTTGTTGTGTTAAATATTGTTTTTGTTATAGTTGGTGTTAAAATGAGCCCCTTAATTATTAGATATATTTTATATAGCATATATACATATATATATATACCTACTTAATAATAAAAAAGTTGTTAAACGATAGTATTTTGATAAATTCAAATAACAATATTAGATATACATATATACATAATATATTACTATATATATAAGTTTATGTGTATTAAGTATAAATATATGAATGAATAATTTTAAATCTGTTATAAAGCGCATTTTTTTTTTTGAATGCATTCTTTTTTTTTTACCATTTTTCTCTAATTATTTTAACGCACACACACCTACTCATATTTAAATTATATATGCATAAATATTATATATTTTTTCATTAAGGACATTTTGTTTTATTTAATGTTTCTAATAAAACCAGAGATTTAAATTAGAATAACAATTAACAACAAATACATACACAAGTATAGAATATAATGTAAGTTTTAAAAATGGAAGTACTACTTATTGTTGTATCTATATAATATAATATGTATGTATGTATGTATGTATAAGTTTTCCAAATAAGTTTTTTATATTTTACGTTTTTTAAAAGCAAAAATAACAATTGAAATATTTGAGTAAAAATTAAATAAAAATTAATTTAACAAACAAAAACATACTTTAATTTTTTGATTGTGAAAAAAATAGTTATAGCAACATTATGTGGTTTAATTTTGTTATTTTAAAAATAAAGTGAAGAAAAAAAAAACTGATTTTCCAAATATTATTAAAATTTTATATTGAAAGACAAAGTTAAATTTACAAATGCTGTTTTCATGTCAGAGTAAACAACATCACATGCATTAATAATGGGACAGGGTTAAAAGTGCTACTGCACCTTCCAAAGACAAAGATTCCAAGAAGAAAAATCAAAAGTCTATTTGAAGTATTTTGTTGTACTTTGTTGTGAAAATATGTTTCTAAAAACAGAGATTTTATTGTTGGTTATACGAAATAAGGATTTACGATTTTCCAATCCAAATATTCATATCGAGATTATATGAATATACATATAAATATTCTGGAGAAAATGAAAACTTTCTGATTTAATCTATCCGAATTATTTTTCTATACACATATTTAAATAATACACATAAATGTTTTTCTAAAATCGCCCTATTAAAAGAATTATTGAAAGACTGATTTTGACCCTCCTATAGTTATTTTCTTTATATGTATATTTCAACTCATTGTATTTATATCTTTTAATGCAAAATTTAAAATTTTTTTTTTTATTTTATCGTGCAGATATAAATACCTACCGATATTTTTAGGACCCTTTTGCCTTTAGCACGTGGGTCATCTCGGTACAAGTATTCAATTAAAATTATATTTAATATTTTGTTTAGATTATTTCATTATATTTTATATATTATTTTTTATATGACCGGAGTTTCAATTCGGGATCTTTCGCCTGAAAGACCGGTGACTTACGCACTGCACTATTGGTCAGATATATTAAATTTTCTTATTTTGAAAATTGAAGACTACTTTCGTATGTAATTAGCCACCAAAATTCGGATCTAATTTCATTTTACTTTTGGCGGCAATTTTAGTCGTTCTTTGGGGACCTTTTCATAAAATAAAGTTTAAAGTTTAATTTTGTACCTTTATTACTCTCTAGTTTTCGGAGTGTAAATTAAAACAAAATTACCTATTCAAAATACTCATAATACATAACATTGATACATTATATCCATGAAACTTTTAACCCACTGAGGTAAGTCTGAATAGTTTGAATAGGACTTTTGGCCCTCCACTATCAATTACGAATAACTGTAGATTAATTTTTTAATAAAAAGTTTTTGACAAAAACGTAATTTTGTAGTAATTAATAATTTTTTTTTTTGTTCATTTCACTCCGCGAGGAAGCATAGGGCTTCCATTTGGCATCTCCATCTCACACGGTTTCCTGCTGATGTTTTTGCATTCTCCCATGTGACGTTACACTGGCTGAGTTCGTTTATTACGGTGCATCTTCAAGTGTTACTTGGACGCCCGCGTCTTCTGCGTCCTTGGGTGTTCCATTCCAGGGCCATGCGACTTATATTATACTGGTGTTTCCTTAGCGTGTGGCCTATCCACCTCCATTTTTTCCTTTTTGTTCCTTCTTAATTGCCTTAGTATGAGTTCTTCTCCTCCAATTAATAATATAATGACTATATTATAACTTATAATTCTAAATTGTTCAGAAAAATTTGTTGCTTATTTGATTCTTAGTTTTCATAATAATAAGAATTTAATTTCTTTTTTAACTATTCTTAAAAAACTTAACTATTTGTTTTTTTAATCACAAAATCTAATCCCAAAAACATAATCATATACAAATAATAAATTAACAATAATGTTCTTTTAATAATATTGTATATTAACTATACTGTTATTAATAATTATATATAGTTATGTAATTTTAATTTTGAAAATTGCATGTTTTTAATTAAAAAAAATTTTCTAATTAAATTCTAAAACAGATTAAAACAACTGAAAATAAACAACTTTAAATTTGTAAAATAAAATAATTATAATTAAAATACAGTAGATATTATATACAGCTATCTATACATATAATTTGTAAGGTATTACAGTTAAGTGAACTGAATATTTACCATAATCCCATCATAAAATATTTTTCAGTGTTAATTTTGTCTTTTAGTAATTTTTTTTTTTTTTGTTTTTTACAAAAAAACATTAATTTTTTACAAAACGCATTTAATACAAAATAATTTTATATATATTTATATGTAAAATGTTATAATGGTTTGTTTTTATATCATTAATGACCATCACAAAAAAAAAAAATATCAACTAACATTCTATATTCATATACATAATAATATTATGTATATAAAACATTTTATAGTATCCGCAAAAAAAAAAAAAAAATATATCTAAATCTTTATTTAATTGCACAAACATGTTAAATCAAAACTACACTCAAATTAAGAAATGAATATCGTGTCAGAGTAACATTTATATTCAAATTATAACTTCACCTTTTGATTATATCTTATTTCTTTATCGTTATATTAAAAATAATAACATACCTATACATACCTATAATAATAATATACAATATACATATATATAATATATGTTTTTAAATAACTGTATCTATGATTGTTCATGCGAAATAAAACTCCACATTTAATAGAGAAAATAAAAAAATAAAACCATCATTTTAAATAGTAAATAACAGTAAAAAATGTACCATTAAAAAAAAAAAAAACCACTCAAAAGTTCAAAAAAATATCTAAAGGTATTAAAATGAAACAATTATAATTTAACTTGTACGGTTATCCTAATGAAATCAGAAAAGAACGAAAAATAAATAACACTTGATTTTCTGTTATTGATTTTGTAGATTCATTTTTTTTATATTTTATATTGCATAGTTTAAGGCTGAAAATTTAAATGAAACGAAAATTTATTTTAATTACATGTGCATGTCATAATTATATATCACAATATTATAACTATATATATCTATTAAAATCTCAGTTGTCACTTATTATAAACCTTAAGGCTCATTTATAATATCTTAAGATTATTATATTTATTATTTTAAAATAATGAGTTGGCAAAAAAATAAAATTGAAACCACTCGAAATAAATAGATTTCCTCTAAAGTAATTTAGTTAAGTTGAAATTTTATGTTAGGTGGGGATCTTGGTTTTTTCCTTTTTGTTTTTTTTTTTTAGCTATAATACTCAAGTGTAATTGTTGAATCACAAAATAAACAGAAGCAAAAATACAAAAAGATACTTAAAATAATATTATACATCTTGAGTCCATTCAGTATCATTTAACAATATTAAAAAACATTGAAAAGAATTACAGTACTTCTTAAACTTTTAAAGTGAATATTCCGGATGGAAAAGATATAATTCGAGTAATGCTAACCAATTGTTTGTTTGGAAAAATAATTTGTGATGCATATTCGATATAATCTACTTATACTGGCTTAAACGTCATATTAGTAAAATTCTAGTAAAATTCCAATACGAGATGATTAAATTAGTCTAAAATATTTAATAACAATAGTCTTTTATATAGTCTGCGAAAATATAAAAAAAAATATGCTAAAACTCATAGATATATTGTGTTTGATAAATGTTTTTTATGGACTACTAAACTATTTCAGTTTTTTGTGATCCTCAGTCTAATAGTATTAACAACTTTTTTATTGTGCAAATTATTTTAATTTTATTCCTTTATAATAATCTGTATACTTCCATCTTCAATATTAGAAAGTTTAGATTATTATATTTTATTTTTTTTTAATTCCTTTCCTAAACATATCCTTTATTTCCTATAAAAAAACATATGACATTTTTAACTATTATACATATTCACTAAATCGCCGATTATTCATCTGTAGCTATTGTACAGGGTTATGAAACATGAACATTATTATTTGAGGGCCATCTATTATCTTATACAATAATTATTTTATTAAATATTATATTATACTTACAGATTAGTTTTAGTTTAGTTTTAGTCTGCTGTAAAAAGTTAAAGTATAGGAAAAAGCTAAATGTAATAAATAAAAATTGTATTGTAAATCAAACCAATGAAATATAATTTTAATAATACATAACTTATGAAACAAATAATTTATTTAATAAAAGCACACAACTGAATATTGTTCCGGTACGAAATACTTATAGTATTGTTGTGAATGGTGAAAGCCTTCAGGAAACTGATTGCATTAAGTATAAGTCTGTGATTCTAGCATTAAGGATAAATTAAAAATATAAATAAAGTATATATCGAGGGGTAACATAGAATAACTAAGAAGATTAAAAATCGATAATCCACTTTAAAAAATATAGATCCGTCAATGCACCATATCTATAATAATTTTAGTGTAGATTTTTTTTTTTTTTAAATATATCTAATTTTATTCACAAGGACAATTGAAAGTTTACTGATTTACAAACAAAATTATTATTTCCTCTTCTATATTCAAATTAAAATACAAGGAAATGAATAATATGAATGATTTTTATTGGATAAAAAAAGAATATACATAACATAAGCTAATTTTTTTTAAAAATTCTTAAAATATAGAAAATATTTTTTTTTTTTAAATAAAAAAACAAGAAAAAGCTTAAGTCAAGTAATTTCTAGGAACATCATTTTATAACGCTCTCTTTCAAAAAAAAAAAACTTTTTCCCATAGGTTATATAAATTTATTTTTACTATTTTTCGAAACGTCTGGTTCTTTAGAAATAACTGTAACCAAAACAATAAAAAAAAATTATGTTTTTTTCTTTTTTTGCTTTTTTTTGTTTCTCCTAAGCCAGACAAAAAGTAAACAAAATGTTCAAAAAGAAAAAAAATATTTATGAAAGAAAAAATTTCATTTTAACAAGTCATCCTTTTAAAAAATTCAACAATTTTTTGGTCAAGAGCTTCAACAAAAAGAAAACAGCCTCTAACACTAATTTTTGGTGTTGCCGTTTTATTCAAAACATTGAAAAGAACATCATCAGTAAGTGTTGTTATTTTTTTCTTTGTTACCTAATTTTTTTTCTAGTTTTTCTGTTTTTTTTAATTTTTCTATTTGTTAGTTAATTTTTTTTCGCAAATGGAAAAAAAAAAATAACAAAACAAATTGCAAAAAGTATAGCAAAAATTGAAAATTTTCACCAAACAAATTTTTATTGTGGTGTTTTCCTTCAACAAGAAACCAAAAAGTAAAATTTAAATAAAAAGAATTTAAGTACTTATGAAGTTTAATGACAAGAAAATGCTTCAAAATGTATACAAAATCAAAACAAAATATAAAATAAAAAAAAAAAAATACCTAAAAGTTATTTTTTTTTTTTTTTTTTTGTACATTATAATATTTATTGTTGGATTTTATCCATACTTGAAAAATCTATAGTAAGAAAAATTTATTTGGCTTTTGGTTAAAGAAAAATTTAACTTTAATTTTAAAATTTTTTTTTTTTTTTTGAATTTGTGGAATTGCATTAAAGTTTTTGATAGCTTTTCATTTTCATTTTAAAATGAAAAATTATTTTAAATTAAAGTAAATATCAAATATAACTAATGATGTCAAAGTTAACTAAAGATACTACTTAGATACTAATCTTTTTTATTGTCTCATTGTAAACTAATAATAATAATAAATAATAATCTTTTTTAAAAAATCTTGGAATTTAAATCTGCTAGTATTAAAAGATATAACATTATCCCAAATTTGAATAAAAATTAGAAATTCATTCAATTCAGTAAAATTAGAAATGCTTAAAAAAGAATAATTCAATTCTAACGTGTTGACATGTTAAAAATTATAAACGTTAAAAAAATTAAATTTAGCATGTTATTCATAGAAATATGTTTGGCAATTTCTATTATAATAGCTCGAATTCTTAAAACTGAGCTTGAACTCATACCTCACTTTTTCAATCAAAAATATGAGTTCAAGCGTAATTTTTGTTTGAAAAAAGGAGATGTGAGCTAAAGCTCAGTTTTATGCATTCGAGCTACTGTCGCTATACCTTAGTGTAACTTTCACGGCCGATTATTTTCCAATTTTACACAAATAAAATTATTCTTATTCCATGAAACACCCTGTTATTTAATTAATAACGTAACGGAATTGATACTGCATGACCGTTATTTTAAGCTATTATTGATGTTATTATTTTAACACAAGATATCTTTACAGTAACAAGAAATTTAGTTTCAATATTTTTACAAGACGATGTATCTATTAACCACTTAAAGCCTGCTATGATAATTTAAAACATTACAGAAGTATATGAGCTGAATTTCGTTTGAGAAGTTACTCTAAAGAAAAGCCTTAATCATATAGTCTGGTCAATTAATGAGTCTTGTTTTAAAACATTTTCCGTTCCATTAAATTTTATTATTTGTGTAGGATCTTTGTAATTTTTCTTGATTATTTGAAACATTGGAGATTTTCTTCGATCTATACTTATGTATATTATATTAGCCTCACAAATGAAATTGCTGACATACAATGCTTTTAAAACTGATATAGATGTTTATTATTTCATCCTATGATTAACAGTTAAAATTAAATTCTCCGTTGTAGTATTATAAAACCATATTTTTCCGTTATAAATGAAAATATTTTTAACAAAAAAATGTTAATTTTGAACATTGGTTACTGAAATAAAAATAAAGTATTTGAAAAAAATTTCCTTTGTTTTAATTTTTTTTTAACATTTGCATTTTTAAATAATAATTTTTTAATAGTTTTTTATTCTTATTTTTTTTAATATTATTTATTTTTCCTTTTCTTTGTTTTAAATTTATTTTTATTTACAAAATTTATATTGGTTTATTATTTCAGGATGACTAAAAAAAAAAAAAAAATTAATTTTTTTCTCAATTACTTTAATTGGTATATTAATTTTAATCTAATTTTTAACATTTTTTATTGTAAAATTTTCGAATTATTGTTTTCGAAAATAATATTTTTTATTGCAGTATTATTAATAGCATCTGAAGGATTTAAATTGAAAATGATTTTAAGTTAGTGTAGTTTTTTTGTTATTTAAATTTATATATTGTCGTAAACACACTTTGGTCGGCTGACGGCGACGGTCGTTGGAATTGATGTTGACAACTTTTGACTTTTCAAATTATCTTGCTTGAAATTATATTTCTATAATATATTTGTCTAAGATTATAAAATAATTTCATGATCTCTAAACAGTTCAATTTATTGTTCGTCAAAACTTATGTTTAAAAACAAATATAATTATAGAATATAAGAATAGTTAAGTTTATTCATTGCGCGTTTTTTTACTTTTCGCAGGGCGCTGCTAAATATCAAATATCAGTTTAAACGCATTTATATTTGTATTTTGACAGTAGAAAAACCGTTATCCGTTCATATTGTGTTTACCACATAAATACATGTAATAGAAATTTATTTTATTAAAAATTCTCATTTTATGGTTAGTTAAAAATAAATCTCTAAAATTAATATAAAATTATAATATTGAATCAATTTTTTGGATAGAATTTGTTTTCGAAAAATTCTTTATGAATAAAAATACTTCATTAATTTATTAAACTTTTTAACTGTTTATTCTTATAAACAACATATAATTTTATATTTTAATACAGTTCATCTCAATGCTAAGGAATAGAAAAATCAGGTAGCCATAATATTTATTGATAAGAGGATAACATTCGACTAAGTATTCTTTAAAAAAATACTTGAAAACCATATGGTATTAGGATTTGAAAGATATAACCTCAATTCATTATAATTTTTTTTAATCTCTGAAGTCATATCAAGTTATGTTCAGGTCAAACATTTTTTCATTACAATTACAACCTTTGTTGCAAACTCAAGATTTCCTCAATGCAGCCATTTAGGTCCATTTAGGTTTAGGTTTATTTTTTGTTGTTGTAACTTATGAGCCTCCTTCGCCTTTCTTTTATCTTCTTAGTTTTGCTGCAAATATTAAAATTAATAAAACTTTACGTCAAGTAGAAATTGTGATATATTGCAATATAATCTGAATCAGTTTCAGATTTGATCTAATAACAACAGTTTCAATTTAAATGCAAATAAATGTTTAAAAGTAAGCTTTATATTTCACTGTAACTCCTGCAACAACCTATAACAAACCTTAAAACTGATTGATCATTTGTCTGACTTGAATTCTGACTCTGGACAATATCATTGAATTATGTATTCGAAAATATATTAAAAAAATTAGTGCAAGATTCTACGTATAAGATCAAAATCAGATTTGTTATTTACCAGTATCTTAGGATGTTCCATATAATTTTAGACTAGGAAAAATATTATGGGTATATATTACACTATTTTAATTTTTTGTGGTAGAGTGTCGAATTGATTGTGTTGCATAATCACTTTAAATATTTGGGGGGTCAGAAATCCCTAAATTTTTTGTTGTATTGGGTCCCGGCGCTGGTAAAGAATAATATTCTTAAACTAAATTTGGGTATTTTGACCCACTATTTGTAAGATACAACTCTCATGATGATTATGTTTCAATTTCAACGAGAAATATGACATGTCGCCTATAAAATTATATTTATAGATTGTTCAAAATCTAATAAATAAATTTTTGAAAAACCAAATATTTCTACTATTTAAGAAAAAATACAAGAAAAAAAAAAATTTACGACAATAAATAAAAAAAAATGTTGTTTCTATTTATATGTAACTGTATTAAAATAATTTCTTTTAAATAATTTAAAATTTTCCTATTGCTTTAAAAACAATATTCTAAAAACTTCCTTTTTAGAATATTTTTTAAAAAATGTTTGAAAAAATTTTTATTATTTGCACTTTGTCCCACCATTATTCTGCCGTTTACGAAACTTCTATATCATTTAAGATGATGTAATGAAATTTTAATCATAGATACGTCTCATTAAAACATCAATAATACAGTACAATAAACAAAAACTGTAAACTGTAACAATAAACAAAAACTGTAAACAATACAGTTCGAAAAGTTTTATATTCAAATGTTTAATCGTAAGGTTCTACTGCATACTTTGTAATACTTTATAAAGCTTTATAAAAATTATTACAATTTAGTATTTAAATTTATGGTTATATTAAAACAAAAGTTACCAAGTTTTGGTTCTTCCGTTACTGCAAAATGCTTTCAGTAAGAATTTTGAAAGGTAAAATATTTTTGAGAAGTTAAACCACAGAAAAAATGTGTGTACTTATAAGTGCTATTAAAAGTGAGAAGTGAAAAATTCTTTATTTTTAGAAATTTGTAGCCTGTAAAAATTACCTGTAAAAATGTGTGGTTAGTATGAAAAATTATAGCTCTAATATTATATGTAAACGACTCTTTCTTAAAATTGAAGAAAAAAAATCTCTCGTTTTCTCATAATTATTGCATTTATAATAACAGTCGATAAGAAATTTCTTTTTTCTTTTTTAGAAAAAAAAAACATTCCTATTGATGATAAGAACAACTCTATATCTAACTTTATATAATCTATTAATAAAACAAGCAATTTTCCAAAATTATATTAAACGATTTACATTTAATTCCAATTTATATTTAAAATAGTAACTCATCATACATCATAGATTAGTTATCTATAGATGAACATATATATAGGTGTTCATCCTATATAACAAACGATTAAAATTGCTAATAATAATACATTTAAAAAGTAAATATAGTATATACGTACGTATTATATATAATACATATGTACACACGTTCAAGTATATATTGTATAATATATAAAAGTAATATTATAATATTACATTAACCAACATATGAAAGTAAAATGTTATAGTTTAAATAGATTTATATGTTAAATTTATTACATCCTAGTCATATATAATGTTAAATTTATAGTATATTTTTTTTTTTGTTTTTATTTTTTTTTTTTTTTATGTAATTGTGTCCTTTTTTCTGTTCTTTTCTTTCAATTTGGTATAAAAACAATTTAACATTTTATATTAAATTTTTGGATAATGACGACAAAAATAAAAAAAAAATAAAAGAAAAATTTCCTTTTCGGTTTCTTTTTTCTTCTTTTATCTTCTCTCTTTTAAATGTTATTACTGGTTTATTCTTAGGTACCTAATACAATTTTTTTTTTTTTTTGTCTATGCATCAAAATTTATATGTCCAACTTCCTATCTAAGAAACAATAAAAAGAAAAAAAAAAAATGTTTTAAATAACAGTTAAACAAAAGCATTCATATTTTTTAACTAAAGAACACTCAATTTGAAGAAAAAAAAAAAAAAAAAGTTTAAAGAAAAACCCATCAGAAATTCTTTAATTCTTTTTATCATTAATATTATTGAATATATATATATATATACTAATATATAAATATAATTATAACTGTATAAATATATTCTATTTAATAAAATAACAGTAGATAGTATATTAATTTTTGTTTTTCCTTAAGTAGACAACAGACTAAGTTCATATTATCATTAAATTTCATTTTTTTTTTTTTTTGGCTTTTCATTTTTGGTTCCCCAAATAACAAAAACCTGCAACAGTAGTACTATAAAATACATAAAATAACAAAGAAAAGAAAAAAAAAAAAAGAAAAAGCAAAACATAATAAAACAAGAAATAAAAGAAAACAAAACAGTTTGTAGTCCTTATGATACGCTATAGTTACCATCCATAAAAAAGATCGGAAGTTAAAAACGTTTTCATTGAATGACAGGGTATAATAGAAAGTTGGATTTTATGAGGCATATTAACATTTCCTTTTTAGATATTTACCTCAACCTTCCAAAAAAAAAAAAAACAAATAAAAATAATAAAAACAGAGTAATTTTATGTATCAATGTTTTTATATAATATACATATGTATACACAAATAATATACATTATATTGTATAATAACGCACAAACAAGAAGAAATCGTATTTTTAAGCAGAAAAAAAAAAAATGTAAAAAACTTAACTGAGAGGTGAAATAAATTTTTTCTAGAATATCCTTAATGAAAAAAAAAAAATGTATACAGTGAGTTGCAAAAATTTAACAACTACTAAAACTTTTATATTTTTCTCTTTTACAAACGTTATACTGGTCAAGTATAGGTTAATCTCTCTAATCTAAAACCTTTCCCGTATTAAATACTTTGCAAGAGTAGCTTTTGTTTACTTTTGCTATATTTTAAAATATAATAGAATGTTGAACTTTTTGAGAAACATTCTCATCTTAAATATAAAACGTATATGGAAGATGTGCAGTACATTTAAAGGTTCTTCTGTTTTTTGACGATTTCAGAACATTTTTAAAATATTTTTTTATATATATACTTTAAAAAATCTATTTTGAATCCAGGGAATTTTAATTTTGATTCCGCCATTTTAATTTTAATTCTTATATTTATTTTTTTTAGAAATACATATTTATTTGTATGATTATTTTCAAAGATTCGACATTTTTTTATTTAAGTTTATACATAAATTTTATCTTTTACGTGTAGATACACATACATATATAATAAAAACAATAAATCCATAGTATAAAATTTTACGTTTTATTTATTTTTTTGATTCTATTGCCATATTACTATCTCACTCTATTTATGTCAATTTTCCATTTTATTATTTTTATCTATGTGTTTTTTTTTTATTCTTCTTTTATTTCTGTTATATTCTTTCCGCAATAATTTATAATAAAAAGGACCTGATAAAAAGAATGATGTCGAAAGAGGTTTTGCTACTCTTTATTTTGTCATCATGTTTTTTATTTCTGTTTTTTTTTTTTTTTTTTCATTTTTTCAATTTGAAATATTAAGTCAAGTTCATTCCAGAGCACTCTATGAAGTATTTTTAAACAGTTTTAATTAGATTAGATTATATACAAGACAAGAATCAAGATACCTACCTATAATAAATATAAGAGTAGGTATATTGGTATATACATTTATACATACATAACATACATATATTATTTTAATATTTTGTAGAAGAGAGAAATAAGAGAGTATTAAATGACATTAAAATGAAAATGAAGGACTTTTCTATAATTAAGAATAAAAATTGGAAGCTAGAAGTAGAATGAGGTAAATATGGTTGAAACTTGAAAGCATTAATAAACAACAAATATATATATATATATATTTTGTTTTTTTTTTTTTTTTTTTGAGAGAGTAGCAAATATACATTCAATAGTAAAAAAATTATAACAGTAATTGAAACCAACCCATAATGAATTACGAAAAAAAACAAAACAAAAAAAAATTTACATTTTTTTTTCTCATCTTTCTATTATTAATATGACTGTTTAGATGAAAAACATGGACAGCAGAACAAGAAAAAAATATTTGTATATGTACCTATACTATACCTATGTTTATGTATAATATTATATACTAATGTAGATAAATATATGCATTGAAAATTTTAAATTCTCTTTTATATATAGACAAGGGTGTAGATTTAAAATAAAAAGCATTTTTTTTTTGTATTTCTAAATGATAATTAAAGCTTTTATCTTTGATTAATCTAAGAGTGTGTGCTTAATGAAATTTTTTTTTTTTTAATTTTTGTTTTTTTTGTCTTTCTTTTCCTTCAAGCAAACATATTCATAAATTATATTTTTCTTTCTTCATTTTTTTTTCTATATTTTATTATATTTATGAGGAAAGACGAAAATTTAGAAGCAAAATTAAAAAAAATTAACAATAAGAAAAATTATTAAGAAAGGTTTAAGTTTAGTTTTTAACTACGAGTATAGCTAAAACAGTTATAATCAAATAAAGGGTATACAACATTTGATCGAAATTTTCATTACAGAAATCAGTTTTGTTCAACATAATTTGATAAAAATCTTGCTTCGCTAAAACAAATTCGCAAAAAATCCAAATATG
Source organism: Poecilobothrus nobilitatus (assembly GCA_947095535.1). NCBI lineage: Eukaryota > Metazoa > Arthropoda > Insecta > Diptera > Dolichopodidae > Poecilobothrus > Poecilobothrus nobilitatus. Next base: position 319,119,737 of record OX352772.1, on the reverse strand, counting down.
AAAATCTCATTTTGCAAAACATCCCTTTAATAAATTTTCATATAATGTAGTTGTTTATATCATTAATAAAATTACATATCTGTTTGTAATTTCCCCTCGTTAGATAATGTCGCTCCTAAAGTTGATTAAAAATTCAGATTTGTATTAATTTGTGACCAACTCTAGATACATATTAAGAAATTAGCTAATTTATATTTTTTACATTTTGAGTTTTTTCAGTGTAATTTCAGTGCAGTTAGAGACAAAAAAGATAATTTGTGTTTTACAAAGAGTTGCACTCCGAAATAAAATAATATATCTATCTTCTTCTCTCTGTTATAAAAATTGAAAATTATAAGTTTCATATGTATGTTTTTAAATAAAAAAAAAAAGGAGAAAATTTGTAAACACAAGTATTTTTTAAGGTATATAGGTACATTTCCTAAACTTAACTATTATCAAAAACTTTTAAGTAAAAATAAAGAAAAGAAGCTTTTCCGTCTTTTGATTTCAACAGAACGAAAAAAAATGTTAAAAAGAATTTAAATTAAAATATCCTGCAATTGTGAATAAAAAATTGATTCTAATTTGCTTTTTATTGGAAACAATTTCACAAATACCAATTTTTTAACTTTGACTGTTTGAAGATACAGAAGGATGATTTTTTTTTTCATTTTACGTTTTTAGATTAAAGAATTATTAAGTAGAAATTGACTTATTTGTAAACATTTGAATAGACAGATTGATAAATAGTCAGATTGAAACGATTAAATATATTTATTCAATTTTTTTTTTTTAAACTTCTAAAAAGCATATAATGTCACAAAGGGTTATTTCGTACAATAACACATATAACACCTTAATTTACAATAACTTTTAGTATAGCGCAAACCGTTTAACCGCAAACGAATTCTGAAATAAAAATTTTATAACAGTTATACAAGATAAATATCGTCTTTACTAAGAACATAGAAATTATATTAAGAAAAAATGCTCTCCTGAAAATTTGTACAAAATGACTTTATTTTCTTTTGTATTTTTTTTATTAAGTACATAATATGTCTACAGTAAATAATTCAAGTTTTAGAATATTACGAATTAGTATTATTATTTTATTCTTTACTTGTATACATAAACAAAAAAAAATACACGGCGAACCAGGTTTTAGAACAGGTCTGCGGACTTGATAAGTTGTATTGTGTATGGGCAAGTTGTAAAACCATTTTACTGGTTGGAAAGTTGGTTGGATAAAAATCAAAAAAATGTTGATTATGTGTGTACGGGCAAGTTGTACAACTTAAATGTCATTTTAACATTGAGATTTTTTGATTTGAGAAAATAATAAAATTATAAAGTACATAATTGCAATGGTTGGATGATAGGTTGGATAAGTGTGTGGTATGGTTCTAAAACCTGTCCGCGTACCAAGTTTACAACCTAGTCCGCCGTGTATGGACAGCATTAGAGATGTTAGAAGTGCACTTTTATTTATGTTCATGATTGAAAATATTTGTTCACAAATATTAGTAGAAGGAAAAATGACAAACATTTTACTAGCTATATCTCGAAGATTTGCATATTTAGTTTGATCGAGAGAACTATAAAAGGCACAAATTGTGGAAATATACATACATATGTATGTATATCTGTATATGTACTTATTACTTCATACACTTCATTTTGGTTAATCAATAATTTGATTTGTCTTAGAAAAATTTTATTGTTTATTTAAAAAAAAAAACACGAAACAAAAAAACAAAATATTTATCACAAGAATTAAAGTAATTCAATCAAAATATGATTCTTATCATTATTAGTTTTTAATATGTGATTATGTAACTCAAACAAACAAAAGTTAACACGGAAAAAAAAATTTATGTGATTTTTTTTTTTTATCATAACAGAAAAGAATAAATTTTTTTTCATTCGTTTGAGCGTTGGTTTATTAGAAATTATGTAAATATGTACAACTGTACATGTACAATGTAGTGAATTTAATATGTGCAAATGTAATTTGTATTACTTATACAAATATTCATAACACTTAATGCGGGCCGCATAAGAAGAAGAAACGGATAAGCGGCCCGGGGGCCGTAGTTTGCCCAGGCCTGTAAGTTAAATAAATTATTCGGACCTTTTCATATGAATATCAAAAATATAAATGAATTATTTATAACTTGAAAACTAAGTTAAATCTAGAATACTAAATTTTATTTATTTATTTATTTATTTATTTTATATATTCCCTCCCATATACACATACAATGTACATGGGAATAGATGCAGCCTTTCCCTTTGGGTTTGGCTGGTTTTAAATCTTATTTTTCAGACGTTAATACTAAATATTAGTGGAATCGACTGACAGTCAAAAATATCCTTGTTTGATAGAGTAAATTTATTTTGTTATCTAAAATTTTAATAAGGCATTATTTAGGACACAAAAAGGAAAAACATAAGTTATTAAACATACTCTTATAAATTCAACATTTTATTAAAATCAAAACAATTAGAAATAACAAAAACAGGAATTTCCCACTATAGTACATACTTGGATTTCAGTTTTATTTAGCACTAGAAAATAATCATTTAAACTAACATGGATCTTTATAAATTGAAAACACTTACCTAATAAATACATACATATTGTTATATTATAAAAGGTACAAATGTGAAGTGAAGTTCCAAAAAAAATTAGAACGATCCATTTGAGAATCAGATAGGTAGAGCAAAGATTTTTTTATGCCTGGGTCGAATCGACTAACATTATAGTTTTCGAGGGTTAATACCAAAAATTTATTAGAAGTTTTGACGTTCTTCTTTAATTCTAATTCTTTGATTCTTCTTGGGAAATATTAATTCTATATGGGAATATTAGTTTTCATCTACCAAGAAGAGTTTTCATCTACCATAATACTATATATTATGTGTATTTGCCAGGAGTGTAATATTTCATTTCGCATAAATTGTATAATAAATAAAGAATTTAAAAGTTTTTTGAAATCAAGTTTTTAATTGCAAAGACTAATGGCACTAATATGTCCCATTACTTAAGCCATGGGACACATATTATGTCCCACCCTCTAAAAGCAATTTTCTTAATATTTTGCACAAAAAATTTTCTAAATAGAGAAAATTAATGTATTGTCTGTCGAATGTACATTAAAAAATATCTTATAAACGTAAGAAAAAGTTGCGCTTTGAAAGTTAAAGTTCTAAAAAGCTATAGAACTGAATTTTAAATACGAAACTTACAACAAATCTTTTTGCAACTTACAAACCTCTATATATTAAAAATGAATAAAAATATCTGTGAGTTGATAAAATTAACATAAAAAAAATTGAATTTATGACTATCAATTTATAATTATTTTATGATATGAATTATTTAAATACGAGTATATCAGGTGAATCATTTATTCCAATAATCATTAGAGAGATCCTTTATATTCTACATTGAAAAAAAAACAGAAAATGCATATGTCAGTGTACAAGAAAATATCATAACATGATATAATACAAAATTGCAATTCATAAAATAAAATTTTCTATAAGTTTTCTTTTTTTTTTATTTAAAGTGTTTTGTTCAAAAACTTTTTTTTTATACAATTTTATTATTTTATGATCTTAATTATAATATTGGTTAGTTTCTCTAAAACCATAAGAACTTTTTTTTTTCGTATTTAAGATCTAAACTCATAACAATAGTTATTAAAAACTAATATTGTTGTAGATATGGTAATAAACATATTTCACGTATACTTAAGGTTTATTTAAAATAAGATAACATAAAATATAAATAGGATTCTTATACACATATATAGAAAAATGCAGAACAATAATGCATAATAAAATAAAAACGGTTCAATTCCAATCTCTGATACAGACAAAAAGATACAGTATATAAATAAATTGTATACAATTTGCATAATATAATAATAATATATTTTTTTTTATGTGATATTTTGTATATTTTACATAAATAAATATAGATATATAAGTAAAATATTTAAAAGGACATAAACTTTTTAAGACCACAAACCTGTAAAATATTACAATGAATATTACAATGTTAACTACAACACTAAATATAGTTACTTCTGGAGAGAGCACAGCTTTTGTTATGATGGATAAAATCATCTTAAGATTTTATAATTCTGTGCTTTTTTTTTTTTTATTAGAATTTTATGAATTTCTTGAAGCACAAAAGAGTTAGTTATCAAGGGTAGATGTGAAGTGTCTGAAAATGTAGTAATGTATACAATATACCTATAAATACTAAACATGTATTATATATGTATGTATAAATACTTAAGTTTATCAAAATTGTTATGACTTTTTTTTTTTAGTTTATTCCCCTGTCACATAAAATCAAATTTGTTATAAGGTATAACTTATTTAACATAATTTTTTAAAAAAATTGTATTAATATTTTTTAGAATTTTAATTTAAAAAATATATAACATAAAAGATATTTAACATATTACCTATTTAGGGCAGTCCAAACCATGCGTATCAGTTTTATAAGCAACAGTTTCTTATTTTTTGACTTGGAATCCGATTTGCTTCGAAAAATAAGCGTTTCAATTTCATGAAAATTCCGGCTGCAGTGCGGTCTACAAGACCTATTTGCGGTTCTTTCCGGAAGTTTAAAATTTCTCCAATCGATAGAGCACTCCCGATTTAGTTAATAAAATTTATTTCATATTTTAAAATAACGACTGTTTTCTTTCTTAAAAAGCTAATACGCATGGTCTGTGACACCCTGTATATTATGGATAATATAACATTAATATTAACTGAGAAAATAATTTTAATGTATGGTCAAAAATAAAATAATTAATTAACTGTATTTATGTTATTATTTAATATTTCATATCTAAATTAATTTTAGAAATGGCGGCATTTTAATATGACCTATTTAAACTTTTTTTTTTTTTTACAAGGCCATATTTATAAAATGCAAAACTTTGTCTATATAAAAATAAATGATTTAAAAACTTTTTTTTTGTTTATATATACATAAGGGACAATTATGTTAGACATTATGTAGCATTAAAAACGTACACAGTCTAAAATCAGACTCTGTAAATTTTTAATGATACATTACAAGGAAAATTACTTTTTTCTATTTAAATGTAATTAGAGAAATTTAAAATAAAAAAAATGACCGACTTTGATCATAAATGCTAAATTTTAATCATTAAAATAATTTGATATTTTAAATCAAGAATAAATGTAACTGCTGTTATACGAATATACATGGTGTCCTTGTATGACTCTTGATAGTCTTCTTTTAGATGAATGATCGAACATATTGTGATAAACAAAAAATTGTATGGAAGGGGAGCGGTTTCATTGCTTTAGAAGTAATGGAGCCTAACTTACTTTTTTTTCTATAAATCATGGCACCGTTCTAAATTATCAGACATTATCAGGTGTTACTACAGAGCCCTCTAATCCGAAATTATAAGAGCTTATAAAGTCAATATTAACAAACTAACAGTTAAAATACTTTAATCATGAAAATAACGGTATTAACATACCAGTTTTTTTTAAGGCAGAATATTCCTCTTCTCTTTTCCAGCAGTTATTAAAACATTATAAAAAAAATTCGACAAGATTACATATTCGTATCATTACTTTTTAATTTGTATTCCTGTGTATAGTTGAGGAAATCGTGAATAGCATAAACATTAAAATAAAGATAAACGGAGTTAATATTATAATAACATGTGATAAGAAGATGATTTAGCATTATTTGCCGATAATATAATTAAACTTGAACAACTTATAAACTCAGTAAACGATCGCCTTTTCGACTTAAATATTAATACCCGTAAATCAAACTTTTCGACTTAAATATTAATACCACTAAAAACACGTAACAAAATAAATTTAACCATTAAAAATAACACAGTCGAACGAGTCTCAAATTTTAAATATTTATAAGATTTTAAGACTAAAAGAAAATTAGAACTCAGATAGGTACAAAAATAAAATGCTGAATTGAATATACTTGTAGAAACTTTATAAAATGTAAAAAAGTAATAGAAAACCGTTATACCGGAAATCGAAACAAAAATCCAGTTTGTTAAATGCTATTTGTATAGTGGATGCCTCATTATGGAATGGAAGGATGAAATCTTGAAAATTACGATCATCAATAAATTTGAATTATTTGAAATGAACAATCAAGAGCAGAAAAAAAATTGATCTTACATAACTTTTTTTACAAGGCAAAACTGAAAGAGGCAGAACGTGTCTTAACAAAAAGTAAATATCGTGGTTGTAAAATATTTGGCAATGGACAGGTCTCCAAAGACTGAGAGAACTAAAGCACGAAACACCAGACAAAGAGAGCTTCAGAAATAAGCTTCAGTCCAAAAAAAAGCACAAGAAGACAAAGCTTCTCCCAATATACTATATATTATTGTATGATTTTTGATTTTTACTTACGTTAGGTTTAACGTTTGTTCTGTAAACAAACGAAGTTTCTCCCTTTCTTTCGATATTATGACATTGACTCAAAATTTAAATGTAATAAAATTTTCTTTTCCTTATAGAATTATTAAAATAAATTTTCTTATAAGATGTTACAATTAAATATTCTTTTAATAACAAAAATATTCATGTCCTATGTCATTTTTCTTTCTTTTAAAACCTAAATTTATTTAAATAATTAAAATTTATGATTTAAATCCATATTATATATATATACATAATATATATATATAAACTGGAAAAGAAAAAACAATTATTATAAAAAATAGCAAACATTTGTTTAAAATAGTTATTTCTTAAGAAAAATTTTTTTACTCTATTTATAATATAAAAATGTTTCCCGTCTGCTAAATTTAAACAGTAATACAAAAAGAAATTTTTTTTTTTAAAAAACAATACTTTATATAGAGTTGTTTTTCCATAAAAGAATATTTTTATTATTTAATGGAATGCAAAAATTTACAAAAAATAAAAACAATATAATTTTTGAAAACAATACCATCTAACACATACAGTGTATTTCATAAAGAACTGTCTATTAATATTTATTATTTAAAGGAAAAGCAAATTATACTTTCTACATGGAAAAAGTTACGCAAATTTTTCATACGGATAACAACATGTTATAAACAGAAAAACTACAATGAAAATTTTTTTTTAAAATATTTTAAACTTTTAATTTTTAGATATTAAAGATTTGACTTTAAAATTTTAATTATAATGTCGGATATCATTCTTCATTAAGTATATATCAAAAAAAAAAAAGTTTTTTATGTTCATCAAAAAGAAAATTCTTTTTTTTTTTTATATTTTAAACTAACAATAATAAATTATCAAATAACTGCATATATTTGCATAAATTATATAATATTTAATCACAAAAAAAAAAATTTTTTTCTTCAAAAAAGCAATTTATTAAAATTAATAAATAATAATAATAATACAAATGTAATACAATTTACCATAATAACAACAAAAAAATCAAAAATACATAACAACAACAACAACAACAACAACAACATCATCAATTTTATTATAAAGGAAACATTAACAAAAAAAAAAAAAAAAATTTAAAATCTTTTCAAGGCTGTATAAATGACTTAAAGTGTTAAATAAAAACAAAAAGAAAAAACACAAAATTTATCCCTATATTTATTATTAAATTTATTGTAGGGTACCAGAATAAAAAACAGTTACAGAAAAACAAAAAAAAAAAGAAACAAAAAATACAAATTATCCTAAAGGATTTGTATGTACAATTTTGTAAATATTAAATTCTTTTTTCTTTTTTTTTTTTTGTGGTTTTTCTTGCCTTTTTATTTTCTTTTCTTAAATTTTTCATTTTATTTATTTATTTATTTGTTTTTTTCTTTTTTTTTTTTTCATATGAAAGCATTTCCACTTAAAATTATTGTAATCTACGGTGGTCTATTCTACAAATTCATCGCGAATAAGATTTAATAGAAACCATTAAATAAATTAAAAGAAATGGGAAAAGAAATTTTTTATTTTTTTTTATTTTTACTCTGTTACTGTTTTGTTTTCAATGTTGTTGTTGTTGTTCTGTATAATAAAGTGTAGGTAGGTATAATTTTTTACATTTATTATTCTAAAGTACAAATTAGTGGGACTGATTGGATTGAGCTGTTGTTGATAAGATTTTTGAAAAAAAAAAAAAAAAATATAATAATTATAAAAATAATAGATTAAATGCAAGTAATATATATGAAAAAAATAAAATGTATAATAAAATTACGTAATTGGAATTGTCAATAATGGTATTAATTTGAAATTAGTTATGTTTTTTGATTGTATTCTTTTAAAATTGGTAATTATTCTTCCGTTATTCTTTTTAAAAAAAAAAATAAATGGTAAAAAATTTAATTAAGCTTAAAATGATATCAAGTTTAAGAAAAGTTTTGATGTATTATAAATATTATCAATAACAGAACAATATTAACAAAATGTTTAATAATGCAATTTATAAAAATTTCTTATAAAATTGAATGTGAAACTTTTTAAGGGAATGTTATGAATAAATCTATATCAGTTTATTGTTCAAAAGTTACCCCTAGTTTAGATAGGGCAGCATTGAACTTAGCGCGTTAACGAAAAGTATAAAAAATGATTTTTATTTCTACTTTTAAAAATCTTTTCTTAGGAAATTATATGTTAGTAGTAAATGCTAATATTTTATTATTTTGCAATCTTTATGATACCACTCTATAAACCATATACCTACTCTATAATAAATAACAAATTATATTAGTTTCATAAAAATACACAATGACCACAGTTTTTACACGTAAATTAACCAAGATTGACAAAATAATTGACAATATGTCACATGATATAAATAAAATATAACTGTAATGTATTTCAAATACCTAATTTGGAAAATTTTTTATATTATTAATCTTTTTGCTGTTATATTCTTCATCTAAATGAATTTTTCATCGATGAAGGGATTTTCATCAAAATGAATTGCCCCAATTATCTCATCAAAACCCAAAAAATAAAAAAAAATTTACAATAATACAAAGTCATACATAAAGTTTATTCAGAAATAAAATGAATGCAAATTACATACAATATACAATAATAAAAAACAAATTAACCTTTTATGGTGACATCCTTTGACACAAAAGCCATCAGGTGATTTTATTTTTAAAAGACGTTAAGTATTACTTTCATATACAATTTTACACATATCTATCATTCTTTCTTTTCATCCGCATGAGAACATTACAATACAACTACAATCAATTTCACTTTTTATAAAATCTTAAATACAAAAAAAAATAAAATTAAATATTTGAATGAAAAAGAAAAAAATCAAAATAAAAAAAATTATTTTCCCGTCATAAAAAGACGTAGGCAGGTGATAACAAGTACAAAAGCAAATAAAAAAAAATATTTTACCATGGTGATAAGCAGGATATTTTCTTTTAATGGATAAAGAAAAAAGAAAGTAAATTCATATAATACGAAACATAACACTTTATTGCATTGACTAAAAAATTTAAAAATTATCACTCAAACCAATATAAGAAGGTTTAAAGATTATAAATAAATATACAATTGTTATTGTACTGAAAATAATACAGTGTTGGTTATAAAAATATTTGAATTCTTTCTATATTTTCAAATATTTCTTAAGTATAAATATTTTATAAAACTTTTTTTTTTTCTTAAATACAAATAATTTGGAAATTCTGTACAGTGATCATCTTACAGTCACGTAAGATTAAAGCTACTGAATGGCAGAGAGGAATTATAAATAAATAAGCCATAGGCAAGGTTAATTGCTGGAAGAAAATTAAAAAAGTAATTTATAATATTGTATTTCGTTTGATTTTATATTAGTTAAAGAAGGCTTTTGATAAAATTCAATACAATAAACTTATAGACATCTTAACAAAAACGAGTACTTTAAACTAAAAAAGTGCATAAAAATTTATACTGACAGCAAACTCAATAAACAAAAGATGACATTTCGAATGGTATATAAAAATGCAGATAGGTATTAGTCAGGGGTGTATTCTTTCTGCACTCCTGGTTTAAAGTATAGGTATAGGAATCATAATTGTGGAAGGACTAGTTAATTTTGAGATTGCGGACAAAGTTAATGACACATTAATGAACAATATTAAAGTATTAAAAGATACCTTGCACCATTGCACTATGGGAACGAAATTTAAACATTCGCTTAAACTATTCATGAAATACTATGTTTTGACTATTCCATTATATTAAAAAGAAGCCTAAAAGTCAGTGAAATGAATAATAATATATTAATTAAATTTTTAATAATCATATTTTCCTGTTATATGTTTTTTATTACAAATATGTAAGTCGTTACAATGAAGTTTAAATTACATTTTATTTATAATTTATTTATAGTAAAAAAACTAGTTTATCAATATTAATAGGCTCTTGAACAAACAAAACTTCTACTATACAATATTTTTGATTCCGACTTTTTTCGTTGAATATTCTAAATTCAATACCCAGGGTTGAATTCTGTGTCGATTTATAACTGAGAATATTTAATTTTGAGGTTTCAGAAATTTTTATAATTTCAGTTCTATGTAAATGCTAATTTCGCTATTGAAATTTAAAAAGTTCGATCTATGAGTTTGAGTGGCTATCGTACAGCTTCATTTTTTTAAAGGGTTTTCCACTTTGAGTGATATGATTTCTAATGACGTTTCGGCCATTTGTAGTCTGTCATGATCTGTCATTTTTTTTTTATTCTATTCAGTAATGTTTACAATTTCATCATGGAAAGAATTATCAAAATAATCGTTCTCCAATTGCAACTTTTCGTGCGGTAAATAAACGGTAATTAAACAAAATTGTCGATTCTGGTGCGAAGTACACAAATTATGAATGAACAACCATTACATTCACCTAAATTAACAGTTTGGTGTGGTTCTTGGCATGGTGGAATCATCGGTCCATACTTCTTTCGAAATGAAAATGGTAACACCGTTACTGTCAATGGAGAGCGGTATAGATCGATGATAACCAACATTTTATAGCCGAAATTGGAAGAAGTTGATCTTGACAACATCTGGTTCGAACAAGACGCACTCTTCTTTCTTTTTTTTTTCTATAAAATATCAACACTATATGTAATACCAAATTAAAATAAAAGCGCATATCATGTAAATCGGTGAAAAAATTTTGGTTTATGGCTTTTATAAATTTTGTCCGAAACTGTTTGACTTTAAAAATAAATTTTATTTATAAAATGTTTGTTATAATATATCTTTGGTTCACCTTGTTACTTTTTATATATTATGAAATAATCTGTCATCACTTGACAGTATAACTTGTATAAAATATATATATATAACACATATTTTTATATAATATTATATAGATATATATATATATATATTTATATTTATGTGATAAAAAATCTATACAATGAAATGTTTTAAAATATTATATATGTATGTATGTGTATGTATGTCACATAATATATTTTAAATTAAAATTCCTTATTATATTTTTTAGTGTATTTATAAGTGATAGGTTTTAGGAAATATTTTCTTATATATTTTTTTTTTTTATTTTTTGCTTCAAAAAATCGTAAGATAGAGATGTAGAATTGTTCTGAGTTCTTTTACTTTGAAAATCATAGCTAGATGTAGAGTTGTTGTGGATTCTTTTTACCATTTATAAAATTTTTTTCTTTTTTTCTACTTTTTCTTTTTTTTTTTGTTTTTTCGACTAAAAATATTATATTCCCCAAATGGCGTTCAGTCAAAATCATGTCTATTCAAAAATAAGGGAAAAGAATTTTTTTATACATATATTTATATGCAGATATATTTATGATATATAGACACATATTTCATATGAGATTTTTATTAAAAAAAAAAAAAGAAAAATTCACTTTCATAAGTGATATGAGAAAAATAAAAAATAAAAAAATACATTTGGTAAAAAAAAAAAAAAAAATTACAGCACGTCAAAATAAAAAAAATTTTACGCGTTAAAATATTTTATTTTTTTTTCTTTTTTTTTTGGCTTTTTGATGCCTTGAGATTTAAAATCCTTGCCTTTTCTTAATGTGATCTCCGTTTGTAAAAATCGCAAATGATTTTTAAATATTTTTTTAATAAAAAATGCATTTAAAATAAAAAATATATGTACTTAAATTTATTAAATAATGTAAAAGGTTTTGTTTAATGAAATTTATATTTGCATTTTAACCTCCGCAATTCAAAAAATTGTCCTATATGGAATTATTGAAAAGAGGTCTGCTTATAAAGACTTTTAACAACATACAACTTAAAAATCTTTTATATTTATCTGATATCAGTACTGCCGTCTAACATTAAACGATATTCAAAAAAACTTATATTTTATAAAATTTTGTAAAAACTATATTTAAATCGATCATCAGTAAAATGGAAGCAATGAAAATGAATAAACTTGTAGCAGAAAAAATGTGCAGTTGAAAGGTAAAAAAATTTTAATTTGTAAAGAGTTTTTACTATGAGCTATATAATAAAAATCCTTTGCAGAATTAAAAAAAAAGAAAATGTTGAAAATCTGTTGAAGAGCATTTGAACGACTGTATATAATTATTATTTTATTAAAATACTGAACGCAATATTATATTATTTTAATTTCTATATCTAATACTTATATACTTCTACCGCAGACAACATAAACTATACAGACAATCAGTTTCACATAAAAATTTTTACATTTTTTTTTGGAGCCAGACTAAGCAGTTTATGGAGCTAGACTAAGTATTTTAGAATATTTAAATTACAAAAAAAAGAAAATATAAAAGAATATTCTATAAATTTTTATTTTTGCTATTTAAATATTCTAAAATGCTTAGTCTGGCTCCAAAAAAATGTTCATGCTAGCTCCTAAAAAAAACTTAAAATTTTTATATGAAACTGTTCGTCTGTATAGTTTATTTAGTTTGTGCTTATACCAAATTGTATCTGTCACTACTATCATCGTAAATTTTCATATTTAATTCTGAACTAAAACATTAGAAAACATTTTTTATATAATATATTATGCATAATATATAATTTTATAACTTACATACTTTTAATATTTATTTACAACTTTCAATTGTGTTCAGAATTACATTGAATAATGATATCAAGTACCTAAAAAACAAAGAATAGTTGACTTCGTCAAGTCTAAGATATCTGCACGAACATAAGGTTAAATACCGATATATATTTATGAACATTTTAAGATTATATGCGATAGCTACTCGAACACCGAAATCAATTTTTTCACAAAAGTTATACCAATAAAATTTATGATCAACTCTCCCTCACACTGTAGAAATTTTAAGATGACGTAACACGGCTTATGAAAATTTGTTTGTCACGACACGTCACGTCTATAGAATCACATGCCATCACACGTGATCCTCAAAGTTGCTAACTCATATGTGTACGATTTAGTATTGTTTAAGAAGAACATTAACATCTTTCTTCAAAATGTTCCACCAAATTAATTACTCATCCTTCATAATTCTAAATTACTTCTTCTTAAATCCCTTTTTGTCAAGAAACCCTCTCACATCTCTATCCCGTAAACCAAACTGTGCATTTGTATGAAAGGTTCCAACCTAAAGTTTGATTTAAAAAGGGAGTCGTTTTGGATGGTTAAAGTCCAACATTATGCAGAAGAATCATGTCTATTTTTCAGGATGACTTTTGAAGTTTTCCACCAACCCTCTTAAAAAAAACAAACCAAAAAAAATCTTTTAGGTATCTATAAAATTTCAGGTGTCTAACTTAATAAAGTGCCAAACCAGTTGTGTTAAACCAACCATATTTTACAGAAGTCGTTGGCACAAGAATTAACCTCATTTTACAAAATTACAGATACCTATAGTTTGAATAGACACTAAGTTATTTTCATATAAAAAAGAAGTTGTATGGTAGCTGTCTCGAACTAGTGGCTGATACTTTTCCATACCAATCTCATCTCTTTGAAATTGTGACAAACGTAATGAAAATAATTTTATACCATTACACTACATATTTTCATAAGGGTAATAAACTGGACAAAACAACAGAAACTGAACCAGCATCTTAAAAAAATTACTAATATCAACATCTTCATTCAAAGCAAAATAAAAAAAATTTCCCGAAAAATAACAGTTTTTTTTCTAAACTTTTATTCTAAAAAAATAAAAATAAAAATCAAACAAAATATATCCAGTAATAAATACAGATTTGATCGATGAATTTATCAGCTTTAAAAAAAAAAATTTTAAAACCATGGTAAAAATTTATTCCTTTTTAAATTTCCTATATAATTCCTATAATAGTTCCTATAAAATAAATCTGATAAAAATGATTCATTTTTTCTTCAAGAATAAACTCAAATTTTTTTTTTTGTTTTTTGTTTGTTTTTTTCTTTTTTTTTTATAACAAGAATAAATAGTACAGTAACATTTTTATCCAGCTTTCTAAAATATAATATTGTATAAAAAGGATATATAAAATTATTTTGACACTGGTAATAAAAATATGGTTACCTCTAAAACCATATCAAATGTTGGAACATTATGGGTTTATATGGAATACCAAAAACTTAGAAATGCATCCATATAGCATTTTTCTACTGAACTTAATATTTAAAAAAAAAAAAGAAAAAAAAAAACACTCCATACCGCAACACCATAAACCATGAAGAAATCTTAACTTTGGCTTGGTAATGAATTTTATATTTTGTTTTTTTTTTTTTTTTGTTTCTGTTTTTGATTTTTAGTTTTTTTTTATTTTTAGTGGTTTATAGTAAAACTGAACTAAACTGAAACGATGTCGGTTGACTTAACTTATGATGAGGAGTAAAAGAAAAAAGGAAATAATAACAGAATAATAATAATAATAAAATGTTTGCAGAAGATAATAAAAGAAAAACTAAATTCAATGACGACAATAAAATAAATTTTATTTTATATTATAATATAGAATAGAAAATATAACATAGAAGAAAGAGTTAAAATATATAAATATGTAGTTTTATTTATGTTTTATTTAAACTAAAATTAAACAAATAAATTACACTAATTAATAATATTTTAATTAGTTTATAAATAATAGTAAAAACAAACCAAAAAAATGTATGAGTACTTAAAAAGTTAAAACTATATTTGTAATCAAATTCAAGTTGACAATTCAAATTAAGCAGAAAAAAATTAGAATAAGCAGAGAAAAGAAATATTCATTATATGGAGCCTCGGTGGCCTAGTGGGTAAGAGCGTATGAAACATGCTGTAAACACCGAGAGAGTGTAGGAATCCAGCACACGTCGTAAGGCAGAGAAATGCACTAAAAAAAAAAATATTCTTTATATGAAAAATAGGTTAGTTTGGAAAACTAAAGCTTACAGCAAATCATACGAATATGAAACAGATAGATGTTTTTTTTAGGTTGGACCGCACTTCAGGGGAGCAAAACGAATATGATATGTCAGCATAATATCATAATCATCATGATATCAAAACTGTAAATAACATTGAATGAAACAAAATTATCGACATTATTACCAATCAGTCAGTATGAAAAACCAATGTTTTTCAAAAAGGGGCACCTTCACAAAAAGATAATAAAAACATATTATGATTGTAATCTTGCACGAACCATTTTTGCACCAAAATATTTTATTTTTCAAAGAATTTGTTCTTTTTTAAGGAAATCCAAGGGGGGAAATCTCACAAGGGGTTGTTAAGGAAACACTTTCTTCTTTTTTAAGCAAATCCTATGTATAAATTAAGACAAATCTTCAATCTAAGTTAAAATATTGGCCCTGATTTCGATAGTCATATCACTTTAATTTTTTATGAAAAACAAAATTTTTGATTTTGATAATCATAAATAATGAAAAAAATCATAAAAAATGAAAAGAACCTGATTTTGATAGTAATTTTTTATGAATATACTCATTTAAAACGTCAAATTTTCTCATTTTGGAATTGTTAAATGAGTGCTTGTAAAAATGGATTTAGGAAAAAATTATGAAGTATTTTATTTATATTTATTTGAATATAGGCATTTTTATAAGCAACCTATGACTATGCGGTAGCATAGGTTGCAAGAAAGCCCATTATTTTGTGAATTAGAAATCGTTCCGACATGAATTAAAGACAGGTACTCACCCATTTTGTAGTAACATTTAAATATCATAAAAAAAATAAAAAAGTTCAACTTTTAAGCCCGCCCCAAAAAACAGAATCCAAAAACTAAATAGCCACTTTTCGGAACTTTTTTCAATTTTTTTACTTTTTTCTCTCTTTTTTCTATTACAGTATTGGAAACTACGTTTTTTTAATCATATTGGTCAGAATTCTTGCTCCCAAGATACGGAGCCTTCTCCAAAATAACATCAGTTATTTATAGAAGTCTGTATGTTTTGTTCTCATTATGCAGACAATATATTATTTAATAGTTCACGAGCACTTAATTTTTTACTTGGCTTTCTTTTCTTTGAATAGTCAAAACCTCAAAATAAGAAAGAATTGCCGGTTTAAAAAAAATATATAAATCATTTTCATTTTAAATTCCATTTCATTTTCCCCGACTATCGAAATCTATTAAAATGAAATGAAATTTTTCATTTTCATTTTTATGAAATGACTATCGAAATCAGGGCCATTATAATGTTGGAATGTTAATTTTTGAGTTTTACTTTGAAGAAAATTTTCATGCAGGTGCCATAGTTATAAATATCTCAAAATAACAAATTTTCAAAATTTGAATTAATAATATTTAAAAGTTATGTGGGAAGTAAACATTTTTTTCTTAGGCAGTTTTTTGCTTATTCACAGAAAACTCTCACCTTTCGAAATTTCAATACTAATTTGCAAAAACTTATATAATATCAACTTACATAGCTTAAAGGTATAGTTGTTAAGACACCATAGCTTTTCATATGAAAGGTCTCGGGTTCAAACCCCGGATGGGTCATATATAGATTAATAAAATCAAATATAGATTTTTCTTATAATATATAATTAGTATAATATAATTAAAAACAAATATATATTTCTTATAAATTATATTTAATATCAATATTATAATTATAATTAATGTAATATGTAAATAATATAATAAAACATAATTCTTGTATAAGATAATAGATAGCGTACAATTAAAAGAAACGTCTCATAGTCTTGTATAGCTATAGATGAGTAATCAACGTCCTAGTAAAATTAATGATTCCAGAAACTTACACTTAGTCAAATTTACATAATAAACTTAATGGATGCCCTATGCTTCTTATAGGAGTGGCAAGGGGGAAAAAAAAAAATAGCTTAAAAAATTCTTCCCGCTTTTGACGTTTTTAGACTGGATTAAAATATTCAGCAGGACTTATAGATAGATATGAGAAAATAGTGCTTTTTCCAATGGGGTTGGATTTTTTGGAAAAAACTGATAAGTAGAAAATTTAAATTGAGAACAAAATTTATGTTAATTTAATTTTTTAATTCAATTTTATTTCACTTTACTATCACAACTTTTTGATATAATGTTTGCGCAAGTTTTAATACTTTTAAGGTGCCAACATCAATTATATTTTACAAAAATATTTTTTAAATTTTTTTTCATTGTAAATTTAGGACGTATTTCTTGATTTTTTAAATATTTAATTTAAAAACTGTTATACTAAAATCTTAACAAAACCATTTTTAAAGTAATTTAACTATTCTTCGAAATTTCGAAATTCAAAATTAATTAGAGAATTGAGTTATAAATTGAAGTTGATGTAAGGTTTCTATAAGCACCTATAAAGATTAACAACTTTTCATTGATTTCATTTTTAAATTAGAATTATTAAAATATGTTAATTAACAAAATAATCGTCTTCGAAAATGTAAATATTAGTTTAAGAAAAAAACATCAATAAAAAATTTTATTTAATTCTTTAAAAAAAACTTCTCTTTCACAGAAATGTATTATAATCATATTTTAATCAAACTTGAATAAAACTGTTTCAAGCCAACGAAAATGTTTATTAAATTTCTTTTTAAAGTTTATTTAAAAACTATTTTACATTTTTTTGTTCCATAAAATTCTGAAATAAATTTCTATTGATCAAAAAAATATACAAAATGACAATTTAAAAATCTTTGTGGTGTTTTTTTTTTTTTTTTTTGGTAATTTCCTTCTTTTTTTTTTTTTTTTAATTTCAATTGCTTTTCTTTTTTTCTTATATCATTTTTTTTCGTCTTCTTCTTTTATTTGTATCGACTTCTGTGTTGTGACATGACTTGAAATCATTGGAGGAAAAAAGAAGATTGCAATACACAACAAACGTGAAAAATAAAAGAAAAATGTAACGAAAAAGTCAAAAAATGCTCCCAAGACTTTTAAACCAAATATATATTATATAAGAAATCCATTCATAAAAAAAAAAAACAAAACAAATGGAAAAAAAAAAATTCCCAAAATGTTGTTGGAAAATAAAATATTGAAAGAATTTCCATTTTTTATTGTTGCTGTCCTTTTCTGACTATGATTTGCAAAATTGAACTTTCTCTACAGAACTGACTTTTTTTTTTTTTATATAATAAAATACATATATATAAAAAAAAAAGTAAAAAAAAAAAAAAATATTATTCCACATCTACGCACATTTATGATGATGATGATGTTGATAATGATGATGACGATGGTTAGTGAATTGTTAAAAATTTTTGTGGATTTTATGCTATTGGCATTTATATAACACAAACATTTCATACACATTTCAAACATATTTATAACATACAATAAAAAAAATAAAAAACAAAATTGAAAGTTTGAATAAAATGAATAGAAAATTCAGAAGAACTCAAAGTCATAAATCAAAAAAAAAAAAAAAATAAAATAAAGAAGAAGAAAAAAATCATATAAAAATGAAATAAAAGTGCTTCAATTTTCAATTCTTTTTTTTTTAAGTTTTTCTTTTTTGCCTTCTATCAGTAGCGGATCATAAAATTAAATAAATTATTTGTTGATTATGGTTAACACATGGTTGCTTTTAAAAAGCTTATGATATGCCGTTTTAATATCATTTCCAATTTTGCCAATTTTACTTTGAGATGATGGGGTTTAGGTTTCTAAATGTAGTGGATTGTTAAATTTTTAGTCTAGGGAGGGTCATTTACAAAGAATCACACAGTTCCTTCCATATTTTCCTCTTTAAAATTTCGGAACTGTTATAAGCTGTGAAGAATATTCATCATCCTGGTTCAATCCGATCTAAAAAACGTTTTTAAATTTTAATGTAATTAAAGAATAGAATATAGAATATAGAAAGTTATAGAATAAGATACTAAAAAACAACAAAAGTTTCTCGCAATATATTAAATAACCGTTAATCTATTTTATGATTAACCCAATTACTGCATGAAAACAAAAAATAATTTTTATTTAAGATAATAGATGGCGCACAAATAAAATATTATGTACAATAGCTACAGACAAATAATGAACGGATTAGTGAAACTGAAATTTAGTCAAATATGATAAATAATAATAAATGAAATATTTCATATCCTATGCTTTTTATAAGAGTGGAAAAGTAAAAAAGCGAAACAATATTGACTATAATAATACGATATATATATTCTCAAAATGGTTAAGATTATACGGAAAAACTCTTCTCAAAGATTTACTTTTTAATAAAAATAAGTTATGTTATACGTTATTTTTCTAATGACTAGATTCTTTTTTAGTTCTTTGTAGGGGTCTTTTTAGTTTTTTTGGGGTAATTGTAATGTTAAATTATAAATGTTTAGATTTTATACCAAATAATGTTAGATGATAATTAAATATATAAAATTTTAAAATAAATCTTAAGATAAAAAGTTTTTTTATTTGTAAATTAAATACAATTATATAATTATTTAATTATTTAACCTTCATTAGAAAGTACAACAAAATATACGAAACATTGGCAATAAATGAAAATAATTTTTTAATTGATAGCAAAACTGTCTTAATGGCAATATATTTGGTTACATAATAGATATATTTAATCGTAGAATATTAATGTTAATCGGTTGGACTAACGCATAAGAAAGTTCTTGCTCTCCCTCACTAATTGTGAAATGACTCGTTCTGATTTTTTTGTAATTTCAGTATTCATCTGAACCTTATTAGAGTATACATAGATCATATATTTATATTAGGTAAGTGTTTTGATTTTTAAGTTGTGAAGATCCATGTTAGTCGTAATGACTTTTTTTTAGTGATAAATAAGACTGAAATAGTGAAATCCAAGTCTATAGAGGAATAATTCAAATTTTGCTTATTTTTATTTTTTTAGTTTTAATAAAGAGCTACATTTATAATGGAATGTCGAATAGTTTATTTTTTCCCATTTTTTGTGTATTCAATAATACCTTATTAAATTTTTAGAGAACAAAACAAATGTATTCTATCAAATAAGGACTCTTTTGGACTATTAGTCAATTCAACTAATATATAGTAGATTAGGGTCTGAAAAATAAGATTAGTATTCTAGCGTTATATTAAAATTAAATTTCTTTGACACTTTTAAACCCTTATGCGCCCTTATGTTTAAAACATTTGTTTTTTGAATTACGAAAAAGCAATATAAGTCTTAATTAATTCAATATTTAGCTGATTTTATTTTGTGTTAGCCACTACGTCCATGTGTTTTACTATACTGGTATTTTTTTTTTTTTTTTGCTTTGAATACACTAACTGATAGATACGAGATATTGTGTTCTCTAATATAAAAGACATTTTTGATATTCAATGACAAAAAGAAATTTTCAATTTTTTGTGCTTTTATATAAAAAGTTGATTTTGTTAAAAGATTTTCCATAAAAAAAAAAAAAAAAATAAAAAAAAATGTCAAGGCGGAGCAAATGAAACATCGTGTTTTTTTGTTGAATTATCGGTCAATAGGGTTTTTCCTTTTATTAGAAAATTGTATAATTTAAGAATGATGACTTTGAATTTCTTTTCTCTAAAATATCACAATTTTGTTTTTTGGTGTTGTATGGTTTTTTCTAAAAAAGAGTAGGTTCAAATATTCAAATAAAAACAAAAATTGACAAAATAAGATAAACTTTTATTGATAATGGGAGGACAAGAACAAAAAAAAAAAACATTTCACACAAAAAAAACGGGAGATCACAATAAATGTTAAGAATAATTGACACTTAAGATAGGTATATCCTTACAAGTTATATATATAAATAATATTATAATATTTTTTTAAGTTAATTATTCATTATTTTATATATACATATAAAAATTTAGATAAAACTTTCTAAAAGTTTTTATTTTTCTTGTTTGTTATTATTTATTATTTTTCTTCATTTTATTAATTTTTTTTAAATTAATCTTAAATTTTTAATATTTTTAACAATATTACAAAACAGATTTTAATATTTCAAGTAAATTAAAGTAAATTAATTAAAAATATTTTTATAGGAAATTAAATAGGTAAAAAAAAGCAAAAATATTAGGGTGGGGTACTATAAAGTCTTTATTTAACATTCGATGCTTATTTATGACCTTATTTCGGAAAATATCTTCTTTCTCATCTGAATGTGAAATAATGGGTTAAAGCTTTATTTCACAATGGAAAAATTTATCTAATAATATGATTAATATGATTAAATATATAATTTAGAAATATACATATGCGAGATTCTTAATTAGAAGGAATTTTACAGTTGGTAACAAAATCAAGGTATTATCATTTTCCAAAGTATTTATATATGCGTCGTATATGCGAATCTTTGTATTACGTAGGCATTTTAGAGCTGGTAATAAGATCAGAATTTACCCTTGATTTAAAATATTTTTAAATATGTATATGCTTGAGTTTGAAGGATTATATAAAGTTAGATTCAAAACCCAGATATTCCCTTTTTCCAGAACATTTATATAAATATATATAAATGATATTTGGTTTATATATATATATATATATTTGATTTACAATTTGCACAAATTCAAGACGAATCTTAACAGATTTATGAAGCAATTACCATCTTATACCCCTTTATCCGTATTTTTCCCGTCCGTATCCCATCCAATTTAATCTCAACCGCTTTTTAGTACAAGGGAACATATTCCTTGATTGAGATTATTGAATAAAAAAAATAAAAAATATAGTTAAGTATATGCAATTTTTCAGTTAGCAGCAATTTTAGAGTTATATTTTGCAAAAATTAAATATTACTTTCCTTTGAATTATAAATATAACCTTAAAATTAACCTTAACCTTGACAATTTTTTACATACATATTTCAACATCAAAGAATTCTGAAAGACCATATAACCCGTATATAATATTCCATATATCATATTCTAATTTTTTTTTTATATACATATTTTAACATCAAAGAAAAAACTCCCGCTAAGCAAATTATGGAGAACCAATTTTTTAACCAACACTTTTCCAAATTCGGCTTTACTATTTTAAAATGGAAATAATCGAAAAAGAAATTAAGTTGTACTTTATGTTTACTATAAAAAAAAAAAAATTTGTTTGTAATTCAAGTTATCGTTTTAGTTTTTCGTTTATAATTCAATATAAATTACAGCAATGCCGAATAACAGATAGTTTCATCAAAACTGGATTTTTTTTTTTATTATTATATCTGGTTTTAATTATTAATTATATTTTTATAATTATATCTGATTTTAAAATAAAAATATATTTCAAAATAGTGGAAGCTCCCGTTTTTATTTGTATTTGAATATTCCCCCGTCCGTTTCCTAAGAGGTTATTTCCTTAAAAAAAATTTAAACTTTCTTAATTAAAATCTTAAACTAAAAAAGAATTAAATAAAATTGCACTTTTTATGAGCTGTACCTGACATCTCTGAAAATTATTCATATTTTGTTTTTGTCTTTGTTTTTAGAAATTCTATGAATTCTATCAATTTTAATCATTAAATGGAATTATTTAATTTTGCTTCTAAAAATAACATTTTTTTTGTACACGCTACTTAAACTCTAGAAAAGCATTTATTTATACAAAGTTATCGTAGGTTTAGGCAATAGGGAGAGAAATTTGACGGAAATAAGATAATGAGGAAGAGTTTGAAAGATAAATTGTCTAATAATAATGATAATGATGATAATTCTTCTGAAAATATGCGAAATATACGTAAAGGACCGAAATATCTAACAGACTAGAACACATTGGATGAAAGTATATTCCATATTTTAGAGATTCTCAAAATAAATGGGTTTTTGCATAACCAATTTTAAATCACTTAGGTATTTCCACAGTGTAAAAATGGAATAGGTACTATTGTAACCTAACGTTGCGTTGAAATTGCTTAAAGTGAGGTATTAATGATTTTAGATCTATTTATTTCAATAGAACAAGTTTCAAGGTTAATTTTAAGATTATATTTATAATTCAAACGAAAACAATATATAATTTTTGCTTAAAATCATACTCATTTCATTAAATTGAATTTAAAAATATTTATTTCAGAAATTTGTGTAACAAATACTGATGCTTTTAAATATATTAAGTTATAACAGAAAATATTACAATATCTACACAAGTATACATATTTTAAAAGATGAACAATATCAAAACATATGTGCAGAACAATATCAACACTTTATATTTATCATTTTCTTTATTTTTCTGTTGAGGAAAGTCAAGAAAAATCAATATACATTTTTTTTCAATTTCAAAAAAAAATGTCCCTACATAATTTTATTAAGAAAAAGTTTACATATAAGAAAATATAATCTTAATTTATAGATATAGTTGTGTCTTTAAGAATATTTATTTTCATCTCTGTAATATAAGTGAATTTAAAAAAAAAGTTCTACAACAAAATTAATATTTTAATCATATTAAATATATCTATGGTTAATTGCTTTATTTTAAAAAGTGTTATGCAAACAAATGTCCGACTAGACTAAACACTAACACTAATAAAATTAAACATAATTTTTCAAAAACTTTTTTTTGAAAATGTACTAAAAAAAACATTAATATTTTATATTAAATAAAATGTTTAAAAAAAAAAAAAAACTAAAATGCATTTTCAGTAGAAAAATAAATTAAATTTTGCAATAAATAACTTTTTAATAAATTAACAAATAATTATTATAATTACCATAAATAGATACTATATTTAATAATAAAAAAAAAATTTTTTTTTAAATATGAATACACTAATAAATAAAATTAATTCATAGATGAAAAATCATCATAGTAAAAATAATTTGTTTCATAATTCATCATAAAAAAATAAAAATGATTTATTGTAATTTGGTTTATGATTTTTTTTTTTGTTTTTCAATTTTATAAATTTTGCATTTTGTGGAATATGTATTTTTGTTAAATTTTAATTTTAACATATATTAGAAGTATAATAATAAAAAATATAACAAAAAGGAATTTTAAATAACCGCATATAAATAATTAAATTTAATTGAAATATAATTCTATATATATATATATATAAATATATATTTTTTTTTTTGTTTTGTTTTTTTTTTATATTTTACAAATTAAAAATTTGAAAACGAGTTATTTTTATATTGTTTTAAATGTATCTATAAATACACTATTAATATTGTAAATGTTAAATAATTTATTATCCGGTATTGCGGATAATTAAATTTTTGATTTCGACAAAGGATTTAATTTGATTTAAAATTCAATATAATATAAAATATTTACAAACTTTATATTAAACAACATAAATAAATGAAATTTAAATTATTGATATATTTAAAATTTAATTAAGTACATGATAAAATCATTTAATATTATGTAAAGTGTGTTTTAATTTCAGCTATTATTTGAATGTGTGCCGCTTTTGCTCTAAAAAGAAAGGAAATTTCTAAAAAAAAATCCTTCTTATAACACTTTCAATTTATAGGAGTTGGACTTAATCGATTTACTGCCCTTTGTGCTAAGCTACCATATGATTTAATTAGAAAAAAAACTTATCCGCAGCGTATCAAAACGAACTTTAACTGGCTTTAGTGTGCATCTGTATCTACTTTATACCTTATCTGTCTATAACAATGGGTTTAATAAATGAAAAAAATTTACATTGTCCTTTATAAAAAATTTTATTAAAATTATTAATAACTAAATACCAATAAAGATAATTATAGATTTTTAACAAATACTGTACTTTTTTAGCTTTAGTTAAAATTAAAAATAAAAAAAAAACAAAAATTAAGCAATACAACAACAAAGATTGTAATTTAATAATCTAAACTGTCAACAGTAATTTAATAAATTCAAATTAGTATCAAAAGTAATTAAAAATAAATATAATTTAATATAAATAAAAAAAATATTAATGTATTTTTTAAAATCAATTAATTAAAAATAAAATAAAACAATTTTTTTTTTTTTTTATTTATTTTAACAAATACATGAACTTTTATAAGTATTTTATCAAACATTTTTTATTTTTCAAACTTTGTATCTAATATTATTCGATTCACAATAATAGTAAATATATAAAATTTTCAACATGAATCGGATATCCTTTATCATTACAACCATTTAAAATATCATTTACATATCAATAATCAGAGTCATTAGAGAAATTTATTTCTAACTTACATGCTATTTTGTTTTTTTTTTTTTTTGTTTTTTTTTTTTTCATTTCTATGTCATGTCACACACTATATTATTCTAAGCACACAACTATACAAAACAAAAAAAAAAAAAAAAACCTAAGCATCAAAAACGACATTTGAAACAACAAAAAAAAAAATAAAATGAAAAACAAATTAATACAAGCAGGAAAAGCTGATATAAAATGACAAATTTAAAAGAAAAAAAAAAAGAAAAAACTGAAAACAACCAAATCTAAACAGTTATAGCCAGTATAGCGTAGCGATATGTTTGCAAATTAAGAGAAAAGTTTTTAATTTCTTCTGTTCTCTTTAATTTTTTTTATTCTTTTTGTATTTTTTTTTTTTTTTTTTCCTTTGTATTCTTTTTTTGTCATTGAAAAACGACAACAAAACCATAATAAATTAGTGATTTTTACATATTATTTCTATTATTTATATAAACATATATATGTATGGGTAAATATATATAATTTATATGTTAAAAAAAAAACACAGAAACAGAAAATAAAGAGAACGTGTTCATTACCTTGTCGTGATGTGTCAAATTATATGTTAATTTTCTAATCAAAAGTTAAACTTTTATGTTTAATACCATTATACCACTATTTAAGATTATACCATTTACTATAATATATTTAATTTAATTTTTTTTTTTTTTTTTTTTTTTTCGTATTTTGAATTTTATTTATTTGTTTTGGTTTTTATTTTATTATACACCTCAGTGATTCATTTCAGTCAGGATATTTTATAATCCAGTCAGAAACTCATTCATTTTATATCAGAGAATTAAATAAAAAAAAAAAAATACACAAAAAAAAAATACTATTCATTATTATATTATCCAAATGTAAAATAATATATAAAAGAAAATGAGACAAAAGAATGAAAAAAAAACAATATTTAAAAATTTTTTTTTCTCGAAGAAGGTTTAAATTTAGAAAGGGTAAAATTGTTTTTATTTTTTGTTTTGTTTGTTTTTAAATTAAAGTTAAACTTAAGTCAATTCTTAATATAAACTGATGAATAATTAAAAATTAGATTGTCCGTGTAAATGCAAACTATAGGATTAACTTACGTTGAAATTATTTCTTTGAACTTTAATAAATACATACTAAGTAGTAAGAGTTGTTTGATGTCAATAAGCTGTTTTTTTTTTTTTTTTAATAAACAACAAAAATTTAACTTTAATAAGTAGATATAAAGTAACAAATAACTGCGATACCGGTAATAAACAATTAAACGAGATTAAGTTAAAAATATTTAATTATTCTAAAAATTAAGAGTTCTATATGGTTCATAAATTTTTATAAAACAATTTTCTAATAACATATCAGAAAGCTTTAAGTTAAATTACACCAAAATTTATATTAAAACTAAGTGTAAAAAGTTTTATGTCATCTAAGATGTCATCTAATGTTAGCAATGATGCTTGATAATATTTGCAAACATCTATCTATAAACTAAAAACTATAGATACTCATGTATTTATTTTGAACACATAACTATACTTTCTATTACCTATAGAAATATTACTTATTTATTTATTCATTCTGAAAATAAAATTTATA
This sequence comes from Poecilobothrus nobilitatus, assembly GCA_947095535.1. Taxonomy (NCBI): domain Eukaryota; kingdom Metazoa; phylum Arthropoda; class Insecta; order Diptera; family Dolichopodidae; genus Poecilobothrus; species Poecilobothrus nobilitatus. Next base: position 319,092,577 of record OX352772.1, on the reverse strand, counting down.
ATACATGTGCTTTTTTCTATACTTATCTTTCTATAGCTATAGAGAAAAATCTAAGTAGAATACTTCACTATATGCCGTGGCAATTTTAGTTTTTCACGCATATCGAATGTTTTGACTCATCTTCCAACATTTCAAGGTGAGTCAAAACGTATTATTATTTAACTATTCCAACATGTCAAACCAAATGAAAGTTGTTGCGGTGCATCTATACAAATTCAAATTAAAATTATAAAAATGTGAGTACTCCATTTGGTATAAAAAAAAACCCTTTATGTTTTACGTTTTTTCTTGTATTTTTTTTTTTTTTACAATTTTACAGATCTGTATTATAACAACCAATGTTGGATCAGCTGATAAATTTTAATAATTTTATATTCAGTCTGATTAAACTCATTTAAAGATCTTAATCTGAGCTTTTGTTAATAAAATTTAAAAATTTACAGTTAAAAATAACATTTGATTAAATACAAATCCATAGTAAAAATGGTTACTTCAAAGAGAAGATTAAAAATCTGTTTTCTTTCAAACAGATATTTTTTCCTTTTATTTTCTTAAATTTTTTTAATAACTTTTGCAAATTTTTAATATTATGTATTTAAAATTATTTATCAAAAACGAAACCAATAAACTGTCACATCAAACTTTATAGTATGTATAGGTATATATAGTTTTAACTCTGATACCTGAATTTATTATAGTCATTTGAAACTTTTCAAAAGGATTTGACATATTTTATTTTCATATGGTAATTTTTGCATGTTATATGGACATATTAATGAGCATATGTTATCAAAAACAAAGAAAAAATGACTTTCATTTTATCCATTGCTTCATCAAAACAAACCCTTTAAAATTTTTTTTTATTTTTTTTTTTACTTCTTTTCTTGTATACTTTTTTAATTTCTTTATATGTATATAAAAAAAAATTTTCTTTTTTTTTATTCCAAAATCAATACATATAAAATAAAAAATAACATGGATAAATAACTGCTTAACAAATTGATATTTCAATTCCTGCCCCTTCATATAAAATCTAAACATGAATATCCTTTTTTGTTTTTTGTTAATTCTAATATAATACAAAATATTGTATTTTTATATTCCGTTGATTATTCACATGTCTGTCATTCTATTAATTTTATTATTAAACAATAGTAACAATAACAGTAATAGTAATTTTAAAAGGTTAGAAAATGAATCAGCAGTTTTAGTTCCAAAAAAAAAAAAAATAATAACAACAAAAATTAATGAAGTATGTGCTAAATAAATGTTGACAGGTTTAAAATACCATAAAACTAACTAGGTTATATTATAGGTTGTTACTGAATCTTATACGAACTATGTACAAAAATTAAAATTATAGGTAATTTGTTATTTTTTTTATATTTTAATAATATGATTTAAATAAAACAACCGAATAATGAACAAACCCTACATCCGAATAATGAACAAATTATTTTTGTTCCTATATATGAGTATTTTTCAAAAAAAAAAAAAAAAATTTTTGAAAACTGAAGTGTGCCATAATTGAATATTTTAAAAATGTTTACAGTTAACAAAATTAATTCAAATTTTTTTTTCTTTTTTAAACCTGTTATTTTATTGAGGTAATGCAACTTGAAATCAATTTTCGGAAGTATCCCTACTGTTAAGTGTTCACAATATTGCAAGAATAATTTATAGTTTCAAATTAAATGTCAAATAGTTTTCTGATTTGTGTTTTTTTTTTGTTTTGTTTTTTTATAATATGCTATATTAGAAAGAGGATGTATAAACAAGGCAAAATATAAACGAGCAGTTTTTAAAAGCGCACATTTCCAAAACATAATACAAACTGTTTAGAATTGTGACTTCGTACCAAAATTTTAAAATTTCATATAAGAAAAAATGTGAAAATAGGACTTTTTTGCAATTTTAACGGGCTGTAAATCCGGAACCTCAATATAACTAAGAAAAACCGTTAATACACGTAAAAATATATTACTAGAGTTTGGATTTTTATATCTTGCTGAAGAAAAATTTGTACAGGTATCTAAGTTACCTAATTGGTCTTAAAGAAGGGGTGATACAAAAAAAATTTCTGAGCCAACTTATACTAGTTCTAAAAGTTCCCATCTCAAAGCGTGCCGGAGTTATGAAAAAAGAAATATCATGCAAAATTTGGTTTTCACATAACGGTAAATTGAAATACTAAATTTAAAATATATCTAATTTTGATGAAATATTATAATTAGTATAATTTTTTACAAAGGTAAAAAAAATTCCTGTCGAATGCCATTTTCAGATTGTTAAGCAAAACATGAGATATGCACATAAATAGAGCTTTTTCAAAGTTTGAGTGACTGTAGCTCCGTAATGGAGAGGGCTACATGAGAAAGTTTTTCTACAACATTAATTTTTTTATGAGACATACCCATGGTTAAAAGTTTTTTCTCTATCTTTAATGGTGTAGAAGTTTTGTACACAGACGGACAGACGGACAGACAGAGGGTCGGATGGAGAGAGTGAAGCTAATAGGCACATTTTTTAAAATTTTTTTTGGAAATGTGCTAAAAACCAATATTTAATAAACCAATATGGCGGTAATAATAAAAAAAAATTAGGCTAAGATGTCTATTAAAAATGTTATTTCAAAATTGAAACATGACAATTTAGTTTTATTGAAATAAAAAATAATAAATATTAAAGTTATTTAGAAAATAGGAAAAAAATCCTGTCAAATAAATATTTTTTTTTGTTGATTCAAAAAATAAAACATGTTAAGTTAATTGTTAAATAATTTAAGAAAATAATATTATCTACGAATTCAGATATATATAAATTATATAATATATAATGTAATAATGTATGTATGTATGTATAATTTATGTTTATTTGTGGAAAAACGAGGAAGAATACAGTTGTCTTTGTCAATTCCTAGATACCAGTACGAAACGTTTAGTATGTTCATAGTATGTCACTCTGCTTATAATATTATATTTTTAATTTTTCGGTATTTTAAAATAATTTGGGTGAAGTTTGAATTGATGAATTTCTAGAACTATGGTTTGTATATATGTATGTATATTCAAACTACCTATATGTTTAAACATTCTTCAAAAGCTGATTCTACCCTTCCAGCTAACGATTATCAATTAAAAACTTTTCCAAATATGCTATTATCATTTGTTACTAAGTGGCAAATGCACATGCATATATTAATTTATACCAAACTATATACATAGTATATTATTATATATCTCCATACATTGCAATATTTCTTTAAAAATATTTCATTCATGGAATAATTTCTTATAACTACAATAAACCACGTATAAATACGCCTCTGGCAGCCTCGGTGATTTAGTCAATAAAAGCATATAAAAATAAGCTGTAAACACCGAGGGTGTGTGGGCTCAAATCCCACACACATCGTAAGAGTTATTACCTTACGACATTTACAGCCACGCCTGAAAGGAAGGGCTGAGTATTTTCCTGTTCACATTTATGTGGCAGAATAATGCACTAAAAAAAAAAATACGCCGCTATATATGTACATACATATACATATGTATACACGAGTATATCTAAATGTACTCATATTATTACATCATTCATTCATCAGTGGCATATACGATATGTAAATAAACATGATATTATATAACTATATATATATCAATATAATATTATAAATAATAAAAATTCTTCAAGCAATCGTTATGTTGTTTATTTATTTACATTTTTTTGTACTACGCATCATATCATCCTGAACAATTTTAAATTATCCAGTAAAAAAATTTAAAAAAATTGTTAAAAAAATTTGTTAGAAAATTTGAAAAAAATTAAGTCACACTTTCGTCAATTTTAAGGTAACCCTATATTATTAAGAAAAGTTGCTAACAATAAAAAAAGTAAAATGTTGGAGCTTTAATTTGTATGTATTACTTCAAAAAAAATTTGAATAGGTGTTCAAGTTACAGGTGTTTGAAAATAGGGATTTTGCAGCTTTTAACCCTTACAGCTCCTAAACGGAGGGCGATACAAAAATATTTTCTAAAATGACTCATATTTATTTTCAAAGAGCTAACTTCTTTAGAAGACAGAAAGGTTAAAGAATAATTCCAATAATTCAGTTTCGCATAACGGTAAATTAAGACACCGAATGGCACAAATATATATTTATTATAACTTTGCGGAGCCTGTAGCTCCATAACGGGTGGGGCTACAGAAAAAAGTTCTTCCATAAAATTAATTTTTTTAGGATATCTATCCGTAATTAAAATTGAATGGCTCTACTTCAAACGATGTAGAACTTTCGAAAAATTTGTATGAAAAATGTGGAGATCAAAAAGTTAGTTGTTCGAGAGCTACCCGAAGTTTTGGTCGGATCTCAACCAAAAAAAGTAGGGAACCTTCAAACTGATCCAAAAAACATGTTGTGTTAATTTCAATACTCTAGCTTTCTTACTTTTTGAGTTAGCGTGCTGACGGACGGACGGACGGACAGACGCACGGACAAAGCTCAAGCAACTCAGAATTTGATTCTGATCCTACCCATACTTTTGAAGACATATCTAGCTTGCTTATTTCGAGGTGTTACAAACAGAGGAGTAATTTTATTATACCCGATACTTATCGTACGGCTATGATTAGAATAAGTCATTCGGGAATACTCCAAAATTTAAAACAAAATATTCACGAAATAAAGTAAAATAACCTCCAAATTAGAATGAAATAATCTCCCAAATTCTTTTAAAATGTTATCTACTAACAAAAGTTAAATAACATTATATTAATTATTAAGGGATAACTATATTTGCCCGAACAACAAGATCCTGAAAATAAAATTTAAAAAATTTCGAATTTAAAAATCCTGAAAAAATTTTAGAAAAATATCTAGGAGTTAAATATATATATGTGATATGTGTATGTATATGTGTTGTTCTAAATTAGGATGGATTTTAGAATTGGTTACACAATCATGGTTTCAGTAATTTGTTTAGTTTGGTTGTGCCAGCCCTTACTATTTCAAATCCTTTATTTTTTTTTTTTTTTTTACCCAGCCTTTTCTTTTCTGGAGTGGCTGTAAATATCGTAAGGGGAAATTATTTTTACGATGTGTGTGTGAGGGTTTCGAATCTACACTCCCTTGGTGTTTACATTATTTATTTACTTGACGGCGTATACCTATACATTTTTTTTTCCTTACCACTCCAATGAGTTATAGGGCATCCACTAAGTCATTTATTATTCTACGCCATCTCTAGTAGTATGTCTATATGACAAAATTTGGTTGTCTATATGACAAATGTTTTGTTTGCCTATATGACAAATTTTTTGTTGGTCAAATTATTTTCTATTTCAATGCGAAGTTTGACTTACTTTTAGTGAGATAAAAGTCCTATTAAAAAATGACCAGACGTTACATTTGGAATAATATTAAATAAAAATAAATCAAGCGTTATGAAAATATTTTTAGATACTTAATCAATACAAAAATCAAAATTTTATAGAAGAACGAAGAACTATACTTAATTTCGATATGACTTTGACAAAATCCAGTACCAATCTGAATTTTGTTTTAACAGAAATGTTTTTGAAAAATATATAGCAAATAAAGAACAAAACCCACTTAATTTTCGTAATCAAGTGTTTGTACGTTTATATTTATTATATTACAATATTTAATTTTAGTTTATATTATATTTATTATTATATTATATAAATTTTCAAATTCTCTTTCTCTCAATTCTCAAACTGCTTAACTAGAATTTGAAATGAAATTTAAAAAATTTTTTTATTATACCATACCATATACAGATACATCCTTTAATTAAACTACACACCTACATATATATTTATAATATTTAAGTTTTCTTTAGCAAAACTAAACCTAGTATAGGTTCGAAAATCTTTTTTCTTTGACTCTAAAATATTTAAATCAAAAAAATTTTCTATAACAGAAATTCATTAATTTTTTTTTTTTTTTAAGTATATTTAAGGATTCTTTAAGGGAAAATAAAATTAAGTTGTAGTTCTATACTAAATTAGGATCAATATTACTCAATATAATGAATCTGATACGTAAATTTCTACATGAAAAACATATAGGTATATATATTATTATAATACACTGATATATATAGTTATATAATATAGGTATACATAAATGACAAATAAAAATAGAATAAAATATATATATATATATAGTATTACTTATTTTTTACTACATTGCATGTTATTTAAAAATATATCATATGAAAGAAATCTGAAAATGAAAACTAAAAAAAAAAAAAAATAAAAAACCTCACTTCGTATATTAATGTCCAAAGGTGTCACTTCTTTGTTATGAGCTTTAATCATAAAATGCAATCAAGGATCATTTATCCTTGAACTTTACATATACATATACGATATATATAATATGTATCATATCACATTGTTTCTTTAATTTAAATAATATATTCGTTTTTTTTATGTTACCCTGTAAAAGATATGATTTAACTCCTATACTCGCATACTGAAGTTGTTTTTTTTTAAAAAAGGTGCATTCAGACAAATTCATTCTCATATATTTTAAATAATTGGACAAATCCCCGTTTTATATTTACAATAGAAAATACTCAAGAACTTATACTTGTTTAATATTACCTTTATGGATTTTTTTTTTTGCCACTTTTACATCTGTTGATATAATGTCAAAATTTTCTCATAAAATATTCAATTCATTTTGAATCAAACATATTTTTATATTTCTTTTACTATACGTAGAAAATCATCAAAATACATTAAAACTCATGTAAAATGAAACGAGTTCAATATCTTTTCAATATATTAATTTATATTCTTCGAAGTTCGAAATATATCTATATAAAATCTATTATATACTTATATAGTAGATATTTTGTTCAAATAAATTCTAATACTTTAGCATGATAAACCGAAATTATTTATTTTTCTTTATTTTATTTCTTTCAATTTTTCTTATTTTTACTATTTTTTTTTTTTTTCTATATTTTCCTTTTATTTCTCATCTAATGTTTTATGGTATATTATTATGTCCATTTCTTTTGCCATTTTTCTTCTACTGATTTTATTTCGTCTTTTCATATTATATAATATATTATATATATATTTTTTGCTGTCTTTTTTTTTAAATTTTGTATATATATACATAACAAACATTTATTAGGGGGATGATTTAACTTCCACGGCCATAAAGTTCATGGATCTTGTGTCCTCATAAATGGACTTAAGTTCCATGGATGTAAAGTGTGTTTTTAAATGAACTTGAGTTCCAATAAAATGAAAACAAAAATTCCATGGCAGATTTGACCAAGTTTCATTGAAATTAAGACAATTTTGTTTGATTCATAAGTTCCATTAAACGAAATAAAGTCATATTAAAATTTTGTAAAATTTCTGGAAAGAACGCATATATATATATATAATATAGGTATGCGGAATTTAAATTTTGCTGGAAAAATCCAGAATGCTACAAAATTAGAATTGTTCCTTTTTCCGGAATTTAAATATATATATATATATCTATACATATGCATATGCGAAATTTTGACTTAGGAGGGATTTTTAAGTTTAATTCAAAATCAGGGAATTAATTTTGTTTTTGTTTTTTGCTGACTCTGTAGTAAAATAATAACAATAATAACAATAAAAATAATAATATTAATAATAATAATAATAGTAATAGTAATAATAACAATAATAATAATAATAATAATAATAGCTACTACAGTGGAGCTATCTTTGGTTATATCATGCAAGTAAGGTGTTATATACTGCTGCACATTGTAATCCACTGATGGCGCTGACTCTGTAGTAAAATAATATTAATAAGAATACTAATGCCAATAATAGTAGCCGCTACAGTGACAGTGGGGGTTGCCTTCAATAATTACCTCATGTAGTACTATATACTACTACTACATGTTGTAACTGTTGTGACGGCTTTAGTCACTGTTAGCAAAATAGTAATAATAATAGGCGGATTCATTGTTTCCTTACAGTCCCACTCCCAATTCAATGTCTCCGTATCGATTTCCTATCCTTTCCTATCCCTACTCTCTAGCCAATATACTGCGTTCGCAGTTAAGGGTTTCATCCCATTATATTGGCTAAAGGGAGAGGTGGGTTTAGTCAGTAAGAATCTGACACTACCAAGGGGGAAATTCTTGGTGTCTTTGGAAGATTCCCACCTCCCTTAGGAAAAAAAAAATAAAAATATTTACATATCCGTATATGCGAGATTCTGAACTAGGAGTGATTTTAGAATTGAATTTTCAACAAGGTAGAATGTAAACCAATGGTTTTTAAAAGCGTACATTTCCAAAAGATAATACAAAGTGTTTAGAATTGGAACTCAGCATCAAAATTTTAAAAATTCATATAATAAAAAAAACTATAATAATCGGACTTTTTTGCAATTTTGATGAACTGTAAATCCGGAACCCTATATAATTTAGAAAAAAACCGTTAACACATGTAAAAATATATAACTGAAGCTTTAATTTTTATGTCTTACCGAAGAAAAATTTGTACAGGTGCCTAAGTTACAGGTGTTTAAAAAAAGGAAATTTTAAATTTTTGAGCCCTAATAGCTCATCCAGGGGGTGATCCAAAAAAATCCGGATCTGGAGTTATGAAGGTTAAAAAATAATGCAAAATTTGGTTTTCACATAACGGTAAATTTAAATACTAAATTAAAAAATATAATTTTATAATTTTGATGAAGTATTGTATAATTTTTTACAAAGCTAAAAAGAATTCCTGTCGAATGCCATTTTCATATTGAATAAAGCAGTTAAGCAGAACATGAGATTATACATAATTTTTTATTTATATATATATATATATACATTGGAAAAATGGAACTATGTCGATTTTATTTGAGACATAACTTCCCATAAAAACGTGCGAAAATTATGGTAATTTTATTTGAGATTTACTTTCTAACACAAAATGGTCAGAACTTCCATGGGACGTATGACCATTTAGGAGTACATTAATTCCATAGAACTTATGTTCGTGGAAGTTAAGTCATCCCCTTCATTTATTTTTTTTAAGAAATTTTCTATGGAAAACCTTTTTTTATGGAAATGTTGAAATATATTAAGAAAATAACTATATATGTATATATGTATAAGAAAAAAAAAGATATAAAAACCAATAACACTAACACTAACAACAATAATAATAATGAATGTAGAAATGAAATAGAAAACGCAACAAGAGATAAATTAACAAATTGATTTTTATTTTACTATTATTTTTTCCTTTATCTTTCTTTTCCAATGAAAATCTTTCTAATTAATGTTATATATATAATATATATATATAATATTATACTGTTTTATTGATGAAAATGGAATCTAAAAGACATTTTATGTCAATACATCACATTTAGTATAGAAAAATATAAATAAAAATAATGTGTGACTTGAATAAGTTCAAAACTTTTTGTAATTATGTGAAAAATAGAACTAAAAATAAACTGATATTAAAAAAAAAAACAGAAAAAAAAAGAAACAATAAACATTACAGAAAATCAATATTAATTATATACAGATTCTACAAAAGAAAAGAAATAAGTTAAGTTCAGGTTATAGATTCAAGTTTGCATTTATAAAATTATTATAAAAACTTATTTTAATGGTTAACAGATCTGGCCATACCAAAATTTACTATAACAGAGTAGCCTAACTCATATAGGTATGATAACTGTTCTAACAACTCCATTAACTGTTATTCTTAAATGATATCTAAAGAAATAAAAATTAGAGAAAATAAAAAGAAAATGTCCATCTTATTGTGATTTTATAGATTTATCGATTTACATTATTAAGTAACAGCGGAGTATAATGTATCCCATTATGAACCGTTAAAAGAATAAATGAATATCATAAAAATATAGAAAATTAAAAATGATTGTAAAAGAAGAACTTATACCTGTAACAGCCATTTCATAAATTAATATGAATATAACTATTAAGTAACAATTAATGATTTAAGTTCATTAGAAAGGTATACCTATAGACATTTTAATCCACATTCATGACACTTGCACTTATATTGTTACAAATTTTGCTATAGGTGTCATTTATGTTTATTATAATATTATTACAATTCTACAAAATAGAATAGTATACTCTCTACACCTTCATTTAAAAATTTTTTAAAGGTACGTTTTAGATTCATTTGATTTTTTTTTTTTGACGATTTTGATTTGAAAATAATTCGTAAAAGTATAATAACGGCGAGTGGGTTCGTTCTTTAACACTACTGAACTCTTCAGTAGACATATATTATGTTAAATTGCCCAAATAACTCCCAAATTTCAAAATTCTTTGGCTAGTTCTATATATAAAAATTCACAAAATTCTCCTGTGAGTTAATAGAATAAAACTAAAAAATTGAATAAAACTAAATTTTGAAACTTGGGAGAGTCTCTATAGTTAATTTAAAACTACTTGCCTACTGAAAAGTTCGGTAATTTTAAAGAACGAAACAACCTCTGTTATTATAAAATATAGCCTACCAGACATTTTCTTTTGGTATGTAATCATAACGGTTTATTTCATAAATAAGTAGGATAACAATTCCACTCATTTATTTAAAAAAATAAAATAAAACCATATAGATGTAAAAATTTAATCAAATTTTTTAAAAATTATATTATAAATTCGCAAAAGATTTTAAGAACAACATTTCGATAAATACAACAAATACAAAATATTATGTATTTTATTATAGATATTGAATTTTACTTCTCGCTAGAATTCTGTAGAAACTACAGATGCACTTAATGAGTTTTTCTAATGATAGAGCATAAAAAAATATGTGCTTAAGTAAATTTAATTCAATTATCAGATAATGTGTACTTAATCAGTTTTACTTTTAAATCGACGATATAATGTAATATTATCATATTTTTCATCAAAAATTAGATAGGAAATGCTAGATAACTGTTATGTTAATAGTATCGATTGATGCTAAAAAAGCATTTTGAACTTTAAAACTAGAATTGAACAAAACTAATTATGGTTGTACATATATATGTACATATATACATTCAATATTATAAATTTATATTCAAAATTATATCAATAATAAAAAAAAGAAAATGCAAAAATAATAAAAACCAATAATATCCAGAAAATCCATTTTATACATATAATCAAAATATAATTCAATGATAAATTAGAAAAAAAAAAAAAAATTTTTCGTATTCAAATCAATAATATGATTAAAACAAAGTTTATAAATAAAGATTTATTATAAGATATATATATATATGAATTTAAGATTCAATATACACCACAATTGCCACAATCTATAGATATATTATATAATAATGTTTTTCTTTTTTTAAAAAAGGGATATTTCAATTAAATATTTAACTTTTACTAAAATGCATTTTCTTTTTTATACCAATACAGATCTAATAATAGTATAATAAATTTACTATATTTATGTTTGTGACATATCATGTATGATTCACAGGCATGTCAGACTACATAAATATGAAAATGTATGTATATTAAATTCATGCTTGGTATTTTAAATTTTTTACCATTTCATTTTTATGTAAAGGTCTGTTACAATATTGAACAATAGAACAAGTTCGACCGACAGATTCCATATGAAACAACCATATGTGCCATAGAACTTATTCTTTTATATGGAGTATTACTCATCAGTTCGTAATAAAACTAGGTATTTGAAAATAGTATCTTCATTTTACTTGTCAATAAAATTTAAGTTTTATGCTAACGACAACTCCGACAAAACTTGGTTGTTCTAGCGCAACATTTCGGGTATAGCTTTTATATAATTGTAACATTCTCATATTATCTTGATACTTTTAAGCTATAGACATCTGAAATTATATTCTAAATTACATTTTATTGAAACAGCATATTATGTACTTGCAAATATCCTAAAATTGCCACACTGTTATACACTTTTCTTCGTTTTATTTTTTTTTTTTAATTTTGTATAACTTTAATCTAAAAAACTTATGCATTTTTTTTAAATATAAAAAATATATAAAATAATTTAATATATAAAAAATTTATTTTTGTTATTTTTGTTCTTTTTTTTTTTACATTTTATAAAAATATTTAAAATTTAAATACTCAAGAACAAATCATTTAAATTAAATATAATATAGAATTATGGTTATTATTATATAAATTGGTAAAAGAACAAAACATTTTAAGATTTTATGATAAAATTTAAAAAATTCAATCTATTATTGTATTTTATTTATGTTTGTTTTTTTGTTTTTTATTTTCTTTATAACGGGTGTTTTTTTTTTAGAATGATAGAACTTTAAATTGAAATAAAACACATTTAAATTAAGATTGAAATCAAATTTTTCTTTTTATTTGAAAGATAATTTTGTGACATTTAGGTTTTAAAAATAGTTTGCAACATATTATGTCCATCACGACTATTTCGATCAGACCAATTTTAGATCACTTTTTCGAGTAATTAAGCCTTATTTCATCAATAACACGGGTTATGTTGGCTTCCAAAGCGTCTATTATTTCTGGTTTCTCAGGATAAACCAATGACTTCACATAACCCCAAAGAAAATAATTCAGTGGCGTTATGTCATATGATCTGGGAGGCCAATTAATTGGACTATTTCTTGAAATAATCTTACCACCAAATCTTTGTTTCAATAAAATAATTGTTGCTGTAGCAGCATGAGGTGTAGAACCATCTTGTTGGAAGCAAAACCCTTCCGCGTCGATACCATTCAGATTTTGAAATAAAAAATCATTGATCATCAATCTGTAATGAGCACCATTCACTGTAACATTAGCTCCAGCATCATTTTTAAAGAAATATGGACCGATGAAGCCTCTTGCGTCTAAACCACACCATACGGTGCACTTTTCAGGATGCAATGGACTCTGCTGAATTTCTTAAAGATTGCTCCTTATACGGCAATTTTGCTTGTTTACGGAGCCGTTCAACCAAAAATTAGCTTCATCACTAAACACAATTTTTCGATAAAAAGTGCTCTATAAGTTTGGCGAATTTTTTTGTGAGGGTAGGTGGAAATCATCAGTTTGTGGGACTTTAACCCACTAAACACCACCTCCCTTTTTTGACCAAACAATAGATTTTACAACCTTTAGTACTAATGTACTGCCTGGTCAGAGGAAGTTGAGTTAGGGAATGAACAAGACGATAGAACACTGATTTTGAAAATAAATTTTTACAATTTGTAAACATTGCTGCTACATAAGTCTTTCCCTGATAATTTGTCAATGCTTACTGAAATCAAATAAAAAAAAAATTGGCTTCAATCTTAATTTAAATGTGTTTTATTTAAATCTAAAATTATATCATTCTAAAAAAAAAACACCCGTTATATTCTAAATATCTTAAAAAAAATATTTGTAAATTTATATTCTTTATATATAAGTAGATAGGTAATAGGTGTAGAGTATATAAATATATATGTAGGTTTAGTATTCAAAATATTTTTTTATTTATTTTATATATATAATAGTATCCTATATAAAAATTCGAATGAAATCAATTCGAAAGAAACAATTGTAACTTTAATAAACTTTACCTTTAAATTTAAGAGTACAGTAATTGAAGTAACTTTTATAATTTAATCAGTAACGAATAATGATTGTTTTTAAATATGTGTTTGAATTGTAATTGAACAAGGTAGAATGTAAACCAACGGTTTTTAAAAGCGCACATTTCCAAAACTCAATACAAATTGTTTAGAAGTGTGACTTACACAAAAATTTGAAAATTTCATGTAATAAGAAAAAATGTGAAAATAGGACATTTTTGAGATTTTGAGGGGCCGTAAGTCCGGAATCCTATATAACTAAGAAAAGCTGTTAACACACGTAAAAATATATTATTGAAGCTTTAATTTTTATGTCTTGTCGAAGAAAAGTTTTTACAGGTGCCTAAGTTACAGGTGTCTAAAAATAGCAAATTTTCAATTTTTGAGGCGTAATAACTCTTAAAGAGGGGGCGTTACCAAAAAATTTTCTAAGGAAACTTATACTAATTCTAAAAGTTCTTTCTTGTCTCAAAATTTCAGGTTCCTATCTAAAGGGCTGCCGGAGTTATGAAAAAATAAATTTCATGCAAAATGTGGTTTTCACATAACGGTAAATTTAAATCGTAAATTACAAAATATTACATAATTTTGATATTGTTTTATATAGATAATAAAATTTTCGATCTTCTACCGGTTTTAGATTGCAAAACTATTACGCAAAGCCCGAGATATATACATCTGAAAATGGAGCTTTTTTACAATTTTGAAGAGCTGCAGCTTTGGAACCCTTTACAACTAAAATAAACCTTTCACACACGTAAAAATATATTATTGTAGCTTTCATTTTCATGTCTTGCCGAAGAAAAATTTTTACAGGTGCCTAAGTTACAGGTGTCTAAAAATAGCAAATTTTCAATTTTTGAGGCGTAATAACTCTTAAAGAGGGGGCGTTACCAAAAAATTTTCTGATGGAACTTATACTAATTCTAAAAGTTCTTTCTTGTCTCAAAATTTCAGGTTCCTATCTAAAGGGGTGCCGGAGTTATGAAAAAAGAAATTTCATGCAAAATGTGGTTTTCACATAACGGTAAATTTAAATCGTAAATTACATAATATTACATAATTTTGATATTGTTTCATATAGATAATAAAATTTTCGATCTTCTGCCGGTTTTAGATTGCAAAACTATTACGCAGAGCCCGAGATATATACATCTGAAAATGGGACTTTTTTACAATTTTGAAGAGCTGCAACTTTAGAACCCTTTACAATTAAAATAAACCTTTCACACACGTAAAAATATATTATTGTAGCTTTAATTTTTACATCTTGCAGAAGTAAAATGTGTGCAGGTTCCTAAGTTACAGGTGTTTAAAAATAGCAAATTTTCAATTTTTAAGCCCTAATAGCTCATAAACAGGGGGTGGTCCGAAAAAATTTTCTGAGGAAACTTATACTAATTCTAAAAGTTCTTTCTTGTCTCAAAATTTCAAGCTTGTAACTAGAAGCGTGCCGGAGTTATGAAAGGAGAAAAATCATGCAAAATTTGGTTTTCACATAACGGTAAATTTAAATACTAAATTTAAAAAAATTGTATAATTTTGATATTAATTTACAAAGATAAAAGAAATACCTGTCGAATGACGTTTTCAGATTGAAAAAAGCTTAAGCAGAACATATGATATATGCATTTAAAAATAGGGCTTTTTCAAAGTTTGAGGGGGTGTAGCTTCGTAATGGGGGGGGCTACATGAAAAAGTTGTTCCACAAAATTATTTTTTTTATGAGACCTACCTATGGTTAAAATTTTTTTTCTCTATCTTTAACGGTGTAGAAGTTTTGTAAACAGACGGACGGACGGACGGACGGACGGACGGACGGACGGACGGACGGACGGACGGACGGACGGACGGACAGAGTGAAACTAATAAGCACATTTTTTCAAATTTTTTTTGGAAATGTGCTAAAAAGCCGCTAACCTATGGGTTGCCTAAAACTTGCAGTATTTAATACAGCCTTTTTAGTTGAAATAAAAAAATAAAAATAAATTATTCATCCTTAAATTTATTTTAAAAACTTTACTGTATACTTTATAAAAATATAAATAAAGGCTGTTAAATACATTACGAATTTTGGGCTACCCTTAGGTTAGCATTAGGTTATTTCTTTATGCTATTAACTAAATTATTTAAAAAAAGTAAATTTAACTTTACCCAATTCAATTAAAATTTAAAAAATAATTTTTTTTTATTTTAAATTAAATATAAAAAATTTATAATAATTGAAAATACTATTTGAATAGTATTTTAAAAATTATGATCAATTTATGTTTATTCTGGTGAAGTGATAATTAAATATTGATTTTACATTTAACAATACATATAAACTCTTTTAATTTTATAAATTTATAGTTTTAATTAAATTCTATAGTTTTGGTTTCCATTAAAATACTAAAATAAAATTGGATTTTTTTCAATTACTATGAAAAAATATATAAATTTTTTTTTCTTGGTTTCTATATAAGGTGTCCAGTAATAAATGAAAAATATCTATACAATCTATTACAATATTTCTTAAATTACCCATTAGAGGAGAAAACAAGATCCACTGACGAAAACTGATTTAGTTCTTTTATCTGCATAATCAAGTAAATTTTTATTTAATCCTTTCGACCCAGCTGATATTCAAATGAACCAACAAAACTTTAAACATTTGTAAAACTCGTAAAACATCTATAAATTGATTTTAATTTAAATCAAACAGTTTTATAAACTATTTTATTACGATTTGTACCAAAATAAAATTGGAAATGTTATTGGCGATAAAGATAGTGATGAAAAATTGAAGAGAATTATGATAACAAAGATGGAGAAGATAAAAATCATATCTCTTATCCAAAATTCGCGATCTTAAGTAATAATATTTTGTTTTTGGAATCTATCTGATGAAATTACCAGCAGACTTGTCAAATAGAATTCCATATACTGCATACCTCATCAACTTTATAAATTTTTAAAATGTTGCTACCGAAATCTACATCTACATAGGTACTTTGCATAGTGCACAAATATTTTTTTTTATATGAAAATATTTCAGTGTCTGGTGAAAAGAGTCAAATTTTCATGCCAACTACACTTCTGTGAAATTTAACATGCCAACTACACTTCTGCTCTAACACAACAGGTAATTGCCATACAAATTCACTTTTTTTATATGAAAATAAGTCATTGTCTATTAAAGTTAGGTTTCTAACTTTTAACTGTCAACGACTTCTGTAAAAAATCTTTTTATTCTAGAATAGCAGGTTCAAATAGTTGTCATACAACTATAAAGTTTACATAAATATATTTTAGTAATTTAGTGATTAAGTCTGATATTTGGAACTTTGTAAAAGATAATTAAATTTTCTGATAAAGCATGACTTATCTTCGAAGGGCACCACAACTTATCCTAAAGTTGACACAGCCACACACAACTGTATACACTTTTACTTGTTTTGAATAAAATGAAAATATGTATTAATTTTTAATATGTAAAATTAATTATATGAATATGCATTTTGCAAATACTTCATTATAGAATTTACAGGACAGTTAGTACATATATATTTCATCTAGCATCCCATGTGGTACAATGTTGTACCATATCCAACCAAATTTTATACGAACAAAACCATATAAGGATATTGTATATATAAGATATTTCGCTCATAAATTTAATTATAATTTTGTCATTCGAAAGCCATGCAAAAAGATCAATCTAAAACTGTTAGTTAACATTTCATTAACTGAAGTTACGACTTCGACTAAGATA
The DNA here is from genome assembly GCA_947095535.1 of Poecilobothrus nobilitatus. Taxonomy (NCBI): domain Eukaryota; kingdom Metazoa; phylum Arthropoda; class Insecta; order Diptera; family Dolichopodidae; genus Poecilobothrus; species Poecilobothrus nobilitatus. Next base: position 319,075,220 of record OX352772.1, on the reverse strand, counting down.
TGCTGTAAACTTATATTATAGGTAAAAATCATAACAATATTTTAATTATCTCTTTAAAATAAATAAATAAATAAATAAATATATTCTAATTATCTCTTTTTGTGTACAAGCAGTAATTTTATTACATTTTCAAAAAAAATAAACTTACCTTTACTAAAACTTATCTTCAAAATTATGATAGATAGGCTATTTTATCTGTAATCTTAAAACTATTCTAATTATTTTAACATCAGTTGCAGATACTTTTCCATGATAATTCATATAATTATTACAATACACTTAGTATATATACGAATTATTTTAATATTAAATATATAATAAAATGTTTGTGTTTTATAGATTTTCTTAACCTCAAGATATTTATAATAATCCAATATACCTATAGATACAATATAACAAAAACTTTTATAAAAAAAAACTTACATTTGTAAATCACTTAGGATTTAAAACAATAGAAAAAAAATTTTGTTTTCACTAAATTATTTTTTTTTTTCCATAACTTAATTTAATCCATTAAATATTTTTCATAATATTTTGTATATATTTTTAATTAATTAATTTAAAAAAAAAAAAAACAACTTTTTAATAATTTCATAAAATATTTTAAAAAGTTTTAATGTTGTTGCAATAGGGTACATCAAAGTTTAAAAATTAAATAACAGTTTTTAGATTTTGTAATTTTTTTTTATGATCCCTTTATAACAGACAAACCGGAAGTTTTTTTTTTTTAAATAACCTTATAATCTATTTATTACATAAAATATTATACATAATAATTTAAATTAAAAAATAAAGTATAGTTTAATACCTTAACCCATGCATATACAGAACTTTTGAAATATATAATTAAACTCTCTTCTATAATTATATATAGGTAAAAGTTATTTTTTTGCAGAAATTATTATAATTTTTATAATTTCTACTTTGTATGCTATGGCCGACACCAAGTTATTTTCAACTTTGTCTAAAGTTTTTAATACCTACTTTTCAAATAATACTTTTTAATAATATTCACAAAATCCAATTTCAGTTCACTGTAAGTTTAAATCAAAGTTTATATGAAGATATTTTTTTATTGTAGTTTTTTTTTTGGTTTTTAGCACATTTTCAGAAAAAAAAATTTGAAAAAATGTGGCTATTAGTTTCATTTTGCTCGTCCATCTGTTTACAAAAATTCTACACCGTTACAGATAGAGCAATGAAATTTTAACCATGGGTATAGGTCTCATAAAAAAATTACTGTTGTAGAACAACTTTTTTATGAAGCCCCATTCATTACGCGCTAACCAAAGTCTATTCCTAGCAATTATTCCTTTATGGGAATGAACTAAATCGGAGAGAACAATAGAATAATAGGTAGCAAGATGATTATATAGCAATGAATTTTTAATAATTGCATGTTATACAACTTTTCCACATTTGAGCTCACATCAAAAAAAAGTCCCATTAATCAAAATTTGACCCTTTTCAAATACAAGTGGGTGTGTTACTATCTACAATATAATGCTCAAATATTTCGGCGAATGTGTAAAGAAATAAGAGTTACTTGAACGACAGGATCACATATTACGTAAAACATTGATAAAATTATATATTTAATCCATGTTGAAACATAAAGGTTTTTTTTTTCATTCTTATTTATTCTTTTTTAGTAATCTAAATCAAATTGTTTCCAATAAACCAATAATTTCAACCAACCCAACCAAAAATCAACAAAAATAAACATTTTCGAGCTATGTTGACTTTAATGTTATTGCATTTAGTTTATATTTTAAACTTATAATATTATTTAATTTTTTTTTAGGAGTGCTTCTCCTAAACTGAGCGGTTCAGTAGGCTTGTATTATTGAATTGACTAAACAACTACTAATTTAAACTTTTAATTAATCTTATACTTATATCAAAATTATTATAAAAACCATCAGCTGTGAAATATGAGATTAATCAAAAAAAAATTTTTCCGTAAAACCATTTTTCTAACGAAATTTTCTAACGGTTCATTTAATTTTAGAAGAAACTTTTTTCTTTTCCAATATTTCATTACAATTTAACATTTAAAATAATTGTTTTGCGATATACTAAAATAATTTTTATGTTTTCAGTACAATCAATTTTTATGTTTTCATGAAAGATATTATAGAAATTGGGATATACTTTACTTTAAGTACATTGTTGAATCCCTTTTTAAACTTTACTGAGAAATACTTTAGGTCCTTTGATGAAACGCTGTATATATATATATTAAGCGACGAGAAAACTATGGGCTTCAAAAATCGCCTTGAAAATTAATGGGGGCAACTTATTTAAATAGCATTAGCACCTACATTAGAGACCCCTGACACGGTTTAAACGAAAGCGCCAAACATTTCCTTTTCAAAAATGTGTACAATGTTATAATATATTCAACGATTTTGGTACAGGGCGTGAAAGTTTCTTTTAAATTTAAAAAAATATATTGAACGGTACATTTTTTATTTAGAAAATCGGACAATGTACTTAAAGTAAAAGTATACCCAGAAATTATTTTGTTATTATGACGAAAACAAGACGATTTCATTTCTTATACGTTTCATTAATGCTTAGATTGTTTTTAATTTTTTTTTTCTATTTTTTATTTGTTTATTTTTTCACATATCATTAAAATACCTTGTAAAAATTTTTGTTGGGTTCTATTTTTATCTGGTCATATGATCATTGAATAAAATTATTTTCTTTATCCTTTAATTTTTCTTTTCTAATTTGAGGCTATAAAAACAAAAATGATTGCTGAATCATTTAATTACAAAACACAAAAAAAAAACCTCATAATCAATAAAATTTAAGACTTATAAAATTTATTTCTAACTTTATCCTATATATTAATAAAGTTTTGTTTAACATAATTATTATTTATATAAATTAACTTTTACTATATTGAATTTTTTTTTTGTTTTTTTTTTTGTGGTTCTAAAGTATTTTTCTTTTTGTTCCCTTGTGTTAACATTGAAAATAATTTCCGCAATTAATTAATTTCAAAACAACAATAAAATAGGTAACAAATAATTTTGTTAGTTGGTTTGGTTATAGTTTGGTATTCTCAAAAATCAACAATATTATCTTCCACTAGACGCATTTATTTTTTTTTTTGTTTTTTCTTGTTTTTATTAGTAGGATAAAACAAAAGACAAAATTATATTAAGTCAAATAATAAAGTCAAAATAATTCCACCCTAAAATGGGAGTAAAGTTAAAGAACAGCACACAAAAAAAAAAAAAAAAAAAATGAAAAAACTGAAAAAAAATTGATTACGGTCAGACCACTAAAGGTGGGATTATCAAAATATTTTACCAATTTGAATCATTTTAGTATTTTTAATACTAGAATTTTTTTTTTTTTGTTGTTTTTTCTTTTAATTTTTTTTATTCTTTCGTTCGTTCAGTTATTCAGTCATTCATTTATTCATTCTTTCACCTGTCGTCTCAATAAGAAAAGCAACAAAAAAAAAAAAAAAAATGACAAAAACAAAAAGAAAATAAACAGAAAAGGATGGAATCATTTTTATTTTTTGTTTTTTTTTATAAAAGAAAAAAATACAAATATAGCCCAAAACAAAAAAAAAAAAGTTAAAATGTTTGTAATAAAGCTTATAGTAGATTAAAGTAATATAATAACCGTTATATAGTAGCTTAACAATAACGGTAAAGTTTAGAATGAAAATTTTTTAATAATAGAGGGAAATTGGGAAAAATAATACAAGTAACAAACTGAAAACTCTAAATTTTATTTACATTTATAAAATACCAAAAAAAAAAAAAAAAAAAACACAAAAACAAAAAACGATGAAATTATTATAGAGTATTTTTAAGATTTAAGATTTAAGATTAAAGGTGAAAGATTTTTATATTATTATTATTATTATTATTATGATTATTACTATAATGAATAAAACGGACGAAAGAAACAAAATAAATAAAGTATAAGATAAAAAAAACAGAAACAACAACAAAAAATGTAGGTATGAAAGGAAAAAAAAAGAGAAACAAAAAATTGAAGTTGATTAACCCAAGTTACACCCAGAACAAAAAAAAAAGGGACACATTATAAAAGTATTAAAAAGATTTTTAAAAATAAAAAAATAAAATAAATTGAGATATTCAACAGTCTTTGCAATATTATGGAATTAAATTAGATTAAATTTAAATTAGGGTTTATTTCAAATTTATTTTATGTTTATTATTTTATATTTATTTTCTGTTGTTATTTTCTGTTTTATTTTTTTATTTGTTTTGTTTTTTTTTAACCATAAAATTTAACTCATTCAAATTGACTTTCAGTGGCGGAATAGAATTTCAAAAAAAAAAAAATAAAAGAAAAGTAATTCTTTTTTTTTTTTTTGTATTTAATATTTGATAGGTATTTTTGAATATTTAAATTAGAGTTAAAAATTAAAATTCAATTATAAAATTAAGATATTATTTATACTTTGGTTTTTTATATTATTAAAAAAAAAATAATACTTAAATCCTTGAGACTAAAATTTATTTACCACATACCTTTAAAAGTAATTGTATAAAAAAAAAAATTAATATTTATTTTGAAAATTTTAAATTGTTGGAAAGAAGTTTTAGAATGTATCTAATGGTTTTTTTTTATATGATATATTTTTAAATTTATAAATAATTTGTTTTAAAAGTTATCTAATAAAAAGTACGACAGATTTTTCTTATCAGATAATCATAATAACCATTTATAAATTGCTTAAAATATGACATAAAAAAATTTGTCATCAGAGTATGTCACCAACTGGACATTGTTAACTAGAAACTAATAATGCTGATGAAACTAATAACAGCTGGTTACATGTTACAGTCAATAAAACGAAAGAAATCTAAAATAAGAAATCTTTAATAACACAAATCACAGAGTTCAATTAAATTTTTTTTCTAAATCCCTTTTTCCCCCAAGTCTCTCTCCGACATCCTTATCCCCTAAACCAAACTGTACATTTGTATCAAAGGTCCGAACCTAAAGTTTGGATTAAAAAGGAAATTCTTTTGGTTGGTTAAGGTTCACACTATCCGGAAGAATTACGGGCATTTATTCTGAGGGATTTTTGAAGTTTTCCATCGTCGCCGTAAAAAAAAAAACAAAAAAAAAAGACCAATGTAGAATAAAATACATTAAGAACAATTAAGTTGTTTAAAAAATACATGAACGAATAGATTAACATAATTTCATTAATTATCTTTTTTAAAAAGGAATCATTTGTTTTCATAAAAATTTATTATTAATTTCTAATATTATGGTAATTTAATTAAATTAAAACAGTTCAATTTTTTTATTATTTATTGTCTATTTATTATAACACATAAATTTAAAATGAATACAATGAAAAAGAAAAAGTAAAATTGTATATTTTAGATTAAGATTTATATTGTGTTAATATTATATTATATGGAAAAATAAATTTTCATTAATTTATTCATAATATTAACACCAAATTTAATCGGTAAAATAACAAAATAAATGTTTTCTTATTATAATAAACTTATCTTTTAAATTCAAAGTAATTTTATGCAGCAATCAATTTCAATTTAAAAATTTAATTTAATTTTATTAGCTTTTCCCTAATAAATTACATATTATTTATAATTTATAATTGAATAATGCTTAGGTTTTTATACCAAAAAGAATTTCTATTTGTTTTTTTCTATAATTTTCATTGCAGAATGATTTTTTCTTTCTCTTTTCCATTCCTAAAAGAAGCATAACTAGAGCATCCACTTAGTCAATCAGTATTCAAGTTTATGCTAAGTATGACTAAGTTTCAGTTTCTAGAATCATTTGTTTCACTAAACCGTTGATTACTCATAACTATTGTCTACAAGACTATAAAATGTATAAAATATCTATTATCTATCACAAGAACTATTTAAAATTTATTTTATTATATTTTGTAATATGATTTTAATTATAGGATATAAAATATATGTACTTATTTTGTATTTATTCATTTCATATTAATAATATAATATGATACCAGAGTCTCGAGTTATGTCGGCAATGTGCTACAGGAAAATGCAACGCAACACAAAAACAATATACAACTTGAAATATTTTTAATATTGTTTTTACATTCAAAGTTATTATAAATAAAACCAATATAAAATTAATTAAATATTAAAAATAATATTTTAAATTTAAAAATGTATATAAATTTGTTCAAAGGTAATACAATTTGAAATTACCTCTTGATCCATTGATTGTTTAATAGATATTATGATTGATGGCACAAATAAAAATTGCATATTTTCGCTTATATCGTCTAAATATCTTGAAGGTTCTGTTGCATTATCGAGCAACACCAATATTTTGGAAGTAAAATTTTCGACTTCACAGTATTTTTTAAATTTCGGTATTGCATAGTTGATCACTCAGTCCGAATACAAAACTTCAATAACCTATAAGCTTTTTTGTTTGCACAACAAAGCCCGGGAACATTTTTTTTTAATGACTCCCTTCAAAGCTGTCGTATTTTCAGAATGATAATTTAATAAAGACTTTAGTTTACAATCACCAATAGCATTATCTACAAGAAGTAATATTAATCGCTCTTTTCTTGGTTTGAAACCATATTATATAGGTGCTACCGATTCTTCTTTCGAAATATGTTATGTTATTTTTGACAAAAAAAGAAACAAAAACTTTATTAAATTTTTACTTTTTATAATCATAGATATATTTTCTAATCATTTTATAATATTTTATTATCATCATTCACTTATTTATATTTTTATGTTAGATAAATAAATAGTTAATTTAATTTGAATTTAATAAATTTCGAGTTACGTCCAAAAGACGATGTAATTCATAATATTATGGTAGTAAAATTTTTAGCGACGCAATTTAATGCAATTCTCGTATATCAAAAAAAAATTTATATTAATTTTTATTAATCTATATATGATCCAAACAGGGTTTAAACCCAAGGCCTTTCGAATGAAAGATGTTTTAACCATTATATACCATTAGCTGGATAAGTAAAGGTGCTGGAGCAAAAGTAAGGGTGAAATATTTCATTTACGAACTAAAATCATTTATTAATAATTATTTGTTCTCTTCAATATAGTAAGAATCTTCAAAACCTGATATTTTACTATTTTGGCGCCATATCTACCTATTCTGTTCTATTAATTAATTTATTTCATTATAAATACGAATAAGGAAACTAACCAAAAAAATTTTGTGTATTATTAGAAGTTATCACAGTCCACTTCATAAAAACGATTGTATTAATATAATGCATAATCTTATCATTTAAAATTAAAAATTAATTTTAATATCTTAAATAAAATATAATGACAGTAATTTCAATTTTATTTGTTTCTTTATTACTTCAACCATATTATAATATAATTAAAATTCTTTGCAGAAAATTATTTTTTCTTTTTTTTTTTACAATATTTTTATTTTGTTTTTATTTTCTGAAGAAATAATAATTACTAATTAATATAATTTTCGTATTCAATATGATAACTTTAATTAAATAAAAATTATATTCATATTATCCATATGCAATTCGATATCATAATAAAAAAAAAAAAATTAAATCAAATCCTAAGTTTATGTAAATACAATAATTTATAAATTAATTTTTATTAGTTATAATCCTGATTTTTAATACACCTATTTAGAATGTGTTTATAATATAATTTTATGATCGTTTAATAAAAATATTATTTTGATTATTCGCATATATTCCTTATATTATTTTTACCATTATTTTTTTTTTTATTAAATTGAAAATACAGGGTGATTATATAATAAATAGTTCTTAAACAAAAACAAGTAAAGATAACAGTAAGTCGATGAAACCAACTTATTTATACCCTACACCTAAAACATTCAAATTAAATTAAAAATCCATAAGTTATTTTAGTTAGGTATTTAATACAAGCTAAAAAAAATAAATGCTGTTACAACCTTTGTACAAAATTTCAGGTTTCTATCTTTATTAAATTCGAAAATATGATTGTTAGGTCTTGGGAAGTGTGTGAAGGTACGCGGACCACCACCCCAATTCATCTCAAATTTTAGAGACATCAACAGGGTAGAACATTCTTATATCAAATTTCAAGTTTATATATTTATTAATTTCGAAGATATGCTTGTTTGGTCTTAAGAGTTGTGTGGCAGATACCTGAACAACCATTCTAATTCATCTTAAATTTTGGACAAATCAGGGATTCAGGAAACAACACCCTTGTACCAAATTTGAAGTTTCTGTCTTTATTAATTTCGAAGATATGCTTGTTCGGTTTTGGGAGTTGTATGGGAGGTACCCGAACGACCACTCCAATTCCTCTCAAATTTTAGAAAAATCAGGGATTTAGGAAACAGCGCCCTAGTATCAAATTTGAAGTTCCTATCTTTATTAATTTCGAAGATATGCATGTTCGGTTTTGGGAGTTGTATGGGAGGTACCCGAACAACCACTCCAATTCATCTCAAATTTTGGACAAATCAGGGATTCAGGAAACAACACCCTAGTACCAAATTTGAAGTTCCTATCTTTATTAATTTCGAAGATATGCATGTTCGGTTTTGGGAGTTGTATGGGAGGTACCCGAACAACCACTCCACTTCATCTCAAATTTTGGAGATATCAGGGATTCAGAAAAACACACCCTCGTACAAAATTTTAAGTTTCTATCTTTATTAATTTCGAAAATATGCGTATTAGGTTTTGGAAGTTGTATGGGAGGTACTCGAACGCATGGTCCGATTTCGCCCATTTACAATCCCCGCCTTACCTTAGTCATTGTTAACCTACAGTATAAATTGCATCAAGATAGCACCATTATTTTTTGAGTTATCGTGCGTACGGACGGACGGACAGACGGACATCGCTAAATCGACTCCGGCGGTGATCCTGATTCAGAATATATATACATGTCTATACCTAACTCGCTTTCTTTTGGTGGTTACAAACACCATACCAAAGTTAATATACCCTATACTTAATGTGTAGGGTATAAAAAAGAAGAAAATTGTATTATATAATTTCAAAATTTCAGTGAGAGTTTTTATTATTGAAGTTGGCAACTCTGTAATATTTTTTTTTTTTTTGTAATGCATTTCTCTGCCACATAAATGTAGACAGGAAATTACAGAGCCTTTTCTGTACGTGTGTGGAATTCGAACCCACACTCTCTCGGTATATACAGCGCATTTTATACTCTCTTACCCACTAGGCCACCAAGGCCCCTCCATGTAATATTGCTGTTTTATTACATATTATAATATACATGCTGAATTTATATTTCTATTTCTGAACTTTTTTTAACTTTACTGTATTTTTATAATTACTGAAATTGTAAATTATTTTTCATTCTATTCGTCATTAAACTTCCATACAGATAAGTTCTTATATTTTATTTTCTTAATAGGGGTTATGGGATCAGCACACTCCCCTGCGCTATACCAAAATAATTTTAAGCGCCACGAAATAAAAAAATGAAGATTTATTCGCTTTATGTACAACTAAGTAGTCATTTTTCACGTATGTATGTCAATCTATAATTACTATTAAACACCTATGTATTTAATCAGTTTTTTTCATTAAATGGAGAAAAATACCATAAAATAGAATTAAAACACTTTTAGTAAAAAATAATGCACCAATTTTAATGAAATAAAATTCAAAAGAGAACTTTTCTTTTCGGGTTGCGGCTAAATTTTTTTTCGCCGAAATCAAAATTAATATATTTCCAAAAAAAAAAAAAATCAAATCAAATCCTAAGTTTATGTAAATACAATAATTTATATTTATTTATTTTGATTTGATCACTTATTACATTCAATTTAATAAGGGAACGAAGCTCGCCTTTTCTTACCAGATGTGAGGGGGAAAAAATATTATATAGCAATAAAATTTATTTGCGGTTGAGGCTCAATTTTTTTTTCGGCAACTTATTTTTCTTCACACAAAAACTAAAACTCTTCTGTATAGATATTTTTATTTTATTTATATTGTAATTTTGCAATAAAAATTTAATCTCTTATGTAGTATGAAGGGTTGGTGTACATGTTTGAAAAATTGGTGTTTAATGGATCGAAAAACTTTGGCGCTTTTTTTTTTATTAAAAAACAAATATTCAACAACATTTAAAGCCATTTTTGTTTAACTTTCCTAACGGTTTTTTTTTTCAATAGAAAGAGTATATTTTAAAAAAAAAATAGACAAATCGCTTGAATTTCGAGCGCTGGTCGGCGACACTGACTAGTTTGCTATTAATTGTCAAATTATCATGAAAATTATTATGAAAAAAATAGAGGTGCTTCAATAAATTTGAGTTGGTATTGAATTAAATTGAATATGAAAAAATTACTTGTACATTTAAACAAATAATAGATACTTATGCCTTACATAATAATGAGTGCATTAAAATATTAGTCGTTTTTTAAAATTTGAAACCAAATTTCATCAAAATTGTTTAGAAAACTTAACGATTTCTAGTTTTACAAATTTCGAAAATTAAAATTTTGTCTTAACGAATTCATTAACATTTTTCACTCTTTGACGTCTTCTTCATCTCGCCATAATTTTATTTAATCTTATACCTACTTATCGAAACTATTCCTTACTTATAGAAAGTATTCCATTCTAATACCAAGCAAAAAAACTCCATTTAATCAAAAATTATTTATTATAACTTTTGGTTATTTAAATAAAAACAAAAATAAGTAAGAAAAAATCTTTTTTTACATGTCACCCTGTATATGATGTTTAATATGTACCTGACATAAAAACAAACGATATACATAGTATATCTATATGTATTCAAATAAAATCAAAATATTTTATTTATTTTTATATGGCTACTATAATATATAAATATAATAATACCATAAAAATTAGAATAATGACGACGTGCTATGTATATATTAATATGTTACAAGCACACAAGTTACAATTTTTTTGTTTTTTTTTTTTTTTTTAGAGTTATTATATATTAACAATAATATATTATTATTTTACTTGTATATAATAATAATTGAAATCGATCCTGTTTTTTTTTTTTCAATTATTTTCAATAAATTTTTACTGCATTTTAACAATTCTATATAAAAAGAAAACATAAAAAAAATGAAAAAATTAAATAAAAATGTTTAAATAAATGATGAAAATATTTTTTTTTTTTGTTTTCAAATCGAATAAACAAACAAAAATAAATGTATTGGGAAGAATTTTCGTGCAACGTTCGATTTATATTTAATTTCCCAATACAGTACTGCTTGCTATACACACATTTTTTATTCTCAAATATTTCTTATCTAAACTATATACACTTTATTATATTACCATTATATATGTATATATATACGTATATATTTTAATAGTTGTGTTATGATGCATAGTGATTTTTCCCTTAAGAAAAAGCTTTAATAGTAAAAATAATTTTTCTTCTTCTACTTTCCTTTTTTTTTTTTCTCTGATTTTTTTTTAATATATAATAAGTTTTTCTTTCTTTTTCTCTGCTTGCTGTGGATTTTTTTTTGTTTTTGCCTTATGGAATTTATTTTTTTTTTCACATTTTGTTGTATGCCTTTATGTCATACTTTTTTGTGTTGGCCCTTGGAGATATCGTCATCCAAATATAGCACTTTTATATTATCTCTATTGAGCATTTTATTCTCTTGTTGTACTGTTGTTTTTCTTTTGTATGTTGTATCTCATTTTCTTTATCATATTTTTTGTAGTATTTTTATATTTTCTTTTTTTTTTTGCTTTTGCTATTGGTTCTTTGTTATTTTTTTTTTGTTTTTGCTTACGTTACTTTTCTTTTACTTCATTTTTACCTTGATTCGAACTTTCGAAGTTTATCAAGGGATTAATTTTATGCGTGTTAAACGAACATTTAAGTCAGATTGGATTAGTTTTTATTGTATAATTTCAAGAATTACGACTGGCTAAAAAAAAATAACCAAAAAGAAAAAATAACAAAATACAAATGGATTTATATTACAAGAAAAGCAAAAACAAAAAAAAAAAACAAAAAATAACAAATGAGAAAATTATTATAATAGAAGAATATATACATAAGTATATACAATTATTATTATAATACTACCTATATATAAAAAAAAATTAATAAATTCAGGTTACCAGAATATCTTACCAAAATTATAAGATAAATTCTTTATCTTGTTTTAACATTTCTGCAAGTTCTGCAATTAATAAAGTTTGATCTGTTTTTTTTTATTATATACGTTTTATATACGTTTTGAATAAAAATTTTAAATATATTGATTGTATTTTCGTTTATAAGTGTCATTTTCCTTAACGAACATTCATTTCATTCATTCATAACTTTGTCCACTATTGATATGAATAAAAAGAGATTGTTAACAAAATCTTTTTTGAACCAATTCTTCGGAGATTCTTCATTCAAGATATTTCTTTTCTTTCTCACCCCTTGATTCTTGTATTTTGATTTTAATAATGGAATACAGAAAACTACATTTTTATAGATTTTTCATTACATGGGTAAAGTATTTAAGTTTTTTTTTGTTTTGTCATTTTTATAATTTCTGTTGACTTTTACATTGTACTCAATACTTTTGCCTTCGTAATTCTATCGACCCAGCTAAAAGTATTCTTCTATATTTTGAGTATTCTTCTATATAACAATAGCTCAAAAACTTTTAATTTATTCAGAGAAGATTCTGTTAGCTTTGTTGCTTCGACACCACATAGGAGCATACATTATAACATAATATATACCATCTTATCATTTGTATTCTTAACTAAAAGCTTAAATTGTGGTTGCAATATATCTTTTTTTCATATTAAAGAAGATGGGTAGCTTTCAGAATTCTGAATTTAATTTTGGGCGAAAGAATTCGATTTTCAAAAGCTGCATCTAAGGTATGTTTTTTTGCTAGCACTTTTTAACGTAATGTTTCCCTTTTCAATTAGAACGTTAACTGGTATCTCATGTTTACTTATGATCATATTTTGTATTTCTATAAAATCTTAATGTATATATAACTTGAGATTATTAAAAATTTAGTTCGTCAAAAAATGTAATGAATTAAGTTAATTGCAAATATATAATTCAACATAGTTTTGTTATTTAACACTTTAACTAGCAAAAGTTTTCTTTTCACTGAAAATTTAAAAAATAATTTTATGAAATGTAATAAAGTGAACAAAAACTTTACTGTTTAAAAAAAAAATCCCAAAATTTAGATTTTTGTACTTGAAACCATTTAATTGAAATACCAATTTATTGTAATTAATGATAGGATAAAAATTTGGTATAAAAATATTTTGTAATAAGTCATTTTGTCAAAAAGAGTTCAGTTATAGGTAGGTTTGAACATTTTCATCTAATTTTTATTTAATTTCTGTCTACTTTTTAATTATTTCAAATTAAATTTTTATAAAATTAATTGTTTTTTAAATAATTTCAATTCCAAAATTTTTAAAAATACTTTTATTTTATCAAAAGCTTAAGCTTATCAAAGCATTATTTTAGCTTTTTATTAATTTACTATGGTAAATTGAATGTTCAAATCTAAAAAATCATTTTAAATACATATTTTTGCATTAAGCTATACGAATTTGAAATTTGAGAAACAATTTGACACCCGGTGACAAAACATAATTTTAATATAATTGCGTCAAAAAAAGGTAAAAAAAAAAAAAGTTAATGAAATTAACAAAATTAATTATTTCTTCAATAACATCCAGAATCAATTACAAATATTTTTACAGAATAGAAGAAAATTGTATGGACATATAGATTAGGTTTACAGAAATATAGATACGAAAATATAGGTTCTTAAAAAAACTGATATCAACACAGACTATATATTTGTGTCATTAAAGTCTATGACATCAGAAAACAACAGCTCAAGACGTTATTCTCATAACTATACTATAAATTTTTGAATATCATCTTCAACTTTTTTTTCTGATTTCACATATTTAAATGATACAAATATTGCCTACCTATTATATGTTTAGATGTATTTTTTTTTTAAAAAAAACCTTAATTTTAAAAATATAATTTTAAAAATGATTTATAAAAATTTATTTTTTACGTTTTAGTTTAGATGCTATGTATAAAAATTTTCTTTTTTATTTTCATATTTATTGTTTTAATGCCCTATGCTTCCTTATCCTTATCCTTATAAGGAAAGGGAAAAAAAAAACTCTTTTAATATGTGCCCAGTATTAAAAATCTAAAATTTTTCTTAATCGTTTTCCATTTTTCCGTAATTATTTCAATGCTCATTATAATACAATCAATTAATGTATTTTCATTCCAATACAAATTATTTTTTTCACTTTTAATCATATCATACTATTAAAAAAATACAAAATATATAATGACTTTAAAGTTTAAAATGAGTCGAGAACATAGACGCAATCATAGCCATTATATAATTAAAGAGTTAAGCTCTCTTTCTATCTTAAATCATAAATTTTTAATTAAATATTTAATATAATATAATGAGTAATATTCAAATTAATTATTAAATTATTACTTTCATACATACTTTTATAAATTCTGAAAAAAAAAAAAAAAAACAAAAGAAAACTTTTTTTTATAAATTAAATTTTTAAAAACTTTTTAAATTTTCATTATTTTTATAATTCACAAATAAATAGAATATACACGTCATATTAAAATTATTTTTTTATAAAAAATTAAAAATATATAATTTTTATAGACATTGGTCACCCTCCTATTAACTATAATAATATATAAATACCTATATAAGAATTTATTTACATATACATATAAAAAAATATATAGGAATTCATTCACATTATTTTTATCCTTATGATATTACTGTAAAGAATAAAAAAACAACAAAAATTTTCTTCTTCATAATAATTTTTCTTGTTTGCTATTGTTTATTTTTCTTGTTGTTATTGTTGTTGTTGCTTTTTAATACTAAACAACTTCGTCAACATTAAAAATCTATGAAATTTATTATGGAAAGTTTTCTAGGTAACACAAAAAAAAAAAAAAAAAAACAAAAACATCAAAAATACCATAATAATATTATAAAAACAACCAAAAAAAAAAAAAAAATCTAAAATTATGTTGTAAGAATAAAGATAAATGGTTTGTCCTATTTTCTTTTGTGTAAATGACCAGATATACCAGGTATACCATAATTTACAAGATTTTCACTGTTGTAGGTGTTATTGTTTTTAGGTTTTTTGCTTTTGCTTGTTTTTGGTTTTTTTTTTTTTTTTGTTATAAATTTTTCTATTTGATTGAATTAATCTTTCATTCCACATTGAATTGAAAAGGTGGTGGGGTTGGTTAATGAAAAATGAAAAGATAAATAGATGGTTTTGTAGGAAGTTTTACCTTAATAAGTTTAATACATGTTGCGTTTTTGTTTTTTTTTTTTTTGTGTTTCTTATTATTTTGTTAGTTGTGTTTTAATTCAATATAAAATTGATGGTAATTGTGGGTATATATTTTTTTTGGTTTTTAAAGAACATATAAATAGAAGTATAGGTAGCCTAACAAAATATAAAAAAGATTTTGAGATTTTTGTGATATCAAGATTTCAAGAAGTTTTATATTTTCCATTTTCTTTTTCGATTTTCAAGATTGATTTAGATGAATTTTTCTTTTTTTCTTTGAGATTTTGAACAACAAAACAAACAAAAAAAAAAAAAAACAGAATTATAATATTAAATTGAAACATGAGTACGAATATAGTAAAGAATATAACGAAGGATAAAATAAAATACAAGAAACTTTTCATTATATTTGTATATTGTTTTTTTGGTTTTTGGAAAATGTAGATATAGAAAACTTTTCTGTTTTTTTTTTCCTTTTTTCTTTTTATAATATTTGTCAACAAATAATCGCACATTGCTTTTTAAATTGTGATATTATCAAAGATATATTAAAGCTAAATCTAATTGAAAATGTCTTTATGGTTATACTGAAGGACATTATTTTGGTTTGAACTGTGATTTTTGTTTTTGTTTTTTTTGTGTTTCTTATTTGTCTTTAAATAATATATATATATTATATATACATTAGAAATTTATTTGTGTGCTTACATACATATATACATAGCTATGTATTTAAAAAAAAGAAAAATTCGGCAAAATGTTTATGTACTTAATGAATTTTATTTTATTTTTTTTTTTTAAGTTTAATTAAAGAAACGAAAGTTATAATGTAATTAAAGTATTATAAATAATGAAAAAGTTAATCGAAAAATGTATATTTTTTTGATTTTTAAGTTTTTTTTTTTTTATTTTAAATTTTTTTTAATTTAGTTGAAATAGAAGAAACATTTTAAATCGATTTTAAGGTACAAATAAATTAAGAAAATTAAAAAAAAAAAAATTCATTTAGATTTATTATGTATCTATATTGGCTCAAATAATAGTCGTGTGAACATAAAATAAATAGCACGGGGTATTAAAATATGCTAAATTTATGATATTTTCAATAAATTTTTATTATTATATTATTGAAATATTTTTATAATACATATTTATATAATTTTATTTCTTTTCAGTTCCTTTAACGACTGTAGAAGGTGTATTAGGACGTCAA
The DNA here is from genome assembly GCA_947095535.1 of Poecilobothrus nobilitatus. Classification (NCBI taxonomy): domain Eukaryota; kingdom Metazoa; phylum Arthropoda; class Insecta; order Diptera; family Dolichopodidae; genus Poecilobothrus; species Poecilobothrus nobilitatus. Next base: position 319,058,628 of record OX352772.1, on the reverse strand, counting down.
GCAATGTTACCATGTGACGTAACTCCAATGGAGCGAGATGATGCTGTTTATATGGTTCTATGGTTTCGTGAAGGCGATGGTGAACCATTATACAGGTATATTATATACTTAAAGTATTTATACATATTATAACAATTCTATAATATTAATTTAGAGAAAATAAATGTTTATTTTCTTATTATTCCCATATGTCACGAACGCAATTCCCGCAACTTTCAGCGTATATTAAATTTGCTATTATATTTCTGACATTTTAAACGAGACTAGATAGATATGAAAAAGTATATTCTTGCTTATCAGGATCAAGTTCTGCGCCGATGTAGTATAGGATCTAGGACCCATTATGTAATATTTACAATTTCACCTTTGATTGTGCTATTGAAATTGAGCAAATTCGAATGGCTGCCATACAACTTCTGTCTTCAATCAAAAATAACTATATAGTGTCTATAAAAGCTAGTTAAAGGTTTAATGCAAGTTATAGGTTCAGATAGTTGTGAATTTATATCTTCATATTTTGGTACTTAATAAGGCTAGACATCTGAAATCTTGTAAAATAAAATTCAGTTTTATAGTAATTGCTTGTGTAAAATTTATAGTTAGTTTTGTGCAACGGGATTGAGTAACTGTCATAAATTTTCAAACTTTACATACAAAATATATCTAGGTAAGTACTTAATTAAGTCAGATACCTGAAATTTTTTTATATGAAGATCACATTTAATGATAACAACATATTTTAATATATTTTTTCGGATATCCTAGTCAATTATATTATATACACTTACTGTTATTCGTTTTATTTAAAACAAAATCTTTTAAAAATTTAAATTATTCAAATCAAAGTTAGGATAGGTTATTAAAGTTATTATTATACAAAAAAAATAAACAAACTAAATATAATTTAATTAAATTATAATTATTTAAAAAACATGTATGCAGCTACCTATTTATCACATTTCAAATAAACTATTTCCTGATAATGGATAAAAATATAACAAATCGAAAATTTTTAATTTGAACTTTTTTGACGTATGCCGGATCTAAATAACATAAATTTTTGAAAAGTTCAAAATTATATTTTTTTTTTTTTGTTCTTATTAAATTATATACCTACCACTAAAACATAATTAAAAACAAAAAAAAACTAACAATTAAATAAAACTCTTTCAAAACTGTTATATTTCAAAATTATAATGTCATATCAGTCATATTTTTTTATTGTATATGTATCTATAAAAACTATAACCCTTTGAAAATTTTATTCCAATTAAATTCTAATTTCACCTGAGAATTTATATGATCTATACTATAATTTTCATTTTTAATTATACTCATACATACATGCATATATAGGATATTATGTATAACCATAATATCTACATATATTAGTTATGATTTTTTGGTATAAATTTAAAAACTTATAATTTATTCTGTTTTCATTATTAGAACAAACATAAAATTATTTCCTCAAAAATTGATTTTTTTTTTTTTTTTTTTGTGAACCCAATAAAATATACTTATTATATTATTTTCATATTTTATAACCTAGATATGTACATAATATATATACAAACGATATAAAGTATATAATATCTATGTACTTACAAAAAATTCACGTGTTTATGTTATTTAAATCATAAGTAAAGGCATCAACTATTCATAAATAATACATAATATTTTAAAAGCTTTTAAAAACAAAAAAATAAACTTTAATTTTTTAGGAGAAGAAAAAGCGACAAAACACACAATATTATAAAAAAAAAACTAAACACACACACAATATTATAAAAAAAACTAAACACACACACAATCATAAAAAAAAGTCAAAATATTTTCTAGAACACTTAAAAAATACACGGATTTCTTTAAAAGGTTATAGGATAGTTTAATAGATAAATTTTCGAATAAAATATTTTTTGAAAAACTTTACTGTTATTATAATAACAGTAAAATGTTTTTTTTATATATATGTACATAGATACTTAAAACTTTAAATGTATCTTTTTATTATAGAAAATTTTTGAAGTGAAAAAATATGAAAATCAATACAAATATTTTTCTTCTACCCTAGCCAGAGTATAGTGACTGTGGCAATATACATAATACAATACAATAAAATAATTGTTAAATTAGATTTAGAATACAAAATTTTTTACCGTTAATTTAACTTAAAATATGTGTCAACAATATCAATATTATCCAAGGTAACAGGGATGACATTTTTTTATTTTAAGAGTTGAAGAACGAAATTCAACACTACTAGACGACTTCTCAGTAGGTTTATAATCCTGAATTACTTAGACAACTTCTGAATTAAGCTTTAGTTTCGTTTTACACTTATATGAAATTCATAATAAACATAATCTGTGAAGTATAAGACTGATTGAAAAAAATGTTCCGTAAAACTCTTTTTTCTTAGTGAAATTGTGAAAAAGGAAAAAAATGTTTGATGATAATTGTTGATAAATTTAATTTAAATAATTTTATAATATTTATTATAACCATATTTGCGTTTTGGATCATGACCAAAAAAAAAGCAGACAGACAAACTTAAAAAAAATATCATTTTCATTTTAAAAAATTTGAAATTATTCAAACAAATTTGTTTTTAAAGAAAGATAAGTCAGAAAATTTTGAGTTTTTTTTTTTTGTTGTTTTGTGTTTATTTGTGGGCCAAACCATAAAATCTCAATCTAAAAACATAATTGAGATATTATAAACTAATCTCTTATATCCTTTTTACTTTACCATAATGAAATTTCAAAAGTAAAAACAACAATATACGAGTATATTGGTACAAATTTATACTAACAAGAAAAAAAAAAAAAGAAGCAAAATAGGTACTCAGAAAATACCCCACACATGTGCAAACATTTAATAAACATGCAAACAAATTTGTGTTTTCGTTTTGAATTTTTCTTTTATTTTATTAAAAGTATCTATATTAAGTTTTTATTTTTATTTTTGTATTAAAAAGCAAAAAAAAAAAATTATTTTTGTGGTATTTATTTCATGTATGTATCTTACAAATAATATTTACAGTATTTACTGTTATATGTTATACATTTTATTTTGTGGCTGGTACGTGCGTGGGAAATAATTGATGTTTTCATATCATAAAATTTCACGTAAAACTTATTTTTTTTTTATGTTTTGTTTGTTTTTCTTCTTTTTTTTTTCTTGTTGTATAATGAGAAATGAAATGAACCATTTTTTTGTTTACATCAGAGACCAATATCAAGGTCTATAAACATATCCGGGTATCCTATAGGCATAGTTTTTGTTTAATTAAATTGTTATGTATTAATAATGTAGGTATTATGTATATAAATATGTAAGGAGTTTTACTAAGATTTTCTTTGATTACAAATTAGAAATTTTAAATAATTTTAAAAATATTAAAAGGAGATATGTATTAATTTTATTGAATCATCAAAAATTTATGAAATGATATTGTCAATATTCTAGAAAAATAAAAATTTAAATATTCTTAAAGTTGAATATTTTTTTTATATTTTGTGTAAAAGTTTTGTGAAAAAAAAATATTAAAATTTATTTATAAGTAGTCCTTGAAGATATTCTCTCTAAGAGCAAAAAAGACATAATCGTCTTTAAGATCGGCTGCGAGCGTCCGATTCATTATCACATTTTTACTTTTGTTAACCGATACTTTAATTTGTAATTTACTTGCATTTTGAATAGTTTGACTCCCCTCAGTTACTCATACATAGATATATCATAATGTGTTTTATTTTTATTAAGTAGATTAGCTATAATCATTTTATCACCAACATGGTAAAACCGAAATTTAATTACTTTGAGAGATTTATTTATTGAGAAATTCTAGAAAGAGCACAAACGATCAAGAGAATGCTGTACTAGATTCAAGAAGAGTGCTATAGTTAAGGTTAAAAATGCAGACAAGTACTTTAAGCTTTAAATTGAATCATACTGCCTTGTAAAAAATCCAAAAAGGGTTTTTTGAGCTATTAAATAGTGTCAATTTCATGAAACAGTAAAACAAGTCATGTAAAATTTTAATATTTAAATGTTCACTTTTATATTATCTAACTTTTAAAAATATGATCTGCTCAATTTTCAAATATTGCAAATATATATATTGAACTATAGCAAATCTATATTTTCAATATTTCTATTTTTGGGGCAATAAACTGGGACATTTATTCTGAAGTTAAACCTTCTTTTCAATCTGATATATTTTATTCCTCCGAAAATTATAAGAATCTAGTGAATTTGGAGCACATATTATGAGAGAGTAAAATTTGATTTCCAAATTGCAAAAACAATTTTTCATTTATTATTTTTCAAATTTTTTTTTTTTTTCTTTTGGTAAGGATGGAGAGAATAATCCAAAGATACTGTTCGTCACAAAGTTATGTGTCACTTTAATTCACTAAAAACAACAACCTTATCTTAAAAAATTAAAACTGATCTTAAAGAAAAAGCATTAATTAGAAAAATATATTTATTAAAAACTGAATTATAATTATTATAGTTAATTAAATTTTTTTTTTTTAAAATGCACTAAAAATTCATGATGGGACAAACAGAAAAAATACTATCGCTTTTAGAAAACCTAACAACTCTCTAATAATTTTTATAATTTTATATAATATTATTATATAATACTTACTTAAAGCATTTAATTTGAATTTATGAAAAAAATACTTTAATAAAACTCTTGAATTCTTTTTCAAACTTATCTTAAATTATATTTGAAATTGAAAATGACGGTACTAGCAGATTCTATCAAGAAGAAAAAAAGATTCCACGTTACATATACAAAAAATGTACGTGGGGCTTTACTGCGAGCAAAATGTGTGCACTTAGGAGCATATTACTTTACCGAAGATGAAATGTTAGCAATAAATGCTATACAGATCTTTACTTTCTTAGAACCAGTAGGTCTGATAGAAGTATTATAAGTGGATCCAAAATTTATAATACGTAGTAATAACACAGGGAGAGCACAACAGATCTACATAAAAAGGTCGCAGTATCACTTTCATATGCCAATAATATAATCTAATCTAATGTAATCTAATGTAATCCATTAATACAAAACTTATAAAACTAACAATATATTTTTTTTTTTTTGTTAAACTTCTTAACTTATTTACGAATTTACTAAAAAGAAATTGTAAAGATACGGATTCTTTTCAAATACGAAAGTGATGATTTTTCATAGAAATTTTTACTAATTCCTATTCAGTTTCCCGAAATCCACAATCCAAATAAAATAAAAGGTAATAAAAAATTCAATATGTACATGAAACAAAAATTTTCTAATGTAAATATAGCTATATTTTAATAGAATCCTATAATACGACCTGTAGCATCTCTTTTTAAATTCATATTGTATACGCATAATTCCACATATTTATGAAAATACGTGTTTTTTTTTTTTTTTTTGAGATAAAAAAAAAAAATTTACAAGAAGAAAAATAAATGGTTTTTTCTTTGATCGTGTGATTTGATAAAGACAAGAGGCAAAAAAATAAAAACAAAAAAAAAAAAAAATCTTAAAAATTATTGTTGTGGAAAAAAGAAAACACAACAGTAAAGAAAATCTCAAATTTTCTCTATAACTTTTTACTCCAAAAAAAAACTTCAGACCAATTCAGTTCAAGTCAATTCAATTTCAATTGAAATATATTTTGAATACAGTTTTTATATGTAAAATCCCAGCCAAAAGATACAAAATATTTTAGATTTATTTTTTTTTTATATTTTTTTTTTTTTTGTTTCAAGGGTATTTTGTGAAATAAGTTGTCACTGTTGAGGGTTATAAATTTTATGGTACTGTTTCCTTTTGCAACAACAACAACAAACCAAAAAAAAAAAAAAACATACACATTTAAAATCAATTAATTTGCTTGAAATATAGAACTTAAAGGCTAATATATTTTATCTGTATATATATATATATATATATAAATAAATAGATATAAGATCAGATACTTTATTATATTTTTTATTATATACTTGTGTATATAATAATAATATGTAAATGATTTATTTAAAATGGTGAAGATTTTGATCGCATATACAAAACATATTTTTAAGGAGTTATTCATTCAGTAGATGTGACTCTAAAAAAATTTGTTTATTAGATTTAAATTAGAAACACGTGATAGTCCTCTTAATATTTCGAAATCATTTTTCATAGAGATACATATTATATAATATAATAATATATAGTATAGTATAGTATAGTAGTATATATAGAAACTATATAAGGCAATAAATTATTTGTTTTTGTTTTTGATTTAAATTAGAAGAAAGAAATATAATTGATTATGCAGGAAGGAAATTTATTTAAATAAAAATAGGTGACAAAAAGGAAAATCAACAGACAATTTTCATTTAATGTATATACAATATATGAAAGGAAACGGAAACTGTTAAATAAATTTATTGCATATTATGATTTTAAGAAAAATCAAAAAAAATAAATAAAAAAAACTGAATTAAAATTATGATAAAATTTCTCTTAAATCCTTATGGTATAATTTAAAAATCTATATTGAATTTTAGTGATATGGAAATTTTTAGTTAAATTTAAAAATTATTATTTTTAAAACCATTATATTTATCACCATATACCATTATACAATCACTTTTAAAATATAAACTAAATAATTTTTTAGAAAATTTAAAATTTATTGTGCATTAATCACCTTTGTTCAACATTTTAAAAAAGCAAAACTTTGTTCCAAATCATCTCTAAGATATAAAATTTATATATAGAAAATAAGATCGAGTACATGGGATTTAGATTATTGGATTATTATTTTTAAGGGTGTATAATTAACATTGTGATCTATTGATGGAGATCAATTGTGACCCCTTGAGTCCCCTCTATTAGTGCATGTTGTGGATTTTGCCTTCACTTATAATACTTTTGTCAGTCATAATTTCTCTGAGAAACTAAAGATATGTATGCGGGTTTATTTTTAGCAAATCACCTTCGGTAAAGTAATATGTTCCGAGATAAAGATATATCTCACTGGTAATAAAACTCTACAGTTTTAGAGTATGTTGTGCCGCAGAGGCTCTTCTTTTTCTTAAGAGAATCTGAATAAACCGTCACTCTCTTTTCTAATTTTCTTTAGGTGCTACTTCAGCGGGCAGTATTCCAAATGGAAACTTGATCGAATTCTCAGTTAATTTTGACTGGATCGTATATGAGTTTTTCATACTTTTTTCAGTTACGAAAAGGTCCTTAAATTTTTTGACCCCGAATTGTTCAAATTTTTGTGTAGATTGCTCCTACAGTTTTTCTCTACGAATTTTAAGACTGTTTTTCAGCTCTAGTTCCTACAGTTTTCCTCTACGATTTTATAGCGATTATTATATTTTAAAGCTATTATTATATTTCTATACCACAAAAGCTCACGTTTTTGCAAGTCGATACAGTCCCTGATTGCACTCTATACCGAGAAGTATGGGATACTGTCTCTGTCAATTATCTTGGAGAGAACCTCATAGAGACAATATTATAATTAATTTAAAAATATTTTTTGTAAATCAATTAAAATTTAAAATATCTGAATAATAAAGTGTACTTAGATACAAAAATATTCAAGATCAAAACCATATTCCCTTATTATTTCATTATAATAGGCGGGCCACGTGCAAGATCATTGACTATATTCCGCGTAACGTAGATTATTCGATGTTGAAATTTGATAGGCATATACCAGAAAGGGACAAAAACATTAGTAGAAATTATTGGTGGTTAGAAAACACCTACATAGAAGATTTAAATTATTTTTAATTATTTAGGATAAGTAGGTTAGCATAGGGTAAATTAGATTAGATTTATAGGTTAAGATAGGTTAAGATAAGTTAAGTTTTTATTTTAAAACTCAATAGAAATAAATTTGGATTTTTAAATAAAATTTTTACCAAAAAATAATAAATAAAAGGATGTAAATTACCATGGAACATTTAAAGATTTATTGTAATATTAATATATAAAACCTAAAATTAATACAATAAGAAATCAGGCCATCTTAAAATTAATTATTAAACAAAGAAGTAAACTGATATTTTTAAATTTTTTTTTTGTAAGTTATATTTATCAGATCTAAAAAAAGAAAAAAAAAAAAAAAAAATATACAAAAATATTATTTATTTCGAGGGCCTCGGTGGCCTAGTGGGTATAAAATACGCTGCAAACACCGAGGGAGTATGGGTGTGCGTTTACGACATTTACAGCCACTCCTGAACAGAAAAGGCTGTGTAATTTCCTGTCCACATTTATGTGTCAGAGAAATCCATTAAAAAAGAAAATTATTTATTTCTAAAATTATCTTGTAAGTAATGGAATTAAAAGGGTTAAAAGTGGAAAAAAAAAAGAAAAGGATTTGTATAGAAAGAAAATTTCTTTTAAAGAATTATGAAATAAGAATTTAAGGATTAACATAAGTTTAAGCTCATACTTTTCTTTCTTTTTTCTTGTAGAATTATTTATTAATTCTATTATATTTTGTATATTAATTCCTTTTTTTATATACAATTTTAAATCTTAATTATAAAATGTAAAATTGATACGAAATAATAAGCTTATTCTATATTATTTTAAATCAGATTAATTAGAATATAATCAGTATTTTTTATATAATATGATTTTTTTTTTATTTATAATTACTTTTGTAATTTTAATTACAAATTCAAATTTCATTTAACCCATTCTAATCCGATGAGAATTTTGATTTTATTTATAATATATCTATAGATCAATTTTTTTTTTTTTTATTATATTTCGTGATTTTGAAGGATTTTATCATTTTGTCACTTACACACATGTATTGATACATACATAATTATCAAATATTCTGTATTTGTAAATTCAATGCAATTATTCGAAATTTTCATATGTATAATTAAAAAAAGTTCAAACACATCAAAAAAATATAAATAAACCATATCAAATCCAAAAAAAAAAAAAAACAAATATCCTATTATATAAATTAATAAACGATTTTTAATTTAAATATTCTTTTTGAAAAAAAAAAAAAAAAAAAACAAATTCTTATTAAAATTTTGCACCAACAAAAAAAAAGATATTGTTTTAAAGAAATATTTATAACCTAAAATACAACCTACTGATTACTTTTCAACACATTAAATTTACTTATAAGATAAATTTCACGGGATATACATTATATATATATATATATATATATATATCTATAGGTATATAGATGAATAGTTAATAAATACTTGTATTATAATTTTCTTTTTTATTCAATGTACTGTGTATGTGCCTTTCAAAACGCAAAAAAAAATGGTTATTTTATATTAAAGCAATTCTATTATAGTAAAGTAACCATTATTTTCCTTTTTTTTCGTTGTTTTTTCTTTTTATTTTTTTTGAGTTTTAAATAAATATGAATGAGCTAGTTGTGTGTTTTTCGTTTTTTTTTTTTTGCATCATCTATAAAAATGGTAAAAACAACAAAAAAAAAATAATAAATGAGGCTTCTAAACATAAAAAAAAAAATAAAATAAAAACAAATAGAAAATTTGATCTATAAAAAAATTTCTTTCAAGGTGGAAGCAATATATTTATCTTCTATCTTTTATTCTTATTTCTATTCTATTTTTTATCTTGTTTTTTTTTCTTTTTTTTTTTTTGTATATCTATACTATACATGATTATCTTATTCTGATAGAATGACAAGAATCATTTATAATATTCCATGTTTATAAGTAATATAAAACCTTTAATATTATTATATACGTATAAGTATATGTATATTATAGATCCTCTGCAAACATAATAATTTGCTGCAACCCACTTACTTATACGTTATTATTATTATTATTATTATTATTATTAATATTATCATGGTACACAATCTAAGATACAAAAACATATTAAAAAAAAAAATCATTATCACACCTTTATATGTAAATATGCAAAAATATACATATACACCTTATATACATACATTTAATTTAAATAACAGATAGTAGATACCTACTTTTACTTACATATAATAATACAGATATGCATTTTAAATAGAGCACATTATTCAAGGATGTTTTTTTTTTTATTATCTTTTCTTCAAAAATTTCAAAACTTAAGATAAATTTCTTTATCTTTATACTAACATCATCAGCTTTCATAATCTACCTATATATTTTACCGAAATAAAAAAACAAAAAAATGGCATCCTCTCATCACAAAAAAATAAAATATTATAATTTTTAACCACGATGTATCTAAGAAAATTATGCAAACATGAAAAATAAAAATTGAAGAATAGCAATATATTTACAACTATATAAATGATTAAATATCTAGAAAAAAAAAAAAAAACAAAAAGAAATTTTTTTTTTACCTCTATTATATAAGTTGGTACACATAATCATGAAAAATAATTCAAAATTTTCTTTGGTTATGTTTTTGTTTTTTAATTTTTGTTTTTTTTTTTTTGAAAGTTTTCATCCTTAAAACACGTTTGTCATATATTATGAAATGAATACTGTTCAACATAAGCTGATGCATAAATTATAAAAATACAATACAAAGAATATATGAAATTTCATTAATAAATTATTTTTAAGGATAATCATAAAGTATATTTAGTAAGAGGCGTATTCTAGGCTTTTCATAAGTTTTTGGAATTTGTTTTTAGAGTTGCAATATACTATTTGTCAAATGTACGTTCCAAAGTCTACATAATTTACTCTATTATTAATTTTTGAAAGTGTACGTTAAAGTTGGGTGCCAGAAAAATCAAATGGTAAATACCAAATATTTATATTTAGATAGAACTGGGAATTTTTTTTTTATTTTTTGAAGCATTCATTCGAGACAAGGAAATTACGCATAGTCTTTCCTTTTCAGGCGTGGGTGTAAATGTCGCAAGAGAGAATTTTTCTTACGACATGGTTGGAATTCAAATCCACATTCCCTCGGTGTTTACAATCCACTTAGAGTTCCTACCCACTAGGCAATCGAGTTGCCAAACAAAAAATTAAATAATAAAAAATTTTAATTAGATGAGAATTTTGAAATTTTCTAGGTATATAGGTATATATATATACATTATAATATATTTATTTATTTATATATAGATATGGTTGTAGGTGACAAAAAGGATTAGAATTGAAAATTACTTTTCATTTTTTAATCGAACATATATACATCCTACAAAAGATTTAAGCTCGCTATTTTTTATTCATACAAAACGGTTTATAATCAATCGATTCTAAGAATTCTAATCCTGTTATCTCAATAATAATAATATTATCTTATAAATTCTTATTTCTTTAAGAAAAAAATATTTAAATTTGCATATAATGAGTAGTAATGTTATTTCTGCAAACTTAGTTATATTCGCCTAGAAATATGCAATCAATTTTAAATATTTTTTTCTTTTAATACAAAATGCATCGTATGGGTTGCAAGATCACAACCATGTCCCCCTATTATTTCATTATTATAGACGAACTACCATGCAAAAAAATTGAATTTAATCCTACTAATATTAATCCCCAAGACCTGAGATTTAACACGCATATCTCCTACAAGGATACTATAAATAAAATAAATGTTTGGTGGTTAGATAGAGCATAGTATATTGCATTAACAATATACAAATTGGTTTTAGGAATTAAATTAGAATTTTGTTAAGGGAGTATGGGTTCAAAACCTGCACAGGTAGCAAGTTTTATTAATTGAAAGCAAACCCCCTTGTTACCAAACTTAGTGTAAATATATAATATATAATATAAACAAAATAAATAATATTAGTGTATAATTTAATAGTAGTATTCGAGCTGTAATAGCCTTAGTGACCGATGGTTTTGAGATATTGCAATCCTATGTGATTTATAATATTAATATAAATAAATAAATAAATACATCGTATACGTAAATATTTGATAAGAGCAAAAAAGGTTGTTATGATTATTATTAAAATGTTTCATTTCAATAAGTAATTTTATTTTTTAATCTTTTATTTTAAATCTTTAATTTTAGTTGCATTAAAATTTTAATAAAGAATTATGTTTATAGTTAGTTTATTATTAAAATATTCTTCATACTTTTATATATTTGTTTATCAAAGTTTTAATTGTGTCGTTTTGCTAAATTTAAAAAATTTGCTATACCCAAAATTTTTTAAATAAACTTTCAAAACAGGATTACCCTAAAAAAACAAAAAACTAAATAAAGATAACTATTTTTTTGTTACAAAATTTTCTTTTTATACTTACTGAAAATATGCAGATAGATGCCAACTATGTTTAGCCAAATTTTTATACTAAGATTATACATAACAGTAACAGATTTTGTATTATATATAAAAAAAAAAAAGCGTATAAGAAAAAAAATAGTAAAAAATATAATAGAAACCCAACGCAACAGTATTTTTTATAATAATAAGAGTAACATTTTTTTCTTATTTTTAAAATTTTTACTAAAAACAAAATAACTATTACAGTAGGAAAATATAATATGAAAAACACAAAAAAAAAATTATGACAATAACGGTTAGGATACAAGTTACCTATATATATTTTACCTTTAAAGTACATGCACCTAATCAATGCCAAAAAATAAGAAAATATGTTTGTTTGAGTACAAAAAATATATGATACAATGAAAGTGAGAAATAAAACGAGAAAGACAACAACATTTTTGTTTTTTTAAAGAATTTTTTTTTTTTTTTTGATATTTAAGTAGCAAAACTGAAGTTACTTCTTACATAAGGAAAAAAAAAAATAAATAAATATTATATATGAAAATATTATAATATAAAAACAAGGAAAAAAAAAATGAGGAGCAAACACTTTTTTCTTTAAGAATAATATAACAGAAAAAAAATATATAATAAAATAACTTAACATAAAAGAGCAAAAAAAAAAAACAGGATAGATAGAAACAAACACACAAAAACAAATAAAATAACAAAACACAAAAATATTTACAAGTTACCATTAAAGATTCACTTTTATATACATACATATATGTATGTACTCAACTATATATACATTGTAAAGAATATCTATTATCTTTTTATAAATTATTATTATCTACACATATATATATATATATATATATATATATAGTATGATGTTGATTTACATTTATAGATATCGCGACTGATAAAGTTCTAAAAGATGATATCAAAATTGTGCAGATTTTTTTTTTTTTTTGATTTTTTTTTCATTGTTTTTTTTTTTGTTTTTATGAAATTATGCGAAAACTGTTCACAAATAATTTTTCTTTTCTTACTCCAACACAATATAAAATATGAAGTTGTCTTTGAACCATCAACAAGCAGTCAACATTATATTTTCTATCTAAAGATACATGAACAAAATATCGTTCATTCGTGATGATTTGCGTGTGCAATAATAATTTTTCATTTTATTTATTTATTTATTTATTTTTTTTTTTTTGATACAAAATATTCTTATGATGGTTTATTATTTTGATGACAAAATAAAAGATATATTATTAATATACTCGTACATGATATATATAAATATATTCATAAATATGCATGTATATACATTACATATCTATCGAATATAATAATAGTGTATATTGTACTTTTGAAGCTTTTCATTTCTTTGCTTTTTTGCATCTCGTATATTTTCTTTTATATAAAAATATGTTTTTTTTTTTGTGTAAAATGAAGACCTTGTAACAATATTTGTTATTAAATTTTATTCATTTACTTTACTTTTACTTTGTTCTTGAGCATTATTTACCAATATATGTATATATACGTATACTGATAAGATAAATAAATATTAAGAATAAGCGGATGGGTAAAAAAAAACACACACAATTTCATTAAATTTTAATAAAAACAAAAAATTGCATATTATCTTATTATAATGATGTGTATATATACATATACATATATGTATTATGTTAAAACATGTATATTTAAATTGGCATGTTTTTTTTTTCTTTTAAAATGTCCTTAGAAAAGAATTTTATTATTAGATAGGTATAATATATAGTTCTTTTCAAAATGAAAAAGGACATAAAACTCAATTATTCTTTAGATAATAGTTTCTTGTCAAAAACTTTTAATAAATTTTAATAATATTATATAAAATTTTTAAAAACTGTTATTAAATATTTATTAAATACTAAAAAAATCCGAAGGTTTTAAAATTTTTACAATAAAGGCGATTTTAGTCTGGCGGTTAAAAGTACATAAGTCAAAAAACTCAATTTTTTTTTTATTGACTCAATCGCATGATAATATCAAAACTCCCATTCTGGCTAAGAAACAATTACCCCAGCTAGGATTTCATTTTCACGGATTTTTGAAAGTCTTTCTAAGAAACAACATTAAGCATTATCGATGTACACAAAAATATCCTTGATATTAGAGCTTTATCCCGTTATTTAACAGCTTATTCCGCCGTAGTGCTAACCATTCTTAATGCAGTCAAAATCAACCAACATCCTAGTTATTAAAAACGTGTAATATGTAGGAATTCCTTTTCAAGTCTACATGCTGTGATCAATATCAACAACACCGATCACACTATTCGAGAAATTAGGGACAACCTAATCAAAACACAAGAAAATCTAAAACTTCTGTGGAACCCTGGGCATTGTAGGAAATAACTTTTTAGACGAAACAGTGAAAAGAGCTGTTAACTATCCGTTAATTATATCAAAATATGTCAATAAAACAGACACAACCAAAGAAATAATATATAAAATAACACATGAAGAATTGCTAAGCACATGGGCTAACTTTAATCATTTTTACAAACATATTAATCCAGAAAAAGATCTTCCAGCATTCCTACTACGACCAATAGAAGAAACTCGATCAAAATTTAGAATTGGACATACTCTACTTTCAAATGAATATCTGTTTAAAAAACAAACCACCATCTACTTCTTCCTTCTGCAATAATAATATCTTAACTTCTAAACACATTATAACTGAACGGCCAATCATCGATAAGATAAGGAAGTAAGAAAAAATACAAGCGCTCTACAGTCTTCTTACAAAGATTACAGCTCACAACGTCACAATCTTTGTTAGCTTTCGAAAAAAATTAAACATTTTTAATAAAATATGACAAAAAACTAATTTTTATACTTAACTTCTTCATTTTAACTTAATTGCAATTTTATCTTTAACTTTATCTACTTTAAATTTAACTTATATTTAACTTAAATGTATTTTTGTTTCACAAATAACAAATCTGAATAATTCAGCGAGGATTTTAAAGTTAGTTACAATAGAAATCCAGTAAAATGAAATAAAGTCAAATAAAATACAGTCAAATAAATTTGCAGGCATAACTGACCTACAGTCAGATGAAAGACAGTCTTGTGATAGTAACATTATAAAATATAAATGATAGACTATAGACTGTATTTTAAGTTCTGATATTAGAGCCAATCATTGAGCCAATCAGTTCTGATAGACCTAATCATTGAATCAAAAAATATTAAAACCTTTTTTAATCTGATTTTATTTCGGAGAACGAATAATAAGATGGGATTAGTAATTTAGCTGGCTTTAACACGGATCATGAATTTATTAACAATTTATTTATAAGGATAATAAAGAAACTTATTTTACATAATTAATTTTATTGCAAGGACTTATTAAAATATTAAAAATAATAAAATTTTCCATTTTGTATTATATTTATCCACAATGAACTCTGATAACTTTTAAGTTATACACATTTAACAAAAAATATTTTTATTATTAACTAAAAGTATCTAAAAATACATTTCTTTGAAAGTTAAAAAAAAAATTTAATTTAAATAATATTAAAAAAAAGGAAAATGATTACTTTGAAACGTTACTGAAAATAATTTTTTATAATGTGTTCATGTAGGTGTTTAAAATTACTACCAAATCGGTGTCCTTGATAATTTATTTTAAATTATTTTTTTTTTTGTTTTACGGTTTTACAAAATTTACATTCATATGTACAAATTGATTTTTTAACATAATAAATGGAAATTATTAAAATATGAAAATAATTTTGTTAATACTTTTAAGAATAAGAAAACCAAGACATGTTTTAAATAATTTAAAAAAAAAAAACAAAATTTTTGTTTTAAAAGACTTTAGTTAATAAATTAATTATTCTGGTATATTAACGATGAAACGTCGCTGTACACGACTTGTGGAGTTAGTAACACAAAATCTCTTAACATTCGTCGAAATATTGAAGTTTTTTTCGTCTTTTATTATTTTAGATATCTTAGTAGCTAGTGCTTATTTCTATAAAGTGAAAATTCCGAACTAGGTTTAAAACTGATTATGAAAACTCATTCGTGTGAGAACTCTTTCGATTTGAAACATGCTTTCATCTATTATTTGCCCATGTCACATTAATGTTCTCTTCTATGCTTCAATTTATCTTTCATATCCTATTTCTTTTCAAGTTTCCTTGTCCGATTTATCCCTTTTCTCTCTCCCATTAGTTATAAAATAATTCAGAATATAAAATTTAATTCTTCTATCAAAATTTTCAAATTACTTCCCAAAAATACTTCACTAAATTTAATTGAAGAAACTAGTTTTATTATAGATTAATATTTCTTCGAAATGAAGAAAAAAGGGAATATAGAAAATTGTTTTTTCAAAATTTACTTTTTATTGATGAAGGATAATTTAACGTATTCGTAATCATTATAGTCCGTTGTAAATCTTCAAAATATAGCGAAACCAATTCAATAAGAGTTGGTCTTAAGTTTTCCTAGATTTATACCACGATGATACCACTCTGATGGAAGAAGTTTTGAATGCTACTCAGATTCATGTCAGAGATTTCACTTAAATCTTGGAAAATGAAATTATACCGAAATATTTCTGTCTTTTTCTTGATAGACTGAGATAGATGCAGAGAAATAACACTTCTCTGTCTATACTCTCAATTTCTCTATAAAATCAACATTTAAGATCCATATGCATACCTGTAACTCTCCTAACATATTTAGCAATAAGACAATTGCATGTAATAACATCAATTGCCTTATTTTAGGTTTAGAGAGAGAAAAAGTACATAGATACATTTTGTTCTTTTTAAACTCAAATCTGACCACATGACTATGGTTGTGCTGCAAGTTGTAGTTGCAAACCACCGCTCTCTCATCTAATATATAAAACATAATATAACTACAAAATTTTAAAAGTTAAATTCTTAAGTATATACATTTAATGAAAATCAAAAAATTACAGAAAAAATTAAATGAAAAAATAACAAAAGAGGACTTATTGTATTAAGGATCCTTTGAGCAATTCAATTATCGTTTTCAAATATACTGTAAATAACACTGAAAATTGATAATCAAAATTTTTAGTAGAGTTCAATTAAATTACATAAATTTTTTTTTTTAGATCATTGTCTCTATAACAGTTATAAATTTCTGAATCTTTTCTGTAGAATTTCTTTTTTACTTATAGTGTTTTGAAATTTTCTTTATTTCGACAAGTCTCTGCGTCTACCTTTTATTGTTAACTTTTTTAATAAAGTGAAACAGACATTTTTGAAAAGTCTTTTGTTTGTAAGTTAAAGATTTTAAAATCAAAAAAAAAAATTTTACTAAAACTAAAACAAATTAAATATTAAAACAAAATTTAAATTTATTTTCTTGGAATTTTAAAGATACCATTAGTAAATACTTTTTTATACAATTTTCATATATTTATTTATTTATTTATTTTAACTTTCCAGGGGCATACAATGCCCCTGCAAAGTGATGGGACTTTTTCCTCACGGATGTGGGCCATTATTTTTCATATAAAAAATTTAGTTTTAATTTTGTTGATTTTTTTTTTTTTTTAAATTAATTTTATTTTTTAATTTTCGGATATTTTGAAAAAATTTTATGCTCTAAAAAGTCTGCAACAGACAAACTGTACTTAACGTTTAAAATAAAAATGAAAACAAAAAATAAAATTATTAATTAAATTTGTAAATATTATTTTTTAAATAAATTATACTGGTATCTTAGAGCTTCCCATTTTTTAGCACATTTCCAAACAAATTTTGAAAAAACGTGCCTATTAGTTTCACTCTGTTCATCCGTCCGTTGAAACACCCCCTCTTTTTAAGCTATTAGGGTTTAATAATTGAAAATTTGCTATTTTCAGACACCTGCAACTTAGGCACCTGCACTTTAAAATTGCAATAAAGCCCTATTTTCAGATGTATATATCTCACGTTCCACGTAGTAGTTTCACAATAGAAAAACGCTAAGACCGGAAATTTTTTTACCTCTATTAACATTATCAAAATTATGCAATATTTTGTAAATTTACCGTTATGTGAAAACGAAATTTTGCCTGATATTTCTATTTTCATAATTCCGACACGCTTTCACAACATGCTTTCACATTTGAAATTTTGAAACAAGAAAGAACTTCTAGAATTAGTATAAGTTTCAGTTTTCTTAGAAAATTTGAGAACCCCCCGTTTTTAAGCTATTAGGGTTCAAAAATTGAAAATTTGATATATTTAGACACCTGTAGAAATTTTTCTTCGGCAAGACATAAAAATTAAAGCTTCAGTTATATATTTTTGCGAGTGTGAATGGTTTTTCTTAGTTATATACGGTTCCAAACTTACAGGGCCTCAGAATTGCAAAAAATTTTATTTTCACATTTTTTCTTATATGAAATTTTCAAGTTTTGGTGCAAGTCACAATTCTAAACAGTTTGTATTATCTTTTATGGAAATGTGCGCTTTTAAAAATCGTTGGTTTACATTCCGCTTTGTTTTTTTTTTATTTTTATTGGATGAATTAACGAATTACAGAACAATAGACTTTAGGTCAATTGTGTATTTTCAGACGTATAAGAATTTAAATAAAATTCTTGCGAACTGTGCAAAATATGAATTCGGTATAATAAGCTAGGTACATGGCTTAATCACTTGGCCAAACAGGTCACAAACAGTAAATTAAATGAATATACCTTAAAAAGAGATTTAAAATAACACACATACACAGCTGATTTAAATTGCATGGTTTTTAAAAACTTCTGTTGTGACATTGGAAATCATGAAGGACTAATTCTTTTTTTCAACAGAACTTTTATAAGCAATAATAGCCTATAGATAAAACAAACCACAATTTAATTTTTGTTTTCGAAATTATGCTAATTAAATAGCTCACAGTTAAAAAAATAAAAAAAAACATTCACTTTGCCAAAAGTGTACTTCTTAAATAATTTTTTTCATACACTCTTAAAAAGAAAATAATATTTCAGAAAATCAAAATCAAAAATCACTTTTCTTTTTTTTTGCTTTCAGTTTTGATGTTAGAGGTCGACAATTTGGTCAAGCAAAATTATGGTCATCTCCGTCAGCATTTGGCCCAAGAGCATATTTTAGTAGCACATCACATCCAGCACAACTAAAAGTAGATAATGTTAAATTAATAGATGAAGGATTATATAGATGTAGGGTAGATTTTCGAAATTCACCAACTCGAAATGTTAAAGTGAATCTAACTGTTATAGGTAAGTTTACAAATTAAAAAAACAAGTACAAGTATATAATATTATGTAAGTAATTAATTCAACACCTTAAAAAATGTTTTATTTTTATAATAATGAACTATTATACCTTTAAATTATTTTCTTTTCACCTTGAACTTTTTTTATATACTGATAAAAGTCAAAAATTTATATTATACTCATGTATACATCCTCATACCCTAGTGAAATCTTAGAACAAAACATAACACGGCTTTCAACATAAAAAAAAAAATTATTTTTAACTTATTTCAAGGTAATTCAAGGTGATAATGATTAACTGTTAACATATGATTTATTTTTGAAATAAAAAATTGCAGACTAAGATATATATATATATATATATTTTGTTTTCTTTTTCTCTGAAGGATACGCCATGTCTCCAAAAATAATACAAAAATCAACATCATAAAAATTTTTTAATTTTAAATTAAATTTTTTTTTTAGATGAATTTAAAAATGTGGAGAAAATTAAAAATTGTTATAAATATTTATGTTTTACTTAGAAATTTCTGATACTTTTATTATTATCAAATTTTAAACACAAAAGAAAATATAAAGAAGGCTATATACATATAAAACAAGAGATTTGTAAGGGCGCATATTTTTTTAAAAGAACCTTTGGAAATGAAATTTGGTTGTTTTTCTTAGAAGTTTTTGTATTGAACAATAAATTGTGCAAAATCAGGTGATGCACTTTATTTGATTTTTTGGAAAGCTTATAACATTTAGAAAAGCTGTTAACATAAAATATTTCTGATAATAATACCTGTACCTGTACCAATAAAATTTGTAATTTGTTAATTTTTCACTTCTAATAAGTCTTGGACAGGGGGAAGTACATATTTTTATTTGAAGAGAGTTTTTTTTCAAAGATCTTCCTCCTCTTAAAATTTCAAGGTTATAACTTATAGCGTTTCAGAGATAGGAAAGAACTAAAATATTGCAAAATTCTAATTTGTCATAACGGTAAATCTAAATACAAAATTCCAAAAACATATATAATTTTTATAACAATTTATAAAGGTATAACCAACCAACTTTTAAGAAATTCCCTGTTGTTTGATATTTTTAGATTGATATAACATTAAATAGAACTTAAGATATAAACATTACAAAATAATTCATTTCCAACTTTGAAAGGCTACAGCTCCAGCTGCAACCGATAAGGTTACATAAAAGACTTCTTTCACAAAATAATTTTTTTTAATGACATCTATCCATGTTTCAAATTTCATTGCTGCATCTTAAATGATGAAGAAGTTTTGTAAACAGACTCACGGACACAGAATATTTTAAAGTAAAAATAAATTTTTTTTCTTTTTAAAACAATTTCTATATAATGGCACAATTTACTTTTTGTGTTTTTGTTTTATCTTTTTCTATTCTTTTTAAAATGGGGCAGACCACTTATTTAGCTCTTAACAGTTAAAACTCCATATTATAAATTTATAGAAGATTTAATAGTAAACTCTTCAACATATCTTTGCCCTTTATAAAAATTTTTTAAAAATATCGATAAAAATCAAGATTATGTATTTATTTTTGAAATGATGTTTTGAAAGGAAAAAACGCGGGCTACCGCCTTCAAAACCCCGCTACACAAATTACTGGAACTCTGATTTTGTAACTACCTCTAAAATCATTCCTAATTATTTTTTTTACATACATATTTGAACAGCAAGGCATTTAGATTTTTTTTTCAAAATTTTTTTAGTTAAGATTGTTTTTTTTCAGAAAAAATGGCTCCCTCTTTAATAACTTTATCACTAATTTTTTATATCCCATAAAATATCATTATTCATTTTAATAAATTATCTTTCTGCAACATAATTTTGGAAACTTAATTATATTTGAATTATACTAGTAACTATGATACAAATATATCACAGTGTATACTTAATTGTAGCTATGGTAACAAATATATCGCATTAAAGAAGTATAGTTAACTGTGCCAACTCTAGGATCCTTGAACGAACATAAGTTATGCTATGTTACCATAAGATTTAATCATCTTTTTTCAAAATTTAAAATATCTGATAAAATTAAGTACCGAGACATATTAAATTAATATTTTAGATTTGTATGACACCTACTGGAACTCCTTAACTTCAATCAAACAAATTTCACAAAAGTTATTGTTACGTTACACTGCTCTTTTGCAAAATTTGTTAAAACTGAACTTGAGTTCTTTTCACGAAATTTCAGGTACCTAACTTCAATAGACACTGAGTTATATTCATTATTAAAAAAAAAAAAAAATTTGTAGATGACAACTAATCGAACCCACCGGTCCAACTTTCTAAATTTTAATAGCGACACATACCGACGGACTTACATGACTAAATCGACTCGTCATAATTCAATTTTGAGCAAGGATATATATATACACTACATATCTGTTCCGCCTGCTTTAAAATGTCGCAAGCGTTAATGGTAAATTTATTATATCCTTAGAACTACATTTGTACGGATATAATAATTTAAATTGTCAACAAAATTTTCAAAAAAAATTTTTTTAAAACTTTAAAAATAGATAAGGCAGAATTGATTTTTATTGAAATTTCGATTTCATTCTAAAGATTTACAACGCACATTTATTTTATCCAATTTAACTATCATTCTTCATTAAACTTTAAATTAATTGCAAAAATTTAATTAGTACCTATTCTTTAACAAATTCTACAAAGTTATACCTAAAATAACAAACTAATTATTTTATTCTATAAATTTTGTACCTGTAGTACCTGTATAATATTCTATTTTTAGTTGTAAAATTTATAAAATAAGACTATAAATCCATCATAAATACCAACAAAATGTTAAAATAATTACAAACACGTAATTATTGTTCTTAGAATTTATTTCTATAATTTCTTTTACATGGTTATTTTCATAGAATGGTTACTACAGATTTAATCATTAATACCGTTTTAATTAAAAATTGAATTATATGTATATATAATAGGTAGTATAGTAGATATATATATATTATATTTTTGATCAATTTTATAAATTAAATATTGCCTTTCAACTAAACATTACTTTGTAGAATATTCTTAGAACAAAATATTAAAAGAAAAAAAAAAATATTAAATTTATATTTTTATGCTGAAGTCCGGTGGAAAAATCGTTCGAATCAAAAAGTCCGTTCCGCATTCGAAAAAATTGGTATACTGAAGTATATTTAGTTGCAAAGATTGTTTTGCAGATGTTAAAGTCATATATTTCGTAAAATGATTTTTGTATCTAGTATTTTTTGGTAGATAATTTTTTTTTTTTGGATTTCTTCAGTATAAAAAAATAATTCAAAAGTGAAATACTTTTAAAATAGTTTTTATAAATCGATGATGAATTTTGTTGCGGCTTTAGAACAATTGGAAAATGAAGAAGCGGAAATTTCAAAGCATATGGGTATATATAGAAAGAGATAATTATTTTGAGATTTTTAAATTTCGATTTATATATACAGAGTGCACCAACTTGGACTGACTGATTTGAAATGGTTATAATTTTTTTATTTTTAAAGTTTTTTATTTTATTTTTTTTTGCAAATGAAAGTATAAGTTATTAAATTTTTTTTAAGCTAAGTATGAAAAATTACATCCTTTAAATGGCTTCCATTTTCCTGGTGGCAATTAATGGCTTTTTTCAAGACATTTTGCATTACGTTGCGCAATTTCTGTACAAATATTCTGCTCTAGTTCCTGAATATTTTATGGTTTGTTGCGGTGATCCCGTTCCTTCAAGAAACCACAAAAAAAAAATCTGAGAACGAAGTAACCACACGAAATTAGCATTTTTTGAAATTATTCGGTCATCGAAAAGTTCTTGCAGAATCAATCGCTATTGTCTTTCTCGCGGTATGAGCTAGAACCATATGTCACGATTATTGAGAACTACCGGACGTAAAACAATTTTCAACATGCTCCAGTATACAGTCCCAGAAACGTTTTCTGGATGCTCAGTTTTATTTTCGAAAAAATATGAACCGATAACACTATTATCCATAATTCCACACCAAACAGTACATCTGAGAGAATGTAATTATTGCTGATGTACTGCTCTCGGATTCTCCGTACCCCAAATTCGGCAGTTCTATTACTGACATATTCATTTAAAACAAAAAGATGCTTCATTGCTCATAATCAGATTGTTCAAAAAGTTGTTATTTTCTGTCGCAAACAAAATTAATATATTGGCATATTGTAGCCGTTGTTGTACGATAACATTATAAAATTTTGTAAAATTCTTTATTATCTGCTAAAAAAAATAAAATAAAAAACTTTAAAAATAAGAAAATTATAAACATTTCAAATCAGTCAGTTCAAGTTGGCCCACCCTGTATAAATATATAAATTTATATATAAAAATTATATTTAAGAAAATATTTTTAAATTTATAACTTTAAAAACAAACAAAAACTTATCAAAACAAAAAAAAAAAATTCGACTTAAAAATGACGTTTTGCAGCTGTGAATAACATTCTGATTTCAGCCTATCATATGCGGAAACGCTTCGATCAACTTCAGCATAACTATATTAGTAATTATATTTTTTAAATCAATGACATTTGTAAATACATATTTTGATTTTTAAACAAAACAAACGAATATAAATTTTAAAGTTTTAAAAATATTTTCAAAAAAAAGTTTTAAAACTTTAAAGTGAAATTTTTCTTTTTTTTTAGATTTTTTATTATTTTACTCATTTTCCTTTTACGCACTCATAAACAGTTATTTTATGTTCATAAAGAATAATTTTTCCATTATCACTTATCACTTAAAACGTATATATGTACATTCAAAAATAGTATTAGATATTATGTATATATATAATATTATAACGGTAATATTAGCATAAATCCTCTTAAGATGAATATTTTATGGAAATTGATTTTGAATAAATTTTTGTTTTTTTGTTTCTTATTCAAAAGAAAAAAAAATAAAATTTAAAAGGAAAAAATTATTTTAAACATTTTATGTTCCTTTTACAACATAATTTTTTTTTATATATCATATTTATTCCCTTTACACCTCATTTTAATAGAAAAAAAAACAAGAAAAAAGAAAATGGAAAAATATAAAACAAACAAAAATCTAAGAGCCTAAAAATATGTAATAGAATATTTATGATTTTGTTTTTTTTTTATACATTTTTAATTTTTTATAGAAAAAAAAAATGTATATATGTATGTATATAATATAATAATATGTATGTATTCTAATTTATTTTATACTGTTATAAAACGTTTCATACTTTTGTTTTTTAAATAATAATTATTAAGAGACACCTATATAATATGTATATTATATCCTTATATAGGTACATACATATATAATTTACCTAAGAAAATGTAAAAAAATAAAATAAAAAAAAAAAAGAGCAACAAACAATCAAAGAAAATTAAAATCCTGTGTGGTATGTTGATATTGTAATAGAATTATGCAAAGAACCTGAACCTTTTCTGTTTGTTTTAAGAATTTTTTTTTTTTTTTTGTTGATATTTTAATTCATTTATATAAAACATCAGCTGAGGATCATAAAGTTACCAATTTCTTGGTTATATTTTATTTTTAAGTTATATGAATTTTTGATTTACCTATACTTTATTGTTTGTTATTGTTTTTTTGATATTTCTTATATCCATTGCTAAAAGTTAAAAGAAAACGTATTGATTTTTTTTTTTCTTTTTGATTTTTTCTTATTATTTTTTAGTCTTTGTCACACACTTTTTTCTCACATATATACGACGACTATAATGTAATATAATAATATTTTGTCTGCATTAAATTAAAGCAAAAGAAAAAAGGACAAACAAAAACACGTGGTTGTTTTGATGATGAAGGGCATAAAATAAAATATAGGTGATTTATATATTATGTTTGATCATAAATAAATAATATCAAAGTTATTTGAACAGTGATAAACAAAAAACTATCAATGAAAATAATATTATTAAATATTAAAATCTAAAATAAAATATGAAATATAAAATATATGATACAGAATGCAAATAGGAGAAATAGCTTGAATTCTTTTTATCTTTAAAATGAGTATAAGAGTATAAATTTTAGATATTTAAAAAAAAAAGAGATAAATTAATAATTAAGCAAGACTGAATATAAATTAACGGTTTTTAAAAGGGCACAAACCGTTTAGAACTACAATGACTTGCACCAAAATTTAAAAATTTAATATAAGAAAAAAATGTGAAAATAGGACTTTTTTGCAATTTTAAGGGGTTGTAAGTCTGGAACCCTATATATAACTAAGAAAAACCGTTCAAACACGTAAAATATATATTATTGAACCTTTGTCTTTCCGAAGAAAAATTTGTACAGGTGCCTAAGTTACAGGTGTCTAAAAATATCAAATTTTCAATTTTTGAGTCCTAATAGCTCATGAAACAGTTGTTCTACAACATTAATTTTTTTATGAGATGAAATTTATTACTCATGGTTAAAAATATTTTTTGTCTATCTTTAACGGTATAGAAGTTTTGTAAACAAACGGACAGAAGGACGGACAGAGGGAAAGTAATAGGCACATTTTTTCAAAATTTTTTTAGAAATATGCTAAAAATGTTGTTATTTTTTTTAAAACCTATAAATCTAACAATTATTGTAATCCGGTTGTTTCAATTGGTACACGTTCTTAATATGATATATTTAAAGTTATATTAACTATATTTTTTTTTTTATCCATCCTCGTCGCCAATGTATTATACCAAAAAAAAACACTATTCTTTATTATCTTTCTATATTTTAATTTATTCTTTTACTTACATATATATACATATATTTCGAGCAACGGATCAGAAGACAAAAATTATCTTTAGATAAAAATAAAAATTAAAAACATATTGTGCCGTCAAATCATGACATTAAGCATAGTTTACAATACGTAGCATAAAGCGTAGCTCACAAGATATTATTTTCTTTCCTCTTTCACAATATTACAATTTGAATGCTTAGGTATACAGTATATACTGAGTTTCAAAACTCTAAATTTGTATTTTGAATTGTGTTGTGCCAATTAGGAATTCCGACAATAAATTTTTAGTTCAATTTATATTTATTTACAGTAATATTTAGGTGAACCTATATAAAATTTTAATAATTTTTATATGAATAAACAAACTTTTTCACATTATTTGGGTACTAAATGTGTTACGTCACCAAACTGGCACGTTATCGTTTCTAGTGTTCCTTAATTACTCTTACCCGATTAGAGTTGGGTAAATGAAAATGTTACAAATAAAAATTTAATGATTAAAAAAAAAAATAGTGTTACCCTATTATGGTGTTGTATACATTTGTGTATTCAAGTATTTAATAAACTAACATTAAGTTTTAATTATATTTCCCGTCTATTATTTTCTTGCACAACAATTCAATCTCCACTCATTTATTCTCATTTAAACAAAATTTCGGATGAAATTTTACAAAATTATTTTAAATAAAATTTTGCTATATTAAAAATTTAAATTTTATAAAATTTATTTCGTCATCATATAGTGAGGAAAACCACAATAAATAAATAAATACATAATTTTTAACAGATATTTTATTTTTAAAAAGTTGTTTAAAAATTAATTTTTTTAAGTAATTTTAATTTACAATAGAGAATTAAACAATGCTGCAAAATTCTACAATCTTTCAAATAAAAAAATTTTTCCTCGAATCAAAAAAGAAAAGTTTTAAAAAGCTCGAAATTATTTTGAACCCAACTGTATAATATTATATATATATATATATATAAGTATATACTATAATATCCGTGGGTGCATATTTTAATAAATTTTAAGGATGAAAAATAAAAAAACAAAAAACACGATCTAATTTTAACTTTCATTTTATTATTTTTAATATTTTTATACTCATTTTTAATTTTCTTTATTTTTTGAATTTCAAAAGATTCTTTGAAATATATTATATATTTTTTTTTATATAAGTGAATTGAATTGGGGAGCAGTCATCTATAGTACACGGACATGTAATAATTTTTCTCTTTAAAAATATATTTATAAAGAATAATATTATTATTATATCTATGTATGTATAACACGTTTCATCATTTTTTCATGGATATTTCATTATTTGCACGTAAGAACATTACAGTATATTTTCATTGAAATGTATGATATTTATATATATATTTTTTTTTTTTTTGAAGATATTCATACCCATAATAAAATTAAATTTAAAATATAAAAAAAAATAATTGTAATTTTTTTAAATTAAATAATACAATTAAAAACACATTTATTTTAAATTGATTTTTCATAGAAACATTAAGAATTTTAGAAAAATTTAAAAAAGGATCACATAATACAAGAGAACATTAACTATAACTTTTTTTTTACTTTAACTGAGGACTTTTTTACTTTAAGTGAATATTTTTTTAGGTATTTTAACTGAGGACTTTTTTAATACTTTAAATAAATATTGTTTTACTTTAAGTGAAAACCTTTTCACTTTAAGTGAAGGCATTTTTATTTTAAATAAAACACATATATATTATATAATACATATATTTATATATATATGTATATTATATATTTTACTTTATTTCAACTTTTATAACAAATAACTTCACTTAAAGTAAAAATTTTTCATTTAAACTAAAAAAGGTATACACGTATGGCGTAACTATGTGTAATAGTTTTAAAATATTAAGTTCAAGAAATTTTCATTATAAAATTATTAAATAATATAATCAAAAATAATTAATTTTATGCGCACCTATATCTGCTTAGTTTTATATAATTAAAATTTAATTTGACAAACAAAGTTCTATAAAATCGTTTTTCCTATAGATTTTAAGAAAAAATAAAACTCTCTTTTAAAGTTAATATAAATCTTATCCATAACATAATTTCTTTCACTAAATTTTCATCATAAAAATTTGTTTTTTATTTATTCTTTTTAATTTTAAATATTTTTTTAAGTACATAAATTATATATTATGTATTATATAAATGTTTGTACAATACCATTATCACCTATACATACATATATATATATACAGTATAGATATGGTCATAATATTATAAAACACAAAATAAATAAAAATAAAGAACATCTTCATACAAACAAAATGTTGTAGAAAATGGGCTCGTGATCATCACCATTACCGTAAACAGAAATTACAGAAACAAAAACATCATAACTAAAATAAAAAAAACAAAATATTAAAAAAAATTTATAAAAACGACAAAATTAAAAGTCTTCAAGTTATAAAAACAAGGAAATTGTGAACAATTTAATTTTCCTAAGTGAAAATGAAAATGACGGGAACAACATTGACTATGATGATAATGATAATTATGATGATGATGATAATGATGATAGTACTATGACAATAATAACAAAAACTATGATGAGGACAATGGCTATTATCCTTCTTTTTCCTTGTTTCTCGAACCATTACATACATTACATATATATAAACTTCAAACCGTTATATTTATTATGTTAAAAATAATAAAAACAAAACAAAAAACAACAACAACAAAAAAAAATAAATTAAAAATGAAAAAGATAATAATTATTTGAACCCTTGTTTCCAGCCCATAGTTGAGTTCAGTACCAGGCGACAAAAAAAAAAAAAAATATAAAAAATTAGAATTGATTTAAAGGAAAAATCGAAACGAAACAACAACAAAAGAAAATTAATGTATTAAGATGAACGAAAGAGATAGAAGTAAAACTAGAATGTTTAATATTTAATTCTTTTATCCATTCCCCTTTTTATATTTTCTATCTCTTTTCATCTTATTTTAATATAAGTGTTTATTTTCTTTGTAACTTTTGCCTATATTCACTGAAAAGGAAATTTAATGTTCTTTTAAGGATATTCTGATGTCCTTTGCCCGTCATCGTGTACATAATATTCCGCTTTTAATTTAAATCATTTTTGTTTCTGTTTTTTAAGTTTTTTTTCTTTTTTTTTCGTTATTTTGTTTTATCATTTCTGGTATTTTTGTAGGTACCGGTTTTTTTTTTTTATTAGTTTTGATGTCTTTGTTATTTTGTTTGTTTGTTTGTTTGTTTTTTCTTTCATTTTTATTAGAAAGAGAAAGCTTTAAAATGAATAAAATAACAAACCAGGGTGCGCAGCACATGAAAAATGTTTAAATTATGTTTTATGTAAATTAGAACAAAAAACCTTAACAAGGAATGGATGAATAACTAGATGGATGCAAAAAAAAAAAATAAAAAACGTAGGAATTGAAAGCGTCAAATTAAATGCTAAAAATGCTTATATAAGTAAAAATAGAAACTTTTAATAAAAAATATTTAAATATACTTAAACTTTTTAAACGGAGAAGCAATTTTAATATACCCGATTCTTATCGTACACGGTACGGGTATAAACATTAATAAACAGAAAATGTATTATTTGCGCTTTTATAGAGCTGAGTAATTATGCAATAACATATTATATCTAAAGAATTAATTCCGAACTTTCTATTAACCTTTAATATAAGACCTTAAATTAACTTGAATTATTGCACTCCTATATATGACTACATTTATTTCAAAAAGATAAATTAATATTTATAGTACTTTAACAGAAATACTCCATAATATATTATATACCCATATATAGGAAATAAACTGTTTAATTCTACAAGTAAGTTTCACAACAATATCACAAAAAAATATTGTCTGATCTCAAATTACATTTTAAGTAAATTGAAAATATAAAAAAACAACAACAAAAAAACAGATTTATTATATTATGTATTATATTATTGCTAACATTAGTCCTTTAGTCCATTTTTATCATAAATTTTCTTAAGTTTACAAAAAACAAAAAAAAAAAATAAAAATCTCAACATTTTAAAGACGGTCAGACTAATAACCTTTTATGAACCCATTAATAAGCAGGTGAATGAAATGAGAATTATGCGTTTAAAATAAAAACAATTTAAAACAAAAAAAAAAAATAAAAATAAAAAAAGAAAAAGAAAAATAATAAAAATGTTTCTATGTAATGTCCTTAAATATTCTGAAGGGCATTAACAAGATAAATGATTTGCATTGTCTTTTTAAATTGTTTTAATTTTTTATTTGGTTTGTTTGTTTTTATGTTACTTTGTATGTATTTACTCTGTTCTGTTTTTCTTCACTTATTACTTGTTTCTATTTATGTTCTTTTCTATATCACTTTTGTTTTAATATTAGTTGTGCGTGAAAATTCTTGTTGTTTTTTTTTATTTTTTTGTTTTAAGAAAATGAGATTTAAAAAAAATGAAAAATAAAAAAAAATTAACAAGGACACAACCATAACACTATAAAAATTGTATTATTTTATCTATAAGAGTTATATACGTAATATTGTAACGTTTCTATAGTATCGGCTAAAAAAAATTTAATTAATTGATTTTATAAAGTATTTTATATATTATATTTATATTAATATATATGTATATACTTTTATATTTTTTTCTTAATCAAATAGTTTTATAACAATCATAGGATCAAGTATTTATTACGTGTCTTTTAAAAAATTTCTTAAAATTATAATGAAAAAATGATTTTGTAATAAGTTGTCAGCTAAATTAAAATTCAGAAGAAAGAAGACAATATTTTGTAATAGAACATTGATTTTTGTAACAGAACAATGTAACAGCATAAAAATTTTGTAACAGAACATAAAATATGACTATTTGACTATTATATTTAGGGCCGTTATGTTCATATACGTATAAAACCACGGATAATACCAGATCGGTATCAATAGCATGTGAGACTTGATCAGATTTATACTTGAAAGCGTATGTTGACATTGAAATAAAATTGAACGAAAAACTATAGTGCAAACACATATTGAATTGAATTGAATATTGAGTTGTTTTTCAGTTAAAAAATTTTTTTTAATACCTATGTTAACATAAAATTGATACCGGTCAAAGCAAAATACTTATGCGAAGATACGCCCCTTAGGCTGTTAAATACAGTAGCAGATTAACTGATTTGTTTTTTTTTTTTTTTTTTTTGAAATAAATTTAAATTATTTTTTTTAAATAACAAATAAAATATGAACCGTTTCAATTACTTTTAAATTATTTTATAGGCAGACAGTTTTAAAGTCTTTCGCATAAATTGAAAGCTTAATTCTATTCTCTAATATTCACAGAATTTTTAGTTAGCATTTGATTTTGAATACATTTTGTATTAAAATAAATTTTTTATATAAATTCGATTTGATTGAACTGCCAATGAATAGACACAATAATATTTCTATCTTATAACAATCCAGAAATTAAACGGTAAATACGAAAATTAAACTGATCTCATAGTTTATTGTACCACTGACAATATACAATTTTATGTGTTACTAACAGCTCAGGTTATGAAAGTTAGGGATATCTGTACTGTACACATTTATCATTAATATAATATTGAGCTGTAAGCATTTTATTTTTGAATTAACCGAAAAAAAATAGGTACATAACAATATACCAGTATATGCATATAGAGTAATCATGCCTGTTATATTGATATTTATATATCCATCTATTTAATTTTATACGACACTGTATATATTTATTTTTTTTTTTTCTTAAAAATATAGATACATTTATTTGTTAAGTATATAAATTTTTGATGTAAATGTATGAAAATAATTTCTTTTTTTTTTTTTTTGTTTTATATGTAATTTTTATCTTTTTGCTACTTTTCTCTTTTCTATTTAAATCTGCTTTATTTTTATATTGTACGTATAATATTTTCCTATTGTTAAATAATAAAATGTCTCTTTATTAAGAATTTCAATTAGACATTGAAAATTTTTTAAAATACCGAGTAATTTTATATTTTATAATATTTATAGATAGTTAGATACGTATATATACTACTTTAATTGTATATATGTACAATAATGATGTACTACAATATATTATAATATGTATCAAGTTTATATATACATATTATATACATATTATATTATATATTTGTAATATAATCAAATGAAAAAGCAAAAAAAAAAAAAAAACAATAACGAATTTAATTGAAATTATATGGGTCGAGTAGGAATACGAATAATTAGTATTATTAAAATGTTTCAAATAATGTTTTGTAAACGATGGTATCATTTAAGTCAATTACAAAATAATGAAACAAAAAAAGAAAAAATGTTTAATTTACAAAAAAAAAAAAATTTTTTTTAAAAAACTAAAATAAAAATAAATAACAAAAACAAAAAAAGATTAAATTTGTTTTAAAGTGAAAAAAAAAAAATAATAATAAAAAGAAAAAACACAGGTTCATTTTAAAATAAAGAAATTAAAGTATCTAATATTGTTAATTAAATTTTAATTTAATTAAATTTAATCTTTTTTGTTTCTGTAATTAAAGTCAGCGAAGAAAATTATTAAATTGGGACTTTTTAAACTTTAATTTTTTTTTTTATAAAATTGGAATATTTTAAAACTTTTTCATTTTTCAGAAAAGACTTTTGTTTCTTGACAAAAAGTTTTTTTTAACTTTTTTTTTTTATTGATCTAAAAATTATAATATTCTAATTTTATTGTTTAGGTTTTTTTTTTTTTTTTCTGTTAAAAATTCACAAAGGAAATTCAATGAAGGAAATTTCAGTGGAAGAATTTTCATTCAACTAAACAATATCTAAAAATAATTTTCATGAAAAATAAATTATACTTTAGTGAATTTAAAAATTTATTAACTTATATATGCTTAAATCTTTGTTTTAATAAAATAGTAATTGACATTTAAGATTATTAAATATCAATAATGAAATTTTCCTGAGTAATATTTTTGTATTAGACTGCTATATTTATATTTTCTTCTGAAATCTGAAATTTTATTTATAATTAACTTTATACCTAAAGTCTAACGATCATATCTGAATCACGATAAAGTCTTCGATAATATCTTTAAAACAATAAGATTTAAAAAACTTTTCTGTACAAATTGAAACAATATCTAAGGAAAGTTTATTAGTGGTATAATAAAAAAAACATTATATGGTATATATATATATTTTTTTTCTATAATTTGAATTTAACTCTTTTTATAATAACAATATTGGGTGTACTACGAAACCCAGTTTATAATAAATCTGTTTTATCAAAATCCTATTTTCGTATAACCCTGATTTCAACACCAATTCTAAAATCCCTCCTAATTTAAAAACGCACATATGCATATATATAAATATTCTGGAAAAAGCGTATAACCCTACTTTTGAATCCAACTCTAAAATCCCCTCTTATCCATAATCTCGGATATACATATATATATATATATATATTCTGGAAGAAGTGTATAACACTGATTTTGAATATAACTCTAAAATCCCTCCTAATTCAGAATATTGCATATACATGTAGGACGTAAAAATACGAAGTGGTAGGAAGTGGAAATATCTTGCTATCAATGTTTTGTTCAATGCATGGTGCGTAAACAAAACATTATATTCGGTATGTTATTGGGTTTAAACAAGTTCCAAATTTCGAAAAAATTACGGTCTCGATGAAATTACAAAAAACTTAAAAAAAATAAGAGCAAAAGAGAAAAGAACGGATCACTTTGAAAGCAGAAGCCATCAAGCTCACGTTAAAATTATCTTAAAATAATTATAATAAGAATATTAATTGTATCAAATTGAAATTATTATAGTATAATAAAATAATTATAATAAGACTGTAATTATATGAAATTGGAGTAATCATTTATAATCTCATCGTGAAATGAAGAAAAATAGTACATCTCAAAAGATATATACTACATATGTATTTAAATAAATATTCTGGAAAAAGCGTATAACTTTGATTTTGAACCTAATCCTAAAATCCACCACAATTATATTTTGTATATAGATAATCCGTTTTAAAAAAAACGGTATTTTAAAAATCAGAATTATTTTAAAGAACAGGATTTCAAAAAAATAGATTTTTAAAAAACAGGATTTTGGTAAAACTGAAAAGTGATAAGCCGTCTTTCGATACGATCCCGACAATATTATATGAAACCGTTAAACCAAACTTTATAGGTAATTTTATTAAAGGTCCCATCCTAAAGTCTGATTTTAAAGGCGATGATTTTGCTAGGTTAAAGCTCAGTATTATCTGAAGAAATCACGTGCAATTCTTTTAGGTGACTTTTGAAGTTTTCCACCCCCCTCTTAATTATTGATTTGTATTAATACTTTGCCCTTAAATACCTTGTCCTTTGTACCTTTTTCAAATTTTTTTAATTTTAAAATAAATATATACATATGTACTTTTCATACTATAACATTTTATTATCAAAAGGACTGTAAAAAAAAAAGGAAAT
The DNA here is from genome assembly GCA_947095535.1 of Poecilobothrus nobilitatus. NCBI lineage: Eukaryota > Metazoa > Arthropoda > Insecta > Diptera > Dolichopodidae > Poecilobothrus > Poecilobothrus nobilitatus. The sequence goes on along the minus strand of OX352772.1, from coordinate 319,023,785 downwards.
ATTTATACCATATATATATATATTTATTTATCTTAATAAAATTTTAAATTAAATAAATTATTAATTAAAATTTAATCCTTTTTTAAAAATATCAAATAAAATATTTTTGCTTTTATTTTATTTTCTTTTGTAAAGATTAAATTAATATTTTAAAGAGAATTTGAGTAAATTTATTTATCACTGAATATGATAAATAATGTATATGTATATTCAAATCACTGAAAATTATTACAAAAACGTGAAATTTGTTTTATAAATTCGGATCAATTCCTTTATTGTTCAAAAAAAAACAGCCAAATTTTTTGTTATAAAATTTCCATTAATAAATTTAAAAATCTTTATCTAAAAAAAAAACAAATAAAAACAAAAATCAAAAATTAGTATAATAAATATTAATTTATTAATTAAAAAAAAAAAAAGGAATCATTAATAAACCTACCTATATTATATAATACTTTTAACTTATAAAATATATCTTCTTAAAAGCATTTAAAAAAAATAAAATTTATAAAAATTATCTTGTTTAAAATTTTTCTAAACAAGAACTCATTACAATAATTACAATTTATATTAACGCATTGACGTCATACATTCTTATAATAATAATTTAACCCTTGGAAGAACGAAGATATTTTCTAAAGTTAATAAAAGCATATAAATCTTTAGACTATATTTACAAACAATAACTAGACGTTTTTCTGTAATTACAAAGGAAGGTCGTCTATGAAATATGTAGAAAATTTTACATAAAATGAAACTTAAAATAAATGGGGACAACTGAAAAGCAATTTAGAATAAATGCTAAAGTAAAGTGTTAAAAAATAATTCATTTTATTTCAAAATTTTAAATTTTCTTATATGTACATATAAAATTCTCTTAATTTAAAGATTTTTAACACAATTAATTACTCAAAAACCTACAGATTTATTATGCAAAAAAAAAAAAAAAAAAAAATACTTAATTCTGTTTAACTAATAAAATTTACAATGAAATTTAATTTCATTATTATCGTTCAGAGCACACATCCAACATCTAATCTAAATTTATAAAATTGTCCTTGAAAACAAAAAAAAAAAAAAAAATAAAATAAAAAATTCTTAACAAGAACAATATAATTATATAAAGCAAAAGGAAAACAAATTTTTATGTACACAATATTATAAGGCGCTTTTTTTTTTTTAATTCAAAGACCTTTGAAAAAAAAATTATTCAGAAATTCTTAAAAAAAATAATATTTATATATACACACATATATACAAGTATATGTATGAAATTTTTTCTTATACCTAATATTATATTCCAGCATTTTCATCTTAATTAAATAATTCTGAAAATCTACTCTCTTTTTGAGTAGAATAACCACCTACTAATCTTAAAGGAAAAAAAATACAATAGAAAAATATGATTCTGAAAAAATCTCTTTCAAGGAAGAAAAAAAAAAACAAAAAAAAAAAGAAAAATTAAAGTTAATTATATATATAAAGTCTTAGAATATCTTTATTCAAGTAAATTTCTATTTACAGCGTTTTAATTATATAATTTTTCTATATTATATAAATATCAAGCGAATTAAAAATATAAGGAAAAAGAATAAATAAAAAAATAAAATTAATAAACATACACTATAATATACGAGTATACCTATAAATAAATTAACTATATATAGGTACACAGTATACCTATATAATGTAATATACATTTCCGGATTTTTTTATTCCTTTTAACTACCCCGTCCATATTTTTTTTCAAATTTTTCCTTTTTTTTTTTTTTTTTTTCTTACATAACGATTCCTTTAGTTGTTTCCGTATATTATTCTAAAGCTAAACAAATATGGCTTACTGTCTAACTAACACATACGCAAAACAAATCCACACACACTCACACCCATGTAAATATTTACATTCATAATACCGACTCACGAATAATTTGTATTTAAAATCTAATTTAAATAAAAAAAAAATAACGGTAAAAAACAGCAGCACCTTTAGTATCACCATTCACCATCAATATTTGGTTTTGTTAAGTAGTCAATATACATATTATACATAATATACACCACAACAGTACCCAACAATATATGAAATATAAAGTTATTCGTGAATCTTTAAATACACAAAATTTAAACAAGGAATATATAATATAAAAGGAAAATAAAGAAGAAAATAAAAGGGGAGTAGGTATCTGAAGCAAAGAAAAAAAAAAAATAAATTATAATTGTTCCATCACAGGGCTATTTTCATGAACATGTCATGAATTTCAATTAAGAGAAATAGGCACATTTCATATTTTTTTTTTTTTTTTTTTTTACTAAATAAAAAACACGCACATAATTATACATATAGAACACATTTACATATTAGTTACATGTACATATGTATATTTCTAAGTATATTTAATTTTTTTTTTTTTTCACATACTATGAATGTAAATATATACGTATAAAAATTACAAGAAAATTGACAAAAAAAAAAGAAAATATTAAATAAAATTGAAATAAAAAAAAAAATAATTTTTTTCTTTTAATTTTAAATAAGATTTTTTTTTTTCTCATACTTTTATTATGTTTTTCTTTTTTTTTATCTCGTTAAAATGTCATCTTCTATTTCAGCATACTATTTTTTTTTTTTTTTGTTTTGTTTTTTGTCTGATGTGTCAGGGCGAAAAAAAAAATCAAATAAAAAATATAATGGTAATAATATAATGGCAGATTGAATGTTCTATGTCTATCTCTTTCTGTTTCCTTTATTTTCTTGTTTTTTTTTTTGTTCGTTTTTATTTTAAAAGGTTACCAGGAGATTTGAAAAAAAAAAACTTTATAATTTTAAAATATGAAATTTTTAGAATTCAAGATAAGAAAATTTTATTTGAAATGACAATCAGACATCAAAAAATTTGTCTAGATCAATTTTAATGTCTGGAAAATTTATTATCTTAATTATTAAGGGAGTATAGGTTTTATAGGTGTTTTTTTGAAAACTCGTATCGTTTTAGGAGAAAAAACATTACAAAATAAAAGAGTAATATAAATTTTGTAATATTCAAAATTAGGCCTTTATGTTTTCTGATTTTTTATTTCAATAATTAATAAAATCATTACAAAAAGAAAGAAACCTTTAACTCAACAAAATATGAAAATAAATATTTAATTACTTGTCTTGTTTTTTTTGTTCGTTACTCCATAGACGATAAACCTTCTGTAGCTATCATAATGAGAATTATATCTATTTCCCTGAAGATGGTGTATTATTTGCTGTTTCATATACTTCATATTCTGATGTTGTTGTATTGTTTGATTTGCATTACATCCATGTAAATGACATTCGCGCTTTTCATTGACATATATTTGAACAATTAGATAATTTTTTTATTATTTTTATATTATTATATTTAATTGAAAAATAAATATTTTCATAATGATTATGGTATATTTTTTAAATTATTTCTTATTTTAGGATATATTTTTTTTTTAATATAGCTAAAGATTATCAGATATCTTCAAGCGTGGATTAAACTTTCGCATTGATTCATATTACTGCATTTTTCCTATTAGACTAAAGAGGAAATAATAGTCCGATAACTTTCAAATATATTTTTTCTTTTATTAGACTTTCTATTCCAGATCAAAGAAAAGTATACTAATTAACATTTTAAAAATTTTGAAAAAATGTGCTTATTAGTTTCACTCTGTCCGTCTGTCCGTCTGTCCGTCTGTCCGTCTGTCCGCCTGTTTACAAAACTTCTACACCATTAAAGATAGAGAAAAGAAATTTTAACCATGGGTAGGTCTCATAAAAAAAATAATTTTGTGGAACAACTTTTTCATGTAGCCCCATCCATTACGGAGGTACAGCCCTTCAAACTTTGAAAAGCCCTATTTTTAAATGTATATATCTTATGTTTTGCTTAAGATTTTTTCAATTTGAAAACGTGATGCGACAGGTATTTCTTTTGTCTTTTTATATTTTTAGTATTTAAATTTACCGTTATGTGAAAACCAAATTTTGCATGATTTTTCTACTTTCATAACTCCGGCACGCTTTTAGATAGAGGCTTGAAATTTTGAGATAAGAAAGAACTTTTAGAATTAGTATAAGTTTGCTCAGAAATTTTTTTGATCAGAAAAAAAGTGTTCGTTTTTTTTAAATTACATTAAATACATTTATGTGGTCTGTTCAAGTCTTAAATTTGAAATTTAAATTTGAAAAAATTTGAATGTATAATAGTAAAGTGTAAAGTCTAGTTGTTGGCTCAATAAGACGATGTAGTAGGCGAGCGGACTATTGAACAGGGGAGCACAACGGGTGGCAGAGGCTTCGTGTAAGGGCAACCTCACGATCTTTTCCCCTTGGGAACGTCAGCAACAAATTGCAATCTGCAAACATTAAATGAGATATGGTTGTGTATCCAATAGATTTGATGAGAATTTTACAAACAAGTAATTCGCAGAAAAATGGCAGCACTTTACTATTATACTCACAAAACCGAAGACACATAATATATTATAAAAAATATATATAAATATATATATATATATAATTGAAACACTATTTATAGCATTAAAAACAGAGCTGAGGTAATATGAAAGAATTTATTAACTATGAAGGTGAAGAAACTTAACTTAAATAATAGTTAATTGTGGAATACAATCGGACAATTTAACGGCGATTTTGTAAAAATTTGTAATTTCAAATATTAAACAATTCTTTTTTGCCCAAGGTAAAGCAGTTCAATCACAATCACTTTCAACTCCATGTAGCATCTAATTACGTGTTTTATAATATGGTTGATTTTTAAAAGATAAAGTTATCGACCGTCGCAAATATATCTCCTGTGTAAAAACATATTTAGCGGATTAATGAATTTTTTTTAAACTTCGATTTAATTTCAAATCATTTAATTTTTATTTAAATTTTTTTTGTTTTAAAATTTTGTTATTATATTTAAAAATAGATTATCTCTTGCATTATCTTTATTTTAAACAAAAAACATTATTTTTTTCTATCACATTTTAAACATTATAATAATATACTCTTTTGTAGTAATCGAAAATAGAAACTCAATTCTTATTACATAATTCAAGACAGCAACCCATTTTCAAACTTCTATATATCATTCGCCTGACTACATTTTAATTTTTTGTTTTTTTATTATTATTATTATTAATTCAAATATAAAATATATATATATATATATTATTTTAAATAAAAATGTAAATAGAATTTGCACACTTTGTTAAAATGTCCAATTTACGTGTCGCAACATAAAACGTAAGTTAAAAAAAAAAAAAAGTATCAAAAGATAAAAAAAGGGATATATATTCAGGATAAAAACTTTACAGCTTTAACATTTTAATACTTGTGTAGGTGAAAAATAAAAAAAAAAAAAAAACTAAAAGAGGAATAAATATAGTTTTTTTTTCTCTTTTGTACCTATTTTGATTATCATAACATCAAGAGTTTTTTTTTTTGTTTTTTTTGCTTATTTTGCTTTTCTCTCTTTTTATGTTTGTACATGACCAGGATGCAATGAGGTGGCAAGGTAATTTAATTTTTTTTTTTTTTTAACTTTACCAACTTGTGCTTTTTTATTTTATTTAAATTTCAAAGGTAGTAAAAGAGGCAGGAAGGAAAATGATAGTTTTTGAAAAAAAAGAAAAAAACAAAAAAGATACAGCTCAGCAGATTGAGGATTCATTAGTAAAAACAAAATTACTGTTTTTTTTTTTTTTTTTTCATAATATTATCTAACTTTACATGTATCTATAAGAACAGATTACCATTGAATTTAAATAGGTACAAGAAAAAATAATTTTGAGACCTGTTTTAATGAGGATGCAAATTATTTTAAAGTGATAGTGAAGGTAAAAGAAGAAAATTTTGTTGATGACGATGATGATGATGATGATGATAAAATGGTGATATACCGAGGCTAATGTGAGAACATTAAGAAATTTTATTATTTTATCAAGATGTGGTATACAAAAACAATGACCATTCATTTATGTAAATGGAAATGATTTATTTTTTTTTTTTTTTTCTGCCATCATTAGAAAAAAAACGAGCATATAATAATTTAAATAAGGATTGGGTCGTGGGACATTTTTAAATCTTCTTAAATATAACTTTTTAAGTTGAATTAAAAAAAAAAAAAAAAATGTGTATATTTTTTTTGTTACCGGAATAAATCTTTTGAAAAGATAAAAATCATTATTTATTCTATAATATATATATATATATATATATGCATATATATAATATTATGAATAATATATGTTCGAAGGACACAGGTAATATTTTAAGTATGGGATGTGATAAAAAGAAAATAAAAGCATAGGTTAAAACACTTTAAAATTATATATTCGTGATGTAGACTGTATTATGAGTATACCTTAAGAGGCATAATACTAAGTATGTTTAAGTATATTTTTTTAATTGAATGAAGTAAAAATCATTGACACGAAATTATTAAATAATTTAATATAAGTACTTTTAACACTGCGAGCCAGTTACAATAAAAAAATAATGTTAAATTTATAATAAAAAGAATTGTATATACTTGAATGAATTTTAAAAATCTTTCTAATTTTTTTTGTTTAAAAGAAATTATTTTCGCTGTTTTTTCGGAGATTTTTTTTTTTTTTTTTCACATTCCATTAAATAATTTTTCTCTTGTATATTAAAAAAAAAATCAATTTAAATTGAATTAATATTTTGTTTTAGAAAGCAATCCGTAAATGTTAACAAACTTTTCTTTTGTTACCTCATGCTAGAAATAATTTTAAGAATGGTAAACATCACTTTTGAATTAAGAATATTTGGCAATTTTCAAGAATTTCAATACTCCATATTCTTCACCGGTTGTAAAATAACTTAGTTCTTTAAATCAGTTTTTTTATTTTTACATAATTAACTAAATAACTATAATAATGTAATAAATATATTTAAATTTTTATTATTCAAAACAATTAAAATTTTTTTTTTATAATGAAGATGCTTGATTTAATTTTATAAAGACATAAAATCATTAAAGAATAGAAGAATGACTGCGAAAATTTTTGGTACCTACTTTTGGAAATTGTACTAAACAGCTTGAATTTTAAATTACTGTATAAAATTAATACCTATACAAATTTTGAACAATTCTTAACGGTGAAACATGTACTATCTATTATATAAAGCAGAAATTGTGTTTGTTTATTTCATATTTATGGCATGGTGTGTAATTGTAACCAAATTTTGTAAAAATGTTCTTCTGAACCGGGAAGGTTCAGTACGCACTATTTTTTTCTTTCAAACCGTTAGTTGTTCTGGCAACTAAACTTTGTTGTTCGGTGATCTATCTATTTAGTTAAAGTCAATCTTTCCACTGATTAGGTTCAAACTTTGTAGAAACATTGTTCTTTACAGAAGAAGTTCGCTCGATTGATAAGGTTCAACCAATTAACCTAGTTCGCCTCGCCGACGTTTCAAAAAAAAGTTTGGTTAACCCATTCCAGCGGTACGATATGTAAAAAATTTTCATCTTTTCATATCTTATCTAATACTGTTCGACTAATTCAGTTCAAATTTTTTGAAAACATATAGTTCCTTACTAAAAAACTACCTTCCTTTAATTAGGTTAACGAACTGGATCCGTTAATTCTTTGAGTAGCTGTAAAGAATAACTGTGAAGATTTTTGTAAAATTTTGCTAACCCTTTTTGGTAGAACGACAATTTACAAAAAAAAATGTTTGTGCTTTTTTTTTATTATGTCACTATGTCAAACTTTATGAAAACATAATGCCTTATCAAACCAGTCCCCAAGAATCCTTTGATTATGATATTATAATATAAATTATTTCCAATAGGTATTATAAACCAATAAAATGGAGAACGGAGAATTTTGTTTTTTTTAAATATTTTCAATAATATAATTTCTAATATTTTTTATTCCAAATGTTCTTGAAACTTAATTTAAATTTCCAAATTCACTGTAACTCGAAATACTTGACTTTTAACTGTTGACTTAACATAACAAACCACTTGAAACTTGTAAAAATCCATTAATTGAATTAATTTTCGGTACAAAGTATAAATTTAATTGAATAAATTTAACATTTAACAATTATACAAAAGATTTGAATAAAATTAAAAATAAGACCGAAATAATATTTAACTCACCTGGCTGAAAAAAGAACCTTAAGGAAACGAATAACTAAATAATGTTTTAGGATTAGCAACGAAAATATCGCGTTTCAAAATATCCTTTTAAAAAATCGTGTGCCAAGAACTCACGTTTTAAAGAGATAATTTTAAAATCTCCTACTTTCCAACTATACAATCGCTGCTAATTCAGAATCTCACAAATACATGCACATATTACATACTCTGGTATTAATTTGGTTTTATACATATACACGCATTAAAGGTTTTTCTTACTATATTTACTTAAAAGAAATAATCTAGCAAAATACCATATTTTTCAATTTCTATTAAAATACGACATTTTAAAACAAAAGGATTTCATACTTGAAATTGAACTGAAGTGAACAAATTAAGTATAAATTGATAACTTGAAACTGTCAACATTATTTCAAAATTCAAATCTTAAAACTTTAATATAAAATATTTTCTTGTTATATCAGCTAAAAAAAATCATAACAAAATATAAATTATATGAACTATATAAAAATCCCAATTCCTTTTTGCGCCAATTTTTATATAGAAAAAATAATTGAAATTTTAATTACTATATAAAAGTTACTTTCAAATAATGTGAAATCTAGTCCACTTTATAATATCATAACGTTTTTTTTTTTTTTTTTTTCATTATTTTTAATTCCTTTGTGAATAATTTCATTTTTAATAATAGAACAATTCATAACTTTTTCATTTTTAAAAATAATTTTCATTATTTATTTTCTTTTTGTGTTTTCAGTACCTCCCGAAAGGCCAATCATTTTTGACGCAAAACGTCATGAAAAAGCGAAAACAGTGGAGGCATATAATGAAGGAAGTGATGTAGTTTTAATTTGTGAAGTGCATGGAGGTGAGTTACACATATATTTTTATAAAGTTTTTTTCTTTAAACTTTAGAGCAAAAAATTAAAAAAATTCTTATATTAAAGATTTAATTAATATGAAAATTTAATTATAAGAAATTTAAAAAAAAATCTTTTTTTTTATTTTTTATTGTTAACTAAAAACTAATAACAAAAAATTAAAATTAAAAAATGCTAAATTCATCACTCGAGCTATATATTTATTAGAAAAATTTTCTAAAGTATAGCTTAGACCACTAAAAAATCAATATAAACTGAAAGTAATAATAACAGACTGGTACTCACTGTTAAAATTATGCCATTTTGTAAGAATGCAGTTTTATTAATAAATTTAGGATAAAATTTAAAACCAAAACTTTGTTTTGATTTAGTCCTTTGGTTATCCCATTTTTTTCAACTAAATTTTTATGCCTAACTATTATCCTTTGTATGAACAAAAATTATTAAATTTGGATAAACAGTGACGTAAAACTTATCGGTATCTCCACTTAACATATTACTACACAGTAAATGCTAAACATTTTTACAACCTTTGTAATCCAACCAATATTGTATAATCCTTAAGGCGTCGAATTTTTATTCAAAGGCGTTCAAAGTCAGATTAAGTAATAGAATCGATTAATAAACAATTATATTTAATTAGTATTTCAAATAATAATTCCATTTTATTTGAAATTTGATTTAATATTTTATATAATAACGGTACCTTAATAGGGCAATTTTGAAGGTAAACACGTTATTTTTGAAAAATTTAAAGACAATGTCTAGCATGTGAGTCAAGTGTTATTTTGAAATTAATAACATAAAGAAAAATAATATAAAAGTACCAATGTGTCGATTTTTTTTTTTAAATTTTAATCTAAGGAATCACTACCTAAAATATTTTCACTCTTTTGCGCAACACTCTGTATAATAAAGAAATAATTATTGTCTAAGATAATAGATGACGCACAAATAAGAAATATTGTTTCTATGTTTGTTATTGTTTCTTTGTTATGTAAATATGTTTCATATTCTTGTACATAAATTACAGCCGAATAATCAGCCGCTTAATAAAACTATAATGATTATAGAAACTAACGTTTGGTAAAATATAAATAATAAACGACTTAATCGATACCTAATATACTCCTTATATAGAGTGAAAAGGGATAATAAAAAGAAAATCAACATGTGTCACAATATTTTATAGGTACATATAGGTATAGATAGGTACGAAGCTTTGCTCTATTAATACTTATTATACAAAACTTGCTAAATATATATTGCATTAATATATTTATAGTTATTTATTTATTTTTCATTATGACGATTTTGTTAAACCATTTTTGTTTTACATGATGATTTTATTAGAGACGACGAAAAAGAAAAAAATTATATTCTAAGTACATTTTTTTCATTTATTCTAAGTACTTTATCTAACCAATTCTACAACTATAGTTTTATTATTAAACAGTCGAGTTACGAGTATCTTGTGTTTGACAGGAAATTTAAAATTAACTTTTAAAATATTTATTATAATTTTAATACATATTTTTATTATTTGTGAAATTTATAACTATTTTATAATATATTAATATATTTAATTTAAATTAATTTAAAACTTTTCCAACTAATTTTCATTCAAATTTTTGATAAATTATCATAATATAAGTTTTTTTGTTTTTTAAATCACATCAAATCCAATTTCATCATGACTCAATTATTCAATTATCAGAAATTTTTTTGTTATTTTAAAAAATAAATTTTTTTTTTGCATTAACTTAATACTAATTATAAATAGATTTTGTGTTTTTTGCGAAATAAAAAATTGATAAATGAACCATCATTGTCTTTTTAGAACATTTTCAAAAAAATTTGAAAAAATGTGCTTATTAGTTTAACTCTGTCCGTCCGTCTGAGTGCTTACAAAACTTCTACACCGTTTGGAAAAAAGCAATGAAATTGTAACTACACCAAAAAACTAATTTTGTGGAACAACTTTTTTCTGTAGCCCCATCCGTTTCGGAGCTACAGCCCTTTCTTTAAATTATTATAACACAGGTTCTATGAGGCATATTGTTAATCTGGAAACGTCATTCGATAGCTATGGTTTTATAAACTATATAAATATATAAAAAAATAAATATGTGGCTTTACCATGCGGTATTTTAATATACCGTTATGTGAAACTCAATTTTTACAAAAATTTGCACTCCTTCTGTCTTTTAAACGGTTTAACTTAAAAACTTGAAATTTTGAGAGGAGTTAGATCTTTGGAAATCAGTATGAGATATTTCAGGAAATAATTTTGTGTCGCTCCGGCTTAGGAGCTGTAAGAAATAACTAAAAATTGTCTATTTTTAAATCCTTGTAACTTGGGCACCTGTCCAAATTTTTTGGAAGTAATATACAAAAGTTAAAGCTACATTATATTTTTATTTGTGTTAATAATTTTTCTTAATAATATAGGGTTTATCAATTATAATTGATGAAAATGTGATTTGATTTTATTATTATAATATTTTTTTTTAATTTTGGAAATGTGCTTTTTTGAAAACCCTTGGTTTTTTCCATTACTTGTTTTATTATGTTTTTGTTAAAAATTTTTAAATTTGAATTTATTTTCGAAATTTATTTTTATTGAGACTAAAAAAAAAAACTCCTACCGCGCCTTCTTAAAGGATGTAATTTAAATTGAATTTAAAAACTTTTTTTTTTTTTTATCATAGTCTAAATTCTAGAATATAATACGGATTCTATTTAGATTCTAGAATATAATACAAAAGATTTTATTTTTCAAATAAATTCAAATAAATATATTATGTTTAAAACCAAAAATACATATTATAAAAATATAATTAATATTTTTCATTTTAATTTGAAAAATTCATCATTTCAAACCGCTCAATTTGTATAAACATAGAAAAATCATAAATAAATTTAAAACCTAGCAATATAAAACCCATAAATTTACGGATTATATACATATACAGTTTAAATTCTTCTATATATAATAAACATCAATTAAATGGGGGAAAAACTGTTGTTGGTTTCATGAAAATTAATCAAATTATATAATATCAACAAAATATTATATTGAAATTCATGGGACTAAATTCAATTTAATTTATTTTAAATTTAGTAATTTAAGAGTGCATGAAAGTATCAAAAAATGTTCAGTTTTTATTTTTAATTAAGAGAAGAATAGGTATTTGAATTTCAATGTGGGTAAAGATGTATATTTTGTGCTTTCATTAAAAAATTTAACAACAATTTCTTAAACAATATGAATATTATTTTCACCCTATTATATTAAAATATAGTACCTATCTAACATTAACAATACAAAATAATGTAAACAAAAGTAGAATAAACGGTGGGTTACCTTGGAAATAGTAAAGCAGTGGTTGCCGAATCACCGTTTGCTCTTGAATAGCAAAAAAAAAAAAATATTGCTGCTGGGTAATAAAAAGTATTTCCGTATTTCTATTAGATTTAAAGATATGATATTAGAAACAGTAGAAAACTTTATTGCTTTTTTACTTTAATTATTAATAAGAGATTGCAATGGCCTGATCATTTTGAATGTTTAATAAAAAAAAAAAAACACCATGTAATTTGTTTCTGATACGCACATTACGAAAAATTTGTATGGAAATATAAAACAAATCAAGTTAAATTTATGTAATTTTCTATATGGGCCAGTCCTGATCATTTTATTATGATCAACTTAAATGTGAAACACAAAAACTCTATGAAATTGTTGCACTTCCATCTGCCTACTTACCCTATAAACTTATTGCACTTAGAAAAACATCGAAAATATTATCAAAAAAATAATTATATTTAACAGCATTTAAAATTGTAAATAATTTGATAAAACATAATTTTATCCTCAAGAGAATGATAAATACTCACGGTCACAACAGAAGAAACAATTCAAATTATTATTTCATTCTGTACAGTACAAAAAAAATACTATTTTGCCTTCATACATGAAAAGTAAAACATTGCCTTGTTTTAAGAATAAGATATCTTAATCCGTTACCTAGCAATCTGAAAAAGGTAATCAGGATTTCTGATTTCAAGAGAAAAAAAAAATTTAAAACAATAAATTAGCAAAAGGAATTTTCCATCAACCCCTAGTACAAACTTATATATTAGTATAAGATGTTACTTTACACTTTAAGCTTTAAATTTACATTTAAATTTTAGATTATGTCAACTAATTTAAATTAAAACAAAAGAAAAAAAAAATGCATATAATTAAATTTGAACGCAACATTTTATAATCTAAATTATAAGATCAGACAGTTTCGAATCTTTAAGATAACATAAACCGTTAATTAAATTGATTGTAAAACAGAATTTTGTTATACCGATTTTGTTTTAACTGAATGCAGAAAAAAAAAAATATTAAAAAAAATATTTTTAAGATTCTATTAAATGTGGAAATATCTAAAGATTCATTTTCCATTATTATGCATTTATTATGGTATCAAAACCATAGGAATTCATCTTTCCAAAATATTATAAAAATTATGTATTTTGTCATTTTAATTAGAATTAATTTATATGCATAATCTAAATTATGTGGTCTATGATGGATAGATATCTACATAATATAAAAAATATATACATACACATATACCTATTAAAATTGTGCTAATTTATTTATTTGTTTGTTTGTTTGTTTGTTTGTTTTTTATTTAATTTAATATCGTATTTTTTAGGTCGACCACGTCCAAACGTTACCTGGTATTTAGATAATACAGTTATAGATGAATCATTTGAACAAAAAACAGATGGTATCACAATGAATCATTTATCATTTCCAAATATTGGACGTCAGCATTTAGATTCACGTTTAGTATGCATGGCCAGTAATACAAATTTAACACCACCGAATAGTAAAGTTGTGATTTTGGATGTAAATCGTAAGTAATTTTTTGAAAATTTTTATTTTATTTTTATTAAAGTGTATGTAAGTTTGTTTTTTTTTTTAGCAATTTATAATATTTTTGTTCATTATTATAAAAAAAAAAAAAGAAAAAAAACATGGAAATTCAAGATATATCATGACAAATTTATCAATTTAAATTAATTTAAAGAAATATTATTTCTTTTTTTTTTCTAACATTTGAGGAAGAGTATATTATATTTGAAATATGTACTTCATAAATTATAGAAATTTTAAAATTCATTTAGTGGGATATTGAAAATAATTATGATTTTCACTTCGTCATACTTCATCAAGACGAAAAATTTATATATTTCTAAATTAAATTAACCTATAAACCTATAAATTTAATAAAAAGTTATCTTTTGATGTTTAACAAGATATAAATAATTAAAATCAAAAAACTTAATTATCCCTATATAATAAGGGCTACATTTGACCATTTGTAGCAGATTTTTCAAATTTTTTTTTGAAAAATTTGCTTATTAATTTTACTCTATCTGTATGTCCGTCTGTCCATCCATCTGTTTACAATTTACAAAACTTCTACACTGTTTACGATAAAAGAATGAAATTTTAACTAGAATTAAGTTCATTAAAAAAATGAATGTTGTACAACAATTTTTATATGTAACCCCACTAATTATAGAGCTGCAGCAATCCAAAATTTGGACAAGTTCTATTTTAAACGTCATTATTCCTAAATATCTGTGTATATCTCAGGTTCTACATTTTTCAATCTAAAAACATCAATCGATGTGATTTTTTTTTATGTTTATACATCAATATCAAAATTCTACAAGTTTTTTTAAATTTATACATATTTAAATTATGTGAAAATAAAATTTTGGAATATTTTGCTTCATTCATATTAATAATTCCATAATACTTTTAGATATAACCTTGAAGTTTTATGAATTAGTATAATAATTTGGCTCAGCAAAATTTTTTGTACCACCCTCTGTTTAAAAGTATAAAGCCTTCCTTAGGCCGGCGCGTTTTTTTCTGCGGCAACAGCGTAGAAAAAAATTCTTGCTAAAATCGCGCGGAATCGGTATATGTGCCCACACTGAAAATTTAAAAATTCGCATAGACGTCAAACAGAAAATAAAAAATAAATTATTGTATTGTCAATAAATTAAAAAAAAAATTTGTTTAGGTCGGTCGAGTGCCCTGTGTTTTTGCTTAACTAAAAAAAGTAATAATTTTAAAAAAATGTTCGATTTATAATAAAAATTAAAAATATTTTATTTAGAAAAATTTTAAAAACCATACATATTTCATCTTTTTTTCTTGTTTTTTCTTATTTAAAGATTATTTTTTGTAATCTTTCTTTGATAGATCTTATAATATGGGATATTTTTTCACTAACTCGATTAATTTTTCCACTTTGCTTATTTTTGGTTATTTTTAAAAATAAAACTGTTTGACATTTATTTGCGGGAACCGCATGAAAAACGCTGTCAGCCGCGTTTTTTTTTTGCGGAAAAAATTAGTATGTACATTTGCCCCAAAAAAAAGACGCTGTAAAAACGCTGGGAAATATCGTTGGTATGGGCATATTCATAAGCCGCCATGTAATAATATTTTGCGAAAAAAAAACGCACAGCTGGCGCAAATAAAACGCGCCGGTCTGATGAAGGCTTAAAAATCACTCCAACTTTTCTTAATTATATAGGGTTTCCTTGAAATTGAAAAAACGGTCCCTTTGTTTTTACAATTTTTTTCTTACATTTAAAATTCTAAGAAAATTATACAAACTTTATTGTTCTATCTCTATTATTCTAAACTGTTTGTATTGTCTTTTGAAAAATGTGCACCTTTATTTAATTCTACCTTATTTAAATTATATTTGAAGTTAATCTCGCAATAACGTGAACATACAATAATGTGAACATAACCGTCTTTTTTGCATTGACCTCCTTATAACGTTAACAAAACACGTTCAATAATGTGAGCCACAAAAATAGCCATTTATAACAAAAACATTACAACTTTAATTTTTAAATAAATAAATCTATTATTTGAAAAAACACAAGAAGATCAATCTAGTTTTCATTTCAAAACAGTATCAATTAAAAAAAATATTGGGTGCGTTCAGTCGAGTAAATTTTTTAAATTTCTTAAATCGTTTTAAGCCATTTTTTACTGAACCTTTTTATTGTCAAGAGCTAAAATTTTAACTATGCTTAACTATGCTTAATCGAGCAGCGATAACTCATTTGACGTTTATTTCTTTATTTATTTTATTAGTTTTTAAAAAGTTTTGTGGTTAAAAGGTTATAAATTATTTTAGTGCAGTTTAATAAAATAAATAAAAATCAAATAATTATTTTTTTAAATATTTAAATTTTTAAACAAATATTTAATTTTTGTTCTCAATTTTTAAAACGCTGTAATTCATCATTGCTTTACGAAAAAAGAAAATTTATTGAAGAATATCATAAAAGTGCCATTACCTTATCTTATCGAAAAAATATAATATTGCTAAATCTAAACAGATGTTCAACAAAATTTTTCAAAAAATTTATCTTCCACATTTTATGAAAACCTTTTATAACTGACCAACCACATTATTCTTGTTCATGTTATCGTGAGGCTATTCGTTTATCTTATATTTTCTTCGAAAATAAATAGGGTTAAATCCGAATTTTCTATTAACATAAAAATTTTCTTTTAATAAAGTTCAAATATTTATTTCGTTATTTTTTTAATTTTTCATTTTTATAAATTATAAATTTTCAATATTTTCATATATTTTTTCTTCTTTTACAGTTAAACCAATCGCTGTACATATTTTAACAAAAGAAAAATTCGTTTCGGCTGAAAGAACTTACGACATTGAATGTAAAAGTTCTGGCTCAAAACCAGCTGCAATGATCACTTGGTGGAAAGGAAATAAACAAATTAAAAGACTGGCAAAAAATGTAAGTTTTTTCCCGCAAATTTTTCTTTTATTTTTTGTTTTTTCACATCAAACAAATTTAAAAAAAAAAAAAATTCTTTAAAAACATGGACATTGAATACAAAAGAAAAAAAAAAGCCGATAAACAAAATGTTTTTACATTTTATAAAACCCAAAAAAAAAAAAAAAATTTTTTTTTAAGTTGAAATCGTAATATTTTTCATTTCATTTTTTTTGTTTTTTTATCTTATAGTTTTCAGAACCAGACAATCAATCTTTAAGTATTTTAACATTTACACCAACTAAAGAAGATGATGGAAAATATTTGACTTGCCGAGCAGAAAATCAATTTATACAGAGTAGTGACATTGAAGATAAATGGAGATTGGTTGTACACTGTAAGTTTTACTTTATTATTTCTATATATACTCGAATTATTAAGAATTTTATTTCATTTTTAATTATGTCCTGATATCAATTAATGTTTTTAAATTAAACTTTACTGCAAAATTACTATTTTTTTTTTTTTGTTTTTTTAAAATACAAAAAAATTTAAAAATTTAAAAATATTCTTTATAAATACAACCGTTATTCCAGTCAAAAAAAAAAAAAGAAAAGAAACTACAGTGTATTTTCTTTTTAAAAAAAAAAATTTCGTCATCTTTTTATACTTTCTGAAGGATACAAAATCCTTTTATACACTTATCAAGTTTATTACAAATTGCATATTTAAAGTTCTTGACAGTTCATCCTTTTCAAATGAGTGTTTCATAAAGAAGATGATAGTTAATTTAGAATAAGCTTAAAAAATCTATTAAGCGTTTTAAAGTAGCCAATTATTTTCTTATTTATTTTAGTTGTACTTGAACTGTGTGATTTTTTTTTTTTTTTTTTTGTTTTTTGTGGTATTTTTCATGGAAATTCTAACAAAAATTTATTCAATGAGCAATTTTGAAAAATTTTGTTAAGTAACAAGACAATAAAAGAAAATTTTGTATTTTCGTTAAAGTTTTAGAAAATTTTTTTAGTTGATGGTGAAAAAATAAAAATGCAGTAATAATTTTGTAGATGACACTCTTAAAAAAATCATTTTATTATAAAATAAAAAAAATGTTTGTGTTGAATAAATTATGAAATTATTTTTTTTTTAAATTATATTAAATAAAGTTAAAAAAAACTTATAAATAAAAATAATATTATTACAGAAAATAAATTTTAACTCATTAATGTCGCCATAATTAAAAAAAAAAAAAATAATAAATGAATAAAAACCATTTTAATTACGGTAAAGATGTTTAAATTAATAAATTTTGTTATTTTCAATTATTTTCTCTATCAAAAAAAGAAAATTTAAGAAAGTTTTTTTGAAATTTTTATTTTTTTTTGTTTTAAGGACACGGTTTAAGAACTCATATTAGAATGGGTTCTTATAAAAAGGATAACTAAATTTCAACTTTAAAATTTAACTAACAACCGAATTTCCCAAATATAAATAAAGTTTACTTAAACTTATAAGATTATCTTTTTTTTTATATGACATATGGTTAATGCACTCACTTACTTGACACGTCCGCGTACATGGAAAAACAGCGAATATTATATTAGTATATAGAAACGTATTATTTTAGTATTAGTATGAAAAATCATTGTTTCATTTGAAATTATTGTTTGCTTAACGCTTTTTTTCTTTTTTTTTTCCTAAGGGAGGTGGGAATCTTCCAAAGACACCAAGAATTTCCCCCTTTTAGTGTCAGGTTCTTACTGACTAAACCCACCTCCCCGTTTAGCCAATATAATGGGATGAAACCCTTACCTGCGAACGCAGTATATTGGCTAGGGAGTAGGGATAGGAAAGGATAGGAAATCGATACGGAGACATTGAATTGGGAATGGGACTGTAAGGAAACAATGAATCCGCCTATTATTATTACTATTTTGCTAACAGTGACTAAAGCCGTCACAACAGTTACAACATGTAGTAGTAGTATATAGTACTACATGAGGTAATTATTGAAGGCAACCCCCACTGTCACTGTAGCGGCTACTATTATTGGTATTAGTATTCTTATTAATATTATTATTATTTTACTACAGAGTCAGCGCCATCAGTTGATTACAACGTACAGCAGTAAATAACACTTTACGTGCATGATATAACCAAAGATAGCTCCACTGTAGTAGCTATTATTATTATTACTATGATTATAATTATTTTTATAATTATTGTTTAAAAAAATATAGATTTTTGCACATGATCAGATCATGAATACTGTATATCGTAATTTTAAGAAGATAAAACATTCGCTATACGTTACACATTGTTCTTTATATCATTTTTTTCTTTTAGAAAAGTTAAAGCTACTTGACATATTCAACAAAAGTCCGTTTCATAACTGGTCCGTTTGATATTTTGGAAATATTAATAGAATTAAGCTATTTTATATGCAAATATTCTGTGCAAAATAATTAAAATAATTTGAACGGAAATTATTTGAACTTCCACATTCTTAGAAATTTCTCAAAGAATGCTTAATAATATAAAAAACTACAAATTTTTAATAGATAATACAAAATCAAATAGAGAGAAATTATAAAGAAAAATAATATAAGGAACCCCGCGTATTAGCTAGTAAAAGGAAAATTTGATTTTTGTAAATTTTTGATTTTAAATAGTTTAGTCCTCAAAAATGATCGACAATACAATAATAATATTTTGTATTGTACAATAATAATATTTTGTATAATAATAATATTTTTTTTTTTTCTTTATTTATTTTACATAATTTATATGAAATCAATTTATTTTAAAATATTAATTAATTAAATTCTTTCTGATCTTAGCAAAAAGGTGTGTGGTGTTATAATGTATGGTAATGTACAGATGTTTGACATAAAATTTTTTTTTATAATTAATAAATGATAAAGGGAAAATTTTAATTTTAAATTTAATATCTAATATGTGACTTTACTTAACAAAATTTTTAAAGAAAAAATTTTTCAAGCATATTTTTTTTTCTTATTATATTTATGCACTAGTGACGAGAACAATTTTTCTTATCATAATGCCACTAGAACAATTTCTTTAAGTATAATTTTACAACGGAGCAATTCCACTTGAGCATTCACTAAGTTAATATCTCACTTTGAAATAATTAATTCTGAATAGTTACTAAATTTTAAATTAAATATTTTGATCACTGTTAAATATTTTCTTTATACTCTGTAAATAAATATTAATTATCTATGTATAGAAATATTAAAACTGAAAAAGGAAAAGGATCAATATTTGAATCCGAACATATTTAAAAAAAAAAAAAAACAGGTATATAAATGGGATAAAATATTGGAGATACATTAGTTACTGCGAGGTGCACGTATTCATACGAAAAATGGATCATTTTTTAAAAAAATTAAACAATCACGCCGTCAATGCTGCAGAGGTGGAATCAGAAGAAAATATGCAAAATTTACGATAACAACGCATGTAATATCTAATATTAGTTCAACGCTATATTTAAGTAGTTTCTGTTTTTAAATATTTTATAATTTATTTGTCAAGTGCATTTAGAGTTGAACATCGTACATTTAGACTAGTGGAATTGTGACTAGCCGAATTATACCCTGTGGAATTACGATTAGTGAAATTGTTCTAGTGGAATGGACCTACATTCATCTCACATTGAACGGTTTTAATAAGAACTCCATAAACCAACATCTCCTATAATTGAACTATTATTTCAATGCAAAAGGTTGATCTTATTATTAATCCTTTTTTTTAAAGATGAATTTGAGAACTACTTTTTTATACCTTGCAATATTCATTCTTAACATTATTAAAGTTTATTTACTGTGTACATAAAAATGACAATATCTAACTTTCTTTCAAAGTGAAAAAGAAAATAATTTATAAAAATGATTATGAATTTTTAAGTTAAAAAGAACTGACTACAAAAATACTGAAATATAATAAATAAATTGGTACTGTGTTCACTTCAGAAACAATTTACTTTGATGACAATTTTAAACATCATGGTATATGATGACAATTCACTGCGATTACAATTTTTTGTGATGGCAATTTAGAGTGATGATAATTCAACTGTGGTATAAGTTATTTTATAAAACTTGTGGGCAAGCAGATTTGTTTTCTTTTCCAAAAGTTTTATTAAAAGTATATCTTAATTTATAAGGGGCGCTCGGTTTAGGAAATCTTGCAATTTTTTTTAATTTTTGAACGTCAAAACTTAGCATATATGTAAAAACGTAAAGAGAACAGATGTTAGAGTTGGTAATTCTCATCTCTTTCAAGGTTAAAAAAAACCTCAGAATTTCAATAATTTGTTAAGCGAGGGTTTGGGGTTCCCATCTATAATTTAAATGCTTTGTTATTGAAAATATATACTTGATACTTTGGAATTGTTGAAAAGAAAAATATTTTTTTGTACTCAATATAAAAGGACTTAGATACCTATTTATTTATTTTCTTCATTTATTTTATTTACTCGTACATTAATTTTATTATAATTCCAACACAATAATTCCAACATTAAACTAAACATTTTTCTTTTTTAATATTCAAATAAAATATTTTAAAACAGAGCCCAGACGCATATATTTTATATTTCATTAAATATTACTAAATTAAATGTCATCTCGAATCACACTAAACGCACATAAAAATAACCTTTACATTTCAAAATTCTGTCTCAGTAATGAGTGAGTACTTAATTATTTAAAATTAAATTAGTGGAAATTAGAATGACAAAATGCATTCGGAGGAAAACTGATTCAAGGTATTGGGATTAAACTGACCTAAGTCAGCTTCTGCAACTTCTTTCTACTTACCTACCTATACCTAATGCCTATATCTACAAAATGCATCAAATGAAAAAAAACTAACTATATAACCCAGTTTGATTTAAAGCTTCAAATTCTTTTTGACAGTTATTCCCACCAAGAAACTTGTACAATCTAACGCATACTCTAAAAATGGTTTTTTTATATTATGGAACAAGAAAATAAAAAAAACAAATCTAAAAATAGTTTTTTTTTTCCTACGTTTTATTTCTTAGTTAAACATTTTTAATGTTAAGCAGCATGAAAACTTCAAAAAAAAAAAAAAAAAACTTTTTAAAGTTCAAATTCATCAGACCATAATAAGTAGGTTTTGCGGTTGACAAATTATTGTTGAAAATAAGTCAAATAAAAATAAGAAACCCTATAATAATAAAATAAGGGGACTAATAGTAAATTTAGTATAGTTGAACTACAGAAAAATAAAACAAAAAGTAAGCAAAGAAGTAAAGAAGAAGTAATAGTTGTTTTGAAATAGTAATTGAAAAACAAAATTTTTTTTTTGTAAACAAAAAAATTATAAGTTATAAAAGAAAAACTACACTTTTAAATAACAAATAAAAAAGGAGGTGTACAGATGGAACAAAAATATTATGCACTTAAATTGAATTTTATTTATTTTTTTTAAATATATATTATAATAAGTTTTAGATTTGCAACTATTTTTTTTTTTTTATAATAAACAAATTAATCTATAAAAATTTGAAAAATTAAACCTTCTTTCTATTAAGGGTATTTCCGAATCTATCGTACTTTGTACTAGAATAATTGATTATCGCACCGAAAACCGAATAGTATCAAGTATTTCCGGTATCAAACGTTTTGCACAAAAATTATCTGTCAAAAATTTAATGTTATAAAAACTATACAAGATGGTGGCACTTTGCACTAAATTTTTCATTTAATTTTTGATATTCAAGTAAGTACGACTTCATAAAATTACAATGTAATATACATAGAAAAAAACAAAAGCAACATAACTTCGTATAAAATTTACTTCTTATTGCCATAATTTATAAATATTGTTAAATAAAACTGAGAATGCAATGAAAACATGTAATGTATGGTAATACTGATTTTATTCCGAAAAATGAATAAACTGTCATAAATTAAAAAAAAAAAAAATATGAAAAATAAGTGAGAGAAATAGTGCGATAATCAAGTATTTTCGAAAAGTGCAAGTGCCAAGTGCTGATGTCAAATGGTAGTGCGACCGTAAGTAACTTATTGCAGAGATTAAGAACTTGCAGTATTAATCATAAATTTGTGCTGGTGTCAAATGCTTCACATATATCTAAATAAAATAAATAAATAAATGAAAAATTCAATCATTGCATTCTTAAGTATATGAAAGATCTTTTCGAGCTTAGAATCTTTGAAAATATATATTAAGTGTATACATATAACTATTGTAAATATGATAATTTGGAACTGATTCTTTCTAAAATCGAATATTAACTCAAAAACACAAAATATTGTTGTTCGAATTTTATATTTTGATTATTTAAACACATTCACCTAATTATAATTAATACTATAGAATCAGTACTGACTTTATTTTAAAAATTTTCTTTTCAAATTAAAGTAAAAAAAATTTTAACATATTATTTTAAAAATTTTTCAATTTTTAAATTAAAAAAATTTCATTTATTCACATAAAAATTTAACATTAACAGAATTTTTTTTTTTTTTTACTTTAATAAAGTTCGTCATAATTTTAACATTTTAAGTCATAATTTTCAACAACAAAAAAAAAAAAAACAAAAAAACAAAAAATTTCCATAATGACTTAATATTTTCATGAACTGAAATAAAAATTTAATTAGCTTTTTTTTTCTGTTTAAGTGATGTTCGAGTGCCATAAATGGATCTCCAAATTACTTCCTCAATAACAAATCTATATACATATACATTTGTACATATATTACCATATTATAAATTATATATTGTATATAATTTCTTTACGCGCATATAACCAACAACCAATATATAAAATATCCATACAAAATTTTAGGATATTTTTTACTTTTTTCTTTTATTTTTTTTGTGAATAATTTTTTTATTTATTTATTTTTTTATTTATACACTTAATTTTTGATTGAAGTAATTTTTGCGTTTATTATGTCTTAAAATATAAAATCCGAAAAAAAAAAAAAAAAAAACAAAAATATATTTCAATGTGTATTTTGTTTTTTTTTTTTTTTATCCCGTAAGGGATACATTATTGTCCTAGTGCCTTTATTTTACCATGTCCTTTTCTCTTTCGTTATTTCTCTCTCTCTTTTTTATTATTTTTAATAGTCTTTTCCTTACTCATTATTTTCACTTTTATTTATTTATTTTTTTTTATTATTTGTATTTTCATTTTTAATTTATCCATTATATTATTATATATAGATATATATATTTTTTATCCTATCCCCACAACAACAAAAAAAAAAAAAAATGAATATAAAATAAAATAATAATTATAAAAGTATTGACGCCAAGTGGTTAACAATTAAATCCTATGCTATCAAACTGAATTTATGACGTTACAAAGTGAGTAAACAACAAAAAAAGTAACAACAAACATTAAAACAAACAGTATTAACAAAAAAAAAAAAATAGGCCAGTCCAACCTTATGACCATTTTTTTTTTTATTATGGAATGAATCCAAAAAAAAAAACAAAAATAAGTACCAAGAATGAAAATGAACTCATTTATTTAATGAGTTCATTGAAGCAAAAAATATCAGTAACTTTTTCCTTTTAATGTTTAAGTATTAATTTTAAACAAAAATTGATAAAATATAAACAACAATTGGTAACATTTTATAAAACAGTAAAGGACAATATAAACCATAGATTTATTGTAATGTATTAATAAATAATATAAATTAACAAATAAATATTTCGATTTTATAATTATACCAAAAAAAAAAAATAACAAGAAAGAGTATAAGAATATGACTGTGTCAACCCTAAGATATCCATAAGAACATAATATAAAATGATGTTTCCACAAAAATTTAATCATTTTTAACAAAATTTCAGATATTATTTAACTTAATTAGGAAGTAAAGACGACAAGACTATTATCATCATTACCGTCAACATTTATTTTTAATTTGATATTTTAGAATCTACATTTTAAAAATCGACAAATTGTATACAACTATCCATATTCAATATGGATTATATGGACACTTTTTAATCGATATTTTCGAAATCGACATAACTTACCTATCCTGATATATTTATGTAAATATCTGAGTTGTATGACAGATATTTGAAACCATTGCACCAAACTAGCGTAATTTCATGAAAGTTATTGCCATAAAGCTTGACCATCTTTTAGATAATTTCAAATGTCTAACTTAATTGAGTATCAAGAAATGAGAATATAAATTTTAGCAATTGTATAACAGCTGTTCGGTTAGATCAATTAACTTTTAAATGAGTCATTAGCATAAAATTGAACTTCTTTTGATAAAATTTTAAATATGCAGCCTAATTAACCACTAAACTACGCTACAAACTTACAAAAAAAAAGTTACTTACAACTACCCGAATCTGTTAGACCAATCAAATTTTATAAAACTTGTTGGCATAGAACTAGTTAAAAATTTCAGAATCCCATTCCAGTAATTTTTGACATATAGTTTGAACGAAGGGATCGACTCACATAGTATAAAATCAACATGGAATATTTAAACCAGAATATAACTCCAAATTTAATATAAACAATTTCCATATCTATCGATAGTTTCCTTTACAATGTTCCTTTACAATTTTCATTTATTATACCTTTAGAATTGTGTTCAGAAATGGTATAATAACAGTAGCAGTTACTTCTTTACTTTAATTTTTATTTCATTGTTCTTTAATTTCTAAAATGATCTTTTTAAGTTGCAATGTAAATTTCTTTTTTTATTAAAATATGATATGAAATTCCCTAAAATCACAACAGATGTGTATAACAATTCAAATTTGTTTAATAAAAAAAAACCATGAAAAGTATGGTATTCCTAAAACAAAAAAAATTTGATATAAAAAACTTATCAATTCAAAAATCTCGTCAGAGAATTCAAAACATCTAAATACGATCTTTAAACTTATATTCATATGAAGCTATAGTATGAACTGGTAAACTATGCAGTGTTAGTATTGGTTAGTATCTATATTCACTATTATAGTAATAAACTCTGAACTAATCTGTTGTAAAAATAATTTGCGATCATTTAAGTTTTCCACACAATTTATAGGTATAGATTTCCTAACAATAAGTACAGTTTTTTATACACATTTCTTCGAAATTGAAAAATTTCTCTAGCCAAATCAATAACGGCTTAACTTAACAAAAACGTTTTTGTGGAAATCCAAAATAATTTTACTCGATACTCTATCGGAAGATCACAAGATCTTTATATAACGAACCAAAAGGAAATGTACACAAATTTCGGTATGATTTTCTTTTACGAATAAAATATATTTATAAATATAATAAAACTGTTATCAAAAATTAAGTTGAATGCGATCCTGACTAATTTTCATAAAATAATTAACGGAAAAATTGATTTTTATAATATTCACAAAAAAAAATATTAATCACTTTTTTTTGAAAAATTCAAAAAAATTATTTTTAAAAAAAATATAAAATTAATTTTTAATTGATTTTTTGAAGTCTTGAACTAGAAAAGGTCAAGTATATTAATTTTATACCAGAACATTCAACTGTAAAACAATATTTTCATTAGTTTATTATTACGTCTTAATTATAATAAAAATTATAATGAATTATGACGGAATATTGATGGAAAATGAAATTGTTAATAAAAAAAAGTATATAATTTTAGAAAAATATTATAAGGATATAAAAAATATATAAAAAAAATTAATAAAAATAACCTAAAATTAATTTATTACCGTTGGTAACAACATTGGTCTTTCTTTTTCTATACCCCATTATATCAAATACACAATGTTTTATTTTTTTATAAAAATATTTTGTATTAATTTTTATAATGCATTTTAATATTGAAAACTTTCCTGATATCAGATTTCCAGGTGCCTTTAATTATTATATTCTCAATTTATAACCCCGCATACTTTAGAAACGGGGAGCAAAATAAAAAAAAAATATTGAAAGTATCTTAAAGTTTAGTTTTAATATTTTATTCTTAAAGATCTCACCCTTATTATAATTTCAATTTTCTAAATTTCAAAGTGGTGAAGGGGTTCAAAAAATTTCTCATAACATTAAATTTAAGTTTTGAATTGACAAAATGATAATCTTATTTTGGAATTGATTTTATAAATCTTAAGTAATTTTCCATTATTTATAGAGTATTCCAATTGAAAAAATATCCAATAGAACTAGAATTATAAAAATTTAAGTATAGGGCTGTTTTCAACATTAGTGGAGTTACAACTCTCCACAAAGGATTATAATTAATTAAAAATAGTTGTATTAAAACTTATTATTAAGTTTCCTTTTCTTCAAACAGTGTTGAAGTATTATAAACAGACAGACAGACTAATACAGTAAAAATATTAAAGCAACTTCATTATGAACTATCTTAAATTCTTTAGTATTGTATTTAAGAAAATAATTAGGAAAAATTTTAGAGTTAATTAGAAAATCAGGGTTACATTTTTTTCCCAGAATCGAACTATAAAATTCCCCGTCTAATTCAAAATGTCGTATATACATATATATAAATATTCTGGAGAAATGGAATATACTGATTTTGAATCCAACTTAAAAATCCCTCTTAATACAGATTCTCAAATATACATATTATTTATAAATATCTTGCATGAAGGATAAATTCTGATATCCTTTTCACTATGAAATTTCTCCTAATTATTTTTTGTACATTACAAAGAAATTTTACATAAAGAAACGTAGCGGCGATATGTGACTATTGAGTACTACTATTGAGTATCTTAATTAAAAAAATTGCACTAAACTAATTCTCAAAAAAAAAAAAAATATATCCCAAAAATATTTTTGGAAAACTTAGGGTGGTTTAGTTCATAAGAAATAATCCTAAATTTTAAAACTGAGCTAACCTTCAAAAAATGAATTTAACCCCCAAGTTAAAGGAAAATAATGGGGATTCGTTCATTTTTGTTACCTTAATGTATTTTTCTTTACACTTTATATATTTTTATTTTCTAATACCCTAAAAATGTTTCTAACATATAGTTGTCAATACGGTGAATATTCATTACACGACTAATAATTATGAAAATTTATTATTTGTAAGATTATTTCCACCTCGCAAAGAGATGGATCGATTTGATGACAGAACGCCCGCGATCTTTAATTCCAAAATGTTGCGGCCCGAAAAGCCTGCGGGCGTTCTGTCACTGCAATAGGTGAATCTACTATCGTAATATTTTCTACCTTCAATTAGTTCCGTGACGTCCTACAATTTGTAACACATCAAAAACATTTTTTTTAACTAATCTCTCTCTCCTTCAGTTTTAATTAAAAAGATTTTATTCTTAACTTTATCCTATTTCATTTAGTCAATACTTCAGAATAAGGTAAGAGATATTTATTACTAGTTTTTGGTTAATGTGTAAAAGTGACAAAATATATAAAATAAAATAAATCATAACTTAAAATTAAATGTTCTTTGAATGGGTGAGTATTAAAATCCCGTTTTTCCAAATCCCGTTAATTAAAATCCCGCCATACCAAAATCCCGCCAATTAAAAAAAATTAATGATGAAAACAAGATTTTTGTTGAATTTTTAAATAAATTTTGAAAACAAATATCTTGTTTTCATCATTAATTTAAAAATTCTGGGAAGGCAGATATTCTCCTTTTTGTATATAACAGTGTCTACGCATAAAAAAATTAATGCGAAAATTCTAGCAAAAGTCAAATTCTTATTTAAAAAGAAAAAACGGGATTTTGATATGGCGGGATTTTAATTGGCGGGATTTTAATTAGCGGGATTTTGATATGGCGGTATTTTAATTGACGGGATTTTGATGTGGCGAGATTTCGATGTAGGGCATTTGGAAGACCGGGACTTCTATACGGACCCCTTTGAATTATCATCAATATATCTATCAAAAATAAAATTTACATAACAATGTAATATTTACTTTAACAATAATAATTTTACTAAAAATTTCCTATCTCTAAATTTAATTGTTCTTTTTTTTTTTTTTATTTATTTTTAAATTCTCAAATAATATATTTTATTAATTAGTTAAAAAAGAACTTTTTAGGTATCATGTCAGTTCGTATTAGTTAACATACAGATAATTTTAAATTTAAAAAAAACTTTTTCTAATTATTAACTATTAAAATTTAATTGTAGGTCTTTGAACTTTTATTCTAGTTTTAATTTGTAACATCCTGAAAATTAAAAAATAAAAATTAAAAATAAAAAACAAAAAACACAATCAAAATTTATAATAAAAAAAACGCCTTTAAAAAAGTTTTAATAAAGTTTTTAATGTTTTTTGTTACTTATTCGATTTTTTTTTGTTTGTTTTTACTTTAAAATTAAACCATCCAGAAAATATAAAATGGTCTTAGCGCTGCAACTTAGTTGATTGTATACCGCAAGAAAAACGATAATATCAAAAAAAAAATTTATATAATATTTTTATTTACTAAATTTTCATTTACAAAAAAAAATTTGTACTAAAAACATCAGAAAATATTTTCCATTACAAAAAAAAACTTTTAGTGGAAAAACTGAAACTAACCAACAGAATATTCAATATTTTTTAATACATAATTCTCTTATTTTCTTATTTTTTTTTTTTTTTGTTAGAATAATATCGAAAATTTATTTTAGTACCTAATAAAAAAAAAAAGACAATTTAATATTTTATAAAAGGAGAAAACCGAAAGAGAGAAAGAGTGAGAGAGTAGGGAAGTACTTAAAAAATTTTAAAGTTGTGATAATCAAATATAGAATGTAGTACACTGTAAATACAGAGGGAATGTGCGTTCGAATCTTACGCACATCGTAAGAATAGTTCATCCTTCCCACCCACAGTACGGTTTCTTAAAAGGAAAGACTGTGTAATATTTTGTTGTCACATTTATGTGTCTTATAACTTTCATAAATTATAAAAATCATAAAAAATATTTAATAGCAGACCAAATATTTAAACGAATAACGAACTTAACGAACTTTACAATACCCATCAAAATACAAAATCAACGCCCTTAACATAAATGAAATAGTTAAAAAAAAAAATGATTATAGCTACGCTTAAAAAAAGAAAATTCAGTTTGACAATTATAGGGAAATACCTGACTATTAATTGTACCGAATTAAGTGAAGGTTGGACAATGCACTCTTAGTAAACAAGATAACTTTTTTTTAATGATAAGCATTTTACAACATTTCTAAAACTAAAGTAAACAAAAATTTGAAAAAACGTATTCGTCTAAATGCGAATTTATATCGTCATATCATGGTATATGATAAATCTAGACATCTGAAATTTTATAAAAGATGATTAAATTTTATGGTAACATAATGACTTATATTCGTGCGGGTCCGTATTTATGTTCGAAAAGAGTATCTTTAGTCTTTCTTTTTATTTTTTTTCCTTTTCTTTCTTTTATTTCATAAAACTCTAGTTTTCCTTATTTTAAAAGATATTTACATATAAATGAAGTTATATTTATATCTAGAATTTTTAAAGTATCATTAGCGCTTCATAATGACATTAGCGCGAACTTGAACACAGACAGGAATTCGTTAAATGAGCCGTTATATATATTTTTTTCTTTGCATTTCTCTGCCACATAAATGTAACAAGGAAATTACACAGCCTTTCCTTTTCAGACGTGGCTGTACATGTTGTAAAAGAAAATTACTCTTACGACGTCTGTGGGATTCGAACCCATACTCCCTCGGTGTTTACAGCGTATTTTATACGCTCTTACCCACTAGATCACCCGCCATTATATTTGTGGCAAAAGTTAAAAAAAAATCGAACGGAAGGAACTATCGAACTTAAAGGAAGTATATTATACTCATTTTAATATTTTTTTATCGAAATTCCGCGCTTTTAATCACAATCTGTAGTGCCTAACTAAAATTGTTTTTAACTTTTCAAAACAAAAAAAAATTTAAAGTAAACTCGAAACAAATTTTAAATACGCACATTTTTTTGTTTCACTTTAATTATCTTTAATTTTATTTTAGTTTTATTTAAAATTTTGATTTGTTTTTGTTTTTTAGGAGAAAATCTAAAAAATGCGAATTGTTTTATTTTTTCCTAAAAATGGAAAACAATCAAAATTCAAAATAAAACATAGATGTTGGAAAACCACCTTAATACTGCAGGGCATAAAATGAAATCGACCAAAATTTCTATACTGTATAAAACTTTTGGTGGGTTATGTTAATCATATATACACTCAGTTTAAAAGTACAAAACGATTTGAAATGAAAAAAAAAAAAAGAAAACGTAAATCTGTTGACCTAATTTCTGCAATAAAATTCAAAACCCCTTAATAGGAATTTTTGTTTTTCCCGATATTAAAGAATTTTTTTTTGAATATAAGAAATAAAAATTTTAAAACGAAACAAAAAAAAAAAAAAACACAGTAACAAAATAAATCAAAGTAACAAACGTAAAAAAAAGCAAGAAACAAATTGCGCTTGCTTATAAAATTATTTTTCTTCTTCATATTACATTATTAAAATAGAATTTTCCTTTTTTTTTGAAATTCATGATTGGCTATCAATTTTAATTAAAACTGTCTTTTCGTTCATTATTGTCAGAATAACTGTACATATTTGACAAACGAGAATTATCTGTAAAATTTTGAAACAAAAATGCTGAATTATATGGTAGAGTGCCTAAAATTAAAAAGAAAAACATAAAACCGAAACCTGAAAAAAATGTCATTGGTATTAAGTGGTAATGACAACTACTTTAAAGTTGGCAGGTTTTATAAATTTAAAAACATTTGAAACTGTATACATTTCATTCTACCCTAGTATTTTATAAAACTATCCAAACACTTTTTTATGTGTCGTTTTAATAATCTGAAAAACTAAGAAGAAAAATTAAAACTAAAAATTGATCAAAAAGCCTTTACAAAAACCAACGAAATTTTGGAGAAAAAATAACTATAGGAACTATAGGAAAAAAAATAAACATTTAATTATTATTAGATATTTCAGTGCTTGAAAATAATTTTTTGGTTATAATTTTATTTTATTACAATTAAATCCAAAAATTTAATATTCGCTACATTCAGTTTTTTTTTTCTACATAATATACCTATCTACGGTTTTAATACTCAACATTTCATTACCGATTCAAATCAGAACCCATTATGTCACAAAAGAAACTTAAATTGTCAAATTTTATATTATTATTTCAAAAATAAATAGTATTGATAAATTTCGTTTTATCGAGTGGTTAATTAATCGTTGACCACAATTAAAATCAATAACTGTAAATCGGAAAAAGGATAAAGTATTTATCAACACCTTAGCAGCTATAAAACTAAAGAGAGAAGAAGTATAATTCCCCCTTACAACATTTACAGTCTGATAAATATAACAATGTGTAATTTCCTTGTCACATTTATCTGGTAGGGGAATAAACTAAAAAAAAAAAGAAGACTAGAATTAATACATACTGAAATTTTATTTTCGAGCCTCAATATAAGGCATTGTGATGTTAATTATTATTAAGGTAAAACTACTGTTATTCTAGTAACGAAAGAAAATATTACTACCTTTATAAAATTACTTCAAATTTGTTGAAAGTATGTATTTTTTTTTTTTATTGTAAAATTACGTTATTTCAGTTTTATGTGATAACGGTATTTTCTTTTTTCTTTTATAAATATTTTGATGTTTTTCCTTTTTTTTTTTTTCTTAACATTAAACCTTTTTTTAACGATTGTGATTTAAAATAAAAAGCAACAAAAAAAAAAGAAGGCGAATGATTTTTTGACTATTTTTGATGTATATGAAGTGTTTTTTGATTTCAAGTTGAATTAGAATAAAATACGAATGGAGGTAACCATTAAAAATTTATTAGATCCTTTAATTTTTGATGTTTGTTTTAGAGTAAAATAATTTTTTTTTTTTGTTTGTTGTTATAACTTCTATTATAATTTTAAGCAATTTTTTTAAAAATTTTATTTCTGTTTTTATGTACCTATTTCTTTTTTTATTTTATCCCTGAGTTTAAATGAGTAGGGGTACGACATATTTTCAAAGGATATTTACTATATTATTTTTCATATAACATATAACTTTGGAAACTTTATTCTTTTTATTGTTATATTTTTTTTATGATAATGATGGAAAAATTCTTAAATTAATTTTTAATACCAACTCTCCACAATTTTTTTTTGTTTTTTGTATGCTGTTATATTATGCTAATTATGTAATATTATTGATAATTCACATAACAAAACACTTAATTTTATGTTTTCTCATGTAGTAAAAAATACACAAAAATTGTGGTGAATTTTATTTTTTAGACCCCCATCTAAAGTTGACTTCTTGACTCTTATATGTAAGAAAATAAAATAAAATATTATGAAATAAAGAAAAATTAGAGAGTAACTTATTCTTTTATGATACGTAATTTTTTTAACTTGTTATATTAGACTGTAAATAAAATGGAATATTATATTATTCTGCATTTTAAATTTTAAACTAAATAATTCGATATTAATTAAACAAAAATAAGTATTTTCGCTTACAAAAAAAAATATCCGTTATTTTTGTAACTTGCACTAAAATAGTTCCTTTTTTAAACTTGAAAGCCTAATATGATAGGAAAAATATCATTATCCTTTCTTTGCCTTAGTTTTTCGCTTGAATTTTTTGACAATTAAACCAACGTTATAACATTTTATATTGGAATTGGATTTATAAATAAATTTTTAATCATATGTTTGGTTCACAGTGAATTTTTGCACAATCTAAAAACAGTTGAATCAACTTAAAACTTTTCTTAACATTGTAAATCTTCTGATTAACAGAAAATCTAATTGGAGGATATTATCATCTACAATAAATACGTATTATATGTAAATTTTGTTATTTTATAGAAATACCTTAGACCTTAATAGATCATGTTTCTAATAACATTGGAAAATCCTATGTGATTTGATTTTCAATATGAAAAAATAAATAAATTAATAAATTCATTATCAAATGCTTATTAATACAATCAGCCTAAATATATGCAAATTATTTCAATATTGCAACCAACCGAAATAAAATCTGTATAAAATCTGGATGCGGGGCTTCGGTAGTCTAGTGGGTAGGCGTTTGGTGTATTAACCGAAGGAGTATGGGTTCGATCCCTGCACAGGTCGTAAGTGTTTTTTTCTTTACATACCCCCCTTACCACCCGTAAATATATAGTATATAATATAAACAAAATAAATAATATTAGTATATAATTTAACAATAGTATAAAATTATATTAGTATATAATTTAACAACCTATAAAGGCCTTTAGTAGCCGATGGTTCAATAATATTGCATTACATTTATGTATGTAATATTAATATAAATAAATAAATCTGCATATTAAAGAAATTTCTAATTTTCAAAAAGTTTTATATATACCTGGGACCTATTTCAGCATTACCACTTATCACTAATCAAATAATCATTTTTTTGATAAGTGAGTATTTTCTACTAATTAAAACTTTCTTGATTTATTACTAAATATGGTATTGGTGCCGCAAAAACTTTTCAAAAAATTATTATTTGATTAGTAATAAGTGTTAGGTTAGGTATAACAAGACTCTGATCTGGTTTATTCTTTATAACCATACCGCATCGATTTCATACACCGCTTTGTGCGTGAAGCTTACTAAAAAACTAGTTTTTTTATAATAACTGTTTAATATACCAATTTACCACTTAATTATTTAAATTTTAAAGTTCTTATCAACATTTTCAAAACTTTAAAATTGTTGCTTTATATTTGCATTTTTATTTGATTAAATTTTTTTTTTTAACTTTTTCTAATTACAAAATTCATTTTGTCATTTAAACAATTTATTTTAATTGTTGAATCAATGATCTAATAATACTTTTTCAATAAAAACTTTATACTTTGTTCGAAAAGTTTATTTTAGTTTAAAAAGCATAAAATTGAAAAAAATATTTTTCTAATATTTGAAAATAAATTGAATTTTTCCACAGCATTAATTTAATTGTTTGAATTTATGGTATTTGTTTAGTATTAAAATATTTTTTGTTTTTATTTTTGAAATTTTTACTTGTTTGTTTTTGTTTTAATAAAAAAAATCATAAATTCAAAAACCAACAAAAAAAAAAAAAAAAGCACTTTTAAATAAAAAAATATTTTAGAAATTGCGATTATTGGATTATGTTAATTTAAAACAAGTAAATGTAACAGTAAGTCGTTGAAACCGACTTATTTATACTCTACACCTAAAAAATTCAAATTAAATTCAAAATCCATAAGTTATTTTAGTTAGGTATTTAATATTTGGTAAAACAATAACTGCTTTTACAACCTTTGTACAAAATTTCAGGTTTCTATCTTTATTAAATTCGAATATATTCTTGTTAGGTCTTGGGAAGTGTGTGAAGGCACCCGGATCACCACCCCAATTCATCTCTAATTTTAGAGACATCATCAGAACAGGGTAGAGCACTCTTATATCAAATTTTCAGTTTTTATATTTATTAATTTCGAAGATATGCTTGTTCGGTTTTGGGAGTTGTGTGGGAGGTACCCGAACAACTCCTCCAATTCATCTCAAATTTTAGACAAATCGGGGATTCAGGAAACAACACCCTAGTACCAAATTTGAAGTTTCTATCTTTATTAATTTCGAATATATGCTTGTTCGGTTTTGGAAGTTGTGTGAGTGGTACCCGAACAACCACTCCAATTAATTTCAAATTTTAGGGATATCAAGGATTCAGAAAAACACACAAAAAAACACCTTGTACAAAATTTTAAGTTTCTATCTTTATTAATTTCGAAGATATGTGCATTTGGTTTTGGGAATTGTATGGGAGGTACTCGAACCAATGATCCGATTTCGCCCATTTGCAATCCCCGCCTTATCTTGGTCATTGTTAACCTACAGTCTAAATTTCATCAAGATAGCATCATTATTTTTTGAATTATCGTGCGTACGGACGGACGGACGGGCGGACATCGCTAAATCGACTCAGGAGGCGATCGTGATTCAGAATATATAAACATATTCGTATCTAACTCGCTTCCTTTTGGTGGTTACAAATACCATACCAAAGTTGGTATACTCTATACTTTAGGTGTAGGGTATAAAAAATATAAAGCTATATCTAGATCCTTATTTCTTTCTACATAACTTACAGATTCATTAGTCTGATGATAAAATGAAAATCAAGTAACATCTACTACTTAATATATTTTATTAGATTTAGGTACTCGTAAATCGTAAATATAACGCATTGTGCTCTGTCTGCCATTGTCTGATAACAGCAGATTTTTAATTAAAAATTTTAAAGGCTTCAAAAACTGAACTTAAGAAATTCGTCATTTTAATTTCTTCTAATAATTATCATATAACAGCTTATCATAACTAACATTTAATTTATAACTAGAATTTTTAGGTTATTTTTGTGCTTATTAAATTTATTGTATGTCATGTAATTAGAAAATTGCTTTTACAAATTTTGTAGATATATTTATTATTGGAAAATTGTATACCGATATGCCACCAATGACATCTTTTTAATAATTTATCTTTGTCCGGAATGGACGTATCATATTTAAAATTTTATCCGATGATATCGCTCGAATTATAATCTATATGGTTTTACATGTAATGTAACCCGTCTAACCCTAGTGATATAATAGAGGGACATGATTTTGGTTCTGAATGTAATCATATTGATCTAAAAGCCATAGTTTCTTTAATTTACTCTTTATTGTGGTAGAATGCATGTGATATTAAGCAATTTTCTGGATGAGCATATTCAGTACATATACATATTACATACATAATTAAATATAATTTTTTTTTTGTAGTGAAACGCATTTTGTAGATTTCTGTTGCAGATAAAAATGCTCGTAAAAATATTCGTTTCAAGTTTTGTAAAACAGAATATAAATGTATTTAAACATTTTTTTTATACAAATTAACATTTGCATGGAATCAAGCTCAGGTAGTATATACCTGATTGTAAATCGATTACAAAAAGGTACTCACAAAAAAAAATTTCAAATTTAAATTAATGTTGTATATACAATACAACAGTACAACCCCTCCTAATTCAAAATTTCACATATACATATATATAAATATTCTGGGAAAATGTATAGCCCTG
Organism: Poecilobothrus nobilitatus; assembly: GCA_947095535.1. NCBI lineage: Eukaryota > Metazoa > Arthropoda > Insecta > Diptera > Dolichopodidae > Poecilobothrus > Poecilobothrus nobilitatus. Next base: position 318,986,720 of record OX352772.1, on the reverse strand, counting down.
CTTTTAAATTCAGCTCTAAAACCTCTTCTAATTCGGAAACTTACATATACATATATATAAATATTCTGGAAAAAGCGAATACTCTAATTTTAAATGCAACTGTAAAATCCCTCTAATTATATTGTTTACATACATATTTTAATAATAGGGGCTGCCGCCCCAAACTAGCTCTAAACAAATTATTCTGCTTTTGTATTCAATTCTAAAATGCCCAGTATAATTATATTGTTTACATACATATACCGTGATTGATAAAAATTGATTATATAATCAGATCTCTTTTAAACATAGAAATTCGACATTTTACTTTTAAACTTTTTTGGCTATTCGGTTTTTTTATACGACATTTTTTTTCTAGAAAAAGACTGGATCGCAATAATTCTGTATTTTACCTATTTCTACTTTTTCGCGAGATTTTTTTTAAAATACGCGATACGCGATTTAAAAACGCGATATTCTAAAAAACGAGATTTATAAAAGCACAATGAGATTTTGAAACGCTAGATTTTATTTCGCGAGATTTTGATACGCTCCCATCTTAAAAATAAGTTAAAATTAAAGATTATATTAGCATCTTTAATAACTTTTTTTTTTAAAAGAAAAATGTTTTATCAAACCTCGGCCTCAGTGGTCCAGTGGGTAAGAGCGTACAAAATACGCTTTAAACGCCGAGGGAGTGTGAATTCGAATCTTACACACGTCGTAAAAGTAATTCCCCCTTACGACATGTATAGGCACGCCTGAAAAGGAAAGGCCGTGTAATTTCTTTGTTACATTTATGTAGCAGGCAAATGCACTAAAAAAAAATTTAAAAAAATGTTTTATCAAATCATAATTTAAACTTAAACTCTTTAATTTGTACACAATTATTTCGCAAAAAAAAACAAATAAACCGATTAATTTTGCTTTACACTTAAAAACTAATAAAAAGTATTTTAAAAATTATGTTAATGTTATAAAGATAATGAGTTACTATTTACTACCTATAATAAGCAATTATATATATACATTGTTATTATATAGCTTTGATTTTAAAGCAATTAAATAAAATATTTTTAAAATACTTTTAATTTCTTCATAAACTTTAACGTTTTTTTTTTTAAATAAACACATTTTTTTTTATACAAAATTCATATAATAATAAATTATTTTTCAACATTTTATTTACATTTTTTCTTTAATTTATTTTGTGCATAACTTTAATTCGAAAATATTTTTGAAAATTTTTTTAACACTTTTATTGGAAAAAAAAAAAAGTTCTTAAAATCTTACAAAAATATATGAGTTTTGTACCTATACAACCAATTCCAAAAGTATATCATATAGTATTTCTTCCATAGCAGGCATTTTATTTTTAGCACATTTCGAAAAACGTTTTGAAAAATTGTGGTTATAAGTTTCACTGTGTCAGTCCGTCCTTCCGTCTGTTTACAAAACTTCTACACCGTTAAAGATAGAGCAACAAAAATTTTAACCATGAGTTCGTCTCATAAAAAAATTAATTTTGTGGAACAACTTTTTCATGTAGCCCCATCCTTTACAGAGCTACAGCCCCCCAAACTTTGAAGAAGCCCTATTTTTTATTATGTATTTAATGCGTACCTATATCTTATGTTCTGCTTAAAATTTTTTCAATCTGAAAGCGTCATTCGACAGGTATATTTTTTATCTTTGGAAATCAATATCAAAATTATTTAGGTTTTTTAAATTAAGTATTTAAATTTACCGTTATGTGAAAACCAAATTTTGCATAATTTTTCTACCCTCATAATTTTTGAGGGCAGAAAGAACTTTCCCTAGAAAATTTTTTTATACCACCCCAAATTCAAAATTTTCTATTTTTAGGCACCTGTAACTTAAGCGCAGCTGGACAAATTTTGTCTTTGGCAAGACATAAAAATTAAAACTCCAGTATAAAATGTATAAAATATATTTTTACGTGTATTAACGGTTTTTCTTAGTTATATAGAGTTCCGAACCCACAGCCTCTCAAAATTCCAAAAAAGTCCTATTTTCACATTTTTTCTTATTACATGAAATTTTCAAAATTTTGTGCAAGTCACAATTCTAAACAGTTTGTATTGTCTTTAGAAAATGTGCTCTTTTAAAAACCGTTGATTTACATTCTACCTTGCTTTATTATTTGTTTAACAAAAAAAAAAAAAAAAACTATAATATAACATTCTTCTTCATACAGACTTACATCCCAATGACAAAATAGTAAAAAAGATAAAAAAAAAATGTTGGAAAAAAAATTTTTTCTTCTTCTTAAAAGTTAAAATTGTCTTACAACAAGTTTGATTGTTAACGTTATTTTCGTTTTTTTTTTATCTTTAGATTTTTCTTTGAAACTTTGCAGTTTTAACTTGCCAAAATAAACTGTATTATGTAGGTATAAAAAATGCAAACAAATAAACAAAACTTTGATTGTAATTGCACTAACAGTATAGCAAAAATCTTAATTTCTATTAAAAATTTTTTTTCAGCAATTTGTCACCAGTTTTTTAAAAAAAGTTTCAGATGTCTGATTTGTTTATTTATTTATTTTATACCGATGTTACAATCATTATATTTTTTAGCGCTTTACCTTTTTGGATATATAGGTTAACTGGGTATTATTTATATTTAGATTCCATGAATTGAAGTTTGGATAGGAAATGTTCAGCTTAAAGACTGGTGATTTAAGTACTGGGTCATTACTCAGATTACATTTAAGAAGATACTTTTTATCTATTCTGAAAAGTTTTAAGATTTCCAAAAAAAATTTCTGTTACTGGATTGCACTTAGTTTTTTGACTTTTAAAATATCAATAACTACGCTTTCAAAAGTTGAAAACTTGTACGGAATACGAACATTTTTATGTAGCAAACAGAAATCTATAATAGAGTGTTTGAACACAGAAAAAAAAAATTATATTTTAATAGATTTGTACAATATATACATATATAATATATCTGTTCGCTCCTATAAATATGCTTTTAATAATTTGAAATAATTTTTTTTTTTTGAAGGGTAAATTTTACTCTTTACAACTCAAAAAACATAATAAAGTTTTTGTTTTTTCAGTGAAACCTCTTCACATTGATTTAAATAATTTTAAGAAGATTTTTGACGATTCACTCAGAAAAAAATAAAACAATATGACGAATTTTTTAAGTAAGTTTCAGCTATAATTATCAATTCTTAAACAATCCATTTCCTTATGATCTTATACTAAATTTTAAAGTGTTACCAATATAACGAACTGATAAACAAACAAAAAATACAATTTAAACTAAAAAAAAAACTTTTTTATTCTTTGAAAAATGTACTAAAAGGAAAATAAATTCTTGTAGATTTGGTAGAGTTTCTTGCATTCTATTGTATATGTTCTGAATCAAAATAAAATTCTTCTTTTTTCCACTATTGTTTTTAAGATACATATTTATAAAAAGTTCATATAAAACATATATGAAGAAAAACAAAAAATGCACTAAAAAATATTGTCATAATGCGTGTTATGCAAAATAACATTTTTAACAGCACGAGAGATGTTTTCTTTTTGTTCTTTCTCTTTCAAAAAAAAAAAAAAAGAAAATATTTGCCTGAAAATTTGTGTAATATTAAGATGACAATCTTTTCCCTAATAAGTAAATATTTTTCTTTTTAAAAATAAGTAACGTTATGGAAATAGCTGATTGTAAAATAAAGAAAATAGAAAATTTCATTTTTTAAGAAAACTGGAAAATTTATGTTTTATGGTACAAAATTTTACATTAATTTTTTTGATCAGATCAATATTTTTACATCTTATGTATAAAATATTTAAATAATATTATGTTAAAATTCTTTAGTCTCAGATTAAAAAAGAAACCATACATAGAATATATAGACCTAATAATTTTAGGAGTATAATAGTAATACATAGTTTTAATATGCTCTGATAGTGCACCTGCACTCAAATGGCTTTTTCTTCATTTACTTTAAAACTTTTGCTAAACTTAATATTTATATTTAGGCTTTATTATCAAATCTGCAAAACTTAAAAGGTCACAAATACGTCTTGCTGTATGGCTTTTCGGGCCTAAATGGTTAAACACAAAAATATTAATTATATAATTAATGAACTTAATTCGTCGTTGATGAAAATTTCAACTTTAACATTAAAGAATATAATGCATACTTTAAGTTAAAATAATTTTTCTATTACTATAACTGAAATCTCAAATTCATTATGAATTATTTTGCAGCGTAAATGTAATACAGTATACTCGCGATGGCGTGAACTAAAGTAAATCTTATGAATGTGAACAACTAATTTCATAAATGTAAAATGTAATACATATACATGTTATGTATACATAAACAAAAAAATATAGTCCATTTGTTTTTATTTTAATAATTTACAGTTATTAATTCAGATAAATAAACTGACACTATTTGTTTTTGATGATTTATGTTATAAGCAGCTGTTTTGTTAGTTGCATTCAGTTTGAAAAAATCTTAAAAGTTAACTGGGATGTAAAAAATCTTAAACTTAAAAATGAATCTGCAATCAACAAAAGTTCTAACCTCTATTACTTAGGCCGTTTCTGAAAGTACCGCACTACACTTTAGTATTTTCCGGACTAAAATTTATGAAAGTTAATAAATTTTTAGAAGTAGAATAACTATTACCCTAATGCATATTATTTTAATATCATTTTTGTGTTAAATTTATTTTGACAGCTACTTTATTTTAGCATTATCAAGCTATATTTAAGATGATTATGGCAATATTGAATACATTTTATTTGAATATGTCAATTATCATTTGTTAATTTGTCAAACATAAAGTTATAACAACAATGTATTTTTAAATTTTAATAACGTTTATTAAAATAATAATATTTTAATGGCCCACAAAATAATAGAAGATATTTTAATTTGGCCGCCATATTTTCATATTTTTATGAAAATATTTATTGTGACTTAGCACTTTTATTTTATTAAAAACATCTTTATTTACTTTAATTTGCTTTCAAAAAATTTCAAAAAACATTCAATAATATTAAACTGTCAATTTATAGTGCGAGGTACGATCATCTAGTGTGGTTATCAGAACATTTAGTATTTGACAAATAATTTGCGATGAATTCCAGACAACCCTTGATACTTGGAGAATAAATTAAGTGCTATTAGCTAGTTTTAAGTGTAAAGTGCAATAGTTTCGAACATGGTCTTTAATATTTTAACTAAATAGTGTTATAAAATGTATACTTATATTTCACGTATTAGTTTTGTTAATTTCCAATAAATAAACACGATTCCTATTAAGTTTTTCTGGTCTTGCAATTAAATTAAATTTAATTTTAATGATATTTTAAGGTTATTGTGTTAATAAGTAACATTAGCTGCTACCACAGTATGTATTGCTAAAAGAATATAGTTCATTTAAAAAATTATTACATAAGTATATGTATTATGAACTTAAATAATATATAAAATTTTCAAATATTTGCCCACCTTCGATAATGTGTTCACATCAATGGTAGTCTACTGTACTTTTAAAAATTTACTTTTTTATTATATTAATATAAAAAATTTAGTAATAATATTATAGGGTTTCTTTTATTTTTGCAGTTTCATTCAATTTATAATTTTTGTTTTGCAGTAAACAAAACCATTGTGTATTGTGCATATATTTTATAAAAACACATAAAATATCCCATAGAAGGCGTATACTACCTTTCGCATTTATAATACGTGAATTTTCATTTTGGTGTACTGTTTTTATCTTGTTTCTGTCAAGTATCCTTAAGTCAAGTTAATTGCAAATTTGTAAACTAGAGAATAAAATTAAAAATCAAAGTAAAAATAAACTCTGGAGTTTTTTAATTAAAATCTATATAATCATATTATGTATATGCAAATATATATATATATGAAGAAGAAACAAAAAAAAAAAATTTCCTTTCTATACAATAATAGAATTATAGTTAAAAGAAAAATTTGTTTTATTTTCCTCTCTCTTTTATTTCTTTTTTCCTACTACTTTTTATTTAAATTTGATTTAGTTAGAAAAAGTAAAGGTTTAGTTTTATTTTGTTTTTGTTTACTTTACAATTACTTAATTAAAGTGTTTAACTCTTTAACTTTTATAGAAATTGCGATTACTCTTCAACAATAATTCCAGGAGATACCTTAAAATGTCATATGTTACAAGTTTACAGTAAAAAAAAACAATGCAAACGGAAATATACATAAATTAGAGTATCTATATGTGTTTGTCTCTCTTCAGTTATAAAACCATTGACAGTTGATCCTAATATTTTTAAAAGAACTTTTTCTTCTTCTTCTTCCTAATCTTAATATATGAATTGAATTACGTATCATAGATTATAGGAAAGCAACTATAAGAAAATTTATAAGTTTCTTCTATAGATTTTGTATTATATAAATAATTTTTATAGGTTCATATGAATTATTATATCTCTATTTTTATGTAGATTTATAAAATTGTTTTATATTTGTTACATATATGTATTTAATTTACCAGCTGAATAATAAGTTTCAGTGTTGGCAAAAGGAAAGGATAAAAAATTTATTCGGTTTGGATAAATAAGTCTGAATTACAAAAATTTTATGTTGCACAATTCTGAATTGCTTTCAATTAAGAATCTCGCATACAAAGGAGAAAGTTTATAACTGTAATTTTGCAACTAAATAAAATTTATCCTTATTATTTTTTTTTCATGCATATTTCAGAACAAAAGCAAACTGACGAGCAGAAACCCTCGCTAAATAATTTACTAAAACAATAATTTTATACCCAACTATAAAATTCCTTCTAATTCCAAATTGAACTAAATCTCTCCTAATAATATTTTTCCCATGCATATTTTAAAACAAAAGCATCTGAAATAGTAAGAGCTACCACATCAAAACCCCAATTTGTCAGTGCTGAAAAAAAGATCTATCAGAATTATAAAAAAATTCAGAATTTAGTAATTCAGGATTTTGATACGATACGACATTTATACTAAAAATCGAATTTGTAAAATAAATTTCAAATCAGATATTCGTTATACGCTAAAAAAAAAAAAATTCAGGTGTATATTTAGAGCAGCACTATACTATAGTACAGCACAATCAATTTAGCACTATATTATTAGTAGATTCATAAGTTTTTAGCAAATTTCCAAAAAAAATTTTAAAACATGTACCTATTAGTTTCACTCTGTTCGTCCGTTCGTCCGTCTGTCCCTCTGTCCGTCCGTCTGTCCATCCGTCTGTTTAAAGATAAAAAAGCATAAAAAATTAATGTTGTAGAACAACTTTTTCATATAGCCCCGCATCCATTATGGAGCTGCAGCCCCTCCAACTTTGGAAAAGCCCTATTTTTAAATACGTATATCTCATGGTCTACCTAATATTTTTTCAATCTGAAAACGCCATTTGACAGAAATTTTTTTACCTTTAGAAATCAATATCAAAATTATATAAGTTTTTTAAATTTAGTATTTAAATTCACCGTTATGTGAAAACCAATTTTTTCATGATTTTTCTACCGTCATAACTCCGGCACGCTTTTAGATAGCGACTTCAAGTTTTGAAGTAAGAAAAAAATTCTAAAATTAGTATAAGCTTCCTCAGAAAATTTTTTTGTTCCTCTCCCGGTTTATGAGCTATTGGGGCTCAAAAATTGAAAAATTCCTATTTTTAGACACCTGTAACTTAGGCACCTGTGCACATTTTTCTTCGACAAGTTATAAAAATTAAAGCTTCTGTAATATAGTTTTACGTGTATTAACGGTTTTTCTAAGTTATAAAGTTTCGAATTTACAGCCCCCCAAAATTCCAAAAAAGTCATTTTTTCACTTTTTTTTATATAAAATTTTTAAATTTTGGTGCAAGTCACAATTGTATTAGCTTTTGGAAATGTGCGCTTATAAAAACCGTTGGTTTACATTCTGCTTTGTTTGATTTTTTATTTAAATGTACTTTCAATATTAAACTTTTTAATAAAAAGATTTTTTTCTTGAATTCAAACAAAATCTACAATTTAAAATCAAAGAATTTAGATTTAAAAAATAGATAAAAAATAAAAATCAAAAATTTAAACTTCAATTCATATCTAGGTAATATAACTTTATTACTATAAAAGTCTTTAACTCTCATATCAAATTTTTTTTAGCTAATTTTAGTATTTAAATTACACTATTTGAACAGTTTTTTTACGAATTCAATTTATCTTTTATAATTTGTCTTATTATTTTTGGGTATAGTTCCGATTATTAGTTTCAACCTATCAGCTTCCTTAAAAATCTTAAACATTTTTAATGTAATTATGACTTCTGAATCACGGCTGATTCAATAAATCAACAAGATATTTTTAAAATATTTAGTAAAGAGAAGTGAAATAAAGGAAATTTTGTTATCTTTACCTTTAACTTCTCACTCTTTTTTTTCGGAAGGGAGGTGAAAATCTTAGAAAAACATCAGATCCCCTTGGCAGTGTAAGATTCTTACTGATTAAAGCCATCTCTTCTCTTTAATCAACATAATGGGATGAAACACCTAATAACTACTAATAATAAAGTAGTAATTTGCTAGAAAGAAGGGATAGGAAAGGATATGATAAGGATATGAAAACTATAAATCGTGAGTGCAGCTGTAAGAGAACAATCAATCCGCATATTATTATTACAATTTTGTTATCATTGATAATAACAATTTACATTTACCACATTTACTAAGTTGTTTGTTTTAAAAATATTTTAAATCTACATTTCAAATTTGAAAAGTAATATAACGAATTCTTAATAATATTAACGGCAACCAGTCCTTAAGAAAACTTAATTTGACGTTATATACTACTTTTTATACAAAACTTTAACAAAATCGGAACTATATCCTTATTTTCCTTTTTTTTTTATATATATGTTTGAGTAAAAAAATTTTCGTCTTTGAATGTATTACCTGTTATTACAATAAAAAACTTAAATTTTTATTTTCAAAATTTGAGTATCTAAAAAAAAAACAAAAAATAAAAATTGAAAAGTTGACATATTCAATTTCTATTTTGTTTTAATCTTTCTTTATTTATCTTTAAATCGTTGCGATCTGTCTGTAATTTAAAAAAAAAAGGAAAGGTAATAATTTCATTTTTCCTTTCCTATATTTTTTTTTTTGTTTTTTGTTTTGATATCTTAATATTTTTACCTTAAGATATGAATAAAATTTCACTATAAAGTTTTTAGAATCATTTTACACGCATAGTAACTTTTTATCAGCTATAGAATAAAAAAGAAAATATAATAAATCTGTTATCCTTACTTTATCATTTTTTTTTTTGTTTTTGTTTTGTTTTGTTTTTATTTTTGTACAATATCTTACTCTCCACAAATCAAAAGATCTTTGACAATTGAACTCTTTTTTTATTTTTTATTTTTCTTATAGTTTTGTATCTGTCTTTTGCATTAATAATAAGTAAAACGAGAAAATATAACTTCTAGACAAAAAATGAAAAAAAAAAACTAAAAAAACTTTTCATTTTCAATTTTAGTTTTTTTGCTGTAAAACAAAAAAAAAAAAAACAGAAAATAAAACAAAAACTAATAAAAACTGATAAAAAAATTATTTTAAACTCAACTTTTTTTTTTTATTTTTTTACCTTGTTTTTCAATTTTTTTTTTTTGTTTTTTTTTTTATTATTTTTTATTTTATTTTTTTTTTTTCTGAACTCTATGAATTTTGATGATAAACGCAATACAAATGTTTTGTTTCAATGAAGTTAAACTTTTTCTGGTAAATTTAAAATAAACTAAAAAATTCATTTTATGCTTTTTGAATTCTAAAACAAAAGTTAACAAAAAAAAAAAAATGGAAAGAAATGGAAAGAAAAATAAATACAAAGGAAAAGAAAAAGAAAACTATTAAACTTTTGATCAAAACTTTCTCGTTTCACACATGCATATACATATAATATATACAGGTGTAAATATATATATGTATATATACAATACGTAATGTTCATAGTTGTGTACTTTTTTTATTGGAAAAAAAAATTGATATAAATCTAAGATTACGATGACTCAATAAAAAGAAACAAAGAACACAAATTTATTTATTTTTTTTTTTTTTTTTTTGTATTGTAACAACTTTTAAACGATTAATGCACGCAAACGATCCAAAAATATAAAACAATAGTTTAAATTTTTATTTTTTATTATTTACTAGATATTATTTGTATTTTGGGAATTTTTTTTTTTTATTTTTAATTTTTTAAAAATATTTTTAGATCGTAATGGTTATGATTTAAAGGATATTCTTTTTTTTTTTTTAAACTATTATAAGTGATGATTTTTTGAAGTTTTATATCTTATACGTGTATTAAGTTGGTTCTTATGTTGATTTTAAAATATTATTGTTTTCGATTTCTTCCACATTTGTAATACATTTGTTCCCGAATGATTTTTAATATTGATTGATTAACCTGATAATATTAATTTTTTATTGGTATTATATGTTTCTTCGTCGTAGAATCCTTTAAATGAATATGACTTTTTCAATAAGAAATTTGTGCCTTCCCACGTTTATAAGAAATAACTTCATATTTTTTCATTAACTCATTATAAAAGAAAGCACAGCTAGGAGAGTGTGATTATAATTGGATAGAATAAAAGCAGGCAAAAATTCTAAAAATCACTCCAGAAAAATTATCAAACTCCCGAAAATATGCAACAATTTTACATGAGGTAATATATAATAATTTTCTACGATTTTTATAGCCTATATTAACTTAACCTAATTTAAAAGCTTATCCTACCTTAGACTAGTATAGATACTAAAAATATGTTTTTATATTATATTTCATGCTGCCACCAACAGTTTTGCCTAATTAATTAATTCCTTATGAGGAATACTCATGTCATTCTTAAGGATATCTCTATTAATGTTACCAGGATCATATTCAATAGTTTTACATGTAGCCCGTCTACTATTAATAGTGATATAGCATAGGGGCATGATTCAGGTTTTGAATATAATAATTTTTATCTAAATATATAAAATGCTCAGGGACTATAAAACTCGAAAGAAAAGTTTTTTTAATGCACTCCTCATTGTGGTAAAATATATGAGATATTAGACCATTTTCTGGAGTATTTGTTGCTCTAACATAATTATTTCAAATTAATTTTATCATAAAATTATCATATGGCAATATTGCATATTCTAACTCGTCTAATTATGGTATAATTGTCAAAATTAATATTGTTGTTTGCATTTGATTTTGTTTCGCTCAGACACATGAAATCAGGTTTATTATTATCAAGAAAGTGTAAAAGAGAAAGTTGTTTTATTGTAAGAGACTAAATAATTGACATTTACTGAAGTTAATTTAAATGTTTTTGTTAAATGTGACATGTTGTTTCGTCAGTTTTCATATTAAGTTTTTGAAAAATAATTTAAAATTGTTTTTTGTTTTCTATGCTTTCTTTTTCTAATTTTAATATTGAATTTTGTATGTCAAATAAAATATTTAAATAAAAATCAGTGTTATTATGATTTGGATCGATGTTAATGCTATTACAATTATTGTTATTTTTAAGATTAGTGTTAGTTATTATTATTACTTAAAGTATTAGCATAAGATATATTTTTATAAATAAAACTATGTAACATATTATATTTACTTACTATTTTATTTTTTTGTGTTTATTTGGTTTTTTTTGCGAGAAATTATAATTTCTTTTGATATTCAGAGCATTTTCCGTAAGAGGTTGGATGTCCATTTTTACCACACAATGCAATATGCAATATAGCTTTTCATTAGGATCCTCCGATGTAATTGAACATTGGCTTGGAATATTTATATGATTTTGGCCGCATTTAGCACAATGCTGTTCCATAGAACAATTTGATTGAATAATTTGATTTTTAATCCAATTTTATCAATGAAAATTTAAAGAAGATATGAAATTATATAAATATGTATATTAAAAATAAGAAAAAGTTAATTTAACATTGATATAACTTAACAGAAAAAAAAAACAATTAAATTTTCAGATGTTAAAAAAAAAAAAATATTGATAGAAACGTTTTTTGTAAACTTTTTTTAGGTTAAGCTAAATTGATAAATTGGAATAAATAAAGTTAAATTAAAAAAAAAGAAATTATTTATCCTTTTCTTTTTTATTTAAAAAAAAATTATATCAATTTTAAATGCTAATCTGTAAATTTTAACTTTTAATCAACGTAAATCCAATAAAATGTGAGAATATCATTAAAAAAGATTTAGTATACTCAAGATGTCAATAGAAAAAATTAAAAGGCAGTTATGTAATATATAACTATGTACCTATATGCAGTATGCAGTAGATATGTATAAATTTTTCAACTAACTACTTTATTTTTCACCTTTAATGGGTTGGATACGTGACCCAATGATGTTGTGGTTAAGAAATTGGCCTTTCATTTGAAAAGTCTCAGGTTCAAATCGCGCCTTGATCATATATAGATTAATAAAGAAATAATATGCATTTTTCTTCTTCTAATATAAAATTAGTATAATACATAATTAAATAAAAATTAAGTAAATTTATCTTATAATTAATATCATATTGTAGTACTCGTATATAATAAAATAATAATAAAACAATCCTTGTATAAGATAAAAGATGTGGTAGAAGTAAAGAAATATTTACGTTTCATAATCTTATACAATAGCAGCCGAGTAATCAACGGCTTAATGAAATTAATGACTCTAGAAACTGAAGCTTAGTCAAATATGAATAATATATAACTTAGTGGATACCCTATAATACTTCTTATAGGAGCGGCAAGGGAAAAAAAAACTAGATTAGGTATTCCTTAAAATACGTTTTGGTATATATTCTTCTCATTAGGAAAGAGACAAGACTAGCGCACAAATCTCAAAGCGTCTTAGTCATCTTTAAAATTAGGACATATTGTATCGTATCGTAGTTTAAAAGCTTTACATTTTTTTATTATCTAATAACTGTTTGTAATTGAGCATTACTAATTCTTCTGGATTATAGAAAAGTGTTTACATTATAAAGTATTTGCTCAATATTCTAGGTTAGGTTTATAAAATATATCAACAATTCATCTTTTTAAACAAAACGTTTAGTAGCGGACTTCTTATTTGTTTATCAATTAATTTGCGGTATATATAAATGTAATACTACTATATACTACTTCACATTCACGAAAAGATGCGATATACGAAAAATTCAAACAATTTAAAAGCGGTACAATTTTTTACTTTTTCACATCATTCAACAGATTTCAGAAGATTTAAGACTATATATCACGAATACTAAGAGATATCAACTGACTTTCTTAACTTTTTGATATAAATGTCTAAATACATAAAGCCAGACTTTGCTGGGCAAGTTACATGTGTATTAATATCTAAACACTTAAAGCCAGATAAATGTGTATAAGTAGTGGTCATGTATAGGAGAAGCATGAATAGAGTAAATCAATACCTAATGTTTAGTCTACAAATAAAAAGTATGATCCCCGTAATATTTTTAACCCTAATAACCTTCCGACTGTTTAAAACAATATTATTCTTAATCGAAAGTTAACAAAATGATGTTTTGCATTACATTGGAAATCTTAATGTTATATTACCGTTATACGTTCTTCCAATTTTTATGTTTTAGAGTTAGTTGTAAAATAAACTTTTTTTTTTCTTTCATAGTTTCTCTTTTCTAAAACATTCCAACCGTATATAGAAAACTTTATTATCAATTTTTCATAAAAAAAAATTTACAAAATATTATATAAAAAAAAAAGAACAATCTAAAAAGAATCTCATCCATTTGAACGCTTCACTGGTATAATTCAACTATTACAACTTTTGCTATCATTTTGTTTGTATTGAAAATCATATATACGAGGTATTATGTAGTAATAATTTCATTTTTAATCAAAAAAAAAAATCACTAAAATCAAAAAAAACTTCTAAAAGTATAAAATTATAGGCATTTAGAATACACTCATATTACATAATTATTTCATATTAAATGTTTTTATACTGTTATATTATTTGTATTACACATATAAAGACAGAAAGAATAAAGTAGAACACAATAAAAAGGGGAAAAAAAAAACAAAAACTGAATACTTAACCTCAAAAACTTTTAAAATTTCTATGTCGATGCACATTTTAACGTTATCTGAAAAAAAAACAAAGTTTTACTGTTATTCTCTTTGTTTTTGTTATTCTTTTTTTTTTTTTTTTGTTTGTGCTATTTGAAGTTAAATTCTACACTAATATTCTAGTTGCTGATGTTCTTACTGTTTTACTTTTGTAACAAATGCTACCATTGCTATTTTGTTTTCAGTTATTTTGTTTTTTGTTGTTACAGTTTTCGGCTATTACTGTCAGAGGGGCTTATATTGCATATAAAACTGAATACACAATTATTCTTTTTTTCGTTCGTTATTTTGTTTTTGGAAAAGAAGGAGGGCATATGGGTTTCAAAAGGAAAAAAGATATTTTGCTATCTCAAAATTAAACCATTTAGTATTCCGGTAAGGATGAATTTTCTTTTCTAGCACGGAATAACGGAGTTTAACTATAAAGCAAAAAAATAAAAATAAAAAATGGTATTCTGTATGTAATTTTTTGTGATTATATGTTGTTTTCTACAGTTATTTTTATTTTTGTTACTGCATTTTTTGTGTTTATTTTACTAAAAAAAAACAAACAAAAAGAACTGCATGCTAGGACGAATTTACTGTTATTTTTTTTTCTTCCCTTCTTCTTATTGTTGCTTTATGTGGTATTTTACGATTTTTCTAAGAAGGAAATAAAGGGAGTAGGAAAATCAGAAGAGAAATAGGAACAGGAATAGAATATGAAAAAATAAATAATAAAAATACAAACAAAAACAGAAAAAAATAAACATTATTTTTCTGGCTAGACGCCATTTTTCGTTTTTGTGGTAATCTATTTAAAGCTTAACGAACAGTATACAAGAGATAACGTTCAATATAAATTAGTTTTTTTTTTTTCTTTTTTTAAGAAATATCATTTCGATTTAATGTTTGAAAAAAAAAAAAGAAAAAATTTATTTCAAAATATATTAGGGACAATTAAAGTTTATATTCCACTATTTTGTCATTATAATGTCATCATTTTATAATGTTATTTTAATTTAAACAAAGATCTGAAATTTTCAATTTTCTTAATAATATTTAATGTATATGAATATTTGAGTATTTTCTAAATTATAAGTAATATATTTTGATTATAAGAATTAATTATATAGTAAAATTTGTTTTTAACAATAGAACTTCTATCTTCTCTACTCTTAATAGTTCTAAAGATAATTGAATCTAAATATTGATTGTAGGATGAGTCTCTAGGATGATTAATTTTTCAATTTAGATTCGTTCTATAGATCATATGAATCAATCGATATCTGTAATCTTTTCATCTTCATATCAAAAAAGATATACATACTTACATACATAAATTTTTGTTTTATTCTTTATTTTATAAATGAGGTCAAGTTCATTAAAGTTACATTAAACTAAAATGAAAAGCAAAAATGTTAGAATAAAAAAAAAATTTATTTATTGAATTTAACGGCAACTAATTGCATTAGTTTTTAAGGAAAATCAAAAACTAAAATAAATTTTATTAATTTCCGTAATTGAAAAATAAGACCACAAAATATGAGAATTAACACCCCGCGTTTTATTTCTGAAAAAGTCGAAAGTTAAATTTAAAGAGAAATAACACCCCAGGTCTTATTACTCATATGTAATAACACCGCAAAAATTGATAAATAAGACGCCGGGGTGTTATTTCTCTTTCAATTTAACTTTCGACTTTTTGAGAAATAAAGCCCGGGGCATCATTTTGCAATTAATAAGTATATGAGTAAGCCGCAGTGCTTTATTTAATGGCGCCACATTTTACAGAATTTTCATACATATATTCTAGAAACGGAGTTAGATGCTAATACTCATATATTAAAACTAAATCTTTTTTATTTTTATTTCTTTATTTCCGTAACATTTTATAAATTAAGACTAAGTTTTATACAGTTTTTACAGTCTAAGTTTCTTACAGACTAAGTTTTATAGAGTTTAGTTACTGTTATATTTAACCTTTCAGCTGAAAAATATGATTTAGTTACATTATATTTATTGTTATTGAAATGTCGTTCAAGGCGAAAATGGAAGAGTAGAAAACCTTATTTGAAATATTTTTTTTTTTTTTTTAATAAAAATGACTAATTTTAAACTAAAACTAAAACTAATAATACTAATTCAAATTAAATGAAAATTAATATTTCATTTAAGTTCACATATTATCTTGAAAACTAAAAGAACCCCGTTTTAGCTGTCATACAAGAAAAACACCTACTTATAAAAGTCTATGCATCGGATAACAGTGTACTTAATTAGGAAACACCCTGTTTATATTCGTTTTCAATATTAATGCAGTTATTTTGATCCAAAGTATCTTTATTGCTGAATTTTTTAATGTAGCAAATAAAATTATTGCAGTATGCACTCTCTTTTATTTAAATTTATTATTTTTATATTTTAGTACTTTTTATTCACGAAAATAATAACAAAATTAATTTTCTAAATTAATTTTTAACAACAAGAAAACTTAGTACAAAATACAAAGTATTTTGAATTTTTCGTCAAAAATATTTTATAACGCAGTAAATAATTTCAGTAGAATGTAATTCTCGTTGGAAAACTTTAAGCAGTTAAAAATAAAACTATTATCTTAAATATTATTAATTTAATTTCATTACATACATTTGAATTTTCTAAATATCATCTACATATCAACGGAATAGATAGATTTACCCATCGAAATGTGTAATGGAATTAAAATTTTTTTTTAGATCTTTAAGATTTATTTTATGTTACCGGCCAAAATTTTAAATTGTTTAAATATGTTTGTAAAAACCATAATTAGGAAGGATTTTTGAGTTTGTTACAAAATCAGGGTTTCAATAATTTGTTTAGCGAAGGTTTTGAGGGCGACAGCCTCACTATTTTCAACTCTTTGATGCTAAAATATGTATCAAAAAAAAAAAAAAATAATGAAGGATTTTAGAGTTGATTGCAATTTGAATAATTTGTTCAGAGGGCTTTGAGAACCCCAGCACCACTATTTTCAGCTCTTTCATGTTAAAGTATGTATTTAAAAAAAATAATTATGGAGGATTTTGTGGTCCAGTTGCAAGGTGTTCCCTTTTTCCAGAGTATTTTTAATATATGTATGTATTTTGGGTTTTAGTCGAATTCTTCTAGTTGAACTGTTTTTGTCGAATTGAGTTTTAGTTGAATTGTTTTAGTCGAATGGGTCTGTAATCGTTATTTTAAGTTTAAAATTATTTGAAATTTATTTTTATTAATTGAAAATATTAATAATTGAAAAATTATTTGAAATGAATTAAAATATTTTAATTATTTTCTTTTTTGTTTTTTTTTTTTTGCAGATGCACCAACAGCAATCATGAGAATGGGTACTACATTAAATCCAGATGATATTAAAGAAGGTGATGATGTTTATTTTGAATGTCATATTCATTCAAATCCTAGACCATACAAAATGTCATGGTTTCATAATGTAAGAAAATTTTTTACTTTTTATATTATATTTTATAAAATGAAAAATAAAATAAAATAAAAACAAAAAACATAAAAACTAATCTTTCCTTATTTATTCTAAATTTTATATCATGTATATTATATATAGGGTAATGAATTGCATCATAATGTATCAGCTGGTGTTATTCTCTCAGATCAATCATTAGTACTTCAAAATGTTAATCGTGGAGCAGCTGGTGAATATACATGTTTAGCAGCAAATACAGAAGGAAAAGGAACTAGTAATGCAGTAGGATTAAAAATAAGATGTAAGCTTTGGAATAAAAAAATAATACATAAAAGTATTGCGTTATTTTAATGATGAAAATAAATTTCAATAAAATTTATTTTTGACATTTTGGCCATGTACTTTAAAGTTTTTGTATATTGCATTAAAGTGGTGGTGTTGCAACAAAAACAATATTTACAAAATATATTTTTTGTATGTTTCTAAAAAAAAAAAAAAATAAAAACATTTTATTTCGTTTCTATGCTTTTGAAAATTTTCTATTCAATAAATGGGAAAATCTATTCAATAAATTCAAATCAATCAAATAAGTACTCCAGAAACACTTAAGTCAATTTATTGAATAAATGAATTTTTCAATATTTGAATAAAAATTTTAAAAAAATTATTTTAAATTTATGTCATTAAAAATGCAAATAAGTAACTTTTAGATAATATTTGAAAAAAATATCTTTAATTTTTTTTTTTACTTTTTTGTTTTATAAGGAAAATTTATTATACTTATATATACATAATATGTAAAAAAAAATTATATTTTATTGAAAATCTATTTTACAAAAATATAATTCAAAAAAAAAATAAAATTTTTACTTTGTTATTGTTATGTTAAAAAAAAAAAGTTCATAAAAGAACAAAAAACTTATGAGTTATTTTAAATCATCACGTTTTACTTTAATGACATACTTTAAGAAACTATAAACAGAATGTTTGACATCATTTTATATTCCTGTTTTTATTTTTATTTTTTTTATAAATTTCTTTGCAAATTATTTTTACTTCATTCATATTACTAAAATACTATCCTTACTATAAAATATCTTCAAGATACATTTTCTAATATTCATTTTTATTTTTTACTAATTTTTTTTTTTGTTTTTTCTTTCTGTTTTACCAAAATACAAAAACAATAACAATTGTTATGAGAATAATAACAATACAATTCTATATAATATAATACATGATATGTTAATAAATATATATAATATGCATAAAAGATACGAATATAATAATGCTTTTCTTTTTAATTTTTTGTTTTTTTTTTTTTTTTTTTTGTATATTATATGTAGATGCTCCAATTTGTATGCTTGAACATGAAGAACTATTAGGAGCTTTAAAACATGAAACATTGACATTAAAATGTGAAGTAGATGCATCTCCACCGGCTGAATCATTTCAATGGACATTTAATTCATCTGGTGAACAAACAGAACTTCCGGCAAAATTACATTCAAGTGAGGTAAGAACATGTATATATATCTATAGAATACATATATTACAATTTACTACAATAAAGTATAAATTACAGTCGAATAATAATATATAAAAACTTTTAGAATTTCTAATAAATTATTGTTACAGTCATAAAAAAAAAAAAAAAAAAAAATTAAACCGATTTAACAAGAATATTAAATTATAATTATTTACAGTTGAAATTTTCTTATGTTGTATTCCGACGAAAAAATTAAAATTTATTGAATTTAAAATGATATATATTTAATGATATATTTTGATATATATAAAGAGGAATTGAAATGTACTTATTTCCTTCCTTTTTTTTTTTTTTTTTATGTAAGATATTAATGGAATACCTTAACTAAATTTAAATCCCAAACTTTTAATTTAAACTAAATTTAATACATAAATTAATAAATAAATGGATTTATTAACTGTAAATATTTCTTAACTTCATTTGAAGTTTAAGAGTATAATTGTATATAAACGAATATAATAATTTAAAAATATTTAAAACATTATAATTATCATATGAAATATACATGACAATTTATCGACATGATTATAATAGATGATATCTATATATAAAATCACAGTTCTAACTATAACAGTCATAACTCATAATAAATCATTTTAAAAATGCCAAATTACTAATGATTATATATGATTTGTATACTTTTTTCCTTACATACTATTGATATCATATGATAGTTAATGTCTATAATTATAATTAGAAGTATTGAAAAAGAATTTCAACAAAAAGTACCAATTAGTACTAGTCGTTCTACATATCGAAGTTTGCATCTATTGAATAAACGTAACGTACAAACAAATTTTAAATTCAATTTTTAACTTGTTCGGAAATTTTAAAAATGCAAATGAATAAGATTTGCATTTTTAAAGTTTCCTTAAAATCTAAACATTCTATATAAAAATTAAAATATACTTTAAAGTATATAATACATAGTACATTTCAGATGGAAAAATATCTATCAAAGTCAAAATTTTACACATTTTTTTAATGCCAGAAGGATTTTTTTTTTTTTTTATTTTTATTTCAATTTTCCGACCTTTCTTTTTAAATCTTATTCTGCTTTTATATTCTTTTGATTTGATTTTGTTTAATTTTAATATTTTCAACACGAAGTTTTTTATACCACATATCTATCGGTTCTAATTAAGAACAATTTACAATGAAAAACAAAAAGGAAGAAAACCACAATCAACTGATGTAGAAACAAATGAAACTTTATTTATATATTTTTCGTTAGAATTAAAAACAATGAAAACAATTTAAAAAAAAAAAAAAGTTTTAAATTAGAAAATACAAGTAGGAAAATCTTAAAATTTAAAAAAAAAAAATTAATTTCAGATTTCATTTTGAATACATAAGAATAGTTAAATTTCAAAGGGAAACAAATAAAGCAATAATGTCTTGTTATTTTTAATTTCGTTAGGAAAAAAATAAATAAAAATAAAATGTTTCAAATAAAAAATATTCTATGATAAAAATTACTTATGAAATTCCATAATATGCCAAAACATTTATTTGAGTTCAACTTTAATTCTTTTGGTTTATCTGTATTTCAGTCTGGTTTAACATTCTTTGAACAGCTTAATTTTTATTCACATAGTATCTCGCCTAAATATATGCAAATTTTGTTATGAAAAATGTAATTTATGTCTGTATATATTTTTAAAGAACAGGATAATACAGTTTGATCTTAGCCTAACGTGATCTGTAATATAATATGTGCTAAATAAATAAATAGGTTTAAAAAAATATATAGATAAATAAACAAATATAAATAAGAGTATTACTTAAGAGCATTTTTAGCAAGATAAATTCAGTATAAAAGGCAAAAACAATATTCATTACAAAATTTTTAAAATCTATAAACGTTTATTTTTTTTTTAATCAGATGATAGATAAGAGCAGCTTTGATTATTAACAATAAAATACATATTAACACTACTAAAAAATATTAAAACAAAAAACATTATTTTGAATTTTTTTATTCGTAAATATGTATTGAACTTGAAGCTCAATCTTGTAGCCTAATTATTATGCTCCGCCTTGGTCGATATATCTTCTCTGAACACGTAAACCGTGTTTTAGTTATGCTCAGTTTTAATAAAGAAAAAAAATAATAAGTGGCGTACTGTTTGGAAAAGTGGGTAAAGTCTACAAAAAAGGAGATTTTTTCTCATTTCTTATTATTACCAATTCCTTTGTTTAACTTTAATTTTTATTTAATTTAAAATTTTACTGTTTTTTTCAAAAAATCTTTACAAAAATGATTTACTATAATGTCAATTTCTGTAATATTCACGCGTTACAAATGAATTTTCATACAAATTATTGCCATAAAAATTCTTTCAAAAGAGCAATGCTAGCCTTATCTTAAATATAAGTCTGGTCATAATTTTAGTATTATCGGCTATTCTCACTTATTTCACACTTCATATCCAAAGATGGCTGTTTGTATAAACATGAGATAGCTTTCAACATTTTTGATAAATTTAAATATTCTAACCCAACCTTCTACTATATCTTTGTCAAAATTTTCATTGAAAAGAATGGCAAACATCTCTGTTTTTTATACAGATTACCCAATTTAAGTCATTAAAATAATCCTACAGAAATGTAAAAATGTTTCAGAACGGATCACGGAGTTATATGAAATAATCTCCGGAAACTGAAATTGTTATGACGCTTTCACTTTTTCAAAACCACTATTCTGAGTTAAAACTGAATTAGGAAGCAAGTTACCTCACTTTTCCATCTTTTTCAATTTTTCAAATATCCCACTAGGATTCGTGTCACAATCAGATCAAGAAAATTATCCTTTGAATCTCTTTCTAACTGCAAACTCTGAAAAATATGCGGTTTCAGATAGTTACCTTTAAATTGGTTCCAATCCTTGTTTGGTTAATAAAAGCTTTCAAGCTAGTCAAGTCTCCAATAAAGCGACTGCTCATAAAAATAAACTATTATGGCTTTAATGTATGTATGTGATTGTGCAATGTTACATTTGCAATAATTAGGTCACTGATCTTGTTTTATAGAAATTTAGTAGACATGAGCACCTGTTATTTAAAAATAAAACAGATAAACACGAGAAAGAAAAAGTACAACAGTTCCTTATCCATACACTGTAATCCTTAATCATAAATTTGTAAAACCAATTTCTCTAAGCATCTTTAGCAGATCCTTTACGCAAAACTGTACATTTGTAATAACCAATACCAGTCTAAATTTTGGTTTTAATGGGAATTGTTTTAGTTGGTTAAAGTCCAGCACTCCGAACTACGTACAATTCGTCTGTATAACTTTCGATGTTTTCCAATGATCCTCGTAATAAAAAAAGTAAAAGATAATTTTATAATAATAGCATTTAATATCATGTTTGATTTTATATGGCAAAAGTATGATAACTTTTGTTTGATAACTTTTAAAAAAATTAGTTTATCATTAGTCATTCTTTTAACATGTCAAAATTTCATTATGAAAAAAAGTTTGATAACATTTTGGTTTGTGTCCTCATATAGAAGATAAATTTATAGAAGATAGAAGATAAATTTATTATTTTCTAATTTTTAACATATTATTTGACAACAAGAGTAATTTTTTATTTCGAACAAATAAAATTTTTTTCTTCCTTAGTACGAGTGTATATACATATATACATATTTATATACATACATCTTGTTCAGTTCTATGGTATTAATTAGTAAAATTTTATATTAAGTTAATTTTTACGTAAGTTTTGTTCTATATTCTTAGTAAACTAATTAAAACTCAAAAATTTTCAATGTAAAATTTTCTAAAATAATAAAAACCAAGGCAAAATTCAAAACCAAAGGTTTTACAAGATAAACATTTTCCAAAGGACCAAGGAATACAGTTTAGAATTGTGACTTGTACCAAAATTTTTTTAAAAGTTCCCTTAGAATTTTAGTTTTAAACTTTTCTAAGAATTTTATATGTAAGAAAAATTGTGAAAAATCAAGAGGCACACAAATATATTTTTATAAAACATTTTGTGTCATAAAGACATAATTAAATTATTCTCTGATTCAAATATAATTTTTTTTGTATAATTGTTGTTTGATTGATGTTGAAAAATGTTTGCAAAAGCTTTGATGTATGAAAGAAAATACTTAGGAAAGATTTTGGAGTTGGTTACAAAATATACAGGATATTCTCTTTTTCCAGAATATATATATGTAAAGATTGTGGAAAAAGGGGCAACTCTGGTTTTGTATCTCATTTTTAAAGAACAAAGAATTTGAAATCATGGGAATAAAAGTAAAGGTTTCGAATTTTAATACGAATAATTGATAGAAAACCTTGTGAAAAAATTGTTTGAAATCATTTGAAAATATTGAATAATTTATGTAATATTGAGGAGGGTTTTTGTAGTTGGTTACAAAATCAGGGTATTTCCCCTTTTCCAAAATATATATATATATATATGTATATGCGAGAATTTTACCTAAAGGGATTTTAGAGTTGGTTAAAAAAATCGGGGTATTTTCCTTTTTCCTGAATATTTACATGTATTATGTATAAGTGAATTAGGAGGGATTTTAGAGTTGGTTACAAAATCAGGATATTTCCCCTTTTTCAGAGTATTTACATATATGTGTATGCGAGATTCTGAATTAGGAGGGATTTTAGAGTTGGATTCTAGATATTAAGAATTTTTCTTTTAAAGTATTTTTAATCGAATGAGACATAACACCATATGGCTTTATGATGCATTTGAATGGGTCATAAAGCCATATTTTTAAAATATGGCTTTTTGACATATGGTTTTAGGACAGCCCACCTATTTATGTAGAAATCAAAAAATTTTTTGAGAAAAAATAATTAATAATATTAAGGACACATTATTCCTTCTTTCACTATTTATAGACGGTATTAAATAATACAAAATTCAACGTGTCATTTACTCTTATTTCTGTTTATAATTTAATTAAAGAATGCTTTAAACTTCAGTTTCTGTCATTAGAAATAAAACTATCTATTATTTACATTAAACATACTAGAAATTATTCTACTTTAAATATTATTCAACATTAATAACCAATTAAATTAAATATTAATGATGAATTTCCACACAATGAACTAAACTGTATCGAAACCATATACTGGTCTATATAATTATTTAAATTTTTCTTATAATATATATCCTCTTCTTTAATATATTCAAAAACTTTTAAAATATTTAAAAAAACAAGGGAGTATGTAAAATCAAATGTTTTTAAATATGTACACTTTCATTAAAACAATTCAAATCCTTCTGGAATTTTAACAATACATACTTTTTGCATTAAACTTTTCAATTTTTCTTAGAACTTTTTATGTAAGAAAATATTGTGAAAAATTAAAAGACACTTTCTACAGTTTTAAAAAAGATCCTTTAAAGTTGAAAAAACCCGTTAAGAAAAATTGCTTTAATTTTTATATCTCACTTATTAAAAATTTTCGCAGCTATTGTTCATTTAGTTGTCTTAAAAGAGAAAACTTTTTATTTTTAACACAAAATATTTATGAAATAGGGGAACGTACAAAAATTTTGAATAAAAACATCTGATGTAACTTATACAATAATTCTTGAAGACTTGTTTCCTCTCAAAATCTTAAGGTCTCACTAAAACTATTTCGGAGATATATTGAAACTAAAATGTTTCAAAATTATAGTTTTACTTAACGGTAAATTTAGAACTTGAATTATAAGCATTTGAAAATTCGATTTTTATTTACTTTGAGAGATTGTTACTCCGTAATTAGTGAGGCCAATTTAAAATGTTGTTTTACAAAATTAAATTTTTAATGAGACTTAATCAAAATTAAAATCTTATTACTCTATCTTAAACGCGATAGAAATTTTATAAACAGACGGAAAGGTGCACGCCGCACGGACAAATTGAAATTAAAAAGCAAATTTAAAAAAAAAATTGTATTTTGAAAATGTGCTGCTAAAAAGAGTTTTTTAAATATTTTATTAAATAAAAAAAAAAAAATGTTTAAATATTTTATTATAGATTTTCTTTCTCTATTCTGAAGATTATCTTTTTAATGGTAATAAACTTTACACATCATAAGAATGTTTAAACAGATGAGAACTTCTAATGTATTCAAAAGATTTTTTTGGTTTTTTTTTTTTTTTTTTTTTATACAATTTATGAAAGTGCAATTTTTTACATTTTTCTACAATATAATATGTAAAAGTGTAAAATTATGTAAAAAAAAAATTTGACTTTAGTAAAAAATATGCAAAAGATAGAAAAGTATATTTTTTTGTACGAAAACTAAGTTTTCTTCCAAAAATTTTAAAACATACATATAGATAAAAAGTTTCAGAAATTGAATAAGTAATATATGAACTTGATTTTTATTAAGAAACTAAGAAGGAATAACTAGAAATTTATTTATTGGATTTGGGATTAAATTTCAATTCTACAATAATTCTACAATTTCAATTGCATATAAGATTTAATTTTTACTTTAGATGATTTTAGATAGATTTCAATGCAAAAATTATTAGAATGAAACACAAATGAATTTATAAGATCTGATCGATTGGGCAGTGCATAAGTTGTCGGTATTTGAAAGATAAGATCTCAGTGTTAAAGTCTATGTAAAAATATTATGTAAAATCATATAATATAAACAAAATAAATAATATAATTATAATTTAATAACTACATCAGAACAGGAAAGATTATGATTTCTTTTATAACAACATTATATATGGTGGAAGGACCAAAATAAATAAATCAATAAATTTGCACGGTTTTATTTTAATTAAGGTTTTAAAAGGTTTAAGATTCTTTATGTATATCCTTATTATTTTTCTTCATCATTTATCATTAACCGCAGTTAACTTTCTAAATTAATTAAATATTTTATTTTCGTTTAATTTAAGGATAAATACTTTTTTTTTGTTTTCTTTAATATAAAATTTAAATCCCTTACGTACAAAGTAAATTTTTTTTCTTAAAAATAGTTTTTATATTAACTCTTATATGGTTTTCCAGTTAATGATACATATTAAATGTAGATATAAAGCATTGTTTATTAATTTTAGAAAATATAAAGAGAAAATTAATTTAAATCTTGACTTTATGAAAAAATTTTTATTAAAAATGAAAATTATCATTCCAATTTTTCCTGGCTTCTGAAAAAAAAAATTTATACAAAAGCATATTTTATCAACAAGTTATTAAATTTTCTGATACAAGAAAATAAAATAAAAGTCGAAAATTTCCGAAAATATTTCTAATTATTCTTTAACAAATTCAATAAATAAAGGATAACGGGCAGACAAAACATACATATATTTTCTCTTTAGATAACTTTTTTTTGAAATCATGTATAAAATAAATAAATTTGATTTAAAAATATTGGCCAAACTTTATATATACAATTTACTTTTTTTCTTTTCTTTTTGACTATTTTTCTTCATACAAGTTCATGAAAACTTTTCTTTTTCTTTAAGAAAAATAAAATTCCAACTGAAATCTTAGCATTTTCTTTTTTAATATTTTGTGCTTATATCGTAATTTGAACAAAAATTTTTTTCATCCTTTTTTGTGTTTTGTTTTTTTTTTAGCTTTTTAATGTTTTATAGCCTTTTATTTATTTATTTTACATGCAAACTTTTATATATTAAATTTTTTTTTTGTTCTTTTCTTGTTATCTGGCCTCATGAAAATTTAAACCATTTACAGTAACTGACAAAATTAAATTAATAGAAATTTAAAAAAAAAAAATTGTAGGTGATATATTTAAGCTTTCAATAAGAAAGCAATAAGCTGTTGGGGCCTCGGTGACCTAATGGGTAAGAACGTAAAAATGAAATACGCTGTAAACACCGAGGAAGTGTGGGTTCGCAATCTCAGCATTAGGAATATTTCCTTCTTGTGATATTTACAACCACGCTTGAAAAAGAAAGACTGTATAATTTTCTTGTCACATTCATGTGGCAGAGGAATAAATTTAAAAAAAAAAAAAAAATAATGTGGTCAATAAGAACAGTTGTTGACAAATTTTAAATATTATTTTGTCATTTATAATTTTGTTACTTGTAATTTTGTTACTTGTTATTTTGTCACTTGTAATTTGATCATTTGTCATTTTGACATTTTTTGTAAAATGTTTAAGTTAATATTTTCAGTCTCATCGTTTTAAAAATAAATAAAGCTAAAACAATATAAATATTGTTAATTTCAGTACTTGAAAAGAATTTCTGAACTGTATATTTTAGTTGCCAAAATTCTTGATAGTGTAACTATAGTATAACTTCCAGCAACTGTCAAATAAAATTACTATTAACATAATTGAAAAATGATTCTTTAGAAAATGTATCATTAAATTTCATAATAAAAAAAAAACTTATCCTTTTATTAATCTGTAATCCTGTTAGGAGATTACTTGAAATTTTCATTATTTACATACATATTTTTGGTAGTGACTTTCCTATATATATTATATTTTATTAGTTGGATTTATTTACTACAAAATGATAGTTATTTTAAGTAATACAGTAACATTATTCATTAGATTTATTAAGATTTCTTATCTTAATTTAAAATAGAAAAGTTTTTTATTTCGTGCATTATCTCAATATTAAAAAAAAAAAAAAAAAACAAAAAGGAAAAGGAAAAGAACTTATTCTCGACTTTTTCTTTTTGAACATACCTATATAACTTTTGTATAAACATATATATTAATAGAAATATATATATATGTATAGATTTTTTTTTTTGCAATCTGAAAAATTTATAATAAAAAAATTTTTTTGTTTAATTTTCTTACAGACGGGTTTATCACGCCTAAATTATACGCCTACATCCGATCTAGATTATGGTACAATTTCTTGCTATGCTAGAAACTCAATTGGTCAACAAAAAACACCGTGTGTTTTTCAAATTATAGCAGCAGGTATGTAATTTTTTTTTTTTTGTTTTTGATTTTGTTTTGATTTTTTTTTTTTTGTATGAATTTATAAAATCAAATTTATTAAAAAATAAAAAAAAAAATCTTTTACGTAAATTATTTTGTTGATGAAGGGGTGGTATTGTAAAAAAAAAAATTTCTAAAGAAAAATAAGTTTACATGTAAAAATTTTTAATCTGATAAATGATATAATGAAATCATATTACATATTATATGAATTAAATTAAAAAAATAAATCTTTTTAATAAGCTAAAATGTCCAGAGTTTTAAAAATTTATGATATTTTATTTAAGTTTGAAATTGATTTTGTATAATATAATTATAAATTTAATTATTTAATAGCTTTATATTGAGATTTTTGTATTTGAAATAGTGAACTTTTCTCAACTATTATTCTTATTAAGGCTAATTGACATTTTAAAATTATATATTCTAATAGATTTTATCGGATTATCAATTATTGTTCTTCTTTCTTCTGCTTTCTTTAACCCCTAATGAGGAACAGAACGTTCAAAAATTCTTTTCATCGATTCCGATTGTTAATTAGTTTGTCTTAGATTGTCTTAGAATACCGTTGTTCGTCAATTTTTCTTAGGTTTTCGAACACGTTAAATGCTCTGGGTATTCCATTCGAAGGACAGTTTAGCTATATTCGGATCTCAGTAATTTTTTTTTTTTTTTATATTTTTCTACGCTATAGTTCGCCATAGACCATACTAAATCGGTATTTTCCTGATTCGGCAAAGGTTACGATATTATATGCCTGTAAATTTTTTATAATATTACTAAATGTAATGGAGAGTGGTAATGTAATGTAATGGAGAGTGGTGACCTTCAATGTTTCAACAAGCATGAATTATTAGATTTCGTTATTTGTAAATAGCGTAAACAATATATGTTCTAATCCTTTATAAACACATCATAAATTTCAATTTCCAAAACTGAAAAACTATAAGGAAAATTTAGTATAATTGCAATACTTAATTTAAATATAAAAATTATTCAAATAACTAAGTAATGATAAACAGAAGTATGTATATGGATGATAAATTATTTACTTGTAAGTGAAGATTTCGATTTATATAAGAAAAAACATTCTGTGTTAGTCTATTAAACAATATTAAGAGCACCAAAAAAGATGAGTAAGTTGTAAAGGTTTTTAGTTTTATTTTTTATGTAAAGTACGGTGCGAGAACGTACATTTTACAACGTAAAAGACCTAATAACTATAAGGTAAATTTTTTAAAATAATAAAAAAACTACCTACTGAATAATTTCAAATATTTTCTCCTGAAATATTTATTTCATTTTTGCTCTAGAGAGTCTTATACACTTTGTTTTTTTTTTTAACAAAGAAAATAATTTTACAAAAAAATTAACAGTTCAAAATAAAAACACAAATTATTGTGTTATGTTTATCTATTCCACAAAAACATTTGGAACCAGAAAATAAAGTTCCAGCTCCTTCTTTTCAGAAGTTAATGCGCTTCCTCATTTTCTTCTATACTTAGGTGTCCAGATAGACGGTTACCGTATTGGTTGTTCCCAAACAGTTTAGTTCCACTAACCACTTTCACAGTAATTGGGATTTAATTGATTGCCAGTTTAGTTCTTTTACTGCTGCTTGGCAATCTGACAGTACAGATTTAGTTTGTAGCCCATTTATTTCAGAACCGGTTCCTTCCGATTTATTTTGTTACTTTGTAGTTAATTGGTATTATCTATTAGTACGTAATCGGTAATTATTATTAAAATATTTATAAATATACATATAATTATTAATTTTCTACGGAAAACGCATACAAGCAATAGAGACTTAAAAGCGACTTTTTTCCGATAAAACTGTATCAGAAAAAAGTCGCTGAATCGAACAAAAAGTGGATGAATCTAAAAAAAGGTGGTTGTGGAATCATTTAAGTTGATTTTAATTGTTTATAATGTAAAAATTTTAATTTTTTAAAAAAAATGAGGAAGAGTGCAGTAGAGTAGACTGTGTCAACTCTGAGATACCCGTATGAACGTAATATATCCTGTTTCTATAAAACTTGATCATCTTTTAAAAACATTCAGATGTTGTAGTACCGAACTACAGATATATATTTATGTAAATTGTGGAGTTGTATGACAGCTACTCGAATCTATTGCGCGTAGCTTCATTAAGTTCCAAGAGGTGCAAGAAGCCTGAACCGGCTGCTCTACCAAATTTTACAAAAGTTGTTGGCCTGTAACTCGACACCTCTTTACTAAATTTCAGGTTCCTAGCTTCAATAGACACTGAGTTATTCTCATTTAAACGGATAAGTTGTATGGCAGCTACCCGAACCCGTCGCACCACCACAACCAAATTAGGCAAAAGTTGTTGCCATAAAACTTGATCATCATTTGCAAGATTTCAGACGCCTAGCTTCATTAAGTTGCAAGAGGTGCAAGAAGCCTGAACCGGCTGCTCTAGACCAACCAAATTTTACAAAAATTGTTGGCATGTAACTCGACACCTCTTTACTAAATTTCAGGTTCCTAGCTTCAATAGACACTGAATTATTCTCATTTAAACGGATAAGTTGTATGGCAACTACCCGACCCCGTTGCACCACCACAACTAAATTTTACGGAAGTTGTTGCCATAAAACTTGATCATCATTTGCAAAATTTCAGAAACCTAGCTTGAATAGATACTGAGTTATTTCTATATAAAGATACAAGTTGTATGGCAGCTACTCGAACCCGCCGACCGAAAATGTTGGATTTAAATAGCAAAACTAACAATTTTGTAAAAGTGACGTAAAAAAAATTTCAGCCTCCTAGCTCCTTTATTTTTTGAGTTATAGTGCGGACGGACGGACGGACGTACATGGCTTAATCGACTCAGAATTCGATTCTGAGCCGATCCATACCTTTGACACTATATCTAGCTCGACTGCTTTAAGGTGTCACAAACGTAATGGCAAATTTATTATACCCTTGAACATAGTTCATACGGGTATAATAAAGTATGTTTGTGTATGTCTATTTAAAATAAATCTATATTAAATTTGGTTATCAATTATTTTAAAGATAGCTTTTCTTTAATATTTTCTACAAATGAATTCTATTTGATTTATCGTTAGAGAATAGATATAACGTTTAATTCTTATATCTATATATGTATTTAGATATTATTTAAACTTAAAATATTAATTATCCCGTATGATCGCTTTATTTTATATTGATTCATTAAAAAATCAATATTTTTCAATAAACTCTAATACAATTCTACTTAAATTTTTATTCAGAAAGATTTTTACGTATATATATAAATATTTAAATACAACAATACACCTTTTAAAACAATATTATTGAAATGTTTTAAAACAATAAAATTTTAAAATTCTCCTTAATTTAAAATTTTTTTCTTGTATAGTTTTTTTTTTTTTTGCTCTTACATTTTACCGCGGAAAAATAATTTTGTATCTATAAAACAACTTAATTTTTTTTTTTTTTTCATTTTCCTTATATACTTGATTATATATTTTTATATAATTCTATACAATTTTTATTTATATATTTCAATTGTTTTATTTTCATTTTATAGGAAAACCATTTCCATTACAAAATTGTTCAATATCAAATCAGTCAAGTGATTCATTACAAGTTGAATGCATTGAAGGTTTTGATGGAGGCCTACCACAAGGATTCATTCTTGAATTAGTTGAAATGCAAAGCCTTCGATTGGTGAGAAATTTTAGTTTACAGGTAAGGAACAATAAAAATTACTTTAGTTGAAATAAAAAACAAAATTCACTGTTATGATTATTTTAACGGTATATACATATAGTACTTTTATATCCGTAATGGATTTTATATGTTCTTTTTTTGTTTGTTTTTTTTCCTTTGTTTGCTTGAATGTTTATTATTATGATTTTCTTGTGAAATATTTGAAATTTTAATGGATTTCTGATATTAAAATATTTCTATATGTATATATATATGTATGTATATATATTATGTAAATATAGATAAATGTTAATATTATTATGTTGTATCAAATGAATGTGTTAATGCATAGTGTAAAACGAATACAAGAACTAAAAAAAAAAATTGGATTAACTGCAGTGATGCTGTAATAAAACAGTGTTGGAATTTTATTGTGTCATTAAATTTTTTTAGCTATAATTTTCGAACTATACCTACTAATCAAAATCGATCCAGATAAATATAGTTAATCGTGACAGAATTCAAATGCAAAAATGAAAAATACATATATTATATTTCTTA
This sequence comes from Poecilobothrus nobilitatus, assembly GCA_947095535.1. Classification (NCBI taxonomy): domain Eukaryota; kingdom Metazoa; phylum Arthropoda; class Insecta; order Diptera; family Dolichopodidae; genus Poecilobothrus; species Poecilobothrus nobilitatus. The sequence continues at coordinate 318,954,392 of OX352772.1, read as the reverse complement.
TCTGTAGATTAATCAAAGTTCTTATTTTTTTTTTTTTAATTTAGTTTAAAAAACTTAGAAAATTCTATAAAACATTCTATAAACATTTATGAAGTGTTTATATTAACCTTTCTATTATTCCTAAATAATAACTTCATTTTTTTTATTTTGAAACCTTAATAAACCCCATAGCTTAATAAAATTAATGTTATATTATCTTCTTTGCCGTTTCCGAATTTGAAAGATTCTCTTAAGTAATATTGCACAATTATTCTCTAAGAATATATGTTACTCTATTTTTAAGTTAGATAACACAATACTCATATTCTGCTTTGAATTTCTGTACATTTCTTTATTTTACTAAATTTTTCATTCCAAACTTATGAAAAATCCAAAAAAAAATTTCCATCACTATTTAGATTATTAAATATTAATAAATTGTGTAACAAAACAAAACAAAAAAAAAAAACACTGATTAAATATTAATATGTGCAATTGTTAAATGAAATCACTCAGTATATATTATGTATATATATATATTATGTGTTCTTTTCTAAGAGTTCTTTAACATTTTCGTTCTTATTTCTTCGTTTTATTACCGAGAAATGTTTCTTATGTTCTTGTTAAAAAATAACAAAAAAAAAAACAAAACCAAATCCTTGAAAATGTTAACTTTCTGTTTGGTTTTATATGTATTGAATTTTTCATTTCATTTTATAAAACTTTGTCAGTTCTCTTACAGTATTACTTGTTATTCTTAAAAAAAACAAAAAAAGAAAAAGGGAAAAATAAATTTCCTGAATAATTTAGTAAAAACTTTTTAAATATTTACAAGTATAAATAAAGCACAATGTTTTTCTTTTTTATTGTTTTAATTTTTTTTTTTTTTTATCCTCATATAGAACAACAAAATTCAATACACACGTATATTATTACAAAAACACTTAAAAATCTAGGATTCTTGAAGGTCAATGTAAAGGTCTCAATTATTCTATTCGTGCCCATAAAAAAAAAAAAAAAAAAAAATCTATATATATATATACCGTTTTTCTTTCTTATTTTTTTTTTTTTTACTTTTTGATATTTTTATCTTAAGTATATAATGGATTTGCTAAAGGAATAAAATACAAATAAAATATACATATGTATTAAATATAATAGAACTTAAAATATTTGAAAATGCAATTGTAAATTTATTGTTTTAACTTTAAAAATTTATTTATTCAGAATATATAATAGAAAATTGAGGACTAAAAATATTCATTTTAAAGTATACATTAACTCAAGATTTCTGAATGTTAAATATTTTTCTTATTTTATTTTTATTTTGTCTTTTCTTTTTTTTTTTTTTTTGTTGTAAAAAGGTATGAAACTTTAAATTAGAATTAAAAAAAAAAAAAAATAATAAAAATAGTTATGTAAATTATGAAAAATTATGTAAACATAAAAAATTTACTTTAAGATGATTAAGTTAATATTCCACTCTTAGATAATTATACAATTTTAAAGAGGCAAAGGATCTTCTTAGTCCTCTGAGTACATTGTACAATTAAACTATAAAAAAAAAAAATTTTTTTTTAAATGCTAATAAAAAAATTCTTTATTTTAAAGTTTTCGAAATAAAATAAATTTTCGTGCGTTTTCCTAAAGATAAATATACGATAATTTTATATTTAAATTATATTCGTATGTTGAAAGGGTATCTGGATTGTAAAAATAAGCACAAATTTAATTATTTTAATGTTTACTACATGAGGATTTTATTAAGAGTAAAAAAATTAAAAAGGAAATATTTACATATACGAAAAATATATAATATATGACACTTTAATATTAATAATAATGTTTAATATATTTAATATTAGATGTCGTTATTGTATATTTCAGTATAAAAGTTGATCTTCATGTTTTATTTTTAACATTGTGGTATATCTTAAGTATAGTAATACCAGCGCCTCTATAACTACAAGCCAGAATTTACAATTAATTTTTCAAAATTTAAACGAAATTTAATTTTGTTATTATACTTTTGTATTTAAATTGATTGCATCCAAATAAAACGAGGAAGATTGTACAATTAATTGACAATTCTTTAGGATACAGGTACGAACATAAGCCATGTTGTTACCTTCTAACTTCTTTTCACAAAATTGCAGAAATCTAAGCTTCAATACACATTGAGTTATTGTCAGATAAGAAAATATAAGTTATAGTTGTATGGCAGCTGCACGAACTGTTAGCATATTGAATTGTTTTCATATAAAAGAAGATAACACAAGTATGAAATTTTATTTCTTTTCACAAAATTTCAGATAGTTAGCGTCAAAAGATATGCAGTTATTTTCTTAAAAATAAAGAAATTGTATGACTATTGTACTCAATAAATAAAGGAAGTAAGTTTCTAATATTTGTAAAAATGTTGTAAAATTATTAATTTAGCTATTGAAATCCAACAAGTTCAACCGGTGGGTTGGAGTAGCTGCCACACAACTTCTTTTTGTATTTTCAAAATAACTTAGTGTCCATTGAAACTCGCTATCTACAATTTTGTGAATAGAAGCCAAGTTTTATACTAGTAACTTATGTAAGATTTGTTTGGTCTATGGCAACAAGGTTATTGTAGCTATGACATCTTAGCAATTATTATTTAAGTATTTTTTTTTTTTTTAGTGTATCTCTCTAACCACATAAATTTGAACAGGAAATTGCACTGCCTTTTCTTTTCAGGCGTGGCTGTATTATCGTAAGGTGGAATAACTCTTACGAAGTGTGAGAGTTTCGAATCCACGCTCCCTCGATTTTTACAGAATATTTAATACACTCTTACCCACTAGGCCACCGAGGCCCCTTTAATTAAATATCAGACATTTATTAAAGATAATAAAATTTTATAGTAATAGTTTCTGTGAAATTTCGGTTTTTTAAGAAAACAAATCCGAGTGACTGTCATACAACTCAAAAATTCAAATCTTGACATTTATTTAAATTAGATATCTTACATTTTCTTAAAGATAATTAAGTTTGATGGAAACAGCATAATATAATAACTTTCTGAGGGTATCATAGTGATGACTCTACTCTATACTCTTTCGCGTTTTCATTCATATTTTTAAAATTCGTAGTTTTCCATTTCTTTATTATTTGCTGTTATTAAATAATTATTTTCCTTTAAAAAAAAAAATATATGTTTTTTATTAAAATATTGTAAATTAATTTTTTCAGAGACCACCAGTCAATTTTTATGTTGACAATTTAGAACCCGGAACATCATATCGTATTATATTATCAGCAGTAAATGTAAAAGGTCGTTCAGATCCAGCAATTATTGATGATATCACATTTAAAGGTGTTGCAAAATATACTGGTGAGTAGAGTACTTTGTTTTTATTTAAAATAAAACCATTATAAATACCTATAAAATATAAAAAACAAAAAAAAAAATAATGTACCTTAATAAGATATTTTAATTAAATGGCAAACTCGTAAAACTCCAGTAAGAAAAGATAAAAAAACAGAATATTAGATGAATATTTTCTAATGATCAGAAAATAAAAAATTTTTTCTTGTTTAAATAAGTAAGTTTTATATCAGTTAAATCCTACAAATATTTCTTTTGAATCCATTGTTTTCTAATATCTTTAGCATATAACATAAAAAAAGGAGAAATAATATAGTAATCTTAGTAGATTAAATAACTATATATAACTGATTAAACCATTATAATTAAAACATTGAAAAATGGAATTTTTATTTTCCATTCCAATTCAAATTTAAATCCAATTGTCCAAAAAATTTATTTCCTTTTATTTTATTAATTTAAAAAAATTGTACATTGGTAAAAACCATATTGTTTTATTTTTTAAGTTCGAAATCCCTAGAAATTATTTCAAAGTTACCATTATTTTTTTAACAAAAACAATTAGGTATTTTGTTTTTAAAGATTACAATAAATCGGAAATTTACTTGTTCCCAATAAGTCAATAATTTTGTTTTCATTTAACAAATGTTCATCCCTTTTTCACACAAATTATATCGAATTTCCTTAAAAAAACAACAAACGAAACAAACTTACTAGGACACTGTCTTTCCAATAATATTGAAACAACTTAAAATTATAACAAATAAAAGAAATAAATAAAAAAAAATTATTTTCGTTTTTTTTTTTTGGCCATTAATTATTAAGAACGGTTTTTGTATTTTTCTAGATACAATGAAATCCTTAATTCCATATGTTAAAGAGGAGTTCTTCTAGCTTCTCTTTAAACGAAATGAAAAATAGTTCCATTGCTTGTTAATTCATTTCAATAGAAAGAAAAATATATAAAACAAATTTAAAAAAGAAAAAATATTTTTTTTTTTTTAAATCCTTCTTTATTAAATATATAAGTATACAAGTACAAGCCATCACATAATTTTATTCAGTAAGAATTATTTTTATAAAAAAGAAAATGTACTAAGGGGTGTTAAAAATATAAGCTTTTAAAAATATTCAAAAAAATTTTTTTTATACTTTATAAAGGACGGTCTAAATGGTTATAATATGGTCAATAGTCATTCAAATTTTATTAAAATTTAGAGTTGTTTGTGATTATTCAAATGAAAATTCAATGAACTAATTTGATGAATTTCCAATTAATGTTTCCATTCAAAAATAATATCTTGACTTTTTGTAAACTTCTAAGTTTTTATGTTTATATTATGTTAAAAGTCCTTATATTTTCAATAGTTTCAGACTGAAGAAAAAAAAAATCAGTATCAAATGTTATAAATTAATTTTTATATTCACTTGCATCCAACTGATTGATTCAATTGTATTTAGCACATTTTTGTAAAAAAATTTTGAAAAATTTGCTTATTAGCTGCACAGTATTCGTTCGTTCGCTTGTCTGTTTACAAAATTTCTGTACCATATAAGATTAAGCAATGAAATATTAACCATAAATAAAATAAATTAAAAATCTAAATAAATTTTATTACACATAAAATAAAAAGAAATATTTTTTTATATAGTCTTGCCCATTACAGAGCAAACAGATTCTGAAAAGCCCTATTTTCTAAACTTTATTTTATTATAATGAATTATTTTTAATGAGATAAATAAGTCCATAACATTTTTTCCGAAAAAAAAAGATAAATTGAGGTTTTTGTTTTTACAAAAACTAAATTTTTTTTTTTTTAATGCATTTCTCTGCCACATAAATGTGGACAAAAAATTACACAGCCTTTCTTGATCAGACGTGGCTTTAAATGCCGTAAGGGAGAATAACTCTTACGAAGTGTGTGGGATTCGAACCCACACTCCCTCGGTGTTTACAGCGTATTTTACACGCTCTTACCCACTAGGCCACCGATGCCCCAAAAAATTGAAATACAAAGTATTGTAAAAATTTTTTGAGGTAAGCATATGCTGAAGGAGTGAGTAACGTAATCCCAACATTTATAATCCCGACTTTCAAAATCTCGCCGTTTCAAAATCCCGACATTTCAAAATCTCAACCTTTAACATGCTGAAATTAGGTACTTAGTTTTTTTTCTTTATTTTTTTTTGTCTTTTATGAGCTAACAAAGGGCATGAATAAAATTACACAAATTTTGTAGTTGATGTGCCCGTTTGGCCCGTTTCGCCAAAAAAAAAAAGAAATCTTACAGAAGTTTACATTACAGTTGATCATTTTTTACAAGATTTCAGGTGTTTAGTTCATTAAGTATCAAGATATGAGAATATAAACTTTGCAGTTATTGAGAGCTTTCCGAACCGTTATACGTTAGACCAATCAAATTTAGCAAAAGTTATTGACATAACTCTTAACTTGTTTTGACAAAATTTACCTAAATAGCTAGGATAATTAGAGTAACAATAACTTATGCTCATATAAAAAAAGAAATTGTATAGCATAGATACACGAACACGACGGTGGAACTTGTTCAATTTTAATAGCAAACGTGATTAATAGTAAATAGTAAAAATTTCGAAATCCTAAATTCATTATTTTTCTCACGGACAAGAATATATTTTGAGCAAAAATAAGCTCTTTCTTTATATATGTTATCTCCTATATATTATACACCACGATGGTAATGAAAAATTTATTATAGATACTCTAAAAATTTAAAAACTATTTTTTCGTACAGTTATTATGAGTATGCTATGTGACAAAAAATTACTAAAATATTTTTGTTCATTACTGTACCTATACACATAATACATTAAATATATAATTTTCTTCTTAAAAAATGTTGACATGTATATTCAGTATTTTTAAACTATCTGTATTTTAATATTCACAAACTATACATAATACTCTAACTCTAATAATTTTCAACAATTTAAAAATTTCTTACAATTTAAATGAATTTATAAAAGTAAAGGTTGAGCCTCACTAAAATAAATTTTATTTAAATTGTAACGAAAACATTTTAATGTAAATTTTCTTTTTTGTTTTCATCATCATCATTCATCACCATTACCACCACCAAAAACAAAACTTTAAATATAAAATGAAATTCGACAAACTATGTTTCTCTAATACCTATATCACTGTAACTAAATGATGCATAATAATTTCCATCTGGTCGATCGTCGATTTCAAGATAATTGGTTCCACTTTTTATTTTTTGTTTTAAGGCATGAAGAAACAAGTAAAAATAAAAATATTTAAATATTTTTTTTTTTGTGGAACATTAAAAAAAAAACTATATTGAGAAAAAATTTAGAATATTGTGCAAGAATTCAATTCAAATTTCAAACCAATGTATGAACAAATAGAAACAATCAGAGCTGTGTATTAACATACATACATACATGTGAAATAAACTTATAAAATTATTTTGTTGCTTAAAAATTTTCTGGAAGCAGCTGTACACTTTAAAATTACTTGTTTTCATTAAAATATTATAAAATTTAATTTTATTAAAATAATATTTGCAATCTTTCATGTAAAATTAAATTTATTTATTTACTCACTTATTTAATTTTTTTAAATATATGATAACCACGGAAATACTAGCCACAGTTGAAGTAAAATTGAAGTGAAAATACAATTTCAAGAAGAATTTGTTCCTCTTTGAACCGACAACATTTGTACAATAAATTAATTAAGGTATAAAAGCTAAAAAAGAATGTTTTTCAAAAGGAACTTAGATTAACTTTTATGGTAGAAACCGTTTTAAATACAAAGTTGAGCACTCTGTCTTTTGATATAATATATATTTAATATGATCAAATAATGATGGATATAGTTAAGATTCAAATAATACAACTGAACCTATCAGTTATTTAATTACTTTTTAGAACAATTTTCAAAATTTGCTTATTAATATTCACTCTACCCATCCGCCATCAGTCTGTTTAGAAAACTTCTACGCCGTTTAAGATATAAATCAATTAAATTTTAATAAAGGAAATAACTCTTAAAAAATTGAATGTTGTAGAACATTTCTTATGTTACCCGAAATGATACGAAGCTATAACCCATCAAAGTTTGCAAAATCTCTACTTTTTAAATGGGTACCTATATATCAGGTTCTGCTTAACATTTTTATTAATCGAAATACGCCAAACAATAGGATTTTGCTTTAACTTTGTAAATATAAGTATTAAAATTACACAATTACACAATTTTTTGCAATTTAATATTTACATTTACCGTTATGGGAAAATAAATTTTCCAAGATTAGGCTTTCTTCATAACTCCGGAAAGTTTTCAATTAGATCCTTGAAATTTTGATAAAAAAAAATATCTCACAGAATTACCTTAAGTTAGCTCAGATTTCATATTTAATTCCTACCCCTCTCTTTAAATGTAATTGTTAGAGATAAAAAATTAAAAATTTCCTATTTTTAGACAGCTGTCTAAATTTTTTTAGAAAAAAAAAAGCGAATACTAAAGCCTTAACATTATAATTTTAGAAATGTTAATAGCTTTTTTTAATCATATGTGGTTTCCTTCAAATTGAAGAAAGTGTCATTATTTATTTTTAACATATTTTGTTATATACAAAATTCTTAAAAGAATTACAAATTTTGGTGCAACTCACATTATTCTAAATTTTTTGTATTGTATTTTGAAAAATGTCGGCCTCGGCCGTTGGTGTTCAACTTTTGTTTATTGGTTAGCGTTAGAGTAGCATTATCTATACGGATTTTTCTACCAAATTCTTGTCAGAATTTTTATTAGGTAAAAATAAACGTAAAAACAAAAAAAGAACACAAAAAAACAAGACTTTAAAATTAAAATACAGTATAGTTTTCATTAATTTTTAGTTGGTTCATTATTTTTCTGTTGTTTTGTTTTTTTTTTTATTATATGTATTATACATTTCCATATAAATTTAATTCATGTTTTGTTTCCATTCAATTCTATTCAATGTTTCATTTCTAATATAAACGAAACAAAAATAAAACAAAGGTACGAATAAACGAACTGAACTAAACTAACATTTTTACGCTTGAATTATACTATTTTAATTTTTTTTTTTTTGTTTTTTTTTTTTTTTATATACAAACGTTTACCTCTTTCAGCTGTCTCTATTTCTGTCTCATTTCTGTCTCTTGTTTTTTTTTTTATTTAACTTTATAATAATTCACAAAATGAACAAAAATAACAGAGCAAAAACATTGTATATCATTATGCAAAAAAATAATGCAATGTAGAGACAAACCCTATAGTATAAAAACTAAGTAATATTACAAGGGAATGAATTCTTATTGCATTCAAAATGAGTAGAAAGAGAATCCTTTAAAAAAAAAAAAAAAACAAGAAATAATAATAACAACAAAACTAAAAAAAAAAGAAAACTCAATTGGCGTTGTATTTATGAATTAAACATGAGTTGTTCTTTTGTTTTTCATTTTGTTGTTTTTTTTTTTTTTTGTACTTTTCATCGTTCTTTCCTTTCGTTTAATTTTTTTATTTCTATTTTTTGTTTTATTTTGTTTTATTTTTTGTTTAGTTTAACTGTTGTTTTTAATGTGTGTGAATGTACAAGAATTCTTTTGGTTTTTTCAACTGTTATGCATATATTTTCCAGGAAATTATTCAGTATATAACTATAAGAAAAACAAAATAAAAACTAATGCTTTTCAGTTTTTTTCGTTTTTTTTTTTTTTGTTTTATTTTGCTTTTCTTTTTCTTCTTTTTACTTATTTAAAATTTCTAAATTAGTTAAAAAATTAAAATAAATTTCATTTTTCTATTATAACAAGTTCAAATAATTATTTATTTAACCGCCAACTAATATATGAATCTAACATAAATAACAATATTTTATAATATTATACAAATGACAAAGTTAACAACTGTTATATTTCAAGTTTTGAAAAGAATCACTTCCGGTTGCAGTAAAACAAACACACTTTCTGTATCTGGATAAATCTTTAAAAAAACAAAACTAAGTCTTGTGTACTAAATCTTATTTTTTAAAATAGATAGATAAAATCTTTAAAATGTTTTAGATAGATATAGTAATAGATATAGAATATAGACATATTTATTTCTGATACGAGTATTAATATATTATTAAACAAATTTGTGCGCAACTTTACTTTCAGATTTGGGTCTTAATATATAGGTCTATATATACACATTCATATTTGATTATCTGAACAAAAATATGTTAATTGTAATACACATATTTTAAACGGTTTCATACACAAACCTCCAAGACAATAAGCTTTTCTAAGAAAGAAGAGCAGGAATGCACATTTTTTGCATACAAGTTTACTTATAACATGTTATATATACAGGGTGTTTCCGACTCGATGGTCTTCCATAAAATGGGTGATCGGGCATGTCGAGACGAACAAAATATTGTAAAAAGTGTGTTATTTATAACACACAAAATGTGACACCCTAAATATAGGGTGTTTCAAAACAAAAATTGTGTTTGAAACATATTTTTTTCATTATAAATCATTTTGAATTTTCATATCTTTGTAACTCTTATGATATAGGAATCATTAGTACACAAAAATAAAAGCTGAAAACTTACTCTAGAAAACGCATTTTTTTTTATCTCCCTATAGCAAGCCGTTCAAAAGTTGTAAATATTTTTTATGAAAAGTCGCTAAAACATCTTTTACCCCTCATATCTCGAAAAGGGTCCAGAATAGAACCCCCCCTCGAATACAATATTTTGTTATGTTATAATAATCTAAGAAGCTTCTGGAAAACTATAACCGGAAAATTTGTGAAGAATTCATAAGATCCAGAAAAATTAAATGAGAATTCTAACAATTGCTTCCTGCCGGGAATCTATCATCTATAGGACCACTTAAAGAAAATTAGTATAAAGAATGACGATACAAGCAAATTCTGCCAATATGAAGAAGAGTTTCTGTGACACATTCTCAAAAACTGCCTAAGCTTTACTCCAACCAATTATTATGTGCATCCTCTGTACATATTGCTTTACTGAAGATGAACTGCTAAAAATAAAGCCTCTACAGATCTTTAGTTTCTTAAAGGCACTAGGACTAACAGAAGTATAAGTGGCGGCAAAATTACAGCACCTAAGTAATAGGGGAAGTACAATAGATGTACATCGAAATGTCGCACTGTTCTCTTATAGCTTAATAATCTTATTTAATCTAATATAGTATATTTTATTATACTCTGTCCGGTATATATATATTGATTTCTATATAAATTTTTTACCAAAAAAAAATATACCAATATCTTAGATTTTTCTTTACAATTTATACAACAGTTTAAACAATTTTCTTACAAATTTAGTAGAACATTATGAATATTACCTCTGCTTTATGAAATTCTTTTAATAATGTATTATTGTAAATTTATTTTGTTTTTTTTTTTTTTTTTAATTTCAATAATAATAGAGTTAAAATATAAAATGTTTGTATTTATGTTTAATTTATTGAAAATTTCCATAAAAAATTATATGGTAGAAAAACATATTGCTGGTTTTCCTTTAAATAAAGGCAAAACTTTAACAAAATCCAAAATTAAAGATAATTTTCTTTAACTAAACAATTTTTTTTTTGGAAGAAATACCTTTGTTTTTTATTTTTCAAAAAAAAAAAATTTTTTTTCTTGTAAATAGAACCTACAATTAATAGCATGATATCATGTTAAATGATAACAATTTTAAAATGATATGTTATAATATTATTTTAAGTATAATTAAATAATTTTTCGTTTACTTTAAAGAAAGAAAAGTTTAAAATTATAGATAACCTTTTTCAATTTCGAATGTTAGCACTACAAATAAAATCTGTTCCTTTCCATTTCGATTAAATTTGATTTTTTAAAAACTTTAAAATAATCGATTTTTCTTTAAAATTTTTTTGATTTCTTATCGTTTTTCAAACAATTTTGAACTGACTGTTAAAAATAATTGCAGAAAATATAATTTTTCACAATGAAATAAAAAATTTAGAAGTTTATTGACTTAAATTAAGAAATTTTTATAGTAGAATTTTGAGACAGATGATTTAGGATAATATTCAAAGTCAGAAAGTAAAATAAAATAATAATACATTACAAATCTAAATATTATAAGGCACTTAATTTTTATCCTTTTCATTTTTATATTATTTCATTTTTATTATAGTTACAATTAAGAAAAATTATTTAAAACTTTGGTTCGAATGCATACAATAATTGAGTTACAAAAAATTCTAGCTTAAATTTTGTACTGATAGCATTTTGTCAAAGAATGAAATCTTACTTGATAGCCTAAATTTTTTTGAACTTCAGGTTATAGTTTAGAATGCAAAAAAATTAAGATTTTATTCTTTTTCTGAGTTTTTTAGACAATGATTGTACGAACACCTATTTAGTTAGAACTAAAATTGGAATAGAGATGTTTACATTTAGGTAATTAACCTACAATAAAGTATTGGTACAATAAAAATTATATTATTTTTAATATAATTAAAGTCTAATTTAAAAAAAAAATAAATTAACAATTAACAAAATTTACCTAATAGGTAACACCTTTAAGCACCTTTAATTGGATGGAATGCATAAAGATTGAACTCAAATGTATCTCACATTTTAAAATAAAACTTGACTTGAAATCGTCGTTTAAATTCAGTTTTATGTATTCGACCTATTGATATGAACACGGAATACAGTTCAAGAAATTGTGTCTATTTAGAATTTATTCATGAAGTTAAATTATTTTTCTTAGACTTTAATATTAAAGCTCTTTTTTATACATTCGACTTTTTTATTCTATTAGTTTAAACATAAAAAAGAAAATTGTCAATACCCAAAATTGTACTTACTATAATATACAAGCAAATATTAGCAAATATTCATTATAAACTTATTTTCTTGTTTATAATGAATATTTGCTATCGTATCCTTAATTACAAAACATATTTTTTCCTAAAAATTTATTTTGACAAAATTTTAAAACATGTTCAGAATAAATTTCATTATTAAAATGAAAATTTTTATTAAAAGTAAAATCAAATATTAAAGAAGGCAGTATAGAGAACCAAAAGTTTTTTTGATGAACATTTTGAAAAAGACAATAAGAAGAGAGAATTCGAACACTTTTTCATCAGCATTAGAATTTTATTTTTAGAATTTTTTATGTAAAATAAAATTGTGGAAGTCTAAAAAACACTTTCTTCTGTTTTAAAGAAACCCTACATATTAAGAGTAGCATTTAGAACAAGTGAAAATAAAATATTGAAGCTTTAATTTTTATGTCTTATTGTAATTTGCAATAAAACAAATTTGCTGATGTGTTACAGGTGTCGATGTAAAAATAAAAATTTTCAATTTTTCATCCCTAATAATTTTTAAATAGGTGAGAGTGCAAAATCTTTTTCTGATTAATCCTACCTAATTCTTATTCTCACTGACTTTTCTTCTCTTAAATTTTAAAGAATAAAAACATTCAGAGATATTGCAAAATTTGCTGAATGTGAAAGTTTTTAGATTGAAAAATATTCAACACGACTTGAGATATAAACATAAAATAGGGCATTTTATAATTTTAAAGAAATGTAGCTCCATACTAAGTTCACTAAAAACTAACTAATTTCCCGAGAAAGCGAATAATATTTTCAGCAATAATTTTATTTGTCCTAAAAGTATGCAAAATTTATCACTGAAATATTTTTCTATACAAAACTTAAATAAAAACGAAATATATAATATAAACAAAATAAATAATATTACTGTATTCATCTATGTGATTTGTAATAAATATAAATAAATAAATAAATAAAATAAATGGCATAAAGCGTTCTCACGACTCGCAAAATCGTAAAGGGTTTTACATTTTTTAATAATAATAATAATAATAATATAAGAATCTTTTAATTAAATATATTCAACTTTGTGTAAGGGCCTAAATATGAAAGATCTATTGATAATAATAATCTATTGGTAATAGTATCAAAATCATTTTTCTAATATTTGATTTAAATATATTTAGGGCCTTTCCGAACCATCAAACTAAACATCGCACTTCGCACTAAATACTATTTTATCGCACTATTTTTTTGTCCAAAAACTCCGAATAGTATGAAGTATTGTCCGGAATTCATCACAGTTAACACTTAATTATCTGTCAAAAATTAGTGTTTTGAAAACCATACTAGATGATTGCACTTGCACTAAAAATATTCTTTTTTGTATTCGTTAAAAGTGAATAAGTAAAAACTAATAATAAAAACCTTTTATTAGACACAAACACAATATTTTTAAAAACCTTTATTACATTTATTCTTACATTTTAATCTTTCTGAAGTCATATTTCTTCTCTTTTTCACAATTTTAAAATTTGAAAATTAAAATAATAACTTACTTTTTTGACAATTACTGATATGTGCTTTTAAAATTTACTCAATATTACCATAGTGATCATAAATAATTTTAAATATAGTTAAATAATGCTAGAATAAAACGCTTTTTAGCACTTGTCAGAATAAATTTGACATAAAAATGCTATAAAAATATGCATTAAGGTAAGGCTGATTCTACTCCTAAAAATTTTTTAAGTGTCATAAATTTGTAATCCGGACAGAAATTTAGTGCGATATTTAGTGCGATAATCAAGTATTTTTAGACAGTTCAAGTGCGATGGTTCGGAAAGGCCCTTAAAAACATGATGGTTAATGTCATAATCGATCCATCAAAAATAAAAATTTCAGAACTATACAAAATTATAAAAAAAAATTTTTATTTTAACATTTGTTTAAAAAAATTTAAAGGCATAACTATCCTTTTCTAGTAAAATTGTTAAACATTTTTTATCATGTTTCTTATATAAAAACACAAAAAAACGATTTAATGAAAATGGACTTCGAAATTTAAGAAAGTGTTAAAGCTGTTAAAATTATTCCAATATTCCTAATTAAAAAAATGGTATTATATTTTAAAAGTACTTGAAAAAAATTTATTTTCAAATTAAGATAGCACGTTTCAAAAAATAAGGAATTTATCGATTTTATAAAATGAAAAATTTATTTTTAATTTTTTTTTTTATCCTTTTTTTTATATTTTTTTTTTTTTTTGAATCTCTTTTTTTTTATTTATAATTAAATTTTATAAGGAATTTTTTTTTTAGCAAAATATCCATTATATAATACAATAATACTAACAATATGTAATTCTTTTTATCCTTTATTTTTATAAATACCTCAATAATCTACAATTAGTTTTATTTGTTCATGTGAGTGTTCTGAAATTCAATTTAAAAATTTAAAGAAATACAAAACATAGTACCCATGACTGTATCTTTTGAGAAAAATATCATATTATTAAGATTTGTTTTGTTTGTTTTTTTTTTGTTTAACACATACATAAATATATTTATTTATTTAGTATATACAATGGTTTTTTTTGTTGTTTTTTAACCTTTCCACTTAAATTTACCACTTTTATCTCTTTTTCTTTCTATATTAAATCATAAATTTTAAAATTAAAAAAAATGAATGAATTCTAAGAAGAGCTCACCAGAAGTATGAAAACATATGTTGTCTGGAATTTTAATTTTTTTATTTATTCTTATTTTATTTTCAATTTCACGGACGTAATTTTATGAAGTCATCAATAAAAACAAAAAACAAAAAAAAAAATCAAAAAAAACTCATTTCTTTTTCACAATTTTACTACTAAAAATAATAGTACGTAAAAAATACGTAAAAATATTTTTCTTTGATTATTTTGCTTCTCTTATTTTAATGTTTTCTTCTTTAAGTCTCTAACTGTTTTTTTTACACGTCTTAACATATAGTTCAGACATATAATAAATTTTCCATTACCTTGTGAATTAATTGTGATACCTTAAAGGACATGAGCTAGGTATGGCAAATGAATGAACTTGCTTAGAATTGAATTCTGAATGGATTTAGCTATTTCGTCGGTTCGTTCATCCGCACGATAATTTAAAAAGTAATGTAGCTAGGATTTTGAAATTTTTATCATTTTATCTTCGTAAAATTGTAAATAACTTTTAAATAACCATAAATAAATGATGGCAATAACTATTGTGAAGTTACGATGATCTAGCCCAACAGGTTCTAGGAACCGTCATATTTTGGCTCTTAATTAAGCTAGACTTGTAAAATTTTATAAAAAAATGTTTAAGTGTTATGGCAATATGAGTAAAATTTGGTTGAATCTTTCCGAGAAAATTAACAGATCATCTAGATGTCTTTCATTTTAACAAGTGAATTTAATTTTAAAAATTTTAAATTAATTTTATCATTGGCCATCATTCTAAAATAAACAACATACACTTTCTAAAAAATTAAAGACCATTCATACAAATATATCATTTTCTATTAAATTATTTTTTGTATCTATATACAATGCCATAAAATCCAATTAACATTTCTGCTTTAATAAGCAAGTGAAAAATTTGAAGAGCTATGGTTCAAGTCCTATCAAAAGCGATTACTGTTATTTATTTGATATTTAACTTGATTTGGGCAAACTAAATTGTAAATAATGTGTATTAATTATAATTACAGTTATTCTAGGGTCAAATGTATAGGTCTAATAATTGGGAGTGATAAATTCTTTTCATGCATTGTTTTAAACCAATATCTTCCAAATGTACCAGCAATGTTTCTACTTTTTTTCAAAATTATTTTAATCCGTGATATAGACAAATTTCAAAGAATTAAACGCTAAGTTTTCGTTTACTTTTTATTTTGACAATTTTATAGACTTTTTACTGCACTTTCGAAAACAATTTTAAAGTTTATTTATTAGTTTTACTCTATGTTTCCGTCCGCCCGTCTGTCCATTTATTTACAAAACTACTACACCGTTTAAAATAGAACAATACAATTTTAACCATGAAAAGATTTATTAAAAAAAATAATACTGTAGAAAAACTTTTTTTATACAGCCCCACCCGTTACAAAGCTAAAGTTCCTTATTGTAGCAAAATTACTATTTTAGAATATTTATATTTCTGATTTTGCTTAACATTTTTTCAATATAAAAACATTGCTTTGCTTTGCGAGGACATAACTTTAGTTTTAATAAACTACTACACAATTTTTTTGCAATTTAGTATTTAAATTTACCGTTATATGATAGCAAGAATTTCTAACATTTTGTTGTCTGTCTTTTAGAATTATTATTAGTTACCTCAGAACACTTTTTGTACCTCTTCCTACCATTTAAAAGCTATTAGAAGATATTTGTTATTTTTAGACACCTGTGACACCTGTGACACTTAAACACTTTTTCAAAGTAAAACATTAATTTTAAAGCTTCAACGTTACCTATATAAATTATAAATATGGCGTTTTTAATTATAATTAGGATTTTCTTAGGATTCTCCTAGTCTATTAATTTTTTATAAAAATTCTAAGAAAAATTTACAAAATTTTGATGCAAGTTGTTTTTTGATTTATAGTTTTCTTTTTTGAATGTGCACCTTTAAAAACCTTTAATATTACATAATGCCTTCTTTATTTTTATATTCCAATATTATTTTTATATTATCATAAAATTTTATGGATTGTTTCGACCATCACCATTACCTTCGATTTTTCTGTTTTCTCAATTATTCTTTTTGTTTTATTTTTTTTTTATCAATATTTATCGCGAAAAGGAGCATAGTATACATATGTATACATTATTATATATTATATACACATATATACACATATTTAATTTAATATATATTTAAAAATTTATTTGTTTCCTTGTTATTTTGTTATTTAGCTTTAGCTTTTTTTCTGTTTTATTATTTTCTTTATTTTTTGCTTGTTAGTCTTCTTCATGAATAAATCCTTTGGAAAAGCTTAAACCTCTTCCAATTTTTTTTTTTTTTTATCTTTTTGTTTTTTTTTATTTTTTTATTTTACAATGAAAATTTATAAAAAAAATAAAATTTTATTTTTTCGCTTTTTTTTTTTAAAAAAGAAAACTGAACAAAATAAAAAAAAAACGCTAAAAGACCGTTCTACTCGCTAAACATTATAAAAACAACAACTAAAAACATACTTAGTCAGCCCCAAAATTCAATTTAATACATAGCAAGATTTTTTTTTTTTTTTTTAAAGAAAATAACTATACTATTTTTTCTGTTATTTTATTGTTGTTCTTCACATTGAAAAAACATTTTACTTGGTAGGTAGGTACTTAAAAAATAAAAATAAAAATAAAAATAAATGAATATGAATTGTGAGGAAAAATATCAACGTAAGGTATAATCAGAACGCGAATAACATTATGTTAATATACAATAATATACGTATATTTATACATCCAAAGTGAAGCTATTCAGCAGAAAACAAACTTAGCATAAAAATATAAAAAAAAAAAAAAAAACAATAAACAAAAAAATAGTACAAAAAAAAAGGAAATGCATAAGTAACCCAAGACTCCGGAAAAATAAGTCTAGAAAAATGTTTATAAGAATGACAAGCAATGGTAAAATTATTATATACGACAATTTTAGTATTTTGTTTTTGTTGCTTGTTTATACACTTTCTCATTACTTGTTCATTTTGATCTGTATTTCTTTTCCTTTGTTTACTTCCCATACAGAAGTTCCTTTTTTTACATGTTACGTTTTTGTTTTAAAGGAATAGGAGTAGTACGGAATAAAAAAAGGAAATAACAAAATAATGTATTTTATATAATAATACAGTGATGATCAATAATCCTTATTAAATATTGATACATTGTAATGTGAGATAATACATGGTGTTGTTGTAACATTAATCTAACATACGATACTCTAAAATCCGTTATAATATAAGGTCTGAAAATACAGTTATTTATTTTAATTACTTACATTATTCTCAACCTCGACTGCAACTTTTATGAATCTTATTCTTTGTTCATAACAGTTTACTGTTTAAAACTGTTTAGTGTACATTTTTTGCACTATATACATTCACTTACCTGTATTATATAGACTTGAATCAAATTAAAACTGAATTAAAAATTTTTTATCAAAATTTTTTGATTTTATTTTTCAAAAATTTTAATAAAATTTTTATATATAATACAAAGATTTAAAATATGGAATTGAAGTGGAAGTTTAAAAGAAGCCCGAAAAAAAAAAATTATTCATAACGAAAAAAAAAAAAATTTAAGAAAGAAATTCCTTATTGAAAACTTTTATTATGCCAAATTACAAAAAAAAAACTTTTTTAGACCATAGGATTTTAATAGTATCTACAATAATAATAATAAAACTTTTCTTTAAATTCCTGGTAATCAATCAAGCAAAAATTAATGCGCTTCAATTGATAATTGATGATAATTTATCTACAAAAAAAAAAAACCCAAAATTCTTTGAATTAATTTTCACAGAAATTTTCACTTCGTTTCTTATATACTTTAAATTTATAAAAATTAAAAGGGAAGCATTTTTTTCTTATTTTTTAGGTGTAAATGATTAAACAGTGTTATATTTTAAATTAAATTTTGAAAGTTAAAGAAAATTAATTACATTCTTTTAATTAAAATTTAATTTAAAATTATTTTATTCATTTATATGTAAATTCACTTTTATCCTTTTTTATTTTAGTTTTAAAACTTTACTTGCGTAAACTGAACTTTTCTGTTTATAATGAAATAAATGAAACTTTTTAAATACTTTTTTTAGATAATCCTTTTCCATGGAATATACTGAATTCGACAACAAATCTCCATGTGTTTTTGCCTAAACTTGATTAATCTCTCTTTCTCAGAGTTGGACACACAATACTCTTAATTTTTTATTGATATTATGGTGTGGTGCATATCAGTGAATACCAAAAAGCACCTTAATTATAATCACATTATATACTGATTATAAATAAATTTTCTTTACTAATTTTTTGCTGATTACCGTATATAGTTTAAAAATATAGATATGTTTAATGTATTTTCTAACCTTAAATGCTACCTATCTTATAAGCACAACCTAACATTGCTATAAAATGCTTATAATAAAATAAATAATTTTCGGAGTTTTTCTCTCTAATATGCAGTCTAATATCGAATTTATTTTTTAAACTGGTTTTTTAAACCATCTAAACTGATTTAATTTTGTACATGGTCAAATAAAGTATGATCATCCCTGATTTAAATCCATATATACATATACAATATTTAACTTTAATATATTTAGTATTATTATATACTTTATATTATTATTTATGTAGAATCATCCTTTAGAATAATATGAAATAAAATGAAATAAAAAAGTATTACATGGCAGTTTTTTCTTTTAACTTTTATTTTTTATACTTTTATCGAAGGATTTTATGTGCCAATTGTGCCTTTATCGTTCCACTGTTTTGCCGTTATTCTTCTTTTTATTTTTTGTTTTATTCAACCTCTTTTTATTTTGCCCTTCTATTTCTATTAGCATATTCCCTTATCTGTTGTCCTGATATTTCGTTTTTTAGCACATTTCCAAAAAAATTTTGAAAAAATGTGCTTATTAGTTTCACTCTGTCCGTCCGTCCGTCCGTCCGTCCGTCTGTTTACAAAACTTCTACACCGTTAAAGATAGAGAAAAAAAATTTTAACCATAGGTAGGTCTTATAAAAAAAATAATTTTGTGGAACAACTTTTTCATGTAGCCCCCCCCATTACGGAGCTACACCCCCTCAAACTTTGAAAAAGCCCTATTTTTAAATGCATATATCTTATGTTCTGCTTAAGATTTTTTCAATCTGAAAACGTCATTCGACAGGTATTTCTTTTATCTTTGTAAATTAATATCAAAATTATACAATTTTTTTAAATTTAGTATTTAAATTTACCGTTATGTGAAAACCAAATTTTGCATGATTTTTCTACTTTCATAACTCCGGCACGCTTCTAGATACAAGCTTGAAATTTTGAGGCAAGAAAGAACTTTTAGAATTAGTATAAGTTTCCTCAGAAAATTTTTTTGGACCACCCCCTGTTTATGAGCTATTAGGGCTTAAAAATTGAAAATTTGCTATTTTTAAACACCTGTAACTTAGGAACCTGCACACATTTTACTTCTGCAAGATGTAAAAATTAAAGCTACAATAATATATTTTTACGTGTGTGAAAGGTTTATTTTAATTGTAAAGGGTTCCAAAGTTGCAGCTCTTCAAAATTGTAAAAAAGCCCCATTTTCAGATGTATATATCTCGGGCTCTGCGTAATAGTTTTGCAATCTAAAACCGGCAGAAGATCGAAAATTTTATTATCTATATGAAACAATATCAAAATTATGTAATATTATGTAATTTACGATTTAAATTTACCGTTATGTGAAAACCACATTTTGCATGAAATTTCTTTTTTCATAACTCCGGCACCCCTTTAGATAGGAACCTGAAATTTTGAGACAAGAAAGAACTTTTAGAATTAGTATAAGTTTCCTCAGAAAATTTTTTGGTAACGCCCCCTCTTTAAGAGTTATTACGCCTCAAAAATTGAAAATTAGCTATTTTTAGACACCTGTAACTTAGGCACCTGTAAAAATTTTTCTTCGGCAAGACATGAAAATGAAAGCTACAATAATATATTTTTACGTGTGTGAAAGGTTTATTTTAGTTGTAAAGGGTTCCAAAGCTGCAGCTCTTCAAAATTGTAAAAAAGCTCCATTTTCAGATGTATATATCTCGGGCTTTGCGTAATAGTTTTGCAATCTAAAACCGCCAGAAGATCAAAAATTTTATTATCTATATAAAACAATATCAAAATTATGTAATATTTTGTAATTTACGATTTAAATTTACCGTTATGTGAAAACCACATTTTGCATGAAATTTCTTTTTTCATAACTCCGGCACCCCTTTAGATAGGAACCTGAAATTTTGAGACAAGAAAGAACTTTTAGAATTAGTATAAGTTTCCTCAGAAAATTTTTTGGTAACGCCCCCTCTTTAAGAGTTATTACGCCTCAAAAATTGAAATTTTGCTATTTTTAGACACCTGTAACTTAGGCACCTGTAAAAACTTTTCTTCGGCAAGACATAAAAATTAAAGCTTCAATAATATATTTTTACGTGTGTTAACAGCTTTTCTTAGTTATATAGGATTCCGGACTTACGGCCCCTCAAAATCTCAAAAATGTCCTATTTTCACGTTTTTTTCTTATTACATGAAATTTTCAAATTTTTGTGTAAGTCACACTTCTAAACAATTTGTATTGAGTTTTGGAAATGTGCGCTTTTAAAAACCGTTGGTTTACATTCTACCTTGTTTTTTTTTATTATAAACATTTTTTATTTTTGTTTTAACTTTTTAACAAAAATTATGCATTATAAAAATATGAAGGAAAATAATAAACTATATACCTGTCAATTCTCAGAAATCAAATGTCAATTAAGATATTTTTTAATAATGCGATACAATGGAATAGTTTTTGATTAAAAATGATATTAAATCATTTCACAATAAACAAGAAAATAATGAAAGTATAGTTTTTTCTTTAGGCTCTTTTTTAAAGTTTTCATCTAAAAACTAAACATTTAATAACATTAAAGCTTAAGAGTACATCAAAATCCCGTGAATCTAAAAAGAGTATAGTTTAAAAAAAGGCTACCTACCTTTTAATGATTTTTTATTGAACTTTAAGAATTTTCGGTTTTTTGCTTGAAACTTATGGTATCAAATGAAAACGAGAAAGAATGTATCACTTTTTAAACTCGCGAATACTGGACTTAATTAAATGCCGTGATATATTATTTATGTAAACCTTGAAATTGTATGAAAACTACTCGAATCTGTTGCGCTAAACCAACCAAATTTTTAAGAAATTATCGCTATAAGATTTGATTTTCTTTTAGAAAATTCCAGATATCTAGCATAATTAAGTACCAAAATATTTGGACATCTCATCGTTCGTCGATTTTTAGGTATCTTAAACGTAATGAAAAATTTATTATAATCTTAGAACTATGTTCGTATGGAATAATAGTAGGGTGATATTATACTGACTGGAAAGATTTTTAAATTCCTTAAAAAATGTTTTCCTTGTAAATATCTCAGGAATAAATTTAAATATTTTTATCAGAAGCTGAATGGATTTTTTTTACCCAGTAATAATGCTTCACGTACTTTATGATACAGTGGATTAAAATACTTAATCAAGAAAATTAAATTATCTTCAAGGTCGACTTGCCAAGAAGAACTAACAAACCTATAAAATGGAATAAAAAATTCTCTGTGAAGTTCATTAAATTCATTAAAGGACCTTACAAACTTGGAGCTAATTTGATAAAATCAAAAAAAAAAAAAAATATTTTTTCTTAAAGTTTTACATTAATTTATTATAAAAGTCTATAATTAGTCCAAAGTCTATAGTTAAATATTTAACAAATTTATATATCAGGTTTAATTCATTTCCTTCCTACTCCTTCTATAAGGAACATAAGGCATCCACAAAGTCATTTATTATTCATATTTGGCTAAACTACACTTTGTGGAATCATTAATTTCACTCACTAAGCTGCGGTTTTTTACGCGTTTCTTAACTATAATTTTGTTCTTATAGAACATGCTGTAGACACTTTTTAAAATGTTAAATAACAAAAAATAATTTAGAAAACTTATATTATAAAGTAATGTCGAATTTTTTTTTTTTATCCATTAATAGACCTGTGAATCCTTATTATTTTTATGTAAACTAAATATTTTCTTACGATATGAATAAAAAAATACTTCCTCAAAAACAAAATGTTATTTAAATTGTGATAAAAGGAATTTAAAACATCACAAGCTTTTCAAGTATTAAAATAGAAACTCCCAAATACGTCCCAGACATATATCTTGAACCAATTATTAATCGTAAAAATTTAAAAATCATCGCCAAAAAAAAACTTTTTCAAAAAACAATCAGTAACAAATCTAAATCTTAAACAAGCTATAAATCGGGTTATTTGAATCCATATTTTATTTTAACTTTTCTATATGATTTGGAATAAGACAAGATTGTTTGATTCACCAACCCTTAAAATTTTACAATTAACATCCTTTTTTAACATATAAAATAAAAACAATATTTACATATTACAAGAGAAAAAGGAAAAAAAAATTTAAAAAAAAAGACAAGGACAGAAATAAAAATAGCAATATATGCAATTAGAAATAATATGCAAAAGAAAATTTTATATAATATTCAAATTAAATGAAGTATAAAACGATTGCAATATCATTACAATACAGCGTTAAAAAAACACACAACAATAATAATATATGCAAATATTAATGCAATTTTTTGATTTTAATATTAAGTCCTGTTGAATAAAATTGTTGATTTCATTGCTTTTTTTATTTGATTTTATATTTCGTTTCATTTTACATATTTCATTTTTTTATTATACTCGTATGAACTATATTCAAGGATATAATAAATTTACCATTACGTTTGTGACACCTTAAAGGAGTCGAGCTAGATATAGTGTCAAAGGTATGGATCGGCTCAGAATCGAATTCTGAGTCGATTAAGCCATGATAACTCACGTGCGTCCGCACGATAACTCACAAAATAAAGGAGGTAGGAGGCTGAAATATGTTTTACGTCACTGTGGCAAAATTGTTGGTTTTGCTATTTAAATCCAGCATTTTCGGTTGCCGGGTTCGAGTAGCTGTCATACAACTTCTTTCTTTAAATGGAAATAACTCAGTGTCTATTCAAATTAGGTATCTGAAATTTTGCAAAAATGATGATCAGGTTTTATGGCAACAACTTCTGTAAAATTTGGTTGTGATGGTATGACAGGTTCGGATAGCTGCCGTACAACTTCTCTTTTTAAATGAAAATAACTCAGTGTCTATTGAATCTAGCTATCTGAAATTTAGTGAAAAAGTGTCGAGTTACATGCCAAAAACTTTTTTAAAATTTGATTAGTCTAAAGCAGCCGGTTCAGACTTCTTGCATTTCTTGAAACTTAATGAAGCTAGGCGCAATAGATTCAGGTAGCTGTAATACAACTCCACAATTTACATAAATATGTCTCTGTAGTTAACGTCGGTACTAAAACATCTGATTGTTTTTAAAAGATGATCTAGTTTTATAGAAAGAGGATATACGGATTCACACGCGTGTCTCAGAGTTGACACAGTCTACTCTACTGCACTCTTCCTCGTTTTTTATTTTATTTTGGTTTAATAATACAATGATTTCTTTCAAATCAACATTAAAATTATTTTATTAGAAATATATTTTTTTTGAAATTTTTCTACTTCTTTTAAACTTAAACCCATATATACAAAAATATTATTATCTTCAAAATCAAATTATAACAGTTATTTTATTCTCAAATTTTAATTATATGTACAATTTTACATAAAATAATCCTTTCCATGGCATATAAACAATGAAATAATCAAACAAGATCGAATTGTTCAAATTATTAAGAGGGAGAAAAGGAACTGTAGAATAATAGTGAATAAAATACATATGGTTTTATCTGTGAGTATTTTGTTTTCAATCAATAAAAATGAATTTGCATTAATAAGTGGGTGTAGGACTTTAATGTATTTATTGTATTTATAATTTATGAACTATAAAAGTAAATTCTTCGGATGGATTATTGTTCTCATACGTTTTTGGTTTGCTGAAAGAAATATGTTAGTTTGATTCATTGATGTTGGTTTGATTCAGTTTAACATTCTCATATTTGTTTTTAAAATGAAATACAGTATGTTTACCGGATTATTTATGTAGAAATTTACAGTATGTTAGCGATTTAACACCAAACGACCTTAGATTACTTAAGAAATTTTGAATTACCACTATACAGAAGAGTTTATAAGAAAAATACAGTTTTTTAGGAGGATTTGCAGTTGTTTAATGATTTACCAAACAGTCTTAAGGTTATTTTGAATTTTGATGCACTCAGAATGGCTCTTACTAAATATTTAATATGGAAAGTGTACAATTCTTAGGTGCAATATTAAAAATTTTTTTTTAATTTTATTTTTCTTTTAATTTGTTGTTGGTTATTTCTTATTGAAACTGAAATTTTTGTAATTTTTTGATACACTTGTCAATTGATTCGCCTCTATGGCGTAGTGGGTAAGAGCATATAAAATACGCTGTAAACACCGAGGGAGCGTGGGTTCGAATGGCATACACGTTGTAAAGCAGGGGAATAAACTATGTGGCAGGGGAATAAACTAAAAAAAAAATTTTTTTCTTAATATAATTTTTAATACTTAATATATTTAAGTGAATTGAATATCCATATCATTAATTTTGTTAATTTTTGAAGATTGTAATGAATTAATTAAACTAAAAAGCATATTATGCCAATATACCTAATATGTCTAAATATTTTACGGTTTCTGTCCAAGTGGTTACCGTGATTTCTTATTTAGCATATTTTAATAGTCATTTAATTTGTTCAACGGATCTTGTTCTTAATTTTCTATTTTTATACCTAAATTATCTTAGCAACTACAGATCGTTGTGGCCCACTCCAGTTATTAGCTGGCATAAATCAGATATGACGTTTTTCAGATATACATACTCCAAATTATCGATCTATTAGAAAGTTATGGGTAATTTTAATTAAATATTTTGAAAAATTAAATAAAATCTTCTTCTTGCACTGCCAATTTTCAGTGCTTGTGATCATGAAATTGTTTAATTACTTATATTGTTGATGATATCTGTATATTTTTTTCTATCTTTCATCTTGTTAAATAATCCACATACTGTACGTTTGTCTATTCTCTTATATTTCTGAGCCGTGATTTTTGCTTTCTTCTTTAACCTAAATGAATGAATGAACCCTTTTTAAATTGAATTTTGTCCTAAACTATGAGTTATGAATTGCAGTCAAAAACTACATTATTGTTATTCAATAAGAAAAAAAATATTATTCTCATAAATATGAAGGCATTATAATATTATATAAATGAAGTCTAATTGAAATTATTCAAATAATCCAAAGTTTTTCTCTACTTTTTATATTTAATATAAAAAGTATTTATAGGAAATTGTGTTTTAGTGTTAATAATTTAAAATTATCACCAATATTATGTTAGTCATTTGATATGTATCACCAAAAATTGTCATATAATTAGGATTCGAACCATGGAACTTTTAATTTCCTTTAGACAAAAACATAACTAAATAATCATGTTAAATGGCCTACTGTATCAAAAGATAATAGTTCTATAACTCTCACTTTACAAGTCTAATATGATTCTGGGTTATATCAAGTTAAAATATTTTAAGAAATCGAAAATTTGAAATTCTATATATGCATTTTGGACTAAAAAATACTTTTATATATCCTTTAATTAAGAACTCAATTTATATGGAATTTCCTTTATAGTTATAGAGGGAAAAATAAATTGCATCCTTTATTTTGTATGCATAATAACATTAAGCTAATTAAAGAGATAATTTTAAATTTTAAATTACTTTGAATATCGCATACAGTCAAACATTCGTTGTCCTTGAAATCCCGATCCTGTTAGCAACAGTTATTGAGATAATTAAACCAAAAGATTTTATGCAAATTATAAGAAAATATCAAATCTTGTGATAGATTTGAAAAAATGATAAGAAAACTAAATATTAATATCTAGTCCAAAGTATAAGGACTAAAATAAATAACGAAATTTCTTAAAATAATTAAATATTGAACAAAGTATAATCTTTATGTTCATATCTCCTGATAAAAAAAAATTAATCTATCTTGAAACTAAACAATTAATTATCAATCGTTTTTATTTTTTCATAAACATAATAATCACCACCTTACCCCTTTTTTAACGTTTAAAAAAAATTTTGAAATCTTATTATAAACCAGAGCTAAAATTTAAGTATTTTATTTTTCTGGATTTTATTGATTAGGAATGAAGAAATTTTCTGCTTAAATTAATCTTCTTGAAGATTTTCCAATCAATAAATTTCTTTTAGTTTTCTTTATTTTGATTTTCTTTTTTTTTTTTTTTTTCTTATTATGTTTTTAATAATTTTTATTAATATAAGTAAAGTATCTTAGTTTTTTTGTTTTTGTTTTTTTTTTGTTGGAAAATATATAAAAAAAAAAACATTTTTATATTACGAAATACTGCTGAATTAGTAATTTTTGGTTTAAAGGAAAACCCTCAAAGATTATTTTGATAAGATTGAATACAAATCTGTTATTAATAAAAAGAACAAAAAAAAATGATTTTTGCATAGTTGAGTTTGTATTTTTTGAAAGGACTTAGGAATTGCAATTTGTTTTTCGTTTTATCCAAATTTCTTTTTAACGCTCATGTTGTTTAAAGTTCTTTTTTTTTCTATATAAAGAAATTTTTTTTTTATATTTTTTATAAAATATGCAAAAAAGAATTTACATTCAGGGTGAATGAAAATAAAAAATGAAAATTATAATGTTAAATTTCATTTTTAAATTTTTTTGAAATTTTGTATTTAGAATTAAAAATGCATTGTTTAACTTTTTTTATTTTTTGATTAAATGTTCTAGATGAAGCAGAATCATCTCGGTAGTTTTAATTTTTCCAAGGTTTAGATGAACTTTTTAACATTGAGCTCAAAAGTTTTCAAAGTTTCTTCGGTTTGAGTGGTGTCATATCGTTGTAAAAATCGAAGAAAACTTAACATCAACTCTTGTCGAATAGAAGATGCACTACGAATCTAGAATTTTGTGATTACGAAGACTTTAGCTCATTCTTCATCAATAATTAAAAATCATTAGAACACATTCATATTTTTTTTCTTTGAGTATAACAAATTTCTATGAATGTCCATTTAATTAACATTTGATGTTTTTTTGCTGTAATAAAGTAACTTATCGTTTGATACAATAATAATAAAGGAAAATAGGCTACATGATTTTTTGTCCATCAAATATAGTTATTTCCATATATTTTAGCCTTAAATTAAAAATTGGAATTTATGTATTTTTAGTAGAAAAAAGTTTTTAGTTGTACATTTAAGAGATTGTTTAAGTTTACTATATAACACCTTTTAAAATAAAGAAATATCTAATCTGCATTTAGATTGTTTTCCAAATTCATTAAAAAACATTTATATTTTTAAATATATTCTAACCAAATATTCGAAATTTTTTTATCTTTTTTACAGCGGTTCATTCAGCCGCTTTGATGAATCATTTTATTGCTATGGCAAAAAATTTATTTAAAAAACAATACTGTCATTTAAAGAACAGCTAAAACACTATTAAGGTGAAGACCCAGCGCTCGTGTAGCTTTTAGCGTCGCGTTCTAAATAAAATAAAGACCAATGCTAGCATCGCTTTATGACCAGCAACCAATATAAAATTTAAAAAAAAAAAACAAAAAAATTTATTGTCAACGCAAATAAAAGTAGAAAGTTGCACTACTCTAGCGTCGATCCGTGCGGCGCTTCTAGCGTCGCTTTTCTATTAACTACTAAACTTCAAAACTACTAAATTACTAAAAACTACTAAATACAAAAAATTTACTAAATTGTATTATATTCATGTTTATATTAATGTTTAAAAAGAAAGCATCAGTTAGTAAATTTTTCATTAAAGCCTTTCAAATTTTTATAAACTGTATACTTTTAAGTAGTAAAACCGAAATGAATAACGTTTAAGAAATGAAAGAAAATCGAAATTCAATTAACCAATCAAAAGAAATGTTAAAAATTTAATTTTAACTATACATTTTTAAAAACCTTTATAAAATTTTAGTTTCAGCATATTTTCAAAATATTTCCATTCCATCCATCTGTATTCTAATAAAACGCATTTTAAACCATGGATATATGAATCGCAAAAGAAAAAAATAGTTAGTGTAAAACAACTTTTATTTTATATAGGCCCAATCATTACAGCAAACTAAACAGCCCCAAACAAATTTTAAAAACTCTTATTTCTAGTAAAAAAATAAAACATTAAACTACTGAAATTTTCAATAGTCAATTATAGGTACATTTAATTTAACTGTCAATGAATTTTTTAAACTAAACTGTCAATTATGGGTACCACTTTATATTTTATTTAAACTAAATTGTCAAATACATTTTTGTTTAAGAAGTATTTTTGTTTGTAATAGTTTGTATGTATTCATTTTGTTTAAAATTGAGATATATGTAATAAAGTAAAGAATAAAGATTAATTCTAATTGGAGACGTTGAACAAGCAATTTGTTATTTTCTATTTATTTGGAGTTTTGGTTCTATATTTTCTACAAATTGAAGAAGCAGTTTGTTCAATTTGTATTTTGCATCAATTATATAGTTTTGGTTCTATATTTTGCATCAATTTAAAATCAAGTTAAAAAATATCAAAGGACAGGATATTTTTCAATTTTCGTATCATAAAAATGTCTTTAGCCAGAGTTTTGATATTTTAAAACAAAAAAGATCTTGGAAAATAAGAATAAGTTTCCTCAGGACAGTGATAATAAGCAAGATAAACAAGTCAAAAAGTAAAAGCAAAGGTTTTTGAAAATGGACATATTCTTAAAATTTTATGATAAGAAAAAAATTGTGAAAAATCAAGAGAATCTTTCAACAATTTTAAGGAAACTCTAATTAAAAACCTATATAAAAGGCAATATCATGTTGAACGATATAACATGTTGAACATGTATGAAACAATACAAAATATTAACACATTCATTTTTACGTTTTTAAAAATTTAAAAATTGTCATGCAGATAGCTTTTAAATAGATGGATTTTAATAAGTTGTAACTCTTAAATAGATCGATTTTTCTGAGGAAATTTATACTAATTATGAAAGATATTTTCTCTAAATTTCAAAATTTTCACTAAAGGAGATTAAAGTTATCAAAAAAAATAAAATCTTGCAAAATTTTGTTTTCACATAACGGTAAATTTAAATACTAAATTGCAAAAAGTTGTAATAATTTTGATATTGATTTATAAAACTGTCATGTCAATGTCATGTACTGTTTAGCATTTTTAGATTAGAAAAATATTTAGTATAACTTAAAGTACGTACATTTGAAAATACGGGTCTTTTAAATTTTAAAGGATTGTAGCTCAGTCATGCTTGGCGCTACATAAAAAAGTTGTTATATTACAACATTAATTTTTTTATGATATCTATATCCATGATTATTGCTCCATTTTAAACTGTATCGAAGTTTTGTAATAGAATAAGTAGAAGTACTTAATTTTTAGAGTAAGTAGCTTATTTTTTAGAAAACTTTTTTTTCGGCAAATATGCTTAAAAAACTACTTTTAATAGAAAACTCAATTTCTATTTTAAACATTTTTAAGCTACTATTATATTCTATGAGAATTATACATATTATAATTCTCTAAGCATATAATTTAATTGTTTTTGATATAAAAAAAAAAACTAATATAAATATTTTCAAAATATTTTTAATAATATTAAATTATTTACCTTTATTAGGTTATCTTTTGTTTGGTTAAAATTAAATAAATTATATTTATATTATATTTTTTTTTTCATAATTTTAATTTTTTTATCAAACATTTTTTTTTAAATTAATTAATATCGAAATATTAATGAAAACAATAATATATTAATATATAGTCATACATTCATACAAAAATCAATTTTCACAATCTGTAATCTAATTATTTAGTGAATTATTATTTCTCTATATGAATTTAAATATTTTTAATTTGTTTATTCAATTTTTATACCAAAAATAACATAGATTTTAAAATAGAATTAATTCATCTGCAGTACATATATTATATTTATTATAAACTAAAATCTAAAATGTAAAAATAGAAAATAATTATTGATAAATGTAATAAGAATTTATTAAATTTAAATTCTTTGTAATATTTTATGGAACAAACAGAATTTGGTTCATGCCATATAATTAATAACAAAAAAACAAACCTTACGTTTTTTTTTTGATTTTAAACCTTATTAAAAATTTTTCTTTTTTTTTTTTGTTTTTTATTAACATCGAGATAATAATGTACATTTTAAACATAACATATTATATAATGTGTATGTATATGTAGTAAAAATAACCACAATATTGTTTTGTATCTTATTATGTATCTGTTTTCAAAAATTTCATCGTCATACATATTATTATATTTTCTTTCATTCTAAACTTACGGTCACACTCACACTCACCAACTCGTATATCAATATTAAATTGATTTGAATATTGTTGTTGAAAATTACTATATTAAAACATCTAAAATTTAATCAAATTTGAATATGTTTTTTTTTTTTTTTTTTTTTTTTTTTTTTTTAACAAACAAACTAATTTATACTTTATACAACCCATTATAAATAAAATTACATTATTTAATAATGTTATCCAATATTTATAGGTATATGTATATATATACATATATAATATAAATATTATACAAATATATACAAACATATTTATAAATTTACAAAATATAATATGTATATTTAAATTGTTTTTTTTTTTTTTTTGTATTTTTTTCAGGTCCATCGAATGGTTTTATGACAGTGCCATTGTCACCATTTTTAGCTGGATTAACATTATTTGCAGCTTTATTATTTGCCATTGCATGCATTATTTTAGCAGCTCTATATCGTCGTTATTCGAATAAGTAAGTCTAAAATTACATTAAAAAGGTATATATTTTATATGTGTATATGTGTAATATATATGTATATACAATTATGGACAAAAAAAATTTTAAATTGAATTCATTTTAAATTTTATAATGGTATAAGAGAAAAAAATTTCAAAATTATAATTTTGTCTTCATATTTTATTAAAAGATGTATAAAATGTAAAACTGTAAAAACTGTATTTAGATTTTAATCCATTTTAATATTAATGTTAAATTATTCTGGATTCTGGTTAATAATGTCTGATCTTAATATTGTTAATTTTATCATAGAAGATTTTTCTTTTAACTAATGTGTACTAGTTGTGTACAGGGTTGTCCAGCCCATGCGTATCAGCTTTTTAACAAGGGAAGGAGTCGTTATTTTAAAATACAAAAAAAAAAACATTTTTTTAGCTAAGTCAAGAATTTTCTATCCATTGGTGTCATTTTAAACATCCGGAAAAAACAGGAAATAGGTTTTTTAGATCGTAAATTCATCAAAATCGAGATTTTCAAATGGGAACAGTAACTTTTCGATGCAAATTCGGATTCTATATCAAAAAATAAAAAACTTTTATCTTAATTATTTTTTTTTTATTTTCTCTTTCCTTTAAAATTAATAAAAATAAAATAAAAATTCTTATAAATTTTAGCAATTTCAATTTCAATTGAAAATCTCAATTTCGGTAAATTTTCAGTGCCAAAAACTTATTTCTGGTCCCTTCCGGAAGTTTAAAATATCAACAATCGGTAGAGCAACCACGACTTAGTTAATAAAATTTATTTTGTATTTTAAAATATCTTTAAAAGCTTATTAGTCTGGACCACCCTGTATATCGTTTTAAAGTGGTCAAGTAGGTTGTCGTCTGACTACGGTAAAAGCATTATCTTTATCGGCTATAAATCGGTGTAATGAAGCGCGAATTCAAATTTTATAAACAGGTCTTAAGAGGTTTTTCTATAAAACTTACTGAGAAAATTGTTTTTTTCATTAAAAAAAATATCCCTTGCCCATCATAATATATATATATATAGATTTTAATAAAAAATATTAGTAATAATTTTAAAACGGCATATTTTGTTCTGCTAGAGTAGTCATATAAACTAACCAACATATAATATTCTTTTCAATAACAAAAACCGAATGATTTTATCTTTTAATCTATATTATCTCTATCTTATGTTACATATTTAATAATTAACCTTATGAATTGCTTTTTTTGGAAAATATTACGCATAAAAATTATTTATATATGACAATAAGCTGCTCTCCATCAGTACAACATCTCAGATTATTGGATTAAAATACTTTAGTTTCAAAAACAAAAAAAGGAAGTATAGAACTACATAGCACCTGAGCCCAATGTACCTCTCTTAAATTTACAACTTTTCAATTACAAAAAATTTACAAACTTACAATTTACAAAAAAAATCATTATTCGATATAATATGACCCTTTAAAGCTTAAATCGATGTGGATTTTAGTACATTTTTAGTACATGCAACTACTAGTACTATATTATTGTAATATCCTAATATTTTGTAAGTCATTACAAATTTATTGACCATAACTGCACTAAATATTTAGAATCAAATATTTCTGTTATATTTCTGCATTATAAATAAATATAAAAAAAATAAAAATAAAAAAATGAAATTTTGTATTACTCTTGTTTCGGTTTACTGGTAAAATTTTTGTTTTTAACCAAAATTGAATTTATTTTGGAATAAAAATTTTTTCATTGAATTTTTGTAGTACAAAAAAAAATTGAAATTGAAAATATTAAATAAAGGGTCCTTTTTTTTTTTTTGTTATGCTCTTAGTTCTTTTTATTGTATAATTTTTTTTTTTTATTATTTTGTACACCAATGACAGCTGGTTTTCAATAACCAAAATGTTACCAAATGATATTGCAAATTTTCAGGATGAATTCATTTTAATTTTTGTTCTTTTTTTTTTTTTTGTTTTTCAATGTATTTTTCTATGGTTATTTTGTTTTACATATTAAAAATATTTGCTTTCAATTTTGTTACAAAACAAAAAAAAATAAACAAATGTAAATTAAAAATTGATACCGCTACTGCAGTTGTTTTAATTATCTCCATAAGGGATATTTATTAAATTTAATAGCATCTAGCGTCTCCTTTAAGTATGCAATATATTTTTTACAATAATTATCATACATTGCTTTTATATATGACTCGCCCTTCTAAGCCTCGGTATTATATACTAGCTAAGCGCATAACTTATTAATTCAGGCTGTCTAAATTGAAATCGTGCACAGTTCGTTACTAAAAAAGTATAATATATATTTCTTATCAAACACTCCATAAAAAATAAATGTGAAATTATGTCATAGAATTTAATCTATTATGAGATTAGCAGCTGAACGCTTTAGTAATTTACATTAGTCTTATATCACTTATATATGATATGCAATATTAAATAAATAAATAAATAAAATATCTCGCATCAAAATTTTGATATATAAAATATTATTTTTTAAGCATACCAGAAACGAGGAAACATGTATAGGCAGCTAATTTTCTGTTTTAATATAGACTAAAAGTTGAGATACTCGTACAGCAACTTCACTTGAAAGAAAAAAAATTTTGATATTGAATGTACCGTTTAATTTCGAAATTTAATAATTATAATGTGAAAATATGGATGAATATAATATTTTTAAATTAATTATTAATAAAATTTAATTATTATTAAAAATTTAAATTTCCAAAAAAAAAACTCATGCCAAATATATGTTATGTTATGTATGCATAGATTTTTTTCATATACATAGGTATTGTTTTTAATAACGGTAACGGTATATATTTAATTACTCATTTCTAAACAACTTTTAATTTTTAAAACTCAAAATTTAACTCTATTTTAAATGTTTTAAAAATTTCTTCCAAAATAAAATAGAATTATAATAGGATTCCAATTGCAATTCTTACTTTATTCGAATGTCTGTACCTATACCTATTAGGCTAACGTAATTTAAAAAAAAATTCCTAAGTCATTTATACATTTATTGTGGCTTTTTTTTGGAAATTATTTTTATTAACATGGGGTTTCGTTTATACTGATTATCATATTTTATGGTAAATCCGATATCTATACGTCTATTCCGATCAAGAGATTTCTAAATAAAAAATAACATTTTATTTATTTAGTTTTCAACCCACCGTCTTTAAATCTAGCTTATCATATAGTGACTCTTAAGAATATGTTCATGATAATAAACTTATAATAAAAATTTTCAGTTCAATCTTATTTTAAACCGATTAAAAACCTTCACCTTCTGATAAAATATATTAGACGTTAATCGAAAAAGTAACATATGTATCTATAGATAACCTAATTTTTTTGTTTGTATATTTTAGACTGGACATTTCAAATTATAATTTTAAAAAAATTTTAAAAAACTTTCTTAAAATCATTTAAATGATTTGGATTGAATGAACGGTCAAAATAAAAGCGAAAGTTCATATTATATTTTTTTTTTTTTTTTGCTTTAAAAAACGTGAAAATTTACCTATTTATAAAAAAAAAATTAAGTTAATGAAATCTGTTTACAATTACAGTTTCTGGTTTATTTATGGTTAATGTAGAGATCGTTTCATTTAATTAAAAAGGATTCAATAAGAATTAAATTTAATATTAAAAAAAAATAAAGAAATAAATAAATATATAAATAAATAGATATGAAAATAAAAATTAACTAATAAATATTATTTTATTTTTAGTTTAATTTCTTTTTTTTTTGTTTGTTCTTCTTTTATTATTACATACAATTGCGTATAAAAAATCAATAGAAATAATATTTTTAACAGCAAGTTTATTTTTATAATTTTAATAAATTTTTTTTTGTTTTTCATGTTTTTTATGTTTTTTGATTGAATTGTATATATTTGTGATATTTGGGTTTTATAAATTATAAGTAAATAATTAAATTGAGTATACCTATGTACATTTATTTTTGAAAATAAATCTAAATGAATCGAAATATCAATTTTTTTTTTCTTTAAATTTAATTAAAAATGATTAGTTTTACACAATAAAATTATGATTAAACATTTATTATTTTAAAAAAAAAGTCCAATTTGTAGTTTATGGTCGTCAATTTAAAATAGTTTTGACAACTTTATTTTTATTTTTTCCTTTCAATACCAATATTGTTTTTAGATACCTAATAAACTATTGTTTTTATTAACAGTATCATCATATTATTTTGATCCTTCAAAGTTCTTTAAATACAATATTCGTAATCTATTGTTTTAGACCAGATTTACCTAATAGATTTTTTAGGCCAAATATTACCAAAATTACCAAGTTTGGTCAAAATATATATTGCGATTCAAATTGGATTTAAAAATGTAGATCTTATTGACTTTGATAAATACAAATCAAAATTATAATTTGAAACGCCCAGTATATCGTTTTCATTTTATTTCATTTCACTGTCACATAAATTTTACAAGAAGATTACATAGTCTTCCGTTTACAGGAGTGTCTATAAATGCCGTAAGGGAAAATTATGTTTACGACATGTGTGCCACACTCCCTATACATATTACTTTTCTGATAAAGCTCTAATTGATTTTATCAGAAGATAAAGGTTTTTAGTTACTAAAAATTGCATTGAAAATCTTTATTAAGTAAATCTTTTGCCAGGAAATACAAGATATACGAGATATAATAAACAAGGTAGAATATAAAATAACGGTCTTTAAAAGCGCACATTTTCAAAAGATAATATACTAAGTGTTTAGAATTGTAAGTTGCACCAAAATTTGAAAATTTTAAATAAGATAAAATATGAAAATATGACTTTTCATAAACAGGGGAATGTCCAAAAAAATTTTCAGACAAAACTTATACTAAAATTCTAAAAGTATTTTCTTACCTCAAAATTTATCTATCCCTATTTATTTATTTATCCTCCTTATCTAAACGCGGGCCGGAGTTATGAAAGTAGCAAAATTTGGTTTTCACATAACGACAAATTTATATATTTTTTGATATTGATTTAAAAAGGTAAAGAAAATTCCTGTCGAATGGTGTTTTCATATAGAGAAAAACGTTGAAGAGAACGCATATACGCATTTAACGCATACGCAGATATATGCATTTAAAAATAGGACCTTTTGAAAGTTTAAGGGACTGTAGCTCCGTAATGGGTGAGGCTACATGAAAAAGTTGTTCCAAATTAATTTTTTTATGAGACCTACCCATGGCTAATGGCTTTTTTCTCTATTTTTAACGGTGTAGAAGTTTTGTAAACACTCAGATAGACGAACGGACGGGCCGACAGAATAAAACTAATAAGCACATTTTTTCACAATTTTTTGGGAAATTTGCTAAAAATATGTATGTTTTCTCCATTGAATACAATTGAAATATGTTTTGTTATTTATGGTCAAGCATGTTTGTATAAAGTTTAGATTTTAAACCCGACAATGTACCTAAAGTAAAATATAACCTAAATTTGACACGTCCTATACATTTAATATTTAACAATCTATATAATATATATATACATATGAAAAAACTGAATTAAACTATGAAATATTGATTCAAGAAAAGTTAGTTTCATTTTATTTTATAATCCCTATACTATAATTAACAAAAACCAATGAATGTTCAACTATGGCAATTTTATATTCTTACTTTATCTACCAGTACCCAAGAAATCAATTTTTTTTTTTTTGTTTTACTTAGATATACTATTAACTGTTTTTTTTTCTTTTCTAAAATCTTCTAAATTATATTTTTATATCTCAGTCTCATTTCCATTTATGGGGTCAATTATATACCATTATACTATGCCAATATTGATTATCAAGGGCATCAATGAAAGATTTTTATCAACTTATCCAGATATAGATCGGTTTCTTTTTCAGTTTTTTTTTTTTTTTTTGAACATTCCAAATATGTATATTTATTTTTTGTCAATATCGTTACTATAATATGAATCCCATTTATAGTTTCCATATTAGGAACATTTTAACAAATTTTCGAAAAAAAAAATTAATTTTATAAGAATATACGGAAATAGAACCAACAAAAAAAACATTCAATTTTCTTCGACGGACTTCATTAAATGTTCAAACAATATTATTCTAATGTAATGTATATTACATATGTAGATATTATATATAAGTGTATATTATATTATTATATAACAACAAAAATTGAACTTATTCAATAATTCGTTTTTTCTATTTTTTTTTTTTATTCTCTTTTATTTTTCATATTTATTCTTCGATATCCTGTTATCATTATATTATTGCTGCAATCTTAAAAAACAAAAATGATACTTGTATCATCAATTCAAATTAGAAACAGTGAAGCCAATTTAAAATCAGCAAAACATACACAGCTGCCAATAATGCCTTCTGATTGTCAATTGGATCCACTTCAACCAACAATACCAAATCATCATCATATACAAAATCACAATCATCAACAACAAAATCATCATCATCTTCATCATACAAGAAATTCAAGTGGTACATCAACAACACCAATAGGTAATAATGGTGTTATTGGTATTGTTCCAAATAGTGGAATAGTTTCTGGTAATGGTGGTGGTGGTGGTGGAGTACTTATAGGTAGTGGTAATCTTATATCCAGTATGGGTGGACCAGAATGTCATTTAATACATCGACAAAGTCCACAAATATTAGGTGATCCACCTGAAGGTGATGACACTGATCCAGATGTTATACCAAATCAGTATGGTAAGAATATTATTAAATTTCAATTTGTTATTTTTTATTCTTTCTTTTATTTTTTTGTTTTTGTTTTTTTTATTATGTTTAGTTAAGTTAAAGTTAGTTTTTTATGCATAAGTTCAATAGAAAATCCATATAATATAAAATGTAAGGATATCTTGAATAATCTTAAGATAAAAAATAATAAAGATATATTTTCAGATATATTTTTCTTTATAGATAATTTGGTATCTATACGTGTTTCAAAAAAAAAAAAAAAAATTAAAATATATTATTAAAAAACTTTATAATAAAAAAATGTGGTAAAATTTTATTTTTACCAATTTAAAAAAAATATTTATAGTTAAATGGTATGTTTTCAAATTAATATTTTATTAAAAGTAAAAATTCATATCAATGAAAAATTGATTAAAAATTAAACTGATATAAATATTAATTTCTATAAAAGTGCAGAAGGCTGCAGATACTTTAGGTGGT
Source organism: Poecilobothrus nobilitatus (assembly GCA_947095535.1). NCBI lineage: Eukaryota > Metazoa > Arthropoda > Insecta > Diptera > Dolichopodidae > Poecilobothrus > Poecilobothrus nobilitatus. Next base: position 318,915,253 of record OX352772.1, on the reverse strand, counting down.
CTCTTAATTTGATATCAAATTTTCTTATTTTTTAATATTATGGTCTATTAATTCAAAATTGATAAGATTTTAATCTTATAATAAGCTTTTATCCTTGTAAATATTTATTAATACCTAATTTGATATGTCAAAGTCATAATACTTTTAATAAGGATTTCTAAAGACAAAAAATTATTTATATATGAATTTTATAATAAAATTTATAATTTGAAGATTTCAAATTAATTGCTTTTGAGTTGGGTTTAGGTACATAATTGTGTATTACAAAATTTCGAAGAACAATATTTTGAATTACAAATTTCTGAATTACAAATATCTCTACATTTGCAAAATCAAATAGGAGCTATTATAGTCTTTAAACCACCGTTTAACATTGCAATCTTAATTTTGTAACGAACTCTAAAGTTTATCGTAATTCAGAATCTCACATATTCATAAAACGCGTATAAACGCAATTTTGTAACCACCTATAAAATCACTTCGAATTATTTTTTTTGCGTGCATTTTACATTCACACATTTAAAATAGAAAAAAACCTATCAAAAATAAATACAAATATAATTTAAAAAAAAAATTCAGAATTTTGTAATTCATAATTTCTTAATTCAGAACATTGCAACTCTAAATTTTGCAACTCAGAATTGTAATTCAAAATTTTGATACAATCCCAATTTTAACAAGTAAATGTAACAGTGTGATGACATAAGTCCATCGATAAGTTATTTTAGTTAGGTATTTAAGCTAAAAAATTATAAGCTTATAAGCTAAAAAATTAAATGCTTTTAAATCTTTGTACAAAATTTCAGGTTTCTATCTTTATTAAATTCGAAGATATGCTTGTTATATCTTGGGAAGTGTGTGAAGGCACCCGGAATCCCACTCCAATTCATCTCAAATTTTAGGGATATCAGGGATTCCGCAAAAAACACCCTCGTACAAAATTTTAAGTTTCTATCTTTATTAATTTCGAAGATATGCTTGTTCGGTTTTGGGAGTTGTGTGGGAGGTACCCGAACAACTCCTCCAATTCATTTCAAATTTTGGACAAATCAGGGATTCAGCAAAAAACACCCTCATACCAAATTTGAAGTTTTTATCTTAATTAATTTCGAAGAAATTCTTATTCGGTTTTGGCAATTGTATGGGAGGTACCCGAACCCATGGTCCGATTTCGCCCATTTGCAAGCCCCGCCTTACTTTAGTTATTGTTAACCTAAGATATAAATTTCATCAAGATAGCATCATTATTTTTTGAGTTATCGTGCGTACGGACGGACGGACATCGTTAAATCGTCTTAGGAGTTGATTCTGATTCAGAATATATAAACATGTCCATATCTAACACCATACAAACATACAAACACCCGAAGTTAATATACCCTATACTTTAGGTGTAGGGTATAAAAATAACAATTTAGCTAATATAAAACAAAATGAAATTAATTATTACAATTAAAAAATATTTTCAAAAAGAAATTTTTTTACTTATTTTATTTTTTTTATTTATTTGGAAGTGTTTTACAATTATTTAAAATATAATAAAATTTACACAGTATGAAATTTGCATAATAATAAATATAAATTTTCTTTCATATTAATTTGATTTAAAAAATGTAAAAACAACCTGAACATTTTTCTATGTATATACTCATCTACATATTTATATTTTATATTTATTTATATATAATATATGTTAATATTATCTAGATCCATGCATAAATCTTAGCGAACTTAACAAATAAATTTTTGAGTATGTACGTATACACTAACAGTGAACCCTAAAGTAATTAATAACAATTATATTATTTTTTTGATAAATTCACTATACACAAATATACGTAAACATTGAACCATATACTCGTACATTTCAGTTTTTCTTATTCACTTTTTCACAAAAATTTCGAAATTTCACCAACATTTAATTTAATTACAAATTAAAGTGGAGTATGAAGTTTTGTTAAATCATAAATAAACAATGGGTTGCTGTCATAAGACTGTCTTTCTTTTTACTGTATATCATTACAATGTATATTATTTGTCTGTACTTTAGTTGTCATTGTACTCATTTGACAACTAACAGTCAAATTAAATACTCGTAGAATGAAATGATAATACAGACAGCTTGCAAACATTACCATCATTATATACAACTAAACATTGAATTAATTGGTTGCAGATATTATACAAAGATTAATATTAAATATCATATTTATATTATGAATTTGACTTTTATTATTTAAGATACCCTGAATTTTCTTTATTTCGTTATTTAAAATAGTTTTAGTTGGAAATTGACCACTTTAGTTGATTATATTTTGATTGCTAACAAAAACTTAATCGATTTGGCACAATAATGAAATATTTTTACATTAATGACACATTTAATTTTAGAAAATGGTAACCGGTATATAATAAAATTTTGACTTTTTTAAAAGACTATTAATTCTGAAATATATTCTTAAAAAAAATCATTTGTGAAATATACAATTTAAACTTTTTTTTGTTTTATTGGATCCCCTACCGCATACAATTGTGATAGAGAAATGCGGATAAACTAATCTTTGCAGTTAAAATAATTAATTTAAAATACGTACTTTAATACGAAATTTACTTTTACTTTTATTCGTACGTTAATACGAAATTAACCCAAAATCATGTTTTCAAATTTCAGTTCCATAAGTATATTTTTTTTTAAATTTTAATTACAAAAAAGATATAAAAAACTTCATATATAAAATAATAAAAAAGAAAAAAAAACCTTGAGTAGTGAGTAGTCATTCGATATTCTTTTATTTAACGCTATTTGCCAACTATCTTTTTTAATGAAATATGTCAAATTAAAGTATGAGATTTTATAGTCATATAATAAATTAAATTTAGCATTCATATATGAATTGAAAAGTATATACGAGTTAACTTGTACTGGACAATAAACTATGCGTGCCCAGCTAGATGCCAACTATAGTTTAGTATACTCGTAGTTGGCAGTCAAATTGTACAGTACCATATGTATAAGATATTAATGTGAGTCAATGTGATATATGTGAGTCACTGTGATTCACAAATAACAAGAAAATGTTGAAATTTCTACAATAAACAAAAAGAAAAACCAAAACAGCAAAGAAAAAACCAATTTACAAATTACATTACGAAAAAAACCAAAAAAAAACATTTTCTATAGTTTTTTCTCTCAAAAATCCTAACAAGGATAATTTTTCTTGTTTATTTTTTAAATTTTTTTTTTTTGCACATTTTTTAATATTTAAAACTTAAATTAATTGTTAGCAAAAAAAAAAATAAAAGTACATCTTATTTTTTAGTTTCTACAAACTTCTCTTACATAGAATTCATTTACATTTACATTTTATAAGTGCAACAGAACATATTATATACATCATACATAATTTTACCATGTAATATTATGTGTAAAATTAAAAAAAAAAAAAATAAATAAAAAACAATCTGTCAGGTGGTTATTATCTGTACCTTCATATTACATGTGCACATTCATTTACAAGTCTCTTAAACTCTTTAAAATCAACCAAAAATTACACAAGATGCAGTTTGTTTTAAGAAACTATAAAGTACATATTATAACGTAGGAATACAATATTAGATAAAAAAAAAAAACTAAAATGTAAAATTTTTTTAATATCGTAAAAATTTTTATAAAATTTTGTATTTTTAAACATATTCATTTAATTATTATCTATTACTTACACCTGCTTATTGTTAATTACAGATTTAGTGTTACTTTCAACTGATCAACTATAGGCTTTTATCGGCCTTCAATATCTTATACCAGTGAAATCTATATTTAATTAGGATAGGTACTAATAGAATCGAAAGAAAAATTTTCGATTAGTATATAATATTGTACATATAAATGGATAACTAAAAAAAAATTCAATTATGGCAATATTTACAGAAAAGTATCATTCAAAATTACAATTTAATTAGGTGTAATTTAAAAATGCTTCGGTTATAGAACGTCGTATATAAGTTGTCGTATCGTAATTAGCAGATTTTGCTTCATTATAACATAACTAGCTGCACTCGGCTTGCGTTCATAGTCCGTTCAGTCCGTTCATACATAGTTAGGTAGACAAAAAAAAAACCTTTAGTTTTTAAAATATTCCTACTAGGTGTATTTTTGTAATTTTAAACAGTAAAAGAATTGACAAGTAGCACGATAATGTAAAGCACCATTTTAGACAATCTTAAAAAATATAATAGATAATAACTGTAACTTAAAAAGGTATTTCTTAATTACAAATTTTAAATTTCATAAAGAAAAGAAAGTTAGAAATAATATTAAATTATTAAAGCTGGTATTTTTAGTTATATTTAAAATCTTCATTTGATTATCTCTAGATTACATAGAAATTAACGATTAAAATAAAAACCTTGTGGATGTTATTTTTGTTTTGAATCATTTACTTTTACCCAATACTGTACATGCAGTTAAACATTAAAAATATATATATATATATTATTGTACGTATAAATGTTTTAAATAATATTTGCATAAAAACTTTAAGAACTTTTTTTTCCTAACGTTTTTAAGAAAACTGAAATAAAACATTTTGAGAAACATACGTAGTATGTATGTATATAGTAGGTACGTTTTGTTTTATGGATGAAAATGTAGGAAAAAAATTTTTTCCAAAAAAATTGCGCTATAAAAAATATAAGTTAACAAATTGCTGAATTTTTATTTTTTTTTTTTTTTTTGTTTTCAATTAACTTTTTAGCACATTTCCAAAAAAATTTTGAAAAAATGTGCTTATTAGTTTCACTCTGTCCGTCCGTCCGTCCGTCCGTCCGTCCGTCCGTCCGTCCGTCTGTTTACAAAACTTCTACACCGTTAAAGATAGAGAAAAAAAATTTTAACCATAGGTAGGTCTCATAAAAAAAATAATTTTGTGGAACAACTTTTTCATGTAGCCCCCCCCATTACGGAGCTACACCCCCTCAAACTTTGAAAAAGCCCTATTTTTAAATGCATATATCTTATGTTCTGCTTAAGATTTTTTCAATCTGAAAACGTCATTCGACAGGTATTTCTTTTATCTTTCTAAATTAATATTAAAATTATACAATTTTTTTAAATTTAGTATTTAAATTTACCGTTATGTGAAAACCAAATTTTGCATGATTTTTCTACTTTCATAACTCCGGCACGCTTCTAGATAGAAGCTTGAAATTTTGAGGCAAGAAAGAACTTTTAGAATTAGTATAAGTTTGCTCAGAAAATTTTTTCGGACCACCCCCTGTTTATGAGCTATTAGGGCTTAAAAATTGAAAATTTGCTATTTTTAAACACCTGTAACTTAGGCACCTGCACACATTTTACTTCTGCAAGATGTAAAAATTAAAGCTACAATAATATATTTTTACATGTGTTAAAGGTTTATTTTAGTTGTAAAGGGTTCCAAAGTTGCAGCTCTTCAAAATTGTAAAAAAGCCCCATTTTCAGATGTATATATCTCGGGCTCTGCGTAATAGTTTTGCAATCTAAAACCGGCAGAAGATCGAAAATTTTATTATCTATATAAAACAATATCAAAATTATGTAATATTTTGTAATTTACGATTGAAATTTACCGTTATGTGAAAACCACATTTTGCATGAAATTTCGTTTTTCATAACTCCGGCACCCCTTTAGATAGGAATCTGAAATTTTGAGACAAGAAAGAACTTTTAGAATTAGTATAAGTTTCCTCAGAAAATTTTTTGGTAACGCCCCCTCTTTAAGAGTTATTACGCCTCAAAAATTGAAAATTTGTTATTTTTAGACACCTGTAACTTAGGCACCTGTAAAAATTTTTCTTCGGCAAGACATAAAAATTAAAGCTTCAATAATATATTTTTACGTGTGTTAACAGCTTTTCTTAGTTATATAGGATTCCGGACTTACGGCCCCTCAAAATCTCAAAAATGTCCTATTTTCAAGTTTTTTCTTATTACATGAAATTTTCAAATTTTTGTGTAAGTCACACTTCTAAACAGTTTGTATTGAGTTTTGGAAATGTGCGCTTTTAAAAACCGTTGGTTTACATTCTACCTTGTTTTTATAACCGTTAAAAATTGCAATTTCAAACACATATTGTGTTAAATTGTTCGTTTAAGAGTAACATAAAAATTGAATTATATTTAATTGATGCTTTAAGTGATTCTCAAAGTAAAATGATGCCTTCAATGCAAACGTTATAAGTTAAAATCAAATAAAAAGAAACTATTAACATAACTATAAGGTATATTTTGTAGTTATATGAAATTCAAGTATTATTAGTTTTTTTTTTTTTTTTCAGCTAACACCTTATGATTAACAAAAACAACTATTAAATAAATTAAAATATGTATTACTATTTCTTGTTGCTCATTTTTTTGTTTTGTTTTTTTTTTTTCGTTATAATTTTATTATTTGCTCTTTTCTTTTATTTTTTTTTCATTTGAACTGATTCGTTTTTTATTCAAATTTCTCACACTATGAAAACTTTACAATTTCCTTGATAAAACTTTTTCGATTCTTTTTGAATTAGATAACAAAATCAAAAGCAAAAAAAATTATAAAAAATAAAAAGAGACAAAAGATACAGAGGAAGAAAAGGAAAAAAAAAACTCAAAATAATTTTATGAGATTACAAAGTTTTAATTTTTGGTGTTTTTTTTTTTTTTTGTTTTTCTGTTTCTACTTTTTATTATTTTTCGAAGTCAAAGGAAGTAACTAAGTTTTGGATTGTAATTTTTCTTTTATTTTTTCGAGTAAATAAAAAAAAAAAATTATTAAATTTTAGCAAAAATTTATTGGACAGAATCGCATTTAACAAAAAAAACAAACTTTAAATTCATTTTATACAACTATAATGTAACTTTTTTGTTTGTTTGATTTAAATTTTTATTTTTTGTATCAAAATTGATATAATTTTTTCATATTTATTTTAATTTTAATTCAAACATTCTGTTACAATTCTAATAAATGTTATGAAAACTTTTTAGTTCTTAAATGAATAAACAAGAAAATAAGAATTATTATTCTTCACTACCAAGTCAATCAATAAAATCTAAAAAAAACATACCTATATGTACAACAAATGTTCGCTCAAATAAATAAAGGTTCGTTCGATACAACCAAGATTCGTTCAAATGAGCAAAAATTCGTTCGATATAACCACGGTTCATTCAAATCAACAAAAGTTCGTTCAATACAACCAACGTTCGTTCAAATGAGCAAAGGTTCTCATACAATACAACCAATATTCACTCAAATGAACAAAGGTTCGTCTTATATAACCAAGGTTCGCTCAAATGAACAAAGGTTCGTCCTATACAACCTAGGTTCGCTCAAATGAACAAAGGTTCGTTCGATACAATCAAGGTTCGCTCCAATGAACAATGGTTTGTTCGATACAATCAAGGTTCGCTCAAATGAACAAAAGAATGAAAATTGTTTGCATAATACATATAATGCATTTAATTTTGAACAATGGAAGGGAATATTATAATCTTTAAATTTTATTTAGTAAAAGCTGATCAATCAATAAACTTTTTGAAAAATAAAACTTTTTTAAAAGAATTATCCTTTAATGAAATAAACATATTATGATGATATAATATAAATTTAAAATTTAATAATCAATAAAACATATACAACTTGTTTAAGGATTAATTTTAATTTTAATAACTTTTAACTGTAGATACGCTTAAATTTTTTCCTTTTTTTTTTTTACATACATATAATGTAACTCTAAAATATTCGATTAAATTTTTATTCAACTCTTATATAATATTTTTTTTTTCTTTTCCTTATTTTCTTTTTTTTTTATTTAATAATTGGAAAACTTTTTTTTTTTCTTTTTTGGTGAAAGCACACTCCTAAATCTAATTCTGTGTTCATAAAGTGCAAAATGAAATAAGTTAAAAGGATAAAAAAAAAAGAAAAAATTATTGCAAGGGAAAAAAATAACAAAAATTGAAAAGAAAACAACGAAAACAAAAACAATAAGAAAAAAGTAATAATTCAACAAATAAAAATATACTGTACGAAAATTTATTATATTAAAGTAAAATAATAAAACATAAAATAAAGTGGAATATATAACAAAATAAAAAAGAGTGGCCCCAATGAATTGATATAAAATAATCCATAAGGAATAAATTTTTATCCTTATTGGACTTACTATAATATATATACTACTGTATTAAATTTTTGGTTGCAAAATGGTCGAAAATTATGTACATAAAACATTTTCTCTCATTAAAATTTAATAACTCTTCTTCTGAGAATTTTAAATTAGTTAATTCACTTATATAATATTATATAAATATTAATTTTTTTTTTTATATAGGTAGGTACATATACCCAAATATTTTTATATAATTTTTTTTCTTAAATAATTTTCCTTATCTTATTTTTGGGATATTTTTTTTCATTTTTCACTTTAAAAACGAAAAATATCAGAACAATTTTTTCATGAATAGATACAATATACGATTTATATTTTATAACAAACATGATAATAAAAACAGTGAGGGGCCTCGGTGGCCTAATGGGTAAGAGCGTATAAAATACGCTGTAAACATCGAGGGAGTGTGGGTTCGAATCCCACACACGTCGTACGAATTATTGTCCCTTACGACATTTACAGCCACGCCTGAACAGGAAAGATTGTGAAATTTCCTGTCCACATTTATGTGCTAGAGAAATTCATTAAAAAAAAAAAAATTAATAATAACAGAGATCTCAGTAAACTTGTAATGTTAAATTGCCTTAACAATTCTCAAATTTCAAAATTTTTTTAGCTAGCTCTATATATAAAATTTTACAAAAATTTTCTGTGAGTTAATAAAATAAAACTAAAAAAAATTTTTCCGCAAATTTAAAGTTTTTTATGTAGAACTAGCCAAAAAATTTTGAAATTTGGGAGTTGTCTAGGCAATTTAATACTACATGTCTACTGAAGAGTTCATTAGTGTTAAAGAACGAAACAACTCCTTGTTATTATAAATTATTGCCTACCAGGCATTTTGTTTGGGATACAATTGTTGGTATATGTAATCATACCTATGTGTCTATTTATTTAATAAATAAGTAGGATAACAATTATTTCTGCTCATTTATTTAAAAAAATGTAAAACCATAATGATATAAAAAATTTAATCAATTTTTTTTTGAAACCATAAATATAATAAAACATTGAAATATTGAGCCTAGAATAATTAACTTATGTTGATCCTAATGGGTAAGGTAAATTTAAGAACCGTTCGAAAATTCGTGCTTGGAAATCATTTGTTTTAAAATTTTGCCCTTTAAAATTTATATTTTCGTGTTTCGTGAAATTTTTTCTTAAAAAAAATTTGAAATGCGTTTTAACTTTTCAGTCTTGTAAAATAAATTAATAAATTAAAATAACAGAAATATTTTTTTTATTTTCTTTATTTCCATAATATTAACAAATTATTGTTTTTATACTAAACTAAATTTTACAGAGTTTATTTACAATAATTTTAACATTTCAGAGATGAAAAATATAATTTTGTTATATTATTATTATTATTTTTAATTTTTTCTCTTATCGCTGGTATTAGAACTACAAATACTCTTATCGCTGACATTTATATTACAAACACAATCCATTTATTTTTTTTTTTTGCATAACGTCTACGTTTCGATTGATTTTTCAATCTTCATCAGGACTACAAAATATTAAGAATACATAATATGATATATAATCATAAAATATATAAATCACAAAAAAATTTACATTCTATATTGTATTGTATCTTTATTGTTTAAATATTACATTGTATTTTTACCTATAGGTATTCTAAATTTATATTAAGATTCTTAATATCCAGCGAAAAGAGAAAAAATTAAAAATAATAAAAGGTGGACACAAAATTAGAACAATTATTAATATTATTTTTACAAAATGTATTACAAAATAAAAATGGAAAATTAAAAATGAAAATTTAAAACAAAAATTGCAAATTACTAACCTAAAATAAAATAAATTTATTGAAGGCCGCGTTCCACTAGTCTTTTTAAATATAATAATAACTTTTCGAACACAACCACTTGTTTTTTTCGGAAAAAAGTCATTTTTCAGTTTTTATCGCTCACATGTGTAAGCACTTCTTAGAAAAACTTCTTCTTGAAAAAAGTCATTAACACTTTTAAAAAAGACTAGTGGGGCACAGCCTTTATTAACAAAAAACAAAAATATTGATGATATCATTATTATAAAGTTATGCATTATATATATTTTTTTTCGAATTTTAACGAAAAAAAAGAATTGCATTAAAAATTAAATAGGATCCAAATTGGCGTTATGTATTTTTGATTTTGGAAATAAATTAATGAAAGATTGTGCTTTGGTACAAATTTTCCAAACTGGAATTCATCACATAGCAAGATTCATTGTAATCATTAGAATCAATTTTTTTTCTATTCATATAAGAAATGTATCCCTTTGATTTTAATAGTAGGTATTGTGACCTATTTAAAATATCTATGGGAAAAATGTGTATTTTAAAGGTCTTAACATTTTGATTTTAACCTTTCGAGTATGTAAAGTTTATAGTAATTTTACATTAGCTACAATAAAATATATGTATATATATAATATATAATATATATTATTACATATATAATTATACAAATGTTATATTAATATTGAATTGATTAACATAATAATTTTAGACTTTACATAATTTTATACAGTGACTTCTGCAAAATTTAGTTAGTCTAAAGTAATAGGAAAAATATATCATCATATCTTGATACTTAATAAAGCTTAAAAAAATGTTCGAGTTTCATGGCAACAATTTTTATAAAATTTGGTTAGTTTGGTGTAACGGGATCGGGTATCTATCATATGCATTAAACTTCGAAATTTACATAATGACTTAATTAAGATGATAAAATTTTATGAATACATAATAGATTATATTTGACTGTGTCCATACTATTGCTCATTTTTCTTAAATAATTAGCGAATTCCTAATGCTAATATGTATATACATATATGTGTGGAAGTTACAGTCTAAAATACTTTCTAATAATAACAATAGATACATAATATAACTTAATTATTATCCACATAGGTACTACTTTTGATCGCTAAGGAAGTGAATCTAGAAATAGATGCATATATTTAGATAAATTTAGATAAAATAAAAATGAAATGCTTAGAATTTCTATCAAAAGGGCCTTGGTCGCCTAGTGGGTAAGGGTGTATAAAATACGCTGTAAACACCGAGGGAGTGTGAGTTCGAGTCCCACACACGTCGTAAAAGTTATTCCCCCTTACGACATTTACAGCCACGCCTGAACCGGAAAAGCTGTGTAATTTCCTGTCCACATTTATGTGACAGAGAAATGCGTTAAAAAAAAAAATTTCTATCAAAAAAAAAGAACTAAAAAAAAGTTATATATATTTTTTTTTCTTTTTTTTTTTTTAAATATAATTTCTGTATTTTATATTTTTTTAAATTTATTTATTAAATTTAAAAATATCTAGAAATACATAGCTATATATTATAATATATTTTGTAAATGTAATAATTAATTTATAAATATTTTATTTATTTTTTTTTTTTTAGAAAAACGTCCACTTAAGTTACAGGGACAAAATCCGCTCTTCCGTAGTCCGTCAGCACGTTTAATACAACGGGATGGTAGTATAATAGATGACAGCAGCATTAGAATAGGATGTACAAATACATCTACTATAGATAGTGGATGTGGAACTAGTGTTGGTGGTACAACAAATACAACCATTGTATCTAGTTTAGGTTCATTAATTGGTAATACATCAGCTAATGAAGTATTACATTATACATTTAGGCCTAGTAAACAAAATGTAAGTACAATATACTTATATTACCTATTTCTTATGTATTTTATTTTTATATATACGTATATAAAAAATAATCCTTATGTAATATTCTTATTAAAAATTTTCAAAATAAATATCTAAATTACAAAAAGTATTTTAAATAAAATAAATAACAACTGTTAAAAAATTCTGTAAATAAACGGTACGTTTTGGTAATTTTTATTTCCTTTTTTCATTTACTTCTAAAACCGTGTAAAAATTACAAAAAAAAAATTCAACCTTTGGAAATTTCTTAAAAATATTTTTTTAATTTTTTGTTTTTAATATTTTTATAATGAAAATTTAAAAGAACTGTTTGATGATAATTTAAATTGACAGATATATTCTCCAGATCAAATTTTTTGAATAGCAATTAATTAACAAAAAACTTTTATAAACAAATCAGGCTAAATTTTTTTTTTGTTGTGTCTTTTCAAATGCTGATTTTAAATGCTATAAAAAAGTACTTATATGCAATAAAAGTTTTGATTTAAACAAAACTCCAACAAAAATTTTAAATACTATCAAGAGATAATATTATAATAATTCAAAAAAAAATGTTTTTATCTATTTCGCTTAAAAAAATTTTCACAGACATTTTTTCTCTGTCCAAATAGATTTAATTTTTAATTTGAATTTCGTTAACCTGAATTTTTCTGAAATTTAAAATCAAAAGATTAAAATTATTAAAATTTAATTATGTTTTAACAAAAATTGCAATTCTATTGAAACAAAATCTATTTAGGGTTATTAACTCTTTATAAAACTGTAATGTAAATCTTTTTTGCAACAATAAAGTATTTTTTTTTGTTTATTGTTATTATATTCTATGGTGCACCTAAATGATAAGTATATTATTTAAAACTAACTTAAAGACCTATCCGAAACTATTTCGTCAAATAAAAGTTAAGATTTAAGATTAAAATTAAAAAAAATAGAAGAGAATTTAGAAGATTTCTATAATCTTAAAACTAAATATACATATTGAAAGGAGAATGTTGATATTTATTTATTATGATATTAAGTTGAATAATTGCTGGCAATGCTGTAAATAAACATGGGAACAAAACATAGTCTGAAACGAAAAAGGAAAAAAAAAAACAAGTTTGAAAAGGAAAGAGATAACAAATAGTTTGTTTGTTGGCATTTTTTTTGGGCGACGATTTGATGCAAGAAAGTCAAGTTATTTTTCAATAACTTTTATTTTTTTGTACAATTTAAATGTCAATATAATTTTCAAAGCTATTTTTATGTAATACAACTAATGTATTCCAAATCTGCTGCGGAGTTCCAAGTCCAAGTCCAAATTGTATTTAAGTAAATTAAATGTGTACGGATGTGATGGCATATATTAGGAGTAAATAAAATGTAATACATTATCAGTTATACATTTATAATGATATTTTTTAGGGACGAATCCATAACACTGAGCTTGAACTCAAATCTCCATATTTTCAAACAAAAACTACGCTTCTACTAGTAATATTATTCTAATACAGAAAATAGTTATAAATAATGGTTTCAACATTTTTATTTACGGAAATCAATATTTTAATTTATTTTTTTGGTTTAGTTTAATACAAGAAAATTATGTTTTAGTGTCATGATCCATCAACGAATTTCTTAATTCTAATTAATTATTTACCACATATTTCACAACCGCATTATCTGGTAAAAAAACATATAAAAGCTGTAACAACTCTATCATAGATTAAGTTTTGTTATATCATCCAAGAATTGAACTTTGTGGTACGTATAATAATTTAATTTTTTTTTATTTATTACAAGTTTCTTCCTAGGGGCCTCGGTGGCCTAGTGGGTAAGAGCGTAAAAAATACGCTGTAAACACCAAGGGAGTGTGGGTTCAAATCCCACACAAGTCGTAAGAGTTATTCCCCCTTACGACATTTACAGCCACGCCTGAATAAAACATTATTTAAAAATAATAAAAACAGTGTCTTCCTCTGACACATAAATGCGACAAGATTACACAAAATTTTCTTTCCAGATATGTCTGTAAATGTCGTAAGGGAGAATTATTCTTACGAAGTGTATATGGGATCCGAATCCACACTTAAAACTTAGTTTGCACTGTTTGTTAACAATTATTTCATTCTCTACAAAGTGGAAGGCTTTCTGTATAGATCATATATATTTCCTTTCTTCAACATTCTTTATAATGAAATCAGTTAAACTGCATGAGGCTATAACTGTTCTTCAATTTTTTTTTTTTAAATCCATATTTTTTTTTGGATGTATTTATCTAATATTAACCTAAAATTTTATTTAAAACTTAAAAGTATAATATTATATTTAGTGATTAGCATTTTATCTGTATTGTCTATTGTAAACTGATTAAAATATTCGAAATAAGACTTTCATTTCAATTATAACATTTTAAAAATCCAGATGTGTTTTTTATGTATATGTATATGTATTTAAAAAAAAAATGAATCCTTAAATTCTCTATAGATTTTAATAAACTTTTAATTTTGATTATTAATTTAAAATACATATCTTTGATATTAAGTAAAATTTATAACTGAACTGAAATAATAATATATTGTTAATTTTAATATAAATATAAATCAAAAATTCTTTGACAATTTAAAACAAATCAACTGTTCTATAAACATATATTTGGATATAAATTTAGAAAATGTTTGTTTTTTTTTTTTTTTCTAAATTGTCTAGACACATATAAAAAATTAAAATTTTAATCTATTCTAATAAAAAATATTCTACATATTCAATCAACTATAAAAACTCATTTTAAATTAATTCCATCCATTTTCAAATCAATTTTTATAATTGCACCCAATGTAAACCCATTTTTAACTTAACATGTCATTAATTTTATATAAAAAAAAAAAACCAATTTATAAAATAATATAGTCAAGTAATAAAATGTAGACGAAAGATACAAAATAATATACCTACCTATTAATAAATTAGGACAAAATTACGTAAAAAAAAAAAACAAAACGATCGACAATAATATTATTAATAGGGTATTCCCAAATCAATTATTCAATGATTTGTTTTAAGAATTTGTATATACCTACTTTAGAATATAAAAAAATTGTGGTAAGCAGTTAATCTAAATATATATGAGAAATAATTAAATAATCTGACTTATAGCGTAGTGATTAAGTAGCAAGCCTTTGAATTGGAGCGTTTTGGTTTCAAACCCCTGGCAGGTCATAGTAAGTAGTAATTTTATATGGTAATAATGTATATCGTATAATACAATAGTAGTAATAATAATAATAGCAATAAAAACTTCTACAATGAAGAGATATCTGGAGACTATTCTGTGGAGGTATAGAAAACGTTTTCGAGGCATCTACACTCAGGAAAATTTTATCGACAAATCCCATGGTCCCCAGTATTTTTAGCAACGAGGATGGCAGATGGACTACCACAAACCAAGAGTCGTCAGAATTACTTTTAAAAACCCACTTTCCTGAGTGCACAAATAATATCTCAGAGGTGGTTTGCTTCCTGAATTCTGTCTTTACTATCTCAGAGTTAGTGGTTACAGGAGAAAAACTACAATGTGCTATATATAGTTTCAAACCATTCAAGTCAAGCGGACCAGATGTTATTATTCCCGCTGAAATCCCGCAAACTTCATCTACTACCTTGGCTTGGCTAAAAAGCATTTCCTGTGGTTGTCTCAATTTGGGGCATATGCCAGACAAATGGAAGAAGATCAGAGTAGTGTACATACCTAAGGCCGGTAAAAGTAGTCGCGTCTAAGCAAGAGATGTGCACGTCTAAACAAGATCACGTCTAAGCAAGTTTTCGGCCTAAAAACCTATTCTATAAAAGTCTTAAACAGTTTGATCGAAGTCCATGTCCGCTGCAACTTACATAAAAATCTGTCCTCACAACATCCTTACTGTAAAAGGAAGTCAGTAGATACCTCATTTCACACCTTGACTAGCTCCATTGAAAGATCTTTAAATTGCAAAGAGTATACTCTTGCAGCATTTATAGACATTGAAGGAGCGTTTAATAATGTCAATCAGACAGCAATTGTAGACGATTTTTTTTCGTAATATAATAATATTTCGATTTTATTTCGTAATATAATAATAATATTAATAATTAATACTAATTCTAATAATAATAGTTGCTACATGGGAAAATTCCAAGGATGGATTTTCAGTATTTGATTAAAACATTAATTTTTGTCGCAATTTCCGCAACTGAATCCAAATCACAACTAAAATATATAAAACAAAATTTTAAATAATATATTTATTTAAAAATATAGTTCTTACTTTAAATATTGAAATATTGTTTTCAATATTTTTAACATAATTTTTTATTCATTTTATTGAGCTTAAAAATATTATGTCTGACACCAATTTGTTTACTTCTTTTCACCAAATCCATCCTATAAAATTTTATATCCTAAAAAGAAATTTATTTCCTATATTACTTTTTTTCTTCTTTTTCTGTTTTTTTTTTGTTCTGTTCTGCTTCACTCTACCTTTTAAATACACAAAGGAATTTATACAGAATTCAAGGGATTTCAAAAGACAATATAATATAAAAAAAAATCAAAATGACTCTATATTATAATGATGAAGTTCTGTTATTGTCATTGCAGTATTATAGATATTTTATGACTGGTTACCTTATAACTATGTCATCAATTTTTTTTTTTTTATTGCTTTTTTTTTCTTCCTCATACCAATAATTTATGTGATATTTAAACATTAAAAAAAATATACATAGATTATTATTATACTAATATTGATGCCATTAATTTTAATTTTATTGTTTGTATTGACATAAAATGGGCACTTCAAATTTAAATTATGACCAAAAAATTTTCATATTTTCTGATAAAAACTAGGAATGGTTGATTCAGTTTCCGGGCCTGTTAGCTATATAACATTATAAAAAATCATTTTTTGATTATTAAAGAAAAAAAAAACTCATTTATTTATTTAAAATTTTTAATATTTTTCTTACTTTAAGGCATTTTGAAGGTTCAGGTTTTTTTTTTTTTTTTTAATTTTTACTTTTCTAAACTTATCCTTAAGGAGATATTTCTAATAAAATTTTTTTTAAATACATAATATAACCTATTTATGATTTTTAAAATAATAAAATGAAAACAAAATAAACCAATTTTCTTATATAATCAATAGTCACAAATGTTAATGGAATATCATTATTAGAATAATAAAGAAATTTTAACATATTAAATATGCTTTTAAAATTTTAAAATGATCTTATTTTTGTAATAATACAAATATTATAAAGTAAAAAGCGTTCTATACACTATACATGCATGCATATGCAGTAAAATGCATGCATATACGCATCTATATACAAACGGAATGTATAGTGTTGATTGTACGATATTCGATATATATATACGATTGTAATACATATTAATTGCATAAATTTATATGTAGTATATATATTACATTTTTAAAGAAAATTTCGAAAGGTTAACTGCAAAAAGGGGTCTCAATGATTTAGTAGGAAAGAGCGTCTAAAATACGCTGCAAACACCGAAGGAGTGATGGTTCGAATCCCATACAAGTCATAAGAATAATTCTCTATTACAACATTTACAGTCACGCTTGAAAAGGAAAGGCTGTGTAATTTCCTTGTCACATTTATGTGGCAAGGAAGTAAACAAAAAAAAAAAACTACAAAAACTAAATCAATAAAAATATAAATTATAATAAAATGAGCCCAAGGAAAAAATATTGAAAGTAATTTCTAAAACTTTCTCACGGTTTATACAGTTTACGTAAGATTAAAAAAAATTATAATATTGAGGGATAATTGCGAATAAAACTTTAATATTCAAACCTATGTTGTTATGTAAAAAAAAATGATTATTATCGATTGTATCTCTTAAACGATAATATGAATAAATAGATTATTTCATTTTGTGGTTTAGTTTATGTTTGGAAATGGATTTTTTTCCAATCTCAAAAACTTATTCTCTCAATCTCAAAAACTTATTTTATTATTATTTATATATATAATAAAATATATATGCAATAACTTCGTCTATTTACAAACATTTTCTTGTATATTTTTAAATTACAAAAATATTTGTATTAACATAAGTTATTATTAAAATTTTTATTTGAAATACACTGTCTATACTATAAAATCAAAGTTAGAATCTAACGATTATTTACAAATAAAATTAAATGTTAAATATTATAATTATTCATAATTTTGAATATTTAAATTATAATTATGGAGAGCAAGATGAGGTGATAATATATAAAAACTTTTTTTTAGCCTTATCTAATAATATATCCAGGAAAAATGCATATTAAGTTTTATTTAAATTAAAACAATCAGAAAATATTGCAAAATTTAATATATTGTGAGATATAAATTAAATTACGATATAAAAAACATCAATGTCCTAAAATATAACATTCAGTTCAAGATCATCTCAAAAGTTGTATGAGAATACAAAAGCATAAAGGAGGATTATTTTGTTTAAAATGTATGTATATGTCATATTAGTTTCTTGTTAACTCAATTTACTACCCAAATAATTTTTTTCTTTTTTTTTCAATAATATTTAAAAATATCAAACCTAGAAGTATCTATTGCATATTAGCATAATACATTATACTTGTAAAACGACATTAATTCCTTTTTAAAGATTACAAGCTCTATTAACAATTGAAATCTCTTAAGAAAACCAAAAATGCTATAATATAATAATTGCAATCAATTAAAATTCCATTAAATATAATTTATTAACTAAATTATATAGCAATAAATTAAAATTAATTTTTCAAATATTTAATAATATTATAACGATGATTATAATATCAGTTTTTTTTTCTTATTTTTTAATTAAAATATTGTTATTAATAAATTATAGAATACATATATTATATTCAGGTATACACGATTGACGATCATTTTTTTTTTTTTTTTATACCTTAATCATTTATTAAATTATAAAATCTTTTTATCAAACATATATTTAATAAATAATTACATGTCTTTTAAATTCAATTGTTTATAAATCCAATATATATTAATTAATATTTTCAGCATATTTCAGTTTATTTATAAGAAATATCAAAAAAATATATACCTATAATTTTAATATTTAATTTTTTTTTTTTTTGTTTTAATTTTCTTTTAATAATATTTTAAAATAAAAACTATATATAATTTTCCATTACGTATTAAAGTTTGATATTCAATTATACTTAATATTTAATTTTATCCATATATTCATATAGAATATAATACGAATTTTTAAAAATAAAACAAATAAGAAAATATGAAAATATGAAAATTACATATGTAATGTATAAAAAAATCCATTCACAATTTTCGTTTAATTGAAAATTTCGTTTTTACTTTGTTTTTCTTTTAAAAAAACATTTTTGTTTTTGGTATTATTAATCTTTTCAAATAATTGTTATAGGTAATAATATCATTACCAATGTTATAAATAATATATATGACAGATATATTACAAACATCTTATATAATTACCAAAATACAGTCACATATGTGTCCCAAGGTCCAGTCATATATCTTATAGTCTGAAAAGTTAGTAGGCTATGACACAAATCTAGAATATTTTTTTACAAAAATGTTTAGTTAAGAAATTTTATGGTCTTCTATAAAGTATGATTTCAAATACAGCCACATAATGTATATTAAAAAACAACAAATGAACCACTGGTAAATATTTATTTTATTACTAAGCAAATCTGGTCAAATATAAGGTCTAGCAAAACCTTTATCTCTTCAATTCTATAAAATTAGTTTATTGACGTGTAGCAAAACACTTTAAAATGAGTCTGAATTTCGCTTATATAATTTCTGTAGATGTGAGGAAGAAAACGAACAAACTATATTTCAGCTATATTGTAATTCTACCTTTCATATATTAGTTTTAGTTCTAAACTCTTCTACTTTAGTTACCTTACAATTATTTTTATTGACTTAACTAACCTATACTCCGCATTTTGTGAAAGCTCAAAATAAATCAAATTGCAGAAAATCTATTCGATGATATCACAATAGATTCAAAATGGATATCAAACAGAAAATACTATTTGAACTACCTTATCTAACCTATAACCGTTATATTTTAGTTTTTAAGAGTTTTTTATAATATTTATTTAAATTATAATTAAAATACTTAATCTTAAAATCTAATAAAAGTAAATATGAGTTTAGCAGTCTTAAAAATTGAAAATTTCTTCCTTATTTCTGTTTTTTTTTATTTTCTTCCATTATTCCTTAATTTCCTTTCCTATTAAATATTTTTAATATACAAAATTAATTTACCTGATGGCAACACTTTAATATATTATATAATTGGTAATATGTATTTTAAGGCCCCAAAGTCCTTTCAACAATAAAATGCAAACGTAAAGCTTATTTGTAACCCACTTTACACACATTATTAAAATGTTAAAAATTAAAACAATAATGTAAAATAAAAATAAAATAAAAAATGAATACAAAAACCCAAATTGCAAAATAATTGTAAAATTGCACAATAAACCATAAAAACGTAAATATTAAAATGAAATAAAAAAAGAAGAAAAAAAAGAGATAGCTTATTCCTGACAATAACTTTATTTTTTTTTAAATACATTTAACTCTATACCTCTATCTCTGTCTTTCATATTTTTCATTATTTTATATCATTGTTATTTTTTTTTTTGTGTTTTTTTTTTATGTTTATTTTTTATTATTTTGTAATTTAAATATAGAAAGAGATATAAAATCATCATCATCATCTCTGACAGTATTGTTTATACTTATGTTGCCCATTAACCTTTAAAATGACACAGGTTATATTGTACGTCATATGCAAAAAAAAAAATAACTCAAAAATAATACCAATATTTTGGATAAATCGTAATCATTTAGATCTCATCTCATTTTTCAAAGCACAAAAACAAGAAAATACAAAATATAGTTTAATTTTAATTCTAATTTTATAAAGAAAGAGACAAAAGTATAGCATTAGATGTATATATGTGTAATAAAAAATTTTACATTCATTTTTTATATGACTGACAATATGATAATGTTTCATGTTTCATTGTTTTAAAATTATTTTCATGTTTTTTTTTTTGTTTTATAGGGAATAAATATGAACCAGTTTTAGTTTTGGACTGCTTCTTTTTTTTTTAACTATACCAGGTTTCTAAAATCTTAATTTACTACTTCCATTATCATCTTTTAATTTATAATTGTTTCTTATATTGTTTAAATTGAAAATCGTTTAAAATTGGAGAAAAAAATAAATATTGATGCCATTAAAATTAAATTGTCCGTTTTTTCTGACGTTACATACTATTAAAAATATTTTTTAACACAAATATATTAAAAGAAAATTTTTTCTAGGCTTTTGCTACATAAGTTTTTTTAATGAAAACTTCAAGTAAATGCAATTGCAAATAACGAACGAAATTAATATACAAAAAAAAAAAAAAATTTTAAATAACACTGACAGTAGGTACGTTTTTATAGGAATTCCAGAATAAATTTTGTGTTAAAAAAAAAATATACAAAATAGGAATAAAATGAAAAGTAAAAATAAACCTATAAAGTGATAATTCTACACAAACAATGAAATTTTTATGAACAATTTCATTTTATTTTAACCATAAACGCTCCCACAAACAATTTTAAAATATTTCTTTATGTAAACATTTATAAATTGGATGATTAAAACGTATATATGTATATATATATTTATAAGAATATATTATTATATAAATAAAAATATATGTATATTGTAAATGTTTATTTACATGTCAATTATTTCTTAATCTATTAAATAAAAAAACATGAACATAATATTAATATAATAAATATTTTCTGCACGTAGCATTTTTCCTTTTTATTTCTGGGATTCTTTGGTCTGAGACCTATAAATTTTTTTTTTAAAAATGATAAAAAATTAACCACTTTTTTTCAATTTTTATTTAGTTATTGTCTAAAAAAAATTTCTGAATTGAGTTAACATTTTATTTATTGTTTATTTACTTACATAATATTATATACTATGTCAAACATATAAGATTAAACAATGGTATTTAAAAGCTATATAATCACATCGCATAGACGCTAATGGAATATTTCTTTAACTACCAATTACTAAGTCTGGTTATAGGTTGAAGACAAATATTAATTTATATAGTAGCATTATTTATTTTCTTTGTATTATAATACATAATTTCTATTATATATTATTTAAACTAAACTTGATATGAAGGAAGATTTGTGAAAAAAAAAATACTTTTTCTTGCAGTTAAAAAAGCTTGGTAAAATTCACATCGTAAAAATTACAGAAACCTAGCTCCTTTATTTTTTTAAGTTATCAGATGGACAGGCGAACGGATGGCCATGTCTAAAAAAAACCTTGCTGCCTGTGCAGGTTTTGAATCCACACTCAGTCAATAAATAAAGCATGTGACATACAACAACTCAGGCAATCATTGTAAATCTCTTAATTATTTAAAATTACGTTAACATTGCATACTTTTAGGATGAAACAATGCAATTGAATATAACTTGATAAAATATCTACTATATAGTTTTCTCAAGTCAAATACAATTTTTTAAAGTTGAACTTTAATTTCTTAATATTTTTAAAAAATAATTTATTTAAATTAAATTGTTTACTAATAGTATGAAAAATTAATAACAGAAAT
This sequence comes from Poecilobothrus nobilitatus, assembly GCA_947095535.1. NCBI lineage: Eukaryota > Metazoa > Arthropoda > Insecta > Diptera > Dolichopodidae > Poecilobothrus > Poecilobothrus nobilitatus. Next base: position 318,892,664 of record OX352772.1, on the reverse strand, counting down.
TTGACAAACTCTAAACAATTGTTTGAAATTAATTAAAAAAATGTAAAAATAACATCAACTTTTTATCATTATTATTACGTTGCTCGTTTAATAAAACAAATTTAAAAGTTATTTTTAAAATGGCAGGATCTGTCAACAAATTTTGTGCATAAAAATTTATTTTTGAGAAGACATTTTCATTTGGATTTACCAATAGTGAGTATAGTGGAAGAAAAACCAACCTATAATTTATAAAATTGAATTTCAAGTTATAAGCAAAAATCTTTGTTAATTTTTTTTCGGTTTTTGCCCAAATATTAAAATATCCCGTTCAACGTAAAACCGATTAACCTCGATATTCTATTAATAATTAATTTTTATTCAATTAGAATAACTCTAGTTTCAAATATCATTATAGATCAAGTCTTAAATAAATAAAATTAATCATTTTATGAAATACTTGATTTATTAAATGGTAAAAAACCTGAAGCAACTTTTATTTAAAGAAAAAGTTATCTTATAAATGAACTATAATAAAGCCACAAAAAAAACAGAAAATAAAGGTCATTAAAAAAATTAAAAAACTTTAACCGTAAAACATTCTTTATAATTAAAAAAATTACATAAAGGTATAATTACAAATGTAATTAAATTTTCTCATAATAAATACATTTTTAATTTCACTTAACAAAATTTTATAAATATTTTTAAATATATAATAAACTTGAAATATTATCTACGGATTATATCCATATTTGGAATAAAATAAAAAAAAAATTTAGCTGATTTTTTTTTACGCAACTACATCTTGTCTTGATATTTAGTCTTTAATGATTACAATCAAAATAATCAAAAAAATTTTTCATTTCTAAATTATATATTTTTTTAAAAAGATACAATTGTGTCTTCCTTCATCAGAATATATCTTAAGCTTTTATTTACTTAGTTAAGAATAGCAAAGAATAGCAATTCATACATGACATATTATTTAAATCTTTACATCCTTCATTTATTTATTAATATATTATTCCTACCTGAATATCTTCATTTTAACCTCCTCGTTTTTCAATTCAAATAAGATTTAAATCTCAAAGAAAAATTGCACATCTAAACTTACACAATTACACATTTCTTTCTTCTGCTCTTCTTTATATCTGTTTAAATACTAAGTTTAGAATGGCAGATATAAAAAAAAATTTTAAAAATGAATTATAGATTTTGTTTAAAAAATAAATCAATATTTTACTATAAAATTTACTAATCTTTCTTTTATCATGAAAATTTAAAAATATTATTTTTTGATTATTATTTTTTTGAAAGTAAATTTTAGTAAAATTAAATTAAAACCACTCTTTAACCCATTTTTTTTTGCTTTTTTAAGATAAACATGACATCAAAATCTGACATCTAAGTAAACATACTACACCGACAATTACAATTTCATACCTATAAAATTTTGTATGTCAATTTTAAAATTTTAAAATAGCCTGAAAAGTCTAATTGACATAAAAAAAAAATTTGATTTGAGTCTAACCAAAGTTAATGTATAAAACCCTTTTCTTTTCAAAAATTTCAATTTAATTTTTAAAATAGCTGTATTGAAATAATACAAAAGAAAATATTTTAACAATAAATTCTATACTATATGTATAAGTAACAGTAATTGAAGCTAGAGAAAATAACAAAAATATATACAAAACCTATGCAGGTGATTAATTTAAAGTATATGCATGATAATCAATTACATGAAAAAAAAAAAAAAAACAGAAAAAAATATTAACATTTATTTTAAAGTTAACTATTCTAAAAACATAGTGATATTTGACTTCAATTTTCTGAATTCCTAAAAGGAAAATAAAAAACCATTACGCGCTCCAATTAATATTTATGAACATTAGGACTGTAATTACACATTAAAGTACATAAAATTAGGAGAAAAAATTGACACTGGGAAATAAATCCATACGCAATAAAGCCATAATGGTCTTGTTTCGCTTTTAAATGAAAAATAAAGCATATATCACCGAGTTTTTCGAGTATAGCTTTATTTCTTTTTCGAAATACAAAACAAATTATTGAAACAGTGATTTTGCAACAAATTCTAAAATTCCTTCTAATTATTTTTTTTACATATATGCTTAATAATAATGCATTTAGGATAGTGGGGACTGCCGCCTCCAACATCCCATTAAACAAATTATTAAAATCATGATTTTGTAACTAACTTGAAAATCCCTCCTAATACAGAATCTCACATCTACATATACATAATATATCTATTTTGGAAAGAGCGTATTTTGTAATATAAATTCACACTGCATATTACGGTAGCATTAATTCTCTTTTAGTTGTGGCATTTTTAAACTTTTGACTTATCAAATATCAAATGTGACATTATTAAACTATTCGAAAGACTGATAACACCATATATATAATGTTAATTTCTGTAAAGAAATTTTTGGCACCCAACAAAACATTTAAAATTAGAGGAACTGTGCATTATTAAAATATTGATTTTATAACCAACTCCAGCATTCCTAATTATTATTTTTTATCTGTATATCTTGAAAACAAACCATTTAAAAATGATAGGAATATCGCCGCAAACTTCCGCTGAACAAAGAACGCTAATTCTGTAACCAACGCTAAAATCTTTCTTAATTGTTTCTTGCATAGAAACATTTTAATAACAAAGAATTTAAAAAATGTTTGTATTCAATATATTTTTCATTTTCGCTTTTAAATGAGAAATTAAGGACGTTTCCGGACCTCTTGCATCTGCACTATTGATACACGCACTAAACCTACTAAATCACACTAAATTTATTCTTAAAAACTCCGAAAAGTTTTTAGTGTGTTCGAGGATACTCCCACTAAACCTGTCAAATCGCACTTTATTAGATGTCAAAATTTAGTGTTTTTTTTTACCACACTAAATATCGCAATAAAAGGTGTAAAATATAAAAAATAAGAATGATAAAAGTTAAATTTTGTAAAAAAAAAATTAAAATAAATATTCAAAGAAAAAGATAAAGTCTAACTACAATCATAAGCGCAGTAGTACGAAACAATATTACATTTAATTTATCATTATTATTGTTTTTTTTTTTAATTTAATAATTTGACAATTACAAATAGTATTTATCTGATATTGTCATAATCATCTTAAATATTGTTAAATAAAGCCGAACTAAAGTGTTTTTCTGCTGTTTTCAAAATAAATTTTACATAGAAATGTTAAAAAAATTGGCATTAAGATAATACTGATTTTACGCCTAAAAACATAGCACTGTCATAAATTTTTAAATCCAGATAAATATTTAGTGCGAAAAATAGTGCGATAAATTAGTATTATCGGAAAGTACAAGTGCGAAATTCAAGTATCAAGTGCAAGAGCGAGAAGTCCGGAAACGTCCTAAACCATACGCCAAAAAACCGGCCATAGAATCTCAACAGATTTTTCTCGAATTTACCCTTTAACTCCCGTTATCCTCATTTGTTCCATCCCTATCCCATACCATATAATCACAACTACTTCAAGTACAAAGGATTATATTCCTAGTTTGCGGTTATAGAATAAAAAATAAAAAAATATTGCATTAATTTCTCTATTTCAAAATCGAACTAAAATCATTATGACGTTATTTAATAAGGATTTATTTCACTGCCTCAAAAAAAAAAATACCATATTGTACAGTATTTTTGTTTTAACTGATTTTTTTTATTTTTTTTTTTGCTTTTTTTTCGTTGAAAATGTATTCAATCGTTAAAAAATATCGTTAAAATTCAATTGTTGTTAATATAAGAAGTTTTCTAAACTCAAATAAAAAACAAAATAATATACAAGTATGTATATTCGAATTTGCAATTGGCAAACCATACCGAATTTAGTAGGTAATAAATTTATTTTCAAAATTACTTTGATTTTTTTTTTTTTGTTATTGCAAAAATGTTTTAATATTTGTTTTTTTTTTTTTTTTTTTGTTTGTTTTGTTACTTTTGTTTTACTTTAAAAATAATCACGTTGCAATTCTTCGATTGTATTTTTGATCGATCGATAAATTTAATATATACTATACACAAATGTATATACGTATATAGGCATATTTGATATCATATATAAAAGAGACGAATATATAGTGGTTTAATCAATTTTATAATTAGAAATTCAGATATCAAAACGCACATTGAATTTTGAAAATTTTCATTAGAAAAAGATATAATATACAATATAATATCAAAACATGCATGGAATGTAATAAAATCTCAGTAAAATTCTTTTAAAATTGAAACCACTTTATAAACATCATATATGTAGGTACTATTTAGGATATATAGATACTTATTTCTAATTATTTTATTTATGTTTTTTTTTTTTTTTTTTGGTTTGTTATATATGAATGGTAGTTTAAATCTAAAATTAACTATAAAACAGTTAACTTTTTTGTCATTCACAAAACAGAGTCTTAATTTTAATTTCATTGTACCACTCATCTTGATTTCATCAATAGAAGAGCTTTCTAAGGTAATAAAAAAAAAAATATGTGAAAAATTTTATAATTAATGCTTCATGGATCTAAATACACCATTCCCACAACATTTTTTTTTTACTTTTTTTTTCAATTCAAATTAAAGATTGTCATTATTCAAAAATTAAAAATTAACGGATTTTTTTTTTTCGTTTTTAAATAAAATCACTGCTTTCGTTGTAACGGTAAAAATTTTAATTTTTATTTTAAATTAACTGTATACACTAATAGTCGAATTTGAAATGGTTTTTTTTTTTTATCCAACTCTACCAAATAAGCAGTCAATACTATCGTTTACATTTTTACAATATTAATTGCCAGGTACATGCAATCTGATTGTAATTCCAAACGATAATTTGCAATTAAAAAAAAAAAACAAAAATTAAAGCAAAAAAAAATAAAAAAATTAGACAACTTATATTAACTGCAAACTGATACTATACTATAACTTTATAAAGCTATATGTTAAAAAGTTTAATCACCAACATAATACTTGGATACTTGGATATTATGGCTAAAAACAAAAAAAAATAATAATAAAAATTGTAAAAAGGTTCAAAAATTGCAAAAAAATCAACATCTTTTTTTAAATGGTGGATTTATATAACCTGAGCATGTTTGCTTTCGATTTTAACTATTTGTAATTGTTCATTTTTTTTTTTCGAATTTTTGTATATATCTAAAGATATTTGTGTGTATTTTAAACCACTGTTATGGTGGTTTTAGATTAGATAAAATTAAAAAATATATATAAAGTCTAGAATAGGAGATATTGAAAGCTTTTTAGCACATTTCCAAAAAAATTTTGAAAAAATGTGCTTATTTCACACCGTCCGTCCGCCCCTTCGTCTGTTTCAAAACTTCTACATTATTAAAAATAGAGAAATTCAATCATATTTTTAAATGTGTATATACCTCAACTTCTGATTAACATTTTTTCAATTTAAGAACGTTATTCAACAGCTTTTTTTTTTATATTTATAAATCAATATCAAAATTATACATTATTTTTTAAATTTAATATTTAAATTTACCGTTATATGAAAAGTAAATTTTGCATGATTTTTCTACCTTCATAACTCCGCCACGCTTATATTCCCTTCATAATTCCGACACGAATTAGTATATGTTTCCACCGAAATTTTTTTAGTACAACCCGCTGTTTAAGAGTTATTAGGGCTCAAAAATTGAAAATTTTCTATTTTTAAACACCTGTAACTTAGAGTCCTTTTTAGGCACTTGTAATTAAGGTATTTTTTTTAAAAGAAAAGGCAAAAACTTAAGCTTCAACTTTATAATTTTACATGTGTTTACGGCTTTTCTTAATTATGTAGAGTTATCCTAAAATTGATGACACACACTATGAGACATTCTTTATTTTCCACATTTTTTTCTTATTATATGAAATTCTAAGAAAATTTTCAAATTTTGATGCAAGTCACAATTCTAAACAGTTTGTATTGTGTTTTAGAAAATGTGTGTATTTAAAAACCGTTGGTTTATCTTCTGCCTTCTTTTATAAATATTTTTAAAAAATTTATAAATTCTGAAATTTTAAAAATATTATTTTACCGCTATTGTTTTAGTGTGCTAGTTTGAATATTCTATATTTGATAAAATAAAACTGTTGGCCGATTAATAATTGATTTAAAAAATAAAAAATTTTTATATTGATTTAATAAAAAAATGAACATCATGTCGATTGTGGAAATTATTTTTGATTTTTTTTTTTTTACTGAATATTTAATACATGTTTTTTCAACAAAAAATTTTATTCTTATTAGTAATTTACTGTTGCAATGTTTGTTCTATAGAAAAATATAAATAAAAATAAAAAATTTAAATAATATTAAATTTAATTTCAAATAAACAATCTATAAATTGATATATAACTGACCACCAATGGTGTAGTGCGAAAGTCGCCAGTCGCCAAGATTTCGGCTTCAAACCATATGGTCAAGTCAAAACAATATAAATAAAGGTTCTATCTTTATTGGTTTTGGAGATATAATCGTCTGCGGTGGGCCCGTTCGGAAGCTTCCAAAATCTGAACCCATTTATCGAATTTCGCCAGATGCAATCCCCGCCTTACTTTCGTTACTAATAACCTTCTATATATATATATAAATTTCATCAAGATAGCTTTATTAGTTTTTGAGTTGTCGTGCAAACGGACAGACAGACTGATGGAAGGAGATCTTTAAATCAACTCAGGAAGTGACACTGATTAAAAATTTATATACATGTCCATATCTAACTTGGTTCCTTCTGGTGGTTACAAACACCATACCAAAGTTAAATATACCATATACATTCGCGATATCCTTTGGAAATTTTCATCCACCATTATAAAATGTTATGCTATTATATTTATTAATTATTATATTATTTCTATTTAACGTAACCAACTGAGCGAAAAAATCAAAATATAAAATAGTTCATAACAAAATATCAAATATTTAGAAAATTTTTGCAACAGATTTTTCACTGATTTTAATCTTCCTCCTTATTTTATTTTTTTTTTTTGAAGTCAGCATGTGATATTTTATGAACAAAATGCAACTCTCAAATATCTGAAAAATTTTGCATTTTGAGAACTTGCGCTTTTAATTTGAATATTATTCGATTATATGATTGTATAGTCATAATTTTTTATATAGTTTTACTTTTTTGTTCCTTGAATGAAAACGTTTAATTTATAAATTATTTTCTATCTAATTTTATTTATTATTTAACTATACGATATTTTTAGATACAAAAAAAACTGCAATTAAAAAAATCCCAAAACCCAAAATGAATTAAATTCTTTAAGTTTTTATCAGTAATTAGTCTATTCAGAAAAATTTGCATTTTAAATTAGTTATTTCCATCTCAAAAATATTTTTAAAACAATTTTTTTTAATTTTTGAAAACCACCATTATGAATTACTTGTTTCTTTACTTTAAAGTTTTTCTCTGCACATCTTTGCTTAATAGATATAAAAATATTTGTATCATTTTTAAGGTAAAAAATTTTATAACTTTTTTAATTTAAAAAATTTTTAACAGGAAAAAAATAATTTTTTTTTTTTTTATACGTTGCTTTTAAAAAAAAAAAATACAAAAATCTCAAAAAAAAAAAAAACAAAACAAATAAATTTTGAACTTACAATTCATTTCAAATTCCATAAAGAAAACGTTATAAAAACACCAACACCAACAAAAACTTTATAAAAACACACCAATAAATCGTTAATACCACCGTACAAACTCAAAAATAGCCCTAATTATTTTATTTTAATTTAATTTAAAAGTTGGGTATTCAAAATAGTAATAAATAAATGAACACACAAAAAAAAATCAAAATTTATATAATTTTATGTGAAATACAGTAAAATTCACAAACATTTAATCGAATTTCATGATTGACTTTTTAAGGATCATAAGGATTGACTTTTTAAGGTTATCATAATAGAATATTTTAAGCTAGACAGTTTCTTATTGAATTTTAAAAATTGTTAAAAGATAATAAAATGTAATCTTACATTTCACTATCTAGTTATATCTTGTTCTTTTTTTTTCTTTAGATTTTTATCGATTTGCAATTAAAGTATATCAAATCTGTTTTAAATCTTCAAAAAATAATGAAAATCAAAATAGAAACATATAAAACGAAAAAGAGTGTAGAATTGACTGTGTCAACTCTAGAATACTTGCGCACTTATGTTTCCATAAAATTTAACCATGTTTTACAATATTTCAAATGTCTTGCTTTATTAAGATGGTACCACGGTTTGAAGACATAAGTTTTGCCACTAAAACTTAACTTTTTTTGACAAAATTTTAGGTATCTAGGTTAATTAGACAATGAGTTACTTTCATAAAAAAGAATTGTTCAACAGCTACTCGAAACCACCTAGTAAAAGTTATTTAATCCCAAACAAGAATATAAGCACTTTTCTATATATATTTCGTCTCTTTTACAGTGTTACAGCAAATTTATTACACACTTAATAACACTCCCATTACAAGGGCACGTGATGTCACTGTGACATGAACGGCACGTGACGACGATGTGACGTGATTTTTTTTATTTATATTAAGCATTTCTTATGAATATATTCACATTTCACGGACAACAACGACATCCATGACGACGAAACGACACTGTATCGAACGTTAAAATACCCTTCCCAATGATGTGGTGTTATGAGTGAATAGGACAACGCGTGACGACAACGTCTGTTTAATATTATTTACTTTGTGAATAGAAATACGTTGCCGTCACAGATAGTGAATAGGACCACATAACAACGAACGGCAAAAGAAAAATATAATTAAGAGCGAAATTTTAAATAACGATACGGTGTTGCTACATTGTTTTTCAGTGTACATATATTTATAAATTCATACAGTTATAAAAGTACATAATATAAACGAAAATAAATATATAATATAATAACAAACAATAGATTACACATCAGAATTATTTTTTATAATATCTAGTATCAACGACTTAATAAAATTAATGAATGAACAAACTGAAACTTTAGTTTATTTTAAGAAAATTAAAAGAGACTTTCGGAATGTCTGACACTTTAATATTAAAATTAGGATAAAATTAGAAAAACTAATGTGAATTATTTATTTTTCTTAACCTTTCATAGATATTTTCATTTTCTTCGCTTTAATTTTTTTTTTAGATTTTTAATTCAAAACTAAAGCATTGTCACATTGTATAAAGCTTTTTATCTTTTAAATGTTGATTTAATTTGGTTAAATCAACATTAGACATCTTTTAACTTAGAAATCTTTTTAGTCTAACATAGCTATTCAAAATGCCAATACAATTTTTATTATTTTTTATAATGAATTTTATCTAAAGAGATTTTTTTATGTTAAAAGCATTTCAGTTTTAATTTTTTGTAGCTTTTTTTCAAAAGTTCAAATTTTATATTTCAATATCATTTGAAAAGATTTACTTGTTTTATTTAGAATTATCTTAATTTTAATATCAATTCAATTAAAAAGAATTAAATGTAGTATTCAAATAATAATAACAAAAAAAAAAAAAAACAAATTTCAACACATTTTTTTTTTTTTTATTATTAATCGTTAACGCTAACATTGTAATAGTGATTTCTTTTTCTTAAATTAAATGTACATATTATAATATTATATATAGATATTTTGTATACATTTGACAAAGAAATTTCTCCATTCACAAAATGTAATGCTGTTAATTTTAATTTATTTTTTGGTTTCTTTTTTATCATTTATTTCTTGTTTTAATTCAAAACTTTTCCGAAAAGGTGAATTCCCTTCTTTCAAAACATCTTTTGAATTTCAAATTTCTAAGATTTTTTTTACTAGGTACTTTTTTTTCTTTTGTATCTATAAATCCATGAAGAATGTTAATTTAAAATAAATTATCTTCTCCTTCAAATTATAACAGAAAAAGTGTAAGTATATATACTATAAACATAATATATAAATATGTATATATAAAAAAAAATAATAAAATAATTCTTCATTTGTCAGCGATAATAAAAGACCAAAAATTTCACCTATGGCATTGTACATTTTTATTCTTTCATTCATTTTTTTTTTTGTTTTCACTGTCTTTTTATTCAAATATATTTACAATATAATCTCTTTGAAAAAGATTTACAGATCTAATTCGACGTTTACAATATTCTTTTAACATTAAAACGTTAATGCCATAAACACAATACGGTAACGCTTTTTCAGATGTCAAAAAATAAAACTTCATGTATTTTGATTGAACGTTGACAGTTCAGATTTTTGAGAAAAAATTTTTATAAAAAAATAGATATGTCGCTGCCGGCTATCTGAATAATGAGCAACAAGAATGTTTTCAGGTTTAATTAAGCTGTCATCGTCGGTGCGAAATTTATTTACGGCGTAAATCAGAATTATTATAAAATGTCAAATATTTTTTTAAAGTAAATCTGCTTTGAGCTGCTATAAAAAGCTATAGGTTACAACAACTATAATAATAGAACTTCTCTGGGGCCGTGTATTTTTCTTAATTTCGGAACTTCGAATTTAATCGTACAGAAAATATATTATAATCGTAAATAATACAAACAATTTGTTTTTCTTCAAATTTATAAAGTAAAATATCAAATTCTTAACATTTTATGTAAATAATGTATACCAAGTAAAATTTTTATTTATTGATTACCTACTCATTCCAAGTCTATTTTATCAAAATTTATTTTTCTAGCTATTAAAAAAATTTTAGTAAATTTTAAATAGATAACTAATAAATAATATTAATACATAATTTTTATTATAATTATATTAAAGCATTTTTTTTTTTAAGAATATCCTACAGTTAACAAAATCTAATTTTATTTTTTATTTCCTACTTTTTATTTTAATACTTTATTCGTTTATATTATTCTATATTATCTTTTTACTTCCGTTTTTTTTTTTTTTTTATACTTTAATTTTGTTATTAAGTTATTTTCTGTAGAAATTTCAAAAATAAATCTTAGTCTTGTTTTTTAACCTCAGAGAGATTGAATGGAAACATACAGCGAATTTATCTCTGACAGATCAGTCTTCTTGTCACGATATTTTTGTTTAGCTGTTCTTTTCATGATTTTAATATTTTTCTTTCAACATGTTTTTATTTTCTTTTTTCTTATACATGCCTTAATTTTGTTTTGAAAAAAAAAAAAATAAAAAAAATAAAAACTGATTTTGTAATGGAAATAAAAATAATTGAATCTGATTTAGAATTTTAACAAATGATTGGGGTGGTAACTTGTAACTAAATATTCATTGAATTTTTTTCTAAAATTAAAAAAATTTAAACATTGTATAAAATTAAAAATTGAATTCTGTTTTAAGGAAGTTTAAATTTTTCATTGTAACAAAATAAGAATTCTATTTAATAATAATCTATATTTAAGTTATTAAGTAATTTAAAAATGATTTTAATCGGTCAAAAAAGATAAATTTAAATCATCCTATAAGTATGCAACAAACAAATATTTATGAGTTTTTTTATTGTATGTCAAAATATAGTTTTTTTTTCATAAGGAAATGAGAGGTCTCGGGTTCGATTCCCGGCTGGGTACAATAATTATAATATAAAAAAAAACATATATTCATATATCGCAATATGTAAATACTTTATATATCACTATATCACGTACACCCCACATTCCTACCAGGACACAGGGGTTATAGCTACTTGGCACACATTTATGTACCACGGTACCTGAATATAAATAAATAAATAAATATAGTTTTTTATTTAAAATGTGAAATTGTTTTTATAAATAAATAATATAAAATATATAAAAAAAAAGTAGGGGTAAACAAAATTAATAACAATGTTATATAAATTAATAATAGTATTTAAAACATATTGGCCAATAATTATAGTAATACTGTTTAGCTCTAAGTTATGTGTAATTTTTATTCCCTTCTCTTTATTTAATCACCCACTAAATTAATTATAAATATTTCAATTACAATATTTTATTTTTTATTTAAATTCTTTAAATTTTCATAATTTTTATAGTCCCAAAAAAATCTGGAGTTTCTGTCATTAAAAATATTTTTATTTTTTATCTGCTTGATGTTACAGTTTTCTTGCGAAAGTATTGTAAATTTAAAAAAAAGGTAGAATGTAAACCAACGGTTTTTAAAAGCGCACATTTCCAAAACTCAATACAAACTGTTTAGAATTGTGACTTTCACAAAAATTTTAAAATTTCATGTAATAATTTCATGTAACACATTTTTGAAATTTTGAGGGGCCGTAAGTCCGGAATCCTATATAACTAAGAAAAGCCGTTAACACACGTAATTATTGAACCTTTAATTTTCATGTCTTGCAGAAGTAAAATGTGTACAGGTTCCTAAGTTCCCGGGTTTTTGAAATAGCAAATTTTCAATTTTTAAGCCCTAATAGCTCATAAACAGGGGGTGGTCCAAAAAAATTTTCTGAGCAAACTTATTCTAATTCTAAAAGTTCTTTCTTGCCTCAAAATTTCAAGCTTCTATCTAAACGCGTGCCGGAGTTATGAAAGTAGAAAAATCATGTAAAATTTGGTTTTCACATAACGGTAAATTTAAATTTGCATAACGGTAAACTACATTTAAAAAAATTGTATAATTTTGATATTAATTTAATAAGTTTAAAAAAATACCTGTCGAATGACGTTTTCAGATCGGAAAAATCTTAAGCAGAACATAAGATATATGCATTTAAAAATAGGGATTTCCAAAGTTTGAGGGGCTGTAGCTCCGGTGGGGCTACATGAAAAAGTTGTTCCACAAAATTATTTTTTTTATGAGACCTACTCATGGTTAAAATTTTTTTTCTCTATTTTTAACGGTGTAGAAGTTTTGTAAACAGACGGACGGACGGACAGAGTGAAACTAATAAGCAAATTTTTTCAAAATTTTTTTGGAAATTTGCTAAAAACAAGGCTGTAGGTGAAACCTAAGATTTAAAGGCGAACATTAACCAAAAGATAATAAAAACAGTTAAGCATTATGACTTGCATTAAAATTTCTTATTTTTCCTACAATTTTATATACTGGTAAAATTGTGAAAAATCAAAAAGTACTTTCTTCCGTTTTAATGAAACTCTACATATTATTATTATGGTCTATTTTATATTTTGGTTTTTATTGAGGACATTATTGTGAGAAGTAAAATAATTTTTAATCTGATTTAACGCTTTTATAATATTACTTTTCATAAAAATTTAAAAAAAAATTGAATTATTAGTTTTATTAATTTTTATGACATAAAAATTTTATACCTTTTATATTATTACAGACTTTAATAAAAGTGCAGAAAATCTGGTAAAATTCTATTTATTTTGGTATAAAAGAATACCTTAAAAACATAACTGGTGTGTGTTTTAGTTCATCATCATCTGTTTTATCTAAACAAGACAATATTGCTTTGAACGACTTTTTTTTGTGTTTGATAGACTAGAATTCGCAATTAATTAGCTTAGTGGTCTTGTTGTACTCCACAGATGTGATTAAATATGATTTTATGCCAAATGAAATTGATTTGATATAGTATTCACTAATTTTTAGAGTTTTCATTTCGTCAAGAATGAATTTAGAATTTTTGTTTACTATTGTGATAAGCAGAACTTTCAACTTTTTTTCAACTTGTGAGATGTCTTCCTCATTCATCACCACATTTTGGATGTTTTCAGGATTATCCTTTTTTTGCAGTGGGATGTAATAATTTTGATATCCTATATCAAACATATTTTTACTGCGTTGTTCATTAAATTATGATATTGGAACAATTTTAAATTTTTTTGGTTTTTTATGACTTTTGGGCCTTATATAGCAACATTAATAGCCAACAATTTAATATTAACTTACCAATAATGAATTAAAAATTATCATTTAAAATTATAAAAAAAATCTCAAATAAAAATTTTTACTAAACTAGAAAAATATACAAAAATTATGTTAATTTTTTATTGTTAATTAATTTGTCAAAAAAATATTTATTTATTAAATAATTTTGTAAAATATCGTATATTAAATTGAAATTTCTAAAAATTAATATAATATTATATATATACTTTAATAAAAATTTTATATTTTTCTTTTATAATTTACAGAGTTATGCAACATTAACAAAAAATAATCGTGGTATAACAACATGTAGTCCATCAATAAATTCACATTATCAAAGCAGTCAGCCACCACAACCCCAACCTATGGAAGTTAGTTTATTAAATCCAAATAATCAATCGGTAACATCATCATTAAGCGAATATCGATTTCGACCCGAAGTTGTAACAACATCGAACCGAATACAGGAAAGTTGTATATAAAAAATTAAAAAAAAAAATAAATAAAAATTAATAAATTTAAAAAATATAATTAATAATAAATTAAATTAATAAAAATAATATAATAAATTATAACAAAAAAACTTTAAATTATAATTTAATCTTAAATTAATAGTATTATATTTAGAAAAAAAATAATAAATAATTTAATATTTAATTTAATAAATAATTTTCTAATTACAATATTATAGTAATCTAAAATATATAAAAAATAAAAATGTATGTAAAAAAAAAAAAAGAAATTAAGTAATTTTTTAGTATAAAAAAAGAAAAAAATTATAAAATAAATTGTAGGTATTATAAAAAAAATTTACGAAAAAAAAAACACAAATAATAAACTTACAAAAAAAAAAACAAGAACGACAAAAAACTGAACTATAGAAATCTAGTGAAAAAAAAACCCTTTAATTAGCATTAAATATTTAAAAAAAAAAAAAAAAAGTATATATTTAAGAAATAAGTAAATTGAAATTATTTATCAGAAAAAGAATATAAATTTATATTATATTTTTTAGTAATTAAGTATATAATTAGCTAATTAAATTAAATTTTAAAAATTTCTATCATATAAAATTACATATATATATATTATATATATATATGTACATTTGTGTAGAAAAAATATATGTAAATACCTAAATATATCTATAAAAAACAAAAAAAAATTAGGTGTTTATAAAAAAAAAAAAATCCGTATATATATACATATATACATTAAAATCAACAACATAAAAAAACCAAAACAAAACTAAATAAAACTAATTAAATTGAATTGAAATTAAAAAAAAAATAAAAATTAAATAAAAAAATATATTAAATCCAAAAAAAAAAAAAGAAACCGCAACAAACAATAAAATCAACACAAAAAAAAAAAATTTGTAAAATTACTTTTCCTATAATGCTATATATTATATCCCCACCCTCCAAAAAAAAAAAAAAACAAAAAATTTAATAAAGTAAAAATTTTTATCTGATATACACAAAATATTTCAACAATGATTGATTTTTTTTTTTACTTTTTATTTTTACAAAGCTTCATTTTTTGATTAATTTTATTTATTTTTTACATACCCATTTTCTTCTTTTTTTTATTAAATAAATTATTTATAAAAAAATCATTTTTTTTTACCTATTTTTATTTTTTGCTTGAAAATGAAAATGGTTGCTAAAAATGAATTAAAAAAATATTTATTTTATCGAAATTAATATCACTTATTTCAAATAATGGTTTTTTTATAATATAATTTTTATTGTATATTTAATTAATACCCAACCCTGTATTTTATTCACCTTACTTAAGAAATGTCAAAACTCTTTACAAATGCACAGTTACAAAAAAAAAAAAACAAAAACATTATGACGGAGACAAATGACAAATTAAGTCGACGTTATAATGTATGTTGTGTACGTGTTACTCATTTGTAAAATTAGTTAATTACAAATTAGCAACCGCTGGCGCCTAGTTAATATTTAAACGTGCTATAATAATAATAATAATATTAATAATAATAATAATAATAATAATATTGCTTTAGGGTTTTTATTATAAACTTCAGAAAGAAAATTAATTTAAAAAAAAAAAAAATGTAAAATTATTTTAAGGTTAATCATCATTTGTCAAGTCATAATTTATTTTTTTGTTTGTGTTTTTGGTTTTATTAATGCATTTTTTATTGCTTAAATAATTTAAGAAATTAGTCAAAATGATTAATAAATTTTTATTATTACATTTTTTTTTTTTTTTTGGTTATTTTAAACTTTAATACATATGAAATTTTCATGTTGCTTTTCAATGCATGAAATTAATATTTTTTTTTATGAATAATTTTTTTTTTTTTTATTTAAATAAGATGATCGCTTTTAAACGTTTCTGCAGTTAATGAAATATTTTATCTAAAACAATTTAATTTTTATAGCCGTATTTTTTTCTTACATATACATATATTAAGGGGATGATCTTAAATTTGTATGACCATTTTAATCAACACCTACTTTTTATAAGATTTATTCATAATTTGTAGAAATTCGAATTATGTATTCAGAAAAATTTGTGCATATTGTAAACAAAAAAAGGTTCTTAAGAATTCTAAACACTTTTTTAAATGAAATGCTATAATCACATTATAACATTTAATATAACAAAACAAAAAACGAAACATGAATAGAATGTAAACATTCAGAAAAAGATATTATGCGAAAAGTACGTTTTTGAATTTTAGTCAGCAACAAATAAATAAGTTTGAATTTTAAAACGTATAGGTATTATGTTTTACCTGTTGTTTATTTAATTTTCTGTACTTATTAAAATTAAAATCTAATTTAAAGTAAAATCTTACTTATTTCATCCATTTCAAAGAAATTCTATCTAAAAATTTACTTACATTTTGCTTAATTCTATTCAAAATTTCATTATCTTCTCTCCTCGTCTTCAAATACACCGAAATACACAAAAATACACTGCTACTGTTATTCATGTTTAATTTTTTTTCAAAATTAATTTTTAAATTATCTATTATTATTTCTTAAACATTTTGCAAAAAAAAATTTCTAAACTTTCAAGTAATTGTAAATGTCACATCCTTGACGTTTCACAGCTGATTTTAAAAACCTTTATTCTCGCATTTTGTACAATAACAAAAAAAAAAAAAAAACAGGAAGTGAAAAAGGAGAAAAGTGTGTTTAGACAAACTTATACATTTTATATAATAAACGTCAATATAAACTGATCCAAAATCAAAAAAAAAATATTCTAGAAATTAATATCTTCCAATGGAATAGTGGTTCGTTTCTAACAATTTTCGAGATATTTTTATCAAGATAAAACGCTTT
Organism: Poecilobothrus nobilitatus; assembly: GCA_947095535.1. Classification (NCBI taxonomy): domain Eukaryota; kingdom Metazoa; phylum Arthropoda; class Insecta; order Diptera; family Dolichopodidae; genus Poecilobothrus; species Poecilobothrus nobilitatus. The sequence continues at coordinate 318,875,470 of OX352772.1, read as the reverse complement.
GACTTTACATAACATAACAGAAAACTGTAATATTATATAAAATGCATTAATTAGATATAAGCAGATAAAACATATTATATCTTTATATATTTAAACTCGTCTTGTGATCCTTAGGCTTAACTAACTCGGGATCCATTATAAATGGTAATGTATTATATCCTGAAATAAAGATAACATTCATACAGAAAAGGAAATGATTCGATATGAACAATATATATGTATATAATATAAGATTAAAAAAAATAATAGGATAAAGAACAGGAAATACTTAAATTAACAAAATTAAATTAATTTTTATTTATAAAATCTAAAACATAATTATTCAATTGGATCTGCAATCAAAGTAAATAAATTGAATTAACCAATTATCAGAAAAAAAAAAAAAACACAATTAAGCAACCTAAAATTATAATTTTTTTTTTTTTTTGAAGAACATTTTAATTAATTTCCTAATTAATTAAATATTTGACAATTTTTTTCTTTTTTTTTTTTTTTTATAATATTAAATTAAAAAAAAAGTGCAATTTAAAATTATGTATTTTCATTCAAATCGTTAACTTTTAAAATATTCTGTTTTTTTTTTTTTTTAATATTAAAAAAAAAAAAACAATTGTTATTAAATTTTAAATAAAAATATGTGTCTTTAATTAAAATTTTAGCTTATAAATAAATTAACAAAAAAAAAAAAAAAAAAATGCCACGCACACATGTAAATAAAGAAACTAAATTATTTTATTCTAATTTAATTCTCTAATAAGAAAATTTCATTTATTGTATAGCATACATTTTTATTTTAATTTATTTATTCTAATTTTTTGTAAATTAAATCATTTAAATCTTTAGAATAAATTGCAAATATGGTTATAAAAAAAATACATTGATCATATTCATGTTAAAAAAAAAAAAAAAAAAAACAAACAAATAAATAAAATATCATATTGAAAATGTAAATGTATTTGTGTCATAAGATTAAAAACAAAAAAAAAAAAAATTATAAAATATTAAAAAAATATCATTGAAACTGATCCACATATATATCAATATTATTATAAAAGAAATTAAAACCATATCATTTTTAAAATAAAAAAAAATAAAAAATATAAAAATTGAAAATACAAAAAACAAAAATTTCAAATTTGAAAATTTATACCTAAAATACTTTAAAATTACATAATATTATTTTTGTTGTTTTTTGAATTGTATATTGGTAAATGATTTAATTTAATTTAAATTGTTATATAAATAAATTTTTTTTTATTCAGTACCTATGCCTAATACAATTTGGTATAAACTAATTATGGGTGAAAGCCTTTCGAGAGAAGACTTAGCAAGTTTCCTTCAAACATCAATATTCTCAATTCATTTAAATGATATATGAACACGACATCTAACCGTATTTTTAACCTGTCGCACTATTGCTATATATACATTTACATATACTCTTTCATCCATTCTTTGAATAATACCAGCTTAATATATTAAATCCGGTTTATTCTTAACCAGATTTATTAAGTCCAACTTTTTGAAATTATTTCCCACATATTATAATTCAATGCTTTTTCATCATCGTTGTTGTTAGAACAACTTTCTCATAGAATACGGATTCAAGTCATGGAGTTTTTAATTTTGTTTCGACATAAAAAATTAAATAAATCCTATAAATTCAATATATATACGTATCACAAATCTAACGCATAATGTACAGTACACAGATATGAAAAAGTTTTATTTTTAATTTAACGTTTTATTGGACCTTATGATTGAAAATGTACGGAAAATGTAAATGCTACCGAAATGTCAAAATTAACTATTGTCGTATGATTGAAAACACGCGAACGTTTTTTGCGAAATTATTTACTTGCATGATAGAAGACGTACGCCGTTACTTTGTTGTGTATAAGTGAAAAGACATGTGTTCGCGTTTTAAAAAATATTTAAAAAAAAAAAACATAATGTAAATTTTTCATTTATTTAAAATTCTTTTCAGTAAACAAAATTAAAAATTTAATTTTTTTAATTTAACTTTTCTAATGTTTTACTTTTTGTGATTTGGAGAAAAATAACAAAACAGAACGAATTCGCTGAATTCTTACGAAAGGTTTCCGTGCGTTTTCAATTATAAACCCCATTATTGTTTTATGTAATTTAACAACAACAAATACAAAATAAATGTATATTAAATTGAATTTTTATTAGATATTTTAATTATTAGTTGAAATGCCAGTTGCTTTTATTTCTATCTACAATATAGAACTCATCTTCTGATACCAGCTATCTGCAGTTCTTTATTAGAAATTATTTTTCAATTTAATATTTTTTGCCCAAACATTTCATATTTGAATTTTGATAATTATCTATATTATTTAAATCAAAAATTCATTAATTAACAAGAAATTTACAAAATTAGTATTTTAATAAAATGTTAAACAGTTTATTTTTATCGACCGCATACATTAATGTATAAGGTATGTAGGTATTGTTTTCATACTAAAAATTTGTACCCGAGATTTTGGCAAATATGCACTACTTCGGTATGGAGAAGGCTGTAAAAAATTTTTTAGCATGATGTCTGCTTGCGTATGTGTGTGTGTGTGGGTGGGTGGATACATGTGTGGGTATGTCTGTGGGCACGTGTACAGCTTAAATGACTGATCGGAATTTTTTGCAATTTCATATTGAAGGTTTTGAAGTAAATATCTCGGATTTATAAGCTTTTATAGTAAATCGGACCACCACAAGTGGTAGTTTTACCACTTTCATATTATTCTTTTGTTGATGACGTAAAATTTAAACGGTAAAATTTTTGTTGGCAGATTCAATATTATTCTTATGTTTGTTTTGTATTTGTTTACAGTTTTTATTATTTTTTACTTCTAATATTTTTGAATGAAAAAAAAATCATGTATATTACAAATAATAATGTAAATGGGTATATGAATGAATGTACATATATTTTTACGATTTCATTGCTCGTTATTGTTATTGAATAAAACAAAATGTTGTTAAATTATTAGAAGTTATTTTGCTTTGATGTACATAAATTATTATGTAAAAAATCTATAAATTTTGGCATTGTACTTTTCGTGTAGTAGCGGTCGGTCCTGTGGTGGAGATAGCAGATTTTTTTCTTTTCATTCATTAAAAGATTGTAAAGTAAACAAATATATCTTTTGATTTTAAATATTAACTTTAAAATTTATGAAGCCTAATTAGTTTTATTAAATTCAAAATATACATAATGTACATATCATTTCTTTTATATAAATATACATATATATATATATTATTTATAAAATAAATCATCCATTTCATTTTATATATTAATATCTTATTCATCTGTTACTTTATAGAAAATTTAATTTAATTTTAATTCGTATTTATATAATATACACTAACTATATTATATACATATGTACATATATACTTATACGTCAATATAATCAAGTTTAAGAATAATTTTATATTATATACACAGTTGAAATTTTTCCTAATATTTATTAATAAAAAACATTTAAATTACCATTTTTCAATTAAATAAGTTTATAAAAATTCTTGAAATTTCGAAAATTTCGAAATTTCCCCAAAGATTTTCAAAATGTTTTCTTTTTTTTTTTTTTATGATTTTGATAAAATTTTAACATTTTAATTTAAATGTATCAAATATTTAAAATATGTTTAAAATATATACGAGTATATATTTATGTAAATCAAAAGCAATTATAGGTATACAATATAAAACATTTCCCTTAAGATGATCTCACAACTATTATTTTTCTCTATTTAAAATCTGTTATACAATCATTTCTTATATTCAAAAACAAAAGTGTATATGTTATGTTATATATTATAATACCTACTATATATGTTATACATATACTGATTTAAAATCAAATATATCTGTATATTTAATTTTATTTAATGTATTCTTAGATGTCAGATAGAGAGAAAACGAAAGAAAATACAGGGAAACTAAAGTGTTGACATTAATATTGAATTCCTTTAAGAGCAATTTATTTATTTCCATTAAATTGTTTGAAATTTAAATTTTGTAAATAATTTTATGAATTTGAATTTGAAAACGATTACAATTCGAGAATTTATTAGATATAATTACAATGCATAATTGATAATAAAATATAAGGATTTAATTTGATTTATAGGTATGAAATTATATATATATATTGGTAAAAACAAAAAAAAAAATATAAAAATTCAAAAATTTCTCATAATTTAAAATTTGATATTGATATTCAAAAAAAAAGCATAAAAAAAACATAGGAAATTGTAGATTTAATATGTAAAGCAGAAATTATCTTAAAGCATAGAAATTAGTTTTGATCATTGCTGTGCTAAATAACCTTTTTTCAATTTAAATGAAGACTTTTTTTTTTTGTGCCACATTTCTCTGCCACATAAATGTGAATTCACATGAAATTATACAGCCTTTCCTTTTCAGGCTTGGCTGTAAATGCCGTAAGGGGGAATAACTCTTACGACGTGTGAATAGACGACAACGTTTACTTTAAATTAATAGTTTTTCATTTTAAATGAATACATTTCTATTTTAAATGAAGAATTATTATTTCAGTAATTAATGTTAAATATAAATTTTTAATTTATGTACATATATATATATATATTTTAATTTATGTAATACATACATGTCTACTTAAATCTGATATTTATGTATATATATATGTATCAGTACGTATATATATGTATATTATATGTATTTTTTTACTGTTAACTTATATTTCAAAGTAAAATATTTTCATTTAAAGTAAAAATATCTTCACTAAAAGTAAAAACTCTTCGCTTAAAGTAAAAATAAAGCAAAGCTGAAAACAAAACTCACTTAAAGCAAAGCTCAATGTAAAAAAAAAAAAAAAAATGCATTTTGGTAAATCCTAAACTTTGTAAATTTTATTTAAAAGTAAAAAAGGTTTTTTGCAGATGTCTTCAAAACCTTATATCCAAAATGTTTTCAAAGTCTTAAATTTTCTTAGAATTTTTGTAATATAATGAATATATTAATATTTTGTAATAATTATTCTTCTAATTTAATTACAGAAGGAAGTAACCTTAGCTGCTAGCAGGGGCTAAAAATATTCAAAAATTTAAATAAAATGTTTCTCTATATCTATACTTATAAGTCACAATCTGTTTCAATTATAGATTGAAAGACTTATAAATATGTGTGTATGTATATTGAATAATTTACTGTTATACCGATTTGACATTAATAGGACTTATTTGTTTTAACCCTTTTTTATTATTTTTTTATAATATATTTTTTAATTATGACGTATAATATATATATATATATATATCATTTATTATATATTAACAAAAAAAAATGGTTTTACGTAATTCTGACAAAAGCGGAGGCTAGCACGTAAAACAAAAATAAAAAAAAACTCAGACAATATAGTAAAATAAAAAAAAATAAATAAGCTAACTATTTTCGGCCTTAAAAAATACTGCCAAAATAAAAGAAAATTAGTTAAAACTTACTGTTTTCAGCTATATTCTTGACAGAATATTTCAATATCAAGAGTACAACTTGGTATAACATTCAAACCTATATTAGACTTGTAATACGTATCACAAAAATTTCTCATTGAATTGAGGTTTGAATTATGGAACTTTTAAAAGAAAACTTGTTAAAGTTTTATAGTTTGAATATTTGTTAGTTACAAATTTTGGTGGTTTGAGTCACAAGTTTAACATGATATAGATATTGTTAATTGATGCAAAATACATTTTTAATTTTTTATCATCACATCCTATTGAAAAAAATTTAATAAGTCAATTATTATTGTTTCCATTGTTAGTTGTTCAATATTGATAGTAACATTTACAGACAAAATAAAAACTATTGTTTTACGCATCTTAAAAGAATCGAATTTATCTAAACAAAAAAATCATTTACCATTAACAAATATCCAAAAAAAAAAAAAAAAATTATCTTATTTTGTTCATCACAAATTCATTCAACTGTCATTAAAAAATTATTATATTTTATATTTTTCAATATACCATGTATGTACTTTATTATATAAGACTAAAATTGTAATAAATATTTATTTATTCATAAATAATTTTTCTTTTTCTTATATATATATATATATATATATTTTATTTATAATTTAAAATAGTTTTAAAAAAAAAAATGAATGTGAAAAATTTTGTAAATAGAAAAAAAAAAAAAAAAAAAACTCTTTTAGTAGTTAATGGAAAAAAGTATTTAAAAAAAGATAATAAGAAAATATACATATACTATGAAATATATATATAGATATATATATATATCATGTATATATATATAATTTGTTTTATATAAAATAAAGAAAATCTTAAAAAATTATAAATTTCTTTGGTTTCATTTTACTTTTTTTTTAATTCAGATTCATTCGTAATAAGAAACGTATTGATTAAAAATGTTCCCTTATCTAATGACGTCAAAAAGAAAAGAAAATGTCATTATACCAATTACTGTTAAAATTAAAAAATCTTCAATCGACAAAAACGGCAATTTTCGATTTCATAACAAAGGAAAATTTAAAAACAACTCTAAACAAAAGCCTAACAATATTAAAATACAACTTAATGCTATTCTAAGACAAAATTATGTAGCTAAATTTTTAAAGATAGCAAAAATAATTATGGTACTTAAAATATAGAAAAGCCTGTAAACGAATTCAAATCTTACAGACGGATTTTTCTCTTTCAGATAATATTAAAGCTTTTTGAAGAACTATTATTAAAAAGAATGAAACCGTTAATAGAAAATAAAATTTTAGAAGAAAAAGTATTATGCTCTACAATCTTTCAAAATTTAACTCAGGCATTTGATAAAGATTAAAATCAAGGTTTATAATTGTTTTAATTAATAAACTAAGATTTAATTTATAAACTAAGATAATTATTAGATAAAACATAACATTTAGATACTCTCATCATATATTTATTAATAAGTTGTTTCAAATTAAACAAATTTGAAAAATTATAATGAAGAATTTCCTAATATTTTTTCACACACCTTCTTTAATTTCACACTTAGAGAAATTAAAGAAGATGTGTCTCAAAATAGTATCTTATTGATAGTATCTAACCGTAATTAGAAAATATAACTATAGCTATATTTGCTAACGATACAGCGATATTGCGAGTATGATTTAATAAAAACGAGGCTGCATATAAATAACAAAAGAAAGTGATTAACTCTTTCTTTAAATTTTCTACTTTTAGAATAAAATGTAGGAAATTAAGTTTAATGAACTTGGACATAAATGTAAAAGTTAAGTAAACATACACTTAAAGTATCAAAACTTCAAAACTCTGCTTATGACAATTAAAGGCATAAAAGAACTAGGTTTCAAAAATTAGCGATAAAAGCAGTTAATCTTCATGAAGTTCTGCAGTTCCAGTAGATCTATAAGAGTTAGCGTATAAGTTATGATTGATCTGTCAAACTAGTTTTAATAGTTCAAGGCAGGACTATTATTGTTAGTGCGTTAAAGTTCAACTAACTGCATTGCGTACAGTATTTTTTGATGATTATCACCATCCTTACGCAAAGAGAAATGGCTAAAATTCCTTTTATTTTTATGATATAAAAAATCAGATCATTTTTTTTTTTTTTCTTGTTATTAATACATTTTTTTTATCCTATTTAGAATGAAAGTAAAAAATTTTTAAAAAGTATTTTGTGGGGTTATTTTGTCACAAAAAAAAAAATGCTTTAAATTTTATATTTTTTTTTAATTTTGGTCCAAATTTCATATATGGAACAAAATGGAATTTGTCATACTACTCAAGTTAATTTATAACAATTAACGACATTTGTTTTTCTCTCTGAAATTAACACGAAACTAGTCAGCTAGACTTTTGTACTTTGAAGCCAAATTTACCTTACATAAATTGTAAGCTAATTGGTTATCACGCAGTCTGCAGCGCAACAATTAGTACATTCAACAATTATTTTTTCGTCGTATCATAAAATTTCGCACCGGGAAAAAACGAGCCCATCACATTTTGTTTAATTTATTTTTGTTTTTTTGAATATGAATTCTACATTAACCCAAAATAAATTAAATATTAAAATTTCCAAGATATTTATATAACAAGTTTATTAAAATTTTATTTGCTATTTTATACTCGCATGAACGAAGTTGAAAGGTAAAGAAAATATATCATTAGATTTGTGACACATTAAAGGAGATAAAAAAAAAATAGAAAAGTCTTTATATTCTTGCTTTTCTTTCGAATTAGGGATTTGATTCTGAGTCGATTTAGTAATGGGCGACTGTCGAGTTTACGGTAATTCAAAATCTAACAGAACGGGATTCTGAAATTTTGATCACTTTATTTTTATAATAAAACCATTTTTATTATTTAAATGGAAGTAGTTCAACGGTTTCGAGTAACAGTCATATAACTTATCTTTATATATGTGCATAATTTACTGATTATATAAGCTGGTATTTAAAATTTTATGCTAAGTTTTATGCAAAAGATTTCAGAAAAATTTGATTAGTCCAGATTCGGATAACTCATATGCTCATATGGGTATATGCCCATATACTGGTACTTTAAAAAGTTAGACATTTTGAAAAAGAGGAAAAGAGAATCAAATTTTATGGCAAGAATTTCTGTAAAATTAGTTTTTTTGGTGCAGCGGGGTCGAGTAGCTTTTATACAACATCAATTTTTCTAATTAAAAACAGTATATAATATTTACATGTTCGTACGGTTATCATGTCAACTGTACATTATCTAATCTACTCTACACTCTTCCCCATTTCTTCTACTTTCGAAATATATAATGTAATTTTCAGAAAGCAATCTAATGAAAAGTATTTTAAATTTATTATTTTTGAATAGCAAATAATATAATTAAACAACTTTTTCAATAACAAGGAGAAAATGATTTACTTACCATTCATATAGAAATAAAAAACATTCAAATTTCAATATAAAAATTGTAAATTTTTTTTATAAAAATTTGAAATGAAAAAATAAAAAAAATTATTTAAAGATTTTAGCATGAACAGGATATTTCAATTTTATGGATTGGCAGACATCAGATTTCCTATTTTTTTCTCTATTAACAGTTCTTTTTATTAGATTTTTAATAACTTCATTATTTAATGCCTGCCTTGCCTGTCTAACACTTTCTTTCATCTTTTCCAATTTATTTAATTTTTTTTTTTGCTTTAGTTTTTGATTGCACCATATTGAAATACAATTACAAGCGTCAATTGAGGAATTCCTTAGGAAAAAAAAAAAAAAAAAAAAACATACACAATGTAATGTTATATATTTGTTTGTGTAAAATATCGAGAATAGTATTAAAGTATAGTAAACAAAAAAAATATACCTATGTTTCAAAAACTTGAATATGTCATCATTATGATGAATAGAATATAAAATATCATATTTTATATACTATTCATGATAATAATATAATATAACTGAAATTAAACAAAAGCAAATTTTTAATAAAGGCGGGTAAACAATAATGAATAAAAAATTTAAATTAAGGTTTTAATAACTGTCAAATAACTGTCAAATGAAGTAATTAATAGAAATTGTTAAACCAAAAATGTCTAATAAATAATGCAGCAAATTTATGAAACTCAACTTTCTGACTTAGTCAATTAAATATGAACCTTTATTAATTTGTTTTAATAATTCCTCTAACAAACTATTATCTTGAAAAGTAGGCCTTCTATGAGAAGGAGGAAGTCTTAGCATAAAATGTATCGTAATTTGACTTTTGACATGTTAAAGTATTCATTTATAAGTTAAAAGAATATACTTATGACGAATATCTCAATAATATTTTTCGTACATTCTTGCAGTCCATGTCTCAATAGCATTTTTCACATATACGTACATTCATTTTGAAATTTTACATGTAAAATTGTTTCTGAACATTATTTTATTTAATACAATTCCAGTAAATAATACTTTTCAAATACAAAAAAAAAAAATTTAAAGTATAGGTACGGAAATTTTTTTTTAATTACTTTTTAACACTAAAAGTAATTAAATTGGTTTTGACATTTAAAATTTTGAATTTAAAAAAATTATCTTTTTTAATAACTAAAATTTTTTTAGATTAATAAATTCTAAACTGAGGTCTCGGTGGCTTAGTGCGTAAGAGCGTATGAAATAAAAAAGGAAAGGCTGAGTAACATTTATGTGATAGGAGTATAATGTAAAAAAAAAAATTCTTGGTTTCGAAAAGATTTAAATATAAAACGTTATAATTGCAAGTAAGTTTTTTACGCTTATATAGATACTTCTTTTCGTTTCAATTAAAATATTTTTAGAAAATCTATCGAGTGTCCTTTGTAAACAATGTAGATCCAATTTAATTCAACGAAAGGAAAGAAAATCATTTAAATTTTTTTTTCATACCTATTTTAATTATTTTTGAAATCGATTTTCTCGACTACTTATTTGACGATACAATTTCTATTATTTTTTGTTTTCTTTTTTTTTATTTCGTTGTGCTTCAATAGGGTCTACATAGTTTATTATTTCATAAAATCACAGATCGTTAAATTTTTTTTTTAATGGTTATTTTCCTTTCAATAACAACATATTGAACATACTTGCATATACTATAATATGTTATAATGTACAGAGTACAGACAGACCAAGAATGTAATGAACACTCTTTTGTAAACTACAAAATACTTTTTTTTTCTTTTTATTACACACATTGGGGCCTCGGTGGCCTAGTAGGTAAGAGCGTATTAAATACGCTGTAAACACCGAGAGGGAGTGTGGATTCGAATCCCACACACGTCGTAAGAGTTATTCCCCCTTACGACACTTACAGCCACGCCTGAACTGGAAAGGCTGTGTAATTTCCTGTCCACATTTATGTGGCAGAGAAATGCATTTAAAAAAAAAAAAAAAAATTACATACATACATATATAATAGATAATTAAATTTCTCAACATTTTTTTTAATGCACTTTTCTGCCACATAAAGACGTGGCTGTAAATGTCGTAAGGGGGAATAACTCTTACGACGTATGTGGGATTCCAACCCAAAACTCCTTGGTGTTTTCAGCGTATTTTATACGCTCTTACCCATTAGGCCATCCACTAGGCCCCATTTCTCAGAAAATTAGGAAAATAAAACAATTATTTTATGGATTTTACCCATTTTAATAAATAAGTTATGTCAAATTTCATAAAATAAAATGAGCAATAATAAAAAGCAAAGCAGAAAATGCGTAGAGAGAAGAGACGTACGTACCGTTACTACGGTTTACAGCTCAGTTATATTCAAGGTAGAATTTATTGTATATTTAAAGAAATACTCAAGGTAGGTTTTTCTATAATTAAGAAAACCAATTAAAAACTTAACTGAAAACCGAAATTAAAAACCGGTTTTTGAAATTTTCCTAGTTTTTATATGCCCTAATTATTATAGATCTATCTTTAAACATGTTTTTAAGTTTCTGTATTTTTCGATTAGTTTTATACTTCCCAGATGATTTTTATACAATATCATTAAAGTAAAAAAGACTAATCGAAAGTTTTAACTAGTAATTGTTTAATTAATTCAACACCTACATGTCTACTGAAGAGTTTAGGACAAAACTCCTAACATTAAAAAATTGCGAACTTTTCAAAATTATTAACTTTTTGTGATGGTATTATAATTAAACTTGCTGTAGATTTTTATGGTGTTAGATTTTTATTTTAGAAACATGCAGTTTAAAAAATGTTAAAAAAAAGAAAATTATTCTGAGTTTCATAATTCAGTCCTGAATACAAAAAGCAAGATCTAAATTCTACACGATAAAATATTTTAAAGTTAAAAAAAAAAAGATTTTTTCCAAAATGAACCCTTTTTTTTTTTTTTTTTTGATGATTACAGAATCTTAAATCTTATTGTAACAAGGATTTCGTAAATATATATCTGTACTAATAATATATAATTTGAAAATGCAAATTGGTCATTTCATCCAATAGCTGCCATGGTAATATAGTGAACCGCTAAATTTTATAATAATTTTTAAAAATATGTGAGTATATAAAATAATTTTCGTCTATCTGTAAATTACAATAGTATAAAGAAAATAACAAAATGTGCACATTAAATAGTTAACATTGTTATTAAAATTACAATTTTATATTATATTAAATGCAAGTATGGATGTACAAAAATATGCACATATACAACGAAGATGATTTTTTTTTATTTTTGGTGAACTTTATTTTATTTATTGAATCAAATATGTTGTTTATATATACCTTGAACCTATAGGATTATATAATTGTATGTAAATACATTCAAAATAAAAAAAAATTAAAAAAAAAAAATTAACTGAAAAATATTGTAAACTTACACATTTCATGAATTTTTCTCAGTTGCCGCTCTAACCAAGTGGATGTTAAAAAAAAAACAAAAAAGGAATTTGGAAAAAAACAAATGCAATGAAAAAAAAAAAAACATTTTGAATGTGCACATAATTGCCACAAATTGTTAGTTTTGTTTATTTTTTAATAACAAATAAAGATTAATTATGCAATTAAAATGCATATTGAAAAATTTTTTAATAATTTTTCGTTGCATATTCTGTTGAAATAATATTATTATGTGATTGCATAATGTAAGTACTTAAAAATACATATGCATATGTATATGTGTATTATAAGTATTATTTAAATCATTATTATTAAGTTGTAAATTTTTCTTTCAATTATTGTTATACTAAATTTTTAATTGTTTATGTTTGTTTTTTAATAAAAATTAATTATAAATCTTTTTTTTTTTTATTAAAAAAATTTATGTTTACTGGGTTTTTAAAACTATTTTATTTATGTTTAAACTATAGAAGTATAAATACTAGACAAAAAACGTTTTAAACTAATTTATATAGATGTACATATTGCATTTTGAATTTTTTTGATTTTAATTAAAAAAATATTTTGAATGATACAAAAATATTTTGTTATATCTGCACTTAACATACACTTTTTCACCTCTTTTTACGTTTTTAGCACATTTCGAAAAAAAATTTGAAAAAATGCTTGTTAGTTTCACTCTGTCCTTCCGTCCGTCCGTCTGTTTACAAAACTTCTACACCGTTAAAGATAGAGAAAAAAAATTTTAACCATGAGTAGGTCTCATAAAAAAAATAATTTTGTGGAACAACTTTTTCATGTAGCCCCATCATCCATTACGGAGCTACAGCCCCTCAAACTTTGAAAAAGCCCTATTTTTAAATGCATATATCTTATGTTCTGGTATTTTTACAGGTATTTTTTTTAACTTTGTAAACTAATATTAAAATTACACAATTTTTTTAAATTTAGTATTTAAATTTACCGTTATATGAAAACCAAATTTTGCATGATTTTTCTATTTTTATAACTCCCGCACGCTTTTAGAGAGAGGCTTGAAATTTTGAGGCAAGAAAGAACTTTTAGCATATTATTTTATTTTCACACATTTTCTTATTACAAAAAATTTCTTAAATTTTCAAATTTTTGTGCAAGTCATAGTTCTTAACAGTTTGTATTGTGTTTTGGAAATGTGCGCTTTTAAAAATCGTTGTTTTATATTCCACCTTGTTTTTTTATTTCTATTGATTTATTTAATTCTATTATTATTTTAATGCATTAAAAAAAAATGTTAATGGTATCGGGTATAAAATTTTTCAATATCGTGTTTTTGAAATATATATATACAAATGGTCGTCTGTATTGGTTTTAAGATAAAACCAATTTGACAGTTCATTTGACATTTCAAATTTATTAACATATTAAAATTTAAAATTCATTATAATAATATTATAAACAAGGTTAATTCCATTTTGAGTTTTGTTAAACGTTGGTCCAAGGAATTTTCAGATTTGTAAGTTCTTAAATCGTTGTATACTTGTCTCATAAGGCCAAACTTAGAATTGGCAAATGAAGGTTGGTCATCGTTTTATTTGGTAACACATTGATATAGGTTTGAAGCAATACAGAAAAAATTTCTTAGATTTGCTTTACGCCACTTTCGATTGGCTGGTTAATTGTATTATCTTACCATTTTCAATACAAAGATTGTCAATTGTAATTGTAATTGAGGCAGTACAGAAAAAATGTCTTATATTGGCTCTATTATTATACTATCATTTTCATTACAGAGATTTTCAAAAGTAATATAACATTTACTTTTATTTCTATAGTAATATAATTATTAGAAATATTTAACATCTTCACTCTTTTAATTTATTCAAGATCATTACCATACTTATAGGATTAATTATTAGAACAAATATTCGGCAAATTCCAAACTATTAATAGAATGATTTTATGATAGGTAATAAACATAAACTTAACATTCTATCAAAACATTCACAAAATCAAAAATCATTCAATAGCAACGCCAAAACTCCAAATAAAATTTATCCGATTGTAACAACCGTATCACCTGTCAAATGGAAGTAGATTTTACATAAAATTGAGTTTTATTGCTTATATAATTTTCACAATGAACTGATAACTTATTGTTTAAAAAGGTCGTTAAAATCTCGTTTCATAATATCTTGTATTTTTCTTTCTCTTTATCTTTACCTCTCTTCTATGCTAATATCTTTATTTCTCTTATGCTTTTTCAAAAAATAAAAAAAAAATTAAAAAAACGTGATTATAAGATACGTACATTTGTAAAATCGTATCCAACCCGCAATTTGCATGTAAAGAAATAATTAAAACGGGTTTTATATAGTTGATTCCAAAATCAGGGTTTAAATAATTTTTCAAAATACTATTTTAAATGGTTTTTCTTGAAATTATTTTAAATATTTTGTTGTTGAAATATGTATGTAAAAACATAATTATAGAAGGAATTTTACAGTTGATTATAAACAAAATCAAGGTTCAGACTCTCTTTTCAGAATATATATTTATGTATACGCGAGATTCACCAAAATTTAATTAAAGAAATAAAGTTCCAATTTAATTTAAATTTTTTTACATTTATAAAATAAAAAAAAAACTAAAAATAAAAAACAGAAAGTAGAGATTTTATGAAAAGGAGAATTAAAGAACCGAAATTTTAAAAACGAAATTATGGATAAAACGAGATTTTGAGTTACGAGAATTCCTACCTGGTCCCATTTGTTTTTCCAAATGGTCACATTTTTTTTTTAAATTAATCACTAGTCTCTATTTAATTTAATTAGTTTAAAACTTTAAAAAGAATCAGCTTTTAAATTAATTTCCAACTGATTTCTAACTGGAAATATTGACACATCCTTAAATAATTTATATTATTTTAATAAATAAAAATTGGTGAGATCCTGATTATTTTATTAAAACTTAGTCAGGTATAATTGATATGAAAAACTTTAAAACTTTATTTTGGTTTCAGTTTATTATAATTAGTTAGAGCAAAGGTTAAAATAGAGTTTTAAAAACTTAATATTAAACAGAATATTTAGTCGAATGTATAAATCTTGGGTTTGGATTCAAACCATACTTTTTTAAGAAAAAACTCATTTTTTTTACATAAATTTTGTAAGGAAATTTGTAAACTAGAACGAGCTTTTGCTAAAAAAAAGTGAGACTCTATTTCAAACTTTGTTTTATGCATGCGATCCAGTATCTGAAATCAACAGTCGAATACATAAAACTGAGCTATTGATCTCAAATCTCACATTTTCATACAAAATGTACGAGTTCAAGTTTAGTTTTTGTTGGAAAACCTGTGATTTAAGCTCAGTTTTATGCATTCGAATTCAGCCCAAAGTAACAGAAACTGAAAATAACTAATTTAACACATATTTCCACTTATAAAATCTTACAAACTCATTGACAAAATATCATATAATATTTATCATTTAATATTGCAGCAATTTATTTCACTAATTAAATTTATATCGGCTAGTTAAAAACCGTTTATATAATAAATAATTTATAATATTTACTTATATATATACTTTTAATAATTGAAACTATATGTATATATATTATTAAATTACAAAAGTCATTTCTATTTTAGAGTGAAGCAACCATAGTTTCCTAAAAACCAATTTTAAAATCATTAAAAATAAATTAATAAATTGACCACATTTCCATTCCATTTGCATATAATATAACTATATAAGATTAATTGTGTTAATTTTATATTCCGTATGCCAGGTGTCAATAATTATATGTAGATATATATGTATCTAGGGTTAAATATGTATATAATATAGTTTATATTATATTTTCGTATCTATATAGTTATACATGTAAAATAAACGTTAGAGATGTAATTTATTTGTCCTTTTTCAAAATGCACATATTTACTACAATTAAACAAAAGCATTACAATTTATTTATATGAAAAATATGCAATATAATATACAAATTATGCAGAACTGTATTTAAATTAAAAACCAAAATTTTAGATGATATAAACGTGGCTTTTACTTTGCTAAAAAATATTAACTATTAACAAAAATATATATACATATGCATAAATTATATAAGGTAACCCATAATAGATGAATAGTATTGTAATTAATGTTAAGAGAGGATAGTATAGAAAAGTAGTATATATAATAAAGGACATTTATATCCAACGGTTTTTAAAATATAATTGAAAATTATTTTGTACAAAAATGTGTATTATGCTTTATAATGTTTTTATATGCTATTCATAAAATTGTTCATCAATAAAATCTTGGTATTTATTTAACATTCGGTAATTTACTTGTAATATTATTATATAAAATTTTCTGCAAAGTTAAAGAGTACTTTTTGTTTGTCAAAGTCAAAGATTACTTTTTATTCGTCAAAATCAAAGAGTACTTTATGTTTGCCAGTCAAAAAGTACTCTCGATAAGTTATATATTTTTCTCTTGATTTAATATCTCTTCTTCTATATACATAATAATACATTAAGAACTACACTTTCCATTTATTATGGGGCATCCATATAATATATAAATATCTGAGTAAAACTTAAATATAATATTAAAATAAATTAGAATTATTATTTTATTATATAGAAATAGCATTGCGAGAAAAAATAAAAATAAAAAAATCTTGCATTCCAATATGCTTCTAATCTCTTTCCAATAACAAAATACTTCACAAAAATATCTTATATTTTCAGTTAATGGATTCGGTTCGCTTAACGTATATTTATATGTCATTTTAATTTACTTTTCCTTTATTTTTTTTTTTTTTTTTTCCTTTTTATTATCTACATTTTTCTATTATTTTTATGTTAATTTTACATTAAATGCTATTTTTTTTTTTTAAATATATAATCTTTTTAAAATTATATAGGACAACAGCAGCAATAGTATTAAAAACAACGTAACAACAAACAACAAAAAAACATGTAGAGTAACACTTTACTTGCAGTCACACTACTCTTTTTTTTCTGGTACTTTATTTTACTTTTGTATAGCTACAGAAAAAAAAAAGAAAATCACATAATGGCAAACTGGTTTACCTTATATTCTAAAAACAAAAAAAAAATCCATTCATTATTACTATCCAGGAAAATTCTATATAGAATGTTTCCCATTCAGTCCAGTAACAATTATCAATTTTTTTTTTTAACAAAATTTGCGTCTATTCAATTTTTTAGTTCGAACAAACCTTAACCAAAAATATGAGGTGAGGAATTATTGAAACCAAAAGATGTAGGTTTTTAATGGTATTTAACACATTATAATATTGGCAGAGTACAAGCAATATTTACCAAAATGAAAATTATAGTAAATGGTTTTTTCCTTTTTGTTTTTTTTTTATTTTTGTTTTCGTTTTTCCAAGGATCAAAAAAAAAAACAAAAACGTAAAAAAAAAATTGTCATAAATATCAAATAGTACTGCAATTTTATATAATAGCAGCTAAATTCCAATGGTTTACTACCGGAATTATAAATATTTATATATGTATCTAAAAATAACCATATATCAGGGATTGTCTAATATTTTTT
This sequence comes from Poecilobothrus nobilitatus, assembly GCA_947095535.1. Classification (NCBI taxonomy): domain Eukaryota; kingdom Metazoa; phylum Arthropoda; class Insecta; order Diptera; family Dolichopodidae; genus Poecilobothrus; species Poecilobothrus nobilitatus. Next base: position 318,857,504 of record OX352772.1, on the reverse strand, counting down.
TTAATTGTGCATCCATCCGTTCGCACATAACTGAAAAAAAAGCTACCATTCTGAAATTATTACCATTTCATTTTATATAAAGGTAAAATATAATTTTTACCATTTCATTTTTGCTGTTAAATTTTGTACAATCCTGATTAATATGTTTCCAATGGCCTTCGTTCCAAAAATATCGGTCCTGTAGTTTCGTCCAAAAAGAGCCAAAAATTGATATATGCCTATTTAAATTAGAATGATATTAATTATTAACAAAAACTTTAAATAAAAATTGTTAAAAATGAACTGTTTGACAAAAGCATGTAAAAAAAAAAACAAGAAAAAAGTGTTTAAGAAAATGTCATTTAAATTAGTTTTTCGGTTTATTCTTTCGGGTAGCTGTTGTACAAATTTCTCAACCCAGATTACATTTCTTCAAAACTAATAGACTATAAATAAGATAAAGTTTAAAATTATTGAACTTGGGCTATAGAAATACTATGTAAATTTTTTACATATATACAGTACAGAGTTATTTTCTTTCGGTTTTGAATATTTATAAAGGGTGTATTTAGGGAACCAAAACGAACAAAAAGTTCCTCTTAATGTCTAATCCATTTCCCTCGATTCTTGAAATAATAAGACCTAAAGCTCTTGTTTGTTTTAATTTAATTTGCTTATACCTATAAAAAAAACCTATAAAAAAAACCACGTAACTAAATTAGTAAGTTTGATAAACGTGTCAGAAAACTTTCCATTTCAGCTTTCTAAGCAATGTATTCCAATATTACAAATACTTTACGTTCAAAAATAATAACCATTAAAAAAGGGAAAAAGCTAATTCCTAAGATATTTTATTCATTTCAATTTTCGTCCTTAAAGATATTGTTAAGAAGATATTGAAAGAACGAAACGATTTTATGTTTCTCTTATGGTATTTAAAGTAATAAGAGAAAAAAACGAGGAAGAATACAGTTACCTTTATCAACTCTTAGATACCCGTACGAAACGTTAGTATGTTCACAGCCTGTCACTCTGCTTACAAAATTATTTTTTTAATATTTTAGTATTTTAAAATAATTTGGGTGAATTTTATAATTTCTAGAACTATGGGTTGTACATATATTCAAACTATATGTTTATACATTCTTCAAAAGCAGATTCTAACCTTCCACATACCGATTATCAATCCAAAACTTTCTCAAATATTCTATAGTACCATTTAATACTAAGCGGTAAATGTATATTAAATTTACTTAGTACAAAATAGTAAATATAATTTTAAATATTATATTATATTTAAATATTCCATTGACAGAATAATTTCTTATAAGTACAATAAAATACATATATGTATGTAAATACGGCGCTATATAATATACATCTATACTCTTATCATTCATTCACTAGTGACATATACGATATGTAAATAAACATGATATTATATAAGTATGTATATATATCAATATCATATAAATAAAAATTCTTCAAGCAACCGTTATGTTGTTTATTTATTTACATTTTTTTGTACTACGCATTATATCCTCAACAATTTCAAATTATCGAGTAAAACAAAATGGAAAAAATTCGTTAAAGAAATTTGTTAGAAAATTTGGAAAAATCAAGTAACACTTTCGTCAATTATAAAGTAACCCTATATTATTAAAAAAAGTTGTTAACAGAAATAAGAGTATAATGTTGAAGCTTTAATTTTTGTGTATTACTTCAAAGAAATTTTAACAGGTGTTCAAGTTACAGGTGTTTAAAAATAGGAAATTTTCAGTTTTTGACTCCTTACAGCTCCTAAACAGGGGGTGATACAAAAAAAATTTCTAAAATGACTCATACTTATTTTCAAAGAACTAACTTCTGTCAAAATTTTTAAATTTCCAACTTAAACCGTTTAGAAGATAGAAGGGTTCAAGGATTTTGCAAAATTTGAGTTTCGCATAACGGTAAATTAAGACACCGTATGCCACAAATATATATTTATTGTATATATACTTTTAAAGCTAATAAAAGTAGTAATCATTTAACGTTTTCAAAAAGGAAGATATACCTTATACAACTTGTGCTATAACAATTTAAATATAGACCTTTTTTGAACCTTTGGAGAGCTGTAGCTCCGTAACGGGTAGGGCTACAAAAAAAAGTTATTAAAAATAAAATTAATATTTTTGTGAGATCTGTGAGCAATTAAAATTTCATAGCTCTATTTCAAAAAAAATGTGAGGATCTAAAAGTTAGGTGTTCGAGAGCTACCCTAAGTTTTGGTCCAAACTCAACCAAAAAAAATAGGGAACCTACAAATTACTCCCAGAATATTTTGTGTAAATTTCAAGATTCTAGCTTTCTTAGTTTTTGAGTTAGCGTGCTGACGGACGGACGGACGGACGGACATGGCTCAAAAGTCTTAGAATTTTTTTCTGATCCGATCCATACCTTTGAAGGTATATCTAGCTCGCTTATTTCGAGGTGTTACAAACGGAGGAGTAATTTTATTATACCCGATCGTATCGTACGGGTATAAATATAAGAGAAAATTTAGAACGAATAAAGCAAATCTTAAAAATTGGCTATTTTTCAAATCTTTTTTAAGTTTAAATTGCTCATAAGTCATAACATTTGACTTATTGAATACTATTTCAATAATCTGTATCAAAAATATGTATTTAAAATATGTATTAAACTTATTAATTAGTTACATAGTTTTTATGATATAAGAAAATTAAATGAAAACTTTACCGAGGAAAATAAACTCTTCCTCTTCTTCCTTTAGAACAATTTTCTATTCGTTTCAGTTTCTCAAATATGTTCTATAAGTATTCAAGAACGCATGGTTTAGTTAGTTCAACTTTATTTAAGATCTACTTTTTTCTTAAATACTGATGAACAACGAAAAACCAATACAATTTAAGACAAACAATGAATTGTAAAAAATGAATAACAGATCACAATGCATAATGAAAATTAGTTTTAAACGAGGAAGAATACAGTTGCCTTTGTCAACTCTTAGATACCCGTACGAACCGTTAGTATGTTCACAGCCTGTCACTCTGCTCACAATATAATTTTTTTAATATTTTAGTATTTTAAAATAATTTGGGTGAATTTTATAATTTCTAGAACTGTGGGTTGTACATATATTCAAACTATATGTTTATATGTACATTCTTCAAAAGCAGATTCTGACCTTTCACATAACGATTATCAATCCAAAACTTTTTCAAATATTCTATAGTACCATTTAATATTAAGCGGTAAATATATATTAAATTTACTTAGTACAAAATAGTAAATATAATTTTAAATATTATATTATATTATATTTAAATATTCCATTAACAGAATAATTTCTTATAAGTACAATAAAATACATATATGTAAGTAAATACGGCGCTATATAATATGCATATATACTCTTATCATTCATTCACTAGTGACATATACGATATGTAAATAAACATGATATTATATAAGTATGTATATATATTAATATCATATAAATAAAAATTCTTCAAGCAACCGTTATGTTGTTTATTTATTTACATTTTTATGTACTACGCATTATATCCTCAACAATTTCAAATTATCGAGTAAAACAAAATGCAAAAAATTTGTTGAAGAAATTTGTTAGAAAATTTGAAAAATATCAAGTAACACTTTCGTCAATTATAAAGTAACCCTATATTATTAAAAAAAGTTATTAACATAAAATAAGAGTATAATATTGAAGCTTTAATTTTTGTGTATTACTTCAAAAAAATTTTAACAGGTGTTCAAGTTACAGGTGTTTAAAAATAGGAAATTTTCAGTTTTTGACGCCTTACAGCTCCTAAACGGGGGGTGATACAAAAAAATTTTTGAAATGACTCATATTAATTTTCAAAGATCTAACTTCTGTCAAAATTTCAAGTTTCCAACTTAAACCGTTTAGAAGATAGAACGGTTGAAGGATTTTGCAAAATTTGAGTTTCACATAACGGTAAATTAAGACACCGTATTCCACAAATATATATTTATTGTATATATACTTTTAAAGCTAATAAAAGTAGTAATCATTTGGCGTTTTCAAAATGAAGATATACTTTATACAACTTGTGCTATAACAATTTAAATATAGAGCTTTTTTGAACCTTTGGGGAGCTGTAGCTCCGTAACGGGTGGGGCTACAAAAAAAAGTTATTAAAAATAAAATTAATATTTTTGTGAGATCTATCAGCAGTTAAAATTTCATAGCTCTATTGCAAAAAAAATGTGGGGATCTAAAAGTTTGGTGTTCGAGAGCTACCCTAAGGCTTGGTCCAAACTCAACCAAAAAAAATAGGGAACCTACAAATTACTCCCAGAATATTTTGTGTAAATTTCAAGATTCTAGCTTTCTTAGTTTTTGAGTTAGCGTGCTGACGGACGGACGGACGGACGGACGGACATGGCTCAAAAGTCTTAGAATTTTTTTCTGATCCGATCCATACCTTTGAAGGTATATCTAGCTCGCTTATTTCGAGGTGTTACAAACGGAGGAGTAATTTTATTATACCCGATCCTATCGTACGGGTATAATCAGTTAGTTTTAAAATGTAGAATACAGATATATATAATATAAAATTTTTCTCCAATAAAATCAATTTATTTTTTTTTTTAAATAAATACAAAATTTTAGGTAAGTATACAGATATAGCAAAAACAAATCAGCAAAAAACTACTTATACCAATTTAAGTCATTAACACAACTAATACTGCATATATGTATAAAGTTCAAAATTTTTTATTTAATAAGATTTCCTAATTTAAATACAATTATTCATCTTAAATTCTAACAATTTGTTAAACTGTACAACTTTACAAATTTCTCCACAAAATATTTTTTTACCAAAAAGAAAAACCACAATTTTTTTTTCTATGCAATCTTTGGATTATTTTTTTTTTTTTTTTTTTTGTCCATTTTGTTATTGGTGTGTTGTAATTTTACATTTTTTTAGTGTGTCTGCTACAATATTTAACTCTTCAAAACATTTAAAAAAAACTACTACAAGAAAAGAAAAAAAAAAGAAACAGCAAAAATCAAATAAATATAAAAATGAAAATCATAAAAGTTTAATTCATTCTCAAGTTGCTTGAGAACCAGTAAGAAAATCTTTAATAAAAACTGAAAACACTTTTTAATATTTTTGGTATATTTATATAGGAGAAAAAAAATTTTAGTGCCAATAAAATTTTATAATATTTATATTTAAATAAAAAAATTATAATAGTTATTCTAGCCAGCAAAAGGATATTATAAAATTTATATCATAATTTTTCAAACGATAAAAAAACCTTCAACCGAATCCCAGTTAAAAATTGTAGTGACAAAAAAATTCATATATTAGGTATAAAAATGTTGTATATAGTTAGGAAAATAGGAATTCATAAAAATTCACATCTTCAAGTCTTAAAATTTTACTTGGTGTGATTGTTTATCGGTGATCTTTTACATCTTAGTCTATTATTATCTCATTGCCTAATTTTAAAATCTCAAAGGTTCCAGTTATAATCAAATGATAGTTTTCAACAAAACCTATATCACTGTCATTAAAATCATCTTCGTTTGTGAATATCTGAAAAATTTATAATTATAACTTATAATTTTGAATATAAAGGAAAAAAAAACATTTGTCTTAAGTTATAATCAGAATCATGTCGGAATTTCGTTGACAGTTGACGGACGGAATTCAATAAAACAGAACAATAAAACAGTGGTGGCGGCTAACGAAAACAGCTGACAAATGAGAATTAAAACAAAAACCAAATATCAAAATTAAAAATGGAGAAAATTTTCAAAATTGTAAAAATTGTTTGAATTATTGAAACAGTAATTTCTAAAAAATTCATTTCTATAAAAGAATATTTTATTATTTCTAATATTTATCTTTCAAACTCATTACATTAGTGTCAAAAAAAAAAAAAATTGCGACCGAAAAATTAAAATTCCTTTTTTTTGCGAAAATTTCCTTTTTTTAAATGAATTTTTTTTGGAAATGTAAACTAATGAAATGTTCAGTTGCTAAGTGAAAATTTTCAAGTGTACCGTATTCTTTTTTTTAGACTGATTGTTTTATATTATTTCTGTTCCAATGAGTTGAAGTCAATTGATTTTATTTGACAATAATTTAAAAGCCCTATTCTTGCTAAAAAACTATAAATTTTGTTTTAATTTTTTCAGTTAAACCAAAAAGATTATTTTTTAATATTTAAATATAATGTGTAAACCACGTTGCATTAACGCAACAATCGCCCAAAATGAGTTAAAGCGAAATTTCTATAAATAATTGTGTTTTACGGTAGTTGGTCCAACAGGTATACTATAATGTATGATTAAATCTTTAACCTGATAAATTAATACCTACTGTTTAAAAATTAATAGAAATTACGAGAATTATCAAAATGTTTTGTAGTTAAACCAAATATAGATATTTGTACTATTCAAATATGTACTATAGATATTTTAGTTTTGATTTATTTTGATATTTTATGTATAATATATTTATGATGAATTTTTATAGAATATATTTATATTGCATAATTATTTATTGATCACAATAAATGCATATAAATAAATACAGTGTTACAATATATTGTTACACTGTAGATACAACCTATTAAGAAATTAACTTTTTGGAACAAAATTTTTGATTCGTTTGAAATCTGCATTTTTTGACTACAACTCTCAAAATTTGAAAATAACCATATATTCAACAGTAACCAAATCATTTTAATTTAAGTTCTGAATATTTTATTAAACTGAAAACGTTTAAATTATTTTTATATATAAATCTATAATATTTAGATTCAAAATTCTTAAAAATAAAGTTCAAATTTAAGTAAGACTTATAATACGAGTATTAAAATATACTTAGTTTATATTTATATAACAGCCTCACATTAAAATAACAAACTTCAGCTCTTGATTTTGATATTAAAAATGATTTTCAGGAAGCCCCGGACCACCAACGACAGCAATTATTCCCCAAATATTGTTGGTGTTATTCCACCAGTATAAATTATACCATTACCGGAATTTGGTAGGACATAATTTCCTAATCAAAATTTTGAAGTTTATGGCTCACCTAAAGTTGAAGGGGAATATATCTCACTGACTATGAGACATAACATAACAAAAAAGTTTAAGGTTTAACCCAACAAACTTTGAACTACATAACCCAACAAACTTTGAACTTTATGTGAGGAAAATAATTAGGAGAGATTTAGAATTGGTTTCAAAATCAGGATTTCAATAATTTTTTTATCGGCAAGCCCACTATTTGATAAGCTTTGCAGTTAAAGTATTTATGTGAGAAAAATAATTAGAAAGATATTAATAATGAGCTAGAAAGCGACGCAATCACCCAAAGTCCTAATTATTTTTCTAACATAAATGTTTTAACTACAAAGCTTTTGAAATACCGAGGGCTTCCACTCTCCGACCATCGCTAAACATTTTATTAAAATCCTGATTTTGAAACCAATTCTGGAATCCCTCTTAATTATTTGTTTATCTAACAGAATGTATTGGTTGGATACATGATTTTTCTTTATTTAAGATTTTTTTAGGTCGTCATATTATTCTAAATTAAGATTTTTTGTCCTACTTTGGTGGGTCATAACATCAAAACACAACAAAAATTGTTAATTGTCCCATCAATTTAAAAGTATTGTGACTCACTGATAATGAGAAGTTATTCCCAAATTTAGTATACACTTCATGTTCCATAGCTGGTGGGATATAAGACCCAAGGGTATTATGATCCGGTGCCTCATAGCACTTCGCCAAAGAAAAGACATAAGCAAATGGCAAATTATGAACATGTCATAAGAGACATTCAACTCTCTGTGATTGACAATAAAACTGTATCAATCCTATAAAAGTTATAAAAATCCTACATTACCAAAACACACATTACCATAAGCTTTGGATTTTAGATCAACGGAATTTTAAGAAAAAGAAAAAAAACATCGTGGTACCTTTATACATAATACTATTGTAACTATCAAACTATGTACATTTATAGATATTCTAAATCCTTTTCTAGATCTGTCTATTTCACTATTCTTATGAAGTATTACTATTGGAAAACCTAAAATTTAATACAATACAAAAATAAAATTTTATTAGATAAAATTACAAAATATATAATATATTTTTTTGCGAAACATTATAAATTTTTTTTTTTTTTTGTACATTTTGATATAATATTTCCCTACAACATATGACTTTCATATGATATTTGTTCCATATCTTCAGATATACATATATTTATAAAATATCTAAATTCTAAAAGTATACAAATTTTATAAAATTTTTGGTATGTGAAAAATTTAAATTTTGGATGGAGAAAATGAAAATATTAAATTTTCTTTTTTTTTTTTGCTATTCTTTCATTTATGAAACATTTTTACATTTATATGAAAATACATTTTATAAATGCATATGTATTTTTTTTTTTTAAGGTTATGGAAATGAAGGATTTCATTTTATTAAAACGAACCAAAGAAATTCTTAGAAAAGAAAAAACAAAAACCCTATAAAAATAAATCTTATTATTAAATATTTTTGTTCTTTGTAATTTTAAGAATGTGGAGTCAAAATAAAGAAAATTTGATTTAAATAGTTCATACTGGGTCCTATTCCACATTCTATATTAAATTTGATCAAGGTCAGAATTTGAATATTTTTAAGAGAGAGAGAGAGAGAGAAAAAAGAAAATATAAAATGATGTTTAGTATTATTATAACAGAAAAAAAAAACATGTTATATTAATATGAAAGTCATATTATTAAGTGAAAAAAATAATTTTTTTCATTCATTTATTCCAAACATTTTATTATTATAACTCAAAAAAATAAAGAATTATTGTTATGTTTTTCATTAAGTGAAATTTCGTATTAAATTAAATATTTTAATTTTGTTAATGAAAAAATAACAATAATTTTATATACATATACCTAATATAAAATACGATGTACACGCCGAGGGATGGGTTTCGACGACATGTACAGGCACGACTGAAAAGAAGGAGAGGCTGTGTAATTTCTGTGTCACAGAGGAATAAACCAAAAATAAAAAAACCAACCAACCAAACAAACCAACTAAACCAGCCAACGAACAACTAAAACGCTTTTTAAAACTAAAGAATACTATACAATGGAATTTTTACACAAATACTCAGTTTAGTTTTCAGGATTAAAATATGGGACAGATATGGTTGGAGAATGAAATTTGAGGAATTTATGAATGTATGGTAAGATTTGAAGGAAATATAAAACCTTCAAAGAAAAATTTTTTTGAAGGTTGTTAAAAAATTCTCATATAGATTTCAATCTTTAAGCGAATCTCTTTTAGGAAATCTAACTTAGTATAATGACTGGTTACCGTTATATAATTATTTTCTTCTTTTTTTTTACATATGATATTACGATAAAAGAAGATTACGATCAGAAAAAGATCGCTAATTCACATTATCACTATTATATTCTGTATCATTATCTATTTATCCATTAGATAATATAAATTGGTTTATATAGTTAAGTTAGGTTTAAAGCAATATGACATTATTTCGGTTATATTTCAGATTATATTTTGGTTTTTTTTTCTTTTAACTTTTTTCTATCTAAGTCCTTACATATTATTAGAGATTTCAAAAGTGCTGTTCTTTACATACATTCTTATTGATAATTGATGAAACTTTTACACAAATATACAGTTTAGTTTTTGGGACAAAAATGTTTGAAGAATATGTTTGGGGAATGAATTTTGAAGAATTTACAAGTGGGGCGAAAAATTTGAAGAAAAAATGAAGACTTCAAGAGAAAGTTTTTAAATGCTTCAACTCTTCAAACCTAGTTGAATAGTTGTTAAAGTTTACTACCAACACTTGGGAAATTTTTTTTGAAAAAATATTTTGAATACCGGATAGAACATAAGGTATTCCTTTTTAAAGCAATGTTATTGGAGTACACAACTTTTTTTTAACATTCTTCTTCTAATTAATTCCACTGTTAAATTTAAAAATGAGGTTTTTATTAATATTTTTTAACTTCGAAAATTTAATTATGAAAAACATTGGCTCAAATGAGGTTAAAGATGATACTAATGACTAATGAATAATTCAGTACCTTTGCATTTAGAATAAGGTCAATTTTTGTTTCCAATCGATTTTTGATCATAAATATTTCAATTTCAGTGATTGACCTTAAAATAAAATTACAAGATTTAAAAATGGTGATAATTTTGTGACTATACATTTTTGGAGAGCTCTGTCTAACAATTTTCGTCATTAAATAAACCCAAGAATATATTTCATAACCTTACAATATAAACTGCAAAATACTCTGTAATATCAGCTATATTTACAAGCATATTCTGCAAGACGACTTATACGAAGAATATCACTGGCCTGGCATGATGTTTTGTTATTCTTTTAGACTGAAAAGTAATTATGTCTAGTATTTTTGAAAAACTTTTTCTACGAAGCGATAGTCATTTTATATCACTTGTGTTCCTTATGCATATATATCCTTAATATTGAAGCAAGTGTACCTAAATTTTTTATAGAAATTTTAAGAAAAAATTTTATGTAAAAAATATGACAAAAATTTTTAAAAATTGGTATCCTGAATATTTGTTATATTTAATTAATTTCATTAAAAATACATGTATATTATATAATTTTGGAAATGTAATATTTTAATTCAAAAAATTTCATTTTCCAATGTTTAGTGGAGATTAATTAAAAATTATTAAAGCGATCCTTAATATTTTCATCACACTATAAAATTAAATTATAATATATATAATATAATATTTACTAAATCAAACAGATTAACCATCTATCAGTTACATAATTATTTGATAAAATTATATAAGCTTTCAAATAAATTATTTTTAATCACATTAGATTATTTATTCTGAAGTATATATATACCTATTACATATTTAGAAATATTAATTTATGCAATATTTGGGTTCCCTGAAATAAAGCCAATTGACTTTATTTCATTGTCATATATGAAATAAAGCCAAAAAGCGAATTTTTAAATGTTGGCCCTTATTTCCATTTCCTAATATTTCTTTTTTAATGTGGAAACAATTGAACTGAAATTTTGTAAAAAGTAAATTTGTCATAGAATAATTTCTATAGTTATACATACATATTCCGGAAAAGGGAGAGTAAATACAAGTGGATTGGCCATGCACTTAAAAAAGATTCCTTGATAGCTAAAGAGGCCCTTGATTGGAACCCTTAAGAAAAAATCAAAGTAGGAAGACGCAGAATTACGTGGAGGAGGATAGTTTTGAACAAGATAGAGGAAGCAAAGAAAAACTGGTCTGAACTAAAAATGCTAGCACAAAATAGAGTTAAATACAGAGACTTTTTGGAGGTCCTACGCTCCCCAAGAGAGTAGAAAGGACAAAAGAATTTCTGGAAAAGGAAGTAACCCTGATTTTATAACCAAATCTAAAATACCCTCCTATGTAAAATCTCCCATATACACATATATAGAAATATTCTGGAAATTCACGTGTATTTGAACTAAATCCAAAAACGTGCATTTTGGCTTTATTTCAGGGAACCAATATTTGTATTAGGATACATGCAATAAATCTAAATGAAATAAAGCCAAGTTGCACTTTTTTTGGCTTTATTTCAAAATCACATTTGGAATAAAGCCAAAATCATAATTTCTTAATTTTCGGCTTTATTTCATTTTTAAAAATTTTTGAAAAAGAATTAAAGCCAAAATTAAAAAGAAAGTAAATAAATATTCAATATTGAAAAATAATTTAAACAAGAGATATTTAATTCCAATTCTTTTTTATTATTCATTTATTGTTTCAATTATTCAATTGCAGTTATTTTTTAATATTATTGTTTGTTTTCACAAAAACGAGTTCTGTATATAGCAGCTGCCTTTGAATACAAAAAGAGAAATACCGCTTTTTCCAAAATAATTTTGGTATGCTATTGTATCCCATTGTTAGTGACCCATACCACTACTAACAGATGATTTTCATAGGATTTTGAATTACGTAGGAAAATCTATAAAGACTACCACCGAGTGGTTTGATCGCGGTGTTAGCATTCTCCACGTCAACGCGTGGTGCTGATTAAAATATGGAAAATATAGTATTCTCTTTTCCAGAATATATTTATATGTGAGATTCTGGATTAGAAGATATGTAAGAATGGGATTCAAAATGAGGGTATTCCCCTCGTCCGGAATATTTATATATATATTGCGAGATTCTAAATTAGCGGGAATTTAAAGTTGAATTCGAACATGTATATACATATATATATAAGTATTTTACAAAAAAGAGAATAATCTGATTTTGAATACAACTAAAAAATACCCTCTAATTCAGAAGATCGCACGACACTTCACCAAATTGCAGGCAAATAAAAAAAATAAGTCATATTCGATTTCCATTTTATGACATAGCTTCTAATTATCAAAATTAAATAAAGCCAATTGGCTTCATTTCTTTTTTAAAAAACCGAGAACAAAAAAATCCCGATTTTGGTTTTATTGCAAATGTAATATTGAAATAAAGTCAATTAGCCTTATTTCTTTTGGCTTTATTGCATTTACCGTAGGTATTATTGCTTATTTGCTTTCTTTCAATCTCAATAATAATTCTATATATGTACGAGTATATACATATTTTACAAATATAATAAAGATTTAGGGTACGTTCATTTTAGATGCATGCATCCGCTGAAATTTACATAAAATAACCAAAATTTATAATAGGTGTAGGTAAAATATAGATACATTTATATAACAAACAGGAATAATATAAAACGAAATAAAATATTAATGGCAAGTATTGGTTTGCAGTTGCAGATTAAAAATTGAAGATTAAAAACCTAAAAGAAAATCGACCTGAAATATGGTGTTAATTTTGAATGCACAAATTCCTTAAAAAAAAAAAGGTGACAGATTTTATTAATAATATTTTCGAAAGCAAGTTTTTTAAATTTCAACAATCATATACAATGTTATATACATATCTGGTTTTTTTATAACTTCAAAATAATCCTTTATTTACTATAATATTACGTGTATGTGATGTTATAAAGGTACATAATAACTTTGCCATCACGTTTGTGGCATCTTACAGGAGACCATATTGGTTTGAAAAATTATATATATTATTGTTCAAAATTAAATTCTGTATCAATTTAAATGAGTATGGCCGTCCGTCCACACAATAACTCTAAAACTAATAGAGATAAAACTTTGAAATTTTTACCATTTCATTTTTAGGCAAATGACAGTTTCGCTATTAAAATATAAATATAACAAGTTTGGCCGACGGGGTCGAGTAGCAACTATCATAAACCTTTTTCTTTTATATAAGCAAAACTCAGTATTTAACCTAGAAATTTTAAATTTTTACCATAGAATGGCGTTGTTTTCTGTAAAATTTACTTAGTCTAAGGAGGCAAATTTAGAACGTTGCGAAATCTATATGCTCAAATTTTCGTATTTAAAAAAGCTAAATATCTGAAATTTTATAAAAGATCATCAAGTTTTATGAAAACAATTTTACAATTTGGTTGGCGCAATGACGTTAAGGATCTAATATACAATTCCGAAATCAATATAAATACATTTCAGTATTTTTTTGCTTTTTTTTCAGGCGATAGCCAAACTGTATAGGAAAGTATTATTTTGTAAATTGTTAAGGTAGGTTTGATAAAATGAGGGAGGAAGTGAGGGACAAAAATTGAATAAAAGCTACAAATTGGAAGATAAATTGATTGAATTATTCTATTTGAATAAGTGCTTATTGTAAAATTGATTATGGTCAATCAGACAGGAGAACATTTGACCGAAGCATTTTTCACATTTTAATATTTCTCACAATAAATTAATTTCTATAACCAGTGTTAATATCATCTTGGATTTTCCACAATGTAATTATAAGCTCTTGCTACCTCTTATATGCGGTAAGAAAGAATGAATGTATGTTGAATATATAATATTTGTTAATATTTCCGAATTGATTACTTATCACTTCAACTATTGGTTGTCTTACATTCAAAAAAGTTTTACATTGTTCTGTTACTGCTTATACAATTATTAAATATATAAACTTTTAATAATTGTTTATTTTCTTGTTGGCTTTTTTAGGGTTGATGACCAAATTTATTGAACCCCGATTTTGTAACCAACTCTAAAGTCCGTTTTATTATTTTTACATACCTATACTTATTTCAACAACTCGGTATTTAAAATAATTGTGGATTTTTTTTTTTTTGTAGATTTTGGGAGCCACCCACTTTTTTATTTAATATAAAAATTATATTTTAATTTTGTAAATTATTAAAAGGCTAAGACTAAAAGAACAGTTTCTTACATAAATTTTAACAACATAAGATAATACTCATAAAATCATAAATCATCTACTGTAATTTGTCTTAATATGCTTCAAGTTACTAAAATTAATATTTTTGTAAATTTGTATCACATTCTTAAATTAATATATAAATGTATAAAAAGTTATCTTTTTAATGTTTAAATTATACTTTTATAATTGCTATAAATAAAAAAAATGAATAGAAAAATTATAAGAATAGAATTTTTTTATATAAAAATATGGCTTCTACACTTGAATTATTAAAATATTGCTCCTGTTTACTTGTTTTTTTTATTTCAAGACAAACAATTTTTTTCTTTTTTTTTTTTCTAGATTATCATATAATTTATTTATTTATGTATTTTATTTTATTTTATTAAAATATTTTTAATTATTTTCCTTAATTTATTTTTATTTTTTTTTAACCTTTTATAGCAAACCATTATATAATTGTATGTTTTTTTTTTGTTCTTTTTATCTAAAATATCTATGAATCATTCAATCCATATTGTTTTTTGTTTTTTTATGTTTTTTTTGTTTTTCTTTTTTTTATCTTATATACTTTTTGTTTTTAAATTATTTATATTGGACTCTGTGAAGAATATAATATATTTTGTTTTACTTTAATACATAAGAAAATATTTAATTATTATTTTCCGTTATCGTTTTTCTTTTTTTTTATAGTTAAACCATAAATTTTCTTTAAGTGGCAGCATTATTTAAAATTATAATATATTCTAAAAGGATATATATATATATATATATATCCTTATAAATATATAAAAGATATATATAATTGGTAGTAAAAAATATATATAAAAATGTATAATATTGTATGTATATTATAAACAGGGTGGTCAGACTATGCGTATCAGCTTTTTAAGAAGGAAATAAGTCGTTATTTTCAAATATAAAAAAAAAATTATTAGCTAAGTCGGGGCCTGCTATTTTTTTATTGATTGTGATATTTTATATAGTATAGGAACTTTTCGATACAAATTCGGATTCTACGTCAAAAAATAAAAAACTTTTGTCTTAATAATTTTTTTTTTTTTTTTGTTTTCTAACCACAGTGGAACTTCTCTAACTCGAACTTCTCTAAGTCGAAATCTTCTTTAACTCGAACTACATTCGCTTTCCCTTGAACCCTCAAATAATTATGTTCTAAAAAGAACTCCATAACTCGAATTTCCCTAACTGGAAATTCTCCATAAATCCATAAAAAATTTACGAAATTTTTACTACAAAATTAATATTTTTTTTTATTTTGCCGCTAGAATAAGTGTATGTTATTAAAATGTTATAAATATTTTTAACGAAACAATTCAAAACTGTAACCTAATAAAATTATGTAAATGTTAATGGATTGGGGCCTCGGTGGCCTAGTGGGTAAGAGCGTATAAAATATGCTGTAAACACCGAGGGAGTGTGGGTTCGAATCCCACACATATCGTAAGAGTTATTCCCCCTTACGACATTTACAGCCACGTCTAAACAGGAAAGGTTGTATAATTTCCTGTCCACATTTAAGTGGCAGAGAAATGCAATAAAAAAAATAAAAAAAAATTGATATAGTTTCAAGTATGTCTGTATGGTTTATGTGTGTTAAAATTGGACTGGAAATAGTAAGTGAAAACTTTTAAAATTTTACGCAATTTTAAAAAGTGTCAAAATATTATTTATTTGAATCAAACTTGCGAAAATATACTTATAAAAAGTAAAAAATATATACTTATAGGTATTTAAAAATTTAATTTTTAACTGTTATATGAATTTTTTGTTTAAGGTTTTTAATATTTTTGTTTAATTTATTTATGAAATAAACGTTTTTAGAATATAATTGAACTTTTTTAATCAAATGATAGATATTTTTTTTGTTTTTATTTGTCGAAGAAATTTTCATTACCATTGCGGATTCCAGTTAAAGAAGTTCCACTGTATTTCCCTTTAAAATTAAAAATATAATACAAAAATATCTCATATTTGTCCTTATAAATTTTTGTAATTGCAACTTTTTTATGATGCATCAACATTCAGCAACATTTTTCAAATACATTTTCATATTGCAACATTATGTTGCAGCAACATTTTCATTATACATCAACATAATTTTAATTTGAAAATTAAATTACATATTAAAATTTATAAGGAAATATGAAAGATTTTTATTTTATTTTTATTAATTTTAAAAGGAAATAGTTAGTAAAGAAAAAAAAAATTATTAAGACAAAAGTTTTTTATTTGTTGATGTAGAATCCGAATTTGTATCGAAAAATACCCGTTCTCCTTTGAAAATCTCGATTTCGGTGAACTTTTTTTACATTTTAAAATAACGACTCCTACCTTTCTTGAAAAACTGATAAGCATGGACCACCCTGTATAAGTTATTTATTCTGTTGAGGATATTTTTTTGTTTTTGTTTTTTTGTTTTTCTATAGGAAAACGTATAAAAAGTAAAATGGAGAGAATATACAAAATATGAAAAATTTTTTATTTTGAATTTTTCCACAATAAAATTCTTAGAGTGGTATTGAATTGTTTATTATTATAAATATAATATATATATATATATATATATATAATGCATATATATACAAAAATATTTACATAATTATATTTATTATTATTATTTAAGAAAAATAATGCACATTACACTTCAAATGCAGTAAAACGTTAAAATAATGAAAACAATTAACAATTCCTAGAAATTTTGAAGAAAATTATCAGCATTAATTAGTTTCAAGAAGAAAATCTAAATTTACATTTTTAAATTTATTCCAAAATCAATTTATCTTTTCATAATTTAAGTTTTTAAATGTGAAAATTCTGTTTTTTTTTTCAAATCCTTTAAAAATACACATAATAAGGGGCTTAATCCTTCATGAACTGCCTCAGCACATTTATTTTTGAACTATTTTTTTAAAAGAGAATTCTAACTCCGGCTCACTGCTTCAGAATATTTAGTTCCTAAAATAAAAGTTTAAAAAAAAAATATTACTCCGCTTTTTCGGTCTTCGGTCTAAAAAAAATATTTTTTTAAGTATGAGAAATTTTAAAATAAAAATTAAAAATGACAGCAAAAAAATATAATTCTAAACTAAAAAGTTAAAAAGTTTAGAAGTTTTCAAAAAAGTTTAGAACTTTTTTGAAAATTGAGAGAGCTCAAATTTTCATATAAAAAACATGAATGCGCATAAGTTCAGAACACATTTCTGAAGCAGACAATCCAGTACAAATATCAAAGAATTTTAGATTCCGTGGACCTTTAAAACTGTGAAACTTTTCGGAAAATTAAAGCTTTATTGTTGTTTTTTTTAGTTTTTGATGAAGTCGGATCATTCAAAAATTAAAATACAATAAGAAAAATTTGAAGAATAAAAAGAATAATTAAAATATCTGACCAATAACATAGTTCGTAAGTCGCACGTTATACAGTAGAAAGGTCTCGGTTGAAAAGGAAAGGTTTCAGTAGAAAGGGAAAGGTTTCAAATCCCTCTCTGTTGAAAGTATAATATAAAATATAATTAAATAATGTAAACAAAATAAATAATCTAATTTAGTAGTTTTCAGCCACACACTACGTATTATGAATTCCGTTTCAAGCTTTGAACATCAGTAACTACATATTTTTTACGATTTTTCTACTATAAAATACTTATAGGTTTAATTATAGATATTAATAATAAAACATAAACAACACATTTCATATTTACATTACACTATTATTACAGTAGTATGGCACCTACTATAGTCAGTAGTAGTAACAAAACGTACACAACAGAATAACAAAAAAAAAAACACAAAATTATAAGAGACATGTTCACTTACTCTCTTTAAAATTGTGTATTATTTTCTCCTCTCGAGTCGACTGAACCTCAACGGCTCAACTCAACTATTCTTTGGTAATGTATATGCAATGTAGTATGTACTTTAACTTATTGCATTTATAAAGAAAAAAATTTAAAAATTGATAAAAATCATAATTTTTCACAATATGTATTGAAATTTTAAATAATGATGAATGATATTTTGATCTGATATTAATAATCAATATGTATTTAAGTATGCATTTATGTATGATCAGCCGCGGGCAGAGTCTCCTTAAAATTTAAATACATATATAATTGTTTTGGTTTTGTACTTTCCTATTAAATTGTTGCATTTATGTACGAATGTTTGTATATTATTTGAAGCGATTAGAAAACTTTTCTAATTGTATTGTATATTTTGAATTAAATTTCTTCTCATATAAGTACTTAAATTTTAGTATACAGCAATTCTTACAACCAAAATTAAATTTGAATAATTTTTTATTTTTAAATATTTTGTACCTATGTATGTCAATTTTATGCAGGGTTACCATTTGTACAATTGTGATAATATTTGTACGGTTTTCTCGCACTCTGTACCATGTACAATCTTAATAAAGGATTGTACGCCAAATATACGGTCTTTCCAGATTTTAAAGTTTTTACATTAGGGCAAGGTGTGGCTTATAAAAAAATTTAACTGAATTTTGCTCCAAACTTTGTTTGTGCATTTTTGAATGTTTTACGGATACCTATTCTGTTTTCCCCACTTACCTTTAAAACATTTATTTCGAACTCGATAAATAAATAGACATAATAGTCCTCACTCACAATACCAAATAATCTAAATATACGTACACCAACTACAGGCTCTTTAACCAATTTAATTCTGTTTTGCCGTTATTTTAAAAATAATTCCAGTTAGTGTACGAATTCGTCAAAAAATTTGATTTTGCTTTCTGATTTTTTACGGAGTGTACTTTTTTAATAAATTCTATTTTTCTGCAACAATGAAGTGGGATTCAACATAGAATTTGACTACTCATTAACAGGGGCCCCTAGTTTAATTTTAATTTAATACTTGTACTACAAACACACCTAAAAATAAAAAGTTGATTTATATATACAACACAATAAGTGATGAGCAAGTAAACTAACAACAAAACAAAATTAAGACAGAAACACATATTAATAAATTCTATATAAAATAATTTTATTTTCGAAAATCGTATGAAAATTAAAAAACGCTATTATAAATTTCATAATACCTATAAAATATTTAATTAAATATGTGTATGTGATATTCAAATCAATTGTCAATCAATTCAAATAAATTGTTAAATCATTTTGAACATTTATGAATATCAATTAGTACCAATTAGTACCAAGTGAGTCGGCTTTTTTCGAATTCTTATGCAAATCCAGTCATATTCAAGTCATAAATAATACTCATATCTACCACTTTCTCAATTTTGTACAGCTATTTATATCTAGGTGCTGCAAATAACTGCTTAGTGAAATTAATGACTGAGTTATGAATAATGAATGACTTAGTGGAAGCCCTATATGGTCTTTAAAGGTGGGAAGGGGGAGAAAAAAATGTATAACTACGAAAATAAAAATATAAAATAATAATAACAATAATAATATTTGTTTGAATTGAATTGAAATACATTTAATTAAATTCAATATAATTAATTTTCAATTTAGTTAATTTTCAATCTAATTAATTAAGACTAATTAAAATTTTTTACTATACATGTAGGTTATTGGTTTTTTTGTTTTTGATTTTTAATAAAAAACTAATTAAATTTTACTAATTAATTAAATTTTAATGAATTTTATGAAAAATAAAAAATTTAAAAATGAAATAAAAAAATATTTATTTAAAAAAAAAAGATTATTATTATGATAAAATACAATCATAACTAGATAAAAACAAATTAGCAATTAATTATAAAAAAAACGGAACAGTAAAAGAGTACATACAAATGTATTCTTAACCAATAAGCATCAAAGTTGACAATGTAGTGGTATGTATATAATATATAATCCAATCAAAGTTATTTAGATCATTTCGGCTGTAATTAAAATTGATGACTGAAAGTGACTGTAGTTAAAATCAAATCAAAAGGTGACTGTAGTTAAAATTCAAAGTATATAAAAAAACTTTGCTAGTTGTCAATTTTTATTCAAATACTCGTATTCAATTGCAATCTAAATGACTGAAATAACATAATTAGATCATTTTACTATACATATTTTGAAACATTGATACAAATCATATGAAACAACATAATCCCTAACTAATATAGTCATTAGATATCATATGATATAAATTATTATGATTTTTTATGTGTGCAATGTGCATGACATTTCATATAACTAATTTTTAATATTTTTATTTGCTGTCGTGTCATAGCCCCAAAGATTATAAGTCCATTATTGGGCTTTATCCTACATAGTGGATTATAATACCATAATTACAATTATGGTGTTATATTTAGTATGATGGGTCATAAACTCATAAGAAATTTGAGTCATACAACCGTATAAGAAATTTGAACCATAAGTAATTTGAAACCCATAAGAAATTTGAGTCATACCACCAATTGAGTCATGCCATCGTAAAGTTTCGAAAAAACAATACAATATGAACCTTGGAAGAGTTTGTTATGTATATACGAGATTTCGAATTACAAGGGATATTTTAGGAGAAAATTAGAGTATTCCTTTTATCCGGAAAATTTATATATTAGTATATGCAAAATTATGAATATGGAGAAATCCTAGAGTTGGATTCTGGGAAAACCTTCTAACCCTGATTTTGCAACCATGATTCAACATCAAGGAATTAGGCGATATTTTATAGGTCGTTAGAAAATTAGTGATTCAATAATTTTCTTAATGGGAGTTTGGAAGCGGGCATAATTTCTTTCGAGAAGGTGTGAAAGCGGGCAAACCCCCACTAAACAAATTGTTTAAACCCTGATTTTGTAACAAACTCTAAAATCCCTCCTAATTACTTATTTACAAATATATTTCAATAAAAACACATAATTTATTATTAAGCATCCTTTATATTCTTGTTATCTCGAAGAATATTTCCAATTTAATTAGTTTTGTTATTTTTTTTATACATTTCAAAAATTAAAAACTAATTGAATTATTTAAGTTATTTTTTTAAGTAGGTCATAATTCCATCAAAATCACTTTTTGTGTTTTGCCTCACTACAGATTGCATACAACACCATACCAAAAATATAGTGTTATAATCCACTATACATATGTGACTATGTGAATTATAATTGCAATGAATATTGGAAATATTATGGGATTATGACTCAGAAATGTATGGATGTATGACCCAACCGTTATATGGGTTTATAATAAACCATTGTGAGACAGATCTCTGTTATAGTCTTCTGGCCTGTGGGAGTATGACACGACACCTTTTAATTTATTATAGTTTTTTTTTTTTTAAACCTATTCTTATTATCCAACGATATTTTTCGTCTCCTTGCAAAGCTAGCAATTATTTGAGAAAAACTTGTTAAATGTTGAAAAATATTAATGTTTAAAAAAACACCATATTTATCTTTCACTAATATTATAAATAGATATTTTTTATTGATAAAAAAGCCATTTAGCATTAGCTATTTAGATATTTGTATGTATCCAAAGAAAATTCATGGTTCGAAATCCAATTCAATGGCAAATATTGGTGATGGTATTTGGTGTGTCATAAGTCTAACATGATATTGGGGTAAATTTATATTCTTAGATATTATTAGAAAAAATTCTAATAATTGAAATTTATAATACCTAATCAAATTATTCTTTCTTAATATAATTTAAAAAAGAAAGGACGAAAATAAAAAAATCATAGAATAAACAAAATAAAAAATATAAAACAACTAAAATTTATGGATACTGGATATAAAAAATAAAGCAAAAACACATATTGAATACGTCTTGGAAAATCTTTTTTGTTTTTTTTTTTTGTAAAACAATAACAATAAAAATACACAGAGAAAATGGAAAAGATACAAAATTGAGTACATTTAAAAAAATCACAAAATAACAAAAACAAAAAAAAAAGAAGAAAAAATAAAGGTTAATAAAAGTAGCAGGGAAAACTAATATAACAACAAACAACCAAATTTATAAAAAAAAGGACATTGTAACAGATATTCAATATTTACTTTTCATATTTTTTTGTTTTTTTTTTTTTTGTTTTTCTATTATTTTATCCTTTTTTTTTAATATTGTTGTAGTTGTCTTATAAATATCTTTCCTATACTTAAATATCATTTCGCATATCAGAAATAAAATCTTACTAGTTTTTAACTTTAAAATAGAAAAAAAAATAAGTGAGAACAACAAATATAAGCATATCCTAGGTACCTACTAACTATTTTACATTATACATATACAAATGGTATATTTATTAGATTTAGTATTAGTAGCATGTTATTATTGTTATTGTTATCGAATTATTACTATATAGATATATATAACAATGGCAATATATAGTAAAATAATGGTTGAAAGTATAGAAGTTGTCATCAGTCACCATTATTTCGTTTCATAAATTTTATACGAAAGAAAAAATTACTTGACCTCATCCAGTATTATAAAAAAGAGAGAATATAGAAACTGTCAACAATATAAAAGGGAATAATAGGGAAAAAAATATATTATAGTATTTTTCTTCATTTTATGTTGATCTTTTTATTTTTTCTTTTTCTTTTAAGTAAACAAACATAAATGATGAGGTATCAAATAGAGAAAACAACTGGTAAATCTAAATGATTATTCATATATTCTAAGGATATAGTTGGTGGAAAATAAGGAATCGTTTACAAAATTTACAATATTGTTTACTTTAAACATTTTATTTATTTTTAAAATATTATTATTTTTTACTAATAAAGTTGGTTAGATATGTAGATAGATAGATAGGTAAGATGATGACCTTTACAATGATGCGTAAAGGTCTCAATTAGCACTAGAATGCGCCATTTTGATCCCACTGCACTCACGTTACCTGTGTTTTGTAGTTGTTATCGATTTTATAGCCAGCCCGAGGAACTCAGATACGAAATCAATTTTTTGATTTTGTGTTTAAAAAGTTCGATAAGCTTGTGGTTCGCTATCTAGGGCCTGACATCTGCAAAGAAAGTGCTCAAGGTTTTAATTTTCGTTTACTTCTTTGCAACTCCTGCAGGAGGTGTTGTAAAGAATTCTCAGTTTGGCTGCATGTCTGCTAACTGGCCAGTGGCTTGTAATTATTGCCACTAATCTGGCGATATCCATGATAGTTACGTTAGATACGTAGATGTGGTTAAGTTTAAGACAATATTTACTTCTATCAGATTCGATTAAAGTTTATTTTTTATTTTCTGTGCTGTAATCAGTTCAAAAAGAATTATTGACTTTAAGAATTTGATACATTTTATAAGTAAATCTATTAGATTTACTTTAGAATCATTTAAAATCATTCGTCCATTTAATTTAGAATCAAAAATTTTCCAAAGTTTATTATAATATTTTGTTCTAAATCGAAAAATAATTTTTTAAATGCTGAATGATACATGCGCTGAAAACAAATAGAAAAATTTATTATTTTAGTATTCTAAAAATTATCTGCAAATTATCCGAAAAATGTAAAAGATTCTTAATTCATTCTTAATATTTTTAATGCTAAAAAGTTTTTTTTTTTTTGCTAGCATACTCATTAAATCTCATAATATCTTATATTTACTCACCTACACACATAAATTTCTACACATAAGGATAAGTCTGAACTCCTTTTTAAGCAATAATACATCATTTTGTTCCAAAACATTTGCACTTTATCATAAGAAATTATAAAGGATCTAAAAGACAAAAAAAAAAAAAAAAAAACGAAAACAAAAATGAAATTGTAGATTATAGCCATTTCTATCTTCTATTTCTTTTTTTTTTTATGTTCATTCTTAAACATAAAATTGTCCCTATCATTTCCTTGTTATTTTCTAATTTATAATCTTATATTCTATTTTTTTATTTTTATTTTGTTATCCATAAATTTACTTGTATAATGTTCACTTTTGTTTCTTTGGATCCTTTCATACATTAGTAGTAGAACAAAAAAATTAACTGAAACACACAATTTTTAAAAAAAAAAGTGTTAAATGTAATTTTTGAAACAAAGCTAAAGAAAAATAACAAAATCAAAGAAGAACAACAAGTAAATATGAAAACAAATAAACAAAATGAAAAGAGTGTGGAAAGGATAAAAGAAAACAAAAATAAAGATAAAAAGAAAAGTATATCGAGTATTAAAACGGGTGAGCGTATGAAATTTCCGAATTATAAAACCCCAAAGTTAAAATTTGACAAACTGCTAAAATTCTAAATTAATTGGATAGCAACGAATATCATACATATATGTATGAAATATAATATGTATGATCATGACCTCATTATATCCAATATATTATTTATAATATAATTATTTTGATATTGATTTATAAGGCTAAAAAAATATCCTACCGTTTGATATAGCTTTGATTATAATTATCCTACCATTATTAAAATGTCATTGTCTTTCATAAACGATGTTGAAAGTATTGTAAACAAACGGATGAACAGAGGCAACTAATAACGTTTGCAAATGTTTCAAACTTTTCTTTGTGAATTAATTAGGAGTGTGCCGTTTTTTTTGCAAATGTGCTAATTATGAAGAATTTTAGACTTCAGGAGAGTTTAGATTAAATGGGGAAAATACGAGTTATACCTTATATAGGTATATCTACAATAAGTGTACCTGTAACACTGTTTTCACATGATGTATATTGATCAATCATCAAAATTCGACACCGATTTAAAAAGTACCTAAATAATATTAAATACAAAATTTAATTTTAAAATTGGGGCCTCTATGGCCTAGTGTATAAAATACGCTGTAAACACCGACAGAGGGTGGGTTTGAATCCCATACACGTCATAAGAGTTGTTACAACCACGCCTGAGCAGGAAAGACTGTGTAATTTTCTATCCATATTTATGTGCCAGAGAAATGCATTAAAAAAAAAAAAATTTAAAATTAAAATTAAATTTTTTTTTCAATATTTTTTTTTGAAACCTTTTTTTGATCGAGTTTTTTTTGTATCACGAAATAGACTTTCTTCCAGTATTCATTTAATACGCGAGAATGAGACTTCACAAATTAAGATTTTGTAATTTAGTTTTTTATAATTTGGATTTTTATCATATGGTTACAATTAAATATTACGAGTTTTGTGATTTTGTTTTTGGAATTTTGTATTTTGCGATTTTAAATTTGGAATTAAGTAGCCAATTTGTCAAACCGATATCCTACAGTTTTTTGTGAAAATCATAATGAAAAATAGTTTCAAATCAAAAGTTTTTCAAAAGAACAAAAAAAACAAAACATTATTCTTAGTTCTAAACTTTTATTTATTTATAATTAGGAAATTTAATTAGGTAAAAGTTAACTTTGCTTTATAAAATTAAAAATGTTTAAATTTTGTTTTGAATACTTTAATATTAGAAAAAAATTTTTTGACTTAATTTTTAGTTTTTTAACTATTTAGCTATTGCCAAAACTAGATTTTCTTAGAGCTTTCAACTCCATTAAAGAAAATCGTTAACCAGCGACCGGAACGTTTTTGTCAATTTTATCGAATATATTATAGTTATCTTTTTTGAAGCTTCTTTCTATTACCGGTACTACATTCTCCAGAACAACGGCTAATTTTATAAATTTCACTGTGATATTTGTTGTAACCGAATATTTTAAAGATTTTAGTTTTCAAGAATGTGAGTCCGAAAACATTGCATTAAAATAGTGTTTTTATAAACTTATAATTTGTTTTATCATTTCTACTTCAAACGACTAAAAACATAAAAGTAATAATAAAAAAATTTGACTGTGTTGTATATAAGAATATTTTTATAAAAAAAGAAAGTATAAAATTTAAAAAATTAAATTTTTGTGGCTAATAAAAAGCAAAAATCCATTCATTCTTTTTAAGTTAAGAAATGTTATTTATTGTTTTTTAATATATAATGTAACCATATATATACATATATATGAATAAAAATATAGAAATTATTTAAAATAAAACCTATCCAATGATAGAAATTTATTTTAAATAAACAAGCATATACTTATATAATATACATATACAGAGTGTCCCGCATCAGTATCCGTTAAATGACAGTTAGAAGGGAAAAACAAGCAAATAGGAGACTATACTGCACCATTTTTGAGATATGTGACTTTAAAAATTTTTAGGGATTCTTCATAAAAAAAACTTCTTCATTAAACGGCTAGCTGATTTTATATACATATATTAATAACTATATAACAACTATAACAACTATATTAATTAAACCCAAGAGTTTTAAAAATTAAATCCAATAGCTGTACTAATATATTGTAATAGTTTATATTGTAATAGTCTGTATCGTATTATTATATTATTTTATTATGTATTAAAAGATCCATCCTAAAGTTTGGTTTTAAAGGGGATGGTTTTGGTTGGTTAGAGTCCAATACTACCCAGAGAAACCTTGTGCAGTTCCTTTGAGTAAATGACTTTTGAAGTTTTCCACAGTCCCTCGCAAAAAAAAAAAAAAATTAATTAATTCTTGTATAAGATAATAGATAATAGATGACGTCAACAACAATATTTGGGTCTCATGATCGTGCAGTTGCTTTGGATGACTTTTGATGTTTTCTACCGTCCCTCGCAAAAAAAAAATTAATTAATTCTTGTATAAAATAATAGATGACGTCCACAACAATATTTGGGTAGTATGATCATATAGAAAAGAACAGAGAACAAAAATACTAGATTATTTCACTAATAAATATATTTATTTAAAGAAATTTAGAATTAATCTGTAAAATACTTTGCTGATTTTTACATTTCATATTTGGCTCTATATTTTTGGATAGAGTTCATAGAGTTCTTGTGCATGGGACACCCTATATAAATAATATAAGTTGATATTAGTCCAACAGATAAAAATGGAATATAATGTATATCTTTCTTTCTTTTTTCAATTTTATTTTTTTTTTATTCTTTATATTTTAAAAGGTCGTAAGTTAGTACTTTTTAGTGAGTCGTTCTATTCTTTACTACTAGCTCTAATATAAAACCAAACCCTCCTATTTTAATATACAAATGTACAATAGAAGCCATTCTCATAAAAGTATAAATATATATATATATATATATATCTACTCGTATATAATACAATATTCTCTTAAAAGGGAATATTTAGAAAGGAGACTTATTAGTATATATACAAGAAATTTTGTTGCCCTTTGCGATTAAGAGAATGAAAATGATAAATTTTCCAATTGGAAAACGAGTTGACATTTATTCAGGATTTTTTTTTTCTTTTCACCGATTAACAGAAAAGAGAAAATTTTTCAAATTATCTATGTATATATTACAACTATGAGATCGTATAAAAAAATTCTTAAATAGGGAAATAGTAACATTATTTAACACCGCTTAAACTAGTTGAAAAAAGAAGGAAAAAAAAACAAACAAAAAAATTCGTTGAAGCAAGTAAATTGCATATGAATGAATTATGATTTTCGTTGCATCAATAAAATCAATGCATAGGTGAAATATTGTATTAAATAGAACATAAAAGATTCAGTAAAGAAATACTTTTATAAAAAGTATAAGGCGATATTGGGAAACTGAAAATTCAAAATTGAAAATTTTTATATTTAAACTAACAAAACTGAAATAAACTGGTGGCGTCACCTATAAAATCTTTTCGAATGAATATGAAGTAAAACAAAAACAAGTAGATAAATTTAGAAATGATTTACCAGAATTGCTACTTTAAAGATTGGTTAAGATTGCTTGTAATTGCTAAGAAAAGAGTAAATTTATCCTTTTAAGGTTATAATGTAATAATCTAAAAATACCAATATTAAAAATAATAATTTAAATTGAAAAAATTTAATCGATTCCTCTAATACATTTCAGAACAATTTAATCACTTAATAGGCCACTTTTATAAACAATTTTTTAGACGTTTTTCAGCATCTTCTAAGAATCTTCAAAACTAAACAGAAACTAAGAAAACGATACAGCCCGTCCTCTATAGTGAAGGTATATTTTCTCCTTATTGTTGAATAAAAAAATATTTTTTATGTATTGAATGTCCTCCAATTTATAGGCGTAATTTACAGAAGTAACTGAATTTAAACTCTGCACCAACTGTGCCAATTTCATGACATGGCATTTTATATATTTTATCATAAATATTTTGTTCGAAATTATTTTAAATTCATTTAAACTTTAAAAGCTTTCTTACACATACAAAATCATCATTTTAGAAAAATGTATAATAAACATTAATCGTATTTTTGAACAATAACTAAAAAAAAAATCTATAAATATGATAAGTATTTATTTATATGTAAACAATTTTTTAAGAGGTGATAGAAAGATTATTTTTGGGCCACTTAAAGATCATCTTCAAAAAAAAATACTCATATACAATAAATAAGGTCGTAAGTTAGTACTTTTTAGTGAGTCGTTCTATTCTTTACTACTAGCTCTAATATAAAACCAAACCCTCCTATTTTAATATACAAATGTACAATAGAAGCCATTCTCATAAAAGTATAAATATATATATATATATATATATCTACTCGTATATAATACAATATTCTCTTAAAAGGGAATATTTAGAAAGGAGACTTATTAGTATATATACAAGAAATTTTGTTGCCCTTTGCGATTAAGAGAATGAAAATGATAAATTTTCCAATTGGAAAACGAGTTGACATTTATTCAGGATTTTTTTTTTCTTTTCACCGATTAACAGAAAAGAGAAAATTTTTCAAATTATCTATGTATATATTACAACTATGAGATCGTATAAAAAAATTCTTAAATAGGGAAATAGTAACATTATTTAACACCGCTTAAACTAGTTGAAAAAAGAAGGAAAAAAAAACAAACAAAAAAATTCGTTGAAGCAAGTAAATTGCATATGAATGAATTATGATTTTCGTTGCATCAATAAAATCAATGCATAGGTGAAATATTGTATTAAATAGAACATAAAAGATTCAGTAAAGAAATACTTTTATAAAAAGTATAAGGCGATATTGGGAAACTGAAAATTCAAAATTGAAAATTTTTATATTTAAACTAACAAAACTGAAATAAACTGGTGGCGTCACCTATAAAATCTTTTCGAATGAATATGAAGTAAAACAAAAACAAGTAGATAAATTTAGAAATGATTTACCAGAATTGCTACTTTAAAGATTGGTTAAGATTGCTTGTAATTGCTAAGAAAAGAGTAAATTTATCCTTTTAAGGTTATAATGTAATAATCTAAAAATACCAATATTAAAAATAATAATTTAAATTGAAAAAATTTAATCGATTCCTCTAATACATTTCAGAACAATTTAATCACTTAATAGGCCACTTTTATAAACAATTTTTTAGACGTTTTTCAGCATCTTCTAAGAATCTTCAAAACTAAACAGAAACTAAGAAAACGATACAGCCCGTCCTCTATAGTGAAGGTATATTTTCTCCTTATTGTTGAATAAAAAAATATTTTTTATGTATTGAATGTCCTCCAATTTATAGGCGTAATTTACAGAAGTAACTGAATTTAAACTCTGCACCAACTGTGCCAATTTCATGACATGGCATTTTATATATTTTATCATAAATATTTTGTTCGAAATTATTTTAAATTCATTTAAACTTTAAAAGCTTTCTTACACATACAAAATCATCATTTTAGAAAAATGTATAATAAACATTAATCGTATTTTTGAACAATAACTAAAAAAAAAATCTATAAATATGATAAGTATTTATTTTATAATACTTATCTATATAAAATAAATATATAATAGTTATATTATAGTATTTATTTTTTTTATAACTATATATTACATATTATAGTTATGTAAACAATTTTTTAAGAGGTGATAGAAAGATTATTTTTGGGCCACTTAAAGATCATCTTCAAAAAAAAATACTCATATACAATAAATACATAATATAATACTTTAATACAGATTTATCGAATTTATGAATAATAAATAGCATATAAAATTGTAGCCATTTTTCAATGGTTAAATAATATATTGGTCAGATATTTCAAGATTCTTTAAATTACTTTTGTATTCATTTCTATATGGGGTTATACTTTTGTTTTTGTTTCTATTTTTTTTTTTTTTTATTTTATTTTATCGCTTATTAAAAACACATATACTTGTATTAAAAATTCTATAGATTTTAAGTATTATTTTAAAATTATCGTTAAAATGTAAAAGCACGCATAAAACCCCCTTGTTTAAGTCCCCTTATTATCAGATTAAAATATTTATTATCAATATAATTTATATAGACTTAGAAGGGATTTTATTTTATTTTATTTTATTTTAGTATAAAAGGAAAATAAAAATATTTTAAACGAAATATAAACAAAAAAAAAAAAAAATTTTATTCAATGATTTATTTCCAAAGTAATTTTATTTAAAAAGTAATTTATTAGAAAAAAAAAATTTTATTGCATTTATTTTTTTTACTTTTTTTTATAAATATTTAATTATTAAATGGGTTTATTGTTTTTGTTTCTTTTTTAATTTTCTTTTTTAAATCAATTTATAATTTTAAGAAACAAAAAATTTCCATTTTTTATTTCATTTACATTTCTGATGGTTGCATTACTTTTAATTTATTAAAAAAAAAAATTAAATTATGCTAAAATAATATTATTTTACCGATATGTAGCCTTTCTTTCTAATTAAAGTACGAATATTCCAATCAAATCCAAAAATTATTACGAGTGTTAGATTTCTCTCCCCAACTTCCCTCATCATATACTTCTCCATCTTTCTCAAATAAAATTGGATGAAATCTTTAACTGCTCAAACTGTATGTGGAGGTATGAATAGTACAGCGATATGAAAACTTTAAATTAGAAAGTGGAACAATGATACCCCTATTAGTACTGCTATTTTACAAACAGTGACGAACCCATCAGTCAGTTACAATATACAATTATATTCAACAGCTATCAACATGAGGATATAATTGACAACTGCTAACTCACTACATACACGAGATAATTATATAACATAGTCCTTCAAGAAATTTGTAATTTAAGCAGTAAATTTCTTTAAAAAAAAAAAAAACCCCTCTCTTTTAAAAGTTATGGAAATTCAAAAATTTCCATTTTTTAATTTTAAGATTCATAGATTAAGAGATGTAAAAATTAAATCCTAAACATTTTTGCACATTATACAAAACCCTTTCCTTAACAACTTAAAATGTCCTTTAAACTAAACAGAGCGTTTTTAGGTATAATTTTCCCAAAATTTTAAACTGTTTTTAACTCAAACTTTATAAAACTTTTAATTGTTTATTGTTTCGAAACATGAATTTTGTATGGAAACTAATAGTGGGTATATATATAGTAAATTATATGATATACTCCTATTATCTGAAAATTAAAAGCTTATCTTATTCTATACGGTTAATACTGTTTTTTAAACTTTTTAAATGTGCGGTCTTCAATTAAACGTTACGAACTTTGTATAAAAACTTTTTGTAAATAACATAGAAAATAAAAAATTAAATAAACAAAAAGTTAAGCTAGTGTAATTTTTCCTGCAATTGTTAAAAGTTCAAACAGAACAGTTAAATTATTTATTTTAAATACTACAAATCATATATAGGATCATGTAATACTAAAAAAATCATCGGCTAATAAGGTCATTAGGTTAAATATCATTATAGGTTATTATAGAGATCATTAAAAGTTAAATACTTTTATGATTTTATTTTGTTTATATTATGTATATATACATTATATATTTGTTTTCTTTTTGTTTTTGATTTTTACATGTTTTATTTATTGTCAATTCATATTTTACATTATTTTTAAAAAAAAACTAAATAGAATGTTATAATTGTTATTTATTTCTGTTATTTTTTTTAGTTATTTTTTAGTTATATGACTGAAATTTTTCAGGTTTTGCATTTTGTCATAATTAAAAGTTGTTATTTTAAAATAATTGATTTATTTTAATATTTTATTGCTAAATATGAGGTAATAAAATAATAATTGTATTATTATTATCTTATATTATGTATTTGATATTTTGATAAAAATTTTTCATTAATTTTTCTTCACTATTAGAAAATGCAATGAACATGAACTAGAACTTCTTCGGTTATTATATCATGCACTTTACAACCGAACTTATACATATATCATGCACTGGGCAACCGAATCCTGTTAAATTACTTTTTTTTTTTTTTTTAATAATAGCATTTTATTTTCACTTCCAAATAAAATCTTAAATATAACTTAGCCTAGAAAAAGTTTATGAAAAACGGCATCTTTGCTTTTTTTTTTTTATTAACATTTAAATTAATTCTTAATTTAATTTTAAAAATAATATTTTTTTTTTTTTTATTATATTGGGCGTTTTTCTTTTTCTCATCAGATTAATGCTCAGAGTAGGTGTCGAGTGCTCAGGGGAAACTTTTATCTGAACTCTGGCCGCTCTGAGCTAAAAAAGAATTTTTATCCAAATTATTTTCTAACGTCAGTAATTTTTATTTTCATTAGTTGTAAATGGAATTTAATAAAAAAAAAAAAAATAAGACAAAGTTAATTTATGTAAAATTTTACATAATAAAATTTAAAAAAAGAAACTTAAAAAATGTTTATCTATGCACGAGATTTTTTTTTAATGATATTTTTTATTATTTTATTCTTAATTTGACGTTTTATTTATTGACAACTCTGTGAAATCTGAGACATTTTTACGAGCTCGCAGATCGCACTCTAAGCACATTTCGAGTTAAAAAAGAAACACAAAATGGATAATCTGCATAATCTAAGCATAAAAGGAAACATATTTTTTTTGTTTAACAGCTCTGACTCTGCTCTGATGAGAAAAAGAAAAACACACTTTGTGAAAATTTTGGTTTTAAAAATTAATATTTCTTCTGCTTGTTACAATAAAAACAACTTAAACCATGCCTTACCCTACTTGTCCAAAATTGAGTTACTTATAGCCTAAATTAAAACCTAATTTGTAGTTCTAGTACAAACTTCTGATGAATGTGTGTTTTCCAACCATCAAAAATTATGTTTTTTGTCTTTGTCGGGTATAGTATTTCGGGTACAGTAGGTCAAATTTCAAATTACTCCGTTAATATATCCCGGGTTATATTCTATTGATTTACATGTGGTCCGTCTATTATAATGAAATAATATAGGAACATGATTTTGGTTTTGATAATATAACTATTTTTATCAAGAAATATAAGATAGTCAGGGGTCTATAAATCTCGTGAGATTAAATTACTTATTTACATTTGCAATTTATTAAAGATTTCAAACAAATTGTCGAAATATTGCATATTTTTAGGATATTTTTTTACACATACATACTTGGAATAAAGAAAAAATATTTTGTTTTTTCTTTTAGTTTCTTTTTCATAAATAATCAAATAACTGGCAAGTGCTAGTGAATAATTGAACTCAAATTTAGAAGGAAAGCGTTTACGACTTTATTTATATACCAGTATTTATCGAAAGTTGTAATTTGTATGATTTGTATTGCTGGTACAAGAGTAAAAGAAGAATTGATCGAGAAAAAAAAGGAAGAGAATAAAATTAAATAAGGCAGAATATAAAATCAAAGGATTTTGAAAACGCATATTTTCGAAAAGTCAATCAAACAATATTGTGAGTTGCGCCGCAGCATAACGTTAAATTTAAATACTAAATTACAAAGAATTCTATAATTTTGATATTGGCTTATAAAGTTTAAAAAAAAGTCCATTCTTTTGATTTTTTTTAGATTAAAAAAATATTATCTAAAAAGAACAAAAAATATAAACATTTGAAAATAAGGTTTATTTTTTAATTTTGAGGTACTGTAGCTCCATAATGAATGGCAATTGCTTTTCTTAAAAATTGTTTTTTTTTTTTTTTTGGAAGACATGATTCTATTGTCCTTTTCAGTAATGTTTTTTTATTTTATTGTACATGTGAAGATACATATTATATTAAAATTGCTATTTTATATTTATTATCGAATGCTATTAGCATATTGTTTTTATTGCGTATAAAATTAAAAGTTTTCATAAAAAATAACTGAAACATCATTAAAAATAATTAAATATTTTAAAAGAAAATTTAAAAGTAGCACTTCCTCTTACAATAAAAACATATTTTTAATTACATAAATTAATTATTTTTTCTTTATGTAAAATACTAAAAAGTTCATCTTAAACTTTTATTTTAATTTAATAAACTTAACAATCAACACCATTATAATTGCAATTAAAATTCATTAATTTTAAATTGTTTTTATTTTCCAATTTATTGCACTTTCAATATACACACCCATATTGAATTAAAAGTTAAAATTTAACCTTATGACTGAAAAGTTACTTCCTTCCGGTTTTCAATGGGTAAAAAATTCAGAAGAAAAATGAGAATTCATCCAACCCACCAAATAAAAATAAAGAAAAAATAATAAAATTAATTTAATTCTATGATTTCGATTTTGATAAAATTCTATTTTCTTTTTTTGTTTTTTTTTTTTTTCTTGGTATCCAATTTCACAAAAAAACAAGAAAATTAGATTACAATAATGTAAAAAGGTTTAACGTAAAACTCTTTGTAAAGGTTAAATTGTTTTCTTCAATATTTTAATATTACATTTAGAAAAAATAAAAGATTAATTAAATTATAAAACAGCGAATTATAAACTTTTAGAGAAAAATATTTGAAATTTTCTCTATTTATAAATTCATAATTTTATTTTTATATCTTTTCGATTAAAAATCAGATTTGAAGTATCAGAATTATTTTATTTTTCCTAAATCATTCGTATTTGGGTATGGAGTACGACTTAACGAAAGAAAAGAAAGTTGTATATGAAATATATTAAAATAAACCAATTTTTCTTACCCGAGTTTGTTTCAATGCATTATAAATTTTAGAAAAAAAAACAATAAATTTTATAAAACCAAAATTTAGGGATCTTTTTGTATTAAAAGTTTAGTAAAAGAGATAAATGATATTTTTATTTAAAAAAAAAAAAAATCCAAGGTACCGTGTACAATTAGGGAACACAATTTTTTTACATTCTAAGTTGATCAGCTACAGTTTCAAACTCATAAGTTTAAATATATTTTTATTTAATACTGCTTTTCATTTTAATCCTGGAACACCTAAAGGATTTTCCTAGTAATTTATACAGAAACTTTATTATTTGAACGCCGTGACGACGACGTACAGTGACGGCAAAGTATTTTTATATCATACTATACCAACATCGGGCATTTCAAATAAAGAAAAATAAATGGAATCGGGTAGGTCCGCACACACTCCGAAAAGCACTCAATACAATAACTCGTAAAGTATTAAAGGGGAATTAAAGTACACAGAAAAATAAACATAGGAATACTACACATGTCATAGAAAAGTTCCCATTAAGTTGGAAGAGTGTTCAAAGAACTGAACGAAAGCGGTAAGATATAGGCAAAAGTAAATTAAATGACTCAAAACAGAGTACAATGCAGAAGCTATGTAAAAGCCTTATCCTTCCCAAGGCGACGATAACCTAACAAAGTTTTCTCTGCAAAAGAAAAATATCTTTAAAATTTATATTTTAAATCACAGTACGACGTCGTTCATATCATTATCATTCAGTTTTAATATATTCATAATAAATTCATAATTCACAAAATAAAAATCACGTTACAGTTTCTTATATAGTAAAGAACGAAAAATCAATCTTAAAATTTTCATTTTAAAATTTAATAAATTAAAAATTTTATAATTTCTACAAAACAAATAAAAACAGATTTCTATATATAAAATATAGATAAATATGTTTTTAAGTCACTGATATGAATAATACAATCCCCAATTTAACAAAGAAATTTTGTTTTTTTTTTTTTTTTACTCATTTTTGATTACATTTTTTTACCATAATAACATAGTATTTTTGTTACATAAAACAAATAAACCAAAAAAAGAAAAAAAGGAATGTTTTCAATACGAATATAAAGTCAAGGATTTTACTCTGTTATTTCATTAAAATATCCCACAAAATCTATATATGTATGTTGAAAAAAAAAAACCAATTGTTTATTAACCACAAAATCCTTTCGTGTGTTTAAACAATTAATCACGTTTTATTTCTCGAACAGACGTGTAAATTTTTTTTTTTTTTTTGGTTTTTTACTCTTCTTTTTATTCATTTTTTGTTTTTTTTTTTTTTTTGTTTCAACACAAAAACATAATTTCTTTTAACTTATCAATTGATTTTTATTTTCTTTTTTTATTATGTTTTTCTTTGTTTTTTCTTTTTTTTTATAAATATTAGTAGGTACGTATATACATTAAAGTGTGCAACCACTATACCATCAAGAATATGTAATTGTAAGTTAAAAACTCAGTATGCCATCTATATGTAATAAACTGTTAAGTATTAACGTTATATAGTGGTTATATATTTAAAATTATTATATTCTACATTAATATAATATGCATCATACATGCATATACACAAGTGTAACATAATATAAAGTTAAAGGTTGTTGTGCCTTTGTAATAGTTTTTTTTTTTTTTTTTTTTTTTAGTTTTTTTTTTAATGCATAGCAATGCAATATTTTTTTTTTTTTTCTTTTTTTCTCCTGCTGCGCTAATAATAATCTGCGGTATTATATAAAAGTGAGAAAAAAAAAATTGTAATTACCTATAAAAAAAAAAAAAAAAAATACTACTGCCATAATGAAATAAAATTGTACACTTTTACTCCCATTAAACAAAAAGAAAAAAATTAAAATAAAATAAAATGAATGCCTGAAAAAAAAAAAAAAAAAAAACATTAATATTATATAAAGGAAATAAAGAGATTTTAAAATTATTAAATGAACGAATATTATGGTAAAAAATTTCCGGACATAGAACAAAAACAAAAAAAAAAAAAAAACAAAAAAAAAATCATATAAGAATGACCACTAACATCAGAACTTAATATTATATACATACATAATAATATTATATAATAAAAATAATTTTCCTTAAAGTTAATAGCTTAAATTAATATGCCACTTATGATTTATGATATTTTCCTAGAAAAGTCAACAAATAAAACAAAAACAAAAAAAAAAAAAAAAGCCACCAACAATCAAAATACAAAAAATAAAAATTTTTATTAATTCTCCACATTTAATAAATAGTTGAGAAATTTAAAAAAGAAAAACAAACAATTAGAAACCATTCTTATTATTTTAAAAATTTTAATTTTAATTTTAAATTAATTATTGTTGAAGGTTTGGTTTTATATGGTTGAATTCTTTATTCAGATTATATGGATTAAGATTGAATAGATTTAATAAATTTATATAATGACCATAAAAAATTATTTTAAGAGACAAAACAAAAATAAACTTGTATTTTGAATTGTTGTTTTAAAATTTTTTTTTTTTTAATAAGTTTAATATAATTTTAAATAATATATTCTATAGATAAATTAGACTATTCTATAGATATAGATAAGGAAAACCTTTTATATATCTCGTCTTCTGCAAGATGTCGTGTTAGAAACGTAATGGCAAATTTATTCCTTCCTTGAACTATGTTTCAATTTTTTATTTGATAGGGTGGGCCAACTTGAACTGATTCATTTTCGATTATCGATTCATATTTTTTCGAAAATGAAACTGAGCATCCAGAAACCGTCTCTGGGCCGGTATATATACCAGACCATGTTGAAAAATTTTTTACGTTCGGTAGTTGCCAATAATCTTCACATACATATGATTCCAGCTCATACCGCGAGAGAAACAATGACGATTCTGCGACAACTTTTCGATCATCGAATAATTTCAAAAAAAAAAACTGATTTCGCGTGGCCACCTTGTTCCCCAAATTTGACGGCCACTGATTTTTGTTTTTTTATTTTTGTAGGGTTTCTTAAAGGAACTGGTTTACATCAATAAACCACAAAACATTCAGGAATATTCGCACAGAAATTGCGCGACGTAATGCAAAATATCTTAAAAAGAGCCACTAAATACCAACAGGAAAATGGAAGCCATTTAAAGGATGTCACTTTTCACACTTAGCTTAAAAAAAAATTTAATAATTTATAATTTCATTTAGAAAAAAAATAAAATAAAAAAAATTATAAGCATTTTAAATCAGGCAGTCCATGTTGTCCCCAGCCTGTATAATTATATACATATATAATAATATAAGTATATTATATTTATATGTGTGTGCAAAATTTTGAACCCTTCAAGGTTTTTTTTTAGAAATTTTTTTTCCCACAATATCAATGGGAATCCCAAAAAAATATTTTGAATTTTTTGATTTTTAATTTTGCGATTTTGTATTTGAAGATTTTGTAATTGGTGATATTATAATTGGAGACTTTGATTTAAGGATTTTATAATTGAGTATTTGGAAGGGTAAAATATTTATTGGGAATTTAAAGGGTATTTATTTTTATAACATGTGTAGAATTTTAACCATCAAACGTTCAAAAGGAACGCCACGTGCAGAACTTTCATAGACAACTGACGCCCTTATTTAATACATACATATGTCAAAAACGAGAACTTTAAATTTATGTTTATTTCTGATTGCGCTTTTTTTTAACGAATTTTTTTTTTTTTTTTTACTTTTGCTATTAGATAAAAAAATGTTTTCTCTTTATTTATAAAAAAAATGGTTTTATAAAAATGAAATGAGGTCAAATTAAACTAAACTAATATAAAAAAAGAATTTCAAAATATTAAAAAAAAAAGTTTTTATTTTTTCATAAATTGATGGTCATATATGAATCCAAGTAATACAATTTGTGATCAAATTTCAATGTAGGTGCCAATTCAAATTTAAAACTCTGATTCACCTTTTTTTTTTACTTTTTTTTTTGTAATACCTAGAATATATATATATAATATTATGTATATAAAGAGATTTTTTTTAGAGTATACAATTGAGGTCATGCATATGAAACGTTTTTGAGGTTATATATAATTTATTATCTCTTTCTATATTTAATATGCTCTAGTAAATTTCATCGTTTCTATAAAAGAAAAAAAACACATATTCAATGTATTTTTTGTAACAATTCTTAGTTTTATTTAACGTAAAACAGATATATTTTAATTAACTTTTAAAACTTTGTGTTTTCAAAAGGACTAGAAATTTTTTAAACAGATTAGTGAAAATTAAAGTACTTTTTGTCTTTCTATACATATAAATTGTAAAATTTGAAATAATAGTATATTTTTTTGATTACTGTGGCTACACAATAAGTAAGAGATAAAGAACGTATAGGTAAGAGAAAAAGTTCTATGTACAAAAACAAATTTTACAAATTTTATTCCCTTAACAACCAGCAATGTCCAAAATCTTATACGTAGAAAAGGCTGCAAATGTACAATAAGGCTAATTTAGGCAATTTGTAATAATTAAATTATTCGTATACCTTGTTGTAAAGCGTTTTAAATATTTTTTGTATCACAGATAGAAAAAAGTTTTTTAAATAGAATTTCCCTGAAAATAGGACAATAATAAAATATTTTATTAATTTATTTAATTGCTGTGCTTTTATAGTAAATTTTACCTTCATATAAAAATTTGAAATAATATTTTTAGTTTAATTTTTTAAACTTGGAGAATGTTAAAGATTTGCAGAAAACACTTCATAACATTCTTGTTAACCCTAAAGCCAGTTACTTATAATTGTAGTTTTATTGTTATTTAAAATTTACAACTTATGACTAAGAAGGTTTAAGCTAAAAAAAATTAAAAACATATAAAAGAAAAATAGCCAATATATTTGACCTTAACTTTCAAAAAAACTTAACCTTCGTGAAAAAATTCTGCATCATTTTATATTGAAAACTGAATTTCAAGTTCAAAGACAACCGGACTAAACTTTCTTAACAATAAAAATTAATTTATTATTTTTCAGACATAAAAAACTCCACAAGCTAAGACCAACAAACAGAAATAAACTTATAAGCACAAATGTAAGGTTAGGTCATAATGAACAAAATCTCACTTTTTATTATGAGCCATGACTCAAAATTGAGAAATATGATTCATTTTTATAGATTTTAGTTCATAATAAACTAATGTTCACTTTTGTACGTGGACAAAGTAGTATGTGGACTCTAGTTCGGGGAGCCGAAATAAGGACTGCTAAAAAATCTTCTTTTTTTTTTCTCCTTCTATTTTCATCTAAATAAATATTTTAGAAAGGTATATTCAAAGAAAGGTAAGAGATAATATCAATTATTTTAAATTTTCCTTTTGTTTTTTTTTTATGTTTTATTTTTTGTTCAAGTGTTAAATATAAATTACTCCCATCAATAAAAAAATATATATGTATACAGTGATGTATGCATTTTCCAATTTGTTATATATACAATCAAAAACAAAAATTTTATTTACATTAATTAAACTTTTTTAAAACTTTTATTAGAGTTTCTTATAATTTTCAAACTAAACTTTTCAATACCAACAATGTAACATAATATCATTTTATGTTTAATAAAAATATTAAAACATATTTTCTACTTCATTTAATAGATATTTCATAAAATAATATTTTTCAAAATGGTTTGTTTAAAATGCAATAAAAAAAAAAAAAACTTTAAGAATACATTTTTAAATACATCAACTAAACACGAACTTTTAATTTTGCCAACTGTTACTAAAAATACCAATAATACCATAAAGGAAAAGGTTTACTTTATACTCATATTTAAATATAACATAAACTTTCATTTCTTAAAACAATCAGAAAAACAAAACAAAAATAAATGTTGAAAACAACAACTGTCATAAGTTTAACCCGAATAGTTTAATTTCAAATTGGTTTTAAGCTTTTTTAAAAACTATATTGAAACATTATGAAAAAAATATATATATATAATGGTATTTTAATTAACCCAAAAATATGATTTCAAATTAAAGTTAAAATTAGTTTTAACAAAATTAAAAATTTTTTTTTTGTTTAACTAAAATGTTCTAATAAATATTGAATGTATAAACTTTATAATAAAAGCTGTTCCATTAACTTTATTACTTTAAGAACATATAAAATATGCTGGAAATATCGAGGGAGTGTGAGTTTGAATTCAAAACACATCGTAAAAATAATTCCATATTAGGACATTTACAGCCACACTTGGAAAGGCTGTGTAATTTCCTTGCTCTATTTACGTGGCAGGTGAATAAACTCAATTATAGCGGCAATATAAAATTTACATATATATATATATATATAACTATATAAAAAGTGATAATATTATCGAAAAACTTCATACTTTTAGATAATCCATGCCCCTGTCATTTTGATCGAACTAATAATATCAATCAAGTTCATATAGTTTAGATCTTAAAACTTTTTTTCATATATACCTAATACATATCCAATTCCCTAAATATCAATAACAATATTTAGAAAATAATTCCTAAAATATGGAAAATTAAGAGCATAAAATTTAAACATATGTTACTTGTTTAAAATGACTATGACTTAATTTTTTCAAAAATTTTCAAACAGATATTTTCTTTTTAAACTTTGAGAATTTTTAGTGGGGGAGAAAATCAGGATATCCAGTACAATAAGTTGTGTTCCAATAAGTTGTTTAGCGGAAGTTTTGGGGTGACACCCCCTATTTTACATACCTCTTTATTGAAATATGTCAATTAAAAAAATTAAAAAGTCAAAAATAATTTTTAACAGGTATATTTACTTTGATAGAATTTTAATTCTAATTTTTTTTTTTAACTCTAAGATCACTCCTATAGTTATTTATTTTACAAAGATATATTATAACAGCAAGGTATTTAAAATAGTGGGGGCTGTCTGTTCCAAAAACCCGTTGAACAAATTATTGCAATCCTGATTTTGTATTCAACTATAAAATACTTCCTAATTTTTTTTTTTACATACCTATATATTTTAACAACAAGGCAGACATTTAATATAAAAGCTAAACTACAGTGTACAAAACAGTTTTATTTCTACTCTGTAAAGGGCGTAATAATTATAATTTTATATTGCAACATAACAAAACAGATTTTTTTTTTCTAGAAATAAGAGCTTATATCTTCTAAAATATAAGAGATAGGTTCCAAATGCGCATGGGTGATTTTTAAAGTGGAAAGAGATCTTTTTAATAAGGTAGAATATTGCAAAAATTTTTTTTTGGCAAAATCTTATCTTATTTTTAAAGAAAAATTTAAAAAAAAATTTTTTTTTATCAAAAATTTTAATATTCAATTCTTATCTCCACAACATATATCTATCTTTAAAAAACAAACATTTAAATAATTCTTAGATAATTATCCTACTTAATTAAATATATATATATATGCAACAGACTTAAAAATATAACGGATTAAATTTAAAAAAACTGAAATAGTCAAACATGTTTTTAAAAGTCCTTTGTGTCCTTGAAAGACGAGATGCTGGGATATATTTTAGAAAAGTTTACCTTACGAAGAGCCGTTGTCATACATTGATTTTAATTTACAAGGAGTCCTGTTATTTTCAGAAAAGCCATTTAAAGTTTTAGTTTTTAAATTAATTTGTCCTTTTTTAAAATCATTTTTAAGTGAAAGTCTTTTTGTTATAAATCAAGTAAAAAATAATATAAACGCGCATAGGGTTAATAGAATAAAAAAATACTTTTACAACTTTTACCCAAATATACATATTTTATTTTCAAAAAATAAATATATTAATATGTTTTAATACATAAGTCATAACCAATTTAGACAACATAATCAAAAAAAAAAAAAAAATAATAATTTTGCAATTACGTGCAACTAAAAAGTTTTGGCATAAATTGTAATAAAGAGCTTACCCACAATCATATTATTAGAAAAGACATCTTTAAGGTTTACCTATAAACACTATAGCTGCAGTAATTTTACCTGATTTTACCATTTTACTTCCATAAATATTACATGCATATCACAAAAGTATAATTATAAAAAAAAAAATTTTATATTCGTACACCAATTATGTATGTAGTTATAGATTGATAG
The DNA here is from genome assembly GCA_947095535.1 of Poecilobothrus nobilitatus. Lineage (NCBI taxonomy): Eukaryota > Metazoa > Arthropoda > Insecta > Diptera > Dolichopodidae > Poecilobothrus > Poecilobothrus nobilitatus. The sequence continues at coordinate 318,814,166 of OX352772.1, read as the reverse complement.
ATGTATGCATCTATACATTTATTTACCATCATTAATATTTCCAGACAAAGCAAAAGGTAAATTTCTATAATGTCATGAACAGTTATATCATGTATAATATTTTCAAATAATGTTAAATTTATTATTGTTACATAATATTATAACGATAAATGAAAATTTGAACTGACAGTTTTGAGTGTATAAAATGCAAAATAGGCAAAATATTTTTTTTTTTTTTAAATCTAGATTTTTTTTTTTTTATATATTAATTTTGATGTAAACTATTTAATATTTTCTGAAATATAAGAAGGGTTGCAGTTTTTGAATAACAACAAAGTAACATTTCATAACAATAAATTAAAGTTTTTTAACAAAAATACAAGAAAAAAATGTTTTAGATTGAAAATGTTATTTCTTTATTAGATACTCACTCAGTAATTTGTATATTATGGTTTATTTCGATTTATATTATTATATAGGTACCATTATATTTTTATTATTATTATTATTATTATTATTATTATTATGTATTTTTTCTCCACTTTTCAAATTTCTTCTAACTTTTAGCATGACAGCTGTCAACTTGACAAGTAAATTTTAATTTTAAAAATGAAACAGTTATAACTTATAAGTTTTGTCTTGCAAATCAAAATGAAAATGTTCGTTTATTTAGTTATTATGTATTTTGTTTTTGAATTGTGTTTTTTTTTTTTTTGTATTACATTTAGTTCATTTTTTATCATAATAAACCGTTATGCTGTTTTGAAATTTAACAGTTAGAAAGATCTTCATTTTAAGTAAAATTTGATAGTAAATATTTATAATTTCAAAATTATTAAAATTTTATATTAATTTGTTAGAAGAATTTTGATCATGAAGTTAATTTGATTTCAAATATGATTAAAATGAATTTTTGTTTTAAATGTAATAAATTATAAAACGAATAAAAAAAAATTGATTAAATCTATATAATTAAGATAAATGTATTACGATGAAACAAAAGAATGAAACATTAGATTGAGTGGCAAGCCTGGGTTCACTTAGATTCCATTTTCAGTGACAATACTTTTATCATACTCTAAATCAGATTCTTGTAGCTTTTGCTTGTTTGTTTTAAATAACTTATAAGAATTTAACTAACACATATATGCCAAAAGTCGGGTTAATTACAGATGTTTTAAGTTGTACTAGAGAAATACAAGTATGTTAAAGACATGTAAACGAATGAATTATAGTTGACTTAATTAAGCACCGAGAATTATGTACGAGTATATAAATTTCGGAGTTATATTGCAACCACTTGAACTTGCTACACCGAATCGACAAAATTTTACAGAAGTTATTGTCATAAAACTTGATCATCTTTTAAGAAATTTAAATTTTAAATATGTTTACGTTAATTAAATACTAAGATATGGTCATAGACATTATATACAACTACCCAAAACTATTGCACTAGCCAGACCAAAGAAATCCAGACGAGATCGAATCCGGCGTTTGAACTTAGTAAAACTGACAATTATATAAAAATAAAATTGTAATCAATTTAAAAAACCTTTTTTTAATATTTAAAAATTTTAATTTGAAAAAAAATCAGGAAGAATAGAGTTGATAGTACTTATCAACTTTAAAATTCGCGTAGGAATTGAAAATACAATATGTACTACCACTCTACTTATAATATTATTTTATTTAACTTTTGAATATTTTTAAAATAAATAAAAAAATTGCTTTAAGCCTTGTCAGATTTAATCTTATAAGTTTTGAAGACATGTAAACTAAGTTCGGAAATTTGTAGGGCAGCTGCCAAAACGCATGGCCTAATTTCAACAAAAAACAATAGGGAGTTCTTATTTCGTTTATACATAAAAAATAAAAACCCAAATTAATACTTATAAATATATATATGTATAAATATAAATTTAAAAACAAATCATAAAATTTATTTATTTAATTTAATTTTTATAAATAAGTTTGTTATATTATTTACTAAATGTATTATATTGAAGATCAGGAAGTTTCATATTCAAACTATTCTATCAGATCCAGGTAGCTGTCATACAACTTTTTTGTTTACACTGTTTCGTGAGCTGTAGGAAGTATAGTTACCACCTAGTTAAAAATATTCTAAAAACTAATTTTACCCGTATAAATAATTTATTGTTTTCAAAGCCATCTATATATAATCTTAGTGACAAAATATAATAACATGAATGGCAGCACTTCTGAAGTGTATATTTTATTAATTTTTAGACAAGCTTTTTTGAAATTTTAGGGGGCTGTAACTTTGGAACCATACACAATTAAAAAAAACCTTTAAAACACGCAAAAATATATTACCGGAGCTTTAATTTTTATATCTTGCCGAAGTAAAATGTGTACAGGTGCCTAAGTTGCAAGTGTTTAAAAATAAGGAATTTTTCAGTTTTTGACCCCAAACAGCTTGGAAACGGGGGGCGATACAAAAATATTTTCTGAAATGACTCATACTTATTTTCAAAGACCTAACTTCTCTCAAAACTTCAAGTTTCTAACTTAAACCGTTTGGAAGATAAAAGGAGTCAAGAATTTTGCAAAATTTAAGTTTCGCATAATGGTAAATTGGGACACCGTATGCCAAAAGTATATATTTTTAAAACTAATAAAAACAGTAATCGTTTGGTGTTTTCAAATTGAAGATATACATTATATAACTTGTGTTATAACAATTTAAATATAGAGCTTTTTCGAACTTTGGAGAGCTGTAGCTCCCTAACGGGTGGGGCTACAAAAAAAGTTGTTAAAAATAAAATTAATATTTTTATGATATATATCAGCATTTTATGATATATATATTTATGATATATATATCAGTTAAAATTTCATGGATCTATTTAAAAAAAAATGTGGGAATCTAAAAGTTAGGTGTTCGAGAGCTACCCGAAGTTTTGATCGAATCTCAACCAAAAAAAAATATGGAACCTACAAATTGTTGTAAGAATATTTTGTGTTAATTTCAAGACTCTAGCTTTCTTAGTTTTTGAGTTATCTTGCTGACGAACGGACAAAGCCTAATCGACTTAGAATTTTTTTCTGATCCGATCCATACCTTTGAACGTATATCTAGTTAGCTTATTTCGAGTTGTTACAAACTGAGGAGCAATTTTAATATACTCGATCCTTATCGTATTATATTGGTATAAAAACCATATTACTTTAACAAACATCTAAAAAATTTTTATTTTAACCATTTTACAATTTAATTTTATTTGATGCCATTATATTCTCGTAAAATCTACATTTAATTATATGAAGACATGGGTGTAGAAACTCTTTAATTATTAAATTAGTAGGAAATTCCACAATGACAAAACGAATCGTTAAATTAATTTTTTAATTTTATATAATTCAGTGATTCATTTTTATACAAAATTAATTCATATTTTATTATTATCTTTAAATTGGCTTATTAAAGTGAATTATATTTTAAATTAATTATTAATTTGTTCTTTCGATCCGCACTTGACGGCTGTTGTTTTAAGAGAGATCAAACGTTTTTCTAAAAGGACAAATTAAGCCAAATTTTATAAACTGTACCCAAACTTAAAGTAATGGGAACAAATGCGAAAAGGTAAATAAATAGATAGGAAGAATTTAATAAATCTGACTCATGGCGTAATGGTTAAGTCCTAATGGCCTAGTAATTAATAATAATAACTGCTACAGTGGAGAAAGGATGCAGGAAGGTGTTATATACTACTGCACGTAATCCTCTGATGACGCTGACTCTGTAGTAAATAATAAAAATATTAATAAGTAAAACTTATACCAATAATAATAGCTGCTACAGTGACAGTGTAGGTTGCCTTCAATAGTTATCTCATGCAGGAAGGTCTTAGACTGCATGTTGCAACTGTTGTAACGATTATTGTCACTGTTAAAATAGTAATAATAATAGGCGAATTTATTGTTTCCTAACAATCACACTGCCAATCCAATGTTTTCGCATCCTATTGCCCTATCCTTTCCAATACCTACTCCCTGCGTATACATATACTACTCCCTGAGTTAGCAGGTAGGGGTTTCATCGCATTATATTGGCTAAAGGGAGAGGTGGGTTTAGTCACTAAGAATCTGACACTATCAAAGTAGAATTCTTGGTGTCTTTGGAAGACTCTCATCTCTCTTAGGAAATACAAAATAGGTGGGAACAAATCGGAACAGTTTTGTCACAACAATGTAATATATTCTTCCGCTTTTAGTAATCCTTTCTTTTTCTATACATAATCATATAAATTTTCAAAAAAAAATCTTATTTTTAAAACTATTCTAAAAAAATAAAAATTCATTTAGAATTATTTTAAAATGTTAATTTTTTAAAACACGTTTTCTTTAAAAAAAAAAATTATTTAATTTATCCAAATAGAATTATAGATTATCTTTTAAAATTGCTTTTTTTTTTTTTTTAATTATATTATTATAAGTTTTCTAATTTTAAATTCAATGTCAAGATTTTTGTAAGATTATATTAAATATAATAACATAAATACATTAACATACAACATGGTCTTAATTAAATTAAATTAATATTTTATATTAATAATATTTATAACACTTTATATACTTTATAATATATATATATATATTTTTTTTATATGTACATATTTTATATATATTATATGTATGTATATATTTAATTATTTAAATATATTATATTTATATGTACCTTAAACCTATATATTTCTTTAATTTCTTTTCCAAATATTTAGATATTAAACAAAAATTTTAATATTTCGTGTATAAAATATAATAGGTACATAAATTTAAATATAAACGAATAGTATATAAATATATATATATATACTTGTAAATATAGGTATAAACATAGAAGAAAATAAAATAGAATAAATAACAAAATTCTTAAAAGTAATCTTAGTAGTTCATAAAGGATAAATAATATTTAAACATTCCTTGAGGCATCTTTTTAATTAGAAAATTTCCAAAAATACTTATAAGTTTATTATAATTAAAGATTGTTTTCATAATATTTGCATATTAACTAGAATTTTATTTTTAATTATATAATGCAAATTCAATGTAATATTTACAAAAGTTAACACATTTTCTTTGTTTTTTTTTTTCTTTTTTTTTTTTTAAATTATAATTGGAAATTTCAATAAAATTAATTAATGTTAATATTATGGTACACTTAACAATAATGACTGTCGAACAAATCTAACAAATCTAATAATTTATAATTATAACTATAGTATTTATCAATATAAGATATAATATAATAAAATATATTTAGATTGAATATTATTTCGAAAATGGTAAATGATATAATATATAATATTATGTATATACATAATACATAAACATGTACATATATCTACATAATATATGAATAACATAAATTAAAACTATGAACTTGGGAAATTTAAAAATAAAATTTAGAAATAAAGTTTGTAGATACGTTGGAAAAATTTTATTTTCGAATATTTTCGAAAAACAACATAACATTTATTATCAAACAAAAAAAATGGGATCGTATATCATATGTTTGTATTTCATTTGCCTGTATACTGTTATTTGAATATATTTTTAGCAAGTTGCCTGTATTATCATTTGAGGGTATTTCATTTGCCGTTGTTTCCATTTGACTGTTTTTTATTTAACTGTATTTCATTTGACTGTATGAAAAACATACAATTAGGGTGGATTTTAGGGGGCAAACATACAATTAGGGAGTTGGTTACAAATGAAATACAGTCAAATGATAATACAGTTAACGAAAATATAGGCAAATGACATACAGTGAAGTGATATACAATAAAATGATATACACTCTAGTGATAGTAAACCAACAAAAATTAGGATTTGGCAAATAAGATAATCAAAATTTTCTTTTATATATTTATATAAAAGCTGATGGACCTTCGGTAGCCTAATGGGTAGGCGTGTGGCGTATTAACCGAATGAGTGTGGATTTGATCCCTGCACAGGTCGTAAGTGTTTCTTTCTTTACATACCCCCCTTACGACCAAATATAATGTAAATATGTAGTATATAATATAAACAAAGTAAATGATATTAGTATATAATTTAATAATAGTATAAAAAAAAACCTATAATGGCCTTAGTAGCCGATGGTTCAATAATTTTGCATTACATTTATATATGTAATATTAATATAAATAAATAAATAAATAAATAAAAGCTGATAATCTTAATATTTAAAATTTTTTAAAACAACTTCTTTTGTTATATATACACAGATAAATTGTATATGATTTTCTTTTAAATATTATTTGTATATTATCGTCGATCTCAAAAATAATTTCATAAATGCAAAATGAAAATTGTATTTTTGTAAAGGACTGTACTTTTTCTAAATTTTACTATATGAAAATAATTATCATGACTCCGTTCTGTGCTAGCAATTTCTTTACAGATCTTTATTTTCTTAGAGGCAGTAGGACTGACAAAATTCAACAACAAAAGATAACAGGCGGAGCACAATATAGATCTATAGTTATAGCACAAATCAAAATGCAGTAGTGTTACTTACAACCCTTAAACAATAATCTAATCTAATCTAGAATTTTTTCGCCCAATACTGTATAATCTAATACTCTAAAATGTATATTTTAATAAATTTTGAAATCATATCTACTATTTAAAATAGTATTAAAATTTTCTGATAAATAAAATACATTTCGAATATAATAATATTTTTTTAAAATTTTCTAATTATTTTGTACATTTCTTGAATTTTTAATTTTTAATAATATTGAAAAAAAAAACTCATATATAATTACAGAGTGATATTTTATACTCATCTATTATTATTCCTATCCATTTTGATTCATTTATTATATTTTGTATTTATTGAGATTATTTAAGTAACAACTGGTATTTTTGTAACCACATTTCTTGTTTTTTTTACTAATGCTTGTATTCATATAATAGAATTTACAAATCTTATTCTTAAGTAACCAGCAATAAGATCAAAATAACTATAACATTATTATATAAAATTTTGGTTATATATGATTCTAAAGATATATTGTTTTGTTTTTTTTTTCTTTTTTCTTTTTTTTTTCTCTTAACACTCATCTGTCTAAAGCACACAAACAAATATAACTTATATAATTCATGCATACATGTATATATATGTATATATATATATATATATATATATATATATATATATATATATATATATTCTTATATTTACATTTGTTATGACATAATACTAACATAATACTAACATATGAGTGTGATACTTATTATATTTTAACATTCTTAATCCCTAAAACTAACATTAAAAGCGCAACATAAAATCTTATACAAAAAAAAACAAATAATGCAAACATATTATTTTGCTTCTCTTTCTTATTTCTTATTCACAAAGTAAATATAAACCATATGGAAAGTAGATTTTGAAATGAAGATGCAAGTTACAAGTGATAATCCTAAGTGTTCAAATATAAAAATATTTAATAAAATACTTTACATTTTGAAAAAAAAAATATTAAAAAAAAAAAAATCTAAATGACTTTTCTTTCAATTGCATTCATATTGTATACATTTACGAGAATATACATATATATATTCATATATAATATATATATATATATATATAATATATATATACATAATTTTTATATATATAATTTCCATATATGAAAATATATGGAAATAACACATTAACCAATAAAGGATATGCTAAGAAATATAAGTCCATTTATAAAATTTTTAAAACAGATTGCACCATTATAAGATTTGAAATTACAAAAAAAAAACAATCCTTTTATAAATTCATAATTGAAGAGAAATTAAAATGATATTTTTTTGTTTTTTATCGTGCTTATCAATTATTTTCTACAACTAAATAATATCAATCCTAAAAGTATGCAATTCGGTACTTAAAAATTCAAGTAAACGAATCGAAGCTCAGGTGACATTATGGTTTAGCATATGGCTTATTGCTACTTAACCGAAGCAGTACGGGTTGAAACCCTACACAAAACAAACAAATCGGTCTTGCTACCAAATATGGTGTAATTATATAACATAAACAAAAATAAATAGTATTAATAGTATGAAAGGGGAAATATGGTTTTACATTCGTTATATTGGAGTCAGAAACGAATTACTGAGTTATATTCTTTGAAAACTTTGAATTAAAGCAGTAGATTTTTTATTTTCTAAACAAGAACACACTTCTACTTATATATTTTGTAATACTTTATTCAGAAATTCCAATGCGATTTAAATACTCCTGCCCAAATATGTGTATTATACATATAAGTTTTATATAGATATTAAAATGATCAGAAGATGAAAAGAAGATTTGTATCATAACATATATAAGAAATCTAAACATCTACCTAGCTGCAATTTGTTTGTTAATTTATAATTTAGTTTCATGCCGCAGATCAGTTTTCAAGTGTGAATTCAAGTCAAGTCATTCTTAACAAATTCTCTTTCAGATAATAGTAATAATATTAAATAAATAAATAGTCTTAATCTATTTTGTTATCATTTTAATGTATATCAGTTAAGTAATTTAACAACACAAAATCATTAGCATCATTATAAATACAAGAAAACAAGAAAATAAAAAAAAATGGCACAACTAATAACTAATATGTAAATACTTAAAAAAAATGAAAAAAAATTAATATAAAGTCATTTTTAAAATGGGTCTCGGTGGCCTAGTGAGTAAGAGCGTATAAAATGCGCTGCAAAAGTATGTGGCTTTGAATACCACACACTTCGTAAGAATAATTACGCCATTTACAGCCTTTCCTCAAAAGAATAGGCTATGTAATTTTGTTGTCACAATTATGGTGCTACGGAGTAAAACTAAATAAAAAAAAATTTTAAAACTTTGACCAAAATGGTATACTCTGTACAATATATTTTTCATAATTGTTTATTTTTTTTAATATTTTATAAGATAACTTGGTTCGGTTTATATAATATAAAAGGATATTAAATGGTTTATGTAGAGTTTCCTTTATGTTGTCTAACTGAAAACTATACTTATAAGTTTTAAATATCGTTTTTCTATTTGATTTTTCTAACTGTATAAGTGTATTTAGATAAGGAAGGCATTATTTGCATTTTGTTTTTTTTCTGTCTTCCTACAAATTGTGGTCATTTTTTTTTTTCTTTTTAAAACGATTAAAAAATATAAAAAGAAATAAAAAAATAACTCTATATATACGATAATAGAAAATATTTGTCTAAGGAATACACATTATTGAAATAAAGATTAAGAAATTAAAGAAGATTCCACATTTTTCTTTAATAGTTTTTCTATTTTTCTAAAAGAATTAATTAAAACTCATCTAGTTTTTATAAAGAAAAAAAAAAAAGTTATTTAATTAAGACTTGAAAAATTTTTTTAGGCATTAAGAAAAATTAAAATATATTTTATAGCCTTATAATTTTTAAATAAATAAAAAATTAAAAAAAAATCCAATTAACAGCTTTAATTTTGCAGAAATTTATAACCAGCTGAGTAAATATGTAATTAAAATCCTTATATTTACAATTCTTATATAATGTCCATAAAGTATTATATAAGAGTTTTAAAGAGAAAACTTTGAACGGATTTTAAGTCAAATTATAAAAAAAAAAAACATTTTTCCTTTTTGTATTATAATTTAGGAGAAAAAGTCAAATCAAGACCAAGGAATCATAGTAGGAGCATTATCTAGTAAAGTTCATTCTTTAACACTACACTAGGTATGTAGGTATGTAGTGTTGAATTGGAAAGTCAACTCCGAGTTTACTCTTTCGTTAAGTGTTATATACTAAAAATTAAATTTGTAAAAACTATCTGTGAAGTATAAAACTAATTGAAAAATTTCCATATTGAAATTTTCAAAAAGAAAAATTACTTATAAGGGTTACGACTTACGTTATACAAGAAAGTTACTATGTTACTTTAAAAATATTTTACATATAAGGGACTTAAGTTAACTTCATTGAATTACATATATATTTTAATGAGATTTATCAAAAAGTAAATCTTATACAATAAAAAAGTAAATCTATATTGTTTGACATTTTTTTGAATTGAGTGTTCCTTGTTTGGGATTCCGTCTTAATTCATATCATTAGATGACTATATAATTGAAAAATTTTGTACAATCTAAAGTTGAACGTACAAGTAAAGATAAGCATAATAATCATTTTTGTATCCAATAGTTTTTTACTTAATTTAAATTACGAAGTTTGCTGTTTCGGCATTTCTACTTTGAGTTTATATTTCAGATGTATTCTTAACAATTTGGCGATACAATTTGCAAAATATATATATATATATGTATATATATATCAAACACCCATTTCGTCTAATGCAGCATATTTATTTATTCACAAATGCTATTTTAACAAAAGAACCATATCACAAGCAGTTTTTGTTTTCACCAAATGGAACATTTCACAACTAATAATTTTTACAACATTTAAATTTACAATTCCTCTAAATTTACAAATCTAATTATTTAATTATTTTCAGGATAAACTTCTGAAAAACTACAATATTAAATTTTTCTTCTTTGCAGAAAAGTATTACGTAAAACTAAGTTTTTTACATAGTCTATTCCCGATAACATCATTTAGACCACTTTCATCTCTTTGATCATTAGATCATTTAAAGTAAAATGTATCTGTCCTTTCCAGAAATTTTCAAGAACTACTTTTTTACGGAATTTAAATAAAATTTCATCGAGAGCGGCGTCGTATTAAGTCAAATGGGAAATTTATTTTTGCGAACAGCAAATTTAAATTAAAGAATTAGGGGATCAATAGTGAAAATAAAATTTTGGAATTAGGGGACCAATAGTGTAACATTTATTTGGAATTTTTGAGATAAAAAATTAAAAAAAATCTTAAGTGGAAGTGGGTGAAATTAGTATTATAAAATCGCCATTTGGCGTAAAAATTTTACATTATATATTGTTGACTTGGAAACGGTATTTTATATTGTTTACTTAATATAAACAAAGTGCCTGTAGAAAATATTTGCATACTTTTAGGCAGTGTTTTAGTATGTAAAAATGCATATAGAGGATTTAAAAATAATATTAATATCAATAAAATTTAAAACTGTACTAAAAATTTTTTATTGCATTCGCAAAGACAGTTCTTGAAAACTTTTAAAATAGTGTGTGATTCGAAAATTTAAAAAAAAAAAAAAAAAAAAAAAAAAAAAAAAAAAAACAACAAGGTAAACAGTTTAAATAATAAGAATAAAAACAAATAGTTGTATGAAAAACTAAAAAACTGTGAAAACTTTAATAAAAATAAATAAATTAAAATAAAAACATTTAGATAAAATTGGCTTAAATCAACTCTGATGAAAGAATAAGCTAAAAAACTAGAGTGTAATACAGGGATAAAAAGTACTTTAAATTGGGTAAGAATATTTTAAATATAATAACCATCTTTTTCAAGGATATTCCGGAGAGGCTGGAATTATCCAACCGCTTATAGTGGTAAGCTAAGGCATTAAACCGGCCAACTATTTCACAGGAGGGTACTGTGGGATAGGAGGCAGGTAGACAAGACATTTCGCTTGACAGGCTAGGTTTATTTGCCTGTTATAAGCATATAGTACCAACTATTCAAAGAATTAAAAAAACGGACAGCTCACTAGTTTATTGAAGAATAAATTGGTTGAGCACCTGACCGAACTGTAGGGGTGCGTAATATATATTTAGAACTCTATATTATAAAAACAAATATTTACCAAGAAGATACGAAAAAAAACTATTAGTTAGTGCACAAGCACCCGACATGCCTCCCAAAGGGGGCAACAATCCGTATGGGCTGTTGGAAGACCCTCCCAACCCCAAGAAACTTAAAACAGGAGAAAAAAAGTCAACACTGGGGATTGCCTTTCCGGCGCTAGGCATGAGAAACGCCGATTTAGAGAAAAAATTTGTAATCCTGAAACCTAAAGATCAGAATAAATGTATGAGGGACTTCAATGTATGGACCTTATGTAGACAAGTGGCGGACATCTGCGTAGGAAGCAAGTCGAAGTTCAACAGGGACGGAAACTTAATCACAGAAGCACCAAATAAGAGAGAGGCGGAAAAGCTAATTAAAACTAAGTTCATCCTCCTAAAGCCGACAGAAAGCGTAGAAGTACAAGTTGAATATTTCAGAGCACTGAACCAATCAAAAGGGATCTTCTTCGCTTATGATTTGGCCAGCGAGATGTATGATGACAAAGAAATTATTGAAAATATAAATAAGGACAACAAGGGAGTGGAAGTGGTTGATATCTACCGCTTCCCTGGCCGGAAACCTGACCGGAATGGGCAAATAAGGAAGTACAGTGGTGCGATCAGCGCAACTTTTGAATCATGCGAACCACCAGAGACCCTAAAAATAGCTTTTTCTGTAGTTCAAGTGAGAAAATCGTACCCCAACCCAATGCGTTGTAATAGGTGTCAACGATTGAACCACCGCGAGAAATTCTGCAAGTCAAAAGCGAATTGTTCAAAATGCAGTGGTGAATTAGTAGACGCAGAAGCAGAGGAGCACAAGAAAAGCTGCTTAGTAAAGAGATGCATAAACTGCTACGCTGAAGAATGGGAGGATAATCATGCGCCTAATGACAAGGACTGCCCTTCTTACATAAAGGAGAAGGAGGTCCTCCAACTAAAAACTGATTATAGAATCACCAAAGGGGAGGCGTACAAATTATACAAAAGAAACAAAGGGCGAACTGACGCCATAAACTCAAGCAAAACAATTATAAGAACAGACAAACCATTCATAGGTTATGCCAATACGGTTAAGGAAGCCACACCAAGTCTTTCAACAACCATGGTGGCTACCCCAAGTGCAGTCACAGGTGCAATCATAAAAAACACGCTAAACCATACCGGAAATAACTCTAACCAATTTATCAAGAGAAAAGAAGCAGAGAACATTACAAATCCAAAAGAAATTTGTCAGACACCATTAATAAATAATATAGGAAAGACACTACAACATCAAATGAACCTACAAAATCATAATACCCATACAGAATTAGAAACAAAAGTTCAAACTCATCAAAAACCCCAGCCAATAGTAGTAAAAAAGCAAATAGAAAAACCAATCCAAGCAAAAATTCAAAACCATAACAAAGATCAGACCCCAGAGCATAAAACAAACGATTTAATAACAAATCACTCATCTTATGAAGAATCAAACATTCAACAAGAAATTACCAAAAAATCAGAAAAGCCGCAAAACAAAGAAACTTATTTTATAAATTCGTCCTCCTCGGAAGACGAAAACCAGATAACAAGAAAAACAAGAGCAGCAATCAAACGCAACAAGAACAAACAAAAGAATTCAAAGACCTCAGGAAGTACAGGGAAATTGGAAAAGATGGATGTGGAAGCATCCACCAGTGGAAAATCACAAATTACAGAATACATGGAAAGTTTGGTAACTGTCCTGGATCATCCAGCTATCTATAGCAATTCGATATTAAAGGCAGACAATAATTACGATAAAGCGGCTCTACCAAGCAAGAATATTGGCCAAGGCCAAACTGATCTTGACTAATATGGCTACAGAAAATAACATAAATCATACACCAAGACCAGTGCAGAGATGGCAACCTGTCATCCTGCAGTGGAATCTAGCAGGTTTCGAAACCAACAAAGGTTTTCTGGAGATACTGCTAAGGGAACATCAACCCCTAGTAGTAGCACTACAGGAGACCCACATCTCAAATAACCAGGCGAATGAAGTTTGGAAGAACTACACCTGTCTGCTTCCCCCTGACAGGGACCGGTGGGGAGGAGTGGGCTTCCTAATTCACCCAAGCCTAAATTATGAAGAGAAGTCGATCAGAACCTGCATAAAATCAATAGCTATTGTCACGGAACTTCCAGGTTTCCATGGTAGGGTGACTATAGTAAATATCTACATAAAACACAACACTAGACAGGTAAAAGAAGATCTCGGCAGAATTGTAAGGCAGATCGAAGCTCCTTATATTATTGTAGGAGACTTCAATGCTAGAAACATAATGTGGGGAGATTTAACCAATAACTTACTAGGAAACCAGGTAGAAGAGTGGCTCGACGACAACCAGAGTCTCAAGCTGCTTAACAACGGAAGCCCAACCATGCTGGCGGCATGCGGGACGCTATCGTGTATTGATCTCACAATAGCCGACTGCCAAACCGCTAGAAGCTTGGACTGGAAGATAACAATCAGCCCTAAAGCCGCAGACCACAACCCGATAGTGATTACTATCAAAGGGTTTAGGCAACGCACACTAGAAGAAGCTCCAAAAAGAAGAGCATCGTATAAGGACAAGGCTGCGGACTGGCCAAAATTCGAAGCTGAAATAGTGAAACAACTATGCACGCGACCTTACTCATCAAACGTGAATAGGGAAGCCGCAATTTTAACTAAAACACTGAGAACAGCGGCCAACAACACAATTCCCAGAAAAGCCTTAGTAATCGATACAAAAGAACCAATATGGGCAAACAGAAAGATCAAAGAACTGGGACAAGACAAAGACAGACTCTGGAGAGCATATAAAAGATCAAATGGCAACACTCAGATTCTAGTAGCCCTAAAGAAAACACAAGCTCTCTTGAGAAAAGAAATAAAAGCCGCGAGAAAGTCCAGCTTGGAGAACTTCCAAGACTCCATTGACGGCAGTGACATGCAGAACACCTGGGCCAAAGCTAGAAGGACCCTAGGTCTAAAACCCAAAAAGATTCAAATGTTCTTAAGGACAGAGGAAGGATTAATCTTGGAAAAGGCTGTCATTGCTGAGAAGTTTGCTGAACACTACCAAATCGAAACTGGTAGATGTCAGAGTGTTCTCAGAGAAGAATTGACCACTAGCATTTCGGAAGATCAAGAACCCGCAGAAGAGTGTATGGAGATCCCCATCTCAGACCAGGAAGTGGATAACGCCATTATCAGCGGCAAAGGTAATTCCCCTGGACTAGACGGAATAACTTATAATATGGTCAAAAATAGTGGTGGGAGATTCCGTAGCAGACTCAAAAAGCTGTACCAAAACATAATAGAAGGCGGGGAAATCCCACACGGCTGGAAGCTGGCGGAGCTTGTTCCCATGCATAAGGCAGGCTCTAACCCACAAGAAGTGACAAATTACAGATGTATAGCTCTGATATCAGTTCTGTCTAAAATATTAGAAAAAATAGTGGCGAACAGACTGAGCTGGATAATTGAAAAGAACATTAACAACGAGGTACACGGATTCAGACCCGGAAGAGGCTCGGTATCGATAGTCTATGAAATCGAATACGAAAAAGCCATGCTGCTAGAGAAGAAGGAGCACGCTGACATCTTGTCACTGGATTTGTCAAAAGCCTTCGATAGGGTTCAGCCAGGGCCCATCGTCTCCCAGATGAAAGAATGGAAGGCCGGTACCAGATTCATCAGATATACAGAGAGGTTCCTCAAAGGCAGAAGATTCACAGTAAGAATAGGATACATCCACTCCAAAACCCAGAGAATGCTAGGCGGAATACCTCAAGGATCGCCCCTTTCCACGAGGTATTTTAATCTGTACATTGCAGATTTAAGCAGAAAACTGGGGGAGCTGAACGGGCTAAAACATTGGGTGTATGCGGATAACTTGATACTACTGGCCCGAGGGAACATCACAGAAAGAGAACGGCTATTAACATTGGCAGTCAACTTAATAAAAGATTGGTGCAGGGTGTATGGCGGAGAGCTTGCGGAAAACAAGTCGGAAGCCATTCACATCTGTAGAAGCAGGTACTGCGGTAGGATGTCCCTGAACTTGGGAGGAAACCTTATAAACTACAAAAACAACATCAGGATCTTGGGAGTTCACATCAGCCGCGGACTAAATTATGGGGTTCATATAAACAACTTAGTGATAAGGTTAAAGAAGGTGAATAGCCTTCTGAAGCTAGTTTGCAGGAAAAAGCACGGGCCACCAGTGGCAGTGGCGGCCAATATAGCGAAGGCTTTGATTTTTGGAAGGTTAGATATGGCAATAGACATTTATGGCTTCACGTCGGATTCTAACATTAGAAAAATCCAGGTATGCATAAATGACGCGGCGAGAACGGCCTTAGGGGCGCTACCCTCCACAAGGATTGAGCCTCTCCTACTGGAGGCGGGTTTCCCTTGCTTCTACGAGAGACGTAATATGCTTGCAACGAGGGCAGTGATCAAAGCCCTATACAACGGCCAACACCCAAGACACGAATTTACATTAAATGCCATAAAAGAAAACATCATAGTACCAGGGAAATCAAGCATAATGAAGACGCTAGAACTCGTCGAAGCGGTAGACTTCCAGTTGAATACTAAAATAAAATACACCAAGCTTCAGCCCAACTGGATAAGACTGAGAGGGTGCATCGATAACTCACTGGCGGTTCACGCGAAAAAGGACACCACCTGTGAAGCTTTCAAGTCACTTTTCGAGGAAATGAAGAGCAATTTAAATCCGGACAATACAATATACACTGATGCGTCCAAAAGTCAAGCGGGTGTAGGCTATGCAGTGATCCTCAACAATCAAGTAGCGGTCGCAGGGAGAATGGCAAACCTCTCGTCGATATATGAGGGCGAGAGAGAGGCTATCCTGTCTGCACTATAACTAGCAGAAAGAAACACCGGGAAGACCGTAATATTTACTGATAGTCTAAGCGTGACAACGAACCTGGAGAATCCATCTACAAAAGAACACCACATAAACTGGGCCAGGAATCTTCTAAGAGAAAACAAAGGAAGAATCAAAGTCTGCTGGATACCTGGGCACGTCGGTATAGCAGGCAACGAGAAAGCCGACAGAGCAGCAAAAACAGCAGCCAGGTCAACCGGGGAAATCATTACACCAGCTTCAAGTATATATGCGTGCAAAGCAATCTCGAACTACAACATCTTCGTAAAACAAAGGAATTGGGAGCAAATAGAACACCTGATGAAAGAGCTCTACCCAATCAGAGAAGACCATCAGAAAGTGAAATCCTCAAATAGATCACTAGGAGTAAAACTAGCAAGAATACGACTAGGCACAACATTAGCAACTCACGGCCACATATTCAATCGAGAAGCTGCTCCCAGTTGCAGTCTCTGCCCACATAGACTAACAATAAAACATATTTTTGAGGACTGCGTGAGGTCCGGACGAGAGGCCTCACTCAACTTACTAAAAATCGCTAATGAAGATGACATCGAAAAGATTGCAGCCATATGCCAAGTCCACGGTATATGGAATTCATTATAGAAAATTTAATACAATTAAATTGGTAATAAGTAAAATAAGAAAAAAATAAAAATATAAATTTAAAAAAATTATAAAATAATAAAAAATAAAAAAAGAAACCAAATTTTAAACTTAATATTTATATTTGTAGATTATTAAGAAAAAGTAATTTGGTAATAATTTTAAAATTTTTAACTTCTTATCTAGCAATATTTAGAATTTATTTTGATAAAAAAAAAAAAAAAAAATAAAAATAAAAAAATAAAAAAATCTTGAATAGTTGTAAAATCAAAAAAAAAAAAAGAGAAAAAAAAAAAAAAAAAAATATAATACAAAAAAAGAACTCTGTTTAGTTAACTTTGAGTTTTGTATCTATTATTTACATTGTATCCTATCTTTTATTAGTTTCTAATTTTTAATTTTGTAAAATCAATTAAACTGTGAAATGTAAAATTTTTTGTTGGCCCACATCCGTGAGGAAAAGGGCCCTCTATTTTGCAAGAGCATTATATGCCCTTGGGAAATTGTAATAAAATAAAATAAAAAATAAAAAAATACTTTTTTACGTATCTTTCACGTACAATTACCAACATAAATTATATATTTTTACTTTTTTATAATTTTATAAATTTTTACATCTCTGAAAATGGCATATACAATATTTGACGAAATATATGTTTCCTAAATAGATAGACTTTGCAAAGTATCTCATTATGAACGATCCCTAATGAAATGATAAATTACGCCAAATTGAAAGTTGCAATAAATATTATGTTCCTTTTGTGAGAGAACATTAGATGAAATGTCATATTCCATTTTGAAATTCAACTAACTGTACTTATACCCTTATATTTATACTCGTACGATAGGATCGGGTATAATAAAATTACTCCTCCGTTTGTAACACCTCGAAATAAGCGAGCTAGATGTACCTTCAAAGGTATGGATCGGAACAGAAAAAAATTCTAAAACTTTTGAGCCATGTCCGTCCGTCCGTCCGTCCGTCAGCACGCTAACTCAAAAACTAAGAAAGCTAGAATCTTGAAATTTACATAAAATATTTTGGGAGTAATTTGTAGGTTCCCTATTTTTTTTGGTTGAGTTTGGACCAAGCCTTAGGGTAGCTCTCGAACACCTAACTTTTAGATCCCCACATTTTTTTTGCAATGCAAAATACAATTTTAATTACTGATAGATCTCACAAAAATATTAATTTTATTTTTAATAACTTTTTTTTGTAGCCTCACCCGTTACGGAGCTACAGCTCCCCAAAGGTTCAAAAAAGCTCTATATTTAAATTGTTATAGCACAAGTTGTATAAAGTATATCTTCATTTTAAGTTTAAGTTGGAAACTTGAAATTTTGACAGAAGTTAGATCTTTGAAAATTAGTATGAGTCATTTCAAAAATTGTTTTTGTATCACTCCCCGTTTAGGAGCTGTAAGAGGTCAAAAACTGAAATTTCCTATTTTTAAACACCTGTAACTTGAACACCTGTTAAAATATTTTTGAAGTAATACACAAAAATTAAAGCTTCAATATTATGCTCTTATTTCTGTTAACAACTTTTTTCAATAATATAGGGTTACTTTATAATTCACGAAAGTGTTACTTGATTTTTTCAAATTTTCTAACAAATTTCTTTAACGAATTTTTTCGATTTTATTTTACTCGATAATTTGAAATTGTTGAGGATATAATGCGTAGTACATAAAAATGTAAATAAATAAACAACATAATGGTTGCTTGAAGAATTTTTATTTATATGATATTAATATATATACATACTTATATAATATCATGTTTATTTACATATTGTATATGTCACTAGTGAATGAATGATAAGAGTATAGATGTGTATTATATAGCGCCGTATTTACATACATATATGTACTTTAATGTACTTATAAGAAATTATTCTGTCAATGGAGTATTTAAATATAATATAATATAATATTTAAAATTATATTTACTATTTTGTACTAAGTAAATTTAATATATATTTACCGCTTAGTATTAAATGGTACTATAGAATATTTGAAAAAGTTTTGGATTGATAATCGTTATGTGAAAGGTTAGAATCTGCTTTTGAAGAATGTACATATAAACATATAGTTTGAATATATGTACAACCCATAGTTCTAGAAATTATAAAATTCACCCAAATTATTTTAAAATACTAAAATATTAAAAAAATTATATTGTGAGCAGAGTGACAGGCTGTGAACATACTAACGGTTCGTACGGGTATCTAAGAGTTGACAAAGGCAACTGTATTCTTCCTCGTTTTATACATATATTTATATATTTTTTAACTTTTTTAATCAAATTTTTAAAATTTTCCTTTTATTCAAGAACTTAAAGTAAAGCTTCTTTAATGTTTACAGAAGTATACAGCAAAACTTGTTAAAAAATATATTATTTACAATTTTTCAACTTACTTAAATTTGATGTATCCTTGTTGAAGCTATAACAGAAAAATAAAAAAATATATTAAAACAAATACAAATAAGAAAATAATATGAATATAAAAGATTTTTTATTTTCGTTTCATTTTTTGTGGTTCTCAGCATTACAGGACTGCTTGTTTTGCCCTATTTTATATTAATATTTAAAAATTTCACCGATATCAGTCAAATAAAGAAGTTAAAAAAAAAAACACTTTCAAATATTTATGTAATGAATTTTAATATATTATATTGACAACTTATATAATATTGAACACCTAAATTTGGGTTCATATAAAGTTCGTTTCAGTTTACATTGGTTTTGGAATTAAATCTATATGTGCATTACAAAAAAGTGACATAAACTAAAACTAAAATTTGTAACTATTTGAATCTAACATAGTCATCCTCATTATCATATTTTGGTACTACAACCCAACGTATGCTCTGACCTCCCTTACAACAATCCGTCAACGTTCGTGGTCTACTGCCGTTATTCTTTAGTTCCGAATTTTTACTACAAAAATCAGGCTTAAATCAGTCTCTATTTTATCTAACCATCTACTATTTCACTACACCTTCATTGTTCATTAGTGCCATAAGAACGAACATTTTTCTTAGCAGTTTTCTCTCTAAAATTCTTAGTTATCTTTCGTCTTCAACAGTGAGCGTCCAAACTTCTGATTCATATGTTACAACCACGAGTGTTTTATACATCAGTATTACATACATCAGTATCATTACATCATTACTTTCTCTATTTAATATTTTCGATTTGAACATTTCGAATAGTAACATCTATTAACCGTCTGAATTCTATATTGGATGCTGTAGTGCTTGTTGTTTGCATTATTTAGTTGCACCCCAAAGTACTTGAAGCTGCTGAAAATATTAGTCAAAAAAATTTTAATGTATCTATGAACAGTATATAGTCAAATCAGTTAATTCCGGTTATTTGCCACCTAATGTTCCAATCTTCAATTTCGGTTATCATAATATCCATAAGCTTTCGTTTTATAAATTCGTTTAGATTTTCATTTTTATAAAAAATATTATATTTATATTCCTTGTACTAATAATTCAACACATGCATATTATATTTATACACATACAACAAATGTATGTTATACCAACTACAATTTTCCTTTAAAAAAAAAAATTAAACAGTTCTTTATTCACATTTCATACCTGCATGAGATCAAAATTACGAATCAGTTTCTCAACATTTAATTTAATAAAACAAACCTATAGAAGAGTATAGAGTTGAGTGTGTCAATCTTAGGATATCTGCACGAACATAATATATGGAGTTTGCACAAAATGTAATCATATTTTAGTAAATTTAAGATATCTGACTTGATTAAATTACTGAGATATTATTTATATAAATTTCGAAATTGTATAACAGCTACTAAATCCCGTTGCCCGAAACAAGTTGTTACCATAAAACTTGATCATCTTATATGAAACTTTATAATGTATAGTTTTTTAAACCACTAAAAACTGAGCATATGTGCGCAAAAATATAATATATACTTTTAAATCTTATCAATCTGGACTTCTTAAAGTTGTTTCAAATGTAATAGCAAATTTATTATACCCTTTGAACTGTGTCGGTACGAGCACATTTAAAGAAAAATGAAAATTTTTGTGGTGTTGAAATACTACTATACAGATAATGTAACTTAAATTTGTCAAGTATTAAATTATTTACTTAAACTATAAACATATGAACATATGTGGATAAATGAAAATGTATACATATATATACATTATTTACATAAGAGCATCTTTAAATAAGTATCTTTTTTTGTACCAACCAGTACTTAACGGAAATAAAAATAAAAACTTTAATTTTTTTTTGTAACCTATTTACTTCAACAACCCTTATTTACAAGAAATTTAAAGTTGGACGAGTTCACAAGTACAACAGAATAGTTGATATATCACTTCTAATTCAAACAATCTTTAATGAAATAAAATATGCTGCCAACGTATAAATCAATATATTCCAGCATCATTTTAATATAAATAAATAAAAGAGTGAAATAGTTATTTATATGAATCACTTTAGAGTGTCTTTTTATTATTACATAATAAATTTAGTTAAGAATTAAATTGAAAATTATTAAATATTTCTCAAATTTACATATAAAACCGTTAAACGCTAACGCTAAAACTGCTAAAAACGTTTGAAGGTGAATTAATACATAAAAGGCATAGACTAGGTTTACAATTTCTTTTGATCTGATCTACCTAATATTTTTTGGCGGTTAAAGGAAGTCTGTTAAAAGATTATCAATACCCTTGCTGAATAGTTTGATCGAATGAGTTTAAACCTTTCAGAAGTGTTACTTCTTCAAGTATTCAAAAAGGCTGTTCATCTGCTGGATCAATTTGGTTAGGATTTATTAAACGTTTACAATAGTATACAATGAATTTAATAAAAAAAACATTCTCATTCTATATATGGACAATCCAATTACGGTCAGTAAAGAAAAGAATAAACAAATATAATTTTCATGTCAACAGCAACTTTAATGCTTTTAACTTATGCTATATAAACACTATCTAAAGAAACTGTTTTATATTGGGAACACTCTTAATTATATAATTTAACCTTCAAAATATTTACTGTAAATTAAATTATAAACTTATTAAGATTAATCACATTACAAACATATGCAGTAGATTTGAACAAGGGTTGGGAACAATACACCGTATTATTGCTAATTTCTAGTTTTGGAACTTCAAAGTAAAAACAAATCAACTTTGAAAGAGGAAGACAATGAGAACTTGCCTGAGTGAAAATTCTCAACCACAGCAAAATCATACCATACACGAAGAGTATAGCTCGATGTAAAGTGATGAAAAGATCAGCTATTAGGGAAGAAAACGGGTTGCAAAGCCTAGGCGCAAGGATCCACTTTAGAATAGAATAGTAGCACCCTTTTGAAACAGCAACAATAATTACAATTTAAAGGTCCGCATACATTAATGTATAAGGTAGGTATTGTTTTCATACTAAAAATTTGTACCCGAGATTTTGGCAAATATGCACTAATCCGGCGTGGAGAATGCTGTAAAAAAATTTTTAACATGATGTCCATCTGTGTGCTTAAACGACTGAGCGGAGTTTTTTGCAATTCTATATTTAAGGTTTTGACGTAAATATCGCGAATTGATAAACTTTTGAAACAAATCGGACAACGAGTGGTAGTTTACTAGTGTACTTTTTAAGTTTTTTACGAATATTTCGTAACAGAAAAATTTTGTGAGAAAAATGATTAAGAAAAAGTTGTTACACAAGTAAAGAGCAACAACTTTGCCATAGAACTTTTTTTTGATCCGACTAACACTAACTTTTATTTAATTTTTTTTCTAAGTCCAAATTTCATACATAACACGCCATATGAATTTATATGAACAATTTTTTTTTTGTTTTTTTTTTGTATCTCTAAAAATTTAAAAATTTATATACATACATAATACATTATAATACATTATGTATGTACTTATATCTATGCATATTATTCTTTTGTTGATGACGTAAAATTTAAACGGTAAAATTTTTGTTAGCAGATTCAATATTATTCTTTTGTTTATTTTGTATTTGTTTACAGTTTTTATTATTTTTTACTTCTAATAATACTTTTTGAATAAAAAAAAAAATCATGTACATTACAAATAATAATGTAAATGAATGTATGAATGAATGCATATATGTACATATATTTTTACGATTTTATTTCTTATTATTGTTATTGAATAAAACAAAATGTTGTTAAATTATTAGAAGTTATTTTGCTTTGATATAAATTATTATGTAAAAAATCTATAAATTTTGGCATTGTACTTTTCGTGTAATCGCGGTCGGTCCTGTGGTGGAGACAGCTGATTTTTTTTAAATATGCTAAAACGCTAAAACAAAAAAAAAAGTATTCCGATCTATTAGTCATAATGTCGGCGGCATTCTAATAACATGATGGATAACAATTATCAGATGCTATATAAATAACAAAATAAATTTAGGAAACTTGGTTTAAGATATAGGAAAACAATGATTAGTGATAAAACTTCAATTCAGCCCAGGTTCTATGATAATGAGAAAAAAAAAAATAAAGATTTAATTAAATAATCGCATAATAAAATAAATATCTAAAATTTAAAATTAATTTTTTATTTCAAATTTTTATTAATTTATTGTAAAATTAAAACTTTTTTTTATTTCTTTTGTTATAATATGTTTTATTTATATATTTTTTGTATCATAAAAGATCTTTTATATTTTACAAAATAAATATAAATATTTTTTAAAAAATATTTTCCATTATTTTTATTTAGATTTTTTCCTTTTAAAAAATTTTTTGTGTCTCAAATTTAGCCCGACAATAAAACTTTTAATATTAAATAATATTAAATTTTTTTTTTTTTTTAATATTATTCTAACCTTATATTAGAGTCTTCAATATATTAAATATAATAAATTCTTTTAATAACTAACAGACCTTAAAAATAAAAATATAATTGAAGGATATATATTTTAGAAAATGGCAAGGACAATAATAATTTGTTATATTAATACAGATTTATGTCATCGGAAGTTTTTTTTTTTTTTTTCATAAAATATTATATATATACATACTTATATATTTTAGAAATAAAATATATATATTAAACATTTCTACAACACACAATAAAAATTATTGATAAGAATTAGACTAAACTAAGAAGGATTAAAATCAAAATCAATAAAAGTTATATAATGCAATGCATCAGATTATCCTTGAAATATAAAATATTTTTATTTTTTTTAATTTTTAATTTCTTTTTTTTTTTGTTCTATTCGTTCTACTATACTTGTATAACATCAACTATATTAAGTTATAGTATATACATGTTGATGGCATAGTTTTATTGTAGATATATTTTACATAAATTTTTTAAAAGTGATGGTTGAGTTTGAGCCTTTTCAGAATGGTATAAAATTGTTAATCTTAAAGAATATTAAACACAAATATTATTATTGTTCTTAATCTATTAAGGTAAACTTTTGTTTTATTAAAGATGTATTTTTGTATAGTTAACGATAACAATTATAAGATATAATTTAAGAACAGAGAGTATTTTCTTAATAATATTTTAATTTTTACCCTTAAAGGTGGTTATTTTTCAAAAACACCACGAATACATCTTTGGTAGTGTCAGATTTCTACTGATTAAATTCACATTCCCCTTTATTCAATGTAATGGAATGAAACTCTTAACTACTAACAGAGTATAATGATTATGGAAGTAGGGTTAGGAAAGGATAGGAGAGTCATATGAAAAGTTTCAATTGGAGAGTAAGAATGTTAGGGAATAATGTATTCGTCTATTACAATTCCTATTTTGATATCCAGTAACGAGTTATCAACAGTTAACATAGAGTAGTATATAATATGAGATAATAATTGAAGACTGCTTTTATTATTTGTATTAATTATTGTATTAATTATTACTCTTTGAAATTATATATAATTTTTATACGAATTTTCATTCCGGCAAGATAAAAAAACAAAAATTAAAACAAAATACTTTTGATCTTTCAGAAAAGAAAATAAATATTTGAAACTGATATTTATTATTGACAGTATATGTACTATATGTGAATTAGCTCTGACATCTTAGATTTTTTATGTACTATGTAAATTGGCTCTGATATCTTAGATTTTTTGTTTTTTAAGTTAATGTTTCACCATTCAATTACTTCAATTACCTCAGTTTATATCTCTATTCCAATTAATTGTCTTTAAAATTTATACCTTTATCTATTTCAAATTAATTTTTTTTTTTGTTTTAAATCATTTTTTCGAATAATTCATAACGTTAATTTCTATTTTCTAATAATAGTTATTTTTTTTAATAGTTATTACAGTGACGCTGCCAATCAAAATTATAAATTTAAAATTTGTTTTAACTGTTGTATCACTAATAAATTCGATATAAACAAATTATTGTTGATTAGGTAACGAATTTTAAACTATAATTTTTGGAAAACATGTTTCTTTTCCTCAAGAGCTAAAACACTAGATAATACAAAGATAATAAATCAGAATGTATTTTTATGATTAACATTAAAATGTGGCTTGATTATGTTTCAAATAATATTAAATTTTTTATTTTGTTAATTTGTTAGACTCATTTCTACTAAAAAAAAAAAAAAAAAAAAATTTATTTTATTTTTTAAACATTTTAAAAAGATATTTAAAACATCCCGAACGTTTATACAACTATTTAATCACATTCAATTAATCTACACGTCTTCCTATAGTTATAGTAACAAATTCATATTCACAAAGATTAAAGAGAACAAATTAAAAAATGATAACTGAAAGGATTGTATAAAAACACATTCCTTGAATTTTTTTTATATCAAGGTTAAACAAAAATGTCTCTATGGACGTACTTGAATCCTTAAGCTCAAACCTTATCTACATACCCTTACATATATACCTAAATATAAACGTTCCTAATACACTCAAAAACCCAAGTTTAAAATATTTCAAAAAAAAAAAAATAAAAACAACCAAATAAAAGAAAATTTATATAAAAAAAAAAAGTTTTTTGCTTTAAAAGGCAAACAAAAAAAAATCGTATTCTTATGAACTCTCCAACAATATACAGGTATAAATTATCCCGAAGGATATAAATATTTTCAGTATATTTTTCAATTTTTTTTTTTTTGAAATTTTGTTTTATTTTTAGTTTAGTTATGACTAACACAAATAATATTTGAATATTAAATTGGGCTGTCTGTATTTCGTTAATAGTTTTAATTGTCCAACTATGATAACTCGTAGATTAACAAAATTGAATATATAAAAGATCTGACGTAATTTGTTTATGTACAAATTATGTAAATACATACCTTCACTTAAAATTATAATTTATGTAATAATATGATTTTAAATATTCTGTTATATAAAACCTATTAAAAAAAAATTAAAAATAGTTACCCGAGAAAACTACAAGGATATGCGGACCTATACGGATTGCTTGGAATTTATTTATTTATTTGTATTAATATTACAACTCACATTGGATATTACAATATTACAAAGCCATCGGCTAGTAAGGCCATTACAGATTGAATAATATTATTAAATTATACACTAATATTATTTATTTTGTTTATATTATATGTATATTATATATTTCCACTATATTCGGTAGCATAGGCGATTTGTTTTCAATTAATAAAACTTACTACCTGTGTAGGATTTGAAACCGCATTCCCTCGGTTAATAAGTCACGTTTTTGATCACTAGGCCACCGAGGCTCCCTGATTGCTTAGAATTTATTTATTTATTTATTTATATTAATATTACATACATTAATGTAGTGCAATATTATTGAACCATCGGCTACTAAGGTCATTATAGGTTTTTTTTATACTATTATTAAATTATATACTAATATTATTTATTTTGTTTATATTATATACTATATATTTACATTATATTAGGTCGTAAGGGGGGTATGTAAAGAAAAAAACTTACGACCTGTGCAGGGATCGAACCCACACTCCTTCGGTTAATACGCCACACGCCTACCCACTAGGCTACCGAAGCCCCGATTGCTTAGAAATTAAAAGAAGCAAAAAGAAATTCTTTAAAAAAATTGCATACTTACAGGCTTATTTTTAATGTTCAAATATACAAAGTATATAAGCATTGCACTGTACAAATATGACAAAATATGTCATACTGTTAGCTTAATAACGGTAAATATTGAATAGAAAATATAATATTATATATCCTTTGATATACTCAGATGATTTTTCTTTTTTAAAAATAAATAATAAAGTCGTATTCTTTCAATGCAGTTACTACAAAAAAATATTTTTATTTTTTTTTTATTTAAGAGAAAAATGAAAAGTATTTTGAAATTTTATTATAAAGTTTTTGTTCTAATTCTCAATTCTGGATTTTAACAGAATTTTATTGTGCAGAAAAATAAAATTAGATTTATTTTGCACAAAAATAACAATACAAAAAAAAATGAATTTATAAAAGAAAAAAATATAGTACAAAATTTTTAGAGTTAATGAAGGGAAACTAAAAAATTTATTTTGAGTATATTATGCTTTATATGTTTTTTTTTTAAATATCTACAGTATAATTTTTTTTATAAACATGTTAGGTATAAATAAACTTAGTTTTAAAATCTTTTAAGTATAAATAACCTTCATTTTAAGACCTTAAATTTAAAAACAAGCCACTATAAGTCATTACAAAATCTTAAAACACTTTTGAAAAGATATTTTCAATATGAATATATATACAAATGTAGATGTTTATGCAGATGTATAGTGATTTAATTAATTTATATTTACTTATTCTATTCGTTATGGCTTATTGTATCAACATCAAATTAATATTTTTATTAATATTTTTATTTTATATGTATTTATATTTTTATTAAATATATTAATACAAAATTAAAGATTTTTTTTTATTACTATATCAATTTGAAAAAATGGGATAAAATTTTCAAAAGAGAATACTCATACTTTCACCATGTAGGGTTTTTAATACCCAATTTTCTAGTTTCGAAATTAATTTGTACACAAATAAAAAAAAAGCATTATCAAATTTTGTAAGTATGTTTTTTTTCTAGTTGTCTGTATCTAGTTGATATTTAAAAGTTCAAAAAAGTTGTATTTGAATTTAGTTTTAGAGAAAATAAAAATATGTATTTTTGAAAAATGAAATTTTTCATTCAACTAAATTTAATATATTATAACCTAATTTTTTGAAATTATTTTTAGTGGCATTCCCTAAGTAATTTATTATTCATATTTAACTTAAAAATCTTGAGTTTCACTAAGCGGTTCATTACACAGCTATAAAAACTTTTATTTATGCGCCATCTATTATCTTATACAAGAAATATTTTATGTTTTTTTTTTATTTCAGTATATTATGAAGAAACATTGTTTTTTATTAATGTAGCAGATTGTAGCAAATTATTTTTTATTAGGCGCAGCCGGGATTTACACCCAAGACTTTTCGGTTGAAAGGTCGGTATTTTAACAACTACACTATTAGCTGGATAAATGTTGTTTAACATATATTCAAATTATAGTTTCATGACGTCAAATCTAAAAAAGAGTTAAATTGATTGGTTCTGAATAAATATTTATTAAAATATATTTATTTTTATACTTATTGATGAAGAAATTTTTCAAACATCTGAATAACTTTTATAAGTAATGTGATTAATCACTTAAATTTAATTAAAAATGTGATTAAATTATTTAAATTATTTGTAGTTAAGTTTAAGTGATTGTTCTTTAGACAATGTTATGATATTGCAGATTTAGTTGATTTCGTTGTATTTAATATTTGAAATACATTTTTTTTAAATCTAGTTAAAATATTCCTTTTTGTTTGTCCTACATTGCAGTTATTGCATCATAAAATTCTAAGAATAATTACAAATTTTGATATAAGTCACAATTCTAAACTATTTTTATTGTCTTTTGATAACCTTGTTTAATTTTGATTTGATACCTTGTTTAGATATGTTTTGAAACTCGCCATAAATGTATTGGTCATACGATAAAGGATTGCCCATAACTGCGGTGCCGTACAGTATTAGTTTATAATACGAATTATTAAATAGGAAGTAATTTAATTCCGTACATATTTTTGTCGTTTCCTAGCACCCTAAATTGTAAAAACTATTCTTCAATTCACACTCAAGTGATTCTAGAATTGCTATCTTCTGCATTCTACTGTTTGTAGGTATATAGATATGTACCTATAGAAAATTTTACATTACAAATAGATAACACACAAAAACTTTTAAGATTGAAAAACGCTTTTTGGGGTTGATAAGCACAATAGTGTTTTAATTTTAGCAGTACCCTATTTGCAACTTATTAAAATTTAAAAGCGGAAGGATTATTAAAATATACAACGTCAATAGATACGTCACATTTCCGAAAAAGAAATAATTTTCTGCTTGATCAGGATCAGGAAAAGATGAAAAGTTTTTTAAAATATCGTGACGCCGAAACATGTTAACGAAACTTTCTAATAATTTATTAAACTCTTCTTTAAATCAATTAAAACGTCCTGAAAAATTTGAAACGTATTATATGGAAGTTTTTTTTAACAGGTTGGGCTGTCGGAACTAATATAGAATAGATCACAACCATACCAATCCAATTAACTCACAAAGTTTAAACTAAATCAGTAGAACGAACATAAAAAAAAAACGAAAAACCTTTCTTCCAGTGCCAGAATATGTGAACAGATCGAAAGGAAAAGTAGTGAACGGCATTTTCCCAGTTAAGAGGAACATTTTCACAAAATTAAATAGCAATCGGATATAACATGTAAGAATACATAAATAACAACCAAACAAACATAATTTATGCTTTATATAACTGAAGATGTATTTTGTCAAAAGAAATTTAAACAAAATATAAAAAAAAAACCGATCCTTAAAATAATTATATATCCATAAACAGTGGAAACATATAAAATTTTATAATTTAAAATGAAAAGCATATAATTATTATAAATTTCCATAATATTTATTTATATTTTAACAATATTATAACATATTCAGACAAAGTTAAATTACAGAATTTTAAACACCAAAATATCTCATATATGAATTATTAGCCTGTTTTATATTCATATATAATATGTAATTTTCTGTTTCATCTATTTCTTTAATTTAAAAATATTATTTATATAATATTATAAAGTTTTACTTTTTTTTTTTTTCAGATAATTGATAAATTAAATTTCCTGGAAATAAATTTAAAAAAAAAAACAAACAAATTTTATTTTAATAACTATAACTAAAACAATCACAGATGTATGCTTAACAATTTTATTATATTATTTACTTAATATATTCAGAATATCCATTTATTATATCCAATGACATTCATTTTATTAAACATCCATAATAATTTTATACACATTCATAATAATATATTTCTATTTTCATGACTATAGTCATCATTTTCTAGATCTTCATACCACAAAACAATAAAAAACAAAAAAATAAGACTGGAATCAAAACGTTGCTCTTAACAAATAATTTAGGTAGATACAATTAAATTTTCGAAATTTCAAATAAAACATGATTAGTATAGAAATAAAACCAATTTAGATCAATTATTATATTATATACTATATATAGTCTATATTTTTAATAACTTATCCTTTTTAACTGAACATTTTTTACATATAAATATTATATGTATGGTATTAGATTTATATATTCTATATATTTATACCCATGTGAATTTCAATTTTGTATATAATTTAGTTTAAAGAATACCAATATAGAAATTATTTTTATTAAACTCCTATAAGCCTACAATGAAATCCCAAAAAGAAAATGAAAAACAATAAACAACTAGTAAACATCTCAATTTTATACATATAGAAATTCAACAAAAAAAAAAAAAAAAATCTTTAACATAGTCTTTATATAAACATATATGTATCTAAAGGATATCATATATGTATATTAATAGACAAAATATTGATTGGTCAATTGCCCATGCTAAAATTTATTATATTGTTCTATCGATAATGTAAATTTATATTTAAACGTACGTTAACAACAACAATCAATATCTATTAACACTCATATTAAATATAATTTATACCGTTCATGAAATTGACAGTAAAACTTTTATTCACATCACTTTCAATAAAAATAGAATTTTTGTTCACGTTAATTCTAAAATATCGAATATATATTATATACAGAATGCCATTCAAAATATGATTCCTTCTGTTATAGCAAAACATTTTTTATAGACTATATTTAGCATAGACTTTTTTTTAGTAGACACAACAACCAATCCCTAATAAAATAAGTATAATTTTTTTTATTTTTTTTTTTTTTAATGCATTTCTCTGCCACATAAATGTGGACAGGAAATTACACAACCTTTCCTGTTCAGGCGTGGCTGTAAATGCCGTAACCCAAACTCCCTCGATGTTTACAGCGTATTTTATACGCTCTTACCGACTAGGCCACCGAGGCCCCTAAGTATAATTAGAATTATATTATACTACAAAAATGTATAAAAAATACTAAAAATATTTAGAAAAACCAATTCTCATGTTATAACTGCTATAATAAAATGTAATTATTATTTTTAAACAATTTTATCAACAGTAGATTATGCAGTCTTACAAAAACAACAACAACAACATCAAACAAAAGTAAAAATGAAAAAAAGTGTAAAAACGGACTGTGTCAGAATACCAGCACCAGCACCAGCGTAATATATCCTGTTAATATAATATATAATGAACTTTTATAAAATGTCAGATGTGTGACTAAATTAAATGCTGAGGATATTCACACTCATATCACGTATTGTCCAAATTTCTCATTCAATTGACATTCGAACTATAGAGCTTTTAATTTGGATACAATAAAATAAATAACTATACTAAATGGCTTGTTGTGTGGCCAAAATAAAATTAAAAATTCTATAGTTGAACCTTTAATTTGGTGACTAATGTTGATACGTCTCACAAAATCTATAGTATGATATGGATATATTATAAATTTCAGAGTTGTATGACAGCTGCTCGAAACCGTTGCCCTGAATCAACCAAATTTTACAGAAATGATTTACAATAAAAATCGTTAATCTTTTAGGAAATTTTAATTGTGCAGCTTTATTAAACACCAAGATATGAAGATATAAATTTCACAGATATCTGAACCTGTTCCGATAGACTAATTAAATTTTTCAAAAGTTATTGTCATAAAATTTAATTTCTCTTGATACATTCTTAAATACCCAGACTCTATTAAATTTTACAGAGGTTTTTGGCATAAAATGTACCTTCTTTTGAAAAACTTTCAAATACCTATCTTAAATACCAATTTTTAATAGACCCTGAGTTATTTCGATTAAAAAAAAAAAATTTTTATGGCAGCTACTTGAATCGGATCGGTCAAACTTATTCAATTTCAATAGCGAAACTGGCCTTTATATAAAATTGAAATTGTAAACATTTCGAAATCCTAATTTAATTTTTTTAAAGCTAATGTTCGGGCAGACAGACGCATATAACTATAATTTAACTGTGAAAACAGCTAGAGGTAATTACGAGTACGTTGTACATAAATGTTATACTCATCCATAAATTAACATAATATTTAATTTTTTGGAAAATTAAAGGAATTATTTCAAAAAAATAAAAAAATAGCATAACATTTCAAAATCAACAGACAAAATGTTCTGTTTGATATAATTTAGTAAAAACATAAAAAGGATCAAGAAAAAAAAAATAATTGACCTAGAATCATTCAAAATAAATAATTTATTATTTATTATTAATATTAATTTTTAATTTAATAAAATTAAAACATTTTCAAATTTCATTTTAAATCTATATATATATACATTACGTACATGAAAATATACATACAAACATACATATATTATTTTATAATTAAGTTCCTTTTTATTTTTCTCTTATTTATAAGCAATGAAATTAAATGAATCTTTAAGAAAATATTAAAATTTAAAATTTAAGTGCCACTTCTTGCTTAGAACATTTTTTTTTTTTTGTGGTTGGACAAATGAGTTATTTTTTAGTCTTTCAATGTTTTGTCTATCCGGTCTATTAATTGTAAATAGAAAATATTAAGATATTAATTTTATTTTTCTTTTAATTTTTGATTTATACAACCATAGCTACAATTTATGCCTAAATTTAGTTTGACGTCTAAAAATTAATAAGTTTGTAGTGTTTATTATTAAAAACAGACATAAAATATTGGGAATATTTATATGTTCTATTATAATAATTAAAATCTCATTTAAAAGTATATAAAGAGACTTAAACTGTCTATTAACTTTGCCTACCTAAAACAGTACGTTCGATGTCACCTTCACATAAATAAAAAAAAAACAGATATCTAATCTCTACTAGGGTAAACCATACTTTACATAGCAATTAACATTAATATAAACCAGGTACCTTTAATAAAATGTCTACATTGGGAATTAAAATCTAGATTCTTAATATCATCTACTTGGCAGTTAATAACCGGTAAAGCAATGTGCTCTTAGGATTTAAACCTCCGCAGTTTTTTATTATGTTTCCTGGAGATGTTTATCTTCTTCTTGATATAATCTAAATATACTGTCATACCCTATTAATACTTTCTTTAACTTCTCTTATAGGTGATAGGGTAACGAAAGGAAGTCTATTAGAATTCTTAGTTTATTTTTACTGGATCCTATGATTTTCTCATACCTTTTCCAGTTATAATTTTCCAAAAACATCTTAGTGAGTCTGCATTAGCCCGAATTTTTCACTCTATGTACGACAATTATCAATTGCTCTTTTAAATATAAAAAAATTTATTTTAAAAGTTTTACCTCAGTCAATTAAAAATTTACATGGTGAATAAAAATAATGACTTGTTTGTTTTTTTTTTTTTCTTTTTTGTTTGTTAATTTTCGAATGCAATTATTGAGATTGAATAATAAGGTTAAGATATCTTCACAAGGACGAAATTTACGACGTACTATTACACTCTATTTAAGAACCTAATTTAATTTGATAATTTTTTGTAACTAAAAAATTTTCAACTTAACAAAACCAATTTTTTTTTTTGTATATATATTAAATGGGACTCTTCTATACATATAAATACTCACAATACATATAAATATACGTAGTAAAAATATTGAAGAAGAAAAAAATTAATACAAATCAATCAAGTAAAAAAATTCAATAAAGACGATTACAAATATGTATTAGGATTATTTATTTGTTCTATTGGAAGGACAATAAATACGTTAAGTATTTAATAAGTTGAAAATATTAATATTTCAGTTATTTATGTATATCCTTCTTAATATTCCAATTGTTAAAAGATGAATGGTGTATGTAGTGTATGTAAAAATATTTCAAGGACTATTTAAGTATAAGAAAATTGCTTATAATCTGTATTTTTTTTTTGCAATAAATACATGGACTTATTATATATCTTTTTTTTTTTTTTGTTTTGTTATTTATAAATATTACTGGGTTGCACATTAAGTTGAATAATTATAGATAATAAAAATAACCCTGAATAGTAATTAAAATGATTAAAGAGAACTTCATCATAATAAAATTTGAAATATTAAGTTAATAAATATCGAAAATAAATTCAGAATTAAGAAAAGCCGTCCTTGAGAAATGTTATCTTGTTATCTTGTCTTTTAAAATCAAAAAAATTGTTGGAATATTAATATTTAAATATTATTAAAACATTTCTATATATACACAAGGTATGTGTGGTGGGTAATACAATGGGTTATTAGGTTAATGTCGAGAAAAAACAAACAATTGTATGGCAGATGGTTAATTCTATGAAAATGGAACTAAATAAGATAGACATAAAAATAGTATATAGTATATTGAAGTTTATTAAACAAATATTATTTACAAATTTTCACTTAAAGCCCCTTTACCAAAAAAATAACGCAATTAGAATAAAACTCTTCAAATTATTCCCCTTTTCTTTCTCTGCATTTTGAGTATTGAAGCATTTTTCTAGCTTTAATACCTTGCAAGTTATAAAATCTAAACCCTACACGTTCTGTAAAACAAAATAATAAACAATACAACTCAATAGA
Organism: Poecilobothrus nobilitatus; assembly: GCA_947095535.1. Classification (NCBI taxonomy): domain Eukaryota; kingdom Metazoa; phylum Arthropoda; class Insecta; order Diptera; family Dolichopodidae; genus Poecilobothrus; species Poecilobothrus nobilitatus. The sequence continues at coordinate 318,778,813 of OX352772.1, read as the reverse complement.
ACTTTTTCTTATAACCCTACCGGTTGCTGAGTTACAGCCCCTTGAAGTTGGAAAAGTCCTATTTTTAAATGTGTTTATCTCTTAGGTTCTGGTAAATTTTTTTTCAATCTAAAAATGCCAAACAAGTATGGAAAGTTTTTTTGCTTTATTTTCATGAATATTAAAATATTACAATATATTATTTATATTTACCGTTATATGAAAATAAAATTTTGCAATATATTCCTTTCTAACTTCGAGACACTTACCTAAATTAGCACCTGTGTAAATTTTGTCAAATAAAATACAAAAATTAAAGCTGCAACATTATACATATATAGAAGTTCCTTAAAATTGAAGAAAGTGTCACTTGACTGAAGATTAAACAGATTTAATCTTCTCTTGGAAAATGTATGCCTTTAAAAACTTTTGATTTTATATACCGCCTTGTTCGAACTATCGCTCGAACTCTTCTCGAACTGATTTTCGTTCACTTTTCCATTTATTACATTTACTCTACTGCATATACAAATCTTTAACTAAAGGCGATTGCATTTTACTATTCTTGATTATATGCGAATATGTAAATTAAAACTAGCTGTATTTTCCAGTAGGATTGTTATCGCAAAAAGTAGCTTTGTATATATCCTTATATTCGCTTATATGTCAACTTTTTTACGCGATATTCCGGAGTTAGATGACAAATACTTAACCCAGTATATTATTTAAAGTTCATTAACATCCACATGAAAATGACACATATTAATTTTTTATTTAAACTACAAGTATCTTATAGAAGTTTTTAAAAATCATCAGTTCATCAGAAGAGAATAATTAACTTAATAACTTTCAAAATCTATTTATTATTTTTCTAAATTGAATTCAACAAAAGCTAAACTTTTAATTTTAACTTTAAATAAAAACCATTGAAAAAATATAAATAAAACCGTGTAACTAAATTTAAAAAAAAAAACTTTATATAACAACATGTATAAAATAAAAATTTAATAAAAAATTTAGAATCTAATAGAAATTTTATTTAAATAAAAAAAATTACAGTTTCTCAACCCTTTTTTGTTCAATATTTCAACATGAAAAAAAAAACCAACCATATTTTTAAAATGAAATCAAAATACATAAAAAAATTGAAACGCTTTCTAATAAAAAGTATTATGTAAATCAGAGAAAAAAAAAAACAAACTTAATCCGTTTCTGCCCCTTTTACATTTTTTTGTTAACCGCGGAAAAAAAAAATGAGAAAAAAAAATACAATGTTTTTTATAGTTTTTCTATTTCACAACTGGGTGATTTTAAGGTCATATAGAATCGATAGAATAAGAAAATTTTTAATTCTTTTTAATCAACTGTACTTATATCAAAAATTTTATAGTAACTCTTTTTTATTTCTAAAATATATTAAATGAGCTTTGGATATTATCATTGGACCACGGATTTATAAAAGTCACTAACATTACAACACACTGAGAATATGTCACAGGGGAACTAAATGTCCCAAATGACAATAATAACATAAGGATAGGGTTCGACCAAGATTAAGCATTATCGAAAGTCATGTTTTGTCTATATATTGAATTAATATCATAACTATTTAAAATATGTGTTCTTCAAAGTTTTATTATTTTTTTACACCTAATAGTCAATACAATTAATTAAATTTCCATATCAAAGAACAAAATTACAATGGCCAGTAAAAGGTTCACTATATCGCTGGCTTATAAAAATACATATAATAATTTTATTTGAACGAATGATTAATTATTTAAAACTAGTAATTAAGTTTAATGGATCAATCTTTTTCAATTTTATGTATCTAAGGATACTTAAGGATGTTCCATGCATTAATGTTTGGATGATTCGTCAGTATTACATTTAATTTAATACTTTTAGCTGTAACTTTAAATTTCGCTTGTAACATCTTATACTTTTCTTACTTTACTTATAGATCTTATAAGATCTTGGTTTAATAATTAGCCAAGGACGTATTTAGGAGCACTAGTGATACATCTTAAAACTCTAAGTTATTATTGTATTAAAAAAAATTTCCATTATATAGACATATAAAATTCAAATAAAATCCTTCAAATATTAAGATCAGATCAGATTATTTTATTTATACGATTGACTGAGAACTTTCATACGTTATTTGTGCTCTGACTGATATTTTCATTTAAAAAAATTTCAAATGGTTGTTATAACTTTATAATGTTACCAAAAATATATTTATTTTACAATCTATGGTTATTTTAAATTTTATATATAAGTACAATTATATCTGTAAAAAAAAAAAGAAGAGTTTTTTTCCAAACCCACATTATTATGACGAAATCAATTTAATTCTTCTAAATATTAGTACCAATATTAGATTCAATTTATTTTATTTTATATTTTAGCTATTTTTATTTTTTCGCTTTGTAAGTGATTCCATAAAGGTAGTCAGTTTAAGTAATAGAATACAGATGAGGTTCATCCTTATTATTTGTTTAAAAAAAAAAAAAAAAAACAAACAAAAAGTAATATTTTGATACAACGTGGATTCATATGGATAATAGTATAAAAGTCAATATGGAAAAGTCATGTTGTTATGTTCATTGTTGGATCATTTTATGCTGAGAGATGCTAAAAAAAAAAATTTTTAAATTTTATTTTATTTCATTTTTTTTTTTTTTTAAATTGAACAAAAATAAAAGTTTTATTTTTTTTTTTTTTTTACCTGGTAATAGAGGAAAACTTCTGACATTGTGCAAATTGTTATAATATGAAATTTCAGATGGATATTAATATGTATATATATAAGAAGAAATATACGTATAGAAAGAAATTTTCTTAATTTAACTTACGTAAGATTTTTTAATATATTAAAAATTTTATAAAGAATATACCAAAAGTTAAGAAACAATGTAAACGCTTCTTTTTTTTTTTGATTTTTGTAAAAAATAAAATCTTCTTTTTTTATTTTTTTTTTTTGTAGCAATAAAACTTTAATTTTTTCTACAACTTTTTTACATTATAGTTTCCTTACAAAAAAGCTTTTAAAACCAAATAAGAAACTTTTAAAATGAGACTTAAAATTTAGAAATAAAAATAGAAAATGAGCCTTTTATTCAAATTGGAATCAAAATTATTAGATGTTACAAATTATTAAAAAATTGTATAGGCCGATACATAAAATTTCACCAGTTTTTTTTTTTTGTTGATGAAGGCTGAGCGAAAATGTAAGTAATCACTAAACTCTAGCTTCTTAGTGTACCTTCCAAAGGTAGGGAAATATATTTGAACAAAATTGATGTTAAATTTTTCTAGATTTATGTCACGATGATACCACACTCTGACGGAAGAAACTTTGAAAGTGTCTCAGAACCATGTCAGAGAGTTTACCAAAATCTTGAATAAAGAAACTAGCGATATACTTCCGAGTTTTTCTTGACAGATTGGGACAGCTGCAAAGAAAGTGTTGGATATTCTCATTATAGTATCAATTCCTCTACAAAATCTACAGTTAACATCCACATGAATACGCAATGTTCTAATATGTATACTGTTAAGACAATGGCTAACGAATAACATCACTTCAATTGTCTTTTTTCAGATCTAAAGAGATAAAGTTTTGGATTTGTGAGGTAGAACAATTTTTTGTATATTTGAATGGTAGATTGTATGGTAGAATGCGTGTCTACCACTATTCAGTTATCTAGGAGCAAGCAATAACTTTTCTTTTTATATTACTGGAAACACATCTACCATGCAATTAAGTACTAAACTATAAAATTTTAAAAATTAATTTAACTCGATATCAGTTATAAAATTGTATGTTTACAATTAAACTTAATATATGTGTAATAATATGAATCTACTGTAATATAAAAAGTAAAAATATTTTATCAGAAACTATACATTAGATATAGACCCTTATTTTAAAAAACTTGGCTTTCAGTTTTCAGTTTTTTTGGTTGTTTTATACGCGTAAAACAAGGCTCTGCGAAATAACATCAAATGAAATAAGATCTGAAGATTAAAACGAAATAAGGTCTAAAATTTTAATATTTAGTAAATTGAGAAGTAACATATTTAGTGAAATAAGATCTAAATATAAATAAAATACCATATAATATTGAAATTAAATGAAATCTAAAAACAAAATAAAAATTTTGAAAAAATGAAATAAGATGTAAAAAAAAAAAGGAATTAACCATCAAAATAATTTATCTATATTTTTTTTATAAAAGGATCAAATATTTCTTATAAATCCATTAAAACAATATACATATAAAGGAAATATATGGTGCAAAGTCAAAAATCCCATTGGGACTCGCATATATATATACTGCACATGTTAGCATATTCTCGAAAAAGCGTTAAACCCAAAATTTTGTAATCAACTATAAAATCCTTCCTAATTATAATTTTTCAATTTATATTTCAATATCATGGCCCTTATATAATGTATTCGAGCTTCCCGCTTCCAAAATCAATCTAACCAAATTATTGAAACGCTATTTAAATTTTGTTTTAACTATTTTAAATATTTTATATATTTTTACTTGAACTATTTTTAGATATTAGATATGTAAAATAATTAAATTTCTGTGATTTTAGAGTTATTTATACTTTTACGTTTAGTTGTGGCATAATTCTGATACTCAGCCGCATTTAAGTTTCGTTTTGTTTTATATTTAATAAAAACCAAAATTTTGCTTTGTACATTCGAAGTTTACAAAACCGGGTTTTATCATTTTTTCAGAAAATTTAAGAAAAGATTTTTTTTATTTAATAATAAATTTTAATTTTTTATAAAAAAAGTATAACTTTTTAAGGTTATATATGTGCCACACGGCAACGGGGTTTTAAAATACCAGAATGAAATACTTTTTGAATTTATTTCATTATTTATTTTTAGTTTACTTTTAGATTTTATTTCATTAGATGTTATTTCGCAAAACTGTAATACAATATTGCGAAACCATTTAAAAACAAATTTTTATATTCATTACATAATATATACATATATATCGTATATTAAAAAAAAAAATTATAAAAATCATTTTAATATAATAAAAAATTAGTATTATATTGGAATTGGCATATACCTACTCGTAGATATGAGCGCTACTAAATATTAATATCCAAGCAAAACTATTAAACGTCATATTATTATAATATAAAAAATTACCTTTATCTACTTCTACCTTTATAAAAAATTAAAATTAAATAAAAGTACACACTTTTATGAAAAATATTCAAAAACCATAATATCAATATGGGATCATATTAATATAAAAAAATCATTCAACCTCAGTTAAATATTAGTAATATTTAATTAAATTTTAATTTTATATTTACAAATAAAATAAAAATAAAAGCGAAAAATCTTTTATAAAATTTAAAATGAATCATTTTTCTAATATTTACATTAAAATTTTGGTTTTTTTAATTTTTTTATATTATCTATTATATATTAGCTAAAATTAAAAGTGAAATAACTTTCTTGAGCAAGGATTACTTATGTAAAAATTTTTTATTTTAACTGAAGACATATCCTACTTTAATTGAAGACATTTTTATTTAAAATGAAGAAATTTTTACTTTACATGAACATGTTGAAGATATTTCGCTTGCAGTGTAGTGTATTATTATTAAATACAATGTACACTTATTAAATATTTATATATAACATATATTGTTAAATTAAAGATTTTTTATTAAAATAAAAATGTCCTTAAAATAAAAATTATTTACTGGTATTCAGGTTATATCTCAGCTCAAAGAAAAAAAGAATTTTTTTTTTTGTTGTAATTGTCATAACCAATTTATAATTATAATTTAGTAGTTTTCAGCCACACACAACCTATTATGACATTCCGCTAAGTTTTGAATGCTAGTACATATCCAGTTGATGGTGTAGTAGTTAAGACACTGGCCTTTCATACTAGAGGTCTCGAGGCAAACCCCGACTGGGTCATATAGATTAATAAAAAAAAAAGTTTATATGTCCTATAAATTATAATTAATATCATATTGTAATAGCTATACAATAAAAACAATAACAAAACCCGAATTCTTGTATAAGATATAATAGATGGCGTAGAAATAAAAAGAAACGTCTTAGTCTTGTACAATAGCTACAGCAGAGTTTTAGCTATTGTACAAGACTAACGGCTTAGTGAACGGCTTAGTGAAATTAACACAACGGCTTAGTGAAATTAATGATCCACGAAACTGAAGTTTAGTCAAATATGAATAATAAATGACTGAGTGGATATCCTATACTCCTCATTGGAGTGGCAAGGAAAAAAAAACATATTTGGATACGATTTTCTATTAAAAAATCTACAATAACATATAACATACATATGTATGTTTAGAATCATGTTTTTTTTTTGTTGTCTTTTGGAATCAAGAAATTTTGTATCCCATACTATTTTTTTCTAATTTAGATGTCACGGTAAAATAATATCTATTTTAATAATATCTATATTACTTAATAATATCTATTTTACTTAAACACCAGCCACAGGACCCCTAGTAATATTAAATTTTGTAAACAATTGTTTGTTTTGAAGTGTCTTGAACCATATATTTTTCTTGGCGTACTAAGCTGGGTACTACTAGAAAAAAACTTGAAAAAATTTATTAAAAAGTTTTTACCGAGAAAAATTTTGATATAAAACCCATATAAAACTAAATTTTTTTGAGCTGAGATATAATCTGAATACTATGCTTAGTAAAAATATCTTCAATTAAAGTAAAAAAATCTTCAGTTAAAGTAAAAATTGTAGAATAAATTAATAAGATTTCTACAGAATTTTCCTGATCAAAGTTTAAAATTTACTAAAAAAAATGTTTGATTAAGTCTAAAAATAAGTCTAAAAAATAAAAAATGCATCAGTACCTCAATAAACAATTTTGTATCGCTATCAATTATTTATTATTTATTTATTTATTATAATCGTTTCGTTTATAATCACGTTTAATAATTTTTTCAGAACTTTTAAATTTCACATAAAAATATGTCAAAAAAAAATTTTTTTTTTTTAATGCATTTCTCTGCCACATAAAAAATTACATAGCCTTTCCTGTTCAGGCGTGGCTGTAAATGTCGTAAAGTGGAATACACTTACGTCGTGTGTGGGATTCGAACCCACACTCCCTCGGTGTTTACAGCGTATTTTATACGCTCTTACCGACTAGGCCACCGAGGCCCAAAAATTTTATTAAATTTTTAAATTATATTATTTAAATTTATTAGTTTTACTTTGTAATTTTTTTTTTTTCCTAAGGGAGGTGGGAATCTTGCAAAGACACCAAGAATTTCCCCTTGGTAGTGTCAGATTCTTACTGACTAAACCCACCTCCCCCTTTAGCCAATATAGTGGGATGAAACCCTTACCTGCGAACGCAGTATATTGGCTAGGGAGTAGGGATAGGAAAGGATAGGAAAATGGATACAGAAACATTGAATTGGGAGTGGGACTGTAAGAAAACAATGAATCCGCCTATTATTATTATTTTGCTAACAGTGACTAAAGCCGTCACAACAGTTACAACATGTAGTAAGTAACTATAACTACATGAGGTAATTATTGAAGGCAACCCCTACTGTCACTGTAGCGGCTACTATTATTGGTATTAGTATTCTTATTAATATTATTATTATTTTACTACAGAGTCAGCACCATCAGTGGATTACAACGTGCAGCAGTATAAAACACCTTACTTGCATGATATAACCAAAGATAGCCCCACTGTAGTAGCTATTATATTATTACTATTATTATTATTATAATTATTGTTATATTATTATTGTACTATTTATTATACTATTTAATTATTGTACTATTATTATTATTATTTTACCACAGAGTCAGCGCCATCAGTGGATTACAACGTGCAGCAGTATATAACACCTTACTTGCATGATAAACCAAAGATGGCTCTACTGTACGCAGCTATTATTATTACTATTATTATTATTATTATTATTATTGTTATTATTTTACTACATAGTCAGCGCCATCCGTGAATTACAACATGCAGCAGTATATAACACCTTACTTGCATGATATAACCAAATATGGCTCCACTGTAGCAGCTATTATTATTATAATTATTGTTATTATTATTATTACTATTATTATTATTATTATTAATATTATTTTTAATATTATTATTGTTATTATTACTACTATTGATTATACGATATACATTATTACGATATAAAACTACTACATATTTTTTTATTTATGACCTGACCGGGGTTTGAATCCAAGACCCTTCGATTGAAAGGTTGGCGACTTAACCATTGCGCCATGAGTCAGATAATTCTTTTTAATTTTATTTTTTCTTAACATTATTATAAGTAAAGCTTCACAGCAGGATGGCCTTAATTAAATTAAATTTATCTCACACCAAAAAATTGAGTTCAGTTTATTTAAAAGATTGTGCATAGATTAGATTTCTTTGATTTTCAATTGATTCAAATTGTTTCTTTTGAATAAATTATAATTTTATCATATACCTTCCTATTATTAATTTTGTTTTTAATTTTTTGCTAGAGAAATTTGCAATGTCTCACTGCAAGTTCTAAAAGTCCTGGAGATTTTATTATTATTCTAAAGAATTTTATTTAAACAATAAATACTTTGTAAGTAAAAAATATAAATAGCTCTGGAGAGTAGAGTACATTTCTTTTATCAAAATAACCGAAATACCCGACATCTATTTTTACTCTCAAAGAATTTGTTTTGTTTTTTAAAGTTTACATTGTATATCAATTTAAAATAATTTTCTTTTGAGTTAATTTTTCTCTCAAAACATAAAAAATTGACAAACACCAAGTTCTTATTTCGGAAATGGTCAGGGTATCGACGTACGGCGTTTTATACGTCGTACATTGTACGTTCTTATTTAGTTTAAGCAATTACGTCTAAATAATAATTTTGCACGTTGTGAAAGATACGAAAAACGAAAATTTTCATAATTATTAAACAAATTATTTTACCAATAAGTTTGTAATTCATAAGAAATTTTTTTGTAATATAATGCAAATGTAACTTCCTGCATTAAATCGTAAAAGTGATCTATATAGTGTCTATAGATAGTGTATATAGATTGATCTATATAGTGTGTATATCAAAATTTTATATAAAAACGAGGAAGAGTGCAGTAGAGTAGACTGTGTCAACTCTGGGATACCCGTATGAACGTAATATATCCTGTTTCTATAAAACTTGATCATCTTTTAAAAACATTCAGATGTTTTAGTACCGAACTACAGAGATATATTTATGTAAATTGTGGAGTTGTATGATAGCTACCCGAATCTATTGCGCCTAGCTTCATTAAGTTCCAAAAAGCCTGAACCGGCTGCTTTAGACCAATCAAGTTTTACAAAAGTTTTTGGCATGCAACTCGACACTTTTTCACTAAATTTCAGATAGCTAGCTTCAATAGACACTGAGTTATTTTCATTTAAAAAGAGAAGTTGTATGGCAACTATCCGAACCTGTCATATCATCACAACCAAATTTTACAGAAGTTGTTGCCATAAAACTCGATCATCATTTGCAAAATTTCAGATACCTAGATTGGATAGACACTGGGTTATTTTCATTTACAGAAAGAAGTTGTATGGCAGCTACTCGAACCCGGCGGCCGAAAAAGCTGGAGTTAAATAGCAAAACTAACAATTTTGCAAAAGTGACGTAAAAAAAATGTCAGCCTCCTAGCTCTTTTATTTTTTGAGTTATCGTGCGGACGGACACTGAGTTATTTTCATTTAAAAAAAGAAGTTGTATGGCAGCTATCCGAACCCGTCGCACCACCACAACCAAATTTTGCAGAAGTTGTTGCCATAAAACTCGATCATCATTTGCAAAATTTCAGATACCTAGATTGGATAGACACTGGGTTATTTTCATTTAAAGAAAGAAATTGTATGGCAGCTACTCGAACCCGGCGGCCGAAAATGCTGGAGTTAAATAGCAAAACTAACAATTTTGCAAAAGTGACGTAAAAAAAATGTCAGCCTCCTAGCTCTTTTATTTTTTGAGTTATCGTGCGGACGGACACTGAGTTATTTTCATTTAAAAAAAGAAGTTGTATGGCAGCTATCCGAATCCGTCGCACCACCACCACCAAATTTTGCAGAAGTTGTTGCCATAAAACTCGATCATCATTTGCAAAATTTCAGATACCTAGATAGAATAGACACTGGGTTATTTTCATTTAAAGAAAGAAGTTGTATGGCAGCTACTCGAACCCGGCGGCCGAAAATGCTGGAGTTAAATAGCAAAACTAACAATTTTGTAAAAGTGACGTAAAAAAAAATTCAGCCTCCTAGCTCCTTAATTTTTTGAGTTATCGTGCGGACGGACACTGAGTTATTTTCATTTAAAAAAAGAAGTTGTATGGCAGCTATCCGAACCCGTCGCACTACCACAACCAAATTTTGCAGAAGTTGTTGCCATAAAACTTGATCATCATTTGCAAGATTTCAGACGCCTAGCTTCATTAGGTTCCAAGAGGTGCAAGAAGCCTGAACCGGCTGCTTTAGACCAACCAAATTTTACAAAAGTTGTTGGCATGTAACTCGACACCTCTTTACTAAATTTCAAATTCCTAGCTTCAATAAACACCGAGTTATTCTCGTTTAAACGGAGAAGTTGTATGGCAGCTACCCGAACCCGCCGCACCACCACAACCAAATTTTACAAAAGTTGTTGCCATAAAACTTGATCATCATTTGCAAAACTTCAGACGCCTAGCTTCATTAGGTTCCAAGAGGTGCAAGAAGCCTGAACCGGCTGCTCTAGACCAACCAAATTTTACAAAAGTTGTTGGCATGTAACTCGACACCTCTTTACTAAATTTCAGATTCCTATCTTCAATAAACACTGAGTTATTCTCATTTAAACGGAGAAGTTGTATGACAGCTACCCGAACCCGCTGCACCAGCACAACCAAATTTTACAGAAGTTGTTGCCATAAAACTTGATCATCATTTGCAAAATTTCAGAAACCTAGCTTGAATAGATACTGAGTTATTTCTATATAAAGATAGAAGTTGTATGGCAGCTACTCGAACCCGCCGACCGAAAATGTTGGATTTAAATAGCAAAACTAACAATTTTGCAAAAGTGACGTAAAAAAAATTTCAGCCCCCTAGCTCCTTTATTTTTTGAGTTATCGTGCGGACGGACGGACGGACGGACGTACATGGTTTAATCGACTCAGAATTCGATTCTGAGCCGATCCATACCTTTGACACTATATCTAGCTCGACTCCTTTAAGGTGTCACAAACGTAATGGCAAATTTATTATACCCTTGAACATAGTTCATACGGGTATAAATATCAATTTCAAAATTGTTCACATTTATGTGGCAGAGAAATGCACTAAAAAAAAAAAAAAAAATTTCAAAATTTAAATGTCGAAAAATTAAAAATATAAAATTTATTACAATATATAAAAACAATTAAAGAAAATTTAAAATTAATATAATACATAATAATATTATATACAATGAGGTTTTCCTGTAAGCCCACAATTAATTTACAAAAAAAAAAAAAAAAAAAATTCACTTCCGACACTTTACACATTTTATTTTTTATTTTTCACATTAATTTTTTTAACCACAAATTAATAATCTTCTATTAGTTTTAAATTTTATAAAATGTTTTTTTTTTTTTGGTTTGCGTCCTTTTTTATTTAATTTGTAGATATTTAATTGAAATTTAAATTTAAACCTGAGGTTGACTTTTTTTTTTTTTTATATTAATCAAAAACAAATTCATTTATTCATACATTCATTTATCTTTTAAATAAAATAAACAATTACAGTTACGGCACTATTATGATAAATTAATATAATATTATATTTTTATATTATATATTAATATTAATTAATTTTTTTTAACAAACTATATTAAAATAATGGAATATAAGTAAAACTACCCTAATAACAAAGGATCATCACTGTTCTAACATTTTTGGCAAGGGGACGGGGGATTTTATACAAAAACTAACACAAGTCCAATTTTAAATTAAAAACAAGTAAAAGTAACAGTAAGTCGATGTAACCGACTTATTTATACCCTACACCTAAAAAATTCAAATTAAATTAAAAATCCATAAGTTATTTTAGTTAAGTATTTAATATAACTAAGCTAAAAAAATAAATGCTTTTACAACCTTTGTACAAGATTTCAGATTTCTGTCTTTATTAAATTCGAAAATAAGCTTCTTAGGTCTTGGGAAGTGTGTGAAGGCACGCGGACCACCACCCCAATTCATCTCAAATTTTAGAGACATCAACAGAGTAGAATATTCTTATATCAAATTTTAAGTTTATATATTTATTAATTTCGAAGATATGCTTGTTTGGTCTTGGGAGTTGTGTGGCAGATACCCGAACAACCTAATGCATTCATCTTAAATTCTTAAATTCTAATTCATCTTAAATTTTGGACAAATGAGGGATTCAGGAAACAACACCCTAGTATCAAATTTGAAGTTCCTATCTTTATTAATTTCGAAGATATACTTGTTCGTTTTTGGGAGTTGTATGGGAGGTACCCGAATAGCTCCTCCAATTCATCTCAAGTTTTCAGCAAATAAGGGATTCAGGACACAACACCCTAGTACCAAATTTGAAGTTTCTATCTTTATTAATTTCGAATATATGCTTGTTCGGTTTTGAGATTTGTATGGGAGGTACCCGAACAACCACTCCAATTCATCTCAAATTTTAGGCATATCAGGGATTCAGGAAAACACACCCTCGTACAAAATTTTAAGTTTCTATCTTTAATAATTTCGAAGATATGCGTATTCGGTATTGGGAGTTGTATGGGAGGTACTCGAACGCATGGTCCGATTTCGCCCATTTACAATCCCCGCCTTACCTTAGTCATTGTTAACCTACAGTATAAATTTCATCAAGATAGCGTTATTATTTTTTGAGTTATCGTGCGTACGAACGGACGGACGGACATCGCTAAATCGACTCCTGAGGTGATTCTGATTCAGAATATATATACATGCCTATACCAAACTCGCTTCCTTTTGGTGGTTACAAACACCATACCAAAGTTAATATACCCTATACTTAATGTGTAGGGTATAATAAATATTTATTGTATATAAGTCTAGAACAAAACTATAAAACTAATGAACTCATTAATGATTTTTGAATTTAGTTATGCAACGGCTCATTGTCAAATTTTATTTTTGTTTATTATGTTTAATTATAAGTTTTTCTGAAGCACATTTTAAGCAAATTAGAGAACTGATGAGTCACTTGATGAGCATTTTATTAAACGCATGCGGTAACTCATCATTATTTCTACTGAGTATACTGACTGATTATTGGGTTGAATTATTTGGCCTCGTATACTTTTCGTAATAATTTCGTATGCACAGCTAATTATTATATTTGAAAAAAAAATTTGTAACTTTTATTGCATTTCAATTATGTGTTGTTTGATGAAATAAGTATAAAATTTAATTTATCTTCACAACTTGTTAAACGCATTTTATTTATTTTATTTTTACTTTAAAGGGTAGTTAACAATTTAAAAGTAAATTTTAGATGAGAATTATTTAAGGAAAATTAAAGTTTTATTCTTCTATATTTTATATTTCTTATACATTATATCCAGCCCACTAGCTGGTTCCCACAGTTGTTAAGACACGGTCTTTTCATACGTAATGTCTCGAGTTCAAACTCCTACTGGGTCTTATAGATTAATAAAAACTAATTGACATTTTTCTTATAATATATAATTAAATTAAAAATACGCATATATATCCTATAAATTATAATTAATATCATATTGTAATTAATCTTTGTACATATAAGGTAATAGATTGCGTAGAAATAAAAGAGATGTCTCATAATCTTGTACAATAGCTACAGCTGAGTAAACGGCTTAGTGAAATTAATTATTCACGAAACTGAAGCTTAGTCAAACATAAATAAAAATTACTTAGTGAATGTTCTATGCTCCTTATATTTTAAATGTTTTGATTTAAAAAAAAATTGCACCTATTTTATTTTTAATTTTTTATTTAGAAAAAGAATCGCTCATAATAAGCTCATCGGTGAACTCATGATGAGTTTGCTAGTACAGTAGAGATCCTGCATCAAAGCTTTATCTATTATAATATTCAAATTAAAAGTGAAATAGCAGTGGTGAGCAGTTTTCCCGATCAATTCCCTCTTACAATTAGGTCATCAGAAAAGCTTACAAAATTAATTTAGTCTGCATATCCGAACAACTCAGTACACCAATCAACCAAACTACTCAGTAAAACAAATAATCAGCGTAATCAGTACTGCAATCAACATAAATTTATTAGTATCAATTACCTTATATCTAAAGTCTAAATATCATTTTCAAAATATTAAACTCTTTTTTCATTTAATAAACTAATACAAACTTAATTTAATGTATAATAATTTCTTTCAAATTAATTAAGGTTCTTGAATTTTACATAAAATTTAATTTTAAAACATCTAAGAACCTTATTAAATTTTTAAATTATTAGTTATTTTTATTCGAAATTTTGTAATACTTTTTTGCACATTTCCAAAAGAAATTTGAAAAAAAAATTTGTCTATTATTTTCAATCTGTCCGTCCATCCGTTCATCTATCCGTCTGTTTACAAAACTTTTACAACGTTAAAGATAGAGAAGAAAAATTTTAACCATGAGTGCGCCTCATAAAAAAATTAATTTTGTAGAGCAACGTTTTCATATAGCCCCATCCATTGGGAAGTTGCGAAGTTGCAGTTTTATTTTTTTTTTTCAATCTGTAAATGCCATTCGACAAGAATTTTTACCTTTGTAAATCAAAATTCTACAATTTTTTTAGATTTAGTATTTAAATTTACCGTTATGTATAAACCAAATTTTGCATGATTTATCTACCTCCATAACTCCGGCCCACATTTAGATAAAAACTAGAAATTTTGAGACAAGAAAGAACATTTAGAATTAATCTAAGTTTCCTCAGAAAACAGGAGGTCGCATAAGAGATATTTGGGCTTAAAAATTTAAAATTTACTTTTTTTAGACACCTGTAACTTAGGCACCTGTGCAAATTTTTCTTTGTCAACACATAAAAATTGAAGCTTCAGTAAAACATTTCTATGTGTGTTAACGGTTTTTCTTAGTTATACAGGGTTCCGCACTTACAGCACCTCAAAATTGAAAAAAAAGTCCTATTTTCACATTTTTTCCTATTATATGAAATTTTCAAATCTTGGAGCAAAGTCACAATTCTAAACAGTTTGTATTATCTTTTGCAAATGTGCGATTTTAAAAACTGTTTGCTTTCCATTCTGGGTTGTTTAATTTTATTTTTACTCAACTTTATTATAAAAATAAATCTTTATGTTAGTATGATGGCCTTTTAATAAACCATTAAAAGTGGAAATTATATTAATTATACACTATAACTTTAGAATGTAATTCAAAAACTTTGTGTGCAACAAGGATGAGCATCCTGGTAAACAATTCAAGTGGAAATTAAATTGACTTTATAAAAATATATTATATAAATGTACGTATACATAAAATTCAAAGATGAAAAAATAATTTAAAAAAAAAAAAAAATCTTAGCATCTTTCCTTATTTTTATTTTACACCGGAAAAATTAATTCAGTTTATTTTGAAAGTTCCTGCATAAAAAATAGCCTGCTTCTCATTTATTTCTGTACTATTTTTCAATAAATATTTCATGTTATCTCTGTTATTTTCAATGTTTCTATCTTTTAAAAGAAAAATAAAAAAATTAAATAGGGTAATAAATTTTACTAGAAATTGTTGCTCTTTTTGATCTTAAATTGACTTACTCAATAAGCCTTAATTATTATGGACCAAATGATGAGCATAAATTCGTCCTATCTTCTATTATTAGTCTTGTTTTTAGAGAAATTAAATTAAAAATAAATACTTAAAATAAAAATACTTTAAAGAGAAATAATTAAAGAATAAATATTTTGTAAATTAAAACTGCAAACATTAAAATTTAAGAATTAGTCTTCCTTAGAAAATCTGGTTAACACATTTAAAATTAAGTTACAGATGTCTAAAAATAGCAAATTTTTAATTTTTGACTCAAAAGAGCTCTTAAACATGAAAGGTATAAACAAAATGTTTAACGATTGCTAATACCTAAAGATCATCTTTCTCTAAAAATTAAAAATTGAAAGCACACCGAAGTTACGATGAAAGTAAAATATCGTAAAATTTTGTCTTTACATGACGGTAAATTTAAGTTCTAAATTGCGTAACATTTTATTATTTTGATAATTATTTATAAGAGATATTATCATTTTTTTATGAAACCTATGAATGGTTTATTACTCTAACTTTAATGGTCCAGAAGTTTAGTAAACAAACAGACGGACAGAGGAATTGAGTGAAACTAATATAAAATATTTTTAAATTTCGTTTTGAAAAATATGCAAAAAACACTTTTGAAAAGCAGTGGTTAAACGCTATATACATAGAAAACCGTATAAGCTAAGATATTTCAACCGTATAAGCTAAGTTATTTCAAAAATGTTGATAACTGTCTGGTTAAAAATAATAAATGCTTTAAAGATGAAAAGAAACAAAATTATATTTTATTTTAAATATGATGTCTAAATACTTATTAGTAAATATCCTTATTTATTTATTTATTTATATCCAGGTACCGTGGTACATAAATGTGCCAGGTAGCTATAACCCCTGTTTCCTGGTAGGAATGTGGGGTGTACGAGATATTATGATATATAAAGTATTTATATATTGCGATATATGAATTTTTTTTTTTTTTTTTATATTATAATTATTGTACCCAGCCGGGATCGAACCCTATACCTCACATTCCCTTATGAATGAGAAGCGGTGCGTCAACCACTGCACCAATGGCTGGATCATCTTTATTTATTTATATATAACTTCATTTTTTCTAAAATTTTAGATTTTATTGAAAGTTTGTTTATTTTGATGAATACGATAAAAATTTAAAATTACAGTACAGTCTAGCATTTCGAACTTGAAAAGGTGTCTCCGCAATTACAATAAAAAATAAAACTTTGATAGCTAAATTTTAATATGACAGCAAACAGGGTCAGAGTGACAAAGTTATCCAGATTGTTTAAAATATACAAAAACAAAATTTATTAGCTTTTATAAAAAATTAACAATTATATAGAACAACTGTTTTATGTTGCCTATCCGTGATGAAACTTTAATCTTCTAAAGATAGAGAATGCTGTATATTGAAATACATAGTTACTTATAACTGAAGTTCTACTGGGTATTTTTTTTAGATTAACGTCAAACGAAAGAACATTATTAAGCTTTATCAGTTAAAATTTAAAGCTTCATAATAAATCAAAATAACCATATGTATTTCAATTTTTTGCAATTTAACATTTAAATTTACCGTTATGTGAAATCATCATGTCACAACATTTTAAAGTTCTGGAATCACTTAAACAATTTAATTGAAAACTTGAAATATTGTGATGTACAAAATCTTTAGGGATAAAAAAATGTATAGTTTTCTTCTCGTTAAGAAGTATAGACCAGTTAAAAGATTTTTTTTTTTTAGGTTTAGATGCAAAAATTTAAATGTTAATTGTCTATTAATTTCTTGTATATCCCTTAATTGTCACTTAATTTTTCACAATTTTCTACACGAAAAAAAAAACTTAAAAGAAATTATAAATTTTGATGCAAAAGTAGTCACAAAGCCAAGAATACTTCTGGCCGATATATAATAATATACACATATGAATATATGGTATTTTATAAAAGTAAGTTTAGTTTAAATTAATTATTATACATTTGCCGCTTAGTTTTAAATGGTAACAGCATATTTCATTAGGCGGAAGGTTAGAATCTCCTTTTGAAAAATGTATTAACATATAGTTTGAATGTTTGTACAAACCATAGTTCTAGAAATTATAAAATTCAGCCAAATTATTTCAAAATACTGAAAAATAAAAAAATAATATTATAAGCAGAGTGACAGACTATATGAACAGACTAACGGGTCCGTACGGGTATCTAAGAGTTGACAAAGACAACTGTATTCTTCCTCTATTTTTATTCAAAAATATTGGAAGTAAAAAATAAAATTTTGCAAAAATCTCGGGTACAAATTTTTGGTGTGAAAACAATACCTACCTTATATATTCATGTACGCAGTCAGTAAAAACATCAAATCAAAAATTTAGTATGAATTATATACATATATTTTAAAAAAATGTTTATCTACATAATTATCTCTTATGTAAATTATTGTAAATGAACGTATACTAATACCATAACTATATATGTACATACCGTTGTACCTTTTATTTGATTTTGTAAATTCCATATACATATGTACATAAATGTATATATATAGTAATCAATTTATATTTCATTATTTTAGAGGCAATTATATTGTATTTATTCCTAAATTATTGATGATTATGATGAAAATGAATAATATTGATAATTCTGTAAATATGCATTAATTTTAAATAAATATTTATGTATATATTAAAATACTAATTTAGTAATAAATATTTTGTATTTGTTTAGTAATAAATAATACCGATAATTTTAAATAAATTGCATATAATTAAAAAAGAAAAATGATGAAATAAATTTTTTTTGGGTATACTTTACTTTAGGTACATTGTCCGATCGCCTTCAAATTTTACATAACAGTACCTAGTGGCGTCACCTATATTTCATAGAACATGACTTTTGGCGCAAAGGTCATTTAAAGCTCAAATTGATTATTTTGAAATTTTCCTAACATTTTGTAGTATTTTACTTAAACCGTTATATTTTCGTCTAAGATAGTATATAGGAACCAATTTTTTACATCATTGTGGAGTCTACTATTGTCTTTAATAAATATCTTGTTTCATTTTAATCAGTGCTACCGTTTCTGAGATGCTGCAGTTCTAAGACAAAATTTTTGTATAAAAGAACAAATTTTCCTAGGCTTTCTAGAAACAACTATACTTTATAAATTTCCAAAGACACCCTTTATATTTTTTACACTATTAGAAAGGTCTTTTATTACTCCTTCCAACAGTATATAATAAGGATGATATGGCTTGGTAAATAGTCCCACCAGAGGTTAGAAATTTGAAATTGAAACAACAATTTTATTAAAAAAAGCAATTTCATACTTTACATGCTTAAATGAGGGACAATATCTCAAAAATTGTTAGATCTATAAAAATGGCTGTAGTCCCAAAAGTTAGACCTGTAAACAACCCTTAATATTATATACCTAAAATTAGTACAGGTTATTAAAAACAAAAAATTCAATTTTTAATATGCACTTTTTTCAATATTTCATTTTAAAATTAAACATAACCGTACCTTTTTTGTGAACACATTTTTTCTCCCTTTCTTCCTCTTTCTAGGAAACCCTCTAGTCCATTTTGTTTTTGTGTTATGGTAAAATGCTTTTTTATATAATAAAAAGACAATTTTTATATAAAAATGCGAATTAAAATGCGAAAGTTCAGTTATTACGAGTTATTTCTTACAGTCGGACAATGCACCTAAAGTAAAGTATATCCTTTTTTTTTTTATAAAATAGCTAATTTGACAAAAAAAAATATTTACAAATCTGTCATCAAATTAGTGGAAAAATAACAAAGTCAATAAACAAAAAAAAAAAATATTATCATTTACAAAATTAAATAGCAATTAATAAAAATAATTTTTAAATGTTAAAATTATGCAAAATCTGGAAATAGTAAAAATTTTTAGAACAATATTAATTAATATAATATAGAAATAAACTAATAACAATACAAATCAAATCAACTGTCACTATTAAATTCTAAATGGTGTAAAAATCACCTTTAGAATTTTCTAAATTTATAATTTGTTATCCTTACAAAAATTTTAAAAATTATGTATTTTAATTTTATCGACGTTTGCAATCGGATATGAAAAAATGTTCTACCTCAACTGATCCATAATTATTGACATGAGTCAGAAATTATGTTTGGTTTGTATGTTTGCCCATGTATACAATATATTATACATAAATGTGATTGTAAATTAATATTAAATGGTCTTAACTTAAATTTATTAAGTTTGATACATTTTCTTTTCTTTATATCCGTATATATACCTAGAGCAGCATTGTTAAGGTAGCTTGCACGTCTTTAAACTTAATAAAGCTAGACGTCTGAAATCTTACAAAAGATGACGAAGTGTTATTGTAATATAATTCAATGTATATTAAGGCTAGGTATTCGAAATTTCGTGAAAAGATGTCGAGTTGTATACTACGAGCTTCTGTAAAATTTGATTGTGCTAGAACAGCTGATTCAGGTAGCGTTTACATCTTGAAACTTATTGAAGCTAGGCATCTGCAATCTTACAAAAGATGATGAAGTTTCAGGGCAATAACTTCTGTAAAATTTGGTTGTGCTGGTACAATAGATTCGGAGAGCTGTCATACAACTGAAATTTTGTAAAAGATGATCAAGTTATATTAAAACAGTATATATTACTTACATACGAGTATCCCATAGTTGACTAATAATTAAAACTTTATTCAAATGATTTAAACACATAAATAATATATTTTTCTTTTGGTTTAAATTGTGCTAATAAAAAATATAAATTGTATCGATATTTATAACCTCTTGAGCACCATTAACCTATAAAATTACCAATTAGAGACGCGACAATTTTTGGCATGTTCGTTATAACACAATAGGAAATGCTTTTTGTGTTTGCTCATATATGTTGGCAAAAAATCAGAATGATTTTAATATCAAAACATTTTAGTTTGAACTTGGTGAACATATTTGAATGTTTATGGTATCTAATATTAGGTGGACATCTTTAGTTCAAAGGTTTCGAATATTTTATTTTTGTTTTCTTTTGGCTGTTAAAATGTAATGGCCGTAGTTAAAAACTCTATTTATTATGAAGATTAATTTAAAACAAACATACTTCCTGTATGGAAAAACTGAAATGTTCACCCAAAAAAATTTTTGTGTCAAATTTATTAATAAAAAAAATAATAAAACAAAAATCTTACTACCTAAAAGTATGCAATTTTTGTTTTCAAAATAATCAAAAATTTTTGTAGAAATGTATAGGTCCCCCCTTACTATCAAATAAAGTGTAAATATATAATATAAACAAAATAAATAATATTAATGTATAAATTAATAATAGTATTCCACCTATAATGGCCAGTGGGTTTAGTAGCCGCCGATGGTTTTGTAATATTGCAATATCATACAATATCATATTATTGCAGATTTGTAATATTAATATAAATAAAATAAATATAAATGTAAAAATTAGGTACCATTCAACTCAGTTTAGATGGATGGTTTTATCTCTAAATAAGTGAAATGTAAATTCCTAATTAAATTACTACGTTTAATTCATAATATAATCAATAAAAACCAATTTTACATAGGTGGAAGTAACGCGGCGATAAATATTAAAATACAAAAATTATCTAGCGGATTACATTAAGGTACGGTGTATTCACTGGTTTCAGAATTCCTAGAGTGCATTAAAGGTGTAAACTACACAATTGCATTTGCCAATGATGTAATAATTTAAGCAGCTGACAACAACATAAAAAAGAATTAACTACAAAAATAATTCAATTTAAGTTCTCTGTTATAAAATATGGTTCTTAAAATTAAAGAACCTAACCTCAAGCTCTTTAGGAGTTAAAAACACTGTATAATATCTTGGTGTTCATTTACAACAAAACCTAACATTGATCAAACATATAAAAATGGCAATCGGAAAGGAAAAGAAAGCTTTCCTACGAATTCAAAAACCTCTTCTACGATAAAATAATCAAATCAAAAATGAAGAGCATACCGATCAATCTTTTGTATCTTTTGCAAAATGAACACAAATATAAACAGAATCGATAGTTTTACGATAAAACTAATTCGAAATCATTATGATAGTACACTAAACACTCGCAAAAATAGTTTAATATTACAACCAGAAAGATCAAAGCATTATAAATACTTTGTGCACAGATTTTATAGCTTCAGAGCATTTCAACAAAAAAGTTAAAAATGGCTATATTCAAAGCCAAAATTATATTCCACTATAATATCATTATAATACACAAAATACATGTAAAACTATATAGAATATTTTCCGGGCAATATTAAATGTGATGGGCTTTTCCAATAATAAACGAAAATTTAAATTGTCATTAACTTCGATAACAAATAACATATTAACTAATAGACTAAGTTAATAGGCTAAGATTTTAACTAATATGCTAAGTTATATTGGTTAAGATAAGTAGATTTGGGTAGGTTAAGTTAGTTTTACTTTAACATTAAAAAAAAATATTGATTTTTTAACATCCAAATTTTTGCAATAAAAAAAAAATAAATAAATAATATTATAAAACATAAATATACTTTAAAAAAAAATAACTATTATCTTAAAAAAAATGAATTAAAATAATTATTAACTTAAAAATTACCAATTAACATAAGTGAGTATCCAAAAAAGAAAAAAATGCTGTTTTTCCTAAACTTTTTCTATGCTAAACTAAATTTAAGACTGTAATTAAAAGGTATAAATAAAAAGTTTATTAAAAATGGTACATGTACCATTTTAACCAATTAAAAGATGATTCTGAACCTATAAATTTAATTTGTAACTTTTTTAAATAAAAATCTAAATCTAATTTTATAGAGTATCTAATTCTCAATGTACATTCAAACAAAAAACAAAATTTAACAAACTTATGAATATCATTAGATTTAGAAAATTTCTACAGAAAAAACATTCATACCATTTAATTATTATTTTCACATTATTTTATTTATAATTATTATTTAAAAAACAAAAATTAAAAAATTACAGATAATCCATTTTATGTACTAATTTACCTAATTACAGAGTATTATTTATTACTAATAGTACAAAAAAAAAAAATTATTTAACATAAATTCATTTGAAACTTATTTTTTTTTTTTAATTTAACAAAAAACTTAACATGTTATTTATTTTTAAATGTTGAATTATAAAACTCTTTGATAAGCACTTGGGCAGCAGGGGGTTAATGCTATCTCCTGCGGCACTAGTACTTAGAAAAGAATTTTAAGGAATTTTTGTTTTTTTTTTTTTTAGCTAAAAAATAAAATCTTAAAAAAAAATAATATTTAAGCAAAAAACAACAAGAAAATATTGTACTTACCAGTTAAAGTTCCTTAAGAAATGAAAAAAAAAAAAACAAAATTTCTGTAAAATCTCAAACATAAGATTTTTTTATTTTTAATTTTTATAAAATTTAAATTACTATAGTATAATTTTTTCAATTTCGTTTTAAAAATTCTTTGAATGAATTTCATTGAAACTTTTAGTAAACCAAATAAAAACTTTATTTTAAAGAAGAAGATTTTTTATTAAAATATGAATCAGAGATAACTTATATAATTTAAAAAATTTTGAATTTTTGACCTAATAAATGATTAAATTATTTTAACATTGAACATACAACCTATTTTCATAATTTTTTATTCAGAATACATTCTTTAGTTAGGTGAGAAATGAAAAATTCATAGAACTCTTCTTAGAAATTTCATGGTTCTTTAAAGAATTGTGTCTCTCATTACTTTCTAATTATCCTTCTTTTAAAGGTTTCATAATCCTTCTTTTTATTTTAGTTTAGTTGCGTAGTGCAAGACAATTAAATATATTTTGGAAATCTTTACTTCAGTACCAATACTCAACTTTATAATTTATAAGCTATCTTATAAATAAAGCTACCTTATAAATTTTTTTAAATTTAATTAACTATTAAAAATTTGGAATAATTACGTTTTTCTTGAGGTTTTTAATAAATAATAAAGTTCACTTATTTCAA
The DNA here is from genome assembly GCA_947095535.1 of Poecilobothrus nobilitatus. NCBI lineage: Eukaryota > Metazoa > Arthropoda > Insecta > Diptera > Dolichopodidae > Poecilobothrus > Poecilobothrus nobilitatus. The sequence continues at coordinate 318,754,914 of OX352772.1, read as the reverse complement.
ATTCGAAAATGTGTTACAAATTATAAGCGTCTGTCTTTTTTGTAGATTTTTAAATTTAATTCTACAAAACTTTTAAAATTAAAGTTTTTTAAATTTAACCTCATGATAACTTACTGCCACTTTAAATTCGTTCTGTATTTGTTAAATTTTACATTCAATGAAAACAAAAGCAATCCTAAGCAATTTTTCTCTACGACAAATTTATATATTAGTTAAATTAAAAACTACACTCAATATCTATTCGGTTTATTGCAATAGACTTATTGTAATCATGTATCCAAAATATACCATCACAAGTTGATAAATCAGTCAATCGCAACGACTAATCTTTGTAACAAACAAATATGAATATTCCAACAAACTGAATATTTTTTTTCATCTATATCGAACTTCTGCAATTATACTTCATAAAGAGCATTGTAAGCGATATCCAGCTTTTAGAAATGATAGCAATTAGATAGCGCTAAATTGCCATTCCATTCGACCATAGTCGCCCGTTCAGATCCGCTTATAAAGCATAAAAGATTAAACTTCGAAATAAATTTTCGAAAGTTATTTTTCAATTTCACTTATCTCAATTCACTTCACTGCTAATTTTTACAATTCTCTTACTTTAGCTAACCATTATTACTATTTGTAAGTTAACGTCTTCAAATTTTAAAAATATTCATCATAAAAAAACATACAACCAGGTAATCTATGCTGTTTGTTCACTAATTAAAAAGTCTTTAAAAAAAAAACATTCATTAAAAAACAAAAAAAACTAGTGTTTGAGCAAAAAAAAAAATTAAATCATTGCAATTGAATATTTTCTCTCCTTCTTTTTCTAATCTACAATTCTATATATATATATTTTTTTTTTGTTTAACATCCTCTACTCCCTTTACTGACCAACTTTTTAATGAAGTTGAAAAGGATTAACTTTTTTTCCCCCATTTTTCTGAAATTTGAACTAATTGTCTACAAAAAGTAATAAAACTATTCAACAAATAAACCAAATGAACAAAATAAAGAATGTAATACTAGGGACCTTAAATAAAAAAAAAAAACCAAACTTAGTTACTTTTACTTTTTTTTTACTTAATACTCCTGCTACATTTGGCTTTTATGTTGAGCTTCAATTTTCATCTGATTTGCTTTAAGTAAACTTTAAAAAAAACAACACTTTCCACTGTAGCATTTGAACAAAAAAAAAACCATTCAAAATAAATAAATCTTCTTTAAAAAAAATATTAACTAAAAAAAAATTAATGGATAAGTAAAAAAAAAGTTTTAATTTTTCAAGAAGGTTTTTAAAAAAAAAAAAATTTGAATACCATTAAAAAAGATAGAAAAGAAATATAAAAAAAACAAAAGTTTTTTCCACTTATCAAAGTGTAAATTTTCATTTCAAAATGAAATCACAGCGGTAACTATTAACAAATTATATTAAATTATTATTTTATATTCAACTTATAAAAAAGAAAGTAAATGTAGCAGTAAGTCGATGCAACCGACTTATTTATACCCTACATCTAAAACATTCACATTAAATTAAAAATCCTTAAGTTATTTTAATTAGGTATTTAATATAAGCTAAAAAAATAATTGCTTTTACAACCTTTGTACAAAATTTCAGGTTTCTATCTTTATTAAATTCGAAAATGTGCTTGTTAGGTCTTGGGAAGTGTATGAAGGCACGCGGACCACCACCCCAATTCATCTCAAAATTTTAGATATCATCATCAGATATCATCATCTATATTTATTAATTTCGAAGATTTGCTTGTTCGGTCTTGGGAGTTGTGTGGGAGGTACCGGAACCCATGGTCTGATTTCGCCCTTTTGCAATACCCGACTTACTTTAGCCATTGTTAACCTACAGTATAAATTTCATCAATATAGCATCATTATTTTTTGAGTTATGGTGCGTAGGGACGGACGGACGGACATCGCTAAATCGACTCAGTAGGTGTTCCTTATTCAGCATATATATACATGTCCATATCTAACTCGCTTCCTTTTGATGGTTATAAACACCATACCAAAGTTTATATACCCTATACTTTAAGTGTAGGGTATAATAAAAGAAACCTAATAAAAAATTATTAATAAAAATTTTTAGTTATTTCTTTTAACTATAAAAATTTTATTTTAGTAGTATCATATTTACTAGTAAATAGTGGTATCCTGCCAAAATTGCTAGGAAAAAATATCGAAACTGATTTATCCTTCAACGATTATTCCGCCAAAAAAAAATTAAGAGTACTTTGATTATTGCTTAGTGATTTTAAAGTAGGTAGGTAGCTAGATAGATGCTGCAGTTGGACTATTAGACGGATCAGTGATTCTCCTAATTAAACCATTGGGAACATCTTACAAAGCGCTCTAAATTTGTTAAGTTTACTTTCGACAGATCGAAAAGGCTGGTTAAGAAAAATTTTCTTTGAAACTTTCCTCTTTTTACAGCAAGATCTGGGCATTCACACACCATGTGGAAGATCAATACCTCTTCCTCTTCAACTTTGCAGCTTCTGCGAAAATCATATGAGGACAGTCAGTCCTATAGTCTTCTGACATGGCTGCCGATCGGACAATGACCTGTTAAAACCCCTATTTCATTACTGATGATTTTAAAGGAAGAAAAAATTAAATATTCTCAACATACTTTACTTAAGTGTTAAATAATGACAAAAAGAAAATTTAAAATATATTTGTGACCTGTAATAGTAAAGAAAACCAACCAACAATATTACGGATCGGTATTGAATATCTCAACAACTTAACTCAAGAAAATCACGTAAAAAAAATAAAATTAAAATTTAATCAATTTAACTGAACAGATGAAGCTAAAATTATTCATTATTCATTACAAGTCCTAATCCTAGTCCTAATATTCATTAAATATGCAATAAAAAGTTTTTATAAATCTTAAAAATAGTTAAATAATACCAGTCAAATTTTAATTATATGTATCATAACAGGAAGTTAAACAAAGTGTCAAATTAAATATTCAAAAATTTCTATCTTTGTAATAATTAAAAAAACTTATAATTTTATGATTATAATTTTAGAAGTTACTCTCGATTCAAGAAAAAATACTGTATTGTTTTGTTTATAACCGTACGACACGAATATAGTTACGATACGAACCGTACGATACGAACGAGATAGATGTACGGCTTTTTCGAAATATATACGGGGAGTCTTGATATCGAGATCAAGAAGAAAGTAGGTGATATGATAAGGGAGGTTGAAATAAGGAAAAATTTTATTCCGAAATGGGAGTCTATTCTTAACAATTAAAAAAGATAACGGCCTTCAAAGAATTTTCATTAAGTTTTTTAAGTCCTGTAGAATATAGAATACTCGTTTAGGTATTGATGTACAGCTTGTATTGATGAAACCAACTGTCAACTGTTAAATTTTTAGCATTATCAGTTGAATAGTTATAAGCTTTTAAAGTCGAAAAATATAAATATTTTCAATGTTTTTATTTAAATAACTCTCATTTTGACATAAAAAAATTTTTATAAACATATGATTTTTATCGAATTTTCTAACTTACTAAAATCATAGCTTTATTTTTGTTTTAATCATCGTATCTGTTTCTGTCATCATCGTATTCTACTTCATTGTATCGTATTTTTTACCGTTTTCGAGAAAATTAATAATTACCTTGCTTTATTAAAATTTTATTAAAAATATTTTTTCCCATATGAAACGTAAACCTTTTGATATGAAACGTAGAGCTATTTTTTGTGTCGAGCTCCCCTAGCATCACCTTTTTTTGTTGCCTTTGACTTTCCGTGACTCTGTATATTCTTATGCTTGTGATTGATTAGAATTCTATCATGTAATTTTTATGTAACTATGTTAGTTCCACCATTGAAATTTAACAAATTGAACAGAAAGATTGGAGAAACTACCACATAATTTCTGTTTTTATATTAAAATAACTCCAGTATCTAATTAAATTAGGTATTAATTATTGTCAAAAGAAGGTTAATTTTATTGACAAAGATCTATGTATAGTTTGATTGATCTGGCGCAACAGGTTCAGATAGATGGTGTCATACAACTTCTATTTTCATTTGAGCATAACTCAGTTTTTATATAGGCTGGTTATTTAAAGCTGAGTATTTTTCTGGGTATTAGTTAAGATTTATGGCAACGACTTCTTCTTAATTTGTTTAAACTTGCTTAAGTGTGCCTGTACCCAAAGAATCAAAAGAACTTTGAGATCCCTAACACAATTTTTGTCTCGAAGTGATTTTCATCTTTCATCGAATAATTTTGTACACCTAATAAAAAATATGGTATTAATTTTTTAGAGGTTATAAAAAAAAGTATATCTAGAAATGAAAATAAAATGTGAACCCGTTTTCAGAACTACAAAATTGTATAAAAGAATAAAATTTCGGAAAAGATTTAATGTTTTTCAAAATTTCTGGAATAAATTACATTATTATAAGTTAAAAAACAGATAAGTTACATTTTTTTTTAAAGATTCAAACACTAAAAAATTTTTTTAGAATAATTACATTATATTTAATATTTTGTATAAAACGAATACCTTTTCGTTCAGAATTTAAACGCCTTTCGCGATTAATATAATTATTGGTATCCGGCTAGTTTATCGCAATAACAAATTCATAGCAAAGTTCATCGCCCGCAATTCATCGTAAGCAATTCATCGTAAGCAATTCATCGTAAGCAATTCATCGCAAGCAATTTATCGCAAGGAAATATTCATCGCGAAGTTTATGGCGATGAATATCCGATACCTAATGAATTGATATACCTAATAAAATATTCACTTTGTATTTTCCAAAAAAAAAATCTAGCAGCCTTAATTGGTAATATCAAATATATTTTCTAATTTCATAAATTGAAAATTATTCAGATATTATTTATAATATTAAAGCTGAATAAAAATAGGGATACTTAAATGGAGATTGAATATTCATACGTAGAAAGTGAGAAAGGTAAACAACAAGTTCTTCTTGATGGGTTTGTTTACAACAAGGAGCGCGTGACTAACGAAAAATCTATTTGGAAATGCGTAAGCTATTTTAAAACAAAATGTAAGGCACGATTGCATATAATAAAAAATGTGATTTCTGTACCACCATCCGAGCATAACCATGCTGGAGAAGCAGCGAAAGTCGAAGTAGCACGCCATATGAAAAGTATAAAAGATAAAGCGAAAAAATCATTACCAGGCACGACACAAAGAATTTTATCAAAAGAATCTGAAACTATCTCGATTTCTGTTGCAGCCCAGATGCCACAAAATCATTCTATAAAAAGACGTATTCGAGCATCTAGAAGAAATGATGCTGCTGGTGATAAATATGAACCAATACCAACCAATAAGGATTTTTATATTGCAGAAAAATATTGTTTAACTGCAAAAAAAGAAAGATTTATTTTTTTTGACAGCATTGTCAAGGATAGTTCAGGAAATAATCGCATAATAATTTTTGGTACTAAAGAAAATGTGGAAATTTTAGCCAAATCTTCCGAGTGGTATGTCGATGGTACATTTTCTGTATGCTCACTATTATTTACACAACTGTATGTAATTCATGGTATTATTTGTAGTCATCCGATTCCACTTGTATTTGCGCTTCTGCCAAATAAAATGCAGTCAACATATGTAAGATTGCTAGTTGCATTGAAAACAGAGTTTCCATATATGAACCCATCGAAGGTGCACATGGACTTCGAAAGTGGTGTTATATCTGCCTTCAAAATAACATATCCAAATATTAAATTTCAATTATGCTTCTTTCATTTTAAAAAAGGTGTGTATCGTAAATTATGTACCATTGGACTTAAAACAAAATATGACACAGATCCTTGTTTTGCGTTAAAAGTGAAATATTTGATTTCTTTGGCGTTTGTTCCACATGACAAGGTTATTGAGTATTTTAATACACTTATTCAAGAAAAAATTTTACCGGAAGAGGCAACTTCATTTCTCAATTATTTCGAGGAAACTTATATAGGCAAGATGGGTTTAGGAGGAACTCGTAGACCATCAAGATATGCAATTTCATATTGGAACGTTTTCGAAGCTGTTAAAAATAACGCGGACAAAACAAATAATCGATGTGAAGGTTGGAACAACAAATTTCAAAATCTAATTCAAATTGATCATCCACACATGTGGCTCTTTATTACAACTTTAATTAGTGAACAATCACAAAATGAAATGTTAAGAGAACAATATATTGCTGGAGATAGCGGAGAGTCAAAATGTAAGCGCTATAGAGATAGCTCGGTACGTTACAAAAATGCAATAGAAAATTTTGAAAAATTGCCACCAGTTATATTCTTGAGAAGCATGGCTCATAATTTTGATATTGGAAGGGTTACAAAAATGCATGATGATGTCAATAATTAAAAACTTTATTACTATATTTTGTTTTGTTTTTGTTTTTTCATTTTTTATTTTTGTGTACACAATAAATTTCGTTATGTTTAATTTATCATTATTTGAATATTTAACTCAATTTAAATACTAGAGTTAAAGATACCAGAGTTAAATAATTAAATAATAATAAATTGCTTACGATGAATTGCTTGCGATGAATTGCTTACGATGAATTGCTTGCGATGAATTGCTTGCGATGAATTGCTTGCGATGAATTGCTTGCGATGAATTGCTTGCGATGAATTCCATCGCGATGAAATGCTTGCGATAAACGAGCCTAAAATCTAATTATTGCGCCAATTACAATAAAATGATAGATAGTAATGCGAGGAAATATATTTTCAAAAAAAAAAAACCGTTATTTACATTTTTTTTAATATAATAAAAACTTCTAGGAAAAAAATCCGCTTCTTAAACACAGTATACATTTTGGAAAATAAATTTATAACCCTATTTTAAAGTAATCAAAAGCTTTAGGAATCTTGCTTAAGGAAAAAATTTGAATTTAGTGAATCTCCCTCCAAAAAATTTACATAAAATACATGAGAGATACGATACAAACAATCACAGAACTTTTTAGCACATTCAAAGTAGATTTGTGAAAAAAAAATATATTCCAACACGGAAATTAAAGTTTAAATACATGTAACCGAAAAAAAAAGAAAAACTTTAAATATCCGCCAAATATTTATTTTCATACTAGATTTATACCTAGGTACACATTTCATTCTAATGTAATGCAAAATGCAAAAATTCAAAAAAATAACAAAAAACTTTTATAATATTCTACAAAAAATAAAAATTTTTAATTAACCCACTTTTATAATTAATAACAGTTTTTCTAAAGTTATTTCTACGCAATGATAAAAATTTTATGTTTCCACTTTTCAGATTTTTTTAATTTTTCTCTTTTTTATTATTTACGCAATGAAAATTTCCATTATAATTAAAAACGAGTAAACGACCGACCTATATAGGTACTATGTGGCAAATATATTTTAAAATTAATATATTTCATGTATAATATATACATATATACATATATATTTATATATATATATATATATATATATAGGTCAAATTTAATAAAAGTAAAATTAGAAATTTTAAATTAGCTAGAAGCCAAATAAATGAAAATCAAATTTAAATAGGTCAAAAGTATACTTTTGAGAAACTTTTCTAAAAAAAAAAAAATCTACCTATTCTAAAGTTATCCAAAGTCAACTATGATGATTTTATAAAATTAGAATATTACAGTCGAAAACGGATAAGTGTACATCAACCAGGCAATTAAAAATTGTGCAGTTATAAGATATTTGCAATTATATTATATATATTATATATATAATATATATATTATTGCACATATTTGCATTTATGTATCTATAATATGTGGAAAATTTATAAACACATATCTACTGTGACTTGTGTGATTTGTGTGATATTTTTAAATATTGAAATATATAAACTTAAAGAAAAAATGTTGTAATTATACTTTTGAAAACACTAAACATGAAGTAATAATAAATGAAGAATTGTCAGTTGTCAAATGTCAATGTTGATCAGGGTTGGCATTTAAAAAATATGTCAAAATTATTTTAATAGTGATGGAACTTTTTCAATTTAGAAAAAAAAGTACTTGAATAATAATTTTAAGTTTTGCACTTATCCTTTACTAAATCAATGAAAACTTTAATTTTAGGTTTGAAAATTTTGTGCAGATACTAGAAATTTGCAATTATAAGTTTTGCAGTTATTCAAACAAATTTGTTTGGACATTATTAAAAAATGGCACGGGGATTAAAAATATGTTGCACTTAGGCGATTTTTAGAATTATCTGTTTTTGACTTACTTCTATATATATAAATTTAATTTTTATATAAATTTTATATAATAGAATATGAATTTGTCGTTTTACAAAATGTATTCTATGGAATTTTTGCGAAATTAAAATTCTTTTGTTTCTTCGGTTTTTATTTTTTTTATGGTCAAACTACTTTATCTAGCAATATATGGGACTTATTTGCTTTTATACCTACAATATTATACATATATATATAGGTATATAATTTGCAAGGTATTCTTATGTTCTTCTTAAATTTATAGAAATAGTAATGTTACAAAAATAAGAAATAAAGCTGACGACTGATTTGAACTGACAAAATGGCAATGCTATGGATATCAATTATTTGTGATATAATAAACTTTTTGAAAATTAAAATTAAGTGCAGCAAAACATCTCTGTAAAAGCATAAAATATCCCAAATATCTTTTCAAATTTTTGGCATTCATATTGAATTTTATAAAGGACTATAGTTACAATAGAGTTTTTAGATACTAATAAGTACATTTGAAAACAATAACTAAATTATCAAAATATAAAGATTGTTGTCAAATATATTTTATATACCCAGCAAAATCGAAATCTGTATAAAAATTTAATTTAGATACAAAATTATTAAGATAAAAACCAAAGCATATTGCAGATTAGCCTGAAAACAAAAAAATACCGTGTTTTTCTCTCTCTGCTCCTATAAGGAGTATATGGCACGCACAAAGTCACAAATATTACACTAAGCTTCGTTTATTGCTTTATTATATCCATTAAAGCGTTAATTACTTGGTTGTACTCATAGCTACTTAAGAAGAATATTAAACACAAATACCTGGATCATCTTTTTTTTTTTTTAGTGCATTTCTCTGTCACATAAATGGGAACAGGAAATTACACAGCCTTTCCTGTTCAGGCGTGGCTGTAAATATCATAAGGGGGGAATAACTCTTACGACGTGTGTGGGATTTGAACCCACACTCCCTCGGTGTTTACAGCGTATTTATACACTGATAATTAGACGTAACGTGACCGGAATTTAAAGCCAAGACAACGTATTAATCACTATGTAATTGATCAAAATAAAAATACGAAGGACAAATTAAACTTGAACGAAATGATAAACTGACATAACTTTTTATTGAATCATAATTATTTTAGAAAGAATTTATGCAAAGATGGTGCTAATGTTTTAGTAGAAATTCTTAAAATAAATAAATTTGTATATATAATTTTTTTTTTTTTTATCTCAAATCTTAATTTAATCCTTTTTCCATACATTTTTTTGAATATCTTCAAAACTATATACCAAAAAAAAAAATTTCTTTTGACTGTAACATTTTTTTTCTATGCAAAGATGTAAAGAAACATTTAATTGGTCTTGCGGGATAAATAAAATATATATAAATTACAAAATGCAATGAAAAATTAGAAAAAAAAAATTTAAATAATAAAATATATGAATTTTATTTTATTTAACTTATTTATTCTATTAACCAGTTATTTTTAATTTTTAATTTAAAAGAAAACTATTCGAATTATTTGGTATAAAAATGGTACAATGGTACAGTATTTTACAATTAATATTCTTTTGAATTTTCTAATTTCCATTTTAAACCCAATTTTTACAAATAACAAAATAAAAATGGTTTTTTAATTAAAAAAAAAATTTTTTTTTTTGTTTTTTTATTTTAATTAAATAAAATGCAAATTTCAAATACCTTTGAAAGAACCAAAAAAACAAAAAAAAAACCAAAAAAATGCCAAAATAAATCAATTACAACATTTTCTGAAACACAAAACAATTAAAAATATTTTTTATAAGTTACACATAAAGGTTTCTGATTCCATCGAAAAAAAAAAAAATAATTTATTTTCGAAATTTTGAAACAAAATTTCAGTAAAAAAAAAAAAAAACTTTTTTTTAATGAAATAATTGGTGTTAAAAATTGCGGATAAATAATTTAAATTGAAATTCCTTTTTAACTGATATTTTATTATCATAAAACAACGAATAAAAAAGAAATCATTTACAATTATTTGCTGTTACTTTAAAAATTTAATCTTATTTAAAGGGGTACCATACCTTAATACATAATACCTTAAGAATCGAGGAATACATCATTTAAAACCGAAATTCAATAAAAAAATTTGGTTCAACATAATTTTATCAGAATTTTATACATACATTCTTATGATTTCCGAATTTACCTCTCCTTTTCTAGCCTCCCTTTGTGAATGTCACGTATGGAAGTTTAATGGCAAAAACTTGTTAGAAAAGAAAAGTTACCATTTCTTCTTTAAAACAAATTCTAAAAAAAAAAAAAAAAAAGACCAATTTAAAAAGATAAAATTATTTTGTTTGATATAAAAAAAAAATTATTTTTCAGATCCTCCAATTTATTGCATCTTTTAAAAGTATTACGCCACATTCACCACATTCCATCTTCTGTAAAGAAAAATAAAAAAAAAATTTCTATCAAAAAATAAATCATTTTTTAACGTTAAACTTTTAACACTAAAGAACAAACAAAACCATTGTTTTACTAAAACTGTATAAAAACAAAAGAAGATAATCAACATTTCTACAATTAATTAGATATCAGAACAAATAACTTCAGAATACCATTCAGAAGAATACATAAAATTCAGAATTAAAAATTTTTCTTAAGTATATAAAAAAATTTCTTCAGATATAGGTTGATATACTCTTCTTTTCGAAATTAACAATGTTATGAAAAAAGAATATTTTTCGATTCTTAATTAGTCGATACCTCTTCCTGGTCCTATGTTATTTTTCTAATGTCTTCTTCGAATTCTGTCTTTAAATCTTAAGATATTTTATATTTTAATTTATTAAATAGGTAATAAAACGTATGTAACTAATTCGTATGTAATGAACGAATTAAATGTTCAAATATCATTATATAAGTACCAAATGGGGTCTCGGTGGCCTAATGGGTAAAAACATAAAAAGAATAATTACCCCTTACAACATTTACAACCATATCAGAAAGGGAAAGGCTGTCTATTTTTTTATAAATATGACAAATATTTATGTGACAGAGGAATAAACTAAAAAAAAACATAGTTTTAAAATAGGTTTAAAAACTATGTTTGTAGGTAAAACATAGGTTTTAAAATTTTAAAAAATTATGTTACTCAAAACTGTTGAAATTCTTCTCATAAGTTTTTTTTTTTTAAATCTATGCAGTCTTCTACTATATCATTTATTATTCCTATTTAGATTTAGCTCCAAAATTTATTTTTCTTTTTATTTTCTTTCTTTTATTTCCCTGATATAAAAGTACATAATTTCAAAATACTTTATTGGTATTTGATTACCTTGCAGATAAAATATAAATTTATTTACTTTGATTAGTCCTTAATTTTGTTTATAATACGTTTTTTATATTAATTCGGCCGGGTCCGTTTTTTCTATCTGTTACGTACAGTTTTTAAACTATTTTTTCTATCTGTTTACGATAAAACTCCTTCCTGTGAGCAAAGCATAGTCTTAAAAACCTTCTAAAAAAAATTAAATTGTATATTTGTAAATCCATAATTCGTTAATTTTAAATACCATAAGTTAAAAAATAAATGAAATATTCTTCAAAAGTATTTGAAGTTATTTTAATGATTAGGATTTTACTCTAATCTCAAATGATTTGCGCGAGGTTCTTTTATATTATCTTCATACAATTTTAATTTCTCAAAATCAACCACCAAATTTTAATTTTTTTTTATTTTTTAGGGGGTTAGATTTAATTATTTTAATTTAATGTTAGATTAAGATCATAAAAGTATAAACCTTTCTACATAAATTTTCAATTAAAATAGAAAAACTACATACTTATCCTTAAACTATAAACTATTAATTAAAACTAACTTAAATTCTAGTTTAATTATAACTTTCTAACTTAAAATTAGAATAGCAGAATTTTCTATTAGTTTAATATTTCAATGATTGCGCAATTTATGCGTAGAGAAGAAAAATCATCTGCCTAACAGAATTTTTAAAATTTTTATTTTAGTTTTTGATTTTTATAGTTGCTGTACATGTAAAGTGACACACAGACTTCATAGAGTCTCTGGAACATAGAGAATGAAATTTTTAAAAATGATTTATTAAAGTTACATCTATAATTTGTTGTCTGTTAAAAGTACAGATCTCCTATTTATTAATGGATAAAACTTTTTCTATTCTCTATATCTATTATCTTACACAAGAATTATTTATTTATTAATTATTTTAATATTACAATATAGATTAAAGACTATTACGATATAAACTATTACGATATATAAATTGGATTAATATTGGATGTGTTTTTATCGAAGTTTGAACACAAGAACATTCGATTAAAATTCCAGCGACTTAACCACTACGCTATAGCTTACAACGTTAGATCATAAATATAAGCTTATTATGTATACTAATTCCTTTAAAATAAAATTCTAACATTAAAATAAATTATAAAAAAACAATTTATAGGTAATAAAAACTAAAATATTTACTCTTAATCCTTTTAAAAATTCCTTATATTATAATTTTCCCACAATAACTTTAATAATTTCTATTTTAGTTTTTAAATATTTAAATGTTCGTGTAGTTCAAATAATTAATAAATCTATTCCTTTTTATTTTTTTTTTTTTTTTTTAATAAACACAATTTTGAAATTTAATAAAAACTAATTTTCTATATAGGTATATTATTATGGTTTCATTAAAAAAAAATTATTTCCCTCCATTTAATGCCTACTATACAAACCCATTCAAACGTAATAAATTTTAAATGAGTTGTTATAAGTTTATTCTTCCAATTAAAAACTTCCATACGTTCACATCATCAATAAATAAAAAAAAAAAAATTTTTTTTTTCTTTTTAATTTATGAACAAGGTCTGGGTCAATTCACTTAAAATATTTTTATATATATATATATATGTATATTTCATTCATAAATTGAATAAAAAACTAACCCCATTTATTAACTTATTTGAACTTTATTAAACCAACATCAATAAAACACACAATAAAATTCAATCATAATATTGGAATTTTTTTTTAAACGGCAAAATAAAATTAAATATTTTTTGTATGACAGAATTGAGTTTTTTTTTTTTATATATATATATATATATTTTTTTTTATTTATTTACAAATTAATAACTGAAAATTTTTTACTATAGGATTGAAAAAGAAATTATTATTAAATAAAAAAAAATTAGTATCTAAAAATAAAATACTTAATGCCTTTACCTAATACCTAACACCTATATTTAATCTAATTTAATATAATGAATTCTAAATTTCAAACATTTAAAAGGTTTCCGATTTCCAATAATTTCTTAATATCCATTTATTATGAAAATATATTTTCGACACCTGTTATAACTTATATTCAAAGAACCGCCCAGCGCTACTAACTCATTATCTAAAAAGAGTATAAAAAAAAATGATTGGAAGTTATAAAAGATTTAATATCTTTAAATTAAAGTTTTTAAGTTCGAATTTATGTTGTATTTAAAAAAAAATAAATGTATGTATAGATATACAAAAAAAAATCTCCTTTATATTTTTTTTTTTTGTATTCAATAATCTCAATCTAGGCATATGTCTCCTTGTTAGTCGAGACTAAATTGAATGGGATACGAACGGGAGAAATGCGGATAAAGGAAAAAAATGCGGGAAAATGCGAATATCTTTTTTAAAATAAAGTTTTGTAAATCTTAGATTATTGCAACAATTTTTTAGTGGGACAGATAACATTTTTAAAAAGAATAATAAAAAAAATATTCTATTGCTATAAATAAAACGAAACATTATAAAGTATTCTTAAATTATTCTCTGAATCATAATTTAAATTTTTTTCATAGAAACTCAAACTTCCCAAAAAATGAATGAACTTTCTGTTTTTAATAAAATAAAAAATATAATTAATAATAATAATATAATTTAATAATAAAAAAGAATAAGATATTATCAGGTCCATCAAATCAACAGATCAACAAAAAAAGGATTATCACAATAAATTTATAGAGTTATAGTTTCTCTATATAACATGCAGGTATTCAAGACAGCAATGAAAATGCAGATCAAGATTCAGGAGGCCAAATTAGCCATAATAAATAAATTCAGAATCTGTTGAAAATTGAGAATCTCTACTAAAAGAAATATACCCACAAATAGAAAAAGTAGAGTGTGCAAGAACCATATATATACTAAACGATTGCAATAACAACAATTATAGAGTAACGCTTGAAACTTTAAAATGTAAAAATAACGAAGACATTAAAAAAATTAAACAATTTTTCAAATTTCTTGAAAAATGGGAAGAGCCATAATATCCATAAATTTTGATTACGCAACGCTTCTTGTTATGCAACTTTTTATTTCAAACCAGGACCATTTATTTATGAACTAAAAAATATGGATCACTTTTCTATTATATAAAAATGATCCAACAGAAAGAAACCGGCTTAAGTTGAATGTAGCTAATATACTTTCCATTGTAAATAAATAATAAGGGGCAACAAAAATTCAAATACGACAACAGCTTAAAAGAAAATGTAATTCGCTTTCCAACAAACATTTTTGGTCATTTCTACTTCTATAACTCCCTTCTAACTTCTACTTATAATGAAAATTTAAATGTCAAATTAAAAATTTCACAATGTCAAGTTGTCACATGAAAATTTAAATGTCAAATTGAAAAAAAAAAAATAATTTATGTATATAATTTTTAAAATTTCCTGCAGTTTTAGCTTTTTTTTTTAATATTATATCGCACAGATATAAATATCTACCGATATTTTTAGGGCCCTTTTGCCTTTAGGATGTGGGCCATCTCAGTACAAGTATTTAATTATAATTATATTTAATATTTTGTTTACATTATTTTTATTATATTTTATATATTATTTTTGACCTGAACGTTTTAGCTTTTTTATTTTCAAAAAATATTCTGTAAATCTTTTGCAAGTATTTTATAATCAAATGGACTGTTGAATAAAATTAATTTTAAGCAGATTTCAAAAGCAATTACAGATTAAAAGACTAGTTTTAGAAAAGTGTTAATTTTCTAAAATAAACAAAACAATTAACAAAATTTCTTATGAAATTCAAAACAGATTGTGAATGACATTTTTTGCTTAATTGGAATAATTTAGGAAAAATAATATAACAAAATGTCTGTTACGATTTCCATGACTTTTCATTTTCCTATTTTCCAATTTCTATTTATACATTTATTATCTAAATTTTAATTTTAAACAAAAAGGAAAATACGTATACTATGTACAAAATATATATCATAAGAATAGAAATGACATACATATAAAGTTTTTGATTTGGCTCTTTCACGATTAACTATATACGAAAACATCTTTTTTAAATATTACCGTTAACATGACATACATTCTGACAGTTAAATGACACATTTTAAATACTAATTCTCTGTTAAAAACTAAAGTCCTACTACTTGTATACATGAACTATGTACTATGCATTGTGCATATAATTGATATTCATATTAAATACCATACCATATCTCATATCTAATGAATGCATGTACAATTTAAATGATTTCATGTAGAAATTTAAGGAAAACCATAGAATAGTCAAAATTCAGAACAAGAGAATCTTTCAATACGAATTTTTAATAAATAATTTAGTAAACAAGCTATAACACTAACAAAGAAAATAAATGAAATTATTTTTCCTTCATTAATTAGTTTCTAAGTAGGGTATAAACTTTCCTTGTAAAGAATGCCTGAATAATGAATGAATTGAATTTATAATTAACAAATGTTTAAAAACCTAATCAAAAATTGCTCTTAATTTATTGTAAAAAACTCCTGTATAATTTGCGTGTTTCAAAATATTTTACAAATGTCGAGCATTAAACGGGTTTAGTGAAGACAATGTAACAAAAAATTGAAATTTAGTTTCGTTTGTAATAAAAGAGATGAATTCTTCATAAAAAAATTATTTTGACAAACACTCACAAAGAAAATCGTAATCAGTCTCTTTCAACCTTTCCTCTTTACAACTTATGTATAGAGTGTTATAAGGAATATTTATTCTAGCTGCATGGGTCCCTAGTTATTGCTACAGGTTTAGTATATTGTGGATGCCACTGAAAATCTCTTGACAATTTCCCTATGATGTTATCGCGGCCCAAAAACTCAGCTTTTTTAAGTTTTATGGTATAGCACATTGCGCTGCATTTGGTATGTAAGCCTTAGGAAGCAAAATCAATATAGTATTTAGAGTTTCCTTCTAACATGAGTGTAAAGTTCCCGCAATAGAAACCGCTGCTAATCTACTTACTTTTGAATTGTTATTTGTTATGTAATTACATTTTAACGCTGATCACCATTCAACCGCTCTATATATGTTAGAATTCAATGCATATAACTGCTGTGCATCTAATACGCCACTTTCTGTTTTAAAATCCCACTTCTGTCCAAGGACTTTTGTTCAATGCTAGAAAATAGAAGCTTTATTTATTTTTTGTTCTGTGTCTGTTCTCTACTTGAGCTTATTATCTACACATTAACTCCAAGATGGCAATTACGTTGAATGTTTGATCCTTAAATTTGGATAAATTTAAAGTGAATTTTTTTAATTTTTTTAGTAAAAAGAATCAGTTCCGTTTGTAGACCAATTTTTAAATATCATCAAGGCTTTCGTTGGGATGTCAATAAACACTGGGATACATTATCTTAATCATAATATTATTAGCACATCTGTAATCCGTATACGCTTTTAACTTTATTGATTAAAAGATAAATGTTTTCATTTTATTTTATTGTCATCTAAAATTGATTATACTATCTAAATAAAAATTAAATTAAAATTAAATCTTTAAAAATTTGTGAACTTGACCATAATAGGCTTTAGATAATTGTAGTTTCACATGTACAAAATTGATGAAAAATTTAAAATTTACATTTAAGTTAACAGCGTACAACAATTCATTCGATCTAATTAAATTTTTAAAATCGAGATTGCCCTATAAATCACAATCAATAAAATATTTTCTTATATTAATAACAGTATTTTTTGTAAATTTTTCAAATTATAGAAATAAAGACTAAAACTTTTTTAAAAAACACTAATAGAAAAATGAAAGTTAGCTTTAAATCCATTAAACCAACAAAAAACCAAAATTATACAAAAAAAAAAACACGCTCACATGTCTACTATTAATGCATAGCCCTGACAATATCAATAGTAGTATTTTTTCGCGATCACGACTGTTATGATAATAATACACTGATAATATGCAATAAAAGAAAGAACAATTTTCCATTAAAGGAGAAAAAAATATTCAACATGGTATAATTTCAAAATTTAACATAATTTTCTATACATTGTTTTTTTTTTTTTTTGCAATTTTTTTTTTCAATTAAACAACACATTTGCAAAAAAAAAAACAAAAAAAAAGGGAAAACTTATATTATAAATCAACAAACTAATAGAAATTCGTCAACAAACAAAAATTTAAACAACAAGGAAATCAAAAGAAATAACCAATTTTCAACAGAAACTATAAAACAATACAAAGAAATTGAAGTTTTTCATGCTACAAAATAGAAATTGCAACGAATAAACAAACGGAATTGGACTAACCATTTTCTTTTTTTTTTCTTTTTTTGGAGATACAATATTTATTGTTGTTTTTAATATTGTTCTTGTTGTTGTTGGTGTGAGTGGTAATGTTTTAACAATACAAAATACAATAGTAAATACAAAAACAAAAAAAAAAACTTAACATTTTTGTCATTGTCTATACTAAAATCAACAAAAAAAGCAAAAAAATGTATTTCACGTAAAAGATGTATATATACAAATAAAATATATATATATATATATATATATATATATATATATATATATATATATATATATATACTATATAAATGAAACTCTTATATAGCATCGCATCAAAATCACTGATTGTCCTAAAAGACCCTTGTGGCAATTGTAAACATTAGAATTGTTTTGTCCAATTCTATTCTAACATCAAAACAAGTTGATACTTTTTTTTATCTTCTTTTTTTTTATTTTTTTTTTTTAGTAATTGTTTTAAAGAAGTGAAAATTAAAACTAAGCACAATCTGTTATATATTACACCATACTTGATTCATTTAAAATACCAGTAATAAAATAACATATTTTAGTATCTAATTAAAAATTCATCTAAGAAACAACTCTGAACAAATTAGCAATGCCAAATTAATTCGATATGCTTTATAATCTTAAGATATGTATTACATTTAATTAATTGATGCTATAAATTAAAAAAATATAAGTTAAAATTATTTCTTTAGATTTGATAAATTTTTGCAGTAATGAGTAATGAACATTTGATATAGATCAATTTGAATTTCTTTCAATTTATTTTGACAGGGGTACGTTTCGTTTCTTTCTGTCAGGCTGTTAGGGTTACTCTATCAGAGATAAAATCTTTTCAAAAAGGCTGGAGTACAATTAAAATGGAGTAGAGTTTAATTAACTTCACGACATTACAATTAGCATTTCGAAATGCACATCTGAGTTAACAGATTTATTTTTTTTTAATCACACGCGGAAGCAGAATTACCGAATATTAAAAATGTCAAAATCTTATAAAATATCATTATTGATTTTTTACTTCAAATTTTAGTACTATAAACTTACATATTGAAATAATTGTAAACAAAATTGTTCAATTGAACTTATAAATACTTCTTAAAATTATAATTTTTTTTTGAAGACTGCATTATTTGTTTAAAATAAATAAATGTTCCCATCTGATTTTAACAGTTCAAATTCATATTTAACTGAAGTCGTTTCAAGATGGCAGAGTAAAGTTAACTTTGCATTTGAGTCATTTAGTTAATACCGTATAAAATCGTATAAAATCTACTCAGAGTACTAAATCTACTAATATAATAACCGTATAAAATCTACTCAGAGTAAGAAACGAAACGCATTCTAGCTGTTTTCATATAAAATATTATTGTTTTCTATCACCTACATATTTAAAAATCCTGTTTTTTACCTTTATTTTTGATTTGATATTTAGAGCGTTTAATTTATACTTATGTATCATATCGAATATATTTAGAATTGTTAAATTTAAAAAAAAAACTGCAAAAATAAATGTTTTACTTAAAATATAATGGATCTAATATTATATCCTAGAAATGTAATAAACAATTTTTCTTCTGAACTAATTTCACTTTTTCAATTTTCTTTTTTTTTTTTGTTTTTTTTTTTTTACAATGATGTTACTTGTTACATTACCACTATTTTAAAAAGCATTCCATTAAAACAGTGAAAATGAAAACTAAAAATACGCCGGCATAAAAACAAACATTTTTAATATTTTTTTGCAATCCCCTCTTTTTACTTTAATTTTACATTTTGTTTATTTAATGCTTTACTTAATTTTAAAAATTACATGAAACAAAAGAAACACAAAAAAAAAGCTGTAAAATGAGGGTAAGTTTATTTTTCTTGATTTTGTTGACAGTTTTCTTGTTTTTACTCCTTTCACCTATATTCAAAAAAAAATCAAATGAATAATGTTGAATATTGTTTAAAAGTATTATGATCTTCGCTTATAGATTCATGAGATTTAGGATATTTATTAAACTGTATTTATTTATTTAAGTTTTTTTTTTTTTGAAAATTTAATCAATTAATTAAAAAATACTTATAGTTATCAATTTAATTTTATCAATAAAATCCTTCTCACATATGAATAATACGGTTATAAAAGAAGTCTGTTTTAAAAAAAAATTCGGTTGTAACAAAAAAAATCAGTTATAAAAAATACTAAAACTCCGAATTAAATGACAGACGTCAATTTAAAAAAAAAAGCAGATAAAAGTGTCATATAAAAAATAACTGTAAAATGAAAAGAATAGATTTGAGTAAATAAATTTGGAAATTTGAATATGTATAAAGAAAGCTATTATATCCCGATTTATTCTCCTAAATTTAATTCCATTACAAATATAGTAGTTTGGATATATTCCGTACATTTTACAAGTATGTATCTTAAAGTTTTTCGGAACGAATTCTGTTTATTAATTTTTAATGTCCTCCATGTTTTATTTTCCCATTTTGTTCTATCCTTTTCTTTCTTTATTTGTTAATTTATTTTCCGAAGAAGATATTTTTTGTAGTCCTTTTTTTCTACTAGGATTACTATCAATCTTTGATATCCTTTTACAATCTACATTATATTGTATACACTTTATATATTATAAAAATCACAATGAAAACTGAAAAAACTGTTATGAAAAAAAAGACAACAAAACAAAAAAAATAAACAATACAAAGAAAAAAAAAACAAATAAAAAAAAAAAATGTGACAATGAAGAAAAAAATGTTTTTTAGTTAATTTCAATTTCTTTTCTTAAAAAAAAGTATTGAAATTTGCAAAAAAAAAACACAAATATAGAAACTTTACAAAATAAAAAAAAATTGTGAGAATATACATTTGATGATTATTTTCAAGATTTAATTTTATTTTTTATTTTAAGGAGAGATGGCTGTTTTACGTACAAAAAATTTGTCTGCAATAATAGTTTTTACATTTTTTTTTTTTCATTTTAGTGTATATTCCCCTGCCACTTAAAAGAAATTACACAGCCTTTCCTTTTCAAGCATGACTCTAAATGTCGTAAGGGAGAATTATTCTTACAACGTGTGTGGGATTCGAACCCACACTTCCTCGGTGTTTACAAGGTGTTCATACATTCTTACCCATTGTAGATCATAGAGGCCTCCTGTTCTCTTTTTAATTTCGTATAAGACTCCCCGTTGGAAGGTTAAAAACCTCCGAAATTGGAATAAGGCGTATATTAAAACAGTTATTAAGTCAAGTTCAAGCTTCTTAGGAGTAAAGTAAGATATTTTCAAGGAGCCATAATATGTTTTTTCACATTAATACAACTTTCATGAAACCTTTGATATAATAATTTTGAATTTTGCATTTTATAATGAAACTCGAGGCTTAACACTAAATCCTAATTTAATTAACATATTGCTTATATTCATGGTTTGATAGTTTATTTAAGTATGTATAGCGTCCAAAAACATCAATTTTAAAATTGATCTTTTAATTTAAGTGATATTATTTTTATGACATAAAGCGCCTTTTAATTATCACAGTTTGTAATTACTAGGAGCCATACATATCTAGTTTGACCCTGAACATGAATCCAGAATATGCTTATGATGTTCTTAGAATTGAGAGTCCCAACTAAAAATATTATAACAAAAGGAAGCATGATATTCAAATTCCTAAAAAATATTAATATCTCATCATTTTTTTCTTTTATATTATATCTCTCAAAACTTTATAAAAAACACTTCCAAAGAACATAATGTCAAAATTTTTTTTTTTTTTTTAACTTTTTTGCTTTTCTATAAATAGTTTAAAATAACATGTAAAGAGGAATTAATTGACAATTTTCTTAGCAATTCTATATCTGAAAACATAAAAGAAAAATTCAATATAATACAATACATACATAGCTGAAAATGGAGTTCAGCGAAATCCCCAAAAAAAAATCCCAATGAAACAAAATCCCAAATAAGACAAAATCCCAAAAAAAAAATTACAGCAAAAAAAAATTCCAAGATATAAAATCCCAAAAACAAAAATCGCAACTATTAATGTTTCTTATGCATTTATCTGAATTTGGAGAGACTTTAGAGTTGGTTACAGAATCAGGGTTTCAATCATTTGTTTAGCGGCGGTTTGGTGGCGGCAGCCCCCACTATTTTAAAATGTTATACGCCTTTTACAGAATATTTATATATTATGTATATTCGAAATTCTGAATTAGGAAAGATGCAGTCAAAAATCAGGTATGGCCTTTTTTCCAGATTATTTATTTATATGGATAGGGGAGATTCTACTTTAGGAAAAATTTTAGAGTAGGACTCAAAATCAGGCTTGAGCCTTTTTCCAAAAGATTTATTTCATATTAAATTCTCAATCAGATTTAATTTTTATATATTTTTAAAAAATTAAGTTTTAAAGGCGAGATTTTAATACACAAGATTTTAAAACACGAGAAATTTTTTCACTTTTTTTGGGAACTTTTTTCGGTTTTTGATTTTAGGGACTTTCGTACAGCCGTTCAGTCATTTAATAACTCGACAAGAATTTTATTCAACTCCAAAATAAAATGATTACAAACATTTAATAATTAATGTTGCTTTATATTTCTAATTAAAAATAAAAATCTTTTTCTAGATAACAATAAGATAGAAAGCAATAGAAATGATAATGTCGTAGCTTGGTGGTGTTTAATTTTATTGATAATAAACATTATTTTCAATTTGAAATTAATTTTTAAATGTATAAATCTCATTATTTTGTAACTTAGAATTTTATAACATTGGGATTAAGGTTTTGTAACACTGGGATTTTGTAATTTGAAATTTTTTTTTTGGAATTTTGCTTTGAGATTTTGGTTTTTGGCATTTTAACTTTAGGATTTCGAACCCAACCCGCTAAAAATATATCAAGACTATAACTACTATATTCTAACAATTATGTCTTTATAACTAACTACAATATAGCCAAAAAACAAAGAAAATACCTTAAAACATAATGATTAAATTAAATGGGAGCGCTACAAGAAAATAATTTTTTTTTTTTAATTTTCTTTTTTTTAAATCTTGCCTTTCACTAAAAATTTTGTTAAATCGTGTTTTTTTAGGGGTCAGATGCAATGAAAGGAGCTTGTTCTTTCAAAGTCCAAATTTATTTCAAATGAATGGGTTTATAACTCGTTATGTGTAATGAAAAAAATATGTATGTATATATATATACATGATTCTATATTAGATAAATTACTAGAAATTACATAAAAAAATAACATTAAAAAAGTAAATAGATTAGCATCGATTTTGGACTAGAGGCGATTTTATACTGGCTATTCAAAATTAGACCGTTAAATTTAAAAATAAAAAAATTAAATAAAAAAAATTTTAATAAACATGGAATTCTTAAAAGAAACACCAAATTAATTAAAAAATTAAATAAAATATAAACAAAAACAAAATTAAAAGAAAACAAGACTAGGTAATCCGATAATTTAAATTTCTTAAGATAAAATAAATTAATAATTTAAATTTAAAGACCATTAAAATTATTATTAATTTATTTTAAATTATTTATATAATTTATATAATTTTAATAAAACAAAAAAGCATAATATAAAATTTCAAATAAAAAGGAAAAAGAAAAAATTATACAAAAATTAAAAATCATTAAAATAATAATAAAAAAAAATAAAATCCCTTTTTTTATTCAAATCATTTTAATCCTTAAATTTTTTACTGTATTAATTATTACGATATAAATGAATATAATATTGAATATGATATCAACCTAAGTTTACACCCAATACCTTTCGAATAATCCATATATGTAAATTAAATACACAAAATATTTTGTCCTAAAAACAACTGTTATATTAATATCGTAATTTTTATTATAAAAGGCTTTTATCTGAGAGTTTATTAATAATATTTAACTTCAACTCTTATAATTCCGGATTGAACAGCTCAACAGTAATGTTTAATAATGCTTTAGAAAGCTGCTTTAATAACCTTTAAAATGGTGTACTTATACTATTTTTTATTCTGTTTTATTTGATTCCAATTTTATCGAAATAAAACTAAATTATATTTGGAAAACTTTTAAAGCAGTGAAAACACACCTAACCCCTCCCATACAATTTTTTGTTCGTCTCAATACGATTACTCAAGGTAGACCATCGAGTGCAAAACACCCTATATACATATCTGGATACAAACATATTGTATATAAAAAGATACAAACAACATGACTTTTAAACTTTGTAAATCGCATTATACAATTTAACTTAACTTTTATAAATCTATTTTAACTTAATAACTTCTTAAAATGTTACTGACCCCTCTTCCATATCAACTTATAAATATTAGATTTAAATTGAATTGAATTCTTGAATTTTTATTTCCTTCAAACTAAAATGAAATGATGAACATTTTGATTTAACTAAAACAGTGTCATATTTGTGCGGCGTTTAGTGAAAACGTTTTCGTGATATAACACTGACACTTATATTCAAAACATTCTCGTTTCAATTTAAATTTCGGGATTAAAAGGATAAATGCGATTTATCCCAAAAACTAAAATAAATAAATCGAAAATAATAAGATCAAATAATTTTTCTAACAATTACTAATAAATTAAATTATTAATGTGCTAGAAGCTTACATTCCTTTTTTTGTCTGCCAATAAATAGAAATTATATAGGAAATAGGAATAGGAAACACAGCCTTTCCTTTTCAGGAGTAACTGTAAATGTCGTAAAGGGGAATAATTTTTACGACGTTAGTGGAATTCGAACCCATACTCCCTGGGTGTTTACAGCGTATTTTATACGCTATTCCACACTAGGCGGCCGCGGCCCCCATTCCCTTTTTTTATTTAAAAATTCGCTTTTTAAAGGACAAATTATTAAATATTCAATTAAAATAATTTTTTATATTAAATATCTTTTCTACTTACCAACAGTCAAATATATATTAAAAGATAAAATAAAAATTAAATAAAAAAAATATTAATAATCTGGTAACTCTACTCCTTCTGTTTATTATAGATATCTATACATAATATGTAAATTATAGATATTATATATACAACATAATATCATATAATGAATAATAAATATATAAATAAACAATATGTACTTAAGTATTCCATACGTATAGTTAAATGTTAAACAAAAAATTTATCAATCAAAAATTGAATCAGCAAATTTTTACTTCCGTATAAAATTAATTGTGCCCTTATACAATTATGTAGGAGAGACCAACAAATCAACACTATACATCCATGGTAAACTAATATACGTATATAATGTATATATAATAATATAATGTTATAAGAACTATAATACAAAATGTATATATACAAAATATATTGAATGTTGCCTAAAACCAATACCATGCTATTAAATTGTTTAATTTCAAGTACTACTGTAATCCTACGTACAATTAAAATTAATATAAAAAAAAAAAAAAATTTTAAATAAAAATGTAAGGGAAAACAATTTTTAAATAGGGTTGAAACAATGTACATTAACTATTATATTGTAACAATTGATTGTACAAAATCTTATACTGGATTTTTCCAATGTCCAATTATAAACTCATACAAATTTTTCTTTTCTTTTTTCTCTTATTGTATAATAATGCTGCAATAATGTTTTTATCAGACGTGCTTTATTTTTATAATTTTCTATTTTTTTGCTTTTTTACTTCCTTTTTCGTTATTTTATATAATTTTGTTATTATTTTTTTTTTTTTTTTTAATTTTCTTATACTTGTAAATATTTTTCTTTACAGTTCTGTCCAAAATACCATTTTATAAAAAAGACCTTCGATTATTGAAAGAATCATATTCTATTTTGCTACAAAATTAAGTATCTTAAGTATAAAAATATTAAGAAAGTAACTTATTATCTGTCTAATCGTGTTAAGTCGCTGGTCCTTCAATCAAAATTGTTTTGGGTTTAAATGGCGATCAGTTCTTATTCAATATTAGTAATTTATATCGTAATGGATTATATCGTAACAATTAATATCGTAATATAAAATAAATAAAAAAATAAATAATTCTTGTATTAGATAATAGATGGCGGCGCACAAGTATAATATACATTTGTGTATAATAATCTTACATAACAACGACAGCCAAATAATCAACAATCTTGTATCTACATTGTATCTTTTGAAGATTCGCTTCCAACTCACGATAAAAAAACGGAAAAAATTGAAATTCTTTCGCAATTATTGTTAAAGAATTCATATGAATTTGGAGCTGTAGAGAGATTTTATGTTAGAATTTTTAATTATTAAACTTTTTGAAATAAATTTTTAAGGTTTAAAATGTTCACAACATACGATGATATTAAAAATTATGAAAATAGGGCCTCGGTGGCCTAGTTGTTAAGAGCGTATAAAATATGTTGTAAATACCGGGCGAGTGTGGGTTCGAATCCCATACAAGTCGTAAGAATAATTCACCCTTATGGCATTTAGAGCCACCCCTGAAAAAGAAAATCTGTGTAATTTCCTTGTCACATTTATATAGCAGGGGAATAAATTAAAAAAAAAAAATTATGAAAATCTTAACCCTATTCTACAACAATATTTAATGACACATTTCGTTCTAACTATAATTATTCAAAAATATCGAAAACAAAATTTAGTATTTTTTTCAATATCGTAATGTACTAATTTAGTTTTTACAAACATTTTCATATTTTCTTTTAATATACTGTACATAAAATACTTCTGTACTAACAAGCGTAAATATAAGACTGAATAATAAAAAAAAACTCTTTTACCTGTTTTTTTTTTTGTTTCGTTTTTATAGAACAAAAACTACTATTATTATTCCAAACAAAATAAAAAGTATATATGTATGTGTAGAAAAAAATCCCATAGTTAATTAATTTACCTGACCAGAAGCAATAAAGAATTCCTGCATGTTAAAAATCGATTCAAAAATATTTTTACTAAAATGCAACCTGGAACTTGAATCGTGGTAAGCAAAACAAAAAAAAAAAAATTAATTTCCTTCCTATTCCGTACAATTTTTTTGTATATGTATAACATTATTGTCTATTATATATGCATATATTTACATACACTAAATATATATAACAAAAGGAAAGTAAAAGATTCTATGCATTTCCTTTTTTTTTTTTGTTTTTTTTTTCCCAATGTTTCTATTGACCGGCACGAAAATCACCTCTCATCGTGTATATTTTAATGTTAGTTTTACTGATAGTTTTTCATGTTTTACAAGTAATCTATGGGTTCGTTATTCTTGTAAATAAGTTTTTTTTTTGTTTTCTTTTCTTTTTATATAAGTAGATATCCTTTTTTATGTTTATTGTTTATTATTTCTACTCTTTTTTTTTTCTTTTATATTCTTCTCCTTCTTTACATATATTTATTTTTAAATAATCGATTTTTTTTTTCTTTATTGCGTTGCTTTTGTTGTTTACATTTATTCAATAGGATTTTTGATGTACACTGCTAACAAAGATAGCGAAAATTAGAATATACCTATAGTTTTTTTATAGTATTTTTTTTTTTGGCTTATGTCTTAAAAATTTAAAATTTATAGTAAGACAGGGAAAACTGACAGATTAACAAGAAAAATAATAAACGGTGAATTTTGTAAATACATATATTAAGTTGAAAAAGAACACCCAGAAACACACAAGTAATTTGTTTCATTTGATTCATTGATTCATTAACTATAGGAGTATTTTGTTAAATATAATGATCTGAAGATTTTAAAGGATGTTCTATATAGAGCTGTAAAATAATTAATATATGAGTAAAAAATTATTAGAAATTCTATTTATTAATGAATTGATAAACGTAAAAATGGAATTAAAAACATAATAATATTATGCAGGTTCATTTGCAGTTTCATCAAAACTATAAAATATATAAAATAAAATATTCAATATATACAATATATATTCACAAGAAACTTCACGAAAAATATGTACTAAAATTTTAACAGCTAAAAAATACTGTAATACATACTGTGAAATTTTAAAATACCTACATACAATAAAACTTATCTAAAAAGTTAATAATAGCAAAAATAAAAAAAAATCCATAAGAAACATCAAATATTGATTAATAAAGAATTTACCTAATTTGTTTAACCTATCCATTGACCTGTAAACTTTTAAATTAAAAAATCAGCTCAAAGATATAATGAAATTCTTTTGATATTATTAAAAAAAATATATTTTTGAGCACTTTTTTTTTTTTTTTTGGTTTTATTTAAGGTACTAACAATCATTTCAATCAAAAAAGTAATTTAGAACCACTTCTGTACTTCGTTCCTAATTTAAAATTGTTATTTTTCTTTCTTTTTTTTTTTTTAATCAAATTTTTATCCCTTTAGATTTTATAATATTTTTGCTTTTATACGTTTTTTTTTAATCTTAAAAATAAAAAAATCAAAAGTGAATTTAATTTCCACTGTATAAAAATAAATATACAAATAATTAAAAGATACATTTAAAATAAAAAAATATGATATGATATTACATTCTAATAAGTCATCTGTAAATATTTTGTTTACATATATGATTTTGTAGTTTTGGTTGAATTGTATTTTTACAAACTGTTTTATAAAATTATCGTTTATATGAATTGGAAGTTTAAATAACTTAAAAAAAAGAAAACTTTAATCCTAAATTGATTGATTAAAAACACTTCCTTAAATAGAATTATCTTTTAAATAGTTGCTGCTTACGGATTAACCGATTACAGATCAATAAAAATAAAACGACTAGGGTACACTATTTTTGACATATGCATATTATGCAGCTTATGCAGCTTACCCAAGCATTTTTTTAAAAAATTGTTGATATGTATTCTATGCATTTATTTCGTTCAAATAAATCATCTTATTTGTGCATAAGTAAGACCATAAAAAGGGTATTATTTAATCTAGAATAATCTTTTTTTATAACAGGCGTTACGTAAAAGTTTTTTAATTTATCCTAATAACTTGCAGATAATATCTGTAGAAATTCATTTAAGTATTAGAACAAATCAAAAGCTTAAACAGGAGTTGTCTAGACAATTTCAATATTAAAAATGCCTATTGATGAGTCTAGTAATATTGAAAAGACGAAACAATAAACACTCCTAACATATTGTAAAATATGCATATAACTTGACTTTAAAAGTTTGTGTTGACATTTATAAACATAAATAATTTTGTTAATAATTTTAACAAAAAAAAAAACCATTACTAAAATGTATAATTTTTAGGAGCTTATACATTTGCTTCCTCGTCCATAATATGTTAATTTTGTAAACTATTTAAAACGTATAATAATTAATAGTTTTAAAATTTTGTTTTGATTTGTTTAAGGTTTGATGACTGTCAAATATTATTTTGAAACCTGTCAAAAAAAGGAAAATTTATATATTTCTCAAAATCTTTATAGAGATCAGGATAAAAAAACTTATGTATTAACGATTTGTATGAAAACTCATAAAAGCGCCATTTTTCGGATCAATAAAATAAAATAAATCATCACATAAGCATTTAATCTAACAAAAGAATTAAAATTGATATTAAATCTTGTATAAATACTATTAAAGAGTTGAGCTAAAATTAATAATTGTATTTATGAAAATCCTTGACCTAAATTAAATAAATTAATCAAACAAAAAAAAAAAAATATTAAAATAAAAGTAATTTATATTTTTCTGATTTTTCAATTTTTTTCCCCAAATTCCTCAAAGAATTCCATTCTCATTTTCATTGATTTCCGTTACATAGAATATACCTTTAAGTTTATATTTCAAAATCATTATTTTATTTATTATTATTACAATATTATTTATTTTTAAATTCCAATAATTAAACCAATTCATCTATAAATAATATTTCAGTTAAATATTTTTTTTATTATCATCATATACAATCAATCTAATATACAATCCGCACATAAATTCATTTTCAAATATACATATATATAAATATATATGCATATATATTAAGTGCTTGTACAATAAAAATTTCTAAAGTCTTATAAATATTGTCAGTATTGCATTGTTAAGGAACCGGATGTTCATGTATATTAAATATATCTATATATATATATATATATATATATATATACATACATTTATTCATCCTATAGAACATAATTGGTGCACCCTCTATACAATAATGCATTCAAAATAACTTATGAATGTAGAATCATAATAAATGCATTAAATATACTCAATTTTTCCCAAATATATGTATATGTATATATATATAATATACATTCAAACATATATATGCTTACGTATGAAATTTTTTTGTTTTTTATTACAAATATAAAAGTAAAATAAAAAAAAAAACAGAATATATTAGAAAAGTAACTAAAAAAAATAACACAATAACATAGTGGTTATCACTATAACCACAATTTCTTCATCATTTTCATCTTCCATGTATAATGTAAAAGTGCATGTCGTAAATTGCTTATGAGTCCTTATTGGAAATTTGAGAAAAAGCCAAATAAAAATATAAAATAAAAAGCTAACTGTTAAAAAAAAAACAACATCAATAAAAGCAAAAAAAAAAAAATGCTCCTTTAAACTTCTGAAGGTACATATCAAATTGAAGAACTATGTAATATATATATGTATGTATGTATATATAACAACAGAACAACAAAATATAACAAGTTCATATTATGTACAGTAAGTTCTTATAAATGTTCACCTTATCCACTGCTAACCAACAATTTACTAGTCGTATACATGTATCTGTCCTTAAGGTAAAGTAGTACAATATAAAATAAAAAAAAAATAGAAAAATAGAGAAAAAAAAAAATTTTTATAACGGTAAATATAAGTTTTATAGTTCTATAACCGCAATGAAAACTTTATATTCGCTTTCTTTTACCTCGGTAATTATTTTATTCCGATACAAAGATTGCAGTAGATTATATAATATACATAATATTGTATAACTGAATTTCTTTTAAATAATAAAATAACATTTTTTTTTTGTTATTGGAATAAAGATATTTTTTTACATTTATTTTTCCTCTAAATATTTTCTTAATATACCTACTGTCATTTTTAATAATCCTTAAATAATCCTGACTTTTCAATAAATTTAACGAACAATTTAAATTTCTAATCAAATATTTTTCTTTCAAATTAAAATTTTTAAAAATATAATTTATAATATTATCATTAGTTTTTTGCAGCGAGACAAACCAAACTTCAATAACAAAAATCTAATATACAAACTTTTATTTTATTTTTTTTTTTTAAATGGAATACTATGAGTTGTAATTTCGCGATATTTAATTCTTACCACGTATATGTAAGTTTCTAGCATATTATACTGCATTTTAATAAATATATATATACATATGTATATATATATATATATATATATATTATGACGTATTATGTTATATTTTATTGAAAAAAAATAAAAATATTTATTATAAAATAATTTTAATACTAACAATATTTCTGTTCCTTTTTTCGTCCTTCCACTAATATAAAATTATAAAAATACATATTGTGAATTTTTTTTTTTTTTTTTCAGTTATGTGATTTATAGTTTTATAATTTACAATTTATTTTAAAATACATAACATATATATTTTATATATTTAAACACAAGGTGTACTACAGTGAGTAGGTTCGTATACAGTCGTTAGTGTAAAAGCGTGTTATTATAGGGACCTAAATGATATACTTGTAAAAATGAAATTAATATTTTTACCTGGTTTTCAACAAAACTTCTTAAAACATAGGTTATGTAACTATATGAAACTTTTTGTCTGTATAGTTTTATTTAGTCTGTGGTTATACATATATTAAAAATAGAGAAAATTTAAATTACATTACATTTGCATAAAAATTACAATAAAAATTATGCAAAACTTTAATTTTTCCAAATAACGGTATTAAAAGTTTTTCGAAAATGTTTTTAAAGTGAATTAAAGCATATCTTTTTTCGTTTAAACATAACGTTGAATTAATATATTTGTTTCCATTATTATTCTCAAAATTTTCTCAAATTCTCAACTTTATTTTATACATTATCACAATTTTGTGTTTTTTCTATAGTATCAAGTAATGCAAGTTAATCGATAGTTAACCTACGAAAAACCTTGAATTTTGTTAAATAATTTTTTATTTGTTTCAATATGCCCAATTATCTATTTCATATAGAAGATCATTGAGAGTCAGACACCCTATACTTGTATGGGTATATATGATTATAAAAATAATAATTAATAATAGTTACAAATTATGTTTATTCTCTAGAATATATCTGGATATTTTGTAAAAGTTTCTAATTTTTCCAAATAAAATAAATTAAAATTACTTTTTAAACAAATATTATAGTAAAAACAAAAACTTAATTAAAGTAAGCGTTTTTACTTATATACAACAAAAGTAGTCAATACTGAACGAATAAGACATAAAATTAATAAATATATCTCCAGCACTATAAATAGATGGCACAGTAAAAGTTTAAAATTATATGTGAAATCAAAAAAAAAAAAGGAAAAACACTGTTAAAAAATAAAATTACTATGAAATTTCGATTTAACTGATTCTATTGATTAGTTAAAGTTGCAGTTAGCTGACTCATTCCGTCATAAGTCACCAGCCTTTCTATCGGAGAGTTTTGGGTTTAAGCCCCGGTCAGTTCGGTCATATAAATAACAAATATATAGTAATTTTATATTGTAATAATGTATATCGTATAATTAATAATAATAAAAAGATAACAATAGTAGCTGCTATATTTGGTTATATCATGCAGGAATGTGTTATATATATACTACTGCACGTTGTAAACCACTGATGAATATCAATAATAACAGCTGCTACAGTGACAGTGGGGTTGCCTTCAATAATTACCGCATGTGGGAGGCTGTTAGCAAAATAGTGTTAATTATAGGCGGATTCATTGTTTCCTTACAGTTGCACTCCCAATTCAATGTTTCCGCATCCTATTGTCCTATCCTTCTCCCTACTCCCTACCCAATATATTGTGTTAGCAGGTAGGGGTTTCATACCATTATACTGCCTCGAAGATGAAGGTAGGGTAACTGACACTAGCAAGAGGAAATTCTTGGTGTCTTTGGAAGATTGCCACTCCCTTAAAGAAGAAAAAAAGGATAAATGAAAATATTATTATTTTTTTATTTTCCACAGTTTTAAATTATTGGACAAAATATCGAAACCAGTACTGATAAGATTAGGTTGAGATTATAATACATGTACAATTCTGACTGGGATTTGAACTTGAGACTTTCAAAATAAAGGTCTACTATGTTTCTTTGTTAACTATAACAATTCTGCACTTAGAAAACAAGCAACAATTAAAAAACATCTGGTTTTAAATATTTTATTAAAAATATTTTGTATTTTATTTCATTTTTGGCAATGGAATGTAATTAATATTTTTAGTACATTCTCAAAAAGATTTTTAAAAAATCTGCTTATTAGTTTCACTTTAAGCGACCATTAGTCCATTCATTTGTCTGCTTATAAAATTTCTATCCCGTTTAAGATAGAGTAATGTTATTTTAACCATGTATAGGCTTTTAAAAAAAATTAATGTTGTAGAACAGCTTTTTTATTTAACTCTACACTCATTAGGCAGCTACAGCCCCTCAAAATTTTAAAAAGCCCATTTTCAAATGTGTGCACCACTGATTCTACTAAATATTTTTTAAAACACCAAACGACAGAACATATTTTTAGCTTTATAAATCAATATTCAATATCAAACGCAGTTTTTTGTAATTTAGTATTTCAATTTATCGTTATCTGAAAACCAAATTTTTTCAAGATTTTGCTTCCTTCATATTTTCGGCACGCTTTTAGTTTCTAGATTTCAGAAAGATCTTGCAGAATTAGCATAACTAACCTGAGGATTTTTTTTGTACCATTACTCTGTTTAAAAGCTATTAAGAGTTAAAAATTGAAAATTTGGCTTTTTATAAACAATTTTTAGCTTATGCACCGGTGCAAATTTTTTAAAAGTAAAACGCTAGAATTTAAGCTTCAACATTAAATTCTTTTTTTTAAATTTCAAAAGAAATATAATAAGAGGTGGTTATTTTATATTCGATAACCTTTATTCGATTAGGTTACCAATGTGTGACTCTAAAATCAAGTTAGTTAAGTTTTTAGTCAAGTTAGTTTTTCAATTCACAAACCTTTTTATATAAAGGTTTGCGAATTGAAGAGATTTTTTGGTAGTCGTTTAAATAAGGTTCAGTTCTATACCTATACTGGATGTCCAATATAATTGAACAGTGTTGTCAATATTAATCATGTATAGCGTATGTTTTGTATATGTATAAATGTTTTTTAAATTGAAGAACATGTCTCTAAAGATTTTTCACAATTTTTATTTATTATCAAATTCTAAGAAAAGTAATATTTTGGAGCAAGTCACAAATCTAAGCTGGTTTAGTGTCTTTTAGAAAATGTGGGAATTTAAAAATTTTTGTTTTAAATACTGGCCTTGTTTTGATTAAGTACAGCTACTTCACCGTAACTTTTACGCAGCGTAAACCTACTTCTTTTTATTAAATTAAAGGTATAGATTTATGTAACAAAAGCTAGTTTCAAACAAAAATAAATTAAATCAAATTATTTTTAGACATATCTATATAAAACTATAAATTTAAGTCCAAAAATATTAATAATTAAAGGAAAATGTAAGTTTAGAACAAATTGTAAGTTTTATAATTTTAGGAAGTGAAATTATTGCAAAATGAAAACAGTTATAAAAAATATTAAAAGTTATAAAATAATATAAGTAACAAATGAAAAAAAGAAAAGAAAAAACATTCAAAGAAAGGTTTTAATTAGAGAAAGTGGTGCATATGCGGAAAATCTTATTTCCTTCTGCACTACATATTATTATGACGATGAGTAGAAGCTAAAAATTAATAAGAGCAGAAAAAGAAATATTAAAGTTTAAAACACATAATTATACATATTACATATATACTACACATGTATACAATTATGAAAACCAAAGGCATATAAAGTTCAATATAAATAAAAAATATTCAAATAAAGTCAATTTCTTTATATTAAATACATATTATTATATAAATACCTACATAATATATTATAGGAATTGTATAAATCATAATATACGAGTACATAATACGTACATAGCGACATATTTAAAACGAAAATTTATATTAGGTAATCTCTCCTCTTTTCATCTTTTACTTTTAATAATTTATAAAATTTTAAGCAATTGTAGTTCCTTTTTTTTACACGCTAGCCAAACTACAAAAAGGAAAAATTGGTTTATATAGTGTTGGTGTACGTTTGACTAAATGTAATAGAAAATGGGGGAGGAATATAGAATCGAATTTGATGGTAAATTGAAAACGAACCTAAAAGGGTTCTTTTTGAACAGTTGCAAATTGTAGGAAGATAATCGACGGAGCGAAATACATTAGATGGAACTTATGGAAGCATATTCCAAATTCTAGCAGTTCTCACAACAAATTAGTTCGCATAACCAGTTTTAAACACCTAAGAATTTCCATGGTGTGAAAATTGGCACTTGTAGCCTCTTTTGAGTTACTTTGGAATTGTTTGAGAGGAAGCATTATTGATTTTAGTTCAATGGAAAATACTGCCCTACAAGATATCTATAAACCTTCCCTTCATTCCCTAGAAGATATCTATAAACTTCATGTAATATTTTACTCTAGATTTTTTTTATTATAAAGGTTATACAGAGTGTTTTCTTTTTTTTAATTTTGAACACCCTTATAGAGAAAATCTTGTTGTAAAATGGAAATATTTTTTGATCAACCATTATAACCTACATATCATAAATACAATTTCAATTCACTTATTAATACAAGAAGAAATTTGCTAAAAAAAAAAATAAATTATTATATACTTTAATCTATTTTTGAACAAAAAAAATTTATAATATACCCACAAATAATAAATTATTTCTTTAAACAAAACTAAAGTTATTTAATCACATCCTTCCACTTTTCAGTTATTATTAACCTAAAAACAAAAAACAAAAAAAAAAAACCTTTTGTGTTCTTTCAGAACTAAACTGGCATCACTGTTATACAAATAAAAACACACTTAAAGTGTTTTTTTTTTTTTTTTTTTTCATAATAAATTATTGTGCCCTAGCTATATATGGAAGCTGAAGTCAAAGTTTTCCATATGAATTTTTATTTTTTTTTTCTACTTTTTTTTCTACTTTTTTTTCTATTATTAATATTATTTTTTATTATTTTGAAGGAAACTAGTTATTATCATGATTCCACACAATTTTCCATATACATAATTTTAATTATTGTTCTTTTATATAATGTAAGTATGTGTTTTTATATATTTTATTTTAATTATTGTTTTTATTTTTTTTTTTCTAATTATTTTGCTTGTTTTAATTGGTAATGTCAAAAAATTTACTGTAAAAATAAAAAATTAAAAAAAAATATATAAATAATAATTGAATTCAAGGTAATTATACAATATTTTTGTTAAATACCTACCCACCCACACAAAATTGCATTTACTATTTGTATTTCATACATACACATACATATACATATATAGATAAATGTTATTAAATTATACCTAATAAGTATATTTTTAAAAACAACGTTTCAAAATGACTGTTATACAAAAATGTATACCTATATATATACATATAAGCTGTTTACATATATTATATTGTATAATATTAATTTATATTGTAATTATTTAAAAATTACTTTTTTATTTTCATGTATGTATGTATAGTTATATACATATAGCTACTGTAGTTATGTATGTATGTATGTATAGTTATATACAGTTTGTTACAATCTTTACTAAATTGTATGTTATACTCTTCTTTAGTAATATATGCTATATAAGTATTTATTTCTTTCTTCAATTATTTTTTGTTTTCCATTTTATGTAATAAAATAATATATATATATAGATTGTGTACTTTTTAAGTATATAAAATATATAATAAAATAATATATAATATATATAATATTTTACTTATTATAATATTATATAGGTGTTGCTTTTAAGAGGTAATTTTTTTATAAAAACTTAAAATTTCTAAACAAAAAAAAAAGTAACAATACAATACAATATAGTGTTTATACTTTAATTTTATAATACACATCATAAGTATTTTAATTTGTACAATAAAATATTATGGTTTATTAAAATGTATATAATAATGTAAAAAATAATTTATAATATTTGCGCTATTTTAAATGGTACTAAATGTTTTTCTTTTATT
The DNA here is from genome assembly GCA_947095535.1 of Poecilobothrus nobilitatus. Taxonomy (NCBI): domain Eukaryota; kingdom Metazoa; phylum Arthropoda; class Insecta; order Diptera; family Dolichopodidae; genus Poecilobothrus; species Poecilobothrus nobilitatus. The sequence continues at coordinate 318,717,752 of OX352772.1, read as the reverse complement.
TTATTTTATTTTTTTTATTTTTATGTATAAGTAAATCCTAAACAATTTTTTATATTATAAAAATTAGATTAAGAACACAAATTATAGAAAATTATAAGAATTTATTATGTATATTTTAAATATAAATGAATAAAAATTATTTTATTTTAAATTTGATGTCAATTATTTAAAATCTTAAGATATTTAAAGTTTTTAAATAAAATATTTTTACTAATATAAATTATAATGTAAATATACATAGATTGATTAAACCTTGAAGTGGTGTAACGACCGACAAAAAATTGTATTCTTATTGGTTTTAATAAAAATCTTTAATCTGTTTAAAAGATTGTTTTTAAAATGCTTTAAAAATTTTAAAATTTTTATTAAATTAATTAAATTTTTAAATTCAGATATAATTTTTAAATTTTAAAAGTATTTAATTCATTATTTAATTTAATTCAATTAAATTAATTTAAATTTTGAATTTAATTCAAACTTTTTCAGAAAAAGAAAAGAGGTTTTTTAGAAAAAAATTAAGGAATATTCGTTCTTAAATAAATTGCGATTCAGAAAAAAGGGAAGGGTGCGATTTTGTTTTATAACAAGTGAGTAATTTTTAGCAGATTTCTAGTACATTTTTAGCACGAATAGGCACTATTCATCACGAAGCTACAGCTTCTTAAACTTTGAAAAAATTATACAATTATTTTAAATTTAGTATTTAAATTTACCATTATGTGAAATTCAAATTTTTTGCATATTTTTCTACCTTCATAACTCCGGCAAACTTTTAAATAGGTATTTGAAATTTTGATGTAAGAAAGAACTTTTAGAATTAGTATAAGTTTTCTCGAAAATTTGTTTGTACCACCTCCTGTTTAAGAGCTATTAAGGCTTAAAAATATATGAAAATATATGTTATTTTTAGACACCTGCAACTAAGGCACCTGTACAAATTTTTCTTCGGAAAGATAAAAAATAATTAAAGCTTCAGTAATATGTTTTTACGTGTGTTAACGGTTTTTCTTAATTATATAGGATTACAGTTATATAGTTATTCAACTATAAGTTAGGTGATGATATGGGTTAACAAATTCCAAGTCTAATAATATAGTCAACTCCACTGTCAAAGAGCAACACGTATACAAAATTTGAAGTGAATAGATCATCCCGTGTTTATTTTAGAGTGAAAAAGTTTAAATATTTACACCACAGCCCAACTTGGCGCCCCGTTAAATCAAAATGGTTACCCCAGAAACATTCCCCAAAAACCTTTTTATATAAATTTTCATGATGATCGTCCAAGCAGTTTAGGAGTATATAAATCACAAACAAATATAAATTATTTTCAAACTGGCATTATTTATAAAATTAAAAATTGTCTGTATATTCACACTTGATTTAACGTCTCAAATAAAAATGAACAAGAAATTTTATAAAAAATTTTTATCGCAATTTTATACGATCACTAGTTAGTAAAAAAAAATCGTTCACTGTCTGTCTACGAGACCAAGGACTGTAAGATATAGATTTTAAATTTAACCACGCAAACATATTTTTGATATTTATAATATCTTTAAAAAAATATATGAATAAACAGATTCAGATCCCACTAAACTTTGATTAAACTTGGCTAATAATCTCACAACGTATAATTTATTTTGTAAGTTAAAGGATTAAAAGTAAATTTATTTAAATTGTATTATGTGTTGGTTCCAAAAAATACTTTAAATATTAATGTTAAAAGTATGATTTAGTTTAGGTTAACTCATCCTTTGTTTACTTGTTTTTTATCCAATTATTATAATTTGTCATCAGTTTCGCACGTATTAAATTGATTTTTACTATAAGTACATAATATAATATTATTCTAAAATATTATCTGACCAAATAAAACAAAATCTTTTCTAACTGATCTGCACTTGAATCCAACATCTTTCAATTAAAAGACAGGAGACTCAAGGATTACGCCATACGTTATATTTTTGCATTTAACTAAGTATATTTAATCGAATTTGACTTACATCAATCTTCTTTTAATTTCTGTAATTATGTATTGTCAATTATTTGAAATATCATTTATGCAACAAATTATTTTATCATATAAAAAACAAAAACTGTTAACCCTTAAACAGTTTATGTTTGTAAATTTATAAAGAAAAAAAATGTAATTGTTATAATAAACTGTTAACGAATGCAAATTGTTAAAATTGTATTCGATTTAAATTATATATAATTTTTAATATCAATAATATAGTTTAATTAAATAATTAATGCAATATTTTTCATAAATGAACATGAAATTAACTTCATCTTGTCCTATTTATTTCTTTTTGCATTGATAAAGTATTTTGATACTCTTTACTCAAAGATTATTGACATTTTTAAAACTTAAACAATTATACATTCATACATACTTATTTATATGTATATAACTGTCTATAAAATATTATTAAAAATAAATAAAATACAAAATTATTATACGAACTGATATGACATTAATCTGATATAATTTTAATTATTAATAATAAAGAAATAAAATAAGAATAAGAAATAAAAAAAAAAAACGAGGAAGAGTGTAGACTGTGTCAACTCTAGGATAGCCGTGTATCCTGTATTCATAAAAAATATCCTGTATTCATAAAATTTCAGATGTTTAGTTTAATTAAGTATTAAGATATGAAAGCTATCTGAACCAGCTGTTCCAGCACAACCAAATTTTACAGAAATTGTTGCCATACACCTTAACATCTTTTTACAAAATTTTAGATACTTAGCTTCAATAGACACTGAGTTATTTTTATATAGAGAATTAAGTTGTAAGGCAGTTACTAGAATCTACGAGCCGAACTTACTGGCTTTAAATAGCGAAACTAACAAACTGACGTAATAAAAAATTTAAGAATCCTAGCTTCTTTTTTTTGAGTTTTCGTGCAGACGGACGAACAGACAGACGTACATGGCTTAATCGACTCAGAATTTAATTCTGATCTGATCCATTTACTTATAAACTTAAGTAATTTAACTCGACTCTTTTAAGGTGTCACAAAAGTAATAGCAAATTCATTATACCCTTGAACTATATTCATATGGGTATAAAAAAAAAAAAATTATTCAATTAGCAACACTTTTTATTTTAAATAGAAATTAAAATCTTTTAAATGAATTCAAAGCCACGTAATGTTATACATACATATACTTATAAATATGATTAATGATATTAATAAATTTACATAGGGTTTTGGGTTTTTTTTTTTTTGTGGACATGCTGTTAAAATGATGAGAAATTTAAAAAATTGAATAATTCTCTCGTATGTAGGTTAGAAAAATTTACTTTTCAAAGTTAATTAAATTATTTTAACATGTTGTAAATTAATTAAGAATTAGAATATTATATTAAAGTTCTGCCTGATGATCTAAAACTGCAAACATAATTTATAAATGTTAAATTCAAAATGTACTTTATCACTAAAAAGAATTTTCAATGTTCAGTATTTTTTTTTAAATTATATTTGAATTTCAAAAAGAAGCACGTTAAAAATTCCACGCATAAAAATAAAAATACAATTTCTGTTCTGAATTTTTTTGAAACTCAGTTAAAAGTTAAGAAAGCCTAAAACAAAAGTCTTAAACAAAAAAAGATTACCGGCTAAAAAGTTAGTAAGTAAAATTAAAAGATTATTATTTTAAATGGTAAACTTGACTTATAGTTTGGTTGGCATAATTAAATAAAATATGTTTAAGGATTTATTTTTAATGGATTCACGTGCCATAGCAACTTTGTAACACAAATTGTAAAAATTTGTTTAAACGATCAAACATTTTTTGCAATAAAGGATGAATTCAAACGATCAAATCATTTAGTATTGATAACGATCGGCTTTGGTGGAAAAACTGATTAACAGATCGTAACGAAAACTACTCATATTTCTGAAATGAATGCCTATATTACAACTTACATTGAAAAAATGAAAGAATTTTAGAAAAAGAGAAAAAAGGTAGAACATTTGACAAAGATTATGAAAATCATAGTGTGGGAACAGAATCGTTATGATGTAATTTATGAATTAATTATAATATTAAATTATATATATGTATGTATGTTATGTAAGTAGGTAAATTATTATTTTACTTCAAACGCTACACAGTAAACGTTAAATACAACATTGGTTTATGTGTATGTGATACACAAATATATATAAATATAATTACCGAAAATGTTGCGAAATGTTTCCTTTGTCGTCCAGAATTCATCATTTTAAAATTTAATGAATAATTTCCATGGTTTTTTTTTTTTTTTCTAGAAACTTCACCAATTCCAGGAACTTTAATTTAGTTTAAATTTAATAATCAATTGTTATATTTGTCATTACTTGTTGATTCACTTCTCTTGTATTTTTTTTTTTTTTTACATTTTGAAAATATTTTTTATATTACAAAATTTTTAAACAGTTTTTTTAATTTTTCTGTTTTTTTTTTTTTCTTTTTATATTAAATTTCATATTAAAATTTTTATTTAGTTTTGATAATTAATATTTGTGTATTTTTGAATTATCTATTATATGAACGCATACGTACATATATATTTGCTACAAACAAATACATATTTAAAATAAAAGTAAAAAAAAAAAAAAAGAATATGTAAAAACATACGAGCAATTGTAAAAATTAAAACTTTTTAAAGTGATAACATTATCACATTATTAAAAAAAAAAAAAAAAAAAGAAAAAATTATAATAAAATAAAAATAAATCATATTTATTATTCTTGAAAATGTCTTCAAATATTGTTCTGGTAATTCTAGACAGTATAAAATCTATATCACACTTTATTTAATGTTTCATATTTATTTTATAGTACATTATATATAATTATTATATGATGATTAAATTTTTTAACAAGGTTTTTTTTTTTTTTTATACATTTAAAAAATTGTTTCATAATATTATAATTATTTATATTTGGTTTTTTTTTTTTTTTTAATGTTTTAAAAAAAAATTTATTATTCATTTGCAGAATAATTTACATATGTATATAATTTTAATCACTTTTGAATTTCTTATTATTTGTCATTTAAATTATATATATATATACTTATGTATATAAAATATATAACTTTATATTATTATTATTATGTATGTATGTTTTTGTGTTTAATCTGAAAAAATAAAAAATGTACTATTTTATATTTAATAATTTTTATTTAATTTTATTTTTTATTTTTTTTTATTATTTAAAATAAGATTTAATTTTAATTTCAAATATTTACAATTTATTCACAATATTTAAAAAAAAAAATATATATATATATATATATATATCTGCATGAAATTTATATATGCACATAAATGTATCAACGCGTTCATGATCAATGATCATTTATTTTGTTGTTTACTAATCGACTGACCACTGTTTACTGATCAAAATTATTTGTCGTTACTGAACGTTATTTTTCACCATATCCCGAAGAAATGTCAAGTCAAGTCAATTTAAAAATTAAAATAAAATGACAATATATATATATATATATATTTATGACATGTATATATGTATTTATTTTAAATTTTTTGTTTTTTTTTTTTTAGTTTTTCCTCCTCAATAGGGTCTCCAGAATTATTTTCAATTGGATTTTTATGTGTTAAATTTAATATTTTCATTTAAATAAGTGGGCAATTCACAATATGACAAAAAAAACAAAAACTACAATATATAGTAAACAGAATAACAAGAAAATAAAAAAAAAATTATAATGATAATAATAATAATAGAAGAGCAAAAATTACTTGTTAGATTTATTAAGTGAATGCACATTTCATCTCATCTCATCTCATCTTATCTCCTCATCCTAATTAAATAATCATTTTGTTGATTTTTTTTTTTTTATATATTCCTTTTATAATTTTTTCGGATTTTTTTGAAAATTATAAGGGAACCATATATGTACATATTTATTTATGTACATATGTACAATATCTCAATTATTATATTAGCTGAATTAAAATTATTATTGTTGATGTTTCATTGTTATTTTGTGGTTCTAAAAGTTAATCTTAAACAATATAACTGCGGGCGCATATTTTAATACAAAAAAAAAGAAAAAAAAACAATAGGGATTATTTAACTATAACTATATTTTGAATCGAATTAAAATTTTGAACCAAAATTTTTTTTTTTTAATTTACAAAATTTAATATGTACCTAAAGACATCAGTCACTGATTGTTTAACCTTTTTGGATAAAAACAAACAAAAAATTTTGAAATTATAATTATAGAAATGGAGTTAAACCTGATTGAACTCGGATTAAAATATTGTTTTAGATTTAAAAAGCATTTTACACTTGAATAAAACAAAACATGTTTTATTTTATAATTAAGATATATTGATAATTTTATATATGTATGTACATGCATAAAGGATAATGTAATAATTTACTAGTTATCATATAACATTTATGTACACACTACACACATGTATTTTCATAATTAATTGTTAAGTAGTACCAGCATCTTATAAGATGCGTAAAGTGTTTGGTTTTTTTTTATTATAGTTATGTAATTGAATTATATAATATATTTTGTTTCCGTTACGTTTTTTTTTTTGTGCATTTCATGCAAGTGCCATTAAAGTTATATGTCACGTGAGTTGTAATAAATTTTAAATAAAAGTCATTACTTTCAAGTTTCAATTATTCGATTATTAGAATATTATTAATAATCAATTTTTGTAGAACATATAAATGTAAATTTTATAAAATTTTCAAAAATTACAATGTTTTAATCTAATAATTATTATTTTAAAATATATTCACGATTTTGCAGTATTGTAGAATTAGGATTGAATACCTATATTGACAAAGCTACAACAAAACTACAAAAAGCAAGGGGGTGAAATATGTCATTGGAAAAAATTAATGGGAAATAAAGTTAAATCAAAGTACATCTGTACATTTTTATTTACATAGAATATAGTATACAGAATATAGTAAACTCCCAAAAAATAAATTTAAATGGGGTAAATATGTATCAATCGAAAATTCGGCAAAATACCGAGAAATGATACTGGATGTCAAACGTAGGTGGAAGGAACGAGTTAAAAAGCAAAATGTAGAACTAGAAAATAAATATAGAGAAAATGACTGGCTAGGAGCCACTCTAAATTACCAGCATATATTATAAAGTGTTAATTTACAATCAAGTAATTAAACCTATATGGCTATATGGAATTTAACTTTAGGGTTGTGCTAAACAAACGCATATTATAAAAATAGAAACTTTCCAAAATAAAGTCATACGTAACATCATAAATAGTGACATCATAGACATAAACCTAAAACTCGTGTAGAACAGCATATAAATGTTGAAGCTGCTCTACTTATAGAAAATTTAATAATTAAAGAAGGCTTAAAGGAAAAAGATCTTTAGACATAGCGCAAAGTACAGATTTCCTTCGGGAAAGTACATAAAATCTGGATGGGTATAGTTTAGCCATTAGCATTGTGATACGGGATATGTTGTATATTATTTTTAGGATTCCCACCAAACCAAGTTTGGTTTAAGGCAAGTTTACTTTACATTTGAGGACATAATATAATATAATGACTTGTTCCTATCTTAATAATTTTTTGTTTTTTATTAGTGCATTTCCCTGCCACATAAATGTAACAAGGAAATTACACAGCCTTTCCTTTTCAGGCGTGGCTATACGTAAGGGGCGTGGCGTAAGGGGAATTACTCTTACGACGTGTGTAGGATTCGAACCCACACTTCATCGGTGTTTACATCGTATGGTCATATAGGCTCTTACCTACTAGACCACCGAGGTTCCCCCTTTCTTAATGATTTGTACGTATATTTTTTCTTGTCATTTATATCCTTAATGATTGATGTTAAATAGTTGGAAATTTTAGTATATGTATATAAATAATAAGCGTACATTTGTTTAATAAAAGAATATTATTTTTTCCATCTAATTTCTTTTCACAAATTGATTCCTTGAGATCTTTTTAATTTTCTTTAAAATAAATTAAAAACGAGGAAGAGTGCAGTAGAGTAGACTGTGTCAACTCTGGGATACCCGTATGAACGTAATATATCCTATTATAAAACTTGATCATCTTTTAAAAACATTCAGATATTTTAGTACCGAACTACAGAGATATATTTATGTAAATTGTGGAGTTGTATGGCGGTTACCCGAATCTATTGCGCCTAGCTTCATTAAGTTCCAAGAAATGCAAGAAGCCTAAACCGGCGGCATTAGATCAATCAAATTTTACAAAAGTTTTTGGCATGCAACTCGACACTTTTTCACTAAATTTCAGATAGCTAGATTCAATAGACACTGAGTTATTTTCATTTAAAAAGAGAAGTTGTATGGCAACTACCCGAACCTGTCATATCATCACAACCAAATTTTACAGAAGTTATTGCCATAAAAGTGGATTATCATTCGCAAAATTTCAGATACCTAGATTGAATAGACACTGGGTTATTTCCATTTAAAGAAAGAAGTTGTATGGCAGCTACTCGAACCCGGCGGCCGAAAATGCTGGAGTTAAATAGCAAAACTAACAATTTTGCAAAACTGACGTAAAAAAAATATCAGCCTCTTAGCTCCTTTATTTTTTTAGTTATCGTGCGGACGGACACTGAGTTATTTTCATTTAAAAAGAGAAGTTGTACGGCAGCTACCCGAACCCGTCGCACCACCGCAACCAAATTTTGCAGAAGCTGTTGCCATAAAACTTGATCATCATTCGCAAAATTTCAGATACCTAGATTGGATAGACACTGGGTTATTTCGATTTAAAGAAAGAAGTTGTATGGCAGCTACTAGAACCCGGCGGCCGAAAATGCTGGAGTTAAATAGCAAAACTAACAATTTTGCAAAAGTTACGTATACAAAATGTCAGCCTTCTAGCTCCTTTATTTTTTGAGTTATCGTGCGGACGGACACTGAGTTATTTTCATTTAAAAAGAGAAGTTGTATGGCAGCTACCCGAACCCGTCGCACCACCACAACCAAATTTAGCAGAAGTTGTTGCCATAAAACTTGATCATCATTCGCTAAATTGCAGATACCTAGATTGAACAGACACTGGGTTATTTCCATTTAAAGAAAGACGTTGTATGGCAGCTACTCGAACCCGGGGGCCGAAAATGCTGGAGTTAAATAGCAAAACTAACAATTTTACAAAAGTAACGTAAAAAAATTTTCAGCCTCCTAGCTCCTCTATTTTTTGAGTTATAGTGCGGACGGACACTGAGTTCTTTTCATTTAAAAAGAGATTTTGTATGGCAGCTACCCGAACCCGTCACACCACCACAACCAAATTTTGCAGAAGTTGTTGCCATAAAACTTGATCATCATTCGCAAAATTTCAGATACCTAGATTGAACAGACACTGGGTTATTTCTATTTAAAGAAAGACGTTGTATGGCAGCCACCCGAACCCGGGGACAGAAAATGCTGGAGTTAAATAGCAAAACTAACAATTTTACAAAAGTAACGTAAAAAAATTTGCAGCCTCCTAGCTCCTTCATTTTTTGAGTTATCGTGCGGACGGACATTGAGTTCTTTTCATTTAAAAAGAGATTTTGTATGGCAGCTACCCGAACCCGTCGCACCAGCACAACCAAATTTTGCAGAAGTTGTTGCCATAAAACTTGATAACCATTTGCAAGATTTCAGACGCCTAGCTTCATTAGGTTCCAAGAGGTGCAAGAAGCCTGAACCGGCTGCTCTAGGCCAACCAAATTTTACAAAAGTTGTTGGCATATAACTCGACACCTCTTTACTAAATTTCAGATTCCTAGCTTCAATAAACACTGAGTTATTCTCATTTAACCGGATAAGTTGTATGGCAGCTACCCGAACCCGTCGCACCACCACAACCAAATTTTGCAAAAGTTGTTGCCATAAAACTTGATAACCATTTGCAAGATTTCAGACGCCTAGCTTTATTAACTTCCAAAAGGTGCAAGAAGCCTGAACCGGCTGCTCTAGACCAACCAAATTTTACAAAAGTTGTTGGCATGTAACTCGACACCTCTTTACTAAATTTCAGATTCCTAGCTTAAATAAACACTGAGTTATTCTCATTTAAACGGAGAAGTTGTATGGCAGCTACCCGAACCCGCCGCACCAACACAACCAAATTTTACAGAAGTTGTTGCCATAAAACTTGATCATCATTTGCAAAATTTCAGAACCCTAGCTTGAATAGATACTGAGTTATTTCTATATAAAGAAAGAAGTTGTATGGCAGCTACTCGAACCCGCCGACCGAAAATGTTGGATTTAAATAGCAAAACTAACAATTTTGCAAAAGTGACGTAAAAAAAATTTCAGCCTCCTAGCTCCTTTATTTTTTGAGTTATCGTGCGGACGGACGGACGGACGGACGGACGGACGGACGTACATGGCTTAATCGACTCAGAATTCGATTCTGAGCCGATCCATACCTTTGACACTATATCTAGCTCGGCTCCTTTAAGGTGTCACAAACGTAATGGCAAATTTATTATACCCTTGAACATAGTTCATACGGGTATAATAAAACTTTGTATTTTCTGTAATAAATATAAATAGAATAATTTGGTTCAAATTAAATACACAACATTTAAACTTAACCAAATTTTTAGGTTATCAATAAGTACATTTGACTTATCAATCACCTTTATTTAGAAAGTGTAAACATTTGTTTTGCATTTTCTACAAGTTTACAACTACAAACTTCATCTACTAGTTGCAAGAAAAATTAAATTACAGTTTTAAAAAGAATATATTAAGAGATGACAAGAGATGTCATATATATATGACGTAGAGTCACAACTAATTTTCAAAAGAAATGAACAAAATTATATAATAACACCATTCAACTAAAAAATAATTTATTTACTTCTAGAATATAAAAAAAAAATTCAAAAAGTTAAATGCGAAATTATCTTTAATATTAAAATTTATAATATTTAATTAAAATCGTTATTTCAGGGGAAAAACAGAATTTTATAAACATTAATAAATTATTTGAATAATTTTCGAACATTTGCTATGAAGAATTGTATGCGGTGTTGGCTTTTTTATTTCTGTTTCAGAAAATATTATAATCACTATGTAAACAACAAATTTTGATTCATTCAATTGAATTTAAACTAATGTTGTATAAGTACACACATTAATGAATTTATACATATGTTCATTTAAATACATATGTACAAGCATATGTATACTTATAAAAGATTGTAATTTATTTTGTATTTTGATTCAAATTACAAATAACTATCAACCATGAATTTAAAGATACATATATTTTCCAAAATATAAAATTCCAATGTATTTTGCTGGAGAAGCATAAGATTAAATAAGAGAGTACAGTTTAACTCTAGTTTAACGTTTAACGATGGTCTGAACCAAAAATTTTTTTTTATTATCTTTATATTAAATTTTATATATAACATTTTAAAAAAGCATTGGATCGCTGACTCTTATAGTAAGGGCTTAAAAACCGCCTCAGCATCCAAGCAGGGAAATCTAGAATCATGGTCTTCTAACAAATGTCGTATAGAGTTCGCCAAAAATTTTTTTAATTATATACCACATAATTATATATCGCTGGGTTTTATATTAAGAGGGGCGGATTAAATACCCGCTTAAATAAACACCGTGTGAATAAAATAAACACCGAAAAAATAAACACCAAATAAAATAAACACGAAAAAATAAACACCTTGTGAGTGTGGTTTCAATTTCCACACATATCGTAAGAATAATAATTCCTCCTTACTACATTTACTAAAAAACGAGGAAGAGTGCAGTAGAGTAGACTGTGTCAACTCTGGGATACCCGTATGAACGTAATATATCCTATTATAAAACTTGATCATCTTTTAAAAACATTCAGATATTTTAGTACCGAACTACAGAGATATATTTATGTAAATTGTGGAGTTGTATGGCAGCTACCCGAATCTATTGCGCCTAGCTTCATTAAGTTCCAAGAAATGCAAGAAGCCTAAACCGGCGGCATTAGATCAATCAAATTTTACAAAAGTTTTTGGCATGCAACTCGACACTTTTTCACTAAATTTCAGATAGCTAGATTCAATAGACACTGAGTTATTTTCATTTAAAAAGAGAAGTTGTATGGCAACTACCCGAACCTGTCATATCATCACAACCAAATTTTACAGAAGTTATTGCCATAAAAGTGGATTATCATTCGCAAAATTTCAGATACCTAGATTGAATAGACACTGGGTTATTTCCATTTAAAGAAAGAAGTTGTATGGCAGCTACTCGAACCCGGCGGCCGAAAATGCTGGAGTTAAATAGCAAAACTAACAATTTTGCAAAACTGACGTAAAAAAAATATCAGCCTCTTAGCTCCTTTATTTTTTTAGTTATCGTGCGGACGGACACTGAGTTATTTTCATTTAAAAAGAGAAGTTGTACGGCAGCTACCCGAACCCGTCGCACCACCGCAACCAAATTTTGCAGAAGCTGTTGCCATAAAACTTGATCATCATTCGCAAAATTTCAGATACCTAGATTGGATAGACACTGGGTTATTTCGATTTAAAGAAAGAAGTTGTATGGCAGCTACTAGAACCCGGCGGCCGAAAATGCTGGAGTTAAATAGCAAAACTAACAATTTTGCAAAAGTTACGTATACAAAATGTCAGCCTTCTAGCTCCTTTATTTTTTGAGTTATCGTGCGGACGGACACTGAGTTATTTTCATTTAAAAAGAGAAGTTGTATGGCAGCTACCCGAACCCGTCGCACCACCACAACCAAATTTAGCAGAAGTTGTTGCCATAAAACTTGATCATCATTCGCTAAATTGCAGATACCTAGATTGAACAGACACTGGGTTATTTCCATTTAAAGAAAGACGTTGTATGGCAGCTACTCGAACCCGGGGGCCGAAAATGCTGGAGTTAAATAGCAAAACTAACAATTTTACAAAAGTAACGTAAAAAAATTTTCAGCCTCCTAGCTCCTCTATTTTTTGAGTTATAGTGCGGACGGACACTGAGTTCTTTTCATTTAAAAAGAGATTTTGTATGGCAGCTACCCGAACCCGTCACACCACCACAACCAAATTTTGCAGAAGTTGTTGCCATAAAACTTGATCATCATTCGCAAAATTTCAGATACCTAGATTGAACAGACACTGGGTTATTTCTATTTAAAGAAAGACGTTGTATGGCAGCCACCCGAACCCGGGGACAGAAAATGCTGGAGTTAAATAGCAAAACTAACAATTTTACAAAAGTAACGTAAAAAAATTTGCAGCCTCCTAGCTCCTTCATTTTTTGAGTTATCGTGCGGACGGACATTGAGTTCTTTTCATTTAAAAAGAGATTTTGTATGGCAGCTACCCGAACCCGTCGCACCAGCACAACCAAATTTTGCAGAAGTTGTTGCCATAAAACTTGATAACCATTTGCAAGATTTCAGACGCCTAGCTTCATTAGGTTCCAAGAGGTGCAAGAAGCCTGAACCGGCTGCTCTAGGCCAACCAAATTTTACAAAAGTTGTTGGCATATAACTCGACACCTCTTTACTAAATTTCAGATTCCTAGCTTCAATAAACACTGAGTTATTCTCATTTAACCGGATAAGTTGTATGGCAGCTACCCGAACCCGTCGCACCACCACAACCAAATTTTGCAAAAGTTGTTGCCATAAAACTTGATAACCATTTGCAAGATTTCAGACGCCTAGCTTTATTAACTTCCAAAAGGTGCAAGAAGCCTGAACCGGCTGCTCTAGACCAACCAAATTTTACAAAAGTTGTTGGCATGTAACTCGACACCTCTTTACTAAATTTCAGATTCCTAGCTTAAATAAACACTGAGTTATTCTCATTTAAACGGAGAAGTTGTATGGCAGCTACCCGAACCCGCCGCACCAACACAACCAAATTTTACAGAAGTTGTTGCCATAAAACTTGATCATCATTTGCAAAATTTCAGAACCCTAGCTTGAATAGATACTGAGTTATTTCTATATAAAGAAAGAAGTTGTATGGCAGCTACTCGAACCCGCCGACCGAAAATGTTGGATTTAAATAGCAAAACTAACAATTTTGCAAAAGTGACGTAAAAAAAATTTCAGCCTCCTAGCTCCTTTATTTTTTGAGTTATCGTGCGGACGGACGGACGGACGGACGGACGGACGGACGGACGGACGTACATGGCTTAATCGACTCAGAATTCGATTCTGAGCCGATCCATACCTTTGACACTATATCTAGCTCGGCTCCTTTAAGGTGTCACAAACGTAATGGCAAATTTATTATACCCTTGAACATAGTTCATACGGGTATAAAAATTACTGCTGAGTAATTTTCTAACTAAAAAATAAATCAAAACTTTTATATACAATATATAGCTATGTATAATATTTTGTAATAATTTGCTTATTACATACTTTCTTTCAGCGCATTCAACTATTCACAAAACTAGAACACCGTTTAAGATAGAACTATGAATTTTTAATTATGAATAGGTCTCTTAAAAAACTAATGTTGTGTTAAAACGACTTTTTACGCAGCTCCACTTATTATGGAACTGCAACACATAAAGTTAGAAAAAGTCCTGTTTTTAAATGTGATTTTGTCAATTTCAACTCGACGACAGGGTCTTTCTTTAGCATGCATTTATATACATACTTATATAAGTATGTCTTTAGCATTTATAAATCAATATCAAAATTATACAATTTTTTGCATATATAGTATTTAAACTTATCGTTGTGTTAACAAAATTTTGAATTTTATTTCATTCTTTGATAGAACTTGAACATCTCTTTCATAGATAGAAAATTTTTTTGATAGATAGAAAGTGAAATCGCTTTTAGATAGAATTTTGAAATTTTTAAACATTTTTTAGAAGTTCCCTCAGAAAAATTTTTAATACCTTCCTTGATTGTTGTTTAAAAGCAGCTATTAGAGGTCAAAATTGAAATGTTGATATTTTAAGACACTTGTAATTACTTATAGGCATCTATGCAAATTTTTTCCAATTAAAACGCAAAAATTTAAACTTCAGCATTATATTCTTACATATGCTAACAACGTTTTTTAGAGGCCTCGGTGGCCTAGTGGATAATAAAATACGCTGTAAACACCCAGCGAGTGTGGGTTCGAATCCACGCTAGAAAAGCGACGGCTGTGTAATTTCCTTGTCACATTTATCTGGTAGGGGAATAAACTAAAAAATAGGTTTTTAATAATTTATTCTTAATATAAAATTAAAAAAAAAATTACATACACATTTTTTCGTGCAAATCGCAATATTCTAAACTTATATTTTTTCTTTTGATATATTTTTGAGATATGTGCATCCTTAAAAACCTTTGGTTTTACATACCTACTGCCTTAACTTTAAAACTGTTTTGAGAAAAAATTTAAGTTCTGATTATCCCAAATATCATTGAAATTCACCATTAGATATGTATTTAATATTTTGTAACTGGTAATTTTGTATCTACATACGTATGATTTATTTCAGATTTTTTTCAATATACTTAGTATGTATACAATAAAATACACATTTTTAGATAATAAAATAGTTACCATCACTGATGATACTAAATTTTTCAACGAGATATAAAGTCAACGAAAAAAAATAATGTAAAATATTTAAATATTTTTTTTATAATTTAAATATTTAAAAAAAAAAAAAAACGATTATTTTCCCATAATATTCTCTATAATTTCTAACTTTTGTTATTTTAATACCTACGAATATTATAAATTCTATATAGATTACTAAACTCCCCGTATCTTTTTATGTAGTTGTAAAATTATTTCTTTTAAATTGGCACTATCTATATAAGCAAATGTACTCTATGTACATTGATGTACATATATGTGTAATGGAAAAAATATTTATAGGAATATGTATGCATTTTTATTTAATTTTTATAATTTTTTTTCTTTTTACAAAGTTTTTTATTTTTTTTTTAGTGTTATTCAAACACTAACTGACACTAAACAACAACACTATACCATTATAATAACAATACCGTACCGTCCAAACTGTCCGATATAAATTGAAAATTTTATATCAAAAAAAAAAAAAAAATCGTAATTTTCGCATTTTTGTTTCAATGTATTGGTTTTTTCAGTGTTTCAGAAAAAAAAAAAGAAAATAGTGAGTCCCTAAATTGTAATTGAACAATTTAAAGATTTTTATTGTGAATGAATTAGAGGTAGATTGAACCATTATGTTATTTTTTGTTCTTTTACTGTATAAAAAAATAAAACTATTCATTTACGAATCAGTATATTGTTAAAAATTAAATAAAAGTGATGAGCTATATATATACATATGTATGTATAATATATATGAAAAAATGAAATGAAACATACATATTATGTACATGTACATATATACATATCATAAAATAAATTCGATAGAATATAATAAATAGTGAACTAAATTAAATGGACAATAGTTGTTAACCCCTATATGTATATATAATGATGTTTCAAATAAATTAAAAACGGCCTTTTGAACACAATAAAAAACAAAAAAATAAAAATTATGAATAAATGTCAATTGAATTAAAAAAAAAAAATTTTTTTTTAATTTTTGTTATGTGATAATTGAAAAATCTTTTGAGAAGACTAAAAAAATTTATTTTAATTTAAAAAAAAAAATATATGAATAATAGTGTATGAGCTTATTTATATTATATATAGTATGTATATACCAATATGTGTATGTATAAAAACATGCAACACACTTGTGTAGTGTAGTGTAATTTATAGAAGTCAAACATTTTTCTATTAAAGGGCAAATCGGTTTAAAAAAAATACATAAGTTTTTTTTGCTAACAAAAAAAATAAAAAATAAAGTAATCTTTGACTTACATAGGATTTTAATAAAATACGTTTTTTTTTTTTTTTTTTTTTTTGATTAGTTAAATGTAGGAACTTTTTAATCAAAAAGTTCATTTTTATTTCAATTTTTGTTAAAGTTATTAAATTTCAACTTTAAGCCAATTTATAAACTACAGAGAATAAGAAAATAAGTGTGAGGTAATAAATATTACGGCGGCGAATAAAAATTTGAACATTGATTCGTTTAAATTTTAGAGATTGATTTATTTTACTTGGATACTTCAAAATTTAACTGTTAATTTTAATGTCAAAATTTTTCGTTATCACGTTAATCGTTTGATCTGATAATAAATTTTATTTGTTTGTCTTAGATCAGATTTTTACTCGATAGTAGAATCTACTTGAACAGTAGAATAATTCAGTCCACTAACCTATTGTTTGATCAAAAAAGGAGGTGATGTTTAATGGTACTTGTACTGTTCCTCTTTAGCATTTTTTGACGAGTCCCACCTACCCGCGTAAAACTAAAATTTACAAAAAAAAAGTCAATATTTAATTTCAGTTTTAAGTTATTTTTAATTGATAATAAATTTCATTTGTTCTCCTAAGACCAGCTAACTGAGGTAACTTTGCATATGAAAATGATCTAGAACGAAATTCAGAAGAACTTTATTTTAAAAAGCTAATATCGAATGATTTATTCCTCTTTTAAAAGTTAATTCCAACGACTAAAATGAATTTTTTTTTTTTGAGTATACATACATATATGGGAGCTTTTGCGAATTCTAAGTAGATAGTACATATTGGACATAATTATAAGTTATATTATGTCATATTATGTCAAATTTGACATAACTATTATGAAAACTAAGTAATAATAAAAAAATTAACTGAAATACTTCAGTATATTGTTCAATTATTACTTTTATAAAAGTTAGAAAGAAAAAATTCGACGTACCTTAAATAGAGATATTATATATAAATTAACAAACAAAAATATTAATAATTATTTACCATTATTGAAACTTAAAATATTGTTAATATCTTACAGATAAAATAATGTTTATTGAACTATTTGATGGTATTATAAAATAAACAGTGTACTATGAAGTCTGAACGTTTATTCAAAATGCATATGTACATTACATTTTATTTAGTGTTCAGTCCAATAAAAAAAGATTTTTTTTTCACATTCTATTCAATTTTTTTTTTTTTTTTGTTTTTGTTATTAACATCACTTGCGCTTGTTCCGTTAATAAATTGTATTTGTTAGCTACAAAAAAAAAAAAAAAAACTTTATCTTATATGAAATTTTATTAAATTACTTTCGTTAAAGTTAATAAAATAATTTAATAGTATTGTACAACATATGAAAAAAAAAAATCTAAGATTGAAGTTTAAATTTAATAAAGTTATTTTTTTTTTTAGAATTTTACAATTGCTAATTTTGTCATCCTTTTAATATCAATAAATTAGTCAATGTTTAGAAATCAGTTGATTTAATTTTTTGGATTTTTCAAAATTTTATTGAAAAATATTTTTTTTTTTATTTAAATATAAATGGTTTGTTTTAGCTATATATTTTATATTATATATTGGTAATTCATATGTGTACGATATAACTACATTTAAGAAGAACATTAACATCCTTCTTCAAAATAACTCTCCAAATTTTTTCCTTCACCCTCCATACTCCTAATTATCCTAAACTCAATTTGCCAAGTAATCTTTTCCTTATCCTTTTTCCCAAAACCAAACAGTACATTAGGTATATCACTATATGTATTAAAGAACCCATCTTAAAGTTAGTTTTTAAAGGGGGTGGTATTGGTTGGTCCGACCAAGTCGAACACTACCCAAAGGAACCTCGTGTGACTTTCGATGTTTTCCACCGTCCCTCGACAAAAAAAAGTTTTTTATAAGTTTTATTATCAAACTATTGTTTAGTGAAACTAATAACAATAAAGATAAAATTTCAGCAATCATCAATTTTTATTCAATTATTAATTTTAAATTATAGGTATTTTTTATTTATTTTAATTCATCTTAAAACATTATTTGTCAAATAAAATAATAGTAAAATATTTTTCAATTATATAATTTTATAAACAACTTTAATAATTATTCAAGAAAGTCTTATATACATATACATATTTTTTTTCAATTTCTTCAGATAACCGGAACTTCCTATTATATCATTAATTTAAACTAATTTAGTTTTGAGTTTTCTGTTTATTAATAATAGCAGCACATTTTTTTTTAATTATTAGTTACACTTTATTTAAAAATAAATCGTAAAAAAAATTGCTTCAAGAAAATTTAAAGAATACATTATACAAAATACTTTTTGGCAACTTGAAACTTTTTGATAACATTTGATGGATTGCCGTTTTGATTGGTACGTAACATAACAGAAGTATGAAATATAAATTCTATGATGTTTTTTTTTTTTAATTTAAAGGATAGTTAAAGTTTAATATTTAAAGTTACATTTAAAGTTAACAATTGAAAGTTCCATTCCAAAATATAACACTATAGGAATAGTAAAAGTAAATGATTTTGGTTAAAAACAACACTTTTATGCTTAAAAATCTAACAAAAACAAAATATATAATGATTTTTGCCACAAAAACAAAATCTGTAAAAAGAAAATCCCCAAAACAAAGTTTTTTTAGTTGTATGTAAATATGTTTGTATGTAAAAATCACATATTTCAAAATTATATAATTAGGATCCAATAATTTGTTTAGTGGCTCTTGGGAGCGACAGTCCACACTATTTTATATTCTTTGATATTTGATGTAATTAGAATGGCTGTGTTGTCACAAACTAGAATAATTAGTACACATAGTTTTCGACCAAATTCGCTCTAAAATAAACTTAAAAGCCAACAAAATGCTTAATAATAAAATGAAAAAGTTTCTTGAGATTGATAAATTTGATGAAAAGGTATATAATGGCAATATAATTATAACAATTCAATCTCAGTCGACGTCATTTCCATTTCACTATCATACACGAACACGAAGTGATTTCCATTTTAACCGCATTCGTAATGGAGTTAATATTTTTAATTTTTATAAATGAATATATTTAACAGTACATATAATTATGCACACATAATTAGGATTTTTAGTTATTCCGTTATCGGTATCGGTAGAAATTTTATATTTTGAGAGATTGAAGATCTTTGAAAATAAATATAAATTATCTCAAAACAAAATGTTTGATTTCACGCCAGTTTCAAATGTTCAAAATAGCTGTAAGTAGCAAAAATTGAAAATTTTATGTTTTTGTATGGCTTCCTGGTCTTCTATGCCAATTTCTTAAAAATGAATTGTAAAATTTATACTTCAAAACATTATGTTTTTACATCTGTTAACAGTTTTCTGAATTAAATTACGTGAAAAGGGTTACCTTAAAATTGACAAAAGTGTCACAGTTTCCCCTGACAGAAATAATTAGATATTTTGAAGCAAAATGTATATAAAAAGTTTTTGGAATACACTTTGAAAATGTACGCTTGTAAGGCGTCTTATATTAGCACACTGTGTCACTGTCTATAGTAGTTTTTTATTCTTCGTTTCTTTTTTTAAATAAATATTTTTTTAAATAAAAATTTAATAAATTTTGATTAACTATATGCAAATAAAGAAATATATTTTCTTTTACTTTATTCCAATTTGCCACGTCAAATAAATAGTACTGCCAACATTAAAATCAATTTCGCATACTAAATTAAGTTTAACTAAAAGAGTTTAATAAGGTTTTTATTAAATTCCAGTTTAAATTTGTTTAAAAATGGCCATTAAAAATGTAAAAATTACCATTAAACTTTATTTACATACATTGACTATGAAGCAAAATACCCCTAAACGAATGCTTTATACTAGTAGTAATAAATGGATAAAAAATATGAGCATAAGAGCATAAGAGATTAAGCACTGCATTATTAGAATAAAAAGCAGATTTAAGACAAATTCAAATGAAATTCTCAATGTCAAACACATTGCTGGTAGAGTTTTAATATATGATGCATCATCAATTCAGATCAAATTTAAGTAAAAGGATAATTAACTAACATTAGAAAAAAAGAAGAATATAAATAAAATAAAGAAAGGTATTATGTGATGATCGTTTTAGTGCAGCACAAAGTTTACTATACACTTGCACATTATCAGACAATTTAAACACTAGACAAATACATATTATATTATACATTTCTTTTTCATTTATTTACTGTTATTTACATTATTTACTGTACTGTTATTTACATCTTATAAAATAATAATAATAAATATTAAATTCATATATGTACACATATACATACATATATACAATATATTATATATATGAAATATGAATTTTAAAAGAATGTAGGACGTAAGTATTTTATCATTTGAAATATGTACACACAACTTTATTCATATAATTTTTTTTTTTTTATATTAAAATTAAATATGATGATGATGTGTAAAATGTCACTTCCTCCTTAGAGAGAGACGTCAACTACAAAAATGTCTAAAATATTATAATGGATAATTTTCTTTAAGTATAAAATTAATATATTATCTTCTTATTTTATATTCTGTAATTTTATATTTTTTTTTTAAATTAATTGATAACTTCCTGATTAAAATCACATACATATATATTTATATTATATATATATATATATATATTATATTATTTTATATATATATATATACGAATATCTCTTTATTTATTCATAGAATTTTGTTAACTATTTAGTAAAAAAAAAAAAAAGAAAATTTTAAGATAGAAAGACAAGAATAAGTACAGATCAAAAGTTAGTAAAAGAATTCTTCTTATTTATAAATTGTAACAATTGAATAAAATCAAAAATCAAAAAAAAAAAAAAAAACAATTAAATTAAAGAATTTTTTTTATTTTTTTGAAAATTATAAACACAAAAGATAAAAATATTTAAAACTCCCGTCATTTAAAATTATGGAATTTTTATTGATTGTATGTATATATAGAATAGAATGCGGGCTAACTTAGATGCATACATTACATATGCACATATTACTGTTGATTAAATGCAAATTTTGCATGGTAATTCTGATTTATTTTTTTTAATTTAATTGAATATTCACTTCCTTTTTAAATAATATGTCCAAGTATATACATTATATTACATATATTTATGATATTTTTTGAAATTTAAACATTTTATAAAAGTCAGGGGTTTATTAAAATTAAGTATTATCATTATTTTACATGTCTTTAATGGTTTGGCCAAAATACGGATAAATCAGTATTTAAATAAGATCCCGAAATAACTATTAAAACCATAAATCATTTTCAAGATATAAAAAATTTATTGTTTTCTAGTAGCTGTCTCTATTTTCTATAAATACATTTGAAGTAATATACTTACGATATACATACATGAACTTAGGAATGTTATAATTAAAGATGCAATCAATTCAGCATATTATTCATAGAGTATAGTGCAGAGTAAATATTAGTAAATATTTCATGGCAGGGGCCTCGTTGGCCTAGTGGGTAAGAGCGTATAAAATATGCTGTAAACACCGAGGGAGTGGTTCGAATCCCACACACGTCGTAAGAATAATTCACCCTTCCGATATTTGCAGCCCAGCCTGAAAAGGAAAGGCTGTATAATTTCATTGGTACATTTATGTGGCAGGAAATGCACTAAACAAAAACAAAAATAAATAATCCATGGCATTTGAAAATACGATTTTATGTTCTTTGAATTTGTATTACTTATGAAAATTAAACAATTTTCTTTCTAACATTTTTCCTTAATCCCATTCTTCAAAGTTTCTGTAAAGTTTTCCTTTCCTAACATTTGATACAATGTAGACGAATGAATACATACACTACGCAAATTTCTGATACTTGGTAACACTTTCGACAAATAATATTTGCTTTCTCAATACATTAAAAAGATATTTAAAACGAAAAATTAAAACAAAAAATTTTTTTTTAAATAAACTTTATATTATGTGTTAAAGAATTTTATGATTTTGTTAAGACTAAGAACGAGAGGAACAGCATTAGCAATAATTTTAAGATATATTGGTATCAATTTTTCTAGTACTATGGGTATATAATTTTTTTTATTTATTTATTATTATTTATATTTAATGTATTTCCTTACATTTTGCTAACTACTGTTTATGAAATAATTAATTTTTATTTTTATATTTTATTAACTACCAACCAGACACAAACCTGATATAAATTGATAATCAATTCAACCATAAAATGAAAATATTATAAATAATTATATCTATTCCACAATAAATTTTCGTAATAATTCTGTTTTCAGCAATTCTGTGTCATATTCCTGTCAATTATTTATAAATTCCATATTTGTGAAAACGTTGTGAAATCAATTTAAAGACTCAAACCATAACGATATTAGTTCTGTCATTTATAATGATCTTCTATAATGACACTTATTCACACGTGTAAACCGAATGTTAATATTATATTGAAAAACAGATTGGATTTCTATAATATATATATGAATTATTTTCTAAAATTAAAGAAAACGAGAATTAGTGTAGAGTAGACTGTGTCATCTCTAGGATAATCACACTAACATAATTTAATTAAGTATAATATACTAAGAAATTATATTATACTTAATAAATTTCGGAGTTGTGTGACAGTTACTTGACTCCGTTGCATCAAACAACTTGTTTTAATAAAATTTCTCATATCTAACAATAATAAGTTAGTTATATTAAATTATTAATTTAATTATAAGACATCTACTAACGGTTAGCCATAATATGCTGTATGTTAACATCTTATAATGCATATAAAAATATACAGGCTATATGGTTATTATTTATATACCGGACTACTGTTGTTCTTATATGCTCCCTTAATAAAACACTGGATTATGTTCATATAAAGAAGTAAGATGTTCCTATAGCAAATACTCAAATCCATTGATCGAACTTATCATGCGGACGAAAAGTTAAACGAACTTACATAGCTAAATTACGTACGTGAGCAATAATGTATATATTTTTCCACATAGACCTTGTCTCCTTTAAGTTGTCCCAAACGTAAATGTAAATTTATTATATATATCCTTCTAGTATGTTGACCCTGTTATAATAATAAGGTATTAAGATTTTACTAATAAATATTTTTATAAAAAAAACCCCCTCTCCAGAAATGTAAATTTTTGGCATAAAAACCGATGCTATGAATTTATTTTATATATAGCGAATTTTATAAGAGAAAATAAAATATAAAATCTTTAAAAATTCTTTTTAAATTTTTTTTTTTAATTTTATTATTTAATATTTTTTAAATTTAAAGTTTTCTTTTATAATAAAACCCATTATTTTTTTTGTTTATTCTTAAATAATTGTCATTGCATGTTCGTGTTTATTTGTCTGTTGATGAATTCTCATTCCATTAAAAAATTATTTTTTATTTTCTATACTAGCATTTATTTTCTTATTTTTTTTCTTTTTTTGTGAGTTCTTAAAGAATATTTTATTTAAGTAAAAAACAAAAAATAAAACAAAACTTTTTATTAGAAAATACATTATTTTTTATTTTGTATATAAAATTTCAATTGTATTTCATTTAGGCAACGAATTTTCTTAACTAATTTAATTAAAAAATCTTCAAGTACGTAACAATATATATAAGATTATTTAGAAATTCCTCAACTTAATGCGACATCGTTGCTGATTTTTTGTTTGTTTTTTTTTTTTTTTATATAACTCACACTTATACTAAATGAATTTTATAAAATTTTATAAATCTTACGTACAGGTAACCGTAATTTAATAGGCTCCCTCAATCCTCTATAATTCTACATTAACTTATATTATATTAGTTTTATTTCCAAATTATTCGAGACTTTATACATAATGTGCTTCCATACAAACATTTTTTTTTTCTATTTCCTTTTCTTTTTTTTGTAATGTATCAGCATGTGAATTATTGGAAACATCAGTTATATTATTCATTTACAAAAATATCATATTAACTGATTGAGTTGAGTATACAAAATTCCAAAAAAAATTCCATTCCATAGTTTAAATAGTTCTAAAAATACCCGCAAAACAAATTATTGGGAGTTTGATTTTATAACCAACTATAAAATCGCTCCTAACATTTTTTACATACATATTTCAACAACAATGTATTTAAAATAGTGGGGGCTACCGCGTCAAAATCCCCGCTAAACAAATTATTGTAATGCTGATTTTGTAACCAACTATAAAATCTCTCCTAATTCTGAATCTCACATATTATACATATTTATACATTATTCTGTAAAAGGCGTGTTATCCTGATTTTGTAACCAAATTTAAAATTCTTCCTAATAATTTTTTTTTCAACATATTTTAATACCAAAGTATTTTAAATAATTGGGGCTATCGCTTCCAAAATTCCACTTTTATTTTCGCACTGTAGAGACTCCCTCTCCTAAATTCTAATCAAATTTTTAAAGTTTGAAAGCTTGCTAAAAAATTTTATCATCGATCCCAAAGAATATATTTCATTTTGTGGAATGTTTTCAATATTTTGGAATTTTTATTTTCCATTGTTTGGAATTTTGAAACTTGGATTTTTTTTTTTGGAATTATGATACCATCCCATCTGGGTTGGGTACAAAATTCCAAAAAAAGAAATTCCATTTACATAATTCCAAAAAAAAAAATTCCAAAATTCAAAATTTATTGGGTGGCATTTTAAATAGAGCTAAAAACACCCGCTAAACAATGTATTGGTACTCTATGATTTTGTAACCAACTGTTAAATCGCTCCTAACATCTTTTTAGATACACATTTCAACAACAAGGCATTTAAAATAGCGTGGACTACCACCCCCAAATCGCTCTAAACATATTATTGGACCCTGATTTTGTAATTAACAATAAAATCCCACCTATTTCTTTTTCAACAGCAATATATTGAATAAAGTGGGGGCTGCCGCCCCTAAACCCCAGCTAAACAAATTATTGAAACCCTGATTTTGAAACCAACTATAAAATCTGTCCTAATTTAGAATCTCACATATACATATATATAAATATTCTGGAAAAAGCGGCAATCCTGATTTTCCATCCAACTCTAAAATTCCTCCTAATTGAGAATCACACGTATACATATATATAAATATTCTGTAAAATGCGTACAATCCTAATTTTATAACAAACTCTAAAATTCCTCTTAGTTTTCGCTATGAAAATTGTTTTTGTGGAATTGTTTTTTTGGAATTTTCTTT
This sequence comes from Poecilobothrus nobilitatus, assembly GCA_947095535.1. NCBI lineage: Eukaryota > Metazoa > Arthropoda > Insecta > Diptera > Dolichopodidae > Poecilobothrus > Poecilobothrus nobilitatus. The sequence continues at coordinate 318,691,650 of OX352772.1, read as the reverse complement.
TTTAGAATTTTTTTTGGAATTATTTCTTTTTATTGTTTGGAATTTTGTAACTTTGAAAATTTTTTTTGGAATTATGACACCATCTCTCCCATCTACTATTGGTTAGCCATCATATAAAAACATACAGACTACGGTTATTATTTATATATACTGCTGTTCTTCATGCTTCCATATAGACTGGCTTTAAGTATTATTTTGTTAACACTAATATGGAAAAGTTCAAACTGTAAGCTGATCTACCGCAGCATTCACGAAATTAAAAGTTAATTTACTTAAAATTTTTGTAGCTCGACTAGAATATTTTCATATGTACTTCAAAAAAATAAATCGAATTTAACAATAGAAAAATATTTAAAAATAGAAATTTACAAATTATAGAAATATGTAATCTAAAAAAAATATATTATGTGACTTTAAAAATGAAATACCAAATAAATTGTATTACATAATACATACTAATATTTAAACCAAATAAGCTACTGTAGCTTTACTTCAAAAAAAATGTACACAACTACACGACATTGACTGAATTTTGTTAAAATATCCCAACGCATTATATTCTGTTTTTGACCTATATTTGGATTTTATAGATCTTAATAAATACTTATGAAAATATACGCTATCTTCTTATACGCTTAAAATATATATACGCTTCTTTAAGTAAGATTATACTTTTTAAAATTCCATATTACATTTGGCCTGTCATCTTAGTTTAGCAACATTAAAACTAATATACAGCTAGTGGAACAACTTGGACTAAATGTTTTAAAATATTTATAACTTTTGAGTTTTTAATTTAAAAAAAAAAAATTTTTCCAGATTATAAAGAATTTTAAAAAATTCTATAATGCCAAATACAAGAACTGGTCAAAATTATAGAATTTCTTTATATTTCCCGACAATCTATTGTTACAACGCAATCAAAATACAGTGTGCATTTTAATGTTGCATTTTAGTGATTTAATTAGATATACAAATAATTACAACTGCCGAATTTGGGGTATAGCGAATCTGAATAAAAAAATAATTACACTAGCGTCAATCACACCCTGTTAGATGTACTGTTTGGTGTGAACAGTACATCTAATTACAGCCAATTAGATCATCGTTCCATATGTTTTTGAAATTAATGACGAACAATTACAAACTGTTTCAGAAGCGGTATACCAAAACGTGATAAAAAAACTTTTTACGTCCAGCAATAGTTAATAAAAGACCCACAACCCACCCCACAAGAGCTACAATAGAAAATTACAATCGAAAAGTTTTGGGTAACCGAATTATTTTTAAAAATTTCAGAATTTTTTCAAAAGATATATAAATAATTTCACCCATATAGATCAATAAAAATTTAATAAATTATACTACCATATACCCATTTTTCTCAATAATTACGAGTTAAAGAAAGGATGCCTGTACATATAAAGAATATTAAAGCTATATAATATATAAATATGCATGTACCTACAATAATATATTGTATTTAATATGTAAGTTAATAATATAGTAACAAGTAATTTATGTGGATAAAAAGTCATATAAGATTTATTTTTAATATATTAGATTCATACATCAGACCCTTGTTCAACTATATGTATATGTATATGTATATAAAATATTCTATATATTGTATACCTGAATGTATATAATATTATGTAAATACCTATCTTAAAAACGACAGATTGAAGACTCTAGAAATACTAAAGACAAAAAAAATTCACTTTATACAATAAAATAGAATAAACAATAGAAAAGTCTAAAGAAAAGAGCAATTTGGATATGCAAATATTAGAAAATAAAAATAAAAAATAAATTCTTTATATAATTAATACATTGAAATTTAAAAAAAAAAGATTCTGTTAACATTAAGATGTTCTAGAAAAATTCTAAAAAAAAGGAAAAAATATTGTAATATTATTTGATATTTTCAAAATATAGCTATAAATAGATACAAATTTAATTTTTCTATCGCAAAAAGTTAAATATTTTGAAATAGTTATGATAAGTTTATTATTCTATACGTTTACTAATTCTATACGTTAGAGTTGTGATTATATTTATTAAAATGTGACATTTATTAGAAGTCATCATGACATTTATATCACTCATAATCTATATACACTTTTTTTACTTAATTATCCTTACTTAACATTCACAAACTAAAATTTTATTTAGATTTACTCTATAAAACTATTAGCATTCTTCATTAAAAGTACGACCACCAGAGTACCATATTAGGTAGAAAACATTGCTAAAAATGATAAATTTTAACCTTTCAATTAGGGATGGTACGTGTTATATTAACACTGAAGGCTGTGAAAAAAAAATGAATTCTAATATAAAAACGAGGAAGAGTGCAGTAGAGTAGACTGTGTCAACTCTGGGATACCCGTATGAACGTAATATATCCTATTATAAAACTTGATCATCTTTTAAAAACATTCAGGTGTTTTAGTACTGAACTACAGAGATATATTTATGTAAATTGTGGAGTTGTATGACAGCTACCCGAATCTATTGCGCCTAGCTTCATTAAGTTCCAAGAAATGAAAGAAGCCTAAACCGGCTGCATTAGATCAATCAAATTTTACAAAAGTTTTTGGCATGCAACTCGACACTTTTTCATTAAATTTCAGATAGCTAGATTCAATAGACGCTGAGTTATTTTCATTTAAAAAGAGAAGTTGTATGGCAACTACCCGAACCTGCCATATCATCCCAACCAAATTTTACAGAAGTTATTGCCATAAAACTGTATTATCATTCGCAAAATTTCAGATACCTAGATTGAACAGACACTGGGTTATTTCCATTTAAAGAAAGAAGTTGTATGGCAGCTATTCGAACCCGGCTGCCGAAAATGCTGGAGTTAAATAGCAAAACTAGCAATTTTACAAAAGTGACGTAAAAAAATTTTCAGCCTCCTAGCTCCTCTATTTTTTGAGTTATCGTGCGGACGGACACTGAGTTCTTTTCATTTAAAAAGAGATTTTGTATGGCAGCTACCCGAACCCGTCGCACCACCACAACCAAATTTTGCAGAAGTTGTTGCCATAAAACTTGATCATCATTTGCAAGATTTCAGACGCCTAGCTTTATTAACTTCCAAGAGGTGCAAGAAGCCTGAACCGGCTGCTCTAGACCAACCAAATTTTACAAAAGTTGTTGGCATGTAATTCGACACTTCTTTACTAAATTTCAGATTCCTAGCTTCAATAAACACCGAGTTATTCTCGTTTAAACGGAGAAGTTGTATGGCAGCTACCCGAACCCGCCGCACCACCACAACCAAATTTTACAAAAGTTGTTGCCATAAAACTTGATCATCATTTGCAAAACTTCAAACGCCTAGCTTCATTAGGTTCCAAGAGGTGCAAGAAGCCTGAACCGGCTGCTCTAGACCAACCAAATTTTACAAAAGTTGTTGGCATGTAACTCGACACCTCTTTACTAAATTTCAGATTCCTAGCTTCAATAAACACTGAGTTATTCTCATTTAAACGGAGAAGTTGTATGGCAGCTACCCGAACCCGCTGCACCAGCACAACCAAATTTTACAGAAGTTGTTGCCATAAAACTTGATCATCATTTGCAAAATTTCAGAAACTTAGCTTGAATAGATACTGAGTTATTTCTATATAAAGATAGAAGTTGTATGGCAGCTACTCGAACCCGCCTACCGAAAATGTTGGATTTAAATAGTAAAACTAACAATTTTGCAAAAGTGACGTAAAAAAAATTTCAGCCCGCTAGCTCTTTTATTTTTTGAGTTATCGTGCGGACGGACGGACGGACGTACATGGCTTAATCGACTCAGAATTCGATTCTGAGCCGATCCATACCTTTGACACTATATCTAGCTCGACTCCTTTAAGGTGTCACAAACGTAATGGCAAATTTATTATACCCTTGAACATAGTTCATACGGGTATAATGAAATGCAAGAAGAAAAATACAAAAAAAAAAAATTAGGAGATTTGTGTTTTTCTTTCCAAAAACTACACAACACATACAATTTTTTTAATTTAAAGTCAAAAAATAAAGAATTAGGGTGTTTACTCTCTTTTAACATTCATATTATATACATATTATATGTTTGTTAATTTTACAAGTGTATACATATGGTTGTCTATATGGTTTTTTTTTTCTAATACCTATGTATACATTTTAAAAGTCACTTAATGAACTTACATGACATTATTCATCTTGGTTTAACCGCGAGCTATTTGATAACAATTGTTTAAATAATATTAAATCTAATACATGCAAAATACACTTTTTTTTTTTTTTTTGTTTTTTCAATCATTACATAATAAACATATTATATATAGGGGTTAATTGTATTAAAACATTAAATTGAATAAATGAAAATTACTAGATATATACAACTATATACAATATATAAAGATTTCTTAAATTTTTTGTATATACATATATACATAATAGCATTTTAAAATGTCTAAGGGGAATTTATTTATATGATTATAACAGAAAATACACATAGTTTCACATAATATATAGTCTTTAGTTATATTTAAAATAAAATATACAAATATATATATATATATGTATATTATAGTGTAATGTCTATAGTGCTCATAATAAATTTATAATAATATATATACAGTACATATCATTAAAATCAGTTCTATTTTAACTTTATTTCCTTTTTAACCTTTATTTTTTTTAAACAAATAATATAAAATTATTATGAAAAATAAATCCTATTACCTATATTAGATTTAACTCTTTTATTTTTAATTGTAATATTAACGATATATAAATACACATATTAAAAAAAATATATATATTATTAGATGACTTTTTTTAGTATCATAAATTTAAACCAACGACTAATAGCAGTACTAAATAAAATGAATTTTAACTCCGATATTAACGTTATTTAAATATTAGTTAAAACGGAATCAACAATCTCTATGTGTTCAAACCTCTTTATATAGGTACATATATTTGGTTTAACCAAATAAATTTTGAAAATGACATTGGAGTATCAATTGGATTTAGGAAAGTTCATGTAAATTGGAGCGAAAATAAGTGAAAATTTCAAGAAGTTCGAAGAAATTTTCAGTTATTTGTATGCATAACATCTTACCATGTTTAAATCTATTGAGCTACAGAAATTAAATTTTAACAATAGATGATAATTAAAACAAGGTAGAATGTAAACCAACGGTTTTTAAAAGCGCACATTTCCAAACTCAATACAAACTGTTTAGAATTTTGACTTGCACAAAAATATGAAAATTTCATGTAATAAGAAAAAACGTGAAAATAGGACATTTTTGAAATTTTGAGGGGCTGTAAGTCCGGAATCCTATATAACTAAAAAAAGCCGTTAACACACGTAAAAATATATTATTGAACCTTTAATTTTCATGCCTCGCCGAAGAAAAATTTTTACAGGTGCCTAAGTTACAGCTGTCTAAAAATAGCAAATTTTCAATTTTTGAGGAGTAATAACTCTTAAAGAGGGGGTGCTACCAAAAAATTTTCTGAGCAAACTTATACTAATTCTAAAAGTTCTTTCTTGTCTCAAAGTTTCAGATTTCTATCTAAAGGCGTGCCGGAGTTATGAAAGTAGAAAAATCATGCAAAATTTGGTTTTCACATAACAGTAAATTTAAACACTAAATTTAAAAAAAATGTATAATTTTGATATTAATTTACAAAGATAAAAGAAATACCTGTCGAATGACGTTTTCAGATTGAAAAAACCTTAAGCAGAACATAAGATATATGCATTTAAAAATAGGGCTTTTTCAAAGTTTGAGGGGGTGTAGCTCCGTAATGGGAGGGGCTACATGAAAAAGTTGTTCCACAAAATTATTTTTTTTATGAGACCTACCCATGGTTAAAATTTTTTTTTGCTATCTTTAACGGTGTAGAAGTTTTGTAAACAGACGGACGGACGGACAGAGTGAAACTAATAAGCACATTTTTTCAAAATTTTTTTTGGGAATGTGATAAAAATAATTATGTTTCAATTTGAAAAAGCCAAAAAATAGAAAATTAAAAACTTTTTTTTTGAAATATGTTAAATTATGCACGGAGTTTTTCATATAACAACTTTAAAAAACGCTCCTACAACATATTTTAATTCAGCCCTATAACTAGAACATTAGTAAAACGAATATGCTTTAACAGACTTTCAATTCGTCTATTTTACGTTAGAAAAGAATCTAATACAAGCTTTTGTTATTTGGCTTCAATCTAATACAAGCAAAAGTTAATTTGGCTTCAATCTTAATTTAAATGTGTTTTATTTCAATTTAAAGTTCTATCATTCTAAAAAAAACAACACCCGTTACATAGCAAATAATTTAATGTAAAATTTGAAAAGAACCCCTATAAAAACTAAATGAAATCAAGTTTTAAATTTTTATATGCCAACATGAAGTGTTACAATTATACATAATTATTTTAGAGGTCTTCGCGTAAAAGGGCATAGAAGGGGAAAAAATCCTACTTTATGTGAACGACCCAATGCAAAATACAAATTGCAAAGTAAAAAATTACAAATGACAGAAATGTTGATTGGTTTAGAGAACTTGTGATGCAATACCAATAAATTCGAAACCGAACTCCAAATTAATTCTAAACTCCAAATAAATTCTAAAAACGAAATGTTAAATTTAATAATAAACTTCAAAAAAAATTACCTCCAGTTAATTTCCTAGAGCAAATAAAATATGCAATAAATTTAAGTTAGAGGATATTTTAATCTAGAAAACATATGCACCCATCCTCTGATGCATATTTTTTATACATAATACAACAACAATTTTTGTTAAAAATTTCCTTAAATCCTCCGATCCTCTGATCCTCCGATGCATGTATATACAGTGTTGCCATATTTCTAAAATTTCCTTTTTTGTGAAATTGAGATGAAATTGATTCAAGACACAAACCATATCGATTTTAACGTTTGCAGATTATACTTTACTATTGTGAATTTTTTTTTTTCTTAATTTACGACTAAAATCTTTAAAAATTTAACACATTAGGTACTATTTATATTTATTTTTATTATTATTTATTTTAAAATTAATTAATTTAAACCCTTTCATTGTAAATTGTAATATACATTATATATAGATTTATTTCAATTCTGTTATACTAATGATGGATTATGGCGTTACCTATTTAAAACTTACCATTTCATATAAATCAATAAAATAAAATTTGAGTCATATTAAACTTGAAAATCGGTTGTGATTTTATTAATACTTTAGACACTAATTTGTATTTGGAAACCATTAAGGTATAAAATAATTATTGAAAAACATTTTTCAAGTATTCTATATTGCTGCATAAAAAACAAATAAGTAACTTGTGTAATAAAATACCAATACATATATGAAAAAAAGAACATTTAGAATTATCATTCGATTCCCAGATATTCAACAGAAGCTATAGTTTTGATAAAATTTTTTTTTTTTTTTAAAACAACTGATTGAAGTTGAATATTAATGGTTATATTAGATTGACTTTCAAAGTGTGAGCTATTAATTATGTAATTAGTATGTATTATATCTTTTTTGGGCGTCGAATATTTGAGGTTCAATATAGTACCAATTCATTTTTCAAAATTAATACCTCATATAAACTTAATAAAAATCATTCTCCTATACACAACACTAAATCAGTTGAACTCAAAACAATTCATTAAAGACTGTTTTGATTTATTAAAAAAAAGTATTGTCTGTTTAAAATATTCGAATTAAAATGTTTCGAATATATTTGGCAGAGATTAATTGTTTGAAAACTAATTTTTTCTCATTTAAAAATCATTTAAAACAGAAAAAGGATATGGAAATAGATAAAATCTTGTATTATAATAAATCTCAACCACAATCAATACATTTCAATAACCAGCAGTTCAATACATTTCCAATACAAAATGTTTTATCAAACCTATATATAATTTTGTAAGCGTAATTTAAAATTCATTGAAATTAATTTAAAGTTTAAAAGAAATTTCAATTATTTGAAGTATAATTTTTTTTTCTTTTTAATATTTTAAAAGAGAAAAAATCCCAAATCTCATTTATTTCTAATATAAAATCATATTTCTTGAAAATGATTTATTGCATAATCTGAACAAGAACTTAAAAATAATATATAAGAAAATAAAGACTTTAACTTAAAATAATTGACGATGAAGAAAGAAATAATTCGAGTAGAAAATTATTTTTATACCCTTTGGTAATAAAAATATTTCTTTTTTTTTTTTTTTTTTTTTAAATTTACAATAAATTTTAACGATGCGATGACTTTTAAATACATTTAAACATTCATAATGCATATACGTACATACATGTGTACACTACAGTATAATAACTATTATACAGGATGACCAAGATAAAAAAAATAGTATGCAATAAATAACAAAGTAAATAAAGACGAGAAAGGGGATATTTTAATAATGGAAGGATTAATTTTTAATGATTCTCTAAATTATTAATTCTAAAAATTTTGAGACCTATTTTATAAAATAACATACATTTTTAATTTATGCAACTTTAATTCGATCAATACTAACAAGTAAATAGTAGAAACAATTAGCTTTTATGTAACCTTTCAAAATGTTTTATAGCTGAGTACGCATATATAAAATGCATACATATTATATGAATGATTTTTGGATGTTTTTTTTTTAAATTACTTTAATTTTTTTCCAAAAAATCTTTAAAACAAAAATATTATTCATTATACTTATTGCTTGTACAGGGTGGGCCAAATTGAACTAACTGATTTGAAATGCTCATAATTTTTTTATTTTTAAAGTTTTTTATTAGTTTTTTTTTCAGATAATAAAGAAATTCAAATAAACTACGAAGAGATAATAATAAATCTGCAAGAAAAACTTCAAGAAAAGAAGATCACAGAAGAGAATCCACCGAAATTAAATAGAAATAATAAAGAAACAAATTTGCAACTTCCGAAAATTGAGATACCAAAATTTTCAGGAAGTTACTTTAACTGGAAGACTTTTAGAGACCTGTTTATAGAATTAATAGAACAAAATAAAGATTTAGGAAAAGCTCAAAAATTTCACTATTTAAAAGCAAACTTAAACAACGAACCATTTGAATTGATCAAGCATTTATCAGTTACTGCTGTCATAACAAGACATAAGATTTTATATAATTTGTTTTCGGATGATCAATTTTTTGAACTCTCATTATGAGCGATGAAGCACATTTTAATTTAATTGGATATGTCAATAAATAGAACTGTCGAATTTGGGGTACGGAAAATCCGAGAGCAGTGCATCAGCGACAATTACATTCTCTCAGATGCACTATTTGGTGTGGAATTATGGCTGATAGAGTTATCGGTCCATATTTTTTCAAAAATGAAACTGAGCATCCAGAAACCATTTCTGGTGCGGTATACCGGACCATGTTGGAAAATTCTTTGCGTCTGGTAGTTCTCAATAATCGTGGCATATGGTACCAGCTCATACCACGAGAAAGACAATGGCGTTTCCGCGGAACTTTTCGATGACCGAATAATATTAAAAAACGTGGAATTCGCGTAGTCACCTCGTACCCCAGATTTGACGGCCCCTGATTTTTTTTGTGGGGTTTCTTGAACGGGTTTACGTCAACAATTTACAAAACATTCAGGAACTAAAGCAAAATATTCGCACAGAAATTACAACATAATGCAAAATGTCTTAAAAATACCCATTAACTTCTAAGAGAAAAATGGAAACAATTTAAAGGATGCAATTTTTCACACTTAAAAAAAAATTAATAATTCATACTTTCATTTAAAAAAAAAAAAAATTAAAAACTTTAAAAATAAAAAAATTATAAGCATTTGAAATCAGTCAGTCCAAGTTGACTCATCCAGTATTTAATATTATGGGTTTTTTAATTTCGAATATTTACAGAAACTTTGAAAATAGATCGTCTCTTGTCATTAAACCTTTTATTTATATTGAATTCTTGTTATTGACTGCTATTTTTTGCCTGCTACCTGAACGTTGGCAGTCATATAATGATCTTTACTATACTGCTTCTATCGGTTACCAAATTGCTAAAATCAAGTCACATACATTTGTTACAGTTCGCTATTCAATTAAGGAATTAAGAATTTAAATTGACTTTTTATGAATTTTAATTATCATGTAATATGACAGTCTGGCCTTCTTTCTAAATCCATCAAAACGGATTGGCCTCAACCTTTGCAGAAGTGTTATATCCAAATTAGTTCGCTGAATAAATTTGTTTACAGTCCATCTGGCTGTTCTAGTTGATTCGTTATGAAAGTCAAAACATTAATTATTACTTTATATTATATGAATAATATAAAGCTATAAGCATATAACTAAACAAATGTAAAACAAACAATTCATTTTAATTTATATCTTATAAGGTCATAGATATCCAGATATTTTATTGTAAACAAACATATTATATTGAAACAATAATCATTATATTATATATGCGATTGCAATTACAATAACGACTGCAATTTAAGAAATTCTAAATGTGGCAATGCCTGTAGTATTGTCTCAAGTATAGTAATTCAGTGCGAATTTAATAAGATAAATTTTAAATAATAATACGAGTACTACTATATACGCAATTACTATATATACGCAATATATTTCCACTCCCCTATATTATTCATCATATTCCCCCTTCTCTTAGCATATCTTCTGTATTGTAAATTACTGGTTATATTAAATATATCTATTTATATACATTGAGTCTTAAAGCTGTACTAAAAAAAAATTATTGCTAGTAAGTCATTTACCGCAAGGCAATAATCATTTTTTGATATTAGAATTTACATTATTCATATTAAATTATATCCTTATAAAAATGTTCTCATATGTATGAGTAAAAATTTATTCACATATACACACACACACACACAAAAACAAAACTTTCTTTTTTGTTTTAATGGAAAATATTTGCATACTTTTTCTACAAGAAAACGCAACAAAAAAGAAAAAAATTTTAAAATCGCTTGTTGAGTAAATAACGAGACAAAAAACAAAAGTTTGAATATAATTTTGTTTTTCTTTTTATTTTTTTTTTTTTTTAAACTCAAATAAAAAGTAAAAACAAAGAATTAAAAAAAAAAAAATTTCAAAATATTTTCATTTTTATTTTGTTATGTTTATACAAACTTTTCATTTGAATTTTTCATTTTCATTTTTATTTTCATTTAAATTTTTTCTTTTGTATTTTTCTTCATTTAAAAAAACAAAAAGTCTTCATCTTCAAAAATTTTTTTAACAAATGCATACAAGAATTTAGAATTTAACTTTTAAAAAAGTTTTGTCACAAGTCGATAAGTCCATTTAATAAAACAAAAAAAGAAAACACAAAAAAAAAAAATTAAAGAAAGTATCTAATACAAATTTTTTTTGGGGATACTTTCGAAATGGAAGATTTTAATAAACCAAACTCAAAATAAGCTTTTTGAAGCAATTCTTACACTATATTACTTAACACATCACATCACATCACATCAACTACTTCTGGATTTTGTTTGAATTAACAGAAATCTTTGAGTGATATATTAATTTAAGGCTATACAATATATGCCGGCTATCTTTTAATTTTTCGGCCACTGGTGTTATTAGGAAAACTGCCAAGGATGCATGGGCAGGCAGTACGTCGTATAAAACATTGTTTGGTCAAAAAAAGAGGTTGGTGTTTAGTGGATTAAAGTTCCACACACTCATAAAGGACTCGTGTTCGTTTGACTCCTCTTTAGTGTCTTTCGATGATTCCCTAAAGTCACTAAGTGTCACTAAAGCTCGTTTCACTCCTCTTTAGTTTCTTTCGATTATTCCCACCCACCCTCGCAAAAAAGAAAAGTAATTCAGTGCTCAGTGTACAGTGTAAATATTTCTAAATATTTCTATCTTCAATTTTTAATTTTTTTACCAGTTATTCTAATTAAGTATTTGTATTTCAATATTATTTCGTAGTTGTTCATGAGTAGTTAAAAAGCTATTTAACATCCTGCTGTCAGATTTATTTTATTTCCCCATTACATTACATGGAAGAGCTTTAAATATATATATATATACATATATATATTTTTTAGCTTTAATTTTAAATCGCTCTTTTCGGACAAACAAAATACCTAAAAAAGAGGCCAAAAGTATTTTCCAAGTTAAGTTATATATATAAACAAAACTTCAATTTACCAAACACTAAAATAGTAATATAATTTTTGACTTTGTATGATTGATTGATTTTTGGAAAACAAAATATGTACTTATAAAGCAACTATCTCATACTATCGGTTATCAATTATCATTCTGATATAATCCGAGGAATGCTAATTACCATTTTTACAGAATGCAAATCCATTATAAGAATTATGGAGGGAAGTTTGCACAAATCGAAATCCACCCTCGGTTCTTGGAAATCCTTGAATGAGTTACGGAAATGCTGTTAAACTACAAAGGATCGTCGCCCCCTTAGGCTTCTCAGAAAACTAGAAATCAGATAAATTGGCGAAATCTGCACTAGTTAGACCCAGTCTGGATATAAAGTCAATAGGACTTACTTACTTCATAGAGAAAGAAATGGACCAAAACCAAGGTAAAAGAAAGCTGGCTACAGACTCCAGAGTTCTTACATACGAAAGCGTTCTGGGGCGAACCAGACGTGAAAAGACGAAAAAACTCCTGAAACTAAAAAAGGAAGACATCAGACTCTATACTGGAATCAGCACAGACCATCTGATGCTAAGAACACACGCTAAAAGAATAGGCAGAACCGACACAGAAATGTGTAGGGATTACAAGCGGGAAGCAGAGACGCTATTACATGTATTTTGTATTTGCGCTAGAATGTATTTAAGAATAGAAAGAATATTCAGAAACGAATCTTGGGAGATAGATACTGGAAAGATCTCTCTGAAGTAACGGCGTTTGACCAGGGAAGCATTGTCCGATTTTTTAGGCGCTTAAACTGGCTCGAAGAGCTACTGTGATAAACAAACGACTCATTAAGTTGGGTACACCACAGATCGCAGGGTCTAGATGTAAGAATAGTTGTCTATCCTTCCCTCCCAAACAACAACAAGCGGAATAAATCCTTCGAGCCAAACAAGTGAAAAAAGTAAAGAAAGAATTTCAAAAGTATTCTTTTAAATATGATATTGAACACAATTGACTTTTATTAAAAAGATCTGTGCAATCATTTATTAGGTTTGATAGACAGTTGGATTATACAAGTATTATCTAGTAATGTATTCTTATGTTCAAATATTATTTATGGTAAAACTGTTTTTATTTTACATATCACCTATATCAGGTAGAGGTCGCTTTTCAGAATTATTTTTAAAAGATTTTTCTTTCAAATTTTTGTAAAAATGTTTAGAAATTTGCTAATAATCAGAATTTTTTGAGAAAGAGAATAAAACCCTTGTTTTAAATTTAAATTTTTTTTTTTTTTTGTAAAATTCATCGAGGTGTTAGTGTATTTAGTGATTATCTTTTTAAATTTCATTTAATTTTTTGTGTTCACTTTATTTTGTGTCTTTATTCTTTTGTTTTTTGTTTTGGTACTTTCCATTAAAACTTTTTACTTCTAATATGCATTTAACTTAAATTCATAAAATAAAGTGTAAACCTTAATTCAGTTTAATAAAACTGAAAACAGAAATATTTAAATATAAATTTTTTTTTTGTAAATATTTTGGGTAAATTATTTAAAAGAAAATGTTGAATAATAAATACACAATATATTTTGTATACAATTTATACGATTTTGAAATAATCACAATTATTTTTAATGCATATTTATTACATATTTAAAAATTAAGTCGAAACTTTTAAGATATAAATATAATAGAAATTTTGTGAAAGTATTTAATATCATGGTTAGTGGTTAAATTGCCAGTCTTTCAAGACCTTTGCCCTTTAGGAAGATGTTTAAGATCAAGTTCGGTATCGTAATAATGTATATCAATAGCTAGCTATAATGGAGTTGCCTTCCATTATTACCTCATGCAAGAATGTATCAAATCTGGCAAATTGGTGTTTTCAGAAGGAAAATATAATCGTTAGGAAAAAAAATATGTGTGGCACTATAACTTCTCCTTTGATACAAATAAAGGTTTTGACAAATTTTAACTTTATTAAAAGAAACCATTTCAAATTTCTAACAGATACTTTTATGTAGTTATTGGAAAAAAATTATTTGAAATTAATTCTAATAATAAAATCCATACATTTACCATTATTCATAACTAGCAGGAGTAGGGTATCCGGGGCTGCCTGGAATATTTTAAGAAATAAAAATTAGAATTTGTGGTTTTAAAATATAAAAATTATTAACTTTTATTTATACTTTAATTTAATTAAACTGTTTAAATTATTATTATCTATATGTAGATGTTAGTAATTAATCTTTTTTTTATTAAATTAGTAACAGTTAACTCATTTCATTCAGTATGAATTCCACATGTTCCCCTTAAAATTTAAGTTATTTTGATCTCTAAGAATGTGTTGAACTAATATTAATTATTCAAAAACAAAAAGTGCGTTGTAATGATTTTATTGTTGCCTTTTTAGTGTTATCCTTATGGATAAACTTTTTATGTTTACATACAAGTTGTTCATATAGTCAATAGAAAATAACGAATATTATAGTATATCTTATCTTATATCAAGGATTCAAGCGAAGGGCTTTAATAAAGAATTAAGTGCCGCAAAGGATTAAAAGAACTTTGCAAAAATCGTTATGGTTATTCTAACCATTAAAGCATTCTGAAAAAATGGGTAAGATTCGATTAGAAATATATTTTTGACAGGACGGCATTCCGAAAAAATTTAACAGATCGTAATCAAATTAATTTAGCGGCCTATACTTGGCAAGATCTACGTTTTAACAAAATATAAACTCAACCAGTCCAACAGTATTAAATATAATCATTAAAAGACGAAAATTTCTTTAAAGCCTTCCCCAGACCGGCACGTGAGGAAATCACGCGGAATTCGCATATATGCCCACACTGAAAATTTAAAAATTCACATAGACGTCAAACAGAAAATACAAAATAAATTATTGTACGTATTGTCAATAAATTTAAAAAAAAAAATTTGTTTACATCTGGTAACCTGTGTTTTTGTTAATAATTTGAAAAAAGTAATAATTTTTCTATTTGAAAAAAATATTTGATTTATAATAAAAATTAAAAATTAAAAATATTTAATTTAGAAAAATTTCTAAAACCATATTTCATCTTGTTTTCTTATATTTTTGTAATTTTTGTTTGATAGATCGTATAATATGGGATATTTTATCATTAATTCGATTAATTTTTCCACTTTGTTTTTTAAAAATAAAAATGTTTGGCATTTATTTGCAGAAACCGCATGAAAAACGCTATTAAACGCGTTTTTTTTGCGGAAAAAATTAGTATGCATATTTGCCGTGTGGGCAAAAACCACACCGCACCGCTGCCGCAAAAACAACGTGCCCGTCTGACGAAGGCTTAAACTCGATGGAATGAGTTAACGCCACTTCCCAAAAATTTCTCAAAATTATTTTTTAAAATCCATTAAAGCACTCTGGAAAATTGAACACTTTTCGTAGAGAATTGTTTTAGACAGATTTAGGCAGGTTAAAAAAATTAAGATCAAAAAAGCTATACCTTAGCTATACTTAGTTTAAAAAAATTTAATATAGGTACCTATAAATTGTGTCAAAAATTTAGTTTGTTATAAAAAATTAAAAAACTAGGTCAAGCAATTAAATTAGAAGTTTCTCTATCTGGAAGTGGTATCCGCAATATTAAGGCGATAACATATATTTAGATATTAGAATCTATTTAAAAATCAAGAGTGCTGCGGTTTATATAAACTTCAAGTGAATTTGCTTATATACGAGAAGTCAAGTGGAGAACACTTTAAATAAAATATTGTCTAATGTCAAACGAAATAATATTAAGAATAATAATTTCTGGTTATATCATGCAGGAAAATGTTAAATAATAGTGCACGTTGTAATCCACTAATAGCCCTCACTCTGTAGTAAATAATAATAATATTAATAAGTTGATACTAATATACTAATAATAAAAGCAGCTACAGTGATCGTGGAGATTGGCTTCAATAGGTACTTCATGCAGCAAGGTGTTATATACTACTGCATGTTTTTTTTTTTTTTTATATATTCAATTGGTATTAAATAAATAAATTAGTGTGCATACAGTTCTGTATATTAAATATATTAATAATAGTATCCTGCAAAATTTATAAATGGTAATTTATTTACCTTCCGTTGTTCTAATTCTTTTATCCTTTGACAAACAATGTTTCTTAAGAAGCGGGAAGTTTGAAAAAGTACAAAAAAAAAATTGTTTTTGTAAATTAAATCGATTTAAAGGTCTTGAATTATTAAAAATTGGCTTTGTAGCTAAAAAACTTCTCTCTTCTAAATAGTGGAATGGAGAGATCTAATATAAAATCATCAACTTTGTCATTTTTTAATTTTGATTTTCTTTTTATTAAATTCCATTTTAAAATAAGATATTCTTATTATCAGTTTACTAAAAATATTTTCTAAAACACTTGAAATATTTTACAATTTAACTAAAACTTATTTATGATTTTAAAATAAAGGTATCAGTCTATAATTACAATTTTCCTAACTTCTTTTAAACTAAAAGAAAAATTAAAGCTTGTAAATTCAGTTTATTAAGATCTAACTTTTAAATAATAAAAAAAAAAGAAACTTATAAAAATGCAAAGTGCAACTTCTTGAAATGAAAATAAAATTACCATCAAATTTTTTTTTTTTTACTTTTATTTGTTTATCATTTGTGTTTTTTTTTTTTTGTTTTTATTATTCTCTCTTTGTCAACATAAACTTTACTTATTACATTTTAAAATTCTTATTTACATTTCTTATTTCATTCTTTCATTATCGTAAATACAGAATAGCAATTTTTTTTTCCTAAAAAATTACAAATTTAGCAAAGAAAAAAAAAATTGTAAGAGTCCCGAAAAAAACAATGAAATCATTAAGGACCTAAGAACCGTCACATTTCATTTTTTTTTTTTTTTAATTATTTCATTGTTGCAATGCAATCCACACCCTCAGGATTCATGAATGTTAAATGTGGTTTAATATCTCTCTTTTTCTCTCTTTTGTTTTCTCTTTAATAATAATATTTAATTTTTTTTTAACCAATATCAATGTGACCATATTGTAAGAGAAAATATTTATTCTTAGCTGGAGAAAATATTAATACTCTTTTTAGCCGGCAAAATTTTTATTCGTGAAAATTTTATATTAATCGTAACTTCTTTTTCTGTCAAAAGAATTTTATGATTCAAAATAATAAAATATATATCTATAGGTATATAAATATATTTTATCTTCAGTGAGAAACAGGTTGTAAACAAAATGCTGAATAACAATTTTATTATTAGAAATAAGTTAAAAAAAGGTCATAATTTTATAATACCCAACTAAAAATAATTAAAAAAGTTGATTTATCTAAAATTACTCAACATAATGATAACGGCTTAATTGTTTTAAAATAATCCTTAAAAGATTTAGATATAATTCTTTAATAATATTGTGTGAACCTAATTAGATTTGTTACCTAATTAGATTTGAGGGCTAATGGATAAGAGCGTATACAATATGCTGTAAACACCGAGGGAGTGTGGATTCGAATCCCACAGACGTCGTATAAGAATAATTCCTACTTACGACATTTACAGCCACACCTGAAAAAGAAAGGCTGTGTAATTTTCTTGCCACATTTATGTGACAGGGGAATAACCTAAAATAAATGAAAAAAAATCTATTTGATATTTATTATTTATGTATTAAGTTTGTTTCGATAAGATTAAACATATTATGGAAAATTTTATCTAAAATTTTGTAGATTTCGATTAAAATGCTTAAAACTGTTTCAAAAAAGCTTAAAATTTTATTTTATATTTAAAATTAAAATGTAAAAGTAAAAGTAAAATGACTTATGCTAAATTTTTAGCTAAATTTTTAGCCAAATTTTTATTTCAATTTTTCCACTCTGCAAAATTCTTAAAAAAAATTATTATGGTCACAATGTCTTTAACCCTACATTATAATTATATGAATATTCAAAATAGGTATAATAATTATATTTAAAAAAAAAAAAAAAATAATTTTAACTTCTTTAGCTCTTTCTAGTCAGTTATTATAAAAAAAACTGTAAAAGTAAAATTAAAAGCAGAGCAGGGAGGAGGACATAAAAAAAAAAATCAAAAGGTGCCATTTTTTTTTTTTTTTTTTATATTAAACAGTGTTAAAATATTATAATACAGAGCACCTTTTTTTGTACAATTTTAAGTGGTAATAATTACTGACGCCTATTTAGGGTGCTATTAACAACGTATATGGATATATACATATATAATAATAAAAAAAAACGAAATAATAATTAAAATTGTAATAAAAAGTCATATAATTATAACATTTTCTGGTAAAATTTAATAAAACGACAAAATGAAAATAATTTATTCAAATTCAAAATATAATGCACAATTTCACACTTAAGTATGTATTTGCTTTTGTTTTTTTTTTTTATTTCACTTTTCATCTACTTGATAAAATGGGGTTAATTTTTACTTTTATAATAAATATAAATTTTATAATTTACTTAAATAAATGAATATATAAATATAATTTAAAGATACAGATATTTTAAATTTTTTTTTATTTAAAGAATTTAAAGTATACTTTTTAAATTATACAATCTAATTAAATCTGCATAACTAACATACATTATATTAATACATATTTAACTTAACAACTTAATTAATTTTTCAAAATGATCAATTTATACTAATAATCATTAGTTAAAAAATATTTTCTTAAAAAAATGTATTCTGCATTAAAATATAACAAGTAATTAAATATTAAATTGTAATTTACATAATTTATATAACAAAATTTCTAGTTTTTAGAGACGGATTTAAATATATTAACGTTAGCTATATTATATCTTAAGTACTCTATCATTATATTTATTCATTTTTGTTGAATTGTGTATCCAAACAAAAATAGTTACAAGAATAAATCTAGTATAAATTTAAATTTTATTTATTCTTGTTTTTTTTTTGTATTTTCAAATTACTTTAATATCATTTTAGGGCATTTTGAAAAGAAATTTTGAAAAGATTAAGGTTAAAACAATGAAATTTAAAATATGAATAATTTTATTTAAGAATTAATTTTGAAGAAGTACATTTTTTATATAACTAAACTTATTATGCTACAAATCCGCATAAAGTAAACTGTTCTTATTGTTTTATTATAATTACATTATTATTATAGTTCTTGTGTTAGATTTACGTTTTGAATAAAATTTGCTTTTACAAACTTAAAAAAAACAAGGTAGAATTTAAACCAAAGGTTTTTAAAAGCCCACATTTCCAAAAAGAGATATAGAGCTTTAATTGGAATATCTTGCCGAAGTAAAATGTGTACAGGTGCCTAAGTTAGAGGTGTTTAAAAATAGCAAATTTTCAATTTTTGAGTCCTAATAGCTCATAAACAGGGGATGGTTCAAAACAAATTTCTGAGCAAACTTATACTAATTCTAAAAGTTCTTTCTGCCCTCAAAATTTTAAGTCCCTATTTGAAAGCGTTCCGGAGTTATGAGGATAGAAAAATCATGTAAAATTTGGTTTTTACATAACGGTAAATTTAAATACTAAATTTATAATAATCGTATAATTTTGATATACAATAATTTACAAAGCTAAAAAAAGTACCTATCAAATGACGTTTTCAGATTGAATATGAGATATACGTATTTAAAAATATGGCTTTTCCAATGTTTGAGGGACTGTACCTCCGTAATGGATGGGGCTGAGTGAAACCAATAAGCACATTTTTTCAAAAATTTTTTGGAAATGTGCTAAAAACATATTACAGTCCCAAACGGATAAGTGCACATCAATCATGCAAATAAAACTTGGGTAGTTATGAGATATTTGCAATTATACGTAAGGGAAAAAATTTGCATTTATGTATTTAGAAAATTTTGTAATATAGAAAATTTATAGGTGTGACTTGTGAGCTTCAAAAATAAGTAAACAGCTATTTTTTTTGTTAATTCAATATTTAATTGACTTCAACTTTTTCTTTGAGTGTTGGCACTTAAAAAATTTATTTATTTAAACTATTTAAATAATGATGGAACTTTCTCAAGTTAGAAAAAAAGTACTTGAATAATAATTTCAAGATTTGCACTTCTTCGTTACTAACTTAATGAACACTTAAATTTTAGGTTTGAAAATTCTGTGCAGTTATTAGAAATTTACCGTTATAAGTTTTGCAGTTATTCAAACAAATTTGTTTGCAAATTATTAAAAATGGTACGGGGACTAAAAATAGGTTGCACTTAGGCGAATGACGAAAAGTCTTTTTAATTAATTGGTGTTAAGTGAACTCACCTACTGTTCTGGCTATGTCCCGCCGAGATAGTTTCAATAGATTGTCTGTTTTTTTTTGTTACCTTACGACGACCAGATTTTCTTGGTCGGCATGAGATTAGTGCTTTTCACCTTCTATTCGCTAGGTATTAAAAGGGAGAAAGATATTTTTCTAAAGCTCTTTAACGGTGGATCCACCTATTCTTCTAGTAAAGCATTCAGCTTGGAACACGTCCTTGTTATTCCTGAGTAATGTAACATTGTGTAGATTGCTTTTTTCTTAACCTCAAAAGAGCTTTTCCTGACGGTCTTAGATGCTTTCATCCCGAAGTTAAGAGCCGCAATGACATCCATAGCTATGGCAATTCTTCCTCCCAAGGCAGTATTGTTCCTAAGTATTTGATATGCTTTCCAGGTTCCTAGCATTTCAACTTAAAATACACTATACTTATTGGGAAGTTTGAAGGCTGTTCTATTTTGAGTGATTCTGAATAGACACCAGCTCCGATACCGCAGTTCATTTTTAAACCATCAGTGAAGAGTGTGTTATGTAATTCACCTAAAGGGTTTTCTCGTTTCCATTCTCTTCTTGATTTTAATGATTGTAATAATAATTAGTGAATGCCAATATTGAAAAATATCCTTATAAAATTTCTATTTTTTTTTTATTTATTATTTACAGTGTACACTAGCAAAATTATATGGTAAAAATATAACAAACGAAATTTTTATTATTCTGTCGTAGTAAAGGGTGTTCAAAATTGAGGTATCATTTTGATTTTGCCGCCATTTTTTTCTACCTGGAATTTTTATACGAGGTTTCTTTAGGTATATTCTAAATACATTCCGGTTAGTTAATATGGAACGTTACACGAAGGAACAACGTGTTTTTGTTATTACAACATTTTTTGAAAATGGTAAAATTTTTCAAGATGTAATTAGGAAATTTCGAACAAAATTTGGTAGAGAAAATGCTCCAACAAATCGTGCCATCAAGCTGATGGTTGATAAATTTCTAGAAACTGGATCAGTTCTTGATAACAGAGGCAACATTTATCAACGTAGTGGTCGTTCAACCGAGAATGTAGCAGCTGTGAGCAGAAGTGTTGAAGAAGATCCAAAAACTTCCATTCGTCATCGTTCGCAGCAATTAAACATCAAACCATCCACATTATTCAACATTTTGCATCGTGATCTCCATATAAAGGCTTATAAGATCCAGCTGACGCAAGAATTAAAACTAACTCACCATGCATTACGTCGGCAATTCGTTTTTTGGGCAATCGAAAAACAAGAAGAAAATGAGAATTTTTTTAACAAAATAATCTTCACCGACAAAGCTCATTTCCAGCTCAATGGCTACGTCAATAAACAGAGTTGCCGCACTTGGGGTGAAGAGAATCCAAGGGTTATCTTAGAGCAACCAGTACATCCACAAAAAGTTACGGTTTGGTGTGGTTTGTGGTCAGGAGGAATCATCGGACCATATTTTTTTGAAAACGCAAATGGAAATGCGATTACGGTCAATGGAAATCGCTACAGGGAAATGATCCAAAGCTTTTTGTGGTTTTTGTGGTTTCAACAGGACGGTGCCACTTGCCACACAGCAAGAGAAACAATGGATCTTTTGAAGGAAAAATTCGAAGATCGCATTATTTCTCGTAGAGTAGGAGTGATGTGGCCACCAAGATCGTGCGATTTAACACCGTTGGATTTTTTTTTGTGGGGTTTTGTGAAATCGAAAATGTACCGCAATAATCCCACAACAATTCAAGAGCTTAAAAACAACATTATCGAACAGATTTCAACCACTGAGAACAGTTTATTGAACAACGTGATTCAGAATTTTGGTAAAAGATTGGAAGCCTGCCGAAGTAGTAGAGGGGGCCACTTGGCCGACATAATTTTTCATTATTAACCGGAACCTATTTGTAATAAATTAAAATAAAAATATATTTAATATTTGAAAAAAAAGTCTTTTTTTATTAAAATTAAAATGATACCTCAATTTTGAACACCCTTTAGTTCAGCCCGAGCCACTATCTTTTCATTTTTTCTTTAATTTTTAATTATAATCTAATATTATTGCTCTATATTAATTATATTTTCTACTGACTTCGTGTGCATTTTTTATTCGTTTCGTTTCCTTCTTTCAATAATTTAAAATTTATGAAACGTCTTCAGATCGAAGAATTTTTTTTTCAAATATTTTAATTGATGTATTTGTCAATGCTGCAGCTATATTATCACAAAGTTAAAGACATATTATATACAGAAGCGAAGTAATAAAATTTCTTTAATATTGTATTACCATATGGAACTATTACTGAATATAATTTCGAAAAAATTTAACATTTATATCACAAAACAAATCAAGAAAATATTAATTTGCTTAATCAATCGGTCGAATGCTAAAAAAACATAAAAACATTTAATTTTTCAAACAAAAACTACACTTGAACTCGTGATTTTGTTTGAAAAAAACTACACTTAAACTCGTGATTTTGTTTGAAAAAGGCATTTTTAAGTTCAAGCTCAGTTTTAGTCATTTGACCCAATAACCCAAGCATAATGCAGCATAATGTAAGTCAAGATCCAATGACCCAAGCATAACAGCATTTCAATGTAGAAGATATATTTTATTTTGCACATGAACATCTCTTTTAAATTAAAATTTTTAAGTAGAT
This sequence comes from Poecilobothrus nobilitatus, assembly GCA_947095535.1. Classification (NCBI taxonomy): domain Eukaryota; kingdom Metazoa; phylum Arthropoda; class Insecta; order Diptera; family Dolichopodidae; genus Poecilobothrus; species Poecilobothrus nobilitatus. Next base: position 318,668,517 of record OX352772.1, on the reverse strand, counting down.
AAACGCAATTCAGTTTTCTTTAAAATTTCTGTCCAATAATAACTTATCATAAGAAAAGATTAAGAATATGATTGTTACAGTGTAAGAAAATTAAAAAAGTAAGAGAAATATACAGTAAAGGAATATGCAGTAAAGGAGCCATATTAAAAAGGAGTAGCACATGCAAGAATAGATGAATGTTAGGCGTAGAACAATATATTATATAGAAATCTTACTAAGCTACTAAATTAAACAATTCAACTTTAAAAGGCCATAATGATAATGAAATGCGATTTATTCAATTTTTCTACTCATAACCATCCATTCAGTAATAAATTAATTTTATGTAACATAATCTTTTTTTAACCTTTTATCTAAAAAATAAAACACCAAATATCAACCATATTGTAATGTACTATTTATTTATATATTTCTTTATCTTATATAAAATACTACTTGAAATTTTCCTAAAATACATAGCAATTAATTATATTTCTTAGTATAGTTGTAACATAATGAATGATTAAATTAAATATGAAAGTTTTAATTTATAAGAATTATTATTTTATTTTAAATATTAATCAAATTAATATGCATTCACATGTATTTTTTGATATTACGAACTCACAAAATACTTATAAATTGTATTTATTTTTTTGTTTCATAAATAGTTAGTATGAATGAATAAATGAAGAGTATCAACCTTTAGATATTCTCTTATAAAATAAAGATTCATATTTAAAGACATATGACATAAATACTTTTATAGAATGCCATATTTATTTAAATAAGAATTTTTTTTAAATGTTATAAAGATAAATTCTACTCAGAAAAGAAAAATGTTTCATTTATGAATTGATTTCAATATCATATATCAATATTTTACTGCATATCTTCATCCAAAATTAAAAAATTTTGCGCTCCAAAAATTTTAGAGATTGGCTCCCTAACTTGAATGAAACATTTTATCAACCTTGAATGAAACATTTTATTTCAATTTAGATCTACTTTCGATTGTTAGATCTAGTACATAATCTTGGCACAAAACAATCAGATATTCAGTCAAACAACAAACTGAATTTTCTTTAAAAAACAGTGTTACGAACTCACTTTAAAAGAGTTCGTAAAAACAAACTGAATTTTCTTCAAAAAACGGTGTTTTTAAAATTAGGAAAGTTCAAAACAACGACGAGATCCAACAATTTTTTGATATAAATTTTTTTACGATTCTAATACTCTGCTATACGATTTCTTTGATATTATGAGCAAGTAAAAAATGAATATAAACTGAAAAAAAAAAAAAATCTAATTAATTTCCATAAGGAATACTTAAAAAAAAAAAAAACAATTTAATGTTATTATTTTATAAACAGTAAAATATATCAGTAAAAATAATTTAAAAAGGAAAATGTTATACATATCCTATATATAATCGTACAGTTGTAAGTCTTTTATGTAATTTAATAAAATTTATTAATTTTACTTTAATAACTTTAATTGTGGATAAAAATTTTAATTCATATTTAAAATTTTTACATTGAAAAACAAGGCTATATTGCCAAATTATTTTAAAATAAAATGTCAGTTTAAACGTAACAAAATTTATTGAGCAACAATTTATTTTTCATATTAGAAATATGGTAGAGTGTTATAAAAATATATTTAAAATTTTATTTGTTTAAAAAAACAAATTTTAATAATAAAAAGATTTTCAATTCAAAATGATTCTTACAATTTTTTAATTTTTTATTCTTATTTTATTATTCAGTTGAATTATTCTTGGTTTTTTTTTAAATCGACATCTTTTTTTTTTTTTTTTAATTAAATTCGTGAAATCCATTCAATTCAATTTAATAAATGAAAATTCCAATATACATATTCGTATTTTCATTATTCCATGATATCTCTATTTTATTTAGCATACCTTTCCAGTTATGCTAAAATATAATCTTTCATTTTTCCAATACTGCACTTTAGTCCCAAAGTTGCTTTCAACTGATTTTACTTCGACGTTTTGAATTCATACGCTTACTGTTAAGTAAAAAAGAAAAATATATATTTTAGTTATTTAACTTTAACTGAAGGCTTTTTTAAGTTAAAGTGTCTTTAAGTGAAAAGCATTTGTAAAAAAAAATGTAAAAAATCTCTAATTAAAGTAAAAATGTCTTTAGTTAAAATAAAAAAAATACATGTATTATATTGTATTCAACTCTTATTGGAACACTCTTTATTTAAACAATGTCACAAAGAGCATAATTTGCTCCTATTTTTTTACCTGTTTTTTAACTGATTCATTTAAAAAAAAAAAAACAAAAATTAATTTTATATATTTTTACATTTTCACATAAGAAATTTAATAATATAAAAAAATAATTTGAATTCAGTCTATTAACAGGCTTCTTTCTATAGGGCTTTTAATTTCAAATAAGTTTTTTTTTTTTATTATTATATTTCTTAAATAACAACAACAAAAAGAAAAAAAGAGAAAGATATAAAATATAATAATTTTTTAATTCCCTCATAGGAATTAAATGAAAATTTCTTCAAAATTAAATTCGAAACTTATTTTCTCTTATATTTATATTAAACTTTTTTGTTGTTATTCTTGATGGTTTTTAATTTTTTTTTTTTTTTGCTCTTTTTTTTTCATTTTAATATATATGTATAATAAAATAAAAAATGCTCATACAATATTTTTGAGTGAATTACATACTTGATTCGTTTCAAAATGAGTTGTTTTGTTTTGTTTTTTTTTTTTCCTTTTGTTATTGTAATTTTCTCGTTTAATTTTAAAGGATGTGTGCAACCATTATCATATTTTTTCGCAGTCATCCAGATCTTATATTTATATACATATATAACATGTAATAAGTTTGATATTTATATATGTTTTTTGAAAGAACTACAGTTCCATCAAGAATTAAATTGAAATTTATTTTTTACAAAAAATTTCATTTTAGTATAAAAAAAAAGATATATTTTATTTTTGATTTCTAATATTAAACATTTTTGCTTAAATTATTGAAATACATATATAATATAAATATTTATTATTTAATATATGTTTTTATATTCGTGTATTTCTTTATGAAGGTTTTTATTACTCAATTTAAAGTACGACGAGCCTACTTTTAACTTATTAAGGAATATTAGTAAATAGAATTTTTAGATGATCTTGAGTGAGAATAATTTAATAAATTTATTGTATTTATTAATGACATTATCATAATATTATATAAGATTTTAAATAACTGGATTTTAATATAACATTTAATTATGTAGGACAGGTTTTCGTACCTAAATCTATTTAATGAAAAGAAATTTAAAACTTTTAAAATACAAAACAATAATGGCAACAACCACTTTATCCTGCTTACAATAGATAGATGAAAATATATGTTCTGTATATATGAATTGAACTTTTGAAGATTATACGAATATTTTAACTTTAAATTTGTACTGTTTATCATTAACAAATATACAAATAAATTCCAACATTTTAATTTGTAGCACTAAAGAGCTCATTTGAAATGTAAAACTTAATTATTTTGTCTTTTCAATATATTCCGCAAAAACATAACATCTATCTACCTATAAATATGCAATAATATTCGTATATTCATTATATATTATTATATAATCATATATATATATACATAATATATAATGATTATATTATGTACCTACATATTTTTAAGTAAAAAAAAAAACAAAATAAAAATTTTTAAAGCATATAAATTTACCCGAAGCACCAAATTAATTTATAAATAAACTGAAATGAGATTAAAAGAAACAAACAAAAATATAAAAAAAAAAACAGAAACGAGTTAAAATAAAACAAAATATAAAAAGATCATTTAAACACCCACACACACACACATAAATGTTAAATATTGCAATGAGTGAAAAATATCAAACAAAAAAAAAAAAGAATATTTATCTAATACATATATATATTATAAAAAACATTTGAATACGACAACGACAGTGACAACTGACAAGTCGGTCGATAAGGGGAAAATGTAAGGTAAAATAATATAAAAATCCATTTTTTTTGCGAAAAAAAAAGACATTGCACTTAAAAAAAACTTTTGCTTATTTCTTAGCAAAACTTTGAAAATAAAAACAAAAAAAAATTTTTTTAAAGAAAATTTACACGAAAAAATTACATTTTCTTCCTCTAAAATTTTTTTCCATCAATTTATTCAGTTGGTTCATTTTTTTTTCTTATTATTTCGTTGTTACTTTTCCTGGATCTTTTCAAAATCCTTTTCCACAATACGTCTTATTTTTCTTTTTTTTTTGTTTTTCAAATTAAATTTTTTGGTTTTTTTTTATTGATATTATTTTGTTTTAATGAGTCAAAAATTTTCCCAGTTAACATATGTGTCATTTTAATTTTTTTTAAAAAAATCTAAAGTTTTATTAACGGATTTTTCAAAAAAAATGGTATAAAGCAAACGAAATGAAAGTTTAAGATTTTTCTTCTTCAAATTCCCATATTCTATAGAACATTTAAAAATTTACATCAGATTATAATATATTATATACGTGTAAACTATTGGAAAATATGACATCATAAAGAAAAAACAATGTTAAGAAAATCAAAAATTTAATAAAATATTTTTGGTCTCAGGTTCGATTCCCGGCTGGGTACAATAATTATAATATAAAAAAAAAAAAATATTCATATATCGCAATATATAAATACTTTATATATCACATAATATCTCGTACAACCCACATTCCTACCAGGAAACAGGGGTTATAGCTACCTGTCACATTTATGTACCAAGGTAACTATACATAAATAAATAAATAAAATAAAATATTTTATAAAAAATGTTTTGAAAATTTTTTAAATTAGAATTTTAAAACTTTCAAAAATTAAAATTTTAAAATGACCTTTAAATTATAATTACATGGTTTTTAGTTAGAATATCCAAATGCCAATACAACAGCTGCATTCTGTCTGAATTGTAAACTGTCTTTTAAATTATTTAATTTTTATTATATTTATTTTTTATATATAAAAATAATTTTTCTTTTTTACAGAATATTTCAATTAAATTTATGTTTTTTTTAGAAAATTGAAAATAATTGTCAAATGAATTAATTTATCAAAAATTTTTGCTACCTGGGATTAATTACTTTATTATGAGTTTATATCTCTTTCTTTTTTTTTTGTAATATAAATATATTTACATACACACTCAATTAAATACATAACAACAACCATGCTATAGAACAAGTGATTCAAAATTATTATCCTTTCAACGAAAAAAAAAAAATAGCTTTCTTATTTTGTTGTTTCAAATATTTGTCTTTTCTCTAATATTTTTTTTTAGTTCTTCATATCATCATACTGTGTGCTTAACTTTTTCTTTCAAATATCTTTAAATATAAAATAATAGTGTGTCATCCATAACATTACATATTATTATATTATATATGGGTGTAGGTATATCTTGTAATTATAAAAGCATCTAGCATCCGCTGTACTTCTTAATTTACTATTTTGATTATGTTTCGTTTTTTTTTTTTTTTGTGTTCTTTTGATTTTTTTTTCCGTTTGTTTAAAATTGAAAAATTTTTACAAGACATATACATAAATACTAACAAATAATATAATATACATACATACTTAGAAATAAAGATACTTAACATATATTCATAATATATATTTTATTTCCATTTATTTCCCGTGAGTGACATATTAAAAAGAAAATTTACATATTAACCTAAGCTTCTCGTTTTAACACTTAAAGACTTCTATAAAATAAATATTAATATAAAATATAATATTATATTATATATACCTTTATATTGTATACATTATTATATAAGCATGTTCATATTCTCTTATAATTTAGAGATTCTTCTAAAATAAATTTATATTAAAGGTTTACAGAAGAGTCAGGTTAAATTTATCATGAAACATTATAAAAAAAAAATACTTAGATTCAATATTGTAAAAAAATAAAGTGTTTAATTTTATTTTGTTTTTTTTTTTATTTTTTTTTTTTTTTTTTCTTAGTACCAGCGAAGTATGAATACTGGGTGGCAGTATGGGCTCTTTGCCTGATAGGCATGTGAACCAATTTTGTCGTCGTGTTAAAAATTTACAATTCATTATTTGTATTTACTTGTAATTATAAAAAATTCTTAACATAAAAGATGAAGAGTCTTAGAGTGCTGATTGACATTTCAATTCTCTTGTGATGAGATCTTCTTCGGTTAGGTGCTGTATTAGATGTTATGCCATATATCAAAATACTGCATTAGTTCCCTTGTCCATATTGTATGTTGCCTGTCGTTGCTGACAAGTGATGCCAGTGGTGTTGAGTTTTTTAATCAGAATATTGGTGTTTCGGGGTATTATCATACGTTTTTTTTTTTTAAATATATTAAATTGCCTTTGCTAATTTTTAAATTATTTAAAACAAGAAAATAAAATTATAAACTAGTATATTCTTTTGACTATATGAGTTATTAATTAATTTTTACAATAATTTTCAAAAAAATTGAAAAAGTTTTCTGTAATTTAAAAAATGTTCTGTATATAATCGGATGCATCATTATATTACTAATTTATATGTGGTATTATGATGCTTCCTTTTAATATTAGTTTACAATTTTGATCCAATTTAAAATTTAAACTTATTTTAAACTTTTTTTTTTTTTTTAGCTTTAAAACATAAATTATAATATTATATAATATATTCAAAAACGCATAGTTAAACATTTAAATGTGTATTTTTTTTTTTTTTGTTACTTAAAATCATTTCAAATGTTAATTCAAAATTTTAAAAAAGTACTATTTATTTCCATATTGTGCATTCTATTGTGACTTTACTGTATATTTGTAAAATTCTTCTTCTTTTATAAATGTTTAAAATTAAGTTGTTATGTTTCCTACTTATAAGTTTATTTATTTTTTTTCAAGAACACCCATAGTATCTTATCTTATTTTGTTCTAAGAACCCCTCCCTTTTTTTTTAAAAACTTATAAAAAGTTATCTAAAAGTATACCATACATAATATATATATAAGAATTTGAGGTTTTTATTTAAAAAAAAAAAATCTCGTAACTCTTTATATATTGCGAATATAACGATACTACAGTTAGATTGTGGATGAGTTGATGGGTAATTACGAAGTTGAAACAATTCAAAATACAAAATGTAATGAAGAGTGGATATAAAAAATTAAATAAAGAAAAACATATTTATATAAGGAAAACAAAATGAGAAGAAAATTTAAGAGGCATAAAGGAATTGAAGTTTTCTAGAATTCTAACTGTTCACTTTAAAGAAATAATTTAATGATATTTATATATTATATACTTACATAATACATATATATATCTTTTATGTATTATGTATATAATATATAATGTGCAAATAATAAGAAAACAGTACAATAAGTTTTTTTGGTTTTTTTTTTTGTTTTTTTCATTTTTAACAAGAATATATAGAAAGAAAATATTTAATATCAACTACATAAATATTTTTAACATATTGTTGTTGTTGTTGTTTTTATTATTATTATTATATAATTTTTTTTAATAAAAATTCGCGACAATAGTTAAAAATACATATGTATAATATATAACATATAATATATGCATTTATTTTAATTTATATGAACTACATTGACATATTTATAGTTAAATTTTTAATAAAAAAAAAAAAAATTGTGTCATTACTTTTTATTTTTTGTTTAGCACCAAATAAAAACTCAAAAACAAAAACTTTATAATATACAGTTTATACATAAATTTTAAACTTGTTTTTTTTTATCTTTAAAGATGTTTTTTTTTATAACATTTTTTTTTATATTTAAATTGATTAATGAAGTAATATGAACTCACATAATATAAAAAAATATATACAAGGATCTAAATTCTAAAGGTATACATAAAAATACATACATATACTCGTACCTATGTATAAATTTAAAAATTAAATAATTATATATAGGAGAACATTTTAAAAATTCACATAAAACAAACAAAAACATAACATAAAAGAAATTTGTTAAAGAAAAAAATAAAAAATAAATACGTTATTAGAGTATTGGAGTTAAAAACATAAAAGTAACTTATATAGAAATCGTAAATGAAATATAGGTATATTTTTTTACAAAAATTTGAATTGAATCGAATCATATAAATCTAATTGAAAAATATTTTTTTGAGAATCTTCACATTGTGGTAATATAATGTTATCTTAATGCTTTAGTAATTCTTAAGTATAGTTCTACATATTTTTATATCATTTTTTTTTTATATTTTTTATAATATTCATGTATTTAAATTTTAAATATTTATAAAAGATAAAATTCTTTTGAAAAAATAATATTAGGTTAACAATAAAATATTTTAAAATTAGTATGCCATTATTAATGAATCAATAAAATTTTTAACACCTCGCAACATAACTTTAAAATAACTGATGTGAATTTATAAAACTCTCTACTGGGTACCTGAACACCTAGGTATAGAGGGAAATGAGGAAGTGGATCTCTTCTTCCTTGCAAAAGAAGAAGCTGCAACTCAATTTGCAGGTCCCGAACCTTTTTGTGGCATAGGTAAACACAAAATAAGAGAAGCACTAAAATTCGAAGATTAAAACTGTAATGAAAAATTCGGATTCAAATAAGCTTCTGTGAAACTATAATCGGAAAAGATATGCTGAAATCATAGGATTGAGTAAAAATAAACTGAGAATCTTAACAAGATTCCTGTCGGCACACTGCCGGCTAAAAGGACACTTAAAGAAAATTGGAATAGAAAATGATGGTATATATTCAGATTCTATCAAGAAGAAGAGGAAACTACAGGTCACATAATTAAAAACTACGGAGCTTTACTTCGAACAAGATATATGCACCTAGAAGCACATTACTTTGCCTAAGATGCACTGCCACAAATTCACCCTATACAAATCTTTACTTTCTTAAAGGTAGTAGAACTGACAGAAGTATTATAAGTGGAGGGAAAATCCGCAACACAATAGATTTACCTCATAGGAGCACACAATAGATCTACAATAAATAACAATCTAATCTAATCTAATGTAAATTTAATTTCGACATTAATCAAAGTTTAAAGTTAAATATACTAAAATTATTAATTTCTTGACTTCTTATTGATAAAAAATTTGACTGCAGTAAATCGAAATTAAAAGAAAATTGTTTTGTTTATTTTTTTAGTATTGTGAAACTTCTGCACTTTGTTAGGCAACTTTATTTTAGGAGTTCTATGGAAAATAATAAAATAATAGAAAAGAATTACAATATTTATTGTATATTACAAAATTTAAATAATATAAGGTTATTGAAACGATGTAAACAATTAGACGTAGTTGCTATTTAGTTTTGCAATATTTCATTTTTGACACAAAAAATTTCTAAAAAATTTCCATATTGTTACCACCTTTATTATTTTATTACTAAAAAAAAACTAAAACTAAATTTCAAAAAAAAAAAAAAAAACTCAAATTAACTTATAAATTCTTGTTTATTAATCGTTTAAAATATTGACAGCCGAAAAGAAAAAAAACATACTCAATTTGGAAATTTTTAGTTTTGATATTGTATAAAATTTCAATCTGACAAAGTGTCAGTGTCAGTGCCAATCAGAAACTTTAAATAAAATAATAATAAAAATCTTAAAGTAGCCTGCAAAAAAAAAACAGGAAACAACAGAAAAGTTAACTGCAAATACCTAATTAATGTAGCGCAATCAACGTTATTCTTATTCCCATGTAGGTATACTCTGAGAAATAATTTTACAACATTTTAATCAAAATGACAGACAAATGAACAAATACGGATTATTTTGTAAAAAAAATAATAAAATCTTTTTATGACATGTGAACTAAAACACAAATACAAAATAATAAAAAAAATTAATTTAGTTTATTTATATTTACTTTTAATTTCTTCAGGTATTTAATTTAATTCGTGAATGGTGACTTTTTATTTTATTTGCATTTTTATTATGTACTACTTTAAAATTTATTTTGCTAAAATATTTTCAAATAAATTTTGTTAGTTCTTTTCTTTTTTTTTTTTATTTTAATTGTTGAGTAATATAAAATTCAAATAATGCAAGTTATATAATATAACAACATAACATATAATAGTAACAATTTTACGGGGTACTTTGTTTTTATGAGTCAAGTATCAGTTATCTATCACTAAATTTTAATTAGTGTTTTTTAACACTTAACTCTTATTATTTCAAAGTATTACATATTTTTTTTAAAAAATTTTTATATTAAGTTTTTATTTTAAAGTTTGGTTTTTTATTATATTTCAGTAATTTTTACATAGAAATATTTTAGAATGGCAAAAGAAATAGATATGTTTATGGATGAGCAATTTAGAGGGTTAATTTTAAAGAAAAAAAAAATAGCTTAAAAGATTTAAATTATATTTTAAATGAATAATATTATCTATAGGTATAGAAAAAATTATTTTTCAGATTTGTAAGGTACCATCAGATCTAACCCATGTTTCTTTTTAGTTTTATGACTACTTCTCTCCATGACAAAACGGATTAACAAATTGTAGCCAATTTCGTCCCCTGGCTCCACTATATTGGCAAGAAGAAAAGAACAAATATTTTTTCACAGACTGTCGATTTAATATTTCTTAACAGAATATTTTTTAACAGATCTTAACTTAATTATAATAAGATGGTTTATTTCGGTTTATTTTATTACAAAGTACAACACTTGGAAGTTTGAAATAAATTCGCCGAATTTTCCATCCATCAGGCCAACTAAATTTTTAAAAAGATATTTTTCATCCTCGAAAATAATAGCATAATGGCATATCGAGCTAATAGCATATTGGACATAAATTGGTAATAAAATTATTTGAAGGTCCGAAACAGGCTGACTCTCAAGGGTGAAACCAACTCAACCTGTTTCGGCGAATTGTTTACCAAGGAGAAAAACTTATAATTCAGGCTTAGGCTTATAATACCTACTAACTAAATTGATTCAGTTAACTGCTTTTAAAAGTAATTATCTTAAAAGGAAACTGCCTTTACAAGGAACTCGTTTTACAAACATTTTCTTTACCTCTTTGCAAGAGACTCTCTTTACAAGAAACTATATTTTGAATATAGTCACTCCCTAGTCAGAACCGGTTTCTAAAGCGAAACACGACATAGGTTATTACTCCTTCCAGGCTGCTAAGAATGAAAAATTTTAATGCATTTGAACCAAGATTGATTGATAGAGAAAAAAAAAACAAATTAAATTTCTGGTTCACAGAATCATAAGTAAATATTATTGTTTTACTTTTCTATATATTTGTTATATGTGCATATTTATATTATTTATTTTGTTAATATATATAAAAATAAATTACTACCATTCATTTGAACTAATTTATAAACAGTAGCTATAGGATTTTATTTTCTACATCTCATATATTTAACAAGAGGCGAGCATTTTAACTTCAAACATTTATTAGTATACTTGAAAGATTAGCAATTTAAGTCCAGTTGTTTATTAGTGTGCCAAAAAATTTGAATATGTCTATTTTTTCAAAGTTGTAAATTCCGATAATTATACTTTGTAAATTAAATATTGTTTATAACTTATTTATGTTAGGGCCTTTTACGAATTCATTATTGAGTGTGAAGAATTATTATTTGATTTAAAAGAAAACACTATAAATCTAATATTCTTAGCATTTGTAGAGACATATGGTAGTATATTTAAAAAAAGAAAACATTTTTTTCAAGATGATTTTAATTACATAATTACATAAGAATTTTAACTACATAATTACATAGAATTTTAATGAAAAAATATAAATAACTCACATTTAGTTATTGAAACGAATAATCTTCTTTAAATTTTTAAATTTTTGAGTACCTCTTTCTGGTAGTGAATACAAAATTTATAAATTAATCATTATTCATTACTAATAACTAAAAATAACTATAAAATTAAAAAATATTTAATAAGTAAATTAATTTGTTAATCCTTAAACGAAATATTTATTGTAGAGTGAGGTATGGTTGTTTACTGATGTCACCAATACTAATAAGATTAAGTGATGCCATTGACAACATGAACAGAAATATTGTTTGGAAAAAGGAACAACAGAAATTAAGAGCACTAAATAAAAATGGCAAGAAATCTGGTAAAATATGGTAAAAATAAATAATTTTTTATTTATGTTTTATTTCTATATTATTATAAAATGGTTTAATATTGAAACATTCTTATAATATATATGTACATACATATTATATATTAATATTAAATTCTTATACATTTTTATAATTAATTAAATAATAACAAACATATAAATTTTAATGAACTTATACAATTTCGATGATAACAGTGTCACCATTACCTTTTAACTTTATAGTCCAGTATGCCAATGGAATGTATTTCTGACAGAGAATTTAAAATAATCTCTTAATTAATTAGTTATGAGGCATAAAAAAACATCAATATCAGTAATGACAGAATTTTTTTTTTTTAAATTACAAAAAAAGTATTTTGCACTAAAATACAAAATTACGTCATATTATCTTAATCAATAACTTTAACTTTATTCTTATATTCTCTGATCCACCAATATATTGAATTTCTTTCTAAAGAATTGTTCACATTATCTTATAAAATATAAAGTAACAAAAAAAATAAATACGATATTATACAAAACATATTTTTTAAGCCCAAAAATTAAAACAATATAATATAAATTATATAAATTATATACAAAAAGAAAACATTGACCACATGATAAGACATTTTCACAATGTCACCTAATATGTCATCATTAAACTTCTAACCCTTTTAATTTTTGCATGTAATATTTTCAATATGAACATTTAAACATAATAATATATGTACATACATAATATGTACATATAAATATATAAAAAGAAAAAACTTATTTCAAGTGTTATGTTTATTTTTGCATCATTTATTCTCTCATTTCAACTCATTTCATAATAAGTAAAAATGAATCAAAAAAAGCAGTATAAAGGATTCCTAATAATTTTATATAAACACATTTAAAAATCAATTTATAAACATATCCAAATGAAATTCACAAAAAAAAAAAATAAATATAAATACATATATAAAACAAACAGAATATAATATGACAGAATGTCATATAATGATAATTTCAAAAAAGATGAAACAAAATGTTAGTAAAAAAGAAAAAAAAAATTTAATAACATTAGAGAAATTGCAGAAGTATCAGCCACAATAACACTATACCTTACATACGGTATGAAAATAAAACTTATGTATATGTAGATTTTTTTTTTTTTTTTTCAATTTCTTTTTAGAAACAGTTATGACACAGCAATTACACATCAACTTTATTTGTACGTAGTATATGCTTTTGTATTTAATAAATGAAGTCATTTTCTATTCACATACATGTGTATAGGTATATACCAGAAAAATATATTCGTCCTTCCTTACGTATTTAATTCTTTTTTTTTTTTTTTTTAATTTTTTGCTAAAGTATACAAAATGAATAATTTCAAAAGCATAGAAAATGGCTAAATGCAAATAGAAAATTTTCTAATTGTAAAACATTTGTTAAAGTATAGTTGGATACTAAATGGCTGAAAAATGAATAGGATTAAAAATGAACCAAAATAAATGAAAAACTATATAGGAAAAATAAGATAAATCTTTCCAACTAAAGGATATAAGAATATTTTTTTTTTTTGTTTTTGGTACCGTACGTATACAAAAGACCAGATTAAACTTTAAAAAAAAAATAAAAGATTAACTCTTTTGTTTAATTACATTTTTTAATTTAAAAAGAAAAAAAAATATTTTAAATACAGATTACTTGGAAAATTTAATTTTATGCTATATATACGCATATCATTTAAAACTTTGAAGGATTTTAAAGAAAAATATTTCGGTTTATTCTAAAGAATATCACCTTTTTTGGTCGAGTTAACCAAAAGTTATATAGAATCGTTCAGAATTACAAAAACTGTATATAAATAAAACAACAACTGTTTTATTTTTTTTAATGATTAAAAAAGTTTGATATTAAAATTAGTATAATGTATAATTATAGTTATTTGAAATGTTTTAACTACAAAAATAAGTTAATATATATTTGTAAAAGTGTATATATTATCTATCACTAATATGTATGTTAGATTTGTGATACGTATCACAAAAATTTTTGATTGAATTGATGAAAAATTTTTTTTTGGATACTAAAAATTGACAAAACCATGCTACATATCCTTCTGTATCAAAATAGAATAAAAGTTTTAGTTTGATTTCGAGCTTTAATTTGATAACAGATATTATATTGGTGATATGGTGATATGTACCAGAAGTCCAACATGATATGAGTATTAAATAAGTTATTTGAAATGTATAACTATATATTATATAAATAAAATTAAAATATTATATTATATAAAATTAAAATTAAAAACGAATATTGAATTTTAAAATACTATCTTATAAATATTTATCAATGCGAATACAAATAGCAAAGTTGTTTTTATTTAAAGAATGATTTTTATTTTAATTAAAATTTCTTTACTTTTTTCTATTAATATCTTTTTTGCTTTTGTTAAAAAATTTTTTATTTTATATTAGTTAAAAATAAATTTTAAATTTAATTAGAATATGTATATACATTAATTATAAAATTATGTTTGAATTTAATATAAATTCAATTCATTAAAATCATTTATACAAAAATTTGCTATCCTTTACGATATACACAAAAAAAAAAACTGACACAATGACAGTTAATTTTATGCACGATTGTAAACTATCCGATAATCAAATCTTATCGAAACATATATACATAAAAATTGAAGTTATTTAATAATCAAACTAATGGTGTAGTGGTTAAATCACGAGTCTTGCAATCGAAATGTCTTAAGAGTTCAAACTACGGTCGGCCCATATAATAGAACATTTATATCGTAATAAGTGAATAGTATCGTAATATAAAATAAATAAAAAATAAATACTTCTTGTATAAGATAATAGATGGTGCACAAATATAATATGTATTAGTGTTTCA
The DNA here is from genome assembly GCA_947095535.1 of Poecilobothrus nobilitatus. Lineage (NCBI taxonomy): Eukaryota > Metazoa > Arthropoda > Insecta > Diptera > Dolichopodidae > Poecilobothrus > Poecilobothrus nobilitatus. The sequence goes on along the minus strand of OX352772.1, from coordinate 318,653,469 downwards.
AAATTTTTTACAATAACTATACAGCTTAGTAATCAACCGTTTAGTTAAAATAATGATTAAAAGTAAACTAAAGCTTTAGCCAACTATGAATAATAAACAACTAAGTGGATGCCCTGTATTTCAGATAGAAGTAAAAAAGGAACAAAATAATTTCAAAATGTAAAAAGTTCATAAATCCAAACCACTTTCACAATACAAAAAATAAAATAAACTAAATGAAATAATCAATTTAATCTTAATCTGATTGCAAACTTAGAAAATAAGGAAAATATTTAGAAAAAAATCATATTAAAATTCGTTTTAATTTATTCATTAGATTTTGATCTAAACCTTTAATTTCTTTTAACTTTAAAATTTTTTTAGTCTTAAAACTAAGCATTAAAAATTAACTAACATTAAAAACTACAAAATAAATTAAAATTACTAGACCAAAAAAATATTTTTACTTAACTGTAATTCGTACTCTAATTTCTTGCAAAGTATTTTGACAGGACGAAAAAAATGAATAAAAAAAATTTTCTGACTAGACTTTCGGTTGGTCACGTAAACGAAAAAGAATAAAAAAAATAAATAAACAATACATATTTGTATTTTCGCCTATGTAAAAGAAATAAGAAGTCGATCTATAAGAGATTTAGATGTATAATGCTGTAAGCATACAGTTATTTTAGATGAATATATATTGAACTGTAGATGAATTCAATAAAAGTCAACTTTTTAAAAGTCACGATTTGGTTAAAACTTATTTTTTGACAAATCGAAGTGTCGGGTGGTATAACGATTTGTAATGAAATTCATACAGCGACTTTCTTTAATAACGAACAACATTTATACAAAGTTTGAATTGAATCTATTGATTAGTATTGACATCGCGACAACCAAAAATCTCAAAATTTCCCATCAAACTCTTGTGCAGTAATGCACTGCATCCTCAATTTTACAGCAAAATGCATGCAAAATGTCGATGATATAGAGCACAATCATGCAAAGTGTAAAATTTCGAAAATTCTGATTATGCCACATATGCTATTTTAAAAGCATCTGTTTTTCATAGAGTAAATATGAAAGACATTCAAAAAGTTGTTTCCGAGAGTGTTAAAGTTTGTTAAGTGAAAACATTAGTATTCATTTTAAAGTAAGTACTTACTCTGAATATTAGACCCAAAAAAAAAAAGTGATTACTGTAGTTTAACTCAAGTATTCTAAGTGCTTATAGTTAGCATATTAGAGCTACAAAAAAATAAAAAATAAACTAAAGTACTTCACTTAGCATATTAAAGCTACAAAAATTGTTACACGCATTCAGCAAAAATATTAATAATTACGAGTATGCTATATATATGATATTTTTCTTTACAATCCATTACATATTATGTAGGACAAAATAGTAGCCAAAAAGAACCAATACAAGAAACAGGCACACTCTGTACTTAAATATAAATATTATATCCTTTCTTTTCAAAATAAATTTAGAGTTTTTAAAAATACATATAATTGATTTTTAATTGATATAACTACACACTATAAGTACATACCATTCTATGTTCTTTTAGGCAGTTAAAGGATCAGGCAGATAAAGAAAAAGAAATACATACATTATGTGCACAGTATACAATATTTAAAAAATTAATTGACATCTTACTTTTCGATTCCTTTTCTCCATTTTTTTTTTTTTAATTTAATAAATAGTTTTTTTTTCATATTTTATAAAAATTATAAAATTTAAAATTTTTCTCTTTAAATAATCTCATATTATTACTATATTTATTATTTTAATATAAAAAACGAACAATAAAAATAAAACGAATTCTTTTTTATACCATGATCTATTAAAATAAAAAATTTTATATTTTCACAAAAAAAAAAAAAAAATTTAAATAAAAGAATGAAAAAAAAAAACAATTTTCTGCTAATAATAAATGATTTTTATCCTTTTCATGACAACTTATACTTGTATTGTCATTTTTTATTATAAAGTATTTTTAATAAATTTTAACGTTTTATAGATTATTATAATATTATGTAAATATATATATATTAATGTGTTCATTCTATACATATTTGACTTATTTTATTTTATACTGTAAATAAGAACATGTGTATGTATGTGATATAATTTTCATATCATTTAAATTTCAATTTAAAAAATTGTGACAATAAGAATAGAGTTCTCTTAAAGATCAACTATTTTTCTATTGTTATTTTAAGTAACACATATGAACATAAGCGTATAACTGTTTAAACAAACGTTTTTTAAATAAATATATATATGTATGTATAGTTTTTTTTTTTTAAATATAATAGAATTTTATTATATGTTATTTTTTGTTCTTTTGTCACTTTTTAGGATAAAAGAATAAACAAAACAATATTATTATAAATAATATGATGTATGATGAAAACTAGGGTTGTAGTGGAATTTTAAGTTTTCTTTTTTTAAAAGAAGAAAAATGAAAACAAACAAATAAAAAAAGGAAATGCAATAGAGATAAAATGAATGAAAATTATGCAATACATATAAATAAATTTTTTTTTATAGAGGTTATAAGGGTTAAATGTTAATGTACGGTTGTTATTTTATTTTATTCTAAATTTTTCTTATTAATTTCGCTCTTCTTCTAATGTAATATGGAATTGACAATTATTAAAATAATAACTAACATTTATAAGAGTATTAATATCTCTGATAATATAGTATTACTAAGATTTTTTAACAGTTTTTAAGTTAAATATTTTTTATTTATTATTTTTATATTTATTAATTATAAATAAATTATTATTTTGTTTTAATAATATACTTTGTTCTATTGGATCGGTTACCCTATTAGGAGGTTACTATAGTTAATTAGGTGTTAATAAAGTGCATCTAAATTAAAAATCTGACACAAGAAGCTAATGGGTCAACAAAAGATAGATCTTCCTTGGTGTAATGTTTTATAGGATAGTTTGGATTCAAAAAAATTTTTAATGAAGCATATCCTTTCATATCGTTAACGAATCCCAGTTTCCACAATTTCTTGATTTTTAATTTTTTTTCTATATATCTATGCACGTTTTTATACATTTCGTATATATTTCGGCATTATTTTTGCTCCTGCTAATTCCACTCCAAACCCCGTCATCGAGTTTTGCATCATATATCAAACGAAGAACGTTTATTTTGACAATGCGAACAACAAGTACAGCTTTGGTGGACAATTTCAAGATTTCAAAACAGGATTACAGCAAATCTGAAAAAATTATAATATATGTATATCCCATTTCAGTTTTGATAAACCGAAATATCAGAGCTCTACGAAGGTTATTTGCCGTTGCTTTCACATTGTTATCATCTCTTAAACATTTAATCATTTCTAACATTAACACTTTGATATTTAAGACCCACAAAATATTCTTTTGTTATGTTCCCAATAAGCTCCAAATTCTTTGTCAAGAAGTTTATAAAATTTTACCTTTTTAGAATCTTCAAAATCATTAGAAAAAGCGTTAGCAATGATAAGGTTTCTGTATTAATAATTTATCTTAGTAGTATAGGATGCTTCCAGACACGTAAAACTAAATTTCAACATTTGCAGTGATGCCAAATGAAGCCAAATAACATTTTTAAAAAATGTAATAATTTTATAATAAAGTATAATAATTTTTATACGAATATTCAACTGAGTTAAAATGTCGTTCGATCAAGATTTGATTTGATAATTATATTTTGATTAACATAGTATTAATATACAAAGTATATGTACTAATGTAATAAGATAATAAGGTAATAACTAGCTTTTTGTCATAAGTTGCAGTTTTAATTTAAATATTTTGTAAAAAAAATTTAATGAAATATCCTATTGTTAAGAGTGTCAAAGGCATATTTAAAAATTGTTTGTGTAATATATCCTATACAGTTCTCTTATATACAAGAGAACCATAAAAATGATGTGGGTACAAATCCATAATCCAGAAAAATGGTTTTGTTATTCATGAGTTATTTATTTTTATATAGATATGAATAAGTGTACAACTATTTAACTCAAAAAGAGTATTAAAAATATTTATTTATGATAAGAATATGAAGGAGTTAATAATTTTAAAAATAAGTATATACATATTTTAAAAATAAAATTTAATCTTTTTTGTCTCTATTAAAAGATTCTATTTATATGTCTGGATCGTTCAGTTTTGATTATAATATCGTCCTAATGATATATCAGAATTATACACTAAATGTAAAATACAACTTTAAGAGTTTTATTAAATTTTAATGAATTATGTTTCATATTTTATTATTTAACCTAAAATTTCTATTAATATAATAGTATATATAGTATATTATAAATATGCACATAGTCTTTTTCGTTCTTCAAACTACTTTTTTTTTCCGAAGAGAGGTGGGAATTTTCCAAATACACCATTTCCCTTTGGTAGTGTCAGATTCTTACTGACTAAACGCACCTCCCCCTTTAGCCAGTATAATGAGATGAAACCCTTATACCAGGCTATTATTATTATTACTATTAATACTATAATACTATATACTATATAATTATATACTATTAATTATACGATATGAAATTACTACATATTTTTTATTTATATGACTTGACCGGGGTTTGAATCCAAGACCCTCCGATTAACTATAATTTAAATGCTTATCATGAAGTGGTAAATTTTGAATCAGTGGTATATTAAGTGGTATAGATTTTAAATATAATTATATGTATGTTATAATAAACAACTGAAACTAGTCTGAAGAGAGAAAATAGTAAGGGTTTCAGGATAGAGTCTTGAATAACACCATTATGTCATATGAAATTTAAACTAAAACTAATTTTAATTTTTACCATTTAACCAGGTAAGATTGAAATCATTCATTAATGAAATCTCTAATAATATTAGCCTTGTGCCGCTCGAACAGATTAACCATATGAAATTTTTTTTTTTAGTTATTCCCCTGAAATAGATTTGAGGTATATTTATAAATATGAAATAATGGTGTTCTTCAAGAATTTTTTTCATAGAAAAGTGTGTTATTTTCAAAAGTGTGTTAACACATTTTGTATGTTATAATGTGTTAACACACTTCACTGTGTAAAATATGTTACTTTTCTATTCTTTACATCCCAAAAACGGTTAGAGATAAAGAAAATATTATTAGATACTAATTATAGGGCTTGAAAATCTGTTTCAAAATATGCTATAAAAAGTAGACCAAATGCAGGGTGTTTCAAAAGAAAATTGAGTTTGAAACATAATTTTTTCATTTTAAATCATAACCTTCATAACCTTCATAATTTTGTAACTGTTAGGTGTATGGGGGTTAATTAAAGCTGACAACTTACTCTACAAAATGGATTTTTTTTATCTCTCTGTAGCAAGCCGTTCAAAAGTTATAGACTTTTTTATGAAAAGTCGTTAAAACATCTTTAACCCCTCACATCTCAAAAAGGGTCCAGAATAGAATATATCGAATATCTCGTCTCGACATGCCCATTTCCAAGAAGATCATCGAGTTGAAAACACCCTGTATAAATATGATAATACCAGTATGATACTCAAATACATATACGTATCGGATGAAAATTAAGTCTGTCTCTCGTTAGCTCAATAACTCCAAAACTAAGAAAGCTAGAGTCAAAAATTGAACACAAAATGTTTTTGGAAAAAATTGTAGATTCTCTATTTTCTAGTTGTGATGCGAACAAAATTTCGGGTACCTCTCGAACAACCAACTCTTTGACCTCTAAATTTCAATATAACAAGAAATTATTTGAAATATGTTGCTTATTTAAATTTTTTTTTTTTTAGTGTTTATATATCTAATCTATCCATAAATGATATATTGAGTATGATACTAAATGATATATAAGTAATACAAAAAAATTTAAATAAAATAAAAATTTCGGTTGTATGAAGAACTTATTTCTGAAATATTGTTATACGTAATATACCACTTATCGCTCTATAGAAAAGTTGATAAAGTCGTGAATTGGTAATCGTTAGGTAGTAGGTTCGAATCTGCGTTGGAATAGATTCACTTTTTATATATGTGTGTAACTTTTTTTTCTTTGATTAATGTTAAAAAATATATATTTAATAAACTTATTTACTTATATTAAATTAAATAAATAAAAATTTAGTTTAAAATAAATTTTATTACTTTTAAATTAATAGCTGCATGACAATGTAGATGTGTATTTATTAATTTGTGTTTTCAATTTATATATCTGATAGATCACGAAATCTGTTATATATCTGATAGATCACGAAATGACATAACTCACCCAAAACAGTTTTGAACAATTTCTAAACTCCCTATTGTTTTTTTGTCAAATCAGACCACGCTTTTAGGTTAGGTAAAGTAAAAATCAGAGAAACTAAATATAGTTAAACTAGAAAATTACATTCCACTATTATTTACAGTTCGTATTATAGTAATTTGAAACTATAAATATTATTAAACCATCCTTAACCTGATAAGCTTCATTGAACAAGAACTTTAAGAATTTTTTGGAATAAGAAAATCTTTTTTAATAATCGGCTGGAAATCCAGTATGATCGTTATTATGGGAGTATGGGACAATAAGCAAATGCTAGTATAAAATGCACGTTCTCAAAAGTTTCACAAAATCACCAAAAGTTGTCACAACTTCTCTTTTAACAAAAAACAAAAAAAAATAAATAGTCTAGAGAAAACATAAAAATTCGGAAAGTACTTATATTCCTGATACGAAAAGAATCAGGAATATAATTTTTTTCAATTTCACACAATTAACTTTAATAAAATTAATACCAAGCATATTATAAAATTCCGCCAGTAATTTTTTTTTCTGTTTTAAATTTTCTTTCAGCTGAAACTTATATTTTTGCACCAGTAAAACATTAAACCAATCTAAAAAATTACTAATCTGCAAAAGGATGTCACCTTTCTTAAATTTATAATACAAATAAAATATCACGCAGTAAAGAATAACCGGCTCCGTGAAATAACTTCTAATGAAATAAATCCTAACATTTTTAATGAAATAATACCTAAACTGAAAATGAAATAACTTCTAACAAAATGAAATAATTCCTAATTGAAAAATGAAATAACCCCTATTTCATTTGGAAAATAAACCTAACATATAAAATAATCTCTAACATTTTAGGTATTATTTCACTTCAAAATAAAACTTAACATATAAATAATGGCTGTGTGAATCTACGCCCTACGAATTATGACTCCAAAACAAAACTGAAAATAGGCCCTAAAATTTGGGGCCATAATTGGGGCCATTATTAATCTCTATCTCCGAATCCAACTCTAAAATGCCTGCTAATTATTTTTGACATTAGCCTAAGCACAGATATTCAATATTAGGGGGCATATTAAAGTTGGTTACAAAATCGAGGTTACCCCTTTTTCCAGAGTATTTATGTATTTATTTTAAAAAAAGGGAATACCCTGTTTTCACATCTAACTGTAAAATCCCTCATAATTTCTTCTAAGCGAGATTCTATATTAAGATGGATTTTATTGTTAGTTACAAAATTTTGAAAAAAGGTTGGAGGAAAAGAAAAACGCTTTTTCCAAAATAAATACATACATACTCTAGCAAAAGGGGTAATTTTGAATTTGTAACCAACTTTAATATGCCCCCTAATTTAATATAAAATTATAATAATATAAATTTTTTGTTTTTAATTTAAATGCCAAAATATATATATATCAATGAAATATATATATATACCTATTCACTTATTTTATTTTTAAACTAATTTATAATTTATTACAAATAATTATTATGTACCTAAATACATAATAATTATTATGTTATCATATCATCAGTAATTATTATTTTAACATTAAAACAAACAGTAAATCTCATTAATTTAAAAAACTAGTTTTTAGGAAAACAGCAAAATTTAAAAATCGTAAATAAGGTAAACAATATTTTTATGAATTAAAATTTTAATAAAATGCAATAATTCCTATAATACAAAATGAAATAACTCCTAACATTTTATTGAAATAAATTTTAGTAATTGAAATGAAATAATTCCTAACATTTTAATGAAATAACTCTTAACAATTAAAACATTTTAACTAAAAAAAATAAATAAATCCTAATTTAATGAAATAATTCCTAACAACAACTTAATTTCATTATAAAATAACTCCTAACTTTGTATGAAAAATTGTTAGGAGTTATTTCATTAAAAATGTTAGGATTTATTTCACTAGGAGTTATTTCACGGAGTCGAATAATCACTATACCAATACGAATATATGCATACTATTCAACTATATACAATAATCATTTATTTTAATGTAAAAGCACAGTTTCCATTATTATGTGACTATAGATTATATATAGTAACAATTTATTATCAATAGATATTTAAATCTTTTATTTTATTTGTTAACTTGAAGTGTCAATTGTAAATTAGTAAATGGTTACTTTGATACAAATATAATAATTACGAAAAGCTGTTTTATTTTAAATTATTTGTTTCACAGTTGTTTCTTTACTTTTTACACATTTTCTTTTTGTATTAGAATTGAATCAAGTTAAACTCTTTCTAACATTCAAGCAAAAAAAAAAAAGCTTTTATTCTTTTAAAATCTTTTATATATAAACTACTGCTAATGTTATTTTTGTAACTGTAAAAGTCTTAATTATACCATACATTATACCATACCATACATATGTAAGATTTATACAATACATATGTAATGATGTTTATACCATAATGAAACAACCTAACAAAAACAAAAGTATAATTATAATATTTATAATATACATAGGTGTCGGATGCAAACTCCGATTTCGAAGTTAAAATATTATATAAAATTTAATAACATAATGTAACCAAAATAAACTAGTAGTGAAACCATACCTGAAAAGAAAAGATTGATTTATTTCTACATTACATCGTATGGGGTATTGGAACCAAAATAAATAAATAAATAAATATGTATACATATCATAATTTAATCATAATTTTCGGTAATGTATGTATATCGGAATACTAAAAGAACTTGTAATATTTATTGATGAAGACTGAGATAACATGTCAATAATCATTAGACTCTAGGTTCGTAATGTATCTTTAAAATGTAGGAGAATTTATTCGACCAGAGTTGTTGATGAGTTTTCTTAGATATTGTAGAACGATGAAACTAGGCTGACGGAAGAAGCTTTGAATGCTTCTCAGATCCATGTCAGAGAGTTCACCTAAATTTTGAGAAAAGAAATTATCGATATACATACATATATATTTATTTATGTATTTATTTATTAAATTGCTTTTAGAATGATTACAATGTTTTAATTTTGCGTACAATTTTATATTACCTAATAAGTATGCTAATTACCTCTATCAGTTTATTAATTGGTGGTGAGTAGGATGATATTAACTACAACAAACATGTAAAACTGATATTTACATAAAATACGAATTCTTAATTTATTTTGTTTCGTTGTTTTTCTTGCTCATCAAATTGATATCATTGGTTGTTATTGCTATTATTGCAATTATTTGACTAACTTCATAGTTCGTTTTTTTTTTCACACTTGTTGAAGATCTTACCCTTTGTAGTAACCGATTGAAAATCCTTGTAGCTGTTGGAATAAGACTTTTAATTATAAAAATTAAAATAAAATCTAAACATAAAAGAGTTTGTATGACCTGCATTTGATAATTTATTCGCCTCGAAATACCTAATCCCTTAAAATGTTTATAACTCCTATAATATTTAGTAAATATTTGCATCCACTGCCGAAGTATAATTTTTTTTGTTTGTTTCTAAATTTTTCCATATATATGAAATATTATCAAAAGAAATTAGCTTTTTAGTTTTATTTTGAAAACTATCTCGTAGATTTATTATTTTGTTGTCTATAGAACTTCTAAAATTATCATTGTATTGTTTTAGCTGATGTAAAATTATAGATGCACTCGAAATCGAATTTATCTTTAAATATAAAAGTTTATAATAGAAATTTTTCATTTAGAAAAATTTACTACAAAATTCGAACTTATGCATGATACAGTTTTGCAACATACATTTATAATAGATATGGATACATACATAAATACATATATATTAAATATTTGAGATTTATTTAAAAAAAAAAAAATTAGTAAGGGAATGTGATAAAAATAAAAAAAGATATTTTTAAAATGGTGAATATTTACCACATAATATGAGATTATGGTGAGTTGATAAAAGACTTAAAGTCTTCTATATTAAAAGATGAAAATCTGAATAGAAATTTGTGTATCTGATGTATGCATATATATACATTTATTCATATCTTTATTTAAATTAATACGAGAATGAAGAAAGGATCAATGAAATTCAATATTAATACCTACTATATAAAGAAATTGGTTAAAAAAGTTTTGCATATACCTTATTTTTTTCCCCTATATCAAAAGATTTTTGTATAAAAAAATATTTATATATATATATATAGATACATATATATATAATATGTTGATATATAAATAAGATAAGTAAAATAAGTGAATTGAATAGAATCGAAAACAAAAACATGAAAATAAAATAACATTAAAAGGTTTCATTTTAACTTACTTACAAAGAAAAAAAATTTTTTATCTTTTTCAATGGGTATTGTGGTCAATTTATAAGTTTACCCATTAAATACCTATAAATTCATTTAACTAAAACACACACACACTAATACATAATATTAAATATACATATTCTAATGTACCTATACTTAAATATATAAAAACGAACCTCAATTACCTTTTAAATAAATAAATAAAAAAAATTATCTAGCAAACATTTAAATAAATTTTAACAAAAATAACATTAGGATATTTATCTAAAACATATCGTATATGTAGGATAAATACAAAAAAAAAGGCAATAAATACAAAAAAAAAGCCAAAAAGGAAACCAAAAAAAAAAATTAAAACCAAAATTTGCGGTTAAATGTTGTTAATTTTTAGAATTGTTAATATTTTTTTCGTTTGCATAAACTTAAACCGTATAATGGTTTTTATTAATTTCTAAAATGAAGTGTTTTTTTCTCAATTTAAACCTAAACGCAAAACTTAGAAAAGAAGAAAAATAAAAATTATCTTAATTAAAATACATACATATATAGTATATATACCTATTATATATTATAAAATAAATTAAAATAAAAAGCTAAATTCATCAACATAGGGGACTAAGTAAAAAAAATTTAACATTGTTCTTTCTATTTCAATTCAAGATCTAAAACCTATAATAAATATAATGATAGCGTTGGGTATACATAAGTCTCTGTATTATAAAATTATGAGTTACATAATTTTGAGCTACAAAATTCTGAGTTAAAACATTCTGAGTAAGACGCCAGTTATAGCTATCATTGAAATGCTTCAGGAAAATATTTATTTTCAATTTTTTTGCACCAATGACATATAAAATATAACAAAAGTGTTGATTTAATAATTAAATAATTTCTAAAGAATAAATTCTGCTACGAATTTTTAAATTTTAAGTTAAATATTTAAATAAAAAATCAATTTTATCATTTTCCGGATTGGTAATTATTTTCCTAGACAACTGATCAGTAATTTTGCTAATGAAACAAAATTGTTCCAATGACATATGTTTCATTTCTTCCCATTTCAGTTTGTCATTGAAAAAAATTCTGATGCAATTCTTGATATATTTCATTATGATTTTGTATTTTAATGAGTTTAGATTTAAAATTTGTATTTTAATTATTTTATTTAAGTTTAGTTTTAAAAGTTTTTTTAAAAATTTAGTTTTTAAAATTCGAAATTTCAAAAAAAACAAAACAAAAGAAATTTATTCTAGAAAATTTATACTTTTTTATTCATCTCAATTCAGCCAATCTCATTATTAAATAAAAAAATCTTTTTTTATTCTTTATTAGTACCATTTTCTACCAATAATAATTAAATAAATTAAAATAATAAAATTTTATTTTGCAAACATCGAAAAAACGCTAACAACAATTTAAATTTAAATTACATTTATTTTTATTTTGCCTTCATTATTGTCATTTGCCATTTGACAGATAATTTAATTGACAGTTTTCTCTGATTACTATAACCGCCTATACGAAAAAAAGTCTAAGTTTTCAATAAAACGTTTTTTCCGGAAGCTTTTCAATGATAGCTATAACTAGCGCCTAACCCAATAAATTCCTAGTTATACAAAAAAAAATTGAAGAATATTTATTTTTAGATAATAACATTGTTTTTTTGGAAATTGATCAAAAAGTTTCTGTATTTTTAAACTATAGAAAAATCACATTTTGCTCAAAATCTAGGGGAAAAAAAGGGAATAATGAACCATAAAAAAATCATTATGTTAATACTGTTATTTTTTAAATAAAAAAGTTTTTAATGATATTTTTTTTTTATAAAGAGTTGATAATTTTTAATTTTACGCTCGAATAAATCTTGTTTTATGTGACCTAAAAATCTGGTTGATAAAGTTTTAGAAAAAAAATTTATTAGGCTTTTTCATTTGGTATCTTGTTTCATTTTTTCCAGGGTTCCAATTTTATAGATATAAAACTAAATTAAATTATTTAGGCAGTCACAATTTTTTTAAACCCCATATCTCCCAAACGGATGAGAATATATTCCACCTCCAAAATAATCTTTTGTTTATTTTGAACCTCAGAACAACCCTTAGTTCTATGGCAGGTTATTGACGAAACACCCTGTATATTAAAATAAATTATATTTGTAAATATATAGAAAAGAACTCGGTGTGTGTTTATTATTGTAAACTAAATAAATAATATTGCAATATAAATTAATAAAAAGTATTTGATGATATCAAAACAGCACCTTTTAATATTTTTTTTGTCATTAATTTCATTCAAAGAAAATGAAAAATCTATAATAATTATTAATTTACAATATATTATGTACCTATATATGTACATATTGGGTTTTCATCACCACATCGTTTGCATTTATTTTCCTTTAATTTTTTTTTATTTGGAAAATCATATAAAAATATAAAATTCTTGATGTCTTATTCAAATGAAATTGCAATGGATATGTCATTTAAAATAAAATTCCATAAAGAAAAAAGAAAATTCAAAGAAATGAAATGAAATAACAAAACTAAACTGACTTCATATTTCAAAACAGCAAAAAGTACATTATGAAATTATGATTTATTTCGCTATAAAGAATTTCAAAAACTCGAAAAATTTATTTTTATTTTTTTGTTTTTTTTTTGTCCAACTTTTTTTTATTTTTTTTTTTTTATTTAAGCAGCGTATTAAAGTTTTATTACTAAAAATCAAAATCAAAATAATATTATACAAATTTCCAAAAAAAATAAAAATAAATTTTTAATAAAATTGTTTGAAAACTTTTTGACAGAGAACGAAGTCTGTTTAAAATAAAGGGGAAATACCAAACTAAATGTCGAAATACACAAAAAATAAAATTAAATGCGAAAAAAAAAACTCTGCAGAAAACTTTTCCAATTTATTTCCTTTTAGAAATATAAAAAAACAAAAAAAAAATGTTAACTTAACACTTTTTTTTTTGTGTGTTCCACAGATCTAACTACAATTTTAAAGTTAGTCGTCCTAATATACTTATATTCCACTTTAAAGAGACTTTCATTATCCTTCAAAATACAAGTAACACCCTTTTCCCATATTCAATAAGATAAGCATTAAAAAACCAATCTTATTTTTACCCCTGCTACTCAATTTTACTTTTTTTTTTTTTTTGCAGGATTCATTTTCTATAGGTAAAATTGTAGAGATTTGCAACAACATTGCATTTTACACGAACTTACATTTGGAAAAAAGCAATTAAAAGAAACTGTTAATAAAAAAAAAACTGTGTCATACTCGGTGTATTAAAGTTCAAAAAGTTAAAAAAAAAAAATTTCATATTACAGAATTATAAAATATAAAAATAAAAATAAAACAAGGCAGAAGGCAAACCAACGGTTTTTAAAGGCGCACATTTCCAAAAGACAATACAAACTGTTTAGAATTGTGACTGCACCAAAATTTAAAAATATAATATAATAAGAAAAAATGTGAAAATAGCACTTTCTTGCAATTTTGCGGGGCTCTAAGTCCGAAACCCTATATAACTAAGAAAAACCGTTAATACACGTAAGAATATATTACTGAAGTTTTAATTTTTATGTCTTGCTAAAGACAAATTTGTACAGGTGTCTAAAAATAACAAAATAGCAAAAAAATTTTCTGGGAAGCTTATACGGATTCTAAAAGTTCTTTTTCCCTCAAAATTTCAAGTTCCTATCTAAAATCTAAAAGCGTGCATGAGTTATGAATGAAGAAAAATCTTGTAAAATTTTGTCTTCACATAACGGTAAATTTAAATACTAAATTTAAACAAATTCTATAATTTTGATGTTGATTTATAAAGGTACAAAAAATTCGAATAGCGTTTTTAAATTGAAAAAATGTTAAGCAGAATATAAGATATATAAATTGTTAAAATGGCACTTTTTCAAAGTTTGAGGGGCTGTAGCTCCGAAATGGTTGGTGTTACATGAAAAAGTTATTCTACAACATAATTTTTATGAAACCTACTCTAAATAATTTTTTTATAAAATCTACCCATGGTTAAAATTGCATTGCTCTATCTTTAACGGTGTAGAAAACGGTTTTGTAAACAGACGGAAGGACGGACGGGCAGACTTAAACTAATAGGCATATTTTTTTTTGGAAATGTGCTAAAAATGAATAAAATTTTATACGTATAAAAAAAAGAAAAATTTTTTAAGCAAAAAATAAAATTGATGAGTATGAAAAAAAAAATTTTAATTAATTTATATAATTATTTTACTGGTTGCATTTGTACTTTTTGTAATTTGTTTATTTATTGATAAAATAGTAAATAACTTCGAATTAGTGATGTAGAAATTAGTTTATAAAAATTTTTTCGAACTTTAGTATTAAAAAAAAAAAACCTATAGATATATTACGTATAGTTATTTATATTTTATATATGAATCGAACAACTCAGATTTAAATTTTAAAAATGTCGTATTTTAAAGGATTTACCACAGACACAAGCAAATTTTATTTATGTATATGTATGTATAAATATGTTTAAGGTAAATATGATATTATATCATAATATATAGATACTATATTATATTTAAATTGTATGTAAATACATGATATATTGCTATACAGAAATATCCTTTGAAAAAGATGCGCTTAAAGAAAATATGTATTTATTTCTGAGTTTTAAAAATAGAAACTAGCACTAAAAGAAAGAATGAAAAAAAAAAAAAAATAAAAAAATATTTTAAAGAAGATTTTGTTTTAAACTTTTTATAAACTTATTATAATTACTTTTAGATTTTCTTTTTTCTGTAATTTTAAGATTTACATATTTTGGTATTTATTTAAAAGTATCTAATGGAGAATCATTATATATTAATATAATTTAATAAAAAAAATTTATAAACGATTGTAAATTTTTATATTGTCACTATTATAATGAAATAGTACAAATCTTTTTAATTATTTTACATTTTTAATAATCTTATCTTAATAAGTTTCAAAAAGTAAGCACAATTTTTGCTTTCTACAAATGCGACTTAAACGATCCAATGCTCGTTTCTGCTCGCGCTGTGGATTTTGCTTCTACTTATATAGTAATTCCGTCAACCGTACTGTTTCTAAGAAATTCAAAATTTGTATTGGGTTTATTACTAAAAGTTCATTTTCGAAAATGGTGCACATATCTTGCTTGGAGTAAAGCTACGCAGGTTTTGTTCTTCCTTATCAGCATGTACCGTCATCCATTCCAATTTTCTTTAAGTACCCCTTTAGCCAGCAATATCCAAAAAGAAAGCCAGTTAGAATTGTCAGTTTATTTTTACTGGATCCTATAAGTTTTTTCATATATTTTTCGGTTACAGTTCCTCATAAGCTCCTATTCGATGATACTATTATCACTTATATTCAAATACAGATGATATTTACGAATAAATCCTAGAAAATCAATTCTATATATACATTACAAGTTGTATGGATGATTTTCGTAATACTTAACCAGTAAAGTCACAACACCAACATTTAGAATTGACTTTTACTTTAATTCAAAATGTCTGATACTAAATTTGGTTACTTCATTTTTTATTATTTTAAGTAATTTCCTTTAAATTGTATCAAAAATTTAATATTAGATCTTAAAACAATCTCAGACCTCATAGAAATTATTAAAATGTTTCATTCAAAAAAAAAATTAAATTGCCCTTAAAAAATTTCTTAAAACAAAAATAAAAATAAGATGCAGTATTTTTTGACCTCTACTATAATGTTTTATTAACCATTGGAATTTTGATGTTAATATAAAAAATAGGATGGTGTTCCAAAAAAAAATTTCACAAAACAAATACCATAAGGAAAAGTTGTATTTTACCAACATCACGAATGTGGAACCATCTGCCACCTCATGTGTTCCCCAGAATTGGTGATGATTACATTTACAACGTGCTAAGATTCAAGGTGAATATTAACAACTTTGTTCACAATATGCCTGCCAATTTGAAATCAATTTTCATTCCCTAACTCAACTTCATCTGACCAGGCAGTACATGAATACTAAAGGTCGTATAAGCTATTTTTTTATCAAAAAAGGGGGGTGGTGTTTAGTGGGTTAAAGTCCCACACACTCATAGAGGACTCGTGATCGTTTTCACTCGATCTACTCGATTCACTCGATTATCACCCACCTACCCTCGAAAAAAATATGTATATACAAACATAATATGCATGTTAAAAACTAATTAGAAGTGATTTTACAGGTTGTTATAAAATCAGCATATTCGCTTTTCCCAGAATATTTATATATTCTTATGAAACACCGTACACATTTTGTATATGCAAGATTTTAAAGTTGAAGAAGAAGAATTTTAAAGTTGAATTCAAAATCAGAGTTATACCTACGCTTTTTATAAAATATTTGTATACAGGAGTATGTGAGATTTTGAATTAGGAGGGATTTAATAGATGGTTAGAAAACCAGTGTTTGTTAAACAGGCATTTGGATTGCGTCATTAGTGCTTCCTATTATATTTTAAATTTTGAAATTTTTTTTATTTGAATTTTTTTTGAATATAAATTTTATATTCTGCAATTTTTTTTATTCGAAATTTTTTTTTTGGAATTTCGTACGAAACCCATAAAAAATATAGTAAAAGTTAAAGTTTTTTAAATTTACTTTACATTTTTTTCTTTGGTATACAAAATGTGTACGGATGTTTCAGGCCCTAATTAGTTTAAACGAAATAATACTTTCTTCAAACTTTAAAAATATTATGTAAAATATATACTAAAGTTATAAATTATAATGTATTTCTTTCTGTGATATCTATAATGATTAATAAAGTTCTTTTTTTTTTAATAAAAATACTTTAAAGCAGAATAACCAAAAAAAGTTAAGAACTATATAGTTATAATTTTACGATTAAATACAAGAAGAGTAGTATCTACACAACTATTTTTTTTTCTAAGATTTTTTTATAAACAATACGGAAAAAATACAAAAAATTAAAAAACAAAATTTACTGATTTACTGTAGTAATTATTTTATCCGATCTTGTTTATTAATTAATATTTAAAATAATAACGTTTCGACAGTTTAATTATTGCAAAAAGTTTAGTGAAACTAAATCAAATTAAGGAGAAAAGGATAGGATGAAAAAACAAAAATTTTTAAAGCCGCACATTTTCCAAAAAACAATAAAAACGGTAATTTACAGCAAAATTTGTAAAAATCAAGACAGAAGATACACTTTCTTCAATTTTAAGGAAATACTACATAATTGAGAAAAACTGTTATGTTAATTATAATATTGAAATATTAATTTTTACGTTTTACTATGAAAAACATGTACACCTGACTAAGTTTCGGATTTCTCAAAATAGCAAACTTTCAATTTTTGACTCCTAATAGATCTTAAATATAACGGGGTGCGCAAAAACAAATTTTTTAAGATAACTTATTCTAATTCTGAAAGATTTTTCTTCTAGCAAAATTTCAAGATTATGTATAAAACGTTACAGCAGATATGAACGAAACCAACATTTTGTATTCACATAACGGTAAATTTAAATAGTCTAATAATATTCTACAGAATGTTTGTAGTGAAAACCTTGAAAGATGTTTGAATACAAGCATAAGTTACCTTAAAAAAAAATTTCTATTAAAGAGATGAAGGTTCAAAATTTACTATTTTTAGATACCTTCAACTTGAATACTTCATATTTTTTATCTTGTTTTGGTTTTAATTTAAAAAAAAAATAATCATCATAAAGCAGTAAATTTGTAAGTTTTGCATATTTGTTTAAAATAAAAATTAAAACTCCAACATTTTATTCTTATATTTGTTAATAGATTTTCTTAATTATAATTGGTTCCTTGGAAGAAAATCATTTTTCACAAATTTTTTTTATAAGGGAAAAATCTAAGAAAAATTAAAAATTTTGGTGCAAAAGTAGTCGCAATAATAAACTGCATTAATTGTCTTTTTTAAAATGTACTCTTTTAGAACATTTAGTTTAACATACCGCCTTGGTTAATTAATTGATGATAATCTTAAGGATCTTCTGAAACCATCCTTTATCAAATTAAAAATTGATATTATAAATATTACGTAATTGAGTCCCTAAATTTCTTTTTAAATTTTTAACAAATTTATTAAATTAACGCATTTTTAACCCTAGATAAATCTTTCTAAAAAAAAGTACTTTAACAGAAGCTTTTTTTTAGCACATTTCCAAAAAAATTTTGAAAAAATGTGCTTATTAGTTTCACTCTGTCCGTCCGTCTGTTTACAAAACTTCCACACCGTTAAAGATAGAGACAAAAATTTTAACCATGGGTAAGTCTCATAAAAAAAATAATTTTGTGGAACAACTTTTTCATGTAGCCCCATCCATTACGGAGCTTCAGCCCCTCAAACTTTGAAAAAGCCCTATTTTTAAATGCATATAATATCTTATGTTCTGCTTAAGATTTTTTCAATCTGAAAACGTCATTCGACAGGTATTTTTTTTTAAGTTTGTAAATTAATATCAAAATTATACAATTTTTTTAAATTTAATATTTAAATTTACCGTTATGTGAAAACCAAATTTTGCATGATTTTTCTACTTTCATAACTCCGGCACGCTTTTAGATAGAGGCTTGAAATTGTGAGGCAAGAAAGAACTTTCAGAATTAGTATAAGTTTGCTCAGAAAATTTTTTTGGACCACCCCCTGTTTATGAGCTATTAGGGCTTAAAAATTGAAAATTTGCTATTTTTAAACACCTGTAACTTAGGAATACACATTTTACTTCTGCAAGATATAAAAATTCAAGCTACAGTAATATATTTTTACGTGTGTTAAAGGTTTATTTTAGTTGTAAAGGGTTCCAAAGTTGCAGCTCTTCAAAATTGCGAAAAAGCCCCATTTTCAGAAGTATGTATCTCTGTGTAATAGTTTTGCAATCTAAAACCGCCATAAGATCGAACATTTTATTATCTATATAAAACAATATCAAAATTATGTAATATTTTGTAATTTACTATTTAAATTTACCGTTATGTGCAAACCACATTTTGCATGAAATTTCTTTTTTCATAACTCCGGCACGCCTTTAGATAGGAACCTGAAATTGAATTGAGAATTGAGACAAGAAAGAACTTTTAGAATTAGTATAAGTTTCCTCAGAAAATTTTTTGGTAGCACCCCTTCTTTAAGAGTTATTACGTCTCAAAAATTGAAAATTTGCTATTTTTAGACACCTGTAAAAAATTTTTCTTCGGCAAGACATGAAAATTAAAGGTTCAATAATATATTTTTACGTGTGTTAACGGTTTTTCTTAGTTATATAGGATTCCGAACTTACGGCCCTTCAAAATTTCAAAAATGTCCTATTTTCACATTTTTTCTTATTACATGGAATTTTCAAATTTTTGTGCAAGTCACAATTCTAAACAGTTTGTATTGAGTTTTGGAAATGTGCGCTTTTAAAAACCGTTGGTTTACATTCTACCTTGTTTTATGTGCATTACCATTTAGCAGCTGTATAGATTGCAAGGGGAAAAAAGCGCTTAAAAATCATTCAATAATTTATCTATAAGATTTAACAAATAAATTACTTAAAATATTACAAGTTTTCTACAGTCACTTTATTTTCAGACTCGTTTAAAAAAAAAATTAATTATTATTAATTATTATTGCTGCATTAGATTCGATTGACAAATTTCTAGTAAATTTTCACAAAATGTATTTATAAACAATCAAGATTAATATTAGAGGGATTGAAAACTAAATGTATACCTTAATAAAAGATTCAGTTAAGTTAAATTTTGAATATGATCAGTTTACTTAACCATTAATATTTCTAACTTATTTGATTTTATTTCTCATACATTAGTAAATTAAAGTTAAATTGGAATAAAAATTTAGTTGAAAAGATACAGAATATGTCAAAAATTTTAAGCAGCTTTTGACCGAGAAAAAAATTAACAAAAAAAACAAACCATATTGAAAGGAAATCTTTTAAACAACAAAATTGACATTAAAAATTTATTCATTTAATTAAAATTAGTTATTATATCTAATGTGTATAGATATTATATATAATGTGTATAATATAAATATATAAATAATTTTTAAAAATTCAAATTATTTAAAATATTTAAAAATCCTTTTGAGACTTGTTTTTTTTTTTATCTTTAATGTTAGTATTTTTATAATTAATTTTTGAACTTAACGTAAAGCCTCCTTTTTTGATTGTATATGAAATAACCCAAGTTCAGCAGTTAGTATTGAAGAAACTAGGGAAAATTTTATATCTTTTTCCAAAAATTTGTTTTATATTTTTTTTCATTAAATTAAAATTTTATATGTGATAATTATTAATTTTCAATCAATTTCAAAATCTTTCCAACTAGTCTTATTTACCTCACAATATAATAAAAATAAAATTTGTTTTCGAATTCTAAAAATATCATAAAGTTTTTCTTCCACATTCACTTATGTAAATTATTTTGAATGGCAAAAAATAAAATTAAAAATATTTTGAAAATTCAAACAAATCAAAGATTTAATTAATAAAAAATTCTAAAAAAAAAAATTGATATATTAAATCAACAATAAATTTAGAAATATGTTCTGTTATATACATAAATAAATTTTATTATTTAATAGCGGATCATTAGGTGTAATTAAACCAAATTATGTTGATTATAAAACAAATTAGAATGCAATCAATATAAGAATATTTATTTTTAAAAACCATATCAATTTATCACGTATTTAATTAAAAAAAAAAAAAAAAAATGGAAATATATTATTACAAATTTTCTAATAAATATTAATAAGCGTTATTTTTTATATTGAATCCAAAATGTGATTTGAATTAAAATTTCATTCAAATCACAAAAAAAACTAATTTTTGTTTTTCTTTTGCATTAAAATACTTTTATTTATATATAATTAATGTTTTTAGATGTCAGGGTTGTGCCTTAACAGCATATGCAGTATTTTTATTGTACTTTTTTTTATGTTTAAACTGTAGAAATTACTGTGTACTGGCACAGTAATAAATTTTTACTGCAGTTTTAACAATACATCATTTTTCTGCTTCAAAATTTAAAATTTTTGTTCTAATCTAGACTAAAAAAAAAAAAGATGGTTAAACAAGGATGGTTCTTTTTTTGTATTTGAACTAAGTGAAGTGCAATTTTAATTTTATTTTTAAATTTTTAAGTAAACTCAATTAACTTGACTGTAATAATTTATAACAATAAGATAAATAATCTAAATCATTTAATTTAATGAAGTAAATAATACCCAGAAAAATAAAGTGTTTTCTTTTTTCAATAGTTTTTATTTAATAATAGGGTACTCTGAAAATTTTCTTTATTATTTTTGGTATCAAAGAATTTTTCTTTAATTATACTGCCCTACTGCACTTTGGCGAAAAACTGCACTTTTTTCGAAATGTCTACTGCAGAAAATTTGTAATTAAGGCACATCCCTGTTACAAGTTATAAATTTATATTTATAATATTATTCGTTTTTTTTTTTTTGACTCTTAATAAGAAATATTAAAATTAATTAAAAGATAATTCAACCTCAAATTAAAATTTGATTAAAAGTTATTAAATATATAAACAACCTAAATAAATTCAATTAATAAAATAAAACAAATGTTTTTATTTATTTATTTATATCTAGGTACCGTGGTACAACAATGTGCCAGGTAGCTATAACCCCTGTTTCCTGGTAGGAATGTGGGGTGTACGAGATATTATGATATATAAAGTATTTATATATTGTGATATATGAATATTTTTTTTTTGTTTATGTTATAATTATTGTACCCAGCCGGGAATCGAACCCGAGAATAAAACAAATTTTAACTGACAACAGTTCTAAACAAAATTGAAACTATGACTGATGGGTAAATTATTTTTTTGAATCTAATAAAAACATATAGCCTAAAATTATGCAATATTGATTTTAAAAAATTTAAAATTTAATTTTTACATAGGAGATGAATATTTAAGAGGAGATTCGGTAGCCTAGTGGGTAGGCGTGTGGGGTATTAACCGAAGGAGTGTGGGTTCCATCCCTGCACAGGTTGTTAATTTTTTTTCCTTTGCATACCTCCCTTACGACCTAATATAATGTAAATATACAGTATATAATATAACAAAATAAATAATATCAGTATATAATTTAATAATAGTACAAAAACCTATAATGACCTTGGGAGCTGATGGTTCAATAATATTGCATTACATTTATGTATGTAATATTAATATAAATAAATAAATAAATAAAATAAAATGATTATTTAAGCATTAAAAGGTGATTATGAGCATTCAAAACTCCAGAAAATGATTTAATATCAAATATATTTTACCACAATGAAGAGTACATTAAAAAGCGGTTACTTAGGGGTTTCATAGTCTTTGAACACTTCGTCTTTCTATAGATAAAAATGGTTAAATGAAATGGAGTCGCTTTCACCATAGTTGATCGGCACAAGCTGCTTATAAAGAAAAGCCTTCAAGCAATAATTGAAATATACAACAGAAGAACTGCAGATTCAGAGACAAGAAAAATGGAGCGGCTCTAACAGCCGTTCGTAAATTTTTTTAAAAAACTTTTTTTTTTTTTAATTTTTTAATTCAGAAATAAAATTCACAGATAACCGTATTCATAAATAAGATTTTTAATTTAACATAAAAAAGAAATCATTTTTAGAGATTTAAATTTAAAATCACAAAAAGCATTTTTGTTAATTTTTTTTGTACGTTAATTTAACATAAGATTGTAAACACATAACAAAATAAAAGTTTAATAAAAAGAAATAAATTTAACATGGGTATTTTGGGGAACGAGTATTTAAACATATGGTATATTGAACAAGAATTTTCGGGTTTAAAACCTGTACATATCGTAATCATTTTTAATTATAAGATATATTACTGCAAATGTAATTATCCTCCTATCAAATCCTTCTAATATAATATAATATAAATAAAACTAAATAATATTACTATATAAATTATTAAATATGTGTTCAATCTACAATGTAGCCTTAAACCATCGGTAAATTTTAATAATATTGCATAATCCTATTGTTATGCAATATTATGCATAATCCAATGTAATTTGCAATATTCAAATAAAGAAATAAAATAAATTATTTTAGCATTTTGTGGATAATATACAAATTTAAACAAGGTAGAATGTATACCAATGGTTTTTAAAAGGGCACATTTCCAAAAGACAATACAAGCTGTTTAGAATTGTGACATGCACAAAAATTTGAAAATTTAAGAAAGTTTTTGTAATAAGAAGAAATGTGAAAATATGACTTTTCTGGAATTTTGAGGGGCTGTAAGTCCAGAACCTTATATAACTAAGAAAAACCGTTAACGCACGTTAAAATATATTACTGGAGCTTTAATTTTTATGTCATGCCGAAGAAAAATGTATACAGATGCCTAAAAATAGGAAATTTTCAATTTTTCAGCCCTAATAGCTCTTAAACAGGGGCTGATACAAAAAAATGTTTTAAGAAAACTTAAACTAATTCTAAAAGTTCTTTCTTGTCTCAAAATTTCAGGTTCCTATCTAAGGGCGTGTGGGAGTTATGAAAAAAAAATTTCATGCAAAATGTGGTTTTCACATAACGGTAAATGTAAATAGTAAATTACAAAATATTGCGTAATTTTGATATTACCTTATGGAGATAATAAAATTTTCGGTCTTCTTCTTTAGATTGCAAAATTATTATGCAGTACCTGAGAGATATACATCTGAAAATGGGGCTTTATTGCAATTTTGAGAGGATGTAACTCTGGAACCCTATACAACTAATTTTTAGCTAGCTTTAATGTTTGTATCTTGTCGAAGCAAAATGTGTACAGGTGCTTAAGTTACAGGTGTTTAAAAATAGCAAATTTTCAATTTTTGAGCCCTAATAGCTCATAAACAGAGGGTGGTCCAAAAAAAATTTCTGAGCAAACTTATACTAATTCTAAAAGTTCTTTCTGCCCTTAAAATTGCAAGCCCCTATCTGAGAGCATTCTGGAGTTATGAAGGTAGAAAAATCGCAAAATTTGGTTTTCACATAACGGTAAATTTAAATACTAAATTTTAAAAAAATGTATAATTTTGATATTAATTTATAAAGTTAAAAAAAATACCTGTCGAATGGCGTTTTCAGATTAAAAAAATCTTAAACAGAACATGAGATATATGCATTTAAAAATAGGGCAAAGTTTGAGGGGCTGTAGCTCCGTAATGGATGGGGCTACATGAAAAAGTTGTTCCACAAAATTAATTTTTTTATGAGACCTACCCATGGTTAAAATTTTTTTTCCTATCTTTACCGTGTAGAAGTTTTGTAAACAGACGCACGGACGGACGGACAAAGTGAAACTAATAAGCACATTTTTTCAAAATTTTTTTGGAAATGTGCTAAAAACTTTAATATAAAAATAAGCAATGTTCAATAGACAGGTAAAGAAATCTTTGATTTAAGAACTTTATTTGAAAGTTTATTTACATTTTTTATATATTCACAATTTGCAAATTCAGATTACTTTCTGGAAGTCGCTAAGATATTACAATTTTCTTCAAAGTAATATACTTATATATACTTCCAACTACCGTATTATTAAAATTTTGAGGGGTGATAACTTAACTTCCACGGACATAAGTTCCATAGAACTAATGTCCTGTTAAATGGATTTAAGTTCAAATGAACTTATGGCGATTTTTAAATGAACTTAAATTCTATGGAAGCTCTGACCACTTTGTGTTGGAAGCTAAATCTAAAATAAAATTAGCATAAGTTCCGTATACTTTTTTGTTGAAGGTTATGCCTCAAATAAAATGGCCATAGTTCCACTTTTCTAATAATATATATATAAAAAAAATAATTAGAGATGATTTTAGAGTTGGTTGTAAAATCAGCGGTATACTCTTTTCAGAATCCAACTCTAAAACCGCTCCTAATACAGAATCTCGCATATACGGAAATAAATATTCTGCAAAAATGCAATTTCCTGATGTTGAATCTAATTAAAAAATTTATCCTAATTCCGAATTTTGCACATGCATATGTATATATTTATATTCTGGAAAAAGGTTCAATTTTGATTTTGTAGCATTCGGGATTTTTTTCAGTAAAATTTGGATTCGGAATATTTGTTTGGTAAAGTTTTAAAAGTTTCAGAGTATTTGTTAGGTAAAGTTTGGTAAAGTATTATACCCTTGCATATATATAATATATATTATATAAATTATACATTTTAATACATATATAAATATATCCGCTTTTTCCAGAAATTTTACAAATTTAAATATGACTTTATTTCTTTTGATGGAACTTATCACTTAAACAAAATTGTCATAATTACAATAGAACTTATTTCATAGCAAATTCATCATAAGTTTGGAGTATTAATGTTGATCTTACATTTGTTAGTTCCTAAATTATAAACCAAAAACTAAATTAAAGAATTTTAAAGAAGAGAAATCTATAAGTCCTGTTATCTCGGAAACCGTTAGGAATAGACGTCACTTAATACTAAGTTTTTTGCTTGTTTTTATCTTCCCTATCACCCCTTACAAGGATGCCGTTTACTCGTGAAACACTCTATATGTATATATATACACACATATTATATAAATTTTCAAATGTATTTTAAAACTCTTTTATAAAGTCTTATTATAAAGTTATTTAAATATAATATAAATGGACATCATATACAAATATAAATGCAAATAAACTATACTCTATATAATATGCAACAACATACAAATGTATATATATAACATAATAATAACTTTAATTAAATTTCCGAACTTTCGATGGTCACAGATTAAATTAAAATTTCTTCCCACGTATAAACTTTGGATATTAAAATATGAAAAATAAACAGATTAATATTAACATGTTTTTCTACAAAATAAAATAAAACAAAAAATTAAAATTACTAAATGATTTATAAATTGAAAGAGTACAGGTGTACATACAGTGGGTTATAATAAAATAAAATAATAAAAATACGTAAAAAAAATTTGTTTGAAAAAAATTTTAAAAATAATTTTATCAATTTAATATTGCAAAATAAAAAACCGCTGGTAACTATTTTTTCATGTTCACACACTTATACAGATACAGGTACATCTATAGCTACAAATTATTACATTTTGATTATTTGGAATACGATTATATTATTTATTAATAAACATAGGTTCAGAAAAAATATTACTTATATTATATTATAAAAATAACTTTTATTAAACTTACCCAAAATGACTAAAAACTTTACCTTTACCTACATATTAATTCTCCGGAACTATATAACCGGAGACATAGCGCTTTTTAAGAATCGCTTATTATTCGTATCAGACTGAGAGTTACATGAGAAACATTAGGAAGAAGAAGAGAAAAAATCTGAAAGGAAAAAATCATACAGTTCATGAAGAATAGGTATTGCCTCGATGAGACCATCTAAAATTTACATGAGCACAGCAGTTCGCAGAGTCTACATGTAAGGGTAGTTAGTAGTTCTCTTCTGAACAACAACAACAAAGAGTTTTGTAATCGATTATTTTCACTAAACTATTGATTACTGTAGCTATTTTAGAATATTATGGAACACAAATACACATATTAATTTTTGCGCCTATATTATCTTATTACAACAATTATTTAGTAACTAAACTTTTAATAATTAATATAATATTTAGATACTTATTATACTTGTTTTGTTCTCCTTGACATTCCTTTAAGAAGCATAAGCCTTCCACTAAGTCATTTTTTAATCATATTTGCCTAAGCTTCAATTTCTAGAATCATTAAGTTAACTTAGCCGTTGATTATTCGTGAAAAGTGAAATACAATTATTTCCTTTTCTACGCCATCTCTTATCTATTATTAGATAATAATATATCTACTTGAGCTTTAAGCCTAAGATTTTTCAATTATAAAACTGATGACTAAATTTGATTTAGTGGTTTTCAATTGAATTTGAAATTAATATTATTTAAAAAATATAACTTTATCTTTATTGTAACTTATCCTTTGTTCATTATATCAATTCTCTGTTTTAAAGTATTTTTAATGTATTTTTAGAATAATAATTTGTAATGAGCTCTAATACGTATTATTACCTATATAAATTTTATTTAGTGATGCATACTATTTTTATATTATATGAAAAATAAATAAATAAGCAACTAACATTAAAAAGTTTTATATAATAATATGTATTATGTACAATATTTAAAAAAAATTTGCATTATTGTATTTAAACGTATAGAGGAAAAAACTTTTCATTCAAATTATTTATCAAATAATATCAGAGAAATAAAATTAACTAACTGCCAATTTTATTTTTTTTTGGAAAAATGCATTTAAAGCTTAAATTTCATAACAAGCAATAAAAGAGATAAAACTGATACAGTTTTCTTTTTTAATAATTTTATATATAAATTATAAATTCTTTGTTATAACATTTGATTTTTAAAAACTGAAAAATTATTTTGTAGTGCTACCTGCCAACTCCATTTCTATTAATTTTGAATAAAATTCACATTCTAATTAGTACCACCGTACAATCGTTAAATCAGTCTAAACAATTTGTTCATCTTATTACCTAGGGCTGTAACTTTTTCCCCTAATGTAAACCTTTTTTTTAGCACATTTTCATAGAAGTTTTAATAAATATGCTTATTACAGCTCCTCAGGTCGTCTGTATGTTTATCTATTTGCACTTGGATAATTAGCACTGTTTAAAGTAGAACAATTAATTTTGTAGGTAAATCTCAAAAAGAAATAATTTGTTAATCTTCTTTATGAAAGCTCAATTCAAAGTTAAGTTCATTTAATTTCAAAAGTTAATTCATTTTGGATTACAGCTCCTCAAGTTACACTCAGTTTTTTTCAATTCGGCATTAAAATTCGTTGTTATGCGAAATAAAAATTTCTAAATATCTTCCAAACACTTAAAATTAGTTTTATATGGTGTAAGATCTTTGATATAATAAACATATGTTCATTTAGAAAAAATATATTTCCCCCCCATTTAAGAACTATGTATTACAGTTTGGAATTATAGGAAATAATAAACACACTTTTTTAAAAATATAAAAATTCAAGTTTAAGCATTATATTCTACCATGTCTAAAAAGGTTTCCTTAGTTTAGAAATTGCCACTTCATTTATCAATTATTTGTCACAGAAAAAAATTTCAAATTGTGATGCGTACTTCACAAATAATAATATTACTTAATTGATATAATTTATTTCAAATAATTAAAAAAATTTTGACTGTATATCTACTCATCTTCTGTCATTCTCCAATGTCAATGTTGTCAATGCTTTACACTGAAAATTAAATTTTTTTGTAGTTGTTTAGTTTTATTTTTATTTTATAATATTTTATTTATTCTCTTTTAGTCTTTTACTTAAAATTTAAATTGAATTACAAAATTTTCATATAAAATTAATATGGAATACATGTTTCCATATTTTTATGTACTTTAAATTAATTTTTAGTACAAAATTGATTTAACTGATAATTTTATTAAAAATTATTTTAAAAATATTTTTCTTTATAATAAAAATTAAAATTACATTTTCAGAAATATAATTATAAAGTATTAATTAGTAATGAATAGAGTTAATATACGTTTATTTAAATAATATATTCTCTCTTACTTTTAAAACTTAAATTAAATTACAGAATTTACATATAAAATTTTTATGTGCTTTAAATAAATTTTTATAAAAAAAAAAATTATTAATTTAATTTTTTATAAAAAAGTTATTAGTAGAAATTATTAAAAATATCAAAAAAAAATTCAATTTAATATTCTTGTAAATAATATAATTAATTAAAGTTAAAAATACTTTGTTTTTTATTTTTTTTTTTTTGTTATTCTAATTATTATTATGACATACTTTTGAACTAAAAATTAAAAAACAAAATAAGTTTCTGTCAGTTGTCATTTTATCGTCAAATATTTGAGGCTAAAAATATGACTGTCAAATGTCAAACACTTAAAAGCAAACGGCAACATACAATTATTTCTTAGGTCTAATTTCGCAACTAAGGAAAAACTCAACAAACATACGATTGTCATACAAAATAAATGTTATTACTCTTATATTCTCAAATTTACTGTAATGTTTTTTTAACGTATTTATTAGTATATTAGCAAGTATTTATTGCATTTAGCAAGAAAATTGTTACTATATTAATTACTTATGTTAAATACTTTATTTTTATCACTGTTGTTAAATAAAGGTTGTGTAATTTGTTATATGTTTCTCTTTGTTATGTTTTTGTTTTTTTATCCTTTCTTTTATTAGATATAAGCCAAAAAAAAAAAAAGAAGAAATCTTTATACTTTTGATCTTGAAATTTTGAATTTAACAGACCATACACCCCAGGCTTACAGGCCAGGTTAAATGGTTTTTTGTTATTTATCAATACTATAATAAAGAAAACAAAAAAAAATGATTAAAAACTTCACAATAGAAAAAGGATTAAAAGTAGAAAAAATACAGTATTAATAATTTAATATCCAAATTACAGATTTGTGCAAATCATCAATTTAACACAGTAATTATCCAGTTATTTTTTGATTAAGATTTCAATAATTCTGATTTATTCAATAATTAAGTAAACGTAGATCTGTTCGCGTACAAAAAATTTTAATATTTTCGAAAATTTATCCAAATTTTTGCAAAAAAAAGCGTTCGCGTATTTAGAGTTTTTGAGTGTTGAAAAAAAAAAAACTCAAAAAGAAGAGAAATGAGTAACAAATAGACGGCTCTCTTTTTAAAATTATTACAAATAAAATTTCTTTTTGTAAAATTTATAAAAATTTACTGACGTTTATTTTTTGTTGTTGCTTTTTTGACTGTCATTTGTCAAAAAAATAAATAAAGAAAAACGAAAAACGACAGTATGATTTAATAACATTAAATTTTCATCCTAAATATAGTTATTTCATACTTTTAATACTTTTTTTTTACATTTTTGAATTAAAAAAGTTTTTTAAGGGCTTCGGTGGCCTAGTGGGTAAGAGCGTATAAAATATGCTGCAAATACCAGTGTGGGGTCGAATCCCACACACGTCGTAAGAGTTATTCCCCCTTACGACATTTACAATGGCGCCTGAACAGGAAAGGCTGTGTAATTTCCTGTCCACATTTATGTGCAGAGAAATACATTAAAAAACAATAAAATAAAAAAAAAGTTATTTTAATTTCTGTTGTTTAGTTCGTTTTTAAAGTAAGTAAACACAACACAATGAAATTTTATGACATTTATGAAAATCTTGTAAATTGTTGTAAAAAAAAAGCGTTCGCGTACTTTTAAGAAAAATTAGAGCAAGCATTGAGAGAATAAGTGCTAAATGAGAGCATAATGTTTAAAATGAGTAAATTTTTTCAATTATTCTCTCAAATTTCAATTGTCCACTCATTTGTAAATTTTTGCAAATAAAAGTACTCGAACAGACCTAATATCATATGTATAATCAATAAAAAAAATTGACAATTATTACAACTCAACTTCAGTTTCTCCAGAGTGGAGCAGTTGAAAAAATTTAAATGACGTAACTATACATGTTCGTATTTTATTCAAAACATTAAATTAAAAAATTTAGTTAAATTTCTAAGTGGAAATTTATGAACTTTTATATTATTTACTCTGTTTTGAGATATTTGAATCCTCCATAATAAAATTTGTTACTTTCAATACAAAGTTATGATCATATAATGAAATAATATTGTTAATTAACATTTCAGGAGTTAATGCTATTGAAAATCAAGTATAAAATTAAAAAATTTAATTATAAATTATCTGAACTTAAAAATTCATAAAACTAATTAGAACTGATTACCAAATGTAACTTTTGATTGAATAAAACAGATTATAAAAACTTTTTCCAAACCAAATCAAATAAAGCTTGATCAAAATTTAACAAAACAAAACTTTATCAATTTCAATAATTTTATAATTTCAAATAAAACTATTTTAATTTTAGTTACAATTGAAGTTAAATACTATAGATCCGACTTAGGTCCGAGAAGGTCTCGTCTCAAATATTGTCGTACCATATTTACTAAAGTGTCAATTGGCAGTTGTTAAGCTGAGATGGCGTTTACTCTAAAATTTTTGAAGGTTAATTAATATATATGTATGTACATATACAAAATACATATATACATAAATAAAATATCTATATGTATATATATATGTATCTATATGTAAAATATTTTGTTTAATATAAATATCTAATTAATTTTGATCTATGAGTTAAAAAAAAAAATGTTCTTTAAGTTTCCTTTATTGTGTTCTTCTCCTTATTTTTCGTAATATCGTATTCAGATCGTGGTTACATTATAGCTTTAGATATTGATAATATGCATGTATATTATAAAATGATTAATGTTCGCGTCAAGCAATGAATCATTGCCAGCTCTTAATGTTTATGTCTTCGAGTACCGAAAAATTGATATGGTGTTTCCTAAATATTTTCCAAAGTAAACTTCAGTACAATCACATCTTGAAGATCTTAATATTATTCTTATTTACGTTCTCTTCAATATATAATACACTCACCTACAGCACAAAACGCTCAACGCTCTCAACAGTAAATATGAAAGAATTGACTAACCGACTCATTCTTGTTTTTTTACTTATACATATTTCGATTTCTTCTTATTTTTGTCATTCGACTTATTTCTTCAAAATAACTGCTTTAATTTAATATAAAACCCAACTACTATTTAAAATTGCGCAGAACTTCGTATCTCGAGGCTTGCAAAAGATTGAGTTATTTTTTTGTATAGTTAATCTCTATTTTATTCACATTAATTTCTAAGCCATACTTTACAGAGTATTTATCTGAGTTAGTTTTTCCATGTACAGTTCTTTTTTATTTGTAACCAAAATCAGATCGTCTGCATATCTGAGGTAACTTATTTCCTTTCAAAAATGGTTTTCGTAGGCTAGTTAGTAGGCTAAATGATTTCCATATTTTTTGGGCTAAAACTAAATCGATTTGGTTAGTTTGGCTCTATAATACCATGGTATATATAAAGAGCGGGCATGATGTTTAAACATAATATTTATAATTTAAAAATTAGTATCTTCACGTACCTTTTCTATTTCAAATTAAAAGTTTGCCGACTTTTCCTTTAAAGTCCTCAATAACTAAAACAATTCATTTATTTTCCGGTACACTTTTTTTAAAGTATTATTTGCTCGTATATGCTAGCATATAAATTTGTATTATATGGAAGCATATAAGTTTAATACAGAAAGAAATCCTAATAATACTGTCGTTAATAACTTCATATGACTTAAAGTAAGCAGCTATTTTATATTTTGATACTGAAAGCCATGCTACAATTTATGTTTAGCCATACACCAGATCAGATTTTATGGTTTTATATATGAGAATAGCTGACCTTTCCAGTAAGCTTTGGTCCCCTGTATTTCATAACGGTAAAATTTTTCTTCGTGTAACGATAAAATTTTACTCAATCTGATTTAGTTATTATTAATCTAATTAATTATTAAATATAATAAGCAATAGTAAGAAAATATTTCATTTTAAGAATTTAAAATTAAGAAAAAAAGAAATAAATTCAAAGTACATACTATAGAAAGATTTAAAAAATATAAAGAGAAAATAAAATCGATTTTGATCAGACAGTTATTTTTTTTTTTTTTTTTTTATATCTTACGATAAGATTTTGCCTTTTACCTGTGAATCCAGTTTTTGTTTCTCAATAAATTTTACTTCCATACCAACGAACATACTTGTTTTTACAATTTAACATTATATATTATAGCACTAAAACTAATTTTGGATATTAATTTTTTCCCTGCACAAAATTTTTACACATAGATAAGAGTATACGAAATGACAGCACAATAATTTATTCTTGAAGTAAAACGAAAGAAAAATAACACTTTCGAACCCCATTTTCTTAAGAGCAATATTGGTCAATTTAATAAATTTATTTTGAAAGTAAATAAGGTTCTTCTTCTCACTCTTTCTACATACAAAATGCCTACAATCAAAATAATAAAACATATTTTCTTTTTGATTTACTTTTAATGTTTGAAAAAATTTTATATTTTTAAAGAAAAGGGAAAACTTTAAATTCAAGTTCAGAAAAATATATTCAATTCAAACCTAATGAGTATTTATGATAAAGTTATAAAAGTTTCATTTATTTTTAAATATATTGATACTTTCAGTTAACATTGAACTTAAAAAGAAAACTTTTGAAAAACATTCTTTTATTAATATTAAAATTTTTATATTATATATTGGCAAATACTTTTGTTTTACTTAAAAAATAAGATTCAAAATTGTTATAGGATGTTAATATTACTGAAAAATTATTTATAAAAAACAAATTTATGTGGTGTATATCAGTATATAATATATATCTAACATATTTAACTACATTTCTTTTAAAATTTATTTTTCTAAATTTTGTATATTTAAACATTTTTTTCAATTTTAAAGAAACGCCATATAATTAAGACTCCATATAATTTAGAAAAGTATAATGTTAAAGCTTTAATTTTTGTGTTTTACTTTGAAAATATTTTCAACCCCTAATTACTTCCTCAACAGGGTAAGATACAAACAAATTTTCTAAGGTAATTTATGCTAATTCAAAAGTTTTTTCTTCGCTCAAAGTTCTAACTAAAAGCGTAATGAAGTTATAAAGGAAGTAAAACTTGCAAAACTTTGTTTTCATATAACGATACATTTAAATACTGAACTGGAAAAAATTGTACAATTTTGATATTTATTTATAAAGTTAAAAGGGGCCGTGGTGGCTTAGTGGGTGAGTACGTATAAAATAAGCTGTAAACACCGAGGGAGTGTGAGTTCGAATCCAACACACGCCGTAAGAGTTATTCCCCCTTACGACATGTATAGCCACGCCTGAACAGGAAAGGCTGTGATATTTCCTGTCCACATTTATGTGGCAGAGAAATGCATTAAAAAAATAAATAAATAAAGCTAAAAAAATGTCTTGTCGTTTGGCGTTTCTAGTAAAGTGGTAAGTAAGAATCTGAAATATAAACATTTTATAATAGAGCTTTATCAAATTTCCAGGAATGTTTCAGCTCCGTAAAATGTGGGACTACATAAAAAAAATTTTCCACAATATTATTTTTTTCTATGTTAAAATCACTTTGTTCGAACTTCAACGACATAGAAGTTTAATAAGCAAGACGAACGAACAGAATGAAACTAGTTAGTAATTTTTTCAAAAAAAATTTTGAAAAATGTACTATTAAGCATATTATATATATAACCTAAAAACTTAGGCCAATTTGAACATGATCCTAAATATATTATTTGTTTTTATAGATGATTCTATAAGATTTTATAATAAAGTTTACTACAAACGATAAATATGGTCAAAAACCATATTAAAAACTTCATTGTACACATTTTTTAAAAAATTAATATGTATATGTACGAGTACATATATATATATTAAATTCTTAAAATAAAATATGTAGAAAATATTCTTTACAATATCAAACATCTAATCCGTTTTTCAACGATTATATTTTTATATTATATATGCATATGTGTGCATATAGGGGTTTTTAAAAAGATAGCATCTTATTTAATTTTTAAATAAATCTGATCTTGGGGTGTCTTTGATAACAAGCTGCAAAACTATAAAAAATTACAGCATTTTGTTTTAAAATATCATTGTCACCTCAATGTGTCGGTGGTGTCTTTGATTGGAAAGGGGTGACCAATATTCATTAAATATATTATTATACTTACAATATTAAATTCTTCCGTGAAGTACTATGTTTTTCTAGTATAACAAAAATTTTTAGCCGCGTGCGATAATCAAAAAAATATTTTTTTTATTTTAAACATGCGCCGACTCGCCAATATTCTGTCAATAATTCAATACGACTACTCTGGTGTACGTAATACATGTTTACAACAAATGAATCATATAGAATTTGTTTTAAATCAAAGCCTAGTTATTATTTTAAATTTGAAAATATCAATTAAAATCTCCCCTACCGATCAATTTAACCCCGTTTTGCGGTACTAATATTATTTGAAAAATTGACTTTTTTTATTATTCTACAAACAAAAGCATTTTACCATAACTGAAGAACAAAAAGGACCAGAGTAACCAATGAGAGCTTGCTAGAAAAACGAAAAAAAGGAGAAAAAAATTTGTTTATGAAATAGGTACCGTTATATTTAATTTTAAAATTAAATATTGGAAAAAATGCATATTAAAAAAATTTTTTTTTGTTTTAAGCACTCTATACTCAAATAAGACAACCTGTACTAATTTTAAGTATATCATCTTAAGGGTTGTTTATAGACCTATGTTTTGGGACTACAACGGTTTTATAAATCTAACATTTTTTGCAATATTTTTCGTTATTTTAGCATGTAAAGTATAAAATTGCATTTTTTATTAAAATTGTTGTTTCAATTTCGAATTTCTAACCTCCGATAAGTCTATTTACTAAGCTGTATCACACCGTTAGAAAGGGTTTCACCCTATATTATTTTTATACCTTTCTAACAGTATTAGAAAAACTACTACTATTATACTACAGTATTAGAAAAAAAACCTATAAAATAATTTGTTAGTGTATAAATAAAAATAACCATATAATATATATTATTTTAATCGTATACAATCAACTTAAGGAAATATTTTTCTATAAGAAAAAAAATCTTTTTTTTTTTAATTTGGACCAGATATTAAGAAAAAAAATTATAAATGAAATAATTATGTTTCAAAGAATGAATGCGTGAGAAGTTATGATTATTTACATTTATAGCAAACAAGAAAACAATTTTTATAGGTGAGTCTCAAAATCTACAAAAAAAGAAAACTATAAAAAAAATTCCACAATTATATTTTAAACACTTAGTTGTTGATATTGTATGTAAAAATAATAAGGAAGGCCATTAGGTTCAATAATTTATGTATAGCGGGGACTGTTTTAGATTCTTTAATTTACAAATACATATAAATAAAATAAAAATAATTAGGAAAAATTTATGGATTTTTTTTATGCATTTTTTTTTTTTGTGGACTCTGGCTTTTGGGTTTTTATTTATAGATTTTCCGTATATGAATTTGGTCACCAACACATTTTTATACTTTAATAATTACACATTTCACCATTACACGGTCACCAACACATTTTTATACTTTAATAACATAAAATATTATATATTTTTTTTTTTTCTTGCCATCCAATGAGGAGTATAGGGCATCCACTAAGTCATTTATTATTCATATTTGACTAAGCAGTATCGCGAATCATTAATTTCACTAAGCCGTTGATTACTCGGTTGTAGCTATTATACAAGACTAAAACCAACTAAAACATTTCTTTTATTTCTACGCCATCTATTATATCTTATACAAGAATTATGGTTTATTATTATTTTATTATATAGCTATTACAATATGATATTAATTATAATTTATAGGACATATATATACTTATTTTTTAATTTAATCATATTTTAATATTGAGGCTAAAACTAGAAAAAAAATTAATCATTTCAAACTAGAAAAAAAAAAATCATTAAAAGATTCGTACTACTATTTTGTTTTATTTTGTTTTACAATATTAATTGCTGCATAACTTTTGAGTCATGCAAAAGAAACTAAAAAGAAACTAATTTATACTCTTGTCTTGCTTTCAAAAATTATTTTTCAAAACTAATTCTTTAATAATTATTTTTTAAAAAATATAAAAATAGCTCTAATTTAAAAAGTTTAGTTTATGAAACTTTTAAGAATAAGCTTTTAACTAAACTAAATTAGTTCCCATTCAATTTCATTCAAACCACGATTCAAATTGACGTTCCCAACAATTTCTCATCCATTATATGTACATATATTTAGTAGCTAAATTCATAGAAATTTAAATAGGTATAAAACAAAATATGTGAAATATACAATTGAATGTGAAAACAAATTATAATAATATGAAAAAATAAAATAATAATAATGCATGAATCAAATAAACTGATCATATATTGTCTTAAGTATGACAGGACTATATGTACTATCAAAATAATTTTATATAAATTATATAATATTCAAATTTGGATTGAAATAAAAATTCTGAAAATTTAGAGGAGTTTGAATTATAAAAAAGTTGTATTTAAAACCTATAGCCAACCTAACCGAACACTTAAATGAGGTGTCCACCAAAAAACTGGTTTTATCTTATTACTTATTTTATAATAACAAAATTATACATTTATAACCCCAAATAAAAATACATGAATATAATATAAGTATTAACATGAATGTAAGTACATATACATATTATATCTGTTAATAATTTATATAACAATAATAAGAATGGGCATGTACATTAAAAAATAATTATATATACATACATATTATAATAAAACCTTTTAATATTTTGTTCTGTTCTGAATAGTTTACTGTCAAGGCCGGAATTGAAATTTAACAGTAGACACAATTTATTAATTGCCCATTCATTCGTTCATCAAGTAAAATTGACAATTAAAATGTTTTCTTCCTGAATCGTTAGGATATAATTTTTATGTATATAACTATAAATATCAAAACAAAGAAATATAAATGTGTATATAATATTATATATATTTACATAATTTAGAATTTTATTTTAATAATATGATACATACATACATATTATATACGTAAAAAAAAATTTTATACAATGTTATATAAGTTATATGGTTATATATAATAGAAAAAATATAAAGTACATATTATACAAAGTACATACATTCATACGTATTATGCATTTATTTAGAATAGATTTTTGTATAACAAAATATGTTTTTATATAATATGTAACCGATTGATGTAATTTGTGCTGGTATTCCATTGTTAGTTGTTGGTTGAATTGGTTTATGCGAATGGTTCATTTTAACGGTAATAGTGGTGGTAATGGTCATTTTATAATAATTATAATACACTAGGATATATAAGAGAAATATTTAATTAATTCTATTCTACGTAACATTTTATATTTTATTTTTTCTTGTCTCCATATTTTTGTGTTTTATTTTGTTTTATTTTTTATTTTTTGTCATAGGCTATATGTGATTTGGATAATTATGCTTGAGGCTGCGGGCATTTCAGATTTGAATTACATATTATAATAAAATAAATTATAATGATGGTGGTTTAAAAATATTTATAATGATGCTTCTTTTTTTTTTTTTAGTAAAAAGTTTCCTTTTTGCTTAATTTTCTTTTTTTCTATATTAGAAATAGAAATTATTATTGTTAAGGTCAATATTCTTATTTAAAAGTTTTATTCTACGACAAATGAATTTAAATTTAAATCTATATTCTTTTTATATAACACTAGATTTACTAAATCAGTTATTTTGATAAAAAAAAATTTGTTAGAAATTTATTTGTATACGTACCATTTTTTACCAACACGAATTATTTTAGATAGATATACCTATATTGTTAAATGGAATATACGGAATGTATGTGTTGAATGAAGTAAAAAAGTAAAATTATAGAAAATGTCTTAATCTAAAAACTTATACATATACATAACATAATTTTTTCTCAAATTTGCATTTCAATCCACATCTTATTTGGACAGCTACAATTTAAAAATAAGAAAATTTAATAATAAAATATATTTTTAACAATAAGCTAAAAGTCATCTTACCAGGGTATTGGTAAAAAGCATCAATCATCCTGATATACGTCGCTAGAGACACCAGCGTGGGGGTAAAAAAAAAAGTAAAATAAAATTTTTGAATTGTTCTCATATTGCTATTCTATATAATATATATATATATACTTATTTTTACATACTACAGAACTTAATGAAAAACAGAATAATGAAAAAAACATAAATTAAACAATTAACAAATGTTTATAAATTCATCACTTTCTCATTTGAACAAATATTAATTATTGTCATCATTTGCATAGATTTCATGGTGATTAAATCGAATCGAAACCAATTACATTTT
This sequence comes from Poecilobothrus nobilitatus, assembly GCA_947095535.1. NCBI lineage: Eukaryota > Metazoa > Arthropoda > Insecta > Diptera > Dolichopodidae > Poecilobothrus > Poecilobothrus nobilitatus. The sequence goes on along the minus strand of OX352772.1, from coordinate 318,613,874 downwards.
TTAGCCTTTTAAATTTACTTAGAACGTTGCGTATAATTAATTAATTATCTTTTCTTTCCGTGTAGAAGCATAAGGCTACGATAGGTTCTGTTTTCAAGTCATTATTAGTGTAAAATATTTGTTTTTTACTTTGATAGCAATGGCCATCCTCTTCTCTTCAATTATCAAAGAAGTGAAGGTTATTGCTATCTTAAAATTTACCGTAACCGGCCCATTCGTCTAAAACAATTCAACTAACAACAATTTGACTAAAACTCAATTCGACTGAAACAATTCAACTAAGACAATTTGACTAAAAACAATTAAACTAGATAGCAATTAAACTTTTAAATTGCTATATATTTTTAAACATTTTTCTTTTTTAAAACTAAAAATTCAACTTTGAAATTGCAAATTTTTTTTAATCATTTAGTTTTGTGACACTGAGATTTATTCTGAACAATTTAAATAAAAAAATTTATAAATAAAAAAATTGTATAGCAATAACTTATCCCTATCGATTTTATTAAAATGGAATACAAAATTTTAAAAACAGGAAAAGACAAAGAAAAAGACATAATTTTAGATGGATTCATTTTTTACAAAAATGCTGAAAGTTCCAGCACAAAAACATATTGGAGATAATCTACTAATGACAATTTAACTAAAGCAATTCAAAGTTTGTAGATGAGCCGACTTGCGTAGTGGGAATTCAATTGAATTGCTTTAGTTAAATAGTCATTAGTTGAATTGTCTTTGTTGAATTGCGTTTTAGTCGAATTGTTGTTTAGTCAAATAGGCCGGGAATCAAAATTTACATATCTTAAAATAACATATAAATAAATAAATAAATATATATATATATATATATATATATATATATATATATATGTATTATGTATATAATATTTTTTTATTATACAATGTTTGTTATAAATGCATTTTTTTAACAAAATAATACGTCTGTTTTTAACAAAATAATAAGTCAAAATAATAAATCAAAAACTTTCAAAGTTTTTTTTCAAATTTTGAACTTAACAAGAAAGAAATTAAATATAAATTTATAAATTGTAAATGAAACTTTTAAATTACACAGGTATTAGTAATTTTTTTATTGATTTTTAAAATATTTTTGTAAATTTTAATACCCTTTATAATATTTTTTTTTTTTTGCAACTATTTATTTTTCAAATCATTACAAAACTTTTTAAAATTTTTTAAAACAATTTATTATTTTCAAGTCATTGTTGAATTGGATTCAAAGATATTTTCTTATTTAACTCCATATACATATAACTCCATATACATATAACTCCATATACATATTAAATATAATAAATCTTTATTTTATGGATATAACAAGAAATTAATATACTATGAAAATTTATTGTATTCAGTTTACAAGAAAATAAAAAAAATAATAAAAACCGACCTCCAGAAAAAAAACAAAAACACATTTAGAATAAACTGACAAAAAATATACAAAAAAAAAAAAAAAAAACATTATCATAAAAAACTGAAAAATTTTCTTGTAGATATATCTGCAAAATAATATAATAAGACCGTCATACCTTTTGACCTATTAGAATTTAGCATACAATTTGTCATTGTGTCAAAGCTTGCTTTTATCATAACATGAACATCCCAATTATGTAATACTAAATTAAACATAAAATATCTTTGAATACAATTAAAGCTACTTCAGTATTTTTTTTTTTATATCAAATGTAGAATTTGAAAGAAAATTTTCATATCAGATTGACATATCAGACTTCTAATACAAATGTTTAACAAATTATAATACATATTATATATACATACATACACATATAGATATATATATTTATATGTATATATATTATATATTATTAAGTAAAAAATAAACACTTTGTCACCATTGAGAAATTTGGGCATTTAAATAGCTTCTTTTTTTTTTTTTTTTTCCTTATCTTTAAAACATTTTTTTCTCTTCTTGACTCTTTTTTTGTTTCTTTTTTTTTTTTTGTTTTTGTATTTTATTCTGCTCTATGATCCTATTTGAAAATCAGAATCATTTTATCAGGGCACATCTTCATTTATTTTATTTTTTATTAGTTTTCTTTTCATGCTATTTGATTTGAATTTTCTATTTTTATTTTTTTTTTTATATTATTTTTATTTCTACTTTTTAATTTTGGTTTTTATTTTGGTCCTGTCTCTAAATTTGTCAAAAAATTCGAAGAATATTATTTTCTTGTTAGGCATATATTAACAAATACAATATAATATAATCTATATAAATACATAGTATATTTATGTATATAAGCATATAATATACATTAGATTTTATTATAAGGATAAATAGGATCAATACTGATAGATAATGAAAAAAAAAAAGTAATATTATTTAGACAACTCTATATATTATAACTTCAATCTAATATAAAATATTGATATTCAATATAGGAATGGTGTTAGGTTTTAGATTTAATATATGATGTAAAAAATATATATACATAATATAATATGTATATGTATATGAATATACATTTTATTTTAAAGAGTTATAACCAAATTTATTAAGTTATTTTAACTAGATTTGGAACATTATTATGTATATGTTAAATAAAGATTTATTTTAACCTATAAGATCAATCATACTATATGTATATATAAAATAAATTAATAATATAGAAAAAAATATAAAATATAAAATATATACATATATGTAGATGAATATATATATTTTTTTTTTAAATGGATATATTTATTTATTAAAATTTACTTAATGGTATATATTATAATAGATATATTACATATTGTTTTTTTTTTTTTCTTTTTTTTTAAATTTTTTTTTACTTAAGCTATGAGTACGTTTTTTCTTTTAACTGTGGTACAAAGAAAACTTATGGCGTTTTGGTATGAAACATCACAGTTAGTTCCTAATTTATTTAACAAAGAAAATTAAAAGATATGTACATATTATATATATATATAAATATATATAATTATATAAATAGAATATTGTTGAAGTAAGCCAGTTGTATTTATGTAAGTATATTTTATAACTTTATTTATTAAAATAAAATTTTATCTTTCAACCATGATGAATAGCTGAACCAATTACATAAATTATGTCTGATATGCGAGATAATATAAGAATAATATAGTTTATCAGCAGTTTGTTTATTTAGTATGTATAATTCTGCTTCTTTTGAAAGCACCCAGCAGACGCACAATTTTTTTACTAATCTATTAATATGGTCTTCCCACTTCAACTTTTCATCAATTACAACCAGAAGGTATTTATATGAGCTAACTCTTTCAATTTTAATCTTATTTACCAAAAGTTTTTGATTTATATCAATTTTATTTCTTATTTTATATACTATATATTTTGTTTTTTCCCCATTTATTGTTAATTTGTTATCTCTAAGCCTATTTTCAAATGTCCCCAAATCTGTATTTACAAAACTTTCAAGTTCTTCACAAGATCGGGCATTGTAAATAAGAAGAGGATCATCAGTAAAGATCTTATAGTCAGCTCGCAAATTCGCATTGTACTGATACTTGAAGAACACCAATATTTATATAATTCTCATTACTAAAAACTCCATTAATTTTTGTAATAGTTTTCCTATTATTAAGATGTGAGTTGAGTAAATTATTAGCTGTTACCCCTTATTCCAATTTCGTGTAACCTGTTAAGTAAAATATTATATGAAATATTTATGTATTTGATCTATTGGTTTAAGAAAAATAAACTGTTCAACGAATCAGTTATTTTTTATTGTGTATTTTTAAGCATCAACAAGTGTGTCTTCTAGTTTGCTTTCAATTAAACTGAAGTAACAATTGAAGAAATTAGCAATTTCAAAGCTATCACATATCCTAATTAATTCCATTAATATTTATTTCTTTGATAACCTTGCTAGGCTCCGATTATTGTTTCAAGATGTGATTATTTAGTACTTTCCAAATTTTCCTTTGATTACCCCTAGCTAATTGTAATTTATTATTAAAATAATCTTGTTTAGCTTTAGTTATTTCATACATTACCTTGTTTTTTGCATTTTTAAATCTGTCTTTAATTTATATATTATTAAACTGCTTTTTCAATTTTTTAAACAAGTTATTCCTCTTTTTGATTATAATCAATAATTCGTTAGTCATCCAAAGATTGTTATTTCTTACTCTGCTGTGCGTTTTAATTGTAGAATTCACCTTTGCTTTTTCCAATATTTTAATACGGTCGTCCACACAATCACATTTATTTGTTTCAAGTAGCTTTTTTACATTCTCTTTGATTTCTTAAAATTTGTGGCTCAACTTTTTTTAAAACTTTATTTAATTTGACACAAATAGCGTTCTGATGTAAATTTACTATATCATAAAGCTTAATATCAAGATCAAACTTTTCTAGCTCTGACAGAATAAGATCAATGATCGTAACTTTTCAAAACAATATTAATAAGATTTTCAATTAGATTGATTAATACTTTATTTATAATTAAAATTTTATTTGTATAATATAGATTTTATATAAATGACTTATTTTATAAAAGAAAAAAAAACAAGGTAGAATGTAAACCAACGGTTTTTAAAAGCGCACATTTCCAAACTCAATACAAACTGTTTAGAATTTTGACTTGGACAAAAATTTGAAAATTTCATGTAATAACAAAATATGTGAAAATAGGGCTTTTTTGCAATTTTGAGGGGCTGTAACTCCGGAATCCTATATAAATAAGAAAAACCGTTAACACGCGTAAAAATATATTATTCAACCTTTAATTTTCATGCCTCGCCGAAGAAAAGTTTTTACAGGTGCCTAAGTTACAGGTGTCTAAAAATAGCAAATTTTCAATTTTTGAGGCCTAATAACTCTTAAAGAGGGGGTGCTACCAAAAAATTTTCTGAGGAAACTTATACTTATAAAAGTTCTTTCTTGTCTCAAAATTTCAGGTTTCTATCTAAAGGCGTGCCGGAGTTATGAAAAAAGAAATTTCATGCAAAATATGGTTTTCACATAACGGTAAATTTAAATAGTAAATTACAAAATATTGCATAATTTTGATATTGTTTTATATAGATAATAAAATTTTCGATCTTCTGACGGTTTTAGATTGCAAAACTATTATGCAAGGCCTGAGATATATACATCTGAAAATGGGACTTTTTCGCAATTTTGAAGAGCTGCAACTTTGGAACCCTTTACAACTAAAACAAACCTTTAACACACATTAAAATATATTACTCTAGCTTTAAATTTTATATCTTGCAGAAGTAAAATGTGTACAGGTTCCTAAGTTACAGGTGTTTAAAAATAGCAAATTTTCAATTTTTAAGCCCTCATATCTCATAAACAGGGGGTGGTCCAAAAAAATTTTCTGAGCAAACTTATACTAATTCTAAAAGTTCTTTCTTGTCTCAAAATTTCAAAATCTCTATCTAAAAGCGTGCCGGAGTTATGAAAGTAGAAAAATCATGCAAAATTTGGTTTTTACATAACGGTAAATTTAAATACTAAATTTAAAAAAATTGTATAATTTTGATATTAATTTACAAAGATAAAAGAAATACCTGTCGAATGACGTTTTCAAATTGAAAAAATCTTAAGCAGAACATAAGATATATGCATTTAAAAATAGGGCTTTTTCAAAGTTTGAGGGGGTGTAGCTCCGTAATGGGAGGGGCTACATGAAAAAGTTGTTCCACAAAAGTATTTTTTTTATGAGACCTACCCATGGTTAAAATTTTTTTTCTCTATCTTTAACGGTGTAGAAGTTTTGTAAACAGACGGACGGACGGACGGACGGACCGACAGAGTGAAACTAATAAGCACATTTTTTCAAAATTTTTTGGAAATGTGCTAAAAACCATATATACATATAGCATATTATGTATGTTAATGCTTTAATATACATATAGCATTAACATACATATATCAATAACTATTCTTAAAAATATTTAGTATCAATTTGCTATAAACTTATTTTTTATTTTAGAATTTATTATCTTTACAAAAAAAAAATTATATTAAATTGTTTTCAAAATAATTTAATAATAATTTATTTTAGAGGGTTGTCAAGCTCGGGTTATTAAATCGTACACTTTTACTTTTGATTTTAATCTTTATTTTGGGTGTGGTTTGAATTAACGTCCGCGTCCGATTGTAATGAAATTTATTATAGTGGCACTTGGTAACGTCACCAACATTTCATAGAAGACAACTTTGACCGACAAGGTGACTTGAAGCTCAAATTGATTATTTGAAAATGTGCCTCTTATTTTGTACTATTTTACATTAACAGTTATATTTTTCGTCTACGATAGTATACAGGAAGCATTTTCTACATAATTGTAGATCATAATATAGCCTTAGAGGGTGTTTGGCATCGTGCTCTAAGGCTATAAGGGACAAAATCACATTCACACAGTATATTATTCATATAAGACAAAGATTTTTGTTTCTTAAATCATTATTTCATTATACACAGTCACTAAAACTTTTATTATATAGATGGCAGCAGATTTAAATCACTTGTTCTTTGATTGATTTTCATTCTATTTACTCTTTGATTTGAAACTTGAACAAATTCCTAATTTTCATATTAAAACTTCGTCTATTAAAAAAAATTGTCTCGAAAACCTTTTAATATGTTTAGTATTAATACCAACAAAAGAAAAAGTTTGTCCGTCAACTTTATTTGTAACAGGTACGTAGTGATGCGTTGAAGCAGGAGAACTTTTTGCCCAAATTATAAGATAGAGAAGTAGGTAAGTAATGTTTATTAAAAATATTCAATTATATTATTTTATTTTTAACATTTATAAATAGCAGGGATTAACAAATATACTAGCAGGGATCTTCGGGGTTCCCCGCAGTATTTTGTTGGTTTTATGAAATAAAAATTATTAAGTTTTGGTTTCACGTTAATTTAGTTTTTTTAGAAATAAAATATAGATACATAATAAATAAAAAAAAAACTTAAAAAAAACGATAATATTTTAAATTGCATCTCGTTTATCATAATTAGATCATAAGATCGACAACTTATTTATCATCATTATCATCATTAGGTCGGTAACAATACTGGATATAATAAAAGTTCGATTTGGATAATTGTTATACCCAATTATTTGTTTTTTGATTTTTTACTATGGTGCATATAAAATGGGTGCGGCCATAGAATAACACTGCCGGTTTAATGCATTAAGCAAGTTAAGCATCGCTTAAGGGCGCCTCTCAAAAGGTACACAAAAAAATTTCAAATTAATAAAAAAAAAATTTAAAAAAAAAATTTAGAAAAAACTTACACTCTAAAAACAATTTTTTTTATACTTCACAATATTATACTCGTAATATTATGGTACTATGCATTATAACTTTATTATACCCTATACACCTAAAGTATACACATGTATATACATTCTGAATCAGGATCACCTTCTGAGTCGATTTAGCGATGTCCGTCCGTCCGTCCGTCCGTACGCACGATAACTCAAAAAATAATAATGCTATCTTGATGAAATTTATACTGTAGGCTAACAATGACTAAGAAAAGACGGGTATTGTAAATGGGCGAAATCGGACCATGGGTTCGGGTACCTCGCACACAACTCCCAAAACCGAATAAGCATATATTCGAAATTAATAAAGATAGAAACATGAAATTTGATATAAGAGTATTCTACACTATTCTGATGATGTCTCTAAAATTTAAGATGAATTGGAGTGGTGGTCCGGGTACCTTCACACACTTCCCAAGACCTAACAAGCATACGTCCGAATTTAATAAAGATAGAAACCAGAAATTTTAAACAAAGGTTGTAAAAGCATTTATTTTTTTTAGCTTATATTAAATACCTAACTAAAATAACTCATGGATTTTAAATTTAATTTGAATTTTTTATGTGTAGGGTATAAATAAGTCGGTTGCATCCACTTACTGTTACATTTACTTGTTTTTATATATATATATCAAAAAAATCAAACTTCATAGTAATCATACCTATATAAAAATTATAGCTTTACATATTATTTTGTTTTTGTAGTATAATAGAACGAAGTACCAAAGTAGCAAAACTATAAAAATCATAAGAATAGTATATACGAGTAACTAATCAGTAAACAAATATAAAAATTATAGCTATCTATACTATTTTATTTTTCTATATAGTATATAAACTAACACTAGTGTAGAAATAGAACCATACACATAGAACGAAATAAAAAAGCAACAAAAATGTAAAAATCGTAATTCATAAGAATAGTTTTGTATTAGAATAATTTTTTTTTTTCAGAGATTTTTTTTAAAAATTTTTTTAAGAGTTATACTTCTTGTTGATAAATTAAATATTCTTTGATTATTATATTAACTAGCAGAGTACCCGGCGTTAATTTACAGATGTTTGTAGTTAATATTTTACATAATTTTTATTACATTTAATTACATTTCATTCAATTATTTTTAGCAAATTGAATAAACAGAGCGAAGAATTAGGGAGAATTCATTTACAAAAAATTTTTAAAGAAATCAGTAATCTATTGAGTATACTATTAGGGCGAAGTGAGTTTCCACAATATATTATTCGCTAATACCGAAACATAAAATTGCTTTTCAATTATAAAAAACCATATTGTAATACATTTTTTTTCATAAGTAATGCCACTTCATGTTTTTATGAATTATCCTGTTAAGCATATTTTGAAAAATTTCACTCTTAAAAGTTTCACTCTGTCATTGTTTAATAAAGAGCAATGAAATATTAACCATGCATAAGTCTCTTAAAAGAGCAATGTTGTAGAACAACTTTTTTATGCACCCTCACCGTTTCTACAGCATCTACAGCTCTTCAAATTTTGGAAAAAAGGGTTTGAATGAAAAGGGTTAATGTATGGTAACCAAATCAACTCAAGCTTCTGTGGTAAAGAACTACACTTTTGCAAATTTCCAACTCAATTGATCAAATCGTTTAAGTGCGACAACAAAGAAGTTAAAAAACTTCATAGGGTTCTGGTTATAACGGATAACGGATAAATGGATCGTAACCAAATAAACTGAGTGAACTTCTGGGGTGAAGAGCTACACTTTTGTAAGTTTTTAACTCAATTGGTCAAACCGTTTAAGCGCGACAACAAAGTAAATTAAAAAACTCAGTTCTGGTACCGAAACGGGTAAATGGATCGTAACCAAATTAACCAACTTAACTTTTCTAAAGAACTAAAGAGCTAAAGAACAACAATTTTACGAATTTTCAAATCAATTGATTAAACCCGTTTAAGCAGGAGAACAAAAAAATTAATGAACTTCGTTTGGCTCTCGTGTCCAAACGTGTTACCAGAGCTTCATAAAAATTTGTCACGGACTTTTTTTTAGACCATAAAACCACCATACAAAATTGGACATAATTTAGAAACAAAAAATATTTGGAAGCGCGCGGGTCTAATCCGGGTAACAAATTGTGAACCAAATTTCTTCGGTACACCCCTAAAACTAAGAAGAACATTTTTGCAAATTTTCAGCTCAATCAGTCAAACCGTTTAGGGAGGACAACAAAAAAACCAAAACGCTCTCATGCCGTAATGTATTAATGAATCGAAACGCGATATAGCCTATAACTTCTTCCGGGGTCGTAGAAATGTTCCTGCAAAATTTGCTTGTAATCGGACCGGTGGTTTTTACGTGAATCGGGCACAAGCAAGCGAACAGAATTTCTTCCTTATTTATTAGATTATTCAAATAGTAATATTTTGGTTAGTTAGTTAGTATCGTTAGTATAAGTATTAGGTTCTTAATAAACGTTTTTGATTCAAATATTCACCGAATCAAACCTTTTATATATCAAATGTAATTCAACATCAAGGATTGGTCGCAAAAATAATAATAACAAATAACAATAATCTATCTTATATTTTTTTAAGCTAAATTTATTAAATTATATAGAATATAAGCTAAATTTATTAAATTATATAGAATATAATTTAATAAATTTAGCGCACGCTTATATAAAAAAAAATAATGGCGTACCAATCAAAATGGAGTCTAAGAAAAAATTATCTGGTGCTGAAAATAGAAAAAGAAAAGTAGCAAAGCAATTGAAAGATGAAAAGCTAAAAGGACAACTTCATAAATTTTTTAAATCAAATAGAGAAACAGCCCTATTTCATTATGCGAAAATGTTCAAAATGATTCTAATGACAGCCTAAATATTATGAGTATCCAATCGATCGTGTCAACTTCAACTGCAAATACTTCAAATTTTAATATTAGTGATCCCGCAACTTGGTCTGAAATTGTTGGGGATAATTGTTCAAAAATTATTATCGAACAAGGCCCAATGCAAATAAAAAATATAAACTATCCACGTGATAACAACGGTCGCAATTTCAGTGATGCTTATTACAAACGTATGTTACAAAATAATAAAATTTTGCCCAGAGTATGGCTTGTTTATTCTGAATCAGTGAATCGTGTTTTCTGTTTTTGATGCAAAATATGTATTTGAAAACAATAAAAATAACAAATTGATTGCGAAAGGGTATTATGAAGGCTTTCTGTGCATGAAATAAATAATTTGCATTCAAAATATTTTATACAATGGATGGAGCAATTTACAACAATTGATTTTGAAATTGAGAAAGCTTATAACATGGAAAAGGGGCATTGGTGTGATGTGTTAGTAAGAATTGTAGAAATTATAAAATATCTTGCTGGGCAGTGTTTGACTCTTCGTGGCTCATCTGATATTATATACAACAGAAATAATGGCACTTTTTTAAAACTAGTTGTGCTGTTCAAAATTTGATCTCCTTTTAGCCAAACATCTAGCTAAAATTGAAAAAAATGATAAAAAAAATATTCATTATTTCGGTAAAAATATTGAAAATCAAGTCATATTATTTATTGATTTCCGAGCAAATTTTACGTAATATTACACAAAAGATAATTAATGCCAAATATTTTTCTATTATATTAGATTGTACCCCGTATATTAGTCATACTGAACAGTCGACGTGTATTGCGAGATTTGTTCACAAAGAAAATAATAATATCGGAACAATTGAAGAACATTTTCTAGGCTTTGTAGAAGTGTCTAACTCCACTGAAAAAGGCTTCTCAGAATATCTCATTAAAAAATTAAAGGATTTAGATTTAAATATAAATGATTTACATGGACAAGGGTATGATAACGGGGCGAATGTGAAAGGAAAGTAAAGTGGGGTGCCAAAAATTATATTGAATATAAACTCGTGCATTTTTTCTTCCTTGTGCAGCACATACTCTCAATTTAGTAGTGAATGATGCTGCTAAGCTAACTGCAAAACAGTAAATTTTTTTGGAATTATTCAAGAAATATATAATTTTTTTAGTAGTTCGACTAAACGCTGGGATGTATTGAAAGAGTTTACACTAAATATATTTTCTTAAATAAATTATCAACCTACAAAAATGTACACAAAAAATTATATGTATAATATAATTATATGTAAATATGTATTTACAAAAAGAAAATTGCATTTTATTTTAAATTTAAAATTTAAACAGGATTTCACTTTTATTTTTGTACTCGGCGAAAGCTTAAGACGAAAGTTTTGTGAAATATTTATATGTTTCTATCGCCCCTCGTTTAGGAGGTGTAAGGGGTCAAAAACTTAAAATTCTATATTTTTAAGCACCTGTAACTTGGGCATCTGACCAAATTTTTTTGAAGTAATATACAAAAATTAAAGCTCCAACATTTATTTTTGTTTGTGTTAATAATACAGGCCTTAAAATTGACAAAAATGTGACTTGATTTTTCCCAATTTTTCTAACAAATTATTTAACGATTTCGTTTACATTATGTATTATTATAAATTTATTTTATTCAAAATAACTACTAAATATTTATGTCCTCTTTACAATAAAATAATTTTGGAAATGCACTTTTTTGAAAACTTGGTTTTTATTTTAAAGTTAGTTTTGTTTATTTTAATAAAAAATTTAAATCAGAAATATTTAAAAATTGTTTTATTTTTTGTTACGTTATTCCTCTTGGGGGGGGAGAGATCCTTGGAATTTGTTACGATCTGTTACTAGGAAGATGGGATGGGTTAAAAAGCGGCAAAAAGAGCTTTACGTAATTTGTGAACAGCCCCTTAGCCGATACTAGATGGAAAGCGAGAATCGATACTATTCGACCAATTCTACATAAAATTGGTGAGATTTTAGACGCTGTGGTTGAAATTTATGAAATTAAAAACATAGACAATAACACAAAATTTCAATCAAAAGCCCTCGCTTTTAAAGTTAAAGATTTTGAATTTGTATGTTCAATAATAATCTGTCATGACATTTTGTAAATAAATGTAATAACTAAAATGCTACAAAATGTTAATCAAAATTTAAATAGTGCTATAAATGCATTAAAAAATTTACAAATATAGGTTAAAGAACACGATCTAATGAAAATTTTGAAGTTGTTCTTGAAACTGCAAAAATACTTGCTTCAGATTTAGAAATATGTCCAAATTTTAAAGAAAATACTTTACGAAGACGTAAAAAGCGGTTATTTGAATTCGAAAGCCCGGATGAACCACCGATGCGAAAATTAAATTTAAAGTTACTTTTTTCTTCACAATCCTGGACATTGTAATTCCCACCTTAGAAGAGAGATTTGATCTTCTAACAAATCATAATAATATTTTTAAGTTTTTATATATTTTCAAAGGTATTTAAAAATTGGATATACACATTAAAAAAACATTGCATTGATTTAGAAATTATGCTGACGGATGGAGAAGAAAAAGATATTTCAGCAATTGAACTCTTAAATAAATTAAAAATATTGAAGGAATATATGAAAAATTCAAATGAGGACAGTGCACTAGATTTATTGAATTATATAAATACAAATAAACTGGAATCTGTTTTTCCTATTAAAAATTATTAAAAATTATTTACGATCGACAATCACTGAAGAAAAACTGAATGGGTTAGCTATGATATCAATTGAACATGATATATGTGCGGAAATAATTTCTTCATAAGCTGCACTGCAAAGATGAGGATTTGAATGAAAATATTATTTGAAAATTTCTGCAACCTACTTTTTCTCGAAAGAGTCAGTTCACTTAAAGAATAATAGAAAAAAAAGCAAACTAATAACCGAAATAGGTTAGTAGAGCCAGTGCAAGTCCATAAAAAACATACTATTAATTGAACCATTAAATAAAATTACAAAAGTAATTCAATTTTTAAAAAGATTGAAGCATGAATAAAGTATTGACAGACATTACACTAGTGCTCTTCTGGTCGAAGTTATAAGTCAAATATTATTAAAATAATAAGTCAAATATAAATCAAATATTTAAAATTAAGGGCTTATAAGTCAAATATAAAAAAATAACCGTATAGCGTAACATTTTTTAACACAAATGATTTCCCTTTTCTTTTCTTGTATTTTGAGTATACAATTTACTGTTCTAGCTTAAAAACTTTGCAAATTTTAAATCAAAAACCACACGTTATGAAAAAAAGAGTAAGTTCTGTCGATATTGTAGAAAGCTGGCTTAATAAGTTTTTCTATACTAATTTTATATTAATCTTATTTAAAACCGTAGTTAAATAAAGTCACTTATCTTCTAAAGGAGTGAAAATAATTCCCCCATTTCAAGGAAGACCACCAAGACATGCCAAGACTCTAACGTTTTGTATTTTAGATAAAGTAGATGAAGCTAGCTAAAATGAGTTCCCTTAGAACTTTCAAAAAATGTATCGGATGAAAGTAAGCTAAAATATTAATATTTTAACTAAGTTTAGTTAGTTCTTAAATTAAGGCAAAATTTAAACTAAGAGGTCGGCTGCGAAATCTCGAAATTATTAAGCTCGCTTTTCGCTTTCGCTTGCTTGTTTAAAAACAGCAAAATCTCATTGAAATTTGTTCAAATAAGCTCGCTTCTTAAAATCTCACTGAGATTTTCTCTGTATTTCTCAAATGCAGGTGATTAAAAATAGAACGTTTTCAGTTTTAACCCCTTACAGCTCCTAAATGGGGGGCGATAAAGATTTTTTTTTCTGAAATGGCTCATACTTATTTCTTTTTTAGGATATCTATCCGCAATTAAAATTTCATGGCTCTCCTTCAAACGATGTAGAACTTTCGAAAAATTGTATGAAAAATGTGGAGATCAAAAAGTTAGTGGTTCGAGAACTACCCGAATTTTTGGTCGGATCTCAACCACAAAAAATGGGGAACCTACAAATTGATCCAAAAATATTTTGTGTACAGATGTTGCAGTTACATTTGTTTAAAAATAGCAATTTTCAGTTTTTGACCCTCTACAGCTCCAAAACGGAAGGTGGAACAAAAATATTTTCTGAAATAACTCATACTTATTTACAAAGATATAACTCCTCTCAAATTTCTAACTTAAACCGTTTAAAAGATAGAAGGGATAGTGTTATTAATGGTTTTAATTGATGTCTATCTTTTTTGAATTCCATACGATCACTATCCGTCGGAGATTTTATGTATATAACAAAAGCCTTACATTTTTTTGATTGGTTATTTAAACACTTTATTAAGTCAGCTTTCATTAGTTTGCTTAAAGTTTAGTTGAAAAGAAGAATTGCATACAAATAAATTTGTTGAATAATTTGGTTTGAACTATCCTAATTGACCTTTTCGGAAAGCTATAAAAAAAAAATTCGGCTTCAAAAAAAAAGTATTTAGAATTAACAATTATGAATTTAGAACCTAGAAAATGTTAAATAAAAATCAATAAAAATATCGTTTTTCCAGAATCGGAACTGATGAGTATCTGACGAGTTTTTTTTTCCTGTTACACAGCCTTTCCTTTTTAGACATGGCTGCAAATGTCGAGAGGGAGAATTATTCTTATTATTTATTGTGGAACATGAAATTGAAAAAAATACGATAAATATTTCGGGCAAATCTTCGAGAATGAAATTTATAGATCCGATAAAATACCGAAGTCTATTATAGAAGCCATAAAAATACATGGTATGACTTTAAATAACAAATTGTGTACAAACAAATTAATTTGCAAATTTTTTATTAGAGATGAAAGCATTTCCAATGTTTTTTTTTTTGCTTTTTAAGAGATAAAAGGAACAACAAAAATAAATTCATATTTAATTCAAAATTCGTAAATTATGTTTTCGTATAACTTATTTTATTTATATAATTATTAAACATTATAATAATAGAGTTTATTTCACTTAATAAGTCAAATATTTTTTTTTTCAAACTTCATTTAAATAATTAAAAAATTAAATTAATTAGAACTTGTTGTAAACATATGAGATGTTTTTCCTGATTGTAAAATTTCTGCAGCTCTTTCGGTACCAATTATATTAGCTACTTGCAAAATATCATATTTAGTATACAAAATTGTAATGCTCATTGACGTATCTAACCCATCTCTAGAATTTTGATAACCCTCTTGCATTAAATTTATCATTTCTGAATATAAGTTCGGCCAATAAGGGGGTTGATACATAATTAAATGTCGTATACCCTTAATACGAGTTCTTCGAAAAAAGTGAGCACGTTCAGAATATAATAAGAAATGCGCTGAACTATGAAAAAACATATCACGGGCTCTTGCAATTTTACCGTCCTCGGTATATTCACAAATTTGAACAAAATTTAAATTTTCTGACTTCATATAATTTCGTAACCGTACATAGTCAAAATAGCTTGGTACATAAATCATGCAATGAGCCATTGATGGTCCCTTAAATTGTGGTAAAACTTCTGTTGTAAAATACTTAAACCTAATATCAAAAGATGCTTGTATTGATACAACGTCAATTTTATAAAATATTTGAGGTACATGCGTTGCAACATTTCTAATTGCACCAATTTCAATAGGATTAATTACTCTCACTTTTCCTCGATAATTTAAGCATTTATTATTAAAAAGTGCTCGGAATTCCGGTAGTTCATGAGATGAGAACAACAAAGTTTGCCTATAATATTTGGACAAACCATTTAAACACCATTGCCGTACTCTAGAAAAATCGGTATTTTGTACTGACTGCGGTTGTAAATGTAAATGATCTAAAACATGAATAAAATGATCCCAATTTTGTGCAAAAAATAATTCTACTTGATCTAAAATTAAAATTTCAATTGAATTTAAAAAATCGAATTCTCGTTCAGCATCCCCAGCTGCTCCAACTATCATTCTAAGTCCCAAAGGTGAAGCAATAATAATATCAGAAGAATAAAAATCATGATATAATTTCATACATTTTTTTGTTAACGATATTCCTAAACGAAACGAATCATCTGTATTGCCAGAAAAAATTTGTTCATAGTCTTCAGGTTTTGGTTTTGTCTTAGGAAATTTAATAGTATCTCCAGTAAACTCATCAAGAAAACGCTTATAATTTTTTACACTTCCATCCTTTTTAGCAATATCTGTAAAAATATAAAAATATTTTCCAATTCTCAAAAAAAAAACAAATTAAATACCCGATTTGTTTCCAAACAACAGCGATATTAGTAGTTCCATAGTTTTGCAGACAGAACTTTTAAATGGTAGAATTATCAAGATTTTAGGCCTGATTAAGCCTTGATCCCGATATATATCAGGCATAACTTTTTTAGTTTTCTCAGACGACAACTTTGCATTATGACGTACAATTCGTGATCTTGTTTTCAACATATGATTCAATATATGTAGGCAATATACATATCTTATTTCTTCAGCATTATCAAAAGTCCTCTGTGGATAATATAAATCATGATAGTTGTTTAAAATTGAAAATAATTCACACTGTAACTGAGTTAGGGTTAAATTATTTGGCTTACATTCAATTATATTTGAAACTAATTGGTTCTTAACATAGTGGTCGCATAAATCTAACGTTAAGTGTTTTATTAAGATGGGTTTCTTTCCCTCACTGGCAAAATCTTCATTATCACTTAAAATTTTAATTCTTTTAGCATCATTTTTTGATTTTTTTTTAAATTCAGGTCTACACGAATCTGATATTTCAATTTTAAAATTTCCTAAAATGGGCCAATTATCATTATAAACCTTTTGTTTGGGTACCTTTTGCAATAAATTATCTACATGTTCTTGGGATAGTTCTCTATCCAAATGTAAAGCAAATGGATCAGTTTTTGAATTTTCAAATTTTTCGTCATCTGAGGATTCACTTTCATATTCGCTTTCATCTTGTAATTCGCTAATTTCTTCTTTTTCATCTACATCTTTTTTTTTTGATTCACTATCAAATTGATTTAAATTTTCATCTTTTTCACCATTAAATTTATCTTCTATGCTATTAACAGTTTTAGAAAAATTATCAATAGAACTTAAATCTTCTGATTTTTTATCTGATTCTGATCCTTGGTCTAATTCTATTTCCTCATCCAATTCTTCTTCTGAAGAACTCTCGATAGCATTTTCATTATTGTTAACTAAAAACATATGTATATTAAAATAAAAATAAACTCAAATAAAAGAAATACATATATACCTTTATTTTTATTAATCGCACATAATAAGGTTTCATATGGATTATCCTCTTCTTCATCATCATGATCCAATTCAATTTGATAATTTATAAATCTATTACACTTATACTTATCTTCAACAAGTTTTTCGCGTCTTTGTGCTTCCTCAGCTTCTTTTCCCCTTTGAATATATTTAAAGTTTTTTCTTTTAATATTAATATCATTATTTTCAGATTTTTTCTGTTTCTTATTTCTTTTACTAGAATTTGAACTTTTCGTAGGTCTTTTATAATTTTTTTTTTTATAATTCTTTGCCATTTTATATTAAACAATAAATGTCAAATAAACATTTTTATGAATGAGAGATCATAATAAGCAATATGGCAATAGCACGTGTAAATCAGTGTTATGCAAATGTATGTATTATAATTTTATTGACATTTGATTTGACATGTTGATTTGTTATAACATTAGTGTATGTATATCTATGGAATGTGCATTGTGCAAAGATTGTGCATATGCCATATGGATTTTACTTTAAATGTCGCTTCGCTGGATTTCGGTCTTCGATAATCGCCATTTATTAGAGGGTCGTTTATTCAAGAAATTTTAAATCATGGATGAACAAAGTTAAAAATAAAATATTAATAAAAAATTTAAATTAAATATAAACGAGGAAGAGTGCAGTAGAGTAGACTGTGTCAACTCTGGGATACCCGTATGAACGTAATATACCTTGTTTCTATAAAACTTGACCATCTTTCAAAAGTATCGACGTTAACTACAGAGATATATTTATGCAAATTGTGGAGTTGTATGATAGCTACCCGATTCTATTGCACAAGCACAACCAAATTGTCCAGAAGTTGTTGCCATAAAACTTGATCATCATTTAATAGGTTTTAGACGCCTAGCTAAGTTCCAAGAGGTGCAAGAAGCTTGAACCGGCTGCCTTAGACCAATTAAATTTTACAAAAATTTTTGGCATGTAACTCGACATCTCTTCACTAAATTTCAGATACCTAGCACTGAGTTATATTCGTTTAAAAACAGAAGTTTTATGGCAGCTACCCGAACATGTTGTACCAGCAGAAACAAATTTTACAGAAGTTGTTGCCGTAAAACTTGGTCATCATTTGTAAATTCAAGATTTCAGACGCCTAGCTTCATTAAGTTCCAAGAGGTGCAAGAAGCCTGAATCGGCTACTTTAGACCAATCAAATTTTACAAAAATTGTTAGCATGTAACTCGACACCTTTTCACTAAATTTCAGATAGCCAGCTTCAATAGACACTGAGTCATTTTCATTTAAAAAGACAAGTTGTATGGCAGATACCCGAACCTGTTGCACCAGCACAATCAAATTTTACAGAAGTTGTGCCCATAAAACTTGTTCATCATTTGTAAGATTTCAGACCCCCAGCTTCATTAAGTTCCAAGAGATGCAAGAAGCCCGAACTGGCTGACTCTAGACCAACTAAATTTTACAGAAGTTGTTGTCATAAAACTTGATCATCATTTGCAAAATTCCAGATACCTAGCTTGAACAGCTACTGAGTTATTTCCATATAAAGAAAGAAGTTGTATGACAGCTACTCGAACCCGGCGATCGAAAATTCTGGATTTAAATAGCAAAACTAACAATTTTGCAAAAGTGACGTAAAAAAAATTTCAGCCTTCTAGCTCCTTTATTTTTTGAGTTATCGTGCGACGGACGGGCGTACATGGCTTAATCGACTCAGATCCATACCTTTGACACTATATCTAGCTCGACTCCTTTAAGATGTCCCAAACTTAATGGCAAATTTATTATACCCTTGAACATAGTTCATGCGGGTATAAAAATAACATTTTAATTTGTTTTAAAGGAAATTTGCAAATCCAAAATTAATTCTGGAATAAAGTTTACTTTATGTCTGTTATAAAAAGAAATGTAGTTTTTTTCGATTATTTTCCGAAATATTCAATCAAAAACAATAAATGTTAACTCTGTTATATGAAAATTTAAATTCTGTACAAACCCCCGCTAAAAATTTAAGAAATCCTCTTTTTGAATTCAGCAAGTAAACGCATACGGCAAGCATCTAATTGATATTGTTTTTGCTTGCATGAACAGATTTAAAGTATACTCTGCCCGTAAGTTTTTAAATTAATTACATTTAAACATTTTAATTTTAAATTTTTAGAAAAACCAACATTTTTTATTTTAAAGAAAATTAGGGTATACAAATTATTTAGCTATCATCGTTCGAGTAAAACTTATGAAAAAAATTTTAAACGTTAATTAATTATTAATACCGCTTTAGCTTTAGTAATACGTAATACGTAAATTAGTAATACGAGACTAACTTTAGTAATACATAATACTAAAATATTTAAATATTTTAATCTAATTCTAATCATTTGAAAAGTCTACTAATATCTTTATAATACATATCCCTTTTAAATTAAAATCCAAAAATAAAACAAGTTTACTTTTTAAACTTGGTATAAAATGTCAAATTCAGCTTGACCACCAATTTTTTTTTTAAATTGTCAAAAAAGAATAAAATTTTTACTTATAGAAAAAAAAAACTTTTATGATAATATTTTAATAAAACTTGCGGTCGCATATAACAGTTTTTTTTTATAAAAAAATATATTTTTGAATTCAGTTCAATGGTAAATAAATTTTGTTTTCCAAATTAATAATTAGTACAGAAGGAAAAAAATTTAGAATTTCTAATTTGGTGATTTTGTAATCTAGCAATTTCCGTATGATCTAAAAGAAAAAAAAAATTGCTTCAGAAGTTATGATTCTATAATATAGTATGTAAGTAATATAAAATAATGCGTTTAAAATAGCTTATTTTATATTGAATTTTAAAATTTTCAAGTTAAATAATTTTTTTCTTAAAAATATCTATACCCACCTTTTATACACAATTTTATATAGCACTATAGCAGAGATATACTTATATACATTATTACTTTATATATACGTAGGTATACACAGAATCTATTTCTTTAAAAAGTGGTTGCTTATCATATCTAAATAAACTGTGTCAACGCTTATTTTTCATCTTGTACGGAACGCATTGTTTATCAAGCTAGAAAATATTATTTTATTCTTAGATTATTTTTTTAAGGAAATTTTTACAAAAATTTTGGCAAAGAATTGCAACTAAATACAAAATGTCAAAATGCGAAATAAAACATTACATCATTATCTAATAATGAAACTATTTGTATTTTTTAAAGGTGTTATTTATTATAAATTATTAAATTAAAATTTGAAAGCTAATTTTTGTGAGAAGTTTTTTCGATTTATTTTTGGTTTGTATAGTTTATTAATTGAAGTTCTAATTTCGTAAGTTTTAATTTTTTCTAATTTAATTTCAAAATTTTTAAAAAAAGTTATTTAAAATTTAAATGACCAACATGTGACACAATTTTATAATGGTTATAAAGTTCAAAAACAAAAAAAAAATAAAATATATATATACTTACATAATTACAAAAAGGTTCAGACATTTATTTTTATAAAAAATTTTAAATAATTGCTTATATTTTGAATAATTTTTAAATTAAACTGTTAGGTACTGTGCAATTCAATAATAAAATGTACATAACCATAAAAATATTCTATTCCTGTAAAATAAATGCAAGCCTTTTTTATATGTACGGCCTACAGGCAGATTTTTGAACAAAGATTTTTAATTTAAGTTAATTTGTTTACACAAAAAACTGAATTTACAATAAAAGTATTAATAAACAACCAAATTAATATGTATCATTTGCCAGTATGTACTTCCGTTTTTAGTAAACAGAGTATGTTTCTATGTATTATATTAAGAATTGCATCTTTACTTAAATTGTCAAAAAATATTTTATACTTGATTTTTTTTTTTTACAATTAATCAAGCCAAAGGTAACAATTATTTAAAAATTCTTATATCAAGATATTAAATTAAAAATAGATCAGAATGAATCAGAAGTGTTTTATTTTTTTTTTTTTGCGATTTCATATTTTTGAAATAAATTATGTATAAAATTTATAAACATATTTTAAAATTTAAATCAAAAAATATTAATTGTCTCTTTTTATTTGATAGGTTTGTTTGTTGATTATTTGATAGAAAATAAAAAAAAAAAAAAATTGAACATCATAGCAGAATTCTAGTTCATAGTTATTTGATTAAATAAGAAAAGGAAACATTAAAATTAAAAACATCATAAGTTGAAATTTAAATAAATTTGTACTTCAATTTTATGAACTAATTTCTAAGAAAATTATGAATAAGAAATATGGGTGGATTTTTGGATAAGCCGAAAATAGATAAACATAATGAACACGGGGAAGGTAACGGACTAATCTATGGAGTTGGTTCTATGCAAGGATGGCGTTGTGAAATGGAAGATGCTCATTATGCCAAAACAGGATTAAGCGAATATTTAGATGAATGGAGTTTCTTTGCAGTTTTTGACGGTCACGCTGGATGTAAAGTTTCTGAGCATTGGTTGGTATCTTTCACTAATATGTATTATTTTATTTTATATTTTATTATCTATATTATTTTAGCGCAAAACATTTGTTAGAATATATAATTAACACAGAAGAATTTAAAACTGGTGAATATGGTAGAGGTATACGAACCGGATTTTTACACTTGGATGAAACCATGCGTCAACTACCTGAACTGACAGCTGATGCAGAAAAATGTGGTGGTACCACAGCTGTATGTGCATTTGTATCAAGTGATCAACTCTATATAGCAAATTGTGGTGATTCTCGAGCTGTACTTTGTCGTAATGGTGTACCGATTTTTGCAACACAAGATCATAAACCAGTTCTACCTGAAGAAAAAGAACGAATTACTAGAGCTGGTGGGAGTGTAATGATTCAACGCGTTAATGGCAGCTTGGCCGTATCAAGAGCATTAGGAGACTACGATTTTAAAAATGTTAAAGAAAAAGGACAATGTGAACAATTAGTGTCTCCTGAACCTGAAATATTTTGTCAAGATCGGCAAAGGAATGATGAGTTTCTAGTTTTAGCTTGTGACGGCATATGGGATGTAATGAGTAATGAGGCTGTTTGCAGTTTTATACATTCGAGGCTGAAAATTACAAATGATTTGGAAAATATTTCAAATCAAGTAATTGATACATGTTTGAACAAGGTAATCATCAAAAATTATTCATATTTAATTGAAAAAATTAAATTACTTGGGAAAAAAAACAAGTTTAATATTTATATTTTCATATTACACATTATAGGGAAGTCGGGATAATATGAGTATAATAATAATTGCTTTCCCCGGAGCACCAAAACCTACTCCTGAGGCAATTGAGGAGGACAAACGACTGGAACAACATATTGAAAATATTATAAGAGGTTGTTTTAAACGTATTATTTGTCTATAAAAATTAACTTTATAGCTTACGTAATGCAATTCAGTATTAATAACAATATTAAAAAATAATATTTTATATAAAGAATATTTGTTTTATAGTTTCTAAATACAAATTGAAAGACCAAATTAGACAAAAATATTAAAGAATCTATTAAATTTAATGAAATTTATATTAAATAGTGACCTGATTAAAAATAAAAAATAAAATAAATTTTTCTAAATAATAGAATATATTATAAAAAAAGGTATGATTAACAAATTAGAAACTGATAACAAGGTGCAAAAAAAATTAATGTTATCTGTGTTAAAATTCCCTAAATACATATAATATATTTGGGCAATTTTATTAATCATAATATACAATTTTTTTTTATTTCTTAACTATAAGAATTTCTCGTATAAATTTTTAACACTTAACTTACTGATATAATGATCTTATATTCTGCCAATTTAAATTTTTACTTATTAATAAAATTAAGCCAACATTTAAGTTCTCCATAAAATTTAACGGATGTACAATCATTAGCTAATTAAATATATTTAAATTTTTTAAATCATAAGATATTTAACGTTAAGTTTTTCTTTTTTTAAATTTAAGATGCCAAATAAAACATCGAATTTATAATTCTACCGAGCTCTACATCAAATTAAATTATAAGAATAAAATTTTAGTGCCATATACCCGCAGAATTGACATTGAATCTGAACAATACCAATTTATTTAAAATTCAAAATTGAAAAACATAAACCAAAAACAAATTTACTAAATACTATGGAGTTCACTTCATCAATGAAAATTTCTTAAAATTATTATTTTGGTATTTCGAAACTTGTTTTAAAAATTATACGTGTGTTATTAATTTTCTTTGAAGGACAAGGATTTCGAAAAAAAATGATCATTAAGATTCGATGATTCGAAATTTATGTTTTAAATTTGATGTCGTTTATTTTAACTACATTTTTTTATTTTAATATAAAAATATAAAGCACCCAAAGAAATACATTTGTTCCTAATATAAATTTGTGATATTATTTCACAATTAACATTTTATCCTTAAATTTTTTTATAGCAAATTAAGAAAAACTTACTGGAATCATTTTTTGACAAATTTTCAATTTGTTTGAAACATACTTTAAATGTACAAATAAATTGTCATTATATGAAATACACAAAAATAAAGATGTACAAACAACTGATTATTAAAAAAAAACATTGTAAAAAATACAATACATAATAAAATACGCATGTAAAATATATTTACGTATTATAGTTATAAAATACAATTTTCTTGTTAGTTATATATTTTAAATTCGTTTATTAGAATAAACTTAGTTGCAATAGTTATAATTAAATACAAGTGTTATTTGAAGCATATAGGTTTTGCATTACAAAAAAATCAATAACACAAAAATTTTGCTTAAACTAAAATTTATTCAATATACAGAATATTAGAAATTAAAATATATTTAAAAATATTTCTTTTTGGTGAATTTTGAAGTAAATTATTACATTATAATGACTACCAATACAATTACAATAATGAAATTTCGTGATTTCCTTTTCGAATTTTATAGCATTTTTAATTAATTAACAATTTTCATTTAAAATATATTTTTTCAACACAAATTTAAGCAGAATTCAATATAAATAATTTTAATTGAAAACAAAATATTTTAAAAACCTTATGCTCACATTTTTGAATTAAAGTTGATTGTTATTTAGTTTTTCTAAATCAATTTTAAAAAATCATAAAGTTAAACAACTATTTTATAAATAGTGTAGTAAAGAATATACCTGTAATAAATATCTAATGAATAATCAAATTAATTAAAATAGTCTTAACACTAAATAAAATGTCACCACAACATATAGTAAAATGAATATATAAACTAAAAAAAATGAATATATTGAACATTCCAAGAATTTTGAAATCATCATGGTGAGCATAAGGTATGTTCAATTAAAAAAATTTTAAAGACAAAACAAATTTTTAGATTCTTTATGTAAATTTCTTTTTTCGTTCACCTTTAAAATTTTAAATAAGCACCTTCATATGTACCTACCAAGAAAAAGAAAACTGTTTTTTATTTCATAAAAATCATTAATATTTTTGTAGCAATTTGAATTTGATCATTCTAAGTTGTAGTTCAAATACAGCTATCAATTTGTATGTAATTCATATTCCCTTTGATTATTATAATTGATTATAGTAGAATTAAGTGTGTAATCTACATAAGTAATTATTATTAAATTTATAAAAAGTTTAACATATATTTTACTACTCTTATTGTTTAATTATAAAATTGTAAATCCATGCTGTTGAACATATTTAATTAAAGGAAATATATTTTCGTTTATGCTTTAAGCATTTTTTGTCTGAAATAAATTAAAGAAAATCTCATTTAATTCTACTGTATGTTCAAATTGCTAAAATAAAAAACATTTTTTTTTTTTTGAACTGGATACATAAAAATTCGAATGATTGTTCGCTTCATTGTTCAGAGTTTTTGCATGTGTGCCTTTATTCATAAATTTAGTTACTAAAAAATTTTTATTTGATTATTAATATTATATATATATATATAATATTTACTATTTCAGAGGAATATAGGTCAAGTGAAATTAATGAATATGTTGACTTGTTGGAAGCTCTTCAATCTAAAGATATTCCTGGTTTACCCCCTGGCGGTGGACTACAATCAAAGTATATTTTAAAAAAAAAAATTATTTTTATTAATTAATTTATATAAATATAATTTTTCTTATTTTTTAGATATGGCGTTATTGAAAAAATATTTAAAGAACTTTGGCCAGATTTGGCGGAACAAGTTGAAGTACGAAATGTTTTTTTCAATTGCACTTTATAATAAAAACATAATAATAATTTTTCATTTATTATTTACATTTTTTTAGATAAATTATTCATTTTTTTAAATTTAAAAGAAAAAAAAATAGACTTCTCTGTTGAGCTTCTTTTGATAAAAATATTTTAGGGAGTATGTGAATTAAACTATTCTTCAGATACATTAAATTATAAAAATTTTACAACAGCTAATTATTATAAAGTTGAAATCAATTTAAAAATTAGTTTATTGGATCATACAAACTCTCTAAAATTTATTTTTCATTTGCATTAAATAAACTATTTTAGGATTTGCTTCAATAATAATTTTAAAATGATAACCATAATAATATTGCACGAGTATAAATTTAATCGTAAAAACAAAGAATACATGTTATTTAAATAATAATAAAAAAAAAAATGTTCTTTTTAAATCTAAAGTACAAAAAAAAAACACTAATTAGAAAAACAATTTGTCGTGCGTCGAAACAAGCTACTCGTTAAAAATTTTAATAACTTTTACTGAGTTGTAAATAACTCGATAACATTTTTAGATCTGTTCCACTAGGATGTTAATATAATACTACTATTAATTTTATAAAGTGGTATTATTTATTTAAATAAGACCTGACCGAAAATTAAAACTGAAACCTTTAAGGTTTGCAAGTTAAATACTGCTACATTGGTCAGATATTTCCATAATTATTTACTACAAAATCACATACACTTGATTTTTATTATTTTACAACTTTACTCTTTACTCTACTGTTTACATTAACTTATAATGTATGTATATGCCATTGTATGTATATTAATTTATTTCTTAGTACTATTTGTTTTTTTATGTAATGAAAAATTTGCTGGAATCCTACTCTTAGAAAAATATATATGTATAGTTTTTCATAAAAATTACCATTCCAAAACTAAAGAATTTTATTAAAAATTTAAAAGTAACCGGCTTCATTTAATAATTTTATTTTAAAAATATTTTTAATTTTCTTAAAGTCTTAAATACTAATAAAAACTAAACAACTCATATTCTAAAATAGATTTATAAACATTAATTTTTCTTTTTTTTTTTTTATATAAAATTTTAAATAAAATCGTGTTCCGTTTGATTTTTGTTTAGCATTATTTTTTTGTTTTTTTGATTTAAATATACTAATTTTTATTAAATTCCATCCCAAAAATATAACAAATTATAACTACATAATATTTACTAATGTCCTTACATTTTGTATTGATTTGTTTTTTCTTTTCAGAGTCCAGCGCAATGATTTGTTGTATCTGTGTAAATTTATATAATATTTAACTGAAATAAATTTTAAAAAAGAAATCCTGTTTAAGATTTAAAATACAAAAAAAGGAAAGAAACATTTTATTAACCAAAAATATATTATATATACATATATATAACAAACAAAAAATATTGTTTCTTTGAATAAAAACCAATCGGAAATAACGCTAGTTTTAAATACATTAAAAACACACACACAAACACAAGATATTGTTATTTAACCGATAACAATTTTTAATTTTTTTCTTTATTTAATCTTTTTTAAATTCAAAAAAAAAAAGAATATAAATTCAAACAGCTATAATACTACATAAAAATTGAAAACATAATTACAAAATAAAAAACAATATTTAATAAATTTTTCCTATTTTTTTTTTTTAATTTTTTTTTTTTTAATCCATAATTCTATTAAAAAAAATACCTATGTACTATAATTTTATCCAATCCAGTCATTATAGTTATGTAATCCTTGTGTCTGTAATTATGTGTAATGTATGTATATATATGTATAGATATATCAACAAAAATATTTACAAAAACACAAGATAAAAAGTAATATTAAAATTACATTGTTAATATAACAAAAAAAAATATATATGTATACATAAAAAAAAAAAAAAAAAAAAAAAAAAAAAAAAAAAAAAAAAAAAAAAAAACATTTTTAATACAAAATTAAAGTTTAATAGAAAACAAAGAAAATAATAAAAATAATATAAAACATTAAATTGAGAGCTCGATGTGTAAATTTATATTTAAAAAGAACAAAAAAGAGATAATAAAAAGAAAAAATTTAAAAAAAAAAAATTGTATAATTTAAAATGAAAACAAAAATGGAGTAGATGTTAAACATTTGCTAAAAAAAAAAATTAAAAAATAAATTGAAATAATAAATATTTAAAAAATGAAAACTGTATATATACTTAAATATATATATATATACAATATAAATCAAATTAAGATTCGCGTGAAGGGAAAATTTGAAACATATAAAAACAATAACAAAAAATTAGTGAAATATATATAATAATCCAAAAAAATAAATAATTAAAAGCAAAAAAAAAAAAGAATAGTTATTATTTTAGTTTCTTCTTTTATATATTTTATTTTTATGGCAAAAATTTATGTTTACCTTAGTTTATTCAGTAATTTTTTTTTTATTTTGATTATTAATTAAATTACATATTTAGTTTTCTACAAATTTATATATATATTTCAAAA
The DNA here is from genome assembly GCA_947095535.1 of Poecilobothrus nobilitatus. NCBI lineage: Eukaryota > Metazoa > Arthropoda > Insecta > Diptera > Dolichopodidae > Poecilobothrus > Poecilobothrus nobilitatus. The sequence continues at coordinate 318,585,681 of OX352772.1, read as the reverse complement.
TAAAAATAAATTTTTTAATTTCTCTTTTTTTTTTTTTTAATTAAAAACATTTAATAAAGAAAATATAAAAAATCCTAAGTTTTATTTTAAGCTATTTGTTTCATATAAATTTGCACGAATTTTACATAATCGCTAAAGTATAAATCTGTACCCAATTCAGTTTAAAAATTTCAAACTAATTTTTGTATCTAAAAACATTCTAGTTTAGATGATTTTAATTTTAAAATTTCTTGTTTAATTTTGTTAATTAAATAATTAAAAAAAAAAAATAAACATTTTTAAATTTTTTCATAATATCTACTAAAGCGCGGGGGTATATTATTTTCGTACAAAACTACACAAGTTATAAATATTTTTAAATAAAATACTTAAAAAAATAAAAAAAAAAAAAAATAAAAAACAAAACATTAAATTACCAAAACAATAAAGTTCTTATTATTTCTAGTAAGAATTATAATAGTGTTATTTTATTTTCAATTATAAAATTCGATTGTATGCTTCTAAATTATAATTATGAAATAAAATAGGTACTTTAATAATTATATTTTTAAGAAAACACTTCTATTTTATTTGTAATTTTTTTGAATTAATTGTTAATGTTGTCATGCACTTGACAAGTTAACACATAAAAATGTATAAATTTCGTACAATATCAATAGAATACAACAGGTTTATAATAAAATAAATTTAAGTGGAAACAATAATTTATTACAAATACATAAATAATAATGGCATGCATAAAAGCAAACAATTTTAATTAAAACTAATATAATTTTTCAAATTAACTGAATTGACAAGGGTAAAGTGTTTTTTTTTTTTTTTCATAAAAACAAAAAAAAAAAATTAATTACAAAATTTTATTCCGTTTTTTTTTTTTTTTTTTTTTTTTTTGAGTTTTTTATTTTTTTTTCTTATATTTATAAATTTGTAAAATTTGTTATTTTTCCATTAAATATTTTTGTTTCTTTTTTTAAATTCTTGAAAAAATTAACTTCTTGGTTTTATTTATATTTTGCTTTTCTTATTTAAAATTTTAAAGAATTAAAACAGAAAAATACAAAAAAAATATAAAATTTGTAAACAAAAATCATGTACTTTTGAAATTTTTTGTACTTCATGTTTAATTATATTAGTAAACTAACTTTTTATTTAAAAAAAAAAAAAAGTAATCTGAAAAAAAAAAATCAAAAAAAGAAATATATAGAAAAAAAAAATCACAAAATAAATTTTTAACTTTATTTTAATTAATTTATTTATTAATAGGTTGTATTGTGTAATTTAAATAATAATCGATATCTCTTCCGACACTGCATTTCAAAATAACACATTTGAAAAATATACAAAAATTACGTTATATCAGGTTATATGTTATTGCCATGTTATACCTTCTCAGTTCTCAATATTATTATTTGAATCTTGAATTTTATGTGATATTATTTATTTATATACATAAGTAAAATCTAAGCTCTAGAAAGTGAGTTTTTGTTTCCAAAATTAATATTTTTTTTACAATGAATTATGGTTAACTTTCTAATTTTCATAGAATGTATCAATAATTTTTACTTGATTAAAATTACTTAAGATATCATCCCAGGGAGAAAAAAATATACCATCATTATTTTTGCATTAAAAAAACAAGATATGATATTATGTGTATAATCTATCTAATCAACTGGTACACTGTAACTGTGTATTACAAACACTGGGGGTCGTTTTTTCTAAGACTACCATAGGAACGTAAATCTTTTAATTATGTATCTTCATCGATTTCTTATACTCATTCAATTAATGATTTCTCATACATAATTTTAAAATTTACCTAAAATTTTCTGAAATTAAATAAAGAAAATATTAAAATAAAATCTTACTCCAACATATACCAGTCCAAATGTATGTACATAACATACATAAATACTAAAATGAGATTATTTATATAAATACTTAAAGGAAATAATTTTTCTAGCTTAAAAATTGAATTTTTCAAATTTTTCCAAAAATAATACGTGATATTAAAAAAAAAACCAATTTAAAAAGTTATGGGACAATGAAACAGTTTTATTTTGATATAAAAATCAAGTGTTTCTTACATAGAATGACATGTATATTGTATAGCTCCCATAGAAATACTAGATTAATTCAGTGAAACTCTTTACTTCAAAATTTTTGAAAATCATGTCATTAATGGAAAAAATTTAATTTATTAAATTTTTTTTGTTTAGTTTGATATTTCTAAGCCTAATCATTTTTTTTAGGGATCAGCTAGTTTCAATTAGTTCAGCAATTTGTTTAACACTTCTCTTCAAAAGAAAAAAAAATTAAATTTAAAAAAGACTAATTAATGAATTGATTTTTATTAATATTATTTTACATTTCGATTGATTACAAAAATATGAAATTTTTTCAGTCTTGCTGAATTAGGAATTTTTTAATTCTATATTATGAGAAAAGAATTTGATCACAAAGTTGTGTATTTTATTATTATAATTATTTTTTACTTTTTTTTTTATAAACTACAAATATAATACGTATGTTATTTCAATAACACGATAAAAATTTTATCTTCTCTGTATCTTCATAAAATCTTATTAACTTAAATCACTTTTGTTTATTTTGTTTTTAAATTTTAAATTGAACAATTATTTTGGATTTATTTTTATATAAACACTACAAATTACTAACTTATATAATACAAAAAATAATATTATTGATTTTAAAAATATATTTATGCTCCTTTTTTTATTTTAATATATTGTAATTTTATAATTTCTCTTAATATAAGGATTTCAAATAGCAATATTATTTATGAAAAAAAAAAGTTAAATTTTTGTGATCACATTTTATTATTTTTAGGTTTATATTATGATTTTGTCCAAGTTGTGTACTTCCAACTTTTTTTTTTAAATATTTTTAAACTCCACAAAAACAAAATATACGAATTTTTTATAGATTCCACATTTTATATAAACTCTAAATTATTTGGATAATTGTTATAAAAAAGTTTTTTTAAAATAAACAAATAATTATAAATTTTTACAACCCCTCTATAAGTTTTTCATTATTTTTAAACTTTCAAGTAAATAAACTTATTAAAAGATATTAAAGTTTAGTTTTAAAGAATATTAGTTATGTTATTGTTTTTAATAACAAAACCCCATTTACTACTGGAATTATAAATCAAAGCGACTTAACTTAATTGTAAATTTTATTTCATACATTTTGTTTTTTAATTTTTTAAAATGTATTTAATATTTTCCATTTTATTTCTACATCTCATTTTTTCTAAAAATTATTTTGAAAGCACAAACAAATAGTAATATTAAAGATGCGTGCATAATTTATGTACGGCATTTTAACATTTTGTTTCAATATTTTCTTAAAAGTAAATTTTATTTTCAATATTATAATTAATATGCGAGTCATAAAGTACTTATATTTTAGAACATATCTTATAACATACTTTTTAACAACTATTCAAATAATCTTTAACGAGATCGGACTAATCAAAGTCATTTAAAAAAAATAAATGGAAAAGATATTATATTTTTTTTTAGTAAACTTTCAAAATTATTTATTAATTATAAGTTTGTTAGAATAAAATAATTGAAAAAAAGCATGTTGCAAAAGAACCGTAATGTTTAATTTATTATTATCAAAAGTAGAAATCTTCGCAATAAAAGGCTTTAAAACGTAAGATAATATACGACTTTGATTGGAAATATTTTAAAGATTATTTATAAATATGTACAAAAACTAAATAAATCTAAATAAATTTTTAAACATCACTTTATTATATTCTTTCATAAGAAATGAAGTTTATCATCTGTTAGATTTTAAATACTACAATATCAAAAAATAAATTACATATCAGATGATTGCATTTTTTGGAATCCTAAAAAAGCCTCCACCATGGACGGAAGAATTTGGTGGGTTATGGTATCATTTCCATTTTGCGCAATATTTGTTGTAATAAAATAATTATTTGAAGATACGGCAGTTATTGGCGGTAACACTGAGGATTGTGGTATAATTGGTATTAATAATGGTTTACAGTCACTAACAGATGAAGGTGAAGATAATGGTGAGTTTTCTGAAGAACAAAAAGTGTCAAAGATACGATGATCTAAAAATTAGATTTTAATTAAACAATTTTTAATTCTTTTGTTATGATTTTAAACTATTACCAGGATCCAAAAAATTTACTCTTTTTTGCAAAGCTAATTGACTTAGCTGACCATTGTTATTAAAATATCCTGCTTCTTCTAATTCTAATGCTTGTTCCATTATTAAATCTTCAGCACTTGTTAATGACAAGCAATGTAAATCATTAAGATTGACTTTTATGTCATCTTTGGTTTCATCCTTATAAATTTTGGAAATTTTCTTTTTATCTGAATTTGTTGAAACACAACTTTCTAATGGCTCTTTTTTTATTTCAATTGTGTTTATAGTTTCTTTAATTAAATGAGTTGATTTTGAAATCTCTTCCATAGCATGCTTACTTTTTTTCTGTTTAGAACAATAAGGTGGAATTTTTTGTAAAACTTCACCTGTTTTATGATCAACATTATGACGACGTCTTGTATGTTTTAACCAATTAGGAAAATTTGTAAAATCTCTGGAGCAATATTTACATTTATAAGGACGTTCACCTAAAATTTTTTTCCAATTTTATTTAAAAAAAAGTTTTTTAAAATACTGCTATTATAAAATTTTTATAACCTTACCGGTGTGAATATTTGAATGTTGCTTCAATTTTGAATTGGAAAGAAAACTTTTATTACATACATTACAAACAAAAGGTCTTTGATCCAAATGAACTAAGCTATGAACTTTAAGACATCTCTCGGTTTTGTACATTTTTCCACATTTTTCACATTTATATGGACGTAAATCACTGTGATATTTTTGGTGGCGTATCATATGAGATCGTTCTGGAAAACTGTAAAAAAATTTATCTTAATATTTGTTATAAAAAATTTTAAAGATCTAACGTTTTTTGACATTCAGGACATTCAAAAGACTTTTCCGCATTATGTAATTTTAAATGGTTAGTTAAGTTAACTTTTTGTACAAACTTTTGGCCACATATATCACAGTTATAACGTTTACTATTTGTATTATGTATTTTTCTGTGCATCCACATACTTCCTAATTTTAATCTTTAAAGAAAAAAAACATTATATTTGATAATTTTATTTCAAACTCGTTAGACTCTTACGATTTTCCGCAGTCAGGACAATCCATTAAAGCATTCCGACGTTCTCCTTGCGATTTTGGAGAACAATTTGGACCGCTTTTGTTATTCGTTTCATTCAAATTTATAATTGGCATGTGAAAAAATATATTTTCATGATTTTTGTTTATATCTATATTAGGCTCAGATTTTATTTTTATATTAGGAAAATTCGTAACTACAAATTCCTTCCTAACTGAAATATTTTCTTCCGAAATTTGCTGAGAAAATTTTTCCTTTTTGGTATCTATTATTTGTACTGATTCTGCTTCATTACTAGATTCGCAACTATTATTTTCTAAAATCACTGGTATAGACTCACTAGTCGTAGTTTTAAAATAATCTGCGGTTTCTTCCATATCACTTAACCAAAGTGGAATTCCAGCAGTTCCACTATTTGGTATAGCCGCGCACACCGACAAATCAATGTCTAAAGATTCATCTTTTATATCAAAATTGGTACGTAGAAGACTATTTATAATATCTGATTTATTATCACGTTCTATGTTTTTCATGTTGCTCTATTTTTATAATTTTTTTAGAAACAATCGAATTTGTTATTGTTTATGCGCGCTCTTGTGAAAGGTTATTCTCAAATCTATTTAATTGACGTTTTATTTATCACAAACTTTTATTATATCACAAACTTTATATGCTGTATTACAAAAATTGCTTTTTAAAAGTTTAGTTTTTTAAGCATAAATTATCAAACACAAAAATTTAATATATTTTAGACAAAAACATTTTGCTTTTAAAAGCGACGCTTTTATTTACTTTTAAAAATGGCGTCTTTTAATTTTGTTTTTATTACATTTCACCGCCTGGAAGAGTTCATATTGTACAATATGTCAAAGGCAGTCAAAGGTTTCGTTTAGAACCTAATCTTCGCTACAAAATGTCGATTACGCAGTATGACTTTTGTATTTGCATTTCGCAGATTTTAGTAGATAGTAAATATGTCAAAATCGTGAAAAGAAATAAAAATTTTCTTAATAATTATAAACGGAAGCGATTATTCGATTATTGTAATTTATTTATCTAAAATGGTATAGTTATTTCCTAATTTAATATAAAAATGGGTGAAATAATTAATTTAAATGTGGGAGGGCAGAAGTAAATTTTTTAATTATAAATATGAACATAAGCTGAAAATTAAAGAATTAAATTTTAGATTTTCAACATCTCGTCAAACATTGACATGGATTCCAGATACCTTCTTTACTGGATTACTATATGGAAAAATATCATCGTTACGTGATGAAACCGGCGCAATATTTATCGATAGAGATCCAACCTTATTTTCAGGTAAATAAAAGAAATTCGGAAAATTAAAATTAATCTCAAAAATTTTTTTAGTAATATTAAATTACTTGCGTACAAAAGAAATTGATATTAGCAAATGCGACTTGAGGGCTCTACGACTTGAAGCAGAATATTACAGCATACCGCCATTAATCAAAAGGTGTTTAATTACATAATTAAATGTTATTTTTTCTGTACCTGCAAAAACTATTTTTAAATTTTAATATAATTTTAGATTAATGCTATGTGAAGATCTTGACTATTCTTCTTGTGGTGATGTAATATTTTATGGCTATTTACCAACGCCTAATGCTCCTCCTAATGACTTAAATAATCAAAACAACACTACTCCTACCAATGAAAATCCTAATCCATCCACGTCATTTACTTCTGCTTTACTGCAAACAAATTCTAGTTATAACATGGTTCGACCAGGATCTATGATAAGAGTTCCAGAATATTCTGGTTCAAATCAAAATGTTTCAGGTAGTGGTCATTCTCGAAATTCATCATGGGATTTACGATCAACTTCGAGCAATACCAATAATCGTGATATTCGTTCTCAATGGACCGCAAATGGAAATTCACATTCACGTACAGCATCTTTAGATCTACGACACTCACGGCAATCTTCAGCTGATTTAAATAAGTACATAAAAAACGATGTTGGTTTAGTATTCAGTCCTAGTTTATCTTCTAATTGGAGTGATCCTTATAGAGTGCAAATTATCAAGGCCCACCACAATTGGATTACAGTATCTTATGCTCATTTTGTAACATGTTATAGATTAAAAGATTCTGGTTGGCAATTAATATTTACTTCTCCATACATTGATACTAGTATTGAAAGAATTGCAATTAATGCTAAAGTGAATCTTTCAACAAATGCAGAACAAACGCGTTCAGCATTAGTAGCTATTTCATATGGTAGTCAAATAAGATTATGGGCTATTCAAGATGCTGGAAATAAAACTGAAGTTGGAATATTCAATTTAAACGTTCGGGTTGAGTATCTATTTTTTATTGGAAGTCAATTAGTAGCTTTATCATCATTAGGAAAAATCGGAGTTTGGCATGCAATGACACAGCATTGGCAAATTCAAGATGTTGTTCCAATTTTATCATTTGATAATGCTGGTTCTTTTCTTCTTCTTGGATGCAATAATGGTTCTATTTATTATATAGGTAAAAAAATAATTTTAACTTTAATATTTTTTGTAAAATTCATTTTTTTTTTTTAAGATATGCAAAAGTTCCCTTTGCGAATGAAAGATAATGATCTCCTAGTTACAGAATTATACAAAGATCCTGCAAATGATCATATTACCGCAATTTCAGTTTATCTAACACCTAAAACTCTAAGTAAGATATTTTAAAATACAATTTTACTTAAATAATTAATATATCTCGTATATATTATTATTTAATTTTTTTATAAATAAAAAATATAAAGTTTTTTTTCAACATTAAATTGTATATAATTTTATTGAAACAACTAAAAACTTTAGAAATCTTCTATTTTTTCAAAATAACAAAATTTTGGTTTTTTTATATTTTTAAAATGCTAGCACCTGACAGAGGACGTGAAGGTAAAACATTAAATTAAATATTTCGTTATGTTAATTGCATTCTTAAGTTTTTTTTTCATATATGATATCTTACATAAAATTTCGCAAAAAAAAACACATCTACTTAAAATCTACTGAAATAGAAAAAGTTATTTAATTGTATAGTAAAATTCATATTAAATTTTTTAAAACCAAAATAAACTTTAAAACTGACAATGTTTTAAATTTGATATGAAAAATAAAAGTGTATTAAGTAAATTATATAGTACTTTATATAATTAAAATTCATTCTTGAAATTTTTTTACTTTTTCTTTAAATGAATATAACGTTAAAATAGTTTTATTTTTCGATTTTGTAAATGTTCGAACAAATTTAAACAATTGTAACAATATTTGCTTTCATTTAATCTTTTTTTTTTCCTTTAATTTATTTAATAACATATAAAATTTTTTTTTACAGTACATATCTACAAAATTTAAATTAAATATTTATCTGCAATTATTGTAGAACATATATTTTGTTTTACTAATTCATTATTAAATTAATTTTGCTACTAGTTTTTATGAAAAATGTTATATATATACATATATTAAAAATTAAATAATTCATTAAATAATTAAAATCTTTGTAAGTTCCTTACAATTCCATTTTTTAGTTAATATTGTAACAAGTTTGATTTAAACATTCTTTTCTATTTTTCTGAGATTTTTTTGTTTCATAATTTTAAATATTTTGTTTTTATTGATTTTAATAATTCTGAAAGGTTTATGTGGAAATTGGATTGAAATAGCTTATGGAACAAAATCAGGCTCAGTAAGAGTTATTGTTCAACATCCAGAGACTGTAGGACACGGACCTCAATTATTTCAAACTTTTACTGTACATCAAAGTCCAGTTACCAAAGTATGTAAAATTATTTTAAATCTTAACGAATTAAACAAATGATTTTAATAACACATTAAATTTATAATTTTAGGTAACGTTATCAGAAAACTATTTAATTTCAGTATGTAGTGAATATAATCATGTAAGAACATGGAAAGTAAAACGTTTTCGTGGTATGATTTCAACTCAGCCTGGTTCAACTCCAGAAGCTTCATTTAAGATTATGTCTCTTGAAGCAACTGATATGCAGTATAGTTATTCTGCTGGGAATGATTTTGGTCCATTTGGTGAACAAGATGATGAGCAAGTATTTGTTCAAAAAATTGTTCCAGAGACTGATAAACTTTACGTGCGTTTAGCATCCAATGGTGATCGTGTTTGTATTATTAAATCGGTTGATAATACAACAATAACATCATTTTGTGTTGTATGTTGTGAAGTATCTTCTCGTATGGGCAGCCGATTTATTTTAACCGGACACAACAATGGAGCTATCCAAATGTGGGATCTCACCACAGCTCTTGATTTAGTTAGAGGTGAATCAACTCAACAAAATTCCGGTGGTCCAAATGCAAATGAATTATTAAGACTGTTAGATCAATGTGATATTAGTAGTAGTCATTGTTCAACTCCATGCATGTCACCACATATATTTCAACATTTCAATAACCAACACCAACCAACAACCGGTTTATCCTTATTGAATAATGGACCATCATTCGCTAGAATTAAAGCTAGTAATGTAGCTTTATTAAATCAAAGTCAACATCAACAAAATAATGAGTAGAAAAATTATCTGTGTTAAAATAAGTAATCCTATTAAAAGATATTATTTTTGTTTCGTAATGAAGAAAAATTTTTATTAAGATAATTTATATATTTTTTATTAGTATCAAAATCTCTGAAATCACTATAATATTTAAAGTGAATGTAGATATAGGTAATAAAAATATTTAAAGTTAATCAGCAATATTCTTATTATTTTTAGAAAAATTATGTTTGTTATTATGAAATCTATTAAATATTTTTCACTTTATAAAGTTTTATTAAATATATCATTATTATAAACACAAACTTCTTTATCTTAAATAGTTAAATATAAAATATTATTTTGTTATAATGCCTTACCTCTGAATTAACTACTTAAATTGTTTGTAGTTAGACATCAAACATTCCTAATGGATGAAATATAAATTTGGTTACAAATAAAAAATTTAAAAAAAAGACTATATAAAAAAAAACAATAAATTTTTATTTAAACCATTAAAAGAATTTTTCATTATTCTGAAAATTAAAATGTACAAATGAAGCAACAAAATAAATTTTGAGCTAAAAACTTTTCAACATATAGTTCAAATTAGAAATGTAGAAAAATTGAGACTGGTAACTATTTAACTCTTAATTAGACTTAACAATATAACTAAAAGGAATGATTTTACACAACTTCAGATTGTTACTTAAGAGTATTTAAAACTATTTTTTTATGTTCAGTGCTATGATAACGAAAGGAAAGAAACAACAACACCAATTAAAGTAATTTAATGCATCCTACATTTAAAGTTTACTATTAAATACATCGATATTTAATGAGTTTATTATGTTCAATAATAATTAAATTATATATTTTTTCTATAAAACTGTTTTGATATTCATTAACTGATATTCACATGTCCCATAACACCTTTTACATAAAACATTTTATGACTTACTAAAATTTATATTCTTAAAGCTCACTATGAATACCGCCCTTTTTAATCACTTTCAACTTTTCATTCTCTGGAGGTTTTACATCAACTGGTATTTCTTCATATATTGGGGGCGGATTTTTTTTTGCATTAGGATTTTTGGTAGTTGGTTTAGGAGTTGTTGTAGTTAATTTTTCTCTTTTTGGCTTTGAAGTTGTTGTAGATGTTGATTTTGTAGTTGAAGTCGTGGTTGTTGAAGGTTTGGGTGTTGTTGTTGTTGAAGATTTCTGCATTGTCATTGTAGTCTCCGGTGCATGAGTTGTTGATGTTGAAGGGACAGTAGTTACTGGAATAGATTTTTGAATTTCTGGACTTTTCTGCTTTTTTTCAACTATTACTGGTTCCATGTCTATAGCCCCCTCATATCTAACATTTCGAATTTTAACTTGCGGAGTTCGTGGTAATTTTACTTTTGCTATAAATTTATTAAACGGTGAACCCAATAATAAACTATCTTCAAGTTCCAAAACATGTGAAATAAATCCAACAGATCTATCAAAACCATGTAACGAGCCTCGAATATTTCCGTTCCAATCTAAACGTAGAATGGTTGCTCGTTTTGGCTGTATGAAGTTTACAGATTCAAAATTTCCAATAAAATGTAAAGTTTTTTGAGCTAGTGGGATTGGTACAATATTGTTGAAGAAACGGAATGGTAACTCTAGTAATGCCAGAAAACGTACAACAAATAACCGAACAATGGGGTATTGTCCTAACAATTGAATAATCTGAGGATGTTCTGAATCAACAGCACCAATTAATGGTACCCAAAGACCTTCTCCATCTGGTGTTATATTATCTGGTAAACCTGGTAAACCATCTAAAAATATTTCATGTTGTCCCTTCTTTGAACCTTTTAAATGATATTTTATTAAACGTGATGACATAGTTTCAGCGACAACTACGAAATCTTCGTTTGGGCTTAGAGCAATGCCATTTGCGAAATGTAGCTCATCAAGTAGCATTGTGCTAATATTTTTCGAACGATCATAGTAAAATAGTCTAAAAATTAAATTAAATAAATTTTTAATTTTTAAACATCAAATGACTTTTAATTCTATTTGGATAAGTGCTTACCTTCCAGCAGGGTTAGACAAAGCTGCAAAAATCCCATCTTCAATAGCAAAATCGGATGATGAATCGGTCCAATAAATATCTCCATTTTTAGAAACCGCTACAGAATTAAACGTTTTTGCACAACGTAGTTTACCGTCTTTACCTTCAAATTTCTGATTAGGGGAAATTAAAAGTTTCTTATTTCCATTAGATAAATCCACTAGCCAAATGCCATAGTAAGCATCAGCTACTATCAAATTATTTCCTAAAGTATCAAAAACCATTCCTAATGGTCTACCGCATTTGCTCTCTTCATATACACCTCCTAAAAAATCATTTCTCTTAAAGTAGTATAAAAATATTTAGTAGAATTATTACCACAAGGTGGTCCGAATTTAGCGACATGTCTCACGCGATCAGCTGTAATTTTAACAACTTCCCCACCATGTATACCAGTATATATTTCATCTTTTCTTGCAACAAGTGCTTCTGGTCCATACACCCGACCCTCTGAAGAGAATTACAATTAAATACATTACAAAATTTTGTATAAATTACATACTGCGTGTATTTGTTTAAAAAAAAAATAAAAAATTTGATACTTATAAAAAATAAACTTCATTGCTTTTTTGCTTATTGTATTAGTTATGTTAAATTTTTAAAGAATTTAATATTATTGCTTGTTTGCGTATTATTTATGTAATTGATATTAAGTATCTTATTTTAAATTATATATTATATAATAATAAATAATGTAATATGCTTATAAATTATTTTTTTGATCAATCAAAACGTATTGAATAACATAAACTAAAACATACATATTATGTATATGTAAGGTATGTATACTATATTTGCGAATAAAATTTTTTTATTTGACTTAATTTTGGTTCAAAAAAAAAAACTTACCTAGTAATCTTTCGCCATTATCCAATAAATTATTCAGATCCAGAGGCCCTTTTAATTCTCGAGGGGCTTTAATACTTAAAAGAGAAGCTAATAAATATAATTGCAAATTCAATAATATAAAAAGTACATACTCTAGTAAATAATGTAATGCAAATTTATAACAGAAATTAAACAAGTGAAAGTATTTATAAAAAAAAAAAAATTAAATGCAATTTACTTTAAAAGTTATAATTTTGAATAAATTTTCATACATACTTTATTGGTTCGAATGGGAAATGAGTATTAGGTGGTAATCCAGGAATTAAAACAATGAGCAGAAAAAATACTGCAAAATTCACTATTCTTACAAAAAGATTATACAATAGTCCCATCGTTAAAATGAAAATGAAACTTTTCCTTTAATGGATCAATACTTTAATAATTAGTTTTCTAGTTTAAACATCTATCACCTCACTCCACAAAAATTAAAATAAAAAGCCGGGAGAAAGTTAGAGAGACACTAAAGACACTATGTAAAGACACGAAGCAAGAATATTAACCGTTTACAAAAACATCTAGATCTACCCGATCTACCCGTCTACGAAATGACATAGACAAAAAATGACATATTCAGTATAAACGGTATACACATAACATAATCACATACGATAAAATATTGGAAGTACATTTGTATTTTGTAGTCATGCATGAGTGGTGACTAGGAAAGTCAATTTGGTCTAATGTTTATTTTCAATTGAAAGTAGGGGTGCGCGTGTGACATTATATGATTGAAATCCTTCAAAACAAAAATTCCGTAATAAAATAATAATCAACCAAAGCAAAGTAAGTACAAACGCAAATTGAGGAATTTCAGCACATTAAAATTTAAAAAAAGGCACAGTCCTAGGAAAAATGATAAACGTTGACATAGTTTTATTTTAAAATGATTCCGTTCAAATGTATTGCCCAAATTTGTGCCCAACCGAAATTTTAAAAGTTTTGTTTGCACTTAAAAAACAAATAACTATTTTTTAGCAAAAAAATATACTTAATAAATTTTATAAAAAAATAAGAATATTATAACAATTAATGTAGTATTCATGTAAAACAAAATTTTTTAGTCAATTTTGCAAAGTGCAAAATGTCCCATCCGGCATCCACAGCACTCAAAATTCTTGATAATTTTGAAATTTTGTAGCTTGTGGCTTATATGTTGAGTAGAAATTATTTTTTTAAGTATATGTATTAATAAATGTCAATAATTTATATATTATGTACTTGTGCCTTTTTTATGATTTTATTAAATAATTTAGAGTTACTTCAATGAAACGAATGATTTTACGATATTGTCAACTATGGTGGTATTTTTTGAGCATTTATAATTAATTAATTTTTTATCCAGTTCTCATCAAATATCAATTAATGGTGCGTTAATTAATTCAGTATGGATAAAAACATGGGTAATAGGTTATAGGTTAGGCTTGTTGTTGCCAAAAAGGATAGACATAGGCCCTGTTCCACGCATATTCTTTTTGATGGTCAATCACACTTTACGTTTCCACTAGTAGTTGTTCTATTAAGCTATGTTACTTATCTATGTGTGCTATATATTATTATATTAACTAATAGATAGTCAGTGAAGAAAATATTTTCAACCAATTTTGAGAAACAGCTGAGTGAACCGTGCGTATGTATTGCTTTAGTTTCCTCAGAAATAAGTTCCTAAAAGGTAAAATAATATCATTTCTAATTTTTAAAAGAATTTTATCACTTATTTTGTTACTTTACAAGTAGTTAAAATTTTGAATAACCTTAATTAAGTTAAATTTTAAAAACAAATTTTATATCAATTATTAAGTAATATAAAAATTTAAATTCTCTGAATGAAACTGGTTATGAAAAACTGCTTTACATTATGTTAATAAATATAAACAACGAGTAAGTGAACGAAATATATACATATTATAAAATGCATATGTGTTTTTTGACTGAATACCTTAAGATAGGAAAACAAATAAGAAGAAACGAAACGACTATACCTAACTTCCCATCTATTAGTTAATATATCTATGCCATGGTATTGATTACCATAGTATTTGAAATATTAACAGTATAATTAGCTCATGACAGACACAAACGTAGTTTATTAACTGTCAAATTTCAAAATGAATAAAAAATGGGTGTATATTAAAATTTCAAAATAATAAAATTGTTGAGGAATTAAATAACGAAGAGAGAATTGGAATAAAATTGCGGTTAATAATTCAAGTATGAAACTACTTTTATTAAGAACGTTAATAAAAACGAAGAAACATTTGGTCAGAAGCTTGTTTATTCATTAAATATCAAATTTTTTTTAAAAAAAGCTAACCGTTTAGGTGGAATATTCACAGTTTTCGGAGGAGAAGTACCAAAATTTAGTGGATTGGGTTCAAAAATAAATTCAGAGTAGATAAAAATACATCTTAATTTTTGTAGAAACCTTAAAGAAATTGGAAGCGAGAACACACATCGGCGTTCTTGTATTCCGATAGCAAAGGAAGTTGTTATATGTTTTATCTTTTTTTATCTTTCCTTTGAATTTTTTTAAACAAATATGAAATATGTATGAAAAAATAAATATCTCTTCAGGTTAGCTACAGTTTATTTTGTTTTGATTTCTTTGTTTTGAAATCTATTTTTTGACATAAAATTGAACGTTTACATGCGAATTTATCAAAACCAAATATCTTCTATTTTGAAATAGGGGACTCTGATATATTAATACTACAAGCGAAGGTAAGGTATTGAAACTATGCTTATTTATACCACGGTAAATATTGTGGTTTGAATACTAATATGTGACACACATGTCATGTTGTATAAACGTGGTTTTTGTAATATCATAGTATCAATACCATGTCTGTTGATGGCATAATATTTATAAAAAAAACTTGTCAGCTGTGTTTAAAATAAAAATTGAAGCGATAGATACATAAAAAAAATCAGCTGCCTACACCACAGGATCTTACGCTATTATACGAAAATTATAAAGCCAAAAATCATAGATTTTTTACATAATAATTTATATCAAATCAAAATAACTTTTAATAATTTAACATCATTTTTTTTTATTGAATAACAATAATAAGCAATGAAATCGTAAAAATATATGTACATTCATTCATATATCCGTTTACATAATGTATTGTAGCGTGTTTGTCGGTTCACAATTATTTATCTGTTTTCCAATAAATAATAACACTTAAACTTCTACTTTATCTTTTGGGTTTATGCGATCTTAACTCATTCAAATTAGAACTCTTGTACTCTTCTCTATTTACAGAAATTGGTGTTAGATTCTTCTATTATACCCTCACCTTTCATTGGCTTTAGCATTTCAGCTGATTTAGATTGCTTTGCTAAAGGTAATCTTCTTGGTGGTTGGTGAATAGGTATGGCATTTTCTGTATTAATTCTATGTTGTACTAAATATGTTTTTCCACTTCTTTCAGTTTGAAAAATGTCCCCAAAATATTCCAGTAGGTTCACACCTTCTTCATATTGATGTTTGTTCAACAAATTTGAAGGCATTAGTTGATTTATCAATAGTCGCGTTCAGTAGCATCTAGCGCTACAAAAAAATGCAGCGCACGATAAAATTTTCTACTGAACGATTTTTTTTGTCTAGCGCTACATGAATTTTGCAGCAAGAAAATTTTACGGTAAATTATGTAGCGACTTTTCATTGACGTTTATGTCTTCACATTTATTGTCAAAAATTTTTGTTTACAAAATTTTGTGAGAATTTTTGGATTTCAAGCTTAAATTCAAGCTTAAAAATTGATAAATTGAGAGATAAAAAATATAAGATTTAAAAAACAAAAATACGATTTAAATAAAATAAAAATATACGAAATGTCACACAAAATTAAATGTTATTTAATTTTGCTGCAAATCGTTCAGTACAAACATGGAGCGCTAAATGTTACACCGCTGGAATTCAGTATAGCGCTAGATTCTCCTGAACGCGACCAATTCCTTGCTAAATAGTTTGCTGCCAGCTTTCTTCTTATTAAAATGTTTTATAATTGTGGTATGAACTGGTACACATTTTGCAATAACGTCACCCTTTTTTAATGTTGTTGTACTAGATGGCATATTTAATACTCGTACTAGAAAGTGAAGTTTATTTCCAATTCTGTTAACGTTTTGCCAACCATAATACTTGATTGCTGGCAATTCATTTTTCGTGCCGCAAGATATAATCGACAATTGCCTGGTTCGCCATTTAACTCCATAAAAGCTATATTATCAGAGAACGGTAGTAACTCTATATTATTTGTGACTATTGCCTTCAAACTATTACATTCCGTTGATCCTAGCAGTATTGCTATTGAGACATAAAGTCTACTCCCAGGATGCATTCGTTGACAATGTCTGCTACCAAAAACATACGTGGAAATACTACGTTATCGCTCAACCAAATATTCAGTTTTACTTCGCCATACACTTGAACGCTTTCGCCCGTTGTTGTTTTCAGCGAATATTTATCATGATTTCGAAGCCATTTACTGCTCACAAGATCAGATTTTATAATTGATCTAGCAGCACCCGTGTCGATTGTAAAGTGACAGTTGATATTATCAACTTTTTCTTTCACTACCAACAATAGCAGTATATTTCGACTTAGTTATTCAACTCTTACAGTTTATTTTGGGACCACTCCAGTTACTACCTTTCCAGTTAAGTTACCTTTCGCCTATTCCTATGGATCCCTATCAGCAATTAGCTCAAAAATTTATAAATAATGAAAAAAAAAAGAAAACAGTAAATTAAAATAAAAACAAAAATTTTATGTTTGGATTAGTAAATGAATCCAGTACAGAAAATAAAATTTTGGTTGAACAAATTCTCTTTCTCTCAATATCAAATATTCTCACAAAAAAATTAGTTTATTGGAAAAAGGGTGTGAAACGAAGAGTAAAATGTTCTGAATGCAGCATATTTTGGCTGAATCCGCCAAACCACATGGGTCTGCAGTACAAGACATCACGTCGACTGCTCGCTTTTACTTGAGTATTACCAGATTCTGCACTTGTCAATGTATCTGTGAAATTCTCTTCATTCGAATATTGAACACTGACTAGAGAATGTTTAGTCGGCTATGTTAAAAGCGAAAAGTTTTTGTTTTTTATAGGTACCAACATATGAAAATCTTTGTGTATAAAATAAAAAAAGAAAAGTAATTGTTCGGTAAATAAATTTAATTTTTTAGATTTAGATTGATTTACGTAACTCTTTTAAATTTATAAGTAGTAAAATAAACATCTAGTTTCTAGTGGACTGAACTAACATCGATATTACTGCAATTCTTTAATTAATTTTAATGCCTGTTCCTTAGACCCAATTGTCAGTTATATACATATATATAATATAGATATATAATAGACCCAATTGTCTATTATATATGTAGGTAGGTACATATGTATCTATAAAATAATTAGACCCAATTGTCAGTTATATAAATAATATTATTGATATATGTAATGTATAAAAACATTATAAACTTTATATTTTATCAATTAAAACATACTTATATATTTAATATAATCCAAAAATATCTATTCTTTACATTTTCTTTTTTTATAATACAAATTTAAAAAGTAAACAAATATGTATAAACAAAAACTGCTAATGCTATGCTAAACTTAATTTTATATTGTCTTTTATCAATATTTAACGCCACAAATATTTTAATTCGCTTTTATATTATATTATATTATATATATTTTATATTTTTTTTTCCGCGATACACGCAGTTTAAAAATTTATAAATAATGAAAGAAAAAAAAACAAAAATTTTTTGTTTGCATTAGTAAGTAAATCCAGTGCAGAAAGTAAAATTTTGGTTGAACAATTCTCTTTCTCTCAATACCAAATATTCTCACAATAAAACTAGTTTGTTGGAAAGAGGGTGTGAAACGAAGTGTAAAGCGTTGTGCACGCAGAACCGTGTATTTTGACCGAATAATATGCATAAATATATATAAATTTTTAGACTTTTAGAGATTAAAAAAAAACAAAAAAAAATTGTTCATATAAATTCATATGGCGTGTTGTATGAAATTTGGACTTGGAAAAAAATTAAATAAAAGTTAAAGTTAGTCGGGTCAAAAAATGTTCTATACTCTATAGCAAAGTTGTTACTCTTTAGTTGAATAACAATTTTTTCTTAGAATAATATTGTTACAAGTTACAACTATATAATATACAATTTTCATCAATATTCAATAATTCAATATTTCAATATGTCAAAGATAGTTTATTTTCTAAATTTTAATAAGGGTTGGTACGAGTTTATTTTTATTTCCAAATCTAGTCTCGCCATCAGATTTTCAAACTATTGATTCAGGATTTCTGAAAATTAAAAATCTTGATTTTGTAATTATATTTGGCGAATCTCTCGAAAAAATTGGGTTAAAGAGTTCTGGAACCAAATTTCTAGAATTAAGAGAAATGATGGGCAGTTTTCATTTCCGTTGATGTCAAAATTTATTTTTCATTTATTATTCTTGTCCCATTCTTCTGCAAATGTAGAACATACTTTGTCGCAAATAAGGTACGTTGTTCTATTTATGAAATAATTTTTTTGTTTATTATGTTCTTATATTTAAAGATATATGTATATTATATAGCTAAGTTACCAAACTCAAGCTAAATTATTTTTTGCAATGCCCAAAGTGTAATTATATTTTTATTTATGAAATAAGGTTTTTGTTGAATTTATGAAGTAATTTTTTTTTTTATTTTATAAAATACATATTGTTTATTTTTAAAATTATTTTTTCTTTTATTTAAGTATTTTACCACTTCATAAATACAGCAACAAAAGGTTAGCCCGATTTCTTAATAAAGTTTTTATTTTGAACGGTTTTTTGACAGCATTTTACACCAAAAATTTGATGACCGAATTTTTTGACCAGATTTTTTAAAATTTTTTCCAGTCAAAAGTTCAAATTTGACCGGATTGAAAATTTTGAAGTGGCAACACTGGTAGTCATTGCAAAATACAAAATACGATTTTGAAACGATTTAGTGTACGATTTGAAAAAAAATTCTATAACAACACTGTAAACTACTACTGCCAGTTGTCCGATTTACTGTAAAAGGTTATTAATCCAAGATATTTACATCGAAACCTTAAATATGAAATTTGAAAAAATTCCGCTCAGTCGCTTAGGCTGTACATGTGCCCACAGGCATAATAATATTTATATGAAAATAATTTTGGTTATCTAATTTTTAAATTTTAATTCTAAAAACTATAGATATAAAAGAAAATAAGATAGAATGTAACCCAAGGTTTTTTAAAACTTATATTTTCCAAAAAAACAAAAATAGTTTAGCTGTGACTTGCAAATTTATAATTTTTTTTTTTAAACTTTATACCTACTTATTTTAAAGTTTTAAAAAGTAATCTACTTTTAAAAATAATGAAAAGTATCAAAAGTTGTTGTTCTTGTTGGTTAATTGTCAAAAATTTGAAATAGTTTGGGGTTAGGAATTAGAATAATACAAAAATTTTAATTGTTTATTTTTGCGAGTACGACATTATTATTTTAATGTTAATTTTGAAATTAATTAAAAAAAATATGTTTTACAATTAATGTAAAAAATATATCCTCGTTTTTTGTACCTTTTTACATTTCAATTATGAATATAAATCAAAAATTATCTTTTACAATAAGATGGGCCACTCTTTTTTTACATAATTAATACATTTTACAACTACCTAAACAAAAAAAAAAACCATTAGTAAAAGTAGGTAAAATATATGTTACTTAATTTCAAAACCATTCTGTTATTGAAATTACTATAAGAAAGAAAATGAACGAAATATTGTTTAAGTAATATTTTTATAATACTTTTTTAAAGGCGCAACTTTGTAATTCTGTCTATGCATTGTTATATTACAAAGTATAGAAATATTTGAAATTGAATCGCAATGTATTTTTAAAGGCGCAGCTTTGTTTATTTTTGTATATAGTGTACATAGGGCAAAAAATAATAATCGAAAGTATTTTACATTGTTAATTAAAATTTTTTGAAATTAAATAAAAAAGTAAAAATGAAAGTGTTTTAAATTGTTTATTGAAATTTGAATATGATAAATCTACTTTAATCTAATGTATTTTAATTGAAAATTTTATGTAGATGTAGAAAATTTAGATAGTTTAGAAAATAAATTTATAAATCTATATTTTAGTAAAATTAGTACAGAAAAAGAATTAAAATATAAATTATATAAACGTTTAAAAAATGATTTTAATTATAACTGTTGTAATAAATGTAACATTAATCTTATTTTATAAAACTATGTTTTTATACTCTTCACTTCAAATTTGTCCTTTTTAACATTTATTTGTCTTTTTTCAAAATCTACTTCGTCCATATTTGATTTTGAAAAAAGACAAATATAATGTTAAAAAAGTACAAATTTGAAGTGAAAAGAGTAGAAGTGAGATTTCATTATTTAATAAAAATGTTAAAGAATTTGATATAAGATATAAAATGTTAAGTGTTCAACATTTGTAAAAAATAAATATAATATATTTTAAAATCCTATTTTGATTCCTTATACTTTTCTTTACAGCTTCAAATTATTTGTTTCAGTAAATCGTTTTTAAAATTTTGGATTAAATATTCTAAAACAAAAATTTTTTTTTTCAAATCTTATATTTTTTTTGTTTTTTAGTTTTAATATTGTTTTGTTATAAACGAATTAGGTATATTGTTATTATTACTTTTTTAAATTATTTATTTATTTTATTATTTTAGTTTAAGATCGTCTTCAGGCGATACCACTTTAAAAAAAATTCGACATACATATGTATTCTCTATCTCAAAGGTGCTGTGAGAAGCGGAATAATTTATAATATGTTAATTTATTTCATTATATTATTAAAAATTATATATAAATTAACATAAATTAACTTATTGTAAAAACAATTAAATCATTTATTTTTTGCACTTAATGTTATATGCATTCTAAAAAATTTACTTATTTATTAAAGCAATCGATATTGCAATAAAAATTATTTTACAACATTTTGTTTGCTAATGTACAAAATCAATGCTCTTTTAAAAAGTTTTTACATTTATTTTGTTGAAGACATTTTTTAAAATGCATATTTATGAATGAAAATTTACAATATTTTAAAATTTCCTTTTACTAAAAGACGTAAAAAAGATGGAACTTTAATGCTCTCTTAGGACGAAATTTAAAAAATCTGTAGTTTTTGTGTTATTACCAGATTTCTAGCAGGACTACTAAATTTTCCCATAAGACAGTATTTTTTTTGAAAAATATCCTCTCTCAATGTCCAGACCTTATAAAAATTAATGTAGATTATGACTATACCCATATAAGTAGTCGCGAATTTTTTTTTATTTAATTACAATAAAATTGCATACAATTGTTGCTTAGGCCAACAAACCTAAATCTGAATTTTGAAGAATGAAGCACTGTTGAAAACACCAGATGATTAAATCCGTAAATGATAATTAGTTTTAATTTATTTAATGCTGTAAGATATGTATATAATAATAATCCGTATTCAGTGATTTATTTTAACTCAATTTTTTTTTGAAAAATAGGAAAACAAATTATATAAAACCGGTAATAATTTATTGAATTCTATGTTTAAAATAAATTAAAAACTTTTTTAGTTTTCATTAAACATCAATTTTTATTTAATTAATACAATTTTCATAAAATGTACTTTTTTAATCAGTCCAAAAAATAAGCATTCTTACATTTTAGGTGCACTGGGCGTTTATTATATAAATATTAAATCTTAACATATATTTTTTATATAATATTATGTAATACATATATTCATCTATAAGACTTACATATATAATTTATATTTAAGTATAGTAGTTAATTATGTATAATGAGCTTATTTGTTAATTATCATCTTAATCTCAGTAAATAAGAAAAAATACATACATATAAAACATAAGAAATAAAAAAATAATAATATAAGAAATTAATTTTAACCAATTATTAATAAATATAAATGCAATAATTGTTGTTGTAAATCTTTCTTTCTTTAATTTTTATTGTTTTGTAATTTACACAAATTGTAGTTTAAAATTGTCAATTTATTCTTACAAATATGTATGTAATTTTATAAATATATATAGTTTTAGTTTTAAATTTATAAATATATATGTAGTTTTTTGCTTTTATTATGTTTGTTTTTTTATTTATTTTTCTTTCTTTTTTTTTTTGCATCTTTTTATTTATTATTTGGCGAATGCTACTTTTGGACTAAAAATG
Organism: Poecilobothrus nobilitatus; assembly: GCA_947095535.1. NCBI lineage: Eukaryota > Metazoa > Arthropoda > Insecta > Diptera > Dolichopodidae > Poecilobothrus > Poecilobothrus nobilitatus. Next base: position 318,562,676 of record OX352772.1, on the reverse strand, counting down.
TTATTTATGTGATTTTGTTCAATTTTATTTTTAACTTTATTTTTTTCAAATATGTACTATAATACTTTTGTCCTAATATTTTTTAAAAAAGAAATTTTTTTTTTCCTAAATGAAATTACAAAAAAAAAATTTAAAATATTAAATAATATAATGTAATTCTTTTGTGGTAACATCTATTTAGTTCCTATTCAACATCAAACAATAAAATTATATGTTTTAAAAGAGCTCCTTGTGTGCAATTTTAATTATTTTTTACTTTTTTTAAGAGGAATTGCCTCAAGTTTTTTTTCCCCCTTATGTTACTCGATTTTTTCTATTTTCACGACAAAATTTATTTTATGCTTTTTTTTTTATTATAGATTTTATTTAAAATATATTTGTATTGTAGTGAAATTGCAAGCACATTTGATAATCCAGAGTGAAGTTAAAAAAACAAAAAAAATTGATTAGAAAAAAAAAACAATAAGAACAACATAAAGCGTATATATTTTCGAAGAATTAATAAGATAATAAAATTTAAATTGAACATATTGCTTCAAAATTTTAATTTTTAAAATTGTTGGTACCTTTATGTCAATGTCTACTATTTAATGTTGAATAAAATTAAAAATTTAACATAGGTTTCAAAAACTAATTAAGAAAATTATATTCGCCTAAATTGGTGTATATATATATATATATATATATCTTTGTAATGTACAATAATTAAAATAGAATATAAATATAATAATTATAGTAATAAAAAAATAACCAATCAGAAGCACTCACTTAAATTCTAATTTAAATATCACATCGCACTCTCATACACCAAACTTATTTTATTTTTTGTTAAAAAATTATTTAAATTAAATTGTGATATTAATATTTATTCTTATCATTTATTAGTAAGTTTTTATAACTAAGTTTAATTTTTTTAACTATTAAAAATTGTGAAATGAATTATAAACATATTTGAAAAGTACTTTAATATTTAATTTAATTTTTAAATATTTTTTGATATTTAATTATTTTTTCAGATTTTTAGAGGACCCATACTTTTTAGATGTTTCTAGATTTCTTATAAAAAAAAAAAAATTATTTTAATTATTTAACCCTGAAACAGAAAACCTAAATTATTTGAAGAGTATGATAACTTCACAAATTTTATATAAAAAGTCATTTAGCGTATTTCTTTTTATATTGTTTTTGTAATATTATTTAGTAAAATTTAGTTATATTGTTTTGGTTTTTGTATTAGTGGAACAAAAAATACGAATTTGTAATTTGATTAAAAAAATTATTAAAATTAATTGATACGATATCACTGTTGGGATCGCTCATTTTATTTGTGCAACAGTTGAAATTCATCTACATAAATTAACTTTGTAAAATATTCGTTAGTAATTCAAATAAAAAAAATCTTTTTATATTATTTTTATATATGAAAGTTTTCTTTTCTTTTAAAGGTTAAAATCTAAATGTTTAAATGATACCTTTATTTTTTTAACGTTACTTAAAAGAGTAATTTTAAAATAATATCAAACATTTTATTTTATAATCTATTAGTTTTAAAACTTAATTTATATTTTAGCTGTTGCATCAAAATCTAAACAGTTTAATAAGCCATAAAAAATATATTAAAGTACGTTTCTAAATACTGTAATTTAAATAAATAATGTGATTTGTTGTAATACTAAAAGACAAAAATAATTCGAGAATATGGTTTGATTTTTGTATTAAAAAATTTTTCCTAAAAACTTAAAAGCATATTAAATAAATATATATATATATATATATATATATATATATATATATTATTTATATATTTATATATAATATAATATTTTGTTTGTTTTTCTTAAAGTTAATTATTTCAAGTAGTTTATACTTACTTATTTTGAACGATACATATTCGTAATGAGAATTTTAAATAATTGATATTAAAAATAAAAATTTACAATCTAATTATTATTTTTGTTTTGATTATTAGAATAATTTAAGTTTTGTTTTGAATTAAATTTTCGATTATTAATAGTTTTATTATGCATATAATTTTCAGAAAAATATATTTTTTTTGTAATCCACGACACTGTTTTTTTCTAAATTATTCAGTTATTTTGTGCAGAATATTTTTACAAATGAAATAACAAATTAGTTTTATTCTTATACAATTTATGTGATTTTATTTTAATTAATGTAATTTATTCAAAAGTTATGTTTAATAATATAATGTAAAACCCAAGAATAAATATTATTTTAATTCTTGGGTTTTAACATTATATTATTAAAAATCTTTAAATCTTTAAAATTTTCTTTTTGTTTTATTGAATGACAAATTCTGTTTGGCAAAATGATAAAAAATTTCTGTGAAACAGGAGTTTTGTCCCTAACTAAATATTTTTAATATAATACATTTTAGTTTCATTGCACAAAAGTACTAGCTAATGTTACATACACATTTTTCTCGGTTCAATTTTTATGATTTTTCAAAAATTTTCGAAGAATTACAAATAATTGAACATTATTTATTTTTAATTTAATTTTATATAATAAAAATATTATTTCATTATTAAACAAAAAAATATACTTTTCTGAAATTTTTTCTAATTTTGGCTTTTTTTTAAATATTTCTAAAAGTCGTCTAATTTAATGTACCTTAAATTTTTATTATAAATTTTTAATTACAGAATTGGTCAACTTATCTATATGTGTTTTGATCTTGAAATTCTTATCATTAATAAGAAACTGATAATTTTTATGATTATTTTTTTTATTATATTAGAAATATTAATTTCCTAAAAGTTTAATCTAAATTTGTAATAGCTTTTGGATTAGAAAGTTTGCATTAAGTTTGTGTTATTAAATATTTATAATATTATAGTAAATTGTTAATTTTATAATATTTCATTGTATATGTTCTAGATCAATATTTAATTCAAATGATGCTTTAAAAAATGATTTTTAAAACTCTTTTCAAATATAATGTAGTTTTAGAATAAATTTATATTTTAAAATATTAAACCTAAAGGTTTGGATCTGTGAATAAATTTGACTAAATTGTAAAATGTTGAAAATTAAGCAATAAATTCAATTATTTTTAAAATCAATATCTGACATAAATGCAATATAATTATAAAATTTGAGGTCAGTAATCAGTTTTCTTTTTAAATAAAACTATTTTTAATCTGAAACAATTAAATGCTTTACAATATTAGCCAACCTTACTCACATTTAACAAGATCATTAATTTAAGTTAAAACATACATTACATAATATTATGTTGTTAAAAACGAAATATTATACTTATATCTATATATTTTTTAATAAATAATAATGAAAAGGGTTTTATTATTTTTATTTAAAAAAAATATATTAATATCTATTAACACAGTATTATAAAAATAACAAGACCCTAGTTTACCATCAGTGTGTGAGATTCCATAGGTGCTGCAGAATCATATAATGTATCTGTATCTTGGGTAGGTTCACCTTGTAACTGGCATTGATTTGTCAAAGTACCAGCACCACAATCACAAAAGAACCTAAAAAAAAAATATATTAAGCTCTTTTATTATTAAAATAAAAATATTAAATACCTGTCATGTCTAATGAACTCCACATCATGGCCAGCGTGACAATTTTTAATACAATTAACACATATGGCATTCCGATCTGTTGTATTGCACGTTTGACATCTATAAAAGTCATGCATTGGAAACGATGTATAACTGCTAATTTTATATAAACATTGCCCTCCAGAAACAGCTTTCTCAACTTCATCCTGATTATTAAAAATTTTATTGCCTCTAACTATCGGTTGAACACCACTTGCTAAACACAGGCCACCAAATTTATTACTGAAGATTTGATTATGTTCTAAAGTGGCTGTAGCATTATTGGTAATTTCAACGCCTGCAGCTAAACCATCGAATATTCTATTTCTTCTTAATATTGGATGAGATTGAGTTGAAATTAAAACTCCTGCTTGTGTATTTCGAAAGATATCGTTATCTTCTAAAATTCCTTTACCACCATTAAAAATACAAATACCACCATCACGACCATCATAAATTTTGTTTCGTTTTAGTGTTGGATTGGAGTCTGTTTTAATCCACACCCCAGCCATTGCATTATCGAATATTTCATTTTGCTCCAAGAGACCTAATCCACCGTTATAAACTAAAACTCCGCCATTTTGACCGCCCCAAATTTTGTTACCTCTTATAACTGGATTACTACCAGTGCGAATTTGTACTCCAGAATATAAATGGTTAAAAATGTCGTTATCTTCTAATTTTCCGTGTCCATTATCATAAAAATATACTCCCACCTCAAAAGTTAATTGTTTTATGTTTATTTAAAATATTAAAATAAAACCCAAAGTTTTCTTTACCTGTTTTCCTGAATGAATTCTGTTTCTTCGTAAAACTGGAGTGCTTCCAGTGGTGATCCATACTCCAGCTAAAGTATTTGAATAAACCTCATTTTCTTCAATCAAACCTTGGCCTTTTTCGTGTACATAAATACCACCATGTTGGCCGTGATGAATTTTATTATGTCGAACTATTGGATCACTTGTTGTACGAATCTGAATTCCTGCCAAAGCATTCCCATATATATTATTATGTTCTATTAAACCACGACCTTCACCAAAAATATAAACACCACCCTGATGTCCATTATATATTTCATTTTTCCGAATTGTTGGATTGCTATTCGAAGTTATCCATACACCTACAAAAATTTAAATTAAATATATTTTTTATAAAAATAATGAAGTTAAAAAAATAAATAAATTTCAACCTGCAAAGTTATTAGAGTGAATTCGATTTTCAATGAATTGTCCTAAGCCATTTTCATGCACATATATTCCACCTGTTTGACCGTGATGTATTTCACATTTAACTACAGTAGGATTAGCCCCAGCTTTAACTTCAAAGCCGGCAATTCTGTTGTTATGAATATCATTTTTTTCAAAATAACCCTAAGATTTTTTTTTTCAATTTTGTATTAAATATATTTTCTTATAATTTATGAACATACCATTCCATTTTCAAATGTAAAAATTCCAACATCACGACCATGATGTATATGATTTTCTCTCATAATTGGACTTGCAAAATTTTTTACCCAAATTCCAGCTAAAGCATTACGACTAATTTCATTATGTTCATATGTTCCTTGTGCATAATCTGTTACATAAAGCCCTACGTTTTCACAATCACTAATATCGCAATTCTTTATTACTGGATTAGCACCAACACCACCAACGCATACAGCGGCTCCTACGACAGAAGTACTTCGAATTATACAGTTATCAACCGTAGGACTACAATTTTCACTAATTTCTAAACAATAGTGCTTGTGGTGTGAAACAGTTGATGTGACATCTGGTGAAAATTTTAATGTCATGTAACCAACATATGCTTGTTTGGCGCCTTCAACAAACATTACAGTTGATCCAGATTCACGTTCTAATACAACGGATTCAGCTACATTTCCAGGCGCTGCCCCAATTAAAGCGACATCTGAGTCAATAAAAAGGAATTCTCCTCTATAATGTCCTGCATGTAAAAAGATTAAATTTCCGTTTGTTTCACAATTAGATAGGTCATCGAATCCGTTTGGCGAGTTAGATTGGTTAATACCAGATAGATTACTAGGAGCTCGTTCCCCAGCTACAGGACCTGCAACTATAAAACAAAAATATATTTACCAAAAAGATAATTACATTTTATTCGCTTTTTATGAAATTCATTTACCAGCGGCAGCTGCTGCAGCAGCACCTCCACCTCCGCCACCACCATTAGCGGCACCTACTAATAACACAGCGGCTGCAGCTGCAGCCGCAACACCACCTCCTCCTACAACACCTACTATAGCTGCAGCATTGATTCCATTATTGGAAGTGTTGCTTAAATTTCTTTCTTCAGGATAATCAAGAGCTGCTTGTATTGTATTAAAATGTAAAATATTTCGACCTTTCGTTTTTTTATCTTGGTAACCCGGTCTAACATGAATACCACGATACAATTGACGAAAACTTTCTTTCCATGGATTAGAATATTCAGATTCATCAGGCTTTATAAATAAAAACTCACAAACTTTTGGGTTAAATAATGGCATATCATACTCGTAAACTGATTGATAAAGTCTCTTCCATAATTCTGTATCATTAGCTATTGTGTTAAATCGTTTACATACTAAAGATAATCGACATAAATCTTGCTCGAGTAAATAAGAAAATATTGTTAATAAAACTTCGTCTGGCATTTCATATTGTAAATAATGTGCAGCTGTAGGACTACATATATCTAAAGATGAGGCTGAAGTGGCAGTTGATGCTCCTGTTATTATTGTGCTATTTGAAGTGTATATTCGCCTAGGTCGCTTTCGTGCTGGAAGCATATAGCAACTATCATCACATTGTATACTATAGTGACCACTAACAGATGTTGAGGTCGATGTGGAAGCTACGTTATTTGTTGTCGAACAAGATCCACTTCCAGATCCACTGGAACCATTGGATGTGGCATTTGAGTTATTATTTCCAGTTGAATTGCACCAAAAAGAATCATGATTAATTTTACGCCTTAAGTCATACGGTGATTGGTGACTGCAGCCAGTCAAAGATGACGTTGATGATGTAGCAGTTGCTGCTGTGGTAGATGGAGCTGTATTGCATGATTGTGGTGACGAAGACCCACCAGAATGAGATGATGCACTTGTAGAACTAGCTGCCGCCAAAGAGCAGGTGGGATTTAGATTACTGTTAGTGCCACTAGAACTATCACTGCTATTATTACATGTTACACTAGATATATGAATGGGATTAGCAGAACTAGCAGGTCCTACTGCAGATGAAGATGAACTTAAGCTACTATTTTCATTATTTTGGTTACTTGATGCTAAAGACTGGCATGTATTACTACTATTCCCAATTATATGATTTGATGAAACTGCAGATAAAGATGATATTGATCTATAGTTTGTTTGTAATTGTGGAGTAGTGGTGTTACTTTCATTTGATTTATTTCCGGCGGGGGAAGTTGACATTAAATTTGAGAGTATTGGATTTTGAATTTCAGAATTAATATTTGTATTATTACTTGAAGTTGAAGATGTAGTTGCTATATCAGATAAATTCGATATCGTGCTTGATTGTGATAAATTGTTAATATCAGAACTACTACTAGATGATGTTGATGGAGTATTATTAGGAAGATTTTGTTGTAAATTTGGTTCTAACATATTAGCTGAAGATAAAAAAAAAAAGTAAATGTTAATACATGTATATTCTAAATAAAAAAAAAAATATCTTTCATACACAACTTTTACAATTTATATAAACCAGGCAGAAATTCTTTTTATTTTAATATTAAGAACATTAGAAAAAATCAAAGATTAAATGAAATCATAGAAAAAAAATGCTTTTGTATTTTTTTAAAACTAAGTATGTAATTTCTTGTCAAAATAATGGTCTGAACAAAATGAACTGTTAATTAATCTATGAAAGTAAAAATATTGAATTTTTTAACAATATTTCATATCAATTTTAAAAACACTGTTATTTATATTCTAAAATTCGTTGATAACATTTCAAGGATTCTTTAAAAATAATAGCATTTAATCAGGTCACTATATTTAATTTCATTCATCACTATTTTAATGGATAAATTAAAAAATTGTATATTCATATTTTGTTCTGATAAGTTACATTAATTTAAAGAAACCATAAAATAAAATTATTTTGTTAATACATGTATTATTCACATCCGCATAAATTATTTAATATAAAATAATGTTTACATACCAGAAGCTCTTGATGGCAGAGCAATACGATTGCCACCTTTTCTTCTTGATCGACGAACATAAGATCTTGAAGATGTAAATGAAGCACTCGGCATCTTTCAAATCTTATTGTCCCAAAAAAATTAACTCCAAATATATATTAAATATACTCAACTATAAATTTTTTGTCTAAAATTTGGTTTTATTTATTAAATATGATTTTTTGATATTATATATGCGATATTAATAATTAAATTAATTAATCTTACTATTAATGAGATTTTATTTTTAAACAAATTCATATAATTAGACAAAGAAAAAAATACCAAAAAACTGGTTTTATCCCATCCAGGACCACCATTTTTTCTTGTACGAAATTTGTCATACAAATACATTTACATTTTCCCGAAAATATTCTTCATACAAATACACTAAATTATATGGACACTAAACAAATCCTGAATATAATATTCACAAATTTGCTTGTGTTAACTTAAACAAAAGTACACATTTGCAAAATAAAATTGATGTATAAGCTATTATGACTTTTTTTTCTCAAATTTAGAATTTTTATTTGCTCATTTTATAATTTGCATTACAACTTGAACTGTTAAAAATTAATAATTTTGTAATTGTTTAATTAATTCAAAATAATTTGATGCATTTTATGATTTTAAATTACTACAATTATTTTATGTTTAATTTTTTTTATCGCTCCAGAATTATGCTGAAGAACCAGTCTTTCTTTACGCACACTAAAATAGTTTTAAAATGCCAAAACTCTATATGAGACTTTTGGTAGCAAAGAGATAGGAAATAAGTAGTAATTCCATTTAAAAATGTACTCACTCAAGTTTTTTTTTAAAGCGAGTGCGGCACGCGTTCGCGATGCGAAATAATGGTAGTACTAGGTAGTTTAAAGTTATTCATATTTTGTTGTTTATAGTTGTTGTTATTCATTTTTGTTAATAAACTTTAACAAATTATTTTTCTAATAAATTTTATATAAGAGAATGAAATTTAAAACGAATTATGTAATATGTATGTTCGGACGGTCTAAATATTTTTCAGAAACGAATTTACGTTGAAAAATTATTTATTAAATTGGTCTGAGCTGAAAATAACTTTTCGTACGGAAAAAGCCGAAATTTAGTGTTTAGCCAAAATATATATTTTCTATTCTTCTCTCGCTTTGACACTGCCGCTCCAAAACCTTTAAAGGATCTAAATATTATAATTCTGATTTTGTGGCGTATATTATACTTTCAGTAAAGTGTTTTTTCTTTTATCTTTAAAAGTACAATATGAATTATTATTTTTAGGGAAAACTTAAGATTTCCACGCAGTGGAAAATACCGATTCTAAATCTGCCCAACTGACTATCGAAAAAATTATTTGATAAAAATTCAAATTATTAATTTCCTGCATTTCCTGAAAAAATAGAATATTTAATGAGATTTAAAAAAAAAAGTTTATGAGAAACGAGTATTAATAATATTTCCAAATTATAATTAAGTTATTTTTTAGCATTAAAAATCTTAGTTAACTGTAAATGCTCTTATACCGTCCGTTTACACTGATCTTCTCGATTCTCGAAATCGAATCTACTTGTTTCATTACATTTCATTCTTCTTTCCGATAAACTAATTTTGTGGTTTTGTAGTTTTAAAATTTCAGTCTTCCTTTTTTACACTAGAAATTTTAAGAGTTGAAAAAAAGAATCTACTCAAAGACAAAATGAGGGTCACAAAAATTTTATATAACTACATATTAGTATTAAAATACCTCATGTTTAAAATAGACACAAACAAAATATCAACTTGAAAATAAAACAACCGCAAAAAATTTATTGGATATGAAACATTTTTCATTTGTCGCCATTTTTAATAATTGTTCGAAATGCCAAATTACTAGTTTATATAATTGTCAAAAATTTGCATACATTTGTGCACTATCCACTATCTTAGTACTGTGAACTGTCTCGTCTAACCTCTAGGTAATACATATTCATTAATTTTTTGACAAATTTTATGTATGTACCTCTTTCTTCAAAAATATTTTTTAAATACGTACTACCGTACACATAAATAATCTCTTTTGAATGTTTTTGAAGACAAGTTTAAACATAAATAGTGTTCGTGAAGCGGATTAAGTACGAAAAGTGTAAACTTAGCGATACAGAGACTATTTTATTAACTTAAATTACTTATTTAGCTACGATCAACAATGAAAGAACTTCAGAACAGGTCAAATAATTTTAGTTGAAATTTTGTCCTTATTTATATTAAGGGGTGTTCGGTAAACCAATTGATTACTAGTTTTTTTTGTTGTCAATTGTAGGTTAGTACAAAAAAGTTTTGACTATTTCTACTGAATTTAATTTAGCATTTTAACAATACTAAAAACTTTTAGCATAGATGAAAAATACGTCATGTAAAATTTAAAATGAGACAGAAAATAGATAAAAATAATTCTATGTGATAAAAATTTTATTGATTCAACTAATGTAATCAGAACGAGATATTTAATTACTATGAAATGTAATTACTACGAAAACCAGTCGAATTGAAGGACAGCCGCTTAATAGTTTTGTTGTGTTTAAAATAATCATTTATAAGTCAGCTGTCACCACAAACCAAACCAACTAACTCACACTGATGAGATGACATTTTATTGGACAGATATCAATCGAAGTGTTTTTGTAATTTGTTAATCCTTTAAATAAATGTTCTTATAAACAATTTTGTATTTTTTATTTATTTATTTTTAAACCATTATTATAAATTAATTGTGTTCATAATTTATTTTCAAGCAGTTACAAAAAATTCTTTAGTTACATAATATATTGTGGACATTTTTAATGTTTAGCTAACTAAAAATTCAAGTGTTAATTAAAAATTTAGAAATGGGGTATATGATAACTGGAAAAGAAGTTTCTCCTATAGTTTCCGTATTTGCTTGTTTGTCTTTGGGAATATCATGTGTTTTAAGCTTATATATATGGACAAGCAAATATAATAGGTTACTTTTTTTTTGTAGAATAATGAAAAATAATTAAAATATATATTTTTTAGAGATCATCCTTCTATAGTAAAAAGGCGATTTTTAAGTGTGTTTTCTATTATGTTAATATCTCCGACAGTTATTTATTTATTCAGCTCTAAAGAGGTCTTAGAAAATAATAGTTTTATGCAGTTATTAGGGTTTAGAAAAGAAGGGTGCTTTCTAGCTTTTTTTGTTCCGGTTTGTTTAACGGCTCTTTTATTTTTGGGTCCCCTTTGTGTACAAATTTTTAATAATCAAACTGTGCCAAGCTTTTTCAGTAATTTTTTCAATACTTTTGTTGTGTTTTTTTAATTATTTTTTGTTTAAAGGTACGTTATATTGGAAAGAACATTTGAGCAATATTTTATGGTGGCGTAATCACGTTGTGGCACCACTTACAGAAGAATTCACATTCAGAGCGTGTATGCTTCCTTTAATGATGCAGTCCTTTGAACCATTAAAAGCTACTATGATAACACCATTATTTTTTGGTGTAGCTCACTTTCATCACATAACTGAACGATTAAGAGAAGGAAAGGAATTAAAAATTGTGTTAATAATCTCATGTAAACATTGAAAAACTACCTTTAATTACTTATCTTTTATTTTTCCTTTATTAATTAGGTTTTCAGTTCACATATACTACCATATTTGGATTTTATTCTTCTTATCTATTCGCAAGAACTGGTCACTTCATAGCACCTTTTATTGCTCATGCATTTTGCAATTATATGGGGTTTCCTGATATTTCAGAGCTTTTCAAACAAACGGGTATAAAAAAAGTAATTTATATATTACTTTATTTAATAGGATTGGGAAGTTGGATATATCTCATGCCAAAATTGACAAACCCTAGTTGGTACAATAACAATTTGTATAACTGGAATAGATGATAATTTTAATAACTTTATATTATGTGTACAACATAATTGGGTGCTACATATAATAAAACTACTTTTAAATATGAAAAAATAACTCGTTATTCACATATATTGCGAAATATATCCAATATTGTTATAGTTTTAATTTATAATATTAAAAAAGTATTTTTAAATAAAAATAAATGTTATGTACATATGTATATAAAAACATTCTTTATTTTTATTTTCATCAAGTTCAAGTTCATCACTTAAATATTAAATATGTGCTTTTTTATATTTCAGTTTTAAAGTTTTGTTTAGATCATAAAAACTTACTTCATTTTCTTCACCAGACTAGAATGTATGTATGCATAAAGATAACTTTGATAAAGAAATTTTATAATTATACTTACATTTGATTTTTTGACATTAATTCGTTTTTTATTGATCAACTCTAATTTTTTTTTGTAATTTCGTTTACCAAGAACGTTAAAGGACATTCATAACTTAAATGATCTTTTTCACCGCATCGAAGCATTTATTTATATCATACTATACTCTTTTCTAATTTTATTTCTAATATTATTATTACAAAATAGGAAAATGCATCTCTTACCTTTTGAACATATATAAAGATTTACCGTTATCTTTCGCCATACTACATTTTACTATTCTTCCAAACATCTAAAAATTAATATATTTTTTTATTAAACTATCATAATATGAGTAAACTTGAATGCATGTATTCTGTTCAACAGTAATAAATTAAATTATATGTAAACTTTGCAAATTGATATAGCATTGACGATAGATCTTATGAGCTATGACTATTATTTAAAAAAGAAAAAATTTTTATGTGATTTTTTATTTGCACCCATTTAATTTTTTTTAGTACATATAGTATTTGTGACTTCTTTCGTACACCCCAAAAAATTTTGGATTCAAAAAGATTGAAATTCTACAACAAAATTAGTTTATAGGAAAGAGAGAATGAAACGTAAGTAAAAAGTGGATTCAAGAGTGGTGTATAAATATATAACAGATACGGATCCCATATACTATTAAAATTGTTGAACATTTTGTCACACACTAATTTAAAATTTAATTAAATTATATAAAACTTAATTTTTTTCTTAAATTGTTTATAATTAAATAAAAATTGTTCATAAATGAAGTATTAAGATTTACTTGTTTAGTGAATGAACGATATATCTAAATTTGTAATATGTACAAATTTTCACATTATTTGAATGTTTCACACATTTCAAAGCGTCTTTAGTTGATGAGAAATTAATAAATATAACTCCTTTTGATTTTCTCTCATTACAGTAATTCTAAAAATAAATCAAACAATTAACTTGATTTTATATATCTTGACATTTTGCAATAGAGGGTATCTACGATATTATTTGTCTAATCTATTATGAAATAAATAAATAAATAGTAACATTATTTTTCTTTTTTTGTAATTTTATTTAATACCTGTTAATTGAACCAAATTTTTCAAAAATTTTATATAAGTCGTTGCAAGTCGTTGATAGTAAGGCAAAATGGTAAATTTGAAATATACGTAGTACTTTCACAAAAATCTGAATTCATTTGAAAATAAAGTTCCCATAAGATTAATAAATGTATGTTTTATAATTTATTTTAAATAAATAAAATATAAATATGTATTTATTATTAATATTTTAAAATTCAAATTGACGAAGTTAAAAGTCAAATATACGACATCTGGATTTTAAAATTATAAATAAATTTAAAATTATAATGTCATAAGCATAGATAATATCAATAATATATAGTAGTCATAAGTCTATACAAAACAAAAGTAATTTTATTAATTATTTGATTTTTATTTTAATTATTTAAATGTACCATTTGCAATCACTATTTTAATTTTCATATTTACATTTTTAATATTTTTTAAATTATTTCATATATAAATTTTGTTCCTTAAGATTTTTATATATTTTTTTTTGTTTGAGTAGATTTACATATGTGTTATGGGAGTGCATTTCGTTCCTTACTCCGTGCAGAGTTTATGCTTTTATATATAGAAATAACCACACTCATCCAGAGTTAACTTTTCTCGGCCATTTCGAAACAAGTAGAGTTAAGACTGGTTTTCATGAGAAATTTTGTGGATATTATTGCAACTTTAGAAGCAAAAAAATAGTGTACTACCAGTGGGAAAGAGGGAGAAAAAAAATTGTATTATTACAAAATATTACAACAATACTTTGACAGTAAAAAATGTGCATAACCTAATTTATTAATGTTTATATATATATTTAGCTAAATATTTAAAAAATTTTATTTTTAAAGTTGTTAAAAATAATATAGTTTATTAATAATATATTTATACCTATAATATAGTAATTTTAATATCGTTTCTCACTAAAAAATAAAAATAAAAATAAAAAATTTTGAACATTTGTTTATTTTAAAGTGTTTGTTTATTTTTTTGACACTTCAAAATTTAAATATAGGGTTTTCCAATTTGAGTGATATGATTTCTTTTAAAAAAAACACACTAATTGTTAAGGAAATTCAAATGTTTTTTATTTAATGTGAAGTACAATCGATACAATTAAGTTCTGAATAAAACGTCATTCAAATGGCTTCCACGACTTCTTTTGCAGGAATGAATTCGATGAACCCAATTTTCGTGCACTTTTTCCACTTAGGTAGGTTTACTTAGGTCTTGCTGAAAACACATGAATGTAGTTGTGAGAGAATTGCAACCAATTCTCACGTATCGCGCGCGAGACTCACATCAATTATCAGGCCATGAAGTGCAGAGAGTAAAAGCTTAATAATGAATAATTTAATAATTGAAGTGAGTCTCGAATAAAGCCATATAAGCGTGTACGAAATTTTAAAGTATAAAAGTAGTCTCGACGTATACTATTACGATATTAAGGCAATTTATCTTAAGAAGCTTTTAAAATAAAAAATTTAAAGGAAGACAATTTTTTAAATGCATATTTATGAATGAAAATATTATATTTTAAAATATCTTTCTTTAATGAATTATGTAAAAAAGATGCGACTTTAATTTTTTCTTTGGACCAAATTGAATAAAGTAAATGGTTTTTGTGTTATTTCAAGATTTATAGTCGGCCCCCTATTTTTTTCCATAAGACTGCGTGTAAATTTGTTAAAAGCTGATCCACTATTAAGCTTTTACTCTCTGCATTTCATGGCCTGATAATTGATGTGAGTCTCGGTCTTGGTCATAGAATGAAATATTGCAATGTATATAATATGTATGCAAAAATTGTATATCACACAAAAAAATTTTTACTACCATGGCATTTAAATTTTGAAGTGTCAAAAAAATAAATAAATATAATAAATGTTCAAATTTTATTTTTTAGTGAGAAGTATATTGAAATGACTATATTATTCGTATAAAAATATTATTAATAAATTATGTTAATGAAAATATTATTAAAAACTTTATAAATAAAAAATTTTAAATTTTTAACTAAATATGAATATAAACATTAATAAATTAGGTTATGTACAATTTTAACTGTCAAAATGTTGCTGTAATATTTTTTAATAATATAATTTTTTTCTCCCTCTTTCTTCCCATCTAATTAAATCTCTTAGAAATATATTAATGGATTCCGATTTAAAAACCTCAGATGGTATTATAAGCTTTAAAGTTCTCATAGAAATATGGGAAGTTAAAATAAATTGAAAAATTAAGATGTGTACCAAATTAACTAGATAACATATTAATCCACATACTTTTGAAAAAATGAGAGTTAAATTAGCAAATATTAGCAAAAATTAACAAATATTTAGTAGAACAGTGAGTGCCGCTATTAGAACAATAATTGAAACGTCTGGTTTCAAAAGTATTACTAAAGAAGTTGCAAAAATTTTGTACATATTAGTGTTTGATAAACTTTTTGATTGTCTCAACAGTGGATCATTATATTCTGATAATAAATATCGATATGATATTAAACTAAATAGCTTGTAGTTTGGTTTTTTAAAATATTGTAAGATTGACTAAAAAGAAAAAATATATTTTTAGAGGGAATTAAATTTATATTAATATTACACATTTTTTCATATTTTATACTTTTACAATAATAATTCTTGTACCTATAGTTTTGTATAGATTGATAAAATTCGAGGTAGAATCGAGAGTTTTTCTTTTTTTAAGAAGTCGAAAAAAATATATGAAGAAATATATACAAATGTACATACATCAATTGACATACTAACAAAAAAAAAAGAAAAACTAAAATAAAAATGAACTAAAATACGATCAAGTTGATTTTACGAAATTAAACAAACTGTCTAACTTTTTTCTTCCATGTGTATACTCTATGTATGTATTTAGTTACTTTATGCCACTACGCCATGAGTCAGGTTAGTGCAATTTTTTTTTTAGTACATTTCTCTGCCAGATAAATGTGAACAGGAAATTACACAGCCTTTCCTTTTCAGTAGGGGGGAACAACTCTTACGACGTGTATAGGATTCGAACCCACACTCCCTTGGTACGTTTTATACGTTCTTACCCACTAGGCCACCGAAGCCGCTACAATTTTGCTGTAGCCTATACTATTGTACAAGTATAAGCATAAAAAAACCAACAATAAACGAATGGAAAGAATTTCTGTTATGTCTAATAACCATTTGGCACATTAATTATTGTCTAACGTCACGAAAATCACAATCGCCCATTATATGGTGTATAATATCTTCTACTTCCTTTAACCAGATTGGGGCATAGGGCGTTCACAAATCTTTCTATCGATCACGATCATTGACCAAACATTTTATTTGCGACCACATCTCATTTAGTGACATTGCCTCAGCTAACGCTTGTTGTTCAGATTTAGTTACCAGAAGACCAAAGTATATCTATTACAAGAAGTATAGTTCACTAATGTATTGTTTTTACAAAAAAAGGTTCTATTATACTTTGTTTCACGTCTACTGTTATACATACATATATTTTAAATTAAGACTAAAAAATTTGTAAAAATTTTAGAGAATAATCATAAAATTTATAATTAAAAAAAAATAGCAGGAAAAGGAAAGGCATGTTTAAATACGTATATCTTTAAGATTATTATATATTAAGCTTATTACATATACATAGATATTAATACATACATTTAGTTTTAAACAAATTTTTAATTTCTTACATACCTTAAGTTTCGTAAAATTATCTGAAAACATAGCAACTACTTTGAGGCTAGTACCTTAGATATATTAACTTAACCATATTAACTTAGTACCATAGATATATTAACTAATAGATGGGAAGTTAGGTATAGTCGTTTCTTTTCTTCTTATGTGTTTCCCTATCTTAAGGTATTCAGTCAAAAAAATTCATATGCATTTTATAATATGTATACATTTCGTTCACTCAGCTGTTTATATTTATTAAAATAATGTAAAGCAGTTTTTCATAACGAGTTTCATTCAGAGATTTTAAGTTTTTATATTACTTAATAATTGATATATTTTGTTTTTAAAATTAAAATTTAATTTAATTAAGATTATTCAAAATTTTAACTACTTGTAAAGTAACAAAATAAGTGATAAAATCCTTAAAAAAATTAGAAATGAATTTATTTCACCTTTTAGGAACCTATTTCTGAGAAAACTAAAGCAATACAAACGCACGGTTCACTCAGCTGTTTCTCAAAATTGGCTGAAAAATTTTCTTCACTGCCTATCTATTAGTAATATATCTATGCTTAGTACATAATGAAATACGTTTTAAAACGCTACCTTCTTTCTTTTCTTCAAATAATTGAAATGTCACATCACAAGTAAAGAACTGTCAATTTATATGCACGTTTTTATGTTTTTTTCTTATTGATGTATCAATAATCAAATTAATAGCAAAAGTAAATAATTAAATAATTGATTATTCTCAATAACTAATAATTTTTAATATATAAAATGAAACGTTTAAGTGAGGAAAGAACCAAAATATTGTTTGAAAAGTTACATAAATAGTAAGTGTATTTATTTTTAATATTGATTTTAAGTACATTATGTACATATGTATACAAACATTTTCAATTTAATTTTTAGCATTGGATCAAATGTTAAACAATTAATAGATCGGCCTGATGGTACGTACTGTTTTCGAGAACATAAAGATCGGGTTTACTATATTTCAGAAAAAATTTTAAAATTATCCGAATGTCTTGGGCGTGACAGATTAGTGTCAGTAGGAACATGCTTTGGAAAGTTTTCCAAATCCAATAAATTTAAGTTACATATAACTGCACTATACTACTTAGCACCTTATGCTCAATATAAAATTTGGGTAAAACCTTCATTCGAACAACAATTTCTTTATGGTAACCATGTTCCTAAATCAGGTCTTGGGAGAATTACAGAAAATACTACACAATATCAAGGAGTAATAGTATATTCGATGAATGATTTACCTCTCGGGTTTGGTGTTGCTTCTCGATCAACAGCAGACTGCAAATTGGCAGAACCGTTAGCTACTGTTTGTTTTCATCAAGCGGATATAGGAGAATATATTAGATCAGAAGACGCGCTTTTTTAGATAAAAGTTTTTTAATGTAAAGAAAATAGTGATGAAAAATGATTAGTACTGATCAGTGTATTCTCATCTTTTGATCAGTATTGTGTAAGCCGGCATTAAAAATAAATTACGAAAATATAATTTTATAGAACCGAAATGTTTTTTGTAAGTTATTGAAATTGATATCAACGTTCATTCAAAAAATATTAGTTTTCAACATACATACTTTACATTATCGAGTAAGGATTAAAAGAAATAATGACAATAACTTTAAGAAAGGCGCCTACAATAATTTTAATAAAAAATATTAAATATTAATTATATTGATTGTTGTTTTCTATTTATATTCATATAATCACATGTGTTCAAATAGATTTGGTTAAGTTTAAAAAGGTTTTTTTTTTTAGCGAAGTTTAAAACGTCCATATTTCGCAGCAGTAACAAATCAGACTTTAAAAATTAAAATTTTAACATTTAACGCTAGCTACGGCCTACGATTTGTAAATAGAATATTTATTGGACTTGATTTCAAGAAACTTGATACCTGGAGTCATCTGGAATGCGTTTCGTTTCTTACTCCGAGTAGATCTTATGCTTTTATAAAAATAACTACCCCACTCACATCCAGAGTTAACTATACTCTGCTATTTCGAAACGACTAGAGTTAAAGAGTTAAATATGAATTTGAACTGTCAAAATTAGATTGGAACACTTATTTATTTCAAACAAATAATGGAGTTTTCTAAAAAAAATTAATTTTAAAAGAAGTATTTTAAAGTTTAATTGAACGATTTCGCTTCCTCCTCGCAAGTAGGATTAAAATAATTGGCTCCATTAGCTCGATTCTGGTGTTTCGAAACGATATTTTTGACATCAGAGTTTATTTTACTCTACTTCGTCATTTCGAAACGACCACCACATTCTTGAAGGCTCATAGTTATCACACTGAGGCAATGAAAAAATGTATCACTTGTATCTAGTTAAAAATGCATTTCTGGAAGACGCACGATGGAAATTTTTGTTATGTTGGTAGCACTTTAATATTTAAATGTAAACAAAATGTATACATAGGTAAAATTAATTTTAGAAAGAAGTTTTTCTATTTTTGTTTTGTGTAAAGGAAGACAATTTTTTAAAAGCATATTTATAAATGAAAACATTATATTTTAAAATATTTTTTAATGAATTAAGTAAAAAAGATGCGACTTTAATTTTCTCTTTGGACCAAATTGTAGAAAGTAAATGGTTTTTGTGTTATTTCAAGATTTATAGTTGGCCCCTTATTTTTTTACATAGGACTACTTGTGAATTTGTTAAAAGCTGACCCTTGATTAACCCTTCACTGATCCCTTCATGGCCTGATAATTGATATGAGCCTGGGATTTACATGTCGGGTCACCGTCACGAGTCACGAAACTGAAAAAAAAAGTAGTTTCGAGAAAAATTAGTTTCGGTTTGGAAATCTGTTTCTATTTGCTCATAATAAAAAACCTCAAACGAAAAGTTTATTCTGTTAATTGTTTTATAAATAAAAATTGTTCAATTTTCTTTTTGTTTTATTATTTCGAACAAGATTTTATTTTTTAACGACTTTTTGTTCGACTTTGTTTTGTTTTGTGCAGTTCGTAATTTTGGCACTACTTTTTTCTAAAAATTTTGACAGTTTTGTGATTTTGGCACTACACTTTTCTAAGAATTTTAATCTTTGAATAAAAACATAACATTACTTTTAGTTTAATTTAAATTTTATTATAACATAATGAGAAGAAATATGATATTGTTAAATTAAAAAAAATGTAAAAAGAACTAAACAAAAAAAAAATTTAATTTAAGAAAAACAACTTCATAAATTTTTTATATAAAAAACTTAAAAACACTAAATAAAAAGAGCAAACTTCATTAATTTTTAATATAAAAAATAAAAACTTATTTGTAAATGACATAGAAAATAGTAAAAACTAAAATTTTTTAAATTTTTATAAATAAATAAAAGATAAATTATTCGAACAGTTATGAGTTTATAACTTTCAAATTTTAATTTTTGAAATTATTCCACGTATTCCGAGTCTTCATCAATGTCCGGTTCCGCAAGACAATCTAATGACGAATGAGAATTGCATGTTTTTGTAATAAGTATGGTACATTTTTGGGATTGTTAAGTCGTTGCACATTTTAATCAGATCTTTATACTTTGGCTGAGCTATTGGAAGAATTGATTTATAAGCTTGACAATTTTTGATTTTTGTTTTTTTCTCTTTTTACATTTATACAGAACTTAAGTAGATCGTCATCGAAAGAAGTTTTGTAAAATATAGTATTTGGAGAGCTCTTTTTAAATTCTAGCCAGCAAACATTTCTCCACGAAAGTTTTTAAATGCATAGCTGAAAAATTTTTAAAATCTAAAAATCGTCAAAATTATAATGGTGAACTTCAAAAGGTTTAGAATTATTTCGAGCGACTCTTATAATTTGGGACTATTCTTCTGGAGTGTAGATCGGAGCAAATTTTGATGTTGATTCTATTTTTGAGTGGATTGAATCACACTTCATTTCCATATGCCCCGTTTCAAAAAATGTGTGTACAATTGAATTTAAATGTGGATGTTTTTGTACCAACTTATGACACATCATTGCAAATATGGAGTTTTTTGTTGTCCTCAACTGTCGGACATCATTCTTATAGATGTAATGTTATAAATAAAATTGTATATACATGTAGAAATTGCTTCTCTTTTTCCGAGCGTCTTGTCCCAAAGGCAACAGAGTACATCTTGATTGCCCAGATTGTAAATTGTTAAATTATACACCACCAATTTCCTTAGGTAAAATATTTGTCCAGCTGATCCTTTAGGTGTAGTTAAAACCGCTTGTAAATCAAAGCTAAAGCTTAAAGTTGTTGAATCAGCCTGAGCTCTTGTTTTGTCTTTGTTTCTTTGAATTCGCGCCTTTTCTTTTTTATCAATATGTTTTTGAAACATCTCGTTCTGCTTTTCCTTTTCTGCGATAGATAACGATCTAAAAGCTAAACATACCTTACATTGGTCTTTCTTCGGCTTAAAAAAACCTAAGTTATAAGTATTAAAAAAATTTTTGGTATGTGAAAATACTAGGAAGTTTTGTTTACTCTGAGTTAGCTTCATTTTCTTTCTTGTACAAATTATACATTATATATGACACCATGACATCTGGGGTAGTTCGAATACCAAGGAAAAAGGTGAGTCACTTTTTGATTACATTTTAAATACTAACCTTATCTGTAATATTGGCAGGGAACCTACCTTTGTTACTAGTAATAGGAAAGAAGTCCTCTTATCTGCTCTTAGTCAGTACAAAAAAAAACTTAAAAAGGCGAAAAGAAACACATGGAGACTATTCTGCGGAGGTATAGAAAACGTCTCTGAGGCATCTAGACTTAGGAAAATCCTATCGACAAACTCCATGGTCCCCAGTCTTCTTAAAAAAGAGGATGGCAGCTGGGCTACCACAAGCGAGGAGTCGTTGGAATTACTTTTAAAAACCTATTTTCCTGGGTGCACAAATAATAGATCAGAAGTGGCTTGTCTTCTGAATCCTCCCTCTACTATCTCAGAGGTGGTGGTTACAGGAGACAAACTACAATGGGCTATAGATAGTTTCAAACCATTCAAGTCAAGCGGCAAGGCCGGCAAAAATAGTCACGTCTATGCGAAGGACGTTCGGCTTATAAGCCTGTCATCCTTCTTTCTAAAAACCCTAGAAAGTTTGGTCGACATTCATATCCGCTGCAACTTAGATAAAAATCTATTGTCAGCCTCTCAACATGCTTACTGTAAAGGGAAGTCAGTGGATACTGCACTTCACACTTTGACTAGCTCGATTGAAAGATCTTTAAATTGCAAAGAGTATACTCTTGCAGCATTTATAGACATTGAGGGAGCATTTAATAACGTCAATCAGGCAGCAATTGTAGACGCACTCATAAGCCTAGGAGTAGAACCGGAACTAAGAGCACTGATAGCTAATATGCTAAATAGCAGGGCCATCAGTGCAAACTTAGGCAACGCTTCTGCAAAAAGGTTTGTGAAGAAAGGGACTCCGCAAGGAGGGGTACTATCTCCCCTTCTTTGGAATATGGTTGTAAATAAATTGCTTAAAATCCTGGAGGCTGAAGCGGAAATTATGGCAATTCAAGAAGCCTTGATTCTACTGAATAGAAGCGTTTTGACTGTAAAGCAAGTATGTATTCTGTCAGACAGTCAGGCTGCGTTAAAATCTCTGGAATTAACATGCACAACGTCGAAGACTGTAATAAACTGCCGAAAACTTCTTAACGAGATGGCCAGGCAGTTCAGCATTCAGATTTGTTGGGTACCAGGTCATCGAGGTATTCCGGGAAATGAAAAAGCTGATGAACTCGCAAGAATTGGTACAACCTTACAAGACCTGCCGAATAGGGCAGGACTAGGGGTACCTCTATCCAAAAGCAAAACGTTATTTCGAAAGGAAATAACGGATATGGTAAATTACAAATGGTCAAACTTGACCTCGTGCAATATCACAAGATTGATATGGCCCAAAACCGATTTAAGACGATCCAATGATCTGCTTTCTCTCAAAAGGGCAGACATTGGAATGACAATGGGTATAATCACCGGTCACTGTCTAATAGGGAACCATGCCACAGGAGTTGGGTTATCCGCAAACGACTATTGTAGAGCCTGCAAAGATGAAGAAGAGGAGGAAACTACTCTCCATCTTCTTTGTATATGCCCGGCCTTGTCGGCAAGAAGGAATACCCATTTGGGGTAAAATCTCTTCAACAATCTTAGCTATCTAGCAGGTAAAAATGTGAATAGTATTCTTCGCTTTGCAAAAACTCAACTTGGTTTTAGCGAGTGAGATAGAAAAGCTTCTATGTGGTATCACAATGGACCAAATACGGTCTAAGTGTGCCTTTTTGGTAGCCACCTTAAACTAACCTAACCTGCTCTATTGTACTTGTTACAAAATATTGATTGAATTTGTTTGCCAAAAAAGTTAACTTTGAAACGTATATCAGTTTAAATTTAAAATACGATTTGCGATATTTTCGTGGATATTTTTTTAGTATTATCTCTTTCACACCCATATCATTTTTGTATCTTCTGCCTATGCTCTAACATTTTCGTGGATATTTTTTTCTCATGAAAACCAGCGTTTATTATTTGACAAGTATAATACTGATTTTGACTTTTGTAGTTGTCAAATGAAAATAATAAATTATTTTTTAATAAGTTATTTGAAAAACTAGTCTTGAGGATTACTTTTTAATAAGCAAGTAATTTTTAACCAGTTCGTTTATATCATTTGTTCTAAAAGTGTAGCAAACTTTTTATTAGTTGAGTAATTTTTAGATTTCTCTGATAGGTTGAGAATGCTATACGGAATGAAAACTGTCAAAAATAATAAGATAACTTATTAAAATTTAATTTGTCTCGTAAAGGGACCTCCTGATTTCAAAATTGTAGATATACTATAGTACTACAAAGTATAGCGTTCAAAAAGTTTATATGCACAGATATCTGCAATTTTGCATTCAATATTGTTTGTTATACGCAGATAATGTGTATAAAGTGGGTATTTTATGTACACAAAAATTTGTAGCTGCTAGTATACATTTCAAATCGTATTGTATTTTGATCTTTGTTATCTATTTTTATTGGAGTTATTACTTTATATGCAATGTAAAAAATAAATGCATTGTATATTTGTGGTTTATATCTACATTGTAGTAAAAGTTGTAATACTGTAGTAATACCGCAAATATATGAAATTCTGTAGTCAGCCATACATACATTTGACTATACACAACAGGTGCCTTACTGCGTAGTGCAACTTTCGCTAAACGAAAATCACATTCGAAAATTTGGAACTTTGAAAATCGAAAATTGTACTGGTGCCTAACGGTGTAAGTTAGATATAATAAAAATTAAATAAATTAAATAAATAAATAATATAAACAAAAAATTTAATTTTGTAATCGCAACTCTACGATTTTTAATTTTTAAAGTTCCAAATTTTGAATGCGATTTTCGTTTAACGAAAGTAGCAGTACGCGGTAAGGCACTACTTTCGCATAAAACTTAATTGTCATTTTTCTTTGGGAATACCTACTAATAGAATAGAAATTAGAATAGGGCTGTCACAAATTTAACCTTAAAATTAAATCAATTATAATTTTTCGAATATTTTTATTCAGTTTTCAATATTAAAATATTCCTTTTATTTTATCTCATATTTTTTCAAAATGTCTTTTAGCAAGACATCAGATGAACCACAGCAAATTGATTTAACAAAGTTAAATCTTCCACAATTGCAGCAACTCAAAATGGAATTTGAGTCGGTAAGAATTTTCCATAATTTTTAGTAGCATATGGGAAATAAAAATAAATTTGCAATATAGGAATTAAGTGTTTTTCAAGAATCACTTCAAACTCTCGTTAAATGTAAAGGAAAATATTCAGCTTCAAAAGATGCTTTGGAACAAATTAAACCTGATTGGGAAAATAAAGAGATTTTAATTCCCTTAACGGGAAGTATGTATGTTCCAGGAGTTGTAAAAAAGATAGATAATTTTATTATTGAAGTAGGAACAGGATATTATGTAGAGAAGGTAATATTTACTAACAGCTTTGTTTTTATTTAAATATGTATTGATTTTAGGATCTAGACACTTCAAAAGACTACTTTAAACGCAAAATTGACTATGTGCAAGAACAAATTGAAAAAATCGATAAAATACAGATTCAAAAATCACGTGTTTTAGGAGCAGTGCAAGAAGTTATTGAAATCAAAATTGCAGCGATGCAACAAGGAACAAAACAAGCAGCGTAATATATTTGCTGTAATTAAAAATCATGTACATAATTTATTTCAAATTAAAACATCAACTATTCACATGAAATATTACTTTAATTTTGTTTTTTTTTCAGAAATGGGTTTTATTTCTCTATTTGAATTTGAATTGTACCAAAAAAAAAATTAAGTTAAACTTGTAATGTTGCTAATAATTCATTGGAAGCTATAAGTTCTTTAATTATATCTAAACCTCCAATTAAATCTCCTTTTACATAAACTTGTGGATAAGTTGGCCAGTCTGAATAAGTTTTGAGTCCTTGACGTACCTCTTCATCTGTTAGGATGTCAAATGTATCATACTCGATACTAAAATTATAAATAAAAAACAATAATGAAGGTCCAAATTTCGTATTATATACCCTGTATCGTTTAATATGGCAATCAGTTGTTTTGAAAATCCACATCGTGGAGCTTCTTTTGCTCCTTTCATGAAAACCATTATCTTAGCTTTATTAATTAAATTTTGAAGTCGTTTTTCCAAAGGCTCCTTGTCAAATCCAGCCAAGTTTTTACATTTATCTATTAGAGACTTAATATCAATTCCATCAATGCGGTCAATTGCTTTACCTTTTTGAAAAAAAAGTACTGTTGGAACAGCTTCAATCTTAAAAATTTCCAGTATTTATTTCTTTTTTATTTAGAAAGGTTAAATTTATTATTAAGGATTACATTTTTTTTTTACCTGATGTTTTAATGATATATTTGAAAATTCTTCTGCCTTAATATTAACAAAATTTATATTCATTTTTTTAATTGATAACTCTTGAAAAACATCTAAAATTTGTTGACATTGCTCAGCCCATTCGGCAGAAAACAACACACATGAAGGATTTGATTCCCTAAAACGGAGCTATATTACGAAAAATATTATACAATCTTTAACTTACTTTATAACATTACTATATTCCTCTTCCGTCTTTATATTAATAATGGACATTTTTTAATTTTAAAACAAGTAATTTTTACAATATTTGAATGTTGACTGAAACTTGTGCTTGATTAGATATTTAATTAAAAGCTATTGAACTAGAAAAAAAAAATATGTTCATTTCGTAGTTAGTTACATTTAATTACCTACCTATGTTACCTACTACTACTAAGTACTATACAGTATACTAGTGTCCTGTACTTTGACAAATTACAATACAATATGACATCTCCCTGCACCATACAAATAAAGTGTTAACCAAAATGACATAGTTCAACACCTTTATACTGACAAGCCGAAACATAGATTTTAAATGATCAGTGACTACTGTAACGGTTAAGACAATAAGCTAAAGTTTTGGTTTGTATGAATTTGTTCATAAGATATGATAAATTTTTTTTTGAGAATTAAAAATTGAAGTAAAATAATTTCTAATTGGAAAATAAAAATTAATCAATAAACAGAAGGTGTTTTGTTTAACTAAAGCGGCCATTTAAAAAAAAACAATGTAATGAATGTTAAGGCTTGCAAGTTGCAACTTAGCATGTAATGTTACATTTTGTCACATAGATAAACCATTGTTGATAATTTTTTTCTCATCGTCTATTATAGCTTTACTTTTAAGCCACAGATAAATATATTACCGCTACATAGGGCTTAGATAGGCAATGAAGAAAATATTTTCAGTCAATTTTAAGAATTAGCTTAGTAAAACGTGTTTATGTATTAAATTAGTTTCTTTAGAAATAGTTTTCTAAAAGATAAAATAGTTTAATTTCTAATTTTTTAAAGATTTTTCCACTTATTTTACAAATTAAAATTAGTTAAAATTTTTAATAAACTTAATAAATTAAATTTTAATTTAAAAAAATATAAATATCAATTATTAAGTAATATAACAACTTAAAATCTCATAAATATGGGTCCGTTTTTGAGAAACTGCTTTATATTATTTTAACAGTGAACGAAATATACATGTATGTACATATGTACATATTATAAAATGCACAAGCAGGCATATTTTTGACTTAATACTTTCATTCAACAAAGGGTAAAGTAAAGAGGCCGGTTTTCATGAGAAAAAAAATATACACGAAAATGTTAGAGCATAGGTAGAAGATACAAAAATGATATGGGTGTAAAAGAGATAACCCTAAAAAAATATCCATGAAACATTTAAAAATATCCACGAAAATAACCATAAATATCCGCGAAAATATCTTCTCTGAAGATATTTTGCTATAAATATCGTAGATATTTCATATTTTTAACACAAATGTAAAAAAATTCTATCTTACACAAAAATATTTCGCACACTACTACATATTTTTATGGATACATGACATTTAAATTTTGAAGTGTCAAAGACCAAATTTTAAAAAAATTTTAAATTAACGGGAAGTTCAAATTTTCTGCGCGCTTCGGAAGGAAGAAAAAGAAAGGAAAAAATGTAAAATTAAACTATTTTACTATTTTGCAGAAGTTAAGTTTTGTGTCTTGTGTTAAGTTTTCAAAAAATATGAATTTCGATTACGTAGAAGGTAAGTATTTATTTGTTTACATATTGCAAATAATTGTATGCTAATTTATATATGTATGTATGTA
The DNA here is from genome assembly GCA_947095535.1 of Poecilobothrus nobilitatus. Lineage (NCBI taxonomy): Eukaryota > Metazoa > Arthropoda > Insecta > Diptera > Dolichopodidae > Poecilobothrus > Poecilobothrus nobilitatus. The sequence continues at coordinate 318,535,045 of OX352772.1, read as the reverse complement.
ACTTTTTTTTTTAGATTTTGACCCGCCCATGGGCGATTTAGATATAATAGAAGAAGGTAAATAAAATAAAAATATATATATTATAATATTGATCATCGATATATTATAATTTGATTCAACTGCCTGGAGAATAACCAATTTATTAAATGATGTTTGTTGAGCTAATCAAAATTTGGAATATACAAAAAATTGCATTCGAATCAGATTATTTTAAGAGTTTCAGATTTATTTTATATGGTGAATCGAAAGGGGCTAAACCTGTGATATGATCTAGACCGAAATATGAAAAATTTAAAAACAAATTAATTGAAAACACTTAAAATATTACAAAATCAAATTGAAAAGGATATTGAAAGAGATATACAAATTGTGACTTATTAATCTTAATTAAATCCTGATGAATTAAAAAATTTAGTTTAATTTTAATTTAAATATGTTTCTTTAGATATGGTGGAAGAATATATCTTTCCCAGTGAAGATAACTGCTACAATAATGACTTGGCAAATGGTAATTATGATAATGAAATAATTTTATTTACATATATTATGTAAATTATGTATTTTTAGAACAATTAATAGAAGCAGTAAGAAGCAGACCAGAAATTTGGAATTGCCAGCACAAAAGTTACAAAAATAGAAACATAAAATCAAGGCTTTGGGAAGAGATTCTTCTTGAGCTCTGTAATTATTTTTAATTTATAGTAAGTTTCCTTTAATAATAATTTTAAATTTTAGATTCGACGGAAATTTAACATTTGAAAAAATATTTAATGAATTGTGTTGCAATGTTCAATTCGTTTGTTGCAGATGACATATTGAATGAATGTTCCCAAAAAATAAAATAAAGTTAATTTTCTATAAATATGAAATATTATATTTGTCCATATTAGGAAAAATTTAATTCAAATCCTATCCAATTGCCACGATACAGCTCCTTGGTCCATAAAATATTCAGCGAACCGAATCCTTGTCGCTTTAGCAGCACTAACCGAATTCATATTATTTGATTGTAATGATTGGAAAGCGTTCGGTTCTGATCGCCAAGAACCCATTACAATATTTTCGTTTTCTTCACTGTCTACCAGGCCCGGATGAAAGTAAGAACTGCATTTTTGCTGACGGAGCCAATTGTGCAAACATGAGCATGCCATTATGATACTTTCCACCTAAAATAGTTTTTAATTTTATTATTAAAAGTTATCATGTCTATTGTGAACAACAACTAACAATTAATTGTTAATTGTTAAAATGGACAATTTCATCTTTTTTCTGTATTGCAAACAACAATTGTTAAAACTAACAATTAACAACTATGGTGAATTAAAGAAACAACTGTCAATTACGAATTGTTATGAAATAAATATATCTAAGGTTATTGTTTCCTCTTTTTTTCCGTTTTTTTTCGAATTTTATGTTGATTTTAATTTTATTTTATTCATTTTGTTTTATAAGTATACCTATTAACAAAACAAAAAACAACAACACACAATTTTAGAAGTAACCTATGTACCTATTTTTGTTTAATTCTATTTTTTTTTGTAGGTATAAACAGGTATATTTTTTTATTTTTGTTACATGTTTAATATTAAAAGTTAAAACAACAATTATATAACGATACCTGTTACATTTTTAATTTATTGGATTTTTGAACATTTTTAAAATACTGGATTAACTTTTATATACAGGTACAATGATATTTTTTCACAATTTTTTTTATGAATTCCCAGTATGTAATTCAGATATGTAAGTAAATATAAGTACAAATGTAAATTGAATTTTTTAAAACTAAATTAGTTGTTTCTATATTTTCGAGAAAAAATGACTTCCGTAGAGTTGTTTGCTGATGAAGAAAATGAAAGCAATTTATTCCTTAAGTATCTTGCGAAGGAATTTAAGAAATAAAAATAACCCTTTGGAATTGGAAGACCAAGAGTAAATTATTTTCACTTGATAAGAAAAAAAATTTTAATATTCCATTTATTTTAGATTATCCAAATATGAGTTTTTTCCATCAGCTCAATCATCTTATTTATTTGTCGTCTAATTGTAACAACCTTTGCCCTGTAATAGTTTTTTTTTTAAATTTTGCTCAAATAAAATAATAAATCAAATAAATTTTACTTACATACATTTTAAATCTAAACGAAAACTTTTCAAATTTAAATACAAAAAAAATAAAAAAACAATCGAAACAACCAATAATTTCAACAACCGAAATTTTCTAGTTGTTTAAATTGGCCATCAAATAACAACTATATTGTTTTTCGCAATACGCTTTTCAGTTCTTCATTGTTAAAATATTCACCATACAATTTTAAACAACTGCCAGTTGTTAATTGTTGTTCATAATTTGATTAGAACAATTTAGTTGTTGAGTAACAACTAACAATTGTTAGTTGTTGTTCATAATTGACGTGTACCGTGTCCAATTTTGTGATAATTGATGTTCTAAAAATCCTCCATTTGGTGCACAAAATACCAAAAGCATTTTCAATTATACGACGAGCTCGGCTCAATCTATAATTGAAAATCCTTTGTGTTACCGTCAAATTGCTATTTATGAATGGCTTCAACATATTTATCGTTAAAGCAAATGCATCATCTGCTACAAATACGTACGGTACATTTTGGAATTCCGGAGAGACATCAGATGGTGCTGGTATTCTAAAAAAAATGTATAAAAAAATTAAAACTGTAAAAAATAAATATAATCTTTGATTGTTTTCTTACGGGAGAATTTGAATACAACATTTGTCCGAATCTTGAATTCCGAAAAAATCCTCCATCGCTTTGACGTCCCGAGGCACCAACGTCACACATTAAGAAGGAGTAGTTGTGGTCACAAATAGCCAAAAGTACCAACGAGTGTGCTTTTTTATAATTAAAGTAGTCCGATCCGGAATTCGTTGGTGCCTAAAATATTTTTGTAAAATTACATAATATATATTTTTATCTTATGAAAATATGTAAATGAAACTTACTTGAATTACTACATGTTTCCCGTCAATTGCTCCTATGCAGTGAGGAAAATTCCATTGTTTTTGCACATACAACATGTGCAAAAGCACATACAATGGCTTTTGTCGTCTCCTCTATTATAAAATGTACTGCTGTGGTACTTTATAAGCTAAAGATAAACTCCTTTGGGATTCTCCTGTAGCTAAATATCTAAAAAGAAATATCTAAAAATTAAAAATACAAAAAAAATATATATAAATTTGTTAACTTGCCTCAAAGTAATAACAAGTCGGATGTTAATACTAATTGAAACCCTTATAACTTCTTGTTTTTTAATAAGTGGTCCAATTAGTAACAATAATTCTTCCAATTGACTTGCGCTCATCCTCATATAAGTATAAAATAATTCCTTATCCTTAAGATATAAAGATTCGAAAATATTTTTATACGATCCCGATTCCTCTCTTTCCATATAATATGCTCTCATCCAATATTTTTTCTTCTTCCTTCGTAAATTCTTATCTTTATTTGAAGAGGTATTCAAATCAAAGAATTTTACTATGTTTGAGAGCAAAATTAAATTTCTTTGCTTCTTTTCTGAAATAAATAATTCTATAGAAATGTAGATCATATGAAGAGGTAAGTTTCCAAACACGTTATTTATATTAATCAAATTTGTCACGGAGTGGTATTAGCTATTAATATTTATAATATTAAGTTAATCTTTATTATTTTATGAATTGTAAGTGAGTGAAAATAGCACTAATAAAGAATTACAATAATAATTAACTTATTTTGAAAAAAATACCTCCTCATTCATTATAAATACATATACATATAATTATAAAAATTTTTATAAATTATAGAAACTAAATAAAATCATTAAATATGATATTATAAAATAATTGTAGTCAGTTATATAACTTTATCTTTTCTTCTTTAAACATTTCTTTGCCTAATACTTATTACCCTGCGAATAAAGTCCTCCATGCTGGAACTTGATCACTATCTCTAAATAATATCTACGTAATTATGTTTATTACGTAGATAATAGTATTGTTATTCTTATATTTAAATATAGAATTATATATATATATATATATATTTCTTATACTTTCACTAATCACTTAATGTTTTAATTCAATTTATGTAAAAAAAATTTGAGTTTATTCTCAACTGTTTTTTTTAAATATCACCAAACCGACTATTACTTTTTTATTTTTAATATTGACTATCATAAACTAAAATATATTAAATACAGCAATCATAAGCAAAATTAAGTTTTAAGAAAAACTAATTTAAATTTCTTTTAAAAGCCGCCAATTAATATAAAAGTAAACAATAGTCAAACAGGTTATGTAATTTTAGCTGTCAAAATCTTGCTATAATATTTTATAACAACCTAATTTTTTGTTTCCCTCTTTCTTATTGGTAGTGCACTATATTTATCTCTTTCTAAAGTCGCGATAAAATTTAAAAATTTCCTCATGAAAACTAACCTTAAAAAATATTGAATATGCATGCAAAAAATATAATATAAAACATAATAAAATTAAATTGAATATATGCCCATATGCATATCACCGCTTAGGACTTCCTGAATCTGATATGATACGGTTTACTGAAAATTATAGTACCATAATTTTTATTCGAATCCTCCAATAAAAATATATAATATATATGTATTTATTTGTCATTTTTATTTTGTTAGTTTATGGCGTTAATGGACTTATTATTAAACTTAAAAATTTTAGTTAAGAGAAAGAAAGTTTTAAAATTCTCACTACAAAATTAGTTTATAGGCAAAAGGGAATAAAACGAAAGCAAAAGTGGAAAAATAAGAAATTGTATGTTGTTAGAAATACAATTAATTTCAATAATTATTACTTTATTAATTTATTTAGAGTAATACAATAACTAAAACTTAACTAGTTAAGCTAAGGCAAGAATAAAACACGACACGAAAATTTGAATCTAGCATTGCGAACAGATGTAGACTACGAATGTTAATTATGCTCGTGTAAAGTTTGGCTTTTGGTTACAGTTTATTAACTTTAGTAAGAAAGAGCGCAGGCCGAAGACCTTCAGTTAGTCTCTCTCAACATAGACGAATAGACTCAAATTGACCTTAGTCTGTAAGGTGTTGTAATACATTAAAAAACTCGGCCGATCTCAACTGGTTCGGAGTTTTCCTATACCACATTTGTTTGCGAATAAAGGGCTAATTAACTATTTAACGACATGACTGAAGGGAATGAAATTCAAAGTAATTAAAGAAAGTATAGGACTTAAGATTCAAATGAGTACGACGTATCGGACCAGCACAAGGAAAGTTAGAATGGAGAATTTTTTTTTTGACATGAAATATCTATACTATTATCTAGATAAGAGGACCCAACTTTAGACACACACAGGCATAGTTTTAAAAATAAAATAAAAATATTTCAGATAAAATAAAGCCGTATCGTGTGCATCCATAATCCATATATGCACATATACATATGTAGATTATTAACTGTTTTTTTTTCGTTCAAATCAGTATCAAGGTTTGAAAAAACTTGTTACTCAAAAATAAAAGATTTTAATTTAAAATGTCGGCTACCCTGAGTCTATATATTATCTATGCCCTGAGTTTTAAAAATAAGCAAATGTCAATATCAAATGTCAAATGTGGAATCAGCATTATATTTGATTACATTTGTTATGGAACGTTTTGTTTATTAAAAAAGTAGTTTTTGTTTATATCGGAGGTTTGAATTGATTTAAAATTGCACATAGTAAAAATAAAAGCAAAATATTTACAGATTTTATTTGACTCATGTTCTGAGTATAACGATGATGATGATATTGATATGGAGATAAACCAAATTTTTTCGTCAGATTCATCTTCTGATTCAGCGTCAGAAAATTAAGAACATTCAGTGGTAATTAATTTCATTGATACCATAAATAGTTTCAGCAATAAAGATTTTAAGATGCATTTTCGCGTGAATCGATCTACTGTCAATCACCTAATAGGTTTGGTGTTACAATTTAAATATGAAAATAGAATTCATTGGTTTAAATTTCAGATATGTATAAACAATCAATATCCCCTCAACAAAATGGTGGTCGATCAACTGTTGGCGCTGAAAAAGAGATATATTTTTATGCGGTATATCGCCAATACGAATACCTTCCGTGAAATAGGCAATTTGTTTGAAATTTGCTTGGAATATTGTAATTAGATCATATCCATTGGACATATTTATGTTAAGTGCCCAACATTGAGCGAAATTACAAATGGAATGAGATCGTGGGAGGAAAAAAAAAATCCATATGTTATAGGAGCTTTCGATTGTTGCCAATAAAAACAAAAGCTCCACATAAAAATAAAAGTAATTATTTTAATAAGAAGCATTATTACAGCATACACCTACAAGCAGTTGTGGACAATAAAAAAAAATTTAATATTTTTGCTGGTGAATCAGGTTCTCTAAACGATAGTCGTATTTTAAGAAAATCTGAGTTATTCCAAGAAGCTGTGATTTATACTTTTTTTTTTTTTGTTTATTGCATTTCTCTGCCATATTTATGTGGACAGGAAATTACACAGCCTTTCCTGTTGAGTCGTGGCTGTAAATGTCGTAAAGGGGAATAACTCTTACGACGTGTGTGGGATTCAAACCCACACTCCCTCGGTGTTTAGAACATATTTTATACCCTCTTGCCCACTAGGCCACCGAGGTCCCTTTTTTATTATCATTACTTTTATTGCAGCTTCTCCTACTACTACTCAGATATATTTGATCTAAGAAAGAAACTGTTCTATATGTTTTAACTTTAACGCATAAATTGTACAGAATCGAAACAGATGACTTTGCATTAGACTAAAACATATGTTAATTTTTGGCTGAAAATGGTTGTATAGCATCCACATTAGAGAAAAAGAGAAGCTGGGCCAGAATTCGCAACGGTGCAAACTTTTTTGGTGCAAATGCAAACTTTTTTCATTCTCACCAACAGTTTGCATTTGCACCATTATTTCAATTCCGCAAGCGTGAATGAAAAATGAAATGCTGAACGAATTATAAACAGCGCTGACTATCATTTGAATACAAAATATAAAATGAAAAAATATATAAAATGTGCACAAAACAATTTAATGTTATAATACTAAACTATATAACTATATAATTTTCCATTTTTTTTTTTATAAAGCATAATAAAAATACTGTCTTTCTCGTTTTCATTTGCACCGATAAATACTTGTTGAAAAAACTTTCCACCGTGCAAACTTAAAAATGTCAAATTTTTTCATTCGCATTTTTGCGGAATTGAAAATCAGTGCAAACTGAAAATTTGTACGAGAACTGTCAAGTTTTTTCATTTGCATCGTTGCGGAATCTATATATGGAGAATGGAGATTTAAAAAAATAGTGCGGTTAATTTTTAAAAATAAAAATTTAAATTAACCTCTTAATTTCGTAGGAAAAGAAAATTATTGGAACAAGAACAAATAAGTATATAAAACTAATGGGAGGATAATTGTGCATGACAAAATTTTTATTAAAATTGAAGAAATGACAGTTTTTTTCAGTAGTAGAATCAGTTTCAAATGTTCAAATCAGTTCAGTCTTGGCAATGATAAAAAAAATGAAATGATAGTGTGCACTTTACTTTAAATTTCTATCCTGGTAGCGTACTTCCACATTTGCTTTCGCTTCACCCATATTTTGGTATAAACTATTTTTTCGGTGACCATTTTCAGTCGTCGTTTTTAAGCTCAATTTTTTGTGATTGAAGAAGTGAGTCTACTAATACAAAGATAAAATTAAATAAAAGTTTTTATGAGGGTTAAGGATAATTTTCATGGAAAAAAATATTGGCGATATTTGTTAGAGAGGCAGAAGATACAAAAACAATACTTGTGTAGCAGCGGAAAAACACAAAAATCAGACAAATTAACAATAAAATTGTACAAGCGTTCAGAAAATATCGGAGATATGCTATAAAATCGGATGAAATTTAGCTCGCTGATAATTATCTCCGATATTTTTTACATACGTAAAAAATGTGCATGCTACAGAAAAAAATGGGCACACTACTAACATTCTATGGATACATTTGAATCATTTTTCTCCCTCTTTTCTATTGATAATATTAAGTTTAGTTTATTCTTTCTATAAAATAGTAAAATTCAACCAAAGCGATTGAAATTAACTGAAAGGTAGACTGTATGCAGAATTTTTTTTATATTTATGTACATATTTATACCTATGTATGAATTGAAAAAAATATACCCTCAACTTCTATATAAATATCTAAATCAAATTTATGATGTTTTATTTTTATTTAAAATCTAGGTATAATTTATATTTATATTTTCCTTAATTTATACATTTTTTTTTTTTAATATTTTACAAATCGCTAAATGCTGGATTTTTTTATATATACTATTCCTATCAACTTGGTGAAAATTTATTTAGTTTTAAAATAAATAAAATTACTTTTTAATAACTACAAAATTAATAAACATGTACATACATATGCCTTATAGAATTTATGATAATTAAAGTTCTATGTTTAAGCTCAAACTACTTTAACTATACTTTGTTTCAAAAAAAAATTTTTATCGATAGCATCCCAATTTCCTATTATAAATATCGAACAAATCCCCACAAGAAGAAAAGTTGTTTAAAGTTAAGATCAATTCTTTTTTTGAATTTTGTAAAGCTAAAAGTAAAGTTAAGATTAATTTTTGAATTTTGTAAATTTAAACGAAAAGTTAAGATTCTTTTTTTTTTTTTTTTTGGAATTTGAAATTTTATGAATCTAACTTAAATTTAGACTATTTTATACTTATTAATTAAACTTTTTTTGTGATGATTTAATTTTAAAATATGTAGAACTAAAAACAAAACTATTAAAAATAATTGAACATTGTAAATATTATTATTGACTATTTTTAAATTAAATGTAAATAAAACGGATGTAAAACATTCTACATGGTAGAAAATAAATAAAATTTTGTTATTTTATTTTTAAACAAAATTAATTTCAATTGTTTACGATTTCACAAACAAAAACAAATGTCAATTTTAAAATTTTAGAACGAAAAACAAATACCAAAGTGCCAATTTTAAATATTTTCAATGGCAGGACAATTTTGTGATGCGTTTTTGTTACATGGTACCATAGATATATTAACTAATAGATGGGTAGTTAGGTATAGTCGTTTCTTTTCTTCTTATGTGTTTTTCTTACGGTATATCTTACGGTATTCAGTCAAAAAAATACATATTCATTTTATAATATGTAATACAATTCGTTTACTCAACTGTTAATATTTATTAAAATAATGTAAAGTAGTTTTTCATAACCAAATGAAATTTTATCACCTTTTAGGAACCTATTTCCGAGGAAACTAAAGCAATAGCAATACATACGCACGGTTCACTCAGCTGTTTCTCAAAATTGGCAGAAAATATTTTCTTCACTACCTATCTATTAGTTAATATATCTATGCATGGTACCAATTAATTTACACATTACAAATCAAATGCGCACATTGATAAGTGGCCTGAAAATTAGTTTTATAAACGATTCGCTAGGTGTCATTGTTACAAAGCTCAATAATTTGTAATACGTGTAATATGAATAATACGAACTTTACCTAAAAACACATTAAGTAAGAACTGTCAATATAATATTATGAACGGGTTCTAACTTGTTTGTCAAGTTTAATGATAGAGACACTAGCCAAATCAGCACAGAAAAGTTTAGTTTTTGGGTTGAACAATCTTTTAATTTAATTTTTTGTTTTTCGAGGAAGTAAAAATTCACAATTTCTTGTCGAAATTAAGCAAGGTTATTTAATAATTTTTAATAAACATGGTGGATAATTTTTTTAGTATGTGGAAAGTTCGTGAAATAGCTGATAAAGTGTAAGTGCAAATAAGAAATTAACAAATTTTGCGTACATTGTCAAAAAATTTTTAAGTATTACATTACAGTAAATTTTCATCTAGTTTTAAATTATATATTTTGATGTTCCATATTGAACATAAATGTTATAATTTTATTAAAAGTGTATGTATATAAAATAAAATTAATTTTCATATCGTTAAGAAGGAATATGTAAATCATGATTGAAATGTTATTGCAAATTTTAGTTTTAAATTTAAAAATTATGCATACTTCAAATAATAAAAAACCTCAAATCAAAAATTAAAAAACAAATTAAAAATTTTTTTGTAATTTATAAAATGAAACAATGTGAAGTTATTAAAAAAGTTTAAAATAAATTTTTGTTTAAAGAAAGGCCTTGAAAGTTTTTTTTTTAATTTTGTCATTAAATAAAATGTAATCTTCATAATCAATTCGTCATTAAATAATATAATCTAAAAAATTTAAGCGTCAATAGTTTATTTCAAAAGGTGTATTAAAATTAGTTAAACAGATAATTTTTAGTTGTAATTTTACTTTACTTTTCGAAAAATAAAAAGAAATCTACATTTATATTAAATTTTTTTTTTTTTACTTTTCCAGGACGAATGTTGTAATGAACTATACTGAAATAGAAGGAAAAGTAAGGGAAGCCACAAATGATGATCCGTGGGGTCCAACAGGTCCCTTAATGCAAGAAATTGCTCATGCTACATTTACATATGAACATTTTCCAGAAGTTATGTCAATGTTATGGAAAAGAATGTTACAAGACAATAAAACTAATTGGCGACGAACATACAAAGTATTCTACTTTATATATGCATTTTTATACTTTTTATTTGTTACGTTTAATATTTTAGGCTTTACTTTTATTAAATTACTTAGTAAGAAATGGTTCAGAAAGAGTAGTAACATCTTCGAGGGAACATATTTATGATTTACGATCACTGGAAAATTATACATTCACTGATGAAAATGGAAAGGATCAAGGAATTAATGTTAGGCATAAAGTAAGTTTTTTTTAATTTTATTTTATATTTTATGTTAATTTATATATTATTTTATTAACAAAATTTTAATTTAAGGTAAGAGAACTAATCGATTTTATTCAAGATGATGATCGATTACGCGATGAAAGAAGAAAAGCTAAACGAAATAAAGATAAATACATTGGAATGAGTTCCGACATAGTTTCTGCTGGCTCACGTTATACTGGTTCAAGTTACAATGACAGTAATTGGAATAATTCTAATTCAAATTATAAATATGATAACAAAAATTCATGTAAAAATAATATTTACTTTTATTGCATTATTCCTGTTTCTATAATATTTTTACAGATACCGATTCTCAACCATCCTATCGTTATGAAGATGAAGGTTATGAGGATGAAAAGGATAAAGATAACGATTCGGATAATGAATCATCCAGTCCAAGGTATTAATACAAAAATATTAACCCAAAATGGTTGTTTTACTTTAAAAGAGTGATGATTAACTGTTATAACTTTAAAATTTTAGAAGATATCGGGATCGTTCAAGTCCAACGGAACCAAAAATGTCATCATTTGAACAACAAAAATCTCAACATGCCAATATTAGTATTTCAAATTTAAAAACATCAAATGCAAACAATAAATTTGGCAGCAATACTACAAAAACTTCCAATTCTTCGAAGAAAATTGACTTGGGTGCAGCTGCAAATTATGGGAAAGAAAAGGATTCTTTTGGCATTCATTCACCAACTCATAGAGATTCACCTAATGAAAATATGTTTTCAAACAACAATGAAAATGGCCAAGTTCAAAATATAAATAAAAATAATGTTTTTGAAGATTTATTTGATACATGTCCACCTCCAAGAGGCGTTAATTCTTCCACTAGTAAAACTATTAATAAAGTTGATGTATTTGATGATTTTAATCCCCGTGCTGACGATAATAATGAATTTGGAGATTTTGAAAGTGCGTTTAATAATACTGAATCATTGTCCAAACCAGATGTGATAACAAAAGCAAGACCAGCAAACCTAAAAATATTAACTGAAAAGGAAGATGAATTTGCAGATTTTAAATCAGCTTTTGATTCAAACAATACTATATCAACCAATTTAGTAAATCCAACTAATAAAATAATAGCATCAAACACTGAAAATATATCAAAAGCAACAAATAATGTCGATCTTTTTGAAAACTTTGAAAGTCATTCGCAAGATTTATCGGAAAACCTGTCCAAAACAAATAATATACTTGATGAATTTGGTGCCTTAACCATGAATTCTGGATTTTCACATGGTAAGTTAATTAGTTATAAGTACTAGCAACGTACGTATTCCCTCATTTTTAAGTACAAAGATTTTTTTTAAAATTTCGCTTCTAGATTTGAAAAGTAAGGATTAAAATTAAATCAAATATATTAAATTAAAAAAATAAACAATTAAAAAATATTAAGGTTGCGTAATAAATGTTACATTAAATTCTATTTAATTCAAAATATCAAATTAATTTTAAAGTAGCAATAAATTTGAAGCTAAAACTTTGAAATAATAAAGAAAAAGTAAAATAAAAAAAATTTGCCCAACGGGAAAATTATTTTAATTTTTCAGTTGAAGGTGAAACTACAGCGAATGCTAAAAGCCTAGTGAAGATTGCTGAGCTAATAAAGAACATTGAAACTATAAGAACTACAGAAGAATCCAACAATTTAAGAAGAAATTTAGAACAACTTATTAATATTTTACCAGGAGAATTAACACCACAACAATTGATTGGAATCGACTACTATTTATATGATAAACATTGGCATGTATTCGCTTCAAATGAATATAAAAATGTTTTACAAGTTTTGATTGATAATATTAATGAAGTTTGGCCTTCGCATGATAAAAATGTTGATAAAAATCTTTATAAAATTTTCTGTATTGATTATAATGAAATGTTTATAATTAATTCGTTTATGATTTTACTAGATAACATACATTCAAAGCCAGTTAAAATAGTTAATATAGTGGAGTATTTGATTACAGACGATAATTTTTTAAGCATTGCATTTTTACACATCGTGAAAGAAAAAATAAGAACTGAAGATTTTAATTATCATAAGGAAAAAGAAAAATATGAAAATTTTTTAAGATTATTGCTTAATATACCAAATATAATTGCTAATACTATGCAAAAGGACACACCTGATATTTTTTTCCCAAAATACTATGGTCACATTATGTTAAAAAGTATGCTTAATAGTATTCGTTTAGCTGTTAAACTAATAACTGAATATGGATGTAGTTTTAATATTCAATTGCTATCTGATATATTAAGTAAAATTATAACATACTTTGGGAATGAAATTGATAACTGCATAAATTTATTTTTAAAGATATTGGCATATATAGCAGACTCTAAAAATGAATACAAATATTTTATAAATGAACTATTAATTAATCTAAATAATTCTGCAATAAATAAGATTGGGTACAATATATTAGAATATAATATTGAATTAAATTTATTGCTTGGAATAAATGCAATTTACATATCACCGCAATGGAAATATTTCTTACTAATGAAATTACCATTTTCTGTTACTAATCTTTCAGAAAACAGTATAATAAATTTGGTACACTATTTACAAATTGAAATTATAAATGAAAAAAAAACAATTTTTCATCAATATAAGTTATTTAAATTGTTTGAACGATTATTAAATGTTTGGTCAAATAAAACATCCACTTTAAACAATAATGTTCAAGAACATCTGTTTATAAGTAAACTTTTAATTTACTCATTGAGATCTATAATTCAATTCAATAAATTGCAACTGGAAGAAAAAGAAGTATTAAAAATTAAAGAAAAACTATTTGATGGGATTAAAAATCATTTAGAATCATTTGATATAATTTTTCGTAATATTGGTATGATTACAACGGAATTATGTATTAATATGATTAATAAAATAAATGAGCCAAAATTAAATTTCGAATATAGTGATTTAACAGATTCACAATTGGAAATTGTAAATTCTCTAAAGAAATATACTGAATTTGTTAGCTGCGAATACAATAAAATTGGGAATGATTTAGAATTTGAAAATATAATTAAAATATTTTTCGAAAAAACATTTAATTTAATGGAACTTGAAAATGATCATGTCAAAATAAATTACATTAATGATCTCCAATCTAAAAACAGTTCGTTTAAAAAAGTTGCAGAAAATAAAAAACAAAATATACAAGTACTTTATGATGCTGGCTTAGATTCTGACGATGACTTGCAGCCTTATGACTTGTCTAATGATAAATCAATTTTAGTTGAAAAAGAGCCAAAATTTTTACTTGATCTTAAAGATATGATTTTAAAAATTGATGATGCTGATCATTTTCAAGCATGTCTCCAATGCTCAGAAAATCTAATAAAAGAACAGCTTTCTAATAATGATGTAAAATTAGGAATTGAATTATTACAAATTTTTCTGTGTTTAGACATGAAATATTATTATGAAGATTTTGAAAAAACAAAATTTGACATTTGTGTTCAAATTAGTTTAATTTATCCGAAAGAATGTGCAGAGTATTTATGTGAGCAATTTCATTTGGATGACCAAAATTATTCTATTGCAATTCGAATTTTAATGCTCAATATATTAGCAAAAACTGCAAAGTTCTTATCAACACTGAAAAATGACAAAAACTTTCCACTTAATGAAAATAAAGAGTTAAATATTTCTAATTCTAGTTCAATTTATCCAAGAAAATTTAATTGTCCATCTAATGAAAGTACTACAACAGTTAAACAAATTTTACATAAAAGATTAAAAGAAAAAACCAAACGTTTTATTTCAAAATCTGTAAAACAAATTGAATCGGAAAATTTATTTTCAAAGTATGCAGGATCTTTTTTCTTTCCTTTGATAAGAGGTAATCGAAAAAATCAAATATTTCATCTACAAAGTAAAACTGATAAATTAAATTATGGTAGTAGTAATATGGGATTATTAGTACCATATTTTAATACAATTACAATAATTATTTTGTCAGCAGAAAATTGTCCGATTTTATATAAAATATGTCGGGAAATTTTTGAGATGACATCATTCTTACGTTTTAATCAAGAAGCAAAAATTAGAATATCAATTTTGGAAATGATAGGTGCTTTACTGATTACAGTACCTCGACATATCATGATAAATGAATTCTTACTAGAATGCATTGAGTTAAAAAATTGGTTAGAAGATTCTTTAAAATCACCCATTATTGGGGGATATAAAAACGAAGAATGTCGTGAAAATGCTATAAAAGTGTTGTCAATATGTGTTGATATAATTATTGAAAGTCAGAATTTGTTTAAAATGTAAATAAAAAAAATTGAATCACAATTATGTCACATGTAAAAATGATATTGAATTACAAATAAAAATATATTGTTTACAATTTAAGTAATTCTACTGGAAACTATTAATTACTTTTTTAAATATTTAATTTCAGAGCAGCTAACAATATAAAAACTGTAGTAACAATCCTTGATTATTTTTTTCTTGTTTTATATATATTTGAAATCATTTATTTAATAAATTGATAATTTAATGTGAATGACATTAAAGTAATACCTTTATCTACAATTTGTAACTGGTAATTATAACTACAATTTGCAACTGGTAAATTTACGTTGTTCTTAAATTTAGATAACATTATTTCTAAATGTAATTTTATAATTAGGACTAAAAAATAAAGTTTATAGAATGTTATAATTTCCTCATTTTTTTTATTAAATTAAATTGAAAAATCTCGTTATTTCAGATATTTTGATGCCGACAAATGATCAGTTATTACAACCCACTTCATTAAATAACAACAATGAAGTAAAATCACAAGAAAATAATATACCAGACAATTTAGTTGGACCAACTTGGTCTAATTCTGGTTCAATAAACATTAATTTAGATAATTTATTAGGAAATAAAAACAGCAAAGGTCCGGCTGCACCATCAATGAATCAGTTAAAACTTCAAAGTCCAACCAAACAAGCACTATCTATACAAACTTCATTAGGTTTGGGGCAAATAGGAAATATATCACCATTAACTAGTCCAACACAAGGAGTACCCTCTATTTTTAATAATCCACAATCCACAGTCATTCCACAAACACAACAAGCCCAATTAAATATATTTGATAATTTATTGAGTAATCAAACAATTCAGAAAACTTCAACAAATAATAATATTAATTCACAATTCACAAACATATTTCAATGATATATAGCAAATAATTAAATAAAATATAAAAATCGGTAAAATTTCAAATTGATAATAAAATAATTTTAACAGTTTCTTTTGTTATATTTTGTAAATTTTTTGACTGTGTATCATAAAACTTATTTTTATGTTTTCCGTTTTTTTTTGTTTTTGTAAAATGAAGCAATATAAAAATAATCTTTATTTTTTAAAATATATAAAATTAGAATATAAAATAAAGTATTAAAATCAAAAGAAAAAAAAAAAAACAAAATAAATTTGCATGATATCATATTAGTTAGATTTATTTTCTACCAACAAGAAGCAAAAAGTGATGGTGTTTTTTGAACTTTTAATATGGTTTGTACTTTAAACTATATTTACAAAAAAAAAAATGACCGATGCAATTTTTTTTAGTATAAACAAAATTATTACAAAATTCCCCTTTTTTTAACAATACATAATTTTAAAATCTCGTCTTATTAATTTTTAAAATATAAAATCTAATAGTTAATAGATTATATAATATAAAATATTTCTATAATATTTGAATTAATAATGCATTTCTAATCAATATAATATATTTTATTAAAAATTCTTCGTTTTTTTTTTTTTAAATAGTGTCTTATTTTAATGCATCGGTATCATTTAGGTATCACTATCAATTTGTTGATTTTACTAAATTTTGTTCAAATATTTTCTTAAATGAAAATTAAATAAAAAAACAAAAAAATATAAAATAGAGAAAAAATATTTAGGTTAATCTAAGTAACTGACAACATATCCAATTAGAAACTTTGGAGTAAAATAAATTTATAAAATTATTTAAATGTAATCGATTGATATTACCAATTTATTAAAAGATACTGTTTCCATTATTTTAATAAGTTAAAAACTAATAATTAAAAAAGAATAGCAATATTTCTAAAAAAAATTATTATTTGTAAAACATAAAAATTATATAGCAAGAAGTAGTTTTATGTAATATTATATTTATTTGATATATAATTATGAAATTTAATTTTTTTTTTTTTTTTTGTAAAGAAAACATATATGCATTAATTAAATTTTAAAAACGTTTCCTTATTGTTATCTTTTTAAATATTTTTTTATATTTTTCTTGTTAAGTGAAAAACTATTAATACATAGGCATATACATTTTTTTATTGAATATAAATTTAATTGAAAAAAACTGTCTAATACAGTAAAATAGTGAATTAAAATATCAAAATTAACATAAATGTAAATCAATTGTTATTATTTCAGAACAACTGTTCCAATCAAAATTTAATAAGTGATAGAATCATAAAATATATGTATCCATTATTGTGAAAAAATAAAAAACTAACAGAAACCAAAGACCAAAATTTTAAAGTTGAAGTGTTCGAAAATTGAAGTTTAAATAATTAACCATTATTATTAGTTATTTAATTTTAATTTTTCTCACATTTATATAAAATTTAAATCTATTTCAGTTTATTTTAAATTATTTTAGCTTTTTGAAAAATTGTACTTTTTGAGGTAAAAATATCTGTTTTTTTTTTTAAATTTTTTTTTATAGATAATAAATATATTGTTAGTAATGTTTTTGCCCATTAAAGAATTGGAATTAAGCAATTGATATTCTATCATACTGCAACAGTTGTTATTTCTGTAAATGTATTTTGTAATTTACTTTTTTTATTATTTTTTACCTTTAAAATTAATTCAACAATTGTAACAACTTAGGTTTCTTCAAATTATCTTTTTAAGCTTCTTCAAATTAATAATGCATTAATAATTTTAGTTAGAAATTAAAGTACATACATTTTTTTTTATTATTTTGGGGGTTTGTTCTAATTTCTACATACAGTAAATTAATGATTAAAAAAACTCATTAATTATTTTTTTTCAGATATCAGAACAAACTCCTATGGATATCGTAGCTGCTATAGTCAAGATACCACTAATCGGAAATTGACTATTGAAGCATGTCGTGTTTATTTTGTTTGTTTTATTTAATAATTAGAAATATGTTATATGTACACAATAAAAAATAATTATATTATATACCTATATTTATATAAAGTTGGTGTTGGGAATAAATTTTTTATTAAAATATATATTAATTATAAAATCTAATACATTTGTATGTATATGTTGCATGTTAGCTAATATTGTTTGTGTTATTGAAAAAAAGCTAAAATTAAAAAAAAAAAAAATAATTTAAATATTTAAAATTAATGACGGGGGAATTTGTTAAAAAATATTGATTTTTAGATACTTAAACAAGCTGTAATAAATAAAAAGCATTGACTTTTTATATTTTAAACTAATTTAATTTTTAATAAATAAGTAAATTTCTTAAAAGGTATTTAGAAAAGATTTACTACCAATATCTTTAAAAAAATTTTTATAAGAGCAATTATAGAAAAATAAGTAACATAAAATGTAGTAACATAACAACAATATTGTATTAAGAAAATATATTTAGTGGTAACAATATACAAATCATTTATTTAAAAATAACAGTGCACATTTACGATCCAACAAATAACATTTTTAAAAATAATATTTTGAACTGTATGAAATAATCTGTTTCACATATTTTTAACATTTTCGTTAAAAACAATTTGTTCTATAAATATTATGAACTCATTTCCAAAATGTTTATATGTAATTCTTTTTATAAAAATTTTTATTAAAAAAATTAGAATGTGGATAAAAGCACCAAAATCTAGAGTATTTAACTAATTTTTTTCATTTGAGATACCCTATTGTATATAAATATATATCTTTTTATATATATTAAACATTATATATAAAAAGAAATATATATATAATATATATAAAAAGAAATATAAAAATATTTATATATATATTAAACTTAAGAATTTTGTTAAGACTTTGTGTTAAATTTTAAAAAAAATTTTTTATCACCGTTGTGCAATAATTTTAAATTAATGCAATAGCTAAACCATAAAAAGAAACGATGTTATATAAAGTTTTTTTTAATTCATTTATAAATTCGTTTTAATATTTTTTTTTTATTAAATGTTATTAATATATATACTCCCGTCATTAAGAACAAACGAAACTAAATAATAATTAATATTATGTTTGAAAATGCACAAAAAAAGCTATAAAATTGTTTTAGAACATTCCTATAATTTCGTTATTTATTTACTTAAACAAACTGTAGCATTTATTAATTTTTTTATTAAGTCCATTTAACATTAATTTTACTTTAAATAGTATTTGTTTTTTTTTTAATCAAATAACTTTTTTTTTTTTTTTAACTAGATTTGGTAATAAAAATTAATAATTTTTTAAAATACCTTAATTATAAAAATATTTTTTTTTTAACCTGTATAATATTAAAAATAACTTTGGCTTATATTATGCATTCTTATCATCATAAAGCCAACAAGGCACAATAATAACTATTATTTTTAAAATTTTCTTGATCTTTATTTTTAAACAATTTAATTTTTTATAAATTACTGTATATTCAGTTAAAGGTCGATATTAAAATTATTTAAAACATCATGTTACATTTTTATTTAAAAATATACGCCGCTGTATATAAACATAAAAAAGAAAACTAATAAAGATATTTAAAAAAAAAATATTTTAAATTTTTTGAAATGAAAAATTAATGTTTAGAGTTAAAATGAATATTAACAGTTTTAACAGAGAATTACAAAAATTTAGTATTAAGCATTAAAAAAATATATGATAATTTTAAAAAAATAATTCGTGATAAAATGAGAAAAAAATTAAACCTTTATAAAAGCAAGAACATTTTTATTTGAATAAATAAATTTTAATATTAACTAATTATTCATCTTTCAATTTTACAAGTTGTTTATTTTCAGAAATTTGAAATACCACTTACACACTGAAAACTTTACGTTTTTTTAATGATGGTTTATTACATAATTGGTAAATTTGCTTTTTAGTTTAAACTTAAAATTGAAACAAAATTATTTCAAACTATGTACTCATTGTGGGTAAAACTAAACTATATAATATTTAGGTAAAACTAAAACGTTTCTTATTTTGATATACTCTATTGTACTTATCCATTTTGTTTAAAATTATATATTAAAAGAGTATCGTGTTTTCATATTACATATTTAATTTGCAGAAAAATTGCTAATAGCTGTGTGATTAGGTAAAAACAACATTAGGTAAAAAAAAATGGATGTAAAGTTCAAATACAGCTTTCCTAATTGCCGCTGAAACAATATTTCTAAAAACTTTCGCAAGATCAGAAAAATTTTTCGTGTCTTAGAGAAAAATTAAACTCAAGACTGGATCCAATAAACTGTACTGACGAACTGGACAAAGAAACCGAGTTTGTAACTACGGCAATAAGTGAATCATATGAAAGCTCATGTCCACTGACACGCATATCTAAACGATATAAACAAAGGTGGATGAATAGAAACCTGATGGAAGTCAGCAAAAAAGTTCGGAAACTTTTCAATAAAGCAATGAGCACCCGAAGCGAAATGCATTGGGCGGAATATAGGAAAGCACTCAAAGATTTCAAAAAGGAGTGCAAATCCGAAAAAAGGAGGCTCTGGAAGGAATTTACAGAGCAAATAGAAAAAGTTAGCGATGCCTCTAGATTGAGGAAGATCCTCTTTAAAGGGCATACGCAACAAGAGCTATTAGAGAGAGAAGACGAAAGCATGTCAATAAGCATTGGCGAATCTCTTGAAGTGTTACTGTCAAAAAACTCCCGAAAGCGAAACGTTCGTAAGGCCTAGGGAAGGGGAAGAACAAAGCCTAGCAACAATAGACGTGATAACGCGGATAGAGTCGATCAAATCTTCACGGATAAGAAGATATCCTGGGCCCTTAATTTTTTTGAAACATAAATCCCCAGGGCCGATTAAAATCTATCCGATATAACTCCAAGAAGGGCTTGGTATCCTAAGACCATGATTAAAGGCTATTTACAAAGCCTGTCTAAAGTGATCATCCTCCCAAAACCGATAAGCCTGACTTCATTCCTCCTAAAAGTACTGGAAAGGATAATAGAACTGGAGATAAGAAACCAGTTAAACCCAAGATTATCGTGTTATGAACACGCATATATTAAGGAGAAATCGGCGGATACTGCTTTACATGTGGTTGGTTGTGGTGGTTACATCCACACGATAGAAGAAGGTTTCAATAAAGGTAGAGTAACTCTCGGATACTTTATCGACATAGAGGGTGCGTTTAATAATGCTGAAATAGAAAGTATGCAAAGTAGAAATATTGAAGTCATCTTGCTAAGGTGGACTAAATCCATGCTGAGCAATAGAACAGCAATTTCTAACTATGGAACTGCCGCGAAGAGGAAAATAATCTCAAAGAGCACACCGCAAGGAAGTATCCTCTCTCCGCTCCTATGGCTTTTAGTAGGTAGTTGATGAGCTCTTAGTAAAGCTATCGACCAACAACCATACAACCATAGAGTTATGCTACGCACACGACGTGGCGTGGTACTATTGGTTATCGAAAAAGAGCCGGCCAACACAATAGATACAATGCAAAGGGTAGTTGACATGACCGTAGATTATGCCGAGTCAAATAGCCTTAAAATGACTGCAAGGAAAACCGAAATATGTCTCTTTAGCAAAAAAAATGGTAGAAGTCTTCCACAAGCACCGCGAATAAATAATACACATAAATAATACCACTAAAAAGAACAGGAGCTGAAATATCCTAACGGAAATACAACGCCAGGAATGCCTTGGTATAACAGGTTTAACTAGAACAACCTCGACGAAGTCCATGGAAGCAATCCTGAACCTAGAACCGATAGAAATTCATATCCAACGAAGATCTATGGATACAGCCATGAGACTCCTCGTGACAGGCAACTGGCGCGACGACATTAGTCTGTCATAAGGAAATTCTGCGAATGGTAGAGGAAGCTAACGTACACATACATAACTTCCGGGTAAGTCCGCAAGCTGCTGATATGATTGCGGGTGATCTCAGATTAGACGGTAACTTCGGGATGGAAACAGACCACCCGAGGTACAAAAGCACTGCTAATCAAATTGAAATTAATGTGTACACAGCTGCCAAAAAGGGTAGTTGTAGCATAGGAATCATAGGAGACCATAGATATATTAACTAATAGATAGGAAGCTAGATATAGACGTTTCTTTTCTTATGTGTTTTCCTATCTTAAGGTATTCAGTCAAAAAAATACATATGCATTTTATAATTGTGTACATTTCGTTCACTCAGCTGTTTATATTTATTAAAATAATGTAAAGTAGTTTTTCATAACTAGTTTCATTCAGAGAATTTAAATTTTTATATTACTTAATAATTGATATATTTTGTTTTTAAAATTAAAATTTAATTTAATTAAGATTATTCAAAATTTTAACTACTTGTAAAGTAACAATATAAGTGATAAAATTCTATTAAAATTAGAAATGATATTATTTCACCTTTTAGAAACCTATTTTTGAGGAAACTAAAGCAATACATACGCACGGTTCACTCAGCTGTTTCTCAAAATTGGTTGAAAATATTTTCTTCACTGCCTATCTATTAGTTAATATATCTATGTATGAGACGAATTGAACTTGCGAATTGCGAACACAGTGGCATCACACGCGACTGTACGCCAATGTGAAACAATCGCAATAGAACGAGCAGCCAAAGAACTTCTTCGGAAAGGAATCCAGGGAAAGACCATAAACATCTTGTTGCAAACCAATTGTTCAAACAATGGAGGTGGATTACATAAATCGAGGAAACCAATTGAGTGCTGGAAAGCTAAACGCGCTGGGGGAAACAAACGCAGTCAAACTGCATTGGATACCACCTCACTCAGCCTACTCAGGCAACGAAATTGCAGACGCAACAGCAAAATCTGTACTAAACAGACAGCTGGTGGATATAGAAGATGTAGGTAAACCGTACTCTGCGGTAAAGTTAGCAACAAGCAACTGAGCAAAATTCAGTTCCAGAGAAAGTTGCTGGCAATCCCCAGGATCAATACATACGAAAGAATTTTGTTGAGAACACAATAGCAAAAAGACTCAGAAAATTCTAAATCCAAATAGAACCGATCTGAGAATATTCATGGGAATTAGCACAGGACACCTGTTGCTACGGGCACACGTCGAAAGAATAAGTATAACGGAGTTGAATCTATTTTCCCGTTAGAATTTAAATTTGTAAAAAAATAAACTTTTTTCGATTATTTCTCGGGAAAATAATATTTATAATTTTTTTCATACAAAAATGACCATTTTGTTATGAAAATAAAGGTCGAGTGTCGACTGACATTTTGACGTTTTAATCCATTCCTCATAAAGTATAATAATTTAAAAATAAATATAATAATTTCTTTATTTATTTATTTTATGTATATATGGAAAGATTTGCCATTGTACAATTTATTTAAAATTCAAAAAAATGGAATTTTTAAACAATAAATAAGAAAGAATTAATCATATTTTAAACAATAAATAAGAAAGAAAGAATCATACAGAAAATTCAAATTTACATAAAATAAAAAATTTTTGACATCTTTATATAGAAAACGTAAATAAATTAATTTTAACTTTTTTAAATGAAAAAGTAAACAAATTTTATGGTTTATTTTAATATTTAATGGATTCTAAACGTAAATGTCCACATTTTTATTAATTTAATTATACAAAATTAATTTATACAAAAATAAATAATTATTAATTAATTTATACAAAAAATTAAAATTTTGACATTTTTATATTGAATAATCGTCAAATTATTACATCATGAAAAATAACATTTTTTAAAGTTGGGGGCTGCCGCCCTCAAATCCTCACTAACAATTTAAGAAATCCTCTTTGTAAACTAGGTAAGTAAACCTAGTGTCAATAAAATGTCAATAATTTTTTATTTCTTAAGTATGTTAATGATAGCAGAAGATTATATGCATCCATTTCTTGACCCCGCACAGGACATTTTATTTCAACCAACATTTTGTAAATGCATGCATGAAATTTCCGACTTTTCATGCAATATTTTAATATTAATTCTATTAAATGGAGGGTCACATGACCCGCACCTCGTAAAATAGATTTTTTTCATAACAAAAATGTCGATGTATGAAAAAAAAATTTTTTCGGGATAAATAATGCAAAAAAGCAATAATGCATTTTTTCGGCAAATTTATATTCTAATGGTAAAAATGGTATATTCGCTTTAATGGTATATATTCGGTTTTCGGTTAATTTTGGGGGGTCCGGGTCACTTGGCTCTCTATTTAATAGAATTAATATTAAAATATTGCATGAAAAGTCGGAAATTTTAAACTTAAAAAACAGCAAATATAAACTAAAAAAATTAAAAAAAAAGACACGCATCGAAAAAAAAGGCCAAAGAATTATTTAAAAAAAAATATTAATGATCACACCATTACAAAGTATTTTACGGGCATTAGAAATTGACCCACCTATAACCGACATTGCCCAATAATTCTATTTTTAATTTAAAAATAAACTTTCTTTTTAATTTAAGGTGAGATAGATGAAATTTGTCAAAAAAAATTTAAAGAAGCAGCAAAACAAGTAAAGGGAACTGTTTTGTTTGAAGATACATGTTTACAGAAGGACTGTATAAAATGCTCGAAGGCTGGGAAGATAGCTAAAGCTGTTTGTACTCTTGTATATTGTGAAGGTGAAAATTATGATTGTTAATTTTTATGATTGAAATAAAATTTGTTATTACAATAATTTTTTTTTTTATTTATAAATTCGAAAAATAAAATAGGAAAGAAATATAGGCGATATCTAGTGATTTTAAAATTGTAGTTTATTGAAACTAGGAGCACTTCCAGCGATGGCGGCGCTAGTATCTAAACATTTTAAGTAGGCTATCTATTATTATTACTGATCTTGTTCATAGCAAGCAAGACCTAAATAAACAGGCCAAGAACTGAAAACACATGAATGTAGTTCTGAGAGAATTGCAATCGATTCTCACGTATCGCGCATATGAATAATTTCATAATTGAGTGAGTCTCGATTATAGCCATATAAGCGTGTACAAAATTTTAAAGTATGAAAATAGTCTCAACGTATACTATTACGATATTGAGATCTTAAGCTTTTAAAATAAATAATTTAAAGAAAGACAATTTTTTAAATGCATATTTAGGAATGAAAATATTATATTTTAAAATATTTTTCTTTACTGAATTATGTAAAAAGGATGCGACTTTAATTTTCTCTTTGGACCACCAAATTGAATAAAGTAAATGGTTTTTGTGTTATTTTAAGATTCATAGGCGGCCCCCTATTTTTTCCATAAGACTGCGTGTAAATTTGTTAAAAGCTAGCCCCTTATTAAGCTTTTACTTTCTGCACTTCATGGCCTGATAATTGATGTGAGTCTCGGTAAATCCATACATGATTAATATTTTTTTTGTTTTTTTTTCTTTTCTTCAAAAATTTTAAAACTTCATTTTAGAAGAATGCATTGGAATAAAAGA
Source organism: Poecilobothrus nobilitatus (assembly GCA_947095535.1). Taxonomy (NCBI): domain Eukaryota; kingdom Metazoa; phylum Arthropoda; class Insecta; order Diptera; family Dolichopodidae; genus Poecilobothrus; species Poecilobothrus nobilitatus. The sequence goes on along the minus strand of OX352772.1, from coordinate 318,509,446 downwards.
CAATATTGCCATATCATTTGTATGATTCACAAAATTTATTTTTGAAACTAAAGTTTTAAAATTTTTTTAAGTATGTATTTATTTTTATGTATAATTTGTACAATTCGAAACCATTATTAGATTATTTACCATTAACTATTTTTAAAACTATTTAGGTAGTACTCCAATTAAGCCAAAATACACGATAACAAAACTTGAATATAAGTATTCTTCATCACACAACTTTAGTCAAAAGTCGAAAACGATTAAAATATTTTATTTATCTATCTTATCTATCTATCTATCTTTATTTATTTATCATTATAATTAGAAATAGAGAAAAAAAAATTCACTTTGAAAATACCCTATTATTACAAATGGTATAATAAAATCTATTTATAATGTTTGTGGTTTTATATTTTAAAACTGGTTAGAAGAGTTGTCTATTAATGATTTTGGTTGTATTTCTTTGTTTTTAATTTTAAATATTTTATTTATTCAAAAACTAATGCAAAAAACGTATTTTTAACATTTTTCTTTCAATCTAACATTTTTGCATAAAGAGTATCTTTTGTATTTAAAAATTGAAGTAAATCAAATAATTATATATTATAACATGGCAACACTATATAAATAATTTACTTCTGATTTCTTCAGTATTCTATTTTGGATGGACTAATTATGTGTTGTGGTGTTGATCAAGTGTATATAATATTTATCTATGTATGCGTTAGTATTTAATATTCTTTTTATATCAATAGAAATGCATGAGGAGTTTTTATTTAAAATGAAAAAAAAAATATGTGACTGTTAACCCCATAGATATATTAACTAATAGATTGACAGTGAAGAAAATATTTTCAGCCAATTTTGAGAAACAGCTGAGTGAACCGTGCGTATGTATTGCTTTAGTTTCCTCAGAAATAGGCTCCTAAAAGGTGAAATAATATCATTTCTAATTTTTAATAGAATTTTATCACTTATTTTGTTACTTTACAAGTAGTTAAAGTTTTGAATAACCTTCATTAAATTAAATTTTAATTTTAAAAACAAAATATATCAATTATTAAGTAATATAAAAACTTAAAATCTCTGAATGAAATTGGTTATGAAAAACTGCTTTAATATATCTATGGTTAAAAGAATTTTAACGTAAGAAATTTATAAAGAAAACTTAAATTCAAATTTGAGTGGTAAGTTATCCAATGTGTATAACTTAAATTTTTTTATTAAAATAAGTTAATTTTTTTTATAGAAGTGAAAAATTAAAAGTTGTTAAACATATGCGAAATATATAACGCACAAGTTCTTTTGTTCTTAATCATTCATCAATCAAGAAGTTGGAACATAATTTCTATTCAAAAAGTAAGAAAACATTTTTTTTTTATTATTGTTTAGAATTTGTTTCCAAATTTATTTGATTGTTTAAATTATTTTATTCATTAGCTTGTTGCAAAACTTATAATTAAAATTTTCTATTTTTCTGACTCTTTTATTTATTTACATACTTTTATTATCTTTTCCATCAAATCAGGTAGAACCTGCTGCACATGCAAAAATAGCATGCTGAATTTTAATGGAAGGCTCTACAGATTACCAAAGGATAGTAGCTTGTTTGATATATCGACTTTAAAATGTATATATTTATCTTATAATTTTGTTTTACAAAAGTTTTTTATGCCGAATTGAACGTTTAATTGAATTCAAGGTTTTTTTTATTTTGAAACTTCAATTCGGCTTTTTCCCTTTTTTTAAAATATTACATCAACAAAAATTAAATTATGTCAAAGTTTTCAGATAAAATTATAATTTTTTCATCCAGTATAGAATTTTATACAGCACACTAGTTTTTAATCTTACATACTTTATTTATAATCTGTTTGCAAAATTGATAAAAAAGAAATAAAAAATTTACCCTCAGAGGTTAACATTTCGATAGGTATTTATAAAATGTAAAATTTTCTAAGCAAAGCAGAAATTATTATGCATATAATTATATATTATATATTATGACTATAACTCTATACTACATATCTATATGACTCTATACTCTCCATTCATTAATAATTTTTTTGGCTACTTTTTATAAATTAAAGTAAAATGACTGAAAATAAAAAAATATAAACTATTCATAAAATATATGAAATGAATAAAAAAAATAAATAAATCTAACAGCCTAACACATACCAATAACATCTTAAATAAAAAAAAACCTACATTTGTGACTTGTTTCATTTTTCGTTAGAAAAATAAAATAAATAAATTTGAAGAATGAATAAATGAATTTGAAGAATGAAGAATGAGAAAGAACAGGCAAAAATAATATGTTCATTTTTTTAATCCAATGTTTTTCTCTTTCTTTGGGGCACTACAAATTAAAAAAAATTGTGAGAGATTTTTTGTTCTACTTGCGTTATCTATATATATATAATTTCTGGAATTACTTAAAAGTGATATTTATTGTACAAGAATTTTGCCGTTATAAAAAATGGCTATCGCTTCGTAAGAAAAATCTTCCAGAAACACCACACACGATACTTTTGCCATTTAATATCGCGTCAAATTGAAAACATCACTTTAGAGTCGTGCAGAATAGCGAATCATCGCGTCAGTGATACTCTTCGTATGAAAAGTCTTCAAGAATAACTTTCAGTATGATAAAATACTATTTAACGAACTAAATACAATTTTAAAAAAGCGGATGGTCCAGATAATATAAAACAAATATTTCTCAAATCGTTTATTAAATCAGGAAAATTTTTTTTTTTTTTTAATTTACAACGCTTGCCTAAAAATAGGGTACTTCCCTGAGACAAGGAAAACAGGCAAGGTGATTTGCATCCCTAAACCAAATAACAACAAAACTGACTTTAAAAACTATAGACCAATCACACTATTAAGTAACATAATAAGCATACTAGAAAAATTAATAAAAGTTAGACTATATAACCATATAAATATAAACCAAACTATTCTAAATGAACAGTTTGGCTTTAGAGAATAATATTCTACAGTGCATCAAAAAGGCAGAATTGAGAATATTAAAACATATTAAAACTGAATTTTCTAACGCCAAATCCACAGGTCTGCTTGTACTAGATGTAGAAAAGGCATTCGGTTCAATTTGGCATGATGGACTTATACATAAAATGCTAAACTTGAGCTTCCCAGTATATTTCGTAAAAATTATCCAAATTTTCCTTCTAAAAAGAAAAATTTTTGTAACAATAGATGAGGCAAATTCAGACTTAATAGAAACAATCGCGGGACTCCCACAGGGATCAGCAATAAGTCCAATCTTATTTAACATCTACAACTCAGACATACAAAAATCTAACAATTGTGAGCTTGAAATGTTTGCTGATGAGATTACACAGCGTTACTTAGCACAAATTCCAATGCTTCCGTGATAGCAAAAAATCTAGAAAATAGTTATAACCAACTCAAACAATACTTTTACAAATGGAAAATTAAAATTAATCCTGCAAAAACACAAGCGTGCTTCTTCAACAGAAAACGAAAGCTAGAATAGCTCTTTGCGAAACCTGATAGTCGATAATAATGAAATAAATTGGGAAAGCTCTATCAAATATCTAGGCCTCCTGCTAGACAAAAAACTAACTTTTAGATTCCATATTGATTTCGTAATTAAAAAATGTAATATAATCAAATCGCTTTATCCACTACTACATAGGAATTCTATTCTTTTAACAGACAACAAACTTGCTGTATAAATCTATTTTTCAATGTTTCATGCTGTATAGGTCAGTAATCTGGGGTTCATGTGCCAAGTCGCATATAAAGAAATTACAAAAAACGGAAAATAAAATTTAAAAATTCTTTTAAACAAACCATTTTTACCCTCAACCATCCTCAACATATTTTTTGCATAGTCGTTATAACATTGAAAGTTCTGCTAATGAAAGAAAAATTTCTAAGTAAATATAGTAACTCACAAAACCCATTAATAACGGAATTATGTAACTAAAAATAAAAATAGTCAAGAATTAGATTTAGTTAGAAAGTAACCAATAAGCTAAGTTAACTGTAGATTATAGTTCATAGTTTTAGGCTAAGTCTAGTTTTTAAGTTTGTAATTTATTAAGCAGAGGTTTTTACTCCTTTCCTCACAACCTAATATTATCAAATGGAAAATTAAAATAAATAAATTGTAGCATTAATGAAAACAAATTAAATATCATTTTAGCTGTAAGGTAATCAAAAACACATCACTTCGTTAAAAAAAAAATTACTATCAAAGCATGTAATATTCAAGGAAATAAGTCGTAAAAAAAAAAATAAAGAAAAATTACATACATATGTATTTTTTCAATACATTTCAATATATTTAAAACAAATAAAAAAAATTGTGAACATAGTTGATTTGAAATTTAATTAGGTATAATTTATTTTTATAATTTTAATTTAATCGTATTAAAATAAAATTTTAATTTAATAGTATTAAAATTAAATAATTCAATTATTAAAAGCATGCTATTAGCATTGATTTTGTGAAAAAAAAATGTTCTTCATGGTTATTTACTTAATTTTACTCAATATCTTTATTCTTATTCTTTTTCTTCTTTTTCTTCTTGGGCTCTCCTCCATTTCCATTTTCTCCAATCGTCTCATTCAAAGTTTCATTTAAAGTGGTATCTGCTACTGAACTGCCGTTAGTAGATTCTTCAGGGTTCTTTCTCTTCTTTTTTTTCTTTTTTTTAGTGTCACCATTTTGTTGTTCAGTTGAAGCTAAATCTATTGCTTCTGTCATTACATCAATATTCTTTCTAGGAGTTTCTCCAGTTTCATAAAACTTTAATCTATCTTCAACCTGTTGTTTTAAAGTTGAACCAAACACATTTGTAGGATTATCTAAAAAACAATCTATTCTTGATGCAATAGAACATTTATTAGCCAAAAATCTTGAAATTCTTCCTTTATTTTTCAAACCAGCTCTACCAATATAAGATGAATGATATAAAAGACCGTACTTTGGCGTATTACTTCTTGTTTTCAAAGCACGGAACAGAGCTTTCTCCGCCCCTAAAATTTGTACTGTTGAAGCTGGATACTTGGCTAAATTTGTAAGACTTCCTGCATGTGATATTAACCTAGCTCCAACTTGATCTCCAATTAAAGCTTGTAAATTTGGAGCAACATTATACATTTTATTATGTAAATATTCAGAAAGCTTTTTACGATACTCTGACAAATTTACTACTCTTGTTGCGAATAATTCAATGTTTATTAAATCAACAATTGAAATATCCATACCCATAGACATTTTGGATGCATCAATTATCGCTTGCGCTTTTGACGAATCCATTACAATTTCTTCCAAAGCTTCAAGTTTATCTGAAGTTAATGTCTTACGATCTTTTATGAACTTAGCACATTTGGCATACATATAATTTTCTGGAACAATTTTTATTAACTCAGGAAAATGATAGGAATACCATTCTCTGATTCTCATTGCAAAAGTATTTATGTCCTTATCCAACTGATCTAAAAGAGCAATTGATTGTATAATCATGTTATCGGATCGATGAACATTAAATTTAACTTTTGCTCTAGAATAACTATGCCCTAAACCCAGTTGTGCAATTCCAGCAGTTTTATCAGTAAAACCTAAAATTCGTAATACATATTTAAATAAGAAACATACTGTTTTGTTTAATTTATACCTTTAATTAAACGATGAAAATGACAACGTATTCCTCGCAAAATTTCTGGTACAACGCCAACATGTGTACAATCAATTGATATAGCTTCACTGATAGCTGATGCTAATTTTTTATCTGAAACACCTAGTTGACATTTTTTCTTTTTTAAATTGGCGAATATTCCATCCAAAAAAACAAGCAAATCTTGTGATACTATTCCTTCAGAAATTGCATTTATATTTTCTAGCGCAGATACTGCAGTTTTAAAAGGAGCAAAGCCGTTTAATTTGACAAGAGAATGAAATTTTGCAAAATCAGTTACAGAAGACTCCACTTGAGGAAGAAACATTGAAATTTCTTCAAATTCTGCAACACTAAATAATGCATATCCTGCTGCATGTTCATAAAGAACATAAAGACGAGGCTAAAATGATGTGTACATATATATAAAAAAAAATAAGATATTATGTACATATGTACATATATTTCAAATAAATTATTTACTCAAAATTATTATTATATACCATTTTAATTTAATTGTGATTTATATAATTGCTTCTATTATCAATTTCTCCTTTTTTGTGTGGCAAGTAATGAATTAACAACTAATTTTGTTTAATTACAATACAATCAAAACACGTGGAAAGAAATTCATGGTTTTGACAATTTTTGGTTAGCCTAAGCTGTCAAATACAATATTTATCAGGCCTATCGGCAAACTGTTAAAACTAATAAAATGTACCTTATTTTATTGAACCGATATAAAAATAAAAATGTTTACAAACAAAAATTGTATTGATCCAATTGTAAAATAATTTCATAATTTTGTAAAGTGCATATGCAGCTTAAATTTGAGTAAATTAAAACATTCGGTATAACAAATTTTTCTAAAATCATTAATATTCGATAAAAAACTACGTAAAAAAAATAATTTGTAATCTAAAAAATAAGCAGAAAATAGATATTTCTCTATTTGCATTTCGTATTTTAAACACATTCAATTGTGGAAACGTAGTTTTTTTTTGTCAATATGAACTGTCAAATTATCTTCCAATGAATAATCAATATCAATAATTCAATAACCAAAACTTAACCAAAACCAAGTTTCAAAGAAATTTTATATGGTCAATTTACGTGTATACATAAATTGTTTTGAAAATTTAAATTTTTAAGTATTAAATATTGTGTTATTTATTCACAAAAAAAATAAACAAAAGCTTAAAATATTAGTGCTTTTCTTGATATAAAGTCAACAGACAAGGAAAAAGCTCTTTCAAGTCACATAAAAAGAAAAGATCTCAACTACACCTTTTAATTTTCTAATTTATATTATTATTTTTTTAAAATATTTAATATTTTCAATTCGAAATATTATTATTAAAAATATATCGTGTTTTAATTTAATTTTTTAAAAAGTTTACTAAATTAACTTTGAGAAAAATATTTGCAATAAGTAGAAATTGTTAAGGGATATGGAATTTCCATTTTTGTAAGTTGAAACAATTTTACACAATATTAATAGGTAAATCAATTGAAACCAAATTTTAAAACTAAGTTGAAAAATATTAGCATTACTTATTTATTGAAACCAATGGATGTTACTAAATTTTGTAGGTTTGTAATTTGGTAGTTAGGGTATTACAATAAATCTTATAAACGTGTTGTAAGTATGGTAGGAGTAACATACATTATTTGAAATATATCATTCAAATTTAAGAAGCATATAAATTAAAATGTGCCAAATATAAATGTAATTTTTTGTTAAACGGTACTAATAAATATTTCTAAATATAATTTAAGTACATATTTATTAAAAATGCTCTATACGTATCAGTAGGTATACCTATATATTTAAAAGAATTAAAAACCCAATTCCATTTTTTAGAATTTAAATTTCCATAGCAATAACTTAATCAGACATTTTTAAACTAATCAGTCCGATTTAGAGATAAAGCTCTAGTTACAATTTTTTTATTCATTGACTTTGTGTTGCTTAGAACTTTAATGAAATTTAATTTTAGCTCTAGATCTAGTAAAACATTTAAACCAAAGAAAAATATTCCTGAAGGAACTCATCAATATGATTTAATGAAACACGCTGCTGCTACACTTGGTTCCGGTAATTTAAGAAATGCTGTTGCTTTACCTGATGGAGAGGATATTAATGAATGGGTTGCTGTTAACAGTAAGAAATAATATTTAACTTTTAAGAAATTTACTAATTTTCTTTTCGTTTTTATTTTAGCTGTTGATTTTTTTAATCAAATCAATATGTTATATGGAACTATAACAGAATTTTGTACAGAAAGTAGCTGTGTTATTATGTCTGCCGGACCAAAATATGAATATCATTGGGCTGATGGCCAAACAGTTAAAAAACCTATAAAATGTAGTGCACCTAAGTATATTGATTATTTAATGACATGGGTGCAGGACCAACTGGATGATGAAACTCTTTTTCCATCAAAAATTGGTGTGCCGTTTCCCAAAAATTTTTTAACTATCGCTAAGACAATACTGAAACGTTTATTTAGAGTATATGCTCATATATACCATCAACATTTTCCAGAAGTTGTTCGATTAGGCGAAGAAGCTCATTTAAATACATCTTTCAAACATTTTATATTTTTTGTTCAAGAGTTCAATTTAATTGATCGACGAGAATTAGCTCCACTACAAGAATTAATTGATAAATTAACAGCTAAAGATGAACGAAAAATATGAAAGTTTAACAATAATAATTAACATAATTAATTTTTTTGATAAAAGAAAAAAATAGTTCTCGAAATATTGAACATTAATAGTTTTTATTTTATTTCTTATAAAAAGTATTTAATATTAATAGCTTTTTGAAATACGACTTAGAACTATGTTTAAAGAGACGTACCAAATAAGCCACAATCGCTGTTAATTTCAAATTGTATGAAAACCGTTTTTAATTCCTCGATTAAAATTTTTTATTATTTTTTTGTTGTAAATTTGGTTTCAAAAATTTTGGAAATTTGGAAAAAAAATACTGAATTTAGAATTGAAATAAAGTAAAATAACGTGATTTTTAAAAAAGTTAAAAAAAAGTTTCGCTATTAAATTTATTATTTAATGAGTCACACTATTACTAATAAATCAAATTTATTTTTAGCTTCTACTATAAGTTTTTAATTCTAAGTTAAAATTGTAATAATAGTATTTATAAATTTATTTTAAGATTTTTAAATAAATGTATTCATAGGTTTACTAGACTGCTTTCAAAAACGATTCGAAATAATACATATTGTCCTAAACAATCAAAATTTTATTTTTATTTGCTAAGGCTTCCAGTTTGGTTTTGATGAAATAAAAAAAAATATTGTGATCAGTAAACATTTAGAAATGAGTTTTCATGCTTTTAGAAAAAATAATGTATCTATGCAATATCAATTCATAAACGAACTTACCTATTAATATTTAAAAATATTATTTTCAATAAAATTAGTTATACATTTTTTTCGTTATTAATATACTATTAGGAGCTGATTTTCAATTTAACTTTAAATTTTTTATTTAAATCATTTAAATTGTTGTATCATTAACTATATCTGCTTTTTTTGAATATGTTTAAAAAAGTTATTGAATCTATAATTGTGTAAAATGAAATGAAAAATTGAAAATTTAACAGTTTTTAGCAAGTTTTTAGTTATTAATTCATAAAATTTTTTTAAAATTTGTGTAAGATTTTTTGAACTTTAAAGCAAGAATTTAAAATCTAAATAATTTTGGAAATTTAATAAAAATTGTAAAAAATTTGTATTAATTTTTTTATTTAGCTATGAAAACATATTTAAAATTAAAAAACTAAGATGAGGAAGTACATTATTTTTTCACCTAATAATAATACATCTTAAATGTATAAGTAATTTGTAAGCAAAATAGGTTACTTAATCTTTGTATTCATTTTTGTACGAATAATGAAATAAAAGAACAAAAATATATTCGGTTTGATTTTTAATTGAATTTGAAAATTATTTTATATGACTATCCCTGCTTTCGGTAATGTAAAATGACGATCAGTCAAATGATTTTTGATTCGATTTTGATTCCAATAAGCAGCTGTCAAATAGACTTTTGCAAATTTTTGACGAGACGTCAAGCGACATTACCGAACAAAAACAAAATATTTTTGTTTAGTGTGGTTTAGTATAATTTTTATATTTTTGGTTATTCTGAAATTATAAGTAGGAAAAGATAATTATAAAAAAATTTATAAGTAAGTATGTTGAAAAACTATAGAATATTTTTTTTTGGAAATTATATACATATATATAATAAGGATAAGAATAACGAAGATCATTTAAATTTAAAAACATAAACATAAGTAATTGATATTTTATTTCAATTCCTTTTTTATGTTTCAAATTTTAAAATATAATCAAAATTTCACAAGAAAAAATACTACTACACTTCTTTTTCAGAATCAGAATCCATTTCAACAAAAATATATTTACAAATTATATTTTTCCTGTTCATCAAAAATCAACAACTAATAATAAATTTTTACCCTGCTTTGTATGCACAAAATTTTCTCGACATTTTCGCATAACCGAAAGAATGACGCTTGTCAAATGCATAACCGAATTCTAGTTCGAATGATAGTTGAATTTTTAATGGTTGCAGCGCAAATGATATTACCGAAAGCGGAGGATGCAGTAATTATTTATTATGTAAATATATATCTATAGTCGCATACCCATGACGCATAGCATTATTTTATTATAGTGCAAAACTGTCTATGCATGCAAGTACGCTCCCATGGTTAGTCAACGAATACATTTAGAAAAAAATATTTAGTTTAATTAAAGTTTTTAAAATGATTTACATATAGATACAAAACATTGATAAATGAATGTATAAATTTATTAAAATAAATATGTCTGTGTATGTGTCGGAATTACTATTAACTATCGTGATTGCATGGTGCTTGTTACAATTTAGTTTGAACATTACATATGGATGTGTATAATCTTCGCTTGCTGTCATGCATTGCAGTATCCGATGTACGCACTGTAATTATGCTTTGCATATTATTAGTTTCTTCTAAGTATTTTTCCGCATGTTGTCTGCATATTTTAAAACCATTTTAAATTAAATAATTTTAAAATTATATATATACATATATATATAATTTTTTTTTTTTTTATTTATTGTATTTCTCTGTCACGTAAATATGGTTAGAAAATTACACAGCCTTTCCTGTTCAGACGTGGCTGTAAATGTCGTAAGGGGGAACAACTTTGCGGTCTGGGTGGGATTTGAAACCCACACTCCCTCGGTGTTTACAGCGTATTTTATACGCTCTTATCCACTAGGCCATCGAGAACCCTATATATAAATATTTCAGTAAAGATATTCAGCAATTATAAGGGAGAATACATTTTTTATGATAAAATTAAGATGATTAATAAATTCTTTATACACTTTTTGATTTCGAAAATGTAGCGGATTTTTACTACAATGAAAATTACCAGGTACCATTCTATACTTTAGAAAGAGAAAATTATAGTGTACTACCAGTGGGAAAGAGAGAGAAAAAAAATAATATTACAGCAACACTTGGACAGTAACAAATGTACATAACCTAATTTATTAATGTTTATATTCACATTTAACTAAAAATTTAAAATTTTTTATTTATAAAGTTGTTAAAAATAATACAGTTTTATTAATAATATTTTTATACCTATAATAAAACAAAACAAAAAAAATTTTTTTCAACATTTGTTTATTTTAAAAAGGTTGTTTATTTTTTTGACACTTCAAAATTTAAATGCCATGGTAATGATAGTGAGAAATTTTTTGTAAGATATACAATTTTTGCATTTGTATTAAAAATATCCACGCAAAATATCTTCAGAGAACATATTTTCGTGGATATTTATAGTTACTTTCGTGGATATTTTCAAATGTTTCATGGATATTTTTTTAGGGTTATTTCTTTCACACCCATATCATTTTTGTATCTTCTGCCTATGCTCTAACATTTTCGGGGATATTTTTTTCTCATGAAAACCAGCCTTTAACCTAGAGGCCATACGAGATAGTACTAGCAAGATAGTGCACAAATACAGAAACATTTTTGACAATACTGTTACAGTTTTTCCACTATCTTCTCCACTGTCTTAACATTTTCTAGCTAATAGTAATGATATGTGATAGTAATTTGACATTTCGAACAATTAAAAATGGCGACAAATGGAAAACAACATTCTCGTCAAATATATTTTTAATTTGATATTTTGTTTGTGTCTATTTTAAACATGAAATATTTTGAAAAAATATAAAATAAACTTGAAACATTTTAATAAAATATAAAATAAACTTGGAGAATTTTAATAAAATATAAAATAAACTTGAAAAACGTTGATAAAATACAAAATAAACTTAAAAAATTTTGATAATAAATGAAATGTCTTGATTGTAAAAATGCCACATACTTCATACAGACAGTAATTTGACATTTCGTATTACACAAGATAGTAATACTGTCTCGTCTGGCTGCCGGGTTATGGATACATGACATTTGAATTCATTAATTTTCTCCCTCTTTCCTATTTGTAGTATTAAGTATAGTTTACTCTTTCTAAATATCCGTCATCCAATATCGGATGGAATTTTTTCTATGAAAATTAGCCTTTACAGTTTACACAAAGAAAAAGCCAAATAAAAATTTTTATGATATTCAGACATATGTACATGTAAACGTCAAGTATCGTAAATAGTAATAAAAAGCAGAAAGTAGCAGAAAGATTAAAGAGTAACGATGCATGTGCAAAAAGAATTTTAAACTCGACGGACTCCAAAAAATAGCAATATTTTCTTCTTGTTTAGTTTTCTCTAAAAACAGTAATAAATTATTGTTAAAAAAAATCTTTATTGTTATTTTCCCTTAATTTTTGAAGATTTTAGCTATAGGCAGGCACCACTGCTGAGTTCTGACTTCTGGCATGATTGATTGCTGTCACTTGCCTTTTTCCATACTTTAATGTCAATACCCATTACCTGAGTTGTTTGACAACTAAAATTTATAAATTTGCTCAGAGAGTGTAGTCAAAGTGTTCACATTTTTTATTTTGGTTTCTGGAAATACTAAATTTAAATAAAATATTTGTAGTTAAAATTAAAAGTTTTATTCAAGTGTATACAATAGTGTATTAACTTTATACCTTTTTTGTTTAAAAAATATTTGAAAAAGAGGTTTGAAGTAAGTATTGGTTGACTTTTTATAAATATAATACATATTTAGAAAAAATTATAATTATTAGCCTCTCAAATGAATAATATGACGTCAATAATAGAATATGATTTTTTTGGGTGGATACATGACGATTTCTAGAAACTCAACAAATGTTTAAGCATGAAGTCATCTAAATAATTTTTTTTATAAAAATGTTTGTTGTTAGTTTTCCTTAAACATAAAATTTGTTGAATAATGGTTGTAGTTCTTACTTCAGGGTCAAAGTTATGGACGTTGTAATACATTGAAGTATTAAAGTATACCTACCTAGGTCACTGTTTTTCCAAATATGAACTTCTTAATTTAATTTTATAGTTGGTTTATGAGATTGATTTTTTTAAGAGTTAAAAAATTCTAATGTATTGCAAAATTTTGATATTTGACAATTCATGAAAGTTTGAGAACACTTCCATGCGCAGGTTTCTTCTAGCATAGGTACTTTCAAATGAGTACTTTTTGACTTGTGTATACAATACATATGTACATACATACCCTGCACATAGTTAAAATATTGATTTTTAAGGGTCCTTAGTTTTTATTGCAAATTGCTTTATCAGTTTAGTACAAGAGCTTACTAAAAGAAATTGTTTTTGTTAAACTATTTATTATAATATCAATTTGGTCGATTGTAGAATTTAAATAACTACGATCTTAAATAAAATAGAGTGATGAAATTTGAAATAGAGTGATGAAAATGAGGAATGTAGTAGAGAAAGAGAGGAATATAGGGATGAAAATTAAAATTTGAACAGAAAATTTTTAAACTATCTAATTCCATTGAATTTTTTTAAACGAGCACTTCCTGTGCTTTCACAGTTTCTTATAGTTTCTTATACTTTTTTTTGACTTTTTTTAAGGGTTAGTTTCTTTTAGATAATTATAACGTTATGAGGGCAACCGCAACATTCACCATATTTCGTAATTTTTAGATTTTCGACATATTTTTAGATTTTTTTCGGATAAATTTCCGCAAAGATGTTGGGAGTTATTAAGATGACGTCATCATATAACGGTATTTTATATCCAAGTTTGCGAATATATATGCCATTAGGACCGATGAAGTTATCTAGTGGCCGAAAAGGGAATTACAAAATTTTATTAAAATTTTGTAGTATTTACTTAAACCGTTATATTTTTCATCTACGACAGTATACAATATTGTAGAGCATAATACTATCTTTAATAAACATCTTGTTTCATCTTGATCAGTGTTACCGTTTCTGAGATATTACAGTTAAAAGTGAAAATTTTCGTATAAAAAAAATTCAAATTTTCAAAAAAAACACTGTACTTGTGAAATTTTCAAGGATGCTTTATATTTATTATCATACCGTTAGAAAGTTCTCTCCACACCCTTTTTAACGGTATACAATAAGTATGGTATGGGTTGGCAAATAGTCTCAACAGAGGACATAAATTCGAAATTGAAACAACAATTTTAATAAAAACTACATTTTCATACTTTATTTTTCATTCATACATTTATTTTGTCTTTTTGTTTTCTTGTTGAATGAGGAAAAACAATAGTTCAAATATAATAGTTTAAGCAAAGATTATAATAACTGTAGTAATAAAAAATCAATGGGCGTATTTTTGTTAAACCCTTGCAATGTTCTTGTAAATTTTGATATAATGAATCTATTAATTCGTATCCTAAAAAGATCAAATTGGTTGTAATAAAAGATTTATGTTAAAAAAAATTTATAATGTGCAGCGGTTTGTCGAAAAAAAACTTATCGCAAACTAATCTAATGTATTACAAAATTTTACTTTTTTATTTGTATGGAAATTTCTTATTACATAATTTGTATTAAAAAATGTGGATCAAATTAACATAAGAAACTATAAAGGTATAAATCCTCTTGATATTAACCTTTTTTGGTTATTTTGGCTTTGCACCAGAACAATCTATATAATTGTATATTGAAAATTGCGATGTTTTCAAATAATTTAAATGTCGGAGCATTTTGTTTTTATAAGATATGAATCAACAATCTAAGTCGTTGAAATTTTTATGGCCATCTTTACTTTGATGGTATAGTTCAGAAATGTACATATTTTTGCAGACTTCAACTTTGACAAAAAAATCCCTCAAAATTTACTCTCGCATTCTAGTCTTTGGGAACGTTGGGATTTTTGAGGTGCTTCATTGTGATTAGCTACAAATTTATTTAATTTAATTAGGTTTTTTAAAATATTCTGATTTCTATCGCATATTAGATGTTTGTGAGTTAATAACGTTTTTGAAGCTAGTTTTGTAATTTTATAGTTGCTAACACCTTTCGCTTAATAGACCACATTGTTCATCATTGTTGACATTTGGTATTAAAAGACAATACAAAATGGCGATTAAAATATCACATAATCTTTCCGGACCGCAACAAAATCCGTAAATTAGTTAGGTATTTAACGAAACTTACTTAACCATCTCATTCTTTCACTAACAAGCGCTTCATTTATATTGCTTAAACAAATGTGTAAATTTTGACAATGAAAAGGTATCATATACATTTTTATTTATGAATTTTATAATCTTTGTAATAAAAAAATTATGTTCAGTTTACATTAAAAATATGAAAAAGATTTTGCATATTCTATATTTTATATTTATGTATTTAAAACTCAAATAAAAATCATAAGGGTTGAATTAAATACGTATATACATATTACATAATATTATTGTTTATTATAGAAAGTTCAAAACGACTTAATTAACTAAATATTAAAAAAGATAATAAATATTTAATTAATTAAAAAATATTAAAAGATTACTTAAATAATATATAAACTTAATGTGTTTATGTTTATAAAGTACATATTTATAAAAATTTGGCTGTAATTGTAAATTTGCAGATATACAGATATAAGTGTTAACTTAAACCTTTTTCAATTTATTGAATTCTTGTTACATATTAAAAAAATTGTAAATTTTATGACCATAACAAGTTAAAAAATGTCTGTGATATAAAAGTATAATAGCAAAAACAATACAATAATATATTGTTATAGTCTTTGATATTTGTACATATTTTTGGTAAGAACTTATAGAAACAACAAATTTCATTTATAACACAAGTGTAACAAATATAAGTACATTTTATTTAATCAAATATTTATTGTGTGCGAATTTTTCCCAAACTTCTATTTAATATTTCTATTTAATACTAATCTACAATATAAAATTTTTTTTTTATTTTTTTAAAGAGAAAATTTTTTTTTATCTTTTTTTTTTTTTTTATTCAGCAAGAGCTTGCGCTCTTAAATTTCTTTTCATTATAACATTTTTTCTTTTTCTTCTTATAATTCTTAATTTCGATAATTTCTTATCCTTCATCATCATTATTTACTGCCCAATTGAATATATTTATATGCTAGAACTTTTAATAGTTTTTGCTAAATGTAAGCTTTTTTTATACAACAGTTTTACAGTTTTCTTCCAATCGTTTAACCAAAAAAAAAAAAAATAAATAAAAAGCTTTTTACCTAAACTTTTATATCCTTACCCTTTACAGTTGCGCTGAATTTTTTCTAAATATACATACGAATTTCGATTAATGGTGAAAATAAATTCCTTTCTCAAACAAAAAATTTTGAAAAACGAAAAAAAAATTTATTTTGGAAAATTGAAAAATTCTTTTTAATTGAAAAAGTTAATGTAATTGAAAAGTACATTAAAAAAAAAAAATAATCAAAAAATAGTGAATAAACTTTTGTTTAAAACAGAAGAAAATTAATATAGAAATATTAATTTTTTTCTTTCAATTTGTTTAATTAAAAATCAACGTTTTTTTTTCTCATTAGAAAACAAAAAGCGTAAAGTACGTAAAGATTTATTTTTAAAATTAAAATTATATACAATACACAAAAAAAAAAAAAAAAAAGCCAAAAAGAACAAAAGATGCATATCTAAAAAATTTTTATAAAAATTTTAAAAATTAATTAAAATCAATATATACGCAGTTTTGAAATACGCCTTATGCTGTTTGAAAAACAGGCAGTGATACATTTCTAGTTCCTATATTTTAAATTACATATATATGTATATATATATATAGTTAATATATATATAATATACATTATATTATCTTTTTATATAACACGTTTTATGTAACTAAATATTTTTATATAACAAAAATAAAACAAAGTTAAAAATAAAAAGTGCCTTAATTATTATATTAAAATTCTTATAAACTTTTAGAAACTTATATATGTATGTATATTTTAAGAACGGATAAAATAAAAAAAATTATTGCATCAAAAAATGTAATGGAATAAAATTAAAAAAAAATGATCAATAATAAAAACAATTTAACTTAACATCAACATAGTTTTTGAAATAGATTTTGTGTGGTGTTTTATCACTGACATTGTGCCATATAAACTTTAATGTATCCTGAAATCAACATAAAAAATATTAATTCACATATACATATTACATACATACATACACAATAATGAAGGTTTCTCGGTTGCTGTTAAGGCTATTTTCAATTTGTTATCTATTATAATGGTTATATTTTACAAAATACACTATAAATATATTATAATATTGATGGATCAATAAATTAAATTGCAGAATGTCATTTGCAATATTCCTTTTCTTATTATTTTTTGTTTGATATTTTTTTTTGTTATTATTATTATTAAGGTTTTGCTTCTTAAGTTACGTATAAAAAAGTGATTATCGATTTAACACTTGAATTAATTTTTAAGTCTAAAGCATTTTTATTTTATGTTTACTCTTTTTTTTGTTTTTTATAATATTAAGGTGATTGTTTTTAAAAAGCAAGGTTTTATATTGACATACAAAAGCTAATTCATGTTCATTGTTTATAGGGTGGTATAGTTTTATTTTTATATTTACATACATATATGTAAATTTTCAATAAAAAACATTTAACTATTTTTAATTAATTTTTAAAAAGTTTGAAACTGCGATAAAAAAAAATTAAAAGATTTCAAAATCGAAATAATAATTTGTTTTTAAAAACTAATTAAAAAAAAACACTTAATTTAATTTTTTTTTTATAAATTGAATTTACACATATTATTTGTTTTTAAAATTTTTTTTTAAAAAGATGTGATAAAATGATTTAATATATTTTTCACATTTATACAGTACATACATTTTTTTTTTGTTTTTTGTGTAGGTACAAGTATCTATAATATATAAATTTAAGTAATTATAAATTTTCATATTAGTATTATTATTTCATATAATATTAAATATTAAAATAAATATTATCTGATATTGTTTAGGTATATGTTGGTAAATTGTATTAATTCTGTTACTATGTCAATAATAACTTTAAAATATATAAAGAAGCAAGATTTTAACTTAATTTTTTTTTAGTTTATACTTATTTAGTTTACTTATAAGAAATTTCATAATAAAAATAAATATAAAAAAACTCATAAATTATTATAGTATGAAATTAAAATATTAATATTTAAATCATTTATTTCGATATGAAATTTTTTACAATACTTTTTGAAATATATTTTAGAAAAAATAAAAATTTAATTTATGTTTTATTTTTTTGAAATAACCTTAAAATAAGATAACGTAAATTTATATGACAAAAATAATATGAGATTTAATAAATTTTTTTAGAATGCCGTCAGCAGCACCAGCAGAAGAACCAGAAGTACCAAAAACAGAACTTCAAGAAATTCAGATTAAATCTCAGCAGGTTACCGATGAGGTGAATATATTATATTTTTTTTAAGATTTTTTATTATTTCAATTAATTATTAATAATATAAAAAAAAAAATGTGTATGTAAAAAAATTAAGAGACTTGTGATTTGACAATGAAAAATCAACAATAATTGACCTTAAATTATTTATATTAAAGAAATAAAATAAAATTGATAACATTGATTACAATACATATTATCTAATTCATATTATCTATAAACATTTTTAATGAAATTTTTTATTTTTATAGTCATTGGAAAGTACCCGGCGTATGCTCTCACTATGTGAGGAGGTAAGTGTTTTTTTTTTTTTATTAAAATAATGGATACTTATTAAATTATAATTTTAAAAAGTAATTAAAAATTAATATTAAAAATTTTTATATAAAAAAAAAATAAAAATATAATGATAATTTAAGTTCGGAACAATTATTTAGAACTATATTAATTATGATTTAATTATGTATTAAAAAAATTAAAATAAAAAAAAATTCGGTATTTATAATGGAAAATGAAATATATTCACAACATAATAATATAGTTTTTATTCCTGCTATTGAAATAATCGGTATTTAAAATTAAATAATAATATAAATATTAAAAAAAAAAAAAAGAACAGATATATTTAATAAATAAAAGTAAATTTATGTTGCTGTGGACAGTGTGGTGCTAAGTAGCCAAAAATTTATTTTAAAATTAATTATTACCTTGATTAGTTATGTTCTCTATTAGTTATATTTTTTTATTTTTAATTAATTATTTTTTTTTTTTATTTAATTAGTTTTATTTTTAAAATATTATTTTCAATATTATTTTAATTATTTAACTTAAAAAAAAAAAATGTATATCCAAATACATTATAATATAATATTTTATTAAAAATTAAAAAATAAGAATAAATCTTTTTTTATACGCAATTGCTTTCTGGTTTTTTTTTTTTTTTTTTTGAAATAGAAATGTGTATGTTAAATTTATTCATTTTTAATGTTGTTCTTATATTTTAATTTAAATTTTAAATTTAATTTATTTATATATATACAAATATGTTTTTTTTTTTAAAGCAGTGTTTCTATAAAATAATCTTTCGCGCCCTTTTATGTTGCATGAAATTTATTTCATTTTATAAACATAAGTATAAATTTTTTTTTTTTTTTAGAGAAATGCGGTCATAATATAATAATGAGATTAGAATTGATATAAGCATTTTAATTAAATACAAAAGAAGTTTAAAAAAAAACTTGCATGTAAAATTAAACTATCAAAATTCAGTGCACAAACAATGCAGTAATGTTATATGAGTTTAAATTATGCACAACTTTTAGAAAATTCTAAACTGACTAATTTTTTTTAAAAAACTTGTATTTTAATCTAACTTTTTTTTTTTCTATTATTCTCAACTAAAATGAAGAAACAATTCTGTTTTAAAATTTTATTTCTGTATACCTTTTTTATATTTTGTTTTCTTATTCTCCTTCTCCTTTCTCTGTCTTTCTTCTCTGTATTTAAAAATATATTAAAAATAAATATATATTTCTTTTATAAAATAGATAATTAAAAATTATAGTTTTATTTTATTTAATAAAAACTAATAAAAATATAATTATTGTAAAGTTCAATATAATAATATTGAAAGACAATTTTCTTTTTTAAATTTACCGATTCATTCTTTTAAATTCTTTTGATAAATATATAAATAGAATTGTCATTTTAGAAATTTATCAATCCATTATTATTAATGATTTTGTTTTTTTTTTCTGTGTGTTAATAATTAATAATTTAAATAATATTTTATTATAAATTGTTGTGTACCAAATTTCTTTTATTCGTAATTCATTTAACGTGCAATTTTTAAAAGAAAATATTTTTAAGAAAATTCTTTTAACGAAAAATGATTATTAAAAATTCTAAACTTTTAAAATTTTAAGAATAATTAAGTTCAGATGCTTTTAAAAATTTTAGATAAAAAAATTTGAATTAATTTATATTTATATTTAAAGATGTTTCCCAACTATATAAACTTACATTTAGTCTGTGCTGTAATTGTTCATTTCTTTTTATAATATTTTTTATATAAAAATTTGCCGAACAGATTAAAAAAAAAAAAATTGACTAATTTGTGATTAAAGGACTACTTGTATTTTGATCGTTTTTTTTTAAATTTCAAATAAAATCCTTTATTTTTAAAAATTTCTTTAGTAACAATAATTATTTTTATTAAAAAAAAGCGTACATTATTCAGAAAAACCAACAAATTAAATGAAAAAGTTATACTTAATAAATTAAATTAAATAATTTGTAAATATAGAAGTATTATTAGGCTCTCTAAAACATAAAAATGTCAGTATGTAAATTTGTTTTATAAAAATTAAGATCCATATATACTTTTTTTTTTTTATTTTCGTTAAATTAATTTAATCAATTTTGTTTAGGATTGTAATTTTCTGATTTTAATTGAATTTTTGTTTTTTTATCTTACTTAAAAATTTATATTTATTTTAAATGTATATTTAATATACATTTATATATATAATAAATTATAATATATATATGCTATCCTTATTTGATGTTGTGCTTTCGATGTATACAAATTCGAATAAAATATAAAAATAATTGATTGTTGACAATTATAAATGTGTTATATTTTTTGAAAGTTTTTTTTTTTTATTATTTTAAATGTTTTATTTTTTTTTTTTTTGTTTTTGTTAATTAAAGAATTAATTTTAAACAAAACTAATGTATAATTATGTTTTTTCTTTGCTTTTGTTTTTAATTTTCAATAAAATTTAATCTATTATTTTTTATTATTATATATAAGTCGCTTCTCTGAAAATTAATTTTCTTTTATCGTGCTGGCAAGTAATTTTTAAACAAAAAAAAGAAAAAATAATGAAACAAAAATTTATGTTTCGGTGGTGCATCATAAATCGAAAAATTGAACTTTTTTTATATAGAAATTTACACAAAATATTTTTTAAAAATATGTATGGAAATTCAAATAAAAATTTTATTAAGTATACAAATTATTTTAAAATAACTTCGTCAAAAAAAAATGTGTAATGTATTTCACATATTAAGGTAATTTATTTATTCTATTGAGAAAAGGGAAAATACATTATTCCCAAAAATTTACATTCATTATTTATATTTACAATAATTCATTAATTCTCTACATACTATATTTAACATAGCAATATAACGTTATTAGGAATTATTAAAATGGTTTCTAAAAAAATTTTACTAAAAAATTTTTATTTACAGTTAACAATATTAACAATTTCAGATTTTAATACACATTCTTAAATTTTAAAACAAATAATTTAATCTGGAAAACAGAAAAAAAAAAAATTAAACAACGATCATTTTATTTTATAAACATTTATTTTATTTCAAATATTGAACAACAATCGAATTTCTAATTTAAATTTATTTAAAATAATATATTTAAAATTTTTTTTTTCTTTTTTAATTCTCTTAATTTTTTTTTAAATTTTAATTTTTTTCATAGTTTATATTATATATACCCATACCCATGATTTATAATACTTTATATAGGCTATTAAATATTAATAATGAATTATTAAATAAAAATCAATTGATTTAGACTTTACTATTGACAAAAAAACAACAATTTCTGCTATTTTTAAATTCTTTTGTCTTTTTATTGCGCTACAAAAACAAAACACTGATCCACTGCATAGTTTTATTTGGATTTTAATATTTTTTTTTTGTTCAATTTGATTACATTTAAATTTATTTTCATTTTAGTTTTCTTTTTTTATTTTTATTTTATTTGATTATATTTTATCGGAATAAAATACTTTTTTCACAGCAAAATACCACAGAAACAAAAAATTCGATCCTAAATGTCAAAAAGTAAATAATAATAATAAGAAAAAAAAAAAAAAAAAACATATAGTATATTTAGAAAATCAAATAATATGTATAAGATTATTTGTAATATGGAATTTTTTTTTTTAATAAAACTATATATATAAAAATTAATTAAAAATATACAATTAAGAATAAATCAAAAGAGTTTTGACTTGAATTTTTTTTTAATGTAAACATTACAAAAACATGTACCTATCTATATGAATAAAAATTTTTTTTTTTTTTTTTTTATTATAAATTTTATACTTATTATTAAATATTCATTAATATACTTTTAGGTAAATAATAAAATCTTAATTTTAAAAAAAATAAAACATAATAAAACAAACAATATTAAAGAAAAAAAAAAAAAATTATTTATAATTATTATTGTTCTTTATTAATAAACATACTAAAATTTATCTTTAAAATTATTCAAAAACAAAAAGTTTATTAATTATATAAGAAACATGTTTCCGTTTGTTTTCACTTTTGTTTTTTTTTTTTATTTTAAGTTTAAATTGTATAAATATAAAAATAAAAAAAAAATAAAAAAAATACAAAAATAAATACAAAAAACATAACATACACTTTTTAATAAATTATTCGTTTTGCCGCATCACAGAGCAAGGAAGCCGGGATTCGAACCCTGGTGGCTCTTGACGATCAGGGAGGTGAGTCACCTTGGACACTATAAAAATTTCATGTTTTTTTTTTATTATTTTTTTTTTTCGGTTTCATTTATTTTTAATTTTTTTTTTTTTTAAGAATATTTCTCACTATCAAGAATAATTTTATATTAAATATATTCATTTAAAAAAGTTTTTTTTTTTTAAATTTGTCAGATATTATAAAGTTGAAGTTAAAATTTATATTTTATTTTTAAACTTCAACAAAATATAGAAAAAAAGAAAAATAAAAACATCAAAATTTAAAAATTTGACTTAAAAATCAGTAAATTTTCTTACAAAAATATTGCTGTAATATTAATTTTTATTTAAATTTTAAGATTTTCTCTACTTTAATGGCGATTTTAATGCGAATAAAATTGGAACCGTATATTTATATAATATTAATATATATGTTTTAGATTAAGTATGTATTCATTCAAGATTAACAATTTATAAAACTTATAATAGATGTTGATAAAGTTTTCCTTCTTATATATTTTCCAAAATATGAAATAATTTATTAATATATGTTAATTTACGTAGGTACATATTTTTATTAGTTAATAGATATTTATTATTTTTCAATTATCTGACAATTTGATTAAATTTATTGTAAGATAGTGCGGAATTTTTTAATAAAAAAGAAAAAAAATATTTCAAAAAAATATTTTTTCTTTCTCAATAATTTCACATGTTTCTTCATTTTTATTTCGTATTTTTGCTACATAAGTTATATTTTGTTCATTATTGTGTTTTTATTAAAAAAGAAAAAAATATAATTTATTTTTATGTTAAATTGTTAAATAATTGCTTTTTTGGTGGCGAAGTATATATATGTATTTAAAATTGTTTATAACATACAAAACATAAATAAAATATATTAATTACTAATTTCTGCATTTAAAATATTTAAATAAAACTAAATATGATGAATAATATATATAATAATAGTAATTAATTTATTTTTGAAATTTTGTATGCTCTTTAATTGAATACTGGTTAATTTTTCTTCATTTAAAAATATTTTAAATAAAAAATTTTATAAAACTATACATAAATTATTACAAAAGCAGAAACCTAAATAATTTTTTTATAATTTAATAAAAAAAAAAAAAAATTTTAATAAAATTTTATTAATAAAAATATCAAAATTTTAATTATGAATAAAAAAAAAAATTGTTTTGTTTAAAAACAAAATTTTAAGTTGTATTAATGTTTAAATTGAATAATTTCTAAACTTCTATTTATAAACTATAAAATATACATTACAAGTTTGGGTTAAAAAAAATTAACCAGATTATTAAAAACTAAATATTAATATAAAAACAATTATTTAATTTGTGAATAATTAATTATTATTTCATTTTAAATTGGTATTGTATTACATTTTTTTTTTGTTTTTCGTTATTTACTTATTACATAATATGTAAAATTAACTTTGTTAGATATTATAAGTTTAATTTATAATTCAAAAAAAATTAACTATTTTTTTTTTTTAACATATAATAGATATTATTTATATTTAATTTAACTAATTTATAATATTTTTTTTTTTTTTTAAAGTATTTTAAAAACATATATTGATTTTAGTATATCATTTTTAAATTATGTACCTTAATTAAGATTTTATACTTGCTTCATTCGAAAAAAAAAAAGTTTTATGAATTTATATACATATATAGAATAGCTAAAGTAATTTTATTATATAAAAAAAAATAACTAATTTTAAAATAATCTTGATTATTATATCATTATCATAAACATAAATAATATTATAAAAATTATTTAATTTTTTTTTTTCCTTTTATAAAAATTTTTGATTCACTATATATTTCGTTTGATGCACGTAAAAAAAAAAAAAAAAACAATATATATTTAATTAAATTTTACTTCAGCACTGCAATTCTGTTAAAATAATTTATTTTTTTTTTTATAAGTGTACTATAGATGTAAATACAAATTGCATAACTTTTTAATATTTTAGTTTTTAAATCAAAAAAATGTTATTGTATTTATTAAAATAATTCAAATAATTTGGTAATTTGTATTCTCATTTACAGTATAACTTACATTATAAACTTTTGCAAGTTATTATTTTATCGCAAAACATATTAAATATATTTATATTATTATATTATTATATATTGTAGTTTTATCTATTTTGTGTAAAAGTTTTTTATTTTATTTTATTATTATTGAAATTGTGTTAAATATTATGGGCGAAAAAAAAAAAATTTATAAAGAAAAATTGTTATTTTTTTTCCCCGACTTCTCATTTAATTTTTCCTTTTTTTTTTTATTTTTTAATTTTTGGTTATTATATTGTTGTATTTTTGTAGAGCGAAGAGGCAGGCGGTAAAACATTAGATTATATGAATAAACAAGGCGGTAAGAATAGGAAAATTGTTGTCGAATAGTTGCTTTTTTTTTTTTATATATTTTTTTAATCGAATTCTGATTAAGAAACTCTAATACTAATTCTAATATAATAACATTGTTCACGGTGTTGTTTTTCCTTCACTTAAATATATTTCAAAATATTTGCTTATAACGAAATTGTGGTTGAAATTGTAATATGAAATTTTTTTTTTTCTTAATCAAAACATAAATTAAAATATAAAAATATTTTAAAAATTTAAAAAAAAAAATATTTTTATATTAATTTTTTTTTTTCTGAAATTTGCTGAATATAAAATGCTTACTAACTTTAATTAATTAGGTAGATTGTACAAAAAAAAATTTTGATAGGTATAAATTATTAAAATTTTAAAAATACTAATTTGAATATAAAAAATTATGAAATTTTTTGAAATAATTATGAACAAAAAAAAAAAAAAAATATTGTATTTATTGATAAAAATCTACACTATAAAAGAAAAAAAAAAATGCCAATAAAAGATCTTTCAAGAAATTGTTGCTAAAAAACAAAATTTGTGGTGTTTTTGTTTAGAGTACGGAAGTTGGAATGAGAAGCATCGTTATGCTGGATGAGCAAGGAGGTAAGGATTTAAAAAAAAAAAATGGGGAATGTTTTATTTAAAAAAAAAAAAAAAAATTATAAATAAAATAATTATAATATAATAAATTAAATTAAACTTTAAAATGAAAATTAAAACGCAAATTATATACACAAAATGTATAAATAGTTAAATTTTTCTATTTAACTAAATTTAAATATATACATAATATTATTAAGGTGAAGTAATTTAAATGAAATGGTACTGTGTATATGGCAAAACATGCAATGATTCATATATTATTTGAATTTTATTAGGTACTATAATTTATTATAAAATAATTTTCAAATTTTCAAAAAAAAAAAAATTTACTAAAGTTATTTTAAAGAGAAATTTTACATATATACGTATAAGTATTATTTGATATGATCTAATTTTTATTTTTGACTTTTTTAAAGAGATCGATAAAAGGGTCTTGGTAAAAATTTTCTGTCATATAATAATTAATGAAGATCAGTGATCAAATTTTTGGAAAAATAAGATTATATTATGTTAATTTTCTTTAATATGCATTAAATTTCGTATTTTTTAATTCTTATAATTCTTATAGTATCAAAAATAAATTATATTAAAAAATTCTTTGTTTTTTTTTTGTAGGAGTTTAAATTCATTTTCTTCAACTTTAGTCAGAAATTTTAAATAAAATCTATAAAGTTATTATTAGGTTTAAAATGTACAAATTTAATATGTTTTATTAAAGCGAAAATGATAAACATATGTACATATTATTTTATTTAAATTTTTTCTTTTAAAAAAGTAACTTTAGTTATACATTTTATTTTATAATAAAATTTAATTATTGCCATATACTCTCATTTCGATTCGCCATAAAAATGTATTTGATTTGATGTAATTTGTAACTTTTAATTGTTTTTTTTTTTATTTTTTGTTTTTTGTTTTTACAATTAAATTACTCTGAAAATAAAAAAAATTTTTTTTTAATAACATTTTTACTTTTATGAAAATATTTATTGAGTAAATTTAATTGAGTAATTTATTGAGTAAATTTTTATTTTATTATTCGTAAAAATATTATTACCTATGTTAAAATTTATCAGATTAGAATAATTTTATGTTTTTTTTCATTAAAGAAATTTTTTATTTTTTGTTTTTAAAGTAAAAATTTTTATTAATATATTCTGTAATAAAAAAATATTTTATTTAAAACAACAATTTACATTAAATCAAATATATTTGAATAAAATATTTAAAATCTTTAAGATAAAATTAATATGAAACTTAACATAAATGAAAATATAATATATAAATATAAGTATATATTTTTTAATTAAAACTAAAACAAGAATCATTTTTATTTTTTTTTTTTTTTTTTGTTAAAAAAAAAAATATATATTTATTATCAAAGGGATTACCAAACACATACTAAAATCATCGTCACTATAAAGACTCTTTTCACTCCAACAGCCCAAATAGACAACAAGAACAACTACAACAATATTCAACAATTCAAATTATAAATATTTTATATTATAAAAAAATAAAAAAAATATATAAATTAAATGATAAATTGAACCAGAAATTATATGTATAGTTTTTTTTTTTTTTTTTTTTTTTTTTTAAATGAAGAAAACTCGAAAATGAATACTTTTTTTTTTTTTTTTGAATTTTTGATTAAAAACACGCTCGCCTCAACTACACTCTATATATTATATTATGTATATTATGTATATTATATTAATATTTATATTATAACAGTTATGTTAACATGTAATTTTTTAACTAACAAAATTATGTTTTTTAAAATTCGTCAAGTGAGTACTTATTCTTTCAATAAAATACAAATTAAAACAAAAAGGAATTTAATTGTGTTACAAATATTGTTATTTTTCTGTTAGTATTTCGTTAATTTTTTTTTGTTTTTGGTAATTGGTTATTTATTTTACTAAACATTAAACAGTTCATTTTTATATGTCGTAAAACTTGATCAACTGTTATTTATATTATGTATTAAACTCTACATAAATGGTACCTACATTGAAAATTTAGTGATATTTATTTACTATATACATTATTTTTATAGCACACAGATTATATTTTTATTATATACATGAGTAGGTTTAGAATTTCTTGAAAAACATAATGTATTTTAGGTTGAATATTTCCGAAATTCTTGGTTTTTTTGTTTTATTGGACTGACTGATGAAGTTTTCTATATTGATATATTAATTTTTTTTTTTTGTATTTTCAGTTGATTAACTTTTTAATTAAATAATGTAATGTATAACTTTATTGATAACATTTTTAAGATTTCTCGTGATCTTTTTTTATTTGAAAACAAATGTTTTTATTGTTTTTTTTTTTTTTTAATTAAAGATTTATAATAAATTTGGTTTAAAAAATCGTAAATAAGCAAAATATTTAATTTACAAAAAATATAATTTAACCAATAATTTCTGAAATTCAATATTGTGTTTTTCAATAACTATAATTATTATTTATATATTAGGTACAAAAATATAAAAAAAAAAAAAAATTACATTATTTTTTACATAATTAAGATTTATAATAAAGTTAAAATATTAAAAAATATATAAACTCTATCTTATATCAATAACGAAATTATAATTTACATTTTAAATATAACAATATATATATATATATATATATAATTAAATATAGAATTTATATTTTATTAAAAAATTTTTGTTTTTTTTTATAATCAATTGAATGAATCAGTAATTTTAGTTCCATTTATTTATTATTTTTTTTTTAAGAAAATCTAAAATTTTAATTTTTCTTCTTTTTTTTTAATATTTGGAATTTAACCATAACAAAAATAAAGTGCTTTTTTATTAAAAAAAAAAAAAAATCAAAAATTTTAATTTCAATTGGAATGATATTATGCTTCATTTTGCTAATATCCATTTTTAAACTTCACAATTAAAGATTATGTATTTAAAAAATTTAATTCTTTTATTTATATTTAATTGGAATCTGAACTAAACACGCATGCTGAATGCTAAAACCTTTTTATTTATTTAATTAAATTTACAGAACGTTACCTCTCTACTTCAAAAATATAGATTCAAAATAGATAGACCATTTTTTTTTAGACTAAAAATTTAGTGCTGTCTAATAAATAAAAATTGTCGTTTTATAATAAATAACAAAAAAAAAATACTATTAATTATAATAGTAAAATATAAATATAATTATATTTTTTAATATATATACATAAATACAAATATATATTATTAACTTTGAACAAAAAAGATAAGTTTAAAAATTGATGTTTTTTACAAAAATAATTAATTTTTTTAAAAATTAATACTAATTTGAAAATATATAAAAAAAAACGATATTTTTAAATATTAAAAAGAAATAAAAGAGTTCATTATATTTTAACTAATGTCTATATAATATCGTTTATTTTATTTAATCATAGAATTTAAAATATTTACAAAACAATTTATATTTTGACAGTAATATACCAATCGATATTTTCAAATTTGAAATATTTTATATAATTTTTATATAAACAAATATACAATTAATATTAAATTTATACATTATTTATATTCAAATATATAATTAATATTTTTCTATAGACATATACATATATTTACCTTTTCTATCATATTATTTTAAAAATAATATTTTTAAATAAATCTACTCAAAAATTGAAATAATTACAAGTTTTTTTTTTTTATTTTTTTTATTGTAGTTCTATTAAATTTTCTATAAAGTTTAAAGCCTTTCTTTTCAAAATAAATATAATAATACGAGTATATTATGTAGATGGCACTAAATGAATAAGAGTTTAAAATGCTATATATTTTTCAATTAAAAATAAAATAAATATTATATATGCTTAAAACTCTTAAAATTATTTCCTAACTACATTTGTTTTAAAATACTTAGTCAACAATTTAAATAAAATTGTGTTCAGTTACTAGAAGTTTAGTTTAGAAATTCAAAAAAAAAAAAAAAAAAAAAAAAATTTAAATTTTTTTATTAGAAGTTTTGTAATTTCAAAATTTTGTTTTTACAATTGGTAAACTATTGTTTGTTTTTTAAAAAAAAAACTTTTTTTTTTATTAAAACTATTGTTGACAAACATTTAAATTGTTGACAAACATTCATCTTTATTTCTAAACTTTATTTTATAAAAACATATTAATTTAAATACAATTGTTAATTATTATAATAACAATTAAAAAAAAAAAAAAAAAATACAATATATATTATTAATATTGATATATATACATATAAATAAGTTACAGTTAAAGTATATTTAGAAGACTGCTTATACAAGTAAAGTTAATGAATACATTTTATCAAATTTTTTGATTTTTTTTTGTTTTTAGAGAAATGGGTTCTTCTTTATATACATGCATATTTAATTATGCATATGTACTTTATATTTAGAAATTTTTAAACAATTTTTGAAATTTATATTTATTTACATTGATAAATATATATAAAACTCTACTTATTTATATTATGTTTTAATTAAATTTTAACACGTAATACAAAATGCAAACCCAAATGTACTTTAATTTTTAAATCTAATAAATGTATTCATTTTCTGTGACTTTTGTTTGCACTCCTTTATTGTATATCCTTTAGCTGTACTAGTTCACCATTTTTTTTTTTTTGTTTTAAATTAAAACATTAATTTTATTTTTAAAATTTTTGTTATATTGTCTAAACGCTTTTAAAATAAACTTGCAAATTTCACTTTAAATCTATAAATTTTAAATCAAAAACGATTCAATACTCAAATCAGTAGAATATTTAATAACATTTTATTTACATTAAAAAAAAAAAAAATTTATTTTTAATTTATAGTTATTATTTTTTCACAAAATTCTGTTTTATTTTGAACTTACTTGGTTTTATTGTTTTTTCAATTAACATTTTTAATAAATTAAAAAAAAAAAAAAGAAATCATATTAACAAATTATTCACATTTAACTCTTTGTATTTTAAATCGAATATATATTTACTTAACATATATAACATCCTTTTTATAAGTTTTTTAAAATATTTTTAATTTTGATTTTTTGATTATGTTTTGTTTATATTTTAAATTATTTTTATTACTTTTTTAAATAATAAATTAATAAAATATCTTATATTAATTATGTAATTCGCAAATAAATAGAGCAATTGGATCGCATTGAGGAGGGTATGGATCAAATTAATGCTGATATGAGAGAAGCAGAGAAAAATTTGAGTGGAATGGAAAAATGTTGCGGAATCTGTGTGCTACCTTGGAATAAGTAATTTAAATACATATAGAATATATCATTTTTTTTAATAAGTGTAAAATTAGTGGATTTTATTTCATAAAAGTCTATTGTTTGCTATTATATATCATATATTATGGTATTGATTTTCATTATGTAGATATGATATGGACTATGATATATCTATCTTTTTTACTTTAACTGAAGACATTTTTACTTTAACTGAAGATTTTTACTTCAAGTGAAGAAATTTTTACTTTAAAAGAAGATTTTTTACTGAGAAGATATTTGTAATAAAAATTAAAGTAAAAAATTACATATAATCACAGACGAAATAAACTACCGACGAACAGTTTCATATAAAAATTTTAAGTCTTTTTTAAGAGCTAGCATGAACATTTTTTTTTGGAGCCGGACTAAGTATTTTAGAATATTTGAATAGCAAAAATAAAAATTTATAGAATATTCTTTTGTATTTTCTACTTTTGCAATTTAAATATTCTAAAATACTTAATCTAGCCCCATAAACTGCTTAGTCTGGCTTCAAAAAAGAAACTAAAAATTTTTATATGAAACTGTTCGTCTGTATAGTTTATTTAGTCTGTGATCAAATATATATGAAATATATATATTAAATATTCATACAATATAAATTACTTAAATAAGTTTATTAATTTAAAATAAAAATGTCTTCACTTAAAGTAAAAAAGGTTTCGGTTAAAGAAAAACTGGTATATAATGACAAAACATTTTTTCATATAAATCATATAGGAAACCTATACATACATGAAATTATATTTTTCATTTCTTTAATAATAATAAAATATTTTTTTCACATATATTTTTCGCATATTTCAGGAGTGCATCATTTAAAGAGGACGATGGTACGTGGAAAGGAAATGACGATGGAAAAGTTGTTAATAATCAACCTCAGCGTGTTATGGATAGTAATGGAATGATGGCACATGGCGGTTATATTGGAAGGTATAGCAAATTATATACCAGATATAATCCAAATTCTGCATGAAAAATATATTATTTTAATTTTTAATAATATTTGTGACAAAATAGTACAATTGATAAAAAAAACATCAAGGATATTTGAGATTTTTTGATATCCTAGAAAAATTATACCCTCAAATAAATTATGCATTTGCCTTATAATTTATAAGGAAGTCAAACTGTATAATTTTATAAATTTAATAATTTATAAAATTTTTTTAAATTTTGGTATGATGAATGAAGACTATAAATTATTCAATATTTGATAAATCAAATACATTGTTAACGTACGCAGAATTGATATAGTGAACTTCGCTTGATTTAGCTTTAAAGTTAATGAAAAAGGATTCGTTTAAATTAAAATATTTTACTTTAATTTAAATAAAACAAAATAGTAATTTGAAATTGTCTTTTTTTTCAGAATAACAAATGATGCTAGAGAAGATGAAATGGAAGAAAATATGGGTCAAGTTAACACTATGATTGGTAATCTTAGAAATATGGCTTTGGATATGGGATCTGAATTGGAAAATCAAAATAGACAGATTGATAGAATCAATCGCAAGGTAATCATAATTTCAATTATGTATTTTAATATTTAGAATTCAAAAAACTATTAGATTATTTAAACTTTTTAAAGTTATATTTTTATGGTATATTTTATGTATTAGATAAATTAATTAAATTTAAAAAATTTAAAATAACATTTATTACATAAATATTTTTTTTACTTTTTGTGCTTATATTATTTAATAATAAATTTAGGGTGAATCAAACGAAGCAAGAATAGAAGTAGCGAATCAGAGAGCTCATCAGCTTCTGAAATAAATATATTTCTTTTTGTCCAAATTATCGTTACTTAATTAAAAAAAAAAAATTAAAAAAAAAAAAAGCAAATACCTTCTGTACATTTATATACATTATTTAACATAATACTTATTATATCTTAAGAATAAAAACTTCATTTTTAAAACATTTCATTCTCAAGCATATAATATACAAAACAAAATTAATATTATATTTAAGTTTCAAAAAATATAAATATATATAATATAAATTATTATATAAGTAATTTTTTTTTTTTTTTTTATTTAATCACATGAAAATGCAAATTAAAAAAAAAAAAGACATTTTTTGAGCTCACATTGTTGTGAATTAAACCACACAATGACCTTATAAAAAAGACAAACAAATTTATTATAAATATTTAAATAATTGATATATATATTTAAAGATTTAAAAGATATGCGATAGAGTAAAAATTTCAACAAAAAAAATTTATGTTATACTTAAAATATATAAAATAAAAAAAAAAAATTCGAACTTAATTAAAGAATTCTAACACATATAGCGCTGAACACAATAGTAGCTAGTTGTTGAAGTTAAATGTTATGATATTTTTTCTTTTTTGATGCTGTATAGTGGTCGTATTAATCGTCATCAAAATTTTTAAACCAATTAATCGTTATTAATATTTATAAATTTGAAATATTTTTAATTTCAATTTTTTATTTTAATAGTTAGTATGTACAAGTAAAATTTTTTAAAAAAACTTATTTTTTTTTTAAATTCATGTCATAATAATTATAATGGCAAGTGGCAAAAAATCAAATTTT
This sequence comes from Poecilobothrus nobilitatus, assembly GCA_947095535.1. Lineage (NCBI taxonomy): Eukaryota > Metazoa > Arthropoda > Insecta > Diptera > Dolichopodidae > Poecilobothrus > Poecilobothrus nobilitatus. Next base: position 318,475,449 of record OX352772.1, on the reverse strand, counting down.
ATTAATTTTTGACAACATGACGTCTATTGTGTTCAGTACTTAAAAGAAAACAAAAAAAATAAAAAAAAAAATAAAAATAATTTTAATAAATAAATATTTCAAAAAATTTCCGTAATAAATCAAAATATATCTTAAAAGTTGTATAAAAATTAACTAAACTAAAATAAAACATTATTAAAAATACAATATATTATTAAAATAAATGTCGGTAATTATAATTACCAGACAAAAAAAAAAAAATTAAAATTATATTACCCATATTTAAAATATATTAATTATTATTATTATTATTATTGATCTCATATTTACAAATAATTAATTATTATCTTTAGTTTATAGCGAAAAAAAAATAAAATTTTACCAACTAGTCAAAAATTAAAAGTAGAAAAAAAAAAAAATTTACAAAACAAAGTTAAATAGTGTTTTACAAATAAAAAAAAAAAAAAATTAGCAATTTTTCGAACAAATATTAATTTTTAATTATATTTAATTATATGAAATATAAAACATATTATCGAAATATCACAACCTGAATCAATTGTGCTGCATTTCAATTTCAACAAACAAATCAATATGTATTTAATAAATATAATCTTAATGAAAAATACTGTACAATAATAAATGAAACAATTATTACTATATTCAGGTTATAAAATATCTTATTCAATTAAAAATATATCCCAAAAGTCTGAACAAGATATAAAAAGTAAGGAATAAAAATTAATAAAAAAAAAAAAAAATAATGAAAATATAAGCTCTAAATTTACATTGCAAAAGAAAAGAAAAAAAAAAAATTAATGGCAAAATATTGTTATATAAGGGAATTTAACAAAATCTTTAATTTATTTAGAGGTAGGCCTCATATTTAATAAATAATTGTATAATTTTCATAATAATAAAATATTATTTATTTTTAAAAAAATATAATATTATAACAGTAATATAAAGTGTATATTTTAAAGGCGGTGTTTGTGTATATTATATCCGTTTTAGTAAAAAAAATTTACATATTAATAATTATTAATCTGTATAAATTTAAGATATGAAATATTTGTTGTCGATTAATTGATGATTCATTAATAAAACGACACCACATTTAAAATAAACATTTCATATTTACAAAAAAAAAAAAAAAAAAAAAAAAATTGTTGGTTGAAATGAAATGATTCATCATTTACATATTTTAAAAATTAACTATAAAAAATTTTTTTTTTTTTTTTTTTTTTTTTAAGAAATTATTTGAAATTTTGTGAGGCAAATTTTTAAATATTTTATAGGATAGTTTACAATTTTTGAAATATGAATGCCTGAATTGAACTTTTAACTTACCTAAACATATAATAAAAAAATAGTTTATTTTTTTAAAATTAAAAAATTTGAATTTTAATTAACATAAAGTGCCATCAATATTAATTCAATTTAATTATATCATATAAAAAAAAATATATATATATATATATATTGTATTTATGTAAATTATTTTCTATTTTGTATTGTTATATTATATGATGTTGGGTTGAATTAGAAGAACAATTATTATTATTTTTTTTTTTTTTATTTTAACGTTATTATTAAATTCGTCCTTAAGTCGGAATATATTTGAATTTTGTTTAAGTTCCTAACTAAAAGCTGATTATTATAATAATAATTTTGGTCGACAGCTTTGAAACTCAAATATTTCAATTTTTGGATTTATTTGATATTAAATTAAATTTTGAAAATATTAATGAATGGATTCAGATAAAGTTTATATGTAATATTAACTTTTTGAATTTTTAAATTAGGTTTTTTGTTTTTAATTGCCTTTCAGTAAATGCACTTAATTTTGTAAAAAAAAAAAAAAAGAAAATGTATTGTTATTTAAACAATAAAAGTTTACTTTAATTAAAATATTATAATCTTACTTATTCAAAAGAATTTATTAGAGCTTCCACAAATTTATGTATTATATTACTTTTAGTTATCAAGGAAATTTTTTTTTTATTTTTCTTTTGATTAGAGGAGAATTAATTTTAGGGAGAATATATTTAAATTTTAAAATAGAATTGATCTCTGATAACGCCATCTGATTATTAAAATATTTTGGTGAGGAAAATTGATATATATATATATTATATATATTTATATATATATCATACCATTTACATTTCAATGGAAACTTTATGAAAACAAAACCAAAACATTTCAACATCAACAAATATTTTTTCAAATCCAATCATAATATTATCAAAATTAATATGTATTTTAAATCGATTAAAAATTGAAAAAAAATAATTATTCGATTAATTCACAAATAAATAATCAATTAATTTAAAACATTAACAATTACAATTTTTCTTATAATTTTATTTCTATAGTTCTATTTTTATGTGGTGGTCATTAAAATTTGATTTGATTTTGATAAAGTTTTTATTGAAATATAAATATGAAGTATACATAATATGATTTTGATCTGGGCTTAGAATAAAAATTTATATTACGTTTATATTGTAGATGTCAACTTTTAACAAGAACACATTTTCTCGTTTTTTAATTTTATTTTTTATGTATATGTACATATAATAGTTTATAGTAAATGTTGATTGGATTTTTAACAAATATTATTATACAAAACAATAAAAAATCCAATTTAATCTCATTCTATTTATTATAAACTATAATAATTTTAATTATTTTTTTTTACTATATTTATTACTCTTAAATAAATTTATTTTTTTTTAAATGATAAATTAGTAAAATACTAATATTGTACCATTATTAACCATTATATTATTGGTACAAGTTGTTATTCATATTACCGAAAAAAAAAATGTTTTAATAATTTTAAAATTTAATGTTAAATTGTCATAATGGTCATATTTACCAATAAATTTGTCATGGTTACCAATTTTAATATATGTATTTTATATTGAAAAAAGTGAAAAATATAGTTTAGTCTGGTTTAGTAATAATTAAAGCTAACAATAAAAGAAATTGATTATGACATTCTTTACTAATAATATAATAAGAAATATGTAGGAGGCTTTTATAAAAGTATTGGATGTCATAAAAATTATTGCATTATGGCAAATAACTTTTGTTGGTAAATTTAACTTTTTAAAAAACTATTACCTATCCCTTTGAAGTCAACAATTAAATTAAAAAAATATCTATGTATTTATATTTTTAAACATTAATTTTTTTTCTAAAATTAAAAAACAAATTGAATCATGAATAACCCTAAATTTCTTTTTTATTCTTTATTTAGTTTTAATAATGCTTATCCAAATAGATTATATTTTTAGTTTGAAAAAAATTGTTTGTTAAAAAAGTAAAATAAAATCTAGTTATATTTTTAGAAAAAAAAAATGTTGTTAAATTAATATATTAAAAAAAAAACATAAAAAAGCAATACAAATGCCTTAAAAATAACAAAATATATAAGGAAATGTTTTATTGAAACTTTTAATGAAAAGTTTTATATTCTTCTTTGGCTTCATGGGGTTTCCTTTGTTTTTTCTAAATAGAAATTTTATTTATGTATCTATTTTTTAAATTATAAAACTTTGTAGGTATAATGTGATTAAAATTATATTATTTTTGTTTTAAAGATTTTATTTACTGATATACATATATGTATACGATACGTAATACACCGTATATGTACTATAACATTTTCTACTTTAGTTAATCAAATTAACTTTGGCAATATTTAAGAATTATAAGGTCTTTTACTGGCTTTAAAAAATACTTATCTAAAATATATTTAATTATAATTTTAATGATTTTTGTTTATTTGGAAAACTTTAAAGCTTATAAAAAATTTTTATTTTACCATACAAAAAAAAAAAAAAAAAAAAAACGGGAAAAAAATTATCGATATCTTTATTAAAAACTAATTGTTGCCAAATAATATTTGTTTTAATTGAATTTAATAAATATTTTAATATCTTGCAATAAATTTTACATTGTTATCATTATATATTTTATTAAAATAGATGAATAGAAGATAACTTATATAAGAAAAATAAAAATTTCTGTAAAACACTTAATTACGTAAAACACTTAAATTTAGGTTTAATTTTTCAAATTTTATTTATTAAATTTATTTTGGAAACAACTTTTAAATAATGCATTAATTTGAAGTTGTAGAACAGATTTAGGCAAATTTAGCAATATTTTTTTTTTTAGTATTATCTGGTATTACGGTATTACTAAATTAAAAAAAAAGAGAAATGAGGAAAATAATATTCATAATTAATAGATGAAAATAAAAATTTTATTTAATTTTAAATTTTTTGACAAAAAAATTTGTGACAAATATATTTTATTTTAATATACAATATTTTAATTGAAAATTTCTACATTCTTTTATGCTTTTTTTTTCTACATTTTTTATTTTAATAAATTTTTAAGGCCGAACAAAAAAACAATCATAAAATAAAATTTCCAATTCAGATAAAAAAAAACTAAAATATAGGTGTTGGGCTACTGTTGCGAGAATAAATTTTTAATTAACTTTCAATTCAAGTCGATTTAATTTAAATAATCGGTGTCGCGCGTAGTAATTGTGTTTTTCAACATGGTAGACTTTGATTTGAAATTCAACTACATTTTTTTGATTGATATTTTATTTTTCTATTGATTTGATATGTTTTTTGTTTAATACAATTTTAAAGTTAATTAAGAGCAGTTTTTAATTGTTTTTCCGAATGCAAAATTATTAAGTTGACTCAATTAATAAAATTAAATTAGTTGATTTACGCGCATCAATGCAATTTGGTTAGATTGAATTGGAAAAAGTCTAAATCAAAAAATTATAGCACCTAATGTTTCACTTTCTTATGTCTTTACTATTTTTTGTTTTCTTATTCAGATTATATACAAATTTTTTAAAAAATAATATATATGCGAATAATTTTTTTATATAAAAATATAATTTATTTTATATATTGTAAAAACGAAAATATTTGAACAATAAAATAAGTAAAAAAAATTTATTAACTTTTCTAAGCAATATAAATTTGGGACAAAAACAAATACATATTATATTTCATTTTACATTTGTATTATTTTTTACATGTTTCTGTTTAATTTTAATTATTTGTTTTATTTTTAAAGTTTTTTTTTATTTTTATTTTTTTTATTTTTATTATTTTTATTATTTTTATTTTTTTTTTTTTTTTAGGGTGGTTATAATGAAGTTCGACTTGACGAAATGAACAAGAGAACTGAAGAACTTTTAAAAGATTAGAAGTAAAATTTAGTATTAATGTTTTTCTTATTATTATTTTTAATTTATACACGCACAAAATTTAGTTAAAGATTTGTAAAATTCAATTATAAATTTAAAAAACATAACATTTTTGTATAATTTCTCATTCTTTAATATGATATGATTACTTTTTAATAAAACTATGACTATAAGAACACATATTAAAAGATAAATAAAAGTAATATTGCAAAAGTAATCGAAGTAAAAAAAAAAGTCTGACTAAAAGAAGTTTTAATAAAAGAATGAATACAATTGGTTTAACAATATTATTGTTTATAATTCATCTTTTATTTATTGAAATAGTTTTTTTATTTTATTTTTTATTATTATGTACATTTTAAATTAACACGATTAATATTTTTATTTCGGGAAAATAAAATTTTATACAAAATTAAATTACAAAGTTTAAATATATATAAAAAAATATAAACAAAAAATAAATTCAATTAACAATAAAACTAAAAAATAAAATGACTCTTTGGAGACGTAAATGAATTCATATCAATAAAATAATAAAAATTAAAAGCAAAACTTTCCGATAAATATTTATATTTACTTTATGACATTAATAAGCCAGAAAGTAATTAAACACATTAAATATAGGAATAAAAAAAATGAATGGATGAACTTTAAATTAAATATTACATGCATAAAAGTAATTTATTATAAAATGAAAACCCACGGTAAAACAAGAAAAAAAATAGCAATTGGTTGTTACATACTAATTTAATTAAGAAAATTAACAATAACAAAGTTATATATATTTAAAATAAAACTATATAGATTTAAAAAATTAAAACCAAAATATTTATGACAATATATATATAAAATATAAATATATATTTATGTAAATATATATATATAAATTATGTATTTATATGTACAATTAATGCTTTTCAATTTTTAATAAATTTAGAGATTTTTTCGTATATATTTAATATTTCAAAAATTACAAAAAAAAAAGTAATAATTGAAAATAACCATTGAAAGATTGAAAGAACTTTAGTAATAAACTAAATTGAATAGTATTTAAATAAATGATGAAGTGAAAAGAGTTTTAAAGATTTTCTATTATAGATAAAAGTTTATTTTAATAATTTGTTTTTGTGTAAAAAATTAAATACATACAACGATTCCTTTTAAGAAATAATTTTTGGTTAATTTTCTATTCATATAAAATATGATTGTAAAAAATATAGATCCTTTAAATTGAAAATATTTCAAATTTTTTTTTATTTAATAAACGAATAAAATTACTACGAATCGAAAAAAAATTCTCTAAAAATAATGTTTTAATTGGATAATCCAATTTCTTGGTTTTAAATTACTTCAAGTTATATTTACTTATATGTCGCGTAGAAAAAAAGTAAATATATGTTAACAGATATATATTGTTTTTTAGTTAAGTTGTTATGTCATTTTAATAATATACGTTTTTGAAGTTCAAATGCGTGGGACCAAATTCTTCAACAAATTTTTTTTTTTTTTTTTTTAACTATTAATTTGTTTGATATACTAAGTATATAAAAAATATAAATTTGTCGCAACGAATATAATTGAAATTATTATTTGAAGTTTAAACGATCCCTGTTCCACTAGTAAATATATTTTAAATATTTTGCTCAAATTTATATTAAGTCATCAATTTATGGGATCTATTATTTAAAAAATACTCATTTAATGAAACATTATTTTCAAATATATATTCTGTTAAATTTTTATATTTTATTTATTTTATAAGTCTCATTTTCATACTACATTTAAATATGATGTTTACTGATGTTAATCAAAAAAAAAAAGAAAAAACAACATAAATATGTAGCAAAACTATTAACTAAATATAAGAAAAGGAAATAAAAACGGTTTAGACGATGTTTCGAATGTATTTTTCGGAAATTATTTTCAAATACTTTAAAATTAGTAATTTTTATATACGTATTTAAATAATAATAATTATAAAAATATATAATTAAATATATAATAGTACTTGACAAACCACCTTCAATCAAAGTTATGTTATGTAACTTATAATTATAACTAAAATAATAAAAAATTTTTTTTTTTTTTTAAATATCATTAAATTCTTTATCCTATCAGTGTCTATTTTATAATCGTAAAATATAAAATAAAAGATTTTATTGTTTTTAATATATAAATGACTAAAATGATTATTCAAATTATTTTTTTTCTTTTTTATATGGTTTTAATTTTGCCACTTTTTTTTAATTTCTTTTTATAAAAAAATAAAATTTTCAAAACTACTAATTTAGTTATTTTTTAACAGAAAAAAATGAGTGCGAAAAAAATTAATAAAGCCGATAATTTAATAATTTAAAAAATTTTTTTTTTAGTTTATTATATTATTAAGGTGCACTAGTCTATATTGTTTTCGATTCAAACTTTTTATGAAAACTATTTTTAATTTTTACCCAAATTTTAAATTAAAATTTGGGAATGAATCAGTTCAGCTTATAATATTGCATTTTTACATGAATATGGAATATGAAACTTGTCGAAAAATGATTTGTGTACTGTGTAATTAATAATTATATATCTTTTATCTTTATTCGAATTCTGAGGAAATCATAAAATATTTTAATGATATATTAAAGAGAGTTTTTTTTTTAAATTTATTTAATGATGATACATTTTTCAAATTTTAATCTTTAGTTGCAAACATTTTTTTTTACTTATTAATCTTAGTTATCATTAGCATATTTCATATAATTAGCATTTATGATTTGTTACTAATTTCAATTAACGTTTTATAGATAATATTTTTGTCAGTTTTACCTTCTAGAATCTAAATTATATTCTTTTTTAAATTTCAATTAAATTATTTAATAATTTTAATAAACATTTTATGAACATTTTAATATATTATATTTTATTAAATCATTCAATTAAACGTAAATTAAAAATAAATTTAAAATCAAATTTGTGTGACAAAACAACATACTTACTTAAACTTTAAATTGTTTCCAAAGAAAATTTGATAGTTAAAAAACAAAATTTCCTTGTATAAATAAAATAAAATAAAACATGATATATAATATAAACTAAAAAATCTAAATGTTACAACTAGTAGCTGTATCTATTTATCGTGTTTTTTGTTTTTTTTTTTTGTAATTTTAAAATAAAATATTTATCTTAATATTTTATATTAACTATCTGTAAAATATAAAAATTTATATGTATATATTTATAAATCAAAATAAAATGGTTAAATTAAAAATAACACCGTTGTTTAAAAAAAAAAATATTTAATGTAATTGATTAATAATGAAATAAAAGAAAGTATAAAATAAAAATATACGAATAAGTAACATAAAATAAACAAAAACAAAAAAAATTAAACACAAAAAATTATAAATTACAATTTAAATAATTTTTTAGTAAATAATGGAATTTTTGCCTTTTAATATTACAATTATTTTGTACGAAAAGAAGTCATAAAAAAGAAATAAAAAATTAAAACCATTTAAATTAAATTAAAAAAAAAAATGAAATGTTTGCCTCAAAAAAAGAAATCATCGAATTATTGAATTTGTTTATTAATTATAAAATATTAAGTTTTTAAATTAACATCATGTTTTTTTTTTTTTATGACACTAAAATAAAAGTAATTTTTCTATATTTGATTGAACTAACTTTGCAATTTTTGAACAAAATAATTTTTTTCGCCTAAGTATTATTTATAGTGATAGTGATAGTGACAGTACTTGTTTTAAATTACTCGTGTTTAGTATCGATTCAATTTTAACCAAAGTTTGAGAATTAAAAGAAAAACAAAATAATAGGGATAAATAATTAAAAGAAAAATGACATAAAATGTTATCGCACCGAAACTATTATCGATTATAAGAACTTATTAATTTATTATTTAATTTTCCTGTGACTAAGTCTAAAAAACAAAAATGTTGCAAAAATTCATTGCGAAAAAAATTTCTTTAATTTTAATATATCACCACTTCGTAATAAACACTAAAAAATGCAAATATATTTTATAACAATTTAAACATTTTGCAATTAAATTTTTACTTTCAAAAAATAAATTTCTATTTTAAAAAATAATAAAAATATATATAATATATACTTATGTGTAATTAATCTTTATTTTTATTTTTTTATTAATAACTAAGAAAAAAATTAATTTGTAAAAAAACAAAAATTTAAATACATAATATGTTAAAGCATAAATATGTATATACATACATGGTACATATTATATATTAAACCTTTATAAGTTAAAAACAAAAAGTAATTAAACAAAAAGAAAAAAAATATAATTATTATTAAATACTTATAAATTTGACAAAGTGATATACATTTTAATTGAAAATTATATATATTATAATGGAAAATAAACAAAAAATAAAAAAAAAAACAATATAAACTAAAAAACAAAAATGCTTTTCATTTTGTATAAATTTTTTTTACTTATAATGTATTGTTTTTTTTAGATGACAAATGATAAAAATTAATAAACAATATAAAAAAAAAATCTTTGTTATTATTGCATTATGCTTTACTATTTCTAATACAAGGAATATACGATCTGTGACTTATGTATAATGCATCTGGTTCCGCCATTCAATCCCTATTATTATCAAATTCAAACTTCTAAAATACAAATAAAATATCGTAATTTTTTGGACAATTGTATATAAATATTAAAATATAAATAATATGTATGTATGTTTATGATATTCTGTATTATAATATATGTAGATAGCTTTCATAATATCAATAAAATGCATTATGTTTTTATATACCTAATTGAAAAGTTTTTCTGGATTATTTAATTTTTTTTTTTTAAATTAAAGAAAGTGTCTTGATTTTTCACAATTTTTTTCTTTTACATAGAATTCTCAAAAAATTTTCAAAATTTGCTGTAAGTGAGCCAGTCTTTTAGTTAAAATCTTGAAATTTTTAGAGAAAAAAGGTCTTTTGGAATTGAAGAGTATTTGACTTCCTCAACCTTTTTTTAAGTATTTATTATTGTCACTGAATCGTATATGCGTATTACCAGTATTAAGTATGAATGGAAATATAGGTTTTGTTGTTTATCTCTAGTTTTTTTTATGTTAGAAAAAATAAAAGTACATTATTATATGTATTTCTTTATTTATAAAATACATATATAACATGTATACACATATATTTTGGTCATCGGGAATGACCCTTTGAAATTCACAAAAAAAAAATTTGCTTTCACATCTGCTTAAAAATCAAAAATATTATATTCCTTAAAATATTTTAGTGCTAAGGATTTATTGAAAGTAATCGAGCACAGTTATGCCTTTGTGTTTTCTGTAAAAAAATTTAATTTTTCTAATTATAAAAAGTCTTAAAATTTCAAAATTTTATAAATTTTTATTGCTTTAACCATACTCACAAATTTTTCACAAAATAATATACATAACTACATAAGTATATGTATCTATGTATATGTAAGTAAAAAAAACTATTTCTCTGATTTAATTCACAACTGAGATTTCATATACATATTTAATAAAGTCAAATGTATAAATGAAAATCTTGATACAAAATAATCAGTCGGTCCTGATGGTGTCACTACTAAATGGTACTTAAAAATAGCTACGTCAATATTTCAAAACCTTTACGCAACCTTTACCTCTCCTTCGCGCATCGGTTATTCATTTAATGGAAGGTTACGAATGTTTTTCCAATCCCCAAGAAAGATAATAAGAGCGCCTATCTAACTACCATCCTATTGCTATCGGACGTTTCCAAAGTAATGGAAAAATTGTAAATCAAAAGCTCTGTTGAGTCTGACGTTGTTGCTCTGAATATTTCTAGAATTTTCGACCGACTCTGGCATGATGCTTTATTAGGAAAATGCAAAGTATTAGGTCTCGGTATAGCGTCTTTTTAAGATGGATTGGATATTTCCTTTCGAATTCGTATACTAGTCGATCGATACTCATCTGATAAACGCTGATGCCCCTCAGGGATCAGTTTTGTAACCCACTGTTTTCTTAATATTTATCAATGACCTACTTACAATAACCTCCAGTCCAATCCATAGTTTCGCAGACGATAGTACCCTTGTAGGTTCATATTAATTTAGCCGCTGTAACATTAATCACCAGATTAACACAGCAGCAAAAAATTTCACTAATAGTGAAGTTCCAAAAACGAAGAGAAATCAACAGGGTTGATTTCAACACCAAAAAAACCCAATACTGTTCGATCTCGCAAAAAATAGCCGCAACTATTCTCAACTTAGTCTTCCAGAAAGAAGCTTTGCAGCAATTAACAGATTTAAACATTCTGGCTATTTCTATAATTTGTATGTATAAATAGTACAAAGCTATATTTTATTACGATATGTAATATTATTAAATGATATTTATACGTAGATATACATATAAATGTTAAAAGTTAATACTTTCTGAAAATCTATGATTTTTATAACAAAAAAAATTTTTTTTTCCACACCATCCTTGGAGTGGCACTAATAATTAATTTCAATTTATTAAAACTCGGTAATTCTGCTTTACTATTTTTTTGAGGTCACTTCACATTAAGATTACTAAATGGGTTGTAAGATATTAGATAAATTATTTAAATTATTGCTTAAAATAGAAATATGTTCAATATTTTCATTATATTTTCTTTATTCAGATTCAATTTAACCTCGTCATACAAAATTTCAAGTTGAAAATTATACAATACAAAAGATAAAAATTAATTTTCTGCGTTCAAATCTGAAAACACACAAATAAAAACTCTACAGTTTACACATATTTAAAAAATAAATATTTCGTTTAGACGAATTTAAAATAAGGAAAAATTGTAGAAATTGATCGATATTTAAGGTTGTGATGCCGAAGCTGTATAATTTTTGGAAACATTCTTTTCCAAAATGATGACTGCAAATTCGGTATCCTTCTTGAAAAGTTTTTGTCTATTTAAATTTTGAATATAGTAAATCCACTTATTTTTTGGTTTTAGTTTTTTAGTAAGTTTCATTTTCGCGAAATAAGTGAAAAGAGAAAATTTTACATTTTCTGTAAAACACCCATTTAGACAATAAGTATAATAATTTTTAAAAATTCTTTCTTAATTTTAACTTACATTAGTTTATTAAGCTGTTTTTTCTTTTTAACAGCTCTAATATGCATAAAGTTTATTATACACATGATATTATTGTTTTGTATATCGTTACAAATCTAGCGCTACTTTTACTTGTTCCGATTTTTTTTTAACTATCGTTTTATAGTTAAAAAAAAGTTAACTATGGTTTTGTAGTTAACTATCGTTTTGTAGTTTATAGTATCGTTATTAAAGTATATACAAAGTTTTTTTTTATCATGTTATTCAGATTTTGAAAATGAAATATGATAAGAATATTTAAGATGTGATTTTTAAGATTATTTCAGTTTATCTATTCGAGTTTATCTTTAGTAGTTTGTAATAAGTAACAAGCACAAGAATTTATTTTAATTAATTATTTTATTTTTTTTTTTTAACATTAAATAATAAAATAATGTTCAAGATAAATTTAAAATTATTGCCTATGAAGGCGCATTATTTTTTATTTCATTTGGGTAAAGATTATTTTAGTTCTTTGTTTTAAATTTTGTATTTTTGTGAAGTTTTGTCTTCGGTGACGTTGAATTAAATTAAACAAATAATTAAACAAAGTGCAATGCAACTTTGCAAGTGGAATATCGTCGAATTAATACAAACAATATAATTGTTGTTTGTATTAATGTCTGTCATTAATTTGCTTGCACCATCTTATGTTGTTTTAAAATGACAATTTTGTCTAGCATTTTAAATATGTCCAGTTTGCAATACATACAAAAGTATATTATTATTACATACTGTGATTAAAAATATGTTATTAACTGTTATTAAAAGTATGTTACTATGCTATAAGTATACAATATGTTCTTTTATTTTATTATTAGAAGCGACTAAATTCCTAAACTAATTCTTCTATTAGTTTTATGTTTATCAGATTAATTTTCCCTTAATTGAATAATTTGTAACTACATATACATTGATAATAAACTTAATTTGGTAAATTTTTATGTTGTGTTAATTTTTTTTTTATTTTTTTAAAGGAACAGCCCCAATTTTTGCAAATTTATCAATTATTGCACGACAAAAAGGATATTCTTCAGCTGTTGTAGGACTCTTATTAACTGCTCTTAATGTGATTTCGATGGTAACCACACCAAGTTTGGGATGGTTAGCTGATCGTTTTCAAATGCATAAATTTATATTTATAACAGTGCAAGGAATAACAGCTATATCATTTTTTGCTGTATATTTTATCCCATCATTTTCCAGTCAAGTTATAATGAATATTAGTAATAAGACAACAGAAGTATATTTTTGTCCAAAGGATCCAATTTGGGATAATTGTTTAGAAAAAAGAATAGAAAATTATGAATTAAAAATTATTAAATGTAACTTGAAATGTAAACTCGATTTATGGATGGAAAAAAATATTTGTAAGGATGATCCTGATTGTATTTTTAATTCAGAGCTTTTCGAATACGAAATTTTATTAGATATTGAAACAATTGAAACAAATTCATCATGCTTATTATTGAAAGAATTTAGAAATAATTCGACATTATCAGATTTTTCTGAAGATACACAACTTATTAATAAATTTAATCAAATAAATTGTGATGCTATTTGTGACGATGAATTTTTAAAGAGTACTTTGGCAAATAAGGGAACAATACCTGATAATGAAATTACACAAAAATATGAATTTTGGTTATTCAGTTTGCTGCTTTTATTAGGTTATTCATGTGCGATGGTTGTAATAAGTATGGCAGATACAATCTGTTTTGAATTACTTGGCGAAGATACTCATATGTATGGAAGACAAAAACTGTTTGATTCTATTGGAGTAGCTACTGCTGCTATAGTCATCGGAACAACTATTGATATGATGTCAGGTGATGCTGTTTTTAAAGATTATAAAATTGTATATTTCTTTTGTTTAGGTACTATTGGATTGAATATGATGTGTTCTTTGAAGCTAAAGGTACTTTAAATATTATTTTATTTGTTTTGTTATAAGCCGAAGATTAATAATATTATGTTGACCGTTTTAGGTTACTCAACCTGATAAATCAAAAAGTATTTTCAAAGATGTTGGGAATATTTCAAAATCTTTAAAAGTGGTTACATTTTTCATTTGGTTATATTTTAGTGGAATATTTTCTGGAGTAATTTGGAATTTTTTATTTTGGCATTTAGAGGAATTAACAGATAAAATTGGACAAGATAAATGTGAAACAAATCATATTAAAACATTAGAAGGTATTGATTTATTAGTTCAAACTGTCGGTGAAATACCAGTATTATTTTGGTCTGGATACATTTTAAATAAATTTGGTCACATTAATTGTATGAAATTAATATCAGGAGCATTTGCAGCAAGATTCTTTTATTATTCTATGCTTTCAAATCCATGGTGGGTATTACCAATTGAGGTATTAAATGGTATAACATATGGCCTATTAAACGCAACAATGGCATCATATGCTAATTTAATAGCATTAACTGGCACAGAAGCAACAATACAAGTATTAAAAAAATTTTAAATTATTGTAAGTAGGTACAATTTTATAAATGGTTTCGTGAAATTTTCCATTTTAGGGACTTGTTGGTGCTCTTTTTGGAGGAGTTGGTGTTTCATTTGGAACTTTTCTAGCTGGTACACTTTTTGATGGAATTGGTGGACATAGTGCGTTTATAGTTTTCAGTACTATTGCAATTACTGCATGTATAGCTCATATTATAGTGCATTTAGTATTTAAAACTAAATTTTTTTGAGGAAAACCATAATATGTATATTATGTATAATGAGTTTAGTAAATTAAAAATCAAATAAATTAGTTGATACTGTTAAATTAATTTGTATACCTATATAAAAACAGAATATATTAATTTATGGTTCAAGCAATTATTATATATATTTTTAGATTTTAGCTATATTTTAGTGTTAAAGATAGATTAAGAACCGTTATTAAGAACATATTGCTTTGATCTAATTTAAATTTTGGGATCTAATCTAAATTATTGAACTAATATTGATGTAATATCAAGAACATGGTTGAAAGTTTGATCTGAATGGTCAAACAAAGTATATGTAATGCAAAACGAAAATCTTGACGAAACCCATTTTTTTTTCACAAAAAATAAATTTAGTTATTTAGATTTCATTTTACAAAATAGAAAAATGTTTATCACATATACAATTTTACATTTTTTCTGTTTTTTATATTTAAATGAAAAATTTTTTTTATAATTTTAAGAGATTTATAAGTTTGTTTAAAATATAATTATTTATTATTACTTAAGGCGTTGGTGTTAGCGTTATTTCCATGTTTTCAAAATAAGGTTTTATTATTTTAATTTATTTAATTATTATTGGTAGAAAATGGCATTAATAAAGAATAAATGACGATTTTTTTTATTTAATAATGACATTGGCTGAATTGAGAAGAATAAAAAAGTATAAATTTTCTAAAATTAATTTTTTGTTTTTACTTTTTTTGAAATTTCCATTTTAAAACAAAGAATTTTTAAAACTAAACTTAAACAAAATAATAAAAAAACAAATTTTAAGTCCAAACCCATTAAAATATAAAATCATAATGAAATATATCAAGAATTGTATCAGAATTTTTTTCGCTGACACATTGAAATGGGAAGAAATGAAACATATATCATTGCAACAATTTTGTTTCATTAGCAAAATTACTGATCAGTTGTTCAGGAAAATAATTACCAATCCGGAAAATCATAAAATTGATTTTTTTAAAAATTCATTAAAATTGATTGATTTTAAAAATTCGTAGCAGAATTTATTCTTTAAAAATTATTTAATCATTAAATCAACACGTTTGTTAAATTTTATATGTCTTTGGTGCAAAAAATTGAAAATAAACATTTGAAACTTATATTTCATTGAAAACTTATACTTTTTTCCGTATAGGCTATTATAGCAATCAGAGAAAACTGTCAGTTAAATTATCTGTCAAATGGCAAATGACAATAATGAAGGCAAAATAAAAATAAATGTAATTTAAAATTAAATTGTTGTTAGCGTTATTTCGATGTTTGCAAAATTATATTAATTTATATTTTATTATTTTAATTTATTTAATTTTTAAATTTATATTTTATTATTTTAATTTATTTTTTTATTTAATTTATTTATTAATTTATTTATATAGTCAAGTAAGTCTGCTCCATAAAGAGAGATATAACTTGGGGCTTCACAAGTTAACTTAAAGATTTAAATTACGCAGACGATATCGTTCTCCGTTCTCCTATCGCATAAGCTCAGTGATATACACAGCAAATTAGAATACCTTGAACAACTTCGAAAACACGGTTGCTTAGAAATCAACTTGGAGAAAAACGTGATGAGTATATATAACAACCACACAGCCCTCATCAAACTGAAAGGAGAATAGATAGAATTTGTGAACAACTTCTGCAATCTGGGTGGCATCATAACTACCAGCGGAGGAGCCAGAGGAGCATTCGGACGCCTGCAGCCTTTATGGAGGAATTCCCAGATATCTAGAATAAGAAAATTAAAAATATTTCAAGCGTGTTTAAATTAAAATTCGTTTTGACGTACGGCAGTAAAACTTGGCTGGCAACAAACAGTATAAATTATAAGCTGCAAGTCTTCATTAATAAATGTCTCAGAATAATATTCTACATATACAGACCAAACATAATAACTAATTATTGAGGATACTAACCGGCGGAGAACCTATAACAAAGTAAAACGGACGCAGAAAACGGAAACGCATAGACTTAGAAAACCAAATCCAAGGATAACACGAACGGCCTTAGAGTGGAGCTTCAGAGAACTAGAAGACATGACTCCCAAATAACACGGTGCAGAATAATCCAGCTAGAATTGGCTAATCGTTAACCCTTCAAGGCTAATCGTTTGCCCAAAGTAGCACAAGACAAAAATCACATGCAATATATTAAAAGAAAACAAGTCCAAGCAAGCAAGTTTAATTTTGCTATATGGAATAAAAAGCTTGCACTTGAACTGTTTTTAAAAGCATAAAATGTCGACGTGTGTTTATCAGAAACTCACATGACAAGACAGTCAGAGCTAAAGATATTAGACTACACATGCTAAAAAGCAACACGCTCTAGCAATCAACCGGAAGGAGCAATTTTAGTAAAGATAATTGTATGTCGTCACGAAAAGGGTAATGTACAAATTGATGAATTTAAACTCTCAGTAATACAAATTAAATCCCTTAAACAAAATGTTAATCAGGATTTAGACTCAAATCATTCTGCTGTGGTACTGAATATGAATGAAAAGATTATTAAAAAACAAAATAAACCCACTTTTATTAATAAATCAAAGGATTTTACAATAATTATTTGTTTCAGATAGCAAGTACAATAAATTTAAAATCTAAAGTAAAATCTAAGAAAGAAATAGATTTTGCTATATGCAAAACTTTATCAAAATTATGCAAAATGCTGCATGAAATAATGCAAATGAATGTATAGATGTAAAGCTGCAGGATACTTATTTTAGAGATATATTAAATATGTTAAAACGAAAAGAAGAGTTAGATGTATATGACAACAAACACGTGACCAAGCTGATAAACCGTTTTTGATAGGATAACACAGAATCTAAAAAAATAAAGAATGATTCTTACAAAAATTACGTTGAGAATTTATCAGCTAAAAAACAATGAAATAAATCTTTTTGGAAAGCAACAGATGGTTTAAAAATCTAACTACAATTTTATCAATCAAGAACAGAGATAAATTAATAGGTATAGGTTGATCCCCTCGAAAAAAATCTTTCGGCCGAATGGAATAAACTTAAATATTTACATTGCAAATGACGTTAGATGAAAAGAAAATGTCTTTGTATCTATCACTCAAATGGAATTGGTTGGTGAAATTAAGGCTCTCGCGATCGAAATTCGCGATTTACATAGAGATTCCTAGTTTAAGCCTTAATTCCTAGTCCTAGTGAAATAAAAAATATGCTCTTAAACATAAAATTCGTTTTGAAGGGCACATAAATGTAGCAGTATGATAACTTCCACATTTAGACCATGTCATAAATCGCAGATCCCCTTCTAGGAGTTATGTAATCCCAATAGATTTATAAGAGTTAACGTAAATTAATGGTTGTTCTTTAGGACTATAGTAATTTTAATATTTTAAGAAGGACTTAGCGTGTGTAGTGTTTTTCACCATCCATACCCAAAGAAAAATAATATTATTTATAATGATATAATTATATGTAAAGGTGGGAATGCAATTATAATTATATTATACATTTACACTTCACATAAAATTATTATATACGGCATATTCTGACAATGGCCCTAACATTAAAATAAAACAAAACATTTATTTCTATTCGGAAATGAACATATGACTTTTAATTACTGTTTTCTTTACTGGAGTATTGCAAATTATTTAAAAACGAGGAAGAGTGCAGTAAAGTAGACTGTGTCAATTCTGTGGTATACCCGTATGAAAGTAATATATTCTGTTTCTATAAAACTTGATCATCTTTTAAAAAATTTCAGATATTTTAGTACCGACGTTAACTACTGAGATATATTTATATATATTGTGCAGTAGCATGACAGCTATCCGAATCTATTGCACCAGCACAACCAAATTTTACAGAGTTATTGTCCTAAAACTTGATCATCTTTTATAAGATTTCAGAGGCTTAGCTTCATACAGTTCCAAGAGGTACAAGATGCCTGAATCTACAGCTCTAGCCCAGCCAAATTTTACAGAAGTTGTTAGCATGCCATTTAAAATCTTTTTATAAAATTTCAGATGTAACTTCTTAACTTCAATAGACTTGGACTTATTTTCATTTAAAGTTGTTGCCATAAAACTTGATCATCATTTGTAAGATTTCAGACGCCTAGGTTTATTAAGTCCCAAGAGGTGCATGAAGTCTGAACCAGCTGCTCTAGACCAACGATATTTTACAAAAATTGTTGGCATGTAACTCGACACCTCTTCACTAAATTTCAAATATCTAGCTTCTATAGACACTGAGTTATTTTGATTTAATAAGAGAAGTTATATGGCAGCTATCCGAACCTGTCGCACCAGCATAACTAAATTTTACAGAAGTTGTTGCCATAAAACTTGATCATCATTACAGACGTCTAGCTTGAACCGGCTACTCTAGACCAACAGAATTTTACAAAAAATGTTGGCATATAACTGGACACCTCTTTACTAAATTTCTGATACCTAGCTTCAATAGACAGTGAGTTCTTTCCATTTAAAAAGAGAAGTTGTATGGCAGCTACCCGAACCTATTATTAGTACTCGAACTCGACACCATTTAGTAAAATTTCAGATACGTAGCTTCAAGAGATACTTCTTTATTTCCATATAAAGAAAGAAATTGTATGGCAGCTACTCGAACCCGCCGGCCGAAAATTCTGCATTTAAATAGTAAAACTGACAATTTTGCAAAAGTGAAATAAAAAAATTTCAGCCTCCTCTCCTAGCTCCTTTTCAGTTATCGTGCGGACTGACGGACAGACGGACGACCAGACGGTGCCGATTCATACCTTTGACACTATACCTAGCTCGACTCCTTTAAAGTGTCAAAGATATATGACACTTTATCACAAACACAAACATAATGGCAAATTTATTATACTCTTGAACATAGCTCATATGGGTATAAAAAGAAGTTAGTTGAAAAATGGTCATGTCGTGAATTAAGAAGTATAAAAAAAAATATGAAATTAAATTATTTCAAAGTATTATGTGTTTTTACAATAATTAGAGATATTTATTAATTAATATAATTTAAAATAAGAAAATAATATTAAGTAAATCTAATTGAAGTTGTTATTAAAAGTAGAATAAAGTATAATCAAATTTAAAATTATTGAAGTTAAATATATGTATAAACTATTAAAATATAAATTATCGTTTATCGTTATTGTTTTTATTAATTGTAATTAAATTGAATTAAAATTGTTTCATAAATCAAATCATTGCGTTATTAATTATTGATTCAACTTACATATACAGTTTTTACATTTTTTAAAATAAATTAACTATTTGTTATATTTGTTTAGATCTAATTCATTAGTTATGGTATTAGCAAAAACATATAACACATAAAGAATTCGGCTACATGAAAAAAGACCCCAGGAAAAAAGTCCCCAAAACCAAAAATAGAAAAAGTCCCTAAAATTTGTATGAAACTTTTAGGACTTTTTGCATAATATGTAAAAAGTCCCCAAAATTGGAAAAACTTGGCGAGTTTTTTCCTTTATTTTGGGGGCTTTTATAAAAATTGTATTTTGATTGACAAAAAATTTTAAATATTATTATGGAAAAAAGTCCCCAAAAGTATTTTCCTGGGGTATATCACAGTTAGTTTCAGTTGGTTTTGCGTAAACTTTAAATATTGGTGAATTCAGGGCTAGTCGAAATTACCAATTTAAACTTTTAGGTTTAGACAAAATCCCCAAAGAAAATTCTCAGAATCTCAAAATAGAGGGGGCTGCCACATACCTACGTACGGGTACGGCATACCTACTTCATACAAAAGTATTAAATATAGAATTTTCTACGTAAATTCATACAAAAATATTAAATTTGTAAATTTCTTTACGGTTTTATTGTTAAAATTACGAAATTTTATTCTTTTTTAAAACTGGGGGTTGCCGCCCCTAAACCCCCACTAATATAACTGTTAAAACATTGATTTTTGTGTAACTCTAAAATCTCTACGGGCGGTGATAAAAGGAAAGAAAAAAATCATAAGAAAATCAAAACAAAAAAAAATTATTTTTTCATTCATTCATTGAATTCATTTTCTTCGAACTGATTTTTTTTTTCTCAAAATTGGTTTAACATACATATGTATGTACACATAGGTATAACATATATCTTTGTATGCAATGCATTAAAAACAAGCAAAATGTTGTTCTTATAATTTTAAAATGTAAATTGTAATGCTGCCCATACACGGCGGACTAGGTTGAAAACGGCGGACAAGGTTGAATAAGGTAGCTAAACAGTTACATAGTCATATTAAAAAAACAGAAATTAAAAATTTTTAAAATTAAGAAGGTATTTTTTAAAACAAAAAACATTCGGCACGAAAGGGTTTTAACCTTACCATATCTTTACAAAAAAAAATTAATTCAAGAAGAAACAACTACATACAAAACAAAAAAGTTATTTTAAGCACAATATTTACAACAACGCCTTTACAGCTTACAAGCCGGAACATTCAACGAAAACTTTGAAAAAAAGGTTATTTGTGTACAAAATAAATTGAGTGTTCCGATCCGGCTTGTAAAATATTTAGGCGTTGTTTATAAAATATTTTAAAATTTTATATGAGTATTTTTTTTGTAACTGACGTATGAATATACGAGTACATACATATGTATACAGATATTCCTCTCGTAACACTTTTAAATTAGCTAACGACCGAGCAGAAGTTTTAGAAATTTCATATTTAAGGTTTTGACGTAATTATGTCGGATTGATAAGCTTTTGAAGCACATTAGCCAACCGCAAGTGCCAGCTGGTGCTAGTTTACTAGTGCAAATTTTAAGTTTTTTACGAATATTTCTTAACTGGAAAATATTATGAATAAAATTATTAAAAGAAAGTTGTTAGACAAGTACAGAGCAACAACTTTGCCATAAAACATTTTTCATCCGACTAACTTTAAGTTTTATTTATGTAATTAAATAACATATTTCATACATAAAATACGCCATATGCATTATATGAACAATTTTTTTTTGTTTTTGTATCTTTTTTATATTACTCTCTTCTTGATGACGCAAAATTCAAACTGTAAAATTTTTGTTTGATTCAATATTAATGTAAATTTTATGTTCAGTAAAAAAAATTCTCAGGTTAAAAATAAAACCTAAACTGAAACCAATTTTATCGGTTACTCAACACATAAAAATAATTTTATCACAACCACAGGTATAAAAATAAATAAAACAAAATTGTCATAACATATACCTACATACATATGTACATAAACATATGTTAAAAAACAACATTGGTTTTTCTGTAAACCACTTAAACCGAAATAAAATTGTCCTTCATTAATCCAATAATATCTACTTCTTAAAACCTGTCAACCATTTTTAAGTTTAACTACAGGTATACATATGTATGTATTATGTATGTATATATTTTTAAATCAAGCTTCATATAAATAAGTACTAAAATTATAAGGTCGAAATCTTATATTTCAAGCTAAAAATATATACAACTATAATTAAAATTATAAAATAGTTCACTTTTACTTGTAAATATTTGAAATTTTGACACGGCAAAATTCTTTACAGCTGATTTTAAATAAATTTTTAAAAGACATATTATACCTTTGACAGTTCAAAACTAATTCCGAAAGTACTAAAATTCACGCGATACCTATATGATACGTATATAAACGTAAGGTTAATCTCTAGAAACGGACAGTTAAGGAACCGTACGATTTGCATCATAATCACCTATATTTCAGATTTATTAATTTTGTTAAATATTTTTTAATAAAATAAATATTGCTCCTGTATCGATTAGACCATTTAGCGTTATACCATTAATTTTAATTGGGTGCAGTTCCGTTGCTTGTACAATATGGGCTGCCGAGGTAGCTTTATTTGTGCAATCAGGTCGTTTATGACCAAATTCATTGCAACCAAAACATTCCGGACCTTTATTTCTGTTTGGGCATACATGAGCTTCGTGAGTACTTACCCCGCAATTAAAACAATGTTTCTTTTTTTCTACCGGTTTAGCAATTCTTTCTAATCTTCCACTTGTACCTACTTGGTTTTTGCAATTATTCTTCAAAAGCTGGTGTTCTCTCATCTTGCTTAATTTTTTCATATATAAATAGTTGTTTAATTCTTCAGATTTTCAATATTTTAAGCCGCGTATAAAATCATTTTTCCATTTGAACTATCTCTAATGCCATCAATTATATAACTAACAACGAATTCCTCACCGATTTCCGTTGCAGATGCTAGATCAAGAATACAGTTGCCTTTGTCAACTCTTAGATACCCGTACGAACCGTTAGTATGTTCATAGTCTGTCACTCTGCTTATAATATTATTTTTTTCATTTTTTACTATTTTAAAATAATTTGTGTGAATTTACAGTTTCACATAACGATAAATTAAGACTATATTTATTGTATATATATTTTTAAAGTTAATCATATATATTTAACAGTAATCGTTTGACGTTTTCAAATTGAAGTATACCTTGCAACTTGTGTTATAACAATTTAAATATAGAGCTTTTTCGAACTTTGGGAAGCAGTAGGTCCGTAACGGGTGGTGCTACAGAAAAAAGTTGTTAATAATAAAATTAATATTTTGATGATATCTATCAGCAGTTAAAATTTCATGTCTCTATTTCAAAAAAAATGTGGGGATCTAAAAGTTAGGTGTTCGAGAGCTACCCGAAATTTAAAAAATAGGGAACCTACAAATTCTTGTAAGAATATTTTGTGTTAATTTCAAGACTCTAGCTTTCTTAGTTTTTGAGTTATCTTGCTGACGGACAGACGGACGAAAAGACGGACAAAGCTTAATCGACTTAGAATTTGATTCTGATCCTATCCATTACCTTTGAAGGTATATCTATCTAGCTTATTTCGAGGTGTTACAAACGGAGGAGCAAGTTTAATATACCCGATCCTTATCGTACGGGTATAAAGATTATTCTACAAAATTTAATATTAATGTATCTAATATAAAAAATTTCAAAATAATGTTTTTTCTTTAAAATTAAAATTATATCCAACACTACGTACTTAAATAGGTAGGTATAATGAAAAATATATCTAAATTTCAAAAAATTTATTAATTATATGTATTTTGGAATCGATTTTACTTCATCCACCGCCACGTTTTTAGTCGTCCTCTTCTTTGTTTTTTATACCTATATTGATTTAGAAAAAGAACTGTAAATCATAAAGATCATAAATATGTTGTTTTTTTTCTTATATGAAATAAATGTTGTTTTCTAAATGCTAGGATCACCGTCCGAATGTGCTATATGTAATATTTTAATGTGAAATGTAGAGTGGTGTAATTTATGATTTCTGCATTCCTACATGTATATATAATAAAATAAAAGCAAATTTTCTAGTAACATTTTTCAGAACCGGGTCATAAAGTTCTTTTTTCTAAATAAAGAAGATAAATTTTGCGTTTATGGGCCCATATCTTCTAACAGTAAACATCATAAATCATAAATTAACAAAGTATGTATAAACTTTGTTAAAAATTTTTTTATTAATCTAATAAGATATTAACCACATAAATCGGATCAATGATTTTCAAGTTATAGCTTTTTTATTCAAATTTGTTTAATTCCATAATTTAGTATGTTGATACGTAGATATTATATTTCCGTATAACAATGTCCGTTTTTTTTCTAAACTAATTTCTGTAAATTGATTCTGTAATGTTATAATACGATAGCATTATTAACAATTTAAAATTTGTTAATATAATATTCCTTTTTGTTAGGCGAATTCTCATTTCAAAAATTTATAGAGCGAATTCTCATTCCGTACCGAAAACCATTCATAGTATAAAAAGTATCGTAGACAAATAACATATAAATAAGTAAATCGTATGGGAATTTTTTAAACACTTATTTTTTAAAACTTTAGAAAAAATAACTTGGGAAGTAAATCACTGTTAAATGTAATAATAAAAATAATGTTAATAACTCGTGCAAGCACTTAAATCACTGTTAAATGTAATAATAAAAATAGTGTTAATAAAATGTATAATCAAAGTATGGGTCCGGGTTATAATGTCGACTGAGAAAATTTCGACCGAGAAAATGTCGACTGAGGAAATATTTTATGAGGAAATTTTTAATGAAATCTTGAGCATACATACATACACATACATATTTTGGAAAAAGCATATAACTCCGATTTTAAATCCACCCCTAAAACCCTTCTAATTCAGTATCCCGCATATGCATATAATATACATATATAAATATTTTGTAAAAAGCGTATACCTTTTTCTTGAATTTTTTTTCTATATTTTCAGTCGACATTTTATCAGTCTATAAATTTTCAGTCGACATTATCGTTGGTATCTATATTTTAGTCGACAGCTTCACCCATTCGGCATTTTAAAAATTGACATTTACAGCTCTACCGTCAAAATATGTATAATGAAAATGTTATCTATACGACTAAACAGTACATTTGTCTATGGTTGTATGTACATATTTTTAATTCTTTTTTTATTTATTTGTGTTGTTTTTTGTACGTTAAAGTATGTTAATAGTTTTTTTTATCATATTATTCAGATTTTAAAAAATGAAATATGTATGATAAGAATGAAATTATGATAAGATTTATGATGTGATTTTTAAGATTATTTCAGTTTTCACTATTCGAGTTTATCTTTAGTAGTTTGGATATATAACATTAAGTACAAGAGTTTATTACAATTAATTATTTTTTTTTTAATATTAAATAATAAAATAATGTCTAAAATAAATTTAAAATTATTGCCTATGAAGACGCATTATTTTTTATTTCATTTGGGTAAAGATTATTTTAGTTCTTTGTTTTATATTTTGTATTTTTGTGAAGTTTTGTCCTCGGTGACGTTGAATTAAATTAAACAAATCAATTAAACAAAGTGCAATGCAACTTTGCAAGTGTAATATTGTCGAATTAATACAAACAATACAATAATTGTATATTAATTAAAGAATTTTAAAAGATATGCAATGTATAATACAAATTCATTTTTAAATTTTTAATTAATTAATTAATTGAAAGAAAAATTAATATGTGTACATATTAACAACTGGGGGCCTCGGTGGTCTATTGGGTAAGAGCGTATAAAATACGCTCTAAAAACACCAAGGGAGTGTGGCTTCGAATCCCACACATATCGTAAGAATAATTCCCCCTTACGAGATTTACAGCCACACCTGAAAAGGAAAGGCTGTGTAATTTCCTTGTCACATTTATTTGGCAGGGAAATGCACTAAAACAAAAAAAAAAATGAAACAAGTTTATCTTACATACCACAATATCTTGCAATAATGTAATAAGTGATAGTGGAGCGAGAAACAAGAAAAATATATTATGGTATAGTGAAAGGTAGAAAGTATCCTTAAAATTTTTTTAGAAGGACCGCATGACTTTTTTGATTTGATATCTTTTTATTACATTGATAACCAACTAAGTGTTTAAAAGTATTAAGGCAAAAAATAATATAAAAAAATTTCACTTTGTTTTTTCAATAATATTTTCTAACTTTAAATTATGCAATAAAGATTTATGTTACATCTCTTACATTGACTTATTTTTCAGAAAATTTTCTTTTCTGTTATTTATATGA
This sequence comes from Poecilobothrus nobilitatus, assembly GCA_947095535.1. Lineage (NCBI taxonomy): Eukaryota > Metazoa > Arthropoda > Insecta > Diptera > Dolichopodidae > Poecilobothrus > Poecilobothrus nobilitatus. The sequence continues at coordinate 318,448,746 of OX352772.1, read as the reverse complement.
ATTTTCTAGGCTTCTGAGTATGAACCCATGAGTCACTTATTTTCTCTATATATTATGATGTCTTTAAAATCTTATTTCGCATTAGTTGTATGTGTGCTTAGCTAGTTGTCTAAAAATGTTTGGTATTTTTAGGTTTGCCGATCTGTCATTTTTTATAGGTTTTCCATTTATTAGTTATACGACTCCCGATGTTTATTATTTTAGAATGATGACCTCAACTTTTATTTGTTTGTTTGTACAATCTTATGTTGTTTTAAATTGAAAATTTTGTCTAGCATTTTAAATATGTCCAGTTAACCAGTTTGTAATACATAGAAAAGTATGTCATTATTACAGTCTGTTATTAAAAATATGTTATTATTACATTCTGTTATGTTATTAATTATTATTAATAAGTATGTAATATGTTCTTTTTTTATTATTAGAAGGAACTAAATTCCTAAATAAATTATTCTATTAGTTTTATGTTTATCAGATTAATTTTCCCTTAATTGAATAATTCGTAAGCACATATGAGTACATTGATAATAAACTTATTTTGGCAAATTTTTATTTTTGTGTATTATTATACCCGTACGATAGGATCGGGTATAATAGAATTACTCCTCCGTTTGTAACACCTCGAAATAAGCGAGCCAGATATACCTTCAAAGGTATGGATGGGGTCAGAAAAAAATTCTAAGACGATTGAGCCATGTCCGTCCGTCCGTCCGTCAGCACGCTAACTAACTGAAATTTACACAAAATATTCTGGGAGTAATTTGTAGGTTCCCTATTTTTTTTGGTTGAGTTTGGACCAAAACTTAGGGTAGCTCTCGAACACCTAACTTTTAGATCCCCACATTTTTTTTGAAATAGAGCTATGAAATTTTAACTGCTGATAGATCTTATAAAAATATTAATTTTAGTTTTCATAACTTTTTGTAGCCCCACCCGTTACGGCGCTACAGCTCCCCAAAGCTTCAAAAAAGCTCTATATTTAAATTGTTACAGCACAAGTTGTATAAGGTAAATCTTCATTTTGAAAACGCCAAACGATTACTACTTTTATTAGCTTTAAAAATATATATACAATAAATATATATTTGTGGCATACGGTATCTTAATTTACCGTTATGCGAAACTAAAATTTTGCAAAATCCTTTAACACTTCTATCTTCTAAACGGTTTAAGTTGGAAACTTGCAATTTTGACAGAAGTTAGATCTTTGAAAATAAGTATGAGTCATTTCAGAATTTTTTTTTGTATCACCCCCGTTTAGGAACTGAAGGGGTCAAAAACTGAAAATTTCCTATTTTTAAACACCTGTAACTTGAACACCTGTTAACATTTTTTTTGAAGTAATACACAAAAATTAAACCTTCAACATTATACTCTTATTTCTGTTAACAACTTTTTTTAATAATATAGGGTTACCTTATAATTGACGAAAGTGTTTCTTGATTTTTTCAAATTTTCTAACAAATTTCTTCAACAAATTTTTTGCATTTGTTTTACTCGATAGTTTGAAATTGTTGAGGATATAATGCGTAGTACAAAAAATTGTAAGTAAATAAACAACATAACGGTTGCTTGAAGAATTTTTATTTATATGATATTGATATATATACATACTTATATAATATCATGTTTATTTACATATCGTATATGTCACTAGTGAATGAATGATAAGTGTGTAGATGTATATTATATAGCACCGTATTTACATACATACATATATGTATTTTATTGTACTTATAAGAAATTATTCTGTCAATAGAATATTTAAATATAATATAATATAATATTTAAAATTATATTTACTATTTTGTACTAAGTAAATTTAATATACATTTACCGCTTAGTATTAAATGCTACTATAGAATATTTGAAAAAGTTTTGGATTGATAATCGTTATGTGGAAGGTTAGAATCTGCTTTTGAAGAATGTACATATAAACATATAGTTTGAATATATGTACAACCCATAGTTCTAGAAATTATAAAATTCACCCAAATTATTTTAAAATACTAAAATATTAAAAAAATAATATTGTAAGCAGAGTGACAGGCTGTGAACATACTAACGGTTCGTACGGGTCTGTAAGAGTTGACAAAGGCAACTGTATTCTTTCTCGTTTTTTTTATATTATTTTAAAGGAACAGGCCCAATTTTTTGAAAATTTATCAATTATTGCACGACAGAAAGGATATTCTTCAGCTGTTGTAGGACTCTTATTAACTGTTCTTAATATAATTTCAATGATAACGAGACCAGGCTTGGGATGGTTAGCAGATCGTTTTCAAATACATAAATTTATATTTATAACAGTGCAAGGAATAACAGCTATATCATTTTTTGCTGTATATTTTATCCCATCATTTTCCAGTCAAGTTATAATGAATATTAGTAATAAGACAACAGAAATATATTTTTGTCAAAAGGATCCAATTTGGGATAATTGTTTAGAAAAAAGAATAGAAAATTATGAATCAAAAATTACTAAATGTAACTTGAAATGTAAACTCGATTTATGGATGGAAAAAAATATTTGTAAGGATGATCCTGATTGTATTTTTACTTCAGAGCTTTTCGAATACGAAATTTTGTTAGATATTCAAACAATTGAAAAAAATTCATCATGTTTATTATTAAAAGAATTTAGAAATAATTCGATATTATCAGATTTTTCTCAAGATACACAACTTATTAATAAATTTAATCAAATAAATTGTGATGCTATTTGTGACGATGAATTTTTAAAGAGTACTTTGGCAAATAAGGGAACAATACCTGATAATGAAATTACACAAAAATATGAATATTGGTTATTCAGTTTGCTGCTTTTATTAGGTTATTCATGTGCGGTTGTTGTAATAAGTATGGCAGATACTATTTGTTTTGAATTACTTGGCGAAGATACTCATATGTATGGAAGACAAAAAATGTTTGATTCTATTGGAGTAGCTACTGCTGCTATAGTCATCGGAACAACTATTGATATGATGTCAGGTGATGCTGTTTTTAAAGATTATAAAATTGTATATTTCTTTTGTTTAAGTACTATTGGATTAAATATGATGTGTTCTTTGAAACTGAAGGTGTTTTAAATATTATTTTATTTGTTTTATTATAAACTGAAGATTAATAATATAATGTTGACCGTTTTAGGTTACTCAACCTGATAAATCAAAAAGTATTTTAAAAGATATTGGAAAAATTTCAAAATCTTTAAAAGTGGTTACATTTTTCATTTGGTTATATTTTAGTGGAATTTTTTCTGGAGTAATTTGGAATTTTTTATTTTGGCATTTAGAAGAATTAACAGAATTAACACAGTAGTTCCAATTATATTTCACATTTTATGTGGGTTTTAATAAATACTCAAATATTTTCATTTTATAACTTATAATATTGCACAATATAGATAAAAAAGATGATCTACTGTTATTAACGATCATTATTAAAATAATTTATTTTTCTTTTGTTATCTATTTTCCAAAAATTATGTTTAAAAAGCTTATATAGGAGCTTCGGTAGCCTAGTGGGTAGGCGTGTGGCGTATTAACCGAAGTAGTGTGAGTTCGATCCCTGTACAGGTCGTAAGTGTTTTTTTCTTTACATACGACCTTACGACCAAATATAATGTAAATATATAGTATAAAATATAAACCAAATAAATAATATTAGTATATAATTGGCCTTAGTAGTCGATGGTGCAATAATATTGCATTACATTTATGTATGTAATATTAATATAAATAAATAAATAAATAAGCTTAGATAAATCTTATATATCTATAGTTATTTCAGTAGCTAAAAAATTAGGTTAATTATATACATATATATAATAAAAATTTAAATGAGAATAAATTGAAAAATCTATTATTTTATAAAAAGATATAAGGTATATAGGTATTGTTTTCATACTAATAATTTGTACCCGAGATTTTGTCGCAATTTCTTTTATATCTTGAATATCATGTCAAGAAAAAGGAAAATACCATAATTTTTTGACCAACTTTAAAATTCCTTTAAGTTAAAATCTCGCATATACATATATATATAAATATATAAATATTTTGGAAAAGGGGAAATACCCTGATTTTGTAACCAACTATAAAAACCCTCCTCAATATCACATAAATTATTCAATATTTTCAAAAGATTTGAAACTATTTTCTATGAGTCTCGTGGTGGCCTTCGCGGCTCTTTCTTCGAGCCACTCTTCACCTCTCCTTCAGCCCTTTCCTTCACAACCCCCTTCGCGCTTCTCTTGAAGGATTGGGACCTGCTGCCTCTGAAGCCGGGCATGAGGGAAGCAATTCCGTCTTTTTTTGTTTTTGTCTAAATTTTCACAAAATTTATTATTATTTTTCACAGTCAGAATTTAATATTTTTCGTATGAAAATCCCATGATTTCAAATTCTTTCTTTTGTAAAAATGAGATACAAAAAGTTATTATTTATTTTGTAATAACTTTTTGTATCTCATTTTTGCCTTTGGATGCCTTTTCCGGGTTCTGCTTATATATATATCTATTTGGAAGGATTTTATAGCCGATCAGGGTTGTCCCTTTTTCCAGAATCTCTACATATATATATTTTGGAAAAAGCCGATGTCTTGATTTTGTAACCAACTCTAAAATCTTTCCTAAGTATATTTTTTCATACATATTTCAGCACCAAAGCTTTTGCAAACATTTTCAACATCAATCAAACAACAATTATACAAAAAAAATTATATTTGAATCAGAGAATAATTTAATTATGGGTTTATAACACAAAATGTTTTATTAAAATATGGCTTTATGACTCATTCAAATGAGTTATAAAGCCATATTCCCAATATGATTTTATGACTCATTTGAATGGGTCATAAAGCCATAATCCTGAAAGCCATGTTATGACTTATGGATTTATAACAAAATATCAGAGACGAATGCAGTTAGTAACTATGGATCAACCCTTTTGGAAACCACGTTGTTCTGGTGGAATAAATGGTTGGCAATAATCAACAAAATACGAGCACATTATTTTTTCAAATAATTTGGGAATATAGTTGACTGTTTAGCAATGGGTCTATAATTGCTTACATCGCAACGAGTCCCTTTCTTATCGTGTTAATAAATGATGTATCGTGTTAATAAATGAAAGTTTCCAGGGCTCGGGGAAGGAGCCACATTGAATTGACAAATTGAATAATTTGCAAATGTGACCTACCAAATTTTGGGCACAACATTTTAATATTACTGGTGGAACTATGTCGGGCCGTACGTCAAATCATCTTTTAGATCTAAGAGGTGAGGGATTAAGATATCTTCAGTTATTACAATGGTCTTAATGTCAAAATTTGAAAGAGATGGAGGAACTAGGTTATCAAAATTTATTATGGTAACCATCAGTCCTACGTTCATTATTAACAAAATCATAAAAACTTCGCGGATTGAAATAAAATTGCTATTTAATTCTGTCAATATAATTTTTATATAAAGAATCAGATAGAATTTTGAATCTATTAATAGATATCAAGAAAGGTGTTATAATGGGCAATGGAATTAGTTTCCATATATTTTTTCCATGAAGAATTTCGTTTATTCCTCAGAGAACGCAATTCTTTAGATGACCTTGGCGCTGAGTAGTTAGAGTATTCATGAGATTTTGTAGGAATTGCTAAGCGAAAACATGTTGTTAGCATCTCATAAAACCGTTTAAGGCTGATGTTCAGATTTGATGAAGAAACAATTTATTCCACATTGATTGAGCCTATAAGTGAGTTTAAATATGTGAAATCAGTTCTGGCAAAATCAAACTTTAGATAATTCTCAGAAATAGAGGATTCATTGGAGGAGTTAACATTGAGAAATATATCTATCGGAGGGTGATAGTCGTCTATATTAGTGAAAGTTAATTCACTGGGGGATACCCAACAGTTGTCAAGATCTGAAGAAAAGAGAAGATCTAATTGTCTGCCTAAGTTGTTTGTGACAGAACTAATTTATTGTAGATCAAGGCTATTTAAGTCATCAATAAAAATTGATTCAAAATTCTGTGAAATTTACATCCCACTTATTATATTATAGTACAATTACATCCCGCAATATTATAATAAAATTTTGTTGGCCGTCGAACAATCGAATATTATGTATGTGTTGTGTAGAGATTCTTTTTGAGATGAGATCTATAAAATTACATTTAAAATTATAAGAACATTTGTTTGTGATGCATAGTATGTAAGTATGTATGTTAACAAAATAAAATCAATTTTTAGAGAAAAAAGAAATCTGTTCGAAGAAAAGGATTATGAACAGAATGAATGAAAAAATATTTTTTTTTTGTTTTGTTTTTCTTATGATGTTTTTTCTTTCCTTTAATTGCCGCCTGTAACCATATCATAGTTCGAAAAAATAAAAATATTTCTATTTCGACTTCTTTATATATTGCATGTTTTTGATAATAGGTATACCAAAAATACGGTAATCTTTTTATGAAATAACTCCAAATACGGTCTTGGGGTGAATTCAAATCAATAAAATTGACTAACATTTTTTCTTCTAAGTGAATACTCTATGTATATGATTACTTTATGGTTGTACGGCATACATTTATGAGATTGGATTTATGCCAAACAAACAAATATACAGAGCATCCAAGTTTCCCAAAATAAAATTTTACATAACATGGTTAGCACTCTTTGATATACGTACGAAATTTCAATTATTAATGGTTACTGGCGACACTACTGGCAAATTAATGGTTACTGGCGACAGTGCTCACAATTCTAGCAAATATAACCAAGCGCTCGAGTAGTGAATAGTAACAATGTACTGGACTTATTAACTAATTCTGGGAACGTTGTCATTTGGACAATAAGTTGGCCAATACAATTTTGCATTGGAATAGAAGGTGCAGCATGTGGAATAAGTGGAAATATTTGGTAATGTCTATTTTTATTCGTATCAATATCACGTAATAATTTGTCTATTAATTTTAAAACTAAAAGTGGTATATATTTTGAAGTATACAAAAGACCCTTTAGTTCTACAAATTAAATTTCTGCACAATAATTTTTTAATAAAGGTTGACATGAAATGACATGACATGGCAAATTTTTAAAGTCGAAACGTTAAAGCCAGATAAAATATTATAAGAGTGTTATCCAGCGATCCAAAATTCGAATTTGCCGTAATTCGTTTTTTTTTTAAATCTGTACATTTTTAGTCCGGTAAAGTTTTTCTGCTTAATTTTTTTTTTATTAAATATTTTTAGTACGATTACGTAACGATATTAGCGTATTTTTTCCTTTTTGCAATAAATCTTTTATTGTCAGCAAATATACATAATCATACTGACATAATATTACATATATTCATTTCGTTATCATTTTATTTTGATGTCCTTTCATTTTACTATTTTCGTTAGGTAACTACACTTACTTATTTATAATTTTTACAACTCTAAATGTTAAAAATAAAAAAATCAATTTTTGTGTTCATAGAAATACTAATAATTAATTAGAAGTTCATATCTACTTATGAATATATATATTTTTTACCTATTATTCACCTAACTGTATGAACGCAAGTAACCTATATCAGAACGCAAGTCTCTAATCGACACATAATACTTATATACATAATATGTATAATGTATATATGCATATATTTTAAAAAACTAAATTTTAATATTATATTTTTAGCAAATTTCTGAAAAATTTATTTATTAGTTTAAGAAAATTTTTACACCGTTTGAGTTAAAGCGATAAAATTTTTGACGTAGATAGATATCATAAGATAAGTAACAGTTATAGAACAACTTTTTTATCTAACCCTACCCGCGTTGTGGAGCGACAACTCAAACTTGTGTTTCTTTGTATTTCACAATTTTATTCGTACAAAAATAGTTAGAACTCCAAGCTATCCCCTTTATTCTGAAATTAAGATTATAATTTTATAACTATGAACTATTGGAAAGTTATAAGAAATTTGTATTCAGCGACACATTTTTATAAGACTAAAAATACTTCAAAAACATATAATCTTTTAAGTAGTGTGGTGAATAATTTAAAAAATATTTAAAAGATTTTAGAATTCTGCAGAAAACGTTATAAGACAAAATAACCTAAAAAAATCTTTTATGTTAAAACAAATTTTTTAGCACCTTATAAATATCTTTCAACTTTTTTTTTTTTTTTTTTTTTTACGTTATAGCAAAATATTGTTCAAAATAAAAAGTGAAAATTATATTTCCTACTCTTGCTTGAATTGAAATATTTATTTTCAAAAGTTTAGTCGACTCAGCAATACAGTAATAAAAACAAAATAATTTTTTCGTATGATTGAAAACGCTCGAAATCAGTTTGTTGAATAAAACTGAAACACATTGTTGTGCTAGCAGATAAAAAAATTAATAATTGAAAAATGTAAGTTATTTATTATTTATTTAATAGTTTTAATTTTAAATTTTTGTGATTGTTGATTAGAAGAAAAATAACAAATCAGGAACAATATAGTGAATTAGTAAGACGAATGAAAGAAAATAATGATTTGATTCGTTTTGGGAAGAAACTGCTCGTGTCTTAAATGTTTTAGGGCCACCTGAAAGAACGAAAAAAGAGTGGGAAAAAGCATGCATTATTTTATTTTGTATATACATATGTGCATCCACTTACACTTATTTATTGTAGGTGTGGACAGATTACAAGTCTTTTGTTAAAAAGAAACTTGTCAATAATAAAACTGAAGTAAAGGCAACGGGTGGTGGACTTAATAAAATTATTAAGCTCACTCCAATTGAAGAAGATGTTGCATCAATATTTGATTTAAATAAAACAATTAGTGGTGAATTGGGGTAGTGCGTCGGAGTAAGCGCAAGTTCGATTTCCATCACACCTAGCACACGAAACGATAATATCATTGCTGGCACGGAAATCGATAAAATCATTGCTAGCACCGAAACCGATATCATCATTGCTAGCACACGAAGCGACAACATCATTGCTAGCACGCAAAGTGATAATCAAAATACTGTCGAAATAGAAAACATTCTAAGGACAAGAAGGCGAACATATGAAGAACTGATAACTGCAACAACTTCAACAACAACTCATTTAATTGAAAAACAATTAAAAATCCATTATTAGAAATTAAAACTAGAATTAGAAGGAAAATAATAACGAATTAAAAAAAAAAAGAGTCCCGAAATGAAAACAAACGACATAATTTACAGATAGAAAAGGCTTTTATTGCAAAACTGGAATTAAAAAAAAAATTTTGGAAATTAAAATTAAGCAACAGAATGTACAAAGAGTGCCTTACGAATTAGTTTAAGCAAATGTAATTTTTTTCATATTTTATTCTTTTTTATTTTTAAGTTAAAGAATTTTTGTTGCCATGGAGACTGTTTTATTTTTTAGTATTAGAAATATTTAAAAATTATTTTATTTAATAACTTTAAGGATCTAGAAAAGAAAAATGTTTCATATGACATATACAATATACATACATGTTTTTTATTTTTGAAATAATAAAGACATTTTTCAAATCGTTTTTCAATTTAATTTTTTTTTATTATGAAATCAATTTTTTAGACATAACCAGCGGATAACCGAGACATAACCAGCGGATAACCAGCGTCACTTAAAAATTTAAAAGTATAGGAAATATTAATTATTCAAAACTTATTATTTAGCTAAAATTCTTGTGTTTTTTTGCCTATTTTCGTAAAGATTTTTGAAATGTTGTTTTGCACTGCTTACATTCCACACATGAGAATCGTGATTAGCTAAATTATAAAATATTATATATATAATATCCAATAATATCCTTTTCGATTGTAAAACAGGTGCTTGTTCTGTTTGGGTTGTAATATTTTTATATGTGTACCATCTACACACATGACAACCCCAGGTATCCCGCATTTTTCGCAAAAATGTTGTTTTACTTCAACCTGTTCTGCATTTGTTTGAAATATGCTAATCCATTTGGAACATAATTTTAGCTCAAGTGTATCCAACATTGTGGAAAGCATTTTAGAAAATGTAGATTGGCTTATATTTACATTGTCATCATTTGCCACACTTTGTTGATAGCTACCTTGGCCGAAAAATCTTAAACATGCCGACGGATGCGTCAATGAGGTGGAACAATTCGTCTTCGAGTACACTTCTTTTAGTTCTTTTACTACATATTGAAAAGCCGTTTTATTTAAACGGAAATTCGTTTGGAAGCTAAAAATATTTTTTTTATTTACTCATCTGGATAGTTTTTAAAAAAATATATACAAAACAATTAATTTTTATTACCTGTTCTACTCGATTTCAAATATGTTTCTTGATGAACTTCTTAGGTTTTGTCTAAAAACTCTTTCTTTCTTATCGTATAGACATTCGGATATTGACATCTTCTCCTTCTTCATCGTCTTCTAAAAAATATACAGCAATTGTATCCACATTTTTTCCGCGATAATAATTAAAAAACTGCAATCCAAAAATTTTTTCACACTATATTTTAAAATTAATAACAATTAAAAAAACTTAGTAATTATAAATTTCTTACCTTAAAATCAATAAAATACAATTTTTTGTTTACCAAAAAACTTTATTTATTTTTAATTTGAATTATTAATTCTAAAATTTAAAATTTTATAAAAAAAATGTTTTTGTTTACCTACTTTCTAACTTGACGTTTATATTTTTATACTAATTAGTTTTGACAACTGTCATTTTAATTTCGAAAAAATTTCGAATTGAAATTTAATCACGCGTTTTCAATCATACCGACATAGAGTGAAGGTGAATAATCTTCTTCGAGCGGCGCGTTTTCCGTACGTTTTCAATCATAAGGCCCATAGTAATTTTAATATTTTAAGACGGAGTTAGTGTGTTAATTTCGATGTTTTTTATTATCCTTTCCTAAAGAAAAAAAAAATTATTTGTAATGATGTCATTATATGTAAATGTAGGAATGTAATTATTATTATACTACATTAACACTTTACATCAAATTATTACATACGGTATATTCGGACAATGGCCCTAACATTAAAATAAAACAAAACATTTATTTCTATTCGAAAATTTACATATGACTTTTAATTACTGTTTTGTTTACTGGAGTACCTACTCCAAATTATTTAAAAAAAAGAAGTTAGGTAACATGGTCGCGGATGAAGCAGTATAAAATGAAAATATGAAATTAAATTATTTCAAAGAATTATGTGTTTTTACAATTAGAGATATTTATTAATTAAACAAAGAGTAGATAGGATTAAATGCGGTTATTTTAAATTTAAATTAACGTTTCATTTACTAACTACTCTCTATTAGTTATATTTACTAACTATTCTCAAATAGGGGCCTCGGTGGTCTAGTGGGTAAAAGCGTATAAAATATAAACACCGAGGGAGTGTGGGTTCGAATCCCACACACGTCGCAAGAGTTATTCCCCCTTACGACATTTACAGCCACGACTGAACAGGAAAGGCTGTGTAATTTCCTATCCACATTTATGTGGCAGTTAAATGCATTAAAAAAATATATATATATTCTCAAATACTCTTTTCGTGTAAAAGGAACGGAAACAATTTAATAGATTGATTGTCAAATTAATTATAATGTGAAACAGATTTTAAAAATTAATTCTTTTCATTCTTATTTAGATTAATTTGAGAAAATGTACCTTTAAAAAATATAAAAGAGAATATATTATAAGATAAGGAAATATTAATTTTTTTTTGCTTTGAGTTCATTTTTTAGAATACTTTCCCTTTATTTTCCTTTAATTTTTATAAAGTTTAACAACATTTTTGTCTCCCCTTACGTTTTTTTAAATTGCTTATTTCTACATACATGATGTTATAATTTCATTAAATTAATTTTTGTTAGTAAAATTATATAATTTAGTTTTGTAAGTAAAATATATTATGTAGTGATAATATGCTCTATAGTTAGTCTATATATTTATGTACAATACTCTAACATGTATTAGGAAACGTATAATTAATGTATATTAACCCAATTCGATCAGACAGCTTAGGTTAATCCACTTAACCTTGAAGTATTTTATAAATTATTCTATAGTATATTATATTTAAACTTAATTTTCTTTGTTTTTAATAAATCTAAATAGTTTTTACAAAATATTAATTTGTGTAAGTAAAAAAAAAACAAAACATAAGTATTAAGATAAATTATTTATTCTTAATTTGTTATATAAGTAATAATTATTTTCTCTTTTATATAAACACATGTTTTCTCTTGTATAAAAAACACATGTTATTATTGTTTTGTATATTGTTACAAATCTAGCGCTAGTTGACTTGTTCCATTTTTAGCACATTTCCAAAAAAATTTTGAAAAAATGTGCTTATTAGTTTCATTCTGTCCGTCCGTTCGTCCGTCCGTCTGTTTCCAAAACTTCTACACCGTTAAAGATAGAGAAAACAAATGACCATGGGTAGGTCTCATAAAAAAAATAATTTTATGGAACAACTTTTTCATGTAGCCCCATCCATTACGGAGCTACAGCCCCTCAAACTTTAAAAAAGCCCTATTTTTAAATGCATATATCTTATGTTCTGCTTAAGATTTTTTCAATCTGAAAACGTTATTCGACAGATATTTTTTTAACTTTGTAAATTAATATCAAAATTATACAATTTTTATAAATTTAGTATTTAAATTTACCGTTATGTGAAAACCTAATTTTGCATGATTTTTCTACTTTCATAACTCCGGCACGCTTTTAGATAGAGGCTTGAAATTTTGAGACAAGAAAGAACTTTTAGAATTAGTATAAGTTTGGTCAGAAAATTTTTTTAGACCACCCCCTGTTTATGAGCTATTAGGGCTCAAAAATTGAAAATTTCCAATTTTTAACACCTGTAACTTAGAAACCTGTACATATTTTACTTCTGTAAGATATAAAAATTAAAGCTACAGTAATATATTTTTACGTGTGTTAAAGGTTTATTTTAGTTGTAAAGGGTTGCAAAGTTGCAGCTCTTCAAAATTTCGAAAAAGCCCCATTTTCAGAAGTATATATTTCAGGCTCTGCGTAATAGTTTTGCAAACTAAAACCGCCAGAAGATCGAAAATTTTATTATCTATATAAAACAATATTATGAAATATTTTGTAATTTACTATTTAAATTTACCGTTAAGTGAAAACCACATTTTGCATGAAATTTCTTTTTCCATAACTCCGGCACGCCTTTAGATAGGAACCTGACATTTTGAGACAAGAAAGAACTTTTAGAATTAGTATAAGTTTCCTCAGAAAATTTTTTGGTACCACCCCCTCTTTAAAAGTTATTACGCCTCAAAAATTGAAAATTTTGCTATTTTTAGACACCTGTAAAAATTTTTCTTTGGCAAGACATGAAAATTAAAGGTTCAATAATATATTTTTACATGTGTTAACCGTTTTTCTTATTTATATAGAATTCCGGACTTACTGCCCCACAAATTCCAAAAAAAAACCTATTTTCACATTTTTTCTTATGACATGAAATTTTCAAATTTTTGTGCAAGTCACAATTCTAAACAGTTTGTATTGAGTTTTGGAAATGTGCGCTTTTAAAAACCGTTGGTTTACATTCTACCTTGTTTTTTTTAATTATCGTTTTATAGTTGTAGTTAAAGCACAGATAATAAACTATATACAGCTAGATGTCTCATTCCATAGCTAACAATAATAATTTAGCTAATAATTTAGCTTTGCTCATTCCCATATAAAAAAAAGATACCTATACTTTTTTCTATTAACCGACAGCAAAGATTATACCAGAGACTACATATATATGTATAGTCTTTGCCGACAGCTATTAAACGACAAAAGCTTTATCATATAAATAATGAAAACAAATCCAAATTTTTGTATTAAATGACAAGCTTTTCTATATACCTACACCACCAAATACGTTTAGAATGTATTTCAATATATCTGAATACCTACAAAAAAAAAAATGTAAATAAAAAATTATTTTAAAAAATCAGAAAACAAAAATTATATACATACGAAACACGTTTTGAAGGGAATTGAATAATTATTTGCCATTGTACAAAAGTAAACTTCTTTATATATATTTCATTTTAAAAACAAAACATTAAAATATAAGATAAAACTATGTACATATTTTGTTTCTCTTTTTATTATGCTTTCTCTTGTTTTATTTGTCTATTTATTCACCTTATTTACGAGACATCACTCTGATTTTCAAATTTTATTAATATACGAAATTGTTTCTTTATCCCATACAAGGTAGGAACATAATAAGAAAATAATTGAAAATATTGAATTTACTAAAATATTTCTATAAATTCTAATTTTTTAAAATTATTAGCTATATTATTTAATTTCCAATACACCGGAATTTTTCTAATATTATTTTATATTCAACTATACAAACAAAAAAAAAGCTTGCTTTTAATTTTTATTTTTGTAACCTATTTGTCAGTCTAGAAATAGAACATCATTTTTTTATATGGTAATGACTGATGAGACATCTGTATATAGTTTATTATCTGTGGTTAAAGTATTTAAAAAGTTTTTTTTATCATATTATTCAGATTTTGAAAAATGAAATATAATACGAATATTTAAGATGTGATTTGTAAGATTATTTCAGTTTTCACTATTCCAGTTTATCTTTAGTATTTTGGAATAAGTAACTTTAAGCACACGAATTTATTTTAATTATTTTTTTTTTTAACATTAAATAATAAAAAATTATGTCTAAGATAAATTTAAAATTATTGCCTATGAAGACGCATTATTTTTTATTTCATTTTGGTAAAGATTATTTTATTCTTTGTCGTTTTAAATTTTGTATTTTTGTGAAGTCTTGTCCTCGGTGAATTTATTTAAACAACTCAATTAAATAAAGAGGAATACAGGCGTAATGTGGTAGAATTAATACAAGCAATATAATAATAATTGTATATTACTTAAATAATTTTAAAAGATATGCAATGTATAATACAAATTCATTTTTAAATTTTTAATTAATTGAAAGAAAAATTAATATATAAATTAACAACTTTATCTTACATACCAGGATATCTTGCAATAATGTAATATGTAATTGTGGAGCAAGAAACAAGAAAAATATTATATTATGGTATAGTGATAGGTATAAATTATCTTTAAAATTTTTTTAGAAGGACCACATGACTCTTTTGATTTGATCTCTTTTTATTACATTGATAAGTGTTTAAAAGTATTAAGCCAAAAAAAATATAAAAAAATACACTTTTTTTTTCAATAAAATTTTCTAACTTTAAGTTATGCAATAAAGATTTATGTTACATCTCTTATATTAACTTATTTTTTAGAAAATTTTCTTTTTTGTTATTTATATGAACTTTTTAGGCTTTAAAGCATGACCCCGTGACTTATTTTGTCTATATATTTCATAATTTTCTATTCTTCAAAATCTTATTTCACATTATTTGTATGGTGTCCTTAGCTAGTTGTCTAAAAATGTTTTATATTTTAGGGTATGCCGATCTGGCATATTTTGTAGGTTTCCCTTTATTATTAATACGACTCCCGATGTTTATTGTTTTAGAATGATGAGCTCGACTATCATTTGTTTGTTTGCACCATCTTATGTTGTTTTAAAATGACAATTTTGTCTAGCATTTTAAATATGTCCAGTTCGCAATACATACAAAAGTATATTATTATTACATACTGTGATTAAAAATATGTTATTAACTGTTATTAAAAGTATGTTACTATTCTATAAGTATACAATATTTTTTTTTATTTTATTATTAGAAGCGACTAAATTCCTAAACTAATTCTTCTATTAGTTTTATGTTTATCAGATTAATTTTCCCTTAATTGAATAATTTGTAAGCACATATGAGTACATTGATAATAAACTTAATTTGGTAAATTTTTATGTTGTGTTAATTTTTTTTTTATTTTTTTAAAGGAACAGCCCCAATTTTTGCAAATTTATCAATTATTGCACGACAAAAAGGATATTCTTCAGCTGTTGTGGGACTCTTATTAACTGCTCTTAATGTGATTTCGATGGTAACCACACCAAGTTTGGGATGGTTAGCGGATCGTTTTCAAATGCATAAATTTATATTTATAACAGTGCAAGGAATAACAGCTATATCATTTTTTGCTGTATATTTTATCCCATCATTTTCCAGTCAAGTTATAATGAATATTAGTAATAAGACAACAGAAATATATTTTTGTCCAAAGGATCCAATTTGGGATAATTGTTTAGAAAAAAGAATAGAAAATTATGAATCAAAAATTATTAAATGTAACTTGAAATGTAAACTCGATTTATGGATGGAAAAAAATATTTGTAAAGATGATCCTCATTGTATTTCAAATTCACAGCTTTTCGAATATGAAATTTTATTAGATGTTGAAACAATTGAAACAAATTCATCATGTTTATTATTGAAACAATTTAGAAATAATTCGATATTATCAGATTTTTCTGAAGATACACAACTTATTAGTAAATTTAATCAAATAAATTGTGATGCTATTTGTGACGATGAATTTTTAAAGAGTACTTTGGCAAATAAAGGAACAATACCCGATAATGAAATTACACAAAAATATGAATTTTGGTTATTCAGTTTGCTGCTTTTGTTAGGTTATACAAGTGGGGTTGTTGTAATAAGTATGGCAGATACTATTTGTTTTGAATTACTTGGCGAAGATACTCATATGTATGGAAGACAAAAAATGTTTGATGCTATTGGAGTAGCTACTGCTGCTATAGTCATCGGAACAACTATTGATATGATGTCAGGTGATGCTGTTTTTAAAGATTATAAAATTGTATATTTCTTTTGTTTAGGTACTATTGGATTGAATATGATGTGTTCTTTGAAGCTAAAGGTATTTTAAATATTATTTTATTTGTTTTGTTATAAGCCGAAGATTAATAATATTATGTTGACCGTTTTAGGTTACTCAACCTGATAAATCAAAAAGTATTTTCAAAGATGTTGGGAATATTTCAAAATCTTTAAAAGTGGTTACATTTTTCATTTGGTTATATTTTAGTGGAATATTTTCTGGAGTAATTTGGAATTTTTTATTTTGGCATTTAGAGGAATTAACAGATAAAATTGGACAAGATAAATGTGAAAAAAATCATATTAAAACATTAGAAGGTATTGATTTATTAGTTCAAACTGTCGGTGAAATACCAGTATTATTTTGGTCTGGATACATTTTAAATAAATTTGGTCACATTAATTGTATGAAATTAATATCAGGAGCATTTGCAGCAAGATTCTTTTATTATTCTATGCTTTCAAATCCATGGTTTGTATTACCAATTGAGGTATTAAATGTTATAACACATGGCCTATTAAACGCAACAATGGCATCATATGCTAATTTAATAGCATTAACTGGCACAGAAGCAACAATACAAGTATTAAAAAATTTTTAACTTATTGTAAGTAGGTACAATTTTATAAATGGTTTCGTGAAATTTTCCATTTTAGGGACTTGTTGGTGCTCTTTTTGGAGGAGTTGGTGTTTCATTTGGAACTTTTCTAGCTGGTACACTTTTTGATGGAATTGGTGGACATAGTGTGTTTATAGTTTTCAGTACTATTGCAATTACTGCATGTATAGCTCATATTGTAGTGCATTTAGTATTTAAAACTAAATTTTTTTGAGGAAAACCATAATATGTATATTATGTATAATGAGTTTAGTAAATTAAAAATCAAATAAATTAGTTGATACTGTTAAATTAATTTGTATACCTATATAAAAACAGAATATATTAATTTATGGTTCAAGCAATTATTATATATATTTTTAGATTTTAGCTATATTTTAGTGTTAAAGATAGATTAAGAACCGTTATTAAGAACATATTGCTTTGATCTAATTTAAATTTTGGGATCTAATCTAAATTATTGAACTAATATTGATGTAATATCAAGAACATGGTTGAAAGTTTGATCTGAATTGTCAAACAAAGTATATGTAATGCAAAACGAAAATCTTGACGAAACCCATTTTTTTTTCACAAAAAATAAATTTAGTTATTTAGATTTCATTTTACAAAATAGAAAAATTTTTAACACATATACAATTTTACATTTTTTCTGTTTTTTATATTTAAATGAAAAATTTTTTTTATAATTTTAGGAGATTTATAAGTTTATTTAAAATATAATTATTTATTATTACTTAAGGCGTTGGTGTTAGCGTTATTTCCATGTTTTCAAAATAAGGTTTTATTATTTTAATTTATTTAATTATTATTGGTAGAAAATGGCATTAATAAAGAATAAATGAAGATTTTTTTTATTTAATAATGACATTGGCTGAATTGAGAAGAATAAAAAAGTATAAATTTTCTAAAATTAATTTTTTGTTTTTACTTTTTTTGAAATTTCCATTTTAAAACAAAGAATTTTTAAAACTAAACTTAAACAAAATAATAAAAAAACAAATTTTAAGTCCAAACCCATTAAAATACAAAATCATAATGAAATATATCAAGAATTGTATCAGAATTTTTTTCGCTGACACATTGAAATGGGAAGAAATGAAACATATATCATTGCAACAATTTTGTTTCATTAGCAAAATTACTGATCAGTTGTTCAGGAAAATAATTACCAATCCGGAAAATCATAAAATTTATTTTTTTTTTAAATATTTAACTTAAAATTTAAAAATTCGTAGCAGAATTTATTCTTTAGAAATTATTTAATCATTAAATCAACACGTTTGTTAAATTTTATATGTCTTTGGTACAAAAAATTGAAAATAAACATTTGAAACTTATATTTCATTGAAAACTTATACTTTTTTCCGTATAGGCTATTATAGCAATCAGAGAAAACTGTCAGTTAAATTATCTGTCAAATGGCAAATGACAATAATGAAGGCAAAATAAAAATAAATGTAATTTAAATTTAAATTGTTGTTAGCGTTATTTCGATGTTTGCAAAATTATATTAATTTATATTTTATTATTTTAATTTATTTAATTTTTAAATTTATATTTTATTATTTTAATTTATTTTTTTATTTAATTTATTTATTAATTTATTTATATATTCAAGTAAGTCTGCTCCATAAAGAGAGATATAACTTGGGGCTTCACAAGTTAACTTAAAGATTTAAATTACGCAGACGATATCGTTCTCCGTTCTCTTATCGCATAAGCTCAGTGATATACAGAGCAAATTAGAATACCTTGAACAACTTCGAAAACACGGTTGCTTAGAAATCAACTTGGAGAAAAACGTGATGAGTATATATAACAACAACACAGCCCTCATCAAACTGAAAGGAGAATAGATAGAATTTGTGAACAACCTCTGCAATCTGGGGCCATCATAACTACCAGCGGAGGAGCCAGAGGAGCATTCGGACGCCTGCAGCCTTTATGGAGGAATTCTTAGATATCTAGAATGAGATAATTAAAAATATTTCAAGCGTGTTTAAATTAACATTCCTTTTGACGTACGGCAGTAAAACTTGGCTGGCAACAAACAGTATAAATTATAAGCTGCAAGTCTTCATTAATAATTGTCTCAGAATAATATTCTGCATATACAGACCAAACATAATAACTAATTATTGAGGATACTAACCAGCGGAGAACCTATAACAAAGTAAAACGGGCGCAGAAAACGGAAACGCATAGACTTAGAAAACCAAATCCAAGGATAACACGAATGGCCTTAGAGTGGAGCTTCAGAGAACTAGAAGACATGACTCCCAAATAACACACGGTGCAGAGAAATCCAGCTAGAATTGGCTAAATGCAACATCTAACTGCAAAAACAAAATATCAGCGCAAAACCGTAGATGCAGCCGTAAATTGGTAGTCGTATGCTCCCAAGAGGTGTAAGAGAAAAAAACGCCCTTCAAGGCTAATCGTTTGCCCAAAGTAGCACAAGACAAAAATCACATGCAATATATTAAAAGAAAACAAGTTCAAGCAAGCAAGTTTAATTTTGCTATATGGAATAAAAAGCTTGCACTTGAACTGTTTTTAAAAGCATAAAATGTCGACGTGTGTTTATCAGAAACTCACATGACAAGACAGTCAGAGCTAAAGATATTAGACTACACATGCTAAAAAGCAACACGCTCTAGCAATCAACCGGAAGGAGCAATTTTAGTAAAGATAATTGTATATCGTCACGAAAAGGGTAATGTACAAATTGATGAATTTCAACTCTCAGTAATACAAATTAAATCCCTTAAACAAAATGTTAATCAGGATTTAGACTCAAATCATTCTGCTGTGGTACTGAATATGAATGAAAAGATTATTAAAAAACAAAATAAACCCACTTTTATTAATAAATCAAAGGATTTTACAATAATTATTTGTTTCAGATAGCAAGTACAATAAATTTAAAATCTAAAGTAAAATCTAAGAAAGAAATAGATTTTGCTATATGCAAAACTTTATCAAAATTATGCAAAATGCTGCATGAAATAATGCAAATGAATATATAGATGTAAAGCTGCAGGATACTTATTTTAGAGATATATTAAATATGTTAAAACGAAAAGATGAATTAGATGTAGATGACAAGAAACACGTGACCAAGCTGATAAACCCTTTTTGATAGGATAACACAGAATCTAAAAAAATAAAGAATGATTCTTACAAAAGTTACGTTGAGAATTTATCAGCTAAAAAACAAAGAAATAAATCTTTTTGGAAAGCAACAGATGGTTTAAAAATCTAACTACAATTTTATCAATCAAGAACAGAGATAAATAAATAGGTAAGGAACAATAATGAAAGGGCCAAAACATTAGTTGATCCCCTCGAAAAAAATCTTTCGGCCGAATGGAATAAACTTAAATATTTACATTGCAAATGACGTTAGATGGAAAGAAAATGTCTTTGTATCTATCACACAAATGGAATTGGTTAATTGGTTGGTGAAATTAAGGCTCTCAAGTCGAAAGAAGTGTGAGGTTTTGATTTAATAACGATGGAAGTATTAAAGTAACTACTGAGAAAAAGTATAGTAATGTTAACATACATAATGCTATATATTAAGACAAAATTATGTACCAAATTTTTGAAAGATGTCAAAAATAATTATGAGCTATCCCTTTAATTAATCCCTAATAATTAGTTAAGCTATCATAATTATTTTTCTGCTTTCTCTTTTATCGATAATGTCAAATTTTTTGAGAAAAGAAATTATTGTTAAACAGAATGAAATCGTTAAAAAAAAATATAATTCTAAACTATCAGTTCGAATTTAGAGAAAAATATTCAACTATTTGCTAAGTGCATATAATTTCAGATCAGAAAGCTCTAGAAGAAAAACAAATTTGTTCTACAATTTTTCTAGTTGTAGTCCAGGCATTTGATAAGGTTTGGCACGAAGGTTTAAATTATAAACTAAGACAAACATTACCTTTATGTAGATATATAATCCATCATACCTAACTATGATAGGCTGTTTAGAATAAATTATTAGGAATAAAATTAAATGTCAAGCTAAGGTGAAAAGAGCACGTCAAAAAGACAAAAGTCAAGCTATAGAATTTCGAATATAAGAAATGTATTTGCTCCTAAGTCAGAACTTTAGAATACCAATAGCATATAAAATTTTGTTATATAACCAAATAATTTAGCCAATTTGGTTGTACGGGATACAGCTATGGAGTTGTACCGAACAAACAAATATTCAGAGCATCCAAGTTTCTCAAAATAAAAGTTTACATAACATCGTTAGTGCTCTTTCGTACGTACGAAATTCGCGATTCACATAGAGATTCCTAGTTTAAGCCTTAATTCCTAGTCCTAGAGAAATAAAAAATATGCTCTTAAACATAAAATTCGTTTTGAAGGGCTCATAAATGTAGCAGTATGATAACTTCCACATTTAGACCATGTCATAAACCGCAGATCCCCTTCTAGGAGTAATGTAATCCCAATAGATTTATAAGAGTTAACGTAAATTAATGGTTGTTCTTTAGGACTATAGTAATTTTAATATTTTAAGAAGGACTTAGCGTGTGTAGTGTTTTTCACCATCCATACCCAAAGAAAAATAATATTATTTATAATGATATAATTATATGTAAAGGTGGGAATGCAATTATTATTATATTATACATTTACACTTCACATAAAATTATTATATACGGCATATTCTGACAATGGCCCTAACATTAAAATAAAACAAAACATTTATTTCTATTCGGAAATGAACATATGACTTTTAATTACTGTTTTCTTTACTGGAGTATTGCAAATTATTTAAAAACGAGGAAGAGTGCAGTAAAGTAGACTGTGTCAACTCTGCGGTATACCCGTATGAAAGTAATATATTCTGTTTCTATAAAACTTGATCATCTTTTAAAAAATTTCAGATATTTTAGTACCGACGTTAACTACTGAGATATATTTATATATATTGTGCAGTAGCATGACAGCTATCCGAATCTATTGCACCAGCACAACCAAATTTTACAGAGTTATTGTCCTAAAACTTGATCATCTTTTATAAGATTTCAGAGACTTAGCTTCATACAGTTCCAAGAGGTACAAGATGCCTGAACCTACAGCTCTAGCCCAGCCAAATTTTACAGAAGTTGTTAGCATGCCATTTAAAATCTTTTTATAAAATTTCAGATGTAACTTCTTAACTTCAATAGACTTGGACTTATTTTCATTTAAAGTTGTTGCCATAAAACTTGATCATCATTTGTAAGATTTCAGACGCCTAGGTTTATTAAGTCCCAAGAGGTGCATGAAGTCTGAACCAGCTGCTCTGGACCAACGATATTTTACAAAAATTGTTGACATGTAACTCGACACCTCTTCACTAAATTTCAAATATCTAGCTTCTATAGACACTGAGTTATTTTGATTTAATAAGAGAAGTTATATGGCAGCTATCCGAACCTGTCGCACCAGCATAACTAAATTTTACAGAAGTTGTTGCCATAAAACTTGATCATCATTACAGACGCCTAGCTTGAACCGGCTACTCTAGACCAACAAAATTTTACAAAAAATGTTGGCATATAACTGGACACCTCTTTACTAAATTTCTGATACCTAGCTTCAATAGACACTGAGTTCTTTCCATTTAAAAAGAGAAGTTGTATGGCAGCTACCCGAACCTATTATTGGTACTCGAACTCGACACCATTTAGTAAAATTTCAGACACGTAGCTTCAAGAGATACTTCTTTATTTCCATATAAAGAAAGAAATTGTATGGCAGCTACTCGAACCCGCCGGCCGAAAATTCTGCATTTAAATAGTAAAACTGACAATTTTGCAAAAGTGAAATAAAAAAATTTCAGCCTCCTCTCCTAGCTCCTTTTCAGTTATCGTGCGGACTGACGGACAGACGGACGAACAGACGGTGCCGATTCATACCTTTGACACTATACCTAGCTCGACTCCTTTAAAGTGTCAAAGATATATAACACTTTATCACAAATACAAACATAATGGCAAATTTATGATACTCTTGAACATAGCTCATATGGGTATAAAAAGAAGTTAGTTGAAAAATGGTCATATCGTGAATGAAGCAGTATAAAAAAAAATATGAAATTAAATTATTTCAAAGTATTATGTGTTTTTACAATAATTAGAGATATTTATTAATTAATATAATTTAAAATAAGAAAATAATATTAAGTAAATCTAATTGAAGTTGTTATTAAAAGTAGAATAAAGTATAATCAAATTTAAAATTATTGAAGTTAAATATATGTATAAACTATTAAAATATAAATTATCGTTATTGTTTTTATTAATTGTAATTAAATTGAATTAAAATTGTTTCATAAATCAAATCATTGCGTTATTAATTATTGATTCAACTTACATATACAGTTTTTACATTTTTTAAAATAAATTAACTATTTGTTATATTTGTTTAGATCTAATTCATTAGTTATGGTATTAGCAAAAACATATAACACATAAAGAATTCGGCTACATGAAAAAAGACCCCAGGAAAAAAGTCCCCAAAACCAAAAATAGAAAAAGTCCCTAAAATTTGTATGAAACTTTTAGGACTTTTTGCATAATATGTAAAAAGTCCCCAAAATTGGAAAAACTTGGCGAGTTTTTTCCTTTATTTTGGGGGCTTTTATAAAAATTGTATTTTGATTGACAAAAAATTTTAATTATTATTATGGAAAAAAGTCCCCAAAAGTATTTTCCTGGGGTATATCACAGTTAGTTTCAGTTGGTTTTGCGTAAACTTTAAATATTGGTGAATTCAGGGCTAGTCGAAATTACCAATTTAAACTTTTAGGTTTAGACAAAATCCCCAAAGAAAATTCTCAGAATCTCAAAATAGAGGGGGCTGCCACATACCTACGTACGGGTACGGCATACCTACTTCATACAAAAGTATTAAATATAGAATTTTCTACGTAAATTCATACAAAAATATTAAATTTGTAAATTTCTTTACGGTTTTATTGTTAAAATTACGAAATTTTATTCTTTTTTAAAACTGGGGGTTGCCGCCCCTAAACCCCCCCTAATATAACTGTTAAAACATTGATTTTTGTGTAACTCTAAAATCTCTACGGGCGGTGATAAAAGGAAAGAAAAAAATCATAAAAAATCAAAACAAAAAAAAATTATTTTTTCATTCATTCATTGAATTCATTTTCTTCGAACTGATTTTTTTTTTCTCAAAATTGGTTTAACATACATATGTATGTACACATAGGTATAACATATATCTTTGTATGCAATGCATTAAAAACAAGCAAAATGTTGTTCTTATAATTTTAAAATGTAAATTGTAATGCTGCCCATACACGGCGGACTAGGTTGAAAACGGCGGACAAGGTTGAATAAGTTGAATAAGGTAGCTAAACAGTTACATAGTCATATTAAAAAAACAGAAATTAAAAATTTTTAAAATTAAGAAGGTATTTTTTAAAACAAAAAACATTCGGCACGAAAGGGTTTTAACCTTACCATATCTTTACAAAAAAAAATTAATTCAAGAAGAAACAACTACATACAAAACAAAAAAGTTATTTTAAGCACAATATTTACAACAACGCCTTTACAGCTTACAAGCCGGAACATTCAACGAAAACTTTGAAAAAAAGGTTATTTGTGTACAAAATAAATTGAGTGTTCCGATCCGGCTTGTAAAATATTTAGGCGTTGTTTATAAAATATTTTAAAATTTTATATGAGTATTTTTTTTGTAACTGACGTATGAATATACGAGTACATACATATGTATACAGATATTCCTCTCGTAACACTTTTAAATTAGCTAACGACCGAGCAGAAGTTTTAGAAATTTCATATTTAAGGTTTTGACGTAATTATGTCGGATTGATAAGCTTTTGAAGCACATTAGCCAACCGCAAGTGCTAGCTGGTGCTAGTTTACTAGTGCAAATTTTAAGTTTTTTACGAATATTTCTTAACTGGAAAATATTATGAACAAAATTATTAAAAGAAAGTTGTTAGACAAGTACAGAGCAACAACTTTGCCATAAAACATTTTTCATCCGACTAACTTTAAGTTTTATTTATGTAATTAAATAACATATTTCATACATAAAATACGCCATATGCATTATATGAACAGGTCGTTTATGACCGTATTCATTGCAACCAAAACATTTCGGACCTTTATTTCTGTTTGGGCATACATGAGCTTCGTGAGTACTTACCCCGCAATTAAAACAATGTTTCTTTTTTTCTACCGGTTTAGCAATTCTTTCTAATCTTCCACTTGTACCTACTTGGTTTTTGCAATCATTCTTCAAAAGCTGGTGTTCTCTCATCTTGCTTAATTTTTTCATATATAAATAGTTTCTTAATTCTTCAGATCTTCAATATTTTAAGCCGTGTATAAAATCATTTTTCCATTTGAACTATCTCTACTGCCATCAATTATATAACTAACAACGAATTCCTCACCGATTTCCGTTTCAGATGCTAGGTCAAGAATACAGTTGCGTTTGTCAACTCTTAGATACCTGTACGAACCATTAGTATGTTCATAGTCTGTTACTCTGCTTATAATATTATTTTTTTCATTTTATACTATTTTAAAATAATTTGGGTGAATTTTACAGTTTCACATAACGATAAATTAAAACACCGTATGCCACAAGTATATATTTATTGTATACATATTTTTAAAGTTAATAAAAACAGTAATCGTTTGACGTTTTCAAATTGAAGTATACCTTATGCAATTTGTGTTATAACAATTTAAATATAGAGCTTTTTCGAACTTTGGGGAGCAGTAGGTCCGTAACGGGTGGTGCTACAGAAAAAAGTTGTTAATAATAAAATTAATATTTTGATGATATCTATCAGCAGTTAAAATTTCATGTCTCTATTTCAAAAAAAATGTGGGGATCTAAAAGTTAGGTGTTCGAGAGCTACTCGAAATTTAAAAAATAGGGAACCTACAAATTCTTGTAAGAATATTTTGTGTTAATTTCAAGACTCTAGCTTTCTTAGTTTTTGAGTTATCTTGCTGACGGACAGACGGACGAAAAGACGGACAAAGCTTAATCGACTTAGAATTTGATTCTGATCCTATCCATACCTTTGAAGGTATATCTATCTAGCTTATTTCGAGGTGTTACAAACGGAGGAGCAAGTTTAATATACCCGATCCTTATCGTACGGGTATAAAGATTATTCTACAAAATTTAATATTAATGTATCTAATATAAAAAATTTCAAAATAATGTTTTTTCTTTAAAATTAAAATTATATCCAACACTACGTACTTAAATAGGTAGGTATAATGAAAAAAATATCTAAATATCAAAAAATTTATTAATTATATGTATTTTGGAATCGATTTTACTTCATCCACCGCCACGTTTTTAGTCGTCCTCTTCTTTGTTTTTTATACCTATATTGATTTAGAAAAAGAACTGTAAATCATAAAGATCATAAATATGTTGTTTTTTTTCTTATCTAAATATAATAAAAGACAAGTTGCTGCTGCTGAGTAGCGTGCCCTACTGTTAAGTTAAATGTTAATTTAACAAATGTTATACTATGAAAAGAAAGAAACGTACATCTGATATTTACCCATATAACAGATAGAAAACAATAAATATTATAATGTTATGCTATGAAATGAAAGAAAAAACAAGGCAGTGTATAAATCAAAGTTTTTAAAGGTTCGGATGTTTAAGTAGAACATTATAAAATTGCAATAATATTTTTATTTAAATTTTGCTAAGTAACATTTTCTTAATTTTTTAAAAATTTTGCCATAATATAGTACAATTTTAGAATCAGAAGTTTAGCCGATAATATATGAATAATATATGAATAAAAATAGGGGTATACATATATTAGATTTATTATAGATTTATTATTTTTTATATAGGCAACAGTTATTTATATGAATGAATGGACAGTAAACATAAACGAACAAAAAAAAAATTCAGAATGTTCTATAGGTTATAATTTATATTTTTTAAATAGACTGATGTATAAATTTAATATTAAAAAAAAATAACAGAAAACAAAAAAAAAAAAGTAAAATGTAATACTGCGAAGAAAAATAAAAACGAATAGAAAAAAAAGAGAACAAAAATGTTACTTTGATTGTTTTTAAATATTTTTAAAGAAAAAAAGAACTATTAAAATGTTATGATTTTAAAAGAAAAAAACATACGTCTGATATTTACGTACCTACATAACAGATAGAAAAAGGAAAAAAAAAAATGTTATGCTATGAAAAGAACGAAAAGTCCATCTGATATTGAGGTACATAACAGATAGAAAAAAAGAAATATCAAAATGTTATGCTATGAAAAGAAAGAAAAAACAAGGCAGTGTATAAATCAAAGTTTTTAAAGGTTCGGATTTTTAAGTAGAATATTATAAAATTGCAATAATATTTTTATTTAAATTTTGCTAAGTAACATTTTCTTAATTTTTTAAAAATTTTGCCATAATATAGTACAATTTTAGAATCAGAAGTTTAGCCCATAATATAGATATATGAATAAAAATAGGGGTATACATATATTAGATTTATTATAGATTTATTATTTTTTATATAGGCAACAGTTATTAATATGAATGAATGGACAGTAAACATAAACGAACAAAAAAAAAATTCAGAATGTTCTATAGGTTATAATTTATATTTTTTAAATAGACTGATGTATAAATTTAATATTAAAAAAAAATAACAGAAAACAAAAAAAAAAAAGTAAAATGTAATACTGCGAAGAAAAATAAAAACGAATAGAAAAAAAAGAGAACAAAAATGTTACTTTGATTGTTTTTAAATATTTTTAAAGAAAAAAAGAACTATTAAAATGTTATGATTTTAAATGAAAAAAACATACCTCTGATATTTAAGTACATAACAGATAGAAAAAAGAAATATTAAATGTTATGCTATGAAAAGAAAGAAACGTACATCTGATATTTAGGTACATAACAGATAGAAAAAAAGAATTAAAATGTTACGCTATAAAAAGAATGAAAAAACAAGGCAGTGCATAAAGAGACAGAATATTATTACGGATAGAGTAAAAATTTGTTTGAAAAATATAACAAAGAAAGTTTTGAAGCATTTGCTATGGCAACCATAGAAAAATATAACAAGTGTACTATATATAATAATTAGGTAAATGCATCAGATCAGTGTAGTTTAGTTTCAAAATTATAAAGTTTGATACTGTATTTTTTTCGAAGCGAAAATTTTTGTTACTATTGGCAAAAATTTATTTACCATTGGTTTTTAATCCAACCTTTGGTTTGTTAATCCAAAGCTTGACAAAGAAATTTACAAGAGATGAGATTTATTAAATAATCATTTTTATTACATTTTTGAAAGAAACTACTTCACAGCATCATTGAGGTTTTTCATTATTTAAAACACTTTAGCAATAAATTTTACATTTATCAATATCTAAATATAATACATATAATTATTTGAATAAATTTACTAAAATTAAATTGTTCATAAAACTGAGGAAACTTTCACAAAAGCTATATTTTTCTACTTATACCCGTCGTATGACGGGCTTTTTTACTAGTATGAAATAAATGTTGTTTTCTAAATGTTAGGATCACCGTCCGAATGTGCTATATGTAATATTTTAATGTGAAATGTAGAGTGGTGTAATTTATGATTTCTGCATTCCTACATGTATATATAATAAAATAAAAGCAAATTTTCTAGTAACATTTTTCAGAACCGGGTAATAAAGTTCTTTTTTCTAAATAAAGAAGATAAATTTTGCGTTTATGGGCCCATATCTTCTAACAGTAAACATCATAAATCATAAATTAACAAAGTATGTATAAACTTTGTTAAAAATTTTTTTATTAATCTAATAAGATATTAACCACATAAATCGGATCAATGATTTTCAAGTTATAGCTTTTTTATTCAAATTTGTTTAATTCCATAATTTAGTATGTTGATACGTAGATATTATATTTCCGTATAACAATGTACGTTTTTTTTCTAAACTAATTTCTGTAAATTGATTCTGTAATGTTATAATATGATATGATAGCATTATTAAAAATTTAAAATTTGTTAATATAATATTCCTTTTTGTTAGGCGAATTCTCATTTCAAAAATTTATAGAGCGAATTCTCATTCCGTACCGAAAACCATTCATAGTATAAAAAGTATCGTAGACAAATAACATATAAATAAGTAAATCGTATGGGAATTTTTTAAACACTTATTTTTTAAAACTTTAGAAAAAATAACTTGGGAAGTAAATCACTGTTAAATGTAATAATAAAAATAATGTTAATAACTCGTGCAAGCACTTAAATCACTGTTAAATGTAATAATAAAAATAGTGTTAATAAAATGTATAATCAAAGTATGGGTCCGGGTTATAATGTCGACTGAGAAAATTTCGACCGAGAAAATGTCGACTGAGGAAATATTTTATGAGAAAATTTTTAATGAAATCTTGAGCATACATACATACACATACATATTTTGGAAAAAGCATATAACTCCGATTTTAAATCCACCTCTAAACCCTTCTAATTAAGTATCCCGCATATGCATATAATATACATATATAAATATTTTGTAAAAAGCGTATACCTTTTTCTTGAATTTTTTTTCTATATTTTCAGTCGACATTTTATCAGTCTATAAATTTTCAGTCGACATTTTCTCAGTTGGTATCTATATTTTAGTCGACAGCTTCACCCATTCGGCATTTTAAAAATTGACATTTACAGCTCTACCGTCAAAATATGTATAATGAAAATGTTATCTATACGACTAAACAGTACATTTGTCTATGGTTGTATGTACATATTTTTAATTCTTTTTTTATTTATTTGTGTTGTTTTTTGTACGTTAAAGTATGTTAATAGTTTTTTTTATCATATTATTCAGATTTTAAAAAATGAAATATGTATGATAAGAATGAAATTATGATAAGATTTATGATGTGATTTTTAAGATTATTTCAGTTTTCACTATTCGAGTTTATCTTTAGTAGTTTGGATATATAACATTAAGTACAAGAGTTTATTACAATTAATTATTTTTTTTTTAATATTAAATAATAAAATAATGTCTAAAATAAATTTAAAATTATTGCCTATGAAGACGCATTATTTTTTATTTCATTTGGGTAAAGATTATTTTAGTTCTTTGTTTTATATTTTGTATTTTTGTGAAGTTTTGTCCTCGGTGACGTTGAATTAAATTAAACAAATCAATTAAACAAAGTGCAATGCAACTTTGCAAGTGTAATATTGTCGAATTAATACAAACAATACAATAATTGTATATTAATTAAAGAATTTTAAAAGATATGCAATGTATAATACAAATTCATTTTTAAATTTTTAATTAATTAATTAATTGAAAGAAAAATTAATATGTGTACATATTAACAACTGGGGGCCTCGGTGGTCTATTGGGTAAGAGCGTATAAAATACGCTCTAAAAACACCAAGGGAGTGTGGCTTCGAATCCCACACATATCGTAAGAATAATTCCCCCTTACGACATTTACAGCCACACCTGAAAAGGAAAGGCTGTGTAATTTCCTTGTCACATTTATTTGGCAGGGAAATGCACTAAAACAAAAAAAAAATGAAACAAGTTTATCTTACATACCACAATATCTTTCAATAATGTAATAAGTGATAGTGGAGCGAGAAACAAGAATAATATATTATGGTATAGTGAAAGGTAGAAAGTATCCTTAAAATTTTTTTAGAAGGACCGCATGACTTTTTTGATTTGATCTCTTTTTATTACATTGATAACCAACTAAGTGTTTAAAAGTATTAAGGCAAAAAAAAATATAAAAAATTTCACTTTGTTTTTTCAATAATATTTTCTAACTTTAAGTTATGAAATAAAGATTTATGTTACATCTCTTACATTGACTTATTTTTAAGAAAATTTTTGCTTTTCTGTTATTTATATGAATTTTCTAGGCTTCTGAGTATGAACCCACGAGTCACTTATTTTCTCTATATATTATGATGTCCTTAAAATCTTATTTCGCATTAGTTGTATGTGTGCTTAGCTAGTTGTCTAAAAATGTTTGGTATTTTTAGGTTTGCTGATCTGTCATTTTTTATAGGTTTTTCATTTATTATTTATACGACTCCCGATGTTTATTATTTTAGAATGATGACCTCAACTCTTATTGAAAATTAGAGTTGATTAATCATACAATTCATGATTAATTATTCAATTGAAAATTTTGTCTAGCATTTTAAATATGTGCAGTTAACCAGTTTGAAATACATAGAAAAGTATGTCATTATTACATTCTGTTATTAAAAATATGTTATTATTACATTCTGTTATGTTATTAATTATTATTAATAAGTATGTAATATGTTCTTTATTTTATTATTGGAAGGAACTAAATTCCTAAATAAATTATTCTATTAGTTTTATGTTTATCAGATTCATTTTCCCTTAATTGAATAATTCGTAAGCACATATGAGTACATTGATAAAAAACTTATTTTGGGAAATTTTTATTTTTGTGTATTATTTTTTTTATATTTTTTTAAAGGAACAGGCCCAATTTTTGCAAATTTATCAATTATTGCACGACAGAAAGGATATTCTTCAGCTGTTGTAGGACTCTTATTAACTGTTCTTAATATAATTTCAATGATAACGAGACCAGGCTTGGGATGGTTAGCAGATCGTTTTCAAATACATAAATTTATATTTATAACAGTGCAAGGAATAACAGCTATATCATTTTTTGCTGTATATTTTATCCCATCATTTTCCAGTCAAGTTATAATGAATATTAGTAATAAGACAACAGAAATATATTTTTGTCCAAAGGATCCAATTTGGGATAATTGTTTAGAAAAAAGAATAGAAAATTATGAATCAAAAATTATTAAATGTAACTTGAAATGTAAACTCGATTTATGGATGGAAAAAAATATTTGTAAAGATGATCCTCATTGTATTTCAAATTCACAGCTTTTCGAATATGAAATTTTATTAGATGTTGAAACAATTGAAAAAAATTCATCATGTTTATTATTAAAAGAATTTAGAAATAATTCGATATTATCAGATTTTTCTCAAGATACACAACTTATTAATAAATTTAATCAAATAAATTGTGATGCTATTTGTGACGATGAATTTTTAAAGAGTACTTTGGCAAATAAAGGAACAATACCCGATAATGAAATTACACAAAAATATGAATTTTGGTTATTCAGTTTGCTGCTTTTATCAGGTTATTCATGTGCGGTTGTTGTAATAAGTATGGCAGATACTATTTGTTTTGAATTACTTGGCGAAGATACTCATATGTATGGAAGACAAAAAATGTTTGATTCTATTGGAGTAGCTACTGCTGCTATAGTCATCGGAACAACTATTGATATGATGTCAGGTGATGCTGTTTTTAAAGATTATAAAATTGTATATTTCTTTTGTTTAAGTACTATTGGATTAAATATGATGTGTTCTTTGAAACTGAAGGTGTTTTAAATATTATTTTATTTGTTTTATTATAAACTGAAGATTAAAAATATAATGTTGACCGTTTTAGGTTACTCAACCTGATAAATCAAAAAGTATTTTAAAAGATATTGGAAAAATTTCAAAATCTTTAAAAGTGGTTACATTTTTCATTTGGTTATGTTTTGGCGGAATTTTTTCTGGAGTAATTTGGAATTTTTTATTTTGGCATTTAGAGGAATTAACAGATAAAATTGGACAAGATAAATGTGAAACAAATCATATTAAAACATTAGAAGGTATTGATTTATTAGTTCAAACAGTTATCGGTGAAATACCAGTATTATTTTGGTCTGGATACATTTTAAATAAATTTGATCACATTAACTGTATGAAATTAATATCAGGAGCATTTGCAGCAAGATTCTTTTATTATTCTATGCTTTCAAATCCATGGTGGGTATTACCAATAGATGTATTAAATGGTATAACATGTGGCCTATTAACTGCAACAATGGCATCGTATGCTAATTTAATAGCATTAACCGGCACAGAAGCAACAATACAAGTATTGATAAATTTTAAAATTATTGTAAGCACAAATTAATGGTGAAATTTTCCATTTTAGGGACTTGTTGGTGCTATCTTTGGAGGAGTTGGTGTTTCATTTGGCACTTTTCTAGCTGGTACACTTTTTGATGTTATTGGTGGACGTAGTGCGTTTATAGTTTTCAGTGCTATTGCAATTACAGCATGTTTAGTTCATGTTATAGTGCATTTCGTACTTAAAACTAAATTTTTTTGAGGAAAACCATAATATGTATATGTATAATAATTGTAGTGAATTAAAAAGAAAATAAATTAGTTGATACTGTTAAATTAATTTGTATTCCTATATAAGAAAAGAATATATTAATTTCTAAGTCAAATAATTATTGCATTCCATATGTATGTATGTATATGTATATTCTAAACTATATATTTAATTTTCCTTTGTATATTTTTATGTTAAACATATTTGGTAGTTCCAATTATATTTCACATTTTATGTGGGTTTTAATAAATACTCAAATATTTTCATTTTATAACTTATAATATTGCACAATATAGATAAAAAAGATGATCTACTGTTATTAACGATAATTATTAAAATAATTTATTTTTCTTTTGTTATCTATTTTCCAAAAGTATGTTTAAAATGCTTATATAGGGGCTTCGGTAGCCTAGTGGGTAGGCGTGTGGGGTATTAACCGAAGTAGTGTGGGTTCGATCTCTGGATCCCTGTTACGACCAAATATAATGTAAATATATAGTATACAATATAAACAAAATAAATAATATTAGTATATAATTGGCCTTAGTAGTCGATGGTGCAATAATATTGCATTACATTTATGTATGTAATATTAATATAAATAAATAAATAAATAAGCTTAGATAAATCTTATATATCTATAGTTATTTCAGTAGCTAAAAAATTAGGTTAATTATATACATATATATAATAACAAGGTAGAATGTAAACCAACGGTTTTTAAAAGCGCACATTTCCAAAACTCAATACAAACTGTTTAGAATTGTGACTTACACAAAAATTTGAAAATTTCATGTAATAAGAAAAAATGTGAAAATAGGACATTTTTGAAATTTTGAGGGGCTATAAGTCCGGAATCCTATATAACTAAGAAAAGCCGTTAACACACGTAAAAATATATTATTAAACCTTTAATTTTCATGTCTTGCCGAAGAAAAATTTGTACAGGTGCCTAAGTTACAGGTGTCTAAAAATAGCAAATTTTCAATTTTTGAGGCGTAATAACTCTTAAAGAGGGGGTGTTACCAAAAAATTTTCTGAGGAAACTTATATTAATTCTAAAAGTTCTTTCTTGTTTCAAAATTTCAGGTTCCTATCTAAAGGGGTGCCGGAGTTATGAAAAAAGAAATTTCATGCAAAATGTGGTTTTCACATAACGGTAAATTTAAATAGTAAATTACAAAATATTACATAATTTTGATATTGTTTTATATAGATAATAAAATTTTCGATCTTCTGGTGGTTTTAGATTGCAAAATTATTACGCAGAGCCCGAGATATATACATCTGAAAATGGGGCTTTTTCGCAATTTTGAAGAGCTGCAACTTTGAAACCCTTTACAACTAAAATAAACCTTTAACACACGTAAAAATATATTATTGTAGCTTTAATTTTTATATCTTGCAGAAGTAAAATGTGTACAGGTTCCTAAGTTACAGGTGTTTAAAAATAGCAAATTTTCAATTTTTAAGCCATAATAGCTCATAAACAGGGGGTGGTCCGAAAAAATTTTCTGAGCAAACTTATACTAATTCTAAAAGTTCTTTCTTGCCTCAAAATTTCAAGCTTCTATCTAGAAGCGTGCCGGAGTTATGAAAGTAGAAAAATTATGCAAAATTTGGTTTTCACATAACGGTAAATTTAAATACTAAATTTAAAAAAATTGTATAATTTTGATATTAATTTACAAAGATAAAAGAAATACCTGTCGAATGACGTTTTCAGATTGAAAAAATCTTAAGCAGAACATAAGATATATGCATTTAAAAATAGGGCTTTTTCAAAGTTTGAGGGGCTGTAGCTCCGTAATGGGGGGGGGCTACATGAAAAAGTTGTTCCACAAAATTATTTTTTTTATGAGACCTACCTATGGTTAAAATTTTTTTTCTCTATCTTTAACGGTGTAGAAGTTTTGTAAACAGACGGACGGACGGACGGACGGACGGACGGACGGACGGACAGAGTGAAACTAATAAGCACATTTTTTCAAAATTTTTTTGGAAATGTGCTAAAAATTTAAATGAGAATAAATTGAAAAATCTATTATTTTATAAAAAGATATAAGGTATATAGGTATTGTTTTCATACTAATAATTTGTACCCGAGATTTTGTCGCAATTTCTTTTATACATGATATTCAGGAAAAAAAAAAAATACCCTAATTTTTTGACCAACTTTAAAATTCCTTTAAGTTAAAATCTCGCATATACATATATATATATAAATATATAAATATTTTGGAAAAGGGGAAATACCCTGATTTTGTAACCAACTATAAAAACCCTCCTCAATATCACATAAATTATTCAATATTTTCAAAAGATTTGAAACTATTTTCTATGAGCCTCGTGGTGGCCTTCGCGGGTCTTTCTTCGAGCCACTCTTCACCCCTCCTTCAGCCCTTTCCTTCACAACTCCCTTCGCGCTTCTCTTGAAGGATTGGGACCTGCTGCCTCTGAAGCCGGGCGCGAGGGAAGCAATTCCTTCTTTTTTTGTTTTTGTCTAAATTTCACAAAATTTATTATTATTTTTCACAGTCAGAATTTAATATTTTTCGTATGAAAATCCCATGATTTCAATTTCTTTCTTTTGTAAAAATGAGATACAAAAAGTTATTACAAAATAAAGGTTGTCTTTTCCGGGTTCTGCTTATATATATATCTATTTGGAAGGATTTTATAGCCGGTTATGAGTTATAGCCGGTCAGGGTTGTCCTTTTTTCCAGAATCTCTACATATATATATTTTGGAAAAAGCCGATGTCTTGATTTTGTAACCAACTCTAAAATCTTTCCTAAGTATATTCTTTCATACATATTTCAGCACCAAAGCTTTTGCAAACATTTTCAACATCAATCAAACATCATTTATACAAAAAAAATTATATTTGAATCAGAGGATAATTTAATTATGGGTTTATATCACAAAATATTTTATTAAAATATGGCTTTATGACTCATTCAAATGAGTTACAAAGCCATATTCCCAATATGGTTTTATGACTCATTTGAATGGGTCATAAAGCCATAATCCTGAAATATGGCTTTATGACTTATGGATTTATAACAAAATATCAGAGACGAATGCAGTCATATTAGTAACTGTGGATCAACGTTTTGTAAACCATGTTGTTCTGGTGGAATAAATGGTTGGCAATAATCAACAAAATACGAGCACATTATTTTTTCAAATAATTTGGGAATATAGTTGACTGTTTAGCAATGGGTCTATAATTGCTTACATCGCAACGAGTCCTTTCTTATGTATCGTGTTAATAAATGAAAGTTTCCAGGGCTCGGGGAAGGAGCCACATTGAATTGACAAATTGAATAATTTGCAAATGTGACCTACCAAATTTTGGGCACAACATTTTAATATTACTGGTGGAACTATGTCGGGGCCGTACGTGAAATCATCTTTTAGATCTAAGAGGTGAGGGATTAAGATATCTTCAGTTATTACAATGGTCTTAATGTCAAAATTTGAAAGAGATGGAGGAACTAGGTTATCAAAATTTATTATGGTAACCATCAGTCCTACGTTTACTATTAACAAAATCATAAAAACTTCGCGGATTGAAATAAAATTGCTATTTAATTCTGTCAATATAATTTTTATATAAAGAATCAGATAGAATTTTGAATCTATTAATAGATATCAAGAAAGGTGTTATAATGGGCAATGGAATTAGTTTCCATATATTTTTTCCATGAAGAATTTCGTTTATTCC
Source organism: Poecilobothrus nobilitatus (assembly GCA_947095535.1). NCBI lineage: Eukaryota > Metazoa > Arthropoda > Insecta > Diptera > Dolichopodidae > Poecilobothrus > Poecilobothrus nobilitatus. Next base: position 318,411,269 of record OX352772.1, on the reverse strand, counting down.
TCAGAGAACGCAATTCTTTAGATGACCTTGGCGCTGAGTAGTTAGAGTATTCATGAGATTTTGTAGGAATTGCTAAGCAAAACATGTTGTTAGCATCTTTTTTGTTGTTTACATTTTTAGTCCGACGTAACGATATTAGCGTATTTTTTCCTTTTTGTAATAAATCTTTTATTGTCAGCAAATATACATAATCATACTGACATAATATTACATATATTCATTTCGTTATCATTTTATTTTGATATCCTTTCATTTTACTATTTTCGTTAGGTAACTACACTTACTTATTTATAATTTTTACAACTCTAAATGTTATAAATAAAAAATCAATTTTTGTGTTCATAGAAATACTAATAATTAATTAGAAGTTCATATCTACTTATGAATATATATATTTTTTACCTATTATTCACCTAACTGTATGAACGCAAGTAACCTATATCAGAACGCAAGTCTCTAATCGACACATAATACTTATATACATAATATGTATAATGTATATATGCATATATTTTAAAAAACTAAATTTTAATATTATATTTTTAGCAAATTTCTGAAAAATTTATTTATTAGTTTAAGAAAATTTTTACACCGTTTGAGTTAAAGCGATAAAATTTTTGACGTAGATAGATATCATAAGATAAGTAACAGTTATAGAACAACTTTTTTATCTAACCCTACCCGCGTTGTGGAGCGACAACTCAAACTTGTGTTTCTTTGTATTTCACAATTTTATTCGTACAAAAATAGTTAGAACTCCAAGCTATCCCCTTTATTCTGAAATTAAGATTATAATTTTATAACTACGAACTATTGGAAAGTTATAAGAAATTTGTATTCAGCGACACATTTTTATAAGACTAAAAATACTTCAAAAACATAATATAATCTTTTAAGTAGTGTGGTGAATAATTTAAAAAATATTTAAAAGATTTTAGAATTCTGCAGAAAACGTTATAAGACAAAATAACCTAAAAAAATCTTTTATGTTAAAACAAATTTTTTAGCACCTTATAAATATCTTTCAACTTTTTTTTTTTTTTTTTTTTTACGTTATAGCAAAATATTGTTCAAAATAAAAAGTGAAAATTATATTTCCTACTCTTGCTTGAATTGAAATATTTATTTTCAAAAGTTTAGTCGACTCAGCAATACAGTAATAAAAACAAAATAATTTTTTCGTATGATTGAAAACGCTCGAAATCAGTTTGTTGAATAAAACTGAAACACATTGTTGTGCTAGCAGATAAAAAAATTAATAATTGAAAAATGTAAGTTATTTATTATTTATTTAATAGTTTTAATTTTAAATTTTTGTGATTGTTGATTAGAAGAAAAATAACAAATCAGGAACAATATAGTGAATTAGTAAGACGAATGAAAGAAAATAATGATTTGATTCGTTTTGGGAAGAAACTGCTCGTGTCTTAAATGTTTTAGGGCCACCTGAAAGAACGAAAAAAGAGTGGGAAAAAGCATGCATTATTTTATTTTGTATATACATATGTGCATCCACTTACACTTATTTATTGTAGGTGTGGACAGATTACAAGTCTTTTGTTAAAAAGAAACTTGTCAATAATAAAACTGAAGTAAAGGCAACGGGTGGTGGACTTAATAAAATTATTAAGCTCACTCCAATTGAAGAAGATGTTGCATCAATATTTGATTTAAATAAAACAATTAGTGGTGAATTGGGGTAGTGCGTCGGAGTAAGCGCAAGTTCGATTTCCATCACACCTAGCACACGAAACGATAATATCATTGCTGGCACGGAAATCGATAAAATCATTGCTAGCACCGAAACCGATATCATCATTGCTAGCACACGAAGCGACAACATCATTGCTAGCACGCAAAGTGATAATCAAAATACTGTCGAAATAGAAAACATTCTAAGGACAAGAAGGCGAACATATGAAGAACTGATAACTGCAACAACTTCAACAACAACTCATTTAATTGAAAAACAATTAAAAATCCATTATTAGAAATTAAAACTAGAATTAGAAGGAAAATAATAACGAATTAAAAAAAAAAAAGAGTCCCGAAATGAAAACAAACGACATAATTTACAGATAGAAAAGGCTTTTATTGCAAAACTGGAATTAAAAAAAAAATTTTGGAAATTAAAATTAAGCAACAGAATGTACAAAGAGTGCCTTACGAATTAGTTTAAGCAAATGTAATTTTTTTCATATTTTATTCTTTTTTATTTTTAAGTTAAAGAATTTTTGTTGCCATGGAGACTGTTTTATTTTTTAGTATTAGAAATATTTAAAAATTATTTTATTTAATAACTTTAAGGATCTAGAAAAGAAAAATGTTTCATATGACATATACAATATACATACATGTTTTTTATTTTTGAAATAATAAAGACATTTTTCAAATCGTTTTTCAATTTAATTTTTTTTATTATGAAATCAATTTTTTAGACATAACCAGCGGATAACCGAGACATAACCAGCGGATAACCAGCGTCACTTAAAAATTTAAAAGTATAGGAAACATTAATTATTCAAAACTTATTATTTAGCTAAAATTCTTGTGTTTTTTTGCCTATTTTCGTAAAGATTTTTGAAATGTTGTTTTGCACTGCTTACATTCCACACATGAGAATCGTGATTAGCTAAATTATAAAATATTATATATATAATATCCAATAATATCCTTTTCGATTGTAAAACAGGTGCTTGTTCTGTTTGGGTTGTAATATTTTTATATGTGTACCATCTACACACATGACAACCCCAGGTATCCCGCCTTTTTCGCAAAAATGTTGTTTTACTTCAACCTGTTCTGCATTTGTTTGAAAAATGCTAATCCATTTGGAACATAATTTTAGCTCAAGTGTATCCAACATTGTGGAAAGCATTTTAGAAAATGTAGATTGGCTTATATTTACATTGTCATCATTTGCTACACTTTGTTGATAGCTACCTTGGCCGAAAAATGTTAAACATGTCGCTAGTTTAACGGATGGCGTCAATGAGGTGGAACGATTCGTCTTCGAGTACACTTCTTTTAGTTCTTTTACTACATATTGAAAAGCTGTTTTATTTAAACGGAATTTGGTTTGGAAGCTAAAAATATTTTTTTTTATTTACTCATCCGGATAGTTTTTAAAAAAATATATACAAAACAATTAATTTTTATTACCTGTTCTACTCGATTTCAAATATGTTTCTTGATGAACTTCTTAGGTTTTGTATTCTTCATCGTCTTCCAAAAAATATACAGTAATTGTATCCATATTTTTTCCTCAATAATAATTAAAAAACTGCAATCCAAAAATTATTTCACACTATATTTTAAAATTAATAACAATTAAAAAAACTTAGTTATTATAAATTTCTTACCTTAAAATCAATAAAATACAATTTTTTGTTTACCAAAAAACTTTATTTATTTTTAATTTGAATTATTAATTCTAAAATTTAAAATTTTATAAAAAAAATGTTTTTGTTTACCTACTTTCTAACTTGACGTTTATATTTTTATACTAATTAGTTTTGACAACTGTCATTTTATTTTCGAAAAATTTCGAATTGAAATTTAATCACGCGTTTTCAATCATACCGACATAGAGTGAAGGTGAATAATCTTCTTCGAGCGGCGCGTTTTCCGTACGTTTTCAATCATAAGGCCCATAGTATTTTTAATATTTTAAGACGGAGCTAGTGTGTTAATTTCGATGTTTTTCATTATCCTTTCCTAAAGAAAAAAAAAATTATTTGTAATGATGTCATTATATGTAAATGTAGGAATGCAATTATTATTATATTACATTAACACTTTACATCAAATTATTACATACGGTATATTCGGACAATGGCCCTAACATTAAAATAAAACAAAACATTTATTTCTATTCGAAAATTTACATATGACTTTTAATTACTGTTTTGTTTACTGGAGTACCTACTCCAAATTATTTAAAAAAAAGAAGTTAGTGTAACATGGTCGTGGATGAAGCAGTATAAAATGAAAATATGAAATTAAATTATTTCAAAGAAATATGTGTTTTTACAATTAGAGATATTTATTAATTAAACAAAGAGTAGATAGGATTAAATGCGGTTATTTTAAATTTAAATTAACGTTTCATTTACTAACTACTCTCTATTAGTTATATTTACTAACTCTTCTCAAATAGGAACCTTGGTGGTCTAGTGGGTAAAAGCGTATAAAATATAAACACCGAGGGAGTGTGGGTTCGAATCCCACACACGTCGCAAGAGTTATTCCCCCTTACGACATTTACAGCCACGACTGAACAGGAAAGGCTGTGTAATTTCCTATCCACATTTATGTGGCAGTTAAATGCATTAAAAAAATATATATATATATTCTCAAATACTCTTTTCGTGTAAAAGGAACGGAAACAATTTAATAGATTGATTGTCAAATTAATTATAATGTGAAACAGATTTTAAAAATTAATTCTTTTCATTCCTCTTTAGATTAATTTGAGAAAATGTACCTACCTAAATATAAAAGAGAATATATTATAAGATAAGGAAATATTAATTTTTTTTTTGCTTTGAGTTCATCTTTTAGAATACTTTCCCTTTATTTTCCTTTAATTTTTATAAAGTTTAACAAGATTTTTGTCTCTCCTTACGTTTTTTTAAATTGCTTATTTCTACATACATGATGTTATAATTTTATTAAATTAATTTTTGTTAGTAAAATTATATAATTTAGTTTTGTAAGTAAAATATATTATGTAGTGATAATATGCTCTATAGTTAGTCTATATATTTATGTACAATACTCTAACATGTATTAGGAAACGTATAATTAATGTATATTAACCCAATTCGATCAGACAGCTTAGGTTAATCCACTTAACCTTGAAGTATTTTATAAATTATTCTATAGTATATTATAATTAAACTTAATTTTCTTTGTTTTTAATAAATCTAAATAGTTTTTACAAAATATTAATTTGTGTAAGTAAAAAAAAAACAAAACATAAGTATTAAGATAAATTATTTATTCTTAATTTGTTATATAAGTAATAATTATTTTCTCTTTTATATAAACATTTTAATACACATGTTATTATTGTTTTGTATATCGTTACAAATCTAGCGCTAGTTTTACTTGTTCCATTTTTAGCACATTTCCAAAAAAATTTTGAAAAAATGTGCTTAGTTTCATTCTGTCCGTCCGTCTGTTTACAAAACTTCTACACCGTTAAAGATAGAGAAAACAAATTACCATGGGTAGGTCTCATAAAAAAAATAATTTTATGGAACAACTTTTTCATGTAGTCCCATCCATTACGGATCTACAGCCCCTCAAACTTTGAAAAAGCCCTATTTTTAAATGCATATATCTTATGTTCTGCTTAAGATTTTTTCAATCTGAAAACGTCATTCGACAGATATTTTTTTAACTTTGTAAATTAATATCAAAATTATACAATTTATATAAATTTAGTATTTAAATTTACCGTTATGTGAAAACCTAATTTTGCATGATTTTTCTACTTTCATAACTCCGGCACGCTTTTAGATAGAGGCTTGACATTTTGAGACAAGAAAGAACTTTTAGAATTAGTATAAGTTTGGTCAGAAAATTTTTTTGGACCACCCTCTGTTTATGAGCTATTAGGGCTCAAAAATTGAAAATTTCCAATTTTTAACACCTGTAACTTAGAAACCTGTACACATTTTACTTCTGTAAGATATAAAAAATAAAGCTACAGTAATATATTTTTACGTGTGTTAAAGGTTTATTTTAGTTGTAAAGGGTTCAAAGTTGCAGCTCTTCAAAATTGCGAAAAAGCCCCATTTTCAGAAGTATATATTTCAGGCTCTGCGTAATAGTTTTGCAAACTAAAACCGCCAGAAGATCGAAAATTTTATTATCTATATAAAACAATATTATGAAATATTTTGTAATTTACTATTTAAATTTACCGTTAAGTGAAAACCACATTTTGCATGAAATTTCTTTTTCCATAACTCCGGCACGCCTTTAGATAGGAACCTGAAATTTTGAGACAAGAAAGAAATTTTAGAATTAGTATAAGTTTCCTCAGAAAATTGTTTGGTACCACCCCCTCTTTAAAAGTTATTACGCCTCAAAAATTGAAAATTTGCTATTTTTAGACACCTGTAAAAATTTTTCTTTGGCAAGACATGAAAATTAAAGGTTCAATAATATATTTTTATATGTGTTAACCGTTTTTCTTAGTTATATAGGATTCCGGACTTACTGCCCCACAAATTCCAAAACAAAACCTATTTTCACATTTTTTTTTGTGACATGAAATTTTCAAATTTTTGTGCAAGTCACAATTCTAAACAGTTTGTATTGAGTTTTGGAAATGTGCACTTTTAAAAACCGTTGGTTTACATTCTACCTTGTTTTTTTTAATTATCGTTTTATAGTTGTAGTTAAAGTACAGATAATAAACTATATACAGCTAGATGTCTCATTCCATAGCTAACAATAATAATTTAGCTAATAATTTAGCTTTGCTCATTCCCATATAAAAAAAAGATACCTATACTTTTTTCTATTAACCGACAGCAAAGATTATACATATATATGTATAGTCTTTGCCGACAGCTACTAAACGACAAAAGCTTTTTCATATAAATAATGAAAACAAATCCAAATTTTTGTATTAAATGACAAGCTTTTCTATATAGCTACACCACCAAATACGTTTAGAATGTATTTCAATATATCTGAATACCTACAAAAAAAAATGTAAATAAAAAATTATTTTAAAAAATCAGAAAACAAAAATTATATACATACGAAACACGTTTTGAAGGGAATTGAATAATTATTTGCCATTGTACAAAAGTAAACTTCTTTATATATATTTCATTTTAAAAACAAAACATGAAAATATAAAACTATGTACATATTTTGGTTCTCTTTTTATTATGCTTTCTCTTGTTTTATTTGTCTATTTATTCACCTTATTTACGAGACATCACTCTGATTTTCAAATTTTATTAATATACGAAATTGTTTCTTTATCCCATACAAGGTAGGAACATAATAAGAAAATAATTGAAAATATTGAATTTACTAAAATATTTCTATAAATTCTAATTTTTTAAAATTATTAGCTATATTATTTAATTTCCAATACACCGGAATTTTTCTAATATTATTTTATATTCAACTATACAAACAAAAAAAAAGCTTGCTTTTAATTTTTATTTTTGTAACCTATTTGTCAGTCTAGCTAGAAATAGAACATCAATTTTTTATATGGTAATGACTGATGAGACATCTGTATATAGTTTATTATCTGTGGTTAAAGTATTTAAAAAGTTTTTTTTTATCATATTATTCAGATTTTGAAAAATGAAATATAATACGAATATTTAAGATGTGATTTGTAAGATTATTTCAGTTTTCACTATTCCAGTTTATCTTTAGTATTTTGGAATAAGTAACTTTAAGCACACGAATTTATTTTAATTATTTTTTTTTTTAACATTAAATAATAAAAAATTATGTCTAAGATAAATTTAAAATTATTGCCTATGAAGACGCATTATTTTTTATTTCATTTTGGTAAAGATTATTTTATTCTTTTTCGTTTTAAATTTTGTATTTTTGTGAAGTCTTGTCCTCGGTGAATTTAATTAAACAACTCAATTAAATAAAGAGGAATACAGGCGTAATGTGGTAGAATTAATACAAGCAATATAATAATAATTGTATATTACTTAAATAATTTTAAAAGATATGCAATGTATAATACAAATTAATTTTTAAATTTTTAATTAATTGAAAGAAAAATTAATATATAAATTAACAACTTTATCTTACATACCAGGATATCTTGCAATAATGTAATATGTAATTGTGGAGCAAGAAACAAGAAAAATATTATATTATGGTATAGTGATAGGTATAAATTATCTTTAAGATTTTTTTAGAAGGACCACATGACTCTTTTGATTTGATCTGTTTTTATTACATTGTTTTTTATTTTTTTTTTATTTTTTTTTATTTTAGAACCAAAGCAAGGTCGTTACAAAAATTCTTAAAGTTAAACTTAAAATTATTATTACACAATACAATGCAAAAAAAAGTACATTATTTTGCTGACTTAAGACTACAAAAAAAATTACAATTTATTTTTAGTTTTTTCTTTTGTTTTCTTTTTTTCTTTTTTTTTAGATACATTTAAAAATTAAAGAAGCTAAGTTAAGCCTTTAGCTTAGTCTTACTATTAAGAAAGTATACAATAATTTCTTTGTACTTCATTAAAATTAAATTAATTATGATAGGTACAATAAAGACAACAGTTATTTTTATTTTATGTATGTAAAATGAGTCAATGCTTTTAATATGGTTTTTTTTTTTTTTTTCTTTTTATCACATAATATTTATGCTAAATTTTTATTACTTAGAGTTTATAAATAGTTAGTTAATTATGTAAAAAACAAAAAAGAAAAACAGAGGAAATATTATTATTAATAAATTATGTCATTTAGAAATAAATTATGTCAATGTTTTACGATTGTTGAAGAATGTTGTGTAATTTAGATTTGTAAGCATTTTTTGAAATTGTGTCACAGAAAAGGTTGTCGAATCGATTAAATAATATGCAACACCTGTTTGTGGGGTTCGTTTTTCCCATATTCAGTTCTATGTGTTGTTTTAATTAAGAATTTGGTATATCTTGTAGGCCTGACATTATTGTTGACTTTGATTTTATCTTTAATAAAATCGACGTTAATCAAGAACTAAATGTTTAAAAGTATATTAAGGCAAAAAATATAATGAAATTCCACCTTTTTTTCCAATAATATTTGTTAACTTTAAATTATGTAATAAAGATTTATTTTTCATCTCTTACATTGACTTATTTTTAAGAAAATTTTCTTTTCTGTTATTTATATGAATTTTCTAGGCTTCTGAGTATGAACCCACGAGTCACTTATTTTCTCTATATATTATGATGTCTTTAAAATCTTATTTCGCATTAGTTATGTGTGTGCTTAGCTAGTTGTCTAAAAATGTTTGGTATTTTTAGGTTTGCTGATCTGTCATTTTTTGTACGTTTTTCATTTATTATTTATAGACTCCCGATGTTTATTATTTTAGAATGATGACCTCAACTCTTATTGAAAATTAGAGTTGATTAATCATACAATTCATGATGAATTATTCAATTGAAAATTTTGTCGAGCATTTTAAATACGTCCAGTTAACCAGTTTGAAATACATAGAAAAGTATGTCATTATAACATTCTGTTATTAAAAATATATTATTATTACATTCTGTTATGTTATTAATTATTATTAATAAGTATGTAATATGTTCTTTATTTTATTATTGGAAGGAACTAAATTCCTAAACTAAATCTTCTATTAGTTTTTATGTTTATCAGATTCATTTTCTCTTAATTGAATAACTCGTAAGCACATATGAGTACATTGATAATAAACTTATTTTGGGAAATTTTTATTTTTGTGTATTATTTTTTTTATATTTTTTTAAAGGAACAGGCTCAATTTTTGCAAATTTATCAATTATTGCACGACAGAAAGGATTTTCTTCAGCTGTTGTAGGACTCTTATTAACTGTTCTTAATATAATTTCAATGATAACGAGACCAGGCTTGGGATGGTTAGCAGATCGTTTTCAAATACATAAATTTATATTTATAACAGTGCAAGGAATAACAGCTATATCATTTTTTGCTGTATATTTTATCCCCTCATTTTCCAGTCAAGTTATAATGAATATTAGTAATAAGACAACAGAAATATATTTTTGTCCAAAGGATCCAATTTGGGATAATTGTTTAGAAAAAAGAATAGAAAATTATGAATCAAAAATTATTAAATGTAACTTGAAATGTAAACTCGATTTATGGATGGAAAAAAATATTTGTAAAGATGATCCTCATTGTATTTCAAATTCACAGCTTTTCGAATATGAAATTTTATTAGATATTGAAACAATTGAAACAAATTCATCATGCTTATTATTGAAAGAATTTAGAAATAATTCGATATTATCAGATTTTTCTGAAGATACACAACTTATTAATAAATTTAATCAAATAAATTGTGATGCTATTTGTGACGATGAATTTTTAAAGAGTACTTTGGCAAATAAGGGAACAATACCTGATAATGAAATTACACAAAAATATGAATTTTGGTTATTCAGTTTCCTACTTTTATTAGGTTATTCAGGTGCGGTTGTTGTAATAAGTATGGCAGATACAATTTGTTTTGAATTACTTGGCGAAAATACTCATATGTATGGAAGACAAAAAATGTTTGATTCTATTGGATCAGGTACTGCAGCTGTAGTTATTGGAACAGCTATTGATATGATCTCAGGTGATTCAGTTTTTAAAGATTATAGAATTGTATATTTCTGTTGTTTAGGAAGTATTGCTTTAAATATGATATGTTCTTTGAAAATAAAGGTATGGTAATAGGTATATTTTATTTTTAAATAAATTAAAGATTAATAATATTATGTTGATCGTTTTAGTTTACTCAACCTGATAAATCAAAAGGTATTTTAAAAGATGTTGGGAATATTTCAAAATCCTTAAAAGTGTTTACATTTTTTATTTGGTTATGTTTTAGCGGAATCTTTTCTGGAGCGATTGAAAACTTTTTATTTTGGCATTTAGAGGATTTAGCCGATAAGATTGGACAAGATAAATGTGAAACAAATAATATTAAAACATTAGAAGGTATTGATTTATTAGTTCAAACTGTTATCGAAATACCAATATTATTTTGGTCTGGATACATTTTAAATAAATTTGGTCACATTAACTGTATGAAATTAATATCAGGAGCATTTGCAGCAAGATTCTTTTATTATTCTATGCTTTCAAATCCATGGTGGGTATTACCAATTGATGTGTTAAATGGTGTAACATATGGCCTATTAAACGCAACAATGGCATCATATGCTAATTTAATAGCATTAACTGGCACAGAAGCAACAATACAAGTATTAAAAAAATTTTAAATTATTGTAAATACAATTTTAGTAATGATTTTGTTAAATTTTCCATTTTAGGGACTTGTTGGTGCTATTTTTGGAGGAGTTGGAGTTTCATTTGGTACTTTTCTAGCTGGTACACTTTTTGATGTAATTGGTGGACATAGTGCGTTTATAGTTTTCAGTACTATTGCAATTGCTGCATGTATAGCTCATATTATAGTGCATTTAGTATTTAAAACTAAATTTTTTTGAGGAAAACCAGAATATATATATGTATTATGAGTTTAGTAAATTAAAAATCGAATAAATTAGTTGATACTGTTAAATTAATTTGTATTCCTATATAAGAAAAGAATATATTAATTTATGGAACAAACATTTATTGAACTTTAAAGATCGATTGTTTCTGTCAAAATGAACAATCTTTTATTGACAACATCTTACTTTCATTTAATGTAAATTTTGGGATTTAATTTAAATTATTGAATTAATACTGATGTATTTATATATGGTTGAAATTTTGATCTGAATTTAATTAAAGTATATGTAATGTAAAACGAAAATTTTGACGAAAACTATTTTTTTTTTACAAAGGATAAACATTATTTATTTATACTAAGGTATTTATTTTATTTATAATTTTTTATTTTATAAAAATAAAATTAAAAATTATTTTCACCAAAGTTTTAATAATTTTTTACCAAAAAATCGCTTGTTTATAAAATTTTTTTATTAATTATTTAGAATGCATTTCGATGCTTATGCGCATCATCATCAGCTGTGACTAAAAGAAAATATATGCAACAGAAATTAACTTAAAAAAATTTTTTTACAACAAATAAAATTAATTTCGTAAAATTTTTAAATGTAAAATTTTTTTTTTAAATTAAATTAAAATTATAATCAAAATTAACACCATTCTGCCTACTTTAAAGGTTATATCTTTGTTGCATTTGGAGATAATATCATTTGCTCTGAGGCTCGTTCGGAAGCTTTCAAAATCCGAACCCAAGGACCAAATCCTCTCAAATTTCAGAGACCTAAATCAAACATGAAAGAACACCACTCTGCCAAAAGTAAAGGTTATATCTTTATTGGTTTTGGAGATAATCTCAGTTGCTCTGGGGCTCGTTCGGAAGCTTCCAAAACCAAACCCATGGACCAAATCCTCTTAAATTTCAGAGACATAAATCAAACACGAAAGAACACCATTGTACAAAATTTAAAGGTTATATATTTGTTGGTTTTGGAGATAATCTCATTTGCTCTGCTGCTCATTCGGAAGCTTCCAAATTCAAACCCCTGGACCAAATCCTCTTAAATTTCAGAGACATAAATCGAACGGGAAGGAACATCATTGTACAAAATTTAAAGGTAATATCTTAGTTGGTTTTGGAGATAATCTCATTTGCTCTGGTGCTCGTTCGGAAGCTTCCAAATCCAAACCCATGGACCAAATCCTCTTAAATTTCATAGACATACATCGAACGGGAAGAAACATCATTGTACAAAATTTAAAGGTTCTATCTTTTTTTGGTTTTGGAGATAATCTCATTTGCTCTGGTGCTCGTTCGGAAGCTTCCAAAACCCAAACCCATGGACCAAATCCTCTTAAATTTCAGAGACATAAATCGAACGGGAAGGAACATCATTGTACAAAATTTAAAGGTTCTATCTTTGTTGGTTTTGGAGATAATCTAGTTTGCTCCGTAATCATTCGGAAACTTCCAGAATCCGAACCCATGGACGGATTTTGTCCAGATTCGAACTTAGCCTTTCTTTCGTAATTAGTAACCTACTATATAAATTTAAATTTATCAAGATAGCTTCATTAGTTTTTGAGTTATCGTGTAAACGGACGGACGGACGGACGGACGGACATCGTTAAATCGACTCAGGAGGTGATCCTGATTCAGAATATATATACATGTCTATATCTAACTCGCTTCCTTTTGGTGGTTACAAACACCATACCAAAGTTAATATACCTTATACTTTAGGTGTAGGGTATAATAATGAAATAATTTCTTCGGTCCCAATTCACTATTCATTATTTTTTCTTTATTTTTGTATATTAATAAGCTTTCCCAGGCGTCAAGTTCTGATTTATTGTTTGTTGTTTTTATTAATTTTAAATTGTTGTTGGAAAAATTAAAATGGTTGTTATTTAAAGTATGTTGTGACTTGTGCTAGAGTTGACTTGCCAGGTCTATTGTATTTAATATGTGATAGGTGTTCTTTGAAACGTTTTGAAATTGCTCTTTTACTTTGTCCTATGTATTTCATTTCACAATCACTACATTTAATTTCATAAATTCCAGATTTTTGGTGTTTTTCAATTTTGTCTTTTGTTTGACCAAGGATATTTTTTAATTTGTAATCATTCCCGCATATTATATCTAATTTATGTTTTTTTAAAATTATTTTTATGTTATCTATTAGTTCTGATGAATATATAAATTTTACTTTTCTTCTTTTAGTTTTTTCGCATTTTTAAATAATATACTTATTCATTCTAGGGGCCTCGGTGGCCTAGTGAGTAAGAACGTATAAAATACGTTGTAAACATCGAGGGAGTGTGGGTTCGAATCCCACACACGTCGTAAGAATTATTCCCCCTTACAACATTTACAGCCACGCCTGAACAGGAAAGGCTGTGTAATTTCCTGTCCACATTTATGTGGCAGAGAAATGCATTAAAAAAAAAAAAAATTATTCACTCTCATATTTCTTGAATTTTTCTATATAAGAATGTCTATATAATATTTGGATTATACCCATTTATCTCTGCAATTTTTTTACAATATTCTTTCTCTTTTATGAAGTTGGCATTGAAAGGGGAAGCTTACACATTCTGTAAACTAAGCTGTGAAAACTAGCCATTTTGTTAGATCTTGTCGAGTATGAATCATTTGTGATGAATCTCAAAGTGTGCGTCGGTTTTCTGTAAATATCTATATTCAATTTGCTATTTTTTCTTTCTACAAGAAAGTCTAAGAAATTAATCTAATTGTTCTTTTCCTATTCCACTGTGAATTTAATTGTTGGATATTGACTATTTATTATTTTTAAAATTTTATCTATATCATTTTTTTTTCTTTATTATTTTGAAAACATCGTCTACGTATCTTATCGAAATCCTTGGAAGTTCCTCGGATTTTTGTAAGGTTGTTTCAAACGTTGCTAGAAAAATGTTTGCAATAAAGCATGATAATACTTTTGTTCCTTGTGTAAGTTCAAACAATTTTTCTCTAAACTGAAACTGATTTTGGTTCATACACAATTTCGTTAAGTTGTAAAAAGATGAAACTATTTCATCACTTAGGTTCGATTCAATTCAAGCCATTTTTTTTTAAACATTCTAGAGCTTCTGTTATAGAAATATTAGGATATAATGGTTCTATATCTTATTTATATCTTTAATTTTTTCAACAAATGCATATGAATTTTCGACATATAGGCCTTCTGTTTGTTTTAGTTTTTTAAATTCAGAAAGTATCCATTTTACCAACTTATATGTTGGTGCTCCAATTGTACTTACTATTGGTCTCATTTTTATTCCTGGTTTATGAAACTTTCTTAAACCATATAATCTTCGAAGAACAGGATTTGATTCAATCAGTTTCCATTTAGGGATATTGAAACTTTTTATTGCTTTTTGTATTTCATCATGTGTTGTTTTTATCATTTTAGTTGGCGGGCTTCTATTGAGCTTCTTATATTTGGAGTCTATTATTTTATTTTTCATTTGTTCTATGTAAACACTTTTATTCATTATAACTAAAGAGTTTCTTTTGTCTGCTTTAGTATAGTAAACGTCTCTATTTTTTAATGATTGAATAATTTGTAAATATGTGTACTTCAAAAATAAATAAAAACTTTTACAGTTTCAATTCCAATTCTATGTCTTTTAATTATTTACTTTTGAAAACTCAATTTGAAAGACCCTGTAGATGTAGTTCAAGCATTTAATATAGTTTGGCACGAAGGTTTCATTTATAAACTAAGAGAAATATTTCCTTTATATATAACCGCATCAAACTTAACTGATAGATTATTTAGAATTAAACAGCATGAAGAGTTTTCTACACTTTGAGAAATCAAAGGATAGATGTGCCTGAAGGTAGCATCCTGAAATCTATATTTCATCTACTTCATACTAATGATGTACCAATATTAGAAAATATAACTGTAGCTAGATTTGCAGGTGCAGATAAATTTCAAAAAGTAAGTTATAAACTTTTTTGATGGACCAAAAAATGTAAAATTAAGTTTGATGAACTTAAATTTGTGCAAATAAATTTTGTACAAATAAAATCGTATAAAATCTACCAGCCTTAAAATCAAATGGGGTAGATAAAACTAAAGAAACAAGACAGAAATTTCTAAGGATGACATTAAATGTCAAGTTATGGTGAAAGAATACGTCAAAAAGAAAAAGTCAAACTATATAGAATCGAATTATAAGAAATGTATTGGCTCCTGTGTCCATAATAAGAGAAATAAATTGAAGTTCTATTTAACGCTTTTCAGAACAAACTACAAGAAAAATAACTGTGTGTATAATTGCTTAAAATTGTATAATGAATTACCAATTGAATTGAAGAATGTAGATAGGATGGTTATTTTTAAAAGTGAAATAAAAAAATACTTGCTAACAAATATTTGACTATATTCTTAGTAGCCAGTAGGTACGTTAAATTATTTAATATACTTACTTATTTAGTAATAATATTTGATTATTTGTTAATTTTTTTTTTAAAGGGAAGGTGGGAAGCATCTAAAGCCATCTAGGGAACTGCACGAAGTTCCTCTAAGGTAATGGGCTTTAACCAACTAAACACCACCACCCTTTTAAACAAAACTTTAGGTTGGGGCCTTTAATACTATACATTTTGTTTGGTTTTCACTATAAGGATGTAGGAAAGATTTCTGGCAAAATTAGGGATTAAGCCTAATATACTTTTTATAGATATTGAGAAAGTCAGAAGGGGAAAAGTAAGACCAAATCAATTTTTGATTTAGCTCGATACTCAAAATGCTTAAGTCCGTTGAGTGTTGCAGAGCTTCACCTTGAAATATCAGATTCGGTATCGAGGTTGGGATTTTTCGCGAGATCAAACAGCATTGAGTTTTTTTGTTGTTAAAATAAACTAGGTTGGTTGCCTTCGCCCCATTTTTGGATTTTTGCTAAATCATTATTTGGCTGACTAATAGTGAAATTTTTAGCTGTTGTGTTAATCACAAGGGTGCTGTCGTCTGCGAAGCTTTGAATTGGATTGGAGGTTATTAAAAGGAGGTCATTAATAAATATTAGGAAGAGTGTAGGGGATAAAACTGATCTCTGCGGGACCCTAGCATTTATTTTATATTTGTCAGATGAATATGCATCGACCACAACACGAATCGTCCGATTCGAAAGGAAATCTCCAATCCATTTAAGAAAAAACCTACCTAGACCTAATGCTTTGCTTTTTGTCAATAAAGCATCGTGCCAAACTCGGTCGAAAGCTTAGGAAAGCAAAGCTATATCTTGAAATTCCCGGTTGCACGACGGACTCTGAACCCGTATTGTCGGTCATGAAGCAAAGCTTTGCTATCCAGGTATATTTGAAAAGCTTCTGGTTGATACTTTTCTCCATTATTTTGGAAAGGACCGAAGTAATAGCAATAGGCCAGTAGTTTGAGGAATCGCTTTTGTCACACTTTTTAAGAATATGAAAAACATGCGCAATTTTCCATTGGGTACGATGCATACCAGAAGTAAAGAAAAGGTAGAAAAGTTTACGTAGAGGTTTTGAAATAGTGGAGGAAGTATTTTTAAGGACCAATGAAGTAATACCATCTGAACCGGCTGATTTGTTTGTATCAAGACTTTTTAAGATTTTATTTTATATTATTAGATAAAAAATTTGTTATAAGATATTATTATTTTTTTTTTGTTTGTATTATTATTATTATTTTTTCGTTTCTCTTTTCTTAATTAATTGAACTATTTAATATATTTTTATTTTTTTTGAAACATTAACAAAATAATATATGTATATATATATTATATTGCCTTGTATATTTAAACAGGCCGGTGTACAGAAAATTTTTTTCCGAACCTTACATTTTCAACTTTAATTTTCAATAATAAAAAAAAATTTTTTCCTATTTTTTTTTTTACTACATTTTTACTTAATAATTTTTTATTTTCCCATTTTCCTCAAATTTTTTTTTGATTATTTAGGTTAGTAGGTAAGTTCGTCAATTAATGACATGTGTTTATTTTGAGTGTAGAATAAATAAAACAAATTAAATTTATTTGCTTATTTTAAAAGTATATTTTAATACCTTTATTTTGAATAAATTTATACAGAAAAAGTTGTGCGTTTATATATACAAAAAATGTTATAAAAAAATGCTAATATTGCATTAACTTATTAAATAAAATTTAGTTTACATTTATACAATAAAATTTTTGACTTACTTTAAATATTTTTAAATAAAATTATTACTTAACAAAAATTGGATTACATAGCAAAATTAATAAGAACAATTAAAAGTAATTTAAAGTAAAAGGTATATTGAAGTAAATTATACTATAAGTAAATGAAATTAGCGCTTTATACTAATTTTAAAAGTAAACATTTTTGTGGCGCCGTGAAATAACGCCATACGTAATAAAGCTATAATGATCTTATTTCGCTTTTGAATGAGAAATAAAGCCATATCGCCAAATTTTTCGCGTTTTGCGTATAATGTAATTTCATTTGTTCAAATAGAAGAAATTTAATTTTTCAAATAAAAATATTTATCAATATTTATCTTGAATTTTTGTTAAATGGCCTCATGTACATACATATTATGGCTATTCTTTCCTCTAGCACTCGCCAAATAATGCCAATAATAATTTGAATGCCAAATATTCTGGAAAAAGCGACAATCCTGATTTTGAATCCAACTCTAAAATCCCTCCTAATTCAGGATCACGCATTTAGATACATAAAAATATTCTAGAAAAAGGGAATACCCTGATTTCGAATCCAACTCTAAAATCCCTCCTAATTCTGAATTTCATATATAGATATATATACATAAATATTCTGTAAAAGGCGTATAAATCTGATTTTGAAACCAACTCTAAAATCCCTCCTCATACACAATCTGACATACAAATATATATAAATATTCTGGAATATAAACGTTTTAATAACAAATAATAATGTTTGTTTTTTAAATATATTTTTATTTTTTTCATTTTATTTAACAATTTTATACATGAGTGAAGCAATTAAATTCTTTTAAAGCTTAATAAGCTGCAAGTTTCTTCTAACTTCGCCAAATTGTATTGACACGTACTTAATTTAAGTTTTTGCAAGTTTCGTCAAATACCTCACCATTTGTCCTTTTTAATTTAATGTTTTCACAAATGGCTATTATTTATTAATTCCAATCGCTCAATGAAGTTATCTTGCGGTTGACGGTTATAGTTTAAATAACTTGTATTTTGAGTTTTAACATCAACAGCAATATTTACTGGACATTTTTCTAAATAACATACATAATATTTTGTAAATGTTTTTGTATATTTATATACTTATAAATATGTTTCTCTTCAGGTATTAGTAGTAATTTGCTATTTTTCCTTAAACCTGCTATCAATTCATATTTTAATATTTGATTCCCATCAACCATCTTCACTTTCAATTTATAAAATTTTTTTAGTTTCACTAATATATTTAATAATTATTTTGTAATGTTTTAACTTACTCCAAACAAATTTAAAATCAAACTGAGATAATAAATTAAATAACAATTTTTATTATGTTCCAAAAATAAATTTCTCTTTGGAACTAGTTTTAATGCATTATATTTATCATTTATAACTGCACTTATTTATCAATTTCCATTTTTTTATACCGTTTGTAGCACCTCGAAATCAGCGAGCTAGATATACCTTCAAAGGTATGGATCGGATCAGAAAAAAATTCTAAGACTTTTGAGCCATGTCCGTCCGTCAGCACGCTAACTCAAAAACTAAGAAAGCTAGAATCTTGAAATTTACACAAAATATTCTAGGAGTAATTTGTAGGTTCCCTATTTTTTTTGGTTGAGTTTGGACCAAAACTTAGGGTAGCTCTCGAACACCTAACTTTTAGATCCCCATATTTTTTTTGAAATAGAGCTATGAAATTTTAACCGCTGATAGATCTCACAAAAATATTAATTTTATTTTTAATAACTTTTTTTTGTAGCCCCACCCGTTACGGAGCTACAGCTCCCCAAAGGTTCAAAAAAGCTCTATATTTAAATTGTTATAGCACAAGTTGTATAAAGTAAATCTTCATTTTGAAAACGCCAAACGATTACTACTTTTATTAGCTTTAAAAGTGTGTATACAATAAATATATATTTGTGGCATACGGTGTCTTAATTTATTGTTATGCGAAACTCAAAAAAATCCTTTTTTGCAAAATCTATTAACCCTTCTATCTTCTAAACGGTTTAAGTTGGAAACTTGAAATTTTGACAGAAGTTAGATCTTTCAAAATAAGTATGAGTCATTTCAGAAATTTTTTTTGTATCACCCCCCATTTAGGAGCTGTAAGGGGTCAAAAACTGAAAATTTCCTATTTTTAAACACCTGTAACTTGAACACCTGTTAAAATTTTTTTGAAGTAATACACAGAAATTAAAGCTTCAACATTATACTCTTATTTCTGTTAACAACTTTTTTTAATAATATAGCGTTACCTTATAATTGACGAAAGTGTTGCTTGATTTTTTCAAATTTTCTAACAAATTTCTTCAACAAATTTTTTGCATTTGTTTTACTCGATAATTTGAAATTGTTGAGGATATAATGCGTAGTACAAAAAAATGTAAATAAATAAACAACATAACGGTTGCTTGAAGAATTTTTATTTACTTATATGATATTGATATATATACATACTTATATAATATCATGTTGATTTACATATCGTATATGTCACTAGTGAATGAATGATAAGAGTATATATGTATATTATATAGCGCCGTATTTACATACATAAATGTATTTTATTGTACTTATAAGAAATTATTCTGTCAATGGAATATTTAAATATAATATAATATAATATTTAAAATTATATTTACTATTTTGTACTAAGTAAATTTAATATACATTTACCGCTTAGTATTAAATGGTACTATAAAATATTTGAAAACGTTTTGGATTGATAATCGTTATGTGGAAGGTTAGAATCTGCTTTTGAAGAATGTACATATATACATATAGTTTGAATATATGTACAACCCATAGTTCTAGAAATTATAAAATTCACCCAAATTATTTTAAAATACTAAAATATTAAAAAAATAATATTGTGTAAGCAGAGTGACAGGCTGTGAACATACTAACGGTTCGTACGGGTATCTAAGAGTTGACAAACTTGACTGTATTCTTCCTCGTTTTTCACTTCCTTTACAATAAAATTAAAATTTGTATCAATTTTATTATGTCGCTTTTTTTCGTAAAATTTTAGAAAACGATATGGTTTTATTTTGAATTTGAATGGAAAATAAAGCCATACGCGGAAAAATGTGCTGTATGGCTTTATTTCTCATTCAAAAGCGAAATAAAACCATTATAGCTTTATTGCGTATGGCGTTATAGCACTGCAGCCATTTTTGTTGCGTGAACAGCAAGTGCTTTAATTTGTTATATTATTTTTTTTATCCTGTAAAAAGAGTTTTTCAGGTATCGATACGTTGTTAAAAAAAAAAATTTTAATCTAAAATGCCAATTAAATGTGTTGTAGAAGGTTGTTGGAATTTGTTTTTATTACCAAATTCCAACTACCAATATTTTTTATGGAATTTTTTTTCAGTTTTTCCAAATATATTTTGTTTTTTATATTATATAGTCCAGATATAAATATCTGCCAATATTTTTAGGGCCCTTTTGCCTTAAAGCATGTCGGCCATCTCGGTACAAGTATTCAATTATAATTATATTTAATATTTTGTTACATTATTTTATTATTTTAAAAATATTAATGAAAGAATTTGAACCATGGATTCGTATTTTGGAAGCTTCCGAACGAGCCCCAGACCAAACGAGATTATATCCAAAATCAACAAAGATAAAACATTTAAATTTTTTACAATGATGTTCCTTCCCGTTTGATTTATGTCTCTGAAATTTGAGAGGATTTGGTCCTTGGGTTTGGATTTTGCAAGCTTCCGAACAAGCCTCAGAGCAAATGATATTATCTCCAAAAGCAACAAAGATATAACCTTTAAATTAGGCAGAATGGTGTTCCTTCATGTTTGATTTATGTTTCTGAAATTTGTGAGGATTTGGTCCATGGGTTCAAATCTTGGAAGCTTCCGGACGAGCCCCAGAGCAAACGAGTATATCTCCACAACCAACAAAGATAGAACTTTTATTTTTAGTACAAAGGTGTTCTGTTATGTTTCCTTTTCTGTAAAATTGGAAACTGACATTTGAAAGAATTTGAACCATGGGTTCGTATTTTGGAAACTTCCGGACGAGCACAAGAGCAACGAGCATATCTCCAAAACCAACAAAAGTAGAACCTTTAAATTTAGTACAATGGTGTTCTGGCATGTTTTCTTTATGTTCCTGAGATGGATTCGATGAATTGGAGTGGCAATTCGGGTACCTGACACACACCTCCCAAGGACTAATAATCTTCAAAATTAATAAAGATAGAAACTTAAAATTTTTTACAAAGGTGCCAAGAGGATGCCTCTTTTACGTTCCTGAAATTGGAGTTGAATAAGACAGAAAAGGGAAGAAGTTCAAGCAGCTGCCAAAAAAACTTGTGGATTTTTAATTTAATTCGAATTATTCAGGTGTAGGGTATTAATAAGTCGGTTGTATCGAATTAATTATGTTACGTTTACTTGTTTTTTGTATTATTTATGTACAAACTTAAATATTTTTTGTTTCGTAAAATATGAATTTTTTTTGTTACTAATAAATAATCAATGAATTAAATTTTTCTTTTTTTTATTATTTTATATAAAAGCAAAAACCAAAAAAACAATCATGTTTTTTTATTGTTCTACCCGTTTTGAATTTTTATTTTTTTCAGTGTGCCAATAGACAAACTTTACCTTATAAACAAAAAATTTTTGAAAAACTAATTACAAAAATAAATAAAATTTTTTTAGTTTTCAATTCAAATAAAACTTAAAAGGAAAGCATGAAATAGTAACATTTTTCTTGTAATCTTTTTTAATTTTTTAAAATTATGAACGACAAAGTTAAAATGCGGTGGCTCTAGATATTTATATAGATTAAATTCTGCTCTTCTTCTGATTATAGTAAATATTTATACAGACATTTTTTCTCTAAAAACTTTTATCATAATCACTATTATTGAAATTGTAAGCTGTCCTTTAACATATTATTGTCATTTAATCTATTTCGTATAATATTTTAATTTTAAATATAATTTGAATAACACTTGTCAGACACCATATATCAGTGTATATAATACATGGATATGTGTGGTGCAAATGGAAATGATAATTAAATTTACATTCTGTACCTAAATAAAACCAGATAAAACTTTATAGAATAGTCAATAGCACAGACACATCTATTATATATAGCAAAAAGTGTGTTTGTTTGGTTGTTACTTATGAATTCCTACACCGTGTACCCGATTGTAATCAATTTTTGTAGCAATGTTGCTCTGAACGTGGAAGGTGCCGTCTTTTATTTTGTTTTCGATCCGGCAACCTATTCCGGCATTAGTTCCCTTTAAACATTTTTCGTTGCCCTAACTATGCTATTCCACTGATTGAGTTCAAACTTTGTAGAAATATAATTCCCTACGAAAGAGCTTTGCTGAATTGATAAGGTGAGAAATATTTAACCCTTTCTTCTTTGCGCATCGTGTCCGATTTTGCAGAGTGCTTAAAATGACCTTAATTTTCGAAAATTTTCGTTAACCCAATTCGGCGCTACAACTTTTTAATTTCATCATGATCATGTGTATACTGTTCGACCGGCTGAATTCAAATTTGTGAAAACGCAGTTGCCTACAAAAGGAGTTCTGGATTAATAAGGCCAGGATACTTTAACCCATTTTGGCGCGCGGATCTGTCAAACAATCTTTCCGAATCGTGTAC
Organism: Poecilobothrus nobilitatus; assembly: GCA_947095535.1. Taxonomy (NCBI): domain Eukaryota; kingdom Metazoa; phylum Arthropoda; class Insecta; order Diptera; family Dolichopodidae; genus Poecilobothrus; species Poecilobothrus nobilitatus. The sequence goes on along the minus strand of OX352772.1, from coordinate 318,388,156 downwards.
AATTTTTCAGGAGATTTTAATGACTTTAAAAACAAGTTTGAAAAATGTATGGGAAGTTCTTTTTATCCGTTCCGGTGCTATATACTATTTAAAGAAATTTTTGTTTTTTCATATTATGTCTGAACTGTTCGATCAATGGAATTAAAATTTTTTAAAAACATAATTTATTAGCGAAGAAGCTGCATGGATTAACTTGGTTACGGCACATCGATCTTTCAGAAAAAATTTCTATCCGAACAGAGTCCAATTTTAAGAGTGCTTAATGTGTTTAAAAAAAAAGTTTAACAATTTTGTGACGTTACACATCTAGAGAACAAATTTGTTGATACAACTGAAATAATTGCCTAAGTGATTTTTCTGTCACAGCAAAAGTTTATTAATTTTTCGTAGTAATTTAACATAACAATTGCAGTGAATTCTTTTAATAATTCTGATAAATGGAGATACGTTGCAGTTATAAAGTGTTTCAACGATATCATATCTTATTCGGACAATACATAATATTTATTGGAGCAACAGAAATTTCGTAGCAGAAAATCTTGTACCTTTTTGCACAATATACAAAGTCAGTTGCTGCAATAGAAGTTTAATTACTCTTAAAAACTATATTAATTGTCATGATTGCTTTTTATTTTCCTGCAACAGAACTAAATTCTTTTTCCCCTCATTCAATAAATAAAATCTTTTTCTATAATAGAAATTTAATTGGGCTTACGTTCTATATTAATTGACACTATTGTTTTTCTTTTCTTTTTAAACAGATTTATATAATTGTAGTGATCACTCTTATTGCTAGTACTTATAGTAATTACCAAAAGACAGCTAAATAGTAACTAAAAGAAAAACTTCAACTTAGAGTTGAAATCCTATTCTGGGTAAAAGTTTTCTTTTACAACAATAATTAGTCGACTATCAGCAGTTACCATAGTACTTTAAGTAAAGAAAGTATAGGAATCATTTTTATCCTATTTATTATTAGAAAAAACATAATTCGTTTCAAATTTGTTTTATTTACCATTTATTTCTCATCTCATTTTCTTTAATATTAATCTCATAATTTTTATATCTTCCTCCATTATATTTATAAATACACCACTAATTTTATTAATTGTATTTATATTTTTATTTATTTTTTTTATACTTAATTAAAAATAAGTGGAAAGTATTTAAAAAAGCATACTCTTCATTGAAGCAAGTAAAATTAGATTATAAAACTACGAGAAATTTTAGTCGTTGAAGAATCGCTGCAATAGACGTTTTGTTGGTACAATAGGTTTCTGTTGGTACAATGGAATCGTTAAGTCCTTTGATTGTTGCTATGGTACAATGGAATCGTGAAGTCCTTTGATTGCTGCTATGAAATTCTTATTGTACGTACAGTTTTTCTGTAACCACGACAGAATTATTTTTTCAACATCATTGTGGGTACAGAACCAGTTGCTGTTTATGCAATCAAACTTTAAAATAGTTGCTGCGACAATATGAAACGGGTGATAAATAATGCCACAATAGAATTTGTGCGATTTGTGCAATGTACTTTCTATTGCAACAATAAAAATAAGCAGAAAAATTATCAGTATTGAAATTTTTTACTATTACAACAAATAGAATGTTATTGTCGCGAAGTCTAGTAAAAATCTTTATTTTCTCAGTGCATTAACCCGTTCTAGCGCTACGTCATTTTAAAGAAATGTTCATCTTTTCATCATCAAATCTATACTGTGCGAGTAAACCGAGTTAATTTATATCATAATAGTTTATATCGTAGTCGATATTGTATAATACATATAAAAATAATTAGTAAATAAATAGTAGTAATTATTGTGTCATTGTGCCATACAATATTGTAGAATAAATACTTCCGAGTAACGATCTAGCATTTCTAATAATATTATTAGTTTTCATAATGTCCACCATTTGATTTAGATTCTGAACATATTGTGTATAATATTTATTTATTTATTTATTACTCATTTATTTTTTGCAAATTAAGAAAAATATTCTAATAAAAATTTAAATAAAAATTTTAAATTAATTTATGTTTATATAAGTTACATCCCTTCTAATTTTAAAAATTAAAATGATACAATGACATATAGAAAATATAAAAATTAATAATATATCAAAGTTAAACGTGTTTAAGTTTGTAAAATTAAGTATTTATTAAAAATGTTAAAACAATAAATAAAATGAAGATTATATATATTTGATGAAACAAAAAAAAAGTAAAGAAGTAAAAAAAATAAAACTTTTCAAATTCATATAAATGTTATTTTAATAATTAATTAAATTAAATTTTTATAAAAATATAAACAATTATAATTCATAATTAAAAATGAATAAAATAATATTTGCGTTCTTCCTTTTAAAGAGTAAATTACACTTTTCTATTCGGAAAATCGCAACGCAACTATACTAAGCCTTGACAAAAAATAGATAGGATTAAATGCGGTTATTTGAAATTTAAACTAACGCTTCATTTACTAACTGCTATCAACTATTCTCAAATACTCTTTTCGTGTAAAAGGAACGGAAACAATTAACAGATTGATTGTCAAATTAATTATAATTTATAATGTCAAAAAGAATTTAAAAATTAATTCTTTTCATTCCTATTTAAATTAATTTGAGAAAATGTTTATTTACCTTTAAAAAAATCTTAAATTATAAGAGAATATTAAAAAACTATCTTTACTTTGAGTTCATCTTTTATAATACTTTCCCTTTATTAATTTTTATAAAATTTAATAACAATATTTTTGTCTCTCCTTACGGGTTTTTTTTTTTTTTTAATTGCATATACATACATACATATATGTTATTTATAATATTCTCTTAATTTTAAAAACATATATAAAGATAAATTATTTATTGTTAATTGTAATAAGTAATAATTATTTACCATAAATTAATTTTAACTTAGGTAAATTAATTTATTATTCTCTTTTTAACAGCTTTAACATAAACTTTTTTATACACATGTTATTATTATTTTGTATATCGTTACAAATCTAGCGCTAGTTTTACTTGTTCCGATTTTTTTTTTTTTAATTATCGTTTTATAGAAAGTATTTAAAAAGTTTTTTTTTTTATCATATTATTCAGATTTTGAAAAATGAAATATGATAAGAATATTTAAGATGTGATTTTTAAGATTTTTTCAGTTTTCATTATTCAAGTTTATCTTTAGTAGTTTGGAATAAGTAACATTAAGCACAAGAATTTATTTTAATTAATTATTTTTTTTTTTTTTTTTTAACATTAAATAATAAAATAATGTTCAAGATAAATTTAAAATTATTGCCTATGAAGGCGCATTATTTTTTATTTCATTTAGGTAAAGATAATTTTAGTTCTTTTTGAATTCGTTTTGATTTTTTTTTTTTTTTTTTTGTGATATATAAAATAAATACAATACAAAAAAATTTTTTTTTAATAAATTAAATTTTAGTTTTTTAATCATCGGTAAATTTAATTAAACCAAGTGTGATCCATTTAATTAATAAATTTATATACTCGCGTAAATGTTACTTAAATGATATCAAAGACAATGATATTATATATACGAGTATGTATACCTATTTGGATAATTAAAATTTCCGTAAAAAGTTATTAATCATTTTTTTGTATCATTGGTATTTTTTTTTTTAAATACCAGTTCTTTAGATTTTCTTATTGAAAAGCTTACATTTGCGTGTGTTTTAATCGTTATTATGTAAATTAAAATATAAACTGGATGCAATTTATAATAAACAATGTTAATATTGTCAGTTTAAAATTAATAGATATATTTATAGTACCTACCTAAATATTAAATTGAAAATTGGTTTACTGGAAATTTAATTACAATTTAAAAATTACATTTTTTTGGAATTTTTATTAATAATGTGTTTGATTTGTTGTTTTAAACAATTTATTTAAGAGATAAATTATTTTTGATTTTTATAAAACTAAAAAAATAAAAATGTAAATTTATTCTTTGTTAATAGATTTTATGTCCAAATTAATATAAGCAGAGTTTCAAAACAAAAAAAAAAAAAAAAAAAATATTTAAATGGTGGTTAATCATAATAAGTTTTATTTAACATAATATATACGAGTATATGTACGTAAAAGAAAATATTAACTATTTAATGATTTTACACTTCAATATTGAATACAGATTTAAACGCTTTTTAATTACAGACTTTCTTGATATCATTTAATACCATAATTAATTAAAATAATTAGAATTAAAATGATATTAATTATATTTTAAATTTTCTTATTTAAAATTATTGACAATTAAAAATTTATCATAAAACCAGTTCAAATATAAATAAATTAATTTATAAATAAATATTATGCATATGTTAATGTGGTGTAATTAATACAAACAATGTAATAATAATTGCATATTAATTAATGAATTTTAAAAAGATGTATACTTAATATATTCAATGTATAATACAAATTAATTTTTAAATTTTTAATTAATTAATTGAAAGAAAAATTAATAAATATATTAATAACTTTATCTTACATACTAGAATGTCTTCCAATAATGTAATACGTGATAGTGAAGCCAGAAACAAGAAAAAAATTAAACTTTAGTATAGTGAGTGGTATAGAAATTATCTTTAAAGAAAAAGCACGTGACTCTTTAGTTATTACATTGATAACGAACTAAACGTTGAAAAGTATTAAGGCAAAACCAAATATGTATAATAAAATTAATTAAGATTTAAGTTACATCTTTTATATTGTTTTCTTTATTTTTGGTTTATTTCCCTGTCACATAAATGTGACAAGAAAATTACACAGCCATTCCTTTTCGGGCGTGGCTATAAATGTCGTAAGGGGAAGTTATTTTTACCATATGTGTGGGATTCTAATCCACACTCCCTTGGTATTTACAGCATATTTTATACACTTTTATCCATTAGGCCACTGAGACCTGTTATATTGAATTATTTTAAAGAAAATTTTCTTTTCTGTTATTTATAAAAACTCTTTAGGCTATTACGCATAAACCCGTTAAATATAGAACTTTTTTTTTTATCATATTCCATGAAATATAATCTTTTTCTGCATTTATCAATTAACAAATCGAGTTATTCTTTTATTAATAAAATTTCACCATATCTTAGTTTTGATCCAAAACCCTTTTATTTTAGTTACATTATAAATATTTAGAACTATATTTGGTAGTGAGGCACTTATTTTGTCCATGTAAATATGGACATACCATATATAATTTTCAAATCCTATTCCATATTGGTTGTGTGTTATTACAGCGTGGTGTCTAAATTTTTGATACTTTGGGCTGTACCGTTCTGGCATTTTTGTTCGTTTCCACTTTATTATTTATATGATCCTCGATGTTTTCTATATTAGAATGACAAGCTCAACTCTCATTAGAGTGTTTACACCATCTTATGTGGTTTTAAATTAAAAATTTTGTTCAACATTTTAAATATGTCCCGTTTAAATTATATTTATCAGATTAATTTTGCACATTTTTATATTTATGTGTTTTTATATTTTTTTAAAGGAACAGCCCCAATTTTTGCAAATTTAGCAATTATTGCACGACAAAAAGGATATTCTTCAGCTGTTGTGGGACTCTTATTAACTGCTCTTAATGTCATTTCGATGGTAACCAGACCAAGTTTAGGATGGTTAGCAGATCGTTTTCAAATGCATAAATTTATATTTATAACAGTGCAAGGAATAACAGCTATATCATTTTTTGCTGTATATTTTATCCCATCATTTTCCAGTCAAGTTATAATGAATATTAGTAATAAGACAACAGAAATATATTTTTGTCCAAAGGATCCAATTTGGGATAATTGTTTAGAAAAAAGAATAGAAAATTATGAATCAAAAATTATTAAATGTAACTTGAAATGTAAACTCGGTTTATGGATGGAAAAATATATTTGTAAGGATGATCCTGATTGTATTTCAAATTCAGAGCTTTTCGAATACGAAATTTTATTAGATATTGAAACAATGGAAAAAAATTCATCATGTTTATTATTAAAAGAATTTAGAAATGATTCGATGTTATTAGATTTGTCTGAATATACACAATTTTTTAGTAAATTAGATCAAATAAATTGTGATGCTATTTGTGACGATGAATTTTTAAAGAGTACTTTGGCAAATAAAGGAACAATACCTGATAATGAAATTACACAAAAATATGAATTTTGGTTATTCAGTTTGCTGCTTTTGTTAGGTTATGCAAGCGGGGTTGTTGTAATAAGTATGGCAGATACAATTTGTTTTGAATTACTTGGCGAAGATACTCATATGTATGGAAGACAAAAAATGTTTGATTCTATTGGATCAGGTACTGCAGCTTTAGTCATTGGAACAGCTATTGATATGATGTCAGGTGATGCAGTTTTTAAAGATTATAAAATTGTATATTTCTTTTGTTTAGGTACTATTGGAATAAATATGATGTGTTCTATGAAACTAAAGGTATTTTAAATATTATTTTATTTCTTTTATTTTAAACTGAAGTTAATAATATTATGTTGACCGTAATAAAAAATATTATGTTGACCATTTCAGTTTACTCAACCTGATAAATCAAAAAGTATTTTAAAAGATGTTGGAAAAATTTCGAAATCTTTAAAAGTGTGTACATTTTTCATTTGGTTATGTTTTGGCGGAATATTTTCTGGAGTAATTTGGAATTTTTTATTTTGGCATTTAGAGGAATTAACAGATAAAATTGGGCAAGATAAATGTGAAACAAATCATATTAAAACATTAGAAGGTATTGATTTAGTAGTTCAAACTGTTATCGGTGAAATACCAGTATTATTTTGGTCTGGATACATTTTAAATAAATTTGGTCACATTAATTGTATGAAATTAATATCAGGAGCATTTGCAGCAAGATTCTTTTATTATTCTATGCTTTCAAATCCATGGTGGGTATTACCAATTGATGTATTAAATGGTGTAACATATGGCTTATTAAATGCAACAATGGCATCATATGCTAATTTAATAGCATTGACTGGCACAGAAGCAACAATACAAGTATTAAAATTTTTTTTAAATTATTGTAAATACAATTTTTATTAATGATTTTGTGAAATTTTCCATTTTAGGGACTTGTTGGTGCTATTTTTGGAGGAGTTGGAGTTTCATTTGGCACTTTTCTAGCTGGTACACTTTTTGATGTAATTGGTGGACATAGTGCGTTTATAGTTTTCAGTACTATTGCAATTACTGCATGTATAGCTCATATTATAGTGCATTTAGTATTTAAAACTAAATTTTTTTAAAGAAAACCGTAATATGTATATGTATAATGAGTTCACTAGACAGTAAATTAAAAAGAAAATATAATAGTAGGTACTGTTAAATTAATAAACTTACATATATAAGAAAAGAATATATTAATTTATGGATCAAACATTTATTGCATTTATTTTTACATTTTTGCTCTATCTTAGTGTTGAAGATCGATTGCTTCGTGTCAAAATTAACAAGCGTTTATTAATAAAATCTTGCTTTGATTTAATATAAATTTTGAGATATTGTTAAAAAAGTGGTTTTAGTTACAAAAATTAGTCACTGTTTATTGAATAAATATATACATATATATTTTTAAAAACTAAATTTTACGTTCTTATCTTTTTGATATACTCGTAATACCAAGAATATGGTTTAAATTTTGATCTGAATTGTAAATCAAAGTAATATGTAATGCAAAACGAAAATCTTAACAAAAACGAATTTTTTTTTAAAAGAACTAAGATGAACTATTTAGATTTTATTTTAAAAAGTAGAAAAATTTTTAACACATATTAATTTATAATTTTTTACCCACCACCATGTATAAGGTAGGTATTGTTTTCACACTAAAAATTTGTTCTCAAGATTTTTGGCAAATAGGCACTAATCCGGCGCCGGCGTAGAAAGCTGTACATTTTTTTAGCGTGATGTCTGCCTAGGTGTGTGAGTGTGTGTGTTTGTGGGCATGTGTATAAAGGAGCATAAAGGACGCAGCGGAATTTATATTTCAGATTTTGTCTTGGATTGGTATGCTTTTGGAGACAACCGCAAGTTATATGAACAAACTTTTTTCCTTAAAATAAAAATTTGTATAAAAAATTATATACCTATGCATAATATATTCTCTTGTTAATGACGCAAAATTCACAAATTGTTGATTGGCATAAAATTTTTGTTATAGTACATTCAATATTAATGTAAATATGTATTATTACACATAAAAATTTATATTTGCTTTGTGCCTAATGTGTATTTATACATACATATATTAAATAAATTTTTGTTTACACTGTTTTACTTTTAATATTTTTGATATGTATGGATGTACATTTGTAAGAATCTACATATTTTTACGATTAATTCATTGTCTATATCAGTCTTTCACACTTTCCCAAAAGGTGGGTCGAGACTCACTGGTGAGTGGTGGGTCCTACACATACTAAACCTGGGTCCCCAAAATAAAAAATTTATTTACAAAAATAAAAAACAAATTTTAATATTAAAACTAAATTCGCTCTAAATAAATTTTTATAAAATTTTATAAAAAAAAAACATTAGATACATCGAATTTTTTCACATTTTTTGTTCTCAGGAATTTAGGCGAAAGCCTTAATAATGTTTTGACTCATGCTATTAAAATAGTAAATTTTATTAAAAGTAAACCATTACGATCACGTTTATTTTAAAAACTCTGCGAAGATATGGGAAGTTTTACATGAATGTCTCCTTCTGCACACAGAAGTTCGCTGGTTGTCAAGAGGCAAAGTCCTCACTTCGTCTCCAATTAACAAATATCAAAATTGATATCGAAGGTGTTATCAACAAAAATAGAAAATAAGTACATTCATCTCATACATCACACTTCAATAAAATAAATACATATATTGAAAACATATTACAATTTATTGTTATTAACATGAATGTGTTTAAAATAAATATGGTATACATATTTAAAAATTATCTATTTTCTACATTTTTATTCTTATTGTCTTCCACCCAGGTGGATCGCGGAATTTATCGGTTTAAATAGTGAATCTCGGATTGTAAGCGCCTATATTATTGTTATTGAATCAAAGCAATTTTGTTAAATTATTAGAAGTCATTTTGCTTTGATATAAATTATAAAATTTGTAAAAACTTTAAAAAATATATGGAATTTTGCATTATGCTTTTCGTGTAATAGTGGTCGGTTCTGTGGTGAAGATCACTGATTTTTTTTTGTTATAATTAAATAAAAAAATATTTTTTTTTATGTATAGTTTTAGGAATTTTATAAGTTTGTTTAAAATTTAATTATTTATTATTATTTACCTAAGCTTTAATTACTTTTCCTTTTCTTATATTTTAAAGATAATATAATCATAACAAATCTCTACACGATTATACTTACGACATACTTTTACAGTGAATATAATATTTTAAAACGATCATAAAATAAATACGTAAATTGAATTTTGATTGATAAAGAAGTATGTATGTATATACTAAAATATATATTTAATTTCCCTTTGTATATTTTAATGTAAAATTTGGTAGTTCCAATAATTATATTTTACATTTTATATATATTTTAATAAATATCCAAATATTCATTTTAATCGTTTTGATAACTTATAATATTGTAAAGTATATGTAGATAAAAACAAGGCAGGATATATAAACCAACGGTTTTTAAAAGCGTACATTTCCAAACTTTCACTAATTCTAACAGTTTTTTCTTACCTCAAAATTTCAAGTTCCTATCTAAAAGCGTGCCGGAGTTATGAAAAAAGAAAAATCATGCAAAATTTGGTTTTAACGGTAAATTTAAATAGAAAATTACAAAATATTGCATAATTTTGATATTGTTTTATAGAGGTAAAAAAATTTTCGGTCTTCTATCGTTTTTAGATTATAAAACTACCACGCAAAACCTGAGATATACACTTTTGAAAATAGGACCGTTTTTCAATTTTGAAAGGCTGTAACTCTGCAACGCTATACAACTAAAAGAAACCGTTAACATACGTAAAAATTTATTATTGGAGTTCTTATAAGAATTCTTATTCTTATGTCTTGCCGAAGAAAAATGTGTACAGGTGCCAAGTTACAGATGTTTAAAAATAGTAAATTTTCAATTTTTGAGCCCTAATAGTTCATAAACAGGGGGTGTTCGAAAAAAAAACTTCATACTAATTCTAAAAGTTCTTTCTTTACCTAAAAATTTTGTACGGGAGTTACGAGGGAAGAAATATCATGCAAAATTTCGTTTTCACATAACGGTAAATTTATATACTAAATTTAAAAAATTTGTATAATTTTGATTTTGTTTTATAAAGGTAAAAAAAGTCCTGTCGAATGAAAATTTTAAATCGAAAAAATGTTAAGCAGATTCTGAGATATACACATTTAAAAATGGGGCTTTTTCAAAGTTTGAGGGGCTGGATTCACATGAAAAAGTTGTTCTACAACATTAAGTTTTTATGAAATCTAAATTATTCCCATAATTAAAATTTTTTTCTTTTTTTTTTAACGGTGTAGAAGTTTTGAAAACAGACAGACAGAGTGAAATTAATAGGCAAATTTTTTCATAATTTTTTTTTGGAAATGTGTTAAAAAAGATCTACTGTTATTAATGATTATAATTCAAAAATGTTATTTATTTTTTCTTTTATCTATTTTGAAAAACTTATGTTTAAAAAGCTTAGACAAATCTTATATCTATAGTTAAAAAAAATATCAGTAGCTAAAAGATTACGTTTCATTATATATTTTAAAATAAATTTTACAGTGAAATTGTTTGTCTTTGTTATTTTTATTAATTTCCGTTTATTTTATTTCTATCATTCAGAATGTTAAAAAATATGTTTTCTTCAATTAATATGGTACTATTACCAATGAAAGTTCATTATTTTCTATTTAATTTAGGTAAGAAAGTATTTACATAATATTATACATATATATATATATAATATAATGATTATGTATGTATTTTGGAAAATATATTTTGTGTAAAGATTTAACATATTATATTTATATTGTGCAATGAAAAGATTATTTTACCAATATAAGAATACAATATACCAATTTTAGTTTCCAGATTTGATTTGGATTTCAGTTATAAATAAAACTATTTCTCATTATACTATTACCATTTTTTTTATATACATATATAATTATGTAGTTTACATTAATTAGTTCGCTATAAATTTTATTAATATATACTTTCCTTATTAAAATGTATAATAAATTATAATAAAATGTAAAATGCATAAAATATAAAGTCAGTTTAAATATTTAAGCTATTTATCAATTAAGCATGTCAATTTATAGTGTAATTGGTTCATAACTTTTAGTGTAAATTATGATAACTATTTTTATACCGTTTCTTTTTATCGAAAGTTGAATCTATAGCACGCTATATTAATTTTGAATTCAATTATTTTTTTTATAAAAAACTTCTTATTCTTTTTAGAAAATTTGCATTTGCACTAAAAATTTGCATTGCATTGCAATTTGAATCAGTGGATAGGCCTACCCACTATAAAGCTGCTACTTCTTATACCTTAAGTTTTGCTTAATATATTTACAATATGGAAACTTTTAAAAGCTTTTAATATATTTACAATCTAAAAACTTTTAAAAGCTTTAATAAAATCATAGAACAATTATACAAGTTTTTGCAATTAATATTAAAATTTGCCATTATGTGATACCAAAATTTTACAACATTTTAGCTACTCCAGTGTGTGTATCTATAGAATGTTATAAGTCAAAATTTTTAAGTTTTAAAGAATGATCATCTTTTAAGATAAGCGCAGTCAGAAAATATGTTTATGTACCTATCCCCCTGTATAAGAGCTATAACTAGGGGTCAAAAATTTAAAATTTACAATTTTTACACATCTCATTCAACATCATATTTTTCCATATTATGCTAACGGCATTTCTTCATTATAGCTCTTTTTTAAAATTATATATTTATTATAGTTTTTTTACAATTTTTTCTTATGTGTTAAGTAAATTATTAATTATTATAAGAAATTAAGAAAAAAATTACATATTTTGAAGTATAGTAAAAGTAGTTTTTGTCGTTTAATTTTTTTTTTTTGAAAATGTACGCTTTTAAAAACCTTTGATTTTACATATTGTCTAGTTTTTCTTAGACTTAGACATCAACATCATTGTTCTTCTGTAAAAATTTTAGATTAAGTTTCTATACAACCATATATCGGCTATAAAGCTCGTAATCGTAACTTACTCCTTAACAGCAAATAATTTTAAAATCTATTATATTTCTATTTCTTTAAAGGTACTGCACCTATTCTTTCAAATATATCAATTATAGCTCGACAAAATGGATTCTCCTCTGCTATTGTTGGTACATTTTTTACTGTTCTTTTTATAGTATCAACAATAGCGAAGCCATTTTATGGGTGGCTTGCAGATCGTTTTAAAATGCATAAGTTGATTTTTATCATTATGCAAGTAGTAACGGGAATATCTTATTTTTCCATTTATTTTATTCCATCAATATCAAATCAAGTGATTGTAAGCAGTAATATTGAAAATACAACAATTTTATTTTGCCCAAAAAATCCTATTTGGGACAAATGTATAGAAGAAAAAATAAAAAATAACAAAATTAATGTTTACAAATGTCAATTATATTGTAAAACTGAAATTTGGATGCAAGATTATATTTGTAAAAATAATACTGATGTTAATTGTACTACAAGTCTAAAACCATTTGAAAGTAAAATTTTAATTGATATGAGAACTATTGAAAAAGATACAAATTGTTTGATTGTAAATCAGTTTAAAAATGTTTCAAATATAAATGATGTCGAGTCTTTTTATTTCAACGCACCGTTATACGCCAAAAAGTATGATATCAAATGTGATGCATCCTGTGAAGATGATGTTCTAAAAAGCACCTTAGCAAACAAAGGAGCTATACCAGATAATGAAGTTATTCTGAAATATGAATTTTGGTTATTTTGTGCTTTACTTTTAATAGGATGCACATCAAATTCTGTGGTAAATAGTATAGGAGATACAATTTGTTTTGGTTTACTTGGCGAAAATAGTCATTTATATGGGCAGCAAAGAGTATGGGATTCAATTGGTTGCGGTATGGTTGCAATTATAATTGGAATTTTTATTGATATTTCGTCCGGTGATTCAACCTTTAAAGATTACACAATTGTTTATTTTCTTTGTTTAGTAACAATTTTTTTAAATATAATATGTTCTATGAAATTAGTGGTAAATATTTGATGTAAAGGTTTTAAAATATAACTTTTAAATAATCGAAATTGTATTTTTCAGTATAAGCAATCAGAAAATTCTAAAAGTATTTTCAAAGATGTTGGAAAATTATTCAAATCCGTAAAAATTTGTACATTTTTCTGTTGGTGTTGTATTGGAGGATTATTTTCAGCAGCAATATTTAATTTTGTTTTTTGGCATTTAGAAGAAATAACGGATAAATTAGGACAAGATGAATGTGGTTCAAATTATGTTAAAACTTTAGAAGGAATTGATATGTTTATACAGAATGTTTTTGGTGAAATTCCAATTTTCTTTTGTTTTGGATACATATTAAAAAAATTCGGACATGTTAATTGTATGCATATAATATTAGGAGCTTTTGCAGCTCGCTTCTTTTATTATTCAATACTTTCGAACCCTTGGTGGGTATTACCAATAGAAGTATTAAATGGTATAACTTTTGGTTTATTTTGTTCCGTTATGGTTTCATACGCAAATTTTATTGCACCACCTGGAACTGAAGCTACATTGCAAGTATGTCATAATTTGAAATGAATTTGGATACATATACATAATATATATAGTAATAAATTATAATTAAAGGTTTAAATTTTTAGGGAATTGTTGGAGCACTTTTCGATGGAATGGGAATGTCATTAGGTAATTTTGCAGCTGGAACTCTTTTTAATGTTTTTGGAGGACATTATGCTTTTCAAATTTTTGGTATTACAGCAACATGTGCAATGTTAATTCATTTTCTAATCTATTTTATTTTAAATTTATTTGAAAAGAAAAATAAGAACACTGATAATTAAATTGTGATCAATTCATAAAAATTGATTTTAACTATGCTTTGTGTTTTAAAACAAGACAAGTACGTCACCATAGGCATTTATACTTTATAATATATTTAGGTTGTATTTGAGTAAAAACTCAATAGTAAAAATAAATTAAATTCATTAAAAATAAATAAATGAAATTATTTACAATAACGCAGTAATGTTAAATTATAAATTTTATTTTTCATTATAGTGAAATCATGTATTAGATTAAATAGTACATATACATACGGAATAAAAAGCTTAATAGTAAATAATATATTCTTCAAAACTTCGGATTGGAATTATTTATTTGTGTTTATTATCATTTTTTACACACCCGGTATTTGTCCGTTACCCTTAGTACCAAAACAACGTAATATTTTGGTATTATGTTGCTACACTCATAAAAATTTTATCTTTAGTTAAATTTAATCATATTTTATTAAGTCAAAATTACATGATGATTATTATAAAAATAGTTATTTATTTTATAAGATAAAGTTTCATCTCATAAAATGTAAATAAATTTCTACTATTTGCTAAAGAGTGAATATTTTATTTTATATTAAATTGCCATTTTATGAACAGGTTAAATTTAAATATAATTGGAAAAAAAAAATTAAAGTCTATCTGTCTAAAATTATAAAAGAAAAATATTTTTACAACAAATAAAAAATTGCATAAATGGTAAAACATTATGCTAAAATAAAATAAATCATTAATAAAGTAATACATATTATTGCATTTAAATCATTATATAAAGTATTTTAAAAAGATATTTAATAAAATAGAAGAAAATTATTGAAATCTTCGAGAGGATAACGCAGAAGCTATAAAACAAATAGAACTTTAATCTACATAACGTTTTTATACCCGTAAGAACTATGTTCAAAATAAATTTGCGTTTGTGACATCTTAAAGGAGTCGAGCTAGATATAGTATCAAAGGTATGGATCGGCTCAGAATCGAATTCTAAGTCGATTAAGCCATGTACGTTCGTCCGTCCGCACGATAACTCAAAAAATGAAGGAACTAGGCTAAACATTTTTTTAGATTTTTGTTAGTTTTGCTATTTAAATCCAGCTTTTGCGGCCGCCGGGTTCGACTAGCTACCATACAACTTCTTTCTTTATATGGAAATAACTCAGTATCTGTTATAAGCTATAAATATCTTAAATTTTGCAAATTCGTGTCGAGTTACAGGCCAACAACACCTGTAACTCAGTGTTTATGTTGTTTTTCTGAAATTTTGTGAAAAGGTGTCGAATTATATGCCAATAATTTTTGTAAAATTTTATTGATTTAGAGCAGCAGGTTCAGGCTTCTTGCACCTCTTGGAACTTAATGAAGCTGGGCGCCTGCAATCTTGCAAATGATGATCAAGTTTTATGGTAACAACTTCTGTACAATTTGGTTAGTTGTTATACAACTCAAACGCGGTTATGAAATCAATAAATTTGTTGTACTATAACTTTTGTATGACTTTGTATGACAGTGTCTATTAATGATATTATGCTTCATATAATAATCTGCAAGAAACCTTAAGTTAATAAAAGTATTAAAAGATTTTTTTTTATTAATGTGATGATAAGAAATTTTTAAATTTCTTTGTTTTTTAAACGTTGAATAAGAAATGTTTTTAGTACCTAGTAAAAAATTGACGACAGCAGTAATACTAAAAATAAATTTATTTAATATTTTTTGTGTGTTGTATTATAGTCGAAATGTTTAAAAATTTGTTTTATTCAATAAATATGAAATTATTGCCTATGAAGGCTCATTATTTCCTATTTAACTTAGGTAAAAAATTAAATCAATAATTCTTTATTAAAAATTTAACGTTTATACACAATATTTTCAAAAGGAACTGGACCTATTATTGCAAATTTGTCAATTATAGCAAGACAAAGAGGATTTTCATCTGCTATCGTTGG
The DNA here is from genome assembly GCA_947095535.1 of Poecilobothrus nobilitatus. NCBI lineage: Eukaryota > Metazoa > Arthropoda > Insecta > Diptera > Dolichopodidae > Poecilobothrus > Poecilobothrus nobilitatus. The sequence goes on along the minus strand of OX352772.1, from coordinate 318,372,123 downwards.
AATTTTATTAACTGCTCTTTATTTGGTAGCAACCATAGCTAAACCAATGTTCGGATGGCTAGCAGATCGTTTTAAAAAGCATAAACTAATTTTTATAGCTATGCAAGCAATAACTGCATTAATGTTCTTTAGTGTTTACTTTATACCATCTTTTTCAAATAAAATAATTGCGAACAGTAATGCTGAAAATACAGAAATTTATTTTTGTCACAAAGAACCAATATGGGACAAATGCTTAGATTATAGAATTCAAGAGCACAAAACAAAAATTGTTAAATGTCAATTAAATTGTAAATCTGAAATTTGGATGATGGATAAAATTTGTTTAAATAATGATGTATTAAATTGTGATTCAGATTTAAAGGATTTTAAATATGAAATTTTAATTGATATGAAAACAATTGAAAAAGATTCAAACTGTTTGATTTTAAAAGAGTATAAGAATGCTTCAAACATGAATAATTATACATCATTTTATTCTATGGCACCGTTATATGCTAAAATGTACGAAACTAATTGTGATGCTACTTGTGAAGATGATTTTCTAAAGGGAACTCTGGCAAACAAAGGAGTAATACCGGATGATGAAATTACCAAGAATTATGAATTTTGGTTGTTTTGTGGATTACTTTTAATAGGTTATTCAGCAAATTCAGTTGTAATTAGTATGGCAGATACTATTTGTTTTGATTTACTCGGAGAAGATAGTCATTTGTATGGAAGACAAAGAATGTGGGATGCTATTGGTTGGGGTCTTGCAGCTTTTCTTCTTGGTGCCGTTATTGATGCAATATCTGGTGATTCAATTTTTAAAGATTATTCTGTTGTTTATTTCTTCAGCTTAATAACAATTTGTATTAATATGATGTGCTCAATGAAACTTGAAGTAAGGTTTTATTTATTTTTATATACATAGTTTTATAGTTAAACTAGTATATAGTTTTATAGTTACTCTTTAATAAACAAATGTATAATTCCACTATATTTATGATATTATGATTAATAAATTAAATTATAAATTGTATTTTTAGTACAAACAACCAACTAAATCTAAAAGTATTTTAAAAGACGTTGGTAAACTGTTCAAATCTGTAAAAATTTTTACATTTTTTTGCTGGTGCTGCTTTGCTGGATTCTTTTCAGCTGTGATTTGGAATTTTGTATTTTGGCACTTAGAGGAATTAACAGATAAAATAGGGCAAGATAATTGTGGCGCGAATTATGTTAAAACCTTGGAAGGAGTTGATTTAGTTGTTCAATGTATTATTGGTGAAATTCCATTTTTTTTTTGGTCTGGATATATTTTGAAAAAATTGGGTTCTGTTAATTGTATGCATTTAATATTTGGAGCATTTGCAACACGTTTTTTTTATTACTCAGCGCTGTCAAGTCCTTGGTGGGTATTACCAGTAGAATCATTAAATGGTTTAACTTATGGTTTGTTATATTCTACAATGACCTCTTATGTAAATTATATCGCTCCACCTGGAACTGAAGCCACATTACAAGTAAGTGAATTAATTGTTTATCAAAAAAAGTATTAAAGGTTACATTTAGGTTTTTTTTTAGGGATTTGTTGGTGCTTTATTTGAAGGCATAGGAATTTCATTTGGTAATTTTGCAGCAGGTATGCTTTTTGATATTGTTGGCGGAGGCGGTGCTTTTATGATTTTTGGAATTACAGCAGCTTCGGCGATGATAATTCATATATTCATTCACACATTTTTACACTATTTCGAAAAGAAAAGTAAAAGAACGACTGAGGAAATTGCGAAGCCATAAAAATTCGATATAGCCAGAACTTAAAGTAAGATTCAGGCTTGGTAAAGCTTAATATTTTTAGAAAATTCGTATACACAAGGGCGGTAAGGGCGCAGTTTGTTTCAAATAATAATTTAACTTTTTTAAGTATAAACAATGGATTATGTATATACATATGTATATACAAAATCTTAAACATTACCGCATGATTTTGAAATTATATTATGTATACATAACCTATACTTAATTTTTTTTATTGTACATTCAATATTATTTACATAATATAATTAAACATATACATAAATATATTTATAACTATAATATATTATGGTATATTATATCGTATTATATATAAAAAAAAAGGTAACAAATTGGTAACAAAATTGTTTTTTCAAGTTCACAAATTATTTACAAAATAAAAAATATCAATGTAAAATTTTTAAAAAGTATTTACATACATACATATTTATTTCCGTATAAATATCTATATGATGTATATAAATATTTATAAATTACAATTATTTAATTTTTATTTTATATAACAGTGAACAGAACGATTTAACTATTATAAAAGTTGGAAATTTAGTTTTTTGTTTAAGATTAACATTTACACTAACTGTCAAAATACCAAATTATCCCCTATTAGCGCGAAAGCCTGTTATAGATATCTTTTGTTTTTTTTTTTAATAACAAAATTTTTTTGTTTGCCATTTATCTGGAATTTTGTATAAAGATTTTATGATCTTAAAGAAAGCCGTTGTTTAATTTTTGTTAAATTCGACCTTTTCTTGCCTTTAATAAAGAGTTTTATCAATTAGCTGGAATTTAATTTATTGCAGCACGGTCAATCCGAAAAAAATTTTATTTTGCAGAAGAAATGTAGTAAATTTTACAAACACTATATAGGTTTGTATAATATTTGGATTTTTTTTAAATTCGAGTTGTGTTACTTCAGACTTCATTCGTTACTCACTTACACATTTTGGCAAAATAACAAATATTTAAAGTGTAATCGAAATCAATAATTCAATTTTATAAAATTCCAGGAGAATTAATTATGCTGATGTATTTATTGTGCATACTTACTTTACTTTAACTTTCCACAAACCACTGTATAAACTAAAACATTGCTAACATTGTTTATGTAGTAATTATTATAAATTGTTATATAGTTTTTTAATTGCTCATTGTTTATAAAGCATTAGCATACATTGCTATATAAACAACATTGCGTATAACATCAGTTTTTTTTTTAAAACGTTCATAGCAGATTATTATTTAAAAAATATGGAAAAAATTAAACGATATAAAATATTAAAGCTTAAATAATACTGTATTAGTATACTGTTTAGTACTAATTTTAAGTATATTTAAAAAAAAATGTATAAATTCCTAAAATAATTTTTTTTTAATTTAATTTAAACAAAAATACAATATAGTATCATAAAGAAATCTATGATAGTATGTAATAGTATCTTTCAAAATCAAAATAATTTTTTCTTTACTAATTTCATTTAACGTCAAAGAATGTTAATGACAGTATTAGAAAATGGCCCTAAAAAAAATTCTCCAAGTTAAATATTATGTCAAAATAAAAATTTGTCACTTTTACGTGGAGCTTAAACGTTGGGACGGGGATGTATGTAAGTATGTACATGTGTATGTTGAAGGATATAATATTTCTCAAGAGTAGACCAAATGTAACCGTGTAAACAATGTGTAGACAATTCGAAAATTTGTTTTCAGTCAGATTTGATTGGAAGAAATCCAGTTAAAAAATTTTTTCTCAGTCAGAATTCCAGTTGAAAAACAAAACAACCAATTTACAGTTAAAATTCATCGCAAACGTATTGTTATTGAACTACATTCAATTTTAATATAATCGCATATATGTATATGTATGTATGTTAAGGATAAACGCAAATATAGAAATAAAAAGTAGTTAATTTTTTTTTTTAAATTAAATATAATTTAAAATCTCCTTGATTAAAAAGCTGGATGTGTTTATTATTACAATTTATAATACTATAAAAAGGTAATTCTAATTTATGGTGGAATTTTTTTTCCCAACTGAAATTTTAAACAAAAATAAAAGCGAAAATTTGTTTTCTCTTTTTTTTTTATTTTACTTTAATGTTTGTTTATTTTTAACTTTGATACAAAATTGTTAGCAATTGGCACTGATATTAAGAAACTTTTTTAAATCTATACTAGGTTTGAGGAATAACATTTTCAAAAATTGTTTAAAGCATTTTATAAAACGTATGTATAAAGAAAGATTAAGTGAAAAAAGTATGAATATCTGTTGACTGTTGCCTGTTGCTTATTTTTGTTATAAATTTTTCAAATAGGAGTGAGAAAAGTATACATAAGTAGTATCAGGTAGTATAATAAATAGTAAGTACACACAAAATTTGAAAATTACACGTAAACATCTTTCAAAAACAGAACATAATTTGTCATTCTGATTCTCTTCATTGAGGCTGATTGACGATTTGTAATTATCATTTTTTTCGTTAGAGTTAGTCGGTACTTCAACTTAAAAAAAAAAAAAGCTTTAGCTAGGAACAAAACCTATTGTCGATGATAATTATTTTTTAACGAAAGGTTCAGATATAATCTTAAAAATGCCCTTTTTTTTATCGAAAACTGACACTTAATTTAATTATTATTTGAAATAATAATTTTGGTAATCCTGTAAAAAGTAAAAATTAATTGTTTTCTTTCTTATATCATAATTTAATTGTTTTTAACAATAATTTGTCATTCTGATTCTCTTCATTGAGGGTTTGTAATTATCATTTTTTTCGTTAGAGTTAGTCGGTACTTCAACTAAAAAAAAAAAAGCTTTAGCTAGGAACAAAACCTATTGTCGATGATAATTATTTTTTAACGAAAGGTTCAGATATAATCTTAAAAATGCCCTTTTTTTTATCGAAAACTGACACTTAATTTAATTATTATTTGAAATAATAATTTTGGTAATCCTGTAAAAAGTAAAAATTAATTGTTTTCTTTCTTATATCATAATTTAATTGTTTTTAACAATAATTTGTCATTCTGATTCTCTTCATTGAGGGTTTGTAATTATCATTTTTTTCGTTAGAGTTAGTCGGTACTTCAACTAAAAAAAAAAAAGCTTTAGCTAGGAACAACACCTATTGTCGATGATAATTATTTTTTAACGAAAGGTTCAGATATAATCTTAAAAATGCCCTTTTTTTTTATCGAAAACTGACACTTAATTTAATTATTATTTGAAATAATAATTTTGGTAATCCTGTAAAAAGTAAAAATTAATTGTTTTCTTTCTTATATCATAATTTAATTGTTTTTAACAATAATTTGTCATTCTGATTCTCTTCATTGAGGGTTTGTAATTATCATTTTTTTTCGTTAGAGTTAGTCGGTACTTCAATTTAAAAAAAAAAAGGCTTTAGCTAGGAACAAAACCTATTGTCGATGATAATTATTTTTTAACGAAAGGTTCAGATATGATCTTAAAAATGCCCTTTTTTTATCGAAAACTGACACTTAATTTCATTATTATTTGAAATAATGATTTTGGTAATCCTGTAAAAAGTAAAAATTAATTGTTTTCTTTCTTATATCATAATTTAATTGTTTTTATCTGATTTTTAAGGTGCTAATGAATATTATAGTTACAAGTATATGAATAAGATCAAAGATCATCCTGTACTATGTATAGGATGATCTTTGATAAGATATAGATAATGCGATATTTATACAGCATAGATAATATTATTTATTATAGGTACATATTTTCAAAACAAATTTTAATGAGTGCTGCCAGTTTAATTAAATTTAATATCAAAATCTGTCAATTCAGTAACTTAATAAAATCTTTGTACAGATTTTACTATTTGACTCTGCCGGTAGTACAAATAGTAACTAAGACTTTAACAAGTTTTTCAAATTAACTGAAAATTAAAAAAACAACTCTATATAAATTTGGTATGCTTTGTATCCTTTGGAGATATTTGCCATTATAAAAAAAATAGGCAAAATAAAAGCTAATTTAATTAATTGAAATTATTCAGGAATTAGGAGAAAGAATGTGCATTTCCTTAAATCTTAAAGAATGTGTATTTTCATACATTTTTTTTAATCCTTTTCCAGATATTGGGACTTTTATATTTTTTTTTTTGTTTAACATTATTGATTGCCGAATAGCTCTTCAACTACATGCTCCACAGAATTTAACTTAGTCTTGTTTGAAAGCTAATTCTTTAATCTTTCATCGACTGAAGAATTTATTGTCTTGGGGTAATTACTTTTTTAATTAAAGGTAAGAACATATGAAATTTCACTTGGTACTCAATGTGTTAATAGATTACTTTGTTATTAATTTAAGTTTACGTAAATATAAAAGTTAGAAATTTTTATTTAAAAAAACCAACAAAATATTTTGCCAGGTATTCATTCCTGATGCTAGTATTTTATAATCGTAAAATACAAATAAAAGATTTTATTACTTTTAACATAATTAAGTAGAAATTATTATTTAAATCATTTTTTTTGTTTTTATATCGCTTTCTTTTCTATACTTTTTCTCTTGCAAAATTTAAGAACTTTTTTATTTGGTATCTTTAACATTTGAAACTACAGACTTTTTTTTTATAAAAGTTGATCCATTAAATTTTTAAAAAATTTAAAAACAATTTCTTATTTGAAAACTGGTTATTTTATTTAGTTGTCAAAAATTTCATTTTTTAAAATTTCTTCCATTTTTTAAAAAAAAAAGGTTTAGTGAAAAACTTTAAAATTTCTACTATTTTGGTAGATTTTCTTACCGCTTTTCGTAGAAAAATGGCGATTCTTTTATTAAAAGGAAAGGCACCGACATAATTGACTATGTAAACGGAGTTTGCTCACAAGTGCAATTTTAGAAAATCATTAATAATTAGAGATCGTAGAAATAAGTAAAATTCTTACAAAATATTAGTTGTATTCATATTAATAAATATAGTTTTAATGCAGGTCGTATTATTCATATTTGTATGATACAAAAAAAAAATGCCATTTCATTCTTTGGTCTATTTTTTTCTAGGTTAATGATTACCTTCAAAGATTTTTTTTTCAAAAGAATTGTCTCCAATTCCCCACTCTATTTCTTCAATTTGCTCAAAAATGTTGTTAAATGATATATAATATATTTAATACATAAAAAAATTCAAAATTTTAACTACTACGAGTAACATCTGTATCAATTCATATTAATACTTTTTAAATAATAAAATCTAATTAGCTAAAAAACAAGCGTTTTTATTTTTTCTTTATAAAACCAATAAATATTCGATAGAGACACTGTTAAGAAATTACGTAACATTTTTGTTTTTTTTTGTACTGTAAGAGTTCTAGAGATATTATGGACATGTTGTTTTATTTAGAATTTTAATAAATGTATTAAATACGACACAGAGACAAATTCATCTAGACATAATAATATTATTATTTTATTTTGTTTTAACAGTAAATATATCATAACATATTCCCATTCTTTTCAAGGTCTAATAAATTAATTCATATGTCAATTTATTGTGATATTAAGAAAAATCTCGAAAATTCTTTAATACTTACCATCATATAATGTGTATCGGGAAAATTATTAGTATCAAAAAATTATTTTTCCATAAATGCATAAATTTGACTTCAATCAGAGTAGAACTATTTTAAATTTATTTATAATATTTGCAAAACATTCGTTGCCTTAATTCAGAAATACATTTGAGCATAACTAAAATTTTTTTTTATACATTTAAATATATTTACAGAGACCCCGATAGTTTAGTGAGTAAGAGCGTATAAAATACCCTTTAAACATCGAGAGAGTATGTGTGGGTTCGAAATTCAAATCGCAGACATGTCGTAAGAATATTTCCCCCTTACGAAATTTACAGCCACGTCTGAAAAGGAAAGGCTGTGTAATTTCCTTGTTAAATTTATTTGGTAGCGGAATAAACTTTAAAAAAAATATATACATATATATATAGGATATTTATAAATCTATTTTTCGAAATAAATTTTTTTTAATTCTTTAATTTTTCTGTTTTAGTGACAGAAATTTGTCTAACCTTCCTAAATTACATACCAAGGGATATGACAGCTTTTAGAATTTTTAAATTCATTTCAATTTCTGTATGAAAATTATATCATTTAACAGATTGTTTTAAAGGAATGGTTTTAAACTAAAAATAAAAATAATAATTAAATTGATTGATTAATTGGAAAATATTTATTTACGAAAACAAAATTTTTAAATAAAATTTTGGTTTTTTTTTCCTTTGGTTATGGGCCAGATAATAATTAAATTTTTATAAAAATATAGACAATTAAAATTTACAAATAATAAAATGTAATAAAACGATTAAAATATTGACATTTGACAATAAATTGTTTATCGAATTAATATAACATGAATTCAGTTCTTGTTTGAGACGTCACACCTGAAAAAGAAAGGCTGTGTAATTTTCTTGTCATATTTATGTGGCAGGAGAATACACTAAAAATAAATAAAAAAATAAATAAAATTCTTGTTTAACATAATTAAAAGAAAACATTTATTTAGTTTAAAAAATACTTAAAAATTTAGTTTGATTATTACTTATTTATAGCTAAATTTTATAAGAGAATATTTAATAAGAGAAAATGAAAAATATCTTTGGGATTTTGTTTTTATTTTCTTATTTTTTTTTTTTTTTTAATACATACACTAACATTTGTTTTCAATAATTTGTATAAAGTTAAAATTATTTTATCTCTCTTTTTCATTTATTTTTATTTTTTTTTAACTTAAATTAATTTTATGATAAATTTATTATTCACTTTTTAACAGCTTTTAATAATTATTTTATTTTATTCACATGTTTATTATACGAGTATATATTATTTCTTATCGTTAAAAATTTAGCGTTAGACCTGTATCGATTATTTTTATTTAACGATCGTTTTAAGTAAATTTATGTAAAATTTTGTTTTTTAGTAGGTATACTTATATTTATTTTTAAAATATTTTTTAATAGTGCTTAGTTACACTTTAATCGTACGTCTGTTTGCTTATCTGTACCACTATTTGTTGACAAAATATTAACACTATACGACTTAAAAGAAATAGTTTTCGTTTTCATATAAAAAAAAAAAAATTATTTTGTAAAACAACACATTTTTGTGCAGTCATATCCAATGATTTGTTTTATACTCTCTTTTCAAAAACCACAAAATTATAGGAATACATATATAGGAAACAGAGTATGAAATGAAGATGAAAACGTTCCTCATAAATACTTATGTGGCTTGGGTGATAAAAAAATTACAACCTACCAAACATATCAAAAAACTGTAACTCAAATTTCCCTAAATATTTTTCAATCTCAAAATGTCATGATATAAAAACTCCTTAGTTATACATATTTACTCATATTTCTTCATTTATATCATATTTGAGGGTTGAATTTAATTTGTGGTTCTTAATATTATTTAAATTACCATTATTTGAATTCATTTCTAGTTGTTTGTTATAAGGTTTTGCTAACAGTAAACGGAAGAATTAATAATTTAATTTTTAATATTGAAAAATTAAAAAAATGTTTAAAATAAATATAAAATTATTGCCTATAAAGGCGCATTATTTTTTATTTCATTTAGGTAAAGATAATTTTAATTTTTAAAATAGATCTTTGGTTGTTTTTTTTTTCAGTTATTTATATCAAATGCATGCACGAACATTTTTTAATTAATATCTAATTTTAGTTTATTTTTTTTTTTCTTATTTTCTTTAAATATTTGAACAGCTTTTGTTTTAATAAAGCTTTGTCCTCAGTGAATTTTATTAAACAACATAATTAAACAAAGTGATCGATTTAATTAATAAATCCATTGAACATATATATAATGTACATATGTTATTTAAAAATTAAGTTTAAGATAATTAAATTTCCGTCAAATATTATTAATTATTGTAAATTATATCATTAGAATTTTTTTAAGATCAAATTGACATTAATTGTTTATATAATGTTTAAAAAAGTTTCATGAACCATCAAATGGAAACTAAAGTGATTCCGTATATCTGTTTTTTTTTAAAAGAAAAAAAATTTGAACTTCCATTTGCAGTTTAGTGCAGAACATTTCTTTTAATTATTATTTGGCTTTATAAATTTTATCTTCCTATATTCAGCAAGTTAAATTTTGAATGTCTTAAATTCTAAGAATCTTACTTTTTGAGACAGTACGGTTTCGGATATGGTCCAAAAAGAACTTTGTATATTGTATAATTATATTGAAATTATTTTAAATTTTTTAAATGATTGCTGTAATTAAAGTAAATAGTTGTATTACTTATTGTATATTATTACAGTAGATTTTTTTTTAGACATCTTTTATTTTGAATGTAGTATTTTTGAATTTTAAACTAATTGAATGTTAAAAATTAATATTATTTAACCTATTACTGCATGCAGCCAAACCTTTTACTAGAATGTGGTGTTTTCTAATAAAATCTTTAAATTTTTTGATATTATTTATTTATAATGAAATAAAAACATAAAGATATTTTTAAATAATTGTAAATTTTTGTAAAATTTTTAGTTGTTTACTTATAATTTGTGAATATTAGCAGCACACTTTCTGTATTTTTTTCAATACAAGATACATTAAATAATTCACTCCATCAAATCTTGTAGAACTCGTGTGTTTCGGTTGAATTTTATCTTTAACAGATTTTGTATAATATATTAATTAAAAGTGTATTAGCCATACTCCTTCTCAATTTTGGGAAGTTTTACAGTATTTGAAAAATAAATGCACTTTTTCATTAAAAGTTAAGAATTTACAATTAATACGCCAGGTAAATAAGTAAATATTTGTCAACCTCAATTTTTAGGCCGCATTCTTGATTTATAAACGGCAACTAAATAATTATTTATTTTATCCACAAACCACTAATTCCATTCCGTATAATTTACAAGTTACGGTTACAAAAGATGTGGAACATCAGCTTTTAACTTTTGAATATTGCACCACCGTTTTGTGCAATATACCACAACATCATCCGTGTTCAGCATCAGTAACAACTTTTGGTTTCTTTTAATTGGCATACTATTGGCAATATATCTATATTGACTGATTTGAAAAGTATGTGATTCTCTTTTTTGATTTTTCTAATATTTTTCATTAAGAGAAATAAAAGAATTTTCTCGGATTGTTCCAGAAGTCTAACAACCATTTTCTTCAGATTTTCGCAATAATTTTATGCCAGTGAAATAGTTATCGAAATATATTTTGAAAATTCAACGGAATTTTGGCCGACTTTATTAACGATAGTACAACTTCCTAAACCAAATTATTGTACACCATCTTCAGTTTTACCAGTTTATATAGAAAATGAGATCATATACTGAACACAATGCCTAATTTTCGAAACAAAATTTAATTGATTTTACCTTTTCTGTACTGCTTTGTATCATACTTTCCTTAATAAGGTACCATGCTCTCATTGAACATATAGAATTTTGAATATATAATTTTGCTTTTATTATTAAAAACATTTATTGTGGTACCTATTTAACGTACGCAGATTGCAAAAATATCATCTGTGTATTTTTCTTTGTAACGTTAAACGGAATATTTTTAACGGAAAAAGATTTTTATTAAAAAATAAATTAAAAATACATAGTAAAGAAAGAGACTTTTGCCTTCTGTTAATTTTGCCATCAAATTTATATTCAATGGAACATCTCAGTTTTCATAAATTTTTGGTGTTTTTCAAATAAAACTATACTTAAAAACTCGTCAACTTCAGATTGCCATTCAGAATTATTCTTATACCTAAGTACATATTGAGTTTTTAGCTTTTTTGGGCAATGATTTATGTCTCCATTATGTTTGTCACAATAGTTGTCAAAGATAGCTATAATTTTTCTGTAATATTTCTGTTGTCATTTGGTAAAACAAGACAAATTGTAACATTATCTGCAATGTCATTATGTTTCAAATAATTCAAAATTTGATGTATGTATATTTAGATTATGCACAATAATAAAAAGAGGGCTATAATGTAAAAGCTGGAAAAGAAGGATGAATTAATAAAATATTAAAATAAATAGTTCAAATGTACCACTAATTTTATTTATCTTTGTACTCTTGTACTTTTAAAAATTTGATTAAAATTGACTTTTACAACACTAAACCAATATTTAAGAATTTTGACACAAACTCCATATATTATTTATTTTTTATTTTATTTTATTTTATAATACATACCAAACAATGTATGTACATATTATATGAATACAATTTTTTTTTTTATAACAATGAATTTTTTATTGCAAAAAAAAAAAGAAAACAAAAACATTAAATTTGATTACTTAACTTAAAAATAAAAAAAAATACATATTAAAAATTAATTTTTTCTTTTTTTTTTAACATTGACATTAAATACAAAACAATACTTAAATTCGTAGCAAAACTTTAATTTTTACAATATGACATAATACTTTAATACAAAAATTGATGACTTAAACAAAATGCATTTTAAAAATTTAAATGTATAATTATGAGAAGACCAATTTAGTGTACTTAGGTAAATTAAAAAAGATAAACAAGTTATAATTTATATAAATCATATATGTATGTACGTACATCATATGTACATGTACATGTACATAATATGTAATTCTACTAAAAATTAATTTATTACAAGATAGTGGTTGCAACTGAAATATTCAATTTTTGGAACAGATAAATTTAATGAGTCTTGCACTAAATTAATTGCATCATGGCATTTTTTTAAAATTAGGTAATTATTTATTACATACTTATTACATACATAATGCCCCAGAATAATTTTTAATTCGTTTTGACCAAACGAAATATTCCCTATAAATACTGAAGAACGAAGAATTCAAGAACTACAACTACTTTTTAATTAAAAAAAAAGCTTATTAAGAACTTTTTCAAAAGAAAAGCTATTTCTTCTCATTAGATTGCTAAAATGTCTGGGATGCGAATATATATTTTACAGAAAATGTATTAAAAATTTCGAGTTGAAATCTGAAATTTTTATATATTATAGAAAAAATTCCAAAACTTTCACAAAAGCAAAAAAGAACTAAAACATTCTTTTAGAAAAATCAGTTTTCTCTCTCTCTCGTCACAGTATATAGTCAAAAAGAAAAACTTTCGGGTACTAGGATCCTACGCTTTTTCCAGTATATGTCTATTAAATGTATGTATAGATATGCAAAATTTTGAATTAGGAGGGAGTTAGTTAGTTTAAAAAATCAGGATTATAGTTACCAACTTATAGTTACGCTTTTTTCACAATATGTGTGTATATAAGTATGTATATTAAAGATTTTAGATTAGTATGGTTTTTTAGGTGGTTATAATCATCAAAGTTAGGAGCAGATTTCGAATATAAGTACATATATAATTTTAATTCAAAAGATTTTATTTTTCAACATTCTTTTAGGAAATCTGCCCTGCTTCAACACAATTTTTATAAAAATAAATAAAAAGCGACCTTTTAAAAAGTGACCTTTGAAAAATAATTTCGCTTCGATTATGAACAAGGTTTTTGAAATAGATCTAATACTTCTTAAAAACGTTCCAAGAAGATATCTTCTTCACTGACTTTTTTGAATGAAATTGATTTTTTATTACACTTATTCAAAAATAAAAACAAATATAAGTATAGTAACTTCAAATTTTAACGTCAGGATTTGTTTAGGGATAACAGATACAATTAAAACGATTTCGACGAAGCCCATTTAAACCATCCTGGATCTGGAATCAATAGAAATCGATATTCAAAGGAGATCTATCGACTAGTGTCATGAGATTTCTTATGACGGGAAACTAGGGAGATGAATCAAGTCATCGAGGGTAATCTTAGATTAAATTGTAAATACGGTAGCAAAGCACCCTTGCAACAACAGAAACGCAATTCAAATCTAAATTAATCAATTAATGTGTACACGGCATGTACAATCAAATCACAAATCTAGAACAACAAATAGTGCTGGAAAGCCTTGAACTCGGTAGAAGAGGCAAATGTGTTTAACCTGCAGTGAATCCCACAGCACTCAGGCTATCCAGGTAACGAAATTTTTAAACTTTTTAAGGAAATCAGCACAGGCCATCTGATGCTAAGCGGACCCATCGAAAAAATAGGTATAGCAGAGGCAAACCTATGCAGAGAATGCCGACAGAAGACAGCAATAGTATTCACGTCCTGTGAGCAATAGTATTAACGTTCCCGTTGGTTGAAAACACATACTAGAGCTTCTGTAAACTGAGAATTCTCAACCAAGGAGATGTTTTACGATTCATAAAAGGTGTAGGCTCTTTGAAGCGCTGGAAAAGATGAGAGAATCATTGAGTATGGGAAAACAACAGAGACAGACAACAGAGCAGAGGCTAGGTTAAAAGCCCCCTTTTGAAACAACAACAACTTTAAATAATATCTCGCTTTTTGTTCAATCACGCTAATTTTTAGCTCATTTATTTAATAATTTTTCTTTAATTTTCTCATTTTATTTTTTCCTTCATTAAATAGTAGGTTCGTATAATTACAAATTTGATATTAATTTTTAAATTTTTTTTTAAGCAACTGCTCCAGTTTTTGCAAATTTATCAATTATAGCAAGACAAAAAGGATATTCTTCTGCTATAGTAGGACTTTTAGTATCTGTTCTTAATGCTATGGCGATGGTAGCCAGACCAAGTTTGGGATGGTTAGCAGATCGTTTTCAAATGCATAAATTTATATTTATAACAGTGCAAGGAATAACAGCTATATCATTTTTTGCTGTATATTTTATCCCATCATTTTCCAGTCAAGTTATAATGAATATAAGTAATAAGACAACAGAAATATATTTTTGTCCAAAGGATCCAATTTGGGATAATTGTTTAGAAAAAAGAATAGAAAATTATGAATCAAAAATTATTAAATGTAACTTGAAATGTAAACTTGAATTATGGATGGGAAAAAATATTTGTAAGGATGATCCTGATTGTATTTTTAATTCAGAACTTTTCGAATACGAAATTTTATTAGATGTTGAAACGATTGAAAAAAATTCATCATGTTTATTATTAAAAGAATTTAGAAATGATTCGATATTATCAGATTTTTCTGGAGATACACAATTTTTTAGTAAATTAGATCAAATAAATTGTGATGCTATTTGTGACGATGAATTTTTAAAGAGTACTTTGGTAAATAAAGGAGCAATACCTGATAATGAAATTACCCAAAAATATGAATTTTGGTTATTCAGTTTCCTACTTTTATTAGGTTATTCAGGTGCGGTTGTTGTAATAAGTATGGCAGATACAATTTGTTTTGAATTACTTGGCGAAAATACTCATATGTATGGAAGACAAAAAATGTTTGATTCTATTGGATCAGCTACTGCAGCTGTAGTTATTGGGACAGCTATTGATATGATGTCAGGTGATTCAGTTTTTAAAGATTATAGAATTGTATATTTCTGTTGTTTAGGAAGTATTGTTTTAAACATCATATGTTCTTTGAAACTAAAGGTATTTTAATTATTTTATTTTTATATAAATTAAAGATTTATAACATTGTTGATCATTTTAGTTTACTCAACCTGATAAATCAAAAAGTATTTTGAAAGATGTTGGAAAAATTTCAAAATCTTTAAAAGTGTTTATATTTTTCATTTGGTTATGTTTTAGTGGAATTTTTTCTGGAGCAATTTGGAACTTTTTATTTTGGCATTTAGAGGAATTAACAGATAAAATTGGACAAGATAAATGTGAAAAGAATCATATCAAAACATTGGAAGGTATCGATTTATTGGTTCAAACTATTATCGGTGATTTACCAGTACTATTTTGGTCTGGATACATTTTAAATAAACTTGGCCACATTAATTGTATGAAATTAATATCAGGAGCATTTGCAGCTAGATTCTTTTATTATTCTATGCTTTCAAATCCATGGTGGGTGTTACCAATAGATGTATTAGATGGTATAACATACGGCTTATTAAATGCAACAATGGCATCATATGCTAATTTAATAGCATTATCTGGAACAGAAGCAACAATACAAGTATTAGAAAATTTAATAATTTTTTAAATACAATTTAACAATTAAATTTTTCATTTTAGGGACTTGTTGGTGCTCTTTTTGGAGGAGTTGGATATTCAACTGGAACTTTTCTGGCCGGTTCTCTTTTTGATGTAATTGGTGGACATAGTGCGTTTATGGTTTTGAGTAGTATTGCAATTACTGCATGTATAACTCATGTTATTGTACATTTAGTATTTAAAACAAAATTTTTTTGAATAAAATAAACTAAAATAAAAGGAAATAAAATGAATAGAAAATATAGTAAAATATAAATTAATTTAATTAATATATAAGAATAAATTTTATTTTTATATTTATGGATTTACATTTATTGAAAAACTTTGTTTTTGCATATTTCGTAAATTTTTGTGTTAAGGATCAATTCCTTAGCTTTAAAGTTAACAATCGTTCCTGAAACTATAACTTGCAGTAAATAAAACTTTGAAATGTTGTTAAAAAAGTATTATCAGTTATTATAAAGTAATGGGGCGTTTTACACTTATACTGCTGACTGATGCTACTGTTGCTGGAAAAAATCTGCTTGACACTTTGTACCCAAATTTTTAGACGTTTGCATATGTGTTAGTGAATGTTATTCAAAACTATGTGATTTTATGGGTTTAGATATATAAAAACACCCGAACCCTAAAAAAAATAATTTTTCCTATTGGAATAATGTTGGTATTTACATCAAGTGAATTAGCTAAACATTTGTTTCAAAAATTCTCTCCCTGTACATTAGTCTTTAGAGTTTTTTTTTTTCTTTCGATTCATACTCTTCTCCTATAAAATCAAACTCACATGACATCAATGTAACTTAGTGCAAAACAATGTATTAGAGTTGACATTGCCTAATGTTCAATATACTCGTAATTATATTTGTATGAGTAGGAAATATCTCCGTTTTTCTATTGGAGTGATTGAAAACCATATATTAATTAAATTTAAAGATTCAGGAATAACTTTTTATCATTTTCTGAGCTATAAGTAGTTTAATCAAAAAAAACTTAGATTTAAATATATGTTTCAAATTTCTTTTTTATTAACTATTAAAAAAATAATCAAATTAATGATTCAATAAATAAACCAATATATTTGTAAAAAATTGTATAAAATTGTAGATATTCAATTTTATATCAGGTTTTATCTATATTGAAATAATCTACTAGTAACTTCTTCGCCTAATGGTTTTCATATAGGTTTATCGAACTTTGGTAAGATCTTGCGCTACTATCCTTGAGATATGTAGGCTATAAATGATTATACCTATCTTATTTTTAATTTTTCTTATTGGTATTTTATGTAATTAAGTACATACATACATACATATATGTAATTTAAAAAAAAGGAAAGAAAAATGTTTTTTGTCGTTTTTACTTTTATTGACGGTAATCTGAAAAGCAAAAAAAAAAAAAATAAAATAAAAATCATATAGGTTTTTTATTAAATTAAAAAAACACCTTGAAAATAAATCAATTTTGTGAATTGCTTATTATTCTTATCGTATAAATTATTATTTGCGTTATTTTGACTTTTAATTTCATAATACATTTTTTGAAAAGGAAGTCATTGTTGCCATTGATGGTACTTCAGGCTCAGATGTAGGTTCTTCAATTGCAGCATCATTATTAATAGAGGTTGAAAAAGATTCATCAACATATTCGTCAAATTGGGCGATTTATTAATACAACACTGAAAATAATTGACGCACTTAAAATAATTTTTCTTTCTATACAAAAAAAAAAAGATCAAAACATAATATTGTTAATTAATAAGCATAATTACGCTATTATTTATTAAAAATAAATACGATGTAAAGAAACAATATTTTAACATAATATGATGTAAAGAAACAATATTTTTTTTATATAGTTTAGATAAATAAATGGGTGCATTTCTTCAATTTAATTTCTAATTTCCCACTAATTTTTTATTTTAAAACGTTTTTTAATACAACACAAAATATAATTAATTTTAATTATAACGTCATAACACAATGAGACACTTTAATTTAGAAAACAAATTATTTTTATTTTTTATAAGTAAAATATATATGTGTATATATGTATGTACATACTACGATATGTATTACATATAAAAATTAAAAAAATTTAATAAATAGCAAATAAAGATAATGAGAATAAATATTGAAGTATAACAATTAATTGACATTTGACAACCTTAATTTGACAGGACTGGGAAATTAAAAAACATTTTTTGAAGTTAATTTAGATTTTCAATGTGATAAAAATAGAAAGAAAATGTATCATTCTTTCATATTTCTAATTTGTTATGTTCAATGATCTGTTGATTTTAATTCTTTGGTTATATGTGAGCTATATATATATATATATATACATTACATATGTACATATATACGTTTCTAGTGATCCTGAAAGCAGCACGTTTCTTTTTCTTACACGCTTACTTTAATTAAACATATCACCTAACAACTTCTAATATATCTGCTTTGACGTTGGTATATATGTTTTGCTGTATAATTTAGTTACGCCTTTAAACCGTATTTAACTAGCTTAAGGTAAATTGTTTGATGACTGTGGTTACAGTTTCACGGCAATTTAACTCGACTTAGCTAAATTAGTTAATGGAATTTAGCTCGAGTTAACATTAAATTTCAGTAACATAGCATGGGTTATGGGTATAAACAGAAAGTATTATCATCAATGGAGCTACGGTGGCCAACTTATTAAGCGCATTGCTTAACCACCGAGGGTTTCAAATCCTGCATAGGTATAAAAATTCTAGGAGTTTCTAGAAAAATGACTCAAACCGTAATGTTCAAATACAACTAGATAGAAAACATATAAATTCATAGATAAAGTAAATATATATTACACATATTACATTATATTATGTGGAACTGCCAAAGATAAAAATAGAAATATGTAGATGAATTTTTGATAAGCATTTTTTCCGCCGGCTATTCATATTTTGACAACGGAAAAAGCTATATCCGTCCGAATTGTGTTTATGATGGAATAAAATACAACTACAATATTAGTGAAAATTAGTGAATAATATGACAAAATAAAACAATGCAAAAAATTCAATTAGTTTTTTTAAAAGAGGGAATAAACACATTTTATTTTTCAAATTCTACAAGATATTTTTGAAAATAAAGATGTCAAACAATAGGAAATAGCAAATTTTTTTGAAATTTTACTTTTAATGTTACCGTTATGTGATAATAAAAAAAAATTTAAGAATCATTATACATTAAAAAATTATAAATTTGATATTTTTAAAGACACCTGGAACTGGGACAAATGTGTTTATTATTATAGATAATAATACACAGCTAGAGCTTAAAATTCAAGGAAATATCCCTTACCGAAAAAGTCGCAATTTTTAAATATTTTATGGTTGATGGTTTCATGGTTTAATGGTTTTGAAAATGTGCGTTTTTTAAAATCTGTTGTTTTACACACCTACGATACTTATTAAATGTTTTTGTATTTTTATACAATTAAAGAAAAGAAAAAGTGTAAAATCTTTTAATTGTCTTACAATAAAATGTAGTTTAAAACCTAAGATAAAATGTTTATAAAATAATTTTATAAGAAAGTTAAGTTTTAATAATACAGGGACTATAATATCAGTATAATAATTTTATAACAGATTAATTATATGAAATAATAAAAATAAAACAATAAAAATTACTGTTCAAAAATTTTTTAAAAAAAAAGAAGTTTTTTTTTAAATTAAAAGTTATAACAAAAATATTATAAACGTATACATATTTTAATAAATAAAATAATAAAAAAAAATAATTAATAAAAAATATTTAAATTAATTTGATCTAATAAAAAATCACATACATTTTTTTTTATTAGTTCAAATTAAACCATATTATTATATTGTATGATAATATTTTTATAAAAATAACAAAATGAAATTTAAGAAGTGATTTAAATCGAATGAATGTAAATAAACAACAAGGAAGAGCGGAATTTTCCAAAAATACCAAAATACACCCTTGGTAAAATGTCAGATTCTTAATGACGAAACTCACTTTCCTTTTTAGTTATTAAAATTGGATGAAACCTCTAACTGTAACCGCAGTATAGGGTTAGCAGAAGATAGGACAGGGATTCAGAAACATTGAATTTGAATTTTTTTTAAAAATTTAATAATTTGTAAACTATACTTTATACTATATAGCTCCTCTGTATAGCTAATATGTATAGCTCTCTGTTATCTATTATTCGTATTCGTAACTTGTCAGATTCTTAATGACGAAACTCACTTTCCTTTTTAGCTATTAAAATTGGATGAATCCTCTAACTGCTACCGCAGTATAGGGATATCAGAAGATAGGACAGGGATTCAGAAACATTGAATTTGAATTTTTTTTTAAAATTTAAAAATTTGTAAACTATAGTATATACTATATAGCTCCTCTGTATAGCTAATCTGTATAGCTCTCTGTTATCTATTATTCGTATTCGTAACTTATACTGAAAAATAACTTTTCTTTAGCAGGTAATTTACATAAACTTCGAGACGATGACTAAAAATAACTTAATGATTTTGAATTGTAATACTAAATTCCATTCTTAACATTTTAAGACAATCTTTTGATTAATACTCATAATAAATTCTTAGTAAATCATCTATTACCTCAAGGGAACGTGAGATTTTCGGAATATTTTAAAATCTAATATTTTAATATCTAAAAACAACTCTTTAAACATGTCAATAGCTGTGAACACATTTAAAAATATAATGTTTAAGCTTTAATTTATGTGTTTTACTTTGAAAAAATTTGTACAGGTTACAGTTAAGTTAAGTTACAGTTAACTAGAAATGGCAAAGTTTGAATTTTAGACACCTTAATAGCTAACCTAAAAATATAAATTAAATATGTATAATCATAATTTAAAACAAGTAAATGTAACAGAAAGTCGATGCAACCGACTTATTAATACCCTACCCTACACCTAAATAATTCGAATTAAATTAAAAATCCATAAGTTTTTTGGCAGCTGTTTGAACTTCTTCCCTTTTCTGTCGTATTCAACTCGAACTTCAGGAACGTAAAAGAGACTTCCTCTTGGGATATGTTTGACACCCTTGTAAAAAATTTCAAGTTTCTATCTTTATTAATTTCGAAGATATGGTTGTTAGTCCTTTTCAATTCATCAAATGCATCTCAGGGACATAAAGAAAACATGCCAGAATACCATTGTACTAAATTTAAAGGTTCTACTTTTGTTGGTTTTGGAGATATGCTCGTTTGCTCTTGTGCTCGTCCGGAAGTTTCCAAAATACGAACCCATGGTTCAAATTCTTTCAAATGTCAGTTTCCAATTTTACAGAAAAGGAAATATAACAGAACACCTAAACTAAAGAATTTTACAGAAAAGGAAATATAACAGAACACCTAACTTGTACTAAAAATATTGTTGGTTGTGGAGATATACTCGTTTGCTCTGGGCCTCGTTCGGAAGCTTCCAAGATCCGAACCCATGAACCAAATCCTCCCAAATTTCAGAAACATAAATAAAACACAAAAGAACACCACTGTACCAAATTCAAAGATTCTATCTTTGTTGGTTTTGGAAATAATCTCGTTTGCTCTAGGGCTCGTTCGGAAGCTTCCAAAATTCGAACCCATGGACCAAATCCTCTCAAATTTCAGAGACTTAAATCAAACATGAAAGAACACCATTCTGCCAAATTTAAAGGTTATATACCATTGTTGGTTTTGGAGATAATCTCGTTTGCTCTAGGGCTCGTTCGGAAGCTTCCAAAATCCAACCCATGGACCGATTTTGTCCTGATTCGAACTTAGCCTTCCTTTCGTAATTAGTAACCTACTATATAAATTTCATCAAGACAGCTTTACTAGTTTTTGAGTTATAGTGCGAACGGACGGTCGGACATCGTTAAATCGACTCAGGAGGTGATCCTGATTCAGAATATATATATATGTCCATATCTAACTCGCTTCCTTTTGGTGGTTACAAACTCCATACCAAAGTTAATATATCCTATACTTTAGGTGTAGGATATAAAAACATATAAGCATATAACTTTTTGTGTATTTTTTCAAAAAATTTCTTTGCAGATCTAAAAAGAAATATTACGACTTTTTAGTATTATACTAGGATCTGAGAGCTGGGAATAATCTATAATCCTTAATAGCTCTTGGCCAGGGGGAGATACAAAAAATGTAACTATAATTTGTGAGATAATAAATTGTTAAAGATGTTTCTTCACTAAAAATATGAAGAATCTAACTATAAAAGCGTGCTGGAGTTTTAAAGAAAGCATAATTTTGCGAGATTTTGTTTTCACTTAAAGGTATACATTTAAATATTGGGGGCCTCGGCGGCCTAGTTGGTAAAAGCGTATAAAATACGCCGTAAATACCGACGGAGTGTGGGTTAGAATCTCACACACATCGTAAGAGTTATTCTCCCTTACGACATTTACAGTCGCACCTGAAAAGGAAAGGCTGTATAATTTGTGCAAAGAAATGCATTAACAAAAAAAAAACAAAATTTAAATATTAAATTGGAAAAAGTTGTATAACTTTGATATTGATTTATAAAACTAAAGTCATGTAGTTTGGCGTTTTTAGATTGAAAAATATTATACATATTTAGAAATAGCATTTTTTTAATTTAAGGTAGGGACCTCGGTGGCCTATATTGGGTTAATATTATAGGTTTATTAAATAATTTTTCATGGGTGAAATCATATGGTATATTAGGGATCAATCCAGTATACTGAAAAAACGTTATAAACGTATATAGAAACTTGTGATTTTTTGTCAAAAGTCAAAATAGTTTTTGGTGAAATATAACTGTTTTAAGATTTTTTTTTTTTAATTTATAGTATTAGGGTTTAATTTTAATATTTACGCTAAATATTTTTAAAAATTCGTTAAATTTCATTTGCTGCAATTCTAAAAACTTTTATTTTTTTTCATTTTCATTTTTTACATACCTGTATTTAATGTTTCCCTTACTTTCCAAATATTACGTTCTAATACTCATAAAAATATTATGACTAGTTGATTATATATTACTGTTTTATTATGTAATATAAGTATATATATATATATAATTCTTAAACTATAATGATGCAAGTCACAATTTAACTTTACTTTCATAATAAGTAATAATAAAGAACTATGTATACGATATATATTATATATCACCTACCTGTTGCTATCTTGTAAAATACAATATTTTATTATAAAATTTATACTACTACTAACTTCTACTATTTACTAAAGCTTCAATAACTTTATTTTGTGTTAATTTATTGTCATATAAGCTTCGTTATTTTTAAAATATTTTTGTTTAGAAATGAAAGTCTATCTGTCTAAGATTGTAAAAAAGAATTAAAAGTAGAATTTTTTTTTGCAGCATTTATGAAAATCAAAACGATGAATAAGAAAAAAGAAATTATAAATTTGAACTATATAGTGAGTGATTAATTACTTAAGCATTTGCTTCGGCGTCGACTAGTTTTTATTTAGATGATTACATTTTAATAGAAAATAGTGCATATAATACATGAATTCTTTATTATATTTTGTGTGTACTAATACATATATAATATGCACAAAGTGAATATCTTAATTCACTTTTAAATTTGCATTTATTCTTTGGCAAATATATTTCAATAATTCAAAATCTTAGGTTAAAATATTTGCTGTAAGGGTGCTTGCATTCGTCTTGCATGCTTGCATCCGGTTGCAATCTTGGTTTGTTGTAAAGTTCAATCCGGCTTTTTTCATATCTTTATTGACTGTTCCAAACCATGTTGCCAGCCAGCTCCTTTCCTGTATATATTGGTATGTTATAACAGCTTTTCGAACAGCATGTTATTTATTTTTTCGCATTAGAGAACATCTGCGGGCCAGAGACCATATGTGCTTCTGCTATTTTGTTTTTGATGTCGGCAACCTTGAAGGTGTCTCTGAGTTGTCGTTACGCACTTTATCCAGTTTCTTGACGTCATCAATAAATAAATGTTGCGCTTTAGTTTAACCAGAAAACTTTTTAAAATACAATTACCTTAATAAATTATACAAATGTATTGCTATCTTTACATTAAACGATTTTTTTTTTAGATTTCTAACTAACTTCTTCAACTTACATTATAAATTAATATTAATCCTATGAGCATGATCATCATGTTTTTATTTTTATATTATACCCCTATATTCTAATAGTTTGCAATTTGATTCCATAATGTTTTGTTTCTTTGAAATATGTTAGTATTCTTAAGTCTACGCTGTTTAACACTTTCTTATTATTTTGCCTTAGTATATAAGTTACTCGTAGTACTGTTGTATCTTTTCGTTTTTTAAAAATATAATATCAATCTTATAAAGTTTCCAGCTTTAAATGTTAGGAAGATATGGGCAATTCGAAGTTTTTTGCAAACTTAATTTCTGAACTTAGAATGATGAATTAAAATACATAATTTTATAAGAAAATATTCATATTTTAGAATTTACCTCAAGGAGTTGTATGAAAAGATTAACAAACAGATGGGCAGACGGTCAACTTGAAACTAATAAACATAATACTGTATATTTTTTATCAATTTTACTTTTTATTTATTGATTTACCTAAATGATTACGGCCTATGTTAGATTTAAACCATGATATTCTCGGTTGATAAGCCATATTCTATATAGGACCATTGGTGATTGGACTATTCATATTTCTTAGTTTTATTTTTTTCCCCAATATTAGCCCATCACTATATCCAAAATATTGCTAATTTTATTTAAAATTATTTTCTATAAATTTATATGTTTAAGCGGATAAAAGAAGTTATAATTAGTGTATCATCATCGTTAAATTTTCAATATATGGTCAAAGGATAATTGAAACCGCGGTATAGAAAATTATGAAATCTCTGATGGTAAAATAAACAAGTAAAATTTTAATTGAAAAACAAATAAATTATTAAAAATATTTTCCTATCATATGAACTTTAAGCAAATAAAATTAAATAAATTTTTTTATAAAAGAAATAATGTTCGCTTATATACAGGTTATTCATACATTCCATCTTTATGCCACCTTTAAACAATTTTTAAACCACAAAATTTAATGGTTTAAATATTATTTAAAATTTAATATAATAGAAAAAATAAATTATACCAACCAATGTTATAAAAATATTGTACATATTATATAGTAGAGCTAAATTTTGATAGGTTTAATCAAAGGTTTAACAAACTGCGTTCTTGGAAAAACATTTTTACTAAAAGTTTCTTATTTCCCAGAGAAAAAGTTATTATTTATGGTTTTACCAATATTGTATACATCATTTTCTTGGCCCGACATTTAATATTTTAATAAAGTTTTTTTTAATGTTATGTACACGATTCCGCCCTTTTTGAATTAATGTTAGACATTGAAAGCGATCATATTATAATCAGGAAACTTTTTTTTTACTGAATATTTAGTTTTTGTATTAAGAGTTTTTATTAATTTTGCCCACATCTAAAAAATTATTTAATAAATAATCTGCAAGAAATCTTAAGATAATAAAAGTATTAAAAGATTTTTTTTTTATTAACAATATTAAATGATAAGAGATTTTAAAGAGTGTTGATTTTTGAATGTAAATTTTTCTAATTTGAGTTATGTAGTTATAGTATAACATCGACGGCAGCAGTAGGTTTACATTTAAGGTTCATTACTTTTTTCTGATTTGCTATTAGTGAAAATGTTTAAAAATATATTTTATTCGATAAATATGAAATTATTGCCAATGACGGCTCATTATTTTTTATTTAACTTAGGTAAGAAATATAATAAATAATTGATATTAAATATTATGAATTCTTTTAATATTTATTAATCTTTTAAAAGCAACCGGGCCTATTGTTGCAAATTTATCAATTATCGCACGACAAAGAGGATTTTCATCTAGTATTGTTGGAGTATTGTTAACAATATTTTATTTAGTAGCAACCATAGCTAAACCAGTATTTGGTTGGCTAGCAGATCGTTTTAAAAAGCATAAACTTATTTTTATAATTATGCAGGGAATAACAGCATTAATGTTTTTTAGTGTGTATTTTATTTCACCTTTTTCAAATCAAATAATTTTAAATACTAAAACTGAAAATACAGAAATGTATTTCTGCCCAAAAGAATCAACATGGGACAAATGTTTAGATTATAGAATTCAACAACACAAAACAAAAATTGTTAAATGTCAATTAAATTGTAAATCTGAAATTTGGATGAAGGATAATATTTGTTTAAATAATGATATATTAGACTGTGATTCAGATTTAAAGGATTTTAAATATGAAATTTTAATTGATATGACAACAATTGAAAAAGATACAAACTGTTTGATTTTAAAAGAGTATAAGAATGTTTCAAATATGAATAATTATGCATCATTTTATTCTATGGCACCGTTATATGCTAAAATGTACGAAATTCATTGTGATGCTATTTGCGAGGATGATTTTCTAAAGGGAACTTTAGCAAATAAGGGTGTAATACCGGATAATGAAATTACAAAAAAATATGAATTTTGGTTGTTTTGTGGATTACTTTTAATTGGTTATTCAGCAAATTCAGTTGTTATTAGTATGGCAGATACAATTTGTTTCAATTTACTTGGAGAGGATACTTATTTATATGGAAGACAAAGAATGTGGGATGGTATTGGGTGGGGTGTTGCTGCATTAATTTTTGGCCCTGTAATTGATGCCATTTCGGGTGATGCAGTATTTAAAGATTATTCTGCTGTATATTTTTTTTGTTTCATAACAATATGTATCAATATGATTTGTTCATTAAAACTTGAAGTGAGATTTATATTATTTTTTTTTAATTATATACTATAAAATTACTCCACAAGTTGTATTTTAACAAAATAAATAATTTAATTTTTAGTACACTCAACCAACTAAATCGAAAAATATTTTAAAAGATGTTGGTAAACTATTGAAATCTGCAAAAATTTTAACATTTTTTTTTTGGTGCTGCTTTGCTGGATTTTTTTCAGCTGTGGTTTGGAATTTTATATTTTGGCATTTAGAGGAATTAACAGATAAAATAGGACAAGATGAATGTGGTATTAATTATGTTAAAACATTAGAAGGTCTTGATTTAGTTGTACAATGTTTAATTGGTGAAACTCCATTTTTTTACTGGTCTGGATTCATTTTAAAAAAATTAGGTTTTGTTAATTGTATGAATTTAGTATTGGGAGCATTTGCAACACGTTATTTTTACTATTCAGTATTAATAAATCCATGGTGGGTATTACCAATAGAATCATTAAGCGGCATAACTTATGCTATGTTATATACTACAATGACATCTTATGTTAATTTTATTGCTCCACCTGGAACTGAAGCCACATTACAAGTAAGTGAATAAATTTTTTTGTCATAAAAAAAAAAACACCAAAAGATGTCATTTAAGTGTTTTTTTTTTTTATTTTTATTTTGTTAGGGATTAGCTGGTGCTTTATTTGAAGGTATGGGTATTTCATTTGGTAATTTTGCTGCTGGTACACTTTTTAATATGGTTGGGGGAGCTAGTGCTTTTATGATTTTCGGAATTACAGCTGCATCTGCCACAATTATTCATATTTCTATTCATATATTTTTAAACTTTTACGAAAAGAAAAGTAAAAAAATGTCTGAGGATATTATAAAACCATAGAATTTAAAAAAATTTTTATGCAATTAATTTTTTATAAATAAAAACTATTACATATTGGCTCTTTGTAAATTTCTCAAGTACTTGAAGTAAAATTAAATTTTAATTGATTTTTTAAGTATTTCAAATTTTTTTTGTAATATATGTATTAATATAGTATCTTTATTTAGCATTGAAGAAGTTCGTTTAAAATAATATTTTTACGTTTTAAAGTAAAAAGAATGTCATAAAAAATACACCATATTTTTGAAGCAATAAAATAATTAAATTTAATCTATTTAAATTTATTTATGGTACATTCAATATTATTCTTATATATTTTTTTTTTTATATATAATATTTCAAATATAAAAACAAATATAGTTAAAAGTTATCAAAAAAAAAAAAAAGATAACAGATTTGTTTTGTTTTTTTTTTTTTTAATTTAAACAAATAAAATAAAAAAATTTATTTAATATTAATAAAAACATTTTTACAAAATATATGTTGTATTTTTTTTTTTTAATTGCACACTTAAAATATATATAATACACATAATTCTAAAAAAAAAAAAAAAATATTCACAATGTCATTTACAAAGGAAGAAAATAATTTCAATTTTTAAAAAATAATTAATTATTTATACATAAATATTTATAAAATAAAAATAAATTAAATTTAAAACTATGAAAAATTATTAATTACAAAATAAATTAAAAAAAAAAATATTTAGTAGTGCCTTTAAACAAAATTTAAAACTATATATATATGTTTAAATTAAAAATTGATTTTTTTTTTTTTTTTTTTTTTATGTATGAATATATTGTGCCTTTTTGTTGTCAGATTTTTGTAGTTAAATATTTTTAAATAATTATTATAATGTTTTTTTTTTTTGTTTTTAATTATTGATTACTTTTAATAACACATAAACGAAATAATAGTTTTTGATTACAACATTTTAAGAAATTTTTACCGAAAAACGTTTTCTTTTAATTTTATTTCTTTTCTTTAAAAAAAAAAAATGATAAAATAATTCAACAGTATTAACACCTTCCTAATCAATGTTTTTTATAATTATGTAAAGCATAATTCCTTTTAGTTATTTTTTAAAACAATATCTTTACTCTTGATAAAAAATTCTATTATTTGGGTTTTTGAAATAAAAAAAAAATTTGGGATTTGCTTTCTAGATTTTATACAAAATATTTAAAGAAATTTTTATATATATTTTTTTTTTGTACATACTTTATATGGAAAACATTTAACAAAATATTGTAATCGATATCTTTAATTTCGTTTATATGGTATTTATTTTAGAGCATTTTGATTGCTTGTAACATTTGGTTAATTCTATTCAATAGTTCAATTTAATACATAATTATTTATTTAATATTTTTTTTTTTTTTTTTGTTTTTTGCTTTTAAATATTCAGTCAAAAAATTTATTTATCTATTTTCTTTTAAATTTTAAACAAAACAGTACAATATATATATATATATAATCATGTTTATTTCTATATATATATATATATATAAATTTAATTTAACTTTTTTTTTTTTTAATTCTTTATATTCTTGATAATTAAATATAGCAAATGGAAATTTTTTATTATTATAATTTTTGGCGGCTCCATTTACTAAATATAGAATATTAGCTAGGTTGTGGTGCAACTAGTGTTACACCAGATGTTCGTATAACTGATGTTGGCCTAGGACCTTTTCTCAAATCAACAATATTTTGTTGAGCTTGTTGTTGGGCTTGTTGCTGCTGCTGTTGGACTAATGCGATTTGTTGCTGTTGTTGAAGCTGATGTTGATGAAGTTGTTGTTGTTGTATAACTTGTAGTTTTGTTTGATTATTAAAACCATGTTGAGCATGCTCTGGTACTGGAGGTGGTTGAGGACTTTTATCTTTGTTAGCCTCTTCAGCTGCCGCTGATATAACTTGTGAATATTCTCGAATTAAATTAGCTATTTGGAAGGCCTAAAATTAAAATATAATATTAGTTATTAAGTTAATTCAATTTGAAATATGTAGTTAATTATAAATAAATATTTAAATTACCTGTGAAGTTGTTAAAATAACTTTTGATTGTTTCTTATCAGTTCCAGTAATAATCATTAAACAATTCATATTTGGTGAATAAGAAAGAATAGATGAATATTCATATGTACAAAGTGTATTTCTTGATCGATGTTCCAATAAATGTATACCATTTTGATCTACTGCTAACCATAATACACGTGGCCAGTTTGATGTAAATGATTGCTATTTAAAAAAAAAATTTTTTTTAATAATTTACCTTAAGTTAAATAATAAAATTTAATAAAAATTAATATCTACCATAACATCAAATATTGTTGCTTTATGTAATGGCCAACTTTGAATTAAATTTAAGAAAGATTTCTTTGCTTCGGCTGATGTCATTCCTCTTAAGCTTTGATGATGCATAGCAACAGCTTCATGCGGTATATTTGGAACAAACCGTGGCGGTAGACAATGACTAGCAATCGTTCTATAATCTACTAACACTTCTGAACAATCACCTAACTCTAATTGTCCTTGTAATGCTGTTAACATTATAGCCTCCATTTCAGTAATTGGGAAACGTTCACTACGTAAACCATGTAATACTTGATGGTAAAGTAATTCTTTTTCAACTGGATCGTCCAAATTCATATAATGGTCAAAGAATAAATGCTTTTTAAATAGGAAATTGTGGTGTTGTCTTCGACATGCTTGCAAAGCAGGTGATTGCTAAAATAAAATAAAATAAATAAGTATAAGAAAATTACAAATGTTTTTCAAATGTTGGGAAAATTTACTTGATTTTGTTGAGCTTGTGCAGCAGCATTTCGATATTTTTCCCACTTAGACATTACATCAGCAACTTTTTCATCAGGCATTAAACTTCTCTCAGATGTACCCAAAACTTCATAAATAGCATAACCTTGAGCATTTTCTTGCAAACCAATTTTCTTTTTAACCAGCTCCATAACTTCTCGAGCTGTAGAGCTTGGATGAAATTCTACGGAATGATACTGACCGTCCATGAAGTGGAAACGAGAATATATAGGCCGTCGGTTAATTGTACAAACAATTTCTTCTCGGCTTGGTGGCCATTGACGTCTACGAGTACCTTGGGTTTTAAAGAAACACTGCAAGTAAATACAAAAAAATAACAAAATTATCGATTTAGCGTTTTAGTAAGATAAAACGTACTCTTTCTGCAAATCTGGCATATTTTCCTTCTTCAGTTATATAATCACTAGCACATCTCTTTAAGTGCCCTATTAAATATTTTCGCACAACCTTCAGTGGGGGTAATATAACGCTACAAGCTAAAGATAATAACGCCCAATGTCTCAAATTAACTCGAGAATTCGGGTCAGGATGATCTGTAGTTTGTTTAATCAATTGAAGATATAATTCATTCAAAAGAGATTCCTTGCGCATACATCTATCCATAATAGATTGAATAAGTGTAATATGTTCATCTTCAGCACGCTGTACTGATTCGCCACTTTGACCAAGTCCAGCATACGTTAATATTGCTTGGAAAACTTGTAACATTGCTTGTTCTTCTTGATCAGGTAATTTACTTAAACTTTGAGGTAATGGCTGACGACTAAAAGCCCAATATGCGTGCATAAACCCTTTATATGTTTCTCCGTGGTCTTGAACTGCAGTACCACATTCTGCTCTCAATTTTTCAAGGCGATGTTTTGAAAGCCTTCTTAGAGTATTTCTTAGGAATCCTCCAGTAGCATCTTGTGGTTTCCGTAGTATTTCAGCATCAACCAAATGTCGTCTGCAAACAACAACATTATGATGTAATCGAACCCGATCTTCATTAGTAATTCCTTTAGATTTCTTCGTAGGAACTTCATTTTCCGTTATCCAATTTGATAATGGGGGATAATATGATACAATTAATGAACCAATTTCATTTTTCTGCGGTGTCTCAAAAACAAAACATCTTTGTTGATCAACGGCAGTTTGGTTTGTGCTTGTTTGACGATTTAATGTTATAGTTATAAAACTGTCACTTGGATCTAACATTATTGATTCGATATCAAAATAACGAAATTCATATAAAACAAATTTATCTTCAGTTTTAATCAGCATAATTCCTTCGCAATTTACGCCTAAAATTAAATTATTGCCATAGCTCCAATAACCACGATAAGTAACTGAGAACATAGTAGTTCCATAAAGTGGATATTGCATAACACAGCTAAGATATAAAACTTTAGCGGTTAATTCGGATCGACCAGCTCCATATTGGCGATGTGCTTGAGCTAGTATTGGAACCCAAAATTGTTCTTCACGTGTTTTAGAAATTCTTTCGGGCAAATAATTATTTACATCAGTGTAATATTCGGGTTTAGGTTGATTTGACGGATCTCCAAGCGCAACTTGAGCTTGTAATCCTGATAGTTGTAAAGCAACTTTTTCGCTTACTGGGAAATCATCGCACTAGAATTAAAACGTACTTAATTGGAATAATTTAAAGTAATTTGAAAAAAAAGAACCTTAACGACACTATAAACGGCTTGAGCATAAAGCATATTAACTTCGACTGGATCTTGTGATAGTTCTCTAGTTGTTTTAAAAAGTCGTTTCTTGAATACAAAACGATTTTCACCAGATCCTAAAGTAGCGGCGTTTTTACGTAATGTAGCATTAGCTTGAATTTTGGTTTGTTTTCTATAAAATAATGACAGTAAATATATACAGAGTAAGTAAAATATTTTTTTTTAATTCATACATTTCCCAAGCAGCAATGATATCATATAAATAATCATGTGATTTTACGTGTTCTTCTCCATCAGGTCTAGATTGGTAAATGGCCCAGCCATCGGTATTCATTAAATTAAGTTTATCTGCTAATTTAGCTACAGCATCACTAGCTGTATCAGTAGGATGGACATCAATAGCTTTTGTACGACCATCTAAAAAGAAAAATCTGCATACTATTGTTCCAAGTCGACGCATTGCCTGTAAAAATAGAAACATTTATAAAAATTCTTTGTATTTTTCAATTTACTTACCGCAACTTCAACACTGGACGGAGGATATTGCCTTGCAGATACTTTTGCCCCTTTGCAATTATCCAAGCACCATTGAGCATATTGTCTAAGCTTGCCATCTAATGATTCTAAATTTTTCTTTAGAAAACTCACAAAATATCTGTAAAATATTAATAGCTATGAGACAAAGTAACAACCAACATTTAGTTATTTTACCGAAATAGAACTTTGCTAGGCTGAAATGCGACAATAGTTAAACAAAGTAAAAGCCAAACACGATCAACCCAGTCAGTATGTGGATTATTAGTAGCTTGTCGTATACATTGCACAAATATTTCATCACGTAATTCTTCTCTTTCAATTCCTTGGCCTATTATGTATTGAATTACTTGCAATTCACGTTCAGGATTTAACTCTCCACGAATATATTTGCATAAATCCTAAAAGTATATTACATTGAAAGTTATTTACAATAAAGTATTTTTTTTTTAATTTTTACCCTGAAAATATTACAAGCAACAACAACATTCTCTGGATCATACATATGAATATGGGATGAAGGTATTGAATTGCCGCGATAAAATGTTATCATTTCATATTTTGGTACTAAATCAGAGCATTTTTTACCTTTTCTGGTAAGTGTTTGCATTAGTGTACCTTCTGGAGATCTTTCATGTACATTGTAAAAGTTTTCAGCAAATTCTAATATATCAAAGTACAGATCATCTCGCAGTGATTCTTTTTCTTTTTCGGTAACATCAACTTGATGCATTTCTTGTAATTTTTTCTCAACACGATGCTTACGTCTTTGTTCTCTTTCTGTATTTTGTTGATGATTCGTACCAGTTGATGATGCACGCGAACTTGGTCTACTGTGTTTTGGTGATGATGGACTCATTGGACCACCAGTTGGTATTCTTTGAATTGGACTAGCTGAACGTGCTACATTTGTAACAGCTGGACTTTTTGGTCTAAGTTTGTGAATTGGAAGACCTTGCTGTAGACCATTTTCAGTTATATGATGGCTATTATTATGATGAATGGAATTCGATAAAGCTTCATTAACCTGAGGTATAGGTGGTGGTAGTTCTTTTGGTAATACAGCTTCATATATTGGTTCTTCTTTACGTTGTGGTCTACTTATTGGTATTGGTGCAGATATATTATTATTATTATTTGTGTTAATAACAGTTGACTGATTTGTTTTAATTTGAGATATAGGTTGTTGTATTGATGATTGAATTGGATGTATTGTCCCATTTATAACAGTTGTTGGTGGTGGCGGTGGTCTTGTTGTTGGTTCTGGCAAAGTTGGAACACCTTTAGCTGGTGGTGTTTTTGTTGGACGTTCCATAGCTAAACCTTCAATTTCTTGTTGAATAACATTTTCCAACTACAAAAAAAGAAAGGAATTAAAACCAAATACATATAAATACATTTTGTTAAAATTAAAAATAATTAATCAAAAAATTTATTTACCTCAACATCTAAATCTTGTACAAGTGTATCCATTTTTTCACCAATTTCATCTAAAACTGGATTATTTGAATTTGGTGTTACTTCACTTAAGAATGCAAATAAATTATCTAAATCAACAGAATCATTACTTTGTTGATGAGTTGCTCCAACTGATGGTGCATGTCCATTTAATTGTGTTTTAATATTATTGTTAATGTTATTATTATTATTATTGTTATTATTGTTGTTATTATTATTGTTTGTCATTTCTGCTAATGGTGGTGGTATAGGCGGTGGTTGTTGATTTAATTTTGTATTAATTTGTTCAGCCATTTGTGATAATGCAATAATTTCTTCTTGTACCATTCTAAAAAATTATAGGTACACATATATTTTAAATTTTATTATCAAAGAATTTTTTTGTTTTTATTTTTAATTTTAATTTATTATTATTGTATAGAATATTTTTGTAAAAATTTGTTTTTATTAAAATTTTTATTTCAAAAATTTATTATTTACAATAAAAAATATTACAATAATATAAGATTGTGTGCGCCATTAAGGATAAGAAAATCAGACAAAAATTATATGCAGGAAAATAGCAGGAAAATAAATAAATAATTTTTTCTACTTAATATTATTACATGCTATTTTAAAAATGTTAATAAAATATTATGTTAATATGTTAATGTCGAATAATTTATGTATGTATGTATATGTATTTATGTGAATAAATAAGCTTTAATTATATAATGTAAATTGCTTTTTAAATGAATTTAGTGAATTTAATTAACTTTCAATCTCTGTAGAATTTTCAAAAATTGCCTAAAGACGACAAGACGAATAAGATTCCTTGTAAGAGATGAAGATGAGATTAACATTCATATATCTAAAATTAATAAATTTTAAAAATAGCAGATTAAATTCTTGAAAAATAGAAAAAAAATTAGGGGATACAGATTTATTTTTGACGTTTATTCCTATATTCAATTCACCTTTAAATTAGATGAATTTTAGATTAGATGAATTTTATTTTTCTTTAAAACTTATTCTGGATAAAAAGATAAACATCGCTGTCTGTAACAATTAAATTTAGTTGTAAAATTGTTAAGATTGTCTATAAAAAAATTTTCGAGTGATTCATTACTTAAAAATGTCCTAATAAAATGATTACTATTTAATTATGTAATATTTTAATTATTTTCATAGAATAGTACTTTCAATTTAAATTTTGTTATACTTCCAAAATACTTCAAAAGAAAAAAACAAATGTTACGTACTACTGAAGTACGTACACTTACACTCTGAAGTACGTTTCGTTTCTTACTCTCAAGATGTTAGAGTAACTCTATTACAGATAAAGTTGTTTTGAAATGACCGAAATAGAGTTTAAACTCCATGACATCAGAATTAACGTTTCGAAATGCACATTTAATTTAGAAGAATTAACTTTTAACATCTTACTCATGACTCGCGATTCATAAGGAGAGTTAAACAAGTGTTACAAATGTCAAAGTCTTATGAAGTGTCATTATAAGTTTTTTTATTTCATATTTTTATATTATATTAATTAATTTTTTACATATTCAAAAAATTGAAAATAAAATTATTTAATTAAACTTATAATATTTCTTAAAATTTTTTTTTGAAGACTCCATTATTTGTTTGAAATAAATAAATGATCATATCCAATTTTGACAATTTAAATTCATATTTAACTCTAGTGGTACAAAACTGTCAAGGTAAAGTAAATTCTTCATGTGAGAGTGGTAGTCAATTCTATAACCATATAAACTATACTCAGAGTAAGAAATGAAGCGCACTCCTGTTGTTCTATTTCTAGAATCTAACTAATTAATATTATTTCAGACCCGTTCCACTAGAACAGTTCCATTATACACAATTCCACTAGACATAATTCCACTAGACACAATTTCGCTAGACGCAATCTCACTGGGGCAATTCCACTTGGCATAATTTCACTAGGGAACAGTTCCACTTGCGCAATTCAATTTTTATTTGTCAAACGCATTTAGAATTTTTATTACGGGGCGGCGATTTATGTGATATCAATGGTAAATACCTCTAAATACGTTTGACAAATAGAAAGTGGAATTGATATTATATCCATTAAATTATATAATATTTTCAAAAAAAACAAAAGAGCTAGTTTATTAATAAGAATTAGAAGAATAGAAACAAAATAAAACAAAGTTAATTATACAAAGTGAAATTGCGGAAGTTGAATTGTTTCCTAGTGAAATTATGCCAAGTGGAATTGTCCAAGTGAAATTGTGTCTAGTGAAATTGTATGGAGTGAGATTGTGTCTACTGGAATAGTTCTAGTGCAATCGACCAGTTACCGTTAATATGATTTTGTTTTTTTTATATGTAATTATATATAAAAAATATATCTATAAAGAAAATATATAATTTTTTACAAAATTTTTAATTATATAAAAAAAAAAAGGTACAGATAATGAGACAAATTTAACTTCTATTTTTATATCATTTGGTTTCTACATTATGTATGTGTGGTTGTATTTTTTTTTTTTTTTTTTTTAATTTTTGAAGACTATACAAAAATATGTACATATTCATATTAAAGCTATGCATTTTTAAAGAGAAATAAATTTTAGATAAAACCTGAAATAAATAACTTAGGTTTATTATTTTATTTATTTTGTATATATTTATTTAATATTTCGATAAGAGTTAACCCAAATTTTTAAATTGATTAAAGGCCGACATCATAAAATCTAATGGTCCTATATATATGTATATTATATAGTAAAAATAATTAATTAAAAGGTATAAACAGATATAAATGAACAAAACTTAAAATATAATATTATGTATATATGCTTATATATAATATAATGCATATTTAAAAATTATACAAACATATATTTCATTAATGCATTCCTTTTTTTAATATATCTACTATAGATACTAATAATTAATATAATTAAAGTTGCTAAATTTTTAATTAAATATGTACGAGTACATTAATTAAGAGTAAACAAAAAAAAATATATACACATAATATTAATTACATAATAATAATTTCAATCAATCAGTTTTTTTTGGTGCTGTATAGATAAAAAAAAAATTATAATCAAAATGAACAAAAAAAAATTTAAAAATAAAGGAAAACAATTCCTAATTTTCTTTTTTTTTTTTTTTTTTTTTTTTATTTTATAGAACTTACCCTCCTTTTTTAACAGCATTTCCTTTACTGGGCATGCTTAAAATTTTGAAATCGTAATAGCAAATTATTATTGTAACGATATTTTTAAACCAAATATTTAAAAACCAAATTTTTTTTTTTTTTTTTTTTTATAATGTTAGTAAATATTAAATACTTAATAGTTATATTTATTAAATTTCCACCATGTCTTATATTAGGAGGATCAATATAATTGTTCTAATTGTTCAAAATAATTTTTTTTGTTAATATTATAATATGATTATTAAATATTTTTAAGAAAAATGTATATCAAAAAAAAACTTTAAATTATCAATAAGTTGATATATATTATAAATATTATTATTGTACTTTTAAAACTTAACAAATAATTTTAATTTGATTTTTTAATTTTAGAATACGAAAATTTATTCGGGATTAGTTTGATAAAAAAAAAATGGATGATAAAAAAAATTCTCTTAAATTAAATAACTTTGAATAAATAAATGAAATCTAAACAAAAAAAAAATTTCAATTATATTGAGTTTAAAATCAAATTTAATCATTTAACTAAGTTTTTAAGAAATTAATTTAATTAAATTCATTTTTATAAATTTAATAGAAACTACATAATATCAAATAGGGACCAGTATTTTATTTTTAAAAAATAATTGCATTAATCCACAACGTATATAGAATCCTTTAAATTTGTAGAAAGAAAAAACACTTTATTGATTCTACTACTAGATTAAATCTAAGGAAAACTAATAGTATTAAGGAAATAATATGTTTTTAAAGGTTTTATTTTATTTTTATTTTTAATTTAGTTAACATTTTTTTTTTTTTTGATTTCTTCTAAGGGTTGCCAGATTGGACGATTTCATGCTAATTGGGCTACTTGGAATCTTCGACTTGTGCGCTAATTTTTGTAAAAACGCCCGGCGCTTTTTTGGGCTACAAAAATTATTTTGTGTGGCGCACTTTTTCTTTGAAATTTTTAATTTTATTTGAATGTTTGAGAATTTATTTATTTTCATTATTTTAATTTGTAATTAACTAAAATAATTTTCATTTATTTTTGTTTATTTTAATTTGTCTTTGACTTGCATTAATTTCATATAAAATTCTCATTATTTCATTTCAATTTAATTTAAAAAAATTTTTTTAAACATAACGAGATGTCTGAAACATTCTGGAATTCTGGAAAAAAGCTAATAATATTAAAACCGTTTCAGCTATTAAAATGTTCAAACATATAAGCATTTTTTTTTTTATTTTGTTATCTCTACCACATTCCAACGCTATTAGTTGAAAGAGTTTTTTCAGTTATGAATAAAACGAAAACCGAAATTCGTAACAAACTAATGATCAAAATGTTATCATCTATCATTCGCATTAAATGTTATATGAAAGCAACTGGTGTTGGTTACAAAAGATTAAAAATAAAAGATGATATATGCTAAATCATTTTAATTCATCTCAATTTATTTTTTAAATTTAGAAAATAAAGCATTTGACGAAGATTTTTTGGAAGAGGTTTTAGATTTTGATGCCGTAGCAGGCCTGTAATGTTTCATGTGTACAAGATTGCAATTATGAGATGTTTTTGCAATTAAAAACTATTTTAGTTTATACTAGTTAATATGGTTATGATAAATTTTATTAATTAATGAAAAATGTTTTTTTTTGTTAGTGTTCAATCTAAATAAAAGCGTACGGCGTATATTTTCTGTCAAAATAATTTTAAACACATGTATTCAAATGAGAACCATCGAAATACGTGACGTTACAGTACGTTGAGTTTTTATTAAAATTTAAAAATTGACAAGGTGTACAAAAAATTTGTTGTAGTTTTTTATTATTTTGACAATTGATATTATTTGAAGAAATTTAAGTGCTGTGTAGACTTGTTTTTTTATTTTAAATTGTATTTACAAAATATAAATAAATTTAAAAAAAAAAATAAATTTTTATATTTTGATATCAATATATGTACAAAATCGGAAGTATATTGTAGGTATTTTACTTTTAAATAGATTTAGTCATGATATGTTTTTATTATTAGCTAAATAGTGAAAAGTTAATTGAATTGGTATCGGTTAATGAATGTTTGTGAAAGAAATCGCATGTGAAATAAAAAGATATAGAATATAAAGAAATAATTTGGGAAGAAATTGTTTCTAATAATGTTTTAAATTGTTCGTAATCCATATCGAATTGAAAAACAGTTTTGGATTTATTAAAATACCCAACAACTAATTATTGCAGTATTGCAGAACTCATACTTTTCCCGCGATTTTTAAAGAGTTCTTTGTTACTATATTCGGTTCTTTTTTTGGGTAACAATCTAATAACCATTAAATCTTCTAGCACTTCAATATCGTCAAAATTTTTAATATGTAATTTTATGCAATTTATTATAAACTTTAAAAAACACATGTGGTACTTATTATTTTTTTTTTAAACAGTGACATATAATGATTTTTTTTGACAAATAAATTATTATGCGAGCGTACCAATTTCGGTGTACGTTGACGTACTGACGTACAAAATTTGTATGCCGTACGCTTTTATTTAAGTTGAGCACTTAAAAGAAAAATGTTATTTTGTTTAAAATATTAAAATAAAAATATTTTTGAACAAAAACAAAAAATGTCTCTTCTAATTTAATTTTAGTTTTTTAGCATTTCTGCACAGTATCATTTTACAGGCGCTATTATAGGCTACAAAATTTTTAAAATATGGCGCTTTCTTCAAAAAAAAAAAAATCTGGAAACGCTAGAACAGTCATTTATTAAACAAGTTTCTATGTGTTTAGAATATTGTTTGATTTTGTTGTTATGTTACTAATTATTAATTAATTTTTTATCTTTTTTATCTGTTTTACAAGAATTTAATAATTAAAGTATGTAAATAATTAAATTAAAGTATGGATCGAAATGCAAATATTGTATTTTTATTTTTAATTTTGTAAAAATTTATAAAAATAAACATATTGTTTTTTCTTTCTACAAACAGTATTTTATTGTTCTATGAAAAGTAATATTTTCAGTATGTAGAAGAATATTAAAGATTTGATAAAAAAAAATTTTACTTTTTATTCATAAGATTAATCGCAGAAAATATAAATAAAAGCTTCACTAATTCGAAAAAGTTTCCTTTTCAAATCAATTTTGAAGACATAATAAGAAATAAAGTGATAGCATACATAATTATATTTTAATATTCTTATTTTGTTTTAAAAAAAAATATATAAAAAATATTGTACATAATTTTAAAATACATGAGAGATCAGGTCTAATTAATGCATGATTAAACTTTTTGTTTTTTTATTTTGAAATTAATTTTAAGCCATCTTTATATATTTGTCAATTGTGACTAATTTTATTTTAAATTTTATATTACAAATAATTTTTGTTTTGGTTTTTTTTTTGTTTTCTAGAATCCAAGTACTATTAGTAGTCCTAACACATATTTAATATCGGAGATCTTTATTTTTTTATTTTTTTTTTTTGTTTATTCAAAATATATGTATATTTAATATTTTTCATTTTCTTTTTTTTTTTTTTTAAGAAAAAAATCATATAAGTATAATATTTTAAAAGATGATTAAAATAAAAAAAAAAAAAAATAAACGATTGAAAAAAAAAAAGTTAAAAATGTGCATGTTTTTTAAGCGTATGAATGTAAATTTTGATTTTTTTTTGGACATAAGACTAATTTAATTTTTGAAACAAGAAAATTTTAGGTTTTACTTTACAAATTTTAAAAAGATGAACACAAAAAAAAAAAAATTTAAATAATAATAATCTTTATATAAATATACTAAAACTAAATCTAAAACATTTTTTTTAAATACTCATATTAGAATTAATTAATTAATTAACAAAAAAAAAAAAAATCATAAAAAAAAAAAGAAAAAGGAACACAAAAAAGCTTAAGAAAAGCCAATCCAAGGGAATAAATTAAAAATATTAAAAATGACCCATAAAAGCTGTCATGATAAAATATTCTAAAATGACTATGAAATTGAAAAAATAAAATTAAAATATAAATTTATTTAATTTATTATTTCTATAACTATAGATGAAAAAACCGAAAAAAAAAAAACTCTTGTTAAATGATCATACCTTTCACATTCTTCAATAGCTTTCTTTTCTTGTGCTGTTTTCTCAGCTGATAATAATTCTTGTTCACGTTTCTTTCTTTCAGCTTCAAGACGTTCACGTTTTCGCATTTCTTCATCAACTCGTCTCATTTCACGTAAAGCTGTTGCAACCTAAAATATAATTTTAATTTTGATTTTTTTTTCTCTCTCTCTCTCTCTCTCTCTCTCTCTCTCTCAATTTTGTATAAAAATAATTTTCTAAATTATTTAAAACAAAAATTAATAATAATCTTATAAAATTTAAATATTACCTCACGTGCAAATACACCACGTAAATGACTTTGTATAACAATTGCAGCACGACGTTTTCTTAAAAATTCAATACGTAATTTCCAACCTTTATATGCATGCTGTATTTTAAGTGCAGCACAACGTATATTTTTATATTTCTTTTGAGCAATAAAACGTTTCCATGTTCTTTGTACAATTAATGCTTGTGTATTTATTATTTGTTTTCTAGCATCTTCTAAGGGTTCATGTACTCTACTACGTAAAAATACTTTAGTTTTACCTAATTGCCATTCTGTTGTTGGTACATTTAATTCTTTTATCACAGATAATACTTGTTCACGTGTTGATTTAATACCTTTACGTTTTGTTAAACATTGATATTTTGTAACAAAATCATCAAATGTTAAATGAATTGGAAAACCTTCACGTCTTATACGTATTATATCTAACATTCCTAAATATCTAAGTTGATCTAAGACTAGTTGTTCATTATAATCATTTGGTAATTTTTCTGAATTTGGTTTAATACAACGAACATACCTTAATAAATAACAAATTAATAAAAAATTAAATAAATAATTAAATAAAAATTGCAAATATTAAAATAAATCTTTATAAAGTTTTTGAAGAGAGTTCTTTAAATAAGTACAGACTGTACTATGCTACCGCTAATTGAAAATCAAAAATTTTACCTAATTTTTATAAATATATTTTTAGATTAAAAATCAATTATTGAAATATCAAAATAAGTCAATAAACCTTTAACTTTAATTTTTTAATTTGAATAAATTGAAATTGAATACTATGAGTTTCTTTATCTTTCAATTTCATATGTTCAGTTTTATTATAAAAGCCCAGGTATTATATATATATATACATATATGTACATACATATCATACACGTATACAATGGGTTAAAAAACAAACAGATTATTTCTTTTATAAAAGTCATAATATAGGTTTATATGTATTGTAGGTATATTTTAAAATTTTTAGGAATTAAAAAGTTTCAAGTTTCATTGTTTGTTTTTTAACAGATCATTTCACGATAATATAACGATTGTTCAACTGTTGAATCAACTTGTTGAACCAAAATAATAATAAAATCGGTTTAGTGGTTGACAAATTCGAAAATATCCGATACGATTTCTATTCGACGAATATATACAATAGACGGTTGAACATTCAGACCATTAAATCGCTCAATATTGTTAACTCCATGATGTCACAATTAGCGTTTCGAAATGAACATTTCGGTTAACAGAAGTTAACTTTTTAATCTTATACTCGGGAGTAAAATTAACGAGTGTTACAAATGTCAAAGTCTTATATGAAGTGTACGCCATTATTGTTTTTTTATTTCAAATAATTTATTATAAACTTAAATACATATTGAAATAATTTGTAAACGAAATTGTTGAATTGAGCTTATAATACTTTTTTAAATCAAAAATTTTTTGTGAAAACTCCTCAACTCCTACCCAACTTTTTCTTTTCTTGACGCAACTGACTTTGACAGTTTGATAGATTTGACAATTCAGATATAGTATGATTCATATGGCAGATTAAGTTAACTCTGATTTCTGAATGTAAGTATAGTGCGTAATCGTATAAAACCCTAAACTCTACTTAGAGTAAGAAACAAAACGTACTCCTATAGACAATAGAAAATATGTAATACTACAGTTGTTCAACAATCACTTCATTTTTACAAATTGATTTAACCGTTGTATCATGTAAAAATCCCTTTGGATTCCGTAAAAATAAAAAAATTAAAATTTATATTTAATTACAACTGAGTT
Source organism: Poecilobothrus nobilitatus (assembly GCA_947095535.1). NCBI lineage: Eukaryota > Metazoa > Arthropoda > Insecta > Diptera > Dolichopodidae > Poecilobothrus > Poecilobothrus nobilitatus. Next base: position 318,328,686 of record OX352772.1, on the reverse strand, counting down.
CTTGTTTTTAGGATTAAGTTTGTCGTTAATTTAAAATGTTCGAGAAAATACATAAATTTAATTAACTTCCGAAAGGGCCATTCAAATTAAATTGTAATATTTATATATAAATAAATAAAAACAAATAAGTTTTGTTTTAACAAAAATCCAGTCAATATTTTGAAATCTGAATTGAAATTTATTCATTTAATATAAATTATAAATGTTTATTTAAAAACAAAAAACAAGTGACCATGTTTATTAAAATTTACATATAGTAGAATATTAAAATTAATAATTAGTGTTAAAAAATGTTGACTCACCATGGATTTGTACTTTGTAGAACATCTACTAAAGCTTGTAATTGCATTCTGAATGTATCACTAACCGTAAGTTTACCTTTTGATGTACCTCTTTGTATTGTGCTAGCTGAATTTGCTATTTGATTTTGACTTTGAATTGATAATAAATCTTGATACGATGATAATTCTTGTACAAAACAATTTTCACTACGACTCATAAAATCGAATAGAACATCTTGTTGTACATCACGATTTTTATCCACAAATCTTAAATAATAAAAAAAAAATTAAAAAAATAATTTAAAAAAAAAAAATAAATAAATAAATATACCCTTTAACTTGATATAAAACACTTCCAGCATAATGTTTTATTCCAAATTCAGTTTCCCAATGTCGTCTATCGGTACCTTTAACATAATTTTGATTTATTTCAAATTCAGCATGTAAATTTGTTAAATAAGCTAAATCAGATCCCTTTGGCATATGACACTGTTCTGTTAATAATTTTAAAATGCAACGTGGTGGTTTTTCAATTAATTCTAAACATAATGTATTATCTGTAAATTCAATATGTGAAAATTGAATTTCTTCTTGTCGATAAATTTCTTGTTCTAATGCAAAAACATAATGATTAAAAAATTTATGTAATTTTTCATTTGTATAATTAATGCATAACTGTTCAAATGAATTAACATTAAAATTTTCAAAACCAAATATATCTAATACACCTAAAAAACTTGATGAATTTTGTCCTGGATTAATACATGTATTTATTTGTTGTATTAACCATGCAAATGTTCTTGAATATAAAGCTTTTGCCATTGCATGTCTATTTTCACGAGCCTCTTGAAATTTTAATGGTATTTCTGTAATATTACCACGAACATTTATTTGTCTTAATAGACAAACTTGTTGTACATCATTTTCCTTAAGACCTAATAATGTTGCAACTGTTTCAACAATTTTTTTATCTTCTTCAGTTAATTCACAACGTTCACCATCAATATCATTAAAATCTAAATTACCTAACCATAAGATTGCACTAAGTACTTTAAATATACCATCAATCATTGGTTGTGGAATTTGTAATATTGTAAATGCTAATCTTAAACTTTCAAATTTTTTTGCTTCAATTGGTATATCAATATTAACATTACCAGATGCATTTAAATATCGATAAAATGATGGTTCTTTTAGATGATACATTGTTGCCATTTCAGAATTTACTTTACCTTCAGCAACTAATTGATATAATACATGATAATTTCTTTCACCTGGACTTTGAAATGTTATTCGAGATTGTTCTAATAAATAGTCTTGTATGATGCATCCTTTTATACAAAATTTTGAATCAAAACAAACTTGCATAAATTTTCCAAATCTGGAACTGTTATCATTTCGAACGGTTTTAGCATTTCCTATTATATTATAAATAAAATATTGTTAAATTTTTAATTTTTATTTTATATATCGAAAAAAAATAATAATATGTAAAAATAAATAAAAAAGAAATAAAAAATTTGACTTTTTTGATTGTATTCAGAATTTGGTAACAAAAAAGGAAGATTATATTTAAATAACGAAAAATAAAAAATCTTAAATATTATGTGTTTATTTTTGATAGAGTTTCAATATAAATATAATATGGCAGGTATTTTTTTTTTCTGAATACCAAATTAGTAGATGACGTAATATAAAGTTTACAAAATCTGTGTCAAATCATCACATCAACTTAAATTCTACCGTTGATGATTTTTTGTTGTTAAAACATTGTTAGTTTAAGATATTATGTAAGTTTATGTTAGTCATTACTTTAGATATAAAAACAGATAGATGGATTTGTAGAATTAAAATAACTTCCTAAATATAAGAATTATTAACATTTATTATAACATTATAATAGAAGATCTCAATTCGAATAAGAAAACAATATTTCAAGCTGCCTAGGAACAATAATTCACCAGTGCATCTTCAAATAAATAAATAACTTAATAGGGGATTCGTTATTTATTTTATTTGGACTTGTGGTTACTTTTTAAATTAAATATGTAGGTATAGGTGAAATTAAAAATAAAAAAAAACGATAGTAAAAAAAAAGTCAATCCAAGAATTGTTATATACCTATTTTATCATTTTCAAAATAATTCAGAAATTTCAAAATATGTTATTTCAATATTTCTTATTTATTAATATTAACATTACATTATTATAGAATAATGCAATGTGTATTATTAAACCATCGGCTACTATAAGGCCAAGGTTGAATAATTTTATTAATTTATATTGCATATAATTATATATTTTGTTTATATGTATATATAAAATAATATATATTTACACTATATTTGGTAGCAAAGGGGATTAAATGTCAATAAAAAATAAAAAAAAATGCTATCTGTGCAGAATTTGAACAAGCACAAGGTAGTATACATCAAGGAAGTACTGATTAATCTTCAATTTTTCTTTTCGTTTTTTCAAAATGTTTACAAATTTTGTAAATTGCATACACTTAGGCACTAAGTTATTAACCACAAATTAATTAAGTAATTAATATAGTATAGATAAGTTGGTATAACCATCAACCAGAACTAAATTTATGTCTAAACCATTGGAATGCATTTTTAGATGGCAGATTTTATTTATGATATAAATATAAAAAAAAAATTTAAATCACTTTGAAAAATTTTCACAGTTTTTATTTTTTTACTGGGAAAAATTTTGTAGTTCCAAAAAAAATTTAACTATGGTGTTGTGAACTGTGCATAATGAATTAAGAATTAAGTGCGCAATAAAAAATTTATAAACAATTGCGCAATCAAACAAGAAATGAAAACATAATAGTTATAAAATTTGATTTTTTATTTTGTTAAATTAATTCTTGGGAAATTATTTTAATTTATAACGCCCCATTAGACCAATTTTTTCACTAATATTTCAAAATTTATAAATAACTGTGCAAAATGCATACTTTTATTGAAATATTGAAATTTATTGGACAAGAACAAGACGGATAAAAAGAAAAATTTAATTTTTTTTTTTTTTATAAAACCATAATTATCTGAGAAAAGCGATAATTGGAAGAAATTTCGAAAATTGCATACTACATATTAAATAATTGTGACAATTTTTTAAATGCAACATTTGACAACAATTCGATTTTGTAAAATAATTAATTAATAATATCATGATGTGATATCATAATGTGAGCATATATAATACTGAATTCATTATTGGGAACATTAATTTCAATTAATGTTTTTTTTTTTTATTTCATTTCATTTATTAAAGTTTTATAATAGTAAATTTTTGTTTTTTTTTTTTTTTTGCTAACAAGTTTCATGACTAAATTGTTGAATAATTTCAATTTTAATATTTCGTGAAAGATGAAAAATTATCTGAATATGAATTGTATCGACACATATGTAAAGTATTTTTATTAAATTAAAAAGTGTTAAAAAATTTAAATTTTTGTTTTATATAATTATTTTATTATTATTTCATATTAAATTTTCTTAATTAAATTATTAAAATGATTTTAATTTTTTTTTCTCTCTTTTATAATTTAATTTAATAGTTACCAAATGCTTCTAATATTGTATTTGCTTCTAGAATTTGTTGTTGCACCCATGTTGATACATCGCATGTCACTGAACATAAATATTGTAATATAAATTTTGTTGTTTCTGTTTTACCGGCTCCTGATTCACCAGATATCACACATGACTGCAAACAATAAAAAAAAAAAATTTATTGAACATAATGAATTAATAATAAAAATATTTTAAATATTAATAAAATTTAAACTTATTATTTTCTACTTATTATACATATTATGATCTACTGTACATATATATACATATTAGGAAAGAATTGTAATCGTGGTTTAAATATTAAAGTTTTAATTAATTTCAATGTTAAAGATCTTTTTTATTTCAAAATATAATTTAAAAAATGATGTCCCTTTTTTTATATTGATGCCTATTATTGAAAACGGCGTTTCAAATGTGGATCGAATAGACTTGAAACGCATTCGATTTAATTGAATGGTGAATAGGTATTATTGAAAACGTCAGTTGCTCAAGTAACCGGTAAAATTTATCTGTCAGCGGTAAATATTTGTTTGTTGTCAAATGTTTGTCTGTACAATAAAATTAATAAACAATAAGGAATAAAATCTGCTAAAATATTTAAAAAATTAATTATTTCGCTTTATACGAAGAAATTACGAAAAATAATACAAGAAATGTAAGGAATATTGTAAAGGATATTTTTGAGTTGGCTGATTGAATTGACTGAAGAATGAGTAAAAAAAACTCTTTATGAACAAAATATTAAAAATTTATTTTATGAAAGTACATACATACATGTTTAAAAATTATTTAACTCTTAGGTTTATAAAAAATTGCAGACTAAAATAAAGATGCATTTAAATACATTTTGAAAGAATTGAAGAGTAAATTACCATCAACCATCAGATCATCCGCAATTACATCAAAAACTAAATTGACTATTTGCTTAATGCTTACGTTTTTTTGCCGTTTTTATTTTCACTTATGCTAAAACAAACAGATATTCGATATTTCTAAACAATTTTGTTATAAAACAAAAATAAATAAATAAATATTTATTTTATATAACTTTAGTTTTTTTTTTTGTTATACATACTGAAACCCGTTAAAATAATGGTGGATATAATGAATTATAAAAATTTGTATGAAACATATTTCGACTGCGTTTCCAACAATATCAAAAAAATTTCCGTTTCATTTTTGAAACGCGAGTTTTTAATTATACCAGTTTCACAAAATCGATCCGTAAGTTAAACGCCGTTTTCAATAATAAGCACTATTAATTAATTTATTATCTAAAACTTACCTTCTTAATTTAAATATCTAAATATTGTTGAATGCCTAATCTAATATTCTTGAATGTACTTATATAAATAATGTCAAAACTTTCATAAAATTAAAATTTTTAAACAGATCAGATCTAGGTTTTATCTAATGGAAGACCGCAATTTTAGAAAGAGACATTTTTCAAAGAATTTGAATAATATATTATATAGAATATATATGTAGACTTTATTTGTGACTAAGATAATTGGAAATTGAAAACTACATATTAGATATTATGCACCTATGCATATGATTATATTTTAAAAGCAATTTAATAATTTAATAATAAAATATACAAAAAAGTTCAAAGGAAAACAATATTTTTTTTTTTTTTTAATGAAAATGTTTTTTTTTTTTGAAAATATTTAAAAAGTGAAGTTGAAATTAACAATTTTTTTCTGTAATAAATAATAGAAATTTAAATGAAAATTTTATTTTAAAAATTAAAACAATTAATACTTAGAAGGTGATCAAATACACCCTTATAATAACTTTCTAAAATTAGACATGATTTCATTTATAATAACTCAAGTCATTTGCGACGTAATTTAACATAATATTGTATATGATATTGATTTGAACTTAATTGTATATTTATAAATTTGATATTAATGACTTTCATTTACAAATCAACATAAAAAAAACACCATTTTTAAATTTATATTTAAAAATTAATTTTTTATAGAAACCATTAAAAGAAATGAAATACATATTAATATCTAGTCATACAGGAAATTAAAAAAAAAAATGTCTAATAAACAACATAATATAATATATGAAAAAAAAAATATATAAATGAACGAGGAATACACCATGTCCATATTATGCACATGTACATTGTACATATCTATTTACAGTCGAATCCCGTGTCCTTAATTACACAAATTGCGCAAAAAATTATATGACAATATAATGAGGTTATCAGTTTATGAGAACTAATACTATGTTATACATGAAAACATCAAAAATAATTTTTTTCCTCGTTTGCCCCTGTTTTGTACACACTCTATGGCTCTCTATAAATTCTATTTTATTTTAAAAAAATTAAAGATTAAAAATGTTTAATTCGATTTGGAAAAAGTCAAATAATCGGTTTATGGAATATTTTATCATTTTGACATTTTACAGAAAAATTATAATGGTTGTGTCCACACTACATTTATCGCATTGTTGACGTAAACATTTTTGAGACTTATGAATCCATATTACATACTATATTTTTGTTGTCGATAGAATTTTGGGAAATATGATTGTTTGTGTACATTTTCAAATTTATTTACCCATAGGAATTGAATTAGGCCTGCCAGTTATTTGTCTAAAAATGTATCTTGGTTTACTAAGAAAAGAAAAAAATTACATAGAGAATTTATTTCATTTTGTGCATATGATAGGATGACTCTAAGCGAGTTACAATAATAACGGGTTTTTTATTGATCCAATCATGAAGCTTTTTATGAGTTTTGATACTAATCATTGGTCCAGCTTTTTATAAAGAACTCTTTATACAGATCTTGGAGAAATTTACAAATTTTCTTTTTTTTTACAAGTTTAAAAGTGACATTTGACAACAACCAGTCAATTCAACAACCATAAACAAATCAAACCACAATTTGAAAATATTTAATTCTTGTATATTTGAAAAATTTCTAAAAAAATTACACATATATGCTGTTTTTAATTTTTAAAAAAAAATTAGGAAATTATGGCCGATAATATTATTGGAAAAGCATATGTTCCTTAAAATTATACATTTTAATATTTTTTTTTTGTTGGACAAAAATAAAGTTACTTTCATTCAAATTTACTTCTATTTTTAAATTTCTTATTTTATGTTTAAATGGCAAAACAAACTTTTAAAATTCAGTTCATTTTCGTACGCATTAATAATATAGCGCAACTAATATGCGAGACGACTTTAGAAGAGTTTCTTAATTTCAGTTTATAAAAAAAGACAACTGGCTTGAAAATATTTTGATATTAAACTCTTCATTCCTTTAAGAGTTATAACTATATATGGGTTCGACTGTAAATAAATTTATAGATATTTATACTATACCTGATTTGAATTTGTATCTTTTATACTTCTATATGCTGCCTCAGCCATAGCAAATACATGTGGCTCTAATGTACCCAATTTTTGACCGTGATATTTGAATACATATTCCTTAAAAATAAAAAATAAAAAAAAAATTAAAAACATATTTAAATTAAAACGAAATTGTTTTGTAAGTATAAGAATGAGCATATAAATTAGATTTTACAAATTTGTTTTTTAGATGGCGGTAATACTATACTATAATAGAAACAATTAAATAATTTTAGGGAAAAAAAAGTATTACTCTTTTTTTTTTTAAATAAGCAAAAGCAATTAATTATTTTATTAATGTCGAATAGTAATTGAAAATGTAAATTTATACTTCACATTTGATCGAAAGATAAAATTTTAAGAAAGAATTTATTTATTTAAGTTTAAAGAATAAATCTGTAAATCTTTAGTTAAAGTGAAATGAAAGAAATGAAAAGGACTTTGACTGGGTTACAAAGAATCAACTTAAGTTAAAAAATCAAATCAAAAAGAACTTAATATTTAGAATAGAATAATCTGGAAAATTATGACCACAAAAGCAACCTAATATCGAAATTTAAATTCTAGAAATATTATACATATAAAAGATTGGGCAACATAGACTGTTTCAAATTTATTTATGAGAACAAATTTTTTTTTATGTAAATTTTTGTCTATATATTACGTTATGTATTAAATATAAGATTGTTATTTACGTTTAAAGTCATCTTCTTTTTCTGCATCTGCATCTAGTGTTAGAATAGATAGGCTACACTACTAGATGTTCGCGACCGCATTTCTAAGGCTCTCTCTATCCTGCGCTGCATGAGTTAATTTTCCCACCCTTTAGGGATCCGTCCATTGCCTGATGTTTATCTTATCGAGCCTTCAGTCTTCAATTTTACCTTGCAGAATAAGTTGAATAAGTTGAAAATATTATATTTATCGTTGTGCTATAGATAAGGTCTGTTTATTATTCTACTTAGCACTCTCATTATTGGTCACTCGTCGTCCTACCCATTATATTTTCAATATTCGATACAATATACCCACATTTCAATGCTTCAAGCGTCAAATTTATGCTTCAAATTTATATTTGTAATTTATGAGTCCAAATTTTATATCAGAGTTAAAATATGCTATAGTTTTTAATAGTAAATTATTCTCTTTTGTAATTCATATATCTATATTTGTATTTGATCACTTTAATTTTTGTATTCTTATCTATGCCAAAATATCGTCATAAAAAGGCAAATACTATAGACTAACTTTCTATAACATAATCTTTTTCCCATCAATTGTTTATACCTATTCTAAATTTTTTTAGGTTAATTTTAGGTTAAACTGCAAGAGATAAAAAAAATATTTTTCTGCGATAACTAATGCTAATTTTGAAAATCACTCTTCTCCTAAAATTTCAAGTTGCTATCAAAAAGAGTGCCGAAGATATAAAGGAAGTAAAATCTGGCATAATTTTGCTTTCAAAAAACATTTAAAATTAGCTAAATTTCAGAAACTTTAGCTGGTACTATATAAAGTTGTTTCACGACATTAACTTTGTTAGGAGATCTTTAGAAAAGGTTTAGAGTTTTGTAAACAGACGGACTGACAGACACAGTGACAAAGTGAAACTAATAAGCTAATTTTTTTCAATTTTTTCAAAAAGAAAAAGAAACTCGGTGGTCTCGGTGAACTTGTGGGCTGTAAAGGTGTGAGTTCGAATCCCACACAGAATGAAAGAACAATTCCCCGTTTACAACATTTACAGATACAACTGAAAAGAAAAGGCTTTGTAATTTCCTTGACACATCTATGTGGCAGAAAAATAAACAAAAAAAAAAACTAATCCGAAGGTTGCACTTCTGAACAAATTGTTCTTTGAAAAATGTTAATATTGATGAAATGGTTAGGAGTTTTGACTTGTTTTCAAGTTTTCAATCAAAATTATAAAGTACCTATTATAGTTATGTATAAAAAAAAAGAAAAATTCTATTTCAATTAGTTTGCAGCTCTATTTTAATAAATTTTTATAATAAAAATGTAATACGCGTTTCTTTAAAGTAAATTACATATTAATAAAAAAAAGAATATTTTATTCTGTTTTTTTTTTGTTTTTTTTTTTTTTTTTTTTTTTTGGTGTATTTTATTAATATCTTGACTTGTGCATAAATAAATAAAAATTGTCTCCTATTCGGTATAATTGAGTAATTTTATTTTGTATTTTTTTTTTTTTTTTTATTATTATTACTTTGACTTGTATATATATATTTTTTAAATGAACTTCCGTTCAATGTTATGACTGTATATATAAATGTTACTAAATGTAAATAGTCAGAAAAAAAAAAAAAACTTATTACAATTTAAAATTATATTTTCTAGATTCTCACACCAAAATGAAAAATGATTTTTTTGATATTATAATCTTTAAGTTAAATTTCTCATATATACAACTCTATTATATATTTATATATATATATATGAATCATATATGTATAATAATATACATATGTTATTATATAAACTTATATATTGCATATAATATGGTTAATTTTTTGCATATGATTTTAATCTGATTTAAAATAAGGAAAAAAAAAAACAAACAAATAACCAAAATGTTGAATAATTCTATTAGTGACTGGTGGAATTTTTGTTTTAAAACAATTGAAAAGGAAAATATAAAAAAAACGTGCGTTTAATTTTGATTTTATTTTTCTTTTAATATATACATATATAATATGTCTCCTCAAGACCCAAATAATAATTTCCTTATTATAAAAGATTGTATAATCATCACCTGTTTTTCAAAATAAAATTTTTTTAAAATTATCATATATAAACTGTACCAAATTCAGAAGTGTTAAAATAATTTTTATTTAATAATTCCAAAAAAGAGAAAATTTCAGGAGTTGGGTACGAAATTCAAAAAAAAAAAAAAACCATTTCCAAAAAAGAAAAAACCAAAAAAAAATTTCACTTAAAATAAAATCCAAAATTTAATATAGGAAGCACTTTAAATAGTGCTAAACCCACTAGCTAAACAAATTATTCTAATTTTGTAACCAACTATGAAATCGCTCCTAACATTTTTTTAGATACATTTTTCAATAATAAGACATTTAAAATAGTTAGGGCTACCACCCCCCCTAAACAAATTATTGGGTCCCTGATTTTGTAATCAACTGTAAAATCTCACCTAATTAAGAATCTCACATATATACATATAGAAAATATTCGCGAAAAAGCCTATAACTCTGAATCAAACTTTAAAATTCCTCCTAATTCAGAATCTTACTTACACACATTTATACATATTCTGTAAAAGGCGTGTAATCCTGATATTGTAACCAACTTGAAAATGTTTTCTAACATACATATATATTTTAATACCAAAGTATATATTAAAAATAATTGGTGCTATCGCCCTCAAATCCCCGCTTTTATTTTCGCACAGTAGAGACTCACCCGCTGGCACTAATCAAATTTTTAAAGTTTCAAATTTGAAAAGTTGCTAAAAATTTTATCGTCAATCCCAATGAATGGATTTAATTTTGTGGACATTTTTTCAATAAGTATTTTAGAATTTTTTTTTTGAAATTTTTTTTTTTCATTGTTTGGAATTTTGTAACTTAGGAATTTGTTTTTTTGGAATTATGACACCATCCCCAATTTTAAAACGGAAAAAGGTTTAGTTTTAGGTCAAATTAATCGAATATGTATTTATATAATAAATGATTTTTTTTTTTTTTATAGAATAGGTCCTTAAAGAACAGAACACCTTTTATATAAAAAAAAATAAATTTTTTGCCGAATTAGATGCTTAAATAATTTTGGTTTTGTATATAGCTAAAGGTACATACACAATTAAATCATGAATCACGACAATAATAATAAAAAAAAAATTATATATTAATCATTTAAAAACTGTCAAACAACAAAGAAATTCAGTTAGATATGCATTGATCATATATAAAGTAATTCTAATTTCTAATCATGCTCAATTTATTGTTTGTGTCTTATCTCCTTATTAATTCATCACGTTTTCCTTTGTACATAATATGTGTAATATTGATTAGAAATTTCCGGTTGGTTTAAGAGTACATAATATGGATATGAATAGTACGAACTGAGTGCATTCGTGCATAAACGGTGTAAATATTTAAAGTTTTTAATACTTTTAAGATCTGTAAAATATAAATAAATTTCAAATAAGGTAAAAATTAATAAACACAAACACTTTTTTTTTTTAAAAACAATATATATGTAAAAAAGTAATTAGGTGAAAGATCTTACCTAAAAATTACTTACGAAATTTAAAATTAAAAATTAATTCAGTCAATATTTTTTAGGTCTTAAAAAACAAAGATACAAGATGCATCTAATAAAATTTTAACACCTTAATTTGGATAGTTAAAAAAAAGTGTTGGGAAATTTGGTGAGCTTTGGAAAAAAACGTCATGGGCGAATATGAATAAAATATATAGCAAATACTTTTACTTCTCCCCTAATATTTATAATATGACAAATGCTTCAATTTTATGAATAAAAAGAAAGATTTGCTTCATACTTTAAAGTATCATCACTAGTGGTATAACGATTTATCTCGTTTCAGTTATACAGAACAAGCTTCGATTCATATGAATAAAATGAAGGTAATAGTTAATACCTTGAATTTAAGCTATTGAACAGACTTAATTTTAGCTTACGTCTGAATGTGCCATTGTCATCAAAAAATGGAAATTCTTTTGAAATACTTAAAGAGATCCAACATTCCAAATTGGTGATATAGGTGATGATATATGTGTACATTTAGCCAACAGTATCTAAAATTATTAGAGAAACAGTCTGTACAAGCAAAAATTAAAAAAAAAATAATAAAATCCAAAAACTTTTGCTTTTCATTAATTTCTCGAAATAATTTTCATTAAAAAATACCCCAATACATCATCAAGAACATATAAGAGTTTAAAAATGAGTACATATGTATAAAAAATGTTTACGATCAAAAGATTGTAGCGAAACTGCAATTTTAAAAGTCAATTACGAGCTTCGAAATCGTTTATTAATAATATAATAAGTTAACTTTTAATTAAATTTTACCTAAAGACTTTACTTTACCTAAGAAATTACAAAAAAGTCAAATAAATGGATAAAATTTTAAAATTTTGTAGGAATGAAATTGAGTATGTTAGCAGAAAATATGATTTTATTAAAATATAATTTGAAGTTTATACTATTAATTGTACACATCAAAGCCAGTTGGCCAGATTCTGTGCACGACAATAGAACATAAAGAAACTCCGAAATAAATAAATTTATAAAACATAATTCACAAACATTGTTACTTCTCAGTGATAGAGGTTATCCAATTTCTCCCTGGTTAATGACATCATTCAGAAATTTTCGCAAGTGCTAGGCAAAAAAAAGAAATTCAATAATATATTTTTAAATGAAAAAGAACGAATTATTATTGGCCGTTGTTTCAGATAGCTGAAAATGAAGTTTTCAATATTACAAAGGAGAATTCGGAATAAGATCCATATCAATTTCAACTTCACTTGATATTACAAACGAAAATTGCATTTAAGATTAAAAAAATATGTATATTCTTATTATTCTTAATACTTTATTAATGAATGCTGCTGAATGAATTGATATATTATGTACAAATGGTTTAATAGTAGATTTGATTGTTTATTCTTATATATTTTTATAATCGTTTGATAATCAGGCTGAAAAAAAATGCTTAAAATTGAGTGTAGAAAACAAAGTAAATACTTCATCAGGCTATCCCAATAAAAATTTACTTCATTATAGAAAGTATCATCTAATAGAATCTAATCATTTAAAATGAATTGAAGCATATGTTCTATACATAGAATTTATATACTTTAAGTAAGTGCAGATGCTCTTATACCATTTTACTTCGAGGTAAAACCTATACGTTTTTATTCATATATCAATCATATGGTTTTATACCATAAAACCATAATACCATATAAAGATAACTATCTAATATTTCCTTAAAATTTGAATTTAGTTTAAAAGAAAAAACTTTTAACAAATATTTTTTTTAAAAAAATGTAATCAATCAATAATTAAATAATTAAAATTTATTTATACATATGTGTATACATATGTATGTATATTATATAAAATTTCTATTCTATAGAATTAAAAGTTATTATAATATAGTCCTGTGATTTGATTAAAAAATATAAATTACTCGATTTTTATATAATAAATATATACGGTTATTTAATTTCTTGTTAAAAGGTATTGGATAAAATAAATAAGGTGTGGACTTATATTGTGAAATTTTATCTGCCACGTGTATATTTACAATTAATTGATTAAATATCCATTATGTATTAGAAAATAAATAAATTGAAAAATACTTTTTTTTGTTTTGCTTTGAATATGTTTAAATTCTTAACCATCAAAGAATTCAAAAGATATAGATTCCGTAGTAATTGATATTTGAGCGCGAACTGACTACGTTAATGTAATTTCTTAATGTAATTTCTTAAGGGAAGAGAATGAAATTTCTTCCCTTTCAAGAGGGGGTACAAAATTTCCCAAAAACAGAATCGCCACTAAGACAAGATCCTCAAAAACAAAATCTCCAAAAACAAAATCTCTAAAATAAATAATGTTTTTTATGCGTAAAAGTTGTTTTATCAACAGATTGTCCTATTTGTTGAAGTATGTAAATATGTTAATAATAATAATAAACTGTATTTATTTAAAGCCCACCAACATAAGAAAGGTTTTTTTCTGGCTCTTCAAATTATTACAAAAGAGTTATTTACAAAATTATTTCATAAAAATACATATTTCATCTTAAAAATATTCTTAAATTAATAATATTCTTAAATATAAAATTTTTAAACATAATAAAAAAAAAAAAAATAAACTTAATAATTTTCCAAATTTTATTTATTTTACATTTCATATTGTGAACATGAAATTATTAACCATTTCCAAGACACTAGATTCAGATTTTGTCATAAACTCTTATGTACTTAATAAAATTTGTAAAGATGTTTTTACTTTCTTCAAAAGAATCTAAAGATAATTTATTTAGTCCCTGTATACTAAAAGTTGACGGAGCAGTAGCACAAAGCACGCAATTTTCAAAAAAGTGTTTGACTGTCAATAAAGTACTACAAGCACATGTAGGGCGATCTTGTTTTTCGATTATATTATGAATCTGTGGGTAAGTTTTGTGTGACCTATTATAAATATGTTATATGTAAAAAAAAATAATTAGGCGGAATTTCAGAAGTGAAATTCAAAATCAGAGTTATAGTCCTTTTACAGGATATTTATATATATGTGTATCCGAGATTCTGGATTAGGAGGAATTTTAGAGTTGTTTAAAAAATGTGCCTTAACCAAAAACAGCCTTAATACAACATCACTGATGTCAATATTAAAATATTATTTAAATTCATAACAATATTAAAAATATGTTTAACAAAATAAAGAAATGTAATTGTATATATTTTTAATTTTTAAATGAATAAAACCCATTGTTCTTTTTTTGGTGGTTTTATTTTTGGGGTTTTTGTTTTTGAGGATTTTGTTTTTGAGGATTTTGTTTTTGAGAATTTTGTCTTTGGCGATTTTAGTTTTGGGAATTTTGTTTTTGGAGATTTTATCTTGAGGATTTTGTCTTGAGCATTTTATGACCAACCCAATTTTTAATCCTTAGATTAATAAGGGTAACCCTAAAGTTTTTCTTTATTTTTCAATTTTATCACTTTTGGTTGTCGTTAACCAAATAAAAACGTTTTCTTTTTTAAAATCATTTTTCCAAAAAAAAAAATAGTTTTTTCATTTTGTAGAAAAGGAATATGTAATTGCAATTTTAAATGATTCATAAAAATAATTGGATATTTATAGTAGGTACTAATATGATTTCAAATTAGGTTTTCAAAATTGTTAAAAATTAAAAAAATAAAAATTGTTTTATATAATTTTGTATGTCAAAAACTTTTTCGATTATTAAATGACCACATTTTAATTTTAAAATGCTTTATATTTTCTAGATTCTGACAATTTTTTTTTTATAAACATTTACAAACTAATTTCTTGGAAAAATAAAAGCTATACAGTATAAAAGTTTTACTTCTAATAGACAAAATTTTCATTGAACGAATAGAAACATAATTAATAAATTTTGTTTGTTCTACTTAAAGTATTTTGAAAATTGTTTTAAATAATTACAGTAACCCCTACGCTTATATGTATGTGTCAGCGCGATATTAAATATAAAACTTGAAATTAATCCATTTTTAGAGAAAAGTAAATATGAAAAGAGTCAAAAAGATTAATAGATCCAAAATAATATTACCTTTTATTTACACAAAATCGAAAAGATTAATGTGAGAAAAGGATAGTATTTTTATACTCGTATGAACATTAAATGTATAATAAATTCGTCATTACATTTGTTACGCCTTAAAGGAAACGAGCTACCACGAAATAGTCATGTATGTCTGTTAATCCTTCCACATGATAACTCAAAAAATAATATAGAGCTAGGAATCTGAAATTTTTTATCATTTCATTTCTGCAA
This sequence comes from Poecilobothrus nobilitatus, assembly GCA_947095535.1. NCBI lineage: Eukaryota > Metazoa > Arthropoda > Insecta > Diptera > Dolichopodidae > Poecilobothrus > Poecilobothrus nobilitatus. The sequence goes on along the minus strand of OX352772.1, from coordinate 318,312,864 downwards.
AATTATTTATAGTTTCAATATGATCTAGTAAAGTTTGGACGGCCCGTTCGAGTAGCTGTCATACAACTTTCAGATTTAAATAAAAATAACTCAAGTATTTGTTAAATCTTGGTATCTAAAATTTTACGAAAATAAGTTAAGCTTGATCTAAATAAATTTTGTAAAATTTGATTGCTCTAGTACAACAGGTTCGGATAACTGCTGAATTGATATTCTTATATCGTGGTACTTAATAAACCAATAGACATCTGAATTTTCAAAAAGTTTATCAAGTTTTACGGCAATATATCTTTTATAAAATTTATTTGGTTCGAGGCAACGGTTTTGAAATAGCTGTCATACAAGTTTAAAATTTTCATGAATATATCTCGATATTTAATTTTCACATTTTATTAAAGATGATTAAATGTTATAGTAACAGTATATAATGTATTACGGGTTACGGGTATCCTAAACAGTTGACACAGTCTACTTACTCTACACTCTTCCCCGTTTTGTTTAGATTTTTTTTAATCAAGAAATGTTGTTTTATAAAATATAAACAGTAATCTGATATATATTTTTATAATTTTTATTTATTTACTATTTTCTAAAAGTTCATTAGATGTTCACGTTATTGAATGTGTCACTATACATGTAAATTTATTATATAACTATAACATATGTTTTTCTAATACAAACAGAACCATTCTTTTAATTATACAAAATTTTATTCTGAATTAAATTAAAAACAAATAAAAAAAAAGTCTTTTTTTTTTGTTCTTGTTTTTTTGGTTTTTTGTTTTTGGAGGAAGATTTTACCATAAACACAGACGATATAAAAGTTTCTTTCATTATATTATCTTAATTGATACTATAAGTACATGTATTATATACATATACACGTATATATCTACATATGATACTTATCATTTGAATATTGTTGCAATTAAATTAAAAGCATAAAAAAAATGTAACATAACAGTTAACAGGCGTTAACAGGCTATATATATATATATATATATATATATAATATAAAATATAATACATATAACATAGATAATTATAATTTTCTTTTTATTTTTATTTACATAATGTTATCTGACATGCTGTTGAATTGTTACATATTTTAAAATGAAGTTATGTATATTATGTGCAATATTGTTATAGAAACATAATATATGAAAAAAAATCACATTAATTATTATATGTTGAAGTGGTAAAAATTACATACAAAAAAAAAAATTTTTCTTTTTGTTTTATTATTATTTTTTTAATTATTTTTGCAATAATTATAATATAAAAATACAACTCATATTTATAGACGTTACTGATTTATATTCTATAATACAACCAATTACAATTAGTACAATTCATTAAGCAAGACATGGAATTGATTAAAAATTGGATGGAATATCACAAATTGACAATCAATTCTAACAAAATCAAGCTTATTCTATTTAAAAATAAGTATATTGAAAAATTAGATGTTGAATTCAATAGTTATAAAATTGAAAATGAACATAAATATACATAGGTACATAGAAGTTATAGTGAATGATAACTTAGATTGAAACAAAGACATTAATGAACAAAACAAGGAAAATAGCTGGCTTATTCAGAATATTATCGAATAGAATATCATATAAAATAAAAAAAAATCTGTCTATTTCGCAATGTTCCATTCTACTACCATGTAGATATGCAGTACAAATTTTGGGGAAATACATACAATAGAGATATAGATCTTCTACAAAGAGTGCAAAAAACAAAGTCATTAAAAAATTTATACCGGTATGACTGTCGAAAATCAACCAGAGAAATATTACAACTCAAATTGCTTATCAACATTAAGCTATAGCTATACAGATTCACTTGATGATAACAAAAAATATAAATACTAACATTTAGACAACTCTCAACAGCTTGGTGCATTCTCACTTCACAAGAACTGCTGATAACATTAGGATAATATCTTATATTGTTAGATTCAATAATTTAGATTCTTTATATAACCTGTCTGTCATATAAAGCTTATATAATAAATTATTTTAATAAATAGAATTAAAATGTCACTTGCAAATAAAGAAATTTAAAAAAAAATGTATTTAACTACTATTTAGCTAAAATATAAGAGCTGTGAATTTTTTTCCATCTTAATATTAATAATAATCAAATATATAAAAATATATAAACGGTAAATCATTTGTCATATATGTATGTATGTATATATTATAGCATTGTTAGTTTAAATGAATTTGTGCATAAATATACTTAGTTTTTGCCTTAATTTTGAATTGTTACACTGTAAACTAATTTTTGTTGTTGTTTAAGAAATTGTATAATTGTATACTCTTTATGAGCTATAATAGCTCATTTTAGATTTAATAAATGAATAAAATAAATAAATAAATAATACTGTTTTTAAAAAGAATAAATATACGTATTAATTGTTTGTATATAAATATAAAAAAAACATAACAGTATAACATATAATAATAATAATAATACTACATATATACATACATATGTACTCGTATTTAAAAAAGAAAATGTGTATATTAAATAATATGGGAAGAAAATTAAAACAAAAAGAATCTTTAATATTGAGATGGATGACACAACAACTCAGTAAACAGTTTATGTACATTTTTTCCTCCCAATATAAAAACAATGTAAATATGTATGTCTAGCTACTTAAAAAAAAAAAAAAAAGAAAAAGACCGTGTTATATAATATGTATACAAATTTTACTATTTTTATTTTTCTTTTATTATTATTATGTTATTTAAATTTCTTTTGTTTTGTTAAGTTTTTGTTTTTTTCATTTTCATTTTAAAAGAAAACTTAAAATAGTCTATTAACCCGTTTTTCTGCTATATTAATTCTTATTTCTTCATTTCTATAACTAGGACATACTAAACTTATAGAATATAATATACATATATATGTATATAAGTACATATATGAATATATATAGGATATATATACCAAAATAATAAAACGAGTGACGCACCCTTGTATCATATATTAACACAATACTATCATCCATCCATCTTTTCGCCTTTTTTTTCCTTATATTATATCCTTTATAATGAAAATTTATGCGGAAGAATCCTTCAAATGAAAATTTATTTTAATATACAAAAAGTGTTAAATATAAAACTACCCGAATTAAATATTATATATATATATATATTATGTATATACATATACAGATCTCTTCATAATATATAGTAAAACAAAAAAGCAAAAAAAAAAAAAAGGCGCATGACTCATACTTATTTTACTTCACTTAAAAAAAGAAAAATAATAATAACTATACATATGTATGTAGGACGTTAAATATTAAATCTCCTAAAAATAAATTTAGCAAATATAGCAAAAATAAAAAATGTTTATAAAATAACGGTATCAATAACAAGTACCTATACATATGAAAATTATTAATTCAATAAAGTACTTAACTAAATTTAAACGGATGATTAAGTTTAATTATAATTTCTTGTAGAGTTATTTTTATTTATAGTTATTTCGAAAACAAAATGATCAATTGGCATCTAAAATGAAAGAAGAGGGCATTTAAGACCAAACAAAATAAGTTCAAAAAGTCCTATAAAAATATATAATTTAAAATAAATTTAAATATACTTTAGATGTTAAGATACATAATATATATGAAAAAAAAGATATTTAGGAGAAAACTTACAGTTAATTAAAAAATCAGTATTTCAAAAATTTGTTTAGCGGAATATAGTGGTGGTAATCTTTATTATGTTTTAATTGCACAAAATATATATATACATATTATATACTAACAATTATTAAAACAGATTTTAAAGCGGGTTACAAAAGCGGGAGTTATATTTGGTTACAAAAATTTATATTTGGTTACAAAATTAGGGTTCAACCCTTCAGAGATTCTTAATAGCCAATATTCTAATATATAATATTCTTCGAAAAATTATATAAACTAAGTAATAAATAAACAAATAAAAAAAAACACAATTTTATCCAAATAATTTAAAATTTGTGAATTAAAAGGAAAAAAATATTCAAGAATTTTTTTTTTTTTTTATTAAAATAATAAACTATAATTAGGCTTTATTTCCGTTTGTCAAATATATTTATTAAGTTTTATTTCCAATTTGAATGAGTAATAAGGCCTCATGCTTCAATTACATGAATTAGACTTTATTGTACCCAATACAATTGCCAATAAGTGTTATTAGATATTTAAGCATTATTTCCTTAGATTTGATTATACCTCAACAAAATTTCACGAATTATACTTTATGATCCATTCAAATTGAAAACAAGACCTATTAAGTATAAATAGGACTTATTTCGTTGAATCTTATTATACTCCATCGAAATTTTGCGAATTAAGCTTTGTGTGTGTGAAGAATTATGTGACACTCGTTTTTTTTTTTTTTTAGAATTTTGAGTAAGAACAGTAAAATTACATTTATTAGACACTTTTACTTAAAAATATTGTAGAATATGTGTTAGAATGTCCATCATATATTTTTAATAGGTGTTAAACTGACAGCCAAAGTGCAAAAATATTTTTATTTTTCTCAAAGTAAAACTTTTTATAAAGTTTTTCAACAAAATTAAATATTTACATAATAACCGTAAGATATTTACTGCCTCTTTAAAAGATATTCAGAATTTTTATTTTTTACCAAAATATAATAAATGCAAAGTAGACAGAAAGGAGTCATGAATGAAAATTAATATGAAAATATATGTATATGTATACATATATACTGATACCGTTACATATATATATAAGTATATTATTCTTTTTTTAGAAAAAAAGACAAAAAATTGCGGATGATATTATGCTGAAAATGTAAAAAGAAAATGAAATAAACCGTTAATACCAGTTTTAAAAATATGAGAAAGAGAATAAAACTTATAAAAAACAAAACAAAAAAGGGAATAAGTAATATAAAACAATTTATGATCACTTTGTTCTTTTGTGTGTGAAAACTGTAAAAGAGTTTAAAGTAAAAACAAAAAACAATTGGGAGCGTTTTTTTATTATTTTTTTTCTTCCAAAAAGGATTCTGACCTAATAAAAATTTAATTAGTTATTTTTATCTTAAAATGTCAAAAACGAAATCTTTTGTCTGTAACAGAAGGAAAAGAAATTAAAAATTATTATTTTTAGCACTTTTTTAAAAACAAAACAAAACCTTATAATGGGTTCTTTTTATACGTCTGTCTGTCTGCTTCCATCGATCTGTTCATTCGAATGTCAAACTATTATCTGTTTTCCAAAAAAAAACAGCTCTCTACATATTTTTAGAAAATTTATATACCGTTATATGAAATCAAACTTTAAAATATTCCTTCTCTTACATCCTAAACTACTTAAAACTAAAAACATATTTTTAAAGAAATATAAATCTTGGAAAATAGTGACATCAGAATAATCTTTTGAATATTTAAGAATATTGAATGATCACAAAATAAAAGTTTGTAATTTTTATGCTATTGCGTGACTCGTGAAATTTTTTTTTAAAAATTAAAGAAGAATAGGTAAAGATAAAAATATTTTGTTATAGTTTCCGTAAATTTCAAGAAATTTTCACAGGGATTATTATTAGAAATCCCGGAAATTTTTCTTGTAAATAATAAAATCCAGGAAACTCAAAAACCCGGAAATTTTTCTTGGCTAATAATAAAATCCCGAAACTGGAAAATATATTTCCGGGATTTTTTCGGAATTAAAATTTTTTTTTGTTTCTATATTAAAAATAAAGAAATTGAAACTAAAGTTTATTGAAACATGAATGATTAAAAATTCAAAAAAATTTATTCAAACCACAACCTTTTATATACCTTGCTGTTGAAATATATTTGTAAAATAAATAATTTGGAAAGATTTACTTTTCACAAAACTTCTGAAAACAGATATTTCAATTATTTGCACATTTAAAAAAAAAATAAGAAAATGAAATAAAGAAGGCCATTTTCATTTTTTACCCTTCCTTACTATTCCGGGATTTCGAGGTCCGGCATTTTGAAGTCCGGGATATCAAATTCCGGGATTACGACCCCAACCCGTTTCATAATATAACAAATTTTTCAGCTAAATATAAATTTCTAAGATAATTAGCACAATTTTTATTTATTTTAATTCAAATTCTACTACCTTATATTTCCTCAATTATATTAAAGTACACTTTTAAAATTCTTGATTTTCGTACTTACTGTCTTGTTTGATGTTATTTTTACTCATCAAAATATAGCTTTATAATTTAAAAAAAAAAAAGTTTTGGATTAGTAATACACGTGTTAGAAAAGAAAGTAAAGAAAAAATTAAAAAGAAAATATATTTCATCTTCTAAATTTAAATTAAATAACAATTTATTCAGAAAATGAGAGTAAAACAAAGAAAATTCAGTTAATGTTGAAATAATTTCAAGTAAAAGGGCAAAAAAAAAAAAAAATTAAAAAAAATTAATTACACAATTAAATATGGTTAACTTTTAAAATTAAATTACTTTTTAAAAATCCACTAAAAACGATATATTTGTAAAATATTATTTTTTTTAATAAATAATAAAAAACTGTATAAAATCTAAAGAAAAATCTAAAATTTTTATAATTTGTATTAATTTAATTTTTTTACTTGTTAAGGTTTCATTTATTCACTTACGTTCTTGAATTTTAAATATCATTTAATAAAAATAAAAAACGTAAAATATAATTTAAATTGAATTTTTCCACAAAAGTTTCTGTTGAATAATTGAGCTTGGATTAGAATACCATAACATTATACAAAACTAAACGAGAACAAAATCATGATTGATTTTTTCCATATAGAATTTTTCATCTAAACAAACACATTTTCAAATATATATTTTATTAAATAAAAAAGAAAAAAAAAAAAAACTTTCAAAGAATATAATAATAAAAAATTGGAAATTATTTCAATTTTCATCAAAATTGAAAATTTCATTTTTATAAGTAAAAAAAAAAACACCCAAACAAAATACATGTATATATGTATGTATAAAAATTTCCAATTAAGTAACAAAAAAAAAAATTCTTTTCAGGATAAAATTATAATATATTCAAAAAAAAAGGACAGAAAATAAGGAGAATAAAAAGTTTTTTAAGAGAATTTGAAAAAAAATCTAAAGTGCCACATAACAATCTTGTAAAAAAATTTACAATCTAACCCAACAAACAGTAACCCATAGAATGTACGTGTATATTTTCATCAATTATTATTTTAAAGGATATACTTACTAAAATTTTAGATTTTTGTTTTTTTTTTAGAAAATTACAAAATTTAAAGGACATAGACTTGTATATTTTCACTGAAAACTTTACAAATTTATAAAAAGAAAAAAAAATTTGTTTAAAAACGTGAATTATTCTAAAATCTAATAAAAGTATCTGGTGAAATCCTATTTTAAAAAGTTTTCAATTATTTGGAAAAAAAAAAAAGGAAATTTTTTAAATTTAAATTTTAATTGAATTTTTTTTTTTTTTTATTCTTATATTCAATTTTGAACACATCATATGTTTAGTCTCAAAAGTAGTTATAAAGAACTTTTATAATCTTTAGGTTATTGATTTATTTTTCGGTGATGCGATGATGATGTTGAATTTAAATTAATTCATTTCATTTATATTTCAAAAGGTTTTTCTTTTGAATGACTATAAATAGCACTGCAAGTATACACAACATAGGACACATGGGGCATATAGGAACACATAGGAAAAAAAAAGAAATGAAAAAATTGTTTTTTTATAATTTAAATATGTATTATATTTTTATTATAGATATCGATTAATCGATTATTTAACACTTTAAATTTAATGAAATGTAATTAAATAAAATTAAAAATACAATTAAAAATATTTTAAAATTTAAATTGCACACCTAACATTTATTAAACTGCACACCTAACATTTATGTTTATTACATGCTAGGTGTATATCAATATGTCATATATTAATCAAACCTCATGATAACAGACAAGATAATAGGCCAACCGAATGCATAAAACTGATCTTAAACTCATATCTCACTTTTTCAAAAAAAAAAAAATCTGCACTAGAACTCATATAGTTTTTGTTTGAAAATGTGAGATTTGAGTACAAGATCAGTTTTATGCATTCAACTCAATGTCTGTAAACATCATAGCGTTATAATTGAAAATTTCAATACATTATAGAATGATTTTCAGTTAATTAAATTTGGGTTTCAAATTTGAAATTTTCAAGGCTGAATAAAAACATTAAAAAAAAATTCAAATAATGGATCCGTAATCTATAAATCCAATTCTAAAAACATTCATATGAACTGAAATTTCATCCAATTCCATGACGGAATGACCACAGCCTTTTAAAAAAAAAACTGCATTTAGAAGCATGCCAAATATTAGCTTTTTACCATAAATTTAGTAATTTTCTTGTTAGTTTTCAAAAATTTTCCCTTTGAGTGAATCTTTCAAAAGAAACGGGTTCACACTTCACAGATGAATATTCATATTTACATCACATTTCTTATATATATAATTTTATCTTATTTTGTTATATATATATATGCCAAATTGCCAAATCCTGTCAATCATCCCACCCCGTTGTTAATATATTTATGTATTGCTTGTTTGTTGAATATGGATATAATAAAAAATTAAATACTAGAAAAAATTTATTAAATATTTTTTGAATAATTTTGGCATGTTTTAAATTTTGGAGACGATGATTAATCGAAAAAAATACATTAAAATAACAAAAGCCATTATACAAAAAATCTTATTGTCTTGTAAGAAATAGAATTAGCAAAAAAAAAAATCTATACATAGCGTCGTAGTGTAGTCAGGATGGTTAAAAAACGTTTATATCTTACGTAAATAGAAAATGTCCGTATAAATTTGTTTAGTCTCTTTTACAAAATAATATTTAACATGTATGTATAACATTTTTGTTTGATTAAAATTCAATTTTAAATTATTTCTATTATTACATTATACATATGTATCTGTAGACTTTATTCTTTTGAAACAATAGAAAAACAAAGAATATGAGAAGAATCCTTTCAATAAATTTGCTTCAATAACAATTTAATATATAAGAAAGAATAAACATTAATTACATTAAATATATAATTGTATATAATTAATCTGTAAATACATGAAGCTAATTGTTTATGAATTATCGTATAACCATACCATATCATAACCATATCTTCAAATAAATTATTATTTTTTCCACATTAAATTTTTCTTTTTTTGTTTTTGAAGGGGAAAAATTCGATTTAATATTTTATGTACATTATTATAAAAAATTAATTTCAAATATGTATAAAAAAAATTTGAGCTTTAACTAGACTTTAACTTTTGTGTTTTACTTTGAAAAATTTGAACAGATTAGAAGTGTCCAAAAAAAGGAAATTTTTAATTTTTGATCCTTAATAGCTCTTATAAATAGGGAGAGATACAAAAAAAATTCTGAGGTAACTTATATGCTAATTTTAAAAGAACTTTCTTCTGTTTCAATTTCAATATTCTATTTAAGAATCTTTGTGAAAATATGAAAGATGCAAAATTTTTCTTTTCACATAACGGTAAATTCCAATAATTTTAATTGCAAAAAAATGTATAATTTTGTTATTGATTAAAAAATTAAAGTTGTCCGGTCATTAAGTTGACATTAACTTTTGTAAGCGACCTATCCATAGTTAAAATTTCATTATTCTACCAATGTTGTACCGTTGTAATGTTGAATTTCTTATATAAGAAAAAATATTGTGCAAAATCAAAAAACTTGTAAAAATATTAAGTAATAGTTATTGAAGTTTTTAAATTTACGAAACCTAAAATTTCATTATTTCTCTATGTTTAACGGTGTAAAAGTTTTATTAACAGATAGACGGACGAATGGACAAAAAATGTTCTAAAAATATTTGCTAAAAGAAAATGAAGAATAAGTATAGAAAAATAATTACTGAGATTTTACAAAAAGTCCAACAAACAATCAAATGCGGTTCTTAGCTTCATAAAGTAACAATTGATTTTAATTATTTGACATTTGTAGCTACGGTATACAAATGGTACATCTTTACAAGTACATACTATATAGCTAACAAAATAGCTAATTATTTTTAACTCTAGCTAATTTTTTAAATAAAATTTTAAATAACAAGTTAAAGGACAAAATTAAAACAAGATATCAAAAATATCGAACGGTAATAATAGGAATTATCAAGTCCATCTATACCAATAATTTTCTGGATATATAATAATTAATAATACATGAAAGAAGATAAATTAAAAGTAATATTGTTACGTATGCTAGTACTCATATTACTCAGGTACAGTACTCATGTTATATGTTATTTGTTATGAAAATCTTATAATATAAAAATCAATTTGTAACAAATACTGTTTGACCTAAATAATCTGATGTTAATCTATATCATTCATTTTCAATATGATTATTATATATTTTTTTTCTTAATAAATATGCTGTAAACCCAATTACTAACCATATACCGAATCCGCAAAAATCAAATTATATTGGTAACGTATTAAGATTCGTAAAAAAAAAAATTAAATTTAAAATGATATTAAAAAATCTTAAGAGAAAAGATAATTAAATAACATTTTTATTTAAAAATATTTAATCATTTATACATATATCACACCTCTATAATATTTATACATATCCATACATAATATATAAAATATAGATGTCCAATTTAAACCTCCTAAAATAACATCATTAATCAACAGCTTATCTTTCTTCGTAAATTCATATAAATGTAAGTATAGGTATATATTATATATATTACACATACAAATATTTTTATGTATTTTATGTTTTTATTAATCTTTTACGTATGATGTCGTTTTATGAAGTGATACATAGATGGCAGTAAAACAAATAAACATCAACATTTTATTTTTTTTTACTGTTTTTTTTTTTTTTTTGTTGTGTTTTTTTTTCTTTATTTTTATCCTGGAAGCTTCAATCAGATTAGGAGCTTTTAAGTTTTTATTTTTTCCAGTATATGGTACCTACTTGTATTATATTGTGTTTATAATACATAACATATAATAGAAAGTAATGTATTTGAAAAAAAAAACAATAACAAATGCATCAAATATTATATACAATATACATATTATGTAAATTTATGTACATATACATATTATGTATCTACTTTTTATTACATTAATTTTTATTTCAAATAAATTATATTATGTAACTTATTGTATTATATGTATGTCTTATTTATTACATTTATGTATATACATAATATGGCAACACCTATTTCAGGTATACTAATCAGGATAATTGACCTATTTATTTGTAATTTATTTTTTAAGACTAAATATATGATTTTAATTATTTTTGCTCTGCTATAATATTATGAAGCCTGCAGGGATTTTTATTAATTTTTTTTTCCAAATAATTTATATATATACATATATTATGTAATATGTAAATATACTACATGTGAAAATTATGATATAACAATTAATATCATTTTATGATATTAAAGTTATCTAATATTAATAAAAAAATATGTAGGTAATTATATTTTTTTCATATTTTATTGAGATATTAAATGATTGAAATTAATTTAAGTAATTTTTTTTTTTTTTCAGATAAATTTAAAAATTAATTACTTTCAAATAATTAGAAATTATAGTTAAAAATAATTTAAGGTTTTCGTTAATAAATAAGAAAAAAAATTTATAGAAATTATTAGAAAGTAATTACTAATTATTATTATTTTTAATATAATCTCTTTATTATTGTAATTATGAGATATAATAATTAAAACTTGTAATTTAATATTTATGTATAGCATATATTTTCTACATAAAAAATTGCGACTTAATGGCCGAGTAGTTAAGCACATATGACTTATCAACACTCAGATTAAAGAGAAAAATAAAATTTTCAAACTACAAATCCCCCTTGCTGATTATAATATATAAAGCAATCAACTATAATAACTGTTATACATATAAGGAATATTTTTTTTTAAGAATACATTCAGTTCCAATATATAATCAGTGAAAAAATGTACGTGTTCTTACCCGTACAGTGTACACACCTGTACATTGTACCCGTATACATTAACTGAGAGCACAAAAAAAAAGAATCTTTCTTCTAACGCATTCAACGAATCTATAATCGAGCGAAGATACAAGTTTTTTTTTTCCCATACAAATGCATGAGTGCCGCTTTTGTCCAGAATATACATTTAAAGGTAAAGGATAAGTTCCTAAATTTAAGCGTTTGATGGGCTTCTGGTGTCTTAAAATTTCGATTTGAAGCAATATGTAAATTAAAAAAATTTTTTTTTTATTTAATCTAAAAACAAACTACAGTCAGTGGGCAAGTTAGTATATAGGAAATTTATTTAAACTTCAATTCGGTACCTCAACTGAGTAAAAATTTAGTTTCAATACAAGTCATATAATCAAGTTTAAATTGTTAGTATACTAATATAAATTTAAAGTAATTGTTGATACTTGACACCCTCCCCCAACTAGAGTTTCTGTTCGAGAAATTTGATCTCGAGAAATTTTACATAATATTTGCTTCCCGAAATTAATTCCGAGAATTAATTTCGAAACTCGAAAATTCTTTTTCAAGAAATTTGCTCATCAGGATGCTTCATTATTATCTGCTTGAAAATATATTTAAATTAAAGTTCATGTTCTTATTACTATTTATTTATTTATGTTAACCGTTAAATTAAAGTATAAAATTAATTAAATGATCGTTTCAACTTTTTTAATGTTTTAACTATTTGTTTTTTAAAACTATTATTATTAAAAATGTTCGCTCGAAATCACATTTCTCAACTATCGCGAGAATTAAAAAACTTGGAGAAAGTAGAAACTCTATTCCCCCCCGCAACTATAAATTTTTCTAATTTTAATTTTTTACATTTCCTTATCTAAATGGATTATAATTTGATTGACTTTTTTATAATGCCAATTTTTATATGACATTTATAGTTTAAGTTAAGATAATTATTCTAAAATAGTAAATAATTAAAATACAATCAATTCAAATTAAAATCTTAAAGTTTAAAAAGTAAAATAAAACTTTTAGGAATATTTATTTTATATCAAAATAAATGAAACCAAAGTACACAATTAATCTTTAATCTTTTTTCTTTAGGCCAAATTTAAATTATTTGTTTTTTTTTTTATATAAATCTTTGTATATCTTATTAAAATAATGACCCATAATAATTTATGTAATAACAACAAAATAATGGTAAGAACACAAAAATATGTTTTGGGGTCAATAACTTTCAACATTTAAAATTTAAAATTGTACCCTAAAATTATTTATATATACGTAGGTACTACATAGGGTAACAAAAAAAAAAAAAAAAACAAATTCTGAATCATATTTAATTTTAAAAATTATGTATAGCATGAATTAAATCGAAATACAAAGAATAAATTCAAAAAAAAAAAACAAAAAAACTAAGATCAAAATCTTAATTATACTAATTTTGAATTTAAGAACAAAAGTATAACGTACAATTTGTATACTACTGTTTAGTTTTTGTTGATGAAGCCTATGGGTAAAAATTAGCATCGTTCAAATATATAAAAATATCTATAGATTGTTTATTTCTGTATAGTTAAAATATATCTTATGATATTATATATAGAGTATTTTTTTTTTTGATTTAAAGTAGGTAGAGAGGTTAGTAAGTATGTACTTCAAAACATTTTAACTTTTTTTTTTTTTTTTTTTTTTTTTGAAATTTTCTAAATAAAACAGGAAGAGTTGTTGAGTAATAATTAACTGAAGTATAAATATATATAAAATTAAGTATGAATCAGATTTAAAAATATTATATAAAATTAAATGAACTTGAACATTTATAAATAAGAACATAAGAAAATATAAATTTTTATCTAAAGTGTTTAAAGCTTTTAGGAAAAAAAAAAAACTTTCAAATACATTACTCATATTATTTGAAGCAATGATTCATTTTGATGTGTTATTTTACAAAATTTTTCATCCCCTTTAGTCTTAAGTTTAAGTTAAGTTATAGTCAAAAGGGTTTTTTTTTGTTTTGTTTTCTCTTAATAAAGATAGATTATGAATGCATCATAAATAAGTAAATAAATAAAAAAAAAACTAAATTAAAATAATTATAATTATATATTTTAGATATAAAACGAAAACTGATCGCTAATATTACAAATAAGTCATTATAAATAATAATGTAGAAGACTTTTGAAATTTTTTAAGTTTTATATACTTATACTCTATATGTATACAGATCTTTTATACTATGCATATAATATACATAATATAAATCTCTTTAACTAAATTTTAAAATAAAAGTTTAAAAAAATCTTAAAATTAATCTTAAAATTCAAAAAGATGATCTATATTTTACATAAATAAAATATTAAGCATATCTTTTTAAAACAAAAAAAATTCTTAATAGTCTTAATTTGAATATGTTTTATTTAAAAAGAAATACTAAGCATACTAAGCATACTAAGCATAATATGGTCTCATTCAATTTTCTTAATCACTATTAATACTTCTGTTTAGTTCGTTATCCCTTACACCACATTACCAAAAAAAAAAAATTTCTGTTGTACGAAACATTTAGAATTTTGTTAAAACTTTAATGACTCGTAACGCTATACATACTACTAACAAAAAAAAAAAAGAAATCCCCAAAATTAATATTTTATTTTTTAATAAATTTCAAAAAAAAAAAAAAAAAAAAACAAAGTCCATTTCCAGAAAATCACTTACTTTTCAATACTTGAATATTTTAATTTTACAAAAATTATTAAATTGAATGAAATTATAAAAAAAAAAAAAAAAGAGTGAACAAATTATTTGAGCGGAAAATCACGCATAGTACATTTAGTACAAACTGTTATTGGTTTTGTAAAAATGTGTAATTTGCTAATGTGTTCAGCACTATTTCTGATGGAACTTTTATTTATAATAAAATTTTTTATGCTTTCATACAGTGTCGGACAAAACAAAAGCAATATTATTTGTGAATGTTGTTTTTTTTTTTCTTTATTTTAATTAAAAATTGTTAGTACATTTTACATGGTACAAATCATTATAATATTTTAAACATTCATAGGTACCTAATAATTTAATTTATTTCTGGTTTTATGTGTGTGAATATCTACCTAGGAATAGGAGTATACAGTTATTTTTAATCATATTGTTTTTTTGAATACTAGATCATATTTCTCCCTAAAGTTCTCTCTATCATCAACAAAGTTAAGACTTGGATATTGAGTTGTGAATACTATTGACTAGTTAGATGTGCAGTTGGATAATTGTAAATTATTTTTATTACTTTCTTATGAAGAACATTGAGTTTATTCAAATGAATTTTTGAAGCCATAGGGTTTCGATATAGGGTTTACCTGTTATATGTCGATATAGGGTTTAAATATATAATATTAGAGTGTATGTATGAAGTATAAATAATATTTAAGATCTAATTAGAATGCTCGCGTCATTTGTCGTGTCAAGCTTCACGTCAAAAAAATATTGTTGTTACAATGCTCGCCTCGCTTTTAACAATTTGTGTTATTTGCAATTGTGTACATCTAGGTAAACAGTGAAATTTTTAAATAAGTAAAATATTTCTATTACATGTTTGTTTAATTTTCAAATTTAAAATTTTAATTCAAAATAATTGGGTTATTGAATATTCAAAATAGTGAAATTTATAAAACAAAAAAAATATTGAGATAACATTGAACATTAATAAAAACATTAAACAAAGAATAAATAGAATAAGTGACTGAATTATTATTTTATTGGCAACATAATGGCGGATGGTTGAATTGCTAGATTTCGTTCTGTTTATACAGATCATACATGAAATCTATCAGAATTTTGTAGTTTTTACTTTCTTTTTTAAAAATTACTTTTTTTTTTTGGTATTTCTCCTATTAATATTTCTTCCAATTTTTATTTAAATGTACTGTAATTAGCTGTACCTACTTTGTAAACAGATAAAAAAAAATTATTTTCAACGCGAGTAAAATTAGAAAATAGGCCAATACTAGCCTCGCGGCCAGCTTTGTATTGTAACAGACTCCATTTAAATACATCTAACTAATTAAATATCAAATACATATATTCTAATTAAATGTCAAAGCGACGGTTGCCACGATGCAAGCATTCTATCAGCTATATTCTATCACCTTTAAAGTTTGGTTGTCAAAAAATCTTCTTAATAAAGAAAAATGTTCTTACAAACAAAATCAAAGTGATCCGTTCATCTAAGGTTATAATCAATAACCATGCCTAGGTATTCGAAGTTTTTTAATATACTTCGAGTTGAATATTATAAATACAAAAAATGGATTATGAAACTTGTTGCCAAATAGTAGTATTTTCGTTTTATTTAAATTTAGTAGTACTAGCCCATTTTTGTCCAAACCACTCATCAATTAAAAATAAATCGTGTAATATTATTGTTATTAATTCCCTTCCATTATTTGCCGAATATTTTATTGTTGGATCATCAGCGAATAGTTGCAGAGATCCTTTAAAATTAACTTACGACAAATCATCGATATATATTTTAAATAGATTGAGACCTAAAATGGATCCTTGAGCAACACCATTTATATTTAATCTGCAGTTCCTATAGACATTATCTAATTTCACCTTTTGTGATCGACCTATTAAATTAAAGAATTAGGAAAGGCTTAGTTTTTTAAGCGTAAGCGCAGTAATATACTATGATTTACGCGTTATCGAACACTTTTTGAAGATCGACAAAAAGGCACGCAATGAATTTTCCGTTATCTATACTTTTTGTGGTAGAATCAATAAGCGTTAAGTATTTTAAATAAATAAATGATGATGTTTTGAATAAATATATAATTAAAGGAAATTAAAACTAACCAACATAATTAATCCTAATTTATACAACTTTTTGATGGTAAAAAAAACAAAACAACAAAAACTTTTTAAAAACTTTAATTAATATCAAAAATTAAATTAATTAATATTAGATTAATAGGGGTCTCGGTGGCGTAGTAGGTAAGAGCGTATAAAATACGCTGTAAACACCTAGGGAGTGTGGGTTCGAATCCCACACACGTCGTAAGAGTTATTCCTCCTTACGACATTTACAGCCACACCTGAACAGGAAAGGCTGTGTAATTTCCTGTCCACATTTGTGGCAGAGAAATACATAAAAAAGAAATAAAAAAGAAATTAGATTAATTTGAATTAATTTCAGATATTTAAATATTTGTAATAAAAATTAATTCTCTAATTTATTCAAACAATAATATTCGGAAAACTTTTAAAATTAAAATAAAATTTAAATTTATCAATTTTTTTTATACGTGTAAGTAATATTTGTTGTTTTTATTGTTTTGTGGAACACTGTACACATGAACCTAATCTAAAAATTTAAGCATCTTTTACGCTGTTTAAATATTATTTAATGACTTTTTTATATATGTATATATGTATAAATATATACTTTTATACAAATACACAATCTACATGCTTCAATTAATTTTAAAATTATGACTTTCTGACCAAAAGCGTTGCCGATTTGGTTAAAACTCAAATAGGTGGGAAAAAAAAGACACAAATTATGGGGTTTTTTTCCTGTTATGTTCATTGTTTGTTGATATTGTTACTTTTGTTGTTTTTTGAATTAAAATGTATGATTAGTGTATTCTGGTATTATTCGTATTATTGAAAAGAATTGTATAATTTGTTCAATAATAAACGCCATCTACAATTATTATTGTATATTATATGGAATCCCTTTTCTAAATATTTTTTGAATAAAAAAAATAAACAAAAATTTAAATTTATTAATAAAAGTACCGCTGGTCGGTAAAATAAAAAAGAAAAGTTTTTAAAGCTTTGTACAAATCGTATAGGTGTATATATACATATACGAGTGTATAGTTACATATTATACAAATTAAATTTAACATGCATTGAAATTTTTAAGATTTATGACATTTAAGATAAAAAAATAATTGAAACAATATTTTAACGTTAGATATATTTTATTTTATTCGCAATCATATAAGGCTAATAATTTTTACCTACATATATACTAATTTTAGAACTTAGTACGTCTAAAAACTGTTAAAGATGAAAAGAAAATGTAAAAAAAAACATTAAGGGTTGCAAATGTAACACTTATATAAATTACAGCACGCTATATTGGGGTCTGCGAAATAGCGTCTAATGAAATAAGAACCGAAAGTAAAAAATGAAATAACATCTAAAAAAATACCAAAAAATTTTCAGATGTTATTTCAATTGTTAGAAAATTTCTTTTAATTTAGAAAACAATTTTTTCATTTTGTTATAAGGTTCTATTTCATTTAGATATTATTCCATCGTGAAAATAAAATCTAAAAGTGAATAATAAAGTAAAATCAAAAAATAAATTTTAGATCTTATTTCGTTTCCCTAAAAATGTATAAAATTTAGAAAAGAAACATTTTTGATAAATGTTGATAA
Organism: Poecilobothrus nobilitatus; assembly: GCA_947095535.1. Classification (NCBI taxonomy): domain Eukaryota; kingdom Metazoa; phylum Arthropoda; class Insecta; order Diptera; family Dolichopodidae; genus Poecilobothrus; species Poecilobothrus nobilitatus. The sequence continues at coordinate 318,294,357 of OX352772.1, read as the reverse complement.
TTACTGATGTTTCCCCTGAATTTATCTTTTTGATTTTGTACCCTGAATCTTGCATATATAATATATAAATATTCTGTAAAAGGTGTAATACCTCGAATTTTGTAACTAACCCTAAAATCACTACCTAATTAAACATATCGGTAATACATAAATATTTTGGAAAAAGGGAATATGTTTGTTTTATAACCAAATCTAGAATACTTACTAATAATATTTTAACATATACTCAACACTAAAATATTTAAAGTATAGTTTCTGATTAGGAGCGATTTTATAGTTCGTTACAAAATTATAGGAATATGTCTTTTACAGAATATTTATATTCATAATATGTACTATATATGTATATGCGAGATTCGGAATTAGAAGGGATTTTAGAGTGAGTTGCAAAATCAGAGATAAACTCCTTTTACAGAATATTTATATATATACAAATTTATACTATATATTGTATATATATTGTCAAAAAACTTGGACTAACAATTAATTAGGGAAAAGATCACCTTTTTTTGCGCTTAACACAATTTTTTGTTCTTACATAAATTTAAAAAAAAATCCAAAACCATGAGGAATTAGTCACGTTAATTCATTTTGTCTTCATTTAGGAAATAAAAAACGGTATCATAAAACTATTAGAGGCAAATCATATGTTTACAAATCATATGTAGATTGTATAAACATTCGGTAGAAAGCTAAAGCAGTACCCAAAATTTCTCTACAATATTTTTTAGTAGAAATTATTGAATGTTGTATAAATACATGCTGTAGAACCTAAATCAATTTTTGGATAGAGTTGTATCATTTTTTGTCTCTCATGTACGTTTTAGACTTATGATAAGTTTACCAAAACAAGAAACTATACAAGAATTTGCAAACATATAAATTTTAGAATTGTTAATAACAAAATTTTATTAAAAGAAATGTTATTTTTATAGTTTTAATTGATTTGCGTATTTTCCCAAATGACAATAAAACAATTTATAATATACTTTGATTTGCACCAAAATTTTTAGATTTTTTCAGAATTTTATATGAAAGAAAGCTTTAACGTAACGTTCTACTTTGAAAAATTTTGGTAAAGATGCCTAAGTTACGAGTGTATAAAAATAGCAAATTGTCAATTTTGTCTCTTAAATAGAAGCTAGGGGTCGAAAAATATAGGTACAACAAAAATTCTAAGATATCTTATACTAATTTTGGAAAATGTTTGTTGTCTTAAAAGTTCAAGGCTTTATTGAAAAGGAATATATATCAGGAAAGTAAAATCTTGAGAAAAGTTTTAATAGTAACAGTAACATAAAAGTAACAGTAAATACTAAATTTAAAAAAGTTGCAAAGTTTGATATTGATTTATAAAGTTTAAAAAAAAGGCGTAATGTATAAAGCTCATATATCTTTTGGCGTTTTAAGATTGAAATAAAGGAGAATCTGAGATTTATATTTTAAAAAATAGGGCTTTTTAGAATTTTGAAGGGGTGTAGGTCCATAATGGTTGGCGCCTCATTAACAACATTAAGTTTTCCACTTACAATTAAATTTTTTCAATGTTCAATTGTTCATCAATTTAAACCCCTTATTTAAGATGTATATAAGAAGTGGCTTTTGAATAAAAAGTGACGTTCAAAGAAGTTGTAATTTAATCTAAAGAAATGTAAATTTATTAATGTGGATTTATTACCTGAAAAACTATATATAATACAATACCTGTTATAAATAATACAAAAAATTTGTTTTAAAAAGATTTGAATATAATCCTTTTGAAAGTAAATGTACATATACAATCATCAAAACATCAAAAACAATTAAATTTGTATTCTATTTGAAACGAACTATGTATATATGTATTATTTATAATTATGTTGCTTATTACCGCCATCATTTCAAAATCCTTTTAATATAAGGATTTAAAAAACTATTTTATTAAAATATAATATTATATGCAAGTTTGAATTTGATGATATGTAAGTAATATAAATAAAAATTATATAAAATTAAATATTTACTTACCGTTGTGTATACTTCTAATTCTTTGTATGGATTGACAGCAACTAATATTGAACCTGTATATGTCTATTTTTTTTTTGTTTATATTTATAAAATGGTCAAGGAAAATTTATTTGACAAATTTTGCTCATTTAAAAAAAAAAAAAAAAGGAAAAATATTATTTATTTCTTTATTTATTTATCAAATGATTACTAAACAAAGAAACAGAAATAAATGCGAGGCTCCATATCTGTTTTCATATTTTTTGGCTTTAAAATTTATTTATAACTTTTTTTTTTTTCTTGGTTTTGTTTTATTATACAGCAGAAAAATGAACATAAAAATTGATAAAAAAATTTTTAATTTGTTTGGTTTGGTTTAACGACCCGCAAAATTTTATGCAGTTAGTAAAAAAAAAAAAATTTTTTTTGGGTCATCATTATTGTGATCAGCAAATAAAAACATACCAGACAGGAATTAGCTGAGAAATAGCAGCAGTATGTATGTACTGATATATTCTTTATATACATATCAAACATTTAGCAGATGTTTTATTGTTTTGAGATAGTTTAGTGTTTAAAATAAAAATTTTTTTTTTTTTTTTGGTTTTATTGTATTAAATGACCGCACTATAGCACTATCGACATAATTGCAGAAAAAAAAATATATATATAGGTATAACTTTGTCCTTTTTTTTGAGAATTTTATTTGTTTTAATCCCAGATATAAAATTATAAGATTTGGATCATAGACCGGAAATATATCATTTTTAATCCGCCAATGAGATTTTTTTGTATACATATATATAAAAGACGTCAATGGATGATACCAAAACACTTGTGTTTTTTGGTTTTAGGATAAACTTCTTTTTAATTTAGTGTTAATTTTTTTTTCTTGCGGAAAAGTTTATTTTTTTCTTTTTTTTTTTATCGGATTAAAAAACTCGCGATAAATTGGAATGGGAAACCCTTTTTATTTTTATGATTATTATTGTTTCTTTTATATATTTTGATAACTCATAAGCAGTATCCAAAGGATTTATAGTACAACGAAAATTTAAGTATTTAAAAGATGTGACAAAAAGAAAAAAAAGGATTTTTCATTTATAATGTTTAGAATAATCTTCTAGAATCTAGAGGATGATTATTCTAGAAAAGGTTAAAAAAAAAAATTTTATTCATTTCTTATTTGTTATTTTATACGTCGTATTATATATCTATAGACATTCTTTTTGAATAAGGATATCTTGATAAATATTCTATTTAAAAAGACTTTATGTATTGGTTTTAAAATGAGGTCTTTGTAAGATTTAAGTTAAATGATCAAACGAACAATAGAAACAAAAAAGAAAAATAAATTTGCAGATGCAAAAACTTTTAACTCTTTATTGAACTTATGAAAGATGAAAAGAAGGATCAAAAACAGGTGGTATCTATACAGATTTTTTTTTTTTTAATTTTACAACTTTAGCATCCTTTTAAAAAAGAGATTGGCAGTATATCTATATATACAAATATATTTATGTGAATTATATTCTTTGTATTGTAGAGCACCTGGCTTATTTAACATTTAGTAAAAATTTAAGTAAAAATTTTTTTTTTGTTTTGAATTCTTAAAAAAGAGATGATCAGTTTAAAGTACAAGATAGTAATGAAATTACATAATTCTTGAAATTAAGTGAAAAACATTAATAATTCATTAACATGTCCTAAAATTGAATATATTTTTGTATGTATATAAGTTTACGTCTTATATATATATAAATTAAAGTCCAATGTCTTTTAATAATTATGAGCCAAATTAAAAATTTATTATTTCATTGAATATTATCAGGTTTTCTTTAATGATGAAATGTTTTACCATCAAAACACCTGCTAATAAATTAACCATTTTGTAAATCATATCATATACTTTTTTTATACCATATCATATATTGGCACAGCTGCAAATTATTTATAATTATATTTAAGATTTACTTTTTCAAAATCGTCATTAGTACAAATTTAAAACTATTAAGAAAATTCAAAAGATTTGGCAATATGTAAAACAGAGTAACAAAGTATTTTTAAATTATACATATTGCATCAAAATTTATTATTTTTTTTTTTAGAATTTTTATTGTGGCCGCGATGGACAGTCACGAAGAAAAAATAATTCCCTGTTTCCAATATGTCTTTCATTACAAGACACTCTTTCTTTAATGGTAAGGAAATTCTATTTAATTAAAAACCAATCACATGTACAATATGTAAAAATATAATATTTGTGTTGCAATTTTTGTAATTTCAACATTTGCTGAGGTGTTTTGGTTCCATTTACTTAGAATTATTAATTTAATTTAAAATTTTTACATCTTATTGTTCTCAACCGAAAGAAAAAAACAAAACCTGTTTTTGAAGTGACTTATGATATGATCCTTCTTTAATTTTAATACAATTAAAATTTCAAGTTTGTATAAATTTAAACATTGCGGCAGACTAAACCTTGAGTTAAAACCATTTGAATATCGGTGCTTCTTCAACTTTGTGAGACGGTAGCTTAAGAATGGGTTGAATTACATAAAAAAATTATTCTACAATATTATAATTTTTTTTATAATATTTACAACCAAAATTTTATTTCGTTACTTCAAACGGTAATGAAGTTGTGAAAATAGACAAATGGACAGACGAAAAAACATACATAGTGAAAATGATTACTGATTAACAACTTTTTCAAGATGTTTTGAAAAACTATATACTAAGTGTCAAATACCTTTTCTAAATTGTTTTTTCTATACTTTTATCTAAAAATACTAATCAATTTTTATAATAGCAACCTATAACTGATTTTTATTAAAATAATATTTAATACAATGAAAACATTTTGTTGACATTTTAATTGCGTCATTTTCCTTATAATTTAAAAAACTATTTTTTGAGCAGCAAATTTTTAGCTGGAACATTAATTACATCGTTGCATGCAGAGTAGAATTAAATTTTAAATAAGCTATTAACTTTTGCCTATTGTATAATTTATCTTTTATTCGAATTATAATTAAATTTTTGTCAAATTCTATTAATTTTATTTTTTAATAAGCTTTATCAGAATTCATTCACTTCAACTGTCATTTTAAATTACAAAATTAAAAAAAAAAAAATTTTTCCAAAGACTTAAGATAAACTTTTTAATTTAGAATATTATCCTTTTATTTTAATAAAATACTTCTATTTTAAATTTATTTCATACTCTTAAATTTAAACTTATCTTAAAGATGATAATCAGTATTGACATATGTAATTAATTTAATCTGTGTATTATGTAAGCTGGTATTATGCCACCTTTCATATTCTTGTATTTGTAATTTCCCACAGATGATTTCTTTTTAATCCCGATATCTTTTAAGACTACTTTTAAAAGTAAAACAAATGATTTCGCAAATATAAACTAAGCGAACGTGTACTCCACTTAACCATACCCGGTATGGTGGTAATATTACAAAAAAAAAAGTAAATCAATATATAATAATTAAAATATTTATAAAATTTGATAAATGAAGAAGTAAAATAATTAAAAAAAAGACTAAAATAAAGGTTTTGTTTTTGAAAGAGTTTTGATTTCAAAGAGTTTTTGAAAATGTTGAAACCTTTTTTTAGAGTTAGACTTCATATTTATCACATTTAAATCAAAATTTGATAGATAAATCTTTTGGTGAAATGATGTTTAAATATGTACAGATCGAGACTCACATCAATTATCAGGCTATGAAGTGCAGAGAGTAAAAGCTTAATAAGGGGTCAGTTTTTAACAAATTTACACGTAGTCTTATGTAAAAAAAAATAAGGGGCTAACTATAAATCTTGAAATAACACAAAAACCATTTACTTTATTCAATTTGGTTCAAAGAGAAAATTAAAGTCGCATCTTTTTTACATAGTTCATTAAAGAAAAATATTTTAAAATATAAAATTCTCTTCCTTTAAATTTTTTATTTTAAAAGCTTCTTAACATAAATTGCTTCAACAGTGTATACGTCGACATAAATTATCTCAACAGTATATACGTCGTCGAGACTTTAAAATATTATGGCTATATAATCGAGACTCAGATCAATTAAGAAATAATTCATACGCGCGATACGTGAGAATCGATTGCAATTCTCTCACAACTACATTCATGTGTTTTCAGTTCTTGTCCGGTTTACTTAGTTCTTGGTACAGATTTATTCATAGATAAGCAAATAGTAAAATAAAATTTTGAAAATTTTATTTTCCAATTTCTGAGTTCTCCTCAGACCTTGTTTTTCTTAAATTCGTACACAGGAAAGAATTTAAGATAGAGGAAGAGATATATTGTGTTTATTCTTAACAGCTTCTGTATCAAAAATTTCATCACATTTTCCAAAAAATGATCCATTTATATTTCTCTGAATAGCAACTTAATTTTTCCAAAATTTACAACTAAACCACAAAACAAAAAAAAAAAAAAAAGAAAATTAAAATAATTTTTTTCTTTTGTAACGTACATTTAAGTAACAATAAGAATATAAAAAGAAAATTCAAGAGCCAGAAAAAAAAATTTATAAGTTGATTAATCATTAAAAATTTTTATAAATTTCCCTATACAGTATACACTATAATAGGAGGTAGTAGGTAAAATATATCTAGTATATATCTACCCCATTTAGTTTCATATTCTGTAACTATAAAAAAATTTTCAGCATTTTTTAAGTTTTTGTTTCCTTTAACGAAATGAATTTTTTCTATTTTTGAAATTTTTGAATGGATTGTAATTTTTTTTTTTACTCTTGTTTTTTTTTTTCTTTTTTTTTCATTTGTTTTATAAGTCTTTTGATATTATAATTTTATATTCGGGATTTTGTACCTGCGGAACTTCAAATTTTCAAATTAAACAAAATACAACCTACCAACCTATAGGATAATATAATTATATTTAACAATAAATCATGCAACTTAACTTAATTGCATTTAAAACGGGACTTCTTAGACTTAGAAATTATAATACAATTTTTAAAGTTTTGTAAATTATGTTTCGAAAAGTCTGCTTATAAATAAATAGAAGCCAATGAAATTTTAAAGTATGTACATATTAATATTTTTAAATTTTTATATAAACTTTTAAGATTTTTGAAATATTTTTTTTTAGAATCTTAAAGATATAGAATAAAGATTCCATTCCAAATCATATACAATTATTTTTTTTACATATAAGTTAAGTTTGCTTTTACGATAGATTATCTAAAGATATATTTAAAATTTCATTTTCATTTTTTTCATTTTATACCTTTTCTTTTTTTTTTTTAAATTAGATTTTTATTTTTGAATATAAAAAACCTTTTAAAGTTTAAATTTAATTTTTGGAAAAACTTAAAATAAATCATTAAAAATTCTTTTCGTAACCTTATTGAAGTTTACAGCTGTCGTAAAAAAAAAAAAAAAAACAAAAAAGATGTGTACTACTAGGGCGAATTTTATTAACAACTCATAAATTTTTTCTTTTGTTTACCATATAAAAAAAAAAAATAAAGTAATAAAAATTGTTACTGAATGGCTCCCCGCTGATCTAATTTGGTTGAATTTGCCCATTAATGTATTGATTATACATTTTAATATATATGTACAATTTTGTATATATATATTAATAAATACATACCTATATAAATGTATATATTCTGATATATGTACACTTATTTAACATATGTACTTATAAGTATGTTTATTTTAAACTTGAAGAAAAACAAAAAACCCCAGCCCAAGAAACTTTTATTTTACGTTTATAAAGATTCCTAAGTGTTATAATTTTAATATATAGTTTATAATAGCATGGATAAACCTGTCGGAAATATTTAAAATCTAACAACCGCAAGATTATTAAATTTTATCTCCACATGTTTTTGTAGTAGAATTTAGAAACTGTATACATATATATGTATATGTATGATAGATATAGTAGTTACAAAATAAGATAGTTTACATAATATCAGTTAGATCGTCACTATCTGTTATAAACTTATATACTTACATAGATTGTAAGGCAACAAATTCATATATGTACTCGTGTAATTAAGAATTTGCATCGTACTTGCAAGAACCTATCTAGAATATAAGAAACAACTGTAAATGATATTTTTGGTCACATTGACAACCAGAAAATTTAGAGAAGACATTACAACAACGATTTGTATATACATACAGACTTTAAGATGACATATAGATATAGGTTTTAATAGCATACATATATGTATATCTGAATTAATAAAAAGAGTTTTAACGGCAAAAGAAGAGAGAGTAGCCGAAGTTAAGAAAGACAAATGAGATTGGACAAGAAAGATATCAGAAAATTGTATTAGGACTTCCCAATAAGGTGAACCGTTATGAAGAAATGGATAGATTATATTAAAACATGTAATATTACTTACGTTTTTAAAATTGCAATTAGGAATGTAGGTAGAATATGATATTAAATTGAGGAATTCAAAAATTGAATTTATATTCTAAGATTCTGTTGCAATATAATCAAAATGGAATAAATACTACGAATTTCATTTTAAATTTCTTTTACATATTTTACTATTGAAATTTTAAACAAAAGGATATAATATGAAAAAATTATATTTTTCAATTTCTATATGCTTGCATATTCTTATTATTGAACTGACCAACCATATATTTTATTTTTTTTTTTTTTTCATTGAGGATTAACATTTTTGAATATTGCTGGCACACTTTACTGTATAGGAGATTTGTTCGTTTTGGGTTTGGGATGTTTTAGCAAGAAACACAAAGAATAAAAAGCATGAAATTTTATGGAATTAAATAGTGTATAGTGTATTTTTTTTTATAAAGAATTTTTATTATTTTTTTTTAAATGTAAGAATATTCCATTGGGATTTATTTTTAGAAGGAAATCCTAATTTTGCTTGTTTTTGTTCTTATGTAAAAGGAAATGTTTCTTCTTTGTATGATTTTTAAAATTTTTAATGCCGGAATAATATATTAAGGGCTTTAGATTGGGTCACAAAGGTTAATGTATAAATATATTAATAGTCAAAAAAAAAAACAAAATTTAATTTCGAAAAAAAAAAAACAAACTAAATACTGTAAAGTTACGTGTTCAAAAACATTTTGGAAAACCAAACTAAATATTTAAATTTTGTTTTTCCGGCCAAATTAAAACTTTAAAGTAAACTAAATAATGTCCTTTAACTTTTCTCTCCTTATTATTATTATAAGATAAGAGCGTTATTAAACACAAGAAAATAAAAAAAAAATTAATTTTTTTTTGAAGTCCATAAATGGAACTTGTCCATTATTATCGGAACTCTTCCATAAAAAATAATAATAGTAGATAAAAAATATATTATAAAAGATTAAAAATTGAATATTGCTATTTTTTGATTTTTTTCTTTTTTTGAAAAGGATACGTAAATTTCATCTCTTTGATATCGAACTTTTAAATTTCGATTTATTCCATTTTCATCAATATTTGGTATAGCAGTCATATCAGGAACACCTTTATCCGCTGAGGAACTTAACCGTCCTGCAATGAAATAAAAAAATAAAATAATTTTAGTCATTTAAGTTTTATTTAATTTAAAATTTAAAATTAAATTGAGAATTTCTTAAATATTAAATAAAAAAAAAATTTAAAACTGATAGATTTTTTTTGGAATATTCTATGTTAATATGATATTATGAATATAAACAGAGAACATATTTTATAAATTATGAGAAAACAAAGATATTTTATGATAGGTTTTCACTAAAACATAACAACTTAAAAAATCAGGGCGAAACCAAAAAAAAAATCTGGTTAATTTTAGTATCTGTGCGTTAGCCCATCTGTTTATAAAACTTCTACACAATTTAAGATAGAACAATGAAATTTTAACCATGGACAGATCTCTTAAATTAATGTTATAGAACAACATTTGTATGTATGTAGCTATAATAGACCTAGTAGTCGATCTTTTTCTAATATTGCATTATTCTATAATATAATATTAATATATAAATAAATAAATAACAATATAAATAAATTAAATACAAATGTATTTAATATTGTTATAGTATCACAACACAAGTAATTAATATAAAATTAATAATTTTTTCCCCTTTTTTTGCTATACCAATTTTTTTATTTAATAAAATTTAATTATGAAAGCTTGCGTTGACCGTAGGCGATAAACTTCCACTTTAAAAAAGTTTCACGAGTGCGACTGCGTATAAAGATGAACAAAACACTTATATTGCCAGTCATTTTATTTGCTAAATGACAAAACAAAATATATGTCATATCAAACTGTCATTATTTCAGCAATCAGTGTTTAAATAATGTTCAGCTTTTAATTATTTTATCCAATTATTAAAATCTTTTATTGAGAAACATTTTATATTACATTGGTGACTCTTTTAATTACTTTGTTGAAATCAGATCAATTAATATTAAGATAGAAAATACTTTTTTAAAAGACTTTAGAAAAGACTAAATAAAACTTCTGAATTAAGACTTTAGAAAATGCAAATTACATTCACCCACTTCCAATATCTGTACAATAAATATATATAAATTTTGCATCGTATAGTAAAATTGTTAAGTAAAATTTGACAACGCTAGTCGTTTACTGCTACAAAATCATCATAATATAAATTTTGTAATTTTGTACATAATGATGAAAGATAAACTATATGTATGCATATTAAAAAACACTTTTATATATTACACATATTGGTATATATTCATTTTTATACTTTTTGTTCGGCCATTTTAATTAATAACTTAATAATTCTAAATTGGCCATTTTAATAACTAAAAATACGTTAGTGAAACAATTTCATTAACTCAATCTCAGCCACAAAATTTAACAAGCTTAAATTAAAATGATTTCGTTAAAAAAAAAATAGTTCGCTTAAACTACTTAGACTACGCAGAGGAACTTTCGTTGTAAAGCTCTTACAGCTAAAGTAAGATTGAATTAAAAGAACTCTAACAAATAGAAGTTACCATGAAATTAAGTAGTTATGGATGCTCTAATTATCAGAAAAAGAAGTACAGTTCTATATGTACATACATATATTATAGGTTTCAAAAACTAAATCTATTCTAAGAACGTAAATAAATTTTATATTCTTTCATGTTCTCCTATAAACGAAAAAAAAAAAAAGTTTTTTATTGTTTTTTTTCAAAATAAAAGAAAAATTTTGGTTCAGGTTAACAACTATGTTATGTCAATTCTTTTAGAATATAATGACACTAGACTTCAATTCTATTGACTTTTTCTGTATTATATGTATGTATGTATATAGTATAATTTTATATACTTATACTTATATAACAAAACTTTTTTGAAAGGAAATGATTTTATTTTTATCACTAACTTTTTACAAAAACTTTCAAAACATTTTTTTTTTTTTAAGTTCAAAAATAGAATTTTTCTGGTCCAGTAAAATACAATAAAGAAAAAAAAAACCAAACCATTTACTTAATCAAAAAAAAAAAAAATATGTTTAAGAATTTCTTTTGTTTCAACCAATTTTAATTAGAGCAGGTTATAACTAAGGAAGACTAAAAGAAATAAAAAATAAAACTTTATCTAATAGATTTTCTACAGTTTCTAAGGATAAAATTACTATAAATTCTTTTATTGTATATACAATAAAAACAATTTATTATTTAGTATTATAAAAAAAAACACAAAAAAACATTCTTAAAAAAGTTTCCTAATAGGTTTTACTTTAATTAATTTTGAAGAAGTCTCTTAGGAACGAAAAATATGATGCGTTACAAAACTTTTTTTAATAGGCTTCATATAAAAAGTTAAAAAAATTTACAATAGACTTTCATTTGAAAGCGATTTTAATTTATCAATAAACAGCTAATAGGGATTTCTGTTAAGTTAAAGTTAAAGTATCACGTTGTTGCCTAATTCATTTAAAAGTAGTCTAAAATTTTAATAAAATTTATGTTTAGAACAAAAATTTCATTTTATTTGGAAAACTAACGATTTACTTAAACATTTTAGTATGTACATGATTTTTAGGCATGTCAGCATTAATTGTCAATTCGTAAAGTGTAAAAAAAAATTGGTGATTAATGTCTAAAATGAAAATATTTAAATAATCAATCATTGTTGTCAGGATGTTATTATTATTTTTTTATATCATGTAATTGTAATAACCAATATTTTGGATTTTGCAGAAACCTATATATATAATGACTCACTATAGCGATACATCTACTAGAGCATACATCTTTATACGTCAGTCGAGCAGTTAATTAAATCTGGTAATAAAAATTTTACTAAATTAATCATTTTTAGAAATAGTCCGTTAAAGTTAAAGTTGCTCTAAAAGATTAAAACTAACAAAAAAACGATTCATAAAATTAAAATGCTGTAAAAGGATATAAAAATAAAGAAAAAAAAAAACGTAATTTATAAGCAATTATTTTGTTATCTCCCTCTAGTAAATGTGTGAGCATCTTAAAACATAAAATAAAAAAAAAATAAAAAAAATTCAATTAATTTTTCACTGTTTCACTGTTTTTTAATAGATTTTTAATCAATTTAAAATTGTTTTCAAAAGCAATAGATTTGATGCAGACATCAGATTGTATATTTTATTATTAATTATTTTTTTTCAATTTCAATGAGTTGTGCAACCTACATACATATAAAAATACATTACATATGTATATTGACTAACGACTAACATATTATATTTCAGTTCAGTCAATCATGCTAAATTTACACTAACAAAAACATATCAAATTCCTTGATTTATTGATTTATGTCATACATTTTGAGTATTTATGAGAAATCATAAAATATGTACGTGACCATTTTATGCCATACATAAATTTTTAGGAGTAAATTATTGAATTTAATTTTGATTGAGACAAAAAAAAAATAGATCATGATATTAATGAATGAAATTAAATATTTTTTGAATTATTTTTACTATACAAGATAAATTTTAACGGTTTATTCCTTATTTTTATTATGTGAAATAGTTTCTTTAATTAATATAGTAACTAAAACGCGTGCTAAAAATTAAAATACAGAACAGAACAAATATTATACAGACAGATCACATGAATGACAGTTAAAAACGAAACTTTGGAATAAACATGGAATCTACTTATATGAAGAAATTAGTCATTAGAAAATATATCGTAACTCTTTTTAAAACCGAACATTATTTTTTTGTATCAAAAGTTTTATTCTTAACAATTTTAAAGAATTAAGTATATATTCATTATTAACCATTTTCAAAACAAAGTCGCATAATAATTTTCTCTTTTCTTTTGTCTTTAAAAATTTTTTTAATTCAATATTTTTGATTAACTGGTGGTTACAAGTTGAAAACAGAACTAATTTTCACTTTAAAGCAGAGTTGAAAACCCGTACGAAGGCGATTTCCGGTTCAAGCAAAAATATTATTTTTGATTTGAATAAAAATCGTGTAAAATATTAAAATTATGTAAAATATTAATTAATTAATGTCTAAACAGGGACGAGTTTAAGTTGGCGTTCGGTTTACATTTCTGCTATAAAATAATTTCTTATAATAATTTCGTATGATTTTTAATGCAAAAACAAAATAAATCACAACAAAAATTATTGTCACTTTAATTAATTTTTTTATTTTCCTTCAACTTTACGAATAAAATATTTTTTAAAGATTCTTCATTTAGTGTATAACGCTTTATTGGTGATAATACAAGCCTTCAGCATTGAAAAAACTATATATAAGTACAAATTTTAAGAAAAGTTTTATTTTGCACTAAATATTGTTACAAATTTATAGGAAATTTTTTATAAAAAAAAAATTTTAAAAAGCTTTTAAAACAAAAACTTCAAATATAAAAGAATTCTAATTGAACTTCAAATTGATTCCCACTTTTTTAAAATATACACGAACAATTTTAAGTTATAAAAAGCGATGTTAAAAATTCTTTTTTGTTTTGAACCAGCAAAGGTTCAGGATTCGCAAAATGTTTAAACAGGGACAAATTTAGGTTGACGTTCGGTTGACAGTTCTGCTATAAAATAATTATTACTTTGTTACGTTCTTTAGCCTTCTAATATATATATTTTATTTAGTTATAATGTTTTTAATTATATCGTCAGGAAAATGTTGAAATAAGTAATGTTCAATGTTCTTAATTTACATTATTATTATATAATTTAAGCTCTTGATATAATAAAAATATTGATTAACAAATTTATAATGATATTTTCATATTGACAGGGATTCCTTGAATTTGTAAATAATCTTTTATTTACCCGTCATAAGTATAATCTTTCCTTTAAATACAACTTACAACTTTTATGTTTCCTGTATTAAAATAATATTTTCTTAATATCTAGGTACACTTAGCAGCATAATTTATTATTCGTATTCTATAATCACAATTTTTTTTTAGGTTTAGGTATGTATTTATTTTTTTTTTTGTTTTTGAAAGTCAGTGTGGTTGCTTTTTTTTTTCATTTATATGTCATTGTTGCATTTATGTATCTGTCCTTTAATTGTTCAGTAAATTTTGAGTAAGAAAAGTTAATAATTATTAATGACTTATTATTTAGTTAAATTTTTTTCTCTATTATTAATATATTTTATAGTACAGTTAAATTAGTGGTAAAATAATGTACTTTTAAAAACTAGCCTAAGTTGTCTGTTGTCTGTTGTCAAATAAGAGTATATCCTTATAGATATTTTACTTATTATATTTTGTATAGCACTTAATAACTTCTTTAATTTTTTTTTAAAGTACATAAGTTGTTTATAATTTTCAGTTCATCCGGTAATTAATTGTATTGTAGCTTTTGAAAATTGAAATTTGAAAGCTATTGAAAATTGAAGTGTTGCTTCTGTTGTCTGTTCTGTATTTTCTGTATTTTGTTATTTCTAAATAATGAAAGACAAAAATTCGATCTAAGTATATTACATGTTATTATTATGTTAATTATTATGAAACTTCACTGGTCTTATTTAATATAATATGAAATGAACGTTTGATCTCATTATTTACGATTTTAAAACTCAACACCAGTTAACTTAACTGACTGAGATAAAACAAGGAGAAATGAATATAAACCAGACATTGTCATAAAGGAGCAGACAAGGAGGCAGCATGCAATTATAAGACAGAGAAATACTATAAAATATTTTCTATAATATAATGATATTAATAACATTTAATTTTAGATTTGACAACGAAGATGGCTAAAGTGGAGGAAATCATGATGGTCATATATGCAATTGTATATATATTTTGAATATACATATGATTGTTAATTTTTTTTAATAGTGTTAAATTATAACGATTAAGAAAATAATAAAGTGTTTTTTTTATGCCAAATACCAAATGGAATGTTATCGTACAACAGACAACTGAATTACTAACCCTTCATATATCTTGAAATGCTGGAAGTTATATGAACGGTGAAAATATAAATAATAGTTGGGTATTTTTATTCATCAAAATGTATTTTCGGAATGGATAATAGATAAATGGACATTGGAATAGGTCAGATAAATAATTCACTCAGACAGAAACCTTACACTTGGCTTTTTCTCTTATTTTTATGATATATAATGATGATTAAAGCTTAAATGTTGATAAATAATATTACTGTACTAACTTTAAAGATATACATCATAATAAAATAAATAAAAATAAACTATTATATAATATAATTTTCCTTTGCACAAATTATCCAAACTCATATATACCGATATGGAGATATATTACCACTTGTGGCTGTTCTTATATAGTATAATTTATCATGAATCTATTGAATATGCACCGTGGAGTTCTTATTCACAAACTGGATTTAAATAAATAAATTTTGACAGGTTATTTGAAAGGAATATGATGATCTATATGAGATCAATTATATGTTTATTATCTAACACTAATCCTATAAGTAATTAAAAATTTTTACACTTTCAAGAATATTATTCTTATAAGTATGGTTATCTGATAAATGATGGTCAACGTTTTTATTTTTGAAAACCAAAATTTTCTTTTTTTTTTTTTTTGAAATTTACTACAATAATAAAGTATACTTATCTTTATGTTCTTTACTATTATATCACAGGTTAATATCATTTAATAAAACAAAAGACGACTACATATAATAATAATAAGGAATGTTTAAGAATAGCATTAACAAGGAAAACCACTTCAAAAAGAAAAAAAATTACTGTAGAAATATAATATAATATGTATGTATGTACAATTATATTCAACAAAATCACTACATAGTGATTGTTTTAGTTATTTTTAAAGGTGCAACAAATTACATATGATATCGTTTTATATATTTTCTTTATTGTATTTATATATGTATAATATTGTGTTAAAAGAAAATGAAAACAGAAAGTTTCCGTAAAAAGATGACAGAAAAATTTCAGGAAATCATTCTTGATCTGTTTCATGTATTTAATCGCATAATTTATAATATGACTGGCATTTGCTGAAAACTATAAATAAATTAACCTGATTTAATTTTTTTTTTATTAATATTATTATTGTTTCAATAATATTTTTATGAAAATGTTATTTTTATTTTTTTATTTTATATTTTTTAATTTCTTAATTGAAAAAATCCTTTTTTCGATCTAACAGCCTTTAACAGCATTACTTTTAAATTAAATAATAAAGAAGGGGCCCCTTTAAAGAAGGGGCCTTGGTAGGTAAGAGCGTATAAAATACGCTGTAAACACCGAGGGAGTATGGGTTCGAATCCCACACACGTCGTAATAGTCATTCCCCCTTACGACATTTACAGTCACGCCTGAATAGGAAAAACTGTGTAATTTCCTGTTCACATTTACGTGGCAGAGAAAATGCATTAAAAAAAAATATATATAACTTTAAAAATAGAATTCATCATGATTAATCTTTATTTTAATATTTATCACGTAATATTTTCTTAATATCTTAAACCTTTAAAACGAAATGACATTTTCTGAATGAAATCTCACTTTTTGTAAAAAAAAATATGTATGTCGATTTTAAAAATATATTTTACGTATATTTTAATTATATTTTTTTATCAATTATTGGTTTTAATTTTTTAAATCACTTAGAACAAATGTTGTTTCTACCAACAAACAAAAAACTAATAGTGATGAAAACTTAAAACCTGATCACAAAAAAACTAAGAAAACTTTTAATCCAAATTAATTAAGTTGAAATAAACAGATTAAAACCAAAATAGATTGATAATAAGGATTATATAGGTAAAAAACACTACATTAAATTTCATAGTTCTTCTTAATTACATTAAAAAATAGATTAAATGATACTTTAATTAAAAATGACAATTACACTAACGATATGTTATAACAAAATTGAAATTAAAGATGAGATGAAATAAAAAAATTGAATTCTTCTTTTGTGCTAAAGCCTGGCGTTATAAAAATTGTTTGTCAAAGTTAAAATTAAATAAAAAACAAAAAAAACAGCCTGTACTGTAAAAGCCTGTAAAAATATTATCATTTAATTATTATATATATGTATACCTTCAAATAACCAAACCATACATCAGGTTTATATAAAAAAAAAAAAACAAAAAAGGGAATCCTTGTTTGACAACCATCTTCAAAAGCTCCTTTTTAAAATTCTTTACAGTCATCAGTTACCTTCTTATCTCTTGTTATTGTTGGTTGTTTTTAAAACTCTTTTGTATATACATATACTTCTTTTGACGAAATGACTGCGATTATTGCGATTATGGTTTTTGTTTTGGTTTTTATTAAATTCCTGTTTATGCAAAAAAAATAAAACAAAAATAAAAAACCTTGTTGCATCACATTAACTGTAAGTACAACCGTACAACACATAACGCTAAAGAATGCAACAAACAAATGAACAAAAAAAAAAAAAAATTACATTACTTTTATTCTTTTTTTTTTCTCTTTAACTTTTGCTGTTCTTTACGAACTCTAGCTGAAGCTCCCTCTTTAAAATAGATGGATATTTTTTTTTATGTACTTGTATATATGTATCTATATAGAAATTTATATTTATAGATATAATATATTTACTTATTCTTATATTTATAATTATATATATATATACTTACTTAAGTATTAAAATGCTTTTCTATTGTATTTAAGTGATAGGATATGGAAACATGCCGCATGCCTTTTTGTAATGCAATCCGAATCACTTTTTTTTTTTTTGTTTTTAAGTTTTTATTTATTTGTTCCAGAGACTCGTGAAATAAAAATAAAAAATAAAATAAAATAATACATTTAAATGTTTATAAAAAGGTTATACTTCAACATTCATAACTTTCCATTAAAGAAAAAATATTTTAGCTATGCAAACATTGTAAGAAAAAAAAAACTCTTTAATATTGGCATTGTTCTTTTAAGGTACCATAATATATACAATAAAAATTCTTGATATTTTTTTTATGGATTGATCCAATAAAACAATACTTGTATACTTTCTTATTATAAACTCTTTATTTTAAGATTTAATTCAAAAAGTAAAGTTTTTTAAAAAAAAGTTGTCTTTTTCTATAAATTAAAAAAAAAAATTTGTTTACCTTTAACCTAAATGTAGGCAATTTAATAAAAATAAATTAACGAATTAAAAAGAACAAATTTGAAAATTAAAAAAGGTAGAGTTAGTCCTTTAAATTACTTAAAGACTACCAATTTTAGACTTATAACATAAAAGAAATATTTTCTTTCACATATTAGATCAAATTATATTAATCTTTTATTCTATATGTAGATATTATATAGAGAGACTTAATGTCTCCTTGTTTTTTAATATAATTTTATTTTCTTTCCTTTTATTTCTCAATTTTTGCCAGTAAGAACGGAGCCGAATGGATTTTATACCAATGTTTAACAAAATCTTATCATTGTATGTAAATCGAAAAGGGAATTAATTTCGATTTTTAAATCTAAATTAAATATGTACATACATAATTTACTTTAATGTAACCTTAATTCAACTTTCTTTACACAAATCTTCTTAAATCTATTGAACATAAATAATTTGTACATATATGATAGGCAGGTTGGTTTTTTATATTGAATACTAGCATGTACAGTTTTCTTTTTAAGGCTACTCAGAGAAATATAACATACGGTTATCGAGACAATATTCTTCTTGGTATAGTATATGTTATTTATTTAAAATATTACTTATAGTATATCTTATCCTAAATTCTTGTTTCTATGGTATGGCATTAAACTTATAGTTTTTTATAATTATTGAAAGTAAATAAAATTTCCATCATTTCGTTATCAACAAATAAAGACCAAAAATTATATTTGTTTCTTCTGTAATATTTGATTTACACGCGCACGCAATAAATAATCGTATTAATTACATAATGCTATAGCTGAAATCGAAAACGTTATTTACAAATTAGTTGCTCTTACAATATAATTTTAAACGCAGCGAATAATAAAATAGTGGCTGATTCTGTACATATGTATATGCTTGCTTTTACATCCGATGTGCAAATGACGTTTCCTATTTCAGTTTATAACTACAACCATCTGCTTCAGTAATAGTTTCGCAATTTGTAATACTTTCACTTTTGTTTCATATGTTTTATTATTATTAAGTACAGCATTTGTCTTCAGAACCATTCTCTTCTTCTGAATTACTTTCATGATTTGGTTCTAAAGAAAAATTGGTATTAATATTTAGTACAATGATATCAGAGCATTTTCATTTGAAAAATTCTCCAATAAACTGACAACATTTTGTTGAAAGTTTCCATCATTCACTTATATTTAAATTTTACCACCTTTAAAAACATACTATACTTTTTTTTACATACTATACCTTGTCAATTTTTGAAAACATCCATTAATATTATTAAATTTAACCATAACTTCATTTTTTTTGGAAAATAAATGAAAAATAATGTATAGCAATACATAATACCAAATGTTCATACATGTATGTACCACTGTAATCTTATTTGTATACAAACATCATCATAATGACAAGTTCTAATATTACAAAAACAAAAAAGGGGAAAAAAAAATAACAATAAAAATTCCAAAAGCACTTGGTATACCTACATAATAACACCATATCACAAAAAAAGCAAAAAAGAAATTACTTTTTTTTTTTTTATTTAAGACTTAGAGTGCACCATATAGAAAGAAAAAATATCTTTCAAAATAAAACTGAAGAAAATTTATTTATTTATTTTTTATTTTTTTCATTTTTTAGTGGGGTTAAATACCCTAGGGGAGCTTCTTAATATTGTCTGAAATCAAAACAAATATGATAAACAGGTGATTTGAGGTTATTGCAATCTTCTTTTGTTTAAAAATAGAAAAAAAAAATTAAATTTTTTTCGTTTTTACTTAAACATAATAATAATCATAAAATAATAATAGTAATATTTTTTTAATACTTATTATAGTTCTTTCAAGTTAATGTAGGCGTTGAATGCATTCATTTGGAACGTAGGATCTTATTATTTATTTTTTTTCTTTATTATACATTTGTAAAGTATATATTCTACATATAACTATATAAAATAATGCAAGTTAAAAGTTGAAGTACTTTGATTTAGAGTTGGAATATTAAAAAGTGTTTATACACTTTACAGTGTCGATTAAAAAATATTAAATAATTTATAGCAGAAAACAAATACTTAGTAGTTTTTCTTAACCTTGCATTTTATAAATAATCACACATTTAGGAGGTGTATTTTTAGTGGGGTTGACCAGAATACGAAAAATTGTTTGAAACCTGTTGAAAATTTTCAAATTTTACAGTCGACTAGAAAATTAAGGTTATACGTCTTTTATATTCACAATTTTGCATATAACTCTCCTAGTCTTTTTTTCCAATTAGAAAGAGAAATAAAACATAACTCGTGAATTAGTCGCGAATAATTATTAGGCTTTATTGCTATAGGCTTTATTGCACCCTGCCGCATTTTTATTTGATAAAAATGGTATAATACCTAGTAGTTTCCCGTTTTTTTTTTGCTTCTTTCCACTTCTGCCTTATGTCTATGAGTGCTCCTTTATGTCTATGAGTCTATAGAGACATAGACTCATAGACATAAAGGAGCATTCAATAAGTATGTACATAATTTATTATTTATATTTGACTAAGCTTCAGTTTCTCTGATCATTATTTTAACTAAGCCGTAGTACAAATACAGCTGTACATATAAATGTATTCAATGTACATATAAAATTATTAATTAGTTTAATAAATTTTGTTTGATACTGTATGGGACTTGTGGATATACATACACGTACTATATGTAGATATATATAAAGGTAAATATACTCAAATAAACTTATGCATATTAATGTCAAGTTTGAGTTTAAGGGTTATTTACATTAAAAATGCTTAAAGGAAATGATTTTTAAGGGTCATACTTAAGTGGAAAACAAAAGGAACAGATGGTTTACGCAATTTACATAAATTGATTTTTTTTTTTTTTATTTTTTATTATGTTTATTTCTTTTGATAAATTCGTGGGAAGTTTCATTTTGTACTTTTTTAAAACTTTAGTAGACGCAGGTATTAAAAATAAATTCATTCTTAGAAAAATTAATTAAAAAGAAATGTATGTAGGTGTCTATTTCAATTAATCAATTTCAATTTATAACTTAATTAAGGTGAATGTTTAACTTTCATTCATATAAAAAAAAAAAATTTCAATCGTCATGAGTTAAATTGATTTGAAACTATGAACTGTCACTAATTATATGAAATTTTTAACGTATATGTGCCTATTGAATTATATTCTTAATAAAAAAATTTTAAAATTTAATATGAAATGATTTTTACATTGATAAGCTTATATCAAATAACTTAAGAAAATAAATTCTTGCATAGGATGTTGATTATTTTGTTGTAAAAATAGTAAACTCATTGATGTAGTAAACAATCAATCAAATTTAATTATAATATCTTTATAATATCTTTAAAAAATAGAAATGTATATTTCAATTTTCGAACGAATAGCACATTTTTTTCCATTAAAAATTATTTGAAATCCGTTTGACCTGACTGTTTATAAAATTTTTACACCGTTTGTGATAAAATAACTTTAACCATGTCCAGAATTCTTTAATGAATATTTTGTTGAAGATTTGTTTTTGTTTTGTCTAGTCCAACTCTGATATAGGAAACTAACTACAGAAATCCAATTGTGGAAAATGCCCTGCATTAAAATGGTATATTCGAAATGCCCTGCATAAAATGGAAATTTATTTTCTTAAGCTTTACATTTTTTTCTATCTCTTTTCCACTCCTGTAAAATGCTTATGGCATCCACTAAGTCATTTATTATTCACATTTGACTAGTTTCAGTAAGCCGTTAATGTTATGTATCTATAAGCTATTATTCAAGACTATAATTAAACGCAAATAATATTTTTATTTCTACGCCATCTATTATCTTATACAAGAATTATTTTATTCTTATTTTATTATATTATATATATGTCGATATGATATTAATTATATACATATATATATACTAATGTTTTATTTAATTATATTCTACTAATTATATATATTTTATAGGAAAAATTTATTAATATATATTATTTTTAATTAATCTATACAAAACTAGCCTGGGTTTGAACCCGTTGTTTTTCGAATGAATCGGCGGCGGTGTCTTAACCATATTTTACATCATTGGCCAGATAAATCAAAACAAATAAATATAAATATATTTTTGTTTCCAAATTTACATTGAAATTTACCGTTATACAAAACCTATAATTATACGCAACATTTTTATTACATATTTTTTGTATTCTCCAAACTATTAAAGCAGAAAACTTCTAAAAACTAGAGAGGAGACGATCTTACCATTCACCGAATATTTTGAATATTCTTCACATTATGAGACTAAAAATTAAAAATATTTTCTTATACATATTTTATACATTTTTCAAAGTTTAAAGTGAAGTATGTAATTAAGTTAACTGTTATAATATATAGCAGTTATAGGTTTAAATTAACTTAATTCTTTTCGTTTATTAAAATATATGATGTACAATTGAATCATAGTCATATAACCATTAAAGTTATAGCAATTTAATTAAAATTAATTATATATATAAATGCACAAAATAAAAAATACAATTTTTATACACAAAATTAAATATAGCTAATTTATTTTTATAATATAAATTAATATAATTTTCAGGTCAATTTACTTTCTTGAATTTATTTTGCTCTTATATACATTCTACATAATACATATATATAAAAATATATAAAATGAAAAAAAAAAAAATAATAATTTCACTATACATATTATATGTTTTCGTAATGGGCCAGAAATTTTATGTAAATCAGTTTTTTTTTCTTCAAAAAAAAAAAACAAATAAATAAATAAATAAGTAAATAAAAAAAAAAATAGCAAAATTTTCAACACAATTTTATCTTAAGAAATAAACAATTGTTACTTTTTTTTGTTGAAAATTGAAATAAAAATAACCATGAAGTGGTTAGAGAACTAATGAAAAATAAGATTAAAAAAAAAAAAAAAACAACTCATAAAAACCATAATTTCATAAGACCCCATAATCATTCGGTACTACTTGTAGAGTTTTCTTCTTTTTCTGATTTTTTAAGAAACAAATTGTTCGCCTTTTCAAGTAAAATATATATAGGTCAAAAATATGAGCACTTTAGTTAAAAAACAAAAAGAAAATAATAATAATAATAACTTAAGAAAATATTAAAAATATAAAATTACGAGTATAAAATATAATAATAAATAAATAAAGAAAAAAAGTTGGGTTGCTACTTACAAACAAACAACAAACAAAAAAAAAAAGAAAAACGAAAAACAAAGAAAATTCTTAAAATGGAAATTATTTTTTAGGTGTAAACTAGAAAACCAAAACATCTTTTATTTTAATAAATTTTTAAAATTATAATACATAAGTATATATATATATATGTATTTAAATAGTATATACCTATTTATGTATATAATAATTAATATTATATCGTTTTCTGTTATAAACAAATTTATACCTATATAATAGCTATATTGCTTATTTAGTTTATCGCTAATATTTATGATGTTGAAATTAGGTTGGCTAAGTTATGTCGATTCACAAAACATCGATTCAAAAATACTGACTAAAAAGTAAAGAATTTTCGACTAAATAAATGATTGAAGCCGTGATTTTGTTGCCTACTATACAACCCCTTCTAATTCAGAATCTCACGTATTATTCATAATATATTCTCGAAAATGAGGCAATTCTGATTTTCAACTCTAAAATCCTTCTAATTCACAATCTCGCCTATATATATATACATATTCTAGTAAAGCGGAGGCAATACTGATTTTGAATCCAACTCTAAAATCAGTACGAATAGTATGTATCAATACTTATAGACTTTCATACAATACAGTATTTAATTTTGACATTTCTCTCTTGAAAAATAGTAAAAATTGTAAAAATTTTGACATTTTTATGTGAAATTATTTCAAAAATAAAAAATATTTGCAACACTATTTCCTATAAAAAATTAATCAATGTTTTTGTCAATATTTCTAAAAGTCGACAGTTTTTTTTTTTGAGTCAACATTTTTGTCGCGACTTAAGACCAAATCGTCGTCTTGTTTTTGTCGACTTAATGGACGTCTATATAAGAAAAAGATCACATTAAATTTTTATATAATTTTTTATTTTTATCCTTTTTGAAGATTTGTTTTTTAATTAAAAATCTTCAAAAAGATTAAATAATAATTTAGATTTTTCCTCTTCATTCAATAATAAATTTAAAGAATATTTTTTTTTTAATCAAATGAAATAAATAAAATTTTAATTGAATAAAGAAAATGGCAGAGTTTCATTTTCTTGAATTTTCAATTTCACAACCTTATGAAACACAAATAATTCTCAGCTCCACTTACTTATACTCCATATCCATGTAGGTATATATTATCTAAATAAGGGCATATTTTGTGCTATAATTTAAAATATTCTATAGAATTATAATTATTTTTGTATTAAAATTTTTAATTTTTCTTAGAATATTTGCCGTAAATAATTGTGAAAATTGTACCTAGAGTGATTTTCTTTAATTTTTTGAACAAACATCATTTATGTAATTTAAAAAAAAAAACCACATAATGTAAAAATATAATTTTAATTAAAAATGAAAATATTTTGCAATAATTTTAATATTCAGTGATTGCAATAGATTTATGTATTGCAAGAAACAATTAATTCATAGCAGATGATGATTTATTTAAATTTTCAATTTCATTAAATATAATATATTGGATAAGTACATGTATAAGTCAAAATATTTTATCCGAAGATAATTTAATGAAAAAATTCCCAAACAAAAATGAAATGAAACGATCACACTAACACAAACAAGCACCTATTTCAATAGAGAACATTCTTCCAAATGCCACTTTTGTAACAAAATATGTAATTATCATAAAACATATTGTGTTCGATTATGTGGAATCAAAAAATTATTTAAATATGATGTTTTCTCTAATAAATCCAAAAGAAATAATGAGAACAAGCACTTGAAAATGGGTAAACAAAATAGTAAACGCAACAAAATGTAATGTACATAATAAATTCTACGCTTTACCGAAGTTTAACTATCAGCAATAAACCCTCTACGCAGATCTTTAATTTCTTCGAGGCAGACGGCCTGAGAAAATTATTATAAGTGAAGGCAAAATCTATATAATACGTAGTAATAGCGAGAGCATAACTATATAGATCTATATCGAAAGGTTATATTTATGCCTCTTTGTGAATTATCTAACATAATCTAATATATAAATATTAATAATTTTAAAAATAACAGTAGATATTTATATTTTTCTAAAAAAAATTCTAGCTCATATATAATAAAAACTAAATCTGCTCCACATGAATAAAATGATATTATTGATTTGATATTATAAAAATAGTTATACATACATATATATTTATCTTTATTTATTTAAAATCAAAATAAATTAAAGATTCTAAATCTCTACATCAGTTCTATTGATGTACATACATATGTATATATACGAAATAGGCATATAAAAATAAACATAAAAATTATTTTGAGAATTTCATTCTCTAAAAAAATTTTAATTATGCTTGACTATAACTTTAAACGAGGAAGAGTGCAGTAGAGTAGACTGTGTCAACTCTGGTATACCCGTATGAACGTAATATATCCTGTTTCTATAAAACTTGATCATCTTTTAAAAACATTCAGATGTTTTAGTACCGAACTACAGAGATATATTTATGTAGATTGTGGAGTTGTATGACAGCTACCCGAATCTATTGCACCAACTTAATTAAGTTTCAAGAAATGCAAGAAGCCTGAACCGGCTGCTTTAGACCAATCAAATTTTACAAAACTTTTTGGCATGCAACTCGACACTTTTTCACTAAATTTCAGATAGCTAGCTTCAATAGACACTGAGTTATTTTCATTTAAAAAGTGAAGTTGTATGGCAACTATCCGAACCTGCCATATGATCACAACCAAATTTTACAGAAGTTGTTCCCATAAAACTGAATCATCATTTGCAAAATTTCAGATACCTAGATTGAATAGACACTGGGTTATTTCCATTTAAAGAAAGAAGTTGTATGGCAGCTACTCGAACCCGACGGCCGAAAATGCTGGAGTTAAATAAAAAAACTAACAATTTTGTAAAAGTGACGTAAAAAAAATTTCAGCCTCCTAGCTCCTTTATTTTTTGAGTTATCGTGCGGACGGACACTGAGTTATTTTCATTTAAAAAGAGAAGTTATATGGCAGCTACCCGAACCTGTTGCACCAGCACAACCAAATTTTGCAGAAGTGGTTGACATAAAACTTGATTATCATTTGCAAGATTTCAGACACTTAGCTTCATTAAGTTCCAAGAGGTGCAAGAAGGCTGAACCGGCTGCTCTAGACCAACCAAATTTTACAAAAGTTGTTGGCCTATAACTCGACACCTCTTTACTAAATTTCAGGTTCCTAGCTTCAATAGACACTGAGTTATTCTCATTTAAACGGATAAGTTGTATGGCAGCTACCAGAACCCGTCGCACCACCACAACCAAATTTTGTAAAAGTGGTTGCCATAAAACTTGATCATCATTTGCAAGATTTCAGACACTTAGCTTCATTAAGTTCCAAGAGGTGCAAGAAGGCTGAACCGGCTGCTCTAGACCAACCAAATTTTACAAAAGTTGTTGGCCTATAACTCGACACCTCTTTACTAAATTTCAGGTTCCTAGCTTCAATAGACACTGAGTTATTCTCATTTAAACGGAGAAGTTGTATGGCAGCTACCCGAACCCGCCGCACCACCACAACCAAATTTTACAGAAGTTGTTGCCATAAAACTTGATTATCATCTGCAAAATTTCAGAAACCTAGCTTGAATAGATACTGAGTTATTTCTATATAAAGATAGAAGTTGTATGGCAGCTACTCGAACCCGCCGACCGAAAATGTTGGATTTAAATAGCAAAACTAAAAATTTTGCAAAAGTGACGTAAAAAATTTTAGCCTCCTAGCTCCTTTATTTTTTGAGTTATCGTGCGGACGGACGGACGTACATGGCTTAATCGACTCAGAACTCAGAATAGCTCGACTCCTTTAAGGTGTCATAAACGTAATGGCAAATTTATTATACCCTTGAACATAGTTCATACGGGTATAAACAGTTTAAAATTAATAATTATTAAATATTATAATTTTATTCGCAGAATTTTTAATCATTTCAAAATTTACTTATTCACTAAAGAGCATTTACATAACAAAAATGACATTTCAGACCACCCATTGCATATATTAAACATCTACATATATAGTTATTGGTTATATATTTTTGTATTCAATTGACGATTTTTTTAATTAAATACTGCTTTGATTCACAAGTGATACTGATTCACTGAAAATTATACAGCAACTGATTTAAAGTTTTAAATACAAAACTGACAAAACTTTTAAATTAGACATTTTTAAATTGTTTAAGTCATAAAAGAATTTTAAAGAAAATAAACGATCTTACGAAGCCATGAAATAAGGCCCTGCGAAATAATGCCTCCATGGTGTTATTTCTCAATTTCTCATTAGTATAAATAAGAAATAAGACCCTTGGGGTGACCCCCTTAATTTAACCTTCTACTTCTTGAAAAATAAAGCCCAGAGGTGTTATTTTACATTTAATGAGCTACTGCCAAACTAACTTAAAAAGAGAAGTATATATTATAGTCCTCTTGCGGAATATACAACATAATGTTATTATGTTGTATAAAAATTGAAATAAATTGACTCTTTTATTATTTATTTAGTCAAAATTAATAAATATTATTAAAAATTTAGTCAGCTCTTTTGAAGGCCACATATTTTATAAAAGATTATATTTATTGAAATTTTGATAAAACACCATTTGTATATGTATATTCTGGAAAAGGGCAATATACTTTTTTTTTTATTTCAGTCTGTAATCCTTCTTTAGTTAAATTTGGTTTATTACTAATTAATACTAATTATGGTGGTCCTTTTACATTGAATGTGAAATAACACCATGAGGGCATTATTACGCATGGCCTTTTTTCACGGCACTGATCTTACTCCCAAGTACCAAATAAATAATTATAAAAAAAAAATGTAAATTTGTAAGAGTATATAAAACAGAAAAAAAACGTCAAGACAATAATTATTAAAAGTAAAATAATAAATATTGCAAATTATAGCAGCAAATTTAATTAAAAAATTCAAAAACTTCTATTGTTTTTTTTTTTCTTTTTTTCTTTTAGGTATTTAATTCTTCTTCTTTTGATGAGAAAAATAATGAATACTTTTTAATAAACAATTTTATACGTTGATTTAAAACTTATAGGATAAAATAATAATAAGTATAAGGCAAAGAAGTATGTACTATGTTTGTTTTAGTTTTGTATATACTACCATACTACATAGGTACATAATTATGTATGTATGTTTAAACAAATGGGATTTTTATTTCTTTTATTTTCACACTTTTAGTTAGGTACCTATTTATTTACTTAAAAATAAAAAAATATTTAATTAAAATGTGGTTTGTTGATATTTTTGTATTTTTACCTAAATATTTATTTATAAAAACTGATAAGCTCCTATGAATTTCTAATATGTAATTCTTAATCATTTTCGTTTCTATATAATTTTTAATAACATTCAGTTGGAATTTATTTTTATATTAATTAAATTTACTTGAAAATTTTTTATTTTTTTTAACTTTAAATTTTATTACACTATTTTTATTTTTATTTTATAAAATTATAGTTTTATAGTATATAAATTAAATAGTATTGGTGTTACAGTGTTGGGATTCAGCCGGTTCGGTAGAACCGCTTCCTAAAAGTTTTGCTGTTCGGCGAAGCGGTTGTTAAAATTGTACTTTTAATCGTATTTTATGTTTAATTTCATAACACTTTTATAATCTTTATGAGATAAGTTCTCATACAATCAATATAATAGCAATATATTATAAAATTACATATCAGGGGCGTCGGTAGCCTAGTGGGTAGGCGTGTGGCGTATTAACCGAAGGAGTGTGGGTTCGATCCCCGCACAGGTCGTAAGTGTTTTTTCTTTATACATATCCCCCTTACGACCAAATATAATGTAAATATATAGTATATAATATAAATAAAATAAATAATATTAGTATATAATTTAATAATAGTATAAAAACCTATAAATGGCCTTGGTAGCCGATGGTTTAATAATATTGCATTACATTTATGTATGTAATATTAATATAAATAAAATAAATAAATAAAATTACATATATTAATTTTTTTCAAAATATAGTTATATTCTGTCAATAATAAAGCAGTTAAATTTTGTTGTAAAAAATAAAAAATTTAACTATGTATAAAAAATCAAAAATTTTAACAAATAACTCCATGAGTAAGCATGAGTAATTGTTACAGATTTGAATGTGAAACAATTTATGTTCATTTGTTTTGGTCTGTTCAGGTCTGTCTATATCAGTTGTATAATTTGTGTCTCGTTTAGTATATATAAATTTTTTTATTAAATAACAATTAAATATAATAATTTATTAGTCATATTGACCTTATGTGGTTTGTAAATTCGCACTCCTTGAGCTTTTTTACATGTTTATGTTTTTATCATTTGAAAATTTAAACGTAAGTAATCATTTTTAATTTTATTTGTATGCCATTATCAATTGTCATTATTTATATTTATTTTTGCACTAACCCTGACCATTCAAGTTAAAACAAAAAAAGGCAGCATTGCTTGATAGATTTTTTCAGCAAAAAACCAAAAACGGATACCGTTGCTTCCGAAACGGCATTAGGTTATGGTACAAATCAGTCACACTCGCAACCTCAAAATATTCAAAAAAATCAGCACTTAAGAATTGAAACAGAAGACTGTAGTAACTCGAAAACTGAAAATAATCTTCTTGAATGCTGATCTGTTCAACAATATAAATACTATTTAAGACTCTTTTCTTTAAAAAAAAAATAATAATTGGAAACCATAATAAACCGTAAAATTAATGAATAAAAATTAGAAAAATATGACTGATTGATAATCACAAATAAAATTTTAGGTTGCGAATATTGTACACAATATGATTTTATAAAAACAAAAAGTGTTAATATTCCAAAAAAATGGGAAAACTTTCAAATTAAGGCGTCAGGAAAAAAAAAGAATGTTCAGCAAGCCTCTCTTAAAAAAAAAATTAAAGAACATTGTTTATCAAATATTGAAAAATTTATTAATATTATTCAGAATTTTTATGTACATACAAAATGTAAATTAGTAATCATTAATTAAAAATAAATGAACTCCTTTTAAAATTATAAATTTTTGTTGTTACTTAATATATTGATATTAAACTTTTTTAGCACCGAACCGATTGATAAATTATTTGAATCCCATCACTGGTGTTACATTATATTATTAACTCTAAGCTTATATTATAAAAAAAGAATGGTTCACTCCACATATATAATATAAAATTAAAAAATATCTCGATGGTTTACTCTATCGCTTATTTATTAAATGTAATTCAATTTAATTTATTATTTAAAATCACTAATAATATAATTAAATTTAAAAAATTTATTTAGGATGTAAGTACATATTTATGTTTTAAAACCAAAAAAAAAAAAAACAACAGTTTTAATAAGATCAACATTGTTACTATAATCTTGTAGCGTTTTCTTTTCTAAATTTAAAATGTTGACCTGAAAAAGGGCAAAATTGAAAAAAGTCTGTATGTATGTTTTTAAAAATTTATTTTGTTAGTTTAAAAATTGTTAGTACTTACATATATTGAAAAATTGTTCTGTCTGTTTCTCTGCCCATCTGTTTACAGAACTTCTACAACATTGAAAATAAAGTAATATAGAGTTTTAGAAACTGGAAGATGTCATGAAAATTAAAGTAATGGTCCTTAACATAATGGCCTCACCAGTTACGGAGCTACAAGCGTCTTATATAAAAAATTACAGAGTTACGGAGCTTTTTATATAAAAAATTCCTAAGAAAAATTATAAATTTTAATAAAAAATTATAAATTTCAATTTTTCTTCTCTTTTTGAAAATGTCGATATTTAAAAACCTTCAGTTTTACATACTACCTTGTTTTTTAAGTTTTGACCTGAGAAAATTTGAAAATAAATCAGAGAAAAAAACAACATTATTTTAAGTTTATCAAATTGTTTTTTTTATATTCAGTTATTTATCCGACAAGTGACATAATGTACTTATTTTAGAAAGATCTTACAAAAAAATTCAATAACTATAATAATGCTGCCCATACACGGCGGCCAAGGTTTAAGAACAGGTCTGTGAACTTAATAAATTGTATCGTGTATGAGAAAATTGTAAAACTATTTTGATGGTTGAAAAGTTGATTGGATGAATTTCAAAAAATTTTGATTTTTGTGGAGTCTTTGGTTTGTGGTTGAGTTGTATCGTGTATGGGCAAGTTGTACAATTTTTGTTGAGATTTTTTGATTTGAGAAAATAATAAAAATATAAAGTACATAATTACAATGGTTGGATAAGTGTATGGTATGATTCTAAAACCTGTCCGCGTACCAAATTTACAACCTAGTCCGCCGTGTTTGGGCAGCATAATATGCCTGATTATGGACAATGTTGATATATGTAAATAAATATTGTATTTACTTTTTAGTGAGAATAACAGTGACAATTAATTATTTTTTAATGTTGTCGTTCTGAAGAGAGCAATACTGTTGTTACAACATCAATATTTTGAGGTAAAGTTTTTGAAAAAAATGTTGTCCTAATGAGTGATTTTTTATCAGAAACCAACAGGAATAAAATTTTAAGGGTTGCATTTTTTTTCAGAATAGAACGCAATAAATTAATGTGGCCACAAAAAAAGAAGTATGGTGGAATTTTTTTTTTTTGGAAAAGAAAAAGCTAAAAAATTAAGTGATATTTGATTAGATTATAGCTGGTTAGGTAAATACTGGGTACATAACATATGTACAAAAAAAAAAAATTTAAAAATAAAATTTACGAACATACCCCTACCTACTTAATAAATAAAAAAATTAAAATTCATAATTTTTATAATTCAATTACCTACTCTTACTCTTAATTAAAAAAATTCTTTTAAATTCCAGTTAACAATTATAAAATTTCGGATATGGTACCAGAAATATTGTTCAGTATAATAACATGTAATAACTAATAATATTATAAAAACTCATTTTCTAATTGAAAACTTTGTAGATTTTAATAACTTTCTTTACGCTATTAATCAATGATTCTAACTTTATATAGTCATAAAATTATATTACATAATTTTTTTTATCTAAATATTAATTGATTCGCTTAAGAAACTAGTTTAAATATATATGTATGTATGTATGTAACTAGGTAGATAAAGATAAATACATAAAAATGTAGCTATGCGCGGAAACATTAAATTTTCTTTTAGTTATGATTCATTAAAAAAAAACACATTTTTATTTTTACCTAAAATAGGTGTTTATTTAATTAACATTACTTGAATTTAATTATCATAGTAAAAGTCGTAAAAAACGCATTTCATGATTGATAAACAGGCATTTTTATTTTGGACATTCAACTCTTAAAGTATAATTTTTAACATTCGTTATAAGTTTAAAAAATAACGCTTATAAAATGAAAAAAATAACAATTTTCCAAAACAATAAAAGTGAATCTATTAATATTAGTAATTTTTTTTTTTTTTCATTTTAATTTTTAACTTTTTTCCACAAAGTCTCATTTTTTTTTTATGTCACACCTTATTGTCATACAGTTAAATAATATTTCATTAAAATTAAATAGATTTCATGTTTTCAATAAAAAAAACAAAATTACAAAAACATAAATATTCAAAAAATAAATAATTTTTTATTTCCTTTAAAAAAAAAACAATAGGAAAAATTTAAAAGAAATGTCTCACAAATTTTTTCTATTAAAAAGAAAAACAACTCAACTTTAAATCATGTCATAACTTTGAAAATAATTTTGAAAATACATACACACATATGTGCATAAATATATAATATACCTATCAAGTTTTTTTTTTTTAAATTGAACTATAAAATATGTACATAATATATGGAACCGTACACAATGGATATAAACCAAAACAAACACAATATGCAAGTATGCAGCTTAGCAGCATATTATATATGTACATGCAGTATAGTACACACGTGAATACATAATATGATATGATACAAATGAAAATGTGAACGAACGCATAAACATAAACGTCAATTCATCTTAAAACGGTAAATATTGTATTAGTCAGTCAAAATACACCGCCACATCATGTCATCATAAATTCCAAAAACAAAAATAAAAGACAAAAAAATAATAAAAATGTTCACCTTTGAATTGAATCTGATCTACCTTTATACATATGTAATACATATGTATGTATTATTTATATACAATGTACATACATACATTCATATGTTGATATATATTTTATCTTTTGTAATTATCTCTTCTCTTTTGCTTAGATACGAGTTTCTCTCACAATCAGATCACATTGGACGACACGACGCACAAACATCAGGCAAACACAATAAAATTTAAGCTTTGAATTGTTTTGGATTTATAAATTATTAATTGTGTGTCTAATTTAAAGAAGAGAAATTAACAAAACCAACGTTAAAACGTCTGTTGACGACTATTTATTAACTATTGTATAAAGTAATGTATTGTTATTTGTTACCTCATCAGTCATCTGCGTCATAAAAAATTCTGAGAATTTTCAGATTATTTATTATAGGATGGAATTTCTTATTTTATGTTATAATATTCACAAGATTAGAAAAACTTTAATATAATGAATCATCGTCATAACTTGAATTAAAAGATATGCATGTATGCATGTATATACATGTACTTATATGTATTATATTAAATTATAAAACAATTAGTGTTACTTTGACTTGCAAGGAAAATAGGTGGAACGTGGAACACATAGCAAAGTACATACATATGTACATAATATAAAATAAGAGATTCCCGCGAAATGATTCAAAACATCTTGTAAATCTTGTTTGTTTTTAAATTTTTTGTATTAACATATTATATTTATATACGTACATATTATGTATACATAGCTGCATATATGTACACACATGTAAGTAAGTTTCTTGATTTTCAAGGTTTAACTTTTTTTTTTGTAAGTTTTATTTCATCATGACTAATACCGTATTTCCGTACAAATAATTGAAAAAACAAACACAAATTTTACCTTGGGGTTAATTATATTTTTATTTTTTTTTTTTTATTTGTTCAAAACATTTGATAACCACTGATTCCACCGCTAGTAGAATTCGCTGGCAGAATAAAAAATTAAAAAAAATAATACCTATGTAACTACATATTGGAATTATTATTGTGCAAATTTTCCCCTTATTGTTTTATTTATAATTTTTCAATATTTTTTGTTTTGATTTCATTCTTTAAGAATTTCAATGCATTGAAAATAAAAAAATGAAAATTTGGAAAAATAACACAACCTAACTAAAAAATTTCAAATAACTATAAAATATATGTAATGTACCTATATAAGGTATGTACGCATAAATAAAACATACTCATACTGATTCATTATTTTTCTTTGTCTTTTTTAACACCGTTTTTGAGGTTATCATTGTTTTAATTTTTTACCAGACAAAAATTAAAATTTACAGTCTTGTATGAATACGTACTCTTTAAATATCAACTATAACATTATATGCATAATATGTAATGCATTGGTATATATATTCTAATTTATAGAAAATTCTGGATTTTTAGCACATTTCCAAAAAAAAATTTGAAAAAATGTGCCTATCTGTCAGTCCGTCCGTCTAAATTTTAACGATGGGTAGGTCCCATAAAAAAAATAATGTTGTAGAACAACTTTATTATGTAGCCCCCTTCATTTCGTATTTAAATTTAGTATTTAAATTTACCGTTATGTAAAAACCTTTCAAAATTGCAAAAAAATTCTATTTTCACATTTTTTCTTATACGAAATTTTCAAATTTTGGTGCAAGTCACAATTCTAAACAGTTTGTATTATCTTTTGGAAATGTGCGCTTTTAAAAACCGTTGGTTTCCATTCTGACTTGTTTATGATTACTTATAATTTTCAAAAAAATGTTTTTCTTAATATTTAAATAAATAATTAATAATTGTAATACTTGTAATATTTTAGAAAAACCTTTCAGCTACTGCCCTAGCATTAAAAGGTTTTTCTAGACTAAACTAGTAGAAATAATTTAAGTATCTATATAGAATTATATATCGGTTGACACATTAAGGTTTTTCACTTTATAAACATTTTACACGAATAATCAAGCTGCCATTAAATAGCTGAAATTAATCTTTTAGAGTTTGGAGATCGTTTCAAAATTTTCCATATTTCTGAATTAATTAGGAAAAATTCTTAATATTTATCTTATCCAATTTATTATGTACCCAAAATAGAATGTATCAAAGGCTCATTCTTTAAGAAAAATAAATCTAAAAATTCTGTTGTCATATACCTGTAAATTATGTTTTGAAGCAGAAAATACATTCGCGAACTCTAAAATTTTAATTTGTTTAATCTGTTTAGATATGATCAAAACGGAATCTATACTCTATAGATACATAAAAAAAATATTTGTCACTAACAACATTATAAAATTAGTTTACAAGTAAATGATACAGCAGGACACCTGTCTGATCATAATGAAAAATGCTAGAAAATTAAAGTTATTTTAAAATTATTTCAGCAGAATAGTTTTTTAAATTAAAAAATATATATATTTCATTTACATATTTATATTATGGACATTTTTTAAAAATTTTAAATATTGATAATTTTAATTCTCTGCAGATGTTCCCGGAAATCACGTAATCCTATTAAAATAACCTCTTAAGATTGAAGCCATAGTATTAGTAACATGGTCAAAATATTTTAAATAATTATATAATATACTTATAGTCTTAGTCCAGAACATAGAACTTTTTAAAAAATTTCATCGTAAAAATGAATGGTACACAATCTTTGGTAAAAAGATATGAAAAAACATACTGAAATTATTTTTTTTGTTATATATATATATATACTTATATTAAAATGTTAATAAAACAATTTAAACTCTTACATGCATAAAATGCTATCATTAGTTTATTTTTTTTTTCCTAAGGAAAGTGGTAATCTTCCAAAGACACCAAAAATTTCCTCTTGGTGTAGTGTCAAATTCATACTGACTAAATTCACCTCCTCCTTTAACCAATATAATGGGATAAAACTGAGTTTATTATAGTTATATTAGTTTGAAGATAAATGCATGGAACATTTGAATTTAAACCTTTCCACTTATAATACCTCCTCCTTTGGTTTAAATTTCTCCTTCTTTAAAAGGTTCTTCATTTAGTCAGTTAAGTTGATTTTTATATCTCCTAAACTAATAAATGTTATTTTAACTCTCATTTTTTTTTAATATCATTTAACTAGGCAACTTTTTCTATATTTATATTAAAATCTTTTTAAACATTAATTATTGGAGTTTATGATATTTTTAATACCTGCATAATAAGAAAATTCATGTGATATTATTATAAATATTCCACTATTTGAATTTTTCGAATATTTACTGCAACAAATCGATTTTAATTTATTCTATCGATTGTTTAATATAACAGTGATTTTTTTCTAAGCCGATTAATTTTAAAATTTACATAAGTATTATAAATATGTAGTTTTAGAAATTAATAAAACAAGTTACAAGGTGGTATGCAAAACCAAAGGTTTTTAAAAACAGACATTTTTAAACTTTTTACACTTTTGCATCATAATTTGATATTTTTCTTGTGGAAAAATTATATAACCCTTTCTTCAACGTTAAGCAAATCCTATATATTATAATTAGAAAAAGCCGTTAAAAGATGCAGATGTTCAGGATAGGTTCCAAATCTCACTTATATGTTGTACTTATAAGTTTTGTCTCTTTTTAGCAATTCAGCGGGGAATTACAAAAATGTTTTTTGGAGTAGGTATAACTTATATACATGCATATATTCATTCTTATATAAAGATTTTTTTTTTTTTTAATGCATTTCTCTGTCACATAAATGTGGACAGGAAATTACACAGCCTTTCCTGTTCAGGCGTGGCTGTAAATGTCATAAGGGGGAATAACTCTTATGACGTGTGTGGGATTCGAACCCACACTCCCTCGGTCTTTACACCGTATTTTATATGCTCTTACCCACTAGACCGCCTAGGTCCCCTTTATATAAAGATTTCAACCTACTCCAAATTTCAAAATTGGATTGGTAAACCAAAAAATTTTGGTTTCATATAACGGTAATTTTAAATGTTGAATTACAAAAAATTATGTTATTTTAGTTTTGATTAAGAAAATTTCCCTTTCTTTGGTTTATTCAGATGAAAAAAATATTCAGTAGCAGTTATGGAATAATCATTTCAACATAATATAGGACTTTTAAAACTTAAACAGGCTGTAGATTTGCAAAGATTTTATCTAGGTCTAACACTTAAATGTTTTATCATACTATATAGTATAGTTTCTTTATGGTTTTATCTTAAAGAGTATAAAAATACTCTAAACCAACAAATAAAGTAAAATCAGGTAAAATCCATAAAAAAAATTTGAAAAATTTGTTAAAAATACAAAAAAATGAATGAAACAAAAACCATTTAAAACGTTTATTTTGAAAAGTGTTAGTAATGGTAAATCAATTCGATTATAAAATTAAAATTGTTTTAGCATGTCAATATAGTAGAAAGCATGTAAATAAAATATAAATTTTAGAAAGTATGTTTTTAATTTGTGTCTAAATTTTAATAAGCTAAATAAAATAATATGATTTTCATTAAATTATTTTAATACCTGAATATTTTTTAAATTTTATACCTAAACTGATTAAAAATTTGAATTTTTTAGTTAATGTAATTTGCCCTTTTAATAATTTAACCCACAAAAAATTATGATTATTTTTTTTTTTTTTCTCAATCTCAAAATTTAAAATTTTTCCACGCATTTAATAATCTTTATAGGTCATCTTTAAAATTTGTTTTTTTTTTTTTTGTTAATACTATAAAAAAAATATCATTAGAGAAACAACAAACATCAGAAACTAAATCATCATATAAAAATAAAATAACGAAAGAAACTAAAAATTTTTCTCAGATTTCTTTTACAAATTCTTAAGAGCCTAAACCAACAAATGCTTAGAATAAACCTAAAATGAAATTCTTGAACAGAAAATATCAGAAACACCGATGAAATAATATACTTATGTACTTATATATATTAGATGTACATAATGTAACCAGAAAAAAGAAAAATTTTAAACTTGTTAACAAGTCGTTTACTTTCATATTTTCATTATTATTTTTTGTTTTTTTTTTTTTTCATTAAAAAGAAAAATAAGGAAGCTTCCTTTTTTTTTTTAAATATTTTTATTTTTTTTTTTTTCGTTTTATGTTTTTGTTAACAACACACTTAAAAAACATGCTCCTTTATTAACTTTCCGCTGCGGTATTCGGGGTAAAATATTAAATTTCAGATAACTTCACCCACAGTTTAAAGTACGTTACGTTATACTTATAGACATATATATTATATAGCACTATTAGCACATTAATTGAGAACGACTGTTGTTTACTCATACAAACTATATACATACATACATACATAATAACTTAAATCAACAGTATTGTTCATGATTTAGGTGATATAATATTTAACTCCTCTTTAAAAAGAAAGAGAAAACCAAAACAAAAATAAAAAGAAACACAATATAACCAAAAACCATTAAATGTTATCTTATAAAAATGTGAATAAAGTGGCACAAGCTCAAATAAAATTAAAAAAAAAAATGCTGGTAAAAAAAAATTGTTTTGGTTTTGTTTTATTAAAAATGTTATGCATTTTTTTTTTAAATTTTTGTCTTTTTAATAATTCATAACAATTAAATTGTCTGTCTTTTCTACTTTTTATTAAAAAAATTTATATAAAAATAGAAAATGAATTGAACACTAAAATTTATACATATGTACTTATGTAGGTACATTCGAAATTTAATTCAGAATTTTTACAAAAACAAACAAAAATATTGTTTAATTTTTTTAACTATTTACAACATAATTATAGCCAGATATTTATTGAAATTGACTAGGTACATTTTATACGTCAATATCATCTTATGTATACAAAACCTTGCTTTCGAAAATCTCTCAAAACAAAATCTTTTTTCCAAAATCTACTAGAAGAAAAACTTGCATATTAATTATGTCACAACAATTAGTAAGTACTTAAAAAAGTATATGTCAAACCCCCCGCTAAACAAATGATTGAAATCATGATTTTGAAACCAACTCTAAAATCTCTTCTAATTCAGAATCACACATATACATATACATATACATATACATATGTATATGTATATAAATATTTCTGGAAAAAGCGTAGGTATAATCTAGAGTTTGTAACCAACTATAAAATCTTTCCTGATTCAGAATCTAGCATATATGTATGTATGTATGTACATACATATATAAAAATATTCTGTAGCCCTGATTTTGAAACAAACTCTAAAATTCCTCTAATTCAGAATCTCTCATATGTATGTATAAATATTCTGGAAAGTGTTTTCCGCTATGGAATTTTGACACCAACTCTAAAATCCTCCTTAACTATTTGTTTATATATACATACATATGTACATATTCTTTAAAAACAAAGCAACAATATTTTTTCTTTTAAAAAATATTTTGTCCCTGAAAGATTTTGTAATGCAAGATAAATATAAAAAAAAGAAATAAATTTTGACGTGGGTGGATTTTCGCGGGCACGATTGTGACCCGCTCCCCTAATAGTTTAACATATCCATAAAATGACAATAATAACTTAATTTTAATTCTAAATTTTTTTTTAAATTTTACAAATAAAAAGTTAGTTTTCTTTAGCCACAGATTTAAAAAAAAGTATTGAAAATATATTGCGTAAGAAATTCTGTTTAAAATAAAATTTTTGTTTTTTAGTTGATTAAGAAAAAGATGTCCAAATATATCTTGGGTTTGACAGAAAAG
Source organism: Poecilobothrus nobilitatus (assembly GCA_947095535.1). NCBI lineage: Eukaryota > Metazoa > Arthropoda > Insecta > Diptera > Dolichopodidae > Poecilobothrus > Poecilobothrus nobilitatus. Next base: position 318,253,753 of record OX352772.1, on the reverse strand, counting down.
TTAAATAAAAAACATAATGAAAAGAAAAACACACTACTTTAATAACGGAAATTTATTTAACCATTTTGTAATTTTTTTTTGATTCAAATTACATATTCATATTTTATAATAATTAAAAGAAAATATAATATATGTACATACTAAGGGCTTTCTTTCTTTTTCTTATATATTATGAAATTTTTCAATTTAAAGCTTTCGATATAAACTCAAAACTGCGGAAAAAAACCAGTTTAAGAAGAACACAGCAAAATTTATTGTTAACTTTTTATTTTTTATTCTTTTGTTAAAAAACAAACTATAGGAAAAAAAAAATTCAAAAAGGGAAAAAAGACACCTGTCATGAAAGGGCATGTGCATTTTATAACATAATATGCGTTTCTTTCTAATTTTTACCTTTTGTTAGTCTTAAAAACAAAAACAAAAATCCACTTAAAACAATTTAATGTTTTTATTTTTTATAAATAACGAGATCATTGAAATTCGGTAGTAAAAAACAATCAATAAAATACCCTATTAAAATGCAACACGAATGATATCATGCTATCCTGAAACAGCACCTTAATTATACTGATAGTAACATTGATAAAGTACACAACACATATACATATACTAATATTAACATATAAGTGATGATGATCAAAAATAATACTTCTTTCCCCTATATCAAAATGTCGCTGACATTTAAAGTCATACAATTATTATCATCTGAAATACAGAATGCATATATTATGTTAATTTTCTATCTATCTTTTTCATTTCTTTTCGTTTCTTTTCTTTTAGAGTAAACAAATAATCTTAAAAAGAAAAGAAATAAAGTATATACATACATAATTCCAAATAAAAAAAAAAAACGTGTCATAATAGATTACAGAGACTATACAGAGTATGAAGTGCGTTCTACTGTTAAATTTATATAATGTATTGTAAGAAAACCTTTTTATGCAGTAAATATTTTTTGTACATATTACAAAAAGATAAATGATTCATAGGGAATTTATTTTTAATTTTTTTTTTTTCAGTTTTTGTATGTACAAGAATCCCAAAAATATCTACATACTGTACCTATTACTTAAATTAATATTTACACAGTGTGTCAAAAATAAAATACAAAATGTGAAAATAAAATTTTTAGTGGTTTATGACTTAAGTAGCCGGATTGATTAGAAATTGAATATTTCGATATCACAAGATCCAATAAAATTTCACATTAGTTATACTTATGTCACAACTATTTTGAACTTCATAAATGACTCACATAGAGAAATTTTATACAAGGTGTTCAGAGATCCAAATTTAATTATTTATTATTTCTTCGGTAAGTATCTTTTTTGATGCGCCACTGTATGTTTGAAAAAAAAATTAAAGCAAAAAAGGAAACCACCATTTTCCCCCTCATAAATTTTAATAAAAAAAAACATAGTCAAAATATATAATTTGTTGGTTACTTGGTTAGAAATGAACAAATAATCGTGAATTTAATCTAACCTTCAAAAAATGTACTTAAGATGTGCGTTTTTTTTTATTTTTTTTTTATTTTATTTTATTATTTTTAATACTAAGAATTGAGGTTGGTTTTTATAAATCGCCTAAAGAATTTTCAATTTAAACGTATAGAAGAAAAATGAATAAAAAAAAAAAAACTTGAAATAAAATTTTCTTTTAAAAATTCAATTTTTGTGTTGTAACATTACACTTATTTTTTTTTTTGTATATAATTTTTCAACAAAATTTGCTTAATATTTTATAGTTTTATTTTTATATTACGTAGGTATGGATGTGTGTATATCTGGCTTAAACAGCAAAGCTCCAGGATATCAACTGTATATATGTATTTTAAATTATCTAAAAATTTATAAAAAAATAACACTCATATAAAAGTTTTATCTTTAAATACAGCCACGATCCAAAAAAAATATTTTTATAAGAATTTTTTTTTATGTTCAAAAAGAAATGATTGGTTCTATAATCAATTTTGATTTTTTGTTAAAAAAAAATTTTGCTTTATTATCACGTTATAAAATCGGCATAATACCAGCAAACAATGTTTTTTTTTTTTAGATCTTTTTGTTTTTTAAATTCTCCCGTTGTTTGGCTTCTAAGCTTACTTTTAGTAGGTATACAAATATTTTCCCTAATATTCGTAGACTAAAATATTATATAATTTGGATAATTGCTAAAATGAATTGAAAACAAAATAAAAATCTTTTTCAAAGACATTAAAAAAAAAACTACCTAGGAAGTAATTCCTTAATTAAAATATTTATTTTTGTATTTTTAAAAACAACTGCCACACCCGTAAGAGAAAGGGTCTGCTTAAAATAAAATAAAATAAAACATCTATTTTATTTTGGTGACACATTTATCTTTAATCTAAGAAAAAAACCTTAAATGTATAGTTAAATATGTATATTATATATATTATATTTAATATCATATAGTTATTGCTATATACATACATACATACATATATAGGTATATATTTTATTTATTAAATTTCCTATTGATTAACAAACACAAAATATATCCAATAAAACCAATTTTCTACAATTATTTTTTCATTAATTTGTATTTTGAAAGATATAAAAGTGATGGTAACTATTAACACAAAATAATGATAACCGGAAATGTCTTATTATATATGAAAGAAAATTAATATTTTATATACCTACATAATATACATATATTGATTTTTCTTTGAAACATTGTTATAGGTATACAAAGTTAATATAGGATTAATGACTAATGTACATGTACAAATTACATATCCATATATACGTATATACAAGAATATTAAAAAACATATTAGAAGTATTTAGATACGACTGCGAGGATTAAATTAAATTAAAACGTGACTCGTGACACTTAAACAAATATTATTAGAATTATAATATTTTTATAAAGGAAAACTCATTAGTAAACGAATTAACTATGATATTATTTATCGTTTTTTTTTTTTATTAATATTGTATATTAAAAAATTGCAAAATAATTATATTAAACAATAACTTTGACGAGCAAATATATGTACCTATACTTAAGCATACATATTATAATGACAAATGACAATGATATACAAAAATATGTATGTATGTGTGCATATTTAATTATGATATAAAAGGAATTTATAATTTTCTGAAAGGTCTAATAGAAAACACAGAATTTTTATTATAATAGATATAAGTTTTGATATTTTAATTAAAAATACATATAAGTACATACATACATATGTACATATTATGATATTTATTTATTATAAAGAAATAAATCAAATTTTATTGATTGAAAAATATACACGTATGAATTTTGAAAAGTTTGACAGTTATTTTAAATTCATTTTTATGTTTTAATTTAAAATACCTATATAAATTTGCATTTTTTAACAGATTTCAAAGTGATATTTGACAGTCAACAACCATAAACAAATTAAAACAAAATTTTAAAACTTGTAATTTCTAACATTTTAAATAAGTTAATTGTGGTACATAAAGGAAAATAGGCGTACCGTCCAAAATAATTCGGATAATATGCATAGGAGCTGTACAAACAATTCAAGCTAACTGGTTTTCATAACAGAAACATCAGTGAATTCTTCCAAACTAATACCGGCGTCAAATATCTCCACTCCACTATCTCCACTTTTGTTGATAATCGTCCTAGATAACAAAACGCCCGATGTTTGAATAATCAATCTAGATTATACAGAATAATACACTACTTCTATTACACAAGGTCAGCTAAATGTAGTCCAAAATATAACACATTGAAAGAGTCGCACATGGCGCCTGCCTAGAAATAAACTTCAGTAAAACGAAGGCGATGAAAATAAACAGTACTAGTAACCAACACATATCAAAAATGCAACTAATTGAATACGTTAACAATTAGATGGGCCAGACGCTATGAAAAAAAATCGAAAAATATAATGCTAGCTTTGGAATGGAACTCCCAAGGAAGTAGAGGACGTGAGTGTTCAAACAACACTTGAAAAAGCGAATAGCAACAGGAAACAGTCTAATCTGAAAATGTCAAATGGGAGGAAAAGGAAGATCGCACCCGAAGTAAAATGGATAAAAAAAAAATTTTCTAGTCGTTTTTTTATTGATCTGTAAACAATTATTATTAATATTATTATTTTTTATTATCGAATACTTACGATTAATATATTTAGTTATAACATGTAACTTGTATAATATAATGTATGTATTCATTATTTTAAAGTTTTAAGGTTTATTTTTTATATATATATATAAGATAACATTGATTATAAAGAAGCATCTTCTAATACAGCTGCGGAAAACATTTTTAATATATAATAATAATAACATACATAAACAATAACAGATATGACTTGAATGACCTAGTGGGTAAAAGCGTATAAAATACACTGTAAACACCGAGTGAATTCAGGTTTTAATCCCACACACGTCGTAAAAATAATATCACCTTATGACATTAACAGTAGTAATACCTGGAAAGGAAAGGCTGTGTAATTTCCTTGTCATATTTATGTGAATACAGTTATTTAATTTTCAATTAAGATTCACGCATGATAAAACAATGAAAATAATCTCCAAAATAACTAAAATACACACACATATATATTACATTTAAGAATATTACACCTTTTAAAGGTGGCCCAATTCCGAATACTATACTCATCACGTGTATCATTTCTTCAAATTTCTTTAATTTTTTAGTTACATTTTTGAGGAAGATATTTTAGAAAAGCGATCCTTTATTAACAGAAATAATTTTTCCAAAATGTTCTTAAATTCGATTAAAGAAAAATAATTCAATAAATAAATAAAAATGCGCTTTCATTTAAATTTTTTAACTTTATTTTCTAGATTACTACTTATTTATAGTGAAATAAATTGAAAGTAATATACCTATTCGTATTTATTTTATTTATCATATAACGAATGGCTTAAGCGTTGAATATACATTCAGAAATTAATATTGACTATAGATGTTTTGAGATTTATTTTATTTATACTATTAAATACAAATAAAGCTTATCTTAATGACACGCTCTACTTTGACATATATATACAATAAATAATAATTCATTAAATTGAAGTTTACTAATCATTAAATTTACAATTTTATTTAAAATTACATTATTTACAAAGATTACTTATATATATTTTATTATGCATTCTATATATATATATACATATACATTAAATAAATGACGCATAATAAATCAAAAAAAAAAATTGTATCTATAACTTTAAAATTAAGATTAATAAAATGCGGTAAAGTTATACTATTAAAGGTCTATGACCAGAAAATTAAGTTCTAGATACTTATGATTAGGTTTTATTATATTCTTATTTCATTATTTTATTTTATTTTTTTTTTTGTTTGGTTCTTTAGTTATACTAATAACTATAATAAGTATTAAAAGTTTTTTTTTCCAAATTTTAAAGTTAAACTAATATTATATAAGTATAGTAATTCGTTTCGGTTTTGAAATTTGAAAATTTTCTATTTGAAATGCAATACGATAATTTTTTTTTTTTTTGTTCTTGTGGTTTGTTAAAGTTATGGATGGCAAATTGGAACTTTAATCAAAAATCATTATGTATAAGTTTCTTGTTTCTTATAATTTTATACCATATCTATAAGTTTAATTATTTCAATTTATTTTTTTTTTTTTGGATTCTCTAATTAAGATTAAATGCAACTTAACATGTGAAAAAAAAACAAAAAACATTTGGTTTTGTCAATGCTCAGAATAAAATTAGATTAATATCATTCTATAATCCCCCTTTTTTTTTTTTTTTTAATTTCTTTTTTGTGTTTTTTTGTCCATCATTAAAAACTTTACGAGTTTTTCTTTAACATCTTTCTGTTTATATATATATATGTATATAAATAAATATGTTATATATGTGTACCTATATATAAATATTTTAATTTTGTGCTTTGTTTTATTCAATTCGGTATATATTTGGGTTGACTTTTTATATTATAATATTATTTTATTATCATTAAGTTACCATATATGAAGCGGACCTAAAATACACAATCAATAAGTAAAAAAAAAAAAAAAAAACAGAAATAATTAATTCCTTCTCACATTTCATTGAAATTCTTCAGTTTATTCTTTTCTTTTTTTTTTCCTCTCTTTTTCATATTTCAAAAGTTTATCGCACCCTCCTCCTTTAAATGTTTCTTAAAATGAAATTTAAATTCATATCGAAATATCTCCAGAATTTTTATGTCAAGCACACTTTATATATATATATATATATATATATATAATATATACATATTTATTTTAATTGTATTATTATCACAATAAGAAATTTTTGCTTTGCAATCTTTCAATAACAGAAAATGAAATAAAAATAAATGATTTCAATATGCTTTCAATAAAATATGAAAAACAAATTTTTTTATTTAAAGAATAATAATTTCAATTTTAATGAGTAATGGACATTTCATATATCCTATATTATATACACGAGTATTAATATAAATAATAATTAAATATAAAAAAAAAAAAAAAATAATATAAGATGTCTGAATTCCAAATACAAAAGTTTGATTGTACACTTATGAACAATATTGTAGTGAAACAGAAAATTCAAAGTGTATTTGCAAAATGAAAACTTTTAATCAAAATCTATAGTTAAACGCGATTAAGTTTAATACAAATATAATAATATGTACTAGTGTTTTGTTAAAAATATAAAAACTATTGTTATATTTTTTAATCAAAATAGAATACCTAAATATGACATTTTTTTTTTCTTCCCACTACTATAAAAAAGCATACGGCAACCAAAAAGTCGTTTATTATTCATATGTTTCAGTTTCTGGAATCATTTCACTAAGCCTTTGATTACTCGACTGTAGCTATTTGTACAAGAAAGATTATAATAGACGTAAATATTTTTGTTTTTCTACGCCATCTATTATCTTATACAACAATTATTTATTATTATACAATAAGATATTAATTTAAGATATATATGTATATATATATATGTATGTATTTTTTATTTATGTGATTATATTATATGTACTTATATATATTATAAGAAAAATCTATATTATTATTTATTAATCTATATGACCAAACCGCGGTTTGAATCCAAGATCTTTAGAATAAAGGGTCATATGAAATAGATATATTAAGGATCTTCACGTAAAAGTGCAAACTAGTCTTGCATCGGTGGATCAGAGTATTTGAGAAAATTTTTGACTGCAATTGTTGTTATAGTTTCATGTATAAAAAATATGCACCGTACCTTCGATCCTAGACTAAAATATTCTCTAACTTAACCCTATTGAATATTTTATTTACTCGAGGAAATTAAATCGAGTAATCCTACTTTTCAAGGTGTCATTTACGTAAAGTAGGATGTTTTTTGATATCATTAAATTTAGTAGGTAAGTATTCAAATAAATAATTTTTTTCAAATCATCTTTTTTGTTTTTGAAATATACAAAATTTTAACCTTTTTTTGAAAATTAAAATTTTAACCCTGGAGACTCTCCATTACTTCCTCTGCGAATATCCTGTTCTAGCTAGGATCAAACTGAAAATTTGGAGAGTCCTTACCTTAACACAGACATAAACCAGTTATCCGAAATTAAAATTGAAGAACTTATTATATTTTTTAACTATACTGGTGACTAAACTATGGACTGGTTACAAAACATATAATTGACAACCAAAAACACAGAGGCATTTGGTATGAAAATGATACTTTATCCCTACTATTTGAACTCTCAAAGTAAGATTGCTAGAGAGCAGCCATATAAACCAATAAACCAGTTATATTTACACAAAATATTCAATTTTCAAATTCTGAAATTTATGAAATAAAAAAACATCCTAAATATCTCACCAAAACTATCTATTAATTGTACAAATAATGTAAAAAATATTTCATACCTTTTACAATTTTCTATAATATTCCTAATTAAATAATTCTTAGAATCATTTAAATTTTAAAATGTAATACCTGGGTAATACCGTAATAAAATATAGTTACCTTAACAATATTCCAGATAAAATTTTATATTATATATATATATATATACTACCATACACATATATCTGTGTAAGTATACTACAATAATAGTTATTTGGGTTAAATGAGAATAAATTAAGGAAGAAAAAAAAATTTTTAATATTAAATCATTTAAGGGTTATGAGTTCAAATGATCAACCACTGTTATAAATCACTTATTTTACCATAAAATATTACAAAAACCTTTTTTTTATAGAAATAATCTTTCTAAAAGTATTTTTGTGGTAGCAATAAATTAGATAAAGTATTAATTGCTCATTTAATTTACGCATTCGAATATTTTACTAAATTATTTTTAAATAAAAAAAATTATTAAGTATGTATATACATATATTGATTCAAATTTGTATTCAATAAAGTTATAAAAGGTATAAATATGGATCACATAATATTGCTGATGATATTATTTAATAAAGTATATAGAATATGATACAAATTTATGTATATATGAAAACAATTTAATATAAGGAAATCATTTTTATTATAAGTAAACAGAAAAGTAAATTTTAACAACAATTTATTCGAAGTTATTCGTGCCGCCCCCTACATTAATGACCCTTCAGTTTTCTAGCTTTATCCAGTAGCTTTTTCATCATATATAAGTAATAAAATGGTAAAGAACCAAAGCTCCCGACATCACAAGTTCCATGGAAGTTTTGCTCTTTTAAAGTAAGCCATAATTTTCATAAGATACTTCATTCACTTCAATGAGTCAGAAGTTCCAATGATAAAATGTTTTTATTTAAAAATATCAATTAATATTATTTATCTTTTAAGTATACACTTTTTACAGAATACATACCTATTTATGTATATTAAGTATATGTGTATATATGATTCTGTACATATATGTATATGATTATATTCATACATAGTAAGTAAGTAATCATAGTAAGTATCAGATACTGAATTTAAAGCGATTTTATATACGTTGATTACAAAATCAGATAGTTGTGTATTTTTCGGAATATGTCTATAAGTATATGTAAATGTATAAAGATTTTATAGTTGAATTTTGAAAGAAGCGTATAACCCTGACTTTGTGGTCAACTCTAATAAGTAAATCCTTCCTTGTTTTTTTTTTTTTTTAAATACAATATTTCAACATCAAAGAACCTCCGCTGAACAAATGATTAAAATCATGATTTTGTAAACAACTTTAAAGTCGTTCCTTATCTGAATGTGAAATAAATTCTTCTAAAAATTTTATGGTATCCCCAGCATAAAATCTTTTCCAATTCAAAATTTTATAATATATTTTTTGGATTTATAAAACAAAATTACTTTATTCAGGTTTTTGATTGCTTAATTCATTTTTATTTTAATGGTACTTATGACTCACTTTAATGAGCCAATTAAAAAAGGCCAAATATCACATAAAAAGACCAGAAGAACTTCTGTCCTTGGCAATGAGACAAAAGTCCCATGGGATTTCTAGAGTCGGAAGTTTTAACCATGCACCTAATAAAATCTATTATTTATCTTATTTAATAAAGCTTGAAACTTTTGAAGTATAGAAAAAGATAAACATATTATTTTTAATGGCTATAATTTTACATAATATTTTTATTTAGTTATATGCGGGTAAATAAAGAAAGTATAATAAGGGTCTAAAGATTTTGTAACCTAGTAAAGGAAATTTTTTTTTTTTTTAAATACATTTCTCTGCCACATAAATGTCGACAGAAAATTACACAGCCTTTTCTGTTCAGGCGTGGCTGTAAATGTCGTAAGGTGGAACAACTGCTACGACTTGTGTGGGATTCGAACCCACACTCCCTCGGAGTTTATAATTACAGCGGCCCCAGAAAAGGAAATAATATACAAGAATAAATAAATAATTATATTTGAATACGATAATACTCGTTTTTTTTTTTTTTGTTTATTTTAATTTTCATTATATATGTATATACATATGTATATGTATATACAAATACACCCTTTATTCAGACAGATTGACGACTACACATTTTAATAGAAATTTCATTTGTTTTTTTCTTTTTTTCTAATATTGTAATGGGTACTTAATAGGTTCACACCAGTTAACCTGATAAATAATAAATTTAAATAGAGTTACCCATTATTTATACCAGTTTGGTATAATGGGTATATGGGTATATATATTCTACTTTTTTTTTTTACTTTCGCTTCCTAGTTTGGTTCATCATGTTTTTATTACAATTTTTTTTTCAAATATTTATTTTTCTTTTAGAATTAGTACATTAAGTTAAGTCCCCCCCGCTGATAGGTTATTGTAGAGTAAATGTTTTAATATTAATCAGCATAAAAAATATAAGAAGAAACAACAACAACTTAAAATTTGTTTATAAAAAAAAATTAGAAATAAAGAGAAGTATCACAATTTTTCACAGTAAAACAATAAAAAAAAAAAAAATAATAACTATAATTTGACTAAAAACTTAATTTACTTTTTTCCAAGTCAATGTTTTAAAGAATTAATATTATATTATATATGCTACGTGTAGTATTAAATTACAATTTGAGGTCATTTTATTTTTTTTTAATTAAATTTTATGCGTTAATACGTCGTTATAACAATAAAAGAAATAAACAAAAATTGAATCATCAGTATAAAAGTCTACACAATTAAAAAAAAAAAAGGAAAATTTATAACTTGTTTAAAAAAAAAAAAAAAAAACAAAAAACTTTCTACTAATTAAAAAAATTAATAAAACAGAATAACATTTTTTTTTAAATTTAAATATGTTTTTAAAAGTTTTAATTTGAAATTTCTTCATATTTGATATAATTTTAATGCCGTATAGTAACCATTGTTTTTGAATGAAATCATAGTACATTTTTTTTATTAACACCCAATTACACAATGTTTTAAAAATAAAAAGAAAGTTATTTCGGATACTAAAATACTAGAATAAATATTTTATGTTACGTTAATTTTTAAGGAAAATGTCATTTTAATGTTTAGTTCCCATACCATTTATAATTTAAATTTTCTTAGCTCAATTTTTTTTTTCAATATACTTTAACATATTTTTAAATTTTTTTTTTGTCCTTCCCATTCTTATAAGGAATATAGAGTATCCACTAATTCATTCAGGGCCGCCGTCTAGTGGTAGGCAGGTAGTGTAGACAGCACAAGGGCGATTTGCTAAAGAGTTCGGCATTTCGATTTAAATTGAATATTAAAAAAAAGAAAATATTTAAGAGACATATAAAAAAAAATTCATTCACCTACAAAAATATATATTTTTGCTTTCTTTATTTAAAATTTTAAATTGTTTTCACTTTCTACTCAATTTGTATTACCATATTATAAACATTTAGTTTTTTTTACTCATTGGACATATTACATATTATAAAAAAAATATATGTAAATAAATAAAATTTTTATATACATATTAGATCTTAAGTTAAGCCTTTGAACTAAGTAAATTTGGAATTTTTTTTTTTTTTTAGTGTATTTGTCTGCCACATAAATGTGACAAGGACACGGGCAAGGGCAATTACACAGCCTTTTCTTTTCAGCGTTAGCTGTAAATGTCATCATGGGAAATTATTCTTACGACGTATGTGGGATTAACCCACACTTTCTCGGTGTTTACAATTTCATACGCTCTTACCGACTAGTCCACCGAGGCCCCCCAATATACTGGATATTTTGAAACTTTAATAATTCTTTTAACATTTTCTTTTTTAAATATGTAGATATATTTTTTAAATCATAATTTTATTAAATATTTTTTTTATTATGCTATTTTTTGCTGCACGTACAGTGTAGCACCCACTTATCATAACTAGTTATTATATAAATATCAATTTTCATTTAGTATAATTTTAAAAAGATAATTAATATTGACATCATCGTGTTTCAAAATACATATTTTGTAAGTTTTGAATTATTAAAATTTCGATTTGATATATTATTTAAGTTTTAAAACTTTTTAATCTGGTTCCACATTGTCAACGACCAACGCGAATCATATTCATATAAATTTTAATTTGTATAAATTAATATATGTATTCATATTTTTATAAAACATTTTGATTTATAAAAGTTGATTCTCCCACTACAATGATATGTAGCGACGCCATGGCGACGACGTGCCGTGATAACAATTTATTTCTACTTACATTGATTATACCGACGTAGAGTAGTAAGAACATGACGAAAACATATTTTATATCTGTACCTATGTAAAATTATTTACAAATAACATTAAATTCATCTTATCGGCAGGATAACCGATCTTTCTCCGCTTAAAGGCAACGTGATTATACCGGTATGAACTATGTTCAAGGGTATAATAAATTTGCCATTACGTTTGTGACACCTTAAAGGAGTTGAGCTAGATATAGTGTCAAAGATATGGATCGGCTCAGAATCGAAAAAATAAAGGAGTGTCGAGTTACATGCCAACAATTTTTGTAAAATTTGTTTGGTATAAAGCAGCCGGTTCAGGCTTCTTGCACCTCTTGGAACTTAATAAAGCTAGACGTCTGCAATTTTACAAATGAAGATCAAGTTTTATGGCAACAACTTCTGTAAAATTTGGTTGTGCTGGTGCAATAGATTTGGGTAGCTGTCATACAACTTCACAATTTACATAAATATATTTCCGCAGTTATAACGTCGGTACTAAAACATCTGAAATCGTTTAAAAGATGATCATGTTATATAGAAGTAGGATATATTACTACGTTCATAAGGTTATACCAGAGTTGACACAGTCTACTGCACTTTTCTTCGTTTTGATTTTATTTTTACTTTATTTTTTATAATATGCAATTCTTATGACTGTATAATTACACTACATACATATATCAACTGGCAAGGACAATTTCACAATGTTTTGCCGGCAAAAGAAAAATATTTTTCAGACTGATATACTTATTAAATCACGTTATGATGCTGGTACGTCATCGTTGATATCGTTATTATTCAGTTTGAATATATTCATGTATAAAATAAATAGAAATTATATCATCTCATTGTCACTGTGTCGTCACGTACCGTTACATTATGAATTGATCTTTAGTGATATATAATTAATGCTATATTAAATATAAAATTGTAAGTAGGTATTTATTAATTTAATAATAATTTACACACCAAATAACAAAATATTATAATTTTAAACATCAAATAAAAAAATATTATAGGTAAGTAGGTATTAAGTAGTTATTTGAATTTCATTTTAACCAAAAAAAAATATGCAAATAATTTCCCTATTTCCTTAAGTTTTAAATTATAAGTCATATAACACCTTACTTTTGCATTTATTTTCTTTCTAGGAACTAATTTTAAAATAAAGTACCTATATAATATCTACTAAATTCAAAGAAAAAAAGTGCTTACAACATATTTATTTATAATTACATATATATTATGTACATACTTACTACATACATATCTAATAATGTATCATAATGATTAAAAAAAAAGAAAATATTATTGTTTTTTATCACATCATGAAATTGAAATACTTAAGTATACTTACATTTGGAATTTTATTTACTTAATATTTCATTATATCATTATAAATATTTAAAAAAAAAACCAAGTTATTATTTAGGTACCGACTTTAAGAAATTGGCCAAATGTATAATATTAAATATTTTCTTTCATATCATAATACAAAAATAATTACATATAGGTTAAGGTACTTAGATACCTATACTAATAAAAATGTATACTAATTATTATAATATTTTATTTTATAATTAATGCATAGCCCATAGAATACTTATACTTAGTGTTAAAAATAATCCAATTACATTATGTAGTTTAACAAAAAAAAAAAATTTTGGTAATTTTATATAAAATTAAATATTATTTTATATTATAGGTATTATATATATGTATGTACATATGTATATACATTATGTATGTAAAAATTTGTTGAATGGTTGTATAACAAAAATTTATATTAAACGGTTAACAGAAAGTAAAAATCATAAAAATTATGCATTCATTCATACATACATAATTAATTTAATTAAATTTATATATTTTTCACATTGTTTATAGTTATATACCTACATTCAATACATATATGTTACATATGTACAATAATTCACAATATACGTATATATATTATTTATTCTGTTAAAAAAAAAAAAAAACTGTATCATGTTAAATATACCTAATTTACATATGGATATATTTGTGTCTAGATACATAAGTTTTATAAATTTATTTATATACAACATGCAATGCAAAATTAAATAAAAAAACAAATAAACAAAAGAAATAAAATATGTATATAAATATGTAGGTATATGTATATAGAATGTACATAATATTATGTACGTACTTATACTTAAATTGCAATTTATACGGGTTATCTTTATCTATAACTTTGTTTTTTTGTGCTGATGATTGAATTGGCTCTGCTACCATATGATAATAAAAATCATCATAATAATATTTAGATTACTGAACTTTTTACTGTTTTTTTTTTATTTTTACCTATTCTAAATTTAGTGCATATACTTACATATATGAACATATGTACATATTATGTTTAAATTCATTTTATATATATATGTATGTACAAATAATAATGTACATTTATGTACATTACAAACATGTGTTTATTTTATCTAAAATTTTATAAATTTAATATAGATACATATTGTTCATGTACAGATATAGAACATACGTATTAAGTATATACATATAAATATACCTTTTATTATCTACATTCTTACCATTCTACTGATTCTACTATAATAAGTATAAAAGAAGCGCATTGAAAAGTTAACCAGCTGTCTACCATTTATATCTATCATCATCATCATTATTATTATCATACATAATCAAATTAATCAATATCATCGTGTTGAATATAATTATATATGGTGGTAGGATATTGTTCTGTAAAGTGTAAGGAGTACTCTCTTTTTTTTTTTCCTTCTTTTATTAAATACTGAACTGTCGAATATTTTCGTATGTACATAATAATATATATTATATAGTTATTATATGTTATACACGTATGAATTTAGGTATTTACACTCAAAATAATTGAGTTAAATTTTTTTTTTTATTTTTTTGCTAAAACTGTTAAAAAAAAAGAAAAATTAATTCTACTTGTTTAATATAAAATGGGATAATAAAAAAATGTTGAAAAAAAAAAAACTGAATTGAGCAAAATCTGGAATAATTGAGAATTCATCTGTCATATTTATATATTATATATAAAAATTTAAAATAATACATAGTACATAATGTACATTATATATTGTAGAGAATAGAGATAGCCAGTCTATAGCTAGTTGAACATTAAAATGATAACTATATGAAAATACCACTGATTAAAATCTGCTACTCTACTATACTTATATATTCTATAATCACCACTTTGGTGAAAAACCGATTCTTTCTTCTAATTTTTCATATTTTCGTTTTCTTTATACCTATACTCTTGAATAAGAAATTTTGATATTTTCCATCATTTTTATTCAGCCAAATGGAAAATTTAGAAGTTCTTTTTTTTTTTTTTTTAGAAATTCATAAGTACATATATAAAACATGTACATATATACACATTTTTCAATTAAATAAATAAATTCTTATCTATAAACATATTCATACAACTATAATACATATACATATATCATTAAATATAAGCTAAACTAATATTATTTTCGCAATAGAAAACTTGTTTTTTAAGTTTCAGAAAAGGAAAGAAAAATAAATTTTTGTTCAAACAAAAAAAAAAAAAAAAAGAATAAAGAAACTTATCACAGTTCACGATACTGACATTCATTTAACTTTTCATAATATTCTATAAAATAAGAAAAAAAAAAAATAAAAAAAATACAAAGAAAAGAATAAGTACAAATAAAAGATTTTAGTTTCGAGATTTTCGCAATTTTAACAAAGAAATACTTTTCTTTAAAAAGTTATCGAACTTTTTACAAAAGCCTTAAACAAACCACTTACTCTGTTCTCTTTCACTCTTACTATTTGGAAATTTTACAATGAGAAAAAAATAAATTATATATTTACATTTTTATTCATATAACATACGTATATAGTTAAAATAAGGATCTCCCAAATGTAATAAGTTTGTGAATTTACATAAAACATATAACATTCTATTTGTTTCCACTATACCTATGTATTTTAATTTTATTTATAAAAACAATAAAAACAAAAAAAAAAAAAAAAAACAAATTACTAAGTCGAAAAAAAAAAAAAAATTTTTATTTTTAAGCAAACATTACTAACACAGAAAAAGTAAAAAATGTTATATTCATCTATTTAAACAATTATGTATAATATAATATTTAATACATTTTATATATTATATACATTGTAATATATGTATTATATTTCAATTTTACAGTTTTTAAATTTTTTGATGAAATGTACCACCAAGAGCGATATGATGATCATACGCATATGTGTCAAGTATCCACTACAATATTTTATTGTACTAAGTACTACTCACTACAACTCCCCAACAAAATAAAAGAGTCCTTTACAGTTTTATTTATCATTTTGCTTTCTTTTTGTTTATTAAAAGACTTAAACTATATAGAATAATACATATTATACTTATATATATATATATATATATATATTATAAGTATACATACATATATATATATATATACCTTTGGTTTATATACACTTGACATCTGTATATTTTACATATTTTGTATACATATATATAGCTTTAATCAAAAGTTAATGTTTGATAAAAAGTTGATTTCGCTACTCAGAGTATCAAAAGGCCAACATTATCAATATATATAATATATATTACATGTAAATAAAGTATATAATATTTGTTACATTATATACATATATAGAAATTGAATTTAATTAAAAAAAAAAAAAGGAAAAAATAAATGTGAAAATATAAATATGAAGGTAAAATAAGTATGTATATATATAAAAGAAAATCCTTTTTTATTTTCCATTAAAAATTTTCTGGTGGTAGTAATAGTAGCTGTAGCAATAGTTGATGATGATGGTGAAAAATTGAAAATAGAAAATCACCTAAAGATTTTAACCTCATATATATTTCATATAGATTTTGTATAATATTATATTATAAGCATCAACAACAAAGATTGTCGCTGTTTTTTCCTATATATTTATATATATATATATATACATTATACAGTCTCTTTTCTGCATCAATTTTTACTTTTATCGAAATACTCTTTTATTTTTTTTTTATATTATATATAAGTAAGTATTTACATTATTTGATTACTGAGATATGTACATATTATTACATATATACAAACATATTCATAAATATATGTAGGTATATGTACTATGTACACATATACACAATATTTTTTATCCTTTTTTTTTATTTATCAAATAGAAAAAGGCTAAAAAGAAATTCAAAGTAAGTAAATAAAAAAAATAAATAATAATTTTCTTTCATTATTAAAAATATTATTAAGGATTATAAATGTTTTTTTTTTTTGTTGTTGTTTTTATTATAATATGCATATAATTCTAGGATATGTAAAATAAGAATGAGAATGGTAAAGATTTAATGTCTGTATAGCATGTTTATTATATTAATTTTTATTATTTTGTCATACATATATTGAAAATAATTTTCTGAATTTTTTTTTTATAGTAAAAAAAAAAAAAAAAAAAAAAATCATGTTTTATGTTGTCGCATTGAATTTTTGTACACATTTTTCCTAAAATTAGAGTAAGTAATAAAAAAAAATAGTAACGTTTTTTTTCTTTTAGAGCTAATTTTGTTCCATAAATTATTTTGTTTTAATTTTTTTTTTTTTTTTGGTTTTTGTTTATAATAAATGGAGTTTACAGACATAAGTAAGTTGTATTCATTTAATTTAAAATTGTTAATTCATAAAATTAAAACCTCAAAATAACAAAAAAAGAGAAAAGATATTTTTTAAGATTTTGTAAAACATTATAATATCCTTAATGTAAAATAGGTATATAATAATGTATCTTTAGGATGTAACAACTAACTAAAATAAAAAATTAAGATATACATACATAATATGCTTATTGTATTTGTTATATACCTAAAAATTTAATATATTTGTTTAATAGAATTTTAATCCGACTTAAAGAAACGAAAACTTATTATTTCAATATTTATTTAAATACTTATACAGAATGTTTTACATAAGAATCCTAACAATTCTAGGGTATAGGTTAAGGAGGTAAAAACTAATAAAAAATTGTACAGTAGTTGTGAGGGGTCTATTTCTGCATAATTTTTGAGATATGGAGTTTTAAAGATGTCTGGTGATTTTTCATAAAAAAAAATTATAACTTTTGAATGATTTACTTTCAAGATATGCAGGACACTCGCTGTCTATGCGTATGAATTTATTTACATAAATTCCTGCGCTTATAAAAAGAAAAATTTAATATATTTGTTTGATTTTTTAAATAGTGTATCCCACAATTAGTTGAGACAGTTAGTACGATTTTGTATACAAATGTTAGATATCACTATAAAATAAACATTTTTTTTTATACTAAATGAGATGTATACACCGTACTTAAGTACTTACGTAGTAACTACCAACAAATAAACAACAGTATTGAAGATATTCTACTATCGGACATAAAGAATATTTACAAATTAAAAAAAAAAAAAAACTTAAATGGGATGTTCTGTAATAAATAAAATAATGGGTTTTCACCAAAAAGGAAAAATGTTGAAAATCCTAATTTTGCAAAAATATTTTTTTGGTTTTTTTTTTAAATCTTATTTTTGCCCAAAAATTGTATTACTTTGCAGGTGAGTGACGATTTGAATAAGAACGTTCTCACTATTTTAAAGGCTTTAATGTTAAAATATGGATATATAAAATAATAACAAGATGGATTTTATGGTTGATTACAAAATCAGGACTTATGTTTTTTTTTTTCAGAATACGTAAGTATATTTATGTATGCAATATGTATGTGATATGTATGTATCTATAATTTAGGAAAAATTAAAAAAAAAAAAATTAAAAAATTAAACAAAAAAGAATGAAACTTTAATCAAAAGAAGATTTTGAAAGCATAAAATTAAAGATATGTTAGTAGATAATAAGATTTTCGGTGTAGGCCCAATACAAATTTGTAAAAATATCAAATACTTATATAAATATATTTAGTTACGATAATTTTACTAAATTTACAATATTAATTAATACAAAGTTCCAAATTTGAAAAGAAAGAAAAAAAACTTTAGATTTAGATAATATTTTAATGTAAATAATGGTTTGATTTACTAAAAAATAAATTTTTTTTTTACTAAGTATAGACCCATGTACATACTTCATATATGCACATAATATATATATAAAAAGCTTAATAATACGATAATAATATTTTTATAATTATGATTTTATTACTTTATTACTTATAAGTATGTATAAAATGGAATTGATTTAAGTTTAAAGTGTACTAAAGTATTTTATTTAGAGTTTCTTTTTTTTTTTTTTTTTTGTTAAATTGAATTTTCTTGTAATTACATATTTACTTATATACTATTTAATCAAAATATAGATAAATAATAAAAATATATACTTATGTTTACATTTTTAAATACAATAAAGATAAATAGTAATAATCATAAGTAAATACTTACATAGTTACATAATAGTAAGTAGTACAAGTTAAATTAAAAAAATGTTACAGACAATAAGTATAAAAATCAATTATTTACTTATGCCAGACAATATGGCAATACCCTATAAAACATATATATATATATATATAGGAATCCCTTTAAACCTTCAATATTTCTAAAAAAATTTGTCTTATCAAAAACAAATTAGAAGTTAAGTATAGAGTTAGTTTCAAAAATTATTACACCATATACAAATTTTTATCACCTGTAAATACGTTAACTAAAATCAAAATATTTTTTATAAAATTTTTGGTAATTGAACTCACAATTATATTTTTTATGATTTAATTTATTCATAATTAAAAAACAAGAAAAATAAAAAAAAACTTTAAAAAGTAAAATTTTACAAATCTTTCCACTCATGTTTAGAATTTTATAATTATTTTCAATCATTTTGTTATTCAATTATTTTAGACATCAAAAAATTTTATACTAATTCGACTTTTATGGTACAGACGACAAAAACTTAAATGGTGGACAATCCTTCAAATATTGAGAACATGTGGTTACCACCTTAGGTGCAGTACGTGATTCAAAGGAGTTAAATTATTAATAAAGAAAGAACTAAGTTTAAAAACAAGCTTAGCAATCGTTGCTAAATATAATAACCGTATTACAGTCATGAAACTATCTAAAAAAAAAACATAACTATCATAGACGTATTATTTTGTACCAGTTATTCAAGTAGGTATCTACAAAAACAAAAACAAAAAAGATTTCTGAATACACCTGGAATAGGAAATAAACGTGTAACAAATGAAAAAATCTAACAAAAATTTTAACCGCATAAAAAAATCAAAAAAAAAAAATTTGTAAAACCAGTATTTAAATAACACAACTTAACGAACAAAATATAAAAATTTTAAAATCTAAAAATTGCAATTGGAATTCAATTGACATCCAAACTTTGACAACTAACTCCACAAAGCGCATTTTTTTTTAAATTCCTATAGCAAGCCGTTCAAAAGCTATAGAATTTTTTATGAAAACATTTAAACCCTCATATCGAAAAAGGTCCAAAATAGACCCCCCCCTCCACCACAATTTCTTGTTCGTCTCGACATACCCGATCATCCATTTGAAGGAAGACCATCGAGTCGTAAACACCCTGTATATAGTTACACAAGAACAGGCGAAGCTAAATACATATTACAGTATTAAATATATTTTTTTTCCCTACCTTATTATAAAAACAATCTGTTTCATTTAAATTTACCTTTCAGTTTAAGGCGTAACAACTTGGTACAACATATCAGCTAGACATAAATAAAAATTTGGTTCAGTTTTCATAATTACTTTAAAAAATATTTTATATTTTAGTTAAAGTAACTATACTTAACTCATTCAAATTTGTGTAATGTATAAATAATTTTGAAACTGATTGTATATGTCGTATATTCTTTAATAAAATTAAATATTTTAGAATTTTATTAAACTTAACTTTTTGTTTTTGTTCGGAAATACTTAAATTCATCGGCTGTAATTGTTTTTTAAATAAGAAAGAAAATAAACACAGATTTTTTTTTATTAATATTTTTAATTTATTTACTTATTTTCAGAACTTTTTAAATTATATACGATAAATAATATATTATATTTCAAAAATTTTTAATATACAGGGTGTTTTCTAATTAACTACAATGCTATGTACCATTGAATAGACCCTTATGAGTAGAAATGAGTTTGAAAACTAGAAGAACCTCACCTTAGCCCCCATCCAAAAAAATTACATACTCATAAGGATCTATGAAGCGGTACATAGTAGTGTAGTTAATTCGGAAACCCCCTGTTAGTATATATATATATATATAAGCATATATTGCTTCTATGATTTTGATAATAAAAAATATTATACTTCCTTATCTATCTAAGTAGTTATATGTTTTAAAACTTTATAAATAATTGCATATATAATAAATTGTACAATATTACTTAAGTTATATACCTATTATATAAATATATACTCGTATATACATATACTTATCATACAAAAATTTATAGTTGTTGGTTTTATTGTATTTTTGTTTTCCTTATCTGAACGCGGAATAATGCATTTATTTAAAAAATGTTTACTATGAACAACACTTATGTATAATAATATTATGTTATAATAAAAATTAAATAATTAATAGTTTCACTGACCTTCATTAAAAGAAAAATGGATTTCTGTGGAATTCACTATAACATTATAATATATTAATGTCCATCATTTATATCCTTTTTATATCATTGATCATTTGGACAATATCATCTGATCATCAGCATAATTACATATGTTTAAATTAGAATATTTATGTACACACTGGTGTCAAAGGAAGTTAAGTTAGGGAAAAAAAATTCAATTAAAATTGGCATCAGGCATATTGTGATCAAAGTTGTTAATGTTCACTTTGAATTTTTCTATGTTGTGTATGTAAATTATGGCCAAATCTAGCGAAAACATGATGTGAGAGATTGTTCCACATTCGCGATGTTTCTACCATATATGAATTTCCGTAAGCCAAATTATGCCTTCCGCGAATTTGAACTATACATAGGGGTGGGGAGCAAAAGCTCTCCTTGTTTCCCTATCAGATTTTAAATCTCAGAGGTATCAGACTTTTTTTCTCGTTAGAATAATAAGTCCCTTCTATATAAAGTATTTATAAAACAAGTTAAGTCTCCCTGTTATAGGTGGTGGCATTTTATTTGTATGTATTTATTTATTTAGTTTTATTTACTTACTTACTTACTTGTTTTTTGATGGAATACTTTAATAAATACATAATATAAATTAAAATTGAGATATTTAAAAAAAATTGTTCCATCTTTAACTATTTTGGTTACTTGTCAAAATTAAACTAATAACTATATTTATTATTTAATTATTTATTTACTCAAGAGTTTTAAAAACTAAGCTGTTGAATATGATTTGAACCCTTTGCTTACAAGATATATGGTCGATCAATCTAAATTGTTAAATGTTTTCTATATACTTATTGTTAGATACAGTAACCCCTCGAACTGCGCGGATTCTGAGTGCGCAGTTTCGGACTTGTGCGTTTTTGTTTTTACCACCAAAATTTTGCATTGCGCTAAAAGTTTCGCAGCAGCGCGTTTGTTTTTCATTATTAACAAGTTTTTTTTACAAAACCATTGGGAGAAATGTAAAACTCAACAAAAAAGATAAAAAGATTAAAAATTTCAACAAAAAAGGGCTTTAAATTTGTTAAATCACTTTAAACAAGTTTTTTATTTTTGAACATTTTTTTAAGTGCTTAAATTTATGACTTTACAAATTTTACAGCAAAAAAAAACTATTCTTAATCGAGCAGCGACAATTTATTTAACGTTTATTTCTTTATTTATTTTTTGTTTTAAAAAGTTTTGTTTTTGGTTAAAAATTCTTTATTATGAACATCCCATCTTTATTGTTGTTTAAATTATGACAAATAAAATATCAAAACATCACTCACGGCAAATGTCTTATTTAAATTTTGTTGTAAAACGGTAAGTATAATTTTTGCAGCGACAATATTTTAAACTCTGCAATTCATCATTGCTTCACTCAACTGTACGTACGTAGCCAATTAATAATAATAAAATCTAATAAGTAACTACTTAAATTTATTACAAAAAATTGTTAATTAAATATAAATATAGTTAATTAAATTAAGTATTTATTCACTATACTTAGGTTATTATTTAATGCTTTTTGGTAACATATGAAAAATTTATTATTGTTGTTATTATTATTATTACGATTTTATCTAAGTATTTTATTTTTTTTTTTTATTTATTTTCTTTTTATTTTAATAATAATTATTATAACAATAATATTTTTACTGTTATACCGTAATCAACAAAGTTTTACTCATTATTACCTTTTTAAATAGGTGTAAGATGAATATGTACCTATGTAAGTATACTTATAAAAAAAAAATTTAACACCTTTACTTTGTATATATAATATAATAACTAATAAGCATTTAGAGTCGTTAACAAATTATTAAATCTGTTTTTTTGTCATTAAGTATAAAAAATACTTTGTATTTTTGAAAACTTATAATTTACATATTACATATGTACATAATAGTTATTATAGTTTATACCCTTCTTATATACATGCATATAAATATTGTCTATCTTCTTATATACATGCATATAAATATTGTTATACATATTATATAGAAGGGTAATTTACATATATGTACGTACATTAACTTGTTCTTATTGAGTTGAGTACTTAATCACAAATTCAATATCTACAATAACAAAATCCCAAAAATTTAACGGTATATAGATACATACTTATATAACAAAACCTCTAATTTGCGAAATCTCATCGTCGCTTATTAAATTAATGCTGGGAACATGCCGATTTCTTGAAGAAATAAATTTTTAAACAAGAAATCTTTAAATTATTTTGCAAATGCCGAATTTACGATTATTACCCAAATTGGAAAACTTAACTATTTAAAAATCTGACATATTAGAAAAAGAATATTAGACATACTTATATATATTAGGCATATTAGAGTAAGAAATATTTTAGAAAAAGTGTATAACTATTTAATTCTAATTTTGCAACCAACTACTTATACTTAAGATCCCTACTTACTAATATAAAATTTCGCATTATAAGCTTTATAAACTTTAAAAATCCACTTTTTTATTTATTTTTCATATTTAAGAACATACACATACATATTTTAAGAACAAAGCAATTAAAATATTGGAGAATCTGCTAGCGCCAAATCTTTTGCTAAACAAATTATTGAAACTCTGATTTTATAAACAAACTTTAAAATACCACCTACTTACATAATTATTTTTTTCATACATTACATATTTTAATAAAAAAAAAAAAAAAAACAATTAAAACCACCGCGGCGAACCAAATTGTTGGAACCATGATTTGATGCCTGAGGACCACTGGGTATTTGATCCTGAAACTCTTATTTTAAATTTTAAATTTTGTGATTTTTAAAATTTTTGTGATTTTGTTACCTACTTCCATTCTGACCTATACGCGCTAGAGTCTCTAAAAATATTTGAAAAGTTTTGAGTTTATTTGAATTTGTTTTAACGATTCAATATGGTGTTAATGAAAAGTTATGAAAAATTATATTTTATAACAAATTAAAAAAGAAAAATGAAAATAGAAATGAAAAAAAAATTTTTTTTTTTTTATTCTATTATCGTTTTCTAAATTGGTCTCACGACATAATTATCTATCCCCAATCCATCAAAATTATTTAACAAATTTATTATAGGTATATCCTTTTTCTTTTCTATTGTTTGTTAAAACATATACATATACATATACTCGTATATACGTAACTGTGTTTATTATATATTATATTCATTTTTTGTGTTGGTTATCATCTATTTTATGGTCTAATTCTAATGTAATTAAATTAACATTAAATTGAAATATTTTTAGTCTAGTTTGTTTACACCAGACACAATAAAAAATTAATTTATTATTTGGGTTTAGTATATATCCATTTTCACTAATTTGTTTATATTTATTTAAAAAAAAATATGTTAAGTATATATTTTTTTTTTAATTTTTAAAGAAAAATGAATAATTATAATATCAAACTAACTATTTATTTTTCTTTTTATATCTCATTCAGATATTATCGCTTTTACAAAATATATTTGAAGAGTTGCGGTATCATTATTTTAAAGATTACTTATAACTTACACATGAATTGACTAATAATTTGTTTAAGTAAATTAATGAAGCAATTTTAATGTTTTACTCTATCTCTTTAGCATATTTAAATAGTTAGTTACTAATATATTATATAAAATATAATGTTTAATTTAAGTATGTACATATTATGGATATTCACTTGAATCGTATCGAAATTAGGAGGTTCATTTTAACTGCGAACTTTTGAAGTGTAACTTATCGAATTCAGTTAGCTTTTTACATGTCAACTAACTTTTACTAAAAGTATAAGAATGTATACGAACGTGAACTTCTTAAAGAAACCCAAAAATTTTGACTCAATGCTTAGGGTATCGCTTAGATATTTAAGTATTATGTACGTATGTATTTAAATAATATCAATTATAAAAATTATTATCAATATCAAAATTATAAAATCTATAATTTCTATTGTTTTCTTTTTTTTTAACTTTGAAGTATAAATATTTGACACATACTTATAGAAATTCAAAGTGAAATTTTAAAGATATTTGTCATTTTCGAAAATATTTTTTTAATGCTTAGTTAACGGCTTCGACATATTTCTTCCGAATTATTTTATAAAAATTCCTCAACGACGACTCACCGCTTCAGAACAATATTTCTGCAGAAGAAATAAATTCAGACAGCTGAAATTTGAAAATGACATTTAAATTATTTTAAACGAATAAAAAATGTTTCTAAAAAAATACAGATGAAAAAGAGTTCTGCACAAAAAGCCAAAAAAAAAAACTTCCGAACTAAATTTGAAAAATTAAAGAATTCAAATTTTCATATAAAAAAACATGCAAACGGCATGAGTGCGGCTAAAATATCCGAAGCGATGAGTCCAGTATAAGTGAGAATAAAGCGACGCTATCAGGTACATCAAAAAAATTTCGAATGGCGCCGCGAATATTGGCTTTTGAAACAACGTTTAATACTACGGGCATTATGTCTCCACCTTTAATTCGAATTAATTAGTTATATTAATTTATTATAAATTTGGCATTAAAATTTGAATTAAATGATTAGTCGCAATTTTTTTTTTCATATTACATAATTACATAAGTATTATATACAATACCAATTGTAAATCACTAATTGCTTACTTGAAAAATCAATTTTAAACTTTAATAAATTTAATTAATCTTTTTGCAAAAAAAAAATCAATTAAGTACCTTATTACATAAAATTCAGGTTTTAACTATGTATTAATTAAATACAAGATTTTTTTTTATTTTTTTAAATAAATAAATTCAAAATTTCATTTGGCGAAAAATTGAAATAAATATGAAGTCATAATTTAAGTAAATATTATATCATTTTTTTTTTAATTAAAGTGAAAATATTTAAAAGTTTTAAGATAATAAATTAAAAATTTAAAAAATTATAATATAATCATTATAAAAAAATATGTATGTACATATAAGCAGTTAGTATTACTTACTTCCTAAACTATTTACCTGTAATTTAATTTTACCTATAGTAAATTATTTTTATACATTTTGCATTGAACATTTCCAGGTAGTTATAAGTAAAGGTATAAGTAAGTAAGTATAAATAATTTTAACACATTTTATATTATCTAATGTAGGAAATCATCCCTTACTTATACTATAAATTAAAAATAATTTCAACAAATGTTTAAAATAAAAGGAAAGACATATGAAACCATCTGTAAGATTTACTGCCAACTTTTTTAAATAAATAAATTAATTTTTTTTCCTCGATATATACATAAGTAAGTATGTGCGTTATGTGGGAGTGAAATAAAGTTGAGTATAGATATCATTTTTTGATTAATTTTTGTTTTTATTTTTTTTTTGTTTTTTTTTTATTTATTTTTGTATTTATTTGTAAAATAATGTTAATTTTTATTATATCCATTTTATATGCATAAAGATTTTTTTAAATTTAAATTTAATTAACCCTTATGTCAAACCCTTGTTGAACCCCCTGTAATCAAACTCTTGGTACATTTGTACCAATAACTTTGTCATACATTTTGTATAAGAAATAATATGTAAAAAATAAAATGTTGAGATCGTTTAAGTCCCCCAAATCCTAATTGTCTCCAGCAAACTATATATTTTTAGTATGTTTTTGATTCATAACACTTTAATTGAAGATGTCACGAAGGTACAGATTTGCGCTTCAAAAAGTGTTGGAGATATAGCTGTTTAAACTTAAAATTATTACATTTGTACCAAGGGTTTTCACATAAGGGTTAAGGATATAGGATAGATCGCTCTGAAATTTCTCTAAAATGTAAAATTGTACAACAAAGTGAATTCAATTAATTTTATATTGTTAACATACGTATTACTAAAATGAATATTTTGTAAGTCAATTATTCCCAAAAAAAAATACATTTTTTTTTTCTAAATTAGATATAACTAATACATTTTTAGGTTGCTAGATAGCATTTCAAGCAATTTATCTTAAAAATTTATTTAAAATTATTAATTATGTATTAATAGTTATTTAATTAAAAGTATCCCGAAATTTAGAAATGTTCTTGAAATTTAATAATTTTAAAATCTAAAGCACATATTCATTGAAAATTTCGTATAAATTTTTTCAATTAAGTATGTATATAATTAGTGAATCAAATTTTTTTTATTTTATTTATTAAAATTACTTATTTATTTATAACTTATTAAAATAACTAAAACTACTTATATATCTAGTTATAAGATGTCTGATTGAAAATCATATACGGACTATTTAAATTAACGCAGATAATTTCCGCGTTACAAATATTTCATTTGTAAGCACGCAGCTAAATTTACTTATCTAAATATGTACAAGTACTTACATAAATATGTACTAAGAAACCCAATTTAGTTGCTCTAAGTTAAAAGTATATGATAGATATACTTACATAGTTACATACATATTTGGAAAACTTTTTATTCTTTATTGTAGAAACGCACATAAGTATAAATCTTAAACAAGACTTTTTTTTTAAAAACAAAATTAGCTAAAGGCCAAATCTATCAAATCTTATTGGTTCAGTAATTACATACATATAAGAATTTGAACTGTGTATAACAACCCTAACTTATAAATAGACATATTATCATCATATAAATATTTGATAAGTTTTCAATATGATTATATAATTTCATATACAAAATTACAATCCTAAACTATAATAATCATAACAAATCATTTGAAAAACGTCATAAGAAATCATTTGAAAAACGATTATATGATTATACATATATGATTTGTATACGCTATACATCTCGTGTACCTATACTAAGTAATGCCTTAATGAATGTTTTTTTTAAATTACAACGAATGATTGTTATGACTATATTATAGATTATAGTTAATTATATATCATACAAACATACAATATTATATTATGATACATATATATTATATCATATGATATTTAATCACTATTAGTTAGATTTTAGATTTAGTTAGATGATACAAACCATTCACTTCACTTACATTTAATGACGAGAACGTCCTAAAAACTTTTAACGTATCTGTGGATTTGCATTTTTTAATATAATTATCTAAATAGGAAAAATGAAAAATTTAAATTATATCAATTATATATCATAAGGATTATAGAGGGAGTGTCTGGGGTGTGTAAAAATGATCGAAAATCATGAAAAATAATGTATTTTTTTTTTTTTAATATTTTAAGGACAAATGGTAGAAGCAAAGCAAAAAGTAAGTAAATTTCTGTAAGATAAAATATATCTCTTCATGATCATACATACTCTTAAAAGATAATATGACTTATAAAGGAATGACTCATAGAAAAATTTAAAAATTTCGAAAATCTTTTATAACTTAACTTCATATACTATATATAAATATTAATTTCTTAATTTTAATTATATATTATGTATATGTATATATATATACTTAAGTATATGAATTTATTTTATCAAAACAAATAAGTATAAAAACTTTTTAATGATCTTATGTGATACGATTAATAATAATTAATAACATTATCAGAAGTCACTTTTCAATGTTAATCATAAATATAGTATGTGACAGAAATTTGATATATATACATACATATATATATATATATATATTTGTATATGTACTGGTGGTCCCTTACTCCTTTACATAATATAACATTATATATTATTTAAATAATATTATATAAATTTTTAGATACATATAGGTATATATTATATAAGTAAATACAGAAAAATCTGTATAAATCTGTTTTCTATTTATTCTGTTTTTGGCGACTACATTCCTTCTAATCAAATCATTGTTTTGTTACATACATACAAAATTGAAAAATCAAATATGAGATAAAATAAAATTATTATCCTTAATATATATGTAAGTATATCCTTTTATTCTACGAAAAAAAAAAAACCACAAACAAAATTATTATACTTTTTTTATAATCATTATGAATTTTGACTTTTACGTTAAATTATCTTTCTTCCATTCACTCATTTCATCCATTCTTTTCTATAGATTTTTTTTTTTTTAAATATAATTTTGAAATTTTGCATTTTCAATTTTAATTTTAGCTTTAATTTTAATATAAATATATTACAACAAAAAAAAAAAAACATAATCATAACATTTGAAAATTGGTTATCACATTTGTATACATATACTTAAATTTAAGAAAAATTACAAGGATTATCACCATATATAAATATATATGTACATATAATATATATATATATATATATATATATATATATATATTAACTGTTATTAATTCTGAAATGAAAAAATAAATATTCCTAATTTGTATTACTAGATAGATATTTAAATAATTTATGTATAAATAAAATCATAAATTAATTAAAATCAGTCAAAAAAAAAGAAAAAAAAAAAAAACTTATATATGCCCAGGATAATCAAATAAAATGTAAAATATATTTTATATGAAAGTAAATGGAAAATAAAATTAAAAAAAATATATATATATGTTTTTGGGGTGTTTTTATTAAAAATTGTAAGGAATTAGAATGTACTTATACCACTTTATATATATTATATACATACTTATGTACATATATATATATATATGAATAATTTTCAAATTACAGGACTCATACTACACATTAACAAAAAAAAAATCATAACAGTATTTTCTCATATAGTTATTATATGTACATATATACCTTTGCATATATATATATATACGTATATTCAATGTACAATATGGAAAGTATTACGATCCTTTATTTAACAGTATAAGGATAAAAGGAGTACAATAACAAAAACAACAACACCAAACAAAACAAAATATAACAGAACTAGGGATAAAAATGTATTTGTTGTCGTCATCTATATACTTTACTATTTATTCTGCGAAGGGTGTGTTTTTCACCATAAAAAAAAAAAAAAAGAAATATAATTTTTGCTTTTCTCAAAAAAAAAAAAAAAATTTTTTTTTTTTGGTAATTTTCAAATGATTTTCTTTAGAAATTTCTCAATAAAACATCATTAAAAGATTTTCTATAAAAATAATAATAATAATTAGTTTTAATTTAATTATTTAAATTTTACATTTAATTTTATATTTTTTTTAATTTAAAAAAAAAAAAAAAAAAAATTAAAATAAAAACTCACCCTCAAGGAAAATTGGAACAGCCATATTTTTAAAGTGTATATATATCCGTTTCTTGGTTGTATTTTTTTTTTTTTGTTTTCTTATTTTATGAATGAAAATTTTTATTTATTTAATATTTTCTTTTCAATTTAAAATAAATATTATTTTCTTAACTAATAAACATTTGAATAAATTTATATTTTTATTTAAAAACTATTTTATGATTATATTTTTATTTTTATTTTAACTTTAACTTTAAAAGATTATTAATTTTTTTTTTTTTTTAATTTAAAAACTTTACATTTGATTTTTATTTCATGTTTATTTTTTATATTTTTATTTTTTTTTATTTAATTTTAATTATTTTTCACTTTGAAAAACACTTATTTTATTTACTAGAAAGGATTTATATCTTTTTAATTATACTAATTTTTGTATATATGTATACAAATATTTATTTTATTTTTTCAATGGTAGTTGTGATGTATTTTTTTTTTTGTTTTTTTTTTGCAGCCCTATTTTTAATACAGTTTTTATTTTGTATCTTAAGATTTCTATTTAAATTTATAAATGAAAAAATAAAAAATAATAATATTACAATCGCGTTAAAGCGCGAACATGACTTAAACTCGACAAAATATCTCACCAAACTGAGTTAACTGTAAATTGTTGAAAAGCAAAAGGTAAGGTAATATAAAATTATAAAAATAAAATAATAAAATGTATATAATAAATAAAATAACCAAAAAATAACAAACAAACAAAAAAAAAAAAACAGCAATGAGTAAGATACAAAACAAAATCAAATTACATGAAAAGTTGTTTAAAAAGATAAGAAGATTTTATTTCAGAATTCAACTTAAGAAATGAGTCAATTTTTTGTTGATTTGAGTGAGGTGAATTTTATATTTTTTGAGCAATTTATATAAATTTTTTGCATAACAAAACATTAAACAAATTTGTGTTGTGTGAATGTGATTATGAAATGATAGATGTGACTGAGCATACATTTTTCATGTGAATCATTAACTTTTTTCTAATACATTTAAAGAAAAACACATGTTTTATTTTATTTTATGATACATATATTTTAATATTTTTATACAATTTTATATTCATTATACCATGGTAAAAAAGAACATTTTACATAAGCGTATTGTACACATTTAACTTAAATTGTAGTATATCCCTTATTTTTAAAGAGTTTTCGTATTCGATGAATCATTGAATTCAATAAAAGTTTTAAAAAAAATAATAATTAAATAATGCTTAACCGTAGGACGATAAATTTTTTTTATATTATATCGTCCCGGTATAAATATTTGCCGATATTTTTAGGACTCGGTACAAGTATTCAATTATATTTAATATTTTTGTTTACATTATTTTATTATATTTTATACATTATTTTTGATCTGACCAGGGTTTGAACCGAAAGAAATATATTAAAATTAATTTACTACAAAAGAAAATTGCATTAAATTACTATTTTTAACGGTTCAAAAATTAATCCTAGAGGGTATTGACAAAATGATGGATAGAACTTTTAAGTAACTTTTTAACCAAATTACAAGTAACTCAACTTTATATGCTTTTCTTTTTGTCATTTTGTTAACATTAAGTTTCCATAAGGTTCTGCTAACAAAATAAACACTTTTTTGTCCCGATATTCTTCAAGTTATGGATCTCCTTATTTTTCGGAATTCCTCATTTAAGATAGTTTCTATTATTTTTTGAGCAAAGTTTACCATTCATAAAAAACTACAAATTTAGAATTTTATTCCTCACGCTGCACGCCAATATGATAACTTTTGTTTTCAATACTCCGAACTCCTGTCGTGAGACTCTGGTTATGCATATCTACATATGTACATACATATGTTTTTATGGATTTTATTAATAGATTGTGTACTAAAGTAGGATTAAGATATTAAAAAACAAGTAATTCAAGTAATTACGAAGTTCATTTTTCGTAAAACTTTCAAAATGAACAATATTATTCAAATAAATATAAACCGAACAAAATTAGTGGAAGATATGGACAGATAATTTAAAATATAACCAAATCGAGGAAAATTTGTTTATATTTCAAAATCCAAATGTGTTTAATGGGAATATTTTGACAGTTTTAAGTTTGAAATACAATCAGGCAGCAGCTTCAAACCGCAAAATCTGTCAACATTCGCACTATGCAGAAGATATTGGCTGCAAAAATAATTATCAAGGAAATTAAATAAAAAAACAACTAACTGTACATGGTATTAAAATAAATAAGATGTTTTGTATTTTTCGCACTTCATTTAATTTTATTTTTCTTCTTAATTTTTTAATCATGAACATTTTTACATTAATAAAGTTATATTCAGCAACTTCAAAATTAAAAAATAACATAATTTTGAAGTTGCCGTGTAATTAATCAGCTTATATTTATTTTACCTTTTATATTTCATTTCATATATTGTATTACCAATCTTTCATATATTTTATAAAATTGATACATATTTATATATATTTTTTCGTATTTTAAATAAAATGAATTAATATGAAAGTTAAGTTATTCATAAGAATTTTATTCAGATTTTCAATTAGTGCTTTTGCCTTTAAAAAAGTAAAAAGTAAATACATTTTACATAAATACAGTTTTAACTAATACCTTTTTAGATGACAGAAACTAAAAAATGTTATTCTTATCAACAATTGAAAAGGTAAACATTATATTAAAATACTCTACCAGGTAAACAATTATTTTGTTTATAAAAATTATTGTAATGTGACGATGCAGCACTCATGAAATATTTTTAAATTTAAACTTAGAATATTGTTTACAAAATTTAAAACAAATAGAATAGAAATAACTAAAGAAAGGTTTATATAGACTATTTTTTATTCTTTTCCTTTTGTATTTTCCAACAACAAATATATGGGTCTTCTGTTAAAGGTGATTGCAAAATTGAAAGCCTAATAAAAAGTTAATCAGCGTCAATGCAACAAGCTGTCAGATATTTCAGTTTGAAGTTGCTGTTTTATTGTGTTTTTAGCATCATATCGCCCTTTAATATCATACAAAAATATTTATCACATCTTCATCATTACTACATCACTACAGTTTTGTAGTTGACAGCTGACACGACATTTTGGAATATTCAATATTCTTTATTAAAAATTTATCCGAGGTTGGTTGATTGAATATTTTATTCAAGTGAATTAAATTTAAAAAAAAAAAATCAACTTATCATGCAAGGATTAGGTTTAAACAGCTTGAAGAAGAATCCAGCGGTAAGAAATATATTAACGTTTTATATTGAATTATAAAAATAATTTGTTTAAATATACTACTTTATATTTTGCTTAAAACTTACATAATATTATAGAAAGACCATATTAAAAAAAAAAAAATCATTGTATATGCACCAAATATTCATTGTACATATTATGCACCTTATTGATTTTTTCTATTTGTTTTTGCAATTGCAGTTAATTCCGCTGTATGTCTGTGTAGGTGCTGGTGCTATTGGAGCTGTATATTATACATTGAGATTGGCCACACGTAACCCAGATGTAACATGGAGCCGTAAAAATAATCCAGAGCCATGGCAACATTACCGTGACAAACAATACAAAGTAATCTAAGCTTAAATTTAATTTACAAAAACCGAAAATATTTAACGAGAAATTTTCTGATTCTTTTTTTTTTTAGTTTTATTCTCCAATTAGAGATTACTCTAAAACAGAAAGCCCAGCTCCAAAATATGAAGATTAAACAGAGTTTAAAGTTAATTCCTATTATAAACTATACTACAGTAGTAAATTATTAGTCGAAGCTTAAAAAGTTTTAAATAATAAATTATAAGAAATGTAATCAAGATCAATACTTTTTTGATTGTAATTAAACGTCATTAATTAATTAAAAAAAATATAAAATAGACATTGTATTTACTTAAGATAGTTTATGATTGCTATATACATAAACCAAAAGCAATTTGAGTACTGAAGTAATTTAAATTGTGAATAAAATTATAGGACATAAGAAGAAAAGGTTTGTTTTAATAAAGATTTGGAACTCAACTTAGTTCATTTTTTGATGAGATTTTTCCTTCATTTGTCATTCAAGAGTTCATGACAAAAATAACTCCTTAAAAGGCAAAATTTTATTTGATTTACTTATCAAATGACCTTAAAATCTTTTAAATTTGAATGCATACTTCTACTACAAATACAAAATCTTTATAAATAGCGAATTATTTTAAAAATAGACTTGCTTTCGATTAATAACAGTGCAAATAGAGTATTTTTTTTTCGCAATTGATTTCAATCGCTTATTAAAATTTTATCTTACTCATATCTATTCTTAAAATTTAGAATACTGATTTAATTTATTTTTTAATGGTATAGTTATATTGGGCAATATGAAAAATAAATGATATTTAATAAAGTGAAATGTAATTTTCATCAATCCGATAGGATTTCATTATTGGAATAATATTCAACTATCCAGCAATCTTGATAATTAACATCAAGTTAATTCTAATACATTTTCAGGAATTGATAAAGTTCAGAAATTGTAAATAGTAATTTTAAAACGATTTTAATATACATACATACATCTAAGTATATATGTATGTACATAATAAAAATAAAAGGAATATCTACATTACATAAAGCTCCTTTGAAATGCGCACAAAACAAGAAGATTTATTGAATTACAAGGTAATTGGATTCAATTCAAAGTTGCAAGCAACATAACTATTAAGTTTGTATGTTCCTTTAACAAATATATATACATAAATATTGTGTTCCAATTCTGAGGGTCTTTCAACAAAGTACATAACGAATAACGATTTACAGATATAATATAAATATATTATTAAATATACAAATTATATATTTTTTTAAATTTTATTTCGATTTTCAGGCGTAAGTAAGAATTTTCTTTATATGTACTTATATTAATATTTTCCTAGTAGTTAAAATTGTTAACTTGCTCGTAATTTACAGTATATTAAAATATTTGTCTGAGAATGTCTTACGCGCCTAATTTATTCTTATTTTCCACAAAAAAATCTCATTAAAAATACATACATATGTACATAATTAACTTCTGTGATGGTTCCGATTGGTGACTTAGTCATAAGGTGTTAATGTCCTTTGCGATTGGTGACTGAGAATATTTCTAGATATTTCTTTCTTAAATCATGACATATTAAATTTGGCGATGTACATATGTATGTACACAGTTCTAAGACAAACTGATTTAAAATGAAAAATTTTCAATTTTAGGTTTTTTTTAATTTTTTGAAAAATATTTCTATGTAACGGTACATTTCTTTCAATCTTTTTTAATTCGATTTTTTAAGCTGCAATTGATGTGAGTCTCGTGCAATAGTTAATGAATTATTGTAGTTGCAAATTAGTTGTCGAAAACCCTGAATATGGAAAAATAACGAAGGTTATGGTATTTTTAAATATGTATTGCTAAATGTGCATAAAAACCTATTTCTTTTACATATGTAGGTATGTATATTATAGGGAACCATTGACTAATGAGAAGGGTGATTTATTCCGTTTTGCAATTGATCGTCAAAAGTATTCTAAAAGATGGAGGTCAAGATTTTGATGAGATACTCAACCTCTGCAGAGTACTCGCTTTAGACACGTCTAATAGGTTTTATTATTAAAGGTATGAACCTATGATTCTGCATCTAAAGGTTTCAATAACTTGATTAGAGGGGATTAGCGGTGAGAAACTGTAATTCTACCCAAAAATCTAACTAGTAAAGTAACAAAATAAGTGATAAAATTCTTAAAAAAAATTAGAATCGAAATTATTTCACCTTTTTGGAACCTATTTCTGAAACCAAAACAATACATATGCACGGTTCACTCAGCTGTTTCTCACAATTGGATGAAAATATTTTCTTCCCTGCCTATCTATTAGCATTAGTTAATATATCTATAGTGTGGTTATGATCAGCTGATCCATGACTGATCATACTCCTACACATACGTAACAATCACGATTTACGACACGAACGACAATATCAAAATCCTTACTCAGAAAGAAAATACTAAATAGAATAAAACTATTTCTTTAAACTATCTGGCATCTGCCGATTTTATGCTTTTAGAGGTCAAAAGAGTTTGCTGCTTGTATTATCTTGTTAATCTTTAATCTTGAAATTTTCATTAACCAATTTAATTTAACCCCTTAGTGCTCTTGCTCTATCATTCACGTAATTTGACATTTCCTACAAAAATAAAAATGTGGCTAAAATGCTTTCAAACTTGACTTGCACGAAAGTAATATAATGCGCCGGCTACGTCACAGTTAATAAAAACATAACCCATATAAAAACCCTTTAGAAGTTATAAAAAAATATATTTTTCTACACATAATATATCTGTATACATATGTATATATTGTGTACTTTTGTGCACCTATAATTTGCCATCATGCCTATTTGCTTGCAAGTGACATGCCATTTTCAGTCATATTTGTTTTGTACTAAATGTCAAATTACTTTCAGATTTACTGGCAGCAAAAAAATCATGCAAGTTGAGAATTTTACGAATATGGGTGTTTTTGTGAAAAATTCATTAGTAAATAAGATTTAAAGAAATGATAAATTTATTACTTAATAAGATTTTGTAAAATAACTATGGAATCATTTATTATAATTAGAAATTATAATGAACAAGATGAACTTAAATGCCAAGAGCTTGTTCGGGATTATGTTATGCATTTTGCTAAAAAATCATTTTACGCTTTTTGTTTTCGAGAAGTAAATAAACAAAAATATTTTATGTTTGTCTACATATACATTTTAATAAATAATTTTACAATTTTTCAGATAACTTTACAATTTATTGTAATTACATGGGCATTACTCTTCATATTTTTGGGAGTTCCATTAACTTTTTGCTCTCTTACTGTTCCCGGATGTATATTTTTTATATTTATTGGTAGATAAGTACTTAAATATATATAGAAAATTTTGATTAAATCTGGTACTAAATATTTTTTACATAAATAGCTACTTATTGTTCTTGTTATGCAAAAGCTGTGGAACTTATGCAAACAAAACCAAATCAATGTATTGTTGCTGAATCGTATGAGCCATTTATTTTTCGTGGAAAATCTTCCAATTATAGAATATTTATTAATGATGCTCCATTTGACCAATCGTATAAAAACAAATTTCGTAGAAAGGTTAAAATTTTTTCATATTTATACCACGCCCTTTGTAAATAAAAAATAATTTATTTAAATTTTCTTTTAGATTGTTGGAACAGTCAGTTTAAAGAATCATTCTGCACTATATAATGCTGGATGGATTTATAGATTTGCAATTGATCACAATTATTCATTTAATAAAATTGCAGAACCAATGCTCAATTTGGTAACAAAAAGTTGTCATGAAAATGGTTACAGTAGTTTGGAAGTTTCCATAAGTGAGTTTCAAGAAGATGAAAGAGATTTTTATGATTGCATGGGGTTTGTTTTTACTAATTTATATTATTAAAGAAGTTATTTATTATAAAAAAAAACTTTAATTCATTTTAGTTTTGAAACGCGTCA
Source organism: Poecilobothrus nobilitatus (assembly GCA_947095535.1). NCBI lineage: Eukaryota > Metazoa > Arthropoda > Insecta > Diptera > Dolichopodidae > Poecilobothrus > Poecilobothrus nobilitatus. The sequence continues at coordinate 318,215,250 of OX352772.1, read as the reverse complement.
AATTTATCATAAACAAATTATTGGAAATAGTTTAACATTAATGAAATCTCAATTATCATTTGATTTACATCGGGAAGCAGCTGCATATTCAAAGCAAAGTTGAATAATCATTCCAATCAAATAATAAAGTATTCGTAAATTTTTTCATATCATTCTAATTATAATATTAATTACAAAAAATAATTATATTCACATTAGTTATTAAGTAGGAATGAAAATATATAGTTTTTTTTTAAACATTTTTGCTATAGCAAAGTAAATTTTTGTAAGATAAAAATTAAAAGTTAAACATAGATATATATGTATTTATAAAAAATTTTATAAAATTATATATATTATGTAATATCACGGCCTAAAAATTTAACTCACAAATTTTTGCTAGATAAGATATAACATAAATTTAAAAACTGAGATTTAAATCTCAATTTCACAAATATTTTTTATAAATTATATCAAATATTAACACCTGAGAATATAATACATATTTTATATATTATGTATGTATTTATTATGAATCACAGCTTTCATTTAAAGTATTCAAAATAAGAGTGTTGATCATGGTTGATCTCATCAAAATATTTGAAAAATAACATTTTAAAAACAATACGAAAAATCACTGGTGCAATATTCAAGTTTCATGATATTAATATAAAATATAATTGAATTATTTTTAAAATAAAATATTTATTTTAAAAGTTATAATTAAAACTATTGTAACAATTTTATTAACAAATAAACAAAACACGATATATTGAAATAACACATTTAATTGATTTTTTTGATCTTCAAAATAGTTATTAGTTTAGTTATTTTATATTCCAATTTTTTTTTTTTTTACATTGGTAATTCCTATCCCTCACTTATTTCTTATATTAAAATTTTCTTGAAGTTCCCCTTGTTAAATATTTATATGAAGTAATACAAGCAGCGTTGGATTGCAGAATAAACTCTGAATCTTCCAATAACCAAAATTTGTCTTCTTCATTTTCAAATTTTTTTTTGTTTTTATATTATATCGTGCAGATATAAATATCTACCGATATTTTTTGGACTCTTGCCTTTAGCATGTGGGCCATCTCAGTACAAGTATTCAATTATAATTATATTTAATACTTTATTTATTAATTTTATTTATTATTTTGTTATACTTCATATTATATATTATTTTTTAACCTGACCGGGGTTTGAACCCGAGACCTTTCGCCTAAAAGGTCTGACTTACGCACTGCACAATTGGTCAGATCATTTTCAAATTGTTTAAAAAGGTCTAGCATTACTATTATATAAAAGGCTGGGAAAGTTCTGGATTACAGTTCCGCAACTGCGTCTGTTATTCAGCCAAATATCCAAATATGTAGGAGTTGTCCATGATCCTAAGCTTAAAAGAAAAAGAAATAGAACACTAAATAAAGCAATGACTTTTACGACTACTTACGGCTGTACTTGGGGGTCTTAAGCTAAAAGTAAATTCTCGGATATACACAGAAGTGATTCGCCCAATTTAGTATGGTGGTCAATACATAACAAATAACCTCGAAAAATACAAACATCAACAACATTTTGTATTACCAGAACTTTACCAACAGAATGGAATCTCTAAATACAATTTTGTCTCTGCTTCATGTGGAAAGAATAGTAACCAATCTGAAAAGGTCGAACAATCTGCTAAAACTTATATGTAGAAAAAAGATAGAGCCGCCAACTGAGGTAGCTGCTTGAATAGCGAAGTCCATACAATTCGGCAAAATAGATTACGCGTTAACTATCTACGGCTTCACGACCAAATGCAATATAAGCAAACTACAAACAGCCATCAACCAATCTGCAAGAATAGCGATCGGGGCTATAAGACCCGCAAAAAACGAAGCACAGAGGCAAATTCCCAAACAATTGAACAAAGAAGGAATCAACTACTTGTACGATTTATAACAAAGGCTGCTTATAATAGATACTCCCTACACAAACTGATGAACGCAACGTTGAAAAAAGAAATGAGAATTCCTAAAAATTCCACTTTAAGAACTACAATAGAATTAATAGACGACTTAGAACTCGACCTTGAAAGCTATGTGGAAACCCAAGATCTAGATCTTTGGGGAAATTGGAGTAAATGGATAAACACAATCATTGCACAAAAAACTAAAGGCGAAACAAACACAAGAAACATTTGTCAAACTCCTTCAATAACATAGATAGTAAACCAAAATGCTAACCCATATGTATACAGATGCCACAAAAGGAGAAAATGGAGTTGGAATAGGGATAGTGCAATACGATAAAGTAATAAACACATATATACCGCCAAAATATGCCCAAGTATTCGTTGCAGAACAAACAGCACTCCTGGAGGCCATTAAAGAAGTGGAAGTACGACAGCGAAACACCGTGATATACACTGATAGCCTCAGCGAGTTAAAAGCTATAAAAACCCAAACAAAAAACTCCCCAACTATAACGGAAATCCGAAATAAATTAATAAAGAATAGCAGTAAAATACAAATTACATGGATAACCAGAGCACGGAAGAATAAAAGGGAACGAAATAGCAGCAGACAAAGAGGCAAAACAAATATTAATCCGGCCAACAACGCTACTTATCCCAAAATCATACACAATGGCAAAGAAACAGATCCATGAATACACCAAAACCCAAAGACAACAAATATGGAACGCCTCTAACTCTATCAGAAAAAAACATTCTATCCAGATATAAAACTAATCTGCTAAACACAGAAAGCAGAGAAAGTGGGATAAAAATCTCCAGAATAAGGATGGTACACTTACAATAACTATACACTTACAACAACTAGAGAAAATCCAGTTATTTTTTTATTAAATATATTAGAAATAATCACAATTTAATGTAACAGATTCTCTTAAAAAAATTTTTCCGTTAAAGATAATTTAAAACTTTTTAACGGTAAATTTTAATAAGATTTCGAGTAACCGATTTGTAATTAAAAATACAGAGTAGATACATAGTTATGTAAATAAAAAATATTAGTAATTTATTACTCATGTGCCTCCAAATTGTCCCCAAATTAAAGTTTGAAGTATATAGAACTCTTCCTATTTGATGGGTACAAAAAACAATTTAGCATAGTTCAATAGTTCACGATTTAAGTAAAATTAAAAACGTGGCGTGCCGAATTGAGTTTAAATAACATATTTTAATGAGTATCCTATTCATTAGTTGACTACTAGAAGACAGCGACTTAAAGAATGCCAAAAGACAATAATTTCAAATTAAAAAGTGTAGCCTTTCCAAGAGATCTAAAAGCTGGTTTTCATGAGAAAAAATTATCCACAAAAATGTTAGAGCATAGACAGAAGATACAAAAATTACATGTGTGTAAAAGAGAAAACTCTATAAAAATATTGTCCAACGATTTTTAATCTTGCTGAATATCGTCCATAAATTAGCTGAATATCGTCTATATCCACGAAATTTGTCATGAAAACCAGCCTTAAAAATTTTATCAGGTCAAAAAAATATGTGATAATAATATTAACGCACATAAATTGCAAATGCAACTGAACTGACAACATGGTGTAAACTCTAGCTTTGAAATAATTTTCAACAATTACTGTTGACAAGTGTAAACGGGGCCAATTGAAATACTGTTATTAATTACTCTTTAAAAAAAATCGCTTAACCGTAAACGAACCGCTTTTAGGAACCGAAAACGAATCGTTTCTATACCTCTTAATTGTGTGAAACGATATTAATTATAGCTTGTTCGGTTATTTTTTTTTCTTTTAGTTGTAATTTTTTATACCTATACACAATAAAATAGATGTCATATCATCATATGAAGTAGCTACACAGAACCAGAACTGTACACAACAAAAGAGAGGAAAAGAAATAACAGTTAAGTAAAATTTTTAAATTTTAATATGTAATAATTTTGTTTAGTTATAATCATTTTTACCTGTATATAGATAGTTACACAAAAAAAAATAGACGCCATCATTCCTAAAAAAGCTGCACAACAAAATAGGAGTGATTTTTAATAACAGAACAGTTATGTATATAATACGTAATTGAACTGCTTTGGCGGTACGTAATCGTACCGCTTAAACGAACTCTTGGCGTTACGTTTTTTATTTGCTTAAATTTCATATGACAACAGTAACGTTTACGAACCGTAAGCGAAATGTAAAAGCGGTTCTTAAGCGAATTTTACTATGAAGAAATGACTTCGCCAATGGTTCATTTTTCTTGAAGAGTATTATGTTTTTTACGTCAATGACAGAACATAGTTGAAAATAGTAATAATAAAAAAATATTAAATTTTATTAGTGTCTTAATATTAATATGCATATTACTAGAATGATTTACTTTTTCCTGTCCCTTTTTTCAACCACGCATCTGAAACTTATGTGCTTATTACGAGTCCTACTTTTTCTGTCACATCCGACTGAATTAAAGGTAATTGCACTAATTATTATTACAACAGCCATAAACATTAAACTAAACTACACTTACTTTTTTTTTGTCTGTCGGATTAGACTAGTTGCATCAAAGTTAGTTTTAGAAGGATGACTGAAAAATTAAAGTGAATGACTCTCGTAAAATATTTATTATAAAAATTACCAGAAAATAAGGAATTTGGAAAATTAAAATAAAAGTGCATTTTTTCAGTTAAACTAGATTACCAAAAATAATATAGAAAAACACAATAGGTACATATGAGTTAAGTCATAGCTAACAATTATTGTTAAATTATTGTTAGCTATGGTTAATTGTACACATACCAAATGTTAATAATACACATATATCAGCAGCTCTGTGTGAAATAATTTAATATTTTGAGATTACTAATATAATTCAGCAATTTTAAATCTAAAACTCAATCTCTAGTCAGCAATTTTAAATCTAAAAGTAAACATCATTTTGTATTCGTATATTCAATATAATGGAGGAATTAACTAAATACTTGGGTTAAAATTTTTAGGGCAATATTTTTTAAGAGAATTTTATTATTTAATTTAATGTATATAGTAAAATTATACAACAGATTTGTGTAAAATTCGAATTTGATCAATGTCCATTATGAACGCTAGAACCAGTCTGAAACATTAATAAATTAGAGACATTATATATGTACATATACATATAAAAAAAAGAATAAAACAAAATTTAATTTATATTTATAGCAGCTCAAAACATTTTATTATTATTCTAAAAATGCATAGTATTTTATTTTAATTTTTTAAATTTGTATTTCTTTTTTTTTTATTTATTTGTTTTTTTTTATTTTTTATTTATTTATATTTTTTTATTTAATATATTTCTTTGATTTCCTTTGAATTTGTTAATTTATTTTATTTAAAAAAAATTTTTTTTTTTTTCTTTTTATAATAGTTTTACAGACAAGAAAGTAAATAGAATGAAATAAATAATAGTTTTTGTTTTTATTTTTTATATATAGAAATTATAAATTATTAATTATATTAATTTTTTTTGTTCTTTTTTAGTTGAATTTATCAATAACATAATTAATTATGTAATGTATTTATGTATGTCTACTATTTGTTCAAATAGTGGTTTTAGAATATCTATAAATCGAGTTTTTTTTTTTATAAATAGCAAAAAGTGCTGCCTTTTTTTTTTTTTTTTTGTAGTGAAAAATTTTATTCTAAATTAAAATATTTTTGTTATATGTAATTTCGTTTTTTTTTTTTTTTTTTGTTTATTGATATTTTAATTTTATTAATATTGAATTTGTAACTATGAATGTATTTTTACTAAATATGTATGTAAATTTATGTGCTTTGAATGTAAATATGTTTTTCTATAGTTTTGCGGTTCTTTCTTATTAAGTAGTGATGTTATTTATTTATTTTTCTTTTTTAAATTATAAAATCTATTTGTATTTTCTAGAAATTAAAAATTGATTATAAATTAACTGTCCAGAAAAAAAAATTTTTTTTTTTTTATAAAAATAAATATTATAATATATAACATATTAAAAAAAAAAGAAGGATATAATATCCATAAATAAAATAAAATACAGAATAGATTAATTATTTAGAAAAAGGTAAATTGAAACTTCAATAAAAAAAATTAATTTTGATTTATTATTAAAAATTGATTTTGATTTTTGGTATGATTTTTAAATCACACGACACTCAAATCTTAAAAATTCTTAAATTAAAAACAAAAAAAAAAAATTTTACTATGTTCACATGAGCAAAATTTTTTTTAGTTACAAATCATAGTTTAATATCTACTTTGGAAATATTTAATTTCTCGAATATATATATATGTAATAAAAAAGCTTTAAATCAAAGAAACAATTTGTTTTTTTTTTTTAATTTTATTATTTTTAATATTTTAATTCTTTAAAAAAACAATTGAACATGTCATTTCATTACATTATGTTCAATATGTCATTTTATATAATTAACTCAAATATAATTTTATTAACCAATTAAACGTCATTAATATCTGCATAATATCTACACTTTCCTATTAACTTTAATAGATATGTTTACGGAGGGAAAGAAATTCAATATCTATTTATTACAGAAATATTAATTATTTTTGAAAATAAAAATAAGATGATTTTTTGTATGTGCATTATTATGTCTAAGTTATAATGATCAAATAGATTAATATTCCATAGAATCGAACAGAATAGATAACAGCATACAATTAAATGTGTCAAACATTTCACGACAACTTAAATTCTGACTAACCGTGCTTAAAGCAACTTAATACTCTTAATAATTACTCTAGGCCTTTTTTATTTACTTTACATTAAAACTTAAATTAACTTAACGTAAACTATCCGGTTTCAGTTATTTGACACTCACAATTTTGACAGCAAAAAATATTAATTTCATGTTTAAAATTAAAAAATAAACAAAGAAAATTTATTTGTTATAGTTTATGTTATGTTAAAATTTATTAATTATGCTTCAATCATAACTAAAATTAAATATTATTTTACTTAATTACTTAAGTTTGGTACAAATTAAGTTGTACATGCTAAAGTTGAACGAAAAGAAAACTCAAATTAAGCTGATACTCTTGGGGAGTAGCAAACACATATGCAATCACATAAGAGCGTAAAAAATTTTCACATTTACTTAAATTTCACTTTAAGTATGGTTAGTCAGACTGTTAAAACAGAAATTCTAATGAATGCTTTTTCTTTTTGTACTTTTTTATTCTAATTTTTCATTTGTCAAAATTGTAGATTATTTGGAATACTTCGAATACATTTTTAATAGGTTTATAATTTTGTTTATTTTATTAGTTGTGGCTTATTAAGCTTCTAAAATCTAGAACAGAAAAGTACAATCTCATTTTCGCACAAACTAGTGAACACAAATCAGAACATTTTCTGACAAAAAGAATACTGTTCTAATACTAATAAACGATAAAATGTGTACTTTTCTGTTTTAGGTCTTTCTAGAATAACTTAATTTTAAATATATACACACCTATTACGATTTACGACAGGACAGACAAAACAAAAAATAAATTTCAATACTTCTCTATATATGAATAAATTGTAAATAAAAAAATAAGAAAGGAATTAATATTCATATTCTCGATATTAGAACTTATATATTTTTTTTTAATCTTAAAAATCTATAAAAAATATGATTTGAAAAAGAACCAAATTTAACTCAAAATGTTTTTTTTTTTTTGGTTTGTTAAAGGATTTTAAAATTAAAAAATAATCTATTCTGTATTTTACAACTAAAAGGATATTGTTTTTTTTTTTTTTTTTTTTTTTTTTTTTGTGAAAGAATTTAAGAAAAAAAAAACCGAACTGACTGGTGTTTAAAGCCTGATTTAAACTATTTTTGTTGAATGATATTTTAAATTTTTTATAAATTATTTTTAATTAGGTATTTATTTTGTTCCTTTTTTGATTTTTTTTTTTTTTTTAATTGTTTTCACGATATTACATAAGTTTTAATTTATTTAAATTTTGTACTTTTTATGAATGAATTGTAAATAAATTTTTAATATAAATTTTACTAAATTTTAAAATTTTTTTTTTACTTATTATAATCATAATTAATAGGATATTCTTATAAGGAGGGTTTAAGTAGAGTTGTTTCTTTTTTTTTTTTTTTTTTTCTAAGTGAAAAATTTATTTAAAATATAATAAAAACAATTTTTGTTCATTTAAAATTTACTTTTAATAATTAAATTTTTTATAATAAAAAAAATTACAAAATATATGTTTGTTTTTTTTTTTTTTATACTTATTTATTTTAATTTTAATTTTTAATTTTTTTTTTTTTCGTTTTTATATCAAAAAAAAAAAGTTTAATCAGGCTTTTTCTAAAATTTAATATGTAAAATAGGACAAAATGAAAATTAAAAATTTATTTCTTAACCACAGATTTTATTTTTTTTATTTTTTTTTTTTATATAAATTTTGTTATAAATTTATTTTGGTTTTTTTTTTTGTTTTTTTTTATTTATTTTATATAATTTATCCTCAAGATTTACACACAATTCAATTTATTCATTCTTAATTTACAATTAATTTTTTATTTTTTCTCATTTTTTTTTTTTTTTGTTTTCTTGTTTTTTTATTTATATATCAAAAGCATTTTTTTTTTTATATTTAATGTTTTTTATAATTGTGATGAATTTTAATTTTAAGATTTCTTGATTTTTATAAATTCGAAAATGATAAAATCTGGAAAAAAAAAAAAAAAAAAAGGTAGAAATATTATAATCCAAAATAAAATACACTGATTGGCTACTATTTACTTCGATTATCAAATTGTATTTAATTGTCAATGTTTTTCTTTGAAAAAAAAAAAAAAGGATTGCAATTGAAATGAAATAGAATAAATGTTCTGTAATAAAATTTCTTTTATTTATCAGATTTTAAAGTTTTCGAATATTTTTTTTTGAAAATTTAAAAGTTTTTCTTTCTTATAAATTTCCATACAAAATAAGAATAACAAATGATTTTTGCTTTGTAACATTATAATAATTTACAATTTGAAAAGAAAAAAATAAAAAAAAAAATAATAATAATGCTAGCTTCTAGTTTTAACTTTTTGTTTTTTTTTTTTTTTAAAGCTTACTTATATCAAAGAACATATATATATATATATTATGTTACATGTTCTTTACTTATATCCTTACCATAAATTCTGCACATATTTTTAATAATGCAAAATTTTTATTAAATATCATTAAATATCAATTAAATTTTCTTTATTTATATATATATATATATATAAAAAAAAAAAAAAAAAGCTCGCACTACAATAAATACTCAATTTTTATTTCAAATTTTTCAAATATTTGTTTTTTTTGTTTTTTTTTTTTCTTTTTAATTAACAATTTATAATATAATTTAACATTCTAAAAAGAAGAAGTTCTATTTTTCTTAGTAACCCAAATCTTAATTAAGGAAATACATATTTAATTCATGGTATAATTGATTTTATTTTTGAATATACATATATATATATATATATATAATTAGAAAAGGTTTATTATAATTTTGTTTTTTTTGTATAATAGTGTAAGTAATTTTACTATGTATAATTTTTTATAAACTATTTTTAATTTGTGAACATTTTATACAAAACAACTTTTTACAAAGATATTTTTTTTAAATATTTTTATATTGCAAAATTCAATTTTAGAATGTTAAATTTAAATTGTATAGTTAAAAAAAAAAATAGGATGTGAATTATGTACTATATGTAATTTTTAAAAATTAAAATAATACATTCATAATATTCAAAAGAGGGGTAAAAACAAAAAAAAAAAAAAAAATAAATAAATAAATAAAAAAAGAAAGTTTTTTTTTTAAATAGTACTAACATATTCGGCTTCATATGTTAAAATAAACTGGATTCAGTTAAAAATAAACTGGGCTTAATGTAAAAAGAAATTAAAATTATTTATTTTTTTTTTATTTCATAAATTTATATTAGTAGCGACTGAAATAATTAATAATAAATAATTATAATTGTGTAATAATTAATAATAATTAATAAAATAACAAAATTTCGAATCAAATGTTTCATACTTTAAGATATTATTTATATAATATTACTTTATTTATTCAGATATATAATTAAATCATAATTACAGTCGTATTTTATTTAAGAATAAAAAAATTAACTTGTGTATAAATTATATGTAAAATTATATTATTAATTTTTAATTACATATAGCACATCATATTGAAAAATTTCAAATCCTAAAAAAAAAAAATTTATTTTTTTTGTAAAATCCTATCAAATTTCATATCCTATTCTTTGATTTAAACAATTGGTTTTTAGTAAAAAATATTTTGTTTTTTTTTTTTCTTTTTTTCTTCGTTTAAATCAATTATTATTTTTCAGCTATCACTTTATTCTTTTCTTTTTTTTTTTTTTAAATATTTATTTGTTATATTTTTTTTTATTTTTAAAATACCTAAAGATGCAAAAAAAAAAAACAAAAAAAAATCAAATAAAATAAAATAAAATTTTAAAAAATTAAAAGAAAAACAAAATATTTAAAAAAATATATTGAATATATATTTGAATAATTTACACATTTTAACCATACGTTTTTTTTTTTTAACACTTTTTTAATTACAAGTCTAAAACTTAAAAAATAATTTTTTTTTTTTTGTTTAATTTTCATTTGGTAGACCATAAGATATTTTGTTATTTTGTTTTATTATTTCGTCAATAAAATAAAAAAAAAAAAAAAAATTAAATTAAATAAATTTTAAATTATAAGACAATTAATAAAAATATAAATAAAATATTTTTTTTTTTTTTTTCTAAAATTTAAAAATAAAATTAAAAAAGAACATGTAAATTTTAAATTTTGCAAATTTTTTAATTATTTCTTATTTTGAAAATTCAGATTTTTGTAGCTTTTAATATGTATGTATTTAGCTTTTAAATTTGTGTTATTTTTTAGTTCAGTTTTTTTTTTTATAATTATTGTTTTATAAATTCTAAAGTTTCGTAAAATTTTAGGCTGAATAAATAATCATTATCATCATTATTAAATCAATTTAAACTATTGTTTTTTAATTTGAATTTTTCCTTATTTAAATTGCTTTTCCAATTTCTTTTAGTTATTTTTTCTTTAATGTTTTTTTCTTTTTGTTTTTTTATTTTTTTTATATTTTTTTTTTTAGTGAAATTTTTTTTTATAAATAAAATTCTGTTCTATTTCATAATATTATATTGGTGTGATCATCTTGAATATAGATTTTGTAATAATTATAATATTAAGATAATTTTAAAATAATCTTGCTCGTCTTTTGATTTCATTACGACGCCATTGTGGTAAACGATAAAATTCTGATCTTGTAAATTGTAATACATGTTCAAATTCAACATCAGATAAATGTCGCTAAATTAAAAAAAAGAAAAATTAAATAAAATAAATAAAGACAATATAATTAAAACAATTGAAAATCAAATATTTAAAATTGAAATGCCAATTTGTCTAATATGGTTTTGACAAAAACGACATTTTGTAACTTCCCATTTGACATATTTGACCATTGTTTAGTTATTTATTTACAAAGTGAAAAAAAAATTTATAATGCAGGTACTTAAATTAACAACTCTTTCAATATTGAAAAATCTCGAAAATGGTAAAAGATTCGATAAAAATTGGAATAACTTAAACTATAGCTGTTAAATTTAAAAATGTACACAAAAATTTGATCATTAAAAATAGTGATTTTTATTCAAGAGGTAATCTCTAAAAATTCAAGAAGTATTCTCGAAAATAAAAATTTCTTTAACTTAAAATCACAACGGTAATACTGCAACAAAAAATTACGGATTCTTTTTAGATATTTTTATGAAAGCTGATAGTCTTACCTATCTAAAAAATCTTATATAAAATATCTCTAAATATAAACTTCCTTGCCTAAATAATTTTTTAATTGTTTCAATCTATTCTATCAACTTCTTTCTTCGTAATCTTCGACAGTCAGACACCTTGTATATATATAATTTTATTTTGATGATTTTTTTTTTTTTTTTTGAGATTTTATTATTAAAAATCAACATTTATTTTTTTTTTATTAATAAATTAAATTATAAAATAAATATAATATAAAATGTGGTAATTACTTGATTTTCAGTAACATGTGAAAATATGTGAGTGACCTGATAAACTCATAAGTACATAAGTTTAAAATGAAATAAATATAAATTTTGACCAGTTTGATGAAGATATTGTCACTTTAATTACCAGTATGCTTAAAAATCACACATACATACGTTTAGGTTTAGAAAACTTGTTTAAATCAAAAGAATTTCATTATTTTTAACTCTGATATTTCATTATTTATTTTGTATTTCAAATGTATTCCAAAATTAAAAAAAAAAAAAGTTAATAAAATTTAAAAAAAAAATATCTTACCTCTAAATTGCAGCGATCAACATCAGATGGTAATCGATAATTTGTAATAATAAGCAAATGATAAGGATATATTTTAGCTGGTTCATGCACAAGCATTGAATGTGCCATATTTGGTAAACTTCTTCGAATTAAGCCAGTTTGTGGATAATGATAAGATAATACACCAGAATACGTGCTTGATGCTGGTAATTCACCTCCCATCTAAAATATTTAAAAAAAAAAATAATTACAAACATTTTTTTGTTCTTTTTCAAAATAATTAAAAATAAAGAATTTTGTTTTTTGTTTTTTAATTTATAAATTTGAAAAAAAAAAAAAAATTTTTAACTTACCAACGCTCGTCTATCACCTTCTGTTATTGAATCTACTGAAGCTGCTTAAAATAAAGTTTAAGTTTTTAATATATAATAAAATAAAATAAAAACTATGTTTAATAAAAAATTAAATTAAAATTAAAAACAAACCTCCATCAGATTTTCCACAACTGAAATCAGTACTATGAGTTTTATCAACTAGCCCGCCATATGAAAAATCCTATAATTATTTATTTAAACATTCTAATTAGTTTCTTTTTTTTTAAATATTTTTCATTTTATAATGAATGAAAAATGAACATGCTTTTTAAAAAAAAAAAAAACGATTTAATTTTAAAATAAAAAAGTAATGATATATGTATATCCAAGTTCAACCCAATATCACAATAAATTCATAAATTTTTGTTTTTGAAGAAAATCTATAGTTTAAATACTAAAAATGATTAAAAAATTTAAACGTGACTTAATTATAATTTACGGTAGTTAAATTAAAATTATTACTATACGTAGTACGTTGATTTAGAATCAAATTGTTTCATCATAATTTATTTTATAAATTCCTTTAAATTTAATTTGTAATTATTGGATTGAATTAGATATAATTTGAATAAAACTTAAATCAATATGAATGTGCTATTTTAAATGAAATATTACGAAAGTGTTATTGAATCTGTAAGCTCAAGCAAAATGCATAGGAAAAAAAAAAATAGTATTGAAATTTAAAACATTTAAAAGTGAAAATATAATTAAATAAAAAAAAATAAATGAAAATAAATTATTAAAAAAGTTATATAATGCAATGAAATATACAAAGTAAAAAAAAAAAATTCAACATCAACATAATAAACATTTATAAATCATATTATACATAATTTATTTTATATACATACATATTATGTTTAATCGATAATTGAAATTAAATTAAATAGATTACAATTAAAACTTCAAAATCAATTGAATTTAATTTCAATTATATTGATTATAGTTTTAATGATATAGTATAAGTTTGATTATAGATTATATGATTCATGTAATATTAATATAAAACAAAAAGGAAAAGAAAAAAGCAAATAAGTTTGTTAAGATGCAAAGTCATATTATAAACATCCACACAACAAACATAAAATTTAGTTATAATTTAGTAATTTTTAAAATTTTACATTCATATAAATTAAAATGATAAGAGTATTTTATGTTATTAATTATTTTTTATGATACACGAATTACGATGTTGCATGTCAACGCGAAACATTTTTCTTTCTCATATTCTCAAAGTAAAAAAAAAAAGAAGTTAGGATGAAAAATAATAATTAAAAACGGTGAATGAAGACAGCAAATTTTGATGCAATATCATGTGTTGACCTATACATATTAGTAATTTAAAAGGAAGACAAAAAAAGGGAAAATTAAATCTTTTATCCAAATCAATAAATCATAAAATGTAAATGCAAAAAACTTCATTTGATATGAAAAATAGAAGAATAATCCGACTGGACTGTGTGTCCGTTTCTTACTGTACTAGATTTACGAATTACGCTATCCGTATTTCCATATGGTTCTTCTCAAAAAAGTTCTTCTCGAATCTAATTTATATTTAAATTTCATTCACTTTATAAACTAATTTTATGATTGGGATTATATTCTTCTTTTCTGAATCACAAATACAAAGAAAAAATAAAATAAAATTTTTTATGAGGGTATGAAAAATTTTGTGCATCTACACAAAAAAAAGAATAACAAAAATAAAATATTTTACTGCTTTAATTTTATATACATTTCTCTTTAAAATTTATTTTGAAATACACAACATATAAAAAAAAATGAATCTACTTCGTAAAAAAAAAATAAACAGCAGTTAAAAAAATTCGAATCAAGAAAAACCGTATGGAATTAGTCTACAACAGATAAAGTCGTTTCGAAATGACGAAGTAGAGTTTAATAAACTACAGGGACGTTACAACACAAGTAACGTTTAAAAATTGTGAATGAAGTTAACGATGTTAACTTTTTTAATCCTAGAGTAGAGTAAACGACTGTTACAAATGTAAAAGTCTTTTGAAGTGTTGTTATTGTTTTCTATTTAAAATTTTAATTTTATAAGCCTACATATCGCAATAATTGTAAACAAAATTTCGTTAAATTTTAATTAAAATACTGCTTAAAATTTAAATTTTTATTAAAAGCTTTATTGTTTGTTTGAAATTAATTTATAAATTTCCCCATCTGATTTTGACAGTTCAAATTCATATTAAAATTTACTCTAATTGTTTCGAAATGACAGAGCAAAGTTAACTCTACATGTGGAGTGTTCTACTATTGTAGTAGTTAATTATATAAACGAATAAACCACTTACGTTAACTTAAATGTCCATTTCGAAACGACTTTATCTATCACAGAGTAAATCTAACACCCTGGGCGAAACGAAATGTACTCCTGATGTTTCTGTGTATAGTATTTGAAATTTTCTATAATAAACTAATTTAAAGAATGACTTAAAATTAGAATAAGCTGGGGAGAGATGTGTAAATAATAAGGAAAGATACATGCAATGAATATTAACGTAAAAATAAGGAAACATACATGCAATGAATGTTAACGTAAGGAAACTAAACGAATCCTAAAACTTTAATTTTAAATTAATATGATTAGAATTATTTAATCATAGAATCCTTTACAATGAGAAATCAATGAAAACAATAATAATATCGTATATTCAAAATCAAATCCAAAATGGTTAATTGAATCATTTTGGTTAATTGAAACTCTGTTTAAACAATGGTAGCTAAGAATTTTGTTGTAGAAAATTTTAATGAAAATTTAAGTTTTATTATTTAAAATTATAACAATATAAAAAAAACGGCTTTCTAAAATATTCAATAAAATGTTCTGCATAAAAATCATACAAAAACATCAAACTTAAACATTTTAAAATAAAAATTCCATAAAGATAGTTATTCTTTATTTTTATTCACGTTTTATGAATTATTATCAAACTAAAAATGAATAGATCCAATATAAAGGTTACGGCCATTCTAATATTTTTCTTAAAAGTATTAATTAATATTCTTTTTTGAAAATTTCTATTAGCGATATACTCTTTTATTTTTTTTTTTTTTTTATGAAATGAAAATAGAAATTTTTATGAAATTTAAAATTTAAAAACAAATTATTTAGAAATAATAAAACATATATATTTTATAATTAAAAATTTTTGATCATTCTCTAACTAAAAAGAAAACAAAAATAAATCCAATGTAAAAAAAAGAAAACAAATAATTGAAAAATTAATATAAAAAATATAATGGCACAACCCTTTTTTTTTTGTATAAATAAATAAATAAATTGAAAATAAAAATTTAAAATCTAATAATAAATATAAAAAACAGTTAAAAAATATGAAAAGAAATTTTGCGAAGAAAAATTTTTTTTTTTTTTTAAGTATTTCCCAAAGATTAAAAATTTTATACATAATAAACTTCACATAACCATATTATGGTAATGTTGAAGTCCGTCGAAATGTTTCGATGAACAAAAATTTCACATATGGTATGCTGAAATCAGAATTTTATTCACGGGTGCAAAATGGCATTTTTATTTTGAAATTTTTCTTTTTTTGTGTATGCTGCAGTCCGTCGAAATGGAAAATGAATGAAAATGAATGAAATTCTTTTCGACATAATTAATCATTCAAGAAAGCAAAGAGTTAAGAAGGAAGTGTTATTTAGTGCAAAATAATTTTTATATTTTAAAAGAAAAAAAAATGAAAAGATAATTCGAACGATTTCGAATTTCTTCATTCGAACAATTTTTTTAGCGGATTTCAGCATAATCATATTAATTACAAAATAGATATGTAAATTTTATCGTTTTTCAAACGGAATTCAAAGATACGGAATACACTAAGTTTGATAGTTAAAATCCATATTAAAATTACATATTTTTTACTTGAATGTTATTAAAAAAGGATTTACTTGATATGATTAGTATTTTAGTTATAACTTATAATATCAAAAAGAACATTGTAATTAACTAATTACATATGTTTGAAATTTTTGTTTTTGGCCAGAAATAATTTACCAACTTTAATTTGTGAAGGTGCAATCAGTAATCTTTTGTAACAACTTAATATATGATTTGTGTTTAATATTTACAAAAAATATAAATATTTAACAAAATAATTTTCAATGTATTTTTATTTATTTGTTTAGAAAAAGTGCATAAATAGATGACATAAGTTTACCACTGTAAGAATTTCTTTAGGAAATACCGTAGTTTAAAAAACAAAAAAAAAAGAACAAAAAAACACATCGACATTTATTTAAAAGCTTACGGTAGCAGTAGGTTGTGCAACAGAACCAGTAGTTGTAGCAGAACTGAAAGTATGCGAGCGAGGAGCCAAAGTGTATCCAGGTTTAGGAACATGACGTCGCGAACTCACCACTTTTGATAATTTTAAGAGAACATTTTCATTGGTTCACATCAAAATTATTTATTTTGTTTCGTATTTGTTGTTGTTTTAAATAGTTTCGTATTTGTTGTTGTTTTAAATAGTTTATTTTAAAAATATACAAATTATTTTTTTTTTTTTTACATTTTTAAGTATTTAATAATTTGAATCCACGTCCAATATTTGTAAATAAATGATATTTTGATAAAAACATCATTGTTATGTTTTTTTTAATTATTAAGGACATTTTTAATTAAAATTATGTAAAAATTGGTTTTTAAAGCAGCGTTAAAAATAGAAAAAAATTTATTTCTTATAAATATTAAGCCATTTTAGTAATTTTGTTAAGATAAAATTTATTTGTAATTTATCTAATAATAATTGAAAATAAAAAAAATTAGATTAAGATTTTCTTTTTAAAAATGAATTAAGTAAAATTTATGTTCTATCTTCAAATAACAATCAGTTGTAAAAGTTTTGAATTTTATATTATCCTCAGTTAAAACGATAATAATGTTTTTAGAATGTTGTAGTTGTTAAGTTCTTTCCAATAAAATCTCATCATTTGGAATAAAAAATTAATAAAAGCTTTAACGTCAAATATAGGAAATTTTTGATCGCTATTTGATGATAAAAAACTTCCCATAATTATTTTTTACGAAAATAAATATTTTTTTTTTAATGTAAATATGCTTTTACTTAATATGTACTAAATATATATTTTAAGTTAAAGAAAATCTTACTAATTTAATTAATAAAAAAAAACAAATAAATTAAATTAAAATTTTTTTATTAATACTGAAATTTATTGATTTTGTCGCATTAATGAAACTTCTTATGTTAGAGTTGGCAATTATTTGACTATAGTCTTCCAAAGACATACCACATATAAAATTAGTTATTTAATGAAAAAAAAAGCAACTATATATATATACACATATATATGTATATGTATCAATAAACATATTTTTGTTATTAAAAGGTTATTAAAGAAAATACAGAAAATGTAACCCACTTTTATTTTTTATTATAAAATATTTTATTAAAGATCTAAATGTGAAAAGAGCAGTGTGTTAATAAAAAAAAAATTTTTTGCTCTAATGAATTTTTAATTTTATATAATGATTTTTTTTTTTTTTCTTTTTTTATTGTATTTGTTTTTAATTAATTTACACTTACTGAACTATAACCATTTCTAATTGAAGGCGGTAATGTGGAAGTTTTAAAGCCATATCCTGGTTTTGGTGGCGATCGATAGGAATGTATTGCTATTTTTATACAATTTTTGAAAAAAATAGTTTTTATAAAATTCATTTGTTTATATAAATTTTTATCTTTTTGCTTTCTATTTTGTTAAAAATTTTTATTCACATTAAATTTGTTTAATTTTTAAGTTAATTAAAAATAATTTATACTTTATCGTTATCAACGTTAGAGTTTCATTTTTGCAGCAAATACTTGTTTATTTTAATTTTGATTTTAAATAAAAAAAATAAATACTTATAATAAGGCAGAAAATAATTTAAAAAATTAAGTTTAATTAAAAAAAAAAATATGAAGAAAAAAAACAAAAACACTCTTTTTATTTTAATAATATCAAGCATTAAAATTGATAAAACAATTTTTGAATATTTTTTATTATGCGTGTAAAAAATTTTTTACCACGTTAAAGTTAATATTGAGTTCTATAAACTGACTAATAATATCTACATATTTTTTAACATTTATTACATTAATTATGAATTTAAAAATCATTTATTTTTTATTTTAAATTTTTGATTATTTTATTCTTCATATTTTCTTTAAAATAACCATCAAAATAATAAACTTGATATTAAATTTGATTTATTGATTTAAAAAAATTAAAAGCCAATTGTTAATTATAGGCATACCATTATAACTGGGTGCATTACCAAGTGATTTTCCAACAGATCCTCTATAGCTTGTTGATCTGTCAAATATTTCATCATCATAAAATGGTTTTTGATGGTCAGCATTTCTTGATGGCGATGCTCCCACAGGTGATTCATATCTAAAAAATCAATTTTAATGTTTTGAATTATTTAAAAATATAATTCAAATAATAAGAAATGCATATATAATATATACCGTAATTTATATACTGGTTCTTTTGATGCTGATGGCGTTCGTGATGCATTTCTTGGATCCAAATTTTGTTGTTTCCATTTTCTATATCTAACAGCTTCTTTAAGATCTCTTGCTATAACAGAACCCATATTTGAATTTAATTTCTCTAATTCTTCAGCTTCTTTCTTTAAACGTCTAAAATTGTAACACAATTATTTTTAATAATTCAAATAAGTCAATATAAATTTGTCATAATAAAAAATTACTCTGTTTCTGGTTCTTCATTTTCATCATTATCTACCTCATCTTCATCTGAATTTGGAACACCTCTATAAGTATCTGAATATCTACGTCTACGTTCCGGATCTGTATACGGATAAGGTGGCGCCGGAAAATCATCACGTTCGATTTTGGATTTTTCACCAGGTGGTGGTTTTTTAGCAGCTGGATAATGTGATAGTTCTATTGGTTCTTCATTATTCATATGTGGGCTTTTTGGTCGTGGTGTTTCTGAACGTATTGTATCAACTAAAACTTTCATAGCACTACGTGAATGTGGTCTAGATGATGGCCGACTACTTGATGAACTTCCAAAATTTGAAGGTCTATGAAAGTGAGGTGAAACAGGAGCTTTATCATATGGATCAATTGGACGACGCAAATAATGTGGTTCATCTGTTAAATAGCTATATGTATATATACGTGAAATATCTTCATAACCATGACGTCCATATTCACGTAAAATAAGTCCGGGACTTACAGTGCGATACTAAAATTTTATAATTAAAAAATTTAAATTAAATATTTGATGTATTGTAAGTCGGTCAAAAGTTTATTTTAAATATGTACATATATATATATTTTTTTCTTTGCTATTGTTTTTGTTCGTGTCGTTGTTTGTTATTTTTGTGCTTGTTATTAAGTAATAGTTGTGCCTTTAATTCTTTTAAATGTCAATAGCAAACACTCAAAGCAAAAAAATATTGTGATATTTTTGCAGTTTAAATGAAAATAAAAATTAATTGCTAAAAAATGTGAAATAAACAAAAATGAATAAAAAATTAAAATTACAAACCTTTCGGCTAGAATAAATTGAACCATTAACGCTTGGTGTTCTCGAACGTAAAAACTGTAAAAATGCAAGCCAAAATAATGTTAAAATTAAAAAAAAAAGGAAAGCAACATGCAAAACTAAAAAGAAAAATTTAATAAAAATTAAAAAAAAAAAACAAAAGCCCAGAAAATTAACGCATAGAGTCAGTTTACATTTGCTTGTTTTTTTAAATCGTGAATTTTCAAAATATTTTTTTTTTTTTTGAAATGATATTAAAAAGTTTTATTTTAATTACCATTTCACTAATCGCACTTGAACTAACATGATCACATTCACCATCGGTAAAATTTCCATTTTGCCCAACAGGCATTGGACCACCATTTAAAATAGCACCTGATTCAGATGGTCCAGGTCCACAACGTGGATGCCAAATAGCACTACCTTGCAAATACATTTCTTCACCATCACCAAATGGATCACCACATTTGGTACATCTAGCACATGTTGGATGGAAATGATGGTTATCGCCTGCCTGCAGGACTTTACCACTAATATATCGATTACAATAAGCACATTTAACTCCAAATGATTTTTGGTAACATTTTTCACAATATGGTACACTATCTTTACCCATATATTCCCCATTTAATACAGCACTACATGATTTACATCGGAAGCACCATATATGCCATTGACGATCTAATGCAATTAATGCTTGTCCTTCTTTTAACAATTCACCACAACCAGCACATTCGTTTGGATCGTAATCTTTTTGTAAACTAGCACGATCTGATATAACACCAGATTGATTTTGTTGGTGGGCAGTAGCACGTGTTGGACTCATTGATGATACTTCACGTTTAATTTTTTCTTGTTCCTGTGATGGTTGATGTTGTAAAGGTGCTTGTTGTTTTAATTGAATTTGATTATGAATCTCGGGTTGTGTTTCTATTTTATTAGATAATAAGGATTTGGCAGGTGATGCTGTTGTTGAAGATTGTCCAACACAATTCTCACACAGAACATCTTTTCCAATATTTGTAACCTAAAAAAAAAAAAACAAAAATATAAATATAAATAAAAGATTAAAAAAATAAATTTTAAAATTATACTTACTTTACTTCCCGATTTAAATGGATTTTTACATTTTGTACATGTAAAACATTTTTGATGATAGGTTTTACCCATTGTTGATACAACTTCACCTTCTACATAATTATTACAGGCAGTACATTTAGTACCATAAAGTTTTTGATAATCTGGTATACAATAATATGATGAATCTTTGGTAAAGAATCCACCAGTTGCCAATGATTTTTTACATTTACAACATTGAAAACAACTCTTATGAAAATGTTTATCGGCAACACGTAATACTTCACCTGTGCATTTTTTTTGGCATTTAGCACAATAGACTTTATTTTTACCTAAAAATTATACAAAAAAAAAAAATTTATAAATATTTAAAATAATCTTTTTCTAAAGTGAATCAAAAAAAAAAATAGAATTTTTTAAAAATTTTATGGACAAGCATTTTAAATTTTATTTAAATACATATAAATGGAATTCACGTTTCTTCAATTTTTCTCATGCATCATTTTTCTCATCTCATTCTCATCAATGTACATAAATGTCATATACATATACATAAACAATTTTTGTTGATTTTGATATTTACAAGATCTTTTTAAGGAATAAAATGATTAAAACTGTACTAACACAGCATTTTCTACGATTTTCTCATAAATCATAAAGGACGGGAAGTATATTTTGGAAAATAAAATTTTACATAATACATAAGTACTTAGACTTCCCAGTTCTAAATGTTATTCTTTACAAAATTATTAGGTTAAAAAGATTTACAATGAATGATAATCCAATTAATAATTAATTATTTTATAAATATTTAGAAATCAATAGATAGACATTGAAAATATTTAACTTATATACTAAAATTTGAATCAAAATTTTAAATTTTTAAATTAAATAAATTTTTTTTTAGTTTTTTAAAATCTTAAATTAAAAAAATTTTATACATAAGACAATACATAATTAATACATACATAATACTTAATACATATTAAGATTTTGTTATTTTTATTATTACGAGTCATCATAACTTGTTAATTTATGAGTATAAGAAGAAAATACTGAGTAACCAAATGTTCTAATTAGTAGAAAACATTTATTACAAATAAAGAATAATGATATGAAAAAAAAAAAAAAAAAAAACTGTCAAAAAAACTAATCATATATGAAAACAATATGAAATTGATGATAATTATTATCACATTACCTTAAAAATATATCAATTTGGTTATAATTTAAAACATACGAGTATACGTATAGGTATGATATTATTATTATTTAATAATATTGAAATAAATAAATAAGTAATTTAATTAGTTCTGTTTGTTAAATTTATTGGAACAAATGATGATTGCCTCATCTTTTTGTCTTTGATTTGATTTTTCTTAATAATAATTTATGTTATAGATTTTATACCATTTTATACATATATTTTAAAAATATTAATTTTATTATTTTATTAATTTAATTATAAATTTTTATCAGTATTTATATGAATACACTATACCAATATTACATTACTATTAATAATTAATATTCTCAATGAGAATTATCATAAACCGTTCTAAAAACATCAGAATACCCCGGTTTCTTACTTTAAAATTGTTTTTTTTTTTTTTTTGTAGAAAAAATTTTAAAATGTAATGTAATTAATAAACATTTATTCATTATAAATGAAATAAAAAATGTTAATAACACTGGATCAAGAATTAACGTATATCCACAATGAAATTTGATTTTGACAATAAAAATTAAGTAAAATTATTTGACACTTGAATTCATACAAAAAGCGAACAAAAGCAAGTTTTCCACAACTATGAAACGTCTGCGTTTATTGTAAATACTTTCATACAATTAATTACATACATATCAAATTTTACTTTGACAGCTGTCTGCGTATAGAAAGCGAACAAGACCGTTCATTGTAGATGCGGGATAAAGTACATATTTTAAATGTTTAATTGTTTCTCATAATGTTAATTTAATTTCTATTTCTTTAAAATATACTTAGTCATTTTCACTATTAATAATATAATGAATGAAAAAAAATATTTCTCCTGTAACAATTAGAATATGTAAGAAGAGTTGATTGACTAAACAGCATATTTGATCTGATTATAGGTACATTCTGTACTATTTAAAAACGACAAATTTTTAATAATAATTAACAGAACTCTGGGAACTTACTCACTACTATACTATACTATTTTTATTTTTTTTTTCTTTTATTTAGTTTCTTAATTTTTGGTATACTTTACTTTAGGTACATTATCCGATCTATTTCAAAGTTTATTGATGACACGCTATATGGGCCCAATTAAGCGATGGGGAGACTAAGGGCTTGAAAAAGCCCTTTGAAAACTTATTGGGGCAACTTATACAAAGACCCCTACCAAGACTTGAACGACAACTCTGTCTTACAAAGACGTGTATAGTGTTCTAAAATATTCAACGGTTTCGGTACAGAGTATTTAAGAAAAACATATTAAAAAAATTGTGGTTTTTAAATTTAAAAAAAAAATATCGATATAGCGGCACATCCTTTTCAGTTTTTCGTTGTTCAAAAAATATCGGTGCTACGACTCTCTATGTAAGTTGCCCCCATAAATTTTTGAAGTGTTTTTTAAAGCTCTTAGTGTCCCCATCGCTTAGTTTATAGGTATTGAGGTATCTCTTAGTAAAGTTTGGAAAGGATGCAACAAGGTACCTAAAGTAAAGTATGAATACCCTTAATTTTTATACAATAACTTCAATGCTTAAACATAATTTTATATCAAGTATTATAAAGTTTATAGTTATAACTCAACTTGACTATTATAGAAAAGATAAAGAGACAAAAAAAATAAATGGGAGTGGTTTAAAAACACGAATCGTAAAATATGATACAGCTCGAAAATCCCTTCACATCCAGTCCGTAAGTACTAAAAACCATAAATACAAAATACCCTTAACATACAATCCCATAAGTACTAATTTTAAAAGCTTTGTAGTTCATAAATGTATACGTAAAAATTAATTAGAGGGGATTTTAGTTGGTTACAATATCACGGTTTCAATCATTTGTTAAGCGAGAGTTTGACGACTGTAACCATTTTTTTTTTGGTTGGGGGTCGGGAAAGTATTGAAAGCTTCTGCAAAACGTAGAAGATATGTGTGGGAACTTCACCCGAATTAAAACCCGTTTCCAGTAACCTCAACTGTTGAAATTTTTGTAATTGAAAAATTTATGTAAGAAAAAATAATTAGGATTTAAAATACCGAACATCTAGAATAATGAAATTTGGAATGCAAACTTATGTACCTAACTCAAAAATAATTTCGAAATTTGCGAAAAACTTAGATACTGTTCTATACTTTATGGGAAAGAAGTTATATATAATAAGTTTGTTTTAACAGAGGAAAAGATTTAAAGAACAGATTTATTAATATTAAAATATTATTTTAATAAAAAAAAGTGAAATGTTTTAAATAAATAATTTACAATTTATTATTAGTTTTATAATACTATTATAACTTATGATATCAACGTATCAACTTTTCATTTATGATAAATACAGACATATACACATTAACTACCTTTCAACAACAAAAATTACGTTAAGACTGACACTTTGCAAATTGATAAAAAAAAAGCAAAAAAAAATTTTGAAATTAAATTAAAACCAATTCTACAAATATGTATTATGTATATTTGGACAATAGAAAAACATTTACATATATTTTTCTGATAAAATAATTTTAAAATTTTATATTTATATTTTCTTATTTAAATTTTGTAAAAACATCTTTGAGAAATTTTTAGAAAAAATTATGACATTTGTCACAATAGGAAAATTGGGTAATTGATGTATACATTAACTGAAGAGTTGTCAAAGATCATAATTCGTAGATGACAAAATTCACGTGGTTTTCAGTTTAGGCAAAATAAGTTTCATTATAAGTACATACATAAAACTAAATCTTTATCGTAACGATACATAATACATATATATGTATATTGGTTTAACCCATAAGAACGTAACAGTATAGTGTGAATTGAGTTGATATTTAAATGAGAATACGGATAGTGTTTAGCTGTAAAGTAAATGTTTTCCGGCTATATAATAATAAAATAAAAATTTCTTAAAAAGTGTAAAATAAATTTAAAACTATACAAAATGAATTAAAGAAAGTACTTATTATATTATATACAAAATGTACTAAGTAAAGCAATAGTACAAATGTTTTTTTTTTTTTTTAATTTTTATAATCATGTTAAATGTGATCTCATTAGAAGATTATAATTTCATTTGATAAAAATATTATTTTGAATTCAAGAAAGAAGAACAACAAAATTAATTTTATTATAAAATGTTTACTGAAAATACTGTAAACGACTTACATAAACATAAGAATTTACATTACATACATTATGAAATATTGAATAGAGGTATACAGAACAAGATCTAATCGGATCTCTTTAAGAATTTGACATTTATACCGTTTTTATATTTAATTTAAATTAACAAATAATTTGGATTACTATAGGTATATGTCATTTTTAAACCTTAGTTACTGAAATGTCAATTTATTTAATTCATGCTACACTGTACACATTATCAACTGTATAAATTCAACTATACTGTAATAAGTTGAATACTTTTTTGATTCATATGATATAAGTTATATTTTTAATACTTTACCCTTATATACATATATATACATTTATATAATAGAAATATGTACCATGTAACAATATTTCTCATTAATTTCTATTCCAAACATATATTTCAAATTTTCATATCTTCAATTTTACATTTTCCTTTAAATATTTCAAAATAAAATAATAACATAGATCAAAAAAGTATTCAAACCATATTAAATAATAATGAAATGACATAATTTAAAAATTATATGTATTTTATTCTCTATATATATATATATATATATATATATATATACTTATGTATAAAAATATAAAAATAAAAAAATGAATTAATTATTAAATTAACAACTCATATCTATGTACTAAAATTAAAAAAAAATGAAATGTTGTTAACCTTTAAATGACTAAAATCCAATAAATTAATTAAAAATGTCAAAAAAAAAAAAATTTGAAAAAAAAATTACCAAAAATTGAAAGGGAAAATCCAATTAAATTGTTTTTTTTTTAAATATATAGTAATGCAGCAGTCATTGGAGTCACATAAAGTTTAACAATTGAATAGATTTTTTTTTTTTTTTTTATTTATATAATTGTTGAATTTAATGAAATTTCTTTTAATGTATTTTATTTTTTACATAATACATACATATATAATTTGAAATATATATTAATTATTTCTTTTTTATTAAAACAAAATATTCTTTTATTAATTTTTTCTCTGTTCCCTCCTTTTCTTACCATAGCCGAAAAAATAATATCCAAAAATTTCTCTTAGTTCTAAGTATAAGTAAACCACTTCAGTCATTCTTTATTTAAAAAAAAATGTTGAACTATAAAAAAATATAAAAAAAAAAAAAAAATTTTTTTTTTAAAATCATTTATTGATGATAATTTACTTTTATTATTATTTCTGAAAATCAAATAATTTTCTTTTCTAAATTATTAAAATATTAATTGACAATATAAAAAGAAAAGTGTTAATATTATTAGTATAGTTTCAGAATTTTCATTTTACTATAATTTTTTTACTAAAATACTAATTATTAAAAAAAAAACTAAATGTTATTTAAAGGAAACTAATTAAATGTATCATTTATTTAAGAATTTTCTTTTAGTACATATTTATATTATTTACAATAAAATTATTGTCATATTTAGTAAAATTTAAAAATATAATAAGATCTAATTTTCCAATAATTTTACAAATTTTACTTACTAATATTTTTATTTTTTTCTAATTTACCACGACTACCACTCCTTTAATAATCTACTCAAAATTTAAAATAAAATGAAAATCAATAAAATTACCTCAAATTTTTTAAACTTTTTTTTAATATGCAAATAAATAAAATTTAATGTTAAAATTTTAGAAAGATCTTCAAGATTTGTTTAATACTTATATAAAATTTTAATTTAGTAAATTTTACCAAAGAATTTGTGGCAGAAAAAGAAGAAGTTTCTCTATTTTGCAAATTTTATTTTTAATTTCCAACAAATTTAAAAAAAAAACTGTAGCTATACATTTTAGTCGCAGATTTCTTTGTTGGTTTTTTTTTTTTTTTGCAATAATAACTAAGGTAATCAATTTAATAAATCCTTTTTATAAATAAGTATGTATACATTTATATCATATTGTTTTGTATAATTAATTTTTTTTTTTTTTTAATACATTTCTCTGCCACATAAATGTGGACAGGAAATTACACAATCTTTCCTGTTCAGGTCTTACGACGTGTGTGGGATTCGAACCCACACTCTCTCGGTGTTTATAGCGTATTTTATACGCTCTTACCCACTAGGCCACCGAGGCCCCTCGTATAATTTATTTGATTATAAAAAGATTTATTTAACAATAATTATCAATATTATCATATACATCGAATTAAGTTATAAGTAAAATGAATACAAAAATATAATATAATAGTCGCAATTTTACATTTAAAATTAGAATTTTTCTATACAAATTAAAAATCATTTATGAAATGTCTTCATTTATGAAAATAAATTTTCATAATGTCTTCATTTATGAAAATCATTTATGAAATATTTTATTCTTTGTTTACCGAGTTTCTAAAGAAATGCTTATTTCGTTTGAATATTTTGACAGCTGAAATGGATTATTTGAAAAATAAAAACTATTCCATATCATATTATACTATTATATAAAAACAAAAATCTTAAATAAAATGTTATTATTCATCCTCTTGTACAAATCAATTAATTAAATGCACAATAATATATTGAGTAATATTTCTATTCGTCTATTTAGCACTCAAATTTCTATTAAAAACGATAAATTGAGTGTGCATTGTAAAAGACGATTCTATAATCTTCCAAATTTCTTTAAATGTGATTAATACAAAATATTGTGTATAAAAGATTTTTTAAATCCTACGGTTAGTTTCATTTTTCATAGATAAGTCATTAAAACTTAAATCAATTGTCATTATTCATCCTCTTGCACAAATCAATTATTTAAATACACAATAATATATTGAGTAATATTTCTCTTCGTCTATTTAGCACTCAAATTTCTATTAAAAAAACAAATTGAGTGTGCATTGTAAAAGACGATTCTAGCCTTCGAAATTTCATTAAATGTGATTAATACGAAATATTGTGTATAAAAGATTTTTTAAATCCTACGGTTAGTCTTATTTGTCATACATAAATTATTAAAACTTAAATCAATTGTCATTATTCATCCTCTTGCACAAATCAATTATTTAAAAGCACAATAATATATCGAGTAATATTTCTATTCGTCTATTTAGCACTCAAATTTCTATTAAAAACGATAAATTGAGTGTGCATTGTAAAAGACGATTCTATAATCTTCCAAATTTTTTTAAATGTGATTAATACAAAATATTGTGTATAAAAGATTTTTTAAATCCTACGGTTAGTTTAATTTTTCATAGATAAGTCATTAAACTTAAATCAATTGTCATTATTCATTCTCTTGCACAAATCAATTATTTAAATGCACAATAATATATTGAGTAATATTTCTATTCGTCTATTTAGCACTCAAATTTCTATTAAAAAAGACAAATTGAGTGTGCATTGTAAAAGACAATTCTAGCCTTCCAAATTTTTTTAAATGTGATTTAATGCAAAACATTGCGTATAAAAGATTTTTCAAATTCTACGGTTAGTCTTATTTTTCATACATAACTCATTAAATAATATATTGAGTAATATTTCTATTCGTCTATTTAGCACTCAAATTTCTATTAAAAAAGACAAATTGAGTGTGCATTGTAAAAGACGATTCTAGCCTTCCAAATTTTTTTAAATGTGATTTAATGCAAAACATTGTGTATAAAAGATTTTTCAAATTCTACGGTTAGTCTTATTTTTCATACATAACTCATTAAAACTTAAATCAATTGTAATTATTCATCCTCTTGCACAAATCAATTATTTAAATGCACAATAATATGTTGAGTAATATTTCTATTCGTCAATTTAGAACTCAAATTTCTATTAAAAAAGATAAATGAGTGAGCATTGTAAAAGACGATTCTATAGACTTCCAAATTTCTTTCAATGTGATTAATACAAAATATTGTGTGTAAAAGATTGTTTAAATCCTACGGTTAGTTTCATTTTTCATAGATAAGTCATTAAAACTGAAATCAATTGTCATTATTCATCCTCTTGCACAAATCAATTATTTAAATGCACAATAATATATTGAATAATATTTTTATTCGTCCATTTAGCACTCAAATATCTATTGAAAAAGATAAAATGAGTGTGCATTGTAAAAGACGATTCTATAGTCTTCCAAATTTCTTTAAATGTGATTAATACAAAATATTGTGTATAAAATATTTTCTAAATCCTACGGTTAGTCTTATTTTTCATACATAAGTCATTAAAACTTAAATCAATTGTCATTATTCATCCTCTTGCACAAATTAATTATTTAAATGCACAATAATATATTGAGTAATATTTCTATTCGTCTATTTAGCACTCAAATTTCTATTAAAAAAGGTAAATTGAGTGTGCATTGTAAAAGACGATTCTAGCCTTCGAAATTTCTTTAAATGTGATTAATACGAAATATTGTGTATAAAAGATTTTTCAAATCCTTCGGTTAGTCTTATTTTTTCATAGATAAGTCATTAAAACTTAAATCAACTGTCATTATTCATCCTCTTGCACAAATCAATTATTTAAATGCACAATAATATATTGAGTAATATTTCTCTTCGTCTATTTAGCACTCAAATTTCTATTAAAATAACAAATTGAGTGTGCATTGTAAAAGACGATTCTAGCCTTCGAAATTTCTTTAAATGTGATTAATACGAAATATTGTGTATAAAAGATTTTTCAAATCCTACGGTTAGTCTTATTTTTTCATAGATAAGTCATTAAAACTTAAATCAACTGTCATTATTCATCCTCTTGCACAAATCAATTATTTAAATGCACAATAATATATTGAGTAATATTTCTCTTCGTCTATTTAGCACTCAAATTTCTATTAAAAAAACAAATTGAGTGTGCATTGTAAAAGACGATTCTAGCCTTCGAAATTTCTTTAAATGTGATTAATACGAAATATTGTGTATAAAAGATTTTTCAAATCCTACGGTTAGTCTTATTTTTTCATAGATAAGTCATTAAAACTTAAATCAACTGTCATTATTCATCCTCTTGCACAAATCAATTATTTAAATGCACAATAATATATTGAATAATATTTTTATTCGTCTATTTAGCACTCAAATATCTATTAAAAAAGATAAAATGAGTGTGCATTGTAAAAGACGATTCTATAGTCTTCCAAGTTTCTTTAAATGGGATTAATACAAAATATTGTGTATAAAATATTTTCTAAATCCTACGGTTAGTCTTATTTTTCATACATAAATCATTAAAACTTAAATCAATTGTCATTATTCATCCTCTTGCACAAATCAATTATTTAAATGCACAATAATATATTGAGTAATATTTTTATTCGTTAATTTAGAACTCAAATTTTCATTAAAAAAGATAAATGAGTGAGCATTGTAAAAGACGATTCTATAGACTTCCAAATTTCTTTAAATGTGATTAATACAAAATATTGTGTGTAAAAGATTTTTTAAATCCTACGGTTAGTCTTATTTTTCATACATAAATCATTAAAACTTAAATCAATTGTCATTATTCATCCTCTTGCACAAATCAATTATTTAAATGCACAATAATATATTGAGTAATATTTCTCTTCGTCTATTTAGCACTCAAATTTCTATTAAAAAAACAAATTGAGTGTGCATTGTAAAAGACGATTCTAGCATTGAAATTTCTTTAAATGTGATTAATACGAAATATTGTGTATAGAAGAATTTTCAAATCCTACGGTTAGTCTTATTTTTTCATAGATAAGTCATTAAAACTTAAATCAATTGTCATTATTCATCCTCTTGCACAAATCAATTATTTAAATGCACAATAATATATTGAGTAATATTTTTATTCGTCCATTTAGCACTCAAATATCTATTAAAAAAGATAAAATGAGTGTGCATTGTAAAAGACGATTCTATAGTCTTCCAAATTTCTTTAAATGTGATTAACACAAAATATTGTGTATAAAAGATTTTTTATTTAAATCCTACGATTAGTTTTATTTTTAATAGATAAGCCATTAAAACTTAAATCAATTCTCGTTATTCATCCTCTTGCACAGATCAATTATTTAAATGCACAATAATATATTGAGTAATATTTCTATTCGTCTATTTAGCACTCAAATTTCTATTAAAAAAAATAAAATGAGTGATGCTATATTGGACAATTTTTTTTTTTTGGATTGGATAGAAAACTTGCATTGTATTGTATTATATATTAATTAAATTTGAAAATTAATTAATAAATAATATATTATGATGAGTTTTATTATTGTTTAATAATTTATTTTAATTAATACTCATATAACTTAATAAAATATACTTAAATTTTAAATTGGTAATTTTTATTTTTATTAAACAAATAAATTGCCATTTTTTTTTTTTTTATTAAAGATGAAATCGTTTTTCAATTATAAATGGGTTTCATCATAATAATATAAACGATCTCTAAACTATAACAAGAAACGCACAACTTAATTATCTTCAAAAGTTTTTATAATTAGTTTAATATAATTATTTAAAATTTAAAATTTTTAATAATTTATATAATTATTATCATATTTCATGTTTTAAAATATTAAGTATAAGCAATTATTAATTATATACATATACTCAAACATTATTAATTATGCAATATATTATCGTAAACAATTTTATTTTTATCACCAAATACATTTTATATTATATACAAAATTTTATACAACAATTATCAATAAAATATTAATTAAAAATACACGTATGTAATATAAACTTATAGTTGGCAAAATTTTTACTTATAAATATGTCGGAGATAGACTTAAAGTTAATAATAAAAAACAAAAAAGAAAAAATTAATAATTAATCATTAATTTTATTAAATTATGTTAATTAAAACTTAATTATTTTATATTAAACCAGACTTTCTAACACACATAGATAACTATTTATTAAACTGACACAAAAAAAAAAATTTAAGAAAATGAATAAATTGAGAATTTTTTTTTTTTTACGAAGATATGTACAATATCTCGCAATATTTTAAACTTTCTAGTTTTTTTTTTTTTTTTTTTTTTTAAGGTTTATTAGCATCTCATTTTTATACAATTAAAATTCTGTTTTGTGTTTTTTTTTTTTACCTTATCTTAAATAATAAAAAAATAAAAAAAAAATAGAATTTAAATTAAATATGAGAAAAAGTGTGACCAATTTGAAATTTTGTTTCCGATCAGATTTGACTGGAAAATTTTCAGCTAAAAAAAAAGCTTCCAGTCAGAATTTCAGTCGAAAAAAACAAATCAACGAATTTACAATTAAATTTCCTGTCAAAAGAATTTTTATTGAACTGCATTCATTTAATGTAATTAGCGAACAAATACGTAAGAATAAACATAAATATAGAAATAAAAAATAAAAATGGTTACTTTTTTCAAAAGTTAAATATATATGTAAGTATGTTTTAAGAACTTCATATATGTAATTTGTTAACTGTTTAAAAACATAATTGAAAAAAAAAAACTTATACAAAACTTATATATGTATATATAAATACTATAATCTCTAATTAGACAGAGTTAGATAGTATTACCTGTGAAAATTAAAAAGTTCTTGATCCATAATATCATGTCTTCAAAAATCTCTTAGGTTAAAAAGCAAGCTGGGTTCATAATTATTTATACATAGTTATAAATTGTAATTTATTGTGAAATATTTTTCTCCAACTGAAATTTTAAACGAAAATAAAAACAGGTTTTTTTTGTTTGTTTTTTTATTTTTCTTTTAGGTTTGTTTACTTTTAACACAAACTTTAACTTGACGTATCATATATTTCATTTTGACATATGAAATATATGATACGTCAAGCGATAATGCACACAGGTATTAAAAAAACTTTTATAAATCTGAAGGATTAATATTTTAAATTGTTAAAAAAAAAGAATAGCAGTAAAGAGATAAAAAATTTCAAATAATAAAATTCAGTCAAAAAACAGCCAAATAGATTTTAAAATAATTTTTATGCTATGCCCATACACGACAGACTAGAGTGTAAACTTGGTACGCAGACGTGTTTGCAGACCATACTACACACTTATACAACTTATCATCCAATCCAACCATTGTAATTATGTACTTTATATTTTTATTATTTTCTCAAATCAAAAAATTTCAATGTTAAAATGACATTTAGGTTGTACAACTTGCCCATACACGATACAACTCAACTACAAAATAAAAACTCCGCCCAAAAATATCAAAATTTTTTGATATTCATCCAACCAACTTTCCAACCATCAAAATGGTTTTACAACTTGCCCATACACGATACAGCTTATCAAGTCCGCGGACCTCTTTTAAAATCTGGTCCGCTGTGTATGGGCAGCATTACAACTAACGACGTTGGAATCCAGTCAAGTTTGACTGGAAATCCGTCAAATTGACTATTCTTTTATTTTACTTATTTTTATTCTTTTATATTATCAATTTAAAATTAGTTCAAAATTTTTTTTTAATGCATACCTTTTAATTTTAAAAAAATGTCAACTAATTTTCCATATTACTTATTTTATTGACTTTAATTGAAAACTAAGTCAATTTTGTGATAATTTTTTTATTTTTTATGTTTTTTTTTTTTTTTTTAAATAAAAACAGAATAAAAAAAAGAAACACCGAAATAACTAATTGATAACTTATATGACATAAGTTAACGCCGCTTCGATTTCTCTATAAACGATATAAATACATATATAATATAAAATATGTACATATGTACAATACTTATAAAAAGATCACGATGTAAAAATTATGTGTCAATTTAAAATTAAAACAATTATTACCCATTTTATTATGCATATTATAACAGTGTTTCTTAATATATTTACAAACATATATGAATGTGCAATGTATATGTATTATACATGTGCATACATATATGGATGTATATGAAGTTTTCATATTTAGAAAAATATTTTACATGTCACCGGACGTTTAACCTAAACTTAATTTAAATTATTATTCTTTTATATTTCTCTTTGAAGAAAATATGAATGTTTAAATTATTATCTTATCAAACAGTTTAAGTTGTTGCCTGTTGGTAGCATATTTTACAACTTTTGTTTTTTTTTTCTCTCTTTTCACTTTAAAAATTTTAATTTTTTATTGAATAAATGAACAAGAAAACTAAAAATAAAAAATTTTAAAAACTTTAAAAAAAAAATTTAATTGAAACGTACATATTACCAATTATCTAACAGTTAAAGTTCCAAACGTAGTTATATCATATTTATATGACGAAATAACTTTCAACATATGCAATAAATAAACTGATAAAAATTAATTTTGTGAAACAAGAAAAATAAAAGAGCATAATATTAATGCAATTTTTGTAATTTTAATTATAAAAATTACTTTGCTTTATTGTAAAAATTAACAAAGTTCTAGTTAAAGTTGGAAAACATTTCACATTTCAGTTTAAAATTCAACATCTCAATTTCAGCTTCTATAAAATTGAATATTCGGTAATGTCGAATCCATAATATTAATATAACAAAAATATGTAAATAAAATATATTAGAATGATAAAAAAAAAATTGATAAGCTTTCTTAACACTTAAATAGGGTCTGCAACTAAAGATCGTTTGCCGCAAAAAATATTTGCGGTTTACTTATCATCTTTCCCTGTAATAAAAAATAAGAAACAAATATTACAAAAAAGCGGGATTTTTTTAACAATAGCGGGTTTTGTTTTAGTGAGATTTTGGAGAGCGGGATTACGTCCCGCCTTCTTTTAAATATTGTTAGATAATTATTTTATTGTTAAGAGTTCTTTAGAATTTAAAATTCCTTCCTAAGAAACTAAGCTGACAACATGATATCATACATCATGTATGATTTTAATACGTTATATACAAAATTCTTCTTACTTTAGACTTTTCTTATATACGTATACATACATTAATTTATAATAATTAAGAAACATTATTTGTACATTACTCTACGATAAATTTCTTTAAATGTGGTTATTACTTCAAAGCGTTATATATAAAACTTTATAAACTCTACGCTTATAGATATCATACATTTGTCAATTGTCATTATTCATCCTCTTGCACAAATCAATTATTTAAATGCACAATAATATATTGAGTAATATTTCTATTCGTCTATTTAGCACTCAAATTTCTATTAAAAAAGATAAATTGAGTGTGCATTGTAAAAGACGATACTATAGTCTTCCAAAATTTCTTTAAATGTAATTAATACAAAATAATGTGTATAAAAGATTTTTTAAGTCCTACGGTTAGTTTTATTTTTCATAGATAAGTCATTAAAACTTAAATCAATTGTCATTATTCATCCTCTTGCACAAATCAATTATTTAAATGCACAATAATATATTGAGTAATATTTCTATTCGTCAATTTAGAACTCAAATTTCTATTAAAAAAGATAAATGAGTGAGCATTGTAATAGACGGTTCTATTCTAACCTTCCAAATTTCTTTAAATGTGGTTATTAGTACAAATCATTGTGTATAAATGTTTTCGGACCTTACGGTTAGACTTCATATATAATTTATCAAAACTTAAAACAATTGTCATTATTCATCCTCTTGCACAAATCAATTATTTAAATGCACAATAATATATTGAGTAATATTTCTATTCGTCTATTTAGCACTCAAATTTCTATTAAAAAAGATAAATTGAGTGTGCATTGTAAAAGACGATACTATAGTCTTCCAAAATTTCTTTAAATGTAATTAATACAAAATATTGTGTATAAAAGATTTTTTAAGTCCTACGGTTAGTTTTATTTTTCATAGATAAGTCATTAAAACTTAAATCAATTGTCATTATTCATCCTCTTGCACAAATCAATTATTTAAATGCACAATAATATATTGAGTAATATTTCTATTCGTCAATTTAGAACTCAAATTTCTATTAAAAAAGATAAATGAGTGAGCATTGTAATAGACGGTTCTAACCTTCCAAATTTCTTTAAATGTGGTTATTAGTACAAATCATTGTGTATAAATGTTTCCAGACCTTACGGTTAGACTTCATATATAATTTACCAAAACTTAAATCAATTGTCATTATTCATCCTCTTGCACAAATCAATTATTTAAAAGCACAATAATATATCGAGTAATATTTCTATTCGTCTAATTAGCACTCAAATTTCTATTAAAAAAATAAATTGAGTGTGCATTGTAAAAGACGATTCTATAGTCTTCCAAAATTTCTTTAAATATGATTAATACAAAATATTGTGTATAAAAGATTTTTTAAGTCCTACGGTTAGTTTTATTTTTCATAGATAAGTCATTAAAACTTAAATCAATTGTCATTATTCATCCTCTTGCACAAATCAATTATTTAAATGCACAATAATATAGTGAGTAATATTTCTATTCGTCAATTTAGAACTCAAATTTCTATTAAAAAAGATAAATGAGTGAGCATTGTAATAGACGGTTCTATTTCAAATTTCTTTAAATGTGGTTATTTGTACAAATCATTGTGTATAAATGTTTTCAGACCTTACGGTTAGACTTCATATATAATTTATCAAAACTTAAATCAAATGTCATTATTCATCCTCTTGCACAAATCAATTATTTAAATGCACAATAATATATTGAGTAATATTTCTATTCGTCTATTTAGCACTCAAATTTCTATTAAAAAAAATAAATTGAGTGTGCATTGTAAAAAACGATTCTATAGTCTTCCAAAATTTCTTTAAATATGATTAATACAAACTATTGTGTATAAAAGATTTTGTAAGTCCTACGGTTAGTTATATTTTTCATAGATAAGTCATTAAAACTTAAATCAATTGTAATTATTCATCCTCTTGCACAAATCAATTATTTAAATGCACAATAATATATTGAGTAATATTTCTATTCGTCTATTTAGCACTCAAATTTCTATTAAAAAAGATAAATTGAGTGTGCATTGTAAAAGACGATTCTATAGTCTTCCAAATTTCTTTAAGTGAGATTAATACAAAATATTGTGTATAGAAAATTTTTTTAATCCTATACGGTTAGTTTTATTTTTCATAGATAAGTCATTAAAACTTAGATCAATTGTCATTATTCATCCTCTTGCATAAATCAATTATTTAAATGCACAACAATATACTGAGTAATATTTCTATTCGTCTATTTAGCACTCAAATTTCTATTAAAAAAGATAAATTGAGTGTGTATTGTAAAAGACGATTCTATAGTCTTCCAAATTTCTTTAAATGTGATCAATACAAAATATTGAGTATAACAAGCCTATTACACATCAGTATTTTCATCATTTTCTCATCAGTTCCTATCATTTACCATCAGTAAAATGATGGTAAAATGATGATAAAAAAATAGAAACGGATCCTATTTTCCTATCATTTTCTCATCATTTCTCATCATTTTAGTGTCAAAACAGCTGAACGATAAAAATGGCTTCTTTTTTTTTGAAATTTTGTGAGATCGTTCAGATAAATATATTTGAAGTTTGTTATGTCAAATGCAAAAATTCAAATTTCCTTTATTTTAAACTAAATATAAATCATTGTTATTCAGCAAACAAGTAGGTGAATTAAATTTATTTATTTTTTAACATTTTGTGGCGCCAATTTTTTTTTTCAGAAGGTTCCTGAATTTTAAATCGGAAGGTTCCAGGATAAATCGGTTAAATATGGATTTTAATGGTAATTAGACATAGCTTTAGACTTATTTATTTAGATTTTTGCATTTGTTTCTTTTGTTTAGAGTTTTGTGTTTACTTTTTTTTTGTTAAGATCTTTATTAGACTTCTATAGTTCTTTATACTTTATACTATATTTTTTTAAAATTTTATTTTATTTAGAATAACTAGAAAATAGAATAATTATTAGAATAATTTTAATTCAAATATTTAAATACTTATATTTTGTAGCGCCAATTTATTTAAGTTTAAAATTGTTATTCTCTCTTACAAAATTTGTTTTCAAATTTATAGATACCCACAACAACAATATAATAAAAATTTGTTCAGAAATTATATTTCAAATTCCATATATATTATGTTTAGAAATTTATTTAGTACGCGCCATCGTCGGTAGATGGTTTGGCAAAATAGCAAATAAAATTTCAAGACACTTCCCAAATCTTAAAATTATTGATACGAAAATTATGGTTCTATTTATTGATGTGTAGTACCTCATAATTTTTTACTGTCATTTTTTGTCAGTTACTGACAATAAAAAATGATGAAAATATTGATGTGGAATAGCGGCCTAAAAGATTTTTTAAATCCTACGGTTAATTTTATTTTTCATAGATAAGTCATTAAAACTTAAATCCTATTACACATCCCGTTATTAATCCTCTTGCTCAAATCAATTATTTAAATGCACTATATATTGAGTAATATTTCTATTCGTCTATTTAGTCCTCAAATTTCTATTAAAAAAGACAAATTAAGTGTGCATTGTAAAAGACGATTCTATAGTCTTCCAAAATTTCTTTAAATATGATTAATACAAAATATTGTGTATAAGTAAAAGATTTTTTAAATCCTACGGTTAGTTTTATTTTTCATAGATAAGTCATTAAAACTTAAATCAATTGTCTTTATTCATCCTCTTGCACAAACTAATTATTTAAATGCACAATAATATATTGAGTAATGTTTTTATTCGTTCATTTAGAGCTCAAATTTTTATTAAAATTAAATCAATGCGCACTATACAAGAGGTGTTTGCTCTTCTATGTTTCTCTAATATTTGAGTAATATAGTTTTTTTAATTTTTTTGGGGGGTAGATGGCAGTTATCCAAAGACGCTGAACAAGAGCGGTACGAGGACGAATCCTCTTTCAATGCGTTCGATTTTAACTCACTAAACTCCACCTTTCTTTTTAACCAAAAAATAGGGTATGAGACCTTTAGTACTGTTGTACTGTTTACTGTTTATTTAGTTGAATAATAATTGAGTAATAATTTTTATTATTATTATACTGATTATTTTATTAATAAGAATTACTGAAGAATTAATTATTTTTTATTATAAGAATGATATGTGCTGGATAGGCAACCTTTTTAATCTTATTTTTCTAATAATAATAAATTAATATAATAATTTTTAGTTTACAATAATTATAAATCAGATTTGTAATATGAACAAACAATAATGCAGTAGAATAATAAAATTTTGTCATAGTTTTAAATTAATTTTTGAGTTAAAATGTTGTTTTTTTTTTTTGTTTTTTTCAAAAGATTCAATATTTCAATTACGTAATTTTTTATTATATGATTATTTTCAAGAGCTTTGACCAAATGTCTTCAATATTTAAATTAATAAAAAAAAAACTCTATAGTTAAATAAAAATAATAGAATGTATGACTATAATAATTGTAAAACACACAAATTTTATAGATTTCAACTACTTATACTTATATAGTTAATACCTTTTTGAAAATCAATTAAAATTATATATATGTACATATATTATGAATATTTATTTTGTAAATAAATACATACGTAAATATAAATATGGAACACGGAAACCCTAACAAAAATAAAGAATAATAAAATACAATAATTATATTTTTAGTTTTTTATTTACTCTTTATTTTTATTTTTTTTTTCTAATTTTTTTTTTTTTAATTTCTGTTTTTATTTTTATTAATTTTTTTAATTAACTTTTTTTTTTTTTTTTTTTTTAGAAACGATGAAACCTATCCCGCTTTTTAATTTTTGATTTTTATTTTTTACTGCATTATATACGATATGGTATGTGTATGTATATATATGGTAACTTGTTGAACTTTATACATATATATTTTTCTTTTAAACATTTGGAATATCCATTCTTAGTCTGGCATTGCATTCTATATTAGATAAATCAAGTTGCATTCTTTTTATTGTAGGCGGAGGAACATTAAATGTCTTATCCATTCAATATATCTATCCATCTCTTCAAAATAAAAAAACAACAAATAACAAACAAGACAACTCATCATCTGTATTATAGTCATAGTAATTCATTGTTTAAGTTGAGCATCAAAATAATAAACAAATAACAAAAAAAATAAAAAAAATAAAAAAAAAAATATTATTTTTTTTCCATTTTTATAAAAGTTTAGCTTTTTTTTTTTTTGTTTTTTTTTAAATAGACCTGTGGTTCAGTTCTTTTAGTATTCATGAAAATAAGAATTGCTAAAAAAAAAAAAAACAAAAAGAAAAAAAAAAAACTCAAGAAAATAAGAAATCAGAAAATGGTTTAAATCATGAAAAAAGGAAATTTCTTCTCATAGTTTTTATATCACATTTTACTTGTAATTCTTGGTGTTTCTTGTTTCTTGTTGTTGTTTTTTTTTTTTTTTTGAAAAATTATAGGACCCAATAGAACCAGATGATGTAATGCGTTTGTCAGACATTATTTTTTTTTTTCTTTATATAAAACTACTTTTTAATGTTAATATCTTTTTGTTTTAGGTGATGGAAAGCACAGTATAAATGTATATTTCATTTCTTTTTTTAGAAAATTTATATATTTTTAGTCCCAATATGTACTATATAAAATAATACTATATAAGAGTTTTGTAAATGTAGGAAACGTTAGTCTAAACTTAAAAATACTTTACTTGATTTTTTATCAAAAAAAAAAATAAAAATAAAATAAAAAAAAAAAAAAGAAATAAAAAATTAAAAAAATGTACAAAAAAAGTGTTCTACATTTCTTTTTTATGAGCTTGTTTGTTTTTAACTTTTTTGTTTTTGATTTTTTTTTTTTTTTTTTTTACAATATTGTAATTTGAAGAACATTTGAACAATTTTGGAATTTTATTTAGAAATTCTTATAACAATAAACGTAAAAATTTTATAATTTAATTGAAAAAAAATTTATTGTCATTTATAGAAAAACTTTTTTTAGACTATTTTTAAAATAGTAAAAAAAAAAAAAAAAAAACATTAAGGTGTATATTTTTAAAGATTAAATTAATAAAATAAAATTAAATAATATTTATTGCTATTTATTCAAATTAGCTTAGGTATATATGTTGCGGTGTTACAATAAATCAACCACATTTTAATTTTTTTTATCTCTTTGAAATCGAATACCAAACAGGTTGAAAATAAAATTGTTAAAAAATAAGTATGTTTTACAAGAGAATTAATTTGTTGCAGCTGCAGAGTGCTCGACTGTGAATGATCACATAAACTGTATAAGGAAATTAAAGTAAAAACACAAAGATAAATATCCATATGTAATTCTCATTTAATTTTCCGTACGTATGTAATTAAAGCAAAGATCTGACATATACAATATAAAATATTATAATTTTATTGTTTTAAATACTGAAAGCACAAATCTTAAATTAACTATTAATTATCTGAGTATATCTTGAAAAAGGATTATGAATAGATTTTAAATTTTTGTATTCCATTCTTTCTTTCATTCGAAAAAAGTCTCTTATATATTTTATTGTTTTTC
Source organism: Poecilobothrus nobilitatus (assembly GCA_947095535.1). Lineage (NCBI taxonomy): Eukaryota > Metazoa > Arthropoda > Insecta > Diptera > Dolichopodidae > Poecilobothrus > Poecilobothrus nobilitatus. The sequence continues at coordinate 318,173,129 of OX352772.1, read as the reverse complement.
TTAAGGGAGGTTTGGAATCTTCCAAAGACACCAAGAATTCCCCCTTAGTGTAATTTCAGATTCTTATTAACTAAACCAACCTTCCCCTTTTGCTAATATAATGGGATGATACCCCTTCCTATTAACGCAGTACATTGGTTATGGGGAAGAAAAAGGAAAGGATAGGATAAGGATATGGAAACATTGGATTAGGAATGGTACTGTAAGGAATAATGAATTTTCTGCTTATTATTATTACCATTTTTCTAACAGTGACAATAGATAACCATCAACAATTACAACATGCAGTAATATATAACACCTTCCTGCATGAGGCTGAAACCAACCTCATTGTAACTGTAACAATTATACGATTATATGATAACTGTAACAATTATACGATTATATGATATACATTATTATTACGATATAAAATTACTAGGTACATATTTTTTTTATAGAAAAATCGTATCCAAATATGTACATGTATTCAAAACTTAGCGAAATGTCATAATACGTAGTGTGTGACTGAAAACTACTAAATTATAATTATAGATATTGTTGTCTTGTTTATTATATTTATTTTCTTTTCTAAACAATAAAAATTTGATTGTCGGGGACTGCGAAGTGTTTATGAGAAAATAAAAACTTCATTAAAAGTAAAAATAAAAAAGATTCTTAGAAAATTTAAATTCAAATATCTCAAGAAGAATTAAAATATATTATACTTAAGTACTCCGCCAAAAATTTATTTTGAGTTTTCTTTGATTAGTTCTTATTAAAAATAGGGAATTCTTTTAAATAAATCTTATACTTATATTAAAACTACAGATATACTTATATTAAAACTAAATAAATCTTATACTTATATTACTACTATAAGTAAAGAGAATTAAAATTTCCATTAAACAAAATAAAAAAGAAAAATCTTAAGATTACCTACCTAATGAAAAATAGTTTTTTTTTTGTAGAAGAATTTCATGTTAAATAAAGAAGAAAAATAAAAACATAATTACAATAAAACCGTAATTAAAATTTATACGAATTTTAAAACGTATCTTCAGATTGAAAACTACTGATTGCACAAATTTTATCGTAGTTTAAACTTTAACATTTTTATGTTAATTTTTATTTACAAATGTCCTATATTAAAACCTATATTAGGGGTCTTTCAGTGTTAAAAATTGCTTGAGTTTTCTTTTAATTTTTATTTATTAAACTATTGACATAAATTAGGCGGTGATTATTTTAATCTTTAAGAACAAGACCGGTGATTATAGTTACTTAAATTTTTACATAACTTTGTTGCCCAAAAATATTTTTCGATTATACTTTCTCAAAGAATCCCTAATCTCACCATCCTTACCCAAAAGAAGAAAAATTTCAAGCCGATTTCAAATTTCTTTGAAAATATCAAGGCTTTTGAAACTCTAACCTATAACGCAGCTTATGAGAAATAGTTTAATAAGCTCAGTTTTATGCATTCGACGCAATGAATCGAATTCATAAAACTGAGCTTGCACTCGCAATTCTTCATTTTTTAAGGAAAAACTCGTTTTGGCAAAAATTTAAGCAAAAAAAATGAGTTCTTATTTCAAAAAGTAAAAAGTTCAAACTCAATTTTATGCATTCAACCAATTGCTTCAAATACAAAATGTTAAGATCGTAACGTTTAAAAGAAATTTTATATTTTGAGTCTGAAAAGTTTTTATGTTAAATTGCTTACTTAAAAAGATACACAAAAAAAAGTTAATGTCAAAATATTTATTAAATTTAATAATATTAGGTATTCTATATTATTACAATCGTTAACATATGTACATATGTATTAATCCAGAATTCAAATATACAAATTAAAGCCACAAACGATAATTTTTCTTATTCATCCATTTTTTTAAGAACTGAATACACATTAAGCATATTTGAAGTGAAACAATTAAAAGACAGTAAGCATAGTATATACAAAATGTAGTACCAAATGTACCTAATTGTTTTTTTGTAGGTATTATTATTTTTAATTTGTATAATTCTATCTTATTTATATATGTATCTATATACATAATTATTATTTTCTTTTATTTTTTACAACTTCTAACATATTTTTTTTGTCCTTTATAAGTACCTAAAACTAAATTAAAAATAGAAATGTTACATAATAAATATGACATAAAAAAAAACATTTTATTTTTTTATTTTTTTGAAAAGTGAATATTAAAAAAAAACTGTTATATTATATTTATTTTATCTTAAAGTTTACCGTTACAAAATAAAATAGCATAAGAATGTTTCGCATTCCCATGTGTGTATTTTTCTACATTTTATCCATTTTATTTTAGTTATACACTACACATAATTTTTTTCAATCAATTCCTTGATTTTAAGCAGATCCGATGAAAACTATATGGTTTGGAACGGAACTTTTTTTTGAGGAGACAAAACGAAACAAAACGGTAAAGAGAAAAAAAAAATTTTTTAAATTTAAAATTTATTCACGTTCAAGTTACTCTCGTCAGTCGTCATTTACTGTACTGTTGTACTATGTTAGAATAATTTTCTATAAAAAGAATTTATGTATTTTTTTTATTTTTAAAGCATTTCATTTTAACATGAAGAAAAAAAAAGGTAGGTACATAATAATATAAACATACATAACAATAATTGTGTTAAAATTACGCATCGCATAAGGTTTTCTTTTAACATGTTTGATTACTTTGAAGAAACAATCAGTACAAATCATCTTCCAAACAAAATAAATTAAGCATTTAAATGACTGTATATTTTTTTTTTTTGTAGAGAAACTATAATAAAAATAATTAAAAAAAAAAAATTAAATAAATTCTTGGATAATGTTCATATTTTTAATGCCCAAATATGTATCTGATACTAAAATATAGAAATGTTAACACAATTATATTACATAAAATTCATTATTATTATTATGTATTTTACTTACAGTGATTGACATTAAAAATCGTATCTAATCATCTTTTAAATGACTTAATTGAAATTAATATTTAATTTATTTTAAAATTCTTACTTTAAAAAAAAAAACAGTTCTTACTAAAAAAAAAAAATTGAGTACCTAGTCAAATTTAGATTTTAGTTATAAAATTTAAAAACAGTCTATAACTGAAATCGGAAACGTCATTTGCATTTGCACATCGGATACAAAAACAATCATGCATACATATGTACAGGATCAGCCATTTTTTTATTGTCTGCGTTTAAAATTATACTGCAAGACCAAATGAAATTTTCGATTTTATCTTATTTTAAGCACATATGTAAATATTCAGAAATTTTAAATTAATTTTTTTTTTTTTTGACCAAACAGATGGAAATATTTTAAATAAGTATAATCAAATTTTATCACCCATATCATGTTAGACTTGAAATATATATCATCAAAATTTGTCATTGAATGAAGGTTCAAGCAATTTATCATTGAATTACTGTTTTTAATTGATTTTGAGTTTTAAATTGTGCTAAAGTTTAGCTTTTGTGCTAAAATAAAATTAAAAGTTCTAAAGTTCGAATTTTAATAGTTGACAAATTTTAGAAGATATGTAACAAAAGTCTAAGATGATGTGGCTATATATACATATATATTATGTTCTCGTAAAGCGAATCGTTATAAACCATGCTATAATAGTAAAAAGTTATTCTTTTTTTCTGGAAATCATACTATGTACAGCGTACACAGTATAATCAATTAAAAAATTAATTTACAATCATAGGCATATAATAACCTTATAAGTTCCTATCTCAGAGAATTTCATATTCAGTAATATCGACTCAAATCATTTCGAATCAATAGACTAAACTAGTAAAGACCAACTGTTGTACATATCAGTATTGCATATTCATAAATCATAACATTTTGATTCACAAAAATTTTATTTGATAGCAATGTATTCATTTTATTTTTTAACGTGATTTGTTTTAATAATTATTTTTTTTACTATTAAATATTTTTATTTAAAATTGTAGTATACTTATGTAAGTATATAAAAACACTGATTTTAGAATACAATAGCATAAACGCAAGTATTATAATATTATTCAAGATTTATATTGGGTGTGAAAATTATTAGCTATATTATACAACTTTTTTTAATGAAAGGTTCGTTTTTGATCATAAATATAAAAATTTATATGTACTTTTAAAAATTTAAACAAAATTTAAAATCGCTAAGGAATTTTTGAAGTTAATGTTGTATATATGATATACATATACATGACTCATAGATATACATATATTTAATAATGTTAGATTTTTAAGTACATTATAGTACATATTATGTACATTCATCTTATTTAATTATAAGTCGGTTAAATAATTAATAATTTAATATAAGTGAAATAGAGTATTGGCACTAAAATTAACAAGAAGACTAACATTAAAATTATCAAAAAACTAATCGCTCAGGAGACGTTATATAGGCAAATAGCTACAGTTAAAATTTATTTTTATTTTTACCATATGCTATCCTATGTTTTTTTTAGTAGTACTGCATATTTTTATTTAAATTAACCAAAATTTGTATTATAAATTTATTTAGGAATATCAATCAAAACAAGAACATAAAAAAAACACACACACCATGTTTACACCACCCATAAAAATAAAAATATTGAATATATATTTGAGATACCTCTATATAATATTGATATGTGTATATATAGTCAAATTTCATAAACTCATATAGAGAATTTTTATATATTTTACATTATAATTCCATTAGATTTTCAATTTTAATATTTATCTATAGGTACGTTCAAATATTTTTATTATTATTCGTTCCATAAAAATATAGTCTTGTAAAAACATGCAACTTTAATAGGGTGTACAACGAACAAAGTAATGCTTGAAGATATTTTTAAATGCACTTCTTCTTTAACAAAAAAAAAAAACAAAAGAAAAATTTTAAAATATTAAATTAGATTTTTAAAATATTGTGTAAATAAAAAATAAATTTCATATAATAAAGATACAATCAGGTGTATAATAAAGGTGTAGAGTTTTATTAGGTGTATTATAGAAGTGCTATTAAAAAATGTTTATATGAAAAAAATATTCTGCAAGGGATATACATAATATGTATACCTCATTTTGTATTTTGAGTGTTGTACTTTAATTTTGTAATTTTAATTATAAAATAAACATTCAAATCAAAAAATATCCATCAAAATATCTAATTTTGACAAAAAATGAAAACCTATTACATTTTTATATTGGTTCAACATCAAAACTACAACAGATGTATAATTACAAAGTTTTTATAAAATTGAATTGTAAATTTACATCTAAAACTTTTAATATTTTTATAATATACTATATATACTCGTGTGTATATTAAATGATATTATAATTTTCCAGAATTGTATAGACAAAATTTTATTTAGATCTATATTTGTATACAATTTTTTTTTTAAAGAAAAATTAAATAAAGTATAGATGTTTAGGTACTTATTCAAAATCATTTTGTTTTAAAATCGATTTGTAAAACCTTAAACGTAAAAGTAAATTTGATTAGTTGTAATTTTTTACTTTATTCTCAGTTTCTTAAAATCATAATTCTAAATTCCCACTAAAAAGGAAATATTTAAGGTGATGACACAGTGCTCGCTTCGACTTACGCGTCGCTTCTAGCGTCATCGTAAAAATTATGAAAATTATATTGTCAATGACAACGAACCAATATAAAAAAAAAAAAAAAATTCTTGTATGACCCAATGCTCGCGTCGCTTCTAGCGTCGTGTTCTAAATAAAATCACCTTTTATAGTGCATCATCTTTTATAGTTCTTCTGTAAAGAAAATTTTAAGATCTATATCTATATAGGTGTGTAAAAATTGTATATTTTCTATTTAAGATTTCTCATAACTCAATAAACGTCGATAATTTGTATTGAAACAACTTATTTTTATTGGCACAAATCTTACTTCTACAAAAGTTATCAATTTGAAGTTATAAACGATTGAGATGAATGGAAGATTCTCAAATTCTGAAAATTATTTTAAATCTTAAACTAAATTGAAATATTAAATTGAAAAAATTTTATAAAGAAAATAGACAATTTCCGATTGTAAAAAAATTTCAGTATAGATAAAAGTTAAAATCATTTGAATATAGAGGTGTTGAAGATCCCTAATAATATAGGTGGAACAATAAAAAAAAAAAAATATTTTGATGTAAACATTTCGTAAAATGACAGCATGAAAATTAAAAACATATTTTTCCAAATTTGTTTTTTTTTTTATTAAAAATGTGGTAAAAAAACATAAATAATTCACTTTTAACGTTTCATCACATTTATCAATAAATTAAAAAGAAATCATCATTTTGAAAGTCAAGTCATATATTTTATAAAGAAAGTAAAAAACAAAAACTTACCGGAAAAAACACATTTTGCCAAATTTTTATTTGTAAATGAACCCCATATATAGAAAATAATGATAAAAAAGAAAATAAATAAAATAAAAACAATTCAATTTTTTTTTTCTAGTTTGAATCTTAAGAATAAATTTGAAATGAATATTTTGAAGGAGAGAGGATAGGAAATGGAAAAACTAATAATTATTTTTTTTTAATTAAAATTTTTTTTCCTCCCTTCCCAAAAAAAAATTTGTCTATTTTTATTTTTTGTTATAAACTATTTCACCTCAAGGTTAAAAGTAATTAGAAATCATTCAATAAAAAAAAAAAAAAAATAACAATAAAGTAAAAAAAATACGACACCTAGGTATAATATTATATTAGAACTTATGATTTTTGATTACCTCCCAACTGCGTTTAAATATTTATAATAAAAAAATATTTCAATTAATATTAAATTTTTTGTTTTTATATTCCATTGTTTTATATAAATTTTCAAAAAAAAATTAATTTTCATTTAAAAGATAAATATAATAAAAATGAAGCTAATGAAAAATGAATAGATGAAAATATGTTGTATTGAAAATCTGCTTTATTACAGTAAGATTCTGACCAATAAGTGTTTCAATCTTTAAGCTAAGTTTACATTATTATGTACATTTCTTCTGATTTGTCAAATATATATAAGTTAAATATACAAGTTGCGATACTTCATTTCAAACATATGCTCATAAATTTATACATATATGTTATACAATCTCTTATACATTTTGTATAGTCATCATAAGGATACTTTTATAGAAGAATAGAAAGAAGGATACTTTTGCAGACATAATATTATTTTAGCAGATGTTATTTTTAGGACCAGTTTTAGAACTAATTGAGTTTTCAAAGGTGATAGCAATTATTAGCAATACTCCAAAAAAATAAAAAATCTTCTTCATCAGCACTCATTTTGTATATTAAAAATTTATTGACGATTGTAAAGACCATAAGTAAATTATTTTGTTAAAACTGACAAGTTCAGTGTGTACCAACTACCAACTTGGACTGACTGATTTGAAATACTTATAATTTTTTTTATTTTTGTATAACGGTTTGTATACATACATATATATTTTTAAACAAATCGGAATATAAATGCAATTATTTGTATCATATAAGGTTTCACATCTCCAAAATTTTCGGACCCAGAATTATGTATTCATACAATAGTTTTGTCTATACATATTATTTCCTAGACGGTGATATATGTATGTCAAGGCTCTCATTAATGAATCACCTTTTATATGTACTTTTATTAAAAAATAAAACTCTTAATGAAACGTCGCTTTATAAAACAAGGAACTTTTATGAAGGATCGATAACTCTATAAATACATAAAAAATGTAAAATAATTAAATAAAAAAAGCTCTGTCTTTCAGTCTCGGAATATAAATCACAACTTTTAAATTTAAAAAAAATCAGGTTTTAGATTAATGTTTTTTTAATAGCCCCTATTATGACAGTCAACAGGTAACTAGTGCTATCACTACTGCTTGACAACTGCTATCAACTATCAACAAACTTAGTATTGTCAAATTTATAGTTGACAAAATTTTTTTTTCCACTATGAATTTAACTAATTTATTTTGACATTTGTAAAATTTTTAAAATAAAATTTTTGTTTACCTTTTTTTGTGTTGTTTTAATTGAATTAAAAAAAAATAGAAAATTGTTAAAATAGAAAATAAGAAAATAATCAAAAATATGTCATACTATTTGCCATCTTTCCCATTACCATTTTGGAGAAGCTCCCATATATTGAGAGCCAAAAGTTTGGCAGATGTCATTTAAAAAATGCAGTCCACTAAAATAGAATAGAATAGAAACTAAAAAAGAAAAAAAAATTTAAAAAAAGTAGAAAAGTGGCACTTTAGTATTTGAGGTCTGTTTTTTAAAAGGTCGAACTTTTCATTTTATTCCTATATTTAAATACTACTACAAAATCGATTAATACCTTTTTTTAAATCATGTCTGTCCGACTTCTAATTCCTAAAATACGGGGACTTCTACAACCTCCGCTATTGCATAGGCATAGGCTGTTTATGAAAATGCCTATATTATACAAGCATTTTATACTTACAATTTTTTTTTAAATTATTACGTTTTTAAATGTAGCACTTTTTTCTGTACCTGCATGATTAAGAACTACAATATTAGAACTGCAAACATGAACTCAACCCTTACCTTTTACCTTTTCAAATCTAACAACTAAAATTTTTTCATTGATTTAAAATTTGACAACTGTCAACTAATGTTGTATTTCACAATTTAGCAATTTTGAATTGATGGTTGATAGTTGCAAAACTTCACAATTTTTTCAACATAGTTGAAGAGTTGCAAAACTTCACAATTTTTTCAACATAGTTGAAGAGTTGCAATTGACAACACCATTTTAAATAATTGATTGATACTTTTCAACTATCTAAATTCTAGCTGATAGTTGATTGTCATAATAGAGGCCAAAATCTTTGATCTTTAAAAATATAACGATCGATTTTTATTTATTTATTTATGTATAACTAGTATTAATAATAATTTATAAATTAATTTTTTATTGTCATTACTTTTTGTTAATATTACAATGTTTTGTCAATTTATTATTCATTCCTATATTATTTTATTTTTGAACTCAATATATGAGAAAAACAAAAGTGATAAACATTAAAAATTATATGTAGATATTTGAAAAAAGTTTTTATTAAAAATAACAAAAATCTTTTAAAATTTAATATTAAATGAATTTTTCAATGTGTTTATTTTTAAAGAATATTTGAACATTTTACTATCATATATTTTGTTTTTATTTATTTTTTTTTTAATTATTTTTAGCAAAATTAAATTCTTTCGTAGGTTGGTTTCATAAATATGTTTAAAGTATCAAAATAGGTACAGAAACAAAATAAAGTACAAAAAAAAAAAAAAAAAGGTTTAATATTGATTAGATTTTATTTACTTTTTTGAATTTAATATTTTGATTTCAAAATTAATAAATACCAAATTTTTTACTTTTTTTTAACATTCCTTCATTCAAATTAAAATTTTTTTATCAAAAATACCCCAAATTTTTATTTATTTAAGAAGAATTATCATAATATAAATCTATTATAATGCATATAGTCTATTGTTATTTGGGTACATAATATTAAAATAATAAAGTTTTATAAAAAAAAATCGGTAAAAATTAATAATACCCGGATTATTGACTTTAACCGTAATATTTAAACAAATCATTACTTTGCATTAATGTCTTTTCATTTTAAGATTTTTACTTGTTTTTTTTTTTTTGGCTTTTTGGCTTGGCTAACAATTAACATTGGATTAAATGCGTGTTGTTTTTTTTATAACGGATCTAACACTAACAATAAAAAAGAAAAATCATTTTTTAACATTGAATTTGTATTTGATTATTCTTTTATTCTATTAAACATTTAAAAATATTTAAAATTTTTGAAATTCAATAAAACGTAAGAAATGCTATTAAATTTCGAATATCATGACTTTAAAATAAATAAATAGTTATTATATTATGTACATTATAATTTGTATCAAAAAGTAAAATATATTCGACCTTCACTTACAAAAAATAAAAAAATAAAAATAAAATAATAAACAAAATTATATCGGTATAATGTCCAATGATGAAATGAAAAATATTAAATTACACTGACAGGTGATTGTCATAAATAGTTTTTTTTCTTTTTTTTTTTTTTAAACAATATTACAACAATTAATAAATAATTCAAAAAAAAAAAGAACACATTGATTGCAAGTGAAATTTATGTAGAATTCACATGAATGAAATTTCACCTGTAATTTTATATTTTGTTCCCAATTTCTTTTTTTTTTTTTTGCTATAAGGAAACTATTTTTAATATTATGATACATTTCTAAATAAAGAAAAACAAAACGGTATTTTTTGTACGTAAAAAACAAAAAAAAAAAAAAAACAAATTAAAATTAAAAAGAAATTTTTGAAATTTTCTTTAAAAATAAAAAAATAATAATTTAAATTATGTACATAATCACGTGACTTTGCATAATGAGTAATTTTGAAATTTAAATACATACATATGTACCTAGCTATGTATAAAATTTTATTAGGATTTTAAAATGAAATTCGAATTTTCATTTTTTTTTTTTCTTCTGATTTTAATTGCTACTCATTTTCACAAAATTGAAACATTTTATTTACTGATTGTTTTTGTCGAATATAGCTACATTTTATATATATATATTTTTTTTTTTGAATTTCTAACACAATTGCAAATTTTTTTTTTTTACGCACCCCTATTACTGAAAATACAAAAACACTGAATGATTTTAAGTTTTCTTTGTATATGTCTAATGTCACATACAAAAGTCTCTAAAATACTAACTAAACTAACATTATATTATATGGACCATTATTAAAATATTTTTTGTGTATCACATAATAATATGTATAGATACATATATCTGTTATATATGTATTTTAATTAGCGTTGTTACTACTTTTAATGAAAATTTTAATTTGCAAAAAAGAAAAGAAAAGCACGTACTATAAAAAAAAATTCCAGACATTTGAATAAGTACTAATTGAAAAATTGCCAATTTTTTTTTTTTATTTTTCTCATGAAAAAAAAAATTATGAATTCACACAGCCAAATAACGATCAAAAAAAAAAAAAAAAATTTTAATTAATAATTAAAAATTGAACCAACATTTGTCATGGTTTTTAGTTTGAAATGAAAAAAAAAAAAACGTAAAAATATAGTTATTAAGATTTAGCCAATTGCAAAAATGCATAAATAATTTTAATTAAAATGAAATTTTCATATTTTTTGAAAAATATACATATGTAGTTAGCTTTTTTAATAGGTATTTACATATACATACATAAATATATATGTATTAAATAAATTACCATTGCATAGTATTTATATAATAATTTTTTTTTTTTTTTTGTTTAAAAAGATAATGTCAATTATCAATATCTCATGATAGAGAGACGAATTAAGGATATCCAACCGAAAAAAAATTTATACCATATACAGTCCAACTGCCCATTCTCCAAGAGTCAACCGTTTCTTACGACAATACAATTGCAATGAAAATATATCATTAATTTTGATTGAGCTAGTGTAAAGTTAATTAAAGAACCGATTGAAAAAAAATGGTTTTTGACATTTTGCATTAGGTATATATACAAAAAATGTATAATTTCGTTCTTCAATAGATTTTTTATCTATGTAAACAAAACAAAATATTATTAACTGCACATAAATATGCAATTATATTTGAATTATGCTATTTAAGCATACGTTCACATTTGATGTTTGATTTTAATTACATAAATCGTGACGTGCTCTTGCTTTTACACACTTTAGAAGCAAAAATGCTTTGATCCTCTGTAAGACACAAATTTATATTAAACGTCAAATACAGCTAATTATTATTTAAAAAATATGGTACGAAATAAATACTTAAACAATGCAGCACATTTGATAACTTATATTCTTTTTTAAAATTCAAATCCAAAATAATTATTAAAATGTCTCTAAATGCCAAAAAAATTGTTGCTTATACGTGCAGTATTAACGAGTATATATATACATGTTGAATAGAAAAATATTCGTTAATATTATTGAAGAGTACGCGTAACCGAAATATATTTTGCATACGGATCGGATGCATGCATTCAATGTGAAGGCAGCCTAAAGCTGAAAAATTCATTATTTATATCCATATACTACATTAATGTTTTATTGTGGATTGATTATGGAAAATGAAAAAGCACAATCATGTTATATTTTTTTTACAACATATCCCTAGAGTGTTGACCAAAAATCATTTATATTTTCTTTTTTCTGAATTTATTCAATACATAAATAAAAAAAATAGAAAAGAAAAAAAAATTGAACATAAAAAAATTCGCTCAAATATTTTATTCAGAAAAAAGCTTCCATTTTCATATATATTTTACGATTTTCGTAGAGTGTAAAAGTTGTATGTGAATGTGTTTGTGTTTACCATTCATCTAATAAAAAAAAAAAACAAAAAAAAAAAAAACGAACAAAAATTTGCTAAAAATTATATTATTTTTAATACAACATACGAAAGAAAAAAGTTGAGGCAATAAATTTATTTAAATTTTGTAGATGATGAAATCATTCCAAAAAAAAAAAAAAAAAAAAAACGAAAAAGATTGTATCTATAATTTGCTATACTTAAATATATATTTTCTTGTTTTGAAGGAGAACTTCTTCTATAATTTTCAATAATAAAAAAAATAATATCTTTAGATTTTCAACATAAAATTATTTAAATCTTTAAGAACGTTTAAGTAATAAATGAAAGTTAGAATTAATCCTGACCTCTTAAACATTATTTGAAAATTGATTTTTTTTTTTATATAAATTCAGCGTTAAAATTATTTAAAAAAAAATTTTATCTTTTTTCAAGAATAAATGTTAAATGACATTAATACATAGTTAATGTATTTATTCAATTATCATTAAATGCATGTATTGTACTACAACACACCGAATTGAATGTATTATATGATTCCACACTATATTTTATTAATTTGATTATTTTATGAAAATTATTTAAATTTTATTTAATTAAGCGTACTAAAATATTGATTACATTTTTTATTTTAATGGATACAATTCAAAATTTAAAAATAGGAATTTGTTGTACAATTTAAAAGTTTAGGTATTTCATTTTTGTGCTAATTAAATTCATTTTAAAACGATACATTTAAGTCAATTTCTGTTAATTTCATAATTTATGAAAATTCATTTTATGCTTCATCATACGGGTATAAAAATCCACAATTATTTTAAACGTAGTTGTTGAAATATGTACATACTACATATGTATACATATGTAAAAATAATAAGGTAAGACTTAAGAGTTGGTTACAAAATCAGTGTTTGTTTAGCGAGCGTTTAGGGCAATAAAAATAATTAGGAAGAACTTTAGAGTTTGTTACAAAATTAGAGTTTTTTGCTTTTCAGAATCTTCTTTGCACATTTTTGAATTTTTGGATTCTTGTTTGTGGATTTCGTCACCAACCCTTTTCCATATTATATAAAATAATTTTAAGAGAACTTAAATTTAAATCAAGAAAAAGTCAAGTAAAAATAAAAAGTCCTTTAAAAATTAATATTTAGTTTTTAAAATTCAATATGTTGTAAAGATTTCAAAGTTTATTAATGCTAAGGTCGTTAATCGGCCTCTATAATATCTGCTAGAAAAAAAAACAAAATTACAGCCTTTTAGGGAACAAAATTGTTTAATGATTACTTTAACTTTCATAAATCGTTATATATCTCGCTCTCGCACGTTCTATAAGTATATATACACCCAATCTTTTCTTTAAAACCTTACAATTAACTATGGTGACCATTTTAACCTTTTGTAATGTTAAATAATCGATTTATAAATTCCTTATATCTAAAAAGAATCATACTTGAAAAAAGGTACCTTTTTAAACAAAAATCTTATAATGATTTAAAAAAAATAGAAATATGTATTGGCAATCAAATATAATTCAACCGTTAAAAGTATCGATTTATTATGAATTACATGTTTCATTTAAAAGAAAATAATTTACAAAATGCAAAAGTTTACTTTAAAAAAAAAAAATTTCAGACAATATAAATTTCCCAAAAGATCCGAACATAATATTTATTTGTTAGAATTTTTGAAAATTTGTGAATTTTTCGTTTTTGCTTCAGCATTTAAATAATTAATTAAAAATACCCCGAAATCGTTTTTGAACCATTTCATTATTAATTCATTTTATTTTACACTACACCACTTATTAGATAGGAAATTATTTATTAATAAATTCACGTTGTTTTTTTTAAATAAAATAAAAAGGCAGAAAGATTTTTACAAAACCGAGAAATTTTAACCTCTATTTTATTAAAAATGCAGTTTAAAAAGGAAAAGAAAAGAAACAAACAAAAAATTAAATTTTACAAATAAAATTTTAAGATTTTTAAGTACGAGCATTTGTAAACATAGTCTCTTACTCTCTCATGAAAAGATAGCTGTAATCTTCAATAAATCGAACTAGATCAAAAAGTTTTTCTCTAAAGTTAATAGTTATGTAACTATAATAAATAATTAAATAAATGAATAATACCAAATAATACCAATTATTAAATGCTAAATAATTGAATAATACCATTAATAAAAATATTATTACTTTATTTTTAAAGTTGTTTGATAACAGATAGCGATTTTTTTTTTGAAAAAATTTCGATTTTTGTTATCAAAATTGTAAAAGAGTAAGAAAAACTTTTATAAATTTTAAGAAAACGTAATTTAATTAAGATTAGCGTGCGTTATGTATTATTAAAATATACAATATTTCAATTTGAGTTTGGTAAAGTTTCAAATTTGAATTGAAATTTTTAAATGTTTAACCCTTCGTAATTTGTAAAAATTTTGTAAACTGACAAACAGATAGATATCAGGCTATAACATCTTGTTAGTGTTACATATTGTAGTAAATTATAACCAGATTTTTTCGGAAATCTAAATTTTTAAGGAATATAAGTACACAGATTTTTATTTAACATTACGCTTTGAATGATATACAAAGCTTTTTCTTTAGAAAAGCTAATTTGACTGTAACTCATGAAATATTATAATAGCGTTTTCTTTTCTAAGTTGACGTCGAGTTGCACTTTTTCCAAGTCACATTTTTTCCGTTCTATTCTGAAACAAAAATGCAAACCCTAAACCTTTTTTTCAAAAATTAATTTGATCTTAAAATATTGATAACTGTTTCACGCTGACGAGGACAACAAATGAGTTTTGCGCTCTTTCTATAATAACATGAAAAAATACATATAATTTTTACTGTCACTGTCAGTCAAATAGTAAATAAATGTAAAATATTAATATTTGTTATTCTGTTTATATTGATTAGCGACTTTATAAAAATAAAAAAATATTTCATATTTGGTTATTTATAAAAATCATTATAATCAGACATATGTATTATTATATTGAATTTATTTGTCAGATCTTTTTAAAAATAGGTATGTCATTTATCACAAAAATACCTGAAAAAAAAAAATGGAGCAAACTTAAAAAAATTTTGCTGTTTTTTCATCTATTCTGCAACATTCTCTATAAATAAAACTGAATATACAAAAAAAAAGGAGAAAAAATAGGTTTGGCTTTTTCAGGTTAACATTTCAAATTCAGAAAAGAAAACATCATAATAATATTCCACATATAAATATTTGACAATTTGGCTAACATTTTAACCAAATATTTATGTTGCAAAATGCAAAACAAGGAAATTTTCTGCAATAAATTTTTAAAAAATTTTACATAAAATTTATTTTATACTATATATAAAACATAATAATATGTAATTATAAATTACATATAGATTTCAAAAAACATTCTTTGAGTATTATATATTAAGTATACATATATAATGTACACAAAACAGATGGCCACATGATGATTATAATTAATATTCAGTACACAAAGAGAAATATTAAAACAAAGTGTATTATGTTTTAAATATCCTTATTTAATTACATTCATATTAACATATGGAACTTTTGACACAATATATATATGTATATAACTTAAATGTACCATATATTTCATTATAAATATGAAACCTGTACTTGAATATGACACCATATACAGAAATTCGATACTAAAAGTAAGCTCTACTAATAAAAATTCACTGCATTACTATATTATAAGATTATTGTGAAGTACATATTACTAAAAAGGCTCTAATACATACCTACATATTATAATATACGTCATGTTCCAATATCGTATGTTCAGTAATTCTAAATATAATCATGAACAGGGTAAAAATCAGTTTCAAAACTATTGTGTTTCTGCTGTTCTTGAGTCGGAAATAAAGATTAACATTGTTTTGTATAATTAAAGATTGTCTTTCCTTGTCGCCATTTCTTTTTTTTTTGTTGCTTTCAGTTTAATACTTGAGTTTTATGTTATATTTATATTTTTGTATTTATACTACATTTATACATATTATATAAAAATAAAGGAAGGTGTCCTGTAAATAACGGATCAAAACAATATTTTATAGATATTTTTTGTTGTTAATTTGTTCAATTTTCTTCCAAAAGAACATTCATATTTTTCCAAATGATTCATTAAAGTTAGATATTTATAGAATAAACCACTTGTATTCAAATACTTTTTAGAACATTGAATTGGTTTAAAACTAAGTACATCTTAAACCATTTTTTTTTTTTAATTTATACCAAAGCATTTTGAATATTTAAATACTGCAATCTGCAACACATACTGAGGACGTATAATTTTGGATTGTATAGTTTTTTACTGTATGTACTATTAACACACAATTCTTGGGTTGATCACGAAATTTTAAATAAAACATCCCAAAATTCCAAAATACTAAAATTTCCAAATTATAAATTCCAAAATCCCAAAGCAGTTTTCTTAGCATAATTAATTCCTTTTGATTTTTTTTTTTATTGCGGATGTGGGTCGATTCATTGAAAACAAACATTTTGAATGCGAAAAATGTTCGAAAAACAATTTAAAGAAAAAGTCTGTTAAAAGCGAAAAATGTTGAAAAAAAAATGTAAAAAAGAATATATGCCTACATATTTATATTTCTTTTTCTAAATATTCTGGAAAAAGTGTATAACATTGATATCATAATCAACTAAAAATCCCTTTAAATTCTCACATTTACATATGCATATTTATATTTACATATATATAAGCGACATCAAAACAATGCATCAAATAAATGTTCTTTCTTAAATATTTACCAAATTAATGTTTTCTTATAATAATCCTGATGGGCTTTTTAGTATATTTGAGATTTTGCATTTGGGATTTTGTCATTTGGGATTTTTTTTTGGGGGATTTAATGGCGCTCTCACAATTCTTTTCATCCTTTTATAACTACTAAAAAATAAAAACTTAGAAAGTACTAATAAACAGTCATCAATTTTGATTTTGTTTGTTTGCTTTAATATATCTTAATTCGTGGGACACTCTATGTATAAATAAAAAGATACTTATTGATTTTCTTTACTTACAGTTCAATGGCATTTTCAATAATATGAATAATATTTTAAAATACTTATTTAATTTTATAAAGAATGTTAGCCAATTTTTTTAATAAAAAAAAAAACAAATGAGTAGGAGGAGTATTACGAATACTGTAGTTTTCTATAGTTTTAAAAATGAAGAGTTTTAACGGAAATACTTAAACAAAAAAGAAAAAAAAGGGATTAAAAATAAAAAATTTCTAAATACATATTTTGAACCAAAAAAAAAAAAAATTAAGAAATGAAAAAAAAAAAAAGAATTTAAAAATTTAGAGCAAAATTCGAACGTAGAAAGAAAGAATTTATTGTTAACGGGTCAGCTAACTTTTTTTTTTTTTTTTATATCAACTAACAAAGTAAATTTACAATAACTAAAAAGCATGGATAAGAATTTTTACAAAACAAATTTTACATTTGAATTTTTTTTTTTAAAAAGTTTTTTTTTTTTTTTTTTACACATGGTTAGATGCAAAAATTTAATTCATATCTTCACTAATAATCGATTTATTACATTCTCAACAAAAAATTTCTATATGTATATAATTACTTAATTAATTATATACATGCATACATAGATCCTTTTCTTTAGTATACTTTCCTATATAAAATTAATGAAAGTTTCATAATTTGATAGAAAAAAAATTATCATTAAAAATGATAAGAGGTGTATGACCAAACCTCACTTTGTTCATTTGATTTTTTTTTTTTTTTTTTTTTTTTTTACCTTTAATTAAAATGTTATTGATTCAATTATCTTAAGATATCAAAATTGAACAATTTCGCATTTCGTATAGTAAGTGTAAGACGATAAAAAATATTTATTATGTCTTGCCTTATATTTAGAGATAGTATACTTTCTGTGCTTCGGCTATAAGTAGTTATTTAGATAACTGAAGTGCAAAATTATTTTTAGATTCTGATACATATACATGCAAAATGTTATAAATGATTTTTCGAAGGTTTTTATTTTTATGAAATTAATAAAAATTACAGATTTGGACATTATTGATTGATGAGAAAGTATGCGCGCAGGTTTAATTATTTTGGCGATAAAAAATATTTTATTAAATTTCCTTCATTTATAGATTAATATAATATGTAATATCAAATAGGATTGCAATATAAAATAGTACTCGCGTTAGTAATTTATATATGTATAATATATATATATATATATATATATATAGCATAGATAATTTTAAAATTAATGAATAAGTATACCATCTAGGTATATAGAAAAAAAATTTAATTAAGAAATTATATTAGTGTCATCGAATTAATAAAAGTCATTAGTAGGTACATATTTTAAAAATTCTATAATAACAAAAGTTTATTTAAAACAGTTTTTACATCTATTAAATTGATTGAGTATAGATAAGATTTTTAATGTTTATTATATTACTATACATATACTTATATTTAATTCAATAAATGTTCAATATAATTAATATAGGTATACAATATAAAATATGTCAAATAAAAAACATTTAAATAAAAAAAAAAAACAAAAGTCCATTTTCATTTTAACAATTTTCAAGAATTTTATCTGATTTCTCAGCAATAACCACAATTATGTAAAAAATCAAAACTTTATTTACAACAGAAATTCTGTTAAAACTTAAAATAGAAAAAGAACAAAAAAAAATAAATAAATAAATTTAATTTAGGTTTTCTATATTTGATTATCATTAATTTATAAAAATTAAGCATAGAATAACACAATAAATTTAAGTCGGTATTCTAATTAAAGTTATAATTTAATATTTAAATTTCTTTGACAGTTATACGATTTTTTTTTTTTTTGTTTTTTTAACTTTTATTATATTCTTTTTCAATTTATTTTTTTTTAATTTTTTGTTTTTCTTATATAACTAATTAAAATTACTATTAAAATTACATACAAAATGCTTTACTTATAAATTCTGTAGGTTCAGTCAAATACTTTAATATACTTTAATATAAATGTATTAAATAAACTGTACGAACTCACAACTCACAAGTCAAAATCACAAGTAATTTAAAAAGAGACTATATATGTATATGAGAGTATATAAATGTATATATTAATATATGTACAAAGAATTCTGAAAATTCATAGGAAAAAAACCACAAAAAAAATAATAATAAAACGTCTTCAATTAAAAGTATATATATATATATTGTACACAGTGTTACCATTTTGACAGTATTCCGATCAAATTTGACCGGAAAAAAAGCTCGAAATATTTTGGCCGGTTTAGACCGGTTTTTAGCCGTTTGAGTCGTTCGTTTTTGTAAATTTGAAAACAATATTTAAATTTTTAGTATAGTTATTTGCGAAAAAAAAAACAAAATAAATAAATAAAAACAACTAGGTACATCAAAATAAACATAAATACTATTTCCGTACAATTTTAAAATACCGCAAAAAGTTATTCAAAAAATTGGTAAAAAGAATGTGTATGAAAATATTAATGATGAAAATTTTGTAGATTCTTTTGTAGACGAGCTTTTTTAAAAATTTTATGTTTTTAATAATTTTTTTGTTTTATAATATTATACAGTTAAGTCACCAAGCTCAAGTTAAATTATTTTTTGCAATGCCCAAAGTGCAATTACATTTATATTTATGAAATAAGGTTAAGTTGTTTTTGAATTTATGAAGTAATTTATTTTGTTTAATTTATAAAATAGATATTGTTTATTTTTAAAATTACTTTTCCTTTTATTTAAATATTTTACCACTTCATAAATGCAGCAGCAAAATGCTAGAACGTTTTCTTAATAAAGTTTTTATTTTGACCGGTTGTTTGACAGGATTTTACATCAAAAAATTTTTGACTGGATTTTTTGACAGGATTTTTTAAAATCTTTTCTAGTCAGACCGGAACGAAAATTTTGAAGTGGCAACACTGATTGTATATAATAAATATGTACATATTATGTACATATTTTGAACTCAGTTATTTTTAGAGTTCTCTGTATTTTATCATGATCACAACTGACTGATCACATCATTTTTCATTTCTTTTTTTTGTGTTTTTTTTTTTTTTTTTTTTTTTTTTAAGTTACTTTCACAATTAAGTTTAAATATGTAACTTTACTTGATAAGAACTAACTGACAACTAATACCAAAAAAACAAAAAAAAAAAAAAATTATGAAAAAAAGAAGCCGTTGATGAGTGTTCTTAGTAAATGACTGAAGATGATGAAGAATTGAATTATTTCCATGTTTCAAAAAAAAAAAAAAAATTATATAGAAAAAGTGGCAAGAGAACAATTTTATGACGTTTTTTTTTTTTATTTTGTTTTTCAAGTACACTACAACTTTTCTATATTCATATTAATTTTTCTATTCTTTTACAATAACAAAAATCAGATATTATTTAATGCCCATAAAGTTGTTTCAGATGAATGATCGTGGGAAATCTATGTTATTATCATTTTATAGGTAAGTCTTTGTTTTTGTTTAATAGTTTCTGATGATTTGGTTTTCATTATATACGATCTGAATATCTTTCAAGAAATACAAAAAAAAAAAAAAAAAATTCCATTTTAGTTTTCAAATATTTTAAAAACTACATATTCACATTTACTTATAAAGAAAAAAGTTAATGTTCATAGTTTTTTTTTTTAATTTTTATTTCTTTACCTTAATTTTATTTATTTAATTTTCCTTTATTTTTTTTTTTTTTTTGTGTTGTAAAATAACATTACTTTCTATAGTACTTGATCTTTTGTATCTATTAAATTCTCTTTTAATTTAATTTTTTTCTTTTTCTTAGCACATTTTTCAAAATGTTCATGAAGTTAGCCCATCCGTCTTTTTACAAAACTTCTACACAATTTGAGATTGAGAAGAATGCAATTAAAGAGGTAGGTAGATCTCATAAAAATAGCTCTTCAAAATTCTGTATTCAAATAACTGTATATTCTTTTTAATATGAAAACTACAAACAACAGGGTATTTTTGAAACTTAATTAAATCAAAATAAAAATGCCATAATTATTTGTAATCCGACATTTAAATTTGTAATCAATATGTGTATTTGTTAGTCAAAAGTGAAAACTAGTTTAAAATGTTTTAAACTATGTATTTTAAAAAGTTTTAGGTTTGGGCTGTTTGTTAGAAATAAGTTTAAAAAGTTTTACGATTTGGTCTGTCAAAAACTGTTCTCGAAATATTCTTATGTTAAAATTTTCAAAACCTCTTTTGAAAGGGGTTTAAAAGTTTTAAATTTACAATTTTTTTTTATTTTGATAAATGTATATGTACCTATATCAAATAAATAAACAAATAAATTATTAGGAAGGCAAGTTGTGAATTAAAGTTTTTATATACATTAAATTTATTTTAAAGTACAGAAAAGGGTTTCTATTCTTTCAAACCTGTGTTTGATGTTTTAAATGTTACTAAACCCAACAAATCTCTACTAAATTAAGCCAAATTAAAACTTTTTGTAACAAACAAACCTAGATATTTTTCCAAATATTTATAGTCTCGTTTCTGTTTTGAAAGCTTAAAGCTTAAAACATAAAATTTTGGAAAGGATCAGATCTTTAAAAATAAATCATACATTCCCCCACCCGTTTAAGTGCTACAAAAAATTCAAAAATTCAAAATTTACTTGAAAATATTTTACAACCTTTAGCATTTTATTTTTGAAGTTTAAGATTCAAATATGATATGTTTACATTTCAAAATGACTTCTCTTAATTAGATAGAGTTTTTTTAATATCCAAAAACGTGTCTCTTCACTTTTCACAATTTTCTTCACAGAAAAAAATTTAAATTAATCTAATTAGAAATTTCAATGCAAAAGTTGTTAACAATTCAAGAAAGCTAAGAATATTTTAAAAATGTCCTCCTTTAAAAATCTTTAATTTTATATATAACCTTGTTTTATTTGTGTAATATATGTATAAATATGTGTATATTCTTTTATTATTATTATATTATGATTCTCTTCTATGAGATCATAGTTTTTTTTATGAAGTGTGTTATTAATAGCTTTGATGCGGTTTGACATTTCCAAACTTTCAAACAAATGAAAAACTAGTTTTTTATAAATTGACATTAAATAGTTATCGCTTTTATAATTATACTTATGTTCACACTGTACTCACAATATTGTCATCTTGGATAATTTTTTTTTAGAAATTCAAAAACTTTTTTCTATATTTAAAAAAAATACACGATACAGTTCTACCAACTACCAAGCCCTATTATACAAAATTAACTAAATGTTTAATGTTAATATATTTGTACAATAATATTCTTCATAGAAAAATTTTTGAAAAATTTGATTTATCGAAGGTTACAATATCGAGAATCTACTGTATGAATTTTAATTATATAAATCTACATATTATTATGTATGTATGTATAAACATTTATGAATAATCTTAAGATAAGCTTTAATATTAGAATGTAGAAAATAATGTAATTTTGCGTAATAGTGTCCTACATTTTATTTAAATGAAAACGAATTAAATATATTAAAGTAAAGTTTTTTCGTCAAATAAAATAAACTTAAAGGAAAAAAAAAAATTATTTTATTTTCATAATATGTACTGTCAGTTATTGTTTCGGAATAAGGTTATATCAAGATCTATAAAAAAATAATCACTCATTTGCATGTGATCTTTCTATTTGCTGTCAAAACGTAGATAATTGTTCTTTTTTTTTTTTTTAATTTTATTCTGCAAATTGATTTTTCTCATGTTTCTAAGGTTTTAGTTTTTTTTACTTAATTTTCTAAGACTATATAGTTATTTTATATGTTGTGGAATAGAATATTTTAATTCTTATAAACTGCTATTCTACTAATTTAAATAACTTAATCCAGAATCACAAAATTAATTAAATATGTATATGTATATTAATAAATTTCAGGCAAAGGTCAATTTTATGTTCAGTTACCATATGAATATTGTATATATTATGTTATATATTATATGAGTATAAAAAAAAATTTAAATATTATTAGTATACCGATGTTATGCATGTATATATGTATATAATATTTAAATAATATTAAAAAATTATAAAGCGGCTTTTTTTATGTTAACGTTGCCACACTTTAAGAAGAGGTTTGAAAAGTAATGTTTAATGAATTACTTTAAAAATAAAAGTTTACTATTTATATTTACTAAATACACGTTAAACAGTAGCATTTTTAATATTTAAAAAAAAAAAAACAGTATAGTGTTTAACAAAAAAGGTAATTATATAAATTACAAAAATTGCAAAATTTTAGCATCAAAAGAAATAAATCAATCCAAAATTATATTGTATTTTTTTATTGTTTCGAATGACAGTTACAAACTTTAATAACCGTTTGCCTTATATATCTAAAATATAATTCTAATTAATGTTTTTTATTTTATTTATTTTAATACATGATAATTTATTTTTATAATTAAAAGAAAAAGAACAGAAAATCTCTTTTGATTATAAACTGAACTTAAGCTATAACTTAAGATTATAAGCAATTATTTTAAATAACATCAATTCTTGTTAGAGGATTTTTAGAATCATTGCATCTAATAGATGAAATGAAATAATGCCACAAAAAAATAATTTAATTTGCAGCGTTATTTCATTTGTTTTTACGGCGTTATTTCATTCCGCCTTTCTAATAATATAAATGAGGATTTCTATTTGTAAATATTTTTGATTACCTTGCCATTTCCAATGGCATACAGTCTAACAGTAGAAAAAAAAAATAATTTTAAGATTTTTATTTTATTTAATTTGTACCCTATCCAAATGTAAATTTGTACATCAATCCAAAACATCCAAAATTATAGAAGTAAAAATATTTTATATGTGTGTATAATATTTATCTCCACTAATTTAATCACTATTATACCATTATAATATTTATAAGATCAGCAATTAAAAATTATTTAATTAATATATAAAAATAATATTTAAGCAATTTAAATTAATTTAATAAAGTATAAATATTATTTAATATAAGCCAAAATATTAAAATTGTTAAATTATTTAATTTCACTATTTCCTTATTATATTAAAATATAATAAAATTATTGTTTTAATTTTCCTTCAAAGTCATTATTATGTTTAATCAGAAGAATTTCTTGTCTTACCTGTAAATAAAAAAAAAAAACATTTTCTAATTAGTTAAATTAATAAAAATATTTAAAAAAAAAAAACTGTTAATGAATTTAAATTAAAACAAATATACTATACTATAAATCACTTATTAAATGTTATTAACGTCAAATACATAATTTAAGAATTGTATAACCTAAGAAACTTAATATTTCATTTTCATAATTTTTAAATGTGAGTTTTAATGGCTTTAGAAAGATCAAAAAATGATTTATTAAAATATTTATAAAAGAGAATAGGTGTTTTGAATTAAATCTTAGCCTAAAAAATAAGACAATACAATAATATTTTACCATAATAAAAAACAAAAATTCAATGATAATTTTATTGAAATTTTATTGAAAACTTTAAAATTCCATTTTAAGATTTAAAAAAAAGAGATTTTCTAAAAAAACAAAAAAAAAATTATAATTTAAAATTTTTTAGAAAGTGTTTTTAATTTTTTTTTTTTATAACAGTTTTGGTAATAATCAAATTGTTCTGGTTCAAAAATTAAAATATCAAACACCTTAATAAATCACCTTAACTTTATTAAATTTCCATATACAAATGTATTAGCTAAAACATTCAATTTAGAAGCTAAAATAAAATGGAAATATTGAAATGTTATTGATTTAAAAATATGTAGTTTTCTTTATTTTTTATCTAACAAAAAAAAGTTTTATCTAATAAAAAAAAACAAATACTCCTATTTTGATAAAGCGCCATAAAAATATAAATATTATTTTAATTCATACGAGTATATATATAAAATTTCAATTGAAATCGAATAAATATTATGTAATTATAATTTAATAATATTATATAGTATCACCAACCAACCACACCTGTACGGGGAAAAGCTTTTTCTATAGTAAAACAAAATATTAAGAGTATTTGATAACATATTATGATTTTGTAAAAGAAACTTAAAGTCAACATTTTAAACACACAAGAGATTTCAAAACAGAAAAATATTTTTTTCTATTAGGGGTAATCATAAAAGATGGTACAAATATTTGCTATAAACTTATGGCTTTTTAATTAACTGTCAAAAATCATTTTAAAGCTATTTCACTTATAGATATTTTGTCTAAATCAAAATTAGAAATTTAAATTTTTCTGGTTTATTATTACGGAAGTTTTTGAATCTCCGATATTTACCTTGAATGCTAATTTCTGAAAATACTAATTTATCGCACTATTTAAAAATTTATGACAGTACCTAGTATATTTTTAGGAGTAGAATCAGTATTACCTTAATGCATATTTTTTAACATTTTTATGTCAAATTTCAACATTTGTTTAGCAATGTTTATAACGATTATGGTAATATCATATAAATACTAAATACCAAATTTTCAAATTAAAAAAAAAACGTATTTCAATTTATTTATTTATTTACAAGAGAAAAAAATGAGCTGTGAAAAAATTAAATGTAATATTGTTTCGTATACTATTGTGCTTATTAATTGTGACCAAATTTCGCCTTTTTCTTTGAATATTTATTTTAACTTTTTTTTCGCAAACTTTAATTTTTGTCTTTTTTATGTTTTTATATTTTAGCCTTTTAGTGCGTTATTTAATGTGGTCAAAAAAACATTAAATTTTTACTGGTAATAAAATGTGATTTGACAGATTTAGTGTGACTACCTTCGGACAAATTTGTGTGATATGACAGGTTTAGTGCGAGTATCAAGTACAAGTGCGAAGGGTTCGAAAATGCAGTAAAATGTGGTAAATAAAAAAAAAATATATAAAATAGATATAAATACAAAAAAAAATCTCTAATTGTATCGAAAACTAAATTTGACAGTTAAAAAACAAATCTTAAAAATCATGCAAAAGTTTGAGTTAGAATTCATTCTTACAAAATCTTGAAAAATTTTACAAATGTTGAAACATGCTAGGGTGCAAAATATTGCACTTTTGCTATAATTTACAATACTTTGCATCGATTCGTAAACATTACTAGATATTATTTTCTGAGCTAGAATGATGTGATGTGATTTAAGAATTGATTTGACTAATTTATATATACCTAAGAGATAGAATGATACATATATTTAAATCTTAATCAAAAAATAATAAAAATAAAATTCAAAATAAGATTAATTTTAAAAAAATGTTCAATTTATAATAAATAACATAAAAATAAATATTGTCAAATAATTTAAAAATAACTATAAATTATTAATACTAAATCAATATAGGAATTTGATATATAAATGTATGTTAGAATTTTGACTTTTACGAAATAATAAAACTTCGACGAAATAATTTATATATTGTTTAAAAAAATTAAAAAAAATCTATAAAAACTAATAAAAACTATAAATTAATTTAATTATAGCTTAATTTAAATACTAAAGAATTATTTTTGAAATTGGTTGTTTTATGCATTCTATACAAATATTATCTCCTATAGTATTTTATTAAAACTAAAAATAACATTAAGATTACATTACGTTCACATATGATGCATGCATCTAAATCCAAAACATATTTAAGTTACACTTCGCGAAATCTTTGAAAATATTAAGGAATATTTTACATTCAAATTCCAACATGCATCCACTCGTTCATACTGCATATGTGACACATGTGCACATGTGACAGTATGAACGAGTAGATGCATAAGTGACAAATTTTTATTTGACGAAAAGAATGGAATATAATATTGTGTCATGAATACGATATAAGTATATTTTCAATAAATCAAATTCTATCCGGATACAAGCATCAAATATGAACGTACCATATTAAAATTTCGCAATATCCTATCCGTTAATGATTTACTAAACTAAATTAAAGATTTGAGATGAATTTTTTAAGTTATTCTTTTCTCAAATTCATTAAATTTTATTTACAATTTTAAAAAACAAATATATAAATAAATGAAAACCTAAAATTGAATTTTATACATACAAAAATTAAAATTAAAAATAATTAATAATGATAATGATAATGTTTTCTTTATTTATAAAATAATAAACACGTTTTTATTATGCAAAATCAGAACAGTGATAAGAGATTTAAAATTTCAGAAAAATTGTTCAAAGCTTTAACAATAAAATTGTAATCAGAATTTTCAGTTGTACTCAATTAATTATAGATATTTATTTATTTTTTTTTGATGAAAAAGAAAACCAGGCACACATTCCGAAAACATTAATATAAGTAATCATAAATTTTTGAGAAAAAACTTTTAAAATTGTGATTATTTTCTCGAATTTTACTTAGAATTTTTCTTGTTCCTGAAAAATCAATCTGTTAAATCAAATTGTTAGAAAACAAAAAACACTTTATTCTATTTCAAAAAAAAAAAAAGCCTGTTTGAGTTAAAAAATTTTGTTATGCACGTAAGAATATTATATTTTGACCTTTAACCATCATATTATAACTTTAAAAAAATTTGTTCATGCTTCAACATTTCCCCTTTTTAAATATAAAAACTTATGTTCAGACAATTAATTTTGAAAGATTTTATACTACTACCAAAATTATAAATTTTTTGCTTAAAATAATTGGGAAATACTGAGAAAAAGAAATTCAAAAAATGTATACATATAATAAGTATAATAATACATTTATATATTTTTGATTATGTTTTTAAATAATAAAAAATAGAAATATGTAAATAAATTATTAATAAATAAAAAATGACGAAATACTCAGTAAACTATCAAAATAGAAGAAAAAAACATTTAACCCTTATATACTCTACTCAGTTTTTTTTTTGATTCAAGCAACTGAAATATTGGAAATATTATAAAATTAAATGTCCAAATAACATCGTCTAAAGTTTAAAAACTAAAATTACTTTTACTTATGATTTTAAACTTTAAATTTTTAATTTTTTTTTTGCGAGGGTAGGTAGGAATCATCGAAAGACACTATAGAGGAGTGAAAACGAGTACGAGTCCTTTATGAGTGTGTGGGACTTTAACCCACTAAACACCACTTACCTTTTTTGACCAAACAATAGGTTGTACGACCTTTAGTACTTATGTACTGCCTAGTCAGAGGAAGTTTAGTTAAGGACTGAAAATTGATTTCAAATTGGCAGGCATATTGTGAACAAAGTTGTTAATATTCACCTTGAATCTTTGAACGTTGTAAATGTAATCATCACCAATTCTGGGGAACAAATGAGGTGAGAGATGGTTCCACATTCACGATGTTCGTACTACAAACGAATTTCCATAAGCCGCATTAGCCCTGCATTAACTTTGAATAAGTTAGGAAATAATTTTAGATCAACATAAAAGTTATCTTTTGGAAAAAGTATACCAAATTTTTTTATCTATGAATCATATTATTATCCAAACACTTTTTAGATTAAGGATAAAATATTACATACATACAACTATTTTGGATATCGTAATTTTTATTTATAATTATATCGTTGCTTTTTGAAAAATGTAATGGTCCGCTGGTCACAAGTTAAAAAGTTTAGCAAAATCAAATATAATTGATGTTTTACAGAATATTCTGGATACCAAAAAGAGTTTAAGCTTTTCCTTGTAAAATTGATGCAAAAAATTTGAACAAAAGAATTAAAACAAAAACAAACAAAAAAAGACAGACTTTTATTAAGTTCTACTATAAAATAACCATTAAGTAGATATGACAAAATTATGTGATCATTGAAATCACAGATCTGATAAAGTAAATGGTCATTGTTAGAAAAGGGGTTAAAATATTTCATCCATTTTTTTTAATTGATCATAACAATTGAAAAATTTAATAAACATATTTTGCTTTTTTCATTATTATATTACATATATGGAATATTTACAACTGACGCAAGGTTTTCATATTGAAATTGTGCTATTTTGATAATTTTGCAATAACATTTTAAAATTACCTCAGCAGCACAAAGCTATTGTTTTGTTGTTGTTGTTGCACAAAGCTAAGTTGTTTTTCTTTCTCATTTTCATTTCTGTTTTCTGATGTTTTGATAAGAATTCGAAAAAAATATACGACGAAGACTATATACTATATAGGAAAGATCTCATCTCATAAACCCCACAGCTTTTAATTTATTTATTATTTAAAAAAAAAAAAATTTAATTGCTATATAAAAGGAAATTTTATTATTGAAAAATAATTTAGTTGGATTTTAACATTTAATCAGTTATTACTTTATAAGTATAACTAATCAAAACTCAATTTAATCGTCTCAAAAAGAAAAATTCTTAGTGAAAAGCATTCTAATTATTAAAATAAATAATAAAACAGAAATTATGGCAAAAATTAATAATACTAATACATTAAATAATGAAAATATTGAAAATTGTTTAAAAAAAAGTCGAAAAATAGCAAAAATTATTGATGGTAAAAAAATTGCTGAAGAAATTCGTCAAGAAATGAAAGAAGAAGTAAATTTATGGATAAAACAAGGTAATCGTAGACCACAATTAACAGCAATATTAATTGGTTCAGATCCAGCTAGTTGTGTTTATGTAAGTAATAAAATGAAAGCAGCAGCTGATGTTGGTATTAATAGTATAACAAAAAATTTACCATCTAGTATTACACAAGATGAATTATTACAAATAATAGAACAATTAAATAATGATGAAAATGTTGATGGTATTTTAGTACAATTACCATTACCACAGCATATTAATGAAAGAATAATATGTAATAGTGTATCATGTGATAAAGATGTAGATGGATTTAATGAGAAAAATGTTGGAAGATTATGTTTAGATATGAATGCATTAATACCATGTACACCATTAGGTGTACAAGAATTATTAAAACGTAGTAATATTAAAACATTTGGTAAAAAAGCTGTTGTTGTTGGACGTTCAAAAAATGTTGGTATGCCAATTTCAATGTTATTACATGTTGATGGTCGTAATGATACTGATGGTATGGATGCAACTGTTACAATATGTCATCGTTTTACACCTGAAGAAGATTTAAAAATGTATTGTAAACAAGCTGATATTATAATAACAGCAACTGGTGTACCAAATTTAATTAAATCAGATATGATAAAACCTGGTGCATGTATTATAGATGTTGGTATTACAAGAATAACATGTCAAAAAACTGGTAAAACAAAATTAGTTGGTGATGTTGAATTTGAAAAATGTAAAGAAATTGCTGGTTGGATAACACCAGTACCGGGCGGTGTTGGACCAATGACTGTAACAATGTTAATGCATAATACTATATTAGCTGCTAAAAAAACAGTTGAAAAACATAAATTTACTTTTTAAAAAAAATTAAGAAAATAATAGGAAAGTATCTGTATAAGTACGAGTATATATATATACATAATAGCAATTATAAAATAATATTTATTATATATGTAATAGAAATAAAATTGAAATAATTGAAAGAAAAGTGGTTTTTGAGTGGTTTTTTTTTTCTTCATTTTACAAAATGAAAATTCTTAAGTATAACATTCATATATTTTTTAAATAACTTAAAAAAAAAAAAAACCTTACAATATTTTACTTGAGAATTTTCAAAACTTAAATAAATACACAATTAAAAATTAATTAAATTTATGTTGAAACACAATATTAAAGTTAATTTTATACAAATTACGTCAGTAAAATAAAATTTTGAAAATATTTGCGGTTCGTATATCATAATTCAATGTACATAAAATTCAATTTACTTATTATTTTCTTCGTTTTTTTTTTTTTTTTCGATATTTGATAAGATTAATAAGTGTAATATTGATAAGAACACTTATCTTTTGAAAAAAAAAAAAAAAATGTATTTTTTTTTATTTATTTAAAGTTTTTTACACTAAATTAATAATAAATTTGCTACGAAAATGACTTTGAAGTTTCAAATTCACTTTAATTATCATTCTGAAAATTGAATTTTTTTTATATAAATAAGAATTGTATGAATATATGTATATATTTTATTAGTATAGGTACTTAAAAAGTAATAAAATTTAAAATATGTATTGCACATGTTTAATATTTAATTGATTTAGATACAGGTTAATTTTTTTTAAATTAGCAAATGTAATTAAATAAATGACAGATAATTTATTAGATTTTGAAAACAAGTAAATTTCCTATAATTTTTCTTTTGCATTTTAATATCTACATTTTTTTTTATTACTGTTTTATTATAATGTTTTAAGTCAAATTATAGTTAAATCATAATCATTATAATATTAGAGATCAGTTTTCTATTATGCAAATGTTTTAAATTGGGTTATATATATGTATATGTATGTAAGTAATTGAAATATGTATATACATATGTAATATGAATCTACAATTTAAATTGAAATATTAAAAGACATAAACGAAAACTCCTATAATAAAGATATGTGTATCTTATATCTAACACTAAATATTGCATTTTTAATTTTGGGATGATTTCGTTTTGTCGAACTCATATATGAAATTAAAATTGAAAGAGGAAAATATTTACAAAAATGTTCTACCTTTAAAAAGAGAGTAGGACATAATAACGCTTTTCAAAATCCTGCTTTTTTGTATTTTAATTTGTTTTTCATTACAGGGAAAGATAATAAATAAATATTTTTTTTATAAATTATAAGTTACATAATATGAAATTTTATTATTATATTATTTTCTATAGAAATAAAAAGAACAAATACATAAATATTTTTGAAATATTTATTTAAACAAAATTAATTCGGGGAAATTTTTTTAGAGTTGGTTACAAAATCTGGATTACTTATACCCTTTTTTCAGAATATTTATATTATTATGTACATACATATGTATATGTGATATTTTGAATTAGGAGGGATATAAAAGTTTAATTCAAAATCAGAGTTATTCTCAAAAAAATTTACAAACTAAAAAGGGGGGAATTTTTCGGGGGCACTTAAAAAAAAAAACAATTAAAATATTTTTTCCGGGATTTTATCTTGGCGAAATTTTAGAAAGTAACCTTTCGTACCAGATCCCATTAAAAATCGTTGATATTAACAGTTTAATTGCATAATTCATTTTAATATAATCATATAATTAATTCAATTCGTTTACACAAACTTACCCAAACTCATATCCACTCATATCTACTGCAGAATTTTTTTATTGTAATGAGATCAGTAAAAAAAATAATTAATAATTAAATTAAGGTCAGTTTCAGAAATAAATTGAATAAATACATATATATATAAAATTACATTAACTAACTAAAAACTATACATAACTATAGAAAAAATTAATTGCTTTATTTACTCAATATTCAAAAATTAAGAAAATTTATAATACATATGAATGGCCTAGTGGGGCTTATATAGCACAAACTAATAGTCAAATCGTGTGGCCTTTATTTAATTGTCAATTATTTTATATTTTTTAAAAATTTATAACTAATTATATTCATTAGTTATTGTATAAATGTATACGCACTTCAATTTAAGTATATTATAAAATAATTTTTTACTAATAAAAATAATCTAAGTTTAACCAGTTTTAACTATCACAATTTTTTATTTTTTTTTATTTTGGAAATATGTATGTATATGTATTTTAATTATAATAAAAAAAAATTAAAAATATTATCAATTAGAAAAAAAAAAAATTAAATAGTGCCAAAAAGTAGTTGAACCTAAAAACAAATTAATTTCAAGAACATCACTGAAACTGAAACAGAATAAATACTATATTAAGTATAACATTAAGTAAGGTTTTTAAATATCCGGGAAATTGGATGATATAAAAAGAATATCTAGGTACTATTTTTTACAAAATTTTGTTTTATATAAATTAAAACCTTCTAACATATATACATATATACATAATATGTATATTTATTGTGTCATCATGTGGAACAAAAAAAAACTACGAAAAAAAAATTCTTAATTATTAAATAAATTAAATTAAACAATATTAAGTCTTTGATTTTTTATTTCCTTTTTTTGTTTTTTTTTTTTATTATTTATAATTTTAATTTGAATTTAAGCACAATTTATGATAAAAAAAAAAAATTATTATTTAAAATTATTTTAAAATAGAAGTTTTATTTTTTTCATTTAGTTTAAAATAATTAAGGTCAACCTGACA
This sequence comes from Poecilobothrus nobilitatus, assembly GCA_947095535.1. Classification (NCBI taxonomy): domain Eukaryota; kingdom Metazoa; phylum Arthropoda; class Insecta; order Diptera; family Dolichopodidae; genus Poecilobothrus; species Poecilobothrus nobilitatus. Next base: position 318,139,509 of record OX352772.1, on the reverse strand, counting down.
TCAACTTAACGTAACGATGACGTACCGTTTTAGTAAAGTATTTATATACCCTGCACAACCCACCACATATGTTTACGTAATATTCTCTTCTTTTATTTAGTTAAATTTTTTTTTATTCGTACACTAATGCGTTTGCTTCGAAATAATTAATAAAAAAAAAAAAAAAAAAAAATTGACGAAAATTTAAATATTTTTCAATAAAAATGGATGACTTTCCATTTTAAAAGAATTATAGCATTGCAATCTTTTTAGATGAAAAATGTGAAATAGAGCGATAGAGATTGATTTAGATATAGAGAATAGATAGAAATTTTCACAAATGAAAAAATTTCGTGTATAAAAGTTAACTTGCTTTTTTATAAGTCGAGTTCAGTTTAAACCGCAAATGGACTTTTTTTAATAATAAAAAACTTTTAAATTTTATAAGTAAGTTTTTCTGGTATAACAGTTTTTTTTTTTTTTTTTAATAAAAACCCCACCTCTTATATCATTATGTATACAGTAAATTCGATTAAAATTTTTACTACTATATATTAATAATAAAGGACTTTAAAAATTAATTCTAATTGTTTTATTTCGGTGTGCATTAATAAGTGATAAAATTTTAAAATATACTATAAATAAATTAAAGTATTTTAAAAGTACAAATTGAAATAAAATTTAATTTAAACAAAAACTTGAATAATATATCTTAATACATATGTACTTTATATTGAATAAACCCTAATTTTAAATTGTATTTTAATTATCTACTAAAACTCTTGAAATATATATTACATAATATATCCTAATTTGATAAAAATGCTAATATATAATATTCGGTTTTCTAATTAATAGTGCTAAATAAATTTAATGAATGGACAGCAAATTAAAAACAATAAAAAAACCTTCATTATTTACGTGTGGATAACACGGTTGTTTTAGATTAGAATTTGTTAAAAATAAATAAAAAAAAAATTAACATGGTCAAAGTCAGTTGAATTAATTTTTTTTTTTTTGTGGTTCATACACACTTAGACACTATTTTTTTTTTTTTTTTGTTTAGAACAGAATAAGAAAAGCTTACGTCATTATCACAAATTATTCGTCGTCGCTTTTTCTTCTCTTTTTTTTGTTTTTGAATTTTATATTTCTTTCTTTTTTTCAATTATGGCTTAAATAATGGCTATTTTGTTTTTTGCTTTTGGAATACATTTTTGTGGTCTACTTTTTGTTGGGTAATTTAAAAAAAAAAATCATCGTAAAAAATAATTATAACATGTACCTAATACCAGCACACTAAAATTTTTTGTCTTTATAAGCTTTGTATGTGTGGAAAAAATGTATTTGTTTTAAATATTTTTCATTATCCAGAATCAAGAAATATGCGGATTATAATAAAAATAAAGCTCAGTTTAAAAATAAAAGTATGTAACATCTTAACAAAGAAACCAAAACAATCCAAAGAAACCAAGAAATATTTTTGTTTTAGTTAAAGAAAATAATAAATATTAATAAAAAAACAGAAAATTTTCCTGTCAGTTTTGAATTAAAATTTTTTTGCCGAATTTCTTCAAGATTTTAGAATAAGGAAATACTAAGTTTTATGTCACAATTTAGATATAATTATATTAATAAAACATATATATTAATTAAATAATTTAAAGATGAAATATTACTATTTTATTGAACAAAAAAAAAAGCAGTATGTAAAACCTACGATTTTTCTAAAAAGCACATATTTTAAAACGATAATGTTAATAAAAACATTCTAAAGTTGCGATTATATTTTATTAAGAAAAATCGTATAACATACATGTAAAGATATAATAATATTTGATGTTCAATTTTGCACAAAACTTCAAATTCTGAGTGCCTACCTATATAAAAATGACAAATTTTCAATAGACCATAGCATAGTTGACCAATTATAGCATAGTTCTAAAAAACGGGGAAGTACAAACATTTTCCATTATAGATAACATTCAAATATCTAAGGTCAAATTTTTACCTTCATAAAATAGAATAGAAAAATTTATTTAATGGGCTTATGAAAACTAAAGATTTTGCAAGCCCTAAATAAATTTTTTTGACCTTCATGGAATGAAATAATATGCAATAAAATTTGCGTTATATCATAACTATACTTGAAAATAGACCAATTCTCAACTTTAAAGAAATGTACCACTTAAGAACTTTGGTTGTGTACGGATTAAGCTATCTAAAAAGTTGTTCTATAACTTTGCGATTGTTATATGAAAGCTATTTTGTCTAAAATTTTATTGCTTTTCATCTCGAGCAATGAAAGTTTTCTTTTTTTATAACGTTTTAAAAATATTCTACAAAATTTAATAAAGCCTTTAAGTACATTCATTTCCAAATTGTACTCGTAATTAAATTAAAGTTCAAAAATATTACATACAATTCTACAAAATATAGTAAATTCTGATAATACTTATATAAAACTATTTATGTTAAATCTTTATACAAAATAAAACTAAAATAATTTATGTAAATATTTAATATCAAAATTTATTTTGTTTTTTTTTTTCAATGTCATTGTCAAGTTAAAATTATTAACATTGACTATTAAATACTAAACACGGCAAAGTTAATTTTATTATTTTATTTTAAAATTTAAACAAAAACTTTTTTTTTTACTTGTCTAAAAATTTTATAGTCAATCTTTTTTAAGTTTTATTGTCATCTATAAATTAACAAAAAAAAAAAAATAAATAACATTTAAAAAAAAAAAAATATTCAAAATTTTTATATGATCGGTTGTTAAGAGAATTTTTCGAAACTTTTTAACTGTATTGTGTATAGCAGATAATTTTAATTCTTTGCGTTTCCTACAAATTTTTTTTTTTTTTTTGTAAGTTTATAAAAATTTTTGAAAAGATTATTATTTTAACATTGTATAATATATTATAGCAGAGATTATGAACAAATTTAGTAATCACTTGACTGAACTCTTTAAACTTTACATTGAACTCTTTTAACTCTTCTAAAATTGTTTGACTTTTAATTTGACTCTCAAATTTGATATGTTTTGATTTTTGTATTTAATTTCAAATTATTCGATCGATCAATTCGATTTACTTTTTTTTTAACATATTCTTAATTATTGAAAAAGAAAAAAACCATACTAAATCTTAATTAAAAGAGAATCGAAAATGAATCGATAAGTAGTAAAAATCTAATTTTTTAAAGTACATAATATGAAAGTAACTATAAGATTTATTTTAAGTACATCTTTTGTAATAGTATATGAATCATACAAGGATTGATTTACGCCACTAATACTCTCAGCGACATAAATTCTTTTTGCACTAGTGTTCGAAAACATCCTACCTTTTTTTTTATTACACATTTTATCGTATTTTGTTTTTATATACCTATTATTAAAATTAAATTCTGTTCAAATAGAAGAGAAATAAATATATTTTGTTTCAAACGTAAGTTTCAAAATTATAAGTTTCTTTTACTCACGGATAATCTTGATACCAACATGATTTAAAACTAATAATGGACCCGAATATTCATAAAACTAAGCTTAAACTCAAATCTCATTTTTTCGAACAAAATCTACACCTGAACTAGTAGATTTGGTTTGAAAATGTAAGATTTGAGTTCTAGCTCAGTTTTATGCATTCGACCGAATATACTTATTACATTTATGCAATGAAATGGAATCCGCAGATGAGGCCGTCCCAATAACACATGGAGCTGCAAGATCTTGCAAGAACTGCCGACAATAAATAACACATAGGAGGAAGCTATAATAACTCCTCAAAACAGAATCAGATGAAGATGCCTAGTACACATCCTATGCTCCCAACAAGGGCAGAAAAAAAAACATTTATAGGTATATCTACTCAACAAAATATCTTTCAATCTTAAGTTTTTTAATTTATATTGAATCTAATTTCATTATTTAATAAAAGTGTTGAACTAATTTCAACTTAAGGTTAATTTTATTCTATATATTAAAATAATAATTTATTATTCAGAACTCAGAAATCAGCATGATACAACATAATGTTGTATATAAATACATTATTATATTCATTGAATATTTAAAATTGATTAAAACTGACATTTCTTTTTAAAAAAAAAAAATTATTTATTAATAAAAAAACAAAACTCAAAATATACAAACAATCATAAAACAAATAATAAAAAAAATAGTAAACTTTGTTTTTTGGATATTATGTAGATACATATGTTTTAGATATACGTACATGTATGTATATGTATGTAAATATTAAATAATTGAAGCATATTTTATATTGCGATTTTTTTTTTGTTTTTTTACTCATACATTTTGCCTTTTCTTCCATATAAACACACCACTATTTAAATATTATACACGATCGTCCAATTTAATGTGGCAGAACTCACATCAAATCATTAATTAGAAATCTCCGGCTTACGCGATGAATGAATGATGATGATGTTAACCATATTGTCCTCGTTAGTATTATTAGTTTTGGTTTTTTCCTTTTTTTTTATTTCACTCAAAATGTAATAAAATTAAAGTAAAATAAAATGAGGTTTGAATGAATTTTTTCTTAGTTTTTTATTTTATTTTAAACGAAAAAATTAGTCATCATTGAAATATTATGCGAAATCTTCATTAAATTTGTTTAATAAATACTAAATAATAAAAATGGTTTATTTTTTCTGTTTATATAAATGTGATGCGAATTTGGAACAATGATTTTGTTTTTATCCTCGTATTAAATATTTATATACAGTGTGTCCCGAAAATAACCTGTCATAGAGCAGTAGATGATAGCGGAGTTCAAAATATGCAAAAAATTGTATGGAAAAGAAATGTCTATCTCCAACACATAAGGAGTTATAGGGGTCGAAAGTAATATTTACCTAAAAAAAATGCTCAATATGTAATTAGTATAATAAATTAAATTAAAAATAAGAATATAAATTATAATTAATATCATATTGTAATATATAATAAAATAATAATAAAACAAAATTCTTTTATAAGACAATAGATGGCATAGAAATAAAAGAAACGTTTCATAGTCTTGTACAATAGCTTCAGCCGAGTAATCAAGAGATTAGTGAAATAATGATTCCAGAAACAGACGCTTAGTCAAATATGAATAAATGATTTAGTGGATGCCCTATGCTCCTTACAGGAGTGGCAAGGAAAAAAAAAAAAAATTACCTACAAGCTCCATGGCAGAATATTTCTGGAACACCCTGTATATTAAAGAATTTTTGAAAACAAATTTTTTTTTTGTGTTTGTATAATTATTAAATAAACAAAAATATATTTTTTCTTCTTATTAATAGTATAGATTATAATTTTTTTAATTTAAATTTTATTAAAATTAATTAAATAATACAAAAAAAAAAAAATTATATCAACGATAAATAAATAAATAAATTAATTTTTGTGTTTTTTTTTTTGCCCCAGGGAAATGAGAGAATTACAGAAGCAAATCTGTATAATATTATTTGAACTCATGATTTTGGTAAAATTTTCAACAGGAGAATTATTTAAAAGTGTAGAATGAATGGTAAGAACGTTAAAATGTTTTGCATAACAAAACTATTTAAAATCATTTTAAAAGTTTTTTATTAAATTTGTTTCAATTTAATTTAAATTATTTTTACAGAAATAACAAATTAAATGTTACGATTTATCAAAAAAGCCAAAACAGAGTGTTTTAATCAAATTTATATGTATGTGTGTACATCTTCTCCACAATGACTCATAGCGTAGTGGTTATATCGCCAGTCTTTCAATCGAAGGGTTTTAGGTTTTAATCCCCGGTCAGGTCATATAAAAAAAAATATGCAGTAATTTTATCGTAATAATGTATATCGTATAATTAATAATAATAATAATAATAGCTGCACAGTGGAGCTATCCTTGGTTATATCATGTAGGAAGGTGTTATATACTACTGCAAGTTGTAAACTACTGATGACTCACTCTGCAGTAAATAATAATAATATTAACAACTAATAACAATATCAATAATAATAGTTAATGACCATGGGGTTACCTTGAATTAATTACCTCATGCAGGAAGGTATTGTATATACTATTGCATGTTGTAACTGTTGATGGCTATGTCACTGTTAGCAAAACAGTAATAATAAAAGGGGATTCTTTGTTAACTTACGGTCCCACACTCAATTCAATGTTTCCGCATCCCTGTCCTATTCCTATCCGGACTCCCTTGCCACTATACTGCGTTAGCATGAAGGGGTTTCATCCCATTATATTGGTATATCAACTCTTTAACAACTACATTGTAAATCGAGATCCTCACAAAAATTCAATCGTGTGAATCATGTGAATCTAAAATAGTCAAAATTTTATCTTTTTCATTTATTAGCTTTAAGTGTAAAAATTAAATGTGTTCCAAATTATATAAACATAATTTATTTTTTTCAAAATTACAACACAATGTTGTCTGAAAATAAAAATGACTGAACTTAAATTAATTTTAAAAATTATATACATACATATGTACATTATACATAATAGATATATATCTTTTATATTCCAATAGGTATTATTAATGCATTTTGGTGAAATGATAATATATTGTTATCTTTTTGTATAAAAAAGAGTAAATATTAGTTAAACTTATCATTAAACCTCGGTTTTTTTTTTTTGAAACCATATTTAAATACATTTAAATCAATATTTAATTTTAAATAAAATTTATAATTAAATTTGTAAGGTAATTTTTACATTATTACTCTAGTCACTTACCTTTCATTAGCAAGCAAATATTAATATTTCAAAAATATAGAAAAAAAATGTAAGTAATCAGTACCTACTTACATTCAGGTACTATTTTCCTAAGTGAGGTAAGAATCTTCAAAAGACACTAAGAATTGTTCCTTGATAGTATCAGATTCTTGCTGACTAAACTCACCCCACTTTAGCCAATATATGTATATTATATAATATATAGACTAGAATAGAGTATTAATTTATAATTTATTTAAATATTTTGCAAATATTTTCCATCAATTTATTAATGAATTATGAATTTTAAAGAAATTTCCAAAAAAAAAAAAATAAATATGAATTTTGAGAAAAACATTAATTTTATAATTCAAAAAAGTTTTACATTTGAAACTATACGGGTTCAATATATTGAAAATATTTTTTTATGGACAAAAATTAAACAATGAAAAATTTATTTTTATCAAGTTTCAAGGTAAAATAAAATTAAATTAGTACATACATACATAATATACATACACATATATAGATACCTATATATTTTTTTATTTTTAGAATAATTTAAAAATCGTGAAATAATATTTTACGTTAATTTAAACTTTTAAAATATAGGCACCAATAGCTCAGTTATATTTATATTTCATAAATAACATGATAACATTTATTCAGTTTCAATATTTTTATCTAAATTAAAAAATATGTACTTAGTACTTACCGACATATGAACATATATAATATATTATATACCTATTACATATTATAATCAAATATATGTATTTTATGTATGTACTTAGTTTTTTTTACGATATTTAAGGCTAAATATTTTAGAGAATCTTTTTAGTTCTATGTCATCAATCAGATATTATAATAATATTACATTATATATTAAAATATTATGTACATAAAATGTGCCGTATGTACTCAGTTACTGAGACTTTAAGGTACATCACATACATTAATTTTTTTATTATACTTACATACAATAAATTAAAGGAGTTTAAGAATGCCCGTGTTCACACTATAGTGCAATTGCAATTGTAAGATGTAATTGCAAAAGTTCTTCGCGTTCACACTATGTTGTCAGTTGCAACTTTATATGTGTGCGTTAATATTATCACTTCAATATAAGGATGATTTTGTGTATATCATAAAAATTTGTTTGACCTGATAAAATGTTTTATTGCTATTTTACTTGTATTGGTGACTTGCAATTGGTTCAACCGCTAAATTTTGCTTGAAAAAGTTGCAACTACTTTTTCGTCGTTTTAAACCTTTTTTTAGGAGAAACGAAGAAGTGGGAAAGAGAATGAATAAGTTACAACTGCAGAATGCATCTAAGTGTGAACAGAGGGAATAAATGTATTTCTATTACCTTATAGGCTTACTTATAATATGTACTTTATGCAAAAATAATATATTACTATATATGTATGTATATATGATGTACATATAAATTATTTCTATATCGACTTCCCTGTTTATATTTTCAGTTTTATTAAAAAAAAAAAGTAAAAACATAAACATTTTTAATTTTTCTTGTTTAATATTTGACTATGGATTAGTGAAGATGTATTAATACAAATTTTTTGAAAAATTCTTTAAATAAAATAATATTGATCAGTGATCTGATCACTATTTTCAAGAACAAATTCAAAATAAAAATTTTCTATTGTTATAAAAAATATTTTATTACAAAATTTATTTTGTACCTACAGTTATACCAGATTATACCGTTACACACAAATATTTTTGACAAAAAAAAAAAAAAAAATTCAAGAAATATTTTATCGTCATAAGTCAAATTTAATGGAAATAATTAATGTTAATTTGAAAGCATTTTCCAAAAATGCTAACAGACAAAGTTTCGAAAAGAACATCTGAAATATTGGAGCTATAGCTGAGGATAGCCTAGACTCTAGAGAAATATTTTGAAAGATATAATTTATTAAGATATGTATTTGGAAAGTGGGCAGAGGTTCTGATAGAAACTCTATACAACATTTTTGCGCATCAATATAAGTACATACTTACATACATACATAGAAAAATAAACTGCTGAAAATCCTCTTAAGCGTTTTTATTTTAATAGGGTTAATAGTGTTAAACTCATTGCTCTTTTTTCCTTTTTTGTTTATAGTACCGTTATTTTTTTTAAAGATATTTTTAATGAACTACTTTTAACCCTTTTATGTCTTGATCACAACGAGTGTAGTCGTAAAGCAGCCATAAAATAGCTATCATATTTTTGAAGAACAATACAAAACTTTGGAAGCGTTATAGTGATATTTAAATGAAAAAAGTAAATAAAATAAGTAAAGTGAAAAATTAAAGTAAATAAAGTGTGCATAAAATAAATAAATAGTACTAAAATAAACTTGTAATAATAAGCTATTATTATAAAATATTTGTATGGAAGTGTATTTTATTTTTAAATGCTAATGTTAATAATATTTTAAAGTTTATTTAAATTTTATTTAAGAATGATTACGTTTGAGATTTAAACAAATAACAATGACAATTAACAGTTAACTGTCAAAATTTTAAATTCTGTTTTAAAGATAAAAATTGATCAACTTTTGTGTTATGGTTATGATGACAATTTCATGGTTACTTTCATTCTATCCATTTGTATTCTTTTTCATATCTTTTACTTTTGAAATAGTACTTCCGCGGGGTGGCTGCACTCATTATGCTTAGGAGGTTAGAATTTGTTTCTTGTTTGTTTACTTTACAATATTGTTACAATTTTAATATAAAATTTGGGTACAAGCGTAAAAAATTGTTATGTAATTAAAATTATAACGCATATAGAACTGTATCTAATTAAAATTAAAAAAATATAACAATTTGAATAGGTAATAAAGAAAATATTTTTAAAATTTTGTTTTTTGATCTTAAATTATTGCGCATAACTGTATTGTCCCAACTAATAAAAGTTTATATTATGCATTTTAAAAATTATTTAAAATAAAAACATTTTATAAACTTTTTAATATTTAGGATTTTTCAGATACATTGTTGTTATAAAAACAATATAAAAAGTGTTTAAAGTGAAAAGCACTCTAAAAAATGTTATCATAACAAGTGCTAATAATAGAAATACAAAATCATTGAAATAAAAAAGTTCAAATTAAATACACAACAAATAGAAAATTAAAAGATAAAATTTTAACCGTTATAAAAATAATGGTTGCCTATATTTTTCATATAATATATGTACATATGTATGTAATTTTAACGTTTTTAAATTATTTTTTGTAATAACTAATACTTAATAAGTAAATTATAAACTTTTAATACAAACCCTCAAATAAATGTAGCTTCTAAAACGGTATAAGCTTTTGTTTAAAATTTGTGGATTCTACAAAGTCGTCATTATTATTCAACTAAGTTAAGTCTATACAAAGTCGCGATGGATTCAGCTAAGATAATGTAAATTTAAATTTGGAAGAAATTATCGGAAGAAGTATCGGATGACAAGATAAAAAAAAAGTTTGCAGTGTTATAAGTTGTAAATTCAATTTATTGTAATACATACATATGTACATATATCTATAATTAAATGAACAGTCAAACAATGATTTTTAAAAACCAATAAATATCCGAATAAAATAGCAAGTTTGATAAGTTTTTTTATACCTACAATAGGTACCTATATATTTTCCTTTTAAGCAAAATACAAAAAGGTGTGTTATTGTCTATAATCTATAAGTTTGATGTATTGTTTTGTTTGTTTTTTTTTCTTCAAATGTTAAACATTTAAATTTTATCATTTTCTTTTAATTTCAATTAAAAAAAATTCTTAAAATATATATAATTTTACTCATAGGTATTTGATGTACTTAATTAACTTTATTTTAATGGTAAATTTCTAGGTCATTTCATATTAGTAAAGGCCAAACATAATGAACGTAAGGTAAAAGTCCATAAACAAAGAGAGAGGAGAGGTGGTGCTGGTATAGTGGCGAATCTGCAGTTTTTTTTAATAAAATAAAATAATATGTTAAGGTACCATATGGCATTGTAAATTAGCATATTAAAGGTACATATATATAATAACTAGCCCAAAAGGCACGTAGAATGACAAATTAAAAAAAAAAATATTTTATAATATTTTTAAAGTAGTAAGTAAATGATTAAAAAATTAACCTTTGCTAACATAACACCAAAAATCAATATCAATATTTAACAATCTTTTACTGTACTCAGCCATAAAATGCTAAACATTTTAATATAATCGGTTCTTTGCAATTTAATTATTATTATAAAATACGAAATTTAAGACTATTCCCATTTTTAATTTTTTGTACAATATTAAAAAACTATTAACTATTGTAGTTAGAAAATGACGGGGAACGTCAATGGCAGCTAAAATGTGTGGGGTCAAGCGGTTTCTGGAAAAAACAACTAAACCAGCAACGCTACCAGAGGCATTCACCTACCATTCCCCTGCCAAAATGTGGTCACGACATATGACCAGACAGACACTGGAGAAACCATCTGATTAAATTTTCTGAGTGTAAACATTATGAAGATGAAAATGAGTAATGTCACCACACCCTGAATAGGGTATTGAACGGAGAAGAAACAAATCTAGACAAGGGATGTAACGACGTTTCAAATCAGAATAAAAAAAAAAAGATAACTATGTATTATAATTTGATGATTAAGTAATTATTCAATTATTTTGATCTATTTTTGTAAAAATTAAGAATATTATTGTTACAGAAACCCAGTGTATATTAAAAAAAAATTACCGTTTCCGAGGTCATCTTTTTAAAATTATAGAATTTATTTATACAAAGTTTTCGTAATAATTAATTAAAAGAACACTTTATGATTTACATAAAACTTAAAAAAGAACTGCTAAAGGAATTATTTGCACAATTGGTTTAAAAAAATAAAAAAATGATTTTAACCCTTATTGTATAGATTAAATATACTTATATAAAATTGAATACAAATTAATGTACAATTAAAATGACATGACATCATGCAAACTAACTAATACTTAATAAATACTGAAAAAAATCAGGTCAAATACATTTTTATCACACACTATTTTTTTAATTATAATAAAAAATTATTTGCATTACTTATATTGTTGTGGTGACTGGTGCGGGATAGTGTGCTCAAAATTATTATGTAAAAAAATTTATATTTTATTTTTATTTTATTTTTATTTTTTTATTATTTTTACCTCGTTTTTAGAGTTATTTACTTAATATGCTGATCAAAAAAAAATATATATTTTATAAGAATCTAACCGGTATATTTATATCTAATAAAAGTTTAAAAAGCATGTTTAAAAAAAAAAAAAAAATCTTGTTATTACAGATAAAAAACATTTAACAAGTAAATAATAATCAATTTCTTAATTTAAAAATAAAAATTTAAATATTTAAAATATAAAAATATTTGTTGTTGAAAATAATAAGTAGTTGTTCTTGCAAATGATAAGTTTAAGATTGGCTTAATAATTTTTTTTTATTTTATCATATTTTATATGTATATGTATGGAGCTAATATATACATAATATTCTCTTCTCACTAGTTTTGAAGTTCTCACTAGTACTAATTTTTTTTTTTTCTAAATCTCTGTTTGTCATTATTAATTATTATTATAGATTTCCATTAATATATCTTTTAATGTTCAGTTAATATCGAATAAATAAACTACCGTTAATAATTTTTCAAACTCAATTTCAAGTATTATCAACGTTAAATTAAATTATTTAACGTTTATACAATTTTGCTAAAGCACTTATTTAAAATATCTTAAGTAATATGTACTAAAATATTTATTTACCTTTATATGAATTTTATTATTTTTGAATCTATTATATACCTACGCCCACAATTTCTTAAAAATTTATATAAGACTGTTTTGTTTTCTTTTTTTTCTTCAAGTTAATCTTGAACTTCATTCTAAATAATTATTATATATTCAAATTTAGAATTAAAAAAAAAAAAAAAAAAAAAAAATGGTTTTAATTAAATAAAATACACAACGATGACGCATATACATCAATTTTTCTTTGTAAATCATCATTGTTTTCATGTTTTCATTGAATTTAAGTAAAAAAAAAATTATGTCATAAAAAATATAAATTTTGACAATCTTATATAGATATCATTATAATGGGTTATAATTTGAAAAATTATTTTTCAAACTTTTAATTATATTCGTATTTACGCAATAATTATGTCATCATATCATAATTTTATTTTCGATTTCATATAGGTATTTACCTGTTTTACAAGAAAATTATTATATATATGTATGTACATATATCTATACAAAAGTTCTTTTATGAATACATTACATACATATATATGTACATCGCATATATCGCGGAAATATGCGATCATATTAATTTTAATAAAAAGCATAATAATGTGAAATTTTAAATAATTATTATTTTAATTAATAAACCACGTGAATTTATTTATATACATAGGTATTGTAAATATTTTTATTATTGATATATAAATAGTATATTTACTGTGGTGTGGGTTATCTATAAAGGAGTGAATAAGCAAATGTATACTAATATACATTCTACAAATTATAACACTACAATACCTAACAATAAAAAAAAAACAAAGTTATAATATATTTAAATTTATATTATTGAATAAATTAGAAATGTATACATGTATAAGCTTTTATAGAACTCTATACAATTGGGATTACATATTATTTACTTAATTTATACGAGTATATAATATTTATTTTTTAATATACATAATTATACAATAGTATTTTCATCACTACATAATATATATATAAGTACTACTAAAATACTGTAAGTACAATAACTTAACTACTAACTAAATATATATATATATATATATACAGGGTGATTCGTAAGTTAGTACATTGGCATAAACTATCGTGTAGGTGTAGGTATAATGTGTAGAAAAAAGTTTTGTATGCGGATTAGATTGTCGGCTCAATCGTTTTGAAACTGTGGCGCCTTAATTCTTAAATGACATTTGGTACAATTTTCTTTGTTTTGATTAAAATAACCATTATAACTTCTGTTATTCTGAAGTTTTTAAAAGCATAAGAAAAGCATATTTTCCGAACTGTGAAAGCTAATTTAACGTATACCATATTTAGAAAAGGGACTATTTTAAGCTTTAAATGCCTAAAAAAAATGTTCATATTAAGTTACTAGCCAAGTGACATTTTCTTTTAACAAAAATTAAAAACAATTTAAAATTTTCAACTTTAAAACGTTTAGAGCAAACTAAAAACGATAGAGATTTAAATGAATACATCATTTAGAGAAGCTCATTTCTTATGATTTTATAAACATTTTTCAGAATGATTTAATCTTGTTTGTAACAAAAGTTATGGTCATTTTAATCAAAACAAAACAAATTTTACCAAATGTGCTTGAAGGACCCACAGCTCTAAAAGTATTGGACCAACAATCTAACTCCCCCTACAAAATTTTTATCTACAGATTATCCTCTACGCGATGGTTTATGTCAATGCACTTATTTTCGAATCATCCTATACATAAGGATTTTCAAATATGTATTTAAATAATTACTTTAATATTACGAAACAACTTAAAAAGCAACACAAACTCTAGTCAGACTACAATATTTTAACTTTAAGGTATATATACATATATACAAATAGATACATAACTATATAAAATTGTTATTAAATTTTAAAAAATTGAAAGGGTCCATAGTACAAATTAAAGCTTTGATAAAAAAAAAAATAAAAAAAATGAATATTTTTTTAAATAACTTTGAAAATATCCAAAAAAAAAATTTACCTACATAAAATTTCATCAGATTTTCATATATAATCCAATTATACGATAAAAGAAAAACTAAATTCAAATTTCTAATAAATTTTATACAAATTAGACCTAATTAACATGATATATTAATTTATTTTTTTTAACATTCTTTCATTTTTTCAAATTATTACAAATTAAAGCCTTAAAAGAGAAAGTTATATACTTAATATATATATCATTTATAATTGTTCCTGATGTAATTAATCCATACTCACATACATATTCGTACATATATATTTTTAAAATAAAATATTGAATTAAAAATAGTCAAAACTTTTCTGTTACTGAATTAAATGATACATTTTTCAATTTTCTATATAATATTATTACATATGTATGGATATGTTGTAGGTATATAATATATGTATAAACATTTAAATTAAGTCATCGATACAAATTTTCGACCTTGCTTTACGATAAAGGACTTTTGCATTTTAAATGTACATATATAACACACATACACATATAAAAAAAGAAAAAAACTAAATTTTTATAACTTTTATTATTGATAAGGTGGTATATAATAAGACTCACATAATTTTCACTGTATATGCATACAGTGACCTACAGTCATTTTATATAACCTCTAAAAATATACAGAAGTCAGTTTTAATCTCAGTTCCAATTAAATAAATTTCAATAGAATGTTGGTAAAAATTTTGTTACAAAAATATAACAAAAAAGAAAGAAATAGTTATTATTTAAAAGGTATATAATAAATATAAAAGTTTAATAAAAAAACATAATTATAAAATTGACATAAAAAATAGATTAAAATAATAAACAGAAAAACTCAATAGCTTATAATGTAACATAATAAATAACTTTCAAATAGTTTCAAAACATTCAAGAAAATTAACTTTAATTAATTAGGTGGATAGGTCACATTCTTAGAAGACCCCCAAACTGCATAGCCAGGCAAGTTTTGGAATGAAACCCTCAAGGAAAGAGAAATGTTGGTAGACCTAGAAATACATGGCGTAGAACAGTAGAGCGAGAAATAACAGAACTAAATAAAACATGGCCACAAATGAAAGTCATAGCACTATATAGAAACAGATGGAAAGGCTTTGTGGAAGCCCTATGCTCCTAAAGGGAGTAGAAAGGAAAAAAAAAATTTAATTAAATAAATTAAAATCGAAAAACAAAAAAACAGGATTAAATTCATATAAGGTTTCTATTAAACATTTCCAAAATTATTTTATACTTTTAAACTACATATCGTTTCTAGCACAGTTTTCAAAAAACTATTAAGAAAATGCTTATTACCTCCACGCTATGCATTCATTCGTTTGTCGATTGTTTACAAAACTTGTACATTATTTAAGATAGAATAATGAAATTTAAACCATCGAAAGGACTCTTAAAAAAATGACATGTTGTAGCAAACATTTTTATGCAGCTTAATTCATTACGAAGCTACACAGCTGTTCAAAATTTGAAAAAGTTCTATTTTTAAATGTACATATCTCAGCTATACTTATTAACATTTTTCCACGTTAACACGCTTGTACAGTTAAAACATTGAAAGTTTTTCAGAATTTACATAAATTACCTGAATAAATTTTTTTGTATATTACTTTTTAGTGGATAAAAATTATAAATTAACTTGCACTTCTTTTTAGACACCTTACAAATTTTTTTAAAGTAAAACTTAATTAAAGCTTCCATATTATTTCTTTACATGTGATAACACTGTAACAAGATTTCTTTATCATATAGCGTTCCCTAAAATTAAAGATCCTCTTGATTTTTTCATAATTTTTGATTAGATATATAAAATTCTTAAAAAAAATTTACAAATTTTGGTGCAAGTCACAGTATTCTGAAATATTTACATTTTCTTTTAGAAAATGTGCGCCTTTAAAAATCTTTGGTTTTATATTTTACCTTGTTTTTTGAAATTTTTTTTTCTTTTCTATATATATATAAACATTTTGTGTAAAATTATACTTTCTAATTCTTTTAAGTGTCACTGTATTTAAACAAACTTAGTTTCTTATATAATTACAATTATAATATACATATATATAATTATATAATATACTTAAATGGGAAATATATAAATTAATAAATATATATAAAAAATAAAAAAATAAAAATCAACATTTTTATAACTTTTTTATAGATACAACTTTAATATATTTACTTTTTAATATATTTACTTTGTATATATGTAGATAGAGATACATACTTGTGAATACTTAGAGTATAAATATTATGTGAATATATAGAGTATGTATTCACAATGTAACTGACCTATTATAACAAATAATTGAGTCATCTTTTTAAACGAATCCTCAATATTAATTAAATGGTAACCTGACTGACACTAATGAATTAAGAAAAATAAAAAAAAAATAAAAAAAAAATCTAAAGAAAAACTAAACTTTTATTTAGTAGGTGTATTTAAGTATATATATAAGTATAAACTTATATATGTAGTATATATACATAAAATTAATGGTTAGCCAATTCATAAAACATATATGTATAGTATAAATAATGATATAAGGAAAGAGAAGATTGCTTCAGTTGAACATATAGTATATATTAAACAAAACAAAAATATATAAATAAATAAAAAAAGAACTATAAGTAAGTTAATAAACAAATATGTGAACAAAATTTTTTTCTCTCATAAACGTACTAAGTATAATAGAGAAGAAAAAAAACTTAAAGTGATTACATCAGCGTTTATTTTATTTTATTTTTATTAGTTTCAATCTAATAATAGCTTCTAATTTTCCTACATTAATCTGTAAAACAATATAACGTTAAAACTTAAAATATACAGGTCCATACATATGTACAGACAAGTTTACACTATGTAGATTAATAGATATATTAAACAAAAATTTTCTCACCATTTTTTACAAAATTATAATAACTACAAAAAAAAAACAAAGATAAAATACGTGTATATATATATATATATATATATATATGTATATATATATACTTTAATTTTTTTTAAACTTATAAAAAATATATAATGAGTTTGATGCAATATGAATAGGTAAGTTAGGTTAATCCATTACAGAAATTTTTCAGAACTTTTGATCCAAAGAAAAGGCAAAGTCTGGAAAATCTAATTGTTTTCTTTTCTAAATTTATTTAAGATTTTTTAAAAATAGATATTTTACTTAAGTATATTTTATAAAGTGAAACTGTTTAAAACATCAATTAGTTTGATGTTAAGTAAGAATTTAGACTATTTTAATTAAATATTGAAGCTTTAACAATAAATTATTTATTTATTTCGTCTGGTACTGTATAATAAATTATACCGCATCAGAAGTTATTCTCGGCTACTAGCGCCATTTTGGGCTAACATTAAATTACAATAACTTGAAATAACTATTTATTTTACATTATATACATATACAGATTTTAAAGTTAATTAGCTAATGTTGTAAAATTTAGATTTACACATTTATATATTCAAATTATTTTACATGGTACATTGTAGTAGTGCAAAAAATAAATAAAGAATTGCAAGCGAAAACTAAATTTCGTTCCAAATTTTGAAAATATTACAAATTTTTATTCTTATGTTCGCATTTTCGAGTGTGGGTACTAAAATGTTCTTAAGATCGATTGAATTTTTATTTAAAAATGTGGAACGCTTCACGATTTTGCGTGTCATCCTTGCGCAGGAATTATGCTAATCTTCTTTGTATCGTTCCAATTTTACTATATTTTTTGTCGAAGCAAGAAGAACAAGGGCCCTCGGTGGCCTAGTGGGTAAGAGCGTATAAAATACGCTGTAAACATCGATGGCGTCGAATCCCACACTCGTCGTAAGAGTTATTCCCCCTTAAGATATTTACAGCCACGCCTGAACAGAAAAGACTGTGTAATTTCCTGTCCACATTTATGTGGCAGAGAAATGCATAAAAAAAAAAAAACAAAAGAACAACAATAAAATACCTATAATAAATAAATAAATTTATAGATCACATTTTTCGTATTTCACAATATTTCATTTTATTTTTTATAGGCATAAGTATTTAAAATTAATACAACAAATATACTTCTTTCTACTATAACAAAATCCATTTGCTTTATAAAATTGCCTATAGATATTAAATATCGAATTTTTTTATGATTTGAAAATTAAAATCACCCTTATTTTCCTTTTCTTATCATTGTTATCATTAAACAAAAACAAAAATAGTAATATGAGACTACTAATTTAGGATTGATTTAGAATTAATGTATCCAATACTTAGTTATAATATTAATAAACATGATTTGATATATTAATTTACTTACTTATAATCAGATTTATAAAAATAAATGAAGTTTATAATTAGATAGAACAAAATATGTTTACTAAGTATATATAGTTTCATTTTCATATATATATACATTGTAATAATTTATATAAGCAATTAATAATTAATTTCTTATAGTGAATAAAGTAAAATTAAATACCAGTATTTGACAATAAATTTGACTTTTAGTAAAGTATGAATCTTTCAAACTGAAATATCAAATCAAAAAAAAAATGTAATATGATCACTTCTCAGTTCTTTTTCGAAATTTGGTCGTTCCATGAACTGTTGACTCATTTTTTACGAGAGACGGTGAAAAATATCGAAAGTCACTTAAAGGAACTGCAACAGGTTCCTTTGGGTAGTGTTGGATTTTAACCAACCAAAAGCACCCCCTTTAAAACCAAACATTAGGATGGGTCTTTTAATACATAGTGATATAATGTATACAGTTTGGTTTTGGGTAAAGGGATGAGGAAAGGATTACTTGAGAAATTAAAGCAATTGGAATTAAAGCAGTTTTTATTGGTCTCTGGTTTTCTCAAAAAATCCCTATATCAATATAAGTTTTAGAAAATTTTCTTTCATTTTTTTACGCGGCTTATAAGTACAACTTTAAACCAGTTGTTCAGTTGCAATTTTTATTTTATCCTTTATCCTTTAAGACTGTCTTTGTATTTGAATTTATACATGACATTGTTTTCTTTTTAAGACTTAATTTTAAGAAAGTTACATTTGATTAAATTTTATATATATGTAGTTATTTTATACTTTATTTATTTAAGTACCTATTACTTCATAAAAATTATTATTTGTTTTAAAAAATATAAGTCAAAATTTTCTATATTTTAAATAATTAATACATTTTTAATTAAATATTAAATTTTCTGCTGATCAATTCAAAATGCGTCAATAAAATACAACAAAAAGTTTATATTAAATTTTATATTTATTTTTGTATCATTCGTTATATACTTATACAGGTTATTTTCTAATCAACTACACTATTGTTGTATACCGTTGCTTAGACTTTCATAAGTAGATAATTTGTTTGTATAGGGGGCTAAGTTGTGGCTGTTTCGATTTCCAAGTAATGTCAAGATAAATTAAATTTTCATATTTTTTTTAAATTTGAATAAAACTTGTATCATTGATTTCTAGACCATAATGATATAAAGTGCAGAAATTTTTATAATTTTTCTTTTAACAAATGTATGTTTATATTATGATAACGTATCTATATTCTATAACATGAAAAAGTTTCAAAATTTTACAATATTTTCAATCTTTGGGCTCTTTAGCTTTAATTTACAGTACTTTTTATCTCATTAGCTAATACGGTCTAGTAGAAATAGATTGAAATGAATTAATAGATAGACTTGTTTAAAAGATTTCTTGAGATTTTAAGTGTATTAAGTTTTTATAAATTTTTCATAGATGGCCTAGAAACAGAGTTTCTCAGCTTAGCCACCATATAAAAAAAACTTACACAGTTGTGTAGTTAATTAGAAAAAGACCCAACTGACATGTAAAAATTTTAAACAACATTTCGATAAATGTTAATGCTCCAAAAATGAATGGACACATAAAGTAAATGATAAGATTAGAAATATTCAAACTATAGTCGTCAATTTCAACAATAAATTTTCAAAAACATCAAATTTCCAAATAAAATTCGACAATTTTTATAAAAGTAACCACTGATACTTAATTGTCTTAAATTACTACTTAAGCATAAAACCGTAATTTTTTTTTATATAAATATAATTGGTACAAAATTTAAAAGATACAATAACTCTATATACATACTTTTGAACATCCGTCATATTTTTTAAATAAAATTAACATTAATATAATAAAATTATAGTTTTTTTTTTTTTTTTTTTAAATAATTTCAACTCCGAGTAAAAACTTAATCTGTAACTGTAATAAATTTTAAATGTTGTAATTTAAAAAATGATTTCCCTTTTTTCAGTGCAATTAGTTTTTTGTTATACATAATATGAATATATAAGTATTATATGTAATAATAATATTTAAAACAACTATATTTACAAATGAACAATAACGGTGATAGAATTTCTTTCACTTTTTTTTTCTTTTTTTTTATTAAAATATATCTGTAAAATTTTCTCATAATTATTGTTTAAAAAAACTATAAAACAAAACTTAAAAAAAAAAAAATAAAAAAGTTGTCGTACTTTTTCCTGCTGCTGAAACAATACATAATATATACAAGATTTATACATTTTTGTTTAAAAATTTAACACCCATTGTAAAAACAATTTAAACTCCACCATGATGATTAAAAAAAAAAAAAAAACAAATTCAAATGAATTATATTCTAAAAATTAAACCATAAAGTGAATGATCCGAAACTATAGATATAATTTTAAAATAAATACAAAAATTACTGATATAAAAAATAAACATAAGAATTATACAAATTTTAAACTAATACTGATGGTAATATAGCTACATAAAGAAAATTCTATACCAACCACACCAAAACTCGACAAATTCTGTCTTTAAGTTGTTTTTTTTTTTTTTTTATTTTAGGACGCCAGAATAAAAACATAACTTTAAGTATTTCACGCTTACAATGTCAATTTATAGAAAGACGAGTTAAATCCAATTGAAAATTAACATTATGTTTTTCTTCTTTAATTTCCGAAAAAAAAAACAAAATTAAAAATAGAAAAAAAAATTTTTATTAGGGGATCCATAGGTCACATTTTGCGAGAAAGTATTATTACAAAATATATATATATAATAATATGTAATAATAAAAAATTCAAGTTAAATAACTTTTTTTTTTTTTTTGTTTTTAATTTTTGGTGTGGTATTGAGTTTAAGAGTAATTGTTCCATTTTTTTTTTATTGTTTTTCTGGCGCGGCAAAAAATTTATTAAAGAATTATACAAAATAACAAAACAAAAAATAAGATAATGGTTTCTTACAGGCAATATACTAAAACAATTTCAAAAAAATAAAAATTAAAACTAATACATGGAGCATTAATAATATTTAGGAAATCATAAATAATAAAAAAAAATATGTCCAACTTTGAAAAATATGAAGTTATTCTGAAAATAAAATATGTATGCATATAATAGGTATTTACAATAATGAATGTGCTCAGTTTTAATATTTATATATAAACGTATATATTAAGTAAGTGTGTCCAGAAAAACTAAAAGCAATTCGAAAACTTCATTTGAACTTGATTTTTACAGTTCTGTAGATAATTTTTGTTTTTATTTGAACAAAATTGTATAGCATTAGTGATAAAATAAATCTATGACCTTCCTAAAAATATGCAATGGTAACTACATAATTTAATTCTGACAAAACAAAATTTTTAAATACATAGGTATAGGTAAAATATAGTTTTATATAATTAGCTGTAGATATAATTTTTATTGATTTTTAGTAGGTATATGAAAAGTTAGAAAATTGATACGTTTTTCATTTTAATTTAATAAATGAGGCTGAAGGCTAAGAATATTGTTTTTATGTAGAAAAAAAAAGATATTTAGACCTATAGTATAATGTTGGTCTAACAAATTTTTTTAATATTACTACATATTACAAATTCAAGTTAATTAACCTAAAATAATAAAAAAAAAAAAATTAAAATTTAATCTTTAATACAACATTTCCACGTTCATTAAAATATGTAATAATCAAAAAAGAAATATAATTTTATTTTTCATATTTTTTAAAGTGTTCCCATTAATTGGTACACTTAGTTATTAAACAAGTTTTAATTTATGACATAACTTATTTGTGAAAGTAAAAATATATAAATTAACAAAAATAAAATATTCATGTGAAACATTACATGACATCTTCATAAGCTAAAAGCTATGACAAGTCAAAAGAATTTTTTAAAAAACAATTAAATAAACAAGATTTTATGACAGCATAAAAACTTAATTAAGGTTTTGTATACTGAAAGTATGTATTTTTTTATTCATTATGTCATAATTTATTACTAGTTATATTAACATATTATTATAAATGTATTCACACAAACAATAATCTCATTGAACTAATTTAATTTAGTCCATAACAAAAGAAGACAACAAAAAAAAAAAAAATAAACAAAACTAAAAAAAAAACACTAAGATAAACAGTAACCCGGCAAAATTCATAATTATTTCTTTTTTTTTAATTTAAATTTAATGTAATGTATTGTATATAGTTTTATTTAATTTTTGAATCAGACACCATATTAAAATGGTACATACCTACTACAACAAGTGAAAAATAAAAAAAACAATAAGCAACAGAAAATTTTATTTAATAAAATGACATCATGCACAATTCATAATATCGTCATATCCGATTTGATTTGTGAGCGATCCAAACATAAAAAAGACAAAATTTAATTTTTTTTTTTTTATTAATCGAAATAAATAACCCTTTAAACCCCGTGTGTCTTGTCTATGTATACGTTTAGTTTCTAACTTTGCATATATTATATACTATTACTATGTTATAGATAGATTGAAACCTCAAGCCTCAAACAAAAATAGACAAAATGTATACATAACGGTAATATAAAATATAATATATATATGAATGTATATATGTGTATATATACGGATATACAATCATAAATAAATAATACAAACCAAACAATACAATATTATATATACTTATTGCTTAAACATATGTTTACATATTTTATTATGTATGTAGATATAGTTAGTATTAAACAAAATATACATACAGATTACAGTGTGACAGGAGCGGCAATACAAAATTTTATTCTATTGTTATACTGCGGCATGTTCATATAAACTATACATTTAATTCTTCTTTCTTCTTTAGAGAATTAAAAAAATTTTCTTATATACAAAACAAATTATGTACCTACATATATGCTGATACATATCTACATAATCTATGTATATATTATTTAAAAAAATCTTAAAATAATTAAATAAGTAGATATTACAAAATAAAAAAAATAAAAATTCATTATTACATTAACAATTAAATGTACCTATTATTGCGTGTACATACAAGAAACAAATAAAAATACTTACACATTACCTATACATTATGTTTATATACAAATGCATGTACACATGTATGACCTGCTTTTAACGGTAATAATTATTTAATGTGTTAGAAAAATTATATTTATAGTAATAAGTACACAAGAAAAAACGAATTGTGTACATATTTTTTTTTTATAGGACATTATTGAATTTTAATTTGTCTTTAATTTTTCAGAAAAAAAAAGTATTTTCTTACATTGTTTATTATTGTGATATTATAACGGTATTCAATACTTTTTTAGTAATTTTTATTTACCGCGTGAGGCCGTGTATTCTTCATAAATGAAAATCATAAGGACCGGATTAAAAATAATTTTTTTTTTTTTAAATAGAATAAAGGAAAGAATTTTTATATAAAAAAATACAATTTTATTACCTCTTAGTATAAATTCGAAAAAATAATAACATAATCAATCTGAAACAAATAGGTAATAACATTAGAAAGAATAAACAATGATTTATTCAACTGTCAATTACAGTTTCACTAATTGTTGTAAGCAAAGAAATGATAAAAACTAATAACGACTTGTTGTTTAAATAATTATAAGATAAATATGTATGTACATACTTATTTATAAATTAATATCATGAAAATATGTAATTGATTTTTTTTTAACTTAGGTACATGATTATTTCATTAGAAGTACATAACCATCTCTTTTACAGTTTAAATAAAAGTTATTACTTATAGCATAAAAAAACGTGATAGGACAAAAATTATTTAAAATAAATAAAATAAATTATTTTTATTTGTTTTTAGTTAGATAACCAGCTCTCTAACTATATAGTTAGATAATTATCTCTATAGTTTTTCTTAATAACGTAGTACATTTCAATTGTTTCTCCGGAAATTATTAAACAATACTTTGATACTTTATCTTTCGAAGAAATTATCTATAAGAACAATAATCAAAGTTCAATTTAAATATTATTTAAAATTTTTAAAATTGTAATTATATCAAAATGTAACAAATTTTCCCATAATATATCAAACGATCCCTAATTACCAATTTAATGTAAGTTAATTAACATACTGTTTAAATTAATTTGAGTGATAAAACTCACAGATATGTACATATGTACATTATGTACAGTGCTCTCGCGATAACTTGAACACGGGATAAGTTAAATCTCGCAATAACTGTAACTGTTGTAACGGCTATATTCAGTGTTAGCAAAATAGTAATAATAATAGCCGGGATTCATTGTTTCCTTAGTCCCACTCCCAATTCAATGTTTCCATATCCATTTCCTATCCTTTCCTATCTCTACTCCCTAGGCAATATACTGCGTTCGCAGGTAAGGGTTTCATCACATTATATTGGCTAAAGGGGGAGGTGGGTTTAGTCAGTGAGAATCTGACACTACCAAGGGGGAAATTCTTGGTGTCTTTGGAAGATTGCCACCCTCCTTAGGAAAAAAAAAATTTCAACACCCTAAATTTTACATTTAGTTTTGATAACTTGAACATTTTATTTTTTTGGACCTCAATAACTTAAGAACAGAACGTTATTTTATAAGTTTCGGGTTTTTTATATTTTTTACTGTAAAAATAATATATAAGTACAGCCTACATGTCATATGCATTTGCATTTCCTTCTAAAACATTAAATAATAACGGAGCTGTAAAACATTTCAAGAAAACAATTTATTGGGCTAATGAAAATGAATGCAATATTTCTGACATTTTAATTTTTCAAGAACTAAAGGATAAAACAGTTCAAAACATGCTTACAAAAACAACCCAATTTAAAATTTCAAGTTTCTTTAAAAGAAATTAAGCTGATATATGTATTTAATAATGTAATACAAAAAATATTTTCTGTTTTTTTATTTTGTTTTAGATTTTTCATATTGAATTTATATATTTTTTGTTTTTATTAAATATTTCTGGTATTTAGTAGAAATAAAGGGTTTTAAAACTGTATTTAAATGTATGTATGTTAAGCGTTAACTCTTCGATTTCGTTATAAAAAATTTGACTATGCAATAAATTGAACTTTTCGATATTTTGAATAACCTAGATTTTTTAACAGTTGATATTACAATTATAATATACATAAATACAAAATGTATTTACTAAAATAATATTAAAAACGATAATTTATTGATCTTGTTCAAATTAAGCAATACATATATAATACCAAGGGAAAAGAATAATAATTTTCACCAATGAGGAGACGTCGGCCTTGGTCAGTTGGGAGGTGTTGCATTTAAACTCTAATTTATATCGTAGTATCAAAGAAATACTTGTAATACTTGTATCGTAGTATCAAAGAAATACTTGTAAATATTAAGTATTATAAATGATACATATGCATATATGTACAAAAAATTAAACTTATACATAAACTTATAAAATACATAAACATATAAACTAAATACATAAACTTATAAAATAAAATTTTCAAAAGAAACAAAAATATATTTATGTATGTATGGATATATAAATAAATAATAATTATTTATTCTTGCATATAATATGCAATTGATGGTGCACAAACATGTAGTTAAAAAAAAACTATAAGTACATACATATATAGTTAATTAATTATGTTTAATATAATCTTGTACAACTATATACAGCGGAGTAATCAACGGTTTTCTGTTAATAATGACTCAAGATGCTGAAGCTTAGTTTATTAAAAATAATTAGGTAATAAGAAGGGAAAAGAATATTTTAATATCGAAGGAAGGATTGAAATATGTCACTCAAATTTAACAACAAACCAAAATTATTAAAACTCACAATACTGAATTAGCTGTATCAATTAATCAATTAAACAACCTACTGCTTTTTCTTTAATTCGAACAAGCTTAAATAAGCACCTTAAAGAAGCAAGTTATCAAAAGATACCAAAGTATAAACCAAATAAGACACAGATAAATAATAAAAGACTCTAGCTTTCAGTTTAAAAAAAATTGAAAGTTAAGATTAAAGTTAGAATCGTTTAGATTCGTTACATTCTTTTTTTTTTAATTGTTTCTTTCTTTTTACTTACATAATTGTAAAAAAAATTGTTTTCTAAGTTATAAGAAAACTAAGTAGTTAAGAACACCCTCAGTACAAATCTCGAAATAAGTAAATATGCAAAAAATTAAAGTGCATAATATATTAGTACATAAGCAAATAAAAAATATTTAATTTTATTTTATGAACTCACTCACAATTAGCTTGCATTTAACTTTATGACAGTAAAATATTAAAAAAATTCAGTTGTTTTTGAATGAAAGAAAAGAATTTAGACACAAATTAGACAATCACTTGAATCTCTTCAATTGAATTGATTTTTTTTATGAAACAATTTAAAAGGAAAATCATGCTGACCATAATACTTTAAATAATTGACATGAAGTCATTTCTTTAATTTTTTGTTTTTCACAATTAATTTAATAACAAAATAATTTTATATACATTTTGTGTATCAGATTGAGCTCCACTTTTTAAACGGATAGAATTTTTTTTATATATATATAGTGAAACAAACTATTTTAAATCATTAATTAATAATACAAGTACAGTGCAGTGTCGAAGATCCCCATAAAATTTTAAATTAGTAAAACTAGTTAGTGTTTATTATTATTAGTGGCAGTTAGTAAAACCAAGGATTTTTAAAGGTTCACATTTTTAAAATATTTAAAAAATTTAAAAAATTTTCTACTGAACAAAATTGTGAAAAAATTATGCGACATTTTCTTCAATTTAAAAAACATGCTGTATAATTAATTTTTTTTAAACATCTTTTTTCTTCTGAGGTAGCTTATGTTCATTCTTTAAAATCTTACCCCCCTTAATCATTTCAATTTAGCGATACATATAACTTTTAAATATATGTATCGCTAAATTGAAATGTCGAAGTATGTTATTTTTAAATATAAGTATTTATTGAAAATTTAAATGTAACTAAATATAATAATTTGAATAGATTTTTTTTTTAACTTCTAAAGAGTGATAGTTGCGCAACAAGTGAAAATACATAAAAAAGTTGTTCTAAAAGTTTTAATTTTTTATGAGATTTATTTACATCTAAAATTTAATTTTTTTTTATCTTAAACGATTTTAAAAATTTAGTAAACAGACAGAAAATTTTTTTTTTTTTAAATTGATGATAACAACAACAATTTTGTGTGTAAAAGCAAATGTAAAGCAAATGTTTTTCAAGGTATAAGTTTCAAAAAAAAATTAAATTACTTAAATAGTTAATAAATTTAAAAATTGACTAAGACTCAGAATAAATTAAAATTGTGACTAGTTTTGCATGGTGAAGTAGTCACGATTCACATTTCGGTGTCTTAACCAAGTTACAGGTTTCTAAAAACAGCAAATTACAAATTTTTGACCATTAATAGTTCTCAAACAGGAGAAGTAACTACAAAAAAAAAAAAAATTTATCAGATAACTTATGTTTAATATTAAAGATTTTCCTTTGTTTAAAATTTCCAAAACATTCTGTCTAAAAGTTTTCCGAAGAAGATTTTGTGAAATTATAATTTTACATAACAATACACTTTTTATATTATACTTTTATATTAAATATTATATATACTACATAATATATAGGTACATAAGCTTTTTCCAACTTGGACCTATGAAGTTTAGTTTTAGGAGCTAATTTTTTAGGCCAGTTAAAATTTCACCCAGCTTAAAAGATTTAGAAGTTTTTAAAAAAATATACGACGAGCAAAGTGAAAGTAATAAATCTAAAATTTTGTAGAAAATAGGCTAATAACAAGTAAATGTAACAGTAAGTCGATGCAACCGACTTATTAATACCCTACACCTGAATAATTCGAATTAAATTAACAATCCATAAGTGTTTTTGGCAGCTGCTTGAACTTCTTCCCTTTTCTGTCTTATTCAACTCGAATTTCAAGAACGTAAAAGAGGCATCCGCTTGGGATATTCTTGACACCCTTGTATAAAGTTTCTATCTTAATTATTTTCGAAGATTGGTAGTTCTTGGGATGTTTGTGTCAGCTACCCGAATTGCCACTCCAATTCATCGAATCCATCTCAGGAACATAAAGAAAACTTGCCAGAACACCATTCTATTAAATTTAAAGGTTCTACTTTTGTTGGTTTTGGAGATATGCTCGTTGCTCTTGTGCTCGTCCGGAAGTTTCCAAAATACGAACCCATGGTTCAAATTCTTTCAAATGTCAGTTTCCAATTTTACAGAAAAGGAAACAGAACACCTTTGTACTAAAAATAAAAGTTCTATCTTTGTTGGTTGTGGAGATATACTCGTTTGATCTGGGGCTCGTCCGGAAGCTTCCAAGATTTGAACCCATGGACCAAATCCTCACAAATTTCAGAAACATAAATCAAACATGAAGGAACACCATTCTGCCTAATTTAAAGGTTATATTTTTGTTGCATTTGGAGATAATATCATTTGCTCTGAGGCTCGTTCGGAAGCTTTCAAAATCCGAACCCAAGGACCAAATCCTCTCAAATTTCAGAGGCCTAAATCATACATGAAAGAACACCATTATGCCAAAAGTAAAGGTTATATATTTGTTGTTTTTGGAGATAATCTCATTTGCTCTGGGGCTCGTTCGAAAGCTTCCAAAATCCAAACCCATGGACCACATCCTCTTAAATTTTAGAGACATAAATCAAACTGGAAGAAACATCATTATAAAAAATTTAAAGGTTCTATCTTTATTGGTTTTGGAGATAATCTCGTTTGCTCTGGGGCTCGTTCGGAAGTTTCCAAAACCCGAACCCATGGACCAAATCTTCTCACATTTCAGAGACTTAAATAAAACATGAAAGAACACCACCCTGCCAAATTTAAAGGTTATATCTTTGTTGGTTTTGGAGATAATCTCATTTGCTCTGGTGCTCGTTCGGAAGCTTCCAAAACCAAACCCATGGACCAAATCCTCTTAAATTTCAGAGACATAAATCAAACACGAAAGAACACCATTGTACCAAATTCAAAGGTTCTACCTTTGTTCGTATTGGATATAATCTCATTTGCTCTGCGGCTCGTTGGGAAGCTTCCAAAATTCGAATCCCCAAATTCTTTCAAATTTAAACCCATGGCCAAATCCTCTCAAATTTTAGAGACTTAAATCAAACATGAAAAAACACCATTCGGCCAAATTTAAAGGTTATATATATTTGTTGTTTTTGGAGATAATCTCATTTGCTCTGGGGCTCGTTCGGAAGCTTCCAAAATCCAAACCCATGGACCACATCCTCTTAAATTTTAGAGGCATAAATCAAACTGGAAGAAACATCATTATAAAAAATTTAAAGGTTCTATCTTTATTGGTTTTGGAGATAATCTCGTTTGCTCTGGGGCTCGTTCAGAAGTTTCCAAAAGCCGAACCCATGGAGCAAATCTTCTCACATTTCAGAGACTTAAATAAAACATGAAAGAACACCACCCTGCCAAATTTAAAGGTTATATCTTTGTTGGTTTTGGAGATAATCTCATTTGCTCTGGTGCTCGTTCGGAAGCTTCCAAATCCAAACCCATGGACCAAATCCTCTTAAATTTCAGAGGCCTAAATCATACATGAAAGAACACCATTCTGCCAAAAGTAAAGGTTCTATCTTTATTGGTTTTGGAAATAATCTCGTTTGCTCTGGGGCTCGTTCGGAAGTTTCCAAAAGCCGAACCCATGGACCAAATCTTCTCACATTTCAGAGACTTAAATAAAACATGAAAGAACACCGCCCTGCCAAATTTAAAGGTTCTATCTTTGTTGGTTTTGGAGATAATCTCATTTGCTCTGGTGCTCGTTCGGAAGCTTCCAAAACCCAAACCCATGGACCAAATCCTCTTAAATTTCAGAGACATAAATCGAACGGGAAGAAACATCATTGTACAAAATTTGAAGGTTCTATCTTTGTTGCTTTTGGAGATAATCTCGTTTGCGGAGATTATCTCCAAAAGCCCGGAATCATTCGGAAGCTTCCAGAATCCGAACCCATGGACGGATTTTGTCCAGATTCGAACTTAGCCTTTCTTTCGTAATTAGTAACCTACTATATAAATTTCATCAAGATAGCATCATTATTTTTTGAGTTATCGTGCGTACGGACGGACGGACGGACGGACATCGCTAAATCGACTCCGGCGGTGATCCTGATTCAGAATATATATACATGTCTATACCTAACTCGCTTCCTTTTGGTGGTTACAAACACCATACCAAAGTTAATATACCCTATACTTTAGGTGTAGGGTATAAAAAGGAGTTAAAAGTTAAATTTTTTATTATTACAAGTGCAGTCATACTTGGCAATTAATAAAAAATTGAAATTTAATTTCATCAATTAAAAAAAAAACAACGTTCATTTAATCAATTATACATAAATTTGATTTACTTAAAATTCAATTTTAAAACAACAAAATAAATAAATTTTGTAATTTGTTACTGATGAAGAAATATTGTTACAGTGCTTAATGAAAAAATGAATTGAATGGAATGATGAATCGATTTATAAACAAATAAAAAATTGAAAAAGAAATAATATTAACAAAATCTGATTTTGTTTTTCTATACCCATTTATTTATAGAAAACAAAATTGTTAACTTGGTTTATTTTTTTAAACATCATTATAGTTTTTCTATTATCTTAATATAATAATATAACCATTAGATATAACCATCTTATATAAATGCAAAAATTTTAGATAAGCTAAGTTATTTTTTATAAAAAAACAATGACAAAGATAAAAAAAAATATTCAAAATATTTAAGATATTGTTGAACGATTTATGTTTTTTTTTTTTTTTTTGAAGATTTTTTCTAAAACAAAACAAGAATTGAACTTAAAGAGAAAGTATAAATTAAAATAACAAAAATTTAAGCGCTCCTTTCTTAAAAAAAAAACTTTTTAAATGAAAAGTCTACAGATGATGAAAAGCCAGTAGATGACAATATAGTTTAACAAATGGGATATCAAACCAAAAAGAAAAAAAAAAAAAACAAAATTTTAATTCATAACAAAAAAAAATACCACGATTTTGTTTCATGACATAAAAAATAAACAATTTATCAATTGTTTGAAATTGCAAGAACAAAAAGAATTTCAAACTTACAATTTAAAAAAAAAAAAAAAAAAATTCAAATTTGCAAAATATTAATAAAATTCTGTTCAATTTTATAACTGATCGAATATTAAAGGTAAAAATATTAAAGGTACATATAATATAGACATATGTATGTATGTATGTATGTATTTGTAACCTTTAATGAATTTTCGAATCCTTTTTAATTTTTGTTTTTTTAAATATAAGTTTCGAATTTTTATTTTCGATTTTTATTAGTTTTATTTTATTATTTTTAATTTGCCGTGCGCAGACCTAATAGTCTAACTGGAGCCAGTTAAATATCATTAAGTCGCCTTTATTTTTTTTTATCTTTATTTCATATACAATATATATACAATATATATTATATACAGACAATACATAAGTAATTTTATATACAAATATAAAATATATCAAAAATATCAAAAAAAAAAAAACAAGAAATCAATAAATAAATTACATAATAGAAAGTTGTTTTTAATTTTTTCTTGTTATTGTTTTTATTATATTTGTATCATCGTTTCCTTCACAATTTTGAAAAGTTTTGTTAAATTTTCTGGTTGAAATTTTAACTTTATTTTGAAAGTTTTTTTTTTTTGTTTTTTTGTTGTATTTTATCAATTATTTTATTCTCTAGTAACTAGTTGTTTATTCCTTATCCTTTAATTTTCCTTAGTTATTCATATAAGGTTTTAAATATATACATATATATATACATACATACATATATTAAGTATTTTAGACTTCGTGATTTTAATTTTCATGAAGAAAAAAAGAGGTTGTTTTTTTTTTTTTTTTTGGTTTTTTGTACTTAATTTATTATGTCTGTGTTATTTTAAAATTTCATTGTAGTTTTGTTTTGACACGAAGGAGTAAATACATAGTTATACATACATAGTTATATGTATTAAGTTATTTGAAATAAAATTGGAATTGGATAGGTAATAATTGTAGAGAGGAAAATTTATATTGTATACAGTATAAGTTATAGAGCTACACTCTGAATTAAATCAAAGTTTTTTTTTTTTCTTTTTTTTTGCAATACTTTGACTGTTGTTATTGTTTTAAGAGTTTTTTAGACACAACTTTAAATAGTGTTTTTTAATATATGAAAAAATATGAAAATAGAATTTGTCATGTTCCTTTTTTTTTTTATGTCTACTTAAATGTATTAGTCAAATTTTTGTTTGTTAATTTTGATTTGGCACAATATATGTATTAAACAAAAAGTATACAGCAGTATATGTATGTATATATGTATAAAGGAATTTATGCTGATAAAGAACAATAATAGTTATTGTTTTTTATTATTACACCGATTTTTGACCTTTTGTTAGTATGTATATAATATACTTTTATCTGTAAATATACAATTACAGTCAATCATATTCAATATACTTAGTTATTAAATATTGAATTTGTCAAATTTTTTTTTAGAATTGTTTACTTATTTTTTTAAGACAAAAAAAAAAAAAATGATTGTAGATAGGTACCTAAGTATATCTATTTAAAATATTTAATCCAATTTATATATCAATTTAGTCTAGATTCTAAATGCTTATTCTATAAATATATAAACATAATAAATATTTAAAAAAATACTTATAACTAATAGGTATATTATATATATATATGTATGTGGAATTGAAAAATAAATATCCTATTAACAACCTTCAAAAATTGGTATAAAAATTAATTTTAAATTTAGTTAATAGGTATTTAAATATGTACAAACTTTATAATTAGTAGATATAATATAATTAAATAAAAATTAACTAAATATCATATCATATACTTAATGCCTATAAAATTAATGTCAATGTCGAAATATATAATAAATATCCATAATTTCTTGTATAAGATAAGAGATGGCGCATAAATAAAAATACATATTTATATGAGTTCAATATAGTCTTGTACAATAGCTACAGCTGAGTAATCAACGCCTTAGTAAAACAAATATGCATATATAACAAATGATTTATTGGATGCCGTATATGCTCTATATAAGAGTGGAAAAAAAAAATGATACTAACAATTTTCGTATTTAAATAAAGTGATTAAGAAACATAAGTATATTATAATAATTTTTCCCGATTTATTGAAATATGTATGTTACATGTTGAACAAATTAATTAAATCCCCTAAAATCATATAATTAAATATTATAATCATTACTAAATCAAATCAATTACTTAAGTTGGATATCATGATTTTATATCATGAAAATTTCAAAACAATTCTCCTAATTATGTATTATTAATTTATTATAGATCTCCACAATTATATATATCTGTTTATACCAAATAAAAACTTCATTTTTTTTTTCTACTTTTATAAAAATTTATACTTTTTACAAAAATTTAAAAAGTAATTTTAGAGGCTTTCAATAATTATAAAATTTTGATACAATTATATGTATATTGAATAATTTAACCATGATTGTAAATAAAATGTTCAAAGTCAAAGAAATATACAATTTAATTTTTGTTATTTTGAGCATTTTTTTTAAACAAAAGTAAATAATTTTTTAAAAAAATTTAGTTTTCTTTTTTTTTTCGTTTTTTATAATTATTAATTAATCTTTATATGTTTGCAGTACAAAATGAATGAGTCACACACAAACCAAAAGCAATGTAATAAAATTCAGATTATTAAATACATATGTACATATTTATAAGGTCATTGCTAAAAAACAAAAAAAAAAAAAAAAAACAACAAAAACATATTTTGCTTTTTCATTGTCTCTTATTTTAAATTTAATTTACACAATTGATTTTAAATAACACTTTATGCAATAAAAAAAAAAATTAAAATCAAATGATAAGTAAATGTGACTACATATTGATTTTTTTTTTTTTTTTTTGATTATTTGTTTTTTTAATGTGAAAAAGTCTGTTTCTTTCTAAAAATAAAACAAAAAAAAATAAAAAATAAAAGTTAATTATGAAATTGCAAAACAATTGTAAAAAAAAAAAAATTTTTTTCATTTCTGTAAAACATACTTAAAAACACCAAAAAAAAAAAAAAAAATAATAAAAATATTTCATAATAATTTGTTAAATAAATTTTACAACTATAAATATTTTTTATGTATTAGAGTGGTTCAATTAATTAATTAATTAATTAAAAACAAAATTGTCTGGTTAGGAATTTCTCACACCTAATAAATCATACTGAAAATAATTACAATAATATTGTTGTATATATTATGTATTATAGTTATTTTAATCTGATTTTAATAAAAATTACAAAAATAAAAAAAGAAACATTGGTATAATTAATTATAAATTTTTCCATTTAATACAAAATAATTTCAGTTTAATTTACTTAACGCTTTTTGCTTTATTTTAAAAACTTTTAAATTAGATAAATGTTTAAAATTAAAAAAAAATGATCATATAGATGTAATCACAGAATTACATAACTATACATCCATTTTTTATAATTTTAACTTTTTCTTATATACTTATATTAACGCTAGTAACCACAATTAAAGGCAGCAACGAAGAATTTGACAACTTCAAAAAAAAAAAATTGTCGTCATATGGAATTTGCAACTGACGTTTGAAGGTGTCAATTTGTACAGTTTCGAAATTGTGGCTTAATTGTCACTTGTAGCATATGAAAATTTTTGACATTTTTTCTCTTGATCTCTTTAAAATAAAGAAAAGAAAAGGTACTAAAAAAAACTCTAATAAATAATTTGTGACAAACTGTAAATGGTTTGATTGAAAAGGCATTTATAATAACAAAGAATATAATAAGTTACAATTCTTGCTCAATGCCCAACGCTAGCATTCCCAAATAAGAAAAACTTTGGGAGCGGGTTACTGCGAATATCTCTTCGAATTGAGGAAGCTTGGAGACCATCGTCTGACTTTTTAGCGGTATTAACTGTGACAACGGTGAGTTGATAAAGAAACGTCTGGTGAAGTTAGAGAGCACAAAGGGTTGCATCGCAGGGCTTAGGTTAACGTTAGTTGTATATCAACTCATCCAAATAACAACAATAACTATATAATAGTAATTCAATTTTAAACAAAATAAGAAACGTAACCTTGGATACTGAATAAGTAGTATAGCTATAGAGGCGAAAGAATCATAAGAAAAAAAAATTAAGATACTAGAATACTAGTAACTAGAAATAATTAGAAAAGAATGTGTTAAATTTTTTTTATACTAAAATAACTATAGAATTCTTAAAACATTTACTAAAAGTAGCATAATATTAAAAATATATGGAAATTATTAGCTAACAATAAAATCATCTAAAATATCTGAATCAATTTGCATAAGCAAATATGAATTTTGGGTAAATTTTTTTGCGCATCATACCAATTAACAATTTCAATAATTAAACATTTAAGTTAATAACTAAGTACTTAGTTTTCAATTAAAAATTTTTAATTCAAAACTTTAATTGATTTAATACTTTAATCAGTGTACTACATTCAACAAATATTTAAGCATTTCATTTCCATTTCAGAATTTAACTGAACCTTTTGTTAACTTCCTCTCAGAATTTTAGATTTTCGAAATTAAGAT
The DNA here is from genome assembly GCA_947095535.1 of Poecilobothrus nobilitatus. NCBI lineage: Eukaryota > Metazoa > Arthropoda > Insecta > Diptera > Dolichopodidae > Poecilobothrus > Poecilobothrus nobilitatus. Next base: position 318,103,008 of record OX352772.1, on the reverse strand, counting down.
AAATTGTGTTTAATATTACTCTGGTTAGATATTACAAACGACATTTCCAAATTAATCATTACAGTAAAAAATTTATCATTTTCAAAAATAAGTTAATTTTAAAAAATGCAATACAGCAGATATTCAATGTTGTAGTGAACACTCGTTGTAGTGAACATCCCGATTTAGTGAATGTAATATTTTTTTTATTTGACCGCCTTATATAGTGAACTGAGTTTTTTTTCGATTCCCAGTTTAGTGAACAACGTTTATAAAACATAGGTCTAAAACTACTCCAATAACTGTGTCATATAATGAAAGCAAAATTAATTCATTCATGTATTAATGAAAATTAAAGTGGATTTTATGTCAGTATTGGATGGCTTAAGTTTTTAGATCTATTCAACAAAAAGTATTATCAAAAATTTCTAAAAAGAAAAACAATTCAAAAAAAAAAGTTACTGTATATTTTTTGAAAATTTGAAAAATTCGAAGCATTATACCTATAATTATAGTATCATTGTTTTTACTATATCAAATAAATTCAAGTCCGATATAGTGAATTTTCCAATATAGTGAATTGACTTGGTTTTTTTCCGTGTTCACTATATTGAATGTTTACTGTATTTTTATTATATAGGGAGAGAATACTTAAAGGTTCTATTGTATTTACAATGGAGAAGTTATTCGAGAGACAACATTAAAAATTTCATTTCTCTATATAATAGTGTATGTATAATACAAAGTGTCATTCTATACATTAATTTAATTAATTTGTATGATGCAATTTAGACACAGTATGTAATTTTTTTTTATTATGTAGGTATTATTATTAATAATCTCTTGGAAACTTACAAAGGAAATTCATGAATGCAATTCAATAAAATTATATTTCACACAGAAATTTATTAAAATATTTTATTTTTATTTAAAAAAAAAAAAAAACTCTTAACAAAATGAAGTTTAATGCAATAAAAAAAAACTGATATTAAATAGATACCACCAACAAAGTTTTTAATTTTTGATTGGAATTTGAAATTTTTTATCTTTCTATTTTGTAAAATTTAAGTATACATATAATAATTTATGACTAATGGGATACTAAAAATCAGTTTTAAAAAATTTTGCTATATAAATTACTTTTCATAGTTAGGTACTTTGTATAGAAATAAATTTATTTATTTTTTAGATTTATTATAGTCACCTTTTTAAAGTAATTTTATTAATTAAAATAATTTATATATATATATTATACATATATATATATGTATATATACATATATGTTTATATATATAGCTTTATATACATACATATGTACATATATAAAAAAAAAAGCTTTAACTATACAATAAAAAAATAGAAATTAAAGTTTTGTGACAAACTACTTGTAATTTCATACAAAAAAAAAAAATTTATTAATTCTATAAATAGAATTGGAATGCCTTATTAATTAAAAAGCACCTAAAAGAAGGGAATATTTAAATATTTTTATTTTGAACAAAAAGATCCCCATTTTAAATTTATTCTAAAACAAATGTAATATATGTATGTATTGACGTAATTTATTAGTTCTATTCTAGGAAATATTTCAAAAAAAAAAAAAAAAATGTTTGTAAGTTTGTATGTTTGTTTAATTTTTTATTATTTTTTTTTTTTTCTTAATAGAAATATATACAATATCTAGTTGTATCTTGTATGTTGTATCTATTTACTAAAATCTAATAAAATTTATAAAATTTAAATACCTAGCACAAACAACATAAAACTTATGTTTACTTTTAATATACGTACATATGTATGGGTGTATGTATGTATGTAATATGAATTGGAAAAATTTTTGAAAAAAATATTAAAGAAATCATTTCTAAATAAAAGTTTTAATATTTTCAAAAAAAAAAAATTATAATATAAACCTGTTAATTAAAAAAAAAAATTCCTATTGTGAGAGACTGAAGGTCTGATATGAGCCTGAGGATGATGTCATATGACTGTACTTCAATTGACTGGATTTAAATAAGCTCTTTGTATTGATAAAATGTACCTACATATATAAAAATTTAAGAAAGATTTTACCTATAATTCAAAAGAAAATCAGGGTTATACGGTTTTTCCAGATTATGTATGTAGGGCTTTCATACTTAGGTACAAAATCAGGGTTTTAATAATTTGTTTAATGCTGGTTTATTTTAAATACTTTTAAAGGGCGAATATTTTAAAATATTTTATTGTTAATATGTATACGTATATACAAAACTAATTGTAGGCGGGATTTTAGTGTTGATTTCAAAATCAGGGTTTTAATCATTTATTTAGCGCGGATTTAAGGGCGAAAGTCTTTATTAGTTTAAACGTTTTATTGTTGAAATATTTATGTAAAACAATAATTATAACAAATTTTAGGGTTGGTTTCAAAATTAGAATTTGAATAATTTGTTGGGGCGACAGCTCCAGTTTTAAACGTTTTCTTGTTGAAATATGCTTAAGAAACAATAATTACGAGAAAGTTTTAGTTTTGGTTTCAAAATAAAGATTTTAATAATTTGTTGGGGCGATAACAGCCATTATTTTAAACGTTTTGTTGTTGAAATATTTATGTTAAATAATAATTAGTTAGGAGAGATTTTAGAGTTGGATTTAAAAATTTATTTAGTTAATGATTTTTTATTGAAATATGTATGTATTATTAATTTTACAAGTATATAAATTTTAATATTTTGGAATTGTTGAAAAATAAATTATATATTCTTTTTACAGTTGGCCATACATAAACGTTGTTATTCATATAAATTATGAAAAAATTTATGTATAGGCAAAGTTTATATACCTACTTACTTACAGGAAAATTAAATCCAACGAAATCAAATAAGTACAAGCAAATGATACCCAATCAAACAATAGACAGGCAAATGAAAGTACAGACAAGTGACATCCAATCAAATGAAATATAATTTTGTGATAAGTAGTAACCCGTTCCGTATATCAGGCGAAACTACATAAAAAAAACTTGTTTTTTTTCTTTTTTTTTGGTAAATAAACAGACAGACATGTAGAAAATGAAATTAATAAGCATATTATCAGAAACATATTATATTATTAGGTTAATTATCGGTTTTTAAAATTTTAAATTATCTACGAAATTAATTTTACCTTAATGATGAACAGAAAAAAAAAATCAAAATATGTATGTAGGTATGTTTAATCAACAGGAATTCTTTTTTTTTGCAATTAAAAATTGAAAACGATATATTTATTTATATGTATAAATATATACATATATATATACATGCATAAGATGGAATTGCTTCATTAAAAAAATTGACTGATTTATTTATCAATTTATAAATCAATTTTAACAGTTATAATACTTATACATATATATATATTTTGAATATTACTAAAATGGCACGAACATATTTTAATAAATATGCAAAAATCAGAAAGAATTTATCTTAAAATATTAATTTTATAGTAACATATTAAATTATAAATATGTGTAATTTAATATAAAATATCTGTAATATTATAAGTACTTTTTATTTTCTATACAAGAACTTTAACCAGACTCAATTACTAACACTATAAATAAACAAATTAATTGATAATATTTTTGCGATAAATTTATTGCTGTATTAGATTTTGTCCATTATACCTAGACTATATATAACTTTTTATTATTATATAGGTACTAAATATATATTTTATTATTATACATATAGGTAAAAATATAAACTCAATTTTTATTATATTTTATTCTTTCTTACAACCTTTATTACCGAATGTTATTATTCGGTTCAGAGCATTAACAATATATTGAGTCCGATATATGTTTCGAATTTACAAATATTAGTACCTACTTACTTAGTAGTATAAAGTTTGCTGTTTTTATATGAAATATTTATAACTACATATACATATTATACATTATGGAAATAACAATATTTTTTTAATTTTATAGAAGAATTCTCAAATTATTAAATGTGATCTAACATTTTCGGTTTAAATTTTTATTATAAAAATAACACAAGGCTATTAAAAACGAAGAACAAACAGTATAAAAACATATTGAATGTGCCAACTCTAGGATACTCGCACGAACATAATAAATATAATATCTCTATAAAATTTAGATAATAATCTTTTACAAAATTCCAGATAAGAATATGACCAAGTTATATAGCTACTTATGTACATTTTTGTATGATAGGTATTCGATATAGTTACACCAAATCAACCAAATTTTCCAGAAGTTGTTAACATAAAACTTAATTATCTTTTAAAATCTTTTTATTTTATATTGATTTTCTTTTATTTTGGAAGTCTGTATTAAGTAATTAAGTATCAAGAAAAGTATGAGAAGATATGAATTTCGAAGTTATATACCAGATATACAAATCTTAAAACTTAACTTCTTTTGACAAAATTTCAGAATTCCAATTTCAAATTAGAAAATTGGTTATCCTCATAGTCATATAAAAAACAAGTTATGTATGGCAACTACTCGAACCTACCGATCTAACTTGTAATTTTAATAGTAAAGTTAGAATTTAGTTGCATAGAAATGAAATGGTTAAAATTTTAGGATCGCAGCGCAATTATTTATTGTGTTATGATGCGGGTGAACGGAATCACATAACTAAATCGATTAGCTATAAATCTCGATTAGCTATAAACAGAGTTAGCTATAAAACTCGGTTTACACTATGATACAAGTATCGGCATTTGTATTTGTATCGCGATTTGTATATTAAATTGTATCAAAGTATATATATTTAAATGGTTATACTTATCAATTTCTACAAAATAGTTTACTTCTCAAATTGTCAATACATATTATTTACTTTCAATATACAAAATTAGTTCTGATGAAGAGGATCTTCCATTTTTAATTTCTTCGATAATAATTTTAAAAAAAAAAAGTAGAAAACGACGATGGTGGGTTAGATCATTTAAAATAATAAAGATAATAGAAAAAATAAGATAGCTATAATTGGGCTCGCAATATGTTGGTGAACGAGTTAACATTAAAGGATAGTGTTAAGAATTATGTACGAATGAAAAAAACTTATTTTGAAGAACTGTTAAAATTAGAAGCTCCAAAATTAGTAAAGAAAGATACAGCATTTAGAACGTCAATATTTCCAACAGACCATAACATTCCAAATACACATTTTGAAACTAAAATATAAAATATATATTTAATATAAAAGATTAACTAACAATTAAAATTTATTAATAAAAACTTATCTTAAAACTTGAAATAGCCACAAAATTACATATTTTTATAATTTTATAAAATATAAGTACCAATTTATATATCTTCTGTAATTTGTATGAGTCAAATTCGTTTTGACCATTTGCATGTGATAAAGTATCGCCCCTTTCATATTTGACTTTTATATTTGACAAATTGCAAGAAATGTATTTAAGTGCAAATGCAGCTTAGTATATACATATATAATATACTTTTCCAAATTTATTTCGTCTCCTTTTCATTGTCTATAACCATTTTAAAGACGTATCGCATATAATAACGGTAACGTTTAATAGATTACAATATTGATTCTTATCAAACAATCGATTATCAATTTATTAAAAAATAATAAATTATTTTTTGAAAAATTAATGTCATTTTTAAAAATATGTACATAATAAAATTGATAGTGATCTTACTTCTAAATATTGGTCACCCTAACTCTTAAAATATACCTAGTTTAATATATTATACATATTACACCTGCTACCCACAAAAATAAAATAAAAATGTAAAACAAACTTTAGAGTTCAGATGAAAATTAATTTTGTTTTTCAAAACCATTGAATTTTATGAATTTATTCAATTTTAAATTTTATACATAGAAATGTTTTTTTTTTTTTTTAAATAGATTCTAACAAATAAACTACATAATGTTAAAAACTACCCTAATCTTCTTACTTCGTAACCCCTTTCCATTTTTCTTTTTATTTAATTTTTTTATGTTTTTTTTTTCCAATTCATAAAATATCTTTGCTTATGTTTGTTTTTTATTGGAAAGCTTACAAAAACAGAATGAAAAAAAATAAAAAGAAATCGAACAAGTTAAAAATGATTTCGGTATGGTGGACAAAATCATTACATAATTCGTTTTTTTTTTATTTTTCTTTTAGCTTGTATATAATATTGTATTTGACATATTAATATAATGTATATATATTTATATGTATATATACGTAATATTATATATCTATATAGTCAAAATTTACAACAACTCATAATCAACACAGTAGGCAAATTTTTATTTTATATTTTATATTTTCTAGCTAGTTATCATAACATTCTCTAAAACGTTTACGTGTAAAATAAATAAATTGTTGTTTCTATTAATCCATTCATCTATACCTACATAAAGTCAATAAAGATATAAAATTAATATATACATACTTACATAAGTATATACATGTAAACATAAATGCATATACATATAAGTATACTTAATCAATTGAAGTTTAATAGTCAGTCCAACAAACAATTATTTATAGATAATACTTATATATTATGTACATATATATATACATATACAAGAAAAGTAAAGCTATTACGAATAGACTTAAAGTTATCTGGTAATAATTGTCGTCGATTATTTAAATTATGTTTGTAATATTTTTTCTTTTTTTTTGTTTTTTTTTTTTATTTCTGAGAAGATCTTATGTTGTTGGTTGCTTACTTGCTTACTGTTGTTTATGTTGAAAATGGCATTAACATTTAATATAACCATGTGGACAATGACGACAAGAATTTCTAGTTTTTTAGTGAGACATAAATATAAAAAACATACTATCTATATACATATATATATATACATGTATAATGTAAGTAAAGTAACCGGTAAATATCATTTACATTTATTTCTTGTTCTATTAAATATGTTAATACCTACATATTTACATATTGATATATACAATAATTATATAAATTATTACATAAAATGTAAGAAGATACATAATATACGTATTAATATTTATTAGGTGTATGAAATTCGAAATAATTTCAATTGTAACATACTTTTTTTTTTTTGGGTTTCCTTTCAATATCCGGATATAATTTTTTTTTTTTTTTTCTTGAAAAATTTTTGCCGGTAATATTAGAATGCATTTACTTTATAAATAAAAATATTCTTATTGATGTATGTGATACCTACTACATTTTTAAAGAAATTTATTTTGTAAAATTTTCAAAAATATGATACCAATGTTTAAGTACTTAATAATTTTTCTTAAAAAATATCAACTTTTCCTAAAAAACATCTACGTTTTTAATAGTAATATTTTTAATCACTCAACAGCATCTAGAATCTAGACGTCTTATTCAATGGAACGAAGTATTTCAAGTTTGTATAATATCTAGTGATGTTTGGAAACTTTTTTTTTTTTTGTTATTGATGAATGCTGCACTAAAGTTTTAATACTTAATTACTAGATTCTAGGTTCGTAGTGAACCTTTAAACGTTTGGCATAGATTCACAGAAACAATCGAAATTCTTACCGAATTTGTGGTTGCACAAAATTCACATGGTTTACGTATTAAGTGTATCCAGCCAATAGTGTAGTGATTAAGACACCGGCCTTTCATACGAAAGATCTCGGGTTCAAACCCTGGCTGAATCATATAGATTAATAAAATAATATAGATTTTTATAATATATAATTAGTAGAACATTATTAAATCAAAAATAAGTATATATGTCCTATAAATTATAAAGGCTAATTTTCAAGAAAAAAATTTCATCCGATACCGGATATTTAGAAAGAGTAAACTATACTTAATACTATCAATAGGAAAGAGGGAGAAAAATAATGAATTCAAATATCATGTATCCATAAAAATGTTAGTAGTGTGACCATTTGTTTTGTGTAGCATACACAGTTTTTCCTTATGTGTTAAAAATATCAGAGATAATTATAGAAAATTTAGCTTCAGCGAGCTAAATTTCATCCGATATTATGGCATATTTCCGATATTTTCTGAACGCTTGTACAATTTTATTGTTAATTTGTACGATATTTTTGTGCTTTTCCTCTATCACACAAGTAGTGTTTTTGTATCTTCTGCCTATGCTCTAACAATTATCGCCGATATTTTTCTTCATAAAAATTAACCTTAATTAATATAATATTGTAATAGTTATATAATAATAAAATAATAATAAACCATAATTCTTGTATAAGATAATAGATGGCATAGAAATAAAAAAAGAAACGTCTTAAGTATTATACAATAGCTACAGCCGAGTAATCAACGGCTTAATAAAATTAATGATTCATGAAACTGAAGTTTAGTCAAATATGAATAATAAATGACTTAGTGGATGACCTATGCTCCTCAAAGAAGTGGGAAGGAAAAAAAAAAAAAAAAAAAACCTATTAAGTGAAGTAGTCATATAAATTTTCGATTTGTACTAAATAATTCGGAACAATATTATTATGCTGTATTTTGGTTATGCTGAGAATTATCATCTTTCTTATCATTATTCTGTTTGAACATACGATATAATTTAGCAAGCTAGCTTTTATAAAATTTATTCTAACGAAATTAAAATTAAAATTTCATAAATTTACAATTACAAGTGAAATAGTAAATAAGTATGTAAATATTTTGTTTTTTATCATTTTTTCTAAATTACTATTTTATACAGAAATAAATTATTAATATAAAATTAATATTGAAATAAAAATAGAAATAGAAAAAAAAACGGCAACTAGTTGAGAATATTTAAAATTAAAAATTTTATTGACCGGATTTCAATGACTGGACTAATAATTAATGAATATACTTATGATTATTACTATAACTACCACTATACTAATTATATTTTCTGTCGGTTGAATTAAATGAATAAATTGAAATAAACTTTTAGGTCTGCCTGAATGAAAATTAAAAAAAATAAAAAAATACAATACAATATGTATATTTTTGTTTATAATCATTAATAGTCAAATAACGATTTAACATTTTCTGTTATTACTTTTATAAGTATTTTGTTATGTGTTTAGTAGTTTCTTTCCGCTTTTAATATTTTTTTATTATTATTATTTTCTATATTTACAATTCGGGATTTAAATTTTGAAAAAAAAAAAAAAAAATTATTTAATATGTTGAGTTCGTACCATTAAATATAGGACGGTTCATTCATATTTTTTTTAAATAAGTATAGTTGTAATAATCATTATAATACAGACTGATTGTTCAGTTTTGTCATTTATTAGAATAAATCTATTTTATATATACATTTTTATAAGTAAATATGTAGGTACATATATATTTGATATACATTTACATTTATATGATATATTTTTACATATTTAGTTACATACATATATGATGATCTGACAACATATTTAAATTGCTATAAAAAATTTGTAGGTTGAAATTAATTTAGTTGTTTATTTATTATTTTCTTTTATAAGTAATAGCTCAAAATATTTAGATAATTTATTATTAAAACCAAAGATGATGATAATTTTAATAAAACTTAAGGGAAATAAAATAAAATAACTTCATTTTATTGAAAGAATTATAGAAAGTTAAAGCTTATGTATAAATAAGAAAATTTAAAAGATATGCAGGTATTTATATAATATGTATGTACTTATTTCAATTTAAAAAAATCAAAATTAGAAAAAAATGTTTTATTAACCTTTTCATTTGAAATAATTTATTTTAATTTAAATTCATTAAGTTAATCCCTTAATATTTATAAGATTTTTTATTAAATATGAATAGTTATTTTAATAATTACTTTAATATGTGTAGATATACGCATGCATACGTATATATAAATTATATTATTGTTGAAGACACATTTTCGAAAATAATACAAAATAAATTTAAGTAGTTTATTAATTATTTAAAAAATTATCTATAAATGCTATAGGTAAAACCTAATATTTCCTGATTTACTGATTTTTGTAATGGTAAAAATATAATTTACTTATAACATCAGAAAATAGAATAAATCCAGTGTATGTATCAAAATGTTTAGATTCTAAAAATAAAAAATCAAAATTAATATATGATATTAAAGTATTTAGATATAATTAAACCACATTTAACTAATTATAAACTACAAATAATAATTTTAATTATTTATAAATGTTTTTAAAACAAAACAGACTTTCTCATTATAAATAATATTAGTTTGGATGAAATTTAACAAAATGTACCTTATAGAAACTAAAAATATTTAAATTGAATTTTTATTTCATTTTTTTTTTTTTTACGGTATGTATCTTATTTTACTTACTGATTTTATATATGTACATGTAAACAATTTTTTTTTCTTTCTATTTTTAAAAAAATTGAGTCAGAGAAAAAATGATAATATGAAATAAGTCAACAAAAAGAAGAAAAATTGAATATTTCAAAGAATTTTTTACCGCATTTTATTTCTTTTTGAATTCTTCAAAATATTTAAGGAGAAAAAAAAAAGAATTTTTGAACAAATTCATCAAAAACTCTAAAGATAAAACTGTTCTACAAACTGCTTATAGGTAAATAATTTATACAGAAAATTCATAAATTTTATATTTATTTTTTAAATTCTATAATTTATGTACCTACCTACATACATATGTATATCCTAATTAATTTAAATCAATTTTTAGAAATTCAAAATAAAAGCCGACACTCTTTTAATAACGAAATATTATATTTCGAACAAAATATTGGAATAAGATATAAACAAACTTCTAATTGGAAATTGAAAATATAAATTCTCTATTCTTTTTTCATTTAGAATTCTTGAAAAATCTATAAATGAAAAGGTCAAAAATTTTTACTTTCTGCGTGTCAAAAACTTTTAAGAAAAAAAAATTTTTTTTACGTCATCATAATAATATAAGATTTTAGTTTTAGTTGTTAATTATTTTAACGACTCTATTTTATTATAAATTTTTTTTTAAATTAAGAGTATTCATTGAAGATACAATTAATTTTTAACATTTTTTTCTTCTTTTTTGTAATGTAATGTAATAAACACTCCAAAACAATATAGACCAGGAAAACTCCATTTATAAAATAATATTCTCTTCATTTAAATTAAAAGCGAAAAACGCTTGCTTTTTTTTTTAACAATTTGGTAGTATAGAATCAAAAATACCTTGCCCTTTAAAGAACAGGGAGTGTACATTGAAACATTTTATATTCATTTTATAATTTTTTTTTTTTCTTACCCATATTTCTAATTTATTTTCAATTATATGTATAAATTTTTGTTTCTTGTAGTTCACTATTTCCACTTAATTTTTTTCTTTCGTATTAAATTTTTTATTTTTAAATAAATCACTTTAAAATATCGACAATACTTTCATATATACACTTATTATGTAAATATATTTATATATAATATATGTACATTTATTTATCTATATCTTTTCTTTATTTTTTTTTCACTTAAACATAGTTTTTAAATTTAAAAAAAAAATTATTATTAAATTTATTATATATGATTATTACATACAATTTTTCCTTATTTAATATACAAAGAATAGATGTACCAAAACCAACTACCAATTAAATCGAAAACCGCAAAAAAGCATGAATTACCGCTTCCAAAAAACTTTAATCCACCGCTCGGTTCAACTCAATACTATTGAGAAAAAACAAAATAAAGTCAAAAAACTGCGGTTCTATTTTATTTTCGATTGATATTTGGTTGGTAGTTGGTACACATGATCATGAATTGACTTTCATTTTTTTATTGTGAAGTGAATTTTGTAAATTAATGTATGTATATAATTTTACTCTGTTGGTATCAATGAATTATTTTCTAACACACATGGCAGCATTTTTTTCTATAATGATTAATTGAGTGACAGCAGTTTTAGTTCAATTTAGATCTGATAATGGTTTAATAATGCCTATTATTTATTATTTATTACACTGTATTATTTATGACGTCATAAGATCAACAGCTCCTTATTAGACTTGCATTTTTTATAGCAGTTGTAAGTTTTAAATTTGTGCGTGAAAATTTTATTAAAAACATTTTCGCGAAGGAAGCATCAATATATTTCGTGTATTAATACAAATCCATATAAAGCAAATAAAAAATGGTCGTAGGTACAGAAATTTTTTATATAATATATTGATGCTTTCTTCTCGAAAATGTTTTTAAAATAAAACTTTCACGGACGCATTCAAACTTGCAACTGCTATAAAGAATACAAGTCTAATGTTGCCCATAGACCAAACACGGAGTACCAGGTTTTAAACAGGTCCACGGACTTGATAAGTTGTATCGTGTATGGCCAAGTTGTAAAACCATTTTGATGGCTGGAAAGTGGGTTGGATGAATATCAAAAAAATTTTGATTTTTGTGAGCGGAGTTTTTGGTTTGTAGTTGAGTTGTATCGTGTAATGGGCAAGTTGTACAACTTAAATTTCATTTTAACATTGAGCTTTTTAGATTTGAGAAAATAATAATAATATAAAGTACATAATTACAATGATTGGATAGGTTGGATAAGTGAATTGTTTGTATAATCTGCAAACACGTGCGAGTAAATAAAACAGTGTAATAAATAAATAATGGCCAATGTCTATATTATATTTTGCACAACTGAAACACAATAGCGAAACGTGTAATCAGCACGAATAAAGTATAAAGCTGATATTGTTTTAATCATAGATATAATATTAACTGGCAACATAATAAAAAAAATTAAAGCAATTTTTGAGTAACAGCTGTTTTTGAATTATTTAGGCACCATATCATTTTTTTCATCACTTTAATGGACAATTAAATTGATGAGCTACCACACACGCTTGTTGTTGAGCTATTCAATTTTGTATCCATTTTTTTGACAATTTTACAATGACAACAAATAAACATTTTAAATAAAACAACAAATTTTTGTACCTTTTTATAATAATTAGTTTACAATTATTTTATTAATACTTTACTAATACTTAAACATACATAAACGTACGTACATAATATAAAAAAAATGAGAAAAAATATTCTTTAAGAATTTTATGAGAGAATATTCTCATATAAATACATATTTTCTATTTTTTTAAGCATAATTTTAGATTTTATTCATAATAACAAATTCTGTAATAAAATTCTGAAGTATATAAGTTAACTATGGTAAAAATATTCAAAACATTTTAACACTTTTTTTTATATATATTTCATTTAATTTTATATTAAGCAATATTATTTCTTTTAACTTTTAATAAATTAAATGTTAAACTCATTTCTTTTAAAATTAATTCTTAATTATTATAATATGTATTTCACAAATAAACAAAATTAAAAATATTGTAACATGTAATTTTTGCATTGGAACTTTGTAATAACTATAATAAGTTGAAATGACTCTAAACAGCATGTTACTACCATTCACTTTTTTTGTTCTTATTTATTTATTGTTATTCAGTAATAAGAACTTACTTTTTTGCATTCATATTTCCTTGTATTTCTTACTTTATTTTTTAAATATAACCTGAATTTTTATTTGTCACATGACTGAATAAACTTCAAAAAAAATTCTGAACATTCCCAAAAATTTAAAAAAAAAGTAGACATCACACCAGTGTCAAAATCAGCTGGTTGAGAAAAATGGCTTCTTTGTATTAAGTTTTTGGGAATGTTCAGAGTTTAGACAATTTTGTAAATTCATGTGAAAAATAAATTCAGTTGACATTTAAAAAATAAAATGTTTAGCTAATTTAAAATAAAGAGAAAGATATTTTAGCGATTTTAATACTAATTTTAAGAATATTTATATAGAATAACTAGAAGAATAGAATAATTATTACAATAATTTTAATTCAAATATGTAAATACTTATCTTTTGTAGCGCCAAATTATTTAAGTTAAAAATTTCAATTCTCTCTTTTATATAAAATTTATTTTCAAATTTATAGATATCAACAGATGAATGAAATAAAAATTTGTTCAAAAATTACATTTCAAATTTCATACTCGTACATATTTAAAAAGACACACAAACCAGTGTTTTATTTTATCTTTCAAAATTAAATTTGAAATCAAAAAAATTTGTTCAGAAATTACATTAATAGAACACATCTATGATATGTAATTGTAAAATGTCAAAAAAATGGATACGAAATTGAATTTTTCAACAGGAGTATGTAATAGCGCTTCAATTTAATTGTCCATATAGTCCATTAAATTGATGAAAAACTTGATGTGGAATAGGGGCCATACAGTTTTCATCAATTAATGGTCCATTGAAGGACCAGTATGGATGAATTTCACTCACTAGAAAGTTACGCATTAGAGTGAGAGAGAAGCTGCCTATCTATATTTTATTATATCTATGTATAATAAAATATAGATTGGCAGCTTTTCTTTCACTCTAATGTATTGCCTATCAATCATTTGCAGCCAAAAATTAACATATGTTTTACTCTAATGCTAAGGCAGCTGTTTAGATTTTGTACAATTTACGCGTTAAATCATATAGAACAGTTTCTTCTAAAATCAATTATTTACATCTCACCAGTACTTGTATTTATTTAGTTAAGAAGTTAAGTTAAATAAGTAGATACTAAGTAGTAGCAGAACCAGAGAACCAGAATTTAACAAAATGAGATTCAATCCCATATTAGTAACTAATCAAACCCATAATTCACCAACAAATTGTAACATTTAAAGTGCTCACTTGAAATGGTGTCCTTCTTCAAACTCTGCGGATTATTTATTTAAGCTTCTAATATTAAAAATCCATTTATTTGGTAAAATTATGTTTTTTGAGGACATCTGAAAATAGGTATTTTTACATTTTCTATATGTATTAGAACACCTTCACACAGCAACCATAATAAATTTTAAACATTTTTCCACTATATTACTATTTATTAATAACCACTTATATATTTTTTTATATTATTTATTCAAATTTATTTATTTTCTAGATATTTTATATTATTTTTTATTTTATTTAGACACATTTATTTATTTTTTTTCATTACAAACACTTCTGACTAACTACTTCACTTTTATTTTATTTTGATTTCTGAACAAATGTTCACCCCTACAAAGTGTCTATAAAATAGGGTCAATGACCTAACAGTACGGTGATAGTAGAGTGAAGTGAGCGTTGAGGTAACTAAAACTGGAGTCGCCGATAAGACGATTTCACGTTAAAAAAAAAAGTGAATTGCTTTTCAGTATAAAGGTGGCTTCATTTGTTTGCAATTCACATTTCTCATACTACGCAAAAACTTGCGAAAGGAAAGCTGTTAAAATTTGAGAAGAATAAAATTACTTATTTTTATTATTGCATTTTCATTGATTTTCATCATTCTCATTTGAAAAAGTGAACCTTTTTTTTATAAAAATTTTTAAAAAATCATTTATGTCGTCAAGTTGTTATGCACAAAAAGTTTTAATAATAAAACATTTTTAATTAAGCCTGTTCGGGTTCAAAAAATTCTTGCAAAAAAAGTGTTAAAACGACTGAGTGTTTTTAAGTTTTTTTTAAACTTTTATATAAAAAAAACTGAAATAAACACCTTTCTATTTTGCGAATTTTTACAAATAAAATTTTTATTGTAATTTTAAATGTAATCAACGAAGTAAGTTATATTGAAAAGAGTTTGAAAATGCATTTCTTTAAAGATTTTAATAAGCTTATTTTACTTTAAAAATTAAAAAGAGTACCAGAATTATTTATTTTTATTATCATATAGCATTATTTTATGACATATATGTAGTGGACAGTGATATATCCAAGTATATCTTTAATACTGTACTGTGGTATACTTCAATACTAACTTTTCGCTAATTTTCTATACAAAATAAAGCTGCAGCCTGCGATATGAGCAGATATGAGTTCTAACGTCACTTTATACAAATTTAGCAAATTTATGTTTTCCCGGTTTTTTTTTAAATCAAATGTCATTTTTGATTTTTTTGTTTTTTATTATTTTATTATTTGGCGCAAATTTATTAAATGAAAATTAACCAATAATTTGTTTTATTTTTATTACTTTTAAATTAATTTGAAAGTTATTTAATTTAAAAATGCCATTTAAAAGATCAACGCTTCGTTATGCACATACAAATGGTCATACTTATTGTACTTATACAGAAGATGGCAAGTATGTATTAATTAATATCTAATATAAAAAAAATAGATTTTCATTCTATCCTTTTTTTTTAGTGAAATTATTACTTGTGGATCAGATGGAGACATGAGAACGTGGCAAGGAATTGATGATGATGACCCATCTTCTAAGTGCTTAGGAGAATTTATTATTAGTATTGTTCATTATGATAACAGAATATTAGTATCAACTGATTTGAATACTGTTCAAGCTTATAATTATCCAGACATTTCAAGAGATGGGACTGAATTTAGATTCACAGCACCAGCTAATTGCATAGCTGTAAACAAAAATTATATTGTTGCCGGCTCGGAAGATACTGACATAAAAATATTAAAAAAAGATAAATCAGAAAATGAAATTGTTTTGCAGGGTCATACTGGACCCGTTCTTTCAATTGATATAAGTGTTAAGGATATTTTGGCTTCAGTTTCTGGTGATGGTACTTTAAAATTATGGAATATAAACGAAAAGAAAGAAATAAAATTTTTTGATGGACTCCCTAAAGTGCGAAGTTTGGAAGAAGTTAAATGTTATGGAAGTCCTTCTTTTGAACCCAAAAATGGGAATTCCATGGCTTTTTGCAAAGGAAAGGAAATTATAATTGTGAATATCGAAACTTGTGAAGTCCAATTTACATTGACAGATGACAAAATTTCTTCCGATTATTCATGTTGTAAATTTTCAAATGATGGTCAATATTTAGCTGCAGGTACTCGTGGGGGAGAAATTTCTATTTGGAATTTTGTGAAAAGACAACTGTTATCAGGTGAAACTATGAGTTCTGAATGTCAAAGCATAACATCAATTACATGGAATCCTAAAAAGAATGGTGAAATTGCTTACTGCGACTCTACTGGTCAATTAGGAACTTTAACAGGCTGTGTTGAAAATTCTGATAAATCCTATGCAGATAAGTTACCAGAGTTTTTGGATGATGTTGAAGAGGGAGGAATGGACGATTTTGAATTTGAAGATGATGGATTGCCAGGCGGAGAATTCGGAGAAAATGATGATGATGGAGTTTCCCTTGAAAAATTGAAAAATGAAACAATGAAAGCTAATGGCATAGATCTTGATGATGATACGGAAAAAGATTTTGAAACAAAGAGTATAACTTCTTTAAGTGAATCAATTCACAATGATTTTGTAAGGAAATTTAAGCAACAACAAGCATTTCAACCCGGTGCTGCACCTGAAGATTTAGATAATCGATATTTAGTTTGGAATAATGTTGGTATAGTAAGATCTATTAATTCTGATGGTGATAATTCAATTCATATTGAATTTCATGATGTAACAACACATCATGCTCTTCATATTAATAATTATTGGAATCATAATATGGCTGCTTTAAGCTCGACAGTTTTAGCATTAAGCAGTTTTAACGGCAATAAACTTGTTTGTATTTTATTAGGTGGAATAGGCAGTCGAGAATGGTCTGTAGAATTGCCAAATTGTGAAGGTTAAAATCTTAATATTATTAAATTCTATTTGATGTTTAATTAAATATTGTTCATTTTAGGTATTCATGCTATTGCTGCCACAGATAGTATTGTTGCAGTAGTAACAGATAATCGGTTGCTTCGTATTTTTACTGCTATGGGAACACAGCGTGAAGTTATTTCTTTACCAGGACCTGTTGTATCAATGTGTGGGCGAGATAATAAACTTTTTGTTGCATATCACAGTGCTCCAGCAACACTAGATCAACACATTTCAGCGATGTTTATTCAAATTTTTGGTCCAACAATAAGATCAAAAGAAATAATAGTACCAATTACGCCTGAAAAAAAAATCACTTGGATTGGTTTTTCAGATAAAGGATCACCAACTAGTAGTGATACCATGGGATTAGTTCAAATGTATTCAACTAAAACAAGTTGCTGGTATCCGGTTTGCGATACCATGAAACATGCTCAAAGTGTTTCAAATAATTTTTATTTAATTGAAATTCTCGAAAGTACTCAACAAATACAAGCCGTGTTGTGCCGTGGATCAACATATCCTCCAACTTCTCCAAGACCTATGGTATCAGAACTTCAAATGGAAATTCCCTTAAGTGCTATGGATACACAAAAATCAAAATTTGAGGAAAGTTTAATTCGACTTCATACATTTAAAGTTGATAATTCTGAAAGATCCATAAAAGAAATAGCATTAAAATTGTTTGCTTTGGCTTGTCACGCAGAGCTTGAAAGAAGAGCTAAAGAATTAATAGAAATGCTTGGTTCTACAACAATTTTACCAATGGCAATTAAATATGCTACTAGTATAGGTCGTATTCATTTAGCTGATAGATTATCAGAAATGAGAGAAACAGTTGAAGAGCAAGAAAAACAAAAAGAAAAGGAAGAAACTGATAATGAATCTGGGGCCTTTAGTGTTTTACAAAATTGTAGCTTAAATCTTTTAACTTCTTTAAATTCTAAAACAAATACAACTCCAAAAACTGTAATATCACCTAAACCAATGGTTTTAGGCACAAAAAGAAATCCATTCAAACGTAGTTCTATAGAACCTAAAAAATCAACCCAAATGAATTCTAATGACAATCCGCTCAGTCATTTAACAGAAAAAGCGTTAGGTTTAGAAATAAAAAAAACTCAATTAGATGGAGATACAATTAGTACTCAACAAACAGATCTTACAGAAACAGAAGAAATACCACCAACGGATAATAATGAAAATAAAGCAAAAAATGATGATGGACCGGTTAATTTTATGGCTTGGTTTAATATGAATAGAGAGGAATTAATAAAGAACAACAATGGTTTATCTAATACTGAACTTACAAAAATTGGTATGAAAGAATATAAAAAAATATCAAATAATCTTAATAATAATAACAGTGTTAATAAATTTGGGAAAAGAAAAATAAATGACGTTGCTGTTGAAGAAAAACAATCTGGTATTGCTAAGCTTGCAAAGTTTACATTTAAAAATAAGTTTTAATATTAAGATATTAGATTTTTAAACACGTTAATTTTTTTTTATTCATTTCTGAAAAATACAATTAAACAAACATATCATAGATTCATAAATTATTTATTACTAAAATCAATGTAAATATTGAAAATTTGATATCGATGCGAAAGAGTTTTAAATTTAAAATTATTTTTCGAACTGAAAAAAACTATGAACTTATTATTAGTTAATGCAAAGATTTTTAAATTAGTTAAATAAATTCTAAAAGAAATATTTTCATGTGTTTTTTTATCCAATTTTATACTTAAAAACTAATACGTTATTATTTTTATGCTAAAAATTTCTTCCCAAATATAAGCATGAATTAATTGTATCACGATATATTTCCGTAAAACCTAATTTTGAATAAAATTCCATTTTGTTATGTCCAGTCAAATTGATTGATGTAGTATCTGAATTACTATCAGATATATTGACACTTCGACTATTATTTTCTTCAACATTACCAGAAGTATCAGTTTTTTCTCCACTTAATTCTGTTGTTTTATGTTGGTTTGTTTCATCCAGAGTATTTGTATTCAAACATATATGAACGCCAAATGAGCCATTTGAACGTAATGCAGCTAATAATACAGTTGTTATACGTTTTGCAAGAGATTGGTCAATCGATAAATCATCACGTTTTAAACAACAACGAAATATTGATGGGTGAGAATTTAAAACATCTTGAGGACAAGTAAATTTATAATTGTGAAAATATTTTATAACATTTTTAATTTTTTGATCAAGATCGTGACTTTCCAATAAAATTAATGGATATTTTTCACACATTTCTGGCATCCAACACAATTCTTGATTACGATAAAATATACGTGAATCTACAGTTGCACATGCAAAACCTACAATCTCATTTTCAGAATTTTGTACAACCATGCATAATTCGGGACACAAAGTAATAAATGCTCCTATTTCACGATCAGCAAAAATATCTTTCACATTATCTTAAAGAAAAATAAAATTCATTTTATAAACTATAAGAAGAAGCAATTAAAAATAATTACCGGGCAGTGTAATTGATGAATCAAAATAAAATTTTTTGTAAACATCATAAATTTGAAGTTCATCGAGAGGCGTATATGGACGTATTGTATATATTGTAGATAGTGGCACATCTGGTAATTTATATATAAATAAATCATTACCTCCATCAATTGGCATCAATCTCTTAAAAAGTTTAAAATTAAAAATCAAAAATTAGTTTTAATTTGTTTGTATAAGTTTAGATAATAAAAATTAATATAATAAATCATTAATAATAAATTAATATTAATTTATCATTAATAAAAAAAAAGTATATGTACTTGCAAATCGGCAGTTAAACCACCACGAAAAACCCATGGTTCTTGATCGCCAGACATAAATGCTTCTTTCCAACCCTTACTGAACCCTAAAAAAACATAATTGGTTAATATTATATAAAGTTTCCTATACTATGAATCAAAAATTATCGAAGTGACTTACAAGTATAACTTCCAGTTATATAGGAATTAATATTTGCTGGAAAACTTCCAAGGGCTAGGAAAAGTAAATAAAAAATTAAATAAAAAAAGTGTGTATAATATTTTATATTTTTACCTATCCATTTTATAAAAGCATATAAAAGTGTTGTAACACATGCCATATCCCATACATATGAATACAAATCATACGATAACTCTTTATTCGGGCAATTAGCAATTTTTTCTGATAAATGTATTACAGTTTTACATGATCCATAAAATTTTTTGGATCGATTTGTCCATTCTTGAACTTCAGGCTTTGTATTTTCTTGATTTTTTTTGTTGGAATGTAACAAAACATGAGCATGAGTTTTCAACCAATTAAATTCATTTAAAATGTGAAGAGCTCTACCACCGTGTTCAAAAGGTAAATAAAACAAATCACATAATAAATAAATGTCCTCGATTGTTATATTTTTATTGTTACTATCATCTAAAACTTCAATCTGTGAAAATAGTAGAGATTCAGAATTTTCAACTTGCATGCTTCCAGTTGAATTAGTCTACAATAATTCAATTTACTGAAAAAGTTTGAGAAACAAATATAATTATACATACTGAAATGGTTTCTGACATAATAACATCATCAGAAGCTGTTTTACTTGTATCTTTTGGTGATATTTGAGAAGCTAAACTTGAGCCACATTCCATTGGTTCTGCAATACTTATTGGTGATAAATTTTCATCAACCATGTTATTATCATTTTTGGATAATAATGATTTTTCTTCTAAATCTAATTTTTCATTTGTATTATCATTTTTCAAGTTAATTGTATTAGTTATTTCAACTATTGGTACATCGTCTTCTAAGTTAGATTTTTCAATTTTAGAATTTTCTATATTGTCATTATCATTGCTATTATTTTGTTCTGTTTTTCCATTAGTATTATGTTTTTCAGTCTCTTCCTCCAATTCAATATCATTTTCAGACTTTGAAGAATCATTAGATTTGCAATCATGATTTTTTAAAGACATGATCGGAACAGGAAAACTAGAAATTGGAATTTTTTTTGGAATTTCCATAGAATTAACAGTGGAAGTAGCTATTGGATTAGGAATATCATCGTTTGTTATTATTTTTGTTGCGGAAACCAAGGAATTCATCACAGTATTTGATATGGAGGGTAAATTTGTTACTGAAGCTGTACTACAACATACATCGGCCAAAGCTTGCAATTGAGTTGTATTCACTTCGGGTACTTTTGAAGAGTTTGAAGTAGCTGTAGTTGTTGTAGTAGTTGTTAAACTCATACATGTGTTTATTGATGGTATAATAGGTAAAATTGGCATAACCACTAAAGTTAACAATAATTTATTATTTTAATATAAAAGCAAAAATCAAATTACTTGTAACAGGAGGTTGCGGTTTGGTTATGGGACCCCATGCATTTTTGTGAATTTCAAATTCAGGTAACCACTCAAGAATAGCATTTCTGTACGTAAAGAAATATTAAAAAAACGATGAAAATTGATTTATATAGATTTAAATAAAATAGATAAGTTACTTCAATGCCACTCTGGGATGATAAATATTTTCTGAAAGGCAACTAGGAATATCTCCGTTATTAACTCCATCATCGTTTTCAGTTTCAAGTTTAATATCAGCAGAAATGGAATCTTTTTTATTAAATACTTATAGTTAATCTTAATTTTTCTTACATTTAATAAGTACTTACTATTTACTTTTGTATCTGAATTGCATTTTGACCATGTAGCTAATGTATGAATTGCAATTGTATTTGCATGGAATTCGCAATTTGGATTTGTTAAAACACCTCTTAAAAGAGGAATTAATTCAGGTGATCTTCCTGAATAAGGTCCTAAAAACACACGTTTTTGATCATAATCATTTGCATGTAAGTTATCCCAAATAACTGGAGGGCGTCTTAATACTTCTGTAATCTCTTGTATTGATTCTACACTGAAAGTTTTTGATATAACTTTATTTCCTGTCCATAATATATCTATTTCAGGATAAAGTTTGGACCCTAAAGTATTTAAATATTCGGAGTCTGCAACTGTTGGTACGGCTCTAGAACTACAATACTGAGTAGGACAAAATAGAAAACGCGGATTATTCAAATGTGTAAAAATTTCATTAGTAACAGATACCTAAAAAAAAAATATATATATACAATATTTTTAGTCATTTATTTCTATGTAAATACTATGAAATATAATTACTTGTGCATTAGCAAACGTTTGGAATATTTCTTTGTCAGCTTTGGACAATTCTGATTCTATGTCATCAAACAATAAAGCAAACGCTTCACAACCAAATTGTGAAACTTGTTCAAGTTTTCTTTTTAATGCTTGAACTTCTTTTGGAGAACTATAAGACATATCCAAACCAGGAGATAATGCATAATAAAATGCAATGCCTTGCTCTCTAGCCGCAGTTATTAAACCTATAAATTATTTTAATTGAAAATGTAAAATTTAAATATGAAATTTTTACATATACCTAACAAATTTTCAGCTTCTTCTACAGTATACAGCTCTCTCCAATAAGCTCGATGCTTATAATCATCTTTTGGTGCATAAACATAAGAACACATTCCCCATTTCTTCAACCTACAAAAAATGAAATTTCATTCAAATTTTTCAATTTATTGTATATATGAGACTCCAATTAAACAATTTAATATTTCAAATTTAAAGAAGATAATAATTATCTCCTAAATGTTTCGGTTTTTAACTTACTTTCTAAATAGATCTTTTCTCTGTTCAGTGGTCCAAGGACGCCCATAGAATCCTGAAATAATAAAAATTCGATATATTAATTTAAAACAGTTTTTAAATATAAAATCTATAAGTATTTAAATACGAACCTTCAACAACTCCACAAATAAAATTTCCATTCTTTTGATCAGAATTGGAAGCCATAATCAATATTACCTGCTCAGAAAATATGAAGTCTTTCGGCAACAAACTTTAATATGGCAATTTTTAAAAATTTTCACTACTATTTTGACATTAAATTTTTAAGGCTTTTCGCTATTTTCATGTCAAAAAAAGCATCTTTCGAGACTCTAAATTTAAACGAATTTTCGTTCAAAATAATTTAAGCCTTTCAAATTAATTGCCTACCTAATTTTTGTTTTCAATTAAAGATAATTTACTTTTAAAAAATTTTATTTATAGTTATAAATTTTATTAGGTAAAACTAATTCTCTTTATATACAACAATTATTAACAAAGGAATTCGAATAAGTGCAAATTTATTCAAAATTAAATAAAAATAGGAAATCGATCCGTGAGTTATCCGCTCAAGCTATTAGTTAACGCTAAAATTCATTGAAATATTTATGTTTCATTTCAGCATATACAACCTAAAAGGTGTACAGTAAGTGCATAATGTGTGCACAATACATATAATAAAAAATATTTTTGCTTTACAAAAACTGAAATTAAAAAATATGCATATCATACTTTTAAAATTTTTTTTGAGTTTATTGGGTTATGCCACATAGAAACATATTTAACTACACTTGCGCTAACTACAGTCGCTGACAATAAAAAAATTTTTACAAAGTTGACGAAAAGTTTTTAGTTAAGTTCAAGATGGCGATTAGAGATCATGATACGTCTTTGTGGCTTCATAATAAATTAGGAACTTCAAACGACTCATGGATTAGCGGGTCAATTGTTTCACAACTAAATAAGGAAGTTCTTAGAAACATAAAGGAATGTTTTCCAGATCTCCAAACCCAAGTTAAATTAAAATTATTGTTAAGTTTTTTTCACATCCCGCGACGTCTTGTTGAAGAGGTATATTAGATTTATTTTTCGTTAAATTTTTCGTATTGCTTTTTAACATCTAAACTTGTATATTTGTATTGGTTGGTGATCCCTAAATTTAATAATGTTTACAAATTTTTTATTTACATTTAATACCAAATCGAGGAATTAATTGTAATAAAAATTTTCTAATGGGTAAATTTTTCTTATGTCAATGTGATTTAAGGAAAAATTTTTGTTGGAAAAGCATCTCGCGCCTTTTCCAATTACTTTTGTATCAAGACATATGTGTAAAACTATCTTATCTATATATGTATAAATATATATTTACAGTGGAAAACAGAATTAGAAGAAATAATTGAAGTAGCTGGTTTAGATTCAGAATTATGGGTATCAATGCTATCAGAAACAATGAAGACATTTGCAGCAACGGGGTCTCTAAATACAGAAATTTCGGATTACGAAGAAACCAGACCTATTTTTACCGATATGGTGAACGAATTAAGAAAACTAGTTAGTAAGCATAGCGATTTAGGTATGTTGCCTCTTGAGTGCCAGTATCTCAACAAAAATGCCTTAATTTCAGTGGTAAATATTCAAAATGTATATATATTTTTATTAAAAATAATTGTAAATAATTTGATTTTTAGGTGGGACAACAACAAAATCCCATTAAGCATTTTACATTAAAGCGAAAGCCAAAGAGTGTAAATTTGCGAACAGAACTGTTGCAAAAATCAGCGGATGCTCAATCAAGCCTTAAAAAAGCATCTGCTCCAACAATACCACTTAGATCGCGTGGAATGCCAAGAAAAATGACTGATACAACCCCTCTAAAAGGAATTCCATCAAGAGTACCTACTACAGGATTTCGTTCTCCGACAAGTGCCGCAAATCAACATAGACCTAATATGAGTAGAACACCTGCTGGTAGAAAAGATGGTGGTATAAAAGTTATAGACATTACAGAACAACCTTTAGGTTATGCAGCACAAAAGAAAAGAAAACGTCAACTGGAATTAGAAGAACAACAAAAGAAAGCAGCTGAACAAAAACAAGCAGCTGCTGCGGCTGCTACAGCTCCCAGTGATATATCTCCGGCTACATCAGCAGTTGTAACCCCGATTACGCCTACCTCATCTACACCAGATTATGCAGCTGGTTTGGCTTCAACTTCCATTTACGCACAACCACCAACGCCTGCAGTTACAACAGCAGCTATTAAAGAAGAACCTCTTGAAAAGAAGTCTTTAATTATATCAGCAAGTCAAAATAATGTTCCAGCACTTACTACAACCCAAATAAATAGTTCACCACAACAACAGATACAGCAAACCAATGCATCAACAACTACTACTATTAATACGAATAAACGAAAAATTAAAGAGGAAGAAATATCAATCAAAACAGAACCCGAACTTCATATAAATGATATCGTTAAAATTGAAAAGATCGAAAAGATTGAATCAAAAAATGAAACACCAATAATCAAATCACCTCCGCAAGTTATGCGTTCAATCAATAATATAGTTACATTACCAAATAATATATCTGTTAAAATAACACAGTCTCCATCAAATAAAGCTATAAATAACAATAATTCTTCACTTAAAATCACTCAATCTCCTCAACTAAAGAAACAAACAATAATGTCCAGTACAGCAGCTCAGACGCAAACTACCCCACAAACGCGTACGATACCATTATCTCAACTTCCTAAGCCGGGTGGTGCACCTTTAATCATTTCTCAAACAATTATCAAACCAAGGTCGCAAGTTTCATCACAAGCTCAACATCAACCACAGCAGCAACCACAACAAATACAGCAGCAGCAATCAACACAACAGATTATAAGAAATTCAAATGGCCACCAGATTATTATGTCTGCAAACCAACCTCTCCAAACACAACAAATTTCATTGAGCGGAAACCAGCAACAACCTCAACAGCAACAGCAACAACAACAAACACAATATATATTAACTTCCACTACGACAACTATGCCTACCTTGACATCATTCGCGCAGGCGCGTCCTTCTCACACTATCATTCAAACACCTGCTTTACAAACTAGTGGAGGATCTCAACCAACTAAAATTTTATTAAAAACAGCACCTACAATACCAACAGTTATGATGACATCTAATACATCAAGACCGAATAATGTGCAATCTCAGCCTCCACCTTTAATATCAACACAACAACCAACAATTTTAAATATACAAA
Source organism: Poecilobothrus nobilitatus (assembly GCA_947095535.1). NCBI lineage: Eukaryota > Metazoa > Arthropoda > Insecta > Diptera > Dolichopodidae > Poecilobothrus > Poecilobothrus nobilitatus. Next base: position 318,076,460 of record OX352772.1, on the reverse strand, counting down.
ATGTTAATTTGCCAAATAGAGCAGTTACAATTCAACCGGCAAGTCAGGCAGCTCAAGTACAACACATTCAAGCCCAGTTACAAGCTCAGCAACAACAACAAGTGCAAATACAACAACAAACACAACCCATACAAACTCATACAGTTGTTTCAAATACGAATGCAACACAACAGCCTAAATTCACCATAATGTCTTCAAAAAATATCAGTTCACCAGGAAAAACAATTTATTTAGCTCAAAAAGGTGTTATTTTAAGAAATATTGGTGGCGATATGTATCAGCATATTCCAATTAGTAGCGTATCTGGGCTTAATAATTTAAGTGGAGCTACGCTTGTTACAACAAATACCGGGGGGCCTCCTAGTCTTGTGAAAACAACAAGTGCTATTCAACAACCAGTTAAGCAAACCACACAAATACCTGCCTTAATACCTACAAATAATTTAACACAAAATACAATGCCTGTTGTTATAACATCACAACAACCCCAACCCCAGCAAACTCAAACTGTTCAAACTATTATTGGGAGTGTATGTATTTAATTAGTGTATTTTAATATTAGAAAAGTTTACTTTATTAATTTTTAGATTATCTTTATGTTTAATAATACTTTAATTTTAGCCTCCACAGCAAACAATTATACGGCCCGTGTTATCCAATGTTCAAGGAAATATTACAACTCTTCCACAGGGTATTACTTTAATTCAAAGACCTGGTCAACAACCACAGTTAGTTCAAGTACAACAAACAAATCAACAACAACCTCAAACCCAACAGATTCAAAGAATTATTGCAACAACACAACCCCAACAGCAACAAACTATTAATAGACCACAACAAATTATTATTCAACAAAGACCACAGACAATTATATCAACTCAACCACAACAACAAACTCAGCAAAGGCAATTACAAGTTCAGCAACGTCAACAACAAACTCAAGTTGTCCAACAACAGGTTCAAGTTCAACAGCAACCAGCACGAAGAGGCCTTGCTTTATCGGTATAAATTCACTAACATAAATAACAATTATTAAATATTTCTAAATTTATTATTTTTATATGCATTTTTTTTAGAATGAGCACGTTACCAAAGCTCATGAAATGTTTCGAAAAGCAAATAAAGTATCCCGACCAGATAAAGCTCTTATTCTTGGTTTCATGGCTGGCATGAGAGAAAATCCTAGGCCTAATGCAGAAAATGTTATTGTAATTAAGTTAGGAGAAACTGAGGTAAATAATTATTATATTTTTTATATTTTTCATATTTTTATTCATAATTATTTTTGTAATTTTAATGGATAATTAGATTTATAAAAAAAAAATGATCAAAGAAACTTACAAATTTGTTGATTTTTTTTTTTAATGCATTTCTCTGCCACATAAATGTGGACAGGAAATTACACAGCCTTTCCTGTTCAGACGTGAGGTAGAGGCATATTTAATTATTTTAAAACAACAATAAAATAATAAAATAAATTAATAGAAATATTTTTTATATTAAATATTAATACCGACAACCGATTTTTAAATCTTCAAAAGATAAAAAAATAGAATATTTAATATTTTGATTTGTACATTTTTTTTTTAAGGAAAAGGTTAGTCAAGATGATGGAACATCTGCATCATGTTTAGTTGAATCGTTAATTCGTTTAGATTATAATACAGGCGAATGGAAAACATTCCAAAATTATCGGCGATTAGATCAAAATCAACAGGATAATAAAATGCAACAATCTCAAGCAAATTCAGTTATAATCTAGGTCTTATAATTATTTAAAAAATATATATATATATATATTAAATTGTATGTATTTAAAAAAAAAGTTGTTGAAATTTATATTAAAAATTATGTTTTAGTTATAAATTAATTATTAGAATAATTATAGATGTGTGCGTGACAAAAAATATAAACAAGAAAACAAAAAAAAAAAAAAAAAAATAGAAATTAAATAGGACATTTTAGAAAGAATTTTTTTTAGTTTTTGTTATAAATTCTGAAATAACATAAAATAACAAACAAAAACAAAAAAACTGTATTAAATATAAATAGTAATTAAATTTAAAATAAAACTTAACTTCACTGTGAAAATTAAAATGTTAAAGAATCGAATTTTTTTTTTTAACTTATTGTTCATCAATTATGTAAATCTGTCGTATAATAAAATATTATATCTAATCAAACAAAATTAAACTAATTCGATATTCATATCTATGGTAAAACAAATTATTGATCGGTAAATTAAATTTTTTTTTTTTCTTAGAATAAAATTTTTTTTTTTATCTTTAAATTAAGAATTTGTTAAAACTAATTAATTGTATTTTTCAAATAATAATCAAAAATCAAAATAATAATAAACAGTGAACAAACATTTTAAAGATAAAAGTAGAAAAAGTTACACACGTAAAAAGCTTTTTCACAATACATATATTAAAGGTTTGATATTTTATAAAATAAACTTTGCCCTTTTATTAACTAAAAATATAAATTAACATTTGAAAATTAATTTAATAACGATAAATATCAAATTTTGGACCTTACGAATAGAACATTACAAAAAAAAAAAATTAAATAAAGTTGTATTAAATTAAAGAATTCTAAAATTAAAATAATTGAAATTTAAATAAAATGAGTAAATTTGAAATTTTTTTTTACAAAATTAAAAAAAAAAAAAAAATTTTGATATAATAATGAATAATGAATGATTAATGACAAATGATTTCTTTTATAGAAAATATGGCTTAAAAAAAAACATCTATTTCAGAATTTGTGACTATTTCTTTTGTTTTTTATACTTGAACTTTTTTATTTTTAATATAATGCTTCTTCTCTATAAAACATTAACTAAAACAAAAAGGAGTTTGTACCAATTTTTACAAAACAAAAAAAAGAAAATTATTAAAATAATTCCATTTTATTTCATTCTAAATAAAATAAAGTGTACTTTATTACCAATTTTTTTTTTCTTTTTTGTAAAAATTAGAACACTCCATTTTGATATCGCAAAAAAAAAAAAAAAAAAATAAACTAGCTCGATAAGCTTGTTCTTTTTTTTTTTTTTTTTTAATTAATATTAAGTTGTAAAAAATCATATAAACATAAATTATTCAATTTGAATTAATTTAAAAAAAAAATTAATGTGTTATTAATTAAAGATCATTAAAATATAAGAATAAAAAATGATGAAATTTAAGTAAAATTGTAATAAAATTTTAGATAATAAAACAAGTGCATATATAGTATAAAAGAAATTTAAAACAAATAAAAATTAATTAGATATTTAAAAAAAGAAAAAAAAAAAAAAACGTAGACAAAAAAAGCAAAAATAAATAATTTGTAGACTGTACAAAAATATTAAATTAAATAAAAAAAAATAAAATAAAAAGAAAAAGAAAATAAATAAAAAAAGATATATGTATAATTATATATCAAATTATGTATAATTATATATCTAATAAATTAAAAAAAAAATAGTTATTGCTTTAACTTGCAAAATTATTAAATGATTTTGTAATTATTTTATTTTTTATTTATTGTGCTCTTAATAAATTTATAAATATTGGAGCTGACTGGCCTCCTTTCAAATAGCGCTAGGTTATCTCGACAAAGTAGAAAACAGGATATTTAAAATTAGGATATTTCGTTTTCCAAAATATTTCCTATTCAATTTAAATTAGCGCGACATATCTGGCGACTTTTTAGAATGCAATATTATTGCTTCCGAACTTTCTACTTTGCGCCATGACCAACAATCAAAAAAAAAACAATCTCCATTCAAAGTTTTCCAACGTGACAAAAGCAGTGCATTGGAGTACCACCTCTATATTGTTTACCTATCTTTCACAATCAAGATGACGTAACACACCATTCGGAAATTCGTTTATCATGCGTACGCTACGTTTATGGAATCTTATGCCCTTTCATTCTTTATATCCCTTTTCATTCTCCATTATTGCAATTTTTAAATCATCCTTCTCATATCCTTATCCCCAAAACCAAATTATACAATATTCCACTCTTTATTAAAAGACCCGTCTTAATTCATCATCACCATAAGTGGTTTTGTTTGGTTAAAGTGAATCACTTCTTAAAGAAAGCGCGTGCATTTAGGATGAAATGATCATAAATATTAGAAAAAGATAGGACGAAAAAAATTCAATTGGTTTGGATAATATTGATTTTGAATGATAAATTAAAATGTTCATAAATATATATTTGCATTTCAATTGATTAAATTAGTTAAAGTAGAAAAAACAGTTTTAAATTAAGTCAGCATAAAAAAGAAGAGAATAAATAAGTATTCAAAATTCCTTCACATGGACACAAATTATTTAAAATAGATTATGAAATAAACTTATATTCCTAGGAGAACTGGACTTTTTTGACAACCATTTCTCCAATTTTGTGATGAAATTCCTTCACATTAATTCCCTGACTTCAAAATTTTAGATATACTGTAGTACTACAAAGTATAGCGTTGAAAAAGGTTGTATGCACAGATATCTATAAAATTTTGCATTCAATATTGTTTGTTATACGCAGATAATGTGTATAAAGTGGGTATTTTATGTATACAAATTTTGTAGCTGCTTTAATATACATTTCAAACCGTTTTGTATTTTGATCTTTTTTATCTATTTTTGTTGGAGTTATTATGAAATTCGATGTTTTAAAAAAAAAAGTAAAATAGTTTTTTACAATTTTAAGCAGATGTTTACACTTCAAAAATTTTATATGCAATTACTATAAATGGATTGTATATTTGTGGTTTATATTTACATTGTAGTAAAAGAAATAGTACTGTAGTAATACTGCAGATATATGCAATTCTGAAGTCATCAATTGTATATATTTTATGCTAAATTAACAATCTCGAAAAATCAACAGATTTTTATTCTCTATTTTCTTTGCAATTTTTTAAATTTAAACATGTTTAAGGTAAATACGTTTTCCAACTTGGTTTTAAAGATAGCTTATTCTTATGCATACTTTTATGGACAATTGATGTGATATTTACTAGTAAGAGATGGAATTTATCATTACTTAATACCACAACATGAAGCTTCTACAGAAGCTTTAAAATTAAAGTTTTAAATAAAATTTTCAATTAAAAGAAAAATAAAATGAAAATATGTATAAAGAATAAGTAGGATATCACAAGAATAACCAATAAATGAATTAAATAATAATGTAAAATATTAGATAAATATTAGGCAATGTAAACAATTATAGACCCATTGCTAAACTGTCAACTATTCTCAAATTATTTGAAGAAATAATATGCTCGTATTTTGTTGATTATTGTCAACCATTTATTCCACCAGAACAACATGGTTTCCGAAATTGTAGATCCACAGTTAATAATATGACTGAATTTTTCTCTCATATTTTAAATACAACGAAAAAATAAGTTGGAAACTAAAAAATAAGTTGATGTGGTATTCACAGATATCAGTAAGCCCTTTGATCTAATTTCCTATAGAATTATCCTTGAAAAGCATAAAGCCGTAGGATTTTCAAGTCATAGCCTTAAATGGTTATCGTCTTATTTGTCATATAGGTCATACCAGGTCCTTTTGTAGATCTACCATTTCTGTAACTTACGTTGCAAATTCAGGGGTGCCACAAGGCAGAAATCTACGTCCCTTATTTTTCGTTGTGTCGACCTATGACAGTCCCCTATGTTTATCCCACTCATGTCTTCTTAGTTTCGCTGATGATACTAAAATCTGCAAAACTATAACTTCCATTCGTGATTGTGAGTTGTTTCAATATGATCTTAACCAAGCAGAAACAACAATCTCAAACTAAATGTTAGCAAATGCCTAATTATGAGCTTTTCAAGGTTACGAGCTAACTCAACAATCAATTATGATTACGTCCTCAACGATCAACTTATTAAAAGAACAGATCGTGCTTCTGATTTGGGACTGATCCGTGATAGTAGGTTAGATTTCAAGAGTCACTACACCTCCATAATAAATAACACTAACTCAACTCTTGGATTTAAAATGCGTTGATCAAAAGAGTTTTCTGATCCTTATATCACTAAGAAATTTTTTACTACTTATGTAAGATCTATACTTAAATACTCGAGCCAAGTATGGTCTCCATATCGTGATGTAGATATTTCACGTATTGAATCGGCCCAAAACAGATTTCTTAGTTTCGCTTTACGCAACCTTGTTTGGGCTGATCCTATACGGCTTCCTCCATATGAAGCTAGATTTCTTTAATTAATTTGAACTCCGTTTTCCTTTAATATTTCGTGTATGTTAAGAGAGACTAACTCAAGGTCTGAGCTCTACGATATTAGCGTTAAGAAATTAACACTGAGAGCCAGACTTTACCCGAGCATGGTTAATTCTCGTAGTCTGCATGATTAATCTGTCATTTTTAATCTAACTTGCATGTTAGTTTCTTTGTTTTTTCTTGTTTCTTACTACCATTAACATCATTACTAACATTAGATAATAGTTACTAACAGTAGTAATGACTAATTAAATATTCAGTTTATTTAATATCTAAGTATCATCATTTACTAACATACTAATATACTAACCCTTGTAAATGATGACTTTTCCAGTTAATTGTGATAGTTCACTAAATGGACAACATAACTGATGCTTGGTTTAAGCAAATGTCTGATACAATAAACAATAAGTAAAAAGTGTACCAAAGAACAGGATAAGGAGAACTTGGAGTAATCAACAACGAGAGATAGATCTGGATTTCAGAAGATCATCGAACAAAATTCTTCATCGAAAGACAAAGAAAATCTTTTCTAACAACAACAGTCAACAGTCAACACACAAAAGTATTTACAAAGAAATTAAGAACACAACTAGAAAAGACAAAAAGAAATTTTTTAAGAATTTTTTTTTTTTTACGCATAGAAACTACAAATCAAAATAGACTTTCCGTGTTATTATAGTACGCTCTATGATAATAATTTATAACATTTTTGTTATCCTAATAACAACAACAAATTATTAGATCTAGCACTTATGGATGTTGAGAATCTTTTCACTAACACCTCTCATCATAATACAATCATCATTGAAATATCCACTTCTAAGCTACTTTACACAAAATCTTACAATAATGTTATTATGACTTTTACAACGCTAATTATCAAAACTTAAAACAATAATTTAGTAGTTGGGGACTACCGTTTCTGAGATATTGCAGTTAAAAGTGGGAATTTAAAAATTCCAACTTTAAAAAAAAAAATCATTATACATGTGAAATTTTCAAAGACACCCTATATTTATTATTATACCGTTAGAAAGTATTCTTCACACCCTTTTTAATGGTATATAATAAGTATGGTATATATTAGCAAATAGCCACACCCTTTTTAATGGTATATAATAAGTATGGTATATATTAGCAAATAGCCCCATCAGAAGACACAAATAAATTAGGAAGATAAATATAATTAAAATGCAATTAGGAAGGGCTGAGTTGGCTACAAAATCAGAATTATTCGCTTTTTAATTACAGATCGAAAATTGTTCGACTTCGTTAACCATTTGTTTTCCTTTAACCATTCGGTTTCTTTTTTTAATAACAAATTCTAAAAACTTAATTTAATGCGTAAACATGCGTAAAGCATTTTTCATTTTCGTTGAACCACGTAGAATATTTATCTGATTTATTAGTAGCTGCCAAACAACAATATAAAATGTTTTTTTAAAGTTCTTTTGCTGAAAGTTTTGAGAAAAAAAGTGATCAAATATATTGATTTGATATTGGGTCAATTCAAAAAAATTTTCTGTTGAGGTTTTTAAATGGACAATATCTGAGTCATTTTTGTAGTTTTTTTGAAAAATAAATTGTTTCGACTCAAGTAGTAAAAGGGCTTTCAGAAGTCTTAAAAAATAAATCGTTACATGACACACAAGAAAATTGTTTGATCATTTTAAAAATGATATAACCATATATATATGTATACCTTTCTGCGTTATTCGAAACAATATTCCTTTATGTTTTTTCTAAATTTTCTCCTAAATTTATTGATGACAACGTTAGTAATATTATCATCAATTTATTCAATTTCACTTTCTTCTTCATTTGTACCTGAGTTATATTCTTTTAATTCATAATTTACTAAATCTTCTGAAAGAAATTCATCATTCGAGTGTTCAATTTTAAAATTAATTAATTTTACAGACATGATTTTTGCTAAGATATTACTTAATTCAGAGACAGGAGTTATTATTACAAACGTTTTTATAACGAATTAATGAAAACAAATTTTTTTTAATTAATTTTATTTGCTTTTGTTATTTTTTGACTCCCTATTTAGGTAGTGTACTAATATTGCTATTATACCCCATTTACGTACTATAAATATTTAAAAAAAACTGTTAAATAAAATTTGATTTTTTTATTAATTTTTCCAAAAGTTTTGAAAATTATTTAATTTTATTAGCACTATATCATCTCTATATGTTTACTCTAAGTAGGAAAAGAAAGTTTTATTTCAGTGAATCTATAATTTAACATTGATTTATTCTTTTATTACCTTAAGTTTATTTATTAAAACAAAATATTTAAATAAAAGTCTCTTATTATCACTTATCTTTTTTTTATTTATTTACTTACCTACTTCAATACGGTATGTTCTTATACATGCATAATAAAATTATTTTTATAATTTAGTAAACACACACATATGCTTTTTAATACGCTTTATACATACATCCATTCATAGGCCAGAATCCACAGACAAAAATTATTCCACATTTAAATTCTAATCATTTCTAATCTAATAAACATGCGTACAAACAAATAAGAATGAATACGAATAAAAAAAAATATTACCACTACTATTATAGACTATAGTATAAATAAGAAAAGAATACATTTCATTTTTTTATAAGTTGCAATTTTGCAAATAAATATTATTTCTGTATAAATTTTTTGTTCAACATATTATATTATGTTAATCTGCAAAAAAGCAGAATTTCGGGGTTCTATATTTTGTCAGAAATGGTTTAAAAAATTTGTTCGGGATATAATCTCTAATATGATTTCTTTAAACGTAATTAATTTATAGTGTCCTAGTGTTTTTTTTTAGATCACATTTTCAAGAGTTTTTAGTAAAAGTAGTCAGATTTGTGCACTCAGCTGGTACTATTTAAAATATAATAATTATATATGTATTTCAAAAAATTTGAAAGAAAATTGAATTGAAACTTGTTCGTGTTTATAGGGAAAAAATTGAAAACATTGAAATTGAAACATTATTTTATTCGAACTCGAATCGAGTAGAAATATTTCAAAAATAAATGAAGCTACTAAGAAAGTAAATAGAATATTAAATTTGTATTGTAAAGAATTTTAAATGTCAATGTCAGCTGGTTTGCATTGTATTTTATAAATATTGCAGCAATTTCATATTTAAAACTATTAAAAAGTACCATTAGACAAAACGTAAAATTATTTTACATATATACTTAACTTTATATTATATTAAATTGTAGAAAAAATAATATAATGCTATTTAAATATAGTAATAAAAAAATTAATATTATTTTTTAAATTTAATGTATTTTGATGATTTGTTCAAAAATTCTAATCTGTTATCGTTGCGCATGTGTTTCTATAAGAAATGGTGGTTTCCTCGGCAACAAAATTCCAAACAACGAAAGCACAACAAAAAATTTTAAAAACTGGTAACTTTTAACAATATAAAAAGAAAATTGATTATATTTTTCTGAATTTATGTAAAAAGAATTGTAAGAAGTTTAAAAGAATTTTTCTAATTTATTTAATTTTTATTTTAGATTTACTAAAACAATACAATATTTAAAATGAATTTGTCTCTTGTGGATTGAAGTCATATCAAATTAGGTAAGGACAAGAAATTAACCTAATAAAATTCGGCTTTTTTTTGCACTGTGACGGTTTCCTTTCTTTTTTTTTTGCATAGTTTTTACAATCAAATTATTGTAAAAAATTCGTTCTTAATTCGTAATAAATCAATGAAATGGTGATTTGATTTATTAGGGCCCGTGGAATATTTTTAAAAAGTAAACATATATTTCAATGCTTATAAAAGATAATCCATAACTTAGTTTTAAACTCAAAAATAAAATAATAAAAAATTCATTTTAAATTTGTAATTTACATCAATTTTTTTAATTTTAATCGCAATTATTTAGTGTAAAACTTTCCTTAGTATATTTTGATATCAGTTGTAGTCATTTAAAATTTAATGTTGATACATTAACTGGAGTTTCCTGAATTTATTAAATTTTAATAGTAAAATAATATTAATTATAAGTATAAAAGTATGTACTTTATATTTCAATAATCCTTTTTCTATAAATTGTTTGTTCTACTTATTAGATAAATACATACATGAATAGATCATTAATTTGTAAACAAAAACTAATTACTAAATTACAATGTTTTTTTTAGTTTGACACTTTTCGGCTAGTATAACTCTGTTCATTCTGTTTATTTAAGTTTGAAAACACATATAAAGATAATTATAGCTAACAGGTACCCAAGATATTTTTAATAATTCTTTTTTTTGTTATAATTGGGAACTGTCTTAATATTATTTAACTTTTTTGTTTTTATTTTCTTATTTTTATTATTTTTTATTATTTATTTAATTGTTATTTATACAACATAATATATTTATTTATATAAAATTTTAAAAGATATTTGCAAAAAATTTATTTTAATTGATAAACAAAATTTTGGACTTTAATATCAAGTATTTGTTTTTATTATCTCTATTATTATACTTATGTATATGTATGGTCATATACGTATAAGAAAAATAATTTTTGGTATTATTAAATTTAGTAGATTAACAATTAAATGAACATAAAAAAAATAATTCGCAAATTATATTATTTATAAAATTAATTTGAAATCTGTAATCATTCATATTTATGTATTAAGTCGTTCAATTTATTGGCAACTGGTTCCATAGTGTAGCGGTTATCACGTCTGCTTTACACGCAGAAGGTCTCCAGTTCGATCCTGGATGGAACCAAAATATGAAAATTTTTTTTGTAAAAAGGTGTTTATTTTTGTTTTTGCTGAATTTCAAATTTTAATCTAATTACATATTATATGCTTTTATATTTTTATAATTAGGTAATTTTATTGAATTAAAAAAAAAAAAAAAAATAATCCTCCCCGGCGGGGAATCGAACCCCGGTCTCCCGCGTGACAGGCGGGGATACTGACCACTATACTACCGAGGACTTGTAATTTTTTATCAGAAGAATATATTTATATGAAATGTTGATGAATTTTTATGTTATTATTTTTTTTTATACATTTTAGTTTAATAATGAAATATAATTATTATTTATTGACACTTATAATAATAATTAATTACCTATGATAATTATATATTTCAATATATATATTTATATTATTTTTAAATGCATATATTAAACTATTTTGAAAAAAGAAATTGAAAAACTAAAACTTATTCATTTTGGAAGCTTAATCGAAATCTCAATTCTTATACACATTTGATAATAAGATATTGCTTATAGTGTTTAAAATTTATATGCAACGAAAAATATATAAGCCTCTTTGAAATATGTACTACTAGTACATGATATAAACAAGATTGTAATTATAATGCAAACATATGACATGGGATGAGGAGACGTTTATAATTTTTTTTTTTGTTAAAAAGTAATGTGAAATTTTTGATTTGTTAAAAGGAATAAAAGTAGTTACATAATGAATAATGAATAATTTTATTAATAATTTTGATTTAAATAAAATTATTATTAATTAATTATGCATATGATTAATAGTGAATTATTAATATTAATTAAAAATATATTACTTTTTTACTCATTCAAATTAGAAATCATTCTCGTGTTGCAATCTGGTTTCAATTAATCATTTTATATGTCTTTTTGTTTTGTTTTGTATTTTGCTAAAGTGAAAAACATATTATAGGTAATCGTTATTTTATTTTGGCTGAATACATACATAATTGATTAAAAATAAAAGCAGAGACTACAAAAAAAAAAAATCTAAAATAAGGCAAATCGCCTAAAATTAAATGAAGAAAAAATTATTTTAACGCACAACAATGAATAATCGCACAAAAATATTGGTTTATTTTTCATAATGAAGATAAAATAAAATTTATTGCAAATACCTCTATTTTACAAAAATAAGAACATAATATACGGCAAATAAAAAAATAAAAAATTACAAGATAAAATTATGACACTTATTGTTTTAATATTTTACAAAACCTTAAATAATGTCATGCACTTCTTGTCGACTAGTCATATAAACAAAAGTTTGGGTTCCTGCGATAATACTTTTCCTCTATAATTTTAATATACATTTACTGCAAATTTAAAAATGCTTACAGGGAAGCAATACAATATTTGGAAATGCAATTGTAAATCTCATGCAGCGCTCGAAATCGATTATAAAACTATTAGCTTTTAGTTTGGAAATATTTTGTTATCAATATAATAAAATAAATTTTTATATCTCTCTTCACTTTTGTTTAAAAAACACTAATGAAAAATTCTTTGAAAATAAATAATGTCGCCCGAAAAGCGGATTGTGTGTTATATTTTCTTCTATAAATAATTTACACACTTATATGGAAAATTAAAAATTGATGATTGAAGTAACTCTGAGAATTTTAAATGTGCAATGGAGGATGAAAAAATACATTATATTATGTACGTATATACAAAATTCTGTTTTTGATTGCTGACTTTAAAAAATGGGAAATATTGTTAATCCTTAGTAACATCACACTTATTTGCACCTTCTTCCATTCGAAAAGAATTTCGAAAATCTTTCTAATGATTTCGAAGATCTCGCAGATCTCGTACTTTTCAAACCATTTCATTTTGTTATTAATCCAAATATTTTGATAAGTCCTTAAATAAACTAACGTCACAACTTTAAATTGTATTAATCTTCAAAAATTTTATAAAAATCGTAACATAAAACTATATATAGAAATTTTTGATTTAAAAAAAAAAACAAAAAAATAAATTTTACAGGCTCGTTTAAATACCTTTCCTTCCCCTACAAATAATACTAAAGATATACGCTGAAAGCGCATTGAAATGCAAATCAAAAACAGGGCCTTAATAATCGCGAATCATCAAAAATTTTTGTTGTAGTTATATAATCTTGTTTAATTTCGTTTTTTTTTTGTATATATTTAACTTTGTTTCTATATGATTATTTACGTTTTTTATTTTATTGTTTTTTGCTTACATTAAAAACCATTCGCCAACAGTTTAATTCTCACAGAACATTTATTTTCGTAATACTCAAAATACGTTTTTTTATACTTCTTTTTGTCTTAATTTTATAAATTGTTTTTCAATCAAAAGCTAACAGATAATAGCAAAATTTATATTTACATTTTTCTCCATTTTACCCCATGGACAGACAACGAATCAAATATAAAATAAAATAAATCTTCTCATATTGTGTATTCGTATCATTTCAATTAATTGACTCATTTTATTATTATTTTTTTTTTATTTATTACAGAGCAAAATGAATAATTTATTCAAAATATTTTTAAAATAAAAAAAATCCAAAAAATTAAAAAGCAAAACAGCCCAAAATTTTTGTCACTTTTTGTTTACGCGATTGTTCGTTTTTGATTTTTGATATAAATTTGATTTTTGATATAAATTTTTTATCAAATTTTGATTTTTGATATAAATTTTAATATAAATTTACCTATAGCAAATTTTTGGGTATTTTTAAAAAGCCTATATAATTTTTATATGATTTGGGTATTTCACCATAATAATTTCAAAAATTGTTTTCTTAGAATAAAATTTAGAACTTTTTCAGAAAATCTACATACATAGTAAAAGATTCATTATAATAATTACTGCCATTTTATATGAGTTTTCTTATGAGTTTCTAAAATAATTTTGTGTTTTACTCTTTCTCTGGAAAGAAAAATCTGGAACAAAAAATCTTGGACAAAAAAGAATCTTGAAGAAAAAACCTTGAATTCTAATTCGAATTTGCTACTCATATTTTTCCAATATATTATATGTACATATTCTGCGAAAAGTGCATTAACCTGATTTTGTTACCAACTATAAAATCCCTCCTAATTATATTATTTACATAACATAATCTATATGTACATAATGACTTTGAAATGCTTTTGCAGATTTGGGTTTTTAAAATATTGAATTTTTGAAAATTTGTAATTTGCAATTTATGTTTAATTTGGAATTTTGTCTTTTGGTAATTTTTTTCTGGAATCTCATGGTGCCCGCAACACATTTTGTGCAATTTGAATCTTAAATTTAATCAAAGATTTAATAAGATCTTGAGATTTTGTAAATGGGGATTTTCTATTTTGCCATTTTGAATATAAAGAATGCAGTAAATTATATTAAATAAACACTAAAAAATAAACAAAATCAACAAGGGGAGTAATAATAATTCAGAAGGGAAAAAACTATTCGTTCGGAAATTTTAAGGGTCATATTTCCCAACTGAAAATTTCCAAAATAAAAGCGATTGCCTCAATCATTATCCATTTAAAATTATAACCAGAGAGCAAGGACTAACAATTCAAGCCTCCTGAACTAGAAGGGAATTCTAACATATGGTACACAGGTGGGTCTAAAACCAATAAGGGAACAGGTGCTGAAGTTAAAGGACCTAACGTTTCGGTATCCTTATAGCTTTCGGTAAAGAAGTAACAGTCGTCCAAGCTGAACTAGTTGCGTTGGACGTATGCATCAAAGGAAACCTCAAGAGAGCAACTCAGAAAGCTACAATATATATACTAACAGCCAACCAAGCAGTTCTTAAATCTCTATTATCTAATAAACAAGATTCAAGAATGGTATAGGACTCTCTCCAAAAACTTCTAATCCTGGCAAATAAGGATAATGTAGTTCCAATGTGGGTACCAGGACACATAGGAGTTGAAGGAAACGAAAAGGCAGATCGCCTTTATCTACATCAAAATTCATTAGGCCGGAACCATTCTTCGGAAGACCCAAAGAACAACTTAAAACTTATTTTATATTAACAAGAGCACAGAGTCTACTAGAATAATCTTCCACGTTTAAGTACATCAAAAAAGTTTATAAAACCACAAAAAATAGAAGTGGATAACCTACTTACTTTCAGCTTTCAAAAAGGACATCAGAACCTTTGTAGGTCTCATGACAGTCCACAGCCCTGTAAACTATCACCTAAAGAAAATGAGACTAGCTGAAGATGATAGATGCCGTCTCTGTCAAAATACAGCAAAGACAACGGAACATTGACTCTGCCACTGCGAAGCAGCACTAAGAAGAAGACTTTATCATCTAGGCAAAGGATTCCTGACCACAGATGAACTGGCCAATAATATGGCTTCCGAAAATATACTAAGATTTTATAAGTGTTTAGAAATATCGTAGAGAAGAGAGGTAGTAAATGCACAATAGATCTTTAGATTGCAGTGCCCTATTGTGTTCCATTTAAAAAAAAACAAAATCAACAAAAAAACGAACAAAGCTAAAAATAAAAAAATCGGATAGCAAACATTTAAAGCAAATCGAACCGAAAAAACGGAAATGACTAAAACTGAATGGAAATTGAAAACTGAACTTAACGACTTAAAAAAACAAATGTGTGAATATAGGTACAATTATTTTAAAAGAAGAAATGAATTTAAGATTGAACTGATATGTTCGAATTTATCTTAATTTGCAGAAATCTTCAAAAGAAGCATTTTATGTGAAATCTTTTACATCATAGACCAATTTGTTACATAACCTTAAAAATCTTCTTAAAAATTTAATAAATAAATCAAGTTATTTGAAAATAAAAAATAATTTTTAATTTACCTATTAGTAAAATTATCTAATTAACATCAAAGTATATATGTATATATATAATATTAAATACCATTTTGAATTTTCATAATTCTAAACATTTTTTTTTTATTTAGTTTGTAAGTTTTTTTTTGCTTTTTTTTTTTTTTTGTTTTTATTTGTACTTTCTTATCTTTTTTTCTTTTCATTTGTCTCTTTATAATTTTAATTTGATATTATTGTCATTAACATCAATATAATAATATTGAGCTAATTTAAGGATTATTTAAAGCGTAAAATTATTAATAAGAAAAAAAAATTAAAAGATAACTTTCTCTAAACTTATATAACTTTTAATTTTCTTTTGAATTTATTTTTTATTTTGTTTTCTCATTAAAAATTATTAAATTCACCCCACCGTAAAGTATAATATTAGTTCATTGATGCATTAAGTATAAATGTAATAAGGAAATATAAATGAGTGGTAGTGTGTCGACGACAGGTAAACAGCACCTGGCTATATATAATACATAGTAAGAATTTTCTTTTTCTTTTTGAGATAATGAAAAGTATATATATTTACAATAATACATATGTATGTACAAATACGGCACTTGTAAATTATAATAATATAGTTAGAAATAATTATTGAATATACATAAACATAATCAATAGTAAAAATTTAATTTTTATTTATAACTGTAACATATTCAAAAAAAAAAAACATTTTGATAAGGTATTTGTTTGTCAATTTGTTCAGATCAATGGAAAATTATAAAACTGCATTATATTATATCCTGAACTTTAAAGGAAATTACACCTAATACACTGTTTTTACACGAATTTTTTTATGCAAGATTTGATTTAACGCGATTCAAAAAGAAGATTACATTCTTTTGCGTATATGATATAAGCGATTTTAAAAATAAATCAATAAATTTTAGAAGAAGCAAGTCAAGAAGTATTTGTATATGTTTTAATAAGTTTTATAATATAAATACAGAATTTTTTGTAAATATGAGAATATCATTAATTTTATGTCATATCTTTTATTATGAAATTTTTTGTTATATTCCTTGGATTTTAAATAGTGTGGGAATTTAGTTTGAAGCCTGAAGGTGATTAAATAATTTTTTTTTTTGCGAGAGTAGGTGGGAATATCCAAATCACCAATAAAACAAACATTAAGTTAGATTAGAAAATTTTAAAATATGAGAAGTTACTGGATGTTGAGAGGATTGTTTAGAACAAAGATGTTGATCTTTTTCTTGCATTTTAAGATATCATACACGTATAACGTATCTATTGCTTAAAAACACAATTCGGTATACATTAACATAAGATTTAATGAATTTAGTTGTCCCTTTTATGTATCGGGTATTAACTCGAATTTTCAAAATACTTTTAAGAATTCTAATTTTCACGTTAAGTTTCTTTGAAACTTTTGTAACGTAAATTTAAATTCAAGATTTTAACTTTAAAATTTCTATAAGAGAAAAAAAAATTTATTTCCATATAGAGCGCTATACAACAGAGAGGACATACTCGTGTTGCAAGTGGGGTAATGAAATATTACGTATTTTGACATTGTACGCTCTTGTGCATATATATATATATATATATATATAAACCCTTTGTATTAGAACTATTATAAACTTAAAAAATGCTTTTAAATAATTTTTAAAAAAACATTAAAGGATTCAATCTTTTGTTGTTTTTTGACAACATACATATATATACATATAACCTAATGCAACTGATTTTTATGTTGTAGCAAAACCTATATGTAAATATGATTAAATAAAAATGTCATTATAGATATATTTAAATTAAAATCTATATTATACTTTTAAGACCATATATGGTGCTAACACTTACTATCTATAATAGTCATATATCCAACATAATATAATAGTAATATAACCTTTAATAGTGACATTTTTGACCAAAAATTTTTAGTGAATTAAACGTGGTTGAACTAAGAAAGTAAAATATGGTAAAACTCTATTGTAAACATATATGTTTGTTATATGCTTACAGTTATTATTTTTAAAAAACTTTATTGTACCAATACTGATCAATTCAAAAAAGAATGTTTGTAGGAAATAGTTAAAGATTTAGAGAAAATAATAAAATTGAGAAATTGTAGGAAATACCTGTTAAATTTTGTTGAATTTACTTAAATAATTTTTTTTTAAAGTACAATTCTATTTTTGTATTATAATGCATATAGGTATAAAATATGTTCCATAATTAAACTTTAATACATATATTGTTAAACATTTTTTTTTTCTTTGTTTTTGTATTCTTACTCCCTCATTTTAATTAAGAATTAAACTGCTACCCTTAATACATTTAAAATTCGTATTTTTCTGGTATGCTTGAAATAATTTTTTTTTTTACGATTTTCAAAGTGTACCACCTGTCCCTAAGGTAACTAACTGCCAATGATTATTTTAATTTTATATAAATACTATCACAAATATTAAACTATCTACATATATATATATATATATATTGTTGTTTTGTAGACTATGTAATTTCAAAAATAATAAAGAACAGAGATATATTTTAGCTTAGTTTTGCACCCTATTGCATCTTAATGCACATGGTTTACCTATTGAATTAATTTTACAAAAATTTTTTGTTTTAGAAAATAGTACAGAAAAATTATAAATTTATTAAGCTGTAAAAAAAAAAAATTTTAATCAAGTTTAAGTAACGTTAGATTTTTTGTAAAAATTTAAAAATATTTAAGTACAATATTCGTTTCATTTTCTTTCACTTCATAATTATGTAGTATGAAGATATTGTATAATGTTTTTCAATTAATCCGTTTTTGTTTGAGCAAATAAGACGAAATTCTGTTGTCTATTCGTCACTTTGTATTTCTTTTTTTATGTTAGGATGTTTTTAAAGATGTGGTTTTAAACTTTTTTATATCGTTTATATTTCATTAATTTAATAGCCTCCAAAATGTTTGTTCTGTTTTATTAGAAATCCTTTCATAGTGTGTTCTGTCAGTCAGGTCAATTTGTTTGTTGTTAACTTGGTTTGTTGTTGTTATTCTTTCTGTTGATCGATTTTTAATTAGTTTAGGACAGATATAGGCAAATTTTCAAGTTTCAATCATACAACTATTGTTAGAATAATGTTATAGTTGAGCGAATTCTAAATTGCAAAACGCTTTTTTTTTTCCTAATATCTTTTGACAAAAAGAATATTTTGCGATACAAAATGAAATTTTTACTTCTGTTTGACTTAATGAAACGGTTCGCAAAAAGATATTTGGACAAACATAGACTTTGCAAATATTATATTATATTATAATATTCTTTACATGTGTACTTAGCATTAGATGATCCGTGCTAATTACGGTATAAAATCTGATATCATATAGATTTAATTTTAGAACTTTTTTTGTGTTTTTTTTTTCCATCCAATTGGCTCCAGAATACCTTCGTACAAGTGAAGGAACCTGGGGTATGCAATCAATTTTCTTTTGATTTAACGTTTGTCCACTTGTTTCAATATATGCTTTGTTAGTATTATTATATGCATACTACGTCTTATTAGTGAGTAGGTATCCATTGCAGCATTTATTATAATTTGTGCAAACGCCCCTCTGTTATTCTTATAGTCACCCCTCTGTCTGTTAATATGTTAATTAGTTTCCTTGAATTTTTTCTCAGATATAATGCTCGTAATTCTTATAAAAGGCTCTTCGCAAATAATCCCTATACCCATATTCTATTATCTTAACAAAAACATTTTACATATTCTTTTTCTTTTCTAAATTTTTTAATTTTCCTATACTATATTTGTTTGAGAAAAAAAGAAAATAAAATCAACCCCTTAGTTTGTTTGTAGAATTAAAATGAAATGAAACAAAAGTTTTGTTTTTTTTTTTTTTTTAATGTTATTAAAACTTATAAATGTATATATATATATACATAAAATATATTTAAGAATTAAAATTGAATGGTGGTTTCTATTTATTCGAAATTAGAATTAAAAAAAAAAAAACAATAATAATTATAAAATAAAAAACAAATTAGACAAATTCACCTTTACCACACACAAAACAATTTACATACCATGTTCATTTGTATATAAATGCGAATATGTGCATTACCATTCATTTTTTTTTTTACAATTAATTTAAAAAAAAAAAAAATAAAAATATTTTTTTAAGGTTTTTTCTTCCTGAATGCACACGTTTTGTTAGTTTTTTTTTACACTTTTTTTTTTTTTATTATTCTGGTACTATATCAATTTTGGTTCTTTATTTTAAAATTATTTTTTTTTTTTTTTTTTTTCTTTTGTAGTTACTATCTAATAATGCGCGGGAGTCAAATAGTTTGAATTATAATATAGAGAGTAGTCAAGTTAAATTATGATTATTTGATCAATAATTTGTTGTTATCTTTGGAAAAAAAAAAAAAAAAAACACGAACAAAAAAAACATCGTGAAACAGTGGCAGTTTTACACCGTTTTGCTTTCTTTTATCATCGTCGTGTATTATAATGAAAATTTGTTTTTAATTTTTTTTTGTTTTTTTAT
The DNA here is from genome assembly GCA_947095535.1 of Poecilobothrus nobilitatus. Classification (NCBI taxonomy): domain Eukaryota; kingdom Metazoa; phylum Arthropoda; class Insecta; order Diptera; family Dolichopodidae; genus Poecilobothrus; species Poecilobothrus nobilitatus. Next base: position 318,056,072 of record OX352772.1, on the reverse strand, counting down.
TTAAATATACAAAATAATTAAATTTTATTTTCATAGTTAAAATATTGTTTATTTAATTAAATTTATTTTAAAACTATAGAAAGAAAAAAAAAAAAATAACTATATAATTAAATACTTAATATATGGTATAAGTTCAAATACTTTTTTTTTTGTTAAAATCGATTTTCATTAGGTATAAATTATGTGTTTTTATTTTAATTTATATTAAAATTAATATGTGAATATTTAATGAATATTTGAAAAAAAAAAAAATAAATAAATAATAATTTTTTTTTAATATAATAAAAATAAAAGTGAAAACAAAAAGAATAAAAAAAAAAAAAAATTTTAGTGATTAAAAAAAACAAAGAGAAAATATTTTAAATATTATAATAAAGGGTAAGAGAAATTTCTAGAAAATTTTATATTATGCTTATTGTTTACATAGACGTACTATTTGCTCCTCACTCCTCAGTCCCTCGTCTTCAATTGTTTTTATTTATTTCTTATAAAATTATTGTTAAAAAAAGAAAAAAAAAATAAATTTATTATTTAATAATAAACATTTTTTTTTTTTTGTTTTTATATAGGTAGTCTCTTTTCTTTTTTTTTTTCATTCAAAATTTATAATTTGTTTTCGTTAATGGTTTAACAAATAAAAAAAATTGTATTTTTATTTTATTAAATATACCTTGCGAAAATAAACAAAAAAAAAACAAATAGGTACTTACTTAATTATATAGTTTAGTATGCTGTTCACGTGAAATTTTCACAGCTATTTTAATACATTAGTTAAAAAGATAGAGAAATAGCCGTGAAATAGTCGTGAAAATTTCATGCGGCAAAATTTCTTTTTTAGGTATAGGTACGCAATTCACGTAAAAAAAAAATTTATATACCTATTTCATCGCCTGTCTGTGCTACAAGAAGACATTTTTCACGCTGTTTTTCATGCTTGGGCATATTAATTGCCCAAGAAATAAAAGAATTTGACAATGAATGAATATGAAGTTATAAAAGAATATATAGATAAAATACATTTAAATTTTTAAAACATATTTTTAGATTGGATTTTTTTCAATAATTACGTCATGCAATAAGGTGTTACAACTGCATGTTGTAACTGTTGTAATGGCTATAGTTACTGTTAGCAAAATAGTAATAATTAATAGGCGGATTCATTGTTTCCTTACAATCCTACTCACAATTCAATCTTTCTGCATCATATTTCCTATCCTTTCCTATCTCTACTCCCTAGCCAATATAATGCATTAGCAGGTAAAAGTTTCATCCCATTATATTGGCTAAAGGGGGAGATGGGTTTAGTCAGTAAGAATCTGAGAAACTACTAAGATGAAATTCTTGGTGTCTTTGGAAAATTCTCACCTCCCTTGGCAAAAAAAAATATTTTTAAATAAAGGGTTACTGACAAAAGTTATAAAACTTTGGAATTCCAAATTTTATTTTATTTTATTAGTTATTAAATTTTATTTTTAGTAATTTTTGAAATATTGACGGACTATTCAAAATGATGTAAATGTATTTTTTTTTTTTTTTTATAAATTTAGCAATTTCATAATTAATTATTTGATATTGGCTCAAGCTGGTACACTCAAAAATTTTAGTAAAAATAATATCCAAATTATATGTAAATTATATAAAGAATTTTCTTTTCAAAAGATGTTTTTTCTGCCAAGGTTTTAGACCAAATTTAATTTACCAATATGGAAGAGCAGAATTTTATTTATTTAGAGCTGCATTAAAAATTTTTAACTTTTTCATTCATAATTTTAAAAAATTAAAAAATATTACAAGAAAAATGTTGTAATTTTCATACTTCCATTTCAAATTCTATTTGAATTGAACGCTAAAAAAATTTTATTTATTTTTTGAAATTAGTTTTTCAAAATTTTTTTGTTTATAAGGTAAGGTTTATGTTATTGGCATACTAAAAAAAATAAAATTGTAAATTTTTTATATAAAATAATAAACAACAAAACAAATTTAATTTATTGGTAATAAAAAAATATTTGATATTTTACGAAACTAAAAATATTTAATAAATAATATAAAAAACAACGAAAATTAAAACAAGCATTTAAGTGTCTAAGTATTTTCAATTTCACCACAGGAACAGATTCCAAAAACCTTCTACAACACACAATTAATTGATTTAATTTGATTTTGAATTAATTAATTGATTTTAGATTAAAATTTATTTTGTATCAACTTTTCTATAGCTAAAAAACTCTTTTTTTCAGGCTAAAAAGAAAATGGTATAATAAATTAAAGCACTTGCCATTAATTGACGAACTTACCTACCACCCTAAATAATCAAAACAAAAAAAAAAAAAATTTGAGAAAATTAAAAATTATTATGTATATAATAAAAATTAAAAAATCGGAAAAAAATTATTTTTTTTTATTGTAATTTAACTCGAAAATAATGGGTGTGGGTCTATTTGTTGAAAAACAAAATGTCGAATTAAAAATGTTGAAAAACAAAATTTTGAAAACAAAACTTTCGAATGCAAAAAATGTTGACAAAAAATTGTCGAATAGTGAAAAATGTTGAAAAATAAAATGTCGAAAAAAAAATGTTGAAACAAAAAATGCTGAAATAAAAATATACTCGTATGTAGATTTGAAATAATTTTTTTTTAATTTTATTTATCCCAAAATTTTTTTTAATTCAAAATCCCAAATACCAAAATCCCAAAATTTCAAAATATCAAAATCCCAAAACACTTTTGTTATAATAATTCGTTTTAAATTTTTTTTTATTTCAGATGTCGATTTAATTATTGAAACTCTGATTTTGGAACCAAATATAAAATCTCACCGAATTATTTTTTCTTACATATATGTTTCATCAATAAAATTCTTATAATAGTAGGGGCTACCGCCCCCAGACCTGCGCTAAACAAATTATTGAAATCCTTATTTTGTAACCAACTCTAAAATCCCTTCTAATTCAGAATTCAGCATATACATAAATACATATTCTGAAAAAAGCGACAATCAGCGTTTTGAATTCAACTATAAAATATCACCGAGTTATTTCTTCTTACATGTATGTTTCAACAATAAAAATCTTATAATAGTGGGGGCTGCCGCCCTCAAACCCTCGCTAAACAAATTATTGAAACCCTTATTTTGAATCCAACTCTGAAGTATTTCCTAATTCAAAATCTTGCAGATACACTTGTATAAATATTCTGGAAAAATGAAATACCATGTAATATTTTAATTGGCTTATTTTGAATCTCATTCTTAAACTCTTTCTAATTATTTTTATTACATATACATTTCAACAATAAAACACTTTTAACAATAGGGGTTGTCGTCCCAAACTCCGGCTAAACATATTATTGAAACTCTTATATTTTTTTAAGTACACAGTTCGTGAATGATAAAAGATGATTTGTGTAACTAGCTTTAAAATATACTACTTTAAAAAAAATGTCAAAACATTTTTTTTCAACGTTAAAATTCTACTTTTTTTTCTTTTCAACATTTGTTTTTTCAAGAATGTTTTCCAACATTTTTTTTTCGATATTTTTTTTCAACATGTTTTTATTCGACAAAAAGACCTGCTCCCGAAAATAATACGAAATGTAATGTTCGGAAAAAAATTTCAGTATACCGGACTGTTTAAATATACAAGGCAATGATTGACTTTTGCAATTTTAAGTCAAATGATTAAAAATGATTACGATTACCTATATATTATATTGTTTTAAAAAGTAAAACATTATTGAATGAATTTTCTAATATGTATATTTTAATTTTATAATCAATATTAATAATCATCAAAAATAATTAAAATACAATATCCATTTATTTAGATTTTACTTGGAGTTATTTAATTTGTTCTACTCATGTGAAATGCCATATTCAATGATTGACAGGTCGCGTAAATTATGCGTCGCACAGGCCGCTTGTTAAACATACCTGATCTATATAAAAAAAAAACAAATTTATTTACATCGTGATAAAAATTACATTTTTTTTATGTAAGAATATATAAAATAGAAACATAGTTCATCAAAAATTATTAAAATAATATAGTGATCTTTTAATTTTAATCCTTTAATATGTAGAACAGAACAAAATTAATATAATCGCGCATGTTCCAGCATTCACATTCTCTCATAAAAAGAGAATTCGACAGGAGAATAGGAATATTGGTTTTCCAACATTCTCCTAGAGAATATTACATTCTCCTATAGAGAATAAAATTTTCGAAAATGAATAATTGTGTTCTATTCTATCATTCTCTTTTTAAGAATACAAACGGAATTGTATTCATTTTTTTTTGTGTTGCGTTGCGAATGCTATAAGTTAAATTTAAATTTGATAAATGTATGTATGTTGTTTATTTTTTTGATATTTTAAATTTAAATTGCTATTTTTGCCTTTTTTTTTTGAAATTTTATAAAAATAATTTTGTAATTAATCCATATTTTTGTTTTTGTTAATACTCTTTTTAAAAAAAAAATATTAAATGATTACTTTAAAAACATAAGTTTCTTTAAATAATTTACAAAACTATATGTTTTGACATTTCGAAATTGAGAATAAATTTTTAGAATACGGAACACCAATTTTAAATTCGAGAGAATGGCAATTCATCACATTCCCATTCACATTGTCGAGAATCCTGGAACATGGGCGAATAGATCAAAAATCAATTTTTTGGACTCTCTTAACTCTCCACGTTTTTTCGATCTTTATTTTGATTTTAATGTAAAAAAAAACTTTATTTATCGGTGTATAATTGTTCTGTGGAATATATTGGAATTGGGAGTCCCTGAGCTATTTCAATATATTTTTTTATGACCTATAATTTGTTAATTTTAAAATCTAAATTTATTTTTAGTTTTGGGTAATTATAAATTTATTTTGAATATTTGTTACATATCTTTATAGATTACTTTAATTAAAACAATGTGGCTTGAACCTTTTTTTTTTTTTTAATGCATTTCTCTGACACATAAATGTGAACAGGAAATTACACAGCCTTTCCTGTTCAGGTGTAGCTGTAAATATCGTAAGGAAGAATAATTCTTACGACGTATGTGGGATTCGAACCCACACTACCTCGGTGTTTACAGCGTATTTTATACGCTCTTACCCACTAGGCCACGAAACCTTTTATAGATTGAATTAACCAAAAAAAAAATGAATTAAGGTAATGTTTAAATCTATTTATATATTCTAATTGTGAAGAAATTATAGTATTTATATAAGAATATATTAATTTAAAAGCTAAAAATTATTTAGTATTATAATAATCGATAACATCTATCAACCAGCAATTTAGCTTAATCTAAAAATTAAAGATGGGTAGTATATCAAATCTTGTATTCAACTCTTAGTTTCGTAAATAAATTTATTGGAAACATAATATTTTTCAATTTTAAGGAAAACCCTTTTTAAATAATAAAATTATTATAGGGAATACCAAAAACACATTCAAAAATATTAGGGTTGAGTTTATTTTTGCATTAGAAAGTGCACAGCGATGCAAAAGCTTCATACGTATGTGATTTGGACAAATACTAATTTTTGACAATTTAGAAGGGGAGAGAAGAATTGTAAGTGTTTTGGGAAATACAAGGAATAGGAAATTTTAAAAATGATGTTTAAAAAAATGGTAAATTTAAATATCACATTGTACAAAAATATTCTATATATTTTATTAGATTTGAAGTTTTTTACGTACAGATAGAGTGAAAATAATAAGCATATTATAGCATACATATACATATATTTTCATTAAAGATATTTTTCAGATAATCTATATCTTTAATTGTGTATACATTAATATATATAAATAAATATATTTAATGAGAATAATTCAAATTATTTAACATTCTATATTTAAAATCGTAATTATACATTTAACATTCTACAATCTACAGTATTTAGAATGAAAAATATAACGAATAAAATATAGTTAATGAACAAATAAACGTTATTGATTTAAAAAAAAATATATTAATAATGTAATTAATTTTTAAAACAGTTTATATGTCGTCATTCTAAAGAAAAACAAATTTTTTTTGAATATTTCTATTTATCTCAGATATCATACTAATTACTAAGTATATATGTATACATACATAATACTCAGATTAGTATTTTGTATAATCGAAGATTTTTCCATAAATTATTTTAAAACTATGTAAAAAAGTGTCTTTGTTTTTTGTGATTTTTTACAATTTTTTCTAACGCATAAAAATTTCTAAAAAATTTTCTATATTTCGATGCAAAAATATAGTAGTAATTCTATGTAGAATGGTTTTTATTGTCTTTTTAAAAATGTACACATTTAAAAACCTTTAGTTTTATTTTTTGCATTGTTTTAAATAAAATTTAGCATGTTCCTTTTTACGTTTTTTTTAAAAAGAATTCTTACGATTTTCAATAACAGGATTTGTATAATCAATAATAACGATTAAGTTCCATATTTTTAAAGAAACATACATGTCCACATAATTTAATGTATGAAAGTATACGTCATATAATGCTATTATATTTATACATATATCGTTTCCCCAATATATATTTAATTCCCCAATATATATTTAAGAAATTTCGTCATCGCTTTTTTATGAGTTATGAGTTAAATATGAGTTATTTGCATTAGCCTTAATTGTTCTTACTTTTACATTTCTGTACAGTATTTGGAAAAAAATTAAAACAAGTAATGAAAAAACCAAGGGTTTTCAAAAAAGCACCTTTAAAAATTTAAAAAAAAATATATATATATACCTATACACTAAATAAAATAAATTTATAATAAAATTTAGAAAAATTTATAAGAAAACAATTGGAATAAATCAAGTCACACTTTCGCCAATTTTAAGGTAACCCTCTATTATATGAAGAAAATAAAAGATGTTGTTAACAGAAATAAAAATATAATATTGGAGTTTTAATTTTTGTATATTACTTCAAAACATTTTTGGACAGGTATTTAAAAATAGGAAATTTTCACCCCTTTTATAACTCATACTTATTTTGAAAGAACTAACTTCTCTCAAAATTTTAAGTTTGTAACTTAAACAGTTTGGAAGATAGAAGGAGTCAAGAATTTTGCAAAAAGTGAGTTTCGCATAACGGTAAATTAAAATACCGTATAGCAAAAGTACAAATTTGTAAAGCTAATAAAAGTAGCTATCGTTTGGCAGATTGAAGATATACCTTATAGAACTTGTGTTGTAACAATTTAAATATATCGCTTTTTCGAACTTTGGAAAGCTGGTAGCTCTGTAATGGGATGTAAACAGAAAAAAAGTGCCCCATAAAATTAATTTTTTTGCTATGTTTATCCGTAGTTAAAATTTCATTGTTAAGCTAAAATTTCATTGCATTGCATAAAGCATATACATATCCACATTTCAAAAATTAAGTAAAAACTATTACGAAATAATTAATTAATACAGTTGATATAAAAAATATTCTTTTCAAAGTTCGAAAATTATCTTTGGAAGAAATAAAAAATAATACCTATGTATATTGTTTTCGATAATTAAAGAAATTTGAATGAATTAGCACAAAGAAAGAAAATGTATATTATAAATATATACAAAAAAGTTGTTTCTATATTGAATTTTTACTTAAAGAGAAAAATAGGCGGGCTGGCTGCATAATATAATTTCCTAAAAAAATTCTGTTTGGGAAATTTGAAGTTTTAAAGTTTTGGGAAATTTTAAGTTTTAAAAAAAATAATCATTTTTTTGATTTTAAAATTGAATTTTTTTTTTTTTTCGGTTTGAGAGCATAAAGTACAAAGCCTTTTAACCCTTTTATTTTAAAAAAAATAAATTCCTCCAAAGTATTTTCTTCCATATTATTTTAAAAAGTGAAAGCAAATTTTTGTTACATGTTGCCGTACGAAAAAACTAAATGGTAAAAAGATAACACTTCTTTTTAAGGTTAAGCTGAAAAAAGTGTTGTTGTAGCTATAAAAAGAAAAAATGTCAACGATATTCTAAAATTACATTTCATCAAACTACCTACGATAAAATAAAAATAACCCAAATATTTCCCAATATCTCTGATAAATGATATAATATATATTTACAGGTTTTTTTTCCATACACATTGAAATCTCATAAAAATTGAATTAATTTCATGCCATCATTCTCTTTAAATTGTATATTTTTATATTGAACATTTTCAAAAAATTTGAATATAAGTTGTATATTTTTATACAATTAAGATTCTTCGAAATCTTAAAATGCTTTAGTCTACACATATGTATAATAGATCTCTTGACCAAAAGGCATTTGCAAAAACTGTAAAACAGCATATTCTGTTATTTAACTTTAAAGTATATTTTAACTGTTAGTAGTGAAAAGTAAAGTTCAGAAATTTTTATTTCAGTAAAAAAAATGTTTTATAAGCTACAGGTTGATTCAAAAGAAAAAAATTAATTTTTAATTTTCATTTATTTTTTTTTTAATTACGAATTACAAATTTGATTTTGTTATTGTTATTTTTAGTCACAAATTATCTGCTTTATTGTTCATGTGGAAAATACATGAAGTCATTTAAGGCATTAATATAGTTTTGTTTGTAAAATCAGATACATAAAAAATTAGAGAGATAAATTTATTCGCTTTTCCTAAAAATACTGCTTAAAACTAGGTAAAACATCTAGTAAAACGATTACGTTACTGAATTTTACTGTATAATTGATAACAATATGATATTTATCTTTTAAATCTTTATGTATAATACAAAGGGAGTAGAAAGAATCTATATATAATCTGTATTATAATATAAAATTATATTCAGTGAACCCAATGGGGTTAACGGTTTTAACTATTTTACTAGGGTAAAGGGTTATTCAATAATTTCCCAATAAGCTCAATTTCTTAATTTCCTTTAATTAATAAATTTCAATTTAAATTTTAGTCATAAAATAAACTAAGAAACATATTCCATAAGCCCAGATTATAAACTGTGAGACACCCTGTGTAATATTAAATTTTGATTTGAATTTTAAATTAAATTTTAATTGTTGATTTTGAAAAATTTATAAAATGTTTTATGATTAAACTGTTTTTCTTCATTATTTTTAGCTGCAATTGTATGAATAAAGAATTTTAGACGTTATAAAATTCAGGGTTGCAGTAATTTGTTTCTTGAATTTCTTTTTTAAATGAGGAAATTTATAATTTCTGCATCGTTTGTCTTTTTGGTATATTTTGTAATCCTTAATTTTTTACAAAAATAAATTTTAATTCTGAAAAGAGTTCCTGAATTTTAAGGAGCACTTAACAAAGCTAATTTACTGTTATTAGAACTGTGTTTATATTAGAGTTATGTTATGGGAATAAAGGAGTAATATGGAGTTATGGGAAAGTTTACAACAAAGGATTATAAAAAGCCTTATTATTTTTTATATTATAATATAAATAAAATATTTGCCCTATAGACTAAACATATAACATAATACATTTAGAATATGGGATAAAACATATTGAACTGAGTACTTTTATTTGTCTTTTATATATGAAACTACATAGTATGTACTAAATAAATCACTAAACGAAGTGATTTTGGCTTTGTTTGTTATTTGTATTTTTGACTTTTTGGATATTTTTGGTTTAAATTATTGTAATAAAAACAAGGAAGAGTGCCGTAGAGTAGACTGTGTCAACTCTGAGATACCCGTATGAACGTAATGTATGCTAGTTTTATAAAACTTGACCATATTTTATATATTAATGAATTTTATACGAAAATGAAAATAAAAGTACATATATACTAATATGTCTAATATATTTTGGCCAACACTATACATATATGTATATGTGAATTTTAAATTTTTGTAATAGTTTTTATTAATTCATTAATTATCTTTAAAAGTAATTCCATGAATAATTTATATAATATTTTTATTATTACTCGTTTATAAATATGTTCTAGATTGTTGTGATGCGTTTTCGAAAAAAAAAAATAGATTTTGCTGAAATTCATTTTCTGGACGTTATTAAGGGTGTAGAATCCAAAAAAACAAAATATAAATTTTACGGTGTCCGCGTCCACCAAAACTTGTTATCAGCATACTTATCCCGTTAAAATTAAATTTGGTATAGAGATTAGTGTTGTGATTAGGACCGCTGTAAAAAACGTTGAGGTCGGATACTGTAGTGGAATCCCCTCATAAAGTTCGAGTAAAATATGATTTGTTCTAAAAAACCACGTGGTCAGAAAAAAGTCTCGGATTTCGATCAAATTTGGTATACGGATTAGTCTTACCTTCTTGCATCAGGACACAAAATTTGAAGTCTGTAGCTTCGCCTTAAAATATCCGAATACGAATATTATTTGATATAATATTTGCTTTTTGCCATATAGTTGATGCTAAAATAATTTGAGGCTAAAAACTTAAGTGGGTTCTAGGCCTACTATTGGGGCTTAAAATAAAATTTTGATATAATCAAGTGATTTTAAGATACACTCTTCAAAATGGAAAATTAGATAGAGTATGTTAGAACCTTACTTGACTAATCACATACTTGAAATTATCTCTGAAAGCAAATTTGTCTTAAGTTCCATATAGCATACCATAAAAACTAAAATGTTTTTCTAAGTTTTCCAAGTTTTAAGAAATTCCTTTTTCCAAGTCAATTCTTAATAACATGTGTCATAATTTCGTTTACTTTTGTTTTATATGATTAAGATAATATGTTGTCTTTATTTTTTATATTCCATTGTTTTTAAATAAATTATATTCAATGATATACACATTTTTATTTCAATCGTAACTATAACCATTTTATGAAAGGTATCGATATCTTACATATTATCCATTGTGGATGATATATGAAATGTTAATGCTTTAGTTAAAATTATCTTTTTTCAGAAGTACAAAATTTATAGATTTTTTTAACACAATAAAAAGAATCATAACTGTTAGTTATAAAAGTTAGGCCATAAAATTAAGATTTTGAAAAATATGGTTAGCAAGGATTTTGTAGAGTGAATATGAACCATTTTTTACGCTATATAAAATAATTTTTTCAGACAACGTATTTTCTCAGTTCTACATTATTATCACGTGTACATATTAATACAATTTCTGAAAGAAACATATGCAATTCTTTACCTCGGGCTCCCGCCCGAAACTCAAATTAAATTGTTGGAGTCCTGATTTTATAACCAACTCTAAAATCTCTTTGATTAAATTTGTTATATAAAATTAAAAATTTTTATGTAAAAAATAAATTAATAAATAAAATTTTAAAAAAAAATTTGTACTAAATAAATTATTTTCAATAACTTTAAATTTAATATTTAAGATACTCAATTATTTTTCAAATACATATAGCTATATTAATAATGTACCTATGTATTTGTTGGGAGCGGTATGTAAGACATCATCACAAAATTTTTCAGTAACAAAATCTTGCTTTTTTTTATTAATTTTGCAACATTAAAAACTTGCAATAATAAAATCTACCGCAAGAAAATTTAACATTTACAAAATATACACCACAAAATCTTGCGATAACAAAATTTTAAAAAAGTTTTATCAATCGGGAAAACTGAAATGAAAATAATAATAAAAAATTCCACTATATGAAATGCTTTTGTTTTAAAATATACATGAGAAAAAAATAATTCCTAGGGATTTTAGAGTATAGGATTCAAAATAGGGGTTATACGCTTTTTCCAGAATATTTATATATATGTGTATGTGAGATTCTGAATTAGCAAACATTTTAGAGTTATATTAAAAAACAGGGTTATACGGCTTTTCCAGAATATTTATATATATGTAGTATATATGACATTGTGCATTAGGAGGGATATATAAAATTAAAAACAAATTATTTTAAATCTACATTCGAGTACATTTTTATTTCAGGATTTTTTTTTTTTTCGGCATTATATTTTTCAATTTTTTTTCCCTATTCGACATTTTATTTTCAACCTTTTTTTTTTGTCAACATTTTTTGCATTCAACATTTTTTTTTTCAACATTTTTAATTCGACATTTTTTTTTTCAACAAATAGACCCACACACACATAATTTTCTATGTCAAATCGAAGAAAATTCTATCATAAAAATTAAACTTAAAATCTTGCATACAAATTGCGCCGCAAATAGAATTTGGTAATGCAAAATTTTGTAATGCAAGATTTTGTAATGCAAGATTTTGTAGTGCCAGCTTCCATACCCAACCCGTATTTGTTTTTGTAATTTTTTGTGTTGTCAGTTTTATTAAAATTTTTTTTTTTTTGCAACAAACATGTCAAAAATCAAAATAAAATGTATTTGGAGAATCAAATTTTAATAAAAAAATTCTTTTTTTGTTTTTAGATATATACATGTACATATTTCATAAACATATTTTATGTAGGTATATAATATATCTATTGTTGTACATTAACTTTTATATCTATTCAACATTCATAGATAAAAACAAATTTTTTTTTTTTGTTAGAAATATGTACACAAAAATGAAGAAAACGATCAAATAAAAAGTGTGAGTCCTTTTTACCTCTCTAAATATTTTACCATAGGAACTCTTAAATACCTCAGGTTAATTTCATAGCAACACCCCAAAATCATGAGGTTTCATTCCGTTTTTTTGTTTTTTTTTTTTTTTGTTTTTTGTTTTTATTCTACACATATATGCAATGAATTTTTGGGCTTGTTTTTGTAAATAATAATAAAAAAAAAAAAAATAATAAAACAGAACAAAATAATCAAAAGCCATAATAAAAAATTCCGAGCATACATACAGATATATAATATACAAGCGAGTACCAATGAAAAGAAAATAAAATAACTTTTAATTTAAATTCATTTTATACGTGTATTTAATTTTATTTTCCAAAAAAAAAAAAAAATGGAATGATATGAATTTCAAAAAAGTTAAAAACAAACGTTGCAACTTTAATCAAATAAAAAATGTTTTTATTAAATTCTGAAAAATATAAATTTATTTTTTCTAAACTTTTTAAATTGCAAAATTAATGTTGTCAATTATTATTTATAAAAAAATTTTTTTTTTTGTAAGATACCTAAATTATGTAAATATATGACAGAATAATAATATTATACATAAATAAATAAAGTATACGTTTCACATAACTATAAAATGTTTTAAACTTAATATACTTAATCAAATTTTTAAATATTTTCTATTAGTTAGATTAGATTAAGTTAATATTTTTAGGGGTATGTATTGAAATACTTAAGGGTAGCGTATTGAAATCTTGCGAATTAAAATCAAAATGTGTTTCAAAATTTCGTGCTTTTATAAATTTCGTTTGCGTGTTTTTAAATCTCGCGTTTGACCATTTTTGTTTTTAAATCTGTTGAAAAAGTGGAAATGTCAAAAAAATTTAAAAATAAAAACTAAAAAAAATGGTTCAATTTCTATGTTGAAATAAAAAAAATTTCGACAACTATATTTTAAAGTTTATTTTAGCGTTAGTTCGTGAACTAGACCAAATAATACAATTACGAAATATGTATGTACAAAACATAATTAGGGAGAATTTTAGAATTGGATACAAAATGAGGGTTCCCAAAATTTGATTAATGGGGGTTTGGGGGCGGCAGCTATATTGAATGCTTTCTTGAAATATGTATTTAAAAAATTTATTAGTAAATATTTTATAGTTGGTTACAAAATCATGGTTTTAATCCCTTAAATCCCTTGTTGTTGCAATATCTACTTATCTAAAAAAAACACATAATTAGGAGGGAATTTAGAATTGGACAAATTTTTACAAAATGAAGGTTTGAGGGCGATAGCCCCCTCTATTTTAAATAGCTTGTTGTTGTAATAAATGTGAAATCAACAACTAAGAATGACTTCAGAGTTAAAAATAGAATTAGAATTTTATTTTAAATTTTATCAAAGCAAACCTGTTAAAAAATATTTTTGACTTTATTTCTTTTTAATTTTGGCTTTATTTCTTTTTGAAAAAGGAAATAAATCCAAAAATAAAAAGTTCAATGATTTTTCCTTTATTTCAAATGTGAAGTTGAAATAGAACCAAAAAAATTAATTTCGACTTTATTTATTGGCTTCATTTCAGGAAACCTTCAATCAATGAAAAAAATTATTTCGTTGTAAAACGTGAAATTTTGAGACACAAGATTTTAATAGGCGAAATTTTGAGACACTAAATTTTGAAAGGCGACATTTCCAATACGTATTTAAGTATTTTCAACTTTACAGCTTATAGTGACATATAATAATATGTTTAAGGATAATGTTGAACTGCGATTCTTTGTAATGGTTTAATCGTTTAATCGAAAATGTTTAAATTTATTATATTCTTCGAGAATATACTCTTGTTGCGTTGGATTCTTAAAAATCTTAAGAGCTCTTTCATTTTTTTTAAGTTGGTAGGAGTCACAAATTACATACAAGTTCTTAATCTTAGATATCTCTCTTCAACTTTTTCGGATAATGTACATATTAGTCTCTATTTTAGCACTTGAAGAACAGATAACTTGTTTTTTTTTCCTTATTGTTCAGATGAAAGATATAAATTTTGTCCACGTATTTTTGTTTAAACTTTTGTTTTTAAGGGGCTATTTATTACTTTTGCATAAAAATTGTTACGGTAGTAAATCAAAGCCATATGGGATCTTTTTTAAAAACATATGAAAAAGAAATTCTTATGGTATACATATGTATGTATATAATTAAAATGCTGACATATATATTGCACTTTTATTTTCGATTTTTTATATTTTTTTTTAATTACATACTTTGATTGTTTAAGGATATAATGTCAAGAGATTCATAGTTTGACAATATTTAAATTGATAAATTTTAATTTAGTTCACATATTTTACATTTTAAATTCCATGATATTTTTTATTTCTCAATTATAAGGTACTACTTATTAGCAGTATAATCATCGTTGTCCTTAACAGGAATGTATATGATAAATTATTTGTTTTAATGGTTCTATATTTGAGAAAGATTTTTTCATCTTTCAAAAGGATAGTAAAAGTTCATAGTTCATATTTACATATTAATTAGACACTGAGAAATTAGTTCAAAAATTATTTGAATATTTTGCTTTTATAGTTGGCTGTTATTTGGCTTTAAGGTGTAGAAAAAAAATGCGAAAAGATTATTAATAAGTAGACATGTTGGAAAAGATTCAAGGAATTTATTTATATACCTCGCATTCACTTATTTAGCTTTATTAACCTATTCACTTATTTAGCCATCTATATATTATGTAGTATAGCCATCTACATGGATGCAATTTTTATATATATATATATACTGGGCGATTTCCCTTTACAGCGGTGGTCCCCAACCTTTTAGCAGCGAAGAGCATATTTCAAATTACGTAGATGATGCAATGGGTCTCCAGTGGTTCCCACCATTTATTTTTTCAAAATAAATTTATAACTTTCTTGTTTGAAAGTCACAAGGAAGTTATAAATTTATTCAGCGTTTCAAGCATGATTTTTTATCAAACTTAAACCGTTGATTAAAAAATGACAACTAATACTACATGTCAGCATGAAAAAATCATGCTTAAACTTGGATAACGGGCGGGTTATACAGGTGTTTGTTAAAGAATGCAAAACGCAAGCTTTTTATCATGAAAATAATCATGTCTTAGCGCGAATTTTCTTTGTGAACTAATTTGTGGAAAACTACGTCTAAACGTTTAAACGCGATTCTGTATAAAACAAAAAATTATACTTGCTTGTATGTACATATGTACAAAGTATGTATGTACATATGTACATACATACTTTTACTTTTTTATTTCTTCACTTTTTTCATGCCAGCATAGTAGCACATATAAAATGACTGTTGGGCGTAATGGCGCCACCGGGCTCATGGTTGTGGACCACGGCTCTACAGTATAGTAAGAAAAATATCTCTTTACACCAATAAAGGTTCCATAATTTCTGATGTCGAATTCTATCAAATGAATGAATTCAAATATTTTCTTAGGTGGAAAATTTTCATTTGTTTACTTGTCTATAAGCTACAACAAACTTTTTGCATGGTGTTACTTACAACTCGTAGGTATGTTATTAAAAATATATATACATAAAAATATCTGTTAACGATGTTTCTAGTTAAAAGTTGAAGAATGTACAAAACATATGTTAAGTTATCACTCCAAGAGATTACTAAAATAAAAATATTTATTTATTTTAATTAGAATAATAATAATTAATATAATATTTGTTTTTTTTTTATCCTAAGGTGATTAAAAATATATATGTGTATATTATTTTCGGGACAAGAAAATAAACGAAAAAAAAAATAGGAATTCATATGACATTAATCAAAAATGGCCGCAAGGATAGCTACAGCTAGAAATTTAATAGCAATAACAAATGGAACACTAAAAAAAGATACAGCAGATAAAACACAAAATCTAAATAACAATAACAATACAAATAATAATAATAATAATAGCAATAGTCAAAATAATAACAATAATAATAATAGCCATGAGAATTCAGAGACTAGTCAACAAATTATTCCAGTTGCAATTACAGCAGTTACTGATTCACTTGCAGACCATCATCATATCACAAGTGCAAACGGTATTACAATTAGTGAAGTTATAGCACCGGTAAGTTAAATTACAAAACCTTAAATATTTTCGGTTTTTTATTTTATATGTTTGTAAATTTTAGTTTTGAGTATAATCAAAATTAAGAAAAAATTTTATTATAATTTTTCTTAAAATCTTAAAGAATTAAAAAATGCATTTTAATTAAAAAATTTTAATTTTTCGTCAATTTCATAACATTATATATTTTATAACAAATAACGTCTTTAACAAATATATCAAATTATTGTTTAAGAAGTTATTTATTTAAAACTTTAAATTTCATTTTTAGTTACGCAATATTTTTATTCTATAAATTATTTACATTTACATTTTAAAAGAAACTGTATAGCGATTTCCAACGGTGATTATGATAATTTGTAAATATTCAAATAAAAATTTGGCCTAAGCCTAGCGCAAAATAGACGTAACGAGACATACCGAAACGAGTAAAAACTCTATGATTATATATGTAAATACATGATAATAGCCAAGATAGACGATAAAAAAGGCAATTAAACTACACGAAAAATGATGTGTCATATAAACCGAGAAATGTCATGTAAAGTCTCCGTACAAAAGATGGCAGTACGTTTAAACAATTGTAAAATGTATTTACATAAAAAGTTGATTATTTGAGAAGTCGAAAATTTTAAAATTATATTAATGCAAACAAATACAAATATATATTTATTATGGAATATCCATTTTTACTGGTCCTATTGATTATACTGTTTTTTTTTTATCTTCAATCCTCTATTTTTAGCACATTTCCAAAAAAAATTTGAAAAAATATGTCTATTAATTTCACTCTGTCTGTCCATCCGTCCGTCTGTTTACAAAACTTCTACACCGTTAAAGATAGAGAAAAAAAATGTTAACTATGGGTAGGTCGCATAAAAAATTAATGTTGTAGAACAACTTTTTCATGTAGCCCCATTCATTCCGGAGCTACAGCCCTCCAAACTCTGAAAAAGCCCTATTTTTAAATGCGTATATCTCATGTTCTGCTTAACATTTTTTCAATCTAAAAACGCCATTCGACAGGAATTTGTTTTTACTTTTGTAAATCAATATCAAAATCACACAATTTCTTTTAAATTTAGTATTTAAATTTACCGTTATGTGAAAGTCAAATTTCGCATGAATTTTCTACCTTCATAACTCCGGCACGCTTTTAGATAGGCATTTGAAATTATGAGGTTAAACAGAACTTTTAAAATTAGTGTAAGTTTCCTCAGAAATTTTTTTTGGATTACACCCTGTTTGTGAGCTATTAGGGCTCAAATTTGAAAGTTAGCTGTTTTTAAACACCTGTAACTTAGACAGCTGTTAAAATTTTTCTTCGGCAAGACATAAAAATTAAAGCTCCAGTAATATATTTTTATGTGTGTTAAGGGTTTGTTTTAGTTATATAGGATTCCCAACTTACAGCCCCTCAAAAGTGCAAAAAATTCCTATGTCCACATTTTTCCTTATTGTATAATATTTTCAAAATTTGGTGCAGTCACATTTCTAAACATTTTGTATTGTCTTTTGGAAATGTGCGCTTTTAAAAACCGTTGGTTTACATTCTGCCTTGTTTTTATTTACATTTAAACATTTCAATGTAACTAGAGTTACGATGCACATCTTTATTGCCATATTTTTTTTCCATTCTAAAAACAGATAAATTTTAAAATGATTGTACTCAATCCACACAGAACTTTATAAACAAGAGCATATGATTTTGTCGTCATTACGTTCGCTAGTTAGAGTTACTCTTACTCGTTTAAACTTCGTGAAAAAAACCGTACGAAATTTCTTGTATTTTTTTATATATGTCTGTAGTTTAGGCTATACTTTTAATCAAAATTTTAGTAGTGTTTCGTCCTACAACAGTCCTTGTTTGGACTCTTCAATAGGATTCGTAATGTTGCATTGCCTAGACAGCTTCTGCTTTAAAATTTTCGATTAGCCTTACTGAAATTTTATCTGCGAAGTATATGACCAATCGAATTTTTTTTTTAAATTGCTTAACAAACCTTTTTAAAAAGATATAATGCTGACATGTTATCATGTATGTATAAAATTCTGTGTATCAAATTCAAATCAATTAATAAATTTAATATCTATTAAGAAAAAAGTATAGCCTTAACGGAGGTATGGTTTTCTAACCAAAAAACTTTTTGAAAACAAAAAAAAATTCTTTTTTTCTTTTCAAAAAAAAAAAAAAAATTTTTCCATCCGAAAAAAAAAATTAAAAACTATGTATCACATACAAAGAATTTTAATATACCTATTTAGTTCTTATAAAAATAAATAAAATATTAATTTTTCTTTTTTTTTTCGTGATTTCTGATTGAAACTATATTTTTATGACCCTTTCGATATCGCTGTTACGAACAATAGGAAATTTATAGTTTGATCCCAATATTAAAATCAATTCGAAAAAATTCTACATAAACTCTATGTTTTCATTAAGAATTGGAAGTAAGTATACTCTTTTTTGCCTTTCTAATGCATATTATGCCTTACGAAATGTGATAGCTATACGCTTGACAACGCATTTATTTTGATAGATTTATTTATTTACGCATTTATTTTGATAGATATATACATTTATTCTGCTCAAACCTATTCTGAATATTCTGGATATAGGTATATATTTATGAAATGTGCGCTTGTAAAAATCGTTGATTTTACATATATAAATTCCTATAATTTCATTGTTAAACTAAGTTAATGACATACGCTATTTAACTGTATGAATTATGTTTTGACTTGATATATGCTTCTCAGCATCTTATTGATATTTTGAAGAAATGGTTACCATATATCTGTTAAAATAATTAAATTCAATAAAAATTTAAAAAGAAATGGTTAAGAGATCTCGGTGGCCGTTTGGTTAAGAAGGGAGTCCACCTAAATCCCAAAAAAAAAATCCCAATGATACAAAATCACAAATAAGACAAAATCCAAAAAAAAAAAAATCCCAAGAAAAATAATCCCAAATTTCAAAACTCCAAATTACAAAATCCCAAATTTTAAAATCCCAAATTGCAAAATCCCAATTTTTAGTTAGTTATAAAATCAAGGTTATATCTCTCAATTTCGAATTAGGGATCTTGCTTGTTTTTTTTATCTTGCATTACAAAAAGCCACTATTAAAAAAATATTTTATTTTTAATACTTTTGTATAAAGTAGGTATGCCGTACCCGTATTAGAATATTCCACTATTGGAAGTTCTTTATTATTGAAAATATATATTAAAATAAAAAAATATCTAGGAGGAATTTTATAGTTGGTTACAAAATTTGGATTATACGCCTTTTACAGAATATTTATATATATCTATATGTGAGATTCTGAGTTAGGAGAAATTTTAGAGTTGGTTACAAAATCAGGGTTTCAATAATTTATTTAGCGGGCGTTTATACTATTTCAAGTTCATTGTTGTTGAAATATATATATAAAAAAAATAATTAAAAGGGATATTAGCGTTGGTTACAAAATGAGAGTTATACGTCGTTTGTAGAATATTTATATATTATGTATATTCGAAATTCTGAAATTCTGAGATTTTGTAACATTGGGATTTTGTTTTTTTGCATTTTGTAACATTGGGATTTTTTTTTTTGGATTTTGTAACTTCGGATTTTTAAATTTGGGATTTTGGGATTGGGATTTTGGGATTTTGGGCTTGGGATTTTGACTTTGAGGTTTCGGACACAACCTGTTAAGAACATGACTTATTAATTGAGGAAATGCGGCTTAAAATCCTGTACAGGTTGCTCAGTAATTTTCGTTCCAATTTAAACTTTGGAAAGTGATTTAATTTTTTAAGAATATCAAATCCACTTAAAGTTGTGACCTAATATATAACCTAATATATAACATAAAAAAATACATTTTTGTTAAGCTAGCCATCGTTGATCAGGAAAATTACAAATTCTCTTACGATTTTGGTTTAAAAAAAATTACTATTGCAAAGGATAAAGCTTTTGTTAAACTTGAACTCAACTCGTTGTTGGCCTCTGCAGGCAAGGTTCAATGCTTCTTTCGTGTTTAAAGTTATAATAGTTAAAATAGTTTAAGCCTAAGTCGTTCGGACACCATCGCTGGAGCAGGTTAAGAAAGTTTAATAAAAATTGTCACACACTTTCTTTAAGACTATAGAAAATTATCGTGAAAATTTGGACAAAAAAATTTTATAAAAAAAGCTATTAAATTTTGGTACCGATTCGCTTTCATATGCATTATAACTAAATTGAATCAAAGTTCAGGTCAACAAAATAAATGACTATAACAATTACCAGTCCCAAAGAACGAACGTGTGAAATTTGATTACAATCGAATCGTTATATTTTATACGGAACATGAGCCGATAACTATTTCTAGGTTTTACTGCGTCTATAATCACATTAGTCGGTTTTATGTGAATCTTGGCATTACCTGAATTACTTTTGAGTAATTTTGTCCTCCCCAAATACGGATTAACCGGAACTTAATGCAAATTTATTATGCTCTTTCTTTTACGCCCTCAAACAGTTCTGCAAAATTGGATACAAATCGTGAAGAAAGCATTTTTAAGAGATTTAACTGTCCAAAGAGTGTTCATGTATCAAGTTTGTTAACTTTTTTTTTATTCTTTGTTAAGGAACAGAGTTATTTTAATTTTATTTTGTTAGTTTTTCCATTTTTCTTTTTAAAATTTTTTGGGCTTCCTTATGGATTCTAGTTGTAATTATGATCAAAGGGTTCAACGAACAAAATAAGTTAAGACATTTTTTTTTTAATAAATGCTTATATCTTCTAAAATCTAAGAAATAGACAATCATTTAAAATCTTTGAAATATGTATATACGAATTATATAAGAGAAAGAGACCTTTCTAAAAATGTATACCAACATTTTTTGGGTTTTTTTGGTAAAATCTTGAGATATTTGCTTATTAAAGAAAGATATGAAGATTGGTTTTTTTTCAAAAATTTTCAACTTTGAATTACTGTATCTCCACAACGGCAACACCTATCCCCACCAAATAAACGTAAAAATATTTTTTAGACTGCTATCTTACTAAATAAATAAATATATACATATAGATTAACTATTAACTATTATTATAGATATAACAACAACGATGTTTTTAAATGCCCTTTTCGTATAAAGGATATAATATATTTTTGAAAAGGTGGCAACACCAAGTATCCTTGAGATATACTAGTTTGGTTTAATGCGGGTACAACATTTACTTCAGAAGAGCCCAAAATTTTTTAATTTAAAAAAAAAAATTAAAACTTGCAAAGATATTTTTTACACTATAATCAGTATATGTATGCACTAAACATATCAAATTACTCAAATTTTTCTTTCAAACTTATTATGTCATAATTTTGTGTGATATTTTCTATATAGGGTTGATATCTTCTCTTATATTAATTTAAAAAATGTGATGTAACTATATATCTACATAATTTTGATAATTTAAAAAAAAAATGTGTTTTATTATTATTATTTTTTTTCATATCTAGAAAAAAATTATATTACAAACAAGTAATAGTGATGATGGTGGTGTAGCTGTAATTGATGTTGTCCCAATTGAAGCATCAGATTCAAGTAATGAAGAAACTGTTTCACAAGTTTCAACATTAAAACCTTCACCAGGACATGAAACAACATTAGCTTCACAATTAGGTGCTCAAGTTGCTGTTTTACAACAGCAGTCGTCAGACGATAATGATAGTCCACAATATATAACAGTAACAGGTAATTTTAATAATAACAAAAAAAAAAGAATTAATATTAAATCTATAATTAAATTCCTATCAAGCCAATATGTATATATATGATATTATTGAATCTTGAATTCTGTAAAATATCCTTTTTTTTTTCAAATTTTATTTTTCTTTACATTTCTTAAAGAAACCGCATCCACGAAGTAATTATTTATTTATATTAGACTAAGCTGCGATTTCTTAAATCATTGTTTTCATTAAGCGGTTGATTACTCGGTTGTTGCTATATTGTACACGATTATGGGACACAAATATTATATTTGTGACACATCTATTATCTTATATAAGAATCATTTATTTATTTCTTTTATATTTACAATATATAGACTACTAGGCGCCCTATATTTCACCGTGACATCTAAATTACAAAAAACTCGTATGGAATACAAAATTTTTTAATTCCAAAAGAAAACAAAAAAAAAATCATGATTCTAAACATACATATGTATGTACATATATGTATTTTATATGTTAATGTAGATTTTGTAATAGAAAAATCGTATCCAAATATGTACTTGTATTCAAAACATAGCGGAATATCATAATGCGTAGTGTGTAGGTGAAAACTACTAAATTATAATTATAGTTTATGATATAATTAAATTACTAATATGTATTGGATAAGAAATTACAACGATAAACTCAACCAATACGCTATTGGTCAAGTATTTTTATATAATATATTAAAATTTAAGTATATAAATATTCTTTTTTCACTTATTAATTTAACCAGAAAAACTCCCTGACTTTGCATGATTTTTTTTCAAATATTTTATTAGTTTTTTTCATATTGAAATTGTAAAAAAATGAAAAATTTGATTAATTCTGGAACAATATTTTTCACAGAATCTAGGTTCAATCATTAAAAAATTCCTTTCGAAACCTCTTGGGCTTGAATAATTTACATAAAAATAGTTTTACAGTGATTTTTTCGAGATACACTTCTTAAACAATTTGTCGTATCCGAAAGGATTCAAAAATTTTATATCTTTTGCTACAGTTAACACAAGTGTTAAAGAGCAATACAATATACAAAGTTTAAAGATAATCTTTTTTAATTAAAAACTTAAACTTCAAATTAATTATTGAAAAGCTCTTTGGCAGAAACGGGTTAATAGATGCAACAAATTTTCTTCTTATAGCGAATGTTTTTTTTTGCATAAAGCACTACATCTATTAATACTTTAATAGTACAACAATTTGTATCAAACAATGTATACAAAATTTGAAATCCATCAGTCGAATCGTTTATTGATAAGAAACAAAAAACGAACAACTTTTGTGTCAAAACAGCTTAATGAACCGAAAAATAGTAGTAATTTTACCTATTCCAAACTCAGAGGATTTATGGTGCAACAAAGCATATATTGGCAACAAACAAACAGAACTCTACTTTATATTGTTATAGTATATAATTATAAATTTTATTATTACGAAAAAAAAAATCTCTGAATATTGTCGTTGAATATATCAGAAAATTATTATTTATTATATGTTTTTCTTTAAAAATACAGTCATATAGTGAATATCGAATATTGTATAATATTGATATCTTATATTTTGCAAACGTTTTTAAATTATTATTTCTATTGATTTCCATTGATGTTTTAATATTATTCTCTTTTAAAAGTCTTATATGAGTCCTTTTATCATAATAAAATCATTTAGAAACATTATAATATTGTAAGTATACAAAAATAAAAACAGGGTGGAGAATATTTTAAATAAAAGTGCAAATAATATAGTGGAGAAAGTTTATAACTTGTAATCAAATCATTACAAATTTCTTGTATGATGTAAATATTATTTTCTTTTTCTAATTTACATTTTTAAGAATATCTACAAAATCTTTTATTCTAATTCGACTAAGCTTCAGTTCTTTGCATTAGTTATTTTTTCTAACCTAAAAGAATTTGACCATATATGGCGAAGTAATTTAGGGCTAAAAATAAAAATTTTTTAAATGACACTCAACATGTCATACATATAAAGTTTATTATAGTTTTTGAAATTTTAAAGGTTATAGAACTATAAAGAAATTTAAGTTTTATATAATGGGTTTTAAAACAATTTAAAAATCAGTTACTATAAAAATACATCTTAAATTTTCATAAAAAAAAAGTCATTTAAAAATACTCAATTCCGGTGTTTCTGTGTTTGCGACTGTTATATTATAGCTAAATAATTTTTTTTTTAAATCATTATTGGATACTATATATCGATATATGAATAATATCATTTGATGCTTTCCTTTTTATTCGACTAAGTTGTTAAATAACCAAAATACATCCTGTACATAAAAAAAAAATATATGAAAGAAAAGAAAAATAGAATACAAATAATACGAACCAATTGTTACAAATTTTAAATATATTTTCAAAAAAAAATTTAATACCTGTCCAAAAGTTTTCCAATAGTTAATAAGCACATATATAGATACATATCTTGTTTATTATAACAAACAAATATGTATATATGTATTTATGTAAAATCAACATATCTATATATATACCTATATACATATGTTGCAAGTAAATACTAAAATTAATCAAAATCTCTATTCAAAACATAAAAAAAAAATCTATAAAAGAGAAAAAGAACTATGTAAAATCAAAATCTCTTTTTGTTTTTTTGTTTATCATGAATGAAAAAAATGTTGAATGTAAAAAATGTTGAAAAAAAATGTCGTAAAAAAAATGCTAAAACAAAAATATGGACTTAAAATATTCTGTTTTTAAATTTTACTCCTTAATAATTTAAATGTTGTAAACATGTATGCACATGAATAGTGATTTTTAAAGGAATGGAGGCTACCGCCCCCCAAATCCCTGTTAGTAAAATTATTGAAACCTTGATTTTGAACCCAACTATATAACATATAACCTAATTCAAAATCTCACATATATACATACATGTATGAATACATAAAGGCGTAAAACTCTGATTTTGAATCCAACTCTAAAATCCCTCCTAATTCTTAATCTCACATATACATATATATATATATAGAAATATTCTGGAAAAGGGGGCAACCCTGCTTTTGAATTCAACTCTAAAATCACAACTAATATAGTATATCAAGGATTAGAGGCTTTCCTACAAATGTATTAAATTTTGACATTTCTCTATGAAAAATAGTAAATTATGTAAAAATTTCGATATTTTTATCGGAAAAAAATTAATTTTGAATGGAATGCACCCAAACTTCCGCTAATAGAATTATTGAAGCTCTGATTTTGTATCCAACTCTAAAAATACTGATAGTATACCAATGCTTAGGATTTCCCACAATAGTATTGAATTTCGACATTTCTCTATGAAAAATAGTAAATTCTGTAAAAATGTTTACGTTTTTATATGAAGAAAATTAATTTTGAAAATAACATTGAAAATTTCTAAAATATTACATTAAACTTTTTATAATAATTATTTTCATAACTGTTTTATTTTTATTTTTTACATAGAAAATGTTTTTATTTTCTAAATTTTGTTTAATTTAGATGAAAAATAAAAAATATTCTTCGATAAAAATTAAAAATTACAATTTTTATTTTTTCTGTATTTTCTGAAAAAAAACTAGATTTTCGAGATTTTTAAAAAAACGAGATTTTGATAAAACGAGATTTTAAAAAACGAGATTTTTAAAAAACCAGATTTTGAGATACGAGCATTCGTAGCGCTCCCCTATCTATGATATGCAGTACTTGAAATTAATATGTATATCTACGATTTGACTATCGACATTGTATCAACTTTGAGCAGTTTTTTTCTTTTATTAAGAAATATATAAGATTCTATATAGGTTTTATTGCCCAAAGTTGGTAACTTATATTTAGTAAAGTTTAAGAAGAATATTAAAATCTTTCTTCAAAATCTTCTCCAAATTTTCTTATCCATCCTATATAATCCTAAATTTTTCTAATAATTCCAAGAATCCTTTCCATATTCTCATCTCATTAATCAAGCTGTAAATTTCTATATTAAATGAGTCCCAATCTATAAAGTTTAGTTTAAAAGAGAATGGTTTTATTTGATTCAAGTGCATCACTATTTGGAAGAATCATACGAGCATTTCCTCCGGCTGACTTTGAAGTTTTCCACCTATCCTCGTAAAAACACAAAAAAAAAACCAATTTAGATTGTATACATTTATAATGTATTTATTTTAGAATCTATTATGTTAATATACTTTTTTCTAAGGATTTTTTTTTTTTTTTTTGTAAATATAGCATTTATGTATACAAGCAATGTCTTATTTTAATTTTTTATATTTAATATATAAATTTTCAAACATTAATTGTAACATTTTCCTTAATATTTACTATATTAAATGTTTTTCCATATTTCTTGAATACTTCATCATATTATCAATAAAAAAAAATACATTATTACAATTCAATATAATACTACTATCATCATTGATATCATATAATATCATACCTTTAGGAATGATATTGATACATCATCAAATGTATATATAATATATGGGATATACCTTACATTCTATATTTATATATATATGTAGTAGATATCATATCATAAGTGTTTTTATCTTTCAATTTTAGATTTTTCATCAAATATAAAAAAAAAAAAAAGTATCTATACGAATAAAAACTACATATTTTGTAACAATGAGTGGATTAAAAAAAAAAAATTATTTTTGTTTTTTTTTTTTTTTTTGTATAGCGTACCTGCGCTAAAGATACGTACACGTGCTGATATCAAAAAAAAAGATATTTTCAAACTGTGTTGAAATATTATAATAGTTATTCTATACTATAAATATAATAGATATATTTTGTACAAATTAAATTTTAAAAATAAGGTGTTCTATAAGTATATTATTGTAATAATTGTTATTACGCTTGATTTATTTTTAACGTACATTTAATTTAATAAAGAGATATAATTTTAACATTTTAATAAAATAGACACACACGAAAAATATATTAATTTATTAAGAAGGGTGATGGATGATATTATAATGTTTTAGTTTATAAAATATAACATGAAATTTTCCCAGTTTTCCACCTTCCACCTTCCAATTTTTTTTTTTTTTTTTTTTGTGAGTTTATAAGTATACTATATGTATACTATATGTATCTAGATGTATATATTTTTATTTTCATTATTTTTATACAAAACAATAATATTTATGAAAAGTTTTTGCTATTTTATTTTTGATTCTTTTATACTCCTATTTAATTGTGAGATTACCTTGCATTTGAGATAATATGTAAAAGGGGTTGATAAAATGATTACAAACTTATCTTAAAAAAAAAAAAAAAAAAATATGTTTGTAATTTATATACCACACATCTATATTATATATATAATATGTATGTATGTTTGTATATTTTGTTTTTTTAAATAATTAAACAGTAACAAATGTACATTAATAATCTCACCTTTATAAAAATAAATATACGTATATAAAAATATTTGTATAAACATGGTATAAATAACCAAAAACAAAAGTTTAAAATAAAAAAAAAATGATAATTTATGAAATGTGAAACCAAAAAAAAAAAAAATTAAAAATCAGATATTTTAAAAACAGGAGACGAGATTTAATTTTTTTTTTTTTTTGTATGAAATGAAAATTAATTAGTAAAATGGATTGTGAAAAAATTTTTTAAACATAAGCTCTGTTTTTTAGTTTGAAATTTTATCATTTTGATTAAAATTTAACAATAAACAAAAATATATATATATAAAATAGTAAATAATAATAGAGGAAAAAATAAATAGTTTTTTTTTTTTTTCTAAGGGAGGTGGGAATCTTCCAAAGACACCAAAAATTTCCCGCTTGGTAGTGTCAGATTCTTACTGACTAAACCCACCTCTCCCTTTAGCCAATATAATGGGATGAAACCTTTACCTGCGAAATTATACGATATACATTATTACGATATAAAAGTACTATATATTTTTTATTTATATGATCTGACCGGGGTTTGAACCCAAGTCAGATCATATAAATTTATAAATAAAATTTTATAAATTATTGAATTTTAGAAACAAAATAAATATATATATGCAATACAACTTGCTTTTTTAAACTTTATTTATTATTAGATCTTCTATAGGTAACTGAAAACTTTACTTTCATTCATAATCTTGACAATCTTTTCTTAAATTTTTTTATTCGTTTTGTGACTTATTGATTTCATTTGAAGATTTGAGTTTTTTAAAAATTTTCATATCTGTTATAATATAACGCAATAATTTTAATTTTATGTTTTTTTTTTTACGCCGCCAAAACTGCTGATTGAACTGCTATAGGAACTTCAACATTTTTTTTTTAAATCCTAATAAAATCTATAAAGTTTTCAATATAGATACATATACGCAAAGTGTTCTACAAATCTCCAGTAGTAAGCTTAGATAACAGGTTGTAGATATGGTATGAAAACAAACAAAAATGTTTCTATAATAGAACAACCTAACTTTCATTGCTATTTTGTCCTGTAGTTATTTCGTAAACCAGTTCAGTGATGAGTGAGTTATTTCTTTTTAAAGAACTCTTTATTCACTTTGATTTTCCTTTCATATATTTGTACTTTGTACATTATAAATACATGTTTCATTAATATATATAAGATTATTATAACGATATTATTTATTTTTTAATTTAAAGTAATTTTTTAATCGGAAATATTTTATAGTTTGCCGATTAAAATATGTAGTTTTAATTAATCAATATATATATATACTTATATTATATGACTTATGAGTAAGTCAACTTCAAATTTCAACTTTGCCAAGGGTAAATTCAAGGGTAGATATATATATAAATTGAGTTTAGTTTAAAAATTTACATTTAATGTATATTACTTTTACCTAGTTATCATCAATCTTACCGTAAAACATTTTTTTATGATATTTTTTAATTTAACATTACAATGTTAACTGATAAAATCCGGATTAAAAATAAAAAAATAAATAAAATAAAGGATGTACCATATACTTTTTTTTTGTTCTCTAATATGTATATCGGAAGATAAATAGTAGCAGCAAAAGTGTATACGTTATTATACCAACGGGTGGTGGTTATTTTCTTTTATTTCCTACAACATGCATATTTTTATATATATGTACATATTTTCAATGTTGAAATAGATACATAAATATATAAATGAAAATTAGTTGCACTTGAATAATTTTTTTAATTTCTCGATTTATTAAAGTTTACTTTTAAAAATATATAAAAGGATATCTGTAAAAATAATGTACTCAAATTTCTTTTTTTTTTTTTGGTTTTATTTTAATTAAAAATCAAAAGGATTGAAAATTAATTTGAATCCTTTTTTATATTATATGCATATAAATGTTATAAAATTTTTAATAAAAATTAGGTTAATTAAACTTAATAAAAAGCTATATATGACTTAATTTTCAATAAATTTTTGCTATATGTACTATATGCATATATATTATGTCTTCTTAACTTTTTGCTTGTAAGTAAATAGTATTAAAAATATTTGTTACTTAGATTATATGGTTTAAAACTAAAAAAGTTTTTTAATTTATAATTTTCTCGAATTAAGATCTACAATTTTTTACTTTTATTCGACAATGCTTTTCAACAACGTAATGGACAAGTTTTGTCTAACAAAAATGAAATGTTGGGTTATCAGCAGGGCCGGATTAAGACCCATAGATGTCATAAGCAATTAAAAACAAAAAAAGTTAACAAATTTTTATATTAACCATCGGGAACGCCCTTCTCGAAATTTAGCGACATAAAATTATTAACAATAAGATTTTTAACACTAATCATCAAAATGCTTTTTGCTAAAACAAAAACATACCACATGTTCCGAAAATTTACATGTATTTATATTTATATGAATACAGGCATTTTCATCAAAAATCTTTAATATGCAAGCATAGCCTAAGAAACTATCGTGTCGGAGTACAAGAATACATGGATTGCTTACAATAGATTAAGCCAATATACGATTGAACAATCTGAGTAAAATTAATTTGTATGGAATTTTTTTTTCACTATCGAAAAAAAAGGTTACACTGTTCGTCATAGCAGAATTTCTGTGGTGCCCCAATTATCCCTAAACCTGTAATGCCCTAAACAAATGCTTAGTTTATTTATAGGTGAATCCAGCACTGTCAGGCATAAATATAAGTATATAAATAATCTGTAAATAATAACTGCAGTAAGTACTTTTACTAAAAATTAATAATTTTCTATTTGTAAGCCCAATATATATAATGGAATGGTTAAATAACTGGCTATTGGTATACACATTTTAATTCTTAATCTAAATCTGCTAATCAATTTATTCATCTGCAAAATAATTGATGAAAACTCAATTTTAAGGTATAAATCTTTGGATAATTTTCTTATTATATAATTTGTAACTAAATTTCATTATTTTTTTAAAGAATTTTTGAAAAAAACTAGAAGAAATAACAAAAAATTTCAATAATAATCGTTTAAACACATTGTTTCTCTTAAAATTTAATTATATAATCACAATAATTTCTATATATAGGGGGTTTCACCGATAATCTGCCATAGAACTAATAAAACAAACGAAGTTATAGTAATTTATATTTCATTAAAATAAAAATAACATATAATTTTTACAAAAGATTCTCGAAATAGCCCCCATTTGTTACGGTGCAATATAAATATTTTTTTCTCAATTCAGAATTCAAATTTATTAGGCTTTTAAATTTGGTACTTAGTTTCATTTTATTTTATAGGGTTCCAATTTTATAGTTATAAAACTAAATTAAATTATTTAGGCGCACCCAAAAAAAAAATGTTTAAGCTCCATATCTCCCAAACGGTTGAGAATAAACCCCACCTCCAAAAGAATTTTTTGTTTTTCTTGAACCTTAGAACAACCCTTAGTTCTATGTCAGGTTATTAGCGAAACACCCTGTATACATATATAATTTTATAACGGACAATTTATCAGATATATATATGTATATAAGGTATATTATTAAGAAAAGTGTTAAAGGTAAATAGGTCAGAATTTTAAATTGCATATAGCAAAGTAAAAGTAAGGATATTTTATAAGAAGTTCAATAAAATGAATATAGGAAAAAGATTGTAATTTTTTTTAAAAGTTTACAGTTCTTAATTAACCACTTGTTGCCAAATTAACTTTATAAAGTTAATAAGTTAAAGGAGAATAATTTTTCTCAGTTATACACCATCTAACATAAAGTTTTTTTTTTAAATAATTAAGAACAAAACTATTTAAAACTATATATACATTATTTTTAATAAAATCATTAGCAAATTTAATTTATTCAATTGAAAAATATTCACATTCATTTCATTAATGTCTTTTTTTTTTAAATTCATTTTATAGGTTTCTTTTCAATTTCTTTTAATTTTTCGATTTTAAGCATATTTTTTAAAAAAAATTTGAAAAATTTGCTTATCCATTTCACTCTGTCCGTTAGTTTACAAAACTTCTACACCGTTTAAGATACAGCAATGAAAATTATGAAAATTAAACTATGCATAGATTTTTTTAAAATTTAATGTTGTATAGAACAACTGTCTCACCTGTTACAGGGTTCCAGTGCGTCAAATTTTGAAAACTGTATATAATATATTAGGTTCTTTTCAATATTTTCTTAATTGCAAAACATTCAATGACAGGCATTTTTTTACCTTTATTTTTTTACTTTTAGTATTTATATTTACCGTTATGTGAAGACAATTTTTGCTTTAAGTTAGGAACTTTTAAATTTTAAGAGAAGAAAAATCTTTAGCATAAAATTAATGTCAGAAATTTGTACAAGTTATAGTATTCTAAATTTTTTATATTGTCTTTTGGAATATTTCCACCTTTAAATACCTTTAGTTTTCATTCTGCCTTGTTATTTTTGTTGTTTAATTTTTCCTTTCAAATAATATTTTATTATTCCAAACAAATAGATTTCAATCAACAAACTATAATAACTCCTTTGATTTCTTCTTATAAAAACAGGAATTGTGATGTCATTGACAAAAATTAAAGCTTGTTGCATATTGCCTATGGAAACCATATTATATCTATTATAAATTATTATAATCTAATAAAAAAATCATGATTATAGAAATAATAATAAAACAAAAACAAAAAAAAAAATTAAAATAAAAATATTTTTCTTTTGCTTATTTATATAAATTAAAAAAAAATTGGCTTTAAACCTCATGTCATAAGTTAAATTTATTACTATTAACATTTTCATCGTACATATTCATATTTGGTATGAATGAAAGACTATTACTATATTAAATATATATAATGAAAGACTAGACTCGTTTCTTTTCCTTCCTATACTTTTTTTAATTTTGGATTAATGGTGTATACAGTTTCCGCTAAAATAATTATAAGAACTTTTTTGGTTGATATACTTTTTGTCCTAATTTTATAAATTTGCATCAATTCGTATCAATTTATGCAAAAATATTTTTTTTAACTTTTTGAATTTCTTATATATATATGTAAAATGTTATATATGAAAAAAGTTTGTATTCTTAGTTCTAGATTAGAGCAATAAAGGGTCAAAAATTTAAAATTTCTTATTTTAACAACATAGGTAACATTATAGTTTACAGGTGTTTTCGTACTGACTAATTGAACTGCGTAAAATTGAATATTTTCCGAATAATTTTAAATCCTGCAGTGTTACAAATAGAATAACTAGAAAAAATAGTATTCTCAAACTTATGTCCGTAATTCTACATATTTATCAATATTTTTATACTTTATTTCGTTATGTCAAACACAAAAAAAAAAAAATATTAACGATCATTTTACGATTACATTTGAATTATTTTAGTTCTCACTGTAATAGGTATACATATATATATTTAATTTTAAGGGGTTTGATTTGTTTAATAATATATTTTACCTATAGATTATATTACAAATTATGTACAATATATAAACTTCTTGTTTATATAAACATTGTGTTCAAAATAAATAAAACAAATACAAATAAAAAAAAAAAGATAAAATTACTAATCAACAAGAATCCTTATAAGCAATTCCATGTACATATACATATCTATATAATTATATTCTTTTAATTTACTTCATTTTTTTTTTTTGCAAACAAATAAAAACAAAGAATAATACGAAATTAAGCAGTATGTACACCCAAGAGTTTTTATTGACCCACATTTCCCAATTTTTATTGTCTACTTTTTAAGGAAATGTCGAAGTCGATGCATAGCCGTTCAAATACCGTTCAAACAAAATTCAGAAAAAATGTAGTAAAATCCAAAAATGCCATACCAGACTCCCGATAAGTAAAATATTAAAACTTTCACTTTGTTGCCTAGGTATTATACCCATATAGTAGAGTTTCTTATATACATATATAAGCAATAATTTACACAAAATACATAAATTTATGTATAAAATAATTTCCTGATAAAATCTATACCATGGTTAAAAATTAATATTTTATTCTTTCATCGCAAACGGTGTAGAAATTTAAAAAAAAAAACAAACGGACATACAACAGAATTAAATTAATAAGCACTTTTTTCAAAAAATTTTTATACTAAAGATAAAATTACAGAAAATAAATTGAATAATAAAAAATATAATATTATATAAATAAAAACTTTGTTTTGTGTTGAAAATTTTGCGGTTTTAATAATTTTGTTTGCGCTTTGAATCCTTTAAATCTTTTTTTATATTCTCTTTTATTATTGCATGTATATATATTGTATGTATATAATATAGCTGAATAAAAAGTTTTAATTTTATAAATCTGATTAAAATGGTCAATTCAATGGAATAAACATTAAAAAAAAAAATTAAAATCTTGATAAAGATTTCATGATAAAAAAAATTTTCTTCTGTTCTAAAAGAATTTACATCAAAACTGGGAAAATGGTCAGTTGGTGCAAAATAAACAAAAAGAAAATTTTTTCTTTTAAATATTGAACTTTTGTACGAATTCTTTATTGGCAATGAAAAATTAACAAATTTCTTTTTTTTTTTGTTTAAAAAAATTTTGTTTAATAAAAAAAAAAATAGTACCTACTTAGTCTAATTTAATTTTTTTCGGATTGCATCAAATAGAATTAAAAAGCAGCAAAATGTTACCATTATATTATTAACAATTAAAAATTAGATTATATAAAACGGAAACTGTTTTCAAATTCCTGTACAATATAGAAAATTAAAACAGAATTTATGATATAATATTTGTCTACGATACTATAAGAGATATGATAAGATAACGATAAATATAAGAGCCTTGAGCAATGAGCATAAATAAATATTTTAATAAATATAATAACTACTTCTTGCTCAGGATTAATCTATTGAATCTATTTAGATATTTGCGTCCGTACGCCCGTTCGCATGATAATTGAAAAAATAATAGAAGTAGATTTCTGAAATTTTTACCATTTCATGTTTATATAAATGCCAGTTTTGTTATTGCAATTGAATAAATTCAATTGCCGGTTCGAGTAGCTGTCATACAAAATCTTTCCTTTTATATGAAAATACTTATAGTGTTTAATAAGGATTTGTCAAAAAAAAGTAAGTTTTTCGATTTATTTTTTATTTCGGCCTCGCAAATTTTATTTTGAAAACAAAAGAAAACGAAATGATGTTTTATATAAGGATATTTTATAATATCAGTATTTTAAAAAGAAGATATGTAGCAACTTTATATGAAAACTTGTATAAAAATTTCGAGCGACGTTTTCTTCAGAAGTGTTAAAAGAAATTGTTTTTGATTTTCTCGAACTTGCTTGTCATCCTTTTATTGTGATCCATAGCTATTTAATCTTTTGAAAATAGACTTTATTTAGTGTTTATAACTGTTTATTATATTAAACATTATTATAATGTTTTTTTGTTTTGCTAAGAGAGGTAGGTATTTATTTCAAAGACACCAAGAATAGATCCTTAGTAATACAAGATTATCATTGACTAACTCCATCTCTCGCTTTAACGAATTTAATGGGGTTAAAACCCATAACTATTAAAGTAGTATATTGACTAGGCATTTTGGATAGGATAACCATCCGGGAACATTGAATTGGGGAGTGGGATTGTAAGAGTACAATAAATTAGTCTTTTATTATTACTCTTTTGTTTTCCTGCATGAGAAAATAATTGAAGGTAATAGGCAACTCTACTGCCACAGTAGAAACTATTATTATTAGTATTAATTATTATTATTACTACTAACTATATAGAGTGGAGACCGCATTGCATTACAACATGCAGTAGTATATTGCACCTTCTTGCTATGACAATTGTATTTTTAAATAGCTGGTTAAATTTGTAGCTGCGCAATACAGTTTAAACAGTTAACAACTATGACACAGATTCAATTTATGCAAATATTTCAATATTTATTTAAGAAGATTTCTTAAGATCTCCATATAACAAAGAAATAGGAACTACAAAGATTAAATATACGGTGGAATTTTCATTATGTGACATTATATATACAGGGTGTCCGGGACTCAAGTACGCGCACTGCACTCAGTGATTGGGGGCCTTAAAACAAAAAAAAAATTGTACTGGAGGGGGGTCTATTGTGGACCCTTTTCGAGATATGAGGGATTAAAGATTTTTTAGAGACTTTTCATAAAAAAATCTATAACTTTTGAATGGCTTACTGTAGAGAGATAAAAAAAAATACATTTTGTAGAGTAAATTGTCAGCTGTAATTGTTGTATACTGATGATCCACATATACCCAACAGTTACAAAGTTATGAAGGTTCAAAATGATTTAAAATGAAAAAATTATGTTTCAAACTCAATTTTCTTTTGAAGCACCCTGTATTTGGGGTACTTTTTATGGCATATTTGGAAACAGCTTTTCAAGCCCTATAATTAGTACCTAGTAACTTCTTTTCTATCTCCAACCGTTTTTGAGATATAAAGAATAGAAAAGTGTGATATAACGCAGAAAATGTGTTAACACTCCTTTGGAAATAACACTCTTTTCTATTGTGATTGAAAATAACACAGCGATTGAAAATAACACACTTTTATATTCTTTAAATTATTTCAACCTCTTTTATCATTTTATCCAACAGGTAAATTTAGACTTTAAAATTTTTTAAACTCCTCCGGAACAATTTTAAAGATTATTATAATTTTTGACAAATATTTTTTATCTTTTCATTGCATTCAGCTTTAGAAATAAACCCCCCTCCAGTACAATTTTTTGTTTGTTATGAACTTCTCTATCACCTCCGTTCTTCGTGACCTTTGAGTTCCGGGCATCCTGTGTATTATACATACATAAAACCTATATACCTATATACAAAACTAATTTCTTTAAATTAGATAAATATATCTGTTTTTTTTTATTTATTTAAAAATATTTTAATTAATATAAATTTCTGAGACTCTTAGATCGCCACTTATAATTGGAGGCTAAAATCAAATATTTTTATAAAATAAAAATTAAATTAGAGACGTTTTATTTAAAAAAAAAATAGAGTATTAAGATGAACATTTTTTTAGAGTATTTTGTAGATACCATGTAATTAGTTCCTACACCTACATTTTAAGTCTAATGAGTAATAACATTCTTTCTCGTTAAGTAAAAATAGATGTATACTTAAAAGAATCACTTTCCATTTTCGATTTCCTGAAAAATTCTTAAATTGCCTGCCATGTCTAAAACCAATAATTTCAGATTTCGGACTACAAAATTATAATTGAATATTTCCAACAAATCCAAAATTTATCATAAATATATACTCAAATATACATACAATATAATATATAGATACATACTTACTATAAGGAATATTTAAAATGTTAACTAAAAACTAACTTACAATCTGGACGTAAAATTTTTCAATGACAACAATAGGGCCCTTCACGTAAGTTTTGGTATCATCGTATTTGGTATCTTCGTAAATTACGAAAGGCAATTTTGCGTAAAGACTAGTCTTTAAAATTTTTCCTACCTATTTTAGTATTTACGTATTATTGACAATTGACATATGTTAAATGTTCATATATCTGTTACTTTTATTAAGTAAAGTAAATTATATAAATAAAACTTTACACAGGCTTTATTTTATTTAAGATCATTTTAAAGATAATTAAATATGAATATGATAATTAAATAAGAAAAATACAATGAATAAATGCATATGTCATAATAATACGCAAATACGACTATACCAAAGAAAATAAACAAGCCCATAGGCTATCGCTACCAATTTTTTTTTTGTTATTTTCGTGTCATCTTAATCTTATATATGATTTCGTACTATATATGAATGGTTCATTTATTTTAAATTCATTAAAAATGTAGCAAACTTGAAGTTTTAGGTGGCATACAAAACGTTTGCTACACTTCAAACTAATTAAACAAACGAAAAAAAATACTGTGATAACAAATAAAACGACAAGAAAACTTACGTGACGGGTCCTGTTATATTATTCTATGTTTTTCAATCATTTTCTATATACGATTTACCTAAACGTATATATACGAAAAAGTGGAATATGTATAATATACTTCTATATTAAGGTATTGATTATGACATTTATACAACTGGGTAATTACATATACATACAGATATAAATATACATATATATATTACTATAATTTGTCGCAATAAATTTGATATTTAACTGGAAAATAAAATTGTTTGAAGGATATTTCAAAAATGTAAAAAACAACTTTCT
This sequence comes from Poecilobothrus nobilitatus, assembly GCA_947095535.1. Taxonomy (NCBI): domain Eukaryota; kingdom Metazoa; phylum Arthropoda; class Insecta; order Diptera; family Dolichopodidae; genus Poecilobothrus; species Poecilobothrus nobilitatus. The sequence continues at coordinate 318,018,051 of OX352772.1, read as the reverse complement.
AAACTCGCCAAAACAACCACAATGATATCATCAAAATTGAAATTTAATTGTTTATTGTATTTATTGAAATGGTATTATGCATTTCGAATTCAATGAAAATGAATAGAATAGCAATCTTAAATATTGAGAATAACAAAAACTGCTATTGAAATATTAAAAATTATTTACAATAATTCAAAAACAAAAAACAAAAAAAAAAATTGTTTTATATTTCATCTCATCTCTTGTCCTGTACATTTTTTCAAAAAACTAACAAATAACAGTTGTTTTAGTGTTTTCTTTTCAACATATTCAAAATATTTTCATTAATATACATACATATTTTGATATAAAATAATTTTCGTAAATATTAAATTATATTTTATTTATTTTAATTTATTTTTTAAAAAAAAATAATAAAAAACAAAAAGGAAATTTAGCATCCCATCTGAAATTTCATAATTCGTTATTGTTTTACATATTATTATTTTACATGTTTTACATGATTTGATATAATTTTACTGCGCGTACCCCATGATGTACCATTTTTATTATTTGTCGGTATATCAGAAAAACGAAAAAAAAATGAAATTGGTACTTAAATAGAGGCTATATTGTGTGTATATGTAATATTTCAAGAGAAAAAAAAAATGGGAGGTACTTTTTAATACAGTAGACAATAATCATTGGTTAAATTTCACCCCATTTTAATTTTTTTTTCGTTTTTATTTATTCTTCTTTTCAGATTTTCTATTTTTGTAATATACTCGCCCTCTCTCTCTCTCTCTATCTCGTGCCTTCTTTCTCTTTCTATCTTTTTATCTTGTTCTTTCGTTCTTTCTTTATTATTTTCTTTTCAAAATTTCTTTAGATGATTTTTTACATACATGCATGTAAATTTAAATATTATTAAATTCTTTTTTTTATTTTTCGTACCTAGGTATACCTATATAATGTTATATATATATAAAGGTACATCTATACATATATTTTATCGTATCTTTTAAATTATTGCTTCCACTTATAGGTTATATGTTATATGTATATCGTATCTAGGTATAATATGTTTATGGCTGTACTTAATTGAGATTTAAAATATACATACATACCTATATCTTAAAAAGTTAGTAGCTATCAATGTATATACTTATTTTCAATTTTTTTTTTTTAAATTTTATTCGTCAGATACATAGAATATAATATTATTATATAGGTATATTATGTTTGAATGAAGATAATACATATTATTATGTTTATATATATGCAATGAAGATTGATAATATTTCCTGAATTGTATTTTAAGATGTATGTGTATATGTTTATTGTGAGATTTGATTTTTTCTTCTTATTAAAGTATAATAAAAAAAAGGTAGGTGGATCATTTTCACCTGATGTTATGAAAAACATTAAAAAAAAAATAGAAAGAGAAATTGTTAGATACACTTTATATATAAGTACAACTATTATTTAATATATGTATAAGTTTAAAAATTGGATATTTTATTGTATATGTATATACATATAAATTACGTGTATTCTATAAATTTGAGAGCGATAGATAAATATGCCTTGTAAACATTCTTTGTTTACCTTTTATTGTTATTTTTTTTTTTTGTCTTTTGAATTTAAGAAATGAAAATACATTTTTGATTTACGAGCTCCCATTTTTTTTTTATAACTTTTCCATGTGAAGGATAATATAATTGTATAATTTGTTGATTCTGTATATATATATATATGTACCTATGTAGGTAGTAATCCCATGCAACATTTTTATAAATGGTTTCACAACTGTATACTTATAGAATGAATTTATCTTATATATACGTGCTACATTGTTTTGTTATTCAGTTTCCATACAAAATCATTCTGTAGGAACTGTATTTCGTTTTAATGAAAATAAATGAAAATAATATCGGTTAAACTTTAAATGAAAATAATATCGGTTCTAATAAACTTAATAAAAAATTCATTCATTTGCTATAACAGAAATGTATAGTCTAACTTCGGACAGTTTGTTGTAACAAGAAACATGAATACATTGCACTTAAAATCATAATTCAAATATACATACCTATTTAAAGTCTTAACTTTTCAAATATATTTTGTAGTTTAACTGATGTGCTTATAAGATACGCTTAAACATTTGAAATTACTATAGGCTTCTTGATAAATTAATTATGCATTAAAAAAATTAAAATAAAATTAATTATAAGAAATTTATAGTAAAATATTTGGGATATTATCTATTTAGTATATAAAATAAAATTAGTCAAATAAATTTAATTATAAAGCTAAATGCGTCCATGGATATAACAATTTCTTAAATTTTGTTTGGAGGGACGGATATTGAGTAACATCAAATGAATAAGTATGTTACTGTAATAATACCGCAGATCTCCTCAACAACCATTCTGTTGAACTTAGTTCTTTTTGTTTACAACAAACACCTGGATTTTGTTATAATTACTTAAATAGCGAGTTACATCACAATGTGTAAGTTTGTTCATACAATATTATTCTAGATTTTCCTAAGCAACCAAATACTCACAAGTACTAGATTAACAAATTAGTTAGATTTTAAAAATCACTACAATTTCATAATAAATAATAAATAAATAAAGTCAACTCAACTTGGGATTGGGATCATGGCGTTGGTCAAAAGAATATTCTGATCCCTATACATCACGAAATAATTTTTCATTATACTTATGTAATATCTATCCTTGAATTTTCAAGTCAAGTATATGTTCTTCATATCTTGATATATAGTAGACATTTCACTTGTAGAGACATTACACTGCTTAGGTTGATCCGATACGCCTGTCTCCTAATATGCTAAACTTTCTTTAATAAATTCGAAATCCATTTCGCCGTCTTTTTAACGTGTGATAGGCTATGGCGAATTCGAGCTAATTTCTTGTCCCGTATATTGACCGTACGTTTCTATTCTTCTACTGGTTATATAGTTCATTTGCTATATTTCATTATTTCAATAAGTTTTTCTAACAACCTCATCCCAAAGAATTATTTCTCTCAGTATAGGTTCAATTTGGTATATTCTCTCAGTGTATAGATTCAATTAGATGCAAATAACGTCTATAAATGATAACTATTCAGTTAATGGTGATAGTCTACTAAATATGGAATATACGATGCTTGGATTAAACAAAATGTCTCATACAATAGTAGGTACCTACCTATTAAAAAAGTAATTCTATATAAAAATTTATTATAAAAAAATTCCATTGCTTAAATCTTACATGGGGAACAAATTTGAATTGTTAAAAATTTTCATATTTTATTTATTATTAAAGAACATATACCTATACATATTTTTATTTTCATCCTATTCTGTTCTATTTTTTTTTTTTTTTACATTCATAACAAAAATAATATGAAAATATGGCGATTCTTTTTATTTTCTTGTTATTTTTTTGTCTTATTCGTTTAAAGATAAAAACAAAAAAAAAATCTGAAACACATATACCTCCAAAAAAAAAAAAACAACAAATCAAAAACAATCTCAATTATCCCATAACATTTTAACATATCCGAAAAAGAAAAAGAAAAAAATTTTTTTTAAATGGAAAAAAATTATTAAACCGTGATTATTTTTCTGCTACAACAAAAAAAAAAAACAAGTATTTTTTTCATTTTTTTCAATAAAACATAAAAAAAACATCCTTACTTTTGCATGTGTATATATATGAATTTTTAATAAAGTATCTACATACAAACGTATAATGGATATGATAAATAAATTTAAAAGAATAAAACAACATATTATTATTTAAGTATTTGTTGTATACTATATACATAATAATATGTTTACATAGTACACACATAATATAAATTATAATATGTTGTGAGTTAAGGGGGACTAATAGAGAATAGTAGAGTTCGAAATTTTTTTTTTTCATTTTCTTTTTTTTATTGTTTTTTTTTTTTTTTATCTTTATTCCATCAATAAAACAACATCAAATAAACGTAATTCAGTCAGCAGCATCCGCAGAATCTTTTTTTATCCTAGCTAAAGTTTATTATTATTTGAAGCATATTGCTAGGATAATTTTGATTCTGAAATTCAGTTGTAATTTTACCGTCTTCGCGTATTCTCGTTGCTAAGTTATTAAAGATAAAATATAAATAAAAAAAAAAAAAGAATAAAATACAAAATTATAATTGTATTTTTATATATGTATACATAGATACACATATAATAAGAATATATACATATTATATTTAAAAAAAAAAAAACAAAATAATGTATTTTTAAGTTTAAAATTTCAAATTGTGTTACTTTTTTATCAATAATGATTTTTGATTAGTTTTTTTTTTTTTTTCTTTGGTTTTTTTGTTTTTTTGACATGCAAAATAAAAAGCGTCATAACATAATTTACAGATATAAATATATAATTTTATGTATTTAAATATTTAAATACTTTATAAATAATTTTTTTAAATTAAATATATAGCATATTATTATGGATTTAAAAGTATATAAATAAAATTATAACCCTTAAAAGTGTTAACATATGTGCAATATTATGTTTTATTTTTAATAAATTTGACCTTTAAACTTAAATGATTACGGGAAAATTATTATTACGGGTTTATTTTTTTTTCAGAAAATATTCTTATAAATATAATATTGTGATTTGTGATGATTATTGTGTTATACTTATAATATTGTAATTTGTGATGATTTTATTATTTTGCATACTTATAGGGAATAATAAATATTTAAGAATATTTATGAATATTAAGAAATTAACAGTTTTTTTTATAATAATTTTTATATAATTATTATATTAATTTTTAATATAATAATTTTACAAATTTTCTTGTTTACGTTTAGTTATGTACTATTTTATATTATAATATTATATTATAAAATAATATATATTTATATATATGCATGTATGTATATTGTAATATAAATATTTTCAATTATTACAATATATATACGTATTTTTATGTACCTAATTAAAATATATTTACTTTAAACACTTGTAATTTTTATTTTTTTCTACTATATATACAGTTCTATATATCTACTGTGGAATTAAAAAGTGTCCTTTCACTTTTTAAACAAAAATGTTCTTACTATATATACATATATAGGTATTTGTTTTCATTTCATTTTTGGTACAATCATCCAGTACCTATTACGGAAATAATGAAGTATAAATTCAACAATTTAAAAAGAATATTTTATATACATTATATAATATGTATAATACATATTATATACATTTTCTATATTATATTAATATATTTATTTATAATATATTATTGCATATATATTTTTTTTATACAAATTAAATAATTTGAATGTATGTATATTATTAAGTTGCGGACAAAGTCCGATGTATATACATATACAGTAATTATTTTTATTTTTGGAAAAATTACCGTTATATAAGCTTAGACTAGGTATCAAAAGATTTTTGTTCATCATTGTGAGAAATTCTGATAAAATTTTTTTTTTTGAAATAACGATTTTGTCAACGGAAAAAGTAAAAAAGCTAAAAATTAAAATTTTTAGTTAACAAAAAAAAAAGTAATAAAAAAGTTTATTTGTTAAAACAGCATAAATAAATAATTAAACTACCTATAAAACTTTGATTTGATTGTATATTATATATTGTTAAGTTTTTAGACCCATAAAAAAATTCACTAATTTCTATAGAATCAAAAGGGAATTTTAATTTAAATAGAGAGTATATAGAACAAGATGTTTTTAACTCACACTTTTTATACATATATAATTTACATAACATATATTTTTATATATACCATTACAGAAATCATAACATCACATATTTAATATTCGAATTTGTATTTATTAATTTTAGTACAATTCACAATAAAATAAAAAAAAATTAAGCTATACATAATAGACAAACAAATTTTTAAATCATTTAGTAAATTTATTTTTTGTATAATAACTGAAATAGTTTCGTGGCCCACAGTTTTTTTTTTTTTTTTATATAAAATAAAATTAAGGAAAACTTGTTGTGTTCGAAAGTGTAAAAAAATAAAAATTACTAATTAAAAATTAATTATTAATTAAAAAAAAATAATTATTACCTATTATAACAAACATTTAAATTTTTAATAAAAAAAAAAATAAAATTAAACATTAACAAAAGATACCATATACTTATAAAGAAAAAAAATTATTTCAGAAGAAAATTTAAAACAAAAAAGGCAAACAAATTTTCGAAAAGTGAAATTTTGTTCAAATGTATAATGAAAAAAAAGTGAAATTTTGTTAAAAAAAAAAACTCTACTTTTATTAGAAATTTCAAAGAATACATAGTTATTAATCGTTTAATTTAAATAAACATTTTTTTTTTTTATCTCTTATTTAATACTTATAAAAATACTTAGAACAAATTTTTGGATATGTATCGAAGACAAAATAATTTATCCTATTGTAATGGTAATTACATTTTTTTTATTATTTTTTATTAAATTATCAAAAAAATCTATATACATATATATAAATATATATATATATATTTTTTTTATTATTTTTATTATCAATTTACAAATTACAAATTAAACTTATATATTATATAAATATTATCAATAAATGTAAAACTTAAGAAGAGTTATGTTATAAGAGTACTTATATTATAGTATAATAAATAAAAGAAATAGCTATGCCATCAGTTCTAATTGTAATTAACAACTTACTATTTAATTACCGAAGTATATATTATATTATATGTATTACTATAATATTATAGTACAAATGATTATATTTGAAATATATTGGTCTAAAAGAGTTTCAGGATTTAAATTTGTTTTGTTCTACTTTCCACTCGTATATAAGGATCATACATTAGCGCATTCATTAAATCTTTTATAATTCATACTTTTCTAAGCTTCAGTTCCATTAGTTTTACTAAGTCGTTGATTAATCGGCTGTAACTATATTGTACAAAACTATATGATTCGCAAATATTCTTTATTTCTATACCCTATTTACGCTATTTATTTTATATAGAAAAATTATTTTATTTTTATTTAATTATATATATTACAATATGATATTAATTATATGATAATTATATTTATATTTTTATTTAATTATATTATATACATAAGGTATGTATATATACTAATTATACATATTAAAAGAAAAATCTATAAGATTTTTCGAATGATAAGTTGGTGTCTTAACCAAAATGACTGTGTTTTATAAACTTTATATCTAATAATAATTGTCTAAAGTTTTTGCTTGAATGTTTGAAAAAATGACAAATTGTCTAAACCAAGTGCATATATTATATTATATAGTATTATTTTTCTTTTTTAACATCGATCGGTAAAAAGTTAATAAATTTTTTACTAAACATTTTTTCTAAAATTTATTTAAAATAATCAGCAAAAGATGTTAAACAATAAAATGAAATCAATGAAATGAATCTTAATAAAAAAAATTTAAAACTGCAAATAAACTTCATATATATATTATATATACATAGTTAAAATTTAAACTAATATTAATATTAAAAATTCTTTTTTTGTTTATTTATTCTTATTATGTACTTACTGTAGTACTTATACAATTGTAATGTATTTAATAAAATAAATTCAAATTACAGGCCAGTTCTAAAATTAAAAACTTATATCATGAGTTTAATTCAAAACTATATTTTCAACGTTTCAAGTGTTGATTTTAAGACAAAGGTTATATAAGACGAACAGTTTTTAACCTATCAGAAATAATTACACTATGCCGCGGCTAAGAAGTTTTTCCACTTTTTAGACAGTCACTCTTCTTAATAAATGATAAAACACTTCTAGGTAGGTATATGAGTTCTGTTTTGGTATAAATGCTACATGCATATATAGGTACAAAATCTTTGTTTTTTATATTTTTAAACCATTTTTTTGCAATTGCAATTCTTAACAGCAAAATCAATTTGAATTTTCTTCTGGTTGCTTTGGATCTATTATATTTCACCGTTTTTTATTATTTTTAAAAATATAAAACAAATCTAAACTTTTTAGACTTAAATTAAAATCGATAAGTCTTGTTATATAGATACATCCAATCCGTTGTCTAAAATCTATTATCTTTATATATATAAAGCGAAGGTAAAGTATTGAATTTTTTAATTTATTAAAAATCTTACATAAGAGATATACATAGGTAGTCACATCTGCTTGAATTTACATTAAAATAGTTTATATTTTATTACCTTTAGTTCTTATACTGAATATTTTTTTTATCTTAAAATATTTAGTTCAAAACAAATAACATATATATGAATTTATTTAAGTCTTTTCTTTACTTAAATATTAAAAGTTTTTTATAATTTTCTCGACAGAATATGTAAACAACAAAAATGGCAATTGTCTTCACTTGAATATACATACATATTATGTATATTGGGATTAATTTATTTTTAAAATGTAAATTATATAATTTATTTCTTGTTTTGTCAACAAATTAAGCGTAAAGTTGAATATGTTTCTTAGGAATCATAATCATATCTTGAATTCGGTTAAGCTTACAATATATGTATACATAAATGTCGAGGAATAAAATTATGTTTCATTCAAATAAACAAAACAAAATGAATGCATTAAGGTTTGGTTTTAATTATGTTTCATTCAAATAAACAAAACAAAATGAATGCATTAAGGTTTGGTTTAAGTTTTACAAATATAATAATTTTCATTCATCTATTGTATAGTTTTTGCATAGCGTTTCTTTAATTTCATAATTGCAAAAAACTATAAAATAATATATAAAATGTGCCTTAACAATTGGATTAAATATTTGAGTTGCAATAGCACAGAGACTATTGTGCTAATCAATTCTTAATCCTATGTAAAATATACTAAGATTTTTTGTGTGTTTTCTTGCAGATATATATAATCTATATGAGTTTTATAATTTAAATTCTTGTCAATAATAAGCCCCAGGAATTTTTTTATTGTTGCTGAAGGCTGAGCTAATGCGTCAGTAATTACTAAACTCTAGATTCATAGTGCACATTTAAACGTATAGCTTAAGATAATCTAAAAAGATTTGGTATTAAATTTCTTTATAGATTTTTGCCATAATGATTTTGTTCTGATTTAACAAGTTTAAAAAGCTTCTTAGATTTATTTTACAGAGTTCATATCTAAATCTTGAAAAAATAAAGTATATTATTATATTTTAACCTTTTTCTTGACAGACTGGGGCAGGTGTATAAAAAGTGCTGCATGATTTTTATAGCATCAATTACTCTGCAAAATCTACAGTTAAGATCCACTTACATATATATACCTAATCTTTTATCATGTCTATCAATCAGACAACAACCCGTAATAGCACTAACCAATTGTCTTATTTTAGGTCTCGAGAGAGAGCTAAAGTATATATATTTAAATTTTTTAAACTCAAATCCGATAAAAATGTTTCAAGTTTATTCTGCAGGTTGTACGTACTTGTAAACCACCACTCTTTGGCCAACTAAAATAATTTATTTTTATACCCTGGGGTTCTCCTATATTGATATACAACTACTGGTGTAAACATACTGTTATTTACTTTTGTCCTTTGTTTTATGTATTATAAGGTTAAATTAAAACCAATCATTTTGCAATGTGCACCTTTAAAAATGCTTTTTATGTATTTTATATATTTTCCATGTTAATTTAATAATAAGGATCACATGTTTTTTTTTTTTGAAATGAGGTCCTATAATATTTAATCATTAAAAGTTTTTTAATATCAATTTTTTTAAAAGGCTTTTCTAATTAAAATATTACTTTTAAACTCATTGTTATCTTATAAATTTTATATCGACTATGAGATTATCGATTATCCCAATGTATATCAGTACATATATACATAATATATAGTTACAATATTATTTCTAAGTCTATAAGTGATTTTCCTTCTTAAAAACTATCTCTATATTTTGTATAAGTACATACATATGTAAAAAAAATATATGAAAAATATATAATATATATACATACATACATAATAATATATTACTTATATTAGAAAATTCTTAAACAATAAAATTTCTTCTAATTATCTTTTTTTTTACATAAATATTTATTGTAAAAGTTCCGTAACCTTTGACGTTTTGAAATTGTCAAAAATATCCAACATTAAAAATATCTGCAATTGTGTTATATTAAAACTATTTGAATATTTTGCTTTATCGAATTTTGGGAGACTGTAGGTGCATAAGGCCAACAGATAAGACTATTTAAGACGATATTCTACAAAAATAATTCTTTAATGAAATGTATACATATGACATGTATGTATATAAGGGTTAAAAGTGCATTGGATTATTTCAAATACATTAGCTCTCTATGTACAATATTATTAGCTATGTATGTCACTTTTTAACTTTTCTACTGTAAGGTGTTTAAATTTCTCTAACTCTTTACCCTGCCTGTACCAAGAATTTTCTCTCAACTCTACCATATTTTGTTTCTTACTTAGGTAAAGCTATACGCTTAAAAAATTTACTTTTTAATAGCAAAGCTATTAAAATGTTAACTGACAAAATTTTGTTTTTATTTTTTCTGCTTTTTTTTTGTGCCAGTTTTTTGTATCATAAAATATAAATTTCAAATATTATTACCCATATCATGTTGAATATGGGACTTTTAGCTCTATTTTGACACAATAAGCTATTTATGATGGTTAATTAACTTTTTCTGGCCAAACAAAATTAAAAACTCGGTGGCTCGAAGCCCAATTCCATAAAAATTTTTGCTTTTTGGTATATCATAAGTTTAACATGATTGAATATAAAATTACCATTATTTTTCCTATAAAAATTTATTTTAATCATAGCTAAAGCTTATTCATATATTGTTGGAAAAAGTAAAAACTGTGAAATGTAATTCGTTATTATTAAACCGATTATAGGCTTTACTTGACTGTTGCAAAATTGAGACAAAATCAAATTACAAATATTACAGAGATTCTTTCTAATATTATAAAAAAAAAATAGGTATATACTACCAACATATATATTTCCGAAATTTTTCTTTTAAGATTTACTTCAATTGATTTTTTTTGGTTTTTTAATTTTCCAGTTTCTACACAAGATAATGTTGGTGGATCAGAATATCAAGTTCAATATGTAAATCAAGAATTATACCAAAATAATTCCCAGAATCAGTCACAAATGTAGGTAGCAATTAATTTAAAAAAGAAATAAATAAAAAGTTAATTTTTTTTTTTTCAATAATTGTTAATAGATCTTATCCATTCTGTGCTGTTGGTGATTACCAGTCTAGTAATCAATCATATTATGCAACAACTGGGAATTATACGTCCGCAACTAATACCTCGTCATCTCATACATCAATGCCTTATATCGTTCCTGTGGATGAAAGCATATTATTAGCTTCTGCTAGTCGTGATTCACCACATAATATAACAGTTAGTATAACAAATTAAATAAGTCAACAAAAAATATTTAATATAAAACTTACTTATATATTTCAATCATAGATATTATATTAATTATTCATGTTTTTTTTTATGTTAAATAGGAAGTTTATATACAAGAAAATCATAACGCTCCTCAAACACCGACTTCAACCACGGCCAGTATGTCTGAAACTGATAATAGTCAAGGTTTAAATCATGCATCAAGAATTGCTCCTCAAACGGTAAAATTCTTAAAATTATTATGTTATTATTCTTCTATATTATTTAGTTTAAAAAAAAAAATATTTATTATTTTAAATCAGACAACATGGCTAATGGAAAACTATGAAACAGCTGAAGGTGTTAGTTTACCAAGATCAACTCTTTATAATCACTATAAACAACATTGTGATGAAAATAAATTGGATGCAGTAAATGCAGCTAGTTTTGGTAAATTAATTCGTTCTGTTTTTACTGGATTACGTACACGACGTTTAGGTACAAGAGGTAATTCAAAATATCATTATTATGGTATTCGTGTTAAACCAGGTTCAGCATTAACTCAAACAATAGAAGAAAAGCCAAATAATAATTATGATGGACATTCAAATAATGTTAATACGAATAAAGGAATTAAAAAAAGTGCTAGTATGAAACCTGATACATATGAAGCTTGTTCACAGGTATAATTATATTGATAGAATTATTTGATATTTTATAATAAACAATATAATTGAATTATTATGCTGAAGTTCTTTATACTCAAAGAAACTGAACAGTCAGAATCAATTAATACAAAAAAACTGGCTTTATATACATTTTTTTACACTCTTAAATCCAGTTTTCTAATATATTATGTACAATACGTTGTTTAAAAATGTAATCAAATATAATATTAAACACAAAAATAGTTTTGTATTAAAAAGAACCCGACAAAGATATACATAAGTATACATATATGCAATTTGGAAATACATACTTTAAATCAACATAATATTATATTTTCATTCATTTAAAATATCTACATTTTTTTTTTTTTGTTTTATTAAAATTATTATTTTATTAAAATTAATTTTAAATATCTTATTAAATTATTTCAATTATTTAAGTTTCTTGGTGATGGAAGTAATGCTATACCAATTCTACCAAATATTGATTATGATGATACAATTTTAAATGAAATAACTATTGAAGATCTCGAAATTTTCCGTTCAATGTATCGTGAACATTGTGAATTCTTTTTAGAAGCAGTTCTTAATTTAGAATTTAGAACTATTGAATCCCTTTGGAGAGATTTTTGGCGCTCAGCTGATAACAATAATATAGATGATTGTGAAGAAGAAAAATATTTGAGTAAAACAAAATTATATTTGATGTGTCAAGGGGAAAATGTTCAAAAATTTATTAAGGAGGTATGTATACAATTTAAATTAATCATTTTATTAATTGAGTTATTAATAAATTTAAATTTTTTATTTTTTATATTTTTATATTAAAAGGTTGATTATGCATTTTATCAAAATATGGTTGAAGTTCTTATACCTGATGTACTTCGTTCAATTCCAAATTCTTTAACACAAGCTATTAGAAATTTTGCTAAAAATTTAGAAATTTGGTTAAATCAAGCAATGGTAGGTTGTCCAGAAAAAATTGTTTTAATAAAAACTTCGGCTGTATCAGCATTTTGTCAAACATTAAGAAGATATACCTCATTAAATCATTTAGCTCAAGCAGCCAGAGCAGTATTGCAAAATCCAGCACAGATCTCACAAATGTTAATTGATTTAAACCGTGTTGATTTTCATAATGTTCAAGTAAGTTGTTAATTTTTTTAAATTATATTGACATCAGTATTTTAATATATTTAAAATTTTTATTTAGTAAAATTATGTTTTTTTTTTAGATTTATCCAATACTATAATTATTCATTTATTATTTATTTCAAGGAACAAGCTGCTTGGGTTTGTCAATGTGACACAACAGTTGTACAGCGACTTGAAAATGATTTTAAAGCAGCATTGCAACAACAAAAAACTTTAGAGCAATGGGCATCATGGTTACAATTAGTAGTTGATTCAGCTTTAGAAGATTATCGTGGTAAACCGAATTATGCTAAAGCTGCTCGACAATTTTTATTAAAATGGAGTTTCTACAGTTCAATGGTAATAAGAGATTTAACATTGCGTTCGGCTTCAAGTTTTGGTAGTTTCCATCTAATACGTTTATTATACGATGAATATATGTTTTTCTTGATTGAACATAAAGTAGCTAAAGCTCAAAATACAACTGCTATTGCTGTAATAAGCAATAAACTGGTAAATAATTTAATCTTAATTATTAAAAAATAATATTTTTATTTTTTTTTTTATGTAAATTTTAGTTAAGAGACAATGAATTTGAATTTAATTATCCAATAGACTATAAATCGGAACAACATCCTAGCAAAAGAATGAAATATTAGTCATATTTTTTTAATTATTTCAATTTCATTTTTTCGTCAAAAGCTAATAATATTTTAAGAAAATTTAAATATTTTAATTAATAGTTTTATTCTTATATTCATTTATTATTATTATTTTTTTTTTTTTTTTATTATTTCGCGTAAGTGTCAAACTTGGTCGATAGTTTTATTATATTTCTTCAATAATATTGTGATCACATATTTTTATCATGAAAACTAAATTAATTTTAAACAAACCGTTTTAGTTTTCACGTAACTTGTTATGAATTACATATATTATAATTGTTTTTTTTTTTATTTTTTTTTTTTATTTTTGTATATTAGTTGCTGTTATTATAATTTTATTTTACATGTATTTTTCTTTTAATTTAAAACGAATTAAAGAAAACCAATAAGTTAAAAAAAAAAAATAACATAAATAGTCAATGTATAAACCAAAGTTATCAACCAAGTTAAGACAATAAAAAATTTCTTAAATAAATTACATTTACATTGTGTAGCTTACTAATTTTATTGATTAAAATTTAATTAAAATTTTAATTTTTTATTTTATTAATCCGAAATATTTAAAAATTGTATTTTATTTTCCTCCTACATGAGATTAAATGGATTATTTTCAACCTATCTAACTTCAAATGTAAAAAACAATTTAGAGTTTGCAAACTTAAAATTTTAAAATTATATTGAAAACATTATTTAATTTAAAATTAAGATTATTAAAAATTTTTACAATTACTTGTAACAACACAATGTAAACGTATATATACAAATTAATAAAACTTACAAAGTATGTAACAACTTTGCATATCAGAATTTTTGGCTTATATCATCTACCTATACCATTATATGTTTTTTGTTTTGTTTACATGAAATTAAATTTTATTTTAAGAACACATAAATTGTATATAATTTTATATATATGTATATTTTTATTTAATAGATTTAAAAAAAAAAAAAAAATATGTATATTTATGAACGTTTGCTATGTGTAATATTTTGTCTTTAAATTTTTTTACGATATTATTATATATATAATATTTACATAATTTCTATTTAATGAATATATAAGCTGACAATGTTTCTATGTGGAGTCAATTATAAAATTACAAAAACTAAAAAAAAAAATTATTTAAAAATATATTTTTCAATTATAAATTTTTATTTTATTTTATTTTAAAAATAATATAATTTTATATCAAAAATTTTAGTACTACTGTATAACTTCAAAAAAATTCACAATATAAATATAATAAAAATGGTTTCAGAAAACATAAATTACAAAAATAGACTAATTAGAAAAATTAAAGAAAATATTAAAAGACGTAACTTTTTTCAATTGAAAATCAATATTACATTAAACTTTTAGGCTTATAGCTTATAGTCTCAAAAATATGTAAACATTTTAATTTTTTTATTTTTAACTATACATTTAAATTAAACATTCTAATTTTTTATTTTTAACTTGTAATTAAAAGTTTTGATTAAATTATATTGCTTTTTTTTTTTTTTTGTTATTTAAAAAAAAACTAAAATATATAATTCACAAAGGTGAGTGAGGACATAAAATTCGTATAAATGGTATACAAACAGTTTTATATAAGAAAACATTATATTTATTATAAATGGATTTATATCATAAAATGTTAAAACTTTTACTTCAGAGCCAGAAAACAGTGGTTATTTACAACTTTTAAGCATAGACGCTTATAATTTCTTTTGTTTATTATTTGTTAATATAGTGCTTAATTTAATATTACTCTAAAGAATTCATTGAAAATATACATACACACTTCACAAATTACCATATATATTGGGTGAATGATAATAAAAAAATGAATAGATAATATTTTATCATTGTTATTATAGTATTTTTTTTTCATAAAATGAAAAATTAAAGTTTACACCTTTTAAGAAAATGAAGTATACACTAATTTTTCCTGCGTATTTGTAAGTTATTTTTTAAGTAAAATAATTTATTTAATTTTAACTTCTTATACGGTTTTATTACGAAATAATGATTCTTTTTTTCAAAAAACTAACAAAAGATATTTACTTTAAAAATCTCTTTTAATTACAAGACATTAATAAAATATTATATTAAACAGAAAGTTGTTAAAACTAGAAAGGCATTTATTTTATTTTATTATAAAAATTTTTCCAACATTTTTACTTAAATCAATACTAAATAATTTTTTATAAATCAAACTTAAACATATTTGTTGACCATGTTACCATGATATATGAAAATTTTTATAAACATGTTACCACTCTCATCATTAAAAAAAAAAAAAAAAAACTAAAAGAAAAATTAATATTATATCAATTAAGTTCTTTTTTTTAAATTTATTTCGTTTTTTATTATTTCAAAATTTAAGTTTTATTTAAAAGCAATATTATTCCGCCTTTAATTCAAATTTTAAACTTATTTACACAACTGATAGTTTCATTCGCCAAAAAGTGATATCATAAAATTGAGTGATAACAATCACGGTTATTTATTTCATAAATTAAAATAAATTTTTTTTTTTTTCTAGTTTAATGAATTTTAAATATAATATATTAACTACATATAATTTCTAAGTCATAGTTTTAATTATTAAGTCAAAAAATTAATATAAAAAAAAAAAAACATTTGAAACTGTCCTCAGAACCAGAGTAATAATACAAAACAAAATTTTTATAGGTGAAATTATATTCTCTTGGTTTGCATAAAATTTTATGAAAAATAATCTTTTTAAAAAACATGTAAATGTGTGTTTAATTGTAATTTCAAATTAAATTTATTAAAACATTTGAATTAAAAATATATAATAATTCTTTGTATAATTAAGTTTTTTTAATTTTTTAGTTTTTTTTTTTTGAGTACGAGAGATAAAAAGACAAAATTAGTTTTTAAAGCATATTTGTTTTTGGCATTTGTTCCTTTAAAAATATATTTTTTTTTTATGTTAAACGGAATAAATTTAAAATAATATTTATTATACATGTATATGAAAAAAAATTTTATATTTTAACAAATGTTTAATATAAAAATATGAAATTACAGAAAAAGAAGTTTTATGAATAAATTGAAAATAAATCAAAATAAAAATAATTTTTAACAATAAAAAAAATATATATATTTATATATAGAGCACAAAAGATTTCAAATTGCAAAACTTATTTTGTTTAAAATATTTATAAATTACATTAATAAAAATGTGAGTGAAATATACAAAAAAAAAGAAAAAAAATTGTTTACTTTATGGAACTGACTTTTTTACTTATATGGAGCTGAAATTAAAATATGAATCGTGTGAAAATACAACAAGATAAATAAAAGAATTGATGAATTTGAAATAAAGATATAGTTATAGTCAAGAATTATAAAGATATCTATATCTCAAATATAAAAGTGTTAAACGAATGAGAACATGAGAACTATTTAAAAATTTATTTAAAACATTTAATATAGAAAAATTAGGTTAAATTAGCTATCAGAAAAGGGCCAATTGGCAACTTAATACTTGACATTTAATCCGTAAGCATTTTGCAAAAACAAAGCACTTAACTTAAAGAGTTTTAGCAAAATAAATATTTTGTAATGCACACTTTGCATTTAAAGATTTTTGTCAACTATAAAACTTGGACCACTTAACAACTTTTAACAAGTACATAATATGTATCACGTTTCGTTTTTAACAATCATCAACTTAATTATTTATAATTAATTTGAATTGCTAAACTTCTGTTTCCTTTAGTTTTAAACTTTTATATTATACCAGAAAAACAAAAATGTATTCAAGTACAAAGTTATATTAGAAAAAGCCTTCATATTGTTATATTAAACTTGAATTATTTTATTTTACTTAAAAATAATAAAATAAGTGAAGATTCTTTAGTGCTTATATAAAATAATTAAAATATGATATGTATTTGTGAATCAAAACATAAAACAAAAATGAATCTAGTGATCATACATAATGAAGAATCTTAGGTTTAATAAAAGGTGTAGAGCTATAATCAAAACGCCTATACTTAGGTAAAATACAGCTGATCGCCGAATTTGAATCAAACTTTGGTTTAAATAAACAGGTTGAGTTATGGTCCAGATTAGCGATGACGTTACTTAGAAGATTAAATAGCCCTTAATTTTAATTGAATTCTTTGTATTTTCTACTATATCGCTTAAAATAAATAACTCGAGTATTTTTAGTTATCTTGTATTTGTTATTTGGCAACTTTTATTTATAAATAAATTGCCAAATGTAATGTATAGTGTGCAATTTGCCAAGTCCTTTTTTTGTCTTTTTTACGAAATATCCAGTGACTATGAATAAGTCGCTAAGCCTATCTATCGCTATATATATATAAGAAAATAAATAATACTACAGATTTCTTCAAGAAGAATGAATTGTATTAAAAACTATTTAATGCAGAGAATTTCATAGTTCAACAATTTAAATGGTGATCGCTATCGCTATAACTGATCATTTACTGAGAAAAGCAAATTTGAGAGATGAAATGAAATTAATAATGGTCTACCACCAAAATGAAGAGACCCACTAATGATAAAAACTCTTCTACTAATAAATATAAATCGCCGAAAAATATTGAACAAATAGTAAAAATTGTTTGAATTAATATGATCAATTGAACAAAGTTTGATTAATATCATTTAAATATGATTGAACAAATATTATAAAGATTTTAACTATGTAATATTATAATTACATAAATTTTATGACATTAAAATTAAAATACGAATGGTACTGAATGATGAGGGTTTCAAGTATAATAAAAGTAGAACAATTACATTTGTTTCACACTTTTTTTATTAACTATACATGCTTTATACAAACATAAAATATTTACTAAAGTGAACATGCCATCTTTTAATTTTTCATTAAATATTCTTCAACCAATTTAATGATGTATCATTTTCATCGCATTCAACTTTGATGTTTTCTATATTCGCTACATTTTCTGGTATATCAATTTCAGTTTCTGAATATTTACGTTTTTTCTTACTCTTTTTATTATATATTTCACTGGGTTGTTCTATATTGTGACATTTATCTTTTTCGGTTTTTATTTTAAATTTTTTTGATATTTTATCGACTTTTCTTAACCGATCTTTAATAGATTTTTTTATAATAATTTTTTCCTCATAAGAAATTCCATGTAAAGGATGCCTTTCTTTAATATCTGTTGGAAATGGAACTCTAAGTTTTGTTTTATTTATATCAATGTCGTTTTCGGCATTTCCAACTTCAATTCGCTTCCTCAATATCATGCCACCGTGAACTTTTATTGATTTTAAATTTATTTTACCAGAATCTTCAACAGTTGCAAATGATATTGACGTAGGTGTGCTAGATTCTTCCACTATTAACTCTAACGAATTTATGTTAGTCTTTCCTGGTAATTTTATTTTACATCCTTCTATTGTTGAAATATCAATTTTTTTAGGACATTGGAATAGCCAAACTTCATCATCTTGGGATATATCTATCACTTGATCTAATTTTAAATATTTTATTTTTTTATAATTTTCATTTTCTTCTAAGAAAGAAGTTATAGTTTCTATAGTTTTCATTTTAAAATATGTACATATGTATGTGAATTTTAAAAATTTTATAAATCATAATAATAAACAAAGTTTACGTCAATCATGATTCACGTGTTTGTGTTTGGTCTTCGGTATATAAAATATTTACAAACGTTAAGATTATGCAAATTAGGTGTTTATTAAATTTGGAACAGAACAGGACAGAACAGCATGCAATTAAACGTCAAACACTTTAGAACAACTTAGAAAAACTAATTGACGCTTTTTTGTACTTTTTTTTTCTACTTTTTTTGTTGTGATATAATTTTATTATTATTCTTTAATAATGTCTAATCAAAAAAAAACCTATCTTGTGCAAAATAGTTCTAAAAATTTAGAACAGAAAAGTGCAATCTAGAGCACTTTCAGGCAACAATTAACACAAATCAGAACATTTTCAGACAAAAATAAACACACTTCTGAAACTAATGAACGCAAAAACTAGTTCTAGGTTGTTCTAGAATCTAGATCGTTCTAGAACATACTACAGACTTATAAATGCACCAATTATTTGTAAATACCTATTTGTTCCATAATTTGTTCTGATTAAAAATTGCACTTGGCGTTGCTTAGCGTTACAACGAATTTGATCGCAATATTAAAAATTTCACAACACTTAAATTGTAAAATTAATTAATATTGCACAAATAAACCATAAACACAACAATGTATAATTAAATTTTATAATTTAATTTTGTGCCTCGGTGGCCAAGTGAGTAAGAGTGTATAAAAATACGCTGTAAAAACCGAGGGAGTGTGGGTTCGAATCACACACACGTCGTAAGAGTAAAAGAGTGTACAGCCAAGCCTGAAAAACAAAGACTGTGTAATTTCTTTGTTACATTTATGTGGCAGGGATATGCCCTAAAAAAAAAATTAAAAAAAAAATAAAACTTGCTTTTTTTGATGCATTTTTGATTTCACATTAATAAAAACTTTATTTATACCTTTCATTTATAGATGTCAGTAAATTTTGAAACATTACAAATTTATCAATTATTATACCAAAATGTTTCTAATCATTTTGAGTTCCATTTTTATTGTTAGTCTTATTCCTAATAAAAAAAACAACATATAATAAACAAATTGGATTAAAGTTTTGAAAAAAATGTTTTGTATTATGAAGTATCGAATTAAGCTTAGTTGTTATTTTAATTAAGAAAAAAAATTTAATTTACACTATTTTGTACAAATATAGAGTAAATAAATTTATTTAATTTGAACAATTGTTTTAAGGCGGTGGCTACATTTGTAATAAATATTAGAAGAGACTGTACTTATGAACCATGTTTGGTTTCAAGATTACGTTAGGATTTATCTTTTGTTACATAATCAAAGAGTGTTCACCAACTAAGGTGTTAGAATTAAGTGATAAATTTTTAGAAATTAAAAATGAAGGACAACAATGGCTTGTAATGTTTTATGCACCTTGGTGTGCTCATTGTAAAAGGGCAGAACCCGTTTTTAATCAAGTTGGTCAGGCAGTTCATGCTTCTAACATTCGAGTAGGCCGACTAGACTGTACTAGATTTCCTTCTGTAGATAGATGTAAACAACTTCCAACCATTTTATTTATTAAGGGCCATCAAGAATTTATTTATCAAGGAGACAGGACGAAAGAAGATTTAATTGATTTTGCTTTAAGATTAACAGGACCACCAGTTCAATTAATAACAAGACCAGAAAGCATTGATATGTTAAAGGCAGCACATACCTCTTTTTTCCTTTATATTGGTCCTCAAGAAGGAGTTCTTTGGAAATTATATCATTCAACTTCAGAGGATTTCCAACCGCATGGGTTTTTTTATGCTGTTTCAGAAAATTTAATAAACAATCATTTTAGCATTGAAAAAGTTCCATCAATAATCGTTTATAAAGAGGAAAATCATGACCATTATCCACATGATCATATAGCACATGAAATGGACCCACGTAAAGTGAACGAAACTTTATATCATTGGGTTAATTGTGAAAGATTTTTAACATTTCCAAAAATAACAAGATTTAATTTGAATCATTTAATGCAAACAAAGAAATGGATTGTTGCTGCTGTTGTGGAAGAAGATAAATTAAATCAAATTGCTACACATGAATTAGAATTTAGAAATATGATAGAAAAAACGATTCGAAAATATAAAAAAAAGTATCATAAACATTTTCAATTTGGATGGATAGGAGATCCCAATATAGCTCACTCTATTATTATGGACACCACACCAACACCTCATTTAATTGTAATTAATTCAACAACACACGAACATCACATATTTGAAGAAGATCCTGTTCAATCGACTCCCCATTCAATACATCGATTTTTAGAATCGATTTATAATCAAAGTGCTCCAGCTTTAGGAGGTAATACCTATAAAGTAAGACTATATCGTGCATTTTTCGAAGCTAGAAAAGCTTTAATAGATATGTGGATGGGTAATCCAGTGTTAACATTAGTTCTCTTTGGACTTCCTCTAGGATTTTTATCTCTTATTTTATATTCAATATTTTGTGGAGATTGTCTTGATGCATCTGAAGAAGCTGAAGAACACGAAAAAAAAGAATAATTATAAAAAAAAATTTTAAAAATGAATACCAAATAAATGATTCTAGTCATTGTATAAAAATAGTTTTTATTTTGGTTTGAACAGTTTTTGATCTAAAACCTAAATGCATGACGTTTTTTTCGCCATTATTTGGAAATTTTTTCTTATCCATACAAATACCTAAATAAATATGCGTTTTTAATAGCTATGTACGATCTATTATTGTTGTAAGGAAATTTTTTAACAAAAAATTAAATTTATAAATTATTTCAACATTAGATTATTAAATGTTTACAAGTGTAATGTTGTGCAATAATAGCAATTTCTATTAATCAAAAATTAAAGCAATAAAAATAATCCATTATCCACAGAGTCTTCATCATCATCATCTGATTTAACTATTGAAACTGAATTAATATTTTCGTAAATATTTTCAACATTTATTTCTTGATCCTCTGTTTTAAATTTAGATTTTCTAGCCCGTTTGGATAGGACAACTTCATCATCAAGAGGCAATTCATTTTTTCTAGATCTATGTGAATATTTAGTTGACGAAATCAAAAACCAATACTGATTAATCAATGGTTTTAAGCCCGGTAATTTTTGAATTTCATTAAGTTGATGAGATCTTTTGGTGATAATACGTAATGTTTGAAATTGTAAAGAAACTGGTTGCGATGTTGAATTTAATAATCTTATACCACAGCGTGAAGATGTTGAGCAAACCATTGGATATAAATTGGTAGTGGGATCCAAAGGTATATTTTTAAATGCTAGACCGAGAGGTTTCCTATTCAAATAAAATTCTAAGTATCCATGGTGAAGATCTAAATATATCCCGACTACACATCCTTGGGTAATACGTTTGCCATATCTTGATACTATTCCATTATGAGCTTTAAAACCGCGATAGGAAAATCCCCATGATTGGTTATTACGCCCAAGACCGCTTACAAACCTATACCGATATTCATCAAAATTAATTTTATCAGTTCCAATACCAAACATTTCATCAGTACCAGAAGGAGTTGTAATGAGTTGAATTTCCCAATAATGTACCATTTTAAACTCAAGTCTTTTATCGCCTCTTACATATGCTGTACCTAGACTATAAACTGGATGAAATGTTGCATCTGTTTTATGAACATAAGACTCTGCATGTGCAGATTCTTTATGCCAAAACCATTCAACTTTACCGTTTAAGTAGCCATTCTGAACACAATTACACTTACATAATTCATGAACATTTTTATTATTTAATATATCTATGTTACGAGGAAAGTCACAATCACAAAAAGGAGGAGTAATAGAAGATGGTGGAATATCGTTTAAATATAACTCGTCTTCTATTTGCATTATTTCTATTACTGCTATGTATGTTGATTTAAATAATAAAACTGGTTTGGATGTTATTTATTGGCAATAAATAAAACTTGACTAGAATAATTTGAAAATCGACTTCTTCAATCATATATCATTTTAACAATCAACAATTTATTGTCCAAAATTTTATAAGTTTGTTTTTTGTTTATTTAAGTTTTTTTTTTGACATTTAAATTTGAACATCATGACAACCATAGATGACAACAAAAAAAGGATCATGAAGAAATGTGATTTTTAGTCATATGTATTTACATATTAGTATTTAGTATTGCCGTTGTTCTAGAATCCTTGTTAAAATTAATAATTGTTGAAATGTTTTACATTTTCTTGATAGAAAATTTAAATCAGAAATGGGAATTGGGAAAACCCATAGATATATTAACTAATAGATGGGAAGTTAGGTATAGTCGTTTCTTTTCTTCTTATGTGTTTTCCTATCTTAGGGTATTCAGTCAAAAAAATACATATGCATTTTATAATATGTATACATTTCGTTCACTCAGCTGTTTATATTTATTAAAATAATATACAGCAGTTTTTCATAACAAGTTTCATTCAGAGATTTTAAGTTTTTATATTACTTAATAATTGATATATTTTGTTTTTTAAATTAGAATTTAATTTAATTAAGATTATTCAAAATTTTAACTACTTGTAAAGTAACAAATTAAGTGATAAAATCCTTAAAAAAATTAGAAATGAAATTATTTCACCTTTTAGAACCTATTTCTGAGGAAACTAAAGCAATACATACGCACGGTTCACTCAGCTGTTTCTCAAAATTGGCTGAAAATATTTTCTTCACTGCCTATCTATTAGTTAATATATCTAAGGGAAAACCATATAAACTAAAGTTGTTAATATTATTTTAAAGTTGTCACGATCATTGTTAAAAAACTTTTATGATTAGGAAATATATATAATTTCAAAAAAACTAGATGTTTTTTCTGTTTATTAAAATCTTTTGTTTATTTTATTTTTAGTTAATTATTTAAAAATATCCTTTTTACATAAAAATATAAGCTAATAATATATTTTGTCTACTAATAAAATTAACTTTGCACTACCTCACAAAAATCTAAATGTAATAATAAAAATATTTTTACTTTAATTTTTTAATTTTTATTTTCCAATTAATTAAAATCAATGTTTCGGTTTGTCAGTTTAAAGGTGGCTTTGTACCTGCCTTATAAATGTAAACTTAAAGTTGAGTAAAGTCAAGTACTTAAGTCAACCACCCGAAGTACTCAAGCAAAAGTTGTAATCATGTTGTAATTATTCCATGTAAAATTAAGAAAATTGACAAAATATATAATAAATATTAGCTTAAACAAATATGTACCATAAGAAAAACTTTATTATTACAATTTTAATTTTAAATTTTTGTAAAATTGTATATTTAGATTGTGGTTGTAATAATAACCGGCAAAAAAATGGCCATAAATATACCAAAGAAAGTAATGCTAATAAATTTAAAATACAAGAATCCGTAAATGAACCAATTTATGAAAACATGTCCTTCGTTCCAGGTTTGTAAAAGTATTTTACTAGAATAAACAATATTAAACAACCGATTGACTTCAATTTTTAAGGTGGATTATATAAAGTAGGATGCACTGAAAAAGACACTATATTTGAAGAAGACAAGGAATCTCCTCAGAAAACTATTAAATTAGATGATTTTTATTTAGATAAATATGAAGTGTCCAATAGAATGGTAATTTCACATAAGTTTATTAATTAATATTCATGTAATTTTATTCTTAGTTTAAAATATTTACTGAAAATACAAAGTATGTAACTGAAGCTGAAAATTTTGGTGATAGTTTTGTGTTTCAGCAACATTTGTTAAACGATACAAAAGAAATTTATAAAGATTATAGAGTTGCAAGTGCATTATGGTGGTATAAAATTAACGGAACAAATTGGAAACATCCATTTGGAATTGAATCTGATATAAATGGTAACATTTATAATAAACATTACCATAACATTTTGAAGATAAAGTGTGTATTTAAGAGTTTTTAAATATTTTAGGTTTAGAAGAATATCCAGTAGTCCACGTTTCGTGGAATGATGCAAATGCATATTGTATTTAATCCCCTAATAATTTTACCGCCATTGTTACTATATTTTAAATAATTACAGGTGAATGGGCTGGAAAACGTTTACCAACAGAAGCTGAATGGGAAGTAGCTTGTAGGGGTGGTAAAGAAAATAGACTTTTTCCTTGGGGTAACAAATTATTACCAAATGAAAAACATAGGTAATGTTATTCTGTACATTGGTGTTATTCTCAGTTTTCCTTTCGTTTAGAATGAACATCTGGCAAGGAGAATTCCCGTATGAAAATACTAAAGAGGATGGTTTTGCAGGTTTATGTTCTGTCAACGAATTTTCACAAAACATTTATGATCTATTTAATATGGTTGGGAATGTTTGGGAATGGACACAAGACTTATGGGACTTTGAAGAACCGTCTGAAACTTCAAAGAGAGTTAAAAAAGGTGGTTCGTATTTGTGTCATAAATCGTATTGTTATCGCTATAGATGCGGGGCTCGATCTCAAAACACACAAGATAGTTCTGCTGGTAATTTAGGCTTTCGTTGTGCTAAAAACTTGTAAAAACATTTTAAAATATGAAAAACTTAAAAGAACATTGTTTTTTATTACGACATTTTCACAATGCTTGATTTACAAGTTTAGGTTTAATTTAAACGAAATTACATTCTATTTTGTTCATTATAGTCGGTCAAACAAAATAGTTTCATTTTAAAAGTTTCAAAAGTTAAACAATCGTTTTTCAACATAAAATTTTTACAATATATAATATAATGTATACATAATATATATATATATAGTTTTCATAATTATTATCTTTTATTACATATTTACATTTTTAAAAGCATGTGATGTATAATAGTAGGTTTTCTTTTTTACATTTCTTCTTTTTTTTTGTAAAGAGATCTAGTATTAAAAATATTTCACCAATTTTGGGTGAGCAAATTTATATACTCCGTAAGCAAAACAGCATATAAAACCATATTTTATGGTATACTTAAATATTCTTGTACTTAATCTAGCTGGAGGAATTCTTAATATGTCTGGTATTTCGCTGGGATCAACTTGTCCCCAGTTTTTAGCAATACCAGCGGCGTGTCCTATACCAACAACCCCAACTACTTTTACTGGTTTCGGTGTACCATTTGGTTGAGAAACTTGAGGTAAAGCGGCTACTTGAAGGGAATGACATAAATACAAATCGCGTTCTTTAACAAAAACATCGCTAAACGCTGGAAATTCACCGGCCATTTCTTGCATTAATTTTTCAAGCAAATCTCGCTGTTTACATTCTTCAACTTCCTCAATGCTTATGCTTTCAGTAGAAGTTAATCGCCAGACCAATTTTATTGTTTGCCATAAAGAAAGAGCACGGAGAGCTCTTTGAAGTGTTATATTAATTGGACGGTCACCTAAATGCAACATACATCCAGGAATTTTAACAACTTCGTCAAATGCGCGTCGAAATTCTCCACCAGGAGCCATTCCCAATTCTTTCGCTAATTGCGCACTCATATGGAGCAGTAAAATAAAAAATATTCCATTTACAAAACCATTTGTATTTATAATACTGCGAATCTAAAGAGAAAAAATTTTATATAATTTGTATTAGACGTTTTGCGATATCAAAAAAAACTATTACTTTTGCCATATTGAAATTTTTTGCTTCTTCCAACAATGTTTTTTCATCGTGTTTTAATATGTGAATACGCGAAGGGCATAATTCAACCATTACTATGTCAGGTTTAACATTTCGGATTATCTACAATATTGCAAATTATTATTTAAAATCTTTTCAACTAATTTTTTATGTATTACAAAGGAAACATCGTCCTGTGATTCCTCGCTAAAATGCGCTGTTCCAACTAAATATACTTTACTGCCAAATTGGGTTGTTAAAACTGTCACAGTTTGTGGCAAATTTTTTTCAAATTCTTCAATTGTATCATACACTTTTATTTGTCTCTGTGATGTTGGAATTCTTCCTATTTCTTCAATATTCTTTTGTTTTACTAATTTTGGACCAATATTACTACTAGCTATTTTAATCTCACTTTTTTTACTGGAGTTAGAATTTTCACTAGATAAATTTATTTTTTGTTTACTGGAATGTAGTAAAGCATTAACCTTTTTAATGTGTTCATCATCACCATCAGACTCAATTAAGTATACAGAATTTTCCTCCTCTTTTGTGGATGTATCACTTATTTCAATAATTGACAAATTTGGATTATCAGTTTTAAATATTGTCTTATTAGCTAATTGCGACTTCGGGTCTACTTCTAAGCAATCAGAACTATCAGATAATTGTAATGAATTCGTAGTTGAGCTTGTGTTTAAGTCCATAGTATTATCGTCTGAGTTTCCGTTCGTGGTTAAGTCGGCAAAATCGGTGGTCAAACCATTGGTGGTATTATTGTTAGCACATTCTTTGGAAAAAAAAGTGAAAGTTATGAAATGTAAAATATAATCTTATTACAAAAACCAACCTTCAGTTTCAATCGAAGAAAATGTAAAATTTTCTAGAGCACTATTATAAAGACTAACATCTTCTGTAGGTAACGGCGAGTCCATTGCTCGTCAAACCTATCCTTTAAAATTAGGGACTGTAAAAAATAAAGTATCTTTTAATATTTTCATATCTTACAAAATTTTGTTTTAAGATTATTAAATACATATATATTTTCTTTTATTTAAGTCAATAACTTTTATGGAAATCTATACATTAAAAATAAAACAAACTTACTTTTAAAGCAAATATTAAAAAATAAAAAAATTTTCAAAAAATAAAATTAAAATTTTAATTTTTCTCTATTAGTATTAAGAAAACAGATTCTTTTTGACACTTGACAGATGTATACGTACTCACTTTGGTTTAAATTTGACAATTAATCATAAAATTATATTCGATTCTTGAAATAAATGCTTGAAACACAATCAGCCAAGTGAGATAATGATTAACGGCAAATGAATACTTCACATTTTTTGTTATGAAAGAAGAAAATAAATAAACAAGAAAGATCTATCTCATATTTTTTTTTGTTTTAGAGAGAAATATTCGCAGAATAAATGTTATGCACGAAAGCTTCATTTCTCTTCCTCTTTGTGATTGCGAATACTTTGACAACATTAGCCATAATTATAATTTATAAGTCGTCACAAATAAATCGTTTGATATAAGTATACCTTATAAGTTGTTATGAAATGAGTCATAAACCTACATTAATTTTTAGATAAAATAACCTACATAAAAATTAATGTAGGTTATGAATGAGTAAATGAGTGTATGAATTATAACTACTGACTACTATATAAGCATAGATAACAGGTGTATTACAATTAAAAATCCTAAGATATAATGTTGTTATGAAATGAGTCATAACCTACATTAATTTTTATGTAGGTTATTTTATCTAAAAATTAATGTAGGTTATGACTCATTTCATTTAGATAAAATAACCTACATAAAAATTAATGTAGGTTATGACTCATTTCATAAGAACATTATATCTTAGGATTTTTAATTGTAATACACCTATTATCTATGCTTATATAGTAGTCAGTAGTCACAATTCATACACTCATTTACTCAATTTAGATAGATTAATTTTTAGATAAAATAACCTACATAAAAATTAATGTAGATTATGAATGAGTCAATGAATGTATGAATTGTGACTAGTATATAAGTATATATAGGTGTATTACAATTAAAAATAAATGGGAAGGAAGATGTAGTCACCTCTTTTCTACATGTATGTTTACCTATCTTAAGGTATTCAGTCAAAAAAATATATATACATTTTATAATCTGTCTGTATACCGTTCACTCAGATGTTTATATTTATTAAAATAATGTAAAGCAGTTTCTCGTAATCTCATAACCAGTTCCATTTAAGAGATTTTACGTTTTTATATTAATAAATAATATATTTTGTTTTTAAAATTAAAATTTAATTTAATTAAGGTTATTAAAAATATCAACTACTTGTAAACTAACAAAATAAGTGATAAAATTCTTAAAAAAATAAAAATGATAATATTTTCTTCGCATTCAATTCGTTTTTTTAAGCACAATGTCGTTTACTTGCTGCATAATTTGGAATGAATCTAATATAGGTAAAGACCGAACTTGGCTTTCCAAGAGTACGCACCAATTGTGAATTTCATCCGATTCTTTATTATAAAAATTTGTTATTGCAGCTAACGCGGTATTTAATTGAGTTGGGGACTCTGCGCGATACGCGTGTTTTTTAATTTTTTTAAATGAAGATTTTCTATTCAAAATTGATTGCGTTTGCTTTGTGAATGATGTTGATGATGTGGATGATTCTATTATTTTTGGTGTTTCTCTTATTTGTGGTAATTCTAATATTTGAGGTGCTTTCGATGATGGAATTTCTAAAATTTCCTCATCTTCTGAATTCCCTAATGGGGGAAATTGCGACGATGTACAATATTCTATTAAACTATCTGTGGAATTGTCGAGGTAAATATCTGTGTAATCCTAAAATAAAAATTATTATAAATAAAATTTTAATATTCGAAATATATAATAAACTATTTTTATTTTATATGTATGTATTAAACTATATGTTCAATAATTTCCGTTTGGCTTTTCAGTTCTAAAAAACTTACGTTAGATTTTGTTGTCCTTGGAACTGCAAGGTCCCTGATGAATTTCATATCTTCAAACCAGTACAACCTTGACTCGCACAATTCATCCACTCCAGCCCCGCTGGCTTTAGAAGCATTGATCTAAATTGATGTTAAAAAGTTAATATTATGAGTTATAATTATTAAAATTAATTATAGAATAAATAAACTTACACGTTTTTCTTCTTTTAAAAAATTTGATCTTAAGGTATTAATTTTTTTTTTTACTACAGATACAGGTGTTTTGAATATTGCACCTAATTCTTCATATGCCCTATTTTTCTGCACAATATTTTTGTAGTCTTTGGCCTTCAGATTCCAAAGGCAATCTCTTTTTCTATACTTCTGAATAAATTTTGTTGTTTCAAATATTTTATCTAAAATAAAATTTTAAAAAAATATAGTATAAAGTAAAAAAAAAAGTAAATACAAAAGTCTAAACAAAAGAAACAAATGCAAAAATCTAAATAAATAAGTATGTCTTAAATTACCATTAAAATCCATATTTAACCGATTTATCTTGGAATCTTCCGATTTAAAATTGTAGAACCTTCGATTTAAAATTCAGGAACCTTTTAAAAAAAAAAATTGGCGCCACAAAATGTTAAAAAATAAATAACTCACCTACTTGTTTGCTGGATTGATTTAAATTTTAGTTTAAAATAAATGAAATTTGACATAACAAACTTCAAATATATTTATCTGAACGATCCCATAAAATTTCAAAAAAGAATCCATTTTTATCGTTCAGCTGTCTTTGACACTAAAATGATGAGAAATTATGAGAAAATGATAGGAAAATAGGATCGGTTTCTATTTTTTCTCATCATTTTATCATCATTTTTACTGATGGTAAATGATAAGAACTGATGAGAAAATTATGAAAATACTGATGTGTAATAGGCTTGTTAGGAAACTATTTCTGAAAAAACTAAAGCATTACATAAGCACGGTTCACTCAGATTTTTCTAAAAATTGACTGAAAATATTTTCTTCATTACCTATCAAGGGGTTTATAAATCTATGGTGATTGGTGCCACCAATTTGGTGGTGTAAACGTAAACTTTAATTGCAGCAAAGCAACACGGTGTATTTTATAGGGTTTTCCAATTTGAGTGATATGATTTCTTTAAAAAAAAAACACACTAATTGTTAAGGAAATTCAAATGTTTTTTATTTAATGTGAAGTACAATCGGTACAATTAAGTTCTGATTAAAACGTCATTCAAATTGCCTCCGCGACTTCTTTTGCAGGAACGAATTCGATGAACCCAATTTTTCCACTAAATCAAGTCTCACGTTCAATATTGACTTCTAAAGCTTGAAGAGAGTCTGGTTTATTGCTAAAGACCAATGACTTCAAATAACCCGACAAGAAATAGTCTAATGGTGTTAAATCACAACTTCTTGGAGGCCATTCAATGTCACAATTTCTTGAAATAATCGAATCTCCAAACTTTTCTCGCAATAATTCCGTTTTTGTACGTGCTGTGTGGCACGTACCCCCTCTCGTTGGAACTAGATGTTGTCAACATCAACTTCTTCCAATTTCGGCCATAAAAAGCTGGTTGTCATCGATCTATTCCGTTCCCCATTGACAATAACGGTGTTACCAGCTTCATTTGGAAATAAGTACGGCCCGATGATTCCACCAGACTGTCAAAAACCACACCAAATTGTCAATTTAGATGAATTATAATGGTTGTTCATGAATAATTTCTGGATTTTCTTTGCACCAGAATCGACCGTTTTATTTATTTACCGCACCACTCAGATGAAAGTGAGCCTCATCGGAAAGGATGATTTTCTTAAAAAAATCGTTATCGTTTTCAAGTTGTTCAGCAAATTCACAACGTCCATGATGGAATTGTAAACATTACTGAATACAATGAAGAAAAAAAATGACAGATCATGACATACTACAAATGCCCGAAACGTCACTTAGAAATCATATCACTCAAATTGGAAAACCCTTTATAATCAAAAATAATATTTCTAATTTTATTTTATTAAAACTACCAAATAACATTATAAAATTTAACCAATAACAATTTATAATTTTATTTTAGTGATTTAAAATAGAGTTTCCATATATAAATACACAGCACATGTGTTTTTTAAATTCTTAAATTCGTTTTGGTGGTTGTTTTTCTAAATTCTATAACTTTTCTAACTAACCCATTTAATTCAATAATTTTCAATTTTTCTATTTAACATTTTGTTAGTTCTTTTTCAACTTCTTCAATAGTAATTGAAGATTAAATAAAGTAAACAGTAAGTCCTGAAGAAATGGGAAAATAAAGCAACAAAACATTGAGTAGAAAAATATGAGTTAAAAAATATGATTATTTTATTTATTATGTTTAATTGCACTCAATAAAAGAGAGGTTTTTATTATTATACAGTATCTAAACTTATTATATTTATTGTTTTATTCTGTTCCTTAATTTTTTTCTTAAATAAAAATTAATTAATTTATTGAATATCTTGTGTTTTAGCATATTTAATATTGTAATAGTATTATCTTTTTTTAAAAAATTTTACTTATACAGACTAAAAGTGCTAATTAGATATGACTTTTAATTGAGAAAAATCTTAAAAAAACATTTCAATTTTAAAACTAAAATTATGAATTGGCAATATTTTTAGCTCAGTTGCGCTTTTGGGCTACTGTTTTCGTTAAAATAGGCGACTTTTCAAACAAGAGATCTGGGCACACTATAATGATTAAACGTCATACGGCCATTTAATTTATAATATATGTATTAAATATTATTTAACTTTGGAAAATCGTAAATTTTAAAATTAATTAAATCTAAAAATAAGCTGAAAAACTCCAAAAAAAAGGCACGCACTAGATAAGGAAGTGAAAAGGAATCATTCAAGACCAAAACAATTAGTATCTTTTAAATTTAGGATCGGACCCTTTTTATGGGAGTTATTCAACAGGCGTAAACTTGGCTGACCATAAAAAATAAGGCATTTTAAAAATGGGTAAAGGTTTTAACAATTATATGTGCAAAAAATTTTTTCATCCTGCATCGAGAGACAATTTAAAAAGAGTATGGATGGCAGAACAACAAGCAGAGGCATACAAAAAAAAGCAAGAAGAATTAAGAAATCAATATGAAAAAGAGCAAGATTTACACGAAAACAAAGCAATGCTTAGTAAGGAATCCAAAGATAAACTTAGTATGAATTTTATGTACGAACCTCCACCAGGAGTTCGAAAGGAGCGTGAAAAGGACGAAAATGAAACAGAATATAAATTTGAATGGCAAAGAAAATATAATGCCCCTCGTGAGAGCTATTGTAAAGGAGATACAGAGATTAGGGATCAACCTTTTGGAATTCAAGTTCGAAACGTACGTTGCATTAAATGTCACAAGTGGGGACATATAAATACTGATAAGGAATGTTCAATGTACAGCATATCAATGAGTGAAGCTCGTAAAATTCATTCAGAACAAGAAGCGAATTCTATAATGCAGAAAAATATTCTTGAAGAAAAAATGAAAGAAGATGGTTTAGCAATGAAAAAAAGTGCAATGTCATTACAAAGTTTACAAAACGGTTCTGATCATAAATTGATTTCCAGTGAGAGTGAAAATGAGGGGAATACGGAAATTGCGTTTTTAAAGTCTTTAACAAAAGAGCAAAAACTAAAATTACTGAAAAAATTAGAAAAATTAGAAAGAATTAAAAAGAAAAATAAGATAAAGAAGAATTCATCTTCAAGTGAGAGTGAAATTGTCGACAAAATTGAAAAAGATTCAAAGAAAAAAAAAGCGCGCAAAATGAAAAGATTTGATAATAAATATAAAACTAAAAAACAAAGCAAAAAGAGAATATAAACTTTGAAATAATACCCATTTTTCAGAAAGATGTTTTTACTTTTAAAATTTTTAATTATTTGATGCATGTTCCCATTTCCCAAACCAAATCCAAATCAATGTAAATATATGTATGTACGTGTATTTTGTTGCTTAAACTTTTGCGAAATTAAAAGAACAAAGAGAAAAAAGCAATTTGCAGCTGTTATCTTTTTTAGAATATGTTTAGTAATTATTTGAAATCAATCTAACAAAAACAAACATTATAAATTACATTATATGTACATATGTACATACATACATATACATTTTGAAATTATTCAAGTTCAAGGTTAAATTGATGTAAAATGTAAAGTAATGTAAATGATAAAGAAAAAGTTTTGTTGTTATTAGTCTTATTAAAGTTTAAGCATAAAGAAATCATATACATATAGTATGGACGTAGTAGAACAAAAAATGTAATTTTATTGATTTGAAATCACCTCAAGATCATTTTTGGAATATTAAGTAAAAACATGACTGTATTTTTGGTATACCTAATAAAATCAAATTGAACTTATGTCTTTGTTTTATTTTTATTGTTTCTTTTTTTGTTTGTATTTCAATCACCGCTAACAATAATTTAAATTTAAATTTGTTTGCTTAAAATGTAAACAGAAAAAAGAAAAAAAAAATTGTAGAATGACAATGACAGTTTTTTTTATATGTGTACGTTCTCATCAGTTCAACGACAGTCTTGGCAAGTCTTGGGAATGATAGAAAAAATGAAATGATAGTGTGCACTTAACTTTACTTTAGTGGTTTATTCAGTCATGTGGATATGACATATTAGTTATAGAGAAATAGATTGACCATACGATATGTATTAAATCACCGCGAAACATAAATACATGTAAAACATTTCTTAGTTTTGCTGATGATACCAAAAGCTGCAAAACTATAACTTCCACTCGTGATTGTGAGTTATTGCAATATGATCTCAATAAATTTGGTTTATGGTGCAGAAACAACAATTTTGAACTAAATTATGATTACGTCCTCAACTATCAACCTATTAAAAAAACAGATCGTTCTTCTGATTTGGGACTGATCCTTGATAGTAGATTAGATTTCAAGAATCACTACAACTCCATAATCAATAAAGCTAACTCAACTCTTGGATTTATTATGCGTTGGTCAAAAGAGTTTTCTGATCCCTATATCACTAAGCAAATCTTCATTACTTATGTAAGACATATGTATACTTAAATACTCAAGTCAAGTATGGTCTCCATATCGTGATATAGACATCTCATCTCACGTATTGAATCAGTCCAAAAAAGATTTCTTCGTTTCGCTTTACACAACCTTGCTTGGACTGATCCTATACGTCTTCCTTCATATGAACCTACACTTTCTTTAATTAATTTGAACTCCCTCTAATCACGCAGTCTAGTGGCGGATATCATATTCATTCAGCAGATTGTTCGCGTCGCGGTGATTCAACTCCCCTTCTATTCGTGAATAAAAGAGGTATAGAGAAAATCTGAATAATTTGAGATCGGTCGATCTTTTTAATGTTTCACACCGCCCTACAGGCTACGGCAAATTTGAGCTTATTTCGCGTATGTTGACAGAGACTAACTCAAGTTCTGAATTCTTCGATATTAGCGTTAACTAATTAACACTGAGAACCAGACTTTACGCGAGCATGGTAAATTCTCGTAGTTTGCATGATTAGTCTGTCATTTTTAATCTAACTTGCATGTTAGACTCTTTTTTTTTTGCAATGCTAGTTTTTTATTACTATTAACAACATTACTAATATTAATAAGTATGTAGTTACTAACAGTGGTAATGACCTATTAAGTATTAAGTTTTCTAACATCTAGCATCATTTACTAACATACTAATCCTTGTAAATGATGACTTTTTCAGTTAATTGTGACAGTTCACTAAATGAACAACATAACTTATGCTTGGTTTAAGCAAATGTCTGATACAAATTATTAATTAATGCTTTACCACTATTTCCATAAGAAGAACGTATGAAGTTTTAACCGAGCTTTAACACATTTTAATTTATGTCAGGGCCTGTAAAAAAAATATTTTAATATTATTATCTTATTTTCCAATTCCAATTTTTTATACCCGACAAAAAATCTACCTTACCGTATATGAAGAAATTCATACAACTAACTTTTGTTACAGTAACTAACCAAAACTAACGTAACGGTTTAGCAATATATAGAAATATTAATAGATGTCTTTGGTAGTAAACAAAAATGACAAAATCACGTAATAGAAAATAAATTCAAATTATTTGACGCCGTTTTTTTAGACTTTATTTTTCGACATTTTAATTAATAATTCATTTCCTTCCTTTTTATTTATCCAAACTTTAAAGTGAATAAAAAGCAAAAAAAGGGTGCAGAGAAGGCAATTTAATGGCACCGATTCATTAAAGAATCAATTAGACTGTGTCGTTAGCCTGTTTCTGTTATATCTCATGAAATCGATAAAAACTTAAAAACGTTTAAATTAAAATTATTTTAGATTTAATATTTTTATTTTGAACGTTTATTAAATGATTTAAATTACATGAAAAAAATAAAACAAAGATAATAACCAAAAAAAAACTATTTAGGTAGAATAAAAACCTTTTCATTTATTATAAAACTTTTGACGTTCTTTGCGTTGTAATAATTGTTTTGATGTTTCGCGGTAATTTTTCGTTGAGGATAAGGCATTTTTTTTAAATTCTAACGCATTTTTATTAATTATTCCGCATCCATATTGATTTGATTTAAATTTTTTTGTTTTCAACGGTACAGCATAAAATTCTGTTGTAACATTTTTTTCATTGGTATTCAATGGTTTATATACTTCTTCAATAAAATCACCTGAACTAGTCCATACTCTTTGTGACAAAACATTAACTGGCTCATCAATAAACTTACGTTTATGTTTTTTTGTTTTTAGTTCTGGAATATCTTTCTGACCTGCAGATATTATCCTACGTACTTTAAATCCTATAGGTGTGACTGGACTCTCCATAAAACCATTTCTCTTTTGTGATGTTACTGGCGTTATTGGCTCTTCTAACACAGTACCAGTGGCTAATTCTATTTTTGAAATTTTTCTCTTTTTTGGTGTTACAGGCTCTTCCACAAATATTCCAGAGGAAGTACTAATTAAGCTTGATGATGCACTTGATATATTTTCTAAATTATAATGACATTCCGTTTCCATTTTGTAGTTTTGCTTTGATTTAATTCTTTTTGATTCGCTATTGGTTTTCTTTAAAGCTACAAAAATATTAAATATTAATTCAATATGAAAAAAAGAATATTAAGATACATACATTGACTATTATTAGAAATGGCATCTATAACTTCAATTGGAAGAAGTTTATCTTCTATTTTGGATTTTCTTTCTGTCGAAGTATTCTTTGTATTTTTATTAAGTATTGTTTGAGCACAAATTACTGCTTTTGAAACAGCTTTAATTTATAAATCAATTAATTATTATATTAATATTTTATTTTTATTTTTACCTTTTTTGTGTTTTAATTTTTCAATTCTTCCTGTGTTTTCTGAATTGCCTAACACACCACTTTTCTTGAAACTTTTTAAATTTTCATTCTAAAATCAATTTTTTATTTTTGTATTATTATTTAAAATTATTATTAGTTTAAATTTACCCTTTTATTTAACTTTTGTTTTAATTTCGCCTCATTTGCAGCATTTAAAATTTCATTGCAACGCTTTAAAATGTAATTATAATTTGTAATTTTTCTGCTCTCAGATTCCTCAGGTTTGTTATTTAAACACGTCATATTTTCCTTATTATTGATGTTTGAAATTATGTTTTCTTTAAGTTCATTACTTGCAATATTTTTATTATTTTTTAAATTTTGTATATTTTCACCGGTTCGTACGTCATATAAAGATTTATTTTCTGTATCGCACACTTGAACATTTGTTGGACTTTCAATTTTCAATTCTTTTTTCTCAATATTAGATTTTTTATATTCATTTTCAGTTTCTGATATAGAACAATTATTGGTGGTAATATCTTCAGAATCAGATGAGCTACAATATTTCATATTTTTATTAGAAAACCCTTCTGTAAACGATAAAGAAGTTTTTGAATTTTCTTTTACAATCTTAGAATGTAAACTAGAAGTGAATGATAAACTATTTGGAATATATTCTTTTGAAATGTCCGAATTATACTTGGTTAAATCACTGCTGTCTTCACCGTCTGTTTCTTCTGGAACAAAATCTTTATCTTCTTCTTCGTTATAGCTATCTGATACTGTGAATATTTTTTTAGATAAATTACTATAATTTTTAGAGTGATTTAAGTTTTTCCCAATATTATTTTCTTTTATTTCATTTTTTTCTGCATTGTTTTTATCAATTCCTTCATTTTCTGAATTTGACTCATCATAAACAATTTTCATAGAAGATTCCTTAACTAGCAATTTATAGAATTTTCCCTTAGTTTCGTTTGTTTTTTCCCCTTCATCAGAATCAGTTTCCTCGCATAGTACATTAATAGAAGTTTCTTTAAAACCTGTTTTTTTTTGTGATTGATTAATTTTAGAGGCATTTATGGAATTTTCTTTGTCTTCTTCACTAGATGATTGATCGATAAATTTGCTGACTTCTAAATTTAGAGGATCTCTTTCATTTTCTTGTTTAAAAGAATTACTCAATTGAGACGAAGATTCATTTTGTGGTTGATTCGATGAATTTGAAAAAATTCCTGATACAACACCTTAAAAAAAATATCGACAATAATATCAATTTTATTTTACTAAAAATAAACTTACTCAGGCTTTTATCTTTTTTTGATAGTTTTGGTTCAAAACTTACTTTTTCATCAGATTTATTTAATCTACCTTCACCTTCATGTAAATTCATTCCTGGATCATTATTCTTTTTAATGTCATTTTCATTATTAATAGAAATACTAATTGAATTCAAAGATTTTTTTTGTTTTTTGGAAGATACTGTACAAAAGGATATAAATTATTTTCAAATCATAAATATAATTCTATACATACGTGATATATTAGAAACATTAAAATCATTAGTTTTAGAAACATTTTGTGATTTGCTATTATTCAGCTCATTTTCCGAATTAAGTTTTTGCTCTATTTCTCTATGGGAATTTACTAATTTTAATTGTTCAACTTCTGCATCATCTGGATTAGAGTTTACTTCCATATTTTCTTTATTAGTTTTTGTTTCTTGAATTTTATTCTCAAATTTTGTTTCATTTCTTGTACTATTTAATAAAGTTTCTTTCCTATTTTCATTCTTCTCAATGCTTTCTTCTTCTTCGTTATCACTACTACTATCTTCAATTCTATTGTATTTCTTTTTTAACTTAGATGTTGTATTTAATTTATTATCTGAACTATTCATTGATACTTCTTCATCTGATGAAAAAATATCTTTATCTTCCTCATTATCGGATACTATAAACGAATTATCTTCTTCGGAACTTTCATTGTTTGAATGATCAGTATCCTCACTTCCTAAACTTATTCCTCTCTCAACAATTTCATTTTCCTTCAAATATTGACGTTCTTCTTCCTCCATAGAATCTTCATCTTCAACTTCTTCAGCTTCGTTATCAATGAATTCATTGCTTTTTTCATTTTGCTCTAAAAAAATAAACTATGGTTAGTTTCTTTATGCTATGATGCAAAAATTTATCACAAATATTAACTTTACCATCTGAGTTTTCTTCATCAGTATTTGATTCATGATCTTCAGAATTATATTTCTTTTTATATTCATTGGTTTTTGAAGTTGACAAACTATCAATTTGTTTGTCTTCTTGCATGCTAAGACTTAATGTATCTATTTTAACGCTTGTTGAACGTCTCACAGATTGTGTCCAAGATTTAGAAAAAAGATCACCTTTATTTCCTTGTTGTTTACTTATCAAGAGTTGGCCGCTTTTTTTTTTTAAATTACTACCATCAACATTTTCATTTAAAGGAGTACTACTTGCATTTATGTTTGTTGTTGCTACTTTATTTGGTGTGTCACTTATCAACATTTTAGATCTATCAAAATGACTTATCTTCTCTGTGTCAATCTTTTTAGAACTATTCAATTTTGTTGGACTTTCACATTCTTCAATTCCTACACTTGTTTTAATTTTATTTGTGATAGGTGTTTTAGGAAATCTACTAGTTTCTTTTTCTGAATATGATTCGCCATCATTAAATGTTACGCTTTTTAATTTTGTTTCAGTTTCATTTGCTTCAGTTAATTCTTGAATATCAGAATTAGAAAGCTTATCTTCAGGTTTGCCTTCATCATTATTTTTAAATTCTTCTGTATTTAACAAATTCGAAATATTTTCTGTAAATTTTTCTTTATCAGATAAATTTTTTAAACTTAGATTTTTTTTTGAACATTTTGAAGTTGATAATTCTTTTGTAAAATATAATTCATTCTCTTTAAAAAAAAAATGATTGAATATTCTAATAATTAACACAATTTTAAAAAATTATCTTACCATTTAAATTTATTTCACAATTTTCAGATTTACTCTCATTTAATACTGACGCTCTTTTTGTTTTATAATTACTTTCGTTTATTGTAACAAATTGTGATGCTGGAACAATTTCGTTTTCATCGTCGGTTAGAACCACTACACTTTGATTATTCACTTCAGTCTGATTTAAAAAAACTTTTACATTTTTGGATTCTTCGAGATTTATTTTAGAATCAAAAGATTGTATAGAATTGCTTCGAGGAGAATTTTTAATTTCACTTTCGACTTTGAATGAGGATTCTTTCATATTATTTTCGATTTCTTGAAAACTCTGTGATGTTTTCTCTTCTAAACCATTTTTTTCTCTGATAGAAATATGTTGGTTTGGTGATAATCTATTTTTTCGAAGAGTCATTGAAAATGGGGAAGTTCTTTCTTTTGTAATTGTAGCGTCTTCATCCAATTTCAGTCGAGTTTTCGGGCTTCCGTTGTTTTTATTTTTATCAGTTGCTTCTTCAGTAATAGTTTCATTGTTTTCTTTATTTTCAGTTTTATTTAATTCGAAATCTATATTTTTATTCGGAGAAATATCATATGTTTTAAGTTTTGGGATTTTTACCATTAAATTTCTTTTTTTCTTTTCTGCAGACTTTTCCCCCTCCTCATTTGTATTAAATTCTCCCGTTTTTTCATTTTCTTCTGAAACTATCTCTGTTATTACACTCTTTCTAAGATTTTTTTTTGTTGAATCAATAGTTTCATTTTCTAGCTCCACACAAGAAGTACTATTCCTACGAGTTTTTCTTAATGGAGTTCCTAAAAAGGCTGGAGATTCTGTTACAGATCTACGACGAGTTCTTCGATTAAGAGGAGTTTTTTCTGGAGTATCTGTAGCTTGTTTTCTACCGCGACGATTAGGAGTTGTAATTGTATCTAAAAAAAAATTTCTTTATAATTTTTTTTCTGTAAAAAGGAAAAATTACCTTCTATTAAAATATCTAATTCAGAAATCGGCGTTGACCTACCATTTGAATTTATATCTAGGTCAACTGAATTAAGGCGGCGGCGTAAAGACCTTGTAACTGAAATTGTATTTATTTTTGTTATATAAAATTGATTACAAAATAGTAATTTTTAAATAGCGATAATTTAAATTAAATATAATTTAAAAAAAATCAAAATTCATATAAAAAACATAACTGGATAAAATCATTCAGTAAAAAATGATTTTACAAACCTCTTCCTCCTAATTCCATATTAACAATTTTGATGGTTGTTAAATTATGTTAAATTACTTTTTTTTTTTTTGTTTAAATATATTAATACGAAAACCTAATTTATTTTAGTTTTTTAAACTTAGTAGACAAATACGTTACAACACGTGCAGAGCATGGAGTTTTCACTTTTCCAGTTTAAGACAGAAATGATTTTTTGAAATATATCAATTATCAACTTTTAACAACCGATTTTAAACGAGACTCAGTTGGTTCGGTGTCAAAACTTAAAAGTTGAGTTCACGATAGTCTAAAATTTCAAAACACAAATATTTTTTATTATATAAATGTATATAAAATATGCATGCCCAAAAAATTATGCGCAATTCGCATACACTTTAGAACAAAGATGTTTGTATTGTATTGTAGGTAACTAAAAAATAAAATAATAAAATGGATGTACAAAAATTATATTTCAATATTTTCATATTATGTACACATCTTATAAATAATTATGTCAATTCTTATAAAAATATTTATATCGCGATAGATTTTATTTTCAGGTTCTGGTTAATCCCAAATACATATGTCTGTACGTCTGTACAAACATATTTACTTTACATATTTAATTTTTCTAAACATATTAATTAAAATCTAATTTAATAATCTTTAAAATCAAACCAGTAGAGAATTTGAAGTAAAACTTAAAAGTTACAAGAAAATTTGTCATTTGGATCCTTTAATCTTGAAAAGCTCTTAATAGGACATTTACTAACAGTTAGGTGAATGCTAGCGTCGCTTTATGACCAACCGAGACCAACACAATAACCACCAGACACCAATATAAAATAAAAAATCAATAAAAAAACAAAAATGTTTATTGTCAACGCGAGTAAAAATAGAAAGTTGCTTTACTCTAGCGTCGCTTCGTGTGGCGCTTCTAGAGTCGCTTTTCTATTTGGTCAAGTTCCATTTAAATCAATATATTCTTGTGAGGTCTCGGGTTTGATTCCTGGCTGGTTACAATAATTATAATATAAAAAAAAAATATTCATATATCGCAATATATAAATACTTAATATATCATAATATCTCGTACACCCCACATTCCTACCAGGAAACAGGGTACCTGGATATATATAGATCAATAAATAAATATATTTTACTTACACGTCAAAGCGATGCGAGCATTGGATCATCACCTTTATTCAAGATTGTTGTCCTACACAGTACAGACTATAGACTATAGAGCATCAAATTGATTCAGATCAGATTAGATCATAGATATATTACCGCTAGATATGTAAGTCATTGGGCCTTTCCAGACGAGTAGTGTCCTCTTTCGTTTCGTGACTACTTTCCTCTTTTTTTTATTTACACACTGTTCCTCTCGATAGTCGTTACTTTTATATGTGTGTGTAAATATTTCATTTTAAAACAAAATTTGTTGCGAGAGGTAGATAATAAATATAAAAAAAAAGCACGCATAAAACAAATAATTTTTTTTTTGCATTTAAGTAACATAAGATTTTTTTGCCTGTAATTTTTAAATAATATATATTACATATGTATGTACCTAGAAATAGAACTGTACTGTGCACATAATTTTTTTTTGTCAATAGAATATATTTTAATAATTTCATCAAGTAAAAGATCAAAAATCACTTTACTTTTTTAAAAATTTGCTGCGACCGTTTCAAAAACTTTTTTCTTTAATTTTCCAAACGAGAATGAAAGGTATGTACACATAAAATTTTTTTGACCCTCATGAAAATTTTTATTTGAGTTTTTGTTTGTGTTAGTGGACTAAATTTTTAAACTCTAAAATTTTGGTTTAAAAAATTACTCCTAAAAATCCCCACCACAAATTTAGTTTATAGGCAAGAGGGTATGAAACGAAGGTAAAAGTAAAAAATGACGAAAGAGGACACTACTCGTGTGGAAAGGCCCATTAAGAAAATATTTTCAGTCAATTTTGAGAAACAGCTGAGTGAACCGTGTAGCGTGCTTGCTTATGTTTGTTTTAGTTTCCTCAGAAATAGTTCCGAAAAACTGAAATAGTTTCATTTCTATTTTTTTTAAGAATTTTATAACTTATTTTGTTACTTTAAGTAGTTAAAATTTTGAATAACCTTAATTAAATTTTAATTTTAAAAACAAAATACATACATGTATCAATTATTAAGTAATATAAAAACTTAAAATCTCTGAATGGCCTATATTCACGTAGCCTCAAAGAACGGCTTAAAACGTTTTCACGTCGGCTTATTTATGTGTGTCTGAAAAAATTTAAAAAAAATTTAAAATAAAATAATTTGATGCGAGAGCCGAGAGGTACGTATGTATAAGAAAAGGACGGAAGAAAGAAGAAATTGAATTCATATCTGATTTAATTTTTTTTTTTATAATTTTGTATGTACATATGTATGTATGTATTATAAAATTCTAGCTATGTATGATTTTTAATTTATATATATGTACGTATAAATCCTTTAATCTTATATAAAAGTTTCGGGTTTAAACCCCGTCTGGGTCATATAGATTAGTAAAAAAATAATATAGATTTTTCTTATAAAATATAATTAGTAGAATATAATTAAATTAAAAATAAGTATAGGTTATAATAGGTCTTATAAATTATAATTAATGTCACATTGTAATTACTATATAATAAAATAATAAAATATAATTCTTGTATAAGATAATAGATGGCGTAGAACTAAAGAAACGCCTACAGTCTTGTACAGCTGCAGTAATCAACGGCAAATTGATATCATAAAATATTTTTTCTCAATCACTTTTTCCATCACTTTTTTCAATCACTTTTTTCATACAAAATTTCATTTCAGGCTGTGTGGAATTGAAATATAATGTGTCCTATTCTCTAACGGTTTTCCTATTCAATTATTTTCAGTCAAAAATTAACATATGGTTTAGTGAGTCCAATACAAAGTCTGCTGTTTTGATTTTGTACAATTTATGCGTTAAAACCGAACATAGAGTAAAAGGAAAAGTAAATATAAAAAAAGTGAGGCAAATTCTCATACAATGACAAAACACTACTGCATCGGAAATATTGAGTGTCGTTGCTACGAATTGTTCAAAAGAGCATTGCTCATTGATTATATTTTTTTAGTTTGAAGAGCAGCACTTTTAATATTTTAAAAACATAATTTTCATTCTTATTCGAACTATAAATATAAAAATAATATCATTATTTATGTTTTGAATTTTTTATATTAAAAATTAAAAATTCTTTTTTTATGGACTGGTACCAGTTACTGAGATAAAAAATTTAGATTCAAATTTTTGTAGTTTAAAAGAATAGTTT
The DNA here is from genome assembly GCA_947095535.1 of Poecilobothrus nobilitatus. Taxonomy (NCBI): domain Eukaryota; kingdom Metazoa; phylum Arthropoda; class Insecta; order Diptera; family Dolichopodidae; genus Poecilobothrus; species Poecilobothrus nobilitatus. The sequence goes on along the minus strand of OX352772.1, from coordinate 317,973,079 downwards.
TTGGACAGTAATTTATTATTTTTTAATATTTAACATTCTAAAAATAATTTATTGTCAAAATTTAATTTATTATTGCTTTTGTCAAAATTGTTAGTTTTTTTGCATATAAAATAGCATGATTTGTAAATTATTTAGGTTTTACACATTGTATTAATAATTTTATAATATTTTCATTATGATTTACACTTACCTATGAAACGGGAATGCTATTTTTCGATGTTTTCTAGCATTTTCACATTCTTCCACACAATATTTCGTTTTAAGGCTTTGTTTTTTAACACAAATTTATAAACTTATTAAAAATTAAAGTAAAAATAAATCTAGAATACCAATTTGAATTAAACAAAACTTAAATTAGAATATATTTTAATTTAAAAATTTTTTTATTGCTGAAAATACTAAACAAAACAAACAAAATAATTAGGTTGTCATGGAAAATTAAATTTTTTTTGACAACAACAGGCAAATTTTGGCAATTTAAGGCATTGATTTTGCTTCACTAATTCTTATATACGTATTATACAGAATTTTCTATTTACTCTATGTTCTAAGACAAATAAAAGTATAGAGCAGAATAATAAATCAAAATAATAGAAAAACGAGCAAGAATACAGTTGCCTTTGTCAACTCTTAGAAACCCGTACATATATTCAAAGTATTAGCAGTTAAAATTTCATGGCTCTATTTCAAAACAAAATATAGAGATCTAAAAGCTAGTTCTTCGAGAGCTACCCGAAGTTTTGGTCGGATCTCAACCAAAAAAAATATGGAACCTTGTTGGTGTAAGAATATTTTGTGTTAATTTGAAGACTCTAGCTTCCTTAGTTTTTGAGTTATCTTGCTGACGAACAGGCGGACGGACAAAGCTTAATCGACTTAGAATTTCATTTTGATCCAATACATACCTTTGAAGGTATATCTAGCCAGCTTATTTCGAGCTGTTACAAACGGAGGAGCAATTTTAATATACCCGATCCTTATCGTACGGGTATAATAATAGGTAAGAGAAATAAATTCAACAAAATATTAAATATTGTACGTCATGTACGTTCATTGCTTCAGCCAAATGACGAAGCATATTAAATATGATATTTGAACCAGAAGACAAAAATACTGGATTAGAGAATTTTTGAAAAAGTATTCAATTTTATTGTGAAATTAAAATTATATTTGAATTATATTAAAATTAATTATTGTTGAATATTATTGAAAATTAAAAAGAAAAATAAAATCAAAAAAAACGCGAAACTTTTAGTTGGAACATTGTCTGGAGAAACTAAATAATGCAAAAATAACTGTTACTCAAAAAGTGCCTTATTTTTTGTTACTGTTATTTAAAAGTGCCAACATTTTTTTGTTATGTCGCCTATAATCTAGACTCTAGATTACTCAGTCAAAATCGGTTATAACGACATACCGTTTATTACGACCAAATTTAAAAGTCCTGGTTTAAAGTTCATATAATTTCAAACAAATTGGGATTGGATATAACGACATGTTACTTATACCGACTTATTTTTACTTAAAAAACATCGGTATAACGCCTAAAAAATTAAAACAAAATAAAGAAAAATCATACATAGATTATAATAACTAAGAAAAAAAGCATCAAATTGCCCCGTTACTTATGACCTAATTCCTCGCCTGGCCGTTGTGCGAGTTTGATATTTCGAATATTTTTATTTAAATATGTATGTATGTTACATTAGGTTAGTTATATTAAAACACACGACAAGTATTATATTATTAAATTATACAAAAAAGTACAGATATGAATGAAAAGTATGAATAAAAAAAAAACGCAGAGTAGTTAGTTTTGGAGAAAAGGCTCTTATTGCTTGGCGATCAGAGTCTGGTTCTGGTAAATACATGTATAATAAATACATGTCTTAATAATTTTGTGTTATGTTACGTTTTATACATATGTATGTATGTATTATTACGTATTATTAAATTTTTTTTCTTTTTGTTAAAAACTGTTTAATAAAGACTCTAATAAATAAATAAATAATACCTACGTCTTTTTATTTATAAAAAAATTCTAAATTGTTTATAGCGACCTATCGGATATAACGATCAAATTTGCTGGTCCGCTCATTGCTCAATGTCGTTATAAACGATATTGACTGTATTTATTTTAATTTTGTTGTTTTTTGTTTTTTAGAGTAGCATAGAAAAATTTGGTCACGTCGTCAAAGTGACTCATCAGTCATCTTATTGTAATAATATAATCTTTGATTGTAGGTTATGATCAGGTCATAACTTCATAAGTTATATAATATTAACGCACACATATAAAGTTGCAACTGCAAAATACAACTGCAACGACAACTTAATGTAAACGCGAGAGTTTTCAAGCACATTTAAATATAAAGATATTGAGGCAATTTATCTTAAGAAACGAGGAAGAGTGCAGTAGAGTAGACTGTGTCAGCTCTAGGATATCCGTATGAACGTAATATATCCTGTTTCTACAAAACTTGATCATCTTTTAAAAACATTTAGATGTTTTAGTACCGACGTTAACTACAGAGATATATTTATGTAAATCTTAAATACCTAACTTCAATAGACACTGAGTTATTTTCATTTAAACAAAGAACTTGTATGGCAATTACCCGAACCAGTCGCAGCATCACAACCAAATTTTACAGAAGTTGTTGCCATAAAACTTGATCATCATTTGCAGAATTTCAGAAACCTAGCTTGAATAGATACTGAGTTATTTCCATATAAAGAAAGAAGTTGTATGGCAACTACTCGAACCCGACCGAAAATGTTGGATTTAAATAGCAAAACTAACAATTTTGCAAAAGTGACATAAAAAAAATTTCAGTCTCCTAGCTCCTTTATTTTTTGAGTTATCGTGCGGACGGACGGACGTACATAGCTTAATCAACTCAGAATTCGATTCTGAACCGATTCATACCTTTGACACTTTATCTAACTCAACTCCTTTAAGGTGTCACAAACTTAAGAGTGCTTATCATGCAATCCGCAAACGTAAACATGAAAGTTTAAAATCGGAAGTTTCTGAAATTTCATATTTAAGGTTTTGACGTAATTATCTTGGATTGATAAGATTTTTGAGCACATTGGACAATCTCAAGTAGTTGTTTACTAGTGTAAATTTTAAGTTTTATTTTTTTATTAACAAGTAAAGGGCAACAATTTTGCCATGTTTTAATCCGACTAACTTTAAGTTTTATTTAATTAAATAACATATTTCATACATATTACGGTACGCCATATGCATTAATATGAACAATTTTTTTTTTGTTTTTTCATCTTTTTTATATTATTCTGTTCTTAATGACGCAAAATCCAAACTGTAAAATTTTTGTTTGATTCAATATTAATGTACATTTAATCAGTTAAAAAAATTCTCAGGTTAAAAATTAAACCTAAACTGAAACTGATTTTATTAGTTACTAAAAACATCCATATGTATATATATGAATAAATTTTACCACAAAATCCACAGGTATAAAAATAAATAAAACAAAATTGTCATAACATATTCATATGTACATTATGTTAAAAAAAAAAACAGGGTAGGTATTAGTCTTTCTGTAAACCAAAAATAAAGACCTAAAACTTCAACAGAAATAAAATTCTTCTTCATTAATCCAATAATCTACTTCTTAAAACCTGTCAACTATTTTTAAGTTTAACTACAAATATATGTACATATATATTTGTAAATCATGCTTCATATAAATAATTACAAAAATTATAAGGTAGAAATCTTATATTTCAAGCTAAAAATATATTACAAATAGGTATAATTAAAATTATAAAATAGTTCACTTTTACATGATATATGTAAATATTTGAAATTTTGACACTTTGACATTTTTAGTAGTGATTTGAAATAAATTTTTAAAGTACTATTTTCCTTTGACAGTTCAAAACTAATTCCGAAAGTACTAAGATTAACGCGGTTTGCTTGATACCAATATAAATACGGGTATAAAAATTTAAAGGAAGACAATTTTTTAAATGCATATTTATGAATGAAAATATTATATTTTAAAATATTTTTCTTTAATGAGTTATGTAAAAAAGATGCGACTTTAATTTTGTCTTTGGATCAAATGAATAAAGTAAATGGTTTTTGTCTTATTTCAAGATTTATAGTTGGTCCCTTATTAAGCTTTTACTCTCTGCAGTTTAATTGCCTGATAATTGATGTGAGTCTCGATTTCGATATTTAGATTAGAAAAAATAAAATGGAATTTGAAATTAAAATGATAAAAATTATATACATATTTTTTTAAACCGATAATACTTTGTTATTTGGAGGTAAGAAAATTAAAAAGAAGTCCCGAAAAGTGGAAAGAAAAAAAAGGGAAAAGTTCCTTAGTTTTTGAAATCCGTTTTTTTTTAGATGGGCTTAAAAATCGAACGTTTTTATTTTTTTTTGCGATATTTAAATTTTGCTACAAAATCGGTGAGTACCCTTTTTAAATTATTTATCGGTCCAACTTCTAATTCACAAAATAATGGGCTTTCTTGCAACCTATGCTATTTTATATAATATTTATATGAATATAGGCATTTTCTTAAGCAACTATGAGTATTTAATAGCAATAGCCTAAATAATGTCTAAATACATAAAATAATTAGATACTAATTTTTTTCTATTCATTCGGATACTAATTTTTTTCTATAAGCATTGATTTAACAATTTCAAAAAGAGGAAAATTGACATTTTAAATGAGTATTCATAAAAAACGACTATCAAAATTAGCTAGTTTTGATTTTTTATGATTAACTATGACTATCGAACTCAAACATTTTGTTTTTCCATAAAGTAACTAACATCAGAAATTATATATATATAGATAACGCAAGCAGAACAAAAAATATCAATAACAATTCTCGAAATTTTTTCAGATTTCAAGTGCCCCATTTGCTCTCTAATTTTTTCCTATGCCCTTTTTCTCTTTCTCAATAGTTCTTTTAAAAAAATATCCTCGTGAATATTTGATTCTATTTTAATTTTAGATATGTAGGACATGATAAATATTTTTATTAATTTTTTTTTTTTTCTTCAAAAACTTTAAAACTTCTTTTTAGAAGAATGCATTTGAATAAAAGACAATATTGCCATATCATTTGTATGATTCACGAAATTTTTTTTGAAACTAAAATTTTAAAATTTTGTTAAGTATTTATTTTTACCTATAATTTGTACAACTCGAAACCCTTATTAGATTAATTACCATTATAAAACTATTTAGGTAGTACTCGAATTTAGCAGAAATACACGACAACAAATCTTAAATACATGTATTCTTCGTTTCACACAACTTTAGTCTAAAGTCGTAAACAAAATATTTCAAAAATTACTTTGTTATTTATAATTATAATTAGAAATAAAGAAAAAAAAGAATTCACTTTGAAAATACCCTATTATTACAAATGGTATAATAAAATCTATTTATAATGTTTGTGTTTTTATATTTCAAAACTGGTTAGAAGAGTTGTCTATAAATAATTTTGGTTGTATTTCTTTGTTTTTAATTTTAAATATTTTATTTATTTAAAAAATAATGCAAAAAACATATTTTAACATTTTTCTTTCAATCTAACAATTTCGCATAGTTAAAGAGTTTTATATATATCTTTTGTATTTTAATTGAAGTAAATCAAATAATTATATATTATAACATGGTAACACTATATAAAAAATTTACTTCTGATTTCTTAAGTATTCTATTTTGGATGGACTGATTATGTGTTGATCAAGTGTCTATAATGTTTATCTATGTATGCGTTAGAATTTAATATTTCTTTTTTTTTATATCAATAAAAATGCATGAATAGTTTTTATTTAAAATGAAAAAAAAAAAATATGTGACTGTTAACCCTAGTGACTTGTGCTTTTTTTGTAAAATTATCTTTCAAAATATAGTTTCTGACATTATGGGTTAAAAGAATTTTAACGTAAGAAATTTATAAAGAAAATTGAAATTTAAATTTGAGCGGTAAGTTATCCAATGTGTATAACTTGAATTTTTTTATTAAAATAAGTTAATTTTTTTATAGAAGTGAAAAATTAAAAGTTGTTTTACAAGTTTAATAAAAAGTTAAAATTAAGTTCATATACATATGTGAAATATATAATGCACAAGTTCTTTTGTTCTTAATCATTCATCAATCAAGAAGTTGGAACATAATTTCTATTCAAAAAGTAAGAAAACATTTTTTTTATTATTGTTTAGAATTTGTTTCCAAATTTATTTGATTGTCTCAATTATTTTATTCATTAACTTGTTCCAAATCTTATAATTAAAAATTTCTATTTTTCTGACTCTTTTATTTATCTACATACTTTTATTATCTTTTCCATCTATTTTGCTTTCATTAGTATGAACGTATAATATATTCATCCTCTGTTTAGAATGTTTCAAAACATGCAACTTCTTTAGTAACACTTTTAAAGCCAGACGTTTCAATTATCGTTCTAATAGCGACACTGATTGTTCTACTAAATATTTGTGTTGGTAATTTAACTCTAATTTTTTCAAAAGTATTCGGATTAATATGTTATCTCTAGTTAATTTGGTACACATCTTAGTTTCTCAATTTATTTGAACTTGCCATGATTCTATGAGAACTTTAAAGCTTATAATACCATCTGAGGTTTTTAAATCGGAATCCATTAATTTATTTCTAAGAGATTTAATTAGATGGGGAAAATCCAATATGCAAAAAATGGTTTATTTGGTGTTATTTCTAGCAACGAAAAAACTTTGGCTAAAGTTTGGTCACAAGTAATTGCCCGTATTGTAACACCAATCTCGAACAAAATTCTTAATTTTTTTTAAAAAATTTCTAAAATTGTTACGAGAGGAATATCTGTATTCTATCTTTTATATTATAAAAAAAAAATTTTTAAATTGTTATGAAAGGAATATCTGTATACATATGTATATATATATTTTTTTTTTAATGCATTTTTCTGCCACATAAAAGTGGACAGAAAATTACACAGCCATTCCTGTTCAGGCGTGGCTGTAAGTGTCGTAAGGAGGAATAACTCTTACGACGTGTATGGGATTCGAACCCACACTCCCTCCTCGGTGTTTACAGAGTATTTTATACAGACTGGGCCACCGAGGCCCCTACATATGTATGTATATGCATACATCAGTTACAAAAAAATTATTTATACAAAATTTTAAAATACTTTATAAACACTCCACTACAATTAAATCACACTTAAGGAATATTATAATAAAATTTTGTTGGCCTTCAAATATTATGTATGATGTGTAGAGTTATTCTTTAATCGAGACTCACATCAATTATGAAATTATTCATACGCGCGATACGTGAGAAATGATTGCAATTCTCTCACAACTACATTCATGTGTTTTCAGTTCTTGGCCTGTTTACTTAGGTCTTAGGTCTTGTCTTTAATTATGAGATCTATAAAATTACAGTTTATAAGAACATTTGTTTGAGATGCATAGATAGATATGTGTGTATGCATGTATGTTAACAAAATAAAATCAATTTTTAGAGAAAAAAAATTCATTTCGAAGAAAAAGAATTATGAACAGAAATGAAAAAATAATAATATTTTTTTTTGTTTATTTTATATTCTTTGATGGTATACCAAAAATACGGTCATCTTTTTACGAAATTACCCCAATTACGATCTTGGGGTGATTTCAAATCAATGAAATTAACTACGATTTTTTCTTCTACGGGAATTCTCTATGTATACACGTAGTTACTTTATGGTTTTTCATAAAAAATAAAAGCGATATGACTATCGAAATCAGAGCCCACATTATTTAGATTCCTCACAAATCACAATAAAAACGAAAAACCCCTGGCGGTTTTTTTCGGCCGGCTTAAAAATTTATATTTTTTTAATTTTTTTTTTTTAATATTTTTAACGCCATTTTTTAACATTAATTTTGAAATACTAACATATCATTTGGTGTTATATTTAAAAGTAGATAAGAATAAACTTTAATAAATAAAACAAATAAAAAGACTTTAATAAAAATTTAATATACAATGTTTATAAATATTTGAAGAAAAATTAATCGAGGAAGTAATAAGGAAAATAGTAAATTAATTGAAAACACATTCATTCTTGTTAGTTTAAAAAAATGTTCATACTTTGTTTTATTTCCTTATAATATAACCGAAGAAACCATCTTCTTCCTGATTTTCATTCACTTCTCTTACCCACCAAAGTCTACGAAAATTTTTTTTTACACTTGAAACAATTCCAATAATCGATTTATATATTTTCCAAAATTACTTTTCACTTTTATTTAAATTTCACTCACCAAAAAAATTCGTCCGGCGTCTTGAATGTGTTTTCACCTTAATTCCGTGCGAAATTATAACAGTTTGTGTCATTTGATAGTGCACATACCGTTACAAATATTTATAAACTCTATTGTATTGTATTGTATCCAACACTGATTTAAGAATTTTTTTTTTAAATGAAAATAAATTTGCTTGTTTAAAGATTTATAGATTTTTTCTATGTACATTATACATACATATATTAATAAAGGATACAGAAATATGATAATTGATCGATTTTTAATTGCTTTTTGCAAATACATATATACAAAATAGTTATATAAGTACATAATAGTTAATTTATTATTTTAAACTTTACTGGGTAATTTACGATTTTCTTAAAATTTTATTGTAAAATGTAAATAAACAATTTCAACATCTATTTTCAATTTTTTGTTTTTGTTTATTTCTTATTAGTTATTTGCTAGTCCAAATGCAAAACTTGGTTGAATTGAATATGGAATTTAGCCAATTTTGTAAAACAGTTAAGTGAAATGTGTCGGTGTCACGTGCGTACTCAGTACTGCGTAAGTATTGCTTTAGTTTGTTCAGAAATAATTTTCTAAAAATTGAAATAGTTTTCTTTCTAACATTTTTTAGAATTTTATCACTTATTTTGTTACTTTACAAGTAGTTAAAATTTTTAATAACTTTTAATTTAAATTTTACTTTAATTTTAAAAACAAAATATTTTAATTACTAAATAAAATAGCATCTTACAATCTCTTAAATGGGACTGGTTATGATTTATAACAAGTACGTTTATAAACTCGGAAATTAAGTTGATTAAGAGTTACATTATTACAAAATTAAGTCAAATGTACAATTACAAAATCAAGTCAAATATCGTGACATATGTACCTATTTATATTGTGTTGATAAAGTTTTTAAAGTTTATGTATGACGAACTATTAAATTTCGAAGTGATTTTCAAAAAATCAAGAACTTATGTGGATTTTGTTTGACAGATATTATTTTGAAAAATGTATGGGAAATCAAGAAAATAGAACAAAATCAACTCAGTTTTCGAATAAAAATCAAGAGATTGTAAAGGTACTTAACTTTTATATTTTATGTAGCTACCAAAATTTTAAGTGTTAAATTTGTAATACCAATATTTTTATAAAATTATCAAAGTCATAAACCTTTTCTATGCACATTCGATTTTATGCGACATGTACAATTTATGAAACAAAACAAGATTGGTGTAAGATTTACAATTGTCATTTTTTTTAATATAAAAGTCAAATTGAGTTAGCGAAAAGCAAATATTTAGCAGAAAAACTGAGGAAATATTTATTGTGATAGTAAATAAAATATAATTGTTAAATAGACTAATTTTTTATATAATTCAAAAAAACAAAAAAAAAATAAATTGAATATAAAAATGGAAAAAGCACCCGTTAAACAGTATGAACAGTAAGTAAATAAAAGGGAAGGTTAAAACCCTTATATTTTTTAAGACAGTTGTGCTTTAAGTACGTATTTGAAAACGTGTAGAATATTGTATATATTTCCTAACAATAATAAATTGAATTGTGTTTGTCTTTCTTTTCTATTAAGGAAAAGCTGGCTTCCAATTGATGATAGTGATGACAGTGATGTAGATGAAATCGATGTTGATAAATTAGCACCACTTGAGATTGGGCCACATGAAAACAAATTACAGTACAGTTACTGTTTGTGGTTTGCAAAAAAAGGTACTCATCGGGCTACCGATTATAGTAAAAGTTTACATTTGTAAGTAACACAGAAAAGTGGATAAATAAAACAAATCTTTATTTTTACTTTTTATTTTACAGTGTTGGAAGGTGCGCAACTGTAGAACAATGGTGGTCTTTGTATTGTCATTTAGTACGGCCAACAGCATTGAAGGTAAATTATAAAAACAAATAGAGTATTATATATTTAAACATGTAATTTTTAGCCATATAGAGAATTAAGTCTTTTTAAGCATGGTATCAAACCAATGTGGGAGGATCCAGCAAATGCAAAAGGTGGACAATGGGTAATTCGCTTACGCAAGAATAAAATTGATAGAGCTTGGGAAAATGTTTGTATGGCTATGTTAGGCGAACAATTTTTAGTTGGTCAGGAAATATGTGGTATTGTTTTAACAACAAAATATCCTGTAAGTTGATAGTTAACTATAAGAAAAAGCAGTTTCTAAAAAAGTTTGTAATATTTAATCTAATAATTTTTTTTGTTTTAGGAAGACAGCTTATCTATTTGGAATCGTACAGCCACCGACCAGGCTAGTACTAATCGTATAAGAGATACTTTAAGAAGGATATTAAATCTACCTCTTAATACTCCAATGGAGTATAAAACTCACTGTGATAGCCTGAAATATGTAGCAATGTAAGCTTATTAAATTAATATAATCCATGTTGTTTTAAATTCAATATATTATTAAATTTGATTTTCAGGTCTAAAAATACACTGAAAAGCTGAAATAAAGCAATATTCAACAAATCAGTAGAAAAGTAAAATTTTTAAAATTCTGCTACTATTTATGTAAAAACTGGAATCCAAAATAAAAAAAAACATTCAAATATTTTAATTTGAAAATTTTTAATAACATAACTTTAGTTTTTACCAATTCGTGCCTTAAGATGTGGTCAATTTAATAGTGGACTCATTCATTTCTTTTTTTAAATTTTTATTAACGCTTAAGTTATTAGATATTAAATGAAATTTTAAATAAATACAATCTATGTTCCGAATTGTGTTAAATCAAATAGATAGACATTTGAAATCAAACAGTCGCCAACCTAGAATTAAAAAAAAAAAACAAATTAAACAAAAAAAAAAATCTAAGTAATTAAATTACCGCTGGGGAAATGCCTACTAGAGCATCAGCATGACCGTAGAATTCCTCTTTAAGAGATATTACAATAGTCTGTAAATTGGTAGTATCTTCCCTTATAAATGATGCTACTTTTCCAATATTTGTATTATCCAAAGCTGCGTCAATTTCATCGAGAACAAAAAATGGAGCTGGTTGGTAACTATATTTTAAGATTATATTAATAGAAATTTGTAGTATTATACAAAAATTATGTTACCTATGAATAGCAAAAAGTAATGCTAAAGCTGCAATCGTTTTTTCTCCACCGCTTAAATTACTCATAGGTTGAAACCGTTTTCCTGGTGCTACACAATTATAATTTATACCATCTAAATATGGTTCTTCGGGATTATCAGGACCCAAGTAAGCTTGAGCTGCTTCATTTCGAGCTAATGATTTATAAATACCATCAATCGCTTCTGCGATATGTGTACAACATCTATTAAACTTATTAGCTCTCTCATTCTTAACTTTCTCAAATGCTGCTTTAGCTTTTTTTGCTTTTTTACGAGCATTTTCAAACTCTTCATTTGTAGATGCAATTTTTTCGGTAACCCGATCCAATTTTTGCATTGCTTTTAAATTAGGAGTTTGTATTCTATCTAAAGTATCAAGTTTATTTTGTAAATCTTTTTGTAAATTATCGTTCATTTTTTTAAAACTGGAGTCGTCTTTTAATTTCGTTAAATCTTTAGATAATGAGCTATAATCTATTTCAATCCTAAAATAGCAATTATTAATTTTATTTTAATATAATATAAACAAAAAATTATACAAATTTTCACGATCCAATATTACTGAAGTTGTAGTTGTTTCAGACTCACTTTGCCGAACAACATCATCTAAGCTTCCTCTAAGCAAAGGTATAACTATACAATCCATCTAAACGATTTTATGAATTTTTTAGTTTTTTTTTTCACTAAACCAGAAGAACAAAAAAAACACTAACCTTTGACTGCATTAATAAATTATGTCTTTCATTTTTTTTTGTTTCGATTTTTGCTTCAATTCCTGATATTTGACTACCAATTGAATGAATTTCTTTTGCTAAATTTGCGACTTCACGGCGAGCTTTTGCTATTTCTTCTTCCATTTCATCAACAGCTTGTTTTTTAACGTTTTTAGTTTGCTTTAATTGTTCAATTTTTTCTTTATCAATATCAATTTCTTTTCGAAATCGAGCTTCAGCCAATTTATGGCCTTCTAAAGCATCTTCCTCATCTTGCACAGCACGTTCCCAACGTTCAACATTTTCTTAAAGAATATAAATTTAATATATTATATAAAAGGATATAAAAAGAATATAAACTTTTTGTATCCTTTTGTCTTTCAAAATCTAATCGTGTGTTAATTGTATCAATTTGCTGCTCAAATTCAGCACGTTTTTTTGCTCTTTCTTGTTGCATCACAAGTTCTCGTTCTTCATATTCGCGAATATTTTTTACTCCAATTCTACGACAAAATTTTGCAAAAACTTTATCTTCCACGTTATTCATATTTTCCTTAATTTCTTGAATTTTTTGGTCACGTCTTTCCATGCGCCGTTCAATTTCACTAATTTTGGGCTGAAATGTTAAAATAAATTATGAATTTTTAGTTTATAATATTTTTAAAAAATCATACCCCAAAACTGTCCAATTGTTTTTCGAGATCTAATAATTGATTTTTATATTGCCTGATTGATTTTTCTGAAGACTCGAGATCGACTTTACTATATTTAAGTCTATTTTCAAGGCCCTAGTAGAAAAATTATTTTATTTTATTATATATGAGTTTAATTTTTACCTTAATTTGACTTTCTACTGTAGCAAGTTCACTTTGTTTTCTGGATTTTTTTATCAACTCTTTGAGTTCTTCATTGAGTTGATCCTTTTGCATTTTTAATTGAGCCATATGTTTTTCATCCCAACGTTTCGCTTTTCTTGCTAAATCATGACTACCACCAGATATAATACCAGATTTTTGATAAAAAGTACCATCTAAAGCCAAAGCATCATAACGACTTCGATCATATTCATAAGCCACTTTCATTGCATCTTCAGGTGTTTCACATACTAAAGCATTATTTGTTGCGAATAGAACAGCAGGTTCTATTTCAGGTGGGTCAAATTTTAATACATCAAAAACAAGTTTTACATTTTTAGGATCCTTGATATTTCTAAAAAATATGTGTTAAAGATATAATTTTTATTGTAAATAAAAAAAAATTACCTTAAACGTTCTTTAAGAGGTTTTGTTTGAAGGTAATCTAATGGTAAAAATGTTTCAACTTCTAACATTTGCTCTTTTAAAATTTGTATACATCTACGTGCCGTTTTCTCTGTATCAACTATTATAGCTTCCATGTATTTACCAAGAACTTTAGTTACAGCTACATTATACCTTTTATGTGTTGGTTGACACATATTAATCATACGATCATACTGCAAGTTATAATTATTTTATAAAAAAATTTATTAATTTTTAAATCCATTAATATTTACCACTCCGGGAACTTGTTTTTTGAATAGCTCAACAACCTCTTGTTTTTTCTTTCTTCTGGAATCTTCATGTTTATCAATTTTAGCATCTCCTAATTGGTCGCGAACGTTTTCAAGTTCCCTTTGTTTTTCGGCAATTTTTTCTTTAGATGATCCAACGTCTGTTTTCAATTCATCTTTAATACGATTTTGCTCTTCTAAAGCAGCTTCGCTTGATTTGATATGATCTAACAATTTTTCTTTACGTTTCTTAGCTTCTTCCATTTGGGATGAACATTTTTTAAGTTGTTCCTGTATTGAGGCTTTTCGGTTTACTTCGCTGTCCAATAAATCTTGATCAGATTTTTGTTCCCTATTAACTGAATCTAAATTTGATCTATACTGTGTTGCCGTTGATTCTGCCTCTTGTTTCAAACGATCATATTCTTGAACTAAACCTTCTTCCATATGAACATTACTTCCACGTTTTTGAGATTCATTTTCAAGATCTTCTTCATATTGACGTTTCAATGCTTCCACGTCAGCTAGTTCCTTTTCCAGGGCCCTAATATCAGCCTGATGGGCATCATCAGCTTTTTTTGCTTGTGTAAGTGTTTTCATGACAGATTGTAATTTTTTTTCACAATGCGAAACCTTCTCTTTAGTTTTAATAAACAGTGGATGAGTTTTACTCATTTCAGATTCCTAAAATATAAATCTTCTAAAAAGTTTGTTTATTGATTGAAAAAATGTTTATATACAATTTCTCTAATTTCTTGTTCCGTTTTTGCCAAGTCTCGATTTAATTTTCCAGCTTCTTTTTTTTTATCTTTTAATACTTCGTCAGCTGTTTCCTTCTTTCTTTCAACGTTTTGAACTTCACTTTGCTTTGTCGTCAAATCTTCATTTAGTTTTTGTATATCTTTCTCAACATGAAAAAGGCGAAATAACTGATATTCAACTTGTTGTTCGGTCTAAAAAAAATCACGAGAAGAAGTTAATCTACAATTGCTTTCATTTTGTTAAATTTCAATTACATATTCACTCTTTAAACGAGCGTATCTATCCGCTTCCATTTTTTCATGTTTGGCTTCTTTTCGTTCAGCAGCAATACCTTTCTTTTTTTGATAAGTAAACTGAGTTTCTTCTTCAGCTTGATTCATTTCCTGTTTAAGCCTGTTATAATCATCTTTCAACAAACCAGATCTTCAAATATAAATTTTTTATTTCCTAGGACAACTTAATATTGTACTTACATACCCACTAATTTCTTCAAAGAGAGCTGTTCTTTCTTTTGCACTTTTCATTGCAATACTTTCAACAGCACCTTGAAAAACTAAAAAATTCTTAGCTTTGACATTTATACCCAGCTTCTCTAATTCAGATAAATATGTTGTATTCGATACTGACTGAAACACAGGTTTTTCAATTATAAAACTAGTAAATACAAAAAAAAAAAATACTTCTCCATTTATCCTATATTCAGACGAAGAACCGTAAACACAGCGTTGAAAATCTTTTGGTATATTTTCGTCTATAATAAATTTGGCTGTTACATAACAAGATCTTGATACAGGCTTTCCTACAGAAGCGCCATGAATAAGATCATTGAGACGTTTGACACGAAGGCTTGAAGTTTTTTCTCCCATAACAAAACTTATAGCATCCATAAAATTTGATTTACCTTTGAACATTAAAAATAAATTCTTTATATAAATTCAATAAAAAAAAATGTAAACAAGTACCTGAACCATTTGGACCAATCACCGCTGTAAATTGTTTTAAAGGGCCCACAACAATATGGCCTTTATATGATTTAAAATTTTCCATTTCAATATATTTTAGGAATGCTTTTGTTGCATTTCCATGAGTACTGTACTCTGGCATATTTTAAATTTTTTGAATATTATTTTTGTTTAAGGATGTTTTATTATTTTCACCAATAATGTACAAAATTATTGAGTTTATAATTTATTCTTTTTCTTCGCTGATAGAGAATTCAATAACGTATTCAGATTTGCCTTAACACTTTTCCTTTTTCAGACCTCTAGACTTTAAGTTAGCTTAATGTCTAGGCGTACCTGCATACAAACATAAATATAATACAAATTACAATAAAGTACATACTTATTTTAAAAAAGTCAAAAACATGTCAACTTCAAAAAGAGGTTGCCATAAAAATTTAATTGTTAAGATTTGAAAATTCAAGAATTTAAAAATGTAGACAAGAAAATTTAGGCAAGGAAAATCACTGCAATTTCTTTATAAAATTTAATAAGGAGGAATTGTAATCAAAATTGATGTATCATTTCACAATTGGTTAGTTTTCCTACTTTTGCACGAAAAGCATGATATATGTTATTTAATTGTATACTTAAAATTTAACATTTATGATTAATATTACCTAAAGTTTGGTTTTTAGTAGATGTTTATAAATTATTGTAGAAGGAAAAGTCTTAGAAAACTACTGATCATAATAATTTCTACAGCTAATTAACAAACTAACAAAAGTTGAAATAGAATAAATTATATTTTTGTATTACATTTTTTGATTTATTAAAGTAAGCATTTGAAATGTTTCATTATTCAAAATAAAGAATTATATAAATTACTTATTACAAATTGGTTACATATTACCATATTACATAATAAAAATGGTTTGTTATTGGAAATATAAAACAATGAATGGCAACGCGGATCTATAAACAAATAAAATTAAAAATGTTGCCTGCGTGCGAATGTTGCTGAAGTTAATATGTTTGGGAACTAATACTTAATAGTTTTGGGATTCCGCCATTAAGTCAGACATCATAATTATTTCTTATAAAAATATAAAAAAATATTTTTATATAATTAATATTTAATAACTTTAAATTTAATATTACATATATTATAAATCATCAAAAATATACATATATATTTTAATACAATTTTAAAAACAATAAATTCTTATATTATTAGTAAAAAAAATTGCGCCATTAAAATAATTTCAACAATTTTAAATAAGTTTTAGTGTTATTTTAAAAATATAAATTATTATTTATAAAAAATTTCATTAGTTTTAAAAGTGTTTGAGGCAAAAAAAAATTAAAATAAATAATAATTAAGAATTAAAATAATCCTTTGTTCAAAAAACCATTTTCATTTTTGACTTTTTTTTAATATAATATAAAAAAAAATACAATAAAAACATTTTATAAACATTTGCACACCAATTCAATTTCACGTGGATATTATATTTATATATACAGAATTGTTGTGTAGTTTATTATTTTATATCAAAATCTATACCTCCCGCTTTTTGTTTACTAAATTAACAAACACATAAAAATGCCGGTTAAAAATTTTTAATAGTAAAAGAGTTTCGATTTTGATAGTGTGTTGCATTATATTAAATTGGTGTGGTGTAAATAAAATAATTGTATGTGTGTTTTTGTATTTTTAACAGGAAACAATTGGATACGAAACAAATTAGTTTCTGCTTGTATATTTTTTTTTTTAAATATTCACCATTAACGGTAGAAAGAGAAATCGAGATTTTTAAAATTTTAGTATAGATTGTGTACTTTTCTGTGTATGAGGTGTGTTCTGTCTGCTAGAGTTCCATATATAGTAGTGAATGGTTATTTAAAAAATAATAAAATTAATGTGAAAAAATTTTACTGAATGATATTTAATTAACCAAAATAAAAATAATTTATTTCAAAATAAAAATATTTAAAGTGTTTTTAATTGTGCAAAAGGAAAAAAAAATGTTTGAATTTGAAGATATGAGTACTGGTTTTCATGATGTTTTTCTTAGCAAATATGCGGTAAGTGCGCCAAATTTTTTTTTCCTCAACATAATCATAATGTACCAAGGGGTCTTCCGAAGTAAAGTACATGGGAAATAAAAAAAAAAATATATGTATAATGTACATATATACATATATTGCTTTTGCTTATGCATATTTCTTAGTATATGTTTTAAAATGGAGGCATTTGTAAATTTTAATAATAGTAAAATTTTGCCGGTTTAAAATTTTTATTTTCAAAAAAAAAATATTGGAAAAATTGTAGGAAAAGTTATCAATATTAATTTTTTTTTTTTAGAATATAAAGAATTTTACAATGCATTCTATAAAATGTATATTATGTATGTATGTATGTATAATGTATATTTATGTTAAAATATAATGGAAAATTCCCGCTTTTTTCTCCAAGAACATTTCACACAAGTGATTTTTCATTCTGCAATAGAATAATACTATGCATGTCATCAAAATTTAGAGAAATTTTGTTAGAAAATAAAAATAAATAATTCGAAATATCTAGATATGTAATATCGGTATATTAAAAATTTTGAATCGTAGTTTATTTTGTGTAAAATAAAAGATATAAAATATATGTAAATTCTAAATACACTTTTTTCATAATATTTTTTTTTTTTTTTTTTTTTAACATTAACTACTTTGAATTTTAAAATACACCAAAAAAGAAATATCTAACTATCGTTTGTGTGTTTACTTTAACCTAACTTTTTTTGTACCCATTTTGTAGTCGGTACAAATTTTGTTATTGATTTTTCTCCCCTTTTATTTAATTTTCCCTTGTTTTTTTTATTTTGTTTTTTATTTTGTATGTATGTATATATATTGTGCATTCATATATATACAACCTTTTTTTCTCTTTAGAAAATACTGTAAGCTAAAAAAAAATATTTTAAATAAAAAATGATGTACCTATACAGAAAAAAAAAACATTAAAAAGTCTGACATTAGGATATACGTATATAAGTAAATTAGAAAATAAGAACAAAAATATTCAAAATATACTGCAAAGATATGATATTGAATTGTTTAATTTTTTTTTCTATTTTGAGTATATGGAATTATATATAAAATTTTATGTATTTATATAAAATAAAGTAAAGGTATATAAACGAAAAAAAAAATGTATAAATTTTGTAGGTCTTTGACATTTCTTACATAAATTTTTTTATGTTTTGATTTTTTCTTCTATTTACTAATAATTGCGCGAAATATTACGTACGACAAAAAAAAAAAGAAGAAAATAATATAAAAATATTTTGTTTGTTTCTAAAATTAGATTCAAACGAATTTATAATAAATAATTATTATTTTAAGACTAAGTAAATAAGTTCATTTTTAAAAAACTGACAGAATAAAATAGTTTTAGGTTTTTTTTTTTCAACTTATAGAAAAAGAATGAAAGAAGAATGCTGCATTTTTTTTTTTTTTTCCCAATTCAAGGTTACATGATTTTTTTTACATAAATCTTTGTTTTTGTTTATATTTTTGCAATTTGTATTTTTGTTTTTCTTAATGTTTATAAACAATATAATAATTTTTGTATATTATATGTATATTTAATATATAAGTCATATATCACGCCATGGTTCATATATTTTATTCATAGAAAGCGAAATTAAAAATAAAAAATTGTTTTACTTTTCAATTTTACTTACATTATTAATAGTATGCTTTTATTATGATACTTAAGCTTAAGGATATTAAGCAATTTTAAGCTTAAGATTTGATAGAAAAACAATGAAGATTTCAAAACTTATGCATATAGGTACATACATTTTTTAACAATTATTAATAGCTACAAAATCTTATAATTTTATTATAAGTAAATAAATATAATAAATTATGCAGTTCTAAAAACTACAACAGAGCCTCACGTAACTTTTCTAAATACTTACTTCTTTTACATAACAATAATTAAATATATCCTTATATTATAAGTTATATAATATCTTATTTTTTTTTAATTTATAGGTACAATATATTCATTCAACCGAATTGTAATTGTTTTTTTGAATTCGACTTGAGGAGTTTTACTTTATTTCCAATTTTATTAATGCTTATCTTTACAAAAATATAAACTACGAACCAAAAATAGATCTTAAAAATATTATGTTACGTTTGACCTTGCAAAAAATTAAAAAATAAATCTAAAAATATGTACAATGTGTATACAGATGTAGTTCTGTATTTTAGTATACAGTATATATATTAGGAAAAAAATAGGCTAAATTTTTAGGCAAAAGAAGTTTTAAGAAAACCATTATGATTTAATGGAAAAAATATGGTTTTCATTAAAAAAGGTCTAAAGAAATTTCGAAAATTATTTAGAAATTTATATTATAATGGAAATAAGCAAAATCTACCTAAGTGCATATTTCGTTTTCAAATGATTAGGTATAGGAAAAAAAACTAGGTACCTGCTACTATGTAGTTTTGTTTTATTTGAATGGGCGCCTTAAAACTCTTTTTCTTTAATTGAAATTAAACGAATGAATATTGATTGTCCGTATTCGAAGGAAAATATGTAACCCTAAAATTTATTTATAATATTGATATAGGTACATACATATGTATGTATATAAATTCGTTTGAATTTAAGGGCTTGAATGAAAAACAACAATTCAGAAAAAAAAAAGGTGGATCCCGCTAGGGAATAGCTTTTATTATCGGATTTTAAATAGAATTGTCGAAGGTTAAATTTTTCTATTTTTTTTTTATAGGCTACATAGTTAGGTTTTCTTGAAAAAAAATATTTCTATAAGTAAGGTAGAAAAACTTCAAATTATGATTAAAATATAATTGTACATTATATTGATCGCATAAGAAAAATCATGGTCTTTATTTAGATATTTCCAAAACAATTTATAATTTTTTCTTATTAACAGGTGCCTATTATATCTGTACATATTTAAAAATATGTCATTTTTCGTAAATTTCCAAATATTTTCTGAATGTAGGGTAGGTACATACATACATATATGTATAGTAAAATGTACTAAAATAATAGTAAAAAATTTTTGAAAAGTTATAAATAATTATATAATTTTATTTTAATTGTTATAACTACGTACCTATAAAAACTTACTTATAAAAATTAATAATTATTATAAAGAATTATTACGTATTTAGGTACCTATAACACGAAATTTTAAAGGTAAATTAACTAAAAATATTCATATATATATGTAGGTAACCTACCTAATTAAAAAATCGAAATAATTTTGATACCTAGAAAAAAAAAAATAAATAGAATTGATTTTTTAGGTGCTTATAGATTTAGATATTTATACAGATTAAGTGCAATATACATACACATGTATGTACATATATAATTAATTTATTTAATTTTTAATGTCGTTAAAAAAAAAAATAACTAGATGACAGTTGATAAATTATCCAGTTATAAATTATGATTTTTTTAATTTCTCTTTCAATATAGGTAGGTACAACATGTATAAAATATAAATTATTGTAAATTTTTAGTAGACTGTGTTTATATAGTATTAAAATTAAATAAATAATTTACACATGAGTTGAAAATTTTTCTAAATTTAAAAAGTATTTTATGTACCTATTCTTTTTTTTTTTCTAAATTTTCCTTGAACTTGGATAGAATAAAAAGTCATTCAACTTTTAAGTTTTAATGATGAGAGAAAAAAAAAATTTTCTAAGGTTCGTTAAACAAAACATTTTTATAGTCAAAAGAATAATAGTACATACATTTAGGTATAATATGTATATGTATGTATATATGGACTAGGTACTTTTTTTTATACATACGTATTTATGTATATTTTAATTTAAAAAAATAAAATCAAGGAAAATTTTTAAATTCTTATTTCTTAACTGAGTGTATTTATTTATACTAAATAATAATTTTTCATTTTTGTACCGGCTTTTTATATTTCCATTTTTTTTTTTTGTTAAGTATTTTATCAATTACTAATTACTCGGTAATCGGTATAAAGCTTTTTTAATACAATGTATGTATGTATGTACATAAATCGCCAAATATATGAATTTTTAATAAAAAATTTAATTTTTTTATTAACTTATGTACATAGGTATATGTATGGGTACCTATATCTATACACATGCAAATGTATATTAAATCGAATTTGAAAATTAGCGTAATCAAGAGAGTTTTTTTTATGCTTTTGTTTTTATCTAATCTGGGCAGTAATTTTTGAACCTACACCACATACATACATGCATAAATATTTAAATTTTCATTAAAATTTGATTTAATTTTTAATCTTTAATATAAAAAATTATTTTATACGGAAGATCTGTACCTATAAACTATAGAGAATTATCGATAGTTGATACATGTACCTAAATATGTATGTACATAATAATATCCATATGGATGTATGTACATATGTAAGTACAACATCTTTTAAAATTGATTGAAAGTAAGCAAACCTACTATAGAAATTTTTTAATATGTAGCTACGTACATATTTTTTATACATAATATGTACAATAATGACGATTTGTCTAGTGAGTCCTCAATAAAAAAAAATTTTAAAATTTAAAAAAATAAGTAGGTACCTATTAAATTTTATTTTCTATTTGCTTTTAAATTTGAATGTGTACTTTTGAATTATATATGTATGTACATATAAATTGTTTAGGTATATAATAATTTAAAATTTAAAAAAAAATTACAATTTTCATATTAATTAAACAATTCACAATAAAAAAATGTTGGTTTTTCCCTCCTTTATCCTTTTCCTTTATAAATTTAATAGAAATTTCGAATTGTACATTTTGGCGCGACTGTACCTTTTTTATCTTTTTTTTTTTCCATTTTGTTTTGACAAAGTGTAAGAGTGTGCGTGCAAAACATAAAATAAATGGTGAATTTGAAAACATAGGTATACACAATTTTCGAGTTGAATTTTTTTTTGTTTCTTTTTTTTAATTTTCTCATTGAAAATATATATGTAAGTATTTATGTTTAATGTATTGTGTATAAGTTTTAAACCTAGAAGGTATGCCTAGAAATAAAGATACAATATGAATTTATTAAAAAATAAATTCAATTTTAAAACTGCTGAAGTGAAAGAAAATATTCTGACAATGAATATTGTTAGCATTAGGTCGGAGCGAAATTTTTTTTTTTTAACCATATAATTGATTTTATTATATGGTAAAAAACCTATGCATTTATTTGTTTTAAATTTTTACTTTTTTAAAGCTCGAGCATAATATGTTTTATAATCACATTATTTCTTTTTTTCTTTTCTACTTATTTTGAGAGCATAATAGAACTTCACAAAAAAGGCACGCCACTTAATTCTATTATTTAGAATATTAATTTCACATATGCCCATCTTTTTCCTGCTGTTTTTATTTCTTTCCCAATTGCTCACGTATTTCTGGGTCTGTCTATTTTTCTTCTTTCCTGGAGGTTCCAGTCTAATATACAGTTTGTTTATATTGTGTTCGTTTATTAACCAAGTTTCGCTGTCATTTAGGAGAATTGATTTCACACAAGTGTAGAATATTTTAATTTTAACAACATATTACGTAGTTCTAAATTATAATAATAATAATAAGACTAGTTTTACTCCATCCAATTTAAGAACTACATAATAAATAAAAATGTTTTAATATTCTACTATAGTACAGAGCACAGAGAATAGAACAGAATGAATTATTCATCGCAAAAAAAAGTTGAATAAGGGGAGAGAAAATTTCATCTTAAAAAGTGGTTACTGGTTACATTGATTATACTAAAATGCTATGCACAATGCGCATGACTCAAAAAATTGTTTTAAAAATGTATGCAGCTCTAAATTAATGTAGAAAAGTGAAGTGGTTGTGGTCGTTGAATAGAAATGGCATAATGTTTTCACCATTTCGAAAAATGTTTCCACCATTAATGGAAAACTTGTTTCCTTAAAAAAAAAAAAATTTTAGATGCAAAGTTTTTGTTGCTCAACTCTGTCTCAAATATACAAAATAATTTTTGTGCAACATTTTAAAGAGAATCGGGTATTTAAGCGGGAAAAAATATATTGTATATTTCGATGAATGAATAGAATATTGTTATTTATTAATATTAGTTTAAGTTATCGACGTTACTATTTATCGCGCAGTATCATATAGAAATAATTTGCGATATTTGTTTGCTTTTACAATAATAGAATAAGATAGAAAATTAAAAATAAAATTTACTTAAGATATGGGAACTTTAACATGTGGTTGCTCTATTATTTAGTAAATCAACTGAATTTATTTTTAAATAAGATTTAAAAAGAAAAAACAAAACAGATGGTCCTTAGCTAAAAAATTAGATTATGATTTTTTATTTTAATTAAAAATTGATCAGAACATTTTACTTTAATATATACAAGTTAAAACATTTTATAAAACTTTTTAATAAGCTTTTTATTATTTTACAGGATTCGTCTGGTCCGATCCTTGATTTGTATATATCCGATTCGATGCAAGATATGTTAGATATTGACATTAGATCGGAAGTCGCTACTGTAGTGGGCGGTACAAATGAATTTAGTTCATTAATAAATGACTTACCATCATTAGAATTAGATTCAAATTCACATGATGGTGAAGCTTCATGGCTTGGTGGTCCGAAATGGTCTGCTCCAAACGATTATTATGCAGACGTTGGCGCATGTGTAAATCCAAATTCTGTCATGCCAATAATAACATCATCAATATTAAATTCACCAAAATGTCAAATAAATTTAAATACAAATAACTATAAACAAACTTTAACATCACCACCCCCAAGCCCAAAAGAAAATAAAAGTCATTTAACATTTTCTCCAAATCAAATTAAGGTACCTTCTTCAGCTCATGAAACAAATCGGAAGCCATCATCACTTGCTTTACCAAATGATTTGGATTCTGTGAAAAAAGATTTACGTAATATCACTGGAAGTGAAAGTGATAATAGAAGCGTATTAAAAGCAGATAGTAAAAATAATGGCAATAATATTTCGTTAGGGAATAGTTATAATATAAGCAATAATAATAACAATACTAATAATGCTAATGGTAGATTGACAAATAATCAACAAATTAACACAAATTCCATAATATCAGGAACAGGTAATTTAAAAAAAATTATTTTTATTTATATAATAATATATAAGTATATTTGAAATTTTTAGGCAACACTATAAAATTAGCTCCTGGAATAGGGGGTTTAACTTTTGCAAGTAATTTTGCATATACCAAACTTAAACAACAAAATAATTATAATAGCAACAATACTCAAGCTAAAATAAATAATTCACCTTCAGTAGCATCACATAATGCAAATAATTTAAAGCGTGACCGAGAAACATCTAGTCCTTTACAAAGTCAAAATTATAATACAATCTCAAATGGATCTTACACAACATCTAATAATCAAACGCAGCAACATTTACAGCAAAATGGAAAAATTATATCAAGAAATATTTTAGTCCAGAGTAAAAATATGACCGCAATCAATGGAAATAGTAATTACGTTAATTCTCCAGTTGGTTCGCCACAAGCAAATAATCAAATTAATAGTAACAACAGTACACCTTCTACTAAAGCTAATAAATCTAAACAACCAGTTGTTGTTAGCGAATTTCCGAAACCAGCATATTCATACTCTTGTTTGATAGCGATGGCCTTAAAAAATTCGAGGAGTGGATCGTTACCGGTTTCCGAAATTTATAGCTTTATGTGTGAGCATTTCCCATATTTTAAAACAGCACCTAACGGATGGAAAAATAGCGTTAGGCACAATTTATCATTGAATAAATGCTTTGAAAAAATTGAAAAACCTGCTACAAATGGTGGACAGCGTAAAGGTTGCTTATGGGCTATGAATCCATCGAAAATTACAAAAATGGATGAAGAAGTTCAAAAATGGTCACGTAAAGATCCAATGGCAATACGTAAAGCTATGGTATATCCCGAAAACTTAGAAGCTTTAGAACGGGGTGAAATGAAACATGGTAGTACTGGTGATAGTGATGTTGAAAATGATGGTCAGTCAGACGTTGACGAAGGAAGTGATATGGAAGCTGAAAATGATATTGATGATGTTTTAATTGAAACGCCTGAATCAATGGAAGAAGAAGATGATGAGCAAAACCAACAACATATTCAATTACATGACAGAGATTTTGATATTGAGGTAACTTTTAATTAATATATACTATATAAAATAAATATAAAACAAATATTTTTGCAGGTACAAGATATATATGATGCTATTGATTTAGAAGATGATAAAGAAACTTTACATTTGACATTGAGACAAAATGATTTGATTGAATACACTACTAATGAATTTCCATCACCTAAACGATCTAAAGTTGATGTAAGTTATACTGTTCAAAATATTGAAACAATTAAAAACTTATCATCGTCATCTCCATCGTCAAGAAATCATCAACAAATTATAACTACACAACAACACATATCTATGCAGCATAATAATAGGCGTAAAACTCAATTGATTAATAGAGTCGCATAGTATTAAAAATTTATTTAAACATAAAAATTATATATATAAATATATATAGGTATATATAAAAATATATATATATTATTGATTTTAAATATTTACTAAAAATAATTTATATACATTACGAATACGTAGTATAAAATAAAATTAATATTAAAAAAAGTAAACATTACAAAAAAAAAAAGAAAAAAAAAAATTTTAAATTTAAGATAATGAAAAAATAAATTCAGTCAAATTTTTCATTGAAAAATAATTATAATAAATTTTAATTTAAGTATTTATAAATTCCAAAAAAAAAAAAAAGAAAACTTATATTTGATTAAGTTATTTTTAGTTATTTTTTTTAATTAATAAAATTCACTTAATTTTAAAGTGATTACAAAGTACAAAAAATGTAATTCGTTGTAATTTTGTCAATAATTTAATTCTTTTAATTTGTACATAATTTTTTGCGTTATAAGCAAACCGCGACCGCTTTATATATTATAAAAAGAATAAAAAAAGTATAAAATGAAAAATTAAGAAAAACAAGTGATCTTTACTACATAAACCAAGTACATATTACAACATTGATGCCGTTTAAATTTGATTAATATTACTTATTTCTTGAGAAAAAATTCTGGTAAGAAGAATTAAGAATCAAATAAGTTAAAAATACATAGCTGAAAACTTATTCTAATATAAATTAACTGATTGTCCATAAAACAGAATACATACATAAATAAATTTTAATAGTTGAATAGTTGGAGATCACTGAATATTTGCAATAAGTAATTATTATTACTATTTTGTTGACACAAAAAGTCCTTAATTAATATTTGTACATATATTTTTTTTACTTTGAAGCTGAAGTCAAGAGAAAATCAAATAATAAATGCAATTGTAAATAAAAATAATTTGCATAATTTTTTTTACTTTTTTAGTTTTAGGCCAGTAGAAAATTATTTTTAAAGTAAAACTTTAATAAGTATAACGTATCTTGTTTTAAAATAATGGAAAATAAATGAATAAATCTATGCTAATTTAAATAAAAAGAAGTTAAATACGTTTCTATGATAATTAATAATTGGGTCAATCATAAAAGTCTACTGAGATACTTTTTTTTTTTTTTACATAAATGTCACTTTTTGTTATCCAGAATGTTTATTTTTTTAATATAAATATGTCAACATTTTTAAGTCAAACGTATGTAGACTTAATAAAAAAAAATCGATTTTAGATAATAAAAAAATTTTAATAAATATGATATTTCTTTGAAAATTTCAAATATATCAAATATTTTTTTAACTAGAAAAGACTTAACTAGACTTTTTAACTAGAAAAAAATGTCTAATTGAAATATATCAATAAAAATTTAGTTAATGTTTTTTGTTAGTAAACATGTTACATATAATGGTATATTTGTAGTGTCAAATCCATTAGATACTGTAGACCTTTATGATTAAACTTGAAATTTTTAGATAAAATCATATTAATATTATTAATTTTTTAATTATATATTGTAAATAATATGTGTACAATATATCAGTTAACTAAATATAAATTGAAAGAAGTTTTAACTCCATTATAAACGTAATTCTAGTGAACTTGATCTTTTTATGGTATATTTTTATTCTAATTAATCCAATTTAGGGGGCAAATATAAGTTATTTTTAAATAACATACGTATATGTAAATGAAATAAAAGCTAAAATACAACAAAATTATTTTAGATATTCTACATCTCTAATCTATCACTAATTTGAGTTTTGGTAATTAATGTTTTAATACACATTAATAGAGCCTAATTGGAAGCTAAAGTATTGTATTTTAGTGTATAATAATATAGTCAAGCAACAGTATTTGCAATTTAAAAATTGCTTTAAAAAATATATGTCAAGAAGAAATCGCTATAACAAATAATAATAATATTAATAATTTAAAGACATGTAGGTACTATAAATGAACCATTTATTATTAATAAATTAAATTATAGTCTTTGACGAACGCTATCCTTTAAAACCGTTAAAAAATTACTTTTGTTTTAAGTAATATATTAGAATATTTTAACTTAAATGTAAAGAAGGCAATGCATCACCGCACATTTTTTGTTATCATATTTGTTTACTTTCAATTATTTTATTAAGTAATAATCTACAGGTGTACAATTTTAATTGTAAGTGGTGAATAAATTAGAAGTTGCATCGATTAAGCATTACAAAAACCTTTCAATTCATAATGTCAAATTCAACAACGTAGGCTACGAATATTGTTAACACCTCGTACCAGTGTTATGTTTTGGTAAGTTGGTTTTAGTATTCAAGATTTAAATCTAAATCATATCGTTCAAATTGATTTTTAATTTAGAACATTATCAGTTACTAATCGATAAAACTAAAAAGATTGGAAATTATTTATTTAAATTTATTAACTAAAGTCACGTGCCGTATCAAAGCAAGTGAATTAAGAATCATCTGTTCAAGCTACGAAAACGAATATCAAATGCAAAATAAATATTGATTCATTGGATCAACATAATATTTATAATAAAGCTTGTTTTATTTATTTAAAATGTTTAAGAGTTATTTACTCGGCTAAACAAAAGTTCAAATTTTATTTAACTGCTTTTAATTTAACTTTAAAATATAAATTTTTTAACAATAATGTGGTATACTTTAGTTCATTACATATAATTATAATGTTCAAAAATTTTTTATTATATTATTTTTGGGTGATAGAGATAAAGTAATAAAATAAATAAATAAACCGACACTGATGAGTTAATATAAAAGCATATAATAAAAAAGAGAGGAACAGATTACATTGACATAATATAATTAACATATTAGGAACAGAATAAAAATTAAATGAATTTAATTATTGTCCGAAATTGTAAAATTAATACAGTATTTTTCTTATTTTCATGTTCGAATATAACTTAATTAAATTTTAATTTTGCCCTATCAATAATGCATTCCTACACTGTTATATATTTAGATACCTAAATAATTTTTGAATATCAAATATCAGTTAAAATGTTCGAAATATTGATTATTTAATTTCAAGATTTTCGTATGATAATCAATGTTGTAAAATACATATTTCTGGCAAAATGGTACTTAATCTAGTTTAGTAATTAACCGTCAATACATACATTATTAAATTTGAAGTAAAATTTGTTATCACCGCTTTTAAAACGATGTAAATCTAAAACCAGTTAAATGAGTGCTCTTATGATTTTGCTTATACTTGTAATGTCATAATATAATTGAAATATGTATATTTAAAGAGATTCTTTATAAAATACATAAATTTTTTAAATAATTATAATGGTCAGTTTCATATAAAATTCTATCTGTACTTTTTTTTTTTTTAGATTATCTTGAACTATTTGGAGTTTTATCATAAAGAAACCATATATATGATTTCTTTATGGTTTTATGAAATGAAATAAAAGAATTAGCACTATAACTTTTCTCCATCAAAGTATGTCTTTTAAAATTATCTAATTTTATTGATTAGTTTAATATGTATAAGAATTTTTAAGAGCTTATTAATTAACCATAAATTAAAGAAAAAAAATAAATAAATATGAATTCGAGATTTAATGGAATATTTTTGTGTTTATTGTATAAATTTACAACTTCTTATGTTTATCATTTTTTACGAATTTATTTCATTTAAATATATAAAATTTAATTTGAAATATAAATGATAATCAAAAAAATTTAGTAACACCCAATTTAAAAACAAAACTAAAGTAAATAAAATTAACAAAAAATAATAAAACAAAAAATTTAATCTTGCCTGCCTACATTATATTAATATATTTTTTTACTTAACCAGTGTGTATGTGGGTTTTTATTGTTATGAGTGATTTTTCTCTTCCATATTTAAACATAATTAATTTTAAAGAATTTAAAATAGGAATCTCTTAAAAAATGTAGATGAAAATAATCATAAAATAAAATTTCAGAAAAATGTATAAAAATTATCTAATAAACAAAAGAAAATCACCAATTTCTTATTATACCTATATATATGATTTTTATCTCAAAATTTAAACTAATAATTTTTTTTTTCATTTACACGATTCTTAATGCAAATTTGTTTATGAATAAAAAGTAATACAGCAAAATTTCAAATATTAAAAATTTTTAAACTTAATATTTAAAAATAGTACAAAAAATATTCTTGCTTTATTTTTTCTTTTTGTAAGAAAAATCATTTTATTTTTATTTTAATTAAAAACCTTTAAAAAATAAAAGTATGTAATTCAAAAAAGGCAAAAAAAGAAAGTAATAGCCTCATATTAGATTTTTTTTAGATTAAGAAAATTTGTAATACATTCTTTTTTGTAAAAAAAAAAAAAAATAAAAAAAATTATATACAGCATTTGTATGTATGTATAATAAAAAAAGTATTTTCCATCAAAAATGTTGATTGTTTTTATTTATTAGATTTATTTTAATAATTTTCAGATGTTTTTTAAAGCATAGTTGTTTGTCTTCATAAGAATTTTTTTTATCTTCATAAAAGTCAATCTTTAGATGATCAAAGGAATTAAACAACATAATTTGGGAGCGTCACGTAGTCCCAAACAAAAATCCCGAATGACAAAACTAAACTTAAAATCAAATTAAACTTAAATTCCAAAATTCCAGAACTTCGAAAAGAAAAACCATAAATCTAGAAGAAAAAAATTTATTTGGTAAATGTTTAAAAAAAAATTTCGGAATTTTTATTTGATTATAAAATACCATAAAGTTATGCACTTTTTTTTTAAATATATGATGTACATATATGTGAGATTCTGAATTAGAGGACATTTAGAGTTGGACAATAAGGGTATTAATAAATAAACTTTTTATTTTTTTTTTGGAAATAAGTATCCCTGCTTTCGGTAATGTCTTTTGCGCTGCAACGATCGGAAATTCAACTGTCATCGAACTTTCGGCTATGCCTTTGACAAGCGTCATTCTTTCGTTTATGTAAAAAAAAATTGAAATGTCAGTCAAATTTGTGGATACAAAGCAGGGTAAAAATTTATGATTAGTTGTTGATTTTTGATGTGAACAGTATAAAAGGATAAATATAAATATATTTTTGTTGAAATGGATTCTGATTCTGAAAAAGGTATATTTTAAAATTTGAAACAAAAAAATAATTGATTATGTTTTTAGATTTAGATGGTCTTCCTTATTCTTTTCGTTATTATATACATATACATATGTATATAATTTCCAAAAAATAATATTCTATGCCTTTTAAAACATGTATATTAATATTCTATCTAGTAGTAGTTAATAAGTATGTAGTAGCAGAATCACAAGCAGGAATAAAAATGTATTGATATTCATAATAAAAAATATAAAAATAAAAGTATAGATTAGAATAATAAATCAAATAATAGGTAAGAGAAATAATTTAAAAAAATAATTATGCATGATTGAAAATAAATTAGATTGTTTATTTAATCTTCTAATATTAAAAATCCACTTATTTTTAAAATTATGTTTTTTCGAAACATATGAAAAGAGGTGAAACCGTAATAAAATTTAAACAGTGTTCCACTATATTATTATTTATTAATAATCACTTCTATATCTTTATATTTTTTATTTTTTTATATTATTTATATAAATTTATTTATTTTTTAGATATTTTATGTTATTTTTTATATGATGTATTTAGAGACACATTTAATTATTTATTTAATTTTTTTTAATACAGACACTTCTGACTAACTACTTCAGTTTTTATTTTATTTTGATTTCTATACAAAAAAATATAAAAGGCCCGAAAGTTTCTTTTAGCGGGAATATTTGTGGGAGAAACTAAATATGTAAAAATAGCTGTTGCCTGTTACTCAAAAAGTGGCTGGAATTTTTTTGTTATGTTGCCTATCTAGATCTAGTTAATATTATATCTATGCTACATACTACATAGTATCAAAATTTGAATTTTACATTAGCAACTCTGGGATTTTCAATTTCAAAGTGCCAAATTTTCGAATCCGATTTTCGTTTAACGATAGGACGCCGTAAGGGTCCAGCAGGTACTCGTAACGTGGTAATTAAATTTGATGATATTAGATAAAAAGTTCTATTCATTAACCAGCACGAACATCATAACCAAAGCTTGAAAAACTACTTTTGGTTCCCATAATAATTATTTTCTTATGTAATACTTCTTTTTCTAAGAGAATAGAATATAACTTCTAAAAATTCTGTAATTTTCGGTTTGCATAGAAATTTTTTCTTTTTGGAATACTTCAAATTAAAAGTATTTTAATTTTCTGTATCTAAAGGATAACTTGTTTTTATTTTTATAAGTTTTAATAATTTCCTTTTTAATCTTCAAGTTTAAAAAATTATATAATTTAGCTCAATATTTTAAGAATATTATAAAAAATAATTATCTTTAGAGTAAAATTATTAATTAACGAAAATTTATTGCTTACATACTTATATGGCTATAAAATCAAGATTATACGTTTTTTCCAGATATTTAAAAAAAGGAATGTAAAAATGTGTGTAAATATACAGATTTAAGAAAAATAAAAGAAAAAAACAAAATAACGTAAAGGATTAAAGATTGTAAATAATAACAAAAACAAAACAGAAGTTGTAAGTGATAAAAGAAATCAATTTCGTGGAAAAGACTGTTTACTTCAATTAACTACAAAAAATCTGAAGAATCCAGTGAAAGTTCGGAAGAGAATACAATAAACATAATGGTAAATCTACAACAGCAACAATGACCACCACAGCAGCAACAACTAACATTATCAATTGATCCTTTGAAGTACATCCTCTAAAGTACTTGACGAGATGACGCCAGAGTCGATCAAATCGTTACCGATAAGTTATCCTGGGCACTTAATTCTTTTGAATCATATGGCCCTATAACGTCTACCCGATAAGTCAGTTGAACCCAAACTTATCGTGTTATCGACACGCATACATAAAGGAGAAATCGGTGGATACCGCTCTGCACGAGATTACCCACACAATAGAAGAAGGATTCATAAAAGGTAAAGTACCAGCTTTTGATGCTTCATCGAAATAGAGGGCGCTTTCAATAATGCTGAAATAGAAAAGATATTGGAAAGTATGTACAGAAAAAATGTTGAAAGAATATTGCTCAGGTGGACTAAATCCAAGCTGAGCAATAGAACAGTGATCTCTAATTTTAGAATTGCTGTAAAGAGAAAAACAATCTCAAAAGGAATTTTCCAAAGGGGCACCTTTCTCCGCTCCTATGATTCTTGGTAGTTGACGATCTCTTAGCAAAGCTATCGATCAACAACCATATGCTATACAACCATAGTGATATGCTACGCAGACGACGTAATGTTATTGGTCACGGAAAAAGAGCCGGCAAATACAACAGGTAAAATGAAAAGGGAAATTGATATAACTATAGAATAAGATGAAACAAATGGTCTTAAAATGAATCCAAGCAAACGCGAAATATGTCTCTTTAGCAGGAAAAGAGATAGAAGACACTCACAAGCACTCCGAATAAACAATGCACAACTTGAATTTATCAATGTCTAGTTATCAGTGTATTTGGATAAAAAGCTCAGGTGAAATAAATATCTAAGTGAGAAAAAGGAATAAATGATAAGAACCCTTTGGGGCCGTAGAAGGGTAGTAGGTAAGACATGGCGCATATCGCCAAGAATCATGTACTGGTTATACATGTGTGTTGTATGACCTATGATAACATCACTGTTAGCTAGACGGCCACTAAAAAGAACAGATATCGAAACATCCTAACTTAAATACATTTTCAGGGATGTTTAGATATAACATGTTCTACTAGAACAACCTAAACGAAGTCCATGGAAGCTATCGTGGACTTGGAAGGAATGAAACCTATATCCAACGAGGTTCTATGGATTTAGCCATGAGATTCTTCATGAAACTGATGCGATGAATCAAGTTCGTTCGGCCATAAAGAAGTTCTTCGCATAATTTCTACATCGACAAGAAATATACAACTTTTGGGAAGGCCCAGTATTTGCCGATATTATCGCGGGTGGTCTCAGATTAGACTGCAATAACTTCGTGACGGAAACAAGCCATCCAAGAAATAACAGTAGTGCTCATCAAATCGGAATCCATATATACACAGATGCTGTCAAAGGTAAATGTGGCATAGGAATCATATGTGAAGAACTGAACATACGAATTGTAAATACAGTGGCAGCATATGCCAATGTACGCCAATGTGAGGTGATCGCAATAAAACCCGCTGCTAGAGAGCTATCATGGTTGAAAAATCCGGGGAAATATTATATACATCCACACGGACAACGAAATTGCAGATGCCACAGCAAAGTCTGCACTAAACAGACTGCTGGTAGATATAGCAGAAGTAACTCTGATGTACTCCGTACTATAATGCTCAACAAATTTCTGGGATGTAAGAGCGCACGCCAAAAATATAGACATAGTGGAAACAAATCTATGCAGGGGAAGCAGGCAAGAGGCATAAACCGTATTCCGCGTTCTATGGCAATGCCCGAAATTGAGGTTCCAAAGACGAAGAACTTTGGAGAAAGAATAATGGAAAAACGTCATGAAACGTATAGAGTGGCTCAATGAGACGTTTTGGAGGCGACCGAATTGTCGTGCAGGGGAGTACAACGAGCCGCAGAGCCTAGGTGTAAGGGCAACTATTCGCCATAATTCGTAACAAAACAACAACATATCTAATATGTATTTCTTAAGTTAGTAAGTTAATTATTTATATTAAACTTGACCTAATAACACTTAAATTTTTTCGTAGATTTTTGGAAAGTATACATACATATTAAAGAAAATTAAGATATATTGAAAGCCAATAAGATTATTCGAAAAAATATTTTGTTAATGAGAAAGAAAAAAATAAAGTGCATAGTCTTTGATGATATTGACTAACTATTTCCTGAATATTTATATATGTAAAATGTTTAGTGTTTGTTTTGTAAAATTAAATAAAGTACTTAAGTTTAAAAAAATATTCACCAAAAAAAACGAATAAAAAATTTTTAAACACTTGCTTTTTTTGAAGTTTTTACTAATTTTTGGTAGTAATATTAAGTGTACTTAAAAGTACTTAAATGAACTTTAAATATAAATTGTATAGTTAAGTTGAAGCTCGCTTAAAAAATTTTATGTGTATTAACTCTTGACCTTAGGCGACAGCACAGAATAGTAACTATGTTTGGGTTGAGTAAACAACAGAGTGAAGGTTAACACCACCAAAATCTAGTGTTGTCAGATATCCTTAAAAAAACCAATTATGGTCCAATTCTGAGGTTCCAAGGAGAAATCGTGTAATGATCAGAAAGTCTAAATATTTTAGTTATACAGCTTAATTAAAGAAATGATTTGGAATGATCTTATTTTCCATAAAGCGAAAAGCGCTGCCAAATGCTTGGGTTTTCTCTTTAGGTGCCGTTCATATTTCTCATCCGGGGTCCGGTTAATATCTATAAAGCGTAGATACGACATAAGATGGCATACAATTCACACATATAACCTGAAGCCATATGTATTTCATTGAACTACCTCGATCGAGCTGAAAAACGCGCCATTCGTCTGATTGATGACGCCTTTGAGGCAAATACTCTAATCCTTTTGACATTCGTCGTAATAATTTAACTCTTTCTCTTTTTAATAGATATCTTGTAGATAATGACATTTACTCTGATGAAATAAAGTCACTGTTGGCTCTTCTCAAATAATTCCTGCAACGTACCACTAAAGGGGTCTGAAATTGCTTATACCTATTACGCGCAACTATCTAAGTGGTTATAGCAATTCTTGTTATCAGAACTGTAAAATTATGGAACCTATTACCATCGAATGTGTGCCCAAAAGCTGGCGATTGTGTAATTTAAAATTTGCAAAAATTCAAGATGAATTTAAAAATTTTCATCATTCACTTATATACCTTCCAAGAACTCCTATTCGCACTTTTCCCATCCCTACCTCATCCCATATAGTTACTCTGATGAATTTGTATATAGTTATTTAGTATATAATTAGTAATTTAGTTATATTTTTGTTGGAATATTAAGCTATTAAGATGACGTAATCACATAACAGTACTTTATATCCAAATTTTCGAATATATCGGCATAAATGATAGGCTTAATAACGTTTAAAACCTTTGTTTGTGTTCTAGTTTTACATAAACAACTTATAAAATCAAAGCATAGAAGTGTGAATGCTTTATCAAAACTCAACATATTTAAACCTCTGAAGTTCTCTAGTGTTCTCCG
Organism: Poecilobothrus nobilitatus; assembly: GCA_947095535.1. Lineage (NCBI taxonomy): Eukaryota > Metazoa > Arthropoda > Insecta > Diptera > Dolichopodidae > Poecilobothrus > Poecilobothrus nobilitatus. The sequence goes on along the minus strand of OX352772.1, from coordinate 317,936,874 downwards.
TTTTTGCTTTTGAAGTGATTCATAAATTACCAAGTAAGTAGGTAAATAATAAAAGGATATTTTTAGTTTATTTATTAGACTTATTATATTATTATTCGAATTTTTAACAAAATATAAATTATATTTAATTAATTAAAACATTTATTTCCCCCTTCAGAAGTCTCTTCTTCGTATCGTTTATGTCTAGATGTTTTGATAAAATTTCAACCACATCATTCTGACCATTGTCAGCTGCAATTTGCAATGCGGTGAATCCTCTATTCGTTTTATAGTTTACATTTAGTTCTTTACATTTTAATAGTATTTCCACCATTTCTTTATAACCATAGTAAGCAGCTAAACACAATATAGTAAAGTCTTCAAATTCAATGCTATTTATATTTGCGTCTTTGTGCTGTAATAGGATTTCTACAACATCTTTGTGACCATTTTTTGTAGCTAGACATAATGGTGTTACGTTTTTATAATTTTTGCAATTTAAATTCAAATTTTTATGCTTTAACAATATTTGTACAACATCTTTGTGACCTTCTTGAGCTGCAAGATGTAATGGGGTTGCCATTTCATAGTTTCTACAGTTAATATCAATACTTTGAAGCATCATTAAAACTTCTACAACACTTGTATTTCCTTCTTGGGCAGATATATGCAGTGGTGTAAATTCTTCGTCAGTTTTGCAATTAACATCTAGATTTTCACTTTTTAGTAACATTTCTACAATATCTTTGTTACCATTTTCTGCAGCCAAATGTAATGGTGTTATATTTTTTGAATTTTTACAAAAGGCATCCACCTTTTGGTGCTTTAATAATAGTTCTACAACAGTTTTGTGACCATTCTTTGTAGCTAAATGTAATGGTGTGTATTGCTTTATTGTGCAGTTAACATTCAAATATTTGATTTTCAATAGCATTTCCACAATATCTTTGTGGCCATTATGCGCTGCTATTAATAATGCAAAAGTAAATTCTTTTTCGCTATTTGCAATTACTTCTTTGTGCTTTATTAATATTTCAATAATATCTTTAAAGCCATGTTGCGCAGCAAAGAAAAAAGGAGTATATTTTTCTTCAATTTTGCAATTGACAAGTACGTCTTTGTGTTGTAATAATATTTTCAAAACTTCTTTGTTTCCATTTTGAGCTGCTATGTGCAAAGGTGTATATCCCATAAATGCTTTGCAATTTATTTCCAAGTTTTTGGTTTTTATTAATAAATCCGCAATTTTTTCGTGGCCATTTTGTGCTGCTAGGTGCAATGGTGTGAAATCTTTATTCGCTTTGCAATTGACATCCACAGATTTGTGTTTTAATAAAACTTCTAAAATATCTTTTTGGTTATTTTGTGCAGCTGTATGTAACGGTGTTAGTTTTGCAAAATCTGTGCAATTAACTTCAAGCTCTTCATGTTTCAGTAATATTTTAATTATATCCTTGTGACCTTTTAGTGCAGCTAAATGTAATGGTGTTACTAGCTCCAAATTTTTGTTATTAACATCAATGGCTTGGTGTTTTAACAAAATATCTACAAAATTTGTATAGCCATTTTGAGAAGCTATATGTAATGGCGTGAATCCCTTATCAGTTTTGCAATTCACGTCAATATTTTTGTATTTTAGTAACTTTTCTAAAAAATATGTTTGATTAAACCATGCTGCATAGTGCAGTGTTGTGAACTCATGATTAGTTTTGCCAAGAATGTCTATGTTTCTGAAATTTAATAAAATATCCGCAAAATATTTTTGTCCTGTCATTATAGCAATATGCAGTGGTGTTTCAAGGTCATTAGATTTACAATTCACATCTATCTCCTCGGACTTTAGTAAACACTCTACAGCTTCTTTATGAGTATTTTTAATTGCTAAATGAAGTGGTGTATAACCTTTGTTAGATTTAACATTGTGATTGACACCTTCAGTCGTCACTAAAAAATTAATCGCTTTAATAAAATTGTACTTTGCTGCAATGTGTAGTGGTGTTAGTCCATCATCATCTTGTGCATTTACATTTGCACCATTTTCAATTAGGATTTTTATCATGTCCATATGCTGTATGCTTACTGCATTGTGTAAGGTGAAATATTTTTGTAGGTTCATTTTAGATGAAAGTATCAGTTGTCCAGTCATCAAAAACGTTACATATTTTTTTATATATTGCAAGTTGTCTGATTTTTCTTCTTTAAATTGAGGAGTGTCTTTATTATTATTTTGTTTTTCTAAGTATGGTTGAGTTTCCTTCTTATTAAAATAATGTTCAAGAAAAAGATCAAAAACTTTTTTTTGTCTGTATTTAATAATATAGTCTAATAAAGTTAACTTATCGACATCTAAGCTTTCGTCAAAGTCTACAAAGTTATTTTGTAAACAAAAATTAAGAATTTTAAGACTGCCTTTTTGAGTTGCAACGTGTAGAGGTCTCATACCAAGATTATTTATACCATGTATTAAATTTTTATCAAATAAGAAAATAAAAGCATCTAAATTATCTTTTTTAGCGGCATGGTGTAAAACATTCGAATTGTCAATATCTCTAGCAAAAATATCAGCTCCTTTGTTAATACAATTTCTAATTGTTTTAATGTCATCTTTTTCTATTGCAGCAAACATTTCTTGTTGATTAATAATAATTCTTAAGTTAGACTCGTAATGGTTTTTTAAATTATCAACGCTTAGTGGAGGCTCATTTATTATAAAGTAAAATTTATTATTAGTTAATTCTCTGCTATTATCAACGACTTTTTTGCAATTACTAATGATTGCTATATAGGGCTCTGATTGCAAAATATCAATTAATGGATTACCGTGTGTTAAATAATTACGTAACAGTTTACCATTAAGTATAGGAATGCACTTCTCGATAAAAAAATCCGTGTGGTGTGTATTATGATTTAACTGTTCTAAAAAGGAGAAAACATCTATAAGAAGAATTTCATATGAAGCAATTCGTTTTTTAAAATTAATTTCATCCTTTGTAGATATTTCGGATACTAACAACTCTTCTATTAATTTTAATGTTTGACGGAAATGCTTTACTATTTTAATATTTTCTTCTTCTGATATTTCTTCAAGAGTAACTTTAAGTTCATTTTTAAGAGAGTTATTGAAGTTTGCAAACATATTTTCGGCACACTTGGCAACTATTGAAAATTCTCCATTGTTTAGAAATATCTTTATGGCTTTTGTAAATTCATCATATTTTTTTACATAAATTTGTAAACCTTTTAGAAGTTCTTTCCATTGAGATTTTTTAAAATAATTATCAAATAGTATTTCATGTTTGGTTTTAATGTTGAGTTTTTTTAAAAAAGATGAAAACATGTCGAAGGAAATTATAACTTCTTGCTTTATTATTTCATCAATCCAAACCGGTAGTTCTTTATAAGCTTTTATAGTTTCTTTCATTTTATTATTTTCTAGCTTTTGTTCAATATTTGCGGTAATTTCTGGTACATTATTGTCCAAATGTTTTTCTTTAATATTTTTTTCTAGTCCTTGAGTAAAATTTTTAATACTTTCTATTTGTTTTGATTTTAAGCACGCGTTTACAAAAATTTGATGATTTAAATGACGCAAAGAATTGTTATTCATTCTGATTAAAGCATTTTTGTGCAAATTATGTGCCATGCTTGCAATTGCTTCGAGATTGAGTTCTGTTCTTTCTTCGGGATTTAAAAAACATAACATAAAGTTAGCCGTAGTGTGTATTAAATCGATACTTTTTTGATTTTCGATTGCTGATATCAACCCCTTTAAATAATTAAAATTTTTGTCAAAAGTTGTTCGACTATCAGCGAGTCCTTTAATTTCTATGTTTATTTTGTCCTCAATTTTGAGAAAAAGATCTTGTTCATATTGTGTAGGTTCTTTAATCTGAATTTTCATTTCATTAATCAATTCTTTTATTTTATCGATTTCTTTAATATATATAGATTTTAAATCGATTTCTTTTAGTACAACATTGTTGAATATATTTTTTAATTTAGACGCTTCTTCTATATTTTTACATTTTGAAATATCTTTTACGATTTTCTTAATAATATCATTTTGAATATCATACAAAACGTTGTTAATCGTTTGTTTCAATTTTATTAAATCATTTCTTATGTCAAATTCAGATTCTGGTGTATATTCTTCTGCTAGATAAAAGTGCGACAATCGATCACGTAATTTCGTTATTATTTTCTGTGTATTCCATCGAAATGAAGCAAACAATTTTTTACTGATTTCTTGAGAAAGATGTGGTGACTCCAATGTATTTTTTAAATATTCTCCTGTTACTTGCAGAGCTCTTTTGATTACTAAATACTCTAAGTGTTTATTTGTAGTTTCTGATAATGCTAAATCCACATAATATTTTATTCGATGTAATGAATAAACATTTTTGATTTGGATGAAGTCGTGTATTAGGGTTTGAAAATTATTATTACCTTCAATTATTGCTTTAATATTTTTATCTCGTTGTGACACATTGTAAGAATATTCGTTAGCATTTAGTAATTTTTTGTTAAAGTCTTCATCCTGAATCTGTAAATTTCTTAATGACCTGATGAATTCACATAAATAATTTAATAGTTTTTGTTTATCTAAAATTGCGTTATAAATCCAATTAACTTCCCGTTGCTTTGTTTTAGAAGACACAAAAGCTACCAAACAAAACTCTATTTCCTCCCATGGTAATTTACTATAAGTTGTTTTTAATTGTTTTTTTAAAATGTAGAGATTTCGTCCAATCAGCGTAAGTAGAAATATGAATTTTTTATCTATTAAATTATCATCTGAAGAATATTCATCAACTAATGAAATTCCAATTTTAACAATCATGTGTATTCGTTTTTCTATCTCAATTTTAATGTTTATATTTTTATGTAGCAAGTCTCTGTTTGAATTTACAGTTCCATAATATGAAAGTGTAAAATCTATTAACATATCATAAACATACTGTACCATTTCTTCTGATAGCAGTACATTTTTTAATTTTAATTCTTCATAAGCAACAGAAATCATATTACGCAATTTTGCTTTAGCATCATGATTTTTAAAACTATTTGTCCAAAGCTTCACTAGAGTTTCAAGTAAATTAATTTTATTTGAACGTATAGCATAATAGAATACATTGAGATTCTGTAAATGTTCACAAATTAATATTTCAATGTTTTGTGAATGATTAGTGAATGTTTGATTTGTTGTGAAATTAATAATTTTGTTTAGATTGTATTTACAAGCTGACGGAATCATTTCGATATCGTTGCAAAACAAATTGGAAATTGATTCGTCAATATTCATATATAACACTTCTAGTGCTAAATGACTTAATTTTTTTATTTTAACAAATGGTTGCTTTTCGTTGTCGCCGTTAGATCCAATTAGATTATTCGAATAATTATTAAAATCTTGTATTGAATTGGATATTTCATCTTGGGCAAAGTTTATTTGACTTAATTGAGGAGACGATTGCCAATTAAATTTGTTGTTGTTTTTGCTTGTAGATAATTTCCTTTTTTTCATTAACGGTGGCGTTTCTTCTAAGTTTTTTAATTCTCCGATTAGAGCTTGACTTTCTTTCTTAATTTTTAGATCTTTTAAATACAATGATAATGATCTAATATTGTTTGGTGTAATACATTCTAAATTTATTTTAGATTTTTTAAATGGTGGTTCATCAGTTTTATTATCCATTTTTCCTTTTATAAACTTGAAAAGCGGTTTAAAATTCAAGGCCGATTCATTCAAAATGTAAACAGTATTTTCATGATTAATATTTATTACATCAACTGGTTTAACTCCAGATTGATCTATAATACTGCAATGAGATGTCATTGCAATAACATTTAGAAGATTTCGAATTTCTACAACGTATAACTTTATTTTGAATACAATACAAATTATTCTACCTTCAATTTCAAATCTTCCCTCTTTTGGTAACGTTTTTCCAAGCGTTCTTATAATTTCCGGTTTTAGTTCAACATCATTTGCACAGAATTCAATGGTTGAAATATAATTGTTAATTTCTTCGTTTTTCATTTTTAATTCGATTTTTAGCCATGACCGATTACTTTCTAAATGAGATTGTGCATATTTTTTACAAACTTCTCTAAGTGATTTTATGGAAAGTTCTAAATTAGGTTTTACAATTTTAAGAACTTGAGCGAAGGAATCAAAAAAGCTGTCTGCGCCGAAAATAGATTCTCCACATTTAAAATGATCCCTCAATTCTGTTAACTGTAAGAAAAATTAGATTTTTTTTTAAATTTTTTGAATGAATTAAATATTATAAACAAGTAAAATTTTACGTAGCTATTTGTCGGATTTCTTTTATTATCTTTCAACATGAAAATTAAAAATTTTTAACCTAAATAAGAAGGAATAGGAATACATATTTAATTTTCCTAGAGAACATTAAACAGAAAAATTCTTTTTCCACCAAAGCTATTTATCTATACCAAAACCATATTTTGCAAAACCCTGAATGCGATACTTTGCTATTCTAATAAACGTGATGTTTTTAAGTTGACTCATCATATCAATTAATATAAAAAGAGTTGTGTCTACTGTGTAGTTATTAATAACTTTTATTAAACTTACTTAAAGAGGTCGTGAAATCTTTGAAACTATTTTAGACACATTTTCCGTTGAGCTAGAAACTTGATACTTTGGACACAGTTTAGAAGTCGGTGACAATGCATGATTTTAAAATATTTATACTAAAAAACATCAGAGAAGTTAACTAAATTATCAAAATTAAATTATCACAAATATACTACAGAATTTTTAACATAATAATTACAGAATTGAAAGTATGAAATTTATGTTGACATATTATGTTTGTTTGGTTGTTACATTCTTATAGTATATTTTGAATAATTTTTTAAAAGTGATTAGCTATTATAGATAAAACAAAATGTTTATTCAGTAAAACTTTATTAAGTGCTTTTCCAAAAATACAAAATTTTTAAGTTACTTAACCAAAACATGCATTTAAGCGAACTGGGTTAATTACTTTAATAGATACTTCTAAAAATTAGACTAAGTACCCCAAGAAATTTGATTTAGTTTGATTTAGGGAAAATAAGATAGCATTTTATACGAACTATTTTTTCCATTGATTAAAAACAGATATAATTTTAATATTAATCAACATTTAATTTAATTAAACATATACGCATACGTATTATGTGAAACCAAACATGACATCATTTTTTAGAATTACAAATATCCCAATCAGGACACCTAACCAAAAAAAGTGACGAGAAAGTACTAAGACTGCGCAATAATAGATGATAGTAAACCGAAATGGGTAGTTATACGTGAGTTAATATTATAATACGAGTTATATAATAATTTTAATGTAAAAATTAAAGAAGAAAATTGTCAAGTATTTGGATTTTAAAGGACTTAAGTGGGTTGTGCATATAACCGAAAAGGACCTAACCGGGGTTCACTGTATATAATTTTATTATACGTTAATAAAAATAAAAAATAAGTAAAAAGAGCAAAATATTTAACTAGCCATATATTGCCATTTTGTATTTGCTTATTATCAACATTAGGTATAGTGTAGTATGTTATATATGTACCTATGTATATAATATGTACATATGTATACATAATACATGTACACATTATTTAAGAATTTAAAAAATAAGAACTGATCATATGTAATTATACTGCTATAAAGTACATATTATAATAGTAGCATACCAGTTAAGTAGTAGTATAGATAGATAATACAAGATAAAGAAGTTAATACATTATATTTTATAAGTTAAATAAAGTATAAATTTAGCAGAACATGTCATTTGATTTACATATATTATATATATGTAATATATATGTAATATATATAGTAGGTATACGGTTTGACAATTACATACATATCTTTGTTAGAAAAGAAAAATGCGTATTTATACCAAATAATATGCGTATTAAATTTACATTTTCAGGCTTGATCTGTAATTTTTTCCAACTGTTATAATGTTCATTTATAATTTTTGGAAAATCCATATTTCTTGAACAGTTTTAACTAAATGCCAAACGATAGCTGCTTTTATGAGCTTTACAAATATATATATACATATGTATATAATAAATATATACTTGTGCCATACGATGTCTTAATTTACCGTTATGCGAAACTGAATTATTGCGAAATTCTTTAACCCATCTATCTTCTAAATAGTTTAAGTTAGAAACTTGAAATTTTGAGAGAAGTTAAATGTTTGAAAATAAGTATGAGTTACTTCAGACAATATTTTTGTGTCGACCCCCGTTTAGGAGTTGTAAGGGGTGAAAAACTGAAAATTCCTATTTTTAAACACCTGTAACTTGAACATCTGTTTTGAAATTATACATACAAATTAAAGCTGCAACATTATACTTTTATTTCTGTTAGCAACTTTTCTTAATAACATAGCGTTACCTAAAGTAAATAAATAAACAACATAACGATTGCTTGAAGAATTTTTATTTATATGATATTGATACACATACTTACATAATATATAATATCATGTTTATTTACATATCGTTAATCAAATGGTTTATGTAAATCGATTGCAATTGTAGTAGAAGTATTTTTCTTGTTCGCAATTGATGTTTGTATGTGGTTTAATAATTGAAGGAATTTGTAATGGCTACAAATTGTTTATTTAAGATTTGGTAATAAAATAACTAACATTTATTTGGTCAACTACAGTATAGCAAATTTTGGGTATAGTACAGTTGACCTAAACTCACATTGCAAAAAATCATTTGGCAAAAAACTCGCATTGATCATCCAAATTTCGCATGATTTTTCGTTTTTCATAAATTCGGCACACTTTTAAATAGGAACTTGAAATTTGGAGCTAAGAAAGAACTTAGAACTTAGAATTAGTATAAGTTTTCTCAGAAATTTTTTTTGGACCACCGCCTGTTTATAAACTATTTGGGCTCAAAAATCGAAAATTTGCAATTTGAAAAACTGTTGGTTTACATTCTGCCTTGTTTATATTGTAGTCATGGAAACGGTATTATGAATTCGACAAATTGTCAGTTTTTTATAATTTTTGAGTCGTATAGAATTCTACTAATGATAAAGAGAAATAAATTAAATCTAAGTAAATTTTATAGATAAATTTTTCAAAAATTTAAAAAGAAATGTTTGAAATATTTAAGGGCGAAAGTTGTAAGTAATAAGAAACCAATAGGACGAAAGGTGGAGCTGCTTGAAGAAGATTTGCATCTCGCAAGAAACACATGTCGTTGCGTTGGTTAGTTGTGATAAAAAAGTGAAAAATTGCCCTCCGTGTATTAATAATTTAATTGTCATTGATACAAAAAAGCTTATTTTTATCGTTTGTAATAATTTTATCAGTATCGTTTCTTAATATGAAAATGTACGGCAACCGATAAATATTGTTAGACGGAAATCGGTCTTATCGACAATGTTCGTAATAAGGTTGTTGACTGTTGTCTTGAAATCGAAAATAAAGTTCTTTTTATTTTTAATTTTACAAAAATATTAAAATTAAAATTTAAATTTTAAACTCAATTTTCACATTGTCTATATCATACAGTACTATTGTTGACAACACAAAACAACAAATTTTGTTTTTAACACTAACACAGTACACAAAGTCTTTGCTAAAAAGAAATTTTTTTTTATTTTTTGTAAAATGGATATTTGCGAATTATAAATTTGTTAAGTGAGAAATTTGCTACTTGTTTTTTTGCATTGTGAGTTTTTTGATAAGTTAACTTAGGAAAATAGATGTTTATCATCTGAGTTTTTGCCAAGTGTTACGCCCCCACAAATTTAAAGCAATTTTTTTCTATACCGATATTTTTTTTTAATAAATGCTCTATTATACCTATAGAGAAAAATTTATATTATCTATAAACTTCTAACTATAATAATATGCATTATTATGTTATTTGTTATCATATTCATATATGACTTATACAAAAGATTATATGAGTAGTGTACTACTTAACATACTACAAAATCATAACACTAACTGAAATAGTCATCATAAGTCATCATAACAAATCATTTGAAAAGCATTAAATTACTAATGGTTATAACTTATATTATGATTTGTACATTTATATCCGTAATACAAATTTGATTTGATGAATGTTTTTAAATAACGAACGATTATTATGGCTATTTTATATAATTATATGAAATATCATTTAAATGTATTTCATATTATGATTGCTATAATGACTATTATAGTTATTATATATAATCGGTCTTCATAAAAATTTTTAATTTTTCGATTATTGATATTTTTGACGCTTTTATTATTAGTTTGTTATAATTAGTTATAAATTTTTACAAGCAGAAGTTTTTTTTTTGTATAGTTTAACAATTTTCCATATTTCTGCTTTTTAAATGTTTAACAGATTCCAACAGTTTTACAAATTTTCTTATTTTTAAATTATTTTTCTAACTTGGGAAATATTTAGGAAAATATATTTTTTTTGATAAAAAAGCTTATATTAACCTAATGCTTATTATAATTATTTTCGAATTCTAAAAAGTTTTTAACATGCTGCATTTTCACTCTGCTCATAGTTCACATTATCAATATGTTTTGATAAAATTGCAACAACATCGTTGTGACCATTTTGAGCCGCAAATTGTAAAGGAGTTAATTTTCCAACCACTTTATAGTGCAAATTTAGATTTTTTTGTTTTAAAAGCATTTCTACAATCTCTGTGTAACCAAAGTAAGCAGCAAGATATAATAAAGTAAAATCTTGAAATACTCTGCTATTTATATCTGTGTCTTTGTGATGTAATAGCATTTCTACAACATCTTTGTGGTTGCGCTTTGTAGCTAAATATATTGCTGTAACATTTTCAAAATTCTGACAATTAAGATCCAAATTTTCATGCTTTAATAATATTTCCACAATATCTTTGTGACCGATTTCGGCAGCTAGATGCAACGGAGTTACATTTTGAAAGTTTCTGCAGTTGATGTCTATATTTCTATGTTTTATTAAAATTTCCACAACACTTTTCTGTGCATATTGTGCGGATATATGCAATGGTGTGAATTCTTTTTCTGCTTTGCAATTAACGTCTATATTTTCATTTTGTAGTAAGATCTCTACAATATCTTTGTACCCTGTTTCTGAAGATATATGTAATGGGGTCAATTTTTCAACATTTTTACTATTGATATCTACGTTTTTGTGTTTAATTAAAAGCTCTACGGCATTTTTCTGCTTATACCAAACAGCTATATGTAGAGGTGTAAATCCTTTGTCTGTTATGCAATTTACATCTACATTTTTGTGTTTTAATAATGATTCTATCACATATTTATGATTATTTTGTGCAGCTAAATGTAGTGGGGTATGTTGTTCTTTATCTTTACAATTAATATTCAAATTTTTAAGTTTCAACAACATTTTCACAATATCATTGTAGCCATTTTCTGCGGCTATTAATAACGCTAATGTTAAATCTTTTTCGTTATATTCTTTCACATATTTTTGCTTTATTAATATTTCGACAATATCTTTATAGTCATTTTTGACGGCATAATAAAAAGGAGTAAATCCTTCTTCCACTTTGCAATTTACAAGTATGTTTTTGTTTGTTAATAATGTATTCACAACTTCTTTGTGTCCATTTTGTGCTGCTAAATGCAAAGGTGTATATTCCATAAATGCTTTGCAATTTATTTCCAAGTTTTTGGTTTTTATTAATAATTGCACAATTTTTTCGTGGCCATTTTGTGCTGCTAGGTGCAATGGTGTGAAATCTTTATTCGCTTTGCAATTCACATCCACAGATTTATGGTTTAATAAAATTTCTAAAATATCTTTTTGGTTATTTTGTGCAGCTATGTGTGACGGTGTTAGTTTTACATAATCTTTGCAATTAACATCAAGCTCTTCATGTTTGAGTAATATTTTAATTATATCCTTGTGACCTTTTAGTGCAGCTAAATGTAAAGGTGTTACTAGTTCCAAATTTTTGTTATTAACATCAATGGATTTGTGTTTTAACAAAATATCTACAAAATTTGTACAGCCATTTTGAGAAGCTATATGTAATGGCGTGAATCCCTTATCAGTTTTGCAATTCACGTCAATATTTTTGTATTTTAGTAACTTTTCTAAAAAATATGTTTGATTAAGCCATGCCGCATAGTGAAGAGTTGTGAACTCATGATTAGCTCTGCAATGAATGTTTATGTTTCTGAAATTTAATAAAATATCCGCAAAATATTTTTGTCCTGTGATTATAGCAATATGCAGTGGTGTTTCAAGGTCATTAGATTTACAATTCACATCTATCTCCTCGGACTTTAGTAAACACTCTACAGCTTTTTTATGAGTATTTTTAATTGCTAAATGAAGTGGTGTATAACCTTTGTTAGATTTAACATTGTGATTGACACCTTCAGTCGACATTAAAAAATTAATCGCTTTAATAAAATTGTACTTTGCTGCAATGTGTAGTGGTGTTAGTCCATCATCATCTTGTGCATTTACATTTGCACCATTTTCAATTAGGATTTTTAGCATGTCCATATGCTGTATGCTTACTGCATTGTGTAAGGTGAAATATTTTTGTAGGTTCATTTTAGATGAAAGTATCAGTTGTCCAGTCATCAAAAAAGTTACATATTTTTTTATATATTGCAAGTTGTCTGATTTTTCTTCTTTAAATTGAGGAGTGTCTTTATTATTATTTTGTTTTTCTAAGTATGGTTGAGTTTCCTTCTTATTAAAATAATGTTCAAGAAAAAGATCAAAAACTTTTTTTTGTCTGTACTTAATAACATAATCTAATAAAGTTAACTTATCGACATCTAAGCTTTCGTCAAAGTCTACAAAATTATTTTAATTATTTTAATTAAATTAAGAATTTTAAGACTACCTTTTTGAGTTGCAACGTGTAGAGGTCTCATACCAAGATTATTTATACCATGTATTAAATTTTTAACAAATAAGAAAATAAAAGCATCTAAATTATCTTTTTTAGCGGCATGGTGTAAAACATTCGAATTGTCAATATCTCTAGCAAAAATATCAGCTCCTTGGTTAATACAATTTCTAATTGTTTTAATGTCATCTTTTTCTATTGCAGCAAACATTTCTTGTTGATTAATAATAATTCTTAAATTAGAATCGTAATGGTTTTTTAAATTGTCAACGCTTAGTGGAGGCTCATTTATTATAAAGTAAAATTTGTTATTAGTTAATTCTCTGCTATTATCAACGACTTTTTTGCAATTACTAATGATTGCTATGTAGGGCTCTGATTGCAAAATATCAATTAATGGATTACCGTGCGTTAAATAATTACGTAAAAGTTTACCATTAAGTATAGGAATGCACTTCTCAATAAAAAAATCCGTGTGGTGTGTATTATGATTTAACTGTTCTAAAAAGGAGAAAACATCTATAAGAAGAATTTCATATGAAGCAATTCGTTTTTTAAAATTAATATCATCCTTTGTAGATATTTCGGATACTAACAACTCTTCTATTAATTTTAATGTTTGACGGAAATGCTTTACTATTTTAATATTTTCTTCTTCTGATATTTCTTCAAGAGTAACTTTAAGTTCATTTTTAAGAGAGTTATTGAAGTTTGCAAATATATTTTCGGCACACTTGGCAACTATCGAAAATTCTCCATTGTTTAGAAATATCTTTATGGCTTTTGTAAATTCATCATATTTTTTTACATAAATTTGTAAACCTTTTAGAAGTTCTTTCCATTGAGATTTTTTAAAATAATTATCAAATAGTATTTCATGTTTGGTTTTAATGTTGAGTTTTTTTAAAAAAGATGAAAACATGTCGAAGGAAATTATAACTTCTTGCTTTATTATTTCATTAATCCAAACCGGTAGTTCTTTATAAGCTTTTATAGTTTCTTTCATTTTATTATTTTCTAGCTTTTGTTCAATATTTGCGGTAATTTCTGGTACATTATTGTCCAAATGTTTTTCTTTAATATTTTTTTCTAGTCCTTGAGTAAAATTTTTAATACTTTCTATTTGTTTTGATTTTAAGCACGCGTTTACAAAAATTTGATGATTTAAATGACGCAAAGAATTGTTATTCATTCTGATTAAAGCATTTTTGTGCAAATTATGTGCCATGCTTGCAATTGCTTCGAGATTGAGTTCTGTTCTTTCTTCGGGATTTAAAAAACATAACATAAAGTTAGCCGTAGTGTGTATTAAATCGATACTTTTTTGATTTTCGATTGCTGATATCAACCCCTTTAAATAATTAAAATTTTTGTCAAAAGTTGTTCGACTATCAGCGAGTCCTTTAATTTCTATGTTTATTTTGTCCTCAATTTTGAGAAAAAGATCTTGTTCATATTGTGTAGGTTCTTTAATCTGAATTTTCATTTCATTAATCAATTCTTTTATTTTATCGATTTCTTTAATATATATAGATTTTAAATCGATTTCTTTTAGTACAACATTGTTGAATATATTTTTTAATTTAGACGCTTCTTCTATATTTTTACATTTTGAAATATCTTTTACGATTTTCTTAATGATATCATTTTGAATATCATACAAAACGTTGTTAATCGTTTGTTTCAATTTTATTAAATCATTTCTTATGTCAAATTCAGATTCTGGTGTATATTCTTCTGCTAGATAAAAGTGTGACAATCGATCACGTAATTTCGTTATTATTTTCTGTGTATTCCATCGAAATGAAGCAAACAATTTTTTACTGATTTCTTGAGAAAGATGTGGTGACTCCAATGTATTTTTTAAATATTCTCCTGTTACTTGCAGAGCTCTTTTGATTACTAAATACTCTAAGTTTTTATTTGTAGTTTCTGATAATGCTAAATCCACATAATATTTTATTCGATGTAATGAATAAACATTTTTGATTTGGATGAAGTCGTGTATTAGGGTTTGAAAATTATTATTACCTTCAATTATTGCTTTAATATTTTTATCTCGTTGTGACACATTGTAAGAATATTCGTTAGCATTTAGTAATTTTTTGTTAAAATCTTCATCCTGAATCTGTAAATTTCTTAATGACCTGATGAATTCAGATAAATAATTTAATAGTTTTTGTTTATCTAAAATTGCGTTATAAATCCAATTAACTTCCCGTTGCTTTGTTTTAGAAGACACAAAAGCTACCAAACAAAACTCTATTTCCTCCCATGGTAATTTACTATAAGTTGTTTTTAATTGTTTTTTTAAAATGTAGAGATTTCGTCCAATCAGCGTAAGTAGAAATATGAATTTTTTATCTATTAAATTATCATCTGAAGAATATTCATCAACTAATGAAATTCCAATTTTAACAATCATGTGTATTCGTTTTTCTATCTCAATTTTAATGTTTATATTTTTATGTAGCAAGTCTCTGTTTGAATTTACAGTTCCATAATATGAAAGTGTAAAATCTATTAACATATCATACACATACTGTACCATTTCTTCTGATAGCAGTACATTTTTTAATTTTAATTCTTCATAAGCAACAGAAATCATATTACTCAATTTTGCTTTAGCATCATGATTTTTAAAACTATTTGTCCAAAGCTTCACTAGAGTTTCAAGTAAATTAATTTTATTTGAACGTATAGCATAATAGAATACATTGAGATTCTGTAAATGTTCACAAATTAATATTTCAATGTTTTGTGAATGATTAGTGAATGTTTGATTTGTTGTGAAATTAATAATTTTGTTTAGATTGTATTTACAAGCTGACGGAATCATTTCGATATCGTTGCAAAACAAATTGGAAATTGATTCGTCAATATTCATATATAACACTTCTAGTGCTAAATGACGTAATTTTTTTATTTTAACAAATGGTTGCTTTTCGTTGTCGCCGTTAGATCCAATTAGATTATTCGAATAATTATTAAAATCTTGTATTGAATTGGATATTTCATCTTGGGCAAAGTTTATTTGATTTACTTGAGGAGACGATTGCCAATTAAATTTGTTGTTGTTTTTGCTTGTAGATAATTTCCTTTTTTTCACTAACGGTGGCGTCTCTTCTAAGTTTTTTAATTCTCCGATTAGAGCTTGGCTTTCTTTCTTAATTTTTAGATCTTTTAAACACAGTGATAATAATCTAATATTGTTTGGTGCAATACATTCTAAATTTATTTTAGATTTTTTAAATGGTGGTTCATCAGTTTTATTATCCATTTTTCCTTTTATAATCTTGAAAAGCGGTTTAAAATTCAAGGCCGGTTCATTCAAAATGTAAGCAGTATTTTCATTATTAATTGTTATTACATCAACTGGTTTAACTCCAGATTCATCTATAATACTGCAATCAAATGTTATTGCAATATCATTTAGAAGATTTCGAATTTCTACAACGTATAACTTTATTTTGCATACAATACAAATTATTCTACCTTCAATTTCAGATCTTCCCTTCTTTGGTAATATTTTTCCAAGCGTACTTATGATTTCAGATTTATGTTGAACATCAGTTGCAGAAAATTCAATACATGAAATATAATTGTGAATATTATCATTTTTTAATTTCAATTCGTTTTTTAGCCATGAATTATCATTTTCTAAATGAGTTTGCGCATATTTTTTACAAAATTCTCTAAGAGAATTTACTGAAAATTCAAAATTGGGCCTAATTATTTTAAGAACTTGGGTGAGGGAATCAAAAAAGCTATCTGGTCCATTATTAGATTTTCCACATTCAAAATAATTCCAAAAATCTGATAACTGAAAAAAAAGAAAAGGTTATTATGTATAAAACAGTCAAAGAACAAGCAGATTATAATAAGCAGAAGGTATAACACATGGAAGATAAGTTCATTTATTGCAAAAGTTCTTTTTTTAAGCAGATATTTTCTAAAAAATGAGCTATAAAGTTTATATGCTGTGCTGTCAAACACCAGATAAGTAAATTTACTAAAAAGAATTAAAAGAATGAAAAGGGTGTTAGTTGACAAATATTTAATGAATTGAGTATGTTAATATTGGCTGATTCTAAATAGTTATATTTTAAAAGGTCTAAAAGAATGTTTCCAAATATGCAACAATATTTTTTCCTTTTTCCTTATAGTATAGAATGATGCGATTATAGAACTTAGTATATACCTAAAGTTACACATGATTATTTGCAAAAATCATTATCCGTAGAAACAATTTAAGAAAATAAACTATAGGAGGTTTTAGGAAAAATAATAACTACTTAATCTTAATATTGAATGTATAATATCAATAATATCGCCGATATTATTGATATCGGCGCAATAAAATGTACAAAAAACTTAAACACCATCAAGCACCATGCGACGACTTATTGAATATGTATAAGCAACTTGCTCCCGAATTTAAACAAAAAGCCAATGCAGCATATGAAAACTATGGCACGGATATTGGCAACAAACTTGTTACTGATCCTAAAAATATTTTTGATTTTGTTAACACAAAACGGAAATTATTTGGGTATCCCTTGTTGATCATTTTCAACAAGTTTATCGTCCAACTGCACTAGTAACCAACTAACTTCGACTAACTCCTTATCTAATAGCTCAAATTTTCTATTTACAGACGTGTATCTTTCTGAAAATGATATTCTCGAAGTAATTTTGAGCCTTGATATAAAAAAGGGTGCTGGTCCGAACTTAATTCCTCCAATCTTTTTACACAATTGCTCTCACAGTCTAATCTTCCCTCTTCATTTTATTTTCAATAAGTCACTTTTAATTGGGATTTTCTCACAACAGTGGAAATTCTCCCACTTAACCCCTATCTTTAAAAAAGGGGATAGAGCGTCGGTGGAAAATTATGGAGGTATAGCAATCCTTTCGACTATACCTAAATTATTTGAAAAAATTGTCGTTGATAAAATTACTCCTATCATAAATACAAAACTAAATGAACAACAACATGGTTTCAGAAAAGGTCGTTCAACTACAACGAACCTTATGGTTTATACATCTGAAATCCTGAATCAAATGGAGAAAGGGTACCAAGTTGATGCAATTTACACTGATTTTAGCAAAGCTTTCGATCGTGTAGATCACTTCACTTTGCTAAACAAACTATCAACTTTTGGCATTTCGAGTTCATTTCTTGAGTGGTTCATTAATTCTTATCTTTCAGAAAGAACTCAAAATGTTAAATTTCATGGTGTATTATCCAACACCATCGGGGTCACTTCCGGTGTACCGCAAGGTAGCCATTTAGGCCCGCTTCTGTTCAATGTTTTTATTTCAGATCTTTCGGAATATCTAAGCAATATACCTCACGTCACGTTTGCTGATGACCTAAAAATATATCAAGTGGTTAAAGATAATTCTGATGCAGTTAAACTTCAATCAAACTTATCAGTGTTACAAGCTTGGTGCATGTCAAATAAATTGGAACTCAACATACAGAAATGTAAGGTTATTAGCTTTACACGAAAACGGTTTTCTTTAATATGTGACTACAAAATAGATAATGTAACTCTTGAAAGGGTTTTTAGCATTACTGATTTAGGAATTCTTCTCGATAATAAACTTAATTATAATCTTCACTATGACCTAATAGTTTCAAAGGCTAATAAAATGTTAGGTTTCATTAAGAGAAGAGCTAAAGAATTTAGCGACTTAGCTGTGATAAAATCTCTGTATTGCTCCCTAGTTCGATCTATATTAGAATACGGTAACATTGTTTGGGATCCAGCCTTTGCAGTTCATTCTAATAGAATCGAATTTTTGTTAAAATAAAGTTGTAAATGTAGTTTAAATAAAAAAATAATGATAACAACAATAATAAATTAACTTTATTTAATATTTAAGTTATTATAAATTTAGTTTTAAGTCATTGTTTTGCTTAATTTTAATTATAAGCATTAATTTAAGATTTTTCTTTGTAACGACCTTGTTTTGGTTTTGTTTAATAAAATAAAAAAATAAAATAAAATATATTATAAAGTATTAATTATTGGTAGACATTAATTTGAATCCAATGGTAAATGGTAACTGAATTAAGTCAAAAAACAGATACATAAAAAAAAGTTTTCATTTTCACTAAGATTTCATCCTGGACCCTATGGCCTTCTGCTAATGAGAAGCCAATACTTTAATTAATGTGCCTTTCAGCCGCGCCAGTTAGCAAGAAATTTTAAAAATTTAAATTGATATTATTATTCATATTTACATATATTGTTGTTCTATTTTAATATTTATATTTCTTTTTGCAATAAATCAGTTGTTTTTATTAAATAAAGCAAAATTATTGAATTAATTCTCCTAGACTGATCACTAAGGCAATGAAAAAATATATACATACATAATATGTATCTCCAAGACGCGTAAAAAGTGTTTGTAAAGTTGGTAGTACTTGTTATACTGTAAAAACATTTTTGTTAGTATTAAAAACTAAATTTGCATTCTTTATTTTGTATTGAAAAGTAAACAAGAGAAAAAGTATACCTAGTTTGTTTTAAATTTTAATAATGCTAATTTTTGGTAAAAGTATACAACTACATTTTAAAAATGAAGTAAAACGAGGAAGAATACAGTTGCTTTTGTCAACTCTTAGATACACGTACGAACCGTTAGTATGTTCATAGCTCTGTTCACTCTGCTTATAATATTATTTTTGTAATTTTTTAGTATTTTAATAATTTGAGTGAATTTTATAATTTCTACAACTATGGATTGTACATATATTCAAACTATATATTTTTCAAAAGCAGATTCTAACCTTCCACATAACGATTATCAATCCAAAAATTTTCCAAATATGCTATAGTACCATTTAATACTAAGCGGCAAATGTATAATAATTTATACTAATGTTTTTATAATTTATACGGACAAAGCTTAATCGACTCAGAATTTGATTCGGATCCGATGTATACCTTTGAAGGTGGTATATCTATCTTTGCTTATTTCGAGGTGTTACAAATGGAGGAGTAATTTTATTATACCCGATACTTATCGTACGGGTATAAAAATCGTTAAAAAAATTTGTTAGAAAAATTTAGAAAAATGAAGTCACACTTTCGTCAATTTTAAGGCAACCCTATATTATTAAGAAAAGTTGTTGATAGAAATAAAAATATAATGTTGGAGCTTTAATTTTTGTATATTACTTCAAAAAAATTTGGACAAGTGTTTAAAAATAAAGAATTTTTTAGTTTTTGATCCCATACAGCTTTGAAACGGGGGGCGATACAAAAATATTTTCTGATATGACTCATATTTATTTTCAAAGACCTAACTTCTCTCAAAATTTCAAGCTTCTAAATTAAACGGTTTGAAAGATAGAAGGAATCAAGAATTTTGTAAAATGTAAGTTTTGCATAACGGTAAATTAAGACACCGTATGCCACAAGTACATATTTATTGTATATATATTTGTAAAGCTTATAAAAGCAGCTATCGTTTGGCATTTTCAAATTGAAGATATACCTTACACAACTTGTGTTATAACAATTTAAATATAGAGCTTTTTCGAACTTTGGGGAGCTGTAGCTCCGTAACGGGTGGGACTACAGAAAAAAGTTGTTAATGATAAAATTAATATTTTTATGATATCTATCAGCAGTTAAAATTTCATGGCTCTATTTCAAAAAAATTGTGAAGATCTAAAAGTTAGTTATTCGGGAGCTACCCGAAGTTTTGGTGGGAACTCAACCAAAAAAAATAGGGAACCTACAAATTGCTCCCAGAATATTTTGTGTACATTTCAAGATTCTAGCTTTCTTAGTTTTTGAGTTAGCGTGCTGACGGACGGACGGACGGACATGGCTTAATCGACTCAGAACTTGATTTTGATCCGATCCATACCTTTGAAGGTAGATCTAGCTCGCTTATTTCGAGGTGTTACAAACGGAGGAGTAATTTTATTATACCCGATACTTACCGTACGGGTATAAAAACAAAGGTGGCATAAAATGGCTATCGTTTTGTAAGAAAGTTTTTACAGAAATAGACAAGGTGTTTTTGACTGTTAACATCGCACCAATTTAAAACCATGACTTTTGCGTCTAAAAGGATAACAAATCACTGCGTCAGTGATATTTTTCGTATGATGCGTCTTGAAGTGAATATATAAAAAATATAGCATCTTTTAATCTAAATAAACTAAATTTTATAAAATTTAATCATATTTTACAAAATTTCAAATATCTGATATATTAAGTACCGAGATACATATATTCACATATGTAATTTTCGGAGTTGTATAAGCTTACTCGAATTTTTGCAATATTCTAAAACCCCAGCTAATTAAACACCAAGTTATTCTCATATTATAAAAAGAGGTTGTATGCCAGTCCGGTCTAACTTGTTCAATTTCAATAACAAATGCTGACATTCATACATACATATATGTATATATGAAATGGTACAAATTTCAAAATCCTAACTCCATTATTTTTTGAGTTATCGTGTTAACGAATGGTAACACGTGGCTTAAACAGCTCAAAATTTAATCCTGCGAGGAAAAAATATAATATACTTTTTCATATCTATCTCGTCATATACTTATCATACACTGTAAAAAAAAGTGTTACAATTACAAATAGTAACGCAAAAAGTAATAGCAAATTTATTATACCCTTAGAACTCTGTTCGTACGAAAAATACGTTTTTTTTATATTTTTATCTATTTACCTTTCCTTTATTTAGATGTACATATATGTATGTATATATATATACATACTTGGTTCATCTAACACCAAAGGATATCTATAAATCTATAATAATACAACAATACAATTTTATAGATTTTCTTTGGTTCGCATTCACTCCACTGTACAGATAGATTTAAAATCAATTTTGCTTTTTACTGTTACGTAAATTCAAAATAATATAAAAAAATACAAAAAAGTTTTTGTATAAAATTTATTATTTTTATTTTGTACAGTAACAGTATTTCCAGAATAAAATATGGTTTTCTTAAGAAACATACATATGTATGTATATTATTAATTTTATATATTTAGTTGTATTAAACATTTGGATATGATCTGAAGGTCCTTTGAATCTGAGACCTTTTGTCTAAAATACTGACGATTTAAACACTACGCAACTGATCAGCTTATTTACATATTTTTTATTTCTTATCACTTTCTCATTATTATTGTGTACATTGTACATACCACATAAATAGAATACATATATATGTATGTACATATATAATATATATGTACATAGAGAGATACAAATTGAAAATCTTACTTTTATTTCGGTTTTTAATGAGAGATGATCAAAGTCACTTATATTAATATTCATCTTAGAAGTTTATCAAATCAAGCAGAAATTTATTTTATTTTAGTTTAAATAATAACTTCATAAAATTAAAAAAAAGCAATAAATAAAACATTATATTTAAATATGATTAAAAGTATTAATATTAAGTTTAAAAATAAAAAAACTGTTGAATTTTGATTCACATAGCAAATTTATATTAATAAAATAATAAATATTATAATTATGGTCACGGCGTGTTAGCTTAGAACAAAATGTAATCTTATTTTTTTCTATTTAGGATTCCAACATCTAGAAGAAATGTTGACAGTAGCGGTTGTCAAAATATTTGATATTTATAAAATTACAGTTTATATAGTTTATACTCATAGATATAATAGTACTTTAGATTGGCTACATAAAAGAAAAATTCAGTTAATTTTGAGTCAGCTGTTTATTGATGCTTTTTTTTGTGTAAATTTAAATTTAGTTTCCTCTGGAAACAGTGTCCGCTAAAAATGGAAATTTTGCGCCAAAATTCTTTGAATTAAAATTTTTTATAAGTAGTTCTTAAATGTGAAAATGAAGTAAAAATAAAACAAAGTTTTCCAATCGATAAATACGATAAATTTTCTCTGCAATTCTTTAATTTGAAATTTTCTTGTTTGTTATTCTTGTATATTCTCTTCAAATTTAGAATTTAAATATTTAAATTCATTAGACTTTTCTTCCACAGCGGAAGTTCCACTCCATTCAATTGAATTCGAATAATTTAAACTAACTAATTTAAGTTTTCAACTTTTCTTTTATATTCAATATTCATTAATTTTATATATCCAATATAAAAAATATCTAAATTTATACATCCAAATCTACCAATATCTATGAGAGAAACTGTACTGCGATTTTATAATAATTTTAATGAAATTTTATGATTTAAAAACAGCTAGCATCCAACTTACGCCAAATGAACGACATTATTTGGATGTCATATGTTTTATTTTTGATTGAAATTTCTTGTATAGGAAAATACATTAGAGTGAAAGAGAAAGTGCCAATCTAAAGTACTATTATATCTATGTTTATACTAGTTTATTTATACGTTTTTTTTAGATTGTGAGTGGTTGTTAGTAATAGTGGATATTTCATTTCAATTTTAAAAATAAATTTATAAAAAAAAACTGTTAAAAAAATTTTAAAAAAATTAATAAAAAAATAACAATTAAATAAATTATAGACATATATAATCATAGTGAAATTAAAAAAATTTAGTTATTAAATATCCAATATCCAATAATATTATAAGTGCATAATATTATTTACTTACATAGTGTATCTATTTTTAAAAAATATATTAAAGTGAACAATTAAAAATGGTCAATAAAATAAAGTGTTGTGTTCCATATCGTAGGCCAAAAAGTCAGCAACTTCATCGGTTTTCAAAATCGAAAAAGAAATGTAGATAATTTTATTTCTCACAAACATATTTTCATAATTCCTTTTTTTTGGGATTCGAAAAGATCTAATTTTAAAAATGTAAATGGTACCTAATACCATTATTCAAAAATAACTCAGATTTCAAACACGCAGCGCTGTATTAACCATATGGTCCATCTATGTAAAGAAATTTATATATTATCTATCATTACGGTCAAGGACAAATCGTTAAAAAAATTTTCTAAAATAGAATTGACATTTCACAATTGATTAAGAAAGTGCTTCTCACGCGCAATGTGGCAGTTTTCTAAACCTAAGTGAGTAATACATGATAAGTGGTTTTTCTATATTAACTGAATTATGTAGTTATTTATTTCAAGTTGACAATGGTTATAAGAAGTTAAATTAAGCTGTATATAAATAAAGTTATAAAATACACAGAAATAAATTTTTTTTAAAATGATTATGAAGAAAAAATTTATAATTTAAAGTTTTTTTTTATATTTTTGTTTTTTGTTATATGTATAATAAATACTCAGTATGAATATTTATAAAAATATTAAAATTGTATAATATTACAATTTTATAAATATGTATAAAATTTTTTATTATTACATATTATTATTTCATTAAATTCTAAACAAACCCGGAAAAAATGTTAAAGGTCACAGATGTCAACTGAAGTGAAAAAAACAACAATGCCCCAACCCCACAACATGCTATGTAGAAACCCCACAACATGCTATTTTTGAATCAAAGTTTATTTTTGCTTTTTTTTTTTAAATCTGCTACTATTTGCATGCAAATAAAAAAATTAAAAAAAAATTTAAGAAAAACTTTGAATCTTTTTCTATTTGTACCAATCACAAGAACCTGTATCCCTGAATCACATTTACAATTTCCTATATCTTATAGCCAGAGCTTCTTAACCTCTCCGGAGCCGGGGAACAGATTTTAGTTATGTGAAACGATTTTGTAGAAACATATGTATTTAAAATTTGTGCATATTATATGTATGTATACGTATATGTAATAAAAAAGAAATTCAGAAAATTAATATAATTTAAAAAGAATATAAATATTTCAATCTGATATGTATCAGAAATATAGAAATACCAGAAATATCAGGTTTAATATGGGATATTGCTACCCTTATTTCCTATTCTAGGTTACTACTTAATTTTTCTTATTCATTGTAGAGGGATGAATATTCTGTTTTCTGTATTTATCAGTTCTATGTTTAATTTACAAAGTGACAAATAAATAATTTTCTTCTTGTAAATAGAATGTATTGATGATATATGTATGTATATTAAATGTGGCGAAAGGATTTCAGATTATACAATTGTAAAATTTTATTTTAAAATAAGGAAAATAGCTCTTAAATTCCTCCTACAATGTTGTTAAATGTTCTATTATAATACAAGAGAACATTTAACAATGAACATTATAATGTTCAGTTTCAATTGAAGGAAACATACCGTGGATGTGAAAATGATTTTATCTTTATTTTAGTATGCAAAAGCAATTTTTTATATACTTATAGTTTTCATAGTTTCTAAATATATATGATACTTTAGAGATTAGTATTATTATGTAATATTATGTACAGCTTATCTACAATTCCAATTTTAATATTGCTGACAAAGTTCTGAAACTATTGATGTTCAATGTGAAAAGAAATATTGAATATTCAAACTTTTTTTTGGTTTTCGAATGACCTCTTGTGAGGTATAGGCGTATAGCTAAATTTCTGTATGTACAGTATCTATTCCTGATGTGGTATGCTACCAGTTGAAAATCAAATGGTATTGCTATTGTCATAGATTATTTTTCAAAGAGCAAACAAAAGATTAATATTCAAATTTTTATATTTGCTTGCGATTTTAAAATATCGCCAAACATTCTCTAGATAGAATAAAGTCCAGATGTGCTATGTGGAAATTATACATATATCTTATGTGTATGGTCAAGAAGTGGATATACAAATTTTGCTGACGGCTTTAAATTATAATTTTAAATATAAAAAACGGTAGAAATTTTTGGTTTTAAATTAAAAACAAATATTACGGCAATTACACTTGCAGTTATTATTTATACGTACGTAAACTTTGAATTGTGATTTTGTGATATTATAATATAACTAGGGGTCCTGTAGCTGATGTGTAAGTATATTTTACCGTGACACTAAATTACAAAAAATTCGTATGGGATACAAAATTTCTTGATTCCAAAAGAAAACATGATTCTAAACATACATAATATGTATGTTATATGTTAATGGCTGAAAACTACTAAATTATAATTATAGATATTGGTTACTTTTATGATGTGGTATGTCGTATGTGATATTATAATTAATTTATTGCTTTTATTTAATTCGCTTTGTTCTGGACTAACGGAATTTTGAAACTTAAGTTTAACTTACTTTTTATCGAGTTTAAATTTTCAGCTTTAACGTAAGCCCAATGACATAATTTTAATATTATTATGTCAAAATACACAGTAGTCGTTAATTAAATTAATAAAATTAACTATTTATATTGTAAATTATGAAAAAATCATGAAATAAATATAGGTATTATAAAAAGTTTAAAATATCAAAGAAAAAAGTTTTGAAAAATTAAAAAAAAAATAAAAATTTAAAAATAATAAAAAAATCAAATATTCTATAATTCTTTTTTATATATTAATTTAGTTTTAACTTTTAACTCACGGAAAATTTTCTTAAAAATTTATATAAATGCATATTTAAAATATTGTTATGAAAACTTAAGACTATGATTTACATAATATAATTTGTGTAATGATAAGTATGATAATTTTGAGAGACAGTTATTAGAGCCTTTCACTTAGAGTGGGAGTGAGTATTAAATAAAAATTGTATTATTCAAATTTGATCTCTATATTTACCTTTAATCGCTGCTATGAATAGATAAAATTGACATAATCAATTCAAGCTTCGCTGTAGTTTTACATATTTATTAAAATTTAAAATTATTAGGAGTATTTGCGAGTTGGTGCAAATATTTGGTAGGTTGCAAAAAATATTTGGTAGGTTGTAGGTTTGTGTTTCCCATACTTATATTTTATTTAACTGTCAAAAATAAAAGACTTCGCTTATGTTTAGTTCACAAAAAAATTGAAATTTGGTGGTTTAATTATGAAAAAATAATTTTTATAAAATAAGATATAAATATAAAAAAATATATAGATATATACAAAAAAAATTCTAAAACATTTAAATAAAAATATAGAAACTAAATTTGAAAGTTAAAAAACATGTAAGTAAAAAACAAAGCTTCAATTTTAAGGTAACCCTATATATTATTAAGAAAAGTTGTTAACAGAAATAAAAATATAATGTTGGAGCTTTAACTTTTATATATTAGTTCAAAAAAATTTGGACGGGTGTTCAATTTACAAGCGTATAAAAATAGGGAATTTTCAGTTTTTGACCTCTGACAGCCTTAAACCGGGGATGACACAAAAATATTTTCTGAAATGATTTACACTTATTTTCAAAGATTTAACTCCTATCAAAATTTCAAGTTCTAACTTGAACCGTTTGGAAGATAGAAGCGGCCAAGAATTCTGTAAAAATTGAGTTTCGCATAACGGTAAAATAAAATACCATATGGCAAAAGTATATATTTATTATATATATAATTGTAAAGCTAATAAAAGTAGTTATTGTTTGGCTTTTTCAGGTTGAAGATATACCGTATAGAACTGGTGTTATAATAATTTAAATATAGGGTTTTGCCGATCTTTGGAGCGCTGTAGATTCGTGACGGGCGGCGATACAGAAAAAAGTTGTTCCATAAAATAAATTTTTTTGCGATCCGTATATAAAATTTCATTGCTCTATCTCAAACGGTGTAGAACTTTTGTAGGTCTTGTAAAGTCTTATAAATTCTTACACTTTTTTGTACATGAAAACAACAATAAATTAATAGTACACTTCAATTCCGTAAATGTTGAAATAGTATGCTATAGCCGGAGACTGCAAAATTTTGCACTTTTACTAGCTTGCATTATAGATTATAATTTGGTATTGTAAAAAATTATTTTAAATTATGCAACATAAAAACATTGAAATATATATATATATTCACTCTTATTACAAACACCTCTATCGGCCGATTTCCTATCTAAAAACATTTATTCGTTATTCTAATTAGTTAAATTCATATTACGAACAGATTACCGAAAAAATTATTAAAAACGATTATAATAAAAGACGATAAAAACTATGACGAAACCTAAGTAAACAGGCCGTGAACTTGAATCTTATGAATGCAAAAGTAGTATTAGCTAGAAGAGCATTTTTTTAAATTTTTATTTGAGAGCTTTTGAACTTAACCTAAAATTTATTTAAAAGTTTTGCATAAAATCCTTAAGAAATTTTAAATTCATATCAAGTTTTTATATTTCTCATTTTATTTAAATTATATATTAAAATATACATTTAGAATTTTTTCTTTATCTCTGTAAAAAAATTTATTTTAAATTCGTATTTTTAAGCAATATTTTGGCAGTTTAAAGAAAACAAGTCATTTATTTTTTTCGGTGCACTGAATAATAAAAAATTAGAAGTGTAATGTTTAGTAATGTAAAGTATTTTATTTTAATATACATATATACATAGATCATTATAGTTGCTTTTCAATTTTTTTGTTTGTTGTTAGTTTTATAATTTGTTATATTGATTTTGTTCGTTTATTTGTTTATATTATTTATATTACCTATTTAAATTAATTATATCAACTATTTCCTATTTCTCTTTTCTTTTAAACTTTTTATTATAATAACAAGCAAGAATACCGGACGTTGCCCGGAGTATTTTGTTGGCTGTATGAAATAAAAATGATTAACTTTTATTTTTGCGTTAATATATAATTTAATTAATATAGTTATTTAAAATATTTTTTTGGCAGTTTATCTTGCCGAAATGGGTTAATGTATCACGACAAAATTAATTGAATGAGCTGCTGTGGTAACGAGCTACACTTTTGTAAATTTTCAACTTAATTCAAAATCGGTCAAATCGTTTAAGCACGACGTAAGTTAATTAAAAAACTTTATTGGTTTAACCCGCCTACACGGGTTTAGTAGATCGTAAACAAATTAACCTAGTGATCTTTTCTGATAAACAGCATTAGTTCTGCAAATTTTCAAATCAATTAATTAAACCATTTAAGCAGGACAACAAAAAAATTTAAAGAGCTTCGTTCGATTCTCGTGCCAAAACGGGTTACCAGTACTTAATAAAAATTTGTTTCAGACTTTCTTCCAGACCATAAAATAAGTAATTCAGGCTTTCTTTCAGACTACACAAAATTGGACATAAATCGGAAACAACGAATTTTTTGGAAGCCCGGCGG
Organism: Poecilobothrus nobilitatus; assembly: GCA_947095535.1. Lineage (NCBI taxonomy): Eukaryota > Metazoa > Arthropoda > Insecta > Diptera > Dolichopodidae > Poecilobothrus > Poecilobothrus nobilitatus. Next base: position 317,907,869 of record OX352772.1, on the reverse strand, counting down.
ATTCAATTCGGTTAATATATTGCAATCAGATTTATTGGATACAGTTCTAACATGAACTTCTGTGCAAAATTTTTAACTCAATCGGTCAAACTGTTTAGACAGAACAACGAAAAAATCAAAAAGCTTTAAAAGGCTCTCGAGTCGCAATGGGTTCATGAACCGCAACGCGATATAGCCTATAATTCTTTTCAGGCTTATAGAAATGTTTCTGCAAAATTTTGTTGCAATTGAACCGTTGGTTTTCACATGAATCTAAGACAAACAAACAAACAAACACATTTCCTACTTTATATATTCGAGACTCGACAATGTTCAGTTCTGGATGTAGATTCAACTATTCTAGCGTGATAAAGGTTCTAACTTTCAAATTTCCAAAAAAAACACAACCTCTAAGAATATTATGTATAGAAACAACATCCAAATCCATTTAGCAGTTTACTTTATATATATATTTGCATATGTTCACCACATTTCACAGAATCGTATTTTTTTAACATTGGTCGACCAGGTCGTTTATTTCCAGACGCTGTTCCTAGTATATTACTATGCAGAAATGAATAAATTTTATGATGATTTAATTTAAAATTTTTCTGACTTAGTTTCTAATATAGGTAGAGCAAGTAATTTGCAAAGCTGGACAAAAAATTAAACTAATATGATTTTATATTTTGTACACAATGATAATTATTTCGTCTGTGATTTTAAATTTAGAATTATCATTGATAATAATTTGTTAGTTACTTTCTTTTCACACTCCACAAAAAACCAGTCAGAAGTTAACTTAAAAAAAAAAAAAAAAAAAGTGTATGTAACAGTAAGTCGATGCAACCGACTTATTAATATCCTACGCCTGAACAATTCCAATTAAATTAAAAATCCATTGGCAGCTGCTTGAACTTAGCTTTTCTTCCTTATTCAACTCGAATTTCAGGAACGTAAAAGAGGCATCATTTAACACTCAGCAAAATAACTCAAAAACTAAGAAAGCTAGAGTTTTGATATTAACACAAAATATTCTTACAACCATTTGTAGGTTCCCTATTTTTTTGCTTGAGATCCGACCAAAACTTCGGGTAGCTCTCGAACACCTAACTTTTAGATCCCCACATTTTTTTTGAAATAGAGCCATGAAATTTTAACTGTTGATAGATATCATAAAAATATTAATTCTATTATTAACAACTTTTTTCTGTAGCCCCACCCGTTACAGAGCTACAGCTCCCCAAAGTTCTTTATACAAGTTGTATAAAGTATATCTTCAATTTGAAAACGCCAAACGATTACTGCTTTTATTAGTTTTAAAAAAATATATACAATAAATATATACTTGGGGCATACGGTGTCTTAATTTACTGTTATGTGAAACTCAAATTTTGTAAAATTCTTAACTCCTTCTATCTTCCAAACGGTTTAAATTAGAAACTTGAAATTTTGAGAAAAGTTATGTATTTGAAAATAAGTATGAGTCATTTCAGAAAATATTTTTATATCGCCCCCCGTTTCGGATTTGTATGGGGTCAAAAACTAAAAAATTCCTTATTTTTAAACACCTGTAACTTGAACACCTGTTCAAATATACAAAAATTAAAGCTTCAACATTATATTTTTATTTCTATTAACAACTTTTCTTAATAATATAGTGTTACCTTAAACTTGGCGAAAGTGTGACTTCATTTTCTAAATTTTTCTGACAAATTTCTTTAACGATTTTTTTGCATTTGTTTTTACTCGATAATTTGAAATTGTTGTAGTACAAAAAAAATTAAATAAATAAAAAATATAACGGTTGCTTGAAGAATTTATATTTATATGATATTAGATACTTATATAACTCATGTTTATTTACATATCGTATATGTCACTCATGATTGATGAATGAATGATATGCAATACATATATATATATAGTATAAATTATTATACATTTGCCGCTCAGTATTAAATGGTACTATAGCATATTTGGAATAGTTTTGGATTGATAATCGTTATGTGGAAGGTTAGAATTTGCTTTTGAAGAATGTATAGACATATAGTTTGAATATATGTACAATCCATAGTTCTAGAAATTATAAAATTCACCCAAATTATTTTAAAACACTAAAAAATTAAAAAAATAATATTACAGTAGAGTGACAGGCTATGAACATACTAACGGTTCGTACGGCTATCTATGAGTTGACAAAGGCAACTGTATTCTTCCTCGTTTTTAAATTTATACATTATTATAAATTGTAGATAGAAAAATTTATTTATGTACTCGTATATATTGTACCTACATAAATTTTTTTTTTATTTTTTTATTCATAATTTTTATTTTAAAGATTTAAATCAATTCAATATAATACTTACAAAAAACTTAATACTAGGGGTATTCACGAGTTAGTGCAAAGTGGTCTTGCACAAGTGCAAAATTTTGCACCGTAGCGTATTTCAATTTTTTGACAGTTACAGTACACAATTTGTTGTTGTTTCATGTATAAAAAAGTGCAAAATTTTACAAGACTATGCAAGACCTAACCCTATTGCATATTTGTGCAAGACCATTGCAAAGTTTGTTTGTATATTTTTTGTAAGCGCTATATTAGATAAAAATTTAAAAAATGCCTAAAAAAAGTGGGAAAAAAATTATTTCTGATTATTTATTAAGTCAAGCATATGAAGATATACAAATATCTGAAATTTTTGGTAAGCATATTAAATTTTTATGTAAACAAAAAAGGCACATCAACGATATTTGACAGTTCAATAAAAATTCATGCTAGGGTTGTTCACGAGTTGGTGCAAATATATGCTACGGTACAAAAAAAAATTGCACTTTTGCAACAACTCGTGAACACTTACTGAAATATAAAAATTTATTGTTTTAAATAATCATGTTTAGTACAAATGTCAAATATCGTATATCAAATATCGTTTAAATATATCGTCTATCATTTTTCATGGTATTACGAAGTACCTATTACACGTATTACAAAATGATATACGATAAACTTAAATCTAACGAAAAACCTGTTTTAAGTACGACAATAACATGCAGAACATTCGGAAATTTCAAAACTTAATTTTAATTAAAATTTATTTGAAAGGTTTAGACAGTTTTATTTTTAAAAAAAATTATAAAATGCTATCTGCTGAGTTTTTTTTTTTCTATTATTCAAATAATTTTACGTTTCTTTACTTTTTTTTAAATACTCACATTTTTCTAATAAAAAATTTTTTAAATCGTTACCTATCGTAAGTAAATTCCTAATTGATAAAAAATACACAAAGAAAACGATACCTTTTGACATCTGTAATAGTAAATTTTAAAAAACTCATACAAACTTAAAAACTTTTTTGATAAACGCTAAAGCTTTCTTTTTAAATACGTTAAACGATAAGTAAAGATATACGTAATAGATATCAGAAATTATATATATGTATATAGATAACGCAAGCAGAAATATCAATTAGAATTCTCGAAATTTTTTCAGGTTTTAAGTGCCCCCAGCCCCATTTGCTCTATAATTTTCTCCTATTTCTTCTCTTTCTCAAATCTCCTTAGACCTAAATAGTTCTTTTAAAAAAATATCCTCGTGAATATTTGATTCTATTTTAATTTTAGATAGGTAGGTACATACATGATAAATATTTTTTTTTATTTTGTTTTTTTTTCTTTTCTTTTTCTTCAAAAACTTTAAAACTTTAAAACTTCTTTTTAGAAGAATGCATTTGAATAAGAGAATAAGAATGCATTTGAATAAGAATGCATTTGTATGATTCACGAAATTTTTTTTTGAAACTAAAGTTTTAAAATTTTTTTAAGTATGTATTTATTTTTATGTATACAACTCGAAACCATTATTAGATTATTTACCATTATAAAACTATTTAGGTAGTACTCGAATTTAGCCAAAATACACGACAACAAATCTTGAATACATATATGTATTCTTCGTTCACACAATTTTAGTCTAAAGTTGAAAACAATTAAAATATTTTAAAAATTACTTTATTTATTTATCATTATAATTAGAAATAAGGAAAAAAAAGAATTCACTTTGAAAATACCCTATTATTACAAATGATATAATAAAATCTATTTATAATGTTTGTGCTTTTATATTTTAAAACTAGTTAGAAGAGTTGTCTATCAATGATTTTGATTGCATTTCTTTGTTTTTAATTTTAAATATTTTATTTATTCAAAAAATAATGCAAAAAACAATTTTTAACATTTTTATACCCGTACGATAGGATCGGGTATAATAAAATTACTCCTCCGTTTGTAACACCTCGAAATAAGCGAGCTGAGCTAGATATACCTTCAAAGGTATGGATCGGATCAGAAAAAAATTCTAAGACTTTTGAGCCATGTCCGTCCGTCCGTCAGCATGCTAACTCAAAAACTAAGAAAGCTAGAATCTTGAAATTTACACAAAATATTCTGAGAGTAATTTGTAGGTTCCCTATTTTTTTTGGTTGAGTTTGGACCAAACCTTAGGGTAGCTCTCGAACTGATAGATCTGCTGATAGATCTCACAAAAATATTAATTTTATTTTTAATAACTTTTTTTTGTACCCCCACCCGTTACGGAGCTACAGCTCCCCAAAGGTTCAAAAAAGCTCTATATTTAAATTGTTATAGCACAAGTTGCATAAGGTATATCTTCATTTTGAAAACGCCAAACGATTACTACTTTTATTAGCTTTAAAAGTATATATACAATAAATATATTTTTGTGGCATACGGTGTCTTAATTTACCGTTATGCGAAACTAAAATTTTTAAAAACTAATATTTTCAGATGTATATATCTCAGATTCTGTGTAGTAGTTTTACAATCTAAAAACACTAGAAGACCGGAATTTTTGTTATCTCCATAAGACAATATCAAAATTATGCAATATATACCGTATGATAAATAATTTATACATATGTATAGTATAAATTATTAAACTTAGGCATTATACATTTGCCGCTTAGTATTAAATGGTACTATAACATATTTGGAAAAGTTAGATAGATAATCGTTATTCGGAAGGTTAGAATTTGCTTTTGAAGAATGTATAAACATATAGTTTGAATATATGTACAACCCACAGTTCTAGAAATTATAAAATTTCACCCAAATTATTTTAAAATACTAAAAAATTAAAAAAATAATATTATAAGCAGAGTGATAGGCATACTAACGGGTCGTACGGGTATCTAAGATTTGACAAAGGCAACTGTATTCGTTCTTCCTCGTTTTTATTTAAAATGAAAAAAAAATATATGTGACTGTTAACCCTAGTTGACTTGTGCTTTTTTGTGAAATTACCTTGCAGTTTCTCGTATTTGGGTTAAAAGAATTTTAACGTAAGAAATTTATAAAGAAAATTGAAATTTAAAATTGAGCGGTAAGTTATCCAATGTGTACAACTTGCATTTTTTTAATAGAAGAAATAGGAGTTTTTTATATAGATACATATATAATTTCTGTAGATATAGAGAATTTTTATTGTTAAATATCGTATATCGGAAAAATTTTGACAATTGCAATAAACATGATTATTTTAAAGCAAAAAATTAAAAAAATTTTAAAAGAAATAATTCAATACAATAAATGAAAATCACTTAACAAAGATAATATTTTAAAAACAAGGTTTTAAAAAAAATGAAAAAAAAAATAACAAAAATTTTTATTAAAAAATTATTTTTTACAAAAATTTATAGTATAAATATGATTTATATGTAGTACAAAAACTAAAAGTATATAAGGAAGTTGTACAAAAACTAAGTAGTACGGAAAAGTACTACAGAAACTAAAAGGAACAAAGAAACTAGATAGAATGTAAATCAACGGTTTTTAAAAGCGCACATTTTCAAAATATAATATAAAGTGTTTAGAATTGCATCTCTGCATCAAAATTTGAAAATTTCATATAAGAAAAAATATAAAAATAGGACTTTTTTGCAATTTTGAGGAGCTGTAAGTCCGGAACCCTATATAACTAAGAAAAACCATTAACACACGTAAAAATATATTATAAACGAAGCTATAATTTTTATGTCTTGCCGAAGAAAAATTTGTATAGGTGCGTAAGTTACAGATGTCTAAAAATAGCATATTATCAATTTTTGAGCTCTAATAGCTCTTAAACAGAAGGGTACAAAACATTTTTCTGAGGATAAGTTTCCTAAACTAATTCTAAAAGTTTTTTCTTACTTCAAATTTTAAGTTTCTATCTAAAATCGTTCCAGATTTTGAAGGTAGAAAAATAATGCTAGATTTGGTTTTCATATAACGGTAAATTTAAATAAGTAATTTACAAAATATTGCATAATTTTGATATTTCTTTATAGATATAAGAAAATTTCCGGTCGTTTTTAGATTGTAAAACTATTACGCAGAGCCTGTCATATATACATTTGAAAATAGTAGTTTATTTTAATATTAGTTCGTAGTTTTTGTTTTAACTTACCCCACAAAAATAAACATACAACACTAACATTTTGTGAATATACCATACAACACTAGTAGTTTTAACACTAAAGTATAGTATCATTCCATTATTATACCATTATACAGATATAAACAAATTTTTTAAAAAAATTAGTATCTTTTTTATTTTGTAATTTGTATTGAATTTATTTTATTAACTTTGTATTTTGTATGACCAATTTAAAAAAAAAATAAAAAAATATAACTATGTATAAGCTATAAATTAATATTGTTAATGTCGATAACTTGTCACCGGTAATTAAAGCTGTCCAAAATTTCTAATATCTAGCTCAATTGGAAGGTTATTTAAAATAAAACATATTAAAAACATTTAAAACACGTTTCATTCAAAAATAAAAAATGGCATTGCATAGTAAAAGATAAGTCTATAGTCTAATACCACTTACGACGCTTTTGGCAGTTAATATGACGTCAACATAAAAACATCACGTCGCTTGCTTTGAGCCGAATAAGAAATTATCTCTTTAGTATTCAAAGTCTCTCAGAATTGCCACACATGATGATTTTGATAGATAAACATCATGCCTACTTTAAAAGTCTCTTAGAATTGCCACACATGATGATTTTGTCACATCTACGGTTTTTCAGAATATAAAATCATCATTTTAGTGATATTCATTATATTCTACGTTTTTCAAAATATGGGCACTAGTAGTTATTATAATATGGGCGCTAGCACTCTTATTATAATTCTTCGTATGATACGTTTTACTTCTTACATAATATGGTTTAATTAGTTCACTTCAACTTTTGTAAATTATTTACGATATCTTTTCGGTTCAAAGGAAAAAAAACGGTTAACAATAATATATTATTGGAAAAAATTAATGTTACGTATATCAGATGAATTACCTAAAATGAGGTTGTAGCCGATTTTCCTTTCAAGAATTTGAAATATCTGTAAATATTACATTGTGTCTAGATACAATGTGTATGAAAACTAGTGTCAAATAAAATTCTAAAGAGTAAGAAAAAACGTTGGTACTTTTTTTTTGATGCTTTAAACTACTTACGTGAATTATATTCTTATTTAACATTATCAGAACTGTGCAGAATTAAAGTTTATCTGGCAAATTGATAGATCTTATAATAGCAAACACCAGATGTTTCGAATTTTGTTTATATTATATTATTGGTTTTTGATTAAGTATTGCACTTTCTATGGTGAGATTATCAAAATTTTGGTTTCATATAAATTAAATTAAGAAACAAGTTTAGAAAACTGGTAATTAACTCTGATGTAAAAAATGTTATGTAAATGTCCCATCCCATTCTCATCCCAATGTAAATCCCATCACATCTAAAACGGAAAATTCTCCTATTACATCATATACAATAGACGATTAAAAATAAAGAACGTAGAATTTGGAGAATTTTTTTATTTTATTTATATGAACCTTGAAAGATAAGAAAAATAAAAACAAAAATAATTTCATTAAAAACAAATGTTTTTTTTTTTTTTTTTTTTTGCTTCATATAAAAAATAATTCTTATTAAAAATTATATGTTCTTACAAAAAATGTATAACAATTAGTTTTAACGTGAAAAACAAAATAGGAAATATTTTAATTTTTTTTTTCTTTCGTAAGGAAATTTTAATAAATAAAAATTTTTTTTTTATAAAACAAAAAGTAGCGTTATCAAACAAAAAAAAAATTTTTTTTTTTAATTAAATTGTTTCATTTTATATTTTCAGATAATAAACATTCAATTAAGTGACGTGTTACATATCAATATTACATGGATATCGATATTATGTATTTTGTCAATCAAACACAAAAAAAAAATCTCTTTAAAGATTAAAAAAATTTAATAATTTTATAAGTAATAATTTATAAATTTTGTTTTTAGAGAAAATATTTTGTAATATTAATGTAACAGCAACTCATTTACTATAAGTTTTTTTTCTAAAAATATATAAATAATGTTATATAAAAAATTATATAAAGTTTTTAGATTTAAAAGAAAGAAAAAGAAAGAAAAATAAAAATAATATAAATTTTATATTGTAATAAAAATTTAAAACTATAGAAAAATTAAATAAAATTAATACAAACTGATAAAAATTTTATATGTACACTTATTAAAAAAAATTTTAATAAATAAAAAAATAAAAAAAAAAAAACCCATGCTACTTTTTTGTTTTATATTCATATTATTTTTTGAATTCCAATTTTCAATAGAAAAATTTATTTTAAAAGAATAATATTTTGATATTAAAATCAATTGTTTTTTTTTTCTTGTTCTCACCATTATAATATATTTTTTTATTTTAATACAATATTTTAAATAAATTTTAAATTTTTTTTTTGTCATAGTTTCATAGAAAATAAATTTTTTTTTTTTTTAACATACATTGTACATTCGAACAAACATAACTTTAAATATATACTTAAAACATATTCATATAATAATAATTAAAAAAGAAAAAAAAAAAAAAATAATAATAATAATAATAATAAAAAATTAAAAAATATAATGGATTTTAAAATTAAGGAATGTTAAAAATATATAGAAAATATAATAAAATAAGAATGATTTTGTGTGATTTAAAATTACTATTTCATTTGTTATCTATTGAACACTTTTGTTTTTTTTTTTTAATTATTTGTTGCACATACAATTTTATGGTACTATTGGCAGTTTTATGTAAAGAATTTGATTTAATTTACTATTATTTTTTTTTTTTCATTATTGAATTTAAAGCAAATTATTAATAATTTATTGGCAAAAAAAAAAAAATTTAAATGTATAAAAACCTACAGAAAAAAAAAAAAAAATAACAGTCATGTATTAAAGATTTCAATTAAAAAAAAAATACAGAAATTTAAAAAGTTTTGAAATGAGTTTTTTTTTTTTTAGTTTTTCTTTAGTTTTATAAGTTAATATTAAATTTTTGTATATATATATATGTATATTTTATTTCATTGTAATGAACTGATTGATACTTTTTGGTCTTAAATAATAAAAAAAAGAAAAAATTCTGTAGGCTAAATAAAATTTATTTAGTACATGACACAATTGAGAAATTTTTTAATAATTTGCTTTAAATTTTTTTTTTTTCTAAAATTTTAAGATTTATCTTTAAAAAAAAAAAGTAGTTTTTGTAGATTTATTTATATATATTTTCTTTGGTTATTTATTTTGCTGTTAAAAAACTATTTATATTTTGTAAGTGTTTTTGTGTTTTTTTCTTTGTTTCCGTTTGTTTGGAAACAAAAATTAAAAAGTTAGAAAATTAATTTAAAAAAAAAAAAAAATTAAAAATTTTTTTTTTTTGATGTAAGAAAAAAAAATATAAATAAAAATTAAAATTATTTAACCTATTTAACATTAATTTATAATTATTTTTAAACATACTTATTTTATTTTCTTTTCCTTTTTTTTTTTATATTTTATTAAAAAATAAATAATGTATGTATATATGAATGTGTAAAAATAAAACAGAAATTCAAATAATAAACCTATTTTTTTTTTTTTTTTGTGTTTTTGTTTAATTTATACAATTTACTTCTTAATTTTTTTTTTTTTTTTTTTTTTAAATACAAATATTTTTTTACGTACTCAATAATTAAAACATTTCAAATTTCAAATTTATTTTGTAATATTCTTAGCATATATTATATTATATAATATTCTGTGTGTATTTGTTTTTTTTTTTTCTTTTTTATGTTTTTTATTTTCTTCTTTTTAATTATTATAAATTATTCAATATATAGAGTATAATTTTTCATAAATACTTTACAGAATGACGTCATAAATAAAGTCATATTTAAAAAAAATTTTTTATAAAATACATATAAAATAAAAGATAAAATATTAAAAACTTTTTAAGTTAATTGTATATATACAGGTAATTTTCCTATAACGGAGTAGTTATAAAGGTAGATTTTACAATAAATGTAAAGTAGATTTTAGAATAAAAACAAAAAAAAAAATTTTTTTTTTTTTTTAAATGACAACTACTTTTGAAATAAAAAAAATGATTTAATAAAAGAGCATTGTTTTTATTATTTCATTATTTTTAAAAACTATGGAATTATACTTTTTTTTTTGTTTTTGGAATTTAATCTTTAAATAAACCTTAAAAAAACAATTTTTTTTTTAATATACCTAGCAGATTTTTTTTTAAAAATTTTGTGCTATAGAAAACTTCTTTCAAGTTAAAATTTCTACATTTAAAAAACTTTTTTTTTTCTAAATTTAAATTAAAAACTTTCAAAAAAAAAAACCTAAGAAAAATATTATAAATAAATATTTAACATATTTAAATAATATATAATATTATAAATTTATTTAATAATTAATATTTTTTGCAAAAACAAAAAAAGTAGATACTTTTTCAAATACATGTATAAAACATGTGTAACTTTATTTGAGACGTCACCATTTTCTATTGTAGATAAAACAAAAAAAATTAAAATTTGTTTTTTTTTTAAAATTAGGAATTTATAATATTATTTGTGCTGATAAAAAAAAAAAAAAATAATTTAAATCTTATTCAAAAATTAAAATATTAGTTAAATTAATATTGCTGTATGTATATTAAGATTGTATCGAAAACCAATTTACCAAAAATCTTTTGATAACGTTGAAAATAACTATTTTTATATAATAATTTTCATTGTACATATATAATAAGTATTTTAAATAAATAAGGATTAACATTTTAATATTCTTCATTATTTTGTATATTTTTTATAGGAGTATATTTTAATTATTGCTTTGTTTTTTTTTTCTTTTTTTTTTTAATTTTTCTTTTTTAAGCTTTTATCAAAATTTTTAAGTTTGGAGAAAACAAAATAATTCAATTTTTTTATTTTTTATTTTTAACAACATTCATATTTTATTTTATTTTTTCAATTTTACAATTTAACAGGAAAAACCATTCTATAATTTTTTATTTTTTTTTTATTTTCTCAAGGTAATTTCAGGTAATTCAGTTCTTTTTTTTTTTTTTTGTTTTATACTCAGGTTTCATTTTTTGTTGGATTATATAAACACGCAAAAAAAATTATGAATTAAATAATTTTTTATTTTTTTTTATTTTATGAAATAATTAAAGTATTTACATTAACTTTCTATGCATTATGTTTTTTGTTTTTGTACTCAAAGGTGTTCATAATAGAATATTCTCTCAGTAATGTAAATGTATTTTTTTTTTTATTTATCTTTTTTATTTTTAAAATAAAAATCCTTATTTATTTTTGTTAACGTTATCATTATCAATTTTTGTATTGGATTATAAAAAAAATTAATATAAAAAATCAGAAAAATTAATACAGTTATAAAAAAAAAGTTATAATATTCATTATATAATACCGTATTAATTATTAATAATACAAATTATAAAGATTTTGATTTATTATTGCGTAAAATAAATAAATTTTGAGATGAAATAAATATGAAAATATTCCCAACGACCAAATGTTAATAAAAATTATTATGAAATTTGTTTTTTTAATTTTTTTGTTTTATAAAAAAAAAGATAATATTACAAAAAAAAATTATAAAAAATAACATTACAAAAAAAAAAATTTTACACCATGTGACTTTACATTTGTGATCTAATTTGATCGACTCAAAAGCCGATTCAAAAATAAAAACATAATAGTGTGGAAAAACTTTGAAAATGACATTTGAGTACATAACTCGTTAGAGAAATCAAATGAAATTTTTAATTTAAGAAATTTACTAATTTCATTTGAATTTTTTTTGATATTTTGACATTTGGATTTTTTATTTCGAACTAGAAACTATTGCTATAACTATAATAAAAATGGAATAACAATTGAAGGGCCATAAAAGGGTTCGAAATAAATATTAAAATAGTGGAAATGTATTTGAAAAATATAATATAATAATAATAATAATAATTCTGGTATGAAAAAGAAAATGGATAAATTATTATATACCTGTGATAATAGTTATTTTCCGATCCATTTTTCTTTCTTAATACAAATCTTAATCTTAATTCTTCTGAAATTCTTAATACAAATTAATTGAGTTTAATACTCAAAATGTTTTTATTTTGACAATTCGCTTTTGATTTGCCCAAATAATTGAAAAGGGCAGAAATTTTTCATTTGATTTATTTGACATTTTAGTTTTCAGTTTGAGTTTTTTGACATTTTTATTTTTTATTTCTTATTTGAAAAATCCATATGTGTAAAATGGTCTTAAGATTAAAATAATTTAGAAAATATTTTTTGTTGTGTAAATTAATTAAAAATTTTTTATTTAAAAGATAAAATTTGGTATAAAGTATAGGTAGGTAATTTTTTTTTTATATAGGTATTTCAAAAATTTATTAGTTATTTTTTAATAAATTAATTATGGAATTACAATATTTTGCAGGTATATTAGAAAATAATTTTTTTTTTTTTGAATAAGATTAAAAAAATTTTTTTTTTTTTTTTTAATTTAAAAATGTTCAAATATTATTTCTTTTAATTAGAAACAATATTAAATTATTTTCTATCTTTATAATTATGTAGTGGTACAAAAATTTGTTTTTTTTTTTTTTATTATTAAAAATTTTTTTATAGCATTATAGTTTTGTGAGATTATTAATCTGTTTTTGTTTAATTGTTTCACTGTTTAAAATATTGCTCTAGACTCTAGAGTCTAGTCAGATCTGGTTACAATTTAAAAAATTTTTGTTTTTTTTTTTCAAACTGTTTTTTAGAAAGAATTTTTATAGAAATGTTAATTAACTTTTTAAGTAGGATTTTTCTTTTTGTATCTCCTTAAAATAATTTTTATTTTATTTGTTTTTTTTAAGCTTATTTTTAATGGTTAAAAAAAAAAAAAAAAAAAACAAAACTTTTTTGTGTGATTGTTGATTATTATTTTATGTACTTAAAATTGAATTGCAAATATTTTTATATTTTTTTATTTTTTATTTATTCCTTTTTATTTTAAGTTTTAATAAATTATTTAATAGTCAGGTACAGTACAAATTTAAAAACTCAACTTTTATATTTTTTTAAATGAAATGCAAGGAATTATCATTTTTTTTTTTTTTTTCATTATTATAAAATAGTAAATTTTTCTTTAATTGAATTTATTGGTTGTTTATATTTAAAAAAAAAAAAAAAAAAAAAAGAATTTATAGTTATGTAACAATTAAAAATACAAAAAAAAAAAAGTAAAATCATATAATTAGTAATATAAAATAGAGTAAATTCTAAATAAATATTTTTTTTTTTTTTGAGTAATTAAAATGTCTTGACTCTTGAGTAATATTCTAATAAAAAATGAAAAAAAAAAAAGAAAATAAGTTTAAAATTTCCTTTTTTTTCTATAAGCAAGGTGAAAAATTGAAAATATTATAATAATAATATAAATATTAAAAAATTAAAATATAATTTTTGTTATTCTGGGAAAACAATCAAAAATTTTCTTTAAAATTACATAATATTAGGTATTTGTTATATGCTGCGTACTAAAGGTTAAAAGACGAAAAAAATTTTCGTTATTTTATAATTAATTTTGACGCATAAATACGAAATATCGAAATGCCACACAAACATAAATAAAATTATTTTAATTACTTACTTATTAAAACATTAACTAACTCATTCTAACTCAAAAGAAATTAACCTTTTTTTTTAAGGTATTTATTTTTAAAACGATTAAAAGAAAACAATTCAAAAAAATCTATATAAAAATTATGTTAAAACATAGAATTTTTTTGGTTTAAGTTTATTTTTTTTTTTTTAATTAATAAGAAACATTATTATAATATAATAGAAATAGCTTCTTTGATTGAAATTACATAATATAAGTATCTAAAACGTAATTTAAATGAAAATTTTATGGATAACATTTTAAACAAAAAACCAAGGATGGAAAAAATATTTAAAAAAAATTTTTTTTTGTTTATAATTAATTATGAAATATAATACAATTAAATACAATTTATGCCACCTTAATTTTTCACCTTGATGTTAGTTTAAAAAAAAAAAAAATTTAATAAAACATTTTTTTTTACTCAATTACAAACAAACAATTTAAAAAAAAAAAAAGTATGAAATATTTATATAAAATACAAACACTCAATATATGCAAACACATGGAAAAATTTAAAATTTTCTTATTAAAAAAAAAAAGTTTTTATATTTTAAGTGTTGCATAACAACAAAAAAAAATTCCTTTTTTTTTTTTTTACACCATCAATTTTCTTATACAATATACAATATATTTAAAGTCATCTCAAAATTAAATGCTTTTATTTTTAATTATTAATTTTTTTTTTTTTTTTTTTTGAAGAGAGCCTCATTTTTTTTTTTTTCTTAAATTAAAAAAATAAAGAAATATTCAATTATATTTAGATAAAAAAAAAAAAAAAAAAAAAACCATAAATTCTAATGCTTTTTGTTTTTTGTTTTTTTTTTTTTTTTTCAGAAATTAAAACCACATTTCTGTTAGTAGTACAAAATTATGATTTAAAAAAAAAAAAAAAATATTTAACAACCTTTAGCAATTTTTTTTTTTTTGTTTTTTTATAAAAAAAAAAATTTCAAAATTGAAATAAAAAATTATTTAACCATTTGGATCAATAATAGGCCGTCTATGATTCCAATTAACTTGTTTAATTAAATTATTTTCTCTTTCTTTTATACCATATTTTTTGTTATCATTATTTATACATATTGTTGTTTCATTTAATCCCCCCGCTGTTCTATTGATACCGTTTCCAATTTTTTTTAAATTAACAGAAACTTTACCACTTGTATCGCTATTATTAACAATGCCTAAAATATCTTTACCATGTCCAATATTATCACTAAAATTACTATTACCGCAGCTATCGCCACCATTACCACCATTACAACTACCACCAACACCACCATAATCATTATTAATATCTTCAGAATTTAATAATGTTGTTGCTGTACAATTACTTAGATTACTACTATCATTATTTGTAGAATTTTGGCTAAAATTTTTATCACAAGAACTATTATTATCTTCTATTAATTTATTATATTGGCTATTGTTCTCCATAGGAGCTGTATTTAAATTGGAATCTACTATAGAATGTATTTTCTAAAAATAAAAAAAAAAATAAAAAAAATAAATAAATTATATTAATAGATTATATAATATGTATGTATGTATATAAAATAATTAAAAATTACCTCTACATCTGAATTTTTATTATAAGGATATTTCGAATCCTTATTATTACTATAAGATGTTATATCAGATGATTTTTTGGAATGTTTATTATTAGTTATTGAAGAAGGAAGTATTATATTTCTAATGGAACCATTTTGTTTTGAAATAATTATTGGTTTGTTATCTATTTGTTGTTGCCCTATATTAATATTTATATCATTAATTTCTAATGATTTTCTATTGATATTTTGCTTTTGTAAATTAATATCATTTGTATTAAAATCTGGCGAGGAACTTGTTTTATTTATTTTATGATTTTTATGTTTATTTTTTTGTTGTTTATTTTTATTTTTATTAAATGATATTGGTATTAATGAAACAGATTTATTACTACGTTCAAAATATTCTTTACCATTAAAATTTGATGATGATTTACTACGTTGTGGTAATGGTGTTGAACTGCATAATGCAACTGGACATGTTATTTCATTTTCAAATTCATCATCATTACTATTACCATTTCGATAATAATATGCAATTGTATCACCATTTTGTGTAACTGGAAAAATATCACTTAATGGTGTTAATATAGTTGTTCTATCATTACATCTTATTATATTTAAATTTGTTTGGTGTGGTATTAAATTTTGTATTTCATGAAATTCATTACAATCTTGTTCTGTTGGTAATTTATTTGATTCAATAACATTAATTGAATTTCGATTAATTACTGTAGTTGAATTCATATTTAATGTTTTTGTTGGTGAAATACGATTATGTCGTGTTGAAATTTCAGAACTATTAATAGCTGCTGTTAATGATATATCACCAGTTGAAAGTGGTGGAAATGGTGTCATTGTTGTTGATGATGGAGATGTTAAACGTGTTTTAAATTTTTTTCTTTGTTTTATATATAAAAATATAAAAAATAATATACAAATAATGGATAAAAATAATCCAATTGCTATTCCAATTACAGGATCAAAATAATCATTTTTTTCTGTTTCAATACTACCAACATTTTTACTTAAATCAGCATAAATTGGCAAACCCAATGAATTTTCTCCATATGCTCGAACAGATATATTAATTTGTTCAGTAATATTTGATAGCTAAAAAGAATTTTTAAAAAAAAAAAATTAAATTTTTTTTCAATTTACTTTTTATAATGTATTAATTAATTAATTAATTTATTTATTTTTTTTAATAAAATTACTTGAAAATATCTTTCATTTGCTGAAACATTCACTTGATGTGTTGTAAAATTATTAATAGTCCATTCTATTAAATAAGCCATAATTTTACCATTCGGATTTGCTGGTTCATCCCATGTTAATTTATAACCATCATTTTTAAATATTCTAAAATTTGATATTGGACCGGGTGCTATATATAATAAAAAATTGAAATTTTATTTTTTTTATCATTTAATAATTTTTTTTGTTTTTATAATTAAAAAACTATAAAACTTACGATCTGCTAGGGTAACTATTTCACTAATACTGCCATAAGTATGCTTTGTTTTACAATCATTAAATGTAAATTCTAATGACGATTTTGGTTTAAGGTTCTCAATTGTAAATTTAGGATTTTTTGTTTGTCTAAAAATAAAACAAAAAAAAAAAAATTAATTACATATATTAAAATTAATTATATTTATTTAATATATATTATAATCATTTTTTTTTTTTTTCAATTAAAATTGAAGTAAATTTTTTTATTTTTACAATTCAATTCAGAAACACTGACTCACATGTTTTGGCAATTTCTTTTACTATTAATCCATCTTTCATTTAAATTAGTACTTTGATAACAAACCGTAATACAGGAAATATTTTTAGATAATTGTTGATCCCATTGAAAATGAATACGTCTTGAATCAACTGATTGTACCATTGGGACGGCAAATTGTTTTTCTTGTCGTTTAATCTAAATTTTTAATTAAAAAATAAAAATAAAATACAAAAAATATATATATATATATATTTATCAAAAGATTTACATTTTTCCATTCCATGTATCTGAAATCTTGTTTAAAATTTTTATTAGCCTCCGTAATTGCTATAACACGAACAGTTAATTTTGTAGTATTAGGTATTAAAATGCCAGTAACATTTCCTGGCAGTATTAAATTTGTTATTTCATTATCATCAGCTTCATTCAAATAAAAATTTTCAGAAATTGATATTTCTTGTAAAACATTAATTTTTTCTAAATTTTCTTCAATATATTTACGATCAATTGATTTTAATTGTTTTTTGGTACCAACAATTTCATTTGGAAATTTTGTTTTTGAATCTTCTTTGGAATTTTTTGCATCATTTAAAAATTGTATTACAAAATGTTCAATATTAATTTTTTGTGAACTTTTTAAATTTTCATAAAACCACCAAATGTAAATTCCGTTCGGAAAGTGCACTGGATGAATTTCAACTAAAAAGAAATTTAAAAAAAATGTTAAAGGTTCTAATAATAATTTTTATTTTTTTTAAGTATAGTAAAATATAGTTTTGTCAAGTATAAATGTTATTTTACATTAAAAAAAAAACTTTTGCAATTTGCTTAAAAATGTTATGTATTTTATTTTATTTTTTTGAAGGCTAAATATTTTTTATTAGTCATTAGTGATTACTGATTACTTTTAAGATTAACATACATAAAATGACTATTAAGATGATCCAAGTATAGAGTATGAAAGTATTTAAAAAAGTACAAAAAAGTACTGTATATTCAAAGAATTTAAGTGATTGAAAATATTGAGATATGTTTAAATTGGTTAATTTAGTGTCTAATATTACGTTAAAAACTATTTTGATTCGAAGTTAAGACAAAAAATATTTGTGGAAAATAACTCATAAGATTTATTTAAGATTAATTTTTAATCTCGTTAAATATAATTTTAAGCTTTTAAACTTAATGAAGACATTGTCTTTATTGGATTTTTATAGACACTAATAAAATATTATCTAATGAATAAAAAAATAATTCATACGTCCTTGTGTTGCACATTGTACTCCTTCTGACATTAAAGATGGTTCTACATGTTTCTCTTCTTTACCATTATTAAATTTTTTTAAACCAGTTAATACTATTGTCCTTAAATATAACATAAATGGTTCAAAAAATATTCTATTTTGATCAAGTAAAAATTGTGTTTGAGGTGTATCCATTGGATATTGAGCAAACCATTCTGGTGGATTTTTTCTAGCTGTATTAATAATAATTGTTTCTATATGATGATTACTTTCAAATGTTATATTCATAAGACGATAATTAACTGGATAACATTTAACATTACGTGGACGATCTGGTAACGCATCAATATCTTTTTGTTTTAATTCTAAATATGAAGTTGAACTTGCTTCACCAGCTAAATTACGTGCAAAACATTGATAAATACCAATATCTTTATCATCAAAAGAATTTATTTTTAAATTTGAAGAATTTATATGAATTGTATAATTATTTTCTAGTTTAATAGCATTCCGATACCTAAACAAAAAAAAAAAATAAAAATAAATAAATATGTTATGAATTACACAAATATATATATATATATATATATGTATGTTAATTATAAGTAAATATTTACCAAAATATTTCTGGTTCAGGTTTTCCTGATGCAGTACAATTTAAAGAAACTCTATTAGCTATTTGTATTCGTGGTACATAAGTAATTAACGGATTATCTATTACAGGTGGAATTGTTACTATTACTTTAAATACCTAGAAAAGAAAAATATGTAAGAGTTTTTTTTTGTTGTTAATTGAAAACAATAAGTAAATGAAAAGTTTGCAGTCTATATTTCTTTTGTAAAATAACAATTTACAATAATATTTTATCTTTGTATAAACAATATGTAAAGTTTAACAAATAAGTTTTTATTTAATTTAGAATATTAAATTTTTAATTTTAAGTAAAATGTGTCTTGATTTTTTTGTTTAGTTAACTATTTATAAATATTATATTATATTATATTGTATTAGATTTAGATAATTCCTCATTAATAGAAAACAATAAAAGAAACTTTCTTTAAATATTCACTTTTATGGGTTTAAGCATTAAGCAGTTATATTTTTAAGCTTTCATATATTACAACCTTCTTATAGTTGCTGTGTACTGATGCAAACTTTAAATTAAATTTAAATTTATTAAAAAGATTTTATGCGATGAGAATAAATGAAAAAATTTGTTATAGATATTATAGTAAGGATGATCTAAAGCAGTGCTCTTCAATTTTTCGTATGGTCGTCGAAACCTTTCTAGCTAAAAATAACATTCGCTGAACCCCAAGTTTTGAAATTCTGGAGCAATTAAAAACATAAATTTATTGTTTTAAATTATATTTTATTTATATAAAATAATTCACCAAAAAACAAATAATAAAAATTTTAATACAGAGTAAACAGAGTATTCTAAAAGACTATAGGCTGAGCTTGTATATTATTACAAATTATATCAAAATCTGGTATAATTTTTGTAATTTGTATTCTTATTATCTTCTTCTGCATCTAATATGTTTCTGTATTTAGTTTTCGTGGTAATATACAAAAGAAAAGGAAGATCTCTCACATATACATATATTTCGAAAAAAATGGCATCATATGTTCAATAGCTCGTTGTGTGTTACAAATTACATAATTTCTGACATAATTCAATACATAAAATGTTTTCCAATAATTGTATAAACATTTTTATGATAATTTTCCATTATAAATGTGGACAGGAAATTACACAGCCTTTCCTGTTCAGGCGTGGCTGAAAATACCGTACGGTAATAACTCTTACGACGTGTGTGGGATTTGAACCCACACTCCCTCAGTTTTTACAGCGTATTTTATACGCTCTTATCCACTAGACCACCGACGCCTCATTTTTTATCTTTAGAATTAAAAAAAGAATATATATACATATATATAAAACCACGCATATTTTGAAAAAAAAAAAAAAATTAATTTTCGCCGAAAACAAAAAAAAAATTTATAATTTACGTGTAACTTATATATCTGTATATACATATGTATATTTTGCCTTCATTTTATGAATTTTAATGCTGTTCCAATAATTTAAAAAATCATTTCGTATAAAAAATATTGAAGATTGATTTTGATTCATATAAAAAATACGAGTACGAGTACTTTTTTTTGTCAGTATATCTTTAGGTAATTTTTATGTTTATTTTTTCAAATTTTCAAAAAACTGTTTAATCTTATAAAATTGAAAATCTCAATTTTAAGCTATTAGATTGTGAGATTCAAAAAAAAAAAAACAATAATTATGATTAAAATTTCATAGTATAAAAAAACAGTTAAAAAAAAAGAGATTCGGTATAAAAATACATGTTAAGAAAAAACACAATTAATACAGACCATGTAAAGCTTTAAAATAAAGCAAAGCTTGTTTTAAGTTTGATTACAAATAATTTTTATTTTTAAAGTTATTAAAAAACATTACTGTATAAGGCTTTGAAATATTCAGCTTAATTTATATACGCATACATATATTCCCTTATTATAAATATCCCTCGGAGATATTTTTGAAAAAATTACAAATTTGGTATTATGAACTCTCTCTTGGAATTGAAATTAAAAAACTTTTTCACTATTCATAAGTTTTAGCTATTATGAATTCCGATGAAAATCAATTCAGCTTTCAATCAAGCTTACGCAATTTTTTTATAACAAATCCCATCGTATAGTAGATTTTTTTTTGAAAATTGGTACGAATGGAATTTGTCATTCGTAGTGGAAATTTATTAAAGAAACATAGGGAAAAATACAAAAATATGTTAGTATGTATTAGATTTTACATTGTTAGCTTTTATTATTATTAAATTATTTTCTTTTATTTCTTTGATATTGCTTGAATGTTGCTCAAGCATCCCTAAAGAAGAATGATATGAATGAAGCGAAAAAATTTTGGAAAGAAATGCCACCAACAAAGAATTCTACTAGCTACAATTATATTTAATACGAATCTAAACGCTATTTTGAATCTGAAATTCTTTTTAAACTTGATAAATTACATATACAAATATAAAAGTTTGTTTTCTTGCAATCAAAAGCTTTTATGCAACTGTTGTTCGCAAATATTTTCTGTTCGGAGTTACTAATACATATTGAAGCGACTACGAAATTTGTAATAAGGATGATATAATCTTGAAGATTTAGTTTCGATTATCAGTTGAATTAAATTAAATTATTTCGGAATAAATAAAACTATATTTTAACAATAGAGTCAATAAAATAATGACTGTTAAACAGTTTTTAATATATTTCCGAAAAAAAAAAAAAAATAAAGCAAGGATCAAAATATGATTTATCTGACTATTGATGTAAAACAGTTTAAATTCTGAATTTAAATATAAAAATATAATTTATTTAATTTAAAAGATATATATATATATATTTATTCATTTTAAAAATTTTAAAATTGTCCTGAACCTAAAATGAAAAGACACATTTTTCTTTTAAAAAATATTTATAGGTAATTGAATATTATGTCAATTTAAGATGTATGTAAATTTTTTTTATTTTTTAATATTGCAAAATAAAATATATGTATATTTACGTATATGTAAATATATGTACCTCTAGGTATGTATGCAAATAAATAGTCATTCTTAAAATGACAAAATTTTTTTTCATTTATTTCTTAATATTTATTAGAAGTTAGAACTAATGGTACATAATAGATATATAAGCTATATTTATATCCTTGGTAAATTGACATTTATTGTTTTTGTTGTAATCGTTTTATGTTTCAAATTGCATGATAAGAAATGTAAAAAAAATGTTTTCTTTATATGTATGGAAAAATGAATTAATATTTTATTTAAAATAATTTTATGGATTCAAAATTAATCATTTATCATTATATTATTAATAAAGATACAAAATGTTATAAAGATAATATATGATATATTAAGAAAATATCGACAAAGTTCCGAAAAATAGTAACACTAAATTTTTTTTTCTTACTTTGCTGAAAAATATCTAAAATTACGTGATAAAACACTGCTAGGACTCTGATTTGGTGATGATGACATTAAGGGCTTCAAATACCCGTTTGAAATTTTGAGAAGGCAATTGTGAAGATATATCGAAGCTTGACAAGGTTTAAATGAAAAGCCAGAATATTTACTTGCGTGTAATTGAGTTCAATTTTTAGTAAGCTGATAGTAATTAGGTTACAAGATGGTTTAAAATAAAAAACAAAAACCCTTAAAAAAGTTTTCAATAAAATCAATAAACATTTGCTAAACATATTTTTCAATAAATCCAATGTGCATAAACATTTTTTCAACAAATTAATATGAATAAAAAATTTTTGTAATGAAAAATAAATGGAAAAGATTTCAAAAAGGCAAATGTCTTCCTTTTTGTATTCAACAGAGTTATATTAGTTAGGGAATTTAGGGTTGTCTTGATTTATTTTATAAGTAGGTTATATTATATTTTTTTGCAAAGTTCTGCTAATCAAATAATTAAAATCTTGATTTTCTGACCAAAATTTAGTAAACAAACACCCTTTTAGGAATTTTGATTTTATGAAAAAAAAACACTAAACCCTTTTAAAATCCGATAAAACTTGGATTTTCTAACCAAACTGTATAGTAAACACTAAACACGTATAAATTATATATGCAATAAAATGCAATTATAATATTATATTTATTTTAAATTTGTTATTTCTTTTTTAAATTTATTCTATTCTTTCGGAACTTTAGTCCAAAATATTTAGGGTAATAATCAGTGATAAATTGCTTTGTAAATATTGGATTTTATATTTTTTCTATATTGTTTTCTTGAATAAATACTTTTTGTTTTTATTTATGAATTATTTCGGTTTTTATTTATATTGCATTTAAAAATTTAAATCTTGTAGATTATTTTTATCTAAATATTTAGTTTATATATACATTGTGGAATACTAAACTAGAAGACAATATGTCATTCATTAAATATTCTTTTCAATTAGTAGATTTCACATATAATTATATTCTTTTAAGTTCATGCTTAGAAATATTTCCTATATGTTAAAGCTCTGTTTTAAAGCCACTCAAATACTATATAACATATTAAAACTATGACTTGCTATACTAATATTATGGCTTTGACCTATAGCTTTTTTTCAACATTTTTTAAGAACCAAAAACACAAAATTGATTTTGAAGGTTACATTTACATTTTTTTTACTTGGAAAATAGAATCTAGTATTTTATGGATAAAAATTTTTTCAAATATACGGCTTTAAAAAAGCATTAATACTCAAATTTATTAATAGTCATCGCCACTGTTTATTAAAAAATTTATTTAGATGATCCATAAAAATGTAAAATAACATACGTATTATGAATATAAATTTTAAATAAAAAGTATGTGGAAAGAATCATAAATATATGTAAATACATTGATAAGATATATATTCAATTTAAGAATTTATTTTAATAACAGTAAAAGTAATAAATTTTATTTTTCTTTT
This sequence comes from Poecilobothrus nobilitatus, assembly GCA_947095535.1. Lineage (NCBI taxonomy): Eukaryota > Metazoa > Arthropoda > Insecta > Diptera > Dolichopodidae > Poecilobothrus > Poecilobothrus nobilitatus. Next base: position 317,883,772 of record OX352772.1, on the reverse strand, counting down.
AAAAAAAATATTAATAAACCTATAATATGAAATGACAAGGTAATCGAATACAGGTAACTCAATTTTATGTTAAAACTTAAGAAAAATCATGTTAATTTTTAATGTGAAAACGAATTCTATTATATTTATCAAAAAAAATTAAAAAGTGTAAGCTTTTAAATTGAATATTTTAAATGAATTAATTACAAAAATTAAAAAAAGAAACATAAAAAAGATTAAGCTCTATAATATGATATACACACAACATAAAAATATTATGATATAGTAATTATCTTATATTTATATATTTTATAGTAGTTTTTATGTACCCAATTATGCAATTAATTTTATGGTAGTTTTCAAATACAAAATTAAATAGCAGAGCATTAAAATATTTCTTAAAAAAATCTTGCATAATTTTAATAAATTAACATTCAGCGTTTTCAGAATTTATTAAAAAAAAAAATTAATTTCTTTTAGATTATTGTTATTAGGTAATTATGAATTTTTAAAGTCAAAAGATTTTTATTAAACTTACAACACTGTTTGCGTTCCTTTTACATAGTAAACTACTCTTTTCTACTTCCAACTACACCAGCCTTATTGAAAAAGAGCAGATATGAGCAAATACGGATATGTTAAATTAACGTTCAATTTACCGTCTTACTTCCAACTACTCTCAACTACTCTTTTCGGGTAAAAGGAATACAACCAACATTTTGATTATCTGTGCTTACTTAATTTTTTTTTTTTTAACTTAAAATCAAATCTTTTATTGAAATTATTTATCAGAAATTTATGGCATTATTCAAAGTAAAAACAATATGCGGGTTTTTTTGTAAAGTATATATACATGTATGCAACATTATTTATTTAATTTAATTATTGTTACAAATCACTTAGGATAATAATCCAGCTAGGCCCCCATCCTTTATTTAATTCTATACATATTATAAAAACAACAAAAATAAATAGCCAGTGATAAAAAAATAAATATAGCCAATACATATTTATAGGCGTTAATTATATAAGTTGTGGATATAGTATAGAATATAGATTTTGTTTTTATTAACCTCTAAACAAATAATTTTTATGATCTTATGTATTATGATGATAATTTATTTTATTCTATTATCCGTTTTGGGATATAGAATAGAATATATTATGGGAAACTTCCAAAATTATATCTAACAATACAACATAAAAATATCAAAGATACCAAATTTTATAGAAGACACATTAATAATACATGTACGAACATATACATATATACGTTTGCTATACATTCTTCCAAAGAAATTCAATTAATATCAAACGAAAATTTATATATACTACGGTATTCTTCCGTTAGAATGATATCATCGCGGCATAAATCTAAGCAAACTATATATCCACTCTTGTCGAATAGACTCAAGACTAGAAATAACATGTCAATTAATTTGTTTGGCAAATAATTCTTCATATCTAAAAAGAACAATTAAATAATCCCTCAAAAATTGGGCGATTATTTCCTTATTTTGGTGTTTTCTATTTAGGGCTTTATTATACCCTACACATTAAGTATAGGGTATATTAACTTTGGTATGGTGTTTGTAACCACCAAAAGGAAGCGAGTTAGGTATAGACATGTATATATATTCTGAATCAGGATCACCGCCTTAGTCGATTTAGCGATGTCCGTCCGTCCGTCCGTCCGTACGCACGATAACTCAAAAAATAATGATGCTATTTTGATGAAATTTATACTGTAGGTTAACAATGACTAAGGTAAGGCGGGGATTGTAAATGGGCGAAATCGGACCATGCGTTCGGGTACCTCCCATACAAATCCCAAAACCCAACAAGCTTATATTCGAAATTAATAAAGATAGAAACTTCAAATTTGCTACTAGGGTGTTGTTTTCTGAATCCCTGATTTGTCCAAAATTTAAGATGAATTAGAATGGTTGTTCGGGTATCTGCCACACAACTCCTAAGACCAAACAAGCATATCTTCGAAATTAATAAATATATAAACTTGAAATTTGATATAAGAATGTTCTACCCTGTTGATATCTCTAAAATTTGAGATGAATTGGGGTGATGGTCCGCGTGCCTTCACACACTTCCCAAGACCTAACAAGCATATTTTCGAATTTAATAAAGATAGAAATCTGAAATTTTGTACAAAGGTTGTAAAAACATTTATTTTTTTAGCTTACTTATATTAAATACGAAATACCTAACTAAAATAACTTATGGATTTTTAATTTAATTTGAATTTTTTAGGTGTAGGGTATAAATAAGTCGGTTGCATCGACTTACTGTTACTTTTACTTGTTTTATATGAAATTATCGCCTAAAATAAAATAAATTTGCAAATGAAGTAATTCCTCAAAACTACTACCTATTTTTATACCTACTCCATACTAAAAAATTTCAAAATTAAATTTTAAAGAATTTAAATAGTGGAGGTTGCCGTCCTCAAACTTCCGCTAAACAAAATATTGAAATCTTTATTTTGTAACCAACTTTAAAATCCATCCTAATTTAGGATTTCACATATACATATATTTATACATACATCTATCTACCCATTCGCATAAACATATGTATACATATATGTATTTTTCCTAAAATTTTTTCAGAGTTTTCAAGTTCAAACTTTTGTAATTCGTGATTTTGAAATTTCGTGATATTTTGGGTTTTTTTTCAGGAATTTTGATATTCTAGAGTTTGTTGTTCGGGAAAATGTAATGATCCCTAAATTAATATATGTGATTGAAGTTTTCTTCATTTAATTTGGAGATTATTTCACTTTATTGCAACTATTTCATAATGAAATAATCTCCCATTTTTTAGGGTATTATTTAATTTTTTTTTGAGGATTATTTCTTGCGAGGCTATTTCCGGCAAGCCATATTAATTTTGTAACTATTATAAGAAATTATTGATAATTTAATAATTTAATATGTAGATTTATATAAATATGAATACACAAGTAAAATTTCTAAATTGTTTTAATTGGAAGTCATCACAAAAGAACAAATAAATTTCATTTTAAATTAACACGTTTCTTTTTTACCTTTTTTTCACCTTTTTCAAGTTTTAACCAAATTCTTATTTTTTTTATTTTAAATTTCATCCAATAATCCATTTTAAATTAATATATAACTGCTTTTTATATGTGAATAAATATTAGAATCAAGACCTCTTAACACATAAAAAGACCTTTAACCCATATTTATTCAAATGAAAATTTTAATCTATATAAGTATTATTAAATCTCTTAACTCATTTTTTACCAATTCTTTCTTGGTTTTGTTTAAAATATGTTTTTTATATTTCTATATGACTATAAAAAACTATTTTTATTCAAGACGAATTAAAAAAAATTCAACAAATGTGTTTTTGTGGAGTAAACAGAAAGTAAAAAAAAAATGATATAAAAATTCAATTTCAATAAAACAACTTCTTAAATATTTAATTGAAAATTTATTTATTATTAAAAGAGACGAAAATAAAATTAACTTTTTTTTTAAGATTAGAACCAGAATTATTTAGTGTAAAATTTGGGTTGGTGACAAAATCCACAAAGAAAAATCCATAAATCTCAACTTTCTCTGACCAGGCAGTACATTAGCACTAATGTTCGTATAACCTATTGGTTGGTTTGGTTAAAAAGGGAGGTTGTTTTTAGTGGGTTAAAGTCCCACACACTCATAGACGCCTCGTGCTCATTTTCACTCCTCTATAGTGTTTTACGATGATTCCCACCTGCGCTCGCAAAAAAAGAAATAAAATAAAATAAAAATTTAAAAGCTAAAATCTATAAACAATCCACAAATTCTTCTTAATTATTTTTATTGCATACGTATTTCAACATCCAAGAATATAAAACAGTGGGGGCTGCTGAACTCCACCCTTGCTAAACAAATTAATGAAACCCTGATTTTATATTAAAGTTTAATGTTCTTCCATATGTGACGCAATAAAAGTTTAAAATGATAAACAGAGACAAAAGCCCTTCTTTGTTATTGCTGAGCATCTCTTCTTTCTTCTTTATTTTGTGAGAGAAAGAGAAAAGCTATAGTCAACGTATTTAAGTCTTCCGATCAAGTCGATTGAATTAACAAGCGGGTGCAATGATTAGTTATTTCAAATTAACTAATAAGAGCAGAAAGTGCGATTTCATCGAAAGTTATTGTTACACATATTTTCAAATTTTATAACGTTTTAGTCTACTCTAAACTTTGCTGTACATTTTTATGGAATCTGAAGACATTCAAGTAAGTATAGTTGTATATAGCTAATTATAGAAAAATTTGAATTCTTTTTATAAATTATTTAAAATATGTTTTAAATATTTATAGTTTGCGAGAAAAAAACATATTGATAAAAATGTTTTAATTTAAAATATATTTTAAATAGAAGTTTAATAACAACTAATTTTAACAATTTTTAAATCTCTAATAAACTATATACAAGAATTCATGCATCCTTCAGTATAACATTAGTAAAATTGCTTACACTTACAATATTTTCAAACCTATAATGAAGAAATTTTGTCTTCCAGTATTCACCTAATAGTGATAAATATGTTACACCATAGTACACCGAAACAATACAGAGACGACATTGTTTTATTATATTATTTTTCCATACATGTAATATAGATCAGAATTGTTTCGCTTTTAATATCATCTTAATCAAATTTTTTGCCTGGTCGATGTTTAATCGTTACCAGTTCATATTTTTGAATATATAAGAGCCTTCTTAAATTCTTTTAATAAAATAAGTACTTAATTTATGCTTAAATATATATTTAATGATTAGTTCTTTTTTTTATTCTTGTTTTCAAAAGAAGGTATTTTTTAAAAATCTTTTAAAATTAAAATTTGTTATTACTTATTAGTTCTTAGTTATTATACTGATTAAAAATAAGCTGGGATAATTAACGTTCTTTTCCTCATAGTAACAAAAAAAAAAAATAAAAGAAATTACCTAGAGATATTAAAATAAAAGTTATAATTATTAAATTAAACCAACACTTTAAAATGGAGATCAAAAACATAATGAATTAAGTTAACTGCATAAATGAATCCACTGTATAGTTAGTTCTATTGCAGAAACTATGTACGTTTTTTAAGTAAAAAATATTATTTTATCAGTAAAAATATTTTATTTTAAGTATGGCTGTCTGTATCAAATAAAAACTGGCACAAAATTTTTTTTTTTTTTTAAGTATTTACTCCAAAATGAGTTTGACTTAGAATTTTACAAAGACGAAACCAGAGCTTCGATTCGATTTAATGAAGTCTTAATTTTTTAGCCAAATTTTAGCTTAGAACAGTAATATATTATCGTAAATTAAAAATAAAGAAATTTCTTTAAGAAATCTGTATAATATTATGTTTCAATAAAAATTTTTATTGTATTTAAAAAAAAATGTATTGTGTTGAAATTTAATTTTTTATTCACATTTATCTTATGTTGTTATGAATATAAGTTTTAATTAATTTGTAATTGTATAATTCAAAGGAAATTTTTAATATATTATAATTTAGTATTTAACATTCATTTTTAATGACATTCGGGTAAATTGCGAAAACAAATCACGTTTTTTCACAGTGACATGAAGTACGATATACCGCGAAATTCCCGCATAGTGAAAACTAATTCATGATACATTAATCGATTAGTCTATTATTAGACTACTGTTTATTTAAATTTATACCTTATTATTTAAAATTATCAAGTAGCTAAAATTTTTATCATATTAAATAAATAATAAATACATATATTTTATTAACCTTTGAGCACTTTACACGTCTCTTTTTAAAAATTATAAATGGTCACACCAAACTCAAGATTAAGAAAAAACCTTTTATTTATGATCTCTGATAAAACCAAACAAATATCAAATTATATGTAATATTCATGTATTATACAAATTATGGTACTTATAGTTAAAACAATAAGTTGTATTATGTGCTGCTTCAATTCATAAAAAATTAATAAAAAAAATAAAAGCCAAAACCCTTTATTTGATAAAAAAAAATGAATAAATTTAATAGTATTTAAATATATATTGATATTATATAAATCAGTTCATCTAATAATTATGCCTTAGTAAATAAATACAAATTCGATAGTACCTATACTATTAGAAACATTTAACAAAAAATATTTTTCTAAATATAATTTTTTCTGTATAACCCAAAAATATCGAAAATGGTGATTAAAATATTTCCATTAATATTCATAATTATTTTAATTTTTTGGAATTTACTTGTATTTTTATAGTCAGTATTTATTTTAAAATTTTCAGTATTTAAATCAAGATTTTTGTTTTTTTTTGTAAATATACTAATACATACATATATCAGTATTTATCCCAAAATGAGTTTGCCTACATAAGAAAACTAGTTTTCAATATATATATATTGATTTGGTGAAATTTTGAAGTCTATATAGATATGAACTCTGTACATATCTTCATACAATTATGAGATCTTTTTTCATATTTTCATCTTTTGTATAACGTTGCATACATTTATTTCTGTCAACTATACATAAATTCAGATAAATTAAGTATTTTTAATAACTGTAATATAATACTATATAATATTATTAAATACAGTAGTAAAAATATTTTCAATCTTTTATAATATCTTAATTTCATTAAAATTGATTCGCTTGCCTTTACTGTATATTGTATATTTAATACAGTATATTTCATATTATATACATACTAATTATAATATTAAACAACTTAAAGGTTAAAATTTCTTGTTAAACATTAATAATATCTTAAGAATTTATATAAAAAAAAAAAAAAAAAAGGTAAAAAACTTACTTGATAATCTGATTTTGTTGAGCAATTATAAATGCCTTCATGACTATCTACAGATGCAAATTTTATTTCTATTGTTTTTGTATGATTTGATATTTCATAAGTTTTATTACTCCATGTTGGTAAAAATGTCCACGCTATTTTAATATCATATTTATATGTATCACAGTATAATATTAAGTTATCACCAGTTCGAACATAATGAATTTTATCTTGTAATATTGGTATTAATTTTTCATAATTTTTATTATATTTTTCTGTATATTTTAATTTTGATTCTATATTTGTTAATTTTATTGTTGTTAAATTAATAATGGACTGGCGAAAATTTTTTGTTGCTAAATTATTACGGGCGGTACATCTATAAGTAATATAAAAACAAAAAAAAAAAAAAGAGAATTGTAAAAGAGAAAATATAAAATAAAAATATTAATATTAACTAAATTTTATATTAATTAAACCTTAATTAATTTTTTTTTTTTATTAAAAGTTATATGTAATATATTAATAAAATTTTAATCAGTTTAATACTTACTTATATCGACCTTTATTCGATTCTTTTACAGTCTTAATAACTAAACTGCCATTATGTAATGGGATATAACTGTAAAATAAAGAACAAATAAGTATGTTATTTAAAATAAAAACGTTATTTGCAAAAAATTTGAATTAAAAGATAATTTTGTTTTTTTGTCTTTTTTTTAATTTTAAAAATATAACGATTTTAAAGATTAAAACTAAATATTTGTAGATGTGCATATTAAAATACATATAATGTAATTGAATTTTCATTAAAAAAAAAAAATTATATAGGTACCTAATTGGATTTAATTAATTTAGTCAATGGACTGATTAAATGTATATATATTCAATTACTTTCAACGGTATACATATGCATATATATGTATGAATATATATATTTAAATTAATAATCCTTAATGTTATTTGAGAGCGCTACGAAATCTCCAAAAAAAAAAAACCGCAAAATCTTCGAAAATCCCAAAATACCAAAAAGCCCATCAGGATTATTAAGATTTGAAAAAAATTAAATTAGTAAATAAAAAAATGTATTTGGTGCGTTGTTTGATGTCGCTTATACTATATATAAGTACATATATGTAAATGTGAGATTCTGAATTTGAAGGGATTTTTAGTTGGTTATGAAATCAATATTATACCAGAATATTTATATAAATATATATATATGTACTTATGTGTGAGATTCTTAATTAGAGGGGATTTTAGAATTAAATCCAAAATCAAAGTTATACCCATTTTCCAGAATATTTAGATACAAGGTGTTTCCAACTCGATGGTCTTCCTTGAAATGGGTGATCGGGCATATCGAGACGAACAAAAAATGGTATTGGAGTGGGGCTATATTCTGGACTCTTTTTAAGATTAAGAAGGGTTAAAAGTGTTTTAGCGACTTTTCATAAAAAAAATCTATAACTTTTGAACGTTGCTATAGGAAGACAATAAAAATGCGTTTTGTAAGGTAAGTTCTCAGCTTTAATTTTTGTGTACTAACTACTAATGATTCCCATATCATAACAGTTACAAAGTTATGAGGGTTCAAACAGATTCAAAATGAAAAAATTATGTTTCAAACTCAATTTTCCTTTGAAACATCCTGTATTTGGGGTACTTTTTATAGCATATTTCGAAACAGCTTTTCAAGCCTTATAATTAGTACTTAATAACATTGCTTCTATTCTAACCGTTTTTGAGATATGAAGATATGTATTTTTTTTAACTCCCTATAGCAAGCCGTTTAAAAGTTATAGATTTTTTTTTGAAAAGTCGCTAAAACATCTTTAACCCATCATGTCTCGAAAAGGGTTCAGAATAGACCCCTCCCTTCTAAACAATTTTTTGTTCGTCTCGACATGCCCGATCACCCATTTCAAGGAAGACCATTAAATCAGAAACACTCTGTATAAATATATGTATGTGTGAGATTTTTAATTAATAGGCATGTTAAAGATGAATTGAAAATCAGAGTTTCAATATTTTGTTTAGCGAAGATTTGGGGGCGGAAAACTCAATTATATGTTTAAATATATGTAAAATAAATAACTAGAAGGAACTTTCTAATTGGTTACAAAAGCAGTATATTATGATTTTACAGAATATTATATATATGCGATGTATATGCGATATTCTGAATTTGAAGGGGCGAATTCTGCGAATTCTGAATTTTAGTTGGTTTTAAAATCAATATACCCTATACCCTTTTTCCAGAATATTTAGAAATATAAATATATAGGCATTATAGATTCTTTTTTACAATTTTTTTTCCAACAATTTTTGCATTCAATAATAATTTTGTTTTCAATAAATCGACCCACATTCGAAATAAAAAAAATTCAAAAGGAGTTATGCTAAAAATAACTGCTTTGGGATTTTGGGAATTGGGAATTTTGTATTTGTGATTTTGTTACCAACTCTATAATTTTAAATGTGAAGCTATTAGATATAGGATGATTTGTATTATTGTATGTTTAATTTTAATTAATGAAGCTGTTAATCTTTAAATGGAGAATATTGAGAAACACATTATTATGCGTTGAATAGTCTTTTGGGTAGCAAAAATTATGGTTCAGAAAATAATTTTTCTTGATTAATATATTATTATTAAAGTTTTTTATTTAAATTCTGTTAAAAGTTTTGTTTTTTTTTTAACTCAATCGCAAAAATTTTATTCTGTACTATGATAAAATTTTTGAAATTTTTGTTTTAATCATATTTCAAATATGATCACAAAAATAATGTTTAGTCTTCACTTGATTTTTTTTTGACAGTTTTGTATTATCAGTAAAATGCTATTGATTGCTCTACCAGTATTTATGTTTTTTTTTTTTATAGAAAACAAATTATGTGACAAAGAAAGTGCGCTTACAATATACTTAAGTAGAGCAAGTATGGAAATAGCCTAACAGATCAAGTGATCTCCAAATAAAGCTGCTGACGTTATTCATTTAAAATTATTTAGTTAAAACAGACATTTACATATTTAAAAATTTTTTGTTATTTAAAATCGAGTGTTTATTTGTATATAATAAAAGTTTTACAGGGTGGTGACTAAGACTAACACTTCAAATAGTCAAATATGAATAATAAATGACTGACAAATGCTCTTATTAGTAGAGGAAAGGAGAAAAAACAAAAAAAATTGTAACAGAAACTTATGCAAAATAATTTAACTATATTATATGGGACACATTTATGTGTCAAAATTGTTGGAATATGTGTTGGTAAGGTAAAAAGCACATCATTTTTTAATTTTTTGTTACATACTCGTATTATTACACATTGCTTACAATATAGGATCAATTTTTGTTTTACTTTATTTACTCCTATAATATTCATATTAGACTTAACTTCAAAGATAAAGATTTTCATGCCGTAGATTTTCTGTTACAAACAACATTATAAAATATTTTATATATATCTAACATTCTAAATATATGTATCTGCAAATTCAATTGTGCAAATCTAACGCTTTAGGTCGAAAGTTTAGATATAAAATTATAAAAATTTTATATGTAGAGAATATAAAAATAAGATTAAAAAACGTTAATTATTCTAAAAATACATATTAGAGATGATGAAAGAATGAAAGATTAACCACAAGATTTTAAAAAAAAAATCAAAAAAATGTAATGTGTAAAGAAGTACATTTTTTTTTCATTTACTTTTATTTTTTATATATATGTTTTTTTCACAATAAATATACTTTATGTGGATTTTAATGTTATTTTTAAAAAAAATAAAGAAACCGAAAGATTATAATATTTTGTAAGTTCACGCCTGACCTTAATGTCATATTCAATTTTTGAAAGAATTTTTAATACATTCATATTGACTAATAATATATTAATGATTAATGAGATCTTATTATCTATATAGTGAGTCAGTTTAAGAGTTTTAAATAGATAAATCGTGATTAAATTATTGTTTCGAACTAATGATTATTTTTAATAGTTATTGTTTTAATTACCTTGCAATAAAGTATATGTAGGTATTTTCATTGATTAAAACAAAATAAGAAAAATTCTGTGAAAAATGAGTATTATAGTAACAAACAAATTTTCATATTTTAGTATTTAATGTATTTCTGTGATTCAAGTTATATATATTTTCGATTTTGTATGAATCACTATATATATATATATATGTTAATATTATTATATATATGTATATGTGTTTTAAATTAATATATTCATTAATTATGAATTGATCGTTCTAAAGTGAGAAAAACACACTTTTAAAATATTTATTGAATACCTAATATAAAATATATGTATTTTAATGTATATATATATATATATATATATATATATTGTATACATAAGTATATATTAAATTTTTTGGAATTTTAACTTGATATTTTTCTAAATGTTATTTTTATTACATAGTTTAAGTGAAGAAATTTTAATTTTAAGTCATGAAATTTTAATTTTAATTGAAGACATTTTAATTTTTAATGAAAATTTTACATTATTAACATTAATTAATATTGAAATTAACAAATTTATATTATTCATTAACAAATTTATATTGAAAACTTGACTGTTCACTTGATTCATCTTCTCAATAAATTTTGAAGGTCTAACGTCATATTCGTTATAGTTTTATTTTGTCATACTTTTGCAACTACTTGCTCTATTTCATTTGGCAAAGTATCTGAAAAATTTGGGTCAGCTAATATACCTCGAACATCACTTTTAACCTTAGAAAACACATGGTTTTGGCAAACTAATTAATACTCTAAACTTCCTGGTTTCTGAACTTTTCTTTCATTTTTATTCAAATACTATGTCCTCTGATGTTTATTTTGATCTTTCAAAAGCAGTCCTTTTGACTTAAAATAGACATTTTTCTTAACATAATTTACATTTTACTTAAAATGTAATATTTTCACATAAAGTTAAGATTTCTTCACATAAAATTAAAATTTCGTCACTTAAAGTTAAAATTCCTTCAATTAAAGTTAAATTAAAGTAAAATAGGTATATATCTATATATATATATATATATATATAGAAAAATGATTACATAGTCTTCGAGCAGATTTATTATAATAAATATTATGGTGGCGCTATTTACACGGTTATGAAGGCGGAAAACGAAGTAGAAAAAATTCTGTAAGGGTGATATTAATCGTTATATTATCTAAATTTAGTAATATGGGATCTGAACAAATTGATTAAAAAAAAAATTTACTATAGTTTCTTCACATTATAAATAATTGATCCTTATATATATTATTAATATTAATTCAATCTATTTATAAATACTACCAGACCTATTGGAAAATTTAATTTATTTGTTTGAGATTTATAATAAATATATATAGAAAAATTAAAAATATTATATTGATATGACTTTGTTTCGTTTTCTTTTGTTAGATCTTTACTCGCCTGTTTTCATCATTTATCAAAATAAAATTCGATGTTGATGAATTACTGAATAGCCATGATATGTCTGCACTAGGAATACTTGTTATAGGACAATTCAATGTAAAAAATTCTCCAATATTTGCTGTTAAATTTGTTGGTACATCATTTCTTCGCTTTAATACTGTATAAATAAAAGAATAAAATAAAACGATATTTATAAAATTACTATATATTTTTTTTTTCAATTTTAATAAAATAAAATAATTAAAATTTATTTACCTGGATATTCAACTATGGTTTGATTCGATAATAAAGCACCTAATTCTGATTTAGTACCATTTACTAAACAACGGTAAACTCCATTTGATTTTTCATTTGGTGGTAATCTTAAAGATCCATTCTCGTAAATTTGAAATTCATTACGCCGAAAATAAATAATTAATTCATTATTACGATACCATGTTACTGTAAATGAAAAAAATAAATTTTAATTTTTCTAAAAATTATTAAATATTTTTTATTCAAAAAAATTTTTTTTTAAGTTTGATTATTAAAAGCTAAAATTTTATTTTAGTGTAAAAAGAGTTTTAAAAGTTAGTTCAGCAATATATATATTCAAAAACTTTGTTTTAAATCTTTTTAGCACATTTTCGAAAAATGTTTTAAAAGTTTTGCTTATTAGTTTCATTCTTCCCGTTCGTCTGTTGCTGTTAACAAAACTGCGTCAACATTTAAGATAGAGCAATTAAATTTAAACCATTGTTTAACCATTGACTCATAATAAATGCTACAGAATAACTTTTCTATGTAGCCCCCTATACACTATGAAGTTACAGTTATATCTTAATTAAGTTCCTTTCATATTTTTTCAATCTAAGAACGTCAAACTATAGGAATTCAAACTTTGAAATTTGGTGTTTAAAGTTACCGTTTTCCAAAATTTTGATTATAAAAATAGCGTTTTTACAAACCTTTAGTTTTTAATACATTGACTAAAAGAAAAATAATGTTACGAACTCCTTCATAAAGGAATTCAATCAAGTGAGCTGTTTTTCTATTTTTGCTTTCTTTAATTGAAGACATTTTCTTCTTCAAAAGATATTTGCTTATCTATCTATCTAAGGCCAATAAGTTCCTTTATTTTTTTTAATATTTGATTATAAGCTGATTTTTTTTATCCAAATTTTTCAATTCAGTTTCTAGGGCTGTTAGTTTTTTCTCATTTCATTTAATAAGCCTTTTTTTTTTTTTAATTATATGTGAAAATATATTTAATAGGTTTATTATTAAAAAACATTAATTTTTTTTAAATGGTAACTCCAATTCAATTTTCTGTCAATATTTAGGCCCAGATATTTGAAATTTTAAACAATTTCTAAGTTTTATTTAGTTTTATAGAAACGAAGTTTAATTATTAAATTATTTATTTTCAATTCTTCTGAATTTTTTTTTTTTTATTTCAATTTAAAATTAGGCGATGTTTAGATAGCCAATGTTCAATTAATAGAAAATCAAGTGGAATTGAAGTATTCCTTCGTAATACTTCTTGTAGAACAATTCGCAATTTTTCCTGAACATTAATGTATAAATTTAAAGAAAATGAATTGGCTTAAAGTGAAATTAAATTTCGAAAGTTTTAATAGAAGGGTCGACATAATCGAACGTTTTTTATATAAATGTCTAGAAAAACACATCTAACAATCCTTATATGTATTTTGAAAAAAGTCAAAATAAAGTCATTGAGAATAAGGCAGGCAACAGAGATGTTTTCCTTCAAATCATATTGATTGTCAGTAATAATAATTTATTTATTTTTAACGAACATAAGTTAACCTAAGTTATAATGTTTTCAAAAATTTTTGTGAATATCGAAAGTAGTCGAACAGATCAATAATTAGATTAATCAGTGGCCATTCTATTTTTAAAATTAGTTATAAAAAATGGAGGTTTTTAAAATGGTAACTACAATTAATTTTGTTCTTCATTATTTTAAATGAATTTGTATTAATAATTTTAGTTGTGCATTAGTCCCATGTCTGATTCTTAGTATAGTAGATAAAATTTTAAAAAAATTTAAATTCTAAATTTTTAGTATCTAAAAAATATGTATGTGTTATAAAAACTATTGTTTTTTCTTAATTCACTTTCAGTCATTTTAACTATAAACTCTTAAAAATTAAAATATTTAGCGGTGCAATAGCAATAAAATTAATTGATTTTTGAAAATGTTGCAGATCCATATATAGTTTTTAAAATTATGACAGCGACGTTAAAATATTTATAAAAATTGTATTTAATCGATCGTCGTGTTTTTGACATTTCTGAAAAATACCTATATTTGCAATATTTCTAAACCGTTTAGGAAGCTGTATATATATCATGGATAGGCCTCTTAAAAAGTTTAATGTTGTAAAAACAACCTTTTATGTAGCTCCACTCGTTGCAGAGCTACAGTCCCTCAAATTTTGAAAAATTTTATTTCTTGTTTTAGTTGCAAAATTTAAGAAGAAGTAAAAAAGAAAATAGCTGAAAATTTATTAAACTTGTAAAAATATCGAAGTTTTAATATGAATTTAAAAATTTCTTTTAAAAATTTTTGTTTTTGATGTAAAGAAAATTAATTGAAATAAAAAAAAAGAAAGTGGAATGAAGGGTATTTTCTAAAGCAAAAAAGTGCAAGAGCCAAGAACTTTCAATAAAAATTAGGAAAACAATTTTTTTTTTATTTATTTTTTTTTAATTTAGTTTTTTCTTTCTTTTGATCGGATTATTGTATTTTCTCTATTAATAGCAATTTTATTCACTTATACATATGTTACAGAGAACATCAATATAAATGTTTATTCATAGTCAATAAATTCTAATCATTCTAGAGATTATTCGATCTATAATATTGAGTTATTATATACTATTTCTATTTATCCTATGAAAATAGTAAAAATATTTTTAAATAACTATTTTAAATTACTTCATCAGTGGGGTATTATGAAACATAATTATATATATATGATTTATTTATTAAAAAAATTTAATTTATTTTGAACAGTGATGCTTGCACATTTTTCGTGTTAACTTCTGCAATTAAGCGAAACAATATTTTAGATATTATTAAAGAATATGCAAGCCGAAAAATAATAAGATAAGAAATTAAGGATAAAAAAAAAAATCCCATTTAAACCATTCAATTTTTCGTTTTTGTCTGAAAACGGATAAGAGTAAATAAATGAATACTTTTGAAAATTATTATAAAGCCATAAAATTACTGAAATCTGCAGAAAAAATAGAATTGGATCACTTTTTTTTGTAGTTTTCATTTAAAAAACCGAAATTCAATATTTTTTTATTTTAAAGATAAAAAAAAAAACCTACATAAATTCTTTCAAAAACAAATTTCTAAACATATTAAAATTGTAATTTAAATAGAATACCTACAATGAAAATTATGGAATTTTTTTTTTTTTTGTGAAATTGAATAAAGGTAACAAATAAATCAACAAGGAATATAACAAAACATTGTTAAAGACACCTTATATAGGTAAACAAAATCTTTTTGTTTTTTTCAATTTCAACCTGTTGTTTTTCTTCCTTTTCTATATTCAATTCAATTTTATATAATAAATCCATAATAAAATACTTTTTACGTCCTTTGAAATAATACAATATTTTTGTAAAATTTGTTTGAAAATTTTGTAAATTATATTTGTAGATCAAAACAAATTTATAAATAACTGTCAATTGTGAATCAGTATATATTTAAGGCCATATATAATGCGTAGACTTGTTCATATTTATTAGATAGGTATAAGTATAAAGTATATAGATACTTGTTTTGAAATCTCATTTTATTTTAACATCTACTGACATATTATATAAAAAATTATTAAATTTTTTAATATTATGTGATATGAGGAAAATTGGTTGTGATGGTAATGAGCTATATTTAAAAAAAACAAAAAAAAAAAAAAAAGCAATTTAATTTTTCTTTGTTTTATATTACACACATTTTCTTTTTTGTTCCACACCATTAATTTTGTTTTTGTTTTTTTCGTGGTATTTGTAAAGGAAACATCTATACATAATATTATTTATTATAATTATATAATTTGTGTATACAGTCAGTTTCAATATTATTTACACACGATCAAATTATGTTGGGACTATGAACTTAAATCAAAATATCTT
The DNA here is from genome assembly GCA_947095535.1 of Poecilobothrus nobilitatus. NCBI lineage: Eukaryota > Metazoa > Arthropoda > Insecta > Diptera > Dolichopodidae > Poecilobothrus > Poecilobothrus nobilitatus. Next base: position 317,867,371 of record OX352772.1, on the reverse strand, counting down.
CTAAAATTTTTATCAAATTGAACTCAAATTTAATTTGTAAATACTTTACTATTTTTTCAATAATTCAAAAAAAGAACAACAAAAAAAAGTTTAAGAACAAAAAAGTTACAAACAGAAAAAATTCAAAATATGAAAATATTAACGCAGCCGAGTATTTGCATATTCTGAATGAGGTATGTTGTTGCAGGTACCGCATTGATTGACCGGGATTTTATTTTGCAACATGATAATGCTCCCATTCGTAAAGCAAGATGCCTAACGCAATTTTTATCGGGTGCTGAAGAAAATGTGTTAAAATGGTCTCCACAGAGCCCTGATCTTAACATAATCGAAAATGTTTAGTATAAGATGAAGTCTACAATTCCTCAAAAAATTTCAAAATTAAAAGATGAGGCACATTCTAACGCTTTGAAGGCTTGGAATGAAATAGATCTCCAAATATTAAGAAATTTAGTAGACTCCATACCGAAACGTCTTCAACACGTAATTACTGCAAAGGGCGGAAATACAAATAATTAATTAATTCCACTTATATCAGAAATGCCTCCTTAGTTTCCAGAATTACATTATTTTTATTTTTTATTACGATGTGTAAATAATAACACTTAATACATGTGCAAATAATTTTGAAATTTTTGTTTTGTTTGTAACTTTTTTGTTCTTAAACTTTTTTTTGTTGTTCTTTTTTTGAATTATTGAAAAAATAGTAAAATATTTACAAATTAAATTTGAGTTCAATTTGATAAAAATTTTAGAAGATATTTTGATTTCAGTTCATAGTCCCAATAAAATTTGGTGGTGTGTGAATAATATTGAAACTGACTGTATTATGTATATGAAAAGAAAAATACGAAACATATAATATGTAGAGCATCTTATTCTGAATAGATATTTTCTTTTTTTTCTTTTATTTATTCTTAATTATTTATTTATAAGTTATACTCATTATATATATATATATATGGTATGAAGCTGTAATTATCATTATTATTATCATTATCATTGTAATCATAATTATCATTATGATATTATATCAGTTTTCGTAAATGTCTCTAATAAATAATACAGTGGGGATCTTATAAATAAATTAATTTGTAATATGAGATATACGGAAAAAATTAATTTTTTTAAGTTCAAATAATTTGAAAAATCATTACATTAGAGATACAAATTATTTTCAACTTTAAATATTATGTATACGGTACACTAAATAAAAATATTTAGGACATTTTACTGATTTTTTACTTAAAGTGAAGAAATTTTTACTTTAAATGAAGAATTTTTACTTTAAGTGAATACATTTGTAATAAAATTTAATGTAAAAAAATAAATATAATATACATATATACACATACTTATACTTATATATATATATATATATATATAAACTAACGTAAACTAAAGTACTAAAGAATATACATAAATATCAGATCCAAATATATAAATTTATTATATTTAATACATATAATAATTAAATTAATATTTATATATATATCATAAATTACTGAAGGAAAGATTCTTCACTTAAAATAAAAATATTTTCACTATGAAATTAAACATAGTCACTTAAAATAAAAAAGTCTTCAGTTAAAGTGAAAATATTAACTTAAAGTAAAAAAATCACAAGTAAAAGTAAAAAAGGTATATAGTATATGTAATTTGAAAAAGATATGTGTTGGTTGAATAGAAGAATAAGGTATGTATTATATAACCTTATTAATAAAAACAAAAATTATTCCACAAAATATTAAGAATAATTTAACATACCTTTGCACATATATTATACAGATTTAAAAATTTGGCGTTGTAAGATATTTGAAGGCATATTTTTTTAAAATATATAACTATTATTATAATGAGATTATAATTTTTAATTTATCCAGCTAATGGTGTAGTAGTTAAGACACTGGACTTTCATACGAAAGATTTCGAGTTCAAACCCCAGCTGGGTCATATAGATTAATAAAAATAATATAGATTTTTCTTATAATATATAATTAGTAAAATATAATTAAATTTAAAATAAGTATAATATGTCTTATAAATTATAATTAATATCATATTGTAATAGCTATATAATAAAATAATAATAAACCATAATTCTTGTATAAGATAATAGATGGCGTAGAATTAAAAAGAAACATCTTTCTTGTACAATAGCTACAGCCGAGTAATCAACGGCTTAGTGAAATTAATGATTCACGAAACTGAAGCTTAGTCAAATATGAATAATAAATGACTTAGTGGATGCCCTATACTCCTCATTGGAGTGACAAGGAAAAAAAAAATAATTTTTAATTTATTTATAGGTATATGTAATTATAATTATAATTTTTTGGTCTAGCGTAGGTACACAAACTTTTTTTTTTTTTAAATAAAAATCTTGAATTTTTGTAGAAAATTTGAATTCCAAAAAGTTATTTAATTATTTTATAGGTATGTATTTTAAAAAGCAATAATGTAAAGTTTATGTAAACTTTTTCATAATTTATTTTTAACTTTAATTATATGAATAAGTTGGCCCGTTTTAACGGCTATCACTGTACATATAAATATAAATGTATAATCACTGTATAAATATAAATGTATTTATGTATAATATACGTATATTATGTAATTCTATATATGTGTGTATATATTTTATATTTTAAGCTATAAATTAAATATTCAAAACATTTATTTTTTTTTTCAAAATACCCTTATGCGTAGCAATTTTTATACAATTTAATATCATACTGCATATATATTTGTAAATTTGTGCTTGGGTAGTACAAGTAATAAGGAGAGTACTTTTTTGGTTCTTTTTTTTTTTTTTTTTGTAACATTATTGGCTATACATTCAATTTATATATAGGTTAGATTTCTATTTCCACTTACCTAAAACATTTTCTGGTTCTGATGGTGTACAAGGTAACTGTAAGTAACTATGGAGATTATTAAATTTAACTTTCGATGATGGGAAATTTATTATTTCCAATTGTTGATATGATGAAGAGTATCTTGCTGCGTTAACTGTAAAAGAAAAAAAGAAAAAAACAATATTATAAAATCAAAAATTGAAAATTTAAAATAAAACATATTTTTTTGAATTTATGTCTGTTTTGTTTTGACAAAAAAATAAATTAATTAAATTTGAAAAATAAGAATATATAAAAATAAAGAATATATGTACATATATAACTATGAGAAAATATTTATAATTTTTTTCATTTTTTTACTTTATATATACAGTTACTATATACAGTTATGTTACAGTAAAGATTATGTAAGATGTTACAGTAAAGGTATGCAATTATTTTGGTTTTATTATCAATTTTTTTTTTTTTAACATGTAAGCATCTAAATTCTAAACAATTTTACGTGAATTTACAATTAAAAAGTATTGATAGAATAGAAGAGTCAATAGGTTTAGAACAATAGAACCAAATAGAACCGAACTGCATTTGTTTTCAAAAGTAATAAATTTTTTTTTTTATTGAAAATTGATATAAAATTTAATTTAAAAACTTAAAACTCTAAATGAAATGAAAAGAAAATTAAAACGGTTTTTTTTTTTTTTTTAAATTAATATTTACTACTGAATTAATGAAGAAAAAATATAAAAAAATTTGTTTAGGTAACAATTAAAAGAAAAGTTTTATAAATTCAGTCCATTTTTTTTTTTTTGAAATTTCAAATTCTTTATTATAGTACACAATTTTAAGTTTGTATGGTTGTCAAGCACTGTGTTTATTTTATTAAGACTATGGTTTATTTTACAGTACTGAGAGTAAAGTTTCCCCACTCATTTTGTATTTTTTTTATATTTATTACAGCTTTGTTTAACATTTTCTGTTCATCTTTCAAAACACCATTTTGAAATTTTATATTTTTACTGTTAAAATAATGGAATAGTAAAAATGAACACAATTGTAAATAAAAATATAATTTATGTGAAAAACCTCTTGTATGTAAATAAAAAAAAACACAAGTCACAAGATTTTGATTGTTTTTAGATTTTTACAGTAACAAAAATTTTTTTTTTTAATATAAAATTTTTCGCTTCTTGTTTGGGAATATATTTTATAATTAGCAGAAAATTGGGAATAATTTGTGTAGGCTTCTTAATTAGGTATATATATAATTTATAAAAAAAAAATTATTTGTAGGTATACCTATACATATATAAAAATTTCTTCCCCTACTCTAAAACGCTGTAATTTGTCTTAACTATAAAAAGAATGATAAAAAAAAAAATAATTATGTTAATATGAAGGAGTTTGTATTCATATGTATGTTGAAGGTAATTTTCTTTAAATTTTACATATTGCTATAAGGATATTTATATACATATATATCTAAAATATTTGTATATGATTATGACACAAATAAACTGCAGAATAACAGGATTTTTTTTTTGTTCTATTCTTTCATGTTGTTTACAAAATTATGACATATTGAAAGATCAAAAGATGTCAAAAATTATGAATAAACAATAAAATTAATAAATATTGTACGTGTATAATAACAACGAGGGGGAAAAAAACAACAACAAATAATTATGGAAATTTTCTATGAAAATCATTTAATAGAAAAATATATATGTATATGTACCACACGTCAAATTATAGCATACATGATGACATTTCAATGTTATTAACTTATTACAATAAAAGTATGGTGAACTGGTATTGCGCTATTCCAGAATATAAATTATTTTTCAAATATTTTATATCAATTTGACAAAATAAAATTATTTAACTTTTAAAGACAAAAAAAAAAAACAAGTTAAGGCATACATAAATAGCATAAACAACTGTTTTTCTTTAATTTTAATATTTATCATTTTTTTCAGTTTTATGATTTAAGATGTTTGTTTATAGTTTTATAAGATAAAGTATTCCTAAAATACATCCGATGAGTTATAATATACCAAGATTCAAAATAATGGTAAAACGAAATGGGCTAATGGTTTTGTGAGCCAACTTTTTTGAAGCAAGTATTAAAAAAATAATTTATGTTTATTTAGTATTTAAAAAAAATAATTTAATATTTTTAATTTGTAGCATAAATTACTTAAGCAAACGGTAGTGGACCAACTACTTTGAATTTGAATAGTATTATTATACCTTACTTTCTACTTCCTTTTGTTTTTTTTTTTAACGCCTCCCTTTTTTGATCAAACAATAGATTATACTCATGTACCTGATCAAAGAGAAATGAATTAGGAAATGAAAATTGATTTCAAAGTAGCAAGCAATAGTTATGAAGTCGAACTTTTAAAAATTTATTGTTTAAGATATGACATTTTTAAAAAAAAATTTTAGTTTTAAGAAAATCTCTGTTTAAACATTTAAAAATTGAAGAGACACTTAAAAATATATTTAAAATAAATTTATAGGACAAAAATTTTTAATAAAACTGAAAAAAAATATGTATTTAAAATTAATTTTAAAATCAATTTAATAAATATGACATTAAATTTTTTGAAATTATACAGACGATCACCAAAAATGGACCAAAGGCTATAATATTTTTAAAAAAATATCTAATTCCGAATATTTTATTTATAAATTATTCCACGTTAAATGTAATTTAATTTTTTAATATTTAATTTATATTTATTGTTATAAATCTATTAAAAATCTATTAAGAAAGATATCAAATATAAAAAAAAAGTTTCTATGTTAACCATAATTATGTAATTTAAATTAATAGATCTGATATATAAATTAATGATTATTGATCACGACAACAGAATAACTTAACAAATCATTTTTTTTTTTGTTTTATTGAATTTGAAAATTACAGAATGATATTATATATATATACATATATATATATATAATATCATTATGTAATTTTATTAAAACATTTGTTTCTGTCACGTTTATGGTCCAGCATCATGATTAATTTTGATTTTGTGCAAAATGACAGATAGAAAAACTTAAAACAAAGTAAGAAATTATTATGTCATTTCAATTATAACAGATAATTAAACTTTTCTTTTTTTGTTTTTTATAAATTTCGCAATGGTTTGTATATGTTTATTTATATATGTACATATATAATCACGATATAAATAATCGTTTTAGAATTATAGTTTAAGGATTTGATTTCAATCTAAATCAGGATGTAACAGCAAAACCTGAGTTCTTGATCTGAGAGTAAAAATAAAATATAGATTTACAAAATTAAAGTTTAAACAAGTATAAATATTAAAAGTTTTAATTTAATATAATATGAAGATTTTATGTTGTCAATATTTAATTTGTATTCGTTCAATTATATTTAATACAAAGATCATGTCATGTACTTTTTCTGTGATTTTACTAAAATTATGTATTTTGTTTAAATTCACATTTTATTATAAATTTAATTGATTCATAAACATCAAATTTAAAGCTCTTTGTTTGTATGATGATCTGTTAAATGATTGAATAATAGCGTATCTGTATAAATATAATAGTAGAAAAATCAATATTTTTGAATAATAAAGGGTTTCGAAAGAGTAATTAACAGCTTAGTGAAAATAATCATTCAAGAAACTGAAGCTTATTCTAATGAATACTATAATCAACTTAGTGGATGTCTTATAAAACTGAGTTAAAATGAAAAGAAGTGCTACTTAAAACCTTCTGAAGGAATTAATGTGAGACAACAATTTAAGTTATAGGTATGAAATAAGGAAAGTAAGTTTGAGAGCTGATAAAAGATAAAATAAGATTAAGTGAAACTTCAATTAATAATAAAAAATCAGGGTCTGAAATAAAATGAAATTTCTCTGGCATTCAATAAGAGTAATTGAAAATTTATTTCTTGTTATTTATACATAAAAGCTTTTATTTTTGTCTTACTTTTTTTTTTAACGCATTCTCTGAAATACTTAATTATATTCATTTGTTTTTTTTTTGTAATTCTTTTTTTAGATTCAAACATTAAATGTATAATTGAGTATTTTCAAGAAAAATTTACAAAAACTAAAATTCTGTTGCATCAAACATGCCATTCTGCTATCAGTATTATATTTTATAACTATAGACTTTTATTTTAATTTTTTTTTTTTTAATTTCAATAGCATTCCTAAGATATTTATAGCCTTGAGCTATTAAAAAGATGATGAAAGAAGAAAAATTTATTTTCTTTCTTTAAGAATATAATAAAAAAAAGAAAAATGTTACCACTAAATAAGTATTAGAAGAAATATAGAAAAAAAAAGAAAGAAATGGAATTGAATCAATATAAAGACTTGATGAACATTCTTACAACAAATTTATTAATAACTTGGAATTAATTGTACAGTAGTACAGTACTAGTCATAAAAATCGTTTTATATTATTGTTATTACATACTTTAAAAAAAAGGTAAGAGAAATCCAATTTTAAGTTTAGATTTTATAATTTTGGTAGAAAAGGGGCAGATTTAAAAAAAAAAAACCAAAATAAAAAAAGCCCAGTTTATAATTGCCATTATCTGATCTAAAATAATTTTATGTGAAAAGTATTCTATACATTACGTATACATAATTACGTATGTTTATATAGAACTACTTATATTTGAATTAAGTTATTTGAAAACATTTGAAAGATAATATGAAAAAGAGTTCCTCACTTAAGTCTTTTGTTTTAAATTTAAATAATTTAAAATTTTTAAATTGATTAATTTATTTACTTTTTCATTTACCGACTGATATGTATATTATATGTACATATCACTGATATTTTTAATATGTATATTATATGTAGTATTAAAAAGTTAATTTAGACTTGAATATCCTTGTAAAAAAAATGGTACAGGAAATTAAGAATTTAATTAATATGATGTAATCATGTCTATTTTTTTTGAGAGTATTTCTAAATGATAAAGTAAGGATTAATTTATCTCCATATTTAAGAATTAAGTTCATATAATGAATCGAAAGAAAGAGAGAAGGAAAGAAAGTATATGACCCATCGGACAGTTTAAATTGTAAATACTATTGTTCAAGAATTAAATTTTTAACTATAGAATTGTTACTTTTACTTTATGCAAAAAATATTATTGTCCCTATTCATTTCTACAACATCAAGCAATTATTTCATTCCAAGAAAAAATTACTTTTATTGTAAATTTAGAAAACTTTTTATTGCTGCTACTGTTTTGTAGAAAAATGTTTGTTTTTCGCATAAGAAGAAATTTTTTTCTTGTTAAACAAAAAGTTCGGCATATATATAAAGACAGTGATTAAATTTTCTTTTATAACAGTAATATTAAAAAAATTTAAAAAATTCAAATTGTTGTAATACTCTTGCGTAACAAGAAAAAAAAATATGTTTTTTTTTATTTTCAGGAAATATTAAATTTTTAATGGGTTTTAGTAGAAAATGTGTGGATGGTTTCAATTATTAAATTTAAATAGTATTTTGAATTCTTCAGTCATGTAAATAAATAAACTGGCATGCAAATAGTCATTCTTTTTTTTTTTCATGTTGTTCTTTAGCAAAAAAAAATTTACAAAATTTTAATGAAAAAGCATATTTAAATATTTAATAAATCTTTGCATTTTTACAAAATAAAAAATGATACTAATCTATGTGTACCAATTTTAATAGAATTTTTTTTTATCCAATTTTACATTATATATTCTATCGGAATGTGCTTTAAAAGGTTATCCAACTTTAAATAAAAAATGTTTATTTATTTTTATTTTTAAATAAAATATTGTTGAATTTGTACAATTTTTTGTAAACATATTGAAATTTAAAGAAAAATTTTCTATTTAAAAAAGAAACTAAATAGAATTCTGTATTTAATGCTAACAAATTTTGATTTTCCTGTAGAATAAAAAATAATTGATTAATACTAGATTTGTTCTGAGAACTAGAAGTGTTTAGAAAAAACAAAGAAGTCAATGAAATAGTAATTATAATCATATTAAAAAACAAAAAAAAAGAACAAGTAAAAGTAAGTAGAATGTATCTTATTCTTATACTATAAAATTACACAATTACAAAAAAATTATCTTAAAGAAAACTTCAAGAAGGTATTATAAAAAGTTTAATAACGATGGTTTGGTTACCATAAAGATACGTTGTTGTTTTCGAAATACACATTTTTAAGAAATTGTCATAATATCACTTTATAACACATTATTCCACAGCAAAGAATTTAACAGATATATCTTCGATTTTTCTTAATGTTCTTAATAAAATACAAGGTCTGCTTCTCCTTAGCATTACATTACTCTTATTGAGTTGTAGCATTTTCTTCCTATATAATTTAACTCCATTTATTATGATTTTTTTTATTTATTTATTTTTACCCTGGCACATCGAATGATAGGCCGATACATTATGCCATCCAGTCATAATTAGATATTACACGCTAATTAATAGAAGGAGATTCAACAATCGTGAATAATGGCAATTTCTCTTGATTTAAATTAAAACAAAAAAAAATTTATGCAAACAAAGTAGTCTTTGATTAATTTTAGACTATAACAATAGACTATAGTCTAGTTTGAAGCAAAAACCACTTAAATTGAAAATTTCATTGAAATTTACTTAAAATAATTCTTTACAATAAATTGACTAAAAACAATTGTTTTTATTTTTATTTCCCTTGAAATCATAGCACGCGTTTTCCTACATTTTTTTTTTATCATTTAAATTTTTCATGAAAATCATTTAATTGATTAACATTAACGTGTAAATAAATTGCCTGAAAATAGTATAACAATCAATAATTTTCTACTATAATATAAATTTATAAAATAAAAATACAGGAATGCTTTGTAGTATATACAAGTATATCATTAATTACAGGAACATGTGTCATGTGGCATTTAAAAATAAAAAACAAAACGAAATGAATTTATTATTAACCTTTTAAAGCATATATGATATTATTATTATAATGAATTTTATTAAAAGAAAGATATTCTACAGAGAGAGTTATGTATTAAAACCTTTATTTAATAAAAAAAAAAAAATTAAATTATTTAAAATAATGTAAACTTGGGAATTATAGGATACCATCCAAAGCATTTCATATTTGATAAATTTCACTGTTGATTGGAAAAATAATTTGAACATGAATACGATTAATTTTTATGTATTAAAAAATTTTTTAAAAGATATAAAATATAAATTTATTTCAAAAGTAAAAAAAAAAATAACTAAGGTAGTAGGTAAGGTAATAGGTAAAAGATTTTTAAAGATTTTTTCACATTTACAAAAAGAACAAAAAAATGTGATAGAATTGTGCTTTTTTGAATCCAAATTCCTTTGTGAAAAATTAAGAACAATCTGATATTTAGTTTATTTTAGCTGCTCGCAAAAATTAAAATTAATTTATATTGTATTTTCTGATCAAAATTTTCAACGTAGAACCAATATATATAATAATTTCCTCATATATAAAGTTTTCGCTATATATATCTAATGGTTTTACGGAATCGATAAATCAAGCCGTGTTATTTCTTAGAAGTCGTTTAGTACTGAAAAATTCTTTTCACAAATTTATTTTATAATGGATATCTTACATTTTTATTTATTTTTAAGATTAAAAATCTATAAATCCCTTTTTTTTACATAAATTAGACCATAAAATTTCCATTTGAATTTTTGTAATGGGAAAGTACAGATATTTTTATATCTTTTGTATATGTAACCTCGAATTTTAGGCTATAGTTCATCGTAAGCAAATATATCGTATGGAAAAAATCTAAAAAACTACGAATAATAATGAATAAGTTAATTTAATTTCTATATGATTTGATTGCATTACTATAGTGCCTATGATGAATATTTTTTTTACAATAATTTCTTTTCGTTAAACTTTGCAATGAATTTGTAATAACGATAAACTAGCCTATATATAAGCTTAATATATGGATACTTATATAAGCTTAATATATATGTTTTAAAACCTAATTCAAAATAATAATAAAAGAAGAATGACATAAAATTATCCCATAAATATACCATGTATACTAAATGCATTTATTTATTATTTATTAATGAAGGCTGATCTAACGCTTCAGTAATCACTAGACTGTAGCTCCGTAGTTTACGTTCAAGCCGTAGCAAATCTATTCGGCGAGAATTGGTGTTAAATTTTCCTAGATTTATGTCATGCCGGACACCACCACTCTTCCGGAAGAAGCTTTGAAAGCTTTACAGATCCATGTCAGAAATTTCACCTAATTGAAAAGTTCACATAAATGGAAAAGAAACCAACGAGATATTTCTGACTTTTTCTTGACAAACTAGGAAAGGTATAGAGAAAGTGGCTCTACGCTCTCTATCGCCGTCAATTCCTATGCAAAATCTACAAATCTACATCCACATGCATACCTAATATTCTAATATATATACCGATAAGACAAATAGTCTTATTTTAGGTCTAGAGAGAGAAATTATGTATTTGAATCTTTTTAAACTGAGATTCGACCACAAGACTCTAGTTGTACTACAAGTTGCATCAAGGAATAAATTGATTAATTCTACTTATTATTTATTGTGTTAAAATTATTATTTTTAAAAAATCAATGAATGATTTGTATTTTTTAATTTAATACTCTTGGGAGGATTCTAATGCCATCATGTTTTATTAATTTTTTTTTGCATGAGAGTTGTGAAAATAATGGATACAAAAAAATATATACTTATGTGTAGTAAATTCATTGAATCAATAAAAATCATTTATGTATTTGTTTTTAATCACATTATGTAAGAAATGAATTAGAAAATAATTTTCCTTCAACTAAAATTAATTGAAAATTGATTTTCTCTTTCTGCAATAAATTTAATTTATTATGTATCTGAATTTTTTTTTTTTGAAAAAATGCACTACAATTTATTGTTAGTTTAACAAAAATTTAAATTCGTTAGGAGATTTTACATTTTAATGAATTAATAATTTAGATTTTATTTTATGATAATAATTTTACCAAATAAGAATAAACAATTGAATTATCTGAAAAAAGAAATTGGAACTTACTCATATTAAAATTTAAATTTAAAGCAATATGGAATTTGCCACTTATTTTATAGGTTAAAAAAATCTTAACAATAAATTTAATTTACATAATTTAAAAAAATGCATGATACATGTTAAAAGTCTTGTTATTTTGTTTATTTTATTGACTGTTTTATTTGGAGGGATAACTTAGCAATTCCACGGAAATAAATGCCATCTCTTCTTAAATGGACTTAAGTTCTATAAAAATAGAAAGAAAAATTCTATGGATATTTTATGACCAATTTGCTATATGAGAATAAGTTCCATTGTTATTATGACAATTTTGTTTGAGTCATAAGTTTCATCGAACGAAATAAAGTCATATATTTAAATTTTTTAATCGGAATTATATATGTATATATTATATGTATATGGGTGTATGAAACTTTACTGAATAAATATCCCGCATTTAAATTTTGTTGAAGAAATTCCCGAATGCTACAAAGTCATAATTTCTCCTTTTCCAAGAATATAAATATATACATATGCATATGCGAAATTCTCAATTAGAAGAGATTTTTCAGTTAGATTCAAAGTCAGAGAATTGCCTTTTTTCAGAATATTTATATATATATCCGTATATATGCGAGATTCTGAATTAGGACCAATTTTAGAGTTGAATTTTGAAAAAAGCGATATAACCTTGATTTTACAACCAACTCTAAAATTGTACCTTATTTATTTTTTTTTTTATACACATATTAACACATATTAAAAAAGAAACTATGGATATTTTGTTTAAGACATAATTTTCAAGAAAATAATGCGGAACTTATGGCCATTTTATTTGAGACTTAGCTTCCAACACAAAGTGGTCAGAATTTCCATGGAACTTAAGTCCATTTAGAAATAGCCATAAGTTCAATGGAACTTAAATCCATTTAAGAGGACATTAGTTCCATGGAACTAATGTCGGTGGAAGTTAAGTCATTCTCCATTTTATTTATGTGTTCTTTAAAGATTAATTTTCTGTTAAGATGAACTCCATAAGTTATTTTATTATTTTATAATATTGTTAATAGTTTTAGTATAAAATATAAAAAATATACATGTAATATAAAAAACCGGCACAACAAAATTAAAGATTAAAATTAATATTAAATTTATCACTCTTCTTTTAGAAAGAACTAACATATCGTTATGATTTCGGTTATATAATTGATCAGAGGACAGAGCCACTTATCAAAAGTATATATGCAAGTCTGAACTCTTTATATATAATAGTTATATATAAGAAAGAAATCATATATATAATATTGGAAATAAATAAATTAAATTAATATTAAATTAAACAAATATATATATATATATATATATATATTTATAAAAATGAAAGCTCATAGTTTCATCACCTTTCCAACAAACGTTAAATGTTTGCTTATATAATTAATTATAGAATATTTTACGAAACTTTTCCTTTAGGTTTAATTCAATTAAAAAATATTTGAGAAAAGATACTTCTTGCTTCGTTTTTTAATTGTTTCGATTTCCTTCACTACCTTTTATTGATATTTTCTGCTTAATTGTTCTTTTTTTTATAATATTTTATAATATTCTATAATAGGTAGATATACATAATATTTTATAATACAAATAGATTTTTATTTTCTTAAAAAAAAAAGAAAAAAAAAATTACAATCTATTTTAGGATATAATATATCAAGTCCCAGCATTGATTGACTTTTTGGGATTCATTAAGAAATATGAAAAAAACAAAAAAAAATTTAAAAGTTCTAAATTTTATATTGAATGTAAGGATATTTCAGAAATAAGAAGGATACGAAGATTTTTAAAATTAAATTAAAAATGTATAGCAATATTATATACATGTATATATAGATATATATATATATAGATACGTATAAAACAAATCAAATTTCTAAATTAATTTTAATGAATGTCCTGACTTGCGTATTTAAAGTAAAATATTTTTTTTCTATAGTAGGACGAGATTAAAAATTAATATAACAAATATGTTTTGTTTGATTTATTTTTTTTAGTATTTATTTAATTTGTACAAGAATAGTTTTTTAATTACCTTATAAAATAAAAATACGTCGTACTGTCAATGTGTATGTGTAATTGTATGACAATATTTTTGTTTGCACAGACACAGTTTTGACATAATATAGTATATAATATTAAGTTTAACGAAACCCGTATGGTTAATGCCGTATCAATGCTGTATTAATGCTGTTTTGGGTAAGTCACCGGCCTTTCAATCGGAGAGCCTTGGGTTCAAAGTTCAAGTCTCAGTCAAGTTATATTGAATAATATAGTAATTTATATCGAAATATAAAATAAAAAATTCCTTCTAAAGGAGTGGGGAGGAAAAAAATAAGTTTAAACGCGAAAGGTAAATAGTTTCATGTTTTCATTATTGTACTTAATGCTAGATTTTTTTTTTACATAGATCTTTCAGTTTCTATACATGTGGAGTCTTAGTCACAGTCTATATTCTCATTTGTATTCACCTCTAGATTAGACAAATTTATTTTGCTTCTTTTTATAGCAGTTCTGGAAACTAAAAAGATGAACTTTTGTGAAACGGAAATTTCTATTTAAATTTTTATATATACTTATTCTTATTATATATACTATTTTATTTATATATTATATATTATATTTTTTAACCATATATCATGGTCGGAAAGCAAGATTATTTAATTGAAAATTATTTTATTATTTTTTCAGTAATTTTTCTATTAAAATCTTTGACAACCTGTGCAGGATTTAAACCGGTATTCTATCGATTTGACCAGCAGTGCACTTAACCATTCGACCATCGAGACGTCAGTACATCTTTTTATTGTTAAATTAAAATAAATTATAAAATTAAATTTGTAATATTTTTATTTGAATATAATGTAATGTAATTTTAATAAGAATGTAATACAAAATTTTTAATTATTCCAGTATGTATTCCCAAAATAATTATTTCCAATTTCCAGTATGTATAAAACTTATATCTTTTTATTGTAAGTTGTCATTTTGACAGATTAAAAGTAATATAAAAATAAATAAATTAAAAAGAAATGAGAAATAAAATATTAAATTAATTTATTAATTGAAATAAATTGTAAATAAAAAAAAATTTAGGTAAAACTTAAACTTATAAAATTTTATATCTAGATATCAAGTTTTATTTAATTCAAAAATATTGGCTTTACTTTCAAAGTGGCATAAAATGGAATAGAAATCGTTGATATTATATTAAGTACCGTGTGTTAAAATACGATTTTTTTTTTTGTTTTTTTCAAAAAAAGTTCATTATTCTGCATATCATATATACGTTATCCTGTTATATAACAACATTTAATTAATCTTTAAGTAATAAACTTTTGATAAACCACTTAATATGTATGTGAACCGGAAAATTTTAATCAAAATTCTTTTGTGAAATGAAAAGCCTTTGTTTTTTTTTTTTACTTGTATTAAAGGCAAAATTATGTTTACAACAATTTTCTATTCAACTTTAATAGTTTTTTCATTAGGGTTTAGATATGTTCTTGATTTGTTTTTTTTTATTTTTTTTTTTTATTTAAAGCTTTGAACTGTTTTTTTTTTTTGTTCAAAGCTTTGTGTACACTTATAAATAGACAGTGTTAACCAGAATAAAGTAAATTTAATGAATTTTTATAATTTTACTTTTGATTGGGTATTTAAATTTAACTGACTAGGAATGAGAAAAAGAAGATTTCTTTAACAAAGTTTTAAACGCCGAAATTGAAAAAAAATGCAACTTTATCGAAATCTTCTTGTTCAAAATCTTTTATTAAAATCTTCTTTTAAAAAATGTCTTTCACAAAACAAAATCACAAAATAAAATTCAAAAACAAAAAAATCCGATAGACTTCGATGGTCTAGAGGATAAGAGGCTATGAAATACGTTGTAACAACCGAGGTAGTATTAGTTTGAATCCCACACATCAGATCGTCACTCGTAAGAATAATTCTCCCTTACGATATTTACAGCCACGCTTGAAAAGGAAAGACTGTGTAATTTCTTTGTCACATTTATGTGGTTAGGGAATAAACTGAAAAAAAAAATCCGAAAAAAAATGTTTCCTACTTATAGAGAGATGTTATTCATTCAGAGTTGCACACATATATATATAAACCTCTATACCTTGGAAAATCGTATATCCCTGATTTTGTTACGAACTCTAAAGTCCCACCAAATTATTTTTATGTACATACATATTTCAACCACAAATAATTTAAAACAATACGTTTAGCATTTAAAATAATGAGAATAGCCGCTCCCAAATCTCCATAAAACAAATGATCAAAACACTGATTTTTCAAACAACCATAAAATTCCTCTAAGTGATTTTTTATGCGCATAAACGCTTTAATAACGAAGTATTTAAAAGAAATAAAAATGATTTATGATCCCTGTTAAATCACCCATATCAAGAATGTAGAAAATATATTATGTAAAGAGTATAAATTAATACAATACAAATCTCGGCTAATTAATTTATTGAAATCTTGATGTTATGGCTAAACTTTAAATTACAAACGTGCATTATATCATATGCATAAATAATATATTTGCAGATAGTTATTAGTACCTGCTAATTAATTTATTAAAATCCTGTCTACATTTGAATGTAAATATTTAGTTGTAATGTGTAAATTTTAATTTTCGTAGATGTTAACATTGTTTTCAACATATAATTTTTTTGACATTCTTCGAATGAAAGCCCTAGACCAGAAAAAAATGATTCAATTCTTGAAGGGAACAGATTGGTTCGATAAGGCGTTGTTACTAACGAGTGATTCACCGAGCTGGGAAGAACAAGGAGCCTATGTAGGTGTATAGCAGAACCTATATGTAGGTGTTTGAATAAAAAAAAAGGAATCAAAAACGAATTTAAGGTATTTCGAAAGTAGATACAACAAATTATTTAAAAAGGATTGATTTAATGATGATATATAAAAGTCTGTAGATATTATATGTATAAACAAAATAATATATATACTTATTTAACATGTTGTTATTATTTTGGATTACACTGTCTTTGATGTTTTTGTTTTTTGTTTACAGGATAAAAAAAAAGTTTTTAATTAAAGAGCAGAAAAAAAATTTTTTTTCTTAATTTAGGTCAAACATTTTTTTATACATAGAAAAAATTTAAAGTAGATTTCCTCATATAAGCATGTTCTTTACCTAAAAAGGATTTTCTGTTAATACATTTTAAGTTGTTGTTTTACATTTCTGTTTACTTTCAAAAAATATATGTATGACTGAAATATAAAATTAATTTTTTTAAGTCTAGAGTCTAGACAATTAAAAATACAAACAAAATCGAAAAACACATCAGAATTAAAAAAAGGAACAGAGTGTTAATAAATAAAAAATTTAAATATTTATAAATATGTATACATATATTAAAACAACATACGCGAAATATTTAACATTCGGACAATTATTTAAAAATAGTAGGTACGTGCATAGGTACTTAATAACAATTACCGTAGTTTTCGCATATAACGACCATGAAGGGACGGAAAATATTCGTCGTAATAAGCGAATGTCTTTTTAAAAGAATGCTGTGAATTTTGAAAAATTAGTAAAACTTCATTCACAAAATATTATTTAATTAAAACATTATTTTAACATTTCTAAGTTAGAATAAAAAAAACAAAAAAAAAAATTCAAGAAAATTCATTTTCATAAAATAGGTACTACTAATTAAAAATTTTAAATAGGAAGATGTGCATATAAATTGCAACCTTAAATCTTTGAAAAGTATTTAGTAAATTAGTTTTTTTTAGAGAATTTCTATTTTTTTTTAAGAATATTCAAAGAATTTAGAGAATTTTTATTTTTTTTAAGAATATTCAAAATAATCAAAGTATTCTATTTAATAATTTACATTTACACAACACTACAACAGTAACACATTTATGTAGATTAGATTTCAATTTTAATTTTTGTTTTGTATGCATACATAATATTATGTTTGTATTTAGTAGCTATATCCAAAAATATGTATTCGATTTTATTTAAGAACATGTCGCTATATCCGAATTGTCGCTATATCCGAAATTGTAATAAACGGAAGTAGAGATGTCGTTATAAATGAAAATGTAACATAAAAATGTAAAAAATATGTTTGTTTCGCCTTTCGGAAATCGAAATCTGGAATTGATTCAGAATGTTATATGATATACTATAAATAATTAATTATTATTTTTAAGTTTGTTCGAATCCAATTTCGGTTCCAAGTTATAACATTATATTATATATAGTACATAATATTATAAAATATACCTTTGTTACTGTAACTGGAGATACTTTGGCTTTAAGTGAAGACATTTTTACTTTAACTGCAGATTTTTTACTTAAAGTGAAGAAATTTTTACTTTAAATGAAGATTTTTTACTTTAAGTGACGTTTATAATAAAAGTTAAAGTAAAACAAATACATATAATATGTATACATATATAATAAATATATATGTATATATATAAATATCACATCCAAATATGTATGTATTAAAAAAATTATAAATACTTATATATATGTATATTAATATTAAATATTAATATAACATAAATTACTGACGTAAAGATTCTTCATTTAAAATAATAAAAATATTCACTTAAAGTAAAAAAGTCTTCAGTCAAAGTAAAAAAGGTATATCTAAACAACATACGAAATTTTTAACAGAAAAAGAACAATGTTTTGGCCGATTTATAAAGTACGGTTCTGCCGAACACAATTTTAAACAGTAAACTTTTTTAATATTTTAGTTAGTTAGAAAAATTGGACATTGCCAGAGGTGTTGTCTGAAAGGCTGCAAAACGAATACCATCTAAGAGATTGAGAGATATGGCAGTTAGTTTTGAGTTGAATTTAAGTGAAAAAAATATTAGGGACAGTGAAGAAGGAAAAAAGGAACTTGTGAGGGATCCTAGAGGCAGCATAGTTTTTCCTATATGGAAAAAGCAATAGTTATAGTGTTATTAAAAGCAATATATTTTTTAATTTATTAAAACCAAAAAAATTTGCATATAAAAACTAAAACTTGAAGTATTTAAATATTTTGCTCATCAAAAAAAGTCCATAAAATTAAAAACTCAAAATATTAAAATTCACAATAATAAATTTTTATCACAAAAATTATCAATAATTGTTCACAACATGTGTTAAATTTGATCAATTGACACATTTCTGTCATATACGACACTTATGATGAGTCTGAATATATGATTTGTATAAGTAAGATGGTAAATCGTTTTGTTTTATGTATATAGGTACTTAGTCACATTTTTTCTGCAATCATACTAAGTAGTTAGTAGTTGCCTATACGTATCTCTTTCAAACAGTGAAATGGTTTATCTAAGTATCTGGAGTCTGGACAGTTTATATACTTATTTAGTTTTATTTCTGGTATCCGTGATAAAAATTATTTCAACTGAGTTTCACATTCATTTTAGTCTAATATATAAATTGCTAATAGTTTTTTGCAAAGCTACAAGTAAGAGTTCCAATACCAATGTGTACCAATACCAAACATGAATTCTAAAGATATTAAGCGAAATAAAATAATATAACTATGAGCTCAATTTTTAGTATGTATTATTAATTATTTTTCGTTTTTTATCATAAAAAATAATCAAGAATTTAAAAAAAAAACATTCGAAATACTTAAAAATATTTAATAATTTTCATACATACATAGATACAAAAAGAAAAAAACAAAAGATACAAAAATGTGCCAAGGTGCACTATAATAAGTGCCTGTAAATATTATTATTCTAAAAGAAAACACTTAAAGTTTCATGTTTTTAGTCAAAAAAATAATAATAATAAAAAAAAATAATAAAATAAAAAAATCACGCTTGAGAATAAAGACTTAACACACTCTTCACCATGAAATATTAATATATTTTTTTTGTTGTTTGTTGTTTGTCGTTTTTCATTTTTTAATTTTACTTAGAATTAATGAATGAATTACTTAAAATCTTGAATGAATTTCAAATTATTCAGTTTTAACAAAATTATTTTTTTTTTCTTGTAAAAAATGCTGTGAAGCTCAACTAAAATTATGCAGCAAAAATCATGACCAAGGTGAACACTTAAAGAGACTTACACTAAAAAGAGAATACAATGTATTAAAAGACTTTAACAATTTGAGTATTAAAAATAATAAGAAAATGCAAATTGTATATGTATACAGAATGAATGAAAATTTGTGTGGATTATTAAATTAAATAATAAATAATAAATGTAAATCTGAAAATGACCGCACTATGTTAAAAATACAAAATATAATAAGTGTTTCGAATATTTTTTCCACAATGGTTGGCTGTGACTTACTAGTAAATCAGTTAATTTTTTAAAATAAAACATAAATAATCATTTTTAGCTTAATAAAAACTTAATAATTGCATGATCCTAAATCTATACCTATATTGTTCGTTACTTAAGACGGTTTTTAGAGGCTCTACGAGACTCACAATTATTATCTTTGGTCTTGCTCTGTATTATAATAAAAGTGGCCAATATAAAAAATTTAATGGGACTGGACAAGTTGTTTATAGTACAGTAGTTACATAACACACAGAATTATTTAAAGATTTTAGATAAGCTAATATTTCAAAGACTGGGTAAGTAAACGATGAAAGTCTTCTTTGTTGATGATGATAAAACAATCAATCATTTACTTATTGAAGCCCTTTATTCAGGAAGTGGCTCAATATAAACAATTCTTTTAAAATATTTTATTTTTGTTTTTATTTTTCAAATCAATCACCACAAATATTTCAATTTCTAGACTATATTTATTATTTATGTATAAGTTTTTTGTACTCAACTTTAGTTCTTTATTTATTCAATTGCAATGTTTTGTATGGTGATTAGATTAGTAAATAATTACATATGTTATTTTGAATGGCATTTAACTCATTTAATTTATAGGCTTACAGATAAAAAATAAAATTTACAATCTTATTCTTTAATTGTATACCCCTTGATCCCTATCTTATGATTCTGTCACTTTTTACATTATGTAAGTAAATAAATTTTCATTTTGCTAACGCCATTTTCTTGCATTTTTACTTTAACAGAAGACATTTTATTTTAACATTAAATGTAGACATTTTATTTTAACTGAAGACATTTTTATTTCAAATGAAGACTTTTTATTTTAACTGAAGATATTTTTTTTTCAATGAAGACTCTTTATTTCAGTAATTTAGTTAATATATATAATACGTGTATACATATAAATATATGTATGTATAAGATATTATTCATTCATTTATATGTATACACATTATATTATATATTTATATTAACTAAATTACTGAAATAAAGAAACTTCATTAAAAAAAAATGTCTTCACTTAAAGTAAAAAGTTTTCATTGAAAAAAAAAATGTCTTCATTAAAAAAAAAAATCCTCATTTGAAATAAAAAAGTCTTCAGTTAAAGTAAAAAAGTCTTCTGTTAAAGTAAAAAAGGTATATTTTTGGGCTGATTTTGATATATCTACCTAGAACTCAGTTGCTAAAATTTTGTCTATTTGCTGACAATCAAAGTTGCCATAAAACTTATGAAAAAATCGAGAAATTTTTTAGACTTTAGTCTGTTAAATAAAAAATTTCCAAGCATATTTTGGCCTTTGGAGTAAAAATATTTTAGATCCGATTTCCATATAAATAATTTTTTAAAATGTAAAAAAAGAAATAAAATAATAATTTAAGATGGGTTTCTAGCAATTAAATTGTGAACTAGTCTTTAGCATGATTACAATATTTTATCCCAGATTTAAGTAATTAAAATTTATAAATTATTAAGATTTTTACCAAAAATAATTAATTTTAATTTTTAATGATTATATTATTTACAAAATATTTTGACAAAATATACAAAGAAACTGTATGTATGTATGTATACCTATCGTAATTTATAAATAAAAAAAACTAATTATCAACGGAACTCACATTGAATTTTATCTCTTTAAAAATCATCAAAAACTCATGATCGACATCATGCTATTTTTATAGGCTTGACTTAACACTGTTATTTTTAACTACTATTATGGAAAGATAGTTAAAATTCCAAACAAAATTAACTTGTTTGGTATTTTTTATCTTCACTCACTTATATGTTAGGATTAGTAGAGTAAAAACTACAATTATTGACCATCTTAATGAAAATTCTTAACATTGCTAGCTAATTTTATGGAAAAAAGTAATGAAATTTTTTTTTTAATTATTTTTGGTATTAAAAATAATTTCAAAATAATCAGAAGTTGTGACAAGATATATAAAACGGCCGTCTCAAGGAAATTAAGACTTTTTTTTTCTAAATATTTCAAAATTAAAATTTTGTCATAGACTCTTAATTAGATTAGATAGAGAAAAGTTTTATATAAATTTGAAAAAATTTAAATTATTAAACTATTAGATTCTGCCCGGAAAATCAACACAATTTGGTTCATTTTAACTTTTTCCAAGTCAATCAAAAAAAGTCGTAATGTCGAGTAAAATAGTTAACTTAATTTCAATTAATTAATTCAACTGTTGATTTTTCATTTTAAAAATATTTTTAAAATAGCAATAAAAACTGCTTCCAAACAACTATAGGTTCCCTGTTCCCATACGAAAATGAAATTTTTGGTGTATACACCAATAATTTTTAACACAATTTTGTATGCATTCTTTAGCAGAAATACGCCGAAAAGACGGAAAGCTTATAAGGTGTTGTTGGGAATTCCGTTTTTGTTCCAAGTATTTATGAATTTTCGTAAAAATTTATGAATTTTCGTAAAAATTTATGAATTTTCGTTCTCAAATAAAAATATTGATTCGTTTTCTAATTAAAAAAAAAAAAACATAAATATCGCCCAGGTTTTTTTTTATCTTATTTTTTAGGACATTACCGACATGTTCACATAAATAAGTATTCAAATAACTAACTGCGTCTAAAAAATATTTTAGAGTAAACTTCCAACTATTTATAAATCACATATAATTCATGGGCGTACAAAATTTCAAATTTGAATCATATGTAATGCATCGGACAGGGACCTGTTAAAATTGTATTAAACAAGAACACTAAATTAATATAAAAATTAAATGTCAACCAAAAAAAATGTAATTGACTCTCAATTGAAAATAATTGATCCTCGTGACAGTACCTTATACCTCTGAGCGTATTAATAATTGCATCAAGTATTTAGAGAGTGTCAATATTTGTAGTCATCATGCTATTTATTCTTCTTAACAAAGTTTCATTTTATGATCCGATCATTATTATTAGAAAATAATTTTTTAACTTTTTTCTGCAATGAACATTTTTCACGATTTTTACAAGGTATCACATAGCATGTGATGACATGTATGTACATACATATGTACATTATAAAATCTTGCAAAAAAATAATTGTATGTATGATGTATGAAATTGTATGTATGATGTATGAATAAGAAATTCAATTAAAAATGGAATGTAAAATATTTCTATTTTTGGGTTCAATCGCAGAACTTTCATGATAGATATTAACAAAACATTAAACATTACTTCCTTTCATGTTAAAATTAAATAAAAAAAAATTAATATTATTTTTTAATGCTACATGTTAGCAAAGTCTAATTCTTCAACTAGAATTTCTAATTCTAAAATAATAAGTTATATTATGAAGAAAAGATATTACGACCTGAAAGCGGTAAAAGAAAAAATTAAATAAAAATGAAGGTTACATTTCTTGTGCAATTTTTTTTTGCAACATTGTTTACAAAAAATAAAGATACAATTGATACAATGTTGGAGAAATTGTTTAAATTATTGTTTTTTTTTCATTAAAAGCGAATAACTAATATATGCATTTTATAAGGATGTTAAAACACTTTTTGATTTTTTTGTTCTTTTTGTTATAGGTATTTTTACTGAAAATTGAATTTTTTATTTATTGTTAAATGAATTTTTTTTTTTGACATCAGTCTGAATAATAAATACACTTTATTAAATTTATATGTGTATATATATATGTATAATAGTTAGAAATTTAAAAACAAAATTACTACAATATTGTTGTAAAGCCATATTTTGAATTAAATAAGACAATAGTAAAGTAAAAGTGTAATTGGAAATATCATTTATATTTCAGTTCAAAAAGTAACCAAATATTCGACGCAATTTGCAGAAAATGCTTTTGCTTGTACTGCTTTCGTTCAAAATTAAATACAATTAAAAATCTTTTTGATTTAAATGAACAATAAATAACAAATTATAAATATGGTGACAAATCAAAAATATGAATCTTTTTACTGTTTCGATCCGAAAGAAAGAAAAATTTAATCAATTTTTATTTCTTCTTTTTCTACGTTTATTCATTCATTTACTAAAAAAGATGTTAAGCTTCACTGTTTATAAATCTTTAATCATTTTATTGAAAAATATTTCATGTTATGGAAATTTAACATATTTATTTTACTAATTTGTTTATATTACATATTACATAATTTATTATAAATTCATACAAAAATAAAATTTTAATTTTATTGTAATAATTTATAAAAAAATCACACTATTTAATCTCTTTTATGCTACTATTAGTTATTATTGTAAAAATCTTAAGAGTATTTTCAAGATTCCCAAGTTTTTTATAATAATAACTTGTATTTCCTATATTGGTCTTCCGAATAAATAAAAAATAAATTTAATTTAAACTTCACGTAGTAGACGTTTCGTAATCTTCTCTAATTGCTTTTCATTTCCATATTCCATAGCTTTTGATCTCACTCCTTCATGTACACTATTAGCTGCTATTGATAATTTGTCTAAATTTGTTCGGTTTGTTGTAATTGAATTTCTAACTAAAAAAAATTCTAATAGTGTACATAAAGCAGTAAATAATATTAAAACCCATAAAATTGTTCCATTAGACACTTTTTTTATTCCATTTACTCCATAATATGATGAATTAAATTTACCATCGAAATCCGTATATTTTTCACCTACGTCATAATTATTGTATGTGTACATGTTATACTCAATTGGGTTTTGATTGTTAAACAATTGATTATCGTAAGCAGCTCTACTAGATTTGTTCTGCAATACTTTATATGCTTCTTGAATTCTAATAAATTTCGCTGTCGCATTCGGATCTTTTATTGATTTTTTCACATCAGGATGATATATTTTTGTAAGCATAAGAAATGCAATACGAATATCTTTTGAAGTACAATTTCGTTTTAAGTTTAAAATTTGATAATGGTTAATATTTGACCATGTTGTACTCTTGTAGCGAGATAATATATAAAACAATTCACTATTTTTTTGCACCGAGTTTAAAATTTTGTATAATTTTATTAAATTAAAAATATTTGTTGACATTTTACTTGGCTTTATTTGTTTGTTTTGTTGTTGTTTCGAAAAATAAAAAAAGAATCAAAGGTTAGACAAATGACAAAAAAAGAATATGTCAAAATCAAAAATGTATTCGACCCAGTAAACTTTAAATTAAATAGAATTTTAGAAAAAAGAGTTGCCCAAGTAAAATTAAAATTGCAGTAAAGAATAAATTAAATGAAAAAGTCTATGTTACAGTTTTGAAAGAAAAAATCCAAAAATAGTAGGTATGATCAGGAAATATCTAAAAGAGCTAACTAGTACTAAAATTTATTCAGTAAAACCTAATAAAATTTCAAAATTAATTAAAATTTATAAAAACGTACTAAATAGTAAAATTTTAATAAAATTCAAGGAATTTTTTATATAAACTATTATAGGTTTAAATTAACACTTTTTATTTTTAATTTATTTATTTAAAATTTTGTATGCATTGCATGAATTTATAATTTCGTTAGACATATTGAAAAAACAAATAGCGGTCTGAAGTTTTTTAATTTTTTTTCATTTTATATTTCTAATGTAATCTCGCATTCTGAAGAACAAATATTAAAAAAATGCTTTTAATTTTAATATATTAACAACACTAACAATCTTAAAATTTAAGCAAAATTCTTTTCTAACCTAAAATAATTGAAATTTTTTGATAAATAACCAATAACAACTTTTGACACTTTTCATTCATTTAAAAGTAAGAAATTTATCTTTCAAAAACTTTGAAATAAGGGGAAGTGCCTATGTAATCGTGACGTCATATTTTTCTCTCTTTAACTGTCAAAAAGTAAAAAATATTTGTTGGTTTTTGCATATCAAACACAGAAATTGTAAAAACTTTTAAAATATATTTATTATTATACTATATTTATTTCAAATAGTAAAGAATAAACTTTAAAGAGAAACGAAAAATTTTTGCTGAATAGCTTTTAAAATTATTTTCAATACTATATACAATATATAACACTGTATATATATGTTTACATAATATGAATGTATGTATATTCTTTGTTTATAGTAATACGAAAAACAAAAATGAAAAAAGAACGTATGTACATATATAAATATAACATCTGATAAAAACTTAGAATTTAGATAGTTTACTAAAACAAAAGCTTTATACAGTAATTTAAATAGTTTTATTTTTACTTTTCTGTAAATAGAAAAAACAATTTCGTGTAGTTTTATTTTTTAATATAAAGTGATAAAAATCTGAATTAAGCTTTATATTTTTGTTGTCTGTAAAACTGTACCGAACAAATCTTTTTTATTTGGACAGTTGCTATCACAGCAAAGCAGTGTCAAAGCTTTTTTTTTTTAACTTGAATAGCTGTAAATTAAAGTTATAAATAATTTTACTATTTTTAATATTTTAGCTCTAGTTTTTTAAATCTTAAATGTTTACAAATTTGATAATTTATATTTATAATTTTTTGTTGTTAAATAACCAACAATTATTATTAAATGACTCAATAAATATCATTAACAATTGCTGTCAGTTATATTTTTTTCTTGTTACCTACCTAAACTACAAAAATAATCAGTTGGAAAGTTGAAGTACCAATTTTTTCATAGATTTTTTTTTTTATTCAAAAGTCGATAATTTTAACTTTTCGATTTAGCTGTATCTACAATATATTATACAATACAATGAACACTCTGTACTCTCAAGTGTAGTTCTAACAGTTAGAATCTAACTTAGTCTCTAGTCTAATCTATACACAGCCAACTGTCAAAGTACAGTACAGTGTTTACAAATACAATAAAGGCAGTTGTGGTCTGTGGAAAAAGTCGTGTAAAAGACTGATATATCCACGTGAAGCATAGGCAGAAATTACAAAAATTATATGGGTTTAAAAGAGATAAAGCTAAAGAATTAACCATAAATATCCATGAAACATTTGAAAATATCTATGAAAGTTACCATTCATATTCACGAAAATATCTGCTATGTTGCGTGTTTCTTACACAAAAATAGTTCGAACATTACTATGCAATACATTTATTAAATTAAATAATTAAAATAGTAAAAAATTGAAAGAACCATTTTTGATGGAATATTTTTAAAATAATTTCTAACTGAATTTAAAACATTCAAGAAACAAAATATTGATGTAAATATTACTTAAAATCAAGAAAAGTTCAAAATTTAATTGTATTTAACTTTTCGCTCAAATGCAAATGCTATTGCGGGCGCATACTCTTTTGTCGGCTGCGTATAAAGAGCGTCACAAGAGCGTTAAGGCTGATTTTTATTATAGCGATTTTTCATTATATTATTTTTAGAGCATAGATAGCGGATAAAAAATGACATCTGTGTAAACGAAAACTCTATAAAAAAAATTGTCCAGCGATATTTTTATATTTCGAAATATCGGCCATAAAATTTAGCAAAATCGCACGTAAATTGTTTGGAGTTGGATTTTCTGCTGAATTTTATCGGCAATTTTTCTGAATAAACTAATACACATGAAAAAAATTTGAATGTCACATAAAAATAGCCGCACACTACTTTATATTTTTATTGAAAGTTAAAATGTTTCAATTTTGAAGTGTCAAACTAAGAAAAAAAAAAGTGATGATTGCAATATTGTTCACATTTTTATTTTTTACAATTTGCAAGGGAAAGTAGAAGTTTTGTGTGCATTTTATAAAGCTTAAATTTTTAAGAATAATAATTATTGACAATATTTAGTTATTATGTTAATAAAATAACCATTTACTATGTTAAATTCCAAATTCCAAATAAAATTTCAATATTGTGTATTGAAAAATATAAACATATGTATAACTCTGCAGGAGAGTTAACGAGTAGGTATTACAATTTTCAAAGTCTTGTGAAGTGTCATTATTGTTTTTTTTTTTCTTTCAAATTTTAATATTATAAAGTTACATATGTATATTGAATTATGTAATTATATTTTGTTAACGTTTAATTTAACTCCTAGTCCTTCTTAAAATAAAAAAATTGCATTTAGACTCTTATTTCTTTTTTGAAGACTCCATTATTTGTTTGAAATCTTCCCATTTTCCATTTAATTTTGACAATTCAAGTTCATATTTAACTCTAGTCGTTTAGAAATAATAGTTGATAAAAGTTAACTCTGTGTGTGATTGCGGTAGTTAATCATTCCTATAAACTCTACTCAGATTAAGAAATTGCGACGAATCTTGCAGCAATCATAATATTACAACTTGTTTTGACGTTCACGTCATTTTTAAAACAAACTATATTATCTCTGTTTGTGCGTTCTGTTCGCGATTTACAATACTTCTTTACAATTTTTTATAGTATGTACATATTTACATATGTAAATACATAATGTATTCTTTCAAAATTATATGCGATTTTCTGTCTACACTTGATATTTTAGAGTTAGATTGATGTTTTTTTTTTTAAATAGAAAAAAATTTCAAAGTTGACAGTAATTCAGCCTATACGATATAAATTTTCTTTTATACTCATTTTATTTTGATTTTGCTTTAAGAACCACGATAGGAATTAAAATTTAAGATGATTGTTTTTTTTGATCGGCTTCAAAACCATAGGATAAATTTTAAATAGGGTGACTTAGGTAATCTACATATGTATGTACATACAAATTATAATATTTGTTACTTTTTCTCTTTTTTTTCTATTTAAAAATTGTGGATTGTGGAAATCCATTGGTTTAAATGTGAAATGAAAGAATCCTTTCAATATATTTAATTTTTTGTTTTACCGGAGTTCGGAATAAAACCTAAAGCGACACAGAGATTCATACATTCTCTTCAAAAAGAACAAAAAATCATAATAAATAAAATTTATAAAATAGATTTGTTTATGATCTTTAAAAAACTATAAGATATTGATTTTAATGTGATTGTTTAATAAAACAGGAAAAAAAGAAAATAACAATAAAAGAACGTTATTGCAAAGAATTTTTTTTGCTAATAATTTTTGTAATGATAGGACTAAAAAAAAAAAGTTTTTGGATTATAAATAACACCCAAACATTGAATAAACAAATAAAACATTAAAAAATCTACAAAATGTAACATAAATACTGATATTGATTGATCAATTCATGACGCCAAATAATTATTAAAAAGAAAAGACTTATAAAGTAAATATCTAAATTTATAAACCAAATTGAAAAAGGAAACAATAAGAAACTGTGTAAAAAGCAAGTAAAACATGAATATTGTTTTTTATTTATTGCGGTATTTTTTATTTATAAATTTTTTTTCATTGAAGAATAGAAGTATTGCAGTAAAAAAGTATTGTAATCGGCAAAAAGTTCGTATAATAACTGCACCATCACATTTCAGAACAATTAAAAATTCACCGTTAACAACGACAACAACAATTTATTAAAAATTTTGAATTAAAAATTAGATTAGGCCCAATTTATATTAGCTCTTTATTTCAATATTTCCACAGTAAGAGACTTGCAAATTTAAAGAAAAATTTTCTATCTTCAAAACAAAATTTTCGAGTTTTGAAGAGTTAAAAAATAAGCAATTAAAAAATTTTGTATTATTTTTGAAACTAAGAAATTATAATAAAACAAGGCAAAATGTGAACCAATGGTTTTTCAAACGCAAAAGTTAATACAAACTGTTTAGAATTGAGACTCTGCTCCAAAATTTGAAAATTTCATATAATAAGAAAAAATGTAAAAATAGGACTTTTTTGCAATTTTGAGGGGCTGTAAGTCGGGAACCCTATATATATCTAAAAAAATATATTATTGAACCTTTAATTTTTATGTCTTGCCTAAGAAAAATTTCTACAGGTGTAGAAATTTCCTATGTTACAGGTGTCTAAAAATAGAACATTTTCAATTTTTGAGGCTCTAATAGCTCTTAAACAGGGAGTGGTACAAAAAATAATTTCTGTGGAAACTTGTACTAATTCTAAAAGTTCCTTCTTACCTCAAAATTTCAAATTCCTATCTGAAAATGTGTTAATTTTCACTTAATTTGAAAAGTCAAGCTGGAGTAAGAATGGTTGTTGTCCATTTCATTGCACTGAAATTCAACGAAAAAATATCGTCAAAGTTGTCGCTACAATTTATCATTATACGCTCTATAGGCTCTATAGAATAGATTATTATTTTAATATTGTTTTTTTTTTCGTTCGAATTTTAATGAATTTTTGAAGTATCATTTTGGAAAAAGAAATTAAGGTATTTGACTCTAAAAGAAATGAAGTAGATGTTTTAAGAAGATTTATAAAGAAACGTATTACAGCTTTTTATACTAAGTTAAGTGATAATCTATTCGTAATAGTATGTATGTATTTATTTTGCAGTCAAATATCTTAATTTCTATCTATTAATATCTTAAGATTTTTAATGAAAAAATTAAAAAAAAAATTTATGTCGAAACTATTAATATTTACTACATAATATTATTAATGTGCTATACGTGTAAATTTTCAAATTTTTAAACAGTATGTATTATTATTGTTCTACATTTTTTTTGCACCTTACTACGACAATATTTATTATTAGGGTAATAATGTCTTATGGTATAATTATTTTAAATATATAATGGCTAATTTTTTTTTTTAAATCTGAATATCGAGAAAGTCAAAAGAAGAACATTCTTCTTTTTGTTATGTCATCGCTGCTTTAAAAACTTAATATTAGATCTTTAACTGATATTTAGCAAAACGGAAATTCCTTTTACTATAATATTATTTATTTTGTTTTTAGATTATCACATATTTGTATTGCTCATAATATCACGAATTAAAATAGAGTTGTATTGTGATGAGATTTCACTACAAAAAAGTCTATAATGTTTTGTTAAATATTATATAATGTTAGATCAGCGGTCGGCAAACTTTTTTGGTCATAGGTAAAATTCGTCTAAGATGAGATTTTTTTAAACTCGTGGCGGGTCAGTGGCAATTTTATATGAAAGTAATTTAAAAAAAATAGTTAAACCAAAAGTTAGTTCATTTATTATCAAGCAAAACAAATTTTATATATACATAAATTGGATAAATTTAGTACACAATAGTAAAACTAAATCAAAAAACAACAAAAATAACATTTAATATTTTAACTGCTATCAGTAGGCGAAATCAATGGCTTCCATGATGCTGTACTGTTGAAGTTAATTTGGATAAGTCTGGTTCATATATTTTGACATTTTAAGCCGAACACATTCATCAGAATGCTCAGTAGTCAAACTGGTTCTGTTTTTACTTAAAATATATTTCATTTGTGAAAATGTTTGTTCACAATTATAGCTTGAGCCAAACGCAGATAAAAGAACAAATGAAACTTTTTTGATACATGTGAATTTTGTTGGAAGAAATGCCCAGCACGTAGATATCATATCAAGATGATTTTCTTCCGTTTTCTCTAAATCTCCACGTACAGTTTTAAATTTATCCGTCCATAAAGTTGAACTTCTAAAATCAATCAGCTCTAGGCTAAAATTGGTGATTTCAAGGAGCTCAAAATATTGTAAATCTAAAATAGTTTCATCAATTACATCATCCGCCTTCTTTATAAACGCAAACATTGGACCGTGCTTTTTAAAAGTTTGAAATCTATTTTCAAATTTGTCTTTCATGCTATTAATATAAGACTCAAATGTCTTTACATCGAAATCATCAACATTTCGTTCTTCTTGAGTTTTTATATGTAAGAAATAGTTAAATTTACGATTTTTTATATCCATTTCAAATAAAACTAATTTTGAGCAAAAACTCTTCCATTCTTCATATAATTTTAAAATTGTTTGGCCGTTACCCTGAAGTCGTTTGTTAAATTCATTATAATGGTTCATTATATCAGTTAAGAACAGAAGTTTTAAGAACCATTTCTTATCATCAAGCTCGGTATAATTTTCTCCGATTTCAACTAGAAATATTTGTATTGCATCAAAGCAAGCTACAAACCTATTAAGCACCTTTCCTCTGCTTAACTATCGAACTTCAGAGTGCAACAGTAAACTTCCATACTCCGCTTCAATTTCCTCTAAAAAAGATTTAAAGCGTCTGTGTATTAAAGCAGAACGTGCTGTAATTATTTTAACAATTTTAACAAACGTCTTCATAACATCATTAAGATCTTTCATCGACGCCTTTGCGCATAAGTTCTCCTCGTGTATAATGCAATGAAAAGATAAGATAGGACGGCCGATTTGGTTTTCTAACAAATTCACGAAACCAATATTTTTTCCCCTCATAGACGGAGCACCATCAGTTGTTATGGAAAACAATTTCTTTTTTAAATCTAAAAATTTCTCATTTCCAAACTGCGTGAACTCCTGAACTTTACTAAGAATATCAGAGCCTTTAGTTGTACCGTCCATTGAAGCTAGAATGCACAATTCCCCCTGGACTTTAAAAGAATTTATTGATGCAAACCGGGCAATAATTGCAAGTCTTGCCATTATTTATGTCACTGTTCTCGTCCAGGGAAATACTAATAACTTCACTCGATAATATATCGTTTTTGATCTGAATGTCAATGTCTGCAGCTATATCTTTTATTCGTCGCTGGACAGTTCTTGCTGATAACGGAATTTCTTTAATCCTGGCCAAGATTTCTGTTTTATTTTTGAAATCATTAAAAAGACGTTCGGAACATTGGATAAATGCCGTCTTTAAATATTCACCATCTGAAAATGGTTTTCCGTCGCGTCCAATCGCAAGAGCTGCTGCAAAGCTAGCAGCTGTTGAGTGGTGATGTTGCGTTATGAACTTCTGTAAAACTCATTTTTGATTTCCAAAATTCAATACGTGCTTCTTGATGTTTTCCAATTTTTCATCGTTTGGCATGTCACTTACAACTTTATGTTTGGAAGAAAAGTGCCTCTCAATATTGTAAGTTCGACCAGTAATTGTATCCCCACATAAGCAAAACACTACACGGTCACCACTCTTAATACATCCATAATTTTCTTTCCATATAGGTTGAAATAATCTCACCTTTTTTGCCTTGGGTTCGGTCATGGTTAAAAATCACAAAAAACTATTATATTCACCGCTATTTTTTGTTTACTAAATAAATATTCCACGTTATCTTTGTTTCGACTTTGCGCTTGAAATGAAAATTTAAACTGAAACATAGAAACATAACTTTACATTTATTTTGCGCGTAGCAACATAAAATTTATCAAGGCTACTACGATTTTAAAAGTTCGCAAAATTTTCAAAATCTAATCTCAAAGCCTTATAAAAACAATTGCTGGGAAAACTTTTAATTTTATATACAATTTTTGTAATCAAAAAATATATTTATTGATTTTGAACCAATTTTACAATTTCGAAGCGGGTAACATGAAATGATGATTTGGGTCACTCCGTGACCCACGGGTCATAGTTTGCCGGGTGCTGTGTTAGATCAATGATATCTTTATAGCTCCCCGTCCGAATGTCGTTCAAATTCAAATATAGTAAAATGCATTGATAAGTATCTCTTGCAGTGCATTTCACATTCGTTTTAATATAGACAAAAAAGATAAACAAAAACTTATTTATAACCTTTAGGACACTCATATACTAAAATTTACAAATAATCACCTTTGTGGGCTACCTGGAAAAGAGTTTATCAAAAATTAATGAATTGAATGTTTTTAAATCATTTTCTCTAAAATTTTTCCTTTCATTAAAATAAAATTTTGTGAAAGAAAATTAGTGTTAATTGATTTTTTTTTATACCCGTACGATAGGATCGGGTATAATAAAATTACTCCTCCGTTTGTAACACCTCGAAATAAGCGAGCTAGATATACCTTCAAAGGTATGGATCGGATCAGAAAAAAATTCTAAGACTTTTGAGCCATGTCCGTCCGTCCGTCCGTCCGTCCGTCCGTCAGCACGCTAACTCAAAAACTAAGAAAGCTAGAATCTTGAAATTTACACAAAATATTTTGGGAGTAATTTGTAGGTTCCCTATTTTTTTTGAGTTGAGTTTTGGTTGAGTTTGGACCAAGCCTTAGGGTAGCTCTCGAACACCTAACTTTTAGATCCCTACATTTTTTTTGAAATAGAGCTATAAAATTTTAACAGCTGATAGATCTCACAAAAATATTAATTTTATTTTTAATAACTTTTTTTTGTAGCCCCACCCGTTACGGAGCTACAGCTCCCCAAAGGTTCAAAAAAGCTCTATATTTAAATTGTTATAGCACAAGTTGTATACGGTATATCTCCATTTTGAAGACGCCAAAGGATTACTACTTTTATTAGCTTTAAAAGTATATATACAATAAATATATATTTGTGACATACGGTGTCTTAATTTACCGTTATGCGAAACTCAAATTTTACAAAATCCTTTAACCCTTCTATCTTCTAAACGGTTTAAGTTGGAAACTTGAAATTTTGACAGAAGTTAGATCTTTGAAAATAAGTATGAGTCATTTCAAAAATTTTTTTTGTATCACCCCCCGTTTAGGAGCTGTAAGGGGTCAAAAACTCAAAATTTCCTATTTTTAAACACCTGTAACTTGAACACCTGTTAAAATTTTTTTGAAGTAATACACAAAAATTAAAGCTTCAACATTATACTCTTATTTCTGTTAACAACTTTTTTTAATAATATAGGGTTACTTTATAATTGACGAAAGTGTTACTTGATTTTTTCAAATTTTCTAACAAATTTCTTTAAAACGAATTTTTTCCATTTTGTTTTACTCGATAATTTGAAATTGTTGAGGATATAATGCGTAGTATAAAAAAATGTAAATAAATAAACAACATAACGGTTGCTTGAAGAATTTTTATTATTATTTATATGATATTGATATATATACATACTTATATAATATCATGTTTATTTACATATCGTATATGTCAGTAGTGAATGAATGATAAGAGTATATATGTATATTATATAGCGCCGTATTTACATACATATATATATTTTATTGTACTTATAAGAAATTATTCTGTCAATGGAATATTTAAATATAATATAATATAATATTTAAAATTATATTTATTATTTTGTACTAAGTAAATTTAATATACATTTACCGCTTAGTATTAAATGGTACTATAGAATATTTGAAAAAGTTTTGGATTGATAATCGTTATGTGGAAGGTTAGAATCTACTTTAGAAGAATGTACAGTTTGAATATATATACAACCCATAAGTTCTAGAAATTATAAAATTCACCCAAATTATTTTAAAATACTAAAATATTAAAAAAATAATATTGTATGCAGAGTGGTTGTGAACATACTAACTGTTCGCACGGGTATCTAAGAGTTGACAAAGGCAACTGTATTCTTCCTCGTTATTATATATACTTAAAATAAATTATTATTATTATCAATGATGATAAATTATTATCATCTCGGCTTAATCATCAAAAGAAATATTTTGAAAATTTCAAAGAATTTTAAGAGCCATATAATTTCTTATTAAGAAGTGCCACTTTTGGGGACAACAAAAAAAAATTTCAATTCTAAAGAATTTGTAGAAATTTTCGAATGGTGTAACATTTCAATCATACAAATTTTATTTCGTTCTTTATACGGTAGATGGCACAACTTTTTAAAAGCAATTTAATTTTTTTTTAAATTCTTTTTAAATCAAAGAACCTAAGGGATTCCTTTCTTTTAAAATTAAAACCTAATATTATTTAAACCAAACCAATTATAAATAAGGAAAAACATCTTTTATTCAACTATTAAAATTAAAAAAAAATAAAATACAAAAGATAAAAATTCTTTTTAAAGTATACATTAATATAGAAAAGACGATTTTTTAATTAGTTATTCTTTGAATAATTGAATCAACCATTACAATTTACTTCCACTTACGTCATAGTTGTTTTTAGCACGTTTTTTTTGCTTATTAGTTTGAATTTATAATAGTTACCTCTATTCGTCCGAGACGTCTATTTAGAAAACTTTTATAACGATTAAGATAGAGTAATGCATTTTTCACCTTAAGTAGGCCTCTTAAAAAATTGCCCTCTTTAACAGCCGTTAAAATTTGGAAAAAGACTTTTTGCAAATGTTTATATTTAAAAATGTGAAACAATATAGGAAACATTTTAAGCTTTACAAATCAATTTAAAAATAATATATTTTTTTTTTGCAATTTATTTATTATTTAAATTTACTGTTAAGTGAAACCAAAATTTTATAAAATTTGGTAAAATATTGGTTTCTCCCTATATTTTGGACCTCGAAATTTTGAAAAGTATTCTCCGAAAAGTGAAAGTGATTTATAGACTCCTAAATTGCTCAGCCGATCATCATGAAATTTTGTATTAAAACGTTTTTGGGTATACGGGGAGTCTTTCTGGGTTAAATATTTTTCTTTAACGGGACGCAAAATTGGGGTTGTGGTGTAAATATTTAAACTTTTTCGCTCTAAAATAAAAACGGTTTGACCGATTGACTTCAACTTTTGTATACGTGTTGCTCTTTGACAATGAAGATAACTCTATTAACAGACTTGGAATTTTTTTAACATCATTTTAATATTTTCAATTAAAAACCAATAGGTTTTATTTATTAAGAGGCGCAGCAACGTGCACCAGGTATTACCTAGTTTTAATAATATTAGAAAAAAAAAAAATTTTCGTTTAAAAATTTCTTTTGCATAAAGTTTTTCCTTTTTAATTTTCTTTGTATTATTTTCGATTTCTAATGAAAAACAAAACAAAAAAAAAAAAAAACACGGCTGTAAAAAATTCTATTCCCAACATTTAAATTTTAATATATACAAAAACTCCAAATTTTGATGAATTCTAAATGCAATTCTTATAAAATTTTCTTTTAAATTCATGAGAAAAATGTTTTTCTTTTTTCACATATGCTAATTTTTTGAATTTTCTTCAATCAAATTCTTTAACTTCTAACTTTTCAACTCTTTCATTCCCATTAACTCATACAAGATTCATAAATATGTTAATATAGAAAATAAATGAGAGTTTTTACATTGAATATAATATATATATTATATAGATAAATTTTTGTTTTCAATTTAGTGTCCTTGATGTTGAAAATAATTATAAATGCCAGGACAAAAAGGAATTAAAATGAAAAAAACAAATGTAAAGTCCCTTCTTAATTGTGTGTGTCTTTTCTTGAAACAAAAAGTGATTTTTTTAAATTATAATATTATGTTCATTTTAAATAAAGTAATATATATATACTATATATATACATATATTATACATATATTAAGTTATAATTGGAGTGATAAAAGAAAAAGAATTTAAATGTTATTGTTGGTGTCTTTTATTTAATTTAATATGGTTTTCCTTATAATTTCTTTGAATATTTAATAAGATGTGATTATTAGAATGAAATTATATATATATATATATATATGTATATATATGTTTTTGAACATGCTTAAAGTTTTCCGTTAAAGGAATTTTTTTTTTTAATAGTGTAAAGAAAAACAGTTCACAATAAACTATATTTACTAGAAACTAAAGGTATTATGAAATAAAATTAACTATTTATTATATAAAAAATATAAAAAGAAAATTGTGAGTCAAAAAATATTTTAAGTTTTTTTTTTAACTTTTAAAATCACGCGTACTTTCGGTGATTTTGCAATCTTTATTAAAGTGGATCTGAATTAATTTTCAACTAAAAGATCTGAGATAATGAAATGTTTGGATTAATAAAACTATAATTTTTTTTTATCACTTTACTCCTTTATAGGAGTATAGGGCATCTAAAAAGGTTTTTTTTTTTATTTTATTTAGACTGAGTTTTAGTTTTTATAAGTAATTAATTTCATAATACTTTAAACAGTTAGATAACACCATAATGTAATAAAAATAAATCAGATTTCTCAAACTATTGAGTTTATAGGACTATAATTGCGTTTTTAACAGATAATAAATCTACTTTTAAATCTTTTCTTATAATTTTTTACAAAACTTTTTAAAAATTTAGTTAAAAGCCGGCTAAAAAATTTATTAAAACCCTGATTTTTTCAATATATATTTTTAATATGTTATTTCTGGAAGTTAATCTTGTATTCTTTAGAAATTTTATGAAAAAATAAAAAAAAATTGTATTTGACAGTAAAAAGTCGCGTTTGAAATTGAAAATCTAGACATGAAATTGAATTGAAATCTTTTGAAAGTCGTGTTAAAAAATTGAAA
The DNA here is from genome assembly GCA_947095535.1 of Poecilobothrus nobilitatus. NCBI lineage: Eukaryota > Metazoa > Arthropoda > Insecta > Diptera > Dolichopodidae > Poecilobothrus > Poecilobothrus nobilitatus. The sequence continues at coordinate 317,828,926 of OX352772.1, read as the reverse complement.
TATATAGACTTAGACGAAAAAAAAGGAATCGTATCTAAATTTTGAAAATGTAAAATTTGAACTTTTGTTATGATTTTATTTTACACAATATTCTCAGTTGACAAAATTCTGATTTAAGAAATTTAAAATTTTTTTGAAAATTATTATTGTTTTGTATTTTACGCTTACATATTATTTCAAATATATCAAAAAATCGTTATCGTAAAATCAGGGTATCAAATAAAAATCGTAAAAATCGTAACGATCGTTACAAAATCAGGGTTTCAATAAATTGTTTAGCAGACTTTTAAATATATTTTAAAAGTTTTGTAAAAATAATAAGGAGTTGATTTTAAAGTAGGTTACAAAATACCTATAATTATGTATGTTTCTTCCAGAATTTGTATATATATATATATAATATATTATGTATACACGAGATTCTGAATTAGGAGAGATTTAGAATTGGTTACAGAATCAGGGTTTCAATAAATAATTTTAGAGAGGATTTGACTATTTTAAATGCTTTTGCTTTGAAATATGGATAAATTAGAAGAAATTTTAGAATTTCCAGATTATTCTATAATTTAGAACTTATGGTGTTACTCAGCATTATGTATCCAACCCAACAAAAAAAAAAAGAAAAACTCTTACAAAGTTATAACCAAAGTAATGTGTAATTTTAGTTGAAAAATAAAAATAATTTCAATGAAATAAATTTTATAAAATTAATAATTATATTGTGAACGAAATTCGAATATTATAATATCTTTTGAAAATTTTATTAACTTACTTTAAAATTTCCTTTTATTTTTTGTTTTATATAAATTAATGAGAATTATAGGCTTGTTTTTTTTTTTTTCTTTTTAAATAATAGTCAAACAAGTTCAAGGAAAATATATGTTATTTTCCTTTTTAAACATTATTTCTGTTTTTCATTCTATTTTTCTTTTTCTTATTTAATATTTTCTTCCTTTTCATTTTTTTTTTCATTAATTATGTTGTTCTTTAAATTGCTTAAAAAAAAAAAAAAAAAACCAAAGAAAAAAGGAAAGTATTAAAACAAGGGGCCATATTAATTGTTACTTTTGTTGTATGATGGTGACATAAAAAGTGAAAGTTTTTTATTTTTATTTTATTTTTTTTTTATTTTAACTTTTTTGGTCTAGAAAATATTTTCTTTATTACCATGACAATTTATATGTCAAACATTTTATAAAAATATTATAATAATAATAATTATTCTATATACTTATACATATATAAAAAATTCTATAAATGATTTTTTTTTTTTGTTTTTTTAATACAAATAAGAAAAAAATTCTTTTACAAAGAAAAGAATTTCAATTATTATATATGTAAAAAAAGATTACAATAATTACGCAAATTTATATAATATGTTTATTATTATAACAATTGTGTTTTATAAATATATAGAATTTATTAATTATATAATATACATACATATGTACATATCTTATTAAAAATTAATTTATAGGTTAGGTTAGAATTTGAAAATATTGTAGTTAACGTTATTTAAGTTAATGATCTTTAATTAAAATTGCTCTTGTTTTTTTGGTAGAACATATTTAAAAGAGTTTTAGTTATATATTGAAACTAATTTACATTCGGTTTTCATTTTTTTAATGATGAAGACTGAGCTAACGCGTCAGTAATCACTAGAATCAATAGGTTCGTAGTGAATCTTCAAAATGTAGGAGAATGTAAGAGAACCGATTCGGCCAGAGTTGGTGTTAAGTTTCCACAAATTTATGCTACGATGATCGCACTCTGGCTAAAGAAGTTTTAAAGGCTTCTCAAATTTCAAAGAGTTCAATTAAATCTTGGAAAATGAAACTGAAATATTTCACACCTTTCCGTGACATACTAAAATATGTGCAGAGTAAATACTCCACGTGCTTTATTTAATCCTACAGTACAGATTCACACTCATTCCTGATATTCTAGTATGTCTACTGATAAAACTAATAACTCAGTGACGAATTTAAAAATTTTCCGCCCCTAGGCCTTAGTAATTATGCCTTCAAATTCAATTTATTCAATTCCAACACGTCGTGTTCAATATGCATAATTGAAACCTCATTCAATTTGGCCTCTGTCATTTGTGAACGAAGATAAGTTTTAATTATTTTTAAACAAGAAATTTACTATTCAGCAGAACAATTTGTTACTGCTAGTGTCAGATAAATTCTAAAGGGAATTTCCACATTTCGCAACACGTTATTATATTTTTTTTTGACATAAAAAATTGTTCAAATTTAAAGGCAAAATATCGTTTTTTGTATTGAACGTTTATTTAATATTTTTCATGTTTTAAAAAAAATATAAGGGGGCCTCGGTGACGTAGTGGGTAAAAGCGTAAAAAATACGCTGTAAACACCGAGGGAGTGTGGGTTAAAGTCCCACACACGTCGTAAGAGTTATTACCCCTTACAACATTTACAGCCACGCCTGAACAAGAAAGGCTGTGTAATTTGCTGTCCACATTTATGTGGCAGAGATATGCATTAAAAAAAAAAAATACAACAGGGTGTCACCTTTCAAAATTTACATATTAACACTGAATTTGTTGACGTCATTATAATATTGAAGTTGGAGTAGTTTTGGTTAAAGAAGAAGTAGTGCAGTAAAGAAAATGAAAATTTATTGTAAAGTGAAGTAGATCTGCTTCTATTGCAGTAAAGTAAGAACACTGACGTATATGTCATACAAAACGAAGAATACGACATACAATCTTTTTCTCTATGTTATTCATTTTTACATATTTAATCCTGAAGAATAAAAAAGTTAATTTATTTTTGAAAATTTGAATTTTCTTTATCTACTAGATGCAAATTTTTTGCTACCCTTTAAATATGCCGCCCTAGGTCGGTGCCTAGTGTGTCTATTCGTAAATCCAGAACTGTAATGTCCTGTAATAATACCAACATTATATGTTTAGTTTAATTAAGTATGTAAAATATATATATATACATTTAAAAAGAACGGTTATAAAAATTTTAATAATCCTCAAAAAAATTTACAAAATTCTCCTAAAAAATATTTAAATTCCAAAATATTTTTCATTTTTAATGACTGAATCAATTTTCACTTGCTTCAATATTTTTTCAAATGATTATTAATAATTATAAAATTTGATGCAAACTGCATTAGTGTGGCTGTTTTAAATGCTTTGATGCAAACTGCTTAAATTTAGTCTGTTTTAAATACTTTGTAGTAAGGAAATTATTACAAAGATATGGAAATTATTAAAAAAAAAATATATTTTTTATGTTATTTTAAAAGTGTTTTACCATATGTTTTACCATATATTCGTATAAAATGTTATTTTGTTTTTGTTTTTTAATAAACATACCTGTAAGAAAAAAAGAAAAATAAATTAGTTAAATAAATATAATTAATATATAATTAAAATAAATTAATAATAAATAGCATATCAATCGATTTCTACGTGATCCGTTCTGATAACTAATATAAGCAGGCTTACGGATAGGGTAAGGAATAAGGAGAAGTGGAAACCTGAAAAAAGATAAATACACCTATGTAGAATTCGTCATACAAATGAGTTCTCTTGTACCGATTTTAGTCGATTGTACTGCCTTGTTTCTTCTTAGGAGATGACAATTCAAACTAAATTGAAAAGCATATGACGGATATACTTGGTCTGTGACTGATACAAAAGAGTGCCGTCAGATTATGGAGAAGAAAATTGTGAAGAGTTTACTTAAGCATTTTGTTTTAAAAGTTAGTCCTAGACTAGTGTGTATAAAGAAATTGCGCCGAAAAAACATTTGCAAAAGATAATGAATAATGGCATGAGAGAATTTGTTAGTAATATATTTTTACAATTAAAATCCATCTCAATAAATCCGCATTCATTTACTATTACAAACAGTCCGCTAAGTTTTATCACATTTTTTTCATAGTAGTCTTGAATCAGCAATTAAATTAGATACTCCATGACCATCAAAAGGTCAGAATTATTATTTTACCTTATTATTGCTTTGACGCCAAAAATATACAGCAAATTATTAACAAAAGTTAAGAAAAATTATACACAGGCATGATAACAACTAACAAACCAACAGTTGTACTCGTATTTGTATCATATAAAAAAGTAAAATTTTTATTTTAAGAGTGTTTCGTCCTTCAACAATAGTGAACTTTTAGTGAGCTTGTAGTGCTGAAAATTTTTATATAAGTCTAAGACTCATCTCTCTTAGACTCTTAGACTTTATCTCTTCGACAGCCTTAGTGACCTGTCAGGTAAAAATGTGAAGAGTATTCTTCGCTTTGCAAAAAGCTCAAATTGGTTTTAACGAGTGGGATAGAAAAGCTTCTATGTGGTATCACAATGGACCAAATACGGTCTAAGTGTGCCTTTTTGGCAGCCACCTTAACCTAACCTAACCTAACCTAAGACTCATCGAAAGTTTAAACTATAGGATTTATCTGACAATTTGGCACTACTGAAAAATCCAGTAAGGTTGAAGGACGAAAAACTCCTGTATTTTACACAAATATTATTTTTAAAAAATTTATTTAATTTTTTTTGGCAAATTTATTTAAATGTTTAAACAACTTTCCAAGAACTCATCACTTTTTAAACATTCGTCACTTTTCAAGCAATCATCATTTTATAAGCATATAAGAGCGATTTAAATGTAATTATTCTATTAAATTACATTAAAATAATATTTATTCAAAAATAATTAATATTAAATTAAATAATAATTATAATTTAAAATTTGAATATAAATTTATAATTTAATAATTTAATTAAAATTATGATATTTAAAAAAAAAAAAAAATATAGTAAATTTTCAGTTTTATTGTAATCGTCTGGAAAAGTAAAACATATCTAAAATAATTAATAGGGTGTGCTTTAAAAAGGGTGCGATTTTCATTTTATTTCGATATTTTTGGTATTTTTTGTTTTTGTTTGTTATTTTTTTGTTTTTTTCGTTTTTTTTTTAAATAAAATTTTATTAAATTTTTAATTATAATTACAGAATAAAAAGAAAATTTACAATTATAATGTTAAAAATATCCGAATAATAATTTTAATTTTATTATTTTCTTTATTATATACTTAATTTATATTTTATTAACAATATAAATTCCTTTCTTTTTATATATTAACGGTATCCAAATAAAGGATTATTATTAATTTTTTATAAAATGAATCCTTTTTTTTTTGTCTTTTTAATTTATTCATTCTTGATGGTTAACGTTTTGAAAAATTTTAAACAAAATTTAAAAATTTGGTAATCTTAAAATTGTGGCGACATGTCATGAGACCTCTGGCCGTCATATCTTTGCGTATTATGGCCCACCAGGGGTCGGACATATTCCCCAAATATTGTTAGGGAAGTAGATTCCACCAGAGGCTGGACACAATATTATAAACAAAATATAGCAGTTTATGGATCACCTAAAATTAACGGAGCTGTGGTACACAACACCACAAAAAAATTTTGGCTATTTTAAATACTTTGTAGTTCATTATTAAAATCTTTTTTAACAACATTTCTCCCATAAATATTTTAACTCTAAAGCTTTTGAAATAGTGCAGCTGCCAAAAGGCTTTTTACTAATTTTTTGACAAGAATATTTTTTAAGACCTACTAGAATTATCAGTTTTAATAATAATTTTCTTACATAAATTGAACGGGCTTATTAACAAAAATTTGATTTAAATTAAGAATAATATACTCCTTGTATATTAAATTGAATAAATTAAATATTAGTTTCTATTACTTACACTAATTTTATCATATGGTAACTCTGAATTTAATATTACTAGAAGGTAAAATTACAGCTAAATAAATAATTATTAATAAGATTAGCTATTGTTTTTATTTTTTCTTTAATTTTAATGTTTAACAATATGGTAAAATTTATTTATTGCATGGAAACACTTTAAAATGTATTTTCGGTAAATACAAAAAAAAAAAACAAAACGAATTTAAAAATTTTCTTTTTTTTCTTATAAAATTCCAAAAATATTCAAATTTATTTTTATACAAAAAAAAAAAATCGTAAAAGTCAGGGTACACCAAAACGTAAAGTGAGGAAAACGTAAAACAAAATTTACAAGCTCAGATTATATCCTCCTCATAATAATCGCATTAAAAATAACAAAAACAAAAAAAAACAGAAAACAAAACACCAATATATTAAGAAAATGAAAAAATAACAAACCCAAAAAGAATTAATTAATTTCAATTTCATTGAACCTCCAATTTTGTAAGTCCACTCATATTTTATCCCGAATGAAAAAAGAAAAAAGAAAGAAAATGAAAAAATCAAAAAAAAAAATACTAACTTCACCATTATTTTAACTTATGTAAGGATTTTTAAACCAAAATTATCAAATTAATATCCTTAGAGCAAATTCTAGGAAAAAAGGAAATAACGGAAATGAGTAGAAGTAATTTTTTTTTTTTTAATATTTTACAGAGAAAAATTAAATAATTTAATAAAAAAATTATAAAATTTAATAATAAAAATATTCAATTAGTTGGTTTGCTCTTATGGTTAATCATATGTGTTGATTACATCAGATATAGTTGGTTAGTTTTCAGTAGCTATATGACACTTTCGTTACAATCTGTTAAAATTACTTTTTTAAAAAATAATTTATTTAACATTTTTACTCAATTTCAAGACCTAAAAAACTTATTGCCACCCGTTTAAAAGTCAAACGGCTAATACTACAAATTACCCTTAAAATACTGAAATGTTTATAAATTATAAATTTCGTTTAACGAATACTGGTGGTTTGGCATCGATATCAGATCGCCACAGACACCGACTTCTCAAGTATTAAAAATTTACACTTGGTATACGGATATGGTATCATACACAAATAATATCATCTCGGTAAGAATAACATTTGAGACTTGATCTGGTTTAAATTTGAAATTATATTTTGATATTCGGATCAAATTTATTTTTCTAAACACTTCTATTTTATGATTTATATACTATAGCTTTTCTTTCTGCTTAATATTTAAATGTCAAAAAATTAGACATTGTAAAAATCAAAATAAAAAAACAAAATATTTTCATTTATGAAAAATTATTAAATTTTCAGCAGAATTACAGCCACTATCACTTTTTTGCATTTCGTTATCGTTTCGTTGTTTGGTGAGGATCACAGGAAAATTTTTTTTCAAAATTAGTTTCATAAATTAGTACTCTAAAGAAAGCGTCCAAACTATCACATAATGACAATACCGGTAGCAGATGTTTTTTAATACCGATCACAACATAAAATTGATTATACGGCCTTATAAGAATAATAAAGTTAAGGAAGCTTTTACTTGCTCTTACATCTAGGCGCTGCTACCCTTTGTAGGTCTACCTAGGCGCCTAGGCGCGTCTCACCGAACCTTCATGAACTGTATGTTTTTTATGTTTAACTATTGCTACCGCCTTCTATCCACTGCATAGGTTAGTCTTTGCTATACTTATTTTCTCGATGTGATCTTCCAGTACCGGTGGCCTGAACTGATTATCGTAAAAAATCTCATTTCTGTTGTTTTTACTGTCGGTTTTCACTCCAGAAATCCACCGTTATGTGAAAATCAAAATCAACTTTCCCCCTCCCAGTTATACTTTAGTCATCCATCAATTATTCTTTTAGTATTAAATATGTTATCATTGTTTATTCTTTTAGTATATTGAATATTTTATAATGTGATTTGCCTTTAACAAATTAAAAGATTACCTTAAATTAAAACTTTTTAATCATGAATAAAAAAATGTTTATTACTTGTTTACTAATTGATAGTTCTTTTAAAATAAAGAAAAATGCAAAATTAGTACATATTTTCCGCAATCAAATGTTATTTCACCTCAAATATTGACAACAAATTAAAAATAAAATTTTAATTCAATCTTCAAAGAATCTCCGATTACTAATAAAAAATAATGTTGAATAGTTCTACATATTCTCGTTTATTATGTACAAAATATAAAAGTAAGTAATTATGCTTTGTCTATCGCACCCCCCAATAGAAGAATATATTATAAGATAACAAAATATTAGATATAAAAGTATGTGTGGATAATAGTATATTACAGTGTTTTCCAATTTGAGTGATATGATTTCTTTAAAAAAAAAACACACTAATTGTTAAGGAAATTCAAATGTGTGAAGTACAATCGATACAATTAAGTTCTGAATAAAAGGTCATTCAAATGGCCTATTGATTTCTAAAGCTTGAAGAGAGTCTGGTTTATTGCTAAAGACCAATGACTTCAAATAACCCCACAAGAAATAGTCTAATGGTGTTAAATCACAACTTCTTGGAGGCCATTCAATGTCACAATTTCTTGAAATAATCGAATCTCCAAACTTTTCTTGCAATAATTCGGTTGTTGCACGTGCTGTGTGTGTGGCACGTAGCCCCGTCTTGTTGAAACCAGATATTGTCAAGATCAACTTCTTCCAATTTCGGCCATAAAATGTTGGTTATCATCGATCTATACCGCTCTCCATTCACAGTAACGGTGTTACCAGCTTTATTTCGAAAGAAGTACGGACCGATGATTCCATCAGACCAAAAACCACACCAAACTGTCAATTTAGGTGAATGTAATGGTTGAACATGAATAATTTGTAGATTTTATTCGCACCAGAATCGACAGTTTTGTTTATTTATCACACCACTCAGATAAAAGTGAGCCTTATCGGAGAAGATGATTTTCTTAAAAAAGTTGCAATTGGAGAACGATTATTTTGATAATAAAATTGAATAATTTGTAAACGTTATTCTTGCGTATATCTCTCCATGATGAAATTGTAAACATTACTGAATACAATGACAAAAAAAACTTACAGATCATGACATACTACAAATGGCCGAAACGTCACTTAGAAATCATATCCCTCAAATTGGAAAACTCTTTATTAGCTATTAATTTAATCACAAAGGCAAATTTAGGTACGATGACCAAAAACCAAAACAAAATAAAAATATCCTATTTCAAAGTGAACTTCCTTTTTTTTTTTTTGAAATTGAACGTGGAGCATCTTAATTAGGCTCTTACCCATAGTTCATTACCGGCTCTTCTTCCGCTATTCTATTCAAATATATTTAAGATCGTTATAATCATAGATTTTAAATAATGGTGGCCTTAACCGATTATTAAAGTTTCAGATAAAACTATAGGGATGGCAATGGCAATCATATATAGGGACACCCATAATTTATAATATTGGAAAAATTAATTTTTTAAATTAAATATTAATATTTTTCAAATTTTTATATTAAATTCTTTTATTGATAATTTTCTTTCCACTATTTAATTATTTTAACCAGAGTTTTAACAAATACAAAATTTTCAATATATTACATTAAAATATATTGAAAATATATACAATATTATATATTTATTATAATATTATATATTAATATTAAAAACAAAAACAAAACAAAAAAAAAATTAATGTACATTATCTATAAGGATATTCATTCATTCATATAAGTTACAAGGTTCGTCTTTTCAATTTTTAAAATTGATTTTCTCTTTCATTTTAATGAAACAAAAAAAAATAAAAACAAAATAAAAAAAAATAAAAATTGGAATAAGGGTGCAATTTGACCAACAATTCCTGTCTGGATATGAGATATTTCAAAACTTTTTATATATACATATGTATTATGTTTACTTATAAATATGTATATATAAAATATATATATATATATATATGTACCTATACATGTATATATAAAAATCTTTTACATCAGATTGTAATATAATGTATTAACCCTACAGAATTATTTTAGAACAAAGAAAAGCACATTTTAAATTAAAGTAAAGTAATATATATATATATATATATATATATATATATGAGTATATATGCAGTGTTTTTATTTTGCAGCTCTGGTGGTGCAATGCAAACAGTTTTTTTTTTTTAAATATTAAACCAACACCATTTTACCAAACTTTAAATTTTTTATTTTTGTTTTTATTATTTTTCTTTTTTCCTTTAATGTTTGTAATATTGGATGATTGTTTACATTCCTGGGTGTGTTCCACTAACGAATACCATTGGAAAAATGAATTTTTCTTTTATTGATTTTATCCCAGTTTTGTCTTTTTTTTTGTATTTTTGTGCTTTTGCTTTCTGGTTTTTTTTTTTTTTGTGCAGCAGGAAAACGGAAATGACAGAGAGGTGAAACGGATATGTATTGTTCATTTATTTTGCTTTTTTTTTGTTTTTATTTTATAATATATATGTTTCGTTTTCTTTTCAGACATTTTCAATGTTTTTATTGTTTTTTCTCTATATATATATATTTTCCTTTTTATTATTTTCAATTTTCACTCACTTTAATATTATGTATTGCGTTTTTCATCATGTTTAGCGCCAAATTTATATTTTTTTAAAGAATATAAGACAGAAGAATATCCGGAATAAAATTTTTTATATATTTATAATATATAATGCAACATTAACACAGATGTATTCTATAAGTATATATACAAAATATAAAAGTACAATATATATGGTATATATATATATATATATATAAATATATATTTATGTATGATTATTATATTATGATAAATTAATTTAGGGAATTTGAAAAATGAAAATATTTTTAAAGTTTGAGTAGTTATGGGTGTGGTGGAATTGAAAATTGTTTACTGGATTCATTTTTTTGTTTTGTTTATTTTTTTCGTGGTATATAATTGTAATGAAAGTAATTTTGTGTGCATTTAATACATTATGTGTGTATATAATATATATATAAATATATATATATATATATGTTTTTATATAACATGTCAAAATAAACATCTACATACATATTATATAAGTATGTGCCAGTATATGAAAATAAAATATAGATCAAGTAAAAAAAGGATATATAAACTATGAGTTTTTAAAATATTTTTAAAATGTTTAAAAAAAATTGTGAACAATGAAAATTGAAAGGAGTTGAAAATCAAAAGGGTATATATATGTACAGAAATACATAGTATGAGAGAAGAAAATAAAAAGAGATGAAAATAAAAACAAAAATGTATAAAAGCAAGTAAAAAGAAAATTAAAGTATTTCACTGGTATTATTAAAAATAAAACATTATCGACTATATATATGTATATTTATACATATATATGTACATATATATAGTTTTCTTTTTATTAAGTATACAAGTTTAATGAATTTTCTTTTTTTTTTTGTTGTTTTTGTTATTATGTTTGGTTTTTAATAAAATGCAATATAAAAGTTTATATATATATGTATCAACTTTTAGTTATTATTTTATTTATTATTAATTATTTCAATGCATATAATTGGTACATTGGTACATACACGGGAAAAACAAAAAATAATAATAATAATTTCTTTCTGTTATAGTAAATGGAAATTTTAAATTATTAAATCTAAATTTCAAAAATAGCAATTGGTTTTTTTTTAATTAAAATTTTAAAGTAAAACAATTAATAATTTATTAACTGCTTTGGACCTTTTTTACATCTACCTTCTTTGTAAGTATGTATTTTTTATATTTTAAATTTCTTTTATTTTTACCATTGTTTTGTGGAAAACATTGCCAATCATCAAGAAGATTTGCACGAGGTTTCTATAGGTTGTTATAGTGTTAGACTATTCAATACTTTTACGTTGAAACCTTTATTTAAAATCTACAACTTTATTTTGGAGCTAAAAATATTAGAAGGATGGTAGAAGAGTAAAATTTGGCAAATTTAGGATTATTAGTTTTATTATTTTATTATATGTTTGTCGTGATTTTTTTCAAAAAAAAAAATTGGCTAAAAAATTCTCAAATGTAACTATATTATATATTTGTTTGTAACATAAATCAATGAAAATTGAATCCAGTTAATACAAATCATGAATTTCGTATTAAAATTACGAAAAGAATAAGGAAAATAAATCTAAAATTTTACATCAGTTATGTGGTACCGAATATCTATATACTATATTACCATTTTTATGCATTTACCTAAAATCTAGAAAAAAGCGATAATTTAAATTGCGTATTTTTACAATATGAAAAGAACTTTATAAACATGTAGGTACATAGTTTTATTTTCATTATATGTGTAAATTCTAAATGTATTATGATGTGGAATAATTAACTGCAGGATAAAAACATATAAGCTAACAAAAGAAAAATTCTAAAAACCTTAAAAGCTTCTTTTTTTTTTTTTTTTTTAATAATTCACATAACATTAATAATAATTAATATTGCTATATATATATAATGAAATTTCCTGGATGGACTTTTGACATAATGAAAAAAAATAAATACATATATAATTTATGTATATACATAAACACGCTTGTTTTTTTATGACTTGTTATGTAAATATTTAACTAAATTAAGGTATAATTAAAAACAGGACATTTCTGACATTATGGCATTTTTAATGTGTATATAATAAAAGCATTTTTATAATTAAATTATTAACATTAATGGCATAATATTAAATTTAAATTGATTTTTTGGTTCATTTAAAATGTATATATGTAATATGTATGTATACATAATATGTAAAACCAAACCATATGCTAATATGTAAAGGTAAAATAAATAAATAATTTAGTTATTAAAAAAAAAAAAAAAAAAAGAAAATTGAATGAATTTCCATCATATGTTCAGAATAACTTAAATAAATCTAGACTAGGCGCCTCTATGGCTTGTGCGGTAATTCCTTTTGGTACCAGTTTTTAGAGTTAAGGTGTTGAACTTTTTAAAAAAAAACCACAAATGTATAATTAAATACAATTACATTTATAGGTATATCATATTACCTTTGCTTTTTTTGAATTTTGTTACATTTTTTTCTTTTGTAAAAGATTTAAATTTAAAAACTGTAATAGTTAAATACTGAACTGCGATAATAAACGACAAAGCTAGGCAAACTGTAAAGTCTAAAATTTATCGACAATACAAAAAACATACGATAAAATAAAATTTATTGTTTTAAAATAAAATATTCGTCTTCTATACGTATTTGTTTAAAATTTTTTTTTGTTGAAATAATAAAAATATATTTAATGTAGCTTCGGCAATAAAATTCACTTATTTCAGTTTAAAATGTATTCTGAGCTCTCAGATCTAAAAAATGTGAAAATGTGAAAAAAAAATTTTACAAGACTTTGCTTCTTTTGTAACTCTGCTGGACGCTTACAGTTAGAAAATTGAAATTTTGAGACGAGAAAGATCTTTCAGAATTATTATCTTTGACATTTGCATAACCTTCACATATTTGTTTTGTACCAAATCGTGTTTAGGAACTATTAGGGATCAAAAATTTAAAATTTGTTATTTTTAGACACCTATAAGCTATTTTTAAGCTATTATGACACTTGTTTTTTTTTGTTACATTATTAATGAATTTGTAATGCAACAAAATTTAGATAGTGTCAAATTTTTATTGGTGTGAAGAGAAAGAGTATATGTAATAAAAATGTATAAATCTCATGTTTAATATCATTTTTAATTCAATTTACATTTGTTAGCCACCAAATAATTTTTTTTGACATTTTGGAACTTAATTTTGGAAAATTAGCTGTTTATTTGAATAATCTGTTTAGCATTTAGAAAATGTGAATACCAATTTATTGCTATAGCAATAAATTAAAATAAAATAATAGTTGAAAATTTATTTAGAAGATCAAAAAAATATATCGCGAACTTCTTTCGATAATATTTATTCCCGTTTGTTTTATTTTAATTTAAGATTTCTAAACCGCAATAATAATATTTACTTTTTCAAATGACAAAATTTAGTAGCAAAATGACGGTTAATATAATGCAAAAATATTATTTTCATTTCTTTTCAATATATACATATATGATGTTTCTTTTATACGCAGTTGACAGTTTAATAGTTTTTAATTCATTAAAAATGTAAAAAAATGGAAGTGTTATATAAGCTTTTTTTTTCAAAGTAAAACACAAAACTTGAAGCTTAAACACATGTAAATAATTTAACATGTGCTAACAGCTTTACTTAATTACATAGTGTTTCCTTAAAATTAAAAACATGTATATTGACTTTTGGGAAACGTTCGCCTTTCAAAGTTTTTGAAATTACATTCTGTAAATACATTCTGCCTTGTTAGATATTGAACAATTTGATTTTTTGAAAGATTGGCGAATTAATTGGCGTTTATTATACTGGGAAAATAAAAAAATAATAATTTTTTTTTTTTTAATGCATTTCTCTGCCACATAAATGTGGACAGGAAATTACACAGCCTTTCCTGTTCAGGCGGGGCTGTAAATGTCGTAAGGGGGAATAACTCTTACAACGTGTGTAGGATTCGAGCTCATACTCCTTTGGTGTTTACAGCGCATTTTTATACGCTCTTACCAACTAGGCCACCGAGGCCCCATAATAATTTATTATAATAAAATCAAACTTATTTAAACTCGTATACATATGTATATTATTTTTTATAAAACCTATAGAAAAATATTCATTGATTTAATTATAAAGTTTCATTATTTATAATAATAAATAATATTGTTTTGAAATTCGAGATTGGATCGAAATCTAGATTGGAAATACCATATTGCAATAATATATTGAAAGTATATTTCGAGAAAACAAAAAAAAAGAAAAACTATTTCAATTTGGAAAATTATTTCTGAATGGATATAGGATTAAAAGAAAAGTTTTTACTGTATTTTTTATATACATCCATGTCTATTTATATATACTTTATAAAAAAAAAAAAATTATAATTGAAAATTTCATTTAATATTAATAAAATACGGTATAAAAATTTCAAATTGAATGCACTTTTATTAATTGTTCTTACAAATTAATTAAAATAATAGGATTAAAATAAAATTTCTGTATATTATGTATATGAAATTAATGTTTTCCTTATATCTTATATAATACATAATTATTTTTTTTTAATTTTAATTCTTGTACATTATATACTGTTTGCTTCTTTGAATATATATATATATTATATATTATTTATAAAAATTTTATGTAGAATAAAAGAAAAACGAAAATTATTTCAAATATTAAATTTTTTTTCTTTTTCTTTATTTTTGTTTTTGTTTTTCAATTTAATCGAAAAACTTAACTTTTTCCTATCACTTATTTCATTTCACACTCATTTTAAAAGAAATTTTATTTCTACTTTATTATTTTTAATTTTTTTTTTTATTTTAAATTAGTTGTTAAGAGGTTTATATTCTTATACTTGCACACAATTTATTCATTTCTTTTCTTCTATACTTATTCTATTTGATCAGACATAACCTGAAGGATTTTTTAAAACTAGAATTACAAAAAAAAAAAAAAAAAAATTGAAAATTAGAACCCAAAGACAACTACAAACAGTCATTGTTTTAAAACTTTCAAAAAGAAAAAGACAATAAATGAAAAGAAATCGCAATTGAAAAGTAAACTAAGAATAAGAAAAGGAAATTGAAAACAGGACAAAAACTTTTTTTTTTATTTTTATTTCATTTAACAATTCAAAATAGGACATATCCTTGAATTTAAAAAAAAAAAAAAAAAACAAACGAAAAATTTCAAGTTACTTATGCGACGTCTGACTCTGTTTTACATAAAAAACAAAAAAATAACAAAAAGCAAAATAAAAACAAAAAGCAAAAAAAAATAAAAAAGAAAGAAAAGATTTGGAATACAAATAAAATTACAAAAAAGAGAGGGGATGTAAAGTTCTCTAAAAAAAAAAAAGAAAAAGAAAACAACATTAATCGTTTTGCACCGTCTTGCAAATAAAAAGGCAAATCAAAAATTTTAAGGGGTACAGAAGGACAGAAGTAGTATTATTATTATCACACCTTTAGTTATAATTTCTTAATCTGGTTTGTAAAGAAATTAATTTAAATAAATATAATAATATAAAGGTTATCATTATTAGTATATGTGTTTATTTAAATTAAGTTTTATTATGCTATATATAAAATGAACATTAGTATATAGTTATGACTTATGAGCTTTGATAACAAATAGATTTTGACCCCGATTTACGTGCATACAATTATATTTGTTAATACCGTAAATGTAAATTAAATTCAAAACTCATTTTATATAAATTATATGTAGTATAAAAAGTACATTTTAATGAAAAACAAAACAAAAAAAAAACAAAAATAAAATAAAATTAAAATATCCTTCGAATTTCATTCGTGTATTTATTTACTACTATGTATTATTTTTGAAAATAATTCAAAGCTGGGGTCTCGGTGGCCCAAGTATGACAGATTCAAAAAGAATTATATTCAATTTTAATAATTTTGATTGGAAAAAGTTGGCAAGTGGATCGTATCGGAAGCCGGTTTATCATAATGCTATTTTATCAAAATCCTATTTTTTAAAATTCTGTTTTTTAAAATCGTGTTTTTTTTAAAACCCACTTCAGCTAATCTATGTAAAAAAATAATTGGCGTGGATTTTAGAATTGGGTTCAAAATCAGGGTTATACACTTTTTCCAAAATATTTATATTTTGAAATTCGTATATGTGCCATTCTGAATTAGAAGAGGGGGGCCAGATGGGGTCGAAATCTGGGTTAAATACGTTATTTCCAGAATTTAAAAAAAAAACAGGATTTTAAAATATGTATAAGGTTTTGATAAAACAGGATTATGATAAATCGGCTTTCGCGGTACATGCGTTGGGAAGAAATAAAAAAAAATGAAAAATAATTTAAAAAAGAAATTAAAATTAAGTCAGTATTTAAAAAAAAAAAAAAATCCGTACATTAAAAAATAAAAACTTTTGGCATAAATCTTTTGATTTTTGATTTGCAATTGAAAGTATGGTTAAAATCGATATTAGCGTAGGTATACAAAAACATTATAAAATTTAATAATTCGATTTAACACTTTATAAAATCTTTTAATTATAAAAAGCACAGATATATTTGGCTATTTCTTTGATAATAAAAAAAACGTTTTACTAGTCATTTTATTATGCGTTGATGGGATATTCATTTGGTTGTGCAGGTGTCTATTTTTAATATAAATATACTTATAATTAATTATTAGGTTATAAATATCTTTAGTAAGTTAAATCGTATACTATATATTATCTTTAGTAAGTTAAGATTATAAAGTACAAAATTTTAATAAAGTTAGTTTCAAAAAAGTCTTATGTAAATTATTTAACAGTCGCAATGTAAAATCGGTAATCCGATTCTTTCGCGAAAGTCGCAACGTAAAATAGGTGATCCTATTCTTTAAGCTACATAAAGTATATTTTTCGGATAATTACAACCCATGGTTTTTGAAATATTACTGTCATAGATTTTAACTTATTGAACCGATGTCTAAATTTTAACTAAAATTAAAAAAAACCTCTTGTATTTATATATTTTAAATTATGTTCATAAATTTCATTAAGTTGCAAAGTAAATTTTTATCACTGTATCGGTATATTTATACTTTATTTCTTTAATTTAACTTATACATTTATAACTAACTAAATACTAAAAAATAAATTTTGTACAAAATAAAAAACAAAAAAAAAGTACTTTAGGTCGTTAAAGGGTTAACGTAATTTGATCTATTAATTTATCTGGTCCTAAGTTAAATGTACGACGTACATACCAAGCAAATCATTCTATTAATTATTAAAGTATAACGGAATTTTATAATCTGTATAGATTCATTCATATATAAAAATGAATTAATTATACATAGATTTACATATATATACATATTATATACTTATATTTATACCATTGTCTATTTAATATATTGTATACTTTTTTTTTTTTTTAATACATATTTTTAAACAGGAAATTCCTCTTCAATTTGCCATCTAAAGTCTTTTCATCTTAGATTCTTTTTTTTTTTTTTTTTTATGAATCCTTGTTGATTATATATATATATATAAATATAACATAACAGTATCTCTAGATACCTAGATATATTAAGTCTGTTTGTAATTGGGTGTATATATATTTTATATCTATGTTATATTAAGTATAGAAATGCATAGAAATTGAAATGAATGGAATGTGTACTTTAACTGGTTTTTCTTATTATTTCTTTTTTTTTTTTTTCAATATTTCTTTTCTATTTCTATGCATGTATGAATGTATTTGTGTAGGTACGCATATAGAAATGAAAAAAAAAAAAGTTGTATAAATGGTTGATTTTATATATTATGTATTATAATGTACGTATATCTATATATATGAATACCATTAATTTCAGTTAGTGAATGCATCTATTTTTTTTTTTCATAATTTTGTATCATAGTTGTTCCTTATTTTATTATATATATATAAATATATATATGTATATATATACATATATATATATATTAATTTTATAAGTTTTTGAGTAATTTCTTTTTTTAATCTTCAAAATAAAAGTTTATTAAAAGCTTTTGTCTGTTTGTTTGTCTTTAACTTAAATAAAATATTCAGTGTTACATACAAAATATTTTTCCTACATCTTTTTGTCACGTGTACTGAAAAGTTTAACTCGTATATTTAAACGAAAATTAAAGAAAGTATAAGTAGTAAGTAATTTTATATAATTTTTTTTATAAAATTACAATTTTGGGAAAACTTATTAAATAAATTTATCTTTGTTGAAATAGGATGACTTTTAAATAAAATCTTTGTTAAAGTAGGATGACTTTATCAGTTTCCACTTTTTTGAGTTTATGACTTTAATTGCAAAAATTCTATTTGTATTAAATATGAATACAAAATTTATATGCAGTTTAATTTTATTACTTAAATTCTTCTTGTTTATCCCATTTCTCGCTACTTTAATATTAATACCCTTATATCTACTATCGCTACTTTACTTATCGCTTACTTTTATTATCGCTACTTTAATATTAATACCCTTATACTAATTCTATTTATGCTTATTTATGCTTTAAATGATGTTTTACAGAAACTACAGAACTATAATATGTGTTTCTTTCAGAGAGCATCTGGAATTATAATCTGTAACCTTATGGGATTTGTATTAAAAACAATAAATAAATAAATATATGTTATTTATTGTTTTTAATACAAATCCCATAAGGTTATGCAATATTACTGCCATAGATTATTATATGTTAAATGCTGTATTATTAATTTATATACAAATATTATTTGTTTTCTTTATATATTATAAGTATTTTTCCTTTAAGTAATTTTCCTTTCAATTAAAAATATACTTGAAATTTGTATAGAATTTGAAGCCGCTTAGGATCTTCATTAATTAATATACCATTTGCTTAAAAATTTTGCCACTAATTTCTTGTAAAAACTATGATGTGTATATTTGAAAGTAATTTTCTTATGTAGAAAACTTTTTACTTGTTTTATTTTATACATCAATAACTACGCAAAACCGCGTACGGTACCTTAAAAATCAGGTTGAAAATACGATCACATTTACACTATCGGTAAAATTTTTAGGAACTTTTTTTTCATCAACAGATGTCACTGTCGAAAAAAAAGGTGTGTATTTACACACCTTTTTTATTTGTGTTTGCAATAAATTATAATATATAAATTGTAATATTTGGATTATAAAGTAGATAAGAAGTGAGGGCCGCCTGCACGACCATAAATTACAACATGTCGGTTTGGAGAAGGTTCTCCACTTCCAGAAAAGAAACGCCAATAATTTCATCGGAAGTAGGTTTATTATATTTACGTTGATCTAAACTCACATTTTACTAAATAATAATTTTACATATCTTTTATTTTATACTAACATTAAGTTGTTTTATTTCTTAGAAACACAATTTTCTTTTTTTATATTTTCTTCTGTTTTTCTTAATTTTTATATTAAAATACAATTATTTTATTTTATTTTTCACAAACTAATCATATTCTAAATTCCAATTTATTTCTAACACACACATTTTTTTTCGACAATGACATCTGTTAGTGACAACAATGTTTCTAAAAACTTTACCGGTAGGCTTTTATATTAGGTATGGTTGTCTGTACCATATTTTTCCACACCTCTTATCAATTTTAGACACAAAACGCCATCTGTTGGTGAAAAGAATAAAAGTAAATGTTCACCAATAATGCATTTGCCGTTTACATTACATGTGTTCGTGTGTATTTTTCGTAAAAATTGTTATATCTACAGAATAATTGGATCTAGAGACACCGTTATAATTTTCCCGACCCGGGAGCAACAACAGCTTTTAAATAAGATATCGTTCATCGAAATAGCGCTTATAGTTTTCACGTAATCTTTTGCTCAAAATTTGACCTTACGAAATTATATATGACGAATATAAGTACATATTATTTATTTTGTTTATATTATATCCTATATATTTACACTACATTGGTACCAAGAGAGATTAGTTTTCAATTAATAAAAGTTACTACCTGTGCAGGATTTTAACCCTCACTCTCTCGGTTAATAAGCCAGTTGCTTAATCATTAAGGCACCGGGGCCCCGAAATATTTATAACTTATACTGAAATTGCATATTTATAGGTGAACTCATATATTATATGTTTCTTTGGCCATCAAAAATAAATAACTCTTAAGGAATATAAAAAATATAAAATAGCATTACTGTAATTCTGTTAGTAATAAAGAAATTACCATATGTATATATTTTTTTTGCTCTCCTCTCCTATTCGTGTTAAATCATTTCATTATCTTTAAGAACCCAAAAGGAAAACAAAAGATGAAGAATGCAAAAATCTTATTTAATTTTATTTTTCATTTATTTTATTTTCTAAAACAAAAATATAAAAAGAAAAAAATTTATTTAATACTTAGTATACTTAGAAAGAATATTAATTTTTTATTTTTTTTTTTTAATTTTTGTCATGGCATATGCAAAAAATTAAAGTGGAACTGTAAAATTCGTAGTAAAATTTTGGAATTAAATTAAAAAGTAAAAAGAAAGAAGGAACTAAAAATAAAGGTAATCTATTTTTGGGTATCAATAATTTAACTATTAATGATATTAAGATTATTGATGATGATATAAGATATAAGATGATATTAATTTTTGATGCTAAAATTATACATTAAAAAAATGTGGTAGTTAACAGTTTGATCAATTTTTAGAATATTTTTCGAAACGATGAAATAGCATTGTTGGTTTTTTGTCTTTATCTTTTTTAAAAATTTTATTAAAAAAGAAAAAATTATAGCTATATTAAAAATTTCTTTTACGAAAATTTTCAATATTGTATTTCTAGTAATTTTAGTTGCATTATAAATATAGATTTATTTATTTTTTTCGTAAAGTCCAAAAGAAATCTAATATTTTAGTTTTGATTTTTATTTTTGATTATTCAGTGGTATAAACTTAAAATTTTAGTAACTTTTAGCACAAGCACAGGCACAAGCAACATTTTAAAGAAATAGCATTGTCAACCTTTATAAAACAAATTACAGTTATTTAAAATATTTCAATCTTTGTTTTAAAACCCTTTTATTGTGTAATAGTCAAACTTAAACAACCTCAAACTCCCACAAATCAAAAGTTCTACATATGTTTACTACGAATTATATGAAGCATATTGTGACCGAGAATAATAAATTATAGTAACGATGAATTGTGGGAAATAACTATATATAGCTGTACTAATCTAACTAAACAAATTAAAAAAAAAAAATGGGCAAGAATAGAGGGGTCTCCAGAAAATATAATGTCCAAGCAACACCTGACTCAGAAGAACGCTTCTGGAACTAAAGACTAAAAATATTATAGTTGTGACTATGCAAAAATAACGACATTGAGTATAGTAAGATGGAAATGTTTAGTAGTAGCTCTATGTCCCCTAAAGGATTAAGAAACCAAAAATCAAACATCAATTTGGAACTGGGAGACTTTTTTTTATTTAGATTGAAATTGTTTTTAAACTGGAGACTGGTTTTAAATTGAGATTTGTTTTGAAAAAAATGTCCTATATAAATTCCGATATTTTCTTTTAATATTCAAAATATTAAAATTCGACATCTTTAAAAACATAGTAATCAAAAATAAATTAAATTTTCTTTATGTTTTATTTTTTAATAACTATGTTTATTTTATTTTTTCTTTATTTTATCTTTTCAATAGTCATCATATTATCAAATACAAAATATTAAAAATAAATAGATAATTCAATCGTATAAAGAAAAATTTCCTTTTAAATTCAATTTACATATTAATATTCAAGACCAAAAAAAAAAAAAAACTGAAAAATTAATATCGAAAAAAGATATCAAGAAGAAAAAATTTTTTTTTTGATTATATGTATATGTAGAAGAGGAGCTTCCCTTTAATCCATTCGCTTTTAAAGTCCATACTCCTCATATACGACTATTATACTTTTTTGATTGCTTCAATGAATTTGTTAAGAGAATTTTCAAAGATAAATTCTGAATCATTTAATAAAAACTTTAATAAAAAGACAAATTGAAGTATTTTTAAAAAGCAAAAAGTCTGTTAACTTTAAATTATTTTTAATATTGAATTCAATTTTATCATATAATATTATTATGTACAGGTAATAATATTTTTACCTTGAAATTTATTTTTAAATAATATTTACCTGAATAAAGTATTAATAATAGTTAATAAAGAATGGTTTTTCAGTATTGAATTTGCGCAATAATTATTTTTATATATAAATTTGTTTCCTAAAAATATTTTAACATTTTAGTAATTTTTCTTAGAAATTCTTTTAATAGATGGTTTCCTTGATGTTAGTCTAGAACTGAAATATTTTTAAATTTAATAATTTTTTAAATCATTTAATTCGAAAAAATTTCGCCTACTGACTAAAGTCGCTCCCCTCTTTACCCAAAGTAACCGGGATGAAACTGTTAACGCACGTATAGATACGGATTATGTGTATGTTATTTAAGAACTTTTACAATAGGACATTTCGCAACTTGGACACTGAATGTATATCACATTGTGCTTTAGGAGGGATTTTAGAGTTGGGTTCAAAATATGTGACATTCTGAATTTTTTCTACATATTACAACTATATTTTTTATTTCAACGTCTATTCACAAAAATAAAAAAATTAAACATTATTTCTAAGTTTATACAGTATAACAAAATATATATAATTAAATTACTAAACATTTTATGAAATTAAAATGCTGTCTTATTAGAAATAAAATGGATTTAATATTTTAATCAATCAAATTATTGCCAGTCTTGCGCATAATTTACATGCAATATTTTGTCCTAGTAGATTTTGGAAAAAAGATTTTGTTTTAAAAAATTTTCAAAAGCAAAATTTTGTATGCAAGATTTTGTCGCATTAGATTTTGACGTAAAAGATAATGTAGCAAACCCATCATATATTATTTTGTCGCATTAGATTTTGACGTAAAAGATAATGTAGCAAACCCATCATATATTATTCAATATTTATTTTTAAATTTTATAATAAAAATTCTTCTCATTTTACATTATTTGGTAAATCATTAAAGCCCCCTTAAGATCCTTCATTTTACATTACCTTACCATATATCTTTTAGAGGGATTATTCTCTAGATAAATATAATCGGAGGTTTTTTATATTTAATACTTATTGTAAATTCTTTTTTTTAAATATTTCGTTAAATGGTAGATACATAATATACTATAGTGTACATAATATAATAATAAATAAATTTTGTATAGAACCTATCTGACGTATGTTAACATAAACCAACTAAATGTTTGAGCTCTTTTATATCAGTGTTATCAAATTAACAGACTTTACGCTAATCTAATGAATGCCCGTTTAGTCTGTATGATTAATTTCACATTGTAATTTAACTGGCTTATGCCTTTACAATACTTAACCAATAAGAAATTATTTTTTTTCTCTAATTTTTACTTTTTAACCATCATTTAACCATCACTAACAGTAACTAAGTAGTTTAACCTTTTTTACTAATAAACTGATCCAAGCAAATGATGACTAAATGATTTAGTGATAATTCTCAAACTGATGTTTGTGCTAAGCAATAATATGCTTAATACTTATATATATAAAATTAAAAGAAGCTCGTTTTATTTCAATATATATATATATATATATATACAAATAAATAAAACACTTAAGTTTTTGGTTTAAGTTGAGTCATTTTAATTATATTTCGCCAAGTGTTAATCAAAGTGTAAATACATATACATATATGTATTACATATCAATAATTATCCTGTTTCCTTCATACAATTATAAGATAGTTATATAAATTATCATATATTTTAACTTTATTTTTATTTTTCAAATTGATTGAAATTCAATTTTAAAAATATGAGATGAATTATTTTAAATTTTTTTTTTTTTAGTTTATTATTTGGCACATAAATGTGACAAATGACATATAGATTCACCTTTCCAGGTTTGGCTGTAAATGTCATAAGGAGGAATTATTTTTACGACTTGTGTAAGATTCGAACCACACTCTTTCGATGTTTACAGAGTATTTTATAAGCTCTTACACACTAGACCACCGAAACCTTAATTTAAAGTTATTTTTAAGCTGAAACAAAAAATGTTATCATTTTTTAGATGGTTTTTCTTAAAATTATTAAATTAATTTGATTTTTCGCTCTAGAATTTAAGTTAAATGTTTTTTTT
This sequence comes from Poecilobothrus nobilitatus, assembly GCA_947095535.1. Taxonomy (NCBI): domain Eukaryota; kingdom Metazoa; phylum Arthropoda; class Insecta; order Diptera; family Dolichopodidae; genus Poecilobothrus; species Poecilobothrus nobilitatus. The sequence continues at coordinate 317,804,352 of OX352772.1, read as the reverse complement.
TGCCATTTAAATTCAAATTTTTGGGTTAAATTCATTTTGTTTTTTTTTTGCACAATTTTTATACAATAACAAAAACTGCATATATCTACTCATATTATGTTCGGAGAGAAAATAAAATATAAAACTTTTTAATTTGAAAAAAATATGAAATTATTTTAATATCACACAATATTAAATTTTTGTCTTTTTTGTATTTATTTATTTTGTATATACATATGTATGTATATATGATTTTAAAAAACTTGGTTACGATAATTTCCATGTTTTTCTTTGTTACTCTTAAAATCGTAAAATAATCATCATCATTTATTATTTTCCTCTTCCTTTTTTTCTTGCACTTCTCTTATATTGTATTGTATTGTTTATCTATATATTTATATATGTATATATAATATTGCATATAGTTACATATTATAAATAATTGAATTGTTTTTATCTTTTTATTTTCTCTTTCTCTTTTAGTTTTTATTTTTGTTTTTAGGGAAGTCTGCCAAAACTAGTTCGAAATATAACTTTTACGAGTATATATTTCATGTTGTCGTAGTCCTTAAAATTCCTTTTTTCTTTTTTTTCTTTTTTTCTTGGATTTTTTTTATTTTTTTATTTTTTGTTTGTTAATTTTATTCTAATATAATATTATTTCTTATATAGTGTATGTTTTATATTCTTGTATTTTACACATACATGTATGTACATACATAATGCATGCATATGTATGAATTTCTTTAGATAACTATATAAGTTTTTTCATATTAACAAAATTTATTATTTTTATATATAAATGTACATATTATCTTATATGTATATGTATAAGTATATGTATATATAAATGCATATCAATGAATTTTAACTGTATATTGTCTTACTTAAAAACGTATATATATATGCTTTTATATAAAACTTTTATATATAGATATAATAGTATATTTATTTATATCCTTAACAATATATTTTTTATATACTTGTAACAAACTTATGAAACAATTTCAATTTCTCTTATAAGCACACATATGTATGTTTATATAAAGTGATATAGAAAATTTTTTTAATGAAGAGAAAGAAAAACAAAAAAATATAATGAAAATAGAACCAGAACCTTTTTTGAATTTTTTTTTATTTTGTTTTTTTTAGAATTTTGTTATTTTAAGAATAGGTATCCTTTTTTTTAATATAATGCATTTTCTTGATATTGATAATAATAAAAATGATGTTGATGATTATAAAAATATGTATATAATTTTATACACTTTAAATAATAGATATTATATATTTATCAGAATACACAAATACACAGATATATTCTTCGAAATTATATTTTTTTATTTGGAAAAGCAAAAAAAAAAAACAAAAATAGAGACGGGAAATTTTTTTTTTTATTTTATAGGTAGGAATACCGTTAGTAGTAGTACTGTTTGATATCAAAGAAAAAAGAGACGAATAGAGAAAAATAAAGAGATATAAAAAAAAAAACCCAAAAATGTGTGCTTAAAAAAACATTTTTTTACAAACATATAAGAAAAATTTTTATATATACAGGCATTGCAGTTTTTATTTTTATTTATTTTTATTTTTATATGTGTGGTATAAATAAAGGAAAAATATTATTTTATATTCATACATAAATACATTTTTTATTTATAAAGTATATTATTCAGGATATTTTATGTGTATTAGTAGTTGTTAAAGAGGTTAGTGAACTTGAATTGTTAATAATAAAATACACAAAAAAAAAAAGGAAAAAAAGAAAAGAAAAAATAGTCAAAATATAAGTAATATAAAATAAAATTTTTTTATTGATTTTTCTATTTTTTTGGAGTTTTTACTTTATTTAAAAAAAAAATTTTTTTTTTACATATTTTTGTTAAGTCAGAGAAAATTGCATAAATATGTTGTTATATACGAAATTTGTTTTCCTTTAATTTTTTCTTTTGATATAACATACATATGTATTTGGACTATAGATAAAAGGTTATTTGCATTACGTATTTTGTATATACATATAGGTATATATTCGTAATAATATATCAAATTATATTAAACAATTTATTACCTGATACCATAATGTTACCATATTATTTACAATAAAATTTCTTAGAGTAAAACTTTAAAAAGAAATACAAATATGGAATTGTTTTTAAATATCTATGTATCTATTAATATGTTTCTTTTAAAAGAGAAAAACATGTTTTATTCATGTTTCAGTCTTTTCTCTCTATATTAAATAAAAAAAAAACTAGTAGAAAAACGTTAGTTGCTAAGATTTTCTTAACAGTTAAACCGATTGATTTGCTTCTTTTTTTTTGTCCAAAGACACCAAGAATTTCCCTTTGGTAGTACCAGATTCTTACTAACTAAACCCACCTCCCCCCCTTTAGTCAATATAATGGCAAGAAACGCTTACCTATTAACGAAGTATATTAGGGCTGGGGTGTAGGGATAGAAAAGTAAAGGAAATGGATGCGGAAACATTGAATTTTTTTTTGGTTGTTAAACTGTTCAAATATTCTGTTGATAAATCAATCTGTAACACTGGTAGATAAATGTTAGAAACAAAAAGGAAAGTATATTACCGAACGTATAACCGTCCAGTTACAACCAACATTTTTTACGTCAATTTGGACAGATTTACCTCGTGTACAAAAATTTCTGCCACAATGAAAACGTGTTGGAAGCGTAAAAATGACAATTACTTAAATTATTTAAATCTTTTTTTTGCTTCGTCAATTAATTCTCTTTGAAAAAAAAAAATAATATCGATCACAATTTCAAATGTATGGTAATAATAATAAATTTGAAATAAACACAACATTTTTGACATTTCAAAGAGCATTAACTACATAAAAGTTAAAAGTTGATCAACTGTTTTTCTTAACTGCATGAGTATGCGTCATAACTACGTTGATTGTAGCAGATTCCATACAACTCAATACATTTTAACTTTGTTTTGACGGTTTGCGTCATGGCTGCTGCGCAAAATTGCTTTTCATTGTAGCACAGGCATAATGTGTGGGGAATGGAAATATATTATAGGAGTTGAAACTTTTTATTAGAATGGAATTTAATTAATTCGCATTCAATTACTACTAGACGCAATCCTATTCTTAACCCTTAATTTTTATTTATGTCTTGATATTTTGTTATACATAGTACCTATAAGGTATAATGAAGATTGATTTTTTATAGGTATTTGAATATTTACTTGTTTACATTGTGATATTTGGATATCTATGAGTTATAAGGTATATAAGTTCAAATATTCTTCGTGTTACATTTCATATTTGTTTTGTTATATGTTTATATTTTTCTATTATTAATACCTACATATATAAAGTATTTTTTTATTGTTTAATTGATAACTTGAATGAAACTATGAATGGTAGTTGAATCTGATCGAAAACCAGAAATAAGTCAAACAAATTATTGAAATTCCTTAGATGGTATAGGACGTTCACAAATTCTCTCCACCGGTAGGCGATAACTAGACATTTGATTTGTGACTAAGTTTTTTTTAGTGCTACGTCGCGTGCGCTGAGGATTTCATTTGAAATTTCATGTATTTGCTAGATTTTAATTTGGGTTTCCTGGGAGTGTGTAAAATCTATTTCCATTTTCTTTGGAGATTGAACTCGACGTTAACCATTTTTTGTTTTATTGCTCGGCATACAGCTCGTAATTTGGAATTGTTTTCGTTATTTGTAAACTTTTAAATTAAACGATTTTAAGTTTCAGATTAAAATCAAGGATAAAGATTAAGGATATTAGTTAATGTTATGTGCATAAATATCCATAGATGTTATGATTTTATATTAAATTAAATTTACACATCTTGAATGTTTTTTTAACCTAATAAGGCTATTAGTGGCCTTATTTACTATTTAGGATAACACAGGGTTTTTTTTTAATTAACGTTCTTTTTTTAAAATGTTATAAAAGATAAATTATTTATATATTGATTTTTATTCGATATTTGTTAGCTAAAAAATTGCAGGCCAAAAATTAAATTATCTTAATTCTAATTTAATTTTTTTTTTATTTATATTAGAGAGGGAAATGAGTTCATTCTGTATGTGGAAATAATCTATTACACATATACTTACACTGTTATATTCACAAAAAATTAAAATAAGGATAAAAAAAAATCAATGTAAGTCTATTTTTTTTTTATATTACTATTATAGTACTGTGTTTTGCTATGTATATATATGTATGTATATAAATAATATTTTATATAGTTAAGTATATAATATATATAGACAATTTATATATTTTCTTATATTCAAGATAAAATTAAATTATAAGAACATTTTCATATTAGTTATAAAGAACTATTAAGAATATATAATATTATATACATAATACATTTATATAAAATTTATCATATATAACAATAAAAAACTTTACTTTTATATTTTAATTTTTATCAGATTTTATTTAAATTATTAGGTACAACAGAGAGAAATTTTTCTCCATTTATATTATATGTAATAAACTTTCTGTTTGTTATATTATTTAAATATATATGTTTTTAGTAAACAGAACAGAAAACACAGGTGAAAAAATAAATTTATACAATATTTTAATACGACTTTAACAGAGCTTGTGGTATCGGATTTATATTTGCAATCTTTATTTAAAAAAAAATTATAAACACTTTAATAAACACTGCAGAATATAAAGCCAAAGGGAAATTGAGAAATTTTCTTCAAATATAAGCAAGCTGTATATATTTATATAATTAAGTAAAAATGAGTTAACTTATTATGTAAACATGATGTTCCGGTTTTAGGTACCAGAATTAGAATATTAAATTTTTTATCCCTAATAGCTCTAAAAGAGGGTGAAGACAACCACATTTTTTTTAAGTAACTTATGTAAAAGTAATTTTACGTTTTTAAAGAAATTACTCAGTACCAAATTTCATATTTCTAAATTTAAGTCTTTATCAGATCAGATACGCGGGTTTAAAAATTTTGCGAAATATTGTTTTCAATAACGGTACGAAATACGGAAAAAATTATAACTTTTATATTGATTTATAAAGTAGTTTGATTCATAAGAAACGCGAAAATAACTAAAAATTGCTGAAGTCAAGGTATATTGAATTCATAGAACTGATTTATTTCAAAGGTGTAAAAAAGAGAAGCTCAAACAAAAACATGTCAGTTTATTTAACTTAATTTTCGGAGTTTTGAAAATGTGTTAATGACCGCGTATCGCAACGCAACTATATGTCGTAAATATCTTAACAAAATTATATAAAAAACAAGAAAGAGTATGTAGTTCACTGGTTCAACTCCAGGATACTCGAACGAACATAAGTTATGCTGTTACGATAAAATATACTTATCGTCTTTTAGCAAAATTTCAGATATCTGATTTAATTAAGCACCAAAATATATTTAGTTATGTAAATTTTAAAGTTGTATGGCAACTACTTGAACCTGCTGCTTTAGACCAGCAAAGAAAGCAAATTGCAGAAGTTGTTGCCATGTAACTCTACTCTTCTTTACAAAATTTCAGATGTCTATCTAGAATAGACATTGAGTTATTTTCATATAAAGAAAAAAGTTGTTTGGCAGCTACACTTGAAATCCGCTGGTTAAGGTGAAATGGTAAACATTTTAAAATCCCAGCTTCATTATTATTTAACTCATCGTTCGAACGAACAAACATGCATGGCTTAATCAATTTTGAATTCGATTCTGAGCAAGAAAATATATATTTTAACTTTTCCTTCTACATCTTTCCCCTTTAAGGTATCGAAAACGTAATGGCAAAGTTATTATACTCTGACTACTACATTAGTACTAACATAATTAATCGAAACTCCATCATTTTTGATTGACGCTTGTGTAAAATCAAAAATATATAATTAATATTAATACATATATATAATTTTAATAAAAGTTAAAGTTGAATTGACAGCCAAAATATTTATTTAGTTTATTTTCATTTCCATTGTTATTTATTTACTTTGTTTCAATTTTAAAATTAGAAATTTCTTCGAAAGCTTATAACTTTTTTCGACATTACGTATCATGTTTCTTATGATATAACACAGCGTCATTTTCACGTTTTGCGTTTCGCGTTTCATATGAATCAAATTTTAACAGTTTCAATTGTTTCAAGTTATGTACAGGATTTTGTACAGGATGAGTACAGTTTGAGTACAGGATTGTTACTAAATTTTGGGCAGTTGTAATCTTACAAAGGATGGGGATACATAAAAATGTTGCTTTACATATCTGTTACTTTTGCTTTGGCTTTATCTCAACCTGCATTGTATACCGATTACAGACAATGTATATAGTTTTGTAGACAGACAAACAGAACAGACAGATCGGCGAAAAATTGTAACTAATTAACATATTTTTCAAAAATTTTTAAAAAATTGTACTAAAGACCATTTTTAAAAATTTTGTGGTTCAAAAGTTCTCGAGGAAAAAAAGGTAGAAAAAAAAAAATCCAAGATAGAAAACATAAAAGTAAAGTATATTGTAGGGTAGAAGATATAAATGATAAATTAAAATTAATCGAAATTTAATTATAAAGACGTGTTTGATAAAGTAAATAAAAAAAAATTTCTTACGCGGTATACGATATGAGAAAAGTTAAAATAATTAATAAAATTATTTGTATTTTTTTTTTTTTTTCAACTAACTTTAACACGCTTTAAATATTTTTAGATATTTGGAAAACTCACAGGTATAGAAGTAATTTGATTATAAAAAATTTATTAGAACTATTTAGGTGTATGAGTATTAAAGTATTAAATGAAATATTGAAATTAAATGAAATATTGATATAATAGAGATATATATTAAATAAAATATGTATTTATTATAATACATAGAGTAAAAAGAAAAAAACAGCAAAAATATATAAAATATGATTTATGGGTTGTAAATCTGCTTAATAATAAAAATCAACATATTGTTGAAACTTATTGCTATTATTTATAAAATAAACTGCATTTACTATAGAATTAAAATTATTTTATCAACAAGATCATGTTCCACTTCATTTCATTTAAAGAACAAATATAAATTTTAACGTTGAAGAGTCCTGCAAAAAGGAGCTTTTCTTTTTTTTATTTTCTATTCTTTATAAGTAAAACAGTAATGATTTTCAAAAAAAAAAAAAAAAAACTTAATTATATTAATTAAAATATAAAAATGTTTTAGTCCAATAATGACAAGAAGTCTTATAAATAACTTTTCTTATCATTTGAAAGCTGTTACAGAACACAAAATTGAAAATTACTCAACATTAAATTGTGTACCTCAATATTTAAAATAAAATTTTTATTTATTTGTTTTTCAATAATGAAAAACTTAAGTAAGTTAAAATTTTTAAAATAAACCTAAAATTAATTTTGCAAATATAAAAATAATAAGGATTTATTTAAAAGCAATATAAGGATTCAAGTTATCCTTTAATAATAAAATTAATTTTGTAAATGGCACAACATATACTTAATTCTCATAGGTATAAACCGTTTATTTTAGGTCGCATAAAAAATTTATTAAAAAAAAAATAAAATTTAAATAATTTTTAACTTCAAAATTTATGTAAATCTTTTACAGAGTGAGTTAAAATTCAAAAATAATAAACCTTTGTATTTTAAATTTTTTTCTACAATTACACTTGGAAAATTAAAAGTCAAGTCAAACATTTATTTCTAAAACACAAAAAACAAGGTAGAATGTAAACCAACGGTTTTTAAAAGCGCACATTTCTAAAACTCAATACAAACTGTTTAGAAGTGTGACTTACACAAAAATTTGAAAATTTCATGTAATAAGAAAAAATGTGAAAATAGGACATTTTTGAAATTTTGAGGGGCTATAAGTCCGGAATCCTATATAACTAAGAAAGCCGTTAACACAGGTAAAAATATATTATTAAACCTTCAATTTTCATGTCTTGTCGAAGAAAAATTTGTACAGGTGCCTAAGTTACAGGTGTCTAAAAATAGCAAATTTTCAATTTTTGAGGCGTAATAACTCTTAAAGAAGGGGTGTTACCAAAAAATTTTCTGAGGAAACTTATACTAATTTTAAAAGTTCTTTCTTGTCTCAAAATTTCAGGTTCCTATCTAAAGGGGTGCCGGAGTTATGAAAAAAGAAATTTCATGCAAAATGTGATTTTCACATAACGGTAAATTTAAATAGTAAATTACAAAATATTACATAATTTTGATATTGTTTTATATAGATAATAAAATTTTCGGTCTTCTCGCGGTTTTAGATTGCAAAACTATTACGCATAGCCTGAGATATATACATCTGAAAATGGAGCTTTTTCGCAATTTTGAAGAGCTGCAACTTTGGAACCCTTTACAATTAAAATAAACCTTTAACACACGTAAAAATATATTATTGTAGCTTTAATTTTTATATTGTAGCTTTAATTTTAATATTTTATAATTTTTTAATTTTTATATTGTAGCTTTAATTTTTATATTTTTATATTATTGTAGCTTTAATTTTTATATTAGCTTTAATTTTTATTATTGCTATTTTTAGGTGTTTAAAAATAGCAAATTTTCAATTTTTAAGCCCTAATAGCTCATAAACAGGGGGTGGTCCAAAAAAATTTTCTGAGCAAACTTATACTAAAAGTATAAGTTATACTATAATTCTAACTATAAGTTATAAACTTATACTATAATTCTAAAAGTTCTTTCTTGCCTCAAAATTTCAAGCTTCTATCTATAAGCGTGCCGGAGTTATGAAAGTAGAAAAATCATGCAAAATTTGGTTTTCACATAACGGTAAATTTAAATTTGCATAACGGTAAACTACATTTAAAAAAATTGTATAATTTTGATATTAATTTAATAAGTTTAAAAAAATACCTGTCGAATGACGTTTTCAGATTGAAAAAATCTTAAGCAGAACATAAGATATTATATGCATTTAAAAATAGGGCTTTTTCAAAGTTTGAGGGGCTGAAGCTCCGTAATGGGGGGGGCTACATGAAAAAGTTGTTCCACAAAATTATTTTTTTTATGAGACCTGCCTATGGTTAAAATTTTTTTTCTCTATCTTTAACGGTGTAGAAGTTTTGTAAACAGACGGACGGACGGACGGACGGACGGACGGACAGAGTGAAACTAATAAGCACATTTTTTCAAAATTTTTTTGGAAATGTGCTAAAAATCAGAAGATTTTCTTTCCTAATTAGGGTGACGTTATAAACGAAAAAGTATTTGACGATCAGCTTGTAAGTTTTACAACATTTTAACAGAAATATATGCAAAATATTAGCAGAAATATTGGTGTCAGTTAGTAATCTAATAAATAAGGAAGAAATTCTGTTTGTTTGTTTGTTTGTTTGTTTGTTTGTTTGTTTGTGCCCTTTTCACGTAAAAACCACCATTCCGATTGCAACCAAATTTTGCAGGAACGTTCTTACGGCCCCGGAAAGTGTTATAGGCTATATCGCGTTTCGGTTCATTAACCCATTGCGGCCCGAGAGCCATTTAAAGCCGTTTCGTTTTTTCGTTGTCCTGCCTAAACGGTTTGATCGATTGAGTTGAAAATTTGTACAAATGTTCTTCCCAGCATTGGACGGGTGCCTAAGAAATTTGGATTCAATATGTTACCCGGATTCGACCCGGCGGGCTTCCAAAAAATTTTTTGTTTCCGATTTATGTCCAATTTTGTATGGTGGTTTTATGGTCTGAAAAAAAGCCTGTGACAAATTTTTATGAAGATTCGGTAACCCGTTTGGGCACGAGAGCCGAACAAAGTTCACTAAATTTTTCTGTTGTCCTGCTAAAACGGCTTGACCAATTGAGTTTTTACAATAGAAATTTGACCAATTGAAATTTTACAATAGTGTAGCCCTTTACCACAGGAGCTCACTGAGTTGATTTGGTTTCGATCCATTAACCCGTTTCGGCACCAGGGGTCAGTGAAGTTTTGTAATTTACTTAGATGTCGCACTTAAACTGTTTGGCCAATTGAGTTAAAAATTTATCAAAGTGTAGCTCTTTACCGCAGGAGCTCACTGAGTTGATTTGGTTACGATCCATTAACCCGTTTCGGCACCAGGACTCAATTAAGTTTTTCAATTTCTTTGTTGTCGCGCTTAAACGGTTTTGCCAATTGATTTGAAAATTTACAAAAGTGTAGCTCTTTACCACAGGAGCTCACTGAGGAGATTTGGTTACGATCCATTAACCCGTTTCGGCACCAGGGCTCAATAAAAATTTTTAATTTCTTTGTTGTCGCACTTAAACGGTTTTACCAATTGAGTTGAAAATTTACAAAAGTGTAGGTCTTTATAACAAAAGCTTTCTGAGTTGATTTGGTTACGATACATTAACCCATCAGGCTTCAGGCCATGAAGTGTATCATTTTTTGTTGTTGTGCTTAAACGATTTGACCAATTGAAAATTTGCACAAGTATTGCACTTTGGCACACAAACTCATTCAATAAATTTTGTTGTGATACATTAACACATTTCGACACGATAGACTGTCAAAAAAAAATTTTGTTTCTAATTTCGGTCTAATTTGGGAGGATGAATTTATGGTTCTAAATAAAGCCTGTGACAAAATGTTTGTTAACGTTTATTAATCCATTTCCGCACGAGCACTTATTAATAATATTTTGCCTAATTTTGTGTATTGTTATTATTATTAAAAAGATATTTCCAACACTCTTTACTTTTATCTATACTGTTTCTAATATTCCATAAAAACCTTTCAGTGCAAATTTCTAATACAGAACAGTAATTAAAGTAACCTTATTAAGTATCTTAAGAATACTGTTTTTAAGTCTTAACAACATAACATTTTCATGTTAAAAAACAGAAACAATCTCCTACATTAGACAATCATCATGTCATCATTCAGAAATGCAATACTTAAATGTGGTCTTTACATGTGGTCTACCTATATAAGATGCATGTGTATAACATGTTTCCCATAAAATATCATTGAAATATGTACATATAGTATGTATAATATCCGTATATTTAAAAATACTACAAACTTAATCAATTAAATTACAAAACATATTCACATTTCTGTACATCATTTTATCAAAAATGAGTACATACATATTTAAAGAACAGAAAACCTTACATTCTTATCCATATACAATTTTTACACATATTTTTAGCCAATCAATTTGGAAACATAATTAGAAAAACTAAACGAAAAAAAAATGCTGGTTGATTTATAAAGGTAAAAAACAATCATGTATTTTTTATATTGAAAATATGTTAAACAGAACCTGAAATGTACGCATTTAAAAAGAAGTTTTTTCAAAATTTGAAGAGCTATCGGTGCTGTGGGATCTCCAACGGTGAGGGTATATAAAAACGTTGTTCTACAACATTACTCTTTTAAGAGACCTATGCATAGTTAATATTTTATTGCTCTTTATTAAACAGTATATGAGTTTTAACAGACGAAGGGACAGAGAGAACTGAAATAACAAATTTTTCAAAATGTGCTTAAATAATTCATATTCATTCACCAATAATTGATAATTCACCAAAACATGAAGTGACATTACTTACAAAAAAAAAATTGATTACATTATGGTCTTTTATAATTTAAATACGATTTTATGTTTCGGTATTAACGCATATTAACGAATATATAAGTTTGGAAAACAGACGGAGGGACAGAGCGAACCTAATAACAAATTTTTCAAAATGTGCTTAAAAGGATAATTCACAAAAACATGAAGTGACATTACTTACGAAAATAAATGTACTACATTATGGTCATAATTGAAATTCACTTCACCGTCATTGTGTACTCAATAGATTATTGATTCCTTTAAAAAATTTTTGTAGAAGAATTGTCTCTAATTCTTGGCTCTGTTTATTCAATTTAACTAAATCTAATAAAAAATAGAATATAAACTACCATAAATGCATAAATACAAATATAAATGCATATAAACTACCATAAATCTGTAAATGCATAGTAATAAGTTAACTATATTAATTAAATTATATTAACGCAGAAACAAAAGTTAATAATTTTTATTTCATAAAGCCAATAAAGTACTCCGGGCAACGCCGGGTACTCTGCTAGTTGAAAATAAGTTGGAAAAAAAGCCTAAATTTGGGAAAGGTCCGCATTTTATCATCTGAAAGGCATAATTTATAATTTGTTTATAAAAGTTTTAAAGCGTTTAAATAATGATTACTTAATTGTTCTCAGAACTGTTACAGGTTTAAATGTTGTTATTAAATATCTTTTTAATTTTTATTTAAAATTATTACTAATACCATATCTTATTAACTTATAAAATGCAGTTTAATATATACGAAATTTACTATACATATATTTAACATAACAAAAAAAAAGGAAAAAGTTATATTGAAAGTGTGGTGAATTTCAAGGAAAAATCAAATCAATAATGCCTTCTTTTATTTTTTTTTCACAGTTGATTAGATATAGCGATTATATAAATTTATCTAAGATGTTGTATTGAATTTTAATTAAGAATTAACATTTTTTTTTTTTTGACTCGTGTTTGTTACAGATGGGACCTAAGAATTAAAAAAAAAAACAAAAAAAAAAACAAGGAAAATATCAGAGTTAAAAGAAAATTAAAGGAAAATTTCTTAGTTAATTACTTTTATATTATAATGATAATAGTAGTGTTGTTCTAATTTTGTCGTTTTGCAGTAGCAGATAAAAAAAAAACTTAATTTCCAGGAAGAACGAAAAAAAAAGAAACAACATTTATTTTTATGTTAAAATAATAGTTTAAGAGTAAAATGAATATCCATTATAAATATACAGATATATATATAAAAAATTGTTTTAATTATTTTGTCCTTTGGATTATTCTAATCTTTAGAAAACTTTTTTAAAGAATGATTAAATAAGAAACAAAAATTTTTCGTTGTTAATTCTAAAAGTATATTTGTAAAGTTTTATTCAGTTTAGTAAAAAACAAAACAAAAACTTTGACTAGATTTAATTAAGTTTAGTTATAAATAAGAAGAAAGAAAAAAATAAACAAAGTTTTAATTTTTTTTTCTAAGATATTTTGAATTGTATAATTGTGTTATAATATACTCATATAAGGTTAATATAAAGTAATTTAAAATTATCAAGGTTTTGTTCTTTTTTTTTATTAAATACCTGTATATATACTTTAAGAAGGTCATCTTTCATTTTAGCTCTTGCAATTACTACTCTTTATTATATGATTAAAGTGGCTGGCACATTTAGACCGTATTTGGTCTATTGTGATACAACATAGAAATTGTTCAATCCCACTCCTCGTTAAAATTAATTTGAGCTTTTTGCAAAGGTTTTTGAGGTTCTTGAAGAGATATTGTCTCAAATGGGTATTCCTTTTAGCCGACAAGCCTGAACATGTGCAAAGGTTTAAATGTAAATTTTCTTACTCTGAGTCTATAGTTGATTGTATCAACAATAAGATACCAGTGCGAACATAAATCATGTTGTATTATAATAAAATTTAATCATCTTGTACAAAATTTCAGATATCTGACTTAATTCAGTACGAAGATATATTTATCTAAATTTTGGAGTTGTATGACAGCTACTAGAACTTGTTGCGCAACACTAACCAAATTTTGCAAAAACGTTGTCATATGACTTAATCTCATTTTACTTTTAATTTTGAAAAAATTTTCACGTCGATCAAACTTGTCAGATTTGAATAGCGAAACTAAAAATTGTGAAATGGTGAAATGGTAAAAAATTTCATAATCTAAGCTCCGACATTTTTTGAGTTATCGTGCGAACGAACGTGTACATGGCTTAATTGAATTAAAATTTAAACCTGAGTAAGAACATAATACACTTTTCCATATTTTTCTTCTCTTTTAAGATGTCACAAACTTAATGACAAATTTATTATACCTTGAGAACCACATTCTTACTGGTACAAATATTTTAAGGTATGTACTTAAAAGAACATAATCAGCTTGTATATATGACTCTTGTTTTTTTCTGAATTTTTCAAAAATATTTGAATCTTAGAAGTTTGAATTTTATGTTGCGTACCATATTTAAAATTTTATTTATCCTTTCTGCTATACAACGAGCTTATGCAACATTCAAAAATTTACAAACAAAAACTTTTTATCTAAAAAAAGATGGATTGCATTATGATCACATTATCATTGTAGTAATACTATTATTTTATAAGTGTGAAGTTATACATATGTATGTAAAACTAAGTAAATCTATAAATAATATAAATAATTATGTATTAATTTTTATTATATATAATGGAAGCTTTTATTTATTTTAATTTTCATAGTTATTGTTTAAGAACATATCGTTTCTTTTATATAAATAAAATTAAATAAAATTCTACACCCCCTACTTAAAATTTCTGATTGTGGCACTGAGTATATATATATACTTCGTCTTGTATATGTATTATGTATATAAAATCTATAAAATATATCTTTCTATATTTAAAATTTTAATAAAAATAAAAATAAAACTTTATATGTATATATAGATTATTTTACATATACATAATATAATACAAGTTATTATCCATTTATATTTTTTTTGTTGGAATAATACTAAAGAAAAACTCTTTTATTTAAATATTAATAAAGAAATAAATGTTTATAATCTATACCTAGTAAATATTATATTTGTTGAAGTACAATTCAAAGAATAATTTAATTTATTATATTTATTTATTATTTCAAAAAATTGAAAATTAGTCGTTAGTATAAAAGTATAAAAGCATTTTATTATTATTTTATTAAGTACTAATAAAATTACCGATTATCGTTTTGAATATGAAATTCATCTTAATTTACTAAGTACACAAATATCGAAAATTAAATGTATTTTTAGTTGTAAAATGGTGGTTTATTTTCTTTTTTTTATTACTATACAACTTCACCAATATTATATTATTAAATCGATAATAGAAGATAAATAACAATAAAAATTTTTAATACTAGACCTGTGGTAATCATAAGCTTATATTCAATATTCAAAAAATTTATGTATTCAAAGAATATACAGCAAGTGTATGGCATAATAACTCTAACCGTTCTGAGTCAGCTTAGCAAAGGTAAAAATTAGCAAAAAATTGAAACGGAGCATTTATTCTGCACCATTTTCAATACAAGACTTTGAAAATTTTTACTGATTTTTCATAGAAAAAAAATTTATAAGTCTTCAACCGCTCGCTTCAAAGAGATGTCATTTTGTACAAAAAAAAAATACGAATTTTAATTTTGGTATATACTTATAATGATCTACATACAATTCAATTTTTATGCAAACATTCAATTTTTGGGATACTTTTTATAGTAAATTTGGATAGAGCGTTGTACGTTAATTAAGTTCTATTACTAATTATTTTTATTTTTATTTTTTTGCCCCCAGCCACATAAATGTTTCCTTTTCAGATGTGACTGTGTCACGACATTTGTGGAATTCGAACCTACATTCTCTCGATGTTAACAGCGTATTTTATACGCTCTTACCCACTAGGTCACCGAAGCCTTTGCTAATGATTTTTTCATTATATTTCACTGTTCTTGAGATATGAAGAATAGAAAAGATTGTTACACATTAGTTTTAAATTTCATCAAATTAGTATTAATTACATAATATAAGTATTAATTACATAAAGTAAGGTAAGTAATTTAATTAAAAATTTGCTAATTTTTCTGTTTTCAACCCATTGTTCATCATGTCGTTTGAAAAAAAAAACAGGAAAAAATATGCAATTAAAATCATGAATGATATTTTTGAAACCATAGAACCTGTCTTTACTTCCCCCATCTGTTTCAGAACGAATAAGTTTCTTATTTGCGGCACCCTATATGTGTTTATTATTTACGGCACGCTGTATTAATTTGTTTCAATATTTTTAATTAAATAATTTAAAAAAAGAAAAACATTTTAAATTAACTTAATCAAAATAATATAATATTAAGGATCATTTACAGCAGTAATTAAATTTTCTTATGTTGTAATTTTGGAATATCATATGAACTACATTTCTCTGTTAGGAAAATGTCCTAAATTTTTATATTTATTTATACCTTCAAATAAAATATAAATAAATAAATAAGGGGCCTCGGTGGCCTAGTGGGTAAGAGTGTATAAAATACGCTGTAGACGCTGACCCACGCCAGAAAATGTGGCTGTGTAATTTCCCTATTCATATTTATGTGGTAAAGAAATGTACTCAAAAAAAAAAAAAATAAATAAATAAAAGAACATTAATTAAATTTTCAATATTATTACATAAATCTTTTTAAAAATTTTAATTATGGATTTGGATTATGGATGGTTTCATTCATAAATTAATATTGTAGAACAACTTTTTTGTGTACAGCTTTACTCATTACGGACAGCCCTACACATACAGTCCTATTTTCAAATGTTTATATCTAAAGTTATAAGTTTTCTAAGTTTTAAAAATATATATAAAAATTATATTGCAAATACCGTTATATTTTTATTTCACTGTATTTCTTGAACATTTTTATAAGTCAGAAGTGTTAAATTTTAAGGAGAAAAATCATTGATCTTTGATAGCTATCATAAGTTACCTCCAAAAAAATGTTTGCACTTTCGCTTTAGCACTTATTCATAAAAAAATTTTCCCGTTAGTCACATAGTTATTAAGGTTCTATTAAGCTATAAGGGATCAAAAATCGATAATTCTTTATTTTTAGATATACCTGTAATTTGGGCACTTCCAACAGTACAAATTTATCAAAAGTAAGATATAAAAATTAAAGGTGCAATATTAAATATTTATGTATTTTACCAGAATTTTTTAATTATAGTAGAGTTTTCTTAAAACTGAAGAACATTTCACTTGATTTTTCATATTTTTATTCAGTGGAAATTTTGATTAAGGTAAGATCTTCAATGAAAATTATTTTTATTTTATTATGTGTACATTAAACTTATTATATACAACCATATTATATTGATTAAAAATTTATGAGAATTTAAAATAAAAACAAATTATTATTCCAAATCCTACCATCATATCATTTTTTTGTTTTTAAACATTTCATTTTACATAAAATATAGTTTTGATTTCATAGATATTTCGAAACCAACAAAAAAAAAAAAGAAAAAAAGAAAGAAAAATTGATTAAAAATGCATTCATCAATCTGTTTTTAGATATTAATTTTTTTTTTTTTTTCTTCGATAATGCATTTTGTTTCAATATATGAAAAACATAACTTCAAAATGCATGATTTACCTTAGAAAATATTTATATATAGCTATTTAAATATGTATGATTAGATGTATAATAATATATACATACTTATGTACATTATACGAATATATACATATGCAGAAATAAATTTATTAATATTTAAAATATGTACTGTATAATATGCAATTATGTCAAAAAAAAAAAACTGCATTCCCCTATAATGTTTGTGTATTTCTCTTATATTCTTTATTGTTTATTATTTTTTATTTTTGTTGCATTCTGTGTGTTAGACAAGGTAAAAATGAATATACATATATGTATAGTGAAGAATGAAAAATAAAAATAATAAAATAAATAAACAAACTGGTTTTTTTTTTTTTTTTTGTTTTCTTTCATCTCTATCTGAATGATGATTTCCTTTTCTATACTATTATTTATTATAATTTCCATAATATTATACATAATATGATAAAAACATTACATATTTTATGTTTATTTATACTTTATGTTTAAATGAATGTTTATATACAATATTTTCTGTATGTATGTAATGTGATATACATAAATGCCAAAACAAATTTCTAAAAAAAAATACCACAAATAAAAATAACAAAAATGTTCAAGTTCATGTGTTACAATCAAATTTTATTATAATGTTACATACATTACATACATACATTTTATAAAGATGTTATTATACTATGTTTACATATAAAACAATGGTTCAAATTAAAATTCGATTAAGGTTGAGTTGTTCCTTATATCATGATTATTATACTATTTATTGAGTTGGTTTTGGATATATGTATACATATATGTACGCATAAACTAACTTAATATTTTTCGAATTGAATATTATCTCGATTTACGTTGTTTAGATGTGATTATAGTTCATATTTTTTATTTCACTGATGGAAAATAATTGATAAAAAAGTCAAAAAAAACTATAAGTACATATTTCTTTTTCTCCAGCTTCAATTGCACAAGTTTAAACAGTACGAATCGAAATTTAAGTGTTAGTTAATAAATTTTTACTAAATAAAAATCTTTTTCTCTTCTCTAATACCTACTGTCTTAACTGTTATTCTGCTGGGCGCTCCTCTTTAATTTTTACTATTAGATAAGTTTTGATTAAAGTTTATTTTATTTTTGTATTAATGAAAATGATCTTGCTGCATTTGTTAAATTAAAAATGTACGGCAAGTAAATAAATTATTTTATTCGGAATGAAGGTGTAAAAAGTGATTTTAGATTAGTTCATTGTAACTAATTCATTGCAAGCCACTTCACTACAAAAAAATTACTGTCAATCAATTTTCACCGCAAGCAAATCGTCGAATTTAATTCATCATAAAATAACACAATTTGCTCTGGCTGGTTAAGTTAAAATAATCGATATGGGAAAATAATTAAACTTATCTTTGAATATTTGTACATATATGTAATGTTAAATAACAGGAAAAAAAATGTGAATTGTGAATAGATAGCTTACCATATATGTTAAGCTAAAGCATATGGATGATTATAAAATAAAAGGCCAAATAGGCAGTGTATTTAACATACTAGCAATAACAAGGCAGAATGTAAACTAACGGTTTTTAAAAGCGCACATTTACAAAAGATAATAGAATTGTGACTTGCACGAAAATTTGAAAATTTCATATAAGAAAAAATGTGAAAATAGTACTTTTTTACAATTTTGAGGGGCTGTAAATCCGGAACCCTATATAACTAAGAAAAATCGTTAAATTCACGTAAAAATATATTACTGGAGCTTTAATTTTTATATCTTGCCGAAAAAACATTTAAACAGGTGTTTAAGTTACAGATATCTAAAAATAGCATATTTTCAATTTTTGAGCCCTAATAGGTCTTAAACAGGGGCTGACACAAAAAAATTTTCTGAGGAAACTTATACTAATTCTAAAAGTTCTTTCTTGTCTTAAAATTTCAAGTTCCTATCTCAAAAAAGAAATATCATGGAAAATTTGGTTTTCAGATAACGGTAAATTTAAATACTAAATTTAAAAAATATACATAATTTTGATATTGATTTACAAAGGTGAAAAAAATTCCGGTAGAATGGCGTTCGGATTGAAAAAATGTTAAGCGGAACATGAAATATACTCATTTAAAAATAGGGCTTTTTAAAAGTTTGAGAGGCTGTAGTTTTCTGATGGCAATCGTACATGAAAAAGATTTTCCACAAAATTAATTTTCTTATGAGACCTACCCATGGTTAAAATTTTTTATAAATATATAATGTCATGTATTCATGACATGCTCTCCCTTTCGCTCATTTTAGATGCAAAATTTTTTGCATCCTCTATACATACAAGATGCAAATTTGTTTTAACGTCAAATACAGACGTAAAATCAAACGTCAAAAATTTTAAACGTTAAATATTTTGAAATATTTTGAAGATGGATATAATAAAAAGGAAAAAATATGTGTATTAATAAATTATATTTAGTTTATATTAATTAAAATTTTTTCTTACATAAAATAACAATTTCCTCTGGTTTAATCATTTTGTATTTTGTAAATAAAAATTTTTTTTATAAAATGTCAAAACAATACACACATACCTAGAACTAGCCTAGGTACTTTCAAATAAAACTTTCAAAATAAAAATGTCGCCGTTTTGCATCTCGTGAACGAGTGGATGCATTATGTATGCAAAATATTCGTTAATATTACCGAAGAGTACACGAAATGTAAAAGAAATAATTTTTGCATCTGGTGCATCCGATGTGAACTTACCCTTAAAATTCATATGAAATTATTTTGATTTAAACTTCAACAGTATTAATAGTTTTCGGCACATCTGTATATAGATATTTGCGTATCGATGTGGTTTTAACAGAATTATGAATTTTTCATTTTACGTTTTAAAAAAATCATTTTTACATCATCCCGAGTCAAATAATACATCATATTATATAGATACTGTTATAAATTATTACATTTATACAATATACAAAACATACATATAATATGTACGTATATTCATATATATATAATATCAAGTTTGTTTGATTTTTTGGTATAGATTTACGAATGAGTATAATATGTATAAGATCTGAATAGAGAACAACAGGATTTTTTTTTTTTTGCTTTTTTATTAAATTTGTGGAATTTCTCGATTTTTTGTTTTTTTTTTTTTCTATTTCATTTAATCGATATTTTCTATTTTATGAAGAATTTTTACAAATATGATTTTGTATCGATATATAATAATGAGCATATGAGCACATAATATGTACATATGTATATACATACATGCTTATGTTTGTATAATAAATATTTTATTAAGGATATTCAAAAGATGTAAATAAATAAATAAATACTTCCTTAATAGTGTATTCGAATATATTATAATATATGTATATGTATATGCATGCATGTATAAAGATAAAATATTAATATATATATACATATACATATTATATTATATTATAATACATATTTATGTATAAAATTTATATATATATATATGTATTTGAAAATATTTATGTTTTTTTATTATTTGTTTTACAAATTTATGCGAAAATCTGGTATTAAAAATTCAGTAATAAAAATCAGATTAGCTGAAGGCGTTTTAAAATTAAATTCAAGAAAAAATTTAAATTTGAATGTTTTTTTTTTTTTTTTGTTATAAGAAAAACAAATTTGTTACATATTTATTTTGTAATTTGAATTTTTTGGATTTTGATTTCATTTTTGTTATTTAATTATGTAAAAATAAAAATAAAAACAAAAACAACGAAAAAAAAATATAAACAAAATTACATAAGATAGAATTTTAATTTCAAAACTTGTTGAATTTATAAAGAACTCAAAATTTTTAGACATATTTTTTTTTTTTTAAAATAAAGAATTAAATTAACTCTTTTATTTTTGAGTTTCAAAGTTTTTTTTTACATATATGAATTAAAATCATTTTTATTTTTCTTTATTTTATTTATTAACTATTTGATTCATCACGTATGCATCCGAAATTGTATAATTGTATAAAAAATTTTCTTACATGAGTTGGTAAATTTATAGGTACCAATTTTATAAAACAAAAAAATTATTAATCTTTGTTTATCTTTTCAGTAATTAACCAAATCAAATAGAAGATTTTATTAAATTATAATTTTTTTTAAAAATAACAAATAAATAATTCAAAATTGGCAAGCATTCAGGTAATTGTTTTAATACAGGTAAGTATACCATAAGTTTAGAATAAATCTTCTTCTTTTCCTACATGCGTAGACCAATTTTATATTCATTGATATTATTCGGAATTACAGCATTCTGTTTTCTATATTATTATGGACGTTATGTTAAAACATATTCAATTTCTAATATTACACCATTACTCTTGTTTTTAGCACATTTCCAAAAAAAATTTGAAAAACTTTGAAAAAGCAGCTCAAACCCCTTAAACTTTAAAAAAGCCCTATTTTTAAATGCTTATATTTCATGTTCCGCTTAACTCCCTGTTTATTAGCTATTTGAGTTCAAAAATAGAAAATATACTGTTTTTAGATAGGTACCTGCACAAATTTTTCTTCGGCAAGATATAAAAATTAAAGCTCCAGTATTATATTTTTACGTGTATTAACAATTTTTCTTAGTTGTATATAGGGTTCCGGATATACAGCTCCTCAAAATTGCAAAAAAGTCCTATTTTCACATTTTTTCTTATATGAAATTTTCAAATTTTGATACAAGTCACAATTCTAAACAGTTTGTATTATCTTCTAGAAATTTGCGCTTTGAGAAACCGTTGGTTTACATTCTGCCTTGTTTTATCTATTCTCCGTCTAATATTCATTTTTTTCTTGTATAATCAGTTGGAATATTTATTATGCATTATTTTTTTAAATACTTTTCTCTCACAAAATCAGGAGTAAAACAAGGTTGGCCACTTGTTCAACTTCTGTTTATCATGGTACTACATGATATAATGAAAAAAACCTGCGCAAAAAGACAAGGAAAAATATGGATCTTAGTTAATCAATTAGAAGATTTAGATTATACAAACTATATCTATCTATTCTCGCACAAAATTAGTGATGGGCAGAATAATTTAAACCAAACCAAATTAAATTTCATAACAATTTCACAGAATATCTTAAAATGAACAATTAACAAATCGAGTTTGTAAAAGATTTTTGTTATCTGAGCGGTATAATATCAATTATGTGGAGCAACTTGAATATTCTGGTCCAGTGAAAAAATTACTGTACTGTATGCTGTATGTACGTCAAACTTAATGGGCAACATATTACAGATATTTATTAATAAGTACCTAAGAATCATATACAGTTTATTCTAGAATAACAAGAAATGATTTTCAAAGGAATATAACAAGTAAGGAATCATGATTATGAAACAAGAATCAGTCATTTTAAAAACAATATAAGTCAGATTTTTTTCAAAAGTCCTTTTTTTATTGGAATCAATCAAATCCTTAAGATTAAACACAACTTCTCTGTTAAAATCACAGTCATATTTAGTCAGCTTAATATAAACTGCTCTATTTTATATTCATTGCAAAAATCACTTAATTCATTGACTTATGATGTTTTTGAAATAACCAATTTAAATAATGCAAAAGAAATGGAGGTAGTTAGAAAACAGTCAAAATGTCATAGAATGGAACCAACAAGAATTTTCTTAGAATGCAAACTGCAAGACACCCGAAATCACTGTTCTATGAAAATTCTAGAGGAGGTTTTATACTCCCAAAAGGAGTAACGCTAACTAACACTTTATTAAATGTCATATATATATAATATATCTACATATATTATGTAATTGCTCGAAAATATAATAATTGATGATCAATTTTAAAGGGTTAAAATGTTTATTCATATCAAACAAACAAATATTTATCAAGGTGGTGCCGCCACCTAGTTAAAAAATAGTGCTAAGAAGATCGTATAAAAATGAAAAGTTTATTTAGGCTTATTTTGAAGATCTAAATAAATTTTATTTGAATAAATTTACTTAAAAATTAATTTTATTATTGATTTTGGATAATTATTAACATAAAATATCATAAATCAAAATAAAAAGAAAATATACATACATATAATTTTATATGTAAATATTATTAACAACTATCGCAGACAAGGTCTTTATCAGTTTCAAAATAATATGTATACTTATATTAGTTCTAAAATGTTTTTTCTTTGGAGTAGTAAATTTATATTTTTATAACTTACAAATTCGAATAATAATTTGAAATTTTAATCTTCAACCATACCTGAAAATAAAAGAAAATAATAAAATGTAAATAATTTGTATAAATAAAATTTAAATTTAATAATGTATGTATAGAAAATATAAAACTAATACGGAAAAACTTTGTTATAACTAAATATTAAAATCCTAAAAATACTAAAAAAATTTTACGCACTCTTTATACTCGTATACAGTAAATCCTCTTACAATTCCTTAACGCATTTTGGCTAAAATTTAAGATCGTTTGTTAGCATATATATACATAAAAATAGCAAAAAACGATGTTCAATTTGGATTTAGAGAAGCCATAGCAAAATATACACGGCGTAATCCACTAATATAATTAACAGCGATTAAAAACAATTTGCGTAAATTTGCGCATTAGAATTTCTTTTTGAATTAAACATTTAGTTTTTAATTTTTGAAACCCTAAAGGGTTGATTTGATTGATGTAGTTTTTTTTAAAATCGAAATCTAGAAATTTTATATTTCAAACGAATTTATCAAATTTTTTTCTGGTCTTTTCTTTTTTTTTTTTTCTTACTCCTATAAGGAGCATAGAGCACTTAGTCATTTATTATTCATATTTCATATTTGACTAAGCTTCAGTTTCTGGAATCAATATTTCACTAAGCCGTTGATTACTCTACTACTTACTACGCTGTAGGGTTTTTTCTTAAATAGTATCAATTACTGTTGAGGTGGTGCTGTTTTATACTAAAAGGTAAAATTAGTAATTGCTCGAAAATATAATAATTGATGACCAATTTTAAAGGGTTAAAATGTTTATTCATATCAAACAAACAATTAATTATCAAGGTGGTGCCGCCACCTAGTTGAAAAATCCATGAACAAAATGAAGTTCAAGTCAAATTGTCTATAATAATCTAGATCATTAAAAAAAGAAATCATACAAAGACACAACCACTTCTTTATGCTGATTATTAGCACTCTGATAACGGGTTTTTTAATTTTAGAATGATATAACTTAGAAAATACATTTAAATTAAGATTGAAGCCAAATTTTTTTTTTATTTGATTTCAGTAAGAGCATTGACAAATTATCATGGAAAGACTGACGCCGAAACAACGTTTTGCAAATTGTTGAAATTTATTGTCAAAAGTTTGTTTGTATAAAACTTTGTATAAAAAACAATTATCTGTTAGATTTGATTTGAAAAAAGTTTTCAGATTTCTAGAAAAAGTTGACAGTTTGAACGTTGAGAGGTGCCGAATTTAAACGCTGCCGAAAAGCAACACTTAGACCGTATTTGGTCCATTGTGACTTTTCTATGCTATACTCGTTAAAACCAATTTGAGGTTTTTGCAAAGCGAAGAATGCTCTTCACATTTTTACTTGCTAGATCGCTAAGGTTGTTGAAAACTATGGATAACTATAATAAAATAATAATAATACAAAAGCCAGTATGTAAAACTAAAGGTTTTTAAAAGTGCACATTTTCAAACCGACACTGAAAAATATTCTAAAATATTGTGTGGAAAAAATTGAACTGCTTATTTGAAAGAAGAAAATATTGAAAAATGAAGCAACACTTTAATTTTAAAGATATTGTATTTCAAAATTATTCGATAGATTATCTGCTTTTGTTTTAAATTTTTTTTATCTTGAGTTCATTTTGGAGCCTTAAGTAAATTAATTTAAAACAATAGATATATTTAAAATACAAACTTTAATTAATAAGAATTAACAAAATGTACATTTGTTTCAGTATTTTTCTAATCACTAATAATATTGTAAATTTATTTATTTATTTATATTAATATTACATACATAAATGTAATGCAATATTATTGAACCATCGGCTACAAAGGCCATTATAGGTTTTTATACTATTATTAAATTATATACTAATATTATTTATTTTCTTTATATTATATACTATATATTTACATTATATTTGGTCGTAAGGGGGGTATGTAAAGAAAAAAACACTTACGACCTGTGCAGGGATCGAACCAACACTTCTTCGGTTAATACGTCACACGCCTACCCACTAGGCTACCGAAACCCCTCCCTAATAATATTGTAAAATATACCTACTTTTTGGTAAATACATATTACATTGCATACTTATAGGAGAAAAGGAAAAAAAATTATAACGATTTTATGTTAAATAAATAAATAAAAAAATACGCAGTTTCAATACATTTTGGTATAATAATAAAAATATTAAGTACCTACATTGATAATCTGCCAAAAAGTTTATAATATCTTTTTAAAATAAACATTTAATATTTAAGGTTTTGGATTGAAATTCTTTAAATTAAATTAAGTAAACAATAAATCTAACGTCTAATTGTAAAAAATTTAACTTGAAGAATTTAAATTAATTTAATACAGATTAAAAATATTTATGTAATTTTAATATTCATTTTATTAATTTATTATATGTTCAACTGTCAATGGTTATCTTTAATTTATCGGTTTTTAAAAGGTAATAAACATATCAAATTGTTTGAGAAAGTTTGAAAATAACCAATGAAATGTTAAACATATGTATATATAATATAAAAATAATAATTAAAAAATAAATGGTTATCTTTAAGATCATATGAAGCTTAAAAATAAACTGACCATATTATCTAGACAGTGTCATCACTCAAACGAAAATTTATAATTGTAAAAATGTAAATATGTAAATATATATGTATATATAAATGTTTAACATATAAATTTCAAATTGTCATTTTGTATATGGTTTTTTTTAAAATATAATATATAATGAAATATTATGAGAACATGGGACAATGTTTTATTTATTAGCAAATAATATATGTAATATATAATATATAATTTATGTTATATATTTGGATTTTGGTCTCAATGGGGATTTGTAATTGAAAATTATGTTTTTAGTAATTTTCTTTTTTATTAAAAACTTATGAAGGATTTAAATTCTATAAATATTATTTATTTTTTTTATATTATATATTTATACTATATTGCTACCTGATTATCATGCTAACAAGGATGATTTTTTCAAATTAAAAAAAAAAACTTGCTACCTGGGCAGAATTTGAAATCGCACTCCTTTGTTTAATACACCAAGTACTTATAAACTCGAGCGCTCTATGTCCCTTTAATTTATTTGTAACAATTTATTTATTTTCTAAACCATATTACATTATTATTTATTTAAAAATAAAAATAAAAAAATAATATAATTATATATAAAGTATTATTAAGTCTATAGCTGAAAGTTAACAGTACTCGTATATTATTTTATGCTGTCAAACTTATTACAAATTTATTATATTATGTTTATTCTCAATTCTATAAATATTTTTAAAAAAATACTATAACTATTAATATTTAAATTAAAATTTAAGTTTTTAATAAAAATGATGAAAAAAACAAAACCAATTTATTAAGAAACGAGGAAGAGTGCAATAGAGTAGACTGTGTCAACTCTGGGATACCCGTATTTACGTAATATATCCTGTTTTCATAAAATTTGATCATCTTTTAAAAACATTCAGAAGTTTTAGTACCGACGTTAACTACAGAGATATATTTATGTAAATTGTGGAGTTGCATGACAGCTACCCAAATCTATTGCGCCTAGGTTCATTAAGTTCCAAGAAGTGCAAGAAGCCTGAACCGACTGATCTAGACCAACCAAAGTTCACAAAAGTTTTTGGCATGTAACTCCAGTTTTTGGCATGTAACTAGCTTCAATAGACACTGTGTTATTTTCTTTAAAAAGAGAAGTTGTATGGCAGCTACTCGAACCTGTCATACCATCACAACCAAATTTTGCAGAAGTTGTTGCCATAAAACTTGATCGTCATTTGCAAAATGACCTAGCTTGAATAGAGACTGATACCTAGCTTGAATAGAGACTGAGTTATTTTCATTTAAAGAAAGAAGTTGTATGGCAACCACTCGAACGCGGCGGCCGAAAATG
Source organism: Poecilobothrus nobilitatus (assembly GCA_947095535.1). Taxonomy (NCBI): domain Eukaryota; kingdom Metazoa; phylum Arthropoda; class Insecta; order Diptera; family Dolichopodidae; genus Poecilobothrus; species Poecilobothrus nobilitatus. The sequence continues at coordinate 317,777,000 of OX352772.1, read as the reverse complement.
CTGGATTTAAATGGCAAAACTAACAATTTTGAAAAAGTGACATAAAAAATATTTCAGCCTCCTACATCCTTTATTTTTTGAGTTATCGTACGGACGGACGGATGGACGTACACGACTTAATCGACTCAGAATTCGATTCTGAGCCGATCCATACTTTTGACATTATATCTAGCTCGACTCCTTTAAGGTGTCACAAACGTAATGGTAAATTTATTATACCCTTGAACATAGTTCATACGGGTATAAAAATAAAATAATAAATTTTTTAAGCTGTCCTAACTTAACCTAATTAAACCTTACATTAAGTCTCATTATAAGCTAAATTTGCCTAAAAATATGGAATTTTATAAAAAATTTGTATCAATAATACACAATTTTTTAAAATTTGTGTATTATTGATATTTTATAAATTTGAGTTTAAATTTTTTTTTTTTCGCCGAAACATTTCTTTTGTACTTAATGGCATTTCTCTTGATATGAAAATCTTTGATATAGACATTTTTATCGAGGAATTTAAAATCTTCAAGGGGAATAAAACCTATTGTTAAAAGATTTTGAATAGGATATAGATTATATAGGACATAGATTTTGAATAATAACATTATATTCGTACCAGGTATGATAAATTATGAAATTATTTATTACACTGCTGCTTCTTTAAATATGGTTATGAATTATTTGTATTATAAAATGGTCAATTCTAATTTCTAATAGTATTTGCCGAATTGTATATAGTACTTTATTTGACAATTTTTTTTATAATTGGATTCCAAAGTAATATTTAAGTTGGTAAACTTCCTTATAAATTTTCTTTCTATCAACCTGAGTACATATTTCTATGACTAAGGCACTGATATTTAATCAAATTCGGTATGCATAAACTAAAACTGGCCGCGTAAAAGTTTTGTAGCACAATAGTTTTATACTTTAGGTTTAGAACATAGATATTTTAAATAAAGCAAATTTTTGTAACACCATAAAGGCCTGTAATGGCATATAAAGACATATAAACCCACAACGCCAAAAGCGTCCTATGTTTCTCCTTGAAAGACTAAATGCATATAAATTTATTGCATAGGTACTTATAGGATACATTTTAATTTTGATTAATAATATTATGTCCATTGTATGTATGATGATGTTAATTTAGTTAATTCCTATTCAAACTATCTATTTATACGTATTTATTTACTATTATTGGTTTAACGGTGTAAATATATTTTTTTTCTTTTACAAATTTATGTAAAATTATAGACACAAATAATATAATATGCATTTGAATTAACAGAGAAAAGGAATAAAAAAATTAGAGAGGACAAAAAAGAAAAACAAAATATAAAAATTTACAAAAAATGAAAAACATAAAAGAGTAGCAAACAAGTGGGTGGGTCATCGTCTGAAAAACTCAATAAGCAAATCATACATGAGAAAAAAAATTCAACTGTTAAAAATGTGGTTTTTGTTGTGATATTTTTATTTTCATTATGATTATTATTGATCAAGAAAAAAGAAATATAGGTGAGAATGTGAATAAAACCTTCTTAAAAAAAAAAAAAAAAAAAAAAAACATCAAAAATAATTAAACTAAAATAAGAAATTTAAAGAAAACAAAAAAAGTATTCTATATTTAAACCATAAAAGGAAGAAACTATATTTATTTAAAGTTGTTCTCTGTTCTGTTTGTCTGTGAGAAAAAAAGAAAAACATGCGTGAATTGAGTGTCTGAAAATTATTAAAACGTGCAAAAACTTTAAAAATATAAAATTATTTTTGTCTGAGTTATAAAGTTATTTAGAACAATTTTTTCAAATATAAAATTTAACCGATTAATGGTTTAATATTACAAAAAAAAAAAAACAAAATTTACAACAATTTAAATTCGTTGTGGTTTCAAGCAATCTATGCCATTTAAATTAACTCATATATCTTAAAAATTGTAAGCCGTCATCAAGTAGAGATCTATTATGTTTTGGATGTTTCGAATTTTGATTTTGCATTTATGAAATGCATTTTCACGTTTTAAGTTCTGCTTAATAGTTTTGCAATCTAAAGAAATCAAAAAACAATGTCAAAAAAATATAATAATTTTCCAACTTAGTATTTCTATTTATCGTTATGAGAAAACAAAATATTGTAAGATTTTCCTTCCTTAATATCTCCGGAATGCATTAAGATAGTAATGCCTATAAATTAGATAATAACCTTCAAATTTTGAGAGAAGAAAGATTTTTCAGAATAAGCTACTTAATTATAAGTTAATTCAGAAATTTCTTTTGTACCAACCCATGTTTAAGATGTATAGTAGTGCCGCGATAATCCGAAATCACAATTTTCTGCATGTTTCGGATTACCAAATTTTTCGGATTATTAAAACATTAAAATTTTAGGACATATAGGAAATAAGACATATTTAGTGTTTTTTAAATTCATCTTTTCTTTTTTATTTTCAATATTCATAACTTTTCATCAAACATTTGAAATTTAATAAAAAAAAGGTTATAAAAAAGTATCAAAAAATTAAGAAAGCAATAAATTAATTAAAAAATTTAAGAAAAAAAATTAGAGATTTTTGTTTGAACAGTTCATGCAATAAAAGTTAAAATTTCATTTTTCTGTTTTTTTTTATTTCAAATATTGTTAAAACTTCTACTCCATATTTCAAAGCTAAGCTTTTCAGACTTACTCCGTCTGATACTTTTTTGAAAATTTCAACTTTTTGTTCTAAGTTCAAAGTCTTGTGCTTTCTTTTTATTGTGCAAGACATTCTGTATTAATGATTTACACTTGAAGAGAAACTAATGATTAATGTTTTGTTCTTGCATTGCATTGTTAAACTTAAAAATTACATCAAAAAATCGTATATGGAAAATTATTTGTTTATTTATTTAAAACAATGCACATAAAACAATAAAAATAAAATAAGATACAATGAACAAAAAAAAAAAATTTCGGATTATCGAGTTAACATGTTTTTTTTTTGTTTCGGACTATAAAGGCACGCAATAAAGAAATTTCGTGTTTCGGATTAGGGCAAATTTCGGATTATTGCAGCCCTATACTATGGTATAAAAAATTGAAAATTTACTATTTTTAAACACCTGTAACTTGGGCATCTCTGGAATTTTTTTTCAAAATAAAATGTAAAATTAAAACTCCAACATTATGTTGTTTCATGTGTTAACAGATTTTCATAACTATAAAGAGTTTATTTAAAACAGAAGAAAATGTCTGTTGATTTTTCACAATATTTGCTTACATATAAAATTCTGAGAAAATTTATAAATTTTAGTGGAAATCACAACTCCAAACTTTTTTATTTTCTTTTGGAATACTCGTATGTGTGCTTTTAAAAACCTTTGGTTTACATTCCGCGTTTTTACATCAAAAATTAATAAATAAACAAATAAATTAAATTTATACCATAAACATAATTAATAATGTTAAGTATCTTTTATTTAAATTCACTTCTTTCAATTATCTCAAAAACCTTATTGAATTTTAATTTCCTTTTATTCAATAAACAAATGTCTTCTCTTATATTCTTGAATTTGTTCTTGTTGATTAAAAGAAAAATATATTAAATCACTATATGAACGATTTACCATTTTATTGTTGACGATCCATTTTAGTTTAAGGTGTTTTCATTAAAAAGTAAACAGTAACTTGAACAAGTAAGAACACTTTTCTTGAATGACTTTTAAAACAAAAAATTACAACAACCTGATCGCATGTGAGTAATAAAGTAAATTTACATTTTTTTTTTCAATTACATTACAATCTATTTCTATGTATAAAATGAATTTTAATTTTGAATTATTAAATATTTTTTTCGTTTATAATATAAAAAAAAATAAATACATAAATTGTTTACAAAACTTCTACACCGTTAAAGATAGAGAAAAATTTTAACCATGGGTAGGTCTCATAATAAAATTAATTTTGTGGAACAACTTTTTCATGTAGCCCCATCCATTACGACGCTACAGCACCTCAATCTTTGAAAAAGCCCTATTTTTATATGCATACATTTGTAAATTAATATCAAAACTATACAATTTTTTTAAATTTAGTATTTAAATTTACCGTTATGTGGAAACCACATTTTGCATGAAATTTTTGTTTTTATAACTCCGGCACGCCTTTATATAGGAACCTGAAATTTTGAGACAAGAAAGAACTTTTAGAATTAGTATAAGTTTTCTTATAAATTTTTTTTGCACCAGAGGGGACTATTATGGCTGAAGAGCTATTATGGCTGAAAAATTGAAAATTTGCTATTTTTAGGTACCTGTAACTTAAGGACCTGTACAAATTTTTCTTCGGCAAAACTTAAAAATTTAAAGCTCCAGTAATATATTTTTACGTGTGTTAACGGTTTTTCTTATTATATACGGTTCCGGACTTACAGCCCTTCAAAATTCCAGAAAAGTCCTATTTTCACATTTTTTCTTATATGAAATTTTCAAATTTTGGTACAAGTCACAATTCTAAATAGGTTGAATTATCTTTTGGAAATGTGTGCTTTTAAAAACCGTTGGTTTATATTCTACCTTGTTTTTTAAATATGGCACAAGTTTAGCATTTTTATTCTATATCGTCATCAATAGTTGTTTGATTTACATGACAACGCTGTAGTTTTCGATTCTAAAACCAATTTCTTTGTGACATTATTTGTTAATTATTATTCTTAAATCTTAATCCATATCTGCAGGTTTTAAAAATAAAATTAGTTATGTATATGTATGAGTTCCTATCGGCTATATATTACATACATATGTTTGGAATTTTTCTATAAACCTATTTTTTGTTAAAGTTTAAAATAACCAGATTTCTTGTTTAGATTAAAATTACCTTAACTAAAATTCGTATCATCAATTTACTTGGGCCAGATTTATATAGGGCTTCTATGTAAGTATAAAGAAAATTAATTATTAAATGTACCTGCCAGAGCCATCTACATATACAAAAACTTAATAGGTACAGAAATTGTTTGTGATAACAATGTAAATGTTCCTATCTTTGTTTATTTCTTATGTTTAACATATTTACCTAATTGCTTGCATGTAAGTAACTAATTACATACATAATATGTACATATGTAAGTAATTTGTTTTTTATACGATAATATCCTAATATCTTCCGAATCAAATATTTAGTTAATAAAAGAAAAATAAAATATCTAAAGCTAATTGAATTGCCGGTAAAAATTCATCGTCATTAAAAATACAACAATGTATCAACAAAAAAAAAAAACAAATGAAACAAAAACAAAAAAAAATTAAAATTAAACTACAAAAAAGAAAATGAAATTATCAACTTGCAATTTGACATGCAACAAACAATATTCATTCATATAGTTATGCATTAATTCATATTTCATACATACATACATACGTACAAACTACAAAACTCTAATCAACAAAAAGAAAAAAAAAAATAAAAAAGAAAAACATTGCGCCGTTGACGACTAAAAGTTAAAACGCCACCATCATATCGTCATCATTTCATTGTCATCACAAAATATTATAATAATCATCAAAATGATAATGATAATGATAATGAATGACGATTGACGACTGACGAATAACATTTGTATAAAAGCGCCAATATATTATTATGTGATACCGATTGTTACAAAAACTAAAATACCACAAAAAAAAAAAATTAACAAACCAATATTCGAAATTGTTCAACAAATACACAATGAACACCAGAAGAACACAATCAATTTACGCGAAATTGTGAAAACACATTTGAAAGAGACAAAAAATAAATTTTAACATCGTTGTTATCGATTATATACATTTTGACTTGTACAGTTCAGTTGTATTCACTTTCATACCCATGCAATACAATATAATCTGTATTTCTTTCACTTATAAACATATTTTTGAATTAACAATTACATCAGTTCTTATTATAGTGTATGTATGTTTTTATTTATGCACATCAGCACATATTTATAGTGTTTACGTGCATCCATGTATAGTGTGTGTATTAATATAACTTTCCGATTCATTTTTTTTTTTTATCTGCATAGATATTTTCTGGTTTATTTGTGTGTCGTTTATATGATGATAAGTTCACTTCAAAGTTTCTTGGGATAGGCCAAGTCAATTCATAATAAATAAATAGTTGGTTTTTATTTTGAATGCACACCAAAAAAAAAAAAAAAATAATAAAAAAATAAAAATGTTTTAATACATAATATTATAGGTGTATGCTTGAGTGTAGTTTACGTCTCTAACTTTATTGTATCAAAGTTTTTATTTTTTTATTTTCTTGGAGAATGATACACGTTCTTAGTTGATACAGTATAGGTATATGTAATATAATTTTAATATTTTATAGTATTTATACAGAAAATTATATGTATGTGTACAATAATTCAATGCGTACAAAATGTACACATTAATGCATACAATGGAAAACCAACAGGAGACCAGTAACATTAACAGCAGCACCAGCAGCTGAAGCAATTATAGTTACCACTCAGCAAGTAATCAAAATGAATGACTTTGTTATTTTTTCATTTGTTAGTCTTTCTTTTTCCATATAATCTACATATTATGTATGCACTTATATATATCTATTTGTGTTTTTTTTCGTTTTCTTTACATAGAAGGTACGTACAGTAATTAAAAGGTATAAGAGTACACAAGGTGTGTACATAAAAGAATAAAAAAATAAAAAGAATTATTATAAAAAAATGAGTAATAGCAAAAATGTAACCAAATGAATAAAGTTTATATACCTATGTTTATTTATTTCTAAAAAACTAAACTTTGAAATTTTTAATATTGCAAAGGAAAAAATTAAATTATTACTTAGTCATTTTTTATTTACATGACTTAATTTCTACACATCCTTAAGATATAGACACGTTAGAAGTGTTGCGCGAAAAATGCAGTGTTAAACAAATAAAATAAAATTACCATAAATACTTAAGTATGTAAAATAATATGCAACTTACATATTAAAAAAGGATGTAAAAGTTATCAAAATTGTTAATTTCAAAAACTATTTGAAAGCAATCGCAGCGTAAATTAAGTACAATGCATATATCAAAAGATTATTATACTATATATCAGAATAAAATAGCTACAGGTATATAATTTTAAAAACGTTTAAAAATGAAATGGTACATTTTTTCCTAATTTACATAAAATACCTAATTTTATATCAATATAACACAGCCAAACTCGAGAGGGAAGAGGCTTACATTGTTTCCTCATCACATTGCATTTGATGGCGAAACATCAAAAAAATAAATAAATAAAATATCAATAAATATATTGTACTACTAAAACATATACTACTACTAACATACTTATATATATTCAAATATTCTATAGTTACTGTATTTTAGTACTTATCGTTACTAATGCTGTCAGCTTCAAATTAATATAAATTGTTATTTTAAATCATAATAACACCAAAATAATTGTCGCGAGGATATAATTCGCTTTCAAAAATTTGTAAACAGCTGTTGTGACGACTTGTCAAAATTTATAGATACAATTCAGTTTGTAAGATACAATTTGTGGATACTAAAATAATATTTTACTAATGTTGTATTTTTAAAATGGAAAAGTTTATAGAAATATTTTACTTATCAGATGTCTCCTTAATAATTAATAATTCATCAATCGTTATAACCGTATTTTCCGAAATAGAAAATTTACTAAATGAGGAAATTTGGAATTGAACTGTATAAGTATATACAAAAAACTTCTGTTAATAAAAAGAGTAGGGAAATAGGAAAAAAAAAGTATTGTCTAAAAAAATGCTTTTAAATTTTAAAAATAATATTCTAAAGTTATGTTGTATTTAAATTTGAATTGAAATTATCATAAAAATAAAAATTTCTTTATTGAGCCAATAGAATTCAAGGTTGTTTAATCATAGTATTTAGGCAATAAATTTAAGTATGCGTATATTATTAATAAATTTAATTATTAATTAACATTCGCCTATAACAACCTGTAATATATTATAAGCTTCACATTAATATATTTATACAGTTTAAGTCTAATAAGTATGTGGGGATGACAAACTACATCAAAAATTATTCTTAAAAGCTTTTTTTTTTTGTTATTTTTTTTTTTTTATAGGAAAATAATTTGGAAACTAAAGTTATAAAATTTCTAAGATATGACTACGTGTAAATGAATTAATAGATATGTAAATAAATTTTATATATTTTTTTTTATTAAAATTTTAAATTTTATGTTAACACACGTTCAATGTGCATTTTTCTACTCATATACACTATTTTGGTATAATCTATAAAATGTAAGTATAAATATGGTGGTAACCTATAATGTATTCAGGAAAGTAATTGAATATAAAATGCATTCAATTGACAATATATCTATATATAGTCCATGAATATATAGTTACTGTATTAATAAGTAGTTGGTCTTGTCCATTGTAAGATATTGATATAAATAAAAAAGAATTTTGTCAAAAGTTTTTATTTTATTTCTTTCATTATTATATGGATACATATATACTCGTTGTATATTCAAAACCTACATATAATTCTCCTACATTAAATACAATCTGTATTATGATTTGCAACTAATTCATTAATCTATTGATATCCTATAATTTCATTAAGAAATCTTCAGCTTCATCGGTTACAATGAAAAAAAAAAGAGAAGTTTTAAGTCGAAGTATATTTCAGTCTACACCAGAGAAGTTACTAAGTCTATTTCAGAGTGATACAAAAACAGAAATTGAAGTTAATTTGCCCTTTGAGCTGTTGTCAAAAATATTATACTCAGTTTATATATCTGGATTAGAGTTTTAATTATTTAATTATTCCTGTTTAATTCTACTTCTACTATCATCTTCAATAATATTTTCCCATCTATTATAAAACATTCAATTGTGATACATACTTAATCTAGCAATTGGCTGATTTTATTGTGGAAATTACCCTATTAAAATTTTCAATTATTAGAATTGCTTACAAATTCTTAGTTCTAATTGTAAAAAACTGTAACAAAAGAAAATATTGGTTATAAATTTAATTAATAAGTATATATGGTTCTAAAGAAAACGTTAAAAAAATTATTGGCGCAGATAAAGAAAGGACTGGGTTTACAGTATGCACTAAAAAAATAATTTAATCTAGAAAGTTGAATAGGATTCCTATTGCACCAACAACTGATCATTAGTCAAATAATTAATAAATCATTTTTTAATAAATTTTTGATTATATATCTGATAAGAAACTGGACAAAGTTCAATGAGTTTTGTTTTTTTTTGACAAAAAAAATATTACATTGCAAAGAAGTTAAAAGTTCGTACCCATTCTATTAATAAAGGCAATATATACGTTTGGCGGATTTAATTATCTTTATGTAAATTTAAGATAACATCCAATTAAATTTGCTGAATACATGAGAATGAAAGTAGAAATCATTGATTCTCGAGAAAAGACTATATACTGTAATGGTTATAACAATAAATTAAGTTGGCTTGACATAATCTAATATTTTGATAAAGAATCAACAAATAAAAAAAAATACAAAAAAAAAAATTTGTTTTAAAGATGATAAGAGTTTGTAGAAAATTGAATAAAGCTTTCTCGATGTTCTCATCTTTTATCAATGATTCAAAGAGATGCTTTATGATAAACACTTGAATTAAGAATACGTTACACTAGTATCAATTCTTTTATCACTAATTGCAGTTCCAATGTAAACGTACCCTTAGATTATAGTTGATAATGGATAAGTGGTTGGTGCAATAGTGTCCACCTTATTGAAAAAAAAGGTACAGATTTATCATAAAAATTTAAATTTTGGTATATAAACAAATATGAATTAAAGAGAAATAGCATATACCTTCAGCTTAATTAAAAATATACGAATATTATATATACCTATATTATGTATATAACTATGTGATCAATAGTATAAATTTATGTTTTTATACTGTCCTTTTAGTAATCGGATAGAAAAAATATGAATTTACAATTTAAAATATTAACAAAACAATGTGCTGAATGCATAAAACTGACATTGAACTCAAATTTATTTTTTGAATCTTCTATATTCTAATAAATCTATCTTTGAAAAAGTTAGATTTGAGTTTACATTCAAATTTATGCATTCGATCCAATATTTACAACCAATTCTAATTATAAAATACTTTTTGCGTTCATGCATGTATAGACAAGTCATGTTAAAAATTATAATTGGTATATTAGAAATCTAATTTCAAATGAATTATACAACTTTAAATACCGTTATCTATATCTAACGCAATTTTCTAAATGCATACCACTTAAATTACTGTTGATAATGTTGTTATTCAGAAAAATGTGGTTAGCTCATATCTCTTTCAATGCCTTACAAAAAAAAAAAGAAAAAGAAATACAGCAGATAGTGACATAAACAGATACTTGAAACAAATTTATAGATTTTTATGAAAAAAAAAAAAAAATTATCTTTTGAATATTAGAAGTAAATCTGCGTTTTTCTTTTGTAATTTTTGGAAAACAAATTGTATATACATACTTATACTTATACTTATTACTTATGTACATAGTACATATAAAATCGTAATAAGTAATTTATTCGTTAACTCTCCTGTGGAATTTTATGGGTGTTTTTTTTTTTTTTTGAATATAGCAAACATAGTTAATTGAAAAAAGTGTTATGGTAAAATATTTTACTTTGCTTTTCTTTTTTTTTAGTTTTTATTTTTAGGTTATTGCAGATTTTAAAGAGTGTGGGCATTAATCCTCAAATAAATTACCATTTGAAAGAGATAGAAAGAAGAAATAATCTTTTTTTTTAGTTAAATAGTGAAAAACAAAAATCGAAAAATGGTTAATGTGAAACGATTATTATTTGTATTTGTAATACAGAGTGATTAAAAATTTTTATTATCAAAGATAATTTTAAAATGTCAAACAAGTAATGCAAATATGATGTATAAAATATAATCTTGATTCTAAAAATAAAGAAAAACAAAACAAAAAATAAATCAAGTTTTACAGGTTATCAATCTCGGTTATGTTGATGACCTCTTCTATTTACGTTTTTTAAATTTTGAGAAAGCAAGGGGAAAAATAATGAATAATTATGCTGAAAAAAATTGTAATATATCTACTATTATACAGGAATTAGGAACCTTTCCAGTTTTTATCTTAAATTCAACCCCTATTGTATATTTTCTTTTTATATTTTAGAACAAACTTTTTAACATGAGAAAAAAATGTTTTTAACTAAACTGACCTATCATTAAAGGAATCACATATTTTATTTTATTTTGACTAGCAAGGGCCACAGCTTCATCTATACACAGCAATGAAATATAGATAGAACATAAAAATATAGAAATAAACAAATTTATTGCAAGTGTTGACTCTTATAAAATGTTTCTATCTTTGCAATAGTTTAAAAAGATATCGTTGAATTTATTTCTGTAATATTTATGTCCGCAATAATGTCTAGAATCTTTTCTGAATTTTGACACAATCAAAATGATGGAAACTGATTTGTTTGTATATTTGGTGGACATATAAAAATTTATTCTGACGCTTAAAAATTGACGGTTTTTGATGCTTAAAAGATGAGTTAATTTGTGTTTTCATTTGTTTTTTTTTTGTATATACTAGTTAATACACGCGGCACGTTTGTATGTCCTTCAATAAATAAAACATATGGATTTTTAATTGAAGATATGGGTTAACAAATTCTAAGTCTGTTAATAGAGTCTACTCCACTGTCAAACAGCAATACGTATATACAAAATTTTAAGTCAATCGGTCAAACTGTTTTTATTTCAGAGCGAAAGTTTAAATATTTGCACCACAGCCGCAACTTGACGGTGCATTAGAGCAACAAAATTGTTAGCCCAGAAACACTCCCCGTACCCAAACACTTTAATATACAAATTTTCATGATGATCGGCAGAGGAATCTATTTAATTAGAAACAGATAAAAATTCTCATAAATATAGATAAATAAACAGACAAATATTCGCTTTTATATATACATATATATGTATGTAGATAGATAGATTTAAAAATATTTGATAAAAATAAAACAATTTTAAACTCATTAAACTCTACAATTTTTGACAATTATATTTAATAAACATAAATCTACAAAAAAAAAAATTATTCTTTCTTTTTTTATGTCTACATGATTATGTTTATATTGTATCTATTTCATATGTAGACACACTGTAACGCCGATATATATTTTAGTTTCTTTAATATAAATTATAAAATAGAACTATGTAACTATATATGTATTATATTTCAAAGAGGAGAAAAGAAATATGGTTGATTGTTTCTATAAAGAAATAATTATATGTTTTTTTTTGTTTTTTTAGAGTACAAAATGGTTCATTTAAATTTTTATGCGCTGAATACGTGTTGAAAACAGCAGAATTTAAATCTGAAACAAAATATGTGAATATGCAATAACTTAAATGTAAGTATGTACGTAGTGTTTTTGTTATATTTAATACTAAAATTAAATATATTTATATTGGATTAAAAAAGGAATAAATTTTGGTACAATGTTTCACTTTTTTGTTGTAATCGTTTTGGATAAGAACTGTATAGTGTATCATATGGTTAAAAAAAATTTATTAATATTCTGAATTGATTTTGATTAATTTTTAATTATACATTTTCATACATTTAATCAAGTTAAAAAATTAAATAAAAAGAGCCGATGTACTAGACTAAAAAAAAAAGGAAACAAAAAGAATTAAATAAAGAAGAGAAAAATAAATAAGCGAATCAAGGATAATTAACTAAATGCCTCATATGTAAAAAAGAAAAATTTTGTGGGGAGTTATTAATTTCTAGGTATATAAAAAACGTATATATATAAAAAAACAGATAATCAACAAAACTAATATAGTAAGTATCGTATAATTTCCGAGTCGTATAATTCACAGAAGTTCAAGAAATCAGTTAAGTTGCATCTGCTAAAATTTCTAATTAATCCCACTCCTACAATTTAAGTTCAATTTTCCTATTCCTTATCCCCTTTCCTTTCCTCAATCTATTCCTCTGACATTATACTTCTTTGCAGTTAAAGTGATTAGTCCATTATATCGGATACGAGGGAAGCTGGTTTTAGTGTATATAAATCTCACGCTACGAAAGGGTTCTTCTAGGTTTTGGTTGGTGTCTTTTGAAGATTTACACCTCCCGCAAGAAAAACAAAATGAAATATCTTTAAATTTCAGCAGAAAACTGACATTTCACTATATAGACATATTCACTATAGAAATAAGTGGGTGAGATAAGAAGAAACTATATACATATTAAGTTATTGGGCCGATAAGTTACAGTTTAACTAAAAGGATCTTTACAGAATCTTGTAAGAAACCTGTAAGGATTTATACATCATTTAATAATTTTGTTCATATACTGCTGATGATATAATAATAGACGTTATTTAATTTTTTTTTTTTTTGTTTAGTCTAACTGCTAAAAATATAAATTAAAAAAACTTATAGATATTTTTAAATCACCTTGTCATCTAAAAGATGTATTTATATTAATATAAATGTATTAAATATACGAAATAATGATATTTAACAACATTTAAGTGTATTTTTTGCGATTATTTTGTACAATAAGCTTATATTATTTTATTTTTAATTTTTTTATTTTTTTTTGCGAAGGTGTAATTTAATAATATAAATCTTCAATAATTTTCTAATTATATATAAATTTTATGTAGGTATATTTTTAACTATAGTGATTTACTGTGCAATCAAATGATAAAATTGTAAATAATAAGATAGATGTTTTTTTTTCTCTAATGAAAAAATACTAACGAATAATGGTAACCAATTGAATGATTTATGAACTATATTAATAACTATTAATTTGACTTTTTTTTAAAGGAATTAGTAATATTCATAATTTTTTTTTTTATTTAATAAAATTCTAAGATAATATAGTATATTATGTTTGTTCTTTTATTAAGTATAATAGCTAATTAAAATGATTAATTTAATCATATATATAATATATAATTGCTTTGATATTTATTTGAATTAATCTGATTTGTATAATTAAATTTGGAAAATACAAAAGTATGCATATATAAAAATTAAGAAAGATATAATCTATATTTAATTCCAATTTAACATAAGTATTTTGATTAACTTCGAAAATAAATTTATACTGCTGAAATTTAAAAACTTTGATGATTTTTACAAAATCTATTCATTTTAAACATTTAAACAAAGCAAGAAAATAAATATTTACTGTTTCAAAGGGCTATTTTCAGCCAAAAAAGTGTTAAAATTGTATTTACTGGCATTTATTTAATTGCACTCATTTGTCAGTTTCAGTCAATTATTTTATTAGTATTTTTTATACGAGTATGTATTTATAAGTTAATTGGAAAATTTTTAGTACTCTTCTATATTTTCATTTTTTTAACAAGATGAATTTTGTCTGTATCATTATGTGATGTTTAATTGTTTATTAACTATTTTGATGTATTCTCTTTTATTTTTTTTAGTTTCAAGTTCTACAATCGTGCAATAGTTCTACAATATAGCAAATAGGCAATACTTCTAATGTTATACAACCATAACATTATTTTGTTTTTCTTCAAGTTGTCGTTTGGGATCTATTTTTTCTTAAATAATTAACTGAAGCAATTTATATTTTTATACATTATCCAAATAATATGATGATCTAAGTGTGCAGTCTTTCACTGTTTTACTATTTGGACTATTATAGTTCATGATTGTTGTGTATGATTGTTAAGAAATTCAATATTGCGTTATTCTTTCGTTATTTATTATTTTACACTTTCTTTGATATATCTAAATCTAATAATAATATTGATCTAGTCTGTATTGCTAGTACCACATAAAGAATATACTTTATATATGACTATAAAAAAAATATTATAATATGCTGTAATATATAATTTCAAATTTTAAATGTTACTAAAAATATCTCTCAAACAAAAAAAATTTGAACTGCAAAATCACAAAAATATTTTTAAAATTGAAGAAAATAAAATACACAATAGTATGATGGAAAAATTAAAATCAGAGTTTACAGTTTTTGAAAAATTTACAATAAATTTTTTTCAAAAACTGTAAACAAATTAACCATAATACAAAAATTTTTAAAAATTAGTATTTTACTGGCCTATAATATTTAACACCTAAATTAAAAGAAAAAAGTTAAACAATTTAATAAAGAAAATTAAACATTTCTTAAACAATTCATTTTAATTTTTACTATTAAAATTCAAATACCTAGGTATCTAATATTGTCAAATCTTTCCTATAAGTATGCAATTTAAAATATACACTTGTATTACAAAAGATTAATTGAAGATTGAGGCGCTTCGGTAGCCTAGTGGGCAGGAGTGTGGTGTATTAACCGAAGGTGTGTGGGTTCGATCAAGAGCACAGGTTGTAAGTGTTTTTTTCTTTACATACTCCCCTTACGACCAAATATAATGTAAATATATAGTATATAATATAAACAAAATAAATAATATTAGTATATAATTTAATAATAGTATAAAAACCTGGGGCTTCGGTAGCCTAGTAGGTAGGCGTGTGGCGTAGTAACCGAAGGAGTGCGGGTTCGATTCCTGCACAGGTCGTAAGTGTTTTTTTTCTTTACATACCCCCTTACGACCAAATATAATGTAAATATATAGTATATAATATAAACAAAATAAATAATATTAGTATATAATTTAATAATAGTATAGAAACCTATAATGGCCTTGGTAGCCGATGGTTCAATAATATTGCACTACATTAATGTATGTAATATGAATATAAATAAATAAATAAGTATGAAAACCTATAATGGCCTTGGTAGTCGATGGTTCAATAATCGTGCATTACATTTATATATATAATATTAATATAAATAAATAAATAAATAAATTGAAGATTGAGCATGTTGCTTATTAATAGGAGTGAGGCTTCAAATTCTACTCAAATAGCAATATATTTAAATTTTAATTGTAAGGAAAATTACTGGAAAATATAATTTTTCTTAACAAATCCGCCTTGCTATCAAATATATTTTCAATATTTAATATAATAAAGTAAATAATATTATACTGTATCAATTAATAATAATATTCAATTAGTAGCCGATGCTTTAGTAATAATTATTCGTATTATTCTAATGTGATTTGTAATATTAATATAAATAAATAAATAAAAATAACATCAATTGCTATATATAAGATTTTAACTTTGTTAATTTCCAAATAATTTTATAAAAGGAATGCTTATAATAATTCTAACTAATTTCTTTTATTATTAATTAAATATAGAATAAAATTTTCTAGAAAACTATTATTCATAAATTTTTTGTGTTTTATTTGACATCCGCCTTTATTCAATACTGTAGTATTGCCATCCTTTATTTTTTTTTTGTGTGTTTTATTTTCTTCGTTATTTTATTTTTACAAAACAAAACCTAAAAAGTTTTTTTTATTATGTTGGATTATATTTGTACTTGCCTTGCGAATATCCTAGCTCTCACAATTAATAATTATATGTTATATAGTTTTTTTTGCCCTTTTCTACTCCATTTGGACGCATAGGGCTTTTACAAAGCCGCGCCATCTAATTCTATTTTAAGCTATTAATTTGACTTCTGCTCATGTTTTCCCTTCTGTTTCTATTTCTTTTCCAATTGTTCTTCTCCAACTGCTTCTGGATGTGCCTATCTTTAGACTAGAACCCTGGGAGTTCTAAGTTTAATGTTTGTTTAGGAATGTAGTCTCTTTTCAGTATGTGACCTATTTCCCTGTAATTCTTTTTTCTTAACTTTACTTTATGGTAATAAGCTCTTATTTTGTTACTATAGCCACAATTTTTCATTTGTTATCCTTCGTGCCCAGAAGATGTTATATAGTTTACTATATCAATTTTCATATATTTAATATTTTAAATAAACATATTATTATAAATTTTAACTTAAAACTATAATATATATTTTAACCAACATTATTAAATCTAAATTCTTCCAAAAGAATTGGTTTTCTCATTATTAAAATTTTTTTGGCGAAATGTATGTAGTTATCATGCTTTCCCTCCCATTAAAATAATATATTATGTATATTATATTTATCACTATAAATAGAATCTAAAATTATATATGTAGATACAATTTAACCGTTATAGCTGTTGGTTTTAGATTTAAATAAATTAACAACCTTTATTTTAAGAAGAAACTAAACCCAAGCTTTTCTGTCTATCAAGAACTTTTCGATAATATTCTAACTGAATATAAGATAAATACATCGGAATAACACCATTAAAGCTTAAGAATGATCAACAATAAAAGACGGAGAACTTGTATAAAACACAGATGACAATTTTTCAAATTATAGTATACCAATATAATAGTAACGTCGAAAAATATTCGCCCTTATTGCAAAATGTCTATAATACGAATTTATCTAGAAATGTCAAAATCAGATGTCAGAATTATAACAAAACTATAGTTACAATGAAATCGGGAAAACACTAAAACAGCAAATTAGATGATGACTGCATTAAAATATCATGTAAGATAGCTAAAATATAGTCAATAAATTAAAAAAAAAAAAAAATTATTTTTTTTTATTTTCAAATATAATTTAAGATTTTGTTTTTTATTTTTTAACAATTTATTTACAAATATCAAGGAATGACACAAAAAAAATATAATTATTTATTTTTATTCTTATCACTTTATTATGAAAATATTAATTAAATATGGCTTCAATGCTATGTATGTATATGTACATATATTTTATGTATATTTCATATATTTATTCATATATCCATCCATATCCATATAAATACAGCACACAAAAAGGAATCTTCAAACTGTGTTTTTTTGTTTTTTGTTTTTTTTTTTATGAATTGTTATTAATATTTATTCTATTTTAATGTTTTGTTATTCTTGAAATTCTTTTCAAAAAGAAAAACGAAACCTTTCCACTAGAATTTATGTTGCGGTCCACATGAATTTTTCAAAATTGAATATAAATTTCTATTCTTTGTGTTATTTTTGTTTTTTTTTGTTGTTGCTGTACCAATAAACACTTTGAAAGGTAGGTATTATAAATTCAATATTAGGTACATTTTAATAAATTATGATTTGCAAAAAATTGTCTTATAGATGCAGATACAAAAATATTATAATTTCAATGTTTTAAAACGGAATTTTTTTTCGTATTCAATAGAACATTTGAGTTGGGGCCTATGTGGGGGCCTAATTTGTAAAAGCATATGAAATGCATTATAAACACCGAGGGAGTGTCGGTTAGAATCCATCGCAAGAATGAAAAGGAACGCCTGAAAAGAAAAGGCTGTGTAATTTCATTGTCACATTTATGTACATACACTAAAAAAAACCATTTGACCACAGACCATTTTGGATGTATAAATATAATTAGAAAAAGTCATTCCAAAACTTTTACTTGATAAAATCAGATATTTGAGGTTTTCGTAATCTGAAAGTTAAATGTTGTCAAGCTAAACATAAATTTATTTTATCTTTAATTTTTTTAATTTTTAATGGATGAAGTTGTTGTTTTTGCAAGTTGTTTTTTTTTCAAGGGTAGGCGAATCATCGAACGACATTATAAAGCAGTGGAAAGAGCAAAAGATTTCTATTAGGGTGTTAAACTTAAACCTACTAAACAACACCTCCACTTTTATGATAAAATAATAAATTAGGCCTTTAATACTAATGTATTAAGGAAAGTAGGAATGACAGGTAACACGGAAATGGAAATTTTTTTTAGTAAAATTATACATTAGTTCAAATATTATATTAAAGAGGCCTCGGTGGCTTAGGTAAGATCGTATAAAATACGCTGTAAACACCGAAGGAGTATGAGTTCGAATCCCACACACGTCGTAAGAGTTATTCCCCCTTACGACATTTACAGCGAAGCCTGAATAGGAAAGGCTGTGTAATTTCCTGTCCACATTTATGTGGCAGAGAAATGCATTAAAAAAAAATAAAATATATTAATTATACTCAAAAACCAAATATTTAAGTTCTCTCGATTTGAGTCGTTTTGAAAATTCACATTCTGCCAATTAAAATAAAAATCTCCAAAAATTATATATAAATATATTATAAAATCCCTAGAAAATAATATAAAATTCCTATTCGGAATATATTTTTAGGGATTTTATTGATTTTGGCTTAATAATTAACTCTCATAAATTCTTTATAAATTAATGTTCAAAAATCGACTAAGAATATATAATTTAATTCCATAATATTATTTACTCAAAGTCGATAACACTTAAGTAAGTTTAAGAGAGTTTTTAATATAAATATTAGGCCTACAAGACTAAAATAATATTTCTTATAGTTTAGAAGTGTAAAGAAAAGAATTATGTTTTTTTTTTTTTTTTCTTATTGGGTGTTATTTTTTTTTCGAATACGAATAGTACAAAACATAAAAACAATTTATTTAAAATGGATGTTTGGTGTTGCGTTCTTCTACTTCAAAAAATCTCAATGAATAGGACTATAACCACCAAAACTACAATAAAAAAATATAATAACAAAAAACAAAAAAAAACAAAAAAAAAAAAAATAAATAAAATACGAGTATAATAAAAGGTTTTTGCTGTTTACATATAGGGATAGATGGGATAAGCTTAAATATAAATATTGAATGTTTTATCCCATATATTTTAATAATAAGAATTTGTGGGTTAATAATATTTTGTATTAAATCATCGAATCTGTATTTAAAGAATATAATATATTTTAATATATACATACATATATACATATATAAGAAGTGTTGCCACATTTTATTAGTAAACATTTTACAAGGACATCTGTTCATTGACTTTTAATTTTGTATATACATAAGTATAAATATTTTTTTTTCTTTCGAAATAATTAAATTTAATTACAAATTGTTTATTCACTTATTTTATAATATATATGTATTTTTCTTCTTTTCTTTCTGATTTTTTGATCACACTTAGAAAAATTAAAGAAATTAAATTTTTTATTACAAATATAATAAACGGAAAATGCATTTTAAATCAGTAGGTATTACAGAAAATATTATTAATACCGTAAATATGATTTATAATATTTTATAATAGTAACATAATATGTGTATAATAATAACACCTGATATTCAGTGTACATAAAATTCATAAATTCCATTAAGTTTTCATTCAAATTAAATATAACGAATCAAAACAAAATTCCAGTAAAAATAACAAAAAGACCAGTAAAAATAAAAAAAAGTTCAGTAAAAAAATAATTAGCAAAAAAAAAGAATCCAGTGAATCATATAAACTTTATTACTTATTATAATTTTAAATAAAAATAAAATTTAAAATATGTTCTGTATTTTTAAAGAAAAGACAATTTATATATAATGAATATGATTTGTGTCTTAAATTATGATTTCAAAAAATTTTGTTTAGTGGAGATAAAATATTTATTATTATATGGCAATTTTAAGTATAGCTATAGCTATAATAAATATAACCTTTAAAATAAAGGTATTTGAAATTGTTCACCATCTGGTCACACTGATTTACATGTACATATGTATATTATTAATAATATTTATGTGTACATATATTTGTGTATATATATAATAATATTTTAAGAAACGGATTTTGTGGTTTATTTTTTCCTAATATTTTTATTCTTTTGTTGGGTTTTTTTTTTTTTATTTTTTTTTTTTCTAAAAAGTTAAATAAGAAGGTAAACAATAAACAACCAGTTTCACTTAACTTCATTTGTTCTTGTTTTTTGTTTTTTTTTTTCTTTTTTTATTTGGTTTTTACTTTTTTTTTTATACCCAGTATTATATAGTATGTATATTATATATATTAATTTTGTTTTTGCTTATTTTCTTCATTTCTTTATTTTTTGGTTTTTTTTTTTTGTTTTTTTTTATTTTGAGTATAATAATAAGCTTTTCTTCACCCAATTTTACCAGTTATGCCAGTTATGCATAGAGTAAAAAACTAAATAAAAGGATAAGTAGTTTGAATGATGCAAAAAAGTAAATCCCAGATAATGAAGAAAAAGTAAAAAAACGTAGGTGGAACCAAATAGAATAAGTTAAAATGAAAGAAAATATGAAAGAAAAATGACTTATTGAAATTTCATAATAATTCTCAAAATATGATGATCAAGTAAGAGTAAATGAAATATTTTTGAAAATAACAATTAATATTAAAAAAAAAAATGAATAAATTTTACTTATATTATTAACATCCATAGAATAGTGCGAGGAGAGTATCAATTTATAATTTCAGCCGACTAAAAAACACTATTTTATCTGTTATATGTCAACTCAACCTGATTTTTCGTTACTGAATACTCAACTACAGTTTATGATAAAAAAAAAACTTATGATATTATATTTTTCGTTTGAGATCAATATAAAAAAGGCTTAAAGGTTGATAATAATCATCAACAGCCTTAACTTTTTTATTACTGATTCATAACGAGTATAAATAAAAATTTTCAACATTAAATTTTTAAAAAATTCAGTTACTTACCGGAAAGCTGGACCTCTTTAAAAAAATTTATTTTATGATAAAAATATTCTATTAAAAAAAAAAATAGAATAGAATGTGCGTGTATTTTCAGTGGCAAATTACACAAGAATCAAATTCATTGTATAATCAATCTGATAACTAATCAATTTTTCGCACATACTTATTGTTATTAATAAATAACTATAAATACAACACCATCAATAGGATCATTTTAGGCGAAACTATTTCTTAATTTCACAGGATTACTGTAAATATTATTTTTATTTGCATTTTGATGTATAATACAGATATAATTTGTGATGCATAAAACTCATGATTAATTTATTTTACAACAAAAAAAAAATAAAAAGAAAATAAAAAAAAAATTTCCAATTCCTTCCATTTTTATTTTATTTGTTCTGTTGCTTTTTTTTCATTGTTATGCTGTTTTTTCTTTTTTTTTTTTTATTTTTCTCTTAATTAAGTTGACCTAAAAGGTGTGCGCAAATTCTTAAAAATACAGGAGAAAATATTAAACAAAAAAAAAAAAAATTATGACAATTCGTGTACACATTTCACTGTGCATTTCGTGATGATAAATTTGTGTCATCATTAAGAAAAAAAAAAAAAAAAAAATAAACATCAACTGAATGAATTCCATATATTTACCAATGGTTAATGTTTACCTTGCAATTTTAAAGTGTCATTATTAAAAATGAGAATAAATATTTCAATTCAGATTCTACCGACTAATCACAATATATACATATGTATACTAAAAAAAATTACAATATATACTTTATATATATATATATATATATATATATATATAATTAAAGACGAGAAAGTTGGTAAATTTAAAAATTTTTTTTTTTTCCTTCAAAATAAACACTTATATGAATAATTATTTTTACTTGATCATATTATAATATAATAAGATTAGGGTGTTACTGAATTCTGGGAATATAATATATATATATTTTTTTTTGTTTAATGATTCATTTTAATTTTTTTTTTTATTTTGGATACTGAAGGTGTTTCTGTCTGTTATATATTTAAATTTTAAAATGATTAGAAAATGTCAATCAAAAGTAAAAAAAAAAAAAAAAAAAAATTTGTTTAAAATTATTTCAGCTAATTAAAAATATTTTTACTTAATTTAGAATATTGTATATAATTAAAGTCTATGTTATTCACGTTATTTTATATATTGTATACATCGAACTGTATGTAATGTATGAGGAGCCCAACCAAGTTTTTTTTATATGTCACAAAATACATAAAATCAAAAAGCAGAGAACATTTGAAAATAAGTTGAAGGACAATTTCGATATTTTAACTAAAAAATTAAAATAAAAGAAAAAAAAGTAATAATTTAATAGAATAATTTTGCATACCTATAGGAGTTTATTATTATAACGATTATTCATAAACTGTTTCCCTCTTCAAATTATTCAATTTAAATTTTATCTTAAATTTTTTAATTTAAATTTAAATTTTATCTTAAGTTTTTTTTTATTATTTTAGATTTAAGTTTAAATTTTTAATTATTTTATATAACATCAGGCCAAAATACTTCGTATCTACTCCATAAATGTGTATACAATAAAAAAAAAAAATGTTGAACATTTATAATAAACCTTATTACAATCTTAGTACTTTCTGAGTATATTATTTTGATATAAATATCAACAACCTGCAATCGCCTAATATATCAGTAGTCACTAGACTATAAGTCCGTAGTTCACGTTTAAAATTTCAATAAGGGAACCTATATAAAAAGAGCTGATTTTGAACTTTTTTAGATTTATCTTACGATAATATTATACTTTTATGAAAGTATTGAGATTTAGATCTACAATATGAAAAAAAGTCGACTATAGAGATATAATGTTGATAACAAGAAGTAGTAAGCAACATCATGTTTTAAAATTATCTACACCTAAATAATTTCAATTGTTTCGTAATCAATCTGAAATTTCCAACTTAAATGTTTTCTTTAATGGAAATTTAAGAAAAAATTTAAAACTATATGCACCCTTTTCAAATCTTGTCAAAAAAACATATAATAAATACTAACTGCTAATTGCACTTAATTAATTGCGTAAAAGTCCGAAATTTTTTTAGTGTATTCAAAAATATCACACTAAATTACCTGATCGCACTTGATTATCTGTGTACTCATTTTTAAATGAAATGCACTCAAATTTTTAGTGTACTCTCGACTACACTATAGATATTCGCACTAAAAGAGTATGATAGATGCATAAGAAAAGACGTGTCAAATGTTTAGTGTCAAGTGCTATTGCGATAGGTTCAGAAATCGCACCAATACTGCATCAATACTATCTTTCAATATCTTTCATTAAATTGTTATCTAGATTTTTTCATGTTTATGTTAAAAAGCGTAAATTATAAACTTACTAAATATAAATATCTTTTATCAATTCAAGAGCGATAATAATAAAAAAAAATATACAATATTTTTATACTTTTAATATTTTTCAATATTTCAATTACATTTTTATAGTAATCTATAAATTCAAAGTCTTAATAAAATATTCCAAAGCTTTTATATCTATCTAATTATTAAATTAAAAAAAAAAATTTATGATTTGAATTTTAAATCATTTACAAAAAATTTAAAAAATCTAAATAAGTCATACTTTTTGTACTTAAAAAAAAAAAAAAAAACTGATTGATTTCTAACACACCTATTTCCTTTTAGTCTTTTAGATATTTTTTTGTATTTATTATGACATTTTATTTTTTTCTTATTTTTCATTATCATTTTTAATAAAGTTTTTCTTTATGCCTTAAAGAAAATTTCTAATAAAAAACAAAAGAACAATTTGAAAGAAATTACAACTTTTTATTATAGTCAATAAAAAAATTTTTTTTAAGTAACAGCAAAAAAAAAAAATATTTTTGAATTTGCTTACTTACAAATAATCTAACAAATATTTTAATTTGTTAAAATCTCTATATTCAGTCAGAGGATTTCCATAAAAAAAAAAGTACCAAAAACATTATGTTGTCTTTGCTTTTTAATATTTTCCTTTAAAATTTGCAATATTTTCGTGAGAAAAATCAATACGATCGTTAAAAAACAAAAGAAAATTTATCTATTTATCTTGAACTTTATTTAAAAAGAAAAAAAAAAAAAACAAAAAACAAAAGAATAAAATCTTATCTGAACATGTTCAACTAATAACTTTTCTATGATTTTATGGCCATATAATTTACAAAAACAAAAAAAAAAAACTCAATAAGTTTTTTTTTTATATTTTATCCCTAAAGGTTAATAATTTCTTCCTAAAAACAAAAAAAAAAAACAAAAAAGGTCATCCTATATAAATCATGACAGCCCGACAAATAAAATTATTTTAAGTCACCCACACATTATTTTTTATTGCTGCAAATCTTACCTTCTATTTAGTAATAAAAATAAATTTAAATCGTAACAGACTTCCTGCTTTATATGAAGAGTGACCATTTTTAATGCATTTTTATTTATAATATTTTTGTAATCAAATGTATACTTTCATCAAATAGAGAGGATTAAATAAGATGGAGGAAATATTAAAATAGAGAATTTATCTTAAACAATCGTTAGATTAGAGATTAGATTATTTTTTAAGACGTGGAAGTAATATCACTGTGACATTTTGATCTATTGATCTATTGTGTAACCTCTGTTACTACTATGTGTTATGGGTTTTGTCTTCATTTATAATATTTCTGTCAACCCTATACTGCTTGTAAGAAAGTTTATTACTCAAGATCTGTAGTAGGTTTATTGATACTAGTTAATGTTCGGTAAAGCAATATCCTCCCAGGTGCACATATCTTGTTCGAAGTAAATCTCGCAGCAGTTTTAAACAAACGTTAAGTATACAGTATATATGTCGTAAAATATATAACATTAAGTATATAGGTACATATATATTTATATATATGAAGATATTTCTAACAAAAATTGATTTACGCACTTAATTTTCTTAACTATTCCCTTAATACATTCCAACGACTCAAGTCAAAGTTTCCACATTACAGTTCTATTCTTTCCTATTCCTACTTGCTAACCAATATAATGCGTTAGCAATTAGAGATTTCATCCCGTTATATTGACTAAATTGGGAAGTGGGTTTAGTGAGTAAGAATTTGACACTACAAAATGGGTTCTTTTTGTCAAAAATGTATTAATTTGTTAAAAATTCTGTTAGGAAATTTCGTTAACTAAAAAAAATGTTTCTATTGTAATTGTAAATTGCCAAGTACCTATATGATAATGATTTATTGTGCTCATAAAACTAAATACAAAATAAGAGTTCCAACAATCAACAACCAACAATCGAATATATTATTATCTACATAGTTTAAAATCATCAGAATTTCAGTTTTTAAATGCAGGAAAGAAGCAAAAAAAAACTTAAATTGAATTTTTAATGTTTTATTTTTATTTTTTTAAATTGAAGACTTTAATTATTTAATTTTTTAACGACTAAAAGATATTTCCTACATATTTTTATTAATTAAAAAAATTTTAAATAATGAAAGTTTTAAGTTCTTTAGAAATTATACAACAATGTTTAAATAGGAAATGAAGTAATGAATGTATCTAATTTTTAAATCGGTTCTATATTAGATAGTAAGAGTTGTGTTTTTTTTATATTCTTTATCAAATTATAAAATAAAATTTCTTTTAAGTCGAAAATAAGAAATATAATAATCAAAATTTTAGGTTTAAAAATTAATAGCTTAGGTGTAGTTTATATGGTACAAATTCTTTAATTTAATATTAAAAGATACAAGAATAATGTTATGAACATTTTCTAAATTTCTCTTCAAAACCGTAAAAACTTTTAAAAAGAATTTTTTAACTTTGAAAAATTGTCCGAACCATATTTTTTTTTTTTATATATGCACTTCATTTTATAAGAAAAGATATGGTCACCTAATTCTAAAAAAAAACCATTTATTGGTACCTAAAACAAACTATTTAAAAAAAAAATTATGAATTTCAATTTAAATTTTCGGAAAATTTTAAAATTAAAATTATCTTTTCCATTCGTTCGTCATTATATTTTCCACATTGGCAAAATTATGTTTTTTTTTTTTTGGTCGGCAAAATTTTTCATACCAAAAAAATAAAATTCAAATTTATTAACCTAGTTGGAAGGAAATTTCAAATTTCCTTCCAGTATTTTTTAAAATTTTTTTGCCTCCTTTTCTTTTTTTTTTTTTTTAATTTTTGGTTTTAGCTTAACCCACCACTACTATTACAATTTTGAAGGTATAACTAAAGGTATATAGCAACCCTAAAAAACCATTAAATTTAATAGAAAATTGTCTTTAAGCACCGTAATAAAACATTCTAAAACGTGATACGTTATCCATAATCTTTTTATAAAAAAAAAAATTTAAAGATTGCGGATAATGTATCACTTCTAATATTCACAAACAATTTTTCTTTAAAAATATTATTTGAATAATAGATGATATTTTCATAGTTTTTTGTGGTAAGCATTTTCAATCATTATAATAAATTGCAAATATCATTTAGAAAAATATGAGAACTGTGGCTGTTATATAAGGTGTCTCTTGATTATTACTATATATGCTGCATAGATCCTTATGAGAAGATAATTTTTTAAAATGGGAGCTAAACTTAGCTTATCTTACTTTACGAAACTAGAAGGAATTTTTCTATTAGTAGTTTTAATAAATTGACATCTAACTCCGTTTCTAGACCATTTATACAAATGCTATAAAATGAATTCAAAAGATCAAGAAAAAAAATATGATAATAATTTTTCTTTTTTTTTTTCGTTTTAAAACTAAGAGCTTCTAAGTTTATAAAATGTAAAAGATAGAAAATTGAATAGTATAGTTTCCAAACTTAGAAAGGTCAATAAATACTATAGTTGGGAAGCTCTATATATACCTTTTTTGAACGCGTTGCTACAAAGTTATGAGAAAATTTTCAAGAAATAAAAAGAATAGTCTTTAATCTGGGGATATCTAAAAAACAAAAAAAATATATAATATCTGGGAAATCGCTGAAACCAGAAAATGGACCCAATAGAAAAATTTTGCCTACTAACCAAATACCATGGGTTAAAAATAAATTCCATCTTATTTGAAATTAATTTATTTAAAGCCTAACAGAAGTGACAGTCCCCGCTATTAAGTGCTTATTATATAAGACGATTTTATAGAGAATTTAACAGTTAAACAAAATTTTTAGAATGAAAAGCTAAGAAAATCGATAAGCTTTAATCGAATACTGTATTGTATTATATTAAACAGAAGTGGCCAAACTCCGTATAGGGATAATATTCAAAAAGAAGAAGATTATAATAAAGATAGTTCCATAATAAAAATTAAAAAAAAAACGTAATAATAAGATCCTGTTATACATTATATCTTCAAATATGGCAGCATTTCAAAGTTTCTATTTATTTGTTAAAAAAAAAAAAAAATTAAAAATTAATATATCCCATTTTCTTAAACTTTTTGAAAAGAATTTAGGATTTTATAACTTTTGATGAAGTAAAATTACTGCAATTAATTTATTCAACAGATATAAAAGTTCAATAACATTTAAAAGAGTTTTTTTTTAAAAAAAATTTTCCTTTTTATATTCTTCTTTAAAATTTTTGAAATTTGAAAAGAATCGCAATGAAATTTCAAGAGAACAGTTTTATAGATAATTTATAAGTTCATCATTCAGTTAATTTAAATCTTAAATTATATTTTACAAAGGTAACATACATATATATATATATATATATATATATACATATTTAGGGTACATTTTATAAGCCTTATTAATGTAACAATAAAGTTAATTATCTATATACATATAATGGTCTCCTGTATATTCTTAAAGTGACATTAAGTTGAATAAATTTTCAAATCATTTTTTTTTCTAATATATGTATGCATGTATGTAGTACTAGTATGTATGTTTAGGTAATGAAATTTTACTAATAATAATTCAAATATTTTGAAATTAAACACCATTAACATTATGGGAAAAATTTCATTCAATTTTATTTAATAATTTTCTTTTTGGTAATATGATGATGTCGTGATTAGTAATTATATTGATATCCTTGTTTCCTATAATATTAATATTATTTCTTATATATTATATTAATGATAATACTATTTCTTATGATCATGATCATGATCATGATAATGATAATGATAATTATGATTATGATTAATATCATCATTTTTATTTTATTTTATAAAATGTTATAACGGTAAGATACCTTCTGGTTGTTAAGAAATTTTTTTTTTTTTTATCCTTTTTTTTTTAGTTTTTTACCTTTTTTTGTTTTCTTTTGATTTGAGTTTTTTTTTTTTTCAAATTTTCCAAAAAGAAAATGAGAAGGATAACCGTAAAAAAAATTTTTTTTTTTTTATTCTATAAGCAAATTTATATATACTTATCATTCAATTCAGATTTTTTTTTTTTTTCTCCATTTTCATATTATTTACTATATTTATATTCTATATATGTATATACTATATATGTATATTCATATTGATTGTTTATTTTAATGCCTAGAATTCTGATGTTGTTTATTTTTTTTTTTTTTTTTGTAAAAGGACGAAAAGAAATTGAGTATACCTATACAAAAAAAAAATTATGTAGTAATAAAAAAAAAAAAAATAATGGATCTTTCCTATGGGACAAAATATTTTTTCGCCCCAAAAAAAATTATACACAATATATACGTATATATAATATTATCATTCTTTTAAAATAAATTGTTTGAACTAAAAAAAAAAAAAAACAAAAAATATAAACAAATAAAAATAGAATAAAAATTTATTATGAATTTTCAAAAAGATTTAAAATTTTAGTACTATATATAAACGCAACTGGGAATTGTTTCTATTTTCCTTTTTTTTAAATAGTCAAAGGAATTCAGTTTTTTCTTCATTTTCCTATACAATTATTTTTAAGCTTGTGTTTCGATTAAAAAATTCAGGATGATAAAAATAAAAATTACCAAAATTATTAAACCTTAAAAAAAAAAACAAAAAAAAATTATTCTTTGATTTGCTGAATTTTTAGTCATTAGTACTACTTAATTAGATTGAAGGCATTAAATTATTCTTTTTCGTTTCAACAAGAAAGGATTTAAAGAAATAATTTGATTTAATATAAAGGACTTTGATAAAAATATTAAAAAATCTTACAACAAGTACCTATGAGTAAGAAAATTATTACTGGTTCTAGTGAGTCCACTAGTAAATTTACTAAATTGTAGAAAGTCTTATACATATGTAATTTTATTTCTTAATCCTCCATAACATTTTATACAAAAATTATAGCTTTATTGTTACTTTAATTGTTATTGTACTTATAGGTATAAAAGTTTACTATTTTACTTTTATAAAAATTTAAATTATAGTTATATAGTTAGTCAGTAAAGGTGATGGCCCAATGCTTACTTTGCTTCCTTTACTTTCTTCGAAAACTTTGACAGCTGAAATGAATTACATTATTTTTTATTATGGTACTTGGCCAAATGCACAAAGTATTCAAAGTAAGCAAATGAAGTAAAATACCGAATTGACGAATATTTAATTCCGTACTTTGCGTTGAATACTTTGACATTTGATATTTGAATTTTTTTACATAAACATTAAAAAATTTTGAATAGGTGGGAAAAATTTTTAAATAAGTGGGAATGTGATTTCGTACAATCCATGAATTTGACAATTTCTATAAATCTCTCGAACCGAAAATCTTCTCCTATTTGGTACTGAATACAAACATTTGTAAAATTTATTATAAATAATTAAACCTTAAAACTATACTTCAAACATTATTTATTATTTAGCATTTTTTACATTTTACTATACATTTTAGCTGTGGACTCAATATTTATTGTTTATTTTCAGTACATTAAAAAAAAAATTTCACACACAAAAAAACTGGGCAATTCGAGAAAGCAAACAAAATTTTATGATTCATCATGGTTTTCTATATATACGTTTAACTGAAATATAATCAAGAATCAATTGAAAAATTTTCCCATCATAGTACAACAAAAAAAAAAAAAAATTAAAGAAAATCAACAGTACAATCGTATAAAACATACTATACAACACAAAACAGTAATAAAAGACCTCATCAAATGGTTACTCATACTCTTCCAATATAGAATAGAATCAAAAATTTCAAATGGTTTTTAAAGAAATGAAAAAAAAAAAAAAATTACCATTCAAGAATATATAAGTAAAAAAAAAATGTATATACATACTATATAATATATATACCTATTATCTTTATTATGTATACATATATATATTTCCGCGAATTTTCCCACACACATTGGAACTGAAATCAACCAAAATAGAAAACAAAAATAACTGATAAAATTATCCAAAATAACATAAAAACAGCAAAACGAATGAAATAAAACTGTTATAACCTTAAGGAATACAAAAGAATTTCAAAAAATTTTCACAAAAAAAAAAAAAATAAATAAATAAAAACCAAACAACAATTGCAAATAAAATCAAGAAAACCGGTCACGTTTTGCATCATCAGTACAACAAGAAAATCAAAAGGAAAAAAAAAAGAAAACAAAAATGCAAGGCAAATATTTAAAAAAAAAAATTATAGTTGATATTGTCTATTATAGGTTTTATTATAATCGCTCTTAAATTTACATTATTTGTATCCTGTTTTATCCTTTAAATAATTTTTCATAGGTATTTTAAATGAGTGCATAATTTATATGATTTTTAAGTTTTATTACATGATATAACTTCCATACACATATATAACTTATAATATAATAAAAAAAATGTTAGGATATGAACAACTAATTGTGATGACAATTTTCATATCGATTTTAACTACAGTTTCGAAAACTTAAAGAACATGCTTTGAACGTTTATAAAAAGTGATGGTTCAAGGCATATGCAATATTCGTTTATAAAAATGGATGTTTCTTTAATTTATTTATTTTTAGAGAGAGAATGGTCAAAGTTAATAGTTGAGTTGTTAAAAGAGAATAGTCGCTAATATAATCTCTATGTCCTTAATCAACTATATGATAAATATCACATTTGAAGTTTCACGTCCCGAAGTTGGAGTGCAGACTTCAATGAGTTTAAACCTAGATTTATAAGGTGGTAAGACAGTTAGATTTGACCAGGACAAATGATGTAAAAAATAATTTTTAATTTGTTTCTATTCTTGAACTATGAATTTCATCGAATAAATACTTGACTTATATATTACAAATTAGATCCCACCAAACAGAAATATTAAGATTTTAGGAAATATGGATCACTAAATTTTGTTAATCAATGTTTTATTAATTCAAATATTGTATTTTCCTTTTTTAAACATATTATTATAGTGCATATTTTGAAAGTTAACTGCCATGTCAAAATATATACAAGCAGATCCTTAAATTATACTCTATCAAAGATTTCATCATTAAGGAAGTAATTAGATTGTAGTAATTTCACAAAAATACGTTTAGCAAAGAGACAATTCATATACATACCACAAATCAAAGACGTAAAATAATTTTTTGTAAAAGGGTAATTATAGCTATACCATAATAATAATACGCATTAAATATGGTGTTTTATAAAAAGGATTTTTTTTTTAAAAAACTTGTTTTTAATTCTAAAACCCAGTTTGCATTTCAATTTTTGCATTTTGAATTTTTTGAAATGTGCTTTAATGACAAAGTTATTTTGTGTCAGTCCCTCTCCCAAAATTAATTGTATATCTTTCAGCAGCTACTTTTCATTATTTTATTCTGAATTTCAGAGTGGATTTTAAACTATAAATTAATTTCTGAATACAATTCAAAAAAAAAAAAATGTTTAGGACTATTAGTGAGAAGAATAGCAAATGTAATCGCAACAAGCAACAATATTATATTTTATGTATATAGTATTTTTAATTTTATTCTATATTGTTTGTATGAATGTTTTAGTATTAGTACGTAAATTACTCTAAAATGACCATTATTTTTTTTTTTTTATTTCATTATTTTTTATTTTCTTTATTTATTCCTTACCAATTTATTTGTTAATTTTCAAATATTTCCTTTAGTCTTATTTTTTATTTTTATTTTTTTTTTTTTTTTTGTTTAACTTAAAACTTCTTGCACAATTTACATTTATTGGATGTACTAAAACCACCTTAACATAAAGTAACAAACATCGAGGGCAAATTTAATTGTGGGACGAATTAAACATACATATATAAGAAAAAACAGAAAATCAAAAGCTACCTATTTATTATATACCTTCGAGAAGAATAAAAGAAATATTTAAAAAGTAGTTATACAGCATAATTATAGGTTAATGAGATAACAAAAGTTAATTTTACTTTTGATTTTTAAAAATAACATAGGATGGTAATTGAAAAATGGTAATTGATTTTTTTTTTTTTTTTTGTTTAATTTATATATAGAAAGGGATTTAAAAAATAAATCAAAAAAAAAAAAAAAACGAACGGAAACTCAGAGAACTATTAAAGAATGCATAAATAGTAATTATTGAAGAAAGGAACTCAGAATAAACAGGTTTATTCAATATTAATTTAATTGGTATTAAAATTAAAAATAGTTAGAGTTTTTTTTTTTTTTAATATAAGATGATAGACCAATAGACCAGAAATAAGATGACAACCAATCATCTTTACTAAGGACTGTTCCTTAAATCTTATTGTTAATCATTTGTTGATTGAGTAGATTATAAGAATTAAAATAAATAAAAAAAAAAAAATAATATAACACCGACTTAAAAAGAAAACTATCTATAAAATTGTAATAAAGTTTTGTAACAACCACAAAAATGTGTAAAAAATATTTTCATTTACAAATTCCTATAGTTGGCAAACTTCACCATATATAAAAATTCATTTGTGATTCGAACATGACGAATGTAAAAACATCTTCCACCTTATATGTTGGCTAGAGTTGGGGATGATTATTCATTTTAATATTTTAAAAAGTTAAAGAAGAATGTCAACAACTTCGTTTACCTATCTTATAAACACAAAGGTACAATGCTTATACCATTTTTTATTTCTTTACAACATTTTCCTTTACCGTAACTAGGAAATAAGTACCCAATAAGAGCTCAATAAAAGTATCTTAGCCTATTGTTTGATCAAAAAGAACGATGCAGTTTAATGAATTAAAAACAATTCCAAACGTTGATACAGAAACAGTGCTTGTTTCACTCTTATATAACGTTTTTCAACAACTCCCATTTATTTTTATAGTAAAAAAAAAATGTGTGTAACAGTCAGCATAAATACCAATTGTTGCTAAACATTTGAAAACAGAAATATTAAAGATCTTTTCCCTAATATAGCGTTTACACATTAAACCCAGATTCAGTGTGAAACAAAGAAATCAATATAGCAATTATTAACCATTTAAAAATATGTAATCAGAACGTTTATTCAAATTTATTACCAATTCTTAAAAATAAATCAATTCACAATCAAATAAGAAAAGCAAAAAAAAAAAAAAAAAGGTTCTAAAAAAAAAAAATTCAAATTTTATTTTGTGTTTTATTTTTATAACCTGTTGTTGAAATTCAATTAATAACAATAATCTATTATTATGGAAATCCATATAGCTTTTAAGTTTTTTTAGGCACATTTTATTATCATAAGACAACATATTTAATTTTTTTTTTTTTTCTTTATTGCTAAAATTAATTTTCTTCGGTTCTTTTATTTTTTGTGTAAATAAAAAAGGAAACAAGAAAAAAAACAATTTCGAGCATAATTCTTAAAAATCTCACCACATCTATTTTTAATACATATTTTATTAATATGAAAACTTATTATTTATTATTTTAGGATCTCTTTGTCCTTCATGGGATTAAAAAAAAAAAAAATATAATAAAATTTAAAAAAAAAAATCATTGTTGACAATTACATTTTGGTGTAAAAAACAAAAATATATACGTATGTACAATAAAAATCTTTTTTAAAAAAAGTTTTCTTAGATACGTATCTTGAGGCTTTTACATCAAGATTTCATATATTTCAAATGAAAAAATTGTTTTTTTTTTTTGGTTTTTTATATTCCGTTTTATACTTTAGATTTTTTCAATAGAAATAAACTTTAAATAAGAATTTCAAATGAAAAATAAAATAAAAAACTTTAGGATTGTTTTATAACTACGACTAGCTATATAATAAATAAATTGAGTTAAAACACCCACTGCATTTCTTTTTAAATAGGAAGCTAAAAATTATTTTTAGAATTTGGAATTTTTAATTTAAAATAATATTTAGTATAATCATACATAATTCGATGAGTATATGACCTTTAAAATCCAACTGCTGAATAAGTCATATAATTCAGCAATTCAAAATTATATTTTTTACATCATTCAGCTGAAACAATTATGAAAGCAATATAAAATAAATTGAAATTGATATCAAAGTAAATAATTATACTTATATTTATATATATATTCATTAACATTTCCTTGAAAAATGACTTCTACTTCAAAATGGTATATACTAAAAATATTCGATTTTACTATAAGTACATAATATTTAGAATTTGTGTGATTAGAAATGGAAACTACATGTTCTTAAAACTTCATATAAAAAATGAATAGCTTATTGTGTGGTTTTCATATCAATGAATATCAATGGTTTTTTAAAAAATAATTTAAAGCTATTTTTTTTTATTTTTTTAGTTTATTCTCCTGCCACATAGGACACAGCCTTTTTCAGGCTCGCGTGGTTATAAAGGTCGTAAGGTTGGATTATTCTTATGACGTGTTTCGGATTCAAAATCACACAAAACACGAAAGTACCTTCGGTGTTTGCAGCATATCTTATAGTTCTTCTTATTTCTTCTTACCCACTAGGCCACTAGGCCTAAAATTTAAATATCTGTTCAAGTAATATTAGTGTTAATTATAAACAACAATAACCTACATAGGAGATATGTAAAAATATGAGTTTTAAAAGTTGAACATTACTAAAATGTTAATAAAAAATTAAAAACACCATTATTTTTCAATTAAATCTTTCGCTTTAAAATTACCTGATTTTAAGATGAACAGACAATCAGATGAAGAAAGTCCAAAAAATCAAAACGTTTTTTAATTTTTTTCCCACTTTAATATATGATTTATTTATTTTTTTTCTAATATTTATCTAAGAAATCAAATAATTAACAAAAAACCATATAAAAGTAAAGCATTCATTTCATTAATATTCATTAAGAATATTTAAAATTAAAATATATTTTGGATGGATAGAAGTATATTTTGCATTCTAATACAATTCCTGCATAAGTTCAATTTCGATAACAGTATATACGTGTGCGTATTCGACCAATACTTGAAGGTTTATCTAAATTTTTATTTTACATGTATTTTAGCCTAAAACTTAAACTAGCTAGCACTGGCAATATTCTATACTATATTATAATGTGGTTGTGTTGATGTGAATGGGAAGACTGAGATTATAGTTAAATATTTTTTGCTTTGAAACTTCATAGTTTTTAGGATCCTTTTTGTATCGGACATCCAAACATCAGTTAAATTGTTCATTTAGTGAACTATAACAAAAAACTGAATTATTTATAAGGGTTAGTAAGTTAATAAATGATATTAGTTATTAAAATAGTAATAATTGTTACTACTACTACTTTGGTACTACTACTATGAATTACAATGCTACATTATCTACGTATATTTTTTTTTTTTTTTATTTTTTTTTTTGGTAGACCCGAACAAGCAATTTACATATGCAAAAGTAGATATGTTACTAATGCTGGTAAAATTACCCAATTCACAGATTTACACGAAACGTGAGCAATCTCTTGGTTCAATTTTCAACAAGAATAAAATATTAGAGACTAGATTTTATTAAATGCTGGTAGCCGTATTTTTTTCATATATAATAACATCAAGAAATAGTTCCGATTTTTGTAATGTAATCTAGATTCTAGATACTTAAGATCTCAGGGAAATTTTTTTTTGCTGCGAATAAGAACACAAAATATATTTTATTAATTTTCAATTTAATTCAAAGAATTCTTAATTAACAGTAATAATTATATTAAAACAACAATCAATCAATTAGCAAAAAAAAAAAAAAGAAAAAATATTCTTAAGGTCATTAGGTCAAAAACATATAATTTTTTGACAATACAATATAATTCAGAACAAATTCATTTAATTAACATCTTTACTTACTTATTATATACATACATACATATATATTTATTAAATAATAAAAATCCTTTTAAAGTTGATAATTTATTAATATAAAAAGTTTTATTTTCTCTTCTACATTACATAATTACATTAAATAATTTCTATATAATATTAAATTCTATTTTTAATCTTTTATAAGATTATGTAAATTTTTACTTTTAGATTTTTAAAAAAAATTTAATGAAATTAAATTTTAAGTAACTTTCAAAAATGTGATTGACAGCTGCATTATATTTTTAAATAATAATCATGTAGTCTGGTTAGAAAAACAAAATCAAAACAAAAAACAAATACTAAAAATTATATACATAATGTATACGTATAAAAAGTTTAATTACGGTCAATTGTAATTTAAATGTAGACAAATTTTTCTTACCTAAAGTTTTTTCCTAATAAGTTGTTAATCTTGTTTTATAATAACTAAAGAGTACAGATCTTGAATTCGTATAGTGCAGGAAATATAATGTGTATTGTCTTTATTTGTATATAATGTATATGTACATATGTATAAAGTTATCTTTATTTATTTTTTGGGTTGATTTTGTTCTATAGGTAGGGTACATATATAGAATATTTCATTGCAAAAATTAAAAATTAATGTAAAATCATGTTATCCTCTTATGTTTGTCATATTTATTATGTCACAGAAGTGTAGTGTAAATAAAACGCGCCTCTTTTTGTATAATATTCTATTGATCCTATGTATTTTTTTTTCACTCTTCTCATCCCTTTTTTTTTTTTTTGTTTTATTGTTAAATAGTTAAAAAAAAAAAAATAGAAAGAAGAGAAAGGATGTTATTTAGTTGATATGTCTTAATTCACCAAGTGAAAAGATAATGTCATACAAATCCTTTTTTGTCTTTTTTTTTTTTTTTTTTGTTTTTCTTCTCTTGTATAAAACTTGTCTTTTGTCATTTCAACTGTCAATCAAATTAAAAGTAAAATTTATCTAAAATGAAGATCTGACCTGAACTGTTTTTTTTTTCTGTCTATTCAATTTCTTATTTATACTTACATATTTAGTTACTTAAGGATTTTTACTAAAAATTTTTTTATTATTACCTAAATTATAATATATAAGGGTGTATATGTATATATATATATATATATTTTTTTTCATTTGTAATTTGTAACAACATGACATTTTAAGTACAAAAATAATAAATTTAGCACGAAAATATTTGGATTTGTTGGTGAACTTTCAAAAAAATAAAAAAAATTAAAATAAAAGTATGAAATGTTTGTGTTTGTTTTTATATTCGTTATCAAACAAACAACTTATTTTATAAAAGTATCAAAGAACTTATTTTATTAGACTGAAAAATAAATAAAGTTTCCATAAAATTCTTAGAATTGTCGAAAAATATATTTTTTTTTTTTTTTTGTCTATTTAAATTTTGTTTGTTTAAAACAAAAAAAAAAAAAAAATTTAAAATAAAACCTTAAAAAAATTTTCTATTTTAGTGTATTATGTCAATATTTTTTTTTTTTTTTTAAAGTCATGGTCATAGGTTAAATAAAGACTGTTGAATTTTTATTGAATCCATATCAACTTCTTATTTTAATGCTTTGTATGTAAGTGTATAGTAAAAAAAAAAAAAACTGAATATTAGAGAAAGAATAACAGTTGATCCTAAATGATAATAGGACCCATGCGCCTAAAAAATTGTTTAAAAGCATATTTCAAAAGTAACTGTATTTAATCGTATGTGAGTGGACTGTGAAGTAGTTTCGAAACATTTTGTTAAATTGTTAAATTAAATTTTGTTAAATTTTGAGTGGGCGGAGTCAAAAGTTTCTGATTTAAGAGTGTATATGGTGAAGTTTATAAACCAAAACATACATAAATAAAATAATAAAATAAGTTGATAAAATTGTTGCGTTGTTTACATCTAAACATCTTTTTTTTTTTTGTAATATTATTTAAGAACAATATATCTGTAAAAAATAAGAAAGACTGATTAAATTTTTTTGAGGAATATCGTAAACTGTCTCAATTGTGGGCAAACTTTTTCAAATTTATAGAAAAATAAACGATTATGAAGATAAAGTGTGAGAAAGTTTGTAACCATTCTATCAAATAAATTGAAAAGGATATCACAATTAACAAATTAAAAAAGAAAATTACAAATATTAGAATTTTTCAAGTATAAAAATTAAATGATAGTTGTGTAAGTACCACTAAAAAAAATAAAATTATTTTTGATGAAATACAAAATCAATTTTTTTTCCTTCATGTAAAAAAAACCTAAAAACATCTTTAAAAAAATGTTTGAGTGTTTTTTTGGTTGTTGAATTTGAAAATAAATTAGAATATAAAATAATTATAACACTGACTTTAAAAAAAGGGTCTCTTAATTTTACATACTTAAAAAAATAATAAATTTTAATGAGCGCAAATGAGTGTTTTTAAACGTATTAAACTAATAATTAAATTTAATATTTAATAATGGATGTTTTTAAAAAGCAATTCTTGAATTAAGGTTTTCATTTTTATATATTATAAGAAAATTTAATAAGTGTTCTAATTAAATTTTTTTTTTTTTATACTTTTTAGCTTGATCCTGAATGTTAGAAAAATGAAGAACTGTTATAGTGCGAAATGAAGGAGAACTACTTTTATTTTTTATAATAAATAGCTTATGTTGCTATTTAATCTGTAATACGATTTTATTGTCAAAATTACTAAAAATTTAAATAATGAAAAAAATTAATTAAAATTTCGTAAAATTAAAACCAGAATAAACGCATTTATTAGTAAAGAAACAAATCTTTAAGTTGGATTTCCTCAAGGCACCGTTCTCTAACTTATTCTTTATCTACCTTATGTCAATAGTTTTAACAAAATTGGGCTAAGTGGACATTATTCAATTTTTGCGGATGATATAATAATTTTATATAAAGAAAAAACAACCAATTAACTTGAGAAAAATATTAATTGTGATTTATATAAAGTTAATGAGTGTCATAAGAGATCAATGATTAATGTCTCTAAAACTGAACTCATCATATTTAAGCAAAACAATAAAGAAAATATAAACCTATCAATCACTATTAATTAACAACAAATACAAAGAGTTAAATCATCGAAATACTTAGGATTGTACATATTAGTGAAGATCTTGGAAAATGCATATTGAAAGATTAAAAAAATCTTTAATGCCAATAATTGGTGCCATTGCAAGATACGCTTGACTAAGTGAACATGTAGGGAAGTTAGTTTTTTACTCTCATATTCAGTCAAATATACGGTATTTAGTTCCAGTTTGGAGTCAAGGTTGCAAATACGCCATTCAATTATTGTCCTTATTAGTAGAGCTATAAAAGCTATTATATAGAACTATAAGAGCTATTCTTAGAATTTCTTAGAAATTGGGGCTCACAATATGTTTTGCCGAATTTGGATTTTAATAATCGAATATTTAATAAAATTTGCAGATTTTGTAATTATGGAAATTTTGAACTTAGGGATTTTTAAAAAATCTTGAAAATTTTGCAGTTGTGAATTTTGAATTAAGGGGTTCTCCCACTAAGTCCATTATATAGATTTCCAATTTCCAAAGTATGGTATAGAACTTAAGGCACAATTTTAATATTAATTTTAACAGAATATTGTCATAAAAAATATCGAAGCAGACTTGACACTTTGACTTGATTTTGCTTAAAAATGAATATATAAATTAAGTCGAATCAAACAACATTAACAGACATTTAGTTAG
This sequence comes from Poecilobothrus nobilitatus, assembly GCA_947095535.1. Taxonomy (NCBI): domain Eukaryota; kingdom Metazoa; phylum Arthropoda; class Insecta; order Diptera; family Dolichopodidae; genus Poecilobothrus; species Poecilobothrus nobilitatus. The sequence goes on along the minus strand of OX352772.1, from coordinate 317,736,489 downwards.
TTAGTAAATATACCTTAGAAAATCAATTTCATTTCGAATAAAGACGATGTAAATTTTTAACATAAAAAATCTGTTAAACATGGTCGTATAATACTTTTATATTAAAAAAAAGTAATATATTAAATTTAAAATAAATAAGAAATATACATAGAAGTCATTTAATTTTCATTTATTTTGAAATTTTTTTTAATTAAAATATAAAAAAAAATTCTCATACTAAACAAATCATTAAAAAAAAAAATACATATTATAAATGTAATTCAATTGCATATAATAAAGGCGCAATTTATTATATATAATTTTATTAAAAACATGGAATTGGAATGAAAATTTAATGGCCAATTCTAAAATATGAATAATTTTAACATGAAATTACATTTTTTTATTACAAATTAACAAGCAGTAAAAAAAAACAAAAAAAAAAAAGAACGCCATAAAAATAAAACGCCCCATTTTTTTTTTATAATACATACCTTATTAAGTGTTTTGAATTTCTTATTTTATTTTTTTAGTAAATTTTGTATGAAAATGACAATATCTCAATTAACTTGGAACAGTTTTTTTTTTTTTTTCTTTTTTAATAGAAAAAAAGCAACAATTTTTTATTTAATATTCAAATTGTAATTGACAAGAAGTTTTTTTTAGAATATCCTTCCATGTCCTTGTCCTCTGGCTTTTTTTTTTTTGTATTTTCTTTAAAACTCTTAGATAATATACTTAATATCTTATAAATGCTTATCTGCTTGTTTATAAAAAGATGATTTTTTTGGATTTTTTAGTTATTCAACATTGAATAAGATTTAAATCATCTACAATGAAATAAACTATAGAAAAAAATGATATAAAATCTAAATCCAAATCTATTAGGAAAAATGATTAGGAAATTCCTGTACAAATTTCTATAAGAGCAAAATTAATGGGGTTGTGGAAAATATTTTTTTCTTTTTTTGAAAAAATAAATCAAAAGTTTTTTTAGCATAATTTTATTTATGATCTATTGAAAATATCAATATATAATGAATAATGAATGTTCTTTTTATAATGTTTACTATTAAATAAATTTTGCGAAAATTTCGTATAAGTAAAAGTTGTATTTACTATTTATTACATCAATTTTTTTCCCCCCTTCCCAAATTTGATTGTTTTGCCAAATTTGTTTTCTCTTTTTTATTTGTTTCACATAATGTTCGGAATATCTAAAGATTTTCGAAATAATTATTATTTACTTTTATATATAGGAAGACATGTCTATATATACTTATATTAAACAAGGAAACTTTTTATATTAAAAAAAAAAAAAAAACAATATAAGTTATTGCTTTTTATATCAGCGGGGTACATTTCAAAATGTTCTTTTTTAAAATCCTTAATATTTAATTTAGTTTATTCATGTTTTTTTTTATTTTTTTTTTAAGATTCAAAGATTTAACAATTTGTTTATTTGTTATTTATTGTACACGTATAGAGTGAATTGCTTGTGTTTTTTTATTTTTTTTTTTTTGTAGCAATTCATCATATAATAAATATAAAGGGGAAATCTTTTATAGAATAATTTTGTCAATAACAATAGAAAAATAGAAAAAAAAAAGAAAAAAAAAAACAGCAATAAAACAAATAAAAAAAAAAAGGACCGCGATTTACCTTTACTTGCAAAAAGAAAAGGAAAGAAAAAAAAAATACGCGCAATTTGAAATAAATCAGTTATCCAGCAACAAGACTTGAACAAAAACATTATTTACAACAATAATATAAAAAATAAAAAAAATAAAAATGAATAAAAGCTTTAGTTTTTGTTTTTGTTATTTTGCCAAAAATCTAACAAAATCCTCTTTAAGATTAGTTTCAACAAATGTGATTTTTTTTTTTTATACGTATCCTTGATTACACACATTGATATAATATATGTATGTACGAAACTTTATCTTTTGTTTCTTTTTTTTTGGTTTTCCACATATCTACATTTTATATTATGATGCATAGTATACATATGTATATGTATATATATATATATATAACAATGTAAAAGTAAGTAAAATATATATGCGTGTATATAATCATATTATTTTATGACATCATTAAAGTCATAATAAACAGATGTTTTTTTTTTTTTTTGTGTAATTTTGTTTCATTTCTTCTTTTACCAAAAATAATTTCACAACTTATTTTGTTTTTTTTCTTATGTACAAGATGTTTGACATGAAAGATAATTTTGTTGCGTACAGTTATCAAAAAATCAAAAATAGCAAAAATATCATCAAAAAATGAAAAATAAAAAAATGTCCTGATGCCTTTTTACAATTTGCTATATTTTCTATTGTACTTTTTTTTTTGTTTGTTTTTTTTTTTTTTTTTTATTAATAATACAAAATTTTATTAAATAGAAAATAGGAAGAACATAAACTGCGTATTTAGAAATTCATACAAAACAGGAAATGTATTTTGTTTTTTTTTTTTTTTATAAGGATTAAAGATAATAAAAGGAGTAAAGAGGATATTATATATGTAAATATAATATACATAATTTTATTTTGTTTATTAAGTGACTATAGTAAAATGATATTTTAAATAATAAATGAATATGTAGATATTGAGTAATACAGGGTGGGCCAACTTAGACTGACTGGATTTGAAATTCTAAGAATTTTATTAATTTAGTTTTTTTGCAGATAATAAAGAATTTTATAAAATTTTATAATGTCATCATGCTCAGTGCAAGAATGTGCAAAAATTGTTGAATTTTATTATGTTTCCGGACGATAAATTTTTTGAACAATCTCATTATGAGCGATGAAACACATTTTCATTTAAATGGATATGAACAGCATTGCCGAATTTGGAGTACGCCGAATCCGAGACCAGTGTATCAACGACAATTACACCCTTTCAGAAGCACTGTTTGTTGTGGAATTATGGCTGATAGAATTATTGGTCCATATTTTTTCGATAATGGAACTTAGCATTCAACCTTCCTTCCTAGCACCAAACCTTCTCTGGGACGTTATACCGGATCATATCGTAAATTTTTTACGTCCGAATAATTTCAAAAAATGCTGATTTCGCGTGGCCACCTCGTTCCCCAAATTTGATGGCCCCTGATATTTTTTGTGGGGTTTCTTGTAGGAACGGGTTTATGTCAACAAACCACAAAACATTCAAGAACTAAAGTCAAACCACAAAATTCAAGAACAAAATGTCTTAAAAAAAGCCATTAACTGCCAACAAGAGAATGGAATCCATTTAAAGGATACCAATTTTCCAACTTAGCTTAAAAAAAATTAATAATTTATACTTTCATTTAAAAAAAATGAAGTAAAAAACTTTAGAAAATTATAAGCATTTCAAATCAGTAAGTGCGAGTTGGCCCACCCTGCATAAGATAAAAAAAAAAAAAAAGGGTACTGAAAAAAAAAATAATTTGGTCTTAAGATACTTAAATTTTTATACTTCAACTTATATAAGAATTCATTAAAAATCGATTACAACTATTATAAAAATTATATAAATAATTTTTATTTTAGTGGAAAAATTTTAAAAGCTTCAAAAACTTAATTTGAATTCAATCTCAACAAAATGGTGTCTGATATTCTATGTATTTATCAAAGAATCTATACTAAACGTATACTAAAGAACTGAAACAATTTGTCATTAGAATTTAGTAAAAAAAATTAAATATTATCAATTTGTATTTTATAATTGGATTTAATTTCGTAAAAAAAGTTAAAACGATCATTTTATGAATATTGTACGTCAACTTTTGTCAAAATATCCTTTATAATTACTATAAGTGTTGAAAATGAGTGAAAATGCTAAGTTTTTTACTTTCAGTTTATTACTTAAGTTTAAGAAGAAAATTAACATCTTTCTTCAAAATGCCCCTCCAAATTTTCCTACCTATCCCCCATAATCCAGATTTCCCAATGCCAATTTCCCCAATTATCCTTCCCACATCCCTAAACCAAACTGTACATTAAAGGTTCCATCCTAAAGTTTGGTTTTAAAAGGGGGGTGGTTTTGGTTGGTTAAAGTCTAACAGTACCTTGAGGAAGCACGTGCAGTTCCTCTTGGTGACTTTGAGTTTTCCACCAACCCTCGTAAAAAAAAAAAAAAATTCGATTTAAAGAGGTTCTGTTGAATTAATTGTTTGAAAAACTCGATATTTTACTTAGATTTCATAAAATACTATGATATTTTCGCTTTAGATTATTTAAAAGATACTTTTTTCTTTCGAGATACATTTGATAAACTTACCTAGAAATATATTTTCCAATTAATATAAATGTAATCGTTTGTGTTGTAATTGAATTTTAATAAAAACATAATATAAAGTAAACTATGGTAAATTCCGAAATTTATTTCTTAACACTTCTTAAAAGATCTAAGAAAAACTTTTCTGTAATACGTAAAAATTGCAGAATTTTTTTTTAACTATTTTTATTTAGGAGCCCCAACACAAATATTGGTTTTATGGGCAATTGCAGAATTACGTTCCGTTTTCAATACAAATATGAAAGAAATTAAATTTTAGAAAATTTTAAGACTAAAAAAATATCATAAAAATCTTAAGATTAATTTCCACAGGAAAGGAATTAATTAGGCTATAGATAATAGATTCGGTAAAAAATACATACTGTAAAAGTCAAACATTTTCTAAAAGTAAAAAATAAAATAAAAAATACAAAAAGAATTCACCACAATAACAAATTTTGTAAAATACAATTTAATGTTGTATTTCCATTAAGATATAAAAAAAAAATTTATGTTATTAAGTTTTTTAAAGTTATTTTGAAATTCGTAAATTATTCGTCAAATATAAATTACAAGGGTTGGATGAAGAAAAACAAAAACTAAAAATTTTTAAGTATGGTTATTGTAAGTTTTTTTTCGGAACAATGAATTCACATTAAAAAAAAAAAAGAAACAAAAACAACGGTAAATAGCTTAAGGACACGACGAATCACGTTAATAATTTTGTTTTTTATATAAGAAAGGGCTCCCTCTTCAGTGTATTTTAAAACCACTTAAACGAAATAAAAATCGTTTTAAATTAGGAATGAAAATTGAATAAAATTAGAGATAAAAAGGATCCACTCAACGATGATTCCTTTTCTTTTCGATTTTTATTTTGTTTCTCAGAGTACATTTTATGTTTATTTTTATTTTATTTACAACAATTACAACAATAAAAAAAAAAAAAGCAAAAAGGTTATTGTGCAAATTTTATTTTAAAAAGAAAAAGGAAATAAGAGGGATACTGATACACCAAATAGAAAATTAAAATAGAATTAAAATAAAATATATAAAAAAGAAAAAAAAAAAAGTATAAAATTATTGTATAGAATTCGGGGTTCCTATAATAATTTGGAACCAAAATAATTAACCCTTGAAACTCTTTATATTTAATTAAAACCAATATTATGTACTGTATATATATACATTTTAACTTCACATATTATTATTTAGGATTATTTTACATATTATATTGACAAGATTTTAATGTCTTCTTCTCAGCCTTCTTTTACAGCTTGTAATAAATTTTTGCTGTGTCAGTTATTCATATTCTAAATGAATCTAAATCTATAATATCGGGGAACAATAAAAAATATGATGTGAGAATATTAAAATATACTACTATGCAAATTATACAGGTAAAAGTTCTTAACGATTATTTAAACCGATTTGCAGACTATAAAAAAAGTTAACGCCACAATGAAAACGTTCAGAAATAGATGGATGAAAATTTCGGCATTTATTTTTGTGTTGAGATTTATTTTGTTTATAAAGTTCGTATATTCTAAAAAATTCTAATATAAATATATATACTTTTACAGGAATTTTTTTTTAAATTTTTTAATTCGTTTTTTTTATTAAATCCATTTTGCTCTGAGAATAAAAAAATACTTAAAGAAAGAAATTCAAATCAAGATATGAAATATAAATATTATATGTATTATTGTGAATAATAAAATATCATAACACAACACATTTAACATTTAAAAGCGTTAAGTTAACATTAATTGTACTATCTTCCATGCAATTCAATACATTTGAACTTGTTTTGACAGCACATGCGTCATGGCTACGCAAAAATTACGTTTGATTATAGCAGAAATTTTTAAAAGTTTATCGAAATATTTCATGGGTATACTGTTTACGTACATTGTATGATCTTTTTCAAAGTTTACTGAGATATACCTTAGATCATGTAATGAAACATTATATGGGCCTAACTAAGCGATGGATCCCATCGATTAGTTAGTCCCATATAACATTTCATCACGTGATCTAAGGTATCTCTCTGTAAAGTGTGAAAAGGATTCAACAATGCACCTAGAGTAAAGTATATCTTATTTTATCAAAAGTTTATCGAAGTATTTAAATAAATCAAAATTTATATGATTTTCCTTTTTTACCTGATATATTTTTACATAGTCAGCGATAAAGTTAAAATTTAAATTTTAAATAGGACTAATAAATAACTATTATGATGACCATCTCATTTTTTTGACGAATATTTCAAAATAAAAGAGTTTAAAAAAAAAATTAGATCAGTAGTGGAACACAATAAAATATTATTATTAATTTACAATTTTCAATACAGAAAAAAAAAACAATAGTGTTTATGGATTCCTAATGAACCACTAGGTTTAATAGGGTTTGAGAAAGTACTCTGTATGTATACGAGGGACACAATTATTCAAAAATAAAAAAAAAAAATAACAAAAAATAAATAAAAAAAGTTTTAGAATAGTGAAGGGGTTGTTGGCCGAATTTTCAACTAAAATTATTCTTTATACCCTGTTCTTATGCTATTGTTGTAATTATTAAGAAGATTGCAAAAAAAAAAAAACAAAAAAAAAACACTACATTAATTTTTGGGGAGATTAAGATAATGTCAATTTGATATAGGGTTCTGCAGATAATAAAATTATTTTATTATAATAAATTTTATTTTATTTTGTATTTGGATCAGAGCGTGAAAAAAAAATTAATAATTTTGTTAAAGAAAAAAAAATTAAAATAAAATAAAACATGAAAGTTACTTATTCTTTTCGACCAAAAAAAAAAAAAATTTATTTTTTTTTTTTAAAAAAAGGCAGATGTTCATAAAATAAATTTTGAATATTAAAACATTTTGCGGAACATTTTTAAGAAAGGTGTTTTTTTTTTTTTTTTGGTTTTTTCCTTAATTTAAATTTTTGTAAATTAGTTTTTAAAGTGAAATAATTAAAGAATATAAAATAATTTTGTATAGAAAAATAAAAATATGCGCATTTTAACAAGAAATTCTATTCAGTGTACATGCAATAATTTATAACTCAATTTAGATAAATTATCTGATAACATTAACATATTTTTAATAAAATCGTTTATAATTTTATTTTATTTAAAACTTATTTAATAATTTCATTTTTATAAAGAAAACAAACATAAATAATTAAATAAATTAGAAGTATTCTTTTCTTGACCTTCTAATATACATATACATGGATATATTTAAAGTGAACTATATATTTTATTATTTATATAAGTTGTTGTGTTATATAGTAGGAAGGATAGAAGGATAGAGAACTATCCTTTACACCTAGGCCATGCAATACCTTGTGCACCATAACTCCATTAGATGTTCATTCATTGCAGCACACTTAACGAATACACTTAACGAATCGAAGGATAGTCCCCTGATCAAGCGCCCTCATTTTGTAGGGATTTTTCCGGTAGTCCGCTACCAAAAGTTTTCTTCTCTGGAATTTCAGAGTCAGACATTAGCAAAGTACGTGTAACACTTAACTCTGCCTCCTGCAAACAAACTTTACACATACCTGTGTCGACTTTGTCTATATTCTTTCAACGTGTGCTGTTAGCATTAGATGGAAAACGTGGAGATTCCCGTATAGAGTTTAATGTTTGTCCTGTTTAATTTCAGGGCTTTTTTTGTCTTTTTATAGTTCATTCCCCAGAAATCCTTCATACAATGTCTTAATCCTATTGATTTTATGTTTTTATTTGTCTACGTCTGCGTTTACTGAGTGCGAAATTTAGTTTAACTGCATTAGTTTACCCCCAACTCATTGTAAATTTTTCATATCATCCGAAGTTTATATAATAGATCTAATTCAACATAAATTTTCAGTTGAAATAACCAGTAAGTAGATCAAAGTAACTTTTTCAATTTTTCAAATAGTTTTTTATGTCGAAGGCTTGGTATCAAAATTCTGCTTTTGTTTTTTGTTAATTCTGATTTTTAAAAATTCTTGTATTCTGCGTTTAGAAAATTCTGAGTTTATGCAAAATTTTGAAAAAAATTCAATATACACAATTTTCACAATAGGTGATATGAAGCATTCGCAGACTTTCTGTTGACGCAAGAACTTGGATGTGGTTTACTGATTTCAAAAACTTATTATATTTCCTCATAAGCGACAAAAAAAAAAAAAAACGAAATTAACAAAATGTTGTTGAAATCAAATCTTTTCTCTGTAAGTTCTGGTTTTACGGACCTATCCTAAAATTTTATAATTTTGAACATTATTATTATAACTAAATATGTTTTGTTTTGTTTTTCCTTTCTTAACCAATTAATTTATATTATTTTCAATTAGTATATATTTTATATATGAATTTGGAATATCAAATAAGTTTTTTGAAATAAAATCTAAGTGAGTCAATTATCTTTTTTTTTCTCTTCTTTTATTATACCATTTAATTATTATAAGCAAGTAATTATGTAAACTTGAAATAATAATTAATCCTACAATATTATTAATTGATACCATATGGTATCCTTCGTTAGGTTTACAAGATAAAAAAAAAAAAGCTTTTTTAGAATTTATAAAATATTTACAACAAAAATAGTGATTTTTCAAATGTCAAAAATTTAATAAATCTTTTCCCATAATTCTAATCAATGTTTTTGTTGCAAATCTTAATATTCCTATAAAATCTTAATTAAGATTACAAAAGAAAAAAAACAAATATTATAGCCTTAAAAACTACTAGATCGATTTCGATGAAATATTCAGTGTACATTATTGAAATAGAGGAGAAGGTTTAAGGTTGACGTCTTTTTAAAATTCTGAATCGTTTGGACAGCTGCCATACAACTTCCAGCTTCCATTAGGAATATTTCAAAAACCAAAAAAGTTGCAGACCTAAAAATTTGTACTCAGGTACTGTCCAAAAAATGAACAAACACGAATTTTACCGTTTTCCGAAATTCTGAATGGTTCGGGTTGCTGTCAGGAATATTTTAGAAACCCAAGATTTTTATCTATAATTTTATTTGTAAGATGAGTTACATAATATTCATATCTGAATTGTACTGCCACACAAATAATATTTTTGTTTATTAATTCTTATTTAAATTTTTGAAATTATTTCAAAGTTGTATAACAAAATAAATAAAAATTTAAAAAATAAGTAAAATCAATAAACATTATTATTTAAAATAATAAAGATCAAAAGTAAAACGGATAAAACATTTGCAACAATATCCCTGTTTTGGAAAGTAAAAGTATTATAAAACAATCACTATGAAACTTATGGTGTACCTAACTATTATATAATGCGGAACGGACTAGCAACGCAGAACGGGTATAGCTAGTATATATATACATAAAAACGTTTTAAATGGATGATCTATAAATTGCTCAAAATGAAAGTACTTAAGAAACTTTGGTTTAAATAATTCAACGGTCTTAACAGGACGTATTTATCTACTTATAATTGTATATATGCTTATATTTGTATGTATATATATGACAAAAAGTATAACGCATATATAAATTGTACATTTTTCGCTAACATGGTATAAAATTTATGGAAAAAAAATTATGAAATTGTTTGACTTGCTAGTTATAATAATATTTTCGATATTTTAAATTTTGAACTAAGTATGTTTAACGACACCTAATAAATAATAATATATATGTTATGTATGTATGTATAATTATGTATAGTTGTATTACATTAAAATAAGTTAATATAAAAATTGCATACGTATTGTTAGATCTGATCTACGACATAATGTCACCAACACCAACCAAAGTCACCAACCTTTCAACCGAAAGGTCTCAAGGTTAAACTCTTGTCAGAACATATGTATGCACATCTAATAAATAGAAGTAATTTACTTATATCGTAATTGTTTCTATCGTAATAATCTATATTGTAATGTCAATATAATTAATAAATAAATAATTCATATATAAAATAATCGATAACACCCAAAAATAATATTTATGTCTCATAATCTTATACCAGAAACAGGTATAAGTACCCACCCATGTATGTATATATTTATATCAATTAAATCATTACGTTCTTAAATATTTGTTTAAAATAAATAAAAGTATTGTAGACTTTAACTTAATAATAAAATTAAAAATAATTAACAAAATTTTAATCTTGAAATCTATAGTATTTCAAAAAACATGTAATCAAATTTCAATAATTAGAATTTTCTCACGTCATAAGTACTAACTACTAGTATTTCATTTTTTTTTTTTGTTTTTTTTGTAAAAAAGTGCAATGACCTTATTTAAATTTTGATTAGGTACATATATATAAATATTTCGACCATATACAATGAAATTTCAGTATTTTCTTTAACGAAAATATTTAATCTAATTAAATTATTTAATATTTGAATATAGGGTGTATCAATAGATTCAAAGAAAATACCTACTATTTGTAATTATAAATTTGAAATTTCAAAAAAAAAAAATAATTATGAAATTTTCATGAAAGGACATATCTTGATGTTGTTATAGAAACTACCATATACTGTGCATTATGCAATAGTTGAATTTAGAGAGAAATTGTGATAAATGTCAAAGTTTTCCATTCATAAAATATCGAATAATCAACTATTAATTTCTGTTTCCAATTATATAACTAGGTTTTGTAAGTGTATGGGTTAATATTGTCATAAAGCCATATTTCAAGAATATAGGTTTATGATCTTTTCAAATAACTCATTATGACTTTATAACTCATTAAAAGTGTCATAAAGCGGTAAATTTTTATAAAACAATTTGTGTCATAAAGCTATAATAAATTTTTAAAACGACCGGCGTAATGCCTTACTGCTTTGTAGTTGGAAAATATGTATGTAAAAAAATAATTGGGAAGGATTTAAGAGTTGATTATACAAATAATTTTTTTAGCGGGGGTTTGGAGGAGGCAGCCCCCTACTATTTTAAATGTTTTGTAGTTAAGATATATGTATGTAAGAGAAGAATTAGAGGAGTTATATAGTTTGTTACAAAATCAGCGTTAGCGTTTTTTACAAAAATTAAATTTAATAATGGGGGCATAATTTGATATTTGGTTACAAAATCATAGAATTCTAATAATTAGTATACTGGGAAGTAATAAACCCCATAATATTATATTCTTTGTTATTATAATAATCTATAAAAATATATAATTAGGTAAAATTTTAGAGTTGGTTAATTAAATTTAATAGATTTTCGTTTAAAGTATAGTTTTAATCAAATGAGACATAACGAAATATGACTTTATGTCCTATTTCCTATGTCCTAAACTTATCTTATATGGCTTTGTGACCTATGGTTTTTGGACACAGCACCAGTTTTGTAAATACACATATTTTATTTTAAATTATTAAAAAAAAAAAATTTTAACATTTATATATCCTTTTACCTCCTGTCCTCACTTGAACAAAATAATTATCATTTATTTACGTTTTTAATACACATGTCAATGACCGCAATTTTTATAAATTTTTTTTTTTTCAAATACATATACATATATGTATTTTATATCTCAAATATCAATTTTACATATTGTATTTAAATATATATATGTATACATTACGAGTACCTGTGTACCTATATGCAGTAATATTTAATTAAAGGTAATCCACTTATTTAATATTAAATTAATTTAATTCAAAGCGATTGTATTTTTCAAAAAAAAAAAATTTTTTTTAATATAAATTAATTTACATATTAAATTACCATGTTTTTGTTACTCAACAAAACAAAAATAAAAGTATACTTTTTATGAAAATTGATTTATTATATATTATTATTATTATTATATGATTTTTGATGAAAATATATTTTTATAATTAAAAAACATAAATGTAATATTAGTATTACTAAATTTGTTTAATGTGAGTTTTTATATTGTACGTTATATTTTTAAAGTTTTTTTTTTTTTTTTTTTGTAAATAAACAAAACTTAGTGTGGGAAAATATTAACATATTATACAGTTTGTAAAAATAATAATAATATGTTTTAAATTAGACAAACAAAAAAAAATGAAACAATGCAAAACTTTTTTAAATTATTTAATTTTTTTTTTGTTTTTTCAATTTAATTATATAATTTCTTTATTTCGTAATATTTTACATGTGTTCTGTTTACATATTTGGTCAACTAAGAATATAGGGAATTTAAGGAAGGAAAAAAAGTACTTTTGATCCTCCACGCTCTCTTTTAACAACTTTTATTGCTTATCGTCAAAAAAATTGGAGAATTTTAATAATACACATAGTGTCGTATGAGCGCACTTGTCACAAATCACAAAAACTCTTAGCCAAAATCTTAAAATCTTGAAAATCTTTCAGATATCGGATTTACAATCCAATAAAAATCTCCAATAAATGAAATATTGGCTAAACTAACAAATTTCCCCTATTCCGGATTTGCTGAATTTTGTTCTATTCTTTAAAATGAATCTATCACACATATGCAACCATAACTTTGTAAAATCTATAGGAAATACTTTTAAACCAGTTCATTTTTAAAACTTAAAATAACTACAGTTTCAATAAAAAAAAAAATTTTTTTTTACAACAAAATATTTATTTAGTTTGTGTTACGAGTAGTCCCAGAGAAAGCAAGGGGAAATCAAAATATCGATATCGAAATTTTTTTTTTTTTTTTTGGTATATGTACGTACCTATATTTCAAAGACTTTAATTTTCATTCATTCTATTAAAATCCTATAATATGATAATTACAATTAAATGTTTTTTATTTTTAGTTGGAATTTAAATTTAAGTCTCTATTATTATTTAATTCATCTGATAAAAATGTTTTATTTCAATACAACTAAGAATTTGGAGGCAACATAAAATAAAATTTAGCAAAAAAAAAAAAATTATTTGCTTATCATTGTTTAAAATCAAACAAAAATTACCCTGCAAAAAACCAAAAAAAAAAAAAAAAGGAAGTATTTACGTTGAGTAATTTTAAACGTTTTTTTTTTTTTTTAATTTATGCTTTTGTATTTGCGCGGTTAATTTTAAAATTACAAAGCATGACTTTCATGAATGAATTTGATTATAAAAAAAATACTAAAATTTTTCTTTTTTATCTAATTTATGCCAAAAAAAAAAAAAAACCAAAATGAAGGTTTTATTTATTTAATTATTGATTATTTATTTTTAATCATTTTTTAAAAACTTAAATTATCAAAAAATTGTCAAAATAATCAGGTGAGAAAACATTTGGTATTTGATTTTAGTTTAAATTTAGTATAATCGGTTATAAATTAATGAATAATGCTATTAGGTTTAAATAAAGGAAGTTTTTTATCTCTTAATATTTTTTTTTGTACTTGATTGCATATTTTTTTAATTATAAAATCGAAAAAAGATCAATCTGTGTGACACTAAGAAGAATCTAAAAGAATTTTATTAAACATATTACAAGTTATAATATTTAAGAGGATAGCTACACATTTATTTTGAGGCAATATTATGGTTGGTTGGTTTACGTCGCACAGCATACAATAGTACAAAGAAGGTGACGTATACGGGTACTATTAAATACTTTTTATGAATTTGTATTATAATATTATTTATTTTATGGTTTACAGAAGAACTAATTGTTTAGACACCAATGTAAATTTTAAAATTATCCAAGGGCGTTTTCTTTCAATGCTCAGAGAAGATGTCGAACGCTCAGAGCAAACTTTTATCTGAACTCTGACAGCTCTGACTTAAGAAAGAAACGCTCAGAGTACAAATTGTCAATTTTTATCCAAATTATTTGCTAATGTCATTATTTTTTCATTGCATCAAAATTTATTTTAATAAAAGAAAGTATGTACACATTTGATTTTTATATTGAAAATAATTGTTTATCAAATTTTTGTTTCTATTTAATTTATATTTTAAAAAATATTATTATTTTACTTAATATTTAAAAAAAAAAATTAACAAAAATATTTATTCATTACGAAATTTTTTTTAATGGCGTTTTTATTATTTTATTCTTAATTTGACGTTTTATTTCTTGACAACTCTGTGAAATCTGAGAAATTTTTACGAGCTCACAGGTCGCGCTCTGAGCACTCTGCGAGTTAAAAAAGAAACGCAAAATGAATAATCTGGATAATCTGAGCATAAAAAGAAACACAATTTTTTTGCTTGACAGCTCTGACTTTGCTCTGATGAGAAAAAGAAAAACGCCCCAAGTATATCTACTTGTCAAAATCATATTGTTTTTATATTATTAATGACGAAATCAAATAAAAATTTATTTTTAATGGATAAAGAAACAAGGTATTATTAGGCATTAAAAGGAAAAGTTTTTAAATGCCGGAATTTAAAAAAAAACCATAACAATGTCTTAGAATTTATTAGAATTATGTTAAAGAAAAATTGTGCAATATTATGAAACAATACGTTCAATGTGTTTTCTTCACATAATAACACATAAGTAAGAAAAGTCGTTAACATAATGTGAAAATATAATTTTGGAACTTTAATTTTTGTAACAAATTGAAATAGGTTTCAACAGGTGTTCAGATTACATGTGTCTAAAAATAACCAATTTAAGGGAAAAACACCTGAAACAGGTACAAACATTTTTCTAAGTTTATTTTAAGCATATTCTCAAACATTTTTTCCTTTTAAAATTTCAAGGTTCTAACTAAAAGCATCCCGGAATAGAGGAATACAAATTTTAGATAATATTGGTTTACTGTAATATGCAGTAAATTTAATTACTAAAATGCTTAAAATGATATAATGTTTATTTGAATTGATTAAGACATTTTCTTTCGTTTAAAAAATTTATTTTTGTTTTAAAAAGCATTAAAAACGATGAATTATTTATCAACTAATACGTTTACGTTTTATTACGTTTTATTTAATTTATATGTTTTTAATAATATTAATGACAAATCTTTATTTAATTTTTTTAACCGCGATAAAAATAAGGAAATATAATAAAGTTTTAAGTTAACGTCATTATTTTATATCAAATGTCAAAAGAAAAATGATCAGAATAGAAATTGTTCTTTTTTTTTTTTCATACAAATATGATCAAACAGATTTTATTTTTATATATTTTTCATTTAAAATTTCTGATTTGATGTTTTAAAGATAGATTTTTCCAACTTTGAAGAGCTATAATTGTTCTGTAATGGGTCGGAATTCGGAATATACATACAAAACAATTGTTTTACAAAATTTGTTTTGTCAATGGTCAATGAGAGTTCTAATAATTGTATGGATATGGATAATTTGTATAATTGTAAGAAACTTTAATCCAATAATAATTTTACAGTAACCTTATTTAAAATACTTTTACTGTGTGAAATTTTCTATGCCGAAAATTTAAAATACATACATACATAATTTGTTTTTAAAATTAAAAAAAAATTTTTTAGACGAAATTAAATGGAAAAAAACCCTTTTGTATGAGAAACTAAAAAGTTTAGCTAAAGTGTCTTAATATTTTTGTATTGAATTTTGCTGTTTCGTAAAGGACAATTAAAATTATTTAAAAATAGTATGTTTTAGATCTATAGTCAATGAGATGGAATTAACATATTTTTTGTAGCTTGCTCTATGCATTTTTTTGTAATATATTAGTTATATATTTTAAATATCTCCTTTATTAAAGATTAAGCCTAATATTTAATTTTAATCAGTGATTCAAATGTTGCAATTTACTGTTGTATTAATAAACAATTAGCTACATACATATTTCTGTCAATTTAGGCAAACGTGTTTATTTCTACAAAATCACTTTTTCGACATTACTTCATCAGCAGTCATCAGCAGTTTTGATAGAAACATAAGTCAACTTAAAAAAATCAATTTGTCATAATATGATCATTTTTAAATAATATAAAATTTGGTAAAAAAATTTCAGTTTCAAAAACCAAATGAAAACTCAAAATTCAAATGAATTTCAAATTGACAGAATCAAATTTTAGTACGAACATGAATCTGTCATTGTACAAATATGAATGTATCTGGCAGCAGGAAATAAACGCTTAATTAGGCCTTATTCCAAATATTGAAATAAGACCTAATTATTTTTTCAAAATAATGGAATTAAAGCCTAATTGTAATTTATTATTCCAATAATAACATTTTTTAATATTTTTCTTTCATAATTAAATTCCTGCATTTCAGCTTATTTAAGTAACAAAATGTGTTATTTTTTTTTTGGCACATTTCACTCCGTACGTCCATCAGTTAGTTTATTTTTCATAATTAAATAAGTTCGACAAGTTAAAAATGAAAGAATTTCGTTCAAATTCAACACTCAAACTTATTTCACTTTTTAATGTAATAATTTTGTTGAACTTAGTTCAGTTATTAGAGCTGATTAAAAAATCTGGATTGTCTCTTTTTCCGAAATATGAATATACATGAGTATGGGGGACTCTAAAACAAAAGGGATTTTATAAATGGTTACAAAATTAGGTTACAAAATCTCTCCTAATTACAAAGAATTTGAAATCATGGGGAAAAAAATAATGTTTCAGCTTTCCATACAAAAGTATTAAATTTTGACTGTTCTCTGTGAAAAATAATAATAAATTTTATGAAAATTTAGACATTTTGTTATAAAAATTGTTTTGAAGGAATGAGGGCTGCTACAACCGCGCCGATTCGCCCGCGCGCTCATGTTCCTTGGCTTTAATTCTCTTTGAAATGAGAAATGAGACCTACAGCGAAATTTTACGAATATTTCAACTCAATTGTGAAATAAGACCTATTAGATCTTATTGATGTAGACTTTATTTCCCCTGCCAATGTATCTGTACCATGTTTCTTTATTTAACTTTATTTATTTTGTTATCGGAATTGGTCTTTCTCTTTAAATTTTTCTTATTTATTTCTTAATTAAAAATTTAATAAAAATATTATTGAATAAATAAACTTACAGGCTAGTTTAACGAGTGTTATGTACAAATCAATTGTTTTCATTATTGCACTGTAAAGTGGCAAATTGATTCTCAAATTTTTGAAAAATTTAACACACCTTTACTGTTAATAAAGTTTATTGTTGTTACAAAGTATAAATTTTTCTAAAAATTAATAATTTTAAGAGTTTAATGACTTTCATAATAATTGTTTGTTACTTTGCTGAAATCATTGTCATTGCCATTAAAGTCAACAATTCCATAATACATTATATTTACTATAAGATTAAGTTTAAAAAAGAATTAAAAAAAAGAAAACCAAACTTCAATGAGCATTGAAACAAATAAAATAAAAGTTTTTTTCTTTGATGTCATACTTTGTTTCTTTTTTTAATTCGCTTTTACTTAGCTTTTTATTTTGTCTTTTTTTTTTTTTTTGTATTCTTTCCGAACTACAAATACGATTCAATTGAATGGTTTCATTATTTTTATAAAGAAAATTTGAAAGAAAAACAATGGAAGGTGAATTTCGATTTCCTTTTATTTTATTGTATAAAAATAAAATTTAATGAATATAACAAAAAAGAAAAAATAAACAAAAAAAAAAAAAATACGCAAAAATTTAATAAAAGAAAATTAAAGGGTTAAATGGTTTAATCAAAATGTTCTTTAATGACTATTAAAATCGATTCAATATCATCGATGTACAATATAAATATCAAATTATCTTGACCTGTCAAGAAAATTGATATTTAAAGTAAAAATTTAACGAACAAAAATTCAATTTATGGAAAATATTATAATGAAAATATATTTTTACAGTTCAATTATTTTCTTATGAAAATTCAAAATATCTTAAAAAATATAATGAAGGTTACATGAATAAACTTTATATTTTATTATATGTATATTTTTTTCTGAATAATAATTAACCGTAAAAGTTTTTGGAGGCACGTGTTGAAAAATAATTAAATGTCATCATAAATGTCATAAATAAAAAACAAAAACTAATATTCATTTCAAGATAACAATCATTTTTTACACTAATTCAAAAAACAATCTTTTTTATTTTAGTTATATAACATAGAGCTGAAAAATTTAATTAAGATTGACACAATGTTTTACTTACATTTGTTTATATGAATTAATGTTAAATTATTTTACTCCATTTTAAATATTCTTCTTACCTGTAATTAAAAAATTAAAAATATATTAGTTTAAATAATATAATTTTAGTATTCTATTATATTATTAAATAAATTTTTAAAAAAAAAGGAATATATTTCTGAGTGAAAACTTTAAATTTTAAATCAGTGTGGTTGTTCGTTTTTAATAGAATTCAAAAACAAATAATTTAACATGAAATAATTTTTTGGGCGTCAGTGGCCTAGTGGGTAAGAGCATATAATACGCTATAAGTACACCGTAAACTAAACACCGAGTGTTGATTCGAATTCGACACACGTTCTTTGAATAATTTTCCCTTACGATATTTATACCCACACCTGGAAAAGAAAGGCTTTTTCAAATTTTTCTTGTCACATTTATGGGGCAGGGAATAAACTAAAAAAAAACTAAAATTTATTTACGGATGCAATTTTCAAATATGACTCTTCAATTTTACATCTCTTTTATTATTTTTTAGAACAAAAACTTAAACTTACAAACATTTTTGCGTACAAAAATATAGTACAAAATTATCTTTATCCAAAAATAAAATCAATTTATCAAAATAATCACTAATCGTAATTGAAACGTCTATTTAGCAAAAATTAGAGTTACCTCAAACTAAAACAGTTTATGACATTTGTAACATTTGGAACAATATGTCAACCACATCTACTATTATTTTAACACTTTAAATTAATTTTAAACAAATCTGTATACATTACAAATTACTTTACAAAGAAAAAAATTCTTATGACTAAAAAAATATTTATTTTGACGGATTCAATTTCTGAAAATTTTGCTTTCCAAAATTAAAAAAAACCCTAAGGTAATTTTTTTTTTTCAAATTAAAATTTCTTTTAAGTTTATTTTCTTGTTTAACATAGATGAATAAACCGAAAACAATCTTTTAAATTGATTTAATGTATAATCATCTTTCTTAACCAAATTTACACATTTTTCCATCACTTACATTTTATATCGAGTATCTACTAAACACTCAATTAATTATTTAATTTCAAAATATAAATATATATATATATATATACTTAAAGTTAAAATATATATAGTTTTAACTTTTTAATTATAATTTGAAATACATATTAAATAATTATATCAATTTTAAAGAAGTATTTATGATAAGTATTTTTGTTAAGGTGACCAGTAGTTTTTAATTTCTTCACTAATGGTATTTCTTATTTTAATCGAATTATTAACAAAATTTAAAAGAAAATGACAAAATTAACAACTGATTAAAAAACAATAATCGGAAACGGCTAAAATTACATCAAAATTTATTTAAAAAGTTTAAGAAAATTCTCTTATAATTATTTTAATAGACCAATATTATTCTCAAATTACTATTGTCAATATCTGAATCGTATATAAGAATAAATTATCTTATTTTTTCTTCACTAATTTAAATTTAATTTTTTGCATCGATGTTATTTTTTTCTATTTTAAATGTATTTTACTTAACAATTCTTTTTAGTTGTCAAAAAAATTCTTGCCGATTTATCCAAAAAAAAAACAAAAAAAAAAGTAAATATTTAGTTAATGCTTTAATGTAATTTGATGTGCATCAATTTTTTTGTTAAGGTCCTCCATCCTGATTGCTAGTTTTGGTTTAACATTGGACATAATAACGGATTAAATTTTATTTGATAGCTCTTAGATATGAATTATAAATTATTAGCCCTATATCAGATTTATTGAAAATTTTGACAGAAAACGAAAAACATTTCATTTATGTACCTTGAATAAATTGATTTGTGCATTCTTGACTTAATGTGAATAATTCGTTCTTTTTCTTACACAAACCTGGCCTACATTAGATCTCAAACGGTCGATTAAAATCTTATCCACAAATCGCCGCTATATCGGTAATATAATAGGAGTTTTAACAGGTCAGTGTCCGATCAGCATCAAACATGCCAGAAGGCTAGGACTTTCTTCATATGATTTTTGCAAAAACTGCAAAGATGAAGATGGAAGATGGAATCAATCTTTCATTTGCTGTATGTATGCTCGGCTCTTGCTCCAAAACAAAAAGAAAGAAAAATTGATGCAGGGTATCACACACCGGTCCTAAACTGGTCTACGTGCGCATCTGCAACCCCTACCTAACTACCTTTTTCTTGATGTTCTTATATTTAAATACTTATTGTTTTTTATTTGTTTGTCAAGCTCTAATAATGGAAAACATAGAGATTTGTCAAAACTCTTGAAGACATTTATCAGAGATTAGATTACAGAATAATGTACGTATCTATACTATGTATCTCTGTATGCTAACGTATACAGAAAAAAATAAAAAAATGTAAAATAGTACCTATATCTAAACATTAAAAAATACTTACATGGATTGCACAATACCCAAAAAAATAATTATTGTTATTTTATATATATAATTTTAAGCAATATGGAATCCTAAAAGTTTTTAATTTAAATATAAATTTCAAATACAAAAAAATAAGAAAAAGTAATTAAATTATAAAGCAATAAATTTTTAAAAATCTTCTAGAAAGCAAAATAAATTTTATGGTAATATTTTCGCTACATAAAATTACATTAAATATACATATATAATAGTATATTAAGGAAGAATAATTTTAAAGTACGAAAAAAAAAATCTTAAGAATTGAAAAATAGATACATATATCTCTTTATCTTATTTAGACTAAAACTTTATCTAAATACCATTTAAAATATAAATTAAATTTTAAAAATTTAAGTTAAAATTTTTTATATATAATGTTATGTAATACGTATGTATAAATAACATAAAAATAAAAATATATAAAAATAAATATATACCTTATATTAAATTATTTATTTAATTTATTTGATATGAAAAATAATAAAAACAAAAATAAATAAAAAATAAAAAGTTCTTTGAGTAAAATGAGAACCTGAATTTTTAAAAGTTCCTAGAAATATGTAACTGAATTTACCATTCACAAATAATTTACTTAAAGAGATAACATTAAAATTGCTTGTTTTTTTGTTTTTATTTTTTTTTTTATATTTTGATTTTGATATTTAATCCCTATTTAGGTTACTTTTATAATATTTTAACAGATTTAAATAGAAGAACAAAAATCTCATGTTATTACGAGAAAAAAAAAAAAAAAACAAAAACAAAAAATATTCTTTTTTAAAATTTTCTTCAACGCTAATGGAATTAATTTTAGAATATATTATTATCTGTACATAAATGCACAGGGTGTTTCCGACTCAATGGTCTTTCTTAAAATGGTTGATCGAGTATGTTGTAAAAAATTTGTAAAAAAAATGTAAAAAAATTTTATGGAAAAGGAGGCCTATTTTCACTGCTTTAGAAATTATAAGGTCTTAACTATTTTTTAACCATAATTTAGTTTTATTTCGAAAAAATTGGAACCAGTTAAGACATTAATTGATACGTTGTTAAAAATATATTTGACTATTTTTACCCATTGCAAGGAAGACCATCGAGGTGGAAACACCCTGTATAATATTTATATGTACAGTATATGTATAAATAATATATTATAAAATTTATATATGTATATTTCCATACATACATATACATACATTTAAACATAATAATCTTTAAATGTTGGAATATTTCATGTCAATTGAAATGTTGAAATAAAATGAAGAGAAATTTCGGATCGTTAAATTTTTTTACAGTATGTTTTAACAAAATATGTAAAAAATTTTTTCGGAATTAGTTAATTTTTAATGTTTAAAGGTAATTACAAAAAAAAAAAGATTTGAAGTTTCAAAAACCGATATATATACATATATTTATATGCAACTGATAAATTCATTATTAAAAACTCATAATTCATAAGAAAACCGAGCAACCGAAAATCGAACAACCAACAATCAATTAATTGGTAAAATCAAAAATTTATATGTTATGGATAATTATTTTAAATATTTCACTATTAACTATAGTAAAATACACAATAGATACATTTATAATTCAAAAAATTTTAGGAGTGTTTTGTCCTACAATTTTACTTGAACTCTTAAGTAGGCTTCATAATGTTACATTGCCTAGACTCCTAGACGACTCCTGTTTTAAAATTGTCGAAAATTTTAATAAATTTTAGTTAAGTAGAATAAAATAATGTATACTGATTCGGTATCATCAATTTTACATTTATTTTTTTCTTTTTTAACCAATGTTTATTAAAATTAATAAAACGATTTACCTTTCTGTCAGGATTTAGAAATTTGATGAGCTCCTTTGAAATATTCCAAAAGACATTTTCTCGACGTTTATATTCCATTTAGAAAATAAATCAAAATGAAGTGATTAAATTGTTAAAAATTTTTATTTTAGGAGAATAACATTTTTAGGATAACATTTTTATTTTCATATATTTTCAAATAAAAAAAAAAAAAAAAAAACATTTTTAAAATTAATATTAATTAAATGTTATTAAATAAGTTTAAAATTTTGATCTACAAAATAAAATTCAATCAATAAAATTTTGTTTTTTTTTTTTCATTATTTTACGATTTTTATCCTAACACAAAATCAGACCAACTTTTTTTTTTTTTTTTTTCTTATTCTCTACTTTATTAACTTAGATTTTAAAATATCTCAAGGTTATATGAAAAAGTTAACAAAAAAAAAAAAAAACAAAAAAATAATAATAATTTATAAAATATATTTTAACTTTTAGATAAAATATTTAATATTTCAAAAGTAAGTACATAAAAAAAAAAAAGGAAAATTTGTTATCCCTAAAGATAATCAAATTATAAAACAAAAAAAAGTGTTAAAATTAATGTTTTACATTTTTATATAATAATTCATAATATTATTATGATAAATGTTAAAATATTATTTTTAAATATTGATCAACAAAATAATAATCTATTTTAAATGTATATTCTTCCAATAATTTAGAACAGACAAAACAGATATTACCATTTCTATAAATATATTAAAAATGTATAGAAAAACCAGATCCAATTTATTGATTTTGAAATTTTATATGTTAAAATTCTTTTAATCTTAGTCAGCACATTGAATTAGTATTCTAAGTACTAGTATGACATATAAGATTTAAAATAATTGCATTCACATTCTAATCAATTTAATTGTTTAAACTACAAAATTTTTCAAAATATTAATTTAATCAAATTTTATATACATATAAGATATTTATTTGCCATTATTGTAATTCCAGAGAGAAGTTTGTTTAGTAAGTAATAAAAACATTTTAATTTAAAAGATCTCTTACTCTTTTTCTCTCTCTTCTCTGTATAGACACTTATGCTTAAGTCAGGGAAAATAAAAACAAGAATTTTCTCATTTATAATGTGATATTATTAAAGGCATATCAAAAATAAATGATATATACCATACTATCAACTATTTTTTTATCTCCTGTTTTATGCCTTTAGGGAATATAGGGCTTCCACAAATTCTCTCCATTTTTCTCTGTCTTAAGCTATTCTTTTAATATCTGCCCAAGACTTTCTATTTCGTTCTATCTCATTCTGCACCCTTGTTCTCCAAGTCATTTTGGGTCTTCCAATATTTCTTCTAATTTTGGATTCCAGTCCAACGCCGACGTGTCACTGATATTGTCGAATGTCTGAGGATATGACCGATCCTTCTCCATCTTCTTCTCCGAATTTGTATTTCGACCGATTCTTGACTATGGTTAATATCCAAAATACCTAATTGCTTTGTATTCTTCTCGGTCAGAATATATTTGGCTTATTATTCTTAAACATTTTGGTAATAATCCATGACTTCTGTTAGTTGAAAAATTTTAATTCTGTCATTTTTCAAATTTAGTTCGAAAGTTTTTTTTTTTCTCTCCGGAGAAAAGGTTTATTTAACTTTAACTTTTTGTGTTGAACTCTTTTTCATCTGTAATTTTTTAAAAAAGTATTTATTCGATTCATCAAATAAATAAAAATTTAAAATAATTTAAATGTAATTTTCAAATTTCACCTGTCTACATTTTTTTTCTTCTGCAGAAATATTATTCTTCAGGGGTGAATCATTTTTAAGATAATTCTCTTTTTTTTTTTTTAAATACTTCAGAAGAAATATGCCGAAGCGGTGAACTAAGCAAATAGTAAAATTATGCAGGGTTGGTTCTTTTTTGAGAAATTGTTGAAAATGATGTAAAATGAGATTGAAACAGAATTTCTGAAACAGAGAATGTAGTAAAACAAAGAAAGTAAAAAGATAGGTGGCCAGGTGACTGCTAACTGGTAAGTTGCATGTACAATGAAGGAAATGTCAGTATAATTAACTGAAATCATTTAGAAATGTATTTATTTATTGAATAAAACTTAAGTATACAGAGCCTTACACAATTACATGCATACATACATATGAAAATACATACATATGTGTAAAAAATTATTACTCCGACATACCTAAATTGAAGGTTAAAAAAAAAGGATTTTTTATTTAATTTGATAAGTAAAAATATTTTATTTTCGAATTATATCAAAACCAAAAACAAAAAAAAAAAATGTTTTAAATTTTTTTGTCAAGTCGGGGAATATTTTTTTTTTGTTTTCTTTTTTAAATCGTTTTTTATACATACATACATACATATTTGACTATTTTTTGATGAATTCAATTAATTTTGAAAATTCAAAAAAGATTGAATTAATGAGAAAAAAAATAAATTTAGAATATATTTCAATATAAATTAACTTATAAACTGAGGGGGTTGAAGAGTATAGAAACAATTTCTTATGTATACATTAAAAAAAAAAACTAAAAATAAAAAACTGGAAAAAATATTGTTACAAAATGCTAAAATAGTCAAAGTTTAAAATAAATGAATAAAAAATTATCTAATTCAATTTTTTTTTTATCTTTGATCATCAAATCACAGCCTATCAAAGTCCGGTTTTTTTTTTTTTTTTTTTTGGTTTTTGTTAATTTTCACTTTATCTATAAATTTTAGTTGTAGTTTTTTGTTTTTTGTTTTTGACTTGAATAACAATTTTTTTTTATGGGTCATTCAACCTGTTATTGAAAGATTTTCGGCAACTGTTTATATTTAAAGACAACAAAAACAATATTTTTTTAAAAATCTATTCCGGTTAAATTTTTTTTTTTTTTTTTTTCAATTTTTTATTTTTGAAACAAAAACGCAACCACTCATAAAAAAAAAAAAAAAAAAATATAGATAGAGAGAATTGAAGTTTATAGTCTTTATCTTTAAAAAAAAAATAACATAATACAATACAAACACACAATCATAATATTATTCTAAGTATTAAGGTGACCATTTGAATTATAAATTAACAAATTATAATAATGATTTGCTTTTTTAAGTCATACCGATGTCAACAACTTGCATAATAATTCAGTTGGATAGATAATTTCAAAAATATAAAATTACATATTATAAAAAAAAAATTTTTTATGGTGTAGTTTTACTAGACATATGTATATAATAGTGTTGAAAATGTGTTCGTCATTGAAAAACAATTTTAATTTTAGTAGAACTTTAAATTACTTATTTTTGTTAATGTATTTATGACCACTTAAGTTTAGCTTAAAAACAAACTTGAACGATCAAAGCTTAAAAATATCAATTTAAAACAAAAAAAAAATATTTTGTAGTACCTAAATATTTTATATCAAATATTATTAATATTGTTTTATTTATCCACCTAATTTTTTATACCCCTTAGACACGTAAGTATAGAAAATATTAATTTTGGTATGCTGTTTGTAAGCGCCAAAAGGAAGCAAGTTAGAAATGGACATCTATAATATATATATTCTTAACCAGGTTCACCTCCTGAGTCGATTTAACGGTGTCCCTCTGTGCGTCCGTTCGCACGATAATTCTAAAACTAATAAATCTATTTTGATGAAATTAATATTATAGATAACTAATTACGAAAGAAAGGCGGCGATTGCAATTCGGAAAAATTAGTCCATGGGTTCGCATTTTAAAAGATTCCGAACGAGCATCCAAAACCATTTAAGATAGAACTTTTATATTAATACAAGGATATGATGTCATGTTTCCTTTTCTTTAAAATTGATATTTGAGATGGTTTGGATCATGGGTTCGATTTTGGAAGCTTCCCAAATAGCTTTTTTGGCAAACGATCATAGTTCCAAAACCAATAAAGATAGAACTTTTAAAATTGGTGCAAGGGTGTTCTATAATATTTCCTCTATGTTCTTCATTAAATTTGATATGAATTTGAGATGAATTGAAATTCGGGTAGCTGACACACGCCTACCAAGGCCTAACAAGCATATCTTCGAAATTCATAAAAAAAGAAATTTGAAATTGTGTACAAGGATGTTAAATTATGCTTTTACGTTCCTGAAATTCGAGTTCAATAAGAAAGGAAAGGGAGGCAGTTGAAGCAGTTGCAACACGAACCTTTTTAGGTGTAGGGTAATAATAAGTCGGTTGCAACGAGTTACTGTTACATTTATTGGTTTAATATTGCTTTTTATTCTTATATTAACTCATTTTTATTCTTGTATTAAGTCAATGTATTATTTATAATGGATTGGTTATGAAATCTCTAAAAAAACTGCATTCGTTTGGCACAACTGCACAAAATCCAAAAACTAAAAAACAAAATTCCAAACACTAGAAAATCCAAATCATCACCTCCAACGGTTCTTTTTATTTTATCTCATTTATGAGATATTAGTATTTATAAGTAGTATATATATTTGTATTTAGGTATGTATCTGCAATAGTAAATAGTTAGTTAATAATAGACTATAAGCAAAAACAAACTACAAAAAGGTTGTATAAAGCAAATTGAAAAAAATAAAATACTTGTACGACCAGTTATGGATAAAGTATAGTAAAACTGTCATATCAAAATTAAACCGTCATATTTAAAACTATAAACGAATGACTGAAACAAAAGTATTATAAAAAATGGATTACATAGAAACTAACTGTTTTACTGAAACTTACTGTTTGTAAATTACTGAAAATTACTGTAATTTTCTTTTATCTATTGTAAATAACAGTGGGATAGTAAATAACAGGATAGGATAGATCTTATATAAAATAAAGACGTTTAATTGCAAAACTAAATCGACATCAACAAGAAACAAAGAAAAACAAAGAAACAAAATTATTCCAAAAATTTTTATTTATTATATAAAAATAATCGAAATGAATCGAATAGTTTACTCTACGAAACGAAACAGTGACAAGAAAATGTTTCAGACAATATTAAAAAAATCATGAAGCAACATCATGAAATAATACACAAGAATTAAATCAAAGCTTAAATCGAGGTTTGGCTATTAGGTATATGGAATGAAGAATCTGTTCCATCATTAATTTAGTAATTGTTTAAATGCATTTGAAACATTTACTAATCATTATCATTTATATGTTCTGAATTTAAAAAAAAAAACATATGGTAAGCTTTTAAATAAACATTATTATACATATAAATAAACATTATTATACATTATACCTACCTAAAAAAAAATAAAGTTTTCAGCATATTTTTACATTTCCCCATTATTTTATTTATTTTATTTTTTGCAACGCAAAATATCGACATCTATATGAATTGATAAAAAACAAATAAAACTTTAAGGTCAAAGTCAAAAAAAAAACAAAAATAGGTAGGTATGTAGATATGTATATTAGTAATTAAAAATTCGAAATTATTTAAGTTCGAAACTAGAAAAAACAAAAAAACTTATTTTTTTCCCTTTACTTTTTCGTTTTAATAAACTTGTTCTTAGTTAATTTTTGTCAGATTTCAAAGTGCAAATGTATTATTATAATTTTAAAGTTGTTTTTTAGTAAATTACTTTCCAAAAAAAAAAAAAAAAAAAAAATTAAAAAATATAAAAATAATACAATATGATTTCTTTTTATAATTTTTCTCATAAATTTTATATTTTGATTGATTATTATCGTATTATTTTATGAAACACGATATTAGTTTTGAATTTAATTATTTTACACGCTAATAAAATAACAGTACAGGTTTTTTCGATATTATTACACTTCACAGTTCACAATTTTATATATGTATATACATATGTAAAAATACATATATTAGTATATTCTCGTATATTATAGAAGATTTTTCATGCAATTTATTTCGAATTTTTTTTTTAGTGTCACTCTATTGCATTAGCTGTCAAATTTCATCGTATTTCATTAACTGTCAAATTTTTAGTGAAGTTAACTACTACATTATATTCGTATACTAGAAAAATTAAGCATATTTTAAATGTTAAAGGATTAAGTTGAGTAAATAATAAAATTTTCTAAGATCTGGATTATATTCAAGTAATTTCGGAAAGTATAGTGTCAAGTGCTAGTACGATACCTCGAAAATCTCATATTTTCTTTATATAAAAACTATATGAATAGACACTTTGACTCTTAAATTAGAGTCGAGAATCAAGACATTCAATACTCGAACAAGGAAAACTAAGAGAATGACAATAACTGAATATAACTACTATAAGAGACAGTCATAAGTTTTATATTTTAATTAATTTAGTATATAATTTTAATACATTTTGATATGATGGATTAAAAAGGTAAAATGTAAAAATATAAAAAAAAAATGTATATATGGACATACATATATGTATGTACATATGTACCTAATAATCATTTAAAAAATTTGTTACCTACAATAAATAGTAATTTATTAAAGGGTTACATCTGACGTTAAGCTTGACACTTTTATTTACCAATACATAATTTGATTTTTAGTTATCTTTTAGTAGCATTTGACTTTTAGTTATCAAAGTTTAGTGTTAGTAGGTATATATTTTCTAAAAGATTCCAACTATCTTATAAGAAAATCTAATTTAGGTGACAGCTTAATTAATAATACATATATACATACATGCTTAATAGAATAATATGTCAACATATTTTAGACAAGAAACTTTAATTTATATTCGCAAATCTAAATACGAGTCGTAAGAGGGGCCCATTGTAAAAATAATTATATATATATAAAGTATATGTGTATTTTTTTTTCTTTTCATACTTAGAAGGTATATGGGAAATCCTATATGTCGCTTAATATTCATATTAAACTAAGATTTAGGTTCTTGAATCATTATTTTTATTAAACCGTTAAATATTTGTCTGTAGCCATATAATGTATAGCTATTAAAGACATAAAAGAATCTAAAAACGAATATTTAGTGGGACTTATTTACAGTTAAAAATAGTTGTATAGTATATGTATAATAAACTTAAACGTCTAGTACGAAATCGTTATTTAATAATAAGTATAATAATCAATTCTAGGTCAAAAGACTATTTTAACTACCTTTCTGTCGGCAATTTGCTGACTGAAGGGGCTCTTAAAGAAAATTGGAATAAAGAATGCCAGTACGTGCAAATTCTGTCACAGAGAAGAAGAATCTCCAGGTCATATATTCAAAAACCGCACAGCTTTACTCTGAGCAAGATATGTGCACCTATAAGAGCAAATTGTTTTTACCGAAAATGAACTGGCAACAATAAACCTTCTACAGATTTTTAATTTCTTGAAAGAAGTAGGACTAATAGAAATAGTATTAAGGCAAGGCATTATCCACGACAATTAGTAATAGGGAAAGCACAATAGATCTACATCAAAATGTCACAGTGTTACCGTTTTAATAATACCTCTTAAATAATAATCTAATGTAATAAAATTCAAGATAGTCAGACAAATAAAATATCATAAATGAAAAATTAAAATATAGAAACTTAAAATAAACTAAGAAACAAAAAATAAAATAAAAAAAAAAATACAATAGAAAAAAACCAATTTTTTGTGGTGAAATCACTCAATGTGTAATGTTTTCCCTCTGGTGTAGATTTGAAATTCTAAAAAAATAAGGCATTGAACTTTTGTAAAAATCATTCATTTTAAATTAAATTAAAAATAAAAAATAAAATAAAATAGAAACAAAAACAAAAAATGAAATATTTATATTATTGATTTTTTGTTTGTGGCTTTTATTAAGAATAGTAAATATTCTTAATTATATACAACATTTAACATATACATATGTATACGTATGTATGTACATGAATATGCATATTAAAAATATCTAGATATAGGTATTTATAAGTTCATGTAAATAATTTATTTTTTCAAAAATTGTGAAAACAGTTTTACACTAAATTAATAAAAAAAAAAAATGTTTTAACATTTTGTTAAAAGCTTTAATTTAGAGTTGAAGGTCAATATTTTTACCAAAATTTTAAAAATTTTTAGAGAGATTAGTAGATTTTTGCTTTTAATATTTTTAAACCATATAAATTATATATATATATATATTAATATTATATGATTGGATTTAATACAGACTTATAACAATATACATATAACAAGGCCGAATGTAAAACCAAAGGATTTTAAAGGCGCAAAAGACAATAAAAATTAATTAGTATTTTGACTAGCATCAAAATTTGTTAATTTTCTTAGAATTTTGTGAAAAATAAAAAATCGCTACATTAATTAATTAAAAAAAAGCTGCTAATAGGTGTCTAAGTTATAGGTATGTATCTAAAATAACGAATTTTCAATTTTTAAATCTCTAATCATTTTTAAACGGGAGTCCACCTAAATCCCAAAAAAAAAAAAAAATCCAGCAAAAAAAAATCCTAAATTTCAAAATTCCAAGTTACATTCCCAAAAAAAAAAATCCCAATGAACTATTAATGTTTTTTATGTATTTATCTGAATTAGGAGAGATTTTAGAGTTGGTTACAAAATCAGGGTTTCAATAATTTGTTTAGCTTGCGGAGGGGGAACTACTTTAAAATGTTATATGTCTTTTACAGAATATTTATTATGTATGTATATGCGATATTTTGAATTAGGAGAGACTTTAGAGTTGCAATCAAAAATGAGGGTTGGCCCTTTTTGCAGAATATTTATTTCATACGATATTCTGAATCAGATTTAATTTTTATATATTTTTAAAAAATTTAGTTTTAAAACGCGACATTTAAAAACACAAACAAACAAAAATTTTTTGAATTTTTTTGGGAACTTTTTTCGTTTTTGATTTTAGGGACTTTCGTACAGCTGTTCAGTCATTTAATGACTTGACAAGAATTTTATTCAAATCCAAAATAAAATGATTACAAACATTTAATAATTAATGTTGCTTTATATATTTCTAATAAAAAACAAAAATCTTTTTCTAAACATAAAAAAACATAGAAAGCATAATAGAAATGACAATGTTGTAACTTGGTGATTTTTAATTTTATTGATAATAAACATTATTTTGTATTTGAAATTAATTTTTAATTTTTAAATGCATAAATCTCATTATTTTGTAACTTGTAATTTTGTCATACCAGAGCTATTGTACCTATATTATTTGAAGAAACAGCCAAAACAACCCAATACACTATACGTTTATATCTTATTATCCCAAACGTTTAACGCTTCTGCAATTACAAGAAGAATTTTTGAGTACAAAATAGTTATATTTATGTATGTATAATATATATGTACATAGTTTTTTGAATTTTCAAATTTCTAAAAAATATAGTGTTATAAAATATTTATACGAATATGAATATTTTGACAATTTTTTTTTTAAATTATTAACTATAATAATCTTATGATGTTGACAGTCTTATCAGCGCCTAATTAAAATTCAGTCTCTTAAGAAAAAATATATGTACAATGCTTTTAATGCGGGTGCAGCAGTAGGTGGTAAACTATAGAAAAAGAACATAGTTCTGCAAAATTTGATTAGTCTGACACAACCAGCTCGAGTATCTATAACAAATAACTTTTTTTTTATATAACAATTAATTTTATATCTATATAAGTCGAGTATTTAAAATTTTGTTTTATTTTAAGTTTTATGTCAATGACTTCGGCAAAATTTGATTAATATAATGCAACAGGTACGGTTAATTAAGAAATTTATATGATTAAATCTTGGCATTTAAAAAACTAAACATCTGAAATTTTGTAAATTTTAAATTTAATAGTAACAACTTCTCTAAAATTTGGTTGATTTAGTGTAACGGGGTCGAATAGCTGTTATAAAACTCCGAAATTTTATAATTAATTAAGTTATATCTTATATTTTCTAAAAGATGATTAAATTTTATGAAAAGTGCTATATTATCATATATTATCACAGATATCCTAGAGTTAACACAGTCACTGTACTTTTCCTTGTTTTATAATAATTTAGATTTACTAAAAAATTTTTACTGTATGTTTTTAAATTTATTTATTTTATGTAGAAATTTGCTTTTCTACTAAAAATGTATTTTTTTTTTAAAAACTACTTTCTATTTAAATTTTTTCAATTTAAAATCATAAAATATTTATAGTTAAAAAACATTTTAAGAAAAAAAATACATTTGATATGTAGATACCGTTGTAACTCTAATTAATAATCGATTAACATTAATGAATTATAAGCCAAACCTTAAGTTTGATTGAAGTTTTATAATTCTCTATAAAAATAATTTGGAATTAATAAATCCCATATAATAAAATATTATGGTTAGTCATTTTTGGAATTTTTTTTTTTACACCTAAGAATCTACAGATTTTTATTTTTTATTATATTATAAATGTAAGATATCATGTATGTATATACTATATTTATACCATACAAAGATGAAAATTAAGTTTTCTCCAGTAACTATGCATATTGATTTTAGTTTTTGGTTTTGCCTTTTTTTTTTTTTTTTTGGATAAGGCATAATATTAAAATAAATTTGCTACCTTTAGTTAATATAGTTATGAATAAATATGATAATTAACCTTTAACATTTTTCTTCTCTTTTAAACATTAAATTTCGGGAAAAAGGTATATATACTTATACATATACTGGTATATATATTATTCAGCTTCAAATTATTCAAAAGTAATTTTTTATTAGATATAAATTCATAGGGTCAAAAAAATTTTAGTTCAGTTAATTAGAAATTACCGCAAAATAAATATATATTTAATGTTAATGATACCTTTATACATTTTTAATGTTAAAGAAGATGAGAGTGATTGATCTAAAAGATGCCCGCATAACTTTTTTTGAATTGAATGTTAATACTTTCACTACATTTTATTTCTGCAGGGGAATCGAAATCAAAATAATTGTTTTAATTTAATAAAATTAGACAATAAGTTTTTATTTAAAAAATAATGTTAACATTTGGTTAAAAAGACTAAAGCCTAAAGGTTATAAATGAATTATTTTTTTGTCAATTGTATACTTAAAATAGCTCAATGGTGTAGTGGTTAAGACACATGCCTTTCATACTTTCAGACACATTTCCTTTCAAGGTTTCGAGTTTAAATCCCGGCTGGGTCATACAGATTAATAAAAAATAATATAGATTTTTCTTATTAAATTATAATTAGTATAATATAATTAAATTAGAAATAAGTATGTATGTTTTATAAAGAGAATTTAATAGTGGATTAGTGAAATCAATGATTTCTGACGGCTTAATTAAATTAAAGATTGCCGAAACTGAAGCTTATAGTATAAGGTACTATAATATAACCCACTAAATCATTATTATTCATATTATAATAAATGACTTAGTGGGTGCCCTATACTTCTTATAGGAGTGGCAAGGAAAAAAAATCTATTTAAGATATTTTTTTTTTTTTAAATTAAAATATAAAAATAAAACACCTCCCCCCCCTTAATAAATTGTTATAGAAAATTTTGCGTTTTACTCTCGTATCGTAAAAGCAATTTCGAAGAATAAGATTTAACATAATTATAGCTATATTTTGTCTACCCCTTAAAATTTAAAAACACTGACTTATAGAGAATACTTTTAATTTAAGTTTTTTGGAAGAAAATGAATTTTTGCTTTAACTAAATTTTCTATTTATATTTTAATTAAAGAAAATTTTGTTTATAGGATTAAATAAAATTAAAATTTTATTTGAAAAAAAAAAAATTTTTTCAATTTGTTATAAAAATTTATTTTGTTTAAAAGTTTCTGTTTGATTTTTTATACAATCCTAAATTCCATAAAGAAATTACAATGGCCTTGTGTACTAATTACTGCTGCTTTAAAGAAAGAAACAAACATACTACAGTAATTGTTTTTAAATTTATCTTAAAATTTGTACAAGGATAAACAATACATACTTGTTCATAGGATATTTGATGAAGTTTTCAAAAATATAAATGTTATATATGTATAAAGAAATTACATACATATAAATTGAACAAGTAAACACATTTTCAGTTTTTCTTATTTTACAATCATTGTTTTGTAAAGATTTCATGTATTTTAAAATGCAAATAAAAAATAATAATTTATAATTTATTATCAACCGTTATAACTGTTCAATTTGTATGGGATTACCTGCAAAAAAAATTAAATTAAAGTGTGTATAGCTTCAAATTTTCTCCGTTTAACGAATGTTGGAAACAATATTAGCGTACTCTTCCCATTTCGACGCTTTATTGACTAAATTTCCCATCGTTCTTGTAATTATTAATTTCTAATATTTCGCTACCAGAACAATTGTTTTTTTTTTGTTTTACCTCTTTTACCTTCGATTCTCTCTTGGTTAATTAATTGTAGAAGTTCCTATTTCTGGTCCCAAATAATATGACCAAAATAGGCAGTTTTTCGTTTTGAAGTATTTCCCTTTGTTTTCAGAATCTCTTTTAAAATTTCCTAAACTAAATTAGTTCATACGCGCCTATATATATACAAATTTCAAATGCTTCAATTCTGTTCACGCTTATCACTTTTGGGGTCCATGATTCAAGATCACATATAAGAGAACTTACCATACATAGCACCTCATCAAACGTTGTATTAGCTCAATGTTAATATCTCAGTTGGTTAGTTCCTTTTTGTATTTAAAAAAGGCCAACTATTAAGTAAATTAATCTATAACTATTTAAAAACTTAGCTTCAAAACTTGAAGAAGTTTTTATGAATATTTTTTAAACTAAATTACAATTTAACATTTCTCCTATAGTTTATAACATAGTTTGCAATTAAAAATAGTAAATTTTTAAAGCAAAAATTTATTTTGAAAACAACTTAATTATAAATCTAACATTTTTTTTGTGTGTTGGTGCAAAACTTCAAAAATCAGTCAGAGGAATTTCACGTGATTCTTCCGGATAGTGTTGAACTTTAACAAACCAAAAACACTCTCTTTTCAAACAAACCTTTGGATGCCTTTTACCTTTACGACACCTTTAATACAAATGTACAGTTTGATTTATGATATAAGTATGTGGGAAGAATTTTTGGGAAAACCAAATTTAGGATTATGTAGAACTGGTAAATAAAATTTGGACGAAAATTTTAAAGAAAGATGATAATATTCTTCTCAAACTTTACAAAATCGTACACACATAAGAGTTATCAACTTTGGGGAACATGGACAGAAGCATCTAATTCCACAAACGCGACATGCGCATGACAATTTTCATAAGCTGTGTGTATGCGCCATCTTAGAAGCTCTACATTATAGAGATGAGCATCGTGTCGTGCTTCTTATTTCACGTAAAAAAAGTTTAAATGAAGCTATTAACTGTTTTATTCCTATAGACAAGTCTTTGGAACAGTTGTCGTCCGTCTATCCCTAGCGAGCTTTAAGGTAATATTGAGAAGTCGAAAAGCTCTGTTTTCATATTATCGAAATAACCGAGCGTTGTTTTCATCATGCACACAAAACTTCATTTTCGGCCTAATGTACATTCTATAGATGTTGGAAAGATCTGCAAAGAAATTTTACAGCGATACAAAAACTTACAGGGATATAATAAATTAATAAGACCTATAAACATGGTATATATAACCACCTATAACAATATGGTAACAAATCAGAAATAAGATATAGAACTTCATATGCTTACTAGATATAGTACTACATAGTAGTTGGTATATCATTTCCATACAAAAATAATGTACATGTCTACAAAAATTTTTATAAACTTTATGAAGACTATATACAGCTAAAAGAAATTTAAAAAAAGTTAAAATAATGACAATAGCTTAATATTAAAGTAAATATGTATATATAGCTCCGAGAAATAGAAGAAAAAATTCATTTAGATTTATATCTATAGTCATTTTAATTAATATTTTAAACGAAAAATTATATTCGTAATTGAATATTTAATTCCAATCAAACTCCAAACTTAATTTTTTTTTTTTTTGTGTTTTTAAGTATAAGTATCTATATTCGTATTTACTTACTTTATTATTTCAATTTTCTACATTCATTAAATAAATATCAAATACCTTTTGTTCTTTGATTACGTAGAAAGGATTTTAATTTTCCTACGATTTAATTTTAAAAGTATCCCATATTCTAAAATAAATTACGATTGTAAAAAAGAAAGTAACCCCAATGTATTTAAGCTCATAATTTAATCCTAGATATTTGCCAATATTCAAACAAAAAAAATATATATATACGTATATAACAAAAATATCGAATTACAAAGAAAACAAAAAGGAAAAAAAAAATGTAATAGAATAAATTCTATTTTACGATAGGTAATACTCTATAGTCTATAGTTATATCTTATATATTTTACCATTATGTATTTTTCAGTACAACGTAGTTAACGCACACAAATATAAAAATGAGATTTAATCAAAATGTAATATATAATCTGTGTACATATACAATATATATATACAAAAAAAAAAATAACAATATATATATTTACGAAACAATTACATGCTCGAGCATTACTAAACAGTACAAAAATTGGATTAAATAGTAACCCTTTCAGGATCCCATATCGATACCACTTCAAATGTTTTCTTTATTGTTTGTCACATACATTGTGTTGAATTTAAAAAAATCTTGTTGCTGTTTTAATATGGAAGCTTTTAAATCATGTATTATAGAACTTTCTTTGGACATTTTATTTAGATATTTTAATATACCATGTATATTTAAATATTATTTTTGAAAAGTTGGGTAACTTCTTTATTATACAAAAATAACTGATAATTAAAGATGTAAAGTTTGGAATAAAAGTTATGACACAAAACCTGGCTAAAAGGCAAGATTTGTTAAGGCTCTTTCCTCAAAAAAAAAAGCTACAGATACAAAAATATACTATACTATTAGATTATGAGTAAAATACATACATATGTACATATATAAAAAAAATCTGTGTTAAAACAAAGTAAATTTAAAAATTTTTCTCGCCATTCATTATTAATTATTATATTATCTTTTTATTCTCAAAAAAAAATTTTATATATTGAATATAATATATTAATAGAGCTAGGTTTAAAATGATAACAAAATAGTTCTCTGTTAACTAAAATTATAAATACAAAAACAAATATAAATAATTACTATACCTCTAATATACAATCCATCATATTTCATAGAATAAAAAATTGTATATTCAGCATTTATTATTTCAAAAAAGAATGTAAACTGTGCCATTCATCTGTTTAAGAATATAAAAAGAATAAAACTTTTTAAGTAGATACCTACATATATATGTAAATAAAAATATATTATTAATGAATACTATTTTAGCTATTAATAATAATGACATATTTAAAAATGTATATACTCCTTCTATATATAAAGGATGAAAATGAAGAGAGGAAATTGAATACGTAGTAAATTTTACACGTAGCTTTGCCTTCTAAAAAACGGTTCACTGCTTCAGAACAATTTTCTTTTGCAGAAGATAAGAATTTAGACATATGAAATTTGAATTATTTTAAATTTTTGTTTATTTGATGAGATGAAAAAAAGTTCCGCACAAAAAGTTAAAGTTAAATCATTTTTTTTTTTTTCTGGAGAGAAAAAAAGACTTCCGAACTAAAAATTAGAAAAATTAGAAAATTCAAATTTTCATATACAAAACATGCGCGCGCATTAGTGCGGCTAAAATATCCGAACCGAAGCGTATAAATCGAAAAATATATTCATTTTATTTTTTATTTTTGGGTAAAGTTAGTTTTCAAATTTCATCTTTTCTATATCAACTATGGTATCTTAAGGTTTTAAAAATATTAACTTTTAAAATCGAACATATAAATTTAATTTATTTTATTCATTTATTCCAAATGTTATTACGAGTATATTACATTCAATTTTTTTTTCTTACACACATACTGACTTAAATAAATTGAATTATTTGAAAATAATTTTCTAAAAATTCTTTCATCTATTTTTGATAAATAACAGCTGTTTTAATTACATATTATAAAAGCTTCTCTCACTATTTTTTGGCAAAATTTCATCAAAAGGCAGGCAGAAAAAAAAATTTTTTTTTAATGCATTTCTTTGCCACATAAATGTGAACATGTGAACAGGAAATTACACAGCCTTTCCTGTTCAGGCGTGGCTGTAAATGTCGTAAGGGGAGAATAACTCTTACGACGTGTGTGGGATTCGAACCCACACTCCCTCGGTGTTTACAGCGTATTTTATACCCTCTTACCCGCTAGGTCACCGAGGCCCGGCAGAAAAAATGAACACAAAACACTTAAAGGTAATTTTTTTTTAAATATTAAGTTATACTTTTGATTTAAAAGTTGAATTTTTGATTAATGATATATAGAAAAAATTAAAAATTTTAATTAAATATAAAATTTGGCATATTTGGGGCAATATAGCATTACGAAAATTGATAAAAATGGACATTTTTTTTTTAAAAATAAAAAACAAAGAAACAAAATGTTCTTCTTCTTAGTCTTTTCTCTAATATCTTTCTATCTCTAATCCTTCAAAAAATGTGATTTATTGTAGAAGCTGTCTTTTAAAATACATTCACAATTCAAAAGTTTTCATGCAATGGCCTTTTAATACTGTTAGCCATGATTTACACCGTATGTTTTAAATAAAGAAATGATGAATTAAATTTAAATTAAAACTGGTAACCCTAATAATTTTAAAAGTATGTAAATACTAAATATAGATTTAAGTAACTACATGACTGAATCCCTAATGTATTTGGTTTTTTAATAACATTTCTTTTTCTTTACAGCAGTTTTAAAACAGCAGTACTACAACAACAAAATATTGTAAAATTCGGGGGACATACGCATAATATATTTATTTTTTTTGTTTTTGCTAAACCAGCAAACTTTCATAACGTGATTTCCTCTTTTTTTTTTTTTGCTTAAATTTTAAAATATTTTTTTTTTTTGTTTTGAATATTTTACCTGGAAGGAAAATGACGGCATTATGAGATTAATATAATAGAAATATATAATATATACATATATTTATGTGTACAATAGGTTTTTGCCAATCAGAAAAACAAAGAGAACAAAAAAAAAAATGAATTGTTTGGGATCGAAATAAAATTTGAATTCTAAACACAAGCAACAAAAAAAAAAATTGCGATTATTTTTTTTTTATTTATAAGGTAATGGCGGCTATAAATTCCAAAATTAAATCGTTTCAAATCTTTTTTTTTTTTTCAATATTCTTTCCTTCCTTAAGTAAGTGGAAGAGCTTAAGCTAAATGTATAGTAATATAGGAAGAAACAATTGAATATATGTACATACATACATATATAATAAATCGGAAGTGTTAAATTATAACAGTTTACTAGCGCCATTAAAACTAAAAATATATAAATTGTATATTTAAAATACAAGCAAATTATTTGGTAAATATTTAAATAAAAAAAATTTATGAACTTTTGGTCCGATTTTCTTTAAATTTATCACGTTTCTTTTTTTTGTTTTACATATACAAAAAAAAATTCTGTTGCACAGAAAACACAAAGAAAAAAAAAATTAACAGTAATTGTAAAAAATTAATGACATATTAATTAGCACAACCTAAATTGAATAATTTTTTTAACACCTGTTGTAATTTACATTTTTTTTGTTGTTTATATAGGATGTAAATAATCTGATTTTTTTTTTTAAATTTTGTTTTCGATGAAAATAATGAGTTTATGGATTTATTAATTATAAAATTAATTATAAATTATAGAAGCAAAATTTAATAATCAAAATCGATCATCCACCCGTTAAATTGTATATTCTACATCTAAAACTACAACACTACAAATTGTAAGTAACTGTAAAACAATGGATTACAGTTTTTTCTTTTTCGTTCAACATTATGTTCTTTTCATTTTGAAGTATTTTGGAAGCATTTCGATATAGAAATTGATTATTTTTTAAATCAAAGCTAGTAAATTTTTCGTAACTTTAACGTTTACACCTATACATATACTTCATTTAAAATTGAAAATTAGGCTGAACATAAGAAATTTTTAAGATACTTTGTATTAGTTAACCTAAAATATTTTAAGAAAAAATACGGTTATTGTTGTATTAAGCAAAATTAATAACTCTAGGGCCGTATGTTCACATAAGTATTAGCTTTGACCGGTTCATCATTTTTAATACCAGTTTTGAGACCACGTGGTCGTAATACCGCTGCAGTTTTATTTATTTTAATTTAAATGACATTGACATAATATTCTAAAAATTGACATTTCATACTAAATATATTTTTTAACTAAGTATATAAACAATTTTCATACGATATATATATAATTTTTGACATACCTACTATAAATATATTGTTAAACCCCTGATTTTGCATTCTGCATTGATCCTATTTTCTGATTTTGCAATCAAATTTTTAGAGTTTGGTTTGAGGACATAGCCGACACTATTTTTAATACTTCATATTATTTTTATAGATGTAAAATTAAATAGAACAGTTTTTAGAATTGGTTACAAAACTATGATTTTAATAATCTGGTTAGCGGCGGTTTGTATATACGAATATATACGTATAAGTTTAAATAAAAACATATAGTTTGAGAAGTTTTTTTCCAGAAATTATGTGGAGCCATCCATAATGAAGTCGACTGAGTAAATGTTGTCTGAAAAAATTATTATATACCGTTAAATGAAAAAAGAATTATATGTAAATCAATTTTATTAGCCAACCCTCCCTAATCAAATTATTAAAATCCTAATTTTAAGGCTTCACTTTTATACTCACATTTTTTTTTGCTTCTATATTTAACAAAAAAGGTTTCGTTTTTCTACAAAAGCGAAGTTTTTTACTTTAATAAAAAAAATTTAATTCTTGGTACGTTGTATTTAATTCTTGGTATATTGTATAAGTTTAAAACAAAAAATTCTAAATTTTGTGAAATTTCTGGAAAAAGATTATAATGGAATATAACAAAAATAATTATAATATATTATCATAATCATGCAAAAAAAAGTGATGAGAGTTTCTGACTAAGCTTAATTAAACGTCATTAAAACGTAATTGTCTAGAGAAAAAAATTATTTTTCTAAAATAACTATTTACCTAAAATATTCTTTACCGCATTAAGCAAGCATCCCTTTTTGGGTTTTTATGATATAGATCTTATAACCAAAATGCTTTGAGACATAAATACCAAGGAATTTTTGCATATATATATATGAAACTTAAGTTCATTTAATTGAACATAAGCTACCATGGAATCATGAAGAATATTATGCCATCTCTTCAAAATTTGATTACGTAGATAGAATATACATATATATTACGAAATTAGATATTCTTCTATACAAAAGATTTACTATTCGTTTTAAATATTTATAATTTATTTGCAAAAAAATTCAATAAATTCAATTATTTGGTTTAATTAAATTTTAACACTGTAATAATAAAACAAAAACGAGGAAGAATACAGTTGCCTTTGTCAACTCTTAGATACCCGTACGAACCGTTAGTATGTTAACAGCCTGTCACTCTGCTTACAATATTATTTTTTTAATATTTTAATATTTTAAAATAATTTGGGTGAATTTTATAATTTCTAGAAGTATGGGTTGTACATATACATATTCAAACTATATGTTTATACATTCTTCAAAAGCAGATTTTAACCTTCCACATAACGATTCAATCCAAAACTTTTTCAAATATTCTATAGTACCATTTAATACTAAGCGGTAAATGTATATTAAATTTACTTAGTACAAAATAGTAAATATAATTTTAAATATTATATTATATTATATTTAAATATTCCATTGACAGAATAATTTCTTATAATTACAATAAAATACATATATGTATATGTAAATACGGCGCTATATAATATACATCTATACTCTTATCATTCATTCATCAGTGACATATACGATATGTAAATAAATATGATATTATATAAGTATGTATATATATTAATATCATATAAATAAAAATTTTTCAAGCAACCGTTATGTTGTTTATTTATTTACATTTTTATGTACTACGCATTATATCCTCAACAATTTCAAATTATCGAGTAAAACAAAATGCAAAAAATTCGTTAAAGAAATTTGTTAGAAAATTTGAAAAAATCAAGTAACACTTTCGTCAATTATAAAGTAACCCTATATTATTAAAAAAAGTTGTTAACAGAAATAAGAGTATAATGTTGAGGTTGAGGCTTTAATTTTTGTGTATTACTTCAAAAAAATGTTAACAGG
This sequence comes from Poecilobothrus nobilitatus, assembly GCA_947095535.1. Lineage (NCBI taxonomy): Eukaryota > Metazoa > Arthropoda > Insecta > Diptera > Dolichopodidae > Poecilobothrus > Poecilobothrus nobilitatus. Next base: position 317,693,743 of record OX352772.1, on the reverse strand, counting down.
TGTTCAAGTTACAGGTGTTTAAAAATAGGAAATTTTCAGTTTTTGACCCCTTACAGCTCCTAAACGGGGGGTGATACAAAAAAAAATTCTGAAATGACTCATACTTATTTTCAAAGATCTAACTTCTGTCAAAATTTCAAGTTTCCAACTTAAACGGTTTAGAAGATAGAAGGGTTAAAGGATTTTGCAAAATTTGAGTTTCGCATAACGGTAAATTAAGACACCGTATGCCACAAATATATATTTATTGTATATATACTTTTAAAGCTAATAAAAGTAGTAATCGTTTAGCGTTCAAAATGAAGATATACCGTATACAACTTGTGATATAACAATTTAAATATAGAGCTTTTTTGAACCTTTGGGGAGCTGTAGCTCCGTAACGGGTGGGGCTACAAAAAAAAGTTATTAAAAATAAAATTATTATTTTTGTGAAATCTATCAGCAGTTAAAATTTCATAGCTCTATTTCAAAAAAAATGTGGGGATCTAAAAGTTAGGTGTTCGAGAGCTACCTTAAGGTTTGGTCCAAACTCAACCAAAAAAAATAGGGAACCTACAAATTACTCCCAGAATATTTTGTGTAAATTTCAAGATTCTAGCTTTCTTAGTTTTTGAGTTAGCGTGCTGACGGACGGACGGACATGGCTCAAAAGTCTTAGAATTTTTTTCTGATCCGATCCATACCTTTGAAGGTATATCTAGCTCGCTTATTTTGAGGTGTTACAAACGGAGGAGTAATTTTAATATACCCGATCCTATCGTACGGGTATAATGACAACATTTTGTGGTTATTCCCTGTCTTTGGCTTTATTACAATCTCAAATTTGTAAATAAAATAATTCGGCTTTATTACACAATTCACCAATTTATTATTTAACACCCATTATTAAATAAGTTTAGAGTAAATTAAGTAATGAACAGATTTTACAATCATCATAACATCGAAATACAAAGACATATGCTTTATATTAAACAAAATGAAAGGTCTCAAACAAGATTAAGGTTATATTTTAAAATTTGTTTATTCAAAGGTCGATGATAAGATAAAATACATAATGTTATTTCGTAGTTAAATTATACCATTTAGTACCATCAATTTCTTAGTTTTTAATTTAAATTTTCTTGAAACACTTCGATATAAAAACTTAAAGAAATATGTACTTTAAAATTATTTTAATTATCAAAAATTATTCTTGAAACCAATTGAATAATTATCATCTAATTAAAAAGTCTCCGAACAAAATCTAATTTATAAAATTAAAATAGAAAAAAAAAAAAAATACACCTCTTCAATTTCCTTATTAAACATTTCGTTTTGTTTTTTTTTTTTTTATTACTTAACATATTCTCCCTATACCATTTTAAAATCATTAATCTTCTCCTCTATCAGTTTACGTAATTACGAATTTTTTCACATTTAAACGATAAAAGTTTGATAGATAGAGAAGTAATAGAAGCAGCACATTACAAAATTCAATTAAAAATTCTTAATTTTTTTTTTTCTATAAAACATAGATATATTTAAATATCCTGTTCATTGTTGTTTATATATTTAAAATTAGAATAAAAATTCCAAAGTACAAATAAAATAAATTCAAAAATAACAAAAACTTAAAACCTAAAGACACAATCAAAAAAAAAAACCTTAAAATTCTTCCATATAAATAAATCTAATAAGTTTTTGTTTATACATTTACATAGAATAAGGTTGCCAAATTTCTAAAAATAATCGAAAAAAAAAAACAATTGTTTAGTTTTATGTTATAAAGTGTACAGTATACTTAATAATATAAAAATCTTTTAACTTCTATATATTAATTAGAATACGATTTTTGGACGTCCTTTTTGTATAAAAATGGATTTCGTGGACTTCAATTTATTTTATCTACTAATTATGTTCTAAGCAATAAAGCTTACACCAAAAGGAATCTAAAGTTTAAATTAATAGTCTGTAAATCTGAAAGGACTATTGATACAATAGTTTACACGCTGAATATATAGCGATACATAAATTAAATACGAAAATGTTTTTTTTACCAATTCATAAATTGCATTCGAATTGTTTTCCTAAACAAAATTTAACAGAGAAGAAATTAAGCACAAGAGAAGTAATTTTGAAGAATTGCTACTCAGTTATTTGAAGAAATTCAAAAACGGCTTTGAAAAATTATAACTTCTTTACGAGTCATTTAAAAATGTAATTTACGTATCGCTGTAACTTATCTATACGTTTTATGAAATTTTATTAAAAATAATAAAAGTTTGGAAAATCACTTGAAAGAGGATCCAGTGAATAAGAGCGTATAAAGTATACGCTCTAAACATCGAGAGAGTGTGAATTCGAATCCCACATACGTCGTATGAATAATCCCCCTTGCGACATTTACAGGCACGCCTGAAAATAAAAGGCTGCGTAACTTTCTTGTGTCAGGAGAATAAACTAAAAAAAAAAAAACTTAAATAATAGTTGAATTACGAAGTTTGCTAACAAAAAGCAGAGCCAGCTAAATTTTGTGTAAACGTATGATGTACCAATAGATTTTATTGTATTCTGGCCCAATTCAACCCTTAAAAATGTAAAAAAAAAGTTAAATTTAAAATAACTATAATATAATAATTTTACAATAAATTCATAAACATTTTCTTTCTGATTTGAAAAGTAAAAAAAAAATATGTACTCGCATATTTCATCATCTAGTGACCCTAAATTATATAAAAAAATTATAAAAATAATATTTAAAATGTTTATTACCTACAATAATATTTATACAATAAAATTAAAATGTATGTATGCATATGTATATATATGAATTATACTTATACTTTTTTCTATATATTTCAGACACATAATTGAAATTTTTTGGTAATTCACTTAATAGATTCTTAAAAATGGCGCAGATTATATTCCTTTCATCGTCGGCTCAATAAATGAACAATAAAAAAAAAATAAACTTTAAAATTCTCTTTAATAATTTTTTTAGGTTTCTTTTTTATTTTAAATAAAAATGATAACAGCTCTTAAAAAAAGTTTCGATACTTTTGTGGTTTCATCATATTCTATATACAACATATATTATATAGAAAAAAAAGTGCTTATTTAATTTATAGATTTACTGCTTTCCCGAGATAATTAAAAATCTTGTTTAACTTAGATCACTAATATAACCAAATGATACAATTATACTTTTAAAAAAATTTACTTTTTATGGTTCACGACTTCTTGAATATGACTCAAAAGCTATAAATAAAAGATATTAAGATTTATGAATTTATATTATTTGTAAAATTAATTTTATATTCTTTAATTATCTATGAAACGTTAACCATGTATCCACTAGGCTAATATGGACTAAGAAAATTCATAATATATTTATTTATTTTTATAAAAAATTGCATATCTAAAGGAGTTTTTTTTTTTTAGTTTACTCTGTTTTAGTGACAAGGAAATTACACAGCCTTTCCTTTTCAGGCGTGGCTGTAAATATCGTAAGGGAGAATTCTTCTTATGACGTTGTGTGGGATTTGAACTCACACTCCCTCGTTGTTTACAGGTAAAAAAAGTTTAAAAAAGAGTTTAAAAAAAATAATAAACTTTTTTTATGACAAGGTAAAAAAAAAGATTTTTAAATATTATTAAGATCTTTTCTTTAAATTTTTGTATTTGTTATAAAATTTTACATTATAGTATTAATTTTCTAAGGAAATATTATCCTTAAACAGTGTTAACTATGTGAAAAACAGCTATCGAAAAAAATATGTGATTAAACTTATCAAGTTCTCTACTTTTAAAATCCAGGAGATAACAATCTGTTTATTTTAAACCTTTAAATTATTATGGACACATTGACAAATTAAAACTTTTAGTTTTTTTAATAGTAGTAGTTAAGTAGGAAAGAAAATTTTTTGAAAATATATTTAAATAAAAAAAAAGTTGCACTTGCACAAAATTCTTTATTCATTATAAGATCATAAAAATAAATCCTATCTTATCCTATACCGTATACTTTCCTATCCCTACTCCCTAGCAAATATACTGCGTTATAGAAGGTAAGGATGTCATCCCATTATATTCGCTAAAGGGGGAGGTGGATTTAATCACTTGAGACTACCAAGGGAAAATTCTTGGTGTCTTTGGAAATTCCCACATCCCTGAGGATAAAAAAAAAAAAAGAAAATAAGGACACATACTAAAATTAAAAACTATCTAAAACAAAATATAAAAAATTATTTATGCAAAGAAGGATAACGCTTGACATTTGCATTTTTGAAAATCTCTGGAAAAAGGAGATAAATAAGATATTTGTTAAATAATAAATATTGTTGTAAATATTAGACTATTTTATAGGAATTTTTTACATAATCGAAAAGCATCATCATCATGTTTTATATATAACAACTCTTGAATGACATTAGATACAATAAATCCCGAAGATATTTTGAAAAGTTAGTACAGTGGGAAATTATTTTCTCAATATTTTAATGTGGTTAATTTTTTTCCAAAAACCCGTTTTTATATAAGTATGTGGTATATTATATAATACATATGTACATAATCTTATATAAGTATACCTATCAAAATTTTATTTTGAAATTATGACACTACCCCGTTAAAAAATTATTTCGAATAAAATTATGTTTAAAGATTAAATTTTGGATTTTCAGATACATTTTTTTTTTTTCGACATTTTGTCCCAACAATTTGAATTTCTTTTCATATTTTGTCCAAAACGATTTTTTTTTTTTGTATTGGTCATTCGATATTTATTTCTATATAATATGTTAGTATAATACTTAAAAGAATACTTTTTTTTGATTTCTAAATGAGTGCAAAATTCCTAATGTACGTCTTCTATATATTTTTCAGCACAATTTTCCCAATATTTTTGTTTTTGATAATTTTTCAAAATTTATTCGTTGCCCTCTGTCCGTCCGTCTATCTATCTGCACTTCTGTTTGCAAATTTAATACACCTTTTAAAATAGAATAATAAAAGTATCGATAGGTCTGTTAAAAAAGTAATATTGTGGAGCAATGTTTTTATGTGTTACGTACCCATTACGAAGTTACATTCACTCAAAATTATAAAAAGTTCAATTTATATTGGGCTTAACATTTTCTCAATATAAAAACGTCAAATGACAGAACCTTTTTTTTTTTTTTGCTTTATGTAGAAATTACAAAATTTTTTGCAATTTAGTATTTAAATTTATCGTGATGTAAAAATAAAATTTTTCAAGATTTCGCTTCCTTTTATAACTCCGCGGACTTTTAGTTATAACTTTGAAATTTTGAGAGAAAAAAAATCTTTCAGAATTTGACCCCTAATTCAAAAATCGAAAATTAAATATTTTGAGATACCCTATACAAAATATTGAAAAATTATTTAGGATTTTCTTAAAACTGATAAAATATATCTCTTGATTTCACGAATGTTTTCTTATTCAAAATATCTAAGAAAACTTGTAACTTTTTATACAAGTTATAGTATTCTAAACTAGTTTTATTGCCTTTTGTAAAATGTGCACCTTTAAAAAATTTAAGTTTTACATTTTGCCTTAATTTATTTTTTAATTAAAACAGTTTAGAAATAAAAAAACTTTGTATTATTTGTTTTCAACACATATTCTACTCATTATCTATTATTTATTTCCTACAAATTAAATATATTAATCCTATCCAAGTTTGACTATCACACATATTTTAAAAAAAATATTCCAAAAGACGCACTATTATTTAAATTTGCATTAGTATTTTATGTAAATTTTTTTAAATTTTCTATATTAATTTAATTTATTATTCATTTGACAGCTGTCAAAAAAAAAAAAAAAAAAACAAATAAAAGAATTGAATTTATTTTAAATTTCAAAAACAAAAAAAAAAGAAACAAAAGTAATCACTTAATTATTTGATTACATAATGTTTTCGAAAACAAAAAATTTTAAATTTTATGTAAATAATTAAAACTAAAACAACAAAAAATGTAAATCATTTTTCGACCAGTTTATTAACAAAATTTTGTCTTAATTAAAAAACAAATGAATTAATTTATTTATTCAATTTTCAACATAACCAAATTTGCAGGGTTGAAATTCAAAAAAAAAAAAGAAATATTCCAAAATAATCCGAAATAATCTCTAAATAAATAAAAAAAAAAAGTATGATTTTAAAGGTATAATTGTTAATATATATATGTATGTATTAAGGTTTTTTATTTTTACTCACTTCATTTAATGCTTCATTTTTAATGATAATGAATTAATCCTCTTACCTGTAATTTAAAAAATAAAATAATTAATTTTTATGTTATATTTTAATTAATTAAAAATAAATATTTTTTTGTTTTTTTGTTTTTGTTTGTTTAAATTTAAATTCATATTTGTATGTGGTTTCAAAACAGAACTAAATTGTTAGAACATTTCAATAAAGAGGTTGTTGAGTAAAGATATCTTGTAGTAAAGTTAGTAAAAATTGTGGGGAGTGAATTGAACCTTAGTTTTGTTGGACTGAATCTTACTAAATCATAAACACTTTCTTACTAAATCAAAAGAAAATCTGTAACAACTAACTATTACAAACCAAGACCTAAGTAAACAGGCCAAGAACTGGAAACACATGAAGAAAAGAAATGCAATCGATGGTTGTGAGAGTTGTGAGAGAATTGAAATCGATTATCACGTATAGCGCGTATGAATAATTTCATAATTGATGTAAGTTTCGATTATAGCCATATAAACGCGTAGAAAATTTTAAAGTCTGAAAGTAGTCTCGACGTATACTATTACGATATTGAGGCAATTTATCTTAAGTAGCTTTTAAAATAAAAATTTAAAAGAAGACAATTTTTTAAATGCATATTTATGAATGAAAATACTATATTTTAAAATATTTTTCTTTAAGATAAATTGATTTAAATTTTCTTAAATTTGTTAAAAGCTGGCCCACTATTAAGCTTTTACTCTCTGCATTTCATGGTCTGATAATTGATGTGAGTCTCGATTACAACCTATACAAACAAACATATTTTCACATGTAATAAATGTACTGAAATTAGCGAACAACGAACAAACTTGGAATAATAGTGGTAGCCCGGTGTAGGTATAGGTATTTCGATAGAATTTTAATCTTAATGATAATCAATCGGATAGATTTTAAAATATTTAAAAGAACATTTTAATATATGGAATGAAAAAAACCGTAAAAAAAGTTCGTTAAAGAAATAACCAAAATAGCCAATTTTAAAAATTGTAAAACAAAACTTTTAAATTGTAAATTGTGTACCTAATTGTAATCAAAGTAAAAAAAAAATACAAAAACTTCACAGAAGAAAAACAAAAATGACCATTAATAAAATACAAAAACGATTGTCCAATATATTATTAATAAAATTATAGTTTCCTTCCTTCTTCTCCTTCTCCTCTCTTCTTCTCCTTGCCTCAATTTTTCTCTTTGAGGCAATTCCGAAATTAATTAATTTTCAATATTTTATTTCACAAAAAATATGTTTTCTCGCCGTCTAAAAAATATGTACATATATATAGGTTTATATGAAATTTTACTTGAATACCATACTTTTCTAAATAACTACGTTAAAATTCACACTAAAAGTACATTATTTTAGGTATCTTATATATAATTTTTAAATTTTACATTAATTTCACGATACTCAGAAATAATAAATGAAATATCGAAATTTTACCTTCTAGACATCAAAAATATTTTTAAAGAAAAATTTCGTTTTTAAATTATCATAGATATTTAGTATTTACACTTACGAACAAAAAAAGCTGTTTAACGAACAAAATTATTATTTTTACGAAATCAAAAATCCATTTTTTTTTTTAATACAAAAAGCTATTTATTATTCACTTCAGTATTATTTCTATTTTTTCAAATAATTTTGGTATAATTACGGTATAAAGGTAAAATTTTCATTAAGAGCACACACACACTCATTTTTTAATAGAAATATTTTAAAGAAAATTTTACTTAATAATTACTAAGTATATAGTAAGTAAAGTAAATTTGTTCAAGTGAGCCTTTTTTGATAAGGTGTCAAATATTCACTTAATGTGAAATCAGAAATGTAAAATAAATAAAACTTTTCTTTTTAAATAAATATTTTGCTCTAATGAAATTTTATTAAATTAATTTATTAGACTTTTTTACCAAGGAAAAGATAAAAGATATAATATTTTATATAGATTATAAATTATCTTTAAAAAAAATAAAAATATATAAAATTTTAACGCTGTTTAAATTTAGTCATATCACCGGGAATCTAACTCATTCGTCTCGCAGACAAAGGCAACTAACCTACACATTATTATCTAATTTTTGACTAGAACTAAATAGAGCGCTAAAACTAGACGGGATGGACACAAACGAATCCTTTGTACGCTCAATAAGTTGTTAAATAATTCATAAGTATTATTCATATTAAAAAAATATGTTACAGCTTCTATTGGAATTTAAAACGGAAACTCTATCCATCAAACTTATTCTTTTAGAATAATATATTTAGTATTGAATATTTGAAAATTATACTATAAATATGTTTTAATTGAATATTATATTCCTATACACTGCAAAACTGTAAAAAATGCCCTTGAATAAAAAAAGTATAAAAAAATTTTTAATATTTTTGTTCAATAATGTAATTAAATGTTATTTTATATTACTTATACAAAATTTGCCTAGATTTTTTATTTATTTTATTTATTTTATATTTTGTGTTTTTTGTTTTTTTATTATTCATGAATTTTCTGTTAATCATTTTCAATTTCTGATTTAAGTTCAATGATCGATTAAAAAGAAATTTTTTTTTTTTTTGATTAAACGAAGTTAACGCGAACGTCAAAATTAATGAAATAAAACAGTGATAGAAAATACTAAAATTATATAATATATTTATGGTAGGAGTTTTTTTTACTCCTTTTTTTGGATTTTTTTTTATTTATTATTATATACGAGTATTTTTATATATAACATTTTATTATTCACGATTGCTAAGTTATTACTACGGATTATTGAATCGATTTAGTGAATGTTCTTGAATCGAATGATTTAGTGAATGTTCTTGAATCGAATGATTTAGTGGATGTTCTATACTCCTTATATGAGTGGGCAGGAAAAAAAAATACAATAAAATAAAATATGAATATGTATATGAAAAATACAAAAATAAAATCCATTTCCAAATAAAAAATATTTTCGAACTTCTTAAGGAAGTAATTTCGAATTATAATTTATTTACAATATTGTAACTACTAAATATTAACTTTTAAACAACATTTACAATCTAATAAAATTTATAATCAAATAATTACATATATACTTATTATTCAATCTAAAGCCTAATTCACATTATGGTAATTGCAATTTAATTTCATTAAAACTTGATTTTAATTTGAAATTAAGTTAAAACTTTTATTTCAATGAACAGTTTAAGTTGATTGAGTTCTTTTTCATGATTTTTTTTTTTTGCTTTCTCATAAACTTTATAGAGAAGATTATTTTGGCTTGAAATACATCAAAAAGTATAGTAATCCATAAAATAGTATATTAAAAGACTTTGACTGAATTAATATATTGAAAGATTTCAACCTAAATCAAGAAATAAGTAATGTGAACACTTTTGAAAAATTGGTTTACAAATAAATTTTATATACTCGTATATATATACTCAATTTAGTTATAAAGTGAACAACGTATATGTAATAAAATGAACAAAAACAACAAATTTAAAAGTAAATATTGTTTACGCAGTAAACAAGAAATTTAATTACGATTTTACTCCATAATGTCTTAACTATGGTTACATCTCTAATTCAAAAGAAAAAAAAACAATTTTTTAGTGAGGTGAATAGAAATAGAAGGCAAGTAAAGGAACAGTAAAAAAAAAACAAAACAAAAACAACAGGAATATAAAAATAATGATAAAAATAAAATGCAAAAAAAAAAAAAAAAAAATGTTTGCCTAATTTTTGATGTGACCTGCATCTTAATTTGAAAATTATTTCTAAAATTGACAAAATAAAAACAACACTTTATATAAAAAAATTTATACATACCTATATAAAAACAAAAAACACAAATTTTATGACATAAAAACATTGTTTTTAAGTTTTATTATAAAATACCTTAGATTTTAAATATACATATATATATATACATAGCATATATAATGATTAAAGTTCTTAAATAAATTTTGAGACCTTTTGTCGTCTTTTTTGTAATCAAAATTTTTTATTATGTAATTAAAGTTCATTAATGATCATCAATGAGTTTTATAATTAAAAGCTACTAAATTTTAAATATCATTTATATACAAAAAAAAAAACTTTTTATGTAAGCCAAATTAAATATACAAATAATAATTTTTGTCATAAAAGATTTAAATCCTTTTTAAATAATATATTAAACAGAAATCTATGAAAATAATTAAAAAATAAAAAATAAATTATTCATAGGAGGTCTCGGTGGTGCATTGTTTATCCACGGAGAGATTGAGAATTCAAATACTGTCAAGGTCGTAAGTTTTTATATAATAGAAAAATTACTGAAATAGTTATTTTCAATTACATAATCTCCTTTGCGATCATATATCATATAAAATATATAATATATAAATAAACATAAATAAATAATATTACTACATACATATATAAATAAGTGTATTTAAATGGTCCACATCAAAAAGAAAAAAGGCCAAACATATTTGTTGTAGCATAGTTTATTATTTTGTTTGTTTTAATAAAATAACTAATTTATAATCGGCTTAAAAACATTTATTTTCTGAATGTTATATTATAATAGAATTGTCCTGTTTCTCAAAGTTTTAAATGTTTGCAGTTGTCACAAGCTATAACAAAATTTATTAACATTTATTTCAGGTTACTTACAACCAAAATATGTGCCAACAATTAAAAATATGCATAATGTACATGTGTTTATACAGATTAAAACGGTTTTGATTTATTTCGGTTATAAACGGTTCGGTTATTTCGGTCTAATCTAGTGATTTTCTTTTCTATACATTTAATATTGCTTATTAATTTTATAAAACCAGTTTTTATGTTTAGGTAAACAATTGAGATGTTTTTTTTTTTGGTTACGCTAGAAGTTTATAGTATTCAATAAAATCTTTTAACTAAAAATTTCAAAAATTAAAAATATAATAATGTTCTACAATTATGCTATCGTTATATATACATACATATGTATAAATGAACAAGATTTTCAAATTTTCTATAAATATAGATCTACATAGGTTAGGTTAGGTTAAGGTGGCTGCCAAAAAGGCACACTTAAACCGTATTTGGTCCATTGTGATACCACATAGAAGCTTTTCTATCCCATACTCGTTAAAATAGATCTACATATAATGTATAGATTATATATAAAAGATTTTATCAAATTGGTGTGTTGAAAAGTAATTGCGGAAAAAATTTCAGCGAAAAGTAGCTATGATCAGTATATTATTAGCTATGATCAGTATATAACGTTGATCAGTATATTATGAAGCTACCCAAGTTGTCATTGTTTCATAAAACAATCTAAGATACATATAATATATAATGTTTAATATATCTATAATTTCTTTTATTATCTATATATATAAACAAAATCCGAAAAAAAGAACGAACATTATTTGGTATAGTTTTGATTATACGCTGTTTTTCATGTAGCAACTGTAAGCCGTTAAATATTTTAATAACTTCCATATGCGATCATTTTATAGCGACACAATATATACATATATACATTAAAGGTTTAATTTATGTTTTTAATATCAATCCATATTTTAATGCGTGTTGTCTGCGACAAAAAAAAATTAAAGCTTAATTTTTCTTAAATAATTCTATCTGCGATGAAAATCTTCCAGAAGACAAGTTTATAGTTGGTTGATTTGAAAGTTTTTCATCCGGGAGTGAAAAAGTAACTAAAGAAATCTACTTTTTAATATAAAAGATAAATGAATACAGGCAATTCATTTTACGTAGAAATAATTGATTATTTTATTATAATTTTTGTATATGTTTTTTTTTTTTCCAATAATTCTGGAGACAAAAGCGGAATAAAAAAAAGGCATTATAATAAAACTTTTGTAATTGTAATTTATTATTCTGACAGTAAAAATATTTTTTTGATAAACTTTCCAAATCAAATATGAGTAATAGGAGTAATTTGTTTCTTTTTCTTTTTTTTATATTTTGTTCATGATAGAAATTGACATTAATCATGTATTGAAAACTTGAAATTTCATTGAATATTTTTATATTTAAGTGCTTGCAATCTTCTTCTTATTAAAAAAAAAAAAATTTTTTTGCAAAACAAAAAAAAAATGACATGAAATTAATTTTATTATTTTGTTATTAAACATTTTTAAGATATTTTAGGTATGCAAGTATTATCAAGAATTAAATCTCAAGTTTTATCAAGAATTAAATCTCATCAAAAGTATTTATAATACATAAATGACATTTTCTGTATATAAATCAAATTTTTTTTATATAAATCTGGTTATATGTTTAAAATAATATTTAATTTTAACGTTAGATATGAAAAAAAGAATATAAATTTTTTTGCTTTTAAAATTTCATAAATAATCATTTGCATCTAGCATCATATTGAGAGACTATGGGCGTTAATCTTAACGTTTTCAGAATAAGTTTAGATATAGAAATATTTCGTTTTAGCTAAAAAAATGAGTTTGAAATACGTCCTTCAATAAACCTCATTAAATCTAAATTCAAGCCAGTGTTTTATTTTTAAATGATTTTATGCATTTATGCTGTTGATTTATTGTTGAAAATCTTTACTAAGTAAACAGTACTAACTATGACTTTTGTACAACATCAAACTAAAAAATGATAAATTTAGAGAAATATGTTAAATTTCACAAAAAATATGCTAAAATACCAAAAAAAAATATTTTTTTTATACTGTAAATAAAAACTTTTTTGTTCGATATAATATGTATGTATATGTGTAGGTGTATAATTTTATTTAACAAATACATACTACTCTGTTACTAAATTAAAAAATATTTTTTATATAATTTTGGGATTTCCGGTTCCGTTTCTTTCTTTTTTATATTAATTAATTTCTGATTTTTGTATAAAAGTAAAATTTCAAAGGATACAAGGAAATTGCAAATTGTTTTATTTTTGTTTTTTTTAATCAAAAAGAGCACAAATGAAAATAATTTACAGTTCAAAATTCACAAAATTTAAAAAAAAATTGGAAATCGAATATCTAAAATAATATTTTTAATCTTTTAGAAAAGGTTAGATAATAAATAAAATATATTTTATACATATTAGGTATATGTATTTTGAAATGGTGTTTTTTAAAGCAAAAGATTATATGACTCTAGAGCAAAATATTACAATGACGATAGAAATTTATCATATAGAAAAAAAAGTTATGAGTAATTTTAAATAAAAGTCAAGTCTTTTAACATAACTGAAGTCTAAATAAAGTCTTCCCAAATTGCTGTGGCACTCACATGGATCTTATGATTTTCATATTTTTCTATAACATATAAATACAAAATAAAAACCAATTCATAAATACTTTGTATTTTAAATATAATGTATATCGAAACTTAAGTTAAATAGTTTTTTGTCCTTTGTAATATTTTTCTTTTTTCAAAAAAATGTCCAATTCAAAATATAAAGATTTTTAATTTTTTTTGTTCCTAATCATCATCCCTTATAATATAAACTTGTGATGTTAATTTCAAACGCCTGCAAGTATGCTATGAATATTAGACCTGGTTTAACAATACGGACCAATAGTTATGTTAATTTTTTTTTTTAAACCTAATTTTTTTTTTAAATTATGCATTAATTTAAAATAATTTCCAGGTTGAAAAGAATATACAATTTAATTAATTCGAAAAAATTGTAAAAATTAAATTATCCTTAAAATATTTCAAATTAAAATTCATGATATTTTGTATTTTTAAATACAAAAAAAAAAACAACATTTAAAAAAATTAAAATCTTAAGTATTTATTTTTATTTACATAAAAGTTTCAGTAGAATTTCTTTCATTATATTTTATAATTAATTATTGTTATATATATTATACTATAATCGGTTATATTAAAAAGATACATACTTTCAAAAATATCATAAAATTATTACAGTACAACTTTTTTACTTTAAATTTATTCCCCTAATAAATACGGATCATAAAATGAATATGTCAGATATTATATGAAGACTATTAGAACAAAAAAAATAATAGAACATTTTAACTTGAAAATAAAAGTATTTTTTTTTTTTTTAAATATGCTATTAATATACTATGACCAAGGTTTTAAAATATTATAACAAGATTTATCTTCTCTGATATTCAAATATGTTTATATATGACATTAAATTTCAATATATACAAATATTTAAAAAAAAAACAAAACTCCAAAATATTTAATTGATCTTAAGATATTTCAATTCAAAAATTTGTAAAAATCAAAATAATTTGCATAGACAAATATAAAGCCATTTTTAAAAGCTATATATATTAATAGAAATATGTTCTTAGAAATCTAGGTATAGATAATTTAGGTAATAAATGTTTATCAATTACCTTTGCTGAATTTCGTATATACTTACAGACTTTCGTATATATTTCTTGATATATATACAGATAAAAATTTAATAATTACTTTGAATTTAACATGTTTCAGTTCAATTCATTTTTCATTAACCTAAAATACATATTACATTACATACACTGTACAAATAATCAAAATTCTACTGTATATTTAATATCTTAAGAAAATCTTTGTAAAGAATAAATTTTGTACCTTTATACAACAGGAAAATACAAATCATCACTTTGAAAAAATTTTAATAGTGAACTTAATGTTTCTTTTTTATATTTCTTTATATTAAAAAGAATTAATTCTATAGGTACTATAACTATTCTTTTTCATTTCAAAGAAAAAAAGTAAAATGTTAACAAAAAAAAAAAATGTTTTTAAATTTCTGAAACCCTCTAAAGTAATAAACATTAAGTTGGTGGTGGTACTTATACGCTTTAAACAGAAAACAAAAGATTTATACCAACTTCAACTCCTTCCGTAAAAAAAAAAAAAACAAAAAAAAAATATTTAAATAAACAAAGTGACCATTGTAATGTTGGACATTTTTTTTTTACTTTTTCCTTCTTTATTTTTGAATTCTTTTGATGATTATTTTATATTAATTTTCCTTAGTGTTTTATTTTAGTTTTTTTATTTCACATTTTGCCCTCGTTTGATGTAAATTAAAAAATTTCATCATTTTTTTTTCTATATTTTTTTTTTTATTTTTTAATATCTAAAAATCAGACTTTTGCTTTTTTGCTTTTGTGCTCCAAATAGAATTTTCAAAGAGATAAGACTTCGTATTCTAGAGGTAAAAAATTAAAATAGGTCAAAAATTAAAATTATCATAATAACAAAAAAAAAAAATCAAACAAAAAAAAAGATAGATTAAAATGAATAGATACAAGATATATAAGATAGTTTCATTTTGTTCAAAAAAAAAAAACAAAAACAAGAGTTTTTTTATTTTCTAAAATATGAAAATGAAAACTTTTAAAATACATAATTTCAATTATGTAACATTACAGTAAGTGAAATAATATTTAACAGAAAAATTTGTTGATAGATGTTTAGGTAAATGAAATGATGGGATTCTAAGTGTTTTTTTACATTTGTATAGAATGGGGAACAAAAACTGTGTTTCTCAAGAATTCCATCCCATCATAAAAACAAAAACAACATTTAAAAATATAAATATAAATAAAATATAATTTTATTAAACGTCACTATAAATAAACAATTCAGTACTTAGTTCATAAATTAAAATATTTAAGGCTTTAAGATCTTAAGGTTTTAAATAATATGTATGTACAAGAAACTTTAAAAAATATACATATAGTAACGCTTATCAGCTGCACGTTAGACTAGTTATAAGCTTTCCTCGGTTTTTCCTAATTTTTAAGGGCAGTTCTCAGTTTCAAAATAAAACTGATGAATCATTTTATCACAACCTTATTTATTCATTTAATAATTTTTAATCACTCACTTTGCTTAAATAAACATCAGTTAAATATTCATTTTGAGAGCTATAACTAACTGATTGAGTCATCATTTACAGATGTTAATAGATTAGTAAATGATTTTATTAGTTTACTCTTCTTATAGTTTTATTAGTTTAATATAAGATTAAGAATACATATTAATTTTAATATTAATTTAATAATAGGCTACTACAGATAAAAATACTACAGGAATCATACTTTCTACTCATAATATAATGTTAAACAAAAAACAGACTACGATTCTTGACTTACACTATTCATACTTTGATTACCTATTGATACACATGCTCGTGTAAAATCTAGTTTTCAGTGTTAACATTTTATCAAAAAACTCAGACAGTAAATTGTTCTATCTAGAAATTGGCCTTCAAACCTTCCGTAATATACTGGAATACTCAATTCAATGTGAGAAATATCTATATCGTGATACGAAAACTAAGCCTCACTTAACTATTCAAGAATTAGTCTGACGTAGGTAATGAACAGGTTCTTCAGTATACAGAGGTTAGAAAACTGCTTTAATAAAAGCATAATTCTTTCTAATTTAATCATCAACTTCTAAGATTCAACTAAAATAATCATTTTTAAACTTTTTAATTTATAAAAGTTAAATAAAAACTGATACCCTTTTTTTAAATAATTAATTAGTTTTTTGGCCTTTTTTCGCCAGAAATATTTGACCAGAATTGGATTTGAAATAAAGATTAAATAATTATACAAATAAAATTTTAAATGGAATAAATAAATATGACAAAAGTTAAAAAGCTTAATCAAAAATAAAGGTAAAAATGTTCTTTTATTATTTTATATACTCGTATATATAAAGAAAATTATCACGAAAGAATTCATAAATCAATTATATCAAATAGGATCAATTAAGTTAATAAAACTTTTTCATATTATTTAAAAAAATTACCAAAACTAATACGTAATTATGCTTTACACTTGTTTTAAATGTTTTTCATTTTTGTACTACAGATTTTATTTACGAAAATTAAAGCAGATTGGCTGATTCTAGAAGAAGAAAATTAGCGAATATTAATCTATTAAGAGAATTTGGGCAGGTGGCGAATATAATATTACACGTTCTGTTCCAATGCCTAGTTTTAGAATATCGAAGAAGGTGAATCTTGAAAGAGGGCTAGAAAGACTGGAAAAATTTCCCTGAAGTGAAAATACTCGAAAAATCAGCGAAGAATTCTACAATTCGTGGAGCAAATAGATTAACTTGATAGAAAACTATATAAGTAAGCAGTACCACAGATTGTAAGGGGTAGTTATTAGGGCATATATCAGTAACCTGCCTATGAAAGAATACAACAAACTAAGGCTTTGCTTCAAATAATTGTGCTCATATACACATATAATTGTCAATAACTGTAGCATTAATATCGTATAGCATTTTAACCTAAAACTTTCAATAGATACTTTATAAGTTTCATTCATTAATTAATGGAATTATAAATGAAAGAAAAAAAATTGATAATCTAGTTTTAATTATGATATTATATGAGCTTTTTTAGTATATTTGCATTTAAACATAGATAATAACATGTAAATAAGTAGATATATTTATCATATAGCGTTTTTAATTGAAGTTTTTTTTTTGTTTTTATTAAAAACAACTTAAAGACAAATATAATTCTTTAAAAAATATTATTTTAAACAAAATAGTTTTGCGTTTATATTAACTAAACTATAAAATAAGTAAAAAAGTAAAATTATATTTTATATAACAAAAGCAATAATTTTACTTAAGAACAAAATTATTGAATTGCAAAACTTTTTTTTTTTTATTATCTTTTCAACATAAAAATTAAATAAAACTCATAAACTCATAAAAATTAATTAAATTTTTTTTTTTATTTTGTATATAATGTAAAATATGAAGATATTAAAATTTATCATATTTTCCCAACTTAGAATATTGAATATAGATTAGAAAATAAGAAAATAAAATGGTATTAGTTTAAGTTATAACATTTTTTTATATTTATATTTTACATCTGGTCGACGAAATATCTGACAATTATTTAAAAAAATATTATTTATATATATACCTATATATGTATAGAAACTATAATTTATATTTTTTTAAATAAAAATTTTCATAGCATGCAGTTATTTACTTTTTAAAAAAAAAAATGATTAATTATTAAATTAAGATAATGATTAAGAATTATTAAATCAACTGACCAACGGGAAAATTTTTTATTTTCTCCAGTCTCAGTTGCCCTTGCCCTGTTAAGGAACAATAAAGTTATAAAAACATATTCAGTTAGATTCATCATAATTAGAATTTTACAGTATAAACATTATTTTTAACGTTTCTATATATTATATGGTAATTAAAATTTTAATATTCTTTTCTTGTTTAATATTAAATGTTTTCTTTTAACCAATTATTTTCTTTTGTATAAGTATTTCCTCTGGTGGAAATTTCCCATACTAACTTTATTGTTTTTCCTGTTTAGGGCAGAGCTTGTAGTTGTCAAACAGAGCACTCAAAGTTTATTATTTTTTTTTTTTTTTTTTCAGTTCAGAGCATTCTCAGAACACACTATATATATACTTCTAAATAAATTTATCAAACACAATCCAATAATGATAGTTTGACTCACGACTACTAAAAATTTGACAATAGTCAAAAAAAAAAAATATAAAAAAAACTTTTTTACTTTTCTATTATTTAAATTATTTTATATTGCAAAAAAAAAATGTTGGAAAAATATTTTACTAAACACAAGATCATAATACAATTAAAATATTTCTTTAGCGGTTATGACACGATGTCAACAGTCATTGCTAATTACAATGACAACATTCTGACTATTAGACAGTGTTACATTAACAGTTGCAACTTTTCTCAATTTGTCTATGTATTAGTGTAAATCTCATTATGAATTGAATGACAAAAAAAAAATTTCTCAACCTATATAAATGTTTTTTTTGCTCGTATTTGTGAAAATGTAAACAGCTCAGGCAGATTTTTTTTTTGTCGAAAATATCTTTTTAATGGCAACACTAGTGCAGAAGAAATATCCTCACCACAAATAAATTTTAGGTAAAAAGGATGAAAAACAAAGTTAAAGAAGATGCAAATGCAACAGCTTCTAATACAACAGCGCTTTCACGCGCTAATTATTATAAGCATTACGAAAACAATATTTTTTGAATTTATATCTTTCTTTGCATTAACACAAAATTCCTTCCTCTTACCACTGAAATCTAAACTCTTATGTCATACGATTTTCTTTTAAAATGTCTACCTAGTTTCTTTATATAACAGCTGCATGTGTATTAATCTGGTCTGTAATTTTCGTTTAATTTCGAAAGTAATCAAAGAAAACCAAAACCTGTGTTGATTTTGAATTTAAAATGAAATATACGGCGAATTTATTACATTTAAATATACTCGTACATACATAAACATATATTTTATGTATATGTATTTTCTCTTTAAATAAATATTATTTAGCAACTAGCCCCATAACCTGTCATAAATGATGAACATGAAAATAACAAAATATTTTTTGAATTTATACTTTGACACGTATACTTTTTAAAAATATTAATCGTGATTATGAAAAAATTCACCATAGTAAACTGTAATCTGTAAATATCTGTAATAAATTTAGTTTTTGTCTTCAATTAATTTCACCACGATATCATAAACAAGGAAGGAATAAAATCTGTCTTATTCAAGCTGTTTATATTTAAGATAATATATTTAAAGATTGTTTTAAATTACGGTTAAAATTTATTTTTTGTCATTAAAAATACAATCTAAAACTAAAATGAGATTTTCATTCTTTACAAGATGGAACATTCAAAATAACTTAGAATTTTTTATAACTTAGAATTAATAGTAAAAGTAGTAGTTAAAATAAAAGGGAATTTATTTGTCAATTGTCACGCACACTTCCCCTTTATAAAACCATATGCCACCTTAATTTGTCCATAAAGTTGGCATAATTCATATGTGTATGATTTAGTTAAGTTTAAGAAGAATATTAGAATTTTTCTTCGAACTTTTCTACCAAATCTTCCTACCCATCCTCCATAAATCTTTAATTTCGTAAAACTTATTTCTATTAAAAATCCTTTGTATAAATCGCGAATATAGGAATATATTACATTACCTAAAGGACAAAAAAGAGTTTATTATATGAAAAAAGATTTTATATATATATATATATATAAAAAAACTACTTAATTTGGCCTTTTGTGAACTTCTTAATTCAAGCTTTAACTTACTTCTCTTTTTAACATTCTTTTATTAAATCAATATAATAAAAATATATACATATATGTATATTTAATATTTACAATTTTATTTTGAATTTAACATATTTTCTTTTACATTATATTTTTTTTTTTATTTATTTATAATAAAAACACCCAAAATATCAATTATCTGTTAATATTTATATTTATATATTTTCCATTTTTATTAAAATAAATAAATATATATTTTCAATATCATGATGATGCTGATGTGTAAAGGATCATAATTCCATTAAATAAAAAAAAAAAAAATTAAAAAAAAAAGAAAACACAACTACAAAAAATAAAGAAAAGGAAAAACAAGAAGAACTAGAACAAAAAGACAAGACCCTCAAAATCTTACAAAAAGAACACCAATGCCATAAAATTTTGTGGAAAACGAGCAAACAAAAGGCTCTACGGGCTTAAGGCGTTTTATTTTCAAAATTTTGCACAATATTTTTTTTTTTTTATAAATGAATTAGAAGAAGAAAGCAAAAATATAGTAGCAAAAATATATTACAGTAGAAAACAAAAATATAGTACCACACGACAGAATAAAAATTTATTATTTTTTAAAAGATTATGAATGATTTTTGTAAAATATAATTTTATATATTTTAAAACTTGTTTATATAATTAAAGTTGATTAATTTTGAAATTCAAATTATTTTCCGTTACTTTTGGAACTAATTCCACAAGATGAAAGTGCTTCTTTGTTTTTACATCTTTTGCAGTTATTTAGAATAAGATTAATTTTTTGTTATCATTGACTTTGTATATATAGGACAAATTCTTTTTTCTGATAGATACTTTGTCAATAAAGGCAATATAAAATTCAAAACTTTTGCAAATTGATCGTAATTTGACGATAAAGAATTTACCCAATAGTATAGCTAAGTTAACCATATAGTTTTATACATGTTTTTATTACTTAAACTAAATTGATTTCCAATTATGGTTATATCTTATGAAGTCCAAAAGAAAATTAATTTAGAATTGAGCATGATTCTGACCAAATAGAATAATAAATTTATGTCGCCAAAAACACCATAACAGATACTCTAAGATATAATTTTATCAATATTTTGAACTTATAATCAAATTAAAATTTTAATTTCATCTGAAATATTTTGTGATTAAAGTCTTACAGTCTTTAAGAGCTCTTTGCTCAACCTACAAAACCAACTGCGTTCAACCAGTTAAAAATAAAAATTTTCGAAAGTAGAAAATGTGTTTCGAACAATTATTTTATTATTTTTACATTGGAAAAACGGTATTAAACAGTCGACTAAGCTCTTATCTCTAAATCGCAGCAATACCGGTAATGTAATAGGGGTTTCAACGGAACATGCTCCGATCGGCAGATATGCCAGAAGGCTAGGACTTCCTTCATATGATTTTTGCAGAAGCTGCAAAAATGAAAAGGGAAAGGAATCAATCTCTCTCCCGGGTCTTGCTCTAAAAAGGAGAAAGTTTCTGAGGAAATTTTTATTAAAGAATCTTTTCGATCTGTTGCAGAGGGACTTAACTTAATTTACAGCAATTTGTAAGAAGCAATGGTTTCCAATAGTTTAATTAGGAGAAACACTGATCCAGATTATCTCGATGGGCCTAAACCGCCCTAAGTGTGCATCTGCAGCCCCTACCTACCTACTTTGAAAAATAATTTTTCATATGATAAAACAGAATGTTTATGTTTTTTCCAACGCGCCCGTCTAGGGAAGGCTTAATACGTGTTTACAGTTTTTCTGAATATATTTTTTGTTACCTTAATTATACCGTACGGTTTTTTACCTCAATAATCAGTATGTAATATTCATTCTTTTTTAAATGTAGATACTTATACAACCAAAATGTTAAAGTTTTCTTACTGTTAAATTTTTCATACTAGAATTTTATCATCTATTAAATAACTCAGCTTCATTTAGAAGTGTTGAAAATAAATTCCAAATCAGAAAGTGTCTACAACTGTATGTATAAGATTTATATATACACAAATGTAAAAATATATAAAAACTAAAAATATAAAAAAAAATAAAAAGAAAAAACGCACAAATGTAAACAAATAAAATTTTCTAAAAAAAAAAAACCTTATTAGCATTTTAAGATATTGATGACACGGTCATGGTGATACATTGAATATATTATAATATTTATTGTCTACAAAAAATTATATTAAAATCCAGAGTACGATATGTAGTTAAAAAGAAATGAACATATAAATGTACATATACAAAATTTTATTACGTCATCATCACAACAATCTACAAATAATTATAGATAATATACTTAAGAAATTTAACTAAACATTAGAATTAAATAAAATAAAATAAAAAAAAACAAAACCAATACAAAAATAGATATTTTTATTATAATAACAATAACAGTAGGTCTATATTTTAATTAATAATTTATGTTATTGTTATTCATAAATTATTATAAGATTATATTTTTTACCCAGTACCCATTAAAACAAAAAATCCACTCCTATAAAAATAAGGCAATAATTATAAAAAAACAAAGGATGTTTCTCAAATTTTTTTTGCTAATTTTATATGAAACACCTAAATAGAATATTTCGAATGTAATTGACGATTTGGAATATACAAGTTCCACTCAGGACAAAGCAAAAAAAAAACTTATAAAATCAATTCATGTAAGATTCGTATTATTATTGTATTAAGTCTAGAAAATATACATCGATACCGTCAAAAATCATATAAATATATATAACAGGGGGCCTTGGTGGCCTAGTGTGAAAGAGAGTATAAAATACGCTGTAAACACCGAGGGAATGTGGATTCGAATGCCACACACGTCGTAACAGTTATCCCCCCTTACTACACGCCTGAAAAGAAAAGGCTGTGTAATTGCCTGTTCACATTTATGTGGCAGAGAAATGCACAAAAAAAAATGTATATATATATACAACATATCGTTCAGTAAAAGGAATTTCACAGGATAAAAAATTTCAAACCATGATTGAAGCAATATGCAGAATGTATGTATAGAATACTTACACAGAATCTTTCTTCATTTAGATATGCTAGATTTCTTTTAGCCAAAAACAAAAAGACGCGTTACTTTTATTTTTTTATTCAGATATAAAATAAGAAAAATAACATTGGGATAAAATCAGAAAGTATAGAATAAAAAAAAGGGTTCATTAAAGACAAATTTAAAGAGAAAAGTGTACAAGGGATCTAATGAGAATTAAGAAAAAGTAGAGTAGAAAGAGTGAGAATTAAGAAAAATTAGAACGTCTACTAAAACTATAAATGAATGCTGAAAACCTAATGTAGAAATCCATTATGGATAACACAAAGAAGGAAGTGAAAAGCTATTGTAGAATTTACCGTATACATTAGTTAGCTTTATATTATAATTCAAATAAAAGCAAAAAATATCCAAGGTCTAAATCTTTGTTTTTTTTTTTTGGAATTATTATATAAAACTAATTATGCACGTTCTTTGGGTTTTCAAAAATATTACAAAATTTTGTTTTGAAAATAAGCCAAAGAAGCAAATGTTACTTAGCTATTTCACTATTTGGTATATAAAGTTGTTATCTCTGCATATTTTTATATTGATTTTAATGTAATTCAATATAACAAATTATATTTTAATGATTAAACATTTTCTAAATAATAAACTGAGTTATAAATTTTCTTTATAAATCAATTTTATCATTTTCCAGATTGGTAATTATTTTCCTGAAATCACTGAGCTGTTCAGTGATTTTCCAAATGCAACAAAATTATTACATATGTTTGATATATGTTTCGTTCCTTACATATTTCTACCTGTGATTGAAAAAAATTATTATACAATCTAACCACAAAATTACTTTTATTTTGATTTCATACCTAATTTTATTGAAAAATTTTTCTGATTCTTACAACCGCCCTTACCTAACCTAAATTTTTAAGTTTTTAATGAAAGGAATTTCAATTATAAATTGTAATGATAGCTATAACTGCAGCCTTAATATTTTTTTAATTTCTAAGAATATGTTTATTTATTCAAGCATAAAGGCTTATTTAGAAAAATCAATTCAAAAAATAAGATATCTACTTTAAACTTGGAACCGAACAAAACCTTCATACAACATATTATATAGAATTTTACATTGTAAATTCGGCAATAAATTCTCTTGATATAAATTTAAAAATAATCATAAACAAGAATGTAAACCAACGGTTTTTAAAAGCGCTCATTTCCAAAAGACAATACAAACTGTTTAGAATTAAAATTTCATGTAATGAGAAAAAAACGTGAAATTAGACTTTTCTGGAATTTTGAAGAGCTGTAAGTCCGGAACCTTATATAACTAAGAAAAACCGTTAACACACGTAAAAATATATTACTGGAGCCTAAAAATAGCAAATTTTCAATTTTTGGGCCCTAATAGCTCATAAATAGGGGGTGGTACAAAAAATTTTCTGAGAAAACTTATAGTAATTCTAAAATTTCTTGCCTCAAAATTTCAAGCCCCTATCTAAAAGCGAGCCAGAGTTAGAAGGTAGAAAAATCATGCAAAAGTTGGTTTTCACATAACGGTTAATTTAAATACTAAATTTAAAAATATATATATAATTTTGATATTGGTTTATAAAGGTAAAGAAAATTTCTTTCGAATGCCGTTTTCATCTTCAAAATATGTTGAGCGGAACATGAAATATACGCGTTTAAAAATAAGGCTTTTTCAAAGTTTGAGGGGCTGTAGTTCCCTGATGGATGGCGCTACATAAAAAAGTGGTTCCACAAAATTAATTTTTTTATGAAACCTACCCATGGTTAACATTTTTTTTCTCTATCTTTAATGGTGTAGAAGTTTTATAAACAGACGGACGGACGGACGGACAGAGTGAAACTAATAGGCACATTTTTTCAAAATTTGTTTTGAAATATGCTAAAAAAGGAGAAGGAAAAAGAAAAACATACAAAAATATAAGCAACCAAAAATACATTGCCATTAACCTAATCCTTCAATATTTATGCTAAAACTTTTTTCTTTAGCTATAGTGAAATTGTTAATTTAAACATTTTCCACTGACATAATACAGAGTGTCCTACAATAAATATAGGAAAGAAAGGTAATATAAAATATTATTAACTTATTTCAAAAAAACTTCATGTTATTTGAAAAAAACATCACAAATTCTACAACAAATTTTTAGTTCTTCTATAATTTGTAGAAAATAGGTGATAAAAAGCGTCTTACGCATGCTGTGTAAAATAATCCAATATTTTTGGGTGATATTTCATTGTTTCTTTTAGGCTGTCCATTATATTATATTAAGTGATTTTTGTTTTTTTTTTGTAAAATGAAAATTAGCCATATTTGTTTAGGTATATTTTGTTTTAATTTTTATATTTGAATTATAAGGTATACATATAAAGAAAATTGTATGTTTTTTATATTTGGATATTTATTTGTTTACGTGAAAATTGTTAGTTTACATTTGATAAGTGTTATATGTTTTAGTAAGAATTATTTGTCATTAATTTGAGTGGACGAATCGGAATTAGGTGAAAAAGCAATTAAAAAAAAGTTTTTAACTTTACTGTGATTTCAACTTGAGCTTGGGACAAATTAGAGAAATAGACAACGACTGATGTGTCATCATAGGCTTCATATCCTCTAAAAACAAATAACTTTTGAAGCATGATTTAACTCTTTTTCGAATTTCAGGACACACTGTATTGCATGTGGCATATATATGTATGCACAATGGTAATTTGAAATCTGAGGTGTAGTCTAATAATCAATCATTTTAAAATCTATCAGACATTTTTGAATGAGACGTTGATATATGTAAAATAATGAACGAGTACCTATATGTACGTAGTTTGAGTCTATATAAGAGTGAATTCTATACGATCTATATTTAAAGAAACAAAATAACATTGTCCTGGACAGAACATAAACAAAATATAAACGAAATGTAAAATATATAAAGAGAACGTATGATATAATCAATTATTTTGTTTAAATTTAATTCCGATTTAAACAAAAAAAGAAAAAATATTTTTTTTGTATTACAGGATTAAATTATAGGTATAAAGCATAGGTTTTGAAGATAAATTAACGATTTATTAAGAAAAAGGCGGAAATATTATTAGGCAATTTTTTTTATCAATACGCTTACGATGCATATGCAGCATATTTATATAAAAAAACATATAATTTTTTAAAATGTTTATAGTAAGTATTCTATTAGAGTATATTAGAAAACGTTAAAAGAAATTAAAGTTAAATGATTTTACAAAACACAGTTGCGAAGAAAAGGTATTTGATGCTGCCAATGTCAATAAAATTATTCACGGTTTTATAAAAATAACCCGAAACTATCATGCTAAACAGTCTTATCAAACTATCATGCCAAACAGTAATGAAAACTGAGAATACAGACCAAATATTTCACATATATTTGGTTCAAATAAAAAGGGCAAAAACGATAGTGAAAATTTTATTACAGTCCGCCCTATAATTAAAGAATAAAACAAATTGTTAGAAATTAAGTGAAGGAAAATTTCGGCTAATAGTAATGTTATATATTCCATATTAAAATATAATCTTTCTTTTCTTTTTTTTTTCCTATTTTATATTTTTAACAGTTTTGTAGAAAAATTTTCCACGCTCAATATACACACAAAATAAAATGATAATTTATAAAGTATCACTAATAAAATAATATAATTTAATAAATACAGTTTTTAAACTAACCAATCTCGATAAAATATCTCTTCAAACCTACTAAAAGTAGGTATATCTTAAAAGTTATATCATCTTCTAAGGAATCTGGTCCAAAAATATATCAGGTATTGATCCTACAAAATATTGGTGAAGATATAGTGTTTAACAAACTTAATCTCAAATTCTCTTTCACAATTTCTGCAGTTATTATCTTTTTTTATTTCTAAATTACTCATAGAAAAATACCCGCGTTATCATATTTGTTAGGCTTCGAGCCGATGTTCCGTCGAAGCGTAAAATATTTTTCAAGAAACGACAAATAATAATAAAAAAAAACATTAGATATTGCTAAACCCTATAGTAAAATTGTTCACAGCTTTTAAATTTTAGCAAAAATAATAATTATGTAACCAACCATAAGTAGTATTTAACATCACTAAGAGACTCCGTACAAAAGTTGACGTTACCCTCATTACTTTTAATTAACTTAAACCAACTTAGTTCAACAATATAACAATAACCCTAATCAGAAAAAAGAATGTATGTATATTTATACAAAATTGATTAAAATATAATTCAGCCAAATTCAGCTAAATTCAGTCAAAACAAGGAAGACTTATTAATAGACGTATTATACTTCGTATAAAAAAAACATAGAATATAATATAAAATTATTTATGGTCATATGACCATTATATTATGTAATAGAAGGACTTAGTAGACCATATATATTTAAATTTAAGATAAAAAGTTAAAAAAACTAATTTAAATAAAATTGAATGACTATAGAAGATCCAAATAATATAATTGTATATCATAATAGTAAAATCTAAAACTGAAAATATAACAAAATTTTAAATTTTTTAAAACTTTAATCAAATTATCATAATAATTTCTTTTTTTAAAGAAAATTTCTGTTAAAATTTTTCAATTATATTCTATTTTCCTTAAAATTTACAACATACTTTGTATACAAAACAAAAAAAAAAAAGAAAAAGGAATTATAATAATAATTTTAAGCAATATTATACACTCTTTTCTAGAAAAATTTTAGTTTCGTTTTTTTTTTTATTGCTAAAATTAACCAAATTGAGGTCAACTATTTACTATGCAAAAGTCTTGATTTTATATTTTTTTCTTATTACTTTCCCTGTGTATTTTATTGTATTAATTTTCTTCTATATTAATTTAACTCAATTTAATGTTTTTGAAAGTCCAAAAAAAAAAAGAAAAAAGAACTAAAACACGAATTTAAATGTTTTTTGTTTATAATTTGAATATAAAAAAAAAAAAAAAAATCGCAATTTGCAAATTTGTTTCTTTTTTTTGAACTAAAAATATGTTTTCACAGAGACATTGAAACGTTTGGTAAATAAACCGTTATCATACGTTTTAGTAAAATGTATACATGATCGTACAACATATTGACAAGTGTATATTAATATCATTACCCCATACCTCATTATCTCCCCATATACATCTTTTTTTAGTAACTTTGTTTTTTTTTTTTGTTAAATCCATCTCTTATCCCCATTGATATCGTTCACAATAGTTTTATGATTGATATATGTATATATTTTCAATTAAACGTTTTTCTTTTTCAATCTTCATTCACATATCTCTCTATTATTCACGTATATATTTTAATGATATTGATTGATTTTTTTCATTTGTGTGTTTTTTTTTTTGCTTTTTTAATACTGCATTTATTAGCTAATCTAACTTACATTATTTTATTTATACTCGTATAACCAAATATTATAAATAAACAAAATTCTCTTAATTCTTATTTTATTCTTAATATAAACATCTATATATCAACATTTGGAACATTTTGTTAATTTTCTATCGATAATAGAAAAATTAAATGTCAGCTTTATGAAATTAATTTGAAACCTATTTTTGTAAACAATGAATTTCATTTTATTGACAACAAATTTATAAAACCTTATGACGAAGTACCTACACATTATGTATTTTCAATTTCAGAAAAATTGAAATGATATAAAAATTTAAAACTACAATTGTATGAATATATTACAACGCAAACGGAAACAAATCATGTGTAAACTACCTTAAAACAAATATTGCCGACCTTTAACAAAAAAAAAAAAAGTTTTGATGTCCAAGGAAAAAAAATTGACGGCAACTTTTACTTACTACAAAAGAAAATAAACAAAACACTTTAACTATTAGATAAAAACATAAAAAAAAAGAAAAAAAAAAATTAGAGAAATCTGAACTACACGCGAGTAAATATATATAAGAAAAAAAAAAAATAAACTTTAAGTTCTACGCATTTCGGAGGAAAAAGAAAAACAAAACAATGAAAATATAATTGTACTCAGTGTATATAAATAGTGTATTAACCGCAATAACAACAGATTGCGCAGTTTTGATTTATATTTATATATCAATCTATAAATAAATAAATATAAGTATACATATTTACATTTATCTATATATAGGTCGTATGTATATGATAAAAACTCGCAAGCTCTCTGAGTATATACGAGCCAACAAACAAAACTAGAAGCTCCAGTAATAAATGGTAGAACAACAATATGTGGCAACACGTCCACTTAAAATGTCTAATGCAAGAATGAACTTTGATTATATATATACATTTAACCCTTTCTTTTTTAAGGTAAAAGGTAAAAAAAAACCTTTCATTAGTTTATGGTTGGAAAGGGATGGACGGAAAACGTATGATTTGAATTAGTGTACCTCACTTTACATAGCTTAAATTAATGTACATACTATAAAATATAAAACATATTATTATACATATACATCGCTAAAAGAACGTACATTTATGTTTTCTTTTCTTGCTAATTTTTCAACTGTTAGACTTATGAACCTTTCCGCACTAAATATATATATATATTTTAGAACAAGAGAGAAACTATATGCATAGAAAATGGTAATATGGATATGATTATGACGGATAATGGAGGAAAGTGAAAATATATTGGGAATACATTCTTATTATTTGAATTCATGTCAATCAATTACACATTATTTAAACAGTATCCTAGATTTTGTTAATTCTATTTTTTTATATTTTATTATAATTTTTTAATCTCAGTTACATTATATAGGAGGAATAAAAATTATTTATTTTTTATATTTGAATATATGAACATCTGTGAGTTATAAAATGTAAATTAAAATTCTTTGTTTACATTTGGTATTTATTTTTGTAATATTTTTGTATGCTTTTTGTAATAGTTTTCTATTTATGATTTATTAAGAAATAAATTAACGAATGGCCTAGTGGGTAAGAGCGTATAAAATACGCTGCAAACAGCAAGGGAGTGTAGATTTGAATCCCACACACGTCGTAAAAGTTATTCCCCCTTACGACATTTACAGCCACGCTTGAACAGGATAGGCTGTGTAATTTCCTGTCCACATCTGCAAAGAATTGGCGAAGAAGTGCAATGAAAAAAAAAAAAAACCAACGAATGACAATTATTGGTAATTGATTCTAGATTAATTGAAAAAAAAAATAAAAAAAAATTGTTGTTTTTAGTTAGGATTCGAACCTTGACAATCGAAATCGAAATCGAAATCAAAACTTTAATCACTGTGGCCATTGAATATCAGAAAAATTCCATACTTAATTTAAAAGGTTATTGAGCTTTTACAGTTATTAAAAGAGTTATTATATGACCATATTTTTTTTTTACACATATGTATCATACTTCATTTACCTTATAATAGCATAAGTTAAATGTCATTAATTTTTATATATACGACTAACTTTAATGTGTTAGAACTTGTTTATAATAAATTTTTTTTATATTCTTTTCTTTCAATTTTATTTTCTTTTTTCTCTTTTGTTGAAACAAAGATCCTTTAGTATATGAGGTTTTGTTCTATCGTACATTTTAATTTGATATTAAGCAATGTGTGGCAAAAATTATGTTATGAAAAGAATATCATGTTTACAATATTCAGTACTTATTATCTATAAATATGAATGTACAGTATACAGTATATTATATACCTATACATACATATATAACTATTTATTGGTATATTTTTACTTATTTTTACTATGAATTTATAAAACCTAAGCCAAAATAAAGTTGAAGAAAAATTTCAAACAAAACTATAACATAATTAAATAATATGGCAAAACTGAATATTATGTAAGTGAACAAAAGCAAATATATTTGTATATATATTATAAAATGTATTTATAAATATATAGTTAAGTATACATATCTACATTATAAAAAAAAAAAATAAAAAAAAAAAATAGGAAGGAAAGAAATTGGAATTTTTTGCGATTTTCATATCTCAAATTGCCTCATGACTTTGAGATTAGAAAAAAATAAAAATAAGTTTTCTTATTCGAAAATGTTTCTTTTCGTTTATCTGATTTGACCTTTTTGTTTTTTATTTATTTTTTTGGTCATTTTATTAACATTGATATTATTTTTTTTTTATTTATAATTAAGGTTTGTAATGTTAACACGGAAATATTCATTTGTAATTAAAAGATTTTTGTATATTTTATATACTTAATTATTTAACATAAAATTTTTATTGAGTAAATTTTATCAGTAAAATTAGACTTTATTTCTAATATTTAAATTTTTATTTTTTTTTGACTTAATTATCATAAACATTAAATTAAGTAAATCGCAGTTTTAAATGCATATTCTGATATTTAAAGAAATACAGGAAAAACATTTTTTATTACTTCTAAAAGAGGAAGCCTAAGTTAAGAGTTAAAATTTGTAATCTAGAAATAATTATAGGATATACCTTGTGATGATCTAAAACTATTAAAATTTTTCTAACGAGTTAGTAGTATACTTTGTATAGACTTATATCTTTTATGTGTTGAAGTTCCTACATCTTCCTATGAATTTTCATTTACATTTTTTAGATTCAAAGATATTCTTAACTAAAAGCATTAGTTACACCATTCCAAACAAAAAAAGGTTAAGCTTATAATTATACCTTTATTTATATAATTAATATACCTTTATTTAAGTTGCATTCACGGCTTTAAAAATATTTTACTTTGCTTAACTTTCAATCCATTCATTTACTTAAATAGAACACAAAAGTTTTACAAAACCGGAAATGAAATAGTCAGAAAAATAATTTACGCAATATGCATACATATTCATATTATATTACTTTTCTAATTTTAAAATGATATACATATATCCATTGTCATTTTATATGACAACAAACATATCATTCCGGCTTTATTTTTTCTATGAAATTTTTTCTGTAATTTAAATGTGCTAATCTCATATAATTTTTTTTATTTCAAAACTATCTCAGACGCTACTCATCTATAAAAAAATTTTAATTTGTTTTGGAAGAAATCACTAAAATATCATACTAATTAGAAGTAGAACCTAAATTTGTCGAAATCAATCAAAATATATGCCATCATAGAAATAATATTGGTGCTAAAGAATAGTTCAGTTCAAAGTCTTTTGAGTGAGGATATAATCAAAAGGTAATATGCGGATCTAATTTGCTTGATAAAATCAAGTTTTTACGGGATCATATAAATTTTACTGCCAATAATTCACTACATATTTTAGAGCTTATAATAAACAACCTTTAGAGCTTATAGGAAAATTAAAATTGATCTAGATACAGAAGACAACATACAATAATACAGGAGATATTGGATAATTTGATTACAATTTCAATTGAACAAAATAACGCACTAAATTTAAATTTCGAAAATTTAATCAAGAAATTTGAGTTTCAATGAGGGTTCACATACAAAAATTTTAATTTCAGAATTCTTTTGATTCTAAATTTATTTATAAATTAAATAAATTTTCTTTTTATAATAAAATTGATACAAAATAGCATTTTCATTTGTTTACTCTTTATTAATCTCACTTAGAAAGGATGAAAGGAAAGCGCTAACATCTAAAAATAGCTCTCTTCGAAAAAAGTCTTGAGCCGGCACTTTGTATATCTATATGTATATTTATATATATAATTTTAATTAATATTAATTTGTATACATAAATAAACAGAAAGTTTTAAAATTAATTGATTTCTAGTTAAGGTTTTAAGACTGTTTTGAATTAAAAAACGTCTAAGTATTAAAACAACATCAAAGTTTAGCTACATATTAAATTTTGATGATCAAAAGAATGATTGAAGAATCAAAAGAACTCGTATATATATTAATTTTTTTTATATCATAAAATTTAAATATAATGTTGACCCATTATAATTTTACAAAATTATTTTCAAATTTTTAATTATAACAATATTGTGTCAATATTATTTAAAATATCATTATCTAAAGATAAATTAATGTCGCAAAAGTTTTTAACCTCCTTAAAAACTATTATTTTTTTGTTTTAAATAAAAGAATCGAATCTAACTATATATTACATAAAAAAAAAACTGTTTATTTTAAAATTAAAAAGATGCTAAAAAAGATTATAATCAATATCAATCTAGTTAAAAGTATATTATAGGTAATATCATTTTATTGATTATTTCATTATTAAAAACTTTATGTCATAAGAATCAAATACATACTTAAATACACATTATAAACAACCAAACACTTTTTATCATTAATATATTAATTATTAATTAGAATTCTATATATACTCATATACAAAGAATAAGCATATGACAGTTTACTCCCGCCACATCAGCAAAGTACAAGCGGATCTCATACTGACATTGTACTTAAAATAAAATAAAAAATATTCCAGTTTATTATGAGTTATTGATTGAAATTCGAAAAATATTATAAAACATAAAAAAACATAAAAATAGCATCAAATTCACAAGTATAAAACTTGAATGTACACTTGCTACACACAAGTACATTACGACAGTAAATAAGTAAATTACGACAGTAAACGAATCTCCAACTTGGAACTTGGACAGTTAGAACTAACTATCAAGCATATTATAATTGTACAAGAATTCTAAGAAAACAGAAAGTATACTGGAACCCCGACATCGTAATAACAAAAGCACTCACCACCCAACCACCAGCAAAAAAAAAAAAGTCTTTTCTTAAAATCTAATCCGGAAAGAACAACTTAGAACAACTTTTAACTTCAATTCCTTTAATTTTTTCTTCCAAACTTTTATCTTTGTTTTTTACAAGTTTTGTACTTTAAGTTAGCTTTTCTTTTTTGAATTTTGCACTCTTTTTTAACAATTTTGTAAGTGAAATGTCCATATGCCTTGAAGCCAAACTTAAGGGTCCCAAATCTTATCGAATAACTTAACTATTCGATATGAAAATAAATAACTTAAAATAAAATTATAAATAAATTAATTAAGTAAAAAATTAATAAGTAAAAATCTTCTAAAGAAACAAATCATAATATGTAAAAATTTATTTTAAAATTCAACTAAATACCTAATTATATATTGTAACATTTTAAAAAATTAATTAACAGAAGAATAATTAAAAAAAAAAAAATAACAAATTAAATTAAATAAGAAAATTAATTTTCAAAATAAATTCTATTTCAAGAATTTAATAATTTAATAAATAAAAAAAAATGCATTAAAATTTAAATTATTTCAAAATTATAAATAATAATTAATATAATAATATGTACATTCTTCTTTTTGTCAAACGCCTATTTTTAGGCAATCATTCATATTCTTTTTTTTTTTTTTTTAAAAAAAAACAGAA
This sequence comes from Poecilobothrus nobilitatus, assembly GCA_947095535.1. Taxonomy (NCBI): domain Eukaryota; kingdom Metazoa; phylum Arthropoda; class Insecta; order Diptera; family Dolichopodidae; genus Poecilobothrus; species Poecilobothrus nobilitatus. Next base: position 317,658,999 of record OX352772.1, on the reverse strand, counting down.
AATCATTCATGCAAAATAATTTAAAAATTTAACAAATATTGACTTTAATTTTATTATTCATAATAATAATAAAAGTACAATAGCTGTAGTTATGTCAAGCAATATACCATGAAAAAAACTTAGATCCTTTTTTATTTATTGTAATTTTTTTTTTAATTTTAATTCTGTTTTTTTTTACTATAAAAACGTATAAAAAAAAGTTTTAATTTTCTTAGAAATCCTAGAAAAATAAGTGGGTAGCATTGAAAACCAAAAATAAAACATTCTTTCTCTTTTTTCAGTGTTGTCGTTTTTTTTTTTTTTTGTTTGTTATATTATATTTTAAATAAATATTTGGATGCCGCACTTAAATTTTAAAATATTTCATACATAGTTTATATTTAAAAAATAATAATCATAAAATTAAAATTATTTATTTATTTAAAAAATATCATACTCGATAATGTAATATTCTAATGTATTACTATAAATTATCGAATAATAAGGACAGTATATAGGTTGAATACTATTATTTACTTTTATATGTAGTAATATCATTTATTTTATTTGGTGGTAGGTGATGGGTGTTTAAATAAAAGCTTTATATTTTTAATTTGAAATAAAAACCAAATGGTATAAGTTATCAATATAATTTTTTATTTATTTTCGATATTCGTTTATGACATTTGTTATTTAAAAATGATTTCATGGAAATGACGACCGCCTCTGGAGTTTTTTAAAAATTCGAACACCAATTTTTCATCACTTTTTTATATAAATGTTCACTTATTTTACCAATAATTACCAATAACACGAATAATGTTGGTTTGAAGATTATTGAGTAATTGTGGTTTATTGCAGTAAACCTGTGATTTAATATCACCGCAAAGAAAAATGTCCAATAGAGTTATATCACAAGATCCTAGTAGTCAGTTCATATCGACATTTCTAGAGGTGACATTAAACTTTCCTCTCAATAAATTGATTGTGTCGCCAGATGTACGGCATATCACCAACTTATTGAAACTACATATCGCCTTCGAAATTATCTACTTCATCTTACAAAAAATCTGTAATCATGTTTCTGTTGCGTTCTCCATACATGGTAACTGCTGTTCAAAAAGAAATACTGTTCTCGATTTTCATCCACATTTTGATTCGCAGTATCGATATTTTCATCAGTACGTTTTTGACGTGTTCGATTTTTAACATAACAAACACTACCATTTGTCCCAAATTTATTACGCATTACGAATTTACGAATAGTGATAAGCTCTGTAGGTCGATTATGTTGACCATACATTTTATATAATGCGCGAAATGTAACCCGAATAGATTCATTATTTTTTTTGTAATAAATTTTAAAAATTTCTAAAAGCTGTGCAATTGTGTATCTTTCTATGGTGATTTGCCAAACAGTACTGAACACAAATATCAAAATAAGTAAAGGCTATTATGTTTAAAAAAAATATACATATAGTACTAATTTGAACACCCTTTATTATATATGTATTTTATATTATTGGACTAAATTTGGTAACAAGTTTTGGTTCTTGTTTTTAATATTAAGTATATATGAAAGTTTTAATTAATATATAAAAGAAAAAAATTAAAATCACCTGTAAATAAAGTATGTGTTAGTCTGGTTACATTTTCTAAAATAAAAAGGATATTATCGTGAGTCTTCAATGAATGCCCTTTGTTAAAAAAAAACGAAAAAATTTGAAAAAAAAATTTAAAAAAAATAAAACGTTGACAAAAACAATTTTTTACTCAATTGGTTCTATATTACAAGATGTTCTATTTTATTACTATCAAATTGCTGTCAGACGCAAAAAAGACGAACTATAAAAGTTATCATTTGATTTAAAAATGTATTAGTTACTAAACTATACTAAAATGTGTGTTAGTTACTAAAAACAAATAGTATCAGATATAAATAATATATGATAAAACTGGTTTGAGACCAAAAACTTTCTTGTTCATAAATATTTGGTATTTTTGAATTAACTTCAGATTCAAGTTAAATTCCAATTCATCCAATTCCTACCCTTTCCTATCCGTACACTCTAGTCAATATACTGCGTTAATAGTTGGGGCTTTTTATACCATTATATTGGCTAAAGGTGTTAGGTTTCGTGAGTAAGACTCTGGCAAGGAAGTATTCTTGATGTATCTTAAAAACTCTCACGTTCCTTTCCGTTCCTTAAAACCAAATAATTGAGAAAAATATTAATATTATTATATAAATAATGAATTAAATCTGACTCATGGCGCAGTGGTTAAGTCGCCAATTCGTCAATCGAAAGGTCTTGGGTTCAAACCCCGGTCAGGTCATATAAATAAAAAATATGTAATAATTTCATATCGTAATAAGGTATATCGTATAATTACTAGTAGTAATAATAATAATAATAGTAATAATAGTAATTATAATATTAGTAATAGTAATAATAATAATAATAGCTGCTACAGTGGAGCTATCTTTGGTTATATCATGCAGTAGGGTGTTATATACTACTGCACTTTGCAATCCACTGATGGCCCCGACTCTGTAGTAAAATAATAATAATATTAATAAGAATACTAATACTAATACTAATACCAATAATAACAGCTGCTACAATGACAGTGGAGGTTGCCTTCAATAATTACCTCATGCAGTAAGGTGTTATATATACTACTGCATATTGTAACTGTTGTAACGGCTATAGTCGCAATTCAATGTTTCCATATCCATTTCCTATCCCTACTTCCTAGTCAATATACTGCGTTCGCAGGTAAGGATTTCATCCCATTATATTTGCTGAAGGGAGTGCTGGCTTTAGTCAATAAGAATCTGACACTACCAAGGGGAAATTCTTGGTGTTTTTGAAAGATTCCCACCTCGCTTATGAAAAAAAAAAATTAAATAAAATTATAGCAACAAGAAATCATAATCTATGCTTTGACATAAATAAATTTATGTAATATTCCCTAATTTATAAATAAAATTCCGTAACTGTTAGTATAAGTACGTAGTTTATTATAGATACGTATTGGAATATTTACTGGGCAATTTGTAAAATTTTCTGTTATATGAAAGTTGTTTTTTAAGGTGTTGTGGGTGTCAATTTTATTTTGTTTTCCTTCACATTTTCTTTTTTATTATATATTCTTCCATTGTAAAAATAGATTTTTCTTTAAACGTGTAAAAAACAATTTGTTTGAATATAAAACAAAAATTAAAATAATAAAACAAAAAATAAATAATTTTACAAAAAAAAAAAAAAAAAGAATAATAATGAAGGGTATATTTAATAATATAAAGAAATACAAAAAAATTAAAAAAAAAAGAAGGAAGGTGTATTTTAAGGGATTTCACAAAGTAAAAAAAAAAAAAATATGAAAAATGAGAATAACAAATTTTCAATAAAAATAAATTTTTTTTTTCAACAAATGATTATAATAATTAAAATTTATCATAAAGGATTTGTATATATACAGAAGTTTCATACTACATAAATATATATTTTTTTTTTCTATTAAAACGTAATAAATAGTCCTAGACTATAAAAATATTTTGTACCAAAGGACTCAATTTATTTTTATATATAATATTTATTTGAAAAAAATGAATATCTGAACTTAAAATTTCAAGTACTTAAGATATACATGCACAAATATTTAAAATTTAATTGATTTTTATTACGCAACAGATTAGTTTCTATATATAAGTAATAAAATTTTAGTTATACAAAACGTCTTATTTTTTAATAATATAGAATAATATACTATCAGAATTACCGGCTTTACCGATTTTATTAATTTTTTTATCAAATACTACACTCAATTCTGTGTATTAATACAGAGGTCTATAATTATTTCGTACATTTATTCGTATAATACTTATAAGAACCTTTTTATTTTTTTAGTATAAAATATCAAATCAATCCGACAAAGCGTTTATATACAAAACAAATATTTATCTTATACCGGCACATACGAGTTAACAGGAACTTAACAAAAAATTGTTTTTGGCTTTTTTTACAACTATAGAAACGTCCTGTAAAATTTGATACAATTCGTTTGCATCAAAATTTTTGAAATGACGGTGTGGCAGAACGAATTAGGAAATAAAAGATCCTTTGACGTGGGAAAATCTCTCTGCAATATTTGTAGACAATCCGTCAATTGGCTCTCATGCAGCAATATATTAAACTAGAAAAAAAAAAACAATTTCTTCCTTTGGCGTTGAATAATATTTTCGTAAGGTTAAAAGTCATACGTTCAACCGTTTAGTCTGGACAATTAAAAAACAAAAAACAATTAATTGGTTCACATTAGACGTTAGGTATACCTAGTCTATATGTTAAATTAAGTTTCACTCATGTATTCTTAAATTATAAGCAAAACAATCAAAAAGACAAACTTTCTTATTTATACATTAGATAAAACATAATCAAAAGGTAGAAACTTATTAAGAATTAATTTCTTTTGCGAGAATTTTCGGTGGATGAGTGATAAGTGATGAGTTTTAATTAAACATATATTGGAAAAACATATACTTATGACATAAAGAAAAAATTTGAAATTTTTATTTCATAAGGCAAAAAAAATTTCAGAATATTTTAAACAAATTTCTTTGATTGATCTTCTCTTACGACGAAAAAAAGCTTCACCAATCACTTTTACTTGAGTTATATCGGCCACCACAGAAAATCGTGCATTTGCTAAACAAAGTTACAAACATATTTGTTAAAGATATAAATTAATATCATATCATACCTTAACATAATTTCCATAAAGTTGAATGAAAATTATTATATATACTCGCATGTGTCTTCAATATGTAAATTATGAAAACACTTAAAAAAATAGGAAAAATTTTAAAAAGTTGAAAAAAACATTTCAAAAAGAAAATCAAAAAAAAAAACTTTTTAAAAATAAAATTATTAAGTAGATATTAAATTATGCCCTACACTTTAAAGTTCAAATTTTTCAACAGAGGAAATTTTTTCCTATACGAATAATAAAACTTTTTTTATTACATATTCTCATCTTAGGAAAATTTAAATGATTACAAAGGAAAAAGCTTTCTACAAAGAAAAACTTAAATATGAATACCAAATATATATGTATACAATAAAAAAGAAAATATTGTAACAAATCAACATCATTATTATTAATATAACTATATGTTATATAACTTTTATCACCCTGATAAATTTCTTCGAACCTCACAATAAAAAGCTACAAAAATATATTTTTTAAAATTACAAATAAGATTTTCTTAGAAATTTGTACCAAAACCAAATATAATTTGGAAAAATATATTAAATAATAAATAAATTTTAGATTTTAACGTGAGAATTTTTCTTTTTCATAAAAATATATAACTATAGGTACTTGTGATATGATTTATTTTTTATTTTGATCTTAAATTCTCTTCTTTGGAACTAAATTTTGTGAATTTACACGAATGTTAATATTTCATGGAATTTAATTTTAATAAAAATATAACATGCAAATACATATTTATGTAATATGTAAGTATAGTAATATAAAAACGCACATAATAACATATTTGCAGGTCCTTCAGACTTTTATGTGTTGTCTCGAAATAAAAAAGAAAAAAAAAATTTTTTAATATGCTGTTAAATTTAGAATAATAGGTTAGAAAATCTTTTTTCCACTCTTATAAGTGTATTACTAAAGGTAAGCATCTCTCGGATTACTTTATGTAAAGAAACATTTTGTAAGAATTTTCCTAAACAAAAATTGTTCCTATACTAATCTTAATAATACATACAAGATATATATATTCTCAGTCTTTTTAATCAACAGGTCTCTGTTACAACAAAAAAAAAAACTGCTTTTGTTTACGAGTTAATGCAAAAGTTTTTAAAGATCTAAGCGATAACAAATCTATATTGTCCTTGAAAATATTCCTCCAATAGTCTTCCTAAAAAAGGTAGCAAATTATTTTCATATATCGCAAATTTCCTGCACTTATTAATCCTCATTGCATTAACTGAAAGCAAAAAATCTTAATGATACAAAATGTTGTAAAATATCTTTGTCAAGTATCTGTACCAGAATAGTAAGGACAGATATAAGTTAGTAAATTTTTTTTGACACTGTATCTATATATCTACATATATATATATATTTTAAGTTGTCACTTATTGAATTTTTAGTTTAAATTTTTTTAATATTTTTGATTTTCCCAAAAAATTTAAAATTGAAAAATTTTAATCTTACCCACCCACAATATACCTACATATTTTTATTATGACAATTTTAAAAAATTCTTTGTAAAAAAGGAAACTTTTAAATTTATATAGAAAAAATAATTAAGTAATCAAATTAAAAAAAACAAAATAATAATAAACCAGAAAAAAAATTGTATTTGAACTTTTATTATGCTTGGGTAGATATCTTAAGTTAAAAGTTATATCTATAATAAATACGTATATACTTATATTAATTTTATATAACAACTCAACTAAGTACTATTATTATCATTATATTTTCAGATGATAGAACTGTAAAGATAATGAAAAAATATAGAAATTGGGAAACAATAAAAGCTTAATTTTTTTTCAAATTTGATTTTAAACATTTTTGATAAATTGCATTTTTTTTTAAAATATCGAAACATTATGAAAATTTAATAAATGCAAAACTTTTTTTATTGTGTGGTATATATATAAAGTAATAGACTATTTAGTAGTAAACTAATAAATTCCATTTGAAATTTAAGTCTGCATTTTATTAACCTAGGTGAAATCATTTTTCTTTTCAACATTTTCTAATTTTTTTTTTTTTTATTTTCCAAATAAAATTGCCGTCATTTTTCGTTCAAGGAATTCTGAAACGAATTCTAGTGTTCTGTAGCTATATTTTTCTTCTTTAAAAACGAGTTATGAAAAATTCAAACGTTATTTTAAAATTTTAGATCCTCTTTATTTGATCTTTTTGTATATATGCTTTTATTTTAATTTGTATATCCTTCTTATAATCATCCTTTGTGATCTTCCACAACTGAAACACACATAATTATACCTTTTAACTAAATACAGCACAGTAAGAGGTAAAACAAAGTAAAAGAACATATTTGAAATGCGCAATATACAAGTTAAAAATAAAACACAAAAAAAATAAAATTAAATTATTTTATTTCAAATTAAAAACAAAATTTTTTTTTAAGAATTGTTATAAATCTTTTTTGTTTGTTAAGGTACCCAAAATAAAAAACACGAAACGAAATTACAAAACCTCCTTTTTAAAAAAACAAAAAAAGGCACTTATAAGACATTTACTGGAACCTAATTCCAATACAATTTTAACCAATTTAGAATTTTTTTTCTATGTAAGTATATATATACTTTCTTAAAAACAACATAAAACCAGTACAAAAAATATTTAAAAATATAGGGATTCAATTTTGGGAAAATTTCTTTTTGTATTTTCATTTAAACAAAAAATACAAAGAACCTAAAACATAAAAAAAATTGTACCAAAATATTTTCAAAAAAAGATAAAAAAAGAAAATATTCTAAAACAGGAACATAACAATTTCCACCTACAAACATACAAACAAGAGGAAATATAACAAAAAAAAAAAAATTTCAAAAAAAAGGCTTTAAAAAACATCATAAAATGACATAATTTTCATCACACAGCTTACATTTTTATAGAAAATTTTAAAGAAAAAATAAACATAATTTTCTTTTGTGATATATTTTATTTATATCTATATATATTTATTTTCCTCATTACATATGTTAATATGTATTAGTTTATTTACATATATAATATTGTTCACATATGCTTATAAAAGTAAGAAATTTTACATGATAACATGTAACGATATTATATAATATATTCGTTTATTACCATATATAAAAGAAGTATATAATATAAAATGTCACCAAATATAAAACCACCATTATAATATTCAAGATAAATAGAAAAATTAAATTGAGAAATAATATTATATAAAATATATAATTTTTATATAATAAATATTATCTTTGCCGTTGTCGCAATAATATAAAATTTCGATCTCATTAAAATAAACTGATCTTAAACAATCTAATAAATTTAATATTAAAATGCCTATAAGTATGCAATTAGTTTTTAATGTTTGGTAATCTTAACTGTTAAGTGATAAATTGGTAGGGGCTTCGGTAGCCTAGTGGGTAGGCGCGTGGCGTATTAACCGAAGGAGTGTGGGTTCGATCCCTGCACAGGTCGTAAGTGTTTTTCTTTACATACCCCCCTTACGACCAAATATAATGTAAATATATAGTATATCATATAAACAAAATAAATAATATTAGTATATAATTTAATAATAGTATAAAAACCTATAATGGCCTTGGTAGCCGATGGTTCAATAATATTGCATTACATTTATGTATGCAATGTTAATATAAATAAATAAATAAAATAAATTGGAAGGTTACGTGGTCTAGTGGCTAAGCATGTAACTTATTAATTGAGATTTTGCGGGTTCCTGGAAAATTACTGAACAAAATAGTTTTTTTTTAACAAATCCGCCTTTTAACAATTAAAATAGTTATTTGAAATTATAAAAAAAAAAAAAATTCAGTTTATTGGACTTTTTAGTAGGTATAAACTGAAACTTGCAAATATATATAATATTGTAAATATATAATAAAAACAAAATAAATAATATTACTGTATAAATTAATAGTATTCTATCTATAATAGGTCTCAGTAGCCGATAGGTAAGTAATATTGCATTATATCCTACGAAATAATTTAAACATTATAGTTAATCGCAACGAAATTATAACCTATGCGATTTCTAATACTAATATAAATAAATAAATAAATTAATAAATATTTAAAGCTTTAAACACATAGTATTTCAAAAAAACTTGAAATCGGAACTCAAGAAAAATGTGCCAAATTCTTTAAAGCCATAAAAACTTACCTATAAAACGAAATGGATTGTAACCAGTTTGATTCAGCGAAATAGAAAATAACATAGCCTATTAGAATATCAGAATTATAGAGAACCTTTCTATAAAACTTAACTTTATTCGCATACATCATTTCGAAATGATTCACGAACATACGAATATGGAAGGAAAAATTACATTTCTGTTTGTATGTAAAAATTTATAATTCTATCTATGTTTAACTACATAATATTTCTAAAATACCTGTAAATACCAGTAACAGTCAGACTGAAGGAAAATCTCTATAAGAATTTTTTTTAACAAATTTATAAAAAAAAAATCTTAAATAGTTAAAAAAAAAAAATAAAAAAATTTCTTGTTGATTTTTACATAAGTATACAACCTTTATATTTATTTTTATTGAGAACTATATGAAAATTCATATAATTCTTTTCTATTTTCTAATGCTATTTAATAAAAATAACCTTGAATTTAATACCAAAAATTATAAGTAACTTTAGTATAGAAAATAAAAATAAATACCCTCATAAAAAAAAAGCTTGACATTGTTTTCTGATGTACTCTTTTTAGTAAATATTAGTGTTACAGGTGCTATAAAAATTTTTAGTATCTTTTTTCTAATTTTATTCACTAAATAAAAAATTATTTAACTTTTTTCGATAAAACCAAAACAAATTTTTTTAATGACGGTAAATATTGAGATAGTTAACAACAACTGTTGAGCCTTGAATTATGAACGAAATTATAAAAATAAAATATAATTATTACATACTTATTTTTATTTGAAATCTTTTCATATTAAAAAAAAAAAAATTATTTATAAAATGTTATTAATAAAAAGAAAATTAAATAAATTTGACCACAATTGAACAAAACAAATTGTTTACTTTAATAATTTATTCGATTACTTTTAATTATTTTTTCAAAAATGAATATGTATACGTATACATATATTTTAAAATATATTTAATAGAAATGTACATATATGTGTCGATATATATTTTTCACTTTAGAAATTTTTTAATAATTAAATTAATTAAAAATTTTCAAATTTTTTTCAGTTTATTGGGACTTTTCACTACGTATCATAAACTGAACTTTATCAAAATTATTTCTAAAAACACACAAACTTTTCATTTCATTAATTCAAAATTAATAAAATGGTCTTTGAGTTGAAAGAATAATTCGAAAAAATCCAAAAAAATAATTTAATTTAATGAATTAAATCAACTATATATATTGATAACCTAATCAATTTATAAGGTACTATAGGTTATCTAAAAAATAAATTTTTAAATGATTTTTTTTTAAATTGAAAAAGAAGTTGCTTCAATCTAGTTCTTATTGATCTTATTATTATTATTTTTTTTTATTACGTATACTTAATTCGATTCAAAGTAAGATATCAAAACTAAGGTCATATCCTTAATTAGGATATTTCTAAAATGAAAAATATACATACAGAAACATTTCTATTAAATACTATTACGTTATTAGAAAATAAATAAATAATATTGCAATTATTAAATCTCCCTTATTTATAAAGAATTTGGAACATAAGATTTGAGATAAATGACAATCATATTTTTAATCATTAAGTATATAAACTTTTATTAGTGTATGGTGGTATTAATATTTTTCAGTTCCAGTACAAATTGTATTTAAGGCTATATGTATTTACAATTAACATTTTTGCTTCGCTCTTTATTACGCAGCCCAGTGTAAAGCAGCCTATAAAAAAGTATTCAAAAGAAAATCTGAGTTTGAGAGATAACATTAAGGTAAAAAAAAAATTTCATTTTATTCAATACTTATGGCTTTTTTTTTCTCTATTTTATAAAATTATTTATTTCAATATTTTGTTTTTTTTTTTAATGTTTTAAATTTTCCTTACAAAAAAAAACTTTAAAATAGAAATGGAACCATTAAAGCTCGAACTACATTTAATATAATTGAAAAACTCCTTTTCAAAATTTATGATTTATTTTTAGATTTTAAATCAACTTTCATAAAAAATCATAATATGGAGCTATTATCCTTCATGTTAATAATAACTTACGTATATAACATTATTTTAATCAACCCTAAATATACGCACAAAATCATTATTTTTTGCTACTGAGAAACAGCCATAAGAGGTTCAATTAACAAATAAAGATTAAAAGTATGTGATATAAAAAACAAATTTATAACCTTGAACCATTAATTTTTTTTTTTCCTTTCTAATTACAAATTAATTCTTACCCAGAATCTGAAGTTAAATTAAAAACCGCAATATTTTCATTATTTGCAATTATATATAAAAAAAAAAAAAAACCCTTTGAATAAAATTTTATTAATAAATGTACATAGCTACGTATTAATTCTAATTTATTTTCATAGTTACGATATAAAATATGTATAGAAAACACAATTCAATTGAAAAAAAAAAAAAATTCTTTAATATTTCCTATAATTGATTTCTCATTTTGTTTTAATTTTTTTTTTTTTTTTCAACCCCCATTGAAGCTTTCAATATTACACACAGTTAATGAATTTTACGAAGTGCAAATGACGTAGTCAAAAACTAGGCAACGTACCCAATGTTCAAAAAAAAAATTAAATTTAAATACATATATATATATTAATACACACACAATTGAAGAAAATTTCATACAAATATATAAATATTCATAACTAATACGTATATAATGAACGGCCAAGGACGAATATATTTCTATTTTTATCTCACTCTTTTTTTATCCTTTTCTTTCATTTTTTTTTCTTTTTGTTTATTGTTTGTTTATAGAGTGACAAAAACAAAACAAAAAAATGCTTTAAATTCAAGAGTTTTTTGGAAAATTATTTTACTTTTTTTTTTCATTGTTTTCCCTTTCTTTTATTTCCATAACGGTAAAAAAATATATTTTCTATAAATTTCTAATACATACTTACACTATTTTCTTTTTTTTTTAAATTTATATGATTTTGTATTGATTAATTTTTAAAAAAGAGATATTTTATTTGGGATTTAAAACAATTAATCAATATTTTTATTCAGAAATGGATATTATAAAAATAAAACATTTTATAATTGTCATTAATTGTCATAAAATTGTCAGCAACTAAGAGACTTAAAAGACCTGTTCAGCATTCAGTATCCATCAAAAAAAGAGGTGGAATATTGGGAAGAAGAAATAAAGAAACAGAACACGTCTTTGCGGAATACCTGACAGACGTATTTAAATCTAATTTTATATTTTTTCATGAGAGACTGGAAATCAATAACAACCTCAATCAAAATACTATTCAGGTTTTTAGGCAAAAAGAATTGGATTAAGATATCAAGAATTTGTGTTCCGAAAAAGCAGGGGTTCATCTAGAAATTTGTGTTTCAGGATTTTATCTAGAAATCCAAGCAAATATTTCACGAAGCAAATATTTTTGATAAATATGATAATATGGTTAAGACATGTGCCTACAATATGGAAAATAGCGAAAGTTATTATATTCCAAAATCCAGCTAAAAGTCAAAACGACGTAAGTTCCTGTAGATAAATATTATTGTTACCGATAATTTCTATGTTACTCGAAAAATTATTACTTAAGAGGCTAAAACCAATAATAAAAATGAAAAACATTGTACCGAACCACCAATTTGATTTGCCACAATAGAATTCAACAATTGCTCAGATATATTGAATTTGTAGACAAATAAGCAGAAGAATAACAAATATGCACTGCTGTATTTCTGCATGAAGGATTGTTATTTAAATTCAACCAATTCTTACCGAAGCAAGTTGTTGATATAATTGCTTAATATTTATCAAATAGAACCTTCAGAGTTAAACAAGAAGAAGAATAATCAACACTAAGCAATATCGGAGCGGTAATTCCATAAACGACCAAACCTTTTATATTTGCTATTCACTTACGATTTATTTACCTCAAACCGCAAATACAATTGTAACTACATTTGCCGATGACACGGCTATACTATTAGCAAAAAACAGATAAAATCAGCATAGCTGAACAAACAAATGAAAAATTAAACTAAATGAATCTAAATCTACGTATGTCAACTTTACTATTAAAAAAATAAATATTCCGATTCCTGACAAAATAAACGATGTCACTATTCTCTACGAAACTAAAGCAAAATATCTGAGTATGACATTTGACATGAAGCATGAAGACAGACAAACATGACAAACATGACATGAAGCATTAGACATTAGATATTTCAAATGGAATGACTAATGTCAAAAAGAAACGAAAGAAGTTAGATATTCGGCTTAAAGAATTATTAAATCTAAATATAATAAAAATAATAAATTCTCTAATATTTCTTTAAATTGCCGAACCTCAATTTTGAAATCACCCAATTCGTTTTCTTATGTCTATTCATTTTATTTATGTAATACTTTACATCGTTACTATAATAAGTTTTTTGTTTGTATCGAAAATAATCTTAGAAGCATTATTCAAGGTATAGATTGGTTGAAACAGCATTTACATTTGCAAAAAAGAGTCTTTTTTTCGTACATAAATTTATTTTCCATTTCTTTTAAATTTATTCTTCATTTCTTTTTTACTTCTTGTGAAAATCATGAATAAAATAAAATGGTCAATTATGAAAAAAAAAATCATTATTTTCATCTTTTCAACCAATAAAATAATAAAATTCTATGTAATTTAAAAGTAATTTAACATCATCCCTATTTACTATTTTATACATTTTTAATGTGCTTATGGAAATTCTGGTTTTTTTTCTTTTTTTTTTTTGATAGCAAATTTCGCCCAAAGTTGTACCATATCGAGAAGGTTTATATTCTAAAAATAATCATTAAAGTTTATGGGAAAGAAAAATGTTTTATAAAGAGCTAATTTAATTCCAATAATATGATACCACCATTATTTTTATATATTCTTTTTTTTTTTTTTGATTTTTTTTCATTTTTTTTGTTAAAATTTTGTAAAAAATATAATTTATTAAAAATTTTAAGTTCTTTCAATTCTAACCTACCCAGATCAAAACCTACATAATACATAATATGGTTAATATTAAAGAAAATTCACCAATTATGTACGGCACATCGAATGGAATTTTTATAAAAGGATCGTGAAATTAGTATCATATTTGCATAATCGAATTGAGTTCACCAATAAAAAAAAATTTTTTATATGGAAAAATTGAATCGCTATCGTTCGACATATAATATAAAAACAAAAATTTATAATAATTAGTAACTTTTATAAATAAAAATTTTTATAGTATAGTAAGTCTTCTGAAGGAGCCAAACTATGACAGATCAATTCTGTAAAAACCCAACAGATAAAAAAATATCTGCAGCATAATCAATTCATTTCATAACAAAAAACCTATAAAAACAATTTATCAAATAGTAGCCAAAAATTTTAGAACAGTTTAACTAAGTACATAGGTATCATACTTTGAATCTATATTAAGAAACTATATCTATATATATCTATACTATGAAACTTTACAATAAGGCAAATCGTACATAGGATTTTCTCCAATTAAAATCTATCTATTTATTTAAGTGATTCCAATATCTCGTAATAAAATATTAACAACTTTAAAATATACAACCTGAAATTACGCTATGTAGAAAAAATATTCTTGATATACGGATTAAAAATATTGAATTTCATTCAATAATGAAGAATAGCTATACTATGAAAAGTAGAAGTCGATAACTAAAATTCTTAAATGTTAATGACTTCTTTAATTTCGAACAGAAAAACCCTTTACCAATATACATACTGTATGTGAGTTTATTTTGCTTTGCTTTGCCGAAGATGAACCGGCAGCAATAAACGCAATACAAAACTTTACTTTCTTAGAGACAGTAGGGCTGATTGAATTATTATATGTGGAGCCAAGATCCACAACATATGTAATAACAAACGGAGCACAATAAATCTACATTAAAAGATTGCAGTGTCGTTTATACCTTTTAAATAAATCTAATCTAATATACTGTATGTGATTGAATAAAGAAAAATATTAGTAAAGATTAAGAAAAAGACAGACAGCCTACCAATATGAAAAAAGAAAAAAAAAAAATCTTTCAAAAAGTGATAAACCAACAGTGGTAAACATTTATCCAAATAAGGGTCTGATGATTCTAAAATGAATCTCAAAGAATCAGCAAAATATAAAATAAGAAAAAGAAAAATGAAAGTGTTTCTTTCCATTTAATGTGTTGTAAAACTTTTTCAAAAAAAAAAAAAATAAATAAATAAATAAATAAAAAAAAAATTAATGACTTAATTTATGTGTTCTTATCAAATTTTATTTTATTATTTTATAATATTTTACTTTACTTTTTTTTTTTTTTTTGCAACACATTCACTCTTATAATATAGGAAATATTAACCAATTTTAAAAATTGCTTTTTATCTTTTTATTCGAATTAAAATATATTTTATGGGCAGTGAGTGCCAATTTGGTAAAAACAAAATAAAAAAAAAAATAAAAAAAAAACTTTATTTAAAAATAAGATACAAAATATATCTTATGAGAAAATAAATGTTTATTTATATGAATGTGTTTGAATTAATGAATAATTTAGTATTAGTTTTTAATAATTAAAATATATAAGTATGTATATATATATACATATACGTATATTTATATATAAGTATAAATATATATAAATGAATATGAAAACTACTAAATCGAGCAAAAATTTAATTGAAACGTGAACCCTTTTTTAAATTTCTATAATAAATTTTTGTAACTTTTTATTTTGTATACATATGTATGTGATTTTTAGCTTCTTTATAATGAATTGGGGAAAAAAATCCAAAAAAATTTTTGAAAATTATTAAAAATTTGTTATTGAAAAATAAATTAAATTCATACGTACAAACAAACAAACATTATATTTAATTAACTTCGGTCAGAAATGTATGTTAAAATTTTTAATAATTAAATTGTTTAGTATAAAGTTTTAACATTAAACTTACGTATATGTAAAAATTAAATGTTGTAGCTTTAATTTTTGTTGTTTTATATATTGAAAAAATTTGCATAGGAGCCTAAGTTACAGTTGCCTAAAAAAAAAGTAAATTCTTAATTTTTGACGCTTATAATAGCTCTTAAACAACGGGAGGTACAAAAAATTTTTTTAAAGTTAACTTATGCTAATTCTGAAAGATATTTCTTCACTCAAAATTATATCTTAAGGTGCTATCTTTACGTTCCAAAGCGTTGCGGAATTATCAATTTTTTTTTTTTTATATTTTTATAATTATTAAGACGTTGATTTTAATTTTTTAATGACCAGTGAACAAATATTATTTCCTCCTTCACAACATTTGAACTGTTAAAAACATTCTTTTAGTCTGCAATGAAAATTTTTTGTTGTGTTTAGAGGTAAACACACAATGATTTCACCAAAGATATTTTTCAAAACACAGATATATAATTTTAAAAAAAATATAGCAGTAAAATATGTTAACGATACCATTTTCTTTAGAAAATTCAATAACATCCATTTGAAATTACAATTACTTAAACTGTTTAAATATAATTAAAAAAAAAAAAAACATTGTTCAAATTTATTTTGTTTCGTTTTTTTTTTATTTCACCTAAAAAAATTCATATTTATTATGTACCATATTTTGCATAAGTAATTTGTGTCATATTTATTTTTCTTTTTTCATATTGATTGGCACACTAAAAAAATATCTCATTAAAATTTTGTGAAATTAAAATTTTCAAAAAATGTTTAGCTAAAGTATGAAAAAAATTAAAATTAAGAATATTTAATTAAGTAATATAAAAAAAAAAATTTTTTTATTATTTATTTTATATTTGCATTTTAACAACAGCAAATATAGCTGGTACATATATTTATTTAGAGAAGTACTAAAATTACTTAGTTTTAACCCTGCGACCTGACGAGCGATAATACTAGCAATATAATGCGCAAATAAATGAACATTTTCAATGATATAATTACAATTTTTCAACTATCTTCTTCTCTTCTAGCTTCTCTTTTGATAATTATCTATAGCTAGTAATTAAGCTAGTAATTTGACATTTCGTATATACTTTGAAATTTCAAAAAAGTAATCCTCAATTTTCATATCATAAGTTTTTTTTGTGACATAATTATGTTGTTCAGTGTTTTTTTTTTTTCAATTAACAAATAAAATAATTTTTGTATTCGAATTTAAACTAAAAAAAAAAAATTAAAAATAAATTAAATAAAAATTATTTTTTAAAATTAATAATTGAAATGTCTTGATACGACATTACGACATTTACAGACATGCCTTAAAAAGGAAAAGCTGTGTAATTTCCTGTTTACATTTAAGCGGCAGAGAAATGCACTAAAACAAACAAAACCAACTGCTAATGAATTATAACAATGAACTAAATTTTAGATGGATGTATCACATATCCTTCTATATAGAAAATAATTGGAAAGTTAGGTTTATAATCTATAGACAACTATATACATGAAATTACTTTTACGAATATTAACGTATTTGCATCTTTAATACTTCGAATATTAACATACTTTTTCAAAAACTTCGTAATCAAAGCCGGAATCGCTCTAAAAAAAAAACTGACCAATTGCATAAAAAAAGTAAAATTTTGTTACTCTATGAAATTCCGTTTCGCCCAAAACCCTTTAAAAACTTGAAAGGAAGAAAATCTTTGAAAATAGACATAATTTACCTTGTACTTTTTAAGGTAGGTAATAAGTTCAAAAATCCGTTATTTTTAGACATTACTGAAATCTCAAAATGTTTGCAAATTTTTCAAAGGTGTAGTACATATGTTAAATTTTTACTTGTGTAGAGCGCTTTACTGAGCTAAAAAAAAACCTTTCCTTAAAATTATAAAACGTGTTCTTGATATTTTATACAAAAAAATCATAGTTTTAAATGCTTTATTATATTAATATATTATTGTAAGGCCTCGGTGGCCTAGTCGGTAAGAGCGTATAAAATAGAATGTAAACACCGAAGGAGTGTGGGTTCGAATTCCACACACGTCGTAAGAGGTGTTAACCCCCTTACGACATTTACAGCCACGCTTAAACAGGAAAGGCTGTGTAATTTCCTATCCAGATTTATGTGGCATCAAAATGCATTAAAAAAAAAATATATATATAAGTATAGATTATTTTATTCATTTATTTATATTAATATTACATACATTAATGTAGTGCAATATTATTGAACCATCGACTACTAAGGCCATTATAGGTTTTTATACTATTATTAAATTATATACTAATATTATTTATTTTGTTTATATTATATACTATATATTTACATTATATTAGGTCGTAAAAGGGGTATGTAAAGAAAAAAACTTACGACCTGTGCAGGGATCGAACCCACACTCCTTCGGTTAATACGCCACATGCCTACCAACTAGGCTACCGAAGCCCCCAAAGTATAGATTATTGTTTTTAAAATGTACACCTTTAAAATTCTTTTGTTTTATAAACTTTTTGTATTGTTATTGTTATAAAAATTGACTCACTATAATTAAAAAATAAAAATAAAATAAAGCAGAATAAAAATATCTATTTTAATTAAATTTTCGGTGCAACGGCGATTGGTCATCAAATCAAAAAAGAAAACGAAAAAAGTATCATATCGAAAAAAAATATTATGGAAAAGAAAATGAAGCTTAAAAAAATATAGGAACTTTTATTGTAATATTGTGGTTTTTTTATGTTGTATGAGATCCGTTTATTTCCTTTCCTTTAATTTTTTATTCCTTCACAATTCTTAATTTAGGTAACAAACTTTTATGCAAATAACTTTATAACAAATATACTTACATTGAAATTTATTAAAGTAACCAAAAGAATTTTCATTTTTGCGATGCTTTCATGAAATACAAATGTTAATAGTGCCATATTCTTGTATTTTTACTATCATTTTAAAGCCAAAAAAATTTTGTTTGATATCAAAATATTTTTTTAAGTTTAGATAAATCAATTGTCTTACAACTTAGAACACTAATTTTAGAAAAATTTAAATAAATTGATCCTTTATTTATCATAACAGCTTATTTATTCACCTGCATTTTAATAATTGCAGGTGAAAAAATAAGCTGTTAATAACTGCAGGTTACCAAATACTATAATCTTACCATTTTCCACCGGAAAATAAATTAAATATACTCATTTCTTAAAATCTCTGCTAGCTCTTTTGATTTTTTTTCTATTATGGCAGATTTTTTTATTGTCTTTGCCGGTTAAGTCATACCGAATTTTTAGAATCGTTTGCTAAAAAAGCGAATATGAATATACACTTTGTTCGCTGTGTTCAAACCTATCTATTACGTTGGTCCAACAACATTAAGTTAAAAAATTTGCAAAATTTGTCCATTTAAATTAAAATTAATTTTTCTCTATATAAGTACTTAGTGGTAACTGCCTTTAATCGAAATTGCACGTTCCTTCACTATTTTTGAGAGTAATACAATTGTAGTTTTATAAACTTTAATAAAATAGCTGCTTTTATTCATTTCCTAAAACCAAATATATAATATATACGTACCTAAGTATTACATTTTTTTTATAAATCAATTTTTCAAAAAGTATAATTTAACAAAATTTAAAATGAAAAACACTTGTCAGTTCAAGCAAATATATTTTTATTCAAACTATATTCATAAATTGTAACTATCGAAATCAGCATATTCTGATTCAGTCATTTTTTACAGCTATTAAAATTATTTTGTTTTGACTTTTAACAAGAGCAAATTATTTTGTCTTAACTTTTAATGTGAAATGTACGTTTTGTCAATGTCTTTCAGAAACGGTAATATTAGTACTTAATTTTAAAACCTCTTTCTTTAAACAAGTTTTAAAATATTGTTAGTAAATCTAAATAAAAATAATTATAACAAATAATAACTAAAAAAAAATTAATCTGTCGAAATACAAAAAAAAAATAAAGCCTTTTTTTCTACATGTACCACATTATAACTATAGATATTTGGTCACATTAATTTATATTATAACTATATATAAAAAAAATAATGTTTTATTCCAAATTATAAAAAAGAAAAAAAAAAAAATTTCTTACCTGTTGTTATAATAGAGAAACTGGAGAAACCATTTTTAGTATATGGCGAAAATAATCCAATTAAGAGAAGCACTAAGCCAAATCGTAAAAACGAAAAAAGCGCCATATAAGATGAAAATTAAACATTTGGGGTAATATTTTTGATGTTGATACTATTGTTGCACTGTTGTTGTTGCATATAGCGCTTTAAATATAATTTTCGTTGTGATTCGTATAGTTTGTGCACTTGTTGTTGTTTATGATTACAACAATGACGATAATGATGACAATAATGATTGGAAGACCGCCAATAATGCGTTTTAAAATTTTTATTCTTCTTGAATTTTATCATTTAAAAATTGTTTATTTATTTATTCACTTATTTATTTACTTTTTAATAATTTATTTCTTATATTTATATTTTATTTAATAAAATTTAATTTTAATATTTTAATTAGAAGTTTTTTTATTTCACCTTTCTTTTCAGTTTTTTTTTTTTTTTTAATTATGTAAAATAAAAATAAAAAATATTAATTAAAACTCTTATGGAATGTTTGATTTCATTTTAAATTTCGCTTAATAAAATGTTTTAGTATTTTTAATTTTTTATTTAAAATTACTTTTTTATAAACTAAATTCATTTTTTAATTAACTGAAAATGAATATACAAAAATTATTTTATTATATGTATATAAGTACTTAAGTATTTAGTTCTAAATTTTTTCAAAAAAAAAAATATTTTTACAAATACAAAAGATACAAATAAAAAAAAAAAAAAAAAATACGAACGTTACTAATTCAACTGAGTTTTTTTGCGGCCATAAACCACATAAACCTTAAAAATTTTTATTTTAACGTTTATAATGCTAATTTATCTTGTGGCTAAACTTAAGATACATACAAAATTTTTTAAATCAAAAACAAAAAATATGTATATGTACATATATAGGAATGCTGTTCTTTTGAAATAAAACAAATATTGTATTATATTATGTAAAGCTAATTAAAGATTAATTTTGGTAGATTTTTTTAACTTATAATTTATTTCTTTCACTAATATCCTTTGCCCAGGCAGTACTAAAAGGTCGCATATGAGTACTAAATATCGTATAAGTTATTGTTTGGTCAAAAAAGGTGGTGATGTTTAGTGGGTTAAAGCCGTAGACACTCAAAGAGAACTCATACTCATTTTCACTCCTCTATAATATGTTATATATGTACCTAATATATATTTAATTATAATTAAATTGAAAAATATATTTACTGATATAAGAAAATAATATGATTTGCATTCATTAGATATAAGAAATGCCAGAGTTTTTTAAATCTTTCCTAAAACTTTTGAATTCTCAAAAAAAAAAAAAATTAAAACAAATTAAATACAATCATATTACATTTTATCGTCATAATTATTAAAAATCATATGTAAATAATAAAAATAATTAAATATTATTAAAATAAAATGATATAAAGTTATTAAAAGAATTTGTATGTAAATACAAAATTTCATTTCCGTATAGAGTATGTTTTTTTAATCTGTTTACGAAAAAAAATAATACTGAATAGAACCAGTAAAAAACCGCATTTTTCTTGAAAATACTCTTCAAAACAATAAATTAATAAAATAATTAACCTTCTAAGCACTTCCGTTAACGTTACAAAATTTAACGAAAATATATGGAAATTTTTTTACCGAAAAATAAAATCATATAAAAAAAAAAAAATAAACTTAAATAAAAAAAAAACATTTGTGAATAATTTATATATATAAATATTAAATACATATAAATTTTGAATACATAGCTACTTATAAATTTCGCTCAGTGCATGTCCCTCCCTATCTATTTGTTTGTTTGTTAAAAAAAAATTTCATAATGTTCAAAATACAGCCAGGTTAGCTATGACAGCTCATAAAAATATTAATTTTCTGAAAAAGTTTTTTATTTAGCTGCAGCAGTAAAAAAGCCTTCATTCTTATATAATTTGAATATTTTTACAATCCGAGAACTTAAAAATAGCACAAAAATTCTCAAATCACTTAAGCATCAAAGGATATAAATTGTATATAAATTCAGTGCATCTTATCAAACAAACAAAATAGGTTGGTGTTGGGTTTGTGTTTTTTTTTTTTTTTGCAATTTGATATTTAAATTATCTGTTATGTGTAATATAGTATGGTTTTATAAAATTTTGTACAATCAGAATCTCGACTTTCCAATTACTATAAGATATTTAAAGATTTGCATAACTTGACTTAGAGTTTTTCTACTAATCTATTTTTAAAAAAAAAAATCTGAAAATTTTAAATTTTTATAAAAAGAATAATCGTAATTTTGGAATGATTTTATTAATTACCAATTTAAACTTTGGAAATGTTGGTTTTTCAAAATACTTTCGTACTAAATTAAGAGAATTTTTTTTATATTTTTAACTTATATCTATTTTTTTATTTAATTCTGTTTTAAGTGAACCTTACTTTTAATTTAAGATCAAATATGGTATAAAAGTGATTTTAATATTCTTTAGCTTCATTAGTTCATTTTTAACTGCCAGTGATGAGTTATTATTAGTATTCTTTTCTATCACGAGAAGCTTATACTGACAGCAATAATTATTAAGACAATCCCTACTAGATGTGAGAACGTGGATAGGTGCGAACGTTAATAACGACCATATTCTACTCACAGAAGACATAAGATTAAGGCTTGCTGCAACTGATAACAATACAAAGTCAAGAAAAAGAATAATTAGCACTCTGAATTTAAAATCCGAAGTTACAAAGAATGTATTTGTTTTCAAACCACAGAACAGCATATTGACAAAGAAAATATTCAAACAACCCTTCGACAAATTGGAGAAAATGTTGCAGGCACAGTGATAATAAAAAGAAAAGAGTGGATGTCAGACTCACGTGGAACTTAATCAAAGAAAGAAAAACACTAAGATCTAAACTACTAGTAGAATAATCAGAAAGACTAAAAACGGAATACAACAACAAAGCAAAAGAGTTCAAAAAAATCAGCGAGTGATAAGAGAAAATACTACAACAATATAGCGATAGAAGCGGATAAAGCAGCCAGATCAAATAACATGCGTCTCCTATACTACAAAATAAGAACCCTGTCAAATAAAAACATGCGATGCAACCAACCGATCAAAGATAAGCAAGGACATCTACTAACCTCCTCTTCAGAACAAATAACAAGATGAAGAAAGCATTTCAATAAAATTAATGAAATTAACGAAGATCAGCAGCAACAACTTGAGAATCAAGAACAAATTGAAATCAAATTCCGCAACCGAATAAAATGTAACCCACCATCGATAAGAGAAATTATAGAAGTGTTGGCAAGACTAAAAGATAATAAAACCGAAGATATGGATGATATTCCAGCAGAACTGCTAAAAACAAATCCAGGATGCATAGCAGAAATTTTTCATCCTATCCTGGAAGAAATATGGAATAGCGAAACAATACCATCATTTTGGAAGACAGGTATCATAATTAAACCTCCAAAGAAAGGTGGCCTTAAAGATTGTGAAAATGGGCTATTGTTCAACTCCGTACTTGACGATGTAATAAAATAAGCATCCGCCGCCTCAAAAGGAATAAAATGAAGCATTACCAGTCGTCTAGAAGATCTAGACTGCGCAGACGACATAGTCCTACTCGCTCACACATATAGGGATATGCAAGAAAAACTTCAAGTCCTGAACATCAAGGCGAAAGAAGTATGGGCTGAAGATAAACATAACAAATTACAGAGTACGATGGAGAAGCTATGTGGAAGCACTATGCTTCCCAAGGGAGTAACAAAAGCAAAAACAAAAAAAAATTATTAAAAAAAAATTTAAAGAGTAATTAAAATCACACTTTATACCAGAAAGAGTTAATTTTATTTAAAAAAAGTTATTAATTTTAATAAAGTTACTAATTTAAAACTTAAATTTAGGTACTGTAATTTTTAATTAAAAACATTACCGGTTCACTCCAACTATTCAATTATACAATTTTAAAAACTATACATTATATACTTGGACAATTTTGAACTTAAATTAAGTAATACGTACATATGTATGTATCATTTATAGAAATTACAAAAAAAAAAAATACTAAATAAGTAACAAGTGTTTTTTGTAGTATCAAATACTTATTTTTATCTCCATTTTTTCTCACTCTGTGATGTGTTCTTCAATATTATCTTCATGTTTTTTTTTATTTTTATTTTTATATGATACTATTCATAGAAGAGACTAATATAATATAAAAATAAAAAAAAAACTCTTAAATAGAAAATTAAAAAATTATTACTGCACTCAAATGTTTAATTTATTTACTAAGTAATATACGGCTCTTTTACTTTTTTCTCCCTCTTTTTTTTAAGGTCCCCTTATCAGCCCGAATCTATTGTTTTTTTTCCTAGATATAGGTACTTTTTAAAAATTTGATGTTTGATTTAGAATTTTGGACTACCTAGTTCGTAGGTTTCCATTTAAGGGTACGATATTTACCACTTGACTCATGACTTCATTGCTATTTATGTTAAATTTTCTGTGAAAAATAAAAACTTTTTAAAATATCAATATTACTTCTCTCGTCTCTGATCTTTTATTTTCTTTCCTTTTCTGAATCTTTGGCATTCCTCTATACTTTCCTATTGAGCTTAAGCATTATATTAAATAAGACGAATGCAAAATGTAAATTTCATTAAATTTATTTATTTATAATAAATTAATTACCTATACACCTAGTGAGTACTAGATATGAAGTACATATATGTATATATATGTATGTATAATGTAGATATAAACAAATAAACTTTTATAAAAATAAATTTTCATCTATTACAAAATAGAATATAATAGTAATTAAATAGAATATTTTGACCTAAGTATATATTTAACTTATTAAGAATGAAAATAAAAAATTAAAATATTTTCTTAATTAAGAATAATAATGTTTCTTTTTTATATCTGGCAACATTGCTGCTATGTAGTAATTTCATAATATGAAAATTAATATTTATATTGTAAATTCCACAACAAAAATTAAAAATAAAATAAAATCATAAAAACAAATTTTTAACCATATACAAAAAAAAAAAAATTATTAATGTTTTTGCATACATATGTATGTAATGTATACATATTATATCAACATACAGAATATACTTAATAGTCGCATCTGTAGTTAAATATGTACAACTCAAATGTTAAGAGTTCTTTTTATTTTTTTTTGCCTTTACTAAACTTTTTTCTTTTGTATTTGTTCATAATTTTTTTTTTTTATTATTTCTATATACATATATATGTATACAATATTCATAATTTATAATATATAGTGAAATATATATTCGTACTAATATAAAATTACATATAAAATAGTATTATATAAACAGTGTAATTTCCGGTGTTATAATTAATTTTAATCATTTAAAAAATAGAAAAAATCTTGTAAGTAGGTACATCTATAGTTAAAAATATATGTAATGTATATGAATATGTATATCTAATATAATATGTAATACAATATATCATGTATAATCATATTATGTACGTTTATAATAGTTAACATTATTAGATGAAAAATAATTACATATCATAATTACACACATTACTGTTATTGATATAATATGAAATGAAAGTTTAGTTTAAAAAAAAATACTACATAATATTATTATTCTCGTAAAGAAACAGTAAAATCTTAATTTTTTGAACTAAAATGAATTTATTCAAAATGTATTAGATAATAAATAAAATTTAAAATATGTTAAGTTTTCTGTAAAATAGAAAAAAATACTATCCACCTAATCCAAATGAAGACACATTATACATAAAGTATACCGATATAACCGAACAACCAACCAATGGTGTAGTTGTTAAGACACCGGCCTTTCATACGAAAGATCTCGGTTTCAAACATCGGCTGAATCATATAGATTAATAAAAAATAATATAGATTTTTCTTATATTTATTTATTTATTTATATTCAGGTACCGTGGTACATAAATGTGCCAGGTAGCTATAACCCCTGTTTCCTGGTAGGAATGTGGGGTGTACGTGATATAATGATATCAATGCGTCAACCACTGCACCAATGGCTGGATGATTTTTCTTATAATATATAAGTAAAATATAATTAAATTAAAAATAAGTACAATGTCATATAAATTATAATAAAATATCATATTGTAATATCTATATATAATAAAATAATAATAAACCATAATTCTTGTATAAGATAATACTTAGATGGCGTAGAAATAAATAGAAAGGTCTAAGTCTTGTACAATAGCTACAGCCTAGTAATCAACGGCTTAGTGAAATTAATGATTCAAGAAACTGAAGCTTAGTCAAATATGAATAGTAAATGACTTAATGGATGCATTGGAGTGTCAAGGAAAAAAAAAATACCGATATAACATAAGATATACATATACTTGCATTGTTAAATTACATCTCTTCCAGTGATCTGATCTGATTTAAGTATATAACTCAAATATGACACCCAATTTGTGGTATAGTTTACATAATATTACTTGAAGCTTAGATCAAATTTTTCACTAAATATCTTTTAACGGATACAAACAATACTATTATTAACATAAGTAGGAATGTAGGTACCTACATTGTAAATAAATGCATGTTTTTACAAAAAAATTTCTTTAGCACTGAAAGTTGCAGTACAAATAAACTAAGTACATATATTTTTTCATATTATAATATATGTCAGTACATAGTTAAATATAAATATATGGGCAAACAAACAATAAACTTAAAATGTACCTATAATAAAGAATTGTATAACTAATAAATTTAATGATTCATTAAATATAACAGTTTTAACATTTTACTAAATTAATTTAATCTATAATTATAATTAAGTAGTTTTCAGCCACCCACTACGTATTACGATATTCCGCTAAGTTTTGAATACAAGTACATATTTGGATACGATTTTCTATTACAAAATCTACATATATGTATGTTTAGAATCATGATTTTTTTTGTTTTCTTATGGAATCAAGAAATTTTGTATCCCATACGAATTTTTTTGTAATTTGGATGTCACGGTAAAATATATTTACACACCAGCTATAACAGGGCCCACTTTATCACTTTAATTCATTTTTCATAATTACATGTAGAATTTAGTAAACAAAAACAAAAACCATTCTGTTTTTAAAAAAATAGTGTGTGTTTTTATATCAAAAGTTATACAAATACTAAGACTTCAATTACTGAAAATTTATATCTTTTCTTTTTAACAATCTAAAAAAAACGACTGATCTCGTTTTATAATCTACATAAGACATTCATGATAATTTTATCTATGCTTCCAATTATAACATAAACGTCAAGTTTGAAAATTCATTTTTAAATTGCACAATGTTTACATGAGACAAATTATTTTTTAAAGTTGTTAAAATTAATTCTACATACATACGTATACAATACATTATGTGAAAATCTCGAAAGGGTTGGATAATTTATAGTTGAATTTTTAAAAGAAAGTACAATTACAAGTATAATAAAACCGAATCAATATCTAACAACTTTCATAATCTTTAAGTACAGATATTATGTCGCAAAACTACATATTTTTAGTTTCCCTTCAAAATAATAAAATAAGTTAAAAGTTAACTTAAAACTAAAACACTTTGAAACAGAATTTCTACAATTAATTAAGTTTTTTTTTTTTTTTACCTATGTACATTGCAATATTTAATCTCAATACTTATTCCACATTCTACTGTATGAATATTTTCTTTTTGTTTTTAATTAAAAAACATAAATTTTTATGTTACATTTTGTTATGTTTTCTTTTTTTTTTTTAAATTAATTTTTCTAGATAATTATTACACTTAAGTACTAAAATAAAAAAAAGGGTGGTTGTAAAATCTATTTTTATTTCAATAAAATAAAAAAAAAACATATACAATATAACAAAAGGTTTCATTTATTATTATAAAAATTGCAACGATACAAATTATGCAAGTTGTTAAACATATTTTGTGGTTTGAAATGTTGTTCACATTATTTCGAGATATGAATTAAATGAAAACTACTTATATAACATCTAATTTTCTATCTATATATATTTTTTTTTACTTTATATTATTTTCTTTTTTAGATATGTACATAAGTATATAATAGTTATATGTAGTATAATATATTATGTCCTATCTATTTTTAATTTTAAATTTAATTTCACTTTGTTTAATAATACACATTATACAATGGTTGCTATAAACTTACAATCACAAGACATTAAATATTTAAATTCAAATTTAAAAAAAAAATAGTATAACACAAAATACAATAAATGATGGTTTAATAAAAACTAATATTTTTCAGAACCTATTGCCAAATCCGTAAAACAAACAAAAAAGTTCAATAGCTGAATTTTCAAAAGTGTAAAACCTAAAGCAAGCAAAGAAAATAAAAAAATTCAAAGGATTATTATAACCACCTAGATTCCAAAAATCAACAAAGCAAATAAATAACAAGAAAAATTTTCTAATTCATACCTGAATTGCAGAGCCATATGGGAATCAGAAATAAAAATAAGGAAATAGTGAAAATATGGGAAAGGCAAGCCCAATAATAATAATATTATATATGTACTTATATATATATTTTAAAATCAATTGTAATATTTTTTCGGTAAAAACATATTACAATTCACAAATATTCTCAAACATATTGCCAATATCAAGGGACTCTGTAATCTATATATAACTGCATACCCATAAATAAATAATAAAAACTAAGACATCCAATAAAATATAATATGAATAAATTATTAGGCCTATATAGTAATGTCTGAAATAGTAATTGAACGAAAACTGAGTGTTATCAATTCTATAAGTATATAAAAATCCAATAATATTTCACTGTTTCAAAACGTTAATTCGACCAACAGCATAGTGCGGTTAAGTCACCCTTAGCTTTTAATTAAAAGATCTTAGGTATCAATTTCGATAAAATCATAATCAAAACAAGTATGTATATACATACATACATAGTTTAATTAAATCATAATACAAAAAAAAATAAGGAAGTTATATTTTATATGTATATCACCACAATAAACATGTATAATAAAAATAAATAAATAAAATAATGCTTCTATAATTAAATAAAATATGACGCACAAATAGTTAAAAAAAAAAAATTTATTATAATATAATCAATGGTACAATTAACTGCGGCAGAATAGAGTAATCAACAGCTGAGTGAAAATAATGGTTCAATGAACTAATTCTACAACACAAATTATACATATAAGGATAACTTTAGTGAGCCAATAATCCTCAGGAATGGAGTCAAGCACAGTTGCCCATTATCTAAAAATGTTGTTCAACTATTAATAGTCCTGGATGAAGTTATGCGAAAAAAAACATCCTCAGGGGTATCAACTGGCAACTTACAAACAAACTAGACCTCGACTATGCAGATGTTATATACCTACTTGCACATACCAATCAAAAATTAGAAGAAAAGATAAATATAATGAAGTAATGTGCAGCAAAAGTAGGGCTTGAAATAAATATGAGAAAAACAAAAGTGATGAGAATAAATACGAACCACAACTAGCATCATCCAGTTGTGATCTAATTCTCTTATACCGATAGAAGTTCGGGAAAGCTTCAACTACTTGGGAAGCATAATAACATAAAATGGAGATATATGCCATATATGCCTTCGGATTATATGGAGACTCTTCTGTCCACGAACAATAAAAAAAATAAAGAATTGTGGCTATAGTAACACAAATTGTATGCCTATTCGTATACAAATAAGATAAAAAAAAAATACAGGTGGATAGGACCCATACTGAGAAGAGATTCCATTGCTAAAAAAGCATTAGCCTGGAACACCTAGAGAAAAGTAGGCAGACCAAGAAACACATAGAAAAGAACAATATGAACAGAAATAGAAATAGAAGGGACGACATGGGCAGAAGTCAAATAAATAGCCCAAAATAGAATTAGATGGCGCGGATTTGTGAAAGACCTATGCTCCGAAAGAGAGTAGAAAAGGTGGGATGGGGGAAACATATAATAGTTCAAATACCCCATTTTTTCAGAGTACCCTTATATATAAATGTAATGTATATATAGGCTTATCATTCCAAACCATTAAAGAAATTAGAAAAACATGACCTAAGTAAAAAAAAAATAGTGAAAAAAAAAAGTTCTTCGTTTTGTTAGCAAGAGAAAATTTAAATTAAAATTTTTTTAGAACAATTATTGTAAAATACATACACATGTATAGTTAAAATTAAATTTAAATTTTAATCTAAGTATTTACTAAATTAATATTAAATTTTAATAATACAAAACTACTAAAATTAAAATTTCATGGTCAATATGTCAATATAGTTACTAATATTTTATTTGTCATCATTAATCACTGTTTATTTTTTATACATACATACATACATTATATAAATAATATTGTTTATAACGTATGTAACTAGTTATACACTATCAACTAAGTAACTCTTTTATAAAAATCATTCATTAAAAAAATCAATTAAAATTTATAATATTATATTTAAGATTGCACACACAAAAGTATTGATATTAAAATAAAATTTATTTATTTATTTAAAAATAGAAAAATAAAAATTTTTTCAATTAAAATCATTATTTATAATTTATTATTAAAATCGAAAGTAATTATGGAGAACAAATACAAAAAAGTGCGCGTATAAGAGTGCGTAGATAAAAGTGTGTTAACTAATCCGAAAAACTCTGTATCCGTACAAATGAATCTAAAACAAATTACTTATTTACATAGTCATAAATTAACATTTACATAAGGAAATTTTTTCAAATTATATTTATATACCCTTATATAAATATGTATATATATATAAATCACAAAATAATTTTAAAAACCAAAATAATATTTCTGTCAAACAATAATAAGTACATATAACAATTAAAATCATATCTATAATTTAAAACAAAAATTAGTTATTGTTAATTAATAGAATAATTAAATATACATACATATGTATGTACCTATATACGAGTGTAATATGCTGAGCGTACTAAACTTAACATATGATAATGATGGTTCATAAGGGTATAAGTTTACATGGGATGCATGCATCCAGATGCAAAACTTATTTCGGTAACATTTCGTGTATTCTTCGGTAACACTAACGAATATTTTGCATTCATTATGCACCCACTCGTTCGCGAGCTGCAAAACGGCGACATTTTTATTTTGAAAGTTTTATTTGAAAGTACCTAGTTAGTAGGCTAGTATATGTACATACATATATTGTTTTGACATTTGATGAAAACATTTTTTATTTACAAAATACAAAATGGTTAAACCAGTGAAAACTGTTATTTTATGTAAGAAAAATTTTAAAAATTAATAAAATTAATTATTAAAATTATATCCATTTTCAAAATATTTTAGAATATTTAACGTTTAAAATTTTTGACGTTTGATTTTACCTCTGTATTTGACGTTAAAACAATCTTGTATGCTTCTTATAGAGGATGTAAAAAATTTTCCTCTAAAATGGGCAAAAGGGAGAGTATGTCTTGAATACGATATATATTTTCAACCAATCAAATTTTTGCATCTGGATGCATGCATCTCATCCCATGTGAACTTACCCTAATAAATGTAAATCGGAATGTGTGTATTGATATTTCAGTATAACATAATTTAGCTTTACCTATTCAATTCCAAAAAAAGATTCTATCAGACATTATAGTAGCTCAACAAAACGTAAAGAATAACAAACAAAAAAGTTAAAATTTTCATAGCTTCAGCTTTCCCAGTTAAGTTAAGCTAAACGGATTCACAATAACTTGTCGCTCAATATATAATTATATATATATGTATAGTAATTAAAATCTAGAAGTTCTAAATATTAATTATAGATACCTACAAAAATTTTATAAATTGATCGCATCTAATAAACTGTAGAATGCGAAAAAAAAACTCGAGTTATTTAAAGGGGTTTATAAAGTAAGCAATAAGTTTGTAAGTGTATTATTTTAGATATAAGTATATAGACAAAAGATAGTATTTTATATTACGAAAAATTGGTTACATAATTTTTAAATTAATTATATATTGATTTTGTGCTTTAATGTTTACGTTCCTTTTACACGAAAAAAATACTCGAGAGTAGTTAATAAATGGAAGTAGTTGCTAAATGGCATCATTTATCCTATCATCTACTTTTTCTCAAAAGCTGGTGTAGTTGATAGTCACAAAGAGTAGTTTACTCTGTAAAAGGACCACCGACAATAAAGAAGAAAGAAGTTTTTATAACATACATACATACATACACATATCTAGTTAGAATATACTTATGTACATTTTACGAAGTAGATTATTTTAAATCATTTAACTTTTTGATTTTTATTTTTTTGATACAAAAGAAAAAGGAACTAAACTTCAATGCTTTTATCATTTAATTAAGCAATTAATCAATATTTTTAAAATTAAAACTATCTATTAGAATATTTTTATACTAGAAGATAGGCAACTATCGCAAGAAGGTTCTTACTTTATGAGATTCTTGTTATATACCTATATTTTTTTATATAGCTAACTAATAAAAAATATTAGGTATGTACATAAATATTTTAAGATAACTAATTTGAAAAATACATTTTTATTTAAATTTTAATTAAAAAAAAATTACGTTACTTTTAAAAATCTATCTAAATTTTATTTAAAATTGCATATAAAAAAATGGTCAAATTAAGCATTAATTTTTTTTTTTATAATTACTTAATTTTTGTCAAAGTATTGAATCTATACTATAGATAGAATGTGAATGATATCTATATTATGTAGAAAAAAAAATATATAAAAAAAACATCAGCAAATTTTCATATAATTTTTGTACAAAATATTTAAGATTATAATAAAGTTTAAAATTTAGCGCCATAAAAGTGTTTCGGAAATGCATGAACTCTACTCCTTATATCAATATGTGAATCAGTAAATATGTATTTTAAGCAAGTAAGTATGTATATAATTAATATCTAAATACCTTTGTACGAATAGCACGTAAAAATTATTATACAATATAAAAAATCACATTATAATATTAATACATATCATCATTCATCCACCTTGGCTTGGTTCATCACCTTGGTTTTATTTTTATATTTTCAGTTTTCTCTTTGAATTCAATTGTTGTGTTTTGTTTGGTCAACTTGCAAAAATAATATAGAAAACAAAAAGAAAGAGATGGATAGAAAATTAATGAACACAAAAAAAAATAATAAAAATCTCACTAAGATGTTCTCTAATCTCTTGTTACTGTACCGCTGTTTTTTTTTTTTTTTTTTGTGTTGGCTATCGTGTTAAGATGATTAGTGGGTTACTTTTAATTTTATAAGCAATTTTGTTTTTGGAAAATTATTTAAACGGCAAAAAAAATTAAGTACCAAAATGTAATGTGGGAAACAATTTTAGAAAGATTTTCCAATTATTATTGTTTTTTTTTCACTCTTATAAGACTGTGTACCTACCGGTGCCAGCAGGGAGCATATTGCAGCATATTAGTCAGAAATTGTTGACATAAGTAATGAATAATTTTTTAAGTTATGAGGTCCTGCTCATACGTTGAGCGAAATTTATCAGAATTTGTATCGGCTGAAAGTAGTACATATATACATATAATAGGTATATTATGGAAAATGTTAAATTATAAATAATGGTAGGTACCTACATATATAAATGATAAATTATATGTAAATTGTATTCATAGTTATTAGCTACATATTGGAATCCTAATAAGTAAATGTACCTAATTTTATATATGGGGCGAAACACCTCGGGGCTGTAGGTTTGAATCCGACAAACGTCGTAAGGATAATTGTGTCTTAGGACATTTACAACCACATCGGGAAAGGAAATTGTGTCCACATCTGTAAAGGAAAGGCTATTTAATTTCCTTCTCACATTTATGTGGCGGAGGAATAAACTAAAAAAGCATGTATTTAACGAGTACACGGTATTTTTAATTTCTGTTTTAGATAATTTAAATTTTATAAAAAATTCTAACATAAGAAGAATAAATTATTTCCATGAAAGTATCGAATACCAGAACTTATAAAACCCGTTATTTTCGCTACCAATTTTACTCTTAATTTGAAATTATAATTTTTGTATCTTTTATTAGGGACATTTATGTAAATATTTCTCTGTTTTATAAACCTTAACCTGTTTTTTAACTAAGTTCTGCAAATTTTCTGTAAAAGTTTTTCAACTTTTCATAAGTAGGGTACATAGACAATGAATTTAAAATGTACCTATCTATAAGTAAATAATATTTTTTATTTTACTTTCTTAAACTAAACATTTTAAAAACGCATCTTTTAATTTTACTTCCATAAATTGAAAAATGTGCTAAAAAGAAGGGTACAAATTTTTGTGTAAATGCAAATGACAAAGCAATATGGTCTAAAATATTTGTTTTCACTAACAAATAAGACCAAAAAAAAAAGTAAATTTCGCAAATATTATCAAAAACAAAATTTAAAAATAAAAAACAAAAATTCTAAGTAAGAAAAAAACCTTTTCTAAGAATTACCATTTTTTTTTAAATAAATCTAGGTGTAAAATGTTGGGGTATACGTACGAAAACAAGTGGCAGTATAGTTTTTGTTTGTGTTTTTTTTATAGTTGATATGTTTTTTTGTAGGATATTCGAAAGATCAAAAATCCTTCTACATTAATCTATATAACGGAAAAGAACTTTATATTAAACATTTTTGCACTGTAATCGATCAAAGATCAAAGAATGATCATCGATAAATTGCTCTTAATCAAATAATGAAGGTTTTGGATCAAGCTAGCGGCTAATAGCAATTTCATATACATATATATGCGTATAATAATTATTGCAATCAAAAGGGGCCGTAACAGTTGTCGCAGCTTGTTCAATTACATATATTAAATTCTGAAAATTTACGCAATCACCTAATGAATTCAAGCATGAAATTTGATTTTGGAAAAAACCTTTTTAATGGGATTCATCATTGATGAATATGGTGGCAGCAATGCAAGAATATGTTTTGTCTGAGCAAGAAGATCATGAATATCGTGGGTTTTATGGAACCGAACGTTGTCTAAAATTAACCACGCTTCTATAACCATTAATTTTTAATTGTTTTTTAAAAGGTTGAATTCGATTTGCAAAAAGTTGAATTTAATTTGCAAAAGATTGAAATTGTTTGGTAAAAAGTTAGATTGATTTGCAAAATGTTGAATATTATTTGCAAAAGGTTGAGTTTGATTTGTAAAAGTTAGAATTTCGAGTGCAAAACCTATATTTGATACCACAATTAAATAAATAACAATAACCAAAAACAAATATGAATAAATATTCAATATAACTATTAGATATTCAATATACAGTATAGTACTTATATACAAACAAAAATAAATGATTGAAGGATAAAAAAAGAATTATTGTACCAGGAAATAGATGTTTTTCAAACGATGGGATTTCTCATATTTTGACCTTTAAAAAATAATTCGAGAAATTGAAGCGTAGTTTAATATAAATAATAAGCGATTTTTTTTTAAAAACTCTATTAACGCCTCAAAACGTTTATAAAAAGAAAAAAAATTAAAGTCTTTTTAAATTTTTAAACAATTTTTTAAATTTAATGTTTTGTTTTTAATTTTTTTAAATTTAGTTAATTAAGTGAAAATGTCGGATTGCAAAATTGAATATTTAATATGTTATAGAAGAAATTCCAATTCGGTATTATGTATACGTGGGTTAAATATTTCATAACGAAAAATTTATATGAAAAATTGATGAAAATGGGTATTTTTCCTAAAAAAAAGCATAAAAATAAAACAAAAATATAATTTTTCCAATTTTTCTCTCACAATGTATCAAAAATGTTTAAGATCCGACCATGGTTTTATTGTCAAATAAAATTATAATTATTATTACACAAATTTGAAGTTTGCACATGAACTTCGATAATTGACCCTATTATATTATCAACAATTTATTTACATAACCAAAAATATAGATGCATACAAAGGCGTAAACAATATACATACGTATACAAAATACATTGAAAATTGATGTTTTAAAATTAAACTTTAAAAAAAAATCGCTATGAAAAGAAACACATACCTATGAATTTTTATACCTGCCTTCTTAAAAAAAAAAAAACTCAAATTTTTAATCATCTCTTTTTCCTTTTTTTTTAATTTTTCTTTTTTTTTCTAAAATGTTTTTCTCTTTTACTGTTGCTTATTTTTCTGTTTACGGTATATTTCGCTATTAAAATATCGAACTAATACGAATATTGCTTTGTTTTCTTTTTATTATATTCTTTAGTTCTGGATTTAACAACGATTCAAAAATTATAAACCTATAAACAAACAGAATATAAATTTTTTTTTTTTTTTTTTGCTCATACTTATGTGTGAGGAAACTTTATAAACATATACATATATATAGAATATAGATGAATGATGATGTATGTATGCTGTACAAGTATTTTTCATATCTTCATATTTTGGATTTAAATTCATTACTTATAATATAATACATATTAATATTATAATTTATAATATTTTTAAAGATAAATATTCTTCGTGTACACATTAGATTTCATACTACATATAGTTTTTACATGCATACATACATACATATATCTTCATTCTTCATTCAGTAAGTAAGTAGTATGTATTTAGTTAATAATAGTTACGTTTGCGTTGCGAATTTGTGGTTTTTCAATATTTTTTTTATTGAATTTAGTTCGTTTATTTGTTAGTTTGTTCGTTCTTTAATTCGTTTATTCGCTTCGCACAGAAAAGAAATGCTAAAATTTATACATATTTGATATTTATTATAAGAAAAAAAATTAAGCAATAAAAATAACATTAACAGAAGCATTAAAAAAAAATAATAGCAGTAACGACAAAAAATAGATAGATATATTTTTGAATAACCATCAGCAAAAAAAAAAAAAATATTTAAATAGCAAATATGTCTCTACATAATATAAAAGAGAGGATAAATGTAAAAGAAATCTGTTTTTTTGTCGTTTTTAAACGAAATTATTTATTCTAAAAAATGTATTTTTCAATAAATTCCAGAGGCAGTAAAATAATAAGGAAGGGGCATTTGAAATAATTAACTATTGATTTCATTATTAATATGGTATTTTCTATTACTATACATACTACAAATAATTATATATAAGTATATATGTATATAATCCCTACCGTATAAATGTGGACAGAAAGTTACACAGCCTTTCCTGTAAATGACGTGGCTGTAAATGGCGTGGCTGTAAATGTCGTAAGGAAGAATAACTCTTACGACGTGGGTGAGATTCGAACCCACACTCCCTCGGTGCTTACAGCGTATTTTATACACTCTTACCCACAAGGCCACCCAGGCACCCTTACATTACTATTTATTTATTTTGATAACCATTCAGCTAACAATGAACACTATATCAATCAATCTGCTAGTGCTAACAATGAACAATATTTCTGAATCAATAAAAATATTCCTGCCCATTTTTTTCTTCCCTTACGTCCTAACAATTATATGATGGAAAAGAGTAATTATGAAACTTTATAGCAAGAAACTTCAGTCGGTTAAGAATCTTTCTCAATTGCTCACTGAAACATTACATCATTGAGCAAGATGATTTCGCTTAAACGGACGGTTGTTCTCTTATTCATTACGCCCACTGCGAAGAACTTCTACAAGTTCTTCTCTACCAAGAAAGAGATTTTAGTATTCTAAAACAGAAAATTGGCATAGCACATTTAATTTCGAGTCCTCCTCTTGCTCACAATCACTGCACACGGTTGTGTTTTGCTCTAGTGATGCTTTCGACATTGACTTTTGGCATTAGATATCCCGTATTAATTCTATAATAGAGACTAAAATTTTTTTTGTTAAATTTTAGAAGTTTCTCTATTTTTTTTCAATTTGTGTCGGCTTTTATTTTAATAGCTAGCCAGCATTTTCATCAGTAACAAGAGCGAAGATGTTTTTTTTTTGTAAAATCAAACTTTTTCATAAAAATTAAAAAAAAAAAATTAAACAATAAGTTTATACATAAGTATCATAATTTATTAATAAATAAAGTAAAAGTATTTTGCCTGAGATGCAGGCGTACGACATTATTAAATAAAATACCGCAATTTGTTGTTTTTATTATGTTTTTGTTTTAGCAACTTGTTGCCGTGTTTTCAAATTCGTTGTTTGTGTCTGTGTGTAAAATAAAAACCTAAGATTATAGAATAGAAGTTCAAATTTATTAAAATTATAGATTGTAGAGTAGGCTAGATTTTTAAAAAATATTGTATTTTCATGTGAGAATAATTTAAATTGGTTCACAGCACAGTTAGTTAGTTGTTCAGTACATCTAATTAATATAATATTTTCTCTAATTACCGTGCTCAGATGGCTTTGCTTTCAAAATTTTAAACTTATATTTATTATTTAAGTGATATTTGGTGATTTATATTCAGATTAAATTTTCATAAAGGAATTCATTTCTATGGTAACCGATATTTACATGTACATAGCTTATTTTTTTTCAGATCTGCGTTAAAATTTAGGTGTAAAAATAAAACCGTAAAAAAACAGCGGTTATCAAAATAGAAAACTAGCAAAAGAAAAACTAAAAAAAATCGATAAAATCATTGAAAAAACAACTAAACTAGATGAATTTTTAGTCAAAAAACCTGTAGGCAGTAAGTACATCAAGAACAAGTAAGCAGTTGTGTTTCTATTCTGGAAATATACATAACGAAACTACAAATGTTTCATCACTTGATATTCAAACATTTAGTGATTTAGAGCAAGATAATTTAGAGCAAAGTAAAAACACAGACACAAATAATATAGAATAAAAAAACTGACGCATCTGCTAGTTGTTCAAGAACGGTAAATCTCTCAGAATATCACACCAACATTCAAATGAACCTTAATCCTTCTACACAGAAACGGTGTGATGACTCTACTATTACATATTTATGTAATTGCATTAGTCAAAACATCTCTATAGATTTCTCGTCAACAAAGATAAACCATCTTAAGCTGACAAAATAGCAAGATATTCAAATGAAAGTGTTAAATGTTTTCAAAGGAAATTGCAAAATGGTGAATTTATACGGCGAAATTATTTAGTATATTCGGAAAGTAACAAATCTATTTATTGTTCACCTTGTTAATTGTTAGGAGGTGGCGAATCAGCACTGGCAATAACTGGTAATTCTGATTGGAAAAATGAAACAGAATGTTTATCTTGGCATGAAAATACATCACAGCACCGACAGTTAGAAACAGTTCTAAAGCAGCGATTGTTACGTGACTCTACCTTAAATGTGAATGAACTATTAAATTCAGAAACTTTAAAGAAAAACAAGTATTGGGTTCAGGTACTTAAACGGGTTGCTTACATTATACGAAAATTTGTTAGCCGAACATTGCCTTTGAGAGGAAAAACTCAAATAATTGGAAATATCAATAATGGTAATTTTTAATGGCAGTGGAATTAGTTACTAAATTTGACCCCCTTTTAGCAGCACATATTTAAAAATATGAAAATTCAGGAAAAGGAGGGACATCATATTTATCGTAAATTGTATTCGAAGAAATTGTAATGTTAATGTGATTATACTGATAGAATTTGTGGTTTTGCTGACAAAAACAACAAATCATGGCGTAAATTTTAATGTGTACACTATGATATTTTTCTTCTTATTAAGTCAATAAATTAACAAAAACAACTGGTAATTAGATTTTATTGTAGATATGTATTTTTTTAACTTATATTACGAGTTATAAAGTCAGGGCCAGGTATTGCCTTGCCTAGGGGCGACAAAGATACAAATGCGGTAATGGATACAGCTCTCTTAATTTATTGAAATTGAAAAAATGTGAATGAACGAAAATAATAATGTAGTATAATATAGATTTTCTCATATTTAATCATACCATCGCTATTTATATGTACGCTATTTATACATGTTCGCTATTTAAAATATATGAATTAAGTTAATTCAAAAACCAACAAATGGTGCAGTGGTTAGGTTATCAACCCACAAAAAACGTCTTGGTTCAAATCTCAGTGAAGTGTTATATTCAATATAGTTCAAATCATATTAAATAACTAAGTAATTGCTGTATAAAATAATAGGTGACGCACATTTAATATATGCAGTATGATTTGTGCTTCATAATCTTGTACAATAGTTATAGAGCCGAGTAATCTAGGGATTAGTGAAAATAATGTTTCATGAAACTGAAACATACTCTAAATATGAATAAAAAATCACTTTTTGAATGCTTTATGCTTCTTATAGTATTTTATCTGACTCATGGCATAGTGGTTAAGTCGCCAGCCTTTCAATCGGAGGATCTTGCGTTCAAACTCCGGCCAGGTCATATAAATAAAAAAAATTGCAGTAATTTTATATCGTATAATTAATAATAATAGTAATAGTGATAGTTAACTAGCTACACTGGAGCTAACTTTGGTTCAGGAAGGAAAAACTACTGCACGTTGTAGTCTACTGATGGTTCTGACTATGTACTAAATAATAATAATATTAATAAATAATACTGATACCAATAATAAAAGATGCTACAGTGCAGTGGGGGTTATCTTCTATAATTACCTCATAGAGGAAGCTGTTATATACAACTGCATGTTATGACTGTTATAACGGCTATTGTCACTGTTAGCAAAACAGTAATAATAATAGGCGGATTCATTGTTTTCTTACAATCCCACCCCCAAGTATTACATTTTTTTTTCATAAGGGTAGGTGGAAATCTTCGAAAGACACTATAGAGAAGTGGAATAAGCACGAGTTCTCTATGAGTGTGTGGGAACTGGGACTTTAACCCCAAAAATACCTTCTTCATTTTTTGAATAATAGGTTTTTCAAACAATAGGTTATATGACCTATACTAATGTACTGCCTGGTCAAAGGAAGTTAAGTTAGGGAATGCAAATTGATTAGTCCGGTATATATTTCACACGCAAAATATATTTCTTATTCGTCGTAGAAAGTATTACTTTTTTTCATGAGGATAGATGGAAATCATTGAAAGACACTATAGAGGAATGGGACAAGCACGAGTCCTCTATGAGTGTATGGAGCTTTAACCCAATAAACACCTTCTTCCTTTTTTGAATAATAGATATTTAAAACAAATGGTTAATATGATCTTTAGTATTCATATACTGCCTGGTCGAAGGATTTTGAGTTATGGAATGAAAATTGATTACACCCGGTATATATTTCGCACCCAACATATATTTTTTATTCGTCGTAGAAAGTATTACATTTTTTTCATGAGGGTAGGTGAGAATCATCGAAAGACACTATAGAAGAGTGGAACAACCACAAATTCTCTATAAGTGTGTAGGACTTCAACCGAATAAACACCTTCTTCCTTTTTTGAATAATAGATTTTTTAAACAATTGGTTATATGACCTTTAATATTCATGTACTGGTCAAAGGAAGTTGAGTTAGGGAATGAAAATTTATTTGAAATTGGCACGCATATTGTGAAAGTTGTTAATATTATATATTTATATGTTATATCTTTTAACAATATGTATGCACTTATATAGAAGTTTATCCAAACATTTTTCTAACACTTAACAATATCTTGTTTAATAATATTATTGTATTCTTAGTCTTAGTAGTATTCATAATTTCTTTTAAAATGAATACGTTTATAAAATTTCCAAATTTTAGAGTTATAAAATACTTAGGTATATGTATGTATACTTTATTTTCAATTATGTATTGTAATCAAAAAACATTTTTAAATTATTGAATCTTTATTTGTTTTAATTAAATTTTAAAATATATTATATCAGTATTCATTGAGATTCAAATTATATATGATGAATATAATTGTGAATAATATATATGCGATATTGTGATTGATCTATGTTTTAAGGTCATTGCCACAATAAAAAAAAAACAAAAAAATTACTTAAAAATTTTTTTCACTTTTTATATACCTATATAAGTATTTATATGTATATAAGATAATAGTAATTATATATTATAATATGTTATGTATGAATATATTTGTATATTTAGTACCTAAATAAATTGCTTTGGCCCTTCAATTTTTTTTATAATAGACAAACCCTGACCTTTATTTACTACCTATTATTAGTAGTATATAATAATAATTTCAAATATAAATTCATATATACTAACATATATTTCATATATGTAGGTATGAAATAGAAATATTAAAGAAAAAGAAATCAAAATAAAAAGAAAACATACACATTTTAATTCTTTAAAACGATTCCGAGAATAAAAGAATAATAATAACAATAGTAATAAAATAATAATGATAATAAAAAGAAGAATACAAATGAATTATTAAAAAAAGAAAACAATAACAAAATAGTATGACAATATGGCATACACCACTAAAGGTATGTATTATTACAGTAAATTCTTTTATAATTTCAAAGAAATTTAAAATAAATTCTTGACTATTTTTTTTTTTTCTTTTTTTTTTCGTAATTACAAAGTTAATTTACTACAGACTATACTTTTTTTTTATAACTTAATACTAAACTTGCTTAAATTAAATTATGTATTTTCATTTCACCATTAATTTTTTATTTTTTTTTATTTTTGAAATTTTAAACTAAAATAATAAATT
Organism: Poecilobothrus nobilitatus; assembly: GCA_947095535.1. NCBI lineage: Eukaryota > Metazoa > Arthropoda > Insecta > Diptera > Dolichopodidae > Poecilobothrus > Poecilobothrus nobilitatus. The sequence goes on along the minus strand of OX352772.1, from coordinate 317,616,322 downwards.
TTGGTTTTATTTAATTTTTGACATTTTCTCAATAAATAAACAAAATATCAACAAAACAAAAAGAAACGATAGAAGAGAAAATAATACTGAGGGAAAAAAAAAAAATAACATTGCACAAACACATCATCACACAAAATTATTCACAATCACTATTTTACAAATCACAATTTGAAAAATTTACTCAGTTGAATCAGCGCTCAATCTCAATATAATTTGTATTGTACTCATTTCCCTTTTTTATCTCTATCGCTCGCATTTGCAAAAAATAAAAATAAAACAAAAAAAAATTAAAATAAAAACCAAAACAAAAACAATTTTTATCTAGCAAAAATATTTAAATTTTTTGTTTACAAATTTATGTAGTACTGAGTGAGTGAGTACATGATTTTCTTGTATACGCATACTCCAAAATTCCTACGTAATTTTTTTTATGTTTCCTAGATTTTTTTTTTCTTATTTTTGTTGTTGGATATTATTTCTTATTACATATTATTTATTATTTTTTTTTTTTTTTAAATTATTTTAATTTTAAATTACTTGTAATAAAAAAAAAAAAAGCATGTTTTTTATTGAAATATATTTAATTCATTAATCATAAATATTTTGACAATTATTATTATTGTTATTTAATTACATAAATATACACTTGCATTTTATTTCTTTTTTTAACATTTTTCATACATACATTATATATGTAGATAGGTATATTATTATTTAGTTTAATTATTTTGTATTTTATTTTCAAAAAATTATAAGAATAGTTTTTCATGTAAAATATACATTCATATATGTATTTTGATGTTAAATTTATTATATACATACGAATACATATGTATGTATATTATTAATATTATATATTTTTATTTTAGATTTTTAAGATTTTTATTTAATTTAAAATCACTTTTATATTATTTTTTATTTACTTAATAATTTTTTTTTCAAATCATCTTATTTTTTTTTTTTTTTTATTATCTAATATCATATAACAAGATTTTATGTAAATGTTTTTTTTTTTTTTATTGTATACAAAAACAAAACGGTCAGAAAACAGAAAATATATTTACATAAATAGGTATTGTAGGTAAGGTATGTAATTTATTAATAGGTTTTTAAATTTCTATGGAATTTTTATATTTCAAAATTTTATGTTTCACTTCATTTTATTTATTATTTTGTTATAATAACTGAATTTGAAATAACATTTATTTAATTGCTTGAAATTTATGTAAAACATATATAATTTTTTTTCTTTTACATGATTTTTAAGAATAATTATTCAAGTATTATTTAAAAGATAAAATTATTTATTTTCTTTTTTTGTTTAATTATTCTTTTATTTTGTATTCCAATTGTTTAATCCATATCATATGTAACAAAACAATAAAAATATATTTATTATTATAACTTTTATTTTTTATAAAATAAAATTTAAAAAATAAAATAAAAATAATACACCGTAATATAAAATATATACGACATCTACGTATCAACCACTTTGAAACAACTGAGAGTAAAAATTATATATATATTTTTTTTTTGTTTTTTCAAACATATCTTAAAAAACGAAAACAACAAAAGAAACTACTGTAAAATGTTGTATTTAAAAATATATATATTATATTTATTAATATATAAATGTATTTATTACCTACATAGTAAATATATTATTTCTCTATAGCATATAATACAAAAAAAAAAATGTATCTCAAACATTGCAGTTATCCTGTTTTAACTTATAAGATACAAAAATATAAAAAAATTAAAGTTATATAAAGCATTGCCGGTATTACCGGCTATCTCATTTTACTTATGCTTTTAAATTTTTTTTTTTTTGTTTTTGGATTTTTGTTGTAGCTTAAATACCGGCTTTGTATAGAAATTTTTTCTGTTTTTTTTTTTTTTACGTTTTTGTTGTTGGCTTTGGGCTCTCTGAAATAAATAAAATGAATATATCTTTCTTATTTTATCATTCTTTATTTGTTTTTATATTTTATGATGATATTTTGAAAGACTGTTAGAAAAGGAAAGAATATTTATATTATACATTGATATTTGAGAATTTAATTTTTAAAAAATGCTATTACAAAATTATTTTTACAAATTTTGCCGTCAGATGACATTTAAATTGTTTTTTTTTGTTGTCATTTACCGTTACAACGTATTAACATTTAACTTTCAATAATTTTTTTTTTTATTTTAAAGTAACATTTAAATTTATTTACCTAAATTTTAATATTTTAAAATATAAATAATAATATATTATATATTATGTATGTTTTTATATTTTATATTTAAATATATATGTAAATAATATATTGCTATAACTATAACAATAGCATCGGTTATGTTGTTCATTTGGTGAACTATCTCAATTAACTGGAAAAGTCATCATTTACAAGGGTTAGTATGTCAGTAAATGATGGTAGATGTTAGAAAAACTAATACTTAATTGGTTATTACCACTGTCAGTAACTAATTATTAATGTTAGTAATGTTATTAGTGGTAATAAAACGCGTAATGTCTGGCCTTCAGTGTTATTTTGCTAACGTTAATATCAGAGATCTCAGACCTTGAGTTAGTCTCTCTCAACATACACGAAATAGGCTCAAATTTGCCGTAGTCTGTAGAGTGGTGTGACACATTAAAAAGCTCGACCCATCAACTTATTCAGATTTTCTCTATACATCATTTGTTCGCGAATAGAAGGGGAGTCGATATTATAGGGGCCGTGAATTATATGCTGAACGAATATAATATCCGCAACTAGACGGCGTGACTGGAGGGAGTTCAAATTAATTAAAGAAAGTCTAACTTCATATGGAGGAAGACGTATATAATCAGCCCAAGCAAGGTTGCATAAAGCGAAACAAAGATATCTTTTTTGAACTGATTTAATACGTCTTTTGACCAACGCATAATAAATCCAAGAGTTGAGTTAGCTTTATTTATTATGGAGTTGTAGTGACTCTTGAAATATAATCTACTATCAAGGATTAGTCTCAAATCACAAGTACGATCTGTTCTTTTAATAGGTTGATCATTGAGGACGTAATCATAATTGATTGTTGATTTAGCTCTTGAAAAACTCATAATTAGGCATTTACTAACAATTAATTCGAGATTGTTGTTCCTGCACCATGAACCAAATTGATTGAGATCATATTGCAATAACTCACAATCACGAGTGGAAGTTATAGTTTTGCAGATTTTGGTATACCAAATTTTGGGCATAGAATTTTAATATTATTGGTAGAATTCCGTTCGGCCGTACGTGAAGTCATCGTTTACAGATAAGAAGTGAGACATTAAGATATCTTCAGTTATCACAATGGTCTTAATGTCAAAATTTTAAAGAGATAGAGGAACTAGGTTATCTCGGTATAACTGATGTGGCTGAAAAACCCGGAAGTTCTGGGGAAGAATGTGGCAATTGGAATAAAATTGCGATTTAATTCTGTCAATATAATTTTTATACAAAGTATCAGATAGAATTTTAAATCTATTATAGAAATCAAGAAGGATATTATAATGGACAATGGAATTACTTTCCACATATTTTTTCCATGAAGAATTCTATTTGTTGCTCAGAGAACGGAATTCTTTAGATAACCATGGAGCTGAGAAGTTAGAGTATTCATGAAATTTTGTAGAAATCGCTTAGCGAAAACATGTTATTAATATCTCATAAAACCGTTTAAGACAGATGTTCAGATTTGATTCCACATTGAGTAAGCCTATAAGTGAGTTTAAATATGTGAGATCTGTTTTGGCAAAATCAAACTTTAAATAATCCTCAGAAGTTGAGGGTTCATTTAAGGGGTTTACGTTGAGAATTATATCTATCATAGTCGTCTATATTGGTAAAAGTTAATGTACTGGGGGATGCTCAACAATTTTCATGATCTGAAGAAAATACAAGGTCTAGTTGTTTGTGACGGAACTAATTTGTTGCAGATCAAGGCTATTTAAGCCATCAATAAAAATTGATTCAAAGTTCAGTGAAATATTATCTCCAATCAAGAAATTATTTGTATCAGACCACTTAAAGTTTGGAAGATTGAAATCACCTAGAATCAAAAGTAGCAAGTTTACTGTAAATATTGTTTATAGAACTAATGAGCTCATTATAACACTCAACTTTGTTTAAATTACTAGGTGAAATATACACAAGCATAATGATTAATTTAGCATTTAAATGCTTAAAGGAGATTTGGAGACAAATCATTTCAAATAGGTCAGGAGATGGCAAATCGACTACATTGCTCAAAAGCGTTGCTTTGACAGCTAACAAAACCCCACTGCCGCGTTGACCAAGAGAGAAGGTTATTTCTATCTGTACGATACACTAAAAAATCTTTTGAAAACAATACCTCACTATTGAAATTAGAGTTGAGCCAAGTTGCAGACAAGGCTAGAATGGGGAAGAGTATGCAAGGCAAGGTCATGGGGAAGAGTAATTGATTTCCAAAACGCAAAGTGCAATTTAGTACGGAGACCTCTCACGTTTGGTAAAAGATCGAGAAATTCTGTGGTTTTTTGAATTGCGAAGAGATTTAAAATTTTTACGCAGTTCAAATTTTTTTATTAGTATTCCAGGAGCCAGCTATTATAATTTAAAATAAAGTGAAGTAAGTTGTCTGGAATAGCTAATTTGGAAGAAGAGCAGCGTTTAGCTGCTATTTTTGAAACTGAAATACTATTACGAATACAGCCAACATTAACAATGTTTGTTAGGTTGTGATATATATCACAAGGTTTTGTATTCGGATGCATGTGTGTGATGAATATAAATTTATTATTGGGGACCACTTAGAGTTTGAAGGGAAGACGATTACCTTCAAGTAGAGTAACAACAATGTTATTATTATTATTGTTATTACTATTTTTCATTACATTGTTACTATTTTTATTATTACAATTATTATTATTACTACTGTGGTTAGTATTTCTTCTATTATTATAAATACTATGATTATTTTTAGTTTTACCATTAATTGTTCTACTATTGTTATTATTCTTATTACTATTATTATTATCACAATTATTTCTAATATTATCACTATTATTATAATTTTTATTATTATTACTATTATTCACAACAATAGTGTTAGAGGAAGAGTTCGAACTTAAGTTCGAAGATATATCAATTAGTTTATTCGCAAGATAAATATTTTCAGACTGAACTGGAAGGGAGATTTTAGTTGAATTAAATCTCCACGAAGATTGGTGGTTTGCTGAACCTCAAATAATATTATTATTATATAATATTACATTATAATATCGTTTCTTTATTGTTCCAATATTATATTTAGAAAAAACTTATATAAAGTTATAACATAAAAATCAGTATTCCCTTAACAGTACTTATGTATATTTTTGTATTTAGTTACATATAAACAAATTATTTTTACGAACGTAAATTACTCTTATTTAAACTTTTGAATCTGTTTTTAAATTTCTTTTTACATCAAATATATATTGTACTTTTGTATGAGGTAAAAATTTTAAATTAAAATAATTTAAATAATGTAAAATTAACAATATTACATTAAACCATCATTAAACCACAGCTAACAATATACAAAACTGTTGTCAGCTGCGATTAAACCAAAGAAAAGATTACACAATTGTTGAATAGCCTTCTTGATTAAACATAAATATAATTCGCTTATTTTAAATATAGATTACATTATATACATATGTATGTATCAATAATTATTGCCAGTCTTAATTTTATTTAAAATAAAAATATTTTTAATTCTTCTATACACAAATTGTTATGTCAGATTTCTAATTTTAAAAACCCTACTCGATTTCGCATTTAGACTTTTAGCATTGTCAATTTAAGCGGTTTGGTTTTTAAGAATTTTTTAATAATTAATTGAATTAAATTCACAACTTTCCTTACTAAACATAATTTATTTGCCAAAAAAAAAAACAAAAAAAATTGTAACTAAACTTTTAAAATCCTTTCCAAAGGAGGTACATATTTAAAATTTTAACATAAAAACATTTTGAGAACAATTTTTGACAGCAAATCTTAACACTTTTTAAACTTTTTTGAACCAACACCAAACCATAACCTAAAACTTTTTAAAACAGTTAAAACAAAACGCTATTTGTTCAGTATGTGAAAAGTTTTTAAAATATTTATAGATTTTATTTTTACTGGGTTGGTTTGGTATGTAAACTTTTTACTTTTTGACAGTTAAAAAAAAGCGAATGTGAGGAAACCAACGTAGACACTTCACCTTATTTTATGTTGATAGATAGGAATTGATAGGAATATAGGATATTAGATTACCCAGTGAAATTTGTCCAAAGAATTGTCAAAAAAAATAATAAAAACACGTGTAAAACATTTTGTCAAAAGAAAGGTAAATTTTAATTAATAAAATAACTTTTAAAATGAAAATTAATAAAGAAAATAAAACGGAGAAAAGTCAAGAAAATCGTTTAGAAAAAACTTCTAAATCAATAAAAAAATCTAAAAACGGTCAAAAAGTAAATCCAAAAATTGAAGTTATTTCAAAGCAGAGTGTAGAAAAACAAAACATTACGAGCACTTTTAAGAAAGGTAAACCAATAACTAATAAAAATGGAAAATTTACTAAAACTTGGGAGAAGAGTGCAACAAAGCCTGAAGAGAAAACTGATTGGACAAAATTTAAAAAAGAAAAGAAACTTTTAAAATTGAAAAGAAAAGAAGGAAAACATAAAGATCTTACAAATGTAATCAAAGAAGCAAAAGCAATATATGAAAAATTAAAATGTAGGAGTACCGATAAAAAAGAAGAATTATCTGAGAAGTTGTACAATTTGCTAGTTAAAGCTGATTGTATAACAAAATTTCTTTTGCCACATGATACATCTAGAATCATACAATGTTTATTACGTTATTCATCTTCAAAAGTTAAAGAACAATTATCAAAAGGTAAATATCTGAAATTGGTCACAATATTTTTAAATTATGCAATTATATTTTTATTTTATAGCCATTATACCGATGTCTGTTACAATGATACAATCTCGTTATGCTCGATTTTGTATAGTTACTATGTTAAAATATGGTAGTAGTGAAACAAAATCTAAATTAATTGAAAGCTTATACGGATCCGTAATAAAATTATGTTCCCATAACGCATCTGGAAAAATTATGGATCTTATTTATTTTGAAAAGGCATCAAAAAATCAGAAAATATTTTTGAGACAGGAGTTTTATTCCGATTTATTAACAAAATCAAAAGATTTAAAAATAAAACATTTAAGCGATGCTTACACTTATGTAACCCGCAATTCAAAGGAATTTGTTCTTGAAAATATAAAAAATAAGTTGACACATTTGGTAAATAAAAATGCAATGGACAACTCTTTAGTACATGAAGTTTTGTCAGAATACATTGAAGAATGTAGTGAAGGTAAAAATAAGGAAGAATGTGAAGAATTTTTAAAAATTTGTATACCCGTAATCCCACACTTATTAACTACAAAAAGTGGTACTAAATGTGCAACTCTTATATTTTGGTTAAGTCAAACAAAAGAACGTAGATCCATTATCAAAAATATTAAAGATCATTTACAGAAAATCTGTACACATGAACATGGACATCGATTTATTTTGGCAATTATCAATTCATTAGATGATACTAAGGCTATTAAAAAATCTATATTTGACCCTTTAATGGTATTTTTTGATGAATTAATTTCTAATCAATATGGAAGAAAAGTTCTCTTTTGGTTTATTTCACCAGCCGATAATAAAATATTTCCAACCGATTTAGTCAAATTTTTACAAGATGGTTTAATTCATAGCAAAAAGGATCAATCTTTAAGAATAAAAGAAATATTCGAACAAATTGAGGAGCCTATATTGATGAAAATACTAGAAAATCCAAAACTTTGGGTATCTAATGGTAATATTGGCCTCTTAACAGCTGTGTTTTTAAAACAGATTTCCGTAGACAAATGTAGTAAAATATTTGAATGTTTAGCAAAAGAAATTACATCTCCAACATGGAAAATAGGAGATTCAGAAGATTTAGGTATTGAAGATTCTGGAATGCATCATGTTATAAAAACTATTCTTAAACAAGACCGTGTAAAAATTGAAAAAGGAGAACTAACATTTGCTGAAAAAGTATTGGAAAATATAAATGAAGAAACTATTGAATTTTGGATTTCCAAAAATCGTGGTTGTTTTGTGCTAGTTTTATTATTTGAAACATTAAATAAAGAAAAACAGAAAGAGTTGGAGAAGATTCTTGTGTCGCATACCAAAACTTTAGAAAAATTGTCTCACGCAGGATCAAAAATTTTATGCGAAAAAATTAAAAGCATTTAATAAATACATTTAACAAAAAAAAAAACAATTAGTTTTTTTTATTTTGCAGTAAATATATTTTATTAAGTCCTTAAAACTTAATAGCATAATTATTTATGTATTTAAATAACTATATATTTAGTGAAAATATGTGCCACTAACTCCTCTAAATGTTACTTTTTTTAATTTCAGTTTGAATGTGACGAAGATTTTGCACGTTTTTTGGTTTTCTTCACCTTTTCAGATCGTTTTTTTTTCTTTTCCCGTCTTTTTTCATCATCTTCTTCATCATTAGAACTTTCTTTAGAGCGCTTTTTTCTAGTAGATAATTTTGTGTTATTAGCGACAGTAACAACAGCTTCAATAATTTTTTTTGCAGCAGTAATTTGTTTTAGCTTCTCATGCTCTTCTAATTTCGCTAAAGTTTCTTGTTTTAATTTCTCTAATTGCTCAAGTTCCCTTGCAGTTTTTTCTTTTTCCAGTTCTTCAAGTCTCAATTTTTCAGCACGCTTTTCTTCTTCTTTAGCTATTTCTTTTCGCATATGATCTTTAAAAAGTTGCAGAGCTTCGGCTCTCTTGAGCATCTTCTCTTTATTTATTCTATCTTTTTCATTTTCGTTAGATTTTGAAGGAGAATTACGTTCAGCTTCAGCTGATTCTTGCCGTTTTCTATCAGATTTTGGTGACTTTGATTTAGAACGTGACTGACGACGTTTAACTGGAGTCCTTGATCTTTTGTTAGATGTTGATCTTCCTCTTCTGTTACGAGAACTATCATCACGTCTTCTCCGGGGAGATTTAGAATTAGTTCTTTTTCTATCTCTTCGTCGATCATCACGCCGTTCAAAAGAGCCAGATCTCTGTCTATCACGATAAGTAAAATTACGATCTCTTCGTATAGGAACATTATTATTTCCCCGACGGATAGGTGACCTGAAATTTATATTTCGACGATTTCGACGTTCAAAAGACCTAGACTTTCTGTCTCTATTTCTATTTCGGCTACTGCTGCGACTAATGCGGCGATTTCGACTTCTACTTCTACTGCGGTTCCTCTTGATTTTGTCTGTTATATTTAATGAAGCATCAGTTTTATCTCTTTCTTTAGTTGTCTCCTTTTCTTTATGATTGGATTTTAGCTTTTCTTTATTTTTATTTTTTTCCCTTGATTCTGATTTTTCTTTGTTTTTTTGTTCTGATTCCAATGTTGGTTCGTCATTTTCGCTTCCACCTTGAGCTTCATAATCAAGAGCATTCATATCAACTGATTGTCTATTCTCTTTAGCTTCACTTTGTTTTCTAAATCGGTCTTTTAGACGTTCTTCTTCTTCCTCGCATTGTTTTTTTTCCATTTCACGTTCAACTGAATCCTTACACTTGTCATCATAAGTTGTCGAATGAGATAGTTCATAAAAAGACTTTTTCGATTCTTTAGCTAAATCCTCGTGCCGTTTTTTTCGTTCAGCTACGCGTCTTTCAATTTCACGTTCGCGATCTTTTTTCTCCTGTTCAATCTTTTCAAGTTCAGAAAATTTTATAGTACGTTTCTGTGCTTGCTTCCAATGAGGAGGTGTTTGACTTTTAGTACGGCTTCGTGAGCGAGATGGTGTACGATACCTCTACAATAAAAACAAGCAAATTAAATATGTATAAATCTAAATTACATAATATTTTAGATTTTTCTTACAAAAATGCCTCGCCCCTTAATCGCCCTTCCACTTCTAGACATCGGTATTCTTCTCTTTGACCATCCAAATGAATTCCTAAAATCCATTTTTCTTTCACGTTCGCCATTTCGACCTCGATCTTTTGAGCTTCTTCTTTCGCGAGCATATCTCTTATCAGAAACTTCCCTTTTCTTAGAATCATTATCTTTGTTACTATCTTCTCTCATTAAAAATTTATTTGTAACCTTTAAATTAATTTAAATAGATAGAAAATTGAAAAATGTAAAAATGACTTCAACAATTAAACAATTTCTTGCCTCTGGGATCTCATCTGGATCAATTTTTGTAATCGACACCATTGGATGAATTTCACCTTCTTCAGTTTCATTCTCTTCGGCCTTATGACGTTCTTCACTTGTTATATCTTTTTCGACACTAAAAAAATGTATATATGAATAAAATGTAACACTTATCTACCTATTTGAAAATAATTTACCTATCATCCTTTGATTTCTTTTTATCCTTTTTCTTTTTTTTCTCTTTTCGCTTCTTTTTCTCAGGTTCTGATTCATCCGACGACGAGTTGCCTTCATTGGATGATATGTGTTTTTTCTTTTTCTTGTCTTTCTTAACTGCAGTTAATAAAATGTAAGTAACATTTTCAAATCAATTTAAATTGTTTTTAAATTAAAAAAAAATTACTTACCCTTGATTTGCTTTACAAGTTGTCCACAATTAGATATAACAGCATCTTGCAACGGACGTGAGTTTCGATCCACTGGTAATTGTTCCAGTTGCCTCACCAAATCTTGACCAGCAACAACATGTCCAAAAACAACATGCACACTGTAAGTAAGATTAAACATAGTTACATTTATTGTATTTAAATCATAAGTTTTAACTTACTTGTTAAGATGTGGAGCAGGTTGTGTAGTACTACAATGAAAAAACAAAAGAACAATATTGGTTGGATTTCTTTGTTACAGTTACTACAGTGTTGATCATGTGTTGAAGTAAAATTATGAAAATATTTTTAACAACAATACTACTTATTTTTAATATTTTTTTTAAATTTAAGATTTTTTTATTAAGTTTTAATAGCTGAATTCAGCAATTATGAAGATTTGGCTGGTTGAGCCATCCTTACGTTATCTAGTTATAAGTGGATAGTAGTAAATGTAGTGTAGCAATCATTTTTTAAGTTATATAATGCAGATTGGTCAACATAATCAACACTTTGCTTTTTAAATTCATCCTTTCACCGAAAGAGGATCCGCAATAGGATTTCTTTACATTTAAAATCAAATATATTTTACGTGTAAGTTGCACCCAGTAATTTTAAACATAGCTAAATTTGTATATCATAAATTATGAAGACATACTTTAATAAAATAGGATTTTCAATTTAAAGCAAAAAAAATATTATGAAATTATGGTTATTTTAAATATATTGTAATATTGTTTCAATAATCTTGATCATTACTTATTTTCAACAACTCACATAAAAAATTGAGATCCATTTGTATTTTTACCACGATTAGCCATTGATAGCAAAAATGGTTTGTCATGTTTCAATTCAAAATTTTCATCTAAAAATATATATTTAGTATATTAAAACAAAAAGATATAATATAATAACAAAATTATATTACAATATAAAAATATTAGATATTTATTAATAACTCACCGTCAAAAGTTCCACCATATATAGACTCTCCACCGGTTCCATTTCCTGCTGAAAAGTCACCTGACTGAATCATAAAATCTTTAACAACTCGATGAAAAATTACATTTCTGTAATGTAAAGGCTTTTCTGTTGTTTTTCCCAAATCTTTTTCACCAGTGCATAAAGCCCTGAAATTTTCAGCTGTTTTCGGCACAATATCATTAAATAATTCGAATGTTATCTAAAAATGATTAATAGTATGCTGTTGGTAAAATTTAATGATTATGAAAATAATTTTTTTTTGTTGAATAAGTAACCTTATAAATTTACTTATAATTTTTTGTTGAATAGTTTAAGTTTATTGTAATAACTTATTTTCAGACTTTTATAAATTTTTCTTGTGTGTATGTACTTACTCTTCCACAATGTAAGCCACCAAGGGTTATATCGAAAAAACACCGATTTCTTTGCTTTTCTTCGTTTGCATTTACCGTCATTTCAAAAGTTACGATTTTTTAATGTAATTATTTTTTTTAAGAATTTCTTTTTCTTAAATAGGTAATTTTTCCAATTTTTTCATAAATGGCATACTAATTGCCAACGACGAAAAAGAAAAATTAGATTGACACTTGACAACCAAACCAGCAAAATGGCGATCCAAAAATGTCACTTTCGGTTAAAATGAATCGATTTAAATATGTATCAAGTTCGACAAAAGTACTTTTACAATTACGTAATTTGAATACAAAAATATTGAAAAAAATGAAACAAATGTGATACATATTTGATTTAATATTACATAATCAATTCACTGTGCAGGTGATCTGTTCAATCAATCAATACGTATGTAGAAAAATACTCTGTTCAATTTTGGAAATTGTGTAATTTGTATTGTAGATATAAAATTTAAATTTTATTATATTTGATAATATTATAATAGAATATTATCGGTTTAAATTACTAAAAATTAACATGAAAAAAACTATAAATTTTAAAAAGATTAAAAAAGGAGTATTTTGTACCCCTTTAACAAAAATCAGAGTATTTTGCCAGAGGAGTAGTTTCGGAGTATGACTTATCAAAATATACTCAATTACTCCGTTCGGAGTGCAAACGACAGCCTTTCCCCTAGATAAGAAAATATTTTCAGTCAATTTTGAGAAACAGCTGAGTGAACCGTGCTTATGTATTGTGTTATTTTCCTAAAAAATGAAATAGTTTCATTTCTAATTTTTTTAAGAATTTCATCATTTACTTTATTACTTTACAAGTACTTAAAGTTTTTAATAACCTTAATATTAAAATATGTATGCAAAAACATAATTAGGAGGGATTTTTTGGTTACAAAATAAGGTTCCAAAAATTTGTTTAGCGGGGATTTGGGGCGGCAGCCACCATTATTTTAAAAGTTTATTTTTTTTTAAATATGTATGTATGTATGAAAAAAATTTACAGCTTCTTTCTCTTAATCGCATCAGACGACTAGAAACGTTGAAGTGACTAATGCCATTTCTGTAAGACGCTGAAAAGATCGCTTTCAAGTTGAGACGAAACAAATGTCAAATTTCTATAAGGTATTTGGTATTATATTTCAAGGTATTTTAATGTATTTCATGTATGGTATTTCTATAAGATTTTACCTGCGACGCGATAGCCATTATTCAGTCACTTGCACTTCAAAATATTCGTACGATCAATATATTTTTTATTTTTATTATTAAGAAATAAATATTTTTGGAGAAATAGTCTTTTTTTTTAATGCTAAAAGTAAAATAAAATAAAAATAAAAGATGAGCTCCTTTTTATTACAAGATTCTTATTTTTCTTAGAACAAAGAAATATAAATGTAATGAGAAAAAATATACGAGACAGCATTGGTGGTGGTGATCCTAAATTATTAAGAGTCACTCTAAGTTCCTTCAATTTTCTTCCGTATTCCAACTTACTACTGCCAAATACACTAAAGCCCCTTGCCAGATTGGGATTATCCTCCATTTGACTAAAAAAATTTTAAATTTGTTAAAACGAAAAAAAACTAACCGCAATATTCAAAAGATATGAATGAAAAATTTTAACGTAAGTAATACTTAGTAATAATTAAATTACTTCATAAAAATAAATTAACTTTATAAAGTAAACAAAATTTTCTTTATTCACTTTTCTAAAACAAGTGTCAAATAACAAATTTCATACTAATCAAACTAAATTTTTTTTTTTTAAATAAGTACTACCATCAAAACAAACTGTTTCATCGCGCGTCTTATAGAAAGTACATAAACTTATAGACATGAGGCGATATCGTTCTTATTCACTTCGCTCGAGCGACTTACAGAAAGAGACCAGAGGGTGGTAATTACTGGGGATTTTAGAATTAGATACAAAATCAGACTTCCAATAATTTGTGTAGCCGGAGTTTGGGGGCCTCCACTACTGTAAATGCCTTGCTGTTGAAATATGTAAGTAAAAATATAATTAGGAATGATTTTAGAGTTGGTTACAAAATTAGGATTCCAGTAATTTTTTAGCGGAGGCAAATTTTTTTCTATTCAAATGATCATTTCAAAAATAAATAATTTTAATTCAAGTTTTTTTAATTCAATATTTTTTTTCAGTTTTTTTTTTCAAAATTTTTTTTGTTCCAGATTTTTTTTTTAGTAGTGTGGTGTATAATAAATATAAACAATTTTAAAACACCTATTACATGAAAAGCAATGCGAAATTTCATAGATTTTTAACATAATAATTTATATTAAAGCAAAATACTTCTAATAATTTAGCATTTTTTTTATTCAATAACAATAATAGACAATAAATTAATCGTAAAAATATGCACATTCATATATAGTATTTGTAGATGATTGCTCCAAAAGCTTATCAATCCGAGATATTTACGTTCAAACCATAAATATGAAATTTCTAAAAATTCCGTTGGGTCGTTTAAGCTGTATACGTGCCACAACCGTATCCACACACAACAACACACGCATAAACGCACACAGAAATACAAATTTCAAACTTCTACGCACCGGAGTATTGTAATGTGAACATGGTAGTTATTACCATGATTTTAGAATTTTTAGCAATGTCAAAACTATTACAAATATCGATATAAAATTTATATCGATTTGTTTATTCATTATTCACATTTCTGTTATTATGACATCACCATAATAAAAACTGGCGGAAAGTCAAGTGATTTGTTTTTAAAATAGAATAACATATTAACTGATTTTGTATTTATGTTTGGAATACAAAGCGGGGAAGTCTCCTAATAAGAACATACGATATTAGTAATAATTCAATAATTGTTAATTTAAATTAGTTAATTATTAAACGAGCACCAAGGATGAATATCTTAGTCAACAAATTAGGTAAAAATTAATAAACAACTTTGCATTTATGGTAATTTGTTGTATATTGTGTCCTGTTTTTTTTTTAGTTTTAACTTCAATTCTTTTCTTGAGTCATTCAGTTATAGGAAGTGATATAACATTAAAAAAAGGATGGGCAAAACCAAATGCATGGGAAAAAGGTGTTTCGACGATTGAAACTGATATTGGATCTTATTGTGAATGTTTACCAAAAGCCGAAAAAGAATTTATAAATGAAAATTCAATTCAAGCCTTTTACAAAAAACTTTTAATGATGTTATTTGATAGAAATGTTTATAGCAAGGTAAAATATATAACAAAATTGTAAATAATGAGATTTAATTTATTTTAATTTTAGAATAATAATCAAATATTTAAAAGAGGAATTTTGTTTAAAATTAGTGAAAGTGATTTGAATATGTTAGAAAAATCTGTAGATCCTAGAGACTGGGATGAGATTGTAACAAAAGTTTTTCAAAATATAGAATCAACTGATTTTGAAGATTTTAAGTCAGTGCAACATAATAGTGTATTGGATAACTTAAATTTTTATATGAATAGTTCTTGGTCTTCATATTTTAAGGTTCTATATCAATTATCAAACAAAAAATTTCAATTAAATATTTTCTTTTTATTTTTAGTTGAATTTTCTTACATTATTAATATTTGTAATTGTTCCTGTTCTCTTTTTACATACAAAATATAACTATAACTTAATTGCTATAGGTTTGCTTGCGATATTTTTAGTAGGATACGTAAACGAATACAAAATTTGTAATAGTGTAAATAATTTTATATTCACGCTATCATTTTGAAATTGATCAAGGAAAATATATTTTCTATTTGTAGGAACTTGGTATTGAAAAAGTTGTTAGTTTGTTGGATGATAATTTTTATAATCCTTGTGAAGGTTTTGATATACAAGGTTCTGATATAAAAATTTCGAAAAGACCTTGGTATGATTTTTGGTCTAAACCATCAAAAAAAGAAGAATGTGTTGAATATTTAAGGTAAATATATTTAAAAAGATTATTCTGTTTTGTTCATTTATGCATTGTTATATGATTATTTTGTTCATAATAGAAAACAAAGTAAAAAACGGGATGACTCAGATTGGTGTTCCCCTGATGATGTTTTGTTAAGATATATTTATAATGTTTATATGAAGCAATTTGATATGGTTATACGTAAATCTACTGATGGCCTTCAAAAAATAATGGGTATTTCATTTTTAATTTTTTTTTTCCATTTAATAATTTTATTTTGATTTTGTAGGAGAAATGCCTTTTCCTTGGAATTATTTTGGAGGTGGACTTTTTGTATTTTTATTAACCACATTTTTAGGATTATTTTTTAAATATGTAATAGCAACTTTTATTACACGAATTCCAAGTTTAAAAGAAGATCCACAGCCAAATAATTATCAATCAGATACACAAACTGCAAATAACCATGAACGATATCATGAAATGCTTCTTTTACAAAATGATAGTATTAATAAATTGGCAAATGCTTTAAATAATCAGCCAGTAATAAACATTGGTTCTAGAGTTCAAATACTCGAAAATTCGGAACCTATTGAAGCTTTATCAGAACCAATTAATGACCTAAATGAAACTGTTGATCAAAATCTTGATCAAAATAAAATTGATATTGATGAAAACGAAAATACACAAACCGCAATAAAAACTCCAACTGCCGATATTTCACAAAAAAGTTAGTTAAATATTTAATCTGTGTTCTATTTTTTTAATTACAGTTTTATGTGATAAAATAAATGTATTTAAATTATTTTTATATTTTGTTACTAAAACACTCGAAAATTTTATTTTACACCTAACTTATTAAATCAATAATATTTAAGTCTTAAAATATTTGTAATATATTTTGTTAAAATGAAGAAAACGCACATTTTTAATATAATTTATAAAAGAAAATTAATTTGTTGGTTTTTATTATTTATAATTGATTTTTGAGGTGAATTCTTTTTTATTAGCTATTTTTAATTCTAACGCAATATCACTTTTGATAATCTTTTTTGAAAGTTATTTGCAACACAATTTTGCAAATATTATTAAATTAATTTAAAAAAAATGATTGTTAATGAAGTTAAAATACATGCATATAGCTAGGACTCCTCAGAACACTGATGTAATTTTTGTATAAATATATAAAACGGATAAGCTCAAGAAAAAAAATATCAATGATTAGCTTTATTGCACTTAAATTTTTGCTATTTTAGGAATTCTTTTTCTCCGTTTTGGTTGGTTGAACAACCATCAATTTAACTAAATTTTTTCAGAACTCTTCTAAATTTTTAAACAATGCTTTCTTAATTCTAAATCTATCTTTTCTTCTTTCTATTTTATCCTGTAGAATTACATATAAACTTTTATATTTATCGTTACGTAAAATAAGCGCAAAATAATATAGTTTTTTTTTTCACTTAATAGTGTTTAAAAGGTACTTATTAGAGCTAATTAAAATTTCTTAGAACTTTTAGATCAGTACATAATTTTATTTGGTAATTTGTAGAAGTAAAAAAACATTTTAATTTCATTTTTGTATATGTTATTTTTTATTTTTTTTTTATTATAATAGTTTTGATATTAATATATTATGTTTAAATTGTTTTTATTTTTGTTAATAGTTTTATAATTATTCAATTTGCTACACAATACATTTGGTTTTGATTCATATTTAAATTAAAGATAAAATTTGTAACAATAAATTTTTTTTTTTTTAGTTTTAATTTTGATGGGATTTTTGTTTTTGTTTTTTTTTCTATTAATGTAACTAAACAAAATTCAACTATTTTTTTTTTTTTTTTTTTGTTTATTATTCAAAATTTAAAAAGAAATATTTTTTATATTTAAAGAAGTACATTAAATTATTGTACATGTTGTATGAATATAATTATATTTTAAATCTTTCTACTGTAAGATCATTTTTTAGTTACACAAAGCGTATAACTGGATTTCTAATACCCATAAATGAAAAAAAGTTCTCTAGACTACATTCTTTCAAAAAGTTAAATTTTTAAATTTATTTTAATAATTTCTTGTGGTTCAAACTTCGGTCAGGTCAAAAAAAAAAAAAAATAATATATAAAATATAATAAAATAATGTAAACAAAATATTAAATATAATTATAATTGAATACTTGTACCGAATTGGCCCACGTGCTAAAGGCAAAAGGGTCCTGAACATATCGGCAGATATTTTATATCTGGACGATATAATATAAAAAAAAAATTTTGTCGTTTTGATTGAAAATATGTATTTAAAAACTATTTAAGTACATAGGAAAGAAAAAAATTTTGTGGCATATACATACATAGATATGTACATAATATGTACATGGTAACAAAATGAAAGTTCCAATAATTTGTTTAGTTGAGAGCAGTTTGAGAGCAGCAGCCCCAACTATTTTAAATGTCTTGTTGTATGTAAAAAAAAAAAAAAAATTAAAAGAATATTTCATAGTTGGTTTCAAAATCAGTCCCCTTTTCCAGTATTTGTACATAATATATGTATATACTTAAAACTAGAAATTTTTCTAAAACAAATTTAGTTTTCACAAAATTTCTAAAAAAAAGACTTTTCAATTATTTGCTACTTTTTTACTTTTACTTACTATTCCGGGATTTCGTGATCTGAGATTTCAAGATCCAGCATTTCCACCCCAATCCTTTAACACAATAACTGTTGTTAAAACAACGAAATTAGTAAATAAAAGTAGGTACAAGTATATAAATTTAACCAAAAAAAAAAAAAAATTTAAATGTACTCTTTATAATTTTTTAATTTAATATAATATAATATAATTTTTTTTTAAATTTGTCTATTTTTAATAAAATGTCGTTAACCATTTTATTTTTTTTTTTCTTGTTTTTGTTTGTTCTAATAAAGTTTTACTGGTTTTTTATTAAAATTAATAATTAAAGTTTTTGTTTTTGAATTATTAATTTTGTTTATTGTACATAGAATGAAGATTTTTTTTTCTTTATTAATAAACATTTGTTTAAAAAAAATTTTTATTTTACTATTTTTTTTTTTATTTATTAAGAAAATTATTATTAAACTATCTTAAAATTTTTACATAAACATATATTTTAAAAGTTTTTTTTTTTTTTTTGGTTTTTTTTTTTGTCTCAACATTGAAATTCAAAATTATTTTATGTTACTTTTTGTTTTCATTATTTAAACCTTAATTTAACTTATAGTTCGTTGTTTATTTTATTTATTTTTTTTTTAACTTTTTTTTTTTTTTTTACTTTAATATAAATTTGCAATTAATATAAATACATATAATATATTTAATTAATTTAAATGTATATAATAATAATAATTAATAATAATAATAATAATTATAATCAATATTTCGTACATATGGATAATTATTTCCTATTAATTTTTTTTTTTTAATTTTCTTCGTATAAAGCTTAAAAGTTTTTTTCATTTTTTTTAAATAATTTTTTATATATAACACAAATGAAATAAATATTGGCATATTTTTATTTACAAAAATTTAGATATTTTTTTTTTTTAGATGGAATGTTAAAGAAGTGCTCAAAAGTCATATTCTTAATAATAGTATTATTTTAAATTATAAATTGTAAAAATGGTTTTAACCTGATTTAACCTGATTACATCCATAACAGTTTTTTTTTTTGCATGTTTTTTATTTACATTTTTCCAGCCGCTTTTGCTTCAATGTAAAATATTGAAAGATCGCTTAAACAGTCTTTATCAATGGTATTACCAGGTATTACGCAATCATTTTTTATTATTTTCAGCTTTGAAAAAAAAAAACGTTCAGCTGATGCGACCGTAACAGGTAGCGTGAGAAACAATAACAATGCTGTTATCACTTGTGGAACACTTGCAGCTACAGTTGACAATTTTACTATTAAAAGTTCAGCGAATTCGCGTATAGATGATATTTTTGATATTTCATCGTGCAGCATTGCTTTTACCATAACCATTTGCAGTGGAAATTCTTTTGATATATCTTCACCATACTTTCTCCGTAGTGCTTCTTTATATAATTACTATATCACGTAATATTACGTATAATTTACTATATCACGTTCTGTCATTAGCATTAATTTATTTGGATGGATGCAGGAAAATAATTCAAGAACAGAATTAATGTAATAGAAAAATCACAAAAACTATGGCTTAAACTAGAAATTACACATCAATATTCAAGATTAGCTGAATTAGAAACATATTCACATCACCTACAAATCACTAAAACTCATAGCAGTGCTATTCAATGTTAGTTTTATTTATTATATATTTGTGGGCAACTATAACTGCGGGAAAAAAGTTCCAGTGTATGTATATAAAAAATGATTGTAAATTTTTTTAATAATAATTTTGCCCCCCGCAACGCAGAGTCCTGCGTCCACTAGCTCCGCCTCTGTATGTACTGTAAACCATCCTATACGCAGCACTCCACCAATTTCTTCAGAATTTCTTGAATTTAATGGCAAAAAATAAGAAAAAGCCAATTATATTTATTAATAAAATAATTACAAAATAAAAATAATTCTGTTCTCTTTCTTTTGTAGTCACATATATTTTTTTAAAATTCTAATTTCGCGCCAAATTTATAATAAAAACTTGAAGTGTCAAGTTAAGATTAGTTTTTTAGTGATTTTTTAAGAGAACTTCTATATTTAAAATGAGCTTGTTTTGTATTTAGAATTGTTGAAATTTGCAAAGTTAATTGATTTTAAAAGATAAATATCATAAATTTATAAATTTTAATATTAATTTATAGAAAATATTATAGTTTAATTAAATTTATTAGAGTGTTGTGTTTTGGCGGGTATATATGTATGTACATACATATGTATGCATTTTTTCCAAAACGCAGCATGGGTACTGCTTACTGGAAAAATTAATGTTTTGAAGTAAGCTGGTACTATAGAGTGCTGCCTATAGAAAAATAAAAAATAATTCTGCTTTGTTCAAGCAAAGGTTCAAGTCATTGAGAAAAATAATATTATTATTGAACGTATTTCAACATCAGAAACTTCGGCATCCGCAAGGGTTTCAGAAAACAACATAAGTAATTTGTTTACCAAAATTAAAAAATATTTAGAAGAAACAAATAATTACAATCTTTTGAGTAATCCGGGGCAATTGTTCAACGCCGACGAAACAAACTTTAAGTTTCGCCCTGTAAAAAAGCTAAAGATGTTTTTGAAATAGAAAAAGAGGCAGCAAAAGAAAACATTACCGGAAATGTTTAGAGAAACACTAATTAGAAATAGTGATCTTACAAAGATATCTAATATTTTAGTCAAGGTTGCTAAAAATACTACTGAAGTTCAAGATTCTGGCATTTCACAATTTTTAAAGGATTTCAATACTCCCGAAAAAAAACGTACAAAGAAGGCATAGTCTAGTTCTTTGGTTATAACATTTGATGAATGGAAACAAAAAGAAATGCAAAAAGACAAAAAGAAATTGAAGAAAAAACCTAAAATTTTAGAATCTAAAATAGAAAAAACAGTTGCTTAAAAAAAAATTAGAAAAAGAAAATTTAAAAAAAGAAAAAGCAGAAGCCAAAAAACTTAAAGTACAAAATACAAGTAAACAAAAACAAAGGCATAGAATTTTGAAAAAAAAAATTTTGTCAAAAAAGTCTTCTGACGTAACATATATCTTAAATCTATTGCTAAGGAAAGTACATTTTTGACTAACGACCTTTGCTTTAATGGTATCGGCTTTGCTTGTGCTAGCTGTATAAAATCAAATGGAATTAAATGTGGAACTTACTCCAGAAATTTTCACATATTGTGCACCGAAAAAAAAATTGAAGTTGGAATAAATATTTTTATTTGCAAAGCTTGCAAAAAATAATCAATTGAATTGTGAAATTTATTTAAGTAAAATTTGTTTTTGTGTTCGTTATGTTCTATATATTTTATTTATGTTGATTTATTTTTTATTATTTTGAGTTTTATTAATAAACATTTTACTTTATTTAACTATTTATTAAGTTATGAATTTTAATTTTTATTTTCTTTACTTCGGAGTTTATCACTGTGAATTAGATTATTCTTATAATCAATTTTTCAAAATGAATTTATCCAAAACTAATAAATATGGAAAAATTCTGCAAAAAAAATGCTGGAAATAGGCTTAGATGTGCTGCGTACTGGATAATGGTACCTTCTTTATAATTTTAATCAAAATTTATTATTTTTCATAAGAAAATAAAAACAAGTATGTTTTGTTTTTAAAAAGTAGGCATTTCAATATTTCTAAAAATATATAAACAATATCTGTGGAGTTAAAATTAAAGGAGATATTAACATTTTAATATCAACATATTGCTTAAGGGTGCCTAGTACTGGGTAGTTTACAGTACTTTCCTTTTCCCTAAGGAAAAATACATAATAAAAGTGATACATAAAAATCTAAATTTTATGTACCATAGGATAGATTAGTATAATACAAAATTAAGTTAAGTAGGTTTAACTGTTTTTGTGCTGTTTTTTCGGCTTTTAACTGAATCACATAGGATAAGTTCTATTCTAAAACACGTCATCGATTATCCGATCATGTGTTAATGAAATTTTTGTTTGTTTTATAGATTTGTTGATTTTAACAATTATTTGTAATTTTCATAAATTTTTTTGTTTCATTTCCACTTGCCTATAAATTTATTTTTCGTATTCATTTTTGAAATACAACTAAAAAAACTAATACAAAAAAAAAAAAAACAAAACAAAAGGAAATAAAAATGTAGATGTAGGATTAGAAAAATGTTGTCCGTATTGACGTTTTATTATTTCGAAATTTAAATAGTAAAGTTTTTATCGAAAATTAAAATTGTAAAGTAAAGTTTTGTTGTCTGGGATTAACCAAACAGTAAAAAGATAAAAAAAAATTCTAAAACTTTAATAGAATGGATATGAGACTTTTTATGTGAATCAGCACAGGCCATCTAATGGTAAGTAGCTTAAACCGAAAAGATAGATAGAAATAAATATATGTAGGGGATAGAAACAGAAACAGTCCTTCACGTTCTGTGTCAATGCCCGAACTTGAGATCCCAAAGGTGAAGAACTTTCGAGAAGGAGCATTAGAAAAGCTTCTCTGAAGTGAGAATACTCAATCAGGGAGACATAATATGTATCATGAAGGGTAAGGTGTAGATTAGCTCGATGAGACGCTAATCTATTTTTTTTTTTTAATTGAAAATTTAAGTAAAAGCGCACATTTCCAAACTCAATACAAACTGTTTAGAATTTTGACTTGCACAAAAATTTCAAAATTTCATGTAATAAGAAAAAACGTGAAAATAGGACATTTTTGAAATTTTGAGGGGCCGTAAGTCCGGAATCCTATATAACTAAGAAAAGCCGTTAACACGCGTACAAATATATTATTGAACCTTTAATTTTCATGCCTCGCCGAAGAAAAATGTTTACAGGTGCCTAAGTTACAGGTGTCTAAAAATAGCAAATTTTCAATTTTTGAGGCGTAATAACTCTTAAAGAGGGGTGTTACCAAAAAATTTTCTGAGGAAACTTATACTAATTCTAAAAATTCTTTCTTGTCTCAAAATGTCAGGTTTCTATCTAAAGGCGTGCCGGAGTTATGAAAAAAGAAATTTCATGCAAAATATTGTTTTCACATAACGGTACATTTAAAAAGTAAATTACAAAATATTGCATAATTGTTTTATATAAATAATAAAATTTTCAATCTTCTGGCGGTTTTAGATTGCAAAACTATTACGCAGGGCCTGAGATATATACATCTGAAAATGGGACTTTTTCGCAATTTTGAAGAGCTGCAACTTTGGAACCCTTTACAACTAAAACAAACCTTTAACACACATTATAATATATTACTCTAGCTTTAAATTTTATATCTTGCAGAAGTAAAATGTGTACAGGTTCCTAAGTTACAGGTGTTTAAAAATAGCAAATTTTCAATTTTTAAGCCCTCATATCTCATAAACAGAGGGTGGTCCAAAAAAAATTTCTGAGCAAACTTATACTAATTCTAAAAGTTCTTTCTTGCTTCAAAATTTCAAGTCTCTATCTAAAAGCGTGCCGGAGTTATGAAAGTAGAAATATCATGCAAAATTTGGTTTTCACATAACAGTAAATTTAAATAATAAATTTAAAAAAAATGTATAATTTTGATATTAATTTACAAAGATAAAAGAAATACCTGTCGAATGACGTTTTCAGATTGAAAAAATCTTAAGCAGAACATAAGATATATGCATTTAAAAATAGGGCTTTTTCAAAGTTTGAGGGGGTGTAGCTTCGTAATGGGAGGGGCTACATGAAAAAGTTGTTCCACAAAATTATTTTTTTTATGAGACCTACCCATAGTTAAAATTGTTTTTCTCTATCTTTAACGGTGTAGAAGTTTTGTAAACAGACGGACGGACGGACAGAGTGAAACTAATAAGCACTTTTTTTCAAAATTTTTTTGGAAATGTGTTAAAAAGTAAATTTTAGTCTAATAATAATAATTTTTGCGTATTGTTTTTTTTATATACCTCTTTACTTGAAATTTTATTTTTAAATAAAATATTTACTCACACATTTATAAGTAGTAATAGTTTAGGGCAAGAACTTTATGTAGTATATAAAATGATTTTCCAAAAACAAACAAAAAGCGAAACAAAATAAAACAAACAACGAAAGCAGAATACAATCGACAATCATAATAAGAATAATATAATTGATCAAAAATGGAAATAAGAAATTATAATAATTTCGAAATGGATCGAGTCATTTTGAAGAGTAAATTATTTATATTTTTGCAATTTTATGTATTAAAAAATTAAAAATAATTATTATTAATTTAAATTATTGTATATTTTTATAAAATTAATTAAATTATTATTATTATATTTTCTTTATTTAAATAATAAATGTTATAAGTAATTTTTCATTTCAAATGTATATAAAATATTAATTAGTGTTATAAATTTTTGTTAATAATATTGTTAATAAACAATTATTTATTTTCGAAAAATGAAATTTAAAAACTTCTTTTTTTTCTTAAGACCTTCCATTAAAAATAAAGAAAATAAAATAAAATAAAATTAAATAATCATCAAATATTTGTAATTTATGTTTAAAGGAAATGACTTTTAAGCGTTTATTATTTAAATTTTATGAAATATAATATAATATATGAAAAAGATTTGTGTTCAAGTTTAAAACAATAAAACTGTCGTGATTAACAAAAAAACTATGAACTTTTATAAAATACAAAAAAAAATATATTTTTAATATTTTAACTAAAATTAATTAATTATTTATATTATCTATATAAATTAAATAAATATTACAAAATAAAATTAATTATTTAAATTAAATATAGATAATTTTAAAGAACATATTATTATATTTTTATTTGGAATGATTTTAATGAATGAATTATAGATTTAAAAATTTTTGATATTTTTTTATTTTTGAGACTTGTATCATCTCTCAAGGATTAAATTGAAAAATTATAATAATTTTTTATAATTTACAAAAAAAAATCATTTTTTTTTTTTCTTTCATATTATTAAATCGCTAATATATACATAAATTGTATTGTATTAAATAAATTATATTATATAAATTATATAAATTTATTTAATAATTAAAGACATACTACCATATACTGAAAATCCAGATTATCGTATTTTATTTAAATTTTGTAAGACAATTATTATATAAGTTTTTAAGTTTTAAAGAACAGATTAAAAAATGTTATTTGAAAATCGATTTTTTTTTTTTGTTTTCTTTTGTTTTTTGCAGATTTACTACATTATTTGTATATTTTTATATCATATAATGATATTTTTTTTTGATTCCAAATTATTTTTAATTTAATTTATTAATTAATTTTTTATTTGTCAAAGAAAAAAAAAAAAATTTTTTTAACTAAATATTTTATGTTTTTTATTGCATTTTTTATGGCAATATTCACAGTGTTTTTTTTTTTAATTTTGTTTATAAATTTTATATATTTTAAACTAACTTATTTTTTAGTAATTACTTAATATTGAATTTTTTTTTTTTTTTTTTTATTAATACAATAAGGCAATATACTGGAATATCGCTGTATTTATTTTCTATATATATTTTGTGTTAAATATTGTTTTTTTTTTTTTATAAAGTTTTATACATATTAATGTTTTTAATATATAAATGATATATTTTTGTGTTTATTTTATAGTTTGTAATTTGTTGTTTATAAATGTTTTTTTTTAAATAAATTATAAAAAAATTTAATTGAAATAATTTAATATTCAAAAATTTAATTTGTTATAGAATTTATAAAAAAATGAAAAATTTTTGAAATTTTGGAAATCGTATAACCATTTTTTCTCTTTCGAGTTTTTTTTTTTTTTTATAACATAAATAGGTACATCATGAAATAGTACAGAAATAGTTATTAGAAGGTATAGAATTTTGGTAATTATAATTAATCAATAAACACAACTTTTTTATTTTTTCAAAAATTGTTTAGCTAAAAATGTTATAAAATAAATGCCTTTAAAAATGTTGACAAAATACAAAAAAACCTTTAATTTTGAATCAAATTGAAAGTTTTTGATTTTTATTCAGCAAATTTTAAAATATTTTTTTTTTTCTTTTAATTACCGAAAACAAAATTTGTTTACTTGTAAGTATTATTCGGAATTAATTGAAATTGGAAACATCATTTGAACGTCAGATACAAAAGCAACCATGCATATATGTGTAGAAATAAGTCATTACTTTATTATAAGTTGTTTGCGTTTTTTAATTAATTTTAATCTAAATTTTAATTTTGATTTTAATTTAAATTTGGATATGATATTTAACAGAAAACTTAATTTAAACATGTAATTATATTAGACTAGACGTTTACGGTCTCTTAAAAATAACAAAAAAAAAAAAAAAAAATAGTCTAAACTTACGATTATTTGTAAAATTATAATTGAATCAATAAAGAAAAAAAACAAATAAGAAAAATTAAAATTATACTGCAAGAGCAACTGATTCGCAAATGACGTTTCCGATTTCTCAGCTATATAGTTATGATATCTGAAATAAATTAAAAAAATATTAATAAACAATAGATAACTTTAAACACTATATATAAATTATGTTCGTTTACTTTTTTTTTTCTTTTAATAAGTAGGAGATTATATTAATTTCATAAATTAATTAATTAAATGCTATAAAAACAAAATAAAAGTATATATAATGTATTAATAGAAAAAAAATTAACATCTTCATATACAAATCACATATATAATAACTAAAATTGAGAAATAATATCTTCTTCATATATATATATATATATATTTTTTTTTGATTTTTAAATTATATCGACATTTTATTGGTTTAATTTCTGTCGAAGAGAATTTTTATTAATTATAAATCCTAAAAATTATATTGATTAGAATTTTGGTCCATAATTATGCTTAAAAATTATTTATTTATTTATTTTTATTTTTTTTTTATATTTAATGTCTTCTTTATAAGTAGTTAACAAAATAATATAATTCATTTTTTTTTTTTAATATATTTCTAATATTAATAAAAGATAACGTTTTTAATTACCATATAATATTTAAAAAAACATATATAAATGTTTTAATAGAGAGAAATAAAAAATAATAAATTAAAAACGAGAATTACGAAAAAAATCAGACAATTTTTAGTAATTTTTTAATAAAGAAAAAAAAAAAATACTATTATACAACACATCTACTTTTAAATATATAATTTATATAAAAAAATTTTTTTTCTTAGTTTTTAGTTGAATAAATTTTTGAATAAGATGATTTAAAGTTTCCTTTTAATTTAATAAAAAAAAAAAAAAAAAAAAAATCGATATAAATGATTGAAAAAAAGAAAAAATTACATTTTTTCATAAAATTTATTTTTTTTAATAGTTAATTAACTTTTATACAGAGCTGAAAATTTTCAAGTACCAGTACTACTGAATTAGGAGTATTTTTTACTGATACTTATACTGCAAGTATTAGCTATACTGCTACTTAAAAATACTTAAGTACTAATAATTTTACAAGTATTTAGTTTAAATAGCCAGTATAGTAGTGCAGTAGCGTTTTAAAAGTATTTTCAAGTATTTTTTCAAGTATTTTCATATATATGTATATATTTTTTTGAAATATTTTAAAAATATTTTCACTTGTATTTTTGTAGATTTAATATTTTCATTAAAGCAAATACATTGTATCAAAGCACAATAATGTATAATATTATATTATGTATAAAATTAATTATGAATTATTTATTTATATATAAATTAATAAATTATGAACTATTATTAATTTTTATTAATGCCAGAAAAAAAAATTTATTTGTACAATTTATGAATAAGAAAAAAATATATATATTTTTTATACATTATAACAAATAATCTAAAATAAATAAATTTATATGCATAAAACAAAATCTATTTATTTAATTTTTTCAAATAATTATTTACATTTTTCCAATATTTCCACAATATTTATGTATTAAAAATTTTAAAAATATTTCAATATATATGAAAATACTTGAAAAAATACTTCAAAATACTTTAAATATATGCTAGTGCAGTACAATTAATACTGGCTATTTAAACTAAATACTTGTAAAATTATTAGTATTTAAGTATATTTTTAAGTATTGCAGATAGTTAATACTACAGTATAAGTATAAGTATCAGTAAAAAAATACTATTATTGTAAGATACTGCAATAGCAATGTACTTAAGTACTTTACAGCTCTACTTTTATATTATAATATATATATTTTATTATATAATAAAATTGAAATACATACGTATAAATTAATAAATTCTTCAATATTTTGTTTATTAAATTTCTACTTTTTTTTTTTGTTTTTTATTTTAATAAATATAAATATCCTAATATTTACATTAAATTATAATTTATAAATAATTAATTTAATATTTTTTTTTTTTATATATGTATATATATACAATAATTAAAAGCTTTTGTATATAATATGGTATATTAATTATTTTTTTTTTATGACTTTTTCTAATTTAATGTTTGAATTATATTATTTTTTGTTTTTTCCATTGATTCATAATATATTATAAGATTTTATAAGATTGGATTTTTATATAAATTTGTAAATATGTTTTTTTTTTATTTTATTTTTTTTTTTTTGTTATAATATTTTCTTTGTTATTTCATAATTTGAGTTCTATATGATCTATGATCTATTTTTTTTTTTGTTAATAAGTAATAGAATATACATATATATAGTATGTAAGTTGTTTTTTTTTAAATTATATATGTATGTAAGTTCATTATAAGTTTTTCCATTAATTTTAATATTATTATAATTAATATTATTTTTCGTTAATTTTTTTAGTTTTTGGTATATATATATATAATTAATACATATATTTTTTATACCGTATATTAGTAATTTTGAACATAAAAAAAATTCCTAGAATTTCTATTAAAATTCTTTTGAAATATTTAATAAAAATATATTTTTAAAGAAAAGAAAAGAAACAAACCAAAAAAATGTCCACTACTTTTCTATACTGTTTTTTTTTTTTTTTTGTATTTTTTTAATTCCATGTATTATATTAATTTTTTTTTTGTTCTTAAATGTTGTTTGCATATAGTAATTGATATTATTGGTTTTTGTTTTTTTTTTTTGTTTTTGTTATATATTTATTTTATTTAATTTACATTTTTCGTATCCATTATTATTCATATGTGTTTATTATAATATTTTGTGACAATAATAATTTTTTAAGATTAAGATTAATTGTAATAGTTTTAATAGTATAAATATGTATGATTTTTATTTTGTTTTGTTTTATTCCACGATTTTTTAATTAAAAATTATTTATAAATTTTCAAATTTGGAAATTTCTAAATTTGGGATTTTAGAAATTCCTAAACTTGAAGATATAATTTTGATTTCACAATTCTTTTTTTTTTTTTCAAAATATTTTTTATACTGTTTAAAATTAAAAAAGTAATAGTTGAAAAACAAAAAAAAAAAAATTAAATGAAAACTATATAGAGAGTAACTAAGAACTATACTAAATTTTTAATAGCGAACATCAACAAATTTTAGTAAAAAAAAAAAAAAATATATACTTACATATTTTTTTTTGCAATTTTATTAATGGTTTTTTTGTTTTTTTTTTTTTCTTTACTCATCATAACTCATAATTAACATTAATTGACCGTAATTTTATAATTGATTCAATATATATACCATATATTGTTGGTCCAATTTAAATTTATTATTTTTTTTTTTTTTTAATTTTATTAAATTTTTTTTTAATTTTTTTTTTAAATTTATATAATAAAAATAAATTTTTCAAAAATAAAAAGTGAATTTTTAATTTTTCATTTTTATATGGACATAATTTATAAAATCTTTTTCTTAATAACATTAATTTCGATGTTTTTAAATAAGCTATAGAATAAATATTATAATTTATAGTTATTATTTTTAATAGTATAGTATATATAGTTAAATATAGTTTAACTTTAGTCTGATATCAGAAACATATTTACAAAATAAGCAAAAAAAAAAAAACAAAAAAAAATCAAAAAGATTAGAAGAAACGGATAGCGATGAAAAATTTTTTTGCATTAAATATAAATAAATTATATCTTTTCCTTTATTATAAATTTATTTATATTTATATATTTTATATTTGGTCTTCTATTTTAATAGCAAACATTATATTATAACATTATTATTAATATGTATATATGAATTTGTTTCAAGAAACAATTTCTGAATATTGTTTTTTTGATTTTTTTTTTTTTGTAACGTTTCATTATTCTTTTTTTTTTTTAATGTGCTATTAATATTTTTTTTTTTTATGTATTTAGTATAAGTTTTTATTATTAATTTTATTTTAGGTTACATATTTTACATATACATGTATATATATGTATATATATGTTATAATACATGTATATATATATATATGTTAATAATATTTATATGTATTATTATAATTATTTATAAAATTATTACGTTTTTATGTATTGTATTATTAATATTTTATAATTATTTTTTTTTTTGGTTTTATATTTCAATTTTAATTAATTATTATCACTTTTAAAATATATAAGTTATTATTTGCTATATGTTATTTTTCATATTAATATTTTTTTTTTTAAATATATACGCATTTTTAGGAAAATTGAACACGACTTTAAAATGTTAAAAATAAAATTATTATTTTATTAATATAATTTTTATTAAATATTTTTTTTTTTTTATAATAAAGCTTGTTTACTCGACTATCACTTTAAAAATTGTACGAAAAATATGTACCTACATTGTTTTTTTTTTTTTATATTTTATTTTTTGTTGTTTTTTTTTTTTTTATTAAAAAAATAAATTAAAATTACCGAATTATAAAGTTAAATATATATTATAATAATTTTACAAACTTTTTGTTTTCAAATGTTATTTTTATTTATTAAATTTAAATGTTTTTTTTTTTTATTTCATTAAATATAATATGCTAAAAATGCAACTATTATATAATAATTAATAATAATAATTTAGATTTATAATTAATTATTAAACGTAAATTATATTGAAAAATACATTTTATTTTTTTTTTTTTATTTTTTAAATTAATATACTATTTATAATATTTTCTTTTTGTATTTTTGTTTTTTACTTGTCTTTTAGAAAATTTTTAAGCTAATTTATAATTATAGTTGTTATTTATTTAATTAATAAATATGTTTATACTTATATGTATATATGTAATATATATGTATGTGTATTAATTTATAAAGATATTGAATGATTTAATTAACTTTTAAAAGTTAATATATTATTTTAATTTTAATTTTTTTTTGTGTAATTTTTAATATTAAAGATATAGTTTTATTTTACATAATATGACACTTTTCTTTTGTATTACTACTACTGCCTTCTCCGCCATCACTTAAAACTGCTGCTCCATTTGTTGCATCTTTATTTTTCTTTGATTTTTGTTTTTTATTTTTTTTACCATCTAATTGCAATGATACATTTCGATTTTTTTCAAGATTTAATAATTCCTAAAATTAAAAAAAGAAAAAAATAATAAATATAAAAATATGTTTTTTTTTTTTGTTTTTAATAATTTAAGAAATGAGATTTTATTTTTTCAAACCTGAAAAAGTTCCGTAACATTATGATTTGTTTTAGCTGATGTTTCCATAAAATTGACTCCCCAACTAGCTGCTTCAGCTTGTCCTTCCTATAAATTTTATATAAATAATAAATATATTAAAGTAAATAATATTTTATTTTTACATAAGATTATATATACGTTTACATATATGTATATACATAAAAAAAAAAAAACATATATATATATATATATATATATTACCGTTTGTGTAACTTCTCGTAATTCCGCACTTTCATCGCATTTATTTCCAACAAGCATTACAGGAATTTGTGTTATATCTTGACCTTTTAATTCTTTTATTAAATCCCAAATGGGTCGCAATTCCTCTAAACTTTGTTTAGAACATACAGAATATACTAAAATAAAAGCATGTCCTTTTGATATTGAAAGTCTTTGCATTGCAGGGAATTGATGTGAACCCGTTGTGTCTATTAAATTTTAAAAATATATAAAATAATAAACAAAAAATAATCAAATATAGCTAATTGTATAATATATGTATAATAATATTTACCCGTTATTTGTAGTGTGCAAATATTCTTATTACAGCTTATAACCTTAAAAGTAAATTTTATATTTTAAATAATAATAATTATTTGAACTAAAATAAAAAAAAAACGATTTCTTTTTTAGTTTTTTATATGAATACCTTAAATTTTTGTTTTGCCTAGGCTAATAATTTTATAAAAATTTAAGGATAGGGTTTCAATTAATTGATTAGCATGTATATGCTTTTTTTAATTACATAAATGTGAAGTTATATACAAATATATGTATATGGGGCCTCGGTGGCCTAGTGGATAAGAGCGTAAAAAATACGCTGTAAATACCGAGGGAGTGTAGGTTCGAATCACACACACGTCGTCGTAACAGTTATTCCCCCTTACGACATTTACAGCCCCGCCTGAACAGGAAAGGCTGTGTAATTTCCTATCCACATTTATCTGGCAGAGAAATGCATTAAAATATATATGTATGTATGAATACATTTGTATTTACTTTGTTTGTGGTTAAATGTAACAAACAATGATCGGCTAATAATGCAATAATAATTATAAAACATAAATTTCCCAACAAAATATATAAGTTACACAGTTAATTTGTGGTTATACCTATATGTACATTTAAAAAATGATGATAAAAATAATTAAAAATTTCTCTAAACTATTTTATTCTCTTTCATCATATACTAACTAATGAATGAAATAAGGTATTTAATTATTTTAAACCAATTCAAGTATACTTCCTTTAATACAAATCAAATGTGCAACGGAAGAAGTATGTATTGTACAACGGGAGAGGTAGTGATTATTTCTATCTACACAGTTAAAATTCCTAGCCTTCTCAAAATATTTTTATGGAAATTTATTCGTTGTAAGAACAGTTAGGATGTAAAATATGCTTCCATTAAATGTGCTCCTTCTCTCCTCACCTGTCTGTATAATGGTACCATTTCACAATTTGAAAGAATTCAAAAAGAACCTTTTTAGGTTCCTTTTAATTTATCCTTCAATTCTATATTTCTATTTACCTTCCGTTTTCCGATATAAAGGAAGAAATCTTTTCATATTGAATTCAATTTACAAACACTGTTTTTTTTTTTTATTTATGAATGAAAAATTTTTGTTGGATATAATTCATACGAACTGACTGACTATAGTTAAAGTTAATTTTATTAGTGAAGTTTAATTAAGTAATTTAGTAGAGGTTAAGTAAAAAAAAAAACTCGTTAATAAATTAATACTCAATTAAACATATTAAAAATAATAAAAGAGTCTGCAAAATCATTATCATATAAGAAATCTTATCAAAATTTTTCATTTCAATTTTAAAATTTTTTACTTAAAATATTTTTAAATGTTCCTATAACAACCTTTGAAAAATTATTTTTATAATGTTAAATGTAATTAAAGTAAAAAAAAAAAAAAGATTGTGGAATACATAATATTATATTATATATTTATGATATTATAGTGTAGTGTATAAAATTTCATACATATTATCATTACGGTATTATCAAAATAACAATATACTGTTATACTTGATATCAAATTACATAACAACAAATACAAACAACCAGCATTAACCTACCCCACCGTCAAGTTTAATGTTAGAAATGTGCGTATATACAAATATTGTACAAATAGAAAAAAAGAAAAAAAGCGCTATTTTAATCTTATGGAAATGCTGGTTTTTATTTATTTTTTTTTTTTTATGTTTCAAAAATTGCCTTACTTTATTATAATTTATTTTATTTTTTTTTTTTGTTTTATTTTTAAAACAACTGAATAATTTAAATTTAAAAAAAAAAAATTTTTTTATTACCTGTCGATATGTATCCTCTATTGTTGGGATGTAACTTTCTCTAAATGTTCCTTTAACAAACCTTAGAACCTGCAAAATAAACAGTGAGTTAAAAAGGAGAAGAAAAAAGACAATAAAAAACAAAACAAAAAAAAGAAAAGAAAAACAAGTAAATAAAGTGTGTATTGTATATATACATGCGAAAATTTCACATTTATAATTGAGAAAATTTATTTTTAACTTGCGATATATTTTTGGATTTTTTTCCCTTTTTTTTTTTTTTTTTTTTTTTGCAATAATAATTCATTTAATTTTATAATTAACATAATTATATATTTAAATATTATTAATTAAAAATTGATAAATATTATTTTGTATATTATATGTGATAAGGATTTCTTTTTTTTTTTTTTTCTTTTTTTAATAAGCAACTTATTGATATTTAAATAACAACCGTATATTAAAATTAGTAAATTTTATTGATTGTAATTTTTTATATTTATATTTAGATTTTTTTTTTTGGAATGGAAATAACTGTAATTAAATAAAACTTAAGTATTATTTTAACTTACCAGTGAACTTTTGCCTACACCACCCGCTCCAAAGACCACCACTAAAAGGATATTAGAACAAAACAAAAAAAAAGTATTTAATTTATACAATTTTGATTAAATTTAAATTAAAAAAAAAAAAGCACAATCAGTATATTATATATAATACATATATATTTTCTAAAAAAAAAAAAAAAAAAAAAAGAAAAAAAAATAATAAATATAATAAATGTGTACCGTTTATTTCAACTTTACACATTATTGCTAAACGACGGTTTGCCGTCCTTAATAAGACTAATCCTAAAAATATTCTTGATTTTGTTACTTACCTCGGTAGTCATTACTTTGCTCAGGCATTTCTGTTTTATTTTTTTCTTTTTCTCTCTTGTTATTTTCTTTTTTATTTTTTATTTTTTTTTATTCTATATAAAAAAAAAAACTCACTCTACCGCAAAACACTAAATTCTAAACAAACAAACAAAATATTTCCAACTTGCATATGATATCAAATATTTATTTTGGTTTTACAAAACAATTATTTAGTTTTTTTAAATTCGTTGTGATTACAATTTATTAATTAAAAAAAAAAAAAAAAATTTTAAGAAAATTCTAATAAGAAATTACAAAAAAAAATTTTTTTTTTTGAAGATAAACACGTAGGAGTGCCTAAATATATGCTACTTCGAATTGATATATTTTCGTTGTTGTAAAAATTATCCTTTTTATTTTGAAATTATTAAACATACTTTGAATTTTTTATTATGATATAAATATTTAACAATTTTTTATTAAATTTATCACTTAATTTTATGTACTTATTTAATTAATTTAAATAAAAAAAAAACATAACTTATTTAACAATGATAGGAAAATTTTTTCAGTAGGTTCTGTAGTTTTCATTCTTTTGTATTTTCTTTTTTTTTCTTCTGATTTTTTGACTACTGTCAAAAGTTAAGTGCAATGGCAGTACTGTTTTTTTTTTTTGAAAGATAATGACATAATAATTTTAAGTTTTTTATGTTGTTATCAATGACAAATTATTTTCACCGTAAGATGGTATTATTAGTAAACGGTTAAATTTTTAAAATTTTTGTTTTGAAAAATTTAAAAAAAAAAGATGGAAATAGAGAATTAAAATGACAGTGATTACAGAACTACAAACTGTTTGGATTTTATTATTTAAATAAAACATCTTACCAGAGAAATTGTTCTTTATTTATTTTGGGCTGAATTGAACTCATGAAATAAACATTATATTTTATTTTACAACTGAAAATTATTTGGAATATTTTTGTTCAGCTCCTCATCTTATTATGTCTATCTTCAGAATAGGATCGGTTCGGTAACTGTTTTTATAAATCAAAGTTATTTTTCCATTTTTATAATATCTATACGTTACATATTCCCGTTTTAAATTTTAATTATTAATAATACAGTTCATTTCGAAAAAATCGAGTCCAACGCTAAAAAAAAAGCGAAATTTCATTCAACCTTTTTTTTAAATATACTTATGTGGTTAATAAAAGAAACCAATATATATTATATTGGTTCAATAAGTTAATATCCCTTTAAATAAAAAAAAATAAATAAATACAAAAAAACACACAATTCTTTTTAAAAAGCAATAATTATTAATTTCGATATTATAAACGTAAAAATAAAAGAAATTACATATAATATATATACAATTTTTGTTTTGTTTTAAGATTTAAAAAATTATTTAACTTAATAAAAAAACACAGAAAAATTACAAAAATGTTTTAAATCAGTTTGTTTTGTTTTTATTTTGTTCAGTATATTTATTTGTTTTATTTTACATTGTATGATAAGTAGGTGAGTTACAAACTTTTGGCTTAGATAGCCTAGTAAGAGGATGGGTTCGACCGTGTTGTTGTAATTTACGGCAGCTTAATGTCATGGATATTTGATTATTGGTTGAAGATGTTTTAAATAATGTTGGACCTGGTGGTGGTCTACAGTCGTTATTATTTATAATTTGTTTATTACTAATATTGCTATTATTACTATTACCACTAGTGCTACTAATATTGCCAATATCTGGTGGTTTATTTGCCCTACTTTCATAACATGAATGAGGACGACCACGATATAATGTCGATGTTGATGATAATGAAGATGTTGAAGTAGATGTAGATGATGAAGAAGAATGACGATGGTGATGTTGTTGATTGTTTCGAGATCCGGTATGATGAAATTGATATTTATTAACTAAACATTTTACACTTAAATCATTTTGTTGGCTATCTCTATTTAATTTAAATAATTTCGAATTGTCGGTGGAAATGGTTGTAGTACCAGTTATTGATGAATCAGTTGGGGAAGGTGATGTTGATCCCTTATTTACATTGGGAATACCTCCTCCAACTGATAAAATCGTTTCTTTGCTATTTACTTTAGCTTCAAAATTTTTTTTTAAACTTTGAACATTATTTGGGAATTTTACTTTTTCAGCTACAATAATTGATGTTGAACGATTAAGTTTTCTATCGGTTGCTGATTTTTTTAATAATATTGGATATTCAGGAGCAGACACTGATAATTGTTGTTGAACTGAATTTTTTAAAGAATAATTTGCAATTTCACATTCGCTTAAAAATTTTTCTTTTTTTCCGGCAGATAAAAAATGTGAAACATCTCTAGTAATAAATGAATCAGACTTTAGTTTCGTACGTTTACCCGGAAAAGTTCTGTCTATGCTAAATGTTGCTGCGGGATTTCTATCACTATTATTTCCACGATCGAATACTTGTCCCTCAACTATAGCTGGGTTACTAAATCGAAAATTCTTCCTATTTGTATCATACGAACCCCAAGAACCATTTCTTGAAGGTAAAATTCGAGTAGTAGTTTCAAAAGAACTAGAAGATAAATATCGTGATGGTTTACTCTCAAGTTTATTCCATTGAGAAGTATTTTGTGATGAACCTAATTCACTTGCAGCAGAATCAATACTGCAAGAACTTAATCTATTGTTAGCATTAATAGTTTGTTGATTTTGTTCTAAAAAATTATTATTATTATTATTATTATTATTGGAGCTATTTTCCTTGTGATTGATGAATGGTGGTATTATTGAAGATGATGATGACATATATTGATGAGATAATTCGTTATCAATGCGAGTAATGTTGCTTGTAGTAATGTTATCAGATGAGTGTTTTTGAAAGGTGCTTGAATAAAGTTTTGATGGCTGATGAATGACCTTAGATGATGATGTCCATACCGGCCCTTTAAAAGTTGATGTAGGTGAGGATGTTGTTGATACCGGAATTATTATATCTTCTTGTTGTGTTATTAGATCTAAAATTGGAATTTAATGAAAGACTTAATATCCAAATTTTTTTATATTCATGCAAATAAGGAAAACTAACTAAATAATAACTCAGGTTATTTAATATAATTATTGAAATACAAATTTTGAAAATTTTCAAAATAATTAACGGAGATTGTTAGAAAGGAATGATTTAAAACTAAATGCAACTAAGTAAAATAAAATGTAAAATAAGAAAAATGAGAAATGGATATTCTGAGTTTTATTATAAATATATTTTGTACATTTAAATTATAAAAAAAAAATTGATTAGCTCATTTATGTTTAAATCATTTTGGAATTAGAAATAATTGAACTGTTAAATTAGATGTTTATATAACTTTATGATGACTTTATATAAATTAATGTTTATATAAAATAAAATATTTTAAAAAATGTAAAAGAATTCCAAAAAAATGTTAGTAAAAATAGTATTATTATACAAACCAAAACTTTTAGCAATAAATTAAATATAAAAAAAAAAAAGTAAGAGTTCACACGATTTATTCTCGTGTTAATTATATTTAACTAAAACTCTTACAATTAGTACTTAAAATTACCTGTTTCTTCTTGGTCTTGAAGAGACTGTAAATTAAGTAAGTTTAACGATTTCCTATCTTCTTTTGTTTTTCTTTGACTATCAGAGTTATTACTACTTTCAAGATCACTAACTAAACTTTTTACTGTTGATTTTGTAGTAGTCATTGTAGTTCCCAAAGCTGTTATTGCAGGCGAAGTGAATTGTGTTGTTGTTGATGTTGATGAGAGTGATGTTGTAGAAGATGATAATGTTGAAGTTGATGCTATTTCAGTACCAGAACTAGTTGAAGCTATTGACTTTTGTATGTGTAATATTTGATTTTGTGTTATACTATAATTTTGTCCATTTACATCAGTGTGACGAACATTTTTCTGAAGTTCTTCAATAGTTGCACCTTCAACTGGCTGAGGTGTTAAATTTTCCAAAGATTGACTTTGTTGTTTTAATATAATTATAGGATTTTGAACAATTTTTGGTGATGTACTACTGGACCGTCTTATAGTTTTTCGATGAGATTCTTTACTACTACTTCTACTATTATTATTTCTATTTAAATTTTCAACCGCACATAATGTATTTTTTGATGATCGACTTAAAGCTTGTATTAATGGTGTGGGTTCACTACCTGGCAGTAATCTAGCATCTTTAACAGCAGCTTTTAAATTTGTTTCACTTTTACTACGTTGCAATTTTTCTTTATTTTTCATAGCATCCAACATACCGCGGTACGTTTCTAGCTGCGTTAAAAAGTTTTTGTTGGGTTTAATACAGCTGCGTCGTGTTTTAACGAAATTTAGTGCGTGATTGAAATCCCAATTATATGCTTTCATTGCGTAAGCAACTACAACGGATGCAGACCTGCTAACACCCATTTTGCAATGGACTAAAATTTTTGAATTATTTTTTTTAGCTTCTGATATAAATTTGTAAGTGTTATCCCAGTGTTTCAGTAAATTAGTTTTTTCATCATCGTAAACTCGTATATTTAAGTATTTAAATGTTCCAGGAAAAAAATTATCTATCTCTCTAGTTACATTTAATATATAACAAACACTGCAAAATATTTTAAATAAGTAATTAAGTTACCCAAACAACTAAATTACTTACCCATTTTTTTGTAATTCTTCTAAGTTACTAGCGTTCCATTCTGATCCTAAATATACATGCTCAAATATCTTTGTTGGTGCGTCCATTTGGCCTAATATTAACAACATTTCTTTATCAATAAAAGACTTATATTCATTTAAATCCATATTTAGAAGTTCTTCAAGTCGACCTCTAATATATTTCGACGTTACTTCATCCAAATCAACAGACATCATTATTTCTCTAAGTTTCATTTTAATAATTTTTTCAGCTTCTTCTTTTTGTGTTGGCCTAAACATAAAATATTTTTATTAAGTTTAAAACCGAATATCAAATTTATATTAAATCCTTACTTGTTTCTTATGGCATCTGGCGAAGGGGGTCGTATACTTTCTAAAGAATCCATTGCGTTCCATTCATTTAAACAAGATCGGTCTGAATCAATAATAGACTTATAATACTGTATCCAATGATGTGAAGGTCCGCCTGGATAAAAATTATTTTCCCGAGCTTTTCTGGAAACCTTATGAAGGGATTGTAATGCTGACCTAAAGATTATTAATAATTACAATGTTTTATTATATTTAACATTGTTTTCAATTTATTATATCTACTAATTAAACTTACCACATGGCTTGAACTGAAACCGGCTTGAAAATATGAGTGTTTCCAAAAACACTGATACTAAAACCACTTAAAATAAATTTCATAAATGAAAATATTAGCGAAACATTATTTTTTTTTTTACTATTAATTGACTTACCCGTCACCATCTAAGTGAATTGTAGTATCAGCTAAAATTGGCAAAACTAAGCCTATAGTCGTTTTTTCGTTACAATCTATTCCTAAAAGACATGATTCCTCAATGTCTTTAAAATCACAAGATGACTTCTTTTTATGTAATACAGTTGTGGTTGTCGTTGTAGCTGCACTTCCACATGACGCAATTCCTTCAATTTCTTTTGTTTCTGCATCAGAAACTGATTCTTTCTCTGATAAATTAATACTTTTATTTAGCTTTTCTAATTTTATTTCAGACTCTTTGTTGTTACTTCGTAACTTTTTAAATGACCGATGGTTATTATTTTGAAAATAAGATCGTGATACTATCGCTAAATATCTTGTTCGATTGGGGCGTTGTGATTCTAATTTAACAGCCTGAAAATATTTTAAAAATCAATTAAACACTTTAAATTTATTTCTTGCAGGTTATGTTTTCAAATTTTTTTTTTTTATAATTGACCTTAAAAATTTAAAATAGAAATCATTACATTTTTGATAAACTTGTAATGATTTAATAAGGTTGAAATTTTATTTGGATACATAAAAGTTATATAAATAATAATACAACAATATTCTATATTTACCATTTTTAAAGTTTCATCACGTCTGAGCAAAATAAACATTTGTTGTAAATGCTGCTGAATATCAGAGCTGTTACTTTGAACACTATTTGTTGATTTAATTGAGTCCGTACTAAGACGTCTTTCCATAGTAATTGATGGTAAGTCCTTTATAGGAAGAATTAATGCTGTCCCTTTACCAGCAAAGAAACATTCACTGAAATTTATTTATTTTGTTTTATTTAATGGTAAAACCTAATTTTTAAATAAAAGAAAATTTACCTATCGCCATTTTCATCTTCACTTTCTTCCTTTTCAATATCCTACAAATGTAAAAAAAAAAAAAAATGTGGTTAGTACTTTTTATAATTTTGAGTAATTAAAAATGTAGGATTTGTTATGACATTAGGCTTTCTTTGTGTATATATTTTTAAGGAGGTGGTTGCTTGTCTAGTTTTATATGAAAAAAAAAAATATATTATCAAAATACACCTCTTTTATGACCTAATGTTTAATAAAATATAAACAAAACAATTTATTTTAAAGAATTTAGTAATTTATCCACGTAATTAGCAATTTTTTTCCACGATTTTTTTTATTAATAAAATTTAAACCGAAT
The DNA here is from genome assembly GCA_947095535.1 of Poecilobothrus nobilitatus. Classification (NCBI taxonomy): domain Eukaryota; kingdom Metazoa; phylum Arthropoda; class Insecta; order Diptera; family Dolichopodidae; genus Poecilobothrus; species Poecilobothrus nobilitatus. The sequence continues at coordinate 317,574,323 of OX352772.1, read as the reverse complement.
CGTTGCTCCACAACAAATATTTGTAATTTAGGTTTTCCTTACCGATAATGAGCAATGAGGTGAATTAACTACACTTGGCGATCGTTGAATAGTAACTAATGCCATTTAAATCCTATATTAATAATAATTTATATATAAATTAATTATAAAAAAACTATTTTTTTTGATGCCATTGCCATTTTAAGAAAAAGAACTATAAAAAAAAAAAATGCAATGACAATTATGACATTTGGTCAAAGCTGATTGCTTTTTCTTTTTTATAATTGTTGGTGACACTGAAAAAAAATGCTCAGTTTTTACAATCGTTTGTTTATTACATTTTTCATTGGTAACAAATTGTAGGAAGAAGATAGTTAATAAAAAAAAAAACCTAAAAATATTTAAAAATTATAATATAACAAAAAAAAAAAAAAAAAATTATAAATATTTATCATCTATATAAATATAAAATATATTTAATAAAAAAGTATATAATTATCTCACATATTGTGCCAAAACCTTAAGGGTGGAATTTCTTTCGAGCTCGAACAATTTAATTTTTGGACAATTTATTTTTTTGTACTTCAATAAACAAACTGTAATGAAGGAAAGGATTTTATGATTTCATCTTAGAGACGAAAAATTGACGTTTTTTTATTTAACATTTAACAATTAAGTTTATTTATTTTATTTTTATATTGATTAATATAAAATAAATTACATTATTAAATAATGCATAATTCACACTGTTCAATATTTTTCATTTTGTTTTTTGTTATAAACACTTGAATAATAAAAGATTATTTTATTTTGAATATTACGAAATTTAACAAGCAAGAAATTTTTATAACAAAACATGAATTATTGATATTTTAAATTTTTATTTGGTGACATAAAAAACTTTTTAAATAATTAATTTTAATATATTTTTGCATAATTATAGGAGAATAAATTTATAGAATATTAATATTAGTCTTGCAAAATATCAGATTTTATTTTTATTTTATTAATTTATTTTTTTTAACTGCAATTTATTATATGTATTTATTTGTTTACCTCAACTTTAATATCTAAAGAATTACTATTGTAAATTAAGTTGAATTTTTTTTTTATTTTTAAATTTGAAATGTCTTTTAAAATTTAAAGAAATAAGTCAATAACAAAAAAAAAAAAAAAAAAAATTATCAAAAAAATAAGGCTGTTGTATTACTTCTTTTAAATTGATTCCTATAAATAGTTTTATTATGCTTGCTTTATTAACGTATTTAGTTTAATATATTAAGTTATGTAACATGTTAAGTTTTGTAACATATGAACTGATTTCGTAATCTAAATATTCTGGATTCAAGTCTCGTTTGTCAAAAATAACTAAATATTAATATAGAATATCTTGTGCACCAGACAATAGATGGCACATAAAAAAAAAAAATAAATAAAAGTATTTGTGTATTATCTGGTATTATAAACTTAATAACTTAAGGTACTTAAAATAGAAAATAACTTAAAACAGGTAATAAATTGATTAGTGAAATTAAAGATGAAGGAATCTGAGAATTATTATGAAATTTGAATAATAAGAAATTTTGTGAATTAAAAGTTTTAATCTTTTTAAGCAGTTTAAATTTATCCTATATAGATAATTTTGTACTTTAAATACTATATTTATGTAAAAATAACAACAGCTTTTTTCTTTTTTTTTTTAAAATTCTTTTCTAAATCCATTCCCGAAGTTATATCTTTGGATGAAGTTGCTTACTTGAATATTAACTAATTTTGATTGTAGTTATTAATTGAATATATAAATAGGTTCAGACAAGTTCAGGTACTTGATTTAACAATTGGCAATGTTTTTCCGGTTTATACATTAGTTTCATTACTGGTACTTTTACATTATTAAATCTCAAAAATAAATTTATTTTTTAATTATTTTCAATACATGTAGACTATAAGCTTTTACAATTTTAATTCCAGTAATTGAGGGTTAAATTTAATTTTTTTTTGGTTTTTTGATTTTAGAATTTAAAAAAAAAAAGGATATGAGAAATATTCTAAAATATTGTTTAATGATTTAATTTAAAAAATAAAAAAAAAATTAATAATAATAATAATATGTACAAATAATTTTTATTTCTATTCCGGGTTATCACCCTCATTAAATATTCTTTTTTTTTTTTTATTTTTAATTTATTAAAATATAATTAACTATAATAACATTATTACTTAACACTAAATAAAATTATTATTCGGTTTTTGGTTTTTTCTTTATTTTTCTTAGAAATTACATAAAATAAAAAAAAAATTTCTTTTGTTTCTTTGTTTTTTATATTTAAAATTTTTTTTTTTAATTATTAATTTGTGACCTATCAAATAACAATAATAGTAATAATACAAAAATAAAAACTAAAATTTATTTATAGTAATTTTATAAATAAATATATTCATATCCAAAAATGAACAGAAGAAACGTTAGCCTGGCCAACATTAGGATTTTATATGTGTATAAAGCAGTTATACTGATCCAAGTTTTTATTACATTTTTTTGATTAAGTAAGAGTTTTATAAAACTGAAACTAATTACAATAAAATTAAATTTTAGGCACTCGAAATATATTTATACATGTATATATAATATATATATGTATATATATATATCTATATATGTATAAATAATATATATAACATTAGATACGCGCTGACTTAAAAGTGGAATAGAAATAAAAATAATATAACATTTTTGCTGATGACACATGGCTGTTGTATGAAGGAAAATTGTCTAGGGAGATTGAAAATAGGTTGAACAGAGATTTAAGAATATTTTCATCGTGTTCAACCCTACGGACTGAAAAATAATCTACATTTTAAATTACCGAGATGTTATAGCAGTGCAGCACCAGAACTCATTGATTTACAAGGGGTTTAAATCTTCCAAATCAACTTAAAGAGTTAACATGCCTTTTTTTTATCTACTCTTGACATGTTGGAAGATAGATTAAAAATAAGGTGTTTTTTTCCACTATAGATAAAAATGTCCAGTTGTAATGCATTTATTATTTAAAAGATTGATGGTTGCAGATTTACTAATAGTAGTTATATATACATATGTTTTTAGCTATATCTATAATGGGAAGTGTAGTTAAGTTTCGCCTTTAAATATATTATTGTATGTTATGTTATAGTATAATTATGAACTGCAAAATTAATCAGCTTTCTTTTGTAGCGAACCAACATTTATTAGGAGGCAAATCTGGTCGCTCAGCAAAATTAAATTTTTTTTTTTTGTAATGAATTTGTAAATTATATAATGAAGTGTAATTTAATCAGAAATGTTAGCTATAAGGATTACTTATGTTTGAAAAAATTAGGTTTTTTTTATACCATGTGAAAATATATGAAATACTATATTTATTGTTATTAAAAATATTTTCATGTGACTTTTTCCCTATCTCAAATTAAATTAAGATAAATTATAAAATATATGAAATGTAAAAGTGACTGTAAGTAGTACTAAAAAAGAATTAAATAAACAAATTAATGATTAATGAAAACAAGTGCAAAATAATATTTTTTAAAAACAAAAACAAAGGTGATATCACTCCTTCTAAGATAAGATTCTTCTAAACAACATGTAACTATTGAACAAGTGCAGTCGTCTAAACATCATGGATCAATAATTAGCCTAATGAATTAATGAATACAGTTTCTATGAGACCAACATATTGACAACTTGTATTCAGGTAATCATTTTCTTTGCCATCAGAATGTCGGAGGTAAATGTCATGTAATGGGATTTCTACACATATCATCTCTCACAACGAGATCGTTACAATATCATTATCAATTGGTTTTCTTCCTCCAGATGGCTTATAAATAAATGTAACGCGATACCTATTATAAAGTCTATTTACGATTGACTTTGTAAGTATCTCAAAAGAGTATCTATACGATGTGACTAATATCAATAAACTTGAGCAAATACTCGTAATTGCTCTCGACATGATTAAGATGAATAAAATTACATTTATGTAAGTTTTTTTTTAGAATACAAATGCATGTGATTCCTGTGAATTTTAAAACAATATTTTTTTACTTAATTTTTTATTTTCATTTCATATATGTATGTATGTACATACTTCATTTCATTTCCTTAACTTAATTTTCTTGTCCGCAAGTATTGTAGTAACAGGTACCGAAGGTAGTATATTTAATTGTTCGGTCAAAAAAGGGATGTGATGACATAAAGTGGTTTAAAATTGCACACACTCATATAAAGGATTCATGCTCATTCCATTTCTATATTTTGGATAAAAAAAAAATCGATCTATATCTTTCGCAAAAAAAAAAAAAAAAACCTCTAAATCATTGAAATATTGTTAACTTATTTAAAAAATTTTTTTTTATTAAAGTATCTTTAGCTAAAGTTTTGCATAAAATTTGTTTAAGAATCGATTTTTTAATTTTGTTTTCGCACTGAAAAATTCGAATTTTTTTTCAAATTTTACGACGATTATAAACGTTGTTTTAATTCTTTACTTTAATCATACCTATAATTTTTTTTTTTTGGATACCAAAAAAGTTTACTTTTTTTTTTTTATAGTATGTATCAGTCAATGTTTAACATACTTTCATAATTGCTTTTAAAAAATTCTTCGTAATCAAAAAATGTAAAAATTAAAAAAAAAAATTTTTTTTTTGTTGTTGTGTTTGTTTTTTTTTTTTTTTTTTATTGAAAGGTAAATTTAAGAATATTGCCTATATAAAATAAAGTTATCAATCACAAATAAAATTATAAAAAGTAAATAAAATTAAGTTCTACTAACGCGAAATCTATCAATGAAAAATTTATGAATAAAAAAAGTTTTTATTTTGATCCGGTAAGGGAAATAGAATAAAAGTCACGATTCTTATAAAAAAAAAAAAAAAAAATAGATAACACGAATTATGGTGAAATTTTCATCACTATTTTTTTATCATCAACAATAACAATGTTAATAATAAATAATAACAATATTTTTTTTTTTAACAGCTTACAAATAATTTTTATTTTAATATTAGCAACTATAAGTAAACATTTTAAATATAATATGTATATAGTTTTAGAATTTTTTGTGACTTGTGTGACCATCACGACCACCTTCATTGTCTTTTTTTTTTAATATTTTATTTTATTTTTTACTAGTACAAATTGGTCAGGTAGCAATAGTAGCTTCATAAGTCATCACAATTTGATCAATTCATTTTGATTTTATTTTAATTTTAAATTATTTTAAACAATGACTAAAAGGTTTTTTTTTTTTTTTTTTTTTTGTTTCTGTTAATGAATTTTCTTTAAAATTTTCTTCCCATTGTTTAAAAATTGATACCTGATTCTGTGTGTTGTTTATATATTGTAATGACATAATAAAAATAAATAGAAATTATTATTTATTATTAAATATAATAAATAAAAATTTTATTTAAAGTGAAAAAAATTTATAAAAAAGATGTTTTACAATAATGAAAATATGGTATTAGAAATCGAATTAAAAAATTTCAATTTATTAAAAATCGGATCATTATAAAATGTAATATTATGTTAATTTTACAAATATATTTAACAGCTAAGAAGTTTTTCTATTATAATATTTTTTTCTTTTGTTTTATCCTTTTCTTTTCTGCAAGGAGCAACAGGGTATAGGAGTATTGTATTCATATTAAACAAAATTTTAATTTCTTAAATTATTATTTTCAATAAACTATTCATCTAACCATCATCTAACTCAACTGCAGGTACCTTATAATTATACTAAAAATTATGAAACATCAAAATTAAAATTTGTGCGCCATCTATTTATTATCTTAAAAAAGCTATATTCATTTATTTATTTTATATTACGGTATTAATTATTACGATGTAAACTATTACGATATAAAATGCTACTATTAATTAATATGATCTGACCGAGGACAGGCGATTTAACTACTACACCATTTATATCATATAGTTATACCCATAGGGTATACCATTTAGTTAACCAACTCATATCATGGTATTTTTTTTTTGACACATGGAACACTTTTTAAAATAGTTTATATTAAAGCTTTGAATTAGATTTGAATTTTTTCTTCGTATCGCATTCTATCGCCTTTTTGCCTATATTATTTGATAACATCTTCTAGGGATGTCTTCTAGTACTTAATTATCATGTTTCTATATACAGGGTGTTTTTGTATCTATATATATTAGATTTTTATAAACCAATTTAGCCTAATGTCATTTTCTAATATCGTTTAATAAATTCTTCTGATTTGGATTTTACTAACACTGTTGAATCAGCCATTCTGTGGTTTATTTACTATTGAATAATTTTTAGTTTAATTTTAAGATATGATGTGTTGTCAATTCTTTGATTCTGTTCTTAAAATAGCTTATGTTTTAACTACCATTCTTACTAAAATTTTTTGTATTACTATAATAATAAATTTAAGATTTTTAATTTTCGATTTTATAAAAAAATATTGAATTATTATAAAATTAAAAAAAAAAAACAAAATTGAGGAAAAACTAGAAATACAAATACGTATTTATAATTCATTTTTTTTTTTCCTTTGAAGGTATCACGTTTTTTAAGAAAAATTAGTTAGTCCATTTGTAATTTCTATAATAATTGTAATTTTATTTAGTGCCAATAAACAATTAATATTATTTAATTAGTATGTAATTATTTTATTTAATATTAATATTTATTAGAGTTACCAGGTAATGTAAAAGATATATTCATGATATAGGTATGGATAATTTAAAGAATAAAATTGAAAATCATGATAAAAAAAAAAAAAAACTTTGGTATTTATTAGTACAATACCAAAAGTTTTTTTTTTATATTTTTCATTATAAGTAATTTTATGTTTATATATAACACTTCCTTTAAATATTTATTTGTATAGTGTCTAGTTATGCAAAACTAATAATTGAATATAGTAAATTTAATTTAAAATAAAACTATGATTATATGATTGTTTTTATTGATATGAGTTTTTCAATGACTCTTTTTCTCCTTCAATTATCATACCAAAATTATAAGCATATATAGATTGAACATATTTATAAAAGTCGAAAAGGTTTATTTAAAAAATGAAGGTTCTGATGCGTTTTAGTATCACATAGTTTCAAATATTTCTTTTTTTAAAATTTTTTTTAATATAATATATAGATATTGACATTTTCTCCGATAGTGCAAGCTTCGCCCCGCCTAAAAAATAGTCACCTTAAAAATAGTTCTTTTCTATTTATATTTCGTTAAATAAAAAAAAAATTTTTTTTCATTTTTAATTATTTTAGTGTCAATTAGTGTTTTGTACTCTTTGACAAATTTATCTATTAGTTATTTCGCACACCCTGTATGTAAATTTTCATGATACTTCACCGATATATATATAATCATATATACAAAATATTAAAAATAACAAAATAAAAAGACTTAAAAATTATTTCTAACATATTTGGTAAGTTCGATTTCAATAAATTGCAAACTAGAATATATCTTTGAACTTAATCAAGGCAGGTTCGAGTTCGATTTAAAGTGTACTGATTTAAAAAATATATTTTTCAAATACATAAATATTCCTTTCAATTCATATTTTATTCAGAATCTGGCAACTCTAATACATACTTATATATTTTGTATTAATTTGTTATGTTAATATCACAAAAGTTTCTGTCCATTTATAATAATAATAGTAATAATTATAATGTTTGTATAAATTTATAAATATGTCTATCATAATTTTAATATATATGTACATACAGGTAAAAAATATTATAAGAAAAAAAAAAAAAAATTCACGGTTCATGTGATTTTTAAAATATTTTTAAAACAAAAATTTATTTGTTTTTTTTTTACGAATTAAAACAGAGAAATTATAGTTATAAAATAAAGTTATAAATGGTTAAATTTTTTTTTTCTAAAATCAATAAGATAATTAATAAAAAAAAAGAAAAACAAAATAAAATTAAAAAAAAATTACCTACAACAAAATATTATTAAATCTTTGATCATCTGTCAAAAAAGATGTTATGATATGATGTTTGCTTGCACATAAATGACATATATGTACACACAAAAACATATACGAATAACGACGAATGTCATGGTCAAAAAATGATTTTTTTTTTTAAATTTAAAATAAAATACTGATGCTGCATATCTAAATCTGTCAATTTATATACATATATGTATAAGTATATAATTTTGTATCTAACAGTTTTTTATTTAAATTAAAATAAATGTTTTATACTTGTAGTTAATTTGATTGGTATATATTTTTAGACATTTTGACTACAGGTGTTAAACATAACTAACAAATTAATTTTATTTTGATTTTCTGGCCTACTTTTCATTAACTGACTATGGATGTACATATTATATATGTTATAAATAATTATAAAAAAAATCAGAAAATGAAGAGGAAGAAATCCAAGAAGAAGAAAATTTGAACAATTTAAAATAATAAAATTAATAAGTTATTCAGAGCACAAGAGAGTAAATTAATGACAAGGATGAATATTGAACCTATATTTTATTGTTGTTTTTGTGTTTTGTATAAAGGGTGTTGACACTTAGTTTAATATACTGTATCTATCTGTAAATATATAATATATATGTATAGCTATAATATGAATTATATATTATATGAGCACCTATTTGATTTTTTTTTTTTTTTTGTTTTTATTATGTTTGATATGTGATGATTGACCAAATTAATAAAACATAAAAATAAGATGAAACAGTCAGTAAGTATTCAAACAAAAGAAAAGGTATATAATTTTTAGGTCAATATAACACCTATAACTATAGCTACTTATATGTGTATGTATGTTTGGGGCAAAAAACAAAATAAAAAACAGGAGAAAATAGTGTAAATACTTGATAGATAATTATTGAAATGTAAAAAAAAAAACAAAAAAAAAAAAAACAAAAGACAAAAAATTCATAAAAATTAAATTTAGAGCCCGTGTTGGATTTTTATTTAGGTTATAGGAAAATTTTTTATAAGAATATAAAATTTTATTTGAAATTTGTTCAAAGTCATCTTGAATTTTGTATAAATTTTTTTTATTTTTTTTTTAATGTATGAATATAATTGTATGTTTATTGATTTTAATTAGAAAGAGTAAAGAATTTTTTGTTAAATTAAAGAAATTTTTTTTTTTTATTTTTATTGAAGATATATATTTTGTATGGGAGGGAAATTGTAAAATATTAATGATTTTTACTTCTTTTATTTTTTGTTTTGTAAATAACAATGATTTCAATTTTTGTTGTGAATTATTCTTTAACTTTCTATAGTATTCCGATAACCTATATGATATTTTAATAATTGAAAATGAAATTTATTTAAATTTTTTTTTTTTTTTGAAAAAATATGGTAGTGATTAAGATTTTCATTATATACCTAGTTTGTATAAAAAAAAAAAAATAGAGGTTATATTTAAAAATTGAAAATTTTCACTTACACTTGAACATCTTTAATTATATAAATAAATTTATTTCATTTGTTATTTAATATTTTTTACATCTGCGTTCGACAAACAAAAGTCCAAAAACCTATAGATCAGCAAAATTTTTCTTTATTAATATATTTTTAATAAAATGATAGAAGTAGATAAAAATTATGTAAAAATAGGGTTAGATAAAATTTCAGATTTGATTAAAAACTAAGAAACAATTAAAATAGAAGATTATTTGTTACTTAAAGGTAGAAATAACTAAAGAAATATAGTTAAGAAAAATGTTGAGAGGTATAGCGTTCGTATATAAGCTAGTAAAGATTATAGTTTTCCAGATATTGGATCGAATGCATAAAACTGAGTCGTAAACTCAAATTTTCCTTCATCAAACAAAAACTGAGAGTTTAAGAGTAATTTTTATTTGAAAAAGTGAGATGTGACTTTAAACTCAGTTTTATACATTTGATCCAATACTTTGAAATTTGTCATTATTTAACAATATAATTAAATTTATTTCAATAAGTAGACAATATTATAAAAAATGTAATTATTTTTAAAGGGGTTTAATTCTATGGAGTTAAGTGAATTAGATATTATCTTAATTGCAAAAAAACAAAACTTATATTTACATATTTTTAATTTTTCACTATGTATCCTAGTTTAAATAATTTTGTCATCAATTCAGTATTATTTAAAAAAAAAAATATTCAATATTTTTAAATTCATAAATTTTGCAATTTTTACTTTTGTGTTTTTTTAAATGTCTTTTACACTAAATACCTCAAATTCTTAAAATAAAATACTTTTTTTTTTTTTCCTCATCTAATTTTAGCTAATCGCATATATCTAATTATCATATTCTTTAATGTTAAATTAAAAGAAAGCATAAAAAGAAAAATAAACAGTATAAGATTAAATTAGAATTTATTTCGCGCTGGTATAACGCCATTTATAACATAATAATTAAATAACAATAAAAAAAAAATCCAAATACCAAATATTTAGAAAATTTTTTTATATATTTGTAATAGTTATATATATACACATATATATATATATATATATATATATATATTTAATTTATATTATAGAAATATAAGTAGTATTGATGTATAAAATTACAAATCACATAATAATGATATGCTAAACACACAAATTAGAGCTAACAAATCGGAGTCAATTTACTGTGTGATATTATGTGATTGTTTTAATTTTATTTTAAAAATTATTGTTAGCACTAATTTACAAAGCATGAAGTGAAGAATTAAAATTAATATTAAATATTTTCATTGTTATACAAATTGTCTAAAATGTATATATACTTCATTTTAAATAAAATGGAAGTTGTATTATTTTGAATTTTATTATAGATTTGTTTAAGTTTTTTTTTGAATATAAGTTTTTATTTTCAATAAGCTAATATATAATACTAATATATAAAAACTTAATGATGAAAAAATATTGTATACATAAAATTATTTACTTAAATGAAATCTAATAAATTTTATTTTCAAAATTTATTTAAAATTTTTTGGTAATAGATCAAGAGAATAAAAAGTGAAAGAATTATTCGACATCTGAAAAGAAGCGACTACAAATCACAAAGATTAATGCAATATTACTAAACCATATGCTACTAAGGCCATTATTGATTGATTACTATTATTATTTATATATACTATATTTGGTAGCAAGAGGCATTTGCTTCCAATTAAAACACACTTGTTTTGCAGGATTTGAATCCATATTTTCTCGGTTAAAAATCCAAGTGTTTAATCAGCAGCTCAGTGATTAAGGCGAAAACACAAATGTTGAACTCAATTTAACTAATAATACCACATGGACTTAAAGAAAAAAGTAAACTCTAAATTAATCTTTAAATACATGTATTGTATATTTTAAGGTACTTTTTTTAAATTGTTATACTTATCTACTTTAAAAATAATTTAGGTACGAAAAATGAATGAAAAATGAATAAATAAATTAAAAAAAAAAATGAACATTTGGATGAAAGGTATGACTATTTATATGTAATAAACAGTAAATAATTTTGTTTTATTTTAATAAAATATTCTATTAAAAAAAACAATAACAATTCTATAACATGCTCTTATTTTTTATTGATATTCAACTATCCAAGTTTGTATCTAAATAAGTATAACAAAAAAAAAGTAGAAATTATCGCAATTCAATTGAAGTAGAATTTTTTATATTTAGGAATAACTATGTTAAAAGTATTTTAACGATTATAACACTTATAAAAATAAGCAACTTTATTTACATTCGTATTACAAATAACAAAAAAAATCTGTAAATTACACAGTTCTGAAATAAAAAGAAAAAAAAATTAGTTAAGAATATGAAATCTTGAAATGTTCTTCATCTATAATGAGCTATGTAGTAAATATTACCAATAGATAAAATCAAAAACATTAGCTCTGCAATTCCTTTTAGAAATGGCATATGACTAAAGTAATTTGCAATAGTAAAGAAGAAGATTTGTTATTAAAATTATTTTCATACCGTAGAATAGTAATTTTATTTCAATAGAATAAAATTTTAATCAAATAATTGTAAAATATTTTTATAAATTCCGCACTTCTGCAATAAAATGAAATAAGAAAAAAAAAAATAAAAAAAAATTTGGTCTTGTTAAAGTTTTAACAATTTTTTTTGCTATTCATTACAGTTTTTCAAACATTTTTATTACACTGATTTTATAACTCTTTTGACACAATTAAGTTTATTTTTTGTTCGACGCGTATGAGGTTTTTGACTCTTTTTTTTTTTATTTTATTATTAAATTTATTTTTTTTCTTTTTTATTCTGTTTCACTTTTTAATCGCCGGTGGCAAATAGAAAATTGCTACAAAAATCAGGTTCTAAATTAAAGAAACGAAAAAGCACCGTTTAGAGTTCAGGGTAATAAAAAACAACTTTAGAAATTAATTTTATAAGAGGTACTTACTGTGTTCGCAATCTTTTAAATATAAAAAAAAAGTAAAGCATAGAATAATGAAAAAAAAAAAACCAGGAAAAATTGTGCTAAAAATGTGGTCTCCGAATTGTTTAACAGCAGTATAGCAACAGGCAGATGAAAAAAGTGAAATTTTCCTAATGAAAAATAGAATATAATAACGAATGAATATATCTATAATTCAATTAGGTATATTGGAACTTGTTTTAGATAATAAAGAAGCAAAAGTACTCTACAACTTTTTAAGGTAATTCAAGACCAAAAACAAAAAATAAAAAACGTAACAGAAAACTTAATTTTCAAGAATATCCAGTATAAATGCAGTTTCATTTTCTTTTTAAAGTTGAAATAGAAAAAGCAAAATGAAAAAAAAAAAGATGAAAAGAAAAGGAAAAACTTTAATCATAGATAAAATTTTAAGTTTTTTCTTTTTTACTTAATTTTAGAGAAAAGGTCATTGTTCGAAAGTTTTTACAAAAAACCAAAAAAGTTAAAAAAAAAAATGTTTTCTAAAAATTATAATAATAATATAAAACAAGACTTTAATATTTTAAGAATTAATTGATTTTAAAAGTGAAGTGTTGTAAAATTGAGAGAAAATTATAGAACATTTATAAAGTAAATAAGATAAAGTTTGCAATTTTTGAGTGCCTGCTTAATTTATACTTAATAAGGCTGAGAAAATATTTTCTTAAATGGATCGATACACAAAATATAAAAGTTTCTTTGCTAAAAGATAAAATAAAAAATTATTATTAAAGTCATATCGTTTAATTACAAATATTGAAGAAGATCGCAATCAAGATATGTTCTAGATCGATAAAAACGTTTTTATAACTGAATAGAAATATTTGTAAATAAATTTGGAATTTCTAGAAAGCTATAGTAAAACAAGAAATAAGTAACTAAAATTTCTTGTAGTCTAAAGTATTGTATATCTGTAAATATAATAATATCTTGTATTATTCTAATTCCCCAATATTTGACTATTAATAATTTTTTACTTAACTATAATTATTAATAAGTAAAAAACAAATCAGGAAAAATTGTGCTAAAAATGCGGAAATTTTTTGGAAATATATGTTAAAATTCTTAAATATAAATGTCCTTTACTTTTATTTAAAATATGAAAATAAATACGTACTTTGAATATATACATTTGAACAATTTGTTTTAGTTAAATAAATTATCCATAAAACCATACAATGAAAAAGGATAAACAAAAGACTTAAGCGAGAAACACTACATTTTTTTTTTATTTATCAATAGATTAGATTTTAATATTTGAAATACTGAAACATCAACTATAAAAAAAGCTTTCCTACTTATTTTTTCAATCATTTTCATTGTACCTGTTTCAAAATCATTTTTACTGTACACCTTATTAAAACTTTTTTTTCCTATAGAAAAGTCCTAAAATTTAATAATAGTTTGAAAAAGTAAAAAAAGTGTGTAAAATTGTTCAGAAATTTCTAATTATGTATATATTTTTTTTATGAATTGTTGAAGTGTTACGTTTTTTTTTCACAAAAAAAACTGAATTAATTAGGATTCTTGACATTATATTTATTTATTCACCTTTAGTTGGTCATTTTCTAATTCCGGTATTAAAGAATTCAGTAATTGGGTGCTGTAAAAAAAAACTACACACACACGTACATAAATTTTTTTTTAAATATTATAAGAAATATTATAAGAAGATAGGTACAGGTAAATAAAGGTGTGATTTAAATGGCCATTATTCGTTTAATGACCAAGAGGTTACTAAATTCTAAGAATTAAGAATTAAGAATTTGCTTTTGTAAAATTTTCTTAAATTTTGATTGAGGGTTGTTTTATTAAATAAAGAATGGTTATAGTATATTTACATTTATATTTTTTCGGTGAATAAATTGTATTTTATTAAATATATTACAATGAAATAAGTTAATAGAAATCACAAAATTCAAGTGATTCTAAGTTGATTAAGTTGACTGAAAACTCTAAGTTTTTTATTTTTTTCATTCGGTTACATGTTGAATGAATAAGACGATATAAATTTTTTATTGGTATGGTTTTATGGATATACACAATACAAAACATATGATTCACAAACACTCAATTTCCAGATCATTGAAGGATGAATACCGTATAATTTAGAAAGAATTAAAAAAAAAAAAAAATGGGATTAAAGGAGTAGTCATTTATTTGAAACGAAAATTTAAAAGAAAAAATTTGCATAACAATAACATATGAAAACATTTAAAACTAATTTTTTTTTAATAATAAAATTAATAGCTTTAATAAAAATAAAAATATTTAAATAAAAAATTATGATTTAATAATTTCTTTCGTTTTTTTATTATATATATATTTTTTTTTTAAACGGCCTTGAATAATGACCTTGAAATTCTTAAAGAAAGTTAATATCATATTATGCTTGTCAATAATTATGTTCAAAATAATTTAATTATTAATTATGAAAGTTTTTTTTTTAAATATTTGTCTAATGTGTTTTTAATAATTGCAAAATGATAGTTTTAAAATTAATTTTTTTTCTTTGTTTAATGTCAGAGAAGGACAAATTTATCAAACTGAAAAAATTATATATTTTTTTCTTGTTTTAATAAGAATATTAAAATATATTTTTAATTATTAAAATTTTTGGAGGAAGGGTGTTTTTTTTTTCCTTTATTTAAAAAAAATTGTTTATTATAATAAAAAGGGAAAAATTTGAAACTTAAAAATAGTTCTTAACAAAAAAAAAAAAAAAAATTTTAAATCTATTTACAAAAAACAAAAAAATAAAAATGTTCAATGACCTTAGATTTCGCTGTGAGATCTTATAAAATTATATTTTTGTATAATAAATATATACATATAATATACAACATAAAAACAATTTTATCAGGTATTCAAAAAAAGGTATAAACTATACAAATGTTATAATAAATTTATAAAAATAAAAATTAATATGATTTTAATATGATTGTGATAAAAACAAATACAAAAAAAAAACAGAAGAAAAAATAAGTGAAAAAACAAAAGAACAAGATTATGTATAACAACAAAATAATGCTATATATATGATAAAAACACTGCAACATATCATCTAAACCTAGCTTAAATCATATGCAACAAGTTTAAAAATATGAATGTTGTTTACTAGTTTAAATTGTTGTTTACTAGTTTAAGATCATTTGGCAGATTATTATAACTTTTAAAGCAATTATAAAGACAATTATTTTTTTGATTGTTAGTTTTAAAGAGAGTTAAATAGAAATTAGATGTATTTCTTGTATATTGTGATTATGGATGTCAATGTTTCTATTTAATAAAAAGTTGTGTCTGATTTGATTATTAATAATCTTAAAAACTGATATACTTTTCCATGTATATATAAGCATTCAGTTGGAAACAAAATTGGATAAAAATGTATAGTTTTTATAGTTCTATATATATTTATTATAAATATATAGTTTTATATAATGTATAGTTTTTTGGAGTACTTATATTTAATTTTCTTAATATAATTTGTGGAGTTCTATACTCCAGATAGCATTCAGATATATTAAATGGGACAATATATATACGAACAGTAAATTATATACAAAATATTTGGTGAAAAATATTTCCTTAGTCGTCTTAAAATTGAAAATATATGGAGTAATTTTTTTTTTTAATATAGTCTACATGGTCACTCTATCTTGACCTACTATCAAGCCTTAATCCTAAATAATTAAAAGTTTTAAAAACATCGAATTTTTTAGTATTTAAATAGATATGGTGTTGAAATTTTTATTTTCAAAAACTATAGGTAATATTCTTTTTACAAATTTACAATTACAATTTTAGAATATTCTTGCTCTGTTTTCACCACATATTCTAAAATTGTATCATATCCGTATACAACTGCATTTTTTCTTTAAGGTTTAGGCGAATTATGTCGTCATTATAAATTTTAAAGAGATGATTACCGCAAAAGTCAATTTTAGAACCTGAAAGGTGTTTTTTTTTTTATAATTTTCAAATTTTTCGCAAATTTTTGTTTTTATTGCGCAAGTATGATTCGAAAAATTTGTAATGATTTCTATCTAATTTCATTTTCTAGAGGTTGTATAGAAGAATAAGAAATTTTAAGTTTTTTAAAATCCAAAGAATGCAAATTTCTTAAGTTTTAACTTTATTTTAATTTCATAAATATAGAAAGCGGTACAGTTTTTATGTGAGAACTTATAGAACATTTATGAAATTCTTATTTTAATTCTTATATTAATATAAATCTTAAAAGTTAAAATTATTAACGAAATTTATTCAATATATGTAGGTATGTATATATATATTTTACAAAAACAGTCATAGATTTATTAATATTATTCAATAAAATATTTTTAAATTTATTAATCACTTTTCAAATATAATTTTATGTTGATAAACAATTAAAGATCCTTCTTAATCAATAATAAATTGTATTTCTTTGAAATGTTTATTTAATTTTATATACATATATCTATATATTAAATGAATTATTCTTTTTTCAATATAAAATGAAAAGCTATGTACAATAATAAATTGATTTCAATAATATTAAGATTTTTTTCTTTTTTTTTCTAGAAATAAATAGACTTTCTTTTTCCTTTTTATGTTTATAAGAATATTCTATAATCATTACTAATTAAATTATTAAAATCCAATAAAAAAAAAAAAAAAAAAAAAAAACAAAATACAAATGATGATTATTTGATTATGAGTCAGTTACTAACTATGTTTTCCGAGTTAATAACTTCTGTTTTTCCTGCTTATTTTTTTTTTGTTAATATTTTTTATTATTTAATTTTTTTTCCTTCTTCTTCTTTTTCTGGTAGTTCTTTTGTATTCAATAGAATACAATTATTATTATTATTATTATTATAATAAACGCATATTAATTCTATATAAATAAAGAAAACTGTTTAATACTTTTGGAATTTATTACTAAATATCTAAATTTATATACATATATTTATGTATGTATCTATATAATATATATTTTGCTCATATGTTATGACTTCTTCATTTTAATTATAAATTTACAAAAAAAAAAA
Organism: Poecilobothrus nobilitatus; assembly: GCA_947095535.1. Lineage (NCBI taxonomy): Eukaryota > Metazoa > Arthropoda > Insecta > Diptera > Dolichopodidae > Poecilobothrus > Poecilobothrus nobilitatus. The sequence goes on along the minus strand of OX352772.1, from coordinate 317,556,817 downwards.
CACAAAAAAAAAAAAACCAAAGGCAAAAAAAAATCCAACCAATCTTTATCGCTTTTTGTTTTATTTTTATTTCTTCGTTCTTTAAATTGTAACCAAAAACAAAGAGCAAAAAAATATGCTGCTGTTGGGCATTTTAATCCAAACTAATAAGAAAAATAAACTCTATATAGATTTTGGAACACACCGTCAAAATTGAAATATAGTATAAAATAATAGCCAAATTAAAAATGTTTTGGGTACAAAACAAAAATCAACACCATCAAAAAAAAAAAATTATTAGTAAGATTTTTTATTAAATCTTTTTTTTTTTTTAAATTCAAGATAAAATTTTTATTACAAAATAAATTGACAATAATAATAAAATATATAATTATTTTTAATAAAAAGTAAATTTTTGGCCCTAAAGTTATGACTTTTTGGTGTTATATATAAGACTCTATGAATTAATTGTGAAAGAAATAAAACCGAAATCAAAAATGGGCTTAAGTTAAGTCCGAACAATTGAAAATAAAATAAGTCCGAAAATATTTAATGATTTATCTCATTTTCAATTTTTCTAACATATTTTATTATGAATTAAGGAAATGAAAATTAAGTCCGAAAAAAGTTTAATAAAACCAAAATAAAAATTTAATAAGTTCGGAAAAAAATCCTTCTTTTAAGTTCGAAAACAATCCTCTTTTTTTTGATTTATTTCTTTTTTAATTTTTCGGATTTATATTTATTTTCGGAAAAAATTCATATGACAATGGTTTTGTAAAATGTATTTATTAACTTTACCCAATTTTATTTAAAATTTAATTTAATTTATTACCTCATTTCCTAAAGTATAGGGTATATTAACTTTGTTATGGTGTTTGTAACCATCAAAAGAAAGCAATTTAGATATAAATATGTATTTATTCTTAACCAGCGTCACCTCCTAAGTCCGAACGAACAAGCCCCGGAGTAAACGAGCATATCTCCAAAACCAATAAAGATAAAACCTTTACATTAGGTACAAGAATGTTCGGTCATGTTTCCCTTTCTTTAAAATTGAAAACTGATATTTAAAATGAATTGGACCATGCTCGGATCATTGGATCGGCTCGGATTTTGGAAGGTTTAGAACTAGTCAAAGACCAAACCAGCATAACTCCAAAACCAATAAACATAGAACCTTTTCATTTGGTACAAGGGTGTTCTGTAATGTTTCCTCTATGTCCCTGAAATTTGAGATGAATTGGAGGAGCGGTTGGGGTAGCTGACATACGCCTCCCAAGACCAAGACAAGCTTATCTTCGAAATTAATAAAGATGGAAGCTTGGAATTTTGTACAAGGGTGTTAAATCATGCCTCTTTTACATTCGTGAATTTCAAGTTAAATAAGGAAGGAAAGGGAGCTTCTTCAGGTGTTGGATATTAATAAGTCAGTTATATCAACTCACTGCTACATTTATTTCTTTTGTGTATACATAGTTTATTTTTTTTCTTTTAAAATAAAATATTAGCAGAATAGCAATATGTATAGATATATATTTGTATATATATAGATATCAGTCCGCATCCAGTCAGTTTTACAAATAAAAACCATTATTTTCTTATTTTTTTATTCAAATATTTTTCCTAAAAATCAACAGACGAACACACTGAACTTTTTAAAAATGACTATCACTTTTAATAACTAGGTACTCGTATATAAGATTAAATAAAAAAAATAAATAAATAATTAATTAATATATTTTCTAATAATATCTTTAGTATCATTATTAAAAAAATTAATATTTAGCAGTTAGTAATTTTACCACGCAAAAAAAAAAAGAAAAAAAAAAACAAAAAATAATAAAATCTTAAGTTTTAAATGAAATTATCTTTTCACACTGATGTTTTTTTTTTATGTAGTTAATTTTTTCTTTTTTTAACAAATATTTTTTAATAAATTGTAAAAAAAAAAAAATATGCAGGAATTTTATTTCAATTAAAAAAAAAAAAATGGTAAAAAAAAATTCTTCCCGTGTCCAAATACAAATAAAAAAAAAAAGATAAACAATGTCTGAGTTAAACTAAACATAAAAAAAAAAATTACAAATAATAAATAAATTTTTTTTTTCCATTGAAATAAAAATAGCCTAGACAGAAACCATAGCAAATTATAATTTTTTAAATTAATAGAAAATGTCAAAGTTTTATATCCGAGTTGAATGAGAATGTAAATTTTTGCTAAATATTATATAAATTTTTTTTTTTTTTTTGCTTTTTGAATATGATAATTTTCTTATTATGATATTTAATTATAAAAAAAAATTCTGTAATATTAATAAAAAAATTTAGATTTTAAAATTTAAGTATTTGTTTTATTTTGATTTGAAAATCGGATCAACGGAAATTTTAAACCCATGGGTTCGAAAATATATGGATATTTTTATTAATGAAATTAAAATATCTAATTTGAATAATATTCATTTCACAAAAAAATTTTAACTCAAAAAAAAAAATAAAAAGAAAAGTAGTCAGTTTTTTTGAAACGGAATATAAAGTAATTAACCATTTTATAAAACTCTATGGCAAAATAAAATTAATTTGTTTGCAACTCTGCTTACAAATTTTAAGTACTAAAAAGTTTAACCTTTCAAAAGTCAGGTCAAGTTCTAGTTTTAGTATTACATTTTATACATCATATATCTTCTCTTTTTTTAATAAATTCTTTCACAGCGGCGTCGCTACCAAACAGTGAGGTAATGTAAAACATTAGAGCTCAATAGTAACTGGCAATTTAGAAGGCCCAAAAAATTTTTTTTACAAATTTATATTTATTAACCTATGGATTCAATATATGAAATCGAATAAATTTTAATTGTTAAACTTTATAAAGTATACATGAACACACTTTTTATATAAACAAAAATTTTTACTTTACTTCTATTTCTAACATAATTATTTATAATGCTGGCCCATACACCTTAGAAGGAATTAATCCTATGCAACTATTTGAAGAGTTATATTTAAAATTAAATATAGATATACTTGCTTCATTTTTTACGCTGCCAGTGACAGTTTCAAGTGTTGAGCTAAATATAATAAAAGACTATATAAAAGAAAGTTTAACAGCTCAAAATAGACTTAAAGATTTTGCATTGCTAGCTATTGAATCAACAGAAACTACAAAAATGGACTTAAGTGAATTTAATTGAAATTTTTGCTAATGCGAAAGAAAAAAAGCTTTTTAAATTTTTATATTTATTATTTTTATTTCAATTAAAAAGTATAATGGTTATTAAAATTAAAAATATGAATTTTTACTCATAAATAAATTAATAGGGGCTTCAATTTTGTTGGTTGTATTAGAACCCAAAATTCTTGACTACGCCACTGTTTTTTCAATCAATGTTTTATTACTATGTATAATATTAGAGTTATTGATTATATTTGATAGAATATAATTTAAAAAAAAAAAATAATTCTTAATATTTCTTATAATAAATTGTCGTTTAAAATAACATTAAAGATAAAGTCATGATATTATTTCAGATTAAGATGACTGATTTTTAGAATGAATAGCAACATTTAAATATATTTTTGTAACTATTTTTCATTTAAATATTACAAAACTAAAAATAAATAAAAAACAAACAGAAAAAAAAATAAGATAAGATTATTATTAAACTGGTATAACGATTAAATATGCGAACAGGTGAAATTCTTGAAAAAAAAAAAAAAAAAATTATACTTGAAATTTTTACTCATTCAATAAATTTTATTTTTTATAGAGATTTGATGAGTTCTGACTAGATTCTTTGATTCTTCTAAGTATATAAATTAAAAAAAAAAAAAAATAAATTTATTAAGATTTAATATTTGAAGAGTGTCTAAAGTAAATTTGTTTTATTGTAGTTTATTTTTCCTATTTATATAAGATTAAAAACAAAATTCAAATGTTTTTCATTGCGTTTACATCAAAAAAAGTATTGCAGTATATTTTGAACGGAAATTTATTATAATTAAAGAAAAATAAATTAATTATATCTATACTAAAATCAAATATATAAAAATTTAGCTAAATTCTTTTTTTCTTTCCATGACTTTAACATTTCCTTTTTTTTTTTGTTTTAATAAAATTACGTTTTTAGTGTCAAAATCATTTTAACACAAAGAGTACATGACTTTTAGAAAATATAAGATTTTGATTTGTAAAAGCAATAAGTACAATTTAAGTACATTTTAATTATTTAAATTCCCTATCAATTGATATATTTATAACTAAAATATTTTTAATTAATTCTATTTTTTATAGTATACATACTAATTAATGTTCAAAAAAGAACAAAATTTTAATTGATAAAACACATTTTAATTATTTTATCTATTTCAAAAGGCCAGTCAATTTTAATTGATAAAATTTGATTGACAACACAATAGTCATATTGATTGATAAAATTGGCTAGCAAAAACAAAAATGTTTTGAAATTACATGATAAAGGATTGTAGTAATATATTTGGTAGAATGATGCCACAATTTCGATTCAACTTTTCTATTAAATTTTGTAAATTAACCACATAATATATAAACGGCAATGTACAGTATACACGTTTTGTGACATAAAAGCGGTTTTTCTACCATTGTGTTAATGATTCTGTTTTTTTTTTGCTTTGCTACAATTTGTATTATAGTAAATGAAGAAGTAAAGGTCATTCTCCAATGCTAGCTTTGGCGTGTAACTTAACTGCCAAACTATTTTGAACATATGGAAATTAATGTAACCGTCTCTAATGCTGGCGTTGGTGATAGGCGTGTAACTTATTTAAAGTTCAAGTTGAGCAATGTTTAAAGCTGAACGCTGAACTATTTGACAGTTTGATTACATTGACATTTCTTTTTTATGTTGTTTTTTGTTTCTTTTTATAAACAATGAAAAAATGATTTAAAGTAATTGTGAAAAACAATATGTAGTTCAAAGTTCAAGTAAACAAAAACAATACTTTTTAATTCTTCCCTATCCATTTTTAAATTTAAATAATATTGCTACAATGACACTTGATAGTTCACTGACAATTGAAGTTCCGCCAGCATTGAAGACTGAAATAAAAAAATCGTTGGTGTGAAAAAATCAGTATTGGAGAATTGTCTTAAGTATATCCAGCCAATACTGTAGTGGTTAATAGATTATGTATACATATATATATATATGTATATATATATAATAAATATATATTATATTTATATAATATCTATACATATACTATATATTTTCTTATAATATATAATTAGTGTAATTTTTATTAAATAAAGGGGTTTGATTCCCGGCTGGGTACAATAATTATAATACAATAAAAAAAAAAAATATTCATATATCGCAATATATAAAGTATATATATAAATGATATTAATTGAAAATGATATCAAATATATTATATAATAAAATAAGACATAAAATAATTCTTGTATAAGATAGTAGATGTCGCACAAATCAACTTATTTATTTGTGTCTTGTATTAAAATAGCTATATTCGAGTAATCAACGGCTTAGTGAAACTAATAATTTGAGAAAGTGGAACTTTGTCCAAAATGAATATAAAAGACTTATAGGATGCTCTATGCTCCAGTCCAAAAAAATTTATTAAATAAATTTTACTTTATAAAGTATATCAGTACAAGATAGTATTTTTAAATTTTATTTTATCTTTGATGCATTCATTTTACATAATTGCATAAAAAGATATTTCTTTTAGGACTGATGCTTTTTAATTATTCAGAATTTAACTTGTATACATGACAATTTTACTTTTATTATAATATTGCTTCATTTAAAAAAATTAAAAAAAAAATTATTTTTATTTTTTGTTTTTTAATATTTTATAGGTATAAATTTATAGAATATAATAAAACTTCAGATTATTCGAATACAATTAAAGTACATGATAATTAAATAAAATTATTTTTCTTTTGCCTGTTATTCTGGTTGATTTTTATTGTAAATATATATGTATATTTAGTCTAAATAAGTATTTAAAAAAAAAAAAAATTAAAAAACTACTTAAGTGGTCACGAATAATTAAAAGTTTTTAATTATTTAAATATAACTAAAGATAATTTAAGATTAAAATATCAGTTATACTTAATAATCAATTTACACACTTTTAGTTTCGTTTCCCTTAAAAATAGTCTAATATTAAAAATTAATAAAAATGATTTATAGGATTAAAATGATTCTTCAGATTGTTTTTTTAATTTTTTCTCCTTTATTTTTTTTTTTTTTTGTATTTAATATTTATTTATTATAATTATAATGATTTTAAGTGGCGTTCAATTAAATAAAAATAGATTTGTTTTTTTTTTTCCTATATTAAAATGATTTATCTATAAAGTATAAATATAGAATGGAGGTTTTAAACGTTGAAAAATAAGGGAAAAAAATAGAATTGGTTTGACGTAATTTTTAATATATGTATTATATATATGTATATAATAATATATATATATAGTTATATACAAAGAAATAATGAACATTGAATGAGTCATTTTTACAGAATTTATAATATTAAAATAATATTATTTTTATTATGATTATTAAAGGTCGTAAAATAAACAAGTTTTATTGAATGGATGTTCTATACAAGAAAAGATTAATAAAAAAAAAAAGAAATATAAATGTACTTGTTTGTTATTTGAATTAATAAAAAATTACACTAAAATTAAATAAATGTTTGAATTACCTTTTAATTGATCGTGACTTAAATTTTTTTTTTCTTTTTTTATTATTTTTTTAATTAATAACACTCAGGTTTATGACCTAACAGGTTAAGGTATTTTATTTGAAAAAAAAAAACAAAAAAAAGATATAAAGAAATTTTAAGTTTTTTTTTTTTTTTTACGATAAAAAAATTTAGGTCATGGTTAAGTTATCAATTTTAGGATGACCAAAAAAAAAAAACATAAAGAATTTAGATAAAAAGGATGTACCTAAGATTTTTTTTTGAATGTATAGAATACATTCTTAGTTTTTAAATAAATAAATGTAATCATATACTTTAACAGTTTTTTAATAACATGGGATTTCCAAATTTTTATTTATTCATAATTTTTGTTTTGTTTTTCGGTGTTTTTTATAAAATCTTTTTTTTTTTTTGTTACATGGTTGTATCAATGACAAATATTTTACGTAGTATATATGATATATATTTTTCTTAAAATTAAATTGGTATTTGGAATATTTTGTTTTTTCATATTATTTTCAATAAACAGTTGGGTCTATGACAGTTGGCCTAAAGCCATTTCGGAAATAGACAATTTGCCTAATACCATTTGACAAAAAATACTTATTGCAAAATGCCCTTATTTTACAAAAATACAATCTTACTTATTACAAAAATATTTGTTTGTTAAATATTAGTTTGTTAAAAGTCTTTTTGTGAAGTGTTCTTTTTGTTAAAAGTTTTTTTGTGAATTGTCTCTTTTGTTAAATGTCTTTTTGTGAAGTGTCCCTTTTGATAACAGTCTTTTTGTAATAAATAATTTTTGTCAATTTTTGGCACTAGGCCAAATTTGTTTTTGCAAACGGGGTTTAGGCAAATTGAGATGCTCCCAACTTAAATATCAACAATTACCATTAAAACATGATTTAATTAAAAAAAAAAAAATTAATACCTATTCGTTTAAAATGTTGTTACTTTAAATTAAATTTTGTCATTTATTTTTCTTAATTCTAAAAACTAAACTGGCTATGTTAAATTATCAGATACAGAAATATTTTATTTATTTATAATTTTTTGTTACTGCTCTGTTGCAATGGTATTCGTTTATTGTAAGATATTTCCCAGAATCATTATATATATTATTATAATTATATACTATATCATAATGAAAAAATCGATTTCACTATATAAAATATACAGTATTACAGTAAACGAAAATCCAGTAAAAAAAAATTCAGTAAAAAAATGCAGTAATTTAAAATCCAACAAAAAAGAAAAAAAACAAAAGAAAAATTTAAAAGAAAATACCATAATGTGGTATAATTTTGTACAAATATTAATATTTGCAAAACCTTTTTAAATTTCTTATTAATTTTAATGATTTTTATAAGTTTTTAAAATATTACAACTTCCAAAAAATGACAAAAAATTTTGTAACCACTATGTAAATTTTTTTATTAAATATTATTGTTAAAATTAAAGATTTAAGTTGAACTACCTATTGATCATTTTATTTTATTGTTTTTTTTTTTTTTTGGAACATTATTCTATTTATGATCAGTCATCACCATAACATACATTATTTATTTAGAGATAATAAAAACGGGAATATGAACAAAAAATAAATAATTTCATGCAAATTTAATTTAAAAGGAATATAAAATAAACTTAATTATATTTACTGTAATTTATACAGAACGTATATAACAAAAGAACAAATCTAATTGTTAAAGTAAATATATTTCCGATACAATCGAAGATTCTTTAAAAACAAATCAAAATAATTGTTTAAACAAACACAAAAAAAAAAAAAAAAAAATTTAAAAAATGCCAAAATATTAAATTAATCACGTTACCATACCATGATCTGCCATCATATTATTTGAATATTTTACACAATTAGCTGTGCTTACATTTTGATTGTCATGAAATTTAGGAATTTCAGTAAGTAGTAAAAAATAAATGATATCGTAAAATTGAATGATCCCGTTATTATATTTTTGAAAATTTTCATTTTGCAAAATATGTTTTTATATTTATTTTTGATTTTTCAAAATGAAACCTTCTATAATGATAAAATTGTAACTACCCGAAATCAAATGTCAAAAGTTAAATACCTATAAATTAAAAAAATCGGTCTTGTAAAAATTAAATTAGGTAAGTGTGACCTTAGTGGGATTACAAAAAGTGTAAAGATAATACAAAGACAAAATTGATTATAAGAAAAATTTTAAAAATTAAATTTTAGAAAACAAAAATTATTTTTCGAACTGCGGATTTGATACTTCGAAAAAGAAAATTATTAAGTTAGATAAGGCATTTTACGGATAAGAAGCGATATTATAACTGAATAATGATGACAACCGTATTTTCCTAAAAAAAATGTTTGCCATCTTTTTCATTTGCAGAAATTTACAAATTTTCTAAAGATAAAAAAAATGTATATAAATAAATGTCATTTGATAAATTATTTGATATTAGAAGAGTGAATTACAGTCGAAAAAATAAGAAATAATATAAAAGTTATATTAGAATAATAGAGTCCACAACTCTATAATAATTTTAAAATTACATATACCAGTTACCACAACGTGTTTAATTAATACGTTTTGTTTTGTATTTATAGGATTTAAAAAATTATAACCGATAAGAAAATCCCATTACTTCGCAATAAATAAATGCAATGAAATTTTGTGAAAGGTCAAAAAAAGGTCAAATACTGTTCTATTCTATTCTGATAAAAAATTACAGATTTTTATTATGCCTAAAATATTTATTAAAAGTTTTCGAAATATATTATAAGATGAAGTCATATAACATAATATCTATATAAAGTTTTAAATTGAGATTTTGTGTACAAAAATAATAAAATTTTTACTTAAAATTTTTTGCTATAATATTATTTTTTTTTTTTTTTTACAAAATACTGTACCCTGTAAAGTGAAAATATTGCTTTGGGATAAAAGTAAAGAAGAAAAAAATTAAAAATGGTTTTTAAAACTTACAAAAATATTAACCCATAAATGACCCATATTTAATTGTGTTAATTTTTTTTTTTGTTATTTTTATTGAATAGATTATTTTTTGCGCGTAAATTTTTTTTATTTCGTTTCTTTTGTTTATTACATACTTAACAAGTGCGGGGGAGATGAATTATTTTCTCAACAAAAAAGAAAAAAAAAAAAAAATCATAACTTAATATAGAATAAGTGACAGTTCTTGAAAAAAAAAAAGAACTTATTTCTGAAGAGAATGATTTCAAAAAACTTTTATCCTAATTTTTGCTTTATTTTATTTTTTTTTTTTTTGAAAATCATCGACAATACTCGTAATTTAGTGAATAATTGTATAAAATTTGACAAAAAAAAAAATTAACTGAAAATTGAACAAAAAAACTATAAAAATAATAATAAACTTTTTTTTTTTTCTTCTTGACTATTATTCTATTTTCGAAAATGTGAACAGATCTAATTTGGTACAACTTGTCAATTATCTAGTTTTGATTTTTTTTTTGTTTAATGTGGTGAATGTTTAAAAAAAAAAATTTGAGCAAATTTTTTTAAACAATGAAAAAAAAAAAAAAATAAATTGTAAAATGAAAAAAAATGAACTTTTAAAAGTTAAATAAATAGAACAATTTTTTTTTTAAACTGTAATAGAAAAGAAAAAATTTATTTATTATATTATATATATTGTTCATTGTTCAGTATTTATGTTTTATGTTAAAATCTTAAGTTTATATTGTTCAGTTATATTGAAATGTAATAAGGGTCGAAAATTAGAATTTTAATTGACCTTTTAAAAGAGTATAAATATTAAATCTCGCAACTTTGAATTGATTTAGTAACATATTAAAATAATGTAATAATATGCTTATATAGGATATTAATTATATATACAACATTTCTTTTAATCATATCTTAGAAGATTTAATTAAATATATCTAATAATTATATCTATATATGAATATCCGCGAAGCGATTACGATAAAGGATTTAATAATATACAAATACATGATATTTTCGTTATTTATTTTAATCATAGATTCTCATTAAACATTTTTGACTTAATGAATATTAAATATGAATAATATATTATGTACGTATATGAAATTTCTTTAATTAATTATGTTTATTACTGTTAGACAAAAAATATTATTTGATTACTAATTTATGAGTAAATAAGTAAATCTAATGGATTATATAATTAAATATAAAAAAATATCTTGCAAACTTATAAATAATACGTAATAAATAAGCATTTAAAATTATTAGTATATACATACATATATGTATGTATATCAATATTTTTTTAAAAAATATAAGTTTCATGAGAAAATTTTTTTTTTTCTCCTAATTTAAAAAGAGAAAAAAAAAATGTTTATTTAATTCAAAAATTTTGACAAAGAACAAAATATAAAATGACATTTTAAACAATTTAAAATTAATTCTTTTCACGTAAATTGTCTTCAAAATAATGACAGCTGTATAATTGTACTTTAAATGTCAAATCAAAACTTAAAACTTAATAATTGAATAAAACAACAACAACAAAAAAAAAAAAAAACCGTTTATGACTAATGATTTTGATTCTAATAAAGTTAAAAACATTCGATTAGCGGCATAAAAACATATATAAAATTTTCCAAAAAGATTGAAACTATAATACCTATTAAATGTTTGGTATGCGTTAGTATCCGAAAACTGTATTTCAAGAGACTTTATGTCCACTTGCCTGTAATTTTCATTTGTTTGCATTATTTATTTATTTAAAAATGTATAGTCCCTAATACAATTAGTGTTATACAAATGTTAGCTCTGGCAACTAAGGGGTCTTCGGCTTTTTTTTTAAGTTTTTCTTTTTTTTTTTACATAGTTTTACTTTGATATTATTTATTTACAATATTGATTTAATGATCAAATTGTGGTTTAAGCTAAATAATTGGAACAAAATAGACTTAAGTTGAATTTAATATTAAAATTAAGTTAAAGTTAAAGATAAAGTTTATATTGAAATTAAGTTAAAAGAAAAGAAAATAAAGCTAAGTTAAATTTTCATGTTAAAAAAGAAGAAAAGAAATAGAAGTTAAGTTGAGAGAAAAAATTATTTTGTTTTTATATTCTATTATAAATTTTTAGTTTTTTGATGTTTGCATTATTATTTGACTGTATTTCATTTGACTGTATTTCAAAAACAAAACATTTAAAAGAATATATAGGCTGCCACCGTCAAACCAACTCTAAAATCCTTTCTGATTATATATTTTAAATGTTTTGTTGTTGAAATACATAGTCAATAATGATAATACAGGAAAATGAAATACAGATAAATGAGACTACAGGCATATAACACGTTCCCTTTTGATAACTAATGTTTTTTTTTTTTTTATTCAAAGTTCTTATTTTGTAATTTACTCCATTGTGGTGAATGTTAATAAATAATTATTAAGCATATGATTTTATGAATATAATAATACATATGTATAAAAGTAAATATAAACTGTGTATTTCGTTTTTTTTTTTGTTATCTCTTTTCCACTGCTACAATGCATCCATGATTACATAATGACATCCACTAAGTCATATATTATTCATATTTGAATAAATTTCAGTTTTTGGAATAAACGGCTGTACTGTATACCTATTGGCTATTGTACAATGACAATGAGACGAAAATATTTTAATTTTTGCGCCATCTATTATCTTATAAAAGAGTTATTTTGTTAAAATATCTTTTGGTTAAGATTATTAAGATGAAAATATTAAACTGTATATATTTGTTTTTAATGTTTAGATTAGTTATAGTTAAATTTCTTTTTAAAAATTAAATTAGTTGAAAAAAAATACGGTGTATCTACCACTAAATTCTTTAAAAAATTCTCTATATGTCATACAATTTAGATATTGAAATCCCTCAAATTTTCTTAAAAAATAACATACCTAAAATGCTAATTATCCTTAAGAGCTTTTATTTTTGTAATTGATTTTTAGCTCTTGCATGTAGTCTATACAAATAAGTACATAAATAATTTATAAAAAATCTAATCATAAGTTTTAAGAATTTTTTAAATATATTTTTTCTTTCAGAAAAGAAAGTTATTTTCGTCAATTTTTGTAAGAGTTATACATGAAAAATATGCTTTTTTAAGAAATTGCTTTTATATATACATAATATATATATATCTTTAAATCTATATCTTTATTTTAAAGATTTCTTTTTTTCAAGATTATTTTCTATTTTAAAGTTATTATCTTACCTACTTACAACAATGTATGATGATACTATAAAAAAAGATTTAAAATGTACAATATATTTATAAAATACATTATAAATATTTTTTTTTGTTAATGTTTTAAACGTTTAAAATTGCTTAATAATAATAATCATTCATAAATATTTGTAAGTGATTATATTAATTTAATGGTATAAAAAAAAAAAAAAAAAAAAAAAAAAAAAAAAAAAAAAAAAAAAAAGTTTTTGTTTTTTTTTTTAATATTTTATAGTAAAATTTATATTTAAACTTTAATTTTTATTGTCATTTTTATTATTTACATTTAGGAAATAAAAATTTTTATTGTAAAATATAATGTGTACTATAAACACATGTATATGTATATAGACAATATTCTGAATAGTGAATATTATATCAATAATAAAATTGTTAACAATCTTCTTTTTTTTTTTTTCAATAATTGCCGTTTAATGTGAAAGTTCATAAGGCAAGGCCGTTTCTTGTAGACAAAATAATTATAAAACAAAAAGAAAAAAATAAAAATAAATTTTTTAAAAATTATTACCATGTGTAACCATTCATATTGGTCATTGATGATAGGGCAAAAAATACAAATTATTTTTTTTTTTTTCTTATATTTTGCAAATTAATAAGTCAGATGGTTGTCTTTAAATTAGTTTTTAGCAAAGTCATTACAAAATTTTTTTTTTTTTCTAATTACATATAATATTTATCATTACACTAGAATTTTATATCATGAAATATAATTGTAGAATTACCAAAAAAAATATATAGATATATATATGTATATAAAATAAAGATAAAAAAAAAAATTCTTAAATAACCTTAGAAAAAAAAAAAAATGGAAAAAAAAGTAAATAATAATAACTTTGAACTTTAATAATGGAAGTTCTTAAACTTGAATATTTTAATTGTGTGATAGGTAATTTAAATAATTCTAGGATATTTTTCTTATATACATATATTTGGATAAAAGTGATCAAACATTAATTTGGAAATTTTTCCCAAAAAAACCAAAACCAAAGATTGACAAAAAATTAATTTCGTAAAAGTATCGCAAAGTAACTTGTTTATTTCTTTTTAAGGAGCTATAGAAATAAATTCACTCGTGATTAATTTTTACTTAAATTTCTTTCAACTGGAATTAAATTAAAAATAAATTGTAGGATCAAATAATATGAGATTAATTATTAAAGGATTATTTATAATGGATTTATAGCGGTGTATTTGATGGCAGAGTTTTTTTCAAGAAACCTGTACTCCCTCGATTACTCCCTCCCTAGTACTCCCAAACCTGTACTCCCTCGATTAATAAATCAAATGCTTAAAGACTCTGCCATCGAGGCTTCTGGAAAAAAAACATTTAAAAATTAATTTTTATTTATTTACTTATAATCATCGGTCAATCTAGGTTGAACACTATTATTAATTTATAAAGTAATATTATATACATATTTTGTTTATATTATATATTTGAACTATATCTGGTAGCAAAGAAGGTTTGTTTTTATTTAAAAAAGCTTGGTACCAGTACGATTTTGAACATGTGTCATGTGGTTAATGATTGAGTCACCAAGGCCCTCTAATTAATTAATTTATTTATATTAATATTACAAATCTGAAAATATAATGCAATATTACAAAACCGTATCATCTTTCGCTCTTTTTTCATTTATTTATTTATATTAATATTACATACATAAATGTAATGCAATATTATTGAACCATCGGCTACCAAGGCCATTACAGGCTTTTATACTATTATTAAATTATACACTAATATAATTTATTTTGTTTATATTATATACTATATATTTACATTATATTTGGTCGTAAGGGGGGTATGTAAAGAAAAAAAAAACACTTACGAGTTATGCAGGGATCGAACCCACACTTCTTCGGTAAATACGCTACACGCTTACCCACTAGGCTACCGAAGCCCCATCTTTCGCTCTCTGATTGATTTTTTACAATAATTTAAAAAAAGTATTGCATAATTTTAGGCAACTTTTGTATATTATTTTTTTTTTAATTTTCTGTTGCTATCTATACTGGAATATAAAGAAAAAGTTTAAGATTCAGTCATTTCAGTCATTGTTTATTTTAGAATAATGATAATAGAAATCTTAAAAGAAAACTCTTGCATAATATTATAATTTATAGTATTATATTTTTTTATTTTAGAGTAAAATATATTAAATTTTCTTTTTAAAAATGATTTAATTTTTAACTACTGTTTTGTATAGAGATTATGAATCAGAGATGATTAAGATATAAGCAAAAAAAAAAAATCAAAAAACATTACAAATTAAATTTTATTAAGTAGAACAATATATATATATGTTTAAAGTTGTTTTAATTTCAATTATTTGAAAAATTAATATTCTAAACGGAAAATAAAAGTCTTAGTGTAAACATATTCCAAAGTATATAAGCAGTATAATGATCTGATAAAAGAATTCACACGGTTCTATCTTTTGTTCTTATGTAAATATTATTTTTTAGAAAAGTCACAAAAACAAAAAAAAAAAAAATAATAGAAAAAAAAAGCAAAATTCTAAACAACAGTAGTTGACACTTGACGTTTTGGCATAATTTAAGTGTTAAAAAAATATTAATTAAAATATATACCAAATATCAAAATAAAAAGTAAAAAAAAAAAAAACGGTCAGTCAACTCAAGCGTCTTCTAGTCAATCTCTTACTCTTAAACTTTTGTTTATTTTATTTTATTTTTTTTTCTCAAAAAAAAAAAAAATTCCTAATTTTTTATTTATTTATATATATGTATATATATATTTATATATATTTAAATAACAGTTGATTATAAGAAATTAAAAATAATAATATAATATTTAAGAATGAAAATCGCAATGTTTACTTAAACTTTTTAAAGCAGTTATATGTCTCACTTCAAATCATACATCAGAATCATAACAAAACAATAGTGTAATAGAAGCAAAAAAACAAAAAAAAATTAAAAAAAAAACAAAAAATAAAAAAAACTTTAATATTCAAGTACTTTGATTCTCATTCATTCATTTTGAATATTTAATTATTTTTAATAAAAAGAAAAGAAAAACATCACACCTTAAAACTAATAACTTAGGGGCTTTAGACTTTCGATAACAAGTCAAAATTAAAAAAAAAAGAAAAAATGTTTTTTTTTGAGGTAAAAAGTCTTTTGTGAAAATTTAAACTATATATAGTAAATAAGGGTACAATAGAATCTTAAGATTAAAGTACCGTTATTTTGTCAATTTTTTTAATTTAATTTTTAATATTTTTTTATTTTTTTTAAAAATAATATGTAAACGTAAATGATTTTTTATTTTTTTTTTAAATTTATTTGCCTAAAGCTGTTCTTGAACTAATATAAAGCTAACTCTATAGTGGTTCTTCTACTCAATATATTATTGATGATAAATAAAATTGTTCGGAACTTTGTAGACTTTTTAGTTTTTTAGAATTTAAAGAAAAAAATTGTTTTCGATTCCGTACTACTATATACCTTTTAACACATTTATTGAATTTTTTTAAATTTTTTACACTTAAATTAATTTTAAAATCCGATGTGATAGAATTGTACCACATTGTACATAAAGAAAAAAAAAAAAAAAAATCAAATTTTCCAAATTTATTTAGTTGTATATAAAGAAAAATAATTTATTGAATTCTTTTAAAAGCTGTTGAGATTAAAACCATGGGAAAATTTATAATAAATTATTCCAATATGGTCGTCAACTCAACTAAACTAGGATTTTGTCTATTAATTAAGAAAAATGTTCCTATGTAGTATAATAAATTTAAATTTAAATAATTATTCATTATACAGGGAACCTTTTCGAGATACGCGGGGTTAAAGATGTTTTAGCGACTTTTCATAAGGGAGATAAAAAAAATGCGTTTTGTAAAATAAGTTGTCAACTTTAATTTTTGTGTACTAACGATTTCCATATCATAACAATTACAAAGTTATAAGATTCCAAATGATTTAAAATGAAAAAAATTATGTTTCATACTTAATTTTCTTTTGAAACACTCTGTATTTGGGGTACTTTTTATAGTATATTTCGGAACTGCTTTTTAAGCCCTATAATTAGTACCTCAAAACTTTTTCTGTATCTCTAACCGTTTTTAAGATATAAAAAATAGAAAAATTCTTCCTATAGCAAGCCGTCCCTATCTCCCTACAGCAACCCGTTCAAAAGTTATAGATTTTTTTATGAAAAGTCGCTAAAACATCTTTAACCCCTCATATCTCGAAAAGACTCCAGAATAGACCCCCATCTCCAATACAATGTTTTGTTCGTTTCGATATGCCCGATCATTCGTTTGAAGGAAGACCATTGAGTCGGAAACACCCTGTATATGTATATGTTATATGACATTATTTTTTAATATTAATTTTTAAGAATAAAATATACAATTTCCATTGATTTGAATGCAACAATTATATGAATAGATGAGGCTATAAGTGAAATTCAAAACTAAATAAACGTATATATCCATAATGAGTAAAAATTTATACATAATTTTTTTCAAGAACATCATTTTAATTTTAAGAATCCATTACGAATTCTCAATTGTTATATACACATATTATTATAAAATACAACTTTCTATTGAAAATTTAACTTTAACTTGTATATAACAATATATATATGTATATATAATTTTATTATATACAAGTTATAATTTTAAATGCAATCGCATAATTAATTTTCATTATTAATAATTAATAAAATAAAATTTTTCAACACCTTCAATAAATATATCAATTAAAATTAATAAAATTTAAATTGATTTTATAAAAATATTTGTTGAAAATTTTATTTTTTTCAATAATACTTCAAAAATTTTTATATATTAAAATTAACACTGAATATTTTAACAAATTTAATTAGATTCTAATCAGAAATCTTTTTTTCTTTTTTTCTTATTTTTGATTTTTCTTTTTGTTTGTTAAAAAAATTACCAAAAAATACCAAAATATTCAATAAAAATTTGTAAATAAATATGTTCATAAAAAAAAAAAAATTAATTATTTAATATATAATATATAATGTGAAAAAAAAAAGAAAAAAAATTTCGAAAATTAATTAATTAATCGTTTGATTGATCGATCGATTATCGTTATTAGTTTATAATTAGTTGTAGATTTAAATTTTATTTCGTGGTAGAAAAACAAAAAAAAAAAAAAAAATTTAAAACAAAAGATTTTCTATTCCGTAAAAAAAAATAAAAATACTTTAAGTACATATCAAACAATGTGTTAAGCCATAATCAACACCAACTAACTAACATCTTTGCAAAAATTTAAAAAAAAAAACAAAAAATCAATCAGTCATTTTTGAATAGAATTTTTATATTTTTTTTTTTGATTTAAAACTGATGACCACCAAATATAAATTTTAGTATACAAATTAAAAAAATTTATCTGTTTAAAGAAAATATTTGTTAAAAGTATAGGTAATATATAATAATAAAAAGAAGATTTAATGCTATACTAGATACTAAATTCTTAAATATTAGATTTTTTTTTTTGGAAATGAAAAATTTAAATTTGAAGTTACAATCTATAATTTATTGATGGTAGAATTTTAAAATGTTAAGAGATCAGTACAAAATGTCAAAAAATAAAAATATTTTTTAAGTTGATAGTCTTTCAATCGAAAAGCTCCCGTTTTAAAATCTGGGCCCAGTTGCAACAACCACTTTATTACTAATCAAATAATCATTTTGTTTTTGGTAAGTGAGTGTTTTTTAATAATCACAACTTTATTGAATTATTATCAAATATGGTTTTGGTGCAACAAAAACTTATCAAAAAAATGATTATTTGATTAGTGATAAATGATTGGTTGCAATAGAGCCTAGGTCAGGTTGTATTTAATATTAGTAATTTATATCGTAATAATTAATATCGTAATATAAAATAAATAAAAAGAAATAATTGTTGTATATAAGATAATAGATGGCGTACAAATATAATAGGGGTGTTCAGGTATAAGTAAGTGCAGCGAAGGAAAAATTATCTACTTTACGTGAACGACCCGATGCAAAATATAAATTGCAAAGTAAAAAAAATTACAGATGACAGATATGTTGATTGGTTTAGAGAAACGTTTATTGGTATCTTGTTGTTGATTGGCATTTAAATGGGTATTTAAATACATTCTAAATGTTGATTGGTATTTTTAAAAAAATGTTAGTTGGTAATAAATCTCTTATATTATATTATTATTTGAATAAATATCTATTTTTCACTTTGAAAAACTAAAATATAATTTTTGAGTTTTGATTTTGGAAAATAAATAATTTTTAAATGAAAAACAAATGTCAAAAAAAAAAACTATTAAATCATTTTTATAGATTATTTAGTTGAATGTGATATTTTTATTTGATGCACTCCCAATGAATTCCAAAATCGAAATCCAAATAAATTCTAAACTCTAAATAAATTCAAAAAGCGAAATGTCAAATTAACTTCAAAAAACCATCCTCGAGCAAATAAAATATGCAATAGGGTTAAGGTAGAGGATATTTTAGTCTAAGAAAAATATACACCGATCCATATTTTATATTTTTTATACATGAAATAACAACAATTTTTGTCAAAAATCTCCTCAAATCCTCCGATCCTCCGATGCAAGTCTAGTTTACACTTTTACGGGAAGACCCCTAATATTTATTTATTATATTTCATAATTTTGTACAATAGCTACAGACAAATAATGAATGTTGTAAGGAAAATAATGATTAAAAAGAAATTGAAACTTAGTTAAATATGAATAACAAAAGGCTTAGAGGATGCTCAATGCCCCTAATAGAAGTTTAAATGAGAAAAAAAAAACATTGGTTAATCTAAAAATTGTTGATGCTTGAGTTCAAAACAAAAAAAGATTTTCATTTTAAAGGTATGTAGTTAAAGAATTTGAAAAAATTTACTATAATGGTTTATCAGTATACACGTAAATACGTCAGTAGTTCATTTAACATTCGTTATATATCCGAAACTATTAATAAAATTATTATCTAGTTTTTAATTTTTATATTGGAATTTTGAAGTTGAAAAGTTGTGAAGTTTTCAGTTCTTACATTTGTTTTTGTTTTGAGTTCGTTCTTTCTTTTGTTACCTTACTTTTGTTTGGTACTTTTAGCATTTTAAGTTCATTATAGGCTGTATTAATTTATTTCATACTCTTTTCATTTCTATTAGTAAATTCATTATAATTTTTTTAAATAAAAATTACATTTTTCCCTTTTAATTTTATGATTTCATTCTTTTAGATTTTGTATCCATACCGTATTAACTATATAAAGAATTAAATTTTTAAAATTAATTTAGAATATTTTTTTTCTTAATTAAATATTTTTTAACAATAAAAATTTTGCTAATACATTTTTGTGGTTTTAAATATAAATGAAACAAAAAATAGTAATTTACTAATAATTTTTTTGTCTTTAAAAAACAAAAAAAAAAATTAACAATATTTTTTTTTTTGCAAAGATTTAATAAATATATAAACTTATTTTCCTTCTTCCATATTTTTATCTATCAAAATTTTATTCAAAAATTACAATGGTAAAAAAAAAAAATAAATAAATAATTATCAACAAATTTAGGTATAGAGATTCAACTTCCAATTGAAAATTGATTAAATCATTTTTTTTTGTTTTTGTTTTTTTTTTTTTTTTTTTTTGTAGTTGGTAAAAGATGATCTATAAGACTGATGAAGAGAAGAGAATTGGAGAAACAAACAAAAAAAAAAAAAAAAAATGAATAAAAATTGACAAAAAATATACGAAAAATTCCATAACTTTAACTACATCTCAAGGCCATATTTAGTCTATACTATTTTTTCTTATCATGTATTTATTTTTTATTAAATAATATATTTAAGGTGATGGCTATTTATTTTATATAAAATATACATATGTACATAATACATAAAATATATTTATACAATATATATATAATAAAAAGTATCTGGGGGATTAATCGTTATATGATACTATACTACTAGAATTACAAAATCCAAACTGAGAAAATAATAATAATAAAAAAAAATCAAAACAAAACAAAACAAAACAATCACGTCAATTTCATATTTCGTAATAAAATAAAAAAAAAAAAAAATAAAAATTAAAACAACATCAAAAATAAAAGAAACTAATAATTTAATATAAAGAAAATAAAATTAAACCAAGCCTAAAATAAAACCAATGTAAGCATAATCAAATTAAATTGATTAATATATGAAGAGATTTTTGATTGTTCAATAGGATTTAATATTCTCGGCATTTTGCAAAATATATAACGCGTTTCAGATTCAATTGTAAAGTAATGATATTCAAAAAAGATATTTTTCAAAAAGCAATATGCTCCGAAATTGAAATTCTTGCTCGGAAGCTAGTTTTCCTCTGTTAGTTAATTTTATACCATAACTAAATATTAGAACCGAGTCAATTAATCAACGGCTTAGTGAAATTAATGATTCCAGAAACTGAAGGTATTTATATTGCAGCAACTAAATAAGAAGTTTCGTTTACAGGCATTAAAAGAAGCTGAGAAAAGACAAAAAAAGTATAAAATTTTGCCTCTATAATAAATGTAATTTATTTTACAATTAATAATTTATTTTCTAAGAATCTCAAGATACTCTCACTCTAAAGTTTAAAAAATTTTAGATCAAAAAAGTTAACAAAATGTTTTTACTAAGATTTTAAAATTCAACTTAATTTATAACAGCACACAAACCAATGGTGTAGTGGTTAAGATACCCACCTTTCATTGGCGGTTCTCAGGTTTAGAAGTTTCAGGTTCAAAACTCGGTTGATTCACGTAAATTATAATATAATATAATAAGTATAGAATATAATTAAATAAAAAATAAGTATATATGTATATATCTTTTAAATTATAATTAATATCATATTATAATATATAATAAAAAAATAATAAAAAATAATTTGTTGTATAAGATAACAGATGGCGTAGAAATAAAGAAATTTTTACATACAACAATGTACAATAGCTACAGTCGAGTAATTAACAGTTTAGTAAAATTAATGATTCCAGCAATTGAAGCTTATAAGCTTTGACTATAGTCAAATAGTAAATAATAAATAACATAGTGGATGCCCTATTCTCCTTATAGGAGTGGGAAGGAAAAATAAAAATTTATAACAGTAAGTGATCCACAAATGATGATGACAATATGGGAGATTGTAATATTTTTTTTTTTGATTATAGTTAATTTCTTTATTATGAAATAAGTAAAATATATACCTATATATTATATATATATTCATTCTATAATAATTTTCTGAACGAATAAATTTTTATAACGTTTTAGACTTAGCAAAAGTATTAAAATTCATAAATTATTTAAATTCTTAGTAATGGAATTAAAAACTTTTTTAGAAAATTTGAAAAATTCGCAATATTAAATGGAAAAATGCTGTTATACAGCATATTTTAATTAAAATTTTAAAAATTTTACAAGGTATTTAAAGCGTTTTTAATATATTTATGTATGTAATGATAAAATAATTAAAAAAAAGAAAATGAGAAAAATACAGGGTGATATATTATTTATATAAATTTTTTTTTTATATTTTTCAAGGGAAGTAAGTTTTAAGAGTAAAGAGGTTTTTTATGTATTTTTAAAATTAATTTGTTAACTGATTAACATTTCCGTTTTTACTTGCTATGTCCATCTAAACAGATATTAACTTTTTACAATATGTATTTATGTATTTCTGCAATAACTTCTGTTACTTTGGCAGCACTATATCAATCAGTGGAGAAGCCCAAGAAGATATGGATGATTGACTTAAAAAAGCTAGGGCAGCGTTTGGCATATTACAACTTGAGAAACTTACAAATCTTCAGAAATACCTACTAAGCTGCAGATTTTTCGATCATGCGTAAAAAGCATCCTAATGTATGGTAGCGAGACCTGATTAACTTCGAGTACTACAAACTGCAGGCTACAGCATTCATAAATAAATTCCTTAGAATAATATGCAAGATATTCTGACCTAAAACAATCGCGAATAGAGATTGACGAAACTTAATAGGAGAGCAACCAATAGCTCACCAAATAAGAAAAAGAAAATGGAGATGAATGGGGCACACGATGCAAAAACATCATGGAAACATAGCGAGAATGGCTGGGGAGGGTGCAAAAATAACAGCACCTAATTGAGGTCGATGGAAATGCCTAGTGGAGGCCTTATGGAAGAAAAAAAAAATTATGTATTTAACCGTTGTAATTTCGTGTCCTTTTTTTTTTTTTTAATAATTTAAAATTAACAATTATAGTTTTAAATAAATCTCTAAAATAATCACTTAACTTCTATTGAATTGAAAAGTAAATAACCCAGTAAAATCCTACAATCCAACAAAAATAAAAAAAAAAAATAAAAGATCTTTAAAAATAATTCCTGTCAAGAATTAGGGATGTAATTTTAAATTTATTTTAGTTTTATTTGTCTGAAGCAAAAATTCCTATAAAATTAAAAGAACAACTTATAAATATAAACTCTTTCACAAATCTTCCTTAAAAAAAAAACAAAAAAAAAAAAAAAACACAAAAAAAAACAAAATTGTGATTAAATATTTTAAATGGTTTCGCGTATATAAATTAATTGTTACCTTTGTTTTTTTTTTTCTTTATTTTTTAAGAATAAATGTATATACAAGAAGTGAGAACTTATGTGTACTTTATTCCATTATCATTACGATCTTTATCAAAAGTATCTTACAACTAAAAAAAAAAATGTACGCCTTCTTGAAATCTTATCTAATTAAGTATCTTGTTTTATTTTTTGTTTTTTATTTGAGGTAAAATCAAAAAACAAAAAATAATAAATATAATGGAGTACGCATCATTAATTGAGAAAAGAGTTAATTTAATGGTAGTAAGCTATTAAGAAATCGGATCGTAAACACTGATATCGTTAACAATATGCGATGATATAATTGAACAGATAAAATAATCTCAGATCTTGTGGTATAAAGGAGTTATGGAGAAAATAATTGTTTTAAAATAATTTAAGATTGTATTTATTGTTAAATTGAATTTGTTTTTGTTGTCTTCAAGTTTTAAATCATTATAAGAACTTCTTTTAATTGATTTTGAACTTTTTACATAAATTTTTTTTTATTGTATAATTATAGTAAAAGATGTAAAATATACACCATAGTGACGTCATATTCAAATAAATAATACAACAATATACAATATATAGAAAATATTTAATAGCTAAATCGAATGTCTAACAGGCAAAGGATATATAAAATATATCGAATAATAATGATATTAAATTGATTATATAATTCGCAGACCTTCTGCAAATTAAACGAAAACTTCCCTAGATGGTATTCACAAGGTCACAAAAAGAGTGGTTGTGTTGTGCTAGATTGAGAAAATATTTAAATGCATTATGAGATCCTGAGGAGCGGTAGCAACTATGATTGATACTAAATGAGTACAAAAATAAATGAATAAATAAATAATAAATGAACTGGTTAAAACAATCAAATTGCATAATTAAAGGTAAAAATTGTATTTTTTTTGCGAGGTTTTCTACCTCAAAAGTCACCAAAAAAAATTGCACATGATTCTTCCAAATAGTTTTGGACCCTAACTAAGCAAAATCACCCCTTTTTAAATCAAATTCTAGTTTGCGGTCTTTAATACAAATTTACAGTTTGGTTTATGGGATAAGGATGTGGGAAGAATTCTTGAGAAAAATCGGTTTAGAAAAATTTAAGAATATCTGGGATGGGTAAAACGTTTAGACTTTACTAAATCATATACATATATATGAGTTACTAATTTGGGGAACATGTGCGATGGCATCTAATTCCACAAATAAGACGTGCTTATGACAAACTTTCATAAGCTATAATTTTTTAGAAGTTGTAGAGTGTAGGGATAACCATATCTGTCCTACTCCTTTTTTCGAGCAGAAAATCTTTGACTGTAGACATGAAATGTTTAATTTCTTTAGAACAGGTGTTTGTCCGTACAAGATATCTATAAAACAAGTTCAATAATCCAACTGTATGGCGATGTCTGAGAGGGGTGAGCTTTGTGGTAACATTCGGGATTGTTAATAAGACAAATAGCTTTGTTTTGCTTATTGTCGAGATAACACATTTTCATTTGGAGGGCTCCAGTGTGCAAATGTGTGCATTATACTGTATTTTCAGCCTAATCTACATTTAATAGATATGAAGAAGATCTGGTGCAGAAAAGTAAATTAAAAGTATTTTTTTTTATACATATGTACAATTAAAAGATAATAATTCGTTTAAATTTGAATTTAAGCTTTGGACTTAAATTATGGTAACGATATATTTTTCAAATGATTTTCCAATTAATAACTTAAAAATCTATTGTAATTTATTTTCTCAGGATTAATAACAATTATTTAACTATAAGCTATTATTCATTTTATAATGATAATTAAATAATTGAATTTTAAAATGTGATACATTATTAGAACTAGTAATTTTTTTTTTTAAACTTTTTTATTTAATAATAATTAACATAAAAGTTGTTTTTTATTCTATAAAAATAATAATCCTTAGTATACACCATTATATGAATTAATATAAAGTTTTATTCATTCATGAATTATTGAAAGAAAATTTAATAATTTGAGTTATTAAAGAAATTGAATGATGATGTCATAAATAATAATAAAAACAATTCAAATAAAATTTGCAATAATTTCATCTTAAACTTTTTATTTTTTATTTATTTTTTTTGTTTTTAAGTAGTTCCGGTCTTCAATTTTTAAAGTTCATGTAATTAAAGATATTTAAATGATTCATCAATGATTTTTATAATTTCAATTATTAATATGATTTAATATTTAATTTAAGAATATTATTTTTTGTTTTTTTTTTTTATTAATAAAAAAATTTTTTGGTGATATTTTGTTTTTCTGATTTAATAAGTATTGAATATGATCAATAATTTATTAATTAATTATAAATTTTACTTGGAAAAAGTTATTTTTGTTTTTAAATATAATTTTACTGGAGGTGAAATTCAATGGAATAATGTCAAATAATACATATCTATACATATTTATAATTGTTTTTACATATAGTATAATTAAAAGATTTGAAATTAATTCAAATAAACACTATATTATAATAAAAACAAATCAATTTAACAATTAACCTAGGTTAAATAAGTGAAACAGTCAAACGTGGAGAAAAAGAACAATCATTCTGAAGTTGTGCAGTTCTTATATAGTTGACTTTATTATATGAAAGGAAGAAATTTATTGTTTCTAAGGGATGGAAGAATAAATATTGAAAAGACTGTATTTTAAGCAGATCTATAATATTTCTTTATACATTTATTATTGGGTTGCGAGAACAAATGAAGTACATAAAGTGTATATATATATATAAACAACATTATAGTCCATTGGTTTTCTACCATATAATTATTCTCACTTTAAATGATTTATACATTTTCAAAACGCTAATAAAATAGTAATTCGTAAATTGTTGAAGTATTAAAAAATTGGAGTTTATTAAAAAATTAACAATAATAAGCAAATACATGATAAGATAATAAAATATAGTAGAAGAGTTTGAGTTAAAAGTATAATATAATAAAAATAGTGCCATTTTATTTTCTCTTTTTCACTCTCTTCAGTTTCTGAAATCATTAGTTTCACTAAGCCGTTAATTACTCGTCTGTACTTAGTGTATTAATATTTTTATTTGTGCGCCATCTATTATCTTATATAAGAATTATTTTATTTTTTATTTTTATTATATATATTACAATAATATGATATGAATTATATTATATTATGCTAAAGATATGATGGACAGGAAATTACACAGCCTTTCCTGTTCAGGTTTGGCTGTAAATGTCGTAAGGGGGAATAACTCTTACAACGTAAACTCCCTCGGTATTTATAGCGTATTTTATACGATCTTATCCACCGGGCCCCCTAAAAATTTTAAATTTTTAAATAAACAGATAACAGCAAAATTAAAAATTTTTAAATTTAAATATTCAGGGGATATGATGACACCAATTTTTTCTAATTTTCGGTTATATATAACAGTCAATTCAAAAATCAAATTATTTTGTATTTCAATTAATTTAAAAAAGTTAATGAAGTTTTTAATCAGATTTTTGAAGATTGAAAAAAATATTTATAGTGGAACATGATTATATTAACTAATAGAAAATATAAGTTGTGTAGTGATTAAGATACCGACCTTTCATTCTCGGGTCTCGGGTTTCAAGAAGGGTCTCAAGAAGGGTCTCAAGAAGGGTCTTGGGTTCAAACCCCGCCTATGACAAATAGATTAATAAAAAATAATATAGATTTTTCTTATAATATATAGTTAGTATAATATAATTAAATTTAAAATAAATCCATATGTCTTATAAATTAAAATTAATATCATATTGTAATATATAATAAAATAATAACACATAATTCTTGTATAAAATAAATAAATGGCGTAGAAATAAAAGAAACGTCTCATAGTGTTGCACAATAGTTACAGCCGAGTAATGAAGCTGAGCTTAGAACAAATAATGATTCCATAAACTAAAGCTTAGTCAAATAAAAATAATAAATGATTTAGTGAATCTTCTATGCTCCTTATAGGGAGTGCCAAGGAAAAAAAAACAATAAAAAAAAAAGAAGAAAATATAGGGTTTTTTCAGTTTTTATGGGATTGTCGTTCATAATTAAAATTTAATTTTTTTATATTAAACGTTGAAAAACTTTTGAAAGAACTGAAACGAAAACACAGATAAACTGAACTTATTGAACAGAAATAGTGAAACTAAGAAGCTCAGAAGTTTTAAATGTGATAATAGCATTTTACAATTGAAACCTTTTACCCATTTTTCAATATTAAATACATCCACATATATTAAAGTTCTACTGTATGTAATAGAAGATGTTCCTTTATATATACATAATATAAATTAAACTCCGGTGTAATTGACCTTATATGAAATCATTTATTTATTAATAAATATATATATGTACATAATATTAATTAATTTTAAAATTTAAATATTTGAAATTTAGAATAACAGTAATAATTAAACTTACACATATATACTCGTAAACTAGTAAATATAAATACAGTCCAATATGTAGACTACACGCTAGCACATAATTATATACAGTCCAATGAATAAAAAATAAATTTTATATGAAATAATTGTGTTTATTTTATTATATATGGATAATTTTACGAATTAAATAAGGAATTTTATATTATGGTTTTAATTATGTATATATATTAGTATAGATACATAAAGATCTATCTTAAATATAGTTTTGAAAAACATTACCATCCAAAAGATATTTAAGTAAATTGATTATTAAATGGAAAGTATATATACTAGTTGTTATTTTGTTATATTTTATAAAACAAAAAAAAAAAAATAAGTGGCAATAATTTAAATTTAAAATATTTTAACAAAGTTTTGACATAAACATACACATACATATATATAGTAATTATCGAACATCTTGGAATTATGTATGGATTTAATTGATTAATGATGAAAATAATTTTATTTGACTTGAATTTATTTTGTATTTGAGTTTGTTTTTTTTTTTGTTCTTAAAGATTTTTAAATAGAAAAACTTATTTTTTTTTTTTTATTCTTTAAACTTTTTCTTTTTAAACAAAAAAAAACAAAAAAAATATATTTTTAAAGAACAGGATCTAAGGTAATAAGGGTACATAATATCTAATTTCATATGAATTCATTTAAAAGTGTTGATTTCTTCTAAGAAATTTTGTAAATTTTAACTTTCAGATTTTAATCATAAATAATTTTTTTTTTTTTAAAGTGTTTGTGGTTTATATTATGTATTTATATCCTCATTATTTTTTCTATATTTAGATTTTGAATCAAATATGAATCAATTTTATTTATTATTTTGTATGTAAATTTTAATATAAATTTTATATCGTGATTATAATATACATATAATATTTATTACAAAATAATTGTAATTATGAATGTACCTATAATTAAAAATTAAATTATAATTAAAATTTTATTAAGCTTTTTAAATAAAGTTTTGTTACCCTTATTGTTACGCTAATTGAATTACTAATTAAAAATATTATTGTTTCAATTTAAAATGAAATTGGAAAAAAAAATGAGTGTCTCTTGTAGAAATAATATGGTAAATTAGATAAAAACAATAAGTTTTGAATAGACATTTTTATTTATTTTTTTTTGGTTTTTTCTAAGAGAGGTGCGGTAATCTTTTAAAGACACCAAGAATATCCCCATGGTAGTGTCATATTGATTCTTATTGAATAAACCCATCTCCTATACTTTTAGGCTATATAATGGAATGAAACCCTAAAACTTGTAATGTAGTATTATGGCTGAGTAATAGGAATAGAAAATAATATAGGACAAAGATTATCAATATTATTATTAATATACAATATACATTATTATGATATAAAATTAGAACTTATTGTTTTGTTTTATATGACCTGACCTGAACTTAAATTCAAGACTATATTCAATTGAAAAACTGGCAACTTAACTACTACGCCATATGACTCAGATTAAAACTCTATATATATTTTTATTATTAAAATTTCTTATTATTTAACTTTTTAGTAAATTTTTATAATAAGCAAATAATCAAATTATTCATTGAAATTACAATATTTAAAAAAAAAAATATTATTTTAACTATCATATTATCAAATCAACTGATAAAATCAAAATTTTTAGAAGTGTTTCGTCCTACAACATTACTTGAACTTTTCAGTACACTGAGAGAATTATTTCTTTGGAATGAGGTTGTCAGGAAAACTATTCAGTTGCGGTTATTAAATATTGGTCTTTGTTACCAACTTACGATTGATTCAATAACATTCCTGTTGATGCAAATGAACCGCCTTAGAAACAAACGAATATACGATTTCATCAACCTCGCCTAAAAATTTTCATTCGATCAAATTATTATTTCAAGATATGAGTTGCGAGAACCAAATAATTTTTGTACACGCAAATGTAATGCGATCATAAGAATTACATGAGTTGTTATAGCAAATAAATGGTTTGTTGTCACAATTAAAACTGTTTTATTACTTATGTGAACCGAATTATACTGTTATTACAACCATATTGCCATTTAGCTCAAACATTCTATTTAATTGAAATAACAGAACTCCAATTAGAATTCGGTTCTCTTAACAGTATTATAATGTATACTACAGTATTTCGTTAGTCAGTTGCTATAGAAGATCATTCGATTCCAGCAACCGTATTTCGTTTAGTTAAAAAAAATATAGTTATAATATCAGTTCTAATAAACATAAACAACAATTCATTCGTTTGGTATAACAGAAATTCGGTACTTATAATTATGATTCGATCGTGATAGCAATAAACATGAATTTTCGCGCAAAATCATAATTCTTATTTAGTTTAAATTCTAAAATAGTTTAGTGCGTAGATTTATATGAGAATGTTTGGTTTAATAGAACATTTAATCTTTTTTGATAAAAAATATTATATATGTTATGAATTACTAGACACTCAATTTTTTGATACGCATTATTTTGCATATAAAGTTATAAAAACGAATAAGTATAACGAATTTGGAAAATATTAAATTTTTTATTTAGATTTTTTGTTTATTAAATAAAGTTTTGTACTATTATTATATAAAATTTATATTAAAAATAAAAATCAATTTCTTATAAAATTTTTACTCTATTTTTTAATAAAAATGATATTTTCTTCTTTCTATAACAAATATAGCTAAAGGTGATTACAATTATTGTAAAATATATCGTGCAAAACATTCGATTATGTTAACTTTTCTGTAATGCTACGACAAATACTTTAATTCTGTTGTAGTAACTGATATGCAGTAACATCAAATGAAAGAGTTTTTTGATGTAATAATACTGTTACAATATTCGATTAAGACAACTCTGTTCTAGTCATAACAAAAGATTTGATTCTGCTGCGATAATTGATATACAGTGACATCAAATGAAGTGGTAGTCGAAAGTATTCCATTATTCGGTTCTCATAAACGAATAATCTGTTATCATACAAGATATACAGTAACATCAAATGAAGTGGTAGTCTACAGTACTGCATTATTCGGTTCTCATAAACGAATAATCTGTTATTGCAACTAAAATTTGTTCAAAACAAATAACAAATACGGTTCTCCGAAATAATTATTATTTTGGTTTAATGTAATTAGCAGTTACAATGAATACTTTTTCAATTGTAATTATGTAAATAAAGAGGTTGCCACAACTACTAATAAAAAGTCGATGGTGACCGAATTATTCGGTAGGGCAATTTATTCGGTTGTCACAAACGTTGTAGTTCTCTCAGTGTAGGCTTCGTATTGTTGCATTGCCTAAACTACTCCTCGTTTAAAATTTTCGATTTGTCTTCCATTTATATCAATATATCGATAAGTCTTATACTTATACGACTATACTATTTTTCATATAAGTATAAGACCAATCGAAAGATTTTAATCAGGTGTTAAAATTATGCAACATTGGTGCATGCAACATTAAATTTTGATAAAATAGCTTACCAAAGTTTTTTTTTGAAAGATACAATGTTGATATTTTTCAAATACCAGTGAATTTTATTTTTTTTTATTTTTTCCAGTAATGGTACTGATTTGTTTACTTAAGTACCAAAATACTGCAATTTGACCAGCTCTCATACCAAGGAGTATACATGCTCAATTAATCTGAAAAAAAAAAATTAAATTAAGTTAACCAAATAAGCTATTACAAGGGTTCCCAGACTCTTACGATCGGATACTCACTATTTAAACCAATAAATTTCGCGACTCAGCGGGGACAATAAGACAATAATAATAAAAATGTAGAAAATAGATAATATTTTAATATATCAAACAGATTCATGTTAATAACAATAATTGTAATATATGTTTCCAATATATGTATTTATTTTATTGAAGCAGAGTGTGATGTATGAGAAGAATATGCTTGTTTCTTATTTTTGTTAATAACATCTTTGATATCAATTTTGATATTTGTTAATTTGAGACGAACCGTGGACTTTGCCTCATGATAACCAGCAAATTCTGTGTGCAGAAGGGGACATTCATATATGAACTTCCAATAACTTCGCAGAGTTTTTGGAATAAACGTGATCGTAATGGCTTATTTTTAATAAAATTTACAATTTTTATGGTAAGAATCAAAACATTATTAAGGATTACGCTTAAATTCTTGAGAAAAAAAAATATGAAAAAATTCGATGTATCTAATGTTTTTTTTTTTTTATAAAATTTTATTGAAATGTATTTAGAGTGAACAAATCTTTTCTTTTATTGTTAATATTAAAATTTGTTTTTTATTTTTGTAAATGTTAAAATTTTTGGAGACCCACCTATAGTTTGCCTGCGACCAACACTTTGGGAAAGGCTGATCTATTATATATTTATAGTTTTTATCAAAACATTTTAGATCTCTATATCTTAGTTATTCGACATTTATTTGCCTTAGTTAACACATCCCATACTGTATACATACATAGACTATTTATTATAAGTTATTAATTTTAAAAATTTTATAAGAATATACCTACATATATTTAAAATTGATCGATAATCTGTCTTTGTTTTTAATACATAATTATGAAAATATGTATATATTTTTTCTTTTAGAGAAAGCTATTCTATACAAACGACTCGCCATTAAGATTTAAAAGAACTATTTCAAATTATATAAAAATTTTATGTTAAAAAAGAAAATAAACTTATAAATGATATATATGTAAGTACGTATAAACAAAAATCTAATTAAAATTTTAATAATCTATTAATCTAAGTTACATTAAGAATACATATTTTTTTTTTTTTTTTTTGTATAAGAAGATAATTAAAAATAAAAATCTTAAATAATTTTCATAAATTTAAAAAAAAATATGCAAAATGCTTTTCCTTAAAACATTGGCATTTATCCATATATTTAAAACTCATTAATAATCTATTCTATATTATGCTTTTTAAATATTAATTGAAATTACCTACTTCTATATATTTTTCTAAAAAACAAATGACTGAAAATTTTATGAGCTAATTTATGAGTTATTATACAAGTAATAATAAGTTTTAATAATATTTCAGTTTTTAACAAGAATAATGGCAGCATCCTTTTTAAAATCAATTTTAGTTATAGATTCTTTTTCAACAATCTAAAATATTATGTGCAATAAAAATATTTTAGAACTATTCATATATACATATACTACTATAAAATATAATTTTAAAAAATTTTTGTTTACTATATTAATAATGAAAGGCTGTAACAGAAATATTATGATATGTACCATCTATATATATATGTTCATATTAATATGCAATGGAATATATTAGAAATTCGAATTTAAAATATGAATTTGACCTGATTTAACAGAAAAAAAAAAAAAAAAATTAATAAAGAATTTTTAAAAAATATTATAATGTAATAATTTTTGTTTTTTTATAAATACTTATTTAATTTAATATTCTTAAAACATACAATTTAAATTATTTATTTGATACATTGGATCGATTGCATAAAACTGAGCTTGAACTTAATTTTCACATTTCAGATTTTAGACAAATAGTTCAGATTTTTTTTTTTGAAAAAGTGAGATTTGAGTTCAAGTTCAATTTTATGCATTCGGTTCGGGAGCGTGTCATATGCCTGTATTTTATTTGCCTGTATTTCTTGATCATTTGACTGTATTTCATTCTAAATTAGGAGAAGTTTTAGAGTTGCATTCAAAAGCAGGAATTTACGCTTTTTCCAGAATATTTATATATATATGTGTATATATATGTTAGAATCTGAATTAGACTAGACCTTTTACAGAATATTTATATAATGTATTTTTGTATAATATGAAATACAGGCAAATGCAATGCACTCAAAGGAAATACAGGCTTGGGATAATAACACATTCGGTTCATTGTCTCATAATTATAATATATCTCTTTTAATTTTATTGTATTAATGAATAATATCATTTTGATCAGATATAAAGAGCACAATTTTCAAACACTTTTCAATTATGAATTTTAATTTTAATAATTTAAATTAATAAAGGTTATTTAAATAGATTGTTTTCTTCTTGTATTTATTATTTTACTTATATATATTAAATTTCTTTTTCACTACAAAATGTTATGCTCAAATTCATTATTTTGACAAATTTTTGTCGCGCTTTATTTTTAGAATTCTCTTTCCGATGCTGATTTGCACCAGCAATGAACGTCTAGTACTCGTAGACGTTTGCTATTGACAGTTTTTTTATTTTAAATTTTTTTCAAATAAAATATATATATGTACATACATACATGTCATAAAAATGACAAAAAAAAAAAATAGTTACGAACTTAAAATTGAAATTAAAAATCAACTTTTTTTTGGAAACAGAAAAACCAAACTTCAGTGATTTTTAAAAAAATGAGCGAATTCAAAATTTTATATAAAAGACATTTTTAGAGAAAAAAAAAAAAACTTCAGAAGATTTTTGAAAAATCAGAGAATTCAAAATTTCATTAAAAAGATATGAACTCGTATGATCCGAAGCAATTAATTTAGCATTGGTGTTTCTATATTTGAACTGTGAATAAATTGTAACTATGTATTTCTTTTATTAAATATTAATTTTGTAATACCAAATACGTGTAAACGTAAAAACTTTCTTGATCTGATTCAATTATAATTCGCCAATACCTTTTAAATTAATTGCTAAAAAGATTTAATACCATATATTATATCAATAATACAAAAAATATTACCATATAGCAAACAAAAAAAAAATAAACACAAATATCAAATGAAAACTAACAATCATTTTAATTTACACCTTATAACTCACAGCTAACCAAATATCCTAATATTAACAAATAAATATTCAAATATAAATATTGTTTATATAAAACCTCAACTCAGACATAAAATTATAACAAAATATGTATAAACAAATAGAGTTGTATCGAATGCAAATATTGCAATCGATTTAAGTAATTTACGAATTAATTCAGATCAATTCTAATACTCAGTGTGTTCCCAACAATATTCCCATTTCCCACAGTGCTTATTTTTAACCATAACATCCCATTAGCTATACAAAAAAATGGATTTTGTTACAATTCCTATAAAATTATTAATCCTCGTAATTAAAAAAGTTCCTTCAAAGTATTAAATACAAATCGAAATTGAAAACAACAAAAATATTAATTGTAAGGAAAATATTTTATTCACTCACTCAAATCAAAATAAAACTTATAAAAAAAATCTTAAATATTTATAATATTTTATATATTAACTTTCCAAAATATTAATCATATTTAATTAACTGACCTATCTTAATAAAAGTGCATTTTACGAGTACATATATGATTTGGCAAAAAATGTTTATTATTTGTCTTATTATAACTACATTTTTTTTTTATTCAATTTTAAATTAACATAACCTTAAAATATTATCAAGGTGCACATATTTACAAATCAAAATGTATGTCATAATTTCAGAATATTTTGATTATTTTCATTTTAAAGTTTTATTTTTAATTTTGTATAGGTATAAAGTTTTTAAGTCGAAATAAAAAAAATACAAGTCAAAATGTAAAGCTAAAAGTTTTTAAAGGCGCCCATTTTCTAAAAAAAAAATAAAAACTGTATAGAGTTGTAACTTGCACTGAAATTTGTAATTTTTCTTAGATATTTAATATGTAATTTTGGAAAATCAAAAAACATTTTATTCAATTTTAGGGAAACGCTATGTATAATTAAAAAAAGCCGTTGAGGCATGAAAAAATATAATATTGAAGCGTTTTATTTTCATAAAATTTGCACATGTTTCCAAATTGCAGGCAGTAAAATAGCAAATTTCACCGCTAATAGGTCTTAAATAGGAGGTGATAGAAATAAATTTTCTGAGGTAACTTGTACATATACATGGTTAATTTTAAAAACGTTCCAGAGATATGAAGAAATAATAATGTTGCAAAATTTTCACTTCATATAACGGTAAACTTAAATTGTCATTAAATTGTATAATTTTGGCAATCAGAGAAAAAGGTCAGTAAAATTATATGTCAAATGGCAAATAACAATACTGAAGCCAAAATAAAAAAAATAAAAGTAATTTAAATTGTTGTGAACGTTTATTTCTATTATGTTTAGAAAATAAAGTTTTATTTATTTATTCATTGTTGATAGAAAGTGGTACTAATAAAGAATGAAAAAAAATTATTTTATTTAATAAACAAAATAATAAAAAAAATAAAATTCTAGTGTAAACTGATGGAAATACAAATTAATAATGAAATATGTCAAGAATTGCATCAGCATTTTTTTCAATGACAAACTGAAAATGGAAGAAATGAAACATATGCCATTGGAGCAATTTGGTTTCATTATGCAAAATTACTGATGAGTTGTTCTGGAAAAAACCAAATTATAAATCCGGAAAATCATATTTAACTTAAAATTTAAAAATACGAAGTTGAATTTATTCTTTAGAAATTATTTAATCATTAAATCAACACTTTTGTTTAATTTTATATGTCTTTGCTACAAAAAAATTGAAAATAAACATTTTTCGGAAGCATTTCAATGATAGCTATAACTGACTCCTTAGTTGGCATTTCTCCATTGAAAAAATCTTAAAGAATTTGAGGTATATAGATTTGAAATGAGTGGAGTTACATAAAAAAAGTTCTTCTACAACATTAATCTTTCGATAAAACCTACCTATTGTAAAAGTTCATTGGTCTAGTTTTAACTGTTTAAAAGTTTTGTAAACAGACAGACAAACGAATAAACTGACAGAGTGAAGAAATTAATAAGCATTTTTTAAATTTTTTTTGAAAAATGTCCAAAAAATACAGTTTTTTAAATATAAAAAAAAAAAAAAAAATAAATTTATTGGTTATATACTTTGATGCAATCGGAAATTCTTCTGACAATTAAGTATCAGTTATACAATGTAAAAAAACAACAAATTTGTTTTTGGTAGAGAAGATGATGTAAACTGTAAATACAATTATTAAATATCTTTATATAATCAGATATTGTATGAATTTAGGATGTAAGTTACAATTCAAGAAAAATAAAAACTTTCTTTCAAAATTATTAATTTTGTAATTTTAAAAAAGTTTCTACTTTTGCACGACAAATAGCAGATATGTATCTATCTCTAATATATACTATCTACCTCGGAGGTAACAAGTAAATAATCCCAAGATAAGCGTTAATTGATAGGCCAATGCCCAAGAATATAATTAAATTAATCAGTGTTGAATATTTCCAAAAATATCTGAATTTGTAAGTTTAATATTTTAAAGAAATTTTGAAAATAAAAAAATCTGTACTGAAAATACAAAAAAAAATTTCAAGATGCGATAACTATACGATAAAGGTAAAATAATAAAATAAAGAATTCAAAATTTATTGTGGACAAGCGAAATCAAGTGATGGCAATGAGAAATCACTGTATAAAAACTTATATTATGCAAATTTAATTGATTTAAGTGATTCATAAATTTATAAGAAGCGTATGCTTCCAATTGTATATTTTATTTATATTATATATATGTATGTATCCTACAGTTAAGGATGGTAAACTAATTTTTTGTTTTTCTTTCTTTTTACTTTTAATTTAAAATTGTAAACTTACAAAATTATTATAATATTAACACTTTTTAATATTTTATGATGTTCCAATAAAACTTTTTTTTATTAAATTTACCAAAATAAAAATGATGAAGAAAAAAAGCAAAAAAAAAAAAGCAAAAATATTTTTCTTTTTAATTTACACCTACAATTTTATAATATGAAAATTTTATTTTAAAATTTTTGGCATTTTAATTAAGGAAAACTTTAAATTATATTTTTTTTGGCTTACTGCAAGTGAATATATATATGTTATATATATATATATATATAATATAACATGTTAAGAAAATAAATTAACCTTTCCAGTGGTTGCGGTACAAGTATTAAATTATATTATTTATTTGGTGGTTTTTTCTTTCAGCAGGTGTTAATCTTCAAAAGACATCAAAAAAACCTAAGCCCCTTGATAGTGTGGAATTATTTATCACTAAAAGCACCTCCGGAATATAATATATTTCGTGCTTTTAGTGGGTAAAATTGAATAATCCCCCTAATTGCAAAACAGTATAATTCTATAGTTGTATATTGAATGAGGAATAGGCAAAAAGGAAAAGGAAATGGAATATAAAGGTCCACATTTTGGACGTAAGAACTAAAAATGATTTGAAGATTCCACCGACAAGTTTGCGCATGATACTTTTAATTTCCGCGAGAAATTTTGCCCAAGAGATATTTATAGAAAAAACAAATAGCTTCTATATTTTGACGATTATTGAAAAAAATTAAGTCTTTTGTAATTTAAATATCATTAATGATTTGAATGCTATCTTTTTTACCCTTCTTTGTTATCTTGTCAAAATACTGTAGAGCAGTGTTGGGCGTGCCAGCAAAAATAAAGAAGGAAGCAAAGTATTATAATTAAGTTTTGGCTGAATGTACATTGTATATCAGGAGGAAATTCGGAGATGTCAAATATTTCTTATACTCTGTTCAAAAATCCTAAACATTTCGCGGTACCTTTAGCAATTGAAAAGATGTGGTTGAACTACGAAAGTTCTATGCTAATTTATTTGTACGCCGAAGATTTTTAATGATTCAGAGTTTTTAGTATTTATATTCACGAAAAAAAAAAAAACTGACCTGCCTATAATCGGGGTTTGAAATATTAAATTAATTGTAGAATAATTTGACTATATTAGCTGTCAAGTACAAAAATTAAACCAAAGAACAACTACTTGTAAGAATATTATGTGCATCTATATTGTATTTTGAGCAGGGACGAATTTTAATGTGTTGAGTGCAAAAATTAAATTTTATGGTCCCTTCTAAGAAAAATTTTATATATACATGTTTTTACACACGTGTTAAACAAATAGTTTACTAAATTTTGACAAAAGAAACATAATTTTTGATAGAAAAATATTTATTGTTGGAAATATTATATTAGGTAATTGTTTAATTTTTTTTTTTTCGATAGCTATTTCCTGAAAAGCTATATCAATTAAGATATGCAATATAATTAATTTTTTTGGCTATAGGACACTTTGAATTGCCATGATAGCTAAATGATAGCTAAGTGAGGTTTGTAGCTAGTTTTTGAATATGATCTCTTATCAGCTACAGTTGCAATTGGGATTGCTAAAAAAAAAACAAATTAAAATAGATTATATTTAAAGAAAGATTGACATATATATATATACTACTAAAGCTTCTTATAATTTCGAGCTTCTACCTAAATAAATGCCTTATCAGTCTACGGGTAAATTCGTCACAGATTCTAATATAGTTACTACAGCTATATAAAAATGTACAGTACAGCAAACCCAAAGATAGAATACAATATTAGTTAATGTGTACATTTTATAATCCGTATACTGAGCTCATAAATTATAAGTAAACAAAACGTTTACAATTATTACTTATTTAAATCAAAGTTTTTCTTTACAGTACCTATACTTTACGCATTTATATATGACTATTTTATTCAGGTATTAGTAAGTAATATATTATTTTATTTTAATAAATTACATAACAATTTGTTTTAAAATAATTTTATTCAGATTTTCTTTAAAATTACAAACAAAAAAAAAAAAAAAAAACAAAACCTTATTAATTCTGTTTGGATTTATATTGAAATCTTCTCAAATTACTTAAATTTTACATTTCTTTAGAATTATTATATAAATATTATTATAAAATTAACTGATGATAATTTCATAGAATTAAGATTTTTAATTAGACAACAAATGCTTAATTCTAAAAATAAAAAAAAATAAAAAATTGAAATTATTTCCCATGAAATTTTAAAGTTGAATCAAAAAAATTTATGATCCGTAACTATATGGAATTAAAAGTACATTACTCTTATATTATTTTTGCGCAAATTTATGTATAAATATATCCATATTTATTTGAACACCCTCATTATTATAAAGACTAATTATTTACGCAAAATTTTTAAAAATTTTAAGATATATATATACATTTATATATATATATATATATACTTTTTTTTTTAAGTTCAATTAATAATAAAATAAATTATTATGTTTCATTAAAATATAATTTTATTTAAAATATAAAATAAAAAAGAATGTTTAAAATTAAATCCTCCATACGCTATTACTAATTAATAGCTTTAAATTATTTATTTATAATAATAATTTTTTAAAGCTAAGTTAATTAAAGCTTTAAGTTTAACGTTAGAACATCTAATATTAGTTTCAAATATTGGGATTCGAATATAGGAATAAAAAAATAGTCATTAAAAATTTTTTGAAAAAAGCAAACCCCCCTCTATTATACGCTTAACGAAACAATTTTGAACCTTCAAAATTTAAACTCAAAGAATTTGACGAAAGAAAATGACAAGTGAATTGTAAAAGTTATAGATATTTTTTGAAGAGCTATAATAAAGAAAAATAAAACTTGCAGACTGTCAAATTTTTTCACATCAGTTGAATGCAAATTCCTTATATAACTCTTAATAGAAGCATTAATTTTTCAGATAGCCCCAAAATTTTCAAATAGTTGCATGTAAATTTATTATTTATTTTTATAGCCCTTACAATTAAGCATAATAAAGAAAAATAAAACTTTCAGGCTGTCAAATTTTTTTCCACGTGAGTTTCTATCAGCTTCTTTCAGCTTGAAAATTCATAATTCGTGGGGCTAAGTTAATTTTACTAACTTTTTTGATTTTTTCAAGATTAAGAAGATTTACTTTTTATCTATATATATATATATATATATAGGTATAGGTATTTTACTTTTTATCTATATATATATATATATATACATATAGGTATTTACATATTATACAGGTAGTTTTAAATTTAAAGAATGTAGTTAAAAAGGGAGACAAAAAAAAAACCATGTAAGTACAGTAAGCATAGATTCTTCTGTTTTTTTTTTTAACTTGTCTGCAAAAAAAATTAATTCAAATTATTTAACTTTTTTACTTTTTTTTTTTTTTACAAAATTCATGTATGGCTGGGATATAAAATAAAAAGTTTGTTACAAAAAAAAAAAAAACAAAAAGAAAAAGGTAAAAAAATAAAATAACATAAAATTTAAATTAGTGCTGGTTTGTTGGTACTGCGTGGCGCTTTAATGACAAGACTATTTTTTTTTTTTTTTTTTGTGTATTTTTGTTTTTATTTTTTTAGCGATCGCGCGAATTCCTACTTCCTATTTATCTATTCCACTCTATACTCATTAAAAGAATTTGTGTTTAAATAACTATTTTTTTTTTTGTACTTAATTTGATTTTTTTTTTTTTCTTTTATATTTAGTTTATTTTTCTGTTATTTTAGTATCATCATATGTTATGTGGAATTGTAGAAAAAAAAAAATTAAAATAACGTACCTATATTTCTTTTTTTTATATATGTATAAAAATGGGTAGAAGTTATTCTGCATATAATTGTTCTTTGTTTTGTTAAGTACAATTAATGTTAAGATTTATTCGTATATTAAAATTTTTATTTATAATAAAAGAGTTTATTTTCATTCGTTTATTCATAATTAGTGGGGTGAAAAACACTTTTTGATTTGATTATATGTGAGATTGGTGTTAGTATTATGTTGTTGTTATTGTTTCGATTAAGGTAGGCTTCTAACTGCCCTTACACTTGAGTTCGGTGGTCCGTTATGCTCTCCTGCTCGATTTTTCCCTCATCACTTTTGGCTTCTTATCGAGTCCGATCTATACCCTTATTATTACGCTAGTCAATAATATATTGTTAAGTATAAACAAATGTAAAGTAATATTTAAAATAGAGTTGAAATAATATGCATACACAAATTTTTCATATAAATTATTGACAAAAGTTGCAGCAATCAAAAACTGTGTGTAAAATTTCTGTAATTTGGCATCCTCTTTTAATATTTCACTATAAATCTGCTCATTTTCGTTATTTTTTGTTTAGATTCTATAAATAATTTGAATTTTTCTTGTTAGTTTTATAGAATAGTATATATTTATTATATTCTAAATATATAATTTTTCAGTAGAGATATATTATTTAGATTAAATTAGATTAAATCATTTGTAAGGGATATAAGTAACAGTGCGATCTTTTAATGTAGATCTATTGTGCTCCCCATATTACTGCTTGTTGTTGATTTCAGCTCTACTGCTTCTAAAAATCTAAAGATCTGTAGAGAATTTATTACCGCCAGATCACCTTCATTAAAGCAGTATGATCTTAGATGCACATATCTTACTTGGGTTAAAGTTCTGCAGTTTTTGCGTATGTCTTCTGGAGATATCTTTTCCAGTTATAGTTTGCTAAAACCGTCTTAGATAGTCCAAACCCGGATATTTCACTTCATAGTTGGTAATTTGGAGTAGTTTCACTCCTACAATTTTCCTTTTTCATTTTTAGGGCTTCTTTTATTTTGTGTTGAAGTATGCCACAAAAAAGTGTGTGATCTGTAAAGGAAGTTGTAGTTTCTTCTTTTGCAAGCTGATCTACTTTCTCATTATTATAGTGAGATATATTACCTATACTGTTACTCAGATTTACTCAGATTTATATTGTCTGAAATGATATGTACCATGGTAACAAAATATCATTTGACATTTAAATATTGTAAATATCGAATGTAAATATTTAAAGAATAATTTCAACGAAAAAATAAT
The DNA here is from genome assembly GCA_947095535.1 of Poecilobothrus nobilitatus. NCBI lineage: Eukaryota > Metazoa > Arthropoda > Insecta > Diptera > Dolichopodidae > Poecilobothrus > Poecilobothrus nobilitatus. The sequence goes on along the minus strand of OX352772.1, from coordinate 317,514,062 downwards.
TGAGCTAAGTTTCGTATTTTTGAATTTTTGCACAGTCTTTAGTAACAGGATATGGTATAAATTGACAATTAACCTACATATAAATGCAAGCTATAGAGTTCCGATATCTTATATTTAACATCTTAATATGTACTATGAATTTAATAGATAAAAATTATATTGTACTGTGAATAATTAAAGTATAATAATATCAATATATAAAATAGCTCATATAACTTTATTTCTAATGTCAATTACTTAATTTTTAATACTAAATCATCACAACTATAGTTTTATTTTTGGAAAATTCATGAATAACAAATAAATTTAAAAAAAAAAACAAAAAAATCAAAAATAATCAACATAAACTAATATTAATATGAATTGATTTTTGTTTAAAAAAGAATTATTTTACATAAATATTAGATTTATTTTTGGTTTAAATGAAATTAATTCTAAAAGTAAAATAAAAATTTAAAATTATAAACATTTTTAATAATTGATTTAAATTTGTTTAAATATACATATATATGTATATTTATTTAAATAAAATTTACTTAAATAATAACTAAAAATGATATAAATTATTTCATTGAAATTATAATAGGTATATAATGGATGGATTTTTATGTATGCAAGTAATATAAGGAATTGAAATATTCAAATTTATTTATTTTTTGTTTTTAACTTTTGTTGCATTCATTTTAACCTAGATCCAAATTCAATTTGACGCCAAACCTTGGTAAATAATATGTCGCGACTTCATGATGACGTGATGATATTTATAATTTAGTATTCAATATTGGTATTATCTATTGGCGCTTATATTAACTAAAAAATTGTTCACATGATTTCCTTTTAATGTGATTTGTATCAATTATTACCGTTATAACAATTATCTATGTTAGAAAATGTCAAGTGTCAAATTGTATAATATATCAGATTGATTATCTAAAGATTTATTATTTTAAGAAGACTTATATGAATTATTAAATACTTCACACATCATCTTATTAGAATCTACTATATAAAAAGTTAAATTAAAGTGTAAATAATTGAAAGAATTAAAATTTATTAAAACTAAAAACTCTGTTTTTATTTTTTAATCTTAAAGAATAGATCTCATAAAAAAATTAATGTTGTAGAACAACTGTTTGATCCATTACGGACTACGGAGCTACAGGTCTTCAAACTTTGAAAAAGGCCAATTTTTAAATGCGTATATCTGATGTTCTGCTTAACATTTTTTCAATCTCAAAACGACATTCAACAGGTATTTTTCTTAGGCACCTGTACATATTTTACTTCGGCAAATATATTTTTATGTGTATCTTATTTTTATATATATATTTTTATGTGTAGATATTTTAACGGTATCTTTTAGTTGCAAAAAAGATCCATTTTCAGATGTATACATATATTTCAGGCTCTGCGTAATAGTTTTACAATCTAAAACCGCTAGAAGACCGAACATTTTCTTATCTCTACAAAACAATATCAAAATTACGCAATATTTTTTAATTTACTATTTAAATTTACCGTTATGTGAAAACCACATTTTGCATGAAATTTCTTTTTTCATAACTTCGGCACGCTTTTAGATAAGAATCTGAAATTTTGAGACAAGAAAGAACTTTTAGAATTAGTATAAGTTCCCTTAGAAAAGTTTTTTGTACTATTAGGGCTCAAAAATTTAAAATTTGCTATTTTTAGGCACCTGTAACTTAGGCACATGTTCAAATTTTTCTTCGGCAAGACATAAAAATTAAAGCGCCAGTAACATATTTTTACGTGTGTTAACGATTTTTTTTAATTATATAGGGTTCCGGACTTACAGCCCTCAAAATTGCTGAAAAGTCTTTTTGTAATAAGAAAATAATTTTTTCTTATTACATGAAATTTTCAAATTTTTGTGCAAGTCATAATTTTAAACAGTTTGTATTGTCTTTTGGAAATGTATGCTTTTAAAAACTGTTGGTTTACATTCTACCTTGTTTTTCTTTTTTTGGAATTTTAGGAAAAGAAAAATTTTTGAATTTCGGATTTTAAAGAAATCCTTAATTAAAATTTGTGTTTATAGAGGTAACTGTATTAATTTGATTATGATTATGATTAACCAATTATATAAAATTTGACTTAAAATTGTTACATCTCTACAGCACCCTAAAATTAGTTACTGTAGGTACGTCAATCATGATACCGATTTAGGAAAAAAAATCTTTAGAAACTGTAAAAATTAAATTTAATAGGAAAATATTTTTGAAATTTTAATTTCATTGTTATTTATTTAAAATATTAAATGACATTTTTTTTCGCCCCCAAACTCCTGCTTAACAAATTATTGTAACCCTGATTTTGTTAGCAACCATTTGCTTAATCTTTGCTAATTCAGAAAATCTATAATCTTTGCTAATCTTTGCTAATTCAAATATATTGTAAAAAGCGTTTAACTCTGATTTTGAGTTCAACTTTGAAATACCTTCTACAGATAATATCACATACACATATATATTATAAATATTCTGGAAAAAGTGGAAAACCCTGATTTTATAATCATTTATATAATACCTAATTATATTTTTACATGCATGGTTATGTAATTATATGTAGTTTATTACAGAGAGTAGAACATTTCCTTATGGAATTTGCTTTGTCCAAAATTTTTTTTTAGAAATTTTTTTTTCATTGTTTTGAATTTTGTAACTTAGGAATTTTTTTTTTTTTTCATCATCCCATTTTATTCCACCTGTATAATTGAAGTATAATAAATAAAGTATAACTGAAAAATATTTATTAAATAAATATTATATTAAAATAAATATATATACCTAATTAAATATTGTCTTATGAGAGTAAATTATTATGGTTTTTAAATTACACAAAATATTTTGTTGAATTTAAACACAAATTTCTATAAGATCCTTAATTAGATTATTTAAATTATTAGCTAATTATGTATTAGATATTTGGCATCCAAAGCATTTTTAAAGCACAAAAGAAAAATTTGAATAAAATTGGAACATAGTTGGAAAAATATACAAAAAAAATAAATATATATACATATACATACAAACATTTTTTTTATAATAATAAAAGAGCAAAATACAATTAACCGATACTATATCTGCTGTATCAAGGAAGGATATTAAACTTTAATAATAATTAAAAAAATTAATATTTGAAGACTTTGGACACAAAAGAAAAATGCCTTTAAGAGTTGACTTATCAAATTAAACTCCCACTTTCTATCTAAAATTGTAATAATAAACCATTTTGCGGACAAGTATACAAACATATATTTTTCATTAAAGAATTACATTGAAAATTCTAAGATACATAAAATAATTAACGCATGTTTAACTTTAACCTATTTTAAGGTCGATTATTCTGTATAATTGTGTTTATACTATTCAAAAATAAAATATTTAATGAAGAATTCTTATCGGTTACCTATATCCTATAAAATTTTAAGATGCATTAAATTTTGTTACTAATAAATTTTTGTTAATTTGATTTTTTTTATTCTTTTACCAAAATATAAACCCATTAAATTTAAAGTGTACACTTAAAAAAAAAACCCATTTTTACCCTAATTTTATAATTTTTTAATAGTTAAAAAAAAAAAAAAAAAAAAAAAAACAAATTAGGACAGGAACTGTCACAAAAATTTTATCTTAAAAGATTTATCTATATTATGTTTTAAGACTCAATGGAACAAAATATCTTCAAATCAACTAAAAACCAAAGAAAAAAAGAAGACAAAAAAATTAAAATGAAATAAAATTAATGTATACTGTACACATGTGATGTGTAACATGTTTGATCTTAAAAAAAAAAAAAATTGAATTGTTTCTTTTGAACTTTTTAAATTAAGTGAAAGAATATTATTGTAACTTTCTTTAAAAAAAAATCTAAAAGAGTCTCATAAAAAATAAAAATGTCATCAAATGTCATTTTCATTACAAGTTTTTATAATAATAAAAAAAAAAAAAAAAAAATTTCGTTTTTTTTTTCTCGAATTTTTATTTTGTGTTTTTTTTTTTTTAATTGTAAATCAAGGCCAAAATTCTGGCACATTTTATATACATATATACCTATAATTTAATTTTTGTGTAAATTTTGTATTTACTAAAATAACGATGTGTGCAATCTATTAAAAATATTATTTTTATACTTTCCCTCGTAAAAAATACATCATCATATAAACAATTTTTTCTTTTTTTTTTTTTTGATTAAACGTATATAAAGACACAGTAAGCGTCATTTAAAAGGAATAAAAACAGATTATATAGGATGATAACTATTTGTCTAATAGAATAATTTTTTGTTTTTTTTTTTGTGTTAAGGTTGAATAAGAATCGTATATCAATATTTATAGTGATATTATGGCAATATAATAAAGGCAATAAAATAAGTAGTTATGGTTTAAGTATATATAAAGATTTGTATAAATGATAAGTACATATATATAAAATATTAAAAAAAAAGAAAAAGATAGCATAGACCAGAGGATATCTCTATATGCAATTATTTCATATACATATTACATATATGAAATTCATATATACTTATTAACTTAGTTTTTTTTTTTGTTTTTTTTTTAATTAAAAACAATATTAAATTTATGTAGATTGAATTTATAAATATTTTATTAAAATTTTATTTTATCATACGGAATTTGATTGATTTTATTAGGTAGATATAAAATAATTGACTATATGTTATAATAATTTTTGTCATTTTTAATGATATTTACTGTAAATAGAAACATACATATATGTATATGAATGTGTAGTGATAAAATATACTTAACTAGAGTTAGTTTAATATATATGTATATATATATATATATATATATATATATATATATATATATATGTTATATGTTTCATTTTAAAAATAACAAATAAAAAAAAAATTTTTTTTTTTACAACACACTTGATACCTGCCGGTTTATTCTTTCCGCTTTTCATTTCAATTTTTATTTTTCCAACAATATTATAATCAAAATCATTTCCAAATCATCAATATCATAATTTAACAAATCACCAGATTTTTCATCATCATCATCATCATCATCATCAAAATTGAATCCATTATTATCATCAATATATTCTTCTTCTCTTTAAATTTGAATTACCCTATTATGCACGTACACTTGGCTTATTTGTATCTACATAATATATATATAAAGGAAATTGTTACGAGTGGTATGATTTTTTCCAACATATTTCATATATATATATATATAGAGTTAAGTACAAAGCATTATTATTATCATCGTTTTCATAGAAAATTAACCATCAAACCCGGTGTTATGATAAAATAAAATAAAAAAAAATAATAAAAAATAAACAACAATAAAAAAAAAAAATAATATAAAAAGAGAAAATAATTCGAGTATATTTGTTTAAAGTTATAAAAAATAAAAACAAAAATAAAAAAATAAAAAATATGTAATATTAAATGAACTTTACTTGCAAATTGTTAAATCTACTTGCAAATTGACTTAAACATTAATAATAATAAAAAGAAAAATAAAGAAAAATACCATGAAATGACAATAATACTATAACCATCAAGTTACCATTAAATTATAACTGCTCTGCTGTTATATAGTGTCTATACAAAAATCTAAAATATATTTTAACAATAGAATTAAAGAAGTTTCTCCTTTTTTCAATATTTACAAATTTTTTTTCTCTCTAATTTTCCTTTTTCATATCAATATTCTCTCTTAATTTTTATCCTTTCCTCTTTGTTCTTATATATTATTTTTTTTTTTTTTTAAGAAAAACAACAGTTTTCAATTTTGCTCTTTAAAATCCAACATCAGAAATATATAAAACTTAACTTGAACTTATCATTACCATCATACTATAATCACATTTAGTTCAAGACTAAATTTTCAACTCTTACATACATTACAGCAGCTTCCAGCAGCAGTAGTATAGTAACACATTTTAAACTCATTCCAAAGGAATAGATAATAAAATATTGTATGCTTTAATATTTGAAACTAAAAATTACATTGAAATAAGAAAAAAAAAGCATCAGAGAAAAAAAATGAAACAAAAAAAATTAAATCAAATCTTAAAATACAAGTTCAAGTTTCGCCTTGCGCAATGGATGCACAACAAAAAAAAATCTGCTATCAAAAAAAAAAATTCAAAAGAAAAATATACTAAGAAAAAATATATTTTGTATTTGGGGAAATAATTTGTTAAATCAAGTTAATAAAAATATAATATATATATATATATTCACCATATTCTCATTTTATATTCACCATTCATTTCATTTAAATTTTCTTAGTATGTATTGTATTTTTTTGTATAAAAATGATAAAAATTAAATGAATGAAAGAAAATATAAAATGTAATAAAATTAAAAATAATGATAATGATTATCATCATCAATTATCATTATTATTATGATTATCAATATTTTTATTGTTAGTTTAGACTTTAATATCTATATACTAGCAAAATATAACAATAATAACAATAATAAAAAATAAAATAAAAGCAACATATCACATTATTCACATTCTTCTATTTAAGAAACACAACAACAAAAAATTATTTTGTCTATTGTATATTTTAAGAAAAAAAAAAAAATATATATATATATACAAACATCAAAATTCTGTGCTATGCTTATGCTTATGCTATGCCATCATCAATGCCAATATGATATATTTTCTAATATGGCAATGATGGCAATTGGCCAAGAACAAATTCTTCTTCATCTTTATTTCTTTTCTTTTTTTTTTTTTTGATTGTTTTTTTTATTCTTTTCTGGTAAATGTCTTCCCACTTCAAACAAAAAAGAAAAAATTTATAAAGTTCTTTTTTTACCGTTTTTCTTTTATTTTTGTGTTGGTTTTTACCTTTGGTTGAAAACGATGCGACTGACTGGCATAAATACCACCGATATATGGTATAGGGTACTACTGCTTGCTTTGCCTGAAGATGATAACCACAAACTAGACGACAAAATAAAAAAAAAAATAAAAATAAGACCAGGAAAAAATAAAAAAAACGTTTTTAAACTTTAGAGACTATTTTTTTTTAAGGTCGAGATGTATTTTTTAATTTTTTTTTTTTTTTTGACTATTGGAGAAATTGAATAGAAGACTGGACTGGTAGAAAATAATAAGGTAGAAATAAAATAAAAAAAAAACAAAAAATTAAAATAATTTAAAAAGAAATTATTCCCATTGAAAAATTGGCAATCAATATAGAAAAAGAGAGATAGAAAAGGGCGAATAAGTGCAAGACAATATAATAATATGTACGTATGTATGTATATATATAGATAGATATATATGTCATATGTCTATACAAATTATGTTAACAATACATAATATATATATTGTTACAAAAGAAGATATTAAATATTTATTTTAAATTATAAAGAAAATTTTGTTTCTGTTTAATCGATTGTTAATAATTAAATCGATTTTTTCTTTTCTTTGCTACTGATAATTTTTTTTTTTTTATTGTTAGAAATTAGTTTTTTTTATTTAATTTTGTTAAAATTTTTTTTTTTTTTCATGTACCGTTTGTTGTTCAAAATTATATTAAGTTATTATCGATAAATTACATTGATACATTAATTTTTTTTATTTTTTAACACTATAATGAGTTTTGGAAAGATTTAGAAAAAGTGTACTTTCAAAGTATGGTATTTAAAAAATAAAAACAAAAAACAAATATTTTATAGAGATTAAATTTATTTTTAATAGACTAGAATTTTGTTGAATAGTTTTTTTTTTTTAAATATTTTCTTAAAAGTAAATCTGTACAATGTATATAGTAATTCCGATTGTAGAAATCAAATTTTTAAAAAATATGTTTTATTCCATTTATTTTTAATGTCAATATGGTTTATGTGTTCACAGGTTACAGGTTTTTTATTTATTTATTTATTTATTTATATTAATATTACATACATTAATGTAGTGCAATATTATTGAACCATCGGCTACTAAGGCCATTATAGGTTTTTATACTATTATTAAATTATATACTAATATTATTTATTTTGTTTATATTATATACTATATATTTACATTATATTAGGTCGTAAGGGGGGTATGTAAAGAAAAAAACTTACGACCTGTGCAGGGATCGAAAACACACTCCTTCGGTTAATACGCCACACGCCTACCCACTAGGCTACCGAAGCCTCACAATTTTTTTTTATATATGGAAAAGGATGGTACATAAAGCATCCAACCTGAATTTCTTAAGTTTAAGAAGGCTTCATATTATTAAAATTGTATAGAGCTGTTTAAGTTGCAAATATGAATATCCATATTATCAGTTTTTAAAATTTTTTTATGACATCAAAAAAATATATTTAGAATATACTATTACTCATTTGTTTTGATTTCAGTAAAATCTTTAGTCCGTTAAGAATTCCAATAAAGAATTTAGAACAATGTTAATTTAATCAGCCTTTATATATTTAATTAAAAAAAGAAATCAGAATATTAAAATTTTTATTGATACCTAATTTTTTTTTTTTTTTAATGCAAATTTAATTCTAAAAATTCATCTTAGTTTTTTGTTTTTTATTTCCATAGCACATTCTTGTTGTAAAAAAAATGTCATAAAACGTTATGAGTCATGTCATTTAAACGAAATTATTTCGATTGATAAAACCTTATAAGGAAAAACCAGTTTTTTTTTTTTTTTTTTTTAATTTTATTAAAGTAATGTAATCTCTATGCGTTTTTAGATATTTTCTATGAAAGTCATCTATATCTATAAGAAATTCTGAATTTCAAACAGAAGAAATTTCACAATGATGAGTAAATAATTATTCTATAACAAAAAACAAAACATAAAAAACTGTTATTGTGACGTTTTACAAATGAAAATACAAAGTTCATAATAATATGATGACGTATTTGGTTTTTTGACTTGTTCGATATTTAATATGTTTAATTTTTTTTTTCCATATTTAACATGATTAAAGTTTTTTTTAAAAAAATATTTAAATCAGTTCAATCTGTTTATATCTATCTCTAAATTATATATGTATTCATTTGTAGAAATATTCTAAGTACATAATATACAGGGTATTTATTCCGTATTGATGATTGGGTGTGACAAAACAAGAATAAAATTGTATGATAGGAGAGGGAGCGGGTTACTATCGTTAATCATTCATTTATTTGTAAATTTTTTTGGTTATAGAGTTGTAAATATCGTACCTACGATAAAACAATTTACAATTACATGCACTTGAAAGCCTATAAATTTAAAATAAATTGTAAATAGTTTTATCGTAGCTACGATATTTACATCTCTTTACTCTATATGATAAAAAAAAAAAAAGTACAAAGTTAAAAGTAATTTTTAATGAAAATATTTTTAAAGTCCTGTAACTTCTTGATAGACCCCTCCCATAAAATATTCATCTTATATTTTGACACCCATTTTCCAATCACGCACTTCCTCTTGGAAATATGTTTACTTTACACCCTGTATATATATATATAAAAATTTTTAAGTAAATTTTATACTCATTTTACTCATTTGTATAATTGAAATTTTGCATATAAAATTTTATAAAGTTCATCTATCGAATTTAATTTTATGGAGAATTTTAAACTAACAATTATTAATCAAAAGTTTTATTTTCTAAACACTTAATTAAAGCTTTTCATTTAATTGAAACAGATTGATTGTAATTTTTCCATAACAATATAATATGATATGATACAAGTTTATTACCCACCTGTTTTAATTATCCTATAGTTCATTTATGTTAACATCTTAATTTGTTATAATTATTTAAGTTTTACTTTAAATTAAATTAAGAGATTTAAAATGATTAAAAAAAAAAAATAAAAATTATATTAATAATAATTGGTGACACGTTTTTATTATATTGTATTAATTAACACATTATTTTGTGTATTTTAATTTTCCTCTAACTATTTGAATAAATTAATTTACTAAAATATAAAAGATTATATCTATGTAATTAGTAATAAATTCTAAATAAAAAAAAAAAAAAAAAAAAAAAAGTGTGAAAAAGGAAATTCCAATTTACATTCTATTTTTTTTTTTTTTTTTTTTTAAATCATAATAAATTTACGGATAAAATCAAGAATTTAATATTTATCTATAGTGATGATGACGAATAAATTATAATGCTCATTAAATATTGACGACCGACCTTTATAATTTTTTTTTTTTTTGTTTTTCTCAATTCGCTTAATTAATTTTTATGTTTAAACATTGAAATAATATATTTAACAATGATTATTTATTTAATGAATCTTAAATAATCAAAAATCTAGGAAATAAAATGCATTATTGTATTTGTGGTTTTTATTAGTCATTTAATTTTGAATTAATGACACAGAAAAAGGGATAATTACTATGTAATTGTGATAAATAAAATATACATATATTATTATAATTAAAGCAATAAATGAATAATTTATTTCATAAATAATATCTAATGCGGATTTTAAAATTTATTTTTTAAAATTTTTACGAAATAAAATATTTTATGCTTGATTTTTATTGTTAGAACAAATTTCTTATATCTTTTGAACAAGTAGGTACATTTTAACATAATCTGTTTAGTATATCATGTGCTGTATTACTATGAGCTTAATATCTTAAAAATTATATCACAATTTTAAATTGAATATAATTTTTATATAAAATTGAATTCAGCACTAAAACTAAACTATAGACTAGTAAAAAAATAGTATTTAAGTGATTTAATAAAAAATCAAAAATATATTTAAGGAAAAGACGATTTATATATAGGACGAATCAAAAATGTTTTTCTTTTTCAGATCTATCCAAATAATTGAAACTCTTATTTTGTGACATTATTTGGTATATAAATATATCAATGTATATATATAGGTATATAATGCATAAATATATCTATATTTAGGTATATAAATATATAATATTGTATTTTATGAAATTACTTTTTTTTGGTAGATCTTGTTTTATTTAAATATTCATTTTGCAAAGTGTATATAATATTTACAAATTGTTGTTTTTATAAAATGTTTTTACTTTTATGAGAAAAGTCGAAAAGTCTTTTAATGAAACATTATTTTTTAAAACGACAGTTGTAACATGTTGGTTTCCCTTTAAAAACTTCTGATAGTGATATTTTTATCAAATACAAATAATAAACTTGATTATTAGATATATGATAATTAGATATATTGTTAGTTACTGTAATCTAAGTTTCGTATTTCACGAAAACAATCTAGAAATAGACGAACGAGATTTTTCTTTTTGTTTTAATAAACAAATTTAACTTAACTAAAATTAACTTAACTTAGAAAAAGTTTAGAAAAAACAGTATGTATTTCTAATTTTTACTAATTTGAAATTTTTATGTTGGTTTTTTTTTTAAAGAATATTGATTAAGTTTTTTCCAATACATTTATATCATATTATTTTCTTTTATTTTTTTTTATTGCAAATATGTTAGCTTTAAAAATCAATATTTTATCTTATTTTTAAAATAAAAGGCAACTTAACCTACCCTAGCATATTTAACCTACTTAAATAACTTAGCCTATTTATTTACAACCTAATATGTGATAGAAGAACTCTCATCACATTAGTATATGTTATCTAATCACCAATATTCTCTTTTTATTACTTTGTCTTTATCCGGAATAGACAGTAAAAAACCAATTCTGTTTATGTTTAATTTTTTGTACAAATAGTTGTTAAAGTGGAAATGCTTGTAGTCAGATTCGGGCTTACGTGACTTGTTTATACATACTGTAAATAACAATTTCTTTCAAATTAGCGGAACTTTTCCATAAGGCTGGTACGTTATACCAGATCGGGCTGCCGTATGTCAGTGTTTTTAATTAATTTCTTTGTTATAGAAAAGCTTATGCATGGTTGGAAAGCTTTGTTCTCCTTTTCTATTGCCATTTTTATATGTTTGATTTATTTTTTGTTTTGTTGTAAGTGAATAGTGTTTTTTACTGCTAAAAAATTTGAGTTAAGTCCTTTGATTTTAAAATTTTTCCAAATAGGTTTCATATCTGAATTAAGGTACTTATATATGTGTTTCTAAACAGTATTGTTTCACATTTTTTACTTTTTATTTTTACTAGCCATATTTTACAATACTCTGTAGTTAAGTTGAAATTTTTTTGTAGATAATTCTGAATGTTTTTAATATTGTTGTCAGCTGCGTAAATTATTAAATCGTAGGCAAATGTTATTGTGTAGTTTGCATCTTTAATGCATTCTAGCACATTATAACAACTCAGTTATTATGTATATGTAATTATGTATTGTTATATATTGATATATAGCAATTGCCCGAAATTGTAAAAAATGGAAGAATGTGCTGATAATGTACCACTATATTCAAGGCCTATAGCGCCAACTAATTAAGTCTGTATATAGTAATATATAAAACAGATTTTCGAAAATTAATAAACAAGATATTCTCTTCCATATAGTAATACTCTCTACAAATTTTTTCTATTTTACACTTATTAGGTTTTAGGAAATTGAGTGCTTTAAACTCAATTTCCTAAGACCCCATGTAGCTATTTTATTGCAATTTTCCTTATTTCTTTAATTTTTGTTGAAGTCTTTTGTAAAACTATTTGTTCACTAATTTATATTATTTGAATTACTATATTATTTTATCATTTTCTAAAGGTACCTATTAAAAATTTTTTTTAAAAGACATATAAAAGAACACTTTTTATATCTCTAAAATTTATAATCAATTATCTGTAAACGATTTAGTAATTTTAATGAAATATTAACACTTCAATAAAGTTTATGAAAAATAATTTTAATTGAAATAATATTTAATAAATCTTTTTTTTTTGTTTTTATATATTAAAATCAAACTTTTAAAATTCTAAACTAATCACGAAAAAAAAAAAAAAAACAAAAATTAAAACGTCCTTGACTGTAGTACAAGAACAGATTTTACATAAATACATTAGACAGAAAAAAAAAAAAAACCAAATAAATGAATAAAACTAATAAATAACATTAACAAAAAAATATAATAGATATTTCCTGTTTAAGCTTTCCTTTTATAAATATTACCATCCACAAAAAAAAAAACCGTTGTATATTGTTATATTATTAATGTTACAATACAATTATTATTATTAATTGATAATATTAATATTTAATCAAAAACTTTATAAATAATATCTGTATATAATGATGATCATTATCAAAGAGAATAATCAATATAACAAAATAATATTCTCATCATTTGTAATAAAATCATCATTATAATTATTACCATTACCATCTTATAAACGAAACAATCAATGTTATTACTATATTAATTCTGAATTTTAGTTTCTTTAATCATTTTAATCATTTTTTTTTTGAAGACAAGTAAAATTTTTTTAACATTTTTTTACCACATCTTTTCGCTACATTTTTGTTGTTTTTTTTTTTTTGTTTTTTGATGATGCTGCTGAAAGCACAAAAATGCAAATCTTATTTGCAATTTTACTCTTCTAAAAAATTATATGTATAGTGGCAATTGTCAAATCTAATTATATAAAAAAAAAAAATGGTAACAACTAAAAACCTGAGAACAAATTTCAAAATAATCTATGTACTAAGATCCTTAAGATGCAATTAAAAATGAATTTTCTTTTCTATCGGTAAAAAAAAAAAAAAATAAAAACTACCACTTCATTTTTTAACATTTTCTTTACATTTTCTTTTTATTTTCTCCTTAACACATTTAAACTTGAAACTGTTTTAAAGAGAATAAAAGAGAGAAAATAATTATTCTCAATTTTTTTTACATCTACTAACATCAATTCATCAATAAATGATGTTGATGACTGATAAAACAAATTCAACACATTTCGACTGTGGTAAGTATTAGAAAAAAAGAAAATTGAAAATAGAAACAAATGTGTTGAATAAAATTTTTAAAACTGAAAAAAAAAAAACAAAAAAAAAAACAAAAATAAAAATGAAAAATGATAAAGAAAAAGCAAATAATATGTAATTGAAATTAATTTGTAATTTTAAAAATGCGGTACAAATTTACCCTCTATTGTTTTTACATTAAAATTATCTTTGGAATTGCATTTTTAAATAAAATCCGAAATTTAGATATTTGAATTTTATAGAGAATCAATCTCTTTAAAATTCTGAAAATAAAGTAAAAAATTTTAAATCAAAATTAGATATGTATTTAAAATAAAACTTTGAAAAGATCACATAGGATTTTTTTTAGAAGAATTGAAATTTCTTTTTTATTCTACATATTTTACACTCTAAAATTTTATTTTTTAATTTAAAAATTTTTACACGTTATTATAATATATTTCTTATTTGGTAGAAACGTGTTGTGGTGATTTGATAAGATATTTTTATAATGATAAAATTAACGATCAACATTATCATTATCAAATTAACCCAACAATAACTACCACCACTACCAGTACAATTTTTTTTATAAATATTCTCAATTTTCTTTATATGAAAATAAAATGAAAAGCAAAATCGCAAAAAAAAAAAATAATAACAAAATAAAATAAAAAATACAATAGATATACGAGCCGAGTACAGGTGAATTTTGTATTCTCTTTATTTCATTATCGCAAAAAAAAAAAAAGAAAAAAAACAGGTAAAAAAATTTTTGAGAGAAAAATGAATGAATTTTCAATTCTATTTCATTTTCCCCTTTACTTCCTAATACATTAGAAGAAAATTAAATTTTTAGCTTATTACAAACACATACAAAAAGATTTTTTTTGAAATTCACCATACTTTATCTCAATACTATTTTCATTAATCTCAACAAATATTGTTATGTTACTTGTTAGTTTATTACCTATCTTCTTCTTTTTTTTTTTATTTTTATTTTTCTTGTAAAAATTTTTGCGATAATGAAAAAAATTGCGACAACATGTGATTATGAATGTGTGCATATTTAGAGAATAGAGATTTTTGATTTTATTCTCTCTTTTAAATTTATTTTGTTTTTATTGTTGTTTTTTTTTTTTTTTGTTTTACTTTTTACTTTCATATAATATATTTTAAACACTTGTGGTAAAAAATAAAGGTGGTTGGTTAGCTGGTTAGTTTAAAATAATAATGTTAAAAAATAAAAAAAAAAATTTAATGAGAATTATATGAGTATAATGAGTATAATAATGATGATTGAAATGATGATAATGATTATGATGATGTTAATAATAATGATGATTTTAAATGAATGTCTATAGATACAACCATACAAACAAACTGATAGATGCTTTGAAAAAATAGCCTATGGAATGATGGTTAGTTAGTTATGTTTGAAAGCGTAAGCCAGCGTTTAGTAGCTTTTTATTTTTTGTTGTTTTTTTTTTTTTTTTGTTGTTTTGTATTTTGTATTAATGCTCTTTTCTTTCTTCGTATACATTTTCTGTGTTATATATGACTTGTGGTGTTGTGTTTATTTGATTCTGTTTTTTCTTCTTTCTTTCTTATTTTTAAAGATAGAAATTTCAGTTAAAAAAGTTTTCTTGTATGAAAATGCCCCACCATTTATTTATATTATTAGTATTTTTTTTTTTTTTTGTTGTTTTGTTGCTATTTCGTTTTTGTTTTTATTTTTTATATATTTCTCCTATAGAAAATTTGCCCCTTTTTTCAGATGCTATATAAATAAGAACATCAGAGAGCTAATATTGAGTCTCTCACATATTACCGTAGCGGTTAAATACACAACACAATAATACAGTGCACAAAAATTTTGAAAAAAAAAAAATAGAATTTTTTTTTTTTAAAAAGAAGAAATTCTGTGTTTTCTGGTGTCTTTTAAGTACAACCGTCGTAGTACACACAAGAATTCTCGAAACCTTTTTAAATTGGAAACGAAAAATTTAAAATTGCTACTTGCTGCTGCTGTAATTTTTTATTTTATTTTTTTTTTTTTGTATAATAATTGGATAAAATTTAAGTTAAAAAAAAAAAAATACAAGGATAATTAATTAATCTTTTTTTTTTTTAAATTTTTGGATTAATTAATTAAAATAATTAACATTATATTTTGCATGTTTCCTTTTTCGAAATCCTTTTGAAATTAAAATACAAAAAAAAAAAAAACAAAAACTAACGAATTAAAAAAATTAAAAAAACAGTGATTTTAAAATTTAATTATTTGTTTCGAGTTTTAAAGTAAAACAAAAAAAAAAAAAAATTAAAATTAATTATTTAAAAAAAAAAAAAAACATAATTTAATAAAAGAATTGAAAACATAAATTGGAATTAAACTGGAGTACATAAAGAATTGATTTTTTTTTAAATTAAATTAATATTAAAAACCAAAAATAATTAATTCAAATTAGCAGAAAATAAATATAAATTAATTCTTGTGTGGATTGTAGTGACAATTTTATTCTTCTCTAAAACGAAAATTTTTATAAAATTTTCATTAACTTTAATAGTGAACGTTTTTAGTGAAAAGGTGGGTTGATTTTTTTATTATACTATTAAATTTAACACTTACTATTTTTTTTTTTTTTTTTTTTGTTAAAAGTTTATATTAATTTTAATTTCATATATTCATATAGGTAATTTTTAATTAAATATTTTTATATTTAAAATATGTATTTAAATTATATCCATAATTAACTTTAAAAAGAAAAACAAAAAGGGAAAAAAACATGAAAATCACATTAAATAATAACAGGACGAACAAAAAAAAAAAAATAAAATAAAATAAAATAAAAATTGTTGACTGCCGGCTTTTATTACAATAAAAACAAATAGACAATGTACCGCAAAAAATAAACGTACATAAGTTCAAATATATATATAGACTTATATAATATAATATATATAGTAGAAAAATATTTATACACGCATTTATCTAAATATATTTGTAAATTTTTTATATACATATTTATTGTATGTATATATAATGTAAATATTTTATACACCCCAACATATTCAGCAGGATAATAAAAGGATATACTAAATTTATAAATGTACAATATATATATTACAATATATATATTGTATATATATATATATATATAATATACTTTTATAATAAAAATAACTAATATATAATAATAGATATATATATTGGAGTAAATAATAAACTTTATAAAATTTATTTATTTCCCCTCTCTTTAAGAAAAAATAAAATATCAAAAGGACCAAAATAATAAAAAAGGAATTTTGCAAAAAAAAAAAAAACAAAAAAAGAATAAGAAAAAAGAAAAACATACCGATATAACAATGAATGATTTTTATTTAATTTTTATTTTGGCATTTTTTTTTTGCTGCTTTTTTTTTTTTTATATTATTTTTCGGAATAACACCATCATCAATTCATATAATTCAAGAAAAAAGAAAAAAAAAAAAAGGATTTTTGCACAAATGGGCAATCAGTTTTTAGTAGTTTTCGTTCTTTTAATCTTTATATATAATAATATATATAAATTCTTCTTAAAATTGAAGGATTATTTTCAAATTTATTTCAAAAAAAAAAAAAAATAAATAAATAAATAAAGAAGGTCTTCTTAAAAGTTTGAATGATTATATTTTTAGTTGTTAAAGTTCAAGTTCATGTACTTTTGATTTTTTTAAAAAATTTGATTTGAAGTTTTGAAATTTGTTACTATTTACTTCAAAAAATCTCATTTCATTTGTTTCGGATTTTATCAGAGTTATTGTAAAATAAATGAAACGTTTAAAAACGTTTTCTATAGAATTATACAATGGCTGGCCAATTTAAATCATAAAGTATAAGTTATTTTCTTTTAAATACCTTTTTTACTTTAATTCAAATTTTATAATAAAATTTTTTATTTTTTAAAATATTATTCAATATGACGAATAACTTCTTGTGTTTAAAAAGAAGTTATTCATTTTTTTAAATATTTATTTTAAGATCGGCAGATCGGCATATTGAAATGTTTTAAAACATTCTATTTAGTTTTTTTTATCTAATGAATTTAAATAACAAAATTTTGTTTTTTTTTTTTTCATTAATAATCTTTTATATTAATTAATCGTAAATAATCAATTTGTAAAAAAATAATTGAATTTATCAAAATAATTAATTTTATTTTAGGAGCAAAAAAAAAAAAATCCAAAAATTAAAATATTTTAACACTGATATAATCATTAAAATTTTTAAAATAAATAAAAGATTTACCCTTTAAATCAGATAATACACAAGAGAATGTTTGTTTTGTTGTATAAAAAAGGAGAAAATATGCAAGTGAACGTACGTTTTCATTATTTTTATTTACTTTACTTATTATTATATCAAATTTATTTTTTTGTTGTTTGGTTTTTTTTTTTTTTTTTTGTATATTTGTTTTGTACATATTCATTTGTTAAAATAATATGACACGAAAAAGGACTCGAAAGGACAATTATAAAATTAAGTAAAAAAATAAAACATAGAAAAAGAGAAAAATGCAAAAAAAAAAGAAATTTTATCCGTAGCAGTAATTTTTTTTTTAGTAACTGAAATAAAAAAAAAAAAAAACGAAAATCAAAACTTTGTCGTTTTTTTTTTTTTTGTTTTTGCAAATTGTTTAAATTTTATATATATTCTATGACAATATGATGCTAAAAATTGAATATTCTGTAGGTACTATTATAAAATATTCCTATATATCAAAATATAATCCGTATATTATAGAGTTTTATCGAGAATTTCCAAAAAAAAAAAAAAAAAAAAAAAAAAAATGAATTTTTAATTATTATTTGGGTTGATTTCTTTGTACAACTGTCACTATCTCTTTTTTATATTACAACAACACAGTCTGCACAATTGCCTGCATTCCAACTCTTTTTTTGTTTTTTTTTGTTTTTGTTTTAATTAATTTGATATATTTATGACGTTTACTATACTATTGTATTATTACATTAATTATAAATGAGATTTTAACTGTAAATTTTACTTTACATAATATTGTATAATATGTATAGAAGTTTTTATGTATAAGAAATTTTACAGTGTGTCCTATAAGAGAAGATGGTCATAGTTTAAAAAAAAATAAAGAATTAAAATCAATATATAAGTATAACAGTTTTTAATCTGTTGTTGGTTCGAAGTCGAACAAAAAACATTAGATATTCAATTTTTTAAATTATTTATTACACTTTTTTGCTACAACAACATACAGCAAATCGAATTAATTGAATCGAATAGTAAAAATATTTTATATAATATTTTTTGTAAAAGTCATCTTTTTCGCTATAAATTGAAAAGCGAGATTATTATTTTAAATAAATTATGAAACAATGAGCCGAATGCATAAAACTGATCTTGAATTTAAATTTCACTTTTTTAAACAAAAACTACTTTTGAACTAGCAGGATTTTTTTTGAAAAAATGAAAACCCATATTGGGTCAAACACATAAAATTGAGCTTGAACTGAAACTTCACTTTTTCAAACAAAATATCTACGAGTTTAAGTGCAGTTTTTTTTTTTTGAAAAATTTAAAATTGAATTGAGTTTTTCTCCGTCTATAGTTTTCATCATGGTCATTTCATCGTAGATCATCACGTATGGGATATCTTTTATATACAAATATATATATTTATATGATATAATGTATAATAAAAGATATTTAATGATAAAACTGTATAGTAAAAACTATTTGTTTGGTTTTTTTTTTTATAAGGATATGATATAAAAATGGTTGTAATAAGGATTAAAAAATTATTACGAGTATTATTTTATATATTATTTATTTTTATATAAAAGTTATATATTATTTTACTTTGTTATAATATGACACAAACGTATATATTTAGGTATATA
Source organism: Poecilobothrus nobilitatus (assembly GCA_947095535.1). NCBI lineage: Eukaryota > Metazoa > Arthropoda > Insecta > Diptera > Dolichopodidae > Poecilobothrus > Poecilobothrus nobilitatus. Next base: position 317,494,278 of record OX352772.1, on the reverse strand, counting down.
TAGGTATAGGTACTATATAGTATGAAAGTTTAAACAAAGTTTGTAGACTTTTAAATTTTTAATGAATGGGTAGAAAATATTAAGGATTAACTAATTAAAATGAAACAGAAAAAAAGAAACACTATAAAAATTGGAAATAATTGATAGTGATTACCATTATAATAATAAATTTAGGGATTTTATCAGTTTAATATATAGGTATATACGAGTATAATATGCTTTTAAAATAAAAATAAATTACAAATATTTTAAAATATAAACAAAAAAAAAAAAATTATTTTTTTTAATTTTTATTTATATACTTTTTATATTTTTTCTATTGACAATAAGCATTAATATTTGATACAAAGTATATAAACAAAAATTGAATATGCATACATATAAATATTATTTTAAAAATATTTTTTAATTAAAAATAAAAAAAAAAAAACTCTTAAATTTATAATACATATAATAAAATAAATGAATGAACTTTAACATGTCAATTATGGGAATTTTTATGTTGAATTAAACAAAAAAACAATAATTTAAAATATTTATGATATTATTATTATTATTAATAATAAATATAATTCTTTTTACAGTTATATTGTTAGAAAATTTTTTTTTGGCAAGAGTACAATATTTTATTAAATCATAATATTTTAAATATTACGAAAAAAACATTAACTCTGATTAACTTTTTACAAGCAAATTTTTATTATAATGTAATTGAAATATTTTTAATGTTAACGGTAGAAAATTTATTAAATTCTATTTTGTCGCCCGCAGTCTATTGAACGAAAGGTTTCAGATTCAAATCTCGATCGCGTCAAAATATTAAATAAAATATAATAATATAATCTAAAAAAAAAAAAAAAAATTAAGCAATATAGGTAATTATTAATTTAAATATTTGGTACCGATGCTCTAAATTCTACGGGATCAAGATACAAAAATTTACACAGTTATTTATAAGTATGGCGAAAAATAAATGGTCAATAAATAAATAAAATGATCCACATCTGAAAGAAAAAGGGCTAATAAACTTTAATGGGAATAATATAATAAAATATCTATCTATCTAAATAAATAAATATTCTTTTTTGTAATTTAGTTTTTTTTTTTTCATTAAAGGGTTCTTAATCAAAATACTAAATTTCTATACCTATAAATTAATATGGAATAAATTTCAAAATATTACATATAGTGCTTTAATAAAAATAGGAAAATTAATCATTAATCAAAACCTTTCAATATATAATAATAATAATAAGAGGTTCTAATTTCAATATTATTTTAAAAATTTAAATTTGCAAAAAAAAAAAAAAAACATTTAAATCCATACAATTGGTTTATTTTTATTTTAAGAATGCACTTTTTAATATCAGTTCTTAATCTTTAGTAAAGATTTACCTATATAGTAATTTATTATGCTTTAAAATTTAAAATTTCAGTTGCAAGAGTTACTATAGAGTTTTTATTTTTTTTTTTTTTGTAATGTAGGTAGGTAAATATTATGACTTAAATCTCTAACTACCTAATCTATACCAAAAAAAAAACTTCTCTTCAATTTAAAATTTAAATAAATATAAAATTTCATTTCTTAGTATACATTTACTGCTCCGTTTTATTTGTTTTGTTAAATAAAATTACAAAATCCTTGCAAATACAAAATTTAAACTTCCACAAAATAACTTTTCTAGAATCCTAAACAAAAAAAAAAAAAACCAATTTTATTTATGGAGTCCTCTATATAAAAGATATTTTAATGAAATAAATTAAAGTTGAATTACGAAAAAAAAAAAAAAACAAAAAAAATAAATAAATAACAAAGAAAGTAAAAACAAAAAAAAAAAAAATGTTCTCTTTAAATATTTAACTCGTAAATATCTTCTACAATTAAAAATCAATAAATTTTCTTGCAAAAAAAAAAAAAAAAAAATACAACAGATGAAAAAAAAAACAATTTAAAATCCCGACTATAAAATTCCACTTAAAAAAAAAAGGAAAAACATAAAAGCAAAAACGAAATGAAATGAAATAAAATAAAATGAAAAATAAATAAATTTTCCAGTAAATGAACTTTAAAGTTGTTGGAATTGAATTTTTATTTGATTTGGATTCTAGAATGTTGTTTTTATTTTCATGTATTATGCTTGGATCTTCTCTTTAAATTACTGTCAAAAACTATTTTCATCTTATATTTACATTTTTTTTTTTTTTTTTTGATGTACTAAACATATTGATTTTATTGTTGTTATCGTTTTTTTTTTTTTTTTTTTTTTTTAACTGACTACCATTTAACTACTATTTCACTTTATTTTCGATTTCTATTTTAATCTAAACAAAAATAAAAAAAAAAAATGTAAAAAAATAAAAAAACAGCAAAAAGGAATAAATCGTAATAATTCTATTTGGAAAACAGAACAGAACTAAAAAACAAAAAAAAAAACAAAAATATAATAAAAATCAAAGTAGTCTGGAGACCAGAGGAAGAATATGACAATAACAGCAGCAACAATTACAACAAACAGTAAAAATTCAAAAGGAATCTGACAACCAAAAAATAAAAAATAAAAAAAGAGAAAAAAAAAAAAGAAACTATTTTAAAAGTAAAAACTCTAAAAAAAAGTTACTAGTTATACTTATAAGAATAATTTTTTTTTAGTCATTGACTATAAGGTCGGTTGTTTTGGCTATATAGCTAAATTTTGGTTATAATATTAAAGTTACTATACTGTTGACTCTCTGTTTATGATGCTTTTACTATTTCTATTTAGTTTTATGTTTTTTTTTTTTGTTTTTTTTTGTTTTTTATTTAAACATTACAATATTAAATTCTATATATATATATATACTATATAGTTCTATATATATATAATTTTTTAATTTGGTTGTACTCTAGAATCTAGATGACTATATATAAGACGTATACATATAGTTATCAAAAAGTACTTTAAAATAATATTATGATACTGTTGATATTTGTAATTGGATGCTGTACTTCTATGTTACATTGTTATAAAATTTTTTTTTTGTTTTTTTTTCGGTTTGTCGTCTCTATAAAAAAAAAAAAAAAATACTTGGTTTTCATCTTGATTTTTATTTTTTGTTTTTCTGGTTCACCAGAAGTTAAAAGTATGTTTCCTTTATTTTTTTTTATTGTTATATTTTTCCTATCACTACAATAACAATTACTGCTACTACTACTACTACTACTTCTGTTAACTGCTGTTGTTCCTTCTGCCGGTATATTTATAGTGTGTGTCTACGAAAATCGAATTAGCTTCACAGTTTTATTTATTTATTTGTTTGTTTTTTTTTTTTTTTTTTTTTTTTAAATCGAATTGGCTTATACGGATTTATGGTTTTAAACTTAATTGGCCATTGGAGTATGAAATTGGATGGTTAAATTATTGTATAACACACATAAACTAAATATTCGTCAATGTATATATATATATACATATGTAATATCCATATAAGATTCCCCTTATTTTATTTATTTATTTTTTTTTTGGGTTCAAAATCTGTTTTTTATTTTTATTTATTTATTTATTTTTTTTTTTGAACAAAAAGAAGAAAACCCCCAACATTATAAAATCTTTTCCAAAGCATATAATATGTTTCAGCTTATATGTCCCTGCATATATGTATCTATAAGTGATATGAGTATACGCAACAATCATATCTTAAATATTTTAAAAGACAAAAAACGGAATGAATGTATACTAACTACATACATTGTGCAAAGAAATAAGAAAAAAAAAAAACAGTACCATCTTAATAAGTAATTTTAAATTCTACGATTTTCTATATACTGTATACGTTTTTTCTTCTATTGCTTTTTATTTTCTTCAAAAGAAAATTATTACTTATTTTAAAACGATTCTATTAGAAGATGGCTCATTTTGCGAATTGTTTTTTGCTCGATGGTGTCGTAAAGATAGTACACAGTAAAATAAAAAAAAAAAAAAAAATTAAAATATAACACTCACATATCTGAACTTATATATGTACATATATATACATAATATTATATTAATATTATTTCTATTATATTTCTATAACAGTTAAAAGCCTAGAGATGTATAAAAAAAAAAAAACATCAAAATGTTTTATTTCAAGAAAAATAAAATCAAAAAAAATCGCTTAAAAGCAACAGCAAGAAGAAAATATTCATTCTTGGAGAGATTTTGATAAATCTTTGTTTGCTGTTGTTTTTTTTTTGGTACAAAAAATTTTTTTTTTTGCTAAAAAAAAAAAATTTGAACTTGGGAATCTAAAAGATGGGAATCTTTATAAAAAAAATACAAAATAAACAACAATAAAATAAAAACAGAGTATCTTATTTAAGTCTTTTGATTTGATTTTGTTTTTTTTTTTTTATTTTTACCTTATAAAATACAAAGGTTTCCTTTTCTTTTGTACCAGTCCTTTTACATCATAAAAGGGAATTCGAACCGTAGAAAAAGGAAAGGTATTCTCTAAGAGGTTTTTGGTTTATAACATCTCTTAAAAAAAAGAGTATATAAAAAAATGAAAAATTTTTAAAAGTTATGAATTCAACAATTTAAATTTATTTTAATTTGATTTAAAGTCAAATGAAAACATTTAGAGGGTTTTTCTATATTTTTTAGAATGTTTAAATGGAAAGGAGAAAAAAGCTGGTTATAAAAGACTTTTAAGATTTATTAATTTCAATGAAAATCTTTTTGACTTTTAAATCAATAAATAATAGATAAATATGATATTAGTATGCAAAATTTGTTAGAGTACAAGAATAAAATTTATTCGTTAATGGGTATTAAATATTTATATGGTTGATAGTGAAGAAAATATTAAAGTTTTTGATATGGATTTATTTGAATATTTTCTTTATAATTTCAGTAAATAATCTTCTAGTTGACAGAATAATTTTTAATTTTTTTTTTTTTTTAAATTTTTTCCTCATTTGATTTTACAAAGCGAATTTATTTAGTTTGTTATTTTTTTTATTTATCTTCAATTACACTCATGTTAACTCTCATATAATATACATTTTCCTCTTTACATATATATATATATACATTTATTAATATGTACACAAATTATATATATAAACTTACATTGAAAAATCTTAAGTTTTCTTTCATTATGGCTTGTATTGCAATTCTTGTTGTTGTTTTTGTTGTTGTTGTTATTGTTACTGTCACGTTCTTTGATTCTTGTGAAGATTTCATCCTTTTTTTTTCCTTTAATACCTTGTTTTCTTTTTTTATATACATATTTTTGGGTTTTCTTTTCCGAAAACTTAATACGACGATGATCTATGCATTTCTTAGAGATGGGATACATCATCAGACGCAATCTGTATATATGTATATAAAAATAAAAGTTTGGCAAAGAATCAGATATTTTGTATTTTTTGTTTCGCAGATTTTTTTTTTTTTTTGTTTTTTTTTTTTACAAGAATTATTTTCTTTGACTAATCATCGTCTTATACACCAATTTATATGTCATCTTAAATTTCTATTAAAAAAATATAAAATTATATAAATATATTTATGCATAAAAAATTAAAATAAAATGAAAAATTAAATAAAAAAAAGTAGTTACAATTATATAAGAATTTTAAAAGGGTGTTTAGAAATTATTTGATAAAAATTTTTATTTAGCGATATTAACAATATTATTTCATAATAGTTTTTTAATGTTTTAAGAGTTGAAAAACACTCCCAAAAAAAAAGGTAGCAGTGATATTTGATATAGTAACTGAATATTCATTAATAAAAACAAAAAAAAACTGTTCCATTTTTTATGACTCCATTTTCCTGTTACAATTAATAAAATATAATGTCATTCGTACTAGAGCTCAAATGGTCCTTCGTATGTCAGTTCAAAACTTAACCTCATTTAAAAATTTAATTTTCTATTATTCTATAATTCATTGAATAGTTGATAAATGGTTGGTTGGTTGGTAAAGTCAAATGATTTTTTATATCGTTATATCATTTTTGATACACTATGTAAATTCTTGCACTGTTAATTTTATCATTTTATTTTATTTAATTTTTTTTTTTTTTTTTGAAAATGGGCATTTAGTTATTCCATCATCACCATCATTATCAATACATCAGTAATTGTACAAAATTGTATAACAAAAAAAAAAAAAAGAAGAAAATAATAATAATAAATGAGTAAATGTAAACATAGACTAAAAGAACACGTACAAAGCTAAATACTTATATATACAAATTTATATAAGAATGGTGGAAAACACACGTCCGAAATGATGAGAATGCAAACAAAGTTTTAATCTTTTAATAGAAAAAAAAAAAAAAACATGAGAAAAAAGATTTTATTTTTTATTCTTTAACAACGAGGCGCTAAAAACTTCTCTATTACATTTTTTTTTTTTGGTTTTTTTTTTTTTTTTCAAGAGACAGAATAAAAACAAGACAAAATAAAAACAGTTTTAATTTTCTTTTTCATTTTCCTTAAATTTATAGATTATATAGACTTTTGTATTTTACAATTTTTTTCTTTATATAAAAGGTGTACAACATAATGGTATATATATTATCATCACCATCATTTAACCATCACTTTAACTTTATAAACCATTTTTTTTATATGTACCCCATCTTTTAAAAATTATCGTTTTACAGTATTAGAGTATTATTTAAAGATCATCTGTTGCTAGTTGCTTTCAAGATCACATCACATCGTATCGTATATATATATATATATATATGTAAAATTGTATATGCAATATATAAGCCTTTAACATAACAGTAATTCTAATAGCATTTTCAGTTAATTTTCTCACCTTTTTATTTTATTTTTGTTTTGTTGTTTTGTTGTTTATTATTTATATACAGACACGAAGAAAAATATGGTTAAAAAGGTTATTTTGTAATAAAATACATATGTTAGAATGTTATTTTGTCGATTTTCATAATATGTTAAAGTTCTTTAGAGACATAAACAAAACTTTAAATAAAGAAAATATTAAATTGAGGCCCTCGTTGACTTAGTAGATGAGAGGGTATAAAATACATTATAAATACTGATATAGTGTGACTTTCAATCCCAAACTCATCGTAAGAAATCATTCTTCCTTACGACATTTACAGTTATGCCTGAAAAGGATAGTTTGTGTAATTTGCTTGTTACCATTTATGTGGCAAGTGAATGAACTGAAAAAAAAAAAATGATTTGTACAATATTTATTAAAAGGATGGAAAGTAAGAAAAATCTGTTTTAATAAATAGGAATTGCAACATTTTTTTTTTTTACCAAATATTTATTTTAATTTAAATTAAAGTTTAATTAATTTTCTTAAGAAAAATAAAGGATTTATTATACCAGTTTATTACTAAATTCTTCGATTTTATAATGAATTTTATTACATCCTAAAAATAAATTTATCTATAAATTTTTAAAATATGAAAATTTTCTTTTTTTATAAATTGTCTTGAAACCATTTCTTTGAAAACATATGAACTTAAAATAAATTAAAAGGTAAAAAAAATTAACTATACATCATACATATGTGCATATACAATATGTATATTATATATTAGAAATTTTTTTTTTTTTTTCAAATAAAAAAGAATTTAAGAAAAATCCATTAGAAAAAATATTGTTCTAAAAGAATGGTATATAAAAATAGAATCGATTTTCAATACGTTCCAGTTTCTATCTATTTAAACCGTTACTATGTTTTTTCTTTTCTTCTTTCTTCTTTTTTGTTTTTTTTTTTTTTTTTGATTTTTATAAAAGATGACTATTAAATATTTTTCATTACGATCATTATGAATAGTTGTATGAAAAATTTTGTTTAGCACAAAAGAAATAATGAACTTAAAAAAAAAAAAAATTGAGACATTTAAAATTTGGCAAAATTTTTCAAATATTCACTGAACCTTGACCGATTTTTTTTTTTTTTTTTTCTTTTGTATATAGATTTATTGGATAAACCCTTAAATTTTTAAATAGAATATAAATTTAAAATTGCCCCCTTTTTTATATTCTTATAATGGTATCATGTATTATTTTTTTATAATCTAACATTTAATTTTGTACTTGATTTGTTAAATCTGTTAAATAAAAAAAAATAAAAAAAAAAAAACAACAATAAAATAACAAATAGAGTTACTAAATAAAAAATTATATATATATATGTATATATATATTATAGTAATGGACTTATTAATATTTAACTAAAAGATAAAAAAAAAAAAATCAACATTCTTATAAAGAAAGTTTACTATTTGTAATAAATATTACTTAGAAGATGAATTTAAGAATACATATATAATTTACAGAAATTGAAAAAAAAAAAAAAAAAAAAAGAATCAAATTTGAAGATTTATTTACTTATGAAAAATGTTCGTAGTATCTAAAACTGTGTAAAGTTAAGAAATATCTAAATGTCAAACGATTTAAGAACAAAAATCTATGGTTTTAGATTTCGATATCCTCATGTATATAAAAAGAAAAGTACGAAGAAGAAGAAGTGAAGAGTTTTAGTATTTGAATAATGGCATAAAAATGTTAAAATATTTTTAAAGTTTTTATTTTTTTTTTTTAAATATTTACTTTGTATTTAGAAAATAAAAAATAAAAAAAAAACAATTTAATTTTTAAAGATTACAAAAAAAAGATGAAATTTTAAGTAAGAAATTTTTTTTTTTTTTTTAATTTTATATAAAATTTAATAATGTTTTTTTTCTTTTTGTTTTAAGTTTTTTTTTAAAGTAAATTTTGCGTAAATCAAAAATAATTTTCTTAATTTCATATAATGTATGTATTATTTATTTATTTATTTATATTAATATTATATACATAAATGTAATGCACTATTATTGAACCATCGGAACCATATGTTTTTTATATTTTATACTATATTTACATTATATTTGGTCGTAAGGGAGGGTATGTAAAGAAAAAAACACTTACGACCTGTGCAGGGATCGAACCCACACTCCTTCGGTTAATACGCTACACGCCTACCCACTCGGTAGCCTAGTTATATATTATTTAATTTAATTTTCTGTTTAGAATCATAATTCTTACAAGTATTTTATTACATAATTTAGATTTTTACAAAATTTATTTAATAAATTAATTTTTATCTAATTTTTAAATATTTTCATTAGTTAATAAACTAAAGTCTATAAACAATCAAATTTAATTATCCTTATCCTTTATCAATGTATACATATATATACATATATCCAGTTCTATTTAAATATATGTATATACATCTATTTACATACAAATTTTAATCAGATATTATATATTTAATGAAGATAAACAAAAAAAAAAAAAAAAATATAATTAAAATGAATGAAGAACAAAATTTAAGTTACTTTTTTATTGAAGTTAAAAAAAAAAAAGCATTATTTTTAAAGTACACATTTCTCCCTCTTGAATTATTGATAATTTTTCTTTTATTTATTTTAAAATTTTTGTAAAAAAAAAAAAAAAAAGAAAAAAAAAGAGTTGAAAAGCTGGATTTTGTTTAAATTTAATTCTTTTTATATATATGTATGTATAATGTAACCTAAAGTAAAATTAAAAGTTAGCAGACAAGTTTAATTTTTTTTTTTTTTTTTTGCTTTTGATTTTATCATTGTGATTGTTGCTGTTGGGTTGCTGTTAGATTCTTCTTTTTCGTTTTGTTGTTTTTGTTTTTTTTTTTTTTTTGATGATATTTACTTTCCGCGTGCTGTTGTAAAAATAGTTCCTGGTTGACATAAGAACATCATGACTACATTTTTAAATAGTTATTTGATATCTTGAGAGAATCTTTCTTTATTTTTCTTTAAAACCTTTTTTATTTCTGTTTTTTTTTTTTGTTTATTTTGTTTGTTAGTGTATTATTTTATTTTTTTTTGTTTTTAGTTAGAAGAATTTCAAGATTTAACTGAAGGAGAAATTGCAACAAAAATATTCTAAAAAAAAAAAACAAATAAAAAAATTAAAAAAATAGAAAATAGAAAATAATAAAAATAAATAAATTCTATATATTTACCGTTAAGATTTTGGCATATTGTTGTTGTAAATCTAATTGGTGAAATTATACATCTTAACAAACACATCACACAATATACATATAATTATATATATATATATATAGTATCTTAAAGATAAATGTATAGAATGTTAGTAAGTATATATATGCTGGTTATTCACATATATATGTACATATATGTACGAATCATTTTATCTTAAGGTGGTTGGTAACATTGTAAAGAGGATAAAGGGGATTATATTATAAGGTAAAAATAATGATGAAGCGCAACTTTTGATGAAGGAAAATCGTACATTTTTTTTTTTTTTTTTGTATAGAAATTAAAAAAAAAAAATATTTTTAACATAAAGAAAAGAAAAAAAAAATGAAATTGATTGCAATTTATTTAGAAAGTAGTTAGGTTTTTTTTTGTTTTTTTTTACTGCTGTGCTTTGTGTCATAAGAATTTATAGAAAAGTTGAAAATTGTTAAAAAAAAAATTCTAAGAAATGCGTTAAATGCTTCTGGATCTATTATGGAAAAAAATTAGGAAAAAAATGAAAATAATTATTGGTATAGTGCAAAATTATGGGTTTTAGAATTAAAAAAAAAAAAAAAAAAATAAAAGAAATGAAAGAATTTTTTTTATTGCTCATAACTTAGATTTTTCTTTCGTTTTTTTTTTTTTTTTTTTGCACAGGGGTTTTATTTAATTTGAGAATAATGATGCGATAAATTTGTTTCTGATTGGAATATATTGCTTTTAAAATATACAATATTTAAAAATAAATTTAAAATAAAATTTTATTTTATATCTTATTATTTAGCTTAAAAAATTTATTGGTATTTTATTGATTTAAAAGAATTTTTATTTGATTATGGGTACCTATATTTTATTTTTTTTTTGATTTTAAGTTGTTATTATTTTTGCATTAAAATTATTTTTATCGATATTTAAAAAAAAAAACAATAAAAATACATAATTAAATAAATTTAAATGATCTAACATAAAATCATATAAATGTCTAAAGATTTGTATACAATTTAATAAATTGTTTTGCAAAAAAAAGAAAAAAACATAAAATTCATAAAATAAATCAAAAGTTTTCTTCTTGTAATCCATAGTAGGTAATTACTATGCAGCATAAAAAAATTTTATAATTTAAAAATTAGATTTTACTCTATAACTATATAAAGTATCATCGATTTCTATTAAAGATTAAATTTACGTTAATATGTTTAAATATAAATTAAATTTAATTATTATAGTACAAAGAAATAATTTCGAATTATGTATATATAAAATTTTGTTTTTGCGAGGGTAAGTGGGAATCTTGAAAAACACTAATGAGATCAAAGCGCGAATTGTCTTTGGTATAGTATTGAACTTTAACCAACTAAACGACACCTCTCTTTTAAATCAAATATTAGATTAAAACCTATATGGTACAATGTACTGTTTGATTTCGGAATTGGGAAAATAGAAATAAAGAAATAGGAATAAAGGAAATTGAGAAATATAGAAAGTTATTGAATGTTGGGAGGATTATTTAGAATATAGATGTTTAATTCTTCTTGAATTTATTAATATCATACAAGTTATGATGGCCAATTTTAGGGAATACTTTCGACGGCAAATTTATCCTTAACAAAATATATTAAATAATAATTTTAAAATCTGCAAAAGAAAAAAAAAATAATAAATATTTAAATTTGATATATTAAAATTACTTTTATTTTCAAATTATATATATAGTATGATACTAAATGAGTATATATATCATATTATATGTACTTTTTTCATATATAGGATATGATTTTTAAAAATTTTATATAAATTATAAATCATAACATAATTTTCTATTATAAATTTAATTTTTATTTTTAAATTATACTTATATTAGGTAAAATTGAGGAATTTGATTATCATTTTATATGACTAGTCGAAATTTTTTTTTATATTATCTATCAACAAATATCTACTTGCAAAAACAACAAAACCAAAAAAATAAAATCAAAAAAATTTTAAAAATTTCATATTTCTTTCTCAATGTTCACAATTTATCAGTATCATTTTAATAATCATATAAATTAAATAATTTCATTTAAACTAAAAAAAATAAAAACGAAAAAAAAAAAAAAAAACAAACAAGAAAACAAATTCGCAAAAACATAATCAGTGACTAGAAAAACGTGATCTTAAAAAAAAATAATAAGAAGAAAAAACAAAACAGATTGAAAAGAAAAATTTTGTATAAAACAAAACTAAATCAAATTTTTTTCCCAAAATGACAAAAATACATAATAAATATATATACTGTGTGTATATGTATATATATACATATGACAAAAAATTTCACTAGAAAATTTTGTCTCATCTATAAATTTTTTTAACATATCATTGATGAACCATATACATATAGGTAAAGTTGTTTTATTACCACCATATAGTCAATAATTTCAATGAAATTATATTCAATTGTTATAGAATCGATTTGATCATTAATAAAATCTGAATTTCGAAAAACTTTGTCAGAACTTCCATAGCCACTGTAAAAAATAAAAACTAAATATGAAAAATAGTCTGATCATTCGTTAAGTTAAAACATATTATATAATAGCATATATGTATTATCAACTGTTTAATACATTATATGTAAAGTACAAAATTTCAGTAAATAGTAGGTATTTCATTTTATTTTCTTTAATTTTTTTTTTTTTTTTTCGGATAATCAAAACAATAAACGAATTGTTGTTGTTGTTGTATTAAAAGAATAAAACAAAAAAAAAAAAAAAAAAATAAAAACCATACATAAAAATCTAAAAATTTTAACTAAACTTAAGAGAGAAGACCTTGACATCATCTTGAGAAGTCATTATTTTGCATATTTGGATCATAAATTCATAATCATTTAATATTATACATAATGTTCTTGTATATATACATAGGCATATAATATATAAAGATATATTTAAATCTATTTTAAAAATTTTTGACTAAATTTTTAATACATATATGTATATATATGCTTGTAAACATATATATATAAGAATGAATGTATAGATACTAAAGATACTGCTTAAAAACTACATATTTGGAGCATATTATTATTAAAAAAAAAAACCTGAAGATTTGTAATAAAATATAAAAAAACAACAGCTTTTAAAATATATCTATAAAATTTAAAGAAAAATTCTTGTTCGTTTTTGTTCTGAATTTTGTTCTATTTAAATAGTATTTTTTTTTTTTTTTTTTTTTGAATTAATCAAAAATTCACAATATTTTAATAAATATTTGGAGATGGAACTGTATATATATATATATATATAATTAATATATGTACATATGTGTATAATATGTAATTTCAAAAATATAATATAACTAATAGTAAAATGTTTATTTTATTGTTCAAGTGACAAGTTTTATTAAAAAAAAAAAATAAAAAAAAAAAAAAAACATAAACTAAAATAAAACATAAAAATATTCGTAAAAAAAATTTTTTTTTTTACAATTTATTATAGTAAAATAAATTAATTTTATAATAATAAAAATATTTTTTCTTTTCTTTTTTTAATTCCATTAATTATGGATAGGTTGAAAAAAGTGAATATTTCAAAGCGTACCTAATTTGAAATAATTTTTTGATTTTATTTCCCCTAGAAATATGCAATGTACATTTCAGTAATATTGTCACTTTAAAGCCACCTCGGTGGTCTATTAGTTAAGCGCATGGCTTATTAACATCTTCGAAATCTGCATAGATAGCAAGTTTTTCTTTAAATGAAAACAAATCTCACTTACTATATATTAAGTGTAATGTAAATATCGTTCTTATATTTCTGAAAACGTATGTTATTTTGAATATACTTAAAGTTATCGTCAAATCGTCTTTGATCCAATCGATTTTGATCTTGAACTAGATCATATAAAAAAGATATGTATTTATAATATAATTAAACTCAATATTAATTCTTTAATTTTTATATGTAATATAAAAACAAAGTTAAATTCACTTTAAACTATAAGATATTTTAATATATTTTTTTATTCTAGAATTTTAATCGGAAGAATTTCAATTTTGTATATTTATTTAATATCTATCTTATACAATATGTAGCATATGATAATAAGATCAATTATATTGTAAAATTCGAACAGTGATGCTAAACATGAACTTAATGTTTAAAATAAAAGAAAAAAATAAAAAAAATATATATATGTATTGTTTATACAACTTTTAATTAAAAGAACAAAAAGGGAAAAATAAATTATTTTTTATTAGATAGTTGGCAAAGAATATTTTTAATTTAATTCTATATACTGTATATGTATATCTATAGATAGTATTTTATTAAGTTTCAACTTCCCATTTTATATTAGCAATAGTTTTTTTTTTTTTTATGTTTTGTTTTTGTAATATTTGTTGGTTAAGTTATGTTTAATCATCCTCTTAAAATTTAAAAATTTTCAAATATAATTATTTGTACTAGGTGCCTAATAAGTAAAAATTAAGTAAAAATTCTATATGTCAAAAGATTATTTAAAAGTTAAAAAAAAAAAAATTGAAAATAATATTTTACTCCTTTTTAACCTTTATATACTCGAATTTTTTTATATTGAAATTTTTGATGGTATACATATATTTAATACATTCACGAGTAGGACAACTTGTATATTAAAAAAATTGACCTTTTAAAGAAAATTATTATTTTTGTTGATTTCGGTTTACTTTCAATTAAAAAAAAAAAAAAAAAAAAAAAAAACAAAACATAGGCTCTATACAAAAATTTATATGACATAATTTATTTTCTTAAGATGATTTTGATTACATATATGCGATAAACTTTAGCTCACATTCAATCAAACTAACGATAGCCAAAAGAGAGAGAGCCAAACAAAAATTAAAGAGCCAAAACAACAGGAAAGTAAACGGATGCAGGAGGTTGCTTTGATTAATAATTTTAATTTAAAAGAGATATTAAAAAAAAAAGAAAAACAAACAGAACAAAAAATAAGTAAAAGAAAATAAAACCTTATAAAAGTTTAAAGATTTTTTTTTTTTTTTTTGTGCAAATTATTCAAATTTTAACTGAAAGGTAAAAGTTAGAACATGTGACGTAAATCTTATAATGCGAATGATTGTTATTAGACAAAACAACATATTTAACTTTAAATGGTGATTTTTTTCTTTTGTTGTAGAACGAGTTAATTAAATATGTATTTTTCATAATTTGGATTTTTATTAAATTTTTGGTAAAAGTTTTTTTTTGGTAAACTATGAGTCATCTAATTTTATTCTAATGTGAAAGTTTTATTTTTAGGTTATTTAAATTTTGATTTTTTAGTACAAATAATAGATATAGATTTTTATTGTTATTAAGAAAGAAATCTCTTAAATATTTAATAATCAATTAAATAAGTAGTATATAGTTAAATAATTTAGAGATAAAATGAATAAATTACAAGGTTATTGATTTTTTTTTTTTTTGTAATACGGTTAATTGCTAATCACAATTATTTACATAAAAATTTAAATGGAAAATGTACAAAATCTTCTACGGATTATAAATAAAAACTTATGAGTGTTTGTATAAGCGTCTATAAGACCCATAAGTTATATGCTAAAATTAGGAAAAAAAAAATTAAATTGTGGTATTAAAATTTAATTAATACATATATATATTTATTTGAAAGGTTATTTAAAATTATAATTCAATTATTTGTACCTTCTGTATATCGGGACTTATTTATGCTTTATTTATCCTTTGACTAACATCACATTGTCCTTTTTCATCTGTTATGAATTAATTCACAAAAATTAATTTAAAAAATGTATACTTTATTAGTGTCACTAATTAGTTATATGTTCGTCCGTCTGTCTATTTACAAAATAACTTCTATACATCGTTTAAGATAGAACATTGAAATTCAAACCATATATAACCATAGGTCATTCATTACCTCAAAGTTTAAAAAGACCTTATTTTCAAATTTATATATACATATGTCTTAGATTCTGCTTAATATTTCTTTAATCGAAAACAACCATTTTTTTTATACTTTAAAATCAATATCAAAATTATACCAGTTCTTCTAATTTATAGTATTTAAATTTACCGTTATATGTGAATATAAAATTGTACAAGATTTTACTGCTTTCATAACTCCGACAGGCTTTTAATTAGAACCCTGAAATTTTGAGAGACTAAGGAATTTCTTCAGAATTAAACTAGGCTATCTCAGAATTATTTTTATACCTCCTCACGTTTAAAAGTTATTCGTTATTAAAAATATTAAATTTGCTATTTTTAGATATCTGTACAAATTTTTCAAAGTAAAACGCTTTAATTTTTAAACTGTGATTTTTCATAATTTTTCTCATATCAATAAAAAAATACTAAAAAAATTTATAAATTTACGTTCGAGTCAATAATTCAATAAGTCAATAATTCTAAACTGTAAATTTTATTGTCTTTTGAAAAATGTGCACATTTAAGAACTATAGATTTTGTATAACATGCCTTGGATTAATTTGTTTCTTGTTTTTATATATTAGTAGAGGCTTCAAATTTAATAATAATATTTTATTTAAATTCATAAATTATTTGAAATAAGATCACCGAAAAATCTGAGTCTGAAACTGTAAACGTCTGTGTCTGAACATTAGAATTTTCAATTTTGAGTGACACAGCGCATTTTTACTCTCAGAGAATTTATTTTGTTTTTTTTTTTTACTTTTTCAAAGTTTACTTTGTTTGTATGTCAATGTCAATTTAAAATAATTTTATTTCGAGTTTATTTTTCTCTGAAAACATATACAATTAACAAACACCCAGGTGTCTTATTTCGGTAGATGCTAACGTATCAACTTACGGCGTTTATCGTACGTCGTATGTTCTTATCGTAGGTCTGAAAGTAAATTTTTAAATAAGGATAGGATTTAAAGTTTTTACTGGTCAATTAAACTTAATTTATATATATTTATATATATATATATAATAGATGGTACCTTTTATTATCTGTAATATGTATTCTGTAATATTATCTATAATATGTATTCTGTAATATGTTATCTATATAATATGTATAATTTTTTATATATGAGTAACTGTTAAATATATTAAAATGAGAAATGTCATGAAATTAATTAAAATATAACTTTTCGATTTAAAATAATACTAAAGTATTATCAGTAGATTTATAGATGATAAAATTTTTACATAATGATTGGTTAGAGTTTTTTTTTTTTCTTAATTTAATAATCAGATTTTATTAAAAAATTACTGATTTTATTCATCTGTTTTATTTTATACATACATTTATTATATATGCTTTGATTTGATTAAATCTTAGCTGTGTTTTGTAGTTTGTTCTAAATTCTAAAATAATGATTTATTTTTTTTTTTAATTGTAATTTTTTTTTTTTTGTTTTTAATATAATTAAATTCTAAAATCTAACTGATTTAAATTTACGATATACATATAATATATACCTATATATTCATATCTTTAGATAATTGGATTGGATATTTATAATAACTAAAAATTTGAACAAAATGAATTCACAAGAAAATTGTTTTGAAAATTACTACTTTTTTTTTTTTTTTAAACAGTTTTCTTGTTATTTTATATATATGTATATATATATGTACATATATAAATGCGTGTATTACTAATAATAATTTTTCTTCGTAATAAATAATTTGAATGCAAAATGAATGAATGAATCAAGAAGATAACAAATTATTTGAAATTAAGATGATTTTATTTTTATTTTTTTTTTTGTTCTTGTTTTTTTTTTCTTCTTTTAACTATCATTATTTATATTATATATAGGTAGTTATAAGTTAGTTAGTTTAGTTACATGTTCTTAGTATTATTAATACTATAGTTAAAATGAACAAAAAAATTCTACTGAAGAATTAATTTTTTTATATACTTAACTTTTACTTATAACGTAAAAAACATTTTTTTTTTTATATGTATTTTATATAATTTTTTTTGTTTTACTTTACATTGAATCTTATTTAAATCATCATTAGTCAGTCAGTCATCCAAATATTCTTCGTTTTTTTTTTTTTGTGTTTTGTGATTTAGTTAAAAAAACAAATTGATATTTATTTATATATGCAATAGAGCTACCAGATGTTCATTTTAAAATGAAAATGCTTTTTAATAAAAATAAATTAAATGCGTTACAAATATCTTTCAATTGAAATTCTTTAAAATATAAATGTATATAATATGTAATAATTTTTTTTTTTTTTATTCTATAATCCTGTTATTTCAAACCGTAAGAAATTCAATTGGATCAGAGTTAGTATTAAGTTTCCATAAATTTATGCCACAATGATACCTGCACTCTGACGAACGAATGTTTTGCAAAGAAGGAATCTTTTGCAAAGATTCCAGAGAGTATATAATCTATAATAAATATTTAATTTAATTTTAAACTTTTTGTTTTGTTTATAAATTTTGTTTATACAAAAAAAAAAAAAAAAAATACAAGTTTCATCAATTTTAATCTGGTAACTCTTGATATTTTTTTACAAAAATCTTATATAAACTAAAAACCAACAAAAAGAAAAAAAAAACAAACAATGTAATCACCAGGACTAAATTATAATTTATGTTGATGCATGTTGGCAATTGGCATTGCCAAAGGGGTATAAACTTCATCAATTTTTTTTTTTTTTTTTTTTTAATTTGTAAAAAATGTTTTCATGTTTTATTTTTTCTATTCCATATCATTATGGACATTTTGTTTTGTTTTATTTTTTTTTAAATTTTTTTCTTCGTTTGATTCTTCTTTTTACTATTTCCAATACTTTTTTTTTTTCCTTTAGTTTATAAAAAAGAAAAAAAAACACTTGATTATATTTTAGTTTAGAACGTGTTTCTTGTCTTGTTATACATATTTCTCTTGTCTCTTAATAATGTTTAAATAAAAAATTCTACAAAGTTGAAATGTAACAACAACAACAACAACAATAAAATTGTTAAGAAAATCATAAGAAAAATATCATTAAAATATACATGCAATTTCTAAATGCAATAGCAATGCAATTTAGATCAATCTAAAAATTCTTTTTAGAATTATCTTTTCTTCTTTTGGTTAGAATTTTTATTTTAATTTTTTCTTTTTTGTTTTTTTTTTTTTTTTTTATCTATACATTTATACATTTTAATTATGCTGATTTGATTTTTTTTTAATATTATAATAAAGAAAATAAAACAAAAAAAAAAAAAAGGAAAAAATAAATAATGGTATGTAGCAACCGTGATTCAATGTTTGTATTTATTATAATACAAACTTTTATTTCATATATTTTTCTCTAATTTACCATTTTCATGATTATATTTTTAAAAAGAAAAGATTAAATCTAATTTTTTTTCAAATTTTTTTTTTTAATTTCATATATAAAAGATATAATAAATATACAACTATACCATGATTATATCTTGTTTTCTATTTTATAATTCCAAACGTGTATTTTTGATGAAGGTGAAATTTAAAATAAATTTTTGTAAATTTCTGATTTTCAAACAAAAAAAAAAAAAAATATTAATTTTAACTTTTAGAATTTGGATATTTGCAAATATTAGAAAGTAATTTTTTTTTTTAATTGCATACTTCTAGGGCAATTTAATTTAATTTTTATTTTTGTGGAACTTATTCTGAAATTTACCATTGTATCTTATAACAAATAAATTATTTTTTCGAGAATTAGTAATTGAGATGTCTAATTAATGATCAGCAGAAGACTATTTCTATTAATCAATTTTTTATGTTCAATTTTTACCATAAATTTAAATGCATAAAAAGTAATAAACACAAAAAAAAGGCAAGTAAGTGCATTTTAATCTTAATGTATAGCAATTGCACTGAACTAAATTATTCTGAAAATCAGTTTATAGTCATTTTTTATTTTATGTATGTCATATCAAAACTCAATAAACCAACCAGTCAGACAAAACCAACAAATCCAAAGTAAAAAAAAAAATGAAAACAAAATGCAGAATAAAACATAAAAAAAAAAAAAAATGATGCATATTTTGATGTTAAAATATTTTGAAAATTTGCCAAAAATCCTTCTAGCAGGTTAGGCCGTACAGAATATTTTATATATATATATATATATATTTTTTTTTTAAAACTACATATTTGGTAATGAAAAATCCAGTTTTATGGTAACCAAAAAAAAAAACAAAAACAAATTTTAGATGCATTATTTAAACAATATATAAAACTTTAACATAGAAAGAAAAGACAACTATTTTTGTTGATTTAATTTTTTGTTTTTTTTTTTTTATTTTTTTTTTTGTTTCATTGGTTTTTGCTGTAATTTCGCGCCTCAAGATATTTTTTCTTTTCCCTCTCATAACAAAAAAAAAAAAAATAAAATAAAAATATTTCATCCTTTTAATCAAGGTTTTCGTTTGTTTGTTTTTTTTTTGTTTTAATAATGAAATTTTCCTTTTATGATGATGATTCTAGTTCATCATAATGATGGATCGATATTTAAGAAAAGATTAAACATGAGATAGTATAAATTTGAAACGACTATTTCAATGAATAAATAAATAACATATATATGTATATTGTATGTTTTAGTATAATGTTTGATAATAATAAGGATCATTATTATAACAATTATCATTATTCTGATCATTTATTATCAAATAGGATATTAATGTGATTTTATCAAATATGAAAATTAAAAAAAAAAAAAAAAATAATGAATTTTTTATTATTAGATTGCTTTAAAATTGTAATAAGTATAATTTAAATGATTATGAAAAACGTGTTTCCATGTTTTTTTTTTTCTAAAGATTAGGTGTTCTTATTCCTGATCTATACAGTTGGTATTATAGTAAAAAACCATTACTGAAAAAAAATATAAATGAATATAATTTAAAAAAAAAAAAAAAAACTTACAAACACGAAATCTTAGATCAGTTTCTGGAAAAGGATAGGTTATAACAAAGTTCAAAAAGCATATGTTGTCTTTAGGTGTGTTGAAGTTTAAGATTATATTATATAGTATATTAGTTTATACTATTTTAAATTGGCTAAAATAAAAATAATAACAAAAAATTAACAGGTGTTTAATATATATATACATAGGTACATATATATATATAGTTTTAGTTTTATTATAAATTTGTGCATCTTTCCAGTATTTTGTAGTTTCAAGATTGTTTTTTTTTTTTTTGTTTTTCTTTTCTTTAAAAATGTGAAATAGAGAAGATTGATAGATTGACAGGTTGACAGATTTGATTTTAATTTGATTGGGCGCTTGTTATATATTGAAATTTTTATTTCAATCAAATTAAATATAATTTTTTAAAAAAATAAAACAAATTATATATATGTATATACATATATATATGTAATACATATAATTGATATTGATATTCGGAGGGAAGAAAAGTGAAAAAGAAGAAAATAGTCTATTAATGTTAAATAGATTGCCCTCTAGAAGTGTTTTGTTTTTTTGTTTTAATAAGGATTAAAATGTAGAGGAAATTTTTTATTTTTTTTTTTGATGTTCAAAGTTCGGTTGTTATTCTTTAGGTATATATTTATTTTTTATACTGCATTTTATTTCAATTTTTTTTTTTTTTTTTTCGCTCTGTTTTCAAAGGAAAAAGATATTCAATTACGTATTCTGTAAATGTTTACAGAGAATAAAAATTGTGCAAGATATTTTTTTTTTATTTTTTTTTTTTTTTTAATATTAAATAACATGAAATGTCTATGAAATTATTATTTAAATATATTTAAAGGTATATTCTTTGAAATAAAAATACATTTTTTTTTTTTTTGTTCTTTTTGGTTAAAAATAGTTTTTTTTTTTACCTTTCATGATGTGATGAGAACAAAATATTGTTGGTTTTTTTTTTTTTTCTTATAAAATATTTGTTACTTGTATTATGAAATTTATGAGAGTAAAAAATGCGCAAATATGCCCTTGAAAGAGTTTATATCAAACCATTCCACAATCTATAATAAATATATCTATATAGATACATTAGTGCATATATATATATATATATATGAAATGAATATCACATTTTTACTCTATTAATAGAAAAAAAAAAATATACAAAAAACAAAACGAAAAAAAAAAAAAAATGAAGAAGAAAATTAAAAGAAAATGAAGATGGGACCTGATATATGCTAAAGGCATTGGCATGATTATTTTTTTTTTATTTTATTTTCTTTATATATGTATGTATAAAAGGTGGACATGGCATTTTTATAATACGTTCTCTGCAGTAATACGTATGCGTAGGGATACATTATTCTTTATTTTTTTTTTTTTATAGTTATTGTTTTGTTTTTTAATTATTCTTATATATGTATATATATATATCATGAATATTATACATATATATTATTTGAGACTATAAAATAGTTAGTTATGGATAATTCTTTTCTTATTTTTCTTTTCTTTACTGTTTTTTTGTTTTTCTGTTCTAAATTGACTTTATGAGCCGATTTCATGTCTTACATATAAGTTAATGTCATGTCGTAATAAAATATGTGAACATTTTTTCAGTTTGGTTTTGCGTTTGTTTTATAGGTTGTGATTTTCATATTTTTTTAATTGTTTTATTGTTGTTGTTGTTGTTCTTATATTATTATTTAAAATAACAATCATCTATATGTAGGTAAAAATATGCAAAAACAAAAAAAAAAAAAAAAAACAACAATAAGACATGATAGAAAGTGTCCAGACAAAAATATGCCCGCCATAGTCGGGAAAGTAACAGAAAAAAAAATATATATGTATATATTATTAAAATATGATAAATAAATTACAAATTATTTTATATTAAATATATAAATCAATAATATTATATATATATATATATATATATATGTACATATATGTAA
Organism: Poecilobothrus nobilitatus; assembly: GCA_947095535.1. Lineage (NCBI taxonomy): Eukaryota > Metazoa > Arthropoda > Insecta > Diptera > Dolichopodidae > Poecilobothrus > Poecilobothrus nobilitatus. Next base: position 317,471,388 of record OX352772.1, on the reverse strand, counting down.
TATGGGCGTTTAAGAATTAAAAATTTTATAAGGTGCATGTACCTATCTCTGATTTTATAAACATATGTACATATTTTATTATTAATTTATATACATATTATGTATATATTTTATAAGTTCTTCAAATTTTTGATTTGTTGATAAGATATTAAATAAAATATTTAACAATTTGTAATGCTGTTATGGATACTTACTTTTTTTTAAAACTAAAAAGTCCACGAATTTTAAGAAAAAGCGAGAAAGAGATGACGCTCATATTTAATCTGTTCTTTCCTTTGTTTTTCGAGTAGTTGCGTTTTGTGATTGCAATTTAAAGCCAGTAGTAAGTATAGTAATTATTATTATCTAATTCGCAGCTAAACTTACAAATTTTTTTTCTTTTATTTATAATTAAAAACATGTCAAAAAAAAAAAATTTTTTAGTAAATGTCAAAAAAAAAAATTGAAGAAAAACCTGAAAAAAAAATGAAATTTATTCTTTTTTGGGGACTTGTTTTAAGTAGTTAAATTTTTTTGACGTTCAGCTACTACTCTTCGTGGACTTTATTTTCAGTCTATAGTTTTCTCTTTTACACTGTCTTACGATATGAAAAAATGATTCTGTTTCGCTTTTCTGTTGCTAAATTATGTTTTAAAAAAAAACTAAAGTATCATAACAGCACCCAATATACGTTTATAATAATACGTGAAAGAACATTTTAAATATGATTTTGATTTTTTTGAATGATGAAGATTTTTTTATATTTAAATCATTTAAAGGTATAATCAGATTTTATTTTAAAAGGAAATAATTGATGAATTTTCTTTTTAAAAAAAAAAACAAATCTCTTATTTTACAACCAAATTTTATACTGAATAAATTCAAACTGAATTAAAAATCAAAATTCGTGATATAATATGAACCTAAAAAAGTATAACTTTATAATATAAATAAATTTCAATTCAAATATACAATACGATTAAAAGTTATCTATTTTGGCCTCTATAATTCAATTTCAATGTTTATTTTTCTCTAAAGGTTTAATATTTAAAAATTTTATAATTTACTTAATAAGAAAATTTTATTAAAAATAAAATTATTATTGAAAAACTCTATAATCATATATACATAACCTAATCAAATATTAAAAAAAAAAAAAAACAAAAAATGACAAAAATCGCAATAAATCAATAAAATTAATAATACCTTTTACATGCCAAATTATATAGTTTCCTGTTCATATATTCAATTAAAATTAAATTTATCATATGATTTCACATATATTATTTAACATCTTCCTTAAAAAAAGCAAAAAAAAAAACAAAAATACTTATCTTTAATTAAAAAAAAAAAAAAACTATTTACTTAATTAGTTATTTAATGTCACTATTTGTTATTTTTTTATTTAATTATTTAATTTTTTTTTCTTTTTCTTTTTAATAATAACAATTTTGGTAATTAATTCTTCATTCGTTTTATTCTTTTACACATTATCATACAGGAAATACCTTTAACGTTCATTCACATTTTTCTAAGTAAAAACTTATAGTTTTTTGTTTTTTTTTATTTTTAAATATTTCTTACAAATTAGCAAATCGTTTTTTTTTTTTTTTTTGCTTCTTGTTTTCCCTTTTGCAAAAATGTTTTTTTTTTTTTTTTTATGAATAATCATCATTTTATCAACAATTAATTTTAATTTTAAACTCTAAGGAAGTATAAATTTACGGTATATATATATACCATCAATTTTGTAATATCAATACAAAATACTATATACTAAAGTAACTATATCTTTTTATAAAGTATCTAAAGAATAAAAATATCATACAAAAAAGTATTTTTATTATCATACCTTATAATATGACTATTAGAATTTTTTTTTAAGTTAATTTAAAAAAAAAAAAAAAAAAACATGAAAAAGAAAAATAAATTCTTAAATATTAGAATATCCCAAAAAATCAGGAAACTAAAAAATTTAATTTCATACAAACATACAAAACAAATACATACATATAAATATAAAAAAAAACTTATATATTTTCACGATTTTATCTTAAAATTTTCGAAAAAAAAAAAAAAAATTGATTTAATCATCATAATAACTCTTTAAAAATATTGTACAATTGGTGTACTTAAGATATTTTGTTTTGGGTAACAATAATATAGTAACAAAATAAGTATATTTTTGTATATATAAAAAAATTAAAAAACACATTTTTCAAACAATCATTTTGTTTTTTTTTTTTTTAACAAAACATAATTTAATGATGAATAAATTTGGAAAAGAAAATTAAAACAAAAAAAAAATAAAAAATAAAAATCAGTAATCATCTTTAAAACTTCATCTTCAATTGAGTACAACACAATCATTTAATTCTAAAAAAAAAAAAATTTTTTTCCTCTTTTTTTTTTTTGTTTTTTGGTACCTGATGATGATTACTTGTATAATCTGTATATTTACTGAATCTCTAACTACTTACCTGTCTACCTTCTGGATTATATTATCATATTATTTAAATTACATACTTTTATATTAAATATTTATATATATATAAATATATATATATATAAATTTATTTTGATTTTTATTTCCTTTATTCTATTCATCGATAATTTGAATGATGATGACGATAATAATGATGACAGAGTATTGATAATAATAATAAATTTATTAAATAATAATAAAAACAACAACAACAATCATAATAATAATAATGATAATAATATAAAAACTAATACCTTTTGAAAATAATAATAATAAGTACTTTCAAAAACTAAAAAGGTGAATATGAATGGAATTATGAATGAAAAATATTAAAAAAAAAAAAAAACAAAACAAGAAAAAAATAAAATACAAACAAAAATGTTATACGTTTGGTTAGACTTTAGAGTATTGCGGCTGTTATAAAAGTATCAGGATAAAAAAAAAAATTTTTTTTTTGTTGTTTTTTTTTTTTTTTTTTTTTTTGTTGTGAAGAAACAAATTTAACGCCATATCAATTGAATAATAATAGTAATAATAATCTAATTTAGAAGCAATGAAAATCATATCATTTACATTAACAATGTGTATATATGTACTTAAATTTATTAAGAAAAAAAAATATCTAGAGTAAATAATGATTATTATAATAAATAATTCTTTAGACACCCTTATTATAATATATTAGATACATAATAGTATCTATACTATTCTATATGTACATAGGTATATAATAAATGTTCTATATATATATAATAGGAACAATAACTTATTTATATATGTATATGTATATATAGAACTTTTTCTTTTCATTTCATTTTGAAAATTCATCAAACCTATATTTATTTACCCAGACCTTACCTAACATATAATTTTTCTTTATTTAATTTTTTTTTTTTTTTTCATATAAATGTGGATACAGTCACATAAATATTTAATATGATGTTTTTTTTTCTTGACTAGTCTTATTATTAGATTTTGATTTTTATTAGATTTTTGTAACAATAGTTATAGGAACAAAAAAAAAAAAAAAAAAAAATTCGAAATGAGGCCTATTTTATTTATTAAGAATGGCAAGGAATGGCCAATAATATGGGGAGAGAAAATGAGAAAGATGTATATTATCTATATGCATATAGTAAAATATTGTGTTTTTCTTTTTGTATTAAATTTTATATTCATAACAATCAAATCATTCATTCAATCATTTACAATAATAGTAATAATAATTTAAAACATACATATTATTACATATACATGTATACATATATAACTTATTTTAAAGCATCTTAAAAGTAACTTAAGATTATTATGTATATTGTGTTGAATATAATGTTAAAATAATATGTATTGTATCGTTGCTATACTGTTGCTTTTTATTGTAATAAGTTTTTATTTTATGTTTGTTACTAAAACTGAAAAATAAAAACAAAAACAAAAAATAAGAAAATATGAATATATTGTTGATATTCGTGAATTTTATTCAGTATGTATTAATAATAAATATTGATTTTTTTTTTTTTTTTGGGATATTTTTGTGTTGTTTTTTTTTTTTGTTTTGATGAGTTGACTTTGATGGTTCATACTTTTCTTGTACCTTATATAATATATATATACTTTTTTACTTAACTGGTGGCATTGTTATGATAGATAAAGTGAGTTAAGACATCATCATAATCATCATCTTTATACTTTTATCATTATGATTATAACTATCAAAATCATTGTCATCATTAATTTCATTATGATTCTCATCATTCATATAAGTTACTTACCGTTTTAAAATAAGGGTCTTGCATTGGTTTTTATTTAATTTTGTTTTTTTTTTGTAAAATGGAGTGAACTAAAAAGAAAGGATCATGGTTATGGTCATGTTACATGTATAATATATAGGAATATGAAAGAATATATTATTATAGTGTATTAAATTTTTTTGTTTAAATTTAGCTGATTAACTATACTTACTTTCAGATTTAAAAAACAAAAAATTTTGAAATGAATCATTGCTAAAATTTTTAAATTACGAATATAAAGTTTATTTGTTAAAAGAAAGTTCAATAGATAATTTAAGAGTTGTAAGTGTGGTTTATATAACCAAAATGCTATATACAAACTGCATATTTGATATATCATTTTTTTTTTTTTTGCCAAAAATTCTTTGAACTAATTCGTCTATTATAAAATTTAATATTTGAGTATCTAATGATATTCTTAAAGCCAATTATTGGTGTTTAGACTTTAAAAATCTTAAGATATTAACAAAACACAGAACACTACCATGAACACTATGAGTTGAATGCATAAGACTGAGTTTGAACTGAAATCTAACTTTTTCAAACAAAACCCAAGTGAGTTCAAGCATATATTTTTTGTTTGAATAAAAAGTAAAATTTGAGGCATTCGATCTTATAATTATTATTAACAGAACTTGGATATTTTTACTAACCATTTGGTTTTTTTTTTTGTTATATTTTCACTCCAACTAAATCCTTTTTTCATAAAAATTTCATTTTATTAAAAATATATATTTTGGTAGTATATTTTATACGTTTTCTCTGTTTAACAGTAATACAACAAATTTATTGTTCTTTTCTAAAATCAAAAAAAAAAAAAAAAACCGAATAAGAAAAACAAAAAGGCAAAACATTTATAAAAAAAAAGAAGGGGTCCGGTTCATCAATTTTTCTATGATAGCGACCTTGAATAATTCACAAGGAATATATTTTTAAAAGGATACGTTTATGATTTATATAATATTATATGGTATCTAAATTCGGAACTGTATATTGTTGTAAAACACAAAAAAAAAACAAAAATAAAAATATATATACGTATATTATATAGAAAAATATATATATATTATAATTTAGAAAAAAAGATAAGTATCATAGATTTTCTGTTTATTATAGTAACAATCTATACTAAAATACACGTTTAATGTAATATATATACATGTAATATATATATGTACATTTAATTTAAATCTATATACATATATCTATTATAATGTAATACACAAGACAACAAAAGATTATCCAAGATTATTCAAGTTTATCTTTAAAGATTCTCAAAGTAATATTAAAAATATTGGATATACTAAAATCTACAATAACTTATATTCTTAAGATACATTCTTATGTATGTTAGTTATATTGTAACTATATTAAAAAAGTTATTATTATTATATATATGAGAAAAAAATACAAGAATTAGAATTGAATCAGAACTGAATCAGAACTGAAGAATTGAATCATGAAAATGAACAAAAAACAAAAAAAAAGGGGAGAAAAAAGAAATAATCTCTAATTATTTTTGATTGAATCGTGTTATTTATAATATTAAAAAATTACTATTTATTTATTATTATTTATTATTATTTTTTTGATTAGATATACTTTAGAGACACACACATACATATGTATATATGATAAGAAATTACATTTTGATTCATTATTTATGTACATTATTTATGAAAAATTATTTATGAAAAATTAAATTTAAGTTTTTTTTGGTAATCTGATTTAATCATCCTATAAATTATTTTATTTTTAATAATAATAAATTAGGTAAATTATATAGAAAAATATTTTTCTTTATTTTGTTTATTTCCAATCATTTTACAGTACAGTCACGATATAGTATAATCTTTAAAAGAGATTAATTAATGTTAATGCAAAAAGTCAATTGAAATGCTTATTTTAACAAAAAAATATTTACAAAACAAAAAAATAATGAGAGGTTTTTTTTTTTTATTATACATATATCCTTGTTCAACGTTAGATATTTTGAGATATAATATCCATCGTCTATTGTAAGATAAGTAGGATAAGATTGTAGGATTTTTTCATAAAATAGTACTATCAAATATGTAGATATTATATAGGCAGTTATTAATATTTTTATAATTATTTTTTATTAAAACAGTTCTTTAAAGGAGTACTGCTACTCATTATCTGGATAAGATATAAAAAAAAGAGTTGTTGGAATTAATAATAATTAATAATAATAATGTCACAAAACACTTAAAAGGTCTATACAATAGCCTTAAATAAATAGGAGTCGCCTGTATTTTTCACAAATATCTTTAAGATACCTTCTCCCAAGAAAATCTTCCAAGAAAAATTATTAGATGATTTTACTGTATTTAAAGAAAATTTTTATTAGAAAATCATCTAATTGAATACATCTGTTCTTAGTAAATATAAACATAAAAATCAAATTTTATATCACATTAACTATAGAATAATGAATTTTAATAAATAATAAAGAAAAAAAAAAAAAACCACAAAACCGTATTGTAAATTTATTTAAAAAAAAAAAAAAAATACCATAAAATTGATATTTTTTTTGGTTAATGTGGTTTTTTTGTTTTTTACTTTTTTTTTGTATGATTATGTTAAATATGATTTTAACAAGATTCTTTAATATTATAATGAAGTCATCATCTTATGCCCAATTTAATATGATGGGCAACAATATTAGTAATGATGATAATCATCATTTTATGACCATCAAATTAATCCTAACAAGGAAAATTTTTTTTTTTCTTTTGTTTGGAACAAAGGAAAATTATTTTTTAAAATGGTTTATTTGTAATTCATATATCTATTTTAAAAACTAATCAATCATTTTTATGTAATTTAATATATTGTTTTGTGTTGTAATTTAAAAATTTTCATACCTTATTTTTTTTTTTTTTATAAAAAATTTTTAAGATTAATAATTTAAAATTTGTTAAACAGAAGCGTTTTTAAATGATAAATTAAATATTAAGTAGTAAAAAAAAAATTAATTATTAATTATTATTTTTTTTCTATTTTTGTGAGGATATTAATTTTGTTTATACTAATTTTTTGTTTTTACTAATGATTTGATTGATATTAAGGAAATGTGATAATGATAAGCATGAAAAAATATAATTTGTCTTAAATTAGATGAGAAGAAATTGGGTAATGGTTACACGTAAAACGAATTGATTTAAATAATGATTTTTTTTTTTTATTCTGCTTTTTTTTTTTTATGTTAAATAAAACTATTAGAATATTTGAAAAGTTTTTAATTATAATTATTAAGAAAATTGTATAATATGTAGCTATATTATTTATAAACCGGAGATTTACAATGTACATATATATATAAATCAAGTTTAAAAGAAAAGTGAAAACTTTCTTTTATCTAGTTTTTCAATCTGATTCAGATACCATTTTTAATTGAATTCAAATTACATAATGGGACAAAACAATAAATTATATTAATGATATAAAAAATAAACATATAATAAAAGAAATATTAAATATCAACAAACAATTTCAATTTATACCGTATAACTCACAGATATTAAAATAATGTAATGTCCTATAATGTAAACAAAAAAAATATCCAAAAATATAAATAAAGAATTTTCATTATATAATAACCAATACATTTATGTTTATATTATTATGTATTATTATAACCAATATTATTATGTATATAATAGTATTTAAATAATATAAATATGTAAATTAATAAAATTGCAGAATTTAAGCACGATTTTTTATGTATAGATGATTGGTTCTAGTATCACTATCTTATGTAGAGCACTGTGCGACATTGAGTGCTAATGAATTTTGATCAATCAATTCTAATAATAAAATTGTATTCCCAAAATACCCCCACCCTATTTAACTACAATAAACATTACATCTTTAATTTAGTTAAACACCTTCCTTTATTTCAACATTCCAACATGTGTATACCTGTGGTGCAAATATATACCCTTAGGTTAAGGTGGCTGCCAAAAAGGCACACTTAGACCGTATTTGGTCCATTGTGATACCATATAGAAGCTTTTCTATCCCACTCGTTAAAACCAATTTGAGCTTTTTACAAAGCGAAGAATACTCTTCACATTTTTACCTGACAGATTGCTAAGGCTGTCGTAGAGATATTGCCCCAAATAGGTATTCCTTCTTGCTGAAAAGGCCGGGCATGTTCATAGGAGATGGAGAGTAGTTCATCCTTGCAGGCTCTACAATAGTCGTTTGCGGATAAGCCAAGTCTTCTGGCATGCTTCCCTATTAGACAGTGACCGGTGATTATTCCCATTGTCATTCCAATGTCTGCCCTTTTGAGGAAAAAAAAATATACGCCTAACAATTAAATATATAGCAAGCAAAAAAAAAAGAAAAAAAAAACAAATTTCACGGTAATTAAAAAAAAAACACTCCAACGGGAACTCATTACATATTTTAAATAAAAGAAATGATCAGAAGTTACCTTTTACTATTTTATTTTAATATTAAATAAGTAATTATATATAGAGTAAAGTTAATTTTTTTTTTCTCTTTAAATTACCAGAAAAACAAAACAATAAAAAAAAAAAAAATCATGTATCTATTTATGTATCTAATTAAAATATTTGTTTTAAACTCGTTATAATTATTTTGATTTTAATTTTTTTTTAATTTTTTATACTTAATTAAAATTTTTCTAAATGTAAACATGATTCTTTAAATTCCATTAATGGTTATTAAAAGAATGTTAAAAGAATATTATTAAAATTTTTAAAATACATGGAACAATTTCAATCCAGAGTCATATTTAAATTTTAAGATTTTTAATTTTTTTTTTTTTTTATTATTATTGAAGGTCATTTACTTTTTTTTTTTGTTTGTTTTTAGGTTCGTTTACTAAAAAAGTATATAAACATATCGTTTTAATTCAACTTTTCTAATAAAATTTAACTTGGAAAAAAAAAAAAATAAATGAAAAATAAAATTTACGTTTTTTTCTCATAATAAAAATTTACAAAAAAAGAAAAAAATTATAATTTTAATATTTTGCTATTTTCTCAAAAGATAAAAACATATAAAAAATTGTTTTCCTATATAATATACATGATAATTATCTAAAATGCCATTTAGGAAGAACAAGAAAAAGTACTTAAGAAATTAGAAAAAAAAAAAAAAAAAAAACAAACAAAATATGCAAAAAAAAAAAAAGTTTATTCTCACGTCATTTTTGTTTTTTTTTTTTTTTTTTTTAAACCTTTTAAAAATATGTATGAGAAAAAAATAAAAACCAACTAAAGAAATTTTTCATTTAATCTATGTTCACAAATTAAAATATTAAAATAATCATTCACGGGTTAATTTGTGATAATGAATAATTTTTATTTTACAATTATTAAAAGTACTATACTAAGTATACATACACATACATATATATATACATATATTAATATATGCTAATATATATTATTGCTTCTATTACATTTTACTTCCCTTAATTTTCTTCCGGTACTTTTTCTCGACTTATTCTGAATGGCTTTGGCTAATAAGGAAAAATAAAATTTAAAATAAAATAAAAATAGATATATCTATACGTTTTGTTGTTATTTCAGAGATTTTACGGAATTTTTTGTTTTTTTTTTTTTTTTTTTTTCGTCTTTTGAATAAAAATGAATAATAAAATAAACTCAAGCATAATCATTTCTTATATTTAGTACTGATATTATATTTATATAAGTTAGTTATTACATATATATATATATATATATGTATGAAATGTATATGTATTATGTATTATAGTTCTCAGAGCTCAGTTGTAGGTAATAAATAAAAATATTCAAAATTTTTTTATGTTTAAAAAAAAAAAAAAAAGTTAATTTGAAAAATAAGTATTTAAGGAAATTATTATTTTTTTTTCCTAAAAAAAAAAAAAAAAAAACAAAAAATTCATCATTTAGTAATGCGGTCAATTTTTAACAAGAATATTATATAATAAATATATAGGCAATAATTTGACAGTTGACATAAATATACTATAAAAAAAAAAATTTTTAATTTATAATAATTTAAAAATTTGTCGGTATTTTAAAAGGAATAAATTAAAAAGTATATTATATGACTTTTTAAAAAAAAATTTATTGCATATTATATATTATATTACATATATTATTATTTGCAGTCAAATATTTTTGATTTGTATATAAAAAATTAATTAATTTTTGTATTTGAAATATTAATATTACGTGTATAATTATTGAATTTCAATTTTTTTTTGACATTTTGTTGTTAATTATTGATAAGTGTGATAAAAATTCACACCAACATATTGCAAACAGTACACTAAACTATATTTGTTGAGATAAAAAGAAAAATATTTGATAAAATAAATAATTTTTCAATTAGAACAATATAGGCTTAGATTTAGAAAATTTTAGAATAATTTTAATATAAAAATGATTTAAACAAAAAAAAAAAAAAAAAAAATATTTTTTGAGTATTTTTTAAGAATATTTCAAATTTTTATATTACATTTGTATGTGAACGTTTCACTTTTAACAAAATTAAAAATAAAAATTATATTATATCTATTACTAAACCATAGTTATCAGAAAATATAATTGAAAAATTATATAGCATTTGTAAGCTCTGTATGAACTTTATGGTTATAGAACATAATTGACTAGCAAAAATATGATACCTTTTCTGTGCTAATTGTACTATCTTGATAGATTTCTATGTTGTCTATACCCCATAACAAATACATGTTGGTATTTGTTATGGGGTATAGACAACTATTTTTACATCTAGGTCCTGCAACCCGTTATGCAATTCAACTCCATGAAGCGGTTGTTAATCACAAAAGCCCATCGAGCCATTCAATGCATTTAAAGAATTAGATGATGGCTCTTGATTAAGTACCCTTATTTCGGAGAGATATTACCAGTAGTTCTTTACCAAAATTCGTCTCCTTTGAAACTCCAATGTCAGGTAGTGGCAAAATATATATATAGCACCGTTTCTGCTTCTTGTCCACAATCTATTTTTGTCTATACAATAAATATGTAAATATTATTTTATTTTTTATAATTTATACCTATATAAAACTATAGGAATATAATCAATGGGATTCGAATTTAAAAACTAAATGTGGTTGTAAATTGAAATATATTAAGAGTTGATCATGTAATTTTGTAATATATTTTAGTTTTAAATATTTACACTTTATTTTAGATTTTAATATTTTTTAAAATTTTTAATTACATACATATATTTACATCATAAATAAATATATAAGAAAACTTACCCTATACATATTTTAATTCAAAAATTCAATTATCAACAGGAAATATAATATACAATTTTTTATTATTTAAAATTTCTTTCTTTAGTTTTTTTTTTTTATTTTTGTTTTGTTTTATATAACACCGTTAAATATTTCCCTTCTTGATGTTAACTTTTATTTATTATTATATACTATATATTATTTTTTTTATTTTGATACATGGTAAAATTACTTCTTCATACTTATATTTTTTGTACAGCTTCTGATTTAAATAGTTAATTGTTTTCTTTTCTTCCTACAACAACAACTACTACTACTATTCCACCATTCTAAGAACAAAAAAATTCTAAGAATTTATTGAAAAATATAAGAAATAGTGTAAAATTATATTATACTGTGAACTAAAATCATTACTGAAACAATAAAAAAAAAAAAAAAAAGCAAAAAGGGAAATCTTATTTCAAACACTATATTGCTATCTAGATTCTAGATCTTTAAACCAAACCATAACGATTTTCACTAAGAATTCATTTAAACAAACTGAAAAGAATTCTAAACAATAACCAAACAAAAAAAAAAAAAAAAAAAAAAAAACAATTGGTTAAGTGATTCAGCATTAAATTTAACATGAATAATATGGGGAAATACGAGTTATATGTTTTTTTTTTTTCTTTTTTTTTTCCTTCACTATAACTAACTGTTTTATTATAGTTTGAATATCAGAATTCTTTTTTTTTTTTTTTTGATAAATGTCAGTAGTACACATGTATGACGTATAGCACGTCTTACAAAAGTACCAAAAAATAAAAAAAAAAATATTTTGTTATTAGTTGGCAGTTCACTTTTGATTAATTTTAATAACGCGATTTATTACAATTTACAACAATAATAAAAAAAAATAAAAATCTTTGTTAACTACCTTACTGTGATATATGTATATTATATATATATATACCTACATTATATTGGTATATTATTATTATAAAAGTATAATATTGATATTGATAATGATGATAATGATGATAAATATGTATATAGAAAATTTGCGATTGATTTATTTATTTTGAATTAAAATACAAACAAAAAAAAAAAAAAAAAAAAAGTAAAATGTAAAAGTAAATGGAAAAATTCACGAATTTTTGATAAATATTTTTTTGTTAGAAATTACGAAAAAAAAGAAGAAATTAGTTCCGCAATTTACTTATGATTTTTCTCTAAATTTCATTTAGAATAATTAGAATCGGATAATTCGGAAATTTCCTATTATGAAATACCAATTTTAAATAGATTTATTACAATGCTATCTTTTTTTTTTTTGTGTTTTTTCTTTTTTTTTAATGACTATAGAGAAATTATAATTTTATGGCTTAAAAGAACAAGTTCTAATTAGAATTAAGAAAAATTTTTAAAAGTCAAATTTTGAGACTGTTTTTTTTTTTTATCTTTACCCTTTAAATGTTAATCATCAATTGTGAATAGGAATAAATCGAAAATGTTCTCATATCTTTAGAGAAATTTGACATAGAACAGAAGTAGAATAATGTACAGAAGTATAGTATAATATTATCTTTTTATTAAATTTTATTGGATTGTATATACACATTAAGTGTATAAAATTAAAACGTATGTGATTTATTAACTTAAATAAAAGAATGAAAAATCTGTTAAAAACTTTTAATAATGTTAAATTTTGTATTGAAACCGTTAACAATTTAAAAATTATCGCGTACCGCATTTTATTTTTATTATAAGAAATTCTAAAAAAAAAAAAATTTTTTGTTTTTTTTTTCTTTTAGATCTTTAAAATATATATTTAAGATATGTATTTTAAAATTCTATTCTATAAGTAGAACAAAATTATAACAAAAAAGAACAAGAACAAAAAAAAAAAAAAAATTACTTTAATTTGAATTTTTGTGGGATCATATCAAAATTTTCATCATTCGGTATTTTTATTTTTTAGGTGATTGACATTTTATTTCAAATGTTTAGATTTACAATTAGTGTTTTAAGATTAGAAATGAAATCAGTGAGATTAAGATTAGAAAAATTAGAAATGAACACATGTATGTATTCTAAGTTTTCAGAAATTTTATATATACCTATGCGGTATACTTTTATTTTTTTTTAAGAGAAATGTTTTATTTATCACAATTATAAATGTTTTCAATTTTTTTTTTTTTGCATTTCCACTCCTATAAGGGGTATATGTAAGGGGACATCACTAAGTCTTTCACTAAACTCAATTTTCTGTAATCATTACTTTTATTAAGCTGTTGATTACTCGGCTGTATAGCTACTGTACAAGACTATGAAACGTATATAAATATTCGATTCTGACCAAGATTTGAACCTTCGTATCAAAGGCTGGTATCTTAATCTAAATACTATTGGCATTTTAGCCTATAATTAATTAAAATATCATTATTGTTATTGAGCCGTTCAATTTATATACAGTAAAAAATTCAAAATTTAACAAAGTTAATTCAATATTTATAATAAAATTTCATTAAAGTTATTTTAAATTTTATTGAATTTTTCAAAATATAAATTTAAAAGTATATATACGTCATATGTACTTTAAAATCATTTCTTATAATATAAGTTTACAATTATTTTCCATAGAAATTCTTATAAAATATTTTTTTTTTTAAATATTCATTTAAAACTTATATATATTTTACCATATATTAATATCAATTAAATATAATTCTTATATATATATATGTACATTATATTCATAAATAAAGTTTAATAAAAAAGGACATCCTTTTTTGTGTCTTGATTGACACTAAGTAAAATGTAAAACTATTCAAAAATTATTTAAATTAATATTCCATTATGTATTTGAATTTCAATAAGAAATTAAAAAAATAAAATCTTCTTTTATATAAAAAGCATACAATCGTTTTAAAAATATGTAAATATGTATATATGTATACATAAAAATTTTGTTTTTATGTATCAAATAAATTGTCAATTGAATGCTTATACTAAAAAAGGATCACATTTTTTTGATTACATCCTGTATATATATACATATGTATAAGAAAAGTTTCAAATAACAATTATAATTTATTTATTTCTGTCTGAACCTCAATTTCTTTTTTTTTTGGTCTTTTTCTTTTCATCCTTAGATTTAATTTTTGAACATTGAATTGTATATAATAATATAATTTCAAAATGTTTTCAAAAAAAAAAAAAAGGAAATTTGATTTAAATTTATTTTAATTGGAATTAGTAAAAGAGAAATTTTTAGATTTTTTCAATTTTGTATCATAGTTTCACCTGAAAATATAAATGCTTAGCATCTATCTATGTATTTATATATAGTATATAATAATATATACCTCAATATTTTACATTAATCAAATTGTCAGAGGAAATAATGGGAATATTTGAATTTTGCTTATGATTGTAAATAATAAATTTAATTTCCTTTTAACTGTAAAGTAAGAAGTTACATAGTATTAATGTGCAGTATAGATGGTTTTAATGATGAACAATTTGAAAAGTTATTGAAAATGTAAAAGAATGTTGAATTTTGTATAAAATATGTATCTATGATTTTTTAATATATACGTATTACGTATACTCTATCATCGAGTTTATAGATACATTTATACAACTTCTGATTGATAATTTTTTCAACTAACATTTCTTTCTTAAAAATTATTTATAGGTAAACAATATTAAAGTAGGTATTCTAAAGTTTTACAAAATTAATTTAAATTTTTTTTTTTTTTTAAATGCGGTTAGTAATTTATTTTGTAAATTTTTTTTTTACCACATGAATTTCACCAATTAAGAACTCAAAATTAAATATGCATTTAAGAACATTTTATAGTATATATATGTATGTATTTACAAAAAATCAAGATTGTCCTAAATTCTATCTCCCAATTTCTCAAAGACAAAATAAAAGAAAAAAAAAATTCTTGCACGTCTCTTGAAAAAAAAAAAACAAAACAAAAAAAATTACAAAATAAAAATTTAACTGTCATCAGAAATCGAACCAAAAAATAAAAATAAAAAGAAAAAGAAACAAAAGATACAATAAAACACCTTTTAAAAATAAAAACTAAAACAAAAAAAAAAAAAAAAATGCAAATATCATGATAGGACGGACCATCAATTTCTGTTCTGTTTCTTTCAATTATATTTTTTATTTTAGTTTGTCATCATGTACTTAACAAATTTATTTTTATTATTCTTTTTATTTTTTCATTTTATTTTATATATTTTTTTTTTTTTTGTTCTTCAAAATAGATTCACTTATATAGATAGATTTAGCCTAGTTCCTGTATAAATTACCATATACCAAAATTATTTTAACAAAAAAAAAAAAAAAATATATAAAAAAATAAAATAAAATCTTGACTAAAATTCAAACGGTGTATTTTAATGCCTATTAGATATGAGTTTCGCATTTTAACTTTATACATTTTTTTTTTGTACTTCTTTCTCTTTCTTTCATTATTCTTGATTTTGATTGTCTTCTTGTAAAGACAATCAAGAATAAAACGCATGATTATTACGCTTGCTAATAATAAGTACGAACGAATGTACATACGAGTATAATACATATTATAATATATATACAGATATATTTGACACTTTTTATAAAATATATTCTAAAACTGATATTTAGTTTCGGATCACTTAATGTTTAATGGATTGAAGCGTGTAAATATATATTGGTGATTAGTGATTACTGATTAATGATTAGATTATTAATTGAAGCGTATTTTTTATTTTTTTATAATTGCCAATTATACAATTTTCATTACATGTTATATGTATATATGTATGTATGTATGCTCTATATATAAAAAGGGTATGAAAGAAAACTAAATTTTTAAACTCCAAAAAGGCTAATAACTCCAAAGTTTCATGCTTAATAATGGTTTACTGACAAGTGAACTAACAAGTACTGGAAAGTGCTGAACCTTGTAGCTTTTACTAATTCACTTCTTTTAGAAAATAAATTAATTAAAATAGCATAACCCTCAGGTGTAAAATGAAGTAAATCTGAAAATATTATATGTAGGTACTCATTTTGAATTTCAGTATTTTAAAAATTTTACTATATCTTAGAATTGGTTTCTAAACAAACTTTTAATCAAATTCTCGTTAAAATTTTCTCTGTTTGTTTTTTTTTTTTTTTTTTTTGTTCGATTTTCAATAAATTTTCAAGTGAAGATAATAAACCATGTTCTGAATTAAATCTTACCATTAATTTATATACTTTTTTTTTTTTATTTTATACTTAATATTACCATAATATGTTTGTATGTTACCGTAGAGTATGTACTATGTGTACTATGTATGTAAAAATACCCCTGAGTTGATAATACGGCAAGTATCTTATTACATAATCAGAAAAAAAAACAACAAAATAGAAAATAAAAGAAATTGAATCTAAGATAGAAAAAATAATAAGAGTATATGGAATATAAAAATTTGCTAACTTACAAAAATACAAAAAAAAAAGCAAAAAAAAAAAAAATATAGGAATTCTTTACAGTTCTTTAAATTCTAATTTTAGTTGTTTTAAAATTTAAATACAAAAAAAAACAACAAGCAAAACAAAACCCAATGATTAAATTGAAGACAGAGATAAAAATAAAAAAAAAATATATGTACTATGGATTCAATTGGATCGAATTGAAATGGATTGGATTGGAGAGAAATGTATAAAACAAATTGTCAGATTTTCATTTTATTTTTTTTTTTTTTATTTTTGCGTTAATCCACGCGCATTTTGCCATTTTAAATTTAATGTAATCAAAAAAAAAAAAAAAAAACAAAAAAACATTATTTATAATAAAAAAAAAAAAAAAAAGAAGCTTGGAGGTCTTTTAAAATAGAGCAAACAAGTAAACGAGCTTATGATTGAATGAATGCGACTCGCGCACGCCGTATAAAACCGCACAGTAAACACTTGGTTCTTTTTTGTTTTTTTGTTTTTTTTTGTTGTTGTTCTTTTTCTTTATCATTTTATTAAAAAAAAAATGCTGTTGAGGTCGATTTAATGTTTTTTTTTGCTGTTGTTGTTTTATTATATATCACATAATATTACAATACGCTGTAGAAAAGGTAGCATTTTTCACTATACTGACATAATATATTATACATATGTATATATATATATATATATATATATATACATAGTATATATGTATCATTATTATAATAATATTTTTGTTTTCTAGCTAAATTTCTAATTTATTTGATGTAAAAAATTAGGCAATAAAAATCGTGTAAAAAATTAATACTTAATTGAACGTTATTATTATGACTGTTATAAAATTTTGAGCTTGAACTTGTATTTAAAAAAAATAACGGTACAAATTTAATGAGACAGATTACATGAAAAATAAGATGAATTACTAAATTCCTGTTATTTCATAAAAAAAGAAAATAATTTTTTTTTTTTTTAACTGCATCAATAAATTTTATATTTTTACGCCATCATATATTTTACAAAACGTATTAATATGTCAATTATATTCCCCAACTTAAATATTTATCTTTCAAATAATCAATTACAAATTTTATAACAAATTGAAAATTACTTTTTTTTTTTTTTTTTGTAGTTAGTTAGAAATTAAATTTTTGCATAATTTAACATAATTTAGCAGTTTATATTAAGTATAGGAATATAGGTATGCCAAAAAAAAAAAAAAGAAAAAAGCAAAAAAAATTATATTGCCATTATTGAGGGTCATTGTGATAATTGTTGTAATAATATTGTCATTCTTTAATCAATGTTTACTAAGTAATTTATATTACCGTTAGAATTACTGTTTTCTGTTTTTTTTTTTTGTTTTCCTCTTAATTCTTGAAAGATTTTTGCTTATATGTTTTAATTTAACAATTGTGCGCATATATTACAGAAAGTAATTAGCATATTATATTTTTACATTTAAATCTATTCATACATACATAAATACATATAATATTATACACCTGATCATATTCTAGTTCTAAAGTCCATTTAAATACGTAATCTTACCGTACAGAATAGAAATTGAAAGAGAAAAAAGAATAAAATATAATCTATTTATTCTTTCTATTTTTTTTAGATTTGTTTTTTTTTTTTTTTATTTTAAAATAGAAAAAAATCCCGGTTTTCAATGATGGAGGTGAATATAATTCAATATTTAAAATGTCAAGAGTCTAGTAACTAGTTAATATTTCATATTATGAAATGAAAATAATAATTTTTGTTTTGTTTTTTTTTTTTTTTAGATGTATGTAATCAAATGTAATGCATTTTATGATTTGAATGCATATGGATTTTGTTTAATAATTTGTAAAATTTTTATTTTTAATATTACTCAACTCAATTCAATGTTAGAGAGTTCCTTATTCGTATTTCTTTAGTTATTGGTACATATTGTGTATATACTTACTACGTAAAAATATACATACGTTTGTATGTATGTAAATTTCATTTACGGATCGTATACCGATTGCAGTTCAGTTTGAAAAGTTTATGCAAATTTCTGAATATACGTATGTATGTATGTATATTTGACAACTTCAAAATGTCAGAACAATTTTGCGCTTTTAAAATCATATAGAGAATGACGGTTAGTGACGATTATTTAAAGATAGGATGCTGTAAATTTGGTTCAATTTTTAAAAATTTTAAATTTGTAATTGAGAATTGACAAAATGTGTTCATTTTTGATCTGACTTACAGTAGGGTATAAGAAGTAATTGCTTTAACAATTATACGTACAGAAATCGCATTTTTATAACTATATACATAGTAACACTCCAAGGTAGTTGGTAGCAATAATCATTAGGTATAATGTAGTTTCGGCAAATAAAAAAGTTGCCCAAACTGAAATCCTGTTACATAAACGTTGGCAATTACGTTTTTTGACAGCTGTATGGATTAATTTAACGTATAACATGTACGTTAATTGCTCAATATCGCTATGATTTTAATGTAGGTACAGATGATTTTGACATAAGTTTATAAAATAAAAGGTTATTTAAATTAATAATATTAATATAATTATTTCATATTTCATATTATAAGGAAATATAAACTTAGCTTTATTTTTATTTTATATATTTATATAACAACAGAATTATATATTGCATTATTTAATATTTTATAAGGTAGCTCTACTACCTATTATAGTAATAAAGTATTATGTATAGTATGTACATACATACATATACTTACTTACCTACTTATAAATTATAAATATTTAAATTATTGTAATCGATGATTTTTTAAGTCGACAAGATGAAAATATTTTAGTTGTATAGCTGTTGTCGCGAAAGTAATGTAAATTTTTGATTGAAAAGAATGAAAAAAAATACAACAACAACAAGAACAAAAAGAAAAAAATTAGCAATAAAATCAACGATTCCATTTCAGATTGGTACGTTAGTTGAATTTTAAATAGGATTTTAGTTTTTTTTTTCAACTCTGTTTTCAATCATCGACAATATTGTGAACAATATGTTATTTAATATTTTATGAGATTCAAATTAGACCAGTTTTTAGATTTTTTGTGTTTTTTTTTTTTTTTTTTTGTCGTTTTTTAAGAGATATGTTACACAATTTTTTTTTTTTTGTGTTTTTTATTATATTAAATATTAAAGTTTTACATTTTTTCCTTTATTTTGAAATGCTATAATTGAAATTTACAGAAGGAATTTAAAATTTTGCAAAAAAGAAATTTTTATTTTGAAAAATATTAAAATATTGTTAAATCACAAATTGAAATCATAAAAAAAAAAAACCAAACAATTATAATACCAAGGAAATTTTAAAAGGATTCGGAAGGAAGTGATTAATTCTGACAATATTTAGAGTATTTAATTTTCTTTTAATTTAAATTTTAAAAATAAATTTTTAATTCTGAAAACAATTTAAACTTTATTTTTAATTGATTAAGGTTTATCATGAAAATTTAGATTTTCTAACGATTTGAAATTCTTCTTTTGAAACTTCTTTTTTTTTTTTGACGTTTAAGTTTCATAATAAATAATAATTATATAAAAATATTAGAAAAATAATAAAGGATTAATGGTAACATAACTAAATTACATAAATAAATTATATCACTATATATGCATTAAAACATCCAACCTAAAGTTTGAATTTAAAGAGGGTAATTTTGATTGGTTAAAATTCAACACTAAACCCAAAAGAAACTCGTCCAGTTCCTTTGTCAGACTTTAGATAATTTCCATCGTCCTTCAAAGACTTTTCTTTTTTTTAATTTGTTTTAAGTAAAAGAAAGTCTTTTAATTTTTAAAAAAGAAAAGAAGAATCTTGATTGTTTTGGGTCTGCTAAAAGTTCAAAATAAAATTAAAGTAAAAATGATAATATATATATATATACATATATATATATATAATATTATACTACTTTTTATAACATAATTTATAATAAATAAAAATTCATAAATATTCTGTTAAAAAAAAGTAAATAAATTATGCGATTTTTTTTTAAATATTTATAAACAAACAAAATTTATAATATAAAGAATTGTTGATTTCATCCTTAAAGGTAAAATTTGTTAATCTAAAGATAATTTGTTAATTCAATAAAAGATCCTTAAATGATCCTTAAATAAATTATTCTTCTATCTATTATTTGAATATTTTGTTTTTTTTTTTTTTATTTGAGAATTTATTCAAAATAGAAATTGTGTATAGGATTATAAAATTAAGGATAAGCATACATATACTCGTACATATATATAAAAAGGTATATATTATAAAAAGGTATAAAGTATATATAGGTAAAATAAATTGATCTTTCCTATTTAATTTTACCTTAATATAGGTTATGTTTTTAATTTATATGTAAATATATTTATTTATATATAGATATATATTTATTGTTTAATTTTTGTTTTAGTTATTTTTTTTTTTTTTATTATACACCAAATGCTACTCTTGGGAAATTCAATTTTCTATTTTATATTATTATTATTCTTTTATTTTAATTTTTTTTTTTTTGCAATATTAACATTTTTATATTAAAATGAATTCTAAAAGAATCCTTAATTCTTATGTGTATACATATATATATTTTTTTGTTTGAATGAATATGTATGCGTATATATTGGTTTTTATTCTTATACATGTATATATTTTTAGGCTTATACCAATTTTATTTTATATATTTTTTATTTGCTAATTTTTTTGTTCCTTTTTTTTGTTTTCTTTTGTTTTTGAGTCGTAGGAGTAATACAATTTTCTTTTGTATTATTTTGAATATATCTGATTATGAATTCATTCAATACCAATAACAATTGATTTGATGGACTTTAGATATTATTTACAATATATATATACAATATCTATATATATATATATAATATACCTACAAAATATATATTTTTTTTTGAATTTTAGTGTTTTACCATGTGTATTTTTACTTTTATTATTTTTAGAAGTTTTCATACATAAAAATGAACTTGAAAACGAAAAGAAACAAAAAGAAAAAAAAAAAAACAAAATTTATAAAATGATACAAATATTAAATTAATATCACGTATTTATGAATATTTTATAAAAATATATATATATTATGTATGTATATTGTAAGAATATAATGAATTTACATATCAAGGTTCTATCATTGATTATTTATTGAAAAGAAGAACAAAAAAAAAAAAGAAAGAAATAAATTCGATTTCTATAAAAGTTTAATTTTTTTTTCTTTTTATAAAAGTACATATGTACTCCAAAATAAAGTACAAACAACTTATCGATATTATACTAATAAAATAAGATTAAATATATTTTAATATTTTATAAAATTTTAATAATTTTGAAATTTGGTTTTTTTAAGAAGAAGAATTGAAACAATTTTTTTATATACAAGTAATTTTTTTTTAAATTGATTTGAAGGAAATGATTTAAAAAAAATAAAAAGGAAATCTTCAAAATAAATACACATTATAATAATTTAAATTATTAATAAATAAGTAGTTAAATTGATTTTTATTGAAAATTTTTAAGAGAATGAATTTAATTTTTATGAATAAAATAAATAATATATTTAATATTAAATTAAGTCATAATTTATTGATATATAGATATATAATATTAATATTCATAAAGCAATTTAATATATTTTGTATAAGATTATTTCGATATACTCGTAATATTTCTATATATTATGTATACTTATATAATATATATGTACTGATATAATATATTAAAATTCGAAATTAGTATATTTTTATTCGAGATAAAAATTTTTATATTAGTGTTAGATTATAATTAGAAACAAAAATTATCTTGTCCATTTTGTATTTGAATCTTTTAGATACAAATTGCGAATATTTAAAATTTTCTACATACACCATTTTTAAACGATTATTTTATGAAAATACATATACACAGTTATGTTAATTTACATCGTTTATATATATATTGAATTATTTTACTGTAATTATAAACACAAGATTAGATTAAATTGTTATTTAAGAGGTATAAATGACACTGTGGTCTTTTGATGTAGATTTATTATACTCCCCCTGTTACAAATTGCGGTGAATTTTGCCTTGACTTATAATTCCACAATTAGTAATTTATTTTGTCTTGACTCTGTTAGTTCTACTGCCTCTAATAAATTAAAGATTTGTAGAGAATTTATTGTTGGCAGTTCATCTTTCTCCATTGTTTTTAAGTATTTCATCTGGAGTTTTTTCTTCTTCTTGACAAAAATCTACATATGCCGTAATTTTTTATTCTTATTTTCTTTAAGTGTCTATTTAGCCGGCAGTGTCCTGACAGAAATCTAAATATGACATCATTTTCTATTCCAATTTTATTTAAGTGTCCTCGGCAGTGTCCTGACAGAAATCAATAAATTACATATATGTACTGTACAAATTCATATAGCGAAAACTAAGGTCATCAAACCCTTTTATTTTGTAGAATAGATTTAATTTTATTTTATTGTGAATTATTTTTAAGGTTCTATATATATTTTTTTTGAATAAAGAAAACAAAAAACTATACTCGCCATATTATAATACATACTATTATAGGATTGATCTTTAGTATATTTAGGTATATTTCGCGTTTAATTTTAAATATATTTTTTTTTTTTCAAATTTTTATTACTTCCTCAAACCGTTTTCAGAAAAAGAAAAAAACAACACTGAAAATATTACAAAAAAAAAAAATTCACACTAAAGTAACTTTTGTATACCCTGTCAAATAAAATAGTATTAAAAGTTCATTGTACACAACTGCATATATATAAATATCTTTTTTCTTTATTGAGTTCTAACGTACACACATTTTAATTCTTTTCCTTGTGAAACATTGCACCTTTATTTTATTTTACTAATAGGTAAAAAATCCAATCCAATAAAAACAAAAAAAAGTGTTAAACCAGTATTTTACAACATATTATTCTAATTTCTTTCATATTATAGTTATACGGTTATACATTGTTTAAGAGTTAAAAGCATTCCAAATCGATGAAAGTACGGATATTTAATTTCTTATTTTAAGGAAAAAAAAAAAAAAAATTATAATTTGAAATGATAATTTTTCTTCATCATCTTTGAATCTTTTTTTAAAAATTTGAAGATTGTTTTTTCTTTGAATGAATGATTCATTCAATTCTTAAGATGTTAATGTTAACTTTTTGTGTTGTATGAAATTTTTTTTTTTAATTTTATAATGACACTTATAAATTCTTTAATTCTTTAATTTTTTTTTTTTTTTGTAAATAAAGTATTTAAGGATTGTGTCATCAGATTGTGATTTTGTGTATTTTATAACTAACTAATTTGAACGTGATTTAACAAGATGTAAATTAAATTAAGTAATCATCACAAAAATCATCATTATCATCATTATACATAATAATTTTTAACATCATTAGTTACGAAAAAAAAAAACAAAAAAAGAAAAAAAAAACCCAAAAAAGAAAAGAAAAAGTTAATAAGCATATTAACATTCTTTTTCTTTCAACTGATTAACATTTTTTATTTTTTATTTTTAACTTTTATAAAAAAAAATTCTTATAATTATTCGCATATTATAAAATAATAGATTTAGCGAAAGGTAAATAATCTTATAAAAAATATATGTATATATTTTACGGTAGTTTATTTTAAATGAAAGTTTTTAACAGTCTGTTAAAAGATTTTTTTTAGAATTATATTATAATATTAAAATACATTTAGTATATAGATAACTTTTAAATATAATGGAATTAATTATGTAAATTTTTATTAGGAGTATCAAAATAAAAAAATGATTTTTTATTAGTATGTGTATATGTATACTTACCGTATTGAAAAATTAGAATATACATATATTAGATAAAATAAAAGATTCTATTAAAATTTATTTTTTATTTGAAATTTCTAAGAAATTACATTTGCCAAATTTATTTATTGTAAAGAAATATTATACATAATATTTAACAAATTTTTCAAAAAAAAACTTTGAAATATTTGATTAATAGTTTCTCTCTGTTCATTTTTTCTGTCCGTCCGTTCATTTACAAACTTCTACACCATTTAAAATAGAAGAATAAAATTTTAACCGCATACATATGCATCTTTTAAAAAAAAAAATTAATTCTGTAAAACAACAATTTTTTTTATGTAATCTCATCCATTACGGAGCTATCAATATATTAAAAACTAATCAAAATTAAAAACAAAACCCTATTTTTAATTGTTTTTATCGCAGATCCTGCTAAACATTTTTTTTCAATCTAAAAACGCCAAACGATATACCTAATTTTTTTTTATTTTTATTATAAAATTTATGCAATTTTTTTTAAATTTAGTATTTAGCATTTAAATTTATCGTTATGTAAAAAAAAAAATTTTGGAAGATTTTACTTTCTTTATATTTCCGTAAGGGTTTTAGAAAGAGTTTTGAAATTTAAACGCAAGAAAAATTTTTTAGAATTAGCATAACTTACCTCAGAAATTATTTTTGTACCATGCTCTGTTTAAAAAGGATATATGAGGACTTAAAATTTTAAATATTTAAACACGTGTGACTTAGGCATCTGTATACAGATTTTCTGAAAGTAAGATAATAAAATTAAAAAGATCTGCTATACTATATTTTTACATGTGTTAATAACTTTTCTTATAGTTATATATAGGGTTACGGAGTTTCAGCCTCTTTCAAAATTGTATTGTCTTTTGAAAAATGTGAGCCTTTAAAAATCGTTGGTTTTCATTCTGTCTTGTTTTTTATTTATTTATTTATAATATATTATATTAAATACAAAATTTTTTTTTTTTATTTATTTTTGTATTAAACAATATTCATAATACCTAATAATTTTTATTTTTTTTTATTACAGGTACTTTTTTTTTAACATTCAGATATAACATATTTTCATAATATAAACGTATAGTATAAGGGTAAGAATAAAATTTTCTTTTTGACTTGTATAAATTGTTGATTTTCCACTGCTTAAATGAAATTTGAAGGTATTAATTGAAGAAACGCAGATATTAATATTTTTTATTTTAGTTTAAAGTCCAATTATTTTAACATTTCTTTAAGTTTTGCAGAGTTCATGTACTCGTATATCAAAATCATTAAATACTGTAGATATGTATGTAGTTTGTACATTTTTATATGTAATCCTAATAACCAAAAATAAAATTACAAGTTACAATTTATTTACAAATTCATTATTAGGAAAAGTAAAATAAAAACATGTAATGAAAAAAGCAAGGGTTTTCAAAAAAGCACATTTCCAAAATTACAAAATCAGTATTGCCAACGATTTAGCAAAAATTGAGTTTCGAATGATGGTAAATTAAAATACCGTAGGGCAAAACTATATATTTATTCTATATAAGTATATTTAAAAAGCTTAAGCAGTTATAGTTTAGCATTTCCAGATTGAAAATATATCTTAGGAATATAGAACTTAAGTTATAATATTTTAAATATAAGACTTTTTTTTAACTTTGATGAGTTATAGTAACGGGTGCGGCTTTAGTAAATAGTTGTCCTCCAAAATTTATTTTATTGCGATACTTATCCGCAGTTAAAACTCCATTGTTTTGTTTTAAACGGTGTAGAACTTTTGTAAATATCCTGACGCACGGACAAAGGAAAACTAATATAACCATTTTTAAAAAAAAATTTTGAAAATATGCTAAAAATATAAGTAAGAAGAAGTTATGATGAGCGATATAAAGATATAATTTTTGTATAATTTTAGTAAGTCAAAGATTAACCTCATTTGGAGGTTCATATATAGCATAATTTTATCATTCTATATTTATTGGTTCATGCAAGGCATAATAAATTGGTTCTTTTAAAGCTTTAGAAATGATAAGGTTGAAGATAAGGTTAAGAAGTGATCTGTCTAAAGCTAGAATATAGGTATTATTGTATTAATAGATAATATATATATACATATTATGTAGATTTAATTGTTACATATTAGATATTTAAATTTTTTTCTTTTTTGAAATATTCAAATTATTTAAACTTCCGTTACGCGTTTAATACAATAAATACCGTTAATTTATTAAATAAACAACTCTAACAATAATTTAAAAGTTGGTTTTAATTAATTTCTAAACTCTTTTATAGATTTTAGATTTTTTCCAGTTTTTATACCAAAATAAAAATAATATGTATACGTACTTATACATATTCAGTAGCCCTATATATAGTATTAAAAATAAAACAAATCATTCATTCTCTTAAACTATAAACTTATGTATGTATATTACAAATTAAATATATTTAAATAATATCATTCAAATCTAAATTCAATTTTAATTTCAACATTTGTTCAAATTATTTCAAATTAAAAATTTTTACACTATATTCAATTATAATATAACTACCTTTCTTTTAATATGTACCAATAATTTACTGTACAGCAAACAATATACATAGGTTAATTAATCATTTTCATTCAAAAAAAAAAAAAAAAACAAAAAATAATAATAAATTAATCAACAAACACAATTTACACCATCAATGCACATGTTTTTATTTTTCTGGAACAATCTTCAACTTAAGAATTTTTTCATCCCCAATAAAATAATAAAACAAAATTTGAAATAACCAAACCAAACCAATCAACCAAGCAACCAACCAAAATATATTGAATCTAATGATAATACTCGTAATAATAACAATATAAAATTATAATAAATTTTATTTTGCAAAAAATTTAATGGACATAATCTGTCTGGAAAAACAAAATTCTTTCCCTTTTCTATTTCAATATCAATTTTGTTCAAAAAAAAAAAAAATTTTTTTTTTGTTTTTTTCAAATGTATTTTTTCAATTTTAAGAAGAAAATAAAAATTGGATTTGTCCCGTCTAGTAACACGTCTGACGTCATAACAGACAGTAAAATCTACAATTTTTTTTATTTTTTTATATTTTTCCAATTAATTTTTGAACAAAAAACATCTTTTCAGTCAAATGCACCCTCATCTAGTAATAAATTCAATTCAATATTTGCAAAAAAAAAAAAAAAAAAATTATAAAAATATTCGCCAGGGTGTGGTGAACACATCACATCATAAGTATAATATGGTGATTCTATGATGGGTTGTGGAAATAACTATTAATAATTTTTATTTATTTTTTTTTTTTTTTAAATATATAGGGCGATTTTTTTTTTTTGTTTTTTTGAAATAAGTCTAAGTAAATATTTACACTTTTCTTTTTCCGTATGATTCTTTCTTTCCTATATATTTGTACATATTTGGTATGAAGAGAGTATCTATATAAAAAAAAAAATTTATTGAAAAAGGAAAGATTTCAACAAACAACAAAAATGATAATCTGTTGTCCTTAATTGATTGCCATCATTGACACAAAACTTCTATCACTTCATATAATAAATTTTATTTTTTTTTATTTTACCTTTTTTGTTGTTCCTATTACTTGTTATTGTTGTTATTTGAGGGTTCAATAATAATTTTTCTAAAGAACACTACTTCTAAAACTCCAAAAATGCATATAAGAAAAAAAGGAATTTGAAATTAATTTTCAAAAAAAAAAAGAAAAAAGAAAAAAAAAATCCAACAGGTCAAACAGGGCAAAAGATTAAAGAGAAAGAAAACAAATTTTTCTATCTGTCATTTTAGATTTACAACAAAAAAAAATTGAAAAAAACTTAACTTAATTTTTTTTTTTTTTGTAAAATATCTGAATATTTACGTTACGTACATGTATATGTATATATGTATATCTATATAGTCTTCATAATAATATACTTTACCTACAAAACATACTTAATTCAAGAGTTCTTATTTATCAATTCATCTTTCATTCATTCAAAACCAGAATATCTCTTTCCTTTATTTATTTATTTTTTTTTTTTTGTTTTTTTTTTTTTTGTATCTTAAGTTTTATTTTACTTTGCAACAATGTTACTGATATATGTCATGTTATATTCCGTCATATAGTAATATTTGATGAAAAATTATAATTTGTATAAAAGAGAACCCATCATCTCAATAATACTATTTAGATTATAGTTATGTATATATAATAAGTATATATATATATATATACAATAGTATCTAAAGTTATACCATATATACACAGTCAATATATACTTATTTAAATAGCATATAGAAAACATGAATGAATGAATGAATGAACTAAAGAACGCATTATTAAAATTAACCTGTAAATAAAAATGATTTTTATGTTTTTGTATTATCTTTATTTTGACTTTAATTTTTAAAAAGGAAAAAAAAAAAAAATTTTCTATTAGAAATAATCACCCATTTCAGGGGTAATACAATCTAAAGATTTTTATATTTCATTAAAGATTTATAAATATATATATATGTATATGTATATTTAGGTATATATTTAGATATATTAGTAAAGTATGGTGTTTAATATTACACTATGTTTTTTTTTTATGGGTAAAATGAAATTATAGAAGTAATAAAATATTTCATAATAATAATTTTTGAAGGGATAATCCATTGGTGAATTTTTTTTTTTTTTTTTGGTTTAGTTTGGATCAATTGATGACTTATAATTCGACTTTTCAATGTAACTTGTTTAATAGAATTTTACGTAGATGATATTATTATGTTTGAATATTTTATATTAAATAGTGTATATGTTATTTGTTTTGGTAGTCATGGTTTATTATTTTATTAGTCATGGTGATTTACCATGAGGAATTAGGATTTAGGATAGAAGACAAAGAATTTATTATTGGTAAATTTGCATGCGATCAGAAGTTCTTCAAGATTTCTCATCTTAAGAAAATAGAAGTTGATTATTAAGAGTATAAATTAGTTATTTTTGAATTTTTAAAATAAAAATAGATAAAATAAGAATAGTAAGTTTTAAGATATTTCTTACAGTACAATCATCCACGAGATAAAGTTTAGTCATGATTTAATTTTTAAAACTTCAAAATTCAAAATAAATTTTTTTTCCATCAAAAAATTTTAATATTGACAGTTTTGATGGACACATAACGTACCTATAATTAAAATTCAAGCATATCTATTTTTTTTTTTCGTTGTAGTATTCCGAAACATTCTCGGTAGTATAGGCCTAAAGTTCATTTGGTATTTATTCAAATTTTTTCTTTTTTTATTCAATAATCTCAATCTAGGAATATTTTCCCTTGTACTAAAAAGTAATTGAGACTAAATTGGATGGAATATTGATACGGACAACATTGAGTTTTGGTGGTGTTAAACTCCACTCTGTTATTAGTAGCTCACCTAGCAATTATGGTTAAATCATGGTTGACTGTGTTGAACATAGTAATTCGTGCTGCACTAACGGCGGCGTTTGTGACATCTGATTTCCTAGGAAATGCGTAAGATGCCACCAGACTGCTGTTGTCAGCTAAACTGTGGATTGGATTGAAGATTGTAGATAAGAGTTCGTTGTTAAAAAATCAAAAAGAAAGTTGGAGCAAGGACGAATCCTTGAGGAACGCCAGCATTTATTTGAAATTTGTCGGACGTGTAACCGTCGACTAGAATACGAATACAGCGATTGGAAAGAAAATCTTCAATCCATTTACAGAAAGTAGTTTCAAGGCCTATAATTTGGCATTTGCTCAAAAGAGCACCATGCTAAACTCGATCAAAAGCTTTTGAAATATCAAGAGCAACAACAGTACATTTGCCACAATATTGAATGCTGCTATTAAGTTTTTCACAAAGATATGTCATAAGATCGCCAGTGGATCGGTTACATCTAAAACCCTATTGTCGATCATTCAAAATACCCTTATCATCGAGATATTTCCTAAGCTTTTGGTTTATGATCGTTTCCATAACTTTGAAGATAATCGAAATTATAGCTATAGGCCTATAGTTAGTCGCTTTTGTCAAATTTTTTGGGAATTGGTGAAACATGAGCAGCCTTCCATTGACTGGTATATATCCTAGTCGAAAATTATAGGTGAAAAAGGTTGCGCAGCGGTTTCGAAATAGAGAAAGCAATGTATTTTAGAACCATGGCAGGGATTCCATCGGGACCAGTAGACTTTCTATCATTAAGATCCTTCAAAACTTTCACTACCGCTCGAGTCAGTTAATTATTATAGCTGATTTTTTACTTTGTTAAATTGTATAACAAACAATAAGTTATTTTAATACCTTTGAAAATTCTATATTAATTCAATTTCTATTATTATTATTTTTAGTCTATAATAAATTTTTTTATAAAATTCTTCAGTTTTCTATATGCTTAAAATTTAAAATGTTCTTTTTTTTTTTTAATTTACATCTTAACTATCTTATAGACTGCGGTAAAACTGAATGACCCCATTTCGTACATAAAAGAAGAAACATTAAAAAATAAAAAAATTGTATTAATACGTTTAAAGTTATTCTATATAATTTGTACCAATATATATTATGTATACATATAAAACTATGTATATATATATATATATATATATATAACATTTTTTTTTTGAAATAAAGTGCGTTTACAATACTAATAATCATCATTATAATTATAATAATCATTGTTATCATCATCATTATTATTAACACTACCATTATTAATATTTTACCTCTATAATAATAACATAGTATAAGTCTAGAATTTTTAGACATTTTACTATTATTAGTTATATATATACATATGTGCATATATTTATAACTTCTTCTCCCATAATATATCTTAAAGATAAATATATACCGTTTCATAGGCAATAATGAAAATAACAATAACATATACGTGTATACATAACCATTATACATATATATACGCATAAAACGGGTGTTTTAAAATTAATAATCAAAATTTAAGTTTACTTAAACTTTTATTAAATCATTTAATTGTATATTTATTTCAAAATAAATAAATAATTTTAAGAACATTTTATGCGGTATAGTGCGGGGTGTTGTTTTTAGTGGCCAAAAACTTTAAACTGGTAGCACTATATAGTTTTTAATTTTACTCACATATGTTTTCTTTTTTCTTTAAAGGTATATTTTGAATTCGATTGTAGTTTTTCAATATATAATATATTCTTTAATTGCTTCAATATTTATTCCATTTTTTTATTTTTATTAATATGTAATTTCTTTAGATTCAATAATTTTTTATACACCCTGTGTGTATATAATATAATTTTTGTTTAAATTGTTTAATATATTATTATTATATTATTTTATTTTGTGTAAGTTTTAACGCTTAATTGAACATCTGTCACATTTCATAAAATAATAATAAACTTATAAATATATATATATATATATATATATATATACAGTATATATAACATATGTATAATATTGTATATTTGTATACAAAGAAGTGCCTATAAAAATTATTATAGTAAATTGACTATAGTCAGTCTAGTTATAGTGAATGAAATTTTTCATTCAAAATTTAATAAAATTTATCATGATCAACCATACCTGTCTTTTGGTGGTGCTGACTTGATGATGCTGAAATAAGAAATAAAATAAATAAAATTGGATGAAAAAAAATGAGATTTTTAGCGCGCGTTCTATATACTCTTGAATTGTACTTGTAAAAAAGGGAAAAACAAAGAATTATATTCATATGTATGTATATATATATATATACATTAACACGTCACTATACCTATATATTATTTGTTTTTACCACCCCCAAATTTTTGTCATCATATTTATTCTCAACTCTTATGTTTATTATTTTGGCTTTTGTTGAATATTTTTTTTTTTTTACTCTTATTTATTTTTATTGTCTCTGTATACTTCTCTAAAAGTACAGTAAAAAAAAAAAAAAAAAATCTGTCCTATGATGTGGTGTACTTGTCTGGTAACAATAGAAAAGTACAACAACTATATAACAAAAACAACTTATAAACAGGGCAAAGGCATTCCTAAAGGAACTAAAGAATACAACAAAAATAAAAAACAAAAAAAAACCCAACATATTTTTTTTTTCATTCACAATGGGTTCAACAAGAAACAACAACAAGGGCAACAATAGAATAATAAAAACAAAAAAAGAAATAAAAATATTTGAAAGTAAAGTGGAAGATGTCTTGTTTTCTTCCTGTTTTTTATCCTTATCTTACCTTTTTTATTTTTTTGTTTTTGTTATTATGTTTCACATTTTATATTTTTTACTCCTTTCAAAAGGCCTATAGGCGCAAAGGAAATTCGCTAGATCAAATTTTTCCAAGCGATTTAATTTGAACTTTTGTATTTTTATTTTACACTTTTATTTTTAAAGTCTTCTCATTCCACTTTAAGAAATATAAAATAATTTTAGTGAGCAATTTCCACTTTTTTAGACCCGTCAACCTTTATCAAACTCTTTATATTTGAATGATTATTTTCGTTAAAGAAAAGAATGTTGCCTTTTATTTAACAGAGTTGTATATAGTGTATATTGAACGAAGACAAGATAATGTGAATACAATATTTAACTAACCGATACTCTGTTAAAAATAATTAAAATTTATTTTACAAGACTCTCGTCTAATTATATAATTTTAAATGTATATATATATGTATATGAACTATGCAATATATGTTCTTTGAAATCTAACACTGCCAGTTACAATTAATATGAAATATACATAAAAAAAGAGGTTGAAAATAATGTTGGAAAGAAATAGTTTTGTTAATGGACCATAGTAAAATACAGAAGCCTATATATTATATTTTGCTACAATACAGCACTGTTTTTCTTTATTCCTTTCTTTAATCCAAAATATTTCTTCCTTTTTTTTTTGCTTATATCCAGATTATATCAGATCATCATTTCATCATAATTGAACAACTTCAACAACTTAATATATAAGATGATATATGATGTGATGTGTTGTTGTTTGATATGTTTAAAAACATTTAAGAATCAAAAAAAAAAATTTTAGAAAAAAAAAAGCATATTGTTAATATCGGGGCTAATATGCCGCCCCATCAGATAATCAAATTCAAACTTTCAGTAAGCAAAACAAAGAAGATATCGTTTTTTTTTTTTTTTTTTTAATATGAAGTGTGAATGAATGGGCTGGAGAATATTACTGATTGCATATTAACAGACACTATTAAAATAACCAGATTTTGTGTGTTTTTTTTTTAGTTTCTCTGTTTATTATTATTGTTTTTGTTGTAAAAGTCTTTTTAAACTACATATATATAAATTGAAAAATATTTTCTATAATGAATTTTTTTTAAAAAAGAAAATTTAAGAAAAAGGTGGGCAGTTATCATCATGAAATATAAAAAACAATTTTTATATACTTATATTAATATGTCAGACAGAAGATTCATCACATATCATAAAATAAATAACTTTTTTTTTTGTCTAATATATATAAAATTTTTAAAATATGTAGATAATATTATTTTATCAAAGTATGAGGGTAGTATGAATTTCTTATCTTCTATTTTTATTAAATATTTTTATTTAAAATCTTAAAAGAAAAGAATTAAAGAATTTCAGCTCATTTGATTTTATTTAGCAGTTAATTTTTAAGTTATTTTCTAAAGTATAATATTAAAAATATGAATTTTAATTTATGTGTTAGTAGATTTGAAAATGCTGGTCAATTGACTTGTTTACCTTCTTAATTTATTTTTTATTTTCAAAGTTAATAATGAAAATCGTAGGAAGTCTAAAGAAAAAAAAAAAGGTTTAACAAGTAACTATATAGGTATATAATATATAGATATTGTTTTTGTTCTCAAGTTGAATAAATAAGAAACTCCGATGATAGATTAAATAATTTATTATCGTTATTTTAATCTGAAAAACTATTTTCGAAATTGATTAGAAAGATCTACAAAAAAAAAAAAAAAAAAGTATAGCAAATCTGAAGTTTCAATAGATAACCTAATAGTTTATTTTGAATTGATAATAGAATTCTCAATATGAGAAATTCTGATATTAGATTAAAATTCTCTGACTATTTTAAACATTTATTTATTTATTTTAATATTACAAATCATACAGAATTAAGCAATATTATTTAAAACCAATTACTTACTAAAGGTCGGTACCATAAGTACTATTAATTAACCATAAGTACTATTTTTAATTTATATATTAGAAAATATTATTTATTTTGTCTTACTACGTTTTTAGTCTTACTGCCTTCTTTTTGGTCTTAGTACCTTTATATTTAATACAACACATGCCTAAGAACTCGGTCACCAAGCTTTTTTCCTTATTTTATTTTACATTAATTTGTATGAGTATTGCATACTTATAGGTTTTATTTTCTAAATTTATTAATATTAATTTAAGTTTTGTGTTGTTATACCGGGTAAACTTAGTTTATTCAATATAATTATATTAAAGATTTTAAAGAAAACAAGTAAAATAAAAAAAAAAAAAGCTTACAAAACAATTTTGAAGAAGAAATCTTTTATTATTTCGTTATAATGGTTTTTATTTACCGCAGTTATATCAGATCAGAATCACTAGTTGTAGATAGATCAAAAACAAAAAAGAAATTTTTAAAATTTTAAATTGATATTGTTTAATTTTTTTAAGTTTTTTTATTTCATTTTTTTTTTGTTTTTTTAACTTTAAATTATTAGCCTCAGAAAATAGGTGAACTTAAAATAAAGCATATCATCATATCACATGTGTATAAGAGATGATTTGAAATATTTTCTCTTTGGCATAAAATTCCAAAACGAATAATACATAAAATAGAAGAAATCATTATTTAATGATGTGTTATATGTGATATAAATTAATGGAGGTTTAAATATTTGGGACGGTTAATACAAAAGCAAAAAAAAAAAAAAATTAAAAATAAAACATTCTTAAACGTTTCTAAAAATGAAAATTATCATCATAATAATATGATCTTTTACAGAAAAAATAAATAAACAAAATTATTAGAATACCCAACAGTGTATGTATATTATAGTGTTTTTATAACAAGTTTATCTTGCTCTATTTTATTTCAATATTTGTGCATAATATGCATTAGAAAAATTTTAGTAATTATGTATAGTATAACAGTTCTAAATTGTTGAATATTTCTTACAGTTCTGTAATTTTTGATCTTTTTCTATAATACGAATTCCTCACGCTTTTTTTTTTTTTTATGGATGTGATATCGCGGAGTTTATTAAGGGTAATTGTGCTTACATCTATTCATTTGTTGGTCGATATTAATTACATACATACTTTGTAATAAAATCCCAAAACTTCAGACCATATTGATTATAGTTTCGGACATTGGTACAAAAAACGAACAAACTAATATTTTTTTTAGTTTATTCTGCAGTTACTGTACTATACTGTTACAGTTATTGTCCAGTCACAAAGAAATTGCACAGTCTTTCCTTGTCAGGCGTGATTGTAAGTGCCATGAGGAGGAATTATTCTTACGATGTGTATAGAATAATTCTTTCTTACACACGTCCTCGTTGTTTACAGTGTATTTTATAACCTCTTACCCACTAGGCCACTGAGGCCCCTGGCAAAAGAATTGCAAAAAAATCGGGTCAAACTAAATAATTCACAAGGAATTGGATGAGATCATATTTCTCAAACAGAGAATAAGAATATTGATAAAACATTTATTATATTTTATTTATTTGAAAATTATTAGAGAATTTAAATTATTTTATTTGTTTAAACTAAAAAAATTGTTAAAAAGAATTGCATACTTTCTCCACTTCAATAAATTTTTACAATATACTATTATGTACAATTTTTGCATTTTTTTTATATCAATTCAATTTCAATAATTTTTTTTTTTTTGTATAGGTATTTGAATTTTTCTAATTTGGAAAAAAAAATTTCTTTTTATTTCGAAAAGAAAAGTAAACAATTAACACAGCAAATAAAAAATTAAACAATTATACTTGTATTCATAAAAAAGAATTATACGCAATTTTAGCTATATTTCTTTAAATTGAATGAAAAAAAAGAAAAAAAAACAAAATATTCTATAAGTTTATTGTAATAACCTATATATGTACATAGATTGAAAACAAATGTTTATTCAAAATTCAAAGAACAAAAATTTACCATTTTTAATTTTTCTTCCTTTATTTTGTAAGAAATAACAAACATAAAAGCAACCGATCAAAAATTAAATAATAAAATAAGAAAACTATAAATATATATTGATAAATATATGTTTATATAAATATTTTATTGATTTAGAACAGTTTACATTATAGATCATATAAACACATATATAATTAAATTTTTCCTTTAATTGTTTCTTGGATTCTTTATTTTTTGTTTGATTTTTATATAACATTGTCTTTCTATTTATTTTTTCATTGCAAAAATTACTTTTAATAATATATATATATATAATAAATGTATATAAGCATATAAGACGCAATTCTGATGCATATATATACATACATATCTATATATTTTATGCATTATTATAAATAAACTTATATATCAATTAAATAGTTATGTCTGTTTAATATCTCTAAAAGGTAATGACTGACAATCTTTTCTTTAATATGTTTTGGTAATCTGTTAATATGTTTTGGAGAATCTTATTAGAATCTAAATCTGAAGAATCTAGAATCTAGAAGAATAAGAATAAAAAGTTTATTAATCTGATCCCTGATAATGAAAAACAACATTCATTTTAAAGTAATTTTTCTAATAAAAAATTGCATATTTAAAGGGGTGTTTATGTTTTTTTTTTGTGTTTTTTTTATATGTTTATGTCATCTGATTTTTTTTTATGTTATTTAATTCATTATATTCATTTGAAATAATTCTCTCATATTGAACTTATCATAAAACTATGATCATGGCTTTTACTAATTGTTATAATATACAAGTATAACAATGTTAAAAGGTAATCATAATTGCACATAACATCAAATCTCACATGTATATTAATAAAAAAAAAAACAAAATTTCCAATTTTATACGCATGTTTAAATTAAGATACATATACACTTGTACAATATATAGAATATAAAAAAAATTGTGCAACATTTTTAACAAAAATATTTATGCAGCGCGCTTTCTAAAATCAAAAAAAAAACAAAACTCATCCAAGACATCAAAAAAAAAATGTGTTTTGATTGTTTTTTTTTTGGTTTTCTTTGATTTTTTTCCATTTTTATAGATTTTTAAAATTACATTCTTTTTAAGTTATTTATTTTTATTTTATTTTATTTTTAATAACAACTAATTTTCTACGAAATAATAATATAAGAACGAAGAATATAAAAAGCCCACCTAAGAAAGAAAAACAAAAACATAATTACTTTAAAAAAAATAAAAAAAACGATTTTTACGATTTCTGATGATGCCGGTCTCCTATATATCTTTTCTGTTATATACATACATATATACTACATTATTTTTTGTGTGTTTTATTGGTTATGTTTAACATTTTAACACAGATTCATCTTGTGCGGAAATAGTAATAATAACAACCAATAATAATAACCACCAACAACAAACAGTAAATAAAAACTATAGGAGAAGTTTTCTTTTTTTTTTTCTTCTTCAATTCAATTCAATTCAATTAAAGAGGGGGCAATCTACATACATATGTACCCTAACAATTATATATAGAAAATAAACGTTTATATTAGAATCTACTCGGGGGAATATACTTAGAAAACAAACTTATTTATATTAGAAGGTAATTTATAGAAGAAGATTTTAAATTTATTTCAATCTTCTATGATTTTTTATTTGAAAATTTAAAAATTATCTGCCAATTTAATTAGTAGTAATTATCTGCCAATTTAATTAGTTTTAATACACCTACTTTTTCTCTAAAATGTCAACATCATTTCCATTCAGATACTGCTCTTAATAAATTAAATTATATTAATTGGTTCGGATTTCAGATCTTATAAACACTTAAGACTAAAACATCTAAATAAAATCTAAAACAAATTAAAAAATTATTTGTGAAAAAAGTTTGCTCTGGTGTTCACTATAATAGTGATACACTGGTGATATTTTGAGTTTGAACGTGCCAAATAATTGTGGTTTTAAACGGCTCATTAATATCAGTTAACGTAACAAGTTAACTATGTAGATATTATAAAAATTACTAAAAGTGCAACAATTATTTATAATTAATATCCATTCCTTAATAAAAACAAAAAAAAAAAAAAAAGAATCAATGGAATTCAATTTAACTAATAACTTTGTATTATATAAACTTATGTATACCTTTAAGGCTGACACCCACTCAAAATTAAAATTTTTATATCTATATTTACATTTCCTTATCACCTTAACATAAAAGAATTTAATGTAGCGTACATACATTAGAAATAATTTTTAAATTCTAATTACTATCTAAAGAATCACTTAACCGAGAATAAGAGATTTTTATGTTTTTGTTTTTGTGCATCTTTCACTTCAACAAATCTTAAGAAAAGAATATCGATAAACGAGTGACTTACTGCTTGCCATATGGGAAAGGAATATATATCTATATAAAAACAAAAAATCTCCAATTAAATATTTAAAATTTACCACAAAAACAAAAAAAAAAAACCCCCTATATATTATAAAAATCATAATTTCAAAGTCGATTTACCTCATAATTACTGTTATATAGGTATATAATATTTAAAAGTATAATCATAATTCCACATGACTGCCCAAGAATATCAGCAAGTACAGAATACACAGTAATAGGACAAAGCAAAAGCATCTCACCAATTTTTACAATGTTTTTTTTATTTTTTTTATTTTTAAGAACACACAAAAAAATAAATACATTTTTTTTTTTTTTCTTATTAGTCTGTAACCCAGGTAACTCAGGTGAACGCATATACAGCATATACATATACGTAGAAATAAATAAATATATTTATATACATATTTTACGAAGAGAATATTTGTTTAATTAGAATTATAGAAAAAAAAAAAAAAGAACGAAAAGGAATACCTTTTTTTTTTTTTTTAACTTAATATAAAATTTTTGGTACACGTAAAAATGATGAGGAGTAAAATTAAAAAGTGGGAAAAAGATCAGTACAATTTCTCTTTTTGTGTTTTAGAATTTTAATTTTGTTGGTTTTACATTACATATATTTGTTGCTATATTGCTCACATACACGCACACATTAGCTACCATAGAACTCTCCTTCAGACGTTTATGTTTGTTCGTTGATTTTTTGAAATGCGATAAAAGTAAACTTTGGCGGCCTCGCACTTTAACCGTTATAGGTTTTTGACCATCTATTAAATACAAAAAAAATAAAATCTATTAAAAAAGAAAAATTTTTTTTTTTTCTTTTGTTTTAAAAAATTAAAGAAAAAGAAGAAAAATGGAAGAAAGAAAATCAAAATGTCAGCCAATGTTTACTTTAGGCAAAAAAAAAAAAAATACAAAATAATTGAAAAATTTGTCTGAAGAAGATAAAAAAAATGAGGTTATCGAATCATACATATTTTGATTGCAAAGTCAGTCGGAAAACAACAAAAAAAAAAAATAGAAATAATTTCTATTTGATTTTTCGTGAAAATTAAATTATTACTTAGAGAAAGGTGTATTTTGTTGTGTATCATTCATTCACTATTTTCTATGCCTATCAAACTCAATTAAACTTTTTATAAATTTTAATTTGTATTAGACAAATATTTAAGAAAGAATATTCAGTTCACTGTGTCAACTATAGGATATCTACATACACGGAAAT
Source organism: Poecilobothrus nobilitatus (assembly GCA_947095535.1). Lineage (NCBI taxonomy): Eukaryota > Metazoa > Arthropoda > Insecta > Diptera > Dolichopodidae > Poecilobothrus > Poecilobothrus nobilitatus. The sequence continues at coordinate 317,430,778 of OX352772.1, read as the reverse complement.
AATTTATGCTATTTCAATAAAATTTTATCATCTTTTATAAAATTTAAATAATTTTATTTAATTATACTTATGTAAATTTCGGGGTCGTAAGACAGCTACTTGAACTCGCTTCACCGCTGTACCAATCAAATTTTACATAAGTATAAAATTTTATCATCTTTAACAAAAATCAAGTGTAATTAAATGTCAAATTATGAGGATATAAATTTCACAGTTGTATTCGAGCACTGGTATCCGAATCTGTTGCACTAGACCAACCAAATTTTGCAAAGATCTTGGCTATAAATTTGCAGTTGGTGTAATTTGACAAAATTTCAGATATACAGCTTAATTAGTTACTGTGAGTCGTGATATAAAAAAAAACTGTATATCAGCTACTCGAACTTGTTTCATTTTAATAACAAAACTGGCACTCATAAATAAAATTTTAATTCTTCCAGAATTCTTGACGAATGAACAGATGAATAACTGGAAGCAAAAACAGTTAAATCGACTAAGAATTCAATCCTGAGCAAAAATATATACATATTATATATTGTTTTATATTTATGTCTCATCTACTTTAAGGTGTCAAAAACTTGATGACAAATTTATTATACCCTTGTACGAAAAAATTCAATTTATCATAATTTTAGCTGCCTAATGAAATCTTTTTTTAATTAATTTTTAAAAATTTCAAGTTAGCATATTTTGTACCCATGTATGTATATATTATGTATGTATAGAAGAATTATATTTGTTTTTATAAGAGATATTGATATAATAGGTATGATTAAAAAAATAAAAATTTTAAACTTTATAAATTTTTGTGATATTTATTTAATTGAATAGGATATTTACCCTGCATTTCGATTTGACAGTTACTATAACAATAAAATTAGTATAGACCTAATAGGTTGTCAAAAAATGAGGTATACCGTATACGGCACATGGTAATAAAAGTGTCAAATGAAACATAAATAAATATGAATTAAGAAATTTCAGAATCGGGTGTTTATATAAAAATCACACAAAAAAAAGAGTAATAAATTTTCAGTTCAAGACCTTCTTTTGTATTTTTTTCATATTGGGATTGTATTTGTTTTGGGTATCGGGATTGTATTTGTTTATTGTATTTTTTTCATTTTGGGATTGTATTTGTTGTTTATTAACCCATATAAATCTTTGTTAGAGAAGATTTATATGGGTTAATTAAATCTGGAAAGATAAGATTATGAACTCATTACCACTTACATGCTATATAGTAATTTTGAAATAAGTAGGGTTAAAGACTAAATTGGTGTTACATTTTACTACGTAAGTCTTTTTGTTTCCTAATATGTATATGTAATATATGAAAATTTATAGAGCCGCTGATTTACGATATAGAGCCTATAAATCGCTAAAGATTTACTAGGTAATACACGGTAGAAACTTGAAGATTCCATAAAAATTTGTTGGCAAATAGAAAAAAATTATTAATTGAAAAATGGAAATATCATTTATTACCGCGTCGATTATGAGACACTCAGTAAAATGCGTTCTGATATCAAAACAAAAAAAAAAAAAATTTAATTTCTCCTTTAAGTAAAAAAACTTTCTTTAAATCTCTTTTAAGGTAAAAAATTTAATTCATTGTATAAATGAACAATTAAATTAATGCCCATATATACCCATTCCAAACTGAAAACTTTAGTACTTTAGAAAAAAAAAATGTTCTTAAAAACAGTTTTAAGTACCTATATTTTTCTATATTATTCTTAAAAACCAAATAAACAAAAAATTATTAATACGAGTAGGAAAACCATAACAAAACAAAATTATAAAAGCAAACTTTGAACTTGATTTTAAGTCTGAGAATTTTTCTTTAAAAAACAACGGTTTTTACAGATATTCGAATTGCCCCCTTATTTCATTTTTTGCTAATATATTTTAACTCAATTTTTTTGTTTTTTATTTTTCACTCATTGGATAACAAAAACAAAAAACAATTCCTCTAAAAAAAAAACTTTATGAATAATTCACGATTTTATGTTTTTTTATCGCTTTTTTTTTCTGTTAATTTGGATCAATAAAAAATTTCGACAAAATTTTGACAAATTATACAGAAGTAATTTGTAACAAATGAAGGTAAAAAAAAAAAAAAAATTAAAAAATCAAAAATACAATATAAAAAAACATCTGACCGGCTTTTAAAAGATCAACAAAAAAAAAGTGACTGAAAAGCATGTAAATGCTTTTAATAAAAACGGTATATAGTTGAAAAAAAATTTAAAGATTGATAGTTATTTCTTTTTTGTGTTTTTTTTTTTTTTTTTAAATCAGTAGTCCATCTTTTAAAGGGTTCAGTAAATGATACAATGATCTTATTTGACTTTTGAGTTTTGTAAATTAAAATTGAAATTAAAAAAAAAAAAAAAACAAAAATAATCAAATAATTAAAAAATTGCGGTTTATACTCTTAAATACGAATTGTCTACAATAAATGCACGCAAAGAAATTTTTGATCGCAAAGAAAATTTTAAACTTGTTTTTTTTTTTTTTTTTTTTTTTTTTGTAAATTGCAAACGGATACAATAAAATGGTGCAATAAAAATCATATTTAATTTTAAAATCAGATGTTTACTGATTGTTATAGTTTATTTTGTCGTAACCGCAAATTTATCTTAAACCTTTTGGTTTTCAATTATATCATTTGAATTTGTATATATGTATGTATGTATATGAAATAATTTGCCTATAGTTAGAAATTCCATTGTATATACAAAAAAAAAATTGTGTTTTGGAAAATTTTTTTTTTTTTCTACAACAAATTTAAATTTATATTTTTATGTTATTTAAAAAAATATTTTAATAGAAAAGTTTTCTATGTCCTTCGCTTCAATTAAAATTTCTATATTTCTATATCATAACTTTTAATTTTTGATTATCGATTCATTTCTAACTCCTTACTTTTAGGTCTTTTATTTAAAACTTAATTTCTAATTAATTCAATTAAATAAAGGCGCCATGAAATAAAGCCATACGCAATAAAGCCAAAATGGCCTTATTTTACTTTTGAGTGAAAAATAAAGTCATATCGTCATTTTATTCGCGTATTGTTTTATTTTACTGCCCTTAAATAAATCTTCAAAATAAATATAATAAATAATGTAATTTTTCGTTAATAACTTATAGAGTAGTAAATTTAACAAATAAAAGATTTCAAAATGATAGTTGAAAATGTTTCTATCAAAATATGAAACTTCATACAGTACGCGCGATTTTAAAAAATAATTGTTAGATATTTTCCATTTCATTCATTTACCATTTTTAGATCCTTTTACGAATTTATGTAACTAATTTATTATTAATTTAATGTAATTTATTATTAATTTAAAAAAAAATTCTAAATATTGTTTTTTTTTTTTCTTTTTTTCAGGTGAGTCTTCAAATTATTTTGAAATATTTTGTAATATAAGGGATTTCAGTGGCCTATTCGGTAAGAGCGTATAAAATAAACTGTAAACATCGTGAGAATATATGGGATACGAATCTTAAACACGTTACAAGAATAATTCCCCCTTATCGCATTTACAACAGCCACCCCTGGAAAGGAAAAGCTTTTGTAATTTCCTTATCACATAAAAAAATTCTAATAAATTCATAAAAAAAAGAGAAAAAAATATTTATAAAAATTCTTAAATTAAATTTAACACATTTTTCAAAATACCGCACCTTTTCGATGTTCTTTATGCAAGAACTTTATAGTACAAAAATAACAAAACAAATTTGAAAATCAAAAAATTTTGTAATTTACAAGTAATTAATAAATATTACGTATATCTGTCATTTGACTGTCAATAACAAAATTCTCTAAATTCATTGTTTTTTTTTTTTTTGTTTAAACATTCTTCTTATTACAAAATGTATTATTTAACAAAATTTTGTTTTTTTTTTTTTTGTTTTGTAAATATTAAAATATACATATAGAATAACGGTATTTCTTCTTTATTTTAACAAAGTATACATAATTACAAAAATATAAAAATATAAAACAACAACAAAAAACAAAAAAAAAAAAAAAAAAACTGTAACTTATTTTTGCTTTCTAACTAATAAAATAAAATTTAAGTAACACCCAAAAAATGACTAAAAATTAAAAAAAAAAAAACATTTTTGTAACTAAATGTCCAAATAAATGGAAACTACTACAAAATAATTCTACTCTATATGTATGTATGTATAGTTAGCTGAAGTGTGATATTTAAAAATTTAATTTCTCTTCAAACAAAATCTAAAAACAAAACTTCTTTAGCATTTTATGATTATATCATTAACAGAATACCAATTGATTATTTTATGCTGAATTCTCCCAAAAAAAAAAAAAAAAAAAAAAAAAAAAAAAACCAAAAAAAAAGTAATCATAAAAAAATAAAGTGTTATAATATTAAGAATGCCATTAAACTTACTCGAGTATTTAGTATTCGATAAATGCATTATGATCTCATAAATGTCGTTTAAATTGTTATGTATATGTATTTATGTTTTCCTGATTTGTTTTGTTTTTTTTTTTTGGTTGTGTATATTTAAATAAAAAATTAACACCTTAAAGGTAGTTAAAAAAAAATTTCTTTTTTTTTTTTTTGTTTTTACTTTTTATTCTAATTCATTTTTATCTATTTTTCATTTTATCTTTTGACTTCTTCTTAATATCTATGCGATAATCTATTAAATGAAATAATTTTCGTGTGGCATATATTACTGGGTGTTTATTATTATTATTTTTTTTATAGTTTTTGTGAGTATATTAATAATGTTATATGTACATATATATATGTATATATAATATATAACTATACTTTTTTGTTAGAAAAATTACTTCAATGAAAAAAAATTAATTAAAATTTGCAAATACTTAAAATTTTAAATATGTATATATATATATATATGTATATATATATATATATAGAATAAAGAAAGAACAATGAACTTTGTATTAATTTAATTTACTATTTTATATTTAGATGTTTTTAGTTATGTTTTTTCTTTTTTTTTCTTTTTTGAATTAGCGTTATATAGATAATTAAATAAATTTAGATTAAGGATTTTAACTATTTAGTTAATTTTATTACTTTTTTTTCTTTTTGTTTTAAATCATGAATCTTTTTTTATTATTAGTATAGTACTCGCTTGATGTTTTTATGGTAAAAAAAAAAAAAAAAATTACAGTTACTTAATAAATTATTCTATAATAATAAATAATTTATGTATGCCAGTAATTAGTAATTCAGTTATTTTTAATTCTTTTGTAAGAATTTTTAAAATATTCATTGACAGACAGGTCGAATTTTTTTAAAAAATTTCTATAATATAAATCATTAAATTTCTTAAATTAAAAAAGAGAAAAAAAAAAAAAAATTAAAAGATTATTTTAATTAAATTTTAGTTATGTACATTTAATTTAGGCGAAAAATAATTAAATACAAAACAGAAAGGATGTGGGTATTTTTTTTTTGTTTTTTGTTTTGGTATATAAATTAAAATTAACCATAAGATGCTATAAGTTAAATATTATATTAAATATCCAAGTTTTTATATAATGAATTTAATTTTTAATTGAATTTTTTTTTTTTTTTTTACTAAAAATTTTTAAAAGTTAATATTAAGTTTAATATTTATATTATAAAATTTTTTTTTGTTTTTAAATATTAATTTAATATTTAATTACCAAAAAAAAATACTCAAATAAATAATTTTTTTTTTTCTTAATAATAATAAAAGAAAGATTTCTAGTATACGGGTTGCGGATAAAATCCAAAAAGACATAATCCAGAAAGATAAAATCCAGAAAACATCAAAAACGACAAAATACAGAAAAAATAATCCAGAAAAATTTTAATTTTAAAAATCTATACGTCTATATTGAAACAAAATTACTAAAATCATATAAAAATGATAAAAATTGCATATAAAATGATAGAAATTTTTCAAAATTAAAAATGAAAAAAAATATGGCAAGGAGCTATCCTAAACCCAGCTGCATATTTAAACAATTTTTTTTTTTTAATAAGGGAAGTAAAAATCAGAATTTATCGTATACAAAAATTAATTCAATGAAAAAAAATGAATTTTTACAACATTTTATTTTATTATGTGAACAAATTAAGTCCTTTCTTACCTCTGAAGTATTAAATAAAGTATTAAAAAGGATAAAAGTTAAAACAAATTAGGTATACTTAATTTTTATATTACATAGTAAATCTAGATTTTGTCCTTTCTAAATTTGATCCTCTCTGAATTTAATCTTTTCTGGATTTAGTCTTTTCTAGATTTAATCTTTTCTGAATTTAGTCCTAAATTTGTAAGTTCTGGATTTTGTCCTTTTTCAATTTGTAAATTCTTGATTTTTTTTTCGCACTTATAATTATATTATTTTAACTTGGATCTAAATCATGGTTAGGTCATATCAAAATCCAAAAATGAATAATACAACTATATTTAAATTATTTATAGCATAGTTGGCCCATAATACGTCTAATAGCTAACAGGTAAAGGCTACTTAAAATATATCGGTTAAAGTATTAATACAAAATAAATAAATATTAACTATTATATTTATTTATTAATGTATGTTTATAGTATAGTATAATTGTACGTCATATACTGCTATTAATGCGTTTTTTTTACATCAAAATAAAATTTAAACATAATAAAAATTAAAAAAAAAATTGCAAAAAAAAAAAAACAATATTAAAATAAGAGTATAAATAGTAAAATAATATTTTTAACAATCTAATAAAATTAAATAAAAAAAATCGTATTAATACATATATAAAATTTTACAATTATTGCAAAGTATAGAAAATTCAAAAAAAAAAAATTATAAAATTTCTGTAACTTGATAAACATGTTTTTTCTTTTCTTTTTACGGTTTTACGTGCGATTATGAAAATAAATAAGATATATATTACAAAATTTATGAATTTTCTAAATATATATTTATTATTTACAAAAAAAAAACTTTTTTTTTTTATTATATTTATTTATAGAAATGTTTTATTTTTTGTGTGAAGTATTGCCAATCGTCATTATTTTAATGAAATAAAAGAAATACATAATTTCTAACAGATATATTAAACCTATTACAAAAAAAAAAAAAAATAGAAAATAAACTATAAATATTTGATTATTTAAACTAATAATATTTTATTAATTTTAATTATTATCTAATAAACAAATATGGATATATTAAATAATATTAAATAATTATCCTAATTTGTAATTTGAAAAATTTTGGCAATAATTGCCATTTATACGCTATCATTTATTAAAGGAAAAAAAAAAAAATATTGCAAAAAAGTTAATTTAAACTGATATTGCAGAAAACAAAATAAAAAAATAAATTAATAAATAAATCTGTCATTATTTCTTAATTCAAATACATATACTTTTGAATATTTATCTGTTTTTGATCAATTTTTTTAATAGATCAACCACTTTAATTAACTTTGTTTTTTTTTTTTAAATAAATATTTATTTATCATCTCTGAATTTTTACACATATTCAGTTATTTAACATTTAACTTAAAATTTGCATTTTAATAACAATACAAGAATTGTTTTTAGTGAAAAAAAAAAAAAAACTTTCGAATACTTTTGATTTATATACAGTATAATTATTATAAACCCAAAACTTGATCAAATAATAATGTGGAATCTTAATTGACTTTAAAAAAGTAAAATACGTTTTTTTTCAAAATTTTTAAAAGTTGTTTAACCGTCATTCATTTTAAATTTTTTCATACTTTCTCTAAAGAAATCAGCGTTTTACATCAAAATTGACAGTCGCCTTTGAATCCTTTATAAATCCTTTAGATTTTCTGTTTTAATCTGGTTTATTATAGCAGCGACAACATTTTTTTTAGGTATATACTGTTCTAAAAATGTTTTATCTTTTACTAAATTTCTTTAACATATAGAATCTGAAGATCTCTATAAATACCTTTATGATTGCCTATACGTATAACATATAATATATAATTGAGTACTTTTTCAAGATGATTCTGTTTGGTGAACTTCTAAAATTAAGACCACGTTATTGTGTAAAGATAAGTTACCTATATAGAAGTTAGCACTACATAAGGCGAAAATAAATAAGGCGGCTCTCCTAATAATTCAAAAATAATACACATACATTGTAATTATTTTTTTTTTTAGCACAACTGTAACTATTCTTTAATAAAAATAAAAATTAAAAATTTTATATTAAAAATCAAATTTTAACTATAGATTTAAGTAAATTTTTCTTGTTTGTTTTTCCTTTTTTTTTATTTATTTATTTTCAATCAAATATATGTTATACAAGTTCTAGTATAACAACATTTTTCCAATATGAATGTATTGAAAATCATAAACAAAATTTACATGCAATATATGTACATATATAATAAAATATATGAACTTGAAATCTGAAACTATTTTTTTTTTTTTTTTAATTCCGGTTAAAAAAATTAAAATAAAAAACTGTGAAAATTCATCAAAATAATATAAAAATAGATTTTATATTATTGATTTTTATTTAGTTTAATTTTCATTCTTTTTGTTTTTTTTTTTCTAATAAATGTCAAATAAAAAAAATAAATAAAATTGAACAAGAGTAAAGTATAAATTTCAAAAAATCATTTTTAAGTGATCATTTATCATGGAATTTTGCAATAATTTTAAATTTTATTAATTAGAAATATGCGTCAAGGTTTAATAATTATAATATTAAAAGGAAATAATCTAATTTTTGTTATACATATATGTACTTACATATATCTAAAAATATTTAAATACATATATAGATTTTTATTTAAAATTTCCGGGGCATATAAATCAGATGTCAGAAATTGAAAATAAGTTCTTTTTTAGACCGCACGTTTACGTTTTTTTTATATTAAAAATAAATGTTGTAAGACTGTGAAAATCAGGTTATTACTTTGGGTTGGTGTTGTTATCTCGTAACTGAAAATCCAGCAACAGAAGATCCAGTATATACAAAATCTAGTAACATAAAATCCTATAAATCCAGTTAAAAATTATTTGTTACGCTCGTGTTTTATTTATTACACATTACACATTTTATTATTTTGCACACATGTTTCAAAACATAAAACAATTTGAAGTAGTTGGGGTTACCGGCTTCAAACCCTTGCTAAACAAATGTTGAAACTCTGCTTTAATCAACCAACTCTAAAATCCTCCTAACTATTTTTTTTATATAAAAATGCTCCACAAAAAGGTGCTGCTTTCATTGGTAATGAATGACTAAAGAGTAATGACCTATAAAAAAAAAAACGTAAGATTTAGCAAGATTTTTAGGAAAACAAAATTAAAAAAAAAAAAAAAAAATAAAGAACAAGATTAAATAAACCAGAATTCGTACCGTTTCCAAATTTAAAACCCATATACAAAAATTTTAAATTTTCTGGATTTGTATTTACTGGATTTTTGTTCAATTTTATACTTACTAGATTTTTATTTTGTGCTTATTGGAAAAATTGTTGAATTTTGAGCTACCAGATTTTGAGTTATAGGATTTTGTGGTTTCCTTCCCCTCCCCCCTTACTTTCTGAACCGATACGAATGTAATCTTTACGAAGTATTCTAACAAATAATGTTTCGATTAATTGTGTAATGAATTAATTATCTATTTGGTTAAGTTTTAAGAAAAAGTCATTTTTTGATTGCAAAAGTCTTAAAATGAAAATTAATTTGAATAAATGTGTATGACGTGTGCGAATTGAGTGCAAATTGTAATAATGCATTTGTAAATTAAATAATAAATTAATAAATAAAATCTTAATATTCTTAATTATTATTTCTTATAACATATAATATTAGATATATGTTATATATAATAATATTAGATATATGTTATATCTTCGTTATATTAAAAGCCAGTAATATTCAAAGTTTTTAACTTTACTTATTGTTATTGTTATTCTTATTGTTTTTTTTTTTATTATTATGTATTATTATTAATACGCCTGTCATTTACGGTCCTTTGCCAGTTCTAATCATCTGTCAAATTATTTAAATTTAAATGATTCTCGAAAGTCGAAATCCAAAGTAGAAAAGAAGAGTTTTAGAAAAGTAGTTTTATTTAATTTTTTTGTTATTTTTTTTTTTTTATACATAATTACAATTTATACTTTCTCCATTGTTTTAAAGCAATTTTATTTACCTACATAATATATGTATATATGTATTAAGATTTTATTTCATGTTTTTTTTTTTTTTTGTGCTGATCACAGATATCATCACGTCTTTAATTTTTTGGAATAAAATCTTGGCCAACATACATATATGTACACATCTATAAATACATTTTTTTATAAATTTAACAAAAAAAAAAAATTAAAACAATAATAAAAAGCATTCAACACAGATATGTACATATATAAAAGTAAATAATAAATAGGTACATTACAAAAACAAAAGTACAGAATTAAAATTTTGAATGCATTTTAATTGAATTTTAAGTTGAATCGGTTATCGAGAATCTATGTAGGTTTATTTTTGATTTAGTGTATTTTAATAGACATTAAAATAAGATAAGTTTTTAAGAGTTTTTGGTTTTGTTTTTTATTTTATTTTTTATGGGTAATATAAAAATATCTTTTATACTTAAAAAAAAAAAAAAAATAGCAATAAAAATATTGGACATCATTATATTTTATCATCTAAAACACCTATTAAATACAATGGTATATTTAACAGTATTAGGTATTCAAATTTTAATAGTTGTTTTGAGCATTTTATGATATTGTTAAAAATTTTATTTATATTATTTTTAAAGTACTTTCTTTATAAATTAGGATTTTTTATTTTATTTATTTTTTTTTTTCATATTTAAATATTCTTCTAAGAATTTAATTGACTGACTGTCTTATTAAGTGTATTAAAATGTAAATCGAATGTTCATAAAATACTTAACATTTAAATGTACAAAATACATATTATACATATAGGTACATTGTAATTGTACACGTGCTATGCAATGCACATGTTAAAAAGCTCTAATTATAGATAAACTTAAATCTATTTTTTTTTTTTTTTTTTCAAAATTTCATATAAAAATTTTAAGAGTTAAGATGCAAAAAAATAAAAAAAATTTAGATGAAAAAAAGTATAGAAATAGGTCAAAAGGTAATTCTATTTAATATTTTATTAAGCTGGATGATATTTTAGTTATAGAAGACAAAATAAAAACAAAACAAAAAAAAAAAAGTTAAGAGATCTTTGATTTTATTTTATTTTTTTTTTTATTTTTAAACTTATATAATTTTAAATTGACCTACTTTTTGTCTTGGTTTATAGATTTGATTAATGTGCATAGCTATTCAAAAGCATCAAGCATATATGAAGAATTTTTATTTGTATTTTATATTCTTACTTATGTATATATATATTTTGTTATATACAATAAGTGTGTCTATAAACATGCGTAACGTATAATATAATGTATATTTTTTTTTTTTTTATCTATTTTCGCTTTTATCTCTAATGGTATATTATCTATACGTATGCAATCTCAGTGAAATTTAAATACATAGCTTTATAAAATGAACATTAATGAAATTTATATATGTATGTATGTATGTATGAATATAGTATAAAAAATATTGTTAAAGATTATTGAAGTTGATTTTTAATTAAACTTGTAATTATATTTTTTTTCTTTTTATTTATGACTATATCATACATAATATTTATAACATTTAATTACTGTTACTCATATATACATATATGTACAATATATATATATAATATGTATGTATATATTAAGATCAGAAAATGTTTTAATGAAAAGAAATTCAAGTTCAATTATTATTCACAAAGTACGTAATAAGACTGAAAAAAAAATTTTTTTTTTTTAATTGTATTTATTTTTTTAAAATTATGACATTTCTTCAATAAGTTGACAGTTTTACTATTAAATATAGCATAAATGCATACAAGACTTTAACTTATCTTTTAATAAAAATATTTATTTTTAGACTATATACAGGATTAAAAAGCTAAAATACATTTTAGATTTAAGTTTTTCAATTTTAACCTTTTATATGATCCTTATAAGATACCGTAATCATAATATGTTTCCTATTGAAATTAAAATTTAATTAAAACTTTACATTGTCATATTATTATGATATTTTTAATGTTTTAGTGGAAACCAAACCTAAAACGAATTTTTTCAATTAAATAATTAATTCCGGTAAAATAATAATTGAATTCATTTTTAAATTATAATTATTGATTATAATTTATTCAAAAAAAAAAAAAATATATATATAATAAATATAAAATTTATTAATATTATATTTACCTTCTAATGTTTCTATGTTTCATTTCTTTTGTATATAATATAAAGTTTCAAATGACTTTCAATAATTTTTTTTGTTTTAAACTTTAACTAGTTTTTGCATAAATATATTATAACTATATAGTAAAATAATAACTATAGAAAATTTAACTGGTATTTTTTTAATTTTTTCATATTATATTATAGTTATTTGTCATAAAACAAAAAAGAAAAGAATATTGTCATGTTATTCATATTTCGAATAAAATAAAACTAGATCATATTATAAATATTATAACTAGATTATATTTTTATATGTCATATTTTTTTTCAATATATATTTTATATCTTAATTGACAATTTTTGTTATTAAAATTTTAAAGTATAAAAAATAAAAAAAAAAACCATAACTCATATATCTATAACCTAATAATTTTATTTAATTATTGTTTTTTTTTTTATCTTTAATTACTTTTTTATTTGTATTTAATTAACATATGTATATATCTTTAATCAGATTTTAATTGTTAATAATTATGTATGTTTTGTGTTTATACAAGTGCGAATCTTATTTTTATAGATTTTGATTTAATCTGAAATTTTTTTTTTTTTTTTTTTAATTTTAAACAAATTGATACATAAAATTTAAATTGTAATTTAATATAAAATGAAAAAATAAAAAAATAAGGTATCACTGTCAATAATAAGCTTTTTGTTTACAATTTAAAACAAAGGATAAGCGAACGAAATATTTCTTAAATTTAAAGTTCGGGTTGAATTTTGATCAGAAAATTCGGAAACATTTTAAGCACATTTTAATTTACTCTTTTTTTAAATATATAAATAATTAATTAATTATTTATATATTTAATATTATGTTAATTATACCTGTGTGTATATTAAGAATTTAAACACTTTGTAAAAGAGAAATTGCGCACCAAACAAGGCGATTTTTGCAAAAAGTTTACTTCCATATGATTTTCAACAAATTTTATATTATAAAATATTAATTTTTTTAATGTCATTCATATTTGAATATTACGATTGATGATAGATGACGATGTCATAAACCTTATTGTAACTGAAATCATAGTAATAGATATGCTGACGAAACTATACTAAAAAAAAATCACAAACGAAGCATATAAAGCATATATATACTAAATAAATTTTCACCAATTCCGATAAAATTGAAAAACTTTTTGGTTTGATGTTGTGAATGTGTCTTATAAAAGTGAACTCGATTGCAAATTATTGACAAGTGAAAGGTATTTAGTGAAAAGTAGAGTAGAGTGTTCCACCTACTGTAATGACAAGAAATTGATTGCAAATTTTACTTTGCATGATGCATTTCGAGGGAATACAATTTAATACTCTCAAATAAGAATTAAATTGTATTCGCCCTGATGATGGCAATGATGTCGAAATATATATATATAGGCTTTATAATAAATAAATAAAATATAATATATAGACTAAAAATAAAATAACTAAAATATTTTAACAATTATAAAATAAAATATTTATAAAATTATTTGGCGGACAAAAAGTATAAATAAAAAACAATTTTTTACTCAATAAATCTAATAAATATGTTCACCAAACTCCCCTTTCAAAAAATTCAAGAATACATCTTATATATATATAGAATAATGTCATATATTAAAGTAAAACAATATCGTCATTCATATTTGAATGACGTGACTCTATATGAAACTCAATTGTCATTCAAATATGAATGACGTATCAAATTGTATGTAAAGTGCTAAAGCGGTTTCTAATCTTATTTCCAAAGTATATGTCATGATATTTACACTTCCTTAAAACTAATTTATCTTGAACTTTACTTTTAAGAAAATCGAAAATATTAATTGAGATTTGAGATTATTAAATACAAAAAAAAAATCAGAATTTTCTCTAGTTTCTCTCTATAAGTGATGAAATTTTTCAATATTAGATCTCTCATCTCTATCACTCTAAATTAAATTTTTCGTATTATTGAACAAAAAACTGTCCGTATATAGATTTTATTTTAACAGCTAAAAAAAATAAAACAGAACTAAAAATTTTATATAAATAATAATTTTTGACAGACAAAATTCTCAAATTTCTATATTCAGAAAGTTGCAAAAATATTATTGGCTCGCTCGCTTTTTTCGTAGGGCGCCTCTTAAAGTAGCTCTTATTACATATCTTATTATATTATCTTCTGTCATATGATATTGCCGAAAAAGATTGAGGCTTACGTTAAGCTTTAATGTTTAAGAAAAAATTTGAATGAGTAAATGTTAATTAAGTTTTTAATATTATAAAGTTAATCAACTCCTTTCAGTTTTTTTAACTGTCGTACATATTTAATATTAAAAACCATTACTAAAACAACCATTATAAATTTAAAATTAATTTAATAATGATTTTATATTAATTAAAATAAAAATCAAAATAAATAAATTAAATAAAAAAAAAAAAAATACGAAAACCAGAAATATAAAACAAAAATATTTCTCGCGGACATTGAAAAGAAATGAAAAAAAAATAAGTGATGATCACAGGTGAAGAATTTTAATTAATTAATTTTTTTTTTTTTGTTTTGTTATTTATTATTAAATGTATATTTGTTTGAATGGTTTTTTTTTTTTTTTTTTGACTTCTTGTAAAAATTTTAACTACTTTATAATTTGTCTACAATAAATTTTAAAGGTGTTTTAATTTTTTTTTCACAAAATTTAATTTATTTTTGTTTTTTTTTTTTGTCTATACCTATAGTTATTTAATATTTTACTGAAGTATTTTTTACTCATTAGGTTCAATAATAATTGATTACATCGATTAAATTAATTTGTGCGCGGTGGACCTCCATTCAAGCATGATTAAACATAATTTAATTTTTTTTTTTTTTTTTTGTTTATATGTATGACTTTGTTGTCATCAATTTAATAATAAAATAAGTAAAAAAAAAAAACAAAAACTGACAAATTATATTAAGCTACTACAACGACATCTAATTATCGTTTTTTGATAAAGAAAAAATCAAATAAATAATTCGGAAAAAAAAAATATTTTTAAGTTGGTCCGGGGTGGTAAAAAACAAATTTTTTTTCTTTTTTCGAAATATTTTTAAATTAAAATAACTTAAATTTTTCAAATCTTAAATATTTTGGCTTAGTTTAAAGTTTAGACGGCAATTTAGCTTTTCTTTATTCAGTTAAATGATTTTACAATTAAAAGATGTTTTGCTATGTATAATGTAACTTTATAATTTATATTATAATTTAATAAAGTTAGTTACACAATTGGCAATAGTAAATAACTTTACCAAATATATATGGTATAGATAGATAGTCCAATAGAATTAACATACTAATATTGTATACCAATAATGAAATGAAAACCAAGTGAACTTCTTATTTTTCAATAGAATAACTTTATCAAATTATTATTATTAGACCACCGGCATATCACCATTAAGATTTTTGATCTTCCTGGAAATTTGTTTATATTTCTTGCTGCTGAAATTGTTTTGAAAATCCGTATAAATTATGTTTATGTATATACTGGCACGAATGTTAGAATTATATTAAATATTATTTAATTTTGGTACGTATTATATTAATATAAAATATATTTTCCATCCCTGAACTAAAATGTTCATGTATTTATAATATGATCTTACAGTTTGATCGGTTGATCTTGGTTGATCAGTCAAACTATTAGATATTTGTCATTTAAATGATTTTTTTTTTTTTTTTTGTGAATGAGTTTTGTTGACCGGATGAATGTTCTTGATGATATTTTTTTTTTTGTTTTTTTTTTTTTGAGAATTTTCAAATTTAAAAAATATAGCTTATCCGGGCTTAATGCCAAAGTTCATATTAATTTTCTGTATAATTATAAAAACAAAAAAAAAAAAAAAATATTATGGTAGATATAAGTTAGATGTTAGTTTGTTTTTTTTGTTTTTTTTTTTTTATAAATTTTTCATAAAATTTTTAAATATTGATGAGGAGAGAATTTGTGAATTTTAAATCAGAAGGTGTAATTAAGTTGTTGCGCGTCTTCTTTTTGTTGTTTTGCTACCGAGATTTATTTTTGGTTAATTTTGCAGAAAATAAAAAAATAAATAAAATATTAGTAGATATGTTGTTATTTATTAATTTTTTTCTTTTTGGTTTTTATTTCTACCGGTTTCCAAAAAATTTTTTCTTTCTTTAAGATTTTTTAATACATAAATATTATGATATTTTGATGACTAAAACACTAAAACTATCTAACCAACATTCAATATTAAATTCAAAATTAATAATAAAAGCAAAAAACCAAAAAAAAAAAAAACTATAAAATTTTTCTATTAATTAGATAGATATTTAAAAATATGTAATTTTAGGATTTTAATTTCTAATAAATATTAATAATTTTGTTAAAAATAACTTTGAAGTGACCAAAAAAAAAAAAAAAAGAAAAAAAAAAAATTAAAATATGATTCAATCGAATAAAAAAAAAAATATTCGAAATTTAAATGATTTAAGTTAAATCTGATATTTAAAATAAAAAAAAAAAATGATTATCAATGTTTTTTGTTTTTTTTTTTGGAAGCTGAGTAAATATTTTAACAACGATGATTTTTTTGTAATCTTTTTAATTCTGGAAAGTATTACTTAATCTTAACTATTTTAGAAGTCTTTTATGATATACAAATTATGTATTATATACCTATTATAATGAAAAAAATTATTTGATGGACAGTTGATTTTAGATAATTAATAAATAACATATATATATAATATATATATATATACTTTTTGTTTTAAATTAACATTAATTATAATTATAGAATCTCCTTTTTATTATAATAAAGATATTTAAAAGTAAAACTGATCAAATTTGATTGTTTTTAAGATTTTTTTTTTTATATAATATACGAATACATACAATTTTTAAATTTTAAATGCAAAAAATTATAAATAACAAAATTAATTTTAACTTATTGCGTTCTAAAGTATATACATAACTATGTATATAAATACATATGTATTTAAGAATTCTATAAATAACATTTTATTTTTTAATTATGTATGTATATATGTATGTAATTTAATATACTCATAGCCCGGTAATTCGTCATTAATAACGAAAGTATAATACTTAATGACGAATGTAAAATAAATCCTAAAGTACTATATAGGAATTTTGATTCTGTCAGAAAACTCTTTACATAATAACAGTTTTCATATTGATTAATATATACAATATATTATAAGCTCTTATAGACTAAAAACATACTCACATAATATGTTAACCAACACATATTGATTTGATCGAATGTATCTTATTATTTTCGAGAGGTAGGTACTTAAAATCTATTTTCCTCTTACTCAAATATATGTATGTAGGTATATCTTATTTTTGAGATGCTGTTCAGGATTAATTTTCTCTTTATGCCATGTATAAATAATATAAAAATATAATATAAAAGTCTTTAATATAATATAAAAGATCTAATTTAATTTTTAGTTTTAGTTAGTTTTGTAGTTATAGATTGTCAACTATTTTCCCGCATTTTTTGCTACTTATTTTTTTAGTGTATCTATTATAATATTACAATTTATATTTAAAATATATACTCAAATAATTTATGTACATATATATTACAATATTCATGTAGGTTATTCACCAATTTCAAAAAAAAAAACATAATACATTATTTAAATGGTTTAATTTTTATTTTTAAACGTCAAAATCATTATGGTTTGTGTCTTCGATCGATTTCATTACATTACAATCACAAATAAGTGATTTATAGAGAATCAGTTAGAAAGGTATTGCCTTCAGAATATTATAATTAATGAAAATTGATGAATCAAAAAACAATATAAAAATAGCTTCACCATAGTGTTTACACATCGAACTGCATGGAATTAACTTAAACCACATATATTATATGAAGATTAACATACATATATAAAAACTTGTAATGTAATGTTCTACGAAAAATTTAAAAGGATTTACAAAATATGAAATGTTTGTGAAAAATATGATAATTGTTTTATTTTTTGAATCAAATGAAATTTAAAAAAATAAAAAAAGAACAATTTATAAAAAAAAAAAAAAAACATGTTTTAAATTGTCGTTTGTTCTGTACAAGTTTTATTTTCTATAAATTTTCTTTGTTTTCAATTCCTGGAACACATCATGTGTCTTTTTTTTTTTCTTTTTTTTTTTTTTGTGTATAGATTTTATCACAAACAAAGAATTTCTTTTGTTTTACTAAATAAAATCACTCTGTAATAAATTTTAAACAAGGATTCAAAGAATACCGAAATGAAAAGGAAATGATTTAACTTATATATATGTAATCAAAAATGAAATCAATGCTTAAGAATGACTAAAATGACTAACAAAGAAAAAATGATAATTTCTATAAAAAATTTTTAAAAATTTTTGGCCCATATAATTTGATTTTATTTAACGACAAATTAGATTTATAAAATATTCCAATCGATTAAATTTTTGACAAATTTACCATTACTAATGAAATTTAAATTAAATTGTCAGTTAATTTAATTTTATAATTCTTAATTATTAAGATATAAAAATACTTTTTTGAAAAAGGTTTTTACTGTTCTACAGTTCTGCATTTCTTAGAAAAATAAATTTCAGAAACATGATTTTCACTAATTTATTAATTCCTTTTGTTTAGTTATTTATAAATTTTTTACTTTAATATTTCTTTATTTTAAATATTTTATTTTGAAATTTAAAATCATTTTAATAAAGAAAATTTTAATCAAAATTGGATCTGAACAGACAAACTATTAACATGAGATTAAAATCCTATATATATATACAACTAAAACATTATTTAATACATATTTTAATATTTGTACCATATTCTAGTTTCAAGTACACATATGTTCATAAATATAAAATTTCAAAATCAAGATGAGCTCATTTTTGGTTTTTTTTTTTTTTTATAATGTACTCGATAGTTTACCAAACCTGATATTTTAGTACACTTTTCGCGGTACAATACTTGAAAAAAAAAAAAAAAAAAATTAGGAAGGCGGACGATGATATTTTATATAGATACATAGATACGTATAATTTCATTTTATAGATGATTTAAATCAGATCTCTTTTTAAATACAACAATAACATATTTGGTTTGATGACCCAAAGTTTACTTTTGTTATTCTTTTAAACAAAAAAAAAATATATACATATTATATATATATATATATATATAATAAATGGAATTTGTTGTCACGGTATATTTGTGAATTCATTTCTTTTTTTTTTTTTTTTATTCTTTTCTTTTCATCAGAAATTACCAGCAGATTTAGAAATACCATATTATAATAAATATATATATATGTATATATACATATTAAATATTTTGATTTAAAGAAAACGTTAACATGCAAATAAATAACTTCGAAACATAATTAAATATTTTGTACTAAATGTGGCATCAAATATCAAAAATATGCAGATTTCTTCTTTTTTTTTTATTATTTTGTTATTTTTTTTTTTTTTTTTTTTTTTAAGAATTATTAATGAATTAGACCGCAAATTTCTTCAAAATATTTCGGAAAGTTCTAAAAAATAAATTTCATTTTAGTGTAAAATTTTGCAATAAATATATAAGACTAACTTGGATGATATATCAAATGTTAGTAATACATTTGGAAAAGATATTAAAACTGATGATATTGAAAACGATAATGATTTTTAATAAAGAAAATGAAAAAAAAAATTTATTGCTATTTAATGATCTTGAAATAAAAAATAATAAAAAAAAAAAACCAATGTACTGTAAAGTTGTAATATTTTTTTAAATTTTTAAATATACATTAACCTTCAAAGTATATAAAAAGAACTAAAAAAGTTTTATCTAACAAAAAAAAAAAAAAAAACCAAATAAATTTACTGTAATTAATGAATCAGAATAAAACAATCACTATATGCTATATTATAAACTGTCAATTTCACTAATAACTATATACTCACATCCGTTTGCTTCAGTTACAATTTAGAGGACTCGTATATCCGTATGGTTCAGTTATAATTTAGAGGACTCTATATGATTCATTTACAATTTTTTAAAAAAAATGGTCTAAATATTTCACTTCATATATAAACTTTAAAGGTAAATTCAGCACAAAACAAAATTTGCCATAATATGTAGAAAAATTCCCCCCCCCCCTCTCCTGTTTAAATAATTAAAAATATTTTCCAATATTGACAAAATATCAAAATTTACAAAAAAATAATTTATATTTTAAACTAAGTAATATTCGATATAAAAATGTTCCAGTTCATAGCATCCACAAAAAAAAGAAAAAACAAAACAAAAAAAAAAAAATAAAAAAAAATATTAAACGCCATGCAGTAAAAAATTAAATCAAATTTAAAATCAGGATTTTAAAAATAAATAAATAAAATAAAATCGTCTGGCTCAATTTGATTTGCTTTAGGTGGTCTTTAATAAACATACATACATATACATATACGTATATGTATATTCATTGATTATAATATTATTAATAATGAATTATGATGATGCTTTTGGTTATTTGATAAAATTTGTTTTTGGAAGAAACAGAAAAAAAGAAAACAAAGCATTAAGTAAATTAAATAAAATTACGGGTCTTTTAAAAGTCCATAATTGCAAAATGATAAATTTTAAAACATTCCGAAAATTTCCATTTTATTTTTTTATTATAAAAATTTTTTAATTTTTCTTAATTCTAATATCAAAATAGATATTTTTTTTAATTTTTTTTTAACGGCTACCGTTATTTGGTTAATAAAAACTGATAAACACATACATTATATAAATATGAATATACATACAACATACAAACATAATATTAAATTTTTAAAAAATTTTAAGTTTTTAAGTGTCCCAATATACCAATTTTTTTAAATTATTTTTAACACCTTTTATTAACGTTTAAATAGCTTTATGTTTATTGACGTTTAAGGGAATAATTCATAAACGTTGGGAATGCAAAAAAAAAAAAAATAATATGTTTTTTTACCTGAATTAAATTCAAAAGTTTTTATTTTAAGCATTTTGAAGATAAGGTGTAGAAAAGTGTAAAAATTATGTGAACAGACCAACAGACGAACAAACATAGTATATAAAATTAATAAGATCATTTGTTTAAATTTTTTTTTGAAAATATGCTAAAAAATATAAATAGATTATGTCTGATATTATTTAAATTTACCACAAAAATTATATTCTACAAAAGTTAAATATAAATTTTTTGTGGGATGTCAGATAATTTGAACCATTTTAATATAGTTATTAAAAATGTTAATACTAAAAAGTTTTTATATATACCTACATACATATATGAAAAATTTAAACTTAAATATAACATTTAAAAACACATAACTTCTTGTTTTAGTCAAAAACTAAATTTTTGAAATGTTTTTGTTTTTTTTTTTTTAGTATATTCCTCTGTCACATAAATGTGGCATGGAAATTATACAGCCTTTCCTTTTCAGGCAGTCCCGCCTTCAGGCAAATGCCGTAAGGGGGAATAATTCTTAGGCCGTGTGTGAGATTTGATTTGAACCCACACTTCCTCGGTATTCACAACATATGTCATATACTCTTAGCCAGTATGCTAACGAGGCCCTTTCTGAAATGTTGAAATTCAAATGATTGACGATGAAATTATGTATGAAATTTATGAAAATCTCTTTACTATAAAAAATATGGATAATTTTTTTTTAAATTTTAATTTTTAATATTAATTGAATCTTTTCTTTAAAATATTTTCAATTTTCATGAGATGATTTTTTACTTTTAAAAAATTTGGATTTTGGTCAAATTTTTCAAGCAATTTGTAATTTTAAAAATATGATATGACATATTTTTATATACATATGTATTTATTTATATAAAGCATTTCAAAATGTTCAAAAGTTGGTTGATAGTATCAGATGTGATCTTAATTTATAAGAGAAGAACATTGAAGGCATTATTTTGTAATGTATGTTGTAGAGAGACTTTTATTATATGCTATTATATGCTTTTATTTTATTTTTATAAGATACAATATAATTTCTTATAAAATATATATAAGATATTCAGTTAAAATTCAATATCCTTTAGTGCAATTTACAAATATATATTTTTGACCTTATCTTATTTCTTTAGTGTCTTGATTTTGTTGAGGAATCACAATAAAAATTTAAAAATAAAAACTTTTTAGCTTTTTTTTTTCAATCTATTAATAGAATTTTTATTTTTATTTGAATATATACGAGTATGTATGTTTTTTTTTTAATACTCTTTTTAATAATTAACAAACATTAAATAGAAAACAGATTCTATAATACATATAATAGGTATGTATTTTTTTTGTTTTTTTTTTTTTTTTATTATCCTATTCAAAGAAATGATTTATAATTGAACCTTGAATCATTTTCATAATAAAAATCCTTAAAATCACAAAAAAAAAGAAAAAAAGAAAAAAGGAAAACACATGTATAAGAATAAAATTTATTTTATGCAATTTTTTAACAGATAAAATTATTTTTAATATTCTTTTTAGTTTGTTTGGATTTTTTTTTTTTTTTAAGTACTTTTAACATCAATTTTATATTGTTGGCGCCTAATTTTATTATCCAATTGATAATAATATACTAACCATTACCATCACAATTCATCTCTGTTCTTAAAAAGATTCATCTATACTAAGTGGATTAATACTATATATTTAACGTTCAATTTATGTTTTTTTTTTTTTTTACCTTTTCTTGCGTTTTACTTTTATAGTTTCTTAAATCATTACAATTTTATCTAAAAAAAAAAAAAAAAAAAAAATGCAAGATACTGAATTTTAAAATACATTTTTAAATTCATTAAAAAAACAGAAAACTTTCTTAAAAACAAAAAAAAAAAACAATTTTATTGCAACTGAGATTTTTTAAATTTTTAACTAAGATATCATATGTATATATGATATATAGTAAAGAAACCCTAAATTTTTTTTTTTTTATTATTGTGTAAATTTGATTAGGAAATAAAAAAAACTTACATTTTTTTTTTATATTGATATTTTATTTTCTTGTTTAAATTATGAAACATAAAAATTTTTAACCTTTTTTAGTACTTTTAACTCTTTTAATAAATTAAACTTAAATTTTATTGTTTTTATTTTTTTTTTTATTTTTTTTTTTGGTGTTTGATTGGTTCTATCATTATATTGTAGTTAGTTATTTTAAAATAACTAAATATAGAAATTTGTATGTAATTTCGTTATTTTCTGCAATAAAATGTAATTTGAAAAAAAAAAAAAAAAACTACAGATTATAAATTATTGTTTGGATTAACAAAGAAAGAAAATATATATAATTTATTTGGTTCTAATAATAAGAACCACTCATAAAATGTGTAAAAAAAAAAAAATTTTTTTAGTTATTTGATTGTGTTACTAATGAAAATGACTGTATAGACGAACAATATTTTTTATATCATAATAATGGTCATTGTACTTTTGGACATAATTTTAATTTTGTTAATATTCAATAATTTAATTTAATGTGGGAGATAGTGGGAGTCTAACATAAAATGCTTTTCCTTTTTTTTTTTTTGCATCTTTAATTTAAAAATTTAACAGTACATTGTTAAGAATATATTAAATTAGTTTTTTTTTCTTTTTTTTTGGAGGCAATTATTTTATTAAAATGATTATTTTACCAATGGTTAAAAAAAAAGTTTTACAAAAAGAAGTTTCCTATAAATTAAATTATTAATTTAAAATGATTATATGGCGTAAATATTTTAATGAGCTTAATAATATTTGAAAATAGTTATTATATATTATTTATTACAATGCTCATATTTAAAAAAAAAGCCGCTAAATTATTTTTTATATTTTTTTTACATGGAACACAAAAAATCTGAAGATTGAAGTTTTGTTAACGGTATTTTAAACAAGTTTATAAAAATTATTTATAAAAATTTTTTCTTTAATCACAAATAATAATACTAAATTAATTACAAATTACTTATAACTAAAAATTTACATATTTATAGATATATAAATATAGGTGGACATATATATAGGTGGTCTAAAAAGAAATTTATCATATTATTTAAAGATACAAAAATTTACTCACATATATTCTTTCTTTAAAAATCTACTTTTTTTATTTTAATCTTTTTATTAGATTAATTTTTTTTTTTGATTTGAAAGTATATCTATAGCTATAGCTTTTTGTATTAATTTTTTTACCTATATAAAATTACTAATAATATAATATTGAATTAAATTTGAATGTCCTTAAATTTGAAAATTTTTATTTCATTATACACTCACGTTATTTAAAATTTTAAACAGGACAATTATTTCAACATTCCAATGTCTTTACATAGAAAGCAAAAATAAAAAAAAAAAATAAATATTTAAAAAAAAAAATTTTCCAATAATCAGAATACCATAAAATATACTTTTAGATTATATTTTAGATACAAAGTAATATAAATTAACTTTTTGATCTCTTTACAAATATTATATCTTTTATTTCAATTTCTTAGATTTTCAAAACAATATAAGAATAATTAAACATAATATTATTTATATATATATATATTTATTTATGATATCAATTAAATAAAATATATATATATATGATAAAAAAAAAACAAAACTGTATATTTTGAAAATCTCATAAAATTTCATTGTTACGGATCATTATCATTTTAATACATATATATATATATTTATTTAACCTTAAAAGTTCATTTGACTTTATTCTTATTTTTATATTCTTAATGATCCTTGATTTAAGTAAAACAAAAGGTAAAATAAAATATAATAATATTGTATCTTATAATATATTATATTCAAACTCTATCTACATACATATTGTATAGGTAAATGATAATAGGTATACAGTAGCCTATTTCTTTATTATTGGAAATAACATTAAATGTAATTTTTTAATTTTTTTTTTTTTTCTAAAATTTCAAAAGAAATAAAAAAGGGAAACCCTTTTTTTTATTGTAACAATTCTACAGATTGTTCATACTCAAAAATAATTCTTTTTTTTTTTTTCATAAAATTATTGTGAAAAGTTTTCATTTTTTATTTCCGTCTTCTTCTCTTATACTGACATCAAATACATTAAATAAATATTTTTAAATAAAAATCAAAAAAAAATTTAAAAACAAAAATATATATATATATATATATAAAGAATGAGTATAAAACTAATGAACTGAACATAATTTTAAACCAATATTACATTTCCTAATTACCCTAATAAAATTTTATACACGATTCTATAATACTTTTTGTATAACAAGGTACTTAAAACTTAACTTAAACAACATCTATAAATACATATATATATATATATATATATATAATGTATCTATATGAAATTGATTCATATATAATAAATATGTATCTTTTTACATATTATGTATATACATATTATATGTTTATATAGACAAAACAATTTTGTAGAAGTTATAAAAATAATTATATATATTGTACATATACAATAGTAATAAATAACTATAAATATTTCAGGTGAAAATATAAATTAAAGGTATTATTAATAATAATAAATGAAAAAGTTCATCGCTTACATCTTCTTTCTTTTTCTTTTATAATTATTTTGATTATATTATTGTTTTTCTCTTTAATTTTATCTATATATATAGTTATTTTCATATAATTAAAATCAAAACATATATATATACATAATATAATATATTATAATAGGATACCTATTGAGAAATATATTCAATCATTATTATATTGATTATCATTATTTTATAATCATAATCATTTACTTTGTTTCGTATACATATATATATATATATATATATATGTATATAGAGGAAATCCTTAAATTGAATTTTTAAAAGTAACAAATCTATGATGGATTTGTTCATAAGAAATATGTAAAAAAAAAAAAAAAAAGAACAGGGAGGTCAAAAATTTTGTTGTTTTTTTTTTTTTTCTTTTTCTTACTTAATATTAAATTTAACAAAAAAAAAAAAACAAAAAACGAAAAACAAAACAAAACAAAAAAAAAAGCAATAAAATGTAATTATTTAGTAGTAAATGTTCAATTCATCTGAAATTTATACATATATACACTTTATACAAAAGGATTTTAATTTTTTTTTCTTCATTATTTTCTATACCTACTATTTAGTACCTACATTATTTCCTTGATTATATTAACAACATATATATATATAGCAAATGCAGTGTATATACATACATATGAAAAGTCCATTCCGGGACCAAAATAAAAAAAAAAAAAAACAATAAAAAAAAAATTATTTTAACGATAGCACAAAAAAAAAAACAAAAAAAAAACATAAAAAATTAAGACAAAAGTATAAAGTAGTTTTGTATATAGGGAATAACATAAATTATGTTCAAAAGAACGGGAAAACTTCTATTTTTTCACTCATATGATCCTAAACTATAACTATCTTCAGTTTTATTCCAGAGATTATACTATTATATACTTATATATATTTATATATATATATATAAAATAAACTTACAGTCATATGTACAAGTACATGTACCATTATAACACTTCAACTTCAATGAAATTTTGTATAGTTGAAATACTATTGAAATTCATTTAACAACAAATAAAATTCACGTAAAAGAGAAGAGCTACTCTTTTATGTGTATGACTCAGGACAATGTTGAAGTAAAATAACAAAACATAAAAAAAATAAAAAAATAAATTTGTTTTTTTTTGTTGTTGTTGTTGTCGGTTTAATAGCTGATTTATTAGACCCTAAGAAACAATTTACAATAAATAAAATAAATAAAGTTTTATTTTTATTTTTTTTTTTTTTTTGTAGTTCTCAATTTATTTACTTAAGTTTGTCGCTTATTTTGTGGTCCTTTGATATAGCTTTCCTTTTAAGATATAAAAAAAAAAAAAAAGTTTTCCATATATGTGGTTTTATCCACAGTGTATAATAATATTTATTAATTACGTTTTGAATACCAAAGGTATTATATTTTATTATTTTTAAGTTTTTCTATAAAAACCTATAAAAAAATTCAAATTTAATAAATATTTATAAAAAGGAAAAACTTTTTATTTTAAAATTTTTGTATATTGGATAGAAACTAAAAAAAAATATTTTTTTTTTTTTTTTTATGACACAAAATGCAGCTGTTAATTAAAACTCTTTATAAGTTATATTGCAAGAAAAACAAAAAGTTTAGGATCCTATATATATATATATAAGTATTATAATATGAAATATAACCGGATTATTATTAATAATTTTGATATTTTTCAATGTACAAGATTTATTTCCTCATATTGTACCATTATTAAAGTGAAAAACTAACTAATATACAAAGTTTTTATTTTGGTAATGGCATAAGTATAAAAATTTTCCGGCAACTTTGTGAAGAGAACTGCAATTAAGTAATATTTTAGTCGACAGTAAAATTTGCAAAAAAAAAAAAAAAAAAAACTATTTAACAAAAAATATGTTCAAATAAGTTTGAATAATTTTATCATAACATATATATGTATACCTAAATAGCATAGCTATAACTATTCAAAATAAATTAAATAAAATTTCGTTCTTAGTAACAGAAGTTTCTTTCTTTAACTTTTGTAAATTTTCAAATGAAATTTAAATTGAGTTTTCTTTTATACATACTTATATACAAATTATTACAATATTTACAATTCATTAAAATTTATTATAATTTATTTTTTTATTTTTATTTTTTACAGGACTCACAATGAGGAGGAAAAACTCGAGTCCGCCAATGCTGGGACTCGATTTATATTCAGTTTTATTGATTTTAATTTTTATAGCTGGTTGTAGCACAGGTAAGCGTTTTTTTTTTTTTCTTTTTTTCTTTTCTACCATAAAAAATACTGTATTTTTTTCATCATTAAAATGGGTATTTATGAATATGGATTACTTTATATACATATAATATTATATTATATGTGAAGGCTATATATAAAAGTACACATATGAGCATTGAGCACTAATAATCTTCCAATTTATATAATCATATTATAGAAACTTTGTCAACTCATTACTATATAGTCATATTTATATATGTATTTATTATCCAATATCCAATAAAAAATAAAACTACAAAAAAAAAAAAAATGTCTAATAAATTTATGTTCCACACTTTGTAGAACTAAATAATATACACGTATACGTATATAGTTGTATATACATATATATTTAGAAAAATATTATTTATAATTTATGATTTTATAATAGGAGATCGTCTACTACCGAAATGAAAGGGTCACAATCACAATAAATAATGGATTAAAAGAAAGTTAGCAAAAAATAAAACCAAAAATGAAAGAAAGAGAAAGAAAATAAAATACTAAATAGAAAATAAAAACTTTATACCCTTCAATGTATATACACCTACGTTTACATTGAGGCAGATTTAAGTACATAATAAATAAGCAGGTCTTTTGCCAAAATAATAATAATAATTTTTGATTATTTTTGATTTTTTTCTTTTTTTTTTTTACTATAATTATAAACAAAAAAAAAAAAACTTTTTTAAGCTTTATGCAATAATTTTTTTATTTAGTTCTTTTTTTTATCATACTTTTTTTTTCTTTTTATTTTCCAATCGAGTACAGTTGTCGATACAAAAAAAAACAAAAGTTTAAGTACTTAAAAGGACCTCCTACCACTATGCTAAGAAGAAATAAAAATATATTAATGATTCATTTGTGGGGAGGGGGAAACAAAAAAAATAAGTTATTACAATAAGTATATTTAAAAAGATTAAATGGAAAACAGAAGGAATTTATAGCATTTTGTTCTATGGTTGTTGTTGGTTGATTGGATAAACACATTTTGTTTTTTTAATGTAAAATTTAAGAGATTTTTATGTTTTATACGTGATTTCCTAAATGTTATTTAGATATTTTTTGTAGGTCAATTTAATTTTGTTGCCTAAAACAATTTTAGATTTGAAAAATTATTAAAAATAGATAAGTTTAATATATAGATTAGATATGTATATTAACGCAAAAAATATTATACCATTTTACTGATTTATTAAAATAAATGATTACAAGTATATTATATTCTATATAGTATAGAATATATAAAAAATTATAATTTATTTTAATTATTTATTGGAATTTTAAAAGTTATAAAAGAAAATTTAATGAAAGAAGAAATCAATAATATTAATAAAATTTTATTAACAAGAACAAACATTTTTTTTTGATAATTTTTTGAAAATAAGAAAATTTATAAGGGAAGGATAACCAAAATTTATTATTTAATAATTCATAAATATTTATGAATTTATTGGAGGACATTTATATAATATTTGGATATTGTCCAGACCCAATATTTAAAAAATATTAATACATAATATGAATTATGTAAATTATCTATGTATAATGTAAATTTAAATTTAAAAAAAGATTGAACTATGTATTATAGTACCTACCAAATATTATATAGGTATATATACACATTCGATATTTTAATTTGAAAAAAATTGGAAGTTGGAAATGATAAGAAGAACTCCCTCATCATATATGCTCTTCATCATAAAAATATCTTCACTTAAAGTAAAAAATATTCACTTAAAGTAAAAAAGTTTTCAGTTAAAGTAAAAATGGTATAATTTTATGTTTTTGTATTTCTATACTAATTTATTTTATTAATTTTATTTTTTTTTTTTTTTAAAAAGTATAATTTTTTGTAATTTAAAAAAAAACTATATTTGCATTTGGTAATAACCAATAAGTACAATTTGTGGTTTAAAAAATAATACTTTCTTCTTTAAGCTCTTAAGTTTTATTTAATTCTGTATTTATTTAATTAATTATTTGATAAAATATAGTCAGAAAATAAAGAATGAATACATAAAACTATTAAACTGGATAATGATTGAATTCTTGCAGTACTATTCAGTTGTTTAATTAAAATACATTAATAGTTTCGTAATTCTATAGAGTAAAGTGGGATTAAAAGAAACCACTTTTAAAAATTTATTAAAGTAATTTTTGGACTATTGTAAATTATTTATGTAAAGTAAACTTTTTAGAGGATATATCGGATATACTGTTATGTTATAGGATTCACCATTTAACTTTAAAGATATTCATAAAGAATAAATTATTAAAATATGAAAACATATTCTATCTTATATGTCATGTCATCTAAATGTAATTTTTAAAAAAGGCTCAAACTAAATATGACACAATGTATAATTTTAACTGAAATTCATTTAATTGAAAATTTTTTTTAGAATTATATAATATCATTCTGTTTTAATTATTTTCATCAAAGATGATTAATTGAATTAAATATTAAAAATTATAAATTCCAAAATAAAATGCATATTTCTGTATAAGGTATATTTATATTATTATGTATATGTACTTTAAAATCAATTTTAAATTATTCTACTAAAAATGTCTAAATTTTAATATTTATTCTACACTGTTTTTTTTTTTTTTTTTTTATAAAATAAATGAATCAAATTTAAATAATATGACAATATGAATTTATGCATCGCATAACATCTGGTCATACTTATTTTTTTTTTTAGGACATTTTTAAAACTTTTAAAAAATAGGTAAATATTAGTTACATTCTGTCCATCTGTCAATACCTCTGCACACTGTTTTACATAAATGATTGAAATTTTACTTGTCATTTTTAAATGTCATTTAATTTTGTAGATGAATTTTTAACTTTACACCGTTATGAAAACTTTATTAGTCTAGAAATTTGCAATTTTAAAAATAGTATATATAGGATACATATTTTCAAACAAAACATAAATTTAATTTTTTTTTTTTTTAAATGAGGTATAAAAAGTTAAAAATTTTCTATTTTTAGGTATATCAGAATGAAGCCTATATAAAAATTTTTGCAAAACATTTTTATAAAAAACTTGATCCTATAAAAGTCCTTGATTTTAGAGACTATCTGATTTTATTTATAAAATTGACATTTGAAATAATTTGATTGCATTTAATTAGATCGCTTTAATTTAACAAAATTTTTTAAATGTTTATATTGGAAATTAAACATTTAACTGAAAAAAAATTATAAAATCAAATTTATACAAATGAGTATTCATATATTATATAAGTACATACATGCATATATAATATTATCCTAGTTTGGTTTTCTTTTTTGAAACTTTAGTATTGTTTGAATTTCATTCATTTATTTATTAAAAAAAAAAAAAAGAAGTATTTTTTTTTTTGTTTTTTTAATTGAATATACGAATACCAGCTACATATAAAATATTAAAAATTCAGTGTTTTATTATATAAAATGAAAAATTGCATTTGTAAATATTTAAAAATGAAATATATGTGTATATGTACATATATGCATCTGCTTTATTTATATAAAATATATTTTTAAAATTGATGGAAACTTTTTTAATTAGAAAGATAAAATTTTTAATTTAATTGAATTTATAATTATTTGAAATAAAAAAAAAATTTTTTTTTCACATACATTTAAATACCCCGTTTCATTATCCTAACCTCAACCAACCATTATCCTAATGAAAAAGTATCTATAGTTAAATTTTTCCGTTTTCATTTCATCGATAAAGTAAAAAAATAAAATTATAAATTTTTAATTTCATTTTATAAAAACACAAAAATTTCTTTTCAAAATTGGTTATTAACTTATAATAATATAATTACATTTTAAGATGTAAAGATGGAAAGATTTTATTAATTTCAAACTAAAAAAACAAAAAGAAGAATTTTATTTATTATACACATTTATGTAATTGAAATAAAAGTATCCAGAAAGCAAATGGTATATATGTATGTAATTAATTACTTTAAAAAAAAAAAAACAACAACAAAAACAAAATTATATTAAAGTATACATTATGTAGATAATTAAGATTTTAATTTCATGATCAAAATATAAAAATAACTTCAATAATGCCAAATTTTTCTTTAAAACCGAAAAAAAATGCATTTACAGTTTTTTTGCATTTAACCAAATTACCAATATAAATTTTTATCGCAAAACCAATTTATTTTAATAATTATATCACAAATCAAAGAACCAAAAATAAGCCAACAAAAACAAGAATTTCTGATCAAATGTATCAATTCATCATTCACACTGCATTTTTAAAATATGTTTGTTAAGTACTAAGTAAATATTGACGTAAATGAAGTTCAATGTAACATACAATCCAAAAAAAAAAAACCAAAAAGAAAAAGCATTTAATCGTAACTCATACAAAATTGCATTGTACCAAAAAATTATATTAAATTTATACGGCGAAACCTGCTTATAAGAAACTCCCTTAAAACAAAAACTCGCTTATAAGAACAAACATCTTTGAATTTGTTTTGTTTTTTCATTATTTATCGGATATAAGATAAAAAGGTATTCTTAAATAGAAGCCCGGATATAAGAACAAAAACCTTTCTTATAAGGGAAGCCCGAATATTAGAGAAAAACATTTCATATAAACGAAATCCGCATATATATAGAAAAAACTCTTCTTTAAGAATTTTTTTTTCCGGTTTAAATGCAAGTTCTTATAAGCGAGTTCGACTGTATTATGTACCTATTTATATATTTCGAATAATACTTACAAAAATTTTTAAGAAGATTTTTTAAGAATAAAAAAAAAAAATTCATTCGACCAAATACTATCAACTAATCTGAAAAAAACCGACAAATTTAAAATGCAATATATACAACTTGCAATAAACATTTTATTTATGTTTAGCTCAGAGTTGACAAAAAAAAAAGAACAAATAATTTTTTTATTGGTTCATCACCTCATGTATTAAATACACGCATTTTTTTTTTACGTCAGTTGTCTTGGCATGAGCCTAAAATCAAAAATTCAAATTCGCATCTAATTAAAATTGTATTAAAAACGAAAAAAAAAAAAAAGAAAAGACAACTTTAAAATTAACAAAGAATGTCATGTAAAGGGAATTAAGAAAAAAAAAATTGTAACCACGATTACAAAATAAAAAAAAAAAAAAACAGATAAATAAAATAACATCAGGTAAAAATTACGTTATACACATGGTTAAAATTTTACCTTAAAACCATCCAAAAAATGTTTTCATTTTTTTTTTTCTTTTGGAAAGCACATATGACTTCAATTTAAAATTGCTAAAAGAATGCTCCCATTTATTTTTTTGGTTTTTTTTTTTATTTCACTTTTCTTCACATTATTGGAGAGAATTTTTATATAGATTTTGAATATTTAAAATGTGGTTAAAAGAGTTCTGTGATGTAAAGAATTGAGTTCAATGAATGATCAGAATAATAAAATAAGTGGTTTTAATCAGTTTTTTTTTTCAATTTGACAAAAATGAAAGCAAAAAAAAAGAAAAGAATAAAAAAAAAAATGGCAGCACAGTAACATGATAAAATTTAATGTTAGCAA
This sequence comes from Poecilobothrus nobilitatus, assembly GCA_947095535.1. NCBI lineage: Eukaryota > Metazoa > Arthropoda > Insecta > Diptera > Dolichopodidae > Poecilobothrus > Poecilobothrus nobilitatus. The sequence continues at coordinate 317,397,025 of OX352772.1, read as the reverse complement.
ATTATTTTATTTTATTAATATATTATATATACAAAATTGTACCTACCCTACATACATACATACTTGAAATAAAATTAAGAATTATCTGTGAAACCTATTTTGTGATAAATAACTGCAAAAATTTCATATCAAAAGAGACCAAAAAACAAAAAAATAACGAAAAAATTATGTTTCAAATTACAGTTAATTTTTCTTTTTCACTATTAAAAAATGAAAAAAAAAAAAAAAATTGGAAGTAATTATTTATTTTTGAGCTTTATGACAATTTTATAATAAGGAACAAAATTTTCCTTTTTTTTTTATTTTATTTAAATAACTGCTAGTTAAGACTATTTATATCATAAAGAAAAAACTGTAAGCATCATGTAAAAAAAAATATTTATTATACCAATATACATACATACGTACTTACATATATAATATGTATATAAATTTCATCAATTATTCAAAACGGATCACGCTTACAATCTAAGCAAAAAAAAAATTCAAATACGTCAAAATCCAAACTTTTACAAATACGCAAAAGGTAAATTTGGAAAATCCAAATGCATTAAAATGTATTTTCCCCTTTTCCAGAATATTTATATATGTATATGTATACGTGAGATTTTAGAGTTGTTTACAAAATCAGGACTATACGCTTTTTTGCAGAATATATGCACATGAGTAAGTATAGACTTTGGAATCGGTTGCAAAATCAAGATTATACACTTTTTTCAGAATACATCTTATATATATTTATATGAATTAGGATGGATTTTAGAGTTGGTTTCAAAATCAGAATTATATGCTTTTTCCAGAGTAAGCATATATATGAATTCCATTTGTCTTTTATTTTGATTATACATGTTTGGACTTAGAAAGTTTGAATTGTGACCCATTTCAATTTTTAAAGTTCGGATTTTGATGCATTTGAATTTTGAAAGTTTGAATTTTAAAATTTGGATTTTCTAGCAGAACCATTCAAAACTGAGTACAAAACTTCAATTTAACATTTAATTTGACAATTTCATTGTGCACAGGGCAGGGTTGAAAATGAACGAGTTTGCGTTGGGCCATAAGTTGAATTGAAATTTGAGCTTTTTACAACTCTAATATTTGAATATTTGAATCTCGCGTCTTATTTTAATATTTGAAATTTTAACACCGGTTACATTAAACTTAATTTGTCTGCAAAACTAAACATTATTTTGAAATTATGAATTTATTTAGTCAAAAACGGGTATGTATAGGAAATTTCAATTTTTTTTTGAAATGCTACTTGGGCTTTTTTTTTTATCATCATTAAATAAATAATAATTTGGACAATGACTAAAATGCACTGTACAAAAATATAATGTTATATTGAAATCACAGTAGAAATTAAAAAAAAAAAAAAACAAAAAAAATATATATAAAATAAGATAATAAAAATTTGAATAATTTAGCTTGTTATAGGTATATGTATATTGTTGTTGTTGTTGTTGTTGTTGACGTTTTCTTCCAATTCAGAATAAATAACAAAAAAAAAATTTTAAAAAGAAAATGAAAAGATAGATGGCGCGCAACTTTCTTAATTATGAGTGGTGCAATAATCTCAACGCAAGATATTTATCTATACATAAATTAAAGGTACGATGGTAATTCTTTTTTTTTTGTTGTTGTTTTTGTGTTTTTTTAAGTAAAAAAGTTATTCACCCATCAATTTTTAAGAATTGCAATCTACCATTTTTTTTTTTTTTTAATTTTTATTTTTGTTTTCACATTTTGATAGGTTTAGTTGGTATATTTACATGATGAATAAGTTTTTATATAATATATATATGTATATGGTGCAAAATGATACATATACATAATGGTAGTGAAAGATTCTTGTAAGATTCTTCTTTATTTAATTTTTTAAGTTTTTTTTTTTTTGTTTTTTTGTTCTTTTTGTATTATTTTATTTGTTTCGTTAAATATTCCATGTTAATAGACCGGACGATGATACGTTTTTTTTTTATTTTATTTTTTGTTTTTTATTTTTCTTGTGTATTTTAAATATTTTGTATTTGAGTTTTTCATTTAAACCTAGGCAATTATCGTGTATTCTTTTCTTTCAATTGGTATCTTTAGTTTTTTTTTTTCTGGTTATTTTGAAAAGTTCTTATCTTATGAATTGATATTTAGATATATTATTATATATTTTATATATATATATGTATACATACTGAATATGATTATTAATATATATATTTGTATACTCCTAACTATATTGGTAAAATGAAAAGCATAGTACCTACCTAATGAATTTTGAAAGTTTTAACTAATTCTTAGTTCAATTACTGAGAAGATAAATTTCTTTTAAAGAAAAAAATAACAAATAAAAAAAAAAGGAAAAAATGAATAACAAATAATTTTTTTCTTTTTTTTTTTTAACCATTTCTGTATATTTATAAATTGATTAATAAATTCTTTTAAAATTAGTAAAAACAAATTTTTGTTTTTGTTTTTTTATTTTTTTAAACGGTAAAAAATATTTTTTACCATATACAGTAACATTAGGTATAACTAATAAAAAATTAAATATTTATTCCTATCTAAATTGATAATAAGAACTTAAGAAATAAAATAAAATAAAGAGGAATAACATTTAAAAAATAATTGTTGCCCTTTTGTAGCTAAACAAAAATATCCAATTTAATTAATTTTTTCCTTATACCTAAATTTTTATTTAAATTAATTTTCTTTTAAATTCTTTACAAAAAAAAAAAACCGACAATTATAATGCAATTTTTAAAGAGTTCACTAAACTTTAATAGACATTTAATATAAAAAATTATATTTTGCATTTAAGAATTAAATAGTATTTATTCAATCTGTAAATAATTCCATATTGATTTAATATAAAACTAACTGTACATATTCTCAGTACAGTCAAATCTGGTTAAGTGGAACCTGATACCACTTTGATATTGGTCCCTATACATGTTAGTGACAAAATTGATACTTCTATAACTGAAACTTTATAATTTATACATCTTTTAATGGAATAATTTTTTTCACTTATTTACTAGTACTTCACAAAAATTTTTATTTATTTTTTAATTTGTTGAATTTGAAATATTTACGTTAAAGAATCGCTATGTTGTGTTTTTGTTTGAACATACCCAGTTCTATTCTTGATAAATTTATTTAGCTCTCTATTCAGATTTTCTTATTTGTTAATTGGTTAGTTTTATAGTTACAAGCTAAAATATCAAAAAGAAAAATAAAAACTTTTTCTGTAAGGGATAAATAAAAATTTTTCAAGCTATCCTAAATTGAATGTCACGTTTAGAAATTTCTGAAATATTTAATGTTCCAAAATCAACTCTTTCATTTAATAAATCAACCGATAATAGTATAATATAAAATTTGAAATACCAGTATGTACACATAATATAAGTATAATTTATTTTATTTAATGTACACACACACATATTTCTAGTTCTAACTTAAAAATTTTCGGAAACAACTGAACTGAAACAATTTACTTAAAAAATCTGGCTGACTGGAAAACTGTAAAACTGAACTACCTCTTTAAGTGAAATAAAACTACCAGCTCCTGAAGGTTTCACTTATCCAGGTTTGACTGTAATTAAATCTCTTTAGTTTTGCCATTTCCAAACACATTTAAATAAAAATATATAATTTTAGTTAGCTTTATTTAATTTATTTTACCACTTATAATAAATGTCCTTTTAATGACCTTTTACCTTACTTCCCTCCTTCCTTTTCCTTCGCCTTCTTTTATAATGATGATTTTGATCTGTTATTCTGCAAAATGTAACTTAAGAAAAAAAAGTTTTCATTTGAAACGTAACCGGTATAAGCTGTTCACTCGAATTTTTTTTGACTTATACATTAGTAAAATTGGCTATCTATATAGGAACTGTAATAAAACATAAATAAGACTTTCACTAATAATTTAGATTCAATTTTTCTTTATTATTACCAAAACCAAGAAGTTAAAAATTGCATATAAGTTATTTTTAATGATAAATGTAAGAATAAATATAAAAAATTCTATATGTATATGTATAAATTGTTATCGTATAATGTAATATCAGGTTCTTTAACTTACGGAAGATGCAAAATATTGCTAATTGAATAAGCAAAATTAACACTTATTAAATTTTCTTAAAAATTTTTAAAAATAGATATTTTATGTATACTTACAATCATGTAAATTTTTAAATATATATATATATATATATACCTAATTATATATGTGTAAGAATATATAAAATATAAATATATACCGCGTCTAATATATATACATATATACATATACCTATGTATATCTAAAATATTTTTAAAATTGAAAATAAACGATAAAAATGAAATGTGTTGTTTTTTTTTTTTTTTTAGCTACAAAATACTAAGGTAATAAAAAATTACGTTAAGATTAACATAATCATAGAAATAAAAATCAATAATAATGCAAATTCAATAAAATTTGAATATTTAACAGGTTTATGATTTTGTTATTGAGAAAGAAAAAATCTTCAAATTTTAAATTTAAATCAAAAAGAAAAATATAGATATATATATATGTACCTACATATATAAATTATGAATTAAATTTCACCCAAACTTTGCTACTATTATTATGCTAATTCAGTTAGTTGATACTATAATAATAAAAGATTATAAATAAAACTTAATTTTTTTTTTTTTTTTCTGAAAAAAAATAAATAAAAAGAAATATATTATATATAGCAATATATGACAGGTAATACATAAACTTTTAATAATTTTATATGGTTATCGTTTAAAGTTCTATTCTATGAAAAAGAAATTTTTTTTTTTTTTGTTCTTTTTTAATTTAAGTCTATAAAAACGTAGATAAAAAGATACAATAATATCAATCAAAATGATATTTACACCTTTTTTTTTTTTAGCCATAATCTCTTAACAATATTATCTGGAACGTGACTTATGTTACATTCCAATTTAATAGTTAGTTTTCTGTTAAGTTTCATTTCAACTTTCAAAAAATATTTATATCTATACATACATACATATATAGCATATAATCATTATATATATGTATATATTATGTATATTATTTTGTTTTCAATGGTTTGTTTTTTTTTACATTAAAAAAAAAAAAAAATTGATTACCTTTTTAAAGTTGAATTACCTGATAATTAATCAATAAATGTTACTATAAAATTCAATAAAAAAAAAAAAAACAAAATAGAATAGAATTTAAACTAAAGTATTATGACAAAAAAAAATAAAAACTATTTTTTAAAAACTTTTTGAAGTATTAAATTAAATTTAAATTTATTCAATATAATATAAATTTAACGACATTAATTTTTTTTTTTATCTTAACGGTTTTTGGTGTTTATCTATTTTTTATTTGTGAAAAAAAATTTATTTAATTTATTAAATTGTTTTCGCTTTGTTTTCTTTGTTTTTTTTTTTTGCTTAGAATATTAGGAATTAGAATGATTAAAATAATCTTAAAAAAAATTTGCAGAAATATTTTAAAATTTCAAAAAAAACAAAAAAATATTTTAATTAGGTACTTCAAATTTTAATTACAAAAAAATACAAATACAAATACAAATGTAAAAGAATTTGTTTTCAAATATTCACTTATATAATTATTAATTATTCTCTCTCTACTTTAAAAAAATATTAAAATTCTTTTCAAAATTATATCTACTATTTTTAGAAGAGTTTAATAATGGTTAAGTTACTGTTAAAAAACAATTAAGCAAAAAAAAAAAAAATTAAGGCAATAAATCTTTTTTTTTTTTTTTTTTAAAAAGAATCTAGGTTAATTTCTATATGTTATTATAATTAGAAAATATATATATATACATAGATATATATTTATATAAAATTCAAAAAAATTTATTGCCATATTAAAATTTTTAATTCATTTCTTTTCCTCAACAATAAATTTCTTTTATTCTTAATTTTCTACCTTTCTATTAAATATCAAAAAAAAAAAAACAAAAAAAAGAACAATAAGAAAAAAAGAAATGCCAAAACTTCCAATAAAATTACCATATTAGAAGCATCAACAAATTGAGCTATTAAAAAATTTAAATATATCACTTAAATGTATATTATAACACACTTGTAAATTTAATCTATTAACAAAATTTTTATAGTATAAAAAAATACAATATAAGGTACAATAAAATCTTGTAAAATTATTCTATAATAAAAAAAAAAAAATCGATTAAAATCATATTGAAAGAAAGAATTAATCACCTCATAAAAATTGCCAATTAAATTAAAATTAAAAAAAAAAAATGGGTAAAATAAAAAATGCCAATATATACTGATTCTATTCTAAAATTAAAAAAAAAAATAAAAAATATCTACTTAAAATTAGGTTAAATATTTTAAATATGTTTTTTTTTTTTTTATACAATATAATGATTGATCTATACAAAAATATATGATTGATTTTTTATATACAGTATATCTAAATTATATACATACATATTACATATATATATTACTTATAATTTTATATGCAAAATGACTAATTGATATTTAACGCAAAATTCTTTTAAAGGAAAAATTTCTAATAAAATCTTTGCAAAAACAAAAGGCAATGATTTTATTTCAATTATACAATAATAAAATTAATAAGTAATTATCTTATATTAATTATTATATTGTATTATAATATTTAAAAATATTTTAAAATAATTTTCTTCACCTCAAATATAATTAAATATGTAATAATTTTATTAAATTTATATAAGCACACCTGATACATATATGTATGAATAAATTTTTATGGCGGAGCAATATATGTATAAATAATTATATGTAATTAATTTATAGAATAAAATCAAATTTTTTTTACAATATCTTTTAATAAAAAAAACTAAAAATATACATATATCATGATCATCATCATCATCGTCAGACTTTAACCACAAATTTTAAATCCTTCAGTCTAAAAAAAAATTAAAAGCTTTCCTATATATATAATATCAAATCCCTCCCTCCATCAAATATAACAACACGAAAACAAAATGAAAATGTCTATATATAAAGTCGACTCTATTTTGCAAAATAAAAACAAATAAAAAAACAAAAACAACCAAAACCAAAATTTCGCATCACGTTACTAAAAAGTTACAAATAACTAACAAAAAAAAAAAAAAAAATTATCGAAAAAAATCCTTATGTCTGACATTTTCATCATCCGCAAATACCACACTACTAAGTTAACAATGCAAAAAAAAAATTAAAACAAACAATAAACCGAAAAATTAAACAAAGTTCTGAAATTTCACAGCAGAGTGCCAATTTATTTATACATGCATATACTTTAAAACATATTTATCACTGTATAGTTTGCTTATATTACATATATATATATATATACATATATACATATGCATATATTTTATACTAATAAAAAATTCCTATGAACCGCATGATATTTATCTCATCTCATATTAGTACATAAATACATTATATAAATAAAGTATATATATGTATATGTATATATTCATATATTTTGGTACAATATAGTTTTTCTTCCTTTATCCATCCAATCATCTATCCATCTGCAATAGTTTCTTGTCGACTCTTATATTTCTTTTCTATAAAATTGATTTCCGAGACAAAAAAAAATAAAAAAAAGCAAGCGGTAAAATATAAAACAAACAGCCCAGCAAACTATAACCAAAATCCGATTCGACTAAAAAAAGTCAAAAAAAAAATTAAAATATTAATATATTACATAAAAATAATACATATATATATAGAGGAAAAAGTTAAAAAAAAAAAAAACAAATAAGAAAAAAAAAAGAAATTTAAAATTCCTCCAAAAAATTAAACAAAAAAAAAAAAAAGCAAAAACCATAACTCCACTATAAATTGGAATCTTTTGCTCATATTACATACATATATCGCAATGATTTTTGGGTTTACTTCAATGCGATTTATTGATTTTAAGTCAACAAAATTAAAAAGAAAAATAAAATATCATAAAAATACAACATATATATATATACAGTTAATATATATAGACGTACATATTGTTATATAACATACAATAATTATATAAGTTTTATACTTAAATTATATACCTATAAATTTAGGACATGTCCATATCCATACATACATATAATATAATATGTATATGTATGTATTATTAAAACAGTATACTTACAAAATCTTCTATTTATCTTTGATAGAGTAAGTTGACAGGTAAATGATGATGAGAATAATTTTTTTTTCAATTTTAAAAATATATTTTTTTTTTCCTTTTTTTCTTTTTGCATTTCCCTACTATAATAAGAGAAACACTTTATTTTTGCCCATCAAAATATTTTTTAAAAAAGTACATTGAATAAAAAAAAATATCCTTCTTTATTGCACTATAATTAAAGGAATATAAAAACAAAATAAAATATAAAATTAACTTAAGACATTTATATACAGTATTTAATATGTAATATCTATAGACTATATATATATATATATATATTACAAAAATATATAAGGATTAAAATATTAATTATTAGACTTAATATGTAAAGATTTAGATTCAGTATAATATTGGATAATAAATTGTACCAAAAAAAAAAAAAAAAAAAACTTTTGACAGTATGCCGTATTGCCGTGCAGTTTAAATATTTTTTAAAATTTTTAATTTTTTATTGAGAGTTTTGAATAAAATCTAAATAGGAATATGGTATATGTTAATTTTTTTTTTTTTTTGCTTTAAATTTAATTTTAATTATTTATTAAAATTTTAACATATAAAATATACACATGTAGGTATACATATATAATATTTAAAATCTGGATATTTATTTATGGATTAGAAAATAATTTTTAATTTATTCATTTTAAATCTTTTTTTTTGGTTTTCCTTCCCACTCCTATAAGGAGTAAAGGGCATCCATTAAGTCAACTATTATTTATATTTGACTAAACTTCAGTTTCTGGAATTATTAATTTCACTAAGCTGTTGATTAATCGGCTGTATAGATTCATTTCAAATTAAATGAATATAAATATATATTATGAAAAAAAAAAAACAAAAATTAATAATTTTTTTTTATCTGATAATATATAACTATTTGTTAACTAACTATCGTATTAATATACATTAAATATTATTAATATACGTATTATAAATTTAAGTATAACTTATTGAAAATTTTAATGATATTTATTATATTAAACCGAAAAAATGGTAATTAATAAAATGATCTGTGAGTTGAAAGAATAATTATGAAAAATCTAAAAAAAAACTCTTGAATTTAATGAAATAAATCAATTACATCGATAACTTAATTAATTATTAGAGATTATCTTATTACTAGAGAGATTCAGAGATCAAATTACCAGAGATTATTTTAAAAATTAAATTTTTTTATTTTTTTTTTTTTTGTAAAACCGAAAAAGAAGTTTGTCCTAGTTTGATTCTTTTGAATGAATAAAACTTTAAAAAAAATAAATACATTTTTTATTTCTGAGTTAAAATTCTATGATATCAATTTATCTGCATCAATAAATCATAGTAATAGCAGTATATAGTTTTTATTTAGTCTTAGAACACAGATAGATAGGTTTTTAAATCTATCTATTTAATTTATTAATTAGATACTAACTTTTCCACGAATAATTATAATATTTATAATAAAATAAAATTATGTTTTTTTTAATAAACATTCAAATAATTTTTTATAAATTCAAAAGTAGTATAGATTAATTGAGATCTGATCGTAAAACCCAATTTACTTTTATCTATTGAATTATTTTTCTTAATTATTCTAAATTATCTGAAGTCAGCACTTCTATTGTGTTGCAGTTAAATTGTTCCCAAATATTGGAATTCAATTAAAGAAACAATTAAATAAATGTGAAAAATTCAAAATGTTATTGCAAGTACAATTGAGTGGTTTACTTTTTTCGAGAATGATTTTATGTGTAAGTTTGCCATATCCAATCCCAATCCTTTTCAAAACTATAGAGTCCTTTCTGTTAAAGGGGTCTACTGTTTTCCAAGCATTTGTTAATGGCTAATTAAAATAAGTTTATTTTGAATAGAAACTTGGTATCATAAATCATTCAACTTTCGATTTAATTGTAAATTAATTAATTAACTAATTAATCTTCTGAAATCTTTGTAGAAATTTTTGTAAGAATGGAAGATTTAGACATTCTATTGCTGGTTTATCTGCTTGATTATTAAATTCAATTATGGCTAGATATCCAAATGAATGCAAAAGTTTTTTTGTTTTGAGTTTGAAAGATCAGTTCTTTAATTTTTATACGAGATTTGGATGGGTAAAATGCATTTATTTTAAAATTGCTTGCAACTAAACTCAAAGAGTCTATACAAATTAAATATTTTTGAAACTTTGTATATGAATAGAATATTTTATAGATTTTTGAATAGTATAAATTTCGGTTGTCAATATCAATAAATCATATATATTTAACACATTTTATACTTAAAACTTTAATAAAAATACTTTTTAAGTTAATTTTTTTATTTAAATGAAATACTTTATACATATGAAAGTTTATTAAATAATATTACTGTAATTGAATAAATTTATAATTATAATTATTAAAAAAAACCGATAATTTATACCATCTTTTATGGTAAAAATTTATCCAATATATTTAAAAAAAAAAAAAAAAAAATTCTATACTAATAACTAATAATTTACACATCAATTAATAAATAATACATAATAAAATTTAGTTTCCCCTTTAATGTCATTTATATTAATTGAATTGAAAAGCAATGAACCCAAAGTTTATATAAGTATTTTATTCAAAATAAAAATAAGAGGGAACAAAACTTGATTCTAAAAATAAATCTAAAAAAAAAAAAATAACGAAAAAAAAAAAAATTAAATAAACTCCAGACTAAAAACACTAAAACTAAGGAAAAAAATGTTTTAATATGGTATAAGGTTATAAATAATAAAAGAAGACGAGTTAATTTTATAACTTAAATAACTAAAAATAGAATTATCATCAAACCTAAGTTTAAAAATAGTTACGATCTTTTTTTTTTTTTTTGCTTTCTTATTTTTTTTTCTTTTTTGAATTTAATTGAAATATATATACTTACATACATTGCATATATATACATATATTATATCTAAAAACCACCTAAGTAATATCAGAACATTAATATAAATGAACTTAATTGAAATCAATTTTTATCTTTCCTTTGATTTTACCATTAATATAATATAATTTTCTTTCATATTTTATTTATAGATAAATATTTTTTAATATATATATGAATCTATCTATATATGTACATAGTGTCCCATAAGTTAAAAACTAAAGATAATTATATATAATATATATATATATATAAATATATATATATATATATATATATAAATAGATAAGAATATTAGAAAATAATAATATTATACATAATATTAGATATTGAATTAGGTAAAAGTGAAACTTAAGAATATAATAAGTAACTTCCTCCTTACTTATCGAACTTTTTATTTTTAATAAAAATAATTTTAAATTTAAAACTGAAGCTCTTTAATTTTTGCATATATATATATATTTTTTTTAAGTGATTTTTTTTTCATTCTATAAACCCTTATTAAAGTAACACTCTGTATATAGTTAACATTTATTTAATAGTACCCTACATGTCTATATATATAAAATGTCTATATATATAAAATAAAAAAAAAAAAAAGACAGATTATTGTTTTAATATCGGGGAAACTCTCTTTCTTGAAAAATATAAATTTAAAAAAAAAAAAAAAAAAAAAGAATAGGTGCAGTGCAACTAATGGAATTTAATACAATCTAATTGAATGGCAATGTTATATAGTTAAATGACCATAGGTATATTACTGTTGTAATATTAATGGCAATACCAAACAAATGGTTGATAGTAAAGTGGTAATGGCAATGACAGCATCCACAATTCCATTTTATTGATGATATTATCATTTCAGTTATTTAGAAAATTGTTTGGTTTTGTTTTTTTCTTTTCATTTTTTCTTTTTTTTTTTTTTTTTTTATTAATTAATTTATTTATAATGATAGATTTAATGCTGTAATTCTTGTTTTTTTTTTTCATTTCGGCATTTTTAACTGTGTTGCACGCACCGATTTAATAATAAAAAAAAAAAAAAAAACAAAAAAAAATTTTTTGTTATTTGTAACTAATAATAGAAATCAAAGGCATTAGTACACAAGTATAACAATCTTCTTTTTGTAAATTTATCCTGTTTTTTTGTTTTTTTTTTTTAGCCTGGCATTTTTTCTTTTTTTTTTTTTTTTTTGTTTTTATTCTATGAATCAAGAAAACAGGAGAAACTGGAAATTTTGAAGTGATATTGCATGCGCAAAAAAATTATCTTAATATAACTTATAAGTTTTATATATAGAAAAAAAAAAAAAAATAAAATAAAATAAATAAAACAATGTCGTTGTTGTTTATTATAACTAACAGTAGAATTTAGAGTATTTAAAATGTACGTGATTTAGAATAGAACTAGAATAGAAAAAGAAAATTAAAAAATAAAAAATAAAAAATAAATGAAGATGAAGATTAAGAAGAAGGTTATTTTTTCTTGTTTTATTACATATATATACATATATACTATTTATATATTATATTATACTGATCGCAGTGATCAGGTATTAAAAAAAAAATAAATTGTGTAATATTGTAAAGAATGCGTATTTTTAACTATTTTTAAAATTCTGGTTTAAATTTTTTCTTTCTCAATTATTTTATTTTATTTTGTTTTTTTTTTTATTTAATGATTGAAAATTGTTAGAGGAAAATTAATTTTTGTAAATTTGAGAATTAAAAAAAACAAAAACACCATTAATCCGGTTTTAAACGGAAAGTAAAAATTAAATAATAATTTTTGGTTACAAGAGATTTCCTTATAATAAATTTATGAAGAAAATAACTGCATATACATATATATATATATATATATATAGGTATATATATATAAAGAAAAATAATTATACCCAGATTTATGTTTATTATTTTTATAATTGCTTATACTATAAAATAAATATTATGATAATAAAAAAATAATAATAATTCTAATTTTATTTTAAATAATTAAAAAAAAAAAAAAAATTACTTAAAATTTAATAAATTAAATAAATCAAAAATAAATGATTAGTTAATATAAAATGGAAATATTTTAGATATATTTAATTCATTAGATACTTTTTCTATATTAAAGAACAATATTAAAGCATAATTTTAAAAGTTTTAATAATCTGTGATTTTTGAATTTATTTAAATTTACTTTAAAATTATCTAATTTTTTTTTTCATATTTTTATATATATTATTATTATTATAATTTTTATTTTTTATTTTTAATGACAATTAAATATTAAAATATTATATACTACATACTCGTATATATATACATACTTTATATTACTGCACATTTTTCTACTTATATAAATTTTTTTGTAACAATTAATTCAAGTCCTTCAACGTCCTTGAATCATATTTGAATTTTATTTTCTTTACAATTAATTAATCAAATTAACATTTATTACAAAAATAAAGTATAAAAAAAAAATAAATTTTACATTTTTATGTAAATCAAATTTACATCATCCTCATCTTACCTGATACCAACATACATAATATATTATAAATGCCACCGATCTCGAATAAAATTATAATTTTGTTCTCTTTTTGATTTCCTTTCATAAATATCCCACTCAAATATAATTTTCTATTGTCTTTAAGAATTATAAACATATTTTTTTTTTTTTTCTTTTCTTTTCGGTAAAATAATATTTTTCATATTTTTCTTAACTTTTTCTTTTTTGGCTTTAATTTTTTTCATGCCATTTATGGTAGATACCCATTTAAAATTCTTTTTTTGTTAATATTGAAATTTTTCAGTTTTTCAGATTATACTTTTTTTTTTTTATTCTTTTACTTTACTTTCTTTTTTCTAACACAAAAAAAAAAAAAAACCATTACCGCAACAATAACGAACGACAATAACAGTACATCCAACAAAACTGCTAAAAATTTATTTTTTTCTTAAGTTGAAAAGGAAATCAAAAGGAAAAGATTTTATATCCAGAAGAAAAGAATTTCCCTTTTTATGAAATTAACAAAAAAAATAAAAAAAAAAATAAAAAAAAAATTATTTCCTATAAATACACACAATACACTTTAAAATTTTAAATCATGAAGAAAAATTTTTTTTTATTATTTTTATTAGAATTTTTTCAGATCAGAGTTCTGTGTTCCTTAATAAAAATAAATTCAAAAAAACCCTTAGAAAATAAAATGAAAAACAAGAATTTTTATAAACAAAAAAATAACAAAAACGCTTATTATTGAACGGAAGAAGATGAAAAGGAAACTTTTGGCCATGAACTCGAAAAAATCAAAATTAAAAAATGAAAATAAAAATGTATCCGAATCAAAAAAAGAAAGAAAAAAAAAAATGTAAAACTAAAACAAAATAAAAAAAAAAATTTTTAATATAAAAATTTTCCAGATTTTTTTTTTTTTTTTGAAAGAAATTGAAAGAAAAGCCCTACTATCTCTCAGTCTCTATTTGTTTCTTTTCATATATTTTTTTTTTTTCATTTCCACCAAAAAAAAATTGCTATATATATACTCGTATATATATGATTAAAATTCAGCACATATACATTTAATATTTATCGTTATTTACACTGAGTCTGTAATAGGTATTTTGTGAATACTTTACTTTATCTTATTTTATTCCTTCCTTGTTATTATATACTTTAAAGTATCATTTTCTATATACATGTATAATAATGTCTACAGATTGTTTGTGGTAAAAAAAAAAAAAGGTATTTAAAATTTGGGTACATTTAATTTAAAAAGAAAATCAAGAATAGAAAAATAAGAACAAAAAACACAGAAGAAAAACAGAAAAAACAAAAAATGGACGATTATTTCTTAACAAATTAATTCATATTATAATACTTAACATTAAAAATCCCTGTTTAATCTCTTAAAATTATTGAAAATTTGTTGTTTATTTACCACCGTAAAAAAAAAAAAAAAAAAAACTAATTTTTTTAAATTAGAATAATTCTTACCTTATTTTTAATTAGATAATTATATTCTTAGACCTTACGAAAGCATAAAATTAAAATAAAGGTATAATTGAGGAATACAAAAGTATAAAGATTTGTAAAATTATTTAAATTATTCAAATATGTATTATATAAAAGCAAAAAAAAGGTATATATACATTGTATATAGTAAATAAAACTATACATACACTAATATTATATTATATTAAAAATGAAATTTAATATTAAAAATAAATAAATGGGGACAATTCTCTTTTGAATTGATACTGTATTGTATATATACATACTTTCAAATAATTAGACGATAATCTAAATACATTTTTTTTTTTTTGCCTGTACAACATATTTTGCTTCTTTTTTTTTTAACCTTTAAATATATTTTTAAAATAGATAGCAATATTATGCCAAGTATTTGGGAATCTTGCTAACCCAGAACTTGAGTTTTGCTAACCAAGTTGATAATGCAATTTCCAAAAGTAATAAAGCCCTAATGGCAGCAAAACCTTTATTTTACAATAAAATAATTCAGCCAAGAGTAAAAATTATAGCCTATCAAACACTTATAAGACCAATACTCTCGTATGGAGCACCCATTTGGTATAATATAAGTGCTATTATCATGGAAAAAATCACAAAAACCGGAACGGAAATTGCATCAGAGTTTGTCTTGGTAAAAATAGAACGCCACAATTAGATTATAAAAAATATTATTCAAATGAATTTATATATAAACTGGCAAACATAAACAGGTTTGACAATTTTTTTATCAATCTGATTCGCAGGCACTTCGATAGATCTATGAGAATTACAGCAAATGGCCTAATATCACATGTTTATTATCATAATGATGAATACATAAAAATGAGCCTACAAACGGATTTTGTATCCCCGGAATCTTTTATTTATCTTGATAAAAGTGTTTATATACAAAACCAAAATTATGTCCCCATATTATTTCATTATAATAGACGGGCTACATGTAAAATTATTAATTTTGATCCACGAAATATAGGAGAGGATCAACTAAAATATGATATGTTTGTGCCGAACAAAGACAAAAGATACAAAGTTGATTTCTGGTGGTTGAAGTAATAGAATATAGTAGGTAATTACAAAGTAGTTTTAAGTTTTAGGTTAGAAGTAGTTAAGTTTTATTTTTTAGTTTTAAGTGCATTAGGTTAAGTTTTCTCTTAAGATATAATTTTGGTTTTTTCAGGCTAAGTTGTTTTTTTACAAAAAATTAAAAATAAAAAAGATTAGAATACACAAAAAAAAACTACACTGTATAAACAAATATAAAATAATAAGAAAGGAACGAAAATATGAACTAAAACAACAAAAATTTAAAGTTTAATAAAAAAAAAAAAAAAAAAAAAGTTTATAGGTATGTTCTTTTATTTATAGGATAAAATTTTCGAAAAAAAAGAAAAACAACATATCTTATTATCAATATTATTTAATTTTCTGTCTCTATAGTACCTTTTTAGACCGAAAATACTCTTTCTGTAAGTGTGTCTGTCTGTGGATCAAGTTTTTATTTCTATGATCAATTTTTGTAAACCACATAATGTAAGTCCGCTTCAACCTAGTTAATTGATGTTTTCTTTAAAACTTAATTTTACTGTTTTTGTAAATTTTGGATTAAGTTGGGGAAAATGGAGAACACTTTATACATTTATTTATTTTTAGAAAAAAATTGAATTTTAAAGTACATTGTCAAAACTAAATTGAAAAAATGCACTTTTTTTACTCTGTCTTACTACTGTCCGTGTGTACTGTCTGATGTTTATAAAATTTTCATACCGTTTTTATATTAAATAATTAAATTTTAGGCGGAAACTCGGAAGCATCGAAGGCTTTCGACAGTCAAAAAAAAACACCAGTTTTATTGAATATTTTTTCAATATTGGCAATAATTACAAAATATTTTTTTAATATATTTTACACACGACGTACATTTATTGTAGGTCGTGATTTTATATATTTATATTTAACTTTATATACTGTTGTCGTACGCTTAGTTTTACGTATTGCCTTAATGTCTGTCTGATTAAAAAAATTCTTCAATCCATATTTTAGATTTTTTTTTGTTTTTAATTGGATTAAAATCTTTTGGATGTAGACATTTTATAAATTAAACAGTTTTGTGTTTTCTACTAAACGTGGATTTGAAAGAAAATGTTTAAAATTTAATTAGGACATCTGTTTTTTCAATTTTCCATGAATTTGACTTTAAATTATATTTCTCTGTGAAATTTAATAATCGTTTTAAAACTCTACTCAAAGTTTTTATATCGTTTCTTTTACTTTTAATTTATGTTATTTTATAAAATTAAAAAGAAAAATTAGACAACATTTTTTTAGATGATTGAAATAAGATCCTAATAAATTCCAGATAAATTTAATCAATAAACTTACATTTTTCAGATTGTGTGTTCTTTTCTTCTAAAAACATTTGATTCTTCTTCTAAAAACACGTACAGGGAAGTGAAAAAAATAACACTAAGTTTTTAAAATTTTCTTAAAACAAGTAATGAAAAAATCAAAAATCGATTTAAAGCACATTTCCAAATTTAAAAACTATTCCATAATAAGTTTTGCGTAACGAGCACATAGATGTATTGGAAAATTAATTTATAATAATATAAAAATTGAAAAAAATAGTTAAAAAAATTTGTTAGAAAAAATTGGGAAAAATCATATCACTTTTTTCTCAATTTTGAGGTAACACTAAATTATTAAAAAAAGTTCTTAACTGAAATAAAAATATAAATCTAAAGCTACAATTTTTTGTGTATTACTTCAAAATAATTTGGACAGGTGCTCAAGTTATACAAGTGTTTAAATAAGGGAAATATTAAGTTGTTTACCCTTTACAGCTCCTAAACGGTGCACGACACAAAAAAATATTCTAAAATGACTCATACTTATTTTTAAGGATGTAACTCCTCTCACAATTTCACTTAAACCGTTTGAAAGATAAAAACTGGTTAAGAATTTTGCAAAAATTGTGTTTCGTATAACTGTAAATTAAAATACTGTATGGCAAAACTATGTATATTTATTTAATATATATATATTTAAAAAGCTCATGTAAAAGCAGCTATCTTTTGAAGATATACCTTATAAATTTCTGTTATAATTTCTCTCTGTTATTTCTATCTTATTTCTGTTTGGTAGCCGCATATAGTTCCGTAATATATGGGGCTATAAAAATAATTATTCCAGAAAATTCACATTTTTCCGATACTTAATTGTTAAAATTTCATTGTTTTTTTTAAAAAGGTGTGGAAGTTTTGTAAATACCAAGAGAGATGAAAGGACAGAGTCAAATAATAGACATATTTTTTTTCAAAAACACTAAATTTATATAAAATAATTTTAAAACTATTCGTTGATCATTTAGAATGGTTATATTTCTCTGCTTATATCTGTTTATTTATAACATTACAGATGAACGAATAAAATTTGAATCATACAGATTATACTATTATAGAGATAGAAATTATTAAAAAAAATTAATTTAAGTCTTATACAAGTTACTTGTAGTCTTATACAAGTTATGAAATTAAAGACCTACAAAATAAATTTCTATATAAAAGAAAATTTTTATCAGAAAATAATTCCAATTTTAAAAAGCTGTGATAACTCGAAATTATACTTAAATCAATTTCATATAGGTAAATTTATATTTTTGAAAAAAAAAAATTTTTTTTAATATAAACTCCATTTTTGCCTATAAAGAATTACAATAATAATATAAACGTTTTGTATATATAAAATATTAAATCAATAAATACTAAATCAACATATTACATACAAATTTACTTTAACTAAATATATATTGTTTTCTATTAACTATTTACCAAATTATTAATTATATATGTACATATATATATATATTTATATAGAATTATTCCTGCTCTAATTATTTTTAAAATAAATACAACGACACATAATGAATATTCAATAAATACTTTAATTTTTCATACTTTAAGTTCTAATTTAAATTATTTAACAAATAATAATTATAATAATTATTTTAAATTATCATTTTAGGTTTTTTTTTTATTTTCATTTTACTACCAATGCATTTATTTACAATTATAAATTAAAGAGTAAAAAAACAAAAAATAAATAAAAGATGAGTAAATATTAATTTATCTAAGTTAATTAATTCATAATTGTATAGTTTTATTATTATCCTTTTTTTTTTAAATTCTTTACTTCCCATATTAGTATTATTATTATTATTATTATAATTAAATAAATTAAAATATCTAAATAAATATTATTAAATATTTATAATGGATGGCAAGGTTGAATAGATATAGATAATTTTTTTTTAAAAAGTAGTGTATTAGAAGTATTAAACCTGCATAAGCGAATTTAAATTAAATTATAAAATTATGATAGGTTCAAATTTGGGAATTTTATATATATATTTTTATAAAAATTATAATATATACATATTTTTTTTCTGCCACATAAATGTGACAAAGAAAATTACACAGCTTTTCCTTTTCAGGTGTAACTGTAAATCTCGCAAGGTGGAATTAAGGTGATGACCCAATGCTCGCCTCGCATTCTAAATAAAATAAAGACCAAATGCTAGCGTCGTTTTATGACCATACCAACCAATATAAAATAAAATTAAAAAAAAAAAAACAACAAAAAAATGTATTGTCAACGCGAGTAAAACTAGAAAGTAGCTCTACTCTAGCTTCGCTTTTTTATTTGATCAAGTTCCATTTAAATCAATGTATTCTACTTAAACGTCAAAGCGACGAGAGCATTGAGTCATCACCTTTATTCTTACAACGTGTGTAACATTCGTATACCCACACTTTCTCGATGTTTACCTCGTAAATTTTATACGTTACCCACTAGTCTACCGAGGCCTTATAAAAATTATATATGTACATATAAATAGACTTAAATCTGACAACGTGTGTAACATTCGTATACCCACACTTCCTCGATGTTTACCTCGTAAATTTTATACGTTACCCACTAGTCTACCGAGGCCCCATAAAAATTATATATGTACATATAAATAGACTTAAATCTGATTGAAGTATAAGTGGCACTTTTCTTTTCTCTAGTATTATATTTAAATTGTAGTAAATTTTCGGTCTTCTTTACAAACATTTTTTATTTTTTATAATCGTATTTTTTATAATCATTAGTATAATAACTTTTTAGTTCCCGTTTTTTTTTTTTTGGCACGTGCACATATTAATCATTTGAAGCATAATTCTTAGCAAAATTTTGACACTAGCCATTTATTTAAAACGGTCAAAAAAGTTTTCTTTACTTTTTTTTTAAAAAAAAAAAAAGTATTTGAATTTAATTTAAAAAAAAGAAAAAAATGTCATAACATTTTCCCAAAAAATAACTTAAAAATCCACAAATTAAATACCTTTGATCTCTGTTTTGTTTTTTTTTTTTTTAGTACTAAATTAACAAAAAAAGGGTTTTTATTTTTATAATTCAGAAGAATTCAAATTACAGATATTGTTATTTTTTCTTTTTCTTTAATTAAAATTGGCACATGTCAATGTCAAAATTTTATCAGTGTTATATTTGACACTTTTTTTTTTTTTTTGTATTTTTTTTCATCTTTATACTACGAATTTACAAGCTTCTTTTAAATCTGTTCAATTTTTTTTTTAGTTTTATTTTAAGTTGTTCGTATTAAAAATAAAAAAAATAAAAATAAAACAATTGTTATTAACTTGTTTGATCATAAAATTAAAGTTAATTAAATTTTCTTATTTATATATTATAATATTAAAATAGAACAAAAACAAAAAAAAAAAACATAAGAAAAAACAAAAGGTAAAAATAAGAAGGGAAAAACAAAACTAATTTTTTTTAAACATTATTAATTTAAAACAATTCTTATGAATTTTTTATTGTGTGATTTCCATGTTAACTTATATTTTAAAAATTTTATATGGTATGTACATACAACATTAAAGCAATTAAAAATTACTACAACATCAATTTAATTCTTCAAATTAAAAATAAAAATAAATAAAATTAAAATCAAAGAAATACAAATAACAAATAAAAATATTATGGCTATATATTACTATTACCTATATAGATAATATAATTTAAAACAAAAGAAAAAAAAATAAGAACAAATACACGATAAATTGATTTAATGCATTGGTTTATTGTGCTGCTGCTGTTAGTTGCCACTCCAACTCACTCCGTTATACCATCAAAATTCGCATACCAGAAAACGTCAAAAAAATAAAAAAGCAAATTGGAATTTTAAAGTGGCGCGTATTACTTAATTTTTTTTTTTTTTCTGTTGAATAAAACGCGTTAAATTTATTAATTAATGTTTATTGGCATATTTTTCATTTGTAAAATACAAAACAAAAGTATCTTGAAATATTATAAGTAAAGTTATAATATAAGACTAAAATATAATATATAAGAGCTTATAAAAAACCCTTAGAACTAAAACTAAAATATGTGAAATTTTTCATAAAAATTTTTTCTCTATTCTAATTTTTTTTTTTTTTCTTTTTTTCAATGAATTTGATTGAATGTCGCTTCTGTCGCTGATATTTCTGTTATACATACTGTGTTATTTTTTATAGCTAATCATTTTCGCCTAATTCCTATTTATTTTTTCTTTTATTGTTACCTTTTTAGAATACATAATTTATGATTACAATTTTGTTTCATTTTGAGAAATTCTTAATTCATACTTTCCCAAAGTGCAAATAAAAAAAAAACAACAACAACAAAAAAAGAAAAAAAAATAAATAAAATGAGAATAAATTTTTTTTTCGCGGAAAATTTTTACTACAATTCGCAATTTAATCGTTAGTTGTTCTCTTTAAGTGCGAATTTTTAAATGCAACTATCAGAGTGAAAAAAAAAAGTTAAAAAGAAAAAGAAAAGGGATTAAAAAAAAAAAAATTACCTTTGAGCGAATTTTTTTTTTTTTTATTATTTTTTTAAGATGCGTTCTAAAAGATAACAACTATAAGTTATAACTATACAGACAACAACGATTATATACCTACATATATATATATATATATATATATATATTTTTTTTTCTTAATTATCATTTTTCATCTTTATTAGCAATTAAAATATAAAATTTATTATTTTTTATTAAGTTTAATGAGAGTTCATTAGCGGATTAAAAAATTTAAAAAAAAACCAACATACATATTATTGTTTTTATATACAAAACAAAAAAAAAAAAAAAAAAGTAACCAAAAATTTAATATGATCAACATAATAATCACAAGCTATTTAATAATTATATCCTTAATAATTTATTTGTTTTTCTTTTTAAATAATAAATAAAATAATAAAAATAGGTTCATAAATTAAAATAATTATAAAATGTAATTGTATGTTAATTGTGTTGTACATCTAACTAAATAATAATAATTATTTAGCACTTTTGATGCAAATAAAGTTTAAATTAAAAGTAGAAAAAAAATTCCTTCAATTTCCTTTTTTTTTTTTTTATTATTATGTTAGGATTATTCTCTTATATATGATATTTTCATTATACAGTTACATATATTTAATAACAGATGCTAATTGCGATTGTAATATAATAATTATAAGGTTCATTTATTTAATGTTGATACATTATATATATTTTTATAATAATGGTAATTTTATATTTGTTTGTTTTTTGTTTTTAATGAAAAATTTAGGATTTTCTTTACATCATTAAAATATTAAAGTATAACCATTATAAATATAATTAACACAGTTTTATAGCTCATCTTGAAAATTAATTTACGAGTATATAAAGGAAAATCCTTTTTGAAAAAATCCGCAATTAGTTAGTATATGTAATTAACATATAGACATTGTGTTTTGGTAATTTAATTAATAACGGTAAATCTTATAAATATTTTTATCTATACATATTCTTAGAACATCAATAATTTACCGATAAACATGAATAACTATAAGAGTTAATGAAAAGCCTTGTTAATAAAAAAAACAACTTGTATTATAATATGATAAATAATAAATATATATGTATGTATATAGTTGTTAAGTAAATAAAAAAATAAATTGTTTTTTTTTTTTAAACTGGTCGATTCCTTTGATTCTTTTTAAAACCGTATTTTAGTTTTTTTTTTTTTTGGATTCTAATAATATTAAAAAATTATTTCTGACCACTTTATTAGTTACAAATTCTATTTGATACAGTGGAAGAGCTAGTTGATACTGTTAAATAAGTCATTTGCTTTTTTATTTTGCAGCAAATTTAATTTTAAGTTTTTAACAAACGAGTTACGAATTCTTACTCTTCATTTTGAGAATGAAGAATAAGACTTCGTGTCATTTCTGGATTTCCAGATCGCAAAGAAAACAAAACTGAGGATTTTCAACGCTTGTGTCAAATCAGTGCTGTTATACAGAAGTGAAATGTGGCTAACCACCAGTAAGCTTACTAACAAATTGCAGGTCTTCATAGGCTTACTAAACAAATCCCTCCGAATAATCTGCCAGATATTCTGACCAAACAGCATATAACAGTAACAGTAAACTCTGTGCGGGGAACATCCTAGTGCGGAGAGTATGTGCGGGGAACATCCTATTGAAATCCAAATAAGAAGGAAAAAATACAAATGGATCGGGCACATAATCAGGCGACCAGACACCATTATAGCCAGAGAAACCCTGGATTCACAACCACAAGGAAGAAGAAATATAGGCAAACCCAGAAACAGCTAGAAAAGAAAAATATTGAAAGAGATAGGCGAAATTAACAAATCATGGTCACAAATAAAAGCAATTAAAGCATAGAACAAAATAGAAACAGATGGAAAGGCTTAGTAGATGCCCTATGCTTCCTGGGGCAGTTATAAGGAAAACAAAAACTCTTAATTTAAGGGTAAAGTATTTTTCTTTTCAAAGAACAAAATGTTAAACAGTTACATAAATTTTGTGGTTGTAACTACTTATATTGAAACTATCATCCACAATATAATGTATCAGTTACAATTTTAATCTGTAATTAATTTGGAAAATTAAGTATCAAATTCGACTCAACTTCTGTTGGGTCATCATAATTTCTTGGGTCATCATAATTTGTTTTCTGATTGTTTCTGATAATAGATGGCGCACAAATAGCTTAAAAGATATAAGATTCTGCTCCAGCATATTATCAATTTTGCTATATTTATATATACCCAGCTAATAACTGTTAATGAAAATATAGATTCCACAAAATATCAGCTTATTATAATATATGTAAATAATAAAAAATGGCTAAAGGGGTGAATATATTAAATCTAAAATATGAATAAAATTTTTATTTTAAAAAATATTCTGCTTTTGAATGTGGATAATTATTTTGATATAATTTTCAATTGATATAAAATTATCACATATTTTAAATTAAATTTTATAATTCATTAAATAGACCACTAATGGCATCATTTATCATACATATCTAGATATTAATTCTTATCCTTCCTTTATTATGGATTAATATATAAATAAGGAAGGGTAAGAAGAGATAAATAAATATGTAAATGTTTGATATTTCTATATTTTAATTATTTATATATGTAGTTATAATACCACAAGATTATTCTAGAATTATCCTAGCCAAAAGCTTAATACAATAACATTTTGCTTTTTTATTTTTATTTTTTTTTTTTTTATTTAAAAACTAGGTCGTATAATTAAAATGTATATGAAAAAGAAATTTATTGATTTTTTTTTTATATAAAAAATTCCTTCTCTCTTAACATTTTTTTTTCCTTTGTTTTTTAAAGAATGGTTAATTAAAAAGAAAATTATTAATTATAAAAAAAAAAAAAAGAACTTTTCTTTTAGTCTTTATAATATTTTCCATTTTATTTAAAAAAAAAATTTAATGCAGTTAATTCTTTTTTGTTTTCCTTAATAATAATTTTAAAAATATAGCTATTTTTTAATTTTTGACAAATGCAGTGGAATTCATTGAAACCATTCAAAGTTATATTATAAATTATATTCGAATAACTTAAATATTTAAAAACATTTCTTTTCAATCGCAATAAACTTTGAATTTATGTCAAAAAATATATCTTATAATATATTGTGAAAAAAATTTATGTTGCTGATGTTATTTTAAGAAACGTTAAATAACTGCCGCTACCATAATTAGACAAAAAAACAAATACATAGTATATTATTCATTTAAACAGAAATAATTTGTAATATTGTATAAAATTTTTTAAATATAAAATGTAAGGTAATACATAAATGTAAGGTAATATTATTAAACCATCGGCTACTAAGGCCATTATAGATTTTTATACTATTATTAAATTATATACTAATATTATTTATTTTGTTTATATTATATACTATATATTTACATTATATTTGGTCGTATGGCGGGTATGTAAAGAAAAAACATTTACGACCTGTGCAGGGATCGAACCCACACTCTTTCGGTTAATACGCCATACGCCTACCCACCAGGCTACCGAAGCCCTATTACGAATTTAAAAATAATAATTTCAAATTTTAAGAAAAATTTTAAAAATTCTCTTTTGGAAAATAAATTTCAAAACTTTTATAGATTAATTAGATGCTGCTGCTGCCATTTCTTAAAGCTACGTATGAAACCTGAATACAAATACAATGCGCCGAATATATAAAACCCATGAGCATGAACTCAAATCTCACTTTTTCAAATAAAACATATGAGTTCAAGAATAGTTTTTGTATGAAACAGTATGATTTGAGTTCAAATCCAGTTTTATGCAAATACGATCTAATATATATACATAATATATAAAATCTTTAATTCCAATATATCATTTATTACTTTTATATAGTAATCATTATTCTAAATAAAAGTTTTTATGAGAAATAGCTATATACTACATTTTATTTTTCAATTTCAAGTAAATCAATTATTTTATAATAAATTATTAAAAAAATTTCTTTTAAATAATATAACATTTTTAAAATATATATACATATATATACAGAAAATTAATTACTTTAAAATATTCAACATTATTTCTTTCATAAAAAGAGCAAACAAAAAAAAAAAAAACAAAACGGCTCATTAAAATATTAAAATAAAATAAAATAGAAAACCAAAGAACTTGAACTTCCTGAATTTTTTTTTTTTACGCACATTGTACGCAATTTTATTTTGAAAAAACTCATTATTCTTCTAAAATTCCATGTTGTCCTTATAGATATTTCTGTTTTTGCACATTAACATAAAACATAAATGACTTCCTTTTTCTATTTATTTTTCTTTACTACTATAATATATATATGTATATACATATATGTATAGTATAAAAAAAATTTTGTTCTATTCAAATTAAGTTAGGAAATCCCTATGATATCTTTATAATTTTTCTGTATGAATACAATTAATACTCTTTTAAAAATAAGATAAAGATAAATTATGAATAGATTTCCTTTTTTCTAGGTTTTTTTCTTTTTTTTTTTTTTGTTTATGATATATATAGTTGACACTGAGCCCCACTTTATGAATTTTTTCAATTTTTATTCTACAAAAAGAAAAAAAACTTTAAAATCATCAGTAAGTATGTACTATAGAAAATACATATATATATATATATATATATATTTTTTTTTTTATATTTAACTCAAACCTTTAAGCAATTTCTCAATTAAATCTTTTAGTCACAGTTGAAATCAACAGACCTGAACAAATAAAGAACGCATTTTACTCATTCTTAGTTTTTGTTTCTTTTTTTTAACAATTAAAAATGTGCGCCATCATACGAGCAAATTTTGCGTTAAATGAAAATGATCACGAACAATATAAAGTATATGCATATACGTACACCTATATAGAAATGCTTGATACATAATAAAAATGTGCATAAATGTAACCAAAAGGTATGAAATATTTTATTTGTGAATACTGAAGAAGTTATTCTATATATATATATATAGTATGTATACTAATTCGAATGTTATACTTTTCTTATTATATCTTGTAATTCTGCAGATCCTCCTGCTGCTGTTGTCGCAATTTTAGTTGTCTCAGTAACAAATAATTAAATAAAAACAAATTTATATAGGGAATTTTAATTTAAGAATAATATAAAAAAAAAAAATGTGGGAGAGTATGATTAAAAAAAAATATACGAAACTAAAAGAAGGAGAAAAAGAACAATATATAGGAAAAATGTGTTGAGAGGTAAAAAAAGATATAGAAATAACTGATTTTTTTACATTTAAGTATATATTATGTGTACAATAATAAAAGTGGCTACCAACATACATTGTAATATAAACTGAGTTTTCGCATATATTTTTAGAAATGCATGTATATAATTTAACATTAAAATATGATATTATATGGATGTCAATGGATGTTTATTTTGTTTGTTTAATTTTAAGAACAGTTTAAAACTCGTAAATTTTTCCACACATGAAAAAATAAAATTACATACCTGTGGATATTTTAATGGAATGAATCTGAATAATCCAGAAGAAATAAATGAATAAAAATGAAAATTCCAAGACTTTGAATCATGGGTGCTGGGTGTTTTTTTTTCCTTAAAAAACAAAAACAACTTCTTATCATTCTTTAAACTTTACTGAGTGATTGTTTAATTCTTTCATTGCTAATTGTAAATTTTTATATTTCTGGTCGCTAATTTTACAAACTACATACTTTTATATATATAATGTATATATATACGTAAATCTCTTGTATTAAAAGGAAAAAAAAAAAAACAAAATAAATAAAATTCTTGATGATGAACAGAAATAATAATAAGTGAATAAAAAAATCATGAAACAATTTCTGAAAAAAAAAAAAAAATAATAATAAAAATTTTTAAAAAAACAAGAAGAAAAAATTAGAATAAGAAGTACAAGTATAAAAGTCATGACACACGCATGCATTTAACTTGAATAATCATGTAATATAATATATATATATACATATATATATAAATATATTTTAAACTCTTTTCAGCTGACTACTATACCTACTAACCATCTTCTTTATTTTCTTTCTTCTTTCAGCCTCTTTCTTCATTTTTCAATCCCTTGACTTCTTAGTTACAAGTTCGCCTGCTTGGTCACATTTTCTTGTTCTTTTTAGATAGAATTAATGAAACAAAATGTTTTTTTTTTTTTTAAGATATCTGTAGATACACTCTTTGTACACAATATACCTATATGTATAAATATTTATAAAAAAAAAGAAAAAAATACACGTTTATATGTTTATAGGTATGAAACATTTGCACAAAGGCCATTCAACTCAAAAATGAAAAAAAAAAAACACAGAAAAACTAAAACAAGAGCAAGAAAATAAGAATAGAAAACAAATGTTTTTACGATATATTGTACATCAGTAGAAAGAAACAAATATACAAACAATATAATATTTTTCTTTACTTTTTTTTTTATTGTTTTTATTTTGTTTTGTTTTGTTAAATCTTCTTTAAAAAATAACAAAAATTAAACATGAATGTGATACTGGTATTTCTGTTTCATATTAACCATCGTCTTTTTCTAGAGTATCCCAAAACCAACAAACAAACTCTCCTAATTTCGATATTAAATATACGCAATTTTTGTAGGATCAAAAAAAAAAAAAAAAAATACCAGAAGAAAACGAAAAGTATATATAGTATAGAGAAGGGAACAAATTATAACAAGAATGTATAAAAAATAATGTTGATATTAACTTCGAACACTTCGCACATTTTTGCCTTTAAGGCAATTTTGTAGATTCCATCAATTTGAGAGGTTCTTTATACATCACTACATATTAATACAAAAAAAAAAAAAAATATGCTTCTTTTTTATTTCAACTTCACAATGTTCTCTGTTTTCACTGTTATTGTAATACTGTTCTTGTTATTATGTACCTATAGTTGTTTTTATTGCTGTTATTTAATTTTTTGTTCAAATTACAAATAAAAAATAATAAAATAAAACAAATATAAGTGAATTAAAATTACCAAGTCGAAAAAAAAAAAAACAAAGTAACCCTTTTCACTCGTTCAGATAAAAATTTTACTTTAGAGTTTTATTACTTGCACTGAATATATGACTTCGAAAATTGTATGTTAACATACCAAATTTTTTTATTTTTATTATGTTTTTTTTTATAGCATATTTATAGGCTTACATGTAATTAAAGATATATTTCCTTTAAAAATAAATTATCTGAAAGATTAATCAGGTTTTCTATTTGTTATACTTATCGTTTTAATTTTCTAAACGCTATATTAAATAAAAAAAAAAAAACGAAATCCTTCGCAATATAAGCAAGTATTTATACATAATTTGCTATATATATACATATAATATTTAATTAAGATAAGAAAGTTGTTATGAAAGAGATCAGAAAAAGTGATCATGAACACTTTTAAACTATATACCCAATATACTTTTTATTTTATGTGATTAAAATCTAATTTTTTTTTTTATAAAATTTCAACCGGAAAGGAAAATAGAAAATTGCATAAATAGAATTAATATTACAGGCAGTATCATTTATATATATATATAGACTTTTCAAAAAGTCACAATCTTATAACACAAGTATGTTAAAATGTTCTAATATTTTATACTTCATACTTTTTGTACATTCTGGGAAAAAAAAAAAAATTATTGTTATATTTTACGATACATACATACATATTATTATTTTTATCTAAAATTTATATTCTTCCATACCTTGATCAACCAAGGCTAATCAACTTAATTTTTTTCATTTATACAAAATTCTAAAATTTTAAAAATTTGAATTGTAAAATAATAAAAGAAAAAAAGTTAATAAAGATAATAAATTTTCCCAAATTAAGATATTCAATATTATTAATTGAAAAAAAAAAACAGACAAAAATAAAAACAGACAAAAAAAAAAGAAGAAAAACAAATAAAAAATTTCCATAAATGGAAACTTAAAAATCAAGAGCGGTTTTTGTCACTTTTCGCTTAATAAAATAAGAAGAAAAATAGAAAAATACAGCTAAGATCCGTATTCTGTCAGATTTAGAAATTATATACTTCTTTAATTTTATTTTTTATTAAAATACATATTCGTTTTTAGAATTTAAGTACAAGCCAAATACGATTTTAATTAATATAAAATAAAAGTTTATAACAACTTGTCCAATATAAAAATAATAAAAAAATTAAATAGAATCTTTTTTTAACTATATAGAATCAAAATAAAATGTTAACATCAAAATAATAAAGATTTAAATCAAAATTTACAAATCAGATCATTCTTCCGTAATGTTTTCTTATTATATTATATAGTTTTAAAATTTAATTCTATATAGCTAAAATTCTAATTCCGGCATTTTATTACTATACTTCTTCATAAGTTTTTCAAAATAAATATAAAGCAAATAAAAAAAGTAGAAGAAAAATACCATAAGTTTAATCTAACACTTAAAAATAAAACTGAAAGATGAGTAATATAATATGTAATTATCGAACTATAAAATTCATATTAAAACGAAAAAAAAAAAAAAAAAATAAATAAATAACATCAAACCTTTAAAAAAATAACCAAAAAGAAAAGAAAACACCTTAACATGCATAAACGTCTACATTTTTTTGAAAATTCATAATTCCATACAATACATATGAATATGTAATATTTCCACCTGTATTCTAAAATAAAATTTTTTTTTTTCTCTTTGTGCAAAAAACAAAAAAAAAAAAAATTAAAAATCTCTTTTCCCATATTTTATAATCATATTATTATTATTATTTTTTTTTTTTTTATTAGAAAAGCATGATTTTTTTTTTTATATGGATTTTTTTTTTATGTACTCATAACATGTATATATGTATATATACATATAGCTGTGTATTTATATTCATATGTTATATGAATATAATATATATATATATAAATATGAAACATATGTCTAATAAAAAAAAAAAAATTTTTGTACATTCTTATGTACGTTAAAATCATTTCATCTTAAACCATCTTTCACACTTTAATGCTTTTCTGACATTTGAAATATAAACATACATACATATTATACGTATATATACTATATTAAATATATATACGTTTTATTATCATATATGTTTGCAATAATATATAAGTATATATTATATTCATGTTAATCAATGTGTAATGTATATTTAAGACAGGCTATATGCTAATACAACAAAGTTAAAAAAAAAAAAAAATATAAAGGAAACAAACTTAACTCAGATTTTTGTTTTTTGTTTTAGGTTTTTTTTTTTTTTTTTTTTTTCTTTTTCATTTTCCCGGATAATAAAGTTCGTGCGAATTTTCATACCTATAACAAGTTAACTTTGTTATCTGGTTGTTTTTGTTTTTTTTTTTCTAAAAAATAAAAAACAGAAAAAAAAATTAGCAAGAAAATAAAAAAAAAAAAAAATAAAAGATTTTTTTTTTTTTCCAAGTTAAAACTGTATACTGTTGTAGTATAAAAGTAAATCTTCTGCACCTATTCTGTAACTTTAGTATATTTATATACCGATTTTATTTACATTTATATATATGTTTATATATATATACATATTTGGATATTATTAAATAAAAAAAAATGTTCTAAAAAGTGGTGAATATTTAAGAAAAAAAAAAAATAAAAATAAAATACTCATCTATATATAAACACGCACATTAGATTTATTTTTCTTTTTTCTTTCATTTTATTTATTTTATGTTTTATTTACCTTTTAAATGCTCTAAAAGTGAAAAAAATATCACATATTAAAATTAAATATCGAATAGAAAAGAATATAATATAACAAATATATGTATATTAAATATAGAAAAAAAAAACACGAACGAAATATATATATATGTACTGAAAAGAATATTATGATTATAAACAAAAAAAAAAAAAAAGAACGGAAGTAACACTAAATACTTTTCAACTAAAAATTTATATAATTCTTGGTCAATATTAAACTCTATACAGAGTTAATATATATGGTAAACTTTCACTAATTTTCAATTAAATGTAATTATATAATACGATTACTTTATAATTGCACACGAAATCTTTTCAATTATTATAAAAATTTTATATTTTAATAAATAAATAAATAAATAATATGAAACTAAAAGTATAATATAAATATATTTAAAATAATTAAATATTTTTAATTATAAAAGTGTTACAATCCATTGTAAATGTCTTATGATTTATAAGAAACAAACAAAATATTTTATCTGTAAAAGATACAGTCAAATCAAAATGAACATTTAATTTTTCATTTTATTTTTCTCCTGTCCACTCTTTTAAAATGGATTTGACATCCATTAAATCATTTATTATTTATATTTAACTATTAAGCTTCAGTTTCACTAATGGTGTCACTAATGCCGTTTATTACTTTACCATTCCATTGTACAAAACTATAAAACAAAAATATTTTTAGTTTTGCGCCATCTATTATCTTACACAAGAATTATTTTATTTAATTATATATTACATATTACGATAATATGATATTAGTTATAAGATATAGAGGGTTATTTTTTTTTAATTTAATTTATATTATTATAAGAAAAAACTATATATATTGTTTTTTTTTATTAATCTTTATAACTCTGCCAGAGTTTGAATGAAAGATCGGTATCTTAATCACTACACTATTCACGCTGAATGTATTATTTCATCATACTTATTAAAATTATTCAAATACAGTGATATCAGAACTATTAATTAATATAAGCAGAAAATAAAATATTTTAAGTTTCTAGAAAATTGATTTTTCTTTTACTCGTCCTTTTTAATCAAAATTTATATATACTGAAAATATTCTTCTTGGATTTAATTTATAATAAAATATTATGATATAAGGATTTGTTCAGCTCATCTGCACAATATTAAATTCGTTTACCTAATAAATAATTTATGAAAGGGGCCTCGGTGGCCTAGTGGGTAAGAGCGTATAAAATACGCTGTAAACACCGAGGGAGTGTGGGTTCGAATCCCACACACGTCGTAAGAGTTATTCGTCGTAAGAGTTATTACGACACTTACAGCCACGCCTGAACAAGAAAGGCTGTGTAATTTGCTGTTCACATTTATGTGGCAGAGAAATACATTTAAAAAAAAAAATTTATGAAAATATAATGCAACTAAGTGAATTATTACGAATATAATTATTTAACTTTTATTTTTTATATATATATATATTTTTTTTTTAATTAATTTATAAACTTTATAGAAAATTCGAAAATTCGAACAACATATAACATTTATTCGAATAATCCTTTGAAAATATCTTTGTTTGTAATATCAATTTAACTGGTTTATCTTAAAGTTGTTATTGTTGTACTAAATTAAGTTTTTTTTTTTTTTTTTGTTAAACACAATTAAATAAAGTTAAAGAAAAGAAAACAGACATTAGAGAAATGTAAGTGTAATTATAAAAAGGACATATAAGGATATATAAGAAATTTAATTATTAAGTCAACTACAACAGTCAACTCTACATCGAATAAATCAACTAAATTTACCTATATAGATATTGTTTAAATAAAACATATATACATTTTATGTCTTAAATTTTTAAATTTTTATCATTACAAATGACAGACAAACAAATAAACTTTTCAAAATTGAAAACAGCATATTATTGACCAGTAAATTAAAGATGTAATATATTAAATATGAAAAAGAAAATCTGCATTAAATAACATGTGTGTATCATTTTTTAAAGACTTGCATAGAATAAAAATTGCGTAAAGATTAACTATTTTTTATTGCTTTTACATATTCTACATATATATATATATATATATATATATATATATTATATATATATTATATTTTCTTACTTTTATGCTCATATGTTTTATCATATAATATAATAAATAGTATATATATGAAAATGCTTAAGGTTCATTTTTTTTTTTTTTTTTTCGTTTTATTATAAAAAGTATTTTATAGCAATAAAAATTCTAAACATAAAAATTTTATTATAATAATAATTTTTTTTTTCTTTTAATTCTAGCGCCTATTCAAGAATCTTCAGATATTCAGGAGTTCTCAGGTATGTACAAAACATTAATATTCAACTTAAAGGTTGATTATAAATATAAAAATTGCGTGTGAATTTTAACATTATATTTACTAATAAAATGAATCTGAGGATTTAGATTTAAAATGATATAAAATAGAATGAAAGAGAAAGAGAGAGAAAGAGAGAGAGAGAGTTAAAGAATGATAGTGAAATAATATTCTTATAATATGAAATTAAAAATTTAATATATAGGTACATACTATATTTATATAGTATTAATGTGGGGGGTTTTAAAGAAAAAAAGTTAATATTGCTTTTTCTATATATATATATATATATATATAATATTTATATATATATTATATGTATATATATAATAATATTAGATATTATATAATATTATATTATATTTGTTTGTAGGTGTAGTTTTTTGTTTTTTTTTTTTTTTTTTTTGTAGAAGAAATAAACATAAATTAAGATTTTTTTTAACGTCTAGTCATTTTTTTTTTTATTAAAATTGACAGGACAGTACTTACAGAAGACATCTTTATTACACAGATCTTTAAAAAAATTAAACACAAAAATTTTAATAATCTTTTAGTTCTTAAATTTCGAATCTCTTAAAGTATCTATATAGAATTCATTAAAAATAGAAAAAAAAAAATTTAAGACTTTAGGTAAAATAGAAATTGCATTTTTAAAAAGATTTAATTTAAGTTTTTTTTTTTTTTTTTTAAATAGAATTTTTATAACTTATTTAAAAATTTTTAATGACTTAAATTTATGTTCTTTTAAAAATATATGACAATTATAATATCGAAATTATGTTTTTTTTTGCCGTTTTTAAGGCACGAGTTTGATCAATACTCAAATTGAATAAAAAAAAAACATATATATATATACATATATACATAATATATACACATATATATTATGTATATACTATAATATATTACTATATATATATGAAACTAAATACCTAACTAAATAATTTATTTTCTATAAGTAGATTTTCCTTCTAGAAAGTTGCTTGATTTTTTCTTTGTTTTTTTTTTTTATTAATTGTTATTAAAAAGAAAGATAAATATTTAAATATTGAACTAAGCCATATTTGTAACCATTACAAGATCATTTATTTCAATTTATTTATTATTTTTAATTTAAAATTATAAGATAAAAAAAAACAAAGAAGCTAAAAAAAAAAAAAAAAAGAAGCAATATGTATATGTCAAAATTAGGTCGAGAATTTAAACAAAATTTTTATTTATATTATAAATAAACATTAATTTTTCAAATATTTTTAAATATAACCATATTTGAAACCATATTTAAAAATTTAATTACAACATATGTATAACTTTTCATTTCTTACATAAATATATAAAATTCACATAAAATACAAAAAGTTAAAAAAAAAAAAATAATCCATAATATTTAATTTATTTATAATCGTCAACTTTAATCATTAAAAAAAATTTAATATACCCAAAGAACAATGTATGTATATATATTGATGAATACAGATGATTTGATTCTAGAGTCTAAAATATACCTATATATGAGGATCTAATCAATTAGATTTTGTGTTTCGTGGAAAAAAATATTAGATACCTATATGATACGAGTTCTCTACATTTGATCCAATTATATACTCTTTTTGGGCACATTATTATTTCAATCGTTTTACAGCAATTATCGGAAATAAATTACGATTAATATTGATTGATTGATTGATAAATATATAATATTATAATCATCCTTTCATTATAATTCTTATATAAATATATAATAATATATTCGCTCTAATAAATTGAAATTTTAAAAAAAATTTTTTTAAATACACATTTTTATATAATTATTATATACTTTTGTATATAATACTTATAGTATATTAAAAGTATATAATATAATTATATATACTTAAGATATTGTAAATAATTTATTTATTTATCGTAATATAAAATTTTCCAACATTTTGTATAAAATATTTCGAAATTTTTTAATTCAAAATTTTATTTTCTTTTTGAAAATTATTTAATATTATAAAGGAAAGAATTTATTTAAAACAATATTTTTTCAAAATAATTATTTTTATTGTTAAGAGAATGATTTTAATGATTATCTCATATGATTTAAATTTTGGTTTTTTTTAAGTACTTTTGTAACAAAAAAAAAATCTAAAGTAAACAGACAAAAAAAAAAAAAACAAAACCTTTATATTATATTTTAATATTAAAAGTAACACATTTATATATATATATACACAAAATATATATAAATACAAATAATACATAAATACACAATAATTTAATATTCTGCAATAATAAAATAATAATTTATTAGATAATATATTGTTAAAAATAAATCTATAAGAATAACTTTTATTCCTTTTTTTGTTTTTATTTTTATTTTTTTTTTTTTTTTGGTTTTCTGATATGGGGATATCATTAATAACAAAAAATTATGTTTATCCTTACACAATTCATTTTAAGGTGAATAGACATACAATATCCACCCAGATTTATTTATATTTTTATATGTATTATATGTTTATGTATTATACTTACATATGTATATACAGTATATAGTATATTATGAAATTGTGAAATTTAATCCTCTCTAGTGGGACTAATGAATATTATAAGTTTGTAAAAACAAAAAAAAAAAACAAAAAGTTTTTATTAATGGACGTTTTGTTTTGGGATTCCTTTTGAATTGTTGAATAACAAAAAATTATAAAAAAAAAACCCAAAATATCAATTTTTTATATCATATTTTTATATAATATGAAATTTTTTTTTGGTTTATTTTTATTTAAAAAGAAAATGATAAATAATATTAAGTTCAAATATGATATAATAATATTATATATTATAGATACAAATATCTATTATCTATTAAAATTATTAAAAATTCTAATTTAACTATATATACTTTCAAATAACATTTCAAATAATAACATATATATAGAAAAATAACAATTTATTAAATGTAAATTTTTTTTTTTGAATAATAATTCAATTAAAGATTGGTTATTTTAGATGGTTGATAGTAATAGTGGTTCAAAGTGGGTATTAATATCAAAACAAAAATATTATCTTTAATTTTGTATAGTTTCGTATAGATGCTAAGCCTGCTTTTTTTTTCAATATTTTTACTAACTATTCAATTAAATATAGCAAAAATAATAATAAACTTTTGTAAAGATTCAGAATGGCAATTTACTTATTAAAGAATTAATATTGGCTTTTGAAAATATTGATATAAAATTCAAATTTCTATGTACATTACCGCTAAAAGTATTGTAATATAGTTAAAGTTAAAGTAAAAGTTAAAATTTTTTTTTTTTTAAATCATCTTATAGGTACATTTAATTTAATGATTGCATTTCCAAGCTTGGTATTATTATTTAAAATTCCTTTCTTTTATGTTTATCAGGCGGCATTATACTTTTAAAGTGTATTTAATACTTAAAACATAAGTATTAAGTACACTTTATTATTAAACACTTAAATATAACTTAATTAAATATTTAGAGGGAGCTGATGATCGAGTGGTTACAGGCACGTGGTTACAGACTTCTTATTACCACCATATAGATAGGAGTATCACAATAGATATCGCAAGATTCGTTAATTGAAAACAAAATCCCCTTGTTAACCAATAATATTATCTTTTTTTACTTAAAGAAAAGGTATTTCCATTTTAAGTGCAAGTTTGTTTTTTTTTTTTAAATGCAAATAATTTCATTTTAAGTTCAAGTAAAATTTGAAATTCCTTGTTCTTTGTAAATTCTTTGTTAAGAGTGGAAGTATTTCCTTTACAAATGTAAGTTTTTGTATTTAGTTTGTTATAAAGTGATTCAGTATATATGTATATGATTAAATATATATATATATATATATATATATATATAACGGGTTTTCAAATTTGAGTGATATGATTTCTAAGTGATATTTCGGCCATTTGTAGTATGTCATGATCTGTCTTTTTTTTTTCATTGTATTCAATTTACAATTACAATGTTTACAATTTACAATATTTACAATTTCATCATGGACCACCGTAAGCGTCGTCAATTTGCTGATTTTGTCTTGGATAACTTTTTTTTTAAGAAAATCATCTTCTCCGATGAAGCTGGTAACACCGTTACTGTCAATAGAGAGCGGTATAGATCGATGATAACCAACTTTTTATGGCCGAAATTGGAAGAAGTTAATCTTGACAACATCTGCTTCCAACAAAACGAGGCTACATGCCACACAGCACGTGCAATAACCGAATTATTGCGAGAAAAGTTTGGAGATTCGATTATTTCAAGAAATTGTGACATTGAATGTCCTCCAAGAAGTTGTGATTTAACACCATTATACTATTTCTTGTGGGGTTATTTGAAGATAACCTTTAGCAATAAACCAGACTCTCTTCAAGCTTTAGAAGTCAATATTGATCGTGCTATTCATGACATACGACTTGATTTAGTGGAAAAAGTGCTCGAAAATTGGGTTCATCGAATTCATTCCTGCAAAAGAATTCGTGGAAGCCATTTGAATGATGTTTTATTGAGAACTTAATTGTATCGATTAAACTTCACATTAAATAACAAACATTTGAATTTCCTTAACAATTAGTGTATTTTTTTTTTTAAAGAAATCATATCACTCAAATTGGAAATCTCTGTATATTGATATATATTAATTCTTCAAACTTTTTCAAACAGACAGACAGATTTTTTCAAATTCATAAAATTTAAAACAATACACTTTCAATCAGGAAAGTTTAATTAACATTTATTTACTTGCACTTAAAAAGGAAAACTTGTTCTAAATAAAAATTCATGCAATTAAAATGGAAAAACTTTGGATTATAATATTAATATAAATAAATAAATAAATATTTATAACTTAAATCTATAATATGTAGATATTTTTTTATTTGTTGTAGTTTAATATATAGATTATTATATACACCTCTTCGATAAACTAACTGTTTAATTTTCTAAAAAAAAAAAAACAAAAACGAAAACCTCATAATTTTTTTTTTTATTTCTTTTCATTCATATCTTTTATTAATTTATTATACAAATTTTATCAAATTAAGACATTGAACTTGTATAAAAATTTTTTTATCATTCCTTATAAAAGGAACTTCTTCACAAAACCATTTTTATTATTATAATAATGAATGATTTTAAATATTAAATTAGTTCTTTTTAAAAGATCACATAACGTATACATATATATATATATATTGCAAAAAAAATATATATATATATAAATATAATGAATTTGAACTTAATATTTTCTTAAAAAGATCAACTTTCAATCGTTTGTTTCAATTCTTTTATAAATTGAACAAATGTTGAACTTTTAGGCAATTCTTTAAAAAATATAAAAGAAAAAAAAATAACGTGTAAAAAAAAAAAAAAAATATTAATCAAATTAATTATAATATATATAAAATATTATATATAAATTATTTAAAATAAAATATTTTGCATGAAATTTTTCTTGTCTCTGAATGAAATTAACAATAAACAAATAAGTCACACTTATTAATCCGTCAGATTAATCGTTAATCTTTTAAATTATCACATAATTAACAATCAGTAAACTTTAAGAAAAAATTGTTAACATATATATATGTATATATATACATAACTAACTGGTTAGTAATTAAAAAAAACCAAAAAAAAAAAAAAAAAATCTTAAACTTCTTTTAATAATTTTTACACATATACATATATACATATGTATAGAAAGAATACGTTTTATTTTAATTTTTTTTTTTTTTTTTGTTTCCATGTTTTTGACTCTTTTGACTTTTTTTTGGCATAAATTTTATATATATATATTTATAACATTTTAACTAGGCGTAAAAATTTTCAAAAAAAAACTTTTCAACAGAAATTACTTTGATTTTTTTTTTTTTTTTTTTTTGTGTTAAACAGAATTTGTAAAAGTTAATAAACTTTTATTTTTCTTATTTATATTTTATTATTGTTATTATTATTAAATTTTTATTTTTGTTTTTTTTTTCATTTCCGAAATTTAATTCAATATTTTAATTTGAAATACAGAACAATAGGCTCATAAAAATGAAGAAAATGATAGTGTTGTTAAAATGTTACAAAAAAAAAAAAAAAACAAAAAAACAAAAACTTAATAAAAATTGAAATTAATGACTTCTGATAGGATGGTACAGCGATCTTATACATATATAAATATTATATACTTTTCACTTTAAAACAAATTTAAACTTAAAAAATTTTCAAAAAATTTCTTGCATTTCAAGTTATTTTTCTTCTTTTTTTTTTTTTTTTTCCATATACTTTTTATTTGGTCATCATCTTTCAGAAAATAAGGTTGTGAATCGAAAGTTTTGACATTGTCTTAGAAATGAAAACATTTTTTTTGAATATTTTTTTCTTTGTATAAAAAACAGAAAAATAAAAAACATTTATAGAAAATATATTTGGAATATTGAAAACTTTCAATTTTGAAGATAAAATAACCACGACAAAAAAAAAAAAAAAATTCTTTCAAATATATGTTCTCTCCAAACAATGAAAATACAATACAAAATTTCGGAAATTGGAAATTAAGATCATATAATTATAATTTCATACATATATAACAAAATGGCACATATTCAATTGAGTAGGACTGAAAATAAAAAACAAATAAAAAAACTTAAAACAATTAACTTTCTATATATGTATATCTATCTAGTCTTGTAAGATAAAAATCAATGAGGTCTTCTTTAAAATTTCAAAAAAAAAAATTTCGTTTGTTATTTTATTATCATTTTGACCTTTCATAAAAAGAAAATAATTAATTGTAAAAATAAAAAATAAAATAAAATTAATATCAATTAATATTAATGTTAAAAAAAATTTATTATAAATTCTAGTTTATTTTTTAATATTTTAATTAAATAAATGTTAAATAAATGTTAAACATTAAAACTTTATAAATATTAGTTTTAAGATTCATCTAATGCTTTATTTAAAACTAATTAATTAGGTACATAAAATGTATTAAATATATATTTATATATATTTCATACAATAAAATGAAATTTAATGAAAATTTATTCATTTTTGAACTTTTATATTATCGAAAAACGTTAATAATAAAAATTTAAATTCAATATAAATTTTATTTATTATACCCTACACATTAAGTATAGGGTATATTAACTTTGGTATGGTGTTTGTAACCACCAAAAGGAAGCGAGTTAGGTATAGACATGTATATATATTCTGAATCAGGATCACCGCCTGAGTCGATTTAGTGATGTCCGTCCGTCCGTCCGTCCTTACGCACGATAACTCAAAAAATAATGAGGCTATCTTGATGAAATTTATACTGTAGGTTAACAATGACTAAGGTAAGGCGGGGATTGTAAATGGGCGAAATCGGACGAACAAGCATATCTTTGAAATTAATAAAGATAGAAACTTCAAATTTGGTACTAGGGTGTTGTTTCCTGAATCCCTGGTTTCCTAAGACCTAACACCTAAGACTCCTAAGACCAAACAAGCAT
Organism: Poecilobothrus nobilitatus; assembly: GCA_947095535.1. Classification (NCBI taxonomy): domain Eukaryota; kingdom Metazoa; phylum Arthropoda; class Insecta; order Diptera; family Dolichopodidae; genus Poecilobothrus; species Poecilobothrus nobilitatus. Next base: position 317,355,398 of record OX352772.1, on the reverse strand, counting down.
ATCTTCGAAATTAATAAATATATAAACTTGAAATTTGATATAAGAATGTTCTACCCTGTTGATGTCTCCAAAATTTGAGATGAATTGGGATGGTGGTCCGCGTGCCTTCACACACTTCCCAAGACCTAACAAGCATATTTTCGAATTTAATAAAAATAGAAATCTGAAATTTTGTACAAAGGTTGTAAAAGCATTTATTTTTTTAGCTTAGTTATATTAAATACCTAACTAAAATAACTTATGGATTTTTAATTTAATTTGAATTTTTTAGGTGTAGGGTATAAATAAGTCGGTTGCATCGACTTACTTTTACTTGTTTTTATTTATAGTTTTTGTTTTTAATCAATTAATTTCCAATTAAAATTAAATTTTATTTCTATAAGAATTATCATAAATACTGTAAGTTCTATAGTAATTTTTTTTTTAATTAGATTTTAACATAATAAATAATTAATAAATTCCATTATTTCAATAATAATTTTTTAAAACTTAAAAATAAACAATTTAACTAATAACTTAACATACTTGATACGAATCGAAATTGAAAGGAAATAGAATTTATACTTAAAATTTAATTATTAAATACACCCTAAGGAAGCCACTATATATATACCTATATGAGGGAAAGCTAAACGAAAACCTAACTAAACAGTCATTCGAATGGAATCTGTATAGGGCATATGATATGTTAGAAAATCTAAGAAAACTTGAAAAACAAACCATATTAGCTGATACTAGATATCTAAATAAATCATGACCACAAATCAAAGATCTGGCCAATGATCGAGATCGATGGATGAAATTTGGGTTATGTGGTTTAAATAATCCAAAAGAAATACGAAGATAATTATTAAATTGAAAATAATTGTATCATCACATTTTTAAATACAAAATTAGAACAAATATATAAAATTTCTGTAAAGATATAGACTTAAACTGTAACGAAGGCATTATAGTTTCAGGAGGATGAAATCATTTGAAAATAAATAAAAAAAAATCCTAAAATGTTAATTATCTCAATTTTTAGAGTTATGAAATTTATAAATATTTGAATTCTTAAAAATCTGTGAACATTCTTTAAAAATGAGATACATTAAATTAAAACTATAAATATTAAATTGAAGTATGTGTAAAACCCTATATGATCAAATATGAGCACAAATAGTTAAAAAAGAATAAAATCTTGTACAATATCATCTATCATCATCACAATATAATCTTGTTACAGTCACATTTGTTTAAAGAGTTAGTGGAAATAATGATTTAAAAAACTAAAAGCTTATAGTTTAATATATTAATAATAAGCGTCTCTATAGATATTGTATATTCTTTATAAAAATGGAAGAAACAGTGCTTTTCTTAACAAAAAAACAGTTTTTCTTAATTAAAAAGTAAGTTTTATGTAAAAAGTGAATAAAGTGTTTCATAATTTTTATAAAGTTTCTTAAAACAAAAATTTTTAAGAAAAACTGTACAATTTTTAGGAGAAAATAATAGCAATTTTCAGTTGCTTTCAACGCTAATCGTACTAATTTATTATTATTTTCATAATATATAAAATTGTATATCTTTAAAAGAAAATGTTTCATACACGGCCCTATTTACATTTGTATTTCGTTTTTATATTAAATACTTATATTATTTTTAATAATAATAATTAACACTTTATTATTTTTTATTTTATATATTTTTATATCATTTTTTTTTTTTTTTTTCTATCTAAGAAAGGTGGAAATCTTTCAAAGACACCAAGAATACTTTCTTGGTAGTTTCAGATTTTTACTGTCTAAACTGTTACTGTTACCTCTTTCTTTAACCAATATAATGATATGAAACCTTTAACTGCCCATGTAGCATATTACCCTACACTCTCAAGCTACAGAGAAGGTATAAAGCTAGCTACTCTTTAGCTATAGGGCAGGATGCAGAAAGTTTTAATTGAAGAGTGGGACTGTATTGTAATAATTAATTAATCATAGGAATAAACTTTATACCCTCTACCCAGTCCCATCCGTCTCCTTTTATACCCGTCTTCTTTTATACCAAGCAAAAAAAAAAAGTGAAATTCTTGAATTTTAATCACAGTAAATGAGAAATCACATCACATCACATCAAATTTAACAAAATTTAAAAACAAATTTCTTTCTTTTTTTTTATTCCAATCATTTTCATTCTTAATCTCTATAAATTTCTTTATGATTTTCCTTTTTCTTAAATATTTTTTAGAAAGTAACTTGTTTTTAACTGTTATAATTAAGAATATACATAATATATAAAACAAATATATATATATAAATAAAAATAAATAATGTGGAAGCAATAAGATACAAAACATTATAAATAAGAAAAGTTCATTAACCTGCTTCTTATGTTAATTAATGTGAAAATTTGCATACAAACTTAAATACTATACTATAATACTATTTTAATATTACAAAAAAGTTTTAAGTTAAAAATAAAAAAAAACACAAATAAGAAAACATACACATTACATTTATCTAATGATACGATGATACATTTTAAAATTTTAATAACATAATTAAAAAAAAAAAATTATAAAAAAAAAAAAGATCAAGGTCGAAATAATAACCATTATATTCCGGTAAAACGCTTTTTATTATTATTGTTATTATAATAACCACTAACATTTTTATAATGAATAAATAATATAACATACAAATATACATAAACACATTGTATAGCGGTCTTTAGACTTTTTTTTATTTTTTTATTTTATTTTAATTTTTGCATTTTTTATTCGCGTTTTTTTATGGTATAGCGCACGATCTTAAACGCGATTTTGACAAGTTATTTTTTTGAAATTTATTCGTATATGTATAGTTAGATGACTATGACAACGACAACGACAATGACTACAAAATGCTTGACGCTTTATATATCTGCTTTGTTTAGTATTTTATTTTATTTATTTTTTTTTAATTTTATTTTTTGTGGTCACTTTGTTTTACCACTGACATTACCATTGCTATTGATACTACTAAAATGCTTGCTACAAGTATCCATATACTATAGGTTAATGTTCTTTTTAAGAGAATTTGACACATTAATTATTATTTTTGAGTTTTTATTATTATGTATCTTATTTTTTTTTTTTTCAATTTATAAAAAAAAAGGTGAGAAAATTGTAGATATGTATATACAATAATACAGTAAAAGGAAAAGAAGAAGTTGATTATAAAATAGCCGGCATATTAATTTTGTTGGTTTTTTTTTTTTTTTTTTGTAAATTTTAAAATTTTAATTAAAAAATGTTTCTTATGAGATATGAGAAAATGTTTGTTAAGAAATTAAATTTAATGATTGTTTTTCGGTGCGGCGTTTTTTAATATAATTAGAGAGAGACAGAATGAAAAAGATAGAGAGAAAGAGAAAGAAAAGAGGAGATAAAAAGAAATTAAGGAAGGAATATGAAAAAGAACTAATTAAAATAATTGAAATAATTTTAGGGAGAAAAATAAAGTAAATAAGAAAAATATTTAAAAAATTAATATTAAATAAATTAATAAAAAAAGGTCAAAGTACTGAAATTTAGCAAACAAAAATAAAAAAAAAATTAAAAAAATTTATAGTAAAATTATAATCAAAGTAATATGTTTTTTTTTTTTTAAATTGTGCAAAAACGCGATTTATTACATTGATATAAGAATTATAAAAAATATATGTATACCTACATATATATTATACATTATTTTTTAGTGAATTTTTTTATAATGAAATTAAAATTTTGACAAAAACATTATAAAACAATTATTATTAGTAAAAACAAAAAATAATATTCTTTTAATTTGCCAGAAATAATTAAAATAAAAAGACAATCAATTAATTTGTAATTGTAGTTATGTTTTGTAAAAATAGAAATAAATTCAGAACTTGATAAGGATTGTATTTCAAAACTTGCTGGTATAAATTATTTTTTTTTTATATTTCTTTAGAATTTTTGTTATTATTTTACTTCTTTTGTTTTTTTATCTAAGCTTTATAATACTTATTATTTAAATAGATAATTTCTATTTAAAATGAGTTAATTATTTGAAAACTTAAAAATTAATTATTCAAAAAAAAAAAATTTTCTAAAATGTTTGTATTGATTTGATTTTAAAAAAAAAATCTATTAATATTAAAATCTTTGTTTTTGTAATGTTAGTAATTCACATATAAATACAAAAAAGTAAATTATTTCCAAAAATAAGATTTAAGTTAAAAAAAAACACTTTGTGCTTATCCAAAAGTTCATAGCAGCAAAAAAAAAAAAATAAAAACAATTTATAAATTACATTTCATTTTACATTCTTCATTACAAAATGTAAATCTAAATTAACTAATTAAATTTATTTTTCTTAATTAAAGTTGAAATTTTATAAAATAAAATTATCTACCGTTTAAAGTTGTAATACAATACAACAAACTAATTATTTAATAATAAAGTTTCTACCTTAAGTCTTTTGTTTTGACCGATTTTTTTTTACTAGACTGAAATTTAAATAAACAATGAATTTTTAAAATTAAAATATTCTACTTTAATTAATCAAGGCAATAAGAATTTTTTCATTTTTAAATATGCTATGTATACCGGATGAAGTAATTTCCGTATTCATCAATATAGAAATTAAATATAGAAAGTAGAAGGAATTTTCCATTCTTAAAATTCCAACATATTACATATAATTTTTTTTTTTTTTTTTGTTAACTTTTGTTGTTTTATTAACTTTCATCTTTTTTAACTGTTCAATTTACCTATTTTCATTTTCATGTCCATTTACTAAAAAAATACCAATGTCAATAAGTATTAGAAAAAAGAAATTAAATGTTGCTATTAATCTTTACTTTATTAATAAATAAAACAAAAGCAAACAAAAACTATAGAAACAAAATGGTCCAACATGATAAATGGCTTGACATTTGACTTTCCAATCTACCTTTTAAATCGAAAATGAAAAAAAAACTAGCGGCAAAAATGAAATCGATCGCAAAATTTTTTTTTTTGTTTGTTAACTTTTAAAAGCTTAAAAAAAAGAAATTTTGAAAGAAAGAAAGAATTTTGAAAGAAGAATGAGAATTAAAGATGCTTCTAACATTATTTAAAAAGCATTGAAACAAACGTAGGTTTTCTAAAAATAAAATATCGGTTACAACAACAACAACAACAAAAAAAATCTATTTATAACTTCCATTTCATTTTTTGACCGAAATTATTCAATTTTACCTATATAAAATAAAAGAAACAAACCTATAATAATAAAGGTCAATAGTTAAGTTATTGATAATCATACTAATAATGATGTTGATATTTTTATTAAATACAAGTTGGTATAGAATAGAAAATTAGTTTTAAGATAAATTCATCATAAATTATAAGAGCTTTTTAAATAATAAAACAAATTTTTCGTCTTTTATTAAAGTTAGGCCAAAGTACGTTCTGTAAGAATTCTGAAAAGCAAATTAACTAAAAATTTCTGAAAAGCAAATTAACTATTGCTTTTAAAAGTTAAATATCTATGTTATTAATGCTTCTTAAGAAATTTAGAAATTTTTTTCTTTTTATAGGTTTTTTACGGATTTTTTAGAAAATTTTCTGTGAGCTTTGGCTATTAGAAATAAGTGTAAAGTTTATTTTATGATAAACAAATTGTAAAGAGAATGTGAAATTTTATAAGAAAATATTAAATAAACTTTACTTTAAATAAATCTTGAAATTTATTTATTGGGTGATTTTTAATATTAATCTTAACTAAAACTACTAAAACTACTTACTTTAAAACTTAAAAATAACAAAAATTATATTTATAAATTTGATTAAATATTTTTTCAATGTTATAACAAACAAGTAAAATTTTATTATTTCAAGAAATCGATGTAAAACTTAGTTAAAATTTCTTTATTTTATTTTAGCACCAGCAAATTTTTATTTTGATTTGTCTGAATATGAAAGATTCTTTCATTATAGAACCACATATCAAAATTATTCCAAGTTTTTCATCGTCTCATATACCTCTCAATCATTTAGTATTTTTTCTTATTTATGATTATTTTTTAAAACAGCATTAAAGAATCTATTGTGTAATTCTTATCCTATCATTGAATTAATTGTAAATACATGAAAACTTTTTTAATATAATAATGTTATATAATTTAATATATAACTATAATGAATAAATATATTATATTAATTATATAATATAATATATTATATTATATTAATTAAGTTTGTATTTAAAATTTGTATTTGTACATATTTTTGTAGTTTTTGTTTTTTTTTTTAACGTATGAGATATAATTTATACAAAATTATAACTTTTACTATCAATTACAAATAGACCTTTATTCTTATACTCGCAGTTTAATCTACTGGACTTAATTATGTACAGAGAGCCATCTCGTTCTCAAATATTTTTAAAATAGAATATTAAAGATCCTCAAAAAATCTATCAAAAAATTTCATTAATTTTAAATGAATTTTGAGAAATTCTAACGCCTTTAAGATCTATCTAATCAGTAAAAAAGTAAAAAAAGCATAATATGTATTCATTTTATTTGATTTTAATATATTTTTTTTTTATCTGTTTTATTTTTTGAAAAAGAAAAAAATAATCTCCTTTACACGCTTAATAATTTCATCTCTATTTCACTCTTTGTTTTTCTTTTTTTAATAGACAATTTTAAAATATGTTATGTGTTCTTCTAAAATTTATTCTTTATTATTTTTTTATTATGGTTTATTTCTTAGATGATTTTTTACAATGAAATTCAATACTTATTTTTCATTATTTTGCAGCACTATAATATATTGTAGCAATTTACTGATATAAAACTAACTATATTCTTATTTTAATTTCTTTTATTTTATTTCTAGACTTAGTTTTTGTTTTTTTGTAAACGGAAACAAAACGATGAAAACTACATAATGAAACGCATAATCTTTAAGATACAATCTGGTCAAATTTTTTTTTTTCAATGAAAAAACAAAAAAACAAAATCATTTTTCAAACGTAAAGAAATTTTTATTAGTAAAAAGAAATGAAATAATAAAAACATATTCAAAATTTTTTTTCTATTTCATTATCATCATTACGATCACCATAAAAATTATTCTGATGATTATTCGGTGGCAAGGTGATTCTTAAGATGTTATATACCACAGTTAAAGGCATTTAATATAAAATTTTTTTGTTTTTTTTTTTTTTTCAATTTTTATCTTTGTTTAAAAAACAAAGCGTAAATAGTTAAAAAGAGGTTAATAGCCACATTTTAAAAATAAAGCAAAAAATAAAAGAATAGTTATCATTGTAATTATCAATTTTACGTGGCTGTAGCTCCTCTTTTTAATCGTTTAGATAAAAAAAAAAAAACTGAGAACACGAATGCTTTTACTTACTTACTAATAATTATAATCCCGACTGTCAGTTGGAGGTATTTAGGTGAAAAGAACAATTTTTTGTTTTTTATCTTTTTATAATGATCATTGATAGGAGCACATGGATAGTATGTAATAAAATGCAAGAAAAAATGAATACGATTATTTGTGAATATTCTCACAATATTCTGATTATCAAACCAGCCAAAATATCTTATGGATACAAAAATCTATTGAAATTGGCAAATATGAGTGTGAAAATAGAAAAAGAAAGAAATTAAATTTTTTTTTATCTTTGGTAGAATTTCTTTTATTTTTTTAATTTGTATTTATTTTTGATTAATTTCACAGCAGCAAACTAATGTTTTAACATCCATAGTTGGCGGGTATCTTATAAAATTTTTTTTATTTTGTTTTTATTTTCTTTATAATTTTTTCAATTTTTGTAAGTTGAAAAATGATAAAATCATTTGACCGAATGTATCTTCTCTAATATTGTATACCTACATATTTTTTTACAATATGTACATATTATGTTGTACGTTACAAAAGGAATTTCAGACCTTAGACCTAGACCTACATTTTGAAATTTATATTTCCTATTTTGTTTGGTTTCGTTTGTTTTTTATTTTATTTTTTTTTTGTTGTTGTTTTTGTAATTTTATAGTTTTCTAAATATGAAAATGAATAAAAAAAAAAACAATTCGATTGTATTTGTACTAAAATAAATGGATATACGTGACGATTAGAAAGTTTTTATATTTAGAAGGCTTATAATTTTTGTGTGTGGCATCGTAAGTGCATTTTTTTTCTAAATAAATAGGACAAAGTTTTTTTTTAGTTCTTAATTTGATTTAATTTTATTGTATGCTAATTATTATTGACTATACATATATAAAATTAGAAAAAAATCATTGTGGTTCCGATAAAAAATTGTTAAATTGATTTTAAAGTTTCAAAGATTTTAGTGGACAATGCTGTAATTTATAATTAAATATATCTGAATTTTAATATTAAAAAAAGATTTTTTAATGCGTTTTAACAATTTGAAATGAGTTTTGGCTTTATTGGTAAAAATTTAAACTTCGAAAATGTTTTTGTTAAGAATTAATGTTAACTCTATAACAATTTAAATTTTTTTTATTGCATTTCTCTGCCACATAAATGTGGACAGGAAATTGTACAGCCTTTCCTGTTCAGGCGCGGCTGTAAATGTCGTAAGAGGGAATAACTCTTACGACATGTGTGGAATTCGAACGGGGACTCCCTCGGTGTTTACAGCGTATTTTATACGCTCTTACCCATTAGGCCACCGAGGCCCCTCAATTTTAATTCAAAAATACTTTGTATATTCATGTATTTTGTAATGTGTATCTGAATTGGTCAATACTTTTTGATTTCTGTTTGCTTTAAAATGATTTTTAATTTTTGACCTTAATGTTAATAATAATTTTTTTTTTTTCAGAAGGTTGTTATTACAATTATAATCATTACAATGAAGGCGATAGAATATTAACAAATGAACCATGTTTAAATTGTACGTGTCATAATAATATGTTAATGTGTTATTTAAGAGTATGTCCATTTACAAAACCAATTGGTCAAGATTGTATTATTGAAAAACGTGAAGATCAATGTTGTCCAATCATTACATGTCCACAAGGTAAGAAATAATAAAATAGCAAATTTTTATGGTGTAGAAAAATAATTTTTCTATTATTATTATTGTTTTTCTTCTTTTTTTTTCTTAAAAATAGTTCAAGTTGATGTAATGATGCATAAAGGATCTGGTGCTACATCTTCAATTGGTTTCGCTGAAAAATATGGATGCACTATTAATAATAAATTCTTCCCAGAAGGCTCACAAGTACCATCAAATCCAAATAGACCATGTGAACTATGTTATTGTATTAGAAATAGTACATCATGTCTTATGCAAGAATGTACATTACATATTGACGGTTGTCAACCCATTTATCATAAAGGTTCTTGTTGTCCAGTCAGATACAATTGCGGTAAATGTTTTAAAAAAAAATACTGTATTTAATTTAATCAAAAACTTTAAATTTATTTTTAATAGACCATGAATTCCCAGAAATTGAAGATATGACTACAACAACAACTACAGTTAGACCAACTGAAGGCTTTATTATGACAACATTAGGACCAAATATAGCTGAACAATGTACACATAATGGTGAATTATACATGGATGGTGCATTAATTGAAACTGAAAATCCATGTGATAGTTGTTACTGCATGAAAGGTAAAATTGTATGCGCTGTTAGAGAATGTACAATTCCAAGTCAATATATTGGAAGAAATTGCACACCTGAAAAGAAATCAGATAAAGAATGTTGTCCACAAAGCTTTATGTGTGATGATTATGGTATTGAAAGTACAACATTCCATCAACTTCAAACAACGCAAATGATTAGTGAAGAAGTAACAACAATGATGCCCAGTAGAATTCAACCAGCAATTTCGGAGGAAGACGAAGAACTACAAAAACATATTGATGATGATGAAGCGGACATTAAATCAGCAGTCAGACCCACTTCCGACGAAAGTGTTACCCTCTCTGATCGGGTTGATATTACTGAAGGGGAAACTACAACAAGATTACCACAAATTACAACTCCAATTGAAAAGGTAAAAGCTAAACCAAGCTTAGAAGGAATAACTAAACAGCCTTCAGAAGGAGATTTGAGTGAGGAAGCTCAAACAACACCAAGTGCTATCGATACAGAAATTTCAGAAAAGCCAGAAAGCGAAAAAGAAAAACCAACTTCAACAGAAGACGAAATATCAGGTCCATCCTCACCAAAAACGGCAGTAGAAGTAGAACACGTAACAAAAACAGAAGAAGATCAAACTACACCACTTTCAATTGAAAGTTTCACAGAATCCTCATCACAATTGACAATCGATAGTAAAGATCAAATAACACCAGTTGAAAATGTTACCGCATTTGTATCTTCGACGAAAAAACCAGACGACAAAGAAGGTCAAACAGTTACTTCAAGTTCAATAGAAGGTATAACAGAATCTCCTAGATTGAAAGAAGTAGAACAAGATACACCTGCTGCGACAGAAGTTCAAACAGAAAAACCATTTGATATAATAACTGAAGGTTCATCATCTCCAAAACCAGAAGAAATGGAAATAACTGAACAACCATTGAAAACAGATCAGGATGAAGATATGACAACAGAAACAATTGATATAAGTATACCAGCCGCTATTCCTGGAGAAGGTGATTGTTTACTTGATAAAAAGACTTATAAAAATAATACGACCGTTCCATCTTCAAATGAATGTGAATATGAATGCGTCTGCGCAAGCAGTATGATTAAATGTAAAATTATGGAATGTCCACAAATGACAGGTCCAGATTGTTCTATTAGAGAGCCTGCACCTGGTGCTTGTTGTCCAACATTCATTTGTCCTGAAAGTAGTACGGAAGCTATTGAAAAGGCTCAAGAACATACTACAATTTTACCAGAACTCGGTGGAAGAACTGACGATGATACAACTCAATTACCTGCAGAAATAGAAACAAGCACTGGTGCAGATAGGGAAAAAGACGCTAAGAAAGACGACTCAATGCTTGATCAAATTATGCCAGATATATCTACAGACAAAGTTGAAGAAGTATCAACCGACAAAACTCCTACAGTAGAAAAAGTAGTAACTCCATCAGAACTTGATGAAATTACTATCGCACCTAAAATAGACCAGCAAACCGAACAACCATCCGAAGATGAAATTGAAAAGGGGCCAGAAAGTGTAACTAAATCACCACTCAAACCAGAAAGCACAAAACCATCATTATTAGACATTCAAACATTGCAGCCAGAATCTGAAATAGCAACAAAACCAAGCTTACAAGAAGTTGAAAAACCAGATGAAATCCTCACAACCCCAAGCTACGATGAAAATATCTTTACAACTAAATCACAACCAAGAGATAAATTAACACCATTTAAAAAGAGGCCGACAGTTAAAACTGATTCAACAACCATTTCTTCAATGATGGTTCCTGAAGATGAAACAGTAAAACCAATGATTGAAAGCATTCCAAGTGATAGCCACGTAATGATTACTGAAAAGTCGGACATTGAAGACAAAACAGTAAGCTCTACAGAAAAGGAACAACCTGAGGAACCTGAATCTACAGACAAATCTGAAGAAGAAGTTAAAATATTGTTGAAAGAGCCTGAACTCCCATCTGAAATATCTACAACACCAAAACTTGCAAGTGATTCCGAATACACAACAGAAACTGACATATCTAGTGAAACTGAACAACCTGCAAGTACAGGCAAGCCTGTTGAAATACCTTCAGACAAACAGCCAGAAAAACCAAAAACTGAACAAATTGCAACACCACTTGAAGAAATGCCTGAAAAATCAACAGAAACACCCACGGAAATGTTCAAACCTGATGATGAAACAAAAAAACCAGTCCCATCAGAAGATCACACTGAAATTTCAAGGGAAGACCTTTCAATTACAACCGCAAAATCAATTGAACAAGAACTTGAAGAAAAAACTTTACAATTTGACGAAAAAACTTCAAGCACAACTGAACCATCAAGAATATCTGATGTTTTGGAAGAGAAAACCGACAAATCAGAAGCAGAAACAGCTGATGGTACAACTGCAGCTCCAGGCGGAAAGCCAGAACAGCCCGATGTTGAAGAACGCATCGAATTATCAACTTCAATACCAGTTAGTCAAACTGCAGAAGAAATGGGTACAGAAAAACCAATTAGTACTGAGAAAATACCAGAAAAAGAAGAAACAAAAATGCAAACTGAATCGGTACCTGAAGCACTCACAGAAAAGTCTACAGAATCTTCAGATACTTCGGCAGCAGACATCTCACTTACAGAGAAACCTTTTGAAATGTCTGAAAAACCAAGTGACTCTACTGAAAAACCAAAAGTACAACCAGATGTTAAAGAATCTACAGACATCACAAAATTACCTGAAGTATCAAGTAGTGCGACCGAAACTTCAGGATTGGATGAGCATACTGAAATTCCTCCTCTTGGTACACAACAACCGATTTTATCAGACAGAAGTGACGACAAGGTTCCACAAATTGTGGAAGATCAAACAAAACTCCCTGCAGATACTCTTGATAAAGAACAGAAAACTGAACATGTTACAATGTTACCTAGTACATCAACGGAAGAATCAACACTTAGTATCATTCGTTCTACTGAATTACCTGCTGAAGGAGAGATTGAAAGAAAAACTGAGGGTCCAGAAGAACATATTATTGGAACAACTGAAATATCTAAAGAAGAACTTCCGGAACATCCAACCGAAGAAAGTGAAACTGGAACAGATATTCCAAGCATTAAGGCAGATAAACCACATCTCCCTGAAGAACAAACTGAAAAACCTACAACAAAACCAAGTGAAAGCACCGACCAAGCAGGTGGCGAAGAACCAACAGGAACTAAACCGACTGAAACTGAAATTGAAAAAGAAACTAAAATTTCTGACTTTACCAAACCATCTGTGCTACCTGCGGCTCCAGAAGAAAAACCCGAAGAAGAAGGGAGTGGATATATTGAAATTAAAACTGAAGAACCTTTTGTTTCAGAAATGCCAACAGAAGAAAAAACAGAAACACCAGAAACTAAAATTTCGAAAAAACCTGAAGGCGAAATTGAACCATCGGCTGATATTGAACAAAAAACTGAACTTCCAAGTAAACAAACCGAAAAACCCAGCTTTGCTACAAGTGATTCAACTGAACCAAGTGATAGCAAAGAAGAGCCAAAAGAAAAAGACGAAGAAAAGAAAACTGAAATTTCAAGAATTGAAGGAGAGACAGAAATTCCAAGAAAACCAGAAGAAGTTACAGAAAAACAACCTTCTGAAAGCACAGAAAAACCAGGGGAAATACCAAGTAGAACTACCACCAAACCTACTGATGAACCTATTGCAGAAACACCAGGCGTCAAAATCGAACCTGAAACACAAATTGTTACAGAAAAAGTTATTAAATTTGGTGAATCAGGTGAACCTGAAACAATTACAGAGCCTCCAAGCAAACAAACTGAAGAAAGTGAAGAATCAAAATACGGAGAGCCAACTAAGAAACCTACAGATACTGAACAATCAATTACAACTACCAAACAAGAAGAAATTCAACCGGATAGAACAGAAAGGCCGCCAGTTATCGAAAGCGCAGACCACGTTACTGAACTTCCTAGTGAAGAAGAACAAACTAGAAAACCATCAGAAAAAATACCTGAAATGGCAACATCCAAACTTGACGATTCAAGTAAAATTGATGAAAGTACTGAACTTATTCAACCTGAGCTTAAACCAACTCTTAAACCTGTTGCTGATGAAGGTTCTATTGATATGGCTGGTGTTACAGAAGTTTCAGAAACAACAAAACCAACAGATAAAGAAGAACAGCCTGATCAATTTGATACTAAACATATTCAAGATTCTACAGAAAAATCTGAGGAAGGAATTACTGTTCCACCAGGCCTTATTCCAAGATTAGATGAGAACCAAGCAGAAGAAACTGTACCTGAAGAACCTTCTGAAGCGAAAACTGAATCGCCATTGTCAAGTGCACCAAGAAAACCAGTAGAGAAACAAGAGCCTTCAGATACTCAAACTGAAAAGCAGTTGGAAGATATAACTGAACAACCTTCTGTCAAAATTCAACCTTCCGAAATTCAAACAGAAACACCATTGGAAAGCGTACCAGTAGAGCCAATTGATCAAGAAGGACCTAAAGAAGCTTCAACTAGCAAACCTCCAAAAGATCAATCAACAGAAAAACATGAACCTGTAGAAATTCAAACTGAAACTGCATTGGATAGTGCATCAGAAAAACCAGTTGAAAAAGGAGAACCTTCAGAAGATCAAACAGAAAAATCGATGGAAGATACAACAGTTCAACCAGCAGAAGGAGTACCTGCAAAGCCGGTTGTAAAAGAATCACCATCAGAGGAAGAACCCGAAATACCTTTGGAAGGAGCATCAGAAAAAACAGTTGAAAAAGATGAACCTTCGGAGGCCCAAACTGGTAAACCTACAGAAGGTGTAACAGAAAAACCAATTGAGAAAGAAGAATCTAAAGAAGTTCATACTGAAATACCACTGGAAGGTATAACCGGAAAAGAAAAACCTTCAGAAGTACAAACAGACAGACCTGTCGAAAGTATAACCGAAACTGATATTGAAACACCATCTAGAGAAGCATTTGAAAAACCAATTGAAAAAGAAGTTCCTTCAGAAGCTGAAACCGAAAAATCGTTGGAAAGCGCAACGGAACAAACTTCAGAAGAGGAAACCGATATACCATTGGAAGCACCAAAAAGACCATTTGTGAAAGAGGAACCCATAGAAATTCAAACCAGAAAACCATCTGAAGATGCTACAGAACAATCACTCGACAAAGAAGAACCGGCAGAAATTCATACTAAAACACCATTAGAAGGAGTAACAGAAAAACCAGATGAAAAGAAAGAACCTACCGATATTCCTATTCAAACTCCATTGGAAAGCGCAACAGAACAACCGATCAAAAAAGAAGAATCCGAAGATGTTCATACTAAAGCACCATTGGAAGATGTAACGGAAATACCAATTACAAAAGAAAAACCTTCAGTTGTAGAAGCTGGTACGCCTACCGAAAGTACAGCCGAAGCTCATACTGAAGTACCATTTGAGAGCACATCAGAAAAGTCAATTGAAAAAGAAGTAGCCCCAGGAGATCAAACCGAAAAATCTGCGGAAGGTACAACAGAACAACCAATTGACAAATTACAAACTTCGGAAGAACAAACTGAAACAACCATGAAAGGAGCACCGCAAAAACCATTTGAAAAGGAAGTAACCCCTGAAGATCAAACCGAAAAATCTGCGGAAAGAACAACAGAACAACCAATTGACAAATTACAAACTTCGGAAGAACAAACTGAAACAACCATGAAAGGAGCACCGCAAAAACCATTTGAAAAAGAAGAACCTACAGAAACTAGCAAACCATTTGACGGTGCCACAGAACAACCGCTCGAGAAAGAACAGCCCACAGATATTCATACTGAAACACCATTAGAAGGATCATCAGAAAAACCATTTGAAAAAGAAGAACCTACTGATACTCAAACCAGTAAAGTAGCTGAAGATGCAACAGAAGAACCAGTTGAGAAAGAAGAACCCGCTGTGGTTCAAACTGAAACACGATTGGAAGGAGCACCAGAAAAACCACATAAAAAAGAAGAACCTTCAGAATCTGAAACAGAAGGATCTATAGAAAGCACAGAACC
This sequence comes from Poecilobothrus nobilitatus, assembly GCA_947095535.1. Classification (NCBI taxonomy): domain Eukaryota; kingdom Metazoa; phylum Arthropoda; class Insecta; order Diptera; family Dolichopodidae; genus Poecilobothrus; species Poecilobothrus nobilitatus. The sequence goes on along the minus strand of OX352772.1, from coordinate 317,339,711 downwards.
ACCAATAGGTAAACTGGAACCTTCAAAAGAACAAACCGAATCACCATTAGAAGGTGCATCAGAAAAACCAATTGAAAAAGAAGAATCTGGAGAAGTTCATACTGAAATACCTTTGGAGGGAGTACCAAAACAACAAGCTGAAACCGAAGCACCCACTGAAGCTCTCACAAGTAAACCCACTGCAGATGCCACAGAACAACCATTTGAAAAAGAAGAACCTTCGGAAAGTCATTCTGAAACACCACTGAAAGAAACATCAGAAAAACCTATTGAAAAAGAAATACCATCAGAAATACATACTATCAAACCTGCTGAGAGTGCAACAGAACAGCCAATTAAGAAAAAGGAGCCTACAGATGTTCATACTGAAATACCACTGGAAGGAACATCAGAAAAACCGATTGAAAAAGAAATGCCTTCAGAAGCTCAAACTATCGAAGGTTCAACCGAAGAACCAATTGATAAAGAGGAGCGGACAGATATTCATACCGAAACACCATTGAGAGAAACATCAGAAAAAGCTATTGAAAAAGAATTGCCTTCAGAAGCTCAAACTGGTAAACCTGGCCAAGATACAACAGAACAACCAATTGAGAAGGAGGAATCCACAGATCTTCATACTGAAACACCATTAGCAGAAACACCCCAAAAACCAACTGATAAAGAAATTCCATTCGATGGTCAAACTGACAAACCTACCGAAGGTGTAACAGAACAACCAATTGAGAAAAAAGAACAGGCAGATGTTCATACTAGCTCACCATTAGAAGGAGTATCAGAAAAACCAGATGAAAGGGTAGAATCTACCGACGTTCGTACTGAAACTCCATTAGAAGGTACATCAGAACAACCAATCGAAAAAGAAGAACCCGTAGATGTTCATACTAAAACACCATTAGAAGGAGTATCAGAAAAACCAGATGAAAAGGTAAAACCTACCGATGTTCGTACTGAAGCTCCATTGGAAGGCGTATCAGAACAACCAATCGAAAAAGAAGAACCTATAGATATTCATACTAAAACACCATTAGAAGGAGTATCAGAAAAACCAGATGAAAAGGTAGAACCTATCGACGTTCGTACTGAAGTTCCATTGGAAGGCGTATCAGAACAACCAATCGAAAAAGAAGAACCTATAGATATTCATACTAAAACACCATTAGAAGGAGTATCAGAAAAACCAGATGAAAAGGTAGAACCTACTGATGTTCGTACTCAAACTCCATTGGAAGGTGCATCAGAACAACCAATCGAAAAAGAAGAGCCTACAGATGTTCATACTAAAATACCATTGGAAGGTATATCTGAAAAACCATTTGAAAAAGAAGAACCTTCAGAAATAGCAACTGGCAGACCTATCGAAAGTGAAACAGAAGGTCTTACCGAAACACCATTTGCAGGAGCAGCAGAAAAACCAATTGAGAAGGAAGTTCCTTCAGAAACTGAAACCGAACCACTTGAGCAAGGTGCAACCGAGCAACCAGTTGGAAAAGTGCAACCATCGGAAGTTGAAACTCAAACACCATTGGAAGGAGTATCTGAAAAACCAGTTGAAAAAGAAGGACCTTCACAAGTAGAAACCGAAAGAACAACAGAAGCAGCAACTGAAGCTTCAATCATTTCAGATAGAGTCGATGAAGAAGAACCACCAGAAATTCATACATCATCACCTTCAGATTTGCCAAGCTCTACTGAGTCTAAAGAAGGCACAACTTCACAAATACCAATCTCAACAGATTTACTTATTTCAACAGAAAAATCCAAAGAAGACGAAGACAAGACTGAACGACATCCTGAAGATAGTTCAACTGAAAAACCTGCTCCCCAACTTCCTGAAGAAGAAACTAGCACTAAAAAATCTGAAGAGGAAACAGAAAAATTAGATAAAACTAGCCCTAGTAGACCAGAAAATACTACAGAAGAAGCTACAATGAAACATGAAGAACACACAGAAATACCTAAAGAAATTAAAACCTCCACAAAACCAGTTACTGAAATTACATCTGATCAAACTAAAACTGATAAACCTATTGAAGAACAATCTATTGAACAGGAAACAATTAGTCCCGTTAGTGGTGAAACAAGTAAACCAAGTCTGGAACAGAAAACAGAAAAACCAACATCAGAAGAAGAAATTACCACATCAAGTACAACATCTAAAGTTCCTCTTACTACTAAACCAACATTTATGCCATCAATGTCTGGTTACATTCCCCCAGATATGCCAACTGAATATTATGATGAACCCGATGATGCAGATATTTTCGGACCTGGTACATGCCGTTACGGTGGAAAACTATTTGTATCTGCTCAACAAATACCTCGTGATGATCCTTGTGATTTTTGTTTCTGCTTTAGAAGTGATATTATTTGTTTACAACAATCTTGCCCACCACCAATATCTGGCTGTAATGAAGAACCAATCCAAGGCTTCTGTTGTCCAAGATATGAATGTCCAGTTTCAATGGGCTTCAATGTTAATTCAACAACAAGTACAACGACAACAACGCTTCCACCACATTTCTTACATAGACGACATCATGTAGTTGAAAGAAATGGATGCCAAATACAAGGTGTTTCATATAAAGTAGGTGATAAAATACCATCAGCTAGTGGACCATGTATGCAATGCACGTAAGTATTAAAAATTTATTTAAAAAAATTCTTATTTAAAAAAATAAATAAAAATAAAACAAAAATTCTCATTGTATTTTTTTTATATTTTCTATTTTCAGATGTGGTGGTGATGGACAAATGGAATGTAATCCAAAACCATGTACTCCAGAACCAATGTTACGTCATATGATTGCTGCGGTTGCATCTCGTCGCCGGAGATGAAACACTTCAAGCAATTAAAAGAATTTTTAAATAATTTTTTTTTTTATTAAATTATATAAAAACAAAAATAAAAAAAAAACACAAAAAAGAAACAAAACAACAGGTGCCAAATAACACCAAACAATTAAAGAGTAAAATTCTGAATTAATAACAAAAAACATTAATTTAAAAATATAATTTTATTCCAATTCAACAAAAAAAAATAAAATAAAAAAATATAAATCATATCGAAAGTTTGATATAAAACAAAAAAGAAAATAAAGAAATTAAAAATTTATAAAAAAAATATAATTAAATTAAAATAACACTAAAACAGGATAGTAGAAACGGTATTAATTTTATATATCTTTAGAATTTAAGAACGAAAAAAAAAAAAAAAAAAATCTCATATTTTCTTATTGTACTCAAGATTTTAAGCTTATCAAAGAAAAAAAATTAAAAAAAAAAAAGAAAAACAAATTGTAGAAGTGATATTGCACTGCATCCAACATTTCATATTATTTAAAGTTTGTTCGAATTATTAATTAGAAAAAGAAAAATTAGTTATAAATCAATTTAAAAAAAAAAAAATTAAACGACAATGTCAAATAATTTAAAAGATGTGCTATAGTCGAATATCAAATTTTTGACAATATTTATCAAATATTTGAATTCGAAATAAATTTTAAAGTTTTTTAATCAGACTTAAATTGAATTAATTGACACAATAAAAAAAAAACAAAAACTTGTTGAAATTTTCTAAATTCATACAAACTTTTTAATATATAAATAATATAATTATATGTTTTTTTGTTTTTTTTTTTTTTTTTTTGATTCAAAATAGAAACAGTAGAAAAATTTTTCATTAGTACATCATTGATACTTCTGGTCATCATGATAACAAAAAATTAACGAATATTAAAATAGAAAAATATTATTAGCACAACATCGACAAAATGGTCAATCAATTTAATTTAAATTTTGCCATTATTATATGTTGATTAAAATCGTAAATTTAATTTAATTTTTGAGAATAAATTTTATTAAATTTAAAACAAAAAAAAAAAAAAAAATTTTCGATAATAATTTTTATTATATTATCATTGTGCCCCCCAAAAAGGTATGAATAAATTTACGATTTAAAAGAAAATGTACCATTAAAAAAATAATATTCTATTCTATAGTTTCTGTTTTTGAATAAAACATTTTTTTTTTTTTTTTGTAAGCTTGACTTATTTTTAAACATTATTATAGGCAGATTTTAAAAATAAAAATATTGTTTTTTTTTTTTTTAAATTAATTGATTAATTATAATTATTTATAATTTTAATTAGTTAATTTAAAAAGACAACACTATAAAAAGAACATGAAAAATACTGTAACTATTATTATTGATTATTATTATTATTATTATTATTATATTATTAAATGCTCCATCATATCCTTGTAATGGAGTTTTTTTGATATTTATGCCAAAAATAAATCATTGTTGCATTTTCTTTTTGCATAATCAAAAAAAAAAATTTCATTGTGATGAATGTGTAAAAAAAAATTAAATAAAAAAAAATAAAAAATAAAATAAAAATATTTTTTTGTTTTTTTTTTTTAAATTAAAAAAAAATAATTATTATAAATATGTTAGATATTTTAAACTATAAAAAAAAAAATCTGTAGTCTCTAGTCTTCGAAAAATAAAAAGAAAAAAAAAAAAATTAATAATAATTAAATGAATAAAAAAAAATATCAATAAAATAAAATATTAAAAAAAGAAAAAATAAAAAAATTTAAGAATTTGTGAGCAATATTCTAAATATTTAAAACTTTCTTAACTTTAAATTTCAAAAAGAAAAAATTTAATTTATTTATTTTTTTCTTTTTTTTTTTTTAATAAATATATCTTTTTATTTTAGTTTAATTTATATAATTTTATTATTTCTTCCCTATTATGTTTATTTTATTATTTGTAAATTATTTCTTTTATTCTTATATATATTTTTTTATTTTTTTTTTTTGTTTTTACTGTATAATAAAATACAAATAAATTATTCTGTCTAATATTACAAATAAATATATATATAAAATAAATAAAAAAAATATAACTCTAATTAATTATATAATTAGAAATTTGTAAAAAAGAAAAAAAAAAAAAGGAAAAGGAAACCTCTATTAAATATTTTTATATATTTTTCGTATAATTAGACAGAATACATATTATTTAAAAAGAAAAAAACGAAAAATAAAAAATTTTTAATTCATAATGGCAACACTGTTATTTTTAATAAATTTTAATTTACGGTAATAAATAAACATCAAAATAAATCCCATATTTATAATTCGATTCTATATATATAAAATATTTTTTATAAAAGTTTAAGTGAAAATGTGTTGCTCAGATTAGGATTCATTATATATATATATATTTTTTTTTTTTAATAAATTTCACTTACAATATACTCTTTGATTATATTCAAAGTGATTAAATGGGATCAAACAAAAACATAAAAAAAAAAAAATAAAAAGAACGTGACATATTTCTTGTCAATTAATTTAATATTAAAAAAAAAATAAAATAAAATAAAAAATGTCCGCAATATTTTTAACTATATTATAAATATATTAAAATATATATTATATATGTACATTTTTATTTTTAATTATTCATATTTAATTAATTTCTATTTAATAACTATATAGTATCTTTTATTTTATTTAAGAAAAATAAAAATAAGTATTCTCAAGTATTTACATAATATATATACTTTTACTTTTATTTTTTATTTTTTATTTTTTTTTTTTTTTATATTATATACCTTCTAGGCTGTATAAATTGCTAAAAATTGCTAAATCAAAAATATATTATATAATATACAATAAATAATATAAAAATAAATTAGAAAATTTTTAATCCATTGCTTGACTTATTGAAAATATTTTTTTTTTTTTTTTTTTTTGTATTTAAATAAAAGCAATAAAAATAATTAATTTTAGTTAAATATATTTATTTTTTATTAATATAAAATAAAGAAAAAAAAAAAAAACATATATAATATGCAATACTATTTATAAATACATAATAAAAAAAAAACATAAATAAAAAATGTAATAACATTAAAGTCACAATAAGTACTGCAGTATATTATATGTATAGTACTATACTGTTATGTAGAACAAATATATATTATTTAAAAAATAAAAATTTTCAATTACTTGAGCATTGGATGAAAACTACATTATGTATATTCAAATATAATAAATATTGAAAATGAAAAAAAAGAAAAAAAATAAATAAAACAGAGATTTTGGTGGTGCCGATATTGCTACAGGAACAAAACCACAATACATACATATATAATTGTACCACAATAAAAAAAAAAAAAAAAAACTAAAAAGTCAAGAAAAATTTAAAAAATTGTGGTTTTCAAAGGCCTACATCTGGACTGCCGTTTTAATATGTATTTTTTTTTTAAACTAAAAAAAAAAAAATATACATAATTATTTTTTTTTATTAAATTAATTAATATACATAATAAAATTTTTTTTTTTTTTTTTTGTTTTTGATCAAAAATTTAAAAAATTTTTGTGTTGCGCGCATAGATGTTTTTTGCAATATTTAGCCTTTTTTTTTTTTTTTTTTTATTCAAATTATAGATTGTAAGTTTAGTACTATAAAATAATGATAATTATTGACCTACAATTAAAAATAAAAAAAATTAATAAATAATATTAAATATTGTTGAATTAGTTAAAAATAATATCAATGATTCAACAAACATATTTTAAAACATCAGAAAAATAAAAAAGAAATAAATTTAAATAAATAAATAAAAAAAAATTAATAAATTAATTTATAAAATGAATGGAATAAGGATCTTACGTGAATTTCAAATTAAAAAAAAATAAAAAACAAAAAAAAAAAAACAATCTTTTAAATTAAAACAAAAATAGAAATTAAAAATAAATATAGAAAATGTAATAACATTTTTAATGAACATTCCAATAATATTCAAATAACAAAACAATGTATTTTATATATAGATTTTATTATAATTGTGTAAAGTGATTCAAATTTGTAGGAAGGTTTTGTTTTTTTTTTTTTTTTTTACTTTTAATTTTAATTTTTATTTTTAATTATATGTATAAATTTTTCCGTCAAATTTTGTATTTTTGTAAAGATATATGTATTAAATTAAAATAACTTTTTTTTTAATATACTCGGTGTTATTTACAAAAAAAAAAAGAAATATGATGTATTTTATAAGGTTGATATTATATTTTAAAATATTTCATTTTTTATAATACTTTTTAGTTTTTTTTTTTCAAATTTTGTAATTTAATTAAATAAATTTTTATTTTCTTTAATATTTCTCTAATTTTTTCATATAAACACAGTTATAATAAAAATCTTTATAGAATATAAGTATTGTAAAATGTAAGTGTCCTTTTCTACAACATAAACGGAAATAAAAAAAATAAAATGTTCGAAAAATTTAAAAATAAAAAAAAAACTTTTATTACTACATATATATATTATTTTTATTATAGCATTCTTATTAGTCCATTCCAATTGCAATTTTGAGAACAGTTTGAGATTGGTGCAGTGACAGAACGCCCGAGGAAATAAAGGCCGCGGATTTTAATTCCTAAACTTTTGGAATTAATGCCCGTGGGCTTTAAATTCTTTTTAAAAAAGAATTAAAGACCACGGATCCTAATTCCACTAGATCGTCTGCTTTCGAAAAATAATTTAAGGCCACTGAGTAACACATAGGTTACAATTATGAGCCCATATTTCATTTAACTGGATTTTATTTGGTGACATGTCAGAAGTCCCATTGGTACTTTTAACTCACATCAATGAGCCAGAAGCCCCATGGGACTTTTGTCTCATTGTTAAGGCCTGAGAGATTTTGGGAGCTATTTTAGAATTGAATTCAAAATCAAGATTATACGCCTTTTACAGAATATTTGGATATATGCATATGCGAGTTTCTGAATTAGGAGTATTAAATACATATTCTGGAAATTTTAATTATGGGCGTTAATTCCAATTCAAAAAGGAATTAATGCTCGTGCGGGTTTTAAGTTCAAGGGTTTTAGAATTAAAGTCTAAGGGCTTTATTTCCTTGGGCGCTCTGTCACTGCGCCTTTGGGATTACATACAATATGTGAACATTATTTTTTAAAAGTCTCGAAAATTTTTCACTTGAAATTACATTCTATAGCAAAGATTATATACATATTATGTGTATTGTGAAACAATTTTTAAAATGAATATATCAACTTTTAATTATTTTTTTAAATTGGATGAGGGAGGGCTACACTTTAAGTACAAAAACAAAATAAAAAAACAAGACTGAATGAAAAACAAAGATTTTTAAAGATGCATATTTTCCAAAATTATTCTCTAAACTGTTTAAAATTATGACTTGCACTAAAGTGTTATTCGAATTTTATATCTGTATCTACATCTATATATGTATCTCATTTTTCACAAAGAGACACTTTCTTCAATTTTATGAAACCCTGTATAATTAAGAAAAGTTGTTAAGATAATATGTAAAAACATAATGTTGGACTTTCAATATTTACTTTTTACTTTGAAAGAATTTGTGCAAATGTTTAAGTTACAGCTGTCTAAAAATGGTAAATATTAAATTTTTTACTCCATTTACTCCAAAGCATTTCGCAGATATGAAAAAACCAAAATTTTGTAACATCTTTTCACATAACGGTAAATTTAATTACTAAATTTGAAAATATTGTACATTTTTGACATTGATTTATAAAGTTAACATATATCCTGTTATTTGACGTTTCTAGATTACAAAAATATTTGAGATACATATAAACATTTAAAAATAGGGTTTTTTCCAAATTTTAAGCGACTCCAGCTCCATAATTCTATGTAACTAAGAAAAGCTATTAAGGCATGCAAATGCTCCATCTAAAAGATGATGGATGATATGAAGCAGAAGCCGAGATATACACATTTAAAAATAGGGCTTTTTCAAAATTTGAGAGACTGTAGCTCTGTTAGAATTGTAGCTACATACATTAATTTTACAACATTAATTTTTTTAAGAAACCTATGCATAACAAAAAATTCATTGCTATATCTAAAACAATGTTAGAACATTTATAAAAAGACGAACAGAGTAAAACTAATAGATTTTTTTAAAAAATGTGCTAAAAAAAGATTATTAACAAATTTTAAATTAGTTTAAATAATTAGCGGAGCCAACTATAATTAAATTCCTGTAATTATTCGCAATCTATATAGTTATATCACAAACTTGTCCCTAAGAATCTTTGAAATTTTAGTTTAATAAAATTGAATAATATGTATTATGTTTAATCGATAAATACAGATAAATCTTATATAAATCTTTGTCAACAAACATATATTAATTGCTTTGTAAACGTAAAAAATTATTATTTCGCCTAAAAAATAACTTTTGCTTTACAGAATTGTTCAAGGCCAGTTCTATAGACAGATCAAATGACAGTTCTTAAAGTGATAGAAAGTGCATATGTATATTTTAGGAATGTTTGCTTACCATTGGCTAAAATATTATAGAATGGAATGTCTTGTAAATTCTGTATATTTTCTTCTCGCTTACAACATAGTGGAACAGTATAAATACAAGTGATAAACTCATAATATAAAATTACCTCAATTTTTGTGATTCTAGTAGGTTAAAAATCATGTTAGGTTGTAGACTATGAGGGGAAATCTAATAAAAATCAAGAGATACCTTAGTAAGAAAATAATCTAAGGTCAGGACAAAAGATCATAATAGTGAATATCATGAGAAGAATCGCCTCTTCGTCTTTTACTATGAAGAAATCTTTAAAAAAACTGAAATAAAGGAAAATTAATTGAATTGATTAAAAATTTATTAATAAAACAACATAATTATATTGATATTCTTTTGTTTTTTTTTTTTTTGATTTTTATTGATATTTTCAATTTTAATATTTATTGAATTTATGTTTATATATAGTGATGAAAGCTTTCACTTTTGCAAATAAATATACATATTTAAAATATATATTATACATATGTATTTTTTTTTATGTTGCTACAATGCAAATCAAAAATACATTTATATATATTTTAGGTCCATAATATATATAGGAACTAAATTTTACAAATACAATATTTAACAAATAATAAGTTTTTGTTATATAATTTAATTTCATCCAAAAAATATCACACCATTTCATAAAATACGTACATGCAATCTTTTTTCCAAATTCTCTATTTGATTTATTTTCTTTTTTTATTTTTTTTTTTTTTGTTTTTATGCTTTTGCTTCTAATACAATATTTATTTTTCCAATAAAAATATGTATAATTAAATTTTTTAATGTACATTTATGATTTTTTTTTTATTTAAAACATCATTTCAGATAATTTAACACATAAATTTGATTTTTGTGGATATTTTTGATTTCTTATAATATTATATTCCTGTTTTTTATTCTTTTCACGTTCTAAATCCCAATTTATTTTATCCAATATTGTTAGCTTTGAACTAAATTAAAATTATTATAAAATAAAAAATAAAAAAATTCATATATAAATATAGGATTAATAATGTTTTTATAAAATTATATAAATTAAAAAAAAAATATATTTCGAAAACAAATAAACAAAAACATATAAAAAGCTTAGGGATGGTGAAGTGATATTAATTTTAAATTAAAAAGTGATTGAACCCATATTATTTGAAATTTTTAGTTTTCATACATATATTTATATAATGCAATCCTTACATCGGAGATTACCAGATTTTTATTATAAAAACAAAAATATAGAAAATGTCTTAAAATGTTTATATATCATATAAATTAGTTAATGGAAATGGATTAACCTTATAAGAAAAATCCCTATTTAATATTTAATATTAATAAATTTAAATCAGATTTTAAAATTATCATTTCGTATTAACTGATATTATCAAATTCAAAAAATTTTGTTTTACAAATTTTATAATAAAGTTCTGTCTATTACTATATTGTGAAACTTTTAAATCTTCCAAAAATGTCTGTTATGATATTCTTTAATATATACACAGTTATTGTAATAGATTTTTTGTTTAGAAATTAGACAATAAAATCATGTGCAGTTTTGAACACATAAAATTTTAATTCGATAAAAAAAATATAAAAAAAAAAAAAATTAAGAAAAATAAACATTCACCCATTATTAACCCATATTCTTGAAAACTTATCATATACATAGACGTAGAATATCACTGACGCAATGCTTTGGTATTCTGGAAGACAATGTGAAGTGATATTTGACGTGGTGTCAAATGTCAAAAGTATCGTGTGTGATGTTACTGCAAGACTTTTCCTTTGACGAAGTGATAGGCAGGGCATTTTCTATCATGCCAAAATAATTCAATGACACGTATCACCTCTGCCATTCATTTAAGTTATTTTTTGAAATACTTTTTTTTAGTTGTTATTAAAAATAAAGAATGGTTATTAAATGGTTATTAAAGTTGTTATTAAAGTAAAAAAATACAAAACATTAAAAGAACGGAATTATTTTTTTAAAAATTTGCAATTTTGTTTTATATTTGTTTCATTGATTTTAACTATAAAAATCAGAAATGAAAAGCAGTTTGTGCTGTTGATAAAGTTAATTGAGGATTATCCACACATTTCCTTTAATTTTTTTTTTTTTTTTTTTTTTTTTTGTAGTAATAATGTTATTTTGTTTAAGTTCAAGTGTTTTTTTTTTGAATAAATATTGTTTTAAGTTCTTTTCAAATTGAAATTTACCAAATTTATGATTTATCACAAATTAATTGTTTTATTTTTATTTTACAAGCCACACGAAAATATACTTGACAGAACTATTTTAAACAAAAATAGAAAAACTTCTTTCTAAAAATGATTTTACTTTTGCATAAATTTTTATTTACATTTAAAAATATTACAAAATTTTCATTTGCCAGCACTCAAATTTAAAGTTCTACCAACATAACAAAAATTTTCTTCCAGAAATTGCATTTTTAAATAGACGTGAAGTGATACATTTTTTTATCGCCTCAATAATGAGTTTACGAGATTATGGGTGATTAAATTAAATTAAGAAAAAATAAAAAGAAATATTTTTATTTACAAAATATAGCAATAAAAGATAATAAAGTATAGGAAATATTGTCAGTCAAAGCATTTATGTATTTTTTTTTTTTTTTACTATTTTTATATGTATGTAGATCTTGATAGAATTATTGCGGAATAATGAAATGCAATATGAAATTCATCTCATCCATATCATCTTAGAATTATGATACGTATCATTAAAAGTTTATCATTATGAATTTGGATTCAAGCCATGAAACTACAGTTAACTTTGTTTGTTGAACAGAGAAAGTTAAATAACAATGTTCTATAATTCGAATTTTAATTTAATGAAAAATATTAGTGATACGTATCACTAAAGGTCTCACATGTATATGGATAATAATTTTATTAGAAAATTTTTTAAGCTTAAAATTGTAAATAGGTATTATATATTATATGTACATAAGTATTTTATATTTTACATATAAAAAGAATGGAATAAAATCCAAAGATACCATTCGGAAAACCAAAAAAAAAAAATTATTTAAATTTTTATATTCTTGCAATAAAATCCAAAATTTTTCTATATAAAAAATTCATAAGAATAATTTTTTTTTTTTTTCTTGTAATTCTTTTACTATAAATAATATAGAAAATTTTTATTAAATAAATTTTCAACGATTTCTTTTAGTATAAAAAATAAAATAAAATAAATAATTTAAATAAAGCAATTAAATATACTTAATATGTAAAAAAAAAAAAAAAACAAAAAAAAAAAAAAACAAAGCATCTACAGAAACATTTTAGTGTTTAATTTCAATTTATTTAAAAGTAATTAATTTTAGACATTATTAATTAATTAGTGATAAATATAAAAACAAAACTAAAAACTTAACCATTATATTTTATTAAAAAATTTATTTTAATAATAAAATCATGTTAAACGACATTTTTTTTTTTTTTTGTTAATTTTTTTTTAAATTAAGAACACTTTATTTGAAATTCGAATATAAATCCGTTGTTTTGAATTTTAAAAAATTTGCATTAGCGTTTTTTTGCAAAACTTTTACTATACAATAATAAAATATTTTTTTTATTAATTTAAATAAACGTAACTTTTATTGACATCAGTTTATTTTTACTTTTCAATTGACTTTTATTATATTAATAATTTAATTTTAAATGCACTTTAATAATATATGTAATCAGTACTTATATTTTTAAATATCGATACCGTTAAATTAATTTGCAATCTAATTAAGTTACAAATAGACTTTTTATTTTTTTATCTTCATTAATCCTTTAAAACAAAAAAGCAGAAATTATGTTGTAAGGAATTTTATATATGTAGGTATTTTTAAAAGTTAAATTTAAATAATTGGAAGACTAATTGCATTTTAATTTGGTAAAATAAAAATATGCGGAATGATAGAATCTGCCTTTAGGTCTTTAGATCAAAAATAGTAATTGTACAGTAGGAGTAGGGTATCTCAATAATTAATAATTTTATAAAAAATTAATAAATCGAAAAATATTTTGTGGACAAAATCTCGAAAGAAAAAAAAACCTTGATTCAAAAATCTTGAAATTTTTTATTGAAAATTAATTTTAATTTGAGATTTTGTCTCAAAACATTGTTTGAATGTTTTTTTTTGCTTAGATAATTTGTCTATAATAACTCTTATAAATAAATTCTGTGCATTTGCATAGAAATTTACCATAGAATATGATTTATTTTTTGAGCTTATAAAAATATAACAAACAGTACAATCTGTTTATGAACTATATAATAAACTTTAAGCTAAATTATCGTTTTTCAAAAGGTATTTTATGTCCAGATATTATTGTTATGAGCCAATACAATATATCTGACATATATTTTTAAATTATTATTGATTTTTTCTGTTCTTTTCAGTATTTCGAATGTGATATTTTTATTTTTCTTTGCAAGTGGAATTAATTACGAAAACATGTATATAATGTTGAATAAACGCGTTGAATAATTGTCAAAAATTTTAAAAAAAAATTTATATTTTTAATCAGTAATATTATTACTAAACATAAATACCACCACATCTAATATTGGATATAATTTGGAAATTCTTAAGCGAAAATAATTTTTAATTTATTTTTAAATAATTTTTATAAAAAATATAGGTATATGTTAATTTTTGTATGTTAATTATAATATATATGTTAAATTTAAATTCTTTTATACACGTTTGTAAAATTTTTATTTTAAAATAATTTTAAAATAAAAATCAATTTATTTTTTTAATTTAATAAGTCACATTTAAATTTAAATTTTTTCTTTAGAATAAAACCCTTAACTTTTTACTTCTAATATTTTCTTGTTTAGTTTTAATTTAATTTTATCATTTTTTTATTTATTTATTATATATATATATATGTACTTGTAATATAAAATTTAAATTTTAAATCACAAGTTACAAGTAAAATTAGAAAACTCGTTTCCGTTTGTTGATTTATTTTTTTTTTATCATTCTAAATTGGTATACATCATTCTAAATGTGGTAGGAAGTAAAAGGGTTACAAAAAAAGAAAAAAATCTTTTTATAATTTTTGAAAAGTTTTTTTTTTTTTTTTGTATAAATATTTAATTTTAAAATTGATATTTTAATCACTTTTTCGATTTGAATACATTTAAATTCTATTATACATTTTACTTTTTTTTTTTTATTTTTCTAAGACATTTTGAATTTAAAATATAAATTAAATATTAATAAAAATAAAGTGTTTTAAACATTTCAATTCGATTAGATTATAACATTATGTATTATATTTATATGTATGTACATAAATAAAATTAAAAAGAAAAAGAGCAGATGACACGATAGACAAATTTTTATAAATTAAAATTTTTTAAAATTATTATTTATTATTTAACTGATCTATTGTCACTGACATTAACAGATTTTACAGATTAAAATTTTAGCAAATCATAAATAAAAAAAGAAAAAAAAAAATTAAAATCGAATTGAAACGAATAAATTTTTATTTCATAAATTTTTTTTTTTTTAATTTGAATCTATAATAAATTGATTGATTTCGATAAAATTTTACGTTTTCTTTAATTTATTTAAACATTTACGATTATAAGATATGAACACATTTAATTTTTGTTTTATTTAGAATATTAGATCTCTTGAATCAATTCTAATCTGAATGTATTTCGCCTATATCATGAACATAATAATAAAAACATAAAAAGAAAATACTTTTTTAATAATTTTTTTTTTTTTAATTTTAAAACAAATTAAAAAATCTATTAGTATGAAATAAATATGTATTTGTATTAAAGATTTGAAATTTTTTTTGCTTAAAACTTTCTAAAAATTCACATAATACCACGTAAATTTTAGGTTTGTTATTTTTTAATAGATAGAATAAAAAATATTTATCAAACCTTTTAAAATATACTTTTACTTCATTTAATTTGTAAGCACATAATAAATATAAAAATTTTTTTTTAATAACAACCTACATCATCTTATTCATGAATGCAGGACAATTTTCAAGTTTTTAACTTCTAAATTATTTTTTTTAGTACTTACATATTATACGATCAGTTATAATTAGAAATTATAGTTTTTTTTATAAACCGATTTAAATTTACTTTTATTTTTTTTAACTTTTACTGGATAAGAACAATAAAAATTAACAAAAATTTGATTTTTATATTAATTTTATTTTTTGTGTTAGAAAATTTTAAGAGTTCAACTATTTTTTCTTAACATTAAAATCATCATAGAAATTTGAAGAAAAAAAAAAATTGAGATGAGAAAATAAATTAAATTTACAAAAGTAAAAAAAAAAAAAAATTAAAAACAAAAATTTAAAAATTAAATTTTAACTATCAACTAATTATCTCATATTCTTTTTTTGTCTCTTCTTTTTCTTTGTTGAATTGTCCACAATATTATCTAATCCATTTTTAATATCAATATCGATCTTCCGTTTTGAACTAAGAAAAACAAAATAAAAATAAATTAAAAAAAAAAAAAAAAATAAAAATGAAAAAAAATGCATTGGTTTATAATAATTCAATAATGATCAAAAATTTAAAAGTGATTAAATATTGTAATATAAACTGTGCTAATAATCTATATGTTAACTAGCCATTAAATCTTAAATAATTTCTTTTTTTGGTTAGCTTTTAGGATTTACAATAGGGTTAAAATCATATTCAAAATATTATTTTGCTCAAAACATTTTAGATACTATTCCAAGTCTTGTTAAATTGAATAATTTCTTTCAACTTTAACTTTACATTTCTTTTAAAATAATACTGAAAATTAATTTAAATTGTCTTCGAACTTTTAAAGGTTTATGTCCAAAATCAAAACAAAATTATTAATTAAAAAAGTCAATAATTTAAAATCTTTTCTAAAATTGTGCAATACTTTTATAAGCTGTGTCTTATTTCATTAAACAATAAAACTAATAACTTTAATAACTAAACTAACTAAAAATTTAATTGAATTAAGAAAATATACTTAGAAAAATAAAATACATGCAGTGAAAAAAGATTAACTAATTGTATGTTAAATAAAAGAAAAAATAAATAATAAAACATAATAAATAATTTTATTTAAAAATTATAACAAAAAATTTATTTTACAAAAATACATAATTTAAAACTAAAAATACTTTTTTTTATCTAAAATAATTTTTATATCTTACGTTTTAGTTTTTGAAGTTCTAAATAAACCATGTCGATTTATATAATCTAAAACAGTATCATCCATTAAATATTTTACAGATTCCTCACGAGAAATTAATCTTCTTATCATTGAAGAGCTGATTTCATTTGGCACCCAATTCGTTATTAATGTGATGTTGGACTTGAAAAGAAAAAATTGAGATTATTTATATTAATAAACATAAAAATTAAAACAAAATTTTATCTACATAAGTCTCTTTATAAAAAAAAAATAATTCGGGGAATACCCATTAAAAACAAAAATTAAATTAATTTCATTAGAACAAGATCACCCAATTTTTTTTTTTTTAAATATTTCCATAGATATTATTATTTATTATATTTTTGATTTATGTAAATTTTGAACACAAAATTATACAAATTAAATACATGCTTATTAGTCGAATATATGACAGTAATAATTATATTTTGTAACAAAAATTAAAGGTTTATTTACATACATACATACATGATTGTTAAATCATATTGCCTGCCAATAAATAATTGTCGAATCATATTGCCACTAATAAAAAAAATATTTACTTACTTTTAATTTCGACAATAGATCTGAATCAAATATAAAACGTTCCGGATTTGAGCCATTTCTTGAAATTACAATTATTCCATAATTTCCTACAATGTCTTCAATCTAAAATGTAATTATAAAATTTTGTAAATAAGTCAAAAATACATGGAAAAATATGAAATAACATATATATGAATTTAAATTACATCTTCCTCTGCCCATAAATTTGGTACACTAAATGACTCAAGTAAATCAGCACCACATAAAACTTTTAAATATACACCACTCTTACATTCATTTAAATTTTTCGGTAACCACCCAGGTAAATCACTTTCATTTTGAGTATTCAAACTTCTTATGTAATTATTCATGAAATTCTGAAATGAAGAAAAATAATTTAATATTAAAAATTAAAATTAGTTAAAAAAGTTAAAATAACTAAGTAATTGTTACAATAAAAAGCATGTTACGAAAACAAATGAAATAAATGATTAAATTATATTTGTAAACGAAATTATTACAAAATGTGATGAATTAAGAACAGTATCATACAGATTCGCTAATGTATATTTTTTTTTTGTTAAATGCATTAAAACAAAAAATGTATTAAACCCTAACCTTATGATGTTGTAAAACTTTTCTTGTTCTTGACCATTGATTTTGTTGTACTTCCCAATCTGATAAACGAATCCAATTAGATGATCTAGTAGCTAATTTAATCATTGCACAACGATGTACTCCAGCAACTAAACCAGCTACATTACATTAAAAAAGTAAAACGAATAACATATTTTAATATATCCAAAACCTGCTATACCTATGTTCATAATAAAATATTTATATATAATTTAATGTATTTACTTACCTTTACCATATGCATCATGAGTTGGAGACATGATACCACCAATAACATCAAACAATCCAGTTTTTTCAAAATAATCTTTTGCAATTTCGAACATTCGTAAATGCATTGGTGTCGGCGGACTAAATGAGCCGCATGCAATTAAAACAAGTTTTGGCTTTACAAACTCCATGTCTTTTTTTAATTTTTACGTCGTTTTCTTAATATTTTTTTTTCTTTGTATTGTAATCAAATAAAAATAACTATCTCCAAGGATGTTTTTTTTTATATTTTGATAAATTTAACAATCTTTACATTATAATTATTATTTGTAATTGACGTTAAGCAAAAAATAACACTCTTTTTTATACCAAATTTCCTTGAAAATATATTATGATTTATGAGTTATGAGTATGAAGTTAGTAGAATTACAACTGAAGTATATGAATTTAAAAATTCAAGGAATATCGATCTATTATAAACATCTGATAGCACCCAATAAACTTTATTGATACACTTAAGGTCTAAAAAAGTGGTATTATTATTTTTACGTTAATAACAAAATAACTATAAAAAAGATAAAGTAAATTAAACATTCAAAATTTCTTTTTCTCACTTCATGTTATTAGGTATTTTTATTCTATCTGAATCTTATTGAATCCTTAAAAAAATTATAATTTTAAAAAATCATTTAATTTCTTAAAAACAATTTATTTATGTCCATAGTTATAAACAAAAAAAATGACCTGAAAAAAGGCAAAACACAAAAAAGTAAAATCTTTATCTAGTTTTTTTGTTTAGTTTTGAATTGAGGGATTTTGTTTTTCTATTTTGCTGTACGTACTATATAAAAATTTTTAATTTTATATTTTCATTTAAATCACTATTTACCGTTTTCAATATTGACACGATAAATATTTTTTAATGTTGTTAATGTGCACTTTCCGAGTTTCCACAAGCAAAACTCATTTAATTGTCACAACAATATTTTCAGATTAAGTTTTTTATAAAAATATTGCCCTGAGTGAGTTTTACCCTTAATTTTTTTTCAGAAAAGAAGACGAAAAATTTTTTTAGAATTGCATTTTTTGCAGAAGAGAACATTCAAATTCAAATTTTTTATTCATTAATATCTCAACATTAAATATAAATTTTTATTTTTTCTTAAATATTTTGGTTTATTGCCTCAAATTATGGTAATCATTTTCAAAATACATATCTGATCTGATCTGTAAAATTTATTTTTGTTAATTCGGAAATCCAACATTTATTTTTAATTACCCTATGAACTTCAATCATATGAAGGATGACGTTGTTTTGTTTATAGGTCTGTCTAACTCACACATTTATGTCATTTTTTTGTCTGGTTGTCCCGTACTTCCTAAAAATCGTACAATTTTATTTTATTTAATTAAATAACTAAAGCAATCAAATAAAAAATAAAAAATTGTTTTATATTCATCTAAAAATATGGCAAAATTAATAAATGTATATCGTTCTGACGATATAGCACGAGCAAAACTGGAAAGAAGGCAACTCCCTTTATCCACTGGGGAAAATATGATGGTAAGGTTTCCATATTGTTTCACCTACTTTTTCTTTTTCGTTGCTTTTTTTTATGTGAAGGTTTTTTTGATTTTTAATGATGTGAAAATTTTTAACATTATTTAAAAATTTTTTTTCTATAAATTTCAACCTTTTCTTTAAACAATTAAATTAATAGATAAAATTTTAATAATTTTTATCAGATGTTAATGGATCTAAACAGTAAAGGTTTGGTAATTGATTGTCCAATGGTAAAAGGAAAAGAATTAGATGAATTTACAAGAAAATATAATATATTGTCATATCCGGAGTTAAAAAATTCATTACAAGTACGAGAAAAAGATATTTTATTTGTATTACGACAGAATGTTCAATGTGTTGGATGTCGACGAAGTGTTGAAAATTTATTTTTACAACTTTCTCAATCAAAATATTCAACATTAGATCCTTTAGTTATCAGTGATGGTATGTTAACATTAATCGAAGATAAAATGAAAACACCTCAATTATTGGGGACTGTATTGTATAAACATAAAGAAATATTGGATAATGTTATGGAAAATAAAATCAAAAATCGAAATACAACTCGATGCATATTACATTCACGGGATGCATTGAGATCAAAATTATTTTCAGAAACATGGCGTGAAATATGGACAGCAATGAAACAAAGGTGTCGTGAAGAGTTAACTGTTATTGAAACACAGGAACTGTATGATGTTTTAGATGAATATCTAAAAAAACATAAATTTTGTCAAGAGTGTAAAACCAAAGTAAAAACTTACCCTCTGATATTAGTACTTAATGTAAAATTTTGTTTTTTATGTTCATTTGATAGGTTGAAAAGGCATACAACATTCTAGTAAACGATTCTAATTCAAAAGAAAAAGGGTATGTAGCGGCATTATACTCTAATATCAAAAAGTGCCTAGCCGAAAATCATATACACATTGAAACGAAATTCGATTTTATAGATATGCTAATACATAAAGCGGAAACTGAAATTAATGGCAGGTAATACGTTTTTTTTTATTTTTCAATATATTAGCTCTCATATTTTCAATGTAATTGAAAATATGGAAACATTATTTCATTAATATGTGAAAAAAGCGTCCAACAGACTTTTTTTATTTGCAACGTATTTGTAAAATTTATAGTTAAAAAAATAAAAATTTGTGGTTTATATAAAATTATATTTAAACTTTTTAAATATTGTCTCATTTTCTTATAATTGCAAAAAAATTAATTGTGGTTGAAAAATGGAATTTTCCGTGAATGTTTTTGTTTCATAAGAAGTTATAATGTTGGGCGTAAATAAAAGAAAATATATAAAAACAAATTTTTATTAAAAATTTTCTATCTACGCATTATTTAATATATTATATTTTTCAGCTATCTTAAACAAAGAGAACGACATGCAAAAACGTTAGAAGTTGCTCAAAAAGAAATTTTAACTTGTATTGGAATGATTGTATATGAAAGACTTAAAAAAATATATGTTAGTCTTCGGGAAGAAGAACGTGCTTGTCAAGTTTTGGCAGCAATTGGAGTACATGCTCTTAGCCGTAGTTTTAATAGTGCTGTAGAAAGTAAGCAAGGCATTAGTAATCTAGAATTATGTTATCAAGAGATAAGTCGAGCTGAAAAAGCAAAAGAATTAAAACGGGAACAACGTAAACTTAAAAAGAAGAAGAAGAAGATTGAAAAGAAAAATAAATTAGGAATATGTACAACAGTTGTAACAACACCAACATCAGATGGTGAGGCTGATGATGATGATGGTGATAACGAAGGAGATATTGATGGTGAAGCAGATGAACAGGATGATGATGTTCAAGAAAATGAAATAACATGTGATGCTAATGTTAAAGAAAAATTAAAATGTTCTGTGAAAAAATTAAATGATAAACATCATAATAAACCGTTGAAAGAAAAAAATAATAATTGTCCATGTGAAAAGGTTGGTGATGAAATATATACAAAATCAATAGATGGTGGATATAGTTCAGATCCTTCACAATTTAATTCTAGAACATCTAGTGTTGGGAGTTCATTAGAAGGTTCGGAAGTATCTTGTTGTGATGATTTTTGTAATCATGATCATGGACAAAATAAAAACGAAAAAATTAATGGGAATAATAATGGTCTGTGTAACGGTAATAATCGACAATATTTATGTTCAAATAACAATAATAACAACAATAATAATAAAAACTGTAATAATGTTAAAACACCCAAAGGGAAAAATAACAATATTCATATCAATAACAGTCTGTGTTCCATTTCAAATCCACTTTCTTTAGAGCAAATGTTGGTAAGTTTAATTAATATAAAATTGTAAAATTAAAATTAATTTCTAAATAATTACTCTTTTTAGGAGGACTCTCTCGATGATCTACAAGAAGATGATGAAGAGAAAAAGTGTTACATTCCAGACGAAGTTTTAATGGAGTTTAAATGTAAAGAAGGTAAAATTAAACAAGAACGTGCAGAATTAAGAGAATATTTACGAAAAAGTTTCGCTGAAATGTGCATTAAGACACGAGGAGTTTGTAAATTAACGGATTAAAATAATTAAATATTTTATATATATATATATGTATATATATATATATATATATTATCAAACTGAAATATTGTTGAATAATAAACTTTAAAGCATTTAATAGATAGTATATTAATTTGAGAAATTAGATGTATTTTTAGATTAGATTTTCATAGGAAAAATAATTAGTTTATGTTATATCGGGAATCATTTCTTTTTGGTTAATTTATAATAAATTGTATCAGAACAGCTTAATCCAAGTATCAGTTATGTTATTCATTTAGTGAACTATCACAATTAACTGAAAAAGTCATCATTTACAAGGGCTAGTATTTTAGTAAATTAGATTGGATGTTAGAAAAACTTACTACTTATTGATTATTACCATTCTTAGTAACTACTTATTAATGTTAGTGATGTTAATAATGGTATACTAATTAAGTGTAATAAAAAAAAAATATTGCGAACATTGCATTGTGAAACATGTAAGTTAAATTGCAATAAGGGATTAATCATACAGACTACGACAATTTACTCGAGTTACTCTTTTTGCATATGCGAAATAGGCTCATGTTTGCCGTAGTCTGTAGAGTGGTGTGACATATTAAAAAGATGGACCGAACTCAAACTATTCGGTTTTTCTCTATAGCTCATTTGTTTGCGAATATAAGGGAAGTTGATATTACCATGAACAATCTGCTAAACGAAATTATAATGTTAAAGAAAAATTAAAATATAATTAATGGGTTAAAGAAGAATTTTCAAGCAACGGTCTTAGGTTTTCAATAATATTTGCAATTTAGGTTAATTTTATCCCCATTTATCAAAAGGTTCTTAGATTATTTTACAATTAATATGATTACAATAACATTATACGATATTAACGGTAACCAACCTTTAACCGTTAACAAGAACCGATATTAAACGTTAACAATGTTCTTGTTAAGTACTTTTTAAGCTATATTAATTTGATATATATGCTGAAAAACTACTTTATTTAAATTAAAAAGTAACTAAATATTATAAATCTTTGGACAATTTTGTTTTTGACAAGTTGCATTAAAACTAAAAGAAAAATGAGAAACTTGTTTGATATAAAAAAATTGTAAAAAAAGTACAAAATATTTGTGATGAAATTGGATGAAATTATAAATACAAACGAGACTCGAATTTTGTTTTGTTTATATATGTCCTTCCAAATTTTTGACATTTGGTAACTTTACTAATTGTCAAATACTCAAATTATTCTGAGCTCATGATTGTTGTGCAAACAAATATTTATTTTTTATTTTAAAATAAAAATAAATAAAAAATTAATGCCGAAATAAATTGAGAAATTATGAAGCCTAACGCAAACGAAAATTTAACAGCTAAATCATCACTTAGTAAATCAATGAAGAAATCAACAAAATCAAGATCAAAAAATTCAAAATCATCAACAAATAATGTAAGCCAAAGTCAAAAAGCTGCAACACCCAAAGTGAACCCACAAGAACCGACTGCATCAACATCTGCTAGTATTTCAGCTACAACTACTGAAGATCAAAAAGAAACTAAAACAGAAAAAGTTAATGGAAGTAGTGGTTCCTCATCTTTTACCGCCAAATCTATTAAAAATTTTTGGGAACAATTCAATACGCATGAAGTGGATGTAATGCCAGAAGTATTTTCTCGTCTAGCGGAAGACGCAACATATAAAGTTTGGGAACTAGCACATGTAAGTATATTAATAGTAGCAAAGAAAAAGAATAAAGTGTTATAATTTTTAGAATATTAAAATTTATGCTCGGCATTCTGGTGGAAGAGTCACCTTCGATTTAGTTAACCAAGTATTGAAAGATTGTGATGTCCAACCTATTTTAGGATGTGGATCAATGGATTTCGAAAAAATTGAACATGATGGAACATCATATTATTTTGATAGTGTAAAAATGTTTACATTTTATTTCTTTTTGAATAACTTATAACATGTATTTATAGGATAAGATATTGGAACTTAGGGATGAATATTTGAAAGAATTAGAATATAAAACTCCAATTAAATCTGAAATTACAGCGTCATGGGTGTTGGACAAAAAGCATTCTAAACTTTTAATGGATTTTGCATTCTGTTTAAATAAAGCAATATTTTTAGGTGATCATGACGCCTATAAATTTGGTTTAGATGCTGCAGCATTTGCTCCACAAATTGGGTGTTGTTTAACCCTTTTATTTCGTAAATGTATTGAAATGTTAGCTTTTGATCAGAAGTTTGGAATAATTGAAAGATGTTTAAAATACTTACAAGCACTTTCAATAAATGTTTTTGCACGGGATGCATTAGTACGTCAACATTTATTTCATTTATCTGAAATTTTAATTTGTCTTCTTTTGGGTACAATAAAATCAATTCAACCAAGTATTAAAAGAGAACCCAAATTAGAAAAGAAAGAGGCATCCTTTGAAATTGTAAAAAATTATCTTGAAAATTCCGATACAGATATTAAAAAGGAAGTTGTAGCATTAAATCCAGTAGATGTAGATGATATTCGACAGGAATATGAAGCATTATTTCAAATGATGGAACGTGATGGATTTCAAGAACGCCCTGAAAATTTCGAAGAAGTTGGTAATGTTGAATATATTAGACCTACGGTTGATATTTGTGATGTCATTAAAGTTGAACCAGATATTGAATTAGATTCAATACAACAGCATCAACAACAAATTTCTGTAGATCAAACACAATCACAAATAACTGTGAATCAAATACAATCGCAGCAAATAAAAGTTGAACAACAAATTGGCATGGATCAAACACAACAACAAATAACTGAAGAATTATTACAGCAGCAACCTATATCAATTGATCATATGCCACAGGAAACATTAAATTATCAAATTTTAGATGAGCCATATACGATTGTTAATGAAGAGCAGGTTCTCCCAGAACAGACAACAGATGAAATGATAGCTGAAGCAATTAGTTTACAATTTTCTCCCTATCAAGCAAAAATGGTTGATTTTGATCAAATTAATATAGTTTGTGATACACTTGGAAAATTAGGTGGACAGTATGGTTATTTTAATCGTGAATGTACATATTTAATACAAAAACGAATGGAAAAGTTTTTTGCAATCAAAGAAGTTTTTAATGATAACGGTAAATTTCAAAAATTTTTAATAAGCACAAAAATTTATAATTCAAAAACCTTATTTCTAGATTATCAATATATTAGTAGATTGTTTAGAGGATTGACTGCTTTAGGAGAATCAGCATTGAGAGAAATTTTACCTTTTCTAGAACACATAAATCCAGATTTAATTGATGAATCTTATCATAATGATTATTCGGTACTTTTTTTGTTTTTGTAATTTTAATAATTATTGAATAGTTCAAATATTATTTAATAATGTTTTACAGGTTTCAGCTATTTTTATTAATGGAAAAATGGATATATTTTTCTATGAATGGCTTGAATATCTATGTGGAGATCGATTACAACCATTTATGGTTAATCATTACAGTATGTAATAATTTTTTTATTAAACAATTTTAAATTTTTTCAATTTTTTTTTAAAGATTTTCATGAGAGATTACTTTTAAGTCGATTACAAAAACAGCGTCCAGCTGAATATAAAATCTATTCGAAAGTATTATTGAAAAGTATTGAAAAAATACCACAACAAATAACTAATAGCCATATGGAAAGTACGGAAAATATAAATTTATTATTTCCAGAAAAAGCAACTATTAAAATTCATAAGAGAATTGGTTTTAAATTTTCTGGTTGTCGACCTGTTCTTTTAAAACCAAAAACTCAAACTCAAAAAATAATACAAAAACCATTACAATTATTTAATGCTAAAGTACGAATTGGTAAAAGGAAATTATTTAAACCGTTAACAAATAGGCCAAAAATTGGTAATTGTTACAATTATTGTTATTTACAATTGTAAATAGAATAGTAATATTAAAAAAATTAAGTAATTTTTTTTTTTTAATTTAATATTGAATACTCCTTTGAATGTTTTATAATAAGAAAATATTTATATTATGTGTAATTAAATAAAGTCTTATATTTTCAAAAGTATTATTTTATTTATTGCTGCTGTTTATTATCCAAAAACACCCCATAGTATTTTTTTTAAGTTTAAAAGGAATTTAAATTGAAACATAAAAGCGAATATTTTTTCAAAAATATTAATAAAAATAATTTATTTAATACTTCCAATTTGTAATTCGTAATATCTGGTCACTTTCTAATTACCATAATTGTGAGCTTTTTGACCTTTTTTGCAATTTTTAGGAAAACGGAAAGTGAAACTGTGCGAAGTAATTTCACTTCAAAGTTTTCACAAAATCATTTCGAAGTAATATTTTAAATATTTTTAAAAAGTATCAAAAAACTGAGGTAAAGTATTAGCAAACAAGTTAGAATCATTTAAAAATACTACATACCATTTTCAAAATATACTACAACATACTAACTACATCATTTCTACAACAAATATTAAACATCAGAATTTTTATTTTTATTAACTAAATAGATAAACATATTTTTAAAATGCAGATTTCAAATAAAACATTTCGTATATTATATACATGTACATAGTATGAATATAATATATGTAAAATTGTAAAATATTAAAAAAAAAAAAGAAGGATTATGGTGTATGTGCTGATGCATTCATTTATAAAAAAAAAGAGTCAATTCACTTAATGCCATTACACACAATATAAATACAATACCTATAGTGACTCACCCAGTTTTAAAAATGCATTTCCTGTAAACAAAAACCAAACTAAATTGCAAAATGTTAAAATTGTTTTCTTTTTTTATTTGTATTTGACGTTTCAAATAAGTGTCATATGACTTATGTTATGATGAGTATAAATTGGATAAATGACAATTGACATGACATCCTACAGCTAAAACAGACGAGACAATCCCGATTCCCGATCCAGATAATAAACAAATAAGAAAGAAAGTAGTTATAACTTTTTTATAAAAAAAATAAGGAAAACAGTTGGAAATTTATTGCATAAATTTGTGTATAATGGTTTATATATTTGTTTTATATAAATTAAAAATATAATGATTCCGTCTTATGTAAAATTAGATGATAAAAATGTATATAAAATTTCTGTTAGAAAATTCGCTGTATCAGTGGCATGTTTACCATTGTTTAGTTTCATATTTTGTGTACTTTGGTGTATTATATTCGATTTTGAAGAATCAACATCAACACATTGTCATGTGCAAAGTAAAACTTAATTTGGAATAGAACTTTTTTTGTAAATAATAATTATGATTTTTAATTTAAATTTTTGTAGATTATTTACCATCAATTTCAGCCGCCATAGGTTCTTTTCAACCACAAAAATTTATTTGGCAATTATCAATTTGTTTACATTTTTTTCCACGTTTATTAGTTGCACGATTATATCTTCAGTTTTATGAAGAAATAATACGTTTAAATAGACAACGTATTGCTAAAATTGCTGTTTATTTAAATGTTATTGAAAATTTTGCACTTTTGGGATTAACATTATGGACATCTAGTTCAAAAGAATATGAAATTCATAAATTTTGTTTTATGTCATTTATAATAGCTAGTGAAATGTATATGATCTTAACTTATGTAGTTAATAAAAAATTTAAAGTCACTGATATCAACCAATATGATTACATTAATTTATTATATAAGAAATATTTAACAATTGTTAATATAATATCAATATGTGTTGCTGCATTATTTTTTGTCCAACATAATGAAAATTGTCGTCCTATGGGTAAGTTAAATTTTAAAATAATATAACGATATAACTAATACGAAATAAGTATTATTAAAAAATGTAAAACTTGAATTTTAGATTACACATATTTTGCTTTCTTTGAGTATATTGTTGTTTTAACAAATATTGGATATCATTTAACTGTTTATTGGGATTTTTATGGACGAAGCATTGTTTTTGACTGGGGCAAAGGTTTTTATACAACACATCAATAATAAAAAAAAAAACTTAACTTAAAAATGTGGCATTATTAATACAAAAAGAGCGCATAATAGCTTTTTAAAATTTATATTTACATTTAGTTGATAAGTAGTTAATTTTTTTTGTAAAAAAATACTTTTGTAATTTTTAATTAGTTTGTAATTTAAAAGTAATAATTATTTTTGTACTTGTTTATAATTTTTATTGGGTGTATACACTTATTTTTAATAAATAAATTTAAGCAAAAGAGTATATATTTATATTTCTATTATAAACAGAGAATAATAATTTACAGAGAATCATAACTTTGAATAAATCGAATTCATTTAAAGAAGTTTGTATTGAAACAAAGTTTTTAATAATTTAAAATTTATTGATTTTTTTCAACATTAAACTTAAATAAAAGGCTTACATAAGGCTAAATTGTGGTCTACACCACAACTCAATTTCAATACTTTAGCATTTACTGCTGTTTTGAAAGGAAAAAATTGATCCTTTAAATGTCCTAAACCTAAGCAACCAAAACGATTTTTACCCCACATAAACAAATCATTGTCACTATTAATTGCTGCCATATGAAAGACTCCACTATAAATTTTTTCAACTTTACAATTTGGATTAAATTCATTTACTCCAAATAAAACTGGAACAATTTGTTTTGGTTCACTTGTTTGTTCTACTAAAGGTCCAAAACCCAATATTCCATAGCCCCATATAAAAACATCGCCTTGATCATTTAGAATCATACAAAATGAACCGCCAGAAGCAATATCAATTATTTTACCAAAACCTCTGGTCATACTTAAATGAATTGGTGAGTTGAATTGACAGCCATTGCGACTCGTATCTAATTGTCCATATTCTGAATTACCCCAACCAAACACTTCTCCGTTATTGTTTAAAGCTAATATGCAATCAGCTGCACTTGCTATTTTAATAATGTTTTCTCCTTTGATATCACCATAAACATAACCTAATTCACCTGTTGTCATATAATCTCCTCTTCCAGTTTGCCCATCTGAACCCCAACCACATGATAATACCTTTCCGTTTTCTGTTAGCAAAAGAGTATGATCTTGTCCACATTCGACTTGTTTTATACTATCATTTGGATCATTTAAAAGTTTACTTTTTTCAATTTTATTAATTACAGAGCTCTGTTGATAATTTTCATCTTTAATAATTTCACGTGCACACTGCCCATAACTATTGTTTCCCAATGCATAAAAATCTCCATTTCTTGTTGTAAATACAAGATGTGCACGACCAGCCGAAATACATTTAACTTTAAAATCTTGTGATGTGTTCGGAATATATATTGGAGTTGGATAAATAATAACATCTAAGTATTTAACATTATCTTTCGGCCCTTTTTCTTGAAGTCCTAACTGGTTATCACTATTAAGTCCAGTGCCATAAAGCATATCTCCATCTGGACTTTTTACAACAAAGATAGAGAATCCATAACCAGCAACAACATCTCTAACATCATTACGATTTGCAAAACTTAAACGAGTTGGATGATGAATAATACCTTAAGATATAAATAAGATTGTAATAAAAAATTTAAAGAATAATCTAATGTACCTGTATGACGCTTTATTGAGTCTTTTACAGAAATATTAACACCTAATGCTCCAGTCTCTGAAAACCCCCAAACAAACACCCTCTTTTGATCTGCAGGTGCTTTTCTATATTCATATTCTATGTATGTTCAAATTTATTATTAAATTATAAATTGTTAATAGAATGTTTACCTGTAAACTTTTCTTTGTCTTGTAGTAATATTGTTCGCTTTGCACGACTTGTATAACTTCGACATAAAAATTTATGAATTTTTAATATATTAGAATTAAACTTTTTCATTATTAATATTTTGCCAATTACTTTGGTATTGATTTTGGCAAAATCTAAAAACTTTGGTTGCTTAATTAAAAAATAAAAAACAATAATACCAAAATAAACTTCAAAAACCGTCAAAAACAAAAAACATAACAATTTAGATTTCGAGACTCTAAAGACGCAACACACAATCGTCAATTATTTAAAATTTATTCTGCAATAATTTTCACCTCGAAGTTTGTTTGTTTTTGGAAAATTCCATATATGTATATATTAGATGGACAATTCCTAACCTTAACTCAATCCATTTTAATCAATTTGTATGTTGTAAATAATAAAATGCTTATCGGTTTAATAAATTTAGGTGCTTTTGTTAGGATAACGGTTGGTGCAAATTGTTTTTTTTTCTTGTAGGGGAAAATGCTAATGTTTACTACTTGCTTTAAACAAAAGTTGCTCTAAAAAGGGTGAACAGTTAGTCAAATATAAATATACCATGATGTACCATTACAAAATTGTTTATTAAATTATTTAATTTCTTATTTAAATAAAATATATGTATGTATGTGTGTATGTTGTGGTTAAAAATGATGTTACAATATTGTAATTTTTAGGAAAAATATTTCTTTGAAACTTATTAGAAATTTTTCTAATTTGTTTTTTTAACACTTTCACGGACAAGACGTCAAATACCGTCTATTGGTGGATTTCTTGTGGAACAAGACGGTAAACACCGTCAATTAAAAAATACGTAAAAACGTCAAGAACTATTTGCAGTTAATCTTTCTACAGGGTTTGCACTCCAAATTCACCATTTTGCAAATCAAATTCATCCTTTGGCAAATCAAATTCACCGTTTTGCAAATCAAATTCAGCTTTTTGTAAATCAAATTAAACCTTTTGCAAATCAAATACATCTGATAACAAAAAAATTTTACCATAACTTAATTTTTTAGTTTAGCAGTTGCTTTATTTTTTCGATATGTCAATTGTTATTCTTAAATTAATGATATTTCAAAACTTCAAAAGTAAACACCCTTAAATTTAACAGAAAATAAGTATTTCATATTTATTTTATAGGTATGTACAAAGAAGTATAAAGACAAAACCATTTTTTTTACAATTAAAAATTAAATTATTTTAACAATATGAAAAACTGATATTTAAAATAAATAAAATAATTATTAAACATTTAATTTATAGAGGTTTTCCTGCAGCAGCTGACGGCAAAAGGTTTAATTTGATTTATAAAAAGTTGAATTTGATTTGCCAAAGGATTAATTTGATTTGCAAAAGAATGAATTTGTTTTGCAAAAGGGTGAATTTGGAGTGCAAACCTTGTATTATTAATAAACGCACTACAGTATGTTTTGAATTACAAGCACTTTTTAACATATTGTCTTTCCAAAAAATGGTTTTATTTGAATATTTTGTCGCGACGTGTTTGTCTAAAGATATGCATTTGTAGAACGTCAAAATACCGTCGTCGATGTATTGAAAAATAGTTCATTCAAATTTTAGTGACCAGTTGTAAGTAAAGGTGAATATTCTTTGTTTATTACTATTAGTAAATTTTGTTGGATGAATTGACGAGTGTCTGTTCAAAAGGAGATATTTGCACTTTCAATTTTTTTTTTCAGAACAAGATTCTCTAGAATAATTTACGTGAATTGGTCAAATAGATTTGTGTCTAAAAGAGTTATTTCCAACTAAAAAATTAGTTTAAAAATGACTATTTGTTTTAAAAAGTGATATTTCATATTCATTTTTACTGCAATTTTGTTGCAATATTGGAAATAACTCTTTGAATAAAATTATAGGTTTCTAAGTACTTTCATAGAATAGAATAATTTTGATCGATAATGATGCTATTTTTTTTTGTTTCAATACTATTTTATTTTATCATATTTTTATTTTATCATTGTTATTTTTATGATGTACTATCTAGTTTGATTGTGGTTTTTTTCTTCGATATTTTGTTTGTACAATATGCAAAAATATTTTTTAATACTTTTCAGATTTGTCTTATTCTATTGATAATAATAATGGTGCTTTTTCGTGAACTTTGTAAACTAAACTAAAACCTGCCACGATTACCCTCCCCTTTGTGTTGAAAATTGTTTTGAAGAATTTCATTCATAAAAAAAATGTAAATTCAACTTATTTTTATGAGCTATTTTTGTTTTTTATTTATTTTTATTTGAAATTTAAAATAAATCATTGAATTTTAATTAATTTTTATATTGTTGTTTTCTTATTTATTTAAATTTTATAAAATAAATAATTTTCTTTTATAATATTTTAAAAATATATATATTTTTACTATTATAACATAAAAAAATAGTCATTTTCAGAGATGACTGCAAATCCCGTCTTGACAATACTCACGGATGTAAATTCATATTCTAAGTCAAGACGGTTAATCCCGTCAAGGCGGTGTTTACCGTCATGACCCGTAATATCAATTGCAGCGTTTGACTTCAAAATAACGGTATCTAAACTTTATTGAATTATTACCTATTTATTACCTATACAATAATTAATTAACTTTGTCAAAATTCCTATTCATTTATATGTTCCAGTTTCTTTTTTACTTATGGTGACCCCCGGCATTCAAGTACCCACAGACACTGACCGTGAACGTGTTAATCTTACTAGATATAGTCCAGTTAACTTGCCGAATTAAAAAGAGGATTATTCAAATGGTTATTCATTTATATAATTACCTAACCTACATATCGTATACATACATATTTATATTAAAAGTGGCTGCACTTAAACAGAAGTATTTCAAAAAGAACAAAATCATCATAATACATGAGAGTTGCTATATCATAATACACTTTATGCAAGAAAAATTATCAACCAGCAAACGTTACTTTATCAAAGGTTGAGACAGATCCCCTCATTGCAATTGCTCCTTCTTTAGTTTTCCAAAAGGTATAAAGAATAACTGTTGTTTGGAAATTATTTTCCAGAAAATTTCACCACCTATTTCGAAACTTTTAGGTAAATTTTTCTCATTTTACTTTCGACTGGAAGTTGTCTCAGTTAATGAAAGACTGCTCACATTACTGCAATTCTCAAAAAATGAGAAAAGGTGACACCTCAAACTCTATACTAATTGGCATCACAACAATTCTTTCCAAAATAATGGAAGCGTTCATAAAGAAAAGGCTATTTTGGAAAACTTGAGTATATGTAGTTCGCTTATTTTAAATATTCACCAATATAGCTTCAATATCCAACGATCAACAGACAATCTTTTAACTTGCCTCTGCGGGAAGCTCAATATTAAGCTCATTGTTCCGGTGAATCTGAGGTGGCAGCTCTTCATATCTTAAAAATCTTTGATCGAGTATTGCATTCATTTTGGGAAATAATCAGACTATTAGTTAGACACTCCTTTTTGTGTGTGTTAAGAATATTTTTTATCGAATCGTCGCATTCATATCCTTGCAGACAGTTTTATATTTAACACCTTTGAAATAAATGTTGGCGTTCAACAAGGCTCCGTCTTCCCACTCACTTTTTTTTTTATTTTTGCCAACGACCTGCTCTCTTCTACCCTCAATCGAATCCAGATAGTTTGCTGATGAGAGCACTCTGGTGGGAATGGGAACCTAAGACTTCTTAAGGAAATCTAATGATTTTTTACCGACAGTTTAAAAAGAAAAATTATGACTAACTCTGTTAACCATGACCTAGCGAATAGTTGGTAACACACTACAGATTTTAGTTCAACATTTTCAAAATTCAAAGCTGTCTAATATTTTGCAAAAAAGATCATCCTTACCAGGTCTACGATTTTAAGAAGAAATTATACAGCAGATCGAAAGTTTAAATATTTTGATTTTGATTATTTAAATTGTTTGTATGTAATAAGAGATGAGAACCCACGAATTTTTAGCACATTTCCAAAAAAATTTTGAAAAAATGTGTATTAGTTTCATTGTTTGTATGTAATAAACGGAGCTACGGCCCCTCCAACTTTGAAAAAGCGCTATTTTTAAATGCGTATATCTTATATTCTACTTAACATATTTTGATTCTGAAAACGCCGTTCGTTAGAAATTTTTTTTGCCTTCGTAACTCAATATCAAAATGATACAATTTTTTTTTAAATTTAGTACTTAAATTTACCGTTATGTAAAACCCAAATTTTACATAATATTTTTCCCTTCATAACTTTGACACGCCTTTAGATAGGGATATGAAATGTTGAGGTAAGAAAGAACTTTTGAAAATAGTATAAGTTTCCTCAGAACATTTTTTGGACCGCCCCTGTTTAGCTCAAAAATTGTAAATTAGCTAATTGTAAACACCTGTAACTTAGGTACCTGTTCAAATTTTTCTTCGGCAAGACATAAAAATGAAAGCTCCAGTAATATATTTTTATGTGTCTTAACGATTTCTTTAGTTGTAGAGGGTTCCAGAGTTACAGCAAAGTAAGTTCACAATCTAAAAACGCTATAAGACCGAAAATTTTCTTACCTCTATAAAATAATATCAAAATTATGCAATATTTTGGAATTTACTATTTAAATTTACCATTATGTGAAAAGCAAATTTTGGATGATATTTCTTTTTTCATAACTCCGGCACACTTTCAGATAAGAACTTAAAATTTTGAGGCAAGAAAGAACTTTTAGAATTAATATAAGTTTCATCAGAAAATTTTTTTGTACTACCGTTTGTTTATGAGTTATTAGTGCTCAAAAATTTAAAATTTGCTTTTTTTAGACACCTGTAACTTAGGTACTGTGCAAATTTTTCTTTGGCAAGACATAAAAAATAAAGCTTCAGTAATACGTTTTTAAGTGTGTTAACGGTTTTTCCTAATTATATGTATAGGGTTTCGGATTTACAACCGCCTCAAAATTGCAATAAAATCCTATTTTCACATTTTTTCTTATTATATGAAATTTTCAAATTTTGATGCAAGTCACAATTCTAAACAGTTTGTATTATCTTTTGAAAATGTGCGCTTTTAAAAACCGTTGGCTTAAATTCTGCCTTGTTTTCTGATTATTTTAGTTTTTTTTATGTAAAAACACAGCTAACAATATATTATGAATGAAAATATAATTATTTTTTTTTTTTGAAATTTTGCAATGTACGTACTAAGAAATATCATATATTATATTATTTTATAGGTATTGGATTGAAAAGGTATTTTCTGCGTACAAATAAGCTCCCTAAAGAAATAATATTTTTTATTTGAATATTTCAACTTGTTGTATGCATGTATTGACAAATTAAATAACAAAACAAAAAAATAAGTATTTATTGTCCTTGAAAAACTTCTTTTTCATAATTAAATTACATTAAATTCTAATTTTATTCTGTATATTTTTTGTTTTGAATTAAAAAGTTTTCACTCTTACTTTTTAAATTTTTTAATAATATAAAACTATAACTATGCACTTCGCTTGCTTATCGATGGCATAAATAATTATTTGTAATTTGTATATGTATGCATATATTACCCAAAAAATCAAAAAAAAAAAAAGAAATTAAAAATTGCAAAAAATAAAAACAAACTTGTATAAGTGGACAAAAATTAAAGTCCTCTTTTAATGGTTTGATAACTTTCACTTAAAGTAGATTTTTAAATTGCAATATATAAAAAAAGAACACAAAAAGCAAGGTATCGTGAATCGTGATTATCCTTGCAAATAAAATACCGAGTTCATTTATTCTACCTACAACTTTTAATTAAAAAAATTATTTATTATTTTGTTTTTTGTAAGGTATTATGAAAAATATAAGAAGAGAATATTGCTGAATTTGTAAAACAAATATTAGTATCAAATGAATCAATTTAAAAAAAAAAAAAAAAAGAAATAATTTAATTTTATATATCTGCTATATACATTACCCTTTTGTTCCTTCTTTTTGTGAGACTGTATTATATAAGCACATTATATTTAAGCAACCGAATGAACAAAAAGTAAATACAAAAATTTTGCGCAATTCTATTTAACCATCATTCATACTATTACTATCATTATATCATCTCACATAACTTAAATCTTTATATTATCAACATTTCCTCCATTAATTCCCGTATAAAATAATAAAGATATAACATAATACCAAAAATTGTATTTTGCTTTTTGCTTTTCAATATAAATTTAAAACGATAATATATCCTTAAATTTTGTTCCATAATATTTCAACTGAGTTTCTAAACATAAACTTTTTATTCATATAAAGTGAGTGTAGTACTTGGGAATCTTGAGATTGAAAAATGAATCTAGACATAAAACTAAAATGGTAACAGCATATTAAAATAAAAATGAACTAGTTAAGTTTATTTGCACAAAACTGTCAGTTATCGATTAACAATAAGTTTCTAAACTAATGGGAAATATTGAAACCAATTTGGTATCTATTCAACTTAATGTAAATCTATAGAATAAAATTTTATATATGAAATATATAATTAAAACATAAATATAGACTTCTTATTGAGAAAAATATTGAGATTCAAAATATTTGAATGCTACAATGGCAGAGAATTTCACTAATTGAAAAGGTCTAAATAAGATCTTGTGTACATACTTTTAAATAGAAATAAACTTAAAGAGTTATAAAGAATTGCCAATTTTTCATTCGCCTTCTTGTATTAGATGGGTGAAACTGAGAATTCAGAAAATAAAACAAACATAAAAAATTTATAAACATAATTGAAAACAATTTGTGCGAACTTTGTCTATGTTTCATTTCAAACATAACCATGTTTCAAATAAGGTATAAAAAAACGAAACACAAAGTTTTGAAAAAATGTACAATTTTTCCTTTTTTAAATAATATTCTTTTTAATATTTTAAAACATTTCCTCAATTAATTTTTAAAATTCTTTCTTCTTTTTTATTATCAATTATTTATTTTACTGCTTTTTACCTTTCTCTTTCTGTTTTACATTTATTTCATTTTATTTTATCTTTCCTTTTATTCTTTATATACATAAATTTTCTCTTCCTATGGAATTGTTTTTTTTGTATTTTGTTTTGTACTACATAAATTTTGTTTCTTTTTTTTCACTTTCTCTCATTTTTACATTCCTCTATTCCTCTTTCTCTTCTTCATATAAAATTTAATTTTTCCGGATAAAAATCAATCTCACAATATAAAAGAGACAGTATAGAAAATCCAAAATATTCTAGATCATTTACTATGATGGCCGTGGCCCTGGCCTTAAAATTTAAACAAAGTTATCTTTTCATATTTTTTTTTTTTTTCTCACTTTTTTTTTACATAGTCGAGCCGAACCGAATTAATATAATCATATCTATAGAATTGACTATAAGACAGCTACACTGCATTGCTATAGGCAAAATGCTGGGATTATAATTTAAAAAAAATCTTGTATCTTATTGCATATTTTCGTATCCTTACATCAGCATATGTATACATTTAAAATAAAATTTACCGTTAAATAATGCGAAATATAAAACAAAAAGCTGCAGTAATGTATTTGTTTGATTTTTATTATATACTTATGTATGTATGTATATAGATAAGTAATATAATATTTTTTAAATTCAATGAAATCCAGTTTTTTTTTTTTTTTGGTATATTTATATATTTATGACTTACACTTTATAATAACTGTATTTCTGTAAGAAAAAATACAGTTACATTTACATGGTATATATAACAAAAATTTTATACTGTTGTGTATAACATTTATATTAGGTGACATGCTGTACAAATATAATGCCCTTTTAGCTAACAACTAGATAATATAAATAGAAATTGAGAATGAACTCAACCCGGAAAATAAAAGAAAATTTTTATATTACATATTTACATTTTACAGTTATTTGTATGCAAGTTTTTTTGTTTAAATATTTTATATAAAGTGAGAATGAATTCTTTTTTTTTTTTTTTATTGTGAAATAGAATATTAAATGAGTGAGAGTAAATTGAGAAAGTGAAGTGAGTGAAATAAACAAATAAAAAAATGAAATGAAAATAAAATTTATAAAAGTAGAGAATAATAAAGAAAATATTATATAGAAGATTTTTTATTTATTAAATTTCCTATCTGGGTTTTTGGTTATTTGCCTGATACCATATCAAATATATGTTTTGTGATTAACTTTCTGTTTTTTCTTTTATACTTATGACTATAATTATTTTTTTTTGGAATGCATGTTTTGTATAAGAGTAATTATTATTTTCATATTGTGTCAAAATTAAATAAAAAAAATTTCATATGTTAATATCGGTTTTATAAAATAATCTTTATTATTATTTTGCTGAAGATAGTGTAGATTGTAGTTGTTTCTAAAGAGAAATTAAGGTTAGAAGTTAAGCAAAATTAAGAAAAAATAATTTAGTTAAAAAAAAAATACATATAGGTACCTACTTAAGCTGTACAAAAGTATAAAAGAAATGTTTACTATACAAATACAATTTGTAAACGATATTATATCTACGAAATTATGTATTTTTTTTTTTTTTAAATAATTTAATTAGTTAATTAGGTATTGTTACATGTCGATTGAATATAAAAGATGTTGGGGTATAAACCTGACATAAAGTAAAGTAAATGATGGGAGAAATTGAAAACAGCAAAACATTTTTGAGGAGAGATTGTGAATCATTAATAGATTGTGAAATAATGGTACAAAGACAAAATCATATCTACTACCGTATCTTGTCAGAATGGCCGAACAAAACTTGTAACCAAAATATTTAACTGAAAAAAATAAACGGTATCAAAAAACCTCAGTATAAAAAGTCCCAAAATCATGTAAATTAATAACCTACACCAATAAAAACACCAAATATAACCAATAAAAACCATTAAACTTGTTTTAGAGTTAAATGACAGTGGGTATAATTTCAGTTTACTGGAAAACCATACTTTATTACTAGTTTTTTTTTTTTTTGAACATAACATTGTGATTTAAAATTAGAAAATCTGTATGTTTCTATAAAGTTTTATATCAATAGAATTTTGTTAAAAAGCACACATCTTTAATATTGTTTGCGTTCATTTTATAGAGTAAACTACTCTTTTCTACTCCCAACTACACCAACCTTCGAGAAAGAGAAGATAAGAGTAAATACGGTTATGTTAAGTTAGCGTTCCATTTAACAACTACTCCCAACTACTCTCAACTACTCTTTTCGTGTAAAAAGAACGCAAAAATTTTTTAAAAACAAGGTCTAATAATTTAAAGAAATATGGTAAGATTGGGTAATGATCTTTTGCATTCTAAATTTACATAATTTATTGTATATACATACTTATAATTAGTATTTGTAAATATATATGTGTATAATTGCACTTATATAAAACCGTAAAATTGCATAAAATTTTAAGTGAAAGTTATTTTTTTATTTTGGGGAAAACGTCTAAATAATTAAAAAATAAATGTCTTTTGCAAAAACTTCTTTTGTGGATTTTGTTTCAGATAGATAGAAGACCCCTTTTCTTACTAAGAAAATTATATGAGACGAAGAAAATTGAGAAGATAATTGAGTGAGCGGTCTAGTAAATATATAATTGTATATTAATATTTACATTTTGAATATAGGTATGTTGGTATATAGGTATATAACAATATACAAAGGTATATTGTTTTGAAAATAAGATCACTTATTTATTTATATATTAAAAATAAAACTAAAAATTAAAAAATACAAATTTTTTGTGGAAAGTGGAAACCATTTACAACCAGGTACAAAATTTCGAAAGGAGAAAAAACTATTGTAAAATTATTTTTATAAAAAAATACGTTTAAAAATAAGCTTTGCAAAAGATAACGAAATTGGTACATAAAGTGTTTTGAATTTATTTAATAGAAAATTCAATAAACAAAAGATTCGATAATAAGTTAAGATTTTAAATTATGATTTATTATCATCTCTTGATACAAACATATAATGAGGCTTTAAAATTATTGGTATGAGTATACACTCAATTGATACAAACTGTGTTATACAATATTTATATTGGCTGGTATACTATAAATATAAATAAATAAATAAATAATCCTTTGAGTGGGCACCAGTTGACATTTTACAGTATAAATATTGCGCTTATGTTAATACCGATGCTAACTCAAGTTATGCCTATTACTACTATTTTAACGGTACAGCTAGAGTCATAAAATATCATATTTCGCTAAAAACACAAATACTATTTATACAGAGAGCGCTCAACAGTGGTGCAAGGGGGCAGAGCAATCATTAATTGTCATTCTATTGCCCAAACCTACATATTAATATTGCGCACAAAGCACACTCCTGTATAATATTTATAAAACCTTAATATCTGCACAAAAATATTTCTTAAAAATTTAATTTTTTTTTTTGCCGCTAGCAACTTTAAAAAACTTCTTTAAAAATACTATCTTTTTTCCTTTTTTTAAAATTTTTTTCACTATTTTTTTCCTTTTTTTTTGGATTTTCTTTCATCTCCACAAAAAAAAAACAAAAAGAAAAAAGAAACCGGGATCATTGCCTCACAGCTATAATATTGTTCATCCTATTTCTAGTTGATATATAAAATTTACCAAAACATAATAATGGAGCAATGTTACACATATACATATATGTACATTGTATATTATAAAATAATTAAAAAAAAAAAAATAAAAGAGAAATGTGAGAAGAAGATAGATAGACTATAGTAGATTATAAAAGAGTAAAATAAATAGAAAAAAAAACGGATTGTAAAAGTTATGCTGACATTGCTCATTTAAAATTATCCTTTATAAAAACTTTTAAATATATTATATATACCTATACATATATTTATTTATATATCTATATGCATATCTATATAATTATACAACAGAGACAAACAATTACAGTTCATATAATATATTATATAGAATATTAAACATTTTTTATAGAAAATAAAATATATATGTACATATGTATAAGTGAACAGGAAGAATTTTGTAAATTGTTTTTCTTTTTCGTTTCGGGAATGCATATGAAATAACAGATGAACAATAAATAAACAGAGAAAAAGAAGTAAACAAATAAAAAATAGAAATATGTACTCAAAGTCCTTTATTTTTTGTAATATGCATTTGTTCCATTAAATTCGTTTTTGTAAAATACCTATTTTAAAAATTATTTCTGAAATTTGCACTCGATTTGTGGAAATAGTAATAAATTAAATTTTAGTTTGTATCTACTTATAATTTAAAAGTTAAAATTTATAAATATTGTAAAAATGTAATATAATATTATATTGTAAATGATAGCTATCGTTTATATAATTACATAGTTAGGTTACTTAAAAAATTCTATCCTAACTCAGCATATTATGTGTACTTCTAATTTAATATTATTAAGATATTGTAAGTAAAAACAAGTTTTTGCGGACGCGAAATTTTCAAAAACATAATTTTTTTTTGTGTTATTGGATTCTATACACCCTTAAAAAAGTCCAGAAAATGAATTTCAGCTAAATCTATGGAAATTTTTCGGAAAGGCTATCACAATACTCATAGTATTTTATACTACAAGTCAAATAATTTTTGTCACAAAATAAGAGTCCAATTTCAGTATTCCTCCTCCTTTTGATCTGTTCAGTTTTTTATTAATGTAAGATTAAATATATCGACTTACATATACATATATATACATACAAACCTGGAGATATAAAGTACCGTTATATGATGACGTCATTTAAATCGATGATCACCCCTCTGCGAAAGTGTATCCGGTATTTAAGGATTAGAATTTAGATTAGTTTAGTTTTATTTGAAAATAAGCTGGAATAACGTAATTTTTTTTCATTTTTTCTTCAACAATCAATTAAAACTTTAGCTTTTTTAATCTAATTTTAGAATTTGAATTATTCAATCATTAAAAAATATTTAACTAAACATTAGATTTTAATAAACGGAATTATATGAGACAAACCACTTATACCTAAACGTATTGATAACTACTTATCTAAAATTGTTGAAAAAGTCTTTGTATTAATAAACTAGTAAGTATGGATTAAATGGATTTTCTAAAACAGCGTTTTAATCGTAGCATTAAAAAAATAATCAAAAGTATGTTCATTACACTTTTTGTTTTATTCGGAACATTTACTTAACTTTAATAATTATTTTAATTTCTTCGTTAATCAGAGACAGTATATAGCAAAAAGTGTATAACAGTTTAAATTTCAATTAATTTTGTTTAATATTTTTCTTTTTCTACCACCGATTTCCTCTCAATTTCTTTGGTTTGAAAGTATGGATTTGGGAAAAT
This sequence comes from Poecilobothrus nobilitatus, assembly GCA_947095535.1. Classification (NCBI taxonomy): domain Eukaryota; kingdom Metazoa; phylum Arthropoda; class Insecta; order Diptera; family Dolichopodidae; genus Poecilobothrus; species Poecilobothrus nobilitatus. The sequence continues at coordinate 317,297,566 of OX352772.1, read as the reverse complement.
CCATTTTGATGTTGTTTTGTTGAACCTTATTTTTTAAAAACAATTAATATTTAAATTAATTGTAATCCCAGTTTAGTTTTGCCATACTTCTCAACTCAATATTAAATGAATATAAAATTTAAGTCAAAAATATTTAATTTTTCTTATTGAGAATGTATTGGTATACAATAGCATAGTACTAGTAGAAGTAATATTTGTGTGGTTCAATTTAAATTTTTATATATTATTTATGTTTTGTATAGAATCATAAAAAGTATATTATGTGTAAAAGTACATAATATATAATAATAATGTGTGTTTGTATATAATATATTGTCTACAATAAGGAAGAATACACTTGAAATAAGGTTATCCATTTTGAATACAAATACATGCTTAAAGTAGAGAAAAGGTTGAAAAATTGGTAAAGTTAAATGATGATATTAAATCTTATGCAATTTTATACATTAAGTTTTTCTATCTGGGATCTGAGATACTGAATATATTGCGGTATAAAATTTACGTATTTTATTTGTCTGAAAATTGGCTTAAATCCAAAAAAAAAAAAAAAAAAATAAAAATATGAAATTGATTTTAATGTTGAAGAAATTTTTTTTATATCAATACCTTTCATTAAATTTTCTTTTTCAACCAAAATCTATATGAGTATGAAAACTTTAAGGATATGAAATTTAATTTGTTGGTGGTTTTGTCTGTTGTTTGTTTTAAAGTGAATCTATAATAATTTACATTTAAAACATTTTAAATGGAAATTTTGGAATTTAATAAATTCGTATTTTGATTGAATTATATAATATTTAAACTGTACGCTGGTGGTTTATAGCTTTGGGAATTTCGGCCTAAGACTAAGACTTCTATGTAATTTTTACAATAGTTATAACTAGTTTTGATTATAACTAGATTTAAATTTTATAATTTTTTTCATAATTTTCACTTTGCCGCCTTTTCGTTTTATTGTGTAAGTTTGTTCAAATCAAAATTATCAAATTTGAATATAATTATTGGTTTTTAAAAAGAAAAGATAATTTTATTTTGATATTAAAATTGGTAACTTAGAATAATAAATGTTAATAATTATAACATTTTAGAAAAGTACCTATTTTATTTCCTGGCAAATTCACCAACTCTATTGATAGTCAATCGGTTCAAGACTCTGAAACAAACGATTCTATCAATTCTAACATAGAGGTGGGGTGGTCTAAGCTATTGCAAAACATCAAGAAAGGTATGGTTCACTTTTAAGAAAAAAAGAACAAAAATACTATTAACTTACACTCGTGAAAACACTGCTAAGTCTTAGCAACAATCATAGATCACTGGCAGTGGAGGAATGCATGCAGCCAGAGTAGTTGACAGAGATATTATAGTTGATAGAGAGTATTCATGTATACCAACTAAACAATCTATTTTATTTCATATTGCATTAATTAATTTCTTATCAAAGATATTAATTTTCCTTTGAAATAACAACTCAGCATGTCTTACACGACAAATTGTATATTGATGGTATTGAATTTTTATTTCCAAAAAGTGTGTTAACACATTTTGTGTGTTGTAACACACTTTTATATTCTTCATATCTCAAAAACGGTTAGAGATAGAGAGAAAGTTATTAGGTACTAATTATTGGGCTTGAAAAGTTTTTTCGAAATATGCTATAAAAAGTACCACAAATACAGGGTGTTTCAAAAGAAAATTAAGTTTTTCATTTTAAGTCATTTTGAACCTCCATAACCTTGTTACTCTTATGATATGGGAATCATTATAGTACACAAAAATTAAAGCTGACACTTTACAAAATGCATATTTTTTTAACTTTCTATAGTAAACTGTTCAAAAGTTATAGATTTTGTTATGAAAAGTCGCTAAAATATCTTTAACCCCTCATATCTCGAAAAGGATTTCCCAGTAAATTCAGTTATTTAATATCAACCGCCAGTAATTTCTAGAATTTAAAACTAGATGCAAGATCCAAGTGTTAAATTAAGCAGTTGTATGCTTATCAGTCAATCCATTTCTGATTCTTAACAAAGTTATATGAAATTCGCAGTGAACTTCCGAAAATTAGTTGAAACATAAATATATGCATATATGTAAATGTAAAATATGAAATTCTATTAAAACAAACTCATGTAACAAAATAATGTGCAAAATAAACAACAATCATATATTTATATATAAATGATATATAAATATTATATGTAAATGAAATGTAATAATAAGTTCTTAAGGTTTTTATCCATAAAAGCGATATACGAATATATGATTTATCAAGGGGATATCAATTTGATATCAACTGTTCGATTTCGTAATATTACTATACATTTTCTAAACGAATCCTTACGGGCGGGAACCATTTATATTAACGAGATACTCTTCTTCATTGCGATATCCCACATAATAGAGTTATCTTCTAAAACGATACAAGCTCAAATTGTTGGGAAAGTTCTACACTTTATTTTCATAAATATTTTATAATAGCACTAAGCCCACACAGTTTTGTTTTTTTTAAATACTCCTAAAGTTTTTGATTTTTATACGAAGTCTGCAGAAAAAAACATAATTTGATTATTAACTTTTAATATGTCTGACTTAATCATCATTTTATATTGATAAAATTCAATGAATTGGATATAACCGAAAAGTAGCTACAACATTTGCAGCTTGTTGACCGATTTCAATTCCTTCAATTGCTGAATTGCGAATCCTTTGGCCAAGTCTTTCCTATATATGCATTAAATTTATTATCAATTTATGAATGTTTGCAATGATTTCATATAAAAATTAACTTACAACAGGTTTAAAAGTTCTGGTCCATTTGCTTGAGAATTTTCAATAATTGTTATTAAAACCAATAAAGTGAAAATGATAAATCTTGAAAATTTAATTTTTTGTAGAATTTTATTTTGAAAAAATAATTTTTAATGTTCAAATCAAATAATTTTTAAGAACTGGTATAAATTTATGCGTTTTGATTTATTTTTATATAAAAAACAAAATAATTTTTTATTCGTATAAAACGTTTAAATTAAAGATTTATTAAAGGGTTAAAAAAAAGAATTTTTGTTTTATATAGCTTTAATTTTATTTTTATTAAAAGCACAGTCCGACGCATTAAAAAAAAAAAATATTTTCTTGAGATTTTCTAAATAGGTAAATAAAAAAGAAATGAAAAGAAATGTTTGTTTCATTTTAAAGTCAATGTAAGCGGTATTTTAAAGCACGTATACATATCATTAATGAAAACTTTTAATAATTTTATTACTCAAATTAATTTGTGACCAAACACAAAAAAATCACAAAACAATACCAATGTTATGATTTCTCATTAATTAGTCGTCCAAGATACGACTCCCATTAGACACCGAGACCCATTGCTTTGCATTTAGCAATTAAACCATTATGTCAAACTCAGCCAAAAGGTTTTGAAATATCCAAAGCAACTACATCAGACTTTCCTGAATGGTGGAGGCTGATGTTGATCCATTCAAAAAGACATGTCATGAGATCACCTGTTGACCGATGGGTTCGAAATTCATATTGATGATCATGAATTAATCCTTCGTTATGCAGATATTTCAAAAGCTTTCTGTTTATTAAATTTTCCATCATTTTGCAAGAGAACAAAGTGATAGCAATAGAGCGGTAGTTTAAGGGATCGCTTTTGTCCCCTTTTTGGGGGATGGGATGTATGTCCGCTGTGTTCCACTGGGTAGGATACCTACCCGAAAAAACACATAACTCGATTCTGAATATTATTATCATATACAAAAATGTTTGAATTTTCAAATATTTGTTTTCATCGTTTAATTCAATTACTTAATTGGATCATAAAACTCAAATGCAGGTTTAACATTCGGCTAATGTAATTGATCAATTAGATACAGGATTTCGTTTGATTTATTACTTTTTAAATGCAAATAAAATAACATTGTAAAAAAAAATTTTTATTTGCCGAAAAATATTCTTCTATACTGATCAAATACTTTTTAGTTTTATAATACTTTTTGCTTTCTTTTGTAGAAGAAGAAAAATAGAACTTTTCAACTAAATGTCGGATTTTTCCTTTAATAAAAATTAATTAGATTAAATTTGAGAGTTTTTTTTCAAGTCTAATAATTCTTTTTTGCGATTACGTTAATGAGTTTTTTTTTTATTAAATAAAATATTTATTTTTTTTTTAAAAAGACATATAGTCTGAAATTCTAAATCAGTTATAACTAATATACGTAACTAAACATTTCGTTAATTTTTTCCTTTTAAACTTAGTTGCAAAACGGAAAAATGAAATTTTTGAAAATTTTTATTACAACTTTATTAGTTTTAATGATAATTTCTGGTAATTCTGAAGCAAAACGGAAACGTTCAAAAAGCCATGGTAAAATAAAATGGGGCAAAGGAATAAGAAATCCATTAAATAATGTTGAGATTGGAGTTGGAGCGAAAGTTAAATTTGGATAAAGAGGACGATTGTATCGAGAGCAATATAAAGGAAATCATTTAAAATTGGAAAAATTTAATAAAGAAAAGTTAAAAACTTATTAATATTACTAAATGGCAATTCAGTGCATTTTTCTTATTTATAATTAATGGAAGAGTAACAGTAATAAGATGCTATAAACAGACATTCTTTACTATGCCTTTTATCTAAAAACCTCTTGGAGGCAATAGACAAGTAAATATTTTCTAAAGTCCATAGGCAAGGATATATGCTCTAGTCTAAAGGCTTAAAGAAATTCAGCTAAATTTAAAAATAACTAACAATAACCCTAAATTACTGGTATGTTAAATGGAATATCTTTCGTATATTGATCTTTTATGAGCTCTTAAAAATGCTAATTAATTTTTGAATTTTCGCTGTTACATTAAATCTTTCTGATAAGGATATTAAAATTATAAGAAAAAAAACTAATCGGTATAATTACAGACTTTACATAGGCTAGATTACATAGTACGTATAGTGTCGATCTTTTATTCAATACGATCCAGATTTAAATCCCAATAAAAGTCCCAGTAAAAATAGTTTTATTTGGTTTTGGACCTGATTCAGCTTAATACTTTATATATTAATAATACAAAAATATAAATATATATTGAAAACAATATCAATTGATGTAAACTAACAATTTTAACTTATACTATTTTTATAACTCACGGAGTCTAGTTAGTAGTAGTACCTACTGAGTGAGGTAGTCCTTATGGAGTAACTGAATACGAATTAATTCAGATCAATTCTATTAATAAGAGTATATTCTAAACATATTTCTACTTTCATTATTTGTAATATTTCCATTTTTCTAATTTACCTTCCCTCTTGTTCCAATATTTAGATCTTGCTAAGTGTTCCACTCTTAGTCCAAGTGTTCCACCATGCAAGAAAAAAACAATTTTTTTATTTAAAATATTTATTTTTAATAAACATTTTGCTTTGTTAAATGATTTTTAAAGAGTACTATTTATATTTTTTATTTATTATATATAGTATGTAATTATGATATATATAGTATATGTAGTATATATGTATGAATGTAATGAAAATAATAAATTTGCTATTACGTTTGTCATGCCTTAAAAAAGACGAAATAGATATGGAAAAGTAAATATACTTTATCTTAGAATCGAATTCTGAGTCGACTTAGCTATGATAGTTTTATTTCAAAGAGCTGGTATTTTGTTAAATTTTGTTAGACTAGCAGCATGTTCAGATATCTGTCATACAACTTCCTTTTGTTTTATACAAACATAACTAAGTTTTAATATAAGGTGGATATTTAAAATTTGCCGAAAAGAAGTTAGTTTTATGCCAAACACTTCTACAAAATTTGATTAGTCTATAACGTAACAGGTTCGGGTAGCTGCGAAATTTATATACAGGGTGTCCGGAACTCAAAGGTCATGAAGAACGGAGGTGATAGAGAAGTTTATAAAAAACAAAAAATTGTTCTGGAGGAGGGGAAGGTGGTTTATTTCTAACGGTTTCCGAGATAACGCCCTTTAAAGTAATTTCATTCACTTTTTAAAGAAATAACAACATCTTTGCCCCTATTCTCAGAATATTTAGTTGTAATCATTATTTAAATTGTTAATTTCAAATATATTCAGTAGACTCAAAAAAAACAAAACTTTATTTTGATTTAAATTTTAGTTATTTAAGTCTTATAAAATTAATTTAATAGAATGAATATAAATTATTTTATTTCCCAGAGAATTAAATTTAGCCACGAGCTGTTGCAGCAACATCAGCTGCTGATTGAGCAATATCAATTGTTTGAATTGTAGCATCACGTACTCTTTGTCCCAATTTTTCCTGTAAAAATATTTATTTTTAAAAAGATGATCTTCTCTAATGTATAAATAATAGATAATCCAATTAAGTTTTTATTTACCACTGGTTTAAAAGTATCCTTCCACCAACTGGCTTCAGATTGGTTAAGAGTGGCCATTAAAACAATAAAAGCAAATATAAAAATTTTAGTAAAATTCATTGTACTTTAGATTACAACCTTTTAACTTCAATTGTGCTTGAAACTGATAATATTTGTTCAAAATTGAGTTCCTTTATATATTTTTTTCTAAACCGTCATTTGTAAAATATTTCTAGTGTTGCAAATTAGGAAATGTAATTTTGTTTTTTGAATAAAATTTTCGGAGGGAAAATATTGACAGGGGAACCACTATTCTTTTTTCACTTATAATACTAATTACATATAGTTAAATGTTTGAAAACAAATTCCTTATCAAAAATATATTAAGAATCCCCTTTAATTAGGTGAATAATTTTTTGTTGATGACTAATCACTTTATTTCTGTTGTAATTCAAATATATTTGATTATATTATAATATATCTAGAATTTAAATTAAAAACATAATCTTACAATGCTAACATAAACATTGTGAAAAGTTTAAAAGTTGCCTTTTAAGGGGCCTCTGGCCTCGATAGCCTAGTGAGCGAGCGTTTAAGATATCATATAAACACCGAAGGAGTGTGCAAGTTATTCGTACCCACACACGTCGTAAAAATAATTCCCCCTTATGACATTTACAGCCACATTTGAAAAGGAATGGCTGTGTAATTTGCTTGTCACATTTGTGTGGCAGGGGAATAAAATAAAAAAAAAAATAAAAAAGTTGCTTTTTAATAATTTAAAGATATTTTTTTTTTCTTTACGATGAAAAGGTATATTAACCTATTGAATTTAACTGTATATTCGGTTAGTTCGATTAATTTGCTTTTAAATTCTTCAATATAATAAATTTGCGTGAACTTTAGTTTTTAAAATTTTAAATCTTTGTATAGAAATTAAAGAGGAAGTTTCCACATAGAAGTTTCAAAGGTTATTTTAGAATAATTTTTTTTTTTATTATCTGTATCTTTCAGAACATTTTATTTGCTTTTTCGTTTGTAATAAAAAATTCTATAATTAGAAATTAAAAATAGTTTTCTTAGTTTTATAATTATAAGATTGATTAGATAATAATATATTATCATTATGTCATTTGGTATACCTACGTATTTTTAATCTTCTAATAAAAAGCGGTTTCATTTTCACAACAAAAATGAAGATACAAAATATGATAATGAAATGTTGGCAGTTTAAGTTTTTATTTAAATTGAGTTGATTGAACTTTAACTTTCAAATTATGAAAGTTAGATTAAGATTATGTATTTTTATAAAGTTCAAACTAAAAATTATCTATTACAAGAAGATGGGACAATCTTCTTTACACATATTAATTAATTTTTTACCTACACAAATAAAACAGTGCATTAGTAGAAGTAGTTAAAATATATTAAGGGTATTCACGAGTTGGTGCAAAAGTGCAAATTTTTTTTGTATCCTAGCACATATTTGCACCAACTCGTGAACAACCCTAGCATGAATTTTTATTGAACTGTCAAATATCGTTGATGTGCTTGTTTTGTTTACATAAAAATTTAATATGCTTACCAAAAATTTCAGATATTTGTATATCTTCATATGCTTGACTTAATAAATAATCAGAAATAATTTTTTTTCCACTTTTTTTAGGCATTTTTTAAATTTTTATCTAATATAGCGCTTACAAAAAATATATAAACAAACTTTGCAATGATCTTGCACAAATATGCAATAGGGTTTAGGTCTTGCATAGTCTTGCAAAATTTTGCACTTTTTTATACATGAAAACAACAACAAATTGTGCACTTTACCTGTCAAAAAATTGAAATATGCTACGGTGCAAAATTTTTCACTTGTGCAAGACCACTTTGGACCAACTCGTGAATACCCTTATTATGTTACTTTCGTTTAAAACCCATTCTGTTATTGAAATTACTGTAAGAGAGTAACCGAAAAAGATTTAGAATATAAATTATATAAAGGTTTAAAAAGTGACTAATTGAATTATGAATATTGTAATAAATGTAATAAATTTTTTTTCAAGTTTTATTTATTATTAAACATTTTTATTTAAATTTGTTTTGTATTTCTCTACTTTCGACATTCGCTGCATATTGAGATTCCAAATTGTTTTTTTCTTATTATACTCAGCGTCGCCACTTCAACATAAAATATTTGAAGTAAAAATAATAATCAAACAAAAAAGTGCAGTAAATGACTTAAAAAAGACAATGTTAAAAATGACAAAAATTGAAAAAATTTAAAATCAACCAGAAATATACGTATATATATGTATAATTACAAAATGTATTTCATTTTTTTATGACGTAAAAATTACTTCCTTTTTTCATTTAAAAAGCAAACTAAAACAAATTCACTTAAAAAAATTATCAAATATCACATTGGTCTACTCGTATAAGAAAATTGCAAAAAAGTATGATATTTTTTTTTGCAAAATCTAAAACCTCTGAGGAAGATTTCTCCATCTTAAGTTCTTTCGTTAAAATCAAATTTTGTACGGTTTCAATTGTAAATCTTTTTTTGTTTTTTTTTTGCGAGCGTAGGTGAGAATCATCGAAAGACACTATAGAGGAGTGAAACGAGCGCGAGTCATCTATGAGTGTGTGGGACTTTAACCCGCAAAACACTATCTCCCTTTTTTGATCAAACAATATAACATAATAGTATTCATGTATACTACCTTGTCAAAATAATTTGCTCCTAAAATTAGTTTTAATTGTGATGAAAATTTTCTCTCAGCTGTTGCTGAGCTCTGGTAAAGAACATAAAGTAATCATATACTATGAAATATTTTTGTAGAGGAATTCAAAAATTTTTGTAAGCAAAAAGGCGTAAATTGATAAATGATGGAGTAGATCATTTTCCATCACTAAATTCGAGTAAAATCAACTCTGAATAATATCTATTTCTCTCAATTTTGTTGTTCTTTTATTTTTTTTTTCCGAGATGTTGCTGAAATAATAATGTATGCAAATAAAATAATAGGAGTGGCTTTCAAATAGACTATAGAGTTTTTATAACTTGTTTGTAAATACAGAAATATTTTGGTTTTACATATTAAATGAAAAATTTTAAGTTTACATCATTATACAGGTTCCTTTCTCATTTCTACACCTACAATAAGGTCAGCCATAGTAATCGAATTAGGATTTGTTAAGGTACATATATACATTACTGTATCATTACTGAATGACAATTATTGTGCTTTAGGATTAAATTATACGCTTTAAATGTAGAGTTTTATAAAAGGCAAATTATTATTATTATTATTTTTTTTTTTTTTTTTTTAATGCATTTCTCTGCCACATAAATGTGAACAGGAAATTACACAGTCTTTCCTGTTCAGGCGTGACTGTAAATGTCGTAAGGGGGAATAACTCTTACGACGTGTGTGGAATTCGAACCCACACTCCCTCGGTGTTTACAGCTTATTTTATACGCTATTACCTACTAGACCACCCCCCAAGGCAAGCCCCAAAAAGGCAAATTATTAGATAACCTAACTCGTAATTTTATTTTGGTATGTATGTGCTGAAATAAAAAAAAATAACTTGTGTTAATGCTTCAAAAAATTAATTTAAAGTTTGATTTATTGTTTCCCTAAATAGATAAATTAATTATATTCTTTTTCAATTTATTTGCCGAACTATAAAAAATTAAGATATTTCATATCAAATTTTTTAAATTATCGAGATACACTGATCAGGTGCGGTACGAACACGATTCGTCTTATCAACGTGTGGGACTTTAACGTACTAAACACCACCTGCCTTTTTGGGCAAAAAATTATTTAGGGGATCTTTAGTACTATTGTACTATTTGCGCAAGAAAAGATTCTGCAATGGAGTAGAAATTGGTTTAAGGTTTGCAGGAATGGCATCTATGACAGTTAGAATAAAACTATTTCTCAAAACTTCGCACAAAAATAGTTAACATAAAAAACATTTAGAAAAATTCCATTTATAATAATGGAACATTTCGCATAAAAAATTGTTGGCAAATGGGAGATTTGGCATAAATATTTTTACAAGTGGGACATTTCGCATAAACTTTTTGTAGGTGATATTTATCTTGTTGTTTACGCAGTGAGGTTAGTTGTGTTGGTCTTGATGATGACGATGATCATAATGGTGATAATGATGGTTATAATTAAATTTAAATTTAAATTTTTCTGTATTTAAAGTTAAACCTTTTAAAGCTGAAATTAAAAATTCGTCGACGAAAACTTACAGTTCCATCATAAACCGCAATCACAACTCACAATGCAAATATTACAATGCAAACGTAGGTGTTGATGTTGTCTTTAAACCTATGTAAATTGAAAATCTAAACTTCTCCAACTACATGTGGTGGAAGATGGTTCCACACTCGCGATAATCGAATTACAAATGAATTTTGCCATCGAGGAATTTGAACTTTGGAATGAGATAATCAAAACAATAATGGGGGCGTACTAAATGTCTAAGGTCTAATAGAGAAAGAGTTTATGTGATATTCGGATCATTTATTAAACAAATTCTACTATTTTGCATTTTAACAATGTAATTTTGAAGGATCCTCTGCAAATATGTCTATTATTGAAGATTAGAAGATGAGAAGAAGATTTTTTACCTATACAGGAATCTTAAATATCTAATTGCATCTTTTGCTGCACCAAAAATGTGGTTGACCCAGCTTAATTTTCAATTTAGTTCCATGTTCAAGATGTTCAGTTTACCATTTCCAAAACCTTTCCTTAAAATGTTAAGGTAAGGATCGTAGTGTTAATTTTTTGCGAGATGGAAATTTCAAATACATAATTATAAACAACCTTAAACAAGCTGTAACCACAGTCATGCTCTTTACAAGCTATAACCTCACACTTGCTCTTTCTTACAAAGTTTCTTTTTAGATGTTTTAAATTTAAAGATAAAATATTTTTTTTAAATTAAGATATTAAAATGAATTTATTCTAAAAGTAAATAATTTAAATACAATTAAATATTCTTATCACTAAACATGAGATCATCCCCAATTATTTTAACCTCGTGCTGTTGCAGCTACATTAGCTGCTGATTGAGCAATTCCAATCGTTTGGATTGTAGCATCTCGTACTCTTTGTCCCAATTTTTCCTGTAAATTTTAAATGATCATTAGATTCATACATTTTAATATATTATTTAGGGAATTAAATATACTTACAACTGGTTTAAAAGTTTTCTTCCACCAACCGGCTTGTGATTGTCCTAAAACTGCCATTAATACTATTAAAGCGAATACAAAATATCTAGATAAATTCATTTTCGTTATTTTTTTTTTGTTTGACTTTGTAAAAAAATTTTAAGTAAAACTTAATGTGTTTCTATTAATTTCTTTGTTAAATATGATTTAGTTTTGAAAACAGTACAAGTTTATAAAGGAATTCATTCATTTAAATTTTAGATAGGGAAAACACTTTTTCCATTTAAAAAAATTATTTTACTTACATTGATAACAAAGTTTTAATGCTGAAATTGAGGGAATCACCAATGTTGTAACAAATTACTGATAACAAGAGAATACTTTTGTTGTGGTAAATATGTACATATATAATAATATTTGGTTTTTGGTGAGAAATAGGGAAATATTTTTTTAATATTTTAAATACTTACTTAAAAGTAACATTTTTTAAGATATATTATTTTTATTTAAATTACATTATATTTAAACAAGATTTTTTTTATTTTCGATATTTAAATGTTATCATATCATTTAAAAGATTCTTTCGTTTTTAAATTTAAGAAAATTTTTTTACGAAACAGGAGATATCTTTATATATGTATATCCATGACCAAATACATATATATATGTATCAGTATAACTATTTTTTAAAATCATATGAATTTTATTAACTATATATATATACAAATACATATATATATATTATATATATATAGTTAATAAAATTCATAGTTATACTGACTGAATTTAAATTTCACTCAAATTAAAAGGAAAATAAATGAGTTTTTTCTAAATATTTAAATTCGCTTAAATATTGACATTTGAATCGTTTATTTTTTATAGATGACAATTTGGTCATAAGATGTTTTTTTTTTAAAAAAAAAAATCTGTATACTTTGTGTTATTTCAATTTAAATAAATGGAACCTTCTTGTGGAACCTTCTTCTTCTATTTTGATTTCGTAATTTCTCGGATACGGATAATATTCTTATCCTATCCCCATTCCGCCATATTATTACTAATAAATTTTAAAATACTATATTAGCTTTAATTTACTTAAACATTTTAATCATACTTTAGGAATATCACCTTTCTGTAACCTCAATTTTTTCTATAAATTAGTTACCAAGTTTAAGTCATTAAGTTCAAAAAATATGTTATAAAAAGTTTTAATAGAGTGTAATATGCTATAAGACGAAGGTAATTTATTCGCTGAAATTTTGAATACGGAAAAAATATTTCTCATCGCATATTAAATTAATTGATTACAAGTTAATGGAAACAAAACTGTTAAAATCATCTATAGTTTGTGAAAAATTACTGATAATCACAATTTCTTTGTTGTTTGTTTTTCTCATTTTAAAATTATTTTCAATAGTGTTTGAATATAAATAAAACAAGTAATGGAAAAAACCTAGGGTTTTTAAAAAAGCACATTTCCAAAATTAAAAAATATTCAATATTTAAGCCTAGAGTAAAAAGTAGATAGGTATATGTATTTTTATTTATTTTTATTTATTTATTTCAAATTAAGATGCCTATTGAGCTTGCGCTCATTATAAAATAAATTTATTTTTTTTTTAACCTCTTCGCGGACAGAGACATGATATCAGTTTATTAATCGGACCAGACGTAATAAGGCGTCTCTCTTTTAACATTAAATAGAGCGAAAACGTCATATCGCGTTTAATTTCTAATTAAGATTTATTGTAAATTGATATGTTGTGTCCCATACTAAAAACATACAAAACAAAATATATGTCCCATTTTAAGTATTTTTAAATCATTTTTGTTTTGTCGGAACATGTTGCTAGATGTGTGACTTTGTTATCGCCATAACGTGATATTTCGTCTTAAATGCATTTAAATTATGTTAGTTGTTTATGAAGTGTCACGGAGAAAACAAGTAATTTTATATTGTTATAAATAGATAGAAATTAATTAATGTAGATAGTTTAAAGTAATATAGTGTTTTCAAATTGGGCACGATAATTAAAAAAAATAGTTTTCTCCTAAATTTAAAACCGATTTGCTTATAGGCATTACTTTTAATTTTGTGAATTATCTTATGGTAATTTTGTTATTTAGTTTTTATTTTTTATAATAAAAATAAAACACAACATTTACAATAAAAAAGAATTACCGTTATATTTGTTTTATTTTGATGTATTTTCAATGAAGTTCCTATATTTGATAACTTATAGTAAGTTTCGCATATTAAAAAAGTGCACTTTTGTATATTTTATGTGACTAGAGATTTTTTTTTATATAGATAATAGAAATTAAAAAAAAAATCAGAATAAAAATGAATTCATATGAAATAACGGCTGTCGATTTAAATTTTACTTACTATTCTTTATTGTCTTTGATTATTTCAATGTGACGCGATTAAACGTCATGTTCCATAAGCTGCAAAATATATTTAGGGACAACACGTTTCTTGACGTCACTTGTCCCACTAGAGAGTAATTTAATTTTCCTTCAGACCCGACGTATATACACGACGTTCCCCCCACTTTTTGAATAAATAAACTAAATTTATTCTGCAGAACAATAAAGGCCGTGTTTGAAGAAGTGTTTACACCAATGTTCTACTTAGGATATAATCGAGATACAGCTATGTGACCCACTAGAAAACTTAAAAAATTTACTGTCCGCGAAGAGATTAATTTCTTATTAATAATTAAGTTTATTTATTTTTTCTTTAGCCTTAATATTTATTTAACAATTTTGGATTTTAATAATATAATAGTTAAATGCTTTATACATAAGTATTTACATCTATTATTTATTTTTGGATTGTTTGAATTTTTATAATTAATGTAATGTTTTGTGTTTTTTAGAGGAAAATGGCTACTAAAATCTCTTGTAGAAATTTTTTTATTTAACTTAGTCTACTTAATCTAATCTACACCTAATTCTACATCTAATTCTACAGCTAATCTACATCTCAAAAATCTACCTAAATCTACCTGTAGAAATCTACATCTAAAATTGTCCTAACCAAAGGATTATCGGAATATTCAAAACTTGCAAGTAAAGCTGGTTCAAGTTTGTCAATTTGTTCGCTTATGTAATTAATTCCACTAAGTTTAAGAAATAGGGGTGGTATCCTTAGCGTATAAAGCCAAAACAAAAGGCGATATACGTTAACGTATAATCTGAAATAAATATGTTTTAAAGAATTGGTGATATGGATGAACCTTGTGGAACTTCGCCTTTTAAATAAATAGATTTTTGATTTGATTTTTTTCCCCCTACTTTAACAAAAGAGTATCGTAGAAAACTTGTAATAATTTTAACTAAAGTGGTTGGAAATCTATCTATCTATATAGTGGTCTGCAAATTAAACAATCATGCCAAACTGAATCGAATCATCTTGCCTTCTCTTTATTAAGAGTTATGATGCCGACTGACTTTTTATTACTTAAATTTTTATTATGCTATATTCTTCATAATATATTCTTAATTCCACAGACTTGATGCGTTGTGTGTAGAAACACCCAGACGGACCGACGGACAGAAAGACGGACAGACGCGACATTTTTTTAAAATTTCTTGAAAATGTGCTAAAAGTTGCTGTATTTTATGTTAAGATTTTAGTTTTTTACTAAATTACGAACCAATTCTATCAACTGATGATATTTATAAAAAACTTTATTATTCTTTTTATTCAAATTATTCTTTTTTCTCAGGAACAGCTCCGGTAACCTAGTGCAGTGTTCTTTGTAATAAAAATTATTTCAATTTTTCAAATCTTAATTCATATTAAAAGGAAATGTAAGCTATAAAATCCAATACTAATCCGTAAGTTAGAATTTCAATTTATTAAAGGTAAATACATACATATTTATACCCGTATGAACTATGTTCAAGGGTATAATAAATTTGCCATTACGTTTGTGACACCTTAAAGGAGCCGAGCTAGATATAGTGTCAAAGGTATGGATCGGCTCAGAATCGAATTCTGAGTCGATTAAGCCATGTACGTCCGTCCGTCCGCACGATAACTTAAAAAATAAAGGAGCTAGGAGGCTGAAATTTTTTTTACGTCACTTTTGCAAAATTGTTAGTTTTCCTATTTAAATCCAACATTTACGGTGGGCGGGTTAGAGTAGCTGCCATACAACTTCTTTCTTTATATAGAAATAACTCAGTATCTATTCAAGCTAGGCGTCTGAAATCTTGCAAATGATGATCAAGTTTTATGGCAACAACTTTTGCAAAATTTGGTTGTGTTGGTGCGGCGGATTCGGGTAGCTGCCATACAACTTCTCCATTTAAATGAGAATAACTCAGTGTTTATTGAAGCTAAGAATCTGAAATTTAGTAAAGAGGTTTCGAGTTACATGCCAACAACTTTTGTAAAATTTGGTTGGTCTAGAGTAGCCGGTTCAGGCTTCTTGCACCTCTTGGAAGTTAATAAAGCTAGGCGTCTGAAATCTTGCAAATGATGATCAAGTTTTATGGCAACAACTTTTGCAAAATTTGGTTGTGGTGGTGCGACGGGTTCGAGTAGCTGCCATACAACTTCTTTTTTAAATGAAAATAACTCAGTGTTCGTCCGCACAATAACTCAAAAAATAAAGGAGCTAGGAGGCTGATATTTTTTTTACGTCACTTTTGCTATTTAACTCCAGCATTTTCGGCCGCCGGGTTCGAGTAGCTGCCATACAACTTCTTTCTTTAAATGGAAATAACCCAGTGTCTATTCAATCTAGGTATCTGAAATTTTGCGAATGATGATCCTGTTTTATGGCAATAACTTCTGTAAAATTTGGTTGTGATGATATGACACGTTCGGGTAGTTGCCATACAACTTCTCTTTTTAAATGAAAATAACTCAGTGTCTATTGAATCTAGCTATCTGAAATTTAGTGAAAAAGTGTCGAGTTGCATGCCAAAAACTTTTGTAAAATTTGATTGGTCAAAAGCAGACGGTTTAGGCTTCTTGCATTTCTTGGAACTTAATGAAGCTAGGCGCAATAGATTCGGGTAGCTGTCATACAACTCCACAATTTATATAAATATATCTCTGTAGTTCGGTACTAAAACATCTGAATGTTTTTAAAAGATGATCAAGTTTTATAGAAATAGGAAATATTACGTTCATACGGGTATCCCAGAGTTGACACAGTCTACTCTACTGCACTCTTCCTCGTTTTTTTTTGATATAAAATTTAATGATTTTTTATTTCTGTATTTTCATATTTTCAAATTTGAGTAAAATTTTATTATTGATGGTTATAAGCAATAGAGTAGAGACACACGTATTTCTTACTTAGTTTGCGAATTAAGTTCAAGTATATATGATCAAATAGGGCTTAAGATAGTTCAACTAAATTAAAGTTAATTCCACAAATACCTAACAATGAAGTGTATGTTTGTGTACAACAATATGGTATGTAGAAAAACTTATATTTTATCAAAATTATAATGTTCAACCAAATCATTTCCATATTAAAATAAATATTATATACAATATAAAATTTATTATTAACTTTTTAATTTCTTACTGCTAAAAAATTGTAGCAATGTCGAAAATATCTGAAATGAGATGTGATTGAAACAAAATTGAGACATTGCTGTCTGTTATCATTGCAGTAAACATCAAAGGACAACTACTTTGTCAGGAGACAACTAGGATGTCATTTACGACGGCACTTCTAAATTATTTAAAAATTTATAAAATCTACATAAATTCATCTAGTTTAATATTGCGACTACTACAACTTCAATTGAGGTATGTATTGAACTAAACGAAACATTAACTTCTAATTATTTAAAAGTACTGAACATAAAAATAGTAGAAATTTCTTAAAACGAAAATTTTGAGAAAATTTTGATGCGATGTAGTAGAGGATGGTTTTTAAATAAATTTTATAGTGTTTTTTTTATAGATTATAGCTATTAATGGATACGATAGAAGTGAGGTTTTGATATGCCTAAAAGTCCTTCAATTATAACGAAAGGCATTTTAAAATTTTATGGAAAAAAAAAACAAAATCAAACTATTAGTATTATCAATATACTAAAAAAGAAAAACGTAAAACTTTCAGTGACAGCAAACGAGTGACATAATGATAAAAAAACTTTAAATTTTTAATTGGAATTTATGTAATAATTTTCATTCATGTAAAAAGTGCATGCAGAACAAAAATTGAAATTTGGTTGAAGATGGTATTAAGAGAGATGTAATATTATCAACAACTTATGCAATTGCGGCTATGATAAAATGTGGAAGAATCTTGGGTATTATATTCCAACTTTCCTATAACCATTGATATACTCTATAAAACACAACAATCAATATTTTGTGAAGAAGATAAGGAAATAACAAATTATGATGATATAAAAAAATAAAATTAATCTGTCGAAGACATTAATAATTACATGAATATAAATAATATTAAAGATGCTAATATATTCTGAAAACCAGAAGAAAACAACGAAATTCTAGCCTTCCTCTACGATTTTAATGCAGTTATAAAAATCAAAAACAGTCAAAAACAGCATTTTACAAGAATGCCTTATTAAACAAGAGGGGAAAACATTGTATATCAAAATTGAATGGAATTAATTGATAACGATTCTTTAAAATATAGCACCCTGTAAATAAAACTTTAAACTAATTAGAACAGCCAAAAATTTTCAAGAAAAATATATAAATTTTCTAAAAAGGTTAGAAGAGATTGAAACTATGTATAAAGCAGAGTTTAAAACAGATCCAAAACTTAATGGATAAATCTCGTGATAAAATCTTTATGATAATAACAACCATTTTAGAAACAGGTAATATTCAATATTCCACTAAACATTTTGATTACATTTCTAAAAATGCCGCCATTGCATTGGTAGTATCTATATGTTTATGACAGTACTTAACACGATAACATGGAGAAAGTAGTTCTATTGCAACAGAATGCATTTTTCAATTTTATCCCGTTTTATTTTATCTTAATAGACTTCAAATCAAATGATGAATTTGAAAAATATTTTATTAAAACAAATTATTGTGACTATTGAACATCTTACCAAATCACGTTTGTAAATAAATTTGATCAAATAATCATCACACAATTTTATTGAATTATTTTAAAGCTGTATCACGAAATATGATTCACTTTCAATTTTGTAATACTATAGATACATACCTATAAGTATGTTCTTTGTTAAAATAAATATTTTAATATAATTAAATATCTTTCTTTATTTTGTATTCAAGAGTTACCAAAACAAAGTAGATATCGTTTAATATATAGTACTGTTCGATAATAAAAACAGTTTATAGCATATAGAACAAATAAAATATATTCTTATAAAATTATGTTGGTTTATTAAATATAAAATTAAGAATATCCTTCTTACAGTTCTAATGGTTCAAAAATTGACTGATAGGCTCTAATTCGGACCATATTAAAATTTGAAGGATTTTTTAATAATATTATCAAAAAAAAAAAACCGACCTAACAGTTTACATATCAATGATTTATTATTATTATCTGTTAGAAATATTAACAAATAACAAATCTGTAGAATCAAACAGTATTCCAATTTAAATTATTAAAAATGCAGCACCGATTTATTATCGATATAACAGTTAAGTAATTATGTATTATTTATTATAAGTTATCAATAATATCAACAATATTTATTATTTATTTATTACTTGTCATTGATCAGATAACCATCAAAGACAAAACTTCTTTGAGTACAGAAGAGTAAACTGTGTCAACTGATTTAATGATCTTTTAGAAAATTTCATATGTTTTAGTACTGATGTTAAGTACCGAGCAGTATTTATGTAAATTTTGGAGTTGTATGAAAGCTAGTCGAATCTATTTCTCCAGCACAACCAAATTTTACAGAAGGCCATAAAACTTCGTCATCATTTGTAAGATCTCAGATGCCTACCCAAGCGGCAAGATGTTGTTACCAATTCTAAACCATGTAACCTTGTAACTATTTAGTAACAGGTGTTACTTATTTGTTAACTATTTCGTAACTGAAACCAAACCGATTACATACTGGGGATATAAAGCCATCAGGAAACTGATTGGTAATCGCTACTTAAAAAAGTTACTTAATTGTTACTATACAGCTACCAAACAGATTCTTTTAAGTGTATTCAAATTCAATTTTCATTTAAATAATTTAATAAAATATCAATCTATTCTTTTTAACTTAAAAGAAATATTAGATACATATATAATATGTAGGTATTATTTAAGAATGAGACAAAATATATAATTTTTTTTTTTTTTTTTAATTGCATTTCTCTGCCACATAAATGTGGACAGGAAATTCCAGAGCCTTTCCTGTACAGGCGTGGCTGTAAGTGTCGTAAGGGGAAAATATATAATTTTTCAGTAAACAAAAATGTTTAATCGTAAGAAAAATTTTTAAATCTCTTTATTAGAAATATTTATAAATAGTTTTGAAAAACTTCCTAGTATAAATATTAAAACGAAAATCATTTCATCGACGGAAATTTAATTCCACTTCTAAAAAATTAAAGGGCCACGTGCATAATTGTTTTTTAAAGTTTTAGAAACAATTTTCGGTTAAAAAAATCATCAAAAAACCCGTGTAAAGGTTTAGAATTTTGTTAAATGGCCTTTTCGAAATGTTGAAATATTTATTGTTATGGTATTTTCTGCAAAAGAACATGGAATTATCATTATATGTGAAATAAAATATTTTAGTTAAGATTTCTAGAAAAAAAATTTTTTTTAAACTTCAAAAATTTGGCGGCTCGTGTTTTGTTTCCTATTTGAGTACCAAAATGTTTTGTTTTCTGTCAAAAACTAATAACATTAAAGTAACTTTTTACTAAAAAAATACGTATCAGTTTAGAAACCGTTTACATATAAAAATTTAGAAACAGTATACTAAAATGTTTCTATTACGATTAATAAAAAAATCTAATCTGTTTCTAAACGGTTTCGTTACATTTACAAAGAGGGTATAAAAATTATCAAAATGCTACAAAATAGTAAAATGTTACCGCTTGGGTAGCTTTATTAAATTAATGTGCAAGCTACCTGAACCTTCTTGGCTAAAGTAACTAAACTTCTTAAAAGTTATTGCTATTAAACTTGATAATATTTTAGAAAATTTCAGATGCCTATAGCCTAATTTTACAGAAATTATTGCCATAAAACTTGATCATCTTTTATAAGATTTCAGACACTTATACCTTCATTAAGTTACCTTATTTTTAAATTTAAAAAAAATCCAACCAGAGACGATTTTCAAATAAAAATATTTAATAGGATAGAGAAAGCCAATTGGATAACGGTGTTAACTTTACTGTGTATCTGTTCTGCAGATGTAAAAAGCCATGTCATTTGTATATGGATGTAAAAAGCCATGTCATTTGGTTTTTTTTTTTTTTTTCGGAAATTTATATTTTAATTAAATTTAAAAAACCTTAAACAAGCTGTAATCAGAGTATATATTATAATCTTTGTTTGAAATTTCTTTTCATTAAAAATATTTTATCTAAATAAGATAATAACATATGATTTTATTTTAAAATTAAATAATTTAAATACAATCAAATATTCTTATCAATTAATGCGAGTGTATATTAAATTATTTTAACCTCGCGCTGTTGCAGCTACATTAGCTGCTGATTGAGCAATTCCAATCGTTTGGATTGTAGCATCACGTACTCTTTGTCCTAATCTTTCCTGTTAATTTGAAATTATCATTAGATTCATACATTTTAATATATTATTTAGGGAATTAAATATACTTACAACTGGTTTAAAAGTTTTCTTCCACCAACCGGCTTGTGATTGTCCGAAAACAGCCATTAATACAATTAAAGCGAATACAAAAACTCTTGAGAAATTCATTTTCCTTTTTTTTTTTTTTTATTAAATATAAAAAGTTTACGTAAGACTTTTATCAGTTCGTATTGATTTATAAAATATGATTTACTTTTAAAAAAATTCAAAGTTTATAAAGGAATTTTTCATTTGTTTAAATTTTGTTTTCGGTAAAAAACTTTTTCCATTTCAAAAACGTTGATAATAAAGTTTTAATGCAGGAAAAAGATTATGATTGGGAATTATGAATGTTGTGAAAAATTATTGATTACCGCAGTGAATGTTTTCGTTCTGGTAAATATAACAATATTTTATTCCGGCGGGGAATTATTTTTTATTCATTTAAAAGTTCCGTTCATTTAAGTGTTATTTCCAAATTTTTTATATAAATAAGCTATGATTTAAAAAGTTCATCAACCTTCATTTTATAATTTAGGTGTTTTTAATGAGAACTATATCTATATTGTTCTCAAATAACGTTGAAATCAAATTGGGAGAATTACTAACAGAGTAAACTAAGTAGTAAGGAAATTTGTTCAGTATTTTTAAAAAGTGTGTTAAAATAACAAATACTCACAATAAGAGATATTATATTAGATAAATTATTTTGTAAGATCCATTTTAATTGTTATAAAATTATATTGTAACTCCAATGAATCTTATATTAAAGCACTCAGTGAACTAAAAACAAATAAATTAGAATATTTTACATATATTTCTAAACCACTTAAATTTGTATAATCTGACTTATAAACTTAAAAATCAGTCAATAGAAAAACACTTAAAATGTTTAGAAATTAAAGCAATAAACCAAAAAAAAAAACACTCTTTTTAAAAGTTTACAATTAAATGTTGTTTATTTGAAAAATAAAAATTTCTATTAAATAACATAAAATATGTACTAATATGTGCATTTTCATTTCAAAAGTTCGATGGGAACGGAAAACTACAAATAAGAAACGTTATTCTACGAGAGATAAAGTTGTTACGAAATGCCGTAATAGAGTTCAATAAACTTTAGTGACGTCACAAAAGATTTTCTAAATGCAACATATAGTTAATGAAACTAACTTTTTTAATCCTACACGGAAGTTTTCTTGTTTAGAAATTGGTGAAGCATCATCTAATGCGGAAGCTAAATATATATAATAAATTTTATATAACTTATTAGATTAATTTTAGATAAGTTTTAGGGGACGAAGTAAGAAAAGTGAACAGAATACGTAAAAATACCTATCAAAAAGATATCCTTTTAGAAGTTAAAAAAAAATCGCGCAGGAGTCGGTGAACGGTGCAGGAGTCGACTAAAATAAAAATGCGATTAAATTGAAAGACAAGTTGAAGTTTTAAATTTAATTAAGCAAAGTAAAACTGTTTTTAAAATATTAATAGAAAAAAATTGAAAGGTTTTATAATATGTACACATCAATTAGATTAGAACACAATCAACTAAATTACTTATATGTAGTATGTTAAAAACTTTATACACAGTATAAAGTTTTAAGATTTGCTAAGCAAATATATATTGAATTCTTTTAAATTTTTTTTTATTTTTTTAAGTGCATAATTTCAATTCTATTTTGTTTAAGTAAATTTAAAATTTGCTATGGAATTATTACATTTTGTTTAATCTACTCGTATTTGATTATAAAGAAAATTAAGAAGAAAATTAACATGGTTTTTCAAAATAACTCTTCAAATTTTTCCCTTGATGCTTCATATTTCTAATCATACCAAACTCAATATCCAAAACATCCTTTTGACATGTTTATCACCAAAACCAAGGTGCACACAAGGTGGACCCATTCTAAAATTTGGCATTTTCGTTGAGTTCAGTTCCATTACGATGTTTTCCACAGCCTTTCATAAAAAAAAAAAATTAATAAAAAGTGGAATAAAAAGTTTAACGTTTAGTTGAAGATATCATTTTTCTTTTATTGTGTTGTATTTCATTTCTTAGCATGCCTATCGTATTAAATTGTTTTTTACTATAAAATGACTATGTGCAATATATGTGGAATTTAATACCGTATAAGCTTTATTACCCAAAAATAATTTGCCATTAGAACAATATTCATATATGGCTAACTCTTAAATATATGTATACCGCAATTTCTAAATATTTGAAAACCTGGTACTGAATTGGAACAGCCTGTGTAGCAATTAATATACTTCATATCACCAATACAGATAGATCTTGATAGATGTAAAGCATTTTCAGTTTGCGTAAACGCCTTTGATTTGGTTGATAGATCCTTGCAGGTTTCATCTATATCTTCGATCATGTTGTGAAATGAGAGGTCCCCTGAAATTTCTACTTAACTTTTTTTTCCCCAATTCGTTATCTGTTGGCCATTTAATATTTTTAGTGCTAACTTATTAATAAAATTTAGCATTTTAATAAATGACTTAGAAAGTGTTCCGTTTGGAAGATTGCCACCATTTGTACACCATATATTAAAATTTAATTACCGATATTAATTTGATGTTGCTAATACCCATATAATCGTTAAAAATTGGTCTTTAATATCAGTTTAACGGTGCTCTTGAATGTAGTTTTCTTGCTCATATTGTAATACACATTATATCTTTTATAGTATTTCATCAAACGTTGATTTTTAGTCTAAAATTACGTCTCAATTCTTATGCGCCATATTTATTTACATTTTTAATATAATGTTGAATTCGGATACAATTCTTCCAGGACTGAATGATGATGGCATTAGTACATAATTTTCTTATTGATTGTCAAAATTATCAGAAATGTTTTCAAATAAATTTCACTAATATAAAATACATAATAAAAAGTTTATAAATTACAAAATTTTAATATTATAAATTTACATATTCAAATAATTGTATACGAAAAAAAATAATTAAAAAAATTCTCTAATAATTTTCATGCTGAATATCATTTTACTGGTGGAAAAAAATAATACATCTGTTTACTAAGTCGCAACACAAATATATGAAAAAATGTATCAGCTATTACAATTTACAAACAACAACGCAAACATTAAATGATATTGTTTGTGTAGTAAATTACAGTAAGCTTTTCCAAAATTCTCTCAACATTAATAACAGCTATCGCTACTACAGTAATGTAAATAACAACAACAATTCTAATAAAGCTTATACTCAAATATTATTACCTTAGATTAGACTAATTTTCAATAGGTACCTAAATCATATAATAATAATATGTATATTGGTTTATTATAGTTGTGCCACAGCAACATTAACAGTAACAGTAGTGCAGATATAAATTGTCATAACAGTACATTCTCTAGCAATAGTTATACATAATTTTAATAATAAAATTACTATAACAATAATATTAGCTTAAATAATGAAAAACATTGTTTACGTTCCTTTTACACGAAAAGAGAAGTTGGGAGCCGAGCATTTGTTTGTAAATCTAACCTTTGTAGTTGGCAGAGTAATTCACTCCGTAAAAGGAACGCAAACATTAAATGATACTAATCTTTTTCCAATTGATGAAATAATTCGGTTAACTAAGGAATTCAAAATTAACCAATGAATAGAGTATTCAAAATGTTTGAGTTATCGTGCGGACGGACGGACGGACGTACATGTCTTAATCGGTACATTTATTATACCCTTGAACATAGTTCATACAGCTACAATAATAAATGGCTGTGATGTAAAATGAAAAAAAAACGAGGAAAAGTGCAGTAGAGTAGACTCTGTCAACTCTGGGATACCCGTATAAACGTAATATATCGTGTTTCTATAAAACTTGAATATCTTTTCAAAACGTTCAGATGTTTTAGTACCGACGTTAACTACAGAGATGTATTTATGTAAATTGTGGAGTTGTATGACAGCTACCCGAATCTACTGCACAAGCACAATAAAATTTTACAGAAGTTGTTGCCATAAAACTTGATCATCATTTATAAGATTTTAAACGCCTAGCTTCATTAAGTTCCAAGAGATGCAAGAAGTCTGAACTGGCTGCTTTAGACGAATCAAATTTTACAAAAGTTGTTACAAATCAAGTTTTACAAAACTCGACACCTCTTCACTAAATTGCAGATTCCTAACATCAGTAGCGAATTTATTATACCCTTGAACATAGTTCACACGGGTATAAATATAATAAAAAAAAAGTTAAAAACAAAAATAAAAAATATATTTGATAAAATAATAACAGTACTTTGGTGATATTGCAGTATTCTATCTTAAAAAAATATGTTTTTCTTGTAAAATTCTATAAGATTAAACAGCCTCGGCTAATTTATAGTGCAGTGACAGAACGCCCGAGGAAATAACACCGCGGGCATTAATTCATCGGAGTCTTTTATCTTTTTTGAGCGGGAGTTAATTACTTTTTGAATTGAGCTTAAAGCCGTCAATTAAAAGGAATAAAAACCCGTGGACTTTAATTTATTTTGAATTGGAATTAAGATCCACACTATTTTTTGTTATTAAAAGAAAAGAGTACCTAATAGAATATGTAGAGCAAACGCATTAGGAGGGATTTTAGATTTTTGTATAAAAATTGGGGTATCCCCTTTTTCCAGAAAATTTACTAATATGTATATGTGTGAGATTCTGAATTGGGAGGGATTTTAGAGTTGGTTACAAAATCAGGGTTATATGCTCATATCACTGCACCCAAATTTATTTATATATCAGTTGTTAATAAAAATAAAACGACTTTGACGATCGGTTGCAAAATCAATTTTTTTTTTTATATTATGTAGTTCAGATATAAATATCTGCCGATATCTTTAGGGCCCTTATTTTGCCTTAAAGCATGTGGGCCATCTCGGTACAATAATTGTACTTGTACTTGTAAATTAAAATTATATTTAATATTTTGTTTACATTATTTTAATATATTTTATATATTATTTTTGATCTGACCGGGGTTTGGACCGGAGACCTTTATTGATATGAAACATTTATACATACATATAATATCTAATTTCATTAATCCACATTTACATAATATTATCCATGACCATATGGTTTCCAAAATTGATATATCCGGATTGTCTAATTGTCTAAAATGTTTAGAAAACCTCAAGGTTGAATATTTCTTTTCGCGATTACAATACTTTCCTCATATTTATTAAATTTACGAAAAATTAAGAACGATAAAAAAACTAAAATTTCGATAAATATATTTGATAGTATTATATTAGCAGACTTCAATGATCGTAAAAAAAGGCTGCGGTGAACTTAAAAAAGGTAGAAAAAAATGCACGTGCATAAATAAATGCAAGTAATTTATTTCTGAAACAGTTCTTATAAACAAATTAATTAAAAAGGTATATTTTGATAATTTCTTTAAAATTTTTAATAAAAATTTAATTTTTTTAAAATAACAAAAGCAATTACGTCCTTATAATGAAATTTATCGTAATTTTGTACTTAGGTGTAATTGTTACTATTCTTGATCGTAAGTATTTTTATCAAAATTAATTTCATGTTTTAATAACTTCTAATCGTTGATTTATTACTCGTTGAATTACAGTAGTAACTGTATGTTTTTTTAACTTTTTTCCCCCCCCAAGGGAGGTGAGTGTCTTAAAGATACCAACATCTTCCTTCATGAGGTAATAACTGAAACAGTTTTACTGTGGCAATTATTAGTACATATTAGTATTAATCATTATTAATATTTGCTATAGAGACAAAGCCATCAGCAAGTTATAACTTACTATAGTTACTTTTTTTTATATGATTTGATCGGGATTTGAGCCCAAGACTTTTCTATTGCAAGTCAATGACTTAACCAGTACCCAATGAGAAAATTTATTTTCGAATTATTGTATCACAAAGCTTAAACTGACATTTTATTTTAATATTTCATCCATAATGATCCCTAATTAATTTGCTTTTACGATATTATACATGACCTATATAATCAATAACAGATTTCACCGCAATATATGAATGTCACGGTGGTAAGAGTACCGACCTTTAATTCGAAAGGGTCAGGATCAAATCATACTAAAAGTAAAACTATATTTTTGTTTTTATTTCTAAATTAATAGCGAAATAAATCGAAAATGGTATCTTTTATGTAGGGTATACATTATCAGTTCAGTAGTCAGTTTGATAATGCAGTGCAACTGATGAATACCAAACATTTTTGCTGACGACTGAACTGAAAGGGTATACTCTATTTTAAAAAAATTAAAAAATTTAGGCAATTTTATATGTGATAAGATCTAGTTTTGTCTCATGTCTCACCTAGTACTGTTTTTTTTTTAGTGTTTTCTCTTACCGCAGCTCCCTTACTTTTTTAAGTGTGGCTGTAAATGTCGTAAGGGAGAATTATTCTTACGACATGTGTGGAATTCGAACCTACACTTCCTCGGTGTTTATAACGTATTTCAAACGCTCTTACCCAATAGGCCACCAAGGCCCCATCTCATTTGTAATTGAAAAATAATTGATTTATATCAATTCTACTAATAAGACTATTCCAAAATATTTCTATACTTTCTATATCCATCCTTATTTTCTTAGCACACTTCTACCTTTTTTAAACATGTTCCGATGGTACAGCCTGTCTTTATCATCATAAAACTGGAGTAATTGTTAAAAAAAATTTTTTTATTTATTAACAGGTAGTTATACTTAATGACCGGTATAAACACTGCATGACTTATTGTAGTAAAAATAAATTGTGCATTGCATTTAAAAATTTTCATAAAAAGGTGAAAATCATAAAATAATTTTTATTGTAAAAAATGGCGCTATGAATTAAGTTAAAAAACAAAAATGAATTAAGTTAGAACAATAGTAGTTTTTGGAAGCCATACAAAATTTCGTGTTTCTAAATATATGTATATATTAAATTTATTTTTTAATTAATTAAAAAAATATATTTTTTTTTGCAAAATACTTATATAATATGTATAATACATGTATAATATGTATATACATACATACGAAAAAGCGTATAACGTTTTCTTTGTAACCGACAATAAAATCGGAATATTTTCAAACATTAATTATTTTTCATATTCAGGCTGGGCACCCCGGTCCCTACGCTGTGTTCGAGTTCCAGGGTTCTGCGATCAAGTTATAATCTCAGTTGACTTGTTCCAGGGTTCGGGAATCAAGTCATAAGACATTCTCACCATCGGATTTCTGACACGTCACTAAAATTTTTGTTAAATGGAATATTGTTCTTTTTCCAGAAATTGGAAAAAGCCCTAAATTTTGTACCCAAATTATTTTGAGATTTCAAAAATGGTAGCGTTACCAGCGGTATTTAAAAAAATACGAGATTTTAAAAAAGCGAGATTGAGATTTAAAAAAGTCGAGATATCATCACTGACCCTTTGACAACGCTCACTCAACTCAACACTCAAGCCATTTACTTTTCTTTTACTTTAAATTACAATAAAATTTGCGTGAATTCAATAAAATTTTTGTTTCTAACAATTGGATTAATATAATTTATGTAATCATAAAATATAATTCACTAGATTTAGAACTTGAATAGATTCTTCAACAACTTCTATTCAAATTCAAAATTCTATTTCAAAAAAGTTCATTATGAATTGATTTATAGAAAAATTAAAAATAAAATAAGTTCGAAAAAAAAAACCAGAAATTTTTCTAACTTAATTCCTTTTATGTTTTCTAACTTAATTCATAGCACCGTAAAAAATCTACACATTGGCAGTCTTCTATAAATCTGTCAACAACTACAAAATTGAAAAATAATGAAAAACGGAAATTGGAAAATTCATTTATCGTGCAAATTACGAAAATTTAAATCTTACTCGCAATCCTTCATTTTGAAGAAGGACATTCTTCTATGCTATTTATAAAAAGGATATTGGCTCTACTTTTAGAAATATTACACTAAAATAAGACGTTAAATTACTGACTATTTGTTATGAAGCATAAAATTTAAGTCAACCGAAAGTTTAAAAAAAAAAAGAAGAAAATAACATCTTTACAATGTTAAAATTTAAAAATTTAAAATAAATTAAATTAATAAAAAATTAATTAAATATAAAATTTAATTAATTAATTAAAATTTAAAAACTTTTATTTTCTCTTAATTTGTTTTTATTTTAACTCAGAGGTATGTCTAACATCCCAACAAAATCATACATTTCCATGTCGGCCATATGAAGCTGCATACTTTTGTTTAAATGGCGGGACATGTTTTGCAATTAAAATTTCGGGTGAACTTCTTCATAATTGTGTGTATGTATTAACTTTTTTTTATTATAATATTTGGATTTATTTAATAACAAAAAAGACTAAAATAGAAAAATAAATAATTGGCATAAATAATAAAAAAAAGTAAAAATAAATTGTAGTGAGAATCAGTAGAAGTTTGAATTCATTTAGTGATTTTTATATAAAAGAAATTGATAAAATTTATATAACTAATTAACCATAATTAAAAGAAAATAAGAATAATACTAAAGATATGAAAAATATTTTATGAAAAAAAAGCCATTAATTTGGTAATTTAACAGACAGACCAATGTTTTTTGTAATAACTTTTCCAACTAAATTGTATTTAAGAATTTGAAAAATTTAGAAAATATTTTCATTCTTTAATGATAAATTCCCTAACTATATAACAATAAGCTATTGGAAAAAATTAGGAGACCTAATGTTCCGCTAGGATATGGTCGTAATGGTCTAGTCGTATGGTCTGTAGTAAAATAATGATAGCATTAATAAGAAATACTAATACCAATAATAATAGCTGTTACAGTGACAGTGGGGGTTGCCTTCAATAATTACGTCATGCCTATACCTATAACTACTTAAATGCTAGTGAAATGTAGATATATCAATTAAACATGTAGATTTGTTCAGTTTATTTTTAAAATAATGAAAGTTTCCATTTCTTGTAATATTTTTTTTTTGATTTTGTTTAACTGTACTTTTTGAAAGTTGGAAGTTAAAAATATTAAATACCGTTTTACAAGGTGGAAAATAAATTTGAAAATAGTGGAAAAGTATTGTAAAAATATAATAAAATAATAATAATTCTGGTATAAAAAAGAAAAGGATAAAATACCTATATTACCTACAGTAGTAATACTTATTTCCCGATCCATTTTACTTTCTTTCTTTTAAACTCAAAATGTTTTTATTTTGACAATTCTCTCCAAATAGTCATTCATTTGATTTATTTCACATTTTGGTTCTCATTTGAGTTTTTTGATTGATTTTTTATTTGTGAAATCCACATATAGTGTAAAATGGCCTTAATTAATATTTCATTATATTATACTTTTTTTTTCTTTTAAAGGCATTCATTTTTAGTAAATTTAAATCTATATTTGAAACATTTTTCATTACAAAAGATTGAGATTATAAAAATTTAAATTAAAATAGTCTGTGACAGCTACAATTGTATTTATTTTTAATCAATAATTATAAAATATTTAAATTATTTACTATTTTTATTTTAAATCTTTTTTTAAGATGTGCATTCGGTTATACGGGCCATCGATGTGAAGAGAAAGAAGTCATTGGTTAATTCTTATAATAATAAATATGGATTATAATTTGAAAAAAAAATTATTTGATGTTTGTTTTCTAGTTATATAATTACAGTTTTAATATTGTTATAGCGCTTTATGTCTTTATGTCAGAGTCTTATGCGCTTTCATGGCAGTAGCGTGCAGTAGTCTATTTAAAGTTAATTAAAATGATATCTTAATAAAGTTATAAGGATGAGGATTTTAATACAAAATATTGGAAATATTTTTTATCAAATATTTTTCAATGTAAAAAGAAAAACAATTTTTTTGTAACAGTATATGAGAAGCTTTAAAACTAAAAAAAAGAGTACTGGAATTTTGTTGAATGCATTGTCAAGAAAAAATTATGGGAGCCAGTCTTTTTGTAAAAAAAAAATGCTGAAAAAAAGCGAAATAGCGAAAAATGTTGGAAAAAATAATTTTGAAATACCGGTTGTTAAAAACAAAAATGTCGAATTATAATGTTGAAAAATAAATTTTTGACATTTTTTTAAAGTAGTATATTTTAGAAATAGTTACACAAATCAGCTTTTATCATTCCCAAAATATGTATCCAAAAAATATAAGAGTTTCAATAATATATTTAGCGGGAGTTTGGAGTGACAACTCCCACTGTTATATAAGTGCTTTGTTGTTGAAATGTATATGTAATAAAAATAGTTAGAAGGAGTTTAAGAGTTAATCAATAATAAGCCAATCAAAAGAGTCAAAATAAGCCAATCAAAATATTACAGGGTATTTATTCCCTTTTTCTAGAATATTTATACATGTGTATAATGTTGAAGGAGTTTAAGAGTTAGATTCAAAATATTACAGGGTATTTATTCCTTTTTTACAGAATATTTATACAAGTATATATGCAAGATTCTGAATTAGGAGAGACTTTAGAGTTGGATACAAAATCAGGGTTATTTGCCTTTTCCAGAATATTTATATATACCCGTATGTAGGATTCTGAATTAGAAGGATTTTTATAGTTGGATTCAAAAACTGGGTTATACGCTTTTTTTCAGAATATTTATATAGATATATCTGAAATTTTGAATTAGGAAGGATTTTAGAGTTAGCTTAAAATATATTTTTATATATTTATATTATTTTTTATGTGATTTATATATATTTTTATGTGACACTGTGCATTAGGAGATGTAAATAAAATTAAAAAAAAAATTATTTTAAATCTACTTATGAGTTTTATTTTAGTATTTTTTTTTAACATTTTTTTTTTTCGATATTTTATTTTTCAACATTTCTCGCTATATTCGATATTTTTTTTCAAAATTTTTTTTTTTGCAATATTTTGTTTTTCAACATTTTTAATTCGATATTTTGTTTTTCAAAAAATTGACCCACACCCAAATTATTATATAGAAGTTATCACATTGAAACGTGCTAAATCTAATGAAAATTTGTCAGAAGCATTATAAATGTACAATTACAAAAGCCAACGATTTTATATGTTTTTCTTTATAACTTAAAACTTAACTAAAAGAGAAATAAAAGAGCTTAAAACTAATGCTATAAAGTGTTACTTGTGTAACCATCATAGATTTCTTTCTACAAATAGATAAATAGATAAATTTTTTTCAGGAATAAATATATGTTGTATTTTTGTATTTTAACAAATAATTATTAATATTGTTAGAATTATATTCAATTCACTTTTATTCATACCGTGAATAGAGAGGCATCGTGGTATTGAATACGAATTAAATTAAATAAATGTTGTGGTGCCATAAAAATAGTTTTAAATTATTTGTAATGTACACTTCGTTATAGTATTAAATTTTTAATATTAGACAATTTTCAATCATTCATAATCGTATTAAGAATTCTACTAAAATGTTTATAGATAATTTTAATTAAAGAACTGTCGAATTTAATTAAAATGCTTGTAATCCGTTTCAAATTTTTGTTGTAGGATTTTGAGTTTACCTAAATCTTGGAAAAGAAACTACCCAGATATTTCCGCTTTTTTTCTAGACAGACTAGGACAGGTACAGTGATAGTGCTCTAACCTCTTTATCGCATCAATCCCTTCGTAAAACCTGTAGTTAAGATACATATGCATTCCAAATCCATACACTTGAGTCTTTATTTAGCTCGGTTCCTTTAAGGTGTCACAAACGAAATGGCCAATTTATTATTCCTTTGAGCATATGTTCATGCAGGTGTAACAAGAGACACTTTTCAATTTCAACGGAAACTAAATATAATTAAGAAAAATCGTTACATGTACAAATATAATATTGGAGCTTTTAATTTAATTTTTAAGTTTTACATATCAAAAAGTTGCACTGGGGTGCACAGGTGGTGGTGTATAAAAATACTGAAATTGTATTATTGACTATTAGATCTTAAGCGGGAGAAGCTTTAAAAAAAATTTTTTTCAGGTAATTTTTACTAATTATGCAAAGAGTCTTCCTCCTCCCAAAATTTTAAGGTTCTAATTAAAATGATCGTTTAATATAATGGTAAATTGAAATATCAAATTGCAAAAAATTGAGATATTGCAGAGCTTGCTTAAACCTATAATATATTTATTTTTTTTTTTATTTAATTAAAAGAAAACAATTAGTTTCTAAAAAGTTTTCGGACAGCCACAAACCGGCTGGTGGAAGAACGCTTTCAAATCAGTTGTAAATAATGATTTTTTTTTAATTTGAAATTATTCGATATTCCATTATTTATCTCAAATTACAGGAAAGATTGGGTGAAAGAGTACGTGATCAGTGATGCTACAATTCAAACAGTTGAAGTAGCTCAATCAACAGCTAATGTTGCAGCAACAACACAAAGCCAATACATTCTATTAAAAATAATATAAGATATAATACTTATTATTAATAATAAATAAATATTTATTTATTAATTAAAAATATATTTTGCAAATATTTAATTAATGTTAAAATAAAAATTTTTTACAAGTTAATTCAAAGACGTTTTTTATTTAAATATAAATTTTTATATAATATCACAATGAAACTCACAAACGAATAACGAAATACTTTTAAGATTTTCATATATGCTCTTTAGACTTACGATGAAAAGAAGAAGAAACAAAACTAAACAGACAAAATACTCTAAATTTATAGTGTTTAGAAAAACCTCCTTGTTCTCTTCTCTTTTTATTACTTTTTATTGAATTAAAAAAAAACAAGGTATAGGTACAATACTGAGATCTTTTGAAGAAGCAAGCTTTAAGGCAAAAATGCAGTTTGTGGAGAAAACGTTTTGAAAAGCAAAAATAAATATAAATTGTGTTATAAAATTCAAATGGAGCGCTATTAAAATTCGTATCGTATTTCAAAAACTCGTTTTATCAAAATCTGTTTTAAAATTTCGTTTCTTAAAATATCGGTTTTTGAAAATTAGTTTGTTCAAAATCTTGGTAAATCTGTTTTTTGTTTAGAAAATACAGAAAAAGTAAGAAATTGTAATTTTTAATTTTTATCGACAAATTATAGAAGGGATTGTTGAATTGGATTCAAAATCAGAGTTTTACGCTTTTTCCAGAATATTTATATGTGTACGTGGGATTCTTAATTAGGATGGATTTTAGAGTTGGATTTAAAATCATATTATTCTCTTTTTCTAAAATATTTATATATATGTATGTGTAAGATTGGTATAGTGTATATATGTATATCCAGCCAATGGTATAGTTGTTAAGACACCGGCCTTTCATACGAAAGGTCTCGGGTTCAAACCCCGGGTCACATAGGTTATTAAAAAATAATATAAATTCAAAATAAGTATATATTATGTCCTACAAATTATAATTAATATCATATTGTAATAGCTATATAATAAAAAAAAAAATAAACCATAATTCTTGTAAAAGATAATAGATGGCGTAGAAATAAAAAAGAAACGTCTTTCTTCTACAATAACTACAGCCTAGTAATCAACGGCTTAGTGAAATTAATTATTGACGAAACTGAAGCTTAGTCAAAATAGGAGTAATAAATGACTTTTAGTGGATGCCCAAATAGACAGGTAGGATAGGTAGGAGTAGACGCCCAGATAGATAGGAGTGGCAAGGAAAAAAAAATATGCAAGATTGTGAATTAGTAGGAATTTTAGAATTGGGTTCAAAATCAGGATTGATTCTTTTCCATAATATTTATATATAAGTATATGTGATATTCTGAATCATGAGGATTTTAGAGTTGAATTCAAAAGCCGAGTTCCAATAATTGTTTAGCGGGGGTTTGGGGGACGCCAGCCGCCAAAATCTGTTTTAAAATTTCGCCACTACTCCAAAATGTATGAAAAAAAATTAGGAAGGTATTTTAGAGTTTAAATATAAGAGCTCTGATATCCAAATCTTTCTTGTTAAATTGTGCTAAAAATAAAAAATAAAATAAAAAAAGCAAAAAAAAACAGATTTTAAGAAACGAGATTTTGATAAAACGAATTTTTGAGATACTTAGTATTCGTATCTCAAAATACGCAACCCAAATTCAAAATTTTTCAAAGTTGTTTTTTGAGTAAAGTTGTAAATCGTTTTACATTTTAAAAACCCATAATGTTTTGCATTTCTTTTTTAAAAGACTTCCATAGAGTACAATGATGAAGGTGTGGGAGAATTGTAAATTTTTATTTTCTATGACTTCTCTATACGAGATTGTAGACACAAAACAGATGTAAAAATTTGTTTCCAGGTCTGAATTTCTTTTCGTTATTTAGAAATATAGTAATCATAACCATAATCTTTAACTTGTTTCTAGCTTTAACCATTTGTGTTAAACTAAACTGTTGAAAGCATTAAACTTAAAGCTTAAATATTCATGGTACAAAATCTTGCTAAATAAATTTGAAATTGTAAAACACAAATTTCTATTTATTTAGATTTATAAAATTTAATAAATTCCTTGCAGTTTGACGTTTTCAGATAAAAAAAAAAAATGTGTATAAAAATTTTTCGAACGAACACCAACTAAAAACGAGGAAGAATACAGTTGACTTTGTCAACTCTTAGATACCCGTACGAACCGTTAGTATGTTAACAGCCTGTCACTCTGCTTACAATATTATTTTTTTAATATTTTAGTATTTTAAAATAATTTGGGTGAATTTTATAATTTCTAGAACTATGG
Source organism: Poecilobothrus nobilitatus (assembly GCA_947095535.1). Lineage (NCBI taxonomy): Eukaryota > Metazoa > Arthropoda > Insecta > Diptera > Dolichopodidae > Poecilobothrus > Poecilobothrus nobilitatus. Next base: position 317,261,518 of record OX352772.1, on the reverse strand, counting down.
GTTGTACATATATTCAAACTATATGTTTATATGTACATTCTTCAAAAGCAGATTCTAACCTTTCACATAACGATTATCAATCCAAAACTTTTTCAAATATTCTATAGTACCATTTAATACTAAGCGGTAAATGTATATTAAATTTACTTAGTACAAAATAGTAAATATAATTTTAAATATTATATTATATTATATTTAAATATTCCATTGACAGAATAATTTCTTATAAGTACAATAAAATACATATATGTATGTAAATACGGAGCTATATAATATACATATATACTCTTATCATTCATTTACTAGTGACATATACGATATGTAAATAAACATGATATTATATAAGTATGTATGAATATCAATATCATATAAATAAAAATTTTTCAAGCAACCGTTATGTTGTATATTTATTTACATTTTTATGTACTACGCATTATATCCTCAACAATTTCAAATTATCGAATAAAACAAATGCAAAAAATTCGTTTTAAAGAAATTTGTTAGAAAATTTGAAAAAATCAAGTAACACTTTCGTCAATTATAAAGTAACCCTATATTATTAAAAAAAGTTGCTAACAGAAATACGAGTATGATGTTGAAGCTTTAATTTTTGTGTATTACTTCAAAAAAATTCTAACAGGTGTTCAAGTTACAGGTGTTTAAAAATAGGAAATTTTCAGTTTTTGACCCCTTACAGCTCCTAAACGGGGGGTGATACAAAAAAAATTTCTGAAATGACTCATACTTATTTGCAAAGATCTAACTTCTGTCAAAATTTCAAGTTTCCAACTTAAACCGTTTAGAAGATAGAAGGGTTAAAGGATTTTGCAAAATTTTAGTTTCGCATAACGGTAAATTAAGACACCGTATGCCACAAATATATATTTATTGTATATATACTTTTAAATCTAATAAAAGTAGTAATTGTTTGACGTTTTCAAAATGAAGATATACCTTATACAACTTGTGCTATAACAATTTAAATATAGAGCTTTTTTGAACCTTTGGGGAGCTGTAGCTCCGTAACGGGTGGGGCTACAAAAAAAAGTTATTAAAAATAAAATTAATATTTTTGTGAGATCTATCAGTAGTTAAAATTTCATAGCTCTATTGCAAAAAAATGTGGGGATCTAAAAGTTAGGTGTTCGAGAGCTACCCTAAGGCTTGGTCCAAACTCAACCAAAAAAAATGGCGAACCTACAAATTACTCCCAAAATATTTTGTGTAAATTTCAAGATTCTAGCTTTCTTAGTTTTTGAGTTAGCGTGCTGACGGACGGACGGACGGACATGGCTCAAAAGTCTTAGAATTTTTTTCTGATCCGATCCATACCTTTGGAGGTATATCTAGCTCGCTTATTTCGAGGTGTTACAAACGGAGGAGTAATTTTATTATACCCGATCCTATCGTACGGGTATAACTATAAAATGAAGAGTCTAATAAATTTCCTATTACTTTTGTGGCATCTTCAAAGAAACGAGATAGTTATGCAAAAATATATGTATATATACTTGCTAAAGATCAAATTCTGAGTCGATTTAACTAAATGCTTTTGTCCGTTCGTTTGGAAACTCAAAATATATTGAAATGATGATTCTGAAATTTTTATTATTTCATTTTTATATAAATACCAGTTTCGCTATTGAAATTGAACAAGTCCGAGCGACGGCTTCAAGTATCTGTCATGCAACTTTTTTTTTCATGTGAGCATAATTAAGTGTTTAATTAAGCAAGATATTTAATTTTGGTTTAGGGCGGCATGTTCGCTTTTACCTGTCATAAGCTGGTTATTTAACATTTTATTAAACATTTTATCAGAAGTTACATTTTATAACTTAATTTAAAGACTTTGCCAAAATTTGGTTATTCTAACGTAACAGGTTCTAGTAGTTGCGATTGTTATTTACTCATATCTTGATTTAAAAAATTAGACATCTGAAATTTTGTAAAATATGTAAAATAAAAAGTTTAATGTCAAGAATTTCTATAAAATTTAGTTAGTTTTGCGTGGGGGAGGGAGTAGCTGTCAGTACCTAATTTTCTAAAAGATGATTAAATTTTATGGAAATTTTATGCGGATATCCAATAGTTAACACAATCAACTCTACATTCTTCCTCGTTATTATGGGAATCACAATTTCCATATTCTCAACGTTCTTTTGTAAGTTTAACTTATGAGTAATTATTCACTTTTTTATGTCAGTCACCTTTTAAGTGATTAATGAGGTATAAAATATCAAACTATGAACAATTAATAGGGGAATATAATTTTGCTGAATCATTTTTATTGTGGTAACAAAAAAAAATAAAAAAAAAACATAAAATCAATATTTAGTTATTTATAAATTTTGTTAAGGGGAAGTTATAATTTTAAATTCAATTTTTTTTTTATTAACTGACAACAAAAAAATATTGAACAATAATTAATAAATTGTGTGTTCTTTGTTTCTTTTGTTGAATAATAATAATAATCAACCACAAAAGTGAAATGTTTTATGAATGAAATGCGATTAAAATCAAAACAAAAATAATCGAATGTTGTATCATTTGCATTTCATTTATGGATTGTAGAAATTAAAGTTATTTGAAATTTATTTTGTATGAAAAAGTTTATGAATATGAAAAAAATTAATTTTTATAAAAAAATAGGTTAGTTTAATAAAATTTTAAGTGCTAATTTAATGCTAAGACAATTTTAGCCAAATTGAGTTTCAAATTATTAATAGGTAAATTGTTAATTTTCATGTTAGTTTTGTTTTTTTACCCACATATAAAATTTACTAAAGAAGAATATTAAATTAGTAGATACAACTATGGATATATTTTACTAAGTTCGGCTAAGCGATAGGAATATTAAGGGTTTCACAAAGCCTTTTGAAAAATAGAACCAATTATATTTGTGAAACTAGGCACTTCTGACAAGTTTTAAACAAAAGTCCTGAAAATTTCTTTTTTAAATGTTCATAATGTTACAACATATTTAACGGTTTCGGTGAAGGGTGTTTAAGAAGAAGAAAATTGTGGTTTTTATTAAAATAAAAAAAAATTTCGATATAACGATACATTTTTTATGACGTCATTAGTTTCCCTTTCTTTTACTCTTTCCAAAATGGTGCTAACATTTAATCACGTCATTTAAGGTATTTCTCAGGTATAGTTTGAAAAAGATCGGACAAAGTAAAAAATATAACCGATGTTTAAACTATTAGTCAAATATGAAATTAAAGTAATTGATAAATATGTATTATTAGCTTTAAAATAGAGAGAATTAATCTATATTGAATTTTCCGATATAATTTTTAATCTTTTAAAAGAATTAATTCGAAGATATGTTTTTTGTTAATATACGTTTATTTTTGGTATATGAACTCAGTTGATTGAAAATTATATGCAATTTAAGCTTATAAACTTTTTTTAACTAAGAGATTTCAAAGGTTTTTTTTTTTTAAATTTTTTTCAATGAAATCTATTTTTCTAATATCTCGGCAATACTATTTTATAATTATAGTATGTAAATGAATCAACTTTTTTGCGAGAATAGATAAATAATTTAAGATAAACTACGTAATTATTATTATATATTTATTGTACCCGATCGATAAGAATCGGATATATTAAAATTGCTCCTCCGTTTGTAACAGTTCGAAATAAGCTAGCTAGATATACCTTCAAAGGTATGGATCGGATCAGAATCAAATTCTAAGTCGATTAAGCTTTGTCCGTCCGTCTGTCCTTTAGCAAGATAACTCAAAAATTAAGAAAGCTAGAGTCTTGAAATTAACACAAAATATTCTTACAACAATTTGTAGGTTTCCTATTTTTTTTGGTTGAAATCCGACCAAAATTTCGAGTAGCTCTCGAATACCTAACTTTTAGATCCCCGCATTTTTTTGAAATAGAGCCATGAAATTTTACCTGCTGTTTTATATCATAAAAATATTAATTTTATTATTAACAACTTTTTTCTGTAACTCCACCTGTTACGGAGCTACAGCTCCCCAAAATTTGAAAAACTCGATATTTAAATTGTTATAACACAAGTTGTATAAGGTATATCTTCAATTTGAAAACGCCGAACGATTACTGCTTTTATTAGCTTTAAAAATATATATACAATAAATATACACTTTACTGTTATGCGAAACCCAAATTTTGTAAAATTCTTGATTCCTTCTATCTTCCAAACGGTTTAAGTTAGGAACTTTAAATTTTGAGAGAAGTTAGGTCTTTGAAAATAAGTGAGTCATTTCAGAAAATATTTTTGTATCGCCCCCCGTTTCGGAACTGTATGGGGTTAAAAACTAACAAATTCCTTATTTTTAAGGACCTTTAACTTGAACACCTGTCCAAATTTTTTTGAAGTAATATATAAAAATTAAAGCTCCAACATTTATTTTTTTTCTATCAACAACTTTTCTTAATAATATAGGGTTGCCTTAAAATTAACGAAAGTGACTTAATTTTTCTAAATTTAAAAAAAAAATAAATAAATAAAAAATATAACGGTTGCTTGAAGAATTTATATTTATATGATATTAGTATACATACTTATATAACTCATGTTTATTTACATATCGTATATGTCACTGATGATATATAATACATATGTATAGTATAAAATTATTATAAATTTGCCGCTAAGTATTAAATGATACTATAGCATATTTGAAAAAGTTTTGGATTGATAATCGTTATGTGGAAGGTCAGAATCTGCTTTTGAAGAATGTGTAAACATATAGTTTGAATATATGTACAACCCATAGTTCTAGAAATTATAAAATTCACCCAAATTATTTTAAAATACTAAAAAATTAAAAAATAATATTATAAGCAGTGGGACAGGCTGTGAACATACTAACGGTTCGTAAGAGTTGACAAAGGCAACTGTATTCTTCCTCATTTTTATTAAAATTTAAAATAATACTTAAGGAAAAGGCGATAATTATGAGATTTTGTTTATAAACATTTAGTTGAAAAAAAAATGAAATAAAATGTCTTAATAATAATGTAATTTATTTACTGATTAAGTGATAACAAACAAAATTAGTTCAAAAATTGTGAATCCCAAGAGTTAATCTTTTTTATTTCATTTTGTTGTAAATAAATCAAACTTGCAATTTTTTTTTAGTAATACTGACGATTAAGTTTTTAGCACATTTCCAAAAAAAATTTGAAAAAATGTGCTTATTAGTTTCACTCTGTCCGTCCGTCCGTCCGTCCGTCCGTCCGTCTGTTTACAGAACTTCTACACCGTTAAAGATAGAGAAAAAAAATTTTAACGATGGATAGATCTCATAAAAAAAATAATTTTGTGGAACAACTTTTTCATGTAGGCCCCTCCATTACGGAGCTACAGCGCCACAAAGTTTGAAAAAGCCCTACTTTTAAATGCATATATCTTATGTTCTGCTTAAGATTTTTTCAATCTGAAAACGTCATTCGACAGGTATTTTTTTTAACTTTATAAATTAATAACAAAATTATACACTTTTTTTTAAATTTAGTATCTAAATTTACCATTATGTGAAAACCAAATTTTTCATGATTTTTCTACTTTCATAACTCCGGCAAGCTTTCAGATAGAGGCTTGAAATTTTGAGGCAAGAAAGAACTTTTAGAATTAGTATAAGTTTGCTAAGAAAATTTTTTTGGACCATCCCCTGTTTAAGAGCTATTAGGGCTTAAAAATTGAAAACACATACACATTTCACTTCTGCAAGATATAAAAATTAAAGCTACAGTAATATATTTTAACGTGTGTTAAAGGTTTATTTTAGTTGTAAAGGGTTCCAAAGTTGCAGCTCTTCAAAATTGCCAAAAAGCCTAATTTTCAGATGTATATATCTCAGGCTCTGCGTAATAGTTTTGCAATCTAAAACTGCCAGAAGATCGAAAATTTTATTATCTATATAAAACAATATCAAAATTATGTAATATTTTGTAATTTACTATTTAAATTTACCGTTATGTGAAAACCACATTTTGCATGAAATTTCTTTTTTCATAACTCCGGCACGCTTTCAGATAGTAACCTGAAATTTTGAGACAAGAAAGAACTTTTAGAATTAGTATAAGTTTTCTCAGAAAATGTTTGGGTAACTCTCCCTCTTTTAGAGTTATTACGCCACAAAAATTGAAAATTTGCTATTTTTAGACACCTGTAGCTTAGGCACCTGTAAAAAGTTTTCTTCGGCAAGACATGAAAATTAAAGGTTCAATAATATACTTTTATGTGTGTTAAGGGCTTTTCTTAGTTATATAGGATTCCGAACTTACGGCCCCTCAAAATTTCAAAAATGTCCTATTTTCACGGTTTTTCTTATTACATGAAATTTTCAAATTTTTGTGCAAGTCACACTTTTAAACAGTTTGTATTGAGTTTTGGAAATGTGCGCTTTTAAAAACCGTTGGTTTACATTCTACCTTGTTTAACTTCGCTTATCACATATGAATGTAATTAAAACGTTAAAAATAATTACAATAGCATCATGTACGAATATAATCAAATAAAAATGGCTATTGTATGATTTCAGATGGGTGCATGACACTTTGCTGAAAAAAAATCTCGAATTTAAATTTGTTGGAAAAAATCCGGAATGTTACAAATTTCCGAAAAACAAAAATTCTGAAAACCAAAAATACCGGAATCAAGGAATTTTCTGTTCAAATAAGTACATATGTAAAAAAAACTATAAAAAAAGTTTTTAGAGTTTTAGATATACATATACGAGTATAATATGTATATGTGAGATTCTGAATTAGGAGGGATTTTAAATTTGGACTCAAAATCAGAATTATACGCCTTTTACAGGATATTTATATACGTATGAATATGTGACATTCTGAATTAGGGGATTTTAGAGTTGGATTCGAAATCAGGGTATTCCCTTTTTCCCGAATATTTTTATATATGTATCTAAATGCCAGATTCTGAATTAGAAGTGTTTTTAGGGTTGGATTCAAAATCAAGGAGGGTTTCCTCTTTTATATCTTTTATATCGTATATATTAGGGTAGGATACAAAATATACACATGTATGATATCAGTTAATAATCAGTTATTTTTTGACTTTATTTGGAATCTTATCAAATGTAATAGTATCCATGTTTCATTACGTTTCTAATAAAAGCTAAAATTATAAAAAGACTAATAAAAAAAAACTAATTTTAAAATTTTCTTAATAACAAATTTTTATATGTACCTAACATGCATATATATTTTTATTGAATTGATTTTAACATTTAATATTTTGAACTTAAATTTATGTTAGTTGAAATATAAAACTGTGTCAATCTAATTTTTTGCTTATAGACTTATTATGTCACATCATTTTTATGGCTTTTGTTTTAAAAAATATTTATAATTTCGAAAATTGATAACTCATCACATGAAAGCTTATCGTTAACGAATGAATGAACTTCTTATAATATATGGCATACTTATAAGTTATACTCTAAAAAGAGGATATAAATATTTTTATGAAAAACCTTGTCTATCGTTATTTAGGAAATGTTTGAACCATTAGTTATTAAAGAGTTTTAAAAATGTTTGTAATGAATAGAAAATAATGGAAATAATCAAAGACAAAGAGAAGAGTATATTTGTCAACTTTAGGATACCTGCTCGAAATTTTTTTTATTAAATTTCAAATAAATATAATTTATGTATATTATAAGGATTTTTGAGTTGTATGACAGCTTCTCGAGTTGTATGACAGCTTCTTGAGTTATATGATAGCTTCTTGAGTTGTATGGCAGTTTCTCTAACCAGTTAGTTCAAATTCAAAAACTTGATCACTTTTTAAAAACATTTCAGGTATCTGTAGCTGCAATATTCTATAATATAAAGAGTGTATAATTGGTGTCTCCATTCTGAGATACCTGCAGGAACATAAGTTATGCTGTTATACCATAAAATTTAATCAATTTTAAAAAATTTCTAATAATTAACTTAATTAACTAAACCGAGTTAGATACATTCATATAAAATGTTGGTGTCATTTTTACAAGAATTTAAGATGTCTAATTTAATTTGCAAAGATATGACAGCTGCTTAAACTCATTTCCCCAAGCCAACTAAATTTCACAGAATCAAAATTTTAGATTTTTAACTTAATTAAGGGTTAAGAATAAGGGTTTGGATGTTTAACTTAATTAAGGGTCGAGATAAGGTGGAAACCTATAATTTTTCATAAATTCCCTTAAATTATCCCAATTAAATTTGTACTTGTATTGTTAGATATAAGTAGTTTTCATAGGATATTTGTCTTTTTGTTCGTTTGTCTATTTCCTTGTCCATTTTAATTATTATTTATTACTATGGCATCGGTTGTTGATTGAGTATACATATATTGTCTTCTACTCCTTCCTGATGCAATTATTTCTTTAAATGAAAAAAAAAAATTTTTCATCTAATTACCTTTATTTCATACAGTGGCGTAGCTAAAATTTTGGGCCCTAATGCAGCCAACAAAATTGGGCCCTCTATTAATTTATTTATGAGTAAAAATTGATATTTTTAATTTTAATAACATTTATACTTTTTAACTAAAACAAAAGTAACAAATATGAAAAGCTTCTTTTTTTGCTTTCGCACTAACAAAATTTTGAAGTAAATCACTTAAATTCATTTTTGCGAATTCTGTTGATTCAATAACTAGAAAAGTAAGATTTTTAAGTTTATTTTGAGCTGTTTAATCTGTCACTGGCAGCGTAAAAAATGAAGCAAGTATATCTACATTATTTAATTTTAAATATAAATCTTCAAATAGTTGCATAGCATTCTAAGAAATTATTTCTTAGAATTTTTAACTTTTTTAAAATAAACCACTGAATTAGCTGTAAAATTTTGCACTTGCATAAAAATTTCTGTTGTAACGGCATTCAATAGATTTTTTCACATCAATTGCAACAAAAATTTAAGTTAACAAAATTCATAATATACATATGTATACATTTAACAGTTATAAAAAATTATGTTAGAAATAGAAGTAAAGTAAAGACTTTGTGAGTTTTTTTTTTCGTTGAAAATTTGTATTTATGTATGCTTTATAAAATTTAACAATTAAAATTTATTCAATTTCATATGTTGAATCATAGGTTTATAAATATGAATTTCTAAAAAAAATTTTGGGCCCTCTATTTTGCCAGTTACGAATGGGCCTTTATGTTTTGCATTGCCTCGCTGTTAGATAGCTACGCCACTGATTTCATACAAAATTAAAAAGTTCATATTTATATTTTATTGGGAAACACTTACAATCGACTTAAAAATATTGTACTCATTTTTTTTTAAGGAAAATTATATATAAAAGCCATAAACTGTGACTTTAACTAAAACTGAATTTTATTCACTTATTATATTGGGAAGATTAAGTTACTAATTTGATATTTATTTGTACAGTTTCCTGTATTGCATTCAATCAGAAAACAAATCAAAAACTATATTTGAAATATCAAATTATGTCGTTAGCTCATATTTCATTTTAAAAGTATAAAAATAATAACTTATTCGGACTAAGTCTTAGTAGTACATTAAAAATTGCTTATAATTGAAAAGCTTGAACTAAATATTTAACTGAACATTATAAAAAAATTTAATAAAATATAAAAAAAAAGAAATTAAAGATATTCAAAAATACTGAATATTTTTATAATGCAGTTTAAATTATTTATATTTACAATAGTTCTAATCATGGCTATAATTGGACAGGTCAAATCTCTAACGTTGTTTGAAAGAAATTTTAGACGTGACGGATTAAGATACTCAGATGCTTATGTAAATATTTTAGTACTTTAAGAAAAAAACTTAATTATTTTTATTCTATTATATACATTAGGATAGAGGTAATGGTCAAAGAGCATCTGGTGTTACAATTCAAACAATTGGAATTGCTGAGTCTGGTGCAAATGTTGCTGGTAGAGAAAGATATTAAACAAAGAAGTTTAAGTCTATAATAGTTTAATGTAAAATCTTAATGTAATTAAAGCAAATTAATTTAAAATATTTGTGTATAAATCATTATGTTTTCCTACAAAACATAATTTTCAAATATTAATATTATTTTTTAAAATTTAAAAACCAATATAAAATGTATATATATATAGTGAATTATATTTGAAATATATTTTTATCATATTTTTTGTTTTAAAAGATAATTTTATGGACAAATCTTATGCCGAAATTCAAAATCATACAGATTTCTAATCTTTAACAATGGAACATAAATAAAACATTTTCTGCAATGGATTTATTCTGGATTCTTTTGCATTTAAGTATTTAAGAGGAATTGATTCTTAAGCATTATGTTATTGAATCCTGTTAAGTCATGTAAATGAGTACTCTTTTAATAGTCTTTTAAAAAAAAAAAAAATGCTTTCTTATAGATAATGCGGCTTATAAAATTATGCAAATAAACATAAGTTTTGTTCTACTATTAAATGAAAGCCTGCAATAATGAATACAAAAAAAAGTTTTAATAGAATGATTAACCAATTTATTGCAAAAGTAAAAAAAAAATCAATAATTATCAAAAAGTTAAACTTTTTAAAAAATAAAACTACATATATTGTAATTTAATTGTTAGAGAGAAATGAATAATTTCCAATAAAATCTTAAGTGGATAAAGTTTCTCAATTATTTATTTCATAATTATGTTATGTTTCAATACAAAAAATAAATTGATAAAAAACTAGAATTTGGTCAGAAACTAAATGAAGAAGAAAAGAAATCTAACAAAATGTTGTGATATTTTTTTTATTTAATATTATACATGAAATAAGTTAAAGTATACACCTACTACAATGCTACATAACAAATTCCTCTTAACTCAACAGAGTTAACACAACAACTCTTAACTTAACACAACAGTTGAAATTGTCAGTGAATGATTTGTGCCTAGTGAAGATCTTAAAAGTTGATTGAATTGATTACATTATTAACTTTTAAAAATAAAAACAACTTTTGAATTTAACATGTCGTAATTAAAACTATATAGAGAATATTTATATTAAAAAACTTTAATCAAACTTAATTCAAGAGGACGGATGTTCACAGTGCATAGATGTCTATAACTTTTTTGACCATATTCAAAAATTATTTTTAGCTTTTACTATCAGGCAGTTTAAAACTTAAATACAGATAGAAATTTAAGAATATGCTAAGTCTCAAGTCCCAACATATACTGAAATCGAGGAATTCAAATGGTATAGAAAGTCTCACTAATAGTTAAGGAATACTTAATTAAATGTAGAATTTATAAAAATACGAGAACGGTTTGTTTATTAGAAGATAGATACTCTATGCTAAACACTTTAGTAAATGATTAAAAAAAGAAAGGTTTCAGAAAATCGAGTTCTTGAAGATATATTTTATAAAAAGAAGAATTAGAAGAAACTACTTCATATTTTGCCATTGCTTATTACTATCAAAATCCAGAATTAAATATCTTGAAACATAATCCCTTACAAATACACATTTTTTCAAATTAATAAGATTGTTATCGTTAAGAACTGTAATTTAACAGACTTAAATAATGAAAAGGAATTTCTAAATTGGTATTGCCATAGAATCTCATATAGTCTCCATCGCGGTGTCACATGACATTATCTAAACTTAAACTAAATCAAATTGGAAGAAAAATCTTATGTATAATAAAAATGTATATAAAAACATTTTAAGAATATTATTATTATATTGGTTGAAAATTAATAGTTATAACAATTTTTTTTAAATATTTTTTATACTGCAATTAAATTTTATTTCATTCTTTAGTTTTATAGGCAAAGTGACAAGATGAAATTTTAAAATACTGATTTTGTGATTGATTTTGAATTTTCCTTTAATTTTTTTTATTTCTGAATTTATTATTAGCCTCGAGCTGTTGCAGCAACATTAGCCGCTTGCTGAGCTATTCCAATTGTTTGAATTGTAGCATCACGTACTCTTTGGCCCAACCGTTCCTGTAAATAAACAAAAAAAAATATGTATTATTTATATAATTAGTTCTTAAAAATTCGTTCATATAATTAATTCAAATAAGAATAAAATTCTTACAACTGGTTTAAAAGTTTTCTTCCACCAACTGGCTTCTGAGTGTCCAAGAAAAGCCATTATTACAATTAAAGCAAATATAAAAATTTTTGAGAAATTCATATTATTTAATGAAAAAGTGCTTTAATATTTAAAAATTTAGAGGATTTTTTTAGGATATGTAGCAATACTGTGTGTATCTAAAAAACTGATGATGACAATCAAAAATTTTCAACTTTTATATTTAAAAAATTTAATTTTGTTAGAAAAGGGAAAAAACTATCAAAAATTAATTCTTATGATATAAATCCATATAATAAAAAAAAATTCTCAGTTTTCAAAAAAATTTTAAATTGAAGTAATTACAAAATATCTATCAAAGGAATTCCGGTCGTTATCAAACAAATAAAATATTTAAATATAATAAAAGGAATTAACAATTCTAAGATTAAAATTATTACAATTCTTTAAGATATATAAAATGTGATAAAATTTATATATATATAGTATAAACTAAGTAGATTCTAAGAAAAATAAACAACACGTTATTAATTACTGGATGATACGTTTCATATATAAAAGTAAAGGGGATTTTTGTGTGTTGAATTGCGCTAAACAGTGTTGGCAAGCTATATCAATTTGCGATAGATTCATTTTGTTTCATTGATGTCTCAGTTCCAAGATAAAGCTAACAAAACTTCTACAATAACTTTCTATTGATTTATTAATTTAACTAAAATATTATATAATGTAATATATAGGTATAATTTATTTCAACAATCCTTGACTTATGTTATCAATATGATGATTTAATAATGTAAATTTTAAAAGGTAGAATATAAAACCATTTTAAAGTGGTATAATTTTAAAAATATGCTAAGCATTTTATATAATTAAAACATTCTAGCTAGATTTGCATTTAACTTTGCATCAGAATTTTTGTAAGAAAAATTGTAAAAACCAATAGAAATGTTCTTCAATTTTAAAGATTTAATTAAGAAAATACAAATGTTTCAATTTAACCTTAAGTATTGAACCCTACTTTTAAGATATTTACCAGGTTTCACATATTTAAAAATTATTGAGTAGGTAGAATTTATAGCTTTAGTTTACTATTTATCAACTTTTCTAAATATGCAAAAGTGTAACTATACACAAAAAACAAGGAATGTTAGGGCTACACAAAAAAAGGTTATGCTGTAATATTATTATACCCTTCTGAACGTATATTCAAGGGTATAATAAATGGTCAAAATTATTTTCAAGCGGATATCCTCCTCAGTTTTCAAATCAGATCTAAGTATCCATGGCAAACATTTCATAATTTATTTCACACTGATGTGTAAAATGTAAAACAGACGGACGGATAGATGTAGAGAAACTTAATAAGAATGTTTAATAAGTTCATAACGTTTCTAATTTTTGTTTTGTTTTGAAAAATTTCTTATATGTATCGACGAGAATCAAATCTGTTTATTTTTGAAAAAGTTCAGTTATCATTTTACTCCTAGATAATTTTCTTTTTGTAGAATGAAAGGGACAAATATGTATTATGTACGTTTACTCATTTTATGGGTCTTGAAGTTCAAATTCCAGCTTCCAAAATAAAAAATTTAATTAAATCAGAGAATTTTTCTTAAGAACTAAAAATAAAAAATAAATTCTAACACATTGTCTTTTTTCCAACATATTTCTACTTTTACTTTTCTTTTAAAAGTACATCAAATGGTTTAACGAGCGACTATGACGATGATTGAATTTTTAAGAAATTTTATGGATTTTTTTTTACTTTATTAATTATTTCGATAATTTCACATTTGTATCATTAAAGATTTAATAGATTTTATTTTTTATAATATTATAATTTAAAAACTAATTAATATATACTTAACAGCTGTCTTGCCATGATATTTTTTGAGTTTAAACATAAAGAAACTATACTATATATACCGAATACGCATATCTTCGAAATTAATAAGGATAGAAACTTAAAATTTTGTACGAGAGTGTGTTTCCGTGAATCCCTGATATCCCTAAAATTTACGATGAATTGGAGTGGTTTTTCGGGTACCTTCACACACTTCAACCCAAGACCGAACAAGCATATGTTCGAAATTAATGAAGATAGAAACTGCAAATTTGAAACGGGGGTGTTGTTTCCTGAATCCCTGATTTGCTTAAAATTTCAGATGAATTGGAGATGATGTATCTCCCACACAACTCCCAAGACCGAACAAGCATATCTTCGAAATTAATAAAGATAAAAATTTGATATAAGAGTGTTCTAAGCTGTTCTGATGATGTCTCTAAAATTTTAGATGAATTGGAGTGGTGGTCTGGGTACCTTCACACACTTCCCAAGACCTGAGAAGCATATTTTCGAAAGAAATAATATTAAAATTATTACAATTCTTTAAGATATATAAAATGTGATAAAATTTATATATATATAGTATAAACTAAGTAGATTCTAAGAAAAATAAACAACACGTTATTAATTACTGGATGATACGTTTCATATATAAAAGTAAAGGGGATTTTTGTGTGTTGAATTGCGCTAAACAGTGTTGGCAAGCTATATCAATTTGCGATAGATTCATTTTGTTTCATTGATGTCTCAGTTCCAAGATAAAGCTAACAAAACTTCTACAATAACTTTCTATTGATTTATTAATTTAACTAAAATATTATATAATGTAATATATAGGTATAATTTATTTCAACAATCCTTGACTTATGTTATCAATATGATGATTTAATAATGTAAATTTTAAAAGGTAGAATATAAAACCATTTTAAAGTGGTATAATTTTAAAAATATGCTAAGCATTTTATATAATTAAAACATTCTAGCTAGATTTGCATTTAACTTTGCATCAGAATTTTTGTAAGAAAAATTGTAAAAACCAATAGAAATGTTCTTCAATTTTAAAGATTTAATTAAGAAAATACAAATGTTTCAATTTAACCTTAAGTATTGAACCCTACTTTTAAGATATTTACCAGGTTTCACATATTTAAAAATTATTGAGTAGGTAGAATTTATAGCTTTAGTTTACTATTTATCAACTTTTCTAAATATGCAAAAGTGTAACTATACACAAAAAACAAGGAATGTTAGGGCTACACAAAAAAAGGTTATGCTGTAATATTATTATACCCTTCTGAACGTATATTCAAGGGTATAATAAATGGTCAAAATTATTTTCAAGCGGATATCCTCCTCAGTTTTCAAATCAGATCTAAGTATCCATGGCAAACATTTCATAATTTATTTCACACTGATGTGTAAAATGTAAAACAGACGGACGGATAGATGTAGAGAAACTTAATAAGAATGTTTAATAAGTTCATAACGTTTCTAATTTTTGTTTTGTTTTGAAAAATTTCTTATATGTATCGACGAGAATCAAATCTGTTTATTTTTGAAAAAGTTCAGTTATCATTTTACTCCTAGATAATTTTCTTTTTGTAGAATGAAAGGGACAAATATGTATTATGTACGTTTACTCATTTTATGGGTCTTGAAGTTCAAATTCCAGCTTCCAAAATAAAAAATTTAATTAAATCAGAGAATTTTTCTTAAGAACTAAAAATAAAAAATAAATTCTAACACATTGTCTTTTTTCCAACATATTTCTACTTTTACTTTTCTTTTAAAAGTACATCAAATGGTTTAACGAGCGACTATGACGATGATTGAATTTTTAAGAAATTTTATGGATTTTTTTTTACTTTATTAATTATTTCGATAATTTCACATTTGTATCATTAAAGATTTAATAGATTTTATTTTTTATAATATTATAATTTAAAAACTAATTAATATATACTTAACAGCTGTCTTGCCATGATATTTTTTGAGTTTAAACATAAAGAAACTATACTATATATACCGAATACGCATATCTTCGAAATTAATAAGGATAGAAACTTAAAATTTTGTACGAGAGTGTGTTTCCGTGAATCCCTGATATCCCTAAAATTTACGATGAATTGGAGTGGTTTTTCGGGTACCTTCACACACTTCAACCCAAGACCGAACAAGCATATGTTCGAAATTAATGAAGATAGAAACTGCAAATTTGAAACGGGGGTGTTGTTTCCTGAATCCCTGATTTGCTTAAAATTTCAGATGAATTGGAGATGATGTATCTCCCACACAACTCCCAAGACCGAACAAGCATATCTTCGAAATTAATAAAGATAAAAATTTGATATAAGAGTGTTCTAAGCTGTTCTGATGATGTCTCTAAAATTTTAGATGAATTGGAGTGGTGGTCTGGGTACCTTCACACACTTCCCAAGACCTGAGAAGCATATTTTCGAAATTAATAAAGATAGAAACCTGAAATTTTGTACAAAAGTTGTAAAAGCATTTATTTTTTTTAGCTTATATTAAATACCTAACTAAAATAACTTATGGATTTTTAATTTAATTTGAATTTTTTAGATGTAGGGTATAAATAAGTCGGTTGCATCGACTTACTGTTACATTTACTTGTTTTAATTACATTTTAAACCAATTAATTAATTTTGGCACTAAATAATTATGTGTCTTGTACTAACTTCAATCCAAGTTCAAAGTATTTTTAATCTATCAATTAAAAATTTTTTTTTGTTTTTTTGGATTCTCGGTAACCTAGTAGGTAACAAAATAAAGTATAAAATACGATATAAACGCTGAGGAACTGTGGGTTTGAATTTCACGCATGTCGCAAGAATAATTCTCCTTACGAAATTTATAACCACACTTGTAAGGGCATTTGTTATTTTTGTTTTATTTTTAGTTTTCATTTTTACATTTCTAATTTATTTAAATAGTTAATTGAAGAGATAACTTACCATGGTATTAAGAGCTTGTATATTTACTGTTTTTTAATTACTTAATTTAGTAAATTCTAATTTCTTCCAATGATCGAAATCTATTCAAATAAACATATATGCTTGAGGACATATGCAGTTTGACAATATCAGTTTAAAAATGGTATTTCCTGTAAGCATTGTGCATCCTCCACATAAAACTCAGGGCATCTAAAATATTAGTATTTCGATTATACCTCAGCTGAGCTTGGATAAAAATTTTAACATAATTTAATACTCAATGTTATGGATTTAAATATCGTTAAATTCGATTATTATTGATTTAGTATATCTAGCTCAATTGTCTAGCTCAATTGCCCATTATGATTGATTTTGTACATTTCATTAAAAATATCAAAAAAACCCAAATTTTAATATATGATAAAGAGTCAATAAAATGTTGTAAAGAAAGCTATAATTGAAACTATTTGAATGCCAAAGTAATTGTAAAAATTTAAAACTTAGTTTTACGATACATTAACTTAATTATTATAAAAACAGCTTTTATGGTGGAAATCTAATATTAATACATATAATATATTGTATAAAAAATAAATTAAATATCTCATTTTCTATTAGTTTCTCGTTGGTCTTTTTAAAGTCTTTTTTAAATCAAAAATCTCAAAGTAAATTCTTAAGCGATATAATTTTTTCTTTTTCCTAAGGGAGATAGGAATCTTCCAAAGATACCAAGAATTTCTCCTTGGTAGTGTCAGATTCTTACTGACTTACCCGCCCTCCCCTTTTGCCAATATAATCGGATAAACCCCCTACCTGCTAATGCAGTATATTGGCTAGAGAATAGGGATAAGAAAGGTTAGGACAATAGGATGCGGAAACTTTGAATCGGAAGTCGGATTGTAAGAAAACAATGAATCCGCCTGTTATTATTATTATTTTGCTAAGAGTGACAATAGCCGTTGCGACAGTTACAACAATCAGTATTATATATCACCTTCCTGCATGAAGTAACTATTAAAGGCAACCCCCATTGTTACGGTAGCTGCTCTTATTATTGGTATTAGTTTTACTTATTAATATTATTAATATTCACTTAAGAGTCAGGGCCATCAGTGGATTACAACGTGCAGTAATAGATAACACCTTCTTGCATGATATAACCAGAGATAGTTTCATTGTAGCAGTTGTTATTATTATTATTACGCATCTATTATCCAATTTATACAGCTGCTTGTGTGTCTGAATCAATCTTGCTAATTGTGTGTATGAAAATGTTATGCAAACTGTTAACGATTAAAATTGAATAAGGACATAGTACACAATCTTATAAGCGATGAACTCCAACTAAAACCAAACCAATTAACTTTTAATTGATTATTATAGCAATTATTTCCAAATATCACCGAATAGTATCTGCCTAGAATCATAATAGACAAATGCTAAACCACTATGAATATTTTCTAAAATATGTGACTGTTAAGGATTTGTCAAAAGTTAATTTCTTAAGTAAATAATATCTATATCTATAGAAAGTTTTTAAAAATTGAAATTTTTTCCTTACAAAATAATCCTTGGATAAAAATAAACATATTTTTGTTCCTATAGGTACATTATGTAATCTGTCCATTTTCATTTTTCAAATTTTTTGAATAAATCTATATATAAATCTAAAGGAAAAATGTAAAGTAAAAATCGGCAAATAAACATACTTTCATATTATATATAACAAAATTTTAAATTAAAAAAGTCTAAAGAAATTTTTTGCATTAAAATTAGTTTATTTGTTTTGATTTATTAAAATATTCTTAATAAATATTTAAATATTAAAATTAAACTTGACATATAAATAAATATTATTATTCTTATATACTCGTAATTAAGCTACTACATATGAAGAACTTAAAAATAAAATAGATTTAGCCTCTGGCTGTAGCAGCAACATTTGCTGCTGATTGAGCGATTCCTATTGTTTGAATTGTTGCATCACGAACTCTTTGACCCAATTTTTCCTGTAAACGAAATTAATTTTTTATTAAAACTGTTCTAAAATCCAACTAAATGCAAATTTTCATCTATTATATATTACTTACAACTGGTTTAAAAGTTTTTTTCCACCAACCAGCTTGTGAATGTCCAAAACTGGCCATTAATACAATTAGAGCAAATATAAAAACTTTTGAGAAATTCATTTTTTTTTTTTGTTTTTTTAATTATTATAAGTTGTTTGAAGCTGAAAGTTGTTGTGAAACTGATGAACTACCACAATATTTAATTGTTTTTATATAATTTTCTGTTCTATGGTAACTCATAACTGACAAATAGGGGATTTTTGGAATGTAAATGCTTTTCAATTTGTAGTTTGTACTTTTTTACTTAAATAAATATAAATTTCTTAGTTATCGTTATCATTTTTTATTTGAGGGAATCCACCATAAAATTTTTTCATTGAAAATATAAACAAAACGTTATCAATTTTTATTAATTCAAATTTTCATAAAATTATATTTATTTTTTTGTGTCTGCTTTAAGAAACGATTTTGTATACGTTCAAGTATTTACAAAATCAAGATTACATATTTATAAATAATTTTTATGACTGAAATTTACTAAAATTAAAAAACATAATGTTATGTATTATTAAAATTATAAGAATATTAAAAATGAATTTAAAAACTTTTGTATTTTTAGTTCCTTTTTAGTTCCTTTTTTGCAACTTTTATGAATTCTTTCAATAAACGCAAACAATACACAAGAAAGTACGAAATGTTAATGCAAACTCCTTATATATTTTCAATATAGAAAAATGAAAAGCAAACTAAATATTACCTTTATATATTATTGTTTTTAATGAAATGAATTATTTGAATGTTATTTAAAGATGTTATAGATTTTAATTTATTCAATTTAAATTCAATTATGTACTGGTACACTCTTGTTGTGTCATAATTCCAAAATTTATTTTCAAAGTTCAAAAATTCCAAACGTTTAAAAAAAAAAATGATTCCAAAAAAAAAAATCCCAAAACAAATATTCTATCTATGTATGCTATAGAGCAGTGGTCGGCAAACTTTCCAGTAGTAAGATCACCACAGATAAATTTATTAATCTTACGATCGATTATTAAATTAATTTTTTCTAATGATTAAAAAACAAACTTTATAATTTCAAAAGTGCATTTATTCATAAATGTGAAAAAAAAAAAATTAAAAAAATTGATCATTTTTAATTTGAAGGATGGTACTGTATTTCATCTGATAATTTTTCTAGATTGGGTGAATAATTTGTAGTAGCGATTCTTAAACAATTATCAAGGTTATGATCAGTAAGCCTCGACCGATATTTATTCTTAATAAATTTCATATTTGAAAACGTAGATTCACATAAATATGTTGACCCAAATAAGCACATTATTTTTAAAGCCATGTTTTTCAACACTGGATACTGAGTTGCAGCAACACATCGCCAAAAATTTTCCTTATCTCTTGAAAATTAACAATTCAATTCCATATTATTCTGCAGTGATATCATCTCTACTTGGATTTCAGTAGTATCATAGTTAAATTGATTATTTATTTTTTCTGAATTAGCATCTAAGTCGTTATCAATAAAAGGATACATAACAAATTTTACTATATGCTCAATTTCATTGAAATCTGAAAAACGCTGTTCAACTCTTTGATGAAATTGGTTAAAATTATTACATGTTCGTCGTAAGAATAATTTCCTGCTCTTTTATTTAACGCAATCAATAAATTTGGAAAATGTTTAGCATCTTTCCCATTTAAGTTTGATCTCCATAATTTTAGTTTTTGACAAAAACTACGTACTGCACTAATCAGCTGCATTACTGTCTTATTTATACCTTGCAGTTCTAAATTTAATTCATTTAATTTCGCAGTAATGTCTGTCAGAAATACCAAATTCCTAAGCCAGGTAATATCACTTATTTCATCATAAGTTTGGTTATTTTCTTCCAAAAAAGTTATTATTTGTGGTAACAATTCAATAAAACGCTGCAAAACTTTCCCTTTACTTAACCAAATATAAAAAACTCTTTTAAAACTAAAATTGACGAAGCCTACTGATCATCTTAAACACACGTTATTTTAAAATTTTAAATCTATTTTGTTTTGGAATGTGAATATTACTGACTATTGAGAATAAAAACTTTTTATAATTATTTTAGTACATTTATTACATGGGTTGTGCCTAAGCTATATTTCTTATTGTTTTCGCAAATCTTTAAAAATCAAAACTATTTGCCTGTAAAAAATATCATAACGTTTTTTTTCCAAAATAGAAAACGCCAATCTTTTATTATAAAAGTGAATATATTTCATTTTGACCAATTTTGGTTTCCAATCGACTAGGAAAACCTTGAAGATCGACCAGTCGATCGCGATCGACGGATTGCCGACCACTGCTATAGAGTATAGATTATAGACTATGTATGTACATATAATATTGAAAAAATTCCACAAGATTGAAAAGCCTCCTTTTGGATCGAAATCTAGTTCTGTTAAAAAAGAGGTGAAAAAAAACTTAATTTGCTGTGTGGGACATAGCCACAAAATCGAAATTTAAATAATTGGTAGGTAAATTGTGGGTAGGAACCTTCATTATTTTAAGTTTAGTATACATACATAAAATGTATGAAAAAAAAATAATTATGAGGGATTTTATATAGGTAGTTACAAAATCAAGGCATTCTCGTTTTCCACAATATTTATATACATACATGCGTGTATAGAAGATTTTGAATTAGGAGGAATTTTAAAGTTGAATTGCGTATTTAAAGCTAAATGTTTTTTTTTCAGAATATTTGTGTATATGATGAAAGTGAGATTCTGAATTAGAATGGGTTTTATAGTTGATTACAAAATCAGGGTTTCAATAATTTGTTAAAAAGGGCTTTGGTGCTTTGCGCATTATAAAGAGCTTGTCACTAAATATTGCATTTTTGGAATTTTTTTTGTAAAATTTCTTTTTATTTTTTGGAATTATGTGAATGGTATTTTTGAAATTGAATTTTTTTTTTTGTTGGAAATTCGTATACCCAACCCGTTGCACTTGTAATAAAAAAAATATTCGAAGCAGTTAATAAATTAATTTCTTTTGTTTTAAATCAACAATTATGTAATTTATAGAAGTAATTTTAAATTTTCAATTCAATACGGCATTCTATATTTTTGACTAAACACAGAATTCAGTATTTTTTCTTTCATTAAAATCATTTCTCTTTTATTGATAAAGATCGCCATTATTAATTAAAAAACAAAATGTTGCTATCTTTTATTATATTATTACTTTATTCATTTAAATCAATTCTGTTTTTCCCCTGTTAAAAATAAAATTAAAATTTTAAATATAAAAGCATTAATATTGGAAAGGAATATATCAGTAGAACGAGAATCATCATTTTGAAAAGTTAATATAGAAAAACAAAATTTTTAAAATTTAAATTAAAATATTATATTAAAATGAATTTCTCAAAAGTTTTCGTATTCGCTGTAATTGTATTAATGGCAGTATTTGGACAATCACAAGCCGGTTGGTGGAAAAAAACTTTTAAACCAGTTGTAAGTACATATATTATAAATAATAAAATATTTTAAAAATTATAGAAAAAATCGAATTTATTTTAAATGCTTATCTAAAATTATAGGAAAAATTGGGTCAAAGAGTACGTGATGCTACAATTCAAACAATTGGAATTGCTCAATCAGCAGCTAATGTAGCAGCAACAGCACGAGGCTAAAATAATCTTATTATTAAAATTAAGTCATATGCATCGTCTATTTATTGAATTATTTATTTATTAATTTTTAAAGTAATTTAATCAATTTTTTTTTTATATTTAATTGATGATAAAATTAAAAGGTTTTATAAATATAAGTATATGTAAAAGAATATTTCAATTTTCTTTTTATTTCTTAAAGAATATTTCAAATTTCGATTATAGCAAAGCGAATGTACATTGTACTGTTTGAACAAAATATATTTTTGACAAAATATTATTTTAAATTAGATATGAAAGTTACAATTTCGATTTATTAAATTTTTTTAAATATTTTTTAAAATTTTTAGTACTTAACTATTTTATAGAAAGTAGAAAAACTTTGTGTTCTTTACTTGTTCATATGTTCATTATGTATTCTTACACGGTGTATTTGATTGTAACCCAATTTAGTAACCATGTTTCTTTGAGCTGTACACTAGTTTCCCTTTTGATCAGTTAACCGATTATGTAAAATGGAAGAGGCTATCACATATTTTTGACTTTGATTGGTCATAAAATCTCAAAGCCAAAATCCCCAAAAAGGTTAATGTTTTTTTATTATGCATTTATAAAAATTAAAAATAGTCAATTGCATTATTAATATTTTTTTTTTTTATTTTTATTTTTAATTTGTATTATGTTTTTAGAGATTTTGTTTTTGGGACTTTGTGCGTATCCCTTTTATTTTTTTGGTTGTCCTATTTGAACGTTATTCGGATAATTGAGCTTAAACTTTGTAAAAAAGTTTTGTATGAAACCAAAGAAATATGTTGCCTTATTTTGTTTATGATTCGTTAACTTATTTCGGCTTACCCATCTGTTAAAATATTTTATTGAACCTCGAACGAATTCTGTGAAGTTTGGCAAAGTATTTTAATAGCCTTGTATAATATGCATAGCATATTTCTCCTGGATTTTACATTTCGACATGACGTTCTATAAAAATTTTTTTCCTTTTTTCTAATTTAGCAGAAACATTTTTCTTGATAAAAAGAGTCGTCTGTATTGTTATTAACCTGTTTTGGGAGTTCGACTCCGTCACAGTTTTATTGTAAGTTAATTTTATACAAAATTTAGAATTTTTTTATTGTTCTTTATATAAAACGTATAAGTGTAGAAAATTTTAGTTCAGTTCCTAGACAGAGATCTTCAATTTCGACATGAAATAAGAGCACATGAAATATATTTTTTGCTTTCGCTTTCGTACCTTCAAAGTTACCCCGATTAAACCGAAAATTTGTATGAACATTGCTCCTTTTTAAAAAATTTCACTCGTGACTATACGTTAATCAAAAGAAATTTTTTGTAAGCGATTTTTGTTCAATTTATTAAAGTGTTTATTTGACGTTTTTCGTGCGTTCAGAATAGTGTATTAAATTTTAAACATAAAACACCGAAATTTAATTTTTATTGCGTGACTTTAAACTTTGCAGAAACATTGAACATGTTCTGGTACGTCGATATGGGCCGTAAATTTGTTTAAGAGATCTAATTTTAACTTCCGTATTGGTGTTTAGGATTTACCGATTCTGTTTGTATTCAGATTCTATTTATTCTATTAAAGATAAAATGTATACAGTGTATTTTGCAAACAATCAATTAATTTGTATTTTAAAAATTCGGCTGATAATATAACACTGTAAAGAAGGCTCACTAAAGACGATTTTCACTAAAGACAAATTTTCTTATGCCCGCAGTGATATTTTCTAACGTTTCATGACAATTTTAAATAAATAAAATTTTAATATTAATAAATGATAACTAATCAGCACGGCTTTGCTACGTATTTTGCCCATTTTCTATGCTTTAGTAGAAAAATCATGCCAGTTTTTAAAAGTTTTGTAAATGTTTCAGTGAAAGGTATAACGTATCTCTATGCACTAATTCAGTTATAGTGTGAATTTAATCATATACATTATTACATATATATTTTTACCATATAATATAGATCACATAATTTTCATTAAATATTTATTATTTTATTAAAAAAATATTATTTTAAATATTAAAATGAAACTTGACAAATAAATAAATTAAGACTATTCTAAGCTAATACTTTTAATAAATTTAAAAAGTAGATAATTTTAGCCTCTAGCTGTCGCTGCAACATTTGCTGCTGATTGGGCAATTCCAATTGTTTGAATTGTAGCATCCCGAACTCTTTGACCCAATTTTTCCTATAATGTAAAAAAAAAAAATCAATTCTTAATGAAGCTGTTCTAAAATTAAAATTAATACTAAATTTTCTTTAATTATAATATGAACTTACAACTGGCTTAAAAGTTTTTTTCCACCAACCAGCTTGTGATTGTCCAAAACTGGCCATTAACACAATTAGAGCAAATATAAAAATCTTAGAGAAATTCATTTTTATTTTTTTGTTTGTAATTGTTAAAGTCGTTTGAAACTGAAAGTAGCTGTGAAACTGATGATTTATGACAATATTTTATTGTTTTTATATCATTTTCTGTTCTATGAGATTTAATCGGGGATTTTTGGAATATACATGTTTGTCAATTTGTCCTCAATTTGAATATATACATTGATTTGTACGGGATTTTATTAATTTAGACAAAAATATTTTTTATTGTTTTTGTTATCAAATTAATGAGGGAATCCCACACCAAACTCATATAACATTTAAAACGAATCGCTTAAAGCTTTAATTTTCGCCCTGATAGTAAAAAGTCAAATGTGATCGCAGAAACAGGAAAACTTAATATTTGTTTTTTTAATAGGATTATTAATAATATATATATAGGAGTATTAATATTAAATATATATACGTATATGAAATGCATATATTTAGGTATATTATCGGCATATTTGAATAGCTTTTATACATATAATATCTATAATATATTATGTAAGGTTCAGGCAAAAAATTATAAAATTGAAAAAAAACATTTTCATACAAAATAAAGAAAAATGAAAAATCATATGAAAATGTGGACGAACCTAAAACTTTGTCGGATCAAAATGTGTTTTATGAAAAAGTTGTTTCTCTTTAATTATGTAACAATGTTTCCTTAATAACTTTTTTCATAATATTTTTCTCTTCCATAAAATAATGTAAAAATGGCCCTATAGTAAAATGGCATTTTAGAACTGGCGCATTCTACCAAAAGCTTTTCAGTTCGAGATATTTATGTCAAAACCTTAAATATAAAATTATATCGAATTCCGTTCAGACATTTGAGTTGTACACGTACCCATAAACAAACAGACACACAGACGGACAATGAGGCACCACTTCAAAAACATTTAATTTCTTCGTACCGGGAAAATTCATATAAATACAAAAATCTGAGATTCGAAATTTCGGTGCTATCACAATAGGTATCTTCCTTAATCCTTATACACTAAATGTGTAAGACTGGTAAAAATTAAAAGTAAAAGAAGGAGTTTGGAATCGATTTAGTTAAACCATCTTTGAAATATTGTTATTTTAACTGATAATGTTGAAAAATTGATTGACATATAAGAGATTTCGAAATTTTTATTTAATAATTTTTATTTTAAGTTTCGGTTCAGTTCTTTTTTTTTAAATTTATATTTGAGAAAAAAAAAATTAATAGGAATTTCCATTTTCAAGTAACTTTAAAAACAAATACTTGTATTATTATCCTTTCTGTATACGTTAAGTACTGATTAATCTTCATTCATCATTGTTATTGTATTATTATATTTTTTGTTTTAATTTCTTTATGTTTTTCCCCTATAAAAATTAATTTGAAATATAAAAGCATTAAAATGTTTAACAAATATATCAGTTGAAAAAGAACAAGCATTATAGCAACATCAAAAGTAAAACTTAAAATTTAAATAATAAAATTATAAAAATGAATTTCTCAAAAGTTTTTGTATTCGCTTTAATTGTATTAATGGCAGTTTTTGGACAATCACAAGCCGGTTGGTGGAAAAAAACTTTTAAACCAGTTGTAAGTACATATATTATAAATAATAAAATATTTTAAAATGTATAGAAAAAATCGAATTTATTTTAAATGTTTATCTAAAATTATAGGAAAAATTGGGTCAAAGAGTACGTGATGCTACAATTCAAACAATTGGAATAGCTCAATCAGCAGCTAATGTAGCAGCAACAGCACGAGGTTAAAATAATGTTATTATTAAAATTAAGTGATATGCAACATCTATTTATTAAATAATTTATTTATTAATTTTTAAAGTATAGTTTAATTTTTTTTTTTATATTTAATTAATTTTAAAATTAAAAAGTTTTAAAAATATATACAATGGTATTTTAATTTGCTTTTTAATTCTTTCAGAATTTTTGAATTCTTTATGAATTTTTTTTTTTTTTTGAGTTCATAACGAATGAATACTTTTGAATTTTTAATTCTTTCAGAATTTTATGATAATTGTAATGTTTGAAAACAAAATTTTAAAATTATTAGATACATCTTCGTTTTGGGATGTTGTATTGAAATATTTAAAAAAAAAACTTTTGTTGCCATTAACAAATTTTTGTTAAGCTCTGTCAATTTATTTCAAGGTGGCTCTATTAATTTTTTTTTGCCTTTTTCACTATCTGTTGACTATATTTGTTTAAGTGACTTAACCTACTTTAACATACAAACAATTTTATCTTCTACCGTTAAAGTTTTGCTATTTAAAATTATGGTAAGTATTTGTTACGCATTTGATAAAATTAATTTTTAATTCAAAATTTCAAAAAAGAAATATAATATAACTTTTTTTTGCTACATTTAAATTTTAATTATTTTTTTTTTTAAATTTTAGTACCTTTAATTTTGATTTGAAGATCCCCAATTATTTTTTTTATAAGTATATGTATATTTTACTATTATATTACTTCTATCAAATTTCACTGATGTAATTTGAGGTTTTAGATAATGTTCGTGAGTAAAGAGTTTTTTGCTCTTTTGGATTTTCTTAACTCTAAAGTCTAAACGAAAATTGAATAAAAAAATACTTGTACATAAAATCATTCTTATATTAATGAAAATTGTCTTTATTTTTTTTTTATTGTAAAAACAACACAAATGTTGTTTAATTAAACGCCGATTACCTAAACATAAATATATGGGACTTACTAATGTAATGATACTGATATGTTTATCTTAATTAAATATTTATAAAAATCTTTTGATAAAGATGATTAATTTCTAATGTGACGGAATCATGTATAAATAAAGAAGATAGATACGCAACAACTTAGGACTCAATGAAAAACGACAGTTATTAAAACTGTTATTAGGAAAGTTTTGTAGTTTTCCCGGAAATCTTTAAAAGTTTGTAATTTAACCGTAAGTGTTTAGAAAAATAAAAAAATAAAGAAAATAAACAAACTAAGAAACTTTCTAGTTTTTATATTACTAGTAGTTTAAATTTTTTTTTATATTTAATTGATATGAATTAATATGAAGTAAATTTCATTAAGTTGTTTTTAATAAATGGAACGAATAATTGAACATAATTACGTTTTACAGAGAATTTTTACAATTTATTCCCAAATGACAAACCATAAAATGACATTTCAAACATGATTTTTTTATTTTATTTTATCTAAGATTGTTAGATACTTTTTCTTGACAGACTGACGTGCTGAAAAGGGTTAATAGATCACATCCATATTAATGAACTCTTTTAGTGAGGAACTATGTTTTTACAAAATAAGACCTCAATTAATCGAACCATATAGACATGATCAACATGAACATGAACATGATATGAAAAGACAAACATTTCTTAAAAATATCGTAAGACCAGAGTAGGTTAACTGAACTTTCCAAAAAATTTTCAAAATTATTCTTTAAAGCCATTAAAGCATCTTCAAAAATTGATCACAATTCGATTGCAATACTTTTTTTTTTTGACAAACCTATACGTGTCGGAATTGGTTTCTACAAAGTATGAATTCAATTGACGGAACCTTATATAGATGTAGTACAATGACAAATGAAATATGCTCTGGTGCCAGAATGGATTAATAAATTAAAAGAAAAAGTTCGAAGGGTGTTCTAAGAAAGGTTATAGATTCGGAACTGGTCTAGTAATTGTTTCAAAGAATATTCCTGCAAAATACAATCGGGTGGTCCGTATAGGAATGTCTTACTAGTAACCCGAATAACAAATACACTTTTTGATAGCTGATAAATTTCGATTTTGTTCCGCAGATTAGAATTTTTCTAAATTGGCTTTTCACAATATCAATTTCTTTTATATAATGTATAAGATCAAACAATTTTCTTTTCAAACTTTAAGATTTTTTTATCTTATTAAAGTGTTTATTAATTAATTATTAATTTAAAGTTTAAAACATTAAAACTAAACTTGACAAATAAATAAATATTATTCTAATATAACTAAGCAGCTGCGTCTGATAACTTTTCATACTATTTCTTAACCTCGGGCTGTAGCAGCTACATTAGCTGCTGATTGAGCAATTCCTATTGTTTGAATTGTAGCATCACGTACTCTTTGACCCAATCTCTCCTGTAAAAAAAAATCAATTTTTAAAAAACTGTTCTAAAAATCTAAAATCCAACTAAATCCAAATATTCTTTTATTATAAAATACTTACAACTGGTTTAAAAGTTTTTTTCCACCAACCGGCTTGTGATTGTCCAAAGATGGCCATTAATACAAATAGAGCAAATATAAAAACCTTTGAGAAATTCATTATTTTATTTTATTTAATAGTTGAAGTTGTTTTAAACTGAAAATTGCTGTAAGACTGATAAATTAACACAAAGTTTTGTAGTTTTTATAGCATTTTCTGTTATAAGTCAATTCACATTCGGGGATTTTGTAATGTAAATGTTTTTCAATTTGTGGTTTGCTTTTAAAAAGAAAGTAAAATAAATTTGCGTAGTTGTCGTTATCAATATTTGAGGGAATCCCTCTTAAAATTTTTAATGTTTTCAAAGTGATTTAATTGGAAATATAAACAAAACGTTATCTATTTTGATTAGAGTTAAATTCCGCATATGCATTACGAGTTGCGACATAAAAAAATTTTTGTACTTTATCAAACCTCGTTTCAAATATAAATTTTTAAATTTTTTGATTATGAGATTCTTGACGTTATACAAAGCGGACCAATTTTGTTTGTTTTATATGGATATGTCTTTTCCAAAATGATTATTCATCAATTCCTTGTTATTAGAATGGAAATTTCCTAATCATAAAACTATAACATAAAACAGAATGCATAAAAAGCACACGTTAATTTAAAGCAAACTCATTGCATTTTTAGCAAAGAGAAAGGAGAAACAAAAAATTCTGCTTGTCATAATATATGATGCCATAAGTTTCGCTCATTGTACACATTTAAGTGTCATTGAAATTCAAATAGAATAACTTTTCAAATATTAATTTATAGTTTTTGTAATAAATTTAAATATATATTTGTATCATTGTTTTTTATGTTAACATTTTGTCCTTTATGGTATATAGTATTTGTACTTTTCAATTCTCTGATTGAATTTTAGGTTAACCGTTATGATTTTTAAGGCAATCTTAAGTTTATATTCATATCGCTCTTAAATAAAAGTCAATACAGGCTGTGGGAGCAAATACTTAGGTATTATCAGGTTACAGATGCTTTCTAATATCTATACTGTACTATATTATGTTGATTCATTTGACGAAGATTCTTAGACTAATTAGTATTAATTAGGAAATGGTATTAGTTAAAATAAATGTTGGAATTACTTTTTTATATGAACCTGTAAAATTATTTTTTACTAATGTCATTTAACTTATAGGAGCATTATTCTATTCTTTAACTTTTCAATTAAATTCTACATTCTACATTCGTGAAACTAAACTTACTGTTTAAACAGCTATTTAATATTTGTGTCTTTTATTATTAGAAATTCCCGCGTTTAAATACATTCAATTTTAGGAAAAACATAAATGATCGTTTCTGTATATTAGTAATGATTAATCACCTAAAATTCTATTATGATAATTTTTTTGTTTAAATTTCATTATGTTTTTCCCCTGTAAAAATAAAAATTGAAATATGGAATTATAATATAAAAGCTTGAAAACTGTGATCAAAACCATCAGTTGAAAAGTAACTAGTATTTTAAAAAGTTGTTCTTATTGTAACAAAAGCTTAAAATTAAAATTTAAATCAAAATATTATAAAAATGAATTTCTCAAAAGTTTTCATATTTGCTTTAATAGTATTAATGGCAGTTTTTGGACAATCACAAGCCGGTTGGTGGAAAAAAACTTTTAAGCCAGTTGTAAGTATATTATAGTAGAAGAGTAATTATATTTAGTTAATTTTAGAGCCGTTTTATTAAAAATTGATTTTCGTTTACAGGAAAAATTGGGTCAAAGAGTACGTGATGCTACAATTCAAACAATTGGAATAGCTCAATCCGCAGCTAATGTAGCTGCTACAGCGCGAGGTTAAATTAATCTATTATTAAAACTAAGTAATAACTAATTCTTAAAACTAAGTAATCTCTAACTATTTATTATATAATTTATTTATAAATTTTTAAAAATAAGCTATTAATTTTAATTAGTAATAAAATAAATAAGTTTTTAAAATTAAACAATGTAAGCTTCTAATTTAATTTTTAAATATTTCAATTTAAAATTTTTTTAGCAAGTAGTCAACAATTTAATCCTTGTTAGCTTTCCATATCTTCACAAATGTTAAGGCTACATCCTTTTCAGTAAATTGACCACCTAAATTTTCTAAGGGCTATTTGAAGCCTTTGACGTCGTCACAGCTTACATTCGGCTTAAGATGAGGAACAACTCTCATACATGGGTTGACGAAAAACAAATTTCGTTCAACATTCATCAAAATCTTGCAGCAATATCGCATTCTTTTATAGATGTTTTTTAGGTAACGGCATTTGCTCTATTGAACTAAAATCAATTATGTCTTCTCTCAAACTATTTCGTGAACCACAAGAAGAGCAGCAATTGCTCATTTCTACACTGTAAAAATTCGTTGGTGATTTAAAACTAGTTATGGAAGCTCATTCGTTGTGGGAACTGCTAAAGTGTGTTTCCCTTCTCCTTGCAACTTTTCAAAAAGAATCGTTTTAGGTTCCCAACTTATCCTTATAATATCCTTCCCATTTTTTTTCTCCTATTTACCTATATTACTGTAAAACAAATCGTTCCTAGTGTAACGTGTAATAAAAACAACAACGAGAAAGAAGAATAAATATAAAATAGGATCCTTGTAGTGTTTCATCACGCTATCTAAGATAATTTTCATCTAAGTTAGAAATAAATCGGACATGACTGCTTTTCGGAACTTTATTCAAAAAATATTTTGTTAGATATTTTTTTGTCATTTGACAAAATTGAATTATAATTGCTACCTGGTGTCTCGGTAGCCTATTGTATAAGAGCGTAATTAAAGATTTCCTTTACAGTAAGACACACCAAAATAAGATAGTGGGTATATTAAGGTTGGTTACAAAATTAAGGTTACTTCTTTTTCCACAGCATTTGTGTATTTATTATGGTTACTAAATCAAGGTTAAACCTTTTTCCAGAATATTTATTTATTCGTGCATTCGAGGTTTTCGTACCAAAATCGAGATTGCATTTTTCCAAAGTATTTATATTATATTCCTATTAATTTATTAAAGAATTGCAGTAAACAAAACTGCAGCAGCAGTTATAAAAAAATTATATTTTTTTAAATAAAACAACTATCAATGATGTTACAAGTTAAAGTTTATAATTTAATTTCATATTTTTAAAATTACATTTTTTCAATTAAAGATGAACTTAAATATTAAAAATATTATAAAGAAGAAGAAGCTAGATGCTATGAAAAAAATCCTGGATGTAACGGATTTTTCAAAAGTACCAGACCATATTGTGGAAGCTTTTTTTGGAAAGTCAAGTTAATTCAAGAATGCTCGTTACGGTTTTTGCTTTTATTAATGGTATAAGCTTGGACCAATTATATGAACTCTTGAAGAGAAAATTATTTACACGAGAAAAGGAAGCAAAGTTATCTATTTATTCAACGCTATCAAAAATCCATTTTTTCTTATAAATATTACAGTTGTAATGTGATAAAAGGTTTAATTGTTTTTTGTAATGGTGATATTCGTCGATATGGTAGAAGAGTTGAAAAATAAATTTGCAAAACATAGTTATATGTAAAAGTGTTTTTTTTTTTGATTTAGAAAAAGAGCCTTGTTTCGAATCCAACTCTAAAACACCCCTAATTATTTTTGACATACATACCAAAATACATACTATTTTTGTATACATACATACCAAAATAGAAATCCTTTGATACACTACTGATGTCAGTATCAAAAAAATATTAAAAGATTTTACAAATAATACTAATACTTTTGATTACTATTATAAGCGAATTATAAAAAAGGACCCTAGTTTAGCTTCATTTTATTTAAAATAAAAATGGAAAAAGACCCCAAATTACCGGGGGCAATAATTCGTGGGGCGTAGATTCGCACAGCCTAATTTGTTTTCGTATTTTACAATTAAAATTTGGAACGACCTCCGTGCAATTACAAAAAACGCTTATGATATAGCTGTAAAAATTTGTTTAAATTGAGCCGCATTTTAAAAACAAGATTTTATTAAATTTTCATGATAGATTTTCTAATGTTAGTTCTTTCAAAGAAATATTTTGTATACTTTTTGTTATGCAAAATTTCGTAATGGCAGAATCCGTTCCGAAATTTTTCTTTCGATT
Source organism: Poecilobothrus nobilitatus (assembly GCA_947095535.1). Lineage (NCBI taxonomy): Eukaryota > Metazoa > Arthropoda > Insecta > Diptera > Dolichopodidae > Poecilobothrus > Poecilobothrus nobilitatus. Next base: position 317,228,174 of record OX352772.1, on the reverse strand, counting down.
TTAGAAAATGTAGAAATTTTATTATTATTCGAAAATTTTTGGTATTATATTTTTTTATCAAAATCCGCAGTCTTTGTTCTATTTATAACCTCCAAAAAAATATTATCATATTTTTTTTTTGTGTTTTGTGAAATAAATATAAAATTCAAAGTCAAAGAAATTTTTTTCATTCATTTTTTTGTTGATTTATTAAAATTTTTTCAATAAATATTAAAATATTAAAATTAAACTTAAAATATAAATAAATTAAGATTATTCTAATTGAACTAGGTTGGTACTTTTGATGAGCTTAAAAATTAAATAATTTTAGCCTCTAGCTGTGGCTGCAACATTTGCTGCTGATTGAGCAATTCCTATTGTTTGAATTGTAGCATCACGTACTCTTTGACCCAATTTTTCCTGTAAACCAAAATCATATTTAGTAAAACTGTTCTAAAATTAAAATTAAATACTAATATTCTTCTACTATAATATACTTACAACTGGTTTAAAGGTTTTTTTCCACCAACCGGCTTGTGATTGTCCAAAAGTTGCCATTAATACAATTAAAGCAAATATAAAAACCTTTGAGAAATTCATTATTTTATTTTATTTAATAGTTGAAGTTGTTTTAAACTGAAAATTGCTGTAAGACTGATAAATTAACACAAAGTTTTGTAGTTTTTATAGCATTTTCTGTTATAAGTCAATTCACATTCGGGGATTTTGTAATGTAAATGTTTTTCAATTTGTGGTTTGCTTTTAAAAAGAAAGTAAAATAAATTTGCGTAGTTGTCGTTATCAATATTTGAGGGAATCCCTCTTAAAATTTTTAATGTTTTCAAAGTGATTTAATTGGAAATATAAACAAAATATCATATCGTTATCTATTTTGATTAGAGTTAAATTCCGCATATGCATTACGAGTTGCGACATAAAAAATTTTTTGTACTTTATCAATTCTCGTTTCAAATATAAATTTTTAAACTTTTTGATTATGAGATTCTTGACGTTATACAAAGCGGACCAATTTTGTTTGTTTTATATGAATATGTCTTTTCCAAAATGATTATTCATCAATTCCTTGTTATTAGAATGGAAATTTCCTAATCATAAAACTATAACATAAAACAGAATGCATAAAAAGCACACGTTAATTTAAAGCAAACTCATTGCATTTTTAGCAAAGAGAAAGGAGAAACAAAAAATTCTGCTTGTCATAATATATGATGCCATAAGTTTCGCTCATTGTACACATTTAAGTGTCATTGAAATCAAACTAAATATAGAATAACTTTTCAAATATTAATTTATAGTTTTTGTAATAAATTTAAATATATATTTGTATCATTGTTTTTTATGTTAACATTTTGTCCTTTATGGTATATAGTATTTGTACTTTTCAATTCTCTGATTGAATTTTAGGTTAACCGTTATGATTTTTAAGGCAATCTTAAGTTTATATTCATATCGCTGTTAAATAAAAGTCAATACAGGCTGTGGGAGCAAATACTTAGGTATTATCAGGTTACAGATGCTTTCTAATATCTATACTGTACTATATTATGTTGATTCATTTGACGAAGATTCTTAGACTAATTAGTATTAATTAGGAAATGGTATTAGTTAAAATAAATGTTGGAATTACTTTTTTATATGAACCTGTAAAATTATTTTTTACTAATGTCATTTAACTTATAGGAGCATTATTCTATTCTTTAACTTTTCAATTAAATTCTACATTCGTGTTTAAACTAAACTTACTATTTAAACAGCTATTTAATATTTGTGTCTTTTATTATTAGAAATTTCCGCGTTTAAATACATTCAATTTTAGGAAAAACATAAATGATCGTTTCTGTATGTTAGTAATGATTAATCACCTAAAATTGTATTATGATCATTTTTTTGTTCAAATTCCATAATGTTTTTCCCCTGTAAAAATAGAAATTGAAATATAGAAATATAATATAAAAGCTTGAAAACTGTGATCAAAACCATCAGTTGAAAGTAACTAGTATTTTAAAAAGTTGTTCTTATTGTAACAAAAACTTAAAATTAAAATTTAAATCAAAATATTATAAAAATGAATTTCTCAAAAGTTTTCATATTTGCTTTAATAGTATTAATGGCAGTTTTTGGACAATCACAAGCCGGTTGGTGGAAAAAAACTTTTAAGCCAGTTGTAAGTTTATTATAGTAGAAGAGTAATTATATTTAGTTAATTTTAGAGCCGTTTTATTAAAAATTGATTTTCGTTTACAGGAAAAACTGGGTCAAAGAGTACGTGATGCTACAATTCAAACAATTGGAATAGCTCAATCAGCAGCTAATGTAGCTGCAACAGCGCGAGGTTGAATTAATCTTTTATTAAAACTAAGTGACTTCTATCTACATATTTATTATATAATTTATTTATAAATTTTTAAAAATAAGCTATTAATGTTAATTAGGAATAAAATAAAAGAGTTTTTAAAATTACACAATGTAAGCTTCTAATTTCATTTTTAGATCTTTCAATTTAATTTTTGTTAGCAATTAGTCAACAATTTAATTCATGTTCGCTTTCCATATCTTCACTACATTATTTTAAGTAAATTGACCACCTAAATTTTTTGAGGGCTATTTGAAGCCTTTAATGTCCTCACTGCTTACATTTGGCTTAATATGGAGAATAACTCGCATAATATATGGGTTGGCGTCAAACCAACTTAGCTCAACATTCGTCAAAATCTTGGAGCAATACAGCACTTTTTATAGATCTTGTAGGTAACGACATTTGCTCTATTGAATTCAAATCAACTATACCTCCTCTCAAACTATGAACCATGCCATGAACCACGAGAGAGGCAATAAGTGCTAATTTCTAACACTGTAGAAATTCGTGTGTCATTTAAAACTGGTTATGGAAACTTATTCGAAGTGTGAGAACTGCTAAAATGTGTTCTCCTCTGTCATTGCGGCTATTCAAAGAGAATTTTTTTATGTTTATTTCTAATTTAACACCTAACTCAGCCATATAATATCCTATTTCCCACTCGTTTTCTCCCTCCCATTTACCTATATTACTGTAAAGGTAAAAGTTCTTAGTGGAGCGTGTGAAAAAAAATAAAAAGAAAGAAGAATAAAAATAGGATCCGTTTAGTAGTTCATCACGCGATCTAGAATATTTTTCAGTAAACTTAGAAATGAATCGGACATGACCACTTTTCGGAACTTAATGCAAAAAATATTTTGTTTTAAAAATAACAAAAAATGAACAGTTTTTTTTTTTAACATTTGACAAAATTGAATTATTTCGTCTTTTTACAATTAAAATTTGGAACGAGCCCTGTGCAATTATAAAGAACACACAAGTTCTTTCAAATTTAGTTTTCCAAAGTAGGCGCCTGTGTAACACACTTCAAACATTGAACGTACCCATATTATATGTCATTTTGACAGTTGAAGGTTTGCCATTTATAAAAATGGAGTCATATACATTACAACAACGTGTTGAAATTATTGAATTATTTTATGAAAATGGTCGTTCTGTAAGAAATGTATTTCGCAAATTACGTGATGAGCAACCAACTGAGCAACAAATTGGTAATATTGGAAATTTCAAAAAATTGGTGCAGTACAAGATCGAGCAAGATATCAGTATGCTCGTGCCGGTCATTCACAAGAAAATATTGGTGCTGTTATTGGTATACTATTGGTACACTATCATTCGTGTTACAGCTGAACCCACCATGTCAATTTCCCGACGTTCACAAAAATTGGGGTTTTCTGAGACAACTGTATGGCGTATTATGCACAAAGATTTAGCGTTGAAGGCCTACAAAGTTCAATTGACACAAGAATTGCTGCCACAAGATCATTTCATGCGTCGGGACTCTACGAATTTTATACTGGTACAAAACGACGATTTTTCAAAAAAAAATCATCTTTTCGGACGAAGCACATTTCGAGATCGGTGCGGTGACTACGTTAATAAACAAAACTACCGTATTTGGAGAGAGGAAAACCTCGTGTTATCCATGAGAAGCCAACACATCCACAAAGAGTCACTGTTTGGTGTGCATTGTGGTTTGGTGGTGTGACTGGTCCGTACGTTTTCAAAAATGATGGTCGTAGAGCCATAACCGTTAACAGGACCAGATACCGCAACATGATCACAACTTTTTTATGGCCAAAACTGGAAAATATTGATATTGAGGACATGTGGTTTCAACAAGATTGGGCTATGTGTCATACAGCCAGAGAAACACTACAATTTCTGCATACAAAGTTTCCAGACCGTTTATTTCCAGATTTGGTGACGTGAAGATTGGCCTTCAAGATCTTGCGATTTGACACCGTTAGACCTCTTTCTTTAGGGCTATGTGAAAGGACAGGTCTACAAGTATAATCATCGAAATGTTGAGCATTATAAAATCAGAAATTATTCGAGTTATTGGTGAAATAGAGCTTTGTGAAATATGCCTTTTAATTATTTACTTTTGAAACAATGAAAGACCATTTATATCTGTTAAAATTTGTTTGAATTGAGCCGCATTTTAAAACAAGGTTTTATTAAATTTTTAAATTTTCATGATAGATTTTCTAATGTTAGTTCCTCCAAAGAAATATTTTGTATATTTTTTGTTATGCAAAATTTCGTAATGGAAGGAAATAAGGAATCCGTTCCGAAATTTTTCTTTTGATTTTAGAAAATATAGAAAATTTATTATTATTCGAAAATCTTTGGTATTATATTTTTTCATCAAAATCCGCCGTCTTTGTTCTATATAAGCTTTGTTATAAGCTCCCAAAAAATATAATCAACTCTTATGGCTTTTTATAGCTATTATTTTTTGTTTTTGTGAAATAAATATAAAATTAAAATTCAAAGTCAAAGAAATTTTTTTCATTCATTTTTTTGTTGATTTATTAAAATTTTTTCAATAAATATTAAAATATTAAAATTAAACTTAAAATATAAATAAATTAAGATTATTCTAATTGAACTAGGCTGGTACTTTTGATGACCTTAAAAATTAAAGAATTTTAGCCTCTAGCTGTGGCTGCAACATTTGCTGCTGATTGAGCAATTCCTATTGTTTGAATTGTAGCATCACGTACTCTTTGACCCAATTTTTCCTGTAAAACAAAATCAAATTTTAGTAAAACTGTTCTAAAATTAAAATTAAATACTAATATTCTTTTACTATATAATATACTTACAACTGGTTTAAAGGTTTTTTTCCACCAACCGGCTTGTGATTGTCCAAAAGTTGCCATTAATACAAATAGAGCAAATATAAAAACCTTTGTGAAATTCATTATTTTATTTTATTTAATAGTTGAAGTTGTTTTAAACTGAAAATTGCTGTAAGACTGATAAATTAATACAAAGTTTTGTAGTTTTTATAGCATTTTCTGTTATAAGTCAATTCACAATCGGGGATTTTGTAATGTAAATGTTTTTCAATTTGTGGTTTGCTTTTAAAAAGAAAGTAAAATAAATTTGCGTAGTTGTCGTTATCAATATTTGAGGGAATCCCTTTTAAAATTTTTAATGTTTTCAAAGTGATTTAATTGGAAATATAAACAAAACGTTATCTATTTTGATTAGAGTTGAATTCCGCATATGCATTACGAGTTGCGACATAAAAAATTTTTTGTACTTTATCAATTCTCGTTTCAAATACAAATTTTTAAAATTTTAGATAACGAGATTCTTGACGTATAACTCAAAGCAGTCAATACTTTTGTTTGGTTCATATTTTATGTTTTTTCTGAAAAGATTTTTTGCTATTAGGAATGGTTCCATAAACTATATGACATAAACCCAAAAACATAAAAAGCAGACTTTAATGAAAAATAAACGCATGGAATTTTTAACAAAGAGAAAAGGGAAAGAAAAATTCTGCTTATTATAGTGCATGGTGTCATAATTTTCGCTCATTGTACACCTTCAAGTGTCATTGAAATCAAAATATAGAATAACTTTTCAAATATTAATTTATAGTTTTTGTAATAAATTTAAATATATATTTGTATCATTGTTTTTTTTGTTAACATTTTGTCCGTTATGGTATATAGGATTTGTTCTTTTCAATTCTCTTATTGAATTTTAGGTTAACCGTTATGATTTTTAAGGCAATCATAAGATTATAATCACATCGCTCGTAAATAAAAGTCAATGCGTACTGTAAGGGAAAATACTTAGGTATCACAGCGTACAGATGCTTTCTAATATCTATACTGTACTATATTATGTTGATTCATTTGACGAAGATTCTTAGACTAATTAGTATTAATTAGGAAATGGTATTAGTTAAAATAAATGTTGGAATTACTTTTTTATATGAACCTGTAAAATTATTTTTTACTAATGTCATTTAACTTATAGGAGCATTATTCTATTCTTTAACTTTTCAATTAAATTCTACATTCTACATTCGTGAAACTAAACTTACTGTTTAAACAGCTATTTAATATTTGTGTCTTTTATTATTAGAAATTCCCGCGTTTAAATACATTCAATTTTAGGAAAAACATAAATGATCGTTTCTGTATATTAGTAATGATTAATCACCTAAAATTCTATTATGATAATTTTTTTGTTTAAATTTCATTATGTTTTTCCCCTGTAAAAATAAAAATTGAAATATGGAATTATAATATAAAAGCTTGAAAACTGTGATCAAAACCATCAGTTGAAAAGTAACTAGTATTTTAAAAAGTTGTTCTTATTGTAACAAAAGCTTAAAATTAAAATTTAAATCAAAATATTATAAAAATGAATTTCTCAAAAGTTTTCATATTTGCTTTAATAGTATTAATGGCAGTTTTTGGACAATCACAAGCCGGTTGGTGGAAAAAAACTTTTAAGCCAGTTGTAAGTATATTATAGTAGAAGAGTAATTATATTTAGTTAATTTTAGAGCCGTTTTATTAAAAATTGATTTTCGTTTACAGGAAAAATTGGGTCAAAGAGTACGTGATGCTACAATTCAAACAATTGGAATAGCTCAATCCGCAGCTAATGTAGCTGCTACAGCGCGAGGTTAAATTAATCTATTATTAAAACTAAGTAATAACTAATTCTTAAAACTAATTAATCTCTAACTATTTATTATATAATTTATTTATAAATTTTTAAAAATAAGCTATTAATTTTAATTAGTAATAAAATAAATAAGTTTTTAAAATTAAACAATGTAAGCTTCTAATTTAATTTTTAAATATTTCAATTTAAAATTTTTTTAGCAAGTAGTCAACAATTTAATCCTTGTTAGCTTTCCATATCTTCACAAATGTTAAGGCTACATCCTTTTCAGTAAATTGACCACCTAAATTTTCTAAGGGCTATTTGAAGCCTTTGACGTCGTCACAGCTTACATTCGGCTTAAGATGAGGAACAACTCTCATACATGGGTTGACGAAAAACAAATTTCGTTCAACATTCATCAAAATCTTGCAGCAATATCGCATTCTTTTATAGATGTTTTTTAGGTAACGGCATTTGCTCTATTGAACTAAAATCAATTATGTCTTCTCTCAAACTATTTCGTGAACCACAAGAAGAGCAGCAATTGCTCATTTCTACACTGTAAAAATTCGTTGGTGATTTAAAACTAGTTATGGAAGCTCATTCGTTGTGGGAACTGCTAAAGTGTGTTTCCCTTCTCCTTGCAACTTTTCAAAAAGAATCGTTTTAGGTTCCCAACTTATCCTTATAATATCCTTCCCATTTTTTTTCTCCTATTTACCTATATTACTGTAAAACAAATCGTTCCTAGTGTAACGTGTAATAAAAACAACAACGAGAAAGAAGAATAAATATAAAATAGGATCCTTGTAGTGTTTCATCACGCTATCTAAGATAATTTTCATCTAAGTTAGAAATAAATCGGACATGACTGCTTTTCGGAACTTTATTCAAAAAATATTTTGTTAGATATTTTTTTGTCATTTGACAAAATTGAATTATAATTGCTACCTGGTGTCTCGGTAGCCTATTGTATAAGAGCGTAATTAAAGATTTCCTTTACAGTAAGACACACCAAAATAAGATAGTGGGTATATTAAGGTTGGTTACAAAATTAAGGTTACTTCTTTTTCCACAGCATTTGTGTATTTATTATGGTTACTAAATCAAAGTTAAACCTTTTTCCAGAATATTTATTTATTCGTGCATTCGAGGTTTTCGTACCAAAATCGAGATTGCATTTTTCCAAAGTATTTATATTATATTCCTATTAATTTATTAAAGAATTGCAGTAAACAAAACTGCAGCAGCAGTTATAAAAAAATTATATTTTTTTAAATAAAACAACTATCAATGATGTTACAAGTTAAAGTTTATAATTTAATTTCATATTTTTAAAATTACATTTTTTCAATTAAAGATGAACTTAAATATTAAAAATATTATAAAGAAGAAGAAGCTAGATGCTATGAAAAAAATCCTGGATGTAACGGATTTTTCAAAAGTACCAGACCATATTGTGGAAGCTTTTTTTGGAAAGTCAAGTTAATTCAAGAATGCTCGTTACGGTTTTTGCTTTTATTAATGGTATAAGCTTGGACCAATTATATGAACTCTTGAAGAGAAAATTATTTACACGAGAAAAGGAAGCAAAGTTATCTATTTATTCAACGCTATCAAAAATCCATTTTTTCTTATAAATATTACAGTTGTAATGTGATAAAAGGTTTAATTGTTTTTTGTAATGGTGATATTCGTCGATATGGTAGAAGAGTTGAAAAATAAATTTGCAAAACATAGTTATATGTAAAAGTGTTTTTTTTTTTGATTTAGAAAAAGAGCCTTGTTTCGAATCCAACTCTAAAACACCCCTAATTATTTTTGACATACATACCAAAATACATACTATTTTTGTATACATACATACCAAAATAGAAATCCTTTGATACACTACTGATGTCAGTATCAAAAAAATATTAAAAGATTTTACAAATAATACTAATACTTTTGATTACTATTATAAGCGAATTATAAAAAAGGACCCTAGTTTAGCTTCATTTTATTTAAAATAAAAATGGAAAAAGACCCCAAATTACCGGGGGCAATAATTCGTGGGGCGTAGATTCGCACAGCCTAATTTGTTTTCGTATTTTACAATTAAAATTTGGAACGACCTCCGTGCAATTACAAAAAACGCTTATGATATAGCTGTAAAAATTTGTTTAAATTGAGCCGCATTTTAAAAACAAGATTTTATTAAATTTTCATGATAGATTTTCTAATGTTAGTTCTTTCAAAGAAATATTTTGTATACTTTTTGTTATGCAAAATTTCGTAATGGCAGAATCCGTTCCGAAATTTTTCTTTCGATTTTAGAAAATGTAGAAATTTTATTATTATTCGAAAATTTTTGGTATTATATTTTTTTATCAAAATCCGCAGTCTTTGTTCTATTTATAACCTCCAAAAAAATATTATCATATTTTTTTTTTGTGTTTTGTGAAATAAATATAAAATTCAAAGTCAAAGAAATTTTTTTCATTCATTTTTTTGTTGATTTATTAAAATTTTTTCAATAAATATTAAAATATTAAAATTAAACTTAAAATATAAATAAATTAAGATTATTCTAATTGAACTAGGTTGGTACTTTTGATGAGCTTAAAAATTAAATAATTTTAGCCTCTAGCTGTGGCTGCAACATTTGCTGCTGATTGAGCAATTCCTATTGTTTGAATTGTAGCATCACGTACTCTTTGACCCAATTTTTCCTGTAAACCAAAATCATATTTAGTAAAACTGTTCTAAAATTAAAATTAAATACTAATATTCTTCTACTATAATATACTTACAACTGGTTTAAAGGTTTTTTTCCACCAACCGGCTTGTGATTGTCCAAAAGTTGCCATTAATACAATTAAAGCAAATATAAAAACCTTTGAGAAATTCATTATTTTATTTTATTTAATAGTTGAAGTTGTTTTAAACTGAAAATTGCTGTAAGACTGATAAATTAACACAAAGTTTTGTAGTTTTTATAGCATTTTCTGTTATAAGTCAATTCACATTCGGGGATTTTGTAATGTAAATGTTTTTCAATTTGTGGTTTGCTTTTAAAAAGAAAGTAAAATAAATTTGCGTAGTTGTCGTTATCAATATTTGAGGGAATCCCTCTTAAAATTTTTAATGTTTTCAAAGTGATTTAATTGGAAATATAAACAAAACGTTATCTATTTTGATTAGAGTTAAATTCCGCATATACATTACGAGTTGCGACATAAAAAAATTTTTGTACTTTATCAATTCTCGTTTCAAATATAAATTTTTAAATTTTTTGATTATGAGATTCTTGACGTTATACAAAGCGGACCAATTTTGTTTGTTTTATATGGATATATCTTTTCCAAAATGATTATTCATCAATTCCTTGTTATTAGGATGGAAATTTCCTAATCATAAAACTATAACATAAAACAGAATGCATAAAAAGCACACGTTAATTTAAAGCAAACTCATTGCATTTTTAGCAAAGAGAAAGGGGAAACAAAAAATTCTGCTTGTCATAATATATGATGCCATAAGTTTCGCTCATTGTACACCTTTAAGTGTCATTGAAATCAAACTAAATATAGAATAACTTTTCAAATATTAATTTATAGTTTTTGTAATAAATTTAAATATATATTTGTATCATTGTTTTTTATGTTCACATTTTGTCCTTTATGGTATATAGTATTTGTACTTTTCAATTCTCTGATTGAATTTTAGGTTAACCGTTATGATTTTTAAGGCAATCTTAAGTTTATATTCATATCGCTCTTAAATAAAAGTCAATACAGGCTGTGGGAGCAAATACTTAGGTATTATCAGGTTACAGATGCTTTCTAATATCTATACTGTACTATATTATGTTGATTCATTTGACGAAGATTCTTAAACTAATTAGTATTAATTAGGAAATGGTATTAGTAAAAGAGTCGCAATAAGTTAATTTTGCGAATAGTTAAAGTTAAAATAAATGTTGGAATTACTTATTTATATGAACCTGTAAAATTATTTTTTACTAATGTCATTTAACTTATAGGAGCATTATTCTATTCTTTAACTTTTCAATTAAATTCTACATTCGTGTTTAAACTAAACTTACTATTTAAACAGTTATTTATTATTTGTGTCTTTTATTATTAGAAATTCCCGCGTTTAAATACATTCAATTTTAGGAAAAACATAAATGATCGTTTCTGTATGTTAGTAATGATTAATCACCTAAAATTGTATTATGATCATTTTTTTGTTCAAATTCCATAATGTTTTTCCCCTGTAAAAATAAAAATTGAAATATAGAAATATAATATAAAAGCTTGAAAACTGTGATCAAAACCATCAGTTGAAAGTAACTAGTATTTTAAAAAGTTGTTCTTATTGTAACAAAAACTTAAAATTAAAATTTAAATCAAAATATTATAAAAATGAATTTCTCAAAAGTTTTCATATTTGCTTTAATAGTATTAATGGCAGTTTTTGGACAATCACAAGCCGGTTGGTGGAAAAAAACTTTTAAGCCAGTTGTAAGTTTATTATAGTAGAAGAGTAATTATATTTAGTTAATTTTAGAGCCGTTTTATTAAAAATTGATTTTCGTTTACAGGAAAAATTGGGTCAAAGAGTACGTGATGCTACAATTCAAACAATTGGAATAGCTCAATCAGCAGCTAATGTAGCTGCAACAGCGCGAGGTTGAATTAATTTATTATTAAAACTAAGTGATTCTCTCCATCTATTTATTATATATAAATTATTTATTTATTATATAAATTTATAATTTATTTATAAATTTTTAAAAATAAGCTATTAATGTTAATTAGTAATAAAATAAAAAAGTTTTTAAAATTAGACAATGTAAACTTCTAATTTTAGTTTTTAAATTCAATTTTTAGATTAATTCTACTAAAAGCAAGTCAAATTTTATTTATTTGATGGTTTCAATTTTCTACAATATGAAAAATATTTTTCGTTAGAATTTTCAGATTCCCATAACATATACCTAAATTTTAACGTAAATAAATATGTATGTAAAGTATTAACCTACATATTATGTATATAAAGTATTAACGTAGATAAAATTTGTTAATCAATATAGAGTAATCTTGGACATACTATATTATATGAAGAAAATTATAAGCATTTTTTATTCTTCGTGAATACTCATACTTGGAAATTATATATATCCTTTATGATTTTACGAATCGGAAATGAAATTATTTTAATAAGAGATTATCATAAGATTATTCATCACGGAAAAAAAGCTGTTCAACAGATTTGTATTTACTTTGATGTTGTTATTGTCATGTATTCGGTTTATTGATCGCAAATAGTTTGAAAAATCTAGTTTCCACTTTCCATTGAATCTTAAACGGATGAGTTTTCTTCTTCCGCAACAATCATGCGCTCTAAATTGTATTAATGATGATGGTGCGATGATGATGATCTACCAGTGTTTTAGGAAATTTTTTAAGTCAAATCTTGTAACTTAAAGTCGTAACTCAAAGTCTTGTAAAAAGGGTCGTTTTTGTAAGGGATGTAATTCATACATACTGAGAAAATAATAATTTGGGTTTAGGTGCTGAAAATGGAAAAACAAAAATGTATTATATAGTATTTATACAGTATTATTTGCTTATTTCTATCTTATTTCGGTTAATAATCTTCGGTTAATTTCTTTGTATGGAAAACTTGGAAGTGAAAAAGTTTGTTGTTTTAGAGCTTTGCAAAATTTTGTTCAGATCTCAATAAAAACCAATAGCGAACCTGAAAAATAAATAAAAAAATATTTTCTTCATAAATATTTTATGACTTTAATTTTTTTAGCTTAAGAGTGATCGTGTTGGACAAAGCTTAATCCACATTTTTAAACAGAAATCGATAAAAATTAATATTATCGCGAGTCTGTGACTAGTGAATCAAGGACGTATGATTCACTGTCGTAACAGTAATTGATTCTGTAAAGCATAGGTTTTAATAAATTTAAAATTTTAGGGAAATAATCCTTAATTTGGCAAAAAATTTTTAATTTAAATTTTAGTCTACAAAATAGAATTAAGTATCTGACCAGTTGAGCAGTGCAGTTGAGGCCCATCTTTTAGGTGAAAGGTTGGAAGGAAAGGAAATGTTTCAAACCCCAGTTAAATTAAAATAATATATAAAATATAATAATACAATGTAAACAAAAAAAAAATAATATAATTATAATTTAATATTACAACAACCACGCACCTGAAAAGAAAAGGTTTATTCATTTCCTTATCACATTGTATGTGGTGAATATAACAAAAATTAAGGCAGAATGTAAACCAACGGTTTTTAAAGGCGCCCATTTCCAAAACATAATATAAACTGTTTAGAATTGTGGCTTGCACCAAAATTTGAAAATTGTATATAGGTAATAAAAAAAAATGGGAAAATAGGACATTTTTGCTATTTTGAGAAGCTGTAAGTCCGGAATCCTATATAACTATGAAAAACTGTTAAGACACGTAAAAATATATTATTGAAGCTTTATTTTTTATTTCTTGCTGAAGAATTTGAATTTGTACAGATGACTAAAAATAACAAATTGTCAATTTTTGAGCCCTAATAGCTCTTAAACACATTCTGAGGAAGCTTATACTAATTCTAAAAGTTTTCGTCTTGTCTCAAAATTTCAAGTTGCTATCTAAAAGCGTTCCGGAGTTATGAAAAAAGTAATATCACGCAAAATTTTATTTTCACATAACGGTAAATTAAAATAGTAAATTTAAAGAAATTGTATAATTTTAATATTGATTTATAAAGGTAAGAAAAATTTCTGTCAAATGGCGTTTTCGGATTGAAAAAATCTTAAATAGATCATGATATATATACGCATTTAAACATAGGATTTTTTAAGGTTTGAGGGACTGAAGTCCCTTAATGAATGGGGCTAGATGAAAAAATTGTTCTACAAAATATTTTATTATGAGACCTACCCATGGTTAAGATTTTTTTTCTCAATCTTTAACGGAGTAAAAGTTTTGTAAACAGACGAACGAACAGAGTGAAACTAATATGCATAATTTTTCAAAATTTGTTTTAGAAATATGCTAAAAATATTAAGTAAAATATTTATGTGAAAATAAACCCGACGCAAATTTAATTCAATCACTATGCGGTGACAATTAACTCTGAATAGCTTAATCGTATATTTCATATTATTTTTATTTTGCTTTCGCTTTCGCTTTGTTTTATTAGGTGTATTTTCTGGGGTACTTATGGTTATTTTAAAAAATAGATTTATATTTATATTCCATAGACAAAGATAAATCCTGGTTTTGTACCTACTTACACCTTAACCTAAAGTTTCTTTCCCCCACAGCAAAATGTGTACGGTACATTAGCCAGCTATGATACTAAAGATTTCGTTGAAAATTTTTCAAATATATCTGGTTGTTTTTTTTTTGCCTTATTTCACCATTTTGAATTTTATTTGCAGTCAACAAACATTTTTATGTAGAAATTATAGTGTGTCATTTTTCGAGTACAAAGTATTTGACCCTTGTAAATTTTAAAAAATAAACTTAAAACCATAATCTATTTAAAAAATGAAAAATCTATTTGTTTTCTTTTTACACAAAAAATTTATCATAAAATTAAAATTCAAAGTCTAGGAATTTTTATCATTAAAGTTTTTGTTGATTTATTAAAATGTTTTCAATAAATATTAAAATTAAAGTTGAAATATAAATAAATTAAGATTATTCTAATTAAACTAGGCTGGTATTTTTGATGAGCTTAAAAATTAAATAATTTTAGCCTCTAGCTGTGGCTGCAACATTTGCTGCTGATTGAGCAATTCCTATTGTTTGAATTGTAGCATCGCGGACTCTTTGACCCAATCTTTCCTGTAAACGAAAATCAAATTTTGGTGAAGTTGTTCTAAAATTAAATACTAATATTCTTCTACTATAATATACTTACAACTGGTTTAAAGGTTTTTTTCCACCAACCGGCTTGTGATTGTCCAAAAGTTGCCATTAATACAATTAAAGCAAATATAAAAACCTTTGAGAAATTCATTATTTTATTTTATTTAATAGTTGAAGTTGTTTTAAACTGAAAATTGCTGTAAGACTGATAAATTAACAGAATGTTTTGTAGTTTTTCTAGCATTTTTTGTTATAAAGCAGTTCAAAATCGGGGATTTTTAATTTCTAGTTTGTATTTACATATTTTATATATATATTAAACAAATATCGTTATCAGTTGATATTTGAGGGAATCTCTCTTAAAATTTTTATTACATTTCAATGTTATATGCATAACGATTTCCGACGTAAAATTTGTTTTGTTCTTTTTCAATTCTCATTCTAAATGCAAATTTTGTTTATAAAATACATACCAAGAATTTTAGATGATAAAAATTTCCGATTTAAGGAATTGCAAACATATAGTCACAATCTTATTTTAAGCAGATTTAATTTTGCAAGGTGAAATACATATTGTTAAAAGACAAAGCTAATTCAATAAGTAAACCGATTATAGAATATCTCGCGCCCAGCCGCATTATATTCTTTAACTACATATCCATATTACATACAGGGTGTATGTAATATGGACCCTCCCCCCCTCCCCGAAACAAGCCGAAAATTGTTGCCGGAGAGGGGGGAGGGTCCATTTTGTTTTTTGACAGATGTGCTCCGCAACTACATAAAAGTGCTGCTCCGATTTATTTATAAAAATGCCCATTATAACTTTAAAACAATAAAAGTTTCAAAATAATGTAAATAACGTGGTCAAATCATTAGAATCAACTTTGGAGTTCTATTTTTTGTACATTTTTCAAAAATGTTTGCTGTCAGTTTACAAAATTTCTATATCGTTTAAGATGGAATAATTAAATTTTATCCATGGTATCTTGAAAATTGATATTGTAAAACAACACTTTTATGTAGTCCCGTAACGATTACGCAATTTAATTTTCTTTTTTTTTGTATAACTCGTACTCATCTAGTTTTCTTTCATAAATGACACAATGGTAATGACAGAATGACACATTATACCTAATGGTATAATTTTATTATAACCTGGGACAATATTCGAGTGAATATAATTACAATTTTTGGTGCACATCACAATTCTAAACTCTTTTTAATTCTGATTGCGATTGTCCAAGAACTGCGCCATTTATTCTAAACTCATTTGAAAAATGTGCCCCTTTAAATACATTAATTGGTTTCAGATACCTTTATAACCTTAGTTGTATAATAAATCATTGTCCGCTTTGTAATTAATTTATTTATATTAAAAGTTTTAAATAAAATTTTATAAACAAACATATATTAAAGCTTTTAACATATTACGTATACATGTATGTCTATGTATGTATCTTTGAGCATTATTTTAAAAACATTATGGGGATCAGGGGGTAATTTAATTTTTAGTGATCCTGATAACTTTATATGTATAAATAAAATTTTACTGATAACTTTCTCCAAAATAAAAATATAAATACATATTATTTTATCAGCAAACAAAATTATTTAGTTTTTCCCCTCATTTCCCTATATTTTAGTAAATAAAAGATAGAAAATATTTAAATAACTCTTCAGTATTTAAAAAACAATTAATTCTGAAACTGAATTCATATTCAAAATTTCAGAAATTTTATATTATTCAAATTTTAATCAAAAATTTCCAAAAATGAATTTTTCAAGCATTGTTATATTTGCATTGATTGCATTAATGGCAGTTCTTGGACAATCTGAAGCTGGATATTTAACTAAAATCATTCAGAAATTAGAGGGTTTGAATATTACAAAGAGAGCGTGATGTAAAACAATAATTGAGATTGCTCCGTTAGCAACAGACAATGTATAATGCAGTAGAAGCTATGGATTACAAATTTCTCGATATTTGTACACTAAAACAATGTGATAAATTATTTAGTACTAATTATTTTTTCAATAAATATAAGTTTTAGAACAAAAAAAAATGTATTTTAAATTTTAAACAAACTGTAAGTTATCTCTTTGACTTTTTCGTGCACTTACAAATGAATAGCATAGGTATACATAGATATGTATATATGCAGGAGAATTAATGTGATATAATGGCAATCGTGTTTTAAAACATCGATTAAAAGTCTTTAAATAGAAAATTAAAATTCTAATAATGTTATACAAAATTTTATAATATACTCAATATATAGTTTCTGTACTTACGGAATTCTAAACAATAAACAATGCTTACTTCGCAACAGTAAATCCAAGTTGCAATAACAATTTGGCTATGGAACATATTTTTGATAGTCCTATAACAGCAAATTAAGGCTGATATTAAATTCATAGAATATAAAAAATAAATATTAGAAAACGTAATTTGCAACCAAATATTCTAACAATTTTAGTTTGGTATGCCCACTTTTTTGACTTGATCAAAATTTAACTGTACATCAAACTTTTAACACTAAAATAAATTATATTTAATTAAAACTTCAAACATTTGAATTGTCGAAACAATAAAGTAAAAAGACGCTTTCCTCTATTTTAAGGAAACCCTATATAATTCATAATAATATTGAAGCTTTAAATTTTGCGTGTTATTTAAAAAAAAAACATTCCACACGTGTCTAAGTTATAGGAATCTAAAAATGGCAAAATTACAATTTTTAACCAGTTTTTAGAATGAAGAGGTCATAAAATATTTTTCTGAAATAAATAATGCTAATTCTCCTATATTCCAGATTCTAACTAAAAACTTGCCTAAGTTAACCAAAATTTTGTCTTCACTTAACGGTGAATGTAATTATTAAATTAGAAAAAATTATATAATTTTGATACTAATTCATACTAGGGCTATATAAAATAGTTGTTTCTAATTTTTTTGGGAGACCTATCCATGGTAATTTCAATGTTCTGTCTTAAATGTTAGAGAAGTTTTATAAACACAAGGCCGAACAGAGGGACATAGTGAAATTAATAAACAAATTTTTAAATTTTTTTATGAAAAATGTGTTCAAGAATGAAGATATTAAAATTCCAATAAATCTGTAGATTGACTTAACCAAGAAAACACAAAATGTTGTTTTTATTTTATTTTATTATATATAAAAGTTATGTTTTTAAGTATGTAAAATATTAAAATATAATATGGGTAATATATAATATAAAATCAGTCTAAAATTTAAAAATAAAAAGTTTTTGTAATCAGTAGAATATGTACAGTGCATTATCCCTTAACTGTTGCTACGACATCTGCTGCAGATTGTGCAATACCAATTGTTTTAATAGTGGCATCACGTACTCTTTGAACCAATTTTTCCTATAATTAAATAATAAATGTTTAGTTTTAAAACTAATTCATATTAAAAGGAAATATTTCATAATCAAAAGTCGCAAAAAATCGAAACCCCACTATAACTAATATACTTAATTTTTCGATTAAGTAAAAATACTTACAACTGGTTTAAAAGTTTTCTTCCACCAACCAGCTTGTGTGTGTCCAAACAATGCCATTATTACAATCAAAGCGAATATAAAAACTTTTGAGAAATTCATTTTTTAAATTGTTTTTAAATTAAACTATAAATTTTACTTTAAAATCTTCAAAAAAATCTTAGAACTTTTTAAATTGATTGTTTCTGATAAACTGATATCTTAGTTTGCGATATTTTTGTTTTTATAATGTTTACATCAAATTTTTTCTTCAGGGGAAAAACTAAATAAAATCATATAAAAAAAAAAACAAAAGCTGATAAACCTGTGGTTAACATTTGACATTTAATTCATATATAAATCCATTTTTGAATATCGTTGGGTTTAGGGAACCCCAGAAATAAAAACAAAAAAAAAATTAATACACAGCTATAATATTAAAAGATTATTTTTTACTTTCTAAAAAAAATGTTACTTTAAACTGATATTTCTCTCTTATTTTAAAGAGATAAGTAGAAAATGTTTGATTTTTATAAAAAATAAATCAATTAACAATATCGTAAAATAAATGTTCATAATAAAGACAAATCGACTTGTAAAAAAGACAATTCATCTTTTTCCAAAATTATTGCAAAATAAATTAGAATACTTTTGATAATAGTTTTGGGAAAAGCTGATTTTACCTCTTTTCTGAGAAATTTTACAAAAAATGACTAAAAATAAAAATTTAAATATTTAGAAAAAATTTAACGTACGTATAATATGCATCTTATTTAGGAAATTCTGAAGATTTGTGAAATCTGAAATTTATATTAAACATTCCAAAAAATATGTAGTTTAATGTTAGTACGTCTTCAATCAGAGAAATTATTGAAAATCAAATGAATTCCGAATATAGAAATTTAAAGAAAGTTAGAGAAAATAATAATAATATGTAGTCTTTTATTTCGAAAGTTTCAAAGTCTGAATGTCTTATAATGCAGTTATAAAATGTAAAAATATTATAGCTTGGGGCCTCTGTGGCCTAGTGGGTAAGAGCGTATAAAATACGCTGTAAACATGGAGGAAGTGTGTGTTCGAATCCCACAACCATCGTAACAGTAGTTCCCTCTTACGAAATGTACAGACACGCCTGAACAAGAAAGGCTGTGGAATTTCCTTGTTACATTTATGTGGCAGGAAAATGCCCCCAAAAAAGAAAAAAAATATTGTAGCTTATGTATATAGTTAGCAAACTTGTAAATTGCAAAACACCATTTTTCATAAAATCCTTTGGCAAAAGGGACG
The DNA here is from genome assembly GCA_947095535.1 of Poecilobothrus nobilitatus. NCBI lineage: Eukaryota > Metazoa > Arthropoda > Insecta > Diptera > Dolichopodidae > Poecilobothrus > Poecilobothrus nobilitatus. The sequence continues at coordinate 317,208,500 of OX352772.1, read as the reverse complement.
TCAAACAATTTCAATTAGAAGGAAATTATTATAATTCAATGATTCATTAATATAACTCAAGATTTTTTACAGTCATCAATAACCGCTGTCATTTATTTTTTGAAAATGTGGAATGAAAATAATCATCACAAAAAATTCTTTTTTTTTGTTTGTTGGGTGACGTCAAGTTTTCTTTAAAATAGAAACGGAATATTATTTTAATATTTTAGCTGATTTAAGATCATAATTTTTTTAGTTTTGCTGAAGAGATTCTTATTTAATTTTTTTCTAATTATAGGGATTCCCTGGTTTGATTGATTACTCTTTTTAAATATAATATTGTAATACATTTTATATCATATGGTAAAAACGAATTAATTATATCCAGATTTTTATGCCCGTATATGAACAAAACTTCAAGTTTGAATTAACTCGGTGTCTATTGAAGCAAGGTACCTGAAATTTACTGAGATATCAAGTTACATGCTAGGTAAAAAGATGTCGAATTGCATGCTAAAAATGTTTGTAATATTTGGTTGATTGATGTAATAGGTTCGAGTAGTTGCCCTACAACTTTTCTTTTTAAATTAAAAAAACTTCTATTAAGGCTAGATAACCGAAATTTTGTGAAAAGATCTCGAGTTGTATACTAACAATTTCTGTATAATTAACTTGTGCTAGGACAGCAGGTTCAGGTATCTTGCACATCTTGGAAGTTAATAAAGCTAGGCATCTGAAATCTTACAAATAATGATGAAATTTTAAGGCAATAACTTCTATAAAATTTGGTTGTGAAGGTGCAACAGGTCCAGTTAGCTGTCATACAACGCTGTAGAATTTTTATAATCGGACGAACGGATGGACAGAGTGAAACTAATAGGAGATTTTTTAAAATTTTGGAAATATGCTAAAAACTACGTGATATTAGGTAATTTTTATTCAATAAATCTTATAACATATATATGAATTATGCTGTGTATACTTCGAAAAATTTTTATTTAATTTGCTTCAAAAAAAAAAACAAATAAATAGCACAGCAATTAACACATTATTGCTAAATATTTAATTAAAATTGTGTTGATTAGCTTCAGTTTATACAGCTGTTTCAAAAATTGAACTATAACTGAAATATAATTAAGTTGATTTACTCAACCTATTATTTTAATTTTCAATTATTTTAAACAGTAACAGAGAATAATCAATGTAATAACCAGGTATCAAAATGCTATGCTATAAAGTTTAGGTTTAAAGGTGTATCTTTCGTTGGTTAAAATCAAACACTATTTAAAAGAATCTCGTACTATTCCTCTGAATGACTTTCAATATTTCGAAACGGCCCTTGTAAAAAAAAAATGTTTTAAAAAAGAAACAAAGATTTTAACAATTTAACTGTAAACCAAATTAAAAACAGCAATAAAAATTTGTATATAATGATATTATATTTTTTTTTATTATGAAACATTCCGTTCATATATTATGTCATTTAGGCAGTTTCTTATATGAAAATATCCTGTAAATATGAAAATATCACTAAAGTCACAAATCGAGGACAATGAAAAGAATTTGTCGCCATTTCATGCCACAACATGGGTTAAGAAACAAAAAAAGAAAATAAAATTTAATAAATTTTGTATTGTAAATATAATATGTATACTAGCAGAAATCCCTGACGTTGTCCAGAGTATTTTGTTTATTTTTATAAAATAAAAAAATTATATATATTAAAAACAATAAAATAAATTAAAAAATCAGTCGAAACAATAAAAAACATTGATCAATTATAAATTTGGAGAATAAAACAAGTTAATCCTTAATAATTTTAACATTTGTTGTTGATATTGCAACGGAAACATTTAATTGTTTTAGTAGTGACATTATGTATTTTGTGGCCAAGTTCTTCCTATATATATATTGTTTAATAAAAAGTCATAATATGATATTTCCTATAAGTCATATATAAAATACTTACAACTGGTCTGAAAACTACTTCCCACCAACTTGCCTGTGATTGACCAAAAATAATCGTTAAAATAATTATAAGTAATATAAAAACTTTTAAGAAATTCATTTATATAGAATTTTAATTTTATTATTAAATTGTATTTTAGTATATTGTTTGTACTTTATAGAACTTTCTTGATTAATTGCTGTAATTATTTTAATTTTCTACTTTTTATACTATTGTTATTTTTATTAAAAGTTTGCCAATATAGTGGGGCAAAAAAATTTAAAATTGTACAAAAAACGACGAGGAAGTGTGTATATAATTGACTGTATCAACTCTAAGATACTCGTACAAACCATAAATCTCGTACAAACCTGTTACCATAAATTTTAATTACCTTTTATTTAAAAATTTTAAATATACAACTTAATTAAGTATCAAAATATTTTAAAGTTGTATGACAGCTTGAATCTACTGCCCCAGGCCATCGAAATTACTGAATATCAATGGCGAAACTTACTAATTTATAAAAGTAAAATTGTAAAAATTATAGAATCCTTAGCTCTTTTTCTTTGAGGTATGGTGTGGACCCCTGGAGGTTAATGGCCTAATGGACTCAGAATGCGATACTGAGCAAGAATATATTATATATATATAAATATTATATACTTTTCCATATCTTTTTCTTGTCTGCTTTAGAAGGTGTCACAAACGTAATGAAAAATTTATTACACCCTGAGAACTACGTTTGTATACGGTTATAAAAAGATACCACTTGTAATATAATACTACTTAATGGTTTTAAGAGTGATATCAAATAAAAATTGAAAATTTCATCAGAAAAAAACAAACAGATAAAAGTAATATAACGAAAAAGGTTTATACAAATGTGAAATATTTTTAACTTAAAATGGAATACGTTATCTGTAAAATAAACGAGGAAGAATTGAGTTGCTTTATAAACTTTTAAATAACTGTACGAACCTTTTTTTTTATTCAAAATACAATTTTATTCTATCACTCTGCTTATAATATTATTTTTTTAATTTTTTATTATTTTAAAATAATTTGGCTGAATATATTGGCCTAATATATCTTATAATTAATATCATATTGTAATATATAATAAAATAATTCTTGTATAAGATAATAGATGCCGTAAAAACAAAAGTAATATTTACATCTCATAATCTTTCTTGCAGCTGAAAAATGAATGGCTTAGTGAAATTAATAATACGAGGAACTAAACTATTCACATTAGACTAAACTTGATTTTCGTAAATAATTATTTTATATAAGAAAATAATTTTTGGTTTCATTCCTTTCAAAAATTTAACTATTCAGCTTTTCCGAAATACAAAAAAAAAATCAACCTTTCCGAAATTCAAAATACTCGTTTAGCATATTTCACTCCCATTTATATACAGTATAGCCTACTCGAATTAGAACTCTGAAATATGAAAACTCTTTCGTAACACGCATCTCTAAATTGTGGAAGATATTATCACCATATGCTTTTCCCAATATGTGTATTCTCCAACTTTTTCCTTATAAATTTTCCATTTAATGCTAATTCTTACTCAATAAATTTTCCTATAAATAAATGCCACTATATACTTAACTTTTAGTTATTATATTGCGCGCAGATATCGCATTATTCTGCCTAAGCGCGAGGTGGATCTAGTAATTGAAAACCTAACACTATACCAAGAGGTATTAGAATATTTTCGTGTTGTTTAATGATTCCCGTCCACGCTTAGGCTTTAGTTAAAGTACATTCCATATTTAAAATTGAGATTTAAAAATAAACCCATAAAAAATCATTTTGTATATTTTTTTTTTTTTTCAAAAACATAAATTACTTTAATGAAATTCTTTGGTTTACAACATAAAATATAATATGATACATTTAACATTTAAAAATACCGAAATACTGATCCATATTTAAAATTTACACTAAATAAATATATTTTTTTTTAATTTTACATTATTAACCTCGTGCTGTTGCAGCTACATTAGCTGCTGATTGAGCTATTCCAATTGTTTGAATTGTAGCATCACGTACTCTTTGACCCAATCTTTCCTGTAATTTTTAAAAACAAATGCGTTACATAATGCATTATAGGTATATACATAAATATACATATTTTAATAAATTGATTATTTTAACAGAAAATTTTAGATTTAAGAATTTAATACATGTACTTACAACTGGCTTGAAAGTTTTTTTCCACCAACTTGCTTGTGATTGGCCACAAACAGCCATCAATACAATCAAAGTGAATATGAATACTTTTGAAAAATTCATTTTTAAGATAATTTTATTTTAAAGTTTATGTAATTTATATGTAGATTGATTTATTAAAACTGATATTTAATTTTAAAAGTTCTTGCTTTTTATATTATTATTTACAATCCCTCCAAACAAAATATTTTTTAGAAAAACTTAATATATAAATTAAAATATTTACCTATATACATATTATGGAAATCACCTTTTCACATTTATGATTCGTTTTAATTTTACACTTTATTGTGGCATTAAAACAATTAAAAATTAAGAAAACAAATAATTCTGATAAAAAAAAATAAAAAAAACTAAGGAATTAAGGTGAAAACAAAATAATTTTATTAATAAATCTTTATAATTTTAATTAAATAAAAAAAAAGAAATTTTTTATTTAAAATTAAAAGTACATATGTAGTGTAAATTAAAAAAATGCTTTAAAATAAATTATGCCTTGCATTTTTATACCCATATATAAACGTATGTTCAAGTGTATAATAAATTTTTAATTATGTTTGTGACACTTTAAAGGAGTCGAGCTAGATATAGTTTCAAGTGTATGAATCGGCTCAGAATCAAATTCTGAGTCAATTAAGCCATGTACGTCCATCTGTTTGTCCATCTACACAATAACTCAAAAATAAAGGAGGTAGGACTCTGAAATATGGGATTATATACAAAAATTTTAAACACAAGGCCTGTGATATTTTATTAGTTAATGCCCTTAGATAAAATTTTTGTCGACTGACAACAACTATATAGGTACCTAATCTTAAGATTCGCTTTAATACGATATTCGATATTATTTTATAATTTTTTCAAGAAAGTTGGTTAACTCTCATATATCCCTACTCACTCCGTTCAGAATTTTATATTTTAAAAAATTATTATATATTTTACTGTACACAAATTTTATAATTTAAAAAATTTTACTGTAGGTACAAGACACAATATTGTACAATATTATTCCATCGGAACTAAAAAATATTAATAGCGTTTTCATTTTTAAGAGGGAAATAAAAAAATATCTTTTAAGGAAATAAAAAATAATATGTTTTAAATCATCAGCTGTAGCTTTTAAATTTGGAATAGGTATAAGTAGTAACCATAAGTTTTTTTTTTTGCCCTTCTTTTTGGTTAAAAAAAAATTTTTTTTTTTGTTGTTTAGTTTTAGTTTTTATTTATTTGAATAATTTTTAACTTCTGTTTTATTAAGAATTTTAATTTAATAATATTGTTAACATGTAAGAAATGTATTATTTTTAAATTTTAAAACATTTTTTTTTTTAAGATCAGACATGTTCGGCTAAGATCTCCTTGAATTTATTTTTTTAAACTAATAAAGAAAAAAAAAACCGAATAATATACCAATGCGCTAACACCATACAATTAAAACAATCTTCCTGAACAAATACCTATACACAATGAGCAATGAGGTAACTTCTAAAGGTTATATTATTGATAAATAAACAAAATTAAATCTATGTATGTACATACATATTATGTACTTTAAAATATAAAATTATGAAAACAATAATTAACAGAGGCAATGCAAAAAATATTCTACAATAATTAATTTTAAAAATCTATTCGCATATCAATCATTTTTAAATTCTGTCGATTTAATAACATAATCGATTTTTATTAATTTTAAACACCCTCGTTTTATTATTGAAATTCAATTTCAAGTTCAATATCAAGTTACTGACCTATGATAATAAAATCATTATTAATAACTTGTATTTTTTTTTTAAATAGCTTTACAATGGCCTATATACGTGCTCCCAAAAAAAAATACATGATAGTATATTATACGTACATAATATTATGTATTCTTATATTATATACATGCCTACATATATACTCATATTGTGGTACATATGTATATAAATTATGAATAAAAAAAATAAAAAAAATTATAACATTAAAACAACAAGGTATTACAGTTGTCCTTGTCAATTATAAAATACCTGTTTACGTATTTTTTATATTGCGTTTAAAATATAAAATAAGCTGAATGATATAGTTTATAAAATGATTATGTGGGCGTGTATAAATAGGGAGAAGGTATAGGCAATAAAATCAGGGTTTCGATAATTGGTTTAGCCGCGGCTTGGGACAGAAGCCTCCATTGTTTTAAATGCCTTGCCTTGTAGCTGAATAATTTAAACCATAAATAATAATGAATAAGTGAAATGGAATTAAAATTTTATCAAAATATACCTACCTGTTAAAAAATATTTTTGACTTTATTTCTTTTAAATTTTGGAAAAACTAAAAGTTGATTTTGGCTTTATTTCAAATGATAATTGAAATAAAGCCAAAAAAGTGGATTTTGCAGTACAAACCCTCGTTTAATTATTAGAAAATATTATGAAAACAAAATTACATATTTGAATTTAAAAATTAGTAATCGTTAGTGTTGAAAATATGTAAACTGAGTTCCCTAATTTGAAAGGTAGTTATTTAAACCTTGGTTCAAATAATTTCAAAGTTTGAAAACGTATTTGTCATATTGCTTTACTTGACTATTTTAAATTTTAAAGCCTAATTACAGTTCCGAAAATATATGAATCGGATCCAGAATTTTGTATGACAATTGTCTGAAAAGGCAGTTCTAAATTAGCTTTTCAAAAGTGCTTATCTTGTAAAACTTGTCAATTTTAATTTATAATTTCCTAGTTTTTAAAGATATTTAAATTGGATTAAATATTTGTATGACAACTGTATAATATAATAACTAATTGAATTAATTTTCCGGTACTGATCCGATTCATACACTTGAGTTTATATCTATCATGCATATTATAATTATATGTGTTATAAACGGAACACCAATTTTAATATACGTGTTACCATCATTCATACGGGTATTAACATTTTATAAGTTAATCATAAAAAGCTTTGGCCATGTCAATAACTTATTAAAACGTTGAAAAATTTTTTTTTTGTTTACATATTATTATAGTTATTTTGCAGTTTAAAAAAAATTTAAATTAAATTTTTTTTTTTTTTTAACGAATTTACTTTTAAACGAGGAAGAATACAGTTGACTTTGTCAACTCTTAGATACCCGTACGAACCGTTAGTATGTTCACAGCCTGTCACTCTGCTTACAATATTATTTTTTTAACATTTTAGTATTTTAAAATAATTTGGGTAAATTTTATAATTTCTAGTACTATGGGTTGTACATATATTCAAACTATATGTTTATATGTACATTCTTCAAAAGCAGATTCTAACCTTCCACATAACGATTATCAATCCAAAACTTTTTCAAATATTCTATAGTACCATTTAATACTAAGCGGTAAATGTATATTAAATTTACTAAGTACAAAACAGTAAATATAATTTTAAATATTATATTATATTATATTTATATATTACATTGACAGAATAATTTCTTATAAGTGCAATAAAATACATATATGTATGTAAATACGGCACTATATAATATACATATATACTCTTATCATTCACTCACTAGTGGCATATACGATATGTAAATAAACATGATATTATATAAGTATATTTATTTTATCAATATCATATAAATAAAAATTCTTCAAGCAACCGTTATGTTGTTTATTAATTTACATTTTTTTGTACTACGCATTATATCCTCAACAATTTCAAATTATCGAGTAAAACAAAATGGAAAAAATTCGTTAAAGCAATTTGTTAGAAAATTTGAAAAAATCAAGTAACACTTTCGTCAATTATAAAGTAACCCTATATTATTAAAAAAAGTTGTTAACAGAAATAAGAATATAATGTTGAAGCTTTAATTTTTGTGTATTACTTCAAAAAAATTTTAACAGGTGTTCAAGTTACAGGTGTTTAAAAATAGGAAATTTTCAGTTTTTGACCCCTTACAGCTCCTAAACGGGGGGTGATACAAAAAAAATTTCTGAAATGACTCATACTTATTTTCAAAGATCTAACTTCTGTCAAAATTTCAAGTTTCCAACTTAAACTGTTTAGAAGATAGAAGGATTAAAGGATTTTGCAAAATTTGAGTTTCGCATAACGGTAAATTAAGACACTGTATGCTACAAATATATATTTATTGTATATATATTTTTAAAGCTGATAAAAGTAGTAATCGTTTGGCGTTTTCAAAATGAAGATATACCTTATACAACTTGTGCTATAACAATTTAAATATAGAGCTTTTTTGAACCTTTGTGGAGCTGTAGCTCCGTAACGGGTGGGGCTACAAAAAAAAGTTATAAAAATAAAATTAATATTTTTGTGAGATCTATCAGCAGTTAAAATTTCATAGCTCTATTTCAAAAAAATGTGGGGATCTAAAAGTTAGGTGTTCGAGAGCTACCCTAAGTTTTGGTCCAAACTCAACCAAAAAAAATAGGGAACCTACAAATTTTTCCCAGAATATTTTGTGTAAATTTCAAGATTCTAGCTTTCTTAGTTTTTGAGTTAGCGTGCTGACGGACGAACGGACGGACGGACAGACATGGCTCAAAAGTCTTAGAATTTTTTTCTGATCCGATCCATACCTTTGAAGGTATATCTAGCTCGCTTATTTCGAGGTGTTACAAACGGAGGAGTAATTTTATTATACCCGATCCTATCGTACGGGTATAATTAATTATTTGTATAACAAAAAAAATTTTTGTCTCGTTCTTATAATTAAAGATTTCAAATTAAAAAAAATGTATTAAAAGTTTATAAAGAATTAAAACTTTTTCTTTTACTTGCATGTGTATAAAATTTTGAACGTATTAAATTCAAAATAGTGAATTTGACAGAATTTATTTATTGATAATATCATAATTAGAGGTGCACATCGACATCCTGAAAAAAAAAAATCTGGAACAAAAAAAAACCAAAAAAAAAAATCTTGAATTAAAATTATTTATTTTTGAAATGATGATTTGAAAAGAAAAAATGAGGATTGCCACCCCCAAACGCTAAATGAATTACTGAAAACCGGATTTTGTAACAAACACTAAAATCATTCCTAATTATTTTTTTACATACACATTTTAACAGCAAGGCATTTAGAGTAGTGAAGACTGCCGCTCCCAAACTCTTGCTAAACAAATTACTGGAACCCTAATTTTGTATCCAACTATAGAATCCCTCCTAATTATGTTTTTGCATATGTACATATACATATTCCATATTAAAACATTAAAAAAAATTTTAAAATAGTGAGGGATACCGCTCCTTCCCTTCTAATTTTATTATTGCATATATATTTCAATAGTAAAACATAAAAAAACATTTTAAAATAGTGGGGGCTACCGCTCTCAAACCTTGCTAAGCAAATTATTGAAACCCTGATTTTGTAACCAACTATAAAATCCCTCCTAATTCACTATACTTTTGCACTTTACCTACCTTTTAATACTGTATTTTTCCATTTGTACTTTTTTACGAGATTTTTTAAAAAATAACGCAAAAATGCGAGGTTTATAAAAGCACCAGATTTTGATACACGAGATTTTGATACACGAGATTTTGATTCGCGAGATTTCGATACGCTCCTTTATAAATATATTATAATATATAAATATGGTTTTAATTAAATTATCAAAACGTTTTCTTTTGAGAGTATACATATCAAGTATTTAAGCACGTCACTAAAATTCATTAAACGTAATATGGTCTGTAACGAAATCCCGACTTTTAAAATGCTGCATATACATTAATATATGTAAATATTCTAGAGAAAGCAAATATCCTTATTCTTAAACCAACTCTAAAATCGCTCCTAATTGAGAATCTCGCACATACATATATATAAGTGAATATTCTGGAAAAAGCGCATAATCCTGCTTTTGAATTCAACTCTAAAATCCGTCCTAATATATATATGTATATAAATATTCCGAAAAAAGGTGAAATCCTGATTTGGTATTTCTTTTGTTGAAAAACTTTTAATTTTGTTATTTTTTTATTTAAAAAATGTATATATATATGTATGTATATATATTTTTTTTAAGAAAGATTAAATAAAATCTTGATAAATATTTTATTTCAAGATTGGATTCAAAATAATTTTTTTCAAGATTTTTTTCAGGATTTTTTTTTTCAGGAAAATGGTTTTTATATAATTTAAAAAGAACCTTTTATTCAAAAAATTTCATTGTTGAATCGCCAAATACTTTCAAAATCTTTCGTCTAGCAATACAAATTTTAGATCTCACATCCTATTTATTTATTTTAAACATCCGTTTCCGTTTTATTTACTTTAAAAGTCACATCTTGTATATTTATTAATCTTTTTTATTTGATGATTCATATAATATTAATATAAATTTAATGATCCGAGGGAAAATACAATATACAAAAACGATTTAAAGCATTATAGAGAATAATTAAAATGTTTTATTTTTTTTTCAAAATTTATTAATTAATCATTAAATTTTTTTTGCTTTTTCTTGTTTATAAAATAAAAGTTAAATTTAAATGATAAATCATAATCTTAAAGGTAATTTACCAATTTTTCGTCAATATTTTATTTTTTTTTAACAAAAAAATTGAAAAAAGATAAATTTAATATAATGAGCATATATGAATGTACATATGTAATTGCTTCGTCCGATTTTTTTTGGAAGAAAAAAAAATATTTTGTAATCCGATTTGTGCTTTATAACAAATTTTTTACTAGAATATACAAACCATTGCCCGATTTGCTCTAAAAGCTTATCGATTCGAGATAGTTATGTCAAATTGTCAAATCTTAAATATGAAATTTCAAAAAATTCTGCTCAGTCGTTTAGGCTGTATACAAATGCTCACAGCCATACCCACGCACACAAAGCACACGCATAAACACATACACACAGCCAGACATCATGCTAAAAAAAAGTTTTTCCAGCTTTCTACGCACAAATTTTTGGTATGAAAATAATACCTACCTTATATGTAGATTAATGTATGCGGTCGGTAAAAAATCAATCCATTTAGCTAAATTCGAAGATAAAATAAATGATAAGAATATACAGATGTACATATGTATGTACATACATAATTAATTTGTATTCCAATTCCTGTGATTCCATTTTAACGGCAACTTTTCTTCGTCTGAAATGATTTTTTTTTATCAGTTAATCTGCTTTTTTCAACTCTTAATTTATTGCATATTAAAAATAAAATGTTAAATAGGTACCATTTTTATACCCTACACATTAAGTATAGGGTATATTAACTTTGGTATGGTGTTTGTAACCACCAAAAGGAAGCGAGTTAGGTATAGACATGTATATATATTCTGAATCAGGATCACCGCCTGAGTCGATTTAGCGATGTCCGTCCGTCCGTCCATACGCACGATAACTCAAAAAATAATGATGGTATCTTGATGAAATTAATACTGTAGGTTAACAATGGCTAAAGTAAGGCGGGTATTGTAAATGGGCGAAATCGGACCATGTGTTCAAGTACCTCCCATACAACTCCCAAAACCTAATACGTATATTTTCGAAATTAATAAAGATAGAAACTTAAAATTTTGTACGAGAGTGTGTTTTTCTGAATCCCTGATTTGTCCAAAATTTAAGATGAATTAGAATGGTTGTTCGGGTATCTGCCACACAACTTCCAAAACCAAACAAGCATATCTTCGAAATTAATAAAAATAGGAACATCAAATTTGACACGAGGGTGCTGTTTCCTAAATCCCTGATTTGTCTAAAATTTGAGATGAATTGGAGTGGTCGTTCGGGTACCTCCCATACAACTCCCAAAACCAAACAACCATATCTTCGAAATTAATAAAGACAGAAACTTCAAATTTGGTACTAGGGTGTTGTTTTCTGAATCCCTGATTTGTCCAAAATTTGAGATAAATTGGTGGAGCTGTTCGGGTACCTCCCATACAACTCCCAAAACCGAACATGCATATCTTCGAAATTAATAAAGATAGGAACTTCAAATTTGATACGAGGGTGCTGTTTCCTAAATCCCTGATTTGCCTAAAATTTGAGATGAATTGGAGTGGTCGTTCGGGTACCCCCCATACAACTCCCAAAACCGAACAAGCATACCTTCGAAATTAATAAAGACAGAAACTTCAAATTTGGTACAAGGGTGTTGTTTCCTGAATCCCTGATTTGTCCAAAATTTAAGATGAATTAGAATGGTTGTTCGGGTATCTGCCACACAACTCCTAAGACCAAACAAGCATATATTCGAAATTAATAAATATATAAACTTGAAATTTGACATAAGAATGTTCTACCCTGTTGATGTCTCTAAAATTTGAGATGAATTGGGTGGTGGTCCGCGTGCCTTCACACACTTCCCAAGACTTAACAATCATATTTTCGAATTTAATAAAGATAGAAACCTGAAATTTTGTACAAAGGTTGTAACAGCATTTATTTTTTTTAGCTTATATTAAATACCTAACTAAAATAACTTATGGATTTTTAATTTAATTTGAATTTTTTAGGTGTAGGGTATAAATAAGTCGGTTGCATCGACTTACTGTTATTTTTACTTGTTTTATTAAGTTTTACGTCGCAATAAATTGCAATAACATTGACAAAAAGGGTTTTTCCAACTTTATGGGACTGTATCATTTTACCGCGTGAGACTACGTAAAAGAGTTGTTCTACAAAATTAATTTTTTAATATTTTTTATTCCATGGTTATAATAATTTCATTGTACCATCTTTAACAAAGATTTGTAAACAGGATGGACGAAAACACAAACGGATGAACAGAGTGTAAATATTAAACAAATGTTTCAAAATGTTTTTAAAAAAGGTTCTAAAAAACTGTTTATTTTTATATAAATTTATATAAATTGTTTATTTTTATTTTCTTCTTAATTTTTATTAAATTTTGTTAGGTACTTTAAAATATTTCACTATATCATTAACCTTTTTTTTGTATATTTTTTTAATGTTTATTTTTTCACTTGCATCAAATTTCAATTATAAATAAAATATTATTCTTATATGTACATATTATTATGTATGTACATATGTATATTATGTAAAAATTTTATTTACACACATGTTACCGAAAACATAATTAGAGTTTATTTACTTTGTATCTGTTTTGTTATATGCAAATATTAGGAATATGTATGTATTTATAGTTCTTTGAAATCTTTTTAAATTAACCATTTTATGTAGGTACAGTTTTTTTTTTAATATAATTTTTTGTAATTTTTTTATTGGTTTAAAAATACAAAACCGAAATATAAAATAGAATATAATGAATAAAATATTAAATTATAAAGAACATATTTTTAGTTTATTTTTTTTTTTGTTTTTAATTAATTAATTCAACAATTATACTCAGAATTTGAATTTACTTTATGTCATTAATTCGTGAATTTAAAATACATACACATACATACATAGATAGATACATAGTATACATTTGAGTAATTATACCATTTTTTCTTTAATAAGAAGAATTTCCAATTTAATTGTAAGTATTTTCTTTTTGAATGCAAGTATTTTCTTTTCAAATGTACGTTTTCCTTTTTAATAGCAATCATTTTGTTCTTAAATGCAAGTTCTTGTATTTATGTAATTTTTTTTTTTTTTTTTTTAATGTATTTTTCTGCCACATAAATTTGGACAGGAAATTACACAGCCTTTCCTGTTCAGGCGTGACTGTACACGTCGTAAGGGGGAATAACTCTTACGATGTGTGTTGAATTCGTACCCCCACTCCCTCGGTGTTTACAGCGTATTTTATACGCTCTTACCCACTAGGCCACCGAGGTCCGATTTATGTAATTTGTTTTAAGTAATTAATTAATTATTCTTCAAAGATCTTTCAAACAGACTGCAAATTTTTTTTAAATTTTAGATTTTTTTCTTTTGTATAATTTTTTTTAGGTTGCTAAGTTTAAGCAAAGAACATATAATTAATTATATGTTCTTTGGTTTAATGCATTTATATTTTTTCTTAATTTTTTTTAAGATTATTAATTGTTTTTAAGGGTTTTGTTTTTAGGTTTTGGATTTTAGGCTAAAGATTTGATACATTCTTGTTTTCAAAAAGGAAAACTTGCATTTGAAAAAGAAATACTTGCCATTATAAAAAGGATAAAAAAGGAAATACTTGCTATTAAAAGCAATTGAAGTGTAAATCCTTCTTATTAAAGTAAACAAGGTAGAATGTAAACCAACGGTTTTTAAAAGCGCACATTTCCAAAACTCAATACAAACTGTTTAGAAGTGTGACTTACACAAAAATTTGAAAATTTCATGTAATAAGAAAAAACGTGAAAATAGGACATTTTTGAAATTTTGAGGGGCCGTAAGTCCGGAATCCTATATAACTAAGAAAAGCCGTTAACACACGTAAAAATATATTATTGAACCTTTAATTTTCATGTCTTGCCGAAAAAAAATTTGTACAGGTGCCTAAGTTACAGGTATTTAAAAATAGCAAATTTTCAATTTTTGAGGCGTAATAACTCTTAAAGAGGGGGTGTTACCAAAAAATTTTCTTGTCTCAAAATTTCAGATTCCTATCTAAAGGCGTGCCGGAGTTATGAAAAAAGAAATTTCATGCAAAATGTGGTTTTCACATAACGGTAATTTTAAATAGTAAATTAGAAAATATTACATAATTTTGATACTGTTTTATATAGATAATAAAATTTTCGATCTTCTGGCGGTTTTAGATTGCAAAATTATTACGCAGAGCCCGAGGTATATACATCTGAAAATGAGGCTTTTTCGCAATTTTGAAGAGCTGCAACTTTGGAACCCTTTACAATTAAAATAAACCTTTAACACACGTAAAAATATATTATTGTAGCTTTAATTTTTATGTCTTGCAGAAGTAAAATGTTTACAGGTTCCTAAGTTACAGGTGTTTAAAAATAGCAAATTTTCAATTTTTAAGCCCTAATAGGTCATAAACAGGGGGTGGTCCGAAAAAATTTTCTGAGAAAACTTATACTAATTCTAAAAGTTCTTTCTTGCCTCAAAATTTCAAGCTTCTATCTAGAAGCGTGCCGGAGTTATGAAAGTAGAAAAATCATGCAAAATTTGATTTTCACATAACGGTGAATTTAAATACTAAATTAAAAAAAATTGTATAATTTTGATATTAATTTAGAAAAATAAAAGAAATACCTGTCGAATGACGTTTTCAGATTGAAAAAATCTTAAGCAGAACATAAGATATATGCATTTAAAAATAGGGCTTTTTCAAAGTTTGAAAGGCTATAGCTCCGTAATGGGGGGGGGGGCTATATGAAAAAGTTGTTCCACAAAATTATTTTTTTTATGAGACCTACCTATGGTTAAAATTTTCCTAACCGAGACCTACCTAATGTTAAAAAAAAAGTTTTTTTCTCTATCTTTAACGGTGTAGAAGTTTTGTAAACAGACGGACGGACGCACGGACAGAGTGAAACTAATAAGCACATTTTTTCAAAATTTTTTTGGAAATGTGCTAAAAAGGTATATATTACATAGCCAATACAGAATAAGGACTCTGTGATTCATATCATTAAGAAATTCTTATGAATAGAAATAATTTAAAAAAAAAAAATTAATTATGAAACTCCACTATAAAAATTCTGATAAAAATTCATTCAATGAATTAAAAAGAAAAACAAATATAACTTTGTAATAAGTTTTGTATTTGATATCACTTTTAAGCCAAAAAAAAAAAAAAGTATTCTGAAAACTAAATTTTTTAAAATTTATACTATCGATATTAAGAGTCATGTCTAACAAATTCAATAATCTTTTCTTTACTATATTATGATTTAGTAATCATTTTAGCAATATTCTGAAATACACCTAGATTTAATAAAATTATTTGTATGTATGTATATCCTTTTGTATATATGGATATGATTTTTTGATTTGTTTCTTTAATCCGAAGTCGTTAATTACATGATGTGATACTATTAAATTTTCTTATACCGTAGTAAATATTTTCAAATTTAATTTAAATTGGTTTTTTTTTTATCTATATAAACAGTACCCTGTAAAATATATTCATTAAAAATTTCACTACAATTACTAAATTCGCCGTAATACTAACAAAACCAATAATTGTAATAAAATAATGGTAATAAAAAAAAAAAAAATAATTTTTACAGGAATAAAACAAAATTTTTTTTTTTTATTAATTTTAATTTTAAGGTAAATGTGTATTTATTTTTGATGTGGTAACATATTACAACTTTTTGCTATATTATAAAGGATATTTATAATATAGCAAAATCTATATTATAAAGGATATAATTAAAACATATGTTAATTTATTCAAAATATCCTAAGGATATTCTAATAAAATTAATTTTAAATATTTTTTTCCTCTTCTTTTATTGTTAAAAAATTTTAAACGGGATAAAAAAGAATAAGGGGAAACTAATTACTATATAATATATATATGTATGTATGTATGTTGTGTCATGTTGTTTATGTTGACTTTGAAATTTATTATACAATATTTATTTATGTGTATATATGTATGTATTGCTTTATATTTTAAAAGAAATTAAAAATAAAATTAATATATAAAATTAAGGAATTCGACTATCCGACGATCTTTAACCATAATACCAAATATTATACTGTTCGGATAGTGTTATATTATTTCTTTTTTTTAGTGTATTTCCCTGCCATATAAATATGACAAGGAAATTACACAGTCCTTCTGAAAAAATGTCGTGGCTGTAAATGTTGTAAGGGGGAATTATTCTTACGACTTGTGTGGGGTTCGAACCAACACTCTCTCGGTGTTTACAGTGTATTATATACGCTCTTATCCACTAGGCCACCGAGGCTCCGTGTTATATTCTATTACTGCAATAAAAAAATTAATTTGTATTTATATAATAAAATTTTATTACTAAAATTTTACAAAAATTGTACCTATTACTTTGCTGTTTGTTATTTATTTCGGGCCTGTAACTAATACATCGTGGATGAGATGTGTAGTTTTCACATATTAAAGGTTTTATAACATAGGGTATTTTTCTTTTTCTCATCAGAGTAGAGTCCGAGCTGTCAAGCAAAAACATTGTGTTTCTTTTTATGCTCAAATTATCCAGATTATCCATTTTGTGTTTCCTTTTTAACTCGGAATGTGCTCAAAGTGTGCACAGATCTGCGAGCTCGTAAAAATTTCTCAGATTTGACAGAGTTGTCAAAAAATAAAACGTCTTTAAGAATAAAATAATAAAAACGTCATTAAAAAATATATAAAAGAAGTTATACGCCGAGTATCTAAACAAGGACAATAGTTTTATTTTGTTTTTAGATTCATCTATGACTTATTGTCGATAACTCTTAAGTGAACAATGAGTTTCTTGTTTTGAAATATACAAAAAAGGGAAATAATAAAAGCGGTAATAAAAAACTTGATTGGATTTTCTTTTTAAAATCATTCATTTAAATAATTTTCCAAAAATATCACTTTATTTAAAAAAAAATATATGTATATGTATTGTAAATATTCCTTAGTGCTTGTTGTTTGTTACATATGAATATGCGACTACATGTATGCAATTTCCTTTCACTTTAAACTATAAAATTAAGAAAAGCAAAAGAATATGTCTAATAAAAAATAAAACATACATTTTTATTATAAGATTATTGCAATAAAATTAAAATAGTTTTCTTGTTTACTTATTCGCTATGCTCAAAAAATGAAATAAAAAGGATGAAAACAAAAATATGAAATAAAAAAATATTCCTTTATATTTTCCTTATTCCTCTTAAATTTCTTTATGCAGTTTAGTCTTGCATATATTATAAAATAAAAAAAAAACCAAAAAAAAAACAAGATAGGGACCATTATTGCACAAGATTGTATTTAAGATGTAAGAATACATCAATTCGAGTAAAAATATGCATTTTGCTTATAAGACAGTGTCGCATTTATAGAATTCCTCATAAATTCAGAGATAAATTAATGACTTATAGAACCCAGAAATTTAATAAAGAATTTTGAAAAAAAACTAGGACGAAATAGAAGTGAGTTTAAATTTCTTTACTTTACTAACCCAATTAATGCAACTTCTCAAAATATTCAAATTAAACACATCTTACTGCCAAATACTGCCACCTTGCTGCCAATAATAAAATATATGTAGATATGTATGTACATTATTAGTCTAATATTTTATTAAAACAATGATTTCATTGGCTACACTTTACCACTAACAAAATAAATTGATGCTGAAATTAAACTTTTCTTCTACTCTTAGATTTTTGCTCATATCTTTTCATATGCTAATTTTCGTTATTTATATATTTCATGCTTATTTTCATTAATTTACACATTAATTTAATTAATATGAAAATTAAACTAATTTGTAATTTAATTAGTTTAGATTAAACTTGTATCCGGCTCTGTGTTTCTTATGCATCATATTATGTATATAAAAAAAAAAATTTAAATTGGTGTCATAATGCAAAAAATGAATAAATAAACATTTTAATATATATATATTTATTTGTATATAGTTTTATTTTTGTTTTATCTGTTATACTAAAATTATTTGTTTTCCTTTTTCCATTTTTTTTTTTTTCTCTTAAGTATTATTCAATTTACTCATTTTGATCCTTTGTCTAGACGGTTAAGACCACCTTTCTGTTAAAAGTTTAGAACATACAAATATAATATCCGTGAAATATGTATGTACCATAATAATGTAAAAATAATCAAAAACCGTAAACAAACTCCCAAACGACCCTTCAATAATCCAAAAATTTTCAAACTGATGAACTGTGGTAAAAAAAAAAAAGTGAATCGTGAAAACAAGAAATCCAAAATAAATACAAATTTGTTATTTTTGCAATTCCAAATATCACTTTTTTTTTTTTTGTTTCTTAAAATCAATTTGAATATTTTCACTTATTTATCCGTATATGTACTCTTATGTTTTGAACAAAAATGAAAATTTTCTTTTTAAAATCCCATCAGATTCAGATAAAAATACCTAACGAGTACCTAAGATATGAGAATGATCTTAAATCCTGATAAATTATTCAATTTCTTCATTTTTTTTATATTTTAAATTGCAGAAAGTTTTCTTTTTATACACAAAATGAGTTTTTTATACTTTTAAAAGAGTTTTTAATTAGGCGTAGCTTAATACAAACATTTCTTTTAATTTACTAATAGTGAATTTTTTTTGAAAATATTACGCAAAATTTTAATATTTTTATACATATTGTAATCATTGTACATATTTTATAATATTATTTTTGAAAAATATTATTACACATTTTATTTAGAAAGATTTAAATTTGGTTATAATATTCTCTAACAATACTCAGACGAGCATTAGAAGGTTCAATCGAAATTTTTTTTTCGCACGTTTTATATTAAAAATTCCGAAAAATCTATGAATTAAAAGTGAAAAGTGATTTTCAACCATTTTACCTCTCATATTTGACATGTGACACAAATGATCACTCATTAGTCATCACTAATTTAAATTATAAATACAAGTTTTAAAAATACAAATAAAAAGAAATTTGAATAACGAAAACTTCAGGCGTTCTTCGCATTGAAGTATATATAATTTAAATAAAAATTCTAAGTTTTAAAGGATTAGAGATAGGGTGTTCAAGAAAACACAAACGATTATAACATTTTAGAATTGTGAAAATTTTCACTTCAAAATTTGTAATTTTTCGTAAATTTTAAGGAAATCCCTTTTAAGTAAAAAATGTCATTAACACTCACGTGTTAACATAAGATGCATGAGCTTTAATTGTAGCATTTTACCTTAAAAAATGTTCACAAATGTGTATAGGTTTAGTCTTAGACACTCTGAGAATTACAAATTTTCAAATATTAACTGCTTAAATTTCAAGTTTAATAATTTTAGAGATGGGGCCTCGGTGGCCTAGTGGGTAAGACCTTATAAAATACGCTATAAATACCGAGGGAGTGTGGGTTCGAATCCCACACAAGTCGTAAGTTTATTCCCCTTTACGACACTTACACCCACGCCTGTACAGGAAAGGCTGTGCAATTTCCTGTCCACTTTTATGTTGCAGAGAAATGCATTTAAAAAAAAAAAAAAATTTTTAAAGTATTAGAATTTTTTTGAATGTTACATCTAACAAAAGAATTGCGTATTACGCTGGGTTATTAGAATAACATATACAATTACCATAAAGCAGCTAATAACATTTTTTGAATAACTTATTAGCTAGTTATCAACATACAAATGCGTATACTGTTGCAGAAAAGGCATATTTTCTGCCCTTACCATTTTTTTAATTTTGTTATATTTTTTCTTTTTTGATATTTTTTTCTTCATTTGGTGACAAATTCAGTGAGTAGTAGATAATAGCCACATTTATTTTAAATTGATGGTAGAAAATTTTGAAATGTTATATACTTGTACTTTTTTCATTATTTTAGTATTTGAGTCTCATATATATCTACACATATAGTATGTGTGTACATTTAAATGGGTCTTCCTTTTTACAATTCGAAGAGGATTTTTTTAAGAATTAGTGCATACTTGTATTATAGACTTTCGGAGTCCATTTTTTTCACTCCATAGTTTGGCTCCTACAGCTTTTCTCTTCGATTTTCAGACCTTCTCTTATATTAAGTTTACCTATGCTATAAAAAGGTTGTGAACTTCTAAAAAGAAAATTCAACATAAGCAACATATTATAGAATAGTGAAACAAAATTTTAGTGAGACATAATAAATTTTTTTGCTATTTTATTTAAATAACTAAAAATTTTGTAACAAAATTTCCCTCCAATAAGCAAATAATTTAAAAAACTTTATTAAACAAAATGAAATACACGTTTTGCTGTATAAAAACAACAATACAAGTCGAAAATTACATTATATTTTAATTTAAAACACCTGAATACATCTCCAATTTTAAATTTTTTAGATATTTCATTATATTTGATATACCACATACATACACATACATATATATACAAAATATATATATATATATATACATAAAAAATTTATATGAATAAAAAAGGTCTATGGCAGTTGGTGTAAACCGATTTTTCAAAAAGATATTTGGAATAAACGCAGTTGGCATAAAAATACTTTTCGCATAAAGCCAGTTAGCATAAAAAGAGATTTTTTTTTAGCAAATGCGTTATACAACTATTTGGCATAAATTTTTTGTAGATGATATTTTTGTTGTTGTTTATGTAGTAAGGTTGGTTAAATTGTATAAATATATTTCAACAACAAAGCATTTAAAATAGCATTTAAATTAATAGCGTACACTTATTTAATACAAAAAATTTTGGTCACATTTTCAAATGAAAAATAATTAATTTTCGCCTAAAAATTTTAAACTTCAGCTGACTTTAGGTCTATATCTAAATTACAAATTTAAATATAGAATTATAAACATTATTATCGTCATCACGGTTAATGGTTGTCATCATCATGACCAACACTTCCAACTTTATTACGTAACCAAAAACAAAAATATCATCTACAAAAAATGTATGTCAAATGTTCCATTTACCAACAAGATTTTATGTGAAGTGTCCTATTAGTGTAAATAGAATTTTGCTTTTAATGCTAACTGGCTTTGTGCTAAAAGTATTTTTATGCCAACTGGGTTTATCCCAAATGAGAAAATTGATTGTTTTTTGAAAATTGAATTATTCAATAGAAAAATCGATTTAAAAAAGGCTACATTTTAATCGAATAATTTTCAATTATTTAATTTTTACTACTAAAATTTATCTTTAACTATTATATACTCGTACAAAAAAAAGTGTAAATGTAAATTATAGAAAAAATATAGTTGATAATATGTATCTAATATTTCTTTATTTAGGATGAATTCAAAACTTAAATTGAATTAAAATAAAGTCTCTCATTTCTATCAAAAAATCTGATTTCATACAAAAACAAAACCTAAATAATTTTATGCTCATGATTAAAAATAAAATTTTACTCTAAGAGGGTAGAATGGTGCTTGTATAATGATGTAATTTTCTTATCTTCAACGTTATTGGAAAGTAATGACTTTTCTTTTTCTTTTTTTCTTTACAACTTTAGAAAATTTAAAAAAAAAAATCAGGAAAAAAGATCTATTAAAATTTACTGTCAAAAGTCCAATAAAAAATTAATTATTTTTTAAATACCATTTTTGATTAGTTGAAAAATTATTACTAATATTTTTGTAAACTAAGCGTTAATAAGGGAATTACGATAAAGGTAAATTATTTACAGATTTATAAACAGTTCTTATGTTGGGTATAAGGCTATATAATATTATAAGTATGTAGTAGAAAAGATGAAATAATAATAGATTTTTAATGAATATCAAAATTTTTAATTAAAAAATAAAGTTATTTATAAAGTTAAGAATTCAGTAAATTAAATTTCAAATTTATTATTTTATTCTGGTTTTCTTTATAATAGTTTAGTAAAATATTGAAAATTATAATGAAACGTGACAGCGAAACAATTCAATAATTATTATATTTTTAACCTTAAACCCCTCACCACTAGTTTTCTCGTTCGTTTGTTTCTTTTTTTTCTTTAAATATTCGTATTAGTTAATGTTCATCATTTAATGTTCATTGAAATATTCTGTGATTTTAAATCTAGTTTCTTCATAAATCTGTTAAAAAATTTCTTGTTTTTGGTCAAATTTTATAATGGGTTTGACATTTCTTATAAAAGTCATTATTTCATTAATGATTCTTATATTTTTCATATTTTTGGTGTTCCAATGTTGGTCAAATTTAAATAAATATAAATCGTTTATAAATTATCATAATTTTAAAATTTGTTGCCCATAAGTTTGTTACTATATCATTTTACACAATATATACAACATACATATCATTTTACATATATACATATACGTAATATACTAGACCTATAACATTTTAAGCTAATATTCTACAACTTAACTTACTTTCCCTTTTATACCCGTATAAACATAGTTTTAAAGATATAATAAATTTCCCATTATGTTTATGAAACCGCATAAAGCACATGAAATAATGGAAAGTACATTACTGTTCAGGATTGCATTTTGAGTCGATTTAATTATGTGCGTCTGTCTGCATCATAACACAAAAAATAATGGAACTAAAATTCTAAAATTTTTACCATTTCATTTTAATAGAAATGTCATGTTTCGCTATTGAATTTGAACAAATTTAATCAGTAGGTTCAAGTAGCTACTATATATGTATTACATTTTTTCTTTATATGAATTTTATTCAGTATCTATAATTAAGCTATATACGTAAATTTTGTGAAAATAAGTTAAGTTTTATGCTGCAAAATTTGGTCTATCGTTAAAATTTTCAAGTAGCTGTTACACAACTGTGTTAGGTCCTAATATCTTGGTATTTAATTAAGATAGACTTCTGAAATTTTGTTAAAGATGATGCAGTTTTAAGTCAATAATTTCTATAAAATTTATTTGGTTTCGCGCAACGAGGCTAGCCATCATACATTAATGTATTTCAATACATTAAGTGAAATATCTGAAATTTTGTAAAAGATGATTAAATTTGATCGAAGCAGCATATATTATGTATGTGCGAGTATCTTAGAGTAGACACAGTCATCTGTACACTCTTTCACGTTTTTATTAATTTGAAAGATATTATTTGAAGTGAATTGAATTTGTCGCTAAGTTAAAAAAAATTAAGCAACTACAACAATATAAATACATATTAAAATATATGCAAATGAACAAGTGATTTTTGACGGATAATGAATTTCTTTTAAAGCAGTAAAAATAATAGAACCAATGCTTTAATAATGTTTGATTAAAGACGCGGAAAATAAAAACATAATCCTGTAAAAAAAGAATTTTATGGGAAATTGACAGGTTGCTTATTTTCTTTTCTCAGATTATTTTTTTTTTTGCCTTTTTTTTTTTTATTTTGTTTTTATTATTACTTTGAATATTGATGTGCTAGAAAAACACCATACATCATTAGATATACAAAAATTTTACGCCCGCCCTATTATTAAAAATTTTTTTAAAAATAACAAAAAATCCTCCTTCAAATATCTTTTAAAAATCCGTTATAATTTTGTAACGTGTCCTTTTATAATTTTTTTTAATAAATAAAATTCAAAGAATTTTTGACAACGTTCGCGAACGCGATTAGTTTTATTTTGTTCTCTTTTTAGTTTTTTTTTTTGAATTATTGAAATATGATTAAAATTCAAATTAGAAAAATTATAAAGAACATATTATTTCGTAAAATCACAGGATTAAATCTGAAAATTATTTGAATTGCAATCCTTATGTAAATTTTACTATTTTATTTTTTAATCAATCTCTAATAACCGCGTATTACACTTTTTTTTTTGTATGTTCCAACCCAAGCAACCATCATACTACAAATTTTTTGAATTATATGAAGTAGAAACTGTGTTACATCAAGTGATAATATAAAATAAGAAGTATTACTTAAAGAAAATTAAAGAAAAATAAGAAAAATACAAAAAAAAACATTTCATATTTATGACATTTATGTATTAAAGATTAAAAAAAAAAACTGGAAATTATCTGATTTTGCTTTCTATATTTACTTACATTTTGTTACAACGCAATTATCTTATTATAAAAAATATTATGGCCTCTATAAAAAATATATTGGCCTCTTAATTTTTCCGTACTCTCAAAATTTTGATGATTCAAAGAAGTAGATAAAAGTGGATTTAGAAATTAAAGTTTTTCATCCATATAATATGTTGCTTTATCGGTACATAATAAGATAACTAAAAAATTACAGATGTAACACTATAAAAACATACTTACTTTTGTCAATTTCGTTTGGCCAAAAAATAAAATCAAGATTAGAATGAGCGAATCTAGATTAGAAAGAGCTAATCTAGTACTCTTTTTTTTTAGTTTAGAGCAAATCTAGATTTTTTCTTAGACATACTCTTTTTTTTATTTATGTACATATATTTTACTTTAAATATTATTTATTTGCTGACATTTTTTAAAAGCAATAAAAGACCTCAAACTTTATTTTTTTATGAACAAATTTGGGATAAAAGAAGAAAAAATCCAATCGAAATTGACATTAGTTATGTACACAACAATTCGTAAATATTTTGTCACGATTATAATACTTTTCCAAAACTATGCATTTACACAGGGAACTGAAAAAAAAAAACAAAATTACTTAGAAATATGTTACAATTCTTTGAGTTGTATTGATTGTTAACTGTTAAACCTATAACATATTTAACATTTACGTAACATACAACATGCCAATCTGTAGATCTAAATTTATATACAATTGGCAGCAAAATTTTTAATTTAATAGTAACTTGAATTTTATGTATTTTTTTTCCTAGTTCAAGGGGTGTCATAATTACTTTTTTTTTTTTGTTTATATTGTATTTATATTTCCTTGCCTTTTTCCTAAGTGTCAAATATATTCTCAGTAGGTGACTTTTACAACTGGTCGGTAAATACAAATAATAGGAATGATTGATTTGAAAAATTAAAAGCAAACATATTTGAAATAAAAAAGAAATATTTAATTTTTATAATTTGTAGTTCCTTTCTTAATTTTAATACATTAAAACCTAATTTATAATTGTATTTTTATAACTGTGACAAAAATCGTATAAATAGTTATTATCAAATTTAATTTCAATTCTTAAACATTTTTAAAAATAAAATGATTTAAAGATAAAATGCGCCTGCAGAATAAAATTTAATATAATATTGTATATAGTAAGTGTGCCAACACTGTTATTGTCAAATATTGAATAACCATTGCTATCAATAAATAAAGTGAAAAACTTTTTATTTAAAAATTCGCCTTAAGGTAAAAAAAAAATTCAAATAATATATTTGTTTTTGATTTGTTTTATTACCGTTTAGAATATAATATCGCGTAAATTAACGTTTTAGAAATTCAACAGTAAAATAGTATGTGTAAATAATATAATATTAAGTTTATAAAAAGTACAGTACAGTTACATATAAATAAGTTAATAATGAATGTGTAAAAAAGTGAGATTTATTGGATTTTCATCAATTATTGAATGATGTTTAGTGAGTTAAAAGGAAAATTTACTTAAAGTTTAAATTGAATTTTAGAAGCATTTTTTTATTTTTAAAATATGTTAGGCATTATTTTCTTTATATGTACTTATGTACTATATTTACTTACATTTTTATTGAAATTTAAATATGGTAATCGAAATCTTAAAGTTTTATGACTTAAAAAATTCAAATTGCAAATTTATCAAAATTAATAATTAATTTTCACAGTGGTTGAGTGCTGAACTTTGACTAAATGAACTTTGTTTCTATTATTAGGTATTTAAACGTTTATAAGTTAGTATGTAGTACGGAAAAAGTTCTGAAAACTTTATTTAACACAATATATCTGCTAAACTATTCAAAATATCAATTACAACAACCGTTACATAGTCTATAAAAATATATTTCAAGTCATATATATTTTATATATCTTGGGATCATATCGTAACCACAGGATGACTTCAAAATCAAAGAATAAAGTTTTTTTTAATATTGAATTTGCTTTTTTTTTACTTTTAGTGAAACTTTTCCATAAACGGTTCTTTTTTTAGTGAAACAAATTGATGAATACTTCAAGCTTTCAAAATTATGGGATTAAGTTTGATCCTAGCTTACATGATTTGATATGATCCCAAGATCCCAGAATATATAAAATATATATCACCTAACTATAATGCCGAGGTATATAAAATAAATAACAACTGAAAGGTAATTTTATCGGCTACGTAACAGTACATATAGATAAAAGATAATTTTAGAGTTTTTTAAGATTATAAGATTCATATGCAAAATTGTTTATACACGAATCCCAGACAAACAAACAAACTTTCTGCTGTGGATAATAAACAAGGCAGAGTCTGACTGTGTCGACTCTAGGATACTCACAAGAACATTATATATATTACTTTCATAATATTTAATTATATTTTAAACAATTCACGATATCTTACTTAATTATAATTTTTTTTTTCCTTTCCACTCCTATAAGAAGCATGGGCATCCACTAAGTCATTTATAATTCATATTTGACTAAGTTTCAGTTTCTGGAATTATTAATTTCACTAAGCCGTTAATTACTCGTCTGTAGCTACTGTACAAGACTATGAGACGTTTCTTTTATTTATACGCCATCTATTATCTCATACAAGAATTATGGTTTATTATTATTTTAATATATGGCTATTACAATATGATATATTTATAATTTGTAGGACATATATACTTATTTTTAATTTAATTATTAGTAGAATAATTATACATTATAAGAAAAATGTCTATAATTTTTTATAAATCTATATAACCCAGACGGAGTTTGAACCCAAGACCTTTCGTATAAAAGGCCTCAGTCTTAATAATAACTACACCATTGGCTGGACTTAATTATGTACTGAGGTGTATTCATATAAACTTTGGTTTAGTTGTATGACAGTTATTCGACCTCGTTGCTTCAAACTAACTGTATTTTACAGAAGTTGTTGCAATAAATCTTATTACTTATTTACCTTTTACACAATTTCAAATGTCTAACGTTTTTAAGTAGCAAGATTCTCAGCAACCCGAATCTGTTATGTTAGACTAACCAAAGTTTGCAGAGTTTGGCTTAAACTAAACTTTTTTTAACAAAATGTCCAATATTTAGCTTTCCTTGTTCAGGCATGGCTGAAAATGTGGTAAGAGTGAATTATTCTTACAACTTGTGTGGGATTCGAACCCGCAGACCTTCGGTATTTACAGCGTATTTTATACGCTCTTACCCACTAGACCACCGAGACTTTTATTTATATTTATGAAGAATTAAATATTCATTCAAATAATTTTTTTTTTGGCTTAAAAATTCTTAATTTGCAAACGAAAAATTTAAAAAAGAAATGTTAATGTTCTTCGCAAACTTTATTATATCACATACAAACGATTAATATAGATCTTAAGGAATCCGTGTTCTTTCAAATACACGACAACAAACGAATTTCTATAAATTGTGTTACGCCACAGCTGCATTCAGTTTAGGGCGGAACATCTTCCGCGAACTAATTCCTTGTTTTTCGTTTAAAAACTTTCATAGAGACATCCATGATTTTATTTCCTTGAAACAGATCTTTATCCTTTCAAGGATTAAAAATAACATAAGTTAAATTAATTATCCAATTTTGCTTCACATAATATGACATAGAAGAAAATTTTTAAACAATCCATTTATCTTATTTTAAAATTTAATTTTCACTTTGTCTTAATGTAACAAATAAAATTATGCCCTAATTTATTTTTAGCAAAAAATGTTTGATAAATTATTGCTTATTAGTTTTATACCGCCCGCCCATCTGTTCTTTAAAAAATTTTTACACCATTTTAAAGCTAGAGGAATGCTACTTTAACCACAGGTTGGAGATACAGCCCTTTAAAATTAGAAAATGTCCTACTTTCAAATTTTTGTATCTAAGGTTCTGCTTCTTTACATTTTTTCAATCTAAAAATTATTAATCAGTAACAAAATTATACAATTTTTTGCATTTTATTATTTAAATTTACAATTATGTGAAAACAAAATTTAGCAAGATTTTGCTACTTTTTTGATTCCGATACGCTTTTAGTTAGAACCTTGAAATTGAGAAAATATCAAATATTTGAGAATTAGTAAACGTTATCTATCTTCGTGTTTAAGAGCTATTAAGGGGTCAATTGAAAATTTGAATTTATAATTTTCAGACACCTTTAACTTAGGCATCTGTATACAAATTTTTTCAAACTAAAACACAAAACTTAAAGCTTCAATATTATAATTTTTTATAGCTGTTATAAGCTTTTCTTAATTATATAGGGTTTCCTTATGAAATAAAAGAAAATTTTTACAATTTTTCTTACTTAAAATTTTTTACTTTTTCTTAAAATTTGCAGAAATTTTGATGCAAGTCACAATTCTAAATTCTTTTTATTCTCTTTTGGGAAAAGTGCGCCTTTAAATGCTTTTGGTTTTACTGTCTGGTTTTTTTTATAATCATCACCTTCAAATGTTATTTTGTTGTAATAGAAAATGATTTTAAATAAAAAAAGTTTATTGATTCTTTAGGAATATATTATATGGAATTAATATGTATACACATTATGTGCATATGTACATACTATGTATTTATTACGTTGCAACATTTTGATTTTGTGTATTATCCTTATATAAAATGATAATAATATGCATAGGTTAAAACCTAGAGAAATGACGAAATATTTCAAAAATAAAACTAAAAAAATTGAATTACATGTAATTTTTAGCACATTTCCAAAAAAATTTTGAAAAAATGTGCTTATTAGTTTCACTCTGTCCGTTCGTCCCTCCGTCTGTTTGCATAACTTCTACACCGTTAAAGATTGAGAAAAAAATTTTAACCCTTGGGTAGGTCTCATAAAAAAAATAATTTTGTGGAACAACTTTTTCATGTAGCCCCATCCATTACGGTGCTACAGCCCCTCAAACTTTGAAAAAGCCCTATTTTTAAATGCATATATCTTATGTTCTGCTTAAAATTTTTTCAATCTGAAAACGTCATTCAACAGATATTTTCTTTAACTTTGTAAATTACTATCAAAATTATACAGTTTTTTTAAATTTAGTATTTAAATTTACCGTTATGTGAAAACCAAATTTTGCATGATTTTTCTACTTTCATAACTCCGGCACGCTTTTAAATAGAGGCTTGAAATTTTGAGGCAAGAAAGAACTTTTAGAATTAGTATAAGTTTGCTCAGAAATTTTTTTTGGGCCACTCCTGTTTATGAGCTATTAGGGCTCAAAAATTGAAAATTTCCTATTTTTAAACACCTGTAACTTAGGTACCTCCACACATTTTACTTCGGAAAGATATAAAAATTAAAGGTACAGTAATATATTTTAACGTGTGTTAAAGGTTTATTTTAGTTATATAGGGTTCCAGAGTTACAGCTCTTCAAAATTACGAAAAAGCCCTATTTTCAGATGTATATATCTCAGGCTCTGCGTAATAGTTTTGCAATCTAAGACCACCAGAAGACCGGAAATTTTATTATCTACATAAACCAATATTAAAATTATGCAATATTTTGTAATTTATTATTTAAATTTACCGTTATGTAAAAACCACATTTTGCTTGAAATTTTTTTTTTCATAACTCCGGCACGCCTTTATGTAGGAACCTGAAATTTTGAGACAAGAAAGAACTTTTAGAATTAATATAAGTTTCCTTAGAAAATTTTTTTGTACTACCGTTTAAGAAGTAGTAGGGCTGAAAAATTAAAAATTTGCTATTTTTAGGCACCTGTAACTTATGCATCTGTACAAATTTTTGCTCGGCAAGACATTAAAATTAAAGCTCCAGTAATTTATTTTTACGTGTGTTAACGATTTTTCTTAGTTCTAAAGGGTTCCGGACTTACAGCCCCTCAAAATTCCAGAAAATTATTATTTTCTTATATGTTCTTATTATAAAAAATTTCTTAAATTTTATTTTTTAAATTTTCAAATTTTTGTGCAAGTCACAATTCTAAAAGTTTGTATTGTGTTTTGGAAATGTGCTCTTTTAAAAACCGTTGGTTTACATTTTACCTTGTTTTTTATAAAGTAACCCCTTTAATCGTATTTTTCTACGTATGAAGAGAATATTTTACTAGTTCTTTTATTTTGTAATAAGGATAAGTATAAAACAATTTTCAATTCCTTCTCATCTGAAATAACAAAATTGTAAAAAAAATCAATCTTTTTTTTTCCTTAATCAGCATGATACTTAAAGGCGTTGAAGCAATTTTTCTTCATAATTTAAAAAGTTAACGAGGTGTTCGTTAAAAATTTCAAGAGGAATAATTTTTTATTGTCACATTGACATTATAATATATTAGTATGGCAAATACTTTCAAACTTATGTGAAGATTTAATCGTTTTTGTTTTTTGCTTGTTAAAAAAAGTGTTACAAGTAAATAAAAATTTAATTTTTATTGATGAAATTTCAAAGACTCCTAAAACTTAAAAGAAGTGAAAGTTTTCTGTATTGTATTAAAGCCTTCTTTTCATCTTTTGATCTCCTTAACATCTATAAAATATATATATAAAACCAAAGATGGAGTACAATGCACATATTCAAAACGGCATTCGGATTTCTCGATAAAGTGTAAAACAGAAAAATTGGTTTAATAAACGATACCAGTGCCACATCTACGCTTCCTCCACTTGACTTACCCTGTTTTATAGATACCTTATAGGAATGGGTTCTTGTTCTAACGAAATTAAAAGTTTGTGGCTCCTCTCAAAGTATTCCAAAGAAAAACAAGAATAGCTTCTGCTACCCACCCCTATGGAGTTCAAATTCCCAGATGACATAATTCCGCTTATGGAAATACGTTTTTAGAACGAACATCGCGCAACTTCCATCTCATGTGCTCTCCAGAATTGGTGATGATTACATTTACAACGTACAAAGATGCAAAGTGAATATTAAAAACTTTGTGCACAATATGTTCGCCAATTTGAAATCCATTTTCATTTCCTAACTCGGCTTTACGAATACATGAGTACTAAAGGTCGCATAACCTATTGTTTGGTCAAAAAAGGTAGGTGGTGTTTAGTGGGTTAAAGTTCCACACACTCATAGAGAACTCGTGCTCGTTTCACTCCTATATAGTTTCTTTGGATGATTTCCACCTAATAGCAAAAAAAAAGGAAGTGATAATTTATTTATTTATGAAGAAGATAAATTATTAATTAATATTTTTTTGTTTTTAATTTTTTTTTTTATTTTTTATATTTATATTTTACTACAATAATAATAATTATATTTGGTATTCTAATTTTTTAATTTTAATTATTATATAATTATTTGTAAAGGCAGTGGTTTTTTTTATATCCACACTTGCGTTATAAACAACAGGCTTTTAATTTAGTTATCATAAGAATTAAAGCTAAATTAAAAATAATTAAAAAAAAAAAACTAAACAAATTATTGAAACAGTGAATATATAACTAATACTAAGATCACTCATAATTATTTTTTGTACATATACATACATATATTTTAAACAATATTTTTTTGTTTTTAAAAACGAAAACCCCGGGCTCGAGTAGCTGCCATACAACTTTTCCTTTTAAATAAAAATAACTAAGTATCTATTGAATCTAGGTATCCAAAATTTAGTGAAGAGATGTCGAGTTATATGCCAAAAACTTTTATAAAATTTGATTGATCTAGAGCAGTTGGTTCAGGTTTCTTGCACCTCTTGGAACTTTATGAAGCTGACCGTCTGAAATACTACAAAAGATTAACCAAGTCTTAGGGCAATAACTTCTGTAAAATTTGGTTGTGCTGGTGGAATAGATTAGGGTAGCTGTCGTACAACTCCACAATTTACATAAATATATCTTGGTTATAGTTAATGTTATTACTAAAACATCTGAAATTTTTTAAAAGAAGATCAAGTTTTATTGAAACAGGATATAATACGTTCATACAGGTATCCCAGAGTTGACACAGTTTACTCTACCGCACTCTTCCTCGTTTTATTTCTAAAACAATTTTCCTTCTCATCTGAAATATCAAATTTGTAGAAAAATCAATCTTTTTTTTTCCCTTAATCAGCAATTTTTTTATTAAAATTATACCTAGTTTTTTTGACATTCTCTTAAGATCAACATTTTTAAACAGTTTTTTTTTCAACAAAAAGACTGAATCCACTTTAATACATTTCCTTTAAATTTTTTTTTTTTAATAAATTTTTTCTAAAGGCGAGTAAAATAAGTTTTCTTTCTATAATCATAAATGTATCTGTATATACGCGATAAAGAATTAGAATAAAATAAAAAGGTTAACCTCAAACTTTGAAAAGGTGCTATTTTTAAATGCGTATATCTAATTTTCTGCTGAATATTTTTTCAATCTGAATACGCCAGTAGTATAAGTTTCCTCATACATTTTTATTGTATCACCCCAAATAAAATCAATCAAATTTTTGTATCAATCAAATTTTTCTTCGGCAAGACATACAAATTAGAGCAGTAATATATTTTTATGTGTGTTAAAGGTTTTTACTAGTTATATAAGATTCCGGACTTACAGCCCCTCAAAGTTGTAAAAATGTCCTATTTTCCCATT
The DNA here is from genome assembly GCA_947095535.1 of Poecilobothrus nobilitatus. Lineage (NCBI taxonomy): Eukaryota > Metazoa > Arthropoda > Insecta > Diptera > Dolichopodidae > Poecilobothrus > Poecilobothrus nobilitatus. The sequence continues at coordinate 317,175,203 of OX352772.1, read as the reverse complement.
TTTCCTTATATGAGATTTTAAAATTTCGGTGCAAGTCACAATTCTAAATAGTTTGTATTATTTTTTGGAAATGTGCGCTTTTAAAAACCGTTGGGTTACATTCTGCCTTGTTATATCCTACACCTAAAGTATAGGGTATATTAACTTTGCTATCCAGTGTTTGTAACCACCAAAAGGAAGCGAGTTAGATATGGACATGTATATATTATATTCTTAATCAGGATTATATACTGAGTCGATTTAACGATGTCCGTCCGTCCGTTCGCACGATAACTCAAAAACTAATAAAGCTAACTTAATGAAATTTATATAATACGTTACTAATTACGAAATGAAAGTGGGGATTGCATCTGAGCAAAATCGGTCCATGGGTTCGGATGCTGGAAGCTTTCGAATGATTCTGGAGCAAACCAGATTATCTCCAAAACCAACAAATACAGAACCTTTAAAATTGGTACAGTGATGTTCCTTCATGTTTGATTTATGTCTCTGAAATTTGAGAGGATTCGGAATCGAATTAGTTCGGATTTTGGAATCGAATTAGCCAAAGAGCAAAAGAGCATACTTCCAAAACCAATAAAGATAGAACCTTTAAAATTGATACAAGAGTGTTCAATAATGTTTCCTCTATGTCCTTGATATTTGAGATGAATTAGAGTGGCGATTCCGTTAGCTCACAACTGCCTATCAAGGCCTAACAAGCATATCTCGAAGTTAATAAAGGTAGAAACTTGAAATTTTGTACAAGGGCGTTAAATCATATCTCATATATTTTACGTTCTTGAAATTCGAGTTGGATAAGGAAGAAAAAGGAGGCGGTTCAAACAGCTGCCAAAAAACTTATGGATTTTTAATTTAATTCGAATTATTCAGATGTAGGGTATTAATAAGTCGGCTGCATTGACTTACTGTTACATTTACTTGTTTTTTTTTATATTATGAAAAATATATGATATTTATTTCATCAAATTTTTAATAAGAATTTAACCGCCTAGAAAAATTTTAACAGAAGATTACCATTTTTTTTTTGTAATAATTAATGAAACAGCAGTTAAACTTAATAGTTTGTAACTAATTATCTTATTTCCCATATTTTAGTATTTTTATTTTATTTAAAATTAAAATTATGATAATTAATTCCTACTTTAATGACCATTTAAAATATAAAAAATTGTCCGTAGCACTCACAATACAGTTAAAAATATATTATATTTTTGTTAAAAGATTGAAAAAAAATTATACCCAAGCATTAGTAATAATTTAAATAAAAGGGTTAAATCAATTTTAAAGTCTATTTGTTATATTTTCTTATAAAATGAGCTGAAGAAATAGGAAAAAAAAAATAATGAAAGATAAGAAAGAAAAAGAACGGGTGTTTAGGATAAAAAATTGCATTAATTATAAAAATTATTATTTTTGAAAACTTTTTCATAAAAATTGATAAATTTTAAAATGGAGTGAAAATAAAAGATAATCGTTTTTTTTTTTAAATATTTTTTTTTCATTAATTATTTCTTCGATTTATTTTTAAAATGTATAAAATTTTATTTTCGGAAAATTGGCCACTGCATTCACAGATTCTGAATTTTATCAAATTGGTTAAGATATTAGTTTAGGTTTCTGTTCAAATAGTCGAATTTTTCTCTTACACCAATACAAAGTTTCTGCATCCCTGTAGCTATCTATCTCACATCGCTTTCCCATCTAGCCTTCCTACCATACAGACAGCGTTCTGGTGTGCCAATGGTGTTTTCTTTTCATAACATTATTGTATTATTGTATTATTTTATTATTTCTATTATTTCTATTATTTTATTATTTTATTATTGGTATTATATTATATAATTTCTTTACTGTAGGTTTCTTATTATAAAGCTTTTAGAGTAGATGATGAAGTATAATACGGCGATACTGGACAATAAGGAGGAAAAAAAAGATGTACAGCAGGCAAATTTTCTGTCTTAATAGAAAAAATAGGAGGCCCATTAGAAATCTTGAAATAACTCGAAAATTATGATTTTTTCAAATTCGTCCACAGGGGGTGTTAAAATTTCATCTTTTTTACATCATTTGGTAAAAAGAAATTTCAAAAAATTATATTAAAAAACATCATAATTTTTAAAAATTTAAATTTTTTCATTCTATAATATTGACTTTAAGAAATGTTTTCCAACTACTTTATATTAAAAAAAGTTTCTTAAAAGTCATGAAAGAGGGCATAATTTTGTACATTACTGCGTAAAAAAAATTATTGCAATCAAAATTATTTTAATGACAATTGAAATTTAATAAGTTATATATTTTTTTTAAATAAAATTAAATCAAAGTTAGATTTTGTTAAGTTATAAGTAATTATTACCTTTGAGGTTTAAGAATATGGCGCATTTTTTTAATTAGTAAGCCTATAGTAAGTAGTAAACCTACTTCTTATAAAAAATGTTTTTAATTTTCTATAAATTCCAGCCAATCATCATGTTCCTTCAGTTATTTTTTTTAAAATGCCGCATTTGACATCAAATGCTGTCTTTGAGAATTAATTAAACAGAACAGCATTTAAAAAAACAATTTTTTTTTTTTTTTTGAATTAATATAAAGAATTATGCAACCGTCAATTACCAATCCGATCATGATACGCCGCTTATCCATAATTGTTCTTATCTTTTTTCGGAAATAGAAAAATCGGAACAGATATCGTATTAGTATAATTGGATTTGCATCCAGAAATTGAAAATTTTTTAACATTTTATTTAAAAAAAATAACAATATAAAGATTTGAACTAATTTTTTAAAAATATCTAATTACAATTTTTAAATTTGAAATTGTGTAAAGTTTATATATACAGTAAATACTATACAATAAATTTTTATACTCGTACGATAGGATCGGGTATAATAAAATTACTCCTCCGTTTGTAACACCTCGAAATAAGCGAGCTAGATATACCTTCAAAGGTATGGATCGGATCAGAAAAAAATTCTAAGACTTTTGAGCCATGTCCGTCCGTCAGCACGCTAACTCAAAAACTAAGAAAGCTAGAATCATGAAATTTACACAAAATATTCTGGGAGTAATTTGTAGGTTCCCTATTTTTTTTGGTTGAGTTTGGACCAAGCCTTAGGGTAGCTCTCGAACACCTAACTTTTAGATCCCTACATTTTTTTGAAATAGAGCTATGAAATTTTAACTACTGATAGATCTCACAAAAATATTAATTTTATTTTTAATAACTTTTTTTTGTAGCCCCACCCGTTACGGAGCTACAGCTCTCCAAAGGTTCAAAAAAGCTCTATATTTAAATTGTTATAGCACAAGTTGTATAAGGTATATCTTCATTTTGAAAACGCCAAACGATTACTACTTTTATTAGCTTTAAAAGTATATATACAATAAATATATATTTGTGGCATACGGTGTCTTAATTTACCGTTATGCGAAACTAAAATTTTGCAAAATTCTTTAACCCTTCTATCTTCTAAACGGTTTAAGTTGGAAACTTGAAATTTTGACAGAAGTTAGATCTTTGCAAATAAGTATGAGTCATTTCAGAAATTTTTTTTGTATCACCCCCCGTTTAGGTGCTGTAGGGAGTCAAAAACTGAAAATTTCCTATTTTTAAACACCTGTAACTTGAACACCTGTTAGAATTTTTTTGAAGTAATACACAAAAATTAAAGCTTCAACATCATACTCTTATTTCTGTTAACAATTTTTTTTAATAATATAGGGTTACTTTATAATTGACGAAAGTGTTACTTGATTTTTTCAAATTTTCTAACAAATTTCTTCAACAAATTTTTTGCATTTGTTTTATTCGATAATTTGAAATTGTTGAGGATATAATGCGTAGTACATAAAAATGTAAATGAATAAACAACATAACGGTTGCTTGAAGAATTTTTATTTATATGATATTAATATATATACATACTTATATAATATCATGTTTATTTACATATCGTATATGTCACTAGTGAATGAATGATAAGAGTATAGATGTATATTACATAGCGCCGTATTTACATACATATATGTATTTTATTGTACTTATAAGAAATTATTCTGTCAATGGAATATTTAAATATAATATAATATAATATTTAAAATTATATTTATTATTTTGTACTAAGTAAATTTAATATACATTTACCGCTTAGTATTAAATGGTACTATAGAATATTTGAAAAAGTTTTGGATTGATAATCGTTATGTGAAAGGTTAGAATCTGCTTTTGAAGAATGTACATATAAACATATAGTTTGAACATATGTACAACCCATAGTTCTAGAAATTATAAAATTCACCCAAATTATTTTAAAATACTAAAATATTAAAAAAATAATATTGTGAGTAGAGTGACAGGCTGTGAACATACTAACGGTTCGTACGGGTATCTAAGAGTTGACAAAGGCAACTGTATTCTTCCTCGTTATTTATATGATATTGATATATATACATACTTATATAATATCATGTTTATTTACATATCGTATATGTCACTAGTGAATGAATGATAAGAGAATATATATGTATATTATATAGCGCCGTATTTACATACATATATGTATTTTATTGTACTTATAAGAAATTATTCTGTCAATGGAATATTTTAATATAATATAATATAATATTTAAAATTATATTTATTATTTTGTACTAAGTAAATTTAATATACATTTACCGCTTAGTATTAAATGGTACTATAGAATATTTGAAAAAGTTTTGGATTGATAATCGTTATGTGGAAGGTTAGAATCTGCTTTAGAAGAATGTACATATAAACATATAGTTTGAATATATGTACAACCCATAAGTTCTAGAAATTATAAAATTCACCCAAATTATTTTAAAATACTAAAATATTAAAAAAATAATATTGTAGGCAGAGTGGCTGTGAACATACTAACGGTTCGTACGGGTATCTAAGAGTTGACAAAGGCACCTGTATTCTTCCTCGTTTTTTATTGACTGTATCCAGAAAAACAGAAATTACTTTTCCAGATTTTGGTACTCCTCCTCCTACCTCCTACCTCCTAACAGTCTAATGATCAAAATATCATTAAAAAATATGAATAGTAAATTATTTTTTTTTACAAGCATAAAGAAAAAATTTTAAATTTTACTTTTGCATATAATGTATGTATGTATGTATGTATCATTCATTTCATTTCAATTAAAATTTTTAAAATTTACCAAAATGTACTTACCTAATTTGCAACAGAATTTAATATAAAGCTTTTATTAAAGCGAATTATTAAGTTGTCTTCAACAAATTATGAAAAATGTTTAATCTAAAGGTCAAATTATAATGACGCGTCAATTCTATGCTTGTTTGTTTGCTACTGGTGCGGCGCTTATGAAATTTTTCACTAATTTTTATATTGTGTTAACTCTCGGCTTTTATTTTGATTTTGAAATTTGATTCTTGTTTTTGTTTTTCATTCACAACGCGCGCAAATTTAGAAAAATTTTCTATTTTAGAAAAGCGTGATGCGTTTCTACATCATTATAACTTGAGCCATTCAAACATGTGCATTCTACTTTAAACGTCATCGCGCCGCCCGCGTGTAGCTTTAAAAACACGTTGTCATTATAAGTTGTCATAGAAAATATACATATTAAAAATTTTGTTGAATTGAAAACTGAAATTTTGTGAGCTGGTACCATAGATTTCAAACTTTAATTTGAATTAAAATTCGGCAATTAAATCAGTACGGGTTGCTGCACCCAAACCTTAACTAAACAAATTATTGGAAACTTAATTAAGGAACTTCAGACAAAATATTTCCCGCTCTCTGAGGTCTATAAGAAGTAAAATAAAGTTATAAAAATTGAAGCTTAAACATTTTTGTTTATGTGTTAAAGAAAGGTGTGGCTTAATTATGTGCAACTTTTAAATATCATTTTAAAAATAAGAGCATTTAAAAATGTTTCATTTTATTTACTGCCTTGCTTGAGTGATTAAGTAAATATAGGAATATTTACTCCAACTTAAAAGTTAGAAATTTCCTATTATCAAAATATAATATCTCTTCATTGTAAATAACGAAGAAAGGGTCAGTTATAATATACTGTATGTATATTTTTTTTTACAATTTCTTGACAAATACAACTTGTGCCACTTTAGAATTAATTAGCAGTGATTTTTTTGCCAATACAATATTTTAGAAAAAGAAATGGTTTCTAATGGGCAAATAAATCTTTTTGTTTTTTTTTTTGGTTTTAATTCAAAATTATATTTTAACCAGACGGAAAGAAGAATTTAATGGTCTGTGACAAATTTCAATATAGTTCAAAAAAAGAAATTTTTTAACGTTTTTAATGCTATCCACTATTTTGATATTTTTTATGCTCTTTAATATTAATTAATATGAATTATGATATTCAACAAGCGTTGGAGAAAATTAAAACTATATGACAGGGAAAGAAAACATCTGATAGAAATGCAAGAAAACACGTTTCAGAAAAAAAATATCAAACCGCAGCCTTGATAAAATAATCAAATTATCTCAACATGACAGAATCTAAATATCATCATATATATGTACGTATATGTAACTAACATTTATTAATTATTAACAGAAACCTCTAGTGCTACAATAAGAGCAGCTTTAAAATTAAAACTTTAATTTTGTAGTATTTGTATATACTGTGGAGAGTAGTCATATAAAACAACTGGCCAACACTTGTTTCCTTTTTCCTTTGTCCTCAAATTTCAGCAATCAAAGAAAACTGTCAGATAAATTATTTGTCAAATGGCAAATAACAATAATGAAAGCAAAATAAAAATAAATGTAATTTAAATTTAAATTTTTGTTAGCGTTATTTCGATGTTTGCAAACTTATATTAATTCATATTTTATTGTTTTAATTTATTTAATTATTATTGGTAGAAAATGGTACTAATAAAGAATAAAAAAGTATATATAAATTTTTTTTACTTTTTTTGAAATTTCCATTTTAAAACAAATAATTTTAAAACTAAACTTAAACAAAATAATAAAAAAACAAAATTTAAGTCTAAACTCCTTAAAATACAAAATCATAATGAAATACATCAAGAATTGCATCATAATTTTTTTCAATGACAAACTGAAATGGGAAGATATGAAACATATGTCATTGGAACAATTTTGTTTCATTAGGAAAATCACTGATTAGTTGTTCAGGAAAATAATTACCAATCCGGATTTTTTTTTTAAATATTTAATTTAAAATTTAAAAATTCGTAGCAGAATTTATTCTTTAGAAATTATTTAATCATTAAATCAAAAAAAATTGAAAATAAACATTTTCCGGAAGCATTTCAATGATAGCTATAACTGGCGCCTAATACAATTAAAAAATACCTTATATAAAGTCAAATGTTTTTTAATGGTTCATATTTTCCTAGTTTTAAATTTTGAAAATTTTCTTGTTTTTTTTTTTAAAAACAATTTTAAATTACATACGATTATGCCTATTACAAATAAATAATAAAAAAATTATTATTATTATTATTATTATTACAAACATTTAATTTGTAAAAGTAAAATCATCGGCCACTCAGTGTGATCTGACCATACTTTAATTTAATTAAAAAAAAAAATCTCTGAGTACACAGATCTAAAAAACATAAAAAACAAACACAAAATTAATTTTGGTATAGATCATACTCTGGTTCAATTCTGCTCTGATCTAAAACTACATACATTTTCAGCCCAAAAACACATATGTACACAAGGGTTGTAACAAAATATAGATTTTATATTTTTATTATCAACTTAAATAAACTACGCCATATAACTAATGTAAATATGCTATTAAAAATTATATTTATTTCTAGATTTTTTTTAAACCATCACAATAAGTCGAGATGAAACCATCACAATGAGTCGAATTTCCAAATCTCTTTACTAGAAAGAAGGAGAGTTAGTTCTAATAAAGAAATATTCGAAATTTCAGAACAACGTATCAAATTAATATATGATATTGAAATAAAAGAAACTATGTACATCGGGTGAACTAATAAATTCCAAAGTAACTTATGAAATTAAATTATTACTACTATTTTTTGTTGTCGGAGCACAAAAAGAAAATTATTTTCTTTTAACCGCTTCGAAGGATGCTGGAAAATTCCATTAATTAATTTGAAGATTTTTTACAAGCGAAACCGAAAACAAATGAATTAGCCAATAAAATTACTTTTGAAGATTTATATTCAAAAAATCTTTTTAGAAATGATTACAGTTTACAAAAATATTTTTCTTTCTATAAAGCAGGGTTGTAAAAGAGCGAACTCAAATGCAAAGCTCAACTCACAGCTCAACTCAAATGTGGAGCTAGCTCATAGTTTGAGCTATACGTATAAGCTCAACATTTGAGTTCGAGTTTTGTTTTTTAACCAATAAATATTTTATTAATGATATAATATAATAACAAAATTATTTAAGAAAAAAACATTTTAATTTGATTAATACCTTGAGTGTTGTCACATCAACAGAATAATTTGCATTGCAGAATGCAGAGTAGAAAAATACATTTTGCATACTATCAATTACTATTATAGTAGACGTAGACAAATGGTAATCTCAGTACAAATGGTAAATTATGGACTATGTATACGAAATGTAACCCAAGCAATAAAATCCAAAGCACTGCTCTTAATCTATTTGTTTTTTATCCCAAATGATTCCTTTTAATGTTTTTGATTACTAAATGTCCTTTATTTCTATTTTCACAGCTTATTTTTTATTTATTTTTAATTTTGAATTTTTCTAATTTTTCATACAAACAATCAACATCAACAACATACAAACGAATATGATATTTATTAAAATGGCCAAAATGTCAGTCGATCATTATTTTCATAACAAAATTATGATTTTTGTATGAAAAAAATTTAAAATTTAGATTTCGCGGAGAATGGAAAAAAAGTTTATTTTTTTTTCAAATTTAAATTCTAACGGTGAAAAACTATCGAATTTTGGTCATTTGTGGGGGGTTCCGGACATGTGGCCGTTTTTCTTGGTGGATTACACATAATATACATGCCCCATTTACTCTTGTTCAACTACCTAAATTTATTCAAATTACATATTTTTTTTAATTAAAGTAATTTTTCTACTACATTAATTCTACTAATGTGTCGTGTCGAATTGCGTGCTAACAACTTCTGTAAAATTTTGTTGTGCTGGTGCAACCAATCCTGTTAGCTGTCACACAAGTCCAAAAGAAGTCCAAAAAAGTCCTCGGTACTTAACGTCGATACTACACATTTAAAATTTGTAAAAAATGGTCAAGTTTTATGGAAACAGTATATACTAGATTCATTCATACGGGTATCCTACAGTTGACACAGGATACTCTACTGCACTCTTGCTCGGTTTTTTATATCTTTAATTTTGAATTTTTGAATAAGGTAAAAATTCTATCCGGTATAATATAATATTATTATAAATTTTTAAAGTCAAACGTCAGTCAAATTACAATCATATGTCAATCAATCAAGTCAAAAAAATTGCAATTTCATATGTGTATTAATAAATCATATTTAGTTTATATTAATTAAAATTTTTTCTTATATAAAATAACAATTTTCTCTGGTTTAACCATTTTGTATTTTGTAAATAAAAAAATTTTTCATCAAATGTCAAAGCAATATACACATATTAGCCTATGTACTTTCAAATAAACCTTTCAAAATAAAAATGTCGCCGTTTTGCATCTCGTAACGAGTGGATGCATTATGGGATGCAAAATATTCGTTAATATTACCGAAGAGTACACGAAATGTAACCGAAAAAAAATTTGTACATCTGGATGCATGCATCCCATGTGAACTTACTCTAAAACATGATCTAAAAGTTTTGCAACTTTCACTGAAATGACAAAAAAAGAAACTTATGGTTGAAAATTCAAAATCTGCAAATAAAAACAGTCTACCCCTGCTTTCGGTAATGTCGTTTGCGCTGCAACCATCAAAAATTCAACTATCATCGAACTTTCTGTTATGCAGTTGACAAGCGTCATTCTTTCGATTATGCAAAAAAAGTAGAAATGTTAGTCAAATTTGTGCATACAAAGCAGGGTAAAAATTTATGATTAGTTGTTGATTTTTGGTGTGAACAGTACAAAAGGAAAAATATAAATATAATTTGTTGAAATGGATTCTTGTGAAACATTTTAAAATTTGAAACATCAAAAAATTATTGAAATAAAATATAAGTAATTGTTGTTTTTAAATTTGGATGGTTTTCCTTATCCTTTTTATATATATATACAATATATATAAATATAAATTTCCAAAAAATAATATTCTATCAAAATTTTTAATTTTTCCTTATTTATAATTTCAGAACAACCAAAAATATAAAAATTATACTAAAGCATACTAAACAAAAAAATTTGTTTTTGTTTGGTAATGTTGCTTGACGTCACGTCAAAAATTTGCAAAAGTCTATTTGTCTTAAAGTCCAATTGCTTAGTTGAATCAAAATCGAATCAAGAATCATTTGACTGATCGTCATTTGACATTACCGAAAGCAGGATACATTTATAATTTACATAAACTCTTTTTTTTTGTAAATTACGCCACAATTTTCTCAATTTTCACAATTTTATTCATTGAATATGTTTACATACTGACAACCTTTTATATCTCGTTTCGTTTTGTTTATTTTGGTTCCCACATTAATTGTGTTTTTGACACAAATATTTTAATTATTTTAATTATTATTTATTTATTATTTTTCGGGCGAGCAGAAAAATAATACTTTTTGTTTGTCAACATAGTTTAATTCTAAAAATTGAAAATTGACATTTACATAATTTGTTACAGACCTTAGCAAAAACAGCTGTGTGTCCTAATCATATTTTTAGAATATACAGACGTGTTAAAAAAAGAAAAGAAAAATTAATTTAAGATTCAATATTCAAAATGTACCTAAATCTTATATCCTAAACAGTTTGCTTCATCATTTTTTTTTTAACATTGTAAAGTAAAGTTTATACAGGTTATTATTACATATACCTATACTATTTTGCATTATTATTCAACTTTTTTTTTTATTTTTATTTTTTTTTTTTAATAATTTTTAAATTTAGTTACGTATTAGTTCTGTTAGTTTAAGTTTTTGTTTAGGAGAAGATCACTAATATTTTTCTTAAATAAACTAAACGAGGACATGTTTTTAGTTCATTACTGAAATAATAAAAGGCACTTAAACTTGTGTATACAACGTTTTTTGTTTATTTGTTTTAAATAAAGAAAAATAGAAATTCAACTTGTTTCTAGTATTGTACCTATGGATATCAATATTGCCATTAATTAAAAAGTTGTGTTTAATTAAATTGTTAATTATTTTATAGGCTAGATAATAAGACTCACTTTTACAAATAACTTGAAAACTTAAATATTGAGCCGTGTAAAGCAAGTTTATGGGATGTCTATGATGATAGAAATTAATAATTTTTATTGCTCTCTTGTGGACAATATCAATTTTTTTAATATGTGTTTGTGACGCATTACTCCAAAGTGAGTTTAAGAAAGTAAATTAGAAGCAATGTATGACAAATATATGATGAATAATGTGTTTCTATCGAAGTATTTTTTTAGTCTTTTTAATATAAAAACGTATGGAGTGATTTTTTTTATGACATGGTCTATATGTTCTTGCCATGTAAATTTACGAGTTGTCTATTACGAGACCTAAATAATTGAAATTTTTTACTATATTAATGTCATTATTTTTATATTTAATATTGTGGAAATGAACGATTTTGTTATCGAAAATGATAATTTTACTGTTTTTAATATTTAAGGACATTTTATTTTTGCCCAACCACTCTTCTATATTACATAGAACATTTTGTATGGCCTCTCTTAACTGTATTTCCGTATCTGTGGAATATTTAATGACAGCATCATCGGCAAAGAGCTGTAAGAACCATTTTAAATTTAGCCTTGCTATGTTATCTATATCAATTTGAAACAAAAGGACCTAAAATTGACCCTTGGGGAACGCCTTTTTTACAAGTTCCATGTTGCTTTTGATACCATTGCAGCGAATTTGTTGCTTCCTATTAGAAAAGTAAGATCTGAACAGGTTTAACTGAGTTTCACTAAATTTCAATTGTGATAATTTAAAACTAAGTATATCATGGTCGAAGCAATCAGATGCTTTTTGTAGATCTATAAATAAGCAAGCTGCATATTTTTTCTTGTCCATGATTTTTGTTATAAAATCCGACAAAGCTAAACAAGCGGCATCCGTGTTTAAGTTATCCTCAAAACCGTACTGATCTTTATGCAAAATTCCATTAGTGTTTATGAAATGTGTTAGACTTGTTTTGATAATTTTTTCGAATATTTTTAAAATTGAACTTAATATTGAAATTGGCATATAGTTCGAAGGATCTGATTTATCGTTTGCTTTATGTATCGCTGTAACTGGATGACGAGGATAACTACTTAACTAAGACAAAAGAAATTAAATGAGAACAATCCTTTTAAAAAGAGGACAAGTGGTATATAAAAATATATTCGACATACGAAATTTTTATTTTATTCCCGTGAGTTTGACAATGATTATATTTATCCGTATTTATACATATAACAGAAAAATTTAATAGAAATTTTAAAGGGAATTTTATGTTAAATAACATATTGTATATAATATATTGTCTGGCATTACTATTTCGTACAATATATGAAATGATATAACGCTTATTAATAATGTGTTTAATGGTAATTAAAAAAGAAATCTTATGAAAAAGAAAATTGCAAAATATAAAATATAAAAAGTTTAAAAAGAAAAATTTAAATTGAATATAATTCCGGAAAAGGTTTGTAAAAAAGTTTTTTATTCGATTAATAATACAAGTATTGCGCTTAGTAATAGAAAGTATAAATTTAAAAGTAAATTTTTCATATATAGTCATCAATGTTTTGTTCATATTTTGAACCACTATAATTCATGTTAATCATCAAAAAATGTACATATTTGTAATTAAATCGTTTTAAATTGAAAACTTACAATATCTAATCATATTTTTCTTTTTTTTTATTAAACAAATATCTTAACATTAAAACTTTGGCATTGTATATCTTATCAAAAAAAATTATTATTTAATTATTTGATTAGTGATTAGTGATGAGTGATAGTGCAATAGTGTACTGATTTGACATATGTGATTTTAAAATTTTTGGAAGTTCCACAAAATCCCCAATAATAAAATCCCAAATTAGAAAATACCAAAATCCAAATTGCAAGATCTCAAAACTTAAAAAAGTAAAGCAAATTTACAGATTTAAAAATTATCTACAAAATGAGGGAATTGTTTAGTAGGAGTTTGGGACTGAAACCCATCAGGGTTATTAAGAAAAAAATTAATTTAGTAAATATTTAAGGAAAAAATTAATTTGGTGGTTCGTTTCATGTCTCTTATATATATATATATATACTTATAAATGTATACTATATATATATACATATATATGTGTGTTTAGGAGTGGTCAACTGTTGATCATCCACTTTTTGTTGCCATCATCGTCTTGCCTAAAAAAAAGTACAAAAACAACAACAAAGAATCATTTCTATAAAACAATAAAAAATGTATACTGTTTTAATGTAAATGCAGCACTCTATTCCATAAATTCATAGCATTTAATTTTTTTTTTTTTCTAAAAGTATTAATAGAATTTACTAAACTAAAATGTAAAAGAAAAATAAATGTAAAATAATATTTTGAAATTACTTATCTAATTGTAATGCCTTTATTGTAATATTGAAATTTGACAAATAAAATTATACTAGTATTCGCCCGCCCCTCGAAATTCGAGGTGTTTTACGAGGTGTTGTTTGCAATTGCAATTAACGCAATCAATCTATAACAAATATTCAGGATTTTTTAAATTTACTCTATCAAATGTATATGATAGTCCTCGAAAGGATTTTTGTATTATTATTGTTTTTTTTTCTTATTTATACGTTGAACTCGAAATTGGAGGTTGTTTGATAAATAACTAATAAATAACTTTTTTTTGGATTTTATCATAAAGAAACTATATACAGTATATACTATACAGGTTGTGAATTTAAAACGATAAAACGATATTTTTTTGTAAAAACACGGTTATTATTATCTTTTAGAAGATGCTCCTGATTTATTGAATATTGGAAACTCAATATATGTATACCTATTAATATTATTTATATTATAAGATGCCCCTGATTTATGTATAGTAATATTGAAAATTTTATTAAATTTTACATGTTACATTTCATGTTTACTCAAATAAAAAATCCTAAAATGACAAACTATCATTTTTATTAAATTAACAAGGAAATAGTTTGATGGTTTACAAAATGATTTGTGTCAAAATATAAAATTAATTTTTTTATGGCGCAATGTGATGTTTATGTAGTACAAAATTGCATTATACGGATTATCAAGAGTAGATCAGTTAATTTATTTACATCTTAAATCAACTTTATATTATTAAAATTTTATAAAGAAATTCATATATGTAAAAGTCTCAAAAAATAAAGTATAAGTGCTGTATATAAAGCATAAATTAACGATCAACTCAATCTAAAAATAAAGTAAAACATAAAAATAATCAAAAACAATTAGTTTTTTTTATATATTAACAGACATATGCAATTTGTTGTGGCTTTTTTTTGTTAAATTTTTATTATAAATTTAAATTCAAAAATAAGACAAAAACACAAACCAAGAGAATTTAAACAATAGAATACTAAAACTTAATTATTCTTGACCACAAGTACATTTTCTTTTACTTTGATTTATAGTTAATAAAAGAAAAGTATTGCAATCTTTCTTAATACCTATTTTAAAAATATATTATTTCTTTTTTTTTTTCAAATGCTAAGCTTAAATGTTTATGTCGATTTATGTGATGAAGGCAATTCGATAACGAAATTTTTGGCATTCAAAGAGAATTTAAAGAAAATGATGTATAGAACACTAAGTAATGTATTGTCAATCAAAATTGTTTTCTTTGCCTTTTACTTTGCTCTCCTATTCCTCCGACGTTATTCAACAAAGATAAATTTAATGGCTAAAAATTCTAGACTGCCATCCTACATCAATATTTTTGTCGTCTTTTGAAAATTTACATTTCCTGCAAGGGGGAAAAAATCATTACTGTTAATAGGCAATTGAACAAAAATTGACATAGACTAATATTGACATAAAAAATATTATGGTGTTCAATTTTAAAAACTTGCACATTTCTTATTGACAGAAATCAAAACAATATTTTTTATAATTTGAAATGTTTCCATTATACCTTAATTCACTTACTTAAATTATAAATAAAAGTCAATTACTTTTACTTAATTTAAGTAACTATACAAAAAAGTTAAGGAGCGAACAATGCTGATTTATATTTGAGGTATAATATAAAAAGAAACAGTTTTTATAGTACATTATAGTTAAGTTTTATAATTCAAACATAAAACATAATTCTTTAAATTTTTTTTTTTTTGATTTATTTAAAAAAAAATATTTAAAATATGAATATTTTAAATATTACCATATTAACTTTTATCATTTTATTTACGATCACAACAAATCCTACAGAAGCTTGGGGACGTAAAAAACATCGAAGAGGTGGTAGTAGTAGTGGTGTCAGTAAACTTAGTCGTGCATTTGAAGCATCAAGTGTTTTAGCTAATATTGTTGGAGCTGCTGGAACATTAAATGACATGAGAAGATCTCGAACACGAAGAAATTACAATGAAGTAGAAGATCAGGATATCGAACAAGAGTAATAAAATATTGCAATATCAAATGTGAAATTATAAAATTTAATATATGTATGTACATATATAATATAATTAAATACATATTTTATTGCAAATAAATAAGTTTTATAATTAATTGAATTTTAAAATTTTTTATATTATTTATTTATTTATTTTATTTTTATTATTTCCTGGCAGGTTTAATGCTACAACACACTTGTTGGCCTTTTTTCATTTTCAGATGTCTGCCATCTAAACACTTTTTTTAATTTATAATAGTAATATTATTTATTTTATCTATATTATATATGACGGCAACGGGGATTATATAATTAAAACTTATTTTTTTAGTAATTTTCTTAGAAAGAACACTTACGTTCTGGTTAGAATATGCTATCCCTCGATTGATAACCAATACACTTAACCACTTTCATTTAGCCACTTATTTTAGGCCCCCTTTATTTTATTAACATAATTTTTGAGTTTCATAGTTTTGCAATAACTTATAAAAAATTTATTTGATCAAATCTAATGAAAGCGGTTTTTAAGTTTAAATTTAATAAAAAATATCGTTTCATTTATCCTAAGTGAAACAAAACAAAATTAAGCATAGAGATCTTAGATTAGAGAATTTATAGTAACACTATATAAAAAATATATAAAAATATTTAAATATATAAAACTAAAACCACTTCGACTAAAGATTTATACTCGTACCGCTACAACTAATGGAGTGCATTTCCAAATCGTTTAGGAATACCAGTTTAAATATTATAAAAGTAGTTTGCACTATAGTTACAGAATATAATGCAATAGCTTGCCTCATTGTTGTCATGAAATCATATAAATGAAAAAAATACAAATTTTAAAATAATATTCAAATAGATATTTATTTAACTATTAATATTCATTGTTTAAATTATATATTTGTTTTAAATTCTTCTAAAAACTATATATACAGGGTGTTTCGGACTGGAGTACCCGCGCTTCACTCAGTGATTGGGGGCATTAAAACAAACAAAAAATTGTATTGATAGAGGGGGTGGGGGGAGGAGATTAGAAACACCCTGTATACAAATTTCATATCAAAACTTAAATAAATTCTATATAATCAATGACTTCTATAGTGCCACAACGTTGTAATTTATTTAAATATGTTCAGTAAATTATAAAAAATAAACATAAAACAGATTAAAGCTTTAATAATAAAATAAAAATGTATTTTTGATTTATTATAATATGATCGTATAATTTAATAATTTCTAAATATGTCCTAAACTCTAAAACTGGCTTCCCTACCACAATATTGAACTAAAATTCAACAGAAATGTGGAATACTGAAGCAATATAATGTTGAATCTTAACCCATTATTGCTTAAATCTAAACAAAATACATACGTATCCAAAAAAAAAACATAAAAAAGTACAAAAAACTCTGGTCCATTTTTAAGCAAAATTTTATAAAATTTTATTTTTTTTGCCTAGTGGTTAAAAGTGTGTAACATACTCTGTAAACACCGAGAGAGTATGGCTTCGAATCCGACAGACGTAGTAAGAATTATTTCGCTTTATGACATTTACAGCTATACGCATGAAAAGGAAAGGCTGTGTAATTTCCTTATCATATTTATGTGGCAGGGGAATAAACTAAAACAAAACATTTTTCAATATAGTTCATAGTTATGATTTTTGATATTATGATTTTTGAAATCTAAGGTACGCGTCAAAATCAAAACGTTACGAATTTCATAAATATTGTATACATTATAAATATATAAACAAAACAAAATAAATAAAAAGTATTTAAAGAAAAACTTTTTAAATTTACCCGAATAAAGTTAGAATTTGTAAATTATTACCTATAACATTTAGAAATACAATGTAAGTCTACAATAAAAAAAAATTAAATAAAGAATAATGTGTATATACAATTTATATTTGATCAATTTATTTTTAATCATTAATTTATATTTGAAAATTTTTTTGCGAAATTGTTTTTGGGGAATATTTTTGTGTAGATTTCATTTTTTGGAATTTCGTACCTACCCATTCCCTATCCCTACCCAACCTATTTAATTGAAAAGAGTTATTCGGTTTTAAAACGCGAGATTTTAAAGCATGAGGTTTTGAAACACGAAATTTTGAAACGCGAGATTTCGTCCTGTTGGAACATCGAAATATTTGTAAAATATTGCTCTGTAAAGATATTTTAAATATTTGTAGAAAAGAGTTAATGATACCTAAAGACTAAATTGATAAAAGAAAATTTTTATACTCACCATATATATATAATATAAAAAAATTTTTGTTAAACGGAAATTATTTTGACCACGTTTATTTTAAATGTGAAATTAAAAAAGATCGTATAATTTGCCCAACTCGATTAAAATCATAAAATTATGTGCCATTTCCATATGGTTTTAAGGATATTCTATTTATTATGTATATCTATATTACTATTAGTTATCAGTTATCTTATCACCTATATGTAAATCGTAATGCTTAACTGAATTATTAACAAAGGTAAATATTAAATTTTAGCTTTCGCTATTCTCGGTATTAAAGAATATTAAAGTTATGTTTTTCATCTTGTTCAATTTTTTTTTCGATAGGTGTTTACCTATGCTATGTTTCTCAGCATTTCTAGCACACTTTCAAAAAAAATTTCAAAAAATGTGCTTATTAGTTTACTCTGTCCGTCTGTCCGTCCGTCCGTCTGGTTGTTTAGAAAACTTCTACATCGTTTGAAATAAAGCAATGAAATTTTAACTATACGGATAGGCATCACCAAAAGATTAATTTTGTGGAACAAGTTTTTTGTGAAGCCCCACCCCACCCGTTACGGAGCTACAGCCCTACAAAGTTCGAAAAATATTTATTTCTAAATTGCTATAACACAGGTGCAATTGCAACAATAAATGCATGGATTCACATAAAACTTAAATTTCAACAATAAGTTCTCGGATTGAAGCTAAAGATATTGTAAAAAAATATTCAAATCAAGCAAATAACTATAATTAAGTAAACTTTATGTTCAAAAACAAAAATTTTTTTTCTATCAAGGATTTTTGTCCTATAAATAAGAATTTCTTCGAATATTAATAGAAATTAGAACAAATTCTTTTAAATTTTGAATTTGTGACTGATGGTAATTGATAAACATATAATTGTCAAATAATTCAGTTTTTATAATTTTAGTATTTAGTAAAAAATTCAAGATGTTAATATGAATTATTTATTTAAATACTAAATTTAAATATTTTAAATAATTTCATTGGAAATTTTTAAAAAGAAAATGTAAAAAACAAAAAAAACATAGACGAAAATTGGTAAATAATTATTTCATTGTGGTTAGGTACCAAAATTAAGTGTACTTATAGAATAATAATATATAATTCCAAATTAAAACAAACATCAATTTTTTTTTTTTTTTTTTTTTAAATGACAAAAATATAAGTAACCACAAGTTTTTAACAATATAAAAACTAAAATTTCATTTCATTTCAATTTAGTAAATTTTTGACTTTTCACAATACAAAACAATTAAAATTCGAAATAATAAATAAAATTAAAAATGAATTTTTTAAAAATTTTTTTAATTATTTTTAACATTTTCATAATTGTTATTAATCATCGAGCAACTTCAGAACCAGCAAGACTAAGAAAAGGTTCTAGTAGTAAATTAGGGCGTATGTTTGAAGCTTCAAGTGTATTAAGTAATGTTGTTGGAGCTGCCGGAATTTTTAATGATTGGAGAAGATCACGTCACGAATAACATAATTTAATGATTAAAATAAAAAAAATTATAAAGCTATAATTTACAATCATTTCTATTAATACATTTATTATAAAAATGCAAAATATTAATATGAATGAATATTTTTATAATTAAAATAAAAATAAAATCATTAAGTTTTCTTTTTTTTTTATTTTTATTTTATTTTTTTTTAATGCTTTTATGTGAATTGTTTAGTTTCAAATTATATTAATTAACACCTTCTATACTGCCTATATAAATAACAATTTTTCATGTTGAGAAACATGTAGCAGAAAAAAATTGGATCGGTATTAAAACAGTTGATAAGCTATAGTTTATAAAGAAATCGCGAAGATTATGCCAGGCTATATATAGGATATATGATAACTTAAAAATAAAATAAAAAAGTGGTAAAATATTCTGCCGTACATTCAACAATCAATTCAGTTTTTTTTTATTAATCATTTTACTTGCGAATCATTCATGAGTTTCAATCAGCCCTTTTTTATTGTTTTGTTAAGGTTTCGTTTATGTATATATTCAGATATTCTCGTTTAAAATATTTAAATTTAGCATAAGTTTGAATAAATAAATATTATATTTTACAAAAATTTTAAAAAATCAAAAAAATAATTTATTATAAAAATAATGGAAAAATTAATTGGTTTTATAATTCATTTTTATATTAATTTTTTTTAATTTATAAAAATTTTTATATCAGTATTTAAAATTTTATATAACAATTTATGAGTAGATAATTCACCCAGGATATTTTCTATTTTAAGTTTATTTATAATTTTTAGTGAAAATCTATGATTGTGATCAATTGATATTTTCCATTTCAGTTTAATTTAAGTAAATAACTGGAAATCAAAATAAATTTCTCAAAATTGGTCAAAAAACCGACTTAATTTTGAAATGGAAAAGAATTTAAAATTTCAATTAAATCATCAATATTTTATTTAAGATCTTTTAAATTATCCTTTTTTAAAATAATCTGTATGTTATATAATGTAAAAGAGAGTTTTTTCTGATTTTATCTATAACTTTTTATGATATATTAAAGTCATATCAATAATTCTTTGTCAATTGATATCAATGATAATTAAGAAGTTATTTCTACCTTTTTCTTGAAATTTGTTCCAAATTTTAGTGTTTTCCAAAAAACTAAATTTGGGAATAGTGTCTCATTATTAATGAATCATAATTGCCCTTTAATTGGTATGACATAACATCATAATAATTTTTGTTGTTTTTGGATATTATAACCCATCAAAATGGGACGAAATGGTCTAATTTGAGATAATATGACCAACCTAAAAAAAATTCTAAATAAAGAAAAAACATGTATCAAAAATAATACTTTCTGTTAGAGAAACAATTTAAATTTATTAATTATATGTATAATATTATTTATTATGTTACAAAGTTAAAAAAGAAGGCTGTTACATATAATATATATGTATATATATATTATAATTTATAACACATTTATATTCTTGTCCAAAAAATAGTAAAACGCCTTTAGGAACGTCCACTATTTCAAAAGTTTTGTAGTTAAAATATTTATGTGAGAAAAATAATTAGGCCAGATTTTAGAATTGTGAATTGAAGCCATCGATTGATCTTGCTATCTAAAATTAATCCTAAGTAATTGAAGTTTTTTGTTATTTCTATTGTGGTGTTATTAAAAATAGTACTAAAAATTGTTGAAAGTTTTATTATTGTAAAGCAGGATCTTATTTTTTTTTTTGACATTTACAATTCATTCATCAATTTAGTTACTGCGCCATCACCATAAAGTTGAACTACTCCTTTTAAAATAATTTTTTTCTGTAAATGCTTTTATTTTTTTAGCTCTGTCTCTAAAATCAATGATATAATTAAACTCAAAATTAAATTTCTTCTTTTTCATCATTCTAATGAATTTGAAATTTGCAGATAACAAAAGATTAATGAAATTAACAAAATTAACTTTTCCTATTTCCTATATCTACTATAAATTTTGAAAAAAAAACTACAATTAAAAACGTGTTAATGCTCTAGTGCTCTAGTATTAAATTCTCTCAAAAATATAAAATAATTTTCTTTTCCATTATAAATGAAAATGTATCATACTTAATCCTGAAGTCCAATGAGTACGACACTACCATGTCATCCTAAAATTAGAATGTCGTAGAGCAAGTACAATGAATAGGGAATTTTCAGTTAACATTTGACAATTAATATTTAAAATTATATAGTTGAAATCAAGAATAAGTTTTAAAATTTAAAAATAATTAAAAATGAGAAAATTAAAAATTAAAATTTACTGTCAAAAATAAAATGTCGCACGCACTACAAACAACAATTTTTAACCAAACTTTTGAAGTGTCATACAATATGTTATGGTGGCATTAATTAAACACATGTATGTATGTATGTAATTAAAATATATTTTGTCGCAGACAATGTCGTGTTGTATTCATTGATATTCAGGCTTTATAGTACTACAAAAAATTATGTTAATTTATTTAATAAAGCATTCATTTCTAAACCTTTTCAATTCTTTTTAGTAAATTTAAATCAAATTATGGAAAATTAATTTTTTTTTTCTTTAATTTTTCAAAATTTTTATGAAATTTCTTTTTTTTATTTGTGATTTTTGCAAATTTGCAAATTATTATAATAAAATTAATAGATTTTATTATTTTGCACAATTTATACAAATTTATGATATACGAATCTTTTTTTAATTTTATTAATTAATAATTTGTTTTTATTTTATTTAAAAACAATATTTTCTTTTCTAAATTTAATTCATTTTAATTTATTTATTTATTTATTTTTGGTTTCCCACCACATACAATATGTGATGAGAAAATAAATTAACCTTTACTTTTCAAGTGTAGTTGCGGACTTGTGGTACAAGTATTACATTATAATAATTTTGTATTATTTATTTTGTTTGTTTACATGTTTTATACGTTTTTATTTATTTATTTATTTATTTATTTATATTAATATTATGTTTTATATAATATTTTAACCTGTTTGCGGTTTGAATTCTTTTTAAATGAAAACTAAAAAAAATTAAAATTACAATTAAAATATACTATTTTTAAAAATATTTAAAACTTAATACTTTATTAAATACACTCAAAAGTGTAAAAATACTTTTCTTTCTCATATAGATGATAATTTATTATACTTGGTACTTATCATAACATTGTATATACATATATACATAAGTATGTAGGTTCTTTTCCAGTTTGTAAAAACAAATTATAAAAACTGTGAATGTTCCTTAAGATTCGTCACAATCATAGATATATTACCCCTAGATAGGCAATGAAGAAAATATTTTAGTCAATTTGGAGAAACATATATTATTTTCATTAATATAAACAGCTGAGTGAACGAAATGTATACATATTATAAAATGCGGAGTTACTATCACAAGCCTGTATTTTCATTTTCCTATATTTTATTTTCCTGTTTTTTCATTTACCTAAATTATCATTTGTATGTGTTTCATATTGTGCAAAAATGTACTATATAACGTTCTGTAAAAGGCGTATAACTTTGATTTTGAATTCACTTATGTCCCTCCTAATTCAGATTCTCACATATACATACATACATATAAATATTCTGGAAAAATCGTATAGACCTACTTTTGAATTCAACTCTAAAATCTCTGCTAATTTAGAATGAAATACAGGCAAATGATAATAGAGACAAATCGCAAGAAATACTGGTCAATGATACAACGGGCAAATGAAATACAGATATAAAACACGCTTTGTATAAATTAATTTTATTCTTCTAAATGTAATAAATAATCTGCAACCCGTTAATTTTAAACCTTCAAAGTTCAAATCTATCTAAGGGGCCTCGGTGGCCTAGTGGGTAAGAGTTGGTAATAAGTGGGTAATAAAATACGCTGTAAACACCGAGGAAGTGTGGGTTCGAATCCCACACACGTGGTAAGAGTTATTTCCCCTTACGACATTTACAACGACGCCTGAACAGAAAAGGCTGTGTAATTTCCTGTTCACATTTATGTGGCACAGAAATGCATTAAAAAAAAAAAATCTATCTATTCCAAGCCTCTTACTTTTGAACATTAGCTATTATTTTTAAATTATTTCTAATTATGATTTTAACTTTAACTTTTTAATTATAAATTTAGTGAACTGGTATCAAGTAAATTGAGTTTCAATTACACTCCAACTAGTTACCATAATATACTATATACCTCACACATAATTGATCAAAAATTGATTCGTATTTCGATTGTGGTTCTTTCTCTGTTGCAGTAAATATTTTGAATTAAACGTGCCAGTTCGACAATATAACTAACGGGTTTTCCAAATTGTCAAATAACGGGTTTTCCAATTTGAGTGATATGATTTCTAAGTGACGTTTCGGCAATTTGTAGTATGTCATGATCTGTCTTTGTTTTTTTCATTGTATTCAGTAATGTTTACAATTTCATCATGGACCACTGTAAACGTCGTGAATTTGCTGATTTTGTCTTGAAAACAATAATGATTTTTTTATGAAAATCATCTTCTCCGATGAGACTCATTTTCATCTCAGTGGTGCGGTAAATAAACAAAACTGTCGATTCTAGTGCGAAGAAAATCCACAAATTATTCATGAACAACCATTACATTCACCTAAATTGACAGTTTGGTGTGGTTTTTGGTTTGGTGGATCCATCGGACCGTACTTCTTTCGAAATGAAACTGGTAACACCATTACTGTCAATGGAGAGCGGTATAGATCGATGATCACCAACTTTTTTTGGCCGAAATTGAAAGAAGTTGATCTTAACATCTGCTTCCAACAAGACGGGGCTACGTGCCACACAGCACGTTATTGTGAGAAAAGTTTAATTATTGCGAGAAAAGTTGGGAAATTCGATTATTTCAAGAAATTGTGACATTGAATGGCCTTCAAGAAGTTGTGATTTAACACCATTAGACTATTTCTTGTGGGGTTATTTGAAGGCATTGGTCTTTAGCAATAAACCAAACTCTCTTCAAGCATTAGAAGTCAATATTGAACGTGCTATTCATGACATACGACTTAATTTAGTGGAAGTGCTGGAAAATTGGGTTTATCGAATTCGTTCCTGCAAAAGAAGTCGTGGAGGCCGTTGAATGACGTTATAAAAAAAAACCTTTTTTCAGTTTAAAAAAAATGTTTGTAATTTGTTATTTGTTATTTTAACAAAACCATTAGAAAAAAAAAATAGTTTTTAATACTATTATTTTGAAGAATTCTAGAATTACTCCAATTAAATTCGTTATTTCTATAATGAATAAATTTTGTAGTTATTGTCATTTTTTACTAATTAAAATTTCATTTTAAGTTTTTCTTTTTATTTTAAGCTTAAAAATGGTTAATAAGTTATTAAGTTAACAAATGTCAATTGACAAAAATTGACAACATTTAACGTTTTCACTTACATATATATTTATATATATTATATATATATGTTTTAAAAAATTTTATTTAGATATTATGATAAGGCTGCAAAAAATTAAAAATTTCTGTTGTTTCTTCAATTAGTTCCAATACAATTTTTTTTGATATTTCGTCACAATGAAAATTCAAATTTGACCATAATTTAATTAACAATGAAAAATTATCTTTATGAATTTTTGATAATAAATACAATAATTCTTTGTCTGCATCTATTTTTTTTATATTTAATACATCTAAGATTTCATCAGTTTCCAAAGATTCCAATTTATTTGAATTTTCAAAGTCTTTAAGTTTAATTTTTTCGAAAGTTTTTTTGAAATTCAAAAGTTCTTGTTTTGCTTTTTGTATAGCATCATTTTGATTATCACAATATTTTAATATTTTATATCCTATATTTATAATACATTCTTCTAATGGATTCTTCACTTGAAGTTTTAAATTGTCTTGAAGAATAAAAGGATATGAAAAGATTGAAAGTTGGTTGAAAGTGTAATTAAAAATTTCATCTAAATCTGCTGTTAAGTTAAAATTTTTGTAAAATGGTGTCAGACGATATGGAATAATATCCACATTTATGTTGTTGTCATATTTTAAAGAAATCTGATCCGCTTTTAAGATTATTGATTTAAATTTTAATGTAGTAGAACAATCAATTAATAAATTAAATAATATATCTGACACATTTGAATGTTTAGATAATTTGAATAAAATTTTATAAATATAACACATTTGTTCGCAATAGTTGAGTGCTGTTAATTCGTGCATATTATTTTTATATGACATTAACGTAACTTTTTGTAATAGAAGTTCTAACCTTATTAATATATTTTTAAGATCATGAAATTCATTATCAGCCCTATCATTTATAAATTTACTTTTAATAAAATAATCATTGAAAATTTTTTGTAAAAACTCAATTAAAAGTGTAGATAAGTCAAAACCTTTCTTTATAAAAACTTTTGTTGTGCTTATATCGCGTATTAACAAGCCGTTACATATATTTATACATGCATCATTTTCATTAGATAGCATTAAAACATTCATGATTTCAATATCAGCTTGTTCTATTAAAAATTCAATTTTTTTATCTGATGCTTCAATATTTATTATACAATCAGCTAATATTGATCGTTTTATATCTTTTACTTCATAACTGGTATTGCACTCAATTGCACCTATTTTTATAAATTCACATAATGTGTGAAAAAGATTTGTTTTAATTAGGTATTGAATTAAATTTAATCCATCAACATCATACCAATTTGATTTATATAATTTTTTTTCAACTAAACTTTTTAAAATTTCATCGTAGTCCTTACGATAAGCTTGGAAAATGTGACTGCAAAACCAACTTTTTTTCTTTAAATAATCTTGAAAAGAATTTGCTTTCACTTTTTTAATTAATAGATCAAACAAATTTATATATCCTCTATTAATTGCAATATTAATAAAATCTAAACGTTTTTCCATTTCAATATCATTCAAAATTTCTTGAGTAATTATTTCATCATTTTCTAAAAATATTTTGGTCATATTACAAAGTAAGAAACCACAGAAATCGTTTTTAAATAAAAAAAAGTTTGCATAGATAGCTAAATCGATTAATAAGAAAATAATTTTATGGCATATACATTTAAATTTGTTCTTTAAATTTATATCTTCCACATCGTTTTGTACTGCAGCCACAAAAAAATTTATAATATTATTATTATCTGCAACAAATTTTATAATAGATTTACTAAGCTCTTCAGTGTCATTAAGTTGAATAGAGAAAAATTTTTCCCACAAGTAAATTGCAACAAAATATTCACCATATGTTTTATGGACAAATTTCAGTTGGTCATTATTAACTTGCATAAATATTCCAATTTTTTCATTTCCATTTTTTATATTGTTTATTAAATCAGATGGATTGAAGTTTAGTTGTTCAGGGAAAAGTGTTTCAATTTCTTGTTTGCTTAGAAGAGTGTATATAGCTAATTTTTTACAATTTTCTATAGTCTCTTTATACTGTATTTCACATATGTCTATCTCAAAAGGATCGTCAAGATTTATGTGAGGTCTTTTTTCAGAAATAAGAACATCATAAAACTTTTTTTTCATAAATGATTTGTATAAAGATGACAAATTTAATTTTCGAGTTAGCAGTTTCATTTGATCAACGGTTAATTCATCATTTTCCGATTTGTTATATTCTTCAAAAATATCTTGAAAAGTTTCAGCAACTAATCGTAAATGTAGGGGTATAGCTAAAAAAGATTTCCGATGAAATTTAAAACCATTTAAGTCATTTTGTTGAATAAGTTTAACAAAATACTGAAAACGGTTTTGTTTTATTACACTGAATTTTAATTTTGTATTCCAAAATTTTTCTAGAAAATTTGTTTGTTCTGTAGAAGAAAATGGTTCTAATTCATATGAAAAAGTATTTAACACATCTTCCAGTGTATATAATATATTATATATACGTGTAGTCACCCACAATTGTTTCAATTTAATAGTTTTAAGGGTTTTAAGTAAATCGATAACTTGTGTATTATAATTAGGAACAATTTCATCAAATCCGTCCAAAAGAATTATAAGTTGACCTTGATTGTAATAATGAAGAAATATACCAAATTCTAGTAATACAGAACCTTTTATTTTATTATTTTTTATATTTTTTAAACTGATATTGTTATTATTGTAATTAATGTAACTGTCTAAATCGTTAATAATTTTCTGTTTGATTTCATTTTTCTTATTATTTTTATCCTCTTGAAAACAAAAAGAAATCTCGAATAAAAATTTAAGTACTTCTTTTAATTCGATTTTAATATTATTACTTTGCCAATTTTTAAATATTTTAACACAATCCAAAAGGTTCACTCTTATTACCCATTGGAAATTATTAAATTCCTTTAATTTGTGAGCTATATCAGTTATTAGAGTTGTTTTACCAATACCGGCTTCTCCTGATATTATAATTATTTTATCATTAACTCTATTAATTTCTGTAAGGTCTTTTAATTCATTTGTTCTATACTGAAATTCTAGTAACTTAGATAAAGAATTTTTTGTTTGTACCCATCTAAATTTTTTATTTTCTTTTCTAATCCAATGTATATTACGCTCCTTATAATTTTCACACAATTCGAAATAGTCATACATTTTTTCACATATTACAACAATATCTTGATTTTCAGATATATTTTTAAGTAATTCGTTTTTACAAGATTCGACAACTAAAAATTTATCTGTTTCATTTATAAACGATTTGTTAATGAATATTTCACGATTTAATTTTCGATTCATTAAATAAGCTTTAATATCACCGTTGAAATCTGGTAATGGTTGTCCTATTTCAATATGTTTATTTTTTATTAATTTTAATAAAGTTGTTCCATCTATTAGATATTTTAAATCTTTCATAAATAAACGTGAAATAACTTTTTTTCCTTGAAAATAAACTTCACTTTTTTCTAATATATTTTTAATAGTTTCATTTGTAAGATCAATTAATGGAAAATGTTCATCATGTTCCTTTTGATATTTGTTTTTTATTTCATCTTTTAACGCATTTCCTAGTATTTGATCTTGTTGAGTTATTAAAACAATTTTTTTTTGTGAATTAGTGTTTAATATAGAAATTATATCAAATGCTAGATTAATTTTTTTGAAATTTTCTTCATTCTCATTTGTATTGCAGTCTATTAACAGTACATCACGTGTTTTAAAAACTTCAATAACAAATTTTTGATATTTTATAATTTCTCTTAATCCTATGAAAATATATTTATTCTCAGATTTAAATATGTTTTTTATAATTTGATGAATTTTTATTGTTGTTAAACTACTTTCTTCCGTTAAAATGTTAAAAACTTGTGTTATCGAATTATTTGATGAAAAAAAGCCATGTAAACTTGAATTTTGAATTACAGTTTTATTAAAATGTATTCCAAGTTGTTTAATATGATCATTAAATTTCTGCATTTCATAATTTATTATAAAATCTGTTTCAATTGTTTTAAGCCAATTACATCCATTATCACGTGTAAGAAATTCCTTTCCCTTTCCCTCCATCCATTCTTGCATATTTCGAGATAGCTTTTCAAATGTCGTGTCTATTGACGTTAGCGTTAAATTAAAGTTTTTAGCTATATATTTCTTAATAGCCATCTCTAATTGATCTTTATTAGGTTGGTTAACGGCAAATACTAAATGTTCAAAAAAAAGTTTTATATCAGAGTCTTCAAAATTGTTTGGCCAATTTTGATGTTCTCCTTCACCAAACTTATTTGAAAGGTTTAAAAATAGTTCGCCTTTATCGATTGCTTCATTTAGATTTTCTAATGTAATTCCAGACTTCTTTTTCATTTCATCTTCAAAATGTTCTCTAAAAACTTTGGCATCTTCCGAGATCTCTTTATTGTTTATAAATTTCTCATGAAATTTTTTGTTTTTAATATCAATTACTTCATTTGCTAATGGAATGTGATAAATATGAAATATATTCTTTTTCGATATATTTATAATTTGATTTTTTAGAAGACAATCTGTTAATTTAAAAATAAGATATTTTAATCTGGAGTTTTGTAATAACGGGATTATATTATCATTAAACTTATAACGTTTACAATTTTTAGCTAATTCTTCTACTCCTATATCTAAAATCTCATCTTCAGCAAGTACTTCGTTAATCACATTCCCCATTGATAGAGAAAAATTTTTTGATTCATATTTGCTGTTCAAATTAAAATTGATATTTGTATATAAAATTACATCTTTTATTGTCCCATCTTTGTAACCTTCGTCATTTTTAATGTTTACAAAAGAGTTTAAGTATTTTGGTAAGCTAAAATCATCTTCTAATGATAATAAATTTTTAAATTTTATGTTATGTTTTTTTTCATGCTTTCTATGCTTAGATTGGAGGAAGCGGTATATTTTTCTGCCATCTTTTAAAAAATCAAAAATTACATCATCGAATTTTCCAGCTTTCTCTTGTTTTTCTGTTGTCAAATGAAAATCGTAATTGTTATGAACTCCCCAAACGAGAAATAGTAATAAAATATTCGTTTGGTAATCACCACCTAATTGACCATCATAAGTATTCGATCTTTTATTTTGAATTTTGGACTCTAAATTTTCTGTTATAGAGCTGATATTACCGTTTGAATTTTCATTTAACCTTATTCGTTTCTCTGGTATTGTTAAAGTTTCATCAGAACTTTTTAGGACCAGATTATCTAATTTGAGCGCTGATTCATTTTTGGTTTCCAGGTCAACATTTTGAGATAATTGCGATTTTTTTCTTTTGCCAACCATGACAATAAGCTACAAAATTAAAGAAAAAAAAAACTTAGAAAATTATTGTATATACATCACATATAAATGTATATAAAAATTTAGTGTAAGTTTTTATAAAATTTTGACATATCATATCTACATGGAATTAAAAAATACGTTTCTTTAGCGTATAGCCTGCAAATCATTTATACAATCAAAATTACAACAAATATTTATGTTTTAGTTTTGGAAATAGTTTCAACCAGCTTCCATATTTAACTTTCTCTAAACGTAAATATTTCTGAATACTGTAGGTTTTTCTGTAGAATAATAAGTCGAAAACTTCATTCACAATCTATTCATGCGAGATTAAGTGCATTTCTCCAAAGCAAAAACAAGGTATTTGCTACGAAATATAACTCTCACCTAAGAACAGCAACAGGAAAATTAGATTTTGATATACTCACAAATTGGTTTAATACTCAAAAAACAATCATAGTTCTGCGCAACTTATTAAGTTTTCATTTTTGATATGGATTTTTTTATACTAGCACATATTATAGAATGCAAAATTATATTTATAGAGATTAACAAGTAAACAAAAAGTTAAGCTTTTTAATTCAATTATTTTCACGATTTATATTTTGATACATATGCAAGAACAGAAAGGCATTTGGAAAAATGTCGGTTTCCACTTTTTGGATCGAAAGGTACCATTTTTGCAAAAGATAATAGCAACATAAAGGGTAGGAAAGGTGTATTTACAAAATTTTAGATGTAGCTTAATTAGTACCAAGATGTGAGGATATAAATTTCAATGTTGTGCGACAATTATCGGAACCTACTACAACTAAATTGTGTAGATGTTAGCATAAAACTCAACTTCTTTTGACAAAATTTCAGATACTTAGATTAATTAAACACAGAGTCATATAAATAAAGAGTTATATGGCAACTACCTAAACCCGCCTATTAAATTTATCCAATATCATTAGTAAAACTGGCATTTATATTAATACTAGCTGTTGGCCCGTCATAGAATGACATATATATTTGTACATATTTGTTTTTGCAATTTCGAAATAATGTATAATTTGTACTTTGCTAAATAATGCAGTAAATAACAAAAAAAGTTATTATTTGTAATTTATATAAACAAAAAATATTATGTTTCCATCCAGAATCGTACCTTAACACTACCGTGTCAGAGTCAGAACCACTAAATATATACAAAAATATTTTCTAAAATGACTCATATTTATTTTCAAAGGTCCTAACTCCTCTTAAAATTTCAAGCTTCTAAATTAAACCGTTGGAAAGATAGAAGGGGTTCAAATTTTTGCAAAAATTAAGTTTCACATAACGGTATATTAAAATACCGCATGGCAAAGCCACATGTACTTTATATATATTTATAAAGCTTATAAAATCAGCTATCGTTTGGCGGGAGGGGCTACAGCAAAAAGTTGTTCCACAAAATTAGTTTTTTTGCGATGCCTATTAGTGGTTAAAATTTCATTGCTTTATTTCAAACAGTGTAGAAGTTTTGTAAACACCCAAACGAACGGACAGACGGACAAAGTGAAACTAATAAGCACATTTTTTCAAAATTTTTTGAAAATGTGCTAAAAAGACTATAAAAATATTTTGTAACTTAATTAAACTAACTAATGTAAAAGGTGGATAGTAATAAAAATTTATCATGCACGAAAAAGACAGAATAAAAACAAAAACGATTTGAAATTAAAACTAAAAAGAATAAAATATTCATTATTTTGGGTACCCACTACCCGAATATATATACACAAAATTCCAACTTCAGTTATCCCTATATCTAATACATTATACTCGCACACCAATAAATTCATTTGGGTTCCCGTAATAAAATTACATTATAAAAATATATACTCGTAGTGTTGTTCTTCTTTTTATATTTTTGCATTATGCACAGACACAGTTGACATCAAAAATATATTGTACCTATTCTTGAAAATAGACTTTTTTGTTGTATAAAAAATGTATTAGGTTTGTAAAAAAGAGTGAAACTACTTCCTACAACTATATTTTGTCTACAATAAAATTTGAAAAAAAAATTCTTTTTAACAAAAAAATAAATCAAAACAAATAATCTAATAATAATAAATCTGTAAAAGGCGTACTCCTGTAACCAACTATAAAAACCCTCCTAATTATTTTTATTACATACATATTTGAATAGCAAAATAATTAAAATAGTGGAGGTTGCCGCTCCCAAAACCTTTTTAGGTGATTCTTCATACTATCACCAGATCATCTACAAACATAAAAAGTTTACCGCACAACTCAATTTGGAGAAAGCTATTTAGGAAACAAAAAAATAACGTAGGACCTAATGAACGTGCTGTATAACTCCATACGTTCTTTGTCTTTTATCGCACATTCAAACCATATTCTTAACAATATGTTTCTGTCAACCGAATCTAATGCTTTTTTTATATCAAAGAATACTGTAACCACTCTTTTATTTTTATCTATTCCATTTTGAATAATGCTAATCTTATCAAACAATGCTTGATTTTGTTTTTAAACCCATATTGGCTTTTGTTCATCAGCCCTGTACACTCTAAATGGTGAGTAAATAGATAATTTACGTGTTTTAATTATCTTGGAAAAAACGTCGAAATCGATATACATAGATTTAAAGTTATTCATATGTTCAATATCAGCAATTTTGTAATTAGAATCATTTTGTTTGACTTAAATACTTTTGGCATTTTTACATATTTATTAGTTATTGTATGTTGTCAGCGATTTCCTCTTTACATAATCTAATTAACTCTGAGGCTAATTTATCAAAGAGATTTATTTATTAAAGAGCCTAATTTATTTATGAATTTCATCATTAAAATTCTATCTATTAAATGAAATTTAAATTCTTTTTCCGTTTTTGATTTAGATAAATATATTCGGTTATAAGTTCTTGCCATTTCTTCTCCAATAGTGCAATAGAAGTGATTAAATTTATTTATTTTATCAATTTTCTCATTCTTATTCATTTCAAGTATCCAAAAAGAATTAATTTTTTTTAGTATTCTGATCATTTAAAATGCTCTTTACACACTACCAATATTTCTTTAAATCTACATCAGCCCTTTCAAAACTTTTTCTGTTGAATTCTTTTTAAAGTAGTTAACCTGTTTACCTGTTTAGATAATACAAGTATTTATTTTTAAAAATTCTAATTATTTTTTTTAAACTTATTGTTTGTACCAATAGTCTTTTCTTTCAATAATTTCTAAACATTCATTATCTATCCCAAAGTGCTACATATTTACTTTTTTTTATTTTTTTTTTTCAGAACGGTAGCACTGTTATATTACTTCAGTTGTCACTTGTCAGTTCAATTGCCATTTCTTTTATGTGGCTGTAATTGACATTGACTTTTTATCTTTGACGGTATCAAATTTAATTGTTTTGAATGTTATTTAGGTTAGTTTCTTTGTTTACATTATTAATTTTAGTTGTAAAGTTTTGTAATTCAACAAAAATTACTAAGTAATAGAAATATTATGATGGAAGATTGAAATATTTCTTTTAATTTTTAAATCATTTGCAAGTATGTACATACATGTGTATGTTTAATACATACATACATATATTAGAAACCGCTGTGGTGATTTTGTTGTGTGAAAAGAAAAATGCATCGAACTCCAATGAATTTTTGTAACTTTAGATTTGATTCTTGCTTTTAGTAAGAATCTCGAAGTTAAAATGACCAATTATAACTGGCTTTTTATTTTTTGCAGTAATTTCCAGTAGTTCATCAAGCTTATGTAATAATTTATCAAAAATTATTTTCCGGTTGCCTATATATACATACATACATAGCTATTTCATTATATTTAATTTTTTAATAAATTATTTGAATATTAATAAAGCTATTATTTATCACAATTATTTTTCTTGTTTTATATTGAAAGTTGTTATGGATATATATACCTGCAACTTTTCCAATTCTGCTTTTATGGCATGAAAATACTTTAGAATAATGTCTAATAATATACTATCAAATGTCCAGTGTGTTTAAATGTATATAATAAGTATCTAATTTATATTATCTAGTACTAGTTTGTGTTTAAAGCTTCTTGCGTTTAAATATAGTACTTTTCTTCCATACATATTTCCTTAAAATTATACAAATTGGTTTTCACATGGATATTAAGTAGCAAATTGTATCAATTTTCATTAGTCATCTAAATTTAGGTTAATTTCGTGTAACATTCTTTTTTTACTTTTAGAAGATTTTCGTATAATAATAATAATCTTCCATTCATTACCTATATACATATATATGTACATATAGGTACTTAATTTTACGTTATCTTTTTATACCTGTTTTTTTTTAAACAAGAAACTAGAATATCCTTGAATTTTTTCAACCGTTTAATAATCATCCATATTAGTTTATTGTTTTTTTAACTTCTCATTGATAAATATATTACATTCTTTCTTAGTTTCCTTTTGTTTAAACATATGCATTGTTAGCATTTGAATTTTTTTAGCCTTAATAAACTAATTGTTTACTTGCAATATTTGCATTCGTGAATTTTCCTTTTTTTCCAACTTACAAATTGCTGTAATTCCCATCACATTGAAGTCGTTTATTTACCTGTGGATTATTTTTTTTTCATTTAAGGTAATTGCATGTCTAATTATTAATACTGTTAGACATTTTGATAAATAAATATCATTTTGCCACAAAAATAATGTAATTACTTATAACGGAAATTGATCCGTTTTTTTTTTTTTGTCATTTCAGGACTTAATCCTGAATCTGCTTGATAGCAACGCTGATTCTAATAAAAACATTTTAGTTACATTCATACATATGTATGTATTATATCTGACATACAGTATCAGTCAGTATATTCGGAAGCGTTATGAAATCTGTTCTACCGTAATCAGATTTTATCA
Organism: Poecilobothrus nobilitatus; assembly: GCA_947095535.1. Taxonomy (NCBI): domain Eukaryota; kingdom Metazoa; phylum Arthropoda; class Insecta; order Diptera; family Dolichopodidae; genus Poecilobothrus; species Poecilobothrus nobilitatus. The sequence goes on along the minus strand of OX352772.1, from coordinate 317,139,997 downwards.
AAATCCGGTTTTTAAAAATCCTGCCTTTTAAAATCCAGCGTTTTAAAATCCTGTTCTTGCTAAAAATCGAGTTTTTATTTAAAAATCCGGTTTTTTCCATTTGTTTACAATCAACTATGGAAGATGTACTAAATATTTTATTGAATATTTGGGTATCCCATCATTTCCCAGAAATATAATTCACAGAAAAATTTATATGCAGGATTTTGAATTAGAAGAAATTTTACTTTTGGTTACAAGTCTGGGTTGCCACTTTTTCCAGAATATTTAAATACATGTAGTATATGTAAAATTTTAAATTGGGAAAAATTTTAAAGTTTGATACAAAATCTCGGCTATATGCTTTTTCAAGAATATTGGAGTATTTGTAGATGTAGGATTCTGAATTAGGAGGGATTTTAGAGTTGAATTCAAAATCAGGAAATTTCCCTTTTCCAGAATATTTATATATACATATACATATGTATATGCAAGATTCTGCATTATAAGGGATTTTGGAGTTGGTTACAAAATCAGGGTTTTAATAATTTGTTTACCGGGAGTTTGGGGCTGCACCCCCATTATTTTAAATTCTTTGATGTTACAGTATGTATTTGTAAAAAAATTAATTAGAAAGGTTTTAGAGTTGGTTAGAAATTCAGAGCTATACGTTTTTTTACAGAATACTGGAAAACAAAATACCTTTAGGATTTTAGAATTTGGAATTTTTGAATTTTGGGATTTTGAATTTTGGGCTGTTATTATTAGAGTAAAAAATTAATAGATCACGAAATATTATTATTTTCTGTTAATTGTTTTTCTGTGAATTGAAGTGGAATCGAATATTTGTGTACAAAATCAGGGTTATACGCCTATTTCGAAAAATTGAAATATATACAATTCGGTAAACCGGCTTTCGTAGTAGACCTAGTATATTCACTTATTCAAGCACATTCTATCTATACTATGGATCTTTATTTATCTTTGTCGTCCATAATAATTATAATAATACCTAATTGGCTATTCTGTATGTACATATTTAAGTATGTATATAAAATTGATTCATTTCTTTCTAAAAGAAACAATAAATAAAAAGAAAATAATAAATACATCTGCTATTGCTATTTGCTAATATAAAATCTCATACTCTCATATAGCATTAAAATAATAATTTTATGCATACATACATATGTATAATATTATAAAGTTTTTATAAAATATAAATAACTTTTTTAATTTTTCTGTATAACTAATATAACTAATAATATATTTTATAAACAAAGCACTAAATTTTTATTTATTATAATAAAGAAACTAACCAAAATTCACTTCTTCCAATCCAAAGTTCAACTGAATCATCAATACTGATTGCTGAATGATGATTGATAAACTAAACTAACTAAATTATTATTAGTTATTACTTTACTATCTATACGGCGTATATTTTCTGTCAAAATAATTTTAAACACATGTAATGAAATAAGAAAGAACCACCGAAATACGCGACGTACAGTCAGGGTTACCACTTTGGTAATTTTCTACCAAATTTTGTAATTTTATTCAGATAATTTTTTTTTGGTAATTTGGTAATTTTTCTGATAATTTGCTAATTTTTTGGAATAATTTGGAGAATGGAAAATCAGGGACCAATTTTAGAAAAAAAATCCATTTTTGAAAATAATGAACTATGAAGTTAAAATATTGTGTAGCCACCACATAATTACATAGCTTTAACGTAATTACAAAACATTAACGAAATATTTTAAGTTTGTTTAAAACAAAATTTTTTAATTTTATTAAAAATCTAAATTTTTTACGTTTGTTTAAAATGGCAAAATAAGTTACAAATTTGCTAAAATAATTTAAGACACATAATTCATAATAAACTTATTCCTGAAGATATTTTGTGAAGAAAAAAACTTGGCTTGTGGATGTGAATGAATCTCACTCGCAAGGAGAACAAAATAATGGATCTGCTACGGTGACTGTAAAAAAATTATACGAATTTTATTGTGAAGAATTAAGTTCAAGTTCAGCAAGGTTTGAAAGTGAAAAATACCACAGGAAATTCCAGATGCAGTAGACAGAGAAATGGCTTTTATGGCTAAAAGAGAAGAACGTAAGTGAATAAGGAACAGGATAAAGGAAACAAATCGGCTTGTAGAGTTTGGTCTGCCAAAAATAAATTTTAGTTTATACATATATAATTTTTTGCTTTCGAAAGGTTTTACATATTTTATTTTAACCTTGACAATTAATATTGTTTTTTTGATAAAGAGTTAAGTGGTTTAAGTTTTAACATTTTTTGTTGCTTCAGAATTTGTTATTTTTCTTTTTAGTTTTTGTATATTTGAATTGTTTTGTTTGTTTTTTTATGTTGCATATATGAATAATTGTTTTGTTTTTTTTTTATATATAATAAATTTTAATATCAGGTAAAACCATTGGGTTTCAATATCCAACATATTTTGGTAACTTTTTTGTCCATTTTGTCCATCTGACTCATGGCGCAGTGGTTAAGTCGCCAACCTTTCAGTCGAAGGGTCTTGGGTTCAAACCCCGGTCAGGTCATAAATAAAAAATATATAGTACTTTTATATCGTAATAATGTATATCGTATAATTAATAGTAGTAATAATAACACTAATAATATTAATATAATAATAGTTATAGTAATAATAACAATAATTATAATAATAGTAATAATAATAGCTGATACAGTGGAGCCATCTTTGGTTATATCATGCAAGTAAGGTGTTATATACTACTGCATGTTGTAATTCACTGATGGCGCTGACCCTGTAGTAAAATAATAACAATAATAACAATAAAAATAATAATAATAATAAAAGTAATAGTAATAATAACAATAATAATTATTATAATAATAATAGTAATAATAATAATAGCTGCTACAGTGGAGCCATTTTTGGTTATATCATGCAAGTAAGGTGTTATATACTGCTGCACGTTGTAATCCACTGATGGCGCTGTCTCTGTAGTAAAATAATAATAATATTAATAAGAATACTAATACTAATAATAGTAACCGCTACAGTGACAGTGGGGGTTGCCTTCAATAATTACCTCATGTAGTTACTATATACTACTACTACATGTTGTAACTGTTGTGACGGCTTTAGTCACTGTTAGCAAAATAGTAATAATAATAGGCGGATTCATTGTTTCCTTACAGTCCCACTCCCAATTCAATGTTTCCGTATCCATTTCCTATCCTTTCCTATCCCTACTCCCTAGCCAATATGCTGCGTTCGCAGGTAAGGGTTTCATTCCATTATATTGGCTGAAGGGGCAGGTAGGTTTAGTCAGTAAGAATCTGACACTACCAAGCGGGATATTCTGATGTCTTTGGAAGATTCCCACCTCCCTTAGGAAAAAAAAAAAAAAATTTGGTAAACAAATTTTTTTCTGAGTGGTAACCCTGCGTACAGTACGTTGAGTTTTTAAAATTTAAAAATTGACAAGGCGTTCATTGTTGTACAAAAGGTGTACAAGGCGTACAAAATTTGTTGCAGTTTTTTATTATTTTGGCAATTGATATTATTTGAAGAAATTTAAGTGCTGTGTAGCACTTGCTTTTTTTTTTTTAATTGTATTTACAAAATATAAATAAATTTAAAACGAAAAAAAAAAATTTTATATTTTGATAACAATGTACAAAATCCATAGATATATTACTAATAGATAGGCAGTGAAGAAAATATTTTCAGCAAATTTTGAGAAACAGCTGAATGAACCGTGCGTATTGCTTTAGTTTCTTCAGAAATAGGTTCCTAAAAGGTGAAATAAATTCATTTCTAATTTTTTTAAAGATTTTATCACTTATTTTGTTACTTTACAAATAGTTAAAATTTTGAATAACCTTAATTAAATTAAATTTTAATTTTAAAAACAAAATATATGAATTATTAAGTAATATAAAAACTTAAAATCTCTGAGTGAAACTGGTTATGAAAAACTCCTTTACATTATTTTAATAAATATAAACAGCTGAGTGAACGAAATGTATACATATAATAAAATGCATATTATGTATTTTTTTGACTGAATACCTTAAGATAGGAAAACACATAAGAAGAAAAGAAACGACTATACCTAACTTCCCATCTATTAGTTAATGTATCTATGACAAAATCGGAATTATATTGTAGGTATTTTACTTTTAAATAGATTTAGTCAAGATTTTTTTTTATTATTAGCTAAAATAGTGAAAAGTTAATTGAATTAGTATCGGTTAACGTTAATGAATGTTTGTGAAAGAAATCGCTTGTGAAATAGGTAAATAAAATATAAAGAAATAATTTGTTAAGAAATTGTTTCTAATAATGTTTTGAATTGTTCGTAATCCATATCGATTTGAAAAACAGTTTTGAAATTTTTAAAATATCCAAATCAGTATTACAGTATTGCAGAACCCATACTTTTCCCGCGATTTTTAAGAGTTCTTTGTTACTATAGCGTCAATATCGTCAAGATCCATTTTATTTAATAAAATTTTGAATATGTAATTTTTTGCAATTTATTATAAACTTTAAAAAACACGTGTGGTACTTATTACTTTTTTTTAAATAGTGACATATAATAATGATCTTTTTGACAAATAACTTATTATGCGAGCGTACCAATTTCGGTGTACATCGACGTACAGACGAACAGGCGAATAGGCGTACGGCGTACGCTTTTATTTAGGTTGATCACTTAGGAACTCCATCTCAATATACTATATATTACATACTATTCAGTATACTATGTATGATACACTTCACTACAGTCTACTACACCTTTGCTCTACACTCTTCACTCCACCATACTAATTAAAATAATTGAGCATGTATAAATGTGAATATAATTATTTTTAATTAAAATTTTGCAATATGATGGCAATCATATATTATTTTATATGTACGTATATTTGATTGTAAAACTATTTCAGCACGCAATTAAACTCCGCAGTCCCCGAATCAAGGAAATTTTCCATAGAATTTATACACAAATAATCTATATTTGAAAGTTTTTGTTTGAATATTCTTTAGGCTTTTAGTTATAGGAGCGTTGATAATATTATTAAGAAATAATGTCAAAATTATGTATGTATGTACCATAAATATATTAACTAATTTTAAGTAATGTGTCGATCATTAACGACTCATGTTTTGAACGGGTCAGTTAAGTGACCGAAATGACTCAGGTCACTTATTTCGTTCATTTCGGTCATTTCGTTCATTTCAGTTTTGAAAAAGTAAAAATGAAAACAAACGAAAACAGAATACATAAAACACTTGTAAAATATCTCTCTCATCTCTCATTTATTTGTGTGTATTTGCCAAATACAAATACCATTTGGGTGCTTTTTTTATGTATGAAATATGAAAAATGGATTGAATACTGCTGTATATAATTTATATGTATTATTTTTTATTAGGTATTGATTGACTATTTACTTTATTCCGATAATTGTTTAGTATTATAATTTGACTTTATTTCAGTCATTTGGGTCTTTGGACGTATTGGCGACGACAATGTATGTTCTTAAATTAATAAAGTGGTATGTTCAGATCATTTGAGCCATTTCGTTCATTCAGCTCATTTGAGACATTTCGTTCATTCAGGTCATTTGAGTAATTTCGTTCATCAAACCGAAACAGGTTATTTGAGTTATTGGTCGCCTTCAGGAGAATCTAGCGCTATACTAAATTGCAGCGGTGTAGCATTTAGCGCTGCATGTTTGTACTGAACGATTTGCAGCAAAACTAAATGACTAGTAATTTTGTGTGACATTTCGTATATTTTTATTTTATTTATTTATTTCGTATTTTTTTTTTTTTTAAATCTTATATTTTTTATCTATCAATTTATCAATTTTTAAAAAAATGCATGAAACCCAAAAATTCTCGCAAAATTTTAAAAACATAAAATAAATGAATTTAATCAAATATTGAATAAAAATGTACCTAATCGATTTTAATATCCCAAAAAAATTATAATTTATCTTCTTCACATTACTTTACTCAAATACTCTAATAAGCTAAATGTACGAAATTTCTTAAATGACCTGAATGAACGAAACAAATTAAATGACCTAACTCTAGGAAATGTCTCAAATGACCTAAATGAAGGAAATGACTCAAATGACCTGAACATACCACTTTATTCATTTAAGTCCTTCTCCACTCGTTTCTTATATATGGACTTCCGCATATAGCTAAAATTTTGTTTGTATTATAATCTGTAAGTATTAAGTTATCTTTATTATACAGACATTTATTATATTTATTTTCTCAAAAAACTAATTTTCTCATTTGTATATGGATTTTTAGGGTTGTTGGATAAAAATAAATACATTCAAATTACAATTACTCAAATGACCTGATTGTGCAAAGATATGTATATAATTTTAGTAACTGACTCAAATGACCTAAATGACCGAATCTTTTATTTGAGTCATCACGTTCAAGTGACTCATATGACCTAAGTCAGTTAATTGACCAAAACTACCCATCACTTAGGTATAGTCGTTTCTTTTCTTCTTATGTGTTTTCCTATCTTAAGGTATTCAGTCAAAAAAATGCATATGCATTTTATAATATGTACACATTTCGTTCACTCAGCTGTTTATATTTATTAAAATAATGTAAAGCAGTTTTTCATAACCATTAACCAGTTTCATTCACAGAATTTAAATTTTTATATTACTTAATAATTGATATATTTTGTTTTTAAAATTAAAATTTAATTTAATTAAGATTATTCAAAATTTTAACTACTTGTAAAGTAACAAAATAAGTGATAAAATTCTATTAAAAATTAGAAATGATATTATTTCACCTTTTAGAAACCTATTTCTGAGGAAACTAAAGCAATACATACGCACGTTCACTCAGCTGTTTATGAAAATTGACTGAAAATATTTTCTTCACTGCCTATCTATTAGTTAATGGTGTGTACCTACTTTTGTTTTTGCGAGGGTAGGTGGGAATCATCGAAACATTATAGAGTATAGAGGGTTGAAAACGAGCACGAGTCCTCTATGAGTGTGTGGGACTTGAACCCACTAAACACCACCTCCCTTTTTTGACCAAACAATAGGTATACGACGTTTAGTACTAATGTACTGCCTGGTCAGAGGGCTGGCAGTACATTTAACTTATAGTTATTTTACAGTTTCTTAAATTTTATGATTTGCCATGATGTCATAATGAAATGAATTATTTTAAAAGTTTAAATCAAAAAGCTTTCTTAAATCTTTTATTAAAGCTTTAAAAAAAACAATAAATATGTATAGTTTACAAAAATAAAAAGATGAAGATGTTCAGCAAAGCACAAACCCGTAAAATTATCGTTAATAAAGGTTTCAACAAAATATGTATATATGTATGTATTAGTTTCATATAGTTATGCATATACATACATATTTAATAATATTTAATTATTAAATATATGTACATACTTACCTATGCACATATGTATATGCATACATATTATTTTGTGTTTCATAATTATTTAGATAATGCATTTTATGTAGGCAAATATTAAATTAAGTCATTTTACAATTGAAAATTTTCTTAGATTGATTAAACTGAAATTTATATCACAAATTTTTTTTTATATTTAGGTAATTCTTTATATTTACATATGTGTGTACTTGTATAAATAAAAATAAAAAAAAAAGAGAAATAATTGAAGGAACAATTAAAATAACATTTTAAAAATTATTTAGACGGTTGTTTTATAATTATTTAAACAAATTATAAAATTCGCTCTAGCAAAATAAATTATATTGTTAAATCTCATTTTATCAATATATTCTATAAGTTTAGTTTGGATTTAATTGTTTTAAAGTGTAAATAAAATTAAAATATGCCGCAAAATGTAGGAGAATTAAATCAAGACCGTGAGTGACAATTTTTACTGAATAAATTCCGGTTACAAAAATTACATAGCCTTTCCTTTTCTGGCGTGACTGTAAATGTCGTAAGGGCGAATTATTCTTACGATATGTGTGGGATGAATAGAAGATTGTTCTACGAGTATATGTGTTGAAAAAACTCAAAATTACCGAGTTTTGCATTTGGACTTTTCGATACTTCTACTTTACCTCAGGTACAACTTTTCAAACTTTACAGAGATATACCTTAAATCACGTGATGAAATGCTATTTGGGTTCGACTAAGCAATGAGGATACTAAGTTTTACAAAAATCCTTTAATTTATGGGGACAACTTACTTAAAGAGTCGTAGCACTAACGTTTGTGGAACTGTCGACCCCTACCAAGCTTTAAATAAAAGCCCTGAAAATTTGTCTTCCAAAGACGTGTATAGTGTTGTAAGATATTCAACGGTACAAGATATTTAAGAAAAAAAAATAAGAAAAAAATATGTGGTTTTTATTAAATTAAAAAAAAAGTATTAATATAACGGTTTTTAACATTTTTTTTTATAACGTCATTAGCTTGCCTTTTTCCTCCTCTTTTTAGAATGGTTTAAAAACTCTTTTACTTAGTATAATTTTACAGATATTTAAACACATGTGTGAGATAAACACCATTAAATATATAAACTTTTATATAATGCTATATGAAAATACATCTTAAATAATAAAATTTGTTGTGGGCCAATTTAAAATTACATAACGTGATCAAAGGTATCGCTTAGTAAACTATAAAAAAATAAAGTACCTAAAGTAAATAATATCTTTAAACCTAAATGGCCTTCTTAAACTAAATAAATAAACTATAAAATGACCTATGATATAAAAGTCATTACATAAATATTTAATTTAATTTTCATATTTTAATTAATTTTGTTTTTTGCAATAACTTGGATTTTTCAAAAATATAAAATTAAATAATTGGCTTTCAAATTCTAGATTTATTTTTTTTTCCTTTCCTTTCCTTTATAGATTTATCTGGCCGTTTTGGAATTTATAATATATGGAATTTATAATTAACCTAGAACTCGAAATGGCATCATCTTTCAAAATCGCAAATAATTTCAAACGTTAATTTTTGGGACGTTTTAATTATTCTGAGTTGAGACGAGACGTACGTTTAGTATTTTCAAACTACTTTCAAAATGTTCAGAGCTGAACTAGAAATATGAAAAATTGTTTTCAAAGCTGTAATCTTTCCTCTATTTATATATATAGGATATATTATATATTATTATTATTATTATATAATATTATTATTATTATTATTATTATTATACTAGTAAAAAAGCCCGTCATACGACGGGTATAAGTAGAAAAATATAGCTTTTGTGAAAGTTTCCTCAGTTTTATGAACAATTTAATTTTAGTAAATTTATTCAAATACTTATATGTATTATATTTAGATATTGATAAATGTAAAATTTATTGCTAAAGTGTTTTAAATAATGAAAAACCTCAATGATGCTTTGAAGTAGTTTCTTTCAAAAATGTAATAAAAATGATTATTTAATAAATCTCATCTCTTGTAAATTTCTTTGTCAAGCTTTGGATTAAAAACCAATGGTAAATAAATTTTTGCCAATAGTAACAAAAATTTTCGCTTCGAAAAAAATACAGTATCAAACTTTATAATTTTGAAACTAAACTACACTGATCTGATGCATTTACCTAATTATAATATATAGTACACTTTTTATATTTTTCTATGGTTGCCATAGCAAATGCTTCAAAACTTTCTTTGTTATATTTTTCAAACAAATTTTTACTCTATCCGTAATAATATTCTGTCTCTTTATCTATCGCTTTCTCTACAAAATCTTCACACCGTAAGTTTTAAGCACCTTTTATGTAAAACAATAAAAATTGACTGTGCATATAATGTTGAAGTTTTAGAAAATAAAAATCATAAAAGAAGCATAAAATTAAGAAAATGTTACACATTCAAAATTTAATTGAAAATTGTGATTTTATAATTTAAATTGCGCTCCTTTAAAAGCTTTGGTTTTACGCACCGCTTTATTTTTTTATAATTTCTACTTAAAAATGCAACTCTTTAAAAACTTTGATTTAAGCACTGCCTTGTTTTTTCATTCTTTTTATAGCATAACATTTTAATTCTTTTTTTCTATCTGTTATGTACGTAAATATCAGAGGTATGTTTTTTTTATTTAAAATCATAACATTTTAATAGTTCTTTTTTTCTTTAAAAATATTTAAAAGCAGTCAAAGTAACATTTTTTGTTCTCTTTTTTTTTCTATTCGTTTTTATTTTTCTTCGCAGTATTACATTTATTTTTTTTTGTTTTCTGTTATTTACGTACGCTAAGTATTTCTTTTATTTTTTTTAAATATTAAATTTATACATACAGTCTATTTAAAAAATATAAATTATAACCTATAGAACATTTTGAATTTTTTTTTGTTCGTTTATGTTTGCCGTCCATTCATTCATATTAATAACTGTTGCCTATATAAAAAATAATAAATCTATAATAAATCTAATATATGTTATACCCCTTCATTCATATATCTATATTATGGGCTAAACTTCTGATTCTAAAATTGTACTATATTATGGCAAAATTTTTAAAAAATTAAGAAAATGTTACTTAGCAAAATTTAAATAAAAATATTATTGCAATTTTATAATGTTCTACTTAAAAATCCGAACCTTTAAAAACTTTGATTTATACCCTGCCTTGTTTTTTCTTTCATTTCATAGCATAACATTATAATATTTATTGTTTTCTATCTGTTATATGGGTAAATATCAGGTGTACGTTTCTTTCTTTTCATAGTATAACATTTGTTAAATTAACATTTAACATAACAGTAGGGCACGCTACTCAGCAGCAGCAACTTGTCTTTTATTATATTTAGTTTCATTTCATAGCATAACATTATAATATTTATTGTTTTCTATCTGTTATATGGGTAAATATCAGGTGTACGTTTCTTTCTTTTCATAGTATAACATTTGTTAAATTAACATTTAACATAACAGTAGGGCACGCTACTCAGCAGCAGCAACTTGTCTTTTATTATATTTAGATATTTTCAAATTTAATGTTTGATGCTTTCTGATTTAAGATTTAAATGAAGCAACATTTTATGTAATAATACATTTTCTATACATACATACATATGTATATTAAAATATAAATTAAATTTACTCTATAAAAATTGATTTGATTGAAATAAATTAAAAATTTCAGATGATTTTAGCTTATTCTTTAATATCATTGACTATTAATAATCTTTATATATATATTATAAAAATGTATGATACAAATAATAAAAATCAAAAACATCTTATCTATTTGCATTTATTCTTATTTCGATAAATTTTGTTTTCTTAAAATTAAATGTTTTAAATTCCAGTATGGATCAAGGATATTGCATTAATAAATAATTCAAACCATTAAATACAAGATGATAATTCAAAGCATTAACTACAATGCAAGATACATATATATATATATATATAAATAATTCATGTTTTTAAAAGCTCATTTTATACAGGAAATCCCCTAATTATTTCAGATTTTTTCAATTGTTTCAAAATTTAATCATTTTAAATATGAAAAATAAATATATTAATTTTATTAATATATAATAATAAAATTTTATTAATAATAAAAATTTTAATATAAAATATACTATATTTTTTTTTTTTATTTTCTTGTGGTATAGTGATATCGATGTAGGTAAGTATGAGTAGTATGTACCTACATATGTACATAGTGTTTCAAAATTTACACTTTATGAATATTTAAAAATATATTATAACTTTATATTGAATTGCTACTATCCATTAAATTATCAAAAAAAATTGAACAACTACTAATTTCGTTATTCGTTAAATTTATTTTGATCGTGAAATTTTTAACCATATTTATAACTTTTAATAACTTGTTCTGAAACATCTTGTATGTATTTATATTAATACTAGAAAATCCTCTGTGCAATTGCACAATTTCTATAGATTCAAAAACATTTACGTTATCATACTGACTCCCTTACTACCTGAATTGAGGGAGAGATTATTACATGTATATTTTTAGGTTAGGTATATTAAGTACCTAACTAAAATAACTTATGGATTTTTAATTTAATTTGAATTTTTTAGGTGTAGGGTATAAATAAGTCGGTTGCATCGACTTACTGTTTCTTTTACTTGTTTTTTTTGCTTGAAAAAAATTTACTGAATTTATTTTATTTAAATGTACTTTGGAAGAGGTCTTTGGTATATTTAATAAAAGATTCATGTCTCTGATAATGAAATTTCATAAATTTTTGGGGGCTTTTTTTGTGAGGGTCGTTTTCGACAGCATTTTAATTTAATGGTCTAATAATAAATTAGTACAAAATTATGAATCTATTGTGAGAGAAGGCTTCTAAAATGATATTTTCTATGTTATTTTTTCTTTTTTTTTTAAGAAAAATATCCATTTCTATAATATTTAGTAAGTTTCTGATTTCTGTTATGAAATATAATTAGCTAAGTCTACCGAATTTTATATTAATAAAAAAATTCGAATATTTTATGTTATATCAAAAATGCAGCTTAAAAAATCAAAATTCCAACCTAAATAAACAAAACTACTTTAAAGTCTGCTGCGAAGCTTTTACCAGCTTTTATAATAGTGAAAACAAAATCAAGAATAAAATCGGCCTATTATTTGTTTCTTATAAATATAAGGCTTACTATAAACTTTGCTCTTTTCACTTTAAGGCGTTTTAATTTTATTAAGAGTACCTATTTTTATTTTTTTTTTCCAAAACAAAGATTGAAAACGCCAACAGAAGATTAATAATTTATTTTTAATTTACCGCTGCGACCAGTTCATAATGGATGTGGCGGTCAAATTTAAAAATTAAAAATTTGCTGAATTTATTTTTATTGAAAATGTGTGTTTTTTAAGTATGTACTTTTCCTTTTTTGACTGTACTCACTTTTAACAAACGGTTTGTGTCTCTGATAATACTTCTAGTGGAAAATTTGGTCTCTGGTAATAATATTTACTAAATTTATTTATATTTTTAATGAACGGTTTGTGTCTCTTGATAATACTTTGAGACAAAGATTTGTGTCTCTGGTAATAAAATTTTAACTTATTAAATAAATATACAGAAATATCATCATTGCCAGTTTAGTTTTCATTCAGTGTGAGCTGGTGTGAGTGTTTTATTATAGATATAAAATATATTTTTTTACATGTTGGCAAGGTCTCGCGAACATCTTGTGTATTCTGGTATTATATTATAGATTATCTATCTATCTTCTACTAAGAGATAGATTTTAACATTATATATTTAAAATAAAAACCACAATTTAAGAACCATATAAAATACAGATAAATACATTTGTCAGAATTTAGTCAGTGTTTGTTGGATTTTCATAAAAAAAAACTAATTTAGATTTTATAAAAGAAAAAAGAATTTAAAAAAAAATAACTATATACTTAATTATTTTTATATAAAATTACATAATAATAAATAATATGTATATATCAAAAATTTTTATAATATTATTATTATTTATAATTTGTATAATATTTTTCGTACCGAATAAAACTGAAGCTTTAGAAAGAAATAACCGATTTCAACCAATAGGTAAGAAAAATAGGTTACAACCTTCGGGTTTACGTAATCGAAATGGAAATAATAATACAAGCTTTACTGCAACAACTCAACGAAACAGATCAAACAGAGTACATAATTAATTGGACACCGACGAAACAGCAGCATATATTGATTGTCAAATTGTAGAGTTTGGTTATATATACTTGTTATTGTAAGACTTCATATGTACATAAATAGCTCCATATGCATTCAGCTCTATATAGCCGTATATAATTTGGGATACAATTAATATATAATTATATCCTAATTATCCAAATAACTCTATACGTCAAAATTTATAAAATAATTCTATGTTTGGAAATGAACATAATTTTTTACAAATTCATGATTTATCTACTGCTGGTGTAATCTGCTTACTGATTAAAAGTAAAAAAAAAATAATGTTTATATTCATTAAATTAAATATATTAAATTATAATGTAAATAATTTTGTGTATAAAAATAAATTATGTTTTAAAACATTTTAAATAAAAAAAATTCGAATTATAAATACTATATTTAATTTTAAGACTATATTTTTATTGCAGGGGAGCACAACGGGTCGCAGGGTCTAGGTGTAAGGGCAGCTATACGCCCTCCTTTCTCAACAACAACATATTTAATTTTAATAAATTTTTTTATATTAAAAATAAGAAAAAAAACTTCAGCACATTTTCTTTGAACTCTATTTACTCTATTTAGGACGGGAAAACAAAAGTTAAATTATCTTTATGCTTGTTTTAAGTCTTTTAATGAATTACTAACGAAGTTAAAATCCGAAATAAGCCTTAGTCTCTTTAAGAAAAATATCGTGGTATTTTTAGAATCTTCCGGTTTACAATACACATACGATACATAATTAAAAAAAAAAGAGGAATATACAAAAGAAAATAAGAATGAATAGAATTTTATAACGAAGAAATTAACCTAATTTAATACAAACTAATTTAAATTAAATGAAACTTAGAGAAATGGAGTTGAAATGGAATTGTAGAAATTAAATAGTAAAAAAAAAAAAAAAGAGAAAAAAGAAATTTAATAAAGAATTATAATTAATGTAAATATACAATGTAAATATATAAGTATTATAGCTTATATCTGAATTATATGTTAGATTATTAAAAATAAAGAAAAAAAAAAAATCGAACTGTTTTATAAGCAAAACCAGAAACTAGAAAAAATATTTTCTACATAAATGTTCTGCGTATACGAGTTAAACGTGAAAGAACTTTATATACCTTTCAGAATATAGGTCTGAAAGTAATTCCAAAAGAAAGAAGTAAATCTTGATCTTTAATTAACAAAGACTAAGAAATATTTCAAATATTTTTTTTTTTGTCCTTGCCACTCCTATAAGAGCATAAGGTATCCACTAAATTATTTATTATTCATATTTCACTCAGGCTTTGATTATTCGTCTTTGTAGGTATATTGTATCAAGACTATGAGACATTTCTTTTATTTCTACGCCATTTATTATCTCATACAAGAATTATGTTTTTTTTTATTAATCTAACCCCAGTCGGGGTTTAAACGCGAGATCTTTCAAAATCTTAAAAGGCCAGGTGTATTAACCACTATACCATTGGCTTGATATATTTTTATATATTTGAAACATACTCAAGCATAAAAATGAAATAAACACTCTATCGTGATTTTATGATAAGTCACAATAAATGTGATATAAAAATCAAAATAATAAACATTTGAAATATTAGTATATGAAAATTTAATCAAAATTTTAGAATAATCAATTCTTTTTTCAATAAATCACTTCGGTTATTTTGATATTGTTCTCTATTACAATATATTACTAATGTTTCTTTCTAACACTATATCTTTGTAACATATACATATGTACATACTTCAGTTTATTTGAAATTTCAACTCATCTGATAGAAATTTAGACTCGTTTAGAAAATTTTTCTTTTGATTATCTTGCAGATGCATGTTCTTTCCTATTCCAGATATTGCACAATCAAATTATGGAACTAATTACAAAAGTCTAAGAAATTTTTTGTTAACTTCGATTCCTGTTAGATATTTTACTAAATTAAATGTATTATTGTCATAACAACTTGATTAAGTTGAAAATCATTAATACTATCTATATTTATTGTAGTTTAGTAATATATTAAATGCTATAGGATATATTTTTTCGGTCAAAACAAAACTCGTTAGTAAAAATTTGGATAATTATGCGAATTGATACACTAAGTCCCAACTATCCATTATTTAATTTATGAATTCATATCATAATAATCATAATGGTTTTGTACATAATCATAATGGTTTTGGACATCCTCGTTTATTCAACTAAATTTTGATTGAGTTTTTCTAAGAAGTAAAAACATCATAATTTTTCATATTAGACTTACACAACGTACCTAAATTTAGTTTTGAATTTCTTCTTAGTTTAAGATATTATTTATAATCAATAGAGTGCTGAATATTTTTATAATTTTCTTTCAGAGTTTCAGTAGCTAATCATTTATGTAGCTTAAAATAAAATTTGAAAATCATTGCATAGGATGCCTTTAGTTCATTTAAAAACAAAAATCTTTTTAAATTAGGATAATTCTTTCGCAATTACATACATATATATATACTTATGTATGTACATATGTAAAATTATCCTGTTTGATCTTAATTTTTTATCTTACCGTAAATATTGTGCTATGGTATCAGGGTTATTTTGCAAAGATTTCATTTAAGTACTAGACAGCAAGGGATATAAATTGAATTTATACTTATTTGCAATAAATATTATAAATCTAACTTTATTAAGACTCCTTCTAATAATAGAAATTTTTAACTTTACGTGCATAAAATTTTTCAATTATTTCGCTTATCATAACTGTAAATTTTAATACTTGAAAAAATTATATTTTTATATTAGAACTAGATCTGAGTTCTAATAAGTGGGCAACTTAAAAAACTTCTTCCAAAATGAAATCTATATGAATTTCTATAAATGAAGTTAAAATTTCATTTCTTTACTCTGATATTGTGAATTGGGGAAATTCCCTAATTTTATCAGATTTTTTTCAACAGTTTTAAAAATGAATCATTTTAAATGTATTGAATACATTGCTTCTTTTTATTTTCTTGTGGTAGTTATATATATCTACAGTGCTTCAAAATTTTCAGTTTGTAAATATTTAAAAATAAATAAAACATTATCCTTTTAAAAATATTCAAATATATGACATTACCAAGCTTTAAGTCTATAAAACATTTTTTGTTTTTAAAAACTTATTGAATGAATCATTTTTAATGTAATCAGCTGTATATAAAGTTCTTCACTGTAGGTGGAAAGTATCATACGAAGTGTTAGCCAAACAAAGGTCTCTAATAAATTTAGCTAAAAGCTTGATAACATGAAAAATACAATATTAAATCAATTATACAAAATTAAATTAAATTGAATTTTATGAGAATAAGATTTTAGGAATGAATTAGGTACCTTATTAGACCTGGGTGTCCTAGTACGGGTAAGAATAAAATATAAGTATAAAAATGCGCTGAAAATACTGGGAAATTGTGGGTTCGAATACCACACACATGGTAAGAATAATTCCGCCTTACGATAGTTATACCCACTTCTGGAAAGGAAAGTCTGTGTAATTTTCTTGTGACATTTATGTGACAGGGGAATAAACGAAAAAGAAAAAAAATATGCTAGCATAATTATTATTAGTCTTTTGCATAAAATTATCGCTATTTAAAAAATTACGAAATTTATTAATATTTTTTGATTTTAAATTTATAATGCATTAAGTTCAGAAAAATTGTAAAAGCCATTGTTGGTTTAATTGTTTCTACAAATGCCGATCGAAATTTTTAAATTAAACAGCTAAATTTACTGTAAATTTTAAAGAGTTAAATTTACCGTACCTATTTATTATTAGATTTTTAAAAACTTACAACCTTCCTTTAACACTTTTAAACTTTATAATACCTGTTGTGGAACACCTTGTATCTACCAAAAGAAAGATATTAACTTCAAATTAAAAAAAAAAAACCGCAATTTAAGAACCATATAAAATTCTGTACTTGTAAAATTATAGTCAGTATTCGTTAGGTTTTCAATATAAAAAAAACTAATTTAAGTATTTAAAAAAAAATAATTACTTACTTCTAATTATTTTTATTTAAAATTTATAATATTAATTATGTATATATCAAAAATTTTTACATTACTTTTTGTAATTTTTGTAATAATTTGTGCAACGGATAAAACTGAAGCTTCAAGAAAAAATAACCAAAATGAACCAATAAGTAGAAGAAACCGAGTTCAGCCTTTCGGTATGGGTAATCGAAAACGTCCAATAGGTAAAAATAATAGAAGGTTTACTACAACAACCAGACGAAGCAGATTAAACAGAGTTAATGATTATTTAAATACCGCTGAAACAGCGATATCTGTTGGAAGTCAACTTGTAGGAACCATACTTGATATTGTGAAACCTCAAGTTCCATATAATAATATGTACGCATCTCCGCATAACTCATATTATCGTGGTTACAATTCATATAATTCATATCCTGATTATCCAGTTAATGATTATATACCAGTTCGAAATCATAATTTGAAAAATCATCATAAAATAGGTAATAAAGATAATACTCGTCAAATTCATGACACATTTACTTCTGATAATACTCATAAAATTCATGACACATCTACTCCTGGTACACTTACTGATGAGGAATAAAAAAAAATGTTTGTATAAGACATTCTTTTTTTAAATAATTTTTTTTATATAAATTGAAATAAATAAATATTATAAATAATTTTGTATGTTCATAAAAATAAATAATGTTTTAAAAACAGTTTAAATAAAAAAAAGTAAATAATAATTATAATATTATTTTCAAATATAAATTATAAAAAAAATGTTTACCAAATATTTTACCAATTTTTCGATATTCCACAATTAGAATAAGTGAAAACGGAAACTAAATAAAATTTCTTCTACTCTCGTGTACATACCTGTAAACTGAAAAAAAGATTATGCAATATAGAAAAGAATGTAAAAAGTTATTCTAAAAAGAAAAAATAAATATTGATCCTTAATAAGATAAGCTAAGATCTGAATTATGGAGTAATTAAAAAAAAAGCAGGCTCAAACATAATTCAGATTAAAAATGAAATAATTATCATTTTTTTATTTTAAATTGAATTTGAAAACTTCAAAATTATATTTTACTTAAAGCTCAAAACCTATATTGATATCCCAAAAAGAAAATAAACAACTCTTTCTATATTATCACTGATATAAAGAATTTCTATATTATACTTTAAGAATTTTTGTAACGACCTTGCTTTGGTTCTAAATAAATAAATAAATAAAACATGGCTGTTAATCCTTGTTTTAATTTTAGATGAGATCATGAAGAAAGAGTTGAGAAATAAAGCAATTTAACTTGGACCTTACTTGGAATTACGATATTCAAACAATTACGATATTACCCTAATGACATAGCAAATTAATATTTGATAAAGTTTAATGGCAGGCTGCTGACCCATAACAAAATATTATTTGACAATAATAATAAAGAACTGGGGCCTCGGTGGCCTAATGGGTAAGAGCGTTTAAAATACGCTGTAAAACACCGAGGGAGTATGGATTCGAATCCCACACACGTTGTAAGAGTTATTCCCCCTTATGAAATTTATAGTCGCATCTGAACAGAAAGGGCTGTGTAATTTCCTGTCCACATTTATATGGCAGCAAAATGCATTAAAAAAAAAGCAAATTAAAAATATCAAATACTAGTTTTGCACGGGTATAAAAATCAGATGAATTTTTCTTTTAATTTTGTCAAACAATTACATTTATTATGTATACTGAATATTTTTGGTTAGTAACCGAATATTTCTACAAAAATTAATAAAAATGATTTTATTGCCAAAATAACCACAAAATTTAATAAAGTTTAAAAAATTAATTCAATTGTATTTATGAATGATGATTCATTAATTTCTTGTTAAAAAGAATTCATTTACGGTTAAATATTTTTAAATTGCTTTAATTATATTACAATTTAATTTAAAAACTTACATTCGAATTTTTTTGAGTATTTTTTGAGTATTTTAGAATTTAGATATTATTACTAAAATAACAAAGTATCTTTGTTTGATTATTTCTAAATAGTTTTGTACATATTTTGGTTTATGTTAAAATATAATATAATTTAAAGAGCAGCCATTAAATTTTAAATTTTCAATTTAAAGAGCAGTCAATTAAATTTTACTTTGAGTGGAGTAAGCAATTACTCCCAAGGAGCTGTAGCTCCATAATCGCTATAATTGCTTGTTTATTGAATTAGTCGGGTTATAGCTCGGTAATAGGACTAATTCCTTGCTAATTCAATTAGAAGCTTACATAAAAAAGTTGTTGCACAACATTAATTTTATTTAACCTAACCCTAAATATAGTTAAAATTTTAATACTTCGTTTTAAGTAGTATAAAATTTTTGTAAATAGATTAACAAACAGATAAAATGAAATTTATAAGCACATTTTCAAAATTTTTTTTTAGAAATTTACTAAAAATACAATCCTTCTGCGGCCGCTATTTTATCCCGTATTCAAGAGAAAATCTGTATATATTTATACTTTTGGAATTTATTACTAAAACTAATGGAACATTTTAAAAAATTGTTGCATTATTTAATTTTTTAAAGCATTATAGTTTTAGTTCGTTACTTTTTGGTATTGGTTACATGTTTTTGTGATATTATTTAATTTTTTTTTTCTTCATTTTTAATAATTTTTTTTTTTTTTTTTGTTAATTTATAAACTATAGCCAGCAGAATGCAGAAAAAGATTCTCCGAGCTTTGGTTTCTCCTTTTTAGTGGAGAGGAAAAGGTTATATGATATAATAAAACCTCTTGAAAAAATTAAAATATTCAATTTAAAAAAGGTTGTAACGTGAATCAAGTCCGTTTAACAATACCAATTATTCAAACCCTGACTTTGAAACCAACTCTAAAATCATTACTAATTTTTTTTTACATGTAATACTTTGTTCTTACAATCAAAAGGAATTAAAACTTATACCAATTAATTTTGTATTTTAAATATTGGAAAGAAATTATTCGAACAACCACATATTCTTTATATTTCAAAGTAATTTATTAAATAATATATCAACTTGTATTTTTGTTTGATTTCCCAGAAACAACGATTGATTATAAATTCTTAAATAAAAAGATATAAAAAATAGATATTTATATGTATATATAAATAAACTTGTTAAAAGCTTTTTATTATTTATTTTATTTGTAGTACTTTAACATAAGTACAAACATCATAATAAACTATTCAGTTAAAAAATTTCCTATGAGTTTTATAATAAAGTAGGAGCCTCACAAACAACATTGAGACATCTAGACAAAGTGCAAAACTAAAGCAATTCGTTTAATAAACTATTCCATTTTTACATCAACTCTGGCTTCACTAAGTCATCAACGTGCCATTTGAGTACCCATTCCATTTTATATAAAGATATTTGGCTGATATATATAGGAACCTGTTCAATAGAAATAACAACCTTAATGCTTCCTCTTAACAATTTCAACGGAGATTACAAGGAGGGCTGCACAGGCTAATCTCTATACCTTAAAGATCCTCAAATCGCACACCTTCGCCCATGGAAATTCATTCAATGCGTACAGCGCGAATAAGGAATAGCTTGTCGTCAGAAGTATTTCCTAAAATTGATTACCATACGGTGTATGATATCGATAAATTCAAAAAGAACATTTATCTTTCTTCTAAATAAGCATCTAATAACTGGCTATATTTTTCAATTTCCTTTATTCCTATTTTCCCAATCTCCAAACCAAACAATATATTGTACTTGTACCATAGATTCTAACCTAATGTTTGGTTTAAAAGCCAGGTGGTGCTTAGTTGATTAAAGTTCAACACTATCAAAGAAAATTCGCAAAATTTGTTGATCTCAGCGGTGTCTTTCGAGATTCCCATCTACCCTAGCAAGATATATCATGAAAATTATATGTAATTAAACTGTTGATTATAAAATGCATAGAATCAAATCAATTTTTTTTTTTTTTTCATTTTAAATCTCAATTTTCATGTAATAAAACGTGCCAAAAATAGTAAATTTTTAGTTTAATCTTTCTCAAATGATAAAAGTTAATAAAATTTTAACAAAACCATAATATATTTCTTTTAATATAGTGTTATGTTTTTTTTTTTATTTTGATAGAATCAGACTTCAATATTTTGATTAAATAGAAACTATCTTATTAAATAATAATTTTGAATCTTTTCATCCCTTTTTTTTTTTTTTGATTTTTATATCTTTTTTATATGATGAACTAACTGAATTGACCAAAATCTTATTTAAACTAACATATCAATTTTTATTCTGATACTGATTCTTTTATGATCACATTCGTAATTCTTATATTATATTATTCTGTTATTCGATTTGAATCATCCCCAATCCTTTAAGGTTATGTTTTCAGTTATTTTAAATAAAAAATATATTTTTCCATAACCAATTTTTTGATGATAGCAAAAAAGTTGACCATAGTTATTTCATACAATTATTTTTATACTTTATACATTATAATGTTAGTTATTTTTAAAAAGGGTTCTTAACTAAGTTTAAATGGCTATATATATATAGTTACTATTATCAATTTTTCATAACTACATTACAATAAATTTTTATTATATTACAAGGCAACCAACTGAGGGCATACTTTCTGGTCCAGTGTTTGATGGTTTCGTTGGTTGTATTAAATTTGTTGGTTGTGTTTATCTATAGGTTGTTTTTTTTTTAAATAGAAAAACAATATTTTGAAAGAATATACAATTAAATGAATAAATGATTTGTAAAGTTACCAATTGTCCATAGATATTATTAACAACAACTGAATTTTTAATAACGAATTAGACCAACAACAAGATTGTAGTTATTGGATTTTTCTAAAATTATAATGGTAGAATTTTCGAATGATGTGCATAAGGGTTGTCAATACTTTAGTTAATTTCATTCTTGTCCAATGCATTAATGTTTCGGTATGCTTGGCTATGATTTTAAAATATATAATTTCTAAGAAAAATACTCTGAGGTAAAAGCTAGTAAACTGTAAGGTTAATTAAAACTGAAAATCATCTGGTATCCGAATTTATATATTTCGAAATAAATAGCCATGATTCTCTATCTGGATTTCGGATTTTCATTTAGGAATTAAGACCTGGTGACTTGTCTAATAAGAGCAAGAAAGGGCTCTTGTCCTTTCAAAATGTTGTTCTTCGATTTTATAAATGAGATATGACTGGATTGATCTATCTATCCAGTTGACATCTTAAGTTATATTGAAGATGTCAGATCCGAATCAATACAATACAATTGACATATCAATTGGTTTAAGCAAATAAAAAAAGTTTAGTTTTTTTTCTAGTTTGTCTAGTCCTTTCAAGTTTGTTTACACAAATAATTTCTTTCTTTTTAAAAATAAACTTTCTAATCCAATCCAATTAACTCTAACATTTTTAATGTAAATACAATTTCAACCTAATTTTTTATATTTTCTTTTTATTGCTAACATAGTCAACGAATGGTAATATGTATGGTTCGAGGAATAATATAAAAAAAAAATGTTTTTGCGTAAAAAACGATTTTCACCCAATTCAAATAATATTTTATTAGCATGGAAAAGGGTAAAAATAAAATAAAAATAAAATCAATGAAAAAAGTCAAATTTTTGGATAGTTTTAAGATTTTAGTGATTTTTTTTAATTTTTCGATACATTTTAAAAGTTAACTTTATACATTGATACGTAGTTCATGATTATGAAGAATCAAAACCATTAAAAATACCGATTATTTATAATATTAAATAAACTCCTTATTAATATTTTATATTATTTAATAAAAAATTACATTAGGGGCTTCGTTAGCCTAGTGGGTAGGCGTGTGGCGTATTAACCGAAGGAGTGTGGGATCCCTGCACAGGTCGTAAGTGTTTTTTTACCCCCTTACGACCAAATATAATGTAAATATATAGTATATAATATAAACAAAATAAATAATATTAGTATATAATTAATAATAGTATAATGGCCTTGGTAGCCGATGGTTCAATAATATTGCATTACATTTATGTATGTAATATTAATATAAATAAATAAATAAATTACATTACTTTAGCAGACTTGGTGGCTGAGTGATTAATCGCATGGCTTATTAACCGAAATAGTTTGCACATTTTTAAAAAAAAATATCAAAAAATTTTCTTATTAGTTTTATTCTGCTCGTTTCTATGTTTGCAAAACTTTTACACCGTTTAAAATCGAGCAATTGAATTTTAAACATGGTTAGTCCTCACAAAAAAATTAAATTTGTGAAGTTATAGTCACCGAAACTTCAAAAAAATCTTATTTTCAAATGATATAAAATATTTAAAAGAGAGAATATAAAAAATATTTCACCAAAAAGAGAAAAGAGATACTTTATTCTATTTAGCAAGAATGAAATATTTTTAACCATTTAAACCATAGCGATATTGAAAATTTTATAAATTTAAATATAAATTTATTTTGTAGTTAATAAAAAAATTATTTAAAATACATATTTTTAATTTCCGTTTACTTAATTGCATCTTACTTCTTAATATATTTTAATATTTAAAAAAAAAATTATTCAAATGCATTAGATTCAAATTCAAATTCAATGTAAGGTTTTTTTTTTAACACATTCATGTTTATGACTGAAAATTATGGTATTTAAAATGTCTGCTATTGCGAATTGATTCACAGTTTTAAAACAACGAAAAATCTCACAAACTTCTTTGCAACTAAAATTATATGCCTACTCAAATTTGAATTTGTCAAAGTTAAAAAAATATGACATATATAGCTAAAACAGACATCTTAATTGACGTTCATGAATCATGACTGATATAGCGTCCAAATTGCGGCATTTAGAATAGTAGAAACTATTACGAATTGATTCGCAGTTTTAAAACAACGAAAAATATGACAAATTTTTTAAACTCTGCAATTAAAACTATATGTCTACTCAACTTTGAATCTGTCAAAATTCAAAAAATATTAGATAGCTATAAAGCGAACATGTCTGAAATAAATTTTATACATTGCAAAAAAAACCTTTGAAATAAATTAGTTTTAATACAATTTTCAACTGACTGCTATAACATAGCATCATCATAGTCATTGATCGCATATGAAATATAAATGCAGAAAAAACGAGCGTTTGTGAGTAGAAATTTTATCTTATAAGATATATATTATATTATATTATCTTATATCGGCCAAACTGTGCGAAGGTTGTTGGCACAAAACTTTTTCGAGGCAACTTCAAATATTTAGCTTAATTATACCTTTTTTACTTTAATGAGAAGTGAAATTGAAGTGAAATTCCTTCTCATAAAAGTAAAAAAGGTATAGATGCAGAATTATCGTAATATAAGAAAAAGAAGTTGTATGGTAGGTTCTTCAATCCGACATTTGTACTTCAATTATAAAATTGGTATTTATTTAAAGTTTCAGAATGCTAGTGCCATTATATTTTTAATTACCTCATTAATTAGCTCATCGACTCATAATTCAATCGAGAGAAAGAATGTATATATACTTTTCTAAATAATATCTATCGCCCTTTACAGACAGTATCATAAACGTTATGAGAAATTTATTTTTTTTATTTTTTCCTAAGGGAGGTGGGAATCTTCCAAATACACCAAGAATTTCCCCTTGGTAGTGTCAGATTTTTACTGACTAAACCCATCTCCCCATAGCCAATATAATGGGATGAAACCCTTACCTGCTAATGCAGTATATTGGCTAGGGAGTAGGGATAGGAAAGGATAGGAAATATAATGCGGAACATTGAATTGGGAGTGGGACTGTAAGGAAACAATGAATCCGCCTATTATTATTACTATTTTGCTAACAGTAACTATTACTAACTAAAATTATGAGGTAATGAGGTAATTATTCAACCCCCACTGTCACTGTAGCAGTTATTATTATTAATATTAGTTAGTATTACTTATTAATATTATTATTATTTTACTACAGAATCAGAGCCATCAGTGGATTACAACGTGCAGTAGTATATAACACCTTCCTGCATGATATAACCAAAGATAGCAGCTACTGTAGCTGCTATTATTATTATTATTACTATTATTACATATTTTTTATTTATATGACTTGACCGAGGCTTGAACCCAAGACTCTTCGATTGAAAAGCTGGCGACTAAACCACTACGATATGAGTCAGATAATGTATGTATGTTTAAAACTATTTTCGTGCGTCTATAATAATAATTTTCATTTTCCAATCTTCTGTATTGGAAACAAGCATTGTTCTGTATTTAACGTTATTAGCAACAGAATCGAAATTATTAGAAATTATTGTCACAGAAATGAAATGACAGAAATGATTGTCACGTAAATTTTGGTATATAACAGTAAATCCCTATTCTCTGACATTTTTGTTGAATTCAGGATTTATATGAAATCGCACTGTCTTCTCCATTTTAGTTACCTAATAAAGTTTTAACTGTTAATTAGTCGTATTACTTCCGCATTAACTCGTTGAAACAAATGAATTTTATGCTTGACTGTACATTGAAGAATAATAACAAAAAATATTAAAATATTAAACAAACATTCAATTATGATGCATTAAAAGATTCTAAACTCTATTCTTAACGCTTAGATTATTTTAATAAAAATTTATTAACTATGTATATGTATATCAGAATGTTTCTAAATATTGTTTAAGTTAATAAAAAAATTTTCTTTGTCATTAAATTCAACTATTACCATACATTTCAATTGCTGTGAGCCCTGTATATAACCTGTGATCAACTTAAAAAAAAAAAAGTAATAAATTGTTTGTTTTAAAAATCATTCAAAATGATATTTCAATTTTCGATTGTAATCATGATATTATTAAATATAATATTTTATTCATTTTATGATTTCATATTAAACGTATTTGAAATAAAAATGAAAACAATAAATAAGAAAATGTTTTCCATATTATGAAAATTCATATTAAAGTATATTTAATGAATTTTATTAGAAAACTTATTTGATGTTTTTATGACCGTAGAAAATCTTCATCACAGAATATTATTATTATATAATATACAATTTCATTTCAAAAAATTATTTTCTTTTATTAATTTTAAGTATCATCAGTAGAAATATTTCATTCATATGAATAGGAAGTAAATATTTATTTCATACTTTAAATATCATAATAATATTTTTACGCAATTTCATCACTTTCTATTTTAATGAAATTGAATGAAATTGTTATTTCAAATTAATAAAATATTTTAATCGTTTAATAAATTGCCTACAATTTTTTTGTACATTATTTTTTTTTCCTTCTTTCAAAAATTTTACATAAAATTAACACCTTTATGAATGAATGCATATATATATAATGTATATCAAAACCTTAAAATTAAATGTGTCAACAATTTACAAAATATATATACATATAATTTAATTTAATTTTTTAATTATCAATTTTATTCATCATAAGTCCTTGAGCTTTCTAATTCATTTTCGGGCATTCAAACTTATATAAACCTAAATAATTCTGATTAATGGCCTTGTAATAATCTAATAACAGCCAAATTTGAATCACTAAATGAACATAAGGACAGTCACAATTTTTTTTTTTTTAGTTTTTGCTTTTCGAAAATTTCATCAATATCTTTCCTTTTTGTTTTATAGCACAAATAATTTTGGTAGCTGTATAATAAATCCTAAAGAAATAAAGTCAATTTTTAGATTGTATTTTTCAAAAGAAAAAAAAATCCAATTTGTTGCGTTTTAAATTCAATTCTTTAGTTCATTAAAAAATATTTTTTTTTGGCCAGTCATTTTTATTACAAAACTTAAAAGTTACTTATATCATTTATATGAAGGTAACATATTCAAGTATAATTTAAAAATAATCATTTTACATTATTATATACCTACATATTATTTGTTTTAATTCAATGTATTCAACCAAATTTATATTCTTAAATAAAAAATCTGACATTATGTAGTAGAGCGTATCGACTTCTACCTAGTACAAAAATTTGACTGTTTTTTTATCAAAAATATCGATTATACCATTGATGTTGACCACACCATTAATTTTGAAAAATTTTTTTTAAGCTTATGTATTGTTTGCTTACATTTTACATTTTTTACATAGATAAAAGAAAAAAATTAATAATATTAGGCTTAATTTATTATTATTATTATTATTATAAATTTATAACTAATAATATTAAAGTTAATTTTTTTTTATTTAAACGTACATATAATTATAAAATGATCAAAAAAAATTTTATTTGATTTTTTTTTGTTTTTTTTATGAGGGTCGGTGGAAAACTTTGAAAGTCACCCAGAAGAAATGCACGTGATTCTTTCGAATAGGGTTGGACTGTAACGAACCAAAACTACCACCTTTTTAAACCAAACTTTAGGTTGGGACCTTTGATACAAATGTACAGTTTGGTTTACGGGATATCGATGTAAAAAGGATTTTTGGGAAGAAGGGATTTAGGAAAAATAAAAATTTAGGATTATGAGGAATGGGTATGAAAATTTGAAGAAACATTTAGAAGAAATATGTTAATGTTCTCCTTAAACTCTACTAAATTGTAAGTAATTTCATATGTTCTTCTTAAACTTTACTAAATAAAAATTTGATTATAGAGTTTTTTTTTTTGTGAATTTTATACTTTAAGATTTTATTTTTCCATATTTTCGACGTCAATATTTTTATACTTTTTCTATTTTAAATGTTTTGATGTTAAAATATACTATTTTCAATACTTAGTGGGTGAAATATGTAAATATGCAACAAAAAATTGGAAGATATATTGAATTTCCTTAGAAAATCAAGTGTTTAAATATTTAGTGGGGGTTTGGGGGCGGCCGAATAATAATTATCATTGCCAGCAATTTATACTTTTAAATCGAAACTTTAGAATCGACATTTATTCAATTTTGACATTTTTTTTTAAATCGAAACAACATTTTCAGGAACAAGATTAACTACAAGGTTTAGTATAAAATATAGAAATATTCAAGGCAAAAAAATATATGCTCGAAACTATCAGCGTTTTTCTTTTGTGTATATGAATTATCTTTAACTTTAGTTTATCTTTAATTTTGAACGTAAATCTTTATATAAAATGAATATTGGCTTATTTTATTTTTATTTTATTTACTGTCACTTGTAAAAATTTTGCTTTAAATTAAAGTGAAAATTCTTCAAAAAATTTCTAAATTTAGTTTTAGCAAATTTTCTTATAGTCCTTATGAAATTGAACTGTTTTCCTTTTTTTTTTTTTTAATAATGATTCAAACACCATATGCAAGTCATATTATGATGTTATAAAATGCGTAAAATACACTTATTATTACAAATGCTATATACAATACTTTTACTTTTCTACTAATACTGTTATTGTTGTTGTAAAATAGTTATTATTACATGACAGGATATCAATATCTTTGCATTTTTTATATAACATTTTACAAAATTAATATAAATATTTTATTTTGATTTTTGTTTTTGTTTTTGCATTCGCCTGTAAAGTTTGCCATATGAATATGATGACATTTTGAATATTGTACTTGATTGCGCTAAATTGGCACATTTTATAGGATTAGATTGCTACTTGTAAAATAATAAAAAAAAAAAAAATAACACACTAAGGGGATAAGAAGACAGAATAAAAATATTTAGAGTGTTTGTTTCTTTTCACATTTTATCCCTAATGTTATAAAATGTATTTTAGTGATAATGTGTGTCTTTGTTTTGCCTTTTTTTATTTTATCTTGTCTTTTGAGTTCCCATTTCAAGAATTCAATTCTTTAAATCGAAAAAGTAGAAAAAACAACACAAATATTAGGTTTTTAAGTGTGAAAAAGTAAGTTCTTTTGTAAATATTTTTGGAAAATTGGCTCAGATTTACAGTAAAAAAAAAAAAAAAAAAATGTGTGAAATGTTAAGTATGTTCACACACTTTGCTTTTTTCGCGGTTATATTTATACAATCCTTCAAACAAAATATATAAATATATACTTTAAAAAATATTATAATACATACTAATATACAAATTAATGTTATTATATACAGAGGTGCAGAACTTTATTGAATTGTCTTACAGAAGTAACTTTCGAAAATTAAAAATAATTTTATATAAGTTCTTTATGTTTTTCGAAAATTAAGAGTTTATATAGGTTTAATAGAAGAATAAATAATTTTGACCAAATTATAATTAGTATATGTATAATAATATTTAGGACGTCAATAAATCAACAACGTACACATTGCATTTATTTGCTCACATATAAAATATTTAAAACAAAATAACAGATACATCGTATCTGTGATATATATATGTCTAAATTAAAACATTTTATTTAGTTAAAAGTATATTAACTTGGGTAATTAAATTTCAATCATATTCATTTATAAATGGTAATTGAATCCAAATTCTAGATGTAATATTTGAATTTAAATCATATTAAATTGATTTAACTATATTTATTTTAAATATAGTGAGATAAATAGTAGTAAAAATTTGAATATACGGTTCGCGATTATAAAATTGTCATCCCATGTTAAAGCACCAAAAAACACTTTTATACATTGTGTGAAAAAAAAACATGAAAATTTGATTTTGATATGAGTTTTTTTTTTTTTTTAAATGTGAAAAACTTTTATTTTTTTTTTTTACATGAAAATGACATTTTCTATATTGTCTTGTCAAATGTAATTTTTTTTCCCCCTTTAAACGATGAAAAAAAGGCTGCAATAATAAAACGATAAATGATAACAAATTGGGGGTGTCATAAGTGTAAGTAAAAAAAAAAAAACATAAAAAGTTCAGTTTAAAATAAAAATACAAAACTTTATTCTTTATATTATATACTAGGAATAAAATCAAATTTAAGACACTCTCAAAGTAAATCAAATTTTGCTACACAAAATTAAAATTATAGTAAAATAAAAAAATAAGGCAGGATGTTAAATCAAGTATTTTTAAAGAAAAATATTAGATAACGTGATTATTAGTTCTTCATCTGCTTTCCTTTTTAAATGGTCTTTTTAAAATCGATTCAAATCCATTCTTGAGGCGGAGCATTTTTTATGAAAATGCCCGATTTACCTGATGACTAACACATTCTACTTTCTCGTAATATTTACAAGTTGTAATAAAAAGCCTATACAATTAGATTTAAGTCTATGTTTTATCAATAGACATACATGCAATGTAAATGTAAGATTTTCTTTTTTTTACTACTGTAAAAGAATTCACAGAAAATGGTATATAATATTGAAAATCATAAAACTAACAAAAGTGTACAATATCGATGACTAACAGCATTTTGTGAAAATATAAGTTACTTTTCTCGTTTAAGTTTTTGTTATTGGAACACCGAAATATTAGTGAAATATTGCTGTATAAAAGGGTTTTAAATATGCAAATATTTGCAGAATAGAGTTAATGGCTAAATTGGTAAAAGAAAATTTTTAAATTTTTTTAAATGTCCTAATGACTAACATGGAATTTCCGATATATATATTTTTTTCCTTCTTTTTTAAAGGGGAATATAGAGAGCACTGCGACTAAAAGATCTATTGTGCATTTATCGCCTCCCTTTCCTACTACATTTCTAAAGATTTATAGAATCTTAGAAAATTTTCTTTTTTATTATTTTTCTAATTCATCTGTGGTAAGATGATAAAGTCTTTGCCTAGATGATAAAGTCTTCATCTTGCTGCTGCTTTGCAGTGGCAGAGTACATACTCCGTTGTCTCTGCTGTATTTTGACAGAGGCGGCATCTATCATCTACAGCTAGTCCCATTTTCTTTAGGTGGTATTTTACAGGACTGTGGCCTGTAATGAGACCTACAAAGGTTCTGATGTCCTTTTTGCGGAAAGTCAGTAGCTTATCCAATTCTATTTTATGTGGTTTTATAAACTTTTTTGATGTACTTAAACATGGAAGATTATTCCAGTAGATTCTGTGCTCTTGCAACTATAATATATAGTTTACTATATATATATATGTATATATATAACAAAAAATAACAAATATATAATAAATATAATAGTTTACAAAATTGTTCATTTTTTATTAAATGCAAATTATGTGGAATTTTTTCTTTGTTTTTCCTAAATTGAATAATTTACTTTTTTAATTGAATTGAGACATTATCCTTTTAAAATATTATGCATATATATTTATATATAAGTATATATAAATATAAATACTTAATATTCAAATTATGAACTCTAAAAATTTTGTTACATATATTAAAAATATATTTTTATATCATATATAAATGAAAATTACCCCCATCAAAATTCATATAACACTAACATATAAATTCATTTATCCATAATGTGAAAAGTCCATCAAATCTCATAAAATATATTGTTCTATTTATTATGATGATGATGGTTCTTGATATTGATAATAATGATAATAATAATTTAAATGATAATGATTTTGATGACGAAGATGAAGATGACAAAAACTAAATATAAAATTGTATTCAACTATTAAAATTTGAAAGGTCCATCATCTTAGAGACAGCATAAAAACAAAGTTGGTTATTGGTTTGTTTGTGGTTTTTTTTTTTGTTTTTTTTTTTTGGTTTTTGTTTTATGATTAAAGAAGGGGATTTTTTTCAAAGAACGTCTAGTGCAAAGTTCAAATATTTACTGAAACCTTATTTTTTTCTTTTTAAAAGCGAGATTCACTATATATATTCGGTGTTTTTTTTTTAAAAGAAAGCTTTTTTATATTCTTTGTTATACTAAGTGTGTAAATCTATTGGCTAATTTTGTTATGTCCTCATGGATTCCTATAGTATAGTTAAAGATCCACTTTAAAGAAATTGAAAAATGATGTCAAAACAGAGAAAATACTATTTTATAGATAGAATTAACTACGTGTATTTTACCCTTTTTTTGATTTTTGTTTCATTTAATATAAAAATTTGACTTTTCATTTTTATTTAAATAACTGAATGTTCTTGTTATTTATTATTATAAGATATTATATTATGTATTTGCATATAATTTCGAATAAAAATATGGATTCTTTTGTTTTGCTTAGTAAAAATTAAATATTTTTACATCCTTCAAATTGACCGGTAATTTTAGTCTTTCAAATCAATTTAAATTTTTATTAATGTCTAGATTTTTTATTAGTAATTCTATATGAGTATTTTATCAGCAAACTTTCAATGTATAAAGGTTAGAAATTATAAATATCTAACAACTCTTTTAATCATCTCTAACTGACTATATATTGATTTAATATTTTGATAACTCGATTTAAAATTAATTAGATGCCGTTGAAATGATGCTTTCAAAAAATGTTTAAAAATCTCAGTTAAGTATTTATTTCTGAGAAACGAAAATTTCGTACTCATTTCATAATGATTTTCATTGTGTATGGATTGTATATGGATTATTTTGATCAGGTACAAAATTATTTCCAAAACAAACTTAATTTTTGTAAATTTTTTTTTGGTAATATAAAATATTAATAAAACATGGCGCTATAAATTAAGTTCGAACGAAATAACTTCAAAACCAAAAATAATTCAAAATATTTGTTCGAAAACTTTTTGGAGCCTAAATGGATAAATCCTTTTTTCTAGAATCAGTTATATCCCCTTTTTTAAGAAGTTTTGACTAGAACAAATAATTGTGGTAAGGCCAAAATATTTTTTGGGAAACCTTCTGGGAGAAACCAATATGTACGAAATTTTGTTCTTCTTTCATTATATCGTATTTTATATCTCATTATAAGTTCGAAAATTTCATTATGAAATAAGTTCGAAAAAAAATATAAATTTTAATTTAATAAAAATCAAATAAAGTCATAAAAAATTTTGGGTAGGATTTCGTTACTTATTGTTTTCGATCTTATTTATGCCACCTCTATTTCTAGTTGTGAAATTAACCAACTTCTACTCATTTTCGCAGAAAAGCTGCCTTTAACAAAAAGGATCATTCACTAATCTGGTTTAATTTTTGCGCACGTCATTATTGGCTTTTATTTCATTTTATTTTGATATTCTGATTTTACATTTTAAACTTCAAAAGAAAGTTTTTTTTTATTCCAAAGATATTTGTGCTTTAATTTTGTCACCTTAAAAAATATAATTTTTTTCTAATCATAAAGAAAATCCTTGACAAGTTGGTACTTTATATTAAAAAAATTACATTAAAATTCAAAATTCTTAACAAAAAAAAATATTAAAACAAATTCTTAAATCATAAATCCAATCAGAGGCTTCGGTAGCCTAATGAGTAAGAGCGTATGAAATATGCTGGAAATACCGAAGGAGTGTGAATTCGAATCCCACACACGTCGATACGACATGTAAAGCCCTTACGGCATTTACAGCCACGTCTGATAAAGAAAGGCTGGGTAATGTCTTTGTCTAGAAAATAAAATGTTTTCAAAATTAACATAAATTACATCAAAAAATATTTGTACCTATTCCCTATCCTGTTTAACAGCTATAATTAGGGGTGGTATTTTTACATATCTGTAACTTACGAACCGGTACAAATTTGTTCAAATTAAAATGAAAAATTTAAAGCTTCAACATTATAATTTTAAATATGTTAACAAATAACAGTTTTCTCAATTATGTAGGATTTCCATAAAATTGAACAAAGCCTTTCTTAATTTTTGACATTTTTTTCTTACATATCAACTTCACAAATTTTGAAATTTGAAAGAAACTTTACAAATTTTGATGGAAATCACAATGCTCTAAAATCTAAACTATTTTTATTAAGTCTTTTGAAAAATGTACACCTTTAAGAACCTTAAGTTTTATACATTCTGCCTTACTTTCTTATTTTTTTAAAATACACTTTACTTGTTTTAATTCAGTCAATAACTTTTTCCATATTGATTTGATCTGTATCTTATAATCTTTTGGATCAACTATTTCATAATTTTCTTCTTTTATTTAACTTTAATTAAAAATTTGTTTGATAAAAGAAATCAAAATCATTGTGTTTTTTATTTCAGTCTAATTTTTAATGAATATTTGAACTTATAATAAAAGAATTTGCCCTAATTTTTAATCAATTTTTAAAAATGATTTAATTTTTTAAATACATGCATATATATGTACACAACATATAGTTAGTTCACTAGGGAATTGATATACTTTTTCTAGACTTGTTTATTATATATATACGTATACGACTAAATAAAAAATCTTTATCATCATGTATGAATATATGTGTATCTACTTGTATTTAATTTATGCAAAAGACTTTATAGTCATATGGGGAAAATTTTCGTCTCCTTTTTATATTATTTAAAAAAAAAAAAAGTGTCATAATTGATTTTTTTTTTAATTTTTCATACTTAAAACTAAGAATTTTTTAAGATTTTTTATATTATTTTTAATTTATGATACAGTGCCAATCCTTTAGTACTCAAGTGACTGCAACTTTTTATAAATTTAAAATGATTACATTTTTACTATCGTAATGTGATTTCTTTTTCTTCAATTTTTCCAACAGTTTATTATATACATATTTAATAAATCATTATAGTTAATGATCTGACAATAGATTTAACAAAAATCGGTTTATTTTTTAAAGTATAAAGTGTTAACAAAGTCATGATGGTAGCCTGTATTTATAACTATCTATATATAAAGTTGTGCGGTAAATGAAACTATAAAAAAATATCTATAATATAGTTCGACCCGCCAACCTACAGATATTGCTTGTATCCGTTACATTATATATAGAATTGTGATATTAGGTTCTAAATATTAGAAAGGGAATATAAAAGTGTATCATCATAAAAAATAAATTTCAACAAAACATAACAATATATAAAAATAAAAGCTTCCTATATTATAATCTTCATATTTTTCTCTGTGATTTGACACTCCACCATTTTCCTTCACTAAATATAAATATAGTAGATGAACTATAATATTCATTTAATCAGTTCTATATTAAGATGGAATTGATAATAATGATGATCTCACGATAAAAGCTTGTTACCATTGATTGTTTATCATTTTTGTGCTAAACAACAGTTTTCTTCAGAAATTTATTTTATGGAATTTTATAATACAATTTTTATAATACATTCCATATTAGGGTTCATATAAAAACTTTATTGTTCAAGTGGACTAACTAAATTTGTAAAGATTATGTATTTAGCTAGCTTAATTATAGGAAATATATATATATTATCTGTTTTGCAGTAACACAAACAGTCTTGCAAGGATAAGAGATTGTATTTTTAAAAATATCTAGAGAGATAGAAGTAATTCTGGCAAATCATGGTCGCCTCTATAGGGCTTATAATACAATGATCAAAATGATTTAGTATTTTTTATTTTATATATGGCCTAATAGGATTTAACTATTAATACTAACTTAAAGAGAAAAAAAAACTAGGAATGAAAAAAAATAAAATTCAAGGGTTAAATATGTTATTTTTTTTTTTTTTCAAATGTGAACTTTTTATTTTCATTTAGACGTAAGTAAAATACCATAAATTTAAAATTAATCAAAAAAAAAAATAGAAATATTTAACCTTTAACAAATTTACAAATCCCAAAAGATCAAAATCCAATCTTTCAAATATACATATATTATATTTAGATACTCCTGTGTATCTATATATGTATATATAAAAAAAAACTTCATTTCATCTTATACCATAATTAAAAACACATTAAAAATAAAATAATTTTTTTTAAGCTTATAGCAACTTATAGTTAAAAAAAAAAAACAGAAGCACACTTTCGTTTTATTCCCATATGTAATTTTTATTCTTTGTTTTTTTTTAAATACAAATATTTTACATACATCCAAACATATTTTGAAAAACAATAAATTATGAAAAAAAAAAAAAAAAAACGAAACGTTATTATTGTTATAATTTTATCCTTTACACTATAAGGATAATAAATAGGGATAATTTAGTTTTCAGTGATTGAGAAAACAATTTTTAACCCGTATTTAAATGTTTTTTTTTTTTAACCAGAAAAAAAATTAACGGCCCATGACGTTAAATATAAGAGTTGTATTGTAACTGTGCATAAAAATTTAAGAACAAAATGGTAATAAAAAAAGAAAAAAAAAGGAGTAGGTAAATGTTAACTTTAATTTTTGATTTTTTTTTTTCTTTGATTTTTCTATTTTTTTTGTCAGTAGGAGTGAGAATAAAAAATGATTGTCAAAAGAAAAAAATTAAATCCCGTAACGTATAAATTTTTTCCAATTCACGAATTTTCCTTAACGTATTTCAATTTTTTGTTTTTTTTATATTTATTGAATGGAGTAAAAAATCTTTAAAGATTTTTTATTTAACAATATGTTTTTTTTTTATATATTCCTTAATTATTGTTTTCATTTTTTTCTAATAAAAGAAAATAAAATTTATTTACATTAATAGGACAATTAAGTATAGGTTATTAGTTTGTTTTTAATTTGAAAATGACGGCTTTATAGCTCAACTCTGCAAGAAAAAAAAATGGTTCTTCTTTTTTTTTTTTTTGCGAATTTATTATGTTATTTTATATTTTTCGAACTTAAAATTAATTTTTTCATTATAAATAAATAAGTTGCAAATAAAAAAAATTATATAAATCCGCATTAAAAATAAAATGGGAAATAAATATTTTTTTTTTTATAATTTTTCTTCAAAAATGTGGTGCGATAAAGTCATATAAAACCGAAGGGACGTATAGCTTGAAAATTGACGTTATATATATTATATTATAGCTTAGGAACGCTACATAAAATTTATTGGTGTTATGTTTCATTTTAAAAGTTATAAAACTTCTTAAACAGCTTTTCAACGACAATGATATTTGAATTTGTATATTGTATGGTTGGTTATTATCTATCCAGCCACGTATGTCTGAGGCGATGTACATAGATGTAAATATAGATGAATATACAGTCAAACGTGGATAAGTGAAACCTCTAGGGGCAAGTAGTTTTATAAATACAATCTATATAGATATAGATTAATATACAGTCAAACCTGGGTAAGTGAAACTTCTAGGGGTAAGCAGTTTTATTTCACTTATAGAGGTAATTCATCCACTTATATACAGTTTTCGAGTCAGCCAGGTTTTTTATGTAAATTGTTTCAATTAAAGAGGTTCCTGCAAATTTTTAATTTAGAAATATAAATGTGTATACAATACATATATCTACATAATATACGCACATAATATATATATGTACATATGATGTGAAGCGAAAGGGTTGATTTCGGAACATTTAATTTTACATTTTGGAAAACTTGAAAATTTTTTTTATTTATCGCTTACAGCAATTATAAGCAGTTATAAGCTCTGATGTCAATTTTCTTTTTGACATTAGAGCTTATAACTATAGCCAATTAACAAACTAGAACTAATAAAATCTGAATAGACAACAATATTAATCCAGAACAGAACTATGTTCATCCAAAACAACACAAAAATAGTGGTTCTTTAACGTAAATATTTTAAATTCCGTGAAATAAATAAAATAGAAATTTTTGTAATGTAAACAAGTGAAAAAAATTGTTACATTAAAAGAGGTACAAATTATAAAGAGAGGTAAAAGTTTTGTTATTTCAGCTAGAGAGGTAAAAGTTTTGAAATTAAGATCCAATTATAGAGGTAAAAACATCTCAGTTATAAAGGTTTTTTATCACTAAAATGTAGGGACCAAGATCAGAGTTCTATTTAAATAGAGATTTCCTAATTATCCAGATTCCACTTAACCAGGTTTAACTGTATATATAGATATATATATATACATATATTAATTTACAATATACATAATAATTATTCTTTTTTTAAATGAATTGTGCAATTTTATTTTTTCAAATGAATAAAAATTCTTATTTCAAATTTTCGAACTTATTTCCCCTTTTGAAATTCCGAGCCGATTTCATTTTGGATTACCAACTTACATACAAAAAATTTCAATAAAAAAAAATTGGTTAAAATTCATTTCATTTTTATTTTGTCAATTTTGTTGTTTTTATTATTTTAATAAACCTCGTGACTGAATTTTTTTATTACTTCGTACTTGACGTGAAGTTATTCCTTCGCGCGACAATATTTCATGGAGCTATAAAATCGTTTGACCAAATAACTTGATATAAAGATTTTTCGAAACAATACAAAGATACAATCTATTATTATATTTTGTACTAAACACATGGATTGGATACTATGTGTGAGACATGTAAGATAGCTGTTTAGATGTGTGAAATAATAATATAACAGTACCTACAATAAATATTTGTTTTAAAATTGATAATAAATAATAAATAATCAATATATATTTAATACATAATTTAAATGTAATTTTTGAAAAAATTATTATATAAAAGTATGTTTAAAATTTATGCAGAAAAACGATAATTTCCGATTACTCAATGTTTAGTTTTTAGTTTCAAGATGGTCTTGAAACTTTACATAATTTCAAAAATTTTTATGGTTTTGTTTTCTATAACAACAATAATACAAAGTTTTAAGATTTAATGTAAACGAGAAAGAGTGCAGTAGAGTAGACTGTGTCTATTCTGAAATACCCGTATATAAACATATTATGCATAATTATATTATTGCTGTTTCCATAAAACTAGATCATCTTTTACAAAATTTTCAGATATGTTGCATGCTGCATTTAAATAACGAAACGAACAATTTTATAAAAATGACGTATTAAAAATTTAAAAATTCTAGCTTCTTTGTTTTTCGAGTTATCGTATGAACTGATGAACGGGCGGAACTTCGGACGAGCAGGCGGACGTACATGACTCAATCAACTCAGAATTCGTTATATAGAGTTTAAATCTAATTCGGCTCCTTTAAAGCGTCACAAACGAAATGGCAAATTTATTATACTCTTGAACAAATTTTCATTCTGGTATAAAAGCATAGAAATGTTTACTTCCACTGAGATGTTTACTTCCACTTCCACTGATTAAAAAGTTATTTCTGTTATATAAAACAAAAGATTTTTAATTTACTTATTCCATTTATAAATTCTATTTTATATAAAAGTATCGCCCCATATTATTTTCGACCTAGTGCAAAACAATGTATAAATTTTGTCTAATTTATCTAAATTCGACTAGTTTAAAATGAAAGCACTTACATACCATTATTTCTTTTTATTATGACATTTTCGAATTCAAGACGTGGAATTTTATGAATATTTCGGTATAACACTTTGAATAATTTGTCTTTATGTTGCAAGAAGATATTTCTCATAATATAATATATATTATAAATGTTACATTAACCAACCCAAAGAATTAAATAAGTAAATAAATAAATAAATAAATAAATAAAAGAATTTTTATGATTTTAATCGATTAGTCACGTGTTATCGAGAGAGATTAATTGAAAAGTGAGAACTATTATCCCCGATTATTATCTACATTTAATTTTTTTCACATACTGTTCTTTTTTTATGATTTATTATTATTTTTAATATCCTGTTAATTTTATGTTGTATACTTATTTTGAATGTAATTTATTAGATTTTAACAGTAGGTTACAAATTCAATAAGATTAGAATACTCTAAAATAATGATTTGAGTAATGAAAAATGATCCCCATGTAAATTATAGATTTTACAATTTTTAATAATTTTTTTCATACCGTTTATACTTTTATTTTTTATTCAATTATTTTATTATTATTTATATATATTATTATACCTTACACCTAAAGTATATGGTATATTAACTTTGGTATGGAGTTTGTAACCAGCAAAAGGAAGCGAGTTAGATATGGACATGTATATATATTATGAATCAGGATCACCTCCTGAGTCGATTTAACGATGTCCGTCCGATGTCCGTTCGCACGATAACTCAAAAACTAGTAAAGCTATCTTGATAAAATTTATATAGTAGGTTAGTAATTACGAAAGGAAGGCTAAGTTCGAATCTGGACAAATTCGGTCTTTGGGTTCGGATTCTGGAAGCTACCGAATGATTCCGGAGCAAACGAGATTATCTCCAAAACTAACAAAGATAGAACCTTTAAATTTTTTACAATGATGTTCCTTCCCGTTTGATTTACGTCTCTGAAATTTAAGAGAATTTGGTCCATGGGTTTGGATTTTGGAAGCTTCCGAACAAGCCCCAGAGCAAATGAGATTATCTCCAAAATCAACAAAGATATAACCTTTAAATTTGGCAGAATGGTGCTCTTTCATGTTTAATTTAAGTCTCTAAAATTTGAGAAGATTTGGTCCAGGGGTTCGGATTTTGGAAGCTTCCGAACTAGCCCCAGAACAAACGAGATTATCTCCAAAAATAAAAAAGATAGAATATTTGAATTTGGTACAGTGGTGTTCTTTCGTGTTTTATTTATGTTTCTGTAATTTGGGGGATTTGGTTAAAATTGTAAACTGACATAGAATTTGAACCATGGGTTCCTATTTTGGAAACTTCCAGATGAGCACAAGAGCAAACGGGCATATCTTCAAAACCAACAAAAGTAGAACCTTTAAATTTAGTACAATGGTGTTCTGGAATGTTTTCTTTATGTCCCTAAGATGATTTAATGAATTGAAGCGGCAATTCGGGTACCTGACACACGCCTCCCAAAGACTAACAAGCATATCTTAGAAATTAATAAAGATAGAAACTTGAAATTTTTTACAAGGGTGTCAAGCATATCCCAAGAACATGCCTCTTTTACGTTCCTGAAATTCGAGTTGAATAAGACAGAAAAGAGAAGAAATTCAAGCAGCTGCCAAAAAACATGGATTTTTAATTTAATTCGAATTATTCAGGTGTAGGGTATTAATAAGTCGGTTGCATCAACTTACTGTTACATTCACTTGTTATAATTTTAGATTAATAAATTTTTACATATGTATGTACATATGTATGTATATGAATCGCTATCACTTAATTTCATTCACAATTTTCTGCACAAAAAATACAAATTTTAGTGTAATATACGCACCTTTGATTTTAGTTTTACATATAATATATGTATATTAATTATTAACTAGCTTAATATCTTTTTATTAATTAGGTAATTCTAAAGCTGTATTTCTAATAATATACAATGCAGAAAAGGTGTTTGTTTATATATTTGTCATTTGTTTGTTTGTTTGTCTCAGATTCACAGGAAAACCACCACCGATGGTTTTCTTCTTTGCGGGTGGTGCTACAGAAAAAAATTTGTCCAACAAAATTTTTTTTTTTTGCGTTGCCGATCCGTAATTAAAATTTCATTGCTTTATTCCAAACGGTATAAAAGTTTTGTAAAAATGCAGAGGGACCGACAGAGCTGAAACTAATAAGCACATTTTTTCAAAATTTTTTTGAATATGTGCTAAAAAGAAGTTGTATGAGAAGTACTCGAACCTTTTGCTCTAACTAAACCAATCACAAATTTCTCAACAGCCTTAATGAATTAAAATTTTATACAATCAAAATATTAAAATTATTATCTTAAGTATGACATAAATATTAGGTATATGTACATATATATAAGTTTAATTAAATGTTATACTTCAAAGTTTAAAACTTTGAATAAAATTTGGCTTAACTTAACCGAATCTTCAAATTAGGAGAACACAAAAACTTTAACAAGTTGCATTTCAAAAAGAAATTATAAATTCTATTTATTTAATTAAGGTTGTTTTATTATCCCATTGATATAAAAAAACTTTAATAAAGTTTTCCAATGTAAATAAGCAGCATTCAATAAGTACCACGGTAACCGTATACAAGTGAATGCAAAAAAATATTATAGACTTTATAATTATAAATTCTTCATTAATTCATTTTACTTTTAAGGTGTTAAAATTTTTTAAAATTAAATTCAAAACAGTTGTTTTAATTATATATAAATAAACAGTTTTTACAAGTCATTTTTAAATATTGTAAGTGATAAAAAGGATATCTATCTATTATAATTAAATAAGTATATAAAAGTATTTTTGAATAAAACAAACAAAATGACTTAACAATTAACCCTTTATAATATGTATTATAAAATCATATTTTTTTTTTTTTCTTTCCCCTCTTTGTCTATGTATAAAACTAATAAAATCATTTCAAAATGAA
Organism: Poecilobothrus nobilitatus; assembly: GCA_947095535.1. NCBI lineage: Eukaryota > Metazoa > Arthropoda > Insecta > Diptera > Dolichopodidae > Poecilobothrus > Poecilobothrus nobilitatus. Next base: position 317,097,263 of record OX352772.1, on the reverse strand, counting down.
AAAAAGTGAAAGTTTTTGATATATATATACATAATACATTATTTATTTAATTTATTTAAACCTTTTTTTGATTTTATATATATTTTTACCCTGTCATATCAAAAAATAAAATAAATATATAGTTTTGTTAAAGAAAACCACATTACTATAATATTATATGTATACATATGTATGAATATATAAAACGTTTATGTATTTCTAATTGACTGATTTACTAACTGACACAGCTATCAATTCCAAAAATTTCTGTTTTATGATAATAATCATGACAACTTAATATAAAAATTATATTAGGACAAATTATAAAAGGGGTAAGTGTTTAGAGTTCGCTGGTTTAAATTTTCATTTAATTCAATTAAAAATGTATGTAAGTAGGTATAAATAAGTTTTAAAAATAATAAAAAGAAACAAAAAAATCTTTTTTTTTTTTTTTTTGATATATCGCAGAGATTTTCCTTTTCTTAATATAACGGTTAGTAAAAATATAAAATGAAACAAAAATTATGATTATGTAAATGTCTAAAAAATTATAAATTATTATTTTGTACTTTTTTTTGTCTATTCAGCTATCGGTTTATCACTTTTTCTGTTTTAAAATTCAAGACCTTCATTTTTTCTTTTTTTTAAATACATTATAATAGGTATTATCAAAATACTGAAACCCCATAACTTTTTATAATAGTTGTTATTCCATTGCGTTGTGTTTTAATTCATCATCATAATACAATTATTAATTAATACAGTAACAATTTACATACAATGCATTTTTCTACATGTAGATAGATACTAACAGGGTTTGATTATATGTTGATGAAAACAATTGCAAAAGATGGAAGAATAAAAAAGGATGTCCAAAGTATTGGCACTAAAATAAATGCAAGTCTTTAAGATTTTAATAATATAAAATGAAAAATTTTTAAATTTCATATTAAAATAAAAAAAACTCCAATTGAATATCAAATAACGTAATATGTATATCTTTTGTCTTTTTGGTAATAAATTAATGAAAACAGCTATAAATATTAAATTAATTTTATCAATAAAACTAAAATTATCCGACTATATAATTGATAATAATAAACTCCAATTATATCTTTTGATCGAAGTACCAATTTAAAACAATTTTGTATCAATATATCAAAACAAAAAAAAAAAAAAAAACAAAATGAATATACTGTAATTATAATTACGGTAAAAATATGTAATTTTCTAATATTTCTAAGATAATTTATAAAATTAATATCAAAAAAGTTATAAATATAAGATATTATATACTATATATTAAAAGATATACATACGTATGAGGGTCTGGTATGAAATCTCGTTTTTTAAAATCTCGTCTTTGCAAAATCTCGTTTGACAAAATCTCGGTCGTCAAAATCTCAGTGGTCAAAATCTCGATTTCACAAAATTTAGTTTGACAAAATCTCGGAATCTCATTTTTACAAAATCTCGGTTTTTTGAAAATTTCGTTTTTTTGAAAATGTCATTATATTTTATTTATTTTTTATTATGTCAAGATTAAATTTTGTTTTTTTATATTTGTTAGCCTTAAACAATTTATGTTACAATATAACATATGTTCTGGTAAAAGGCGAATAACGCTGATTTTGAATATATCTCTAAAATCCCCATATTTCGGAATCCGGTATATAGATATAATATATAAATATTCTGGAAAATGGGAATATCCTGATTTTGAATCCAACTGTAAAATCCATCCTAACTGAGAATCTCGCATATTACATAAGTAGGTATATATATGTATAAATATTCTGTATTTGGCGAATAACCCTGATTTTGAATCCATCTCTAAAATCCCCCCTAATTCAAAATTCCGCATATACATATTATACATACATATATATGTAAATATTCTAGAAAAAGTTTCCCTGTCTTTGAATCTAATTCTAAAATCGCTCCTAATAATATTTCTTACAAACATGCGTAAGCTATTTTAAAGTTAAGCCAAAAGAAAACGAGATTTTATCCACCGATATTTTGTACTGCTCCTATACATATGCATAATATATGTAGGTATTCTATAAAAATATTGTATATGAAATAAATTTTAATTAAAAATATATACAAAATAAATAATACAGATGTAAAAAATACAGGAAATGTACCTACATTTTATTCTAATTCTAATGAAAAAAAAATATGTTGACATTAACAATAAAAATTAAAATTAAAAATCTACGACAATATTATATGAAAAATCAGTATTACTTACAACACACAATGTATACAACTTGCAAAGGAGAGAAGATGTTGGATACTTTTCTACAATTTCTCTGCGAATGTTCGGTCAAACTTAGAGTCTAACAGTAAATCTGGATATTTCTTACCGTCTCAGATATAAACCAGTTATGTTACAACTAAAATTAAAGAACTAATTTTATATCTGAACTCTATAGACTGGTTATGAAACATAGTTGATAACGAAGAAGTTATATCAAAACGGCATCTTGTCTGTACTTGATCACTTGATAGATTTCTAGAGAACAGCGATGAAAATCAACCAATCAATCAGGATTTTGGTTTATAATTTTAAAAATTGATTCAATATATATATGCTTATGTAAATTAATGTAATGTAATAACCATAAAATGTGTTTATATTTATAATAAACCGAAATTGTTTCGGAATAAATCTGACATAAAATAAGAATGAGATGTTTCAGGAGGTCAAAACAAACAAAATATTGTATTAGAAGGTGAAATTTGTTCTCAACGAGATATTGTATTAAAAAGATTTTTCATTTCCAAAATAAGTTAGTTTTATGTCTAAAATTGTTTAAAGCATTTTATCAACCAAATTTCTTTGGTCTCTTAGTGAATTTTTGCTGTCTAAAATTAAAAAATTATCGATATTTCATTGAAAATAAAATTATTTAAAGCAAAATTTAATTTAATGTATAAAATACCCTATGGTTAATAGAATTTAAGTATAGTATTTATAGTTAATAATACTTTAATAAATTTATAGTATCAAAAATAAATTTAATACAAAATTATAAAATATTATCATTTTTTATTTACTCCTGTTGTGTTTTTATATATTTTAATAAATCCGTAGATTTATACAATTTTTTATATTTGTTTATCAATTTTGTATTATCAGATATTTTTTTCAATAAACATCTTCAGATAATAATAGATACTCGTATATCATTTTCTTTTGTATTATACCACCTTTACCGTTTTTTACAAGTAATATTTGAAAAAAAAAATATATGGAAAATAAGTTTTTTTTTCCAGATTTATGCATTTTTTAAAATAATTTAATCTTTAAAAAATGATTTTGTATGAAAATATGAAAATTAAAAAAATACGAGTTCCAACTACAAAATCTTTTATAATATTTTACTATATTTTAAAATAAAACAAATCATTTGTGCTTAAGAGCATTATTAAAACATTAACAAAACCAACCTTTGGCATCATCTTCCTTTCCCATCAACATTCTCAAGTCTTTATAGTCTTTTTTAAAAGTGTTAATGACTTTTTTCTAGAAGAATTAGTAAAAGATACGAAAAATGTATACGGATGAAATAGGCGAAAAAATGACTTTTGGCGAAAGAACGACTTCCAAAACATATAGATAGAATACATACTTATATATACATAGGTACACATAGAGTATACACTTATAGAACAATAAAATATGCATATAATGGATTCGCGTGGGGAGCTGTTAGCACTTTTGTTTAAGGCCAGGCCGTTAATTACTCGATAATCTTTCTAAAAGTAGCAATGACTTTTTTCTAGCCAAAATGAAAAAAGACCGCATGTAAAATATATACAGGTACAGAAAGAGATAAAATATTCAAATTTCGGAATATTTTTGACATTTAGAATTTTTTTGTTAAACACTAATTATAGCGATATGTAAAATTCATATATTAATTTTTTTCTTTTATTTTTTTTTTTGGTATGTTAAACAAAAAAGTTTTAGTATAAAGTTAAATTTTATGATTATTTTTAGCATTTTAATTTCAATATTTTATAGAAAATTAATTTTATTATTTAACTGACAGATCGGAAGTTTTATGTACATACATAACGTATATATGATAAATTTTGTATTATTATTAAATATTACAATCAAAAAGACAAATGTCAAGTTTAACAACAAAAAGTTGTTCCATATCAACTTTTTTTTGGGACACAAACACTTTTTGTTTGATTCAACGATTTTTTATTCGGGTACAACCTTGAAAAAAGTGGAGCACAACTTTTATGCTTTTTATATTATTAACTTTCGATATTTTACTTCAAACAATATAATTTCTTTTTTTTGTGTGCAAAAGGTCGATTAAATTTAATAGAATTTATATTTCAGTTAAAAACTAAACTGAAACCGTTAAATAAAGATTTAAATCATTTTTTTGTTTTTCTTTTGTATTTCAGCTCGTAAAAAATATCAATAAAATAAGTAACTTTTTGTTTGACACAAAACCAAACGTCCCTTTAAAATAAAAATGTTTGCAATTTTTTAGCAGAAAAATAATACAAATCCTTTTATTTTTTTATTATAGTTAAGAAAGGGGTTTACAAGAACATCAATTTTACAAAAAAAAAAAAAAACAACTGATTTTTTTTTGAAAATGATTATAGAGGGATTTTAAATCTATCTATAACTCAATTTTTAAGCAATTTGTATCTGCCGTTTTTTTAATACCTAGGATCTTCATTTTTGGTACGTGATTCAATAATTTTATGAAATTTATACATATTATGTTATTTATAAAAAAAAATGAATAAATCAATTTTATACAAGTAAAACAAAAAAAAAAATTATTTTCATATAATTTTTTTAAAGATGGGTATATTTACATAGTTCCTAAATTCACTGATTTTTTTATCTATGTACCTATAAGCATTTTGAATACTAATAATATATTTGTAGGTACATAAAATTGTATTGAAAATTAAAAATTGTCCTTCATTGATTATTCAACAAAAAAAAAAACTTAGATTCAATTTGAATACAAAACAAGTAAATGTAACAGTGTAAGTCGATGCAACCGACTTATTAATACCCTACACCTGAATAATTTGAATTAAATTAAAAATCCATAAATTTTAGCAGCTGCTTAAACTTCTTCCCTTTTCTGTCTTATTCAACTCAAATTTCAGGAACGTAAAAGAGGCATCCTCTTGGGATATGCTTGACACCGACTTGTAGAAAATTTCAAGTTTCTATCTTTATTAATTTCGAAGATATGCTTGTTAGCCCTTGGGAGGCGTGTGTCAGGTACCCGAATTGCCACTCCAAGTCATCAAATCCATCTCAGGGACAAAGAAAATATGCCAGAACACCGTTGTGCTAAATTTAAAGGTTCTATCTTTGTTGGTTATGGAAATATACTCATTCGTTCTGGGACTCGTTCGGAAGCTTCCAAGATCCGAACCCATGGACCATCCTCCCAAATTTCAGAAACATAAATAAAACACGAAAGAACACCATTGCACCAAATTCAAGGGTTCTATCTTTGTTGGTTCTGGAGATAATCTTGTTTGCTATGGGGCTCATTCGGAAGCTTCCTCATGGACATGGACTCCTCTCAAATTTCAGATATATATAGAAAGCATGAAAGAACACCAGTGTACCAAATTTAAAGGTTCTATCTTTGTTGTCCATATATAACTCGCTAACTCTTTGTCCATATCTAAGTTATCTTTGTCATATAAGTTAACATACCCTATACTGTAGGTGTAGGGTATAAAAAAGCTAATTCTACCCTAAGTCTAGGTATATGAGAATAAAAATACAGATGTACATAAATACTTCGAAAGAATAAATAATTTCATAAGAAATTATTTAACGGACATTTTTATTTGTATATGGGAGATTATGTAAATGAATAATACTTTTTCATTAATTTTCCTATTAAAAACTCCCTGTGCAGGATTTGAACTCACATTGTATCGGTTTCGGGTAAGCAACAATACGCTTAACTACTCAACCACCGTGGCACTGTATATGCATCGTCAAAGGAACCGAAGTGACGCAAAAATAATAGGAAAACAAAACACTCGTCCGGAGGTGCTACTGCAACCACAAGGCCACTCCGGGGTTTTCCTTTTTATTATAAAATACTATATTGAGCTATTCTATTTTCCAATATCTTCAAAATCTTCTACAACTACATTAACATTTAGTGTTTCAAAAGTCTAATAATACCGAATTTATGAAGGTCTGTATAAAAAGAAATTTATATTTTGTTCAAAAGTTGGGCTTACAAACCTGTTTGCACCATATTATTTATATATTTTGGAACAATGTGGGATCATGTCTTAAAATATTGAAAACATCTGGAGTAAATTAAAAATAGCTATCCTAGAAACTTTTTTATAAAAATAACCTAAAAAAAATTCTGAATCAATTATTATATACATACATACATGAGACAATTACTAGACCTTAATACAATAGAATTATACAATTTTTATGCAAATAAAACAAAAAAAGTACAATCAATTAAATCATTGATTTGGACACAATGATGAATCTTGCATGTCATTATTATAATAATAATTATTTTATCTATTACTTATTTTCTCTTGCAGTTATATTATTGCTACTAGAAGTTGGACACAATAGTAAAATTGTAGATGAGGTTAAAAATTAAATAAAAATATTTTTAACATTTCTAGAATTTAAAGTTTGATCCTTTGATTAGGATGTGGGCATTCTATACTCATTTTACCATGAATTCATTTTTTGTTTAAATTTTGTATGTACGCAAATATATACATACTAGGTATATGATATGTGAGTATCTCTTTATTAAATAAGTATATTGTGTTGTGTCCATTATAGTGATCATGGGGCTTCCAATTTCATTTCCACTAAGGTTGCATTGACTTAGTTTCGCTATTATGATGCAATTTTAGGTCTCTTTTTTATACGATTTGCATTGTTTCGGTCTTTTCTTAGTGAGAAACTATTCCCTTCATTTTTTCTTTCTTAGCTGCCTTATTTTAGGTTCGTTTCCGGTAAGTCTCATATAAATTTTTGTTTCTGATTTTGTTAATGGGCCATATAGTATTCTTTAGTATTAGTATTCTTTAGTATAGTATTATTTATATATATGAAAGATATATATTATGGTTTTTGAATAACTCCAGTTTTTAGGTGTTGTTGATGTTGGTGTGCCAAGTTGCACAAACCATACATAAAAACTGTCTATATAAATACATTAAATATTTCTAATTTTGCTTTTCTCGAGATTTGAGAATTCCTGCACATTCAGTACTGCAGCCCGAATTTTAGCTTGGTTTTATTAAGTTTGCTCTTGAAATCTGTCTCTTAAATCTATATACTTATATTTACATACATATGTACATATAACTGATACAATAAATAATAATCTGCCTATAATAAATAACATGCATACAATATTTTAATTTGATGTAGTTATAAATTTTCACATATGGTAAATTATAAATATGAACATATATGTAAACATATTCATAATATTATGCAACCAATGCTTTTTGCATATAATTAGTTAAATTCAATTAATACATCCAAAATAACACAATTAAAGATATTATTTATTAAATAGAAAATTAAATAAAAGGTAAATAACAAAACATATACAGAAGAAAAATAAAACAAGGATAAACAAGAATCAGATTAATTATTTCAAAAAGGACTTAAACAAATTCCTTTAAACCGGTTTTCTCAAAATTATGTTATATTTGACTCTATATTATACTCTATTTTGTTTTTATTTGCTCTTTTTTTATGTTTTTATATTTATTACAGATATTTTTGTTTATTTCCATTCTGCTTGTTTTAAACCCTTTTTCTATTAAAATCTTTATTTATTTATTAAGTTGTTGCAAACAGATTTGTTGTCCTGGAAGGCAAATTATTAGATTCTTTATAAATGTAATCCAATAAATTAGAAAAAAATTTTACCACTTGAGTTATTTTTAAAATTAAAATTAATTTTTCTTTAAAAATTTACTTTTTATAGGTGGTGGAATATGTCTAGAAAGTGATGATCTATGATGGTGAAACCAGGTGAAACCTTAAATAGTAATTAGGATATTAAAATAAAATGGTAATTTTGAAACTTCAGAACTTATTAAGCTTTAATTTTTAAATACTGCTTCTAATACCCTTTTAATTAATACAGTACATACCTACTTAGTACATACTAATTCCAAAAAAATATATTTTATAATTGTGCCACTTCAATCGGTCAAAAGTCCCAATAGAAATTGTTTTTATTTAAATAGAAATACTTTTTCCAGATTAAATACATACATACTTATGTACCTGATACATGATATGTGTATCACATATGTGTATGTGTGATATGTGTATAATATGCTAGATCCTGAATTTAGAACGAGAGTTGATTTCAAAATCAGGGTTGCTTCTTTTCTGGAATATGTGTACATATGTATGTGATTTTGAAATTCTAAATTAGAAGAGATTTTATAGTTGAATTCTGGAAAAAGCTTATTACCCTGATTTTGAAGCCAACTCTGAAATCCCTCCTAATTATTTTTTTTTATATATACATATTTCAACATTAATAAATTTCAAAAAAAGGGGGGGGGCTGCCACCCTTAGTCCTTACCTAATTATTAGTACATCTTTATGTACTATCAGTCCTCACTGTTTTAAATTCTTTGATATTGAAACACTTATACTTATGTATGTATGTATTCCTATGTAAAAAATAATTAGGAAGGACTTTTAATTTGGTTATAAAATCAGGGTTTCAATCATTTCAGGGTTTCAATCAATCAGTTTAGCGGTGGATTGAATTACTATTTAAAATTGTATATAAAAAATATATTAAAATATTTTAACAGTTGGCTGCAAAATCAGGTTATAGCTATATATGTACCTATCATCACTATAATAAATTCTTCGCTGTCGAAATATATACATATGTATGTATGTAAAAAAAATAATATATATTAATATGGATTATACCATACCATAATGATTTTTCCAGAATCAAACTTTAAATATTTTTTCTAAATTAAAAATCTTTAAGCTTATGAAGTCTTAGCTTTTATTTCATATTAGGATGAGTAATAAGATCTTTTCTGGAGTAAGACCTTCCACACCATAAAATCCTTCCTAATTCAGAATCTTATATATTTTTTGGATTCATAAAACAAAATTATCTTATTCAGTTTTTTGATTGCGGAATTCAGTTTTACTTCAATGGGACTTTTGATTCACAATAATGACCCAAAAGACAAAAAGTCCTATCGAGACTTTTGTCCTTGGTAGTGAGACAAAAATCTCATAGGACTTCTGGCGCCAGGAGTTTTTGCCCAGTATCGTAAAATACATTTTATATACATTTTTATATACATTTTATTATACAGAAGTTATTTTAAAACATGAACACTCGAAATTATTGAAATTATCCATTTACTAAACATACTAAGTGTGTGAGTTATAAAATTTGAAAGAAATTTCAAATTTCTAGGTTGTATTTTTCAAAATTATTATTTAAGCATTAGTGTTTTACATACTACATAGTTCATATTATGAAAATGCTAAAACATGTCAAATTGTTTTTCTTTTATTAGGATTTTGAATATATATACATATGTATGTATGTACATATTTTTTTTTTCATTTGAAAGAAATATCGACATTTTACTGTCTGTTTCTAAAATAATTTTTCCTAATACTAAGCTTCCTTAATATTATTTTAATTTTAATATTAATCTTAATATTAATTTAACATAAGCCATTGGGTCCAATAGCCCGAATAATTCAATAAAAAAAAAATGGTTTTATCAATGGAAAGTCACAAAGAGAATTTTGTTTTTTATTTTTTCAAATAAATTTTTTTTAAACAAAAAACGCGAAACGCGAAGTTTCAAGAATCATAATATAATTCTTCCATATACATAAGTATAGCTTTCATAAGAAAATTCTATTCAAAATATAAACCCATCATTTAAAGGATTCAATAGAATATTTCTAAAACAAAAAATTCAAAAAAATACAACATGGATATTATTTTTATGACAAGTTAAATAAATTTGGAAGCCAATCATATTAAAATTGCATACGTTCGCCAATTTTACGATATTTTTTTTATACTTGAGAATTCATCTCATTCCATGAATCAACGATGTTATATAAAATTTAAATTTTTTGATGAATACATTTAAAAAAAAAAAAAAATCACCCGCGAAGAAAAATTTATTACTTAACGGATATTAAAAATTAATCTTATTTATATTCAAATGAATAAAAATATAAATTATTAAAAGAAATTTTGTTATTATTAAATCAAATTTAAAAAAATGTTTTGATAAAATCAAACCCTTATTCAAAATCTAATTCATTATTAATTTTTTTTTTAAATTCGAATTATTTGTCCATCACCATATCATCCATATAAGTGCGTTATAATTTTTCAAAGGCTTGGATTAGTGTTGCTAAAAATAAAAAAAAAAAGCCAAACGAAACTCGTGATTTTAATTCTTAGCGCAATGAATTGGAAATTTTATTCTTTAAAAAACTTTTCAAGAAATTTTAAATTAAGTTTTGTAAAATTTAATAAAATTCCTTTTTGAAGTGCTTTATTTAAATTTTTTAATATGATATTATCTTCAAATTAAAAAAACATAATTTTATTTTCCAATTTATTTTTTGAATAATAAAGCATATTATTATAAAATTAAATCTACATTTACTAAATACATATGGAATATGTAACTGCAAACTTTTTTTTTATTCCGTAATACTTTCAAATTTAATACCATCGTCACCCATTACAGTCTCAATATAATCATATCCTTTTTCTTTTAATGTTGTACATAACATATCAAATCTTTCTTCCTTTTTATAATCATGTGGTAAAATGATTAATGCAAAACCACCACCACCAGCCCCTGTTAATTTACAACTAAAATCAAATTGTAAAGCTATATTAAAAATTTCTTCTAAACTTTTGTGTGATACACCACAAGCTCTTAATAAATTGTTATTAATTTGTATAAATCTTTCAATATTCTTAAATATATTTTCATCTTGTGATGTATAAGATTCATAAACTGGAACTGCAGATTCTACAATTTCGCCCATAGCATTTAAAATATGATCCATAACATTGGGTAAATCATTTTTTAACTCACTAACATGCTGTACTAACTTTGCTGTACTGCGACTAACTTTTGTGTCAATTAATAACATTGGTAATTTTTCTTTCAAATTTATTACATCAATACCTTTACCAGGTGTAAATTTTATAATATTTCCAAATGCACATATTGTATTATCAACACCTGATGGTTTACCATGCATAACTTTCTCTGATAAAAATGCATATCGACTTGAGTCCGATTTTATATTATATGAATCGACTTTAAAATCAGAAAAATGATTAATAAATTTTAGAAGGCATGCAGCTAAAGAAACTGCAAATGAAGCTGAACTTCCTAATCCAGCACCAATTTTTATATCTGAATGTAATATTATATCAAACCCATATTTTAATTCATTCATTTTACGGTCTAATAAAATTGTTGTTAGCAAATAAATACTTGATAATATTGCATTTACCTTTTGAAATTCTAAATGTTTATTTTCCGTATAAAGTTCTACAAATTTTTTTACTTTTATTAAAATATCTTCTTCTTCACTAATTTTGTCTTTTGGGAATTCATTGAATAAGAAATTATTAAATTTTTGAACATCAATAATAAAGTTTAAATCAATATTTTCATATTTCAAATTTATTTGCTGAATTTCATTAGTTTTTAATGATGATCTTGTTCGTATTCCAATAGCTGCTGCCAAAGCTGGCTTTTTATAAACAACCGAATGTTCTCCATGAAGAATTACTTTCCCTGGACACGATACTGTTACTTGAAACATTATGATATTCAAGTGAAAGTTACAAAATGTAAATGATGACTAAAATCCATAAACGAATATCAAATTAACATAATTTAGTAGTACATATTTGTACATATTTTATTGCATATAAACAATAGATAATGGAAAAATTTAAAATATATTAAAACATAAACAACAGGTCATGTCAAACTCCAATCCACATTCCACAAACAAAATTGAAAATAGAGTTCCACAAATACATTTCATTCAACCCAATAAACAATGTAGTAATGATCGTTAAAACCAGTGTTTCTCAAAACTTGTTTATTTTCTTTTACTATTTTTGTTGTTGTTGCATTCTGAATAAAATTTTTAAAATACATATAAATTTATAATTTGACAATTTACATTATTCAATAAACTTTTAAGAATGATCTTTAAAACTTTAAAAATTTAAATTAACTACGAAATTCATCACTTTAATTTTTATGCTCGAATGTAACTTATATTTTGAATTATTTTTAATAGAAATTCAACTACAACTTTTCAACAACTAAATTTTTTACCGTATTATTAAAATCAATAAATTTTCAGTATTCATAAGAAAGACGAGGTACCCATTCATGTGTATCAATCACATCATCATTTGGAAATTTAAGGCATGCGCAAAAAACAATTTTTTTTCTGTATTTTTTTAGTGTACAAAAATTGTTAGGTTATAGTAAACAAAAGGTTATATTTAATTTTAAATCTAGACATTTTATTTAATTAATAGTTCATATTTTAAGAAAATAGATAGTGGTATATTTTTAATTACAAAATAACTATAAAGTTTTTTATTTGTATGTATATATATATATATTACATATTTAAAAATCTAAAAGAAAAGAAAAGGTTTATGACTTATGAGTAAATATAAACAAAAACTACCGGTAAAAATTTCCATTGGGGTCAATGTATTATATCGTATTATTCTATTAAAAATAAAGAAAATTAACTAAAATGAAGAAACTATTTTCGAATTGTTTTGATTTAAAAAAAAAAATGTGATTTATAAAAACTGAAATAAAAAACTATATTTTAACTAAAATTTTATGAAAAGAATAGAAATATTAATAGTGAAAAAACAAAAAATTTCAAGAAGGATTAAAGATAAAAGGAAATTATTTTAAAATTTACTTAAGAAAGTTCAAGCAGAAAAAATAAAAAGAATAATTTGTGACAATAAAAAACACGTACCTTTTTTATGAATATTACAAAATGTCAAATCAATTCAATTGGTTTTTGTTTAAACATTTTAGCTTGCACATAAAATTTAAAAATATATTATTTGTAATATTTTGGTTATTAAATAATATTATATTAATGATATTGTCAAATGTTAAATGATGGACTTAAACACAACATATTTTCTTTAGATCTTTTTAAGACATTTGAATGTAGTTGTGTATCCGTATAATAGTGCAAAATTATTGTTTCAAAGTTTGAACCCTAATACTTGAGAGAGAATCCGCCTTTATATTCATTTTTAGTTTCTACGTTTTGACAACTTTTAAATGAAACTTAATGGTATATTTATATTAAGTTGTGTGGTATGTACAAGTTAAAACAGTACGTTTTGGCTTAGTTTTGCTTTCTTTGTAAAGTTATATGAAAGTATAAAACGTGCATATTCGAAATCGCTTTAAAAAGTTAGTGGAAGGAAGGTAGTGCTTCAAAAATAATTTGGCCTAAAGTTTGCGAAAATTTGTATGTTGAAAAACACTTGTATAATGAAAACTTTTTAGGAAAATTTACTATTTACAAATTTACAAATTTACAAATAAATAATGTTATGACAAAAATTTTGATGATATATTAACTGAATATTTAATAAAAAAATGAATTTAAAAAATTTGAATTTGAATAAAAAATACTGTTATAAAAAGTGTTGTTTAAATTTTTTATCCTCAGATATAATTTAGTGTGTAGTGGTCAAAGAACTTTTTACTAACATAATCTCCAATCTTTAGACCTCTTAAACTAACTTATTTCCAAAAATTTTATTAAACATACATAAGCAACTCTCAACTACAGCCTTTTTTGTTTCTTTAGGTGTTCGTATAGCTATTTCACTTTGAATAATATAAAAAAATAAACAACGAAAATAATGTCAATAACTATTATACAGTTATATCCATATTAAACTACTATCAGCTACTATTTTTGAAAAATGAGTAAAATAACAAAAGTTATTTGAATTTTTTTTCAATAAAATATTTTAATTTGCTTAATAAAAAATTAAGTTGTTTTTTTAGAAAACTTAGAAACATATATAAAATTAAAAAACTTATTATTTTAAATAAAATTTTTAAACGTATTTAAAAAATAAATAAATAACGGAATACTAGATAAACGAAATTCATGAATTCGCTCCAAAACTGAACATTTTTTTAAGCGAATATTTATCATTATTAGAATAAATTATGGTTTTAAATGTTTATTGGGTAAAGAATTAACGATCAACCAGCTGATTAAAACTTTTGACACATTGGCATTTGGCAATTCGATTTGAACAAATATTGAAATTAATTGATAAATTAAATTTGATTTTTTAGTGTAGTGTGGAAGTGTTTGATTTTATTAAAAAAAAAGTTTATAACTTAAGTAAAAATTATACATACGTACCTTACTAATTATCATATAAAAAATTATAAATACAACAAAAAACGAAACAAATAATTCTAATATAGCTATAAATATTATTTTCAAAAACAAAAGTGATTTAAAAAATAAAAGTTTAATTAAGAGAATAAACAGTTTTGAATTGGAATATTATAAGTGCCTACAGTGTGTTATTTTATGGTAAGATTTGATCAGTATTATTTATATAGATAATGAAAAATTAAATATTTTATTTATTTTCATATTATAGTTAAATAAAAACATTTTATATAAGTACAATAAATTATATTTAAAATAAAAGCTTAAATGAAACAAGAAAACTTTAAATAGTGATGAGATGAGAGGGATTTGATAAATTTTTTTTGCAATATTTCCAAGGTCATTTTTCTTTTGATTTATGTAGAATTGTTATTATTATATTTTGTAATAGTTTATATTTATTGTAAATTTTAATTTAAAATAATTTTTTTTTTTATATTAGTCATAATATTTATAATATGTTTATCCTGTTTTTTTTTTTGAATCGTGTAGTTAACTTAAACAACAAAATGAGCCATTGACTTATTTGCTTTATTATTAACTAAGTATACATTCATTTGTTTTTATTTTGTAGATTTTTTATTTTCATATTGTACCTAAACTAATTATATATACGTATATATGTTATATACGTAAATAATTGCAATCATATATAGTGAAAAAATGTATAAAGCAAGATACAAAACATAGAAAAATAATAAAAGTCAAGAAGAATGGCAAATGAATCATTTAAAACTTTTTTTTTTTTATGTTTTTTCTTAAATAATACAAAATTCTTGTTATTTCATTTTAAACGTAAAACTAATTAGTTTATATATATGTAATACTAGTACATATATATATAAGTTAAACATTTATGAAATGAATTCCATCAATCTGTTTTTTTTTATTTTATTTTATTGTTTTCTTTTTAGCTAAGTATAAAGGCTACTAGGAAAATATTATTGTAGAAAATAAAATTAAAAGTTATAAATATGTATGTAGGTATATAGTTACAGTATATTTATTATTATTGTTTAGAAATTTTCTTGGTAACATAATATTATGTATTTATATTGTATCTACTTAATTTATATATAATCGTTAAAAGTTAAAACAATGACGTTTACAGTAAATTTAATCTTAATTTATAAATTTAATTACTTTCATATTTCTTTTTGTATTCGTTTTCTAGTTAACAAGTAAAAATGTATATATGTACTTACATTACTTACCTTTATAAAATTAATCTAATAAGAAATTCAATCATATGTATATGTCGTGTTACAATAAACGTAAAAGTAAGAAAAAAAAAAAGAAAAACGAATAAAGAAAAAGAAAAGCACGAGACAATGAATAAAAGAAATTATTTTTCAATAAATTTAATGACGACAAAAATCGTATAATTAGGTAAACTATATTATAAAATAAAAATGAGTAATTGTTTATTTTATGAATTAAATCACATAATATTACAATCTTACAAAAATAAATTATAAATATATATATGTATATATTTTTGAATGTTTTTGTGTAAATATTAAAACACATTTACCGGTTAAATTAGTTTTTTTTTTTTTACATTAAATTTAATATCTGATTCATTTTATATTGATTAAGTTAAAAATGATATAATAATATTATTTTCATTAATAATAAATGTGTAGGTTTCCGCCTAAAATTTGCAAACACCTCTTCAATAATTTTGGTTATAACAACAAAAAAAAAACTTCTTGCCATACTTATTTACATATTATTCTAATTCAAAAGATGCTTTAAATACTTAAAATTTGTAAAAGAATAAGTACATTCTTATCATCAAATTATTCTTATTAATTTTTATAACAAAAAATACTATATTTGATATCATTTTGTAATTTATTATTGTTTAGTAATTTGTAAATTTTCTATTTTTATCATTTTATTAGTATTCTTATCAGTTTTTTTGTTCTTGATATTTATTCATATAAAAAAAAAAACTATCATAACTATATTAAGTATTACAATTATTGCATTTAAAGAATTATTGTTTTGTATTTTTAACATATAGGTATTTACAATTTTAATATCCTATTTAACTTTCACCTTTAATTGTGTTTTCCGAGAATCACATTTACAAACCATTACATACAGCCAAAAAAAAAAGAAATCAAACTGTTTTATTTCAAACTCTAATAGAATTTTAATTTTCGCAAAATTTCAAGAGTGTTTCTTTTTAGAGTTTATTTAAACCTTTTTATCACATTTGTAAACATTTTTATTTCAAAGGTTCTTTGTTGTGTTAAATTTAAATGAAATACTTTAATAAGTATGGTTAAATTCTTTGCAAATAATTGATAATAATGTTTTTCTTTATTTAGTTTTGATAACATAACAAAAAATTTTATAGACTAACTAGATAAAAAAAATTTTAATTTAATAAAATTTTCCAAATAAAAACATTTAGAATGAAGAATGTAGAACGTATATATGTGAACGTGTATAGTTATATATTTTTTTAAGCTATTTTTTTCTTTTATAACCTGTTATAAAAAAGCATTTAAAAAAAAATGTAAATCTTATGAACTCTAATAATTCAAATGAAAGAAATGCATCATACATACTTTAAGAAATACAACGTTAAAATACAATGTCTTAAGCTTAGTACACTGATAAAATGAAAATTTAGTTTCGGAATATTTCCTTTATTTTTCCACAAAAAAAATTATGTGTCGAGTATTTATGTAGGTAAATAAGTAGTATATAAATATACCCTGGATGAAAATAGCCCGTACAAAAAATATTTAATTATAATATTAAATTATAATATTAAAAAAATTTTATTAATTCATTTAATTTATAATTTTCCTTATTTTTCAATTAATTTTTTAAATTGTTAAAGATTTTTTTTTTTTTTTAAAAATCGGCATTTCTATTTTTGCTTTTAAATAAAGATCGAACAATCATTAATATTTAATCTTTAAATTTAATCACATTAGAAATTATTTTTAAATTGGATTCCAATGCTTTTTAGCAAGGCTTATATGGTTCATTTTTTGAAGTGGAAGACATTTTTAGATCAACTTAAGACTAGGAACTTAAATTTAACTGAATCTAATTAAAAAGAAAAACATAATATAGTTATTTAATAATTAATATTTAATATAAAATGTTGTGTTAGGAGTTCGAATTCTAAAATGATTAGACAAGTATGACATCATAATTTAATTTAAAATATATTTTATTACCTTTTTTGAAAATGTGAGCCTTTAAAAATTTTGGTTTTAAATAATTACTGCTTTGATTTTTTTATGGTAGTTTTTTAAAGCTTAATTACAAATGTACTTTATGTATTTACTAAATAGTTAAATACTCCTACTACTAATCAAATATAAAGCAATTAGTGTAATAAGCCTGCTTTTTACTTAAGTATTAATTCTTTATAAATAATGTATATAAGACAATGTAATGTATATAATATATTTGTTAGTTTTAATTTTTATTTAAAGAAAAACTTAGTTTATATTCCCTTTGTAGTTCTTTGACTATGTTATTCTTTATTCTAGACTGATGCGGCCGTTCTTGGTCCACTGCAAAATACTTTTCAATTTATTTGTTTGTCATTCTATTTGGTAATGATCGAATGAGATACTCTTAAGCCGAAACCAGAATTTTAATTTACAAATAGAGATTTTGAAAATTATTTAAAATTAAAAGTCTTATGAATATACCAACAAAAAAAAAATACATACATAACATTGTTTACGTTCCTTTTTTATCAAAAGAAATGATATAAATACTGACTGATGTTGATTAGTTTTTATGGTTTTTTTTTTTTTTTTTTTTTTTTTGCATTAAATGATAGAAAGTGTAGTAAGTGTTTAAAGATAAATTAAATATAAAACATATATATATGTATTTTTGTATATGAAAGTAAATATATACATACGTAACTATGTGCTTACATTTATAATGCTCTCAATATAAATTTTTTTTTTGTTTTTCTTCCTGTCAGTTAAGACAATACTAACTTTGTTTTATTGAAAAAGAAGAGTTCTGAAGAAATGCATATTGCATGTATGCAACAAAAAAAAAAAAAAAAAATTAATACATCATGATACTATCATTTATAGTTATGTCTACGGTAGTGTAAAATGTGTTATAGCCTTATAGCATATAATTCTTGTAATTTACTTTAATTATTTTATCAAGACAAGAAATAAATTGTTGTTATTATCACAATATATTTCATATTGCGAATATGTAATTGTAATTGAAATTATGACGGAAGTTTAAATTATAAAACAATAATAAAAAAAAAAAAAAAAAGAAAAATTCTTAATTTACTTAGTTGAATTTGCAAACTAAAAATGAAAGAAAATCTAGTTATATACAGATAAAGAAAAATGAAAGTATTGAAAGAATTTTATTTTCAATTGTAGACAAGTTAAATATTACGTCTTAATATTTTATTTTATTAAGATAAAACATTTAGGTTTTATCAAAGTTTTTGAGAATGAAAATTCCAAAATTAAAACAAAAGAATTGTTAGTTACAAAGATAAAAACTGCAACATTTATTTTTAACATTTTGGAAATTAAACAACTTTTTGATTTTATTATTATAAGATATGGTGATATTTTACAAATTCATCTACTATATCGGTTGTAAAATAAATTTAGAAGCTTCTATTATGTTTAATTATACATTGTAACTTTTTAAAAATTGATACAAAGTTATTAACTTGACAATATTTATTAGTTTTTTTTTTATAAAACAATTCATATGAAATGAGTTAACATTAATCAAAATGTAGGCATAAATTATAGATCTTTGTAATTATAAGTATAACAATCGTCTAGGTAAAGAATAAAGAAGAATCAAAACCTTTACCACTTTCTCTTCAACTTCTATTCCCATCACAACGGCACGTTGCGACGTTGTGACGTAGCATGACGACAACATATTTCTATTTACACTATACCGACACTTGACGTGATAAAAATGTATTTTTTCGCCATAAAATTGTTTACAAAATAATCTTAAATTCACGTTATCGTCACGTTGTCCTATATACACATATAACGACGACGTGATTTTTATTTTATTTTTAATTTTCTATAATTTTATTTATACTAAAGATTTGTTTTTAATATATTTATATTTCATACTTTACCGACAACGACAACGTCACAAAAAACCGTTGAGAATGATATTTTAAATTACCGTACGGTGTCGAAACATCGTTACAGCGTCGTTGCCGGTATATTATATTCATTAGAAATGTAAAGTATAAATAAAACTAAGGTCATGGCGTTGTAAATGTACCGTTGTTATGAGAAGCAATCGTAAATTAGAGAAAAACGTATATCTAAATTTTGTCGGAAACCTACACTATTTTGTAAAAAACTCAGCATGTATTAGTTGTAACTAACATATATAAAAGTAACGACATGTAGAGACTGACAACTGTGTGTAGATTTTAAGATTTTTTTAATAGTAAAGAATTTTCATTAATATAATCTTTATCTGTCTATATAATCCATTCCCATCCATTCACATTTGTGCAAAGAATTCTAACTTATAAAGAAAACTGACTAATAAAGAACAATATATATATGTATTGTTGGTAAAATAGAAAACTTCTTTAGCTTTTGATATTATTTTATATACATTACCTATGTTTTTGCCCACTATGATTTTAAAGGTTTTTTCTTTACTAATCCTGCAATTTGAAAAGTTTTTGTTAAACATCACGAACACATCTACTGATGTTATATTTTGTTAGTTAAAAAACTTTACATACTTATGTAATTGAAAATAAAAAACATTCAATTTCTTTTAGTTTAGTGTTATAGGATTTTATAGTATTTTTTGTTCATCAAAAATTTTTGGACTCATTCAGATTCATGCATTTTTTGATTTATTGTGTATGAAAATCTATCTAACAATATAGAAATTCTTTAACTTTTCGCAATATTTTTATTAAATTTATGAGCATATCTGAAAGGAAAAAAGATTTTATTTTATTCTTCTATAATAGCTACGGTCGTGTAATCAGCGGTTTAGTGAAACTAATGATTCCAGATACTTATACTGAAGATGTTTTGATAAGAAATAAGTGTATTCGATTTTTTTATTATGATATTTACACTTTATAGTATTTATATTAATTTTCTTAAATAAAATTAAACAAATTTTCTGATAACTAAATTTTGATGAATGGATTGTTAAATAAATCAAAAATTTTATATTTCATTATTTCAAAGTATTTCCTATTTAGAATATTTCCTATTTATTTTATTTATTATTAATATATTAAATGTTATTTAATTCTTATCAATTTTTGATTTGTTATCATTTTATTTTATAGAAACGAGAATTATAACCTTGACATCTATGTAACATGATTAAGTATTATGATGAAAACTCAAAATGGTATCATAGTAATATATCTTCCCAAGAAGAAGGTGAAAAATTATTAAAATCAGGTTTGTATAGTTATATTTTTTTTTATTTTTATTTCTTATTTTATAACATTTTCTTAACATGATATTCTTGAATATGAACGAGCCTAAAGAAAAATTAGAAGTTTATTTTTAGAGTTTGTTTAAATTTTCATTTTTTTAAATGACTCAATCAAAATTACAGATTCTATTTTCAAAAATTAACAAACAAACTTATTTATTTTTTTTTTTTACAATTACACTAGTCGACAAAATTCATTATACTTAATTAAAATACATATCATCACTACATATGCATATGATTTTCTATTTAACAATGACAAGAATAAGTATTAATTTCAAAAATTAAGGAAAACTTTATTTAATTTTAAGGAAATCCTATTATATATATAGTTAAATATTATATACAAAAAGCTGTTAACACTTAACACATGTTAAAATATCTTTAAAACAGGGGGAGGTACAAACAATTGTCTGAGATAACTTATGCTACTTTTAAATGACCTTTTTTATCTCAAATTTTGAAAATTTTAACTAAAAGTGTAACGTGGAAATAAGGAAACAAAAACTTGCAAAATTTTATTGTTACATAACGGTAAATTAAAATTTTTTTTTAATTATTTTTAGATATAGATTTTTAAATTTCGTGTCGTTTGGCGTTTTTAGATTCAAAAAAATGTTAAGTAGAACCTGAGATATTCACATTTGAAAATAGGAGTTGTTCAAATCTTAATAGTTGAAGTTGTTTTACAGCATTAATTTTTCTAAGAGATTTAAAAATGATTAAAATATCATTGTTTGATTTTAGATGTTGTAAACAGTTTTGTAAACAGATGGATTAAAGAAAAGATTGAAATTCAAAGAAAAAGCTGTAATTTTTGACGGTCTATAGCTATAGTTTTATACTATAAAGAATTCCTGAATTTCTTCTATTAACCAAGTTCTGATCAATCAATTATGGTTGATTTCTTGTTTTTCTTCCGTTATGTATATACTATACAAAAATTATGTATATATAGGGATCTTTTTTACTATAATTATAGAAAAATTAATTTTACTCTTCTTATAGCTTCAGAAAATTCTAATCTATGTATGATTGCTTATTTTTTTCATTTTTAAATAAGATAAGTAATAAATAAGTCTAAGTGAATAGGAGAGTATTACAAATTATAGAAAGATATCACTGATTTTTACCGCTCCTAAATAATTATATTACGAAAATATATATGTACATCAAAGCACTGGGATATCATAAACTATGAGATAATTTTTTTTATAATTTTTATATACGATTGTATGATTGACTGTGTATCACTGTATATACGTAACATTTTGTAATTTAGTGTGTTGTCTATTTTTAAATCGTTGAAGAAAAGAAAAGTACAATAATAATATTAATTTAAATATTTTTGGTTAACATAAAACTAGAATCGAAAATTTTGAAAAAATTGTTTTTTCTCGTTTGTTTACATATTATTGTAAATAAGTTTTTTATTTAAGACATATTAAGTAGTTGTGATCATTTTTTAATTTTATGTTTTTATGTTAGTTTAATTTTGGATTTTTTGTGTTTTTTTTTTATTCTTTAGAAATTAAAGCCAAATTAAGTAATTTTTCAGTTAATTTTCTGCTGTAATAATAAACCAAATGATAAACCAAATATAAACAAGATTATTTAAAAAGGAACCATTCACTATTATAGACATATTCAAAGAGATCGCGATATATTTTTGGTTTATATTGTCAAGAAATCTGCCAAATTAAAAAGCAAGCGCCTGTGTAGCTGGTGCTTTAGCATCATTTTTGTCCACTTCTTTTGGCGTTTGTAAATTTTTTAAATTAAAATAAATTGAAAATTAAAAAATTTTTTATTTTCAAGGTCGGTGTTGGGCCATTTTATTTTGTATTTTAAATAACATTTTTATGCTTTTAATAAAATATTTAAACGCAGCAACTTTTGCAAGTGCCTCCTCTAATAAATGTTGGAGGACCAACATTGTTTTTTTTCCAAAATAAGAAGTTGAATTTTATTTTTTTGTTTCTGAAATTATTAACAAAACTAGTAAGTAAGTACTTCTATATCAATTTCAAATCTGAACCTTTTACTTCAAAAGTTTGTCTCTTCATTTAAAAGTGCTTTCTAAAAGCATCATTAGGATTTGACGTTATGATCTTCATGTACCTACCTATACCTTTCGTTTTTTGTTATTTTTCTTTTATTTAATAATATTTTGAAGGATCATACGCTCACACCGTCATCCAATAAATTGATTAGTATTCAGTTTTTGATAAGACAAATTAACTTTTGTCTTCAAACAACTTCAAACTATCAACAACTAATAAGTACTATGATACTTTAAAATCACGATACAAGTACAAAATAAATTGTACATATACTGTTGCCTCTATGAACAAAAATTACTGTATAGAAAATTTCTATGCGCGCGCGCTTGTTCATTTCACAATTTTTATTCATACTTCTCAGATAAAAAAATATACCCGAGGTCGATGCATATTTTTTTTCTGCAACTGTGACATAAGGTATATTTTAAATTCATAAATTTTCATATTTATTATGTCCGCAATTTCCGCAATAAATTAGATTTCAACAACAATTGATCAATTATTTTTTTTTTTTTGTTAGTTCTGGCGTTTCTTCAACTTTGATGTCATTCGTCCTTTTAATGAATTCTTATATCATATCTAGTAATACTAATTACTAAGCGCCACTACTTGTGTTGTCTGTTTAATTGAATGGCTGTAATTAAAGAAAAAAAAAAAATTAAAATAAGATTTATGAGCAATATCTAATACAATTAAAAAACAAAATAAATATGAATGGAAAATCTTTTAATTACAATATAATGACTCAAAAATGTTCAAGTAATAAATGTGTATTTAAAAAATTTACATAATATTTTTGAATGACTTTAAGCGATTTGTTTTTTTTTTTATTGTGTTTTAATATGTACATATCAATAATTAAAAGTTGAAAGAACTTATAAACCACATAAAATTGTATGTGATTCATTCAATACTCTACTAATTTTATATTTACTATGAATCATTTTTTTTTTTTTTTTAATTTTTAATATACATAATTCAAAAATATATATTAAATATAATTATAAATTTTGCTCCAATTGTTTACAATATATAAATTTTATAATTAATTGTTTTTTTTTTTTAATTTTATTTCATTATCAATAAAAAAAAAAAATAAGCAGAAGAGAATATGTTTATAGATTTAGATTTTTTTTTTTTTTATAAAACTAATTTTATATTTGTAATTTGAATTTTTTAAATTAAAACCACTATAGAAAAAATATTTTTCAACTGAATAATAAGCCATAATGAAAAATAAAATAAGTGTAAGATTTATTAGTGCAACATTAGATAGTTTAAGTCAGCATTCTTGGTTGCAAAAAATAATCAGGAAATTAAGAAAGTCTTTTGTTATATAAATGTGATTAAATTTTTTAGAATTTTACTTTAAAAATTTTTTTTTAGACATATTTAAAACATGAAATACACGATACCCATACAACAGACATAATAACCCTTAAAGCACAGCTGATGGTGTTGAGTAATAAATAACACTATTGTCCATACTACAATACCGCTTTAGTATATAAGAATACAGACGATACCGACGACAGTCGATACAAACGATAAAATTGCAAAGAAACTTTCTTACAATGAGAAAATATATTCGATTTCTGTTATTTTTTTTATAATAACTTAAGAATTTAATCTTTTGATTTTGGATACATATGTACATTTGTATATTGGATATAAGAATAGCAAAAGAATAAAAAGAATAAAAAGAATTCACGAACGGAGTAGAAACAAAAAACATAATGGATAAAAAGTGATTATTTCGGAGTTGCTATTAAATATTATTGGCAAACAAATATTAAAAATTATTCAGAACTTGATAGTTATAAATAATATTTAGAAATAATAAACGTTCAGATTCTCCTATGAAACTCGTAATAATATTTTGTTAAAAGATCGTTTTTTGTTAGAGGAGAAAGTAGACTAATCTTACATTTAGGCTTTTACAACGATCCTTCCTATATGAATCCGATAATTTGTCACAGAAGTTCATCCAATTAGTAAATTCCTCTAAAATCTATGATTGTCTGGCCGAAGACTGCTTACTTCAAAAAGATTCATCAGGGTGAAAAAATATTATAGTAAAATTTTGACACATAAAAATTTTTTACATAACCATAATTTATTAATGTTTTATATTTTTTATATTTATTTAATAATAATTATTTTATATAGTGATTTTAAATTTTAATATACTTAATTTCTTAATAATGATTAATGAACAAAAAATTTTCTTTCACACAATTTATTATTTTTGACACTTCTAAATTTAAATGTCATTTATTAATAAAAATGGATAGTAGAGTGCAAAAAGTTTTTGTGTAAGAAATATATTATTTACGGGGAACCCGACAGTTTGCCAACATCCAATTCGCAAAAAATACATTTTACCATTTGATAGAAAAGATTTATATCATTTAGGATTTATAGGACTTTTAACAAAAGGAACATTTTGCAAATAAATTTTTAACAAAAGGAACATTTTGTAAATAGACTTCTAAAAAAAGGAACAATTCTTAAAAAAAATTAAAAATGAATTAAATTTTTTATTTTTTTTTTATTTTAGTTTAAAAATTTATTATTTCAATATATACTTAAAAAATAACTATGTAGGAGAGATTTTAGAGTTGGTTATTTTGAGATTGACAGTGACATTTTGCTATAAGTCTTTTTTATAAAATGGCATTAGGCGAAATGAATTTAGGTCAAGTGGCAGAGAAGATATTTTCTTGGATATTTATTGTAACTTTCATGGATATTTTCAATTCTTTCATGAATATTTATGGATATTTTTTTAGCTTTATCTCTTTCACACAATGATATTATGTTCTGTATATTCTGTCTAATATAAAATGTATAAATATATAATTATATTATTGAATGTATAGTTATGTAATAATTAGTTGCAACTATTACAAAATGTATATTATTTTAAAAATATATTTCAATGCATCCTATAGTTGCTTTTTTGTTTTTATAAAGTTATTTTCGAAGCTTTTTTTTTAACGTTTTTTATTTTGATAAACTTTTGAACTTTTGAACATAATGTTGGCTTTTATTTTTACATCATTCATAAATAACCATAAAAAAAAATTATTTAATATTTAATTTTAATGTAAATATTTTAATGAATCATCATTTAAAAGGTCGGGATATTTAATTTAAATTTTCCTATATACTTAATATTTTTTGTGCTAAACAATATTTAAAAATATTATAATTATTACTTATCAGTTTCAATTAATTCTTTTTTTTTTTTTAATAATTTAAAATATAACATTACCTAGGTTAAGAATTTATTTTGTCAAATAGGTCAAAAAATTTGGAATAAAAATTGGAAACAAGAAGTAATACAATACCAGATAATAACTATTGAAATTAATCGTTAATTTTTTAGCCTTGAATATTTTTTGAAATTTATTAAAAGAAAAAAAAATTATTTTGTAATAATAATTAATAACAAGATTTTTTTTTAATACGCAAATTTTATTAATTTTAATTACAGATGATTCACAAAATGGAAGTTTCCTAGTGATGCCAAATGCATTAGTTGATGGTGATTTAATTTTATCAGTTTTATATCAGGTATGTAAATAAATACAAACAAGAAAAGATTTTAATACATCATTTTACAAGAAAGTTAAGGTATAAACAGAATAATGTCGACAACCGGCGACGGCAACGGAATTTCGCTTCTTAAACAGAATAATGTCAGAAACGGCTGTGGCGAAATCAGCTGTTAATGTCAAAACTTTTATTTTACAAAAAATGTAAACGAGGTAAATTCAAAAATGGACAAACTTTTAAAAATTTTGAAAATAGTTTCAATTGTTGCAATTGTTACTGAAATGAAAAAAAATTTAAACGACGATAGTGGGTAAGAGAAATTAATGAGGCTCGTGAAGAAGAATTTTTTAACAAAGGTTTTTCACAAATGAAAGAAAAAGATGAAGAACATTTTTTCAAATTAACCAGATTGAATATTTTTTCATTTAATTTATTTCTGTCTTTTTTTATTACATTTTTGTAATGTGTGTGTTTTAAATTACAAATAATTTCCCACAATTTTACTTCCTCTATTAGCTTCTCTAATATCTTCCATCGAGTTTAAACATTGTTTAAGTGTTAAACAATAAATTGTAATTTAATTTTTAAATGTCATTATGTCACAACAACAAAAAGAGTTGAATAAAAATCGATTGTCACTTTTTTCCGCCGGCGGTAAAAATAGAAATTAGAATTATTTAGAATTATTTTATGCGTATTAAATTTATGGAATTTTACATAGCTTTATTGGCAAAATTATTCCTTATTTAATTTAATATTTAAAATCCTTACTGTTTACAATATTATATAACAGAAGTATAATCTAGTATAACATTTATAGCTGTATTTTTAAAACAAACAAAAAATAAAACATACGGTTCACTCAAATCTTGGACACATATAACTTAGTTTTTATTTTACAAGTGAATATAAATATCTAAATTTTCTCATATTTTAAGATTGTTCGTTTTAAAATTTCTCCAGACTGACACTAAATAAAATCGATGCAGAATCGTGCGGAATAAGCATAGGTGTCCGTCCTGAAAATATAAAAATTCGATTAGATGTCAAAAAAAAAAAAAATAATGAAAATTCGTATTTATTACAATTTTCATGTAGTTCAATCTCAATTTTTTTCCATATGTTTTTTCTTATGTCTTTGCTCAATAAATCATATAGGGATATTTTTTTACAAACTCAATTAATTTTTCAATTTTGTATTCCATTTTCTCCTTCGTTATGATTGTTTATTTATAATAAAAATGTAGCAGAAACTGAATGAAAATCGCTTTCAGCAGCATTTTTTGAGCGGCAAAAAAAAATTTTTTTTTTTTTTAGTACATTTCTCTGCCACATAAATGTAAACAGGAAATTATACAGCCTTTCCTTTTCAGGCGTCGCGTTAAATGTCGTAAGGAGGAATAACTCTTACGACGTGTGTGAGATTCGAATCCACACTCTCTCGGTGTTTACAGCGTATTTTATACGCTCTTACCCACTAGGCCACCTAGGTCATCGGCAAAATTTGTATTCATATATATCTACCGCAAAACAATACTGTAAAATCGCGTGGAAATTATGTAGTAGGCATATTTATAACCCGTCATGTAATAATATTATCTGAAAAAAAAAAGAATCACTGCCGCAAAAAAAGTGTGCCCATCTAGGAGAGACTAATCAATTTGGTGTATTGCATTTTAAAATTTTTTCTTTTATATCTTCAATAATTTTTTTTTTTAATAATTTACAGAATGAAATATTTCATTATCAAATTCATAAAGACCCAAAAAATGAAGATCCATTTTATTCAATTAATGGAACAAAATTATTTCATGGTGTTGAAACAATTATTGAATATTATAGTGATCCAAAAAATATTATCACAAATGCTTTAATAACACATTTAAATATACCAATAAAAGGTGATATACCACCAAAAGATATTTTGTGCCATGGTCGGACAAATTTATTACATAAAGCCATAACTGAAAATGATGAAAAACGAATTTTAGAATTATTAAAGGATGATGGAAGAAATATAAATGCACGTGATCAAGATGATTTAACGGCAGCACATTTAGCATGTTTATATGAATGTAGTGAAAAAATATTTAAATGTATTTTAAAAGTTGGTGCTACAATAATTTCAAAAGATACATCAGGGAATACACCATTACATGTAAGTTTTTTAATATTGTTATCTGGTTTCTTTTTTTTCCCATATGACTGTAGACTGTAGATAGAGTATAAAGTGCAGTAAGAGATGCAATGATACATTTTCCAATTTTATCTAAAAAAAAATAAAAAAAAAATATAAAAGAGCGCTACTAATTCTTAGATATAACAGTAAAATTTTATCATCTTTTTTATTATTATTGCTAATGTGTATTGTATATAAATTTTTAAATATATACAATAAAGTAAAATATATAGACTTTGATTCAAGAATGTTTGGTCTCATTACTCATTTTATTAAAAATTTAGTTATTTAAAGTTTTTAAGTTCATGCAGAAGCATAACAAATTGCAAGTTTTTAGAATTTTAAATTTCATATGAAAAATTTTTTAAAGCAATATAATATTGTAAATTCGGTTTTAATCTTTTAACGTTTAATGTTGTAAATTAAATTTTCATATCTCATTATTTTGTTTTTACAGTATGCTTGCAGAACAAAATCATCTGGATTTATAAAAGCATTAATTGATTCAAATGCTAATTTAATTCATATGAGAAATTCTGAAACTGGTTATGTACCATTACATGATGCTGCTAAATTTGGTAATATGAAAGCAGTTCAATTATTATTAAAAGCTGGTGCCACAACAATGCCGAGAACAAAATTAGTTCAATTTCCGGTTGATTTAGCTATTGAAGCAGGCCATTTTGAAATTGCTGAATATTTGAAACGATACTCTATTGAACCGGCTAAAACAAAAAGAATACATTGGTATCATGGAACATTAGACCGACAAGAAGCTAATAAATTAGTACAAGAATATGAAAATAATTTAAGAGAAAAATTAATGAAAAAAAGAAAAATTAAAAAATCTGAACAAAATCAAATTTATGCAAATATTGAATCGGTTATAGAAGAAAAAGAAATTCTTATTGAATCTGTAGAAAAATTAAGTGAAGAAGATAAGCAAAAATGTTCAACTGAAGGTGTTTTTCTAATTCGACAATCAGCTAGATCTGGATATGCTTTAAGTTTATGGTCAGATAATCAGGTTAAACATTTTATTATATCCGAGTCAATACAACATTATTATTTAGATGATGGACCATATTTTTTATCATTAGAACATTTGGTACAACATTATTCAGTATTTTCAGATGGTTTACCAGTAAATTTAAGATTTCCAGTTCCACCAAAATCTAAACCACCATTACCAGCATTTTCAACAATGCCTAAAGCTCAAAAGAAACGTTTACAAACTAAATCATTAAATGTTGAAACGGTACCAGAACTTCCAGAAAAAAATTCATCAAAAACACCACTTAGATATTTTTCACATCCCGGTGATGAAGCATTAAAACGTCTTGGTAGTTTATTTGAAAGAAGTCCAACACCATCATCTTCTTCTGGTAATTCATCTAATAATCAATTAGATAGTGAAATTGGTGATGAAAAAAATGATTTGGAAAAAAATAGTCCACGTGATAATTCAATTTTTGCAAGTTTAAGATTTTCAAAAACATCACCAAAAAAGAATTTTATTATTGATGGTATGAGAAGTTTAAGAAAAACAAAAAATAAATCTCCAAATAAATTATCTCAATTGGAACAACGATCAAATGTTAAACCACGTTCAATATTTCATGATGTTGATGATTTAATAAGACAACAACAATTAAATGATCCAGAATTTAATATAAGAACTGCACGTGATTTAATGAAAAATCTTTGTTTTCAAGTTAATTTTGTTGATCCAATATATAAGGTTCCAACAAATAATCGTGCTATAAATGAAATAAATAATCTTGAATGTGTGAATGAAATCGATAACGAAAATTTAAATAATAGTGAAAATACTCATTATGAATCAATTGATGAAATTAAAGATGATTCGGATGATTGCGATTATAATTTAATTAGTGATAAAAAAATTATAAATAATGATAGTATTAATACTAATAGTAGTATTGATTTATCTTGTAAGTTATTAAATGATAATAATAAATTTGAAAATGATATTAATCAATCATCAAATGATGAAAATAATTCATTAGGTTTAATTAGAAATAGCTTAGAAAGTAATGATAGTATTAGTAGTAATTTTAATTTTAAAATAGAATCTAATACAATTATTGAAAGGGTATGTGACAATAATAATATTGAAAATATTGTGACAAAAGATAAAATTTAAAATAAAATTTTTTAAGTTAAAGCAAAAAATTCTCTTATTGAATCATTTCAATATATAAAAATATTTAAAACATGTCATGAACTTTGATATTTTATTATATATATGCATTCATGACTTTAATTTTACACTTAACTTTATAATAAAAGACAAAAAAAAAAAAAAGAACAATTTTGCCCCAAACAATTTATTAAAATTCACTTTTTGTGATTGCATTTTTTTCTTTTTGTTTTTTATTTTGTTGAATTAAAGTTAAAATCTAGTTCAAAATTTTAATTGTTATGTATTTTTAAAGATATTTTTTAGATTAAGTTTTTATTTTTCTGTTATTTATATTCAAAGCAAATATATATATTTTTTATGACATTTTTTTTTTAATAATTAAATAGCAATAGTTAAATTTTATTTTTCACTGTAGTATAAGTTATTATTGAAAATTAGCTTTTTTTTTAAAAAAGAAATCTCAAAGTTATATTGTTTTGAAATATAAATTATAAAATAAATTTCATAAAAATGCAAATAAATTGTGTCTTTTTCTATTTACAAAATTATAAAAAGTTGTTTTAGTTTATTACAGAAAAATCTTTATATGCAGTTTTTTTTTTACTACTTTTTTCTAGAGTAAATAAAATGGTAACTACACCATCCTTAGAATCAACTTTAAGAATTGATTAAGAAATTGATTTTAACTGAAAGATGAAGAAATAATTAAGAAGCTGGATTTTAAACTTGATTTTATACAGCATGCATGGTCATCAAATTAAAACAAATAATGATGATGGTCAATAAACAAATGTGTTTTATATTTAAAATACTTTCATTAATTGACTCAGTGTTACATACAGGTAGAGTTTCAAATTTTGGTTAAAAATATAGTTCCATTAATTATTTCTTTCGATCGTAATCACTTTTGTTAATTTGTATCATTAATATGAGACGTAATAATTATGAAATGAAAAATATTTAACATTAAAAATTTAATAAATTATGTAATTTAAAATTTTTTTTTGTATTTTTCATTAAATTTATTTTATATTCTAGGCATATAAGTGATAGAAATTATTTCAATTTTTTTCTGACTTCTGTAACATTCGAAATTTAATTAATAAAAATCAAATTAAGAGAATATTTGAAAATTTATAGGACTTCAATGATTTATTTTATATATTAACCATACGGTCTCTTACATAAACTTTTCTTTTGTTACAAAAAAAAAAACAAAAAGAAAACAAATATTAATAAAAATGAAAGTCCTATAATCTACTTAATAGTTAATTTAGTTATAAGAGCGCTAAGACGATTAATAACTATTTTTTTTTTTATACTCTTTTATCTTTTAATTTATCAGTTAAAGATTTAGATTTTAATACTTATTACAAGAAGAAAACTCTTATTCTTTAGAATCATCATTCAGTAAGAAATGAAAAACAAAATAAAAAAATTTTGACCATTTTACGACCGATGAATTAACTAAAGTACATATTATACTACCGTAAAGATTTTGTAATGAACTGTGGTGAAAAATATAAGAAAAGGCAATTTTAATTTTTTTTTTTTTTGCTTTTACCATTTAAAGATCAACAATTTTTACGGAAATTAAAGGAAATAAAAAGGGGATTTTAGCTATTAACTCACAATATTTTTTTTCTTTTTTTTTTTTTTTTTGAAATTTTTGCTTAGCCATAATTCATTCTAATTGCGTAAATCTCATGCTGTCTCTTAAAATTGAAAAAAATATTTAAGTACAGATTGAATTTGAATTAGCCAGAGTTTTATTATTCGCGAGTCAAAAACCTAAAGTTCAATAAATTTTTATTTAATATAAGACTTATTTAATACAATGTGAATTGTGAACTATTTATTACATTTAATATAATATGAACTTTTAATGTCTTTTGGAGCAATAACGGGATTAGGCTTCCAATCTTTTACCAAAATTCTGAATCACGTTGTCCAATAAACTGTTCTCAATGGTTGAAATCTGCTCGATAATGTTGTTTTTAAGCTCTTGAATTGTTGTGGGATTATTGCTGTACACTTTCGATTTTACAAAACCCCACAAAAAAAAATCCAACGGTGTCAAATCGCACGATCTTGGTGGCCACATCACTCCTCCTCTACGAGAAATAATGCGATCTTCGAACTTTTCCTTCAAAAGATTCATTGTTTCTCTTGCTGTGTGGCAAATGGCACCGTCTCCTGTTGAAACCACATATTCTCTACGTCCAAATCATCAATTTCCCGCCACAAAAAGCTTCGGATCATCTCTCTGTAGTGATTTCCATTGACCGTGATTTTCATTTCCATTTGCGTTTTCAAAAAATATGGTCCGATGATTCCTCCTGACCACAAACCACACCAAACCGTAACTCTTTATGAATGTACTGGTTGGTCTAAGATAACCCTTGGATTCTCTTCACCCCATGAGCTTCGTCGGTGAAGATTATTTTGTTAAAAGAATTCTCATTTTCTTCTTGTTTTTCGATTGCCCAAGAAACGAATTGCCGACATAATGCATGGTCAGTTGGTTTTAATTCTTGCGTCAGCTGGATCTTATAAGCCTTTAAATGGAGATCACGATGCAAAATGTTGAATAATGTGGATGGTTTGATGTTTAATTGCTGCGAACGATGACGAATGGAAGTTTTTGGATCTTCTCCAACACTTCTGCTCACAGCTGCTACATTCTCGGTTGAACGGCCACTACGTTGATAAATGTTGCCTCTGTTATCAAGAACAGATCCAGTTTCTAGAAATTCATCAACCATCAGCTTGATGGCACGCTTTGTTGGAGCATTTTCTCTACCAAATTATGTTCGAAATTTCCAAATTACATCTTGAAAACTTTTACCATTTTCAACAAATGTTGTAATAACAAAAACACGTTGTTCCTTCGTGTAACGTTCCATATTAACTAACCGGAATGTATTTAGAATATACCTAAAGAAACCTCGTATAAAAGTTCCAGGTAGAAAAAAAATGGCGGCAAAATCAAAATGATACCTCAATTTTGAACACCCTATATTAACAAACTTACCCGAAACTCATTATTTTTAAATGTTTTATAAACTGCTCAGCTATAACAGATCTCTTAAGTAAATTTTAATAGGAATTCACGGTGAACATTCGATTGTTGGTATCATAATTTTGATCTGCTTGGGTTAGCAATCGACTAAATGTTGAAAATATTTTATGGCCCATAATATTTTTGTTACAAACCTCCTATTATGAAATTGAAATCAAGCAAAATGTATATAGATAGAAAAAAAAAAAATTGCGTCATTTCATAATCGTATGGTGTAAAAATTATTTTATTCTAAAGATAAAATAATGCCCTTAGATTTTTCATTAAGTCACAAAACAAAAGCAACTAGAAAAAAAAAATGGAAAGAAAAGAGAAATTATTGAAATTCCAAACATTTATATTTTATGTCCTAACTAAAAATAAATGTCCTTTTTTTCCTACTTTCAATTTTTTTTTTTTATTATACAGTTTAAAAACAAAATAATAGGGTGATGGTTAATAGGCCAAAACAGACATAAATTATAAATGCATAATATTATGAATTAAAAGAAAAGGATGAAAAAAAAGTGACAAAGGACGAAATACAATATGAACAAATTGTTTGGAAAAAAAAAAATATTATTCCATAAAGATCAATTAAAAATCAACAGTTTTTCTTTTTTTTTTTTAATTTTAATTTTACAGGCGATTTTGATTTTTTTTTTTTTTATGTAAATAAATTCTTCAATTGCTCTTGGATTTTGAAAAGATTTACAGAACCACGATGTAGAAAAAAATAAAATAAAAAATCAAATTACTTGCATTATTGTAATAATCAAAAAAAAAAAAAAAACTATTGAATAGCGTCTGCATTTAAGTACTAGAAATGTCTTGTCAAAACTAACAAAAAAAAAAAAAACAATTTAAAACACCAAAACACTAAGAAACCCAACGAATTAGGTTGGCCATCAGAAAGAATAAAAAAAAAAATAATCCTGAGAATAAAACAAACAGTACAGTAATTGTTGGCCAGGATAACTCGCCTGTTACATAGGATCACAAAACAGAAAAAAAAAAAACATTTTTTTTTTATTTTTACAATATAAAATTGTCAAATGCAGAAAATCTCGAAAATTTCATTTAATGACCACGACAGAAAATTCTATAGCAGAATTAAATGTTCTGTATTATGATAATTATATAAGGATTACGGGATATATAAATATATACATATATTATTTGACTGTTATTGTAAAGCTATTCGTTTAAAATAAATTAAAGTATGAATTATAATAAAAAAAAGGAATCAATTTTAAAATAGAAAAAAACGAAATGTTTATATGTATGCATGTATATAATGAAATTAACTGTCATTTTTCGGTATTGCTTTCGAATTTAATTTTTTAGATTGATTTTTTTATGGTTCTTTTTTATTTTTTTATATGCTTATAATGAGTTATAAAATTTATTAAATCTATGAATAAATCATAAAATGTTTTTTTACGTTTGTATGAATACCTTGGTAATCTATCCAGTTTACTGTGATAATGTTATATAATATGCTTTACTATTTTATCTATGTAAGGTCTACTAATCTATGTAAGGCAATTTTTTCATATTAAATATACCTATATTAAATTATTTTTAAGTTATAATTTTTTATTCATGTAGAAAATAAATTTTTAGCATTTTACTAATTTTTTATATCTAAATTTTTAAGTTTTAAGTAAAATAAGTATATCTTTAAAAATAATGTAAATATATTTATATTACAATTTTTCGGATTTTCATATGGTTGCTTAAAATTCTAAATTTTACTTTTATTATAATATAAAAATACCCACAATCTAACCGCCATAAAAAACTTTTGTCTAGATTCTAAAATGTCAATGCACTTAAATTCGAATCACCCTGAAAGGTAAGTTGGAAAGCCAAGAAGAAAAAGCTGTTAAAAACACTGGGTTTAAAAGGAAAAAAGAAGATTTAATAATATTGTAGTGGTAATATTATTTTTATTATAATACATATATAATTTTGTACATTATATATGATAAAATGTAACGTTGAATGCACATCTGAAATTTTTATTTGATTACCAAACTCTTATTTAGCAATTTTTTAATATATATATAATTATTTAATATCAATTATATATCGTTTTATTTTGATGAATTCTGAACCTGCATTTTTATCCTTTTTCTAATCATTAAACGTGAATGAAATAATTAAAATTATTTTACTAAAATGAACTATAAGAATGCTATTAATCAAGAATTATAACTTTCTCTTAAAAATTCATTCTTAATTCATACGTTCAAATTGTGTAACGTACCACCACAGGTGTTCTTCGAGTCGTATAATATACAGAAGTTCAAGTAATTACCAACTTACATCTGCATTTGCAATCTGCATCAAATTAAGCTCGTACATTTTAATTTCAAATTTTCTCGTCCTTATTGCTTTTGCTTTCCTCATCCTATTCCTCAGCAATAATACTGCTTTACAGTTATCGTGATTAACGCTTTACACTGACTAAGTGGGAAGGTGGTTTTAGTGTTAGTGGGTGGAGTTTAAGTTTTCTTGGTGTCTTTTCAATATCTATATCTCCCGCAGGATTCATTTTGTTTATTTCAAACGCATACTTTTCAAATCATTAAAAAATTATGAAATTGTCTAGTTCTCATCTAAAAAATCTATTATTAATACCTCATGTATATTTGTTCTTAAATCCTTAAATATCTTCTAAGCAAAAAAAAAATCACAATTCATACATTTCCCACTCAAAAAGCTTACAAACTTTATCAAGACACTTATCAAGTTTTATCATACCTAAATATAACATATACTTCAGAATTAAGATTACATGAATTCTTTTTTTTTTGTACCACCCCTTAAAAGAATTGTTAAAAGTAAATCAGATAAAAAGAAATCATTTTACAATATACAAAAGGATGTGTGAACTTTATTAAAAAAAAAAAAACATTACAATGTTATTCAGCCCAGTTTTTGAGGTGAAAATTATTGTTAAAAAAAACTTTCTGTTATAACAAAAAGTGAAAATTTCAATCAAATAATCACAAATTACACGAAAACAAAATGTGCTTGAGAACAAAATAGTTGTTAAAAAAGAATTCAAGTGCTCTTGAAACAGAAAATTTAATAAAAAGTAGAACATGTGACTAAAAACAATTTAACACATTAGAAGTAAGTATATGTATATGCATGTATGAAAATAGCGGCATGAAATAATGTCGCAATGAAATAAAGCCACAAACAAAAATGAAATTATTTCATTTCATTGTATTGTGGCGTTATTTCCTTTTAATGCGCCATTATTTCATTCTTGCATTTTAAAATGAAATAATGCCACAAAAAGGTTTCATACTAACATTAAATTAAAAACTAAAACACTAAATAAATTTTATTGAGTATTGAGTGAAATGACCCTAATTCAGAATCCTGCATATACGTATTTTTAAAAATCTTGGAAAAAGGGAATACCCTGATTTTGACTCAAACTCTAAAATCCTTCGTAATTCAGAATGTCATATACACGTATATAACACTAATTTTGCTCTAAACTCCCTTCTAATTTAGAATCTCATATATACATACATATTTTGTAAATGAAATAACGCCACAAACTAATGAAATAATGCCTTAAAAAATGAAATAGCGCCGTAAGAATGAAACAATACCGCAAAGAAATAAAATAACACCGCAAAAAAAATTAAATAACACACAATTTTTTACCGCGTTATTTCAGTTTTTACAGCGTTATTTGGCATGCAAATTTTAGGACTTTATTTAATTTTTTCTTACGGCTTTATTTCATTGCAGCGTTATTTTATTCCGTCATGAAAATATGTAATCGAAGGAATAAAGTACAGAATTGTTTTATTATATTATATCGACTTTTAAAGCATTCTTTAATGCACCATTTTTTAAAGCATTCTTTAAAGTTTTAGACATAGGAAGGGAAATCTTAATACAGTGGGACTGTGTTACATAAGACACCAATAATTCATAAAATATATAAATGTATTGTATCACTTTTTTTAATGTTCGTTGGTCTCTATTTTTCAGAAAAATTTTAACTATTGGACTGATCATAGCAACAGCCTGTCATCCTACTTGAATTTTCAATGGACTCAAATTTAATAGGATTGATAGCTAAAGAATTCAGATCCGAATTGAATTTAGGAATTAACTATCATTAAGTATAAAGGCAATAGTTCATACTATCCAGTTAAAGGTTTGAACTGTCAAAATAAAATCAGTTTTTTTTTTAAATTTTGGTATTTATTTCATTTAGCATTTTATTTGGACATAGTGAGTTCTTCGCAACTCTAGTAAGAGTTTCATAGTAATGAAACATTTGTTTTAGTCTTAACTGAAATTTTTTCTCTCAGTAATTGTATTGTATATAGGATATAATTGTTATATTGTATAAAATTTTATATTATTCTTTTGTAATATCTTTAGTACGTACCCTTATTTCAATTTAATTTAAAATCCTAATTTATTATTCTTTTAATTTATATTATATATAGTCTTAATACTTTTGAGTATGACTGTATATTACGATTTGGTTAAATTCAAGAGAACCAAAAAAATTTATAAATTTTATATTGTACATAAATTTTAAAAGAATTTTAAGAATATTGGGTAAGAATATTTTCAAGATAATTTATTAAATTATTCTATTTGAATTAATTAAGAACCATTATTTAATATTATTATTCTGACATACTCTAAGAGACGACATTAATTATCCTCAAACTAAGACTGAACAAGGCACATGTCAAGTATATAATTTAGAATTGAAAATATTTTTTTTTTTATTTCTACCCATTATTTGTGGAATCGCATAGGTATATATATATTATTTTTTTAACTATAAAAATATAACAGAAGTATGAAATAAATTCTATTAAATATCATTATTATGTAATATTAATGTTACTACATATATTATATGTTAAATACAAATTGCACAATTTTTGATAATGAACTTATTTTATATTGTGAGTTATAAGATATAAATTAAAATGGGTTTTTTATTTTTACATTTGAAATTATTTTGTGTATATACATATTATCATATTATCATTTATTAACATATAATTAGTATATATTATTAATTAATATTATATACATTTATAATATTTATTACTATTATACATATACATACTATATTACTTTCACGCGTTCTTTGTGTCCATTATCGTTTAATTATTCTCTTAATAACCAATCTATCCCAGTTTTCTTTTTAAATTAAAGATTTGGGAGTACTCTTCGACAACAAACTATCATTTTAAGCTGAATATACCTACGTTTTAAATAAAGCCAATTTCATGCTCGGTTTTATTAAATGTTGGGTAAAAGAATTTGAAGATCCTTATGTTTTTAAATCTCTGTGTTACTATAGGATTGAATCTGTTTAAAAAAAAATTCATAGATTTGCTGTTCGTCATATCTCTTGGGAAGATCCGCATAATCTTTCGCACCTTACAAACAACGATTAAATTTATTAAACTTTTACACCCTTGAGAATGTTGCCGTTGTTATTGTTACCGATACAGAATTACATAAAGGTAACAACCATTTTACTCAGTTACTTAATAAAGTAAACTTTTGTGCAGCTTCTAATCTAGACTACGATCACATAACATGTTTTACCTTCAATTTTACCGTACCAATTATGGCAAACATGAACCTCATTAATAGGAGGATGTTCTTATGCAATAAACACAAAAACAAAATTAATCTTCATCTAGCCAAGTCAACCTTAAAAAAAAATCTATAGTTGCATAAAGTTCTATATTTGTTAAGCATGAACCAAATAATTAAATAAATAAGTATTATTTTATTGATTACCATTAATTTAAACTCAATAAAGAATTGTAACTAAAACAAGCCGAAAACGAGATCAACCATCGAGTGAAACTAGTTGAACCTTTATTTGTTTTTTTTATGGGGCTAATATACTACGAATTATGGTACTGCTGTAAATCGTAAACCACATGATAATCATATGATTCGTATATTAACCGATACCGTATCAATATTCTAAAAATATAAGAAATACTAAAACTCTTTCTAACAAAACTAAAAGTTTTGAATTTACGGGTCATTTAACTACTGTGTGCTATAAAAATTAAAATTTTTATTGCCATTTAGATAAAAATGAAATCTAAAAATAATTTTTATTTAAATTTTTTAAACCTAATTTTATCACAAACAAGTTTATTGCCTTTTTGAAAAACTATTAAGAATATTTTATTTTAATAATATTGTAAGCTCTGATCGTTTTATTCTCCTTTCAACTAATAAACCATAAAAATACGGTTTTTTTTTGTAGTTTTTCCTATCTTAAAATATATTTGCTTCCTTTTCTTTTCCTTATATTTTCCTTTAATGAAAGTGAAATTTAACCTGTACTTATATCCATTCTCAAAAATCAATACTTTGTTATACTTATGTTAAAATTTCATATATTTACAAAAATTATTTTAAATAGTTGAATCTTTAAATCAGGATCTTTCTAAATGTGGTTCGTTGTCATGCATGTGTTATAAACATATTTGGAAAAAAATGTAAATTCATTTTTTTATTAATATGTAGAAGTAATAAAATATTCCAACAGATACTATAAAAAAACTTCAATAAAAATGCTAGGAAAATATTTTTTATTTTAGACATTTTAGAAATTTTTATAAATAAATTCGACATTTAGCTAGTTTGAGTCATTTCTAAGTAATTTTTGAATTAAAGTCATAAGCAACAAATGCAATGTATATTGTAAAAATTCAAATTTAATTATTTTATTAACTTTTGCTAATACTTTTGGTATTTGTGGTAACACGATATGTAAATCACATTTAAGTAATTGCAAACATTTCCCAAAAACCAATTAAGTTTATAGTTTCCTCTTTGAAGTTTCACTTTTTAAATATGTTTTTTCCTCACTTTAATAAGAAGCACTTGGCATCTAGATTAGACATAGACTTTGATTTCAGTTTTTTGAATCATTATTGTCATTAAGCAGCTCGTGGTCAATAATTTGGCTATAGTCGTTTTCTATAAAGGACGATGAAGAAAAAACACAGACATTTAAGACATTTGTGCACCATCTATTATCTAGTACAATAATTAGTTTTTCTATGTACATATTAAAAATAGAAGTAGTAAAAATTCAGAGAGAAATTAAACAATACGTCATAAATTGGACTATTTATCTTCACTAGTATTCTACACATATTTAGTTTAATGTTGTTGAAAATCTTTTATACACTTTTAAATAATTCTATATACATTTTTTTTCTTTTTTGAAATTCTCAATCGCATGAAATTTGAAATTTAGATGAGATTTTTTCTATAAATCTAAAATAAAAAAACATGAAATTTAAAAACTTAAAACATTTTAGAAAAATCACAATTTAATTTGAAAAAACCTGAAGGCATCTAAAAAAACTTTGTAGGAAAATTACAATAAACAGGTAATATTAAGCGACAATTAGAGGTCTGGCCAGAATAAAAAAAAAGCAAATCCTTTGTTATGTATTGGTAATCGCAAATTAAATAAACCATTAAATGAAATGGAATATTGACCATTTTTTTAAATGTTTATGGAACCCGCATATGACATTTGCATTACACGTGTTCTGCAAAATATTTTTTACCCATCCTTCTTATCTCTAAAACCGAACTGAACAATTATATTAAAGATCCCATTTTAAAGTTTCGTGATTAAAGGAGGTGGTTAAGGTTGGTTAAAATCTAGCACTACCCAAAAAAAGCTGGTACAGTTCATATTGGTGAATTTTGATGTTTTTTATCGACACTAGTAAAAAATAACAAATTTTTCTTTTTTTTTTAAGTCGTTCATTTTAGCTCTGTTGTTTGTAAACCCTGAAATTTTGTTTTCTTAAAGAAAAGGATAGCAAAATAAAAGAAATAGGATAGCAATAATACAAAAAGAAATAGATTAATAAATAAAAATTATTTTTATCATTTATTGTATGGATTATAATGTGTGTAATGATGGTAATAGCACCATGAAAACATTAATAAAACACAATGTTAAACGGACCAAATTTCCGGAACGTTCTCAATTCTAACAATTTCAAAAAAAAAAAGAAAAATTTTTCTTTTCCTGGATAATATTTTTTTTTTTTTTTTTAGGATCAGGATACAGACAAAATAACGGATATTGCAAAAATATAGAAAAAAAGATATCAGTTAATATTTTTCTTTTTCTTTTCTTTATAAGGGTGAAATAATTGGTATTATATTTATTATTATTTTTTAATATTTACTGGTTAACTTAAAAAATGTAAATTTTAATAAAGTTTGGTTCCAAATTGATAGAATCATATCTTAGTCGAAAGCTATTTAAGAACTTCTGACATTTTTTAATCATATTGTTGATGATTATTATTTCTTATATAATATTTTATATTGGATTTTTCATATTTTAGAACTACAATTAACTACACGTATATCATGAAATATTCTCGAAAATCACAGATAATGATTAGGATTCACCAGGAATTGGGAAATCAAATTGTTCTCGATAATTAAAGGTTTTTTTAAAATCAAGTTTAGAAGGAAGAAGATTAGATTATTATCATTCAATTGGGGTTCGAACCATGAAATTTTTAATATTGTCTGGAAACAAAAAGCTAAGTAACCATGCTAAATGGTTTGGCTTATTGGGCTTAAATAAAACTAAAAGTTGTTTGTGTTTTAATTTTTTTTTGTTTATTCTCCTACCACATAAATATGACAAGGAAATTACATAGCCTTTCCTTTTCAGGCGTAGCTGTAAATTTCGTAAGGGAGAATTATTCTTACGACGTGAGTGGGGTTCGAACCCACACACCCTCGGTGTTTACAATGTATTTCACACGCTCTTACCCACTAGCTCACTGGGGCTCCATGTTTTAATTTAGTGACAAATTTTGGTGACACGTATCACAAGTCTAACATACGATATATCGAATATATATATTTATATATAAAATATAATATATTTAAAATATCATATGATTTAAAATCAAAATGTCCAGAACGTTATATAATTTTCTAATTTTAATTGAATTAGTTGATTTTGAGGGGCTATATCCGATATCTATAAATATTATCGTTTCAATAAATATAAATTAATATAAAATATATCGTATTTATTGTATGGTTATTATAGAATCCTGATTAAATTTTACTTAAATTAGAGCACTTGATTTAATATTTAATGATATTAATAATTGTAATTTATTAACTGTAGACGCTAATAATTATTTTCATATACGTTTGTTAGTATATTGTTTTTAACATTTACATTAATTAAATATTAACTATATAATAAACACTTAATTTATTTTACGAAATATTCAAAGCATTAATTTAAATAAAAGTATCGACAGAGTTAAAATTTTCGAGACTTGGAACATTTATTTCATTTTACACCCTAATGAAAATAAGTTTTTATTTTTTTTTCCTTTCATAGTATTGTTATAATCATTGTTCAAAAAAAAAAAAATATTATGTAGAATTACTGAAAACAGTGTTGCAGTTGATTATGTAATGTAGTGTAATTAATAATATATTTGTCCAGCCGATATTGTAGTAATTAAGACATCCATCCTTTTATTCGTAAGGCGTCGAAATTAAACCCTGCTCAGTAAAATAGATTAATGAAATGAGTGAAACTATATGTATTCCATAAACTGAAGTTTAGTCAAACATAAATAATAATAAATGACTTAGTGGATGCTCTTATTACAAGTGAAAAAAAAAAAAAATTATACTCTAAAGACTTTTTCACAAACGCACAATGCAATTTACATTAATCACGTTATATGTCTACAAACCCTTTAAAAAACTATATAACATACGTAATTCGTAAATATGGTAATTTGGTAATTTGTATATCAAAAATGCAATCACCTTTGGGTCTGTTTGCTGTTATTTTTAATTAGAGGTCGCCTTTAGATCTATTATAGTTATTGGCCGTGACGCTGCTATAATCTTAAATTCAGTAAATTAATTTAGTAATTTGTATATCAAAAATGCAAGAACCGGAGAATCAAACAATTGTGAGATTTTCATTGGGTCTGTTTGCTGTCTGTTATTTTTAATTAGAGGGCGCCGTTAGATCTATTACAGTTATTGGCCATGACGTTCCTATAATCTTAAATTCAAAAACTTGTTCATATGTTCAAAAACTTCTCAAGTATCAAGAAGATACTCTAATTCATATTATACGAAGAAGTTTTTCCAAATATTTGCAAATGCTACTTCTGCAGTCCTTTTTTTTAACCTTACTTATTTTTTTTGTTCTATTTTGCTTTTTTGTTTGCTTAAAATTTAAGTTCATAATTGGCTTCTTACATAATTTTTTTCCTTGCTACTACTATAAGGACCATATATAGGGCATCCACTAAGTCATTTATTATTAATATTTGACTAAGTTTCAGTACAATCATTAATTTCACTAAGCCGTTGATTACTCGACTGTAGATTTTTTTAGTGTAAAAACAACTGAATAGTATATAGGAATATTTTGACTATATTACTCTTATGTAACTCATATTTAATTACTGCTATTTTAAATACAAATAACTTTTACTTGCATTGATTGTTTTTGATTACTAAATCCTCACCTAATATTGAATACAGTAATTTTACTATATACCATATATAATTTGACAAGAATTCTTTAACTTAGTTGTAGCACTTGCAGTCTTGTAGATGTAT
The DNA here is from genome assembly GCA_947095535.1 of Poecilobothrus nobilitatus. NCBI lineage: Eukaryota > Metazoa > Arthropoda > Insecta > Diptera > Dolichopodidae > Poecilobothrus > Poecilobothrus nobilitatus. Next base: position 317,052,494 of record OX352772.1, on the reverse strand, counting down.
GTATGTTTATTCATATAATATGATGATCAGGTAATCATTATTTGAAAACCATTAATTTTCATTTAAATTATTTTTTTATTTAAATAATTTACAGTTAGAAATTTCATTTATTCCTTTATGTATTTTTTAAACTTGGTAAAATTGAATCTATTTTGTATTGAAATACAAAATCTGGTGTTACTTGACCAGACCAGACAGAATATTGTACTTAAGTTAAACATTATTTAGTCCCGTTAAATAACAATAAATACAATTTGATTTATTATCCTATTTAAAATGTATGGTGATATATGTACATATATGTTAATATGCATGTATGTGTGAAGGATTTAATTTGAAAATGAATTTTTTTTTATTGTTATTTATTTAATTGTTATATTCGATTACTTTTAGCAAATCGATTAATGTAATCAACATTTTATTTGTAGCAAAATCAGTTAAATTAAAATTTTCATCAAATGAATTTAATTAAATTATTGAAAATATATTTCTGTTTTATGTTTTTCCAAAATTTCTGTTAAATAAACTGAAGTGATGAAGGTTCTAGTTGAAAAAAAAAACAGAAGTTATTGATTTTAAAAGTGATGATGGTCAGATACAGTAAGAGAATCGAATGTTAAAATAAATAATAATGTCCATTATAATATTATCTATGTAATAGCTATTTTGTAATAAGTATTTGGTATTTTGAGTACAGTAGGTATACCTAGGTAGGTATCTACCTACCTACCTACAATACCTACCTATTTATATCTGCTTATGTTTTGCTTAAAATTCAAAATTGATTTAAACCAAGAGTTATAAAGTTTTATTTAACTTTAAACTAATATTAAAGGTAATATTAATTGAACTAAATAATACACATATTAATACTTAATTATTATTAATAAATTATAATATATATAATATAAATATGTATATGTATATATCCGTCTTTGAACTTTATCCTTATATTAGAATCTATACACTTTATTTTCGAATTCTAAAATATTTTCTTTTAGTTGTTTGTTTTTCTGTCCTACGTGTTTGTCAAATCAGTTGTTGAATCCCTGAGATCTGGAATTGGATTGTTTCCAGATTGAATAAGGATTGTTTTAAAGAGTCAATGGTAGTACACATTAAAAAGATAAACAGCATTATTAATTGTAGGAAGTTTCCTCCGATAAATATGTGCCCTATATTATCAAAAATAAGAGAAAGAACCGTATATATATAATCAAATTAAAGATTACTTCAGACAGTACTGAATTTAGTACTGACTAATTGGAAAATCGCAGTTAATGATATAATAAAATTACTATACTTCGATCCCTTTCTTGATCTACGACGAGTATTTGAAACTATGAATCGTAATATTCTTTTGCAAAAATTTAACAATATATGGATCACTTCGTGAAAATAAGGAAAAATGTGCTGTCAGCCGTGTTTAAAAGACGCAAACAAAGGAGAAAAGTTATTAGCAGTTCTAAAAATTACTAAATTGGCTGTTTTACTATTTTTAATACATATGCAAGAACGACATGCAGAAAGTAATAAAATTTGAAAATTTGGCGCTATTTGCAGATGATATTTTAATATGTGATATTTTATGTAGTTGGTAATAATGTTGACGAATATATAAAGAAAATGAATGATGGTTTAGAAAATTTACATAAATGGTATATAATAAACAAATTAAAATTGAATATTAAAAAAACCAAATGTATATGGTATAGTTAATGTAGCAAGTATTGAAATAAAGATTGATAATCTACTAACTGATATTGTTAATGAAATAAAGTATTTAGGCGTAGTTATTGATAGTAAATTAAGTTTCAAAACACATTTAGATTATATTTGCAAAAAAATTAGTAAAAAGCTAGATTCTTTTTTCAAAAATTAGAAAAAAATTTTAAGTTTTGAGTGGAATAAAACTGTTTAATGACCGCATTTCGAATACTGTTTAATAATACCAGATAATACTTTTATATCTGAAATATTGAATAGATTAAAAAAATTATAGAATAGAGGGATAAGAATAATATTAAATTTTAATAGATTTACTTCAAGAATTTTTATATTAAGTTCGTTGAAATGGATGAGTGTGTAGCAAAGCATTAATAATAATATAATAATATAGTATTCAAAATAAAAAATTAAATGATACCCAAATAATCTTACAAACAAGCTAGTCTATGTATACAAAATACACACAATTATTATCTAAGAACTATTTTAGATTAAAGTTTTTTTCAGGAAAAGTAAAACTAAAAATGTGTTATTGTGTAACGATTTAAAAACTATATATATTAAATTACATAATTTTATTTAAAAATGAAAAACATGTACATATATGTTATGGTTATACTTTAGTGTATAAATTTTTCAAACTTTAGATCTATTTAAATAATTTTATAAAATAATGAACATATAAATTATGTTGAATCTTTTACAATTCCGAATTGTATATAATAATAAAACAAAACTACAAAGAATAAATAAATAAATATTGCTGATGTAATTTTTTCTAATTTTCCTAGATGTCATTTTTCCAGAACATTTCCTTACTGTATACCTTCAGTTTTTCAATTTCTTATTACATATTGCCTTGCCTATTTTTGGTGTATTCTTAAATGTAAATTTTTAGCCCGGCCATGAAATTAATCATGCTTAGGCCTTTGATGTTAATATGGATAATTATCTATTTAAGTTCTCGTTATTTAAATTATAAATAAATCAATTTATTAATATTTGCGTAATCTGTACAGTTTTCTTGAATGCAATTTAAATGATTATAGTAAATATTTGATTACTATCGTATATGGGTGTAGTATGGTAATTGAATTATTATAGAAAGCTGAAAAAAATATCTAGGCTTTTATACCCGCGTAGAACCAAATAACTATATCTCAAAGATAGTTGGTATTGCCAGCTTTCAAAATATATATATATATACTTAATGACGCATATTCTTTAAGGACGAAAAAAACATTTAAAAATATCCTTGGTGTTTTAGTCTTTTTTTTATATAAACCGTTATATCTGGCGATGTGTTAGGTATTTATAGTATATATTATATTTTCAATTCTTTTATAAATTAATATAACGGTCTGAAGAATATTTAAACGTTTATTTCATGACAATAGGTGCTTCCGTTTTGGAAATATTGTAGTAAAAGTTAATTTTAATTAAAATTTAAAAAAAAACAAAAAAAGTTTAACATTTTTCCCTACAAGTAAAATATCTCAAAATTTGACCAAGAAATTCCATGAATATTTTTACATCGTTGGGAAGCTCTTGTTTTTTTTTATAATTTGTGCATACATACTTAATGCCTATATCAAAGCGTCTATATAAGCAAAAAATTAGTTTTGTAATTTTTTTTTGTATAAAAAATAATGTTATGCCTTTTACAAAGTAATATACGACAAATATTATGTTTATTTAAGTTTTTTTTTTTTTCGAAAATAAAAATAAAAAAATAATGTTTTATGTAATACAAATGCGTATTTTTTTATTTTTCTTAAATAAACTTCTCTTGAATATATAATATATACCTAACAGATCACCAAATATAACGGTTTATATAACAACAAAAAGTCTAAAACAACAAGGATCGCTTTAAATATCCTATTTATCCTTAAAGGATAATATGCGTAATTAAGGATATATATTTTTTAAAAGCTGGTAGTACCAACCAACTTTAAGATATAGTCATTTGGTGCTACACCAGTATAACAAACGCTTAAGAATCCCCGATCTTTTACTTTATCAAAAAATAATAAAATGAATGTAACCAATTTCTTAGATAATAATTTAGAAAAATAAGAAAAATATAAATAATAAACCTGCACATTTATATAGATATTATAGAACATAATTTCATTACAATATGTATGTATGTAATAAACAAAATTAAAAAAAAAGGAATAAATAAAATTAAAAACGTTAAAATATTTGAAATAAAACTGAAATATTAAACTATATATTATTAGAAAATATATTAAGTGTATATAAATACTTAAATTCTATTATGTATTAATACTTATATTCTAATGACATACTCAAATATATAAAATAATATAGAAATGTACATTTATGTATGTGGTTCATGTAATATTTATTCTGTTTTTATTTACTCATATTATTCATTTTTGTTCTACAATTGTTGCTTGTTTTGTTACCCTCCTCTAATTTTAAAATATCGTTTATTTTTTTTTTTTCCTTCCCCCTAACACCAGTTGTTTATTAAATTGGAAATTATTTCTGGTGGTATAAATTTTCAAGTATACAATATATATTTTTTTTTTCTTTAAAATTTATTTTTTATATTTATACATACATATATATAAGTATTTGTATATTACGTACTTATACATTAAAGTACTCGGCCTTATAATGAAAATGTCATGGTAAATTATGAAATTTTATTACGTACAAAATATAAAATTCAATCAAATTTACAGAAATTATATTTTACTTTTTAAGAGCTAAGTAAATATAACCAAACATAGATAAATTAAATTAATTTATTTTATATATTATTTTATATTTTACTGTTATTAAAAGGCTCTGCGAAAAAAATCCCCAAAACCAAAACGAAAAAGTCCGAAAAGTTTCATACAAATTTTAGGGACTTTTTCGTTTTTGTTTTGGGCAACAGTTTTATACAAATTTAAATAGGTAATAAAAATGCTTAGCTTTGTATTTTTCTATCTAATTTACTAATTCTCATAGAGAAATGCCCAAATTTAATACTTTTGTAGGCCTGTAAATATTGACATACATACATATTAGTATTGATTTTAGAGTTGGATTGAAAATCAGGTGTACCCCCTTTTCCAGAATATTTATATATATGAATATGTGTGATTCGGAAATAGGAGACATTTTAGAGTTGGATTCAAAATCAGAATTACCGCTTTTTCTAGAATATCTATGTATGTAAATTGTAGATTCTGAAGCAGGACAGGCATGTCGTACCCATTTTAGATTTTTTTGAGGATTCTTTTGTTATCCGAAAAGTCTCCAAAATAAACGAAAGAAACCCTTATTTTGAGGGAATTTTTCTGTTTTTAGTTTTGGGAAGTTTTTTCTTATGGACTGTTTTTTATGGAGCCTTATTAAATTACTATTTGCAACTACAAATTTCTTTCCTAAAGAGATTTTCTTATGACATTTTCATTGAAATATGTGTATCAAAATTTATAGTATAGATTGAAATAAATTTTAAATTTTTTAGTAATATTTTATAAAAGTATTATACATAGTCTCCAATCTTTAGGTTAAAATAAAAATCTAGAATCTTTTGGTTAGAATGTAAACCTAAAATCTTTTGGCTAAAATGTGAATCTAAAATTTTTGGGCTAAGAAAATAAAATCTAGCGAAAATAATTTTTATTAAACATCAGGGAAATTTAAACTTTTACTTTATGTTAATTGGGACTATAAATTACATTAATATGCATTAAGGATTTTTCAAAAGGATAAAACTGTTCAAAGAATTTATATTTTTTATTACTGACATAAATTAATTTAGTTAGAAAAATTAACAATCTATTAATATTTAGCAAAAATTTTAAAAAATAAAAAAAACTGAAATTTTGCCTTATACCTACGAAAAGAAAGTAACTAAATTTTATAGCTTTAAGACAGAAAGGCAGTTAGACAAGTGAGTACAAATGTCACACAAGAAAAATCGTTTTGGATTTTTTCATATCCTTTGAAATAAATCACTTCTTTTATAAAAAAAAATATATATATATATATGTATATATTATGTCGTTGGATGAATATGAAATGTCATAACATAGATTTTTTTGATAAACAATACGATTACAATGCTTTATATATTCCATGTTAAGAAGTAAAAATATACAGTTAATAATAAATATTGGTTAAAATTTCACAACGAAAATGACGACATTTGTTTGTTGTTTTAAGAAGAATAATATATACTTGTAAGAAGAATATACCGTTATGTATTATACTTGTTTATAAAATAATTACCAAATTATCTAATTTTTGTACTGATTATATACATACATATGTATATTGAAATATATTATGAAATTATTTAACAAAATTAAATTAATTTTTATTTTATAGTATTCTATTTATGAGAATACCAGTACAGAACAATATACTTCACGGGTATATTAAAATTACCTTTGCGTTTGTAACGTATTGAATTAGGCATGATAGATATGGAAAAGCACATTATATATTCTGCTCAGAATTGAATTCTGATTCGATATACCAGTATATAGCTATGTGTATCTGGCCGTTCATTCCACCGATAACCCAAAAACTAATACGGCTAGAATCTTGAAATTGAAGCAAAATATATCTGAAACTAAGTTGTAAGTTCGCTAATTATTTTGGTTGAGATCCGACGACAATTTGGGGTACCTCTCGAACAACGAACTTTTTTATGTCCAATTTGTTCATATAAAAATAAAAATTTTAAATTCAACCTTTGGAACAATATTTCAAAAAAAAATAAAGCTAGAGTCATGAAATTCAAGCAAAATTTATCTGAAACCATTTATAGGTTTCCTACTGATTTGTTAGTTTAGATCTGATCACAGCTTCAGGAACCTTCCGAACAACAATCATTTCCAACTAATAAAAATGTCGAAATTTTTCAAATAAAAATAAAAATTCTGAATTCTCTCGTTGGAACAATAACTCTAAAACTATTAAAGCTGGAGTCATGACATTTATACAAAATATTTCTGAGGCTATTTGTAGATTCCAGTTTATTTCTGGTTGATATTCGACCAAAAATGCAGGTACCTCCCAAATTACGAACTTTTTTATGTCGACATTTTTCATATAAAAATAAAAAATCTGAATTGTTTCGTTGGAACGATAACTCGAAAAATAATAAACTTGGAGTAATGAAATTCATGCAAAATATTTCTGAACCTATTTGCAGATTTGATTTTTTTTTTGTTGAGATCCGACTACAACTTTGAGTACCTCCCGAACTACAACCTTTTTCATAAATTAAGATATTTAATACAGTACAGTATTTGATACAGTACAGACATGAAGATTAAAATAATGACTAAACCAAAAATTAAAAGTTTAGAAAATAATATTGAGTGATTGAGTGATTGTTTAATGCATTTTAAATACTATCACGTAAGGGTATGTCAGTGTTGGACACAGTCTAACTATACACTCTTACTCGTTTTATTGAAAGCTTTTATTTAGTTCGTTTTGTACTGGACTAACAGAATTTTTAAACTCCAATTTAACTCTTCATTTCAACTTCAGCATTTTAAACAAGATTGAAAAATGATGATTGAAAATGATCTTGTTTAGACATTTTAAACAAGATTGAAAAATAATGATTTTATTTATAATGATGATACATATATCATAAACATATCTATATAAAAAATCAGAATTAATATAGCATAAAAAATACAATTAAATATTTCTGTTTTAATATTAATATTTTTATATTAATTGTTTTTAACTCACAGAATATTTTCTTAAAAATTTATATAAATATTGATATAAAAGAAAATTTATATTTTAGGACTACAATTTACGGGATAATTTATATACTAAGTTTATACTTTACTTTAGTTTCCGCGCCCAAATTTTCTTCAAAACTTTGCACAAATATGTTTAGGCATGAATAAACTTTTTTTATCACAATCCAGAGGTTTTCAAGGACTATTTGTGCGCCTAATTGGTGGTATGGGAAACCTGTACCATTACGTAAGATTGTTATTTATGATCAAGTATGTTTGTGCGAAATTAAAAAGAAATCGGGCGCTGGAGCTAAACTAAAGTATAACCTTAAGTTTTTATATTTTTTAGTGAAAATGTATGATAATCTTGTGAGAAACATTGTCTTTTTTGTTAGAATCGAATTTATAAAAATTGAACTCCATATTTTTATTTGAACTGTATTCGTCGATGATCATTTCCAAAAAGAGACATGACTTCAAAATATTGTAAGAAATCGGAATAGAATATGCAAGCCAAAAAACTAAGTCTTCTTATTTTTTTTTCTGTTACTGTTTTTGTTTAAATTTCTTTTGTCCAAAACTAATGAAATAAATTAAACTCGAAATTAAATGAAGTTTCAGTTATCATCATTCTAACGAGTTGTAACTATATAAAGAAAATGTACAACTCCTGTACATATGTGCTACTATTCACATAAATTATAAAAAAAGGGGCTTCGGTAGCCTGGTGGGTTCGATCCCTGCACAGGTCGTAAGTGTTTTTTCTTTACATACCCCTCTTACGACCAAATATAATGTAAATATATAGCATATAATATAAACAAAATAAATAATATTAGTATATAATTTAATAATAGTATAAAAACCTATAATGGCCTTAGTAACCGATGGTTCAATAATATTGCATTACATTTATGTATGTAATATTAATATAAATAAATAAATAAATAAATATAAAAAAAATCATAGAATTATTATATTACTATAAAAATAAATAAAATCTAATTTATTATACCCGTATGAACTATGTTCAAGGGTATAATAAATTTGCCATTACGTTTGTGACACTTTAAAGGAGTCGAGCTAGATATAGTGTCAAAGGTATGGATCGGCTCAGAATCGAATTCTGAGTCGATTAAGCCATGTACGTCCGTCCGTCCGTCCGTCCGCACGATAACTCAAAAAATAAAGGAGCTAGGGGGCTGAAATTTTTTTTACGTCACTTTTGCAAAATTGTTAGTTTTGCTATTTAAATCCAACATTTTCGGTCGGCGGGTTCGAGTAGCTGCCATACAACTTCTATCTTTATATAGAAATAACTCAGTATCTATTCAAGCTAGGTTTCTGAAATTTTGCAAATGATGATCAAGTTTTATGGCAACAACTTCTGTAAAATTTGGTTGTGCTGGTGCAGCGGGTTCGGGTAGCTGCTATACAACTTCTCCGTTTAAATGAGAATAACTCAGTGTTTATTGAAGCTACGAATCTGAAATTTAGTAAAGAGGTGTCGAGTTACATGCCAACAACTTTTGTAAAATTTGGTTGGTCTAGAGCAACTGGTTCAGACTTCTTGCACCTCTTGGAACCTAATGAAGCTAGGCGTCTGAAATTTTGCAAATGATGATCAAGTTTTATGGCAACAACTTTTGTAAAATTTGGTTGTGGTGGTGCGGCGGGTTCGGGTAGCTGCCATACAACTTCTCCGTTTAAATGAGAATAACTCGGTGTTTATTGAAGCTAGCAATCTGAAATTTAGTAAAGAGGTGTCGAGTTACATGCCAACAACTTTTGTAAAATTTGGTTGGTCTAGGGCAGCCGGTTCAGGCTTCTTGCACCTCTTGGAACCTAATGAAGCTAGGAGTCTGAAATCTTGCAAATGATAATCAAGTTTTATGGCAACAACTTCTGCAAAATTTGGTTGTGGTGGTGCGACGGGTTCGGATAGCTGCCATACAACTTCTCTTTTTAAATGAAAATAACTCAGTGTCCGTCCGCACGATAACTCAAAAAATAAAGGAGTTAGGAGGCTGAAATTTTTTTTACGTCACTTTTACAAAATTGTTAGTTTTGCTATTTAACTCCAGCATTTTCGGCCCCCGGGTTCGAGTAGCTGCCATACAACTTCTTTCTTTAAATGGAAATAACCCAGTGCCTATTCAATCTAGGTATCTGAAATTTTGCAAATGATGATCGAGTTTTATGGCAACAACTTCTGTAAAATTTGGTTGTGATGATATGACAGGTTCGGATAGTTGCCATACAACTTCTCTTTTTAAATGAAAATAACTCAGTGTCTATTGAAGCTAGCTATCTGAAATTTAGTGAAAAAGTGTCGAGTTGCATGCCAAAAACTTTTGTAAAATTTGAATGGTCTAAAGCAGCCGGTTCAGGCTTTTTGCATTTCTTGGAACTTAATGAAGCTAGGCGCAATAGATTCGGGTAGCTATCATACAACTCCACAAATTACATAAATATATCTCTGTAGTTCGCTACTAAAACATCTGAATGTTTTTAAAAGATGATCAAGTTTTATAGAAACAGGATATATTACGTTCATACGGGTATCCCAGAGTTGACACAGTCTACTCTACTGCACTCTTCCTCGTTTTAAATAAAAACTAAAAAGAATAAAATAAAAATAAAACTAAAAATGGTTCATACATATGTTTTTTGCACTCAAAAATTTGAAATATTTCATTATAAATGCCATAATACAGCATAAACTGGTTAATGCAAAAAATAATTTTGATTTAAAATATTTCATTATTTCAAATATATATTTAATATATGGTATAACCGCGAAGAGCTAAGTATATATAGAATTTATATCGTATAATAGCATTCACGTGCCCATATCCAAATATTTAACTATACTTTCTTTATTATTCGACTATATATGAAAACTGAGCTTAGTATAATTATTTTAAAGCTTTTATTAATACATACAAGAAAGAAAAAGATTAAGCCTATAGTATATAGCAGCATAATAAAATAAAAGCTTATAAATTAGGGTTTTCCGGAATCAACCAGTTGTTTTTTAATCATTTGTATGTAACAACTTATACATTTGATAGCTGATATTATAAAACAAGATATTATTTTCAAAATTTGAATGATATTTGTGATATTTTTATGATTTTAAATTACAAAATTTATCCATTTGTGACTTAAATTCGATAAATAAGTCGATATAAGTATTAACAATGTTATATTAAGTTAACATTAATCTTTGTTAAAGTTTATATTATTAAAGTTTGATTTAAAAATTAGAGTTGACAATAAATTTAGGTTTTGCCAAGGTATGTTATCTTAATTGCTTATTGATGTGTCTTATCTTATGTCGTTTTCTTTTCTGAAAAAAGTTTTGATCTGGGGTTGCACTTTTTTTTCAGGTCACATTTTTTCCGTTCTTTTCTGAAAAAAAATGCAAAACTGAAAAAAAATGTTCGTGTTCTTTTCTGAAAAAAATTTAGGGCAAAACTCGCACAGGGCAACATTTTTTTTAAAAACTTGACCTGAAAATATTGACGAGGCAATAAAATGTGTTTTGCACTCTCCAGAATGACAACATTAAAAAATATATGTATATAATTGTCACTGTCACAATATAAAAATACATTATTTTCATTTATTTGGTTGAGTTTTGAAAATTATCTAGTTTAAAAAAAAAAAAATTTATATTTGATAAACAAGTTTAAAAATTTTTAAATAAGTAAAATATAATTTGTAGATAGAAAACGTCTAAAAACGCGATAATTTTGCATGCTATCAATTTGACGTTTGTCAATTATAAAATAGAAATCAGTGCAAAAAAAATGTTGGCCTTTTTCTGTTCTATTCAAAAACATTTTCAGGTCAAAACTGAAAAAAAAAGTGCAAAACTAGAAAAAATAGGTTTGAATTTTTTCAGTTTTGCACTTTGTCAGGTCAAACTTTTTTTTTCAGAAAAGAAAACGACATTAATTTATGTACTATTAAAATTGATAAAATGCTTGAACATAAATAATTTTTTAATTTTTTTTAAGAAGTATCGTTTTTAGATGGCATAACCTTCAAATTATTTTTTGACAGATTGAAAAAGTATTTAAAAAGATTGAAGTCACAAAACGATCAGATGGAAATTGATGAATATAAATATTTAAGTAATTTAATTAAAGTGTAAAATTAATTAAATGAAAAAATCTTTTTTATGCTCTAGAATAGGTTGACGGAAGCTTTTAAAAATTTGTCAAGGGATTTCTTTAAAAAATATTTTCCTTCAAAAAGATTGAATACAAATCGCTGCAAAAAAAAAAAATACTTTTTTGACGTGCTGATGGCTCGAAACGTGTTCATGTATTTGTAACTCGTACTCGGAAATACTGTAAACAGCGAAACACGTCATAACTTTTATAGTATTTTGCAACCTGGAAAGAATATTCCTGTGATGATGTTGTTTGAAATCAAATATCATCATTCATCAATTAAGTATATCACAGATATAATTTATTATATTAATAGATTAATCGAAATTATGTTTTATTCATATTTTCCTCGTATTGCTAGTACAATTTTTTTTTATTTTCTGCTGAAAGTTTTTGTCATCTGTACAGGAATTTATTCCAAACTTTTTTGGTTATTATTAAGAAATGTCAAATTATTTCGCTTCCAAATATCGCGGGTAGCAAATTAGAAATTCGAGGCCTCGGTGAAAGCCTATTGGGTAAGAGCGTATAAAATACGCTGTAAACACCGAGGGAGTGTGGATTCGAATTCCACACACGTCGTAAGAGTTATTCCCCCTTACGAGATTTACAGCCACGCCTGAACAGGAAAGGTTGTGTAATTTCCTGTCCAAATTTATGGGGCAGAAAAATGCATTAAAAAAAAAGAAAAAAAATTAGTAATTAGCATATAATATATATGCATAATTATCATATATATGTATAATACAATATATGTATATCAGTTTGTCATTATTTAATTATAGTACATGTATTAACATAATATTACTTTTAAAAAGTTTAAAATTTTTATCGGAGAGTGTAAATAATATTTTTATTTCTTGGGGAGTTACCCAATATAGAATCATAAAAAATTCTTTTTTGCTTATGAATATACTAATTTATTTTTAGACTGTATGCCGGCATAAATTTTAATTTGTTTATTACTATTAAATATTAGATAATAATATATAAAAAAAAGTTCCTTATCTTAAAACGCTTTTTAATACATTTACAAAAAATTTTGAAAAAATGTGTCTATTAGTTTCACTTTGTCTTACCATTAGACAGTTTATGAAATTTCTACAAGAGTTTAAGATAAAAGAATAAAATTTCAATCGTGAACGAATCTCTTATATAAGTAACTTTTATTTTATTAATTCTTATGTTTACTAAATCTGAAAACACCAAAGGACAGAAATTAAATTCTCTAAATAAAATTAAACATATTTTTTATTTTTTTGACTAATAAATAAAATTACGCTATACTAACTATAATGGATTTAACCATTAGAGGTGTATAAAGCTAGAACATTCTTAAAAAGTTATACATTTTTATTAGTTATACATTTTTATTAGTTGTGGCGTTATTATTTAAAATTAAATTTTGCTTAGTATTTTTATGATTAATTAATGTAACTTAATTTTAAATATTCAGATGATTTAAATAATTCCTACATATGTATTTAATTGGATTATGAAAAGTACATGCAAAAGTACATTTTATTGGATTGTAATAACGGATGTCAAGTATAAAACTATACCAGTACACGATATAATAAATTTTGAAATTATTGCTTTTAACATAATATGTCAATTGCAGTAAAATAGAAGATTAAATGAAAGATAAATTTAACAGAAAATATAAAGATAAAATTTCAGGTGATAGATTCCATTTCCATTTTTATATGGTACGGGAGATTAAAGTATGTTGGCACTAAATTTAAGTAAAATTTTTTAAAATGAGTTTTGCGACAACGAGGAATTGTGCGTAGTACAAGATTATTTACCCGGAAATTATATGACGTAGAGCTTCTGTACCCAAAAAGACTATTATCTTTAAAAAACTGAAGTGAAGAACTGTAAGCATATTGATGTCTTAGAGGTAGTATACTTGATTCTTGGAAGAAAGGAAAACTGCTACATAACCTACTTTTGCCGTTAATTATTTTAAGAATACATTTTTGAGCCTTAAGAATAAGACTTATAGCTGCTTATAGTACTTAAAAAGGTTCCACCCCAACTAATTATACCATATTTTATTTTTGAATGTTACTAAGGCATAATAAATTTTTAACAAAAGTTTTTTGGAACAATATTGTTTTAGCGAATAGAATTTTCTGATGCATAAAAGTAAATATTTGTATAACTTGACAATATGAGATTTCCAGTTTAAATTCTTATCTATATAGTTACATCTAAATATTTATAATTGGATACCGATTCAATATAAAAGCAATTTTTTGAGCAGGCGTTATGAAAAAGTGGGGTGTTCAAGCAAAAGTTTAATCCATTATCACCCATAGACAAAGGACAATCACTACTATGAAACTTAATATTAATGTCGTATGGGTTAGAATTTCTTAAACTGAATACAATTAATTTTGTTTTGTCACTTATAAGAAGCTTATAGCATGAAAACCAAGTAAGTTTACGTAAGTTTAAGTAAGTTTACGTCATATTCCAGCGATTTTTTTAGCAAATCAACGTTTTTATCGTTGTATACAAGAGCGCAGTCATCAGCGAAACACAGTGATCTTATCTTTCAAGAGTTGTGAAAATAAAGAGTTAATATATATTAGAAATAACAAGGGACCCATTACAGAACCTAGTGGTACACCAATGTTCATATTTTTGATTTCGTTAAAGTTGTTATTTAACTTAACTCGCTGTTTTCTATCTTTTAAATAAGAAATTAAAAATTCAAGTACAAAACCTCTAAAACCTGCCTTTTCAAGTTTTTATTAATTTTTCAAATAATTTACCGATAGTTGGCACTTGGCAGTAAGGAAATAGGTCTATAATTCGACAATAAAAAATCCTGTCTTAATAATAAGGGTATTGCTTCCGCATATTTCAACGAGTTAGGCCAGACACTAGAATAAACTGAGCAATTGAATATAAAACATAAAACATCTGCTACATACGGCGCTATTCTTTTTAATAAAACATTATTGATTTTATCTTCCGTACAAGATGTTTTGTTTTTCCGTACATATTATAGTTTTTTACAATCTGTTAATTATATAGAGTAATTAAAATTATGCAAGATTTGTAGTTGGACTTCATATTTAAGAAGAATAAAAGGTGAAAAATACAAAATTCTTATTTTTAGAAACTTCCAACGGCAAGATTGTCATCTTTGAAAATTAATAAAATTAAAGATAAAACATTATATTTTTCTTAACTAAATGTTAAAAATTTAAAAAAAAACAACAATTTTCAAGTAAAAAAAACACAATTTTAGAATATTTTATATCCTCATTTTGGAATATGTGCTCTTTTGAAAACTATTGGTTTTATATACTACCTTGTTAAATAAATTTATCTATTTTTTTAACATTAATAATGTTGGTAGCCGATTTTTAAACAAAGAAACTCGTGTATAAATTAAATTTTAAAATTAGCATATAAATAAATAAATACATTATAAAATATAAAATGACCTTTTATATCAGAATGTTAAAAGATGGACAAAAGGTTTAACAAAAAAAAAAAAAAATTCTGAAGTATAAAAATAATTTAGGCGTTTAATTATGACGTACAATGGAAATTATAATATTTCATAAAATATTAATATAATAAAAAAACAAAAAATAAAGAAATGTTGATTTCATTATAAAATAATACATGTTTTTATATTCTATAACTATTAATCACTTCTAAACTGATTTGTCTGGGTCAGTCTTTTACTAAATATTTCCTATATTCTATAATTTGTCATACAATTATTATTTTATAGCTGTCTAAACCTTGTTAGCAACTTATAAGTTTAACCTAATTTATTTTTAATTTCATTTATCATAAAAAAATTCTGAAATCTGAAATTTCCTAAAATTATTTAAAATCTACTTCAATAATTTATTAGGAGTTGAGGTACATTATTTGAAAGAAAATTTTATTTTACACGTAAATATTTTAACTTTTGACTATACGATTAAAAATGAAATTTCTAAAAGTAATGCTTTCTATATGTAAAATTGCTTTTCACTATATGTCCAGGGCCATGTTTAAAAAAGTGACACGCATGATCTTTCTTTATCACTGTAATACATATTTCTTTTTGTTTTTTTTTTATAAAACTTTAAAAATAACTAATTAGAACATCATCAAAATCAAAGAAAACATTCAAGACATTGTTAAATTCAAGTTTTAACACCAGTCCATCAGGAGTTAATTAGGATGCTACGAAGAAAAAAATACAAACTTCATATATTTATATATTCACCGTTCAGTTTATCAAAGTTAAATTCAAATTATTATATAACAATTAACCATAAAAGCATTTACGCTAAGACAAGGGGAAAAGTTAATACAGAGAAAAGTATGATATTAAGGTGAAATGGAGATGTGCATAATTATACTCGTATTTTTATTAAATAACCGGTAAATATCAAAATATATAATTTATTTAAAAAAAAATATGAATTTTGGGGGCCTCGATGGCCTAGTCGGTAAGAGCGTATAAAATACGCTGTAAGCACCGAGGGAGTGCGTGGATTCGAATCCCACACATATCGTAAGAATAATTCCCCTTTACGACATTTACAGCCTCGTATGAAAAGGAAAGGAAACATTTATGTAAGCAACAAAACAAAATAAGCTTTTTTTACAATACACACTTAAAATTTAATTTTTCAATAAAATTTTATAATTTTTTAGCTTTAGTTTTTTAGAGCAAACATTTCAACAAAAATTTAAATTCAGCAATAGTTATAATCTTTAGTATACGTAATTAAGGCGAGCTATCAATTTTGATTAAAATTTTATTATTATAATGTTTAAAGTGAATAATTAATCTAAGCCCAAAATATATATACATAAGTGTCATTAGCAGCCTTAACGAATGACATTTACATATATTGAACTATATATGTAATTTTAATTATCTCTTGTACATTAAAATCACCTAACAAAAGATAATTAATATTTCTATGACAATTCACAATATTGTAGTTGTCAAAATAGCGTATAAAATTTAACTGTACAAAAGCTTAAATCGCATAAAAATAATTTCGGTTTATTACAGTTAGGACTAAATATGTCGTTGTTTGTAAATACCTTTTGTATTTGGTTTTGATTTTAAAAATAGTAATACTTCAATTTAAAGTACATATTGGAAAGAGAAATAAAAAAAACGATATAGGGACGCTTATTTATCAGTATTTAAAGCCGAATTACTTTTCCAAAACTTTCTTTACATGTTTTACCTTACCAACCTTCTTTTTTCTCTAATGTGTATTTGTATCAAAAGTAATTGTTTAATTTTTTAAAAGTTGGTTTTTAGTTGGTGTCATAGTATAACTATAAGAGGAACTATGGCGTAGTATTGCTTAGTGCGACATCCAATGATATCGAATAACAAAAATATAAGAAAGAAATTTTAATCGAACTTGATAATACTAGTACAGCTTCGCCATTACACTTGACTATGCCTTTTTATATTGTAACATATTATAATAAAAAGTTTCATAAAATGAAAAACGTCGAAATATTTTTTTCTGTTTCTGGTCCGGAAAATTAACTATATACCTGCATATATATAAATATATGCACATATTTTAATTTTCTTCAAATATTTTCTACATTAATGCCCTCTTATTTTTTAAGTTTTTATTTTGTTTTATTTTAATTTAAAATTTAATCTAATATAAATTTTTTTTTATTTTCTTTTCTTGTTTTTTTGTTTTTTATGTAATTCCTATGAACAAAATTTTTTATTTTACTTTCAAAAGCTTATAGTTTTTGTTTTTTACAAAATGAGAAAAATACAACTTTAAATAGTGTTTGGAAAAGCTTTTAATAATCACATGAATCATGATTTAGTCTTAGAAAAGAGAAAAAATTTCATACAAATGAATTGGAGTTAAATTTGTTTTGTTGGTAAATTAGAGTGAAATTAAGTAGAAATTTTATATGTTTATCTTAGAATTAAAAAAAAAAGCATTTTAAATTCAAATGATTACAAAATTTAGTTTTAATTTAATGAAGAATAATTAAAATATTTTTATTTTAGTCCAAATTTTAAATCTTTACATCTTTTAATTTTTAGATTTTCTTGACATTATTTCTTTAATGTTCTACTTACAACTTTATTTGACTAAGGAAATGAAAGAAAAACCTTAGTATACTATATATAAATTTATTTTAACTAAAACACTTAAACTATTTTATACTTAGTATTATGTTATATTATGTTAAACTAAAATAATTACTATATACATATTGTGTACAGTGCATACATAAGTGTTTTGTATAAGCATAATTTATATCCCCATAACTTGGTACTCAATAAAGCTAGACATCTGACATTTTCTAAAAAATTATTAAGCTTAATGGCAATAACATCTATGTAGTTTGGTTTCTTTAGCCGAACAGGTTCAGGCTGAAATCTAACAAAAGATGATCAAGTTTTATGGAAACATCATAATATATTATGTTTATACGTGTGTCCCAAAGTTGACGCTGTCTATTCTACTGCACTTTTCTTCGTTTTTAATATATTATTTTTGTTTTACTTGTAAAATATTTATATTGGTGGTAACTGGTGTGAAACCCCATATTGGACAGCCATATGCTATATATGGATTGAAATATATTTTTAAAAATTAAGATTTTATTGTGAATAGATAGCATTTGATGATTTTCTATTTATTATATGATATACAAATTTTATTAACATATTATACATTTATTAAAAATATATTTTATTTACGATTTAAATTTTAGTTTTTTTATCTTTGATATCCGTAATTTCGTTATATCTTATTTACGGTTTAAATTTTAGGTTTTTTATCCTTGATATCCGTAATTTCGTTTTCGTACTTGCCCAGGGCGTGTTTCCTAAATTTAAATCTCTATTTGGAAAAAATCTAAGACTATAGTTCGTTATGTGAAATATGTTGCATTGGTTTTGATATGAGTTTATTTTTATTTTTCATTTTGAAAAGAAATTTACGATTTCAGAAAAACCTTCCTCTAGAGAGATATAACAAATTTTTTTATTCTTTTCTTTTTAAAATTTTTATTATTAGATAGTGATTATATCTTAAAAAAAAGTAATTTTACTTCAAAGTAAATTTTAAAGGTATACCATCAAAATGTTATATCATCATAAAAACAAAGTGAAAGAGAAAACATATAAAATTATATACTTTCGATTTTATTATAAATCATTAATAACTTGTTTTTCAACTGCATATTATGTATATAGCTAAAAAAAGAAAAAAGTCGGAAGTATAATATTATGTATATTCCAGTATGCATTTTATAAGCTTTAAAACCCACCTACAACGTCATGATTTTTTTTATGTTTTCTTTTGATTCACTTTTAATCAGTGATGTAGTTGTTGTCAGAAGTCATAATAATAATATTGTATATTAATTTATTTATTTATATTAATATTACATATAGAATGATTTAATATTACTAAACCATCGGTTATAAAAATAACAGGGGTTGTTTAGTTCTTTATCGCATTACTGAACTCTTCAGTAGGCATGTAGTGTTAAATTGCCTAGACAACTCCCAAATTTCAAAATTTTTTGGCTAGTTCCATATATCAAAAATTCACAAAAATCTTCTGTGAGTTAATACAATAAAACTAAAAAATTCATCAACTATACAACTAAGGTTAGTCAGGAAGGTCATTATAGGTTGAATACTTGTTTATATTGCTCATTTTGTTTATATTAATATAAAGAAATTTGTTATTTATAATAATATAATATAAGCCTTTTGTGTCGATGCATTAAGTATGCATTAAATTTTATTTACTAAACTTTATTGCAGAATGCTGACTTAAAACAGTTTCCTAACTAATTTTTTTTTTATTTCACACGTTTAAATCTAAAAAATTTTAAAAATAGATTGAAACTTTATTTTCTCTACAAAACATAATTTTTCTTACAGTTCGGTTAAAATATATTTTACTTCTGATCAGATTTTATAATGAACTAAAAAAATATCTTATTTCTAAATCTAGATCAAAAATTTTATATTGTTGTTGTTTATTTTGTTTTGTTTTATCAGGATATTTACTGTAAATTGGAAACCTAAAAACCTATTTGTTAATTTGTTTATATGCACAGTATTTTCAAGTTTTACTTAAGTAAAAATCATTTACAGAAAAAACAATCATTTGAAAAAATTGTTAAATGTAAAAATATTTGACAATAAAATATGTCTTGTCACTGTTTCCAAAGATTCATTTTATGTTTTTAAGAAAAAAAAAAATCTATTCGGATTAATCTCCGAATAAAAGATTATAATATATTATCTAATCTTTCCATGATTTTTTTTGTTTTTTTTTTCGTTTCTTTTTTTTTTTTCTTGAAGACATTTTCCTCCTTCATCTTCATCACAATACAGAGGATTTTTCATACAGATTAAAAAAAAAAAACTGACATTAGGTATATAATAAAAGCTCCAATAGGTGAATTTTGTTAAAATAAGAAAAAACTAAAAAAAAAAAAAAAACAACAAATAAAATATTTATTTATTAAAAATAAACGTAAAATAATATTAAAAAAAAAAAGAAATAATAGTGTTGTGACTATAACGTAAAATATAAAGAAAAGCAAACAAACGAACAAATAAACATTTTTATTTCCACCTGTGATCATAATAAAATGCCAATAATCACTAATACTACTTTAAATTATGAACTTGTTAACAAAAAAAAAAAAAAAATCATATGTACCTTAAAGCTTAGGTTATTTCTTTTTTGTTTTTTATTTTTGTGATTTTTTATATTTTTAACTTTTTATCATAATCTCTCTTTTAAATTTACTAAACATTTTCCAATCGTAATCAGTTTCAAATCAACTTTTCTAAACGAACGGCATTAAATTTATCGAATAAAACAGAAAAAAAAAAAAACAATTTTTGGTCACACTATAAATCATATCCCACCATTTATTTACCACTGACGCCCACTATACCAACAATTAATATTAAATCACTACTAAACATCATTAATTTAAGCTGATAGAAAAACAAAACAAAAAACAAACCCTTGTTTATAACGGTTTACCAGTTAAAATTTCTATCCAAAATACAGTTTATATTGATTTATAATAATAATCGATTGATCGATTGTATAAAAAAAATTATTTGTATCCGTTCAAAAGTGAAAAGTTATATATTTCATTTTTTTAATTACTTTCAATTTCAGTTATTTTTGTATTTTTAAAATTTTATTTAATAAACGTTATTTTTTTGTTTGTGTTTTTTTATATTAATTTTTTTTTTTATAAAAATATAATAAAATATAATGGTGAATTTAATAAATTTATATTATTTCTTTTATCGATTTTTTTATTCATTATATTATTATTCAACATTTATATTTATTGGTGTTACGATAATAATTACAAAACAAATGAATATGATTAATGCTTATAATAATTCAGTGTTTAACAATAATAAAAATGGCGTACCATCATTATTAATTAATACTAATAGTAATTATAATAATAATAACAATAATAATATTAATATTAATAAATTATTAATAAATAATAAATCATGTTTAATACCAAATGAAATTGAATTAGGTGAATGTTTACCAATAAAATTATGTAAAGCATATTTAAATTTACGTAATATTGAAAATAATTTAACATCACAAAATATTAATTTTATGAAAAGAATTCAATGTTATTATAATAAAAATAATGATAATAATAATAATAATAATAATGATAATAATAATAATGATAATAATAATTATGAAAATTTGAATCATGAAAATTTAATACCAGAAGTATGCTGTCCAAAAAGAATAAAATTTAAAAATTTTAATAATATTACAATTAATAAAATATCTATTAATAATAATTCTAATAATAATATTAATGAAAATATATTTTATTTAAATCCTATAATTAATTTTACAAAACCAATTGCAAAACCAAGAATTTTAGTTGGTAATAATAAAAAAATTTTAAATGATGACATAAATATTAATTATGATAATAATAATAATAATAATAATAATAATAATAATAATAATAATACATCAAAAAAGACTGTAAAACATTTAATACAAAAATTAATTGATAAAGTTAAATTTAAATTTAATACAATGATTAATTTAAATGAAACATATAATAATTATAATAATAAAAATAATTATAATAATGATTATTATGATAATAATTATTTAATTAATAAAAGTACTATACAATTAAATAATAATTATTTATATGAAGATTGTGGACGTCAAATAACAAATCGAATTTATGGTGGTGAAATTGCTGAATTAGATGAATATCCTTGGTTAGCATTATTATTTTATAATACTGGTAAGTTTATAAATAAATCATGGTAAATTGTTTAAGTATAGTTGTTTAAGTTATAGTTTAAATCTTAGTATACCTTTAATATACTTTAACTGAAGGCTTTTTTATTTTAAGTGAATATTTTTTTTTATTTTAATTGAAGATTTTTTTAAAGTGAATATTTTTTTAATTTAATGGAAGACATTTTTATTTTAAATGAAGAATTTTTATGTTATATAAATATTTAATATTCACATATTTAATTTACTTAATACGTAAATATTTGGATCTGATATTTATATGTATTTGATATTTTTATATATATCTAGATACATATAATATATTTATTATTATTATGTATGTATTTTTTTTACTTTAAATTCTATTACAAATGTCTTCACTTAAAATAAAAATATCTTTAATTAAAGTAAACATTTCTTCACTTCTTATATTTTAATAAAAAATCTTCACTTAAAGTGAAAATGCTTCAGTTAAAATATAAAAGGTATAATAAGTAGAAAATAAATTTTTTTTTTCTTATACTCATGAGAATGATTATAACTATACCCTATGATTTTAGTGTACAAAATACTTTGAAAATGTTTGACTATAATAACGTAGCGGTTAAGTTTATAATCATTCAATTGAAAAAACCTTAGTTAAAAGTCTTATTAAATATTAATTATTTACATTGTATTAATTTTTATATCGTAATAATATTAATAATCGTAATCAAGACCTAAATAAACAGGCCAAGAACTGAAAACACATGAATGTAGTTGTGAGAGAATTGCAATCGATTCTGACATATCGCGCGTATGAATAATTTCATAATTGATGTGAGTCTTGATTATATCCATATAAGCTTTTACAAAATTTGAAAGTATGAAAGTAGTATCGACGTATACTATTGAGATATTGAGGCAATTTATCTTAAGAAGCTTTTAAAATAAAAAAATTAAAGGAAGACAATTTTTTAAAGTCATATTTATGAATGAAAATATTATATTTAAAAATATTTTTCTTTAATGAATTATGTACGTAATATAAAATAAACAAAATAAATAATTCTTGTATAAGATAATAGATGGCGTGCTATAATATTTTTCTTTTATAGGCTTGCTACTGCCGAAAAAACAGTAAAATTTTAGTGAGAATGTTGATTAAAGAAACTAGAAACTTTTGTCTAATGTAAAAAATAAGCGGGTTACTGGATGTCCAATGCTCTCCTTTTTTTTTCTTTGCGCCAGTACTATAAGGAGCATATGACATCCACTAAGTCATTTATTATTATACAAGAATTATGGTTTTATTATTATTTTATTATATAGCTATTACAATATGATATCATTAATTATAATTTATAGGACATATATACTTATTTTTTATTTAATTATATATTCTACTAATTATACATTATAAGAAAAATGTCAATTTTTTTTATTAATCTATATGATCCAGCAGGGGTTTGAACCCGAGACCTTTCGTATGAAAGACCGGTGTCTTAACAACTACACCATTGGCTGGTTCAATGGCCTCTTTGAAGATATGGAAAAAAAAAAAAAAATTTTAATTTTATGAACATTTGTTTTAAGGCGTTTGCAATTATTAATTAAATTAGTATAAAAAAGTGAAAACTAATAAAAGTATAGTAGTTCGCGATAGGTAAATATTGGGCAAATGTAGGACTTTTAACAAAACAGTATTTATGAAAATTATAGTTTTAAATACTGAAATTCCAAAGCTTTTTTTTTTTTTATAACGATGGTCTATCCTGAATTTTAACTATTAGGCTTTTCAATATTCTAAAAGAATATGAAAAATTATGTATTGAATCATAATTTGTAGTTTTTAAGTCAAAAATAAGATTAAAAACAATATTAAAATTATTTAGTTTATTAATAAATACTAAAGAAAATATTGATATGTAATTATATTTATTTTATTTAAGTCTATAGAATCGAAATACTATACTATACCTATATTCTAAACCAAAATATTTTATTTCTTTATTAAATGACAGGACAGTTCAAAATGTACTGAATAACAGATGAAAAATGTATATGGAACTATTAACTACAGATGAAAAATGTATATGGAATAATTGTTTTTTCGTCTTTTCACTCTTATAAAGAGCTTAGTACATCCACTAAATCATTTGTTATTGATATTTGAATAAGTTTCAGTATTTGGAATTACATATTAGTTTAACGAACCCATTCATTATTCGGCTGTATATCTATTGTGTAACATAAATATATATTTTTTTGGGCGTCATCTTTTATCTTATACAAGAATTATTTTATTTTTATTTTTTTTTCATATGTTAGGATATGATATTAGTTATGATATATGATATATTTATATTTATTTTTTATTTAATATAATTTTATACTAATTATATATTATAAGAAAAATCCATATGATTTTTTTATTAATGTAAAGAATACAAACACGATTTGAGTCCGATGTCTAATTGATTGCATGTGTGTTGAAAAATGACCAGTTAATTAAATAGTAACTGATGATCAAGACAAAAACAATTTGTCAAGGAGTTAATAATAGTTATAGATCAATGTATAGGTATAGTATATGGTCAATTTTAAGATTAATTTATTGAATCTTTTTTTTTTTTTATAAAAACATTCAATTAATTTCCATTATCATGATTGTATTCTTAAGCATTTTTAGTTAGTCATTATAGAAATTTGTTTTAGAAAAAATTAAAATATTTATTTTGGTTATTATATTTTGACCTAAGTGTGGTTTGAATCCGAGATCTTTTGACTGAAAGATCGACGATTTACGAACTGCTTCAAATAAAAAATTAAAAAAAAAGAAAACGTTAGATTATTATATACCAAACCAATCCCATATTCAAATACAATTACGAGATTTTAATTTTCAGTCAAGAAATTAAAGCAATCCCTTAAATGCAAAAAAACTTTTTAAATCATTTAAAGTAGCACATCATATATTTAAAATTTGTTAATATGTATAAGATTTAAAAAAAAAGTATTAAAGTATATAGTTATAACATGAAAAATATACATAGGTATATAATGTATCTTTAAAAACAAAACTATTAGTATTGCTATTCAATAAAAATTTAAATAGCAAAAACAAAGTTCATAATATTAAAACATTTTAATAAAAAAAAAAAAAAAACAACCTGAGATAATTTCAGTTTTTATATAATAATGATAATAATTAAGAAACATCTAAACAAATATTATAAGATTTTAATACAAAACATAGAAACACGCTTAGTAAAGAAATTTTTCGTTGTATAAAAATTTATTTTTATTATTTTTTTTTTTTTATTTTAGAGAGTACAGGTCATCAACATTTGTAACAGGAATAATTCATTTCAATTATGGCGAACTTACACGAACTAAAATAGTTAGATTCATTAGGTTAATTTAACCCACTTTTCGTCAATCTAAATCAATTATTCAAATTTAAGTAACCCTCGTAAAAATCATAAAAATCCATGAATTCTATATATGTCTTTATTATAGCTAGTAACAAAATGTTTAAAATTAAATAAATTAAATCTTTTCAAAATAACATGAACGCAGTAAGTAGCATTTGCAAGCATTGAAAAGTCTATACTTAAAAATGTTTTTAATGGTTCTGACAATTTTATCTATTTTAAATGAAGCCTTAATAAGTGTACCACAAATATTAATTTATACCTATAAATAATAGAAAAAGTTGAAACAAAATGATAACGAAAAATAAAAAAATTTAAAATAATTAAAATATATTCTAATTTTTAAATGAAGGATGAACTATGACGCCTATCATATAAATTATGTTATTATATCTTAACATCAAATGAGATACTTCTTGACGTCATAGAAAGAAATAAATAATTTTAAATGTTTAAATAATATTAGTTTTAAAAAGACAAAAAAAAAAAATAAAAAGGTTTTTGTGTGTCCTAAACCTAACAATATATTTATAAATAACATTTTATTTTAATATATTTATGTTGGTTTGTTAATCAAAATGATTATTTATATAAAAAATTAAATAGTATGTAAAACAGAAGGTTTTTAAAGCTGCACATTTAAAAGAATTATATAGTTTTATGATACGAAAATTTTTGAAAAATCACGAATTATTTTCTTCACATATTGAGAAAACGTAATATGGTTAATAAAAGTCATAATATGTAAAAAATAAATTTGATCATTAAATATGGACAGCCTTATTCCTGTTCAGGCATATCTGTAAATGTCGTAAGGGGGAATAACTCTTACGACGTGTGTGGGATTCGAACCCACACTCCTTCGGTGTTTACAGCGTATTTTATACGCTCTTACCCACTAGGCTACCGAGACCTAAAATGATCTTTAAATTTAAAGAAGATAACTTATATTCTTAATAACAGATCACAATACTATTTGCGGGATTTAAAATTTTCGAAAATCATCAGTCTCATATAACGGTTAATTTAAGTAGTAAATTGCAAAAAAATATACATTACGAGTGTCTTTATAACAGGATTCTAAATATCCTGTCATTTTCAGATTAAAAACTTGAGTTTTAGATTTACTATAGCTTGAGTTAAATCCAGTCAATGATGTAGTGGTTAAGACACCCTTAAACGAAAGATTTCAGGTGAAACCCCGACTGGGTCATATAGATTAATAAAAAAAAAAAGAAGAAAAATATCTTATAATATATAATTAGTATAATATAATTAAATTAAAAAAATAGATATGTATATATGTCTTATAAATTATAATTAATATTATATTGTAACTATATATAATAAAACAATAATAAAAAACATAATTCTTGTATAAGATAATAGATGGCGTAGAAATAAAAGAATATTTACGTCTTATAGTCTAGCACAATAGCTACAGCCAAGTAATCAACGCGTTAATGAAATTAATGATTCCCGAAACTTAAGCTTAGTCCAATATGAATAATAAATGACTTAGTGAATGCGCTATAATACTTCTTATAGGAATGGCATAGAAAAGAAAAAATGATTTGAGTTAAAAGCATTTACATTATTCTTAGGATTATTTTTTAAACTTTGTGTGAAGTAACTCCGTAATGGTTAAGATTTTATAAAAAAAGTTGTTCAACAGAATTAAATATATAATAAGATCTTATTTCAAAATGTGCGGGAGTTTTTTTTTTAAATTGCTCGTCGAACGGAAGACAGAGCGAAACTATTAAGCATTTAAGTTTTTTTATTTTATTTTTAAATGTGCTAGAAATATAAATTAATACTTTTTTATTTATTTCTTTTCTTTTGTGTTATTTTTTTTTTTTTTAATTTAAATTAAAAATATTTTTTGTTGTAAATATTGAATTAATATAAATCAATAATATAATAATATTACAAAGATGACAATGTGAAAATGATAAAAGAAAGAATAGATTTCGGGGGATGGAGTATAAAAAATAAATTATGAAAGTGATATAAAGAAAGTTCAAGAAAAAAAAAAAAAATTAACCTTTGAACCATATAATTAAGAAAACTAAGAAAAAGATTTGTATCATTTTCTAGTTCTATTTTAAGGAATTACATATAGTTTTATTTTAAGGGACAGATTTTTAAAATTTTTTGTGATTATATTTTTTTTTTATTAGATCCTGAACATATTATGTAAAGGATTCAAAGTAGTATATGAATTTAATTTTTTTTTTGTGTGCAACAGGACAAACTTTTTTAACTTTATACGACAATAAAGTTTTTGTCTTGCTCTTTTCTTAAAAAGTTGATATTTATAACAGTATATTTCATATTTCATACACAATTCAATTACAATCTCGAAAAATTTTATTTTATCTTTTTAAAATTTTTCTATATAATTGATCGTGCATTAAAATAAACACGTGGTTTCAAATATAGGTAATAGAGAAGCGAAGTGAAATATATAGAAAAAAATCTTTAGAACTTAAGTATAAAACCTCCGTTGAGATTGTTAGGAATAGCTATGTTCTATTTTGATGATTAAATTTAAAAAATTTAAAAATAATAAACTTTGACATTATTAAATAAAGTAAATAAATAAGATATAATAACAAAATATTGTTTGTCTCTGTTTTTGGTAGTGATATACAATTAAAAATTTATTTTAAAAGTATACAAATTTGTATTGTTTATATATAATTAAAACATTTTATAGAAAAAACTTATTTATTTTTTTTTTTTTGTTTTTTTTTTATATACATTTAGTCACTAAATCTATGATATTTATTTTTGATTATCTTAATTTGACTACTGCCTTCGGGTAGAAGGTCTTAGTACAATTTTATTTTTTATTAATTATTATATATTTGTTTTTATAACTTATTTTATGGCATTTATTGTATATACATTTATATAGTATATAGTTCTTGTTTTTTATTTTAATTTATTTTGAACTAAAAGTTTAAAAAAGTTTACTGTATTTATTTAATTTTATGTTAAATCCTAATACTAGTGCTTAACCTATCCTAATACTACTACTTAACCCTATCCTATAACTAAACAACTGGGGCTTCGGTAGCCTAGTGGGTAGGCGTGTGGCGTATTAACCGAAGGAGTGTGGGTTCGAGCCCTGCACAGGCCGTAAGCGTTTTTTTGTTTACATACCCCCCTTACGACCAAATATAATGTAAATATATAGTATATAATATAAACAAAATAAATAATATTAGTATATAATTTAATAATAGTATAAAAAACCTATAATGGCCTTAGTAGCCGATGGTTCAATAATATTGCATTACATTTATGTATGTAATATTAATATAAATAAATAAATAAAACTAAACAACTATCAAAACACCAAGAAAAACAGAAGAGAATCTTCCTTTCTTAGTGTCTTCTTCTCTTAGTGTCTTGCTATAAATTCTAATTTATCCACCAACATATTCAATTATGCTTTTCAAAATAGTTTTTATCTATGCGTGTTATGTTTGTATTATATTTTAAGTTATTGTTTTCAATATTTTCAGTGTTATATAGTATTCTTTGATCATTATTTCTTCTATTAATATGATAGATTATTGGTAAACCTTCATTGTTCTGAATATATTTGTTTTCATCTAAGAAAATGAAGCCTTCTGGTGGTATTAATCCATTTTGCATTGTTTTTTCGAAGTATTTTTCATTTGGATAGTACACATGTGCTAGAAAAAACTTATAATGATTTCATTTTTTCATAATAATGAAAGTAATTAAGAAACAACTAAACAAATATTATAAGATTTATATGGAAAAACAAAAAAAAAAAAAAAAACACATTTTAGTAAATTTTGTTTTTATTTTTTTTAAACAACTCTGAAAACGAACGTTATTTAAATTTTAGCTGAACGAAAGCTTTCTTATGCAAATTTTTAAAAACTGCTAAATTTTATGTCCTTATTTTTAGCTTTGCAATTTTATATTTGAAAAGGTTTTTGGCCTTTTCGAGATTAATAAAATTTTAAAAATTTGTTATGTGTATGCGCCGTATCCAATATGCTTCATGACATGCATGAGTAACGGCATTCCATGTACCACAGTGGATGGCAATGTATGTCACACATGATGATAAGAATCAAAATAATTTTGATTCCAATTTTGACATTTCGTCACTTATGTATATGTCATACATTAAGCATAGTGGATATGGCGCTTAAGGCGTCAGTTATTATAGCTATCATTGAAATGCTTCCAGAAAAAACGTTTCATTGAAAACTTACACTTTTTTCCGTATATTCGATTATAGCAATCAGAGAAAATTGTCAGTTAAATTATCTGTCAAATGGCAAATGACAACAATGAAGGTAAAATAAAAATAAATATAATTCAAATTTAAATTATTGTTAGCGCTATTTCGATGTTTGCAAAATAAAGTTTTATTATTTTAATTTATTTAATTATTATTGGTAGAAAACGTTACTAATAAAGAATAAAAAAAGTTTTTTTTATTTAATAATGACATTGGCTGAGTTGATTATAAATTTTCTAGAATTAATTTTTATTTTTTTATTTTAAAACAAAAAAATTTAAAACTAAACTTAAACAAAATAATAAAAAAACAAATTTTAAGTCTAAACTCATTAAAACATAAAATCAAAATGAAATATACCAAGAATTGCATCAGAATTTTTTTCAATGACAAACTGAAATGGGAAGAAATGGAACAAATGTCATTGGAACAATTTTGTTTCATTAGCAAAATTATTGATCAGTTGTTCAGGAAAATAATTACCAATCCGGAAAATCATAAAATTGATTTTTTTTTTAAATATTTAACTTAAAATTTAAAAATTTTTAGCAGCATTTATTCTTTAGAAATTATTTAATCATTAAATCAACACTTTTGTTAAATTTTATATGTCTTTGCTGCAAAAAAATTGAAAAAAACATTTTCCGGAAGCATTTCAATGATAGCTATAACTGACGTCAGAAGAGGAGATTTCCTAGAAAATTTTTGAATCTAGGAAAGAATTTTTGAAAATGCTTTGACAAATTCAATTTGTTTGGTGCTTTGGTGCTTAATAGGGAAAAAGCATCAACAATTTTATGCGTAGAAAATTTTGTCAAATTAAAAAGTCACAAAAACTATTTCTAATAAAAAAAAAAAAAGAAAATTTAAAAAATATTATTCTAGTATATATGAATAAGATACTTAGACTCTTGTTATATTTATTGTAACTAACATCTATAAAAGAAACACTTTTTGTGGGAAAATCAAACAATTTCAACTATATGTTTTGGGTTATTTATATACATAAGTAGATATTATTAAATTATTTATGAGATTACTTCTAAATGGCGGAAAAAATTTTTCTTGCAAAGAATAAAATCTCGGAAATTATTCTTCTTGAAGTGTTCTTTTGAAGGATTTAATTCTTTTTTAGTTTCTTTTAAAAATATAGAAATTAAACTAAAGTTTACTCAAACAAAAATGATTAAAATTTCAAACCGTATATTAAATGTATTAATTTGAAATATGTATGTAAAAAAAAATAATTTATAAGAATTTTAGAGTTGCTTGCAAAATCAGGTTTTCAATCATTTGTTTAGTGGGGATTTTAAATCTTGTTGTTGAAATATTTGTTTAATAAATTTCTGAAAAAAGACATTTCAATTATTTAAAAAATTTAAGAAAATTAAATAAAGGAGGATACTTTTATTTTTTACTTTTACTTACTATATCGGAATTTTGAGTTCCGCGATTTGAAGTTTCGGGATTTTACTTTTCTGGGATTTTGAGTTCCGGAATTTCAAGCTTCCGGGATTTCGACCCCAACTCGCTATTTATATACACACCTATTTCCACAATTAATTATTTTTACTGTTAATTGTGATTAACATTCACATCTGTTAATTATGGTCTAATTATTTAAAATTAAAAATATTTTGAAACTTATTAAAATTTTATTAATAATCAAAAACTTTTATTTTATATTTATTTAATTTTTATTTTTGTTTTTGTTTTATAGATGAATTTGGATGTAGTGGATCTTTAATTAATCATAATTTTGTATTGACAGCTGCACATTGTGTTACTGGTACTATTGTTCGGAAGAAGAATGGATTGTACGTATATGTATGTGAAATTTTAAATATATAAATTTTTAATTAATTATGTTTTTTCTTAACATAATTAAAAAATTTTGAAAATTTCCATTGTTTTTTTTTTTTTTTTTTTTTTAATATTTTTTTTTGAAGGAAATCTGTGCGACTTGGAGAATTTAATGTTAATTCACAACCGGATTGTATTGAAGAAGAAAATTATTTAAGTTGTGCTGATGCTGCTGTTGATGTAGAAATTGATAAATCTTTTGTCCATTCAAATTATGATGAAAATTCACCATTCAAATCAGATGATATTGCATTAATTCGTTTAAAAAGTAATATATCATTTACGCATTTTATAATGCCAATTTGTTTGCCACGTTTTACAGATCAAATTTTAGATAATCCATTTGAAGAAGGAAAATATTTTTCAGTTGCTGGTTGGGGACGAACTGATTTGTGTAAGTTACCATATATGTATGTACATGTTTATAGGATCTTTAAAAATAACTTTGTAGGATTCAGAGTTTATTTAGAAAATTTTTAGGTTAAAATACTATTCTTTAGAATTGGCATGTTATGCTAATGACATGTCAATCAATATATGATCAGTTAAATTGCTGGCGTTATATAATAAATTTATAATTAATTTTTAACTATTTCGTGTACACATTTATGTGGCAGAGAAATGCATTAAAAAAAAAAAAAATAGCACGTTTTAATCGGGATCGTATCGAAATCTTAATTTTTTTTATTTTATTTATCGAATATTCATTATCACTTTTATGAATGCCGCTAATTTGTGTGGAGTGACTAAATTTTTCTTGGCTCCTTTTATGATGTTTTCTACATAGATTATTTAATTTCGATTTTAGTGAATCAATATCATTTTTTAAATTTACATTTTCATCTATAAGATTTTGACATATTATTTTGTAATCATTAATTATTGTTTTCATACATTTAATTTCATTTTCCAATGTTTCATTTTTTGTTATTAAAATATCTAGTTTTTCCTCTAAAGATTTTAGATTGTTTTTATTGTTTTCATTATTTTGCAAAGTTCTGGGATCTACAGAGATGTTGTAGAAATTAATTGATTCATTTGAATGAACATTATTACCCTAAAGTGATAATATAGTACTGCGATGATTTTTCATACAGTTTGCACAGAACCATAGCAAACTGCCTTTATTGATTTCCGCAAATTTTTGCTTAGATAATCCCGAACAGCTATTGTGATAAAGTTTACCGCATTTGCCATCACAAATTATATTATTACCATTTATTGTACATAATTTATTACACTTGCCACAAATTGAAGTTGAATTACTTTCCGCCATCTTGAAACTGAATGTTGAATTTTGAATGTTGAACTTTGTATATGTATAAAAATAATTAGGAGGGATTTTTTAGTTGGTTTCAAAATCAGATTAATACTCATTTTCCAAAATATATGTGTTTTTATTTATGTATTTATGTATGTATATATGCATGTAATTTAGGGCTAAAATCAAAAAATGGGACAAAATGAATGAAAAAGATTTTAAAAAATAAAATTTTGAAAAATAAAATTAAAAATAATAAAATTTCGGTGTAGACGGATTTTTTAGCCATTGAAAAAATTTAAAAAAAAATTATGTTTAATTTAATTATTACTCGTTCTATTATTAATTGTTCTTTTTTAAAAACTGTTAAAAACAACACAACTAATTAAATTTATTTAAAAATTAACTTACTTAAAAAAGTAAATTCTAAAATATATAAACCGGTCTAATATAAAAGATATATTATAATTAGTATGGTAGTTTAGTAAAATTATTACTAGCATATATTATAACCGGTTAATATATGAAATATGAAAATTAACTGAATTATATATTTATTCCAAATATTAATTATACCTACTCATGTATTTAAAACTCATGTATTTAAAAATTAAATTTTATTTAAATTGCAATTTTTATTATCTTTAAATATACAATGTTTTACTTTAGGCAATAGTCTTTAACCGCAAATATCTTTCAATATTCAAATATATAACCTGTATTTTATTCTATTAAGATTCATTTTAAAAAATTGTTATATTTTAACCGGTAATTTGATATTTAAGATAATTATACCTTAAGTAAATTAATTAATAATTTAATTTATTTACTAAGAAATAATTATATTATTCATTTTTACTAGCAACATTCCATACTGTTTAGCAGCATTAAAAATTCAATTTTTCTTATTTAATTTTTTTTTTGTTTTCTTTTTTTTTTTTTTTTATATTTTCAGTTAACAGTTATTTCCCGAATATTCGAAGTCCAATAAAATTAAAATTACGTGTACCGTATGTATCAAGTGAAAATTGTTCTGAAATTTTAAAAGAACATGGTGCAAATTTAGATCATAAACAAATATGTGCAGGTGGTGAACTTTCAAAAGATACATGTGCTGGTGATAGTGGTGGACCATTAATGTATTATGATCAAAATTTATTAAGATGGATTGCATATGGTATTGTTAGTTTTGGTTTTTCACAATGTGGTTTAGCTGGACATCCAGCTGTTTATACAAATATTACAGAATATATGAATTGGATTGAATCAATAATTCAAAAAAATGCGTAAAAATTTATTTTGATTAAAAAAATTTTTAATCTGAAAATATCAATGATATTGATGATAATAATGAATGATGAATAATTTTGATGGATAGAATGGATAGTGATGAATTAAAGAATTTTTTATTAAATTCAATTGATTGAATTCTTTAGAAAAAAATAATTTTAATTTAATTCTTATTTTGATTAATTGTAAAATTAAAATTTGCATTAATTGTTAAAAAATAAAAAAAAATTAAAAAAAATATAAAATAAATGTACATTTATTTATGCTTTTCTCTTTTCTCAGCTTATATAACAATTTGAATGGTATTAATTATTGCCCTGGCTAATACAAAAAAAAAAATTAAATTAAAGTTAAGGTACAACTATAGTTTAAAAGAATTTATTAATAATTAAGGGTTAGTTAATGTTACGTAACGATTAGGCATCACATTTTTATCCCTTGTTTATGCTCAAAGCTTCAACTCCTCATCCTGTTTGTTGACTTTTTTTTAAACTGAAAAATAGAAATTCTTTGACATTTTCACTTTTTTTGATATTTCTCCACTTTTTTTGACATTTCTTTTATACATGTTTATTGATATTTTAAACTGTTATTAAATACGGTGAAATTTGAAAACTTTTTGGTAGTTCTGAAATCTGAACTATTTTTTCTAAAAAAAAAATTTTTTTTTATTATGGTCAGGCAAAAAAACTGAGAGATTTTAATAATTTTCAAAATAAAAATAAATTTCAAATAAATATATAAATAAAGGTGTCAGAAAAGGGATTTTCTCTAATTTTTTAACACTTGAAAAAAGTTAAGACTCGCATTTTAAAAAAGTATTAAAACAAGGCATAGAAAACATTGACGTGTAATCACTTCCTTACACTTTAGAAAAGTTATTGTTTATTATAGTAAATTTTTTTATGCAAAATTAGAAATATTTTATCTCAACCATAAAGAAGAATTGTCTATCTTATCTATAATGGAAAAAGATATAAAGATATTTTATAAAGATTTAAAATAAAAACTAAAGCCATTTTTTTTTAAGAGATAATAGATTCTAGTAGATAGTGTACTTAATGTGTTTGTAAGATGACGAATCAACTTAATAATGGTAACTATTAAAAATCTAAACAGTCTTAGTAAACAATAAATATTCGCCTGTTGCCTACAAGATAGACACCCTGTCTGTTAAATTCTATTTAAGAAAACACGTAATAAATTTTTTAAACATGTGGTGTGGTCTAACAGACAATGGCCAAAAAAATCTTTTACATTATAGAGTATATTCTTTAAATTGGGTTAAAGTGATTTTATTAAAACATTCTTCTATTGCAAATTTAGTACCATATCGGCATAAATGCTTCTACATTTATTTAATCTGTACCATTTTGCAGACTTTTAGCAAACCAAAGGTAAGACTCCAACTTTTTTATTAATAGTTTTTTTTTCTTTGTTTTTGAAAGTAGCTATTTTTTAGGAATAGAAGTTTGTGGTAATAAATTTTCAAACTAAATTTTTACATTTAAATATTTAAATAATTATGTAAGATTTTATTTACTTAAAATTTAACTTCGTTTTTTTTTTCAATATTTTGTCTTGGCTTTTATGTTTAGAATTTAGAAAGAATTTATCCAGCTGAATAGAAAAGCAGTTCGAAACAATTAGTTATGTATATTGTAAAATAGTATAAAAATTATAAACTATTTGTTTTCAGTTTTATTAGAATTTCAAATTTAAAATACGGCCGAAATCGCAAATTTTTAAATTTTGGTCTTATTTCGATTTTGAAATTGAAATTGGCTTTATATAATTCGGCTTTATTTCAGACGATCTTAGATATTCTATTTTAACATTATCAAAGACAGCAAAATATTTTGAAGATCTTCGCTGAGAATAAAATAAATAATTTAAAAATCAAAGCAGATTCCAGAAAATCTCTCCTCAAATTTCATCATTGACACTTCAATAGACATTTTAATTACGAATTACGATAATGATAGTGTGCCGATATATTAAAGTCGTTCCAATTGTTGTATTCCTTTTTTGTTTATTTTAAAGTAACAAAAATTCGTTTAGTGTGGATATGGTGAAAGCGAAACAATACTGGGAAATTGAATATAAATTAAAATAAAAAGATTTTTAAATTTTTTCATAAAATAATACAAACACACATATATTTATGTACATATGTCAATATAATATATAAAAAAAATTAAATGCATATCATGTGTAACCTAAAAGATTGATGATGCAATGTTTTATGTCATTTCCTAAGTTTTCGATTTTTTATTTTATTATTATTTTTAGTTTTTATTATTTTTATTATTATTTTTTAAATTTCTTCTATGTTATTTTTTTTTTTGTTTGTTTTTATTGTTGTTTTTAAAGTTTACTCTTGTTTAATGTCTACATTTTGATAGAGCGTAAAGTAAAAAAAAAGTGAAAGTGAATAAACAAAAACAAGCAAGTGTGCTCGTGAACTTGACTTGATTTCTTTTTTAATTTTTGTTACGATGATCAATTGGACTAATTTGTTTTAATTTTTAGTTTATTTGTAAATTAAATGGCATTACTTTTGCAAAATCGAGTATATGCAAAGTAAACTGTTATATTTACAAAACAAAAAGTGATTTATGAAAGGTAGGTAAGAAAAAGTAAATATTACATCGATATTAAAATAAGAATGACTGGGAAGATTTACAAAAAAAAAAAAAAAATACCATAAAAAGTGCACAATAAAGTAAGTATCGGCTGCGTATATTAAGAAGACAATAAAGCGGATTGGGTATGGGTTATAAAACTTAAAAGGTTTTAAGGATAACAAAAAACTTTTCAGAAATTTTTATATATTCTTATATTTTTAAAAGGATATTAATGAAAATAAATTTTCTATTGTATACTAAATTGTATTAAAGTTTTGAGATTCATATCAAATTAAAATCATATATTAAATTCAAGTATGTGTTAAAATTTTGATTAAAAACAAGTAGAAACGAAGTAATTAATCTATTTATCTGGCATTAATTTCATAGTATATAGTTGTTAAAACTCCTTCCTAAATGTCCTTCGCGATTCCTACATTTGTGTCTATGATGTTACAAAGATATTTGAAGCTTCCTAAGTACATCTTTAATTGATGTATTATTCTGATTATAATTTTCGATTTGTCGATATTTTATTTCAGACTTGAATTGGATATCTCTTTAGTCTTTTTAATTTCTCTTTCATATTGTCATATATACGAGATATGAGATATAAATTTAATAAGTTTATGAGGATACTGTTTCAATTTACCTCAAAAAAAATCCTCCTAAAAGTATGCAATTTTAATTTAAATTAAATTTGAGATATTGCATTTTTTAATAATTTCACCTGCACAGGTAGTAAGTTTTATTAATTGAAAACAAATCCCCTTGCTACCAAATATAGCGTAAATATAAAATATATAATATAAACAAAATAAATAATATTAGTGTATAATTAAATAATAGTATTCGACCTATAATTGCCTTAGTAGCCGGTGGTTTTGTAATATTGCAATATCCTATGAGATTTGTATAATATTAATATAAATAATTAAATAATAATTTCAGTCATTATTCAGACTAATTCGAATATACAGGGCATCTATTTGGTTTAACATAAGTAGTTGTGTAATGGAATTTTTCCGGAAATTTGAGAGGAAATGTATTAGATTATGTATAAATAAAATTAGGAAGCCTAAAACCAATTATTTACATTTCTATTCTAACAAATATATTTATGAGCAAGCTAAAGTATACCGTATCGATAATTTCATTATCAATTTTACAAAACATTTCAATAGGTCGCAGCTAGTTGAAGAATATAGCTTATTTCAAGAATATATTATCACAACAAAGAATATATTCAAGAAATGTTAAATACAGGATTCATAGTACCGGAACATTTTATATTCTTAGATATGCAGGCTTTTATATACAGAACCAGCAATACGTCCCAATATTATTTCACAATAATAGAAGGGCTACGTGAAAAAGAATAAGTTATGATCCTAATGACGAGAGTTCTATCAACATAAAATATTACATATACATATATACCGGATAGGGATAAAACATTAAATAGAAGTTATTGGTGGTTAGAAGATACTTAGTGTATTTTTTTTTTGTAATTGTAACAAAAAAAAATTTTCTTTTTTATTTTAATTTTAGAAATAATTTTTTTCTTTGTTAGTTTTTCCCGAATATTTAACTGTTCGGAAAAAACTCATAAAGAAAAAAGTGGAGGGTAAGGGGATTAGGGGGTTAGGTTAAGTTTGTATTACAAAGATTAAGTTGTAACTATACTCAGAAAATTTTTGAACAAACCTTGGTTTTTATATGACTTTCCAAAAAAAAAAAATTCCTATTCTTAAATAAATATTCAAATAATACTTTTAAATAATTTCATTTAAGACTAGATTAACATAGCGAAAAAAAACAAATTTTGTTATTTTTAAAGCTAATAATTTATTATTATTTGAGAAATATAACCATTCTTTTTGTAATCTTTTGTTTAGGTTTAGTTATAATTGAATAAATAAATAAATAAAAAATGGAAAAAAAAAAATAATAACTTTTTTTATTGATTTTCAAAAGTGCTAAAGTGCTAAATTTTAAAAAACTAATATAAATATCTTGTGTAGGGATTAGCACTTGTTCTATTAAACTAAAATCAATTATGTCCTCAAACAATGGGTCAAACGCATAAAACTCAACTTGAACTTAAATCTCATTTTTTCAAGCATAAACTACACCTGAACTTTGAAAAAGTGACTTCAAACTTAAACTCAGTTTTATGCATTCGACCTAAAGCCAATATACAACAAGAAGCAGTAAGTGTTAATTTCTATTTGATGATTTAAAACTGATAAACTTATTCGTTGTTAAATGTGGAATCAAATGGGTTCTTCTCTGTCAGCAAGGTTATACCTCCGAGAATTCAAAAAGAAACTACATATATAGTTACATCAAAACAAAACTCAAACCATAAATGAATAAATCTTTTTCAATCAAACTTGTTTCGTTTTTTACAATTTTACCTAATTTTGAAAAAAACAAAAATGTGTCAATCATTAGGTTTTTTGTTTTCTTTTTCTTTATTTTTTGGAATTACCAAAAAAAAAAATTGACCTTATGAAAAACCCAAATGAAATAAATTTTATTTTCTTTTTGGTGCGATCTAAATCGGTTAAACATGAACAATTTTAATATCAATAAGGTCAAAAATATAGTTGAAATTCCGGATATTTCTTTCCTTCCGGATTGATTCAACTTTTTATATCCCTAATACAAAATAATTTATTCTTTAAAAAACAAACTACTGTTTGCAGCTGGTGTTAAAGTTTATTTTTACTGTTGTTATTGACATCTTTTTGAAATTTTCTATATTATCTAATTTTATTTGTAAAAACCAAAAAGTCGTTACTTTAATAATAGACAGTTTTAATATTAATCATTGAAATTTTTACTATTTCGGTTTTACTTGTATTCACAACTATTATAATGATTTTTCTTTAAGTAACCGTATCTAGTATTGATACAGAATTTAAAATTAAATAATATTTTTTTATTTATCTGAATCATTAAAATATTTTCTATACTTTTCCACATTTTGTTTTATTGGTCAGTAAAAAAATTATTTTTTGTAGGTATAAAATAATTTCGTGATAAATAAATTATCAGTATTTGTAATGATTATTATTTTATATAAAAGCATTGCTACAAATTTCTCTTTTTAATGATTTTCATTAAATAAATTTAGGGCTGTCACCTCCATTTCCGTTAAATTTTAATTTTTGAGTACAAAAAAAAAACATGTTACAACATTGCATTTTTAAAGAAATATAAAAGCAAAAGAAACTTTATTAATAAAGGCATTGGAATGAGATAAAACACTAGACTTTAGTTTTATGGTAGTCAAAAAAAATCTGTTTTACATCTTTTCTAGGCTAATTTGGCGGCAGCTCCAACTTAAATTTAATTTAAAAGTTATATAATCTATACTTTATTTTTATACGCAGTAATTATATAACATAAATAAAAACAAAAAATACTGATCATTTACTGACCTTAACCTAAACAATACTGATAAATACATTCAATTTTAAATTTAGTACTTTGGTTTTCTGTTAAATAAATTTATATTTAATGTCAAATAAATAAATATTATAAATAAATTGTATATTTAAAGTAGTTAAATTTAATAAAATAAAATAATAAAAAAAAATTAATAAAAATACTGGCCACATACTGGATCATTATGAAATACTGGAATATTTGATAACGGTTTTTTGTATTTTTTGCATTTCTCTACCACATAAAAGTGGACAGGAAATTACACAGTCTTTTCTGTTCAGGCGTGGCTGTAAATGTCCTAAGCTTACGGCGTGTGTGGGATTTGATCCCACACTATCTCGGTGTTTATAGCGTATTTTAAACCCTCTTAATAATTATTGACAAAATTTCTTTCATATTGTGAATATATCTTTTATTTTCCTGAAAAAAAAATTAGTTGTACTAAAGTAATTCTCTTTAAGGCATCTACTTTTTTTCCCGTTACTTTACTCAAATGTATAGACTTAAAAATATTCTTATCAGACTATTCAAATATTTTTACCAATATTAATTTTATGCATCAGTTAATTAAAGGGAGTTGAATGAGCTTTAAAAAAAATTTTTTTTTTTCATGATAGACAATATGTATGCACATTAATTTTTTTTTTATTTTTGTTTATTTACCAAAAAAAAACAAAAAAAAAAAAAAATCAAAGAAAATTTATTCAAAAGACTAAAAGCCGGTTATTTAATTTTTATTTTTGTGGTTTAATTTATTGAATTCTTAATTTCGGGTATCCCATTCATTAGGTTTTTTGACGTCATTAATTTTTTAGTATTTTTGAAGTTTTTTTTTTATTGCTGACTTTCAAAAAATAAATAAAAAAATAAAAAAATTAAGTATATAAAGATTCATATTAACTTTCAAGTGTAGGTTATATTATCATAAAACTTTATAAATTTATTTACTATAGTGGAAAAAAAAAGTAAAAAAAAAAACAGGCCAAGTTCAGATTTTATCTCAATTATTGTTACTACTTTGATTAATTAATTATCATTTTACTTATTTTATAAATCTTTTAAAATATGATTATTAAGGTGCAATAAATGGCCGATTATAGATTAAAGAAACTATAAAATTAAAACTTTTGAAGACAAAATGAAGCGGTAGTTACAATATTAAACAAGGTAGAATGTAAACCAACGGTTTTTAAAAGCGCACATTTCCAAAACTCAATACAAACTGTTTAGAAGTGTGACTTACACAAAAATTTGAAAATTTCATGTAATAAGAAAAAATGTGAAAATAGGACATTTTTGAAATTTTGAGGGGCTATAAGTCCGGAATCCTATATAACTAAGAAAAGCCGTTAACACACGTAAAAATATATTATTGAACCTTTAATTTTCATGTCTTGCCGAAGAAAAATTTGTACAGGTGCCTAAGTTACAGGTGTCTAAAAATAGCAAATTTTCAATTTTTGAGGCGTAATAACTCTTAAAGACGGGGTGTTACCAAAAAATTCTGAGGAAACTTATACTAATTCTAAAAGTTCTTTCTTGTCTCAAAATTTCAGGTTCCTATCTAAAGGGGTGCCGGAGTTATGAAAAAAGAAATTTCATGCAAAATGCGGTTTTCACATAACGGTAAATTTAAATAGTAAATTGCAAAATATTACATAATTTTGATACTGTTTTATATAGATAATAAAATTTTCGATCTTCTGGCGGTTTTAGATTGCAAAATTATTACGCAGAGCCCGAGATATATACATCTGAAAACGGGGCTTTTTCGCAATTTTGAAGAGCTGCAACTTTTGGAACCCTTTACAATTAAAATAAACCTTTAACACACGTAAGAATATATTATTGTAGCTTTAATTTTTATATCTTGCAGAAGTAAAATGTTTACAGGTTCCTAAGTTACAGGTGTTTAAAAATAGCAAATTTTCAATTTTTAAGCCCTAATAGCTCATAAATAGGGGGTGGTCCGAAAAAATTTTCTTAGCAAATTTATACTAATTCTAAAAGTTCTTTCTTGCCTCAAAATTTCAAGCTTCTATCTAGAAGCGTGCCGGAGTTATGAAAGTAGAAAAATCATGCAAAATTTGGTTTTCACATAACGGTAAATTTAAATACTAAATTTAAAAAAATTGTATAATTTTGATATTAATTTATAAAGATAAAAGAAATACCTGTCGAATGACGTCTTCAGATTGAAAAAATCTTAAGCAGAACATAATATCTATACATTTAAAAATAGGGCTTTTTCAAAGTTTGAGGGGCTGTAGCTCCGTAATGGGGGGGGGGGCTACATGAAAAAGTTGTTCCACAAAATTATTTTTTTTATGAGACCTACCTATGGTTAAAATTTTT
Organism: Poecilobothrus nobilitatus; assembly: GCA_947095535.1. Taxonomy (NCBI): domain Eukaryota; kingdom Metazoa; phylum Arthropoda; class Insecta; order Diptera; family Dolichopodidae; genus Poecilobothrus; species Poecilobothrus nobilitatus. Next base: position 317,009,957 of record OX352772.1, on the reverse strand, counting down.
TTTCTCTATCTTTAACGGTGTAGAAGTTTTGTAAACAGACGGACGGACAGAGTGAAACTAATAAGCACATTTTTTCAAAATTTTTTTGAAAATGTGCTAAAAAGAATAAAAATTATCAAACATATTAATATATATGTGGTAAAGGATATTAAAGATCAAAATAAAAATATTTAGACTTTTTTTGTCATACTTACCTTTTATTTTCATGCATTTTCACTTATGAAGGATAATGAAGGAACATAGGACTTCCACTAGATATTTTAATCTCAATCAGTTTGCTGTGGATTGTGTTTGCGTTTTCTATATATGAGAATGTTATGATAATTTGAGTCATATTTTACCATTTCACCCCATAATAATTTAATTAAATTTTTTTATTTTTTTTTTTTTGTACTTACGTGAGTTTTTCGATTCAGCGAATTTCAGTGAATCGCGAAACTTTTTAATATGAAAAAAAAATAAAAAATAATAATAATAAAAAATGTAATAAAAGAACTCAATATCTTTATAAGGATGTTTATGTAAAAAAAAAAAAAAGTTTTCCAGTATCTTTAGATATTTTCACAAAATTTAATTAGAATATGTGTAAAGTGACTCATTATTATTAACAAATTTATTTTTTTTTTTTAATATTATAGTGATTTACTAACTTCTATCATATCAGAAATTAATCATTCTTTTAAAATGGTTAAATTTATAAAATATTAGCTTCCGTTTTATTAGTCAGTAAATATAACATAAATGTTGAGGTCCATTGCACCATATATAGATGCATTTCATTTAAAATTTGTTTAATAATTGCATTTTTTATTAAATTCAAATTTAATTAGAAAATTTCAACGATACAATCTCTAGTTACTAATTGTCATTTAATATCTTTTTTAATTTTGCTATATAAAAAATTGTTTAAGGTGGATAATAGAGTTACTTTTATTTTTGCTGGACTGTTTGACTGTTTATGATATTTTGCTGTGTACTCGTGTGTGTTCGTGTGATTTTGTATTTATTTTGATTTCTATGCTTAAGCAGTCTTAGAAATGTTAATCTGGTTTAATAAAAATTTTATAAGTAACAATGTGATTTTAATTTGTTATATACTTAATATGTTTTGAAAAGTTGTTTGTTTTCTTATGCTTAATTTATTCTTTCAAATATCCTCTAAAAATATCTGCATCTATTCTTTAAAAAATAAGCATTATCTTATATGTTAATTAACACTATTTTTAATTTATTATTATTATAATCTTATAACGGTCCATAATTAGATATTCAGATAGGAAATCGTATTTTGATTATCCACCATTCCGGACACACGTTTTCATACTAAAGGTGGAAAAGAGAAGTTTTAAACCTATAACTGCAATCTGTCCGAAAACTGAAAATCTTAAAGAACTTTAACTCTTTAAAACTTTAACAGAGAGAACTTTAATCTCCTCTCTTTAAATTTTTTAAAATATATCTACCAGTGTTGGCATAGACGGCACTTTAGTACCAAAATTAGTACTTTTTCATATCTAGTGTACCATTGCTTTTGGCACTATTTTAATCATTTTGTGAAAACATCTCGAAAGCAGTATTATTTAATTCAACTGTACGTTTCAAAGCAAAAATTTATGATTATTTATAATTTAAATTATAAAAATTTATATTGTCGTAACTTATCTATCAACATGAAAAAATTAAAAACTTATCTAATACAAATTTTTAGGCAAAGGTAAGAAACGTCAAAAATTGTTTGAATGAACGCTTATTTTAAAATGTTGCAAGATTGCAAAGCTCTATTTTGTCTATTTCACATTCCTTAGCCAATGGTGAGAAGATATTTTCTTCTCTTATTCTGAACAAAACTTCCCTACGAAATAGATTAAAAACAGAAACTGTTTCGTCAATTCTAGAAACAAAAAATTTTTTAAAAGCCAGCAATTCAAATTGTTTTAATTTTAATTTGGCGAAAAACGCGGATTGAGATAAAAATAAAATTAATAGTAATGATAATGCCAATAATACCAATAATTCGGATTAAAATGTTTCTATTTAACTTTTTTATTTAAGTATAAGATATTTTTTACACACAAGTCTGAAATAGAATGTGTGTTCATTTGTTTTTTTTTTTATAATTTATATTTATATAAAACTTTGTTCTGTTTTAATTTTTTTTTTTTGGTACTATTTTTCAAGTTTTGGTACAATTTTCGGTACTTTTTCAAATGTAGAAAATACCAACACTGATATTTAATAATATAATGTAATAGTGTTAAAATGAAATTTCCAATTTTCCACATATTTTTAGTATCCGGATAACTTGTCTCCCAAAAAAATATTTGGAAAATTCAATTTCGGTATGCGAAGCCCGAACCTCAAATATTTCAATAAACTAACTCGTTTTCGAAGAGTATAGGCTAGTGAAATATGACTAAAATAATTACTTTTTCTAAATTGGGCGAACAATTTTTTTTAATAAACAAAACCCAACATCTAATGCCAGTTATAGACTTCTAACATACAAACTTATATGTATTTGTGTTAGAAGATCCCTGATTTACTTCAAACTTCACATGGGCTACTAAAATACATTAAGGTTTGATTTTTAGTACATACAATTGTTTTAAATTATAATCTAAGAAAATTTCTTATTATTTTTAAATAAACAATATTGTGTTCGGACGTTAAAACTGTCTGGACACTAATGCCCTATAATAATATATAAACATATGAACCCAACAAAGTTCATATGTTTAAGTTCTTATTGTTAATTGTTGCCAAGTGCTTTCAAATATAATTTATAATGTTTTTTAAAATGTTTTTTTTTTTTTTTGTATCAATTGAAGCAAAATGTGCATCATAATATAAAAAAATGTAAGTAATTTCCGATTTTATAATGAATCGAAAAATAGAATCATGTTATGATTGTACCAAAAAAGACAACCTTCATCATAATATAGTTTACTTACACCTTTAGATCAAGTTCAAATAAAAATTTATTAATTGTGTATTATTCTCCTTTTGACTTTCTCATATTTTAGAAATATTAAGGTATTTTTTTACCTTACTATATTATATTTTACTATATTATACTATTTTTTTACTATTATTTTTTAAAATTACAATAAAATATGAACATAAATATCGCATTATGCTAAAATTGCTTCAAATTAAAAAAAAATTTTTAAGTAGTATGTATATGTATTACGCTATACAAATGCAAACAGAATTTTTTAAAATTGACAATGAGAAGGGATTTCGGTGGTAAAGTGGGTAAGAGCGTATAAAATATGCTGTAAACATCGAGGGAGTATTGGTTCAAATCCCATCCCACAGAGGTTGTAAATAAAATATATTTCTCCTTATGACATGTACAGCCACACTTGGAAAGAAAACTTGTTACCATGCTTGTCACATTTATGTGGCAGTCTAATAAATTTAAAAAAAAAAGAAAACTTTCAGAAACTCTGTTGAGAAAGGAATGCCAAATTCAAAATATTGAATCATATAGGAAATTGATTCTAACTGATCAGATGACATACTATGTAATTAGTTTCTAATTGAATTTTTTAAAACTTTATTTCAATACTTTCCTTATAAAGCATTCATATAAATAAAAGTATGTATATAAAAGAAATACCCTTCACCTTGTTTGTTTGTTTGTTGGTTTGTATGTTTGCTTTTGTTATTAACCGGTAAAAACTGAACCGTGATTTTTTATTTTTTTCATTTTTTTATTTTTTTGTTATTTTTTCTTGTATATTAATTTTTAAAAATACATATTATATGTATGTACTATGTATATAGATAGATACATATTACATACTACCAGATACTACATAGTATATAAATATGTACATACACGAAATTTATAACCAGATTTAGTTTTATATATTTTCAATTTAAGTTTTCAAAAAAAAAAAAAAAAAAATTAAATAAAATAAAAAAAAAAAAATTTAAAAAATAAAAATAAAGAATCATTTCTTGAGACAGAAGATAAATATCAGACTGACAGTTTATTTGGTCAAGTGATCGCGTTAACATCAGTAGTAAAAAAAAAAAAAGCCAATAAAAAAAACTGAAATTTTTTCGCGGTTTAATAATTATTCTTGTTATAGTTAAAAAATTTTTTTTTTGCATTTTATTTTATTTTTTTTTTTTTAATTATTTTCAAACAAAAGTGAAATTAAAATATTTTGTATTTTAGTGTAAATATACAATAAATACTTTTCAATAGATTTTAAAAGGAATTTTATATACAAAATTCAGATAGTTATTATTAGGTGTAAATAATTATTTGTTGTTAATCGTGTTAATTTATTTATAATTAGATTGTAAAAATTGAAAATTGTCACATATTTTAAAAATGATTAATAATTATAATAGGTCAAAATATTTTTTTATATTATTCTTCAGTATATTTATAAATTTTTTTATCAATAATGTAAAATGTAAGTGAAAAAATTTTTAATAGAAAAAAAAATTAATATTATAATAATTATTTTTATTTTAATGTATATATGTATATAGTAATGTAAATATGTACTTATAGTAAAATTACATTTATTACAAAAGCACAATTAATCCTTATCAAGATCCAGTAACGATGTAAAAATGTACGCAACTCTTTATTAAATAAACTCTTAGAATTTATCTATTTAGGATTTAAATCCAATTTGGAGGATTTAAATAGAATGAGGAGGTGATTTAAAATTGAGGTTTCCTAAAATACAATGTATTAAAAAATTTGAGTACTAAAAAAAATTTTAAATAAGTTTTAATGGTTTTTTAAATTAATTAAATTTTACAATATGTATAACACATCAGTATATCAAATATAAACGAGAAATTTTTCGGTACAATTTCATATGTATAAACATTTGAATATTTTTGAATATTTGAACTATATTGCACTTTTTTTTTTTTTTTTGGAGAAAATTACTTTTATTTGGTTAATTTAACATAAAATTAACAGGTTTTAATAATGATTACTGTAGTAGTCATAAATAGATAATACAGTTAAAGGTATATATATAAATATATATAAGCCAAATTTGCTAATCGAATCAAATTAGGTACAAAAATTTTCTTATTACAAAATAATTTTTTTTTTTTCTTCAAATTAAAAAACCTGATTAAAGTAATTAAACAAAAAGGTAGAAAATGAAAAGATTTTAAAGGAGCACATTTTTCAAAAGACAATAAAAAACAGTTTAGAATATTATGACTTGCCCTGAAGTTTGCAATTTTCTTTAGAATTTTTCATTTAAGAATTGTGAAAAATGAAGAGATGCTTTCTCAAAATTTTAATGAAACTCTCTAGATAATTAAGAAAAGCTGTTAACATATGTAAAATTATAATATTGAAGCTTATATTTTTGATTTTGATTATGAAAAAATATGAATTGTTGCCTAAATAACAGATGTTACTATTACAGATCTTAAACAGAGTTAATACAAAAATAAATTCGAAGCTAACTTACATTATAGTAATTCTGAAAGACTTTTTTCACTCAAAACTTCAAGGTTTTAACTAAAAAAGTTCTGATGTTGAAAGAAGAGAAATTTTTCAAAAACTCTCACATAATCCTAAATTTAAATACTAAATTGTAAAACACTGTATAATTTTGATATTACAAATATTTAAAAAAATTCCTGTCGTTTGGTGTTTTTAGATTAAAAAAATAATAAGAAGATTCGAAAAAATAATATGCAAATTCGAAAATAGGGATTTTTAAAATTTGAGGGATTAAAACTTTGTACTGTAGGTGGAACTACATAAAAAAGTTGTTTTTCAATATTAGTTTTTTTTTTACGAAATCTATCCATGGTTAAAATTTGACTTCTGTAGCTTTAACGGTGTAGAAGGTTTGTAAACAGGCAAATGAACGGACGTACAGACAGAGTGAAACTAATAAGCAAATTTTTAATTTTTTTTAAATATGCTAAAAACTCCTTTTGGGAAATATGAACACTTTAATAGTATGAATGGAGCTCTTGCCAACTAGAAAAAAACTGACTTTAAAATGAAATAGAGATTTTTTATGGACTAGAGATTGAAAATCAAAGGATTACTGTCTACATATATTAAAACATAATATAATGTATAAATTAATATTATTTATATATGAATAATATGTTATATATCAGGATGCAGGAATTTAAATGAATCATCTGAAGACTTGATTAATACAATATATACAATATATGTATATATATTTTGATTTAAATAATTAATGATTAATCCAATTCTGTTTTTGTTTAACTAAATACCAGTTAATTATACACGTTTTTGATTTCTAAATAAGATTAAGAATTAAATAAAAACACATTGGTTTTGAATATAATATTTAGTTAAATGTTTTTATACAAGTTTATTATTTAATAATAAGGAAAAATGTAAATTAACGGTTTTTAAAAGCGCACATTTCCAAAACACAATACAAACTTTTTAGAATTGTGACTCTGCACCAAAATTTGAAAATTTCATAAAATAAGAAAAAAATGTAATAATAGTACTTTTTTTGCAATTTTGGGGGGCTGTAAGTCCGACAGCCTATATAACTAAAAGAAATCGTTAACACACGTAAAAATATATTACTGGAGCTTTAATTTTTATGTCTTGCTGAAGAAAAATTTGTACAGGTGCCTAAGTTATAGGTATATAAAAAAAGCAAATTTTCAATTTTTGAGCTATAATAGCTCTTAAACAACGGGTGGTACAAAAAACTTCCTAAATACTAATTCTAAAAGTTCTTTCTTCTCTTAAAATGTCAAGTCCCTATCTAAAAGCGCCCCGAAGTTATGAAGGAAGAAAATTCGTGCAAAATTTTGTGTTCACATAACGGTAAATTTAAATTGTAAATTGCAGAACATTGCATAATTTTGATTTATAAAGATTTTGATTTATAAAAATAAAACAAATTTCTGAAGAATGGCGTTCTTAAATTGAAAAACTGATAAGCAGAACATAAGATATACACATTTAAAAATAGGACTTTTTCAAAGTCCGTATTGGATGGGGTTATATGAATAAGTTATTCTAGGAAATTAATTTTTTTATGAGATCTACCCATGATTAAAATATCATTGCTCTGTCTTTAATGGTTATAGACGAACGGACGGACGGACGGACAGACAGACTAACTACTAGGCCTTAAACTAATAGGCACAATTTTTAAAAATTTTTTAAAAAAATAAAAACAGGTACTATAAAATTATGTTTTTTAAAGTTTCTTCTACTATTCTAGATGGTATTTTAGTTTATATTTTCATATATCATTTGATCAATGTTAAAATATAACAATGTTTGTTTTGTAATTTTAATTATTATATTGTAGTTATTACAATTTATGCATATTGCAATTAAGTAGAATACTGCAGAATGTAATTCTGGAAATAGTATGTGGTCTTAATGATTGGAAAAGTAGTGGTGGTTTGTTGTCGTAGTGTAAAAGTAGTTAACGTAATAAGTTGTTAAAGTACGAACTTAGTTTTAAAAGATATAATAAATTTAAATAAATTAATTTGAAATATGATATTTCTTCATTCATGTATAAATTTACAAATAAAAAAATAGTAAAATAAACTCCTGTAATACTGGTCTTAACTTCAAGCAGAAAATTTTCCTCACTTTGATAGCCTAAAATGTTATAGCTGCGCAAATCAATAAAAATTTATTATGTGAATAAGCTCATTTTCAATATTGCTAAAAGTGCTATAGGTTTTTTGCACCGATGATATCTATAAATCTGATATTCGATCTCAAATAGAGTACAATTCCAATATTTAAACAGAAGTATCTGTATAACTGCAATAAATTACCGTTAACGCCATTTAATTACCGCAAAATTTCACTTATTAGTCGGCACAAATATAACACAATACTTAGCTCCTCTTAGTGTTCGACAAAATATTGTAAATCTCTAAATATTGTTCTACTGAAATAAAATCCCTCTTTTCCCCCTTAAAAACTCTCGTAAAAGAAAAGAAAAGTAATTCAAAAGGTTGTCCATGCTCGATGGAAATTTTTAAATCCTTAAATGTGAAAGAACAGTTCTTCGAAATTTGTTTGTGATAAGAACATGCTGAACACGGAATTTCCTATGGAAATTTTAGGCAACACATGAGATGGTAGATGGTTCCACATTCGCGATGTTCGCACCACAAACGACCCATCTGGCAATTTGAACTACATATTTGAATTGTATTACATCTTTGGTTTTATGTTTTATAGATGTTTAGCAGATCAGCGTATGAAAAGATATCTTTGCAACGATACAAGAAACCCACACATCATCTACAGTTGTATCTTTAGGTATACTAAAAATATGGTTAAACCAACTTAACTTTAGATTTATATTCATGCCCAAGATGCTTTGCAGGCAAATTTCAAAACCTCCCTTTGACCACCTTCCACCCTCCCTCCACCTTATCTGGAGGTGGAACTATTTATTTTCCGAGAGAATAAACAGCAATGGATTCTCTTGGATTAAAAATCGACCCTGTTGATTTTATTTACCCCAATTTGAAATTGAATGATGTCATTTGAGTTTATAGTATAAATTTGTCTACTAATCTGACTAAAACTATTCTCATTTAATGTTTGTTTTCATTGGGTCAGGCATTGATTTTTAAAGTTATTTTTAGATTAATTATTTAAAAACATTACCAATAAGTTATTTAATAACATTTTTTTTAGCTATTATTAATTTTTTTAAGCTTAATCAAAATAAAAGCAAACAAAATTTTATTTATTTTACACAGTGTTATGTGAATTTTGTCTAAATACTGTACATTAATTTCAAATTAATTTCAATTTTTCAAAAATAATTAAGATACAAATTAAGTTCATTGACCTCGTCTCTTAAAAATTGATTTTAACCTTTAATTGTCTTTTTTTTTTTTGCAAATCATTTATCAATTTTTTTCAAGAAATTTTTTAAATTTTTTACTAAATTCTTTGTATATATATATATATGTATATACAGCGCCGGCGGAAGATATGTGCGGTCTGTGCATCTGCACAGGGCACAAATTTTGAAAGGGCGCTAAAAAGAACAGAAAATCATACTAAGTAAAAAAATTTAGTGAATGAAAAAGTTTTTATTTAAATATTTTTTCACCTGTATAAAAATTGCATTTCATTATGTAAAAAAATTAAAAATCTCACTTAAATGTTAACAAAAAATTAAAAATTTTTCTTCCTTGCTTTTATATCTGCGAATTTTGTAATGGCATCACCTACTTCAATTTCCTTTAAAATTTCTTGTTCAATCAAGATTATAGCAAGGGAATTCAATCTTTCTTGATTCATAGTAGTCCTTAAGAAAGTTTTTATTAATTTTAGTTTTGAAAAACTCCTTTCTCCAGTTGCAACCGTAACTGGAATTGTTAAAAATATTCTGAGAGCAAGCCATATATTGCAAGCCATAAATATGCATTGCAGTTTATTTGTTTTTATAAAATTCAATGTATATATAGGCGTCATATTAATTTTTTCTCCTTTAATAAGATTACTAAAGTGTCGTAGTTCGCTGAAAAGTTGATCACCATCTATATCACTATCAGTTTTATCTGTAAGAGCTTCTTCCAGATCCTTACATTTTTTCTGTAAAAAGTATATTACAGAAGGTAAATTAAATAAATCAAGTAAAAATCCGAATAAGTTATTAAAATGTTCAATTTGGGTAAACCTTTCTTTTACTGTAGCATTAACTTTTGCTACAATGATGTTATAAATTTTTTCTTTAAAGAATTTTTGCGGATCGTTTTCCTCGATCGATTCATCCACAGGTAGTGTTGATTTTCTTCCTCTTTTATGTGCAAAATTTAAATCTATATCTATTCCATTTTCTTAGAATTATCTATATATTTTGTAAATATATTATCGTGATTCAAGGACTCCATTTTTAGCTTTTCTATTAAAAAGACTATGCGAAAAGCTTCGCTTTATTTTGTCGTTTAGTGGGAATTTAAAATTTAAATCAATATCATTGTGTTTTGTTGTTACCAATATATGGTCAATTTGTCGTTTATTTAATATTTTTGGATATTGGCTGGGATCGTTAACATTAAAATTAAAAGTTACCTGTTCCTGTGGTGAATCGTTGCTATTACAGTCCATATTACGTGTGCCTTGATCTAATGTTAAGACAACTTTTTCAACTGGGACTGCGATTATAGTAGAAACATTTCCAGATTTTTCTTGATCTTGCGTTATTGTATTCTGGCTTGTATTATTAAGCTGGTGTTCTGATTCTTTATCGGAGTTCGCCTTATCTTGATGAGAACTATTACAATTTCCATAATCAGTCTGTTTTTCAAAAAAATTCACAATTTTCTTGCTTTGGAGGATAGATTTTTCCATTTTTAATTTTCTTTTTCTGTTTTCCGAGCCAGACAGTTTTTTTGATGGCATTATGATAAAAACTTATCTGAATATTATATCGCACGTGCAAAATTTGGAATAAAGCTGAATAATCAAATAACGAAGCGTAAAGTTTAATGGTACACAAACAAATGATACTTTAGAATTATTGTTTAATGGGATTCTGAAAATGTGCATTTCTCAAGGCATTCTACAATTTTGAACAGATATTTTTTTAAATTTTTTTTCAACGGATATTTTGTTATATTGTTTCAAAGTGCTATAATTTAACGATTGATTTGTGAAGTTTCTGTTAAATATGACAAAGGGATAAAGTTTTAATTTTCCTGCTAAAAACTGTGAATTTAAAAAAAAAAATTATGAAAGTTTAGAAGCGCAAAATTTATTTTGCACAGGGCGCCAACATATCTTCCGCCGGCACTGTGTATATATATAATACATATATATATATATTTTTAATTTTCTAATTTACTAAATTAACACCGAATTAATTATTATTAAAAAAAAAAATGTAAATTATTTATGGGTTAATGGTTGTTAGACTTCAAATTTAATTTGAACTTGAAAAATTCAGTTTTTAGGTTAAATCAATTAACAAAAAAAAAAACCGTTTCATGTTTTTTGTTTTTTGTAAAAGCGATAATTACAATAATTGTGTAACGTAACGTAAAATAATATTATAATGAACGCCGAAAGATAATTCAAAATTAATTCCTATATGGGTAAACCTAAGATGAATAATTTTTAAAAATTTTTTAGTTTTTGTTTTTTGTTTTGAGTTTTTAATAGAGATAACAAAATTTATCCAAAATTAGGTGATTTATCTTGATTTATCTTACGGTTATTATTATTTTTTTTTTTTTTTTACATTTAAAAAGTTTAAAGTTTATTCACTTTATTAACATGGTTCGGTTTGTTTATTACATTAATGAAGATTTTACGTTTTAAATAATCTAAAAAAAAAAGGTTTTTTTTTTTCTTTTTTTTCATTTTGTAAAGGTGTCAAGAACAAATAATACATTTTTAATAGTAACTTATTACTGTAACTTAATAAGTTACCTATAAGAGTTATCGACGAATGCTCATTTTTAATAATCTCAGTTATTTTTTTTTTTCAAATTAACTCTATGAGTTCATATTCATTAATGACAGGAGATAGTTATAATTAATAAATACTATTAATTCCCTATGTATTTTACAACATTCAGAATACTGTAAACAATGAGGTATAAGATATGAATTAAAATTGTTTCATCAAATTTTTAAATACTTATTTGATAAAAATGTTTGACTATAACTAAAATTCAATCTAAATGCTCTGAATCAAAGGCATTTTACAAGAGACCATCAGAAAATTGTTTCAACTAATGAAATTTCTCCTTTTATTTGTTTTTACTTTGTAAACTATTTTTTGATACATTTAATTTGAATATTTCTAACGAGTTTAAAGCACAAATAGAAGTTCTGGTAATCCATATAGCTGCTAACTTTGTATAGAGTAAAAAATTTTCAAATAATAAAATTACATTATATACTTAATTAGTCAAGTGGCAATCAAACCCTTAGTAGAAGAGTTGTCAAAAAGGTGCTTGATGGTATTATAGCAAACGAGTTGCCCGATGAGCTAGTATAGCACAAATCAAAGCTAGAGCTAAGCGTTTAGAATACCACATCTGTCCACGTACCTGTACAAACCCTAAAATTCATAGTTAAGAAGAAATTCCTTGAGTTGGCCAAACGGAGGCCAAACAACTGGAACTTGAAATGCCAACCAGAGTCTTTTGACCGAATCTGAGCTTAAAAAAATCCAAAAGCATATTAAAGCTGAAATAAGACAATTGGTTGCTGTTATTACGAGCCATTGTTTTATAACTGTAGGAGGAATTGAGGAATTGTTTTATAATTGCAGAGGAATTGACGTTTGGAATTGACATGGAGTTATTTCTCTGCGTCTGTCATAGTGAGTGGAGGAAAAGGCGAAATTATTTCAGGAGTTTCTTTTTAGAAGAAATAGCTAAACTCTCTGACATCTGAGAAGTTTTCAAAACTTCTTCCATGAGAATGATATCATCGTGTCATAAATCTAGGAAAACTTAACACTAACTCTGGCCGAATAGCTTCTCCTCAGTTTTGAAGGTACACTATGAACCTAAAGTCTAGTGATTACTGTCTAATGCTCAGCCTTCATCAATAAAAAAAATTGGTTAATTTTCTCAGTTAGCAGTACAAATTTAATTTAATAAAATTTCTAAATTCTTTGAAGTATGCAAAAATTAAAAACTATTCTAATGTATACGAATAGATTTGCTGTGAAAGTTTTAAAATTTGTTTGCGTCAGTATAAAATTTATTTAGTGGTTAAATTTGTTTTTTTGTTTTTTATTTTTATTGAATGGAATTTTTGTTAATAAATTAGAAAATTACTATGCAAATATAATTTAAAGTTTTTAACAATACATCAAAATATTTTTTTATAATGAATGTTTAAAGTGTTCATGAGTCATTGAAAAGAATTGATGGGAATTTTTTACATATTTTTTTTTTTTTTAATTTTTATTCTTCTATTTTTAGTTTAATTATAACAAATATTGAAATTAAATTCCTTTTTTCAAAAAAAATGTATTAGTAGTTTTTCTTAATTAAATAAATCAAATCAATGTAATAAGAAACATATCAAATAATTATTGTAAATTTTTTACCATATAAAATAAGAAATACTATGTAAATTTTCTAAATTACGTTTCTACAATACTAAGTTAGTATATCATGATAAAGGTTTATTTTTATTAGATGCACCTATGCAACACGGCAAAATTAAAGAATTTAAATATAAGAAAACAAAACCTTATTATATATATAAAAGCATTTTCAAGAAGATATCAGGAAAATAATTTATAATTATTAAGAAATATTTGTAAAAAAAAGGTAGACTAATATTTTTTTGAGATAAATATGAAAGAAGGTTCATTATTGCTTTTTTTTAAGTTTATTCCCCTACCACATAAATGTGACAAGAAAATTTAACAGCCTTCCCTTTTCAGCCGTGGCGGTGAATTTCCTAAGGCGGAATTATTCTCTCTTACCCACCAGCCCACCGAGGTCCCACAATTTTTTTTTATATAATGTTATGGAATTTATTAATTAAGTTTAGTTCTTAAGTTTTTGATTGGTTCCCCACAATTTTGGGCCCCACAATTTTGTTTTATATAATGTTATGGAATTTATTAATTAAGTTTAGTTCTTAAGTTTTTGATTGGTTCCCAAGTATACAAGGATAAAATCAATATTTCTAATTCGTTTTTGTTTTCATTTGTTTTATTTTATTTTAGAAAAGTTCTTTTGTATTTATTTATTTTATTTTATTTTATTTTATACCCCTTAATTTATAATTTCATAAAAAATAATTTTTGTATTCTATAGAAAAATATAATATGATATCTTTACAAACTATAAAGTATTTTTTGAAATTTCAAAATTGAATTTTCATAATTAAATAATATGACATTGCAAAGTAACTGAAGCAAGCAAACTCTTATGTGACAGTTATTTATTCTAAAACTTAGACTAAGACTTAAACCTAATCTTATAACTAATTAACAATATGAAAAAACGTAATTATTTCCTTGATGTAATGAAATATTTTTTTTATTATTAAGTATTTTTTTATTTTATTTATTTTTTTTAAGTTTTTTTTTTGTCAGAAAAGGCTTTCTTATGAGAGGATTTTCTTACATGGTAGCTTTATATATAATTTTTCATTGTAATTTTCAATCCTTTCTTGGATCTTATGCATATTGGCTTTTTGGTGAAGCTTGACTGTGAAGAAGTAGAATGGCAGATTATAGATAATTTTCAATAATTTATTCTGTGCAATTTGAAGTTTTTGAATATATGTATATTTGCACAACCTTTCCATACTGGTGACGCTTATAGTAAGATACTCTCAAATACAATTTTTATAATTATTAGATTTTTAGCTATATGCTTAATTCGGATTTTCAATTAATAAACGAGTATAGCAATCTGATCGATTTAAATCAAATTTGAATAATGTTCAAAATTAAAAGGAAAAATAAAATATATCATATATATGAATTTTCGAACTCTAGACTATTACCTATATGTCATAAAAACTCTTAAATTTAAAAAATCAAATCAAATGTCATTAGTAAAACTCCTTCTTATGAAAATTTTCATTTATTTTTATTTATTTTTAGCTCAATGTGTAAATCCAAATGGTCAGTATGGTTACTGTATATCATTACATGATTGTCCAACTTTAATGTCTGTAATAATGAAAAAATCTTTATTACAATCTGATATAAGATTTTTACGTCAAGCTGAATGTTACAATGGATACGGTCGATCACCATTAGTTTGTTGCAATAATGATGTTGGTTTTTATGATAGAAACTTTTTTTATCGAAATTTTCAAAGAGAGCAACCATCATCAACTTTAGAACAATTTCCAGGAGCAGTTACTACCGGAAATTCCGGTAAATTATCAACACCCAACATAATATGGTGTTAATGGTATATCATTGTGTAAAAATATGGTGATTCTGGTATACATACATATATATATAGCGAAGAATATTTAATATTGAAATATCTTTAATTACAATTTAATTACAAGATAAAATAAAAAGAACCAATTAATTTATTATTTTATTTTTATATAATTATAATTTACAAATATTTAAACTGCAGTCATTTTAACGGTAGTCAAGTAGTTCGCAAAATCTATATGTATATGATAGGAAACTGTCAATTAATTTAAACATATTTGGTATAGGTAATTAATTTCTTATTTCATAAATTCCAATTTTGTAAAATAATCAATTATAAATAGTATTTATTTATCAAATGCTTATAACTTATACTTTTCATAATATTGAACTTTGAAATTTTCATTCTTTCATTATTTCAATATCAATAATATACCGTTATATATATATGGTTTAAGATGAGCTCATGAAATTTTAAGCATGGGTTAGGCATAATTTTTGTTGTTTATACCCGTACGATAGGGTCGGGTATAATAAAATTACTCCTTCGTTTGTAACACCTCGAAATAAGCGAGCTAGATATACCTTCAAAGGTATGGATCGGATCAGAATAAAATTCTGAGTCGATTAAGCCATGTCCGTGCGTCCGTCCGTCCGTCCGTCCGTCCGTCAGCACGCTAACTCAAAAACAAGAAAGCAATCTTGAAATTTACACAAAATATTCTGGGAGCAATTTGTAGGTTTCCTATTTTTTTGGTTGAGTTCCAACCAAAACTTCGAGTAGCTTCCGAACAACTAACTTTTAGATCTCCACAATTTTTTTGAAATAGAGCCATGAAAAGTTAACTGCTGATAGATATCATAAAAATATTAATTTGATGTTAATATTAATTTTTCTGTAGCCCCACCCGTTAAGGAGCTACAGCCCCCCAAATTTCGAAAAATCTCTATATTTAAATTGTTATAACACAAGTTCTATAAGGTATATCTGAATTCTGAAAATTCCAAACGATAGGTGCTATTATAAGCTTTACAAACATGTATATAATAAATATATACTTGTGCTATACGGTGTCTTAATTTAACGTTATACGAAACTGATCCTTTAACCCTTCTATCTTCTAAACTGTTTAAGTTGGAAACTTGAAATTTTGATAGAGGTTAGATCTTTGAAAATAAGTATGAGTCATTTCAGAAATTTTTTTCAAAACTGAAAATTTCCTATTTTTAAACACCTGTAACTTGAACACCTGTTAAATTTTTTTTGAAGTAATACATAAAAATTAAAGCATTCAACATTATACTCTTATTCCTGTTAACAACTTTTTTTAATTATATAGGGTTACTTTATAATTGACGAAAGTGTTACTTGATTTTTTGAAATTCTCTAATAAATTTCTTTAACGAATTTTTTGCATTTTGTTTTACTCGATATTTGAAATTGTTGAGGATATAATGCATAGTACAAAAAAATAAATAAACAACATAACGGTTGCTTGAAGAATTTTTATTTAGATGATATTGATATACATACATACATACTTATATAATATCATGTTTATTTACATATCGTATATGTCACTGATGAATGAATGATAAGAGTATAGATGTATATTATATAGCGCCGTAGTTACATACATATATGTATTTTATTGTACCTACTTATAAGAAATTATTCTATGAATGGAAATATTTTTAAAGAAATATTGCAATGTATGGCGATATAATACTTATAACAATATAAATATACTATGTACGCATTAATATAATATAATATTTAAAATTATATTTACTATTTTGTACTAAGTAAATTTAATATACATTTACCGCTTAGTATTAAATGATACTATAGAATATTTGAAAAAGTTTTGGATTGATAATCGTTATGTGGAAGGTTAAAATCTGCTTTTGAAGAATGTATAAACATATAGTTTGAATATATGTACAACCCATAGTTCTAAAAATTATAAAATTCACCCAAATTATTTTAAATAATTATGCTAAAATATTATGCCAAATTATGCTAAAATATTAAAAAAATAATATTGTAAGCAGAGTGACAGGCTGTGAACATACTAACGGTTCGTACAGATATCTAAGAGTTGACAAAGGCAACTGTATTTTTCCTCGTTTTAAACTAAAATAAAATACAACACTAAGATGAAAGTTTCTTTATAATGCACAATCCGGAGTTACGTCATAAAATTGGGGTTTTAATAATATGAATTAGTATAGGTTTTGCCAATATGTAAGTTTTGACTAAAGAAATAATGTTACAATATTTAAAAAGTTCCATAAACTTAAGATGTTACATGTTAGATGTTGCATAATGTTAAATTTACTTAAGATAAAAATTGATATCAATCTTTTCTGCCCTGTTTCGATATGGCATTTTTAAAGTATAAATTGATTTTTAATAATGAATTATAAGTTATTAGCTGTATGAATTTAAATAGTTTGATCCTGTTTTTTTGAATATTTGTATTTTCTGAATGTATTTTAAATATTTTTTGAATGTATGTATAATTATATTTTTGTATAAAATTAAATTTATTAATTTCAAATAATTTAAGTCAAAAGTATTTTACTTTAACTGGAATTAAATTTGAACAAATTAAAGACAAAAACAATGCATGTGTTGTGTGTTTATTTACTTTACAAACCATTTTCTTTTTTTTTTGATTTGTTTTCTTCGGATTACCTATAAAATCTTGTTTTTTAAAATCTTTTGTTTATTTTAAATCTTGTTTTTGTTTTTGTTTTATTTTTATTTATTTTTGTAATTTATTTCCAACCAACCAACTCTAAAATCCTTCCCATAATTATTGTTTTTACATACATGAAAAAAATTTGAAATAGTTAAAGCTCTGGCTAAACAAATTATTGATTTTACAAACCCTGATTTTGTAACCAGCTCCAAAGTCCTTTCTAATTTATTATTTTAGAAAAAAAAATAGAAAAACGCACTGTGTTCATTGAAACTGAACTATAAAAAGCAAGATTTTTAGCAAAAAAAAGAGAAGAAAATCAAGATTGCAAAAAAAAAAGAGATTTTAAAGACCCTGATTTTAAGGAATAAGATTTTAACAAGTTTTCGTACCGCTTCCGTTTAGTTCTTTACACAATTCTGATCTTATGGAATAGTCGTAAAAGTGCATTATTCTTTATTTTAAACTATTACTTATAATATGTGTTTATACAAGCATTTTTTTCTGGTATTTAGTATTAGAAATTAAGTTTTGTGTTATTTATCTTTTATAGCAAATTTTTAGATAGCTGATTTGATATTACCTTGATTGTTTTTGAAGGTCTGTTCTAAAAGTTCTTCTGTTTTTATTTGTAAAGAGATTAAAAAATTATAAAAGATTTGTTTGTGAAACTTTTTGAATTCTTTTACGTCAGTCAAGGTTCGTTTAGTTGTTTGATTTATTTTTTTGTTGATTTGTTTTTTGTTTTGATTTCTGTCCGTATTTAAAAAAAATATTTTTGTTTATTTTTAATTTATCCTTGAATAAAATTTGTTGACCAATTCTAAAATTACTTTACAAATATAATAGGTGTTTTTTATGTTATAAAAACACGTTTTTTTTTATTTTTTAAATATTTTTTTTACATAATAAATAAATGTTCAAAATGATCCTGAGTCATTCAAGAGAATTGATGAAATTTTTTTTTTTTGTATATTTTATTTAAGTTTAAGTTCTTTCTATTTATAGTTTTGTTATTATGATTCAGTATTTTAATTACATATTTATAAGTTAATTTATTACTTTATTATTCTTTTTCAATTTTCCTTATACATATATAAATAAAATCAATGCAGCAAGATTTTGTGTACATACATATATTAACATTAATTAGAAAGTGTTATGATTAGACGGATTTTCGAATATTTTCATATTTATATTTTCTTTTGTTCGAATTTTCCCGTGAATCATTTAAATCAATACAAAACTTAATCTTAACAAATCTAGATTAAGATCTGAAAAAAGAATAAATATTTTAACAAAGTTGTGTAATGTCATATATGGGATAATTTTTCCGTTTAGTATATCTATAAATATTTATTTTTTAGATTATATAAAATATAATTTGATACAAAGAAATTTACAGTGGTTATAATATTAGGATTTGTTATGATATTATGACTGGAGCTCTTATAAATCGGCTCTTAGTCGGTACAAAAAAGCACTTAAAAAGGCGAAAAGAGACACCTGGAAACTATTCTGCGGAGGAATAGAGAACGTCTCCGAGGCATCTAGACTTAGAAAAATTCTATCGACAAACCTCATGGTACCCAGTCTTCTTAAAAAAGAGGATGGCAGCTGGGCTACCACAAGCGAGGAGTCGTTGGAATTACTTTTAAAAACCCATTTTTCTGGGTGCTGAAATAACAGCTCAGAGGTGGCTTGTCTTCTGAATCCTCTCTCTACTATTTCAGAGATGGTGGTTACACGGGACAAACTACAATGGGTTATAGATAGTTTCAAACCATTCAAGTCAAGCGGACCGGATGGAATTATACCCGCTGAGATCCAGCAAACTGCATCTACTACCCTGGCTTGGTTAAAAAGCATTTTCTGTGGTTGTCTTAATTTGGGGCTTATCCCGGATAAATGAAAGCAGGTCAGAGTAGTGTTCATACCCAAGGCCGGAAAAAGTAGTCACGTCCATGCAAAGGACTTTCGGCCTATAAGCCTGTCATCCTTCCTTCTAAAAACCTTAGAAAGATTGATCGATATCCATATCCGCTGCAACTTAGATAAAAATCTGTTGTCAGCCTCTCAACATGCTTACTGTAAAGGGAAGTCAGTGGATACTGCACTTCACACTTTGACAAGCTCGATTGAAAGATCTTTAAATTGCAAAGAGTATACTCTTGCAGCTTTTATAGACATTGAGGGAGCGTTTAATAACGTCAATCAGATAGCAATTGTGGACGCACTCATAAGCCTAGGAGTTGAACCGGAGCTAAGAGCACTGATAGCTAATATGAGAGGGAAAAGAGGGACTCCGCAAGGAGGGGTGCTATCTCCCCTTCTTTGGAATATGGTGGTAAATAAACTGCTTAAAATCCTGGAAGAGGTGGGCTGCACAACAATCGCCTATGCGGACGATATTGCTGTCGTGGTCAGTAGCAAGTTCCCAGACAGTCTCAGGGATGTTTTGCAACTTGCACTAAACAAAATCACAACATGGGCTACAAACTGTGGGCTGTCAGTAAATCCACAGAAAACAGAACTGGTCCTCTTTACAAGGAAATATAAAATTCCTAAAATAAAACCGCCTTCGTTAAATGGCTGCACTCTTACCTTTAGCAAAATTTCTGGGTCTAACTCTAGACAGGAAGTTAAGCTGGAAGGCTAACATCTCAGAAAGAGTAAAAAAGGCCTCAATAGCACTCTATTCGTGTAAAAAAGCCATTGGTAGGAAATGGGGGCTTCAGCCATACATGACTTACTGGCTATACACATCCGTAGTAAGACCCATTCTTATGTACGGAGTCCTAGTATGGTGGAAGGCAATCGATAAAGAGGTCAACCGCAAGGCAATCGCTAGGGTCCAAAGAACTGCCACACTATGCATTAGTGGCTCTTTAATAACAACCCCTTCTGCGGCATTGGAAATCATGCTTAATCTGATGCCTGTAGAATATTACAGAAAATTTGCAGCCGCAAACACAGCTGTGAGATTAAAAGCTACATCCCAGTGGATCAATTCACGAGAAGGTCACTCGGATATCATAAACCAATTCAAGTCCACTCCCACCTTGGTGGACTACACGTCCCCCACTTACTTCTTCGGGAAATCTCATGTGACGAGCATACCAAGCCGTGAGAATTGGAACTCAAACACAGTGATGACCTTCGAAGGAATGCAATTCTACACGGATGGTTCAAAAATGAACAGCAGTGTAGGATGCGGGGTCTTCTCAGATAATCTGAATATCAGTCATAATTTCCGATTACCAGACCATTGTAGCGTCTTCCAAGCGGAAATTATGGCAATTCAAGAAGCCTTGATTCTACTGAATAGAAGCGTTTTGACTGTGAAGCAAGTACGTATTCTGTCAGACAATCAGGCTGCGTTAAAATCTCTGGAATCAACATGCACAACCTCGAAGACTGTAATAAACTGCCGAAAACTTCTTAACGAGATGGCCAGGCAGTTTAGCATTCAGCTTTGCTGGGTACCATCGAGGTATTCCGGGAAATGCAAAAGCGGATGAACTCGCAAGAATTGGTACAACCTTACAAGTTCTTCCGGATTGGGCAGGACTAGGAGTACCTCTATCCACAAGCAAAACGTTATTTCGAAAGGAAATAACGGATATGGTAAATTGCAAATGGTCAAATTTAACCTCGTGCAATATCACAAGATTAATATGGCCCAAAACCGATTTAAGACGATCCAATGATCTGCTTTCCCTCAAAAGGGCAGACATTGGAATGACAATGGGAATAATCACTGGTCACTGTCTAATAGGGAAGCATGCCAGAAGACTTGGCTTATCCGCAAACGACTATTGTAGAGCCTGCAAGGATGAAGAAGTGGAGGAAACTACTCTCCATCTCCTATGCACATGCTCGGCCTTGTCGGCAAGAAGGAATACCCATTTGGGGCAATATCTCTTCGACAGCCTTAGCGATCTGTCAGGTAAAAATGTGAAGAGTATTCTTCGCTTTGCAAAAAGCTCAAATTGGTTTTAACGAGTGGGATAGAAAAGCTTCTATGTGGTATCACAATGGACCAAATACGGTCTAAGTGTGCCTTTTTGGCAGCCTTAACCTAACCTAACCTATGTTATTCAGAAATTCAAAATTTAGACAATCATATTTCGGACAATTATACGGTCTAAGTGTGATTATATTATATTATAATTACTAATTATATTATAGAATTGAGACAATTTAAAATTCGGATATTTAAAATTCTTGCAAATATTCAGATTTTAATTTTAATACAGATTTATATTAAATAAAAAAATTATTAAATAAATAAATTATTTTATTATTAAATTAAAACTTGATTTTGTTTCAAACTCTTAACTCTCTTCTAATTATTTTTTACATACATACTTTATCATCAAAGAATTGGGGATTTTTCTCACAAAATTTAAATTCGGTATTTTTGATTTTCAGGATTTTATAACTTTTGGAATTTTTTCCACGAAATTTATATTCGAGTTTTTTTTTCTGGACTTTTTCATTCAAGATTTGTTTTTCAATAAAATGTCATAGATCAAAATATTAAAATAGTAGGAATTGTGACTTTCTGATACCCTACTTTTTTTTTTTTTTTCTGAATCTTAAATTTTCTAAATTTAAAATTGTCTGAACATATTAAATTATCTGAATTTTGATTTTGCCGAATAAATTGAATTTGTCTGAATTTTGAACCATCTGAATAGTAAAAATTGTAATTTTGTTATGAACCCATAATATTTTCATTAATTTTGTGTTTTGTAGTTAAGTTCCACTAGATTTATGACGCGATGATTCCATTTTGATGGAAGGAGCTTTAAAAATTTCTGAGATTCATTTCAAAGAGAAACAAAGTACCGATAAATTTCTGCCATTCTTGACAGACTGGGACAGAAGATTCAGGAAAAGTGCTCCAAACTGTCCATAGCTTAAATTCCTTTACAAACTATATGCATATTATATTATTTATAAAGAATAATAAAGTGTATTTTTGATACAGATTTTTAATACATCAGCATTCTTTGTATAAAGGCGATAGAAAATATCGCTATATATATACATATAATTAAATTCTTTACCATAAACACACCACATTTTTAGCAACCTTCTTCTTTTCTTTTTTATTTATTTTTAGCTCAATGTATAAATCCAAATGGCCAATATGGTTTCTGTATATCATTGTATGAATGCCCAACTTTAATATCTGTGGCAATGAAAAAACCTTTATCTCAAACTGATATAACATTTTTACGTCAAGCTGAATGTCATGACGGATACGGTCGATCACCGTTAGTTTGTTGTAATAATGACGTTGGATTTTATGATACGAAGTTTTTTGGTAGAAATATTCCAAGAGAACAACCATCATCAACTGTAGTACAATTTCCAGGAGCAGTTAGTGAAAATTCTGGTAAATTGCCAACACCACCACAATGTGGTATTGATGGTATAGAACAGAAAATTTATGGTGGTTCTGATACATATATTGATGAATTTCCATGGATGGCATTATTAGTTTATGTTAAAGGTTAATACATTTTTATTTTTTATTTTTAATTAATTTTAATTTTTTTATTTATTTTTTTTCTATTTTTGTTGACAACAGCTAGAGGTGGACAAATGTCTATGAATTGTGGTGGATCTTTAATTAATGATCGTAAGATTTAAAATCAATTGAAATGATAAATTTTTAAATAAAAAAAAAATAAAAATAAAATATTTTTAAGGTTATGTTTTGACAGCTGCTCATTGTCTTAAAGAGACTATTTTAAAAAAAGTTGGACAATTGTAAGTTTAATCTGTTTTAATCCTAATTTTCTATATTAATTTAATATATATATATATATATATTGTATATATATATATTTTGTACTCTTATTTTTACTTTTTAGAAAATTTATCCGTTTAGGTGAATATGATACAACAAAAAAAGTTGATTGCCAGAATTCACAATGTGCTGATCCAGTAATACAAGTTGGTATTGAACGTGCTATACCACATGAAAAATTTCGTGATGATGATATGCATCGTCATAATGATATCGGATTAGTTAAATTAGATCGTTCTGTACCTTTTACAGATTTTATACAACCAATTTGTTTACCATTTATGGTTAAAGCTTCACCACCTAATCCTGGTTCAGAATTAACTGTTGTCGGATGGGGAAGAACATTAAATGGTATTTATAATAATTAATTTTCTTTTAATAATTTATTTTATGTTTAATTTTACTTTCTATTTTTTTTTTTAAATTAAATTATTTCTTTTCTTTTGTTTTATTTTCTTTTCATATCATTTTTTATTAGCACGTCGATCAGCTATTAAACAAAAGTTAAGAGTTCGTGCAACAAGTTTAGAAGAATGTTCACAAAAATTTCGTACAAAAAATGTAAATGTTATTGAATCACAATTATGCGCTGGTGGTGTTTTAAGAGAAGATAGCTGTGATGGTGATTCTGGTGGTCCATTAATGAGAATGTATAGAAATGTATGGGTATTAGAAGGTATTGTATCATTTGGTATTAGATGTGGTTTTCGTGATTGGCCAGCTGTACATACAAGAGTAGCCAGTTATGAGAATTGGATTAAAAGTAATATTAGATAAAAAAAAAAAAAATAGGATAATAATAAAAAAAATAATATTTATAATAATGTATTGTAATTTCAAATTTAAAATGTGATGTTTAGTAATTTTAATAGTTTAAGTTATTTTTTTTTTTTTTTTTTTAGGTTTAATATCTATATCTATTAGATTAAAATAAAAAAATAAAAAAATTTGTAAATATTCTGAAAAAAAGAAAAAACTTATCTATGTTTTTTATTATTATTTTTTTATTCACATATTTAGCCATCAGTAATAGAAGGGTTTTATCAGTAAAAAAAGTCAATTTTCCACAATTAAGTCAAAGTTGATTTTAAACTTGGCAAAATTTTTTATTATATAATTTAAAAACATTAAAATTTAATAAATCTTTAGTTTTTTTTTTAGTAACAGTTAGTTAAAGTTATTAAAAAATCCGAAATAAAACTTCTATAAAATATATACATAAAATTTGGAAAAATAATTAAAATAAATTAAAAATAAAATTAAAATTCAGTCATTAAAAGCTAATTTAAATTGATATAATTAAAATTTTTAATATTTATATAAATATTTAAATAGGCTTTAAAAATTTAAATACTTGAATTAATCAAATTAAAATTTTATTAGATAAAAATTTTATTCTTTTATAAAATAATTTTTAATTTTGGGATTGAAGGTAATTAAAATGGTCAAGATTTTCCGGATTCACTTAACATTATTACGTAATTATGCATTTTAATTAATATGTTGTTAATAATAATCAGTTTTTTTTTTTAAGTTTAATTAAAAATTTAAAATTAAATTAAAAATTCTATTAAATTTTAAATATGTATCTGTTTAGTAGTATTGTTTTTTTAAGGTGTCATAAAAAAATGATTTTACTTTTGGTAAAACACTTGAAAATTTTTCTGTTTTTTGTTATATACAGATTTGGTCAACCTTAAAAATAAAAATGTTATGTCTATTAAAAATTAAATTTACATATTAAAAATTTGCTTTCATATTTGATTTGTTCTTAAATTTAATTTGTGAGATATTGAGAAAAATCTTAAAATTACGATCAATCCTTGATCAAAGTAGAAATAATATTTAGAATAAATATAGTTGAAAAGATGTTTGCTATCAAATCTCATCATTTACAATAAAAATGTTACAATTATAATAATGGCTTTAATAAAATTCGAAAATTTTCCAAAAAAAAAAAACGTTTTTCCCATTTGACGATAAAGATTTTATTTATAAATATTTCGTCTGGATTAAATAATTAATATAATTTTTTATTTTACTCTTATTAAATGTACCCATATGTTCTTCTCTTTCCGATGAAAAGAAATAGGAACCAGGGTGCAGTGAACATTATTATATGATATAAATTCTTTACATGTTACTGTCATGTGCAGTAATTTTGTGCCACATGTGTCGTTTTTGTCGGTATTTTGTTGTTAGCAACTGTAGTTGGTCTAAGTGATTGATCATCGCTGTTACATTCACTTTTCATTTCATTACCATTTTTTGCATTTTACATGTGTTTTCGTTTTGCAATGTGACCGTTAAATATCTGAAATAGGATTGACTTATTTTCTTTAGATACCTGCATTTTACATTAATTTATTGTAAAGTGGAAATAAATTAACGGTTTTATGTACATGACACTTAACCTTTGATAAACTCATAGCTCAAATATACCGTAAGGTAGTTCTGATAAAATGATAGTAACTATAAACCTATAATGAAATTTAAGTAACATATTAAAGCAACTTATTGCTAATATAGTTTTATGCAAATAGAAAAATAGAAAAAATAAAACTATTCTAAAAATAGAATAAATAAAAACTAAAAAGCACCAAATCCACTGTTATATTAAACATAGGGCATACACATTTTCTATAAAAAAAAAATTTTAAAGCTATTACATTAAGCTTCGTCTTTTATTTAACTTTTTTTCGACATTTTATCTTCCCAATATAACTATAGTAGTATTAACTTTAGCTTTAAAAAGCCGTGAATTGTTAGTTACCAACATTATTTTAATGAAATTGAAAAATTTTTAAAATATTGCATAAATTTTATAATAAAAAAAAAAAATTGTTCTCCTAAATTTATGCAATGTTTATTGTTTTCTCTAAAGTGATCGTAATGATCGTTTTTGTGGATCGTAAAATTTTTTTTTTTTTACTTACTTTTAAAATTACTAAGATGGAAATTTATAATTAGAATTAACATTAATTAAATTAGTTTGATTAGATATTTTTAAATTTTATTTATTATTCTTACTTTTTTTTTTTTTTTTAATGTTTTATTTATTTATTTCATCGATTACTAAAGCTAAGTTGTAAATAAAACTAAAACAACAATAATTCATAATGCATATATACAAAAAAATGCACGTCGCTGATGTTAATAATTATCAGCACTCTCATTCATATATATTATAGAATTTAAGTTTAAGTTAATGCTTAATTGTAAAGTTATTATTTAGTGTACAAAGAATATGATTTTATTCTAAATTAACAAATAAGTTTCTATTTTTACTGAGAAAAATTGCAAAAAACACAGTTTTAATAACTTGTAAAAAAATTTTATGATAAAACTTAAATTAAATTAAAAAAAAAAAAAAAATAAAATAATAATAATAATCAAAAAAGAAAAAAATTAACCTATCTTAATACTAGTTATCCCAAAAATAGGGTTTAGAACTTATTAGTTTTTTATTAAATATTATATTTTTATCAAATTTAAATAGATTTCTATCTGTTATGTCCAGTGTGTTTAGGTTATGCGGTAAAGATTTTAAATTAGCATGTCTTTTAAAGTGATAAATTATGGGAATGAAGTTATTATTTTCAATATATTTATATTTATCTAAAAACACAAATCCTTCTGGTGGTATGAAGCCGTTTCTAATTGCGCTTTTAATGTACTCTTCGTTTTCGTGAAAAGGGTGGCTTATAAGAGAATTATTTTCTACTTGGCTGCTACGTTGAATATGATTACGTATTAATCGGATGATAAAATTGTCGATTCTAATAACGTTTGCGGTTTCATATACAATTTTATTAGAATAATAATGTAGAAAATTTGTTGACGGTTTTCTAAAAAGATTGGTACATGCTCTTAGACACTTCCTTTCGAATAACCTAAGTTTTTCCATCAAGGAAGCGCTTATGTTAAACCAAATGGGAGAGCCATATACAAGGATTGGTCTTATGAGAGTTTTATAACACAAGATTTTTACTTTACTGTTTAAAGTTCGTGAATGAAATAGTTTGTTGAGGCTACCAAATGCTTTATTAGCTTTTTCAATAGTTTTGTAGGTATGGACTTTGAAGTTTAGGAGATAGTGGAAGTGTACTCCTAGATATTTTGTGTAACTTTTATTGGGGAGTGTTGTGTTGTCTGGTGTTTTAATCATGAATTTTCTCCAATTTCTCTTTATATCATTATTGGCTTTATTAGTGGTGTCTCTAAATAGCACAGTTTCGCATTTGTTAAAGTTGATTTTAAGTTTCCACGTATTGCAATAATTGACTATTTTATTAAACAGTTTTTGCAAAAGGTATTCTGCAATTTTGGGGTTACGATTAGCTGAATATACTGTTAAGTCATCCGCAAATGCAATGCAGTGATTGGGACCTAAACTTTTATTTAGGCAATCAAGCAAGTCGCTTGTATATATGATAAAAAGTAGCGGTGAGTTAACAGTTCCTTGCTGTAGACCATTATGTATTGGAAATTTTTTAGAACATTTTGTATTCGCTGACAAAACTCTAAAAGATTTACCGCGAATCATGTTGTTAATTAAAGACACCACGTGTAAAGGGAAGTTGTACTTGAGCAATTTATAAATTAAACCGTCTAACCAGACTGTATCAAATGCCCGTTCTAAATCGATAAAGCAGGTGGCTACACAGTTATTGTTGTTTACATATCTGCAAATGTCCGAAGACAATTTGGTCATGGCGTGAATAGTGCTATGCATATGGCGGAATCCAAATTGATTGTTTGGTATTATTTTTTTATTTTCGGATTCACTAATGAGAAATTTATTTATCACTATTTCAAATATTTTACTAATATTAGGAAGTAAGCTGATAGGACGGTAGCTATTAACATCTGATTTATTTTTACCCGGTTTCTTAATCATAACAACTTGGGCTATTTTCCATGATTTTGGAAAGTAGCTCAGATTTAAGCAATTGTTAAATATTATGCAAAATTTATCAATTAAGCCATCTGAGATATGTTTGAGTGCTATTGCAGGGATTTCGTCTATTCCCGATGAAGTTTTATTTTTTAAGCCGCTAATTATTTCTTTAATGATTTCGGGTGTTGTGAAATAGTTACTGAATCTTGTGTTTGCTATAGGTTTATTTGATAGTAGGCTATTGTTGAATTTAGTTACGGTTTTGTTATTTTCTAGATTAGTTTCTATTGCAGTATTGAAATTGGTAATTGTTTGAGAAATGGTTTAATCAATTGCAGATGTTCTTTTTGAGGTCAGCTCATGCGTTTGGAATAGATGAGCTGCCATAATATTAGAAATATTAATATCATCGTCTATTATGTAGTTGTTTGCTTCACGACTGAGGTTATTAATGTCAATGTCGGCTAGATTAAGTGTACTGCT
Source organism: Poecilobothrus nobilitatus (assembly GCA_947095535.1). NCBI lineage: Eukaryota > Metazoa > Arthropoda > Insecta > Diptera > Dolichopodidae > Poecilobothrus > Poecilobothrus nobilitatus. The sequence continues at coordinate 316,981,163 of OX352772.1, read as the reverse complement.
GTGGTTTACCGGAATTAAAATTTTATTAACTTTACCTGTAGTTTTTTTTCTGTATATTTTATTAATTTCTGAAAAGACGCAGTTATTTTTTTTGAGTGTGATATTTTTTATTCTGTTTGTCCAGAAATTATTTATTGCTAATCGAAGATTTTGTTTTATTAGTGAATTTATATTATTTAATAGAGAATTAGTTAAGACTAAAACAGGGTCGTCTCTTGGGATATTACATTTGTAAAGTTTGAATTTGGTAGAAAGAATTATTTAACTATTACATTACACTTCGTCTTTTATTTAACTTTTTTTCGACATTTTATCTTCCCAATATAACTATAGTAGTATTAACTTTAGCTTTAAAAAGCCGTGAATTGTTAGTTACCAACATTATTTTAATGAAACTAGAAAATCCCCTGTGCAATTGCACAATTTCTATAGATGCAAAAACATTTACGTTATCCTACGGACTTCCTTAATAAACTCCTTAAAAATTTCATTTTGACATCAGCACCATTAAAAAACTTTGGAATCACTTACTTAATATAATATAAAAAATCATAAAATAATTTTTTTTCGCCGTTTTTTCGTGGCGGTAATTTTTGACATTTTTTTAATCATTAAGAAAAAAGATCCAATCTAAAAACACATTCAGGGTAAAAGTTCGTGCCGATATCTCAAAAATTGTTTGAAACACATGTATAAAGTGCACAATAAAGACCGGCGAAAAAATGCCGGCGATTTTTTTGCCCGACTGAAAAATTTATATTTTACAATTTGGTAGCGGCGAAATCAATATAGTTATATTCTGAAATTAAAATTCAAAAACAATTTTTAATGCCATTTTTTGAACATTCAATTTGTAGATAGGTTAAGATAATAATATGTCATTTGAAGAAAAATTAATCGAGGAAGTAATAAGGAAAATAGTAAATTAAATGAAGACACATTCAGTCTTGTTAGTTTCAAAAAATGTTCTTCATCTTTTTCTTTTATTTTCATATAATATTTTACGAAGAAATCATCTTGTTCCGATCTTCATTTGCTACGAAATTCGAATTCACCTACTAACCGCTACGACTTTTTTTTTATTACATTTAAAACACTCCCAATAATCGAAATAATTTTAATATTTGTTAAAATTTTACTCTCTATTTTTCTTTAGTTTTAAAAAAAAATTTTATGTCGATGAAAAACAGTTGTTTTCGCCGCGAAATTACTTCAATTACCAAAACTACTTTCAAGTCTTTTGCGTTTATTTTTTTTTTGCTTGAAAAAAATTAGCTGAATTTATTTTATTTAAATGTACTTTGGAAGAGGTCTTTGGTATATTTAATAAAAGATTCATGTCTCTGATAATGTAATTTCATAAATTTTCGGGGTCTTTTTTTTTTGTGACGGTCGTTTTCGACAGCTTTTTAATTTAATGGTCTAATAATAAATTAGTACAAAATTATGAATCTATTGTGAGAGAAGGCTTCTAAAATGATATTTTCTATGTTATTTTTTCTTTTTTTTTTAAGAAAAATTTCCATTTCTATAATATTTAGTAAGTTTCTGATTTCTGTTATGAAATATAATTAGCTAAGTCTGCCGAATTTTATATTAATAAAAAAAATTCAAATATTTTATGTTATATCAAAAATTCAGCTTAAAAAATCAAAATTCTAACCTAAATAAACAAAACTACTATAAAGTCTGTTGCGAAGGTTTTACCAGCTTTTATAATAGTGAAAACAAAATCAAGAATTCAATCGGCCTATTATTTTTTTCTTATAAATATAAGGCTTACTATAAACTTTGCTCTTTTCACTTTCAGGTCTTTTAATTTTATTAAGAGTACCTATTTTTATTTTTTTTTTCCAAAACAAAGATTGAAAATGCCAACAGAAGATTAATAATTTATTTTTAATTTACCGCTGCGACCAGTTCATAATGGACGTAGCGGTCAAATTTAAAAATTAAAAATTTGCTGAATTTATTTTGATTGAAAATGTGTTTTTAAGTATGTACTTTTCCTTTTTTGACTGTACTCACTTTTAATGAAGGGTTTGTGTCTCTGATAATACTTCTAGCGGAAAATTTGGTCACTAATAATATTTACTAAATTTATTTATATATTTAATGAACGGTTTGTGTCTCTTGATAATACTTTGAGTCAAAAATTTGTGTCTCTGGTAATAAAATTTTAAATTATTAAATAAATATACAAAAATATCATCATTGCCAGTTTAGTTTACATTCAGTGTGAATGTTTTATTATAGATATAAAATATATTTTTTTACATGTTGGCAAGGTCTCGCCAACATCTTGTGTATTATATTATAGATTGAAAAATTTTTAAAATATTGCATAAATTTTATAATAAAAAAAAAAAAATGTTCTCCTAAATTTATGCAATGTTTATTGTTTTCTCTAAAGTGATCGTAATGATCGTTTTTGTGGATCGTAAAATTTTTTTTTTTTTACTTACTTTTAAAATTACTAAGATGGAAATTTATAATTAGAATTAACATTAATTAAATTAGTTTGATTAGATATTTTTAAATTTTATTTATTATTCTTACTTTAATTTAAATTGAATTTTTGTTAAATTTTTTAATTTAAATTTAATTATTTATTAAAAGATAGATTAATAAAAAGATTTGAAGTAAAATTAAGTATCTATGTATCATAAAGTAATTTTTTTACATTTTTTAAATATATGTAGTAAATATAATGTATTGCATTTCTGATCAAGTGGTTGTTCGTTTTTGTTTCATTAAGTACATACAGGTGCCCTTCTCCAGTGAAAAAATTAGAGTGTTTTAAAAAAATATTTTTTTTTTTTATACATATTTTATGCCATTTTATGCCATAATTTTGTATAATTTTAAACAAAACTAAAAATATTTGCTGCGGTAATTTTAGTATTTTCAATTTTACTTACTTTTTAAATTTGTTAACATTTTTCAATTCTCATTTGTTATACATTACATAATTTATTTATTTTTTATTATATTCACAAAAAAAATATATTTTTGACAATTTTTAATTACCTAAAATTCTTTAATTACATTTTGATCTTTTGATTTTAAATTTTTTATAACCTATTTTAAGTAATTTATATTAATTTGAATATTTTAATCTATTACAAACTAAATCTTAAATTATTATTAAAAATAATAACAAATCATAATAAAAAAAAATTTTTAAATACATAAATAAAAAAAAACCAAAAAAAAAACAAACTTATAATGTATCTAATTTACATATTTATTGCTATTAGAAAAATTTTCGCGCCTTTAATTCGCGCCACTAATTCAATAAATAACATTTTATTATTTAAAAAATATAAAATATGTAATAAAGGGGGATTAAAATTATGCGTTGATTTTGTTTCCAGCGACATAATAACGAAACCAAAGGTAGATATAACTTATATTGTATACATAATATTATTTTAGAATAATAAAAAAACATAAAAATAAAAATATCAAAATAAATAAAAATCAAATTTTAATAAAACCATGATAATATTAAGAAAACGCACCGTTATAATAATAATAGTAGTATATATTTGCATTGCTTGAACTGATTCTAAATCAATAGAAGACAACAGTACAGATTATCCAGGAATTTATATATAAGATTTTAAAATCAAAAATTTCATAATCCTAAACTAAACAGTGTATTTGTACCTGTCCAAATTAATGTCTTGTTTAAAAAAGGAGTGGTTGTGTAGGGACGTTAAGTAGACTTTAAGTAGGCTAAAGTTGAAACATGTCTAACACTATGAAAAAACAAACTTACAGGTTTGTTGAAATTAACTTCAGTTTTAGTTAAATTAATGATTGTGTGTTATTTTAAAAAATTAAGATTTAGTATAGAACTAGACAAGTCTCAGTTTACTGTCTGTTTATTTATTATTATATGTGTTTTATTTTTTGATATACAGATGTCTTCCAAAAGGTGAAAACTTCTGGAGCATAAAAATCAAAATGCCGACGAAACAAAACCAAAAGTCTATTATTCCTATCTCGTATAGAAGGTTGATTTTTTTTGCTTCCGGGGAAAATGAATAATGGAGTACAACGCAATTTTTTCAAATCAAAAGTATCAAAGACTCAATTTTCTTGAAAAAAAAAATTTCTAAATTGGAAATTTTTTTTCACTCATATCTATAAGATACACGGTGTCTATATAGAAACAATATAAACAAGTGGGACAGATTTTATAACAGTCAAAAATTAATAAATTAAATCTTTTTAAATCTTTAGTTTATTTTGCCTTTAAATATTTGACTACCATCAACACCATATCCTTCAATAATATAAAGATTTAAAAATAGTGGCGATAAAATATTTAAAAAAAAAAAAAAAAAATTAAAAAACCCCAATTTAAGTTTTTTCAAAATGAAATTTTGAAAATATTTTAAAGAATATGCAATAAATTAAATTTTAGTGCTAACATTGTTATAATGGTGTTACCATTGTTGATAATTTACGTGTACTATCAATAAATAATTTTAATGGTGTCTGATTTGACTTTAAATTGTACATAAATTAGTATAATTTTATTTTTTGAAAAGTTGAAACCAGAATTGGAAAAAAAGTCCTAAATAAGGCATTTATTTTTTTCCTTTTTTTTTTGTTAATTTTATTTGGGGGGAGAGATGTAAATATTTTATCTTTATATACTTTTTGGTATAATCAAAAAAATGTATTTATTATAATTTACTTGAATTAATCTAAAACAGAGACGGTTAAAAAAAATGGTTCCCTTATTATAAATTTTTAGAGGCGAACATGAGTAATCCAATAATACAAGGCTAATCTGATTTAAAAAAATTTGTGATAAGGATATTAGGTATAGATACAATATATTGCTGTGATAATATAATTTTAAATTTTTCCTTTAAAGTGCCTATTCTAATTAATTTTAATTAAATAATGAAACTTATATTTAGATCTACAGCCTGCCGCACATTGCATACACTCTTACAATAATAATAAAAAAAAGCTTTAGAAATATGAATATGTCAAAATTAAATACAAACATTTATGACAAAAGACATATTTTAAATCTTTTTGTTTTATAGTTTGCAAACCCCTGCTGTAATCTATTTGACATAATGTCAATGAATCTGTTCTGGCGTTCTTCAATTTTAAATCCAAAAAAAAAAGAAAAATAAAATAATTTTATCTGTTGGTGTAATAATTTTCTATGAAAAATTATAAATTCAACACCCCAAATTGAACCACTCAATAATAATTTTGTATCCATTCACAATCATCCATTTATTTACCGTACTATATTAAAAATAAATATATTTACGGTTATATTACAGTAAATCTGATCGGATTTGGATGAATTTGTGGCGGGCGGTTATAATGCTAAAACTATAACAATAAATCTTTTTAATGGTATTTTATAGTTTTAAAATATAAAATAAAATGCAAAATAAAAAAAAAGAAAGAGATAGAGAACGAATATTTGATTTAATTTTTTAGTATAAAAACAGGCGCAAATACAGTTGTGAACAAAATCTGTATATTCTTAAAAATATTTTAAATTTTAATTACATTCATAATTTTTTCTAGTTTAAAACTTTTTAAATCGTTCTGTGATTTCTGAAGAATTTTAACATTTAATTTTAATATTCCAGATGTCCGATGATTATTTAAGGTTCCCTTCGTTGATTATGAGTTTAATGGAAAAAATTTTACTTTTTTAAATATTGCAAATTTACATTAAAAATATTTTATCCATTGCTGTAAATTTTAATAAGATATTAATGGATATATAAATTTTATTCGGAATTTTTAAGGTATTTTAAAAATTTTTCGATTTAAAATCTGAAAAAAAGAACATTCCTTGTAAATTTCTTTATACTTTTTGTTTTATTATTTTTTTGTTTTCTTGCTCTAGAGTTCTAGATTCTGAATATTGGCATGGTGATCAATTTTTCAAAAACATAAAGTATACTGGAAAAAAATATTAAAAGATATTTTTCTTTAAAATAAAGTTTATTATATTTTTTATGTCCTTACAGGATATCAAAGGATAGTAATTTATTGTAATAAAATAAAATACGAAAATTATTGTGCATATTTAATGAAAAATATATTTTTTTTTTTTTTATGTTTTTACGTACAAAATGTTTCGTTTTCCTTTAAACTTATACGTACCAACCCTTAAATTAGTCGAAAATTTATGCAAGAAAATAAATGAATTTATTCTTGAATTATAGATTTCTAGGTTTATATAGATTTATCTACAAGATTTTTTATAAGGTGTTTATACGAGGTATATAAGAGGCTTATATAAGAGGTTTATATATAAAAAACAAGTAAATGTAACAGTAAGTCGATGCAACCGACTTATTAATACCCTACACCTGAATAATTCGAATTAAATTAACAATCCATAAGTGTTTTTGGCAGCTGCTTGAACTTCTTCCCTTTTCTGTCTTATTCAACTCGAATTTCAAGAACGTAAAAGAGGCATCCGCTTGGGATATGCTTGACACCCTTGTATAAAATTTTAAGTTTCTATCTTAATTATTTTCGGAGATTGGTAGTCCTTGGGATGTTTGTGTCAGCTACCCGAATTGCCACTCCAATTCATCGAATCCATCTCAGGAACATAAAGAAAACTTGCCAGAACACCATTCTATTAAATTTAAAGGTTCTACTTTTGTTGGTTTTGGAGATATGCTCGTTGCTCTTGTGCTCGTCCGGAAGTTTCCAAAATACGGACCCATGGTTCAAATTCTTTCAAATGTCAGTTTCCAATGTTACAGAAAAGGAAACATAACAGAACACCTTTGTACTAAAAATAAAAGTTCTATCTTTGTTGGTTGTGGAGATATACTCGTTTGCTCTGGGGCTCGTCCGGAAGCTTCCAAGATTTGAACTCATGGACCAAATCCTTACAAATTTCAGAAACATAAATCAAACATGAAGGAACACCATTCTGCCTAATTTAAAGATTATATCTTTGTTGCATTTGGAGATAATATCATTTGCTCTGAGGCTCGTTCGGAAGCTTTCAAAATCCGAACCCAAGGACCAAATCCTCTCAAATTTCAGAGGCCTAAATCATACATGAAAGAACACCATTATGCCAAAAGTAAAGGTTATATATTTGTTGTTTTTGGAGATAATCTCATTTGCTCTGGGGCTCGTTCGGAAGCTTCCAAAATCCAAACCCATGGACCACATCCTCTTAAATTTTAGAGACATAAATCAAACTGGAAGAAACATCATTATAAAAAATTTAAAGGTTCTATCTTTATTGGTTTTGGAGATAATCTCGTTTGCTCTGGGGCTCGTTCGGAAGTTTCCAAAACCCGAACCCATGGACCAAATCTTCTCACATTTCAGAGACTTAAATAAAACATGAAAGAACACCACCCTGCCAAATTTAAAGGTTATATCTTTGTTGGTTTTGGAGATAATCTCATTTGCTCTGGTGCTCGTTCGGAAGCTTCCAAAACCAAACCCATGGACCAAATTCTCCTAAATTTCAGAGGCCTAAATCATACATGAAAGAACACCATTCTGCCAAAAGTAAAGGTTATATCTTTATTGGTTTTGGAGATAATCTCATTTGCTCTGGGGCTCGTTCGGAAGCTTCCAAATCCAAAACCCATGGACCAAATCCTCTTAAATTTCAGAGACATAAATCGAACGGGAAGGAACATCATTGTACAAAATTTAAAGGTTCTATCTTTGTTGGTTTTGGAAATAATCTCATTTGCTCTGGTGCTCGTTCGGAAGCTTCCAAAACCCAAACCCATGGACCAAATCCTCTTAAATTTCAGAGACATAAATCGAACGGGAAGAAACATCATTGTACAAAATTTGAAGGTTCTATCTTTGTTGCTTTTGGAGATAATCTCGTTTGCGGAGATTATCTCCAAAAGCCGGAATCATTCGGAAGCTTCCAGAATCCGAACCCATGGACGGATTTTGTCCAGATTCGAACTTAGCCTTTCTTTCGTAATTAGTAACCTACTATATAAATTTCATCAAGATAGCATCATTATTTTTTGAGTTATCGTGCGTACGGACGGACATCGCTAAATCGACTCCGGCGGTGATCCTGATTCAGAATATATATACATGTCTATACCTAACTCGCTTCCTTTTGGTGGTTACAAACACCATACCAAAGTTAATATACCCTATACTTTAGGTGTAGGGTATAATAAATGTAAATTTTTATTTAGATATGATTTTACACCATATACATCGAAAAAACTTAGGTTTCATAAAGAGAAAAACTTGAGTATCTATAGATATTAGATCCGAACACATAATTATAGATTTGAAATAGTTTTAGATAATATATATATTTATATACATATAACCAAAGATAGCTATTCATATTCAAAAACAAAAATGATATGCCAATTTTATTCATAATATACAATGGGCCTATGCCAAGTGGACTATATTCAACGGTTAGATTGAATATTTCCTAGTGATATATCAGTAGACGTAGTTAATACCAAATACAATACATATATGTATTTAATTTTATTCATTTATTCATTTAATTTGACATTTGACATTTTTAATTTCATTTTTGATTAATTTTTCATTGTATGTAATTTTGATTATTTTTCTTGTAGGACTAAAGTCAATTATGCCTTTAATGAACTAAAGTCAATTATGCCTCCCCTCAAACTATTTCACCAAAAGAGAGGCAACAAATGCTCATTTCTACTACACTGTGGAATTTCCTAGGTGGTTTAAAACTGGTTATAGAAGAAACTCATTCGTTGTGAGAGTTGCTAAAATGTGGAACATGCTTCTACTCTGTGTGTTCCGTTCTGAGAATAATAAATATTCCATTCTACAATTTGAAACTATCCAAAAAGAACCTTTTTAGGTTCATTTCTAATTTATCCTCCAACTCACCATTAATATCCTATTTCTTCCCCGCTTTCCGGCTCTAATTTAGCTAAACCCACGTTTGTATAACGGAATTCGTTCTATAGTGTTTAGTTAGCGTGTATAAAAAAATTTAAATTAAAATTTAATGGCAATTATTTTAGATTTATTTACAAGTACATTAACTGTTACTTCTGCACAACATTTATCTTTATAAATTTCAAAAATACTCATATTCATTAGATATTCAACTTGCATTTTCCTTATAATAATCAGTTAATAAAAATAAAAAAAATAAAAGAGAAAATTTTTGTTCAACAATGCATACTCCTTTTTTTTTTATTATCCCTTATTAATAAATTGTTACCATACCATTTGTTTTTTTTTTACTTCTTTTAGTCCTTCAGTATTAAAAAAATAATAACTAGTCAACCACATTAAATTTTTTTTTTTTTGTGTACATTTTTATAATATTTTGATAAAAAAAAAAAAAAAATGAGGCACGAAAACAAACAAAACAAAATCTAGATTCTGGTCAATGATATGCACAATCAAAAGGACAACACAATTCAAAACCAACAATAGAATCAAAGTAACTAAAAAATCAAAATTTACTGAGATTACTATGATTCCTTTGTAAAGTTGAAATTTTATAAAAAAAAAAAAAATAATAATAATAAAAAATACAAATTATAAGAAAGGATGGATATATGGAGATAAAGATGAAGGATTGATAAATCTCAAGGGGTGAATGATTATTTTGGTGAATCGTTGGTTATTTAAAAATATTATTTTATACGTCATATATATTTACATACATGTGTTTGTACTCTTGGGATATGGTAAGAAATATTTTAATTTTTTTCCATTTTTTGTTCTTTTCAATTATCGAATATATATATATTTGTTTTTTTTTATTTGACCAGTAATGGTTTGGTATGGTTTTCTATATGGTATAATTTGAACAAAAAATAAAGAAAAAAAAAAATTGTCAATATAAAAATCTTTCTATAATTTTACAATTGCATATCTGTACATATATACTATGTATATACGTATGTATATATAATATAATTTTTATAGTCCGTTTAACATTTGTTAAAGTATAATATTAAGTAAATTAAATATCCATTTATACTTGATTGGAATTTAAAGGTATAATTTAATAAATATGACCAAATCATATAAGAATATAAAAGGAAGTTAAAGAAAAAATACCAAAAATAAAAAATTAAAAATAATGCCATTCCATAAGATTATTAAACTAATCAATTGTATTATTAATAAATGAGATATATATATATATATATAGAATAAATAAATAAGTTATATATACATATACATAAGCAAACAATTTACAGTGATGCACATATGAAAACGTGGTTATAAAAATTTTAATAATTAATAAGAGGATATTTGAATGTGGAATGAATTGATGAACCCCTGAATTCTAAAATAGGGGAATACTAGGATGAAAAGAGAGATCAAATTCCGCAAAGGAGTTAGGAGCTGTTAAGATGACGTCATCACATTAAGGTATTTTATATCTCCAAGTTTCTGAATATATATGCCATTAGGACCGATGCTGCCATCTAGGGGTCAAAAAATACATTGCAAAATTTTCTTAACGTTTTATAGTATTTACTTAAACCGTTATATTTTTCCTCTAAGACAGTTACGACAGCTACGACTGCTGAAGTTTATCCGAAAAAAGTGATAATAAGAAGATTCTTGGCTACCCTGTATAAAAAGATGAATTTAATTATAAAGAATTGTTAAAGTTAAATTAAATTTAAAAAATTTTTGAGGAATTTGAGTGTAAAATAAGCATATAATATAACCTTCGGTAAAATAAAATGTTAACATTTCGGTATAGGAAAAAGTTAACCATAACTTTAAATTTTAAGATTATTTTCGGAATAAGTTTTATATTTTACGTCTCAGTTTACTTCATATGTACATTTTATATTAATTATTACTCTATATATCTGATTATTTTATGTACGAATAATATTACATATGTACATTAAGTATATCATATTAATTCAGTTAATGTGTAACTAAAAAATGTATTATTTAGACAATATAGGTTCTACCATATTTAACACTAATTTTAATATTTTATTTTGATTGACTTACATATTAGCCCCATATAAACACTCTAATCTGTAACCATTATTTTTAATTAAATGAAAATGAAAATAATTAGAAACAATTAATATTTCAATTTGTGTTATTTCAGATTTGCACGGAAAATAATGAAGATTTAGTAGAGAAATGATTCTGTGAAGTGTAATCTTACAACCGAGTATTGAACGGCTTAGTCAAACATAAATGATTCCAAGCTTAGTCATATATAAATAATAAATGATTTAGGGCACCCACTAAAATCCATACTGCTTCTTGACGGAATGAAAAGGACAAAAAAAAATATGTTAATTCGACAAAAGCTAACAACAGATTTATTCAATCCAACACAAATATTTAAATTGTAAACTTGAGTTTTTTAACCGTTTACTTTTAGGAAGGATAAACTAAATTAATAAAATATTACACAATTTTTTTTTAGAGAATTATGGGTGAAAAATTACCACAATTTAATTTAAAACTCTATAAAGAGATGTAGAAAAATTCGACGGATATTAGAACAGTCAGTCAGCTAGTTCATAAAATCAGAAATTGCCAAGAATGTACCAGACTCCATAAGGTAAACATAAGCTAAACAAAAACAAAAAGAAAAAACATTCTGATCCATCTATTAGTGGTTTTTTTTTTCTAACTCAAATCCATTATTATCAAAACTATACGAATTTCAAAATAATTGACGAGAGTTACTGTATGCAAACATTAGAACATCTGTATATGTACATATTATATAAAATTACATTCATTTAATTATATATATATATATCTGTTTAGGTTTCGTTTAATTGTAAAAAGAATATGAGTTCGATTATCATTTAATTAATTATTTTATGTTATTAAAAAAAAAATATGTATTCAGGACTAAAACATGCCTTGAAAGTGTCATTTAAAAAAAAAAAAAGATTTAAATTTGTTTGACGTGTAATTTCGGTATACTCTCACGAGGAGTAAGAGGGAAAAAAAAACAAAATTTTCAACCAGCTAATTACAAATGTTATACTTAATAGGAAAGGAAAGAGGGAGTTTCATTTAACTTTAGTTCCTTAGTTTAATTTTTTAAGTCATTTATAATTATATAGGGTGTCCAAAAGCCTTAGGTCATGAATAAAAGAGGTTATAGGGGAGGTCGAAACAAGCAAAAAAATAATTATTCAATTTTTAAAAACATATAGTAATATTTTCACCACTGTATAACACAGTAGATTTGTTTAGCTATCGATATACATATATCTGGAATCATGAGCTTTTATACAAATATCTTAACTTTTTCCTAACTTTCATAGTTACGTAGTTATAAGTTTTTAAACTTGAAAATATTGATATTTTTCAAAGGTTTTTTAAAAGCCATCATTATAACATATGATTTTTATTTCATTATCTAACTTATGAAAATCATTGCTTTACTTTATGTTATTATCATTTTTATTGTATGTTTTACCCTTTTCGAAAAGAGTAAATATTACCACGTCATTGACATTTTATTAAAAAATATGTTTTCTAATATGGAACGTAAATTAAAATATACAAAAATACTTTGAAGACACAGTTATATCGAGAAACGTTAGGAATAGGCCTCCTTTTCTCCGAAAGAATTTCAGCTTGTTTTTGCTTATTTTGATCTCCCTTTCCTTGTGACGACTGCCGGACACTATATATCAAATATAAATATATGAAAACTTTTTTTATCTAGATGTAAAACAATTTTCCGTCCATCAAATCAAACAACAACCTTTTTAAAAGAAAGCCATAAAATGATGGTTAAAACAAAAAAACAAATATTAAAAAATGCATCTCTGCTCTTGTTAAAAACCCTATTTATTTTTAATTTTTTATCCATGCAATCATTTTTTTGTGTAATTACATCAGAAATGATCTGATTGATTGGTGATTATTTCAAAAAATAGTATTTTTCTTTTGTTGATTTAATTTCCGTGTATGAAATCAAATATTTCCGATTTTTTGGAATTAATTTATATAACATATGTATATACACATATTATATTATTCCTATGTATACTATATTATATACGTTCATTTTATAAAAAAGTATTTTCTCGTATTACTATATATATTATAAGTAACAAATATACAATAAAAAAAAGAATGTGAAATATTAAACAATATCTTATAATTATAATCTTAAAAGCCATTATCTATTTATAGGTTTAGTTTTTGTCTAATTAAAGTTCATTTAGAAGGAATATCTTCTTTTTTTTTATATTTAACTAAAACTTTTACTTGAAATTGAGTGCTAATATACTGTTTATATATGTATATAATATTTTTTTTTTTGAGGACGGGAAAATGGGAAAAAGTCTTTCTCTACAGCTGTACATCGTTATGATGCCCTACGAAATTCCGCATTAATCGCAATGCTATAAAATTAATTTTTTGATATTTTTCTTCTCCTATCTTGTAAGGCATTACAAAAGTGTCTATAGTCTAAAATTTTTACAATTAAACCATCAAACTTTCAAATATGTAACACTACTCGAAAAGTCGATTGAACTTGTTCAATTTAAATAGCGAAACTGTAATAATTTTACAAAGGTGAAATGGTAAAAACTTCAGAATCCTAACTAAATCGACTCAAAATTTGCTCCTAAGGGAGAATATACATACTTTGCCATATCTAGTTCGTCTTTTTTAAAATTATATATTGTAAAAAAATAACAGTTAAAAAAATGAAGTTAAAAGTTAACAGTTTAAACAAGTAACAATTTTTTATAAAGTCCAACCCGTTGGATTAGCTACAGCTTTCAAAAATCGTAAAAAGTCCATTATTTAAATGAATATAACTTAAGTTCTGCTGAATATTTTTTTTAATCTGATAAAACGAAACAAAATTAAGCTCAAAACTAACTAAAAAAGTTTTTTTACCATACAACCTTTGAATTCAACATTATCTGAAATTAATATTTTGGAAATTTTTCACTTTCGTATCTTTTAAATGTTTAAAAGCAGACGCTTTAAATTTAAGAAGAGATAAGCTCTTGGAATAAGAATATAATATACTTCAAATACATTTTTGTATTTCGTTGATTTACTGCCAGGAGTCAAAAATTGGAAATTTCTCGATAGTCACCTGAAATCTGGACAACTACGCAAATTTTTTCAAAATTATAAAAAGCTTAAATTGAAGCTCAAACATCTTTACATGTAAGCCTTTACGTTACGTTATCTTAATTATCTATATAGTGTTTGCTTAAAATTGAAGAAAGGGTATTTTCTTTTATCACGGAAGGTATTTTTTATTAAGAAGGGTATTTCGTTCAAGGAAATCAAAAAAATTTTGTTCACAATTTTTGTAGTAAAATTTCAAAAATTTTTAATTTTTTTTTCTTTCTAATTTTTTTTTTTTTTTTAAATGTATACGTCTTTTTAAATCTTTGGTACATAAAACCCGCCTTGTTTATAATTTTTTTTTTTTGTCGATTAAAGAGAATTAAAAACTAAAATGTCAAAAACATACTTTTTTTTAAAAAAAAAAAAAATGCTTTTAATTTTTGTTATTATTTTTGAAAATTCTTAAGAATTTTTTTTTTTTTTAATAATCAAAAGTAAATATTTTAAAAAATAAAAAATTTTTACCGGTTCGATACAAATTTTCTTTTATATTATTATGAAAACTCTTCAAATTATTATTATATAGCTAATGGTTTGGATAAGCACTTAGATACTTTATATGTATCTCCTTAAAAAAAAATGATTTTCATTGTCATAACAGTTCTACTGAACTTCAGTAGAACTGTTATGATTGTAAGGAAAAAATAAGCAAACAATTAATTTTTTTTTCTTTATTCATGTTTTTCTTTTTATTTTTTTGCAGTCCAAACATCTTATTAACACTTTCAGTTTTTATCCTGTGTTAGATGATAGATATTAATAAGTGTTATGATAATCGATTATCCATTGATTTTAAAAACCATACCTTTTTTTTCTTATAGATATCTTTAAATTCTTAAGCCAGTACTGAAAGGAAAGAAAGTGGTAAGAAAGAGAAGAAAAGTATCACTCAGCAATCATATCACTTAAACTAACTTTTTTTTTATTTGTGTCAAGAATTCAATGAAGCTAATTGAATAAGTAAACACAAAATTTAGTACTTTTATGGAAAATAAATTATTGTACCTACTTTAAAAATTTCTATAATAAACAGAAATATGATGAATCTTTTCTTGAATTAATTTCGAAGATTTTTTAAATAATATGTACAGTAAAACCATTTTAGTAAGAAATTCTAAGGTTAAAAAAGTTTAAATTTGAGGTGAATTGATTATATGGAATGGAAGTTAATAGGTTTTACTGTAATTTATTTTTGTTCTGTTTTTTTTTTCTGTTTATCCTTACTTTACTCACAACTTACTAGACTCCACTAGACATTGCCATCGAATATGTTAATTTTTTTCAGTTCCAGAAGAATTGTTCGTCGATACGTCGGTTATTCGATCGCCCGTGTCTTCTAGTACATGCGTGTTCTATTATACTACCAATTTTAACTATGTTTTTCGACTGTTTTCTATAAACATGTGTTCTATATCCACCTTCATTTCCATTGCTTTATTTGTTTTCTAATAGGTTTCGCACTTCTTATATTCTTATATTCGCTACCCTATAGTAGAGAAGATTTTAGACGAACCGGAATATTCTATTGAATTTTCTAAATCTTTGCAAGTTAGTTAACGGGGGTTGGAATCTTTTAAATGCAATTCTGATTTTCTTTAGTCTATTCTCCAGACTGCCTTTTTGGGTAATTGTATGTTATACTGCCCAGGTAAGAAAAGTCTTTCACGAACTAGATTTGCTGATTATTTATTTGAAGATCTTCTGTACAATCTCATCGCTGTCGTTTTAAATATTTTGATTTTAAGTCCCACTTTCAGTGCAAGACTTTCTAGATGGTTCAAATTGCTATGCATATCGCTGAACTTGTGTAAGAGTAGACAAATATCTTGTGCATAATCTAAATCTTCTAGTTTATGCACTATGATTTATAGTATTCAAGAAAGTTTTTGTGCAGACTTCTTTCATTATATTATCAAGTACCACATTAAACGGCAACAGAGAAAGTGAGTAACTTTGTTTTACTCCTGATTTCGTGTGAAAAGAGTCACAAGTTTAGCCTTAATGAATTGCATCAACTACTACTTCATGATACATAGCTTTCACGAGGCGTATGATTTTTTCAGATACTTCTTTTTACCTCAATGCTTTTCATATTACGAAGAATTTAATTTTTGTCTTATTATGTAATTATGAAGGCTCAATTTGTATTATTGTATTATTAAACTATCAGAGAAACATATAAATAGTATAACAAATTAAATAGATAGGATTTGATTACTTCTATATAAAATTTTTGAGGTTTAATATTTTGTGTTGCATTTAACAGTTGGCTGCATGCAAAAAAAATTCTATTTTAAATTGTTTACTCAATATACATATGTGAATTTTTTTTTTCTGCGAATATCTTTATATCCTATATATATATATATTTTATGTTTTTCTTATGTTTGTTCAGTTAAATGTAATAAAATCATTTCCATTGTATCTTATAACTTCCAATGCATATTTTATTCCATTTAAAATTAAATCAACAAAAGAAACTTTTTATGATTCCTAATAAAAATTGAAAAAGTACAGATTTTTTTATTTTTATTTAATGAATGTAATCTACTAAAAACTACTGTTTCGATATGCACCAGTCCTTTTAAAAATCGTATGCACTAAAATTTTAATTATTTGATTTATATAAAATCAGTATAATTTTTTTAATTTTTTATTCACTTGGTGAACAAAAGATTTGCAATACATTCTTTTTTTTTTTTTTTCATGCCTCATGGTTCCTCATGATCTTTTGTTCTATATATGATATTAGGGTGCTGGTTATAAAATTAAAAAAAAATTTCTCATGCATTGGAATCTTTTCAATATATTGTACATATTCGTAATTTCTTTGTCATTGCCAAAATGCAAAGATTAATTGTTTATTTTTTAACATCAACATTAAAAAAAAAAAACATAAAAATGGATTTCACCGTGGTTTTTCTTTCGATTAAAACCGAAACAGAAAAAAAAAAAGACATACCGAAAATATTTCGAATAAATAAAGAACAGTTATAAATCTATTATTATATTTACAATTTGCCATATTATATTTTATAACTGTAAAAAAAAAATAACATTTTCTTACAAAGATGTCATTGTGGTAATTTGGCAATTGTTGTTAATTTGCAGCGCAATTTTCTTTCAAAGAATAATAATACAGGTATTTCTTTTTTAGGTTTGTAAGAATTGGAACGTAATAAATTACAGTTACTTCTCCTTTTTTATTGCATTAATTGCTAAAAGGAATCAAAAAATTTCGCAATATTATCTTTTTAGTTTTGCTTTCAAATTGAACATTGGTTTTTAAATTTTATAACAAAATTTTAAAAATTAATTTAAACAAGGGGATATTTAAAACCAAAGATTTTTATAGGCGCACATTTCTAAAAAAAAAACAATAAAACCAGTTTAAAATTTTGCGAATTGCAACAAAATTTGTAATTTTTCTTTGAATTTTATTTATAACAAAAAATTGTGAAAAACCAAAAAACACTTTCTACAACTTTAGGAAAATCCTGTATAACTACAAAAAAAAAAAAATGAATAACACATGCAAAATTATAACGTTGAAGCTTTTTGTGTTTTATTTTCAAAAAAAATGTACAGGTGCCTACGCTACTGATACCTGAAAATAGTAATATTTTTAATCACTAGCTTACAATTTTTGACCCCTGTAATTTGGAATTTTAAGATCGAAAAAATATAAACAGAACCTTAACATACATTTGAAAACCTGACTTCAAATTTTTAGGATTTTTAGGACTATATAAAAAAGAAAAAGTTGTTCCACAATATTAATTTTATAATTTAAACCGTTTCTTTTGTAACTTAAACCGTTTAGTGGTTAGAAGGAAGAATTTTGAAAATTTGACTTTCGCATAACGGTAAAATAAGACACCGTATAGTAAAGTATATATTTCTAAAGCTCATAAAAGCAGCTATCGTTTGGCGTTTTCAAACTGTAGATATACCCTATAGAACTTGTGTTATAACAATTTAAATATAGAGCTTTTTCGAACTTTGAGGGGGAGGGAGGGTTGTAGCTACGTAACAGGCAGGGTAACAGAAAAATGTTCTTCCATAAAATCAATTTTTTTAGGACATCTATCTGTAATTAAATTTACATGAGTCTACTTCACGCGATGTAGAATTTAAAAAAAAAAAGTTAGTTGTTCGAGAGCTACCCTAAGTTTTGATCTGATCTTAATCTTAATTAACTTTGAATTATAATTATTCAAAAATTCCTATTTTACAATAGTTTTCAATTATGTCGAGAAATAATTGTTTATAGAAATAATTATTATTGAGGTACCATTGTTTTGAAATTTATAATTAAAAACCTAATCAAACCAAAAGAAAACTTTTTTTTTTCATTATTGAATACTCGTACCTACATAAAAATATTTCAGGTATAATATTAGATAATTTAATTTAAACCAATTCATTATTAAATTCAAAATTGTTTTAAATATAGTACGCAATAAATATTATATCCTTTTGACATAATTTTGTTTTTATTTTTTTTTTTTTGGCAACGCAATAAGCATTTGAAAGGAAACTGTGTAAGAAAGTGCGCAACAAATTGTGTAAAGGGTAAATTAAAATATAATTGTGAATGGTTAGGGTTACCTTTACCTTTAAAGAAAAAGAGGATTTATAAGTTTTAATAACACAAAAAATAACATAATTCTTTGAAATTAGGATAGTATATCATTAGAACGCATATAAATATCCCATAATGACTGTAGATGAAGTTTACTTACAGTGCCAGTCTCCATATATACTATTATCTTATATTTGAGCTCTTATTTACCCCAAATAGGTTCTGATACTTTAAAAACGTGAATTTAGTTCAGAAAAATTAAACAAAATTAAAAAACTTTCTGACCGCAAAAACTACCAAACTTGACCATATAGTAAAAACTGCTAAAAATTGGTAAAATTTAAAAATACTAAAAATTTTTCTCTTTCTAAATAAAACTCCCACACCAAATTAAATCGCAATATAGACTATTTATCTTATATAAGTAATTTTAGCCTTGTTTTTTTAAATATCTTAGAAAATCAATTGAATTGAATTGAAAGTATCGTCAGTAATATCACGAAAGATTAAACAAATAGAAGCCAAAACAAAAAAAACTTTAAAGCCTGAAATAATATTTAGTATTTAAAGTTTAACAGTGAAATTTCAGAAATTTAAATTAATTGATTTAAACTTATAAAAAGTAGCAGAGCACTTTAGAACTTCAACACATTTAAAAAAAAAAATTCTATAATCATGCGAGAGATCCTTAGGTTAATTTACAAAAACTCTTTTAGAGTCTTTATATCTGGAGTCGTTAGTATTCTTCGGAGTCTTTATTCCTGAGAAATAGAATGCGAGAAATATCTTTCTTTTTTTGTACCATTCATCTATAAAACTGTCACATTTTCGTGCGACACTTTTAAAATGTCAATTAAAATAATTAACTTAACACTTATGATAGTAGCATCCAGCATCCAACTTTTAACTAAATACCAAAAGATAAAAAGATATTACTTTTAATAAAACAGTTTAATAGTAAGTAAAAATAAAAATAACTTCATTTAAAATTAACTGCTAGTGTAATTTACATTTAAAACATAAAAATTATATTGACAAACATGTACCTATAAAGTGTTTTTTTTTTTTTAAACAAATTGTACAATTTTTGACATTTAGAAAACAATAAAGTACAGTTATGTACCTTGTTTTTTTTCCCATTATACAATAATAATAATAATAATAATAAAAATACTGTTGCTTCATGCGAAGGGTTGTTGCCCTCCTCCTTTTTATTCAACTATACACAATATAATCATTTTTTTTTTTTGTTTTTTATATTTTTATATTTTGCTGTTGCTATGAACTAACAGTAATCTAAGACCATAAATTCACGGCATATTTTTATATTATATAAAACAACAACTTGTCCCTGATTGTTATCCTGACAGGAGAGATGAGATTAAATTTTTGTATGTATGTTCTTTAGAAAAAAAAAAACATAAAACCCAAAAAAAAATGAATAAAGGGAAATAAAGAATAGTTTTATAATCTATCTCTTTTTCACTAGTAATTCTATTGAAATCTCAAATTTCTTTAGTTTTTTTTTTTTTTTTTTGTGTCTTAATAGAAACGACGCTTCAATAGCTTTTCTAATGTTTCAAAGGAACAAAAAACGCGGATTTAAAATTAAAAAAAAAAAAAGAAAAAAAAAATTAAAAACTAAATTAGACGCGATTTTATTATAAAAGAATTATTTTAAGGATAACAATAAATAAAAGGACTCTTTATTTTTTTTGTAGATTTGTTGGAACTTTTGAAATAATTTTTATTTTATATTATAAATATTTTGAAACAATTTTGCATGGTTTTCAAATTAAATATGTATAGCGTGTTGAATATCTAATCCTATTATAGGTTCTTTAGAATGAATGCCGTGTACGTCTAAATCTCATAAAAATAGCTGATACTATGAATGGTGTTTTCGTCTCATCCTTTTTCATTCATTTATTACAAAATTCGAAATTCATTCTAGGCAAAGGTTTCATTTATTACAGCACATGTACATTTCTAAGCTGGTGCTTTTTTATTCAAGAAATCAACCTATATTTTTATATGGCCTACAATATAGATGTTTTGGATTTCTCTTCTCCTTATATATATATACACATTTATGTATAATCTCCTATAAGTTGTAACACTGCATCGATAATTTTTTATTATATTTAGGAATGTCTGATTTTTTAAATCTTGATATATACATTGTTAGTTGATTTTGATTCAAGACGATTTCAATATCTTACAAAATAAACATGCAAAATACAATATTTTGGACAATTTTTTAATAAAACTTGTAAAAATAGAAATTAAACTACTTCATTGTCTATATTCTATAAAGGTCGTTGTTATATAATCTATAAAGGTCTATATAGAACATTTAATAAAAGAACATATTTTAAAGAACATTAAAAAAAAATAAGAGTGAAAACCATTTCTTTACCTTTAATTAGATTTACAACGTAATTTAACATATACATTTTTTAGGGGATTTATCATATTACAAAAATGTTCATTCAGAAATTAAAAATGGATTTGGATGATTACAGTTTTATGTATACTTATCTGAGTCAAAATTTTAAAAATATATCTGAAGCAACCATTTTATCACACTTTTTCTTAATACATATAAAGAATTTTGTAGGGATTATAAAGTTTTTTTATGAAGACGATTATAATTTGTGAAAAAATTTACAAACCGATTATTTTAAAAATTTAGAGTATTAATTATTAAATAAACTGAAATCATCCAATAAAATAAACAGAAGAAAATTAATTAAAGTTTTAAACTTTTACCTCTTTCTTTATTGTAAAGTAAAATTTTTAAAATCAAAAAGTAAGTGAATAGTGAAAAGTAAAAAGAAAATTCACTTCAATATATACATAGTAAAATATACCTACTCTAATTCATTATACAACTATTTATTTTCTTTTCATTTCTATAAGGAGCCAGGATATGGATCTGAACGCTTTTCAAATAAAATTTGTTTTAACTACTACACTATTAGCTGAATTACACTATTTGTAATACTTAATTAAGCATTGTAATACGCAAGAGAATTAATTTAAATAAAATGATTTACTCTTTTTTCCGGTGGAACTCTCTTCCAATTTCTTATTCCTAATTCTCTTAGATGATTTTCAACAGTGTCTTATAATATGTCCTATCCATCTTAACCTTTGCGCTTTTATGAATCTTACTACGGTACTATATCCAGTCAATTGTTCAAGCTCGAAATTATATCTTGACTTGTATGAACCATCTTCGTTTCTAACCGGTCCATATATTCTTCGAAGTAATTTACTATAATACTATCAATTGCCTAAAATCTGCAGTTTTAAGCGTCCATGTTTCACATCCGTATGTTAGAACTGGTCTGATTAATGTTTTGTATAATTTAAGCTTTGTTTTTTTTGACAACAGACTGGATTTCATAAGTTTAGAGTATGCATAGTAAAATCTTTTTGCGGCTTGTATTTTTTCCCGTATTTCCACAGCGGTGTTTTCACTCTTACTGTATCCAACCCCGAGATACTTGAACTGATGCACACCTTCGAACGTATAATCATTAATATTCAGATGTTGTGTTGGTATATCTGATTTGCTTTTTACAAAGTATTTAGTTTTGGGTTCATTTATTATCAGTCTCACATTTCTAGCATCAGCTTCCAAACTTGTTAATGTTTCTTTAAACTCTCTTACATTCTTAGCAATTATTATAATATCATCAGCGCAAGCACATACTTGTATTTATTTGATTATTTTCATACAAAATGAAAATAATGAAAATTATATTTTATTGTTAACTTCTTATTTTTTAAATGAAATTAAAAATTTTAAATTAGAACCAAAAGCCATATTAATGAAAGACAAAGCCTCAATAACAAAATTTTTTAGCAGGACAAACTTTAATTTTCACTTAATTTTTTATAGCTATTTTACAAGATTATTCTACCACTAATCGAATAGAAGAAATTATAATACCGTTAAACGATATCCGAAATTAAAAAGGGGTTAAATTAGAAGTATTGTACTGTAAGGAACAAACAAGATGATTTCAACCCAAAATAAGTTAGAGTAGATTAATTTATTAAATTTATCTATAACATCTATTATAGTTTTATAATTTCAATTTAAAATTAAGGTACCAAAATAATAAAATGTGCTCTTTATTAATAATAGATTTTCATTATACCTATAATAGTTTCTTATTCTGTGTCCTTCAGATTCTTTAATAGAGACAGGATATTTTTATATATGAACCCTTAAAAATAAAAATTGAATGATGGAAAAATTAGAAAATTTTATTCTCTTGTATATCAATTTGAGTGCAAACGAAATTTATATTATTTTTATATTATCTCATATATTTGGATTTAATAATTTGATTTATTGACTCAACGTGCATAAATATGACATATAGTATATATAATATACCTAGATAGAAGAATATTAAAGACTATATGTCATTGATTCACTTCAATAATTCACAATAGACAGAACAGAAATAAATTTTTAAGAGAAAAATAAAAGACAAATGTCTTTTTTTTTTCCAAATATCAATAAAGATGAGAGATTCTTTTTTTAATATTTTTTTTTTACCCTATAATATATTTTGATAAAATTATTAAATCATTGAATTTTAAAAACACCCATTTATAATGTAAATCAAAAGAATAAAAAGAATTCCTATTTTTTTTTCATTTTACATCAATTTTAAGAATTTTAACTTAAAATAGATCCATGATTAAAAGTTTTAAATATCCAGAAGTTGATTTTCAGATTTATCCTTTTCTAAATGTTAAAACTCTACAAAAGACAAATTTAATAATATGTAGTATAAGAATTACCTATTCTTACCTCCTTTTTTTCGGCTTAATAATGGTCGTGTATATTGAAGATTTAAGTTTTAGCTTTTATTTATTGCAATCATTTTGACTATTAAATTGAGAATAGTTTTTATTTTGTTTTCCTAAGGGAGGTGGAAATCTTCCAAAAACACCAAGAATTCCCTGGTAGTGTCAGATTGTTGCTGACTAAACCCACCTCCCCGTTTAGCCATTATAATGTGATAAAACCGCTACCTCGCAACGCATTATATTAGTTAGCAAGTAGGGATAGGAAAGGATGAAACAAGGATGCGGTAACATTGAACTTGGAGTGGCAAATAGGAGTGAGTAAGTGAACAATGAATCCTCCTATTATTGTTACTATTTTACTAACAGTGACTATAGCCATCAACAGTTACAACATGCAGTAATATATAACACGTTCCTGCATTAGGTAATTAATTGAAGGCAACTCCACTGTCACTGTAGCAACTATTGTTATTGGTATGGGTTATTAACAATTTTATTATTTACTACAGAGTCAGGGGCATCAGTGGATTACAACGTGCAGTAGTAGTTAACACTTTCCTGCATTATGTAACCAAAGATATCTGTACTGCAGCAGCAGCTACTGCTTTAAAAAAATATGTGATGTGCTATTTTAAGAACACATCATACAGATTGTAATTCTAAATTGCAAGATGCCAATTCACCTAATTTTTTTTTCACAAAAATGCATATCACAATTTTTAATTTGGCATGATTTGTCATTTTCGATTTGTCGGTCGTTTGGCATAATCTGCAACTCCTTTTAAGAGTTCAAAAATTTATTATAAAGTAAAAATATGAATAAAATTATATGCATACATTATTTTTTTTAAAATATTAATTATATACGTTGCAATGACCGCTAACCGATTTTATCGAGAACCAACTTATTGAAAAACTTAGGAAGACATCAAATTTTTTTACAAAATTTGATAAAAAATGAAGATTGATGGTTTTCAGAACTTAATCCTGAAATAATGAAATAATTAGATTATAATTGCTAAGTTCGATGTTTTAAAGTATTAGCACAGATAAAAAAAAACGTTTGAAAAATCAACTTTTTGTGAATTATGGAATTTGCAAAATGGCTTGCTCCCCATTTATATGCAGTATAAAGATTTATACTTTTATTTCTAAACATATAAAAAATACAGTAATTTAAAAAGCACACGACTTTTCTTTTCCATAAAATATATAAAATCATTTATTTCTTCCTTCATAATTTTTTATATCTCTACGTACAACACCGGGTTTTCTACATAATTGAAGTTGGGTAAAAAAAAAAAATGAATATAAACTACATGCATGAGTGAATTTAAATGTCAAAATAAAAAGGTGACAAAAATTTTTTTTTTTTTAAAATGTGTGAAGGAAATGATTGAATTATTTCTAAGAAAAGATGGGACGAATGAAGGAAATAAATAAAAAAAATTTCAATTTTCGTATATTTGGCAGAAGTTTATTATTATAAGAGTAATGATAAATATCTGAATATTTTAAAATAGAAGCATTCTATTTTTTATTGTAATTTACAAATGTACGCAGAAAATTTTTACATATTTATAGTGGAGTGTGCAATTTTAACAACATTGTGTTTTTGTAAATATATTTCCAATATTGAAAAGAAGAGGGTGTCTAGAAATAGTTCATAAAAATTACTACCTAGTGTTTATTCTAGAGAGGCACCACTTTATATATAAAAATAATTAATATAATACCATTTTAATAATCTGTAAACACATGGAAAATTATTAATACATAATATTTTTAAATTTCTTTAAGTTTACTAGGTAAGTTAAGTTCTTTTGAACTACATTCTTGACATCATGCAATCGCCTCTGCTAAATTAGTCAATAGCAAAATGGTTAACTCTTATACTATTCTACAAACATTTGACAGTTGAAGGGAGGTATGAAAAAATAGTACAACTGTAGAAAATACATGGCTGATATAAATTTAAAATTTTCTCTAATCCTTGTGCTGCTACTGCTAAAGGTTAAGTGTTCTCCTAAAAGACTTGGTCAATAATCACATAATATTGAGGTTATTTAGTTGTTCATTAGAACTGTCAGAATTAAATCATTAGCCGACAATAAATATAAATACATTTTTATAGTATATATATGAATGAATTTGTATACAAATTATTTTGTTCAAAACTGTCTTTATATATGCTTATATAGTTATAACTTATTTACTATAAATGCAAAAGTAATTTAAAAAATAAAACATTGATAAATTGATTACTTTATTGGTTCATTTAATAAAAATAAAAAACAGTAGAATTGTTCAATGTGAAAATTTAATGTATATGCAGCAATTGAATAATGTGATAGTAACATTATATCAGTATCATCATCAACATCTTTTGACTATCCCAGTAACATATTATCATTATAATTGTGTCATATATACTATAGATTTTTGATTAAATGATCCGTTGATTCGGATAAAAATGCATTTATGATTGATAATAATAAAATATTATTTTAATTTCATTTATCACTGAATATTTAATGTCTGTTTGTCTGAAAAAAAAAAACGATTTAATAAATACTATCTAATAAAGATAATAGTAGAGTGTTCTTATAACAGATTGCGTTACATAGTTTGGTTAGCTTCAATCATACACATATAGATGTTTCAATTGTATGAAAAGCTTTCTACCACTATGTTTTAAAAGCTTTTTCTAAATTAAGTTGACAACAAAATTTTATTACGACATTATAGGCAAGTATTAGAATTTTTTATTCTTTTTTGCAATGGAATATGGCCACCAAAAATAAAAAATTCTAACACTTACCTATATGCATATATAAAATATCACATATAAAATAAAATTTTGTCCCCAATTCAATCTAGAAAAATATCGATTTTTAAGTCTGCATTTACTTTAGTTCTTACAGTCTTTTGTTACAAACATTTTTCTGATTTCGATTTTAGCCTACTCTTATTAGATATACTGATAAAATCATATGTATGTATGATATCTTCGAATTTCATGGACATTTCTTGTGACAGCAAACATTTTTTTTTAACTGATAAAATGTCAAATTGAAAAGTTTTGATTATTCTTTAAAAATACATCAACCAATGATATTCATAGGTGATGCTTATAAGCAAACTGTGTTTTTACCGTTAAAACTTCATTTTTCTAAAAACAAAAAATAATTGTAATTCAATAAAATATTTAAAATCGATTATTGTTATTATAACAACGTTTAAAGAAATTACCGACTAAAACTAAAATTTTGATAACAATTCTCTTTTAAATCAAATTTTTATTGTAGATATTTGTAAAAAAATTTAAATTCACAATTATTGTAATAACGAGAAAAACCATAGGTAAATTGATTGATTATTGTGAATAATATGTATATTTTTTTTGTCTTTGATTTTAAATTGTTTGTATGAGGGTAGAATAATAAAAATATTTTTATTTTTTTATATACATTATACATACATATTTTATGCTCTATTATTTCAATTTTATGATTTTATAATAAGATAAAAATGAAATTTCAAAAAAAAAAAAAAAAATTATGTAAGTATATTGTAAATTTTGAGAAATTGATATGATAATCGTGCATTTAAAACCAGTACCAAAAAAAAACGTATATAACATTTTTTGAATTGAATTAAATTTTGTGTAATTTATCATAAAATATTGCCTTTTTTTTTTTGTTTAAATTTTGTAATAAAATGATAAACATGTAAGGATAATATTATTATCCTAAAAGATAATTTTGTACATATGATGGTTCATTAAAATTGAATTGATAATAATAATATATACATATGTATTTGTTATAAATGAAAAAAAATAGCTCGTTTTATTAGAAAAACCTAAATATTACAGTACAGACCGTATATAACGACACCGTTTAAGACATCATATGAGTTATAACGAAAAAAATTCATATCTCCTTTTGATGTTAGGAGAGGTATTTCCATATAATCCGTTATGATCCGTTTAAAAATAGTGGAACCTCTGCTAAACAAATTCTTGAACACCTGATTTTAAAATCAACATCACATAATACCAAAAATTGATTTATAAGTCTTAAACTGATACTTCACTACTGTTTGTAGATCGTTTATTGCAATGATATTTAAAGGGAGCAATTTTTTTTTTTTTTTTAATTGTTTTAAATGTAAACTCAAAAGGTGGACATTAAAAACGGTTTGTTTCAATTAACAAAAAAATTTTATCTTTTAACAATTAACAATTGATCAAATTTTAAGTAGTAATGCGATTTTAGGAACCCAACAATTTCTAAAAGTTTAGATTCAATTTGGAACTTAAATAATTTGTTGCATTAAATGAAAACCATAGTTTAGTCAAAATAGCAAAAATTACAACTTATTTTTATAAATATTGTTTATAGATACTACTGCGACATAAATTCTGTTATGTACATAATAATTATGTAATTTGAAAAATATAAGAATTATGCTTTTTTATTTTTTTGTTATATGAAAAAATAAGAACCTTTCATAACATCAACCTTTTAAAAAGATCTAATCATGATGGTTCCTTCAATTTCTTTTTAAACGGTTTTTACTGTATATCTACATAATACGTAGTACAAGCTCAAAAGTTTTTCCAAGCAGACATTCGATTTTAGTTTTCTGGTTATAATCTTGAAATAAACAATTGATACATAAATGGTTAACAAGGTTGTAAAATAAAACAGATTCGACAATTGAATGAATGAAAAGGAAAGCGAAATAGAAATTTTATCATCTTTATTGAAAAATCTTTTTTAGATTTTCATGTAACCTGCTCATACTTATACTTTGTTATTTAACAAGTTATTTTACATAAGTTATCAAAATTTATCCGTCCATAATCAAAATTAAAGCATAGGAAGCGTACCAAAATTTTAATTTTTTTAATTTTATTTGTTTTAAATCTTATTATTTTAATAACTTATTTTTTCAATATCTTATTTGTCCCCACAAAAAAAAAAATTGTATTTGTTACAGTATTTACAAAATTTTAATTATCCGGGGTTTGGGGACACCTGGCCCTACTATTTTAAAAGTTTGAATATTTAAATATGTATGTAAAAAAATAATTGAAAGACATTTTAGAGTTGATTTCAAAATCAAGATTTCAACAATTTATTAAGCGGGGAGGGTTCCCTTTATTTTAAATTTTTTGCTGTTGAAATGTATATTTGCCGAACATTTAGTGTAGTCGAGACAACACTAAAAGATTGACAGATAATCAAGTGCGATCAGACAATTTAATGCACAATTTTCGAAAGCACTAAATAATTTTCTGAGTTTTTTGGTATTAATTTAGTGCGAATAGATAATATTTAGTTCGAAGTACGACAGTTTCGGACACGGCCTAAGAATAACAAAATTTCAACATAGAAACTAAACCATATAGTTATAAATTTATTATAAAAGCTGGGAATACTTTAATGAACATAAATTTTGAAAAGTGCTAATGAAGAAAGGGGAATTTTCTAAAGGTTTATATAATTAATATATTCGTTTAAAGTAATTAATTATGTGCCTAAAATAACGGAGTAACAGCATTTACTCAGTCCCAATTTTCTGATAAAAAAACAAGCTTCAGAATAATATTGCAATATCAAATTAGCATATAACGGAAAATTTGTAAATAAAATATTAAGCTAGACAGATATCAATATTTCATTATCCTAAGAGAACAATAACTTATACAAAAAAAATTAATTTCATTAATTGTTAAGTAAAAATACTTTAAATTACTTTGCGTACTAATTTATAAATACAAAAAGCGTCACTCAGTTCCTATATGATATTAAATTAATTGATTATGAAAAATAATTTTTCTCACTCCTTCAAATTTAGAATTTCATATTTTTCTTTGTATAATATAAGATTTACAAGAAACTAAAACAAGAAAACTTTTTTTTTTTTTAAATACATGACTAACGTTTGCCTTAAGCAATCAATTCAGATCTTTAAAATAATCAAACGTTTAATAATAATTAATAATTTTTTAGTCATACCCTTAACAAAAACTTCTTATAAGTATGTATAATTAATTCTCAGAACAAATTGCCTTAAATTTAGTTCAATAGAAAAAAAAATTGACAAATTTCGTTTAATTATACAATGAAAAGAACAAAAAACAAGCACACCTCTAAGCAATTAGAAACGCCTGCAATTGAAAGAGTATATTATAAAATTTATATAAGAAGAATCTTTAATAATATCATATATGTACAGTTACAATGTTACACTGTTAAATCTGAAGGGATCTAAATTAATATGACAATTCAAATATTAAATTCTAATATTACTGAGTTTATTAATTGATTTGTATTAATCACATGACATTTAATCGCATCCTATCACATCTTATCATATCATATTAATATATTCCCATTTGATTAAATCAATGAGAATATCTACGAAATATGAATGAGCTGCCAGAATGAAAGTGATGGTATTGACTATATTATATTATATAAATAGAAGGTGTCCCACAAAAAAAAAGGGAACAAAAACGACGGATGGCTAGTCAAGGGATAAGAGTTATAAGATTGAAATGCTTAACATAACATAACATTTTTGTAAAACTTTTTTTGAGGCGTTCTTGTACTCTTCTAATAAGACTGCATATTACTAATTACTAAAAACGTAATTTATTGTAATCCTTAATCATTACGTGACCTTCAGAAAGTTAATTTTTAACAGATTTTTCTTCTATTTGTTATAGGATACTAAAATTAATGCTTTGTAACTATAATTTTCAGTTAAGTTTAAAATTGATCAATAGGCGAAGAACGTTATCAAACTAAAAGCTTTCTTATTATATGTAGGTAGGTTTATATGCGTCCTGCAGATTCACTTTTAGACCATTGTAGTTCCGTTGTGGTATTCTGGATCAGTATTTTCTTCTAATTAAAACCATTGGGCGCTTCTTAGTAAAGCACAGCGGTAAATTGATTAAGTTCACCTCCAACAGATCGAAAAGGTTATTTAAAAAAAATTCCCTCAGAAAGTTCCTTCTTTTCAGAAAAAAAGCTGGGCATTTTTACAACAGGTGAAAGATTGACTACTCTCCCTCGTAATCTTTACAGTTTCTGCAAAAGTCACACAAGAGAAATTCTAACGTTCTGTGTTGTTATGTCTACGGGTCGGGCAATGTCCCGTTAAAACACCTTTTACATTACCCATATTGCGGAGATTTAGGCATAAGAGTCTAATTTGGGGTTAAGATTTAATGTAAAACAGGTGCATTTAGCCACACCGTAAGTATTAATATAAAATTATTGTATGAGTGTATTGGCTTGTTGTTGAAACCTATATTTACAGGTTGTAATACTATTTACTTTGAGTTCTTAATATAATTTTTAAATATGCCAAATTTTTCCAACAATCAGAATTTTATTGAAACAATTTATTTATAGAAATATTTAGAATTTTCAACTTTTAATTTCGTTTTAATCTTGCATCTTGCAATCTTTCAAATCTGTGGCACTCTTTCTATAAATAAAAATGTACGAGAAATTTTTCTTTGTTTTGGAAAAATAATTAGGAAAAAAAAAATGAAAATTAATTTCTGATAATGTCAGCAATTTTCTGATACATTTATACTTACGTATAGATAATACATGTACGAATTAAAGAATTTTAACTGCTTTATATTGTTTCTTGTCTAAAAATTCTACTAAGAAAATTTTTGTTACCAAAATTTTAGGTTTAAATATGAAAAATTACAATTTAGATGAAACTGTAATAATTAATGATGAAAAATTTCATCATAATGAAATTGAAAAACTTGGTGTTTAATATGAGCATTAGTTGAATGATTATCGTTTAGATGAAATTTTAAGAGGGTTGAATTTTTTTTTTTATTTTTTGACTGAATTATTAGAGAGATTATATCATGGTTTGCAATCATTTGAATATGTATGTTTAGGAAATATACTTAAATTATTTTATATATTATGTTAAAATAGTCTTAACTTAAATTTTCTTGTCTTTCCATTTGCTTAACTATCGTATATATACGCATATATTTTTTATCTTTTAATTTTCATTTTAGTTTTATCACTGAAACAAAAACAAAGGAAAATACTTAAACCAGAAAGCTCTTTCGAACTAATCGAAAAGTTGACTTAAAAAATTTAATTATTTCAAACTTAGGTGAATGTGGATCTATTGATTAAAGTTATAGATATGCTTATTAGATGTGCGAATAAGGAATGATTTCCATAACAATAGGTGTTTTTAAAGGTGCTGAATCTAAACAGTTTTAATCAATTATTTTACAAATATCTACAGCACTTAGGTATTTTTTCTTACCTTATACTAAAACTCTTTTTCATATGAATCTTCCAAAAATATAAACTACAACAACAACAACAAACTGATTAGCGGGTAACAAGAAGACGTAAAAATAAATTTATAAATAATTATGTTAAAACTATGCAATTATCAAGCAAAATATTTGCGGTGCAAGTTATACAACATTTGAAGGGGGAAAAAAAAAAAATTGAAACACTTTACAAAACGCGTTAATGCATTGAGGACTCTAGATGTAACTTGTATGCAAGGGTATATAAGTGTATATAAATTATGTTCCTGTTTGAATGGAGCGCGTTCAAATTCAAATGCTGTCATTTGATTTATTTCGAAATATCTATTGAAATTTATAATAACGATATACATCAAAATACTGCCAGAGCCTGCCAGAGCAAATTAAAATTCTCTGCTAGAAAAATAAAAAATATAAACTACACTATTCTGGATCCTTTGCGAGATATGAGGGGTTAAAGATTTTTTAAGGGACTGCTCAAAAAAAAATCTACAACTTTTGAACCGCTTACTATAAGAGAGACAAAAAAAAAATGTATTTTATAGAGTTACTTGTTACTTGTTTTATAGAGTTACTTACTTACTTGAACTTGTTAAGTTTAATTTGTATGCCCTAATGATTCTATAACCCCAACAATTTCAAAGTTATGGAGGTTTAAAATGATTTAAAATGCAAAAATTATGTTTCAAACTCAATTTTTTTTTGAAACACCCTATATTTGGGGTACTTTTTATAGCATATTTCGAGACACCTTTTCAAGCCCTATAATTAGTACCTAATAACTTTTTCTCCATCTTTAACCCTTTTTGAGATATGAAGAATAGAAAAGTGTGGAATTTTTTGTATAAGAATATTTTACACATTATAATATGTATGTAATATGCGCTTAGATAACTTAACTTAAAAGGCGTTCAACCAAAGTTTCATATTTAATGTCGCAAAATATACGAACTACTAACAAAAATTAACTGCTATTACAATAACGGTTAACATTTTGTTTTTTTTTTTTCACTAGTAGGGTAGTAATTTTTTTTCATTTTACACTTATAAAACAAAAATCAATTTTTGATGAGTACATATAGTATGCCTTTTGGCGATTGATAAAATACCGCTGAATTTTCATCAACATACACGTGTAATTATTAATATCTAAAAGTGAATTAATATGAAAAAAAGATCTGGAATAAAATTTAATGTAATTAATTTAATTACTATGATAATGAGTTAGGCAAAAAGACAATCAAAATGAGATATACTTGTATATAGATGACATATAATATGTGTGTACTTGAGGTATAAAAAGTGTTGTCAGTTAAAGTTAATGATTCAATTAATAATAAAAGTATAAAAGTCATTAGAAATATAAAAGAAAATATTTTAACTATACATGCTTAATTTTATTTTCTTTCAGTGTAATTATAATGAGTACCACATCATGACAAGAATGTAATGTAAATATATATATTGATATTGTTGTTAATGATGATGATAAAGTTGATATAGTAATGATAATAATAATTATTAATTATATGAATTAAAATATTTTAAACATATAATATAATTATTAAAAAATTAGTTATGGTACAAATGAAGAATAAAATACAACACAGGAAAAAATTTCATTAATAATCATTAAAATTTAATTACAAAACATTTTTTAAAAATGATTACATATTTATTTTCTTATTTATTTTTATATTTAAAACTTTGATTAATTACAATATCTTCTGCTTTTTTCTAAACTAGATACCATTAAAATTTGTAGTCCTTTTTGTATTTCAGCACAAGTTTTTTATTGTGAAAAATACACAAAGTTTTAAAAGAAGGGTAATGATTCGAACAAAATTGTGACTATTATACTACTTTTACTATCTTAAGTGATTGATACTACCCTTAACAGTTAAATCCATTACTATTTATCTTTCGATTGTTTGGCCTTTTTTTTGTTAAATCTTCAATTTTACGGTTAATTCTAGGTTCTAGCCCTACATTTCTCACACGAGAAATTCCCAAAGGTTAGAAGACGATATTTTCTATATTTTTTTGGTAAAAATTTATGTGTCGACAGGGATAGATTGATGAGATGGTTTTGTTCAAATCTTTATTTTGCAATAATTTCTTCTTTGTCTTCGAAAATGTGATACATGTCGCATTTTTAAATAATTTATTAAGAATGGTATAGTGTTATAATATATGTAATATATTTTGAGAAAAGTTCAACCGTTTCTACACTAAAGGCGACTTTAGACTATGTTTATTTATCATATGACTTTTTGTAATGTTTTGTTTATGTTAAACAGTTGATTAGTCAAAAATGAATTGGATATCAATGAAATGACTTTGGCTTTGGCTTAATGATTTATCAAATCATAAATGGTTTTCGATACAAACGGTAAAATAAAAATTGTCATTTTATTAGATATCTTACATAACATAAGGATGTCAAATCCCTTTTTTTTACGTTCAAACTATATGACTCCTTTTGTATTGTGGGATTTGTACAATTCACATTTCAAGTCATATAACAATAAGTTTAGTATAAAGTGGCCTTAAGGCATATTAAAGTCATAAGTTTTTTGACAAAACAAAACTATATAGAAGTTAAATTTTTAAACCTGTTCGGCCTCTTATTCAGTTACTCTTAATTATTTTATTTTTTATTATTATATAAATGAGATTAAAATTTGGATTTTAAAGTGGTCAAATATAGCCTCATGTAGGTTTCTTTTGTACCTTAAAAATATTTTAAAGAATTTAGTATAGATATAGAGAGTATAAAAGTCTACTATGAGATATAAGATATTCTTATAAAATTATCAGTCACCAATTATTTTTTTTATTGATAAAAGCTAAGCTAACTGATCATTAATCACTGGAATCTAAGCCCATAGTGTACTTTTACATGGAGCAGAACTTATATTAAAGGAATATCATCAACTATTAATTAAATAAATAAATTTGTCATTAAATTTTTAAAATTGTTTTATAGAACACACAAAAATCTTCTAAACTTGGTACGCTTCTCTTAACATTTTTGTTACTCTTACAAAAAAACAAAAAAAAGTACAGAGGTAAAAACAAACAGTTCAATATTATAAGATATTATAATATTAGTAAAACAATGGAGCTGAAAATATAGTGAATCTGAGAAAAGTGCAAATTAATAAGGAATTTTAATAAGTTAAAATATACTTTTGCTTTTAACAAAAACGAAATATGACTATAAGTTTCAAAAGATCAATTACTATATTAGATTTTTAAAACAAAAACAAGAAGAAAAAGATTAGAAGTCATTAGAAGACTTATTAAATATATGCAAGACTCTGTGAGAATTAAATTTAAGAAAGCAGATAAAATGTAAATTTTCTCAACAAAAAATAATAAATAAATTGAGAATAATTTAAACTAAAGAAAAAAGGAAAGTAGAATAGATTAAAAAAAAAAAATAATAACCATAGAAAAGGACATTTTAGCCTGCGGTTAAATTTGTGTTAATTAATTTTATAACAATAAATAAAAGAAACCATGAAAATGAGTGTATCGGACACTTATTGTCTCCCTTTGTCATTAGATATGTTAAAGAGCGTTAAACGCCAAAGAACGGCAAATATAGAAATTAACATAAAAAAAAATTATAAAAAAAAAACAATACCGTTAAAAAAACTTAATCTAACTATCCTTGTCTTTCCATTTCTTTATTGTCTCAAATTAGGGTACATTTATTTTAAATATTAAAATATGCATTTTCACTTTCTATTTGATTTGAATAAAAGAAAATCTTTCGCATAAAACTAACGTTGATTTTGAAACAGTGGTTTTCCAACTTTTTTTTATACTAAAGAAAGTTTACTTTTTTAAATTGAATCGGTTAAATATTTACCTTTAATCATTTTTCGTAACAGTACGAATAATCCTTAAATAATAAGGATTCTATTTGCATACAATTAGAATGAAACTGCATAGTATAAAATTTGGTTACCATATAAAATATCAGGTAATATGCCATAGTTATTTTTTAATTCAAAAACAATAAGTAAAATTCACTGAAAGGAAATTAAACTATAAGAAAACGAGGAAGAGTGCAGCAGAGTAGACTGTGTAAACCTCTGGGATACTGGTATGAACATAAGTTATGCTGTTTCTATAAAACTTGACCATCTTTTGCAAAACTTAAGATGTTTTACGTATTGATATATTTTTATGTAAATTTTGGAGTTTCTTCTTTTCCAAGATTTCAGACACCTAGCTTAAATAGATACTAATAGAAATATTTTCAAATATAAAGAAGTTATGGTAACTACCTAAACCTGTTGCATTTGCAAATTATAAAATAGTTGAGAGTATCTATTTTGAATCCAAAGAGTCAATAATGAAAGAATTAAAATATGTTTATTTTTCAGTAAAAATAATTCCTCCGGAAAAGTTTTACTTTCCGAATACATTTATATATGACAGTTTAGAAGCCATTGTTTTATGTAACTCTAACAAAATTTTTTTTTCATATATTATTTTCGTAATTCTTAGATATTTTTTTCCCGTATTCATTCAATTGATATAAGAACATGTAAAATAACGAAGTAAGAGAATACAAATGGAAAAATGAGTTGTCAGTGAATTGAAAGTTAACACTGCTATTGTCCATTGTTATGGTAATAAAAAAAAAAAACAACAAAATGTGAGAGTATTTTATTAAGGACATACTATTTTATTTAAGGACCTTAATGCTTAACTAATGCTTCACTAATTAAATTTAACTAACAGTTTTAGTTTCATATAAAGAATAAAATATTTGAAATATAATCTGAAAATTCTTGAAGGTTAAATCAATATGAATATTCTGTATATTAATAATTATAGAATCTAATAATTTTTCTTTTGAAACTGTAAAATTTTTATTTTGCTATGTATTATTTAACGATCAGATCTGACAAGGCTGTATATACTGTACATATGTTAGATACAATGGGTATATGATGAATATGTTGCAATAATAAAATGAAATATCTTAAGATTTTACTTATAAAATTGATCTTCTAAACAAAAAAAGCTAAAATAATTACCATTCACAAATTTAAAAACTTAAATAATTTCAATTTTTTACTTACAATTTATACAATTCTTAGTTCAAGAAATTTTTTATTATAAAAATTTGCAAAAATCAGGTAACTCCTGATTTAAAAAGTTTTTTGGAAACTTAAAGAAACTATATAAGGATAAATACATAAAACATTATAAGATGATATTTTCATTGGAAGCGCTCAAAATCCGATTTTTTGTTTTTGAATTTTGGCAATTTGTAATTAAGGATTTTAATTTGGGGGTTTTAAGGGTTAACGATTTTCATTTCTTCAATAGACTCCGTTTTGCTGCATAGATCGAAATCAATTTCATACTAATCGAAAAATTCTCTCAAAACTCTTAAGGAATCCTTGAATTAAACCTAATATAAAATAGTAAAAGTATAATTAGCTGTCTCTAGTTCCATATTGCTCTGTATATCGAAATCGATTTTATAAAACTCGAAAAATTATCTTGAAATCCTCGAGAAATCGTTCAAAATCTCAAATCAAAAATCTCTTATAAAAATCTCTTAAACAGTAAAAGTATATTGTTATATAAAATAGTAAAGAAATAATTTACGTTTAGATTACCTATACCTATAGTATATAGTTAATCGTTGCAACCACACTACAATTTTTTATCGCTTATCATCAAAGATAGATAAAAAATTTTAGAAATATCAGTAACAAAATATAGATCGCAAATTCTTGTTTAAACATTTGTCGAAATTTCACATCTTGGGATAAGATATACATACATATATATATATAATATAAGTAAACTATGACTAAGATTAAAAATGCATAAAAACTTTAATAAATATCAATTATTATTGTATGTCAATTTTTCTTCTAATCTTTTCGATAAAAAAAAAAATATTTCGAAATTAAATTTAATGTAAACGATTAGAACCCTATATTTATTAATGCAATAAAGAAAAAAAAAAGAATCGGATTAAAAATTGGCATTTCCAATTACTTGCCATATAAAATGTATTTTTTAATCGTTTTTTCTTGAGCTACTCACATTGCTATTATATTTGATTCAATTTTGTTCCATGATGTAATCATTTTTTTTTTTTAATTTTCATCATGGTATTAGGATCTACTTTAGAAATATATTCATTAAGCTTTGATATCAGTACCACATTGACTTACACATTTTATCAGACATAAATTTAATCTCAAATGCATCTTTTTTTATTTTTGAAGGATTACGAAATAGAAATAAAATCAAAACTTAAAAACAATCAAATAAAATTTCACTTTAAGATTATTATTTACAGTTGTCCATTGGCCACTTATATTAAAGTAATCACTTTAATGTCAATTCAATAATAATTTAGGTTTTTGGTAAGCCGATTTAAATTTTTTTTTTTTTTGATTCAAATAGCAAAAATTGCAAATTTTAAATTAAATTTTTGATTAAAATTTTTTTAACCGGGGAAACTTTCTTTAATAAGAATATTTTACAGTTATATTAAGTTAGGTTATTGTTCTATAAGTTTTTTTTTATTTTCCCTGAAAATTAGTTTATTTTATATTATATACTGCTTCATTTAAACAAAAACAGTCAAAACTTCTGCTAAAGTATATCTTTAATAAGCTTTTAGACCTCTGGCTAACGGAATTAGAAGGATAAAATTTTCAACCAAAGTTTCAATGGAATATTGAAATTACACGGCTATATACGTAATGACTTTCACCTTGGGTAATATTTAGTGAATATAGTACATTCATAGAGGAATTGTGTTCATACCGCTCCTATTTATCGTCTTTTCATGATTCATAAAGGAAAATATTATATGTATATACGACCATGGGAAGGGATTTCATTTTCAAAGAGAAAAAAATTGCCAGTTTTGCAAAGGGTTCGATTTAACAAAAAAAGAATAGGAATACATAGTTCAATACGTCCTAACAGATACAAAACAAAATAATCATCCCAAGAACTTTCTACATTCTTGAAAGCATTGAAGCATAATTTTAATAGCTTTATACTATTTTATTTAGAAGCATTACAAATAAAACTATAATTTTTTTGAACCATAAAGTTCTTCTGGTTATTTAAAAGTAAAAATTAACAAGGAAAATACAAAAATTTGATTGGAGAAATTAACAAAAAATATCCTAAAAATTAAAATAGTACATATAACAAATTTATAAATGGAACATAAGAGAGAAAACAGTTTGTTGGATGCTCCCAATAATTTATTTTTTTTTTTACAACTTGCATTTTATACCTTAAATTTATAAAAATTAAAATTTCAATTCAATTCAATTAAAAACGGGAAATATTATAGACTGTGACAAGTCTAGGATACTCGTACATAATGTATGCTCTTTCCATAAAATTTAATCATCACTTAAAAAATTTAGGATATCTGAATTAATTAAGAAATACTTAAGATATATTTTAAAGTTGGATGGTAGCTACTCGATCCAGTTGCGCCCGGGCAAACCAACTAGAACTTTTACAGAAGCTTTTCCCATAAAACTTGGTCATCGTTTACAAAATTTCAGATATCAATAAATTTTGTATCGACCCGAACCGGTTTCATTAAACTTACCGAATTTCACGGAAGTCTTTGACATAAAGCTTATTTTCTTTTGACAAAATTTTAAATACCCCGCTTAATTAGATACTGAGTTATGCTCTTATAAAAAAAAAAGTTGTATATGGCAACTACTCGAACCCTTTAGTCGGAAGTTGTTCCATTTCAATAGCGAAATTAGTATTTTATGTAAATGAAATGAAATAAATTTCAGAAATCTAAAGCTACATTATTTCATCAGCTATCATTTGGACGGAGAGACGCACATCGCTAAATCGACTTAGAAATCAAGAATACTATAATTTTCTATATTTATCTCGTCTTCTATAAGGTGTTAGAAACATAATGGCCAATTCAGGTATAAAAATTATACTTACTAAAACTGACTTAGTATTAACATTTTAATATTTCACTTCAAGGGAATTCAAGTATTTTAAAGCTGAACTTAAGTAATGGGAATTTAAAAACAATAGAAGCAAAACTAAACTAAAATTTAGTCAGAAAAACAATTATTTTATTGAAAATATCATTTTAAAAAAAAAATTTATTTTTTTTCCTTAAAAAATTAAAAAAAAACATATTACTTTGTTTTTATTTTTTTTTAATTTACTGGACTTTACTATTGTTAACATCATTTCATATAATAACATAATTTTTTTTTCAATTTATTTTATCTTTTCTGTTCTGTTTTTTTTTTTTGCTATTTTTAAATCACGTGCTCATATCCTTTTGTATTATGATATGGTCTCCTAGTTTGCAATATCGTATAAAGAAAAACCAAAAAAAAAAATAAAAAAACATATCTATTATCCTTGCTCATCTATGGACAATGGGTTTTCAATTACGAAACCAACCATTCTTTAACAAAAAAAAAAAAACAATATAATGAATCAAAATAATATTATTTATATTATATAATGAATAGAAAGAGAAAGGTATATACTAGAAGTTATTCATTCATCATAACTTGTTAACAATCAAAAAAAAAAGAAAAATATGAAAATAAAATGAATACAATACGAATGTCCTGCGTACGTCCTGTTGATTGTATTCAGTCCACGACGACAATATAATATTAAACGGTTTTACAATGCTGTACGCAATAACTGTAAAATAGAGAAAAAGTATAAAATAAAAGAAAATAACAAGGGTTAGGTAGGTGGTATATGGTTTAACTATTGTTATTCTGTTATTAATAAATGACTGTACTTTGTTTTCGTATAATTTATATACATAGATACTATTTAATGTATGTGTTATACAATGTATATTTTATTTATATAATATATGTATTACATCTCATCAATTTTTACCGTTAATCGAATTTATACTAAGTTTTCTTTTTTTTTTAAGTTGCAATGGTGAATAATTTCTCTTATAAAAAAAAAACAATCATTTTTTAAGGGCAATCTTTCTTAAAAAAGGTTTAAGGTTTGAGCAATTTGTTTGTAAAAATATTGAATTAGCGAAATAATTAATTACTCCTAATATAAATATTTATTTTTTATGTATTAATTAAAACTATTTTTTGAAACGATTCTTAATTTATAGTTTAAAAAAAATTTTGATTCTTGGTGATATATTTTTATTAAGGTTATAGCTTCATGTTGGCTTATCATAAAGCATATAATTAAGTGTGTACTTTTTCTTAATAGAATGCTAATATTTTAACTGAAGCCTAGATGTAGGTTGGAACTAGTGGAAAGATATACTAGGAAATGAGAGATATAATAAATATAATGTGTAGAGAAATTAAAAAATTAAATAAGAGTATTTCTAAATATTAGACTTGACCTCAATTATTTCGTACTCAACGTAAACATTTTTTTTTTTAATGCATTTCTCTGCCACATAAATTTGGACAGGAAATTACACAGCCTCTCCTGTTCAGGCGTGGCTGTAAATGTCGTAAGGGGGAATAACTCTTACGAAGTGTGGGATCCGAACCGATTATCTTCAAAACCAAGAAGAGTATATTTATTTGTTTGTATTGTACTTGATTAAAATACAGTTCTTGAATACCTCAAATACTGGGCCGTAAAATACTGTGAAATCTCGAATACTTAGGCAGTACAGTAGAAAGTATAAATTTACTAATTTTTATATATATGGTATTATTTGATTACATATTAAAATATCAAAAATTATTTATATTGGAATTACCAAATTTCAGATTCTTCTCCAGTCTTTCCAAAAAAAAATGTTTTTTTTTTTATAAGTGTTTCTCAAACAGGTGAATATTGCGCAACTTTAATAGTTTCTTCTTTCTGAAATTTATTTCTAACATACAATACAAATAGTACCAATGTTCGTAAATCTTTTTGTAAAACATAAGAGCAAAATGTTTTGTTACGTCATATGCAATAGTACGCTGTCACGTCATATGCGTCATAATAGTATAGTAATTTATATCGTAATAGGTACTCTACACCGTAATATAAAATAAATTCGCTAATAAGATAACTATTGACGCGCTACACAAAAACAATATTTTTTCTTTCATAATCTACAGCTACAAGCCGAGTAAGCCGACTTCAAATCTTGTATAATCCTCATAGGTAAAAAAGTCTAAAAATAAATTGAACATTTTATTAAAAAAAAAAGATTATAATGTCACAGTTATCGTTTCAGGAAATTGCCCGAAAAATCAAAAAAAAAAGAAATTTCACAAAGCATGGAAGGAAACTCTGGAATAGTCTGTTTTTTGTTTTTTTTTTTCATTTTTATATTTTGATTTTATTTTTAAGTTGTAATATTGAATGATTCTCATAAGAAAAAACATTGTAACATTTATTTATTTGTTTTTCGTTGCAATAAATTTTAATTTAATAGAGAAATTTGAAATTTTCAAATAACTATCAAAAACTTACGAGCTACAATAACAATAACAGAGGCATTTAAAATAACAATTGAACACAAAAAGGAAAAAATTAAATTAAATAACAGTTATCCCACTTGAAAAAGATTAAATATAACACGCATTTCAATTACTTTGAATGGTTGTCAACAGTATTAATGTATGTACTCATTCATGTATTCATATTTAATACCTGATGATACAATTAAAAACAAAAACAAATATAACTAATGTTATAAAACACAGGATATCGCCCACCTATATGTATACAACCAAACATTATATAACTATATAAAAGTCCTGCTTGTTTCAAAAATTGTAATACAATGTTTGCTACTGGTGTTTAGATACAATCAAAGGCACCCTAATAAAAGGTGTGCACATTTTTGTTTTTGTTACCCTTTAAACAAGAGCAAAACCCTTCGATAAAATTAAAGTCATTTTGAGACAAGAACTATACTGAAGTCCTGTGAACTTTTTTTTTTTAAATTACTTCTTTTGTATTTTGATTTATGAATAAAAAAAAATTTAAAATTATTGAGATTTTTATTATTGACCATTTCCTTGTTCATACTGTTTTAAGGCTGCTGTGAAATAAATACAGAAAAAATTCAGAGTTAGGGAAACCCAGATAATTATCTAAAAGGGATTAAAATTATATTTGACATTTTGGTTTATTTTGTTTATATATAGAATTTTTTTTTCTATAGGTATATATTATTGTTTAATCAAATATACATTAAATTTTTATTTGTTTAAGTTTGAAGTAGGTAAATATATAAATTTTTATTATTAATATTCAAGGTCACATACTCAATAACTACGGAGCTTTACTCCAAGCAAGATATATTCACCTAGGAGCATGTTGTTTTGCTTAGGATGAACTGACAGCAATGAATACTATATTAACCTTTACTTTTTAGAGTCAATATGGTTGACAGAATGTAAGTGGAGCTAAAATCTACAACACGTAGTAACAGAGGAGCTACGATAAATTAATCTATATCAAAAGGTCGCAGATCTAAATTAATCTAATCTAATCTAATCTACCATTATGTTAAGAATTTAGTTAGTATATCCTTTCAGTTATAATTAATTATAAGCAGGTATTAATTAATTTATTAACAAAAAATTTTCGAGAAGGTTAAACAGTAAGAATTTATTTTTTTGACAAGGGCAGGCGAATGTTTGTACACTACCAAAACATTTACTAAATGCAAAATAACTAAAAGATATTAACTTTAAAATTAATATCTATAATATAATACACAAGATGTTGGCGAGACCTTGCCAACATGTAAAAAAATATATTTTATATCTATAATAAAACACTCACACTGAATGTAAGCTAAACTGGCAATGATGATATTTCTGTATATTTATTTAATAAGTTAAAATTTTTTTACCAGAGACACAAATCTTTGACTCATAGTATTATCAAGAGACACAAACCGTTCATTAAAAATATAAATAAATTTAGTAAATATTATTACCCGAGACCAAATTTTCCATTAGAAGTATTATCAGCGACACAAACCGTTCATTAAAAGTGAGTACAGTCCAAAAAGGAAAAGTACATACTTAAAAAACACACATTTTCAATAAAAATAAATTCAGCAAATTTTAAATTTTTAAATTTGCCCGCCACATCCATTATGAACTGGTCGCAGCGGTAAATTAAAAATAAATTATTAATCTTCTGTTGGCGTTTTAAATCTTTGTTTTGGAAAAAAAAATAAAAATAGGTACTCTTAATAAAATTAAAACGCCTTAAAGTGAAAAGAGCAAAGTTTATAGTAAGCCTCATATTTATAAGAAAAAAATAATAGGCCGATTTTATTCTTGATTTTGTTTTCATTAGTATAAAAGCTGGTAAAAGCTTCGTAACAGACTTTAAAGTAGTTTTGTTTATTTAGGTTGAAATTTAGACTTTTAAGCTAAATTCTCGGTATAACTGATATATAACATAAAATATTCGAAATTTCTTTATTAATATAAAATTCGGCAGACTTAAATAATTATATTTCATAACAGAAGTC
Organism: Poecilobothrus nobilitatus; assembly: GCA_947095535.1. NCBI lineage: Eukaryota > Metazoa > Arthropoda > Insecta > Diptera > Dolichopodidae > Poecilobothrus > Poecilobothrus nobilitatus. Next base: position 316,936,739 of record OX352772.1, on the reverse strand, counting down.
TGGAACTTACCAAATATTATAGAAATGGATATTTTTCTTTAAAAAAAAATGAAACTAACATAGAAAAAATCATTTTAGAAGCCTTCTCTCATAATAGATTCATAATTTTGTACTAATTTATTATTAGACCATTAAATTAAAAAGCTGTCGAAAACGACCGTCACAAAAAAAAAGCCCCCGAAAATTTATGAAATTTCATTATCAGAGACATGAATCTTTTATTAAATATACCAAAGACATCTTCTAAAGTACATTTAAATAAAATAAATTCAGCAAATTTTTTTCAAGCAAAAGAAAAATAAACGCAAAAGACTTGAAAGTAGTTTTGGTAATTAAAGAAATTTCGCGGCGAAAACAACTGTTTTTCATCGACATAAAAATTTTTTTTTTAAATTAAAGAAAATAGAGAGTAAAATTTTAACAAATATTAAAATTATTTCGATTATTGGGATTGTTTTAAATGTAACAAAAAAAAAAAATGTCGTAGAAGTTTGTTGGTTTTTCGCCGGTTTTTGTTGTGCACTTTATACATGTGTTTCAAACAATTTTTGCGATATCGGCACGAACTTTTACCCTGAATGTGTTTTTAGCTTGGACCATTTTTTCTCAATGATTAAAAAACTGTCAAAAATTACCGCCACGAAAAAACGGCGAGAAAAAATTAATAAACTGTATCTAACATTTTTAATTTTATGTGTTTAGATTTGTTTTATGTTTTTTTTCTATTACAAGTAAGTAAGTGATTTCAACGTTTTTTTAATGGTGCTGATTGATTGAATTATTTTATGAAAATAGTCGTTCTGTAAGAAATGTATTTCGCAAATTACGCGATGTTTATGGTCGACAAAATCGTCCAAATGAGCAATAAATTGGTAATATTGTGCGGAATTTTCAAGAAACTGGTGCAGTACAAGGTCGAGAAAGACATCAGTATGCTCGTGTCGGTCTTTCACAAGAAAATATTGGTGCTGTAAGTGATAGTGTTACAACTGACCCCACCATGTCAATTTCCTCACGTTCATAACAATTGGGACTTTCTGAGACACGTGTATGGCGTATTATGCACAAAAATTTAGCGTTGAAGGCCTACAAAGTTCAGTTGACACAAGAATTGCTGCCACAAGATCATTCCATGCGTCGGGACTTTGCCAATTGGAAACTGGAACAAAACGACGATTTTTCAAAAGAAGCACATTTGGTGATCGGTGGCTACGTTAATAAATAAAACTACCGTTATAGGGGAGGGGGGAACCTTCACGTAATCCAAAAGAAGCCAACGCATCCACAAAGAGTCACTGTTTGGTGTATATTGTGGTCTGGTGATGTGATTGGTCCGTACTTTTTCGAAAATGATGCTCGAAGAGCCCGTTAACGGTACTTGATATCGCGACTTTGATCATGATGATGACAACTTTTTTATGGCCAAAACTGCAAAATATTGATACTGAGGACATATGGTTTCAACAAGATGTGGCTATGTGTCATACAGCCAGAGATACACTTCAATTACTGCATACAACGTTTCCAGACCGTGTTATTTCCAGATTCGATGACGTGAATTAGCCTTCAAGATCCTGCGATTTGACGCAGTTAGACTTCTTCTCTGGGGCTATGTGAAAGGACAGGTCTACAAGGGTAATCCTCGAACGTTAAAGTACTGAAAGCAGAAATTATTCGAGTTATTGGTGAGATAGAGCCGCAACTATGCCAGAATGTGACCGAGAGTTTTGATAAAAGAAACAGGTACTGTATAGACGCAAGAGGTGGTTACATGGAAGATATCATTTTCAGATTATAAATGGCAAACATTGTACTTCAAAAATAAATAAAAACTTTTCCAGTTTCAATTCAAATTCTATGTCTTTTAATTATTTACTTTTGAAAACTAAATTTGAAAGACCCTTTACATACTTAACCTTTAAATTTATGTTTAACGAAATGATAATTCTGATCTCACAGCTTTTTTCATAGTTTTCAGTTAAAAAAAATAACAAGGGCTGGTCTATCCCGAAATTCTGCAATTAAATTGTTTTGAAATAAAACACCATTTATTCAATTTAAGTTGTCTGAGCGGCTCTGTAAAATGGGGTCTAATCAAATAAGATCTAAAATTAGAAAATGGAATAACATTAAAAGAAGTGCAGTTTTTTAGAACTGTAATGTTCTTGCATATATTTCTAGATGCTGGTTTATTTACATATTATTTTATAGTGAAATAAGACCTTAAAATAAATAAAGAAATAAAAACAAAAAATTTTATTTAATTTTTCTAAAAATGTATATAAAACGAAGAATGGGAACAAAAAATCTTCACTGCCTATTTCAACAATTTCAGTTTTTTATATTACAGACAAACTGCGATTACCCACAGGAAAGGTTTTTGTCAAATGTAAAGTAAATATAACCAAAAAAAAAGGAAGAAGCAAATTCAGGGTTCCAATAATTTGGTAAACCAGGGTTTAGGGGTGGCTCTATTAGCTCTATTTTAAGTGTTTTATTGACATATGTATTAAAAAATCATAATCATTAGGAGGGATTTTATAGTTGGTTACAAAATTAGCGGTAGACTCTTTTCCCAGACTATCTATGTATATATCTCTGTGTATATGTGAAATTCTGCTTTAGGAGGGATTTTGTAGATAATTACAAATTTAGGATTCAGCTCCAAATTGATATTAGATGAACGCAAACTTTTTAAGCATAAAATATTGACATGGAAAAAAAATAACCAATTTTTATTTTAATGGGATTGTTAATTAATTTTGCTTAAGATAGAAGGGACTGAGGTGTTAGTAAGAATCCTCCACCATATTTTATTTTACTTCTATAGATTTCTAAAAAAAACAAAATAGAAATTTGTTCATTTATTTTGATAGTTAATGTTTTTTTTTAGATATTATATCATTTTCTTCAGGTTTTTTTTTTGTTTTTTCTAAAAATTGATTTATTATAATTCGATTTTAATATTATATATTTAGATATATTTATCTTTAGGTGTTATTTTACAAAAATTTTTAAATATCTTTTCATTTATAGAAATAAAACCAAAAAATTTTAAAAATTTTAGATTTTTTCAAATCTACATTTTATTTCATTAGACAATATTTCACAGAGCCGTCTGAGCCTTAATCTATTGTTTTTAAAATAAAATTGAAAATTAAGACTGTTATAACACTTATAACGAATATAAATTTTTATATCCGTTTTGCATTGCAGTAATCATTGCTGGGACATTTCGTGTTCAAAATAAATTTAATTTAGATTTTTCCAAAGGACAGATTATTTTTTTTTTAAATTTTGTATTCAAATTTTCTATTTTTTTAAATTTTAAACAAAAGTTTCTAAATCATTTCTATATCATTTTCAGAAAGTTACATACATTCCAATTTTAATAAATTATTGTTGTGGTATATGAGTATGGGATCGAAAAAAAAAACATATTAATTCGTAAATCATATTGACAGTGTCAGAATTTGACATAGAAATCCTTTAGCTGATTGGAAATCGTGAAAATAATCCTGGTGATAGATTGATAAGAATCAAATGGTTAAAATAGAATCTGTATATGTATATAAGAATAGCCTATGCCTATGTGAATCCATATGTGAATTTATGTGCTTGATATTTACAAAACACTATTAATCATTTTAAAATATTATTTTTTTTTATGAATTCCAATAATGATGAGACACAATTTTTTTTTTGTTTGTATTTGTTGTGCCGTAATTTTTAAGCAAAAAATGCATATTGTGAATTTGCATAGTACACAAATTATTTAAAAATAAAATTAAGGTACGTTTACATTCTTTGAAGATTATAAATCTTCGGCAATATACCAAGAATTGTAAAATGTAAACAATTTCTTATATAGTTATTAATATCATAATTATTTTTCAGAAAATGAAACTTTAAATATAGGCATCAACCATGAATTTGTGCCTCAAACATGTCTCATGTCTCTTTAAGAGACAAATTCATCCTTGATGCCATTTTTCAGTAAAAAAATTTAATATTAAATATAATACAGTCCCTAATAGAGTTTTAAAGATAAGTTATATTATCAAGAGCTACAAATTTATTATAAAATTTATAGAGCTCATGAATTAGAGTCTAAATTGAACAGACTGTATATTTGATTGGTTTAACAATCAAGAAAATTTAAACAATAATACTTAGAAAACTACATGCATTGAATTAATTCCGTCTGCATTACCTGCATTACCGGCCACTTTTGTATGGAAAAATTATTTAATTCGAGAAATAAATTTTCTTCAGCGCCCCAGTTTTTCCTTTAAATTAATTTTGTTTGTGCGATCAAAATTTATTCTTAATTTCTTATTCTGTCATTCATTAGTAATTTTTTTCTAATATTTCCATGTAAATGATTCTTAAATCAAAAGAATTGACATCAAAATTGCTTTCTAATGTATAGCCAAAAATTTATTTTTTTAAATCTTTTTAAAAAATCATATTAAATTCTCTTTAAAACATAATATATAAAGGGTTTATTAAGTATTAACTTTAAATATTTTTGGGTATTTATTTTTATAAGAACCATTAAAAATTACAATTCAAAATTGTGATTTTACATTAGCGAATTTTACATTTTTTCTATTTTGCATATTCCACTTTAAATTTTATATTTTTCCTCATTCCATTTGAATCCCATACGATAATGATTACATACTATTAAGAGAAAAAAAAGGGGTTGCAAAAATTTTGCGTAAAAAACAAAAAAAAAAAAATACTATTCCCTAGTCCTGATTGTATACATTATATAACATTCATATGAATATCCTGTCAAACTTTTGTCTTCTTTTATTTTTTGTTTGCTTTTTTTTGCAATAAAAATAAAGGGTGATGTCACATGCATTCTGATCACATTGTTGTTGTTATTGGTTTTGCTTTAAATGTTGTTATTCGCGACAGGATATCATCAACTTTAACTAAACTACTCAAAACATCAATTTTTTATAAATGCCCTTTTCCGCTATGATTTTAAGAAATAAAGACAACAATAAAAAACATCCTGGAAAATCCCACCTTATTGTTAAAAAATCGGGATAGAAAAATTGCGAATTTTGAAAGTTTATATTGCAAGTATTGAAAATGATGAGAAAATGCTTTTTTTTTTACATATGGGTTAAGTACGCCAAAAAAAAAATTATTTGACAACATTCAATAGGAATTTAATTTTATTGTTAAAAATATGCAGTAAGTGCCATAAAAATGTACTTATTTATTTATTTATTTATACACAGGTACCGTGGTACATAAATGTGCCAGGTAGCTATAACCCCTGCTTCCTGGTAGGAATGTGGGGTATTAAAAATGTACTAAGTTACGCTGTTACGCATTGCAAAGCAACATAACAAATTTTTTTCTCATAAAATAGTTGAAAAATTTTACGCAGGAAAAAAGAAAAAATTTTGTGTTTCATCGAAAGGTTGAAAATGTTATTCAACAGTCGCGAAAAGATCAACTACCAACTATTTTCAACCTATTATTTCAGATTCAGCTAAACAGACTTCAAGATTCAAGATTGAGTATCAAGGCAGGATAAATTAAAAATTATTTTATTATTATTATTACTTAATCATATCATATTTTTTACATAACTGAAGATGAAGTTAAATGTTTGGATGCACAACTTACTTTTCTGTATCAAATCTTCTCAATATCTACAAAACGTTAGAATTATGCCGAATACAGTATATACACCTAAACTGAAGTGCTTCATACAGTACTGAGTTATTTTATTTCTGAGTTTTTCTTTTTTAATTTTAAATTACTTTTTACTTTACAATATATCTTTCATTATGATACTTACTGTATCTGTATAGACACATAAAAAAAGTTCGCAAAAAAATAACGGTAAAATCCTTTCAAGGCAAAAAAAAAAGCGAACAAGAAAAAACAGTTATGTTGTTCTAGCGCGAAAAAAAAAGATTGTTAAACCGGAATACACGCATTTTTTCCACACATTTAAAGTACAGTAAATAGTTTAGCTGGAGTGGGGATAAGTAGGTTGGGTTGCATTTGTCTCTTAGTTTTTTTTTTGGTTTGTGTTAAATTTCCCATTGGATTTTTCTTTCTTGACAAAAAAAAAAAACGTAAAACATAATGATGACAACAATGATTGGAATTTATGTGTGTGATATAAGCGATGTGATATGATCCTGTTTTTGAAGATAGTGATATGAGGTTTCATATATATTTTCTATTTAAAAGTTAAATTTAAATGTCAACAACATAATTTTTCATGATTTAATATTTGACTCTGTTTTTTTTTTCTTGTTAATGTTATGCTCAACTCTCAAAAAATGGTTATAATAATAGAAGGAGGATAAGGAGTTTGATATAAGTTTGATTTAAATTTAAAGAAAAATAAAAAGGAAAATCATGATTTTTGATTAGTTTTAAAATATCAAGTATAAATATACACTTAGATTATACTCGTACGTAGTATGTAATAATGAAAGGAAGATGAATGTTTTGAAAATCCGTTAAAAAATAAGGTAATTTCTTTGATAATACCAGGTATTATTAAGTTTGGTTTCTTGTATGATTTAAATAAAGTTATTTCCCATGAGAAATTTATTCAAAGATAAAACGAAAAAATAAAATAATAAAAATAAGAATAGTCATTTTTTATTGAATATAGATTTTTTTTTTTAATTTTGATATGACAAACCCAAATAACTAGACTGAAAGCGTAGAGATGAAGTCCCTATCTTATTGCTTTGCCAAAACACTGCGTTGGCAGTTAATGGTTTCATCACATTATATCAATTAAAGGGAGAGGTTTGACTGGACTAAGTGTACTTTGTACCTTTAAAAGAAAACTCCCTTAAGAAAAACTTAAACTTCGACATTTACATGATTTAAGAATGATTGAAATTATTAATTCTAAATATGAATTATTGTTTTTTTGAAATCAATCAATTATATTAATACGCCATAACTTTTGAACAAAATTTTATATAGTTCAGTGATTTTTAAAATATTATTTAATTCGAACTAAAAAAAACTAAATTAATTTTAAAAACTTAAACAATATCATGAAACATGAGATCCAATAATAAAAACATAATTTTATTTAAATAAGTAAAAACCAAGTATTTGTACGTTTGTCTCTGATCTCTTTTAAAAGTGTCAATTCATTCATTCTCAATCGTAGAGACTATTATTTCTTTAACAACCTAAAGGTATGCAAATAGAATCGAGTAGAATATTAAATGAAAATTTTTCAATGTTTGCGTCCTTTTTTTTACAGTATGAATTAGTGAAACTATACTTTTCTACTCCCAACTACACCAACTTTCGAGAAAGAGTAGATAGTAGTAAATACGATTACGTTAAGTTAGCGTTCCATTTACCAACTCAATATTAGAACACAAACAATAATATTGCTACACATTTTTTACTCTATAAACAAAATAAACCATGATGTAGAAATTTTGAATAGGGTATAACTATCGTTCTTTCATCAAAAGTTGCTCGACAAAAAAAAACACTTCGAAAACTTCCCATTTGGCAAAAAAAGATATTTTGCAAAAAGTCATTTAACAAAAAGGGATATTTGATAAAAATGTTTAACAAAGAGATGATTCATATAAAAATACACGACGAATCTAAAGCATTTCTCTTTTTGCGAAAATTTTTAGGAAAAGGGAAATATTTGATTTTTCATACGTACCTATATAATATTTTATGAAATCGAGTTTTGTTCAAATGAACATATAACAAAGTCTTGATAGTATTTGTAATTTTTCTTTTTGTAAAATGTATGTAAAAGGTCTTTTGATGAAACATCACTTTATAAAACAACTTTTGCGATGTACTTTTCATATATTTGATTGTGCAAAATCTTTTCTCTAGGAATAACTGTGAAAAATTAATTATTAATTAAATTACTAACCACATTTTATACCTATACATATATTGTATATACCACATTGTTGTAAAAAATCTGCGTCGCCAAAATATCTATTCATCGATATTGTTGGTGTTGTATGATGAGATATAATTGAATAGCAATTAAATTATTTAAAAAAATACAATTTCCAATTTACATATGAATTACTGTTCATGATTCAGGTTCCACCTATACTCGTTAATTGTTAATAAAATTTGTTTTGTAAAACATATTTCACTCTTCAGATTATATAAAAGTTTTTCTACGGTACTTTCTACTATATATACTTTCTATTTTTAATTCAAAAAAAAATTTTATAAAAAAAAAAAAATTTGCATTAAAAAAAAATAAAAATCTAATTAATGGTACATTTCCTGTCCCTGGGTACTGTTATGATTCCATTTCCGTTGAATTTACTTTTTGTCAGGTTTTTTATACCACGGCTTTTTTATTTAAATTTTGTAAACAAATTTTTTTTTCCCAAAAAAAAAAAAAAACGTGCCTCAAAAAAATGTTTCTCGTAACAAAAAACTAAAAGAAGGAAAAATCTAATAACTCAATTAGCTTTAAGGGTGATGAATAGGATAATATTAGAATATGGGATATAAATGAAATAAAATTGAAGTTTTTTTGTTTTTTTTTTTTTTGCTTCTGCTAATGAGTGATACAATAAAAAAAGAAAATAATAAAAAACAAAACGTTTATTATTTTTTTTTTAATTATTAAAAAATAACAACAGACGGTCAAACAAGCTCCTCTTTTTTATAATTGTTTTTTTTTTTTTGTTTTTTTTGACATTAAAATTATTTTTGTTTTTCCATTCAAAGGGAAAAAGGCTTAAATTTGTTTTTAGGTTGTATTTATGGAAAAAAATATAAAAAACAATAAAATTGATTAAAAAATCGTTAATCAAACGTTTTTTTATAATTAAGTTACGTAAATTTTTTTTTTGCCATGATAAAAAAACAAAATATCTTAAATTACATTTTTAACACAATTCATATTTTGTTCTCGTATATTTTCGTAACAAAAAACAAATTAACTTCTCAAAAATTTTATAAGCCTGTCCAGCCAGATCTTGAAAATTCATCAAATAGCATACATCAATTTTAAGTAACGTTAAGTTACAAGCATTAGTGCAATTTATTTGTTTTAATATTTTATAAAATTGTGATTTCTTTTAATTTTCATTTGCTTTCACTTTCACTTTAGTTTACTCGTTTCATTGTTTTTCATTTTAACACTTAACAAAAATCTAAATAATTCAAATGCACCTACGTAGAAAATAAAGAAGCTTTATTATAAATAACAACATTGCCTAAATAAGGCTTAATTTCTATATAAAGGATAAAAGAAAAGTACACTCAATATTTATTAAGAACGATAACGTGTAACGCATCTTTCACATCTGGCGTAAAAGAATTTGGTGCACATCAGATTATTCTAAAAAAAAAACCTTATATTGGCAATTTTATTAACGCTAAGATAATTTACTTATATTTTATTTTAAAAAATTCTTTTTAAATTTAACATTTTTAAATTTTTTTTTTTATCCAACATTCTTAAGATACTCTTTACAACTCCCAAGGGTGTTATTTTGTTATCCTTTACCACCCTCTAATAAAATAACTCTTTTTTTCTTTGAAATTTATGTGCTTTTTCTCTTTTCAAAGTAGCCGGTCGACAAAAAAAAAATACGTATTTTTTTTTTCGTGTTTCTTTGTTTACAGTTAATCTTAAATAAAAGGTAAAAAAGCGTAAATAACAACAAATAAACTGTTTTTTTTTATTTAATGTTAAAAAAAAAAAATATTAGAAATAGGTGAGGGTGAATTCATTGCATAAATTATAAAATATCCTGCGATTTTCCTGGAAGTAATTATTAATTAGCAATGTTTGAAACCAAAGCATATTTTTCTGAAAATTTATTTTTTTTTTTTTTTTAGAATAAATGGAAATCTTTAAAAGTCCACCACTTTAAAAAAAAAATCCATTAATTTTCCTTTTTTTTTTGTTCTTAAAAGAAAATGGAAAAAAAATTGGGTTCTACATTGATAAAAAAGTTAGACAAAAAAAAAGTTAATTAAAAAAAATCATAAATATTATTTAATTGAATTCTTATAATTTTATTTCTGCATCAAATTATCCCATTTAATTCAATTGTTACTTTAGTTTAAATTGTCATCAGCAATAAAATTTTGATGAAAGTTCATTTCAAAATAGAGCAATATTTGCGATTAAACCATTAGGTGTTATTGATTATACTGAAGATTTGCAATCATCTTAAAGTAATTTATGCAGATTTGGAAGAAATCATTATCGATGCTATAGTAATGTATAATGTAAAACTTAATCTAAAAAAAAACTTTAACAGATTTTCCACATTTACACAAAATAAGTTATCAATCTATACTAACACAATTCAAATCGATTTTGAGCTAAGCTTATCTAAAAACAAGTAAAAATAACAGTAAGTCGATGCAACCGACTTATTTATACCCTACACCTAAAACATTCAAATTAAATTAAAAATCCATAAGTTATTTTAGTTAGGTATTTAATACAAGCTAAAAAAAATAAATGCTGTTACAACCTTTGTACAAAATTTCAGGTTTCCATCTTCGAAAATATGATTGTTAGGTCTTGGGAAGTGTGTGAAGGCACGCGGACCACCACCCCAATTCATCTCAAATTTTGGAGACATCAACAGGGTAGAACATTCTTATATCAAATTTCAAGTTTATATATTTATTAATTTCGAAGATATGCTTGTTTGGTCTTAGGAGTTGTGTGGCAGAACAACCATTCTAATTCATCTTAAATTTTGGACAAATCAGGGATTCAGGAAACAACACCCTTGTAGCAAATTTGAAGTTTCTGTCTTTATTAATTTCGACGATATGCTTCTTCGGTTTTGGGAGTTGTATGGGAGGTACCCGAACGACCACTCCAATTCATCTCAAATTTTAGGCAAATCAGGGATTTAGAAAACAGCACCCTCGTATCAAATTTGAAGTTCCTATCTTTATTAATTTCGAAGATATGCATGTTCGGTTTTGGGACTTGTATGAAAAGTACCCCAACAGCTCCACCAATTCATCTCAAATTTTGGACAAATTAGGGATTCAGGAAACAACACCCTAGTACCAAATTTGAAGTTTCTGTCTTTATTAATTTCGAAGATATGCTTGTTCGGTTTTGGGAGTTGTATGGGAGGTACCCGAACGACCACTCCAATTCCTCTCAAAATTTAGACAAATCAGGGATTTAGGAAACAGCACCCTCCTATCAAATTTGAAGTTCCTATCTTTATTAATTTCGAAGATATGCATGTTCGGTTTTGGGAGTTGTATGGGAGGTACCCGAACAACCACTCCAATTCATCTCAAATTTGGGGGATATCAGGGATTCAGAAAAACACACCCTCGTACAAAATTTTAAGTTTCTATCTTTATTAATTTCGAAAATATGCGTATTAGGTTTTGGAAGTTGTATGGGAGGTACTCGAACGCATGCTCCGATTTCGCCCATTTACAATCCCCGCCTTACCTTAGTCATTGTTAACCTACAGTATAAATTTCATCAAGATAGCATCATTATTTTTTGAGTTATCGTGCGTACGGACGGGCGGACGGACGGACGGACATCGCTAAATCGACTCCGGCGGTGATCCTGATTCAGAATATATATACATGTCTATACCTAACTCGCTTCCTTTTGGTGGTTACAAACACCATACCAAAGTTAATATACCCTATACTTAATGTGTAGGGTATAAAAAGTGATATTTTTACAATGACCCGTGCAGTTATATTCTTAATATCTGTCAAGTTGCACAAAACTAACAATTTCAACCTCATTTTTTTTATTCAATTATTCGTTGAAAAGTTATGTGCTTCATATAAGATTTAATTATAGCTATTGAAAATTACATACATTTTACATATTTCAAAGCTAAAGTACGTGACCCGATGCTAATAATAATAATAATATTAATTCTGCTACTAATAAAATTATAACTGCTACAGTAGATCTACCTTTGGTTACCTCGTCGAGTAAAATGCTATATACTTCGGCATCTTGAAATCCACTATAATAGTCTTTACTCTGTACCAAATAGTAATAATAATAACTGATAGAGTGACGGTGAGGTTGCCTTTAACTATTACCTCATGCAGGATTAATGGCTTTGTCACTGATAGCAAAATAGTAATAATAATAGGCGGTTTCATTCTTCTCTTATACAGTACAACTCCCCAAAGTTTCAAGATTCTTGTTCTGCCTTCTCCTATCTTTACACCCTAGTCAATACATTACTTTAGCAGTTATGGTTTTCATCCTGCGATATTGGCTAAATAGGGAGATGGGTTTAATCAGTCAGTATCAGACATTATCAAAGAGGTATTCTTGGTTTCTTTAGAAGATTCACACCTCTTCCTTAAGGAAAAAAGCACATTATTTATTTAAATTTAAAAAAAAAATTTTATTATACCGAATCAAATTTTCATTTTAAATTTAGAATACGTTCACATGGGATGCATGCATCCAGATGCTAAATTTTCATTGATTGAAAATTTATATTGAATTAATGACGTGCTCTTTCTTTTGTAAATTAAGAAAATATGCTTGCATCGTTTGTAAATTTATACAAGACACAAATTTATATTAAATATTCAATACAACCGATTATTATTTTAAAATGTACCATTTTTCAACTAATATTTTGTCCTTATTATGAACACAATTAAACGAAAAATAAAATATTAATGCTAAAACAACACTGCTAATTATATTTTTGACAGATGATTATATTTTTTAAATTCTTAAAATAACTCTTAAATTTAAACAAAAACACAATATAGTAAGTATTTGTCAAAATTTTTTTATAAATTTTAAATTCAAAGTAATCTTTTGTTTACCAATGTCATTTAATGTCAAAGAATATTGATTTTTTTAAAAACAATTTACCATTCAAAATATGTTAAAATAATATTTGTTGCTTACGTGCAGCATGCATACAGACTAAATTTATGTTGGTTACAAAATATTCGTTAACATTTCCAAAGAGTACCCGAACTGTAATCGAAATATGTTTTAAATCCAAATGCATGCATTCCAATGTGAACGTACCTTTACTTTAGAAAAAATCAATTTACTGGATATTTACTGAATAAATTCTGGAAAATATATTTTATATTCTAATAATTTAATAATAAATTTTGAACTATTATTTATAAAATGACCTCCAATTAACGTTTCGATTTTATTACATTATTCGATTATAATAATAATTATTAATTAAAAACTGCTGCATTATTTTTGAAACACATAAAGATCAAATTTTCCCTATAAAGTCACGAAACCTATCTTTTGATTTTATTACCCTAAATAATTAAATAATTAATAAACCAGCGCGTTATTAACTAAAATCAATAATATGAAACTTTTACAAAAAATAAAATACCTATTGTATTGAATAAAATCAAATTATTTTTAGTCAAATATGTCAATCAAAAAATTTCATTTTTATAAAAACCCAAAATAATAAAAGAAAAAAAAAATTCAATTAACTTTAATTACAAATGAAGAAAATCTTAAAAAAATAAACTAAACTTCTGTTTTAAATTAAACAAATTAAAAAAAAAAAAAAACAAAGAAGGATTTTTCCCAATGGGATTTCATATACAATTATTTTCTATTTCAAAAATTATAAAGATTATAAAAAATCAAAAATTATAAGGATTTAGATTAAATTTCATAATATTTGTATTGCTTGTTATTAATCAAACATACATGCAAACACACATTAACACAACCACATGTATTGTCATGTTAAGTCTATAACCATGCATTTCTTTTTTGTCTTATCCCTTATATATCTGATATTATAATGGTTACAAAATATATGTACATACCCTCCGCCTCTTTAGATTTTTTTTTTTCTATTTCATTGAAAATACAGCTAATTCACTAAAAAAATAAAAATTAGTCATAACGGTATTTTCTGGTACCAATTTTTTATGCTAATAAATATAATCTATACATTACAAATTGAACTGAAGAATGATAAAAAAGAAAAAGTTAAAATTGTTCAATTTCCATTCCATTTTTTTTTTTTTTTTTTGTTATTTTATAATTCACTTTTTTAATATCCTCCTTCCTTGTTCATTCAATATCCTTATTGATAATATGTCCTATTTTTATTAAAAAACTAAACAAACAAAAACAAAAAACAACAACAATAAAAAAATAAGTAAAAATTGTTCAATGGTTTTTTATTACCAATTGATTGAAATCAATAACAGTAGAATCATTTATATAGAATTTTTTTTTTTTTATCTAAAGGAGGTGGGAATCTTCTAAAGACATCAAAAATACTCACTTGGTAGTATCAGATTCTTATTTACTAAACTCATCCTTCCCTTTAGCTATTGTAATGATAAAGGGATGAAACCCTTGACTGATAATATGTTTTTCTAGGGAATAGGAATAGAAGAGGATGATTATTCTGAAGTTCAATCAGGATAATAAAAGGGCATGGTATTTTATATGTATCTAGTTAATGTTTTGATAGAACAAGAATCAGCAAACATTGAATTGGGAAATAGGACTGTAAAGGAACAATGAATCTTCTTATTGTTATTAATATTTTACTAAAAAAAAAATACAATGAAAAATGAAAAGTATGAATTGAAAAGCAACTTTGCGGTACAGCACTGATATAAACACAGTAAATAATAACAATAAGATTCATGTATTTTCCTTGTTTACCATATAATCTTGGATAAATTCAAATTAATTGAGGAATAGATAGACGAGTTACTAATCAAAAATCTGATGGATAATTTAAATAGGTAATCTCAGACCACAAAGATAAAATGTCCTTAAATTCTCAATTATATAAGGAGAAAAATAAAACCGACAACAGTTTTTTTTTTCTGAAAAGATCTAAATTGACTTTGTGAAATTTTCATTTTCATTTTATAAAACAGAGTTGCACAATATTATGATTCAAATAATACGTGCGATGTTTCAAAAATTTACGTTCTAAAGATAAGGTCAAAATAGAAAATAATTTACAAATAATAATACTTTAATCTTAAAATGACCATCTCTAAAAAGATAAATAGTATATAATATATAAAAAAAAAAAAACAAAAAAAAATTTATATATTTTAGATGGCATTCGATATAACAAAAATCCCCTAAGGACTTATGATTCGCAAACAAGCCAAAACTCATCGGGGGATTATAACTCCTCTAAAACGACCAAAGTGCCTCGGAGGACTTTTGACCCCGGAACTTTTATCATATCGCCATTTAAGTTATTTAAATGTAATAGGCGTCATTTAATATATTATTATCTTGATTCGACTGTATATTAGTAATGTACTTAAATTATAAAAATAAAAAAGTTCTAACAAAATGCTTTCATTATATTCAAAGTTAATTTTAAGATACAAACAATAAACATTAGATTGATTGAATAATAATAACTACAAACAACCAAACAACTAAACAAACAAACGAAGCTAGAGAAAAACGAAATTTACTTAAAAAGCAAAAAAAAAAATAACATATAATAAAAAAAGGGTCCTTTTTCCAAATACGCTCCATATGAAATAGAACAGAAAAAAAAGTAATGATATATAATTTTAAAGGGACAATCATATAAAAAACAATCCAATTTCGCGATGGTTCATATCAAATTTCTAATTTTGTGTTAAACTAAAGGTAATTTTTATATATGGATATTGACAAGTCCTTAAAAAAAATAAAAAAAAAACAAATTTTCTATTTTAATTTTCCCTTGTAAAAAACAACAAAAATTGTTTGATCTTTTATTTTTTCAGGTTGATTGGATTTTTGAGTACCAAAAAAAAAATTTCGATAAAAAAAAACTAGAAATATTTAGACATAAGGAATAAAAAATGATTATACGGGAATTTAATCAGGATAATAAAAGGATATGGTATAGTTTAAATCTACCTAGTTAATTTTTTTATAACTATTATTATAATTTTTTTTAATTTTTGAACCTTTTTTTTGTTAAGTTAATTTATGATTTATTCAGAATCAAAAGAAATTTAAAAAATTGGTAATAATTGGCATTGAATTCTATTTTTTGTTATAATATTAAAAAGTTAATTAGTAAAGCAAAATTAGTAATTTTAAAAAATTAAATAAAAAAATTTATTAAACGATTTACCTAAACTTATTTTGAGTAATTATGCGTTTTATCCTTTAAAATAAAGCTTGCATAGCTTTGGCTCCTAATATAAAAATTAAAGTACTATTTACGATAACAGATAAGATCTTACAGATTACTAATACTAACTAATATTTACCAGTGCTATGATGTATAATAAAATATTTAGCTATTTAATAAAATGCAAATCATTTTTTTTTTGGTATTGGACATAAAATACCTAAAAGACTCTAACAAGTATATTATTAAAATATTAGATTTTAGATCAGTATGATTAGAATTAAATCAAGACTATTACTTAAAAAACAATTTAAATCGCCGGCCGTCCCTTGTAAAATTTTGGGTTCCAAACCCAGTCAGACCATATCCAAATAAATAATTCGGCTATATGAAATTAATATTTGACTTCTCATAACGTAGTGGTTAAGTTTCCAGCCGTTTAAATGTGCGTTTAAAGTTTTAAATAAATTTAAAAATAAGTACTAATGTTATATCGTAATATGTATATCGTAAAATAATAGTAATACTATTAATAATTATAATTGCTGGTAAACAGTGGAGCTGCTTTTATTACCTTATGTAGAAAGCACCTATATAATACTGCACGGTGTAACTGACTGATTGTTTCGTCAATATTAGCTATATAATAATAATAACAAGGTAGAATGTAAACCAACGGTTTTTAAAAGCGCACATTTCCAAAACTCAATACAAACTGTTTAGAAGTGTGACTTACACAAAAATTTGAAAATTTCAAGTAATAAGAAAAAATGTGAAAATAAGCAGAACAGAAGATATATGCATTTAAAAATAGGGTTTTTTCAAAGTTTTAGGGGCTGTAGCTCCGTAATGGGAGGGGCTACATGAAAAAGTTGTTCCACAAAATTATTTTTTTTATGAGACCTACCCATGGTTAAAAGTTTTTTTCTCTATCTTTAACGGTGTAGAAGTTTTGTAAACAGACGGACGGACAGAGTGAAACTAATAAGCACATTTTTTCAAAATTTTTTTGGAAATGTGCTAATAAAAACTGGTACAGCGGAGCTGCATGTGGATTACCTTAACTAGAAAGAAGCTATAGTTATATAATGTATGATATAACTGAATGTCGAATTCGTCACTGTTAGCAAAATAGTCATAATAATAGTAAGATTAATTGTTCTCTTACAGTCCCACTAACCAATTCAAAATTGCCGCACCCAATCCTTACTTCTCAGTCAATATATCGTTATCGGTTTCATCCCATTATATTGGTTAAAAAGAAGGTGCATTTAATGAGTAAGAATCTGATACTATCAAGGGGGTAGGTATTCTTTGTGTCTCTAGAAGGTTCGCGCCTCCCATAGAAACAGATTTCGAAATTTTGTTCAGTTATAACTGAACTAATAATAATCAAAAAAGAATAATAATAATCAAAAAAAAAAAAGTTTACAGAAAAAATTGAAAGTTAATGACAATGAACTCTGTAAAGAAGTGAAGAGAGAATGAAAGAAAAAGAAATACTAAAACTAAAATTAAAGTGATTCCAATTATATATGAATTATAAAGAATAGTGTGCCTTTAAAGCTTTAAACGACGACGACGACTTACAATAATTATTAAACAAGATGTTTATACATAACGGTTCCGTAACGAAATTTTACCTGAGGAAAAAATAGATATTGTGAAGTAACAATTTGAAAAAAGTTTTAGATTTTTTTTTTAAAATAAAACTAAAAACATTTACTTCTTTTGTTGTGTTAAAGACAATATGGTGTATTAAATTTTTAAATAGAATTAGACAATTTTTCAACATTATTATTTATTACCCTGTAAAATTTTCCTATTTAGTTTAATTTTATACAATTTCCGAATTCAGAAAATGTTAAAACCAAAAATAATTTCATATTTATGCGTCCGTCAATATCTTTAAAGTTTAATAATTTTTTTTAAATAAGTTTTCCCTTTAGAATAGTTTAAATAAATATATAAATAGGGCAAAAATAATACTATACACATATTATTCAACTTTAAAATATACAATACAATAAAAAGCAAGAAAATTCTCTTGAGATATAAATTTTCATCATTGTTTTGTTTATTTTATTCATTTTTAAGATTAAAAGTGTATGAAAATAATAATTTATGTACAGGTTTTCTCCCCAAAACTTCATTTAAAATTTTTTAGTTAAAATTTAAAAAAAAAAAAACAAAAACAAAATAATGAAAAGTAACCGGAAACAATAAATTCAAAATTTGATTAAAGAAACTGTAGAACTTCTTGTTTTTTTTTTTTCATTTAAGGATATACGAAATAATTATAGAATTGCTTGTTTTTCTCTTTATTCAGATAGATTTTCTTATTATTCAAATAACAACGAAAAATTTTCAGATTATTCAAATATTTGATGTACATACTTATTTATATTTTAAAAGTGATTGGTAAATATTTAATTTTTGTAATTGAATATCACAATGGAATTAAAACAAAAGATAAATAGAATGAAGAGAAAATATATTTTGAAATTTATAAATTATCTACAGATTTTATTTTCTATATATGTATATGTATATACATATACATATACTCATATATGGATGGGATCCAATAATAAAAATGTTGCTGTTTATAATATTAAAAATTAATACAACAGAATGGAAAATCAAAAGTGTATGCGGTACATTTTCTAAAAGGCAATAATAGAAAAAAAGTTTAGAATCCACTGATGGCCCTGACTCTGTGGTAAATAATAGTAATATTAATAACTAATACCAACATCAACAATAATAGTTCCTGCAGTGACAGTTGCCTTCAATTAATTACCTCACGCGGGAAGGTGTTATATATATACCAGTACATTTTGAAACTGTTGATGACTATAGTTACAGTTAGAAAAATAGTAGTAATAATAGGCGGATTCATTGTCCCTCTCCCAACTCAATGTTTCCGCATTCTTATCCTATCCTGTCCCTATTCCTGCTCCTAGCGAATATGCTGCGTTAGCAGATAGGGATTTTATCTCATTATATTTGCTAAAGGATGAGGTGGGTTTTAGTCAGTAAGAATCTGACACTACCAAGCGGAAATTCTTGGTGTCTTTGAAAAATTCTCACCTCCCTTAGGCGAAAAAAATACTTTTGTGACGTGCAACGAAATTTACAATTATATATGTATATAAGAAAAAATTGTGACTCTTTCTTCAATATAAAGGATTTCAATTTCAATTTTAAATATAAATTAATTTAAAAAAAAAAAATTAAATTTTAAATGAATAAAATTTCTACGAACACATTCTACTGTAATAAAAATGTAGTATGGTTTAATTGAATCGTATATAAAGTATTCGCCAAATATGTTTACTTACTTTTCAATCTTTCTCGCCAAGAGAATATCTAGTCTTCTATTTATTTCATTTATTACAAAACTTATTCAATATGTTATTTTATTCAAAAGATTAATAATAATTGATCATATAGTTCAATAAATAATATGCCATATGCATTACCCGGGTGATGCATATGGTGAATGAAAGTAATATTGTCCTTGCTTTAAGAGCCAGATTAAAAAAGAGATAATTTTTATTTTTACTATTATAAGTTTTGAAAAAATGTCAGTATTGGATTCCAATCTTTATGACTCTACAAGAAACTTACAATATTTGATATTGTATCAAGCCAATGGTAGTGACTAAGAAATCGGTCTTTAAATCAAAATTGAAATTCTAGCTGAATAATACACTTTAATAAAAAATAATATATAAGTATGCAAGTATATCCTATAAGTAATATATAACAAAATATATAACAAAATAAAAAAAATAAAAAAAAACTTCTTGTATCAAATAATAGATGGCGTACAAATAAAAATATTTATATACGCTTAATAATATTGTACAATAGCTATAACGCAGTAATAAACGGCTTATTGAGACTAATGATTTCAGAAACTGAAGTTCAGTCATATAAGTATTATAAATTCCTTAGTGGCTTAGTGGCTTAGTAGATGCGCTGTGCTCCTAATAGGAATGAAAAGAAATGGAAAAAAAATTTATATTGCGAAAACAAAAATTAGGAAAATTATAAAATTTCTGAATTTCCCAAAATATTTTCAAGTTAGAAAAATTAGAAAAATAACTATCTATTTTTCTTTTATCATTCGGTCTTTTGCGTGTGTATAGTAATAAAATTAATTATTATTTTAAAATATTAATTTTATTACTATACAATATAAATATAAATTACTTAAAATATAAATTATTTTAAAATAAATTAATTATTTTTATACTCGTACGATAAGGATCCGTTCGAAATAAGCAAGCTAGATATACCTTCAAAGGTATGAATCGTCCGTCAACAAGATAACTCAAAAACTAAGAAAGCTAGAGTCTTGAAATTAACAGAAAATATTATTGGATCAATTTGAAGGTTCTCTATTTTTTTGGTTAAGATCCGACCAAAACTTCGGGAAGCTCTCGAACAACTAACTTTTTGATCTCCACAGTTTTCATATAAATTTTTCAAAAGTTCTACATCGTTTGAAATAGAGCCATGAAATTTTAACTGCATTTTTCTGTAACACCACCCGTTACCAAGCTACAGCCCCCCAAAGTTCGAAAAGGTTCTATATTTAAATTTTTATAATACAAAGTTCTATATATATCTTGAATCTGAAGATATACCTTCTATAAGGTATATCTTTAATCTATCGCTATACGATAGCTGCTTTTATTAGCTTTACAAATATATAAATACTAAATAAATACTTGTGTCATACGGTGTCTTATTTTACCGTTATGTGAAACTTAAATTTTACAGAATTCTTGACTCCTTCTATCTTCCAAACGGTTTAAGTTAGAAACTTGAAATTTTGAGAGGAGTAGATCTTTCAAAGTATGACTTAGAAAATATTTTATATTGTAAGGGGTCAAAAACTGAAAATTTTCTATTTTTAAACACCTGTTCAAATTTTTAAGTAATACAAAAAAATTAAAGCTCCAATATTATACTTTTATTTCTGTTAACAACTTTTTTTAATAATATAGGGTTACCTTAAAATTAACGTGACTGTGACGTGACGTGTGTGACTGGATTTTTCTCAATTTTTGTAACAAATTTTCTTTAACGATTTTTTTTAATTTTTTTTTTATTCGATAATTAAAAATTGTTGAGGATGATGATGCGTAGTACAAAAAAAGTTAAGTAAATAAAAAATACAGCGGTTTCTTGAAAAATTTATATTTACATATATGATATTAGTATACATAATATGTACCTACTTATACATCATGTTTATTTTTTTTACATATCGTATATGTCACTGATGAATGAATAATGTATAATAAGAATATTGATATACAGTGAAAGCTCATATAACCGAGAGCTCTAATAATAAGTATCTCTTATAGACCGACAGAATCTTAGAAATCAAATTTTTTTATAACATTTTCATATAAACTTCGCTCCAATAAGCGGACTCTGCCATATGCGGACGCGGACAAGTGAATTTGTGCTTTAAGGAGTTTAAAATCTCCGATAAGCGGACACGTTACTCTAATAAACGTACTGTCATATAAGAGAGTTTTATAATTTATCATTATCATAATATATATTTGGTATTTTGTGTAAGTACACACATTTGCCTTTTAGTATTACCTAGGTATAACATATTTGGAAAAGTATTGTAAGGTTAGAATCTGTTTTTGAAGAATGTATAAACATATAGTTGGAATATATGTACAACCCATAGTTCTAGAAATTATAAAATTCACCCAAATTATTTTAAATAATTGAAAAATTAAACAAATAATATTATAAGCAGAGTGGCAGACTATGAACATACTAACGAGTTCGTACGGATATCTAAGAATTGACAAAGGCAACTCTGTATTCTTCCTCGTTTTAAATTAATATAAATTGAAATTTTGACAAACTATTAATTTTCACCTGCAGGTTTATATTTGACTTTGATACGATTTGTGTATACCTACTATTTAAAAACCAAACATTCATGTTTGCACTACTCGGCACCTTCGCATATTACATGCAAAACATTTTTTTAACATATTTACATATAGAACCATATTAAAAACCTTTTTAAATATATAGAAATATTTTTTATTATCCAGCAAGAAATTATCCTGTATATAGGATTCAAACTATATATTTATTCCTGTTTAATATACATTTACATTCTCTTCAAAAAAGAGAAAACAGGAGATTAAAAGCATTTTTGATTTATAAAACTAATTTTCTTTTCATTAAAATACATTTTTACGTATATTTATATAAATCGCATTATAACACATTATTATTAATGATTCTAATGTCCTTTTTTTTCTTATTTTGTTCTTAAAAAAATTAAATTCATGTTGTTACCAAATTGCTTGCACATTTATGCTACCTCCTTGCACCATATATTCGCATATGAATGTGTTGTTTTTTTTGTTTTTCCTTTCTTTATTTTATTTTAAGAATCAATTTGCAATCTGTTAAATTTCATTACAGTAACGTTTAAAAGTATCAAAATTTCAATCCAAAAAAAAAAAAAAAAACGGATTCTAACTAGGATAGATGATGCAAAACCATCATAATAATAAGAATTCAATGGGTGGTAAAATTTTATGATAATGACATTTTAACAATTCTATCGTTTTTATTCTTTTCTTATTGTCATTTTCTGTTATTTTGAATTTTGTTTTTTTTTTTGTTTTCGATAAAAATTAGATCTCTTTGAATGATTTTTTAATAATCAATACATATCGCTTGTACATACATATTATAAAGATATGTTATTGGCAAAGAAAATTATCGTAAAACCTGGTAAAAATGAATTACAGTAGGAAGTTATCCTTATAAAATTCAAATTATTTTTTCTGGATTATATACAAAATCTACATTTTGTGGAAAAACGAAAAAATGAAAAACTTTTTATATCTATTTCGCATGTTATATATACTTACAAAAGTCCTCTTATGATAAATTTGTTAATAGTATCAACAAAAAGAGTTCATAGTTTAAATTTCTTTACTTATGTTGCTAATCTATGATTAAATGTACGACGATGTTTACTCTTTTTTTTTTGAATAGGCTGGAAAATTCTTTACTGTTTCTGAGCTTGTGAACTGCAGACTACTAATAATTATTCTAATATCGGAGTAATTCTTGATGACCATTCTTAATGCTTTTCTTTTTGCTTCTCCGTTTAATGTGCTTAACAAACCCGCCGCCTTTAGGAGTGATTTTTTATCTCAATCACATAGAGATACTGACATACCGTTAATCAGTAAACTATGTAATTAACTATTTGATCCCTATCCACGTTAACCGCATAATTTCTGTGAGGATAGAAAACAGGTCTAACGTTTCACGAACATAAAGTTGTTTTATTTCTACGTTTGTCTTTTCAAATACTTTTTAGTTTTCTGAAAAATATGTACAATTAGATCAATTTTCATAGACATAAGAAAGAGTTTTTTTCGCTTTTAGGAGTGATTTTTCACCTCAAACCATAAAGTTAACGATTTGAATCCTACCCACAGTATTTCTGTCAAGATATAAAACAGATCTAAGGTTTTATGCACTTAAAGTTATTTTATTTGTACGTCTACTTTTCAATAAACGCTTGCCTTTTCAAATACGTTTTAGTTTTCTGAAAAATATGTAGAATTAGATTCATTTTCATAGATATAAGAAAAAGTTTATTAAAATGAAAATGCTATTATGATAGAATTTCATAGCACAAACTAATTTCATATTCCTTAATTGTGAAAAGTATTGTTAAAAACCCTAAAATTTAAAATTGTTCAGGAAAATTCAAGAAGAAATTCAGGATGGAAAAATGTCAACCTTTATAAATCAACTCTTCTACACCATTCTATTTTGAAAGGCTGGGTGTTTACAGCATTATTATATTCACAGTATAAAGTGATTTTAATGAATTAAACTTTCTTGACTGCATACACATATATAACATTGCCTAAAATGCACATATTATACACATTTTTTATGACATATTGTATTATATACTAGATTTCCAGGATAAAAAAAAATAAAAAACGAACTGGTCGTAAAAATTTATCTAAATGTCACAGTTTGAAGTCATTATCAGTAAATTATTTTCATTTATTTCACAAGTCTTTTTTTTATTATTAATTTTTTTTCTCTGATTATTGTTACTTTTACTCTTTTCATTTATTTTACTATTTGTTTTGAAAATGTTTCAAAATCTCCAAAAAAAAAAAAATTACTTTGCCTAAAGGGGATTTAATCGAAAAAAACGTAACTACTTATGTATGTATCTAAAGATTTTTTTTTTTTGAATTGTTTAGGAAAAAATTTATTTAATTTTGAGTACTTTGAGAACATCAAAAAATATTCGATAATATTTATCTTTTATTTGTATTTATTTTTTGTTTTATTAAATATTTACAAAATTAGTTTGTTTAATCCTGCAGGACATATAATAAACTATAAAAAAAAGAAGGTGGTATATAAAAAAAGGGGTTTCAAAGTGTGCTAATGTGATACATTTAAGACCAGCTTGAGCACGTTAAGTAAGTAAGTATAAGCTTTCATTTTTAACATCTTATTTTTAAGAGATTGAAAAGGATGTTCAAGTTACAGACACTTTAAAAAAATAACTTTTTAATTTTTGAACCCCATATATTTACAACATGAGCTGAATAGGAAAATTATTTTCTGAAGTAACTTATACTTATTCTCAAAGATCTGATTCGGAAAATTTTATGTTTCTTAGCTTTGTTCGTTAAGCGATATATATCGCATTAAAATTTTTGCGAAATAATTTTAGTTACTAATAACGGTAAATTTGAAAACTGCATAAAATTCTTTTTGATTTATAAAGATTTAAAAAAAATACCTATCTTTTATGCATTTTAAGATCAAAAAAATGAGTTTTAGAATTTGAAGTATAGAAATTTAAATATATAGGACATTAAATTTGGGACGTTATAGTTCCATATCATTAAAATATTCTATTTTTTTTAATGAAACCTATCCACGGTTAAAATCTATCGCAAACGATGTAGATATTTTGTAAACAGATCGAGAGACAATCAAAGACAGATGAACAGAACGAAACTAATACGAAAATATCCTAAAATATTTTTGAAAAATATGCTAAAAAACAGGATGTTTATTATCTAATCATTTTACTGACATATTAAAATGTAAACAAAACATATTACTGAATTGATTTTTAGTTTAAAATTGTAATCAAAATTAAGAATAACTAAAAAAATTAAATGGTTTCACGTTTGTCAAAATATTTGTGTATAAATTGAATTGAACTTACAACGCATCAAATTACTATACGAAAAAAGGCAAAGAGTCAAATTTGTCTGAGTCGAAATTATAAGATTTAATTCAGAAAAAAAATTTAAGTCGGAAAAAAGAAATATAGTCTATTCTATTTCTTTTTTCCGACTTAAATTTGAATTTCAGAACGGCAGAGTGTACCTTTACTAATTATAACATAAAATTTCTTCTTTTCAGTTACCCAGATGTTTCTAAAATCAAGAATTTTTGTTGTCTAAGATTTATAATGTGATTTAAAGCTACAAATACACTATTCAGTTTTATGGCCCACATCCGGGAGGAAAAGGGCCATAGCTTTTATTGTTAATTTTTATATTTCTAATAAAAAAAACTTTCTAAATCTAAATCTATTCAGTTTTTCTAACTTATATCCATCATATCCATACAGAAATTATTTATATGAAGCTTCAATTATTTCTATTTGTAGTCATTTTCTTAAGCCTAGTCGTACTAACCTTCTAAAAAAATAAATTAGGAATATAAATAAATTTAAAATTAATTTTTCTAAAATTAATTCAAATTTTTAAATATATTTATCAATATAATTATCCCATAATTTTCATCAATTTTTTTTACAACTCAATTATCCTTTTTTTTTTTTTTAATTACTTTTATACCTTTCAAAATTTCAGTTATTTTATAGGTCATTATTTAAATCGAATTTAAAAAAATTTTGCAAAATATTATAATTAAAATATATTTTATGAAAAAGGATACCCTTTTTATTATAGTTAAACTAAAATACATATTTATCCTTTTCCCAGAACATACCACTGATGTTAATGTCATTGCTACTGTTTTTGATATTGCCAAAAAAAAAAAAAAATAAACAATAAACGACCGTTTAATTTTGTAACAAATATCTTATATTAGTTAATAAAAAGGATCAACCAAGCGAACGATAAAAATATCTATTGTACATAATATATATAACAAATATTATGATATGACGTTAGGTACATACACATGTGTACTTTTTGTTAACTTAAATGTCATTGATGTCCTTTACACATGTCCTGTTTTGTAATTTAACAAAAAAAAAAAAGAATTATCCATGGGCTAATTTTTTATTTCTTTTTCTTTTTTATTTGATTTTTTCTTTATTTGTTTGCTGCTTTCCTTCTTCAGTTCAATTTTGCTTTTACGGTTCAATAAATCTTTTTTGCATATGGAAAAAAAAAAGAAAACACCGTCAAACTTTTTTTTTTTTATTTTATCAAAAAAAAAATATAATGACATTATCTTTTCCTGTTAAAATAGAATCAAAAAATTTTTACATGGCCAAAATATATATATGTAATTGACAGAGTGTTCCATGAATAAAATACTATAGTTTAAGATAAAGTAAGGAAGGCAAACAAAAAAAAGTAAAAAATTTATGGTGTAAATGCGAACATTTTACCGGTTCACATTTTCCAAAAGACCATAAAAACAGTTTAGAATACTATGACTTACACCAAAATTTGTAAAATCTTAGAATTTTATATTATGTAAAAAAAAATTGTGAAAAATGAAGAAGCACTTGTTCCAATTTTAAGGAAATCCTAAATAATTAAGAAAAGTTTTTAAAACATGTAAAAGTATAATGTTGAAGCTTTAATTTTTGGGTTTGATTTTGAAAAAATTTGTACTAGTTAAAATGTGTCAAAATTTATACTAATTTTAAAAGATGTGTTTTCTCTCACAATTTAAAAATTCTATCTAAAAACGTTACGGAGAAGGAAGCAAAATCTAACAAAATTTTATTTTGACATAACAGTAAATATTAAATACTAAAATGGTAAAATAATGGGATTTGATAATGATTTATGAAAGTAACAAAAACTGCTGTCTTTAGGCGTTTTTAGATTGAAAAAGTATTAAAAGTTAATTGTTCTATCTTAAACGGTGCACACGTTTTGCAACAAGGCGGACAGAAGAGCTAAAAAGATACCTCAATGCTTTTACATCATTGATCAACAATGATTAGATCAATAATGCTTTTAAATCATACTTTTTCATTAGTACAAAACTTAAGATATTTTAACCGTTGTTTAATTTATTTTGAAGCCTTTAAACATATTTGCAAAATGTAATGTAAAATTAAAAGAAGATATGACAGAAAAAAAAAATAATGAGACATTCTGTATAATGATTTATTCATTTATGCGCAGCATAAGTATATTCATATAAGTATATTGATATAAACGTGTGTATATGTCACAGTTATAAATATTTGTTTTTTAAACTAAGTATATTTTTGCATATACTTAGGTGTATAAGTTTTTTCTTTATCAAAATATAATATGTACATATATCAATATCTATATTATATAAATTGCTTATATATGTATGCAAGTATATGTTTGTAATCGTATATGTAACATGTAAAAAATAATCAAAGATCAAAGAATAAAAAATGATGTTTAAAAGAAATTATTTTATTTTATTTTTCTTTAAAACAAACTTATAACAATCAAAAGTAAAAAAGATACAAAGGTAGATTTGAATATAAGGTATAATATAAAGATACAGTTCAACACAAAAACAAATCTTAAAACGCTTATAATTAAATTAAATATATGTATTTTTGGACAAAGATATTTTATCACTTCTATTATACCTTATATTTTCTTAAAATTGATATTAGATTTAAGATTTTTAGTAAGGTTAAGTAAAGATTAAGCCAAATACCTTTTGCACTGCAAAATGTCAAAAAATTTAAATTTTTTTTTTTTTATATTTTACCACCACACGCAATAAAAGACAATATTCTGTTATGACTGCAGTAATGTAAAAACTAAAATCTGTATATTTTCCTCAAAAACACACTTTAATTTTATTGTATTTTATATATTCTATAAAACTTTTTCTAACAAATGTGTGAAACCACTTCGTATCAAAAAGATGAAGCATTTCTAAATGTGCCAGAGGCTAGTGGTAAAAGAAATTTGATATTGCTTGAAGTGTAACCATCCAGAAAAATCTGTCCTATTCAATTGCAAAAGAGCCTTTTAGCTCTTTATAAATTGTATGGTAATATGAAAATTTATATCCGATTGTCTTCATGCGGGATTTCCTTGAAAAGATCTTAGCGAACTTTAGAATTTTCGTTTGGGCATAATGGGGATAATGGTTCCTGATCACACTACTTTAATGCTGAGGAAATTTTGAACTCTTACAATAAAGTCAGCGATATATCATCATGTGGCGTATCATTATAAAAAAAACTCTGGCGAACTATACAACTTTTGTTTGGGAACCATGATTTCAGTTAACCCTGGTTGGGTGCTGAGGTAGTTTATAATCTCCTACTATAAAATTTAACGATATATAAACATGTACGGCATCATTAAAAATATCTTGGCCAGTTCACCAACTTTAGTTTAAAGACCATGGTTCTAGGTCACCCTGTTGTGGGAGTTTTCAAGTCCTTACTATATAACTCAGCGATACAATGCATTTTTATATTATGCTTTGTAATCAACTGTTTGAACGCTTACAATGCATACACCTATTACTGGTTAGGTATAGATTTACAAGCTTTTCTGTTTCACATTCATATATTAAATTAACGAATGCAATTAATATACGACAGTGTTGCTGAATTTATAAAGCTATTCCAAAACCAAAGCTATAATATCAAAATTTTTTAAACAAATTTTTAACACAAATTTAAAAATCATTGTATACAAGTGATAAACTTCTCAAATTATGTCCACTTTCATGACTAAAATCAAAATGAGAAACACAATTTGTTTCAAGAGCCACGGTGGCCTAGTGGGTAAGAGTGTATAAAATATGCTGTAAACACCGAGTGAGTGTGGGTTCGAATACCACACACGTCGTAAGAGTTATTCCCCCTTACGACATTTACAGCCACGCCTGAACAGGAAAGGCTGTATAAATTCCTGTCCACATTTATGTTTGAGAGAAATACAATAAAAAAATAGTATTAAGGTATAGATTTTTAGAAATTTTGTAATTGTGAATTTTAAAAGCTATATTATTAATATTCATTAAAAAAAAAAAACTATATCGTTTAAAAAATTTTGCTTAGCACTGTTTAAAATTTATTTGAATGAATGCGTCGTTAGTATTTTAATATTAAAATTAAAAGAAAGGAGTTAAGTTCAATTTTTATATATGTACAAGCTCAATTTTTTTATTCAAAATTATTGATGCAAAAAAGCAAAATTCAGCAAAAATAAAAAATAAAATTGAGTTATAATATTGATGAAATGAATATAAAATTTTGAAAGAAAATTTCACGGTATTATCCATTGAACCGTGGAAGAAATTTTTTTTTTTTTTATCTCATATAAGTTTTTTAAATTTTTTTTTCCTAAATTAAGCTCATATATGTATACATGTTATATTATAATATTTAATTTGATTGGTTTTCATTCATTTCATATTAGAAAAACAAGTAAAGAAATTTGAATGAAAAAAAATAAGACAAAAACTTTTCTAAGAAATTTCTTCAATCATTGGATACAGTTTAAATTGGTTTATTTATTGTAAATCTTTGTTCTAAAAGGTGATCTGGTTGGGTTGGCTAAGTTGTTTTCAATATTTATGTTTATGAATTTAATATGGAATATTGTAAAAAACCCCAAGAACAAAAAGTTTGCTGAAAATCGTCTAAAGCATTTTGAGATATATCAGGTAAGCCGTCGCCGAGTACTATTTAGATTGCTCAACCTACCTTTTCATTTTGAATTATTCATTTTTATAATATACTCTCGTGAAATTTAATCAGATGATTTCCGTTTACCTGTCTCATTCTCTGTCATTTACGCCATCTGGGTAGTTCACCCACATTTGGATATGATTTCTTACTCTAGGACTTCTAACTGGTTTAGTTGCTTTTTTCGATAACCGCTCGGCACCTCTATACGGTAGCTGCTACTAGCGTTGCCCATTATACACCACGGGGAGATGAGTATTGAAACTTTCCTTTCCTCGAGTCTTAGACTGAAATGACATGTTTTAAGCTCTCCAGGACTAACAAATCATAATCAAATCAATTAGTAAATTTCTCTTGATAAAGAATAAATGGTACCGATTCCATCAATGAGTTAACCAGAATCAATATAAATTTCACACAATTATAAAAAAAAAATATAAATTTCTTGAAAACTCAAGGTCTAAAAATGGGAAATATTTGACCCCTAATATCTCTTAAAAAAGGGTACAAAACAAAAAGTACTAAATTTCTTTCTGAAGTAAATTATGCTTATTCTCAAAGGGTTTTGTCTTTTCAAAACTTTAAGGTTTTGGCAAAGTTTTACATACTAAAATTGCCTAAAATTATACATTTTATATTGATTTATTAAGATTAAAAAATTTAAAAGAAATGTCCAGTCGTTTAACTTTTTTAGATTGAAAAAATATTAAGCAGAACTTGAGATATTTAAAATGGGACTTTTTCCAACTTTGACGGGCTATAGTTCTGTAATGGGTGAAAAAAGTTTTTGCACAAAATATTAATTTTTTAATTAGACCTTTCCGTGCTTAAAATTACATATATTCATTTTAAACGGTAATAAATTTTGTAAAAAGACGTAAGGACGCAGGGAGAGAATAAAACTAATAAACAAATAGTTTTTTGGAAAATGTGCTAACAAAGCAAGAATGTAAGGCAAGACAAAAAATTAATCGCTCCAAGTAGTTTAGTCAAGTCAAGATAATGTTTAGTTACTGATATCTGTGATCAAATTTTAATTTTACGACCATATTCCTAAAAAATTTTGTTGCAATTTAATACATATTCCTTACGAATTTAGGACAAACAAAATATTAAATATACAAAAACACTTTTCACCTATTTTAAAAGATATCATATATTTATTATAAAACAAAGGACTGTTTTTCAGTTTTTAATTTAAATTGAAGGAGAGCCTCGGTGGCCTCCCACTCACGTGGTTTGAATACCACATACGTCGTAAGAATAATCCCCCCCCCACGACATTTGCAGTCACGCCTGAAAAAGAAAGGCTGTGTAATTTCCTTGGCACATTTATGTGGCACGGAAATGTATTAAATCAAAAAAATTTAAAAAATTTCATTAACTTTTCATAATTTTATTAAAATTATCTAAAAAAAAAAATGTGTTTTTAAAGATGACAAAAAGAATTTCTTCATAGTTTTTATTATTTTAAATAAAAATGAAAGTCATTTGTTTCTTAATACGACATCAACTTGTTGTCTTCATTAGTCCTTATGTTTTAATTCTGATAGATTCTTTATTTTGAAAGGTATATCTGAAAATTCATCTTTTGAAAATTTATAATTCTATTTTTTCCCCAAATTTCTAATTGTATTATTTTATATTTTGAGTTTTTTTTTGTATTTAAATTTTCATAATGAATGAATCTGCAGGATATTTTTTTCTGCTATAGTCATATTTATCAATAATTAATCATAAAATTTTTATTTATTAAATAACAAATTATTTTGTTAATTTCGCGGATTATTTAGCGTTAATAACTCCGCAATAACATAAAAATTCCTAAGAATATATCGTTTTTATAGCCGTTCACATAGCATCAGTATTAATATTATTATTTTGATGCTTATATACAATATACAAAATGCTTCACAGTTATTTTTAAAAATAACAAAAATAGTTTTAATATTGTCAGTTTTCCACAAGCTTAGATCTTTGAAGCTCAACTTTTTGATAACATTGTGGTTTTTAAAGTTTTTTTTACAGGAAATTAAGTTACTGTCTAGATTCATTAAAACTGGTCTAATTATAATTTAATAATACTGGTCTAAGACTCTAAGACAATCTTTCTATCTAATGACGTAGTGGATAGGTAGTCGGTTTTCCAATCGAAAGGCATAAAGGAGTTCAAACTACGGTTTCGTAATAATTTTATAAA
The DNA here is from genome assembly GCA_947095535.1 of Poecilobothrus nobilitatus. Lineage (NCBI taxonomy): Eukaryota > Metazoa > Arthropoda > Insecta > Diptera > Dolichopodidae > Poecilobothrus > Poecilobothrus nobilitatus. The sequence goes on along the minus strand of OX352772.1, from coordinate 316,904,428 downwards.
ATAGACAAAAAAATATTTAATTCTTGTATAAGATAATAGATGGCGTAGAAATAAAAGAAATATTTATGTTTCATAGTATCGACTACAATAGGTATAGTTTAGTAATCAACGGTTTAGTGAAAATAATTATTAAAAAGAAATTTAGGTTTAGTAAAATATGAATAATATGCGATTAATTGTACATATTTAAATTTTTTTTTGTTAATTAATGGAATAATCATTTCAGTGTCTGAGATTGTGTTTAATATGAATGTCCATTTGTTAGACTTATATCATCATTTAAGGCTTTTTTTTTTTAATGATAGTAAAAAAAATAGACCGACTATTACTAAAACAGAATGAGCTTTTCCATTCCGCTGCAATGCTACATCAACAGTTTTATATATGAAAACCAACACCAAATATCCAATATTCCAGCATAAAATAAAAGATGAAATGATATATAGATCTATAGCAATTTATTTCCTTTGCAATAATTTTGACATAACTTTGTTGAAAATATCTGAAGAAATAAATAAAAATATGAATCAACAGATGGACGCTCAAAATGGAAGCAAAATTACTTAAACTACTTTTTTATCATTAACCAGCTTTACTATCATTCCAAGAACAAAATGAAAATTCTTATAATACCCATAACACAACACAGAAAATTTATTTTCTTTTTTTTTATAACAAAAAAGATAAATAGAAAATGTGTCCCATGTGCTATAACTATTGTCATTATTTTCTATAATATTTTTTTAGTATCTTTTTTCTCTCATAATTTATTTATTGTAGCAATCCTCTTAATTGAAAATGATGAAAATAAATAAATAATCAAAAATAAAAATAAATAAAGTAAAATCAAATACCCGTCAAATATTATTAAACATCACATTATTCTATAGATACAATATATAATATTATATTCGTAGACATAAGATACAAAAACAAATGTCATAAATTGATTTGTGAAATTCTTAAAAATTGAAATATTTCCTTTACGCAGTAACAGCCAATCTTAAATATTTACATTTAAAAGAAATATTACTTTAATATTCGTAATGGTTCAGAAATTCACTTCTAGTGAAATGAATTATAGGGATTAAATTTAATTAACAAAATTCGTTTGTTGGAAATTTGTTTATCATGCACACGACACTTTTATGAAATCTTATTTTCCAAAATCCAAAGATTGGTAATTCATATGTGTAGGATATAACGAAATTTAAGTAGAACATTAATAAATACTTCTTCAAATCTACAATTTTTTTCCTTCATACCATCCCATCCTAAAGTTTGATTTTAAAAGAAATGGTTTTGATTGGTTAAAGTCCAACACTACCCAGAGGAACCTCATGCAGTTCCTTTGAGTGACTTTCGATGTTTTCCACCGTCCCTCTTGAAAAAAAATAATATTGGTATTACTTAGTATAGGTGTGGCAATACAATTTTATCGTTTAATCGGTAATTCTAACTAATAATACCTTTTCGCATTTATTTATCATATGTTTGTAGAAGTCTAATGAAAATTATTAAATAATCAGTTATTTTGGAATTTATTCGCCTGTTCAATATAATATTTATGGTTGCCCGCTAGGACAAATGATTTTTTTAGTCAAAAATTCCTATATGTAAAAATTATACCTATTACATGATTAAACCTTATTTTCTACTTTTAACATACAGATATTCTTAATTTGAAAACTTACTTAATGTTGTCTTTTTTTCGTAAGTGTTAATTATAATTAGTGGCGACCTAGAGGTTATTTTAGTTACCTACTATATCAACACTGTTAGTTTCTTTCATGATGGCGATCCTAATGTGATAGTATACAAAGTTAACAATAATATTTTTAATTAGCTTGTTATTGACTGTAAGACAAATCGATTAAGTCTCCACTCTATATTCTATTTGTAAATAAAATATCTCAGGTTCGAGTCTGATCATTTTATAATATTCAATACTAACTACAAAAATAACAAAATATAAACAAAAGAAAAAATAAAAAAAAATAGTTCTTGTACCACATAATAGATGGCTCACAAAATTTCTGCCTTAAATGCATTTGTATTGTGTTTTATAACCTTGTGCGACATAACTATATCATTGTAATCCATGGCTTATTATTAAAATTAATTATTCATGAAAATAATGCCAAGTTGTATTTCAATATAATGATCAGCTTCTAAAAGGAACATATGAACTTCCGTTCCTTGAGGAAATTTTTATTTATTTATTTAGTTAACTTCCCCTCACACATACAATGTAGGAGAGAAAGCAAAACAGTCTTTCCCTTCCAGATGTGACTGCTTGAAGAGATAAATTAGTAAAAAAAATTAAAAAAAATTGTTTATAAGGTATTCCAGACATTCTTGAGCATGAGGACGTACCAGAATATAAGTTATGTATTATTATATTTTGATTTTGTTTATCAGTTGAAAGTTAATTTGTAATATATAAGTACCTATACCAACATATAGTCTATCTATAACATATACTATAAGTAATAATTTTGATAGGTGACGAATATTTATTTGAATAATTTGGTTTGTTCCGCACTATGCGTAAGTTACGAAATTTTTGGTTTTAGAAACATATTTATGGAAATACTTATGATTCTGAACAATTAATCATCGATTTGTCTACTACTATTTGACCATTGAGTAAACCATCGATTTATCTTGGAAAGACATTATATTGACATTCCACCAGAATAAAACCATTACTCCCACATATCTCGCTAGCAATATTAAAGATAGAACATGTTAAATTTTGAAATTTTGTTTCTTTTGGCGGCCACTACCAATATTTTTAAATATCGCAGGTTTTACCCGAATCAATTTGATGAATTGATTAACATATGATGAATTGATTTGAATTTATTGTGAATTGAAATTCACTCAAATTTTAAAACACTATACTTTTTGAATTATTGGCTAAAATTCAAGTCATTTTCATTTAAATTTAAAGAAAATTATTTTTTTCAACTCAGCAAAAAACTAAGAGAGAAATGGGTGATTAAATGTATATTGTAAGAAGAGTAGGGGTAGATTAAAAAGACAAATATAAAGTAAAATCCTTTTGTTTTATATTATTTGTTGATTTGTTTTTGTTATTGTTATAATATCTAGTAAGTCAAAGTCAATTCATCTGATTATTGTCTTTATGATATCCTTTAAATTTTTGTTACTATATAGATTGTTAGAGGATTTTATTTTATTTTCTATTGAAGCTTTGTTTATTACAAGAGGAAGTTTTTTTTTTTTATTTGTTGATATTTTCAAAATTTTGGTGTGAGTTTTTCTTTACTTTACTTTTCTTTTCCTTTCATTCATGCATTCAATTCACCCCGATATTAATACAAAATGTTCTACCAAAAATTAAAAACAAAAGATTTCAAATGATAATTGATATTGATAATTGATATTGATAATATTGATGATAGTGATGATATGTTAAAAGTTAAGAAATGATGAAGAAAAAATTATGATGATGAGCTGCCAACATTGTTGACAAGTTGTCTTAAAAATAACAATGAAAAAGAAATTCTATCAACAAATTTTTTTTTATTTTTTTTTATTTCAATTCTTTTAATATATGTCTGTCTCTTTTTAACACTCTAGGGAGATTATCTATGAAGTATATAAGTACTTAATAAAACAACAAAAAATTAGTAATGGTTTTTTATGTGGCTAAAATTTAATTTTTAATTTTTTTTTTTTCTTTTTAAGGGGAGAAGTGAAAAAGGACGAATATTTTGTTTTAAGAATTTTGGGGAGAAAATAACTGAGAAAAATTAAATGAAAAACAAAAATTTCTTCATAAAGTAAATTTAAGGGATTGAGGAAAATAATTTCGTTTTATTTCATATTTTTCGTTTATTATTAGATAAATTATTTGTGTTGTAGGATTAAATTGGACTTTGAGAGTTATTTTTAACTAAGTAAAAGATCATCATATATTTATTTTTAATTTTTTATACTATATTTTTTAGAAAATTAAAAAATTTTCAAATCATTTCTATTTTTTTTTTTTTTTTTGATTAAATTTTTTGCTTTAAAATTAAATTTAGTGTTATTTGAGAATATCAAATAAGGATAAATTATTGGTGAATTAATAATCAGAAGTTGGAATTCATATTTTCATTATGGAATGCATATTTTTCAATTGATAAGACAATAAGCGGTTTTAAATGCGGTTATTTTTATGCCAGAGTTTGTAACTTTCGTAAATTTTTTTTTTGGGTGAAAAATTAAGCGACATTTTTATGCTCCGAAATTATGCCTAAAGAAATTAAGCCTTTTCGACAGGAAAATAAAGCCGATTTTTTAAATTCGGCACTATTATCGATTTGAAATGTAAATAATGGCAAAATTTAAAAGAAAATAAAGTCGAAGTTTATTTTTTTATTATAAGAAAAAATTTTATTTGTAATTTAAAATACTGAAATTTCCAATAACATATTATTTTAATAATCTTCATCAAAACTGGCTTATTTTACTCTTATTCATACATCCTTAAAATAGTCAACTCCTTCAGTTCCTCACTCAATAAATTATTGAAACCCTGATTTTGTAATAACTATAAACTATAATAACCCTGATTTTGTAATACTATAAAATATATTTTCTTTAATACAAAATTTGTTTTACTTAAAACAAATGTCTTTTCCTTGTGGAGAAAATGAATATATCCTCATACAAACATTATTAGAAAACCCAAAGCCAGACATGTATTTTTAATAAATTCTAAAAAACGGAAAAGAAAATTTCTGAAATAAGCGCAACAAATAACATGTTCTGAATACAAAACGAAGGAAAGATTAAAAAAAGCATAATATTTGAGAAACTGTAATAAGGCCGATTCTACTTTATTTCTCCTTCAAAGCGATAATAAGACCAAATTTAAAAAAATCGCAGCTGCATTTTTTTTTACCTCTTTAAAGATGAAATAAAGCCATTTTAGCGTTATTTCTTTGGATAATACTTCAGGGCATCGAAATTTTCTTCAATTTTAATAAAACTCTATTTAATTAAGAAAATCTGTTTACAAATCATATAATGATAGAATGTTTGACCTTTAATTTTGATAAGTTATTTTAACTTTAAACATTTTCAAAAATTAACGGAGCTATAAAAGAATATTTTAGATTTATTTGTCTATAACACTTTAGTTGATCTTTAAATTATTTAATACTTTGCGATATCTTTGCTCAATTATAGTTCATTCAATTAAGACTTAATTTAAATTAAAAAAAAAATTGCAAATTCGAGCAAATGCCCCTATATTTCACATTCTATTTTAAAAGAGAAATCCAAACGATATTTCCTAGTCCTTTCAACCACTGAACCATTTTAAAACTATGTTTTTTTTTCCGTATTTAAAATTTCTTCGAAAAAAGCGTTGTTATTTTAATTTCCATCATCAGTTTATTTATAAATATTCATTGCATATTCTATTAATTTAAATTAAAATAAAAATGATTAATTATAGTTTTTTTTTTTCTTGATGATGTTCACTGCACCAGATGTCATATTGTGTTTTTCTGACATTTGTTGATTCATTTAAAAAAAAAAAACCTTAAATAAAAATTTTTCCTTAAACTTATTTGACTTTTGTTTTCCCGTTAAAGAAAATAGACATTTAATTTTTTTTTCTATTGTCAGTTTTATATTATTACTATTATTTTTGCATCATTGTTGTATTTGAGGGTGTAATTTTTTTTTTTTTTTCTTTAATAATCACGAATATTTTTCATTTCTACACTTTCACTATATAAATACACTAAACGAGAAGTTAAATGACATGTAAAGTCATTTATTATATTTTTATCAAATTCCGAAAAAAAAAAATACCACCTTTGTGCAACAATCATCATCATTTGCACAACCAAAATGAAAAAAAAAGAATTTAAAGTAAATTTCCTTGACAAGGAGTGATGATATCCTATTTTAAAATAACTGTTTGGGTTGTAACAAATAAAGTTTTAAATAAAAAAAAAATACAAAAAAAAAAAAATAGAACAATTGTTACCAATGCCAAATGTTGCTTTTATTCTGGTTTTTCTGCTTTTTTTTTTATTGTAATTTTGTTTATATTTTGCACGATTTCTTACACTAAATTTAAAATTCTCATTTTTTATAAATTTTAAATACAAAAAAGGACATGTCGTCAGAAATATGCAAAAATTTTAAAATATCTTTTCCTATTTTTTAAACTGTATCATATATACATACATATATATAATTTTTTTTATTGCAAAACAAAAGTATAATCATATTCAAATAATTTAAATATTATTTATTTAATCTCGGTAGGTATTATGTTTGTCTATTTTGATTTCTAATACAAAACTGAATAACATTAGTTATAGAACTAAACTACTGATAGAACCAGAAGTTCAGAACGATACGATATTATGCTGGATGCATGCTACATTCACTGCTTCAGCACATTTAATTTCCAACTGAACTAGAGTGCAGAACAAATTTCTGAAGAAGATTCTCTTTTAAAAAAATAGTTTGGAACTATATATGCTGAAGCAGTGAATGAAGCATGTGCAAATTTCAACCGTTTTTTCAACATTTTGCCCTCTCCGAGACAACAATAAAAACAATATTTTTTAAATTTTGGTCCGAAGAACAAATTCCAATTAAAATTAAAATAATATTGTTTTCGAAACTTAAACTTAAACTTTTCAACTTACAATTAAAATAAAGTTCCATAATACAAATTTTAGTGGTATCAGTTGACAGTTATTAAGAAGTTTTATTCAGTTTTAATTGTTTGTTTTTTGATTTTTTGGTTGGTTTTCGGATGAAGTTAGAATAGCTGGAGGTGCTATAGATGTTGGAGATTTAAAAAACAGAGATTTTAAAAAATATATTTTGTAAAAATGAGTTGAAACAAAACAAGCATTTGTCAGATTAATTTTTGAAAATAAACCTTTAAAAAAATATTTGTGAGGATCTTATTTTTTGGCTTTTGTAGATAAAGTTCCATGTTTAATCAGAACTATATATTTTCTTTGTTTCAAGATGAATATCTCTCCGCAACATTTGATTTTAATTTCGTTTCGTTCCAGACCCATAGAACTAATATTCTAATATTGTATAATCATAGAATTTATGTATGGCATATCTCATACAAATAATATTTTAACTTAATACTTGTATTAACTATAAGATGCTTAAAGATCTTTATACTCTCTAAAAAGAATTTTTTGAATAATTCAAAAAAAAATGTCATTAAGAAGGTATATTTAGACTAAATATTAAAAGAATTAAAAAATGAGACTAGCTAAAATTATTAATATAAATATCATAAATGTCAAATTTTGTTCCCATAATACTGCAACTTAAATTCCAAATTAATCAAGGCAGAATGTAAACCAACGATTTTTAAAAGCGCACAAAAGAAATGAACTGTTTAGAAATTGTGAATTGCAAAAAAATTTTAAAATTTCATCTAAAAAAAAAAGGTGAAAATAGGACTTTTTTGCAATTTTGAGCAGCTGTAAATCCGGAACGCTATATAACTAAGAAAAAACTGTTAATACACGTAAAAATATATTACTGAAGCTTTAACTTTTATATCATGCCGAAGAAAAATTTGTTACAGCTGTCAATTTTTGAGCTCTAATAAACAGGGGGTGATCCAAAAAAATTTCCTGAGAGAACTTATAGTAATTCTAAAAGTTCTTTCTTGCCTTAAAATTTCAAGCTTCTATCTAAAAGCGTGCTAGAAAAATCATAAAAAAATTATTTTTCACATAACGTTACCGTTAAATACTAAATTTAAAAAATATATATAATTTTGATATTGATTTGCAAAGATAAAAAAAATTCTGTCGAATAGCGTGTTCAGATTGAAAAAATGTTAAGGGTAACATGAAATATGCGCATATAAAAATAGGGCTTTTTCAAAGTTTGAGGGGCTGTAGTTTCCTGTTGGATGGAGCTACATGAAAAACTTGTTCCTATGAACCTATCTATGGTTCAATTTTTTTTTCTCTATCTTTAACGGTGTAGAAGTTTTGTAAACAGACGGACAGACAGACAGACGGGCGGACGGACAGAATAAAACTAATAAAACTAGTGAAACCTTTTTCAAAATTTTTTTTGGAAATGTGCTAAAAACTGTTATGTAATTATTATTTTTTTTGTGAGTTTCAAAGGAACGCAATGGAAACCAACCCATCCAAGTGTCAACTACACCATACAGACTATAGTTAACATTGAATATAGCCCTATTCGTTTCAGTCTGTCAATTAATTTATCAATAATAATCCAAATGTATCAATTAATTAAGAAACATACTATTGTAAAATAATAATTAATTTTCACAGTTTTTTCTTATCTTTTATAAAAAAAAAAAATTTCTTAACTAAAAATAAAAAAAAAACTTTAATTTTTATGTTACCTAATAATATTTTCTTTATTAGATTATCTTATAGTAATACTGTATAACTACAAAAATATTTAGAATTGATATAACTCTTTTCTGCTTTAGCAAACAAATTTTAATATAATATGTATAATAAAAACAGGAAAAAAAACTGCATAAAAAAAGTAAACAAAAACAGGTAACAAAGTAACGGTATATTATTATCAAAGTATTAAAGTTTATATTCAGACTAACAGACATAAGATTTTAAGAACCTTTTAAAAATGTAAGGTTCGTCAACACTGACTTCTTGAAAAGTAACAATTTTTTTTTATATTTTTCTTATAAAATATCCTTTTAATATCCTTGTTAACAAAAATGAAAAAAAAGCGGCTCTATTTATAAACAAAGGTTTCTAAAATAGAACATTTTGAAAATAATAAAAAATAAAGCATCCGAAAAAAAAATTTTACTATGTACATAATATATTTAAGTACATTTAAATGTTTTCAGTGTTTACTTTTCAGCAAGCATTTTGAATATACAGGCAAGGATACAAAATTTTGATTTGCAAAAATGAATTTAAAAAAAAATGTTGAATATATTTGTTAGTTACATGTCATTTGACGTTTTCAGATTAAAATGCAGTTTTATAGAATTGAGTTGAAATTATTATTGGATATAGGGTTTGCCCAGACTTTAAGTGACAGTTCAGCTACCTATTATGTATATATAGGTAAAGCAATATAAAAAAGTACGTTATAAAATTATGGTTTTAATAAAATCAGTTTCTGTTTTCAATATCTTAAATGCTGTAGGAGTTTTTATAAACAGAGAAATGAACGAACGGATGGGCATATTGAAACTCAAGACATAAGTATTGATTCACATTTTTTTTTTAAATATATGTATTTACTTGTACATTAAAAAATATAGCTATAATATAACATGTATACATATGTAAAACAAAAATTTATTTACATATATGTATATTTTTTTTGCTCTGCAAAACACACGCCAAATGTAAGTGACACCTCAGTCATCATGAAAAATGATGTGACTTGATGTTAAATTCACGGTAAAAAAAAAAAAATTAAAAAAAAAAATATTTTTATTTAAAAATTCGCGACAAAAAAATTTTTTTTTTTTTATTTTTTGTTTACATCCTTGCATAACAATGGAATAAAATGATGAATTCTACCGTTATTTTTTATTACATTCATACATACATATATGTAGGAACACATATCAGTGCAACTAGAATTTATTCATATATGTGATAGATGAAGGATATAGATATAGTGAAAAATCTGTCAATATGAATGGGGTGCACTATACAGTTAAATTTTAAATTATGCTAGATCTTGATAGATTGATATGTAGAAAATTTTGATGTCTTCTTATATTTCGAAAGATTATTTAACAAGTTTTTATACATGTTATGCATATATTTCTATATGTATGTATGTATATAAATAAATATATTTTTTTAAAAAACATCATTAGTTATAGGATTTTATATGGAGATAATATGGATTTTAAATTATAAAAAAAAATTTTTGCTAACAAATAAAAAGATTTGTTGGGAGCTGAGTACTGCTCTCTTATATATTTTATTAAAAACCCTTTTATTTAAAACACTTTGTCACCAAAACAAAAAGATTCCATTTTTGTTGTTACTAGAATTATTTGTAAATTCAAGCCTTGTACTTCTTAATGTTAGATGAAATTATAAATAAAATATGAATCAATTCAGCTCACATTTTTTTTTTTTTTTTGACGAGGATTGGTGAAAAACTCAAAAGTCACCAAGAGGAACTACACGTACTTCCTCAGGGTAGTGTTGGACTTTAACCAAAACCACCCCCCTTTTAAAACCAAACTTTAGGATGGAAGCTTTAATACAAATGTACAGTTTGGTTTTGGGGATAGGGATGTGGGAAGGATAATTAATTACCAACTTTAGGGAACACATGCGATGGTATATGCGGGACGTGCGCATGACAAAAGAATTTCAATAAGCTGTATTTCGCCATCTTGATAACTCTACATGGTAGGGATGAGCATCTGTTTCCCTCCTTGTTTCTCGTTGGAAAACTTTGTGGAGGCATTAATTGTTTTATTTCTTTGAAACAAGCGTTAATCCCTACGAGATACCTATAAAACAAGGTCAGTAACCCAACTGTGCGACGATGGCTGAGTGGAGTGAGCATTGAAGTTACACTGGGGTCGTTTATCAGACGAATAGCTCTGTTTTGCACATTATCTAAATAGCTGTTGGGCTGCAAGCCTCAAAAATACTCCAATTGCACTTATCATTATACTCCATTTTCGCCCTAATGTGCGTTTTATAGATATTGAGAAGATCAGATACGGAACAGTAAGTTTTGCAGCGATACAAAAAATCCAAACATTTAGCTGCATCCTTAGCTATATCAAAAATGTGATTTGACCAAGTAAATATCTGGTTTAACCCGATGCCCAGCATGTTTAAATCGGTTGAATGCTACAAGACTTATCCTTGAAATAGTAAGTTAGGAACAGTAGTGGCAAATTGTTTAGGACCATTTGCTGAAGATGCTTTGTCAGAAATATCACTAATAACTATACAAATATTTTATAAAATCAATTGTTTCTACATTACTCTTGTTACATTACTGAACTAAAATTTTCTAGAATTCCAATTATAACTCAATTCTATTACAAAATTAAAGTAAAATGCTATTTTCTATTTGGGATTTTTTTGTTTTTCTTATAATATGAATGTCATCAAAAACAATTGAATTGATTATAAGTATCTATCGATTTAAAGCTATAAAAACTAGTAATAAAATCGAACATAAAATTTCCATCATATTATAGCAAAAGTGTATTCTTTAGAAACATTAGTATTTAATAGTTTATTAAGTAAGTCCCAAATGTTTTCAATGTTTTTATGGTTAATTTTAATGTTTAAATTAATTTCAAATGTGTCTTTAATTTACTAATTGATGTTTTGTTTTTACCATAATTTTCAAGATTCTTGATTCCCTATAGTAAGATTATTGTTTTTAATTTTTTTTATTCTTAAATTAATTTCGAGTTAAATTAAATTTATCTTATGAATCCTAGAGCTACAGTATAAAATAAATCGTAGCATGACGATATTTTAAAATTTTTGAAATAAATATAAATTGCAATTTTCGTTTATTTATTCGACAATTTAAGAAGGAAAACAGCATTCAAGTTAAGGAGATGTATAAAGCTGGTATATTTAGTCCTCACACTGGAAGGCCAATTAATAGATAGCACAAACAAACTTCCAAGAAGCCTAACAACTCCAATAAAATAGAAGACATGAAGATGTTCAAAATAGAATAAAGAAAGCAAAGGCAACATTTGGCCAATATGGAATAATAATCTAATCAGATAAGAAGATCAACAACAATCAAAAGATTCAACTCATGAGTTAAATTTACACTTACATACAACAGTAAATTCTGCGGTTACTGACAAATTCCATTAAACACAAGTTATAGGTGTTCATAAACACCTAAGAATCATATATGAAATAATCTGACCTTACAAAATCAGTAACAAAGATTTATGGAAACTAGCAAACGAAGAGTCCATAATAAAGCATATAACTAGAAGAAATTGAAAATAGATATAGAACACATACTAAAGAAAATAGAAAAGAACATAACCAGAACGTCACTAAGCTGAATCCGCAAGTAAGATCAAGAGTAAAATGTAGCCCCGGATTAACAATGAAACACTACTGTCCTAGAAAAATTAAGTAGATTCAAAGTATCCAGGAACACAACTATAGAAAAGTAAATAACAGAGAGAAATGCAGACTTTAAATGGAAGCCCTATGCTTTCTAGAGAAGTAACACAAAAAAAAATAGAGCTAGTGTATAAAAAATTCATATTTGTGTGTACTAAACTATTATAAATATACCTACAGACATTTATAATTTTAGTGTCAACCTTAGGAATTGGTCTTCAAATAAATATTAAGGCTTATTAAAAACTTCATTGCAAATTTTTGAACAAATCGTATTATTATTATTTGAAATAAAATTAAGTTTTCTTATTGATATTTTACCAATTACCAATTTTTTGATATCTATAACTATAACATTTTTATTAAAGATGGTAATGAAGTGTATTCTATATGTAAAGTAAAAGTCTGGATTAAAAAAATATTTTTTTTTTTTAAATTAAAATTTTTATAGTTTAATTTCAATTTCAGTGATTGATAAAAATAGTTTAAAATTATATAAAAAAGAACAATTACATAATATTATATTTTGTTTAAAAAAATACAATAGGAAATTATATCAAGATTCATTTCATTAAATGTATAAAAGTATTTTAAAAGGAATTGTTTATAATAAATTCCTCACGGAATTAGAATAAATTTTATAAAAGAATAAAATTATTCAATTGCGTATTCATTACCCACTGTTCTAATACCCAATGTATTTATAAATACAATATATTATTAAAAAAATGGATCGCAGTTACCATTATAAGTGGTAAAATTTCTATTCATATGCAAATTTTATTATAAGGATGATGTTTTTTTTTTTTTATTGTTTTGTGCTTTTATTGTATTTGATTATACTTTAAGAAACGTTCAAAACCAGATTATTTTTTAAAGGTGATAGAATAATATCTTTTTATTTTAGATTTATTTATCCAACCATATGATTTTTTTTTTTTTTCTATATTGCAATATTTAGTGATATAAAAATTAAATATTGACCAAAGGTTACCAGAGTATAATTTAATATACGGACACAAAATTTTCTTTAATAACAGAAATAAATAGAGTTTATTTATAATAGGCAGCCCAAATGTTAACACTTAAAAATTAAAATACATAAATAGTTCTTTAAAACAATACACAATATCACACTTATCTCACATTTTTATTAGAGAATTTCTTAATTTAATTCAAATACAAATTAAATCTTAAATATTTCAGTGACGGATTTGTTAATGACTTATGAGCTCACATGTACACTTTAAATCAACCAACCAACCAACTTATTTATAACCATAACATTTCTATGTTTTTTTTTTCTCTCCTTGCCACTCCTATAAGGAGCATAGGGAATCCACTAAGTCATTTATTATTTCATATTTAGCTTCAGTTTCTGGAATCATTATTCCACTAAGCCGTTGATTACTTGGCTGTAGTATTACATTATTACACGGCTATTGTACAAGACTAGGCGTTTTTATTTAGTTCTACGCCATCTATTATCTTATACAAGAATTATCTTTTATTATTATTTTATTATATATTATACAATATGATATTAATTATAATTCATAAGAATATATATATATATATTTTATTTTTTAATTTAATTATATTATACTAATTATATATTATAAGAAAAATCTATATAATTTTTTATTAATCTATATGAGCCAGCCGGGGTTTGAACCCGAGATATTTCGTATATATGTCTTAACCACTGGCTGGATAACATATGTTTATTCCTGTTGATTTGATCTCTATGTTTATTCCTATCATATCAATGTTTATTTCTGTTGATTTAAGGTTGAATCATTTAATTTTAACGAAATTAAGAAAATTCGGCTGAAAAGTAGCATAAAAATTGTTATTTAGAGAATTATTGTTTTCTGAAATTTGTCCTTAAAGGTCAAATTGAAGAAAAGCGAAGTTCAGACGATGTGAACTCTTTAAAACTTAAGTTAATGATTCAACAAGAGTATCAAATTTATGTTAAGAACAGTAGTAGACAAGATTTCATGTCTAAAATAAATATTTTTTTAATTTAAGATGAGAAAACAACAGAATATTAATTATGTTTGGGAAGATGCCTTATTTATTTTATATCTGCTTTTAAAAAGAGTTATAGGAAATAACCATCTACTAGTGACTAAATATTAAATTCGATTTTGAACATTACTATTGAATTTGCTTCCTTAAATTTATACAATAATATAATATATTATATCTGATGTTTACTCTACCAATATTAAAACATTTATATAATCTGGCAACCTTTTATTAATACCTTTGACAAATTTCAATTTCTTTAAAAAGATATTTTGAGGACACAATATATAACAAGATTCCTTAAAAATATCCTTTCAAATATCACACCAAAACTTTTAAGGCAAAATAAAAACAGTAAAAACGAGAAAATGAAGAAAAAAAAATACAAAATAGAAAAACATCAATTTTTTATTAATTTACCTTTCTTGTTACCATTATTTTTATTTTTTTTTTATTTTTTTTTATTTTCTTTTATACTTCATAATATTAAGTTATAGGTACATTTCTATATACATATTTCTCTCTTTCCCCCGTTCTTACATTTCACAATCTATTGTTCAATAACAAAAGGCTTTCTTTTCTTCTTTTGTCATAATGAAAAGCACACAAAACAGAGAACCTGAATAGAAAATTAAAATTAAAAAAAAAAAGAAATACATTTATAACTGTAAATTGGGAATGTTGTATCCTAGCATAATAAATAATATACAATATTATATATTAGAATATTTTTTATCCTTTTCTGGCAAATACACATATGTAATATTTGTAAATATATATATATATATATATATATATTAATTTTAAATCCGAATTGGAATTTTTAAATTAAAAATAAATCTTAAAAAAATTGAAATTTATAAATACATATTACATACATATACACATATATACATATATACGCAATAAAAAGATTTAAATCGCGAACAAAACAGAACAAAAGAATCGTGAAGAAATTAAAAACAAAAAAAAAAAGTATATTATTCAAGAAAAAAAAATATATATCCTTTAAAATGAGCAGGATAAAGAGATTGATAAAGAGAAAATAGGACAAAAGACTAAACAACAAAAATGTAAAGAGTGTAAAATTTAGTATATAATTTTAAAGTACTCAGTAGATTTACAGCCCGTCTTAATACCATTCAAACTACCATAATATTTAGAAAAATTAACAGGAATTTAATTTATTTGAACAATTTTTTTTTTTTCTTGCATATGACACTTAGAAAAAATTAAATCTTTGAATGTTGAAATTTTGATCTTGTCAAATGCTCTTCTCGGAAAACAGAATTCTGATACTCTTATTGCACCTTTAACATATACGTTTTTAAGTGTTGACCTCGTTTTGAACTGAACTGCGTTTTCCCTCAATTTTACCTACAAGGATAACTTTCAGAAAACAACAATTCTCTGGATGCCTCAAAATTACTCTAAAGAATTCTAGCTTCCTAGTTTTTACTCTGACTTGCATTTTTTCATAATTCTAGCAGAAACAGCTTCGTTTATTATAAGATGGAGCCAACTTATTTTACACATTCTTCTAACAGCACATTTTAAAGATTAGAATTTTTTCAGAGATACTTCAAAAAGTATTCACGTTTCGACTCCATACAGAAGTGTGGTGAACACATAACAGTCTAATATTTTCATTCTTAGGGAGAAATAATTAGTACATATCAATTTTTTAAATTTAACGAATGCAGCTCTTATTTTTTCAATGGGGACCCTAATTTTCTTCGATTGATCTGATTGAGCGTTTAGCTAAAATCGTAAATATGTGAAAAAATGTTCAAATTAAAAATAAGAAACATCAAACGACAATAATAAACGGTAATAGCATCAAAAATTGTTAGAATAGTTTAAGAACAATAAATAGTCAATCAATCAATTAATGTTTCATATACACAAAGAAAATGCGCCATTAATATGAACACAAAACTATATAATATCGTTTGTAAAATGCGCTTGAAAAGTTCAAAACTTACACAAAAACTCTTGTTACAGTCAAAATGTAATATTGTCAAATTTTATTAATAAAACTTAATGATTTTAGGTGATCTATAAATAAGTAGGCATTAGATAGTATTTAAAACCAAAGATTTTTATCAAAATACACTTTCTTCAATTTTAAGTTATTTATAAGATTATATAAAAACACACTTTCAATTTCTGAATCTTAACTTCAAAAGGCTTTGTACTGATTCCTGTATACGTACAAATTTTTATTTTCGTCCCAGAACTCTCAAATGCCAAAGGATACAAATTTTTTTCTTAAGTAACTTATTTTTATTCGTAAACATCATACGTTTCTCAAAATTCCAATCGTTCAATTCAATCGTTCAAAGATACAGAGTCTCCAAAGTTTTGCCTTCAGATAATAGGAAATTTAAATATTGAATTAAATTAAAAAGCTAAAAAAAAATCTGTTATTTGTCTTTTTTAGATTGATAAAATATTCATTAGAACTTGAGTTATAACCATTAGAATTAAGCATTTTCCAATTTTGGGATGCTATATATAGCTTTGTGACAGGAACGGCAACATAACGGAAGTTATACCACAACTTTTACTTATTTTAAGAGGTTTATCTTCGTCTAAAATTTAATTTTTTTATTTCAAATATATTTAAGTTCCATCCAATTTCCTTTCATTTTTTTTTTTGCAATTATTTTTGCAATTATTATTAAAAATATTTTTCTGAGTGTATATAATTTTCAAGTGAATTCAAATTCTATTGCAAATTATTATTTCGGAAGGAAGAATCCTCCTTTTATTTTTTATTTTAACTTCCTCTAACTTTACAATTTTTTATTAAAAATTATTTTTCTTTATTCTTTTTTTTTTTTCAAATAATAATTTTCAAAAAAATTTCAATTTCCTTTATTTTTATTTAAAATTTTTTTTTTTTTTTAACTTTAATTCTTGGTGTTTAATTCAAGATTCGAACACCGTAAATTATCACCATACCATACGAATAAAAAAGAAACATAAATTAAGAAATTCTAAAGGGGAAATTCCTGCCGTCAAAAGTAGCGTTACTTTTTATTTTTATTTTAGAATTTTTTCGAAAGTAAAATTAAATGATTAGGAAAGAGATAGAAAATAACAATGAATAAAAAACTAAAATGACTTGGTGACCCATGGGGTGAAATAAAAGTAAATAATTTTAAAGAAATTATAAAATATTCAATTTTGTTATTATTTTATTCATTTTTTATAAAAATTTAGTGATTTTAATAAAAAAAAAAAATCAAAAATCAGGATTTATCACAGGATAATCGGAACATTTTTAAATAACTAATATTAATAAATAAGTGTTACCTATAGATGACTATAAATGCAAAGGATATAAATAAAAATTTAATTACCTACTTATTTTGTTATTCTGTGCTTTTCATTTATAATCATCTTTAATATTATCTTATTTTATATTGGAAATTCAACTTTTGCAAACATCTTCCAATATTTTATCTTTTTAGACTATATAGTTAACATTTACATCTTTTCCTGAAAGTTTTGAAACCATTTGAAAATTCCTTAAAATGCTTCTGAAATTTTCATTGGAATGAAGTTGATTATTTCGGTTAGAGGCTAACAAGTTTATTTAAACTGTTATTATATATTTTTTTCTTAAAACAGTTACATATCCTTTTAAAAAACCCTTTTGTGCTTTGCACTTCGTTTGCTATTTTACTTTTATACACGGATACTTTGAATGATTTCATGAATTTCTGTATAGGTCCCAGTTGGCACAACCATCATTAAATTATTCTTACGGTACTTTGAAAATTTAAAAAGGAAGTTAATTAATATAATACAAATATCTTAAATTAATAAGAAAACTTAAGCTTTTAGTATATAAAAAGAAAAGCTCTGTTCTGTCCTAACATATATATATTTGTTTTAGATCTATATGAACTGCAGGTTTAGCAAAACAATTAAAAAACAGTAAAAAAAATGTATAACGGTTTATTTTGTATATATTTTCTTGTTTTTTCAAAATTGTCCGAACAAACTTTCTTGATATTCGAGAGGAGTCGTCAATAATGTGTTTGTTTATTGTTTTTGAAATCAAGTTTTATACGAGTTTTATTTAATTAATGCCTATTATAGCTATAATATCGGCTATAATAGTTCTATGCATTACCGAAAATAAATTTATGAAATACATATATTGAATTACTGGGTCGGTTTAGCAAAGTGCCAATTAGCGATTAGGTAATCAGAAGATATTAATATAAAATTTCCCTAAAATGTTTAAAATTGTACAAAATTTTCGCATTGATTGTAACGGTTTAATAATTTTTGTAGTTGAACAGTAAAAAGAAAATATTGTAAAAAAAATAATAATTTAAATTCTAATCCTTAATTTATTTTTTTATCTTCATGAAATGCACAGAATTTTCCAATACTTTCTGCATTTGGAGAAATTGTCCAGAAACCTTTATCCTTTTATATACATGGACACATCGAAAGCATGGATACAGTTAATTCAGGAAGAATTTAATGAAAACAAAAATTGAACGAACTTAGAGCAAACATATCCATTAAATACACAAAATAAGGTGTTTGACATATTTCTCAGAACTACATATTCCGAGAAATATTCCTTTACCTTTTTTTCTATTATCTTAAAATATATATTTTACATTAACCGTTAAAACAGTTATTTGATAAATACTATTTTTAAATAAGTCATTTGTATAGGAAATGCGCCAACAGTGGCACATGGCACATGCACTAAATGGATCAGAATAGGGGTTAATGCTGGTATGTTATCTCGGTTAAAGTATGTCAGTTTATATTATTACCGTAGAAAAATCTCTCTAAGTTATTGCTCTTATTGCTCTAAGTGAGCTCTCTTCTAACATTACTCTAAACTAGCTCAGCGGTCTCCTAAAATCTATTTAAATAAAATAATGATAAAAAAAAGGAAAACTAAAATAACAGTTAGATAAATATTTTTAATTTTCTTTTCCTTTTTTGTATAAATTTTTGGTTAACATCAAATGTCAAATAAATAAAAACCATCTTTTTATGATATTGCATTTTTTTTTTCTATAGTTTATTTTTTTTTTTTTTTTATATGTGGCAGTACTTGAGAACTAATTTCTCAAGATTTCTTTTGACTCTCTATATTGTTGAATTATTACATTACTAGCAGAGTACCCGGCGTTGCCCGGAGTATTTTATCAGCTTTATGAAATAAAAATTATTAACTTTTGCTTTTGAGTTAATATAATTTAATTAATATAGTTCACGTATTACAATGCATTTTCAGATGGTGGTAGTTAATATTCTATTTTTTATTACATTTAGTTAAATTGAATAAACAGAGCCAAGAATTAGAGACAATTCTTCTATAAAAATTTTTCGTCGTAATAATCTATTGAGTACACAATTACGACGAAGTGAATTTCCACAATATATTCTTTAATACCGAGACATAAAATCGCATTTCAATTATGAACATAATGTAGTACATTTTTTTCGTAAGTAATGTCACTTCATGTTTTTGTGAATTATCCTTTTAAGCACATTTTGAAAAATTTGCTATTAGGTTCGCTCTGTCCCTCCGTCTGTTTACAAAACTTATATATTCGTTAATATTCGTTAATACCGAAACATAAAATCGTATATAAATTATAAAACACCATAATGTAATCAATTTTTTTTTTGTAAGTAATATCACTTCATGTTTTGGTGAATTATCCTTTTAAGCACATTTTGAAAAATTTGTTATTAAGTTCGCTCTGTCCCTCCGTCTGTTAAAACTTATATACTGCTTAATAGAGAGCAATGAAATATTAACTATGCGTAGGTTTCTTAAAAGAGTAATGTTGTAGAATAACTTTTTTATGTACCCTCACCGTTGGAGATCTTACAGCACCGACAGCTCTTCAAATTTTGAAAAAACTTCTTTTTAAATGCGTACATTTCAGGTTCTGTTTAACATATTTTCAATATAAAAAATACATGATTGTTTTTTACCTTTATAAATCAACCAGAATTTTTTTACCTTTAGTTTTTCAAATTATGTTTCCTAATTGATTGGCTAAAAATATGTGTAAAAATTGTATATGGATAAGAATGTAAGGTTTTCTGTTCTTTAAATATGTATGTACTCATTTTTGATTAAATGATGTACAGAAATGTGAATATGTTTTCTAATTTAATTGATAAAGTTTATAGTATTTTTAAATATACGGATATTATACATACTATATGCACATATTTCAATATTTTATGGGAAACATGTTATACACATGCATTTTATATAGGTAGACCACATGTAAAGACCACATGTAAGTAATGCATTTCTGAATGATGACATGATGATTGTCTAATGTAGGAGATTGTTTCTGTTTTTAAACAACGGCCGAAAATGTTATGTTGTTAAGACTTAAACACAGTATTCTTAAGATACTTAATAATGTTACTTTAATTAGTGTTCTATATTAGAAATTTGCATTGAAAGGTTTTTATGGAATATTAGAAACAGTATAGACAAAAGTAAAGAGTGTTGGAAATATCTTTTTAATAATAATAACAATACACAAAATTAGGCAAAATATTATTAATAAGTGCTCGTGCTGAAATAGATTAACAAACGTTAACAAACATTTTGTCACAGGCCTAATTTAGAACCATAAATTCATTCTGCCAAATTAGACAGAAATTAGAAACAAAATTTTTTTTTGACAGTCTATCGTGTCGAAATGTGTTAATGTATCACAACAAAATTTATTGAATGAGTTTGTCTGCCAAAGTGCAATACTTGTACAAATTTTCAATTGGTCAAATCGTTTAAGTACAACAATAAAAAATGAGAATTTCATGGCCTGAAGCCTGATGGGTTAATGTATCGTAACCAAATAAACTCAGAAAGCTTTTGTTATAAAGACCTACACTTTTGTAAATTTTCAACTCAATTGGTAAAACCGTTTAAGTGCGACAACAAAGAAATTAAAAATTTTTATTGAGCCCTGGTGCCGAAACGGGTTAATGGATCGTAGCCAAATCACCTCAGTGAGCTCCTGTGGTAAAGAGCTACACTTTTGTAAATTTTCAATTCAATTGGCAAAACCGTTTAAGCGCGACAACAAAGAAATTGAAAAATTTTATTGAGTCCTGGTGCCGAAACGGGTTAATGGATCGTAACCAAATCGACTTAGTAAGCTCCTGTTGTAAAGAGCTACACTTTGATAGATTTTTAACTTAATTGGTGAAACAGTTTAAGTGCGAAAACTAAGTAAATTACAAAACTTCACTGACCCCTGGTGCCGAAACGGGTTAATGGATCGTAACCAAATCACCTCAGTGAGCTCCTGTGGTAAAGAGCTACACTATTGTAAATTTTCAACTCAATTGGTCAAACCGTTTAAGCAGGGCAACAGAAAAATTTAATGAACTTCGTTCGGCTCTCGTGCCCAAACGGGTTACCGGATCTCCATAAAAATTTGTCACAGGCTTTTTTTCAGACCATAAAACCACAGTACAAAATTGGACATAAATCGGAAACAAAAAATTTTTTGGAAGCCCGCCGGGCCGAATCCGGGTAACATATTGAATCCAAATTTCTTCGGTACCCGTCCAATGATAAGAAAAATATTTGTCCAAATTTTCAACTCAATCGATCAAACCGTTTAGGCAGGACAACGAAAAAACGAAACGGCTTTAAAGGGCTCTCGGGCCGCAATGGGTTAATGAACCGAAACGCGATGTAGCCTATAACACTTTCCGGGGTCGTAGGAACGTTCCTGCAAAATTTGGTTGCAATCGGACTGGTGGTTTTTACGTGAAAAGGGCACAAACAAACAAACAAACAAACAAACAAACAGAATTTCTTCCTTATTTATTAGATATTCTTTTATTTTTCTTTTATTTATTTGTTGAAATTAAAATCCTCAAATACTGCACAGAAATTTTTCTTTTAATGAAGACTCCATATCGAAGAGCGTTAAAAAAGAGATAAAAAAAAAATATTTGCTGGTCAAATACAATACAAAAAAATTAATAAAATGAAAAACTTCAAATTATATATATATGATGACATACATCTATATATTATTATAAAGATGAGATAAAATAGTTGGCAGGATTTGACAGGATTATACAGGATTTATTTTATTATTTTTGGTGAATGAAGCGAAATAAAAATGTAATTAATTCAAGAGGGTACAAATATGAAAAACATGAATCAATGATTTATTGAATTTAGAAATCATTTATGGATATTAATATTAAGTCTATTACAAAATTTTGTTTGTTTTTCTTATCAAACATTCAAAGTATACATAGATATACTGTGTACATTTACAGAAGGAATAAAATAATTTGGTTACTAGCTATAAATTACATTATAAATTGCAACTGAATTCAGGTAAAATGTAATTACAGATATAAAGTCAGATAAAACTATTTCACTTTCACCGAAAATCAAACTTGGACCTCTGTCCAGTGTTAAGTTCCAGTTCAGTGTTAAGTTAACGGTTCTCTTAACATATATAGTTCTTTAGGTTAAAAGCTGAATTTACTTAAAGCTCAATAAACTTTAACTAACTTTGTATAGGCAGTTCCAAATTTTTACATCTTATCACGCTTAGTACAGGGACTCACAGTAGACCGGTTATTTATTAATCATTTAATATCGATTTTATCGAAGCATATTAAAATACAAAAATGATAGTTAGTTAATGATTATAACTGTTTTTCATATCCTACTTTAGTTTTAAAATGCTTCTTGTAACAAAAATGGTTATGTGATAAAATTTATAGTTATTTGAACTGCAACGATTACTATTCTCTATATAGATGTTAGGTTTAATTAATGCAATGGGATCTTTGAAAACATATTTTAAATTTTTTTGTCATTGCATTTGGTTTAATATTTTTTAATTACATTTTTAATGCTTATTACTGTGGATTGAACCGGTAGACTTAATAAATGTTCATATAAAAGACAAAAATAAATATTAGTAGGGTGTTTTGATTTACTTTTCACAATAACTTAAAAAAAAAAACTGAAATGGTAATGGCAGAACAGGTTATACAGTTGTGATTTATTTTCAAAAGATTTAGAAATAAATGAATTCAATTCAATCTAATTCGACCAAATCAAATCGAACCTTTACTGATGAATTTATGAGATTGCATTTCAATATTTCTATTATTTTCACTTTTATTTATGAATATTGTTATTTATATGATATTTATATTAAATAAAAAAATATTTATTAAATATATACATATATATTTAATTTATAGATACATTAAAAATTAAATCAATTCATTAGATATAAAATAAAAAAACTGTTTCAAAGACTATATTATAATATATTCTTGTTAGTAAATTAATTTTTAAGAGGTTTATTCCAAAAGAATGATTATATTCTATGACTCTCCATTTGATTTTATGATTATTTTAGTACTAGAATACAAAAAATGTTGATTTTTTAATTATTTGACCATAAAAAGTTTATCTAATAAAATGTATATTGATAAACAAAAAATAGCATTGCAAGCCTGTATATGGCTAAACAGCCCACAACAGTTGCAAAGACCTTAGTTATCCAATTTCAGGAACGCTTAAGCACGACATAACACAAATCTAATGGATAATATATAGCGGAACGAGTCTAGGAAGCTATTAAACAACAGAAAATGAAAAATCTGAAAATCTGTTTTCGATCAGAAAAAGGATCAAAAAAAGAAATCTAAATTATTATAGTATAAGTCAAGTATTTTTATATCTATATAAGTCAAGCATTTTTTATTTTAAATAATAGTATCAAGAAAATTGTATACATCATTATCCACCAATGACTTTAAAATATTCTAGAACCTATAACTTGAGAAAAAAAAGAACAACCAGGATTCAAACAAATAAGACTAATAACAGAGATATGTTTCATTGACTGCATTTCAATTATGGATTGGATTATGAGAAAAATTAGTCAGTGGAACAAAATTATTACATGTAATCAAACAAATGCCCTGCATGATCTTGAATCCGTAGATGACATATTATGTTTCTTGTCCCATGCTAATCAAATATGTTAAAAATCACTTGGTGTGTTGATAAAATTTTCGTTACAAGCAAATTTACCGAAATGCTAAATAATTCGAATCCACATAGCACCTCGTTCCATTCTCAAGCAACCTGAACATTAGTGGAGAAAATTTGATGAAATCTTGTTTTTTATTTTGGCAGCTAACAATTGTGATGGGAATGCAGAAATCAACGTTGAAAATCTAATTTTAAAGGTCTCAAAGATCTTTGTTTTTTTAAATAAAATATGTCAATCTCCAAAAAAGTTCAAGAATATCAAAATGTTTCTATCATAGCTCAAAATTGCTATTGCAAATATTAAGCTAAAATCTTAATACTAAAACAATTATTGTTTGGTATAGGAAAGTGATTCAGTGATTCAAAACTATAACATTATATGGGTAAGTAAAATTGAATCATAGCAGATTTGGACAAACACATTTTCATTTTCACTTTTCAATTGTCAAAGAAATTTCTTGAAAAAAAAATAAATCTTAAGCAACAATTCATCCAATTGAACAACATTTAACCTACACAAGTAACTTTTTATTTATGTCCAAACAAAACAAAAATATTTCTATGAAATTCTTTTATATTTCTTATGAGGTTAATTACATTTAAACGAAACTCCCAAATGAGCTTATAAAGAAAAATCTGGATAAAAATTGTTTTTGTCTAAAAAATTATTATTTAGCTATATATTTTTTATATGTTTTTTTGTTTTTGCGAACGAATGATAAATTGTTGTCTAGTATCATATTTATGAGGCAACTTATAACTCATAAATTAATATGTTAGACACCACCCATAAATAGTTTAAGTGAAAAAGAAAAAAATATAATATAAATTTCAAATTCTTTGGAAGTAAAAAACTTTTGTGTTTTCCTTTTTAAATGGCTATGAGAAATCTATAGAAAAGTTTAAAGTTCTGCCAATTTTTTTAAATTAAAGAAAAGAAAATTAATATTGTGGAAAATTTAAAAGTATTAATTAAGGAGAAAAACACCTTCTTCTCTAATTACCCCTTTTGTTTTCGTTGATTGTGCAAAATTGAAAAAAAAAATCTTCTTTGTCTAAAACTTTATAGTAGAATTGGTCAAGATTGACCAATTAGATTTTAAATATTTACAATTCCTCCATTAATTAATTTAACCCAGTTTTTAATCACCTAAAAATAAAAGTTTTCCACCCCTTTTCCTAAAGGAGTTTACCAAGTAAAATAACGCATAAAGAAATCGCTGTTGGAATAAAAACTATTTTTTTAAACGCTAAAATTACAGACGTTAGAATATATATTATATTTATGTCAAAGAAATAATATTTAACAGTAACAGTACTAAAACAATCCTTGGAGTTGTGTAACAGAACAGCTACTCCAACTAAAATCTCATTTTTTTAAACAAAAACTACGCTTGAACTCGTATTTTTGTTTGAAAAAGTGAAATTTGAGTCGAAGCTCAGTTTTATGAATTCGACCCATTGAGTTATAAAATATAAATTAAAAATCTTTGCTAATTGTCAATACGTATAGCTTTCATAATTTGAAAGGAAACGAACATGTTTTACTTTTCATTGCAAACTTATAATTTTGCATATTTTATAAATATTAAATTTTAATTTGTTAGAACACTAGAAATACATTAATAACGAGGGGGAGTGTATAGTTAAATGTGTCAACTCTATGACAGCCGTCAGAACATAAGTTATGCTATTATTATAAAATTTCATCATCTTTTACAAAATTTCTGACTTAATTAAGAGACCAGGCCATGTTTATGTAAATTTTGGGGTTCCCTGACTGCTACTAGAAACCTTTGCTCTGAACCAACCTAATTTCAAAGCAGTCATTGCTATAAAACTTGATTATCTTTGAAAAAATTTTAGATGTCTAGCTTTATTAGGTACCAAAATATAACCGAAGCCGTCGGCATAAAACTTCACTTTTAATTTTAACAAAATTTTAAAAACTTATATAGAAAAAAGAGAAGTTGTATAACAACTTGGTCAATTTCAAAAACGAAACTAGCGGTCGATTAAACTTGCTCAATTTCAAAAACAAAAATTAACAATTTAACAAAAATGAAATGCTAAAAATTTCTGAAGCTAAACTCCATTTTCGATTTTATAAGATATTTATAAGATACTTTTTTAGACAAAAGAAAGGTCTTTAAAATATTATATTTTTCATTTATCATGCGGGCTGACGGACAAACATACGTACCATGTCTAAATCGATTCAGAATTTGATTCTGAGCAGAACTATATATATATATTATTATCGTATATATCTCATCCCCTTTAAGGTTTGTGACACCTTAGTTATTATATACTCTGAAAACTACGTTGATACAAATTACAATGAAAATAAAATTGGTATAAAAAAACATAACTGGTTTAGACAAGTTCATAAACTGATTAGTTTAGATATAAGTAATTCCTAAAGGTCCGTAAATGAAAATTGGGAATGATATTCTTGCTCAATACATTGTATTTTGAAATATACGAACTCAGTGATACGAGAATGAATGCAGTGATACGACTTAATTTAGATGAGTATGAAACTGCGAAATAAGTACTTTGTAAGTAAACTTTTCTTAGTTTAATTAAGTTAGGATATCTTCCGAAAGATTAATGATGCAATGACCCATTAATGTAATGATAATTATGCATGTTTACTATTCGTAGTTATTAAAATATAGAAACTTCTCTGAAGACATATCCACATTTCAGATCAAGTTAGGATACCATCCGAATGATCTTTAACACATAAAATAGAACTTCCACTGACATTAAAGATCTGTCGCTTCTAATGACTTGGCTTATCTTTTAGAAAAATCTTTAGCGTTAACTCCGAGACACAGCTTTATAAATGATGTAAAATATTAATGTTGTTACAACTGTTTTACCGCACTTCTTGAAATATATTGAACTTACATATTTATAAATAATAAAAAAAATGGGAAAACGATTTTTTTTAATACATATTGCTGGTTTTTCCTAATTTTCATTTATGTATTTCACAGTAAAAATATCAGTATCTCACAGATTAATTTAATACAGTAAAATTTATATTAAAGAATTAAAATTGTATAAATTGGTTTTTGGTAACTGTTAATTCCTACAAAATTTGTTACCAGTATTTATAAATATATTTTTATTCTTTTCAAATTTATCTTAAAAATATTTAAATTTATAATAAAAAATAATGTTTTTTATTTGAAAATCACCATTTTCAGCCTAAAGAACTATAACGAAACAAAACAAAAAAAACTCCATAACCATTTAAAAAAGCAATTAAGGCGTTACCGTACAAAACTTTATCATTATTTAAAACTGTGTTAATCTTTTTAATGGCATTTTTCTTTTTAAATATAAATTTTCTTTTACTACTTTTTAATTAATAAATATGTTTACAATTAAACATTATAAAATATTCCCATTATTTGAATGTTTTATTCCAACAATAGATCCTGTATATAAGCAGTAAAATTAAAATCGTTGAATTTCTTCCTCTCAAATAAATTCGATATCAAACAAAATAAAAGAAGTATTAAGGGAATCTGATATACCAATTTCAATCTGAGTTAAATTAAAAGTCTTTATTTTTTGTACTGGCTAATTATTCAACTGTTTGGCTCATGATACTGGCTAACAATATATGGAGGAGACTCTCTCCCACTTTCGCTGGCAAAGTTCATTCCTAGATAGGAAATCTGAGAATTCCCTACCTTTTCAAACATAAACCAGTTTTCTAAAAGTAAAATTGGACACCTAATTTTATTTCTGAACTCTGCAGGCTAGTTATAGAACATAGTTGAAAACCAAATATAAGAGGTAATAGTATCAAAACCGCACTTTCTCTGTGCTCTTAGTTTTCTAGAGAGTTTCCATGTAAACTGATAGGCTTGCAACCAACCATCCATATAAAGTATTAATTATTATCTACAATTAATTTAAACCAAACTATAAATTGTATGAAACCCAACTGCAAATGAAATCGAAAATCAGTGAAAATAAACCATTTTTTCAAAAGTTAAAATTTGAATTTTGGTTCCCAAATCAGATCAATTATTTTGGTTCAATAGACCGGCAGAGCCTTGATGGAATACAAAGATTATAATTACATTTTGGATATGTATGTAATCTGTCCTAAAATTTATTTAAGTTATCAGAAAAGTCTTAAACATTATATTTAGTACACTTTCTTCTTTAGTTTCAAATTCCAAGACGATTTCATAAAATCTACAAAATCATCTACGAACACATTTCCAAATCCTACTTTTCAATACCAAAATCTGCTTTTTAATAGTCTAATATTTAAATAAAAGTTTATAAGATACTTTTTTAGACAAAAGAAAAGTCTTTAAAATATTAATTTTTTTAGAAAATAAACAGTAAAAGTGAACTAACATATTAACTACTGTGAAACACTGCACTGATAATAATAACAGTATAAATTTTCTAGGAAAACAAAAAAAAAAGCAAATGCAAACAAAAACATTAATTATAAACCCTTTTTAGTCTAAAATCAAATACATAAATTATGTAAGTACCAGCTCAAAAAGTTATTCAAAGGATTAACTTATATTATTATGCCTACGTATACATAAATTACATGATGATCGCTAAAGATTTATTTCCAAATTTTTTTTTTTTTCTCATATCTTAGATCTACTGCAACAGAAAATGATGCTAAAGGCGCGAAAAATCATTTAAATATTTTTTTTATTTCACTGATTTATTATCTATTATCTAAGAATAAAACATTTGTGTTTTTTAACTTTTGTGTTAACGAACTAAGAAAAGCTTTTTGATTTCATTTTATAAAACACCCCTTTCGTTTTTGGTGTATTTAACCGCACATGCATGAAAATTTAGATCCGGTTCAGTGATGCCATATATGTATATACAACCAACATTATTCAAGCAACAATCTTATGTCAGCGTGTGGTGTTAATCAATGTTTTTGTTTTATGATTTTTTCATTTTTTTATTTTGGCTTTTCCTGTTTATTTTCCACCCTGATCTGAACTGACTTCAAAAAATTAATTAGAATTTTTTTTTTTTTTTCTGGTGTCAATTTCAATAAAATGAATTTTATTTTTTCTGATATGGCATATCGTCCTCGTCCTTGTTGGCAGGAAATCTTTTTAATTGCCTATAAATGCGTTTGACTACTAATTAAAAATATGATAATAATAAAAATAACAAGAAAATAATAATAAGTGGTGGTTATAAAAACGGGTTAAAAAGTTACGCAATTTAAATAATTTTTTTAATAGCGTTAATCAAAATTTTCATATTAAATTTTTAGTAAAATTATGTAGTACAGTGATGGTAAATAAACTAAAGACTCAAATAATTTTTTAAAAATTAATTTAATGTCAAAAAATTAAAACATAAGAATTTAATTTTTAATTATGGAACATTTTAAATTCACAAAATTTTAATTTTAATCTTTTATTCAATGACTTATTTATGCGTAATTTAACAGCTGTATTCTATGAATCACTACATGTTTCAAAATTTTAGATTAAAACAAATTTTTCCTAGAGAAATCAAGATGCCCATCAATATGTTTTACTGTTTTTCGCACACTAACAATTTACGATCATCAAATTAATTAAGAGAATTACTAGGGTCGTTGAAAAACTTCAAAAGTGACTCAGAGAAATTGCACGTGATTGTTTCGGATATAATGTTAAATTTTAACTAACTAAATTCACCACTTTTTAAACCAAACTTTAGGTTGGGACCTTTAATACAAATCTACATTTTTGTTTATAAAATACATACATTTTTGAATTTTTATAAGCTGTGTTACGAAATTATGAAAGTGAACATCTGTCACACTCGTTGTTTTACTTTTCCAATAATTGAATGTTTTTATGAGACTTTTGAGCATAATATATTCAAAATAATAGATTAACAGATATTTAAAAAAAAATGGAAATTAATGGAATTGTTATTCTATTGTTAAAAAACTTATTACATAAATTTTAATTTAAGCTTTAGTTTAGTATTGGCTAAAACTTTTCAGAAAGAACTTTATGTTTCATTATATTAATTAATAAGCTACCATATTTGAACTTAGAAATAAATACCAAGTCTGCATTATGATATTTCATTCCATTTTAGAAAGAAAAAGAAGAAAATAAAAATTTAGTAAACCACTTATGAAAATTGGGAAAAATTTAAATTGGTTTTATATATGTTGGTAATAAAATATTATAATATTTTTCATTTGAGTTTAAAGTGAAAATTAAAATGTTAAACACTTTTAGTATCTTCAAAATCGACTGCATTCTTTTATTATAGTAATAATGAAAAGATAAAATTTTTTTAAGATAATAAATATACTTTTAGATTAGATATGTCGTTTTTTTATATGTTAAGCTGGTAACACTTTTTTATAATTTAAAATTAACATAATTTTTTGGTATAATTTTAATTTTTTATAATTAAAAATTTTCATAGATTTCTTATCATTGCTATAGCTATAGAAAACTAAAGAGAAACCTTAAAAATTATAAAAACCAAAACTTTCAATTTGTTGTTACCTCCCAAATTTCACATTTTGTTCTTCTAAAATAAATTTATAATTGCAAAAATATTATTTTCTATTATTATTAAAAATTATTAAATTTTTTTTTTCCAATATACATACTATTTGTTTCACTCTGTATCTCTCGTATTTTTATGAAATTTCCCCGGATTTTTATTTTTTTTTTTTTTTAACCAGCGGAAATGTAACATAAAACAGAACACCATGACAAATACAATTTTTCTATTCAATAATATACGTATATTCCTTTAACTTTCACTTTTTATTCCAGGTTCAAAATATTAACAGAGTCGGAAAAAGAGAAAAACTCAATTAAATTAATAAAGATCAACTACCTTTAATCATTACTCAGTATTAGGTATAACAATTATAGTATGGTCAATAAATAAAAGCGATATTGACTGGTATATAGGAGAGCTTAAAGGAAGAATTTTAAAGAAAATCTTTATAGTACTGCAAGTCAAGGCAATGTTGATCCAAATGGATTGCCGGAATCCATGATCCAAATTGGGCATATCAAAAATCTATGATATCCTAATTTCAATTTCAATTTAAGTAAAGCAACAATAAATAATATTAAAATTTTGTTTTATATTAGGTAATTTAATTTTGCACGACCCTGATTTGTTATAAATACATATTTTAATTGTTTTGTAGTGGTCCTGAAAAAAAAAAAATTCAAAATTACCAAAAAAATTTTCACCATCAAAACAAAAACTTGCCTAGCAACTTATTTTTTTGTTTTTTTCTTTTATATAGTCTTGAAAGAAAGCAGAATTGAAATCTAATTATTACAAAGTGAAAGGGTTAAAAAAGGGGTTAAATAAAATCCGTGATATATGTAAATTAAATCTTCTGTGGGGAGTGGTAAAATAATTTTTATAATTTTATAAAACATAATTCAGGCTATACCAATTGCATAAAAGGTGTACCAATTTTTAAATTTTTTTTTAATTCTAAGCACACATACATATAGTAATCCTAATCGTTATTTTAAAAAGAATTGAAATAAAAAGTTGATTTTTTTTTTTGGGATAAGCCAAATCCTTTAAATTAAGAAAATTCAGAAGTCGTCATTTGATTATAATAATTTTAACTATAAGTTGAATCCATTCAAAAAAAATCGAAAAAATTGAACAAACAAAACTTCTTTAGACATAATTATTGTAGGTTTGAGTAAGAACGAAAGGAGTTAAAGGGAAATAGGAAGATAGAGAAGAGTTGGTAGGTAAATTGTATACGAATCTGAAAAGATGAGCCATTTTTATCGAAGCAGAACACGATCAATGGAAGCATGTTCCACATTTTAGCAGTTCTCACAATAAATGTGTTTCCATAACCAGTTTTAAAGCACCTAAGAATTTCCACAATGTAGAAATGCGAATTTATTTGTAATATATATAATATATAGTTTTATGTTTAATAAAAAAAAAATGGAACGTCAATTCAAATAGGTATACAACATCTGACTTATATTAATATAACAAAAAATAAAAAAAATAAAAACAAAAAATTAAATTATGAAAGTTAAAAGGGTTGGGCAATTTTAAGTTCCAATTCATCTTGTTAAGACATCAAATTTATTGTCGAAATAAGGAAATTAAAAGGACTTTCTTTTAATGTTATTACTATTCTTGTTGTTGTTGTTGTTGTTTATGGTTTTGTTTTGCTTTAAAATAATGTTTTTTTTTTTTTTATGATATTATTGCGTGTTTTTATATGCAATATAACGGTGATGATGTAACAATATGATAATAACAATAAAGAATGATAAGATGAGTTTATATACAAAATAAAAATGGGATGCTTGGTTAATATTAGGATATACAATTTTGTTTTTAATATTTATTATTATATTGGAAAAAAAAATTTTTTAATACAATTTATTCAAC
Organism: Poecilobothrus nobilitatus; assembly: GCA_947095535.1. NCBI lineage: Eukaryota > Metazoa > Arthropoda > Insecta > Diptera > Dolichopodidae > Poecilobothrus > Poecilobothrus nobilitatus. Next base: position 316,871,746 of record OX352772.1, on the reverse strand, counting down.
TATAGCAAATAATGAAAGAAATGAATAAATAAATATAAGAAATTTACTCAATTTAAATAAAAAAAAAAAAAATGAATGAATATATACAAAATGTAAGTGAATGAATAAAGAATATAATAAAAAAAATATCGAATTTCAAATTTTATATTTATAATGATTTATGGTAAATTTAATTATTATTTTTAATATTTAAAAAAAGGGGTTATTTGTTTTCTTCTTATTATAATCTATATCTTGTTATATGTTGTTTTTTTTTTTTGGTCAATTTAAAATGAAAGAAGAGATTAGCATTTTTTAAAAGGTACAAATTTTTTTAAAAGAGGACAAACAAAAAATAAAAGGACAAAAAGAAATTTGATATTATCCGAAGTAAAATGTATTCAAATCTTATAATGTTTGTGGTTTTTTCTGGTTGTTTATTTTTTTTTTTTTGTTTTTTTTTTTTATAAGTAAAGTAGATAATGGACCATTAAGTCAAAAGATATAACTATGAGTTTATTATCTGCTTGGTTTTTTGGTTTTTTTTTTTCCTATATAAAATTCTTCAATTATTATTGAAAAAATTTCATTTAATTTAATGTTTTTCATAATTGAATATGATATGATTTTAATGGTTTACGAAAATATCACTGTTATTGTTGATTTGGTCTTTTCCAATTTACTTTAATTATATTCAATGTTTACATTAAAAGGGTCAATATGTAAAACAATACCTAACCATATCATTTTTGTAATTTGTAATTTGGCTTAATGCATTCATGTACAATTTTCTAAGAAATGATATAATGATTTAATTTTTTTTTTAATAAAATTTGCATAAAATAAATTTATGTAAAAAAATATTTGAATTAAAAATTAAAGAATTAAATAATATTTTATATTGTCAATTATGTACGAACGTAAATAATTGACATAGGTAAATAATTGATAATAGCATGGTAAAGTTTTTTTTTTTTTCAAATAGTTTTTATTAATTCAACTTAATTATTGATTATTTTTTAGCAATAATTAAGTTTCAATAAGTCATTTTTAATTGTAATTAAAACAATAAAGAAAATTAATATTTTTTAAGAATATTAAAACTTATTTATATATCCTTTATCAGTCATGTAATACTATACTAATCTAAAGCGATTAAACATTTACATCTTCGAGAATCCTCTGAAATTTACTTAAATAACTTTTTACCGATATACATGTAATTTATAAGGACAGCGTTGTGATAGCGTAAAAATTTCGAAATTCAGATTTTTGTATATATATAATACGTATTTCTTTGGTATACGTAGAAACAGAAATTAAGTGTTTTTGGAGTGGTGTGTGTCTGTTTCTTTTTTTGCGTATCTGTTTCTCTGTGAGCCAAAATCGCTGAGCGAAATTCGATAAAATTTCATATATTTAAGATTTTGACATAAATATCACGAATTGAAAAGCTTTTGGTAGAAATTCATCCGCCGTAAGTGCCTAAGGCCATTTTAACCTTTATACGAATACATATTTTAAAACAAGTTGCACAAGTCAAAACAAAAACTTTTTAATAGAACACTTGTTAATCCGACAAATTTTTATTTTTAAGCCTATGATTTTTTTCTAAATCATTTTAACTAATACGAAATTTATTAACAAACAATTTTATACATAAAATGTATACGTATAACATAGATAATATATGAAATGTATAAATATACAGATAATATAGCTATATACATGTTTCAAATATACATATATGTATTTATATAACATAGCTCTTTTATATATTAAAACAACAAATGCATTTTAAGTTTTCCTATTCCATCTATCGGTTCTGTGGTGGACACAGCTCATTTTTATTTTAACCTAATCCTGCTTTAACCTGCTTTAATCCTGCTTTAAATAATTATTCCTAAGTTCAGTTTATAATGTCGTTAACAACTCAAAGTTGAAGTAATATGACCACTATTCCCTATGTTTTCATGTAATATTGAATTAAATATAAAATAAATAAATAAATATTAGTAATATTTTGTCTAAATACAAAAATACAATAGTATACTATTTCTAATCACATATAGGATAATACAATATTACTAAATCATCGTATATTACGGCCATTATACACTTCATACTATTCTATTACTATATTAATTTAGATTTATTTATTTACTTATATAGCAATATTATTATATTTTATATTATATAAGTATTTATAATTATAATTCAGTAGCTTTCAGCCACACACTACGTATTATGACATTCCGTTAAGTTTTGAATACAAGTGCATATTTGGATACGATTTTTCTATTACAAAATCTACATTAACATATAATATACATATGTATGTCTGTTTAGAATATTGATTTGTTTTTGTTTTCTTTTGGAATTTTGTATCCCATACGAATTTTTTGTAATTTAGATGTCACGGTAAATATACTTACACACCAGTTACAGCCACAGGGCTCCTAGTTTACATTATATTTATTAACAAGGGAGAAATAAAAAAATTGTTTTATTTATTTATTTATATTAATATTACATACATAAATGTAATGCAATGTTATTGAACTATCGGCTACTAAGGCCACTATAGGTTTTTATACTATTATTAAATTATATACTAATATTATTTATTTTGTTTATATTATATACTATATATTTACATTATATTTGGTCTTAAGGGGGGTATGTAAAGAAAAAACACTTACAACCTGTGCAGGGATCGAACCCACACTTCTTCGGTTAATACGCGACACGCCTACCAACTAGGCTACCGAAGCCCCAAATAAAAAATTCATAATACTCTAAAACTTAATTTCACAAATATTTGCATACATTTAGGCGACTTAAAAAATACCTTTATTTGGCAAATTTCAAATTGGAACAGTAGAATTTATTTGAATTTTTATACATTTTTAAAAGTAATATGACTTTTTTAATATTTTAATCTCTATTTTATAAATTTAAAAAAAAAATATTTTTTTAAAATATAATTGATTTAATATATGGTTATTTATTATGATTATTTTGTATGTAAATTTCAAAATACGTTTAGAACAGAAAAAAATTTGTTTAATGAAATTTCAGATTAATTGTTAATAATAAAATAAAAATTTTTTTTTTGATTTTAGCTTATTGAGTACATCATTGAATGCTCGAAGCAAATTCTTAAAAACCAAACAAAAGAGGAGAAGTAATATGCTTTTTAACTTAAAAAATAAGATTTTTTTTTGTATCAGATAAAATATCTATGTATACATTTTTTTAATGAAAAAATAAAAAGAGATAACAAGCATTAACTTTAACTCAAAAGATTTGCCATCTTTAGGTCAACAAAAAACAAAACTCAAAATATTTTATAATGGTATAATTGCAATAAAAATATAATAATAATCATAAAGAAAACTATTTTAATATACACATATTTAATGAAAAACCAATCAACCTACACAAAATCATGTGATTCTATACAGATTTAACTGTTATTTATCTATTTCGAAAGCAAACAAAATTATTACAAATTAAAATCAAATTTTCATTCTGAAATTTAATCATGCTACACTCGTCCATACGAAAAAAAAAGCAAACAAAAACAAAATAACAAAAAGAAAATTGAAAAAAGATTGGAAAAAATGTCATAATGGTCAATATATGGGTTTTTATATCCTGTCCTTTTTTTTTTTATTTTTATTTATTTTCTTTTTGTTTTACAGAAAATCTTTATTTCCTTTTTCCATAATCATCGTATAGTATTGTAATATTCCATATCCTTTCAAATTTAAACTATATAACAATTTTTGAACTCGATACATACATATATATATACATACATATATTATAAACTCTATGTAAATAAATTGCGAAAATCACCCATTGACTTTTTCTAATACTTTATTTTAGAAATGAATTAATTTAATAAAATAAAAAAAATATTAATATGACAAACTAAAGTAATGAAATTTTAATATTTGATGATCTGTTTTTTTTTATTGCTTTTGTACTTAAGCTTAATCATTTATGGTATATTGAAAATTTAAAAACTTTTAGAAAATCTCATAGAACGATAACAATACTATCCATTATCTATACGTATATACGAGTAAAAAGTACATACTCTTATATTTTTTACACAGGATTAACAAGGAAGTCGATATGGTTCATAAATTCTAATTGGACCACTTGTAAAATTTTTATTTTATTATTTTATTTATATAAAATTGCAAAAAATTTTTTTTTTATTTATTCTCATGAAATTCAAAATTATGAAAATTACACAATTTTATTTATTCCTATATATTTAATGTCCTTTGTCCTTTAGGCAACAATTTAAAAAAATGAATACTAAAATGGAAAAAAATTCTTCGGTGAAAGATTGTTGTCCGACGACCAAATAATTGGTAGCAATAATATGGTTGAATGATCAACTCGTTTAATTTTCTGTGGTTGTTTTTTTTTTAAACGAAATCTTTCATTCATTTTTATTTATACTTAAAATATAAAAATTAGAAGAAACCTAAAATATTATATTTAAACGGATTTTTACTAGCTTTAATAGCCAGCTAGTAAATATATATACAAGATGTTATTGCATTTTTTAAGTAAGAACAAGTAAAAGTAACAGTAAGTCGATGCAACCGACTTATTTATACCCTACACCTAAAAAATTCAAATTAAATTAAAAATCCATAAGTTATTTCATATATTAGGTATTTAATATAAGCTAAAAAAATAAATGCTTTTACAACCTTTGTACAAAATTTCAGATTTCTATCTTTATTAAATTCGAAAATATGCTTGTTCGGTCTTGGGAAATGTGTGAAAGCACGCGGACCACCACCCCAATTCATCTCAAATTTTAGCACCAAATTTGAAGTTTCTATTTTTATTAATTTCGAAGATATGCTTGTTCGATTTTGAGAGTTGTATGGGAGGTACCCGAAGGATCACTCCAATTTATCTCAAATTTTGGACAAATCAGGGATTCAGGAAACAACACCCTAGCACCAAATTTGAAGTTTCTATCTTTATTAATTTCGAAGATATGCTTGTTCGGTTTTCGGAGTTGTATGGGAGGTACCCGAAGGATCACTCCAATTCATCTCAAATTTTAGCCAAATCAGGGATTCAGGAAAACACACCCTCGTACAAAATTTTAAGTTTATATCTTTATTAATTTCGAAGATATGCGTATTCGGTTTTGGGAGTTGTATGGGAGGTACTCGAATGCACGGTGCGATTTCGCCCATTTACAATCCCCGCCTTACCTTAGTCATTGTTAACCTAGAGTATAAATTTCATCAAGATAGCATCATTAATTTTTGAGTTATCGTGCGTACGGACGGACGGACATCGCTAAATCGACTCAGGGAGGTGATCCTAATTCAGAATATATATACATGTCTATACCTAACTCGCTTCCTTTTGGTGGTTACAAACACCATACCAAAGTTAATATACCCTATACTTAATGTGTAGGGTATAAAAACCAAGAGTACTTCAAAAATTCATCCGCTTCTTGATTAAATACTAATTCTAATCACAAAACATTTTCCCACAATTTTAACTTAAATTCATAGCTTGGTTGTTTTGGTTGTATATTTTAGATTTTTCATAATTTTTCACGAAAGCAGTTGTAATTACGAATCAAACCAAAATGACAATTTTGACCAAAAATGACCAATTTTGACAAATATGAGTAAGATAAATTTTAATGCTTCAAAAAAAAAAAAAAAATAGCTATCTAGGCTTTGTATATTTGAATCAGATGTACATGTGACCACGACTTTTATAAGAGTACGAAATGAGGTATAAGAGGATAAGATAAGATACGAAATGAGGCAATTAAAATCTTTAAAGATAGGAAATAAACATAGGTTTAACGTCTTAAATTCTACAAAATAAAAAGTAATATATCATAGTAGGTCAATGCACCTCAAAAATATTAAATTTAAAAGCTTTAAGTTTTAACAGCGAGCCAATCTTTCGATAAATATCATTATAATTAATACTTACTGGGTTTTTTCCCTCAATAAGTGACCTTTGAAAATCAATTCATATCTAAAAATAAACTATTAAAAATTTTTTCTAAAACAAAATCAAAAGAATTCAAACTTATTAAAAAAAAAAGCGAAAAGGTAAATACAGAATAGAACAAAATTATTTTTACATTTGAAATTTATGTCAAATTCTGTTGCCAAAAGTAATAAAATTTATAATTACATAATATGTATGTATAAACGTGTCTGCTTAAAAAGTACTTGTCATTTTAATTACATATATACTTATATACTTATTTATTTTGGTTTCCCCACTACAATTATGTACTTTAATTAGTGACTGCTCATTGAGATGGTAGTCATTTCTTTGTCTAAGAAGGGTTAGAACCAAGGAAGGGAAAACACCAAGAATACCCACTATGTCTCCCTTTAATCAATATAAAAGAATACCGCCTTGGTACTATCAGAATCTTACTTGCTAAACCCGCTTCTTTAATCAATATAATGGGATGTAACCCCTAAATGCTAAAGCAATATATTGGCTAGATTGTAGAGATAATAAAGGATAGGAGGGAGATTCGGAAATTTTGAATTGGGGATAGAGGGACTATAAAGAGAACCATAATTCAAAAATAATATAAAACAAAGCAGAATGTAAAACTAAAAACAAATCAGTTTCTTGTGCCACGCACCAATATTTGTAATTTTTTTTAAATTTTATATATAAGAAAAAATGTATAAAAATTAAGAGACACTTTCTTCAATTTTAAGAAGGTCCTATCTAATTAGGAAAATCTGTTAACAATGTAGAATATAATGCTATAACTTTAATTTTTGTATTGCACGTTGAAAAAGTTAACACCTCAAAATAGCGAATATTCATATTTTAACCTCAAATAGCTGTCAAACAGAGGAGAAGCGGTACAACATTCTGAAAGATTTTTTTTCTCTTAATATTTCCAAAGTTTTTTTTCTAAAATACCGGTATATGAAGAAAGTGAAATCTTACAAAATTCTCTCTTCATATAACGGTAAATTTAAATACAAAATTGCAAAAATTGCTGTAGCTTCGTAATCGTTGGAGCGACATGAAAAACCGTTTAAAAATTTAGTAAACAGAAAAACTGACCGACGGACAGAGTGAAACTAATAAGTAAATTTTTAAGAAAATTTTATTTAAAATTTTGAAAAAAAGGATAATAAATGTTCATTATTCCTATAATATTTGATTTTTTTCTTAATACATATCTTAATTGCAATTGTCACATTGGTTAAAAATTGTCTAACTGTCTATATTATATTATATTTGAATAATCGAACTTAAGCGTTTTAGCATTTTAATATAAAACTTGAAATATTTCACGAATCATAATTTTATTGTCTACTTTATCGTAAAAAAATTGTAATATATAAAAATCATCTTTTTGCACTATTGCCATCACTACACTTGGACTACAAACAAACGTACATTTGCAACGTTTTTATGAAAATAAAAATTTATGTTTAATAACGTAAAAACATAATAATATCTACAAATTTTTATTTTCATCATTTTTATTTTTTTAGGTCAAGATAGTTCTAAAACGTTCTTTTTTTTCTTTTTAAACTTGCATAATGCAAGTTTTTATTTTTAGGCAATTTTTAATGCGTCTATTTTGTGATTTGCATGTAATTTATGATGTTTTATTCGTGTTGCACTAAAATATTCTGAAATTTGTTATATATTTTTTTGAAATTTTTCATTTTTAGATAATTTGGAATTAGAATTAGAATGAAGACAATAATATAGAGAGAAAACAATAATTTCGAGAAAAGAAAATAATTACAGGGTGTCCTACAATAAGTGGAAAACGCAGTAACAAGAATATAGAGATACGATAAACTTGTATAATTAATAATAAGAATGCTTAATTTTTATTTAGATTTAAGAACGGTAAATTGTACGTAATGGGAATCGAATATTACCAAAACAATTGCAAAAGCGATTAAATAGAACAACCAACGGTCAAGAATAGATATTCTTGGACGCCATTATCTCTTCAGAATGGATATTCATATAACGTACAAGAAAAGTCTTTAGCTATTAAATAGCAAAACGTAAATAATAAATTATAATAAAAATCTATTTATATTCGGCACTTTTTCGATATATAGAGCCGCATATCATAATTTAATTTTATACATTCAGAAGATGAACAGAGTAAAAATGAATTTCTTATACCTGATATGCCATTCAGCTAATTTTATTTATGCGGCAAGTCCTACCATATTTTGCCGTTTCTCAGAATAACAAAAAATTGCGTCCTTATTTTATATAAGTATGTACATACATATTACATATATATACATATATATACATATATATGTACATAAACAATTATTATTTAATGAAATTTTGAAATATTTTTGAATAAACAGTTAATTAATAAAAAAAAGGGTTGCTTACGCAGTTTATCTCCCAATACATGTAATAAAATTATTATAAATTTTAAATTATAATTTCAGTTTTCGTAATAAATTTTAATTTGCTATTAATCATTTTTTAAATAAAAAATTTTACTTTCCAAAAACAAAAATCCCCTTATAAACAAAGTTGCATTTACAGATGATAAAAAAAATGAAACAATGTGCAATTTCTTACTAAACAAAAAATTATACAATAACTAAAGGAGAAGAAAAAGTTTAACAGATTTTTAAACAGCATCTATACAATAAATAAATAATAATTAAAAATCACATATAGGGATTTATGTAAAAATTCAATTTATTAAATCACACTGCCTACTAACCTTAATAAGTTTTGATTACATTAAGATCACTTTAAGAAGTTTAGAACTGTCAACTGTTATCAATCATATACATGAAAATCAATTTTCGAATTTCTGAAGATGTATCTAGATATTTGACAGATAAGTCCAATGGAAGTTATTATTATAAATGACATTAAAGTTTAATGATTGTCTTTTTTCAGTAATTTTTACAGTCTTTTACTTTTTTCTTTGCTTTAATTCTTCAAAGTGTTAAATAAGCCAGCCTGCATCACAGGTATATTTTGGAACAAGAAACAGAAGATATATGCTGTAAAAAGGCAAATATGTGGTGATATTTGTATCTTATTATTAGAATTGTTCACAAAAATTTACATTTAATTGGATTAAAGTGTATTTGGGTAGAGTACAGTTCATCAAAAATCATAAAACATATTTACGTTTATCCAAAAATATTTTTCATCAAAATATGTTTCATAAGGAAGCCAACTTCTCAAATTTTCTATTCGACAAAAAAGATATTTAATAAAACTTTGTTTAAGGCTCCAGTTATAGCTATCATTGAAATGCTTCTGGAAAAAACGTTTCATTGAAAACTTACACTTTTTTCCGTATAGGCGATTATAGCAATAGAGAAAACTGTCAGTTAAATTATCTGTCAAATGGCAAATGACAATAATGAAGGTAAAATAAAAATAAATGTAATTCAAATTTAAATTGTTGTTAGCGTTATTTCGATGTTTGCAAAATAAAGTTTTATTATTTTAATTTATTTAATTTTTATTGGTAGAAAATGGTACTAATAAAGAATAAAAAATGATTTTTTTATTTAATAATGAAATTGGCTGAATTGAGAATAAAAAAGTATAAATTTTCTAGAATTAATTTTATTTTTTTTACTTTTTTTGAAATTTCTATTTTAAAACAAAAAATTTTAAAACTAAACTTAAACAAAATAATAAAAAAACAAATTTTAAGTCTAAACTCATTAAAACACAAAATTAAAATGAAATATATCAAGAATTGCATCAGAATTTTTTTCAATGATAAACTGAAATGGGAAGAAATGGAACATATGTCATTGGAACAATTTTGTTTCATTAGCAAAATTACTGATCAGTTGTTCAGGAAAATAATTACCAATCCGGAAAATCATAAAATTGATTTTTTTTTTTAAATATTTAACTTAAAATTTAAAAATTCTTAGCAGAATTTATTCTTTCGAAATTATTTAATCATTAAATCAACACTTTTGTTAAATTTTATATGTCTTTGCTGGAAAAAAATTGAAAATAAACATTTCAATGATAGCTATAACTGACGCCTAACATTTGCTCACCGATTTTCCAATTCCCTAGTAAGTTTGAATTAAATTAAAGTGAGGAATACCTTAATACACGCGATAGGGGTGGTGAAACATTGCACCAACCTGAATATTAGGTGGTATTAATATATATACCAACCATTCTATTAAATCTGTAATAAAATATTTGAGGTTTTGTTTTGTTCAATAACAGTTTTTATACAGTAACTGTAGAATATTTGCACATTATTATATCTATTAATGTTCAGTACGGAAAGCATTTTGCTTTAATTGATAAATGATCTATCTCCATGATTGGTTTTCATCCATAGATCTATCTCTATGATCTTCGGGTAAGCTGTAACCTGATTTGGAACTTTCTTCAATCTAGGCGTCTGCTAATTCTACAAAGAATGATTTAAAATAAAATACACTTTGTAAATTTGCCAAATTTATAGACGAATGTCAAATACGTAAAATGCGATTTATATAAGAAGAACAAATAGTAAATATCTGTTCTATGCAATATAGCGTTTCACAAAATATGAATTTTTTGGGAAATGGTGTTTTGTTTAAATGTCCATTTATCAAATTATAGTATTACCAATTGTTTTTTTTTGCAAAATATTCTTTTATGATTAATGCCTTTTGATGAAACATTCTTTTTGTAAAACGTTTTGTGATATGTCGATTTTCTATAATTCTTGTGAATAAATCATGTATAAATTTGCAATTAGGCATTACATTATAAATTTTGCATTACATTATAAATTTATAATAAATTGCAATATGATTTTTATTATAAATTTATAATGTAATGCAAAATTAGTACAACATCAGCCGTTTATTTCATTTTTATTGGTCGTAATTTTTTGATTTTCAATTTGGGCATACCAAAAATCCATTTAAAACACAAAGTTTAGAAGTTTTCAAATAAACCGATTGAATTCAAGTATTTTGAAAATTTTCTCACTGAATTTTATAAAAATATCTTTAATTTAACAAGAGCATACCATGATGTATTCTTAAAATATATTTTAATGCACCTGTTACAAAAGCAAAAAATATGTACGTGTTATAAATGCAAACAAAATTTTAAAAATAATAATTAGGACTGGAAGAAATTTCACTGGAAGACCCACTTCTAAAGAAAGTTAAAAAAGAAATCTTCCTAAACTTTTTATCTCTATCGAATAGAAGATGGAAGGAATTAACATCATGCCGTACGAACAAGAAAATGTAACTATCGTACGATAATAAAAGAACAGACAATCTATTGAAGCTATTTCAGCCCGACTTAACTAAAACAATAGGTGTGTTGACGGAGCACTGGGGCACCAATTAACGAACATGTGCCCAGACGGTATTCCATTCAATATATCATGCCGAAATTGTGGTGAAGAGAATGAGAAGGAAACCATTATACACTTCATCTGTAAATACCCAGCACTGACAGAAGAGTAGCTAGCCATAATAGTAGTACGGGTATAGCCATAAATTGAACGATCTTAGCGATCTAGCTAACGAAATGGATTTAAAATTAAATTTTATATAGCCTTAATATAAGCCTTGTGGTCGCAGAAGTGATAACAAAGCGGTACTAACATGCTACTTGGGATCTTTGCGCCCCACCAGTTCACTTACTTATAGCAACCAACCAATAATTAGTAATAATTTTATAGACAAAATCCTTTTCTAATTTAGAATTCCCCTATCACGTACTGAAATAGTTTAATAGGTCAAAATTACTTAGCTTTGTACCGGGTATATAAAATATTTTCAAAAGACATATACTTACCAAAAAAGGTTTTCACTGATAAAACGCATTTATTTAAATCAACCCTCGGAATATTCTTAAAATTTAAAATAAAAAAAAAAGATTCTCTTTTAAGAAAAAAAATGGTTTAAGTTTATAAAATATTTTTTTTTATTTTAATTTTTTTTAGAAATTTTCCAACCCACTTACGCCAATTCACGATTGTTTCATTTAAAAAACAGTGACTAATTGTAAAAAAAAAAAAATTGGTTTAATTTTTGTTTGTGGAAAAAAAAAATTTAACCCTTTAGAAAACTATAAAAAAAAACGACAAAAAAAAATTATTTACACATAAATAAAATATAAAATTGGCTTTTTGTTTTGTGTTTTCGTTTTTTTTTTCGCCCACTTAAATCAATTTGTCTCCAGGGTCTACTTCAGAGGGATCAAAAGAATCCGAGCAATAATATTAAGTATTAAAGAACAACAAAAAAAAAAAAAAGAAAACAAAATATATATAAATCAATTTTTTTTTTTTTTTTTTATTGGAGAAACAAATTTAATTTTTGGGGTTTATTATTTTGAACCACATACCATATTTATTATATAAATTTCGAAAAACTATACATAAACCTAAAAAGAAACATTTTATTAATTCTTCAAAGTATACTGAAAAGAATCATTTAATTTTTTCTAGAATTGTTTGTAATTATAAAGTTTTTGTTAAATGAAATAAAATTAAATTCATTTAATTTAAATTTTAATATTTCCAAAACAAAAATTAAAATTAGTATCTGAATCTGAATTGATTCTAAACTACAACTTCCAAAAGTTTCGTGACAAATTTAATCAATTCAAAATAATTATTTTATTTTCAAATGTTATTAATAAATAATATTCAGAATACTGTTTAGGCTAACCCACCTGGATACGGGTGGCAAACGATTTTAAATTTATAAAAATTATTTCTTATGGGACACATATAGATTTATTTCTTTCAGAGAACCGTAGAGGGTATGAATAAGTAGTAACCAAAAGTTTGCTGAAATTATGAAGGAAGTAAAATCTTGCAAAATTTTGTCTTCATATAACGGTAAATTTAATTAAAAAGTCCGATACACCACGTATTAAAAATTAATATAAATGAAATTCGACTTACCATGTGACGTTTCAAAATCCACGTGGTTAAAAGTTATAGAAATAAATAACTTTAGTGTCCGTTTGAAAACAAAAGCAGAAAGGCTTTTGAAACGTCGCGTGGTAATTTAATTTAATTTGATTTATATTAATTTTTAATGACTTTTTATAATACAAAATGTACAATCCCCATGATAAATTTTTAAAGAATTATTTAAATATATATATAAATAAAATTAGATCTTTTTCAAGCTTTGAGGGTCTTTTTTTGTCTTGAGAGATTTTTTTATGAGACCTATCAATGCGGTTAAAATTTTATTGATTTAATTTTAACGGTGTAGAAATTTTGTAAAGAGATAGACTGATGGATATATATGAAAATAATAAGCAAATGTTTTTGAAAAATTCTCTGAAAATAATTCGATCTTTCAAGGCTATAACTAATTGCCGTCCTTTATTGGTATCGAACAAATTTTGGCATTACTGGTATAGTAACTATTAACAATTTACCTTATTTTTGTAGTCTTTAATTTTTTCTACTACTGTTTAAAGATCCTATAAATTTAACCGATGATAATTTTAAATAGAGTTGATTTGAAGTTTATTTGTCGAATGATTTCATTTTTAATTCTTTTTATATTTATATTTTGAATTTAAAAGAGACTTCTGCCATCTACTACTCATATTGTATAGTATATCAAAATTCATTCAAATTCAATCTAGCTACACCTTAAACTATAAAGTGAACAAGCATTTGGTTAAGTGAATTGTTTATAATTTAAGTTAACTCTAGGTTGGGTGCAAATGCCCGTGTCTCATATTCTCGTATCAAAAGTGTCAAAATCGCATCTTTTAAAATCTCGCAATTGTCATTACGAAATTAAAAATTTTAATTTTGGAAGAAGGGGAATGCTCTATTTTCGTAATTTATAATTTATATTTATAATTTTTTCGATATCAGTTGAATTAACAAGATTTTTATCTAATCAGTAACTGACAAAGAAATGGCAATCAAATTCACTATTTGAAAAAAAAATTGATTACAATCCTCTATTTTGCTACTTAATTATAATGACTACACGCCAAGAAAACGCTTTTATATGAAACTCTTGCGTAATAATCACTCTGACAAAGGAATAGTGGCTGCTCCGGAGGAGGCCGCTAAACAAATAAAATTAGAGAGAAAATATAATTCTACTTTTCCAATATATATTTTATGGAAAATATCGTGAAATGCGAGATTTTAAAACACAATATTTTGACACAGCGCACGAGATTTAAAAAAAAAATAAATTTATAAAAAATCCGAGATTTCAAGAAATTAGATTTTCTTATCAAATATTCGGAAAGTAGTGTGTTTATAGTAATGTTTAAAGTACTGCATACTTATATTATTGCATTGTGGATTGAATATTGTAGTGAATAAATTCTGTTTTACTCATGGAAAATGGTCCCTGTCACCGTTATTCCCAATGAAACTGAAATTATATATATATTTTTTTTAAACAACTATATTCTATTTAAAGTAATTTAAATTTTGAAGAAATTGTTTAATAATTCTGAGGTTCAATGTTTTCTAAACAAAATGTTGAACTCAAAAGAATATTTTGTTATTTTTTTTTAAACAATTTAAGAAAAAGACAGCTGACATCATTAAAGCATGATAATTCCAATATCATTTAAAACTTTTTTTAATTTAAAAAGTCAGTTCAGCGAAGCGTATCTTTAAAACTTGCTTAAAGTTATCAAAAAAAAAATCCATTATAACCAGAAAAAGGACTAATTTTTTTTTTGCTAATTATCAAAAATCGAATTTTTTTTCTATTCCATTTATTTTTATTTTTCTGTAGACGTTGTGTAAAGAAAGGATTATAACTGTAACATAATTTTCATTTATATTTTGATAAATTTTATCGACAATGATCTCAAAAAGAAAAAGAAATAATTTTTAGGAACACAAAACTATATATCCGTAAATTACAAGTACAAGGATATCTGACATGCATTATAAATAAGGATGTTCAAAACAAAAACTCGCAACAATTCGACTATAGTCGAATTATTTAATTTATTATGTTAAATCAAAATATTGAAAAAAAAAACATTAGGAAGGATATTCCGAAGGATATATTATGTTAGCATAGCATCATTCATAAAAAATATCGAGTTAAACAAAAAAATCTTACTATATGTTATTGAGAAAAATTAAGATTTCTACTCTCGAATCTGTGAAATGTTTTTAACAGAGAAGTGACATATTATAGGGAAAATAATAACATGCATAACTATACAGTCTCATCTTTACATTTGAACATACGAAAAAGTCCAAAGAAGGACATCTTTTTTTTTATTTCATCAATTTTTTGTAATATATTCCGTGAAAAGTTAATTTTTTATTTTAATTGATATTGAACAGGTTGAAGTAAAATGTAACACCCTATTTTGTGGGTGGGTGTGGGTGTTATTGATTATAGTTGAATTTCTATATAAAGGATTTTTATTGTAATTTCATCTTCAGTCCAGTTTAAAAAAAAAAAAAATTAAAAAAGGGTTCTATATTATATTTTTATATTCTTGTGAAATTTTATTTTAGATTTTTTTTCTTAAAGAAACTGTGAAGTGTTAAAAAAGAAAAACAAAAAAATTATCCCAAAAAAGAAAAATTATTACTCAGCAGAACATATTTTTGTACTAAATAAAAAATTAAAAATATGAAATAATTTTTTCTATAAATCAAATTAAAATTTCAATTTAAATTTGTTAATCTTGTAGTAAGATTAAAGGAATTTATCCAAATTGTCTATCCTTATATTATATATATAAGATATGCCCTTATAATACGCTGTTGAAAGGAGGCAGATATAATTTATCTTTTTTGTCAGTAATTAAATGTCACATTTGCGTTGGACGTTGGACGCGATCCATTTTATGGAAAACTAAATTTTTAGGATAAACCATCTGTAAATTAAGTTTCATCGCATTTTATTAAATCATTTTTGACCTTTATGGTATTCTATATGGAAGCCCACATTTGTAATACGTTGGACCTAATTATTTCCAACCCTGGTTAAAACCTGCTAACAACCAAGAAAAATTCATTCGCCTAATTTCAACTTATTTCGTTAAGTCGCGAACACAAAATATATGGGCGCACCCACATTCACACTCGAAAGAAACACTAGGCATCTTTTCAAATACATTTTTTTTTTGTGTTCCTGAATTCGACAAGCGTCCAAAATGACTTTATATTAATTTTGTTTTTTTTGGCTGATTGCTATATCTTAACTATAAGTGGGTAAGGAAAGAGTAATAAAATTCAATATATCAAAAACTGGGATTTTCCGTAAAAATAAGAATTTCATATTGCTTTAACCAATTTAACTTTAAAATTATCATAGAATATTGTTCTTACAATTTATCATCCCAATATATTGTACTTCCGTTAAAACCGTTCTTCAAAATTTTTAAAATTTAATTTATATCCTTTTACATGGATCTAGAACATTGAACTTTAATTTTTAATTTTTTTTATTCTCTAAAAAAAAACCTTCAACCTTATTCATATAATTATAGATGTAACTAAAATGCTGTACTTCTGAATAAGTTTAAAACAGCATTAATAGAAGTTTGCACTGAAACTTTTAATGTACAAATTTTAATTCAATTGAAATTAAATCTTTTCCTGTTTTTATATTAAATATTTTCGTGAATTTTTTATTTACAATCATTTTTTTTTTTTTAAATAATGCTGCAATTCCTTTTATATATTGGTGAAAAGTTTTTTTTTTTATCATTCAAAGGTGTAAAACACAAAAGAAAAGTGTTATAATAAACATTACAAAAACAGTGAAACCTAACAGACCGTATAAAAAGTAAAAATTTAAAAAAAGTGACTTGCAAAAATATATTGTATATACCTATATAGGAAGTATTACATATTATTAAATCATATGATTTTTGAAAACCGATTAATGATTCAATTCTTTATTACAATAATGAAAATAATCATTATTGAAAAGTTATTTTTAGTCTCTAATTTTTTGTTTGTTTTAACATCACGAACCACCTCCTCAGATAATCCCAATAAAATACGGAAATTCGGTTGAGTGCATAACTAATTCTGAATTACAATATTCTGTATTACAAAAGTCTGAGCTTTTAAAATTTCTATAAAAAATATTAGGTATCTACAAGTATGTAAACTCATTTTTTCAGATTCAGATCGAGCCTAAAAATTTGGAAAAGTTCGCTTATATGCAAATTGTAAATATAGAGATTGAGAAAGGTACCAAGATTAGAGAAAGGTTATATTAGCTTTTATAAATTATAACACAAAAAAGAACTAACTGGTGTAGCTACAAAGTGACACAAAACAAAAATATATATATATAAAAAGAAATATATCCATATATCTATTTATTCTATGTTAATCAAAGAATTAAAAAATATACACACACACAAAAACACAAGCTGCAAATGAATGCTCTTAATTTATTTATAAAGTAACGGGAAATACCCATAATTCAAAAAAAAAAAGTTATTTAGGGTTTTCCCATAGAAAAGCTATAAGTTTGTCGTGTATAAATGAATTTTTAAAGAAAATTATTATTTCAGATTATCCTCACTATATCTTGGCTGCAAAATAAATGTTGTACACAAAAGGGTTAAAAAGTGTATATATTGCATTTAAATATAATATAATATAGATATATTTATATACATCAGTATGTATATGTACATACATACATAAATTATAAATTTAAATTTAATTAAATTAACCCCAAAGTATATATGTATGTACATAAGATCAACTTTAATTATCAAATAATTTCCCAAAAATTTTTTATGCTTTAGAATTTAAGAAAAAAGGAATTTGAAAAAAAAAAAAACTCATTTGTTTCTCATTTACAATTGCAAAACAGAAATGCAAATTCGTAATTAAGTATGTATGTATATATGAATAAGGTTTTTTTTTTTTTTGCAATGGTTATGTTAAAAAATCGTTATATTTTTTTTTAAATTATATTTTGTAGCGTAACTAATTGAAACTTTGTTTAATATTAAAAAAAAAAAAAATAAAAAAAACATAAAAATGTCCAAAAAAAAAAACATAATTCGAAATGCAGTACACCGTACAATTTTGTCATATTAATTCTGTTCAGTTGACGGTTAAATTGATCATTAAATGTTGCCAAAAAATTTGTTTTTTTTTTTTTTTTGTATAATATAAAAATTGATTTTATAGCCATTTGTTCATACTTAAAGTTGATGGATGAAAAAATAACCGCAACAAAATACATACATATATAAAAAAAAAAAAGAAAACTTTATATTCAGAGGGCGTAAATATTTTGGAAAATAAAATTTTAAAATTTTTTATACAAAAAGAATTATCAAAAGAAAGAAGAATTTTTTTTTAATTGCATCATCGCGCCCTAAAAAAAAACTTTTTTTATATTGCAAAAAAAAACATATATTATACACATACATATATACAAATCCAAAACTAATAAAACATATTGGTGGTTAAAAGAAAAATTTAATTTTTTTTTTTTAAAATGATATATTTCAAACGGATAACATTAAAAAATTACATAAAAAAAAAAAAAAACATCCAAAATATTATGTTCTAATTATTAAAATATTTATATTGTCATTTAAACATCCTACACAAACTTGAAAATTTTAGGATACCTTAAGTGTTGAAATATAACTACAATTATTTTAAAAAAATCGACTTAAATAATCATCTACACTTATAAAATAAAATAAAATTAAAATATTAGAGAATAAGAAATAAGAAAAAAACTTGCGCCATCGTTTCAAACAACATGAATTCTTTATGAAATACAATCACTTCTTTACAGTACTTTAAAAATTCTTTCGATCATTCTTTAGAAATTAATGGAACTTTTATTAATATTACAAATGATTGCACTAAAGATTTTATGGGAAAATTTGTATCTTAATATAACTGTTCTCTCGGGAAAACAATTCCAAAATCCGCCTGATATTTTCCAATATTCAATAACGGTATTAGATCAACAATAACTCAGTATTTCGGTATTAATTTTGTTGTTTATTTTTAAGAGATTTTCTTTTTCCCGGTGCGAGTTCTTTTTCCCAGGGCAGGTTAGATGTTCAAATTTAGGAAAACATTTTTAATATTCAAGTTGAAGATCCATTAAGCTAGAGATTTGAACTGACTGAAATTTTTAAGACAGTTTAGTGAAAATACATTATTTTAATAGATTATTTAATTATACGGGAAATTATAAGACAAGTCAACAAAATTTACAAAATTAACTATTTCTGTTATCAGCTTACAGAATTAATTACAGAAATTTTTACAGAAAAATATTAAACTTATAACGAAATATAATATACAATATAGGGGCCTCGGTGGCCTAGTGGGTAAACGCGTATAAAATAATTCCCCCTTACGACATTTATAGACACGCCCGAAAAGGAAGACTCTTTAATTTCCTGTTCACATTTATGTGGCAGAGATATGCACTAAAAAAAAAAAAATTTATATAGAAAATTATTTAATCAAATGCTTTTGACTAAAAGAAAATTTTAGAAAAAATGTTTAAATATAAAAAACAGTACATTAAATTGATTCGGGATTTTGACACACAGGTGGGACTTAACACAAGATTATAAGGGACTTATTACAAGATTTTGCAACATTTAAGTGATGTTCACAGTTATACACATGGGACTGAAAGTGTTAAATGAAGTCAAAAATGAATAAATTTGTATGATTATTATTTGGTTTTTATTTTTATTTTAGGTAAATACATTACATATACTTGTATATATATATATTAAAGAATGAATATTGTTTTCGTTTTAAATTTCTTTAGATAAAAAAGAAAATAACTTTTTTTACAATATTTTTTGTCGAAATTTTCGGCATTCAATACCGACATCGTGTAATCGAATTTTTCAATACCGAAACACTGGTATTCAATTTTCATTTTTGACATCCTGTTCAATTTTTAGAAAAAGGCGAATAACTCTGATTTTGTAACCAACTATAAAATCCCTCCTAATTATTTTTCTTACATATATATTTTAATTACATAGCATTTTAAATAGAGGGGGATAGCGCCCCAAGCCCCTACTAAACAAATTATTAAAACTCTGATTTTGTAAATAACACTAAAATCCCTCCTAAGATTCTGCATCTTGTATATATATATATAAATATTCTGGAAAAAGGGAATTCTCTGATTTTAAATTCAACTCTAAAATCCCTCCTAATTCAGAATCCCACATATACAAATATTCGAATATTCTCGAAAAAAGGGTAAGACCCTGATTTTATATCCAACTTTAAAACTCTTTCCTAATTTAAAATCTTGCATATACATATATTATTTAAATATTCTGAAAAAAGCGGCAACCCAGACTTTGTAACCAAAAGTAGAATTCCTTCTAATTAAAAATCTGGCATATAAATTTTTCTGGGGATTGACGTGATACCCAAATGTTCAATATAAAAAAAAAAAAAATACTTAGTACATCTTCCATAGTTGATTGTAAACAAATCGAAAAAGGTGGATTTTAGAAAACCGGATTTTAAAAAAATCCCATTTTGATAGAAAGGGATTACGGTAGACCGGATTTCGTTACGCTCCCCTTAAAAGTGCAAAAAAGGTTAGTTTAAGAATGAAATAAAATGCCATTTAAATTCAAAGATCACTAAAATACTAATCCCAATGCACACTCTTTCAAGATAAGAGATAAACAAATTTGACAATGACATATGATTAATATATATTAGTGAAGAGCAAATAGTAAGAAGAACTAGTAAAGAGTATGTATGTATGTATATATAGGTATAATAAAATATATTTAGTTGGAGTTTGTTAAGAATTATATGGATTAGAATATTTATTAGTAAGTGGAACTAAGTGAAAAATTTTTATTTCGAGTTTTATTTAATTAACGTGTTGTAGCTTTAAAAATCTGTTGATTTAAACTATATATACATATATATATTTATTTTCTGAAGCATATACATAATCTTCATACAGTTTTTATGTTTATATACCTTACAAAATAAATAAAAACAAAATTCTGTTTTAATTAACAATTTTTTCAGAAATTTCTAAAGATTGTTATATGGTTTCAAATAGAAAGAATTTTAACTTTAGCATTTTTTTAAATTTCTTCCTTAGAAGACAAATTTAAAGAACTGTAATAAATTTTTTCGTTTAACTTTTTTAATTCTTTGCAAAAAGGGAGCATTAAAAAAATTGTGTGTATAGTCAGTAGATATTAGATATATGTATACATATCTACTACTAGATATATGTATACATATCTACTGTTTTATAATATTCATATTTTTGGTCCAATTATAAAATTAATTTAAAGAAAATTTTTCAGACGCAAAGTAACAGGAAAATTATGGCTATCTTTCCCTTTTAAAGCTTCTTCTACATTAAGTAGAAGATCTTAATTAGATTGAATTATAAAATATTCATAACAACAGTAATTAACTTTTGTAAAATTTCGTTGTGCTAGAACAGCAGATTCAGGTAGC
Organism: Poecilobothrus nobilitatus; assembly: GCA_947095535.1. Taxonomy (NCBI): domain Eukaryota; kingdom Metazoa; phylum Arthropoda; class Insecta; order Diptera; family Dolichopodidae; genus Poecilobothrus; species Poecilobothrus nobilitatus. The sequence continues at coordinate 316,850,256 of OX352772.1, read as the reverse complement.
TTGCATATCTTAGAATTGAAACCTAACTAAGCTAGGTTTCTGAAATCTTTTAAAAAATTATTAAGTTTTATGGCAATAACTTCTGTAAAATTCAATATCTATCGAAGCTAAGTATCTGAAATTTTGTGAAAATATGTCAAGTTACATGTCAACAGGTTTTGTAAAATTTTATTGTGCTAGAGCAGGTTTAGATATAGCATACATATCTTAGAATTAAAATTTAATTAAGCTTGGCATCTGAAATTTTTTAAAAGATGATCAAATTTTATGGAAACGATAAAAACTGATATCTATGAGAGTTAACACAGTGTACTCTACACTCACATTTCTCGTTATTATTATAGTTATTTGTTTTTAGTAAGCAAATTTGAATTTCTACATTTAAAAAAGTAAAGACAACTCTAAATGTCTTGTTGGTTTTATCTATCGTATAGATATACTACTTTTTTAGCTTTTGAATGCTAATCATTGGCCCATTGTTAAGTCTAAATATTTTACAGTTTCAATCCATTTTATTTACTTTGAGTTCATGATTAAACTATTCTGCAGTTTTTAGCAGCTCCTACGATTTCGAGTAAAATGAATACATTTTATGTTTTCGGCATTTAAGGCAATCTTTCACTTAGTGAAATATTCGAGTAATATATTTATAGTATTTTAAAAGTATATTCTCAATTTCGGCACCAAGAATTGTTATTATATGATTAACACAAAAAAAAACGCATTCTTCTATTTATTTATTTATTTTAACTAAATTTAGCAAGAATTTTCTTATCCAAAAGTCTTATATTTTTCTTATAGAAATAACAAAAATTTTTATTTATTTATTTTTTTTTTTTTTTGAAATTCAATTTATGATCTTATCATTAACGATCACCCTCAATTTAAATGAAATATGAAATGAATTTTTTGGAATTTTTTTCTTTTTTTTTCAGTAATAAATTTTCAAAAAAAAAAAAAAAAAAAAACATAATTTGCAGTTCCAATATATCCCTTTTATAGTACATAAATAAAATTACACCGAATTATTTTATGTTTTTGCAAAAATGAAATTTTTTCGTTCCACCGGAAATGTAAATTTCAATTTTTTACGGCAAAAAAAAAAAAAAAACAATTCAAAAAAAAAAAAAATTACATGTATTTAAAATTTATTTGGTGGATTTAATAACAATGAATTAAATTGCGAAGAAGGGCTTGGTTTTTTTGTTTTTTTATGTTAAGTATCTTTCTCACGGTCATACATATATGTATATATACAACTAAGGTGATACAATATATATATATATATATTTACGTACAATTCTGATCGATTAAATAGGTGCAGTAAATGCAAAAAAAAAAAAAAAAAACAGTTCTTATAAATATAAACTAAACTACTAAAATAATAAAAAACAAATTTTAGTCAAATCAATATTATCTACGTGTAGATATGTGTATATGTATCTATTATATACACTTTTTTTACTTTAAATAAAGACATTTTTACTTTAAGCGGAGAAATTTTTACTTAAAGTGAAGATTGTTTACTAAAACTGAAGAAGTTTTTACTTTAAGTGAAATTTTGTAATAAAAACTAAAGTAAAAAAATATATATAAATACATAAACATATACATAAATATCAGACCAAATATATACATAAATATATAAATTTATTTTGTAAATTAAATATAGGTATTTTTTTTTTCTTTTTTTTCATGCATTTCTCTGCATTTTTCAGATAAATGTGGAAATGTGGAATACTCTTACGACGTGTGTGGGATTAATATACATACCTATATTTAGGGGCCCCTGTGGCCTAGTGGGTATAAGTAAAGAGCGTATAAAATACGCTGCAAACACGGAGGGAGTGTGGGTCGACTGTATATTAATATAAATTATTGAAGTAAAGATTATTTATATAAAATAAAAATATCTCTGCTTAAAGTAAAAAAAAATTCACTTAAAATAGAAAAGTCTGCAGTTAAAGTAAAAAATATTCACTTAAAGTAAAAAAGTTTTCAGTTAAAGTAAAAAAGGTATTTAAATCTTCAATTGGATAATGACTTATTTAACTTATTTAATTGCATAGATATGTACGCACATTTAAAAACTTATTTCAAATACTTATTTTGAATTGATTTCTAATACAGCATTACTTTTAACATTGATTAAGTGTCCCGAAATTTATTTTTCTAGGCTAAAGTATTTTTTTAGACATTTTGTTTAAAAATTTCGCATAATAAAAGCAAACACAAACACACTACAGCCACATATTCCAAGGAAGTATTTCTTTAAAATTTTTGAACTTTAGAAAATCTAAAACGTAAAAATTAATTTAAATGTTAAGATCGACGATTTTTGGGGAAACGATTTACAAAAGACATGATTAACAATAATATAAAAAGACACAGCGACACACGATTTTGCTAACGTACGTGAAGAGACAATTCAAGGAAGGTTTTTTTTTGCAGAAAAGAGTGGTAATCAATAAATAGCCTTAAGATCGAAGATTTTTGGGGAAATGATTTACAAACGACACGATTAACAATAATATAAAAAGACACAGCGACACACGAACTTGCTAACGTACGTGAAGAGACAATTCAAGGAAGGTTTTTTTTTGCAGAAAAGAGTGGTAATCAATTAACATCCTATTAATACTATTATGTATAATTATACCGCTTTAAATTAAAATGAATAATAATTTTAAGAATAATATGTTTATAATTGACAGTTTTATTATTATTATTATTTGACATACCGTAGCCAAAAAGATAAATGTGATACATTTTTCCTTTCGGATATGGACTAACAACATTTTTTTATAAAATATTTCTACCAAAACTGATATGGCGATATTTGGTTTTTTTTATTTAATGTAGAATAACATCGGAATTTTTAAACTTGTACATAGTCTTCAAAATGCTAGAAAAATCAAATAACATTGCTATTTTTAGAAAGCTATATCTTTTTTTCGCTCAGCTTATTTTGTCTTAAGTTACAAGCAGCTTATATGTAGTTCATTATATTAAAAAAAAAAATAAAGATTTTCACATATCACCCATAACAATTCTTACTATATTTATACCTGTTCAACTAATCAGGTATGTGTTTGTCCAAAAAAAAAAAAAAAAAATACCTAAAAATTTTGGTGGTTGAACACGATTGTTAATGTAAGCGTGAAAAGAATATGAATAATAACGGTTTTTTTTCTCTAAAAAAAAGAACACCCGAAAAATAATTTTTCGTGTCTTTCGTGTCTTTTTTTGTTTAAAAATACATAAAAGTTGTTTATTACTCCTTGACTCCTTCACTTTATAGGACATGTCATACAAATAATAAAAAGGGAGATTTTGTATTTAATTTATTTATTTTTAAAATTATGTACGTACATACATACATAAATTATGTTTATATTTTTTAATTATATTTTATTTAGAAAGTTTGCGTATATTTATTATTTAATACGTATGTATATGTAGGATGTATGTATGTATATATTTATGAATGTAAAAAATCTTGCATTTAGCATTTTATTGAGATTATTTTATGAAATTTTTTTTTTTTTCAAAGAAAACTTTGAGTAAAGATGGTAAGACTCATCGAAAGATACTGCGCTTAACACAGTTATATACGATTACAACACATTAAAAACACTGCAGCCACTTCTTATAAGACAGTCTAATAATAACTTAATAACTTATAGTCTGATAATCAAAAAAACTAAATGTAAAAGTTAGTTAAGTACGCACTTTCTATAAAATAAATTTTTAAATGTAAAAAATAAAAAATTAAAAAATTTTAAATTAAAAATAAAAATTTTGCTAAAAAGAAAACAAATCATTTATTTTAAATTGTTACGCTTTATTATAATTTATATTGAAATGACAAGTGTTTTACCTCCTCTTCTCTAAATTTTTTTTATTCATCAATTTCTTAATTTTGTACTCATTTGAATCCCCTTACATCATTGGAATTATTTACTAGGAGTATAAATTTTTAAATTCTTTTTTTATAATCCGGAAAGAGGTATCTGATTTTTATTATTATATAAGATTTCCCCCTAATCTTAAAATTAAAAACCCCAAAAAAAAAAAAAAACTCAAGCAGAGAAAAGAAAAAAACTTTAATCTTTATTTTTAACAAAAAAAAAAAGAACAAAAGCACCGCTTTCAATTCTTCTATTGGAATTAGGGATTTTTTAGATCGTTTTTTTTTTTTTTTTACTTATGCTTATTCATAGGGATTTGAGAAGCTTTTCTTTGTTTTTTATTTGATTTTATTTAAGCATAAAAATTTACCAGAAAATTCTATTGAACAAAAAAAAAAGTTTTGTTTTTTAATTAAATGATTTTAAAGAGTTCCTTTCTCTTTTTTATATTGTTAGCTCATATGAACTCTATGTTATATAATCTTTAGTGAAATACTATTGAAGAAAATACATCCTTAGAATAATATTTTTCAAAAAACAAAATTATCAAATTTATTTACGGTACTAAATACGGTTAATATTCAGATTCTCTTACTTTTCCTATTAATTTTAAACTTGCACCAAATTACAGTGTGTTTAATTTTTTACTTTAAATGATTAAATTTGTCGTAAGCGAACATGACGTATAGGAGTAAAAAATTATGTTGAGGTTAAAAAATAAAAAAAAATTTTATATCGATTCGGATTAAGGATTTATGATGGTATAAACTGCTAATATGATCTAACGAGTTTTGTACAGATTAGGTTTTGTTTGGGTACGTATTTTTACGGACAGATTTCATAAATTACAAATAAACAGAAACACATATGAAAAATGTGACAGATATATTTATAACAATTTGAAAATTTACTTGTATATATATGGGTTGTGGTGGAGTGTCTTATTATGTATATGTGATGGTTACAAAGATTTTCTATGAAAGTATAAAATCTTTAAATTTAATTATAGAAAAAAACTGTAATTTTTAATTTAAATTTTAAAAATTCTTTAAAGCTGATAATTCATTTTTCCCTAACTAATCAAAGTAATGGATGCTGTACTTTTTAAATATCTGTTCCATTTTGTTTCTTTTCTTTTTCAACATTTTACTTAATAACGTGGAAATTAAAAAATTAAGAAGAATTTAATGAAAATCATAGTTGGCATCTAAATCTAATCAAAAAAAAATTACTTAATGTACGAAGAATACCGTTAGTTATTAAATATAGTATAAAACAGGGCGATATGACAAAAGTCCCAGACTCAACAAATAAGCCAAAATTCCCCGGGGAATTTTAACTTCTATGAAACGGCCAAAAGTTCCTTGGGGACTTATGACTTCATAAACTGAAATATTTATAATTCAGTATTAAAACAATCAATTATTTCGAAAATTTATAAAAGTATAATAAATTGATTTGAATATTTTTTTGATAAGATTTTACAGTTGGATACAAAATCAGCATATTCCCTTTTTCCAAAATGATAAGATTTTACAGTTGGATACAAAATCAGGGTACGCCCTTTATCTAGAATAAATAAATTAATACTCTAGAAAAAGGCGCAACCTTAATATTGTAACCAACTTTAAAATCCAACCACATAGAATAGGATTTCAGAGTTAGATGCGAAATCAAAGTATATATTCCCTTTTTCCAGATCCAAGATAAATACTCTGAAAAAAGGGGCAACCTTTATTTTGTAACCAACTTTAAAATTTCTCCTAAATTTTAATATAGAATATCGCATGAACTTTATGGGCAATTATGTCTTATTTTTTTTAGAGGACTTTTGGCTCAGTAATCGGAGTTATAGTCTCCCATGGACTTTTAGCTTATATTTTGAGTCATAAGTCCCCGACTTTTGACATATGGCCATAAAAAAGCTTTATATTCTTATTTTTACCGTTATTATTTATCCAATTAATATAATTAACTACTATGTATATGTTGTACTATTGTACATATATTTTGATTTACAACAAAATTGAAAGTTATGAAAGATTTAAAGTTTTTTTTATATTATTCAAAATCCAAAAAAAAAATTAATATATTTACATAGTACATATGTATGTATTTATGTAATTATAAAAATTGATAAACTGACATTATACCAAAATGTTTTAGAATATTGGTAATTAATAATTATATACATATGTACGATTATGTATAAACTGTTCATCAGAAAATCAAAATAAACAATACTCATTCCAATTATCAATATGCGCAACAAAAAAATTTAAGTCGTAATTAAATTAAATGCGTTTAAATATTATTAATAATACATACATACATAAGTACATAATATTTATAAAATTTAAAATTTTTCCAAAAAAATATTTTTTTTTTTCATAAATTAAAAATGCGAATGGCAATGAAAACTATTTACGATACTCATATGATTTAAATTTCAAAGCACCATTTGAGTTGGATTTAATCATGTTAATCAAACATGTGATAATATTTAGCAAAAAAACATCTACATAAATATTATATACAAAAGAAATAAGAAGTATCTGAAAGTATCTATGAGAATAATTAGAGGAAGTATAAAATTTTATTAGTTTTATTGGTCACTTAACAGATTATTTAAAAACGCAATAAAAGAATAAGAAAAAGAAACACAATAAACAAAAATATTATAACGATTATAAAAAATAACAAGTTAAGTACATATGTATGTATGTATATAAAAAAAAAAGTAAAATTCATTCTGTAATACTATGAGAAATCTTTGAGCTGCGCAGATACTTAGTTTTGTACATACATGTACATAAGTCAAACAGTCGTACATATGAGTATCGATTTTATGTAAATAGGGAATTTTTTTTTTTTTCAAGGGATATTGAATTGTGCTGGACTTTAACCAACCAAATCCACTCCCTTTAAAACCAAACTAGGTCCTTTAATACATAGTGATATGATATACAGTTTGATTTAGCGGAAAAAGACAAAGGAAGGATTACTTGAGAAATTGGGTGAAGGGAAAAATTTGAAGAGTTATTTTGAAGAAGGATTTTAATTTTCTTTTTAACTTTCGTTATATCGTACACATATGAATTACCAACATATCAATTACCAAAGTTTTGAATTAACAATATAATGTATAATTAAAAATTGCCAAAAATGTTCGGCTTTTACCTTTTTATTTTGTTCTCAATTTTTTCTTTTATGATTTAAGCAAAACTTTTTAATCGTCAATCAGTCAATCGTTTTATTTTATCACGTTTATTATTCTTGAAATATCTCCTTCTGCCTTTATTTAATATTCCTAGTTTTATTACGTCACAATCAATGTTTTCACTTAGCTTAGGCTACTACTTCTTTCATATCCAAGATTCCTTTATAATTAATATTTTATATGAATATCAGCAATTTTTACAATGCCTTTGTAATATTTAATTAAATCTTGAATTTTCAGTTAATTCATATCGTTCGTCCGTTATTTTCAATCTGATTGGTCATTTATTATATAAAAGGCATTTTTTTAAATCATTTTTCTATATTTTTGTCATTACTTTTTGTTATTACATAAATTTGAATAACTATTTATCATAACTAACAGAATATTAGCATCTATTTCCTGCTTAATTATAGTCTTTTATGTATTGACTTTTACATACTTTGTACTAAGCTACTAAAAAGTTTCTTCGCTTTTTTAAATTTAAATTATTACCCATATCATATTAAATTTATCATACACGAAAATTTGTCACCAATCATGCCGAAATTATAGAACTTTTTATTCTTGGAACTTTTTAGCACAATAAACCATTTAGCATATAGTTATTTAGCTTTTTGTGTTGTTCCATTGTTCGAACCGAATTCTATATCAAATTTTATGGTAACACGTATTAAAAATCGAAAATAAAATGGGTGTATATTAAGTTAAAACAATTTTTGTATAACTTTCAAAATAATGCTTAAAATTGTTTAACTAGACATTAGATACATTAACCCTATAAGGAAAGAGAATTTTTATATGATAGGGAAAGAATCAATTTTATCCTACAAGTCTTACTTCGACAAAAAATAACAATCACAATCTACACTTATTTTTGTTTTCAATTGCTTTACTTGGATATCCTTTCTAAATACTTTTGCATGTTATAAACATTAAATGAGAACTTTTTTAAAAACAAAATATTAAAAATCTTAAAAATAGCTATACTTTAATAGAAAAATAAAAAAAAAAAAAATTTAAAGATTAATCGAATAATAAATATGTATTATTTTAGTATTTTTGTATTAGAAATATTGGAATATTAGAGGATATAATTATATAATAATATGTTATGGGTAATGGTAATAAAATTAAGGTCAGAGTTAAATTTACGGTCGGGCAATTTAATAAAATAAATGAAATCATAACATTTTAATATTTAAATTTTATTTGATTTATGCATATGTATATTATATTTATTAAGGGGTTTTGGGTCGTTTTTTGATGATATTTTATAAAATCAAAAGTCATAAATACTAAAACCAAAAATAACATAAGTAGGTACGAATTTATTTTTAGCTTTATTTCCATCTTGAAAAAGAAATAAAATCGATTCGGCCTTATTCCATGAGTCATTATATCGGGGCGACCGTGTACAAACATAAATATATATATACATATTTATGGGTTGGGTTATAAAATCATTGTTATACGCTTTTTCCAGAATATATCCATATACAGGGTGGGCCAACTCGGACTGACTTATTTGAAATGCTTATTTTTTTTTATTTTTAAAGTTTTACATATATGTCGGATTTTTATTTAGGAGGAATTTTATAGTTGGTTAAAAATTCAGTGTTATTCACTTTTCACAAAATACGTATTTATGTTATAAAACATTGATATTGATTTAGGAGCAATCTTATATTTGGTTACAAAAGTAAGTCGACTTTAGTGTTATAGGACTATATTTTGTTGATTTGAGGTTATGTGGTTTTACATTTTTTTATCATCAATATTAATTAAACAGAAGGAGAACATAAAATTTGTTCATAAAAAGATACAAATTATTTCTATTGAGCAAAAAGTAATAATTGAAACGTTTTAACATTTGTTTCACAAAATTCAGTTATTTCTATTTTTCTATGTCATAATGTCATAATGTCGATTTTGTTTATAGCATATTATCTAAGTAAAAAATATGATTTATTTCTTATATTTTTCAGTGGATTTCATGACATCATATACTTATGCCTTTCGATCTAGCGCCTTTTGTTGTTTTTAAATTTCAATTCATACTGAAAGAAAATTAAAAAAAAATTTCGCTCTGTTTACCCTTTTTTCTGCAGAGAGTGTCAATCAATAAACTCCTTTATTCATTAAAGGTATTATTGGCAAAAATAATTGAAGCTGGAAGACCGAAAATTTTCTTACCTCTATAAAACAATATCATAATTAAACAATGTTTTGCAATTTACTATTTAAATTTACCATTATGTAAAAACTAAATTTTACACTATATTTCTTTTTTCGTAACTCCGGCACGCTTATAAGAAAATTGATAAAGATAGGAACTTAAAATTTTGGGACAAGAAAGAGCTTTTAGAATTAGTATAAGTTTTATCAGAAATTTTTTTTGTACCACCCTCTATTTAAGAGCTATTAGCTCTCAAAAATTGATAATTTGCTATGACACCTGCAACTTAGGCACCTGTACAAATTTTTTCTTCGGCAAGACATAAAAATTAAAGCTTCAATAATATATTTGTACGTGTGTCCACGGTTTTTCTTAGTTATATAGGGTTCCGGACATAGAGCACCTCAAACTACAAAAAATATCCTCTTTTAGCATATTTTCTGTTATTATTATATGAAATTTTAAAATTTTGATGCAAGTCATAATTCTAAATAGTTTGCATAAGGGGTCAGAAGCAAAAGGGTACAAATGCAATTTCTAAAAAAAATGAGACAAGTGCAAATTCCGTACACTTACATTCAAAATACATTATATATTCGATATTTTATTTAGTAGCAACTTCTTCTTCAACTTACTGGTATCTATTTTGCTATTAAATAAAATATCGAATATAATACTTTTTGAATACAAATATTCAAAATTTGGACTTATCTCATTCTTTTCAAAAATTGCACTTGTACTCTTTTGCTTCTGACCCCTTCTATTATCTTTTGAAAATGTGCCATCATTAGTTTATATGCCACCGTTAGTTTACCTTTTGCCTTGTTTTATTAAACTTGAAGGTTATGTTCCAATTAACTTCCTAGAACTTAATAGCTAAATGGGTGCAACTTTATTTAATTATTATTAATAAATTTTTTTTTATTTTGCATTTCTGGAGATTTCTAAAAATCTTCGATATGTTAAAATTTGATTTTGGTATTGTAATTTGAGTTTGGAAAGTAATTGCAGTCAAGCGAAAGGACTTAAATTATGAACTGCGTGGTTTGATTTGTTTATTTGATAGACCATAGATGTGTGTCTCGAATAAAGTCATTTTATAGTATGTAAATGAAATAAAAAATATTCCATTTTAGTTTTTTTACATTTTGTTAAGAAAATTACACACATAGGTATATTTTATTCAAATCTTAGGAACATCGAAATAAATTTAAGTGAATACAAGGAATTAAAATTATTAAAAAAGTTTATAATAATTTTTTTAACCTTTTATATTGTTTATAAGGAAATACCGATTATGTAAATTAAAATTTGGTTTAAGATTTTTTTTAACATTAAATTAAAAATTGAAATTGCCATGACCCTAATAATTAATTAAAATTTGATTTTAATTTAATTCTTTCTAGCGAAAATATAATAATAATATATAAATTAAACAAGGTAGAATGTAAACCAACGGTTTTTAAAAGCGCACATTTCCAAAACTCAATACAAACTGTTTAGAAGTATGACTTACACAAAAATTTGAAAATTTCATGTAATAAGAAAAAATGTGAAAATAGGACATTTTTGAAATTTTGAGGGGCCGTAATTCCGGAATCCTATATAACTAAGAAAAGCCGTTAACACACGTAAAAATATATTATTGAATCTTTAATTTTTATGTCTTGCCGAAGAAAAATTTTTACAGGTGCCTAAAAATAGCAAATTTTCAATTTTTGAGGCGTAATAACTCTTAAAGAGGGGGTGCTAGCAAAAAATTTTCTGAGGAAACTTATACTAATTCTAAAAGTTCTTTCTTGTCTCAAAATTTCAAGGCTCTATCTAAAAGTGTGCCGGAGTTATGAAAGTAGAAAAATCATGCAAAATTTGGTTTTCACATAACGGTAAATTTAAATACTAAATTTAAAAAAATTGTATAATTTAGATAGTAATTTACAAAGATAAAAGAAATACCTGTCGAATGACATTTTCAGATTGAAAAAATCTTAAGCAGAACATAAGATATATGCATTTAAAAATAAGGCTTTTTCAAAGTTTGAGGGGCTGTAGCTCCGTAATGGGGGTGGGGGGGGCTACATGAAATAGTTGTTCCACAAAATTATTTTTTTTATGAGACCTACCCATGATTAAAATTTTTTTTCTCTATCTTTAACGGTGTAGAAGTTTTGTAAACAGACAGACGGACGGACGGACGGACAGAGTGAAACTAATAAGCACATTTTTTCAAAATTTTTTTGGAAATGTGCTAAAAAGTAAAAAAATTCTATGTTATTTTTCTATGTAAAAAAATAGAACATACACACTAATATAAATTTTGTTTTTTCTTTTGGGAAATGATTTAAAATGAATTTTCAGTACAATTTTATAAATTATTATTTAATTAAAAAAAAATTATTTTAAATTTAAATCAATTTAAGAATTAAAGTATCTTTTAATTTAAAAAAAAAAAAAAACTTGATAAATTGCATTAATTGATGAAATCATCGAAAATTATAATTTGGATTTTATTATAAATAATTATAATTTTAAGAATTTTAAAACGTAGATCATTTTTTTTCCAAAAATTTTTTTAAATTCTTAATAATTCTTTTTAATTAAGTTTTGTAGACATTATAAAATTTTACTTATAGTTTAGAATCAATTAAATTGAAAGATTTTAAAATATTCTTTTACATTCATACTCAAGTGCAGATTCGATTTAAATCCATTCAATGATGTAGTGATTGAGATACCGGCCTTTCATTCGAAAGGTGTGTGGTTCAAACCTGAACTCGGTCATATAAATTAATAAATTCTTTCAAATAGATGATCGGACATATGGTGATAAACATAATATTGTGTGGGAGGAGGAGGTCTATTTTCATTGATTTAGCAGATATGGGCCTTAACTATTTTTTACATAGGATTTAGTTTTAGTAAAGCAGCTTTCTAAAACATTATACTGTAGAGTTCCACATTTGGATTTTTTTTTTTTACAAGGGACGATGGAAAACATCTAAAGTCACTTAAAGGAACTGCACGAGGTTCCTCTGAGTAGTGTTGGACTCTAACCAACCAAAACCACCACCTTTAAAACTAAACTATAGGATGGGTCCTTTAATACATAATAATATAATGTACAGCTTGGTTTTGGGGAAAAGGATGGGGGAAGGATTACTTGGAAATTTGGATATCGGATAATTGGGATTATGGAGGATGAAGGGAAAAATTTGGATGGTTATTCTGAAGAAGGATGTTAGTGTTCTTCTTGAATTTCGATATATCGTACACAAGTGAATTACCAACTGAATAATAATAACTGAACGTCAAATATTATTAAAAAACTATTAGTTAAAAACCTTTTATCATAAAAATAAGGATGTTTACATAACAGTTTTTTTTTCAAATCTTCTCCTTCTTTTTCCCTACAGTTTCAATCACTTTTCTAGCTCTAAAACTTTACAAGTTAAAGAGCAAAAACCATGAACTTTCTGGAAAAAAAAATTTTAAAATCTTATGGGAAACATCGAAACAAATTATTTTTTATAATAAAATAAATATAAAAATAATAGATTGCAAAGGAACAAAAATATTTAAGTTTCACAGTATTGTACAATAGATACAGCCGAGTAATCAAAGGCTTAGTGAACGACTAATTGTTCCTGAAACTGAAGCTTATTCAAATATAAATAATAAATGCTTTATTGGATGTCCTATACTCCTTATAGCAGTGGAAAGAAGAAAAAGGAATATCCGAATATCCGAATAAAATAGAATAGTCTCGAAAAGTTTTCATCTCTGACTGTTTCTAAACTTTTCTGAATGATAGTATAAAAAATAATATTACTTGACCATATACCTATTAGTAGTTCCATTAATTAGGTGCACTTCGCCAGCATTAACTTAAAACCTGAACATTTAGTTGAACAGTTGCATCATATGATTGTTCAAGAAAAAACAAAAGTTTTTGTTTTTAAATAAATATGGAATAAAGGAAATGAGGAATATAGCAGTAATCCTAAATCCTAAAAATTACTGGATCCTTTGATTTCCAAAGTATAAAAAGGAAAAATTTACCTACTTAAAATTAAAATAATATTTTAAAATTTAGTTGAAATCAACCTTTTTGCAACAACTTCGAATATCGAAAACAAAGTTCGAATTTATATACTTTGAAACTTATTTATCAATAATTACCTTTTTAATTGATAATTTATTAATGTATTTAAAAAAATATTTTTGACCAGTTATTAACAATTACACATCTTATACGAAATTCTTTATTTTATCATATTTTTACCGCTGTGATTTTATATAGGACCAACTTTTCTGCAATAGAGCTAGTACCTATAATTTTTTTCCTAATTCCCTTTATTTATTTATATACAGGGTGTGCTGTTGATTAAAGATGATTATGTATTACATGTGGTATCTGAAATTCAAACAAGCAAATAAATACAGAGGAAAATGGAAAATTTCTTATTAAAATGTTACCCAACAGAACTATAAGATATTTATTTTAATAAATTTTTTTATTATGTTATATTTTATAGCTTGTGTTATAGTATATTGGAAATGACTTATAATCATCTAAATAGAATTTAAAATATAGATAATATTAATATGAAAACTGTTAAACTAAATTGCCACAATTTTCAACTAATTGAAATCTAACCCTGTCTTTCTGTCCTTTTTTTTCTTGGTTTAATTTTTCTTTAACCATACACCCTAATTATGTATATTTTGAAAGATAATATTTTGTTTATTTAAAAGTAGGCCAGGTGGAAAAAATAAAAATAAAACAAAAAAAAAAATAAAAAATCGCATGTGATATTTTGTATCAAATTTCAATTTCCTTAAAAAATAACGAAAATTACATATTTAAAAATAATTAAAATCATATTTTCAGTGACCTTCCAAATTATTTTAACAACAAAGATCTTACCAAAATATTTAGAATAAAATTATATTAAAATTAAGTCAAGATTGTCGTTGATTTTTGAAGTTACTATTGGAATCGAAACTTTGAATCGAATGTATACTAGATTGGATTTTCACAGTTTTATTTTATATGCAACGTTATTTACGTTAGATTAGGCACGAAAATCCAAAAAAAAAACCATTTCCATAATTCCAAAAACAAAAAATTGAATAGCAGGGACTGTCGCCCCTAACCGCTTAAAAAATTATTAAAACCCTGATTTTGTAACCATTTAGTAAAGGGTAATACCCCGATTTTATAAACACCTATAAAACCGCTTTTAATTATTTTTTCTCATATTATTCAGATTTCATCTATTTGATTATTCCATATTATTTACTGTTTCTCATTTGTTTCAATTTAAAGAAAATTAATAAATAACAGTAACATGAATTTTATTTCACAGTTTATAACTCACTTTTTATGTTTTGAAAATACATATAGAATGTAGTATATTTTAATTTAAAATTATATTTGCGTAATTATTGTCATATTGTGTCAGTAGCTTTAGTATAAATGGATTTATAATCTTATTGTTATAAACAGAAAATTATAATATAACGGTATACTTACTTTAAACTATAAATAAATTAATATAAAATAAAATTGATAATATTTCAAATTTTTCTATTCATTTTCTATATTTTAGTTCTAATAAATCATTCATTTTAAAAAGTTTAATTATAAATGATTAATTTTGACTCAAATCGATACATATGGTATTTATTTATATTTATATATATATATATGTAAATATTAAATATATAATTCTAGGGATAACCATATGGTATTTAAAAATTTTTATTTGATCAATGTTTAATTAAAAATTTGATCTTATGTCGTAATATTGGATTAATTTAGTCTTTGATTCCATTAATACAAAAAAAAATTGTGTCAATTTAGAATTGATTTATAGTATAAATTACAAATTTTTAAAATTTCTTTTGATATAATCTCAAAAGAATCCTACAATGGTAGTTTTTATTTATTTATATATATCTGTTTTTATTTCTTAAGATCAATTGTTAAGATTCAAAACATGTGTTCCAATATTTTTATTTTTTTTGTAATGATTGTCTGATTTTTGTATTGAAAAGAACAAAGTTTTTTTTTTTTATTTGAATCATGGGACAAAAACTTTAATGTCATCATGGCACATTAATTTTATTTTTAAATCATTCATAATGAAAAGTGTTATTTTTTATGGGACTTAAAATATAAACAATATTTTACGAGTACAAGTTAAAACAAGATACAGATACTTTTTTTTTACTTTAGTACCCAACAAGTAGCCTATACATAAATACATAAAATAAAATGAAATTATCAATATTTAGATAACATATAGACATATATATATATATGTATATTATAGAAAACTCCTTAATTTATAGAAGTTTATTTAGATTTCATCTTACCAATGGTGTAGTGGTTAAGACATCGGCCTTCAAAACTCGGATTGAAATTGAGTTAGGTCATAGACCATAGATTATTAAAAAATAAAATATAAATTTAACTTGTAATGCATAATAATTAACATAATATAAGTAAATAGTATACATGTATGAATATCATATAATAAATAAAAATTATAAAATAATTCTTGTATAAAACAATAGATGGCGCACAAATAAAGTTTGTTTCTTATAGTCTTGTACAATAATTACAGCCGAATAATCAACGGCTTAGTAAAACTAATGATACAAGAATTCGAAAAAAAATCGAAATTAACTGATTGAAATTTTCCGATAAATGAATGAAAATAAAATTGATAAAAATTTTTTATTAAATAATTTAAGAATTCCAATAGCACTCATGCCGTACGACATATAAATCCTAAAATGAATTGACCATTTTAAAGAATCTAAGATAAATTCTGGAATTTTTCAATTTTCGAATTAGAAGTACAAAAACTTCTAATTCTAAATTATTGTTACATTAATAATAATAAGTTTTAAAAAATTTTTAAAAAGAATTAAAGGATTTTAACATTAGAAATCCTGATTGAATTTTTAATTTAGATTATTGTTAACAAAAAAATATTTAAATATTATATCTCTATATACTAATGTGTGAAAAAGTGTGTTGATCCTTTCAGAATACATATGAAATATAAAAAGAATGTTGGTGTAGTGATTAAAGATATAGTGTAGTAATTAAAGTGTGGGTCGGGCTTTGAGTCCCCGAAGTAGACAGAATTTTTAATTTTTTTTTTTTTATTTTTCTATACTTTTTATATAAAGTCGGTGCAGTGGTTAAAGATATAGTGTAGTAGTGAGTGGGCGGGAGTTCGAAGTAGTCTCACCGAAATAGACTAATTTTTTATTTTGTTTTTTTTTTGTATAATAAAAAACTTGAAAAATAAGAACAAGTACTGGTTCTAAGTGTATAATTTTTTTTAATTTAGGACATTATACTAGTTGTAATATAATAAAAAAAAAATTATTTTGATTAAAATTTTAACAAAACTTTATTTTGAAACAAATTTTTATTTAAATAATATTTCAAAAATAAATTATATTATCATATAAATATATTCTTCTCTTCTTCTAACTTCTTTAATATACAAATCAGAAAGTTTAATTGTTTTAAATGTTTTTTTTTTCCTAAGGGAAGAGAGAATATTCCAAAAACACCAAGAATTCCAACTTGGTAGTGTCATATTATTACTGACTGAACCTCTCTTCTCTTTTACTCAATATATTTAATATAGAGATTAAACCCTTATCTGCTATCGCAGTATATTGGCTAGAGAGTGAGAATAGGAAAGAATTGGGAGTGGGACTGTAAGGGAACAATGAATTTGCCTATTATTATTACTAGTGACTATAACCACAGTTACAACCTGCAAACACCTTCCTACACGAGGTAATAATTGATAGCAACCCGACGGTCACAGTAACAGCTATTATTATTGGTATCAACAATAATATTATTATTATTTACTACAGAGTCGTGTATTTACACGATGTACATTACTATGATAACAATTTTTTTTTCCTTGCCACTCCAATGAGGAGTATAGGGCATTTACTAAGTCATTTATTATTCATATTTGACTAAGCTTCAGTTTCATGAATCATTAATTTCACTAAGCCGTTCATTACTCGGCTGTAGCTATTGTACAAGAAAGACGTTTCTTTTAATTCTACCCCATCTATTATCTTATACAAGAATTATGGTTTTTTATTATTTTATTATATAGTTATTACAATATGATATTAATTATAACTTATAAGATATATTATACTTATTTTTAATTTAATTATATTGTACTAATTATTATAAAAAAAAATTATATTATTTTTATTAATTTACATGACCCAGCTGGGGTTTGAGTCCAAGACCTTTCGTATGAAAGCCAGGTATCTTAACCACTACACCATTAGCTGGATATGATAATGATTGCAACATATCTTTTATATGAGCTGACCGAATTTAGAACCCAAGACCCTCCAATTGAAAGGCTAGTTTACCTAACCGCTACACTTTTAAAAAAGAGAAAACAATATTTAAATTTTTTAATTTTCAAATTAAGTAATACTTAACAAAGGTTGATATAATCAACAGATTCCATAATCTATTAAAGTGAAATGGTTTTACGGTGTTCAAAAATAATTATAATTTCACTAAGCTATCTATTAGTCAGATCACATCACATCAAAACTTATCCGTTGGTAACCAAATTTTATATGAACATTTTTTCGCAGAGCCTGCAAATTCTGTTAGGTTATAGCACGTTACGATTCGATAATCGGTTCAAAACAAAATCTCAGCTTTATGCAATAGATATTATACAAGTGCAACAAAAGAAATACCTACAACAAAATTTTCTGAAGTAACTTTTACTAATTCTGGGAGATTTTCTTCTATTCTATTTACTGAAATTTCAAAGTTCTAACTACAACCGTGTCAGAGTTATGAAGAAAACAAAATTTTGTTTCCCAAAAGCAAAACGCTATAAATATTTTTAAATTTAGCAATTTAAGAAAAAAAGAAAATTTTATTATTTGATATTGATTTATAAAGCTAAAAATATGTCCTATTGTTTGCCACATTTAAATTAATTAAACGGTGTAGATGTTTTAACAAATAAGCGAACGGACGGAAGTGATGGTCAGAGTGAAACTAATAAGCAAATTTTTCAAAAATATTTTATTCTAAAAACAGTAAATTTTGAAAAAAAAAAAAATAACTAAAATATTTGTTGAAAAAATTTTAATTAAAATAAAAATCTTCAGCATTGAAATGAAAATTTTTAGCTATTGCATGTTTTTAATTAGTTACAAGAAAATGTTTTTCAATTTTTAATTCAAATTGTAACAAATGACAGACCTCAGAAGTACAGTTTGGCACTATTATACACTAAACCTTATTAAATAGCTTATGATATAATAATGTAGGACGTAGGTAGTAGTTACTTATACATATGAAAATCTTAAACGCATACATATATTCTTTGAAAAAAAACAATGTTAATCTTTAATAACGGCAAAGAAGAATTTTAAAAGACAAAAAAAAAAGAGTTATAAATAAAATTAACTATAAATATATATTTGTATAATGTGTTATACAAAAAAAAATAGAAAACCGGAGAACCAGAAATCTAGAAAAGATCTACTTGATAAAGTAAAAATAAAGGAAAAAAAAATGGAAAAAAAAAACAAAACAAAATAAAACAGTATAATATGTACTTTCCATTTGACTTGCGTAATCATAAGAATCCCCTTCATTATTATTTTATAATTTTATCTTTATTTTAAAATCATTGTTTCGTTTTTTTTTTTTTTTTTTTTTTTTTTTTACTGAACGGATTTACACTGATGATTTTTCTATTTATATGTTAAAAAAAAAAAAAAATGATGAGCCCTACTGTTACATTAAATTGCATTCAATTTCAATTCTGCATTGAAATCTAAAAATAAATTTTTTTTCAATTCTTTTCTCTGATCGTACCTACTTCTCCTATAAAATTATTCCATTTTATTGGATATGATCCAAATATTTATACATATACATACATATATATATACATACATATATAATAAAGAAAAAAACTAAAATGGTTTCATTTTCTTTAATAGGATCATGACCATGAAAAAGATAGATAGCAAAAATTACAATAATGATAATTATCATATAGTTGATGGTATGTATTGATATTGATTGAATTACAAAAATAAAAATAAATGAAAAAAAAAAAGAAAAGGAAACAAGATAAATATATATGTACTTACATTATATATTGGCTATAATTGAATTTACATAGTTTTTATAACATGCTTTATTAATAGTGAAAAAAAAAAAAAAAAAGGTTTCTTTTCTTTTTCAAGGTTAAATTTTTTCATGCATTACATTCCAACATTATATTGTGTTGTGATAATGTCTAGGAATATTTTGAAAATGTATGTGTAAGATTGATATACACTCATTAATTTGTATATGTAAAAATGCATTCAATTTTATTTTTAAGCATTGTTGGTTGGTTATTAATTGTAAATTGTTTAATAAACCAGTTATTGTTAAATTGTTGCTAATAATATATTATAGGTACTAAAATAGAAAAAAGCGCCATCTCCGTTCAGCTTTCTCATATTAAAATCATTGGGAAAATGAATAATATTAAAGGACCTCGGTGACCTTGTGCGTAAGATCGTATAAAATATGCTGTAAAAATCGAGGGAGTGTGAGTTCGAATCCCACACACACTTCGTAAAAACAATTCCTCCTTACGACATTTACAGTCTGAAACATCTGACTGCCTAGCGGAACATCTGACTGGTAGCGGAATAAATAAAAAAAAAATAATAATATGTAATAAATTTAAATAGTATTATTATTAAAAAAATGAAAAAAAAAATTTGAAACCGCAAGAAAAAACCAAAGGAACCATGTGATACAAAGGAAGTGGAGCAGAGAGAATTCAAAATTAACTCTTCTGCTAATCAGAAAAAAAACACTTCTTAAGATTTTTTCTGAATATTTCGAACTTTTTACAAATAATTTAAAATTTTTGTCATTAATTTTTTTTTTTTTTTTTAGTACCTAAATTTCTCTGCCACATAAATGTGAACAGGACATTCCACAGCCTTTCCTTACTGACTGAACCTCAGTATAAGTAGAACCAGATAAAATAATATCTGGTAATATTTATATAGAACTTCTTAAACATATAAATGGTTACATATAATTTCAACTTTTCTGTAGTAGAAATAAGTTGTGTACTCCTATCAAAAATTGTTTAGATTAGACATTAACAAAATAGTTACTTTTGGCCATTGAAATTGTACATTTTGCAGCAACAACTCTTTTTGGGATTCATACATACATAAATACATAATATATTATATAAGGGTAAAATGTCAAATTTTTTTGTTGTTAAGAGATAGAAACACTAAAAGAGATCGAATATAGATTTAGTTCCTTTCTATTAAAAACAATACTGTAAAAACTTTCATCACATTAAAACCACTACATTATTTTAAAGACTGAAACTAATCAACATAGACTAATCATCAATTTTCGTTAACGTTATTTTTTTTTTTTTACGAGGACCGGTGGAAAACATCTAACATTAACATAACATTTTATGATAAAAGTAAGCCCTGAAAAGTCTGATTATCCTCTAGACTTATTTTGAATCATTTGTACACTTGTAATATAAAGCTGTTAAGCACAATCAAATAGTTGAATACCGTTGGCGCAGACTATATTTATATAATTTTATTGTATATCAAAACTTTATTGTATATTGCCCCTTTGCACTTATGTCCAATAAGCCAAGATAAGTCCTCATATCAAAAATTTAGTTTTCTAGATTCCATTTTAACATATTCTCTTTGAATTTGAATGTCGTCACTAGTTTTATACAATAAGAAATTTTGCTTCATTATTATTGGTGCATATTTGGCATGACTTAGATGATATTATTTGGCAACTATGGTTTCATAAAAATTGCTAAACAATAAAAGAAACCATTGACTTATTAAATACAAAAATGTTTGATATCGTTTTAATGAACAAATTAAGGATAAGTTTAAGCTCAACACATTATTGGAAAAATTTAGCAGCAATTATTTCCAAATGTTTTGAAAACAAAAATTAGTCAAAAGGATTTGAATTTATAAAGCAAAATCTTTGGTAATTAATTTACCGATATTATATTACACATTTTCCGCACGTATAAAATACAAATACATATGTATACAAAGTTAAGTGCCTACTTTGAAAATGTATTGTTACACAATTAATAAAATCTTTAAAACTAAAATTAATTAAAAAGTAACTTAATTTACATTTAATTTTTTTTTTTGTTCTCCTTTATTTTTCTGGTCAAGGTCTACAAGATGGCGAATACAAACATAATATGTTAAAAATATTTTTTTCTTTATTTATATATATAAATATAATCTTATTGTTAAACTTAATCTCAAATATAAATAAAAGAAAGAAGAAACCATTGGAGAAAAAAAAAATTTTTTTTGTGGCATTGATACAAGTTATAACCTACTGAATTATAAGACATAGCTGATTATTATTAGTGATGCATGCATTGAATGCTATGTTGCATTTTCTTTTTTGAAAAAAAAATTAAGAAACAAAAAAAACTCCAACATAAACTGAAAATGAATCTAAAAAAGCATAATAATACAATAATGTTCTTTTCCATTTGACTTCCTCGTATATTTATCAACTGCTATAAAACAAATAAATTTGATTAAATAAATTCACAAATGATATAAAAATAAAACCAAATACACAATACATCATTAATTACAGTTTTATAAAAAAAAAATAAAATTCTGCTTCTTAAAGAGAAAAATTTATATTTTTAAGCCCTGTCCAGACGACCATTTTAACTGCACAAACTCAGTTTGCACAAATCTAACTAAACGGGTAGACGGAAAAACCGTGCACTATGTATAATTAAAAAAGATTTTAGATTCGGTTTCAAAGTCAGTGTTTTGAATAATTGGTTTAGCGGCAGCCACTTTTATAAATGAAATATCCTCATACATAAAAATTAATGGAACCACATACCATCGCATACCGTCCCGTTTGTAGAACCATATACCATCGCATGTGTTCCCTAAAGTTGGTAATTCCTACGTGTACAACTTACTTAAGTCCCTTCAAATTTTCCTACCTATCCCCCATAATCCAAATTTCCTAATTCCAATTTCCCCAATTATCCTTCACACATCCCTATCCCCAAACTTTTGTATTAAAGTTTCCATTCTAAAGTTGGGTTTTAAAAGGGGGTGGTTTGGGTAGTTAAAGTCCAACACTATCCTGAGGAAGCACGTGCAGTTCCTCTTGGTGACTTTCGAATTTTCCACCAATCCTCGTAAAATAAAAAAAAATAAAAGGGATTTTACAGTTGATTTTCAGGGTTTCAATAATTTGTTTAGCGGAACGTCATTTTGTTAAATGTTTTGACGTTAACATATCTATGTACATACGTAAAAAATAATTGAGAGGAATTTTTTAGTTGGTTTCATAATCAGGTTTATTTGCTTCATCCAGAAATATATATATGTATATGCAAATTTCGGAATTAAGAGGAATTTCGAAATTGGGTAAAGTCAAATGACACACCAATCAAATAAAGTACAATAAAATGATAGTACAAGCAAAGAAATATACAAACAAATGACACCCACTCATATGACATACAGACATATTGTAATCCGTATACGACAAAAGTTAAAAAATTTTATTAAAGGGGCTGTCATTTCCTACCCACGGGCTTCGATCTAAAGACATTATTTTTAAAGAGGGATATTTCTTTTTAAATGGATCACCATTTAAGCTCGTGAGCTTTAATATCGCGAGCATTCTGTCACTGTATACCTAATAATTCCTAGAAAAAAATTTGACAAACTAAAAAGTAAGTAAAGTAAGTAAAAATTTGATATAATATATACATATATCCTGATATAAACCACATACGTAATGGAAACATAAAACGTGTTTACATGTAATTACAAAAATGCATTCAAAAAGAAACATATATATTATATATATTGCTTATTTATTTTATATATTGCTTAAAATTTCAAGATTGAATATTATCTCGAATACAATACTTTACTTATTTTGATTTGTACAAGAAAGTTATAAAAGGGTATAAAGAAAAAGAAAAAAAAAACGCGAAAATTTATTACACTAAAAAGGAATGAGTAGATCACTAGTTCGCGAGGGGATCAGCTTGAATGATTGTATGTTAATGGAGTATAGGATATACCTATATATATTTTTTTTTTATATATTATATAAATGTTTAGATTTCAGACCAATGCAATTAAAATTTTTTTTTTCTTTATTTTATTGTTTTTCTTCTTTATTTCTTGTTTAAGTTTGTTTTTAGTTTTTAACTCCTTTTTAGATTTTGTTTTCTTTATTGTTATTGGACTTTGGTATTATTTACATTGGCGTGTTTAATGCTAAAATTAAATAACTACAATTTTGGTAAAAACAAAACCAGTTCAACTGAAAAAAGATTTTAAATTTAAAAAAAATAGACAAATTTTATTGAAATTATAGATGAATCTATTCTAAAATCGAAAATCAAATAAAGTCATACTTATATAAAGAAATTTTTAGTTTATTTCTGATGTTTATTTTTTTTTAAATGGGGTTCTATTTTCTAAGTTTTTACAAAATAATTTTTACAATTTAAGATTTAAGTTTAAAGTAATAAAACTTATTATTCTAGGATATTCCCTCGTACATATTTTCTCTTGCCATTTAATGGGCGCTTTACGTGAGGATGTAGTAGTTAATCAGTAATAATTAAAGATTTGAATACGATACCTTCGATTGAAAGGTAGGCGTAGTAAATAACATTTCTGCACTTTTTGAATTATTTAAATTTAACAATAACTCTCAATTACATTATTAAGAATTTTTGTCTTTGTTTAATATGGAAGCTCCGATTTCTGATTAATTTAGTGAATTATCCCATATAAAATCCCTAGCAGATCTACTCTAAACCCCTACCAGATCTACTCCAAACCCCTACCAGATCTACTCTAAAATTTGAAAGAAAAAGGAAATATCCTATTTCGGTTGTAATAACAAAACATTATTTTGCATATTCAAATTTGAAATGCTGTTAAGTTAACATTTTCCAGCATCAGACAATAAAAATATGAATTGTATTTCTGTTGCGTCAAAATTTTTAGTTCTTAACACTTTCTTAAATTTTAAGGAAACGCTATATATTTAATAACAAAAAATCTATATAACATATTATGTAAAATCATTATATATTGTAGCTTTCATTTTGAAATTTTACTTTCGAAAAAATACCTGTAATTACAAAAATACCTAAATTACAGGTGTCTAAAAATATCTAGGTTTTAAAAAGTTGAAAATACAAAAACTTCTCTAATTCACAAAGCTTTCTTTTCTCAAAATTTTAAGATTCTGACTAAAAGTATTTTGGAGATACGAAGGATACAAAATTTTGGTACAAAATCTTTTACATAAGCGTAAATTTTAATACCAAATAGCAAATATATAATTTTTAATACTGATTTATAAAGAAAAAGTTTTCTATCATTTGGCGATTTTATATTGACAAAATATTAAGTAAAATTTGAGGTATAAATGTTTAAAAATAGGGCTTTATCAAAGTCTAAGGGCCACTTATAGTTCAGTAATGGGTGCTGCTAAATAAAATGTTCCTATAAAATAAAAAATAATTTTTTGATAAGACCAATCCATGATTATAATTGAATTGCTTCATCTTACGTTTAGCATAGAACACCATTGTGTAGAAATTTTGGAAACAGATGGACGAACGGTTGGGCAGAAATGAACTAATAAGCAAAATTTTCAAACTTTTTTTTTGAAAATGTGCTAAAAAAATAACTTAGAATAAAAAATGCAAAAATGTATTTGTATAATATAAACATTTATTTTTATTTTTGGCCATATTTAAATTCGACCATCAATTTTTTTTTTAACTAAATATTTTTGAAATGGAATAAAAAATACTTGTGTCAAATTTTTTTTAAATTAAAAAAAATATGAATTGAAAGATTTTATTTTTAAACTCACTTTATATAGATAGAAAATATAAATTTATATAGAATAAAAATAACAATATGTATACTAAAAAAAACGATTAAACATATACATACAATAATATGTACCTATTCATATTTGAACAAGTACTATATGTATATTATATACTATATAGTTATATATGAAAAAAGGTATATAAAAGGGAAAAAAAAATTTATGCAATCTCACGAGCGTAGGATGTGAATTAATTTTTATCACGCCGATAGCATACAATTTCTTTTTTATATTTTTATTTATTTTCTTATTTTTTATGTCGCGGTTTTTTTCCTTTTTTTTTTTTTTTAACTTTAATAATCCATTAAAAGATAAGTTAATGTTTTGCAGTGTGTCTTTGTATGCAATATGTACTCGTATTTTATGCTTTTTTAGTTTTTATTTAAAAAATTATATATACACATATTATTATATATATGTTATACAAAATATGTTAATATTTAATCTATAGCTTTTCGGTTGTCAAACCAATGTACATAGCACTTTTAAAGTGTTCTAAAGTAGCTAACATAAACAAGCTTATATGAAAACTAAAATCATCTCTACTGGAGTAATTTATATTTTCACTGATAAGATTTTCTGCTGCTATTATATGTCTTGGCAATCTAACTTGTTGAGCTAAACCGTCGATAGGAACTGTCTGTTATCATTGAATGAACTGGATCAAATCTCTAACATTCATCTTGTCTGTGTATCTAAACATAGTGGCATTTAAATGACTGTATAAAGATGACGACCTAGATAAAAATGCCACAAAGTTCCAATTAATTCTCCAAGACAAGGGAAATCTCGGACCTCTTATGATAACTTGTAAATATAAGCTTCATCAACAATTCAATAAATTCATGAATAAATAATTGCACTGTAACCAAGCAGACTTGAATTAAACTTGATATAAAACGATCACATATCATAAAACAGACTTTTAACACTTTTGATTGGTAAAATATCGCGTATATACCTATAAAGAGTTAAAAAGTTTCATCTTCCTTTTGGTAAACATAAAAAACTAGGATTTCCCTCAAATGATTTTACCGGAAGATGCAAAGATTAAGAAAAAGAGAAATACGACTCTTGCATATGCAAACAAAGAATGTATCTTGGGGAAATTGAACTGGCTTCAGGGTACGTAACAGCCTTTTTTACCTATACCTATATACCTAACTGTACAAAAATCACAAATACAATATATTGATGCAACTATTATCATTATACGTTATTAATTAAATATAGGTATAGATTGTATTAACAATTATTGAAATAATCATCAATACAATATTTCATACTATTAAAATACAATTTATTATACCATTATTTTGGCAAAACATAAATTATCAACTAAAATTTTTTACAGTACATTAAAATTTTAATAAATATGGATTTATTTATATATTATATTATTTATTTTTCACAAATTCAAAAAGGAAAATTTTATAATTGCATATACTCTTCGTTACTGATCGTGACTGCAATCAATGGAAGCTGCAAGCAATTCCAATAGATTATACATATATATATTTAGTACAATTTAATACATTATGTACCACATATATATATTGGCTTATTAGCCAATGAAAGATATTAACCAATTTTTTTTGTTTTTACTCAATTTTTATATCTAACACTTTGATAGTATGTAAGATCTTTTTAATATAGAAAAAAATAGGATACTAGATCTAATATTTAAAACGATAATTTTCACTCTATGTATGTACATATATCAGGTTTAACAACAATTTTTTCTTTAAAAATGCAAAAATGCTTCACATGCAAAAATAAAAAGCATTCAAAATTTTAAAATTTCTCAACATATTCAACAAAAATAAGCAAACATTGTTTAGAACCGGATTAGATGTTTAGCTTTCGGATACATTAAATGCGGTTATTTACTTAACATTATTTTCATATCGTTTTAATTCAATT
The DNA here is from genome assembly GCA_947095535.1 of Poecilobothrus nobilitatus. Classification (NCBI taxonomy): domain Eukaryota; kingdom Metazoa; phylum Arthropoda; class Insecta; order Diptera; family Dolichopodidae; genus Poecilobothrus; species Poecilobothrus nobilitatus. Next base: position 316,822,972 of record OX352772.1, on the reverse strand, counting down.
CATATTTAAGAAAAAAAAAAATATATTTTTTGTTGTACTGCATCAAAGCGCATATACAAACAAACATACATACATATATAACTTTTTCATTTAATTTAGTAATAAAAAAAAAAAACATTCTAGAGTTTCACTTGTTTTGGGTATACCATACATATATGTATGTAAAACCCTTTTAAATGAATATATAAATATAAATATTATATTTTTTTTTTTATTATAAACTTTACCTACATAAATAATAAATTAAAAATCTGATGTATTTAAGATCTAAAAAATACCAGTTCTTCTTACTACATCAATAGAATATAAAACTGGTTTGAATCCTTTGTCAACCTGAATACCAATTTATTTTCATACATTAAGAAAAAAATATATTATGTATGTATGTATGTAAAACAAAATAAAATAAAACAGAAAACATTAAGTATATAGAAACTTTCAAGGCTAGATTTGTTTAGAATCTCGATCAAAACAAAAAAGCCAACATTTATTATTAAATTGTTGTTTTTTTTTTTTTTTTGGTTTGGTTTCCTCTTTTTTTCGTTTTTTTTTTTTTTTTTTTTGTACTACGGCATTGACAAGAGTAACAGTAGCAGCCGCTATTAAAAAATAAATTTTATATAGGGTCTAAAGGAATTTTTATTAATATCTAGTTTTGTTTTTATATATGCAATTTTCTAAAAATATCTGGTTTTATCCAAGAATCAAACATAAATACCAAAGAAATATCTTTAAATAGGAACTTTATTTTGTTTTTTTTTTTTTCTTCTTTTCATTTTTTTAATCTGTGCGTTCATTTTTTAAATATCAAATTTAGTATAAAATAAAATAAAAAAAACAAAAACAAGAACCGGTTTTTTATGTTTAGTAAATATAATAAATCTATACAGATTTAATATACATATATATATATAAGTACCTATATATATTAAACATAAACATCCTTAAATACACATATCATACGCATATATGTATATTTTGTACTTGGTTGAATTCATAAACGTTCCTTTTGTTACTGCAAAACCAAAGAATTTAATTGATTGCACATACATATAAAAATATATAAACATGCATGCATACCATTCATACATATTCTGCAATGCATTCTTATAAGATTTCAGATCTTTAAAAGTCTAAAGTTCTAAATTCTGCTTCTAACTATAGAAAGAAAAAAATTGCAACATAAATGAAAAAAAAAAAAATTACGCAAAGGTTCTTTGTAGGTCAAAAGGAAAAAATATGTTATAATTTGTTTAGTACACTAGTGTGCAAAATAAAATGTAAATACTTTATATTAATATAATACAGCTGTTCATGGATACTAAGTCTGATTATGGATGGATAAGTCTGATTAGTTTATGCAAGTCTTTTATGCTAATATAAAATTCAGAGTATATTATCTGTATATGTATTAACTTCAGCTGAATTTTTCTTAAGTTATCACAAGCACACTTGAACAATATGATTATTTTCAAATTATGGGAAATTATTTTTTAAAAATATTTAACATTTAAGTAGTAATAGTTTACTAGTTAAATAATACTTAACTCTCTTTCTCTCTATAAGCCATTGTATCATTGGTAAACGCATGCTAGAAAATTAGGTATATGCATGTGAATCTCAACTCTAGATTTTGCAAAGGAATTAATTTTATAAAAAGCGTTGACATTTTCTTTGCTCCTGTCCCTCTATATCTAATAAATAAAACAAAAATATCTTGACACTTTCTTTTTCAAGATTTATAAGAATTCACAGACGTTGAATTAAGAAGTTTTAAAAACTTTTTCCGTCAAATAAAAACTCAACAACAACTTTTTTATAAAGGTTTTCTCACATTTGAAGGTGCACTACTAACTTATAGTTTAGTGATAACTGATGCGTTAACCTCTAACAATCAAAACAAAAAAAAGTTTTCAAAAACTTACTAAAAAAGTGCACATATTGAATTCTTCTAAATTTTGAAAAAGAAAGTGTCAAGATATATTTGTTTTTCTATTCTTTTTTTTAAATATTACACTTAACGACATTTTTTAAGCTTAACCTTTTTTAAAGTAAGTTGTACACTAATTTGTGCACATTACTGTACACATAATGATTAAACCATTTAACATTAAAATATACAAAAAAAATGTGCACTTTTTCAAGGCTTATTACGCTCTAATATATACATATATGTGACTGCGTGTATATATACATTTTTATATATATATATATATATATATATATTTATTTAATCAATGCGCTATATGCGCTATTTATATATGTAGAACACACAATAATTACTTATACCTACTTCACATGATTACAAAACAAAAAAAAAAAAAGGAAAACATATGTTTGCCGTTCCTGCTGACACATTAAAAGTTCCTGTTTTATTTCTATTTAATTCATCTGGTGATCTTGAAAATGGATCTTATTTGTTGGATATATTTTATTTTTAAATGTAAATATATATATATATGTATATGTACATTTATTATAGTAAATATATGTATACCTACTTATTAAATATTATTCATAATAACCCGTCATTATAAATAATAACCGATTCTTTTAATAAATATACATATATACATACATATATATTAAATGAGCAATGTTTCATATAAAATTTTTTTTAAATCAAATACATATCATAATTTTAAGTAAATCATTTTTTTACTATCAATTTATTTTTAACTGAAATCTTTTAACTTATATTCGTTTAAATTTTGAGAAAAAGAAACATTTTAGATTCAAGTATTGAAAACTCAAAATTTAATTACATACATACATATAGGAATGTGCTTTATCTTGATCTGATCATAAATATGTAAATTATTAAACAAAATAAAGTTCTCTTAAAACAAATTTTTATTATGCAGCTCTCTTATAAAACAAATTCAAAATAAATTTAATGAATTGATTTGAATGAGCTAAACAATAGAAGTGTCCTATAGATTGAAATAATTCCAATTCAACATAAAAAGAAATAAAACTAAACAGTGTTTATTTGTTATTTATTGTATTCAAGATCAGAAAATTCGACTGAAATAAATAAAGTAATAAACTCATATATGTATATATTCCGTAGCATATATTGATTATATAATAAACATGGCAGGGTGATCCAAAAATCGAAGAACATTTTCTACAAAATTCATGAACAAAAAATATCAGTTTTACTGAAAGGAACTCAAAAAGTCAACGAAGGAACAATAGAGTAAAGTAAACCTAAAACAAAAATTATAATAACATGAATTACATTCATGTTTAAAAGTTTAAGAAGTAGAAGAGTGTACTGAATTACTTTGGGAAGTGATATAGTACGTCAAAGCAAAAAAAAAATTACGCGGATGTATATTTTTTAGTGTTGATTTCCAATGTAATTTCATTAATATAACGAGGCAGAGTATAATGTAGTAACTTGGGTATCAAAAAGTATATGGCTATATAAATATTGACATATCTTTAAGTTAATTTAGGAGTTGGGCTACTTGAGCTACTCTCTACTTTGGAGCTACTCGAGCTCGTTCCCCCAAACCAAAAAATTTCGCACAAGTTATAGCGATAAAATTTGATTAAGTTTTACAAAATTTCAGATGTTGACTTAAAAGTTCCGAAATATATTTATGTAAATTTTCAAATTCTATGAAAGTTACTGGAATCCTTTGCTCTGATCCAACCTAATTTTACAGAAGCTATTGCCGTGAAACATTATTGTCTTTTAAAATATTTCAGATATCTATAGCTTTATTAAGTACCAAAGTATGAGCATATAAATTATGATTATATAAAAAAATAAGTTGTATAGCTGCTACCGGAACCTGTTGTTCTACACCTACAAAATTTTATAGAAGCTGCTAGCATAAAACTTGACTTCTATTCACAAAATTTTTGATATCTAGCTTCAATAGACACTGAGTTATTTTCATGAAAAAAAAATAAATAAATAAATTTTATGGTAGATATTCAAACCCCCTCTCGATACCTCCCCTACAACAATTTTTAGATTGTTTCCTATCACTCCCTTGCTCTATCATTCTCTTAAGTTATACAGTTTACTGCTGAAACACCCTATATATATTGACGGTCTTCTATTTCAGCAACATACAAACTTAATTAATAAAAAAAAATTCACCGCTTTATAAATTACCAAACATTTCTAAAAAATTAACTATAAATTAACAAAATATTCATTTCAACAAGTAATGATTGTTTAAATCTTTTCATGAATTATACAATAATAAATACTTTGAGCAGGGTGGCCTAGTATGTATTAGAGCGTATAAAATACTCTGTAAACGCAGAGGTAACATGGGTTCGAATCCCACAAACATCGTAAGAATAATTCCCCATTCCGACATTTGCAGTCAGAACTGGAAAGGAAAGGCTATGTGAATTCCTTGTCACATTTATGTGGCAGGGAAATAAATAAACTAAACAAAAAGTAAGTACTTTGATAAAATAAAAATATTAAAGGCATATGGGGGAGCCTATTATTATAAATATTCAACTTTTGTCGTTTTTTTTCGAACTCTTTAAACCTTACATTATGGACGTTTTAGAGCTTAGATTTGTATGACTTATACCTACATTAAATTTTCATTATGTTTTGACATTCCAGTTTTCCGATTATCTTACTTATGACTTTCCTAAAACATTTTTCAGTTACTTAGTTTGGTTACAAGTCAATTCAACTTTTCAACAGGAAAAACGTTAATGCAATTTTAAATTGCACCTAACCTTTTTTATTTGAATCAAAATAGAATAAAACTTTTTTAATGCTTAGGTAACCATTTATATTCTACTACAAGAGTTATATTATTAGAGACAGACCAATTTTATTTGTTAAACCCAATTATTTTAACATAGTTATGTTGGTTTAAAGTTATTTCTCTTTTGATTCTTTCTTATATAGTGTTCCTATGAATTAATTACACAACAGTCGTGTGTCTTTGCATTAATATTTGATTCACTGAAGTGCTAACAAAAAAAAGAAACACATAATGATTTATTATGAATTTTCATAAAACTTTAAGTGGTTCAAAAACGTAAGTGATTCAAAATTTATTTTTTGATAGGTTTTTTTATATCAAAATCAACCAAAATTAAAATGGACAAAGATAATATTATTTTTTTTTTTTTTTATATATGTATATAGTTAAATGATTATGCGAAAGATTCAAGATAAAGTGTTTATTTTAGAGTAATAAAATTGTATAAAGTTTTTTATTTAAATTTTGAAGAACTATTGTAAATAACTAAAAAAAAAAAATAAGTTTAAAAATAAATCCACATTATACTTGTTCTGTTACCAATGCAAAACTTGATGTACGGCGACTACATTAAGATGCATATTTTTCGCAATTTCTGGTTTGTTATTGTTGTCAATTTCAGTAATTATTTCAATACCAATCCAGTTCTAAATGGTTTTTTAACAAGAAAATATTGCTTCCTAATAATATCCGTCCCTTCCTTCGATTTTAGGTTGGACAATTAATTGTAGCATAAATTACTTTGGATTTCACATTATGTGACTAAAATAATGTGCCGTGGATATTATATATCTCTACTCAAAAATTTTATGGCCCATATTATTTTTGCTAAATGCTAACTATGTATTTTTCTATAGTAAAATTTTACTTTTGTAAATTTTGGCTTTAATAAAAGTCACTATAAAATTTGCCTTAAAACTTCTTTATTTAACATACCACATGTTACTTTTTTTATTGCATTCCTCTGCCACATACATGTGGACAGGAAATTGCACAACCTTTCCTGCTCAGTCGTGGCTGTAAATATCGTAAGGGGGAATAACTCTTACGACGTGTGTGGGATTTGAACCCATACTCCCTCAGTGTTTATAGCGTATTTCATACGCTCTTACTCACTAGCCCACCGAGACCCTTCACATGGTGCTTTAGTATTGCAAGTTCTATTTCTTGAAGAGTAAATCTAGAATCTTTATTTAAAATAAAAAGTTGCATTTCATTAAAAAAAAAACTATAATTAAATGTAAGAAATTTTTAAGAATTTTTTCGTTGTTTCGCTCTCAATTAAAAACGGTTTGACCAATTGATCTTAAAATTTTTACATACTTTCCGTCTTGCTAAACAAGACATATAAATATATATTTTTATAATAAATTAAAATATGTTATTCCATTTTCTGATTTATTTTAAACTAATTTTCTCCAAATTTTTGTTCAGATTTGAAACCTATTCTATAGCACACTTTCATATAAAAAATAAGTATATTTAAAAAAAGAGCCTGGTAATGCTGAGTAGTTTTGCTAATATTTAATAAGCTGTATATTTTTTACAAAAATGTACGTACATACATACAATACAATACATACATGTATATATTGAATTGCTTAAATCAAGGGCCCAATTTCGAATGTTTTTCGAATTTTTTATCTAAATTAAAATCGATCCACTTCGACAATGGGTTTAAAATAAATTGAGTTAAAATTAATGGCAAAACAAAATGAATATTATACAGGATGTCTATATACTGCTATATACCGCTGTGTATATTCTTACATGAAAGTAATTTTTTGTATGGGGGCTAAGCTGAGGCTCTTCTCGTTTCCAGGATATGGGAACTTAAATGTAATTTTCATACTTTTTTTTAGTTTCTTTAGAAATTACCATCATTCTCCGTTTTTAGACTACATATGGAAATTCTGTAAAATATATTGGAAAGCTTAAAAAGTCTTCTTTAACACGAGTATCTATAGATTTTCCTATTTTCTATCTTTTCAAATTACATCACAATAACCGTACTACTGTTTGCACAATAACCATCGCAGTAACAATTTCATCGCAGTGTGTATAGTGTGTACATTGATTACTAAAGTGGAAACAAATCTTATATGAAAAATAAACACTTCATTACGACACTTTATTTTCAATTGTTTTCAAAATGATATTCACCATATCCACATTTTTGCCAGCATTCCTTCGATCTTTTTTCAATCTGTGCCTATAGTACAGACAGGTAATCTAATACATGAACATTTTAGCCTTCAAACAAAAAGTTATAAAATGTTTTAAAAATGTTAGAAATTATGCAGTCATTTCATAGTTTTTTGTTTAGTTTAACTTCTGTTGCTTTTGTTTATTATTTTTTGTAGCTTGCGTTGTAAATACCACGCGGTTTCTGTAATACTATAAGCTGGTAAAATTGCGTAAGATTCCACCCCATTTCGGTGAAATAAGTCCTAAAATAACAAGACGTGCTATCGCAATTTTACCGTCAAGAATTTCATATTTTTTTAAATCTTTAAAAGGTGATTAGTTTTGTGATTCGATTAAAAAAATTCATTACACAGAGTAACATTAATCGTACACATACACAATAACTACAATTATTAATCAATCCGAAAATAATATTATAATTTTTTATCTCGTATTCAAAATTAGAATTTCTCTAATGTGGAAATAATATGTTATATCCATCTAATGATGATTTTATATAGAATTTTGATTTTTTTTTTCGAAATTACTTATTTATAGAAAGACATTTTTTAAGAATTTCTTAATACCCCTACGCTGAACTACCGCGGCTAATTAATCATTTAAAAACTGCCTGCATAGATAATAAAATACGGTTTACTTACAGCTCACATAATCCTTAAATAAATAATCCTAAATTTGAAACAAATATTGTCTTGACTAAAACTACTCTGCATTATTATAATTCTCCAAATATTTTAACTTTAAAACTCTAGAATTGTTCTTCAAATATACACTTTTGTACTTAATAAATCATATTGACTAACACCATTAGTCTCATTAGCTCCAAAAATTATACGTACATTATAGTTTTATAAAATAGTTTGTAGTTTTTAACTATACATATTATCATTTTTCCAACATTTAAATTACATATTTTTTTTTATCACTTACCTTTTTTTTTTTGTTTTACACGCGCAGGATACATAGGAAATATAAAAATGAAAAACTGTTTTAAGGAATTGCGTGACTTTAAACAAATATACTTCCAAATATACAAACCTATATTGAATTAATACAAATTAAAATTAAAGGTGAATTTAATAAACAAAAAATACAAAATCAAATCAAACGAATAAACAAAATATAAAAAAAAAAGAAAAATAATGATTAGTTACACGATAATTTTTGTTTTATTTTCCCTTTTGATTTAAAATTAAATTAAATTGTAAATAAAATTAAGCAAAAGGAGTGCCGAATATTTAAATTATGAATTCATTTTTAATTGCCTTTCAACATAAAAATTTATATATAAATTTATTGAATTCGAATATTAATATAAAGGCATAAGTGTTTACAGTCAATCGTTAAAGTCTATTTACATATTATATCTGTTATAAACAAAATAAAATAAATTTCATAATGCATATATGTTTTTAGTTAGTTTTATATGTATCGAAAGCTAAAATAAATGTTTTCTTCCATTAATTCAATATTTCTCAAATAGTGCTGAAATATATTGGAGACACAAACCATAGTGGTTTTAACGTTTAAAGATTACAATTCACAAATTGTGGATTTTTTCAAATTCACAACTAAAATCATAAAAAAAACTTGATATAAATTACATATTTTGTTTTTTTTTTTAGTTTATTCCCCTGCCACATAAATATGACAAAGAAATTACACAGTCTTTCCTTTTCAGGCATGGCTGTAAATGTCGTAAGGGGGAATTATTCTTACGGCAGGTGTGGACTTCGAACACACACTCCCTCGTCGTTTACAGTGTATTTATTTATTTATTTATTTATTTATTTATATACAGTTACCGTGGTACATAAATGTGCCAGGTAACTATAACCCTTGTTTCCTGGTAGGAATATGGGGTGTACGAGATATTATTTTATACGTTCTTACCCACTAGGTCACCAAAGCCCCCCACGTGAATTTTAAAGCTAAAAAATATTTTCCTTGAATGCGTAAAAAAAAAATCTATAAGATTTATCTTACTTCTGTTATTTATAACCTATTTTACGGAACTGGCAATCAAATAAAATTCTTAAAATTAGAATCTAAAAGAAAACTTTAAAGCAGATTATAATTTTATTAAGGAATATTAAGAAAAATCATAATTGGACATGTATCTTTCATTAGCACTAGAGGTTTAAGTTAAAGGCAGATTATTTCAATGTTTATTAAATATTTTCTTTCCTCAATTTTATTTCGCCAACTATTATCTTATTATAGGCAGAGAAAATTAATGTAAAGAATAAAATGCGACAAAATGAAAAATTCCCTTTCTGCATGTTATTTATTTGTTATTGTAAAGGTGAACCACATGCTGCTATTATCTTAAATAATATATCTTAAGTTCAAAGTTTCAAATACCTTAAATGTTAAATTTATCTTTTAACAAAGCTTTAAAACAAAAATAATAATAATATTATGAATTACTTAAACATTAACAAAACTAGTCAATGCTAGTGGAAGAAAATACAAACATTTAAATAAGAAACCATGTACTAAAATGCATGTACCTAAACTTTTCCAATTTACTGTTCAAAAAAAAATTTTTTTTATAAATATAACGGAAATTATTTGTTTAATACAGTTAAATTTCATACAATTAATTTCGCTACACGTAAATATTATTTGTCCAATTTAGCAATTAATAATTTTCATTAATTAATAATAAAAAAAACAAAAAAAAAAGTAAATATGATTTCACTTTTGTGAAATGAAATGATGTCCTATTTAATGTTCAAATAATACCTACAGTTATAAGTTACAAGAACCGTTATTTATAATAAAAATGTTTTTTTTTGTTGTTTTATTGGTGCAGTTTTAATAATATATAATTAGAAATAATTAACCTTAATATATTTTCAAAAATATATTTAATATGCTGAGGAAGACAATCACATAATATTCATATTAAATAATTTATTTTATATAGGACTAATTTACATTTTGGGGGATTGGTTATTAACTCTTAGTTAAATTTAATAAAAACAAAATTTCTGGTGAAATAAAAAATGGTAAATTATATCCATGATTGTATGCAATCCATCCTTTATATATCCAGCCAATGGCGCAGTGATTAATATAAAGGCCGGTATTCTTCAAAAGTATCTAAAGTATCAAATTAGTATCAAATAGCTAAATAAACAAGTTAATGTAACAGTAAGTCGACCGACTAAATGGCAAAAAACCCTACTTTATACCCTACAGTCTATACCTAAAAAATTCAAATTAAATTAAAAATCCATAAGTTATTTCATATATTAGGTATTTAATATAAGCTAAAAACATAAATTCTTTTACAACCTTTGTACAAAATTTCAGGTTTCTATCTTTATTAAATTCAAAGATATGCTTGTTAGGTCTTGGAAAGTGTGTGAAGGCACTCGGACCACCACCCCAATTCATCTCCAATTTTAAAGACATCATCAGAACAGGGTAGAACACTCTTATATTAAATTTCAAGTTTTTATATTTATTAATTTCGAAGATATTCTTGTTCAGTCTTGGGAGTTGTGTGGGAGGTACCCGAACAACTCCTCCAATTTATCTCAAATTTTGGACAAATCAGGGATTCATGAACCAACACCCTCGTACAATTTTAAGTTTCTATCTTTATTAATTTCGAAGATATGCGTATTAGGTTTTGGGAGTTGTATGGGAGGTACCCCCGAACCCATGGTCCAATTTCGCCCATTTGCAATCCCCGCTTTACTTTAGTCATTGTTAACCTACAGTATAAATTTCATCAAGATAGCATCATTATTTTTTGAGTTATCGTGCGTACGGACGGACGGACGGACATCGCTAAATCGACTCCGGCGGTGATACTGATTCAGAATATATATACATGTCCATAAATAACTTGCTTATTTTTGGTGGTTACAAACACCATACCAAAGTTAATATACCCTATAATACTTTAGGTGTAGGGTATAAAAATAATTAACATAATATCGAAATATATAATAAAATTAAATTAAATTAATTCTTGTATAAGATAATAGATGACGCATAAATAAAATTATTTGTCTTTCATTTCTTTTTATAAACGGCTGAATCTTTTTAAGTGAATTTAATGGTTCCTAATGACATAATGAATGTTGTGCACCTTCACTTCTTAAAGGAAAGGAAAAAAAAATTTAAATATGTATAGGTATATGTACATCAATTTTAAAACTTACCTGTGTTCGTAGTATAATACTAGGTATATCAAGTTAAAATAAGTATAGTAAAAAATAACTACAACGACCTAAATGAAATGTTATATATACTAATGTACTAAACTGTCATTTAATGTAGTATGTATATAATTTTAAAGCTAAATCTTAATTTCTTATCAACTTTTTTGATAAGGCTAAAACTTTAATGAGATATTGGGCTATAAAAAAAAGTATCATAACAATAATTATCAAAAATCTTAATAATAAGATGAAAATAATTAACTATCATTTCAACCTCCTAAGGGATAAAGGCTAATTTTCATGCAAAAAATTTCATCCGATATCGGATATTTAGAAAGAGTAAACTATACTTAATACTACCAATAGGAAAGAGGTAGAAAAATAATGAATTCAAATGTCATGTATCCATAAGAATGTTAGTAGTGTGCCCATTTTTTTTGTGTAGCATACACATTTTTTACGTATGTATTAAAAATATCGGAGATAATTATAAAAAATGTAGCTTTAGCGAGCTAAATTTCATCCGATTATTCCTGAATATCTCCGATATTTTCTGAACGCTTGTACAATTTTATTGTTAATTCGTCCGAAATTTTTGTGTTTTTCTGTGTCACACAAGTAGTGTTTCTGTATCTTCTGTCTATGCTCTAACAAATATCGCCGATATTTTTCTTCATGTAAATTAGCCTTAAAAAGTAAGATTAATTTAAATAAATTTTTAACTGATTATTGTGATACAACGAATTTCATTGTTATTCTATTCTTTTTTTTATTTCTTCTTTATTTCTAAAACATTAGCCTGTCAATAAACATTCATAGCTTACTCTGTTCGCAGCGTGTTGAAATCTAACAGCATTATCACACGAGTTAATTTTTATAATGATTTTTGTTTTTATTTACCAGTTGTTTTCAAAATGTTAAAAAACATCTATCGTCATTTTTTGAATTTTACCTTTTTGCCATTTCGTCTTCTACTTTTCTGTTTTACTTTTTTGAGTTTTTGTTTTTGTTTCGCAATTTCATTTGGTCAAACGTCTCACAATTTAATTTTTTAAATGATTATGGGTAATGGGTATTTAAGTGGCATTTACATTTTTTTGATTTTATTGATACATCTGAATATTTACAACATTAAAGAGAAAATCTTTATGTCAAATCTGACAGATTTCATACTTTTTTGACAGTTAATTCATGTTCTTGCATCTAGATAGTGTTATCTAGATATACTCATTTTAGGTTTTCTCTAACCAATCGTGTTATTTTTCTCTACCATTTCTTTCTTTGTCGTCTTCGTGGATCTTAAAAACAAGCTGAAAACCCTCTTTAGTTTACATTAGTTTGATATAATTCAATAAATAAAACTCCAATATATGAAAATTTTTTATCTATAACTACTAAAAACTAACAATCACTTTATTTCCTTTATAACTTTTATATTAAGTATAACTATAAATTGATCTATTTGTAATACTTTAGAATATTAAACTCCAAGTATAATAGGATTTTTATAAGTAATCACTGAATTTATTACATAAAATTAATATCAGAATTATAAAATTACCAAAAATAAAAAAATAAAATAAAAACTATGCACTATTTTAAAAATACAACCTACTACTAATTGTAATTTACTAAATTAAAATCTTTTTTTTTTTTTTTTTTGCGATTTTTAAGTAAATCAAAAATTGCTGCATCCAAAGCATAAGATTTAAAAACGTGTGGAAACCTTATTATTCACTTAAGTGTTACGCAGATTTAAAAAAAAAAAAAAAATTATTCATCAATTAGTTAAGATTACATGACGTGTTACATATTCATTATATATAGTTATGTAATATAGATTTTAACGTGTAGATCACATCAAATAATTTCACTATTATAAGCGAGTATATCAGATTTGTTTTGAAAATTTTAAAAGCTTTAATAATGTAAGGGTATATATTTTAAGTTATTGTTAACAACAGTGTAATTAACTTCATTATAATTAATTACTACACCAATTTTTTTATCAAAAAAAAAACTGACAAGTTAACTTTTACTGAAGTTATCATTTACCATTATGAAATATGTCAACATAAGGTCGAAGATTTTTCAATTTGTCCATATTATATAATACGCATATCATAATGTACCCCTATACTATACTGAAGTTTTTCTATTTTTAATTCGAATTTAAGAACTTTTAACAAAACTAAAAGAAAAAACATACAGATATCTATTTTCAAATACCATTTTTCCAAAAAAAAAAAAAGTTAAAAAATAATTTATTTAAACCCGCCTAACGTTACACAATTATTCCCATATATTTTTAATGTTCAAATAGTAGTTGAGAAATGATTTAATAAAAAAATAACAAATAAAAAATAATCTTAAAAAATTTTCAAAGAGTATCACATCACAGGATACTTAAAACTTGTTTTTTTTTTTTTCAATTTTTTTTAATAAATCGTTAATTTTTTATGTTTTAATTCGTCGATGTACTCCTACTTCTCATTATTTTGAACATCCTAATTTATGACACAGATTACATAAATTTTTTCTTTTGTTTTTTTTTTTTTTTTGGTTTTTCATTAAAACTGGGTGGATTTAATGTAATAAATTGCTAAAATTAAATATATAAATTACAAAATTTGTTTTTTTTTTTTTTGATTTTTTACATTGCAAACTAACGTATGCTTACCATAGGTATAGATTCCGAGTAGCTATGGATAAAAGATTTTTAATAGAATGTTTAAAAGTTGTCTAAATTGTTTATTGTGCTTTAAAACTGTATAAAGTTATATATTTTAAGTTTTAAGCAAAAGATAAAATCTTAATCGAAAATTAATCTTAAATTATAGTTATTTTTAAAATTGTACATTTTGCTGCAGTTAAATCATGCCAGCATATACATAGCTCATTATGTATATCGTATATAGGGAAAAAATTATAGCCTAAAAATTACTTTCTCCGAAGGATTTTTCTTTTTTTTTTCGTTTTATTGTTTTATAAATTGAGAATAAATTATTTTATTGTATAATAATAGATAGACATAAATAAAATTATAATCTGATAATAAAATAAATATCTAGATTCTAGAATATATAGATAGATATATGTAGATAGATATGTATAGATTGATATATGTATATATAGATAGATATACATATAGATAAACACATTCAGACACCTTTTCAAAAACATTGGTTTTTTTTTTATTCTTTTCTATTTCAATTTTTAACCAATTACTATACTACATTCCTTTATATAAAGATTTTCGTATACCATAATCCAATTTTCAAAGGCTTAAAAAAAAATTCTTAAAAAAATGAAACTTTAAAATAAAGTTAAAATGGGCTCGAATGGGGCAAAAGATTCTCCTCAGGTCCCAAAATATTTAAAAAGTAAAATATATACTAAGAAAATTACAAATCACTTTGCACTGAAATATATAGTTAATATAGTGATAACAATTGGTAAATCCTATATTATGTCTGATACTCTGATATTATATAATATATATATATGTATATAATATTTTAAATAAATAAATAAATAAATATAAAGTTAAAAAGATAATTAAAAAATTTTGCAATTAGTTAAACCTGGTTATACGATAATTTATTTCGATAATTAGCTATAATTATAATTTATATATAGGAATATTTAATATTCTTGTTCTACTTTGGGGGCTGCTGCAATATTAAATGTTCACGATTATAAGTATATCTTTTATATCATATATCTTATATATCTAGTTAAATTACTTTTGTCTGATTATGCTTTTGCCTGTAAGTTGATATGGCTGTCGTCTATATCCAGCGTATTATATTGGCATAATTATTTTTTTGCTTATCTTTAGTTTTTGCATCTCATATTTAAGCAAATTATGTATATGTATATCTTTAGTGTAGAATTGAATTTTAAATGTTCATCCATAAGTTATAATACATATAACATTTAAACAGCGAGAGAACCCCAAAAATTTATTCTGGAATAACTTATACACTTATTTATTAGGAAACATTTTAAATTTTGGAATACAGAAAAATTTTGTAAAATTTCAATTTTAGATAACGGTAAATATAAATACCCATAAATTCACATAACGGTATATGTATATATATAGAAACTTCCTATTGTTTAAGGTTTTGAGATACCAAAAAAAATCAGTAGAACTATATAATAGCTGTATTTTTTTCAATTAGCTGTGTTTTTTTAAAATTCGGTTCAGGATCAAGGTTTGATTTATAAACACGTAAAAACTACCACAACATAACCCATATATTTATGTCGGTCAGGGTCTGTGATCTGTATAAAAAAATTTACATAAACTTGCAAAAGATAGCGCATACACAGTTTTTGATTTAAAAAAAAATTACATAAAATTGCAAAAGATGGCGCATACATAGTTTTTGATATAAATTTTGAAGTTTTAAGTTTTTTTATTTGACTGACCCACAACGTTTTTTTTCAAACCTTGATACTGACCTGGATGAAAAAAACACAGCTAATGTCGTTAAACATAGCAATTTTTCCGGCTTTAGGGTATGGTTGCCAACAGGTCTCTTTTAAAGAGAACATGTTCTCTTTTTAAACATAATTCTTTTGTTCTCTATCTTTTTTACATATATTCAAAATTGTTCTCTTTTTTTATTTCGCCAAATTTTAATTATTATATTTGCTTAATTAACTAGTAATTTTTTTGGTATATGAATTTTTAGCATTTTTTAAGCGCATAAAACTTTTGAGCGCCTAAAAATTTGTTTCACATAAACACTTTGCACACATGCAGTTTTTTAATTCTTAGCTCCAAAATGAATAAGCGAAAGTGCTTATTTAGTGAAGAACTACAAGCTAAATTCAAATGTTTTAAACCAACACCGAATTCGAAGTCGGAGGCAATTTGCACGGTGTGCAACACAATCGTTTCGGTCGCAAACAAAGGAAAATACGATTTGGAACAGCATGTAGCTTCAAAAAAACATACACAGACCATTCGTATAGGAGCTAGTTCTAAATCCGTATGTGATTTTTTTACAAAAAAATTTTCAGCTCTGGATCACAAAGTATCAGCTGTTGAAGGAACTTTAGCTTTTCACACATTAAAGCATCATTATAGTTATAACTCCACCGTTTGTACAAACAAACTGCTGGCAAAAATGTTTGATGATTCAGAAGTAGCTAAACGGATTTCATCTGGAAAGACAAAAACAAGATGCATCGCCAATAACGTCATTGTTCCATATTGTATAGAAAATATAATGCATTCATTATCACAAATATCATTCTTATCAGTTTCAACTGATGGTAGTAATCATGGTGCAATTAACATGTTTCCAGTCGTAATTCAGTTTTTTGAAAAAAATAGTGGCATATTAACAAAAATGATTGATTTATATTCTTTGCCAAACGAAACATCAGAAACAATAAGTGAACATTTACATACATGTTTAAAAAAATACAATATTGTAGACAAATGTATTGCATTTTCTGCAAATAACTGCAATACGAATTCTAGAAGTTTATTCTGCTTTAAAAGCATATTTTTTATCACTCGACAACTCTCCACATATTTTATTTAGCAAAGCTTATTTAGAATTTGCAAGTTCACTTATGCATATTTTTCATGGAAAAATTTTAGAAATTGAAGCTGAGCAAAATTCTGTGCTTGAAGTAATGGCTACAATAAACTCATTGACAGAAACATTGAGACATAGATATAGCGAATCATTTTTACCAATCAAAGTGAAATCTATTTTATCTGAAATTAAAGAAAGGGAATTGCACAGTGAAATAAATAAATTCAATTTAAATTACATGAATTGCTATAAAAAATCATTAGAATATTTACAATTGTGGACTAATCAATAATCAAATCTAAATAACTTTGTTTGGATGAAATTGGATAGGCTTCCAACATGGGATGAAGTTGAAAAATCAATAATATTTCTTGCCATCAAAAATATTATTGTAGATGATGCAAAATGTTTTGATCAGTTTTGTAATTTAAAAATATTTGTTGAAAAAAATCTTAATGTTGAAAATTTTAAAAATTTGATTTCCTGCTTAAAATGGAAAGAATATTTTAAAGAAAAGACTTTCGAATATCATTCCGAATTTTTGAAAATTTGCGAATTTTTTTTTGCAATACCTGGTCAAAATGACAATGTCGAAAGAATATTTTCAATGATCAGCGGACAGTGGACTAAGGAAAGAAATAAATTGAAAATTTCAACTGTTTAAGGTATTTTGAGCGTCGTGTATAATTATAAAGATATTACATGCACTGAATTTTATCAAGAAATTAAAGAAAATGGAAAACTTTTAAACCAAATTAGCAGTATAGATAAATATAATGAAAGAGATGCTGAAGAAGAGGATGAAGATGATTAAATTACATTGACTTATTTTTTTTATTTGCAAATGAATTGGAAGTGCAATTTTTTTTAGTATATATTACAATTTAAAAAAAAAATTAATATGAATAAAATAATTTTTATAATGTTCTCTTTTTTTATGATTAACACTTGACAACGCTACTTTAGGGTGTAAAGCTGTCTAAAATAAACATTTACAACACAAAAAAGTAAAAAAATTAATTTTTTTAATACAATCTATCAAATGTTAATAAGTTTTGTACAAAATAGACGAATAAACAGAACATGTAGGTACAAAACACATAAACATGAACAAATGGTATAGAGACAAATGGATATAAGTGCACAGATATATATTTTTTCTGATGATTTCATCAGTTATACACCTTTTTAAAGTTTGAAACTTTAAGCTTGTTCTTCAGATTTTCAAAATCTTCAATTTAAAAAGTATCTTTAAGTTTTTTAAACCATACAAATTTTTTACATATAGATAAGTAATATTTCGAAAATTTGTATCTCCACCACATTCATACACCATATGAATACCATATAGGCAAAATTAATATGCATATACCTACCTATATTTTATGATATACCTATTAATATATCTATTATGTCAAAACTTTTTTTTTTTGCATTTATCTATTGCAAATAAAATAATTTACCTAAATAAGCTGAAAAAAGAAAGAACTCAACTAAAGAAAGAAAAAGTGAAATGCATAAGTTTAAACTTCATAATGTACTTACATACATACTTATTTATTAATTATTATATACTTATATAATTAAAATCGAATAAATTAAAAAATTTATTTTAATATTAAATAAAACTTAAAATTTTTATAATATTGTACCTACCTATATACATTATACATATAGGTATACTAATATATTATATATAAGATTAGTATAGGTACTTAGTTTTTACATAAATATATGCATCTACTAAATAGTACATACTAACATATATTTCATACCTATAAAAAAAAAAACCAAATCAAACGATTCATTGATGTTTCCACTCAATAAAAATTTTCTTTAACATTATTAACATACATAAAAACATTAGGTACATTTAAACACATAATATTATGTACAAGCATACATTCTCTTATTTAATTTTATATGAAAAAAAAAAAAAAACAAAAACCATAAACTATGTTTATAGAACAAAATAAAAATTTTTTTTTTTTTTAAAAGAAAATAGAAAATAAATACAAAAAACAACAATTACTGTCTAGTGGTTGTGAGTTCTTTAAACCTCTTCATGGTCACAAATTTGTTTCACTCGTCATCATTACAATTATCATCAGAATCATCATTATCAATGTCATCATCTATATATGCACATAATTACATTAAACAAAATTTGTATATGAAAGCATGTATATTTGTATATCTAATATATTATGTACTATATCTATTATATTTCTTATATATGTGCATATACTTGTATATAATATATAAGTGTTCGTTTATTTATATAGTAAAAAAGAACATTCAACTCAATACAGAGTTGTTTTATATAGGTATGTAAGTAATTAAGAAAAACTAAAATTAATAGAAAATATTTCGATACTGTATTTTTTTTTTTTTTTTTAAATAGATAAAATCACTAACAAAAAACCCCTATAGAAACTATAATATAGCCATCTTAAAATTTTTATAGTTTTAAAAAATTTTGATATCTTCGTTTTTGGTTGTACCTATTATACATATTTTGTTTTTCCTTTAAAATCTTAAAATAAACAAATCATATTACATTTCAATATCCTCAAGTAGTCAAGTTATTAAATCAAAAAAAAAATAATATAATAAACGTGATAGAAAGAGATGAAAATAGTGAAAAACTAATATTTAGGCGAGTAATAAATATACAAAACAATTATGGCAACTCTATCATCTTTTGCTCATTTTATAAAAATTACATTATTCTTGCAAATTATTTAATCAATAAAAAAAAAAGTTGAGCCCAGCATATTCGTAAGATAACAACTTATCGGAAAATAATAATTCGGAAAACTTAGAAGTAAATTCAATTAATTTTTTAATGATTCAGTGAATTGCTGTCAATTATGTGATCGAGATAATTCAATCCTTTTATACTAAAGCAATATATGACGAACAAAAGTGTAAAAGTGTCTCTCAGTATTCTTAATTAGATTTTTTCTGGATTTTTTTAAAATGGTATTTAATCAGAAAGATATAAACTTATAGGATAATCCAAAAATGAAACTTAATTTTAACAATATAATGCAGCACAGAACATTAGGTTGGCGATTAGCTTTCGCAAATTACAAATTGAAAATTAATTTAAAAACTTGTTAAATTTACTCTGCATCTACAATGCTATGTACACGGTTGGAAGTGTCAAAGTAGAGTTAAAATTATTAATTTATATTAAGGGCCTTTCCGTTCCATCACACTAAACATCGCACTTCGCTCGCACTAAATACTATTTTATCGCACCATTTTTTTGTAGAAAAACTCCGAATAGTATCATGTTGTTCGGAATTTATCGCACTTAACACTTGATTATTTGTCAAAAATTAGTGTTTTGAAAACCACACTAGATGATCGCACTTGCACTAAAAATATTATTTTTTGTTTCCGTTAAAAGTGAATAAGTAAAAACTAATAATAAAAACCTTTTATTAGACACAATATTTTTAAAAACCTTAATTACATTTATACTTACATTTTAATCTCTCTGAAGTCATATTGTCTTCTCTTTTTTCACAATTTTAAAATTTT
The DNA here is from genome assembly GCA_947095535.1 of Poecilobothrus nobilitatus. NCBI lineage: Eukaryota > Metazoa > Arthropoda > Insecta > Diptera > Dolichopodidae > Poecilobothrus > Poecilobothrus nobilitatus. The sequence goes on along the minus strand of OX352772.1, from coordinate 316,802,713 downwards.
AAAACTAAAATAATAACTTACTTTTTTGACAATTAATGATATGTGCATTTAAAATTCACTTAATATTGCCATAGTGATCATAAATAATTCTAAATATAGTTAAATAATGCTAGAATAAAATGCTTTTTAGCACTTGTCAAAATAAATTTGACATAAAAATGCTATAAAAATATGCATTAAGGTAAGGCTGATTCTACTCTATAAAAATTTTTAACTGTCATAAATTTGTAATCTGGACAGAAATTTAGTGCGATATTTAGTGCGATAATCAAGTATTTTTGGAAAGTGCAAGTGCGAAGTGCTAGTGTCAAGTGCTAGTGCGATGGTTCGGAAAGGCCCTAAATAGTGTTCACAATATTAAGTGAAAAGCTGTATTATATTTTTAACTTTTTTCGCTTTTTTTACCCATTGAAATGTCAAATAATTGAATAGCATTAAAATAGTAAAATAATTATAGACATGGCATTAAGCTTGTTTTTTTTTCAATTAGAAACTTAAACTTAATATACTGGCAGTACTGGCCAACACAATACAACCCGTGACTTATTTTTCTATTTGTATAAGCATAGATATAGATATAGAACATAATCATTTTTTTTTTAATGCATTTCTCTGCCACATAAATGTGGACAGGAATTTAAATAGCCTTTCCTGTTCAGCCGTGGCTGTAAATGTCATAAGGGGGAATAACTCTTACGACGTGTGTAGAATTCGAACCCACACTCCCTCGGTGTTTACAGCGTATTTTATATGCTCTTACCCACTAGGCCACCGAGTCCTCTGTATAATCTTATTGTCTATATAATTATACATATATGTATAAACAGATCGATTACAATTACAACGATCCTTAAAATTTTTAAATTAAAAACTGCTACTTAATTATGTAAAAGTTTTATCTATTATAAATATATAAATCGAAATAATTAATTAGCAATTACCAGTTTAATCCAATTTAATCTAGATAAACTGGTAATTACAGTTTTTAATTTAAACATTTTGAATATCACTGTAATTTTAATCAATTACCTATTTAAAAAAAAAAAAAAAACTGATCAATTTAATATTAATTATAAAATAAAATTTGTATTGCTAAAAATAGGCTATCATTTGAAAAAAAAATTTATTAATTTATTATCACAAACTTGCTTACTTGTATATAACAGGTATGTACATACACACATAAATAAATACAAAATATGTATGTTTGTAAAAAATATTATTTTTTTAATAATACATAGAAGTACATATACATATATTCATATATAAAAAATTATCAAAAACTTAAAAAAAAAAATTTCTGAAAACTCAAAACAAATAAAAAAAAAATACTAAATTTATTTACAAAAAAAAAAAAAGCACTGCATATGCATTTTAAAATATAAAATGCACTTATACTCAAATTAACATTTAAAGTACATATTATTTTTATACATTTTACTTCATAGACTCATACCCTCATACATACATACATACGTACATACATGACATAAAAAAAAAATATATAATTTAATTGCATTAGAATTTAGAATAGAAAAAGTTGAAACTAACCTAACCTAACCAGAAACTTAATGTGATTTAAATTTAAAATGCATTTCATTTCATTTAATTCACATGCACAAAAAACACACACACACACAAAATTACATTATAGTTTAAGTGATTTAAGTATATAATTTTCTAAAAATAGCATTTTGATTATGAAAGTATTTTTTTTTAATAGAATGCAATTTTTTTTTATATGCATATGCTATGTATGGATATGTATTGCAATTTTGAATACAATTTTAAAATTCTTTCTTTACAATAAAATATCGTGTGAAAGTCACGTGTAACGATAAAAAATTACCGACAACTAACACAATGAATATTCTAACAAAATATTGTATTATCTGGTATTATATTAATACATAAAGCCGTATTTAAACTTGCAAACATATTTGTAATTATTATGTTAATAAGTAAAATTTCAAATTATACAAGGCCTGTTATATGCATATATAAAATAAAGTATTTTTTATGTGTATGCACATATTTCCAAAACGATATTATGTACATAATAATAAAGCATTCTAAAATTACGATGCATTTTTGATAGAATTTTGAAAAATTAAGAAAGCACTACAGTCTACAGAAAATATTGTGAAGTGAACTGAATTAGTAGAAATTTTCTTAAATTATAAACTGTATACAATTTCAAGAAAATTCTACTTACATAAGCATCTTAAAAGACATTTAATAGTCAATTAAAAATAAAAAAAAAAGTTTTAGCTTTAATTTCTAAATCAGAGACTCGTTACGATACACAGGTTTATATTATATTTTTTGAACTGTCATAACTATTAAACAAAGGCACAATGCAAAAAGTTGTCCTGACGTAACTGATATTTATATTTATTCGACAAAATGAAGAGAAGCCAAAAGTTTACTTATATTTATTTTGAAAGATCTATAAGGGTACGTTTATATTGGAGCTGCGATAAAGTGATAACGGCTTCGATGAGAGAATCGATAAGAGTAAACCTTTTCGCTATACTCTTATATGTGGTAATTATATTATAAATTTAAATATGTAATTGAATTTTTAAGTTTTTTATGCACTTTCCATTCTAAATTTTTTTTAATTATTACAATAAATACTTACGTGTCAGTTTTAACATAACAGCCACTTCATTCGAGAATGAATAGATTACAGTGCTTTACCTTTTGGTCCCATACTAAGGGTCTGATAATAATTTTATTAATTAAAATTTCAACGTCCATACCTATTAATTTGCTCTAGTTTACTTTATAATTAAAACTAATAATAAAACAAAATAAGTTTTTATCAATTAAAAAATAATATTTATTATAGCTTTATTATTGCAGCTGTTTGTGATTTAAGATAAAGAATTAACAAACAAAAAAAAAAACAAAAAAAAATGTTTTTGTTTGGTTCTTATCGTTTATCAATGATCAAAGCGATGCTCCAATATAAACCCTTTAATTGAAAACATGTACATACATAATATGTATGTAAATACTAAGTATATATATGTAATTTTCTACGATAAACTTATCACTTATCGCAGTTCCAATATAAACGCATATTAACTTAAATTTATAAGTTTTTAACCCTAACCATTTAAGAAATACTATGATAGTTGATATCTTATAAAATTTTATTTACAGTACACGTAACGTAACGGTAAATTTAGATACCAAATTATTAATGTTAAAAAATTTGTTTCATGTTTTTAAATTAAAAAAAAAAGTTCAGTAGAATTCTAGTTCTAATCGTTTGAATTATAGCCTTTCTTCGACTTCAAGAGGTCTCTTCCTCACATGTTAAACTACAGAACTGGAAAAAAAACTTCATTGTAAAAATTTAATTTCAAAGACCTTGTTTACATTTACGAAAAACGTACGTTACTCCAAAATTTTTAGGCAAGGGAGAAAAGCAGGATGGTATAACAGAAAAACTCGTACGAAAAATACAATTTCAGACGTGTCGGAACAAAATGAAAAAAAATGCAAAGAAATCGTCCTTTCATTTCTAATGAACCAATGTTCTGACATAATTTTGCCAAAAAAAACACCTTTTTCACCCTGTTGTAAACATGAAGGTTGAAAAAGGAGCGGAAAAAGGTTTCCCCCAAATGTAAACAAGGTCAAACAGTTTAAAACTTTTGAAACAAAGAGACAAACAAACAGAGCAAAACTAATAATTAACACATCTTTCAATTTTTTAAATCCTTTTGATAATATTTTAGTACATTGTGTTAATACACATATGTAGCAAAAAACAAGGCAGAAAGTAAACCAATGGTTTTTAAAAGTATACATTTCCAAAATACAATACAATCTGTTTAAAATTATTGTGACTTCCACCAAAATTTGAAAATTTCTTATAATAAGAAAGAATGTGAAGAAAATAGGACTTGTTTGGAATTTTGTGGTGCTGTAACTTCGGAACCGTATATAACTAAGAAAAACTTTTAACACATGTAAAATTACATTACTAAAGCTTTAATTTTAATGTCTTGCCGAAGAAAAATTTGTTCAGGTGCCTAAGTTGTAGGTGTCTAGAAATAGGAAATTTTCAATTTTTGAGCCCTAATAGATCTTAAACAGAGGCTGGTACAAAAAAAAATTCTGAAGAAACTTATACTAATTCTAAAAGTTCTTTCTTGTCTCAAAATTTCAAATCATTATCTAAAAGTGTGCCGGAATTATGAAATTAGGTTTTCACATAACGGTAAATTTAAATAGTAAATTACAAAATATTTCAAAAATTTTTTTTTATAGGGGTAAGGAAATTTCCTGTCGAATGGAGTTTTCAGATTAAAAAATATTAAGCAGAACATGAGATACACGCATTTAAAAATAAAGCTTTTTGGAAAGTTTGAGGGACTGTAGTACCATAAAGGATGGGGCTGCATGAAAAAGTTGATCTACAACATTAATTTTTTCAAGAGACCTAGCCATGGTTATCTTTAACGGTGTAGAAGTTTTGTAAACAGACCGACGGACAAAGTGAAACTAATAGGCATATTTTTTTCAAAATTTTTTTAGAAATGTGCTAAAAATATGAAAATAAAACAAACTGAAAAAATATATAAGAAAAGAATTATTTCAAATTCTGCTAATCGTTTTATATTTAAAAACATATAATATGTATAATGATTCTTTCTTGTATAATGATTTACCTATATAACAGAAGAATTTAAATTATACTTATGTACGTTTTGTTAAAGTATTGCCAGATATTTCATTTTCAACCAAAACCTTATAACCAAGAAATATAAATAGTGAATTCACACTTTAAACTTTTGAAAATAATATTAGTTTTTTCTCTTGCCAAAATATACTATTAAAGATGTAAAATACATCACAGCAAAATGAGGATTGTAAAGACATTTGAAACACTATTTATCCATTTATATTTTATAAAATATAAAATTAGCAATATTTTGTAAAATGTCTTGTATCTTTTATATCTTATACCGTATAATAATTTACTATCATAAAATAAAAAAAATTTTTACTATCATACTTTGAAAATAAATTAAAACAAAAAAAATTAAGTACCTATGCTTGGTAATATACTTTGAAAGCAAACCACATATAACAAAGCATTGATATATTATAATTACCACAGTAAAACTTCTACCCAAAGAAAAAATAATTATATGCAATACTCTGGATATAACAATAACAACAGCGTCCTGCTTCTGTACTTGTCATACGCACGCGATTTTTTTTTTATCATTCGGCAACAGCCTTGTAATTTAATCCAGCATAGAACAATAAATAAAAAAAAATATATAAATTGATTTCCCGCGTACAATAAACAATACTATTAAAAATATAAATCGATCGTCCGACGCCAATATAAATTTTGGTGTTCAATAGTTTTGTTTAATTTTATTTTTATTTTATTTTTATTTCTCGTTCGACTAATTTATTTAACACGTCCGATTACTTACGCAGTTGAATCGCATCGTACATACTTATTTTTCTTTTTTAAACCGCAGACAGAACCTCTAGCTCAGTTCTAACTCTAGTTAATTTTTAAGCTTATTTTAAAATTTAGGCTAAAAAAATAAGTCTATTTATTTAAGAATTGAGCATTTCATAAGAACTTAAATTAGAATTAAATATCAATTTTAGATGTTGGTAATATTTTTTAATTTTTTCTTAATTAAAATAGACCGAAAAATTGAAAAAATTTTTACAATAAATAAACAAATTTTCTATACGTATCCATTTAAACAAACGACCAAATATTTAAATTTTTTCATTTCATTTTGAACGAAACCATTTTTAATTTACCAGACCAAATGAAACACCAAATTTTAAATTTACCCAATGATATCGTCTCTTTTTTCTAATGCTAAGTCTCGTACATACTCTTATAAAATATATCACAAATGTGTACATTATATATTTTTTTATTATTTAACAGCTAATAAATATGAATGTAGGTATATAAGATTTTTCAGAACAATTCAAAATTTAAATGCTCAAAAGTAAATTCTTTCTTTGAGACACAGATTTATTACAATATAATTCAATATGATTTTATATTATTTCAATATGATTTTAATATTTTATACATATGACTTGAAACTTTTGAGATTCATAGACAGCAGACAAATCATATTTAAAAACCAGTTTCTAAGGAGCGGTGTTGATGCTCCCATGTTAAATAAGAAATTGTGTCCTTCACAGAGATTTGTGAAGCGAAGTCGAGGCGATCCAGTTAAGAAAATTGAAAATTAACAGGCAAGTTCAATTCAGTTTCATAAAAAATATGAAAGAGTTTCAAGGGATTGCAAGAATGTTGAGAAGAACAAGCTAGTCCTATAAAATGAACCAGATAAATTGTACGTTCATCAGAAATAAAAATTGAAGAAAACTCAATTGTTATTTTTCCAATATACGCTTGGTTATAAGATGTATCAATTTTAAATCCCTCACAGGGTACAAGCGTTACAAATGCTTTTCTCTGCAAACTTAATAATGTCTACAAAAGTTTTTTCAGCTTTAAGAGCCTTAGAACTTATTTGTAATAAGTATAAATTTTGTTTAACTAAAGCCTTAATTTAATTAAATGTACTTTTATAAAACTAAATCGAAATGAGTCTTAAATTGAATTCATTTTAAAATTTAAGTTAAAAAAAATGCATTAATAACAATTACTTAACTATATATGTATGTATGTATGTATCTGCAATGAACTTGAAATCACCACTTGTTCAAAAGTGATTTTTTATGGAAAGTGATTTATTCAAACATAAAAAATAACGCACAACAGCAGTAATTCACCATATCAAACAAAACTATTGTGAATTACTCGAATTAAATAGATTCAAAAAAAATTTATTTTATTTAAAAATTATTATTTAATACATAATATTTTTATTTTTATTTCATCTTAAAATTATTCTATAAAACTTATTTAAATTAATATTTAATTTATAATTCTATAAAATAAATATGAAATTTAAAAACAAAACAATTCGTAATAAAAAAGTTATTAATTTTATTTTCGAAATTAAAAAAGTCTTAAACCAACAAACAAAAAATTTCATACATACATACACACATATTATTTTACTAGTTATAAAAATTAAATGACAACTGATATAAATTTACCGAAATAATTAATTAAATAAATACAGGCTATCCAACTAGTAAAAATTCAAGACATATTCGTATTGTTGCTTCAGTATTTAGATAAGTATACATAAAAGTTAAAATTATGATTTTTAACGGAAAAGAAATAGTTATTATTAACACCCTGTGCCAATCGATAACTTTTTATTGTGGAAGTAAAATTTTAATCTACCGCGTGGTAAATACTTATGTATGTCAACATTTTATCTAACCACAGAAGCTAAATAAAATAATGATATAATAAATTATGATTATTAAGTGGTAACAAAAATGACATAGTTCAACATATATCCCTAACTGTCACTTAGGGACATATCAACATATGTTCAGTTCCGCTTATTGTAAATCTAATATAATTTTGCCCATAATAGGCATATGTTAGATTCATTAGGTTTCATTAAACATAGTTATTTTTATGTTAATTCGAACAGAATAGCATTGACATAGTAAATTTCACATTTCTTTGTTAATAATAATTATTTTTCCAATCGTCTATTATATCTTTTAAACTCTTCTCTTAATTATGTCAAACATACATAAGTATATATACATATATTTGAATTTTTTAACTGGCTTATTTTTTTTAATTCTATATTATATTACTCTTTTTTTTGTTATGTTTCTCATGTTTGCTTATGTTATTATGATTTGACATATGTTCTGAGAAATAGCTATGCCAACACGACAAAAAATTATGACATTTAAAAGAATTAAGGCTGGTTTTCATGAGAAATTTCGTCAAATTTCAACTTTAGAAAGAGAAAAATATAGTGTACTACTAATGTGAAAGAAGGAGAAAAAAATTATATTATTACAAAATATTACAGCAACACTTTTTCGTGAATTTCTCATGAAAACCAGCCTTTAATCTATCTAATGTCTAAATTATTCTATTGGCAACCTTGAATAATTTTGTTAAAATTTTAAATATCAAAATATGTTTTTATTTGCACACTTTTGGTTTTTTTTCACTTTCTTAATAAATTCTTTTCAACCTATTTTTCAATTGGAACACGACCTAAATGTAGTATTTTCTAAATATTTTTTGTTACAACATTTTTATAACTGTTAATTTATCCAATATTATTATATACTTTCGAAGAAATATTTAGAACCAGGTGTGTTGCACCAATATTGGTAAAACGTTCATCATCTTGAACCACCTTTGATTGAAATTTTAAATTTAAATTATAATTTTTTACTTCAAGTATAATTTTAAATCGATAAAAAAATTATTATAATCGGTTATAATTAGTTAGATTTGTTTTGAGGTTAGTTTTTACATTCAGTGGTGGCATTTAAAACAAACTTGAAGTGCAATTAATCTTTTCAAAAAAGTTGGTTAAAAAAAAATTAAATAAAATAAATATTCGTAGCTATGCCAAAATAAAAATATTTTAACTTTATTTAAATTTTTTTCAATTCATTATCCTGATTTTTTTTTTGTTATTAATTTATAATTAAGGTGCACCCTGTACATGATGTAAACTATATGTATATTCTTAGTATAAACTATTTGTATGAATATATGTACATATGTACATATATACGTATATATATATTTTTTATCTTAATTTTAAAAATCAGTTTAGACCTAGGTTCGATATCATCTAAGATATGGATTCGGAAAAAAACGGGTAAGTGTTTAAACAATTTTTATTTAAAATAATCACAAAAACAAAAAAAAAATTGTTATGACATTAAAAACAAAAACAATATGGCGGAAATTTTCATAAGTAGTTATTTAATAAAATTTATTTTTATTATATTACCTACATATATAAGTATATATTGCTTTATAAAAATTTACATATGTATATAATTTTATTAATTTATTTATTATTTATTATTATATACAATATTATAAAATTATTTAAATGAATATTGAAAGTAAACCTTTAGTTTAAAAATTTTAACAAATTTTATTATTGAACATATTCTTGATCTTGTACCTATGTTTCAATTAAAATTTCATTTCAATAATAATAAGTTATATATTATATAATTACCTATATATTATTTAAGCTATGTAAAAACAAATATTGTTGTTTTTTTATATTTTAAGTTAAGAAGTATTTTGGTCTTTAATTATTTCTTTAATTTCTAATGCTATCGTTAATATTGAAGAAATGCCCAATTCAAGCCTTGAAAATTCATCAATAATTAACAAAAATATTAATAAAATAATTTAATAAAAAATATTTGTATTATAATTTCTTATGTAAATAGTTTAGCAACATTTTTTAATTTTTGTTCAAAAATCAAGTGAAAAAAAAAATTGCACCTTAAAATTAGATTTTATAAGATTAATTTACTTATAAGAATTCATCTACTTTCTTTCACATTTCAAATATTATTCTTAAATCCTATATATTAATAGTCAAAATGGCTTTAGAACGGAAATAAAATTATTTTTCGAACCTAAAATAAATATACTTATATATACTGTATCATTAAACATTAATATTCCGAGCCCAAAAAATTCCAGTGTTTCAGAGAAAACGTAGTGATTTTGTTTTTATACGCGTATTTTTAACACTACAGAACACTACTCATTGTTTCAATTAAGAATATTTTAATTTGACATTTCGAAAGATGCGCTGTTAAAGATCTGTATACCATGATGTAAAATCTAATATATCTCTCGTATTTATTTCTTTCAAAACAAATTTATTTATCTTTTTTGCATTTTTAATCAAAGAAATATACTGTGATACAGTATATATTTGATCATGCTTTTTTTATCATTCTTTTAATAAGACCAAAATCTCTATCACATGGTAGGAAAGAGTGGCCACGAACGGGAAAATAGTGATATATTTCTTCAAATCTTTTATTTATCAAATTAAAGAATTGATTCATTCTATGATTCCAATTTTGGCCAGGGCAAGCATCACTGAAAACGGGTAATTCAGTAATGTTTTCATTTACATCATTTTTAATGTAATCTTCTACCAAACTGGCTACCTCATTTGCTCCTTTTTGCGCAATTCCTTCATGATAAGTATACAATTTTGAACTATTGTTCTTGAGATCGTGTATTCCAAATAAATACATCCAAAGTTTCCGAAGATAAAACATATCATTTACCGGCATAAAGGATACTGGTAAATTTAGCATATAATCAAATACAATGCCACCAAAAATTTTTTTTTCTCGGCATAATTCCTTTACATGCTGTAACTTTTTATAAAACTTTGAAGCTCTCCTTTTATGTATAATCAATTCTGCTGCAGCTACACGTTTTGCAGTTTCGTTTAACATTGTAGACTTTATTTTAACAGAAAGTTCTTCGCATGTTGGACAAACATCTATCTGTGGTCTTCCAAATTTATATCCATAACTTTAGTTAAAGTATTTTAGATAGTATTCGTACTTTACAATACCTGCAGTGTTACCAGGCAGGCAATACCTGCATTTAGTTGAGAATCTAAGTATGTTATAGCCTTATTACTATAATGAGTTTCCTTCTTGGGATAAGAACGGATGTACTCATCACTTTTTAAAATAATAGCTCCTGGTAAAGCATTACCGCGTTTAAAATGTCTATCTCGTGAGGCAATTTTCCACTTAAAATGAGCAAAGTCAAGCTAAATTCTGCTTTACCTGACAAAGCTAAGAGACCTAAAAATGCTTTTTTACATACTTGAATCCTATTTTGTCCATTTAACACGCGATATATAAAATTAGATCGTCTTTCTTGTTTTCGATTTTGATTTCTTAATCTCTGCCTAGTGATTGATTTCGTTTCCAAAAGACCCATTAAAAATGTGTTTTGTTCATTTTTAGATTTGCCAGAATACAGCATTTTAAAAATAGCGTACTTTTCATCCAGTGAAAATTTGTTCATACATTTTAATCGGCAACTAAAGTGTTGAAATTTAAATTTACATTCTGTCTATATAGCATTAATAAATGATTGTACATTTTGTACACTTACCCACAACTATTATACAAAATTGTCTTCGCAGGTTTTTTATACTTTATTTTAGCTAATATATGATTTCCATTTAAATGAGCTTTGATTCGAATATTATTTTTATACAAATTTTTGTTCCGAAAACCCTTTCTCTTTTTGGAAGGCTGTGAATCTTCACTACTGCTATCACTCAACATTTTTTTAATTATATTATTATATATTATTAAGAAATCAATAATTTAATAATAGCTTTATTTTAAACCCTTAACAATAAACAATATTATTTCACTCATTAAATATTACTGAATCTTAAACTGCATATCAAAACATATTTTGAAATTTGACACATAACGGTTCAACTAAAAAGTATTGATTGTATAAACGAAACATGCAACGGACTTGTTACCTTTATACAATAACTAAAATTTTCTAAGGCTATTATTATAGTAAGTATAGAATGTACAAGTTACGTTTTTAGACAAATTAAAGTGTCTATTTAAAATCTAAAAAATGTATATCTCAGTTGGTTTTGGACTAAAAGTGGACTTGTTTCCTTTATACAATAACCGATTCAAGCATAATAATATAATAATATCGTATACTCATATATAATGGGATATCATATAGCACCAATTTAGTACTTACGTAATTTATGAGATGATAAATTCCAACTTCTACAGCTGAAAATCTGATGAAAATAAATCTTAATCGTTACTTCGACAGCTTAAAACCTGATAAAAAGAAACCCAGTTCTCAAGTATATTCAATAAAACACAATCTTACTTAATTATTTATAGTTTTTAAAAACTTACTAAGGTTTTAGTACTATTTTAGAACAAACATAGTCTTTATTAATTGATCCTGATTGTATCAAAAAAAAAATTTAAGGGATAATAACCATAATTTAACATAATATTTTATTTATTTGTTTTTATTTATTACCAATACCAATCTAATATCAATACTTTATATTTTATTCATCATTATATTTTATTGCTCGTTATAGGCCAGCTATTATTAATAATATTCTACACGTGTATTATGTATTTAGATATAACCTGACCGAAAAATGAACTGAATTTAATGTAATTGTACCCCTAAATCTAAGCCTTATTTAAACACTTTAAGAAAACAATATCTTGAAAATAATAAAAATGGTGGTAACTTTTTTTCTTACTTATAACAGTAATTTAAAAAATTAAATTTGGGTTGAAAGTCTTTATAAAATTGAAGAACAGATTACGATACTTAGTTTTTGGTATTCTATATATGAATCATCTGACCAATGGCGCAGTGAGTGGCGTATGGTGAAAGATTTTGGGTTGAAACGCCAATCTAGTGAAAATATTATATAATGACGACCGTGTCTCTGTAGTAAAATCATAATAATATTAATAAGTAATACTAATACCAATAATTGTAGCTGCTACAGTTACAATGGAGGTTGCCTTCAATTAATTACTTCATGTAGAAAGATGTTATATATGTTGTAGCTGTTGATGGATATAGTCACTGTTAGCAAAATAATAATAATAATAACAGGCAGATTCATTGTTCCCTTACAGTCCCACTTCCAATTCAATGTTTCTGCATCCTATTTCCTATCGTTTCCTATCCAATATACTGCATTAGCAGGTAACGGTTTCATCCCATTACATTGGCTAAAGGGGCAGGTGAGTTTAGTAAGTAAGAATCTGAATAATACAATTTTAATTTAATACTTGTACCACAACTACACCTAAAAACGAAATATTGATTTGTTTCTTTATTTTATTGTATGTGATGGCGAAACCAAACTCAATAAATCATTAAAATATATCTTAATCAAAAGGCATAATAATTGGAAACATAAATAATTTAATTTATTCTCCTTTATGTCCTTTATTCTAATCGAAAATGTTATTACATCCGTATAATATTATATATTCACAAATTCTATAAATTTTTCAAAATCTACAAATAATTTTCTTCATATATATAAAACTATATATTTACTATCTATAGTATATATACAAAATTTTAAAAATGGCTGTATTTTTTCGATAATATATAAGATATAATAAAATTATATACATATAAAAATATCTAGAGATTGTTCAAAAAAATATTAAATTTAAAAAAAAAACATATCTAACTACCCTTCTAATATATTTTCAGTATAATATATTTGACTAGACTAACTTCATAACCCTGTAACATTAAAATGAAAATGAAAATAATAAAAAAGGAAAAAAAAAACTAAAATTTCCGTTCAAAAGAAAGTATGTTAGTACAGTCATAAGGGTGTGGTTCTTTTCCTTTTTTTTTTTATTTTATATTTTAAATTTAAAATAAAATTTCTATTTGTAATACCTACTAAAAATCCACCATTTTTTATTTTATTGTTTTTTTTTATAATTTTTCGTTTTGTCACTCAATTTTGTTTTCAAACTAAAGGATTTTTTTTTATATATACATATATGTATTTGTGGGTATATGAAAAATGAAAATATATTACAAAAAATCAGAAAATTTGACACATTTTATGATAATTTAATTTTTATACTTTTCCAATTTTTATCCCCAATTTTCTTTTTTTTTTTACTCTTCCTCTCCAGTTTTTTTTATTTTTACTTATATTTTTAACCCCATAAACTAATTGCATATTTGGTATTTTCCAAAAGGCAAAAAAAAAAAAACCCAGGTACTTTTTTATTTTATATTCACAATATAAGTATATGTATACTTTAACATAATATGTACATATATACGTTTAATTACAATTTTCTTTTCCAAACAAATAAAAGCCTTAAAAGGATTATGCATACACAAATAAAATTAAAAAAAAAAAACCATTTTAGACTCCAAAGGAATAAAACTGAAAAGAACTGACGCCAACATTTTTTACAATTCAATATTCTGTAATTTCTTTCTCTTCTGTTCTGTCTGACTTTCACTCCATCTTATCCAAAATTTATATTTAACACAAAATTCTAGATTTAAAAAACCATGTATCAAAAAAATTTCACTTTGAAAAGCAAAAAAAAAAACTTTTACCATCCTTTTTTTTTTTTTTTGCTATTTTATTGCCTATATTTAAGAGAAAATGGAAGCCATTTTTAAAAAAGAAAACATATAGGTAAGTATATACGTATATATATTATATTTTGTTTTTATATAACTAAAAAAGGGAATTATTTGGGGAAGCTTTTCCTTTTTATTCCAAATATTTAGTTTTTCATTTTCTTTTGCTTGTATAAAATGTAAATGTATACATATATAAATGAAATACTCTATAGATATAAATAATCACATTATGGCTTTTAAATGCGTATATCTTTCATTTTTAAAATACGTTATATACAGGGTGTCTCGTAATAGTATAAACACTAAAAATTAGTCAAGGCTTAAATTTAAAAATAATAATTAAATTATCCACAGCCTTTTCTTTTCAGGCGTGGCTGTAAATGTCGTAAGGGAAAATTATTCTTACGACATTTTTCGAACCCAAATTCTCTTGGTGTTTACAGTGTATTTTATACGGTCTTATCCACTAGGAAACCGAGGCCCCTAAATTATTATAATTACAGATGATCACAATTTAAATCTTTTTTATTTCACTAACTTCTTGATCAGTAGAAGAAATCCAGAATGACCGACTGATTATCAATATCACTTTAGAATTCCAACTTGTTGAATGATTCTTTTTCTTAAGCGCACACAATGAAATTCTTAAACTTAATAATATATGCAATATGATTTGAAGTTTTAAGAAAAATTGACTGTGCTAGAATGAAAGTAATGATGAATGATATTATGAATGATAGTTTTCTTTTAACTTTCAACTTAACGAAATGTTTCGATCCTCAAAATGTTCGCAGTTAACTACACACTTACTTTACTTTTTATACTGTCTAAGGTTTAAGGATTTCTTCTTATCTGTAAAGTTTCAAAAAAAAAACAAAATTTATTTTTTTCAAAATTATTTCTGTGATATATAAAGTGTGAATTTAATTTTGTTTATTTTATTATTTGTTATAATTTTAAGCTATGACTTTCTTACTGAAACCTAACTATATTTTAAAGTGGGTATAGTATTGTTATAGTACAATTATTAAATTTATTAACTCCATATAGAAACCCATACAATAAAAAATACTAATCGAACATAAAACCGAACCTGAAGTTCTATAAAATTTTAGATATTCGATTCTAGAAAAATTTTAAAACACTCAATTCTCAAATATATATATGTATGTACTTAATAATATTATATTATTACAATTTTTAATTCTTGGTTTAATTTTTATTTTTTTACTTATGATATTATGCCTACATTTTTCACAACCAATCCCCAAAATTATACAACTCATTATACTCGTCGTACCCAACAAAATTATAAAATCCGCTATAATCATTCATTATCATTATTTTAAAAGATTGATGATTGATGGTGGTTGCTGAATTTTCTTGTGTTATAGAAATTTTCATATCTAAATATAAAAAGAGTTTTACAATAAAAGAAAAAACAAAATATTAGCAAGAAAATAAGAACAAATTATGAAATAAAAAAAAATAAAATAAATTTGAATTTTGCCAAGTTGAAGGGCAAATTTCAGTTTTGTTTTTCTTATTTTATACTGCACTTTATTTGAATAGAAGAAAAATTTATTTTATATCTCTATATGTACTTAAAAAAAAATTTTCTATAAAATGTCAGTGGTTGCAAACCCTTTTTTTTTTGTTTTTCGTTTTAAATTTTTTTGGTATTCCTTATAAGATTTATTGTATTATAAACAAAAGAAAATAAAAGCTTTAAACAATAAATGATTTTCAACGATATATATAGAGTTTCAATCTGCATATACTTTCAACCATTATTTATTTATAATACAAACTGATTTGTGGTTAGAAATTGCTTACAAACAACAGTTACTATCAAACAAATTTTTAATTTTAACCCCCCCAAGACAAATGTTTATTTCTAGTCTTAACTAAAATTTTCTTTTAATTACAAATTAATTTGACTAGAGATGAGTGGAAATTTTGTATACATATACATATATATGTATGTTATAATAAAAAATAAACTTTTAAATATTAAATTTTAATTTTAATATTATTTTTTTTTTATTTTGATCGCAACATAAGTTGAACAAGTGAATATATTTGCTTTTTATTAAAATTATATACCTACACATAATATAGTTATACAAAAATAAAAGTCAGTTACAAAAATAATAATAGAAGTAAAAATTCAGTTATTTTTTTTAACAATAGTAAAAAACAATAATCAAATAAATTAAAATTATAAATTAAATTGTTACAGTAATTAAAGCAAACATAACAATAACAGGTCAAATAACACACTAATTAGCTACTACGATACGATTTGCATTTTTAAATAAATCAAAATTTTAATATAGTTATATATGCATAGTTATAAATACAATAATATATAAATAATATAAGTATAGGTATATATTTATATATTTCTAACTTTAAATCTATACATTCATATGATATGAAAAATAATATGATATATATGTATAAATATATAGGTACTTCCAATCTTATATATATGTATGTATGTACATATTTATATGTAATTCTTTTTTATAGCAAAATTAACTCAGCCCTGCATTTTTCAATTTCTATCCTGTATAAATCAAAATATATAAATAAAAACAAAAACAAATTAATAAAAACCAAAACCGCATACCACGCACCAAATACCAACAAATAAAAAATAGCTGAAAGCAAAAATAAAAATTAGTTAAATGAGAGGCAAAAATAAATGTAAATTTAAATAAAAAAAAACAAAAAACAATTACCGCATATAATTCTAAAAACAACATAAGTACATACTTACATAAGTATATAGAAAAAAAGAAAAACACATTAAAGTATTTATAAATATTTCCATTCTATCGGATTTTATAGTATTTTATGCAAAAATTATATACATACATATGTACATACTACATACATTATATTAATTTAAAAAAGTAATCATTTTTCTGAAGAAAAGACTTAACTGTCAGATGAAATTTTTAATATAACAAATTAACGAAACGAGAGAACGAAATGGGTTAAAAGAAAATTTTTAAAACATATGCCATACAAAACTGTATACATACATATTATGTAAGTATAACATCGAATGAAAATTAAACAGTTACATAATAATATATATAAAGAAAACTATTATGCTTAAATTTTTAAAATTACATAATATGTACATATTATATATACATACATATATTATATACAATGTACATACTGTAAGTATAACATTTAAAATCAGCTTTTATTCGCATAATTCTAATAGTTTCGTTTTAAGCAGGTGGCTTTAGTGGTTTTTTTTTCCATAATATGTTACTCTTTTAGTTTTTATTTTTTTTTTGTCATTTAAATGTATTCGCACTATTTCACTGATTATAAAAGTCAATTAACATAAAGGTAACTTACCTGCAGTTTTTGAAATTTTCATTTTTTTATGCAAATCCATTTTTCTTTTTATTTTTCAAATTTTTTTCAATTTTAAGTTTCTAGTAACTAGTTCAAAATTCTATTTTAAGTGACCATTTTTGATTATGTCAAAAATCTGTTTTATATATATGTACATACATACATACTTAAGTACATACATAATATATGTACATACATAACACTTATATGATTACACCAGACGTAATAGAGATGAAAATTCATATGAAAATATTATGATCTTCATATAAATACCATTTACAAACCTCAAAAAAGTTAATTTATAGTTAAAAAGATTAAAAAAACATTTTACAAATGATGACAAAATCCATTCCATATTACAAAATGGCAAAAATTTTTAAAAACTTATCACAAAACTTTAAATTTCAAAATCTCAAATTTTGAAATTTTATTCTCGCGCATTGCAGAGGTTCGGTACGAAATTTCAAACACAAAAATCAAAATTAATTATAGTTTTGTAGGCTTAAGTTAAATTCTCAAATGAGATTTTTGTCTAGACAATGTTTCTTTTTAAATACACATATTTTGCTAAATAAATGAATAAATAAATGGAAATAAATAAATATTATAATTGTAAAGGCAAAAATAAACCTAATCTCTATAGATAGATTAGGATTAGCATAGGATAGATTAGAAAGATAACAATATAATTAACCTATTTTATAAAATATTTAGAGTGACATATACTGACATATATTATATAAATATTTTGAAAAAAGCGGATAACCCTGCTTTTGAATCCAACTGTTAAATTCCTCATAATTCAGAATCTCGCATATAATATAAATATTCTGGAAAAAGCAAAATACCCTGATTTTGTAACTAGCTCTAAAATCCTGCATAATTCAGAATCTCGCACATACATACTATCTAATTCAGAATCTCGCATCTACATATACATATATAAATATTTTTAAAAAATGATGAAACTGATGAATTTAGAGCTAGTTGATATTCCCAAATTAAATTTTTACATTGAAAATTTCAAATTTTGGAATTTTGTAATTTTGATATTTTAAAATTAGAAATTATATGATTTGGGATTTTCTAATTTTGGAATTTTATAACTTTAGAGTTTTATGATTTGGGATTTCTAGACGCTTCCCGATACATATATGTTTGTTTTATTATCTTATAGCATTATTGCTATACAGTCAATTAATTAACAGCTTTGCCAAAAATTAATTATTCATGACATTTACTTTTTGTTTTTCAAATGTAATAAAAATATATTTGAAAATTTCAAATACTTTCAACAAAATGAAAGTGTGGAAATGAAAATTCTTAATCTTAATGATTAAATTTATCCATTATAGTTTATAATGTTGGCTCTTCCAAAACAAATTTCAAAAGTGCATACCAGAATTTCTTCTCATTAATTTCGTCAACCAAATCAATTTTTCCGTTATTTCTTAAAATAATTTCTAGCTTATATGTGGTTTATTATTTATGTTTAAAATAATTGTTAATAACACAAACACATTCAACTACAAGGTACCCATCTTATACATGCTAGGTACAAAAAAAATGAAAAATTCTTTAGAATTAGAAATTATACATAAAATAATATATTTTAACTCTTAGTAAACTGACAGTATATTGTATACCTATAAGTTCCATATTTCCAATTTTTTAAGAATTTTTTTTTTTTTTTTTGCCATTTATAACTTTTCTGCCCATATTAATGTGCATACACATACATACATATAGTTGTTATACTTAGATACCTACTATTTTTTTTTATAAATACACATTTCAAAAACATCATTTTGTACCATTTTTAACAGAAGATAAATATACTGATATGCATGCATTCATATAAATATATATATATACATATATAGATAGACATATAATCATGTACATGCATTTTTTTTTTGCCCTTGCATATCATATCCTTCTTCATTCATTCATTCATTAAAATTCAGTCGTTTTCTTTCGATAATGAAGTTCAACATAAAATTAATGTTAATATCTATATATACAATATAAATATATGAACATAATATATATATATATAGTATATTTATTCTGCATAGGCAAAAAAAAATTCTATCATAAAATTTCACTTGTTCAAAATACATACAATTTAGAAAAAAAAAAGAACTTTTCTTAATGGCTTTCAGTTTTTAAGCATTTTCATTTTTTTTTTTTTTTATTCTTTTTTTTCTGCATTGTTATTTTTGTTTGACTTTTATTTTTTTTTTTTTTACTTCTGTCCATATATATATGTAATCCATATATGTACATATTTTATAATATTATGTAGGTATGTATAATATTATATAATACAATTCGTTTTCGTATTCACATAAGTTATGCACAGCAGTTTATCCATATATTAATATTATACATATTATATATGTATATATATATATGTATACTTATGTATGCTCATATAGAATAGATGGACGTACAAACATAGATACATACATACACTTAGTATTATTCCTTTTATTTTTTAAAAATAAAAAAAATTCGAAAAAAAAAGAAAAAATTGAATCAGCATCCTCAATTGTGAAACAAAAAAGCACACAAAAAAAATAAAAAAAAAGAACAAAAATAAATATAAAATAAAACAAAATCCTTAATAAATAAAATTTTAATGAGAAAAAAAAAGAAAAAATATATACAATGTGCAATATTTCTAAACGGTACATGAACATTTTCATTTTCATTTACTATGAAACTATGCAATATAAATAAAATATATTTATATCTATAAATACATATATTAACTCAATATATTCATATGTACATATATTTATATAAATTTATTGTACATACATATTTACAGGCATAAAAAAAAAAAACCAAAAAAAAAAAAAATAGAAAAGCAGCCTACAAAGTATTAAAATATATAGAATAAAATCAACAAAATTCTATAGAATTTACTCGCATTCTGACAGAATAAAATGAAAATAATTTTTCTTTTTTTTTTTTTTTATTCCTATTTTGCTTTTTTCGTTTTTTCTTTTTTTTTTTTCCTTTAGTACTTTTTATTTGTATTGTTGTAAGTTTTGTTTTTGTTTTTTTTTTTTCTTTTGTTGAAATTTTCAATTTAATTTCCCTTTTATTTAAGATTTTTAAGCACATAGTATTTAAGTATATAATGCGCAAGAACCATCAAGGCCATGGTTATCCAATATATATAGTGTACATAACATTATAAGTATATTATATATGTCATATATATTTATATATATATAAATTTATATAAAATCATATACAGTTTTATTCATTATATGTATATATATATATGTGTAACTATATTTATATGTTTATTTGTAAAATATATTTATGTAATATATATAGATATAGTATATATAACATGAGTAAATATTATATGTAAATAAGTTTATGTACACTATTACGATCCAGGAAAAAGAAAATTCCAGGATAAAATTATACTATAATTAATATTTGGATATAGAAAAATTATATAAAAAAGCACAGTATATATGTATGTATATACATAGAAAAAAAAAAGAAAAGCATCAACTATACAAAATGTTTTTTAGCGATGTACCGATTGCAATGATAAGTTATATACATATGTATGTATGTATACATACATTATTTTAGACTGGTATATACATTTTAACAATTAGTTTTTTTTTTTTTGAAATTGAGAAAAAGAGAAATGAAAATTTTCAAATTTCAAGGGCTTAAAAAATATTTTCTTTTTTTTTTTGTTTTTTCTGCATTTATTATAATATATAAGCGTGTTAAAAATTAAAAAAAAATAAAAATATAATAAAATCATGAAAAGATAAAAAAAAAAAAGTTTTTCTTTAATTTAAGTCAACTCAAGAAAATAAAGAATAAGTTTTATTAATTATAATTAAAAAATATAAACCTACCTATAAACATAAATATACTTATAAATTTCAGTTTTCTTAAATTTCATATCTATAATTACCTATATACATAAGTATGTTTATACGTACATATATATATATTTATTTATATTTAAGAATGAAAATATTAAAAAAGAAATATAATCTTTAAAATATTATTTTAGTAATTTTAGAATTATATATACTAAAAATTTCAACTTCTTAATATTATACAAGATAAATTTAAATAATTTTTGGATTAAAATTACATTAATTTATCCTAAAAATAACTAAAAAACTAAACTAAAAAAAGTTGTTACAGAATGGTATAGGGGTTGGTTGTGGTATAGGAAAATATATGATTCCTTGTACATTACATACAAGATAATTAAACTTAAAAATAAAACAATATGATATTATATTAAAATATGTGATAAAAAATAAACATTTAATTTTAATATTTAAGTAAATAATATTTAAAATCCTTTTCCTTATTTATTCTATTTAGTTTAAATCTTACATATATTAAATATTTTAGATATTTTATACTTATTTTCAAATATATTTTAATATATTTATAAGGAGAAATTTAAAAAAAAATTAATAAAATTCTTCTTTCTCCTTTGACTCTATAATATGCAGGTATACATATCCATATAACTATTATACATATATGTATATACAGAGTGTTTCCGACTCGATGGTCTTCCTAGAAATGGGTGATCGGGCATACCGAGAAGAACAAAAAATTGTATTGGAGGGGGATCTATTCTGGACCCTTTTCGAGATATGAGGTTTTAAAAATTTTTAGGAGACTTTTCATAAAAAAATCTACAACTTTTGAACAGCTTACTATATAGAGAGAAAAGAGGTTGTTTCAAAAGAAAATTGAGTTTGAAACATAATTTTTTCATTTGAAATTATTTTAAACCTCCATAACTTTGTAACTGTTGGGATTATGGAATCATTAGTGTATTAAAATTAAAGCTAACAGTTTACTCTATAAAATACATTTTTTTTTATCTCTCTATAGTAAGCCGTTCAAAAGTTGTAGATTTTTTTATGAAAAGTCTCTAAAAAAACTTTAACCCCTAATATCTCGAAAAGGGTTCAGAATAGACCTCCCCTCCAATACAATTTTTTGTTCGTCTCGGTATGCTCGATCACCCATTTCAAGGAAGACCATCGAATCGGAAACACCCTGTATAATATAATTTAACTTGAACGGTTCTATTAGATATTTTTAAAGGTATATACTTATTAATAGATGCCAGATACTTTGTATATAGTATAAAAAAGAAGCCAAATTATCTTTAATAATAATTTAAAAAGTTTTTAAATTTTTTATTGCTCATAATCGAAATACATATATTTATTATTTATCCAGATATAAATATATAAAAATAACTTCAACTTAAAAAAAAAAAACTTTAATAAAATATTTGTAAGTAGATATCTATCTAATTGATTAGAAAAGAAATATACCTATATAACGAAAACATTTCAAAATGGTTTTAAACTAATTTCCTTTCCACTCCTACATATATAAGGAGCATAGGGCATTATAGAAATTGAGTATGTACCTATACTTGTTAAATAATTTTTCATTTATCCTCAGAACGGTGGAAGCTAATATAACGTATTGTATACCAAATTAAAGTTAGAAAAACGGGCTATTTAAATCATTAAACATCTAAATTTTCATATTAATTTTCATATTATTAGCAAAATGACATTTTCTTCTATCAAAAATTAAAAAAAAATATTTAAATTTTCAACTTTAAAACGTTTTAGATGAAAAATTAAAAAAGATAGATTATAGATATTTAAATGAATACATTTAGAAAAGTTTCTTTCTCTTTATGCTTTTAAAACCATTTTACAACAGTATGATTTAATCTTGTTTGTAACAGAAGTTATGGTTGTACAAAATGTCCTTTAAGGCCCCCGACAGCTATAAAACTATTGCGCCCACAATCTAACCCCCATATAAAACTTTTGTTTACACATTATCCCCTACACGATGGTTTATGTTAATTCATTTACTTACGAATTACCCTGTATACCTACATATTTTTTATTTAATTATATTTTACTAATTTATATACCTATTATAAAAATAATCTAAATTATCTATATTTTTTAACTATTCTATATCACCCACAGCAGGGGTTTTAACCCGAAACTTTTTGAAGGAAAGTTTGGTGCCGTAACCTCTACACAATTGGCTGGCTAGAAAAGACCTAATATTATTTCATATCATAAATATATTTTATTTTTTAATTGAAAAATGATTTAAAGGATAAATTTTATCCTTTATTATATAAAGGTAATACCTGGTAATACACTGTACGTGATACATAATAATTTAAAAAAAAAAACAAATGTAAACATAATGTAGAACATAAATATGGTATAGTGTTATTATTAATTAATTCTATATATCGTAACTTTAGAATATAGGTAGGTACTGTTTTTTTTTTTTGAAAATTTACCAATTATTTAAGTATTGAAATTATTTTTCTTTGAAATGAATTTGGAAGTTAAAGTGCGATTGAAAATAAGAAACTAAAGTTATGAATTCCTATTCAGATTTTATAAATGTTTAACTTGGTTCATATACATACCTATTATATTATATAGTACCTATTACCTATTAACGGATTTGGTCTTTATATTTATTACAGCCACGCCTGAACAGGAAAGGCTGTGTAATTTCCTGTCAACATTTATGTGGCAGAAAAATGCATTAAAAAAAAAAAAAAAAATTTTTTTTTTTTTAATTTATGAAATATAAATTGTAATAGTCCTATAACTCCTATATATAAATACATTTCAATGAAAAAGTCTAAATATTAAATAATATTGAAATTCAAAAGTATCATGATTTTTTTTTAACTAATTTATTTTAAAAGACGACACCTTAATATTTTTCTTTTTCTCAAAATAAAAATCATTTGCAAAAAATTTGAATCTTTATTTAAAAACAATTCATCGATATTTCGATATTAGATAATAAAATCAAATTACATTTTGTTTAGAATACTTTAATTCAAATATTCTTACTTAATTTTTTTAAAGTTAAAACTAAATGAATAATTTTAAATCATATTTTATATACATACATACATATATAATATTCACTTTACATAAATAATATATAAAAATTAATACACCTATATACATATGCATACATCCATATATAAATATTTACGTGCACTTGATTTTGTTATATTTTATTTGGCGCTATAAAAAAAAAAATCCTTTCTTTCGATTTTATTTTTCCTTTCCAAATTCTCCAAAAATACAAAAAAATTCCACAAAATATTCCACATTCATTTTTTATCAAAGCATTTTTATTATTTGTATATACATATATGAATGGATATGTATTGTATTTTATTTAAGTACATACTTAAATATTATCCTTTCTTAAATTATTTATAAAAAAAAAACCAAAATTCAACATTAAAACCAACATTAAAACAAGAATATCCAATACTTTATCTAACAATATAACCATATTCATTCATACATATGAAATTACATTTATATATATACATATATATATATAATATATTTAACTTATTTACAAAAAAACATACATATAAAAAAATTAAATAAAATAAGTAAAATAAAAAATGAAAACAGTTATATAACAGTCAAACACTATATATGTAAGTAATAATAAACATCCACACATACAAACATATTTATATGAAACAGGATCCAGATCAAAACAAAAAAAAACCAATTTATTTAATCCATATCCTTTTTTTTTTTTGTTCTTTTCTGTTTTTTGTAAAAGTCAAAATATATATAAATTTCTTTTTCTTTGCCAAAAAATAAACAAAGGTTGGTTTTTTTTTTGTTTTTTTTTTTTTTTTGACTCCTTCTATTCAAGGAACACAAGACCAAACAAAAACACAATAAACCAATTTCATTTCTATATATATACATATTTTTTATGCATATAATATACATATACATTCAAGTGATATGATTTCTTTTTTTCTAATGCGTAAGTTCCTTGTAGGCGGAGTCAACCACTAAATAAAAAAAAAAAACAAGGCAAGCACAAATAGAATAATAAAAAAAAAAACAAAATAAAATATATTGTGTGTGTGTATATGTTTATGTTTATTTTTTTTTTTCAACTCCTACCCTGTCCGTTATTCTTTTCAAATAACTTCTTTTTCAGGGTAACTACAAAATTTTTCTTTATGTATTTGTATACTTTTGGGTATGACAAGCGACAGCTAAATTCTTCTAGATTTTTAAATCTTGTAATTTGTATTGTATTTTTAATTTTTTTTTTTTTTTTTGTTATTGTGGTTTGTCTTTTTTTGTTTTTCTTCTTTATTTTGTTTTTGGAACGGTGCGTGCGCTATATTACGTCATAATGAATATAGAAGCAAGGTATATAAAAAAAAAAAAACTATAACAGAACAAAATAAAAAAAAAAAACACAAATTATCAGAAAGAAATAAAAAAAAAAGTATTCATACTGAATTTTTTTTATCCTTGGACTTGATCCTAAAGGAATATTTGAAAAAAAAAAAATTCTTTTTCGCTCTATTATTTTATTTATTTTTTTTTTGCTTTTTTGTGTATTTTACAAGAAACGGACCCCATTTATAGGCAGTGTAAAACAGCATTCCAATTTTCTTCTTTAAAAAAAATAAAAAAAAAATCAAACTAAACAAGGCGGAAACAAAATAAAAATAAAATTTTGAAATATTTATTTAATTAAATTTTTAGTTTATGTGTGTTTGTTAATAATATATGTATATAATCATAAATATATTACTATGTACATACATATACTGCTACATATATATGGATGTGGTTATATATGCATATGTAAATATATTTAAGGATAAATTTGTAAATTTGTGGTAAAGAAACAAGAAGAAAAATATTTCTGGCTTATACGGACATATTATATAATGTATGTACATACATATGTTCGTATAGATTAGTGCCTGTATACATATTTATATGTACATAAATAAGTACATATATAAATAGGAAATTTATGGAAAAAAATTTAAATATAAAAATAAAATTTTGTACCTACACATTTTTTTTTTTTTTTTCAAAAAAGTGAAGAATTCTAAAGGAAGTACCTATAGATATTAAATTAATGATGAAGATAAAAACAGTGGGTATAGAGTGTTTATGTTTATCTATATATTTATATCTTATATACCTAGATAGCTACATACCTATGTATTTAAATTTTAGGCCATTTTGAATTTTTGTTTTTTTTTTTTTTTAAATTGGGTGTTATTTATTTGTTGGTTTTATAAGAGTATCGGTATGTGGGAAGATAGGTATTATGTAGTCTAAAAAAATATAAATTATTATAGGTACATATACATATACGTATATTCATATACCAAATTATGCATACTCTTTGAACTTAAAAATTTTACTTACTTACATTAAATAAAATTAAATGCATTGTTTAGTTTATTGAATCATTAAGTTGTTTTAAACTATTATTCGTATACCTTTTAGAGTCTGTAATATAGTTAAGATGTAAGTTTCTGTACTTAGATGCCTTTGAAACATAAATTTGGTATATACATATGTTACATATGTAATTATTAAAAACAAATCTAAATAAGAGTTAGAAATCCTTTGAAAATTATACCTATAAAAACTTTAGGATTAAAGATAATTTTCTGTTTTAATATTTGCAGATCTAAATATACATGCCTACATATTTACATACGTATACATATATATGTATAGATTTTTCATGAACATACATACATATATATATGTTCAACTTATATTTAAATTTTTTTTATAAATTTGAAACTGCAAATACCGATTAATTAGATAATAATAGTGCAATATTTATATTTAAAAACCTTTGAGAATTTCGTCTTCCAGAAAAATTCTTCGAATCGAGATTAATATTATATACTTACATATGTAAAGGATTTTCCAATTTGAGTGATATGATTTCTAAGTGACGTTTCGGCCATTTATAGTATATCATGATCTGTCTTTTTTTTTTCATAGTATTCAGTAATATTTACAATTTCATTATGGAGAGATATACGCAAGAACAATGTTTACAAATTATTCAATTTTATTATCAAAATAAGCGTTCTCCAAATGCAACTTTTCGTAAATAAACAAAACTGTCGATTCTGGTGCGAAGAAAATCCACAAATTATTCATGAACAACCATAACATTCACCTAAATAGACAGTTTGGTGTGGTTTTTGGTCTGGTGGAATCATCGGTCCGTACTTCTTTCGAAATGAAGCTGGTAACTTGTTGCTGGTTACTGTCAATGGAGAGCGGTATAGATCGATGATAACCAATTTTTTATGGCCGAAATTGGAAGAAGTTGATCTTGACAACATCTGATTCTAACAAGACGGAACTACGTGCCAAACAACACGTGCAACAACCGAATTATTGCTAGAAAAGTTTGGAGATTCGATTATTTCAAGAAATTGTGACATTGAATGGCCTCCAAGAAGTTGTGACTTAACACCATTAGACTATTTCTTGTGGGGTTATTTGAAGTCATTTGTCTTTAACAATAAACCAGACTCTCTTCAACTTTAGAAGTCAATATTGAACGTGCTATACATGACATACGACTTGATTTAGTGGAAAAAGTGCTCGAAAATTCGGTTAATCGAATTCTTTCCTGCAAAAGCAGTCGTGGAGGCCATTTGAATGACGTTTTATCCAGAACTTAATTGTATCGATTGTACTTCACATTAAATAAAAAACATTTGAATTTTCCTTAACAATTAGTGTGTTTTTTTTTTAAAAGAAATCATATCACTCAAATTGTCAAACCCTTTATATGTAATTTGACATACTGCGTGGAAGCGTTGGTGCTCTTAATTTTAAGTTAGCATTTGAAAAGAAAAAAATTAAAAATCTATAATATAATATTTGATATTTTACATTTTTCACTTTAGTGTGCATGAAAATTATCATTCATTGGTGGAAATTAAAATATAATGGGTTTTTCCTTTAAATTTCAAAAAAAAAAAAAAAAATTAGTAAATCCTTTTATCTTTTTAAAACTTCAGTAGTAAAAAAAAAGTTCTTAACAAAATATTAAAAATAGTATAGGAAAACATAGGAAATATCCCAAATGAAAGAAAATATTAGATGATACCTACACAAGTATATTATAAACATACATATGTACATTTGTATTAGAAATTACTTTTGTTTTTTTTATTTTTATTACATGCATACATACATATATAAAGAATTAAAATTACAATTTTAATTCAAGGACAAAAATCATGGTAATGATTATTTTCATATTCTAAAGATAGAGTAAAGAAAAATATAAAATATCTGTTATTATGATTTTTGAATTTTTTATGTAATTCTTTTAAAGAAATTACATAAATATATACATATTTCTATATATATATATATATATATATATATATATAATATAATAATATATATATATACTTTCATTCTCAATTTACTTACATTGTAAATCTTTCGTTTTATTCGATTTTAGTAATATGTAATGCAGACAAACAACAATAAAAACACAACAAATAAAAAAATAAAAAAAAAATATCTGTGGGTTTATGGAGCATAATTTTTTTTTTTTTTTGTTATATATCATTACATAAGAAATGAAAATGAAACTGTGGATTTTTTTTCTCTTCTTCTTTACATATTGAAATCAAATTTATAAATCTTTAGATTTCATTTTAGTTTTTTATTATTATTATTTTTTTTTTTTTAAATCTATGTTAAGTTATGTAGGAGTAGTTTTTAAGGTTTTTGAAAGTAAAAGGATGTTCGGATTTTTTTTATATATTTTTTTTTTTTTAAACTGAAACCAAATTTTTACTTATATTTTGTCATAAATATATATATATAGACATAAAAAACATGAATACGAATTTTATGTTAAAATTTAAAGTTTGATATGAAAAAATTTTTTTTTTTTTTTTGTTTTTTGAATGAGACTAGTTTTGAGAAGGACATGTAAACGAAAAACAAGGTTTCAATTGAAACACCTTATCAAGATACGATGGTCAATATGCGATTGCATATAGTAAAGAAATAATTTATTTTTTCTTATTTTTATAATTTGGTCAATAATGGATAAGATATAGGTCTGTTAGTAATTCAGGTAACTACATACATATATACTTTTAAGATAATATATGGGAGAAATGTTTTAAGACTACGTGTGCTAAGATTTATTCATACCTATGATTTACTTAGATTTATTCATATGATTTATTTCAAAAAATTTTAGATCTTGTCACATTAAAAAATCCTAAAATGACTTTTGTGGGAGTTAAAAAACGCAAACAGCTTTTATAATATGACTAAAATTATATAAATTACTATAATTTTATACGGTTAGTGGCCAATTCAATTATTACAAAAAAAAAAAAACAAAGTAACCAGAAATAGTTAGTTATACTTACACCTATACCTATATTTATACTTATACCTAAATACCTATCCTTTTTATTTTCAAAATATGTATCATGAAATGGATTATGCATAATTAATTTTAAAATATCTAGAAATTGTACAATATTTCCTATCGATAAATTCCAAATAAATTGATTTCTTTTATAGGTATACATTTAAAATTTACACCTTTTAAAGTTTTAATTAACATTGAATGTAAGGTGTACTATGTGCATTTATTATAAGATATCAATAATGTACATCTGTATAAGAACAGGTCTTTTAATTACAAGCTATACATATATATACATAGGTATACAGTTAAAAATAAAAAATAAATAAATTGATTTAATTAAAAGGAGAAAAGCACACCTTCAACACATTCTATTTAAAAAAAAAAAAAAGTTAATAAAAGATTTATTGTAAATAAAACATGACAAGTTTTTCACTTTAGATTTTTTTCTACATCAAGAAAACCAAAAAAAAAAAATTGAATGTCAAAATGTTACAAATAGAAAATTATCAATTTTCAATTTAAAAAAAAAACCTCAATTTTGAACCAAAATTTGAACCTCTTTTAATTAGAAAATTAAATAAAAAAAGGAAATGTTGAAAAATAAAATATGTATAATGTATCTAAAGTACTATCAAAAAAAAAAAATCAAAAATAAATATCTATGAAATAATAAAATCCTAATGAATTATATTTTGTTTTTATGGCGGTACAATGATAAAAAAACAAAACTCCTTTTTTATTCTCTCTTTTTTTTGTTCTATCAAATCTCTTAAAGACCACAGTTGTATCTTTCAAATAACATTTTTGTGCAATAAATCATAGTATTTCTTCTAAAGGCTAAAAATAAAATATCTAAAACTACAATTTTACAAAACTGCAAATTTTTTTACAATTACTATATGAAAATTACTTCAGATTCCTAATCTTTTAAGTAGGTACCTACAGATTCATACAATACACAATTTATGTAATAAGATTTTATTTTTTATTTTATTTATTTAATTCTTCGTAAAATTGTTTTACAATTATTACTCAAAATATTTTATTTAATTTTATGACAGGTAATCATTCCAAACAGTCCACTGGTTTGACTGGTGTCGGAATGACGTTTAGACACGCATTTTTTTTCTTTGGCTATATTTTGTCCTGTGAAAGCTATGTTTTGTCTAAAGCTATGGAATTGATCTCACCTTTCACAGAAAACTACACAGAAAATTAATTCGTCTATACGACATTATACGACAGTTTGAGAAAATACGTTATTAACACTATTGTATACTAGATGTTTTCTATAAAGAACTGGACACTATAGCTTAAATGAGGTGTTCGACGAATTATATTTGATTCCTTAGTTCAATTATTATTGAAAATATCGTGTTTTTTTCGCAAGAGTATGTGGGAAATTCGAAACGACAACCACCAATGAGATCCCACCAAGTGAATTCTCTTTGGTAATCTTAATTTTACTGGAACCAACCAAAAGTCACCTACCTTTTAAACCAAACATTACAGGTTAGGATTTATGGCACAATGTATTTTTTGGTTTGATGATTAGGCAAAATGGAACTAAAGGAACAGGAATAAAGGCAATTGAGAAAAATATGCGAGTTTACTGAATGTTGAAATCAATTTTTAAAATAAAGATGTTGATGTTCTTCTTAAATTTGATTCATTGATCGATGTATATAACATAAAAACAAAGATAAAAGAATAATATTAAATTGTTCTGAAAATTATAAAAGAAAAAAAATTATTAATTATTTAAATTAAAACTGAGTTAAAAAAGTTTTATGTCAAATTCTTGTCAATTTGAATATTACTCTATCATCTCTTGTCTCTATCACTTAAAAAATATAAAACTTAAAAATCAACTTTAAATAATAATAAGAAATATATTTTTTGCACCTGTATGTTGCACCCTAAAAATATAAATGAAGTTTTTTTTTTGAAATGAAGGTTTTTATAATTGATTAGGTATAGTTAGTAAATACCTTATCCACTGTTCAGGGTTATTCCAACTGCACTGCATTTTTAATCTGCACCACATTTTTATACATTCATTATCAAAAACCTAAAAATCAAAATAAATAAATATTCCAATTAATTTTTAATTTTATTCTTGATATTGATCGGTCCGGTAAACAACAAACAAAAAACAAAAAAACCAAAATAAAAACCAAAAATTAAATACAAAACAAAAAAAAAAAAACAACAGCAACTTTAATGAAATTCAAAATCATGTGGGAATCAAGTAAACATTGTCACAATTTTATGTATGTATATAATGTATGTATATATTTTAAAAAAAAAACACACATAATGTATATATTATTTGCTTTATTTATAAAATATATACTATTAAATATCCTAGTTGTAAATGTATGAGTGACTTATATATTATTGAAACAGGTAGGTATATATTTTATTTTTTTAGTACAAACATCCCTCTATTTACACGTTCAATAATATGTTCCACAGAACAATATAAAGTGTAAAGCTAATGAACGGTTACATACAGCTGAGATCATTTTAAAACGAAGGATAAAAAAAAGCAGGACATTATAGCAATTTAGAAACCATGTGTGAACATTAACCAGTGTAAAACGATAGATAAGTTTCTATTTCAGTGTCAATGTTATTTATCTATTATTATTTACGGGTGTTCTGTAAGTATTTTGGCCCTATAAAATGAATGGATAGGTGCTATCATATTGATAGGTACTCATGATATATACTGGATAGTGGATTGTATAACGTCCAGATACTCAAAGAATACTACTAAAACTAAGTAAATTGTATAACGTCCAGATACTCAAAGAACACTACTAAAACTTGTCAACTACATGCAACCCTGTATTATGACCCCATATGAATTGCATTTTCGTTTATGCATTATTTTCTTATTGATATAAACAATTTGAAACATTTCAATTTTAAAAATAATGACATAACAATTTTGTCAGAGTTACCATATACTGGACAAAAAAGATACAGTTACTGGAACTGTATACGAATCTTTTCAGTTACCCTACGAATACATAGTGTCATTCTCCTATCTGTCATTCTCCATCTTTAAGATGATACATAATCCAATTCTATACTCAAAGTATTGCCTTAAATAGAAATGAATTATAAACTTGTACTTATAAAAATAATATTTTTAGCGTATGAAAATGTTTCATGAAAAATCGGATTTTGGTTTTTTAAAATATCTACATATGTACAAATATGGTAGAAAATCGGTAGAAAGTACGAAAACCTGATATTAAAAGGATGTGTGTACTTTGCAATTTCTAATTTAACAAAACCAACAACAAAAAAAAAACACATATGTAAATAAATTAAAACCAAAAAACTCTTTTTTATGTCCTTGATTAAAATCTAAACATTTTTTTTTTGTATATGTATATTTGGAATAAAAAAAAAATACAAAAAAAAAAAATTACATAATACTAAATTCAGCCGACATTGAAAATAAAATATCCCTGATATTTTATTTTAAAAGTATTTATACATATAATGTACATACATTTT
Organism: Poecilobothrus nobilitatus; assembly: GCA_947095535.1. Taxonomy (NCBI): domain Eukaryota; kingdom Metazoa; phylum Arthropoda; class Insecta; order Diptera; family Dolichopodidae; genus Poecilobothrus; species Poecilobothrus nobilitatus. The sequence continues at coordinate 316,769,310 of OX352772.1, read as the reverse complement.
GTATATCCATACATATTTATATCTCGTTATATAAAAACTTCATAATATTATATATTATATACATACACACATACTGAGTACATACATAATTTATATTGATTCAATGGGCTAAAGAAAAATTTAACGTCGCGACCCCGACCTGATTATGGTGATAAACTCAAGTTTTTTTTTTTTGCTTTTACATATTATATAGTATTTTTTTTTTTTTTATTATATTCTGGTCCCAGAGCAGAAGTTTCATATAAATAATAATTAAAAAAAAAAATAAAAAAAGGAAAAAATAAAAAACTTTTATAAAACCGGTATGTCCAGAACGTGAAAACGTGTTATAAAAATATAAAAAACCTACATTAAAAATTCAAAGGGAGAATCAGGAACATAAAAAGCAATATAGAAATTATATTTTGGGATAGAAATTCTATTTTTTTTTATTTTTTTTTTATATTTGTGTATATATATATACAAATATGCATACATCTTTGTATGTATGTGGGTTTGTTAATTTAAATTCCCTTTTTAAAAAAATTTTAAATATAGAGGAAGCTTTTAAATTGCATGTTGCACCGTATTACAGATTCCTTTCAATAATATTTTTATCAAATTAATACTTGAATCTCGATAAGTGATCATCATTTTAAACATTGTGTAAAAAACAAACTAGAAAATTACGGCAGGTAAGAATTCTGTACACATCATTAAGTTACTGACAACAATGTAACAATATATTAATATAATGATATTTAAGATATTATTGTTCTATAATTGAAGATGATGCTAAATTAGCTGTTATACTGTTCTATAATTGTAAATATTTTTGCAAATAAATGATTGTGATCTAGAAATTTATTCTAAACTGATTTTGGAACAAAAATTATTTATTTTTTCCGGAATCTCTTAATAAATACGAAACAATCACATAAACAATCATACAAACAATCAATACTAATGATTTTTTATAAATCCTTTTAAATTGGTAGATCTATTTTCAACCGTTACTGATATAATGGGTTATAAAGATTTTTTCTCTTTTAAAAAATGTTGCTTAGTTTTTAGCACATTTTAAAAAAAAAATTTGAAAAAATGTGCCTATTAGTTTCACTCTGTCCCTCCCTCCCTCCGTCTGTCTGTCCGTCTGTTTCCAAAATTTCTACACCATTAAAGATAGAGAAAAAAAATTTTAATCATGGATAGGCCTCATAAAAAAATTAATTTTGTGGAACAACTTTTTCATGTAGCCCTATCTATCAGGAAACTGCAACCCCTCAAATTTGAAAAAGCCCTATTTTTAAATGCGTATATTTTATATTTCGCTTAACATTTTTTCAATCTTAAAACGCCATTCGACTGGAATTTTGTTTATCTTTGTAAACCAAAATTATACATTTTTTTTTTAAACTTAGTATTTAAATTTACCGTTATGTGAAAACCAAATTTTGCATTATTTTTCTACCTTCATAACTCCGGCACGCTTTTAGATACGGTCATGAAATTTTGAGGCAAGAAAGAACTTTTATAATTAGTATAAGTTTTCTTAATAAATGTTTTTGTACCACACCCCATGAATAATTTCAAACTTTTAGTACATATGGGTAAACATCACATTTAATACATTTAGTACTTCAAATTGAATATATGTTTCAGTCGGTTATTTTATTGTACAGTTGTTATTGTATTGTATTGTATTGTAATTTTTAAATATTTTAAATTGTTCATTAATTTCGAAACAGTTCTACTGCATTTTAACCATCCCTAAGTTATTTGTATCATTGATTTCATTATTCTGAGGTTTAGAATAATAGGTACTGACTACTAGCTATAAATCTTTAGGCTATTGTAGTATCAAAAGATAAAGCTTAAAGATTTTCATTTTAGATTCATTTAGACAGTACCACCTAATCTAATTGAATGGATTTTACTGCTATGGAATTAGATACTACCTTACCTAATCTAATTCGAAGGATTTTATTATATTAGAATTTCATACATATGTACCTACATACTTATGTATACGTGCTTATGTACATACATATGTAGTTATGCATAATACTCAATGTATAGTTTTGAATTTCAATTATTTGTATATACCAATAATTACAATTGATATAAGAAACTAAAATTAAGAAAACTGTTTGTTTCTATGGTAGCCAATTTTTTATTTATTTTTATTATTATTGGTATTTTTATATTTTTCTCTTCTTTTCTCTACTTAAAAAAAAAAAAAACATAAAAGTTCCAATTCAACTTTTTTTTTACATTTTTAGGAAAAAAAAAAACTACAACATAAATCTACTCTGCTATGCTATAGCACAATTTTATTTGAATTACATAAAAAATATGTAAAAAGCAAAGAACAAAAAAAAAAATTAAAAACAGAAACAGCAGTCAGCCACTAGCCAGCATACAATAAAATGAAAGGATAGAAAAGAAACCAAAATAAAATGTCAGAATTAGATGGAATAGAGAAAAAATGTTAAAGAAAGCAGTTTAATACATACGGTATCGCTAATACATAATACATATATATACATATGCATATGTACATATTATGCATACTATATTACTTACATAATATATATCGGTTATTATAAACTTTATTCGTTTATAATACCATCTAAATGTAGTCTGTATTATAGTCTATATTAGAAGTGTTAGTAAACGTAAAAATAAGTCATAATTCTTCTTTAGTTTAGTTTGGTTTTTAAGAATGTCAAAAAATGGTAATGTCAATGTCAATGTCAGGTAATGTCAAAAAATCTTAATGAAAACAATCGATTGAAAAACAGCTTTTTCATTTTTATTTAACCTTCGATGTACAGTCAATTTAAAAAACAGGAAAAAATACTATGTACATATACATAAAATTCGTTAGGGATGGGTTTGTAAGCAAAATTCTTATTTGTATTTTTTTTTTTGCTTCGATATTAAACCACTACACACCACTATCTTTTTTACTTTACTAAATAATAGTTTACAAAACCTTTTAATGCTAATGTACTGTTTGCACTTCAAGAGAAAGTTAAGAATAGGGAATAAAAATTATTTTTGAACTGTTTGGAACCAAGTTGTTAATATTGAACTTAATTGTTTTCAGGTTGTATGTATATAATATAATCCTCGAAAATTCTCGTCTCTTGAAAAGTTAATGGGGGGATCAAAGTGTTAATTTTCTGAGTAACCGGGTTCCGATTTTTTTTTATTATTTAGTCCAATTAGAGATTTAAGTCATGTCAAGTAGAATTTTATTTTAGAAATTTAAGTACTCGTAAAGTTTAAAAATTCCTTTTCTTTCTAATGAAAAGAACCACACTTAAGTTTTAATAATTTAAATTTTTGCAAAGTAATTTACACTTTTATGTGCGACATCTATTATCCTGTATTTACATTTAATATTATGGTCTGTATTTACTTATTACTGTTAATAAAATATTTACAGAGTATCTATAATATAATGTGTATCTATAATACAGATATATTTTATTGTATGTTAATTCTGATCTATTTATAGAGTCAAGCCTATCCCTATGTCTTACTTCCCCTTTATACGAACTCTTAGCAGATTAAATAAGAAGCGTATGTGATAAAACAATAAAATATGTAATGTTTGTTGCATAAATTCACATTTATAAATAGTTTTTCTAAACAATTATATTTTAAATACACATACATATGTAATTTGTTTTTTATTTTAAAAGAAATAATATCTCATAATAGTTCAGAACAACTATACATGTTCATAATTTCTGATTTTTTTTTTCCTTATATTTTTGCAATGAAACTTGACTCAGAATTAAAATTTTCCAATTTATTTATATGCACACTCGTGTATGCATACAAGAACATTCGAATAGCACATACATTTACGTACACATAATTCTGTATGCAAGTACATACTTACATACATGCATACATATATATTGTTCGAAAAAGCGAAAAAAGAAAAAATAAAGTCAAACAATGCTGAAGCCTGAAACCAAAAAAAAGTTGTTACTTTTTTTTTATTACTGATGGTTGTGTGGTTGTTGACTGATGGTTGTTGTTGTTGTTGTTGTTGTTGTTTTGATGTATCAAAAGCAGAACTCAAGCAGTGCGGGACTTGAACGAAAATTAGAAAAAGCGAGCGCGTGTTATACAACAACTCATTAAAAATATGTTCAGTTTAGTATTACACATTCCAAATGAAAATTTGTTTTTTCTTTCTCTTTTTGTCTTATTCTTTTCTTTCTATTTCGTCCTATCTCTAAAAGTTGTATTTTTAAAAAACTTTTTTTTATACCATATCAAATTGGAACTTTTGCATTTTGTTTTTTTTTGTTTTTTTTTTTCTGCAATTTATTCCGGCTGCTTCTTCTGTTGATTGTGTTCCGGTTATTTTTGCAAATTTTATTTTTATTCTAACTAGAAAAAAAAAAAAATACAAAAAATTAGAAAAAAAATCAAAAACGATGAAGGGAAAAATGCAATGTCGCAATTTCTTAAACTATAATTTTCAAAAACACATGCACACATACACGCGCACATATGTATGTACGTGCAAATATGAATTTTTTGAATTTATTTTTTATATTTTTGAAAAAGAAAATTAATAAATTTTTGTTTTAAAATTTAATAAATTTAATGATCATAAAAAAGCTTAACACAAAATACTTAGTTATTTTTCAATCCTTGTGTATATAAGTATAAGTTATGTATATTATAATAAGTACATAGTTACTATAGCCTATATTTTATGTAATTGCCTAAGCTTTATATGTACATACACGTATATATGAAAAATGCATCACAAATAACAGAAGATACATATTAAACCAAATCCAAGTTTAAATAATAGATAACATGATGTAAATGGGTCAAGTTATTAAAAAATATTTATTAGAAAATGTACCTACCAAAGGGATTTTTAAATTTTTTTTTAATTATCCTGAGACAAAGAAAATTCCCTAAAACAAAATTATTCTTAATCCTATGTATATTTCGTATAGATGCACTATACATATCGATAATTAACATTCTATTTTTATAACATTCTAAAAAAATAACAGTGTTAAGTACAAAAAAATCCATTTCAAGGATCTGTTCCTCGAGTTTTACGGTTTTTATATTCAGTTATTTTAAAATAGAACGTATTTTGTAGAAGTACCTAGTAGAAATTCGATTTTGTTGCATATTAGCAACTCAATTTCTAACCAGTTTTTTTCTATTTCTATTTTTTTCATGAAGGTCCCCTCCCACGTGATTTTCGGCCTTCCCACTTTTTTTCTGTCCTTGAGGTTTATGAGTTTCTGCTTGGTCATAATCCATAAATCATTGTGTGAAATCCTTTATGATTCCAGAATATTCTGCATATTATGCGCAAACATCCATTGAGGAAGACTTGCAATTTTTGGATTATTATCTCTGTAACTAATCAGGTGTCGCTGCCGTATAGCAAGACTCATGCTTTACTTTACATAGTACCCATAGTCTTACTTTCCATAGTCTTGCAAACAATGCTTTTGCTTTTTTGATTTTGTCTTCTGCATCTATAAGTGGTCCTCCACCAGTTATGATTGTGAAACCTAGCAAGATTATTGTGTTTAAATAAATTTTCCACTGGTGTATCATTTACTTTTATCGGTGTTCTGTTAGTTGTGTTTATTCTCATTTTGGGATAGAACCTATATTATGTACATATTATAAATATTATATATTTTAGGGTATGTTTATAAAAGGCCTTTACAAAGTGTATTTGACCTTGTCCTCAAAAGTTTAAATGTTTTGTTTTAAAATACATATATACATATTGATGTATGTAAAAAAAATAATTAGCAGGAGATTTTATGATTGTTTACAAAATAAGGATTTAATAATATGTTTAGCAAGGATTTGGGTGCAGCAGCCCCAATTTTTTTAAGTACTTTTTTTTGAAATATGTATAAGTAGGTACTTATATATAAAAAACAATAAATAGGACAGAAGTTATAGTTGGTTACAAAACCAGCGTTCAGATCTTCAGAAATTCTTTAAAAAATAATGTCAATACAATCATATATGCACATATATGTATGTATGTAAACTATCAATATTATCAATTGCTTTTACAGTTAATTTCTTTCTTTTATCTTTTAATACTATGTTAGGTTAAACCTTAAATTCAAAATCAGGAGACAAAAATACGTTTAACAATAACTACAGAAGTGAAATAAGAAACGACTTTACGTTATCTATAGTAATTGGGAATTTGTTCAGATCCTTCGATAACATATTTAGATATTTTGATGAAATTAACAAAACAATTCAAAACAGAATTTTTTTTCTTTTTTTTTTAAACAACTAAAATAAACCTTGTTTCAAGTTCCATGTTCCAGGATCCAGGTCATAGGTTTAACACATAACTATAGTCAAATAAGTAACTTTGAAACTATTAGATAGATAGTAGCATAATTTGCTTAAAATGCTTGGATACTAACAGAAACAAGTATTCTGATAGTAAATTTATTTTGATAGTTACATCAACTCGTGTAAATGCCGGGTTACAAATAGTTATAATTTCGATTTGCGAAGTATTACGAAAAATCTACCTTTCGCGTTAATTTAAGGATAGATACAAACATATATGTACATACATAATATGTATATACATACATTTCTTTGTATAAAATGTGTTATAATTTTATAAATAAAATATTTATAGGTATGTAGGAATGTTTTTATATACATACATATATATTACATACTTATGTACTTATTTATACTTCTATAAGTAAGAACATATATAGGTACTTAAGTGTTTTCACATTTTTATATTTTCATAAGAATAACAGTGAAAGAAAAGAAAAATTAAAATGCATGTTAAATTTTTAAGAGTCTTTAAATTTTTTTGTTTTTCTTTTTCATTATTAAAGCCCTTGAAAATGTTTTTTTTTTTTCAATTAATTTTCTATAACTTTTTATACATATTTATACTATACATGTGGTAGTGTAAGTACCAGAATGTATATGCACATTGCACATCCATAAATCATAATTCCACATTTCAATTTATGCACACTTAATAAAAATTTTTTTTGTATATTTGTTTATAACTACATATGTATGTATGTATATATTTTATATGCATATGTGTATGTTGATTAGTGTAGATATACAGTGCACATATTTTTATAAAGGATTAATAAAACCACAAAAAATTTTCTTAAAATTAAAATCATTTTCTTTTTATTTACGTACCTATTAATTAATGAATGAAAAATGCACTTGTTTTACCGGTATAACGGTATATTTATAAACAGTTTTTGAATGTTTGTGGCTGTACCTATATAAATTATAATTTATTCAGCAATGTCATAGGTACTGAAAACATTTAACTTTATAAATTAGGTACATTATACATAGTATGTAGATATGTACATATGTACTTATGTTTGTAGATAGACATATCTTTTATTTCTTCAATAATGAAAACTAGGTAGCGTAAAATATAATCTTAAAGTCAGATGTATAATCCCTTCATTCATTAAAATTTTTTACATTACATGTACATATATAAATATTCTTTAATGTCTCGAATAGATTTTTTTTAACCTATTTTGTTTTTATTGATGAAAGCTGTGCTAATTACACATTAGTAATCGCATAATCACTAATCCAGATCCCTAGTAAAATTTCACTTCACGCATGAGAAGTGAATCTACATAGGTATAAAGAGAATTGATGTTGTGTTTCTCTAGATTTAAGTCACAATTGGTTCTAATAAAAGTTGCTTTGAAAACTTCTTAAATCCATGTTCGAAAGTTCACTTAAATCTTGAAAAAAAGAATCTGTTGAGTTATTTCCGTTTCTTTTTAGAAATACCGAAACAACTACAAAGAAAGTGTTTCGCAATTTTTATAGTATAAATTCCGTTACAAAGCTCATATAGTTAAGATACAGATGCATAACCAATCTTGTTCCATGTCTACCAATTAGACAATTGTAGTCCTTCATAACACAAATCAAATTGTCCTCATTCAGGTTTAGAGACGGAGAGAGGGTAAACACTTAGATCTTTTTTAATTGAAATCCGGTCACATGATTTTCGTTATCCTGCTATTTGTACTTGCAATTTATAATTCTTTGGCAAGTTGGTCAACTCAAAGAAATTTCTTTTAATATATTGCTGTAATTGCAATCAATAAAATTCTATTTTTTTTATTTTGTATAATATACAGAATGTTTGCCAGGTAAGTGCACTGCTATACATGCCGTTGCATAGGCCTTAATAAATCGGTAAAATTTTCGTATGGAGTTAATGTTCAGAATTCAACAGTTTTCGAGATATGAAGAACTGTTTAAAAGCAGTTGCAAATCCTGCCGCTACAGCTTTTCAATGAATATTCTTCTCAGATTTCGCAATTACATGGCTACAAAGTTAAAAAATTTAAAATTTGCACTTACCTATAACAATCTTATAACTATTTGAAAACATATGCATATATGTATCTTATTTTGCTTTTCTTCTTTTTATCATTTCTGAATTTAATGAAATTACGAGTCACAGCTGTTTAGTTACAGGTATTTATAGTAATTTTTCGTAGATACATACTTGCATTGTTCTTTCAAAAAGCTAAAAAAATTTATTTTGTGACTTTAATTGGCGCGCACCTCTAAATCTAATGATGGCAAATCATAATTTTAGAGATAAAATGATGGCTCATCAATAAATTTTTTTAATTTTGTTTTGTTATATTAATAGAATTCTTATATGAATTTTCTTTGGCTTTAGGTACATATGTATGCTTACCATAAAATTTTTTTTTAATGCATTTCTCTGTCACATAAATGTGGACAGGAAATTACACAGCCTTCGCAGTTCAGGCGTGGCTATAAATGTTGTAAGGGGGAATGACTCTTACAACGTGTATGGGATTCGAACCCTCACTCTCTCGGTGTTTACACCGTATTTTATATGCTCTTATCCACTAGGTCACCGAGGCTCCTTTAGTTTTAGTTTTATTTATTTTTTTTCTAATAAATATAAAAATTTTAATTAAGTTGTTTTGACAATGTTAGTCAGTGGTGAGTCGGCATTTTACTCTTTGTACTTTTTATTTTATTAAATAAAAAACAGCTTAAATCCTTATGACCTGTTCATCAATATTCAATCGTTTTAAACACATGTTGTATTACCTTTGAATATTGACATTTATTTGCTTTGAGCAAATTTTTGGACATAAATTAAATTGTATGTATGGATGTTTTTATGTATACCTATATGTGTTTATTTTCTTAAGGTGATTAATGACACATATGTAACTGCATACTTAATTTTTTTTCCTCTATTTCTTTTCAATATTTAGCATCTGATCTTGTTGAGACAAATTACATTGCAATAAGAAATTGTTTAGGTAAAATAATTGATTAAAAAAAGTATCACCTTGCAGTGAAATTCAAGCAAAGAAATTCAAGTACCTACATATTATCTACTTCACTCAAAATTGACCAATTTTCATTTCCCTTCCCACATACGCATACCCTACATTTCCTACATATGTACATACATAGGTACATAATGTGCCTATGTACATATTTTTATATTGAAGCATTCATAATAAGCTAAAGGCGAAAAGGAAACAAAGTCATAACTTTTTAGACCTTTAGACTTAGATGGAGCAATTTTTGTTTGTTTATTCAGTAGCTTTCCCCCGTTTACTTAAACTTAACTTCAGTCGGTGGAAATTGATGGAGCACTTTACATATATGTACATATATGCATGCATAAAACGTTCTAGAAAAAACGTAGAGATTGCTTAATATATACATATGTACATATATTGTAATTTGCAACTATTAGCTGCTATTAGTATGTACATATTTTGTATTTGTGTATATATACTTATGTATGCACATACGTACCTACCTGTATTGTATGTATAGTGTATATAAACAAGTAACAAAATACTTTTTTGTACATAATTATTGTATATTGTATGTACATATACATAGGTACATCTATTTACTTATAATTATTTATTTAAATAAATTTCTTTTTTTTTATGGAATATGAATAACATTAAAGTAAAATAGATAAATATACATACCGAATATATATAATGTAAGTACCTATAATATAGGTATATATAGATATGTAGGTACATAATCAAATAGATAAGTATGTACATATGTATGTACATATATGCATAAGTAATTTAATTTTATTGAAGTCGAATAGGTTTATACGACTGAGCATACATTATTTTATATTCCTATATACATATGTACATACATACATGTATATACCTACTTAGTACTTGCATAGGCATTATTTTTGTTTTTAATTATTACAGATGAAAGTGAAATTATCTTTTTAATTTAAAAACTACAAAACTACAATTTATTTACTGCTTTAATATAATAATATTACGTACATCGATACCGGTAAACAATAAAAAACAAAAAACCGACAGTTTTACAATTATGTTTTTTTATTTATTTATAAAATATATTCTTAGTTTATTATAAATACAAATACCTACATACATACATATAAAAAGAATATGCTTTGATGTTCCATCCAACTAATATATTATGTAAATTGTATTTAGTTTGCATGATGTATGATATGCTACAAATCTACAATATATAACAATTGTTCCCCTTTTTGCGATATCAGTACTACAAAGCAACATTATAAAATTAATAAATTCTGTAAAATTGTAGAAATACTAAATTTTTTAGTAAAAAATACAAAAACAAAATAAAAAAATTTTTATGATCCCCTACTGAGTATAGTGGAGAGTTTTCTTATTTCTAAATTCTGTATTCTGTAATATATAATTTTATATATGCCCATTGCCCACCACAAACAACTGTAATCTGTAATCTGAATGTGTTGAATTCTGTCACAATTTCATGTGTAAAATCTGCAATAAACAAAACGAAAGAGAGAAACAAATAAAATAATTTTTAAATATAGTTTTATTAAGAAGGGGAAATTTCAATTCGGATATATCGTTATGTTAAAGTTGTGTGTGTTTTCTATGCTTAATTTGTATATTTAAAATTCAAGTAGTAAAATAATATGCATATACGTTTGTGTGCACTATATGTACATTTTGAAAAGCAATAGAAAAAAATGATGATGAACTTTGTTTTCGATTTCGTTTGTTTTCACGGACAAACTAATACATACTTAACCGGCATTTTATTATTGTTTGAATTCGATATTTTTTATGGACGGATGTATAATTTGTGTTGCCGTTGTGTTATTATACATACTTATACTGTTTAGTGTTTTGTTATTTTATTTTTATTTTTTGTTTCAATATTCATTCGTTAGTTCGTTGATTTTTGTTTGGTTAATTTTTGTTTTTTAAAAACCTTGAACGAAAGAAAAATTTTTTAAGATTTTTTTTTTGTTTATTGTGTTTTATTTCTTTTTATATTTATTTGTATGTTTATTTTCTTTTTGCAATACGAAATACGAATAATGATGCGACGACTTTACGGCGACGACATAACGCAATTTATTTTATTTTTAAATGGATGTCGGATGAAATAATGCAATAGTAGTAGTGTACAATGTATGTATGTACATATATTTGTTCATACTAAGTTTTTTCAAACAGTAAAAGAACTACATAATATTGTATTGTTTTTTTTATGAACATACTTCCAAAATATTTTGTTTTTAAAAATATAAATAAAAATTACAAGCATCTTGTGAATATAAGAAAAACTATTTTATGAACACACATATGTATGTACGTACGTATAGATAAAACTTTTATAATTTATGAAATCTATAGAATATTTTGACATGGAAAAATATACATACATACATACATATTATGTATGTTTACATTCATTTCTTTGAAGATTATTTGTATGAAAGTTCATACATATGTATGGATATTATGTGCATACATATGTATATACATATATAAATATATGTTATATGCATGCATAACTGCATGAAATATTTTTTTTATTTTTATATTTATGCACATGCATACATATGTATGTATATAATCAGAATGAGGCTTTTGCCTTTTTCTTGCTAATAAAATAGAAAAGAAATAACAAAAACGTTTTTCGTTAACGTTAATTTTTTTGTTTTAAGAATAGGAAGTTAATATTTTATGTTCGATGCACCTACAAATGCACAAATATCTATACAAAAACAAAATATAAATAAATATGCAATTCGATGCATATATTTATCATTGGCATACATGTATGGAGTATGTACATACCTATATATACATATGTAATATCAATATGATACATTCATAAGTATATACTTATACATATATGTATGTACATAATGAAGTGGTATGAGCATAGAAATGTTTAATTTAAAAGAACTAAAACAAAATATGTATGTTTTGTTGCGGTAATTTTATTTAATTAAATTTTTATTTAAAAGGTGCAATATTCATGAATTTACGTATGTATGGATGTATGTAATCAATCATCTAGTTATGTTATACATATAATGGTAGACGTCCTGGTTTTCCCGGATAGTCCCGGTTTTTATGTTATTTTGCGGTGTTCAGAAATAAGATTTCGGGACGCTAAATTGTCCCGATTTTACATTTTTTCAATTGGAGCGTATATTTTCACTAGTGGATGGATATTCAATGGTCTGACGAAAGAAAGCGATTATTATCTGGAACGATCGACGTCGAGGCCATATTAAAAAGCACAGTTAGTTTTGATTTCAATTATAGCGAAATGTAAGGTTATATATTAAAAGCTAAGATTTTACTAAAGGAGACAAAGTCACCCTGTAAATATGAATCATTTTGTTGATATAATTTTTTGGTATTATTTTCAGTTTTTTCTACATACATACATATGTACATAAATATTGAGAAAATTTTGTATTTTTTTATAAAAATTTCTTTGTAGCGGTGAAAATCTGGCAACCCTAGTTGTAATGTTTGTAATTCAGTTCCTATAGCTGTACTTATCAATCATTATTTTGTACACTCTTATACGATTGCATATACATATAGCCCAGCCAATTGTACTTATGTCAGCTTAATTTGAATTTTCGTTAAAACTAAAATAGTTTTTGTTTCAGCTTTAGAATGTACGACCTAGTTTGTACAAAAGTTAAGTAATTAGGTGACATTTATTTTTTGCTATGAGTGAAGTATAATTAATAAAATTTAACATAACATAAATTTTTTAAAAATCTTTTTTAAAGTTTTCTGTTTTTTTATTTAAATTTAAAAATGAAATTAATTTTTCTGCTGTCAAATGACTTAAGCCGGATGGTTTACATTAAGTTGCTTTAGGTGAAAATTATGTGGCCGTGTGGTACGACAATGTTTTTTTTTAATTTTAGTTAAATAAAAATGTGAAAAATGAAACTATCTAATATCAGGTCGCATATACGTATATATATATGTATGTATTTACATAAATATAAGAGAATATACATATGTGGAATATACATAATGATTTTTTATAAAAATCAATAAGCAAGTAAAAATTTTGTAAAAATCAATAAGCAAGATATCTGTAAAAATGTAATGTCTAAAAAAAAATGAGTAAGACACACCAGACCTGGAAAAAATAAAAGCTGCTTTAAAACACAAACGAGAGATCTTATTAAGTACTAGAAATGCTGCCGAAAAATATGATATTTTGAGGACTATACCATACGAAACTTGGAAGCTTGGAAAAGTAAAAGACTGTATAAAAAAGGGTCCTATATATGCAATTGTGACCTGAAATACGGTTTTCCTATAAAATTTACAGATTTATTAAACACGGTCCAAAGAATAATAAAAAAGGAAGAAATTAAAATTTTCAATTTTTGGACGAAGATGGCTAAAAGCATTTTTTTGAAGAAATGAATCGCTTGCCATTAGAGGAACTGAAAGCATTAGTAAAGGCAGGGCTGTGGTAAGCGAAGAGGCCAGGAAATGGTTTAGGGAACCAAAGAAATATTTCCTAAATCTATGGCGACCAACATATTTTCGATGATCTAAGTCGTATTTTAAATGCAAACCCTACTAGTTTCCAAATGTGCCCCAATACAGGAAAAGTAATATCACCTAAAGGATTGGAAAACTGTTTATTCAATTCAAATGAAAACATTATGGCAATTTCTGCATTTCACTGGAATTGATTCAAAAATTTAAAAAAAAAGAAAAGAAAACCATAGCTTAAATCAAAAAGAAAAAAACAAACCAAAATAATCAAAGAAAAATGTCATAGTTGTTTTGAAAATTTGAATAGCGATGTAGAAGAAAACGATTTGAAAAACATTAGGTGACAATTTTATCTTTATTCTCAAATTCTCAGTAAGAAAAAATTTAATTGAAATCAGCTGATTGTTGTGATTTTAATAAAAATGTATATATTATTATATACATATATACTAAATAGTAACTTCTTTGCTTTACAAAATCTATTTGTTTTTATTACCATATTAACATATTGACATACCTCCATATTGACATCTTGTATATCCTTAAACAAAACTGTTTTTTCAAAATAATCTAAGAAATATTTTTGGATAATTTCTTCATAATTTTTTTTTATATGAAAAATAATTATGAAGAAATAATTAGACGAAAATAATTTTTTTTTTCCCATTTGTGTTTAGAACGCAACCTCATCTCGATTTGCACCCGGTTAGAATGTGTCTACCGCACAGATGAAGGGATTACTGTATAAAATAAAAATTAAATAACTCTTGTATACCTATATGTATATAAAAAGTACAAAAAACTTAAGTTACATTTGAAGAAAAAACTATGTTATTTCTCTTTAAGTAAATTAATTAAATACAAAATATTTTATTAAGTCAAATTAACAAAAATCAATTCTCAGCCCATAATAGCCCTAGCAGTCACGGATTTAATTAATATTGCGTACTTCCTGTGTGTTTATGTAATATTAGAATAAATAAATTAATGAAACAGCTTATTGAAACTAATAATTCCAGAAACTGAACCTTGATATGAATGTTAAAGAATATTAAACGACTTAGTGGATATTCTATGGTCATATGAGTGGAAATGAAAATAAATAATACATACATACATATGTACATCCATATGGCATATATGTATGTGTGCGTGTAAATAGGGTAAGGACACGAATTTTTCCTAGAGGCCAGACAAGATAGAACTAGCAAGTCAATTTTTGACAATACTATTACATTTTTCTACTATCTTCTCCACTGTATTGACACTTTTTTAGCTAGTAATTGGGATAGTAATTTGACACTTCGAACAATTCAAAATGGCGACAAATGGAAAACAATATTCATGTCAAATAAATTTTTTGTGGTTTTTTTTTTTTAATTTGATATTTTGTTTGTATCTATTTTAAACATGAAAAATTTTCATAAAATATAAAATATGGTGACATTATGTTACCATATTTATATAACCCACTGTAGTTAATAATGACCCACTTTGATAATAAATGAAATGTTTTGATAGTAAAAATGCTACATACGTCACACAGACAGTAATTTGTATTACATTTTGTATTACACCTACTACACCATCCATACATACATATTAATTTAAAACCTACCAGTACCAACACCAACTATAAAAATAATTTTTCTTATAAGAAAAAAAATTATAAGCAGGTAACAAAATTTTTGGGACCTTAACAATTACTTTTTTTTTAAAGCTTAATGCAAGTCGATGCGAATAATAGTTCGGGATCTTTCTTTATAAAATTTTGCACATATGTATGTATGTATGTAATGTAGGTACCTAATTAAAATAATGACCTTCTTCGGTAGTCCTGTCTGACTGGGAGCCATTAAAATAGTTTGTATCTGCTTTTGAAGACATTGATACAAAATTCATATTACTGTATATATATGTAAGTACATAAGTAGGTTACATAATGTCTCTTGAAACCCTTAAATCATAGTATCAGTTACATTCATACATAGATCTTGATTTCTTTTTTTAAAAAAAAGTAGGTACTTTACATATGTACATATGAAATGCACATAACTTGAAAAATATTACCTTAGCTTTTTTCTTTTTTATATTGTTTCTAAAATTGGGTCAACTAAAATTGCCTATGTGTTACCAATTATCATTTTGAAGTTAGTGTTAGACTAATAAAATTGTAATCTTTTGTCAAAAAAAATCAAAATTTCTTATAAAATCATATTGTATCTATGTATGTAGAAAGGGTATGTATGTATGCATATGTACCTAAAAATTATCTTTACAAAAAGTACATAGTTAAATCCATACATACATACATATAATAATATGTAATTTTTCCGAAGCTTTTTCCGAAATTTAAAAAATAAGTAAAATCTGGTTATGCGATGAGGACGGGGGACGGGGTGTTGTTACTATTAATTTATTAAAAGTGAGTCAATACTAACGCCATAATGGCATCATCGCTAATCACTAATCGAAATCTCTACGAGATCTTCTTCATTTTTTATAAAATTTGAATGGTCTGGAAGCTATTTGAAATATTTGATTTTTTAATCAATTTCCGATGTCACCTGAAAATATCAAAAATTTGTAATTTTTTTTAAGATTTTTCTATGATGAAAATTATAAAAAATTGAAACAGTTTTTTTTTCAATTTCCAAAAAATTTTATACAATTAAGAAAATCTTATGTAAAAAGATAATGTTTGGGCTTTAACGTCTATGTCTAAAATTAGTAAATTTTGAATTGATGACCATTGATAACTCTTAAATGCGACGAAGAAAGTTTTTTTTTATGTTCATTCTTAAAGATCTTACTCCATTATTCAAATTTTGTTTCTAACTTAAATTTTTCAAAAACTTGTTTCATGGTCAAAAACTTGACACTAACAATATGTAAAAAAAAAAAAAGCAAAAACTATATATTTTCTACCTACCTATGTACAAACATTATGTAATAATTTTTTTAAGTTAACGTCCATACATATGTATGTATGTATGTATATGTACAAGCTACAAGACTTATACATATTATGTATAAAATAGAATAAGGATATAATATAGGTACTTTACTTTATGTACATTGTTGGATCCTTTTCAAACTTTACTGAGAGATAGGTACCTTATATCATGTAATGAAACACTATATGTATTTGACTAAGCGATGGGAACATGATGCTGCCCATACACGGTGGACTAGATTGTAAACTCGATACGTGGAGAGATTAAAACCATACCACCATACCACATACTTATCCAATCAAATCTTATTAGAACCATATCACACACTTACCCAACCTATCATCCAACCATTGTAATTATGTACTTTATATTTTTATTATTTTCTCAAATCAAAAAATCTCAATGTTAAAATGACATTTAAGTTATACAACTTGTCCATACACGATACAACTTATAAAGACCGCGGATCTGTTCTAAAACCTGGTCCGCAGTGTATGGGCAGCATTAAAGACTTTAAAAAGCCCTTTGAAAATTAATGGGGGCAATTTATTTAAAGATAGGCATGCCATATAAATAAATGTCTTGATCGGGAATGAATCTCCGCTAAATCGAGAACAATCGGGACTCATATATAGGTACATATTTTTTAAAATAATATTATTATTAATTCAAAAGATTGAATAAAAAATATTAAGTAAAATAATAAATATTATTAATTCATAACAAAATAAAAATAAACTAAACGATATTTTTTTTTCTGTCAGTGTTTTTCATCATATTGCCAAATTCATTGCATGAGAATCTAAAATTGACGAGTAATCCTGCTTCAACATTTTCTAGAAGTAAATGATTTCGATGTTTTCTCTAAGAATTTAGCATCAAAATAAATTCAAACGTTCGGACGGTGCATTTGGTATTGGTATAGAAAATATGTAACTAGGTACATAACTTTTTAAAGTTTGGTATTAGTTATTTTTTTATCAGAATATTTTTTCGTCCCAATTCATCTGAAATATCGGAATGATCACTGTCAAAAATAGCACATAGAAAAGTTTTTGGAGGTGAATCGTCGGTCTCCATTTTATTTTATAGAAGCTTCAGGAATTTAGATTCAATTCAAATTATAACAGAACTTCTTGTTTGACTTTTTTTATTCTACTGAAAGCTGTAAAAAAATGCTCAATATCGATTTGTTATAGGTAATTGGTTTTTTTTTTTCATAAATTACAGGGTTGGTTAATGAAATAAATGTTTTTATATCAAATAGAACCTAAGAATAAGAATATAATTAACAATACTTTTAATTGTAAAACAAAGTTGTTGAAAATCGTGACATTCGGAATTTAAATTGCAAAGTCGGGAGACAGTTTTAAAGCGGGAAATCACCGGGTTTGTCCGGCTGCTGAAATTGGGATGTCCGGCATTCCTACTTAAAGAACTGTAACATCTAAATTTCTGGAACTATGCACCACTGACAAGGCTGATCATTGGAATTGAACATTTTAGTAGGCATAAAGTATGTACATTGTATGTACATATGTATGTATATACTTATATATTTGTAAAAAAAAATTAGACCTATTGAAGTGAAATTTATCATTCATTATAAAATTTTAAATTTGTAGGTAGATACCTATTTGTTAAAAACAAATTAATTTATGTTTATGTTCTATACATTTATATATGTACATACATATATATGTATGCATACATATATGAATATTTTATATGTACCTAATAGGAATAGGTACCTATGCACAAATGACAAATTTATATTTTAACTTTTAAAATTCACAATTTTTTTCTTATTTTTATAAATAAATTACATATACTTATATACATATGTTGTACAACGTACATACTTACAAACATTGGAAAATTTTTAAAATTCTATGCATGTCCTAAATTCCTAACTCCTAAGCCTTAATTATCTACACATATGAAATATTATTGTACCTACATAACCACAATATAAGTACATTATGTATGTAGAAATGTACATATAATAATATACTATGTATCATAACAAAAATTTAAAAGATACAACATGTATTTTTTAATGGAATATACAATTATGGATGTACATACATACTTACATACATATGTATGTAGGTAGAACAGAACGAAAATAAACAATTGCATTTTTTTATTTAAAATTAAAAATTGATGACTTGATTGTTGAAAATAAAATTTGAACAAAAAAAAAAACCAAAACTAAACAATAATAAATACCATAATTTATTAATTTTAATTTGTAATTTGTTTTTTTTTTTTTTTTTGTAGAATAAAATAGAATATGAAAACTTTAACCCAAACTTTTTTTTACTTTCAAAATTCTAAAACAACATTTTATTTTTTTTAATTTCTTTTATTTTAAAACTTTTTCTGTTATTCTTGTTTTGTCTGTGTTTGTTTATTTGTTTATATTTTTAGCTTTATTTTTACTTTCTTTTTGTTTATATTCTGCAATCTGCACTAAAAAAAAAAATAAACAACTAAAATCACACTGCATAGTGCCCAAAATCCAATTGCTTAAAATGTGTACATGAAAAATACTAGTATACTACATGATAGTACATCTATATATAAATATACATATATTTACTGTATATACATATGTATGTATGATGTAAGTTCTCTCTATTTTCAATTTTTTATAAAAAAAATACTTGCATTTTTCAGCAAGCAACAAAAAAAAAATATATACAATGTATGAATGTATGTATGTGTTACTCCAAAAAAACCTAAACAAAAAATTTTACTTAAAAAAATTCTACACAAAAATTATAAATTTTGTGCATTGCATTTCCTCCAGTTCCACTCTTTCGACTTCCAAATCATAACACTTCTACAACTCAAACTCTAATCTAACTACAGCATATCTATGAATGCATATATATATAAGTATCTTACCTTTATGCTGATTGCTAGTTGCTTTGCTGGACGGATAAGAATATTGGGCCCTACCATACCACTGCATTCATTAGATAGAGTATGAGTAAGTGTGTAGAAATTGAACTAAATTAGGATTCTCTCTTCCCCTTTGTAAAGAAAATCTAAATATAATAGTTTTTGTTTTCCAAGTTTAAATTCACCACAATATTTAATTTTTACTTTAGATTGAATTTTCTGCAAATGATTTATTTTTAAAATTTGAATTCTCTTTGCAGAATTTCTCTTTCCTTCAATTTTTTTTTTTTCACCATACACATTCATAACAGAATAATATTAAAGTTGCGTTGAGTTTTATTTTACATAATTGTTTTTGAAATTTATGAGTATTATTTTTTTGATTCTTTGCAACTACAAACACATAGACAATAGTGTTTTCGTGTTTTTTTTTATCTTTTTTAAAATTTATTTGTTTGACTGAATGATATGTGCATACAATTATATCCATTTTTAATATGTGTTTGTTTGTAAATATGAAATTATACTTTAAATAATTTTTTTATACCTATTTTATTTACTCCAATCCATCTATGTACATATAGCATGGTATTCATATCCATACGTACAAAAAAAAAAACAAAATAAGTAATTAATAAAAATGAAAATAAATCAACATGAATATAAGTATGTACGAATGAATGTATGTACATATCTAAATAGTAAAATTGTGTATGTATGTCCCAAATTCCAATGAGCAAAAATAAAATAAGAGAGAATTCAAGAATAAAGAGAAATATTTTACTAGAAAAAAAAAGTTTACGGTACATCGAATCGAAGTACACACACACCACAATCCCATACTCAACGTAATCATACGATGTGTGCATGAGTGATATACTATTTCATAGTATTGTTTCGGCTTCGTCGGTTTGGTTTTCGTATATACTATATATATAGGAGCAGTCCAGCAGCAGCTTCTAATATTCAATTGCATGCATGCATAACTTAACTACATACATATATTGCCATGATATAGCATTCACTTACTACTTTTACATTTTAGAAAACTAGAATACTATAGTATACTACACAAACAGCTTTACTACAATCATAGTTTATTCGTTTAAGAATGAGAATGGAAATATTTTTTTTATTTGTACATTTATTTTAAAAATTTAAAAATTTGTTTTGAACAAATAGCAGTCACCAAAAAAAAAAAAACATTAATTCATCATAATTGTATTTGTTGTTTTGCAGTCAGCAGTGGTGTATTATTTTCATATGCATATACTATATATGTGTATATAATTATTAAGTATATGTATATTGTAAAAAGAAAAATTTACTTTAACGCATTATATTATATCCATACATACAGATTCAAATATACAATACTACATTACATTATTTTTATATACATTTCTTCATACAAAATTTTTTTTTTTTGTTTTCCTCTTCTTCATCATTATCATTCATCAATAATCATTCTTATAATAATAATCAACAATGAAAATCGGTTATATTCTTTTGCTATTGCTAAATTTGCTATACATGCAATAAAATAAAATATATATTTTTTTTGTTTCAGTTCAGTTTCTTTTTCGCTCTCGGTGTAGTAAGTTCGTTGGGAAATTTTAATTTTTTTCACCTTTTTTTGTTTTTATTTTCTTTCTTGAAGTTGAAATTTAGAAAGAAAAGAAATAAATAAATTTAATTAAATATTTTTAAAAGAATTACATATATATATAAATATAATAAAAAATTTCACTTGGTGTGTTTATAAAAAAAAAAAAATAAAAACTCACAATATAAAACAAAAAATAAAATATTTTTTTTAAGCCTTTTTAAAAAAAAAAAAAAAAAAACTTAAAACATTTAATTTTTTTTCTTAATGTTTTTTTTATTTCTTTTTTTTTTTTTTTAATTTAATTTAATAATTTAATTTATGTTTTCATAAAAAAAAAACAAAAATTCTATGAAAAATTATAATAAAAACAACAAAAAAAAAAAAAATTGAATTCTAGTGCAAAGAAATAATAAAAAAAATTCTTAAATTAATTATACGTATCTATACGTATTAAATGGATTTTAAAAATCATAACTTAAAAAAATTTAAAATTAATAAAAAAAAAACAATTTAAAGTTTTTGTTTTTTTTTTTTTTTATTTGTTTTATTTAAAATTCTATTTGAAAATTTTTCTTTTCAAAAGAAAAAAAAAAAAAAACCAATTATTGTTATTCAGTGTAGAAAAAAAAAAAAAAACATAGAAAAAGTAGGAACAATTTAAAAAAAACATTTTTATACAAGACGTATGTAAATGAAAACAATCTTTTTAATAATAATTCTAATTAGATTCTTTTGTTTTTGTTTGTTTATAGTTTTACTTACTTAACTAAAATATATTTAGATAATAGAGTAGAGAGGTATCCTCCTATATCCATACATACATATATCTTTCCATATTTAACATCAAGTTTTTTTTTTTTTTAAATTAAAATGAAAAAATTTTTTAATAATTTTTTCAAAATGTGAATTTAATTAAATGTGATTTAATAAAAAAAAAAAAACAGAAACAACAGAGAAAAAAAAAAAAACAAAAAAAAAAATCTATGAATAATTTTTTAAATTTTTAAAACAACAAAACAAAAAAAAAAAAATAAATAAATAAACAATATTTATACATAGGTATATATTTAAATTTAACTGTGAATAAATTAATATAATATATATGGATGTATTTATATTATATACATAAATTAGGTATATAAGTAAAAAAAAAGAAAAAAAAAAAAAAAACAAAAATATAAGTGTAATAAAAATTAATTAATTTATAGAAGTAATTTAAAATAAATGAAAACAAGAAATGTTTAATCTATAGATTTATTTTCATTTTTCACACAAACATTTTTTTTTTTAAACACTAATTTGTTTTTTTTTTTTTTTTTTTTTTTAAATATTTTTTTTTAAAAAAAAAAATTGTATAGTGAAAATTATAAAAATGGAAACAAAAATGTTATACCTAATAAAAAGAAACTTTTAGAACAAAAATTCAATTTATTTATCTCCAAAAAAAAAAAAAAAATTTATTATTTATTAAATTTTACCTAATATGCATAAGAATATCTTATAAAAAGAAATATTTATATATATATATATATGTATACGTACAAATATAAATAATAATCACTTATCTCTTTTATAGCTTCTATTTGTAAAAATAGAATTTTTGGAAAAAATATTTTTTTTTTTTAAATAAAAAAGAAACAAAAATATTTAGAATAAATTATTAAATAATAGAAAAAAAAAAAAAAAAAAAAGATTAATAATTAAAATATATACTAATAGTGAGAATATAAATAATTAAAAATAAAAAAAAAATTTCAAAAACTGTTTTTATTCAAAATTTAATATTAATGCAAAATAGAAAAAAAAAAAAAAAACAAAATAAAATATAAAAACGTATCTTTATGTTGTCTTTAAAAATATACATATATATACAGCCTATATAATATATATGTACATAATGTATATTAATTTAAATCAAAGAATAATTAAAATTGATTCTTAAAAAAAAAAAAAAAAAAGAATTATTTAAAAAGGTGAAATAAAAAATGAAAATATTTCATACCTACCTAAGTATATAAAAAAAAAAGAAAAAAGAAAAAAAAAAAACATTAATTAGTGTGTGAATTTTTATATTTTTGTGTTATTTTATTTTTGATTTTTTTACGTGTATTTTTAATTACAAAAAAAAAAAAAACAAAAATATTTTTTATTGTGTTTGTGTTTTATTATTTTGGGGTTTTCTTTTTTTTTTCTCCTTACATTTATTTTTCTATTTTATGTTATTAATTAATAATCACTATTTGAAAAAAAAATTATCGTTTGTTTCTGGAAAAAATTTTTATTTGTTTTATAATTTACATTTGTAAATTAAATTTACATACATACATAATGTATTTATATACCTACACCTATTTACTTTTTGATGCGAATGAAACCTTTTTTAATTTTTTTTGTGCGAAAATAAATTAAATCTTAGACCGCGATTAGACTTCTATGTTTTCAATCTACAATATTTTGTTCCATATTTTCTCACTATGTACATTTGTTTTTTTTGAAAAACAAGTATCTGATCATTTTAAAAAGCAGAAACCGTTTAACCGTTAACTTATTTCATATTATTGTTTTTTTTTTTTTAAATGACAAAATAGGTTCAAAATATAATTTTTTTAGGCGTTTAAAATAAAATAGTAAAGAAATGCCTAGTGATGAAAAGCGAAATAGGAAAATCTTTATTTGAGTTTTTTCAAAAATAGTGAAAGGATGTCTAACCTTTAAGTTAAAAAAATTTTTTGAAGAAATTTAACTCGGAATGAAATTTTCTTTAATAAATCTAGCGGAAATTATAAAAATTCAATGAAATATTATAATTAAGATATTGAAAAATTATTTTTTTAAGTATATAAGTACTTATTGTGTTTTTTTTTTTAATTTATTCGAAATTTCTTAATTTTTTTAATTTCTTATAGTATTTGCGAATCACGAATAATCCACCTAATAGGTATTTATATAATTATATATTTTTTTAAATCTAAGATATGTTTGCTAAAACTGGACTGGAATTAAAAAATTTAATAAAATATTTTATTTTTATTTCATTTCATCGTTATAAATGAAATTTAAAGCTTAACTTAATTCAATTGGGGGAGGGGGGGGGGGATGTCTAATTTTATTTATTAGGCATCTATACTAGATACATTAGTTTACCGTTCGAAAAAATAATTTATTCATTACATAGTTAAATACCTATGTATACCTATACTTAAATTTAACTAAAAAATTTTGAAGAAAATCAATAATTATTTCGGAATTTTGATGTATGAGCTTCATTTTTTTTTTTTTTTTTTTCATTGAAAGTTTTAAATTATTAATTTCTCATCCATTTTATTCTGTTTTACGTTAAAAATTAAATGGATTTATAAATAATATAACTAGTTAGGTAAAATAATTTCGAACGAAACAATTATAATTTAATCCGGAATTGTAAACTAAAAATTTCACTGTGATACAATATTATTATAATTTTACTTTAAGTGCTTATTACTTTTTTTTTTATATTAAGTATGTATCTACTTATCAATCGAATTTTGTTTTATTGTTTTTCATAAATAGATGCATTTTAGTTTAAATTATTGTGCAATATTGTTACATAATAAGTAACATTTAAATACACATACTAAAATTATGTGTAAATTTTACTGATAGGGGCTTCGGTGATCTAGTAGGTAAGAGCGTATAAAATACGCTGTAAACACCGAGGGAGTGTGGGTTCGAATACCAAACACGTCGTAAGGGTAATTTCCCATGCCTGAAAAGGAAAGGCTGTGTAATTTCCTATTCACATTTATGTGGCAGAGAAATTGTACTAAAAAAAAAAACAAAAAAAATTTTACTCATCTTTAGCAATTAAAGGTTAATGTATTTAATTAGAGAAAGAGGCACATATAATTTAATTTTCAAATTATTTATGATAATATAAGATTTTTATGTGAAAATATGAGATATGGGTTTTTTTAAATATAAATTTAGTTAAATCTTATGCATTTTTACGTATCTTACCTTACTATAACTATGAATTTCACCAATTTTCAATTAAGTATTAAATATCTAGAATAAAAAACTTTATTAATTTTAAAATTTTTTCAACATATATTTCATAATTTATTTTTTTGAATGTTTTTATTGTTAACTGAACTTGATTTCTTCAAATAGATTAATTTTTTACTTTCAAATTTCATATTTTCTTACAAAATTTTAATTACTTATATGTACCAATACCAATTCTCTTTATAAATTCAACATTTGTTTCAAAAATCAAAAGAAGTTTATTTAATTACTTCAAAAAAAAAAAAACGTACATACTTATTTTGAAAATAAAATTGTCGAGTAAAAATGATTTTTTCAATAAAATTTCGATACTTAATGTATGATTGTTAATCATATCTTAAATCTAATAAAACCGTATAACTCTTACTCTTAGATTGATCTAAAATAAATTTGATACAATCTTAATAATGAAGACATTTTGTTATTACAAATTATAAAAAAAAAAAGATACTGTTAAAACTTTCATAATTATTAAAATAGGATCCTATTGCATCAACCATTTATCACTAATCAAATCAAATAATAATTTTTTTAATAAATAAGTGAGTGGGTTTTTTTTATTAATTAAAATTGTATCGAGTTATTACTAAATATGGTTTTGGATGCAACAAAAACTTATAAAAAATGATTATTTGATTAGTGTTAAATGGCTGGTGCAATAGGGGCTAGGATACAATAATTATTTATTTTAAAAGTAAATACATAAATCATTTTTTAATTTTGTGTTTATGCAATTACAATTAGTAACTTTTCGATTTTTATTAAAAGTTCAAAGAACCAAATTCTTACAAAATAATGAGGTACCTTACAAAATAATGAGGTAATATATGTATTTAATTAACTACTTACTAGCAAAATTCAATTAAAGAAATTTTATTTCTATATTAAACAATGAAATCAATGATTTTATAAGACTCTTACTTTTATAGTCTCTTATTTTTAGTCAAACTTTATTAATTTATGCAAAATGTTTCAAAATAAACCCTTTGTCTCACAATTTTTTTATGTTTTAGTAGTACTTAAATTTAAAAAAAAAAAAATAGTTAATTTTTTATACCTATGTATTAATTTTTACTGCTAGAAAAGAAAGTCTAACGTTTTAAGGAGATTTCTATTTTAAAATTATTATTGATGTATCTTTCATTTGATTGAAAAAAAAAAAAAACATTAATGCACTAGAATAAGATTATCTAATTTGGGATTTTGTAATACATACGCTCCTTTTTTTTTTTTTTTTTTTTTTTTTTTTTTTTTTTATAAATAAAATTACACATTTATAAGTTTAATTATACATTTATAAGTTGAAAAACATTCGAAAAATGCGATATTTTATTTTATCAGAATAAAAATAATTAACCCATATAAATAAAGGACAACCTAATGTGAAACCAACTATCTATTAAGTATACATACTTATATAATTATTAAATATTAAAGTTAATATGTATACGTATACATACATATATAGTTATCCTTATAAATATTCGACATATTATTAATTTATTATACATCATATCGTACTTGACATATTGAGCCACACCTATGTCTGTTAAAATTAAATATAACTAACTCATTATTATCCTAAAGATTATTTTACCTTTTATTCACGAAAAATTTTTAAGGACATTTTGCAATTTAATTTTGAAGAAATTTCAATTTTTTTTTTCATTAACAAAAAAATATTAAATTATCGATGCCTTAAATTTGCCTTGATTAAAAATGCGTCTCTTCTGTAAACTATACTTATGGTAACATTTCAATAAATGCTGCTTAAAAATATTATGAAAAAAAAAAAAAAACTTCTTTTATCTTTAAATTCTGTGAGTTTCCAAATTATTTAAATTTGGAAATCTCTCCTCAAAATTTAATGAATAATGGTTGAACTTATTACGTTAAGAACTTGACAAAATTTATTAATTAATTGTTTTAGAATGTTTTTAAAAAATCCGCGGACAATATTTATGTCATCATTTGTTGCAACCGTGATAAGTCTATTTGAATTACTTTTTTTTTTTTTTGTCTTAATATACATTTTTTATTTTTAAACTTTTCCATTATTTTAATCATTACACTTTTAGTAGATGTACGAATATAAAACTAATGTTGAAACCTCCGAAACTATACTAAGTAATTGAAAATTTTCATGTTTTATATAATAACTCTTAACTCCAGCTCAACATATTGGCTCGAATGCATAAAAGTGAGCTTGAACTCAAATCCCACTTTTTCATACAAAATTTACGGTAAAACTAGCATTTTTGTTTGGAAAAGTGAATTTTGAGTTCAAGCTCAGTTTTATGCATACGACGAATTGTCTTTCTGTACTGCATATTTAAACAAGCAGTTTAATACTATTCGCCTCTGTTTGATACTAAAAATTGTATAACTAAAAAACACTAAAGATTTTGAATAATATTTTTATTTTACAATCAAAATTTCTTAATATCTGATAAGTAAATTTTGTTTTAGTGTATAATTTGCATATAATTTTTACTAATATTTAAAAATATCTATTACCCAGTTTTTCAATTTGTTCTTTAAGATACTTTCCAGAAACAAATAATAATTTAACTACTTATAGTGAATCTTAAATTTATAATATAAAAATGTTTTTCTATTTATATACCTAATTTTTTTTTGTTTCTATTTTATATAGAAGTGATAAATTTTATATCTAAAGATAAATAAATAAAAAAAAAAAACTATTAAATTTAATACAAAAATGGAAAAATAACTGAAAAAATGTGAAATTTATTATTAGAGTTATAATTAAGAACACATTTTTTATATATTAAAATATATTAAAAGAAAATATAAATTTTTTATATAATAATTAAATAAAAATAAATAATTAAATAGAAGAGTGTATTTTTATATTTAACAAAAAAAAAAAAAAAAAACAAAGATTATCTTCTTTCGAGAAGAATTCAAGTTACTAAAATCTACAACTTAAAAAAACTAAAAAAAAAAAAAAAACAATTTTTATACAAATAAACATTTTTTTTTTTAAACCGTTCTTGTAATCGGCTTTAAAATAGCTACCCTTACTGCTTATTCACCATATTCGTTGCTCCTTATGGCTCCCAGAAGGAACAACAATAACCATCATACACATCCACATTCAGGGGGCGTTATAATTGGTGTTGGTGGATCAACGTCATCATCTTCTACAACAGTATCTTCAAATTCTTCATCTTCATTAAATAATCAACAAGAACAACAGCAACAGCAGCAACAACAACAACAAACAACAGATAATCTTATTAATAATCAACATCAACAACAATTAAATTCATTTGTTGATGTTCAATCATTACTTGGACTAACTGAATTATCAATTTCTACATCAAATCAATCAATAATTGATAATCAAAATATTAATAATAATTCACCAATTCAAAATAATTCAACAAATATATTTGATTTTCAACAATATCAACAACAACAACAACCACAACAATCACAACATCAATTCAGTATGTCAAATGAAAATTTATTACATTGTTGTGTACCAACTGGTGATTGTTTTAAAACCATTGATTCAAATGATTTTGGTATTATTGGTGTTGATGATTTAAGTGAATGCGTTCGTGTTATATGTAATAATGAAAATTGCACTGCTGGACAGTATATGCATCGTGAATGTTTTGATTCATGGGAACAAACTGTTTTAAATACATTAAAATCAATTGGACGTGCAAGATCCTGGTCTGATCGTCAACGTCAACAAAATCTTTGGACTAAAAAAGGATATGATTTAGTATATAAAGCATGTGGTTGTAAATGTGGACGTGGTCATTTAAAAAAAGATTTAGATTGGACACCACCACCACCAAATAATAATTTATTTGGTCGTTCTGATGATGATTCAAATAAAAAGAAAAAGAAAAAAAATAAAAATAATCAAAAACCAACTTTAACAATATCATCGAATATTAATAATAATAATAATAGCAATAGCAATAGTGTTGGTAATAATGGTAATAATTATCATTCAAATAACAATAATAATAATAATACAAAACAACCAACAACACCAAATGGTAATAATACAATTAATAATAATAATAATCATTCAAATTTAAATGGTAATACAAATAATACAACAAATGTTTTAATTGAATTACGTCAACGTACTGGCAGTTTATCATCAAGTAATGGTAGTACATCACCACCAGTTTCTGCTTCCAGTGATCATAGCATTTCACCAATTCATAATGGTGTTAATTTAACAAATGGTGTTATTAATGCTAATATTATTGGTGGTAATATTAAAACACAACAATCACAACAGCAGCAACAACAACAGCAACAATTGTCTTCAGAACAATATCATCAACATTTAATACAACAACAACAAACAGCACAACAATTGGCTAAAACAAAAGTTGAAATTCATTCGGAGCGTGTAAGGTAAGATAGTGAAAAAATTATAATCAAGTGATTTTTATATACTTATTTTTATTTTACTTTGTTTTAAGTAAATTTTTTGAACATTCATTTTTGTTGTATATTAAATGAAAAGAATCTTCGTTACTTTGAATCATTTTGAATCTTCGAAATGCTGGTGTAATATAAAAGTTTGTAACACATTTCCTAACTTTTATATCACATCATCATATTAGTGCATTCTTTAATATTTTACTTTTTCAATTTATTTCCAATTTTAAAGTTTTAATCAATTTCTTACTTTAAAATTTTCAATTTATTTTAAAGGTATTACTTTTAATTTTTTTTTCTACAATATCAGTTTAAAATATTCTTTATCCTTGAAAAGTAAAAAAAGTAAAATAAAAATTTACGTTAAAATTTATTCTAATAAAAACGTATTTTTATTATTTCCGATCAAACTTAAATTGATTTAAAATAAAGTAATAAAAATATCCTTCAATCCTTCAAAAGGAAAAAATTTTCTAACCAATCTTTTAACATCAAAAGTAAAATTTCAACATAACCGAAACAAAATAAAAAAAAAAAAAACAAAAATACTTAAATAACAAACATTATTTTTATTCCTGTCTTTCCTTATTTTTAATATAAAAATAAATAAATAAATAAAAAAAAAAAAAAAACAAACACCAAATCAACAAAAGTAAAAGAACTGAACTGATGTTTCCTTTTTTTTTTTAGTTCATTGTTATTACAAAATTTTTTTTTATTTTTTTTTATTTAAAAACCGAGACACCAAACCGATATATAAACACCCAAACATTAAAAAAATAAATAAGTACCGATGGAATAAAAATTGTCCGTCCTTGAACTTGAACTTATTTACAAAACATGTGCCTATCATAAAAATCCCTAAATACAAATTATACTTACAAAAATACAAACATATAAACATAATAAGAGACAAAAACAAAAAAAAAAAAAAAAAATTATAATACCCTAATAAAATTTATGGGAAAAAATTCTTGAGTTCATCCTCCTACAATTTAACAAAAAAAAAAAAAAAAGAAAAAAAAAAGCAGCGATGAAAAGTACACCAAAAGTTCTTGATTCTAACTTTCACTCATACTGCTATTTATTTTCTCTTCCATTTACTCTCATCTCAGCCCATATATATTTTATTAAGGACATTCTTAAAATTTACTTCTGCATATTTATATACAGTGTTATATCCTATATATATATATATGCTTATACTTTTATATAATATATTTACATTTCAAACATATTTTTGGTATTATTATCTACAGCTTCAAATCAATCTAAAGGAAATTTATTGTTTCTCTTTGTTTTTTGTTTTTTTTTTATATCCTTTTCCTTTTTTCTCAGTCAATATATTATTATCTTAAATTATTTTTTGGAATTTTTTTTTTTTTTTTTTTTTTTAAATATTATTGAACATAATTTTGTTTTATTTTACGCTTCAATTTTCTTCTTCACGGATTTTCTATTCTAGTTATTATTATTTAAATTAAGTCAAACTTTAATATTGAAA
The DNA here is from genome assembly GCA_947095535.1 of Poecilobothrus nobilitatus. Lineage (NCBI taxonomy): Eukaryota > Metazoa > Arthropoda > Insecta > Diptera > Dolichopodidae > Poecilobothrus > Poecilobothrus nobilitatus. Next base: position 316,737,945 of record OX352772.1, on the reverse strand, counting down.
ATTAATTTCATTGTTTATTTTTTAATTAATTTTAAAATCTTAAAAAAGCAAATTTCAAAATATTTAATAGAAAATTAAATAAAAAAAAAGTTCCCCTTTAGCCTTTTTAATTATTTGATAATTTTTTATCTGAATTAATATTGAAATAAAAATGTTAAAAGGTATCCTATAAGTATGCAATATATACTTTAGTTTTTTCTTTTTAATTTTCCTTTTTTTGATTTAGATTTTATTATTAATATATTGTTTTTTCTTTAAAACTTAGTACATTTTTATATCCTCCCTTCAAAACAGATCATAAAAATAAAAAAAAAAACACCCAAAAATATGTATAAAAAAAAAGAAAGGTTTTTGAAATAACTATGCCTTTTTTCGTTCTGTATCCTTGTACTTATTGTTTATAAAAAATTCAAATGATTTGTCTATCTAATTTCAAAGTAGATACAAAGATTATAAAAATTTATAAAAAGAAAAATAAGTATATTTTAAAAGGAAAAGAAAAAAAAAATTATCTCTTTTTTAGCATTGAAAACAACTTATTTTCTTGTTTTTTGTTTTTGTTATTTTCCCGTCAAAATAATACTCCTACTAACCTCCAAATATATTTAAAAAATGTATTTAATAAAAATAATAAAAAAAAAAAAAAGGAAAAAAAAAAAAGATATTTTCTATTATGAATATAAACAAAATGATATATATACATATATATGTATATATAATATGGTATGTATGTACAATTTGAAGTATTCTAAATATCCTAAGATTAAATTCTTTGCGAAAGGACCTGTATTCTCTTTCCATATTCCCTTTTTTTTTTTTTATATAATTTACTATATTATTGAATTGAAAATTTTCTTTATATAATTTTTAGGAAAAATATTTTATGTCTATGTGTTTGTGTAAGAATCCACTTTTTTTTTTTTTTTTTTTCTGTTGTAGTGTTTGTGATGTGAAAAATGTACCTAATTGTATTTTGTAGACACTTAGAATTTTACTTAACAGTTGCCTTTTTAAATATTGAATTTTGGAGTATCGAATACAATAAACTTAAAATTCAAAGTGAAATAAACAAAATGAAAAAAAAATTTAAGGATACTTATTTAATTATATGTTAAATATATATTTTGTAATATGTATTATTATGTATATTTATATATTAAAGGAAAATATTGAAAAAGATAATAGGATATCGTGAATATTTATAAATGTTTGGCAGTATCTATATGAATTACATTAACTGGGTCATTAAATTGTAATGTCTAAACAAAGTTTTTAAACAAAATCTTTTTTATTTAAATTTTTATAGCGATTTCATTTAAAAAATTTAACAAAATATTATTTTTCATTAAAAACTTACATTTTTTTTTTTTTGTATAAGTAGGCAAATGATTATAGCAATCAGAGAAAACTGCCAGTAAATTTATCTGTCAAATAGCAAATGACAATACTGAAGCCATACTATAAATAAAAGTAATTTAAATTGTTGTAAACGTTATTTCCATGTTTAGAAAATAAAGTTTTATTATTTTATTTAATAAAGAAAAAAATAAAATTAAAGTGTAAACTGATTGATATACAAAATCGTAATGAAATATGTCAAGAATTGTATCATAATTATTTTCAATGACAAACTAAAATGGGAAGAAATGAAACATATGTCATTGGAACAATTTTGTTTCATTATGCAAAATTACTGATACAGTTGTTCAGGAAAATAATTCGGAAAATCATAAAATTGTTTTTTTTTTTTAAATATTTAACTTAAAATATAAGAATTCGTAGCTGAATTTATTCTTAAGAAATTATTTATAGCTATCATTGAAATGCTTACGGAAAATGTTTATTTTCAATATTTTTGTAGCAAAGACATATAAAATTTAAACAAAAGTGTTGATTTAATGATTAAATACTTTCTAAAGAATAAATTCTGCTACGAATTTTTAAATTTTAAGTTAAATATTTAAAAAAAAAAAAAACAATTTTATAATTTTCCAGATTGGTAATTATTTTCCTGAACAATTGATCAGATGAAACAAAATTGTTCCAATGACAATATGTTTCATTTCTTCCCATTTCGGTTTGTCATTGAAAAAATTTCTGATGCAAATTCTTAATATATTTCATTATGATTTTGTATTTTAATGAGTTTCGACTTAAATTTTGTTTTTTTATTATTTTGTTTAAGTTTAGTTTTAAAATGGAAATTTCAAAAAATGTAAAAAAAGAAATTAATTCTAGAAAATTTTTACTTTTTTTATTCTTCTCAATTTAGCCACTGTCATTATTAAATAAAAAAATCTTTTTATATTTTTCATTAGTAGCATTTTCTACCAATAATAATTAAATAAATTAAAATAATAAACTTTATTTTGCAAACATCGAAATAACGCTAACAACAATTTAAATTTAAATTACATTTATTTTTATTTTACCTTCGTTATTGTCATTTGCCATTTGACAGATAATTTAACTGACAGTTTTCTCTGATTGCTATAATCACCTATACGGAAAACAGTATAAGTTTTCAATGAAACGTTTTTTCCGAAAGCATTTCAATGATAGCTATAACTGGCGCCCAAAGTCAAAAAAAATATTTTAAAATAAAAAGAAATTATTGTCAAGTAAATTGTTAAAATTATTTCGAAACTATTAAAAATTTGTATTTTATATATTTTAACATTCTAAAAAAATTTCTTGGTTACAGAATATTTATTATTAAATAATTTTACTGAATTTATGATAAAAGTGATTATACTTATTAATATTAATTATTAATTTTAAGATATACTTAGTTTAGTTGTTAATATTAATACTTAAGTACTTAATTTTAAGTTACTTTTTTTTTTTTTTTTTTTAAGAAATGTCATGAGTTCATTAAATAACTTTTTGAATTCTTACTTAGATTATTTATCTAAGATAAAGGAAATTATTTTATAACTAACTTAAATAAATAAATACATACATATATATGTACGTATTATATATTTATTTTCAACTAACACACCTAACTTTCAAGTATTAATTTAAAATTGTAAAAACTTTTAACAATTTATTTGTGGCAGAATCTTCAAAAAAGGTAGATAAAAAAAACCGTTTACAGATTTAATTATAGATATTTTTTGTCACACTTTGAGAAATAAAGTATTAATTATAGAGCTTTAAATAGAGGTACGAGTAACATTATTAGATAATATGAATATTAAAAAAAAGAAAAAAAAAAATACATAAATTTAATTTTAAAACTTGGAAGCTATATTCTAAATGGTTTTCTAAATAACATGATCTTTAGATCCTATTCTATTGCTTGTACCTATAGATCCTATCCTAAATTGTCATATTTACTTCATTTTAAAAAAAAACCCATAAGCCAAATTTCTTATCATTTCAAAAATAAATTCGATATCAATATTTTATATTCACTCACGAATTTATAAAGAAAAATTAAAATTTTCATATTGTAATTTGCAGAGAAGTTTTTTTTACTACATGACAATTTCAAGAATTTTTAAAAAAATAGAACCTTTCTTTATCATCAACATTTTGTACAATTACTATTTTAGCTTAAACCGTATATACCTACATACATACATATTTACCTATTTATAATGTTTTTTCTATGAAATCAAATAACAATAGAAAAAATATAAAACTTCATAAAAGGTAAAAAAAAAAAAAATAATTGAAATTAATTGTTAATAATAAATAAGTATATGTACACACATTTTTCCATATTCTTTGGTTTTTATCTTAAGTTTTTTCACCTCAAAAAAAAAAAAAAAAAAAAAAAACAACAAATTACTTTATTAAAAAAAAAAAAATTCCCAAAAGAAATTTTCATGTTAAAATTTTTCTATTAATAATTTTCATAAAAAATTTTCATAGTGCGTGTGCACCAAAGAAAAAAACAAATAAATATACAGCTATCAACAGTGTTAACATTTTTATCAAAGTATAGCTTTACAAAAATACAAACGCACTTTTCTCAGAGAAAAATGTATTAATATTAAACCAAAAAAAAAAAAAAAAAAAAAATTTTTTTTTTCTCTTTAAATCAAATAACTCTGAGTTCATTGAAGAAAAATACGGGGAAAATCTAATCATAATTTTCAAAAAAAAATAAAATAATTCCTATACTGGAAAAAAAAAAAGAGAAGAGCAGCAAAGACTGATTAGAGAGATAAAGTTAAAGAAAAATATAAAAACAGTTGTAGTTATGTATAATGTATATACATAGGTACTTATATTTTTTTTTTAATATTAATATTCTCATATTTTTCTTATCAGAGGTGTATAAAGTTTTTATAATTAGGGTAATATTGATTTAACTGTATTGTAATGCAATAACATTTTTGTTTTTTCGAGTAAAATTTCTTTTAATGTATTTTTTTTTTTTTTTTTTTTATTTGTTGTTTACTTTGTGATAAAAAAAAATTTATATATCAATTCTATTTTTAGAAATTTTGAATTATATTTATTATTCAATAATTATACAAAATAATATAAAAAAAAACAAAAACAAAATGGGAGTGTTACCCTCTTGAATTTTTAGCATGTACTTACATATAATCGTAATAATATAACAAGTGTTATGCATAGCTTAACGAATACACTTGTATATAAATAAGAATCTTTTAGAATGATATTAAAATTAATAATTTGTTGTTGAAAGGTAATTATTATCAATATAATATGTGGATGAGGTGAAGATTTCAGGTATTATATTTGATAAAAATCTTACTTGGAGTTCACATATAATGTCAAATTAAGTGCATTTAATGGTATTATGATGTATAAGTATAAAAACAAAATACCAATTAATATCAAAATGGATATGTACTATGCTCTAGAGTCTAGGTCATTCTATTTTGTCTTATGGCACAGTTGCGTGGGGTAATTCGAATATTAAAAAAATTACATAAAATTATAAAGAATATTTTTAACTTACCCTTGTTATATAATACATATCGGTTGTATTATGTTAGAAACATTTTGCCAATAAGAGAAAATTATGAATTTCAACAAATATTAGGGGTTTATAAAATAATAAACAATGTAGATTATAGCAATATTATCACCATAAATAAGTTCACATATTGTCTTAATACAAGATATACAAATTATGTTAGAATTGGTATGAGTCGTAACTTGATATCTTCTCGAAGAATTTCGGCAATAGGCTCAAAATTATACAATCAATTATCAGCTTGTTACTTGAATCAGATTATTTAATAATATTTCATATTTACTTATATATATTATATTGTTAGTTAATTTTTATATGTAGTACTTAAGAATATGTATTTAAATGATAACTATTATAAACTAATATTAGAAATATTTAATTCTTGCCAAAATTATTAGTTCCTATAATGCCAAATCGGCGAGAGAACGCTATTATTGTATATTTTAAATAACTGAATTTGAATAAAAAAAATATGTACATATTTAAAACTTGAAACTAAATTAATATTTTAAGTAAAGAAGAATCACTTTCACTTTTGAAGATAAACTAAAATTTATTAACAAATTATTTAGGTTTTTTGACATAGAACATATCAAAAAGTTTTGCAGTTATGACGAACATCGTACAACTTTCGACCGCTTTGGAAATATCGAACTTTCCTATTTTTGAATTTTTTTTTAATTAAAATTCAGATAACTCAGATATCACAAACACGGTATATAATTTATTAATTATACATGTCTTGGGCAGATTTTTTTTTGCGATTTCAATACTTTGATTATTAATTAGTAATTACGTATATATGTATGTATATATCTACATATTATGTATTGCTTATGTATATGAAAAAATTAAAAATTTGTAATTACATACATATTTTTTTTAATAATAAGTAATCTTCTGTATTTTCTATTGAGTTCGAGAACGTTTAAGAATTCGTTGTTCTCATAATATTTTAATAAATTTTGTTTTATTTTTTTTTTTTTTTTTTTTTTTTCAAATTTAGGAGCGGTTTTTTAATTCTATAATTTTAAAGTTTAGTTTCAAATGATAGGGGTACACAAAAATAAAAGGCAAGGAATTTTTTTTTTTTTTTTAATAAACATAATTTCATGTGTTCATTTTGATGGCTGGTAGTGATGGTACAAAAATAAAACAAAAAATAAAAAGAGATAAAAACAAAACAAAATTAAACATGTAGAATTGTAGAATTCGAAAAAAAAAAACAAAAAAAAAATATAAAAAGAGAAAATAAACATTTGAAAGTAAGAGTAATATACTGTAATAATCAAAATATTTTTAGCCTTGAACTTGGAATTTCTTAACTTTTTATGTTTATTTTTTGTTTTTATATAAGGGGGGACGACAATGACAGGCAAATTAGAATTAGGAAAAAAAAAAAGGAAATTTGAAATTTAAGTGATTTTTTTTTTCTCTACATTTGATTATTTTACATATACACAAAAAAGACAAAGAAAACAAAAAAAAAAGAAAAATGTATGTTAAAAATAACCAGAAAATTATACTTTACTTTAGAAAGGGGGTGAAAAAAGAAAAATGATCTCAATTATAATAAAAACAAAAAAATAAATAAAAATAAAGTGTGGGCTTTTTAATTTTTGATTAAACACAATTTATATAATAATCACATTTTTATTATTATAATTCATTATAGATACAGATATAAATTTGATTAGGTATTACATATACAGTCAAAGTCTTGATTGGATGAACAATAATAAAAATACAAAGTTGTTCACTATAGTATTATAATGTTCACTATATTAAATATTTGATAGATAAAACTACTTTATATTAATAAATCTCAAAAAAATCTCTTTATATTAATAAAAAAAGGTTATAATTTAAGTGGTTAAAAAATTATTTATTTACAATTTTAATTAGTTATGATTTATTTTAATCTATTTGTTCAAAGAAACATTTTAACACTATCATTACCAACGTTTTGCAATAAAATTTAAAATTATATTTGTTTGAGTGACATTTAATATTATTTATTTTCATTTTTCCATTCGCATATATTATGCACAATATATTTTCATAGGCTCAGTTTAGATTTGTATCTAATTACAATCAAAAAATCTTGGTCATTAAAGCTTATTTAAAGCTCAAAGGTCTAAGTGTTCACACTATGTTGTTAGTTGCAGTTACAACTTTTATATGTTCTTAGTTGCAATTACAACCTTTATATAAGTATACTTTTTATTGCAGTTTTACATGTATCATCATGTCATCCGACTTGCAATTGATTAAGCATCTAAATTTTCGTTAAAAATATTTCAACACCTTTTTCGTCGTCTTTCTTTCTTATGAATTCGATTTAAAGCTTTTCTTGTTAGAAGAAACGAGGAAGTGGAAAAGAGAATGAAGAAGTTGCGACTGATGATTTTAGCTTAGTCTAAACACAATGATACAAATCATAAGTCGCTGCAAAATTTTTGTATCGCTTTATTGTAACGCTACATTAAAAAATATTGTTGTGAAAAAAATCACAAAGTTTTTAGCCTAAACCTAAATTATTTGTAGGTAATTTCTTATGTTTCTGGCATTTCGTTTGCGTAAACGATCTTTGACACATTAAAAATTCTTTGCGCAAATGTCAAATGCATAAGAAATAAGCTAGGCGAATTAGAGGCGTTCAGCAAAACGATATAACAGCGGGTCTGATATAATCATATTAAAAAGTTAAAGTTAAATATTTAATATATACTAAATTCTTAATATAAACTTTTATTTGAAAAAAGTAACATTTATTTTCAAGATAAAAAAAAAAAAGCAAAATAATTTCGAATTTAATTAAAATTACCACAACTGTTTAAATATTTTAATAGAAAATAAGTACTTAAAAGAGTTTTTTATTTTTTAATAATTTTTTAGTTATTAAACATTCTTGGTCAAATATGTATATGTATATATATATGCATTAATGTATTATGTATGTGCGGTATATGATATATAATATGATATGATTTTTTTCGAATTTAATTTTCAATTTAAACAAATATAAATATATAAAAATTACTAAGATTTGGTGGTGGTTGTTGTTTTTTTTTTTTTTTTTTTTAGATCGGTTCGGTGAAATTGTTCTAATTTATATAAGAATTATTAGAATCGAGAATTATTTAATATGTAGTTTTATAAATCTGTATTTTATTCTTACTTCCTTATTGGAAATATTGATGAGGGCTCGGTGTCCTCCTAGTAGATAAGAACTTATAAAATATATGGTCTCCTAGTGGATAAGAGCTTATAAAATGTCAATACTGAGGAAGAGAGGTTTTGAATCAAATATACGTCGTAAGAATAATTCCTTCTTACCACATTTACAGCCACACCTGGAAAGAAGAAGCTGTATAATTTCCTTGTCGCATGCAGGAGAATAAAAATGTTTGTTCATATAAAGAGCGGGCGTAAATAAGCTTTAAATTTATACAATTTATATGTCTAAATATGATTGGCGAAATATGTAATGAACACAATTTCTTATATGTACATATAAAGAATTCTATAAAAATTTCAAGATTAATTAATAAATTTAAAAAGTTTATATTATAAAAAAGATAACTTGACCTATAACATTAGGTAATTATTCTTTAGTATTTTTTTTTTTTTTTTTTTAATTTACTTCAATTTACTTTCTTTTCTTTGATTTTAATATTTTTATTTTTTTTTTAATTTCTTAATAATAAATTCTACTGAACTCTTAATATTTTTTACTTTTTGATAATATTCTTTTGCTATCTTTTTTTTTTTGACTTTATATATTTATTTTTTTTTTTTTTTTGCTCATTCAAGTTTTGTATAAATTAACTTTATTTTATTCTATTTAAATTTTACTGTAGTGATTTTTTCTTTCTATTTTTAATTTCTCTTTTTTATTTTTTTTTTTCATCTTAAATTTGACGTTTTCAATTAAGCTGAAATTGTTAATAAAAATCAACAAAAGAGAAAAGTTGACTTTACTTTAAGAATATGTATTGCTTTATTTGATTGCTTGTTTTTGTTCTTTTGTTTGTTTGTTGCTAATTGACTTAATAAACATGTATCTCCTATTATGTACATATGTACATATGTATTTATATATCCAAAATAAAAATAAAATAAAAATGTATTTTATTACATATGTATATCAAAGTTCATTGTTATAATTTATTTTTTTTAGGGGTTATATTTTAATACATACATACATATGTATGTACAATTTTTTTTTTTTTTTTTTCAGAAAAAGTGCTGAACTTTTTTGAAATTTTCTGTGCCTTTACAAAATTTTCGTAATAATCCATCCTTACAGAGATGATATTAAAATAATAAAATTTAGCAATAATCTTTTGTTTTGTTTTGTTGTTTTCACTTCTTTTGAGAAGTGAAGACCTCGCCCGCTTTAGATTTTTGATTAACGAAAAGCAACTTCTTCCGCAACCAGGATTGTATCATAACTGCAAAACAGTATGTAATTATTTATTTATTTTTGTTTTTTTTATTGATGAAGACTGATCTAACGCGTCAGTAATCACTAGACTCTATGTCCGTATACCAAGCACCTTCAAAACGTAAAGCAAACAAAGCAGTATATGCGGATTTAGTAATAAGAAAAGAGAAGGAAAGAGAAAATGAAACGAAATTTTCTTTGTAAAATTTTTGGAAGTGGGATTAAATGGGAATTTTTGAATTCTAGCAGATGTAAGTTGACTCTTTCCTTTTTTTTTGTTTTTTTTTTGTTTTTTAAACAAAAAATAATCAAGAAACATATGTGGTGATAAATTAAGAATTAAACTAAAAAGAACTTAATTGGCACACAGAGATAACGTTAAGTAAAGTACTCACATTTCAATAAATTCTTTACTGATTTTGTAAGATTATTGTTAAACTTTTCATTACAGGAAAATATTTTTCAATTAAATTTTTAAAAAAATGTATGTACATACATTTCATATATTATATATCTACTATACATTAATATTTATATATTAATAAGTATATAATATATAACAAGTTAATTTAGAATATGTATTTGTAATTTTATTAAATTTAAATATATATGCATTCATAGAATCTGAGAAAAAAAAAAAATTGATATTTATAATCAACAATAAGTTTTTTTTTTTGAAAGATTTTTTTCATTGTTAATTTTTTTTTTTTTTTCCCTCAGTTAAATAAAATAGGTATAGTAAAGTTTTGGGTGAAAATAATGAAAAAAAAAAACAATGAAATCACAAATGTTTAATCGAATATCGACTTGACTTGAACTTATAATGAGATTGACAGATTAATACTTGAAAGAATTTTAATTACTTTTCTTGTTTTTTTTTTTTTTTTTTTTTTTTTTTGAAAGAAAAAACAGTCTTTGACCAATAAATTATTCGATATTTAAATTGGAAAAAAATTATTTGATTTAATAATAATTTTCTATATTATTTCAGGGTCAAAAATACAAAAAAAATATATATATATTTACTTATATTTTATGTATGTATGTATATATTATGTATAAAACCATATGTACCGATATCTAAAATTATATAATTGAAATTTAAAATTTTTTCTGAATGTTGAATTATTTCTGTTTTTTTTTACATTTTTTACAAATTTATTTTTAATAAAACTTTACATCTTTTTAATAATGATATAATTTCGTACCAAAATAACAATAACTATGTGTTTGTCATATTGTTAAACTGTGAAAAGAAAAGACTACTGACATATCATTAATATTTTTAGTCCACACCTCACCTGTATCTTTTGGTGTCATAGTTTGTACCATTAAATATTGAAAAGAAATCATATTTTTCATCTTCATCAGTGTATCCACAAAACTGAATGTGTTAATTTTGAAAATAATTCTGTAAAAAATTGTTTTAATATGTTCAACAATTGTTAACCCTCCAGTACTCGCGTATGGGTCTTTTCGACCCAAATCTATTTTAATATTACGATTAATGCTGTTAATATTTTTTGATATTTTTTTTTTGTGAGTTTTTCTTTTTTGTTAAATCATTTTTTTTTAATTATTTAAAATAGTACTAAACCTTCGACTTCCAAGATCATTATATAGGTTAAATACAATTATTAATTTATACAGCAATATTATTTATTTTGCTTATATTATATATGTATGTATATGTATTACATATTTACATAATATGTTTACACTATATTTAGCAGCAAGAAGGTATTAATAAACCCGTGTACTCCTTAATCAATCGGTTACTGAGGTTGAGGTCTCTTCAATGTAAGTGCAAGTCAAATCAAATTATATACATACATAGTTGTTAATTTAATAAAAAATATTATTTTGTTTGATTTTGCTAATAAAATGTTTTTAGACCACATTATACATAATATGCTTACCTAGTTCAACAAAAAAAAAAAAAAAAAAAACTATAAAAAATTCCGTTATTTTGCATTATTCAATATAACGACTCATAAAAAGTTTAAAAATAGAAATGAGGGTGTTGAATGATTAATTTCTTTCGAGAACCCTTTTTTTATTTACTTTGTTTTTCTTTTTTCTTTTTTTATACAATTTAAATACAATGAAAAGCTAAGTTTTGATGACAATCTTTATGACAAAAAATAAATAAATTTAAGAATACGATTGTTTTCATATTTGACTTGTTTTTTTTTTTTTTTTTTTTACATCATTCAACCGGAAATGGTTTTCTCTGATGTATAACTATCAACATTTTTATGGTTATTTTACGAATCTTGCTTCTTTTCTGTGATATGCAAATGACTTGATATAAAGTGACTGAATATTGATTGGTATTACATACAACACTGTCATTAAGTGACTCAAAAAAGGATCTAAAAGTGACAAAGCATATTTTTTTATGAGGCAATTCTGTGAAATAGTTTTTTTTTTGTCAGTTTGATTGGATTTATAATACCAAAATAAGTTTCAGATGGGTGACTGAAAAAATAAATGACAGGTAAAATTGCGTAATTTTCGGAATAACCACAAAAATCGTTAATTCTCTGTTAAATAATTATGTAATTTAGTATTTATTTTTATTGATTGAAAAATTTAAGAAATTTCCAAACACTGGTACAAACAGCTTTACTTATATGCACATACATATGTACGTACATGCAAAGATAAAAACGTACAAAGATATGTACGTACATGCAAAGATATAATAACAAAATTTGTTGTTTGCCGTAATTGATAAAATTATAAACGTTAATCGCAATTTTTTAATAAAACAATCACATGATAATATTAAGTTAACAAACAAGAATATTTTAAAAATCTAATGTGATCGTAAAGTAAAATCATCCTAGGTATTAAATTAAAAAAAAATTAAAAAGAATTATAATATGGCAACTCTGTTTAACGACCAAAAGCTATAATAAGATTTTTTATTCGGGTCAATTTAATTTTGAAATAAGAAAATATATGTATGCATACATAACAAATATGTAATCATATCATAACAAATGTATGTACATAATAAATATGTATAAATATTTATATAGGTATGTGAAATTGAGTACATATATGTTTATATAGCTTAGTTCTATCATTTTATGTAATTGTAAGCAATCATGTTTTGATGACAATTATATTATTTAAATTTCATAATTTTATAAAATAATTGTCCCCTTTTTTTTTCTTCTTTTTTGTAGCGTATATGTACATAGCAGTATGTATACGTATGTATGTACATATGTATGTACTAATAGAATGAATGATTCATTTTTGAAATTTTGTATTAATTTCATCATAACAATCATGTTATTTCATGTCGATAACTAAATAAAAATAATAACAAATGGCATGTGTATAAGTGCCTATGAATTAAAAAGGAAAAAAAAAGCTTTCACCAGATTTTTAAAAACCATTTTTGAAAGAAGCAAAAAGAAAAAAGGCAGATGTCTTATATTATTATTTACATAAAGTTTATCTTTGTATGTACAGATTAAAATAGCAGAATTTTTTTTTTGTCGAAGAAAAAAAAAAAAAAAAGACTTTTTTTAAATATGTAAGTATCAACATTATGTATGTTTGTATGTACCTACAAATAATATATAATATTTAATAACATTTTTATAGTAAGCAGTTCCTGTCATCTTATTTTAATTAAACAATATTCAGTTATTGTTATTATTTATTAATATAGTTAAAATACACATACATACATATGTATGTGTATGAATGGACTGCAATGTCAAAGATTAAAATGAGGTTTTCTAACAACAAGAGCAGTATTTTTTTAATATTACCAATTTATTTTTATTTTATTTTAAATAATCGTTAAACTAAGTAACTTATTTTAGTTAATTTACAAGTAAAGGATTTTCCAATTTGAGTGATATGATTTCTTTTCAAAAAAAAACACACACTAATTATTAAGGTAATTCAAATGTTTTTCATTTAATGTGTGAAGTACAATCGATACAATTAAGTTCTGAATAAAATGTCATTCAAATGGCATCCACGACTTCTTTTGCAGGAACGAATTCGATGAACCCAATTTTTGAGCACTTTTTCCACTAAATCAAGTCGTATGTCATGAATAGCACGTTCAATATTGACTTGTAAAGTTTGAAGAGAGTCTGGTTTATTGCTAAAGACCAATGACTTCAAATAACCCCACAAGAAATAGTCTAATGGTGTTAAATTACAATTTCTTGGAGGTCATTCAATGTCACAATTTCTTGAAATAATTGAATCTCCAAACTTTTTTCGCAACTGTGTGGCACGTAGCCACGTCTTGTTGGAACTAGATGTTGTCAAGATCAACTTCTTCCAATTTCGGCCATAAAAAGTTGGTTATCATCGATCTATACCGCTCTCCATTGACAGTAACGGTGTTACCAGCTTCATTTCGAAAGAAGTACGAACCTATGATTCCACCAGACCAAAAACTGTCAATTTAGGTGAATGTAATGGAATTGATAGTTTTGTTATGACATACGACTTGATTTATTGGAAAAAGTGCTCGAAAATTGGGTTCATCGAATTCGTTCCTGTAAAGGAGGCATAGAGACCGTTTGAATAACGTTTTATTCAGAACTTAATTGTATCGATTGTACTTCACATTAAATAAAAAACATTTGAATTTCCTTAACAATTATGTGTTTTTTTTTTTAAAAGAAATCATATCACTCAAATTGAAAAACACATATATACATCATATATATACATATTATTATACATATATGTACATTGTATTAACAAAAACAAAAAAGAAAAAAAAAACAAACAAACCAAATAAAACTTAATTGAAATTTTAATGTTTCTTAATATGGAAAGTTGAATTAGAAGAAATGGGAAAAGTAATTTCAATAGTTAACTAATACATTGTACATTACATACATAGCAATTGCTTGTACTAACTAAATAAGTAAATTTTTTATTTCCAAGTTTAATTTAATTCAAAGTAAGTATTTTAAATAAAAATTAGGTAGGTACTCGTACTACTATAAAAATTTAATTCAAATCAAATTCAATAAATTGGAAAATTTTTCTTCAATCTATGTATGTACATATTTATATTAATAAATTATTCAAAAATTTGAGTGATTTGTTATAAATCACTCAAAAATAATAATAAAAAAAAAAAAAAATTAAATTTCTTACGATTTTAATTTTTATTTAATTTTAATATTAAAAAAACATCAACTGTAATTTATAATAGATGATTAATTGATTCGCTTATTTTTTAAAGAAACATTTCATTCTTTTAAAAAACTTGAGCACCTTCAGGCTATTTTTTTTTTTTTTTTTTTAATTAAGCTAGGTAGGTACTTAAAGTTTTTAAATAAGTTTTTTTTTCATATTCTGTCGTACAGAAAGTAAACAAAAGTTATCAATAAAATTATTTCTCTAATTTATTTATTTGTATGGTAGTACACTGATAGATGAATGCCCAAGATAGCAAGGAAGTATTTCTGCTATAAACTTGAATTATTGATAAATTTTCTGTATAATAAGTTCAGGTTTAATCTGATATATGTATATTTGAAATAAAATCAATATTTTCTATTAAAAAAATAATGAGTACGTATGTACACTTATATTAATACTTTTAATTGTTTAAATTAAAAGGATCCTTTACTTTATATTATATTTATTATACCCTACACTTAAAGTATAGGGTATATTAACTTTGGTATGGTGTTTGTAACCACCAAAAGGAAGCGAGTTAGGTATAGACATGTATATATATTCTGAATCAGGATCACCGCCGGAGTCGATTTAGCGATGTCCGTCCGTCCGTCCGTACGCACGATAACTCAAAAAATAATGATGCTATCTTGATGAAATTTATATAGTAGGTTACTAATTACGAAAGAAAGGCTAAGTTCGAATCTGGACAAAATCCGTCCATGGGTTCGGATTCTGGAAGCTTCCGAATGATTCTGGGCTTTTGGAGATAATCTCCGCAAACGAGATTATCTCCAAAAGCAACAAAGATAGAACCTTCAAATTTTGTACAATGATGTTTCTTCCCGTTCGATTTATGTCTCTGAAATTTAAGAGGATTTGGTCCATGGGTTTGGGTTTTGGAAGCTTCCGAACGAGCACCAGAGCAAATGAGATTATTTCCAAAACCAACAAAGATAGAACCTTTAAATTTGGCAGGGTGGTGTTCTTTCATGTTTTATTTAAGTCTCTGAAATGTGAGAAGATTTGGTCCATGGGTTCGGCTTTTGGAAACTTCCGAACGAGCCCCAGAGCAAACGAGATTATCTCCAAAACCAATAAAGATAGAACCTTTACTTTTGGCAGAATGGTGTTCTTTCATGTATGATTTAGGCCTCTGAAATTTAAGAGGATTTGGTCCATGGGTTTGGATTTGGAAGCTTCCGAACGAGCACCAGAGCAAATGAGATTATCTCCAAAACCAACAAAAATATAACCTTTAAATTTGGCAGGGTGGTGTTCTTTCATGTTTTATTTAAGTCTCTGAAATGTGAGAAGATTTGGTCTATGGGTTCGGGTTTTGGAAACTTCCGAACGAGCCCCAGAGCAAACGAGATTATCTCCAAAACCAATAAAGATAGAACCTTTAAATTTTTTATAATGATGTTTCTTCCAGTTTGATTTATGTCTCTAAAATTTAAGAGGATGTGGTCCATGGGTTTGGATTTTGGAAGCTTCCGAACGAGCCCCAGAGCAAATGAGATTATCTCCAAAAACAACAAATATATAACCTTTACTTTTGGCATAATGGTGTTTTTTCATGTATGATTTAGGCCTCTGAAATTTGAGAGGATTTGGTCTTTGGGTTCGGATTTTGAAAGCTTCCGAACGAGCCTCAGAGCAAATGATATTATCTCCAAATGCAACAAAGATATAACCTTTAAATTAGGCAGAATGGTGTTCCTTCATGTTTGATTTATGTTTCTGAAATTTGTGAGGATTTGGTCCATGGGTTCAAATCTTGGAAGCTTCCGGACGAGCCCCAGATCAAACGAGTATATCTCCACAACCAACAGAGATAGAACTTTTATTTTTAGTACAAAGGTGTTCTGTTATGTTTCCTTTTCTGTAAAATTGGAAACTGACATTTGAAAGAATTTGAACCATGGGTTCGTATTTTGGAAACTTCCGGACGAGCACAAGAGCAACGAGCATATCTCCAAAACCAACAAAAATAGAACCTTTAAATTTAATAGAATGGTGTTCTGGCAAGTTTTATTTATGTTCCTGAGATGGATTCGATGAATTGGAGTGGCAATTCGGGTAGCTGACACAAACATCCCAAGGACTACCAATCTTCGAAAATAATTAAGATAGAAACTTAAAATTTTATACAAGGGTGTCAAGAATATCCCAAGCGGATGCCTCTTTTACGTTCTTGAAATTCGAGTTGAATAAGACAGAAAAGGGAAGAAGTACAAGCAGCTGCCAAAAACACTTATGGATTGTTAATTTAATTCGAATTATTCAGGTGTAGGGTATTAATAAGTCGGTTGCATCGACTTACTGTTACATTTACTTGTTATTTTATTTAAATTTGTCACTTTTCACTTCGCAATCTTTGGCGCTGTTTACAAAAGAGTAGTTATTCACAATGAAATTTAAGTTTGGTGGGGGAAAAATTAAGTGAAATGAAATTTTTTCCTTTTCTATTTTAAATAATATTATTTTCTTCAATATTTTGTTTTTTTTTTGCATATTGTAAAATTTAATTGGAAATTATTTTAAAAATATTGCAAAAAAAATAAATAACTATAATAGGTACTGATATGTATGTGTAATAAATAAAATAAGGTTTCTTTTTATTACTTTTTATTTTGACACTTTTCCAGTTTTTTTGACACTTGAATTTCGTGCATTCGTACAGGAAGCGAAAAATAAAAACTTTCTTACAATTTAATACATTTTAACTTTACTTATTTTGACAGATGGTTGCGTATAGAAAGCGTACGAAAGCGTTCATTGTAGATAAGTAAAATATATATGTATAATAACAAATAAATATACCTAAGCATGTATATGTGTACATATGTATATATATAATTTGATGTAAGATGAAATTTGAAATATTATGATTTTAATTCGATTCAATCGTTTATTGTTGCCACATAAATCTATTATCAGATTTCAGAATGAAATTTTTTTTGACTGAAATGATTTCCTCAATACTAATGTCAAAATGTGACATTATTATGATATAATTATACTCAATGCAATGAAATTATGTTGTGTATAGGTACTATTTTGTTGTACTCTTCTGATGAAAATGATTTCTTCAATATTTCATATTCTATATATGACAGAATTATAATTCTGAGACCATAAAAATTCTAATCTTTTTAAAATGTTAACTGGAATAATAAAATATTAAAAGTCGCAGTTTAAGCCTTTGATTTCAAATAAAATAAAAATACCCTATACGGAAGCAATATTTTTTTTTTGCTATTGAATTTTTCTAATTTATGAACAACAACAAAAATAATACATATCTTAGGTTTGTTTGTGCGTTTGTTTACTTTATTTAAAAAAAAAAAAAATTTTATCACCTTTTCATTTCACTCCTTCGCCGCAATTATTATTTATTTTATTGTCATTCTATTTTTCCTCTTATTTTTTTTTTTTTTTTTTATGATCACCCCTGTATGATCACCCCTGTGAATAAAATTAACAAAAATTTAAGAACACCATGTTATAGTTTCCAAATTAAATAAATACAAAAAAAAAAATTCTTTTATACAATAATATCTGATAATATGTTAATATACAAATGTTTAATTGTATGTTCACAATATTCGTATTTATAAAATTTCAAAATTCAACAATAATAAAATCAAATCAAATCCATAAACCATTTTGTAATGAATGACGAACTTTTATAATGGTATGTTTTTATTTATCCATTTATTTATTTATTTTTTTTTTTCAAAATTAAATTGACCTTGAAGTTTACGAAAATACAACAAAATAACAAAAAAGAAAAAAAAAACAAACAAAAAATAGAATTTGTAAATATTGGCAAATTTTTTTCTGTTTTTAGTTTTTAATTTTCAATTATTTACGCAGGAATTACGATAAGTTACTAAAATATTCAAAATAAATTAGCTTCATTGTTGTAATTTCGAATTTCAAAACGAGGAAGAATACAGTTGACTTTGTCAACTCTTAGATACCCGTACGAACCGTTAGTATGTTCACAGCCTGTCACTCTGCTTACAATATTATTTTTTTAATATTTTAGTATTTTAAAATAATTTGGGTGAATTTTATAATTTCTAGAACTATGGGTTGTACATATATTCAAACTACATGTTTATATGTACATTCTTCAAAAGCAGATTCTAACCTTCCACATAACGATTATCAATCCAAAACTTTTTCAAATATTCTATAGTACCATTTAATACTAAGCGGTAAATGTATATTAAATTTACTAAGTACAAAACAGTTAATATAATTATTCCATTGACAGAATAATTTCTTATAAATACAATAAAATACATATATGTATGTAAATACAGCGCTATATAATATACATCTATACTCTTATCATTCATGCACTAGTGACATATACGATATGTAAATAAACATGATATTATATAAGTATGTATATATATCAATATCATATAAATAAAAATTCTTCAAGCAACCGTTATGTTGTTTATTTATTTACATTTTTATGTACTACGCATTATATCCTCAACAATTTCAAATTATCGAGTAAAACAATATGCAAAAAAAATTCGTTAAAGAAAGTTGTTAGAAAATTTGAAAAAATCAAGTAACACTTTCGTCAATTATAAAGTAACCCTATATTATTAAAAAAAGTTGTTAACAGAAATAGAAATATAATGTTGGAGCTTTAATTTTTGTGTATTACTTCAAAAAAATTTTAACAGGTGTTCAAGTTACAGGTGTTTAAAAATAGGAAATTTTCAGTTTTTGACCCCTTACAGCTCCTAAACGGGGGATGATACAAAAAAAATTTCTGAAATGACTCATACTAATTTTCAAAGATCTAACTTCTGTCAAAATTTCAAGTTTCCAACTTTAACCGTTTAGAAGATGGAAGGGTTAAAGGATTTTGCAAAATTTGAGTTTCGCATAACGGTAAATTAAGACACCGTATGCCAAAAATATATATATATTGTATATATACTTTTAAAGCTAATGAAAGTAGTAATCGTTTGGCGTTTTCAAAATGAAGATATACCTTATACAACTTGTGCTATAACAATTTAAATATAGAGCTTTTTTGAACCTTTGGGAAGCTGTAGCTCCGTAACGGGTGGGGCTACAAAAAAAAGTTATTAAAAATAAAATTAATATTTTTATGAGATCTATCAGTAGTTAAAATTTCATAGCTCTATTGCAAAAAAAATGTGGGGATCTAAAAGTTAGGTGTTCGAGAGCTACCCTAAGGCTTGGTCCAAACTCAACCAAAAAAAATAGGGAACCTACAAATTACTCCCAAAATATTTTGTGTAAATTTCAAGATTCTAGCTTTCTTAGTTTTTGAGTTAGCGTGCTGACGGACGGACGGACGGACGGACATGGCTCAAAAGTCTTAGAATTTTTTTCTGATCCGATCCATACCTTTGAAGGATTATCTAGCTCGCTTATTTCGAGGTGTTACAAACGGAGGAGTAATTTTATTATACCCGATCCTATCGTACGGGTATAATGAGTAGATAATATGTATTTTTAAATTTACAAGTTTACAATAGATATGTATTGTATGTAAAAAGTATGAATTTCGATTGACTCAGAATAAAATTAATTTTAAATTTTTATTATTTGAGTTTCACTTTGATTCTTTTGTAACACGAATACCTTTCGTTTCTTACTTTGAATAGAATTTATGCGTTTATAAAATTCATTATCATTTAAATTTGAACTGTCAAAATCAGATGGGAACATTTTATTTATTCCAAATAAATAATAGATTTTCAACAAAAAAAAATCAACTGTCTCCACCACAGAACTGACCGCCATTACATGAAAAGTACAATGCCAAAATTTATAGATTTTTTACATAGTAATTTATATCAAAGCAAAATAACTTCTAAAAATTTAACAACATTTTGTTTTATTCAATAACAATAATAAGCAATAAAATCGTAAAAATATATGTGCATTCATTCATACATCCCTTTACATTATTGTGTAATAACATGATTTTTTTTTCATTCAAAAATATTAGAAGTAAAAAATAATAAAAACTGTAAACAAATACAAAACAAACATAAGATTAATATTGAATCTGCTAACAAAAATTTTACCGTTTTAATTTTATGTCATCAACAAAAAAATAATATGCATATATATAAGTATGTACATAAATTTTTAGAGATATAAAAAAAAAATAAAAAAATTGTTCATATAAATTCATATGAAGTGTTATGTATAAAATTTGGACTTAGAAAAAAAATTAAATAAAAGTTAAAGTTAGTCGGATCAAAAAATGTTCTATGGCAAAGTTGTTCGTCTTTAAGTATGTAACAACTTTTTCTTAATAATTTTTCTCATAAAATTTTTCTATTACGAAATATTCGTAAAAAACTTAAAAAGAACACTAGCAAACTACCCCTTGCGGTTGTCCGATTTGTTCTAAAAGCTTATTAATTCGAGATATTTACATCAAAACCTTAAATATGAAATTGCAAAAAATTTCGCTCAGTCGTTTAAGCTGTACACACCGGAGTAGTGCATATTTGCCAAAATCTCGGTTACAAATTTTTAGTATAAAAACAATACCTACCTTATAACATAATTGTATGCGTTCGGTATAAAAAAGTTAAATTTTAAGAAATATTATAAATTTAATTCAACGACTTCGTTTATAATTATTTCAATATATAAGTTATTATAGTATATATGTATTGAAATTTCAAATAAAAAAACAATAATGACACTTCATAAAACTTTGACATTCCTTAATTCTTCGTACGATTTTTTTTTTTTTTTTTTTACACAGCCTTTCTTTTTCAGGCGTGGCTGTAAATGTCGTAAGGGGGAATAACTCTTATGACATTGGTGTTTACAGCGTTTTTTATACGCTCTTATTACACTAGGCCACCGAGGCTCCCTTCTTACAATTAGGATTAAAAAAATTAACTATGTTAACACGAATCTGGTATTTCGAAACAAAATTACGAAAACAAGAATGTATTATTTTTATTTTTATTAAATTTCAAAACAATATTTATAAGATCAGACAGCTTCGGCTACGATCTGCTTGAATTAATCTTTTTTGAACTAATAAAGAAAAAAAGAAAAAAAATGTAGACGTCAGAGTTTATTTTATTCTACTCCGGCATTTCGAAACGAGTTTTACTGTCATAGTGTTAGCTAAATATCGGAGAGTAAGCAACGAAACGTAATCTCTGCTTATAACATTCTGTTTCCGAGTAGGATTAAAATAAACTAATCATTAAACTTATATTGTTGCTAACTTATAAGATAGTTAATTATAAAAATAAATGAGATTTGCTTTGATTAAATTAAGTCTAAAGAAAACATGAAGTTTATTTCACTCTTTCAAAATCTGTTACAACTTTTTAAAATATTATTATAGTATTATGTAAGATAGTTTTGTTCAGTTTACTGTTGAATCAAGTTAAAAGTTTAAAAAAAATTTTTTTTTATTAATTTTCAGAAAATACATATTCAAAATAAAAATTATATAAACAAATAAATCCCCATAATAAACTACGGATCGATATTAACCAATAAATTTTGATTCATATTTATATATCACAGTTGAATTTTACAAAATGTTTGCTAAAATATTGATGGTAATTTCAATTTTATTTAAAAATATAATTACAGTTATTTCTATTGTTTATAGTCGAAATGTAATCTTTAACAGTGTATAGGTATGCATAAGAATTTTATTTTTCTTTTGAGAATCATTTCATTTTTACATTATTTTCACAATCATTAAACTTTTGATAAAATTTAGATTAAGATTTAATACTTACATTCATTTGATACTTTTGGCCATTACTTCGTATTTGTTTTTTCTATCATTATATATACATACGTATGTATATATGTATGTATATTTGTTGCTTGTGTAATAAGTAATATCTTAATTTTGTTATTTTGTTTTTTAAGGAATAACAGAAAAAAACAAAAATTTTCAAATTACTTATTGCTGTTTATTTTACGAATAGGTTTTTATTTAGAAATTCTATTTTGGAAGAATTCGCGTTGATAAAAAAAAACAAGAGTAAAAAAACAATATTCCTAATGCTGTCCATACACGGCGAACTAGATTGTAAACTTGGTACGCAGACAGGTTTAGAACTATACCACACACTTATCCAACCTATCATCCAACCATTGTAATTATGTACTTTATATTTTAATTATTTTCTCAAACCAAAAAATCTCAATGTTAAAATGACAAGCAAGTTGTACAACCTTGCCCATACACGATACAACTCAACTGCAAACCAAAGACTCCGCCCACAAAAATCTAAATTTTTTTGATATTCATCCAACCAACTTTTCAACCATCAAAATGGTTTTACAAGTTGCCCATACACGATACAACTTATCAAGTCCGCGTACCAAGTTTACAACCTAGTTCGCCGTGTATAAACAGCATAATAAATTTCACATTTTTAATGCTGTATTAATTTTCCTAATGTTTTTACGTGTTGGATTTTTTCAATTTTTGATTGTACACTGGGGTAAAAAAAAAAATTAAAAATTTTAATTTCCTGTTTTTATTTTCTTAATATAAGAGTTAATGTAAAAAATGTGAAGTAAGAATTTTTTTTTCTTTTTAAATAGGTTTGTAATTAAATTTAATAAAACAAATTTGTCTTAGATGTTATATCTATTAACAGTCTTTTCTAGACCATTAAAGTGATTTTAGGATTTGTCCGTATGAAGATCGATAAGTACATATTAATTTAAATGCTTATTTTTAATCTATATATTATGTAGGTACATATGTCTGTTTTCATCTTTAAATGTAATTAAGGTGGAATCGTGTATTATCGGCATAATAAAAAGTTTTTTTATTGTCTAGGTAAACATTTTTTTTTTTTAAATTAACTATAATTCTAATAAAAAATGGATTTTATTAAATAATGAACTAAATAAACATACTTAGTTATGTAAAATGTTTGTTGACTGCGGGTGATTTAGTTGGGAAATTATAAAATCAGTTTGTTATACAGGATGTCCCCGCCTCAAGTACCTGCACTGCACTCAATGATTGGGGACATTAAAACAAACAAAAAATTGTAATGGAGTGGAGGGTCTATTCTGAATCCTTTTCGAGATGCGAGGGGTTAAAGCTTTAAGATATGCCGGTAATAGGCTTATAACATAACTGGTAATAGAGTTATAACATAACTTTATTAATATCCATAACTTATTGTAACTCTATTACTAACACTAAGTAAATCATGATTTTAAAAGACTTTCAAATTGTTTTATTTAAACTTAGGTACTTATACATAAGAAATTACATATACCTGTACAATTTTTAACCCAACAGCTGAAAGACTTTTTTTTTAATTTTAAGACCCTCACGTACACTAAACACATTTTCATTGAATATTTCATTCATAATATAACTTTTGGGCATTATTTGTAACATGTTTAATAATAATAAAAAAAAAAACTAAATAAAAAATTCTAAATTTAACCGTCCTATTGTGCCTGTTATAGGCGTCTCTACCTTATGTATTTCAATTTTGTGAAAATAAACAGACATGGTGTCATTTAACTTGTTACAAACGGTTTTTTGATGAAATTAAACACCACTGTTGTTTTTGAAAGCATCAACATTGTAAAGCTTAATTGAAACAAAAAGTCAACGAAAGATTTTATGTATGTGCTGTCACTTAAATTACCCTTAATTACTTAAATTCGTAATAAATCATAAACGTTTAAAACTGAAATACAAATATGTACTACTGAATTCCACCGCAAATGCGAAAAACGGGCTCTACTTCCCTAATACATTGTATGTGGTATTAAAATAAATAAATATTATTTAACTATTATTTGATTATTATAACTAAAAAAAAATTTGGGATCAATTTATATCGCTAAATTTCATTTGTTTCGCTTACGCAAAACTAATGTTTTTAGCGTTACGTGCTGGTAAAATTCCGAAACAAACTTGAAATTGCCGAAATAATTTTATCTGTTTTTGAAAAATATTGAAAAAAGGTATTATAGTTGTAGAAAGAAATTACATGATACCGTCCCAGATGATACTATAGAAATAAATTATGTGATACCATAGTTTTTTTTACAAGGGTTGGTGGAAAACTCGAGGAGCTGGTTTCTCAGGATAATGTTGGACTTTAACCAACCAAAACCACAGACCTTTTAAAACCGAACTTTAGGATGGAACCTTTAATACAAATGTACAGCTTGGTTTTGGGAATATGGATGTGGGAAGGATGTTTGGGAAAATTGGAATTGGGAAATTTGGGATTATGGGGGATAGGTAGGAAAATTTGGAGGGATATTTTGAAGAAAGATGTTAATGTTCTTCTTAAACTTAAGTAAATCGTACACATATGAATTACCAACTTTAGGGAACACATGTGATGGTATATGGTTCCACGAACGGGAGGTGCGCATGACAAACAAATTTCCATAGGCTGTATTTCGCCATCTTGATAACTCTACATGATAGGGATGAGTACCATACCATATTTCGTTTTAACATGTTTTTAATACTTTAAAACAGCAAAGGTTAAACGGCTTTAAAATGATTGTCTTTGAAAATCGAATTAATGAGTATTTGAAAGGTAAATTTTTATTTTGAAAATTACATTTTTTTTTTTTTTAAGAATTATAAATTATTTTTAAAGAATATTAAAAATAAAATATATTTGTTGTTTTTTTTGTGTCATTACAACCTTTGTTTAATATTACATTAATAGTTTCCAGTCTACAACACTATACAGTACAAGTATACAATGATCTGCTACAACAGGTCTCTGAATTAAAATTGAAAAGAAAAAAACTTCGTATAATACCACAGGATATAATTGCAAAAATAATTTAATTAAAAAATTGATTGTTTTCAATTTTGTTGTGAATTCAATTTTTTGATGCATTCTGTCAATTATACAAATTCTATACAAATAGCAATTCTACTGTATTGAAAAAACTCAGAATATACCGTAGTAGTTTTAAAAAAAGTTGAAGTTTTGGTTTTTCAGAAAGCAAAAAAAAAAAAATTAAAAATAATATTTATGTATATTGATAGGTATAATTTCTTTTTTATTTCTTAATACATATAAGTACATATATACATACATATATATTATATAGTATTTTAAAAAAGTTTGTGTGGGTGTAAATTCGTGTTGTGAATAAATCCGGACTGTTTTATTTCATCAATATTTTTTTTTTTTTTTTTTTTTAGTCCTTTTTCAACAAATTTCAATAAATTTTCCATTTAAATGTCATTTCAATTAAATTTTTATAAAAAAAAAAAAAAAAAAAAAAAAAAAACAGCAGAAAATAAATATTTATGTATGTAATATGTATAATAATATAGATATAGGTGTGGTTGGTTGGTTATTTAATCATAATAAGTATTAAATAAAAATAATTAAAAAATTTCTGTATATTTTGACAGATAGAAATTGATTTTTCCGGTTCATTGTTTTTTTTTTTCTTTTTTTAACCAATAAAATAATTGTAAAAATTAAAATAAAATTAAATTAAATTAAATTTATTGAAGAAGAAAATGATAATATCCCTGAAATTAAAAAGGATTTCTGTTTATATTTTATTAAATTTTGATTTAAATTAAACAAAACTAAATCAAATTGATCTGTAGAACGTTAAACAAAATTTTTAAATTTCGAATGCTATAAAACAACTTTTAAGTAGTGAAGTGAGAGATTACAAAATTAAATGTAGCAATTTTTATTTACTTAAATTAAATGTAATAATTTACATTTTACGGTTATAATTTTTCCATAAATATAATTCAAAAATTCTTCATAACGATTTTTGATTTTTATTTAATCCTGTAAATAATAATAATTTATATTTTAAATATCAGACTAATCCTTTTATTTAATTAATTACATTTTTAATTATTATGTAAATCTCATAAATAAAACAACGAGTCTCTTTGTCGACAGTTTTAACTGTTTTCTATATTTAATTGCATTTATTTAATTATTTTAAAATTCTCTTACGGCTCTTATTTATTAGATACAACCAATGCTGTTTAATATTTTTTTGGCCGTAGATTTTTAATTTATTCAAAACCTAATCAATTTTTAAGGACAATAAAAAATGGATATAAAAAGGTAAAATATTTTAAATATTGATTTAATTTTTTTTGAATAAAAAATAAGCTTTTAACCATTCTTTTGTCCAAGATATAAAATTTTGATGTAAATTCAAGTGAGGTAACATAAAGTCTGACCTATGGCATGAATAAACCTTTATGACCAATTCAAATGACGCATAAAGCCATTTTTCTTATTTTAGAAGAAAGGATTTTTACAGTTGGTTACAAAAAATCATTTGTTTAATGGGGGTTAGAGGGCGGTAGCCTCCAATAAAGTTTTGTAGTTTAAATATGTATGTAGAAATGTAATTAGGAAGGATTTTATATTTGGCTACAAAATCAGGATGTGCTCTTTCCCCAAAAACAAAATCATCAATATTATCAAATCAATTACAAAATCATCGTTTCAATAATTATTTTAGTTGACGTTTGGAAACGATAGCCTCCACCATATTAAATATAATTGTTGTTATAATAACTATAAAAAAAAAAAAAAGATGAATTTTAGAGATGATTAATTAAGTTTAGATTTTCTTCTTTTAAAATTATTTTAATCGAATGGATCATAAAGCCATAGTGGTGAAATATGGTTTTATAACATACCACTGTATATTCAGTCTATTTGTTTTTAAATATTTTTTTTATTTATAATTTTTTTTTTTCTCAAAAGAAATCAATATTTTTCTTAACAAAATAAAATAAAATAATAAAATTGAACAGAAATTTATTTTTTAAAATTTCAGGAATTGGAAAAACTTTTAGTTCTTTGTGTTTGAATATAAATAAAATTCAATGAAAGTTTTTCTTATTCCTGTCATAATTTAAAATACAAAAGGAACCGTATATAATTTTAATAATACTTAAGTTAATTAATTTTTTTTTTTTTCTTTTTTTTTTTTGTTATTTTAATAGAATAAATAGTGCATAAATAGTGTAAATTTTTAATAAATTGTTGAAACATATATGTATAAATTATATTTATTATTTTCAATGTTTTATTCTTTTGTTTTCTTATTAATAAAATTAAAATTTAATTAAATATTGATTAAAAATAAATGATATCATTGTTTATTTATTTAATATAATAAAAAAAAAAAAATTATAAGTCTGAACTAAAAACAAAATTCTATTTAAAAATAATATAAAATAAAAGTTTATTATTATATTTCGATATCAATTAGATCGCGGGTAGAATTTCGATATCAATATTATGAAGTTATCATATAACGGTACGTTATATCATCACAATTCCAAATATATTATCAAATAATATAAATATATATCAAATGGCATCTAGCGGTCAAAAATGCATTAATTTTTTTTTTTTTTTTGTAAAATGCAAATTTTTAATTAACGGTTAATTGTTTTTTTTTTTAAATTGTATATCAAAAAAATTCTTCATTATTTAAAAACAGATTTTGCTGGAAAATTTGATTTTATTATGTTTTAAGGTCAAAAGACGTGATAACATCATTACGCAACACACTGTATTGTACTCATTCAGAAATATTTCCAAAATAAAATTCATAAAATTATTTAATACGAATTAGTAGTAATCGAATCACATAATATTAATTAGTAAATATAATGTAATATTTTTTTTTTTTAATTTAATTTTAACGGGTAGTTTAAAAATGGTGATTTATTAAATTTAATTTTGACGTATACTTAGTTTAAAATAAAAAAAGGGATTTTTTAAATTTCAAATTTTGCAGTAATTTTTGTTTAATTTGTTTAACAATAGAAAACGTTTTAGAAGAATTCGATGGATTGGATGGAAGGAGGTGGAAGGGTATATTACCATTTATTTTCAATTGTACATTTACTAAAAATTTAAATATTTGCTAAGTTACAAAAATCTGTATTTTTGCAGCATCTTATTAATGATTCTAGCAAAAATTGTTGTTTCAAATATTTGCTATACGGGGCCTCGGTGGCATAATGGGTAAGAGCGTATAAAATACTTTTTATTTAACTGTCAAAAATCGAATCGAAGATGTTGCTTATAGTTTTGTTTTTTATATATAAAAATAATAAATTTAAATCTAATCAAAATAATGAAATAAGCACTTTCGCAAGACTAGTTAGAATTGATTCGTGATTGTCCCTAATATTTTATTTAAAATAATATATGACATAAAAATAAAAGTACGTTTAAAAGTATAATCAATATTTAGAATAAATTTACTTTAAAATTTATGATAATAATTATTTCAGCTGCAGGTTATATTTTCATTTAAGATTTTATAGATTTTATTTTCTTTATAGATTTTATTAGAATTTTTTATTTTATTTTTGTGAATAGATAATTATTAAAGATTTTGTATTTGATCCAATATAATCGCAAATTTTATAACGTTATTTGAACTTTGCTTTATCACGAATAGTTAATTTATAAATCAAGAATAAAAAAATAAATAAATCTGAATTACGTTAAGATTATATATATTTCATTGTATAGAAAATGACACGTGCTCAGCTGAAATTAAATCACTGTTGCCTTTAAAACAAATTCAACGTACCACTAAAGGGGTTTCAATTGCTTATTTCTACTACATGGAATTATCACCTAAGCGATACTCTACTGATTCGTTTGTTGTTGGAACTCCAAAAATATGGAACCTATTATCATCCAATGTGTTTTGAAAAGGTGCCAATTTTTTTAATTTACAATTTGCACTACTTCAAGATAAATCTAAACAGATTCATCATTCATTTACCTCTCAATTCTTCCTTTATCCGCATTTTTTCCATCTGTATCGCTTCCCGCTTTTTGTATAAAAAGTAACATATTCCTCAGATTGTAATTTACGAATAAAAAAAAAAAATCTATAAGTATTAATAAAAAATTTAAAATTAACAAAATTCCATTTGCATTATATTCTGCTAATTATAAAATAACAATTATTGTCTGTTTTATTAATGTTAAAAAAAAATACTGTTATACACAAACTTTTAAGTTAAAGAAAATATCTTAAGTAAAAGGAATAACATTGTTTTATTATTTTTTTTTTTTTTTTTTTTACATTTTTAATAAAAATAAATTAAACTTAAACCAACAATGTCTCAAGGTCATAAAATTTCATTTAAACCAAAAAAAAAAAGAAATATAAAACCACCTTGTCTACCTACCACCTTAATGATTATATGCTAATTTTACATTTAAATTATCACTATACACAAAGGTATTATCTAACTAAGTAAGTAAATGTCAAAATTAGTTTTTTTTTCTTTGTTTTTTTTTTAAATATTCTTATATTCCCTATAATTCGTTTTTTTTTTTTTTATCATTTTCATTTGATCACTTTTTTCAACTCAGTATTATAGGCGTTTATTTTTTTTAAGTGAAAAGTGGTTTTAATAAAAAAAAAAAAATCCAACTTGCCTTCTTGTGCAGACAAATCTAATATATCATCTTAAAATGTCAGAGGACAAAACAAAAGAACAGTATATAGAAATAAAATTTATTTAGTTAGCTGTTATTTTTCTCTGGTTCATGTTTAGATATTAGGTAACACTGAGTTTTTTTTTCTTTTGTTTTTGGAAAGTTTTATTTTATATAAGTATGTACTTCTTAAAAAAAAAAAAAAATAAAAGAAATAATAATAATCGGGCTGATCACGAAATCCCAAATACAAAATTCCAATTTCTAAAATCCCAAAGCTTGTTATCATTCGTTTTGAATTTTTTTTTATTTCAGATGTGGGTCAATTTATTGAAAAAAAAAAAAAACATATTCCTTGCATAAAGTGTAGAAAAACAAATTTAAAGAAAATAGTCTGTTGAATGTTAAATGAACTCTGATTTTGTAATCAATTAGAAGGTCCCCTCTAGTTATTTATGTTTCATATATTTAAACATATAATTGAAGCGGTCGGCTGTCGTCCCAAATTTCCGCAAAACAAATCATTAAAACCCTGATTTTGAATCCTCCTCTAAAGTTCTTCCTAATTCAGAATCTCGCATATACATACACATATATGTAAATATTCTGGAAAAAGCGTATAACGATTTCATAACCAACTAGAAAACTTAACCCTTTAACTTCAGAATTTTGTATTTACACATATATTATATATATAAGCTACATGAAACAACGCACCAAATTAATTTTTTTTCTTAATAATCCTGATGTATTACAGACTACAACCCCATACTAAACACTTCCCTCATTTTGTAGATAATTCTTAAATCCGTAAATTTACTTTACTTTTTTGCTTTTTGGGCGATTTTGATATTTGGATTTTGTCATTTAAGATTTTTTTTTTTTGGAATTCGTGGCGTTTCCATAATAATCGAAATATGTACATTTTTTTTTTTGTTTTTTTTTTTTTTTTGTGGTCAAAATTAAGTTACTTTATGTCTATTTAACAGTTATTTATTGCCTAAAAAAAATTAAATGTAAAAAGAAAACAAAAATTTATTATGATATCTAATGTCATGCAATTTTAACTTAAGTAAATTAATAATAAAAATTGGGCATAAATTTTAATATCTTAATAAAATGTTATGATATTTATAATTTAAAATGTAAAAATATATAAAAGACAACAAATAAAAATATTTTTAGATATTTGACCATTATCTTTAGTTATATTTTTTTGGTCTGGCTGGATATATTAATATTAATATGAGTTATTTACATATATATACAACCATTATGATTTTAGCTTGAGAATTTATTTAAACACACCTGAAATGTAAATTTTTGCAAAATTTTACTTAATTATCATATTTTCAGCTAAGACAAAAAAAAAAAAAAGACGTGATACTTATTATTATTAGTTTAACAAAACTTTGATAAGAAAATAATGTGGGTGTTAATGTTCAGTTTGTATTAGAAATATTAAAAATTTCGTATAGTAAAGAAATTGTTAAAAAATTAACTATTTAATTTAATTTAAAATAGTAATTTAAAATTTTAGATTTAAAATCATAAAAAATAAATTTCAAAAACTATACATTGTGTCTGACTTAAATAAGAACATATAAACGTCATACTTTGATACCTTGGCGTCTACCGAAATATGGCACACGGCGTTTGTCAACTTCATTATGTTTTCAGAGAAAAATAAACTTAAAATAGAATATTTTATAGAATTTTTCAAGATTTAACAAATACGTTGTTAAATACCAAATAATTTAAAAATTATGAATAAATACAAAAGGGCAATAACAAAAAAAAAAAAAAATGTGTCAATATTGAATGTAAATCACAATTGGAACACATTTTGACAGACTTTATAGGTTGTGCGTTCTTATTTAGGTTACGTGTTTTTTTATAACAATATTATTTCTTTCTCAATTAAAGTTTGGTTTGGTTTTGTTTAAATAAAAAACTGATATTGCATCTTAGAATCGAAGGATCGATGAATATTTTTGGCTGTTTCATGTATAAAAAAGATATACAACGATATTTTATCCTAGACCTCAACCCTATTGCTTATTTTAAATATTTACTCTTGCATATTTTTTTAATTTTGTTTTTAATTAATAGTTTAATAGTTTTAATTTATAGTTAAAGAAAACTAGAAAAATACAAAAACAATTTTTAAAAGATACTAAACAATATTTCTGGTAAGATTTTAAGATTTTTTTTCAACTTCAGATTTATTATCAAGATAAATAATATGTTGCGAAAAAATATTATATAACTATCTGTATGTGACGAAGGCGACAGTGCGCTAATATAATCACAGTCAACTGTCAAAACAGAAATAAATATGTAAAAAATTTGAGATAAATTGAAATAAATTCGAAATAGTTATCGAGTGGTCTTTTATTAGTGATCATCCTTTTATTATAATTTTATTAATTAATTCCATGTATGTAATTAAAATGAAAATTATTCTTTCTTGAGTATTTGACACTTAATGTGACGTTTTAAATAAAAATAATAAAAAAAAAACAATATTTTTTTTTATTTTTTTAATTTTCAATAATTTTTGTTTTGAACGGAATACCAAATTGTTATGGTATTAACTGGCTCAAAAAAATTATGTCAGTAGAGAAGATAGTTGACAAAACTTATCCAGACCAGACATTATTTCTTCTTATTCACAATATTCATTTTTAAGGCGCATATCTGCATATTTCAGTCATTTAACCAAAAATTTTACTAAAATAAAAATAGGGTACCATTATTTATTTTTGTTTATTTTTATTTTGAAAAAATCACGTCTTAATTTCTTTAATTATGGTAATTATAGAATAATTTTTATAATAATTTCTTTTTTCATTATTTTTGCATAATTATATTTCGCGTTCAATGTTAATTCGCAAAAAAAAACCAAAAAAAAAAAAAAAATGTGATTTATTTCGCAATTTAATAGCATTTCGAAAACGAACATTTGTTTTTTCTTTTTCAGTTTGGCAAGAAAGAGAATGTGGTAAGACACTTTTCTACACAAAAATTAAATTTATTTTTGTGGTGAAAATTTAAAACGATGATTTTATTCAAAGTAAAAAAAAAATAATAGCAAAAAAAAAAAAAAGAACAAAAGTTAAATATTGAGAAGATTAGAATTTTTTAATGTTTATTAAAAAAAAAAAGCAAAGGTGGATATAAATACTTTTACTTTTGTTTTATTTTTGAATTGCGTGAAAGGTGTTTTAATTAAATGGGTCTATTTTGCGTTGAATATTAAGTATTTTTTTTTAATTATTTTTTTTTTTGTAATTACTTTTTTTTTTGTAATTTCTTTTTATTTATATTTAAAATTAAATATAGCAAAAAAAAAGAAAAGATTTTTAAGATATCCTTTTTAGCACTAATAATTTATTTATTTTTTTTACAAAAAACGAAGTCTGCTCAAGTGAACATAATATAAATAAAATACATTCTGTTCATTATTATTGAAAATGGAATGTTCATTATTTCAAATATAAAATAAATATAGCTATAAATTAAGAAAAACACTATTTAGTTCTGCATACATTGCGCAAAAATTTGCCCCTTTTATTTCACAGTCTGTTTCAGTTTGTCCGTCTGTTTCACAAAAAAAAAAAAAAAAAAAAAAAATTGGGTACAACCAATCACGGAGTTGCAGCTCTCCAAATTTAAGAAAAACCTGAATGCTCAAATATGTATCTAGGAATAATAACTGAAGTTCTATTAAATAAAATAGATACAATATACATACATGCATACATATATTGGATAAAAGATAAATTTATATTTAGTCATTTAAATTCACCACTATGTGAAACTAATAATTTGTAAAATTTTTAATCCACTTCTCTTGTAAACGGTTAAATTATAAACTTTTGACAGGAGTACAATTTTTGAAAACGAAAAGGTGACTTAATAATTTTTAGGCTTTTGATTCTTTTGCGACTGTACAAGTTTTTGAAAGTTTAAATACAAAAATTCAAAAACAATAATTATAGTTTTTTTTTTTGACATTTATATGTTAAAGGATTTTCTTAGTTATATATTGAAAGCGTTTAGTTAAAATAGAAAGATGTGTCTCTTTGATTTTATATTATATTTTTGTGTTATTTTTTTAGTTAAACATCCACTAATTTTTAAATAATAAAAAAATTTCGCGGCTCTGAATTTTCTTTGATTTTATTGTTGCGATAAATTTACTGTATTTGTATTTTGTTTCTCTATTCGACCAAACTAAGTTGTAAGATAAAACTTAGTTTATTTGATTTAAACTTATTAATTCTTAGCATCGAACTGTGGTACAATGACTTGAAGTATGATTTGATAAGTCAACTAAATAAATTTTTATTTATTTATTTATAGACGTGGTACATCGTGGTACATAAATGTTTAGTTATCGTGTTACATAAATGTGCCAGGTAGCTATAACCCCTGTTTGCTGGTTGGAATGTGGGGTGTACGAGATATTATGTGATATATTTAAGTATTTATATCTTGCGATATACGAATATTTTTTTTTTTTTATATTATAATTATTGTATCCAGCCGGGAATCGAACCCGAGAAAATAAATTTAAAAAAATAAAATATTTTTTTTAATAAAATAAGGATATTCAATTTTTTTTTATTATAATTATTGTATCCAGCCGGGAATCGAACCCGAGAAAATAAATTTAAAAAAATAAAATATTTTTTTTAATAAAATAAGGATATTCAATTTTTTTTTTTTTGTTTTTCAGGTAAGGATGTACTTTATGACTTATTATTTTAAAACCGTAAATATTTGGTAAGAAAATTTTTGAATAAAAATATATCAATTTAAAAAGAATTTATCGTGAGTAGCAATTCTGCAAGACTTTACTTTATTAATTTTTGCTGAGCATCCCGAGACGGAGAGTGTGTAAAATACGAAATGTCAAGTTACTATCTGTCTGACGTCATGATAGTGAATCAAAATAGTTTATTTATCAATTTAAAAAAAAAATTTTTTATTTGACATGAATATTAAGAATTTTTCGCCATTTTGAAATATATATATACAAAATTTCAAATTATTAACTGAATTACTATAGCTAGGAAAATATGAAACTAGTAGAGAAGATAGTTTAAATATAATTTAATTGTCGAAAATGTTTGAATATATTTAAATACGATCTTGCTTTAGTATTATCTTTGGTTTGATCGCAGAGTTAAATATTTAGTATCGGATTAAGAGTTTTCTAAGCAGTTTTAGTTCATTTATTTTTGGTTGGTAAAATTGGTGAACTTTTCATGTAAAGTTTAAATTAAAAAAAAAAAACATTTTTTTTATTTGTACAATTCTGATCGTATGTCTGAGGATGAAGAATGATATAGAAACATGAATATAATGAGCATATCTCAAATGAGCGTATATCTATAATGAGCGTATCTTATCTCAAATTCCTTTACGTATAAATAATTTAATTATTAATTCTGTCTAACAGAAAGTATAAAAAGTCATAGATATAATGCGTTTGATTTTCGTATGATCATTTTGATGATGCGTCTTGCCTTACAGAAAGAGAATGATCATTTCGAAT
The DNA here is from genome assembly GCA_947095535.1 of Poecilobothrus nobilitatus. Lineage (NCBI taxonomy): Eukaryota > Metazoa > Arthropoda > Insecta > Diptera > Dolichopodidae > Poecilobothrus > Poecilobothrus nobilitatus. The sequence goes on along the minus strand of OX352772.1, from coordinate 316,702,288 downwards.
TTTATTTCTGCAAATATATTGCATCAACAATCTCTTTCTCTATTTAATTTTGTTATTCACAAAAGAAACAAAAAGGTTTCTTGTTCCCTTATTCTATGTTTTATGTTAGGAAAAGTGAATTTCACTTCACTTGTTTAGAAATGAAAAAGAGGCATAGTAGAAGTAAAGATCTCAATTTTCCATTTTTTTTTTTTTTATCTGATATCAAATTTAATATTAAATTAGTTTTTCCTTTTTTTTTTTTTAAATGATTCATAATTGAATTCATTTTGAAAATATTTATAATTTTTTAAAATTATTTTCGTTTTATTATTACATATTTTTTTTTTTTTTTGACAAATCTGTCAATTTAAGTGAATAAGTCATGATGTTTATAAACAAATACAAAAATAAATAAGTAAAACAAAGGAATTTATTATGCCCGAAACCATAAACTGTCGAATGGTTTTAGAATATGTATAATATGCACGCCTATTAATATACATATACATGTATATACGTTATTTACTATCTCTTTTTCTTTGTAAATATTAATTTTATTTTTTCTGTAAAATATTTTTTGAATAAAGAAAAATAAAATAAAAAAATGATTGACATTTTCTGTTGTGTCACAATAAAAGCTTAAAATTTCATGTATTTTTTTTTTGTGTTATTTATTTCTTCTGGTTTTTCATTTGACATTTGATTGAGTCCAGTTTTAACACCATATTCCTTATTTGTATAAAGGGTAAATTTTCTTGTTGAGAAAAAAAAAAAATGTAAAAAAGAAGGATAATAATTTTATTTATTATTTTGTATTTTGCGTAGAATAATTTTTCCTACATTATGTTACTTTATTTTTGTTTGAAATGTTAAATATTGAAGCCATAAAATGCATAATCATGCAAGTAAACATTGCTTATGGTTTAGGTTTTATTTATTTTTTTTTGGTTTTTTTTTTTTTATAAATAATGCAGCAATAAATAACTAACCATATAAGTAAATTTAAAAACAAAATAAAAATAGTCTTTTGTCATATTATGGTTTTGAAAGTTTTTAGAATATTGGCAGCAGATGACTCGAATGTGAACATCATTCATGAATATATATGTATTATGTATGTATACTTATTTATGAAACGTAATGTACATAAATAATATATTAAAAAATATACAGAAAAAGTGATGAAGTATAAAATTCAAATATTCGTACATTGAAATTTTTTTAAGTCGATTTTTTGCATAAGCACTATCATATGCATAAGCACAAAGTCGAAATTAGTTGGTTTAAAGTTATAGAAACTAAAAAATTTTTGGAAAAAGGAATTTGGTATGTCCTTATTGAACAGGAAACTAAATGTGGTCCGAGAAATTAAGAAAAATTTCGCTTTGGGAAGCTTTACTATAAAATTCTCTTTTTTTTTGTCTTAATTTATTTACTACTTTTAAAGTATGGATTATAAAGTTATAATGTTATTCATTGGTAAATTGTTCAATATCGCGAAACATTAAAACCAAAAATATTTTTTTTTTTATTTTTCAGTTAAATAAATTTTGAAGGTCATTTTACAATATGTGGATTTTTTAAATGAAAATTCAAAAATAAAAACTTCAAAAAACTCAAATATGAACTAAAATGTCAAATAAATCAAATGAAAAATGTCTACCATTTTAGGCAAATCAAAAGAGAATTGTCAAAATATCAAAAAACACAAATGAAATTAGAAAATTTCTAAAATTAAAAATCTCATTTGATTTTTCAAATGAGTTTTCCCAAATGTCATATTCAAAGCTTTTACAGCACATATATTTTTATTTTTTATTTTTGAGTCGGCTTTTGAGTCGATCAAATGAGAACTCAAATGTAAATCGGCCTATAAATGTTTTCCTCATTGTTTTATTTATATAATATATGTAAATATGCATAATATTTTTTTGTTATTTATTATTTTAAATAAAATACTTATTTAAAAAAAAAAATTTCAATGTAGGTATATAAAATGATGATTTTCGTGACGAAAAATAAATGATGGATTTTAAGTATTTATTTATTCATATATTTAGAAAATATTTAAAATAAAAAAAAAGTAATATATTTTTAGTATAAAATATTTTCTTTTATTACGCTAAAAAGTATTTCTATTATTTACTTAAATAAATACATATTTACATTTCAAAAAGAAACACTTAAAAGTTTACGTTTTTTCGATTTAAACTTAATTTTTAATTCATTTTGTCTTTTTGTAAAGAAAAAATATATGTGTATATATTATATCTTTAGTTGCATTGTAGAATAAGTTAAAACTTTCTTTAATATGTAAAATTTAAAAAAAAAATTTATATTATACTTTTACTTACAGATAAAAAAAAATAAGAAAATGATCAGATTTTAATAAGTAAATAAATCGAATTTTAATATATGTATAACACAAAAATTATAAATATTTATGGTTTCTGCAGTAATTTTATATTCAATTACATATATATACATACATACATAATGTATATAATAATACATAAGAAATTTATTTAATTAAATTTAACAAACCTAAAATGTAATGATTAATTTAATGATTTTAAATTTGACTATTTATTGATATACATAAGTACATTGTATATATAACTGCATAATTTAATGTTTCATTATTTTACCAAAAAAAAAAAATAAAAAACAAAAATTAATAAAAAAATTTTGTTAATGAATTTCCATAAAATAAAACGTTTGATCATTATAAGAAAAGAACTGATTGAATAGCATTTGTTTTAAAAACACATAATTTTTGAATAATTTTTTAAAAGAAAATGAAAAGTTCAGTCCAGTTAAATAACATATTCGAGGAAAAGTTAATAAAAATCAGGAAAACTTTTTATATTATTATTTTTCTGCTTTCTTAACAGTTAACAGCGAAGAAAAAATAAATACATATTAAACTTAAAACAACAATGTTAACATAATTTCTTTTTTGCCCTTTTGTAAAACAAAATAAGTTTTTTCTTTTTTTTTCGCAAAAAAATTTTTTTTTTTTTTTTGCATTGGCACAGGTGCGAAATAACTTTTAAACAAAAAAACAAGAAACTTAAAAAAACAAAACTGTCAAAAAAAAAAAAAAAAATGTATCAAATTAAGAAAACAAATTGTTATTTGACAGCTGCTGCTGTTGTTAATGTCTTGTTTGATGTAGTTTATGTTCCCGCTGCTGTTAAATTTTTATTTTTCCGGTTTATTTTTTTTTAATTCAAATTTTTTTTGTGTTGGTTTTTGTTTTTGTTCTTTTAATTTACTTTTTTTTTCTGTTTTTTTGTCAACGTCAAAATATTGAACTTCTAGTTACGAGCTTACTTTGTATAGTGTTCATGAAAAAAAACTTAATTAATAAAATCTTCTTAAGAATATTTTAAAGTACCTAAATCGATTTAAATGACATATTTTTTAAAAATTTATTACCTAATAGTACGTTCACAAACACTTGATTTTGAGAAATCGAGATGATTTCGAAAATTAAGTTGATTTCGTTCTCTTTTTTTCTTGATTTCCCATACATTTTTCAAAAATTTATCTGTCAAAGAAAATCAGCTCGTTGATTTTCTGAAAATCACCTCAAAATCAATTTGTTCGACCATGAATTTTCGATTTTTTGTTTCGATTTTAGATTATTTTAAAAAATTTTTCATAACCCTTTGCTTTTTTGAATTTGTTGTCAAAAATCAAAACAAAAATTTTGTTGATAGCAGCAGATTCAAAAAGGAAATATTTTCTATTGTGTGGGCGGAAAAATAAAAATGGAAAAAAAAGGAGATATAAAAAAAAATTTAATTGGAATGAGAATTCCATTAAAATGTTAATTTCCAAATCTATTTTAAATTTTTTCAAATATTATTTTATTTATTTACTTTTAACAATAATTTAACTTTAACAATAACTTTTAACTTTTAACTTTTTATTTATATTTTAATTTTTTATTTACTTGAAACAATAATATAAGCAAAAATATGTCAAATTACGTTCTTGATTTTCAAAAACGGTTTGTGGACGCTTGACATTTTACTTGATTTTGTACATGATAATCAACTCGGTTTCGGAGTTCGTAAAAATACTATAAATGAGACACTTATTAAAAAGATATTTAACAAAATGGGTTCTTAACAAAAATACATTTGAGAAAAAAATAAATGTCCAAATATTAAGGTAATTAAAAATAACAATTATTCATTTTTTTTTTTTCATTATTTTCACAAATTTATTTCACAAACTAAATTTTTTTTCAAAAAATAAATTTTAAGTTTTCGATATTAGTTATTTTGACAAAGATTCATGTAGCCAATGAAAGAGATAATTAAATTCTAGAGTTGCAATTAAAATTGTTGATTGTTAAAAGCTGTGAAATGTTTACTTGTAAAAGTTGTTAAACGTCAATTTGCTAAGTATATACAGTTATTAAACGTCCTGTTGCTAATTGTCCCGTTTTGTTAAATATATTTTTTTTTGCTAAATGTTTTGTTTTTATTAAGTATATTTTCTGTCAAATATCTAGTTGTCTAGTGAAAGTTGCCAAATGATCGGTTCCCACAAATGATATTTATCGCTGATCGAAAACGAAAAAAAAAAGAGAAAATTATTTAAGTTCAGATTTTTTGCCTATATAAAAATACATATAAAAATAAATAATATAAGATATCTTACTTATCCATAAATTAAAATTAGAAGACGGAAAAATATTTTTTTTTTTTTTTTGGTTATTAAATTATTTATTAATTTGAAAGTATTAATGTCGAATTGTAGTAACAAAAATGAAGAATTGTTAAATTTTAAATTCGCCTCCAACTGAGGTCATCGACACAGTGTCGCAGCAGTGGAAATCGACTTAATTCTAACGAAGTAAAACTAGAACAAATCACTAACTTTCAACATTTATATTTCATTAAAGGATAATTAAAGAGCTTTAAGCTCACATTCAATAAAATGTTATACAATCTTTTTTTAATTGATATATTTTTTAAGTATGTATTATAACTATGATGGTAATTTAATTTTATAATTCAAATCTCAATCTTAAGTTACTTAAAATAACAGTTAGAGTTAATTTTTTCTTTGAATATGTTTCTTTCATTTAAATTTATTTAACATTTAAATCAGTTTTAAAGAACTTTCTTAAGTTTTTTCTCTTTTTATATAATTTCATACCTAAAATAAATAAGAGGGAGAAAAATAAAAATATACAATATTAATACAATTTTTCAATTTTTTCATAGATTCTATAATATTTTATTTTTTTTTTATTATTTTTTATTATTTTCATGTCCTCCCCTGCCTGTATATCTTTTGGGCATATAACCATGAACAAGATTGCAAACAAATTTAAGTTAATAAATTATTATGAACTCTTATTACTTTAAGCGATCCTCAGTTGGCTATTTGAAGTAAACTGTACGTTATCACAAATATATATATCTATGTATGTATATATATATATATATATATTGTGCTCATACTTATACATATAGTTATGTCTATCTGATGCTAAATTTATAGGAAATTAAGAAAAAAAAAAAAAAATTTAATTCCTTTCGTGACTTTGCCCTTCATTAAATTAACAAGCGCGACTGCAATTATATTTTATAGAGTTTCTTTAAAGTTTTTTTGTTTTGTTTTGTTGTTTTTTTTTCAGGGCCATTTATTTATTCTTATTCTTATACATTTTTACCAATTTTTTTTTTATGTTATATAAAACATAATTTTCTTCTGCAACCATATTTTCTTTTCAATTTTATGTTACTTTTAACAAGAAAAAAAAAAAATGCATTTCAGACAAAATTAATATATATATATAAATATATATATATATATATATATATATATATATATATATCTGTATATATTATATATGTAAATAATATAAATTTATATATTAAATATATGTATATCTGCGGTGATCGCGCAAATATAAAAAGATATATATGTAATAATATCCCGCCATCGTACCCGTAAAAGTATAATAGTAGCAGCAGCAGGCGTTTTTTTTTTTTTTTTTTATGTACATTTATTTCATTCAATATGATGTACATATTCACATCCATATATTCTTTTTTTATGTTTTTTTTTTTTTAATTTTTGTGAAGAGTTGAGAGGTGCTACTTCTTCAATTCCTTTTTTGTTTTTGTTTTTTTATTTTTATTTTTTTTTTGTGCAAAATGTCTTTTGGTGTCGTTTGTAACTTTTGATAACTTAGTAATATAATCTTCTTGTTTAAGTTTCTCTTTATAGTGTTTGTTCTTTCATCTTTTTTTTTCATTATTTTTGTTTTTACCTTGTAATTTCTGGTATACATTGGTCATAATTTAAGAACCACATTTTGAAACCAAAGCAAACACAAAAAAAAAAAAAAAAAAAAAACAGAAAGTTAAAAGAAAATAAAATAAGTCTTACCAACCAACTAACCAAGTTTAATATATTATATAAATTAATTATTATCAAGATGAACGAATATTTAAAAATGCACAAAAAAATAAGTGTTGCCATAATTATTTAACATTTATTTTTCAATATAATTTTTCTTTTTTGTTTCAAATATGGGCTTTAACTTAGTTAAAAATTTGATTTTGTGGCCTCGGTGGCCTAGTGGGTAAGAGCGTATAAAACGTATAATACGCTGTAAACACCAAGGAAGTGTGTGTTCGAATTCCACACGAGTTAACTCCATAAGAGTTATTCCCCCTTACGACATTTACAGTCGTCTGAAAAGGAAAGGCTGTGTAATTTCTTGTTCACATTTATGTGACAGAGAAGAAATGCACTTAAAAAAAAAAATGATTTTTTGAAAAAATTTACAAAACTTTAAGAAAACTTATTTTAATACTTTGAAAATTATTAAAATTTTGTTAAAATCCTTATTTTAAACAGTAGGTAATTTAAATTACATTTTGTCCATAACAGTTTTGGTGTGATAATCACATGTATTGTAAAACTATTTTCTAATTTGCACATTTAGACTTTAATATAAATGTGTAAAGAAGGCGTACGCGTGGTTTTACAACTATACTATTGTGTTTCCAAAAATTTGTGTAAGATATCGTAAAAATATTTGATACACAGGCTTGACAATATACTGTCCAAAAATACTTGAATATAACTCTTGATCTAGATTATTTTTGTTAAAGATTTATTAATTTTTCTTTAAAATTTCAATTGCTAAAGTATGTCTATTGTAAAAATTTGAACAATAGAAGTTCAAAATGACATTATAGATTTAGGTATCAAAATGACTTAAATTGACTAATTTAAATTAAAAAATAATAAAAACAGTTAAATTTGAAAAATTTCCTACAAATTGTTTTGACATAATGGCAACACTTCTTTACAGTTTTGTAGAAAATCAGGATTACGACAATAACATAACATTAACATGAAAACAAAAAAAAAAAAAAAACTGATCTCAATGTCTTAAGAATGTGTGTTAAACGTATTGCTGATCTGTTGAACTGTGTTGCATGTTGTTGGGTTGGTTTGGAGTTGACAAGCTGATGCGGTAAAAAAAAGAAAATTTAGAAAAACATTACTTTTTTATTATGTTATGTTTTTTATTATTTTTTTTTTTTTAATATTCAACCAAGAAATGGCGGCAGACTGGTTTAATTTAGTTTTGCATGCATTTTTTGTTATTTTATTTTATTTTTTAATGCATCTAAGATGTTCCAATTTTTTGAGGTTAAAATTTCGCGTTGTTGTAATAAAAAACAAAATGAAAAAAAAAAAAAAAAATTTCTAAAGGAAATACGTGGGCGTTAAATATTTCAAAACTAAATTGTATAAATATAAACTTCATTTGGAACAAAATTAATGATCGAGACTGAAATTATTGTTGGTTGTGGTTTGCGGGTAGAGAGAGAGTAAAGGAAGAGACAAAAAGAAAGGAAAGAAAAGATATGGAAAAAGTTGAAATAAAGAAACGGTTAAAGTTATACACATTTAAAAATTACAAAAAAAAAAAGTGAGAAACATGATTTTTTTTGTTTTGTTTTTTTCTGCGATTGTTTGCTCTGAAGAAAGGAGTAAGTTTCAGTTGTTCTATTTTTTATTGTTGTTGTTATTATTATATATTTTTTTTTTTTCAATTTTATATGTTTAGCGTTTTGGATTTTGAACAAAAAACATAATCTGCTTTCTTTAATGCCCTTTTTTATTTGTAATTTTGAAAAAGATTGTAAAGAGAAGTGAAAAAGACCAAAAACATATTAAATCATAATATTAGAAAAAAAAACAATAAAAAAAAAAGAAAAAGAGAAAGAAATTTTTTTTTTGTTAAAGTGCGAAACTAAATTGAAAACCAAGAAGAAGTAATAAAAGTTTTAAATGATTTTATTTGGGTGTGTGTGTGTGAATGGCTGTTGAGCTAGTTTGAATAAATGTATATTCAGAATGCAATTCTTTTTTTTTTTTTTTTTTTTTTGCTTTTTTCGTGTAAATGTTGCACATTGTTATGCTTGCACTTCAATTTTTAATAGCATTTACTCTGTTTGAAATGTCATGTTATATAGAGTTATTCTTGTTTTGTAAAATTATAAATGCCATCAGTTTTTACATAGATTTTTTGTTTTCTTTATTTTAAAGATTTTAAAGTTATTTTTGGTTTTTTTTTTTTTTTTTTTTAGTGTTTGAAATGAGGAGACATAATCTTTTGACATTATTTAATGCATTTGCATTATGAAAAACACCCACTCGATTGACAATCATGGTGTATAAATTATTAAAGATTAAAATATTATATTATAGATACATATTATATAAATTACACACAGTTACTCGCATATAAAATGTTCCACTATATGAATGAATTCGGAGTTGTACTTAACAGTTTTTTTTTTTTTTTTTTTAATTACCCACACAAAATACTTTTTCTGTTTTCATATCTTATTCTAGGAATTCAAGTTTTCAATTATAATTTTAATTGTATGTGTATTATTTATAATTGAGTACAAAATTCGGCTAAGATAAAATGTCATGAAGTTTTTAAAATGTCAAAAAATTTTTAAATTCAAATAAACTTATATAATGAAATCAGATTTTCGGTTACTAAAGGTATCCCGATACAAATATGTACAATAAAAGCAAAAAAACATGTTTTAGTTCCAAATTAGAGAAGTTTCAGAAGCAGCAGAGAAAGAAACATTTAATTATCAAAATTTAGAGGAAATTAGTTTATTATGTATGTAAATGTTTTTCAATTAGATGTTTATTGGTATATATGGAATCTATGTTCATTTTTAAATTAAAAAAAACTGACATTTAATTTCGTTTCACAATTTTTTATTCGCCATCATTATGATTATACGTAATGAAATATGAAGTACGAATTAAGTGAAAATGAACTAAATGAGTGAAACATGTTTGAGTTTGATTTTATATAAACTTAGTGGCGGCAACAAAATTCTTTTCAAATTTAATCTTCTCTTAAATAATTATTTCCGTTGTTTTGAGTTATTTTTTTCTATTTTATTAAATTAAATTTTCATTGTATCGTGTATTACTTAGTGAAAAAAAAAACAGTCATAGAATGAATCATTTTAACTGTAAGTTACTGTATGTAGGTAGATTGTATTTCTAGGTTGTATAGTTGTATATTTATATAAGAAAGGAGTTATAAAATTATTCTTTAATTCTGATTCTTTTTTTTTTTTTGACATTAAAAGGAAAGAAAGCAAAATTAGGTGATCTTTGTACATAGATTTTTTTTTCTGTTTTTGTATTTTTAATAATAGTAATATATAAATGAATTTAATAGAGCGAGAAAGTATAAAAAAAAAATTAATTTAAATAACTTTTTATTCTATTAATTTAAAAGTGATAAAATCAAAATAAAATTATAGACATTTAGTTACAATTGAATTAAATCAGTATAAATATAGACTCAGAATAAATTTTAATATTTAGCATAAGTTTTTTTTTTTTTTTTAAAAGTTAACATAAGTATTTCAGAATTTTAGTCATGTTTTACTATAGAAAAACCAATATGTACATACATAATATGTATTTTGCAATTTAAAAAAAATTTAACTTGATTTTCAAAACGAAAACTATTATTAAAATTTTTAATTATTTGTTAAATGTATAATTTAAACTAACTATCTTTAAAATTTGAATAATAAATGTAGGGTGTCTTTGAAAATTTCATATGCAATATAAGTAGTGATTTTTTTTTTGAAATTTGAAATTTTTTTTTTTTTTTAATTCTTCCTTTTAATTCCAATATGTCAGAAACGGTAGTGCCCATTAAGATGAAACAAGATGTGTATTAACGATAGCAGTATTATGCTCTACAATATTGTAGAAAATGGTTCCATTTTATTGTCTTACGGGAGAAATATAACGGTTTAATTAAAATAGTACGAAATATTAAGAAAATTTTGTAATGTATTTTTCGACCATTAGATAGCGGCATCGGTACTAATGGCATATATATTCGGAAACTTAGAGATATTAAGTACCGTTATGTGATGACGTCATATAAATCGTTGATCACCCCTCTGCGGAAGTATATCGATTGACTATAACTAAAAAAACCTTTTTGTTAGTTAAGATTCAAAAAATTAAAACTTGATCTTTTCTAACAAATTTATACCGAATTAAAATGTGTTAGTTCAGTTCTTTTAATTTTTAAGTAAATATATATATATTTTTTTTTTTGAATTATTTTCTATTTCAATTAATTTTTAATTATACATATAACAATTTTCTTTTCACTTCTTTTTTTTATCTTTTAAATTGAAAACAAAAAAAATCAATTTGAATTTATTCAACTGTAAATATAAATGTTCATCTATAGACTTGAATGATTTCTATTTAATTTTTCATTGTCATAATACAACAAAAAACAAAAAAAAAAAAAAAATAATAATAAAACCATTACCATAAAAGGTCAAGAGCATTTATCAATGCAACAAAATTGCAAAATATCGTTCAAGAGTTCCTCTAAAAATTTATTAAAATTTAAAGGGATTGTTATGATGGGGCACAACAATGAAAAGTTTACATTAAATTGAAAAAAAAAAAATAAAATAATATAAAATTTCATAAAAAATATTTATTAGAAAACAAAAGATAATAAACAGAAAAATGAATATAGAAATTTTAAATAATACTTCAATTAATTTTAATTTCATTTTCATATCAAATATTTATTTTTCACATAATAGACAACTTTGGTTCTCTAGTTTAGTATTATATAGGAAAGCCCTGAACATTATAACAAAGAAAATAACCAACAGCAATTTTAAATATTTTTTTTTGTTTTTTTTTTTTGTTTTACATTCTATCTAAGTACATACGTACGTACAAACGGTATATAAATAGTGTATTAATACATAATTTCTTGCAGAATATCACAATAATAGCATAGGTACAGTTATGGACAATAATTAGTGATACAAGTAAGAAAATAAATTTTTTTTTTTTATTGAAATTTGTATCCAGTTGTTCTTGTCACCATCTGTTTATATAATATTTTACTAAAACTGATATTATACATATAATCCTTCATGTTAATTTTTTTTTTTTTATTAGTTTCAATTTGCCCGTACATCCGTCGGTCCGTTATCAAACTTTTGTACCGTTTAAGATAGAACAAAGAAATTTAAAAACTTTTGCTTTCTTCATATCTCCGACATGCTTTTTAGTTAGAATCTTCAAATCAAATTTTGAGAGATGAAAGATATTTCAGGATTAGCTTAAGTTTTCCTAGATTTTTTTTTGTACATTCATCTGTTCAAGAGCTATTAGAGTTCAAAAATTGAATATTTTCTATTTTTTTTTTTAGATACCTGAAACTTAGGCACTTGTACAAATTTTTTTAAATAGAAATTTTTCAAAGTAAAACGGAAAAATTAAAACTGCAACATTATATAACGTTAATTTCAAACTGTTTTTTATTGTCTTTTCAAAAATATGTATCTTTGAAAATCTTTGTGTTTACATTTTACCTTTTTTTCTTTTACTTTTATATTGCCGACAATTTTTTTAATAACCGTGACTGTATTGTATCTGCACATCTATCTATATTTTATACTACATAGTATATAATATATAATAAAAATAATTTTGCATATGCCAAATTAAAAGAAATTCAACCAGCCGTCAGCAGCAGACATAATGCAGAATAAAAAATAAAAATTTCCAAATATTTATTCACTATTAAAATGGCAATAATAATAAGTACATATACTTCAAATAGGCCTATGTTAATTTATATTCAAACAAATACATACGTATAAATTTATACACATATTAACACACATTATTAATTTAAAGGAATCAATCAAAAAAAAAAAAAAAATTTGAAAATTCGAAATCAAGAGGATTCTATTCAAAAATAAAACAAAAAAAAAAGGAAAACAATAGGAGATTGGAGAGACTGGAAAGGGAAGAGAGAATAAAATTAAATATTTTTATCAAATGCAAATCTATTCTATGGACTATGAGTGACGTTAAATTGAAAAGAATTTTATGGTTAATGGTATTGAAAGTTAAATATTTTGTAGTTGTATTGAACACTTATGTATGAGTGTATACTTATGCCATATATGATGATGATGATGGTAATAGCTTTGAAATAAGAAATTTTTGTACTTTCAATAACAAAAAAAAGAATAACAATAAAAACAATTCAAAAAATTTTGATCCAGACATTTTGGTTAAATATGTACATATATACCAAGCCCTATATAGGCATAAATTTAAATTAATGTTTCTATATATAAATATAATAAATGTATGCATTTGTATTGAAAGTAGATATTATTATATAAAAAAATTAAAAAAATATTCAAGTTCATAAAATATGCACAAAATTTGTACAAATACTGATATATGTGTGTGTGTATGTAAATATTTTTTATTTTAAATAAATTGCACTTTAGAATTATAATTTATTTACTTTAGCAAATAAAATAAATGTGAAATGAAAATGGATTTAATGTGGAATTAAAACCAAAGAAAAAACAACAAGACAGAATATAAACCAACCAGTTTTTAAAGAAGCTCATTTTCCAAAAGACAATAAATAACAAACAGTTTAGCATTGTGACATGTATCAAAATTTCAAAATTTTATTAGAATTTCATATAATATGAAATAAGAAAAAATGTCAAAAATAAAGAGACACTTTCTTCAATTTTAAGCGAACTCTTCATAATTAAACCATTAACACAATGTAAAATTATAAAGTTGAAGCTTTAATTTTTGTTGTTTGTTTTGAATTTTGTTTGGGTGGGGTACAATTTTCTGAGACAATTTAAAGTAATTCTAAAAGATTTTTCTTTTAAAATTTTTAGGTTCAATCTATGCTTTTAGATATAAGTTATAAAGGAAGAAAAATTTTAGAAAATATTGTTTTCACATAACGGTAAATTTAAATAGTAAATTACAAAATTACGTAATTTTAATATTAGGGTTCTTCATGTAAAAGTGCATCGAAGGAATATTTCTTACTTTACGTGAACCACCCGATACAAAATTTAAATTGCAAACAAAAAAATTACAGATGACAGATAGGTTGAATGGTTTAGAGAAACGTTTATTGGTATCTTTCAAGAAATGTTGATTGGTATTTTTAAAAAATGTTAGTTGGTATCTATCTGTTACATTATATTATTATTTGAATAAATATCTATTTTTCACTTAGAAAAATTAAAATATAATTTTTGAGTTTTGATTTTGGAAAATAAATAATTTTTAAATAAAAAAAAATGCCAAAAAAAATGTTTACAGCATTTTTTTAGAAATTATTTAGTCGAATGTACTATTTTTATTTGATGCACTCTGAATAAATTCTAAAACTGAAACCAAATAAATTCTAAAAACAAAATGTCAAATTAAGTTCAAAAAAATATCATCGATTAACATCAAAAAAATTTCCTCGAGCAAATAAAATATGCAATAGCGTTAAGATAGAGGATATTTTAGTCGAAGATCGGAAGATCGATGCAAATTTTTTATACATGAAATAACAACAATTTCTGTCAAAAATTTCCTCAAATTCTCCGATCCTCCGATGCAAGTCTAATTTGCACTTTTACGTGAAGACCCCTATTGTTTTATAAAGGTACGAAAAGTTTGAGTCTTTTAATATTTTTACATTGTAAAACTACCATTCAAAATCTGAGCTATATACTATATTGAAAATAAGTCTTTTTTGCAATTAATAGGGCTATTTTGCTCTACAACAAACATTAATTTTTTTATAAGACCTATTGCATGGTTAAAATTTCATTGCGCTATCTTTAACGGTCATTGCGCTATCTTTAACGGTCTTTAAATTAAGAAACAAAGAAAAATTCTATTAAAAATTATGTATACTATTCAATATTCACAAAATAAATAAATGGATTTTATTAAGAAGCGTATATCCTGTATTTTTTTATTTTTATATAATTTATCCTTTTAATTTTCAAGGTTTGATATAAATTTTTTTTTTTTTATGAAGTTTAATATGTATATTGCCATAGCCCATATAAGCTACTAAGAAATATAGACATACCATAATAATGTTTATAGTAATCTAATCCGTATTTTTATTAAAATTACAGAACATTCTAAAATCACTACATTTGAGCTAGAGTTTTACATGCCATATAATATGTGATTTGTCTAATTTCCGTTACGTTAGTTGTCTATATTTTTGTACAGATTTAATCGAATTTTCTATACATTGTAAGAGTTGTAGGGTAACAATGTCATATACTTTTCCTCCATAATATTACTTGTGCTTTTTATTTTCTTATCTCTGGCGTTAATGGTTTTTTTGTGTAATTTGAGACTTTCGACAATTTCCTCTTTCTTTCATTTTAGTGAAAAATCGTTAAATTAAAAAACAAAAAAAAAAAAAAAACTCTGTTTAAGGACTTTACTTAATTTTGTTTTAAGTCAAATTTATATTTATTCAAAAATTTCCTGAAAATTTTTAAAGGACATTTGGTATAATTTAAATTTCATTTAAGTAATAGAATGAATTAGGTACTTGCATAAATTCTAATTGTTTTTTTTACATATAGGTTACATATAATAAATTATCATCATTAAAATGTCATAAATTAATACACAATTTTTATTTTATTTTTATTTTATAAATTTAATAATAATTTTTTTCACAATCTTCATAATATTAAATATTTTTCCTAAATATTTATAAAATGTGAAACATAAGTATCATCAAAAAAAAAAAGTTTATTAAAAATTAAATTTCTTAAAAAAAAAAAAAAAAAAAACCGCATAATAGAAAAAAAAGCAAAAAAAAAAAAAAATTAATTCCTTTTAATATAATCAGATTTTCATTTAAAAAATGGAATCACTTTAAACATTCAATAATATTTAAATAATTAAAAGAACAAAATAAGTATATTAAATATATATATATATATATTTTTATTGTTTGTAAACATTTAATATTACATCATATCGGCATAGTGAGCATAAGTATACCCTATTAAAATCTTCAATATTTTTAAATTATCGGTATTTAAAAATCTTTCGATATTAAATGAACAACCATACTAATAGTTGTGTAAAATAAAATCAAAAAATTATCCTTTTTTATTTTATATATAATGTATCAGTTAAATATCATATAATATATTGTAATATATATGTATACATAAATGCGATAATGTGTTCTGTTATATAGTCAATTACATATTAAATAAACAAATAATAATATTAAATAAAAATGGTCATAATAAAAGTTAATTTTTAATACCAATATCAACAAAAAAAAATAAAAAATTATAATGAACGGTACAGGGTGTATCAAAATTTTTTTAAAAATCATCTGTTAGATAACAAACTGATTAGAAATTTTTCTAAGTATTTTTTAAACAATTGAAATTTGATAAGAACGCAATAATTTTATATTTTCTTCGACATTATTTCGTCTGACTTAGCCAATGATGCTTGTTGAGTGTTTTGGTATATTTTGTTAGCAATAGAATAGTCGGCTATAACATGTAGATGTCCATAGGGACTTTATCATTGAAAATGTACGGAAAACCTAAATGATACTGAAATGATAAATTAACTATTGATCGTATGGATTGAAAACGGGCGAAAAACGTTTTATTTGTATGATTGAAAAAGTACGGTGTTAGTTTGTTGTGTATATAAGTGAAACCCGTGGATATGATATGTTCACGTTTTAAAAAAATTAAAAAATCATAATATTAGGTTTTCATTTATTTTAAATTTTTTAAGTAAAAAAATGAAAAATTTAAGTTTTTTAAATTAACTTTTTTAATTTTTACCAATGGTGATTAAGAGCAAAATAACAAAACAGGACAAAAATGCTGAATTTTTATTTTACGCTGACAAATTCTTTATTAGGTATTTACCAAAAAAAAAAAACTTTATTTTTATTTTTCATTCTAAACGCCAATTCTAAAATTTTAAAAAATTTGACACTTACATTAATTACACTAAAAATAGATCTTAGCAACTGTTATTTAATTTTGAAAAAAATGAATCACGCGTTTTCAATCATACCAACAAAGAGTGAAGGTTAATAATCTTTTTCGAACAGGGGGTTTTCCGTGCGTTTTTAACCTATATGAAATCTGTGGAATCTGATAATTTTGTCTCAAAAGTGCTTTGCGCTCTACTGAAAATTATGCTACATTTTAAACACATTGACAATAAGAAATAATTGTAATAATGAAAATTAAATTGAAATATAACCACGTAGTGGGTTGCCATAGTGATATTATTAGTTATAACTATTATAAGATTACATTATGGTAAATTTGGAACTATTTTCAACTTATATTAAAAGTTATATTATTTGCAATAAAAAACAATTTCTACCAAAAATTATTTCTATTAAAATTTACACACCTAAAATTTTTCAACACTGACTTGTGATCAGTGATCACATTTGTTAGAACAAAAATTATACCTTGTGAATTTATGATTGATTGTTAAATTTAAAAAATTTATTTTATCTGAAATTTAATAACGGTTGTAGAGTAAATTATTTTTAAATTGTGAGTACCTATTATCTAAAAGTTAAAATCGATCTTAGTGTAAATTATTTATAAATTTTAATCAAATTATTTTAATAGACACCAAAAATTATTAAATAAAAAATCGGGAATCATCCTGTATTTTATTGTAATAATAATTTTTGAGTGTAGCATCATAGGCACATAAATAAATTTTATTATAAAATTTTGTTGCTATTTCTTTTTCCTTTATTTTCATTCATATGCAATAATATTAAAATCTATCATGATCTATAAGTAAGTACATAATAATATATAATAAATGGGTGTGTATGTAAATGTTTAAATTGATACGTACACTTATATGACTATTTTTTATCTTCAAATTGGATAGGTAACTATTGATATTTTCAATACTCATATTATGTGAATCTTAACAGTTTGATTACAAAACTACAAAAAAAAAATAGAAAAAAGAAAGGAATAATAGAAATAAAAAAAAAAAAAAAAAGCCTGTCTGGCTTTTATATTATTTATAACTACACTATCATATCAATTTTAATTCACATTTTACTGTTATATTATACATATTTAAAATCACAATATTTTTTTTTTTCTCTTTACGCTTTCTTTCTCTTTCAGATAGAGAATTATTATTTTTTTTTTTTTTTTTAAAGTGAAGTTAATTCTCGGCTATAAGTAACGAAATAATAGAAGAGACATTTTTAAATAATTATTTTAAGAATGTACATACATTTACACTGTATAAAATATAAATATGTAGGTACTTATTATATATGTACATACGATACGCTTACGTTTTATTTAATATACATATTATATGAATATATATGTTGTTTTAATAGGCTTATAATAGGATCTACTTAGATAAGTTCTGAATGAACAAAAGAGAAAGAATTCTACTTATTTAAGTGTTTGTGTGTGTAGGTGAATATGACATTAAATAAATTACGTTTTTTTTTTATTTTGTTTTCTTTTCGTTTTATATTTATTGACTCCTAAGGTAAAAGACTAAAGTAATTAGTTTTGATATGTACAGTACGTAAATAAGTGTGTACTCTATATATATACACATATATGTATATATTTTTCCTATGGGAGTAAAAAGAGAAAAATAAAAAATAGAAAAAAAATTATTATAAAACTGGTTTATGTTAAGTTCATTTTGATTTTCATTTGGTTTTGTTTTTCTTTATTAATTATAATTTATTAAAGTTTTTTCTGTTTTGAAAGGATGGGGGAAAATTAGATCTAAAATTACAAGGATAATAATAAAAGACTCCTAAGTGGATTAATATGGGAAAAAAAAAGTAGACTTAATTCTAAAGAAAAGTAGATTTATTGTTGTTGTAAGTATTGTATGTATTCATATTATATAGTTTAAAATATAGCTACATATTATATATATATATATGTATATAATATGATTTAACTATTAATGTACAAATTGCACTATAAGAACTTGCTAATTTCGAAATTATTATTATGTTATGATTTTATTTTATACTAGAAAAAAATTACATTTTCACTTGCCATAATTTAATTTAAATAATATTTTATGTTATCTTAAAAAATCTTAAACTTAATCTCTACATTTTCATATAAAATTTCTGTATAAAAAGAGTTTATATGACTTGTTTTTATTTGTTTTTTTTTTGCTTTTCAGCACATTTTCGAACAAATGTGTCTATTCGTCTCTCTGTCTGGAGAGAATTTTATGGAAAAACTATTTTCTCTAGTCCCATCCGTTACGGAACTGCAACATCCAAAGTTCGAAAAAGCTTTATATTTAAATTGTTATAACATAAGTTCTAAGGATATCTTCAATTAGAAAATACGAAACGATAGCTGTTTTTATTAGCTTTACAAATATGTATATAATAAATATATTATACTTTTGTCATATACGGTATTTTAATTTACCGTTATGCGAAACTTTGATTTAGAAGTAATATACAAAATTTAAAGCTCCAAGATTAAGTATACTATTTTTATTTCTGTTAATAACTTTTCTTAATAATATAAAGTTACCTTAAAATTGACAAAAATGTGGCTTGATTTTTCCAAATATTTTCAAAAAAACATTTTTAACCCAAATTATTTTAAATTAATAAAAATTTAAATAAATAATATTATAAGCAGAGTGGTACTATATTTGAAAAATAAAGGCTTCGTACGAGTATTTAAGAGTTGATAAGGACAACTGTATTCTTTCTCATTCTTTTTACACAAAAAGCATAGTTGAGATAAGTTGCACGTTAGTTGCTAAACGAAACTTTAATCTTTTATTGAAAAATTTTAAATAAAACAGAATCAGCAGAAAAAATTTTCCGAATTTACTCCTATCAACTACTGTTTCTCAAAAACTGATAATACAAATTTTTCTTTCAATTTCAGTAATTTTCATTTAATCAATTTATCTTATAAACATTTACTGGTGCCTTAAATATTTTCGTCAATCCTCTGATTTTTGAAAAATGCTAATTTATATCATTTTTCTTCCCTGTTGGTTTTTCTTTTACCATATACTTACTGTTATTCAGAAAAATAAATTTTAATCTTAACTTTAAAATTAAATTGTATTATTTTTAAAGGTTACAAAAATTTACTGTATGTATTTTATATTATACAAGTAAATGAGTTTAATTTTTAGCAATTAATTTAATCTATGTATAATATCGTAATTTAATTCATAATTATTATTATTATTATTATTATTATTTTTATTCTATTTAGAATATTTTTTTTTTTTCTTTTACGTATCTTGAAATAATAATTCCAAAATCGTAGACAAAAATCTCTTTTTATATAATACCTAATGTAATTTATATCCTCTTTGTTTCTTTTCAAATTAAAATTTTTTATTCCTCATTTTTTTTTTCTTTTTTTTTTTCCTTTTATTAAATAAAATTACATTTTAAAGGACATTTTAATACCACTTAATGTTTTGTAATTTCTTTCAATTACAACACGAAACAACTCAAAAAAAAAAAAAAAAAAAAAAAAATGCAATGAATTTGGAATCATCAACATCAGTATCACTGTTAGTTATAGTGTTACAGCATCAGAAGCATTATTTTAAAACACAAGTAGTTTTTACCTTGACACTGAATCATTTCATTATATTCTATTTTCTTTGGATCCCTTTCTATATCACCGTGTAATATATGTTCTATTAGAGCAATTCTATATATATATATAAATATGAAAGGAATAGTCCATTTAATTTTATATGAATGTATTAAAGGTGGTTTGTTGGTTGATTGTAAAATTAGAAAAGGTAAAAAAAAAATATATTGCGTTATTTTGTTGAAATAACAGAACACATGGAGTTAAAAACATAAAAATACAAAGATAATGAGTCCATATAGAATGAAAAATAAAAAAAGGATTTGCATCAAGTTTTTAATCTTGATATGTTTGTTATAGTTTTGTTGAGTTTTTTAAGTATTATTATATTACATTTTCAATGTTGTTGTACTTTTAGTTGCATTTTTTTTTTTTTGTCCATTCTAAAAATAATCCACATTCTATTGCATAAAAATTGATAATAAGACAACCATAATGATGAAAAAAATTATAAAAGTATATCTAAGTATATCTTTGACATAAGATTTTACGACTTTATTCTTTTTTTTTTTTAGATCCTTTTGTATTTATGTTTAGATCCCTTTTTAATAGTTATTGGACAAAAATGGTACAAGAAATTTTATTATGAAGGTATTTTTGTTTTTTTTTTGTCAATGCTCTCATTTTATATAAGTACTATTTAAATAAATTAAAACACCAAAATATCACCTGTGCAACTCTTAGCTGAGCTGAAAGTTATTAAGATTTTTTGTCAATAAATTATAGGTTTTTTTCGAAATTGTTTGCTATGCTTTTTCAATTTTCTTTATATTAATATAATTTAAATTTTGGCAATTTAAAGATACAATTTAATAACAACTAAAATAATCAAGGTCCTACCTATATCTTAACCCTAAATTATTCTCACTTTATTCAACAGTAAAATTAATTCTAATTGGAAAATTTTTAAAGAATTTTTTTTTACTTAAGTTAAAAGTTCATTTATTTTTAAGTATAAAGTGTTACAATTCACTGTAGGGATGTCAGTATAAAGAGTATCAATAATTTTTTTTTAGTAGGGTTATCGAAATCTATGTATTTTTTGACTGTAATATTGATTAATATCTATGAAAACAATGAACGTATGTGTACGACATAATTATGTACAGTAAATTAGACTAGACTTTCAAAAATAGTACATATATACAAAATATAATTTTAAAATACAAAAAAAAAAAAAAAAAAAAGCACAGTTTCAGTTTTGCAGAAAGAAAAGAATTTGCTTCAAAGACTTAGTAATTCTCTATTTGTTTTCGAAAAGTGAATAAAAAGTACATTGTTTCATACATTAATATAAGTCGGGTTTATTATTTTCGTACAAAATTCCGCCAATTTGAAGAAAAACAAAAACCATATTGAAAATATCATTGCAAACAAACTTAAATTAATTTTAATCGAAAAAAAAAAAAAAAATTACATTATTTCGTAAAAAAATAAAAATTAAAATGAAGGACAATTTAAGTCATGCAAAAATGTAATTTAAAATATTGATATTATATATTATATGACATGCAAAATATTTTCTTTTCTATTTAAAAAAAAAAAAAAAAAAAATTCATTGATCATATTTTAAAAAGTTTTTCTATTTTTTTTTTTTTTTCTTTTATACAATAAATTTTTATTTAAATTGACAAGATATCTGTGTTTAACATGTTTATATACATTTTTTTTTTGTATATTCATACATATGTAAAAATATAATATCCTTTCATAAATTTAACTATATATCAATTTAATAATAAGTAACTATCGTTTTCAATATTGATATTTTCATTGTTCTCTTAATCATAATCATAATCATCACCATTACAATCATTTTATGATATAATGAAAATTTTTCTTTGATATTACTTTAGACAAAAAAAAATAAATGTATGTCTTACTTTCCTCAATTTTTTATGTATTTTTTTTTTCTTTTCCCATTAAAAAAAAAAAAAAAAAACCATTTTTTTTTGTTTTTTTTTTACTATTCTATTAGAATCCATATAAAAAAAAAGGTGTTCCATTACAAAATTTTGTTTTACCATATATTTGTTTCCTTATCTAAGATGTATATGTATATATAATTACATAGGTGTATATATAATTTTCCACTAGGTATTGGAAAAAGCTTAGAATACTAAAAGAGTGCAAAATAAAATTATTTTTTTAAAAATATAATAAAATAATGTTGAGATTGATATTGACATCACTTTAATATCCTTTTTATTTTTCTTTTGGATATACTCGCATATATATGTACACATGCATATATAGAAATTGATAAAAATAATAATGCTAGAGTAGGGAACAGTTTTGAAAATTTTCAGTTCATATTATATTTGGAACATATTACACATTACTTCAAATTGAAAATGATAACTTTTCTTCCTCTCTTTTCACCTCTTGCGCTCTTCTTTCTTTCATTTTCTTTATTTTATCATTATCCTTCAAAATGATGATGCATTTGATTCAATTTAACATTGATATCTTTATTAACATGAATTGTTATATTTTTTTTTTTTTTATGTTTTTGCAATTTTTTTTTTTTGTATCCTGTCACAGTACTTTAAGCTTTTTATTTTTTTTTTTTTTTTGTTATCATTCCCTTTCTTTTGTAAACTCCCAAAAATAGGAAAAAAGTGTAAGATAAAAAGGACGAAACAAAAAAGATAGGAGAATAGTTTAATAATAAATATGCATATATGATTGAAAATGAGCAAGGACATAATATTTTTTATTTTGCAAAATTTATTATTTGTATATGTACATTTAATATAATATGTTCTATGTGTAAACATTCTAATATATAAATATATATAATAATATATTCATGATAGTTGTATGTCTTATGAGTAAATGACATTTTTAAAAGGACATCAAAATAAATTTTTTTTTTTTTTGTTTTTAACAAAAAAAAAAGGGAATGAATTTTAGTGTATATAAAATTTGTATTGTAAATATATGTTTATAACTATAACTAAGTATGTATACAATATACATAATAGCAATAATATATTTAAAAAAAAAAAAAAATGCATAATGAAACAAAGACATGAAACAGGATAATAAAATATATATGCAAGTTTTATTTTTATATGAAATAATCAAATTACGGACATGTTATTTTTAACATTTTTTTATGTTTTCAATTAGGGGTATATATTAAATATTGACTTAAAATGCTCTTAAATCTTTTTATTTAAATATTTAAATTTATATAAAAATTAAAATTACAGGTTTACAATATTTCTTTTTTTTTTTTTTGTTTTGAAAATTTTGAAATAACTTTTGAGGTAGCAATTGTAACATTCATGTCTTTGAATATCACTTTTTTTTTTTTTGAATTTAGCTGCAATACACCGATTTCTTTGAATTAATTTTCTTTTACCAATTTAATTTTACGAGTATTATTCAAATTTTCTTTTCTAATTTTAAATTTATTTTTATAGTGTATACGTGCTACGTTTTTTGCGATGGTAATTTTCCTTAAGTAGGTTTTTTTTTTTTTTTTTTTTGAAAATAATAAAAAAATTATTTAATAAATCATTAAAAAGCTTAAATGTAATTTGTCAGTAGGTACATCTTAAGTATTATTTTTTAAATTTTTAAATAAAGATTTTTTTCTGAAACGAAAATTTTTATTATTTTAAATTTTTATTTTTCTTTTATAATACATATTTTCATTCTACATCCAAAATTTTCCCACTTTTTTTTATTCTGATTTTTATGAAAACGTAACACAAAAAAAAGAAAATTTCATCTCCCTCTCTTTTGCCATAAATTTATTAAAAAATAAACACTTGTTATTTATCTATTTTAAAATAATTAAAGAAATATATATATAATATATATATATATGTATATATATATAATAAAGTAAAAACATATTGAATGGGAAAAAAATAATATAAAAATATTCTGTAATTTTATAGCCTTCTAATTATGTAAAATTCGCGCCAATAAGACTTCAGTTTTATTTTACGCTTTTGTTACTAAATCTATACTGAATCTTAATAACATCATCTATCCTAATATTTTTAATATTGCCATCTAGCTAACCAACAAGTTTAAGAGATGATTTCGCTAGGTTCATCATTATCTTTTTGTTTGTCAATTAAGTAGCAAGAACAGATAAATCTTTGTGCTTTCATGGTCAATAACAATCCTCAATTTATGTGGTATTTAATATAATGTGCCAATAATATTTAATCCAATTGGGAAAAATTGTACAATATTAACAAAGCTTTAAAAATATTCAAGAAAAGAATCTGATCTGAAAGCGTTATAATGTATAAACTCCAAAAGAAGAATTGGAAATAAAATCTTGAAAAATTATTTGTTTTATTTCAAACTATGAAATTTAATTTTCCTTTTATTAAATTTTTTTTTTTCGTGTGTACTGAAATTTGTTTTTTTTTTTCATTTTGAGGTCAAATAAGACACAATTTTTCCAATTTAAAAACATTAAAAAATAAAACTTTTTTTGACTTTTGTTTTTTTAAATCTATTTTAAGAATTTCAATTTTCAATTAATTTAATTTTGTATTTTTCTCGATTATCATTATTGAAATTTATATTTTAATGCTTTTTATTTCGACCACTTTATCCAAATGGAATTTTTGAAGAAATTTAAGTAATTTCTCATCATCCTAACAATTTTAAATTTTTAGGTTTAGTGTAAGTTCTATGACAATGCATCATCTTAATATATTTATCTCAAAAAATTTAATAGTATAGGCAATAAAAATAATAAAATTTCTATATTTATTTTTTATATTAATTTGTTTTAACTCACAGAATATTTTCTTAAAAATTTATATAAGTATATTTAAAAATTTGATATGATAAATGATTATATGAAAATTTAAGAACATATGATTTACATGAACATGTGAGTGTAATAAGTCTTCATAAACGTGAAAACATATTCATGGTGGCGGACTAATTTTGTATGGTGAAACACAACACGGTTGAAAATTTCGCTTTCACGAAATCAGCTGATATGATATGAAAGTTAAAATTTTTATTAACGTGAGCAAATTTTTTTCTTTAAAACTATTTTAAAATGGTTTTAAAAATATTTATTTGTTGAATTTAAAACTTATTTCTTTGAATATCTATACGTCAAAATTAGTGGGCGGCAAAAATAGAAAATATAAATTTTTCAGTCGGATAAAAAATTTTTCGGCGATTTTTCGTGATTGTTGTGGGCTATAAATTGCATGTGTTTTAAAACATTTTTTAAAACTATCACAAAATTTCGTCCTGAATGCATTTTCACTATAAGGTTAAATGCTACTATTACGTCTTGTTATAATTTAATGAAAATCTATTATGATATTGAGTGACATTGTCATATATATGAGTGAGATTTGAAGTCTTTGAATAAAAATTTTTTTTACTGTTCTAATTATTTGAATTAAATTTCTCGTTAATAGCGTTGTTAAAAATAAGCAAAACGGATTCGAAGTATTCTTTTATACTTTCTATAAAAATTTAAAATATGTAATTATTGCTTAAAATAAAATATACTCCTAACCCATGTAGTAACCAAAAATGTTCGTCTATTTATCTTTTTTTTTTTCTGTTAATGCTTTTATTTACTTTGGTGTGTTCAAAATTAATGAAATATTATTAAAATTGAAAATTAAACCACTCCTTAGTTCTCCCATCATTCTAATCACTAACAACAAGTTGAAACTTTCATGTATAATAAATTTAATGAAATTAACAAAATTGACTCTTATTTCTTAATAATAAAAATTAAAAAAAAAAAGAAAACAAAGAATCCAATATTAACTGCTTTTTAAATTAGATAATAATTTCACTCAAGATTGTAAATATAACAACAAAAATCATATTTCATTCGAATACCTAAAAACTTCAATCTGGAGCCCTCGGTGGCCTAGTTGCTAAGAAAGAAAAGGCTGTGTTTCATGTTCACATTTATGTGTGCAGAGAAATGACTTCTATCTTAATTCTGAAGTTATAATTTTTTTTACGTTAAAAAATTCGAAGTTTTTGTTTTTCGAAAATTCTGTTAATTTTATTTTTTTATTTAAAACAAAAAAAACTGATTTTTATGACATTATCTTATATAATTAATCGCTTTAATATTAATATGTTATCGTAGTTTTAGTCATATCTTTAATTAAGATAAGAGTATCGATTTACTGCATTGTTATACATAATATATGTATGCATGTCTGTAGTTATTGTAAAAAACTATGATTATATAATTATGCGAAAAATGTATGATAAAACAGGGTTTTTCAAGTGATAAAGATTATAATAATATTAATTAAAACGCATGTTAAAACAATTAAAAATGTAAAAATCATCTCCGTTATTTGAAAATATCTATACAAATTTTAATTTAATTATCTACATACATAATTATTTAAAGATTGATAAATGAATTAGACTCTTTAAAATTGATTTTGTAATATTAAATTTACTATAATCTGAGTGGAAATTCTTTACATCAAAGCAAAACGCGATAATATAAATTATTTGGCGGGAAAATGTATCTGAAAAATGTACGTTATATTACTCGTATCTCATTAACGGTTGATTGCATATAGATTGCATATATTTCATCTTTACAGAAACATTAATTATTTTTCTTGTTTCTTCTATCACTAGTCTTTTTCTTAATCTTCTACAATCGACTGAACTCTCTGCATAAACTGTAAATAATACTAATGTACTGTAATGTAATGTGTACTGTAATATAATATAATCTTCCTGTTATGTTAGTTTTTTATTTCATCAGTTATTATTTTTCTAGATTTAATTTTTTTGATATTATTTTAATTTATATTTGAAATAAGGATACTGTTTTTTTTTTTTTTTTACTGTTTGAATTTAATAAAAAAATAATACATATACATATGTACATACTTAAATAAATTGTAAAAATTAATTAATATTTTAATTATTTACCGGACAGTCCCGTTCAAAATTCCTATAGGATTTTTATATTGAGATATTTTCGAAAATATTTCAAATGATGTTTAAAAACAAGTAACATTATATTTTAGTATCTATTGTTTTTTTGTTTTGTTCTTTTTTTTTATTATCATTATTTTCAATTTCAATTTAAATAAAACTGTATTTTTTCATGTACTTACACATACATACATGTATATTTGAACTTATGGATGTTTTTTTTTTCTTTTTTGTTCAATTTTGACCACCCATTCTAATAAACACGACATTTGTGTTTTTTTTTTTTTTTTCTTTTTTTCCTGTACATGATATCAAGTGTTCATCATCACAACACAATTATATACGAATCCTGCCTGATAACATTTTGTTTTCGTTTTTCTGATTTCATTCTTATTTTTTTTTTTTTTTTTTTTTTTTTTTTTTTTTTTTTTGTGTTTTCGACAACTATTGTTTTTATCTGTTATCTCAGTCGTTGCATGTTTTTAATGGTTTTTTTTCTTTTTTTTTTTTGTAATTTAGCTGGTGTGTCTTGAAGCGATTCAATAGAAAAAATTTATATATATTTGAATAAGGCATGTTCTGTACCTATATATATGTATATTAATAATATTAATATTGTAATCACTAAATGAGCCGATTGTTATGTGAAAGCTCAACTTTTATTTTATTCTCTTTATTTTTTTTTTTTTTTCTCTTCAATAATAATAATAAAGTAGGAATGGTTTAAAATTTATGGAAGATAATAAATGAATGAGATGAGGATCTGATATTGTTTAAATAACATTGTAAAAATTACAAGGGAAAAGAATTCATGTTTTTTTATTTAATTTATTTATTTATTTATTTTTTTGTTCATTATTCCTAAACGATTTGCTATTTGAATTTTCTTTTTTTTTTTTTTTTTTTTTTTTCGGGGAAAATTTATATGAATGTCTGGGAATTTTTTGTTTGTTCTGAAAAAAAGGAACAAAAAAAAAATAATAGAACTATATGTACTTTGCATAAAGTACACATGAGTTGTTTATTAGACATTTTATATATATCTATATAACATCCTAGATATGTTATGTACATGTGTATGTATTCATGAATTTTAATAGAAGGACATATTTGAAAGTATGCATGAATAAGCCTGTATTTTAAATTGAAATGTTAATTTTTCAATGAATAAATATTGGTGTATTTAAACAATTTTTCTTCTTTTTTTTGCTTTTCTATTCTTGATAATTATTGATAAACATTCGTATATATTATATACAGTTAAATTAATCTGTTAGTATATAGATAGGATAAAACATTATCATTCGATAGAAAAAATAAATATGGATGTAAAGCAAATGATTTTTGTTAATTGTGATTATCTATTCAGAATTTCTGAATGAATTATTAATAATATTACAATTTTAATAGATTTAAATACATAATCATTGATGACAATTTTAAATATCATAGTAAGTATTTTGAGTAGTACAAATGAGTAGTTTTGAAAAGTATCATTTCTTTGAGTACAGTTCCACAAGTTCGAAAATTATACAAACTTAAGGCATATTCCATATAATTTTCACATTTATATTGTAATGATAATGAACTTTTTGCAAAATTTTTCTATATAGAAGAATGTAAAGGTTGCAGTAACATAATTTTCAAAATTGTTTGTTTTACAGTTGAAAACAAAAAATTTGAACGAGGAGAACGAATTTGCTGAGAGACAATTTTCGTTGGAAGTGTTATAATTTGAGTTCAAGCAATCCATTCTTTCAATCCTGTTTTATTTTAATTTTAACTTATGTATAATTTTAAACTGTTCAGAAACTTCAAATATCAATTTAACTCATTGCTCAGTTGCACTCACTGGAAGAGCGGATTCAAATTTGAACTAATTAAAATGTTCAGTTATCTGACAATATGAGCGAATTCAAATAAAGCGTGAGCAATAAATGGTGTTGAATTGAGTGTGTACTGAGCCTTTAAGTTCGTTCGTTTAGAATTTTGGTTATAAGAATTTGCTTTTTTTAATTTTTTTTTTTGTTTTTTTTTTGGTTATTATTTTACGCACTAACAGTTTGGAAATGCATAGAATAAATTTAATCAACAGTTTTATTCATAAATAGATTTTTTTTTTTTGAAGTTGAACAAAAAAAAAATAATTGTTATTATGTGATGAATCATAAATTTAATCATCAAAGAATTAAGAAACAATTTTCTGTTTTATTTTAGTTTTATTTCTCTTTGTTCTTTTATTCCTGTGTATATTCCTGATATGTTTTTTATTTTTTTTTTTTATTTTTTGGTACTCTTATATTTCCTTTAATTACATTTGTTATTGTTTTTTTTTTACTTATTATTAAACATAATCGTTATTATCAGTCATTTTTTCTCTCACCCTTAAATTCTCTAGCCAAAATAATCATCAAAAGTTATATCTTAAATAAATTTTACATGCAGGGGTCAAAATGTTAAAAATAGAAAAAAAAAAAAACACAATATATATTATGTAAAACACCAGTCAGTCGTTAACACACTTCTAATTTAATATTTTTTTGTTTCTTTCTTTCTTTTTGTTCTCATGTATCTCGCGGATTTAATCGCGACTTATACGACCGGTCGGTACACTCATAAAATTAGATTTGGTTAATTTACACACTGCTGGAATACTCAAAACATAATAATTTTTCTTTTTCTCATTAGTTTAAATTTGATTTTAATTTGAAAATGAATAAAAAAAAAAAAACATTTGAAAGTAGAAAAAAAAAATTCGAAAGTAAAAAAAAAAAAAATTAAAGAAAAAAAAAACTTAAATTTAAATGTCATTAACACACAAATAATATTTTACAAAAAAAAAAAAAAAAAAAATCAAAAAGAAAAAGGACTAGCAAAAAAAAAAATAAAGGAATATTTTTTTTCTGTTAGAATTTAGAGTGGCTCGTGTCATATTACCTCTGCTTTATGATGATTTGTGACTTGACTCTCATATTATAGTGATGCTGATTGCTGATTACTACTCCCGATCCGACCCCCACTAAAATATTCATTTATTGGTTGTTTGTTATAAGTTTAATGGAGAGGAATTCTTTTTTTTTCTTTTTCTCAAATAATTAAAAAATAATAGAAAAAAAACGTTTTTTTTTTTTTTTTGTTGGTGCAATTTTAAAGTGAAAGAATGTGAAGAATAAAAAAAAAAATTCTATGGTAAGAAAAAAACAAAAAAAAAAACAAGAAAGTATAAGGGTCAGGAGTTTAAAATTTTTTAGGGGTGAATGAATTTTTTTTACATAATATATTTTTTTCTTGAGATTTATATATATATATATATTTTTTTGTTATCAGTTATTTTCTCATTTGAACAAAATCATAATTAGCATATTGTGCAATACTGTTGTGGCGTTATCATAACCCTCCCAAGAGAATTAATTAATATGTAAGTATTATTTTTTTTGATTGAGTTTTTTGACGCTGGAAAAAAATGATCAAATAAAAAACATGTTCTCGGGGAAAAAAATTAATTATAATAATAATAAAAAAAAAAACTTGAGGGGTGAATTAAAAATGAGGAAGAAATTATTAGAGAGACTTTCATTTTTTTTTTTTATTAATACCGCTTTTATTTTTTTATAGTTAAAAAAACAAAGTAACCTTTACTTCAGAAACAAAAAAAAAAACAAATTGTTGTCAAAAATAAAAACATATATTAAGTTATAAATTTTTTTTTTTTATTGAATTTGCATTTAAATTAAGATTTTTTTTGATATTTTTCGAACTTTGTGAACATAATGTTTATTTTTACGGTTTTTTGAGTGAATATTTGAGTGATTAATTTAAATTTAAATTATCTTCAAATATATTTACCGGAAAATTTTGAATTATGATTTATTTTTTGTTATAAATTTAATTTAAATTAATATAATAATGCAAATGTCGTTAATTTATAAACATAGTCTATATAGGTTCATATGAAAATTCTTATACAGGCAAATGATGCCAAATAAAAATAAAATTTCGGCTGATTATTTGGCGGGTTTTTCGTTTCTTGTAATTTTGATGCAAGAATTAATTGCACTATTATTTCATATAAATTTATTTATTTATTTTTGGCATCATTTCCTTGTACCATTCTCTATTAGTTAATATAGCTAATAAAAAATGAATCAGATCCATATTCGAGAAAAAAAGAACGTGTTTACTACTTAACAATTATTGAGTCTTAACTATGAGTCATACAATTGAATAATTATTTAATACAAACATTGAGTTCAGATAAACTCATTATTTGGTTTACAATTCAATTCAAGGTAACTACTTAAAAAATAGTTAATTCGTATATGTTTTTTAAAAATGAAGTGCTTTTTATGTGATTTTAAAAATCACATTTAAAATTTACAAAAATTGTTACAGTTATTTTTTCTAGGACTTAAGGACTTGAGCATACAAATTTTTGTATGTAAATTTAATATTAATTACCCAAATTTTTCATTTATTGTATTTTGTTGATTATACAGCCACTCTTAACAATATCTACGTAAATTTTCCATTTGAATACTCAATTTACAATTCCAGAAAATGCAATTTTATTGTTCTTACTTATAAAATGTGTCAACTTAAGAGAGCTACATAGATACATCAAAATATTTTTGTAAAAAAATTTAGACATTTTCTTTACAAATTAATTTGATAGTTGTCTTTTTTCCTTACCACTAGGATCACTTCTGTAAGGAGCATGGGGTATTCATTAAGTCATTTATTATTCATACTTGACTAAACAAGCTTCAATTTATGGAATCATTAATTTCACTAAGCAGTTGATTACTCGGATGTAGCTATTTTATTTTATTTTAGTACTTCATTGCTAGACTATGCAACGTAAACATTCCTTTTATTTATACGCCATCTATTATTTTATACAAGGAACTTTATATAAGTTTTCCTTATTATTCATTAATTAATCATTCAAATAATTTCGATGTTTAAAATATAAAAAAACAAAAACTTTTTTTTTCAATACCTCCTCTTTCTCTTTGGTTTTTTTTTGATTTTAAACTTTTCAGACATTTTCGTCTGTCTGGGTGTTTATAAAACTTTTACCGTTTGAAATAGAGCAATGTAATTTGAACTACGGATTGACATAGCAAAGAAATGAATTTTGTAGAATAACCTGTAGGGCCACTCGTTACGGAGCCACAGCCTCCTTATGTTACTCCACTCGTTACGGAGCTACAGCCTCCTTAAGTTATAAAAAGCCCTATATTTTTATTATTAGGTATATCTTCAAAAGCGTTTAATTTAGCGTTGTTATGAGAAACTAAATTCTTGTAAAATGTTCTGTCTCTCCTTTCTGAAAACGGTTTATGTAAAGAAACTTAAAATTTTTGATTATTTCAGAAAATATTTTTCTGTCACTCCCCGTTTAGGGGGAAGCATTATAAGGGGTCATAAACTGAAAATTCCCTATTTTTAAATCCTCGTGTACACTTTTTGAAGTAATATGCATTATAATTTCCACCAATATGTTTTTGTTTGTGTTAACAACTTTTCTTAATAATATAGTGGATTCCTTAAAATTGGCAAAAGTGTGACTAGATTTTCTGTAATTTTTTCTAACACAAAAAAAAACAAAATCTAACAAAGAGCACAAATAATATATACAATGCTTTTTTAAGGGTAAAATGAAAATGTGCGCTTTTAAAAACCCTTGATTTATATAATATCTTGTTTATTTTTAAAGAATAGGTGAAAGTAAGTAACTTATAGTTTAATTTTAAAAGAAACATAACTTTGCTATCACTAAGTAACTACATATAATAATTATAAGATATTTTTAAATAATTATAGAATGGCATCTTGTATATGTTTTTTTTTTCTTTTTAAAAGTAAGTTTGTCGTAAATATTTTTTAATTTTAATTTTTAGAATAAATTTTTCATTTATTATTAATTTTCAATTTATTCAATTTTATAAAATTCATTTACGAAAAAGTATCGCATTAAACGACATTTTCACGGTACATAAGTTATATTATGTTAATAGTAAAATAAACTATGCAACCCTTGTTACTTCTACCTTTACCCCCTCGTCTAATTTTGCTAAAGTTGTTAGTAAATGTCAAAAGTTTTTCTAAAATTTATAATTCTTAGGTAAAAAAAAAAAAAAAAAATGTTTGCAGTTAGTAATAAAATTGCTACATTAATTTTTCTTTTAACATGAGTTTTTTTTAAATACTTTTGAACTTTACCTAAGTGTATTGTAAAAAAAAAAAAATAATACTTTCCTAACACCCCGACTGTTAACTTACTATTATTAGTATTAAAATTGTTCTTCATTAAAAACAGAAAGTTAAGAATCTTGAAAAAAAAAAATAAATAAATGAGAAAAAGGAAAACTGAAAAGAAAATTTAAATAACGGTAAAACTTTTTTATTTCTATTTTTGTTTATTTTGCTTTTTGTTTTCTTTGCAATCATAAATTTTCCGCAAAACTAGAGATATTTAATGTTTTTTTTTTTTAAAGCAAATAAATACCGTTAAATAAATAAATCATAGCTTCTAGTTTTACTCTTTTGTTTGGATTTTATACATATTACAAGATATCTTGTAATAAATTTCAACATGTTTTATAATTTAATTTTTAATAACTAATTACATTTTTTGTTTTACCGCCATATCACTCTTTTCCCGAAAAAAGGTACATACTTTTAATTTTTTCTTTATGTAATATGATTTTTGTCTATAGGTGAAAAAAAAAAAAAAAACACCTAAAAAATGTTTAACAACTGATTTTCTACTATGCTTCTTAAAATCATATTTTACGTGTTGTTTTTTGTGCGGTGTGCACTTGTATGCACCTGTTTACAACGTATCATAAACTCTTTAAATCTTTACTAAATTGTTCAATAAAAAAAAACAAAAAAAAAAAGTTCAGAATTTTTCAATTAAAAATCAAAAATAAATTAAAAAAAAAAGAAAAACTTTTTTAAACTGCTTTCATTCCTCTTAGGAAAATTTTCAGTTGATAAAGTTTAACCTGGGGGAGAAAATTCATAGAAAATATACAACATGTTGTAAAATAAGTAAGGATTCTTATAAGAAAATTCGTGATAAAATTAAAAATAAGTATATGAAAAGAGTAAAAGATGAAAATAAAGTTTAAAGTGGATCCTAAGGTAGATCCTTATACAAAACAAAAAAAAAAAAATAAATAAACAAAAATCTTTTAGAATTCATGTAATGCAACAAATTTCAATTTTATTGCAAGTATACCGCGGTTATTTAGAGTTTTGCGTGATTTTAATTGAAATATTTAAAAACCCCAAAAATTTCCTCCCATTTCTTTTTTTTTGTTTTTTTTTCTGTTTTTAGAAGAGAAATTGTAGTTTTTCATTTCTTTTTAGTGGTTTTTTTTTTACAAGTTTATTTTGAGAACAGATTTTAGAAATGAAGTTTTCTTTTTTTATAGTTGCGATGTAAAGAAAGTTACAGCGTATAAATTTTAAAAATGATTCTTAAATAAATATTTTTGAAAGTAAGAAATAATTTTTTTTAATGAGGTGCATAAGTATCATTTAAATTAGCTATTTGGTTGTAAAACAAAAAAAAAAAAAAAAAACAGAAAAATGTTAATATTTTAATGAGTTGATAGGACATAAAATAATGAATAAGAAATGAAATGAATAATCATTTATTTACATTAGAATTTTATACATAATTTGCTTGAATAATTTTTTAAAATCTTTGTAAAGAATTTTTCAGATAATTTCGGGTAATTTATGTGCATTGCAAAATGTTCTCATATTGATTATCCCAAAATAAAATTTAAAACAAAGCAGAACCAAAAATTAAGAGCTTAAGTCGAGCATTTCCCAAAACAAAATAAAACATTTTAGAAACAGTAATTTGCACCAACATTTCTTAAATTTCTCAAAATTTTATATGTAAGAATTCAATTGTAGAAAATCAAAAGACACTTTTTTCAAATTTAAGGAAACTATAATTAAGAAACCCCACTAATATATGTAAAATTATAATGTCAAAGCTTTAATTTTTGCTTTTTATTTTGAAAATATTTGTACAATTGTCTTAAGTGTAAAATTAATTGTACATATGTTTAAAAATGACAAAATTTTAATATTTAAAACCTAAAGGTCGATTCCCACAATACCGGTACGAGACAACGCCGTAACATGTCGACAACGTTTTTATTATATTAAAATCATTTTGTCGTCACTTCACGGTTTTATTTGCTAACCTTTTTTTTTTTTTTTTTAAATTAATATCGTATGGATATATTCATAGTATACCGCGACAACGTCGGCCGACAAAATAGAAATATCGTTGAGAAAAATATTTTAAATCAGGTTACGATGCCGGTATGGCGTCGTTGTCGTCCAATGTAAATATAAGAAAAAATGCGTAGTATGAATAAGAGAAAAAAAAACGGTGTCGGCATCATCACGTGCCGGTGTAGTGTGAATCGACCTTAATATCTCACAAACTTAGAAAAGTACAAAAAGAAAAATTTTGGTTAATCTTTTATTACAAATTGTTACATTTTCGGAAGTAGATTTAGTTGAATTTTCGTTGTTAATTTTTAACCTCCTAACAGTTTAATTTTTCATTCTTAGTCTTATTAATTTTTTTTTTTAATTTCTTTTTCTATTAAAATTGTTTATGTTTTTTGTGTAATTACAAATTAAAGTTTCTTTTAAATTTATTTGTTCAATTTATTACGTTTTCTAAAAAAAGATTAAATTTACAATCAATTTATATATTTACAAACAAATGGAGATTGTCCACTTACACTTAAATCAACTATAATTCGTTTCAATATAAAAGAACCAAACGTTCTAAAATTGATCACCAATTTCTATTGTTTGAAAAAAGAAAACAACAAAAACTAACAAAAATTTTTATTAAAAAAAAAAAAAAAAAACTAAAAAATTAATTAAAAAAGAAAAAAAAAATTAAATCAAAATTTTTTACTTATAATTTACAAATCATTCAAGAACGGAAACCAAAACTAAAAAAGTTAAAAAATCGTGAAATCTTTTTTTTTATGCGTCGCTTTTTATATTTTTTTTTGTTGTCGTCTCTTATTTAAAAATATACTCGCGAAATTTTTCAAGGACACTTTTGTTGACATATTTCTTTTGTTTTGTTTTTTTTTTTTTTTTTTTTTTTTTTTTTTTTTTTTTTTTTGCTGTTAAATTGCGATTATGATTTTTCTTATTTTATTTTGGTTTTATTTATTTCATTATTTAATCAATACAAAAAAAAAAAATGAAAAAAGGAAGAAAATTTAAAATTTGCATTTTATAATTAAGTATGTGTGTATGTATATAGAATTGATTAAAATAATAAATAGTAAAATATATCGTTAACTTTTATTTTCTTCATATACATATATCGGAATTAGGTAGAAAAATAAAGGTAAGGTAAGTAAAATTTTTCGGGACAGAATTTTTATGTAATCATTAAAATAAAAAAAAAGAAATATATTTAAGAATAAATATGTACATATATACATGGACATATGGGCTATATGTATAGATGTATGAATTTTTTTTTTTTTTTTTAAATAAAAATGAAAATCCTGCTTAATTTCGTGACCATCATAAACAAATACATAATTAACCGCAGTCACCAATTTATAATAAAAACCAGCCAATTCAATAATTGTATATTTTTGTTTTCTTTTTTTATGTACGAAATTATTGTACGTGTACAGTTGCGAACAAAAATTTAAAGAATCATGTTCTTTAGAAAATAATTTTAAAATTGGATTTCTTTTTTAGAAGTACTTATATTATGAAACATTATTCAATACAATATCTGCCCTATGACGTAGTGATTACGACTCAGAAGTTTCTTTTAAAACGTTTTGCTGTTAAATTACGGTCAGATTAAATAATTTTAAATTTCTGACATAATATTACATATTTGTTTTTATCCTTTTGATCCATTTCCCGTCCATTTCTGATAAGGAAGGAGCATAGGGCATATACTAAATCATATAGTATTCATATTATATTAAAATTTTTCTTTCAGTTTCAAATTTGAAGCTTAGTCTAAATATGAATAATATACGACTTAATGGATGGATGTTCTAAGCTATTTAAGGGGGCGTAGACGGAAAAGAAAAAATATACAATTCAATATGTTAAGTATTTCTGTATTGACAGTAAATGTTTAATTTTATTTGATTAGACCTGAATAGAAAAAAAAATATAATTTTAACTGGCGTCTTTTTAATTCCGGAAGAAATTTTATTTTATTTTGTTTAGAGATAACTTCTTGAACTGAATGAATTCTTTTATTCTCAACTGTTCGTTCATGCATAAAAATATTACTTCATTACTTATAAAATGTAAAGATAAAAAAAATTACTTAATATCCTATAAATTATGTCGCAATTATGAATGACATTTATGTTTATATACTGCACAAATTAATTACATATATATTATGTATTGTAAAATAAATAAAGAATACAAATTTTTTTTTTTTTAATATGGTTGCCTTTAAATATCTTTAATAGTACAACATTTTAAATTTATTGTATATATATAAATGTTAAATTAAAATTGGGGATATTATTACGTCATTATATACTTAAATATTCTTCTCTTATAAAAATTCATTTTAATTTCATAGTCTCCGTTTTAATTTAATTTTACATTCTTTATAATATTGTATATAAATTATGATAGAAGGTTATCTTCTTCTTCAAAAAAAAAAAAAAACACACATTTTAAAAACATAAAAAAAAGGTTAAAACATGTATGTTTGGATGTCTGCCCCAACAAAAAGAAAAAAAAAACAAAAATGATTGCACAATCTAAAACTTATGATAAACAAAAAAGTAAAAAAAAAGAAAACAACAAAAATATTATAAATCTGAATACAATCTTTAAAGGCACGAAATAAAAAATTAAGAAAAAAAAAACAACAACAACAACAATAAAAAGAAAACTTAATATTAAGTTTGACCCTATTTTGTGTTATATTAATTCCAGGAAGGGATTTAGTTCAATAATTTATATAACCATAAGTAATTTACTTAATTTTAATCTGAAAATACCAGTGAAATGTTTATAAACTCTATAAGTATCATTTTATATATAAATAATTTTTATATTAAATTACATTAAAAAAGTTATAAAAATTGGTTGAAAAAAAAAGAAGCTTATTTCTTTTAAAATAAAAATGTTTAGTTGAATGTTGGTTTCTTGGAATAGTTTTCGTAATTTAACATGGTTAAAATACAATAATTAACCCATTCAAAATAATATAACTTAAAAGTTACTTATATTTTAAATATATATAATCACAAAAATTCATTCAAAACCAGCGAAATTCATACATTTCTTATGTTCATGTGTCCATATTTTTGTATCCGAGCTTTTTTGCTTAATTTTGTTCTTAAAAGCAAATATATATTATAATACTTTGAGTTTTTTTCGGTTTAATTCAATTTTAATTTAACTTTTAGGGGTAAAAATGGTCACAAAATATAATTTCTCTTAAATATCATTTTAGTTTATTAATGTTAAAAAAAAATAAAATGTTATTTATTTTTTTTATTTAAATAAATAATACCTAATATAATTAACTATACAAGAATACTAAATATAGAAAGTGGCATTGGTAATTGGATCTTCGGTTATTCACAATGTAAATTTAAAACATCATTCATATTTAATGAAAGTCGCCTAATTTTATGCAATCTCTTTATTTTTTTTTTTATATTTTTTAATTACATTAATTTATTTTATTACGAATGTGATAAATATTTAAAAAACAAAAACACTGAAAACAACTAGTATAATAATTTAGCTTTTAAAATTATTTTATTTAATATTTGTAAAAAAAAAAGTTTATTAATTTAAATTTATTTTTTCTTTTATTTCAGGTATGTTTCCAGATGATGTTCTTTTATTACAAAAAAAGGTTTCCAGGGTAATATAAAAAATAATTTTGTTAGTTATAAAAAAAAAATATTTGATCCAAGATCCAATGTGATTTTTGAAACCTTTTCCTAATGCAACAAATGAAAACCTGTGTTTTTTTTTTACAAACTTTTAATTGATTTCCAATTGATTCAAAAGAAATTTGGAGAACAAAAGTCGAAAAAGTATAGACTCATCTCCAATCTCCATATCATGTTATATT
Source organism: Poecilobothrus nobilitatus (assembly GCA_947095535.1). Classification (NCBI taxonomy): domain Eukaryota; kingdom Metazoa; phylum Arthropoda; class Insecta; order Diptera; family Dolichopodidae; genus Poecilobothrus; species Poecilobothrus nobilitatus. The sequence goes on along the minus strand of OX352772.1, from coordinate 316,663,096 downwards.
TGTGATATTTTATCACCGAAATTTGTCTATGAATATTGGGAGTTTGGGAACTTTAACGATTTCAATTTTGTTTAGATGCAGAAAGTTAAATAATCGAATCCTAAATGGTTTACCTGTTCTTAAATAGACTTAAAAGTTTTATAGTTGGAGGTGATAAATTTTGGTAATACAAATCATAAGTATAACATAATATATAATATGAGTCTTATTCTTTTTCGACCTTCTCAAAAGTTCTGAAAAATTAAACTACTCAACTAGTTCGGATACTAATTTCATTACTTCAGTTATGAGAAGATATAAATTTAATATGTGTGAAAATCTTACCACTTTATATGGATGTACTATAGATTTTTTTATTATCTTCTAAGGATCACTGAGATAATTTTGCAATTCTTAATGAATTAAAAACTTGCTGATAATAAAAATTCTATATACATATGTATAACATTGTAAGAAATTAATAAAAATAATAAAAATTTGCAATATATGTACATAATAACAAGTTTCGGACAATTATCATTTTTAGTGCAAATAAATTTTTAACGGTTTATTAAAACAGAAAAATTAATTTTAAAAAATTCTTATAATAGTCATGAAAAATGAACGATAAAATATATATATTTTAAAAAGATGGTTTAAAAAGATATTCCTGTTCAAGGTCAATAATTTTTTTTAGTTGTTTTTTTTTTTTGGATTTTACCCTGTACGCAAACAACATTAAAATTATTATTATTATTATTATTCGTGTTTAATTATGCAAATGTTTTTTTTTTTTTTTCGAACAAATAAAATATTATTTATTTTCTTTATAAAATTTAATTAAAAAAAAAAATAAAAGAACCTCCAAAAATATGGCCTAAAAATATATATATATATATATATGTATGTACATATGAACGAAAAAAATGAAACGAAGTCAGGTTAAATTAGACAAAGAAAAAAAAAAAAAAAGAAGTAATTTAGTGTCCCATACATATCTGATAATAATTACGCACGTTTAATTTTAAATTTTTTTTATATTATTGATGAACATGTACTATACACACACACTCATATATATACCAATAAATATATTCATGTATAAATAAATAAAATCATTTTGTATTCAAGTCTGTCCTCTTCCAAAAAAAATATATTAAACCTCCATGAAAGTACATACCTATACTTATTATTTTATAATTTTAACATTAATAAATAAAAAAAAAAAAAAAAAACTTTGAAAAATCTAAAAATAGCGTACCCATCTGCGACCTAAAAAAAAAAAAAAAATTTAAATAATTTTTAATAAAGTTGCATTTAATTAATAAACTTCACACAATTTTTTGATCATAACTAATCACCATACGAATATACATCGAGTTAAAATGTAAAAAAAAAAAAAAAAAAACTCATTAATTTAAATTCCAAAATGAAAAAAAAAAAAAAAAAACCAGGTATGCGTGTGTAACGTGTATCTTAACTTTTTTGTTTTTGAATCATTTATCTTTACCTTAACTTAACTTTTTTTTTAGATTGGGAATCGTGATATTCTTTAAAAAAACACAAAAAATTCAAAGCGTTTTTATTTTAGTTTTAGAACTACAAAACATTGGTGCTTCCACTTTTTGTTTTTTTTTTATATACCAAAACTATGATTTTGATTACACATTTCAGGTAGATCTATCTGATGACAATAAAAATTACCTGTGATTTTAGTTTTTTTTTTTTGTATTTTTTTTTGGTTACTGAACGCGGTTAAAATTATGCTCCAAAAGAAAAAACAAAAAAAAAAAAACCAATTTAGGTAAAGGTGTATTTATTAAATTCGTCAGGTAAAATCAGTCAAATACAGATCCCCAAAATGATTAAGATTATTTATATTAAATAAAACCAACAAAATAAAAAAAAAAATAATAATGGAAAAAGAAAATCTTTAAGATTAAATTACTTAAGATTCATTTGTTGTGTCGTACATATATACGAGTATAATATATTATAATATGGTTGATGTTGATTATTATATTTTGTGTGTGTGTGCGTGTTATTGTTTTTTTTTCATATGTTTATTTTTCTTTTTTGTTATTTTGAAGGAACAAGGTGAAAAAAATTACAGGTAAAAAAAAATTATTTTTGTGTTAAATAGGGGTCATTTGGTCGGTTGGTCAATCGTTATAAGTCAATTGAATTGTAGAAAATTTTAAGCATAAGAGAATAATATAATAAGAAAATTTTATTTGAAAAAAAGTAAAATGAAAAATAAAAGTAAATTAAGAACAAATTTAGAATGTAAAAAGTTTTGATGCAGAAGAAAAAAAAAAGAAAAAGACTTTTCAGTTACTTTAAAAAACTGAAAAAATTGTCTAAAAAATAGATTTTTTTTTTTACTAAAATAAGCTGTGTAGTATCTTAAGTAGCTATAGGTTTCTGTTATTAAAATATGTGTATAAATTCGTTTATGTTATTTCCTACTATTAATGGATCTTTTTTATGTTAAGGTTTAAAGTTCGAAAAATATGATCCTAAATAATTGGGTGTAAAGAAAATACAATAAACGATATCTTAAAATTTCGAATTAACCTTTTTGTTTTTATCTATTACCTCTTAAGCAAAATTAGTGTTACGTAGACTCCAGCCTCTTATTAAACTAATGTTATAATGGTTTTCAGAATGAAATAAATTTGGTACGACATTTTTTGGTCAAAATTTTTCAAATTTCAGATCACATTGAATTTTTTTCACTTAAGTTTGTATTAGAATTATGGTTTGGACAAAACGTGTACTACTTTTGTTCACTAAGTGAGTTGAGAAAAATGAAAAATTTTTTATATTTTCACCATTCCGGAAAGTGCATTCTTTTTTATTAAAATATAGTTGTGCTATTTTATTCCATTAAATCAGTAACTAATACTCTACTTCACAGATTTTCTGGAAATATTATTTTTGTAAGAGATATTAAGTTGTTTTCTGAGTTATTGGGTCTAATAATGTTATATTTATTAGAATTTCCAAAAATATTGTCATACCCAAAAGTAAAATAAACTTTTAAAACTTTTTTTTATTTAGTTTAATTGTTTTTGTTTTTTTTTTTCGTTTAAATTCAATCAGACATTTAAATATTGTTGACTGTCAAAAATAAAAATAATGGACAGACAGATAATATTAACATAATGATGACTATTTATAGATTTTTTAAACTTTTTTAAAACGTAAATAAAATATTTTAAACAATAAGTATTTTTTTTTTTTTTTGTATTTTTTTTTTTTTTTGTATTTTTTTTTTATATTTTAAATCTCATTGAAGCGATTGATACCTTTAAACAATTCTAATGATTTTAATTTACAATTTAATGGGTTTTCAATAAAAAACAAAAAAATATGTATATATTTCTATCGTTCATGCCTTTTTTTTTTTTTTACGCTTTTCGCTTTAAATTTTATTGGGGGGAACGAAACCTCGTGTCTTACAGGTAATATTTTTGTGGTTTCATTTTGTTTTCGTTATTTGTTTTGATTTTGGTTGTTTTTTCTTTTTTTTATTTATTGTTTTCGTATTATGTTAAATAATATGAAATGATTCATTAATTTATAAATTATCATCATGTATATATGAATAATTTTTAATACGAATGATATTCATTAAAGTTGACTTAAATTAACATCTAAATATAAAAAATAAACAGAATAATACAATAATTAAGAAATTAATTTAATTTAAAGATTTTTTTTGGCGGTAATTACAATTTGCGTAAAATGTAGAGTTTGGGTATTTTAGAATATAATATACTTGTGTTTGAAATCGACTAAATTTCATTATGTGACAACTCTAGAATTTATTATGCTTTAATTCATAATAAGTGTTAAAAAGTCAAGCGTAAACCGACGGAAATGGTTATATTCTATTGCAATTAAAGGGGAACTTTGTTTCGGAGAAGGGAAACGGTAACGAGATTTTAATTTATTTTACTAAAAGAAGTTGGTAGTTAGTACACTTTAAAAATATACTTATAAGATTTTTTAACTACTTTGACGTTAAATGCGGGAGTTTGCTTTATTACTGTTCTGCTATAAGCCAAACAAATAACGAACTTTAAACCAGTTTTGTAATTGTTAACACTGGAAGGAGACAGACTTTGATATTTTTATCATTTTTATCAAAGTCTAAGTTTCCATATAAGGATAATGAAAGAATAAAAATGTGCATTTTGTTATTATAAAATATAATACATATTTTATCCTCCCTTAGAATTCAATTAACTATTTTCCCTAAAGTTCGGCGATTTTTTACATTTATGTATGAATATACATTGTAAAAATGTAATTTTATTATTTCGAAAAATTTTCGAAAAAAATAATATGTATCTAAAATTTAAGCGTTCCTTAGAGTTGCGTTCCGCGGGCCGTCAATAGTTTTTGATGACTGAATGATATCATCGTTTTTGTCATTAAAAAAAAAATATATTTTAAAATAATAAACGTCTTAAACGTTTTTTTTTCGCACTTTTATATGTCAAAGCACTGTGAACGTGAACCAAATTAAAAGATAGATCAACTGTACCGTCGCTTTTTGCTTCTTACTGAGTCATGTATATGATTTAAGTACATAATATACTCTACTTAAAAGTGAGCGCGAACATTAAATCATCACTTTAAAAAATTTTAAATTAAATTTTTTTGTGTGTGTGTTTTTTTTTTGTTTATAAACGTTACAAAATCAAATCGATCAAAAGAAATTTTGTAAGTATTGCCCAGAATTTGGGTGAATTTTTCCTGCATATGACTAAAGGGCTTAAATCTAGGAAAACATTACCCTTTTTTTTTATTTAAAAAAAAAGACGCAGATTGTTAAACATAAACTTTATAATTAATTTTATTTATAAAACTATTTATGGAGGTTTGACGAAATTTTTATTGAACTCTAAAGTGATTAATAAGTTTAAAAATATGAAGTGGATTATTGGAAATGTGCTAAAATTGGATTCTCCTATATTTAAAGAAAAATGTTTAAAAAAAATATATATATGTATATATAAAATTAAAATTGACACCTTGTGTTTTTATTTTTATACATCATACATATTCACCTACCCACCTATTTTTGTTATGAATACCTTCTTTAACAAAATCTATATTTACCTGTTTATTGTATTTATAGATTTTTTTTTTTTTTGCAATGTAAATATTAAATAAAATAAAAAAATCTTTATTTAATTTTGATCGTTTGAATATTCATTTGTCAATATAAATTAATTATACTGTCATTATTAATTTTTTATTTCTAAAGTACGGCATGTTTTTTTTATTTTTTTTTTTTATTTTTAAAGGAAGGTCAGTTAAATAATAATTAAAATTAAAAACATATTAGTAATCATTAGTAAAAGAAAAAAAAAAATTTATGTAATCATATCTTTTTTTTGTATTGTATGTAATATAATGTATTTATTACATTTTTTCATATAGGTTTTGATTAATATTTTCATTTGATATATTTTTTTTTTTGTTGCCATAGTTTTAAGTGAACCAATTAGTTTTTAATTTAATTGAGATTAATTAAAAAGTAACAAAAGGTTAATAAATAAAATACATAATATCTGGTAATTTTTTAAGAGAATTTATAGATTACATATTGTTAATATCTTTTATGAAACTTGAGATTACTAAATCTAAAAAGTCAAATGATCTAAAAATCAAAATAATTTTGTTGATAAATTTAGACTTTGGTTCCTTATGTTCTCTTGGTTTTTATACTAATATATATACATAATTTAAAAATATCATTCATTTCATGGCGCATGGTCATTCCAAAATTCCATGGTGATTAAACATGTTGAGTTTTTCAGCCAGGTTTTAACTGAAGGACCCATGTATTTTTTGTTGTAAAATATAATGAAAAAAATAAATATAAAATTTGAATGATATAAACTTTTCTTTAGTTATTTCGATTCCAATTGTTTCACATTTCATAACTAATGTTTCTAGTCTAAATGCAAGCATATTTTATCCAATATCCAGTGAAGTATCGTCGCATTACAACAATTTTCATAAACAAAATAATTGATTTAACGTTTATCTGTTAGATTTTTTTAAAATAGTGTTTCACTTTTCAATTGTTGCCAACGAATGACATTTTCCAGTCATTTTCTGTCATCTTAAAATATATTAGTTAAAACTGATAATATAATTACTTTTCAATCACTTTTTATCTAAACTGATTGTATAATCACTTTTGATGAAGTGCTAACTAAAAACTTGAACGTGTAATTAGCGTCAATAAAAATAAATATATGAAATAAAAAAAAAATTTTAAATATCAAATGGAATTTGTTCTGGATAAAACAATAAACCATATGTTTAAACAATCTATGTAACTATAACTATATATCTCAAGATCATTTTATTTAAATTTTTTTTTAAAGAAGTACATATTAAGAGCAGTAAGAAATATAAATTTGAAATTTTTTAACTTCCTCAAGGTGCATATGTATTTTAAAATCCAGATTTATGATCAAATTATAATCTCACCCAATTGTGTTTATCACTTTTTTGAAATTTTTATACAATTTTTGATCATAAATATTTACGGTGTTTCACAGTTGGTTTTCTTAACTTAAATAAGTGTTTCAATTTTTGTTTTGCAAATACGAAACTTACGATCACGTGGGTCGGAAATCGGAAATTCGAATACCATAATAGACGGATTTTTTTATTTTTATTTTTCTGTGTAATCAAAAATTTAAAAAATATGAACAAATACTGTTTTTAGTGCACTAAATAGAGGGCGGCAGGCATTGCTTGTTTTAACAAAAAAGTCTTACCATCGGCCTAAATTTATTTTGCTTAACAACCACATACATATAATTATATCCGGTGATTTTGAAATTCGGATTTTCATATTTCTTTCGTTATTTATCGTTTGTTTCATTTGAATTATTTTAACCGATTCGTTTAACCGAAAAATTCTATTAAAAAAAATTTTTCTCCGCGCAAATATGTATGTTCGAAAGAAATTATGAAAGCATTAAATAAAAAATAAACATTTTTAAACACTTAAAATTCCTTTGAGTTTTTCGTTTTTTTTTTTTTCCGCACTTCATCAAATTTCAAAACGTTTCATTTTATTTTTAACATATTCTTATGATTAAAATAAATAAGAAAAAAAAAAAAAAAGCTGTGTAAAATTTTTTAAATATTTTTTCTTAAATTTAAAATTTCATAATGTTATCTATAAAAATGTAATAATTATAAAATTCAGTTATTATTAAATTGTTTAAGTAATTAAATCTCATTTTGTTTTTTTTTTTTTTTTTTTTTTTTCATTTTGCGTAAAATTCGTGCTTAAATATTTTTTTTTTTTTTTTTTTTTAAATAAAGAGAAGCAAAAACATGTGTTCGGTAGTGTTTAATTCAGTTTTTTTTTATTGTGCGTATCGTGTAAAAAGAAAAAAAATTCTTGAAAACACAAAAAACAAACAGAAACGGTTTTAGAACGTTAAAATAAGAGTTTTAGGAACGTATAATTAAATCAATTTTAAATTTTTTTTTCTTTTTGTATAAGATTGGATAAACGAGGGTAAAAAGAAGTTAGAGGAGTCATGAAAATAAAAATATATATCTAAAACACTTGTTATTAATGCCAGCCAGATGATTAAATTGTAAAGTAGTGCGGGTATAAATTCAACGAACCAAAACGATCATCACAAAAAGGAAAAAAAAAAACTTCTTCAATTATGTCGATGTGTTAAACGGGCTGTGGCGGCGATTAAAAGTAAAAGTCTTAAATTTTTTTTTTTTATTTTGTATATTTTTGGGTTAAAATTCGTCATCGCGACGTTTGATATCACGAATTTTTTTATCTTTAATTTTTTTTTTTTTTTTTGTTTTTCTTCCTCTTTATGTTATTTGTTCATTATTTTAAAATGCCATGGGTTCAGTAGTATATTTTTTATTATTTTGGTTTTTTTTGGTAAATTTTGTTTAAATTCATTTTTATTCAGTCAAGGACATATCATCAATTATCAATTCAAATTTGTTTTTGGGGTTGCCTCAAAGTACATGAAGCAATAAGCAAATAGATATAATATATACATATATAGATATAGATATTATATATAATAATTAAATAAATGCGTTCTATATTGAAATTTTATCAAAACAAATATAAATATTTGCATAATTTAAAACGGAAGCTCTTAACAATGAAATGAAATTTTATTATGTATATTTTTGTTTTTATATTTATATTCAGTCTGTTTTTTTTTTTTTTTTTTTTTTTTGAATTAAAATTAAAAGATATTTTGAAAAATTCATGTGTGATTTTTTTAAATTTTCCAGACAACGTTATTTTATTTAAAAAATAATTTTTTTTTTTATCTAACGAATATTAGAAATCGAATCAAGTAACTATAGAAATTGCTGCTATCATATTTCCGGCTTTTTTTGATTATGTTTTTAAAAAAGGGTCTTTATTATGTCGGTCAGCTTTTCTAAACTTTTAGTTTTAATTATTAGATTAAGTTCAGTTGAACTGAAAGATAACCAAACAATTTGAATTGTTTAATCATTTCGATATGTATTGTTAGCGATATCCATCTTTCCACAAGGATCTTTAATGCAATTTTTACTTACATTTCATTCCTTCTTTTCTATAAACAAATTTTGTAATGGCGATTTCATTCTTCTTTTTTTAGTATTAGAAATTTTAAGCGGTGGAGGTGTGGAGAGCTTCAAAATTTTTAAACACACACATATAAAAATGAATCTATTTTGTGAAGAACCGTGTGAAAATAAATAGGAGTTTCGAAGAATCCGATTCAAGAAAGTAGACCCGTGTGGAGTAATGCAATAATTAATGAAGAAAATGAGAAAAATATCTAAGAGACAATGGTGGTGTACACAAAGTTAAATAAAATTACAAAACAAAATTTAATTACAGAACAAAAAGACGAACCAAGAATAAAGTAATTAAACTGCATTTTAGTAAAGGCAATAACACAAATATATCATGTCGCATTTTTTATTTTAATTTACGATGGATATTTTTTTTTTGTATTGCCATTCCGGCAATTTAACACATTTTTTCCCTTTCTTTTTTAATTATTTACAAATAAACTGAAAAACTTTAAATTACGATTATTATTTTTTTTTTTTATGAAAAAAAAAGTAATTAAAAAATGTCGTTTTTAAGTTCTTTTTTTTCTATTAAATTTTTTTTTTTTTAATAAATTTACAGTCATAATTTTTCTCCATAATAAATTTTTTTACAATTTTATAATTAAAAAATTGCACAAAAAACAACAAATATTTAAGAAGTAACCATCAACTGATGGCAATAGCTTGCCAATACAATATTGATCATTAGGGAAAATAAAATAAGATTTTTTAATTGAAATGAATGAGATAAAAATTGAAAAATTTTTAAATGAAAAAAAATTCTTTTAAACGTTGCAAAATCTCTAACTTATAATCTGATTATTAAATGCTAAACCCTTTACTAAATGAAAATTATTAGCTGATGATTATCAAAAATATTGTTCTGACTTGTAGTGAGAAATCCATTAATTAGTTCTGAAACATTTTGCAAGCTTATTGGTTTTATTGCAATAAATATAAGGTTTGCTTCAGATCAATCTTATCTAACACTTCCAGAGATAAATTAAGAGCTGTAGCTACATAAGTTTCACTATTTTTAAAAGAAATTTTAAGTCATCCTATTGAATCACAACTATATGTTAGCTAAACTCTTCTTTTTTGTTTGTCGTTGACTTCAGTAAGTTATATAAAAATTTGATCGTAAGCAGCTGCTTTTAAGTTTATATTAAATTTCATCGAATCCATCGCTTACATTTTTTTTTTTTGTTGATTGAACAAAAATTGCAGCACTTTTGGTCCTCAAAAGAAAATAAAAAAATATTGCAAAAAAATGCAATTCGGAGGGGGGGGGGGACACATATTAATTATATATGTATGTATAAATAGAAAGCGTATAAATAAAAAAGTCAACAAGAGAAGACAAGATGTGCATATATAAAAAAAAATAATAATAAAAGGGAATAAAATGAAAAAGAAACAAACAAAAAAAAAAAAATATTGGGGACAACTGAAATTTCAACTGAAGAGCTAAAATTTTAATTATTTGCCAAGAAAAATTGAAAAAAAAAAAGAAAAACAATAATAATATAAAATAAAATTTATGAGTCCATATTAAAAGTAATTATTAGGTTTTTGCATTTTTTTCCTTTTTATACTTATTTTTCATAAATGTTTATTATTGTAATTGATGATGTCTTTTTCGGATTTTGCAAATAAAAATTGTACTTATATGATTATGTAATATATTATATAGTATATAATATGGTACATACATATGTATGTATATTTAATTTTTATATTTATGTTTTATATAACATTTAAACATTTTTTTTTAAATTTTCATATTAAAGTGGTTATTTCTCGATTGATATACTTATATAGATTGCATTAACCCTTAAATGGCAATCATAATTTTGTAGATGTTTTTTTTTTTAAATTTTTTTTTAAGGAAATTCCCCTGCCACATAATGTAACAAGGAAATTGCACAGCCTTTCCTTTTCAGATGTGGCTGTAAATGTCATAAGGAGGAATTATTCTTACGATCTGTGTGGGATTCGAACCCACATTCCCTCGGTATTTACAGCGTGCGTATTTAATACGTTCTTAGCCACTAGGCTGCCAGTACCCCTTGTTAAAGGTTTCATATTTATATATTTTATTTATATTTCATTTTATTTATTTATTTATATTTTTTTTATAATTAACTTCATTTCCAAGACATGTGCCTGTACTATTTAACAATTACTAAAACAGGGCTTGAAATTTATTATTTTAAAACAGTTGTTAAAATATGTCTAACAAAATATTGAGAAAATTGGGGCCTCGGTGGCGTAGTGGGCAAGAGCGTATAACATACACTGTAAACACCGAGAGAGTGGATTCGCATGCCATACACGTCGTAAGAGTAATTCTCCCTTACGATATGTACAACCACTCCTGAAAAGGAAAGGCTGTGTTATTTCCTTGTTACATTTATGTGGCAGGGAAATGCACTAAAAAAAAAATTGAGTAAATCTTTCTAATGATTGAAGCTTTAGGGTTAACATTAGTTTTTTTTTTTTTAATTTAGAACAAAAGCGATTCGGTAAATTATGTACACAGGAGATGTTATTTTATTATTAATTATATTGAAGATCAATCTATCTTCTGGGGAACAATTTTTTTTTCTGGGCATTCTTTACTCTAGAATTTGAAAAATTAATTGATTTATATATAATCCCTTTTAATCTTTTTCGACAATATAAAAAATTATAGCTGTCACTATTCAATTATCTTCTAAAATAAAATATCTATGTACTTAATTTTGAAAGATGACATTTTATTCACAAAGTATTGTTATAGATTAAGTTAAAATTGCAAGATTACAGTTCCATTAAGCCGTAGTTTTTTAACATATTTAATTTTAGCCACGAAAAAAATCTGAACTAAAATATTGACTTTAATCTGGGATGTTTTAAAATAAAAGTGTATACTGCAGAGAACTTAATTGTGCAGTAATATCTGAACTTAACAAAATTGAAAGTATAAGAACAAAAAAATCAATTTTAAAATTTTGATATTTAACAAGATACATAAATGTATTAGAATTTAATTTAATAATTTAAATTCAGATATTAAAAATAAATGTAAAAAGTGGTTTTGCGAAATCTGATCACGTTCAAGGCAAAACATAAAATTCTAAGTTTTATATAACTTTGCATATTTTTTAAATTTACCCTATTTTTTTTTTTCTTGTTTATTTATTGTACTGCTCACCCATATGCCATATAGTTAATATTTGTTATTATATAATAAATTTAATTAAATAAATAAATAAATAAAGAAAGAATCAAAATTATTTTATTTATTAAAATAATCTAAAAAAAGTGATTTCTTTTATACCGAATCACCCATTCTTTTATGTTATCTTCGTTTAAAAAATAATCAAAAACCGATAGTTTAAATATATCTTATAATTTTTCACTGTCTACATAATTATAAATTAATTATTTAGAAATAATTAATTTATTTCATTCTTCAATTATGTCTTTTTGATTTTAAAGATTGAACAGATACTTTTTCAAGGTAAAATTTCAATTAAAATGTCAAATCACTGGTCTTTGTTACTTGATTCCCCCAATTCGTATACTAAAATTCAAACAAAAGTGTATAATACCTACATAGATACATATATAAAATTATACCAAAATTTTTTATTTTAATTTATTATCGTAGTAACCGCCATCTATATTTAAACTACTGAATTATTTTTTTTATTATTTTGGTATCAGACTGTCAGTTTAAAAAAATACGAAAAAAAAAAATTTTTTTTTAACACTGTTTTTAAATAATAAAAAGAAAAAAAAGAATAGTAAATTGTTTTATTTCATTTCCATCATGAAAACAAATCTAAAGATAAAACAATCAACAGGAAAAGTTTATGTTTATATATTTTTTTTTTGAAAATTAATGAATTCGCCTTAATAATGAATGTATCAACCGAAATCACCCGCATTTGATATTGAAACAAAGCAGAAAAAAAAAAAAGAAAAATCTAATTTGTATTCGCATTTGTTTTAATTATCACTAACTAACTAAACCAATCTATTAATTCAACAGCTCCCAAAAACCATCACATATTAGATTCATTTGTTCCGTCACTATGGTACGGAAGTTTCAAATTTATTCTGACACGCTCAAAAAAAACTTTGTTTTTTTTTCTTTATACAGGTAAATTTTTTTATTTTAAAAACTTTTTTTTGTTTAGTCTCTTTTGTTTTTATCTTTTAATAGTCAAAAAAAAAAAAACAAATCTATAGAATAACAAAAAAAAAAAAAAAAATTTATAGATACATTATATAGGTAGTTCAAAATATGGTTATTTTTTTTGAATAGTCGTCAAAGAAGTGTGAATTTTAATTTTTCATAAAATTTTACTTCTGTTTTTTTTTGACGTGTGGAAAAAAAATTCTATTATTTACTTATTGTTAGTATGTTTGGTGTTCTATTTAAAATATCTTTTGTTAAAAATATTTAAAAAAATACTTGAATAATAATAATTATATTGTATTCTTTTGGCTTGTTATGTTTGTTATATGACGAAATGATTATTATTACTATATTATATAATACTATATTTCTATATAAATACATATATATATATATAAACATAAGTATTCTTCTTTTTATACCTTTTGTATTAGAATTTTTACATTAAAAGTCATGGGTTAAAAACAATTTATAACTGCAACAACGTTTAATTATAATGTGTATACATTAGATAGACATAATATTTCGTTTCACCGAGTGGCAGTACTACAACACTGAGTGCTTAAAACAGTAAAATCTTTGTTTTGCTGTATTGGCCTTTGGTTGGTGTATTGTAATTACTGGTGTATTGGCCCAAATCCGAAAAGAAAAACGGCCCTCCACTTGACCCTCCACTTTAGCATAAGTAAAATGTACTAACTTAAAATTAACTCATTTGTTCCATCACTATGATACAGAAATTTCAAATTTATTCTGATATTCTGAAATCTTTTTTTGAATAATAGAAAAATCAGAGTTGTTGTGATTAGAAAATCGTATTTTTCGATCCCAATTTTAAGTTTTAACATAGAAATAAATATAGGAAAAAGCCATTGAAAATGCATTAAAATATGTCAATGGAGTATTTTGCACTCAATATGATAAATATCAATTTTTTAAAAATGAAGTTTCTTATGTGGCCATAATGCCAACGGATTAAATGTTTTTTTTTAAGCTTTTAAAACGTATTATAAAATCTTTTTTCTTGTCTTTAAAGTAAAACTAAACATTTTGAAATATACCCATATTATGTTAGACTTGTGATACAACCATTAAAATTTATCATCAAATTACAGTTTGAAATATAGAAATTTTAAATATATCCTGGCAGAGTTAGTCATTTTCATTTAACATGGTTATTTAGCTTTTTCTATCCAAAGATTATTAAAAACTTCATAGTTCGAACTTCAATTAAATGAAAATTTTTGGTGATACGTCACATGATCATAAGTCTAATATGATATGGGTGATAAAATAAATATTTTTAAATTCGCCGTAGAAAAATTTTCATATTGAGGTTCATTGAATAATTTACTAAATTTTTTTTTTTAAATGACTGCCATTTTATTTGGTTTTATTGTGCTTGTTTCGGTTTCGGTTTCATTTTCTTTACTTTATATTCTATTGAGTTAAGTTTTCTGTCTTGCACTTAAAGATGAAAAATTCTTTATTTTTGTTATATTTAATGCAATAAAATCTTCTTACAAACAACAAAAAAATAGATTCTATATACCATAATTTAAAATATGAAACTCTGACATTTTTAAATTTGAGTTTGAAATAAAAATTCAACATCCCTGCATTTTTTCTCTTAATTCTTTGTTTGTTTTTTTTAATAATGAAAATTGAACAGCCGTAATTAAGTGTCAAATTTTTATTTTTTATTGTTTTTATTTAAATTTACTCTTAAAATTAAAAATGTATATCTGTATTATTAGCTAAAAAGAAGTAAATTCAATTTTTTTAATTAGTCGAAATTAAAAGTGTTTTACTTTAACTACAGAATTTCCACAATGAGTACTCAACTTAAAATAATACAGTAACAATGAGGCAAAAATAGTAAAGCCCAACCTTGAATTTATTATTTATTATAAAGTATATATTTAAACAAAAAAAGAAACCTGAAGACGCAGAATAATTCCATTAAAAGTATAAAATATATTAAAAGTCTCAGTAAAAATTAATGATTAAAGACAATCCAGGGAATGTCAAGAATATCACCTTCACTAGTCAAAAAATCGACGTTTAATTTAAGAAAAAAAAAAAAAATATTTTATTAGTTATTGTAATTATCAAATTATGTGGATATGAGTTACTATTAAAATTAATTTATTTGAATTCAGTTCATGTCTAAAAAAAATTTTCACAACTGCATATTTACAATAATTTTAAATCTCACTAATGGGATGAGTAATTAAAATGGTTGAACTTTTACACCAGAGATATCAGATTTAACCTTCTTGTTAGATCCTACTCTAATAAATAATCTAACATATACATATGAAATAATTCATAGTAGTTGCCCTTTATTTTTAAGTGACAAAAGATCCATCGGGAAATTTAATTGTTAAATATCGAGTATAGTATTGATACGAGATCCAGTATACGCAATGCAGAAAAATGTATTAAAAATGAATATTCTACCCAAATAGTAATAAATATAGTAAAAAATGTCGTATATGGTTAATTTACTTTATTATTATTTATTTTTATTATTACTATTTTAATTGCTCATATTAAAGATTTGGCCATCATTTTAATCAACATTACAATTTAAATCATTAGCATAAAAGTACAATTTTCATGGTCTTATGGCTTCTTTACAGAAATATATAGGTACTTACATGTATATACTTGAAAATAAAAAGAATATTACCACACACAATCTATATGATAGTATACCATCATTGTCATTATCACATGATATGCTTTTTAAGAAAATTTGTTGAAGGCCTATATACCTACATTTAATTTAAAGAATTTTTCATCCATGACGGTGACGATCATGTCTGATCACAAAAACAAAAAAAAAAAAAATAATATTTATGTGTACATTAAAATGAATGACGATAACAGGCATAACAGCGATGAAAATTAATTAAAATTTTTTTTTTTTTTAGAAAAAAAATACTTTGTTTTTTGTATTTTTCTTTTTTTTTTTTCATTTAATTAATTTTGTGTTCTTATAAGTTTTTATTCATTATGAAAATTGTGGGTTATTTGATTACCTAACTAAAAGTTTTATTAAGAATTAATTAACTGTGTGAAAACATTTTTTTTATTTGCGCGCGCGCAATCGCTTAACTATAATTTAGTATTTACTTACCAATAAAAAGAATTTGTTAGTTATGAAAAAAAGATCTTAAGTATTTCGTATTTCGTATTTTTTAAATTATTATTATGTTTCTTAAATAATTTCTATCATTTTGGTTCTCTGTATTTATAGATTTTAGTTATTTTTTTTTTTTTCAAACATCAATTATGGTGTCGCAATTAAGGGAAATCAAATAAACGTGTTCATTTTTGTCACTTACAAAGTAAGATAATTTTTTCAAAGTTATATTTACCTTGATGTATTTTTCTTTTTTCTTAAAAGTTTTTAAAAAATTTGCTATTGCATTGTATTAGAACAAGTATATTATAAAATTTTGATTTTTCAACTGAAAAGTTACTGGTTTAAGCACTGCCATTGGTGAGAGAGGTACCCTGATTGGTACCCTATTAAAAAAATTAATTGTAACATCCAACCGAGTGTATTGTCCATTTGTACAGCGTTTTGCTAAATGGACAAAGCTTTGAGGTAATACTAGGATTGTTAACAAAATGAATATGATGTTTTCTTTCGCCTCCAACCCAAATATATGCAATATACTCTATGTGCAACCCAAAATACATTATATAGATATTGAGAAGATGTGGTGCAGAAAATTAAGTTTTACAGTGATACAAACCAAACATTTAGCTACACTCTAAAATATACCAAAAAAAAAAATAATTTGACTAAGACAATTTGTGGTTTAACTGGATACCCTGAATGTTTAAGTCGGTTGAGTATTGCAAAGCTTCAAATTTTTTTTTTGTTTTTGATATCAACCCTACCTCCCCATTTTTAAAATTTGTAAGTAAAAAATATCCTTTAAATCAACTCTAAATTTTCGGCTTTGGATCTTTTAATAGTCAGAGAAAGTCACGAAAAAAAAAAGAAAAATTGACAATAAATTTCATATTTGGCACGCTTTAATTTATAAATTTCAAAAATTTCCTTTTATTTTTATTTTATCTCAATAACATTTGAATGAAGCATGGGATCATATATTGTTTTTTTTTTTTTTGAACTTTCTACGAAAAACAAAACAAAAAAACAACAAATCCGCACACTTATTGTAACTTTTTTCCCCATTGATTTTTTTTTTTTTTGTAATTAAATTTCCTTTAACAGTCATTAAATAGAAAATCGTGCAATTTACCGTTAATGCACTTATGCATTACTTTTTTTTCGATTTTTTTATTTTTATTATAATAACTGTAAAAATTAAGACAAAAAAAAAAGAATGAAGTAAGCTTTGACTTGTGAAAAACTGCAGGAAAAAACGTGAATGTCACGGTATCAAAAACAAAAAAAAAAAAAAACAGAAAAAAATGAATGCATTTTTCAGAGTTTTTTTTTTTTTTTTTTATAAACATAAAACTTAACCTACATATAAATAAAAGATGTTAGTTAATTTTGTGAATTTTTGTCAGTTTTTTTTTTGTATGTACAATGTAATATTTTTAAGGTGCATCTAAATTTTAATTTAAGTTTAGAATTAGTTTTAAAAATAAAATCAATTTGAAACTCAAATATTTACTGTGGATGAAAATACATATCTTGTGGATGAAAATACAAACCACATGTATGTATGTATGTATATACTAAAATTCACTAACGATTTCAACAAGCCTAAACTAACGATTTTCCAATAATTAGTGAGAGTCATGTTTTGTTAAAATATAAATCTACAACATACGAAAAGTAGTATTGCAAGTAGTATTTCACATTTTCAGTTCAGTAACAAATCAAAATCTTTCTCTAGGGTGTCGAAAGTATATGAGTCAGCGAATATTAACAATTTTTTAGACCAGTAAAATAAGAAATGAAACTACGCTATATAGAAACAAAACAATATTAGATAAAAATTTCTCCTAATTTAAAATTTCTATTTTCATCTTATTTTTGACATTTATAATCAACATAATAAATATAGATTAATTCTACCTTAAACTCTTAACTCTTATAGGATCGCTCAAGATTAAAGTTATGGCTCAAATAAAATTAAAAGAATTTTTTTTTTATTTTTTTTTTTGTTTTTCCTAATTCATTCCATAAACCAAATTAATTATTAAGATTGTTTAACTCTTCAACTTTTAGTACAATGTATCTTAAATATATTGTTAATATGTTTTTTTTTTTTTTTAAGATATAATATGTAGTTATATACAAGTTTAAAAACTCTAATGAATTGAGGAGGTATTTAATAACTAAAACAAAAAAAAAAAAACTTTCGAAAAAAATCTAAACAAGTTCAAAGGAAAGAGAAGATCAAAAATGTTAAATTGTATCACACACAGAATCTCTCGATCTTAATAAATAAATTTCTGTCTTTTTATTTTTTTTTTTAAGTATCTTATAGATAAAAAAAAAAACAAAAATTAAAAATAAAAGAAAATGTAGGAAATTTAGGTGAATTTCAAAAAGAAAATGCAAAAATATAGAAAAATCTTGTAGAAAAAAAAGAAAAGAAAAATACTTGATTCAACGAAAAGAGGTGATTTTTATACTTGAACTTTATTATATACAGAGTTATTCGCAAGTAAGTGCCTTGACATATACCACCTTGTAGAAAATACCGTGAGGAAAAATTTTTTGTATGGGGGCTAAGTTATGGGTACAATAATTTTAGAACTATAGGGCATTAAACTCACTTTAACAATTACAATCAGTTCAGTAACAATTACAGTTACAGTAACAGTAACAATTTTTTAGAATGAGAGGTCGAGTTATAAGTAGTTTATTTTTCGTCTTATATCTGCTGAACGGTAAAAGATAATTCAATGTATCGTACATCAAATTAAAACTTCAAAATGCCAGAATCTTGTTCGGAACAGACGTTATGGGTATTTTAATCAAAACAAAGAAAACCGACCCAAATCTTTTTTAATGTCCTATAGTTTTAAAACTATTGGATCCATAATGTAGCTCCAATACAAAAAAATTGTCCTTATTGTATTTCCTACAGGCGTGGTATATGTCAATGCAGTTACTTGCGATTCACCCTGTATATATATTTATATATATACATAATATATCAATGTATATATATTATAACATTGCGGTGTTTTTTTTTTATGCGGTCGTATAGCTTTCTTTACAAATATGGTAATATAAAAATCGTAATATTAGTTAATAAAAAAAAATTTTAAAATAGATAAAAGGTATACGCTAATAATAATAAACGGTGTTCAATTTAATGATGAATAGATTGAAGTATAAAAGTATATTAGAAATTTCGTTTCCCTTCATTTACCTCTTCCTTTTTGCGGGTATGTTTTTTTTCTCTTTTTTTTTTTTTTTTTTTTAAATTCTATTCTGCTTTTTGGAATTTATTTTCAATCCAGTACTTCAAATTTTTTGAATTTTCTTAATTACTTTTTAAATACTTCTTAAATTTATTTTAATTACAGTACTTACAGTTCTTTTATATAAATGATTATTTTTTTTTTTTTAAGTAAATTATCATTTGATTAAGAGTTACTATCAAAAAAAAATAGTATCTTTTGTAGTAAAAGTAATTGTGCAATAAATTAATGAAACTAAATTAATTTTAATTTGTAATTCGCGTTATATACATATATAGGTACATCATATAATAAATATATCTCATGGATAACTTTTAGTTTTTTCCATTTTTTTTTTTTATTAAAATACCGAACATATAAATATATATGGATATGTATGTATATATATTTCTTTGTTTAATAATTGTCTTGTTGCAAAAATTGATTATTTTATCTCTTTTTAAGTTCAAATATAGAATTTTTATGTAACCTAATGTAAATATATTTATTTTAGGTATTGGAAGAAAAAAAAAAAAATAATTTTTACTTCCTTAAACTTTATGTTTTTTTTTTTTTTTTTTAACAGTATTTTATTTAAAAAATTTATTATAGCAGTTAATTTTAATAGTAGATAGTTTCAGCCTTTTTTTTCGGGTATATTGATTATAGAATCTTAAAATATGGGAATTTTTACAACCTAAAGAGTTCCATTTTTGGGAAGATAAAGAAAACATTTTATTTTTATTTTTTTTTTAACCATGCATGTATTTTTTTTTTAGAGTAAGTTCTTATATAAAAATGATTATATTTATTAATTTTTTTTTTTTTTTGTGTATTTTTATTATAGTAAAGAAAATTGAAAATTTTCCAATTTTCTTTAATGAATTTTTCTGAAACATAGTAACTATCTTTTAATTTTTTTTTTTAACTAATTTAAAGTTCAAAAAAAGAAAATATTTTTTTTTTTTTATTATAATTTTTTTCTGGGCTTCGAAAATAGTTTTATTTATAACCTATTGTTTTCGAATTTTATCAATTGTTTGATATTCTTACATCTTTTTTTTTTTTTTTTTTTATTATAATGGTAAATTTGTTCTATTTAATGATTGTTGTTGTTCTTTTTTTTTTTTATGTTTATAATTTGTAAATTAAATTCTTTCTCTTAAAAGTTTGAAAGTTTTAAAAATGTTGAAAATGTTGTTATTGCATATGGATGTTAATAAAATGTTAATAAAAATGTTTTTTTTTTTCCTTAAGTGGTGGTGGGTCTTTTATATATAAACTGCAATTATTTTTTATCAATTTCAGATATATAATATAATATGTAAATTAATATATCTGTACAAGTATATAGCTCAGGGCCTGTAAGCAATTTGTATTTAGCTTATGGTTGAAGTTTTGGTTTCTTGCACCAATACATAAAATTTATTTTTAATTTTTTGTTCGTTGTTTTAAAGTTGTTTTGGAGTTTTGATTTTGATTTAGTTGATTGTAGAGGAACTGATTTGTGATGTATGATTTTGAAAAATTAGTTTTGAACCCCAGTTATAAATAATTGTTAAAAAGTTTATACATATTTTAAAATTACATTTGATTGAGAAAAATTAAAGGTTTTAAAATTGAATAAAAAAAATTTTGTTTTTTAAGAATTCATTTCATTTCACCTTTTATTCAATATTTTTAGCATTAACATTAACTTTTATTTTTATTAATTTTTTATCAATATTCAAAAAATGAATTCGAAAACTAAATGAAAAAAAATTATTTGTTGAACCTTATCTTTCTTATCCATCACCAACTTGATCAATGTTACCAAGATTTGCTCCACTTGATAATATTTCATCAGATAAAAATGAATTAGGACAAAACTACATTTATGAACATTTATGACACCACATTACCAACAACAATGATAACAACTATTATGACAACAGTAGCTCCAACTACAATACCTACAACAATTCAAAGACCTCCTATATTAAATCCATACAAAAGTATTTTACAAGTTATAATAATTTTGCTATTACGTTTCTGACACCTTAAAGGAGACGAGATAGATATGAAAAAGTATATATATATATATACATGTATAGACATATTATATAATATGTCTTCTTGTTCAGAAGCGAATTTTGAGTCGATTTATTAATGTATGGCCAGTCTATTCACATACGCTATAACTTAAAAATTATGGAGCTAGGAGTTTTGGGATTTTTACCATTTTACCTTTGTAAAATTGTTAGTTTTGTTTACAGTGTACTGTGTAAATACATTTGTTTAGCAATTCAAATACTAAAAAAAATTGAGATTACAATTACTAAAATTATTTGCATTTGAAAAAAATTTCACTCTCAATATTGCAACGTATTTGAAATTGCAACATTTGCAACATTATTGCATTATTGCAAATATTGCAACATTTGCAACGTATCTGAAATTTCAAATGTATCTGAAATTTTTTAAAATGAAGTCAAGTTTCATGCCAACAACTTCTGTAAAATTCGATTGTTCTAGAAGTGCTATCATAAAAAATTATTAAATTTTATGGTAACAGGATAACTTATATTCGCGCAGGTATCTTAGAGTTGATACAGTCAACTAGACATTCTTGGCCGTTTAAATATACTATAATAAAATTAATTAATCCCAACAATATATATGTGTAATGTATAATACTATAATTCAATTAAATAGTTTATATTTACTTTATGGTAAATATATATAATATATATCAATATTTAATATAATCATAATTTTTGATATTGTTTTTTTTGTTTTGTATTGAAATAATCTGATTAAGGGGCCTCGGTTGCCTAGTGGGTAAGAGCGTATAAAATACGCTGCAAACACCGAGGGAGTATGGGTTCGAACCCCACACACGTCGTAAGAGTTATTCCCCCTTACGACATTACATACATACAGCCACGACTGAACAGGAAAGACTGTGTAAATTCCTGTCCACATTTATGTGGCAAAGAAATGCATTAAAAAAAAAAATAATAATCCGATTAAGTATATTAACCTTTTTTTAAAAAAATATTTAGTTAAAAGTATTAACTAAAAGTAAGTTTTTTTTAAATCATCTTACCACTTAAATTTCCAATGATTTTTATTTATTTTATTAATAAATGAATAATAATTTTTTTTAAAAATATGTTTAATAAATATTAAATTCCCCATAACAAAAAAAGCAAAGGTGATTTCTTTCAATTACTTAATAATAAAAAATTCAAATAGGGCTAGCTATAAATTTTTATTAAATTCTTTATAAATATAATTTACTTAATCATGCTCCAATTATTAAAGTAAATAATATTTCCGGATAATTATTATTATTTTATAACATTTTGAAACAAACTTTTAACGTTTTTTTTTCCTTTTAAAAATAAATTAAACACTATTATATCCTATTTATTCTATTATTTCATTAAAAAAATTAAAAATTTTGTAAATTCACAGGGACTTTTTTTTTTGTTGTTTTATTTTTAATTTCATTAAAAATGAACCCATGTAAAAATTCTTTAAATTAGTTTGACTGACTTTAACCCTGATCCTGTGTTTGCTCAATAAATTTATAAAAAAATAGGGACATAATAAAATAAAACCCACATAAATGTCAAGAGATTAAAACTTATAACTCAATTTTATTCTGTTTAACTTCCTGTCGCTTTCTGCACAAAAGAAAAAAAAAAATGAAAATTAAAAATCACTAATTACAGTCATGTAATGACTCTAATTTAATATTCCACTAATATTTGTGTTCTTGGACTTAAAAATCATTAAACATATTTTTTTTTTTTAAGTCATTTCGTAATTCAAATATTGCATATTTTAAAGTTCTCTATTTTTCCCCATGTTCCTTGAGAAAATTTTACGTAATAAGTTATATTTGATTCTGTACTCGTTGAAGGACATTTATATTTCTTTTATGAATTTTATTTAATTAAGATATCATTTTTAATTTTATGCACCCTTCATTTTTAATTTAAAAGAAAAAAAGATACTCTATCATATCATACAAAAAAAAAAAAAACCAAGTAAAACAGCAAGAAGCAAAATTTTTTTTCTCTTGCACAACATAAAGGAAAAATTAACCATTCGTTTTTGTTTATTTTAATCAAATCAATTAGAGTAAATGATGAAAGGTTACCACTTTTACCTAAAAAAATGTACAGTCAAAGTACTTACATAGTAAATAAATAAATAAAAACAAAATTTAAGTGACATTTTTTTTTTTGTTGTTTTGCTTTTGTTTTGTATACTATTCCTGGAATCCCTAAGGTATCATGAATTTTAAAGAAAACAAAAATAACTGAAAGAGAAAACAATACTAAAAATAAAGGTCTTCTTTTTAAAATTCAATATGATTGTTTCTTCGTTGCTTATTTATATTTATTTATAGTTATTGAGATAAAAATATCAAATACAATATTTGTACCGTTATTAAAATCATCGTATTTTGTATTTAAAAATTTATTAATGAAATTTAGTCAAGAGTTTTATATGTATATGTACTTCTTTAATTGGTTTATATAAAAGTAATTTTAATTAATTTAAATCGTGTTGTAAACATACAAACATACAAACTAAGTAAATAAACGCTTATTTTTGTATTTAAAACCCAAAAAACAGTTACCAAAGTTTGACAGTTACCTTTTGAGTCAATCAATTGAAAAGAAAATATTTAATGTGTCGCCTATAAATATGCAATAGATGTTATTAGCAAATTAAATTTTATTTAAGTATTAATTAAATTTTATTTTCTGGGCCTCAGTGACCCAGTATTACACATGTCTTATAAACCGAAGGAGTACGGGATCAAATTCAGCATAAAGTAGTAAATAGTTCTTTTTTTTTAAAGGAAAATTGCTGAAAATGTAAAAAGTTTGCTAGTTCTAACTATTAGACCAGACCATCCATTTTTAAAAGAATGTTACAATATGTTTTACTCTTTACATTTCAATGTAAAAGATAGTTTTTAAGTAAAATCCTAAGGAATGCCTTCTAACATTTGAAGTACAAAGATTTTAATAAATTAAGAGCCAAAAAGTTTTAAAATTTTTTAAAGAACGAAATAATTAAATTTAAAAATAACTTAATATATACATATATTTTTTTTCAAGGAAAAATCGTAAATTTTTCTTACATTTTAATTTACATTTTTAATCTACTTAGGATCCTTGACATGAATACTGAATTATTACATTATAAAAAAAAAAAAATAAAAAGAAACAACAATAATAATTATTGTAATTCTGTCATTGTGATTCACCTCATTACTAACGAGGTAAGTTTTATTTTGACATTTTTTTTTCTTTTTTATTATTGTCTTTTTTTATTTGTTATTTTGTTGATTTCCGGTCATTCCGGACATGAAAAATAAAATTACTAGTTATAAAAAGAAATAAAAAAAAAAAAAAAAAAAGAATATTTAATTATGCAAAGAGGCGCAAATTTTGTACATTAAATTAAATTAATCATTCAAGAATAACTTATGAATTATGAAACGTCGTAACTCGTATAATAATCGTTATAACAACACTTGTTTTATATATATATATATTTTTTTTTTTCGACTTTTTTATTTGTTCAATTAAATGATACTGAATAACATTGAAATCTTTCAAATTAACTTCAAAGTTACTCTAAATTTTGAAAAAAGAAAAAAAAAAAAACATTTTTTTTTACTCTTATATAATTTTTCTTTGTTTTTGCATTATTTTAAAGCCTGTTACTTTCAAGTTTTAAGATTTTTTTGTTTTTTTTTTTGTTTTTTACAAGTGTCATTATCTTTGTTACAATAATAATATATGGTTCAAGGATTACAATTAAATTATTTTTATTTTTCTTTTCTTTTTTTTATTGAAGTTGACCATCAAACCAGTAATTTATTTTTATTTAATTTTAGTTTCAATGTAATTTGTAAATCCTGATCTTTAGAATTTTGTAATTGTACTAGAAGATAAATTCCAACTTGATGTAAAAGATTAAATAAAAAAAAAGTACATAAGTAAATTAATAGAAAAGAATTTTATATTGAAAGTGGGTGGATATTTTAAAATATTACACTTCTATGACTATAATAAATTAAAGAAGTTAATGAACTGAGATTACTTTGTTAAATTTTTTTATATATGTATTAAATTTATATAATGACTAAACATATAAGACACAGAATGATGGTGATTTTTCGCGACGGATATCACATTTTGTTTTTCTCACCAGGCATATATTTAAATGGGATTGGCGAGAATGGTGGCGAAGTTTTTCTTAGCAGCAAAATAAGAGAAATTTTCTTTTCCCGCCGCGAATTTTTTTTTGCCAATAATGGCATGACTTCGAAAGATAAAAATTAGTAATTCGTCGACCGAAGCGGAGTTATGGTATAGGATTCTTGTTTTAAGTTAAGTTTCTTTCAAAACATCATACCATAATTTAATCACCAAGGTGACGAAAAAGTATTCAATTTTATGGTATTAAAAGAATTGCCACATTTCGCATTTAAATTTAAAACATTTAGGTTCTATTTTCTTAATTTTTTATTAAAATATTCATATTATGTCCATAATATATTATTTGACAATTACAAAAATAATTTCTAAACTCTTAACAGATTAACATGTAGAACAGATATGTATTTTCATTTTCCTTTAAAGTAGATTTTAAAAAATCATTACGAAATTTTTAATGTATCTATTTATGACAGATTTTAATTATGCATTTTCCTTTTTCTAGATTCATTTATTATTTTTTTCTTTAAATAAAATAAGTATATGAAAGAATTTTACACTATGGCGCCAAACCTAAAACATGCATTCTTGTTTTTTTTTTTCTTTCTGTATTTTCCAGAATTATCTATCCAAAATATGATTTCCATTTTTAATTATTGTCATTAAATAAAAAGCAAGCGATTGTCTCATAAAATATTTTTACTTTTTTAATAAAATATTTTCACAAATTATTTTATAATTTGGCAAAAGTTCACACGGTTTTTTAAAATTTAATACATATTTTATTTTTGTTCCATTTTTTTTTTTGGTAAATCATACATGGATAACATATACTACATATGTATATCTTTTAAGAATCTCCATCTATCGTATTAAATAAAATTAATATTATTTTCATCAAAAAAAAAAACTATTAAATTTAATTGAAATTATCTATCATCGAAAAATGTGCAAACAAAATAAAAATCTATTTAAAAAATCTTTTCAACACCTTTTCTAAAATGTAAGAAATAAAAGTAAAAACTATTTCATGCCCGCACTTTTTTTTCATTGTACCTAAATCTTTTTTTTTTTCTTTCTTGTTTTCTTTAATTTGATAAATTATAGCATTTTGTTTTAACAATAATTTCTTTTTTTGGCGGCAGAAATTAACGTAAAACGCGTTTTTTTTCATAAATTTTTGTATTTCTTTGTTTTAAATACAAAATATAGCATAAGCTGAGCATATCATAGCATTATTCTGCAATAGTATTTTGAATAATGATAAAAAAGAAAAAAAAAAAAGAAAACTAATGAATAAATTTATAATATACAATTCAGTACCACCACCAGTAGTCGTCACGCAATGTCAAAATATGTGATTCGATTAATTAAATATAATGTTTAATAAAATATCGTTACTGCAAGTGCCGTAGTTTATAATTTTTACAAAATATTTTGTTTTATTTTTTTGTTTGTTTTGAAATTTAATTATTTTTATTAAAAATTTTATATTTTAAAATAAAATAAAATAATAATAATTGCGCCTTTAAATATGCAATTATTAAGTATTAGTTTTATTGTAGAGATCGGCATTATCATCTATAATAGGGGGCTTCGGGGGTAGACGTGTGGCGTATTAACCGAAGGAGTGCGGGTTCGATCTCTGCACAGGTCGTAAGTGTTTTTTTCTTTACACCCTTACGACCAAATATAATGTAAATATATAGTATATAATATAAACAAAATAAATAATATTAGTATATAATTTAATAATAGTATAAAAACCTATAATGGCCTTAGTAGCCGATGGTTCAATAACATTGCATTACATTTATGTATGTAATATTAATATAAATAAATAAATAAATAAATCATCTATAATAGATATAAATTTAATTGAAAGTTATTACACAAATAATTAGTTAATTAGTATCATCTTTTGTTAAAGGTATTTTTAAACTCTCTATTTTACTTCTTCTTAATGATGAACAGACAAAACTATTCATTAGCAAAACAAAAAATTATTCCTCAAATATACATAAATATACAACTAATCTTCAGAAAAATAAATTATGTATTCAAGAAATTAATTTGTCAACTGGCAATAGATCAATTATAATATTAGGGAGTATGTACTTTGAACAAAAATTATATTGCGGATAAATAAGTGTATTGGGAGGGGTTTTTTTTTCTGTAAGTTCTTGTCATTTAATTATCACATTTTATCAGTAAAGTGCGCCATAAAAAAAGAAAAAAATTAACAGTGTACGAGTTCATAATTTTAAAAAAGTTGTCAGGGATAGTTGGTTACTTTTTCTTTTTTTTTTTTTGTTTACTATAATATGTACAGGTAACAAGTGTAAATAGAATTGAGATAACATATTTATTAAAAGTAAGCAATACTTTTCGAAGTCAGTAATCAAAGTAGGCAAAATTTTAAATATAGATATCGAAACTACCAACGCTTAAAACTTATTGAATTCAAAAAAAAAATAAAAATGAAAAAATTGTATGAGTTGAAATGGTTTAAGCGCCAAATTTTTTTTTTATGTTTTAAATATTGGTAATTATGTAATGTTGTTTTTCTTTCCTTTCTTTCGTTTTTTTTTTTTTTTGTTTTTTTTTTTCTTTTGCTTAATGATGCCAAAATTATAACTTTTAACAGATTTTTAAAGATTTCTTTGAGTTATAATAATTGTTTTGCCGTCACTTGTATTTGTTTTAATATTGACATTTCCTTATTGAGTGTTTTTTTTTTTTTTTTTTCTTTTTTTTAATATGCTTCATTTGCTTTAGAATGGTCGATATTTTTTTTAAATTTTTATTTTGCTTTTGTTATTGTAACTTTTCAAAAAGTATTTCATGATTATAATATAAAAGATGCTAATATAAACATTTTGGAATAATTTTGAGTGTTTATTTATCCTAAATTAGTGTTTTTTGTTTTATTTTTAAATTTTTTTTCTGTTTTTTTTCTGTTTTTTTTTGGTGTTTAATTTTTGCAAAAATTTCGTCTATACTTTTGTTCATAAAAATTATTGATTTTCAGTTTTGTCATGTGATATGTCACATATTTTTTTGTTTATTTTTCAAAATTTTATGAAAATTCAAAAAAAAAAAATAAGTAATGTTTTTTAAGAGTAGGTAATTAATTTACAAAAATGGAAATGTATTATGTAATATCAAATAAATTAACACAAAAAAAAAAAGAAAAAAATAGTTAATTAAGTGTTTGTTTTCTTTTAAAATAAAAATCTTGTAAATAAGAAATTTTTAACACAACCATATTGAACAATAAAATTAAATCTGTATATGAAACAACATTTATAAAGTGATACTTATTTATTCACTTGGCACCGTCATCTCACGTGGTTTTGCGCTGATATTTTGACATTATCCCATTATTTAGTCAATTATTGATGAATTTTTCTGCACCATGAGTTGTTAGAACGAAAATCGAATTTCTTGTTTCTTGAGGATTCCACTCTAAGTTCGTTTGAACTATGCTTGTATTTATAATTTTCTAAGCAGACAGTCGTATCATTTTTTATTTTCTGCGCTTGATTCGATTTGTTATGGGGAGTTCTTAAACGGTTAGTATCCAGAGATCTTCATTTGATATTGTGTTTCGCCACAATATGCGGCATATAATTCTGAGATACATATTAATGAAGCGTGGAAGCTTATGATGTAAAATATTATTTGCAATACATTCTTAGTTTTGTTACTATTGATATTCGAGACTTCCTCCATTACGGATGCAGACATCGGAATAATAACTATATAATAAGTATTGGATATCTAAATTGGTATATTTATCTTTTCTGTCCTACATTCCATTCCGCTTATAAATCAAATAGTCCAATTAAAAAAATATTTTAATAAAATGATTTAAATAATGATAAAAGGAGTAAGGACCAAGGGGGATGTTGATTCTAAGTAAACTAAAACTACATACCTAATAGTTTCCTATTCTTGTACTGTAGTTCTAAAAAGTTCAACAACATATTATTAACACTCGTTAAATATCACACCGTCTAAAAATTTATAAAAATTAGCTGTTTAATAACTACATATTAGAAAAGCTCTCCTTTTTTTGTTTGATTTAAAATAATTTTTTTTTTTTTTTTAAATCTCATTGTCATCTAATTGTTTATTTTATATACACAAAAAATTTTTTTCTTATTAAAGTATTTTTATTATTTTTAGCAGAAATCACGTTTTCTTTTGCTGTACAAAAAAGTCAATACTAACTATTTAGTAATTAACTCAAATTTATAATTTTGTAATAAAAAATATTTGAAATAATTTTTTGGAAGCATGCATTATTGTATTGAAAAAGTTCACAAGTGCAATATTTCTTTACTTCTGATTAAGACTGATTTTGCTATTATGATCTTTAGGAAGATATCTTTCTAGGTGGTTGACTATCAAACTTTTTAAATTACTCAAAGCAAAATAAAAATCTTTTGTTAATTCTAAATAAAATGATTGCCAATAACTGTTAAAGAAAATTATTGCCAATAAAAGTTAATTTATTAGTCCTTGTACAGTAGTAAATTAAGTCTATTCCTTATTTAATATGTGTTTAGATGCAATAATTTATGTTTCATATTATTTTAAAGTATTTTTTCACTTCCTAATTGTTAGAAACGTACTTTATAGGAAATACTGAGAATGAATCAAAAACTATTCAATTTGATTTATTTTTTTCTAATTTTGAGCTCATCATCTTGAATTAATTTTAAAATAGTTTAAATTTTTTCTTAATTTTGAACTTTAATGAGCCAAGAGCCACACCAGTATTTATGTGGAATGTTTTACTCTTGGTTTCATATTTTCTATTTTATAAACTAATTTTGTGCTTTAAGAGTTTAAGAAAAGAGTATGTATGAAAAGAGGATTTAAAAGAGATAGAAAATGTTCCTCATAAATACACGTGTAGCTTGGAACAATAGAAAGAAAGGCATACTAATCAGCTCCTAAAATTATGCAATTCGTTTTAATATATTTATGTTACAAATGTTTTTTTCACTCGCTGTCGCGTTGCTAACTCTTTTCCATTTGACAAGAATTTTGCATTCACTAGTATTATCGATAAGAAAAACACGTAATAAATAGAGAGTAAATAGCGAAACGTAATAACAATTATTTTAATTTTTAGTGTATTAGCAAGATTTGAAGGATGTACAATTGTACATGTTTTTTTTTTAAGTTTTTTTTTTGGGCCAGACGTTTTTTAATGTTATATAACTTATTCAGTTTTTTTACTAAATTTTTTTGTCCGTTTCATTTATTTAAAAATATTTGCAAAATAAGGTTATTTTTATAAAAGGATATTTGTCAGTATTTTTGTATGACAATTGTACATGCGAAATAATTTTTGCCAGATATATTCATGTGATATTTGTACAATTTAAAATTGACAGCTTTTCCAGTGGTAGTGAAAGTGTTAATTTTTCTTGTTAGAGCTTATAATTAATTTTTTTGTGTTACAAATATTTCTTAACCTGGTCCCTTCAATAAAAGTATTATCGATTTTATTTATTTTAAATTATCACAAAATATTTTGACAGACAATAATTTTGAAGGAACCTTATAGTATCTATAGACTAACTTGAAAACTTTTTCAACATTAATTAAACTTTTTTTTTTTTTTTCAAATAAATTGCTTTAAATGAAGTAATAAAATTTTAAAGTAATAAAACGCAATTTAATTGCAATGCGTTAATGTTTCAAAAAAAAATGTATGTATTTTTTTTCTTTTAACGCAACATTTACTTACCATTTAATCATCACGATTTTTTCGCGTTAATTTTTTTTTCTTTTTTCAAATTTCGATTATATTTTTGTTGTACAATAAAAAAAAAAAAATTGTTGGTGTTGTATTGTTTTTCAATCTTTAGTTGTTTTTCTGTTTTTTTTTTTTTTTTTTCTTCATATTTTGTTGCGTTTAAATTTTGTTAACTGGTCACGTCCTAATGTTATTTTTAATTTATTAATTTTTTATTTAAAATTTTTTTTTCTTTTATTTCATTTCATTTTATAAATAATTTTTGTAATTTTAATATATTTTTTTTATTGCTTATTATTAAATATGCAATAATTATTTTCATACATTTATGTATGTATATGTAAGTATAGTAAAATAACGATTATACGTTTTTTGAAAAAAAAAAAAAAAAAAATAAAAATACACATTTTATGAGAATAATGAAGTTTTATTGTCTTTTAACTGCCGTTTATTGTATATTAAACAAGTATGAAGTAAAGTTATTGAGTCTAGATACTTATGTTTAAAATATTTAAATAATTTGGTAAAAATGCTATTTGTAAATTATTTAATAAATTAAATTTTTAAATATGTAATAATTTCTGAAATGAAACGTCATTAAAATTCTTTTTTTTTTCTTTTTTTTTTTTAATGGATAATAAGTAATTAAAGTTTATTTTAGCATTTGAACTTTTAATTTAATTTTGAACCTTATTATAAGGATCTTAAATAAAAGACAAGGTTTTTTTTTTTGCAACCAAAACTTTAATTATATGTAGTATCTATGTATTTAATTTTATTCATATTTTTTTATTTACTCTAAAAAAAAAATTGCGTATGGCTATCCTAGTGTGGTTAAATGAACTTTAATTATTACTTTTAGACTTCGTTTTTTAAATTTTCTTGCAAATGCAATTTTAGTAATACTATCAATAAGATCCTTTATTTAATTTTAATAATTAGTGGGTGAGACGATAATTGTGAGTAGTGGTAAGACGTAAAAATTTGCTGTCGCTTTTAATGGAATCCTTTATTATCGGTTTCTTCTATACTTTTTTTTTTTTTTTTTTAAACAACGGTCAGTTAGACTTCATTTAAATAAAAGAATTACAGGAGTCTTAAGTTTTTTTTTTAAAGCTTTTAAAGAATAGAATAAAAAAAAATGAGAAATACTTATTGACTTTTTTGAAGTGTTAAAAAAATAAAGTATTGCTGGTTTTTTAGTTTTTTTAAATTTTGAATACAATAAAAAAAAGATTTACTTTTAAAAAGAACAGTTTAGAATTTCAGCGAACTTTTCCAGTTTCATAGTATTTAATAACAACTAAAAATGCCAGAAAACATCTATAGAACAAAATGTCAAAAAAAAAAAAAGAAGTGTAGATTAAAAGTGAACGCAAAATAGAAAAATTTCTATTTTTTAGATTCAATAAAACTGAAAAAATATAGGGATTAAAAGAGAGCGCTTTCAGTATATGAAAAAATGATGAAAATATGACGTGAAAGCGTTAAGTATAAGGTAATAAATAATTATTACTAATATATAATTAATTATGCATTTAAATTTTTAATTAACGATTTACATATTTTTTAATTTACAAATATTTACCATTAATGAACAAACATTTTAGAATTTTTGACAGTTTTCTGTAATCCTTTTCTGTAATACAACAAAAATATTAAACACTCCATTTTTATCTTCGTTCATTTCTTACAAGGATAATAGTTTAAGTATCTAGTTTCAAAATAGAAGGTCTTCTATTACTGAAAAGAGAAAGAAAAAAGCCTAGTTAAGCTAATGTCAACTTTTAATTCAACTTTATAATGTATGTCAATTGATCGGTCACACATTATCTGTTATTTTTCGCTTTAACTTTTAAAATATTTTAAATTTCATAGTAATTTAATTATTTGAAAGTACATACATATGTACATTATGTACATTTATATAATTATTTTAAAAATATATATTGATTGCAATTAAAAAAAAAAAACCTAGTACATACTTACTATATATTTTCAATACATAATTGAATCAAACAGTAAACATGTTCAATATAGTAACGTTTCTGTTCTGTTCATAACATATTGTAAATTTTTATTTCTGTAAGATTTTATTAATTCGCTTGATAATCCGATCATCAATATCGATAAAATTCGCTTCGCTTCGCTTCGAAATATAAATTGTTGCTAAACAAAAAATAAAAATATAGTTGTTTATTCAAAATATACAAGATTTTTAATTTTTGTTGCTTAAAAATAGGTATATAAATGTCATCAACATTAGTAAACCCGAACATCAACGA
Organism: Poecilobothrus nobilitatus; assembly: GCA_947095535.1. Taxonomy (NCBI): domain Eukaryota; kingdom Metazoa; phylum Arthropoda; class Insecta; order Diptera; family Dolichopodidae; genus Poecilobothrus; species Poecilobothrus nobilitatus. The sequence continues at coordinate 316,629,577 of OX352772.1, read as the reverse complement.
AAAAATTTCAAAATATTTTGATCTCGTCGGCGACGAAATTTTGGTTAGACAGCGATGGTCACTGCACAGTTATGAATAAATACATATGTCAAAATGTATATGATTTTAATTTGTTAGTTGCGAATTTTTCGTCGATTGTCAGAATCGTTTTTATTACTTTAGTTTTTTTAATATGTTAAACATTAAATAATTAAATAGTACCTACTAAGATTTCATACAAAAAAGAAAGAAACTTAAAAAAATGTGTATATATACAAAAAAGTAGCTATTTTAATTATTAAAAAAAAATATTTTAAGAAGACGCGAAGAAAATGATGTCAAAAAAAAAAAGAAATCATGATTACAACAAAATTAAATTGCATAATTTCCATTTATAATAGGAAAAGAAAAATTAAATAATTAAAAATTATTTTTTTTTTTATATACAAATATTATTAGGTATCTAAAAAAAACACCTTACTTTTTTTTCTTTTTAACTATACTGAAATTTTAAAATTTGATGAATTATGATGATAAAATGATGAATATATTAAAAAAAAAATTTCAATGTCGAATGCAATATTTACAATATACACCATACAACAAACAAAAAAAACAAAAAAAAACAAATAAAATTAATTATATTCAAAATGATTGAAATAAACTTACAAAAAAATATATATATATTATAGATGTATATAAAATACGTATATAAAAATATAAGTACATTGAACTTATCTAAAAAGTATTCAAAGTTTATTTTAATATGTACTTAAAGAATAAGTAAAAACCATCATTTTATTACAAATTTATTTTATTTAGCGACCAGGTGCGAAATTTCTCATAGTATAGATATCTTTTTTTTATTTTTATTTTTTTTTTTTTGTATTTAACAAGCGAATGATTTTTAATGGCAACAAAATAAAAAAAAAAATAAATAAAAAGGCAAAGCGTTTCTGCGATGAATCAACTATTTATTTACAAAGTAGAAAAAAAAAAAAAAAACTGATTGGTATCATTTTGGAATAAAATGTTAAATGAGGTCTGATAAATTTTTACAAGAAAATTAAATTCAATAAAAAAATAATTTTAAATTGATTTTTTTTTTTTTTTTTTTTTATTTGTTTTTGAACTCTTTTCGTTATTTTGTCCTCTCTTATAATTTTTGATTTATAACGAAGAAAGTTGTTATATTATCGGTATAGTTATTTTGTTGTTTTAGAAGTTAGTATAGTTGTTTAAGCAGTTTAAAGCCCTATGTACATATTTTTTGTATTTCGATTTCCAAAAAATGTTTATATTAATAATTAAATGTTTATATTAGTCTTGTAATTTATTTATTTATTTTTTTTTAATGCATTTCTCTGCCACATAAATGTGAACAGGAAATTACATAGCCTTTCCTGTTCAGGTGTGACTGTAAATGTCGTAAGGGGGAATAACTCTTACGACGTGTGTGAGATTCGAACCCACACTACCTCGGTGTTTACAGTGTATTTTATTCATTCTTACCCACTAGGCCATCGAGGCCTCTTTGTAATTTATTATGCACAAAAATTGAAAAAACAGTCTTGTTATTTATTATGCACTTTACGATATATGTGAAATTCATACCGTTATTATTTTTTTGTCCTAAGGGAGGTAAAAATCTTCCAAAGACACAAACAATTTCCCCTTGGTAGTGTCAGATTATTACTGAATAAATCCACCTCTCCCCTTTAGCCAATAAAATTGGTTGATTCCCTTATCTGCTAACGCAGTATATTTGCTAGGGAGTAGGGATATGAAAGGAAAGGAAATGAAAGCGGAAACATTGAAATAGAAGTGGGATTGTAAAGAAACAATGAATCCGCCTATTATTATTACTATTTTGCTAACAGTGACTATAGCCGTTACAACGGTTACAGCACGCAGTAGTATATAACACCTTACTGCATGAGGTAATTATTGAAGATAACCCCCCAATGTCACTGTACCAGCTATTATTATTGGTATTAGTAGTCTTATTAATATTATTATTTTATTAATACAGAGTCAGGGCCATCAATGGATTACAACGTGCAGTAGTATATATAACACCTGCCTGCATGATATAACGAAAGATAGCTCCACTGTAACAGCTATTATTATTATTATAATTATTGTGATTAATAATTATACGATGTATATTATTACCATATGAATTTACTACATATTTTTTATTTATATGACCTGACCGGGGACCCAAGACCTTTCTATTGAAAGGTTTGCGAATTAACCATTACGTCGTGAGTCAGATTTATAATCCTTTTTTAAATGTTGCGTTTATTTTTGTTGCTAAACTTGATTTTGCACCACTTACACCAATATCATGTTAGACTTGTGATACGTTTCACGAAAATTGATCATTGAATTGGAGTTCAAACCATAAAGTTTTAAATTTTGTTTAAATTCAAAAGACCAAATAAACTTACTATAATATTATTTACTGATTAAATTGCCAAAATAGTATTATAGTTCGATCTTTAATTTACTGATAAATATTGATGATATATATACGTGTTTCAGAAGTTTAACACATTGTGAGTGAAGTCATATCTAAAGTAAAACAATACCGTAATTCATAGTTGAATGGCCTCATATAAAACTCAAGTGCCATTAAAATGTGAATGATGTGCCATTTGGCAAAGTGTTAGCATGGCTATGAATAAATAAGTCAAAATTGTTCTATAAGTCAATAAAAAAATTGAATATGAAAAAAACATATACGTACATTTTTAAATTTTTCTAAAAGATGTTCAACTTAAAAAAAAATTTAAACTTTTGTAGTTGGTACGTTAAGTGTTAATTTCTCTTCAATAATGTTCCTACATAATATGAAGAAGAAAAAAAATACCATCATTATTTTCACTTTAATACTTAAATCTTTATACTGGATAGTTTTTTTTGTTAAATTTTTACCTATTCTAGTTCTATATTACATTACTGGAATAACTTATAAGCAAACTAAGCATGTTATTCAATCGTACACTGGTTTAAGCCTATTGGAAATAATTCTACTCCTAGTAATCAATTGTACTCCTGTACTACGACTTGTGATTCCCAAGATACGGGGTCTTCTTATGTTGTTTATGAAAATGCCTGTAATTATTCATATAAATAGAAATGCATGTAAATTTTTGCAAAATGTGGTACTATATTGTTTTTTTTTAGATGACATTTTGACAATTAGTTGCATTCACGATGCCTAATCTAACATTTTGTCAATTTGTTTTTTTTAAAGTGCTTGGAGCATTTATTGATCTTAATTTCGTCCTTTCTATATATCTGTTTTTAATTTATATATTATGTATATGAATATATTTATAAATTTTTATTATTTTCTTAGACGAGACTACTGAGATTAATGAAAATATCAGTTCTCAAATATTCGCAATATAATTTTTTCCTTTCTTTCCAATTTTAGAATTTTTTTTTTTTTTTTTATAAAGTCATTTCAATTTCCCATATCGATTTTTTTTTTTTTAATTATTTTTAAAGTACAATCCCCTATAAATTTTAATATTTATTTAAATTAAACTTGATATTAATTTTATTTCAGTTTAAAAAAAATATACTGTAAAAACTGAATTTATCTTAAATAGAGAACAACAACCACATCACATTATAATTAATTATAAATAATATGTAAAATTAAATTCAACAAGTACAAAAAATTAATTATAAAAAAAAGAAAAAAAAAATTAAACTATAGGCAATTTGTCAGATCTATGGAATAAAAAGGAATAAATTAGGATCGAAGAGAAAAAGATTACTACAGATTATCAAAGAAATAAATTTAAAAATAGCACTCCTTTTTATTTATATGTATTTATAATATTATTCAATGTACGATATACATATGTACATATATATGTAAAAAAAAAAAATAACAAGTCATTGCTAAAATTCTTAACTAAAAAGTTCTCTTTATATTTATTTTGGTTTTCGTTTTCTTTTTTTTTGTGATAAATGTTTTCTTTTCCTTACTATAACTTTGACATTGGCATTATAAATCGCCCACCCATGAAATATTTAAAAAAAAGCAACACTATGTAAAAAAAAAAAAAAAAAGAAAGAAATACCTATTTGTTTTTCTTTTCTCTTTATTTTAAAATTTTGCTATTTTTTTTTTTTTTTGCAATTATAAAAAGGGGCAATCCTTTCTTATTATATTCAAGATGAATTCATTTGCAGTGGATTATAAGATGTTCATTTGACTAGATTAGATTATTGGAGTGTAAGTGGAATTGCGACCATTTGATGTAGTGTATTATTAGATGTTCCTTAATTTCACTATATTAGATTAGATTATTGGGGTGTAAGTGGCACTGGGACCTTTTGATCTATTGTGATCCTTTTACTAAGTGTTGTGAATTTTGCTTCCACTTCTAATACTTGGGTCAGTTTTACTGCCTCTATGAAAGTAAAGATCTGTGTGAGATTTGTTTGCTGTCAGTTCCTTTTCGGCATACTGGTAGACATACTACTATAGATTCACTTATCTTGCTCGGGGTAAAGCTTCACAGTTTTTTAGTATGTATTCTGAAATTCTTTTTATTTTTGACAAAATCTGCATGTACCCTCATTTTGTATTTAAATTTTCAAGCGTTCCTTTAGCAGCTAATCTTGTTAAAATTCTAAGTTTATTTACAACTTTTTTTTGATTACAGTTTCCCACAACTTTTTAGATTGTCTCAGATTTTTTGCACCATAGTTTGCTACTATAGTTTTCTTCTTCGATTTTTTAATACTTTTCTTATTTTGTGTTTGACAAAAAAGTATTCGAAAATGTAAAGAAAGTTGGAGCTTCTTTTTTTTGTAAGTCGATCTGCTTCTTCATTCCCTCTATACGTATGTGTCCGGGTATCTAGTAGAGTGTTATTAATTTCACTAAGGAAATATTCAAATTACTAGTTGTAAAAACTAGTTGAATATCAATTTTATTTACTTTTATTTTTTTTTTTTTTTTTGAGACGAACGCAAATGATGCGGAAATCGCATGAAAAACGCTGTCATGTTACACACGTTACACACGTTATTTTTGCGGAAAAAATTTGTATGTAGATTTACCGCAAAAAAAACGTAAAATCGCATGGAAATATTGTTAGTGTGGAAATTTTCATAAGCCGCCATGTAATAATATTTTGCGGAAAAAAACCGCACCGCTGTCGCAAAAAAAAGCGCGCCGGTCTGGGGAAGGCTTTATGTATTAGAGTTTTTAAAATCGCCCGCCCATTTTAAACCAATTCAAACAATCCTTATAATACTTTAAAACTATTTTACATAAATAAATTCTTTAATTTTTAATTTTTTTTTTTTTTTTGCTGTTGTCGAATTAATCTTAAACGAAAGGAAATAAATTTTGATTTTATTTTATGCAGTCATCTGCAAATTTATATCAACCGTAACTTTTTTTTTTTACATAAATAAGTAGATTCTGAGACAGAAAAAAAAACATTTTTGATCATAGAAAAAAAAAACGAAAGAATTTTAAGCTTAGATGGAGGTAAAAAAAAAAAAAAAAACGATCTAATTCAAATTTGTGCATTGTAAGCAATTCTGATCATCGATAAATTATATTAAAGATACCACAACTACAAAGACAAATTAATTTTTCATTTTATTTTATTTTTTTCTTCTATTAATTTCAATATATAAATCAGAGTCAGAGTTTTTTTATTTTTTTTTTTTTGCATTTGAAAGTTAGTCGTCATAATCCAATTTATCTTTGTTTATTTTTGTTTTTTCTTACTTTTTATTCCATAAATATGCAAATTCCAATAGCATATGTTTTACTTCTCTGTCAAATTTTCTTTCCTCTTGTAATTCTCTTTTTCACTATACTTAAGATGGAATCAAATTGTAATAAATTTATGGGGTTATAAAAGCGTTGTTTTTTTTTTTTTGCTTTGGTGAAATTAATTTTATAGTTTGATCAGAAAAAACATGGAAAAAAAAATATATAATTTTTTCTTATGTTAAAAATTATAAGAAAAAAATGTAGAAAATCTATACTACAGCTTTCATACAAAATTTGTTGATTGAATTGTTTTAGAAAATTTTTATGCCTCCCAGAACTATAGTTATAATACTGATAAAAATAATATTTTACTAAAAGTTCTATTGTTAAATTGAATAATTAAAAAAAAAAAAACTAGTTACTTACTCTTGATTTTGAAACTAGAGTTGAGATCATGATTTAATCATAAGAAGTGCTACATATAATTTTTGTTGTTTTTTACACGCTACCCAAACTCTAGGAAAGTTTTCTTTTTTACAAAATTATTGAGCAAGAAGCAGAGGAGTTTAAGGGAAATATGAACATAAAGGATGAATTGGTGGGTAAATTGGAGACGAATCTGAATAGGTTCTTTTTGAAAAGTTGTAAATTGTATAATGGACCATTTGTATCAGAGGGGGAACACGTTGGATGGAAGCATGTTCCACATTTTAGCGGTTTTCACAATAAACGAGTTTCCATAACCAGTTTTAAACCACTTAGGAATTTCCATGGTGTAGAAATGGGTACTTGAGGTTCCCCTAGTGTTGCGTTGGAATAGTTTAAGGGGAGGCATTATTGATTTCAATTCAATAGAACAAGTGTCGTTACCTACAAGAAATCTATAAAAGAGAGATAAAGCTCCAATATTTCAACGTGAGTTAAGTGGAGTAAAGGTTCCCTGAACAGTAGAGTCGTCAATCAACCGTAAGGCGCGATTTTGGATTTTGTCCAGGTAAGCTAATGATGTTTGAGCAGCGCCAGCCAAAATTTCTTTTTTATATTTAGTTACTCATATGTATATGGGAATTTGAAGATGATCCTTATATCGTCATAAAACTAAAATAATATACGCATGTATGATAAAATAGTTATCGCATAGAAATTTATCATTGTACTTGGGATATCGTAAATTGTTAGGATATATTTTGTTTTTGTAATTTAAAATGTAGATCATACATATAACTTATAATGTATGTTTTTATCTAAAATTTCATAAAGATATTTTATTTATTTATATTAATACATATTACAAATCACGTTGGCTAGATTCTAAAACCATTATCATAGGTTAGAAATATATTATTAAATTATACAGTAATATTATTTACTTCGTTTCTATTTCTTAAGAAAATTTACTTTTCCTTTAATTTTTCCACTAGTTAAAAATTTTTCCTTTAGATTTGAATTATTTTGTTTTTACACTCCCTTCGTTAATAATTCAAGTGCTTTACCACTTGAACACCAAGATTTCATCGAAAGTTATTTAATAAGAAGCTTAAATTTAAAGAGTTCTTTAATAAATAAATCTTAAATTTATCTTAAATAACAATTACTTTATCTTAAGCACATTTCAAACGAGTAAAAATTGTTTCTGCAACATACATATTATGTATGTAGATAGATATCTTTACTCAAAAATTATCCCATTTGTAGTAAAATTTTCTTGTTGCTTAAAACATGTTTAATTGTGTACCTATAGTTTAAAGTTGAGCAACTTTGATAACTTTTATCCTGACATTCAACTTCATAATATTATATGTATATTTCTTTCTGTCAAATAAAGTTGCTGTACAAGTATTTCATTATGTAGTATAAATTCAGAAACCATATTGCTACACAAGTAGCCAAAACATGTTGCTCTTCCCGTTTTGATTACAGCAATATTAATGCTTTAAGATCCGGAAATAATATGGAATCGTAATTCTAAAATAATTTATTGAAGTTCGTTAAACATTTCCAATCTGTTGCATTATTTTTCAAAACAGTCAATCAGAAGAATTATAATTCTTTTTCAGAAAAATAATTATTATTTCGCTATTTGAGTATTAAATTATTATTTTAATCATTTTCTTGCTTTAAATAATTTAAAATTGTTTTTTGTGTTATGATTTTTATTTTTTTATTTCTTAATAATTTTTATTATAAATTTTTGTTTATTTATTTAATAATATTTTCAATATGTTCCATTTCTATTTTGTCTTTTTTTTATCTTTTTTTTTTTTTTTTAATATTTGTAATGTATTGCTTGCTTTATTTGATTGTCATTTGACTTAAAAGTCTTTACAAAAAAAAAATTGTTGTACTGTTAAATATGTTGTTATTGGTTGTTGTTCAACTTTAAAGAATATTTTTTTTCATATATTTATTTGCTTCTAAATATGTTCAGTGTCATTTCATTTTTTTTTTTTTTGTATGTAACTTTTTTATGATCTTTTTTTTTATTCTTTTCTTTTTTAAGTGTTACCATTATGGACATAATCAACACTTGAATTCATTTCATTTTTATTTTCATTTTGTTATTATATTTCTCTCATTATTATTTTTTTTTTTTTATTTTTAAATTTATCATTGTTGTATTTACTTTGTTGTGCTTGTGTTCCATTTTTTCATTTTTTTTTCTCTGATATTAGTAAAGTTTGTTTATTTGTTTGGTGTTATTTTAGAAGAGTTTATTTTAATGAATACAAAAAAAAAAATTTTTTTTATTAAATAACAACAAAATTAAGTTATTCAATTAGTTAACTGTAGTCTTAGATAGAGCAATACGCTTTTGATAACTTGCCATGTAATTTTGAGAGCTATCTTATATTGATATAGGGTTTTTCAAATTGAGTTTTCAAAAATAAATAATTAAAAGGCATAGAATTTGAATTAAAACTGGAAAAGTTTTTATTTATTTTTGAAGTACAATAATTGTCATTTATACCTCCCATTTGACCATTATAGATATCTCCCATTTGACCATCTCTTGCGTCTCTATAGAGTACCTGATTCTTTTATCAAAATTTTTTCACATTTTTGCATAGTTGCGGGGGTCTATCCCACCAATAACTCGAATAATTTTTGCTTTTAATGCTTCAACGTTCCGAAGATTATCCTTGTATACCTGTCCTTTCACATAGCCTCATGAAGTTAAATAACACGAAGTAGTTCCACTCTTTTTTACTAATGCTAATGTAGGTTTTTTCAACAAAATGTTCTATTTGCAAAAATAGATACAATCTATTTTTCTTTGTTTCACATCAAATGTGTATAGGGCGAAAAGTATAAAAAAAAAAGAACAACACTATACATATATATTTTTATAATGTAATTTTAAATGCAACCCAAATGAATTTGTTTATGATTGAGTATAATGTATTAGGTTTAGGTATAGTGATAACTGAAATTGAAAAGTTTGTTTTATATAAGGCCACCCAAATGAATATTCAATTTACTTACATTTTATTATGTTTCAATCGTTTTTTTTTTAGTGTTTTGTCCTTTTTCTGCATGCAAAATTCTTATTATTATGCATTTTTCACTACTTTAATAAATTTTCGGATATGCATATGTGGAATAACAAAAGAAAAATTTGGTCACGTGGTAAGCACAACTACTTGTAATAGATATATTTTTGTTAAATGTTTAACAGCTTCTAGGACTAAGGAGCATCGAATTTTTAATATAATTGGAAAAATTCCTTGTTTAATCTATTCTAGGGGAATTCATATTGGTTTAAATCGAATCAGATACTCTACCATCTTCAACAAAGTCTTGTCACATTTATAAAATATAATATAAATTTTATATTGGCATTTATTTAATAAATAATGTATAGAGAGAAAAGAATGTTTATTTTTTACAGATTAAATAAAAAAAAAAAAAATCAAGTTTTATGGCTTAATATAAATTGAAGGCAATGATTGGAGTTATAATAAGTATTGCTAAAAACAAGCATTATTATAAACTATGAAAATGTTTACTAAAGTGTGAAAATGCTTAAAATTTAATGATGATTTCAAATTATAAACAATCTATTAAAAAAGAAGAAAAAATAACAATAATAATAGAAAAAAAAAAAAAAAGTGTTAAATTAGAAAAGAAAAGACAAAGAAAAAAAATATGTGTTAAGAAAAAAAGAATTATTAAATGACTTAAAAAAAAAATGTGAGAAATCAATAAAAACAAAATCTCTTATATTTTAAAAATTCTAAAATTTTTTATCTATGAGTTTGTATGCCGGTTCTTCATTTCAAATAAAAAACTTGAAAATTTCTTCACATGCTTAAACTAGTATCAAACTTACGACTGACTCTAAATGAGTAAATAAAAAAAAATGTGTATAGGACAGGTTATTTTAATTGGTAAGCTTCCTTTAATCCTATATTATCCAATCCCAAAACCAAACAGCAAATTCTACCATAGGTTGTAACCTAATGTTGAATTAAAAGGGAATTGGTGTTGGATTTGTTCAAGTTCAACACTAACAAGGAAAATTCGCACTTTGATTTCATTAGTGTCTTTCCAGATTCACATCTACTCTCATAAAAAAAATTACAATCTGAAACAAAAGCAGTTTGTGAACATTTTTTGCCAGTATATTATGTTTTTAGACATTATCTCATAAAAAAATTTAGAATTCGTAAACTAAAATGAATCTGTCACATCACAAGTAACGGTTTGACGACTTTGTTTAGTGAAAGATGATACTGCTAAGTACATTTATACAATTCACGATCGCTTCTTATAAAAGTGAAAGTTAAAAATTAATTTTTTCAATTGTACTGCAAAAATTCAAACGAATGTCGAATACAAAAGTTTTGTGAAGTTAAGAAAATTGTTACCCCTCTGAAATTATTGGTGATGCCATTTCTTACTAAAAATTCTTTAAAGTTTTTATTTATGTTATATTTAGTGCGTTTAACAAATTTAGTTCAAATGTGTTGAAATTTGTCTAATATTGTCTTATCAAAGTTCTAAACCTTTTTTTTTTTTAAATACTTAGTTTTTATATTTTTTTTTATTATTGCTAATATTTAACTCAGGGTCTTTTATTTTGTCTATTTTTTTATTATTTTTTTTTTATAACAGTGGGGCATAGTGTTAAATTTTGTGTTATGTTATGTAATAATTTATTTATTTATTTATTTTTTTTTGTTTTCGTTTTCATTTTCGTTTTTTAATGATGTACTAAAAAATTGGTAATTTTTTTTTGTTTTTTTATTTTAATTACAATAGAAGACTTATATAAAACCAAAAAAAAAAGAATGACTAATATAAATGTTTGTGAGAAAAATTTTAAAAGCAAATGAATAGTTTTTGCGTATTTATTATTTTAATCAAATTATATTAAGAAAGATTTTATTTATTTATGTAATATTTATTAAGTCACAAATATGATACATTGTAGTTGCCATTAAATTTAAATTATAACAATTGATTTTGATATTTACGTAATTGTTGTTTTAATTTAATTCTGCACATATTTTTAAAACTGGAACCGGACGTTTTCCAAAATCCCGCCAAGACAAAATTCTGCTAAATCCCGCTTTTCCTATGATAATAAGTAAATCGCAAATATTTCTTTTTTTTTTTTTTTACTATACATACATAGCTACATATGAAATTTTAATATTATTTTTTTTTATAAAAAAGAAACCCAAATAAATATTTTTATTATTTTGAAATCTTTTGAAATTTGAAATTTTAGATTTGATTACAAAATCAGTCTTTGCATAATTTATTTAGAAGGGATTTGGAGACGGCGCTCCCCTTATTTAAAATACTTTGTTAATTAAACCAAAACCACTAAGAAAAACTGTATTATTGTCTTGGTGAGATTTTGTAAAGTGACCTTTCATACCAGACTCTTTTAAAACACTTTAAAACTCTAAAAACTTCATACAAAATTTGATAGTAAAAATTATTTTTAATTGTTTATAGTGAAAATTCATTGGATTGGAATTTACCATAACTATTCCATATTCGGAAATTATTTTATATATTTGCGTACTTTCTATTTTAGAGTCTACATATTATGTAAGTCTTCTATTTTAAAGTATCTTATAAATATTTTATTATATAAAAAGTTGCCAATCAATGGACTGTTTTTTTTAAATAATTGTTTTTCTGAAACATTTTTTGAACCAAACAATCGTTAACAATTAACAAGATGATTCAATTTTTGATATTAAAATATAATTTATCAAAATTGTAATTTAATCTAAGACACAAACCATTCAAAATATAATTTAAGATAAATTGCATCATTTATGCACGTCTCAACATTCTTTGTGTTTTTTTTGTTGTATTTGTTTTTTTTTTAATTCACCAAAAAAATTTATAGCATTTTTATTTAATATTTAATCAAATTCTAATAAAAAGATACGTTCAATTGAATCCGTCAAATTAAAACTGATAAAAACGAAATGGAATAAATAATAAATCAATATAATATAAAAAATAAGAAAAAAATTCTTAATCACATTTACTTTTGAATTTATATTTTAAGTATAACTCAACTTATCAACATCAAGTTCAAATCAGTTTTTTTTTTTTTTTGTATCCTAAATGTTACAACAGTCATTATTAAACACTAGAAATCATTTGTTCTATGTTGATAACATTTGAAAAATGAAAAAAATGAAAACAAAATTACTTAAGAATGAAAGTTTCGAAAAATTGATATTTGATCGTAAAGAATAATTGAAAATCTTAAGTCAAAAAAAAAAAAAAAAAAAGTGAAAATAAAATAAAAATTAAATTCCAATAAAGTCACGTTACACAAGTAAATATTTAGTTGGAAAAAATCCGAGAAAAAAATTATACTAAATCGTCCTTTACTGCTATTTTTCGTTCTATTTTTTTTTTTTCTGTGTTTGTATTATTTGTTACAGTTGTTGTTTTTCTTTTTGAAAAAAAAAAAAAATAAAAATTATTTGATGGAAATCTAATTTCTAACAATAATAATGAGAAGAAAATAAAAAAATTTGCAAAAAAAAAAAAAACATCAATTCGATACTAAAATTAAATTCTCGTCTTTATTTGAATTGAAAAATTTTCATTATTTGTTTTTTTTTTTTTTTTTGCGACTGTTCATTTGTTTTTTCATTTTTTCGTAGATTCGCATGCATGCATTTCAAATTTGATTGTTTTGACTTTCTGACTGACGACTGCAAGAGTAGACGATTAAGTTCTTTGTTTTTTGATTTTTGGATTTTGTTTTTTTTTTTTTTCTGTACGAAAACAAAAATCATTCAAAGTTATAAGAATTCAAAGCACGTTTTATGATTTTTCAACCACAAGTTAACAACGAAAAACAAAAGCATCAAACAAAAAAAAAACAAAACAAAAAATCTAAAAATACACAAGAAGACGAAAGGAAAAGCCAAAGAAAAAATAAAATACTTGAAATTGGAAAACTATTATTTTATTACACAACAACAAATCATATCAAATTTTCAAATTTCTTAACGTTTTTTTTAAAAGGATTCTTTTTTTTTTTTTTTGCGTTGAAAAGTTAACAAATTTTTTTTTTTTATTTGTTTCTGAAATTTTATATTTTTTTTTTTTTTTTTTCTGAAAATATTGAAATTTAAGTTTTTGCCTCAGTGTAGCCGTTACCTATTATATATGTATATTGCAAATATTTCCGAATTTTAATTCCGATACGTCAATTAAATTGTGTACTATAGTATGTACGAATGTCACAACAAATTATGTTGCTATACCGCACAAATAAACATTTGATCTTTGACATATTTGACTTTTTTATAACTAAAATTCAAGTTTAATAAAATTTTACAATATGTCAGAAAGGATTTGTTAAATTTTTATATTATTTTACTGTATTTCAGTAAATCATTTTTGGTGATTTTTTTATTTAGTTTCTTTGATTTATTACTTGTAGAAAATCATAAACAGCATATAAAAAAATTAATTTTTTAATATTGAGTCAATTGTATAAAACTTAATTTAAAGTGAAATTTTTTCTTAAATAAAAGCTACTAGTTCAAGAGTAGATTAAGCTCAGTTTATTGCATTTGACCCACTATGCAAATCTGTATCACAATGTACCTAAAATTCATTTTCTCATAATAATTTCGTTTAATAAGTACACACGCACACACACACGCGCGCGCACGCACACACTTAAATCAATATACAATTTTCTCTTTATCGAATCAGCAATAATTATCCGAATTAGAACATCATACATTTAACAGGTCAGTCAGTCCTTTTTAAAATACCTTCGATTTTATAAGATCATCTTGTACATTTCTATGAGATGAGACTTTTGTGGCCAACATTTTATGTTCTACCAAAAAATTCACCATAATTTTAAATTGGAATTTCGAATTCAAATTTTGTTTAAACTTAAAATTTATTTGTATGTATTTAATATATATATAGTAAAAAATATGCACTCGTATATGCATGTGTATCAATTATCGTATGAAAAATGTTAAAGAAATATTCGAATTCCGAAATTCAAAGTAAAAACTCAATAAATTTGTCAGACCAAATTGAAATTTTGTAAGTTCCTTGATAAATTCCAGTTTTACTTTTATGAATTTCGAAAAATAATTTCGAAATTCATTACTGCTATAAAAAAAAAAAATGTTGATAAAGTTTGTTAAATAACATCAAAAGTTTTTTTATGTGCTTTATTATCATTAGAAATCCTATTGAGCATTCCTTATAATTCATTCCCTCTTTATTTATTTTTTCTATTAATGGCAAAACTTAAATTGTAATTTTCAAATATAAAGAAAATTTTTTTCTCAGTACTTTTTCAATTGTTTTTTTTTTTTTCATTTGAAAATTTGTGAAATTAACTTGCAATGTTGTTATAGTGTTTATAGTTTTTTTTTTTGCTTTTTTCCTAGTTCAAAAATTCGAAAAGAAAAAAAAAAAAAACAAAGAAAAACAAAAATCCGAACCTGCCCTAACAATATATTTTTTTTTTTTTTTTGTTTTGTTGAATTTTACTTTTACTTTGAGGAAATAATTTCTATTTTTGAATTTTCCTTATTATTATTTTTTTTTTTTTTCAAAATAGAAAAATAAAAGTGAACGTACGCAAAAAAATTTGAGTACTAGCCAAAAAAATAGAAAAAAAAAAAAAAAAATTTTAAATTTTTAAATGACAACAATTTTAATTGGTTTGCCAAAGGGAAGATGTTGTAGAAATTGAGGGTGTTGATTATTTTTATTTAATAATGCAATTATACATAAAAAAATATTAATATTTAAATTTTCTTATATAATTTTATTAATTTAAGTTTTTTTCTTTTTTTTTTACAGGTAAGCGTCCAAATTGTAGCATAAATTTTGAATACAGGTAAAAAAAAATTAAAAAAAATTTGTCTCATGGGATATATGAATTTCTGTGTCTAAGGATAAAAGGTGAATTGAAATTCTTTTCATTTAAAAATTCGATCAGCTTTATGACTTACAAAAACAGAATATCTGTTTTAAAGAATATTAAAAATATATTCAATAATTTGAGTAAAATATGATGAATACAGATATTAATTCTAACTGACATAAATTTATTCGATTTATTACAATTAAGATTTGGGGTTGTCGAATATTTATATTCAACTTTTCTTTTTTTTTTTTGTGTATCTACAATGAACGCTTTTGTTCACTTTCTATACGCGTCGAACTGTCAAAATAAAATTGAAACGTATAAAAGTATACATATTTACAATAAACGCAGTCGTTTCATAGTTATAGAAAATGTTGTTTTACTGTTGTTTAACCTTTTTCGCTTTCTATACGAATTTAAGTGTCAAATAATTGAATAGTCGTATCATAATAAAAATAAAGAGAAGTCTTTTTTTTAGTGGTTCATCTTTTTCAATATTTTTAAAATAATTTCGAACTCAATTCAAAATAATTAAGAAACAAAATATTTAATACGTTCTGTTTACTAAATAAGGAATAAGCTATATAGCAAATTTTTATTAAACGGTTTTTTTTTAAACGCTTAAATAAATCATTTTACAAATATTGCAGCAAAAAAAACTATGCATTATTATCGAGCATTGACAATTTATTTTTTGTTTTTAAAAAAACTATTTATATTTAAAATATTTAAATTTTATTGCAAAACGTACCAGTAAAATTTTTACCAGCTCCAATTTTTTAAGCACAGCAAATTATCAGTGCTTTATTCACCTGAACGGCAGTCATTGATGGAAGGTGAAATTTCAAAATACAGAAAAAACCAAAATTTATTAACAAATTAAAAATTTTTTTTAATTATTTTTTCCTCTTAAAGTCAAATTACATTGTGGGTATTCTTTTCGTAGACTGCGTGTGAAGACTACTTTACGTTTACAGAGCGAAACGAGTACGTTGTAAATTCAGCCTTAATTTTAATGTTTTTTTTTTTTATAGTGATATTATTATTTTAATTCTTTAAAAATCATGCAGTATTATCATTAATTATATATTTACACATACATAATTTCATATAATTACATATTAAAAAGAAAGAGAAAGAGATATGTATTATATAATATTATAGTATATTATTTTGTTATATGATTATATATTTGTTATATCCTATGTGGCGTACATTAATTTTCATAATCTTAAGATTGTTTTCATTTAGAAATTGTTAATAATTTCAATTGAAACTGTTAAATCACTCTAATTATATAATTACGTAACAATTCATACAATCATATATTATGAACTTTATATAATATTTTAAAATTTTCTAAAAGAAATTAATCGTTTTATTTTTCATTTTCTTTGGAAATTTGCCAAAAATATGTCGATTATTTTTTAATAAGTTTTCCCTTAGAAAAAAAATTTTTTTTTTTAAATAATTTGTTGCCAATATATTATTTTTTTTTTAAATTGAAAAATTTGTTATTCGATTTAAGAAGAAAAAAATACAAAATTTTTTATTAGTTAGAATTGGGATTCCTCTTGTTTTTGTACTTTATAAAACATCTGTTTTAATGATTTCAACAAATTTGATGTAGCCTTACTTTGTATTGACTTAAAATCATTTTATTTCTATCTAGATTTTCGAATTGTCTCACTAGAAAGTTCAAAAATTTTACCTTTTAAAGGAGTTCTAAAAAGTTTTTTTTTTTTTAACTGTAATTTTATCTAGTTATGTTTATTTAATGATTTTCTTTGTTTTTAAATAGGGTTTAAAAAAGTTGACAAAATTAATAATACGAGATATCTATTATATATGAAGTATAACATTTAAGTTTTAAAAAGTTTACTCCCAAGTGTATCACCGGTGAACATCACTCAAATGTTGCAAAATTCCGTGCTCAGCGGTAAACATAAAAATAAATTTGCATTAATCGATGAACACGAGATTTTGGAGTGATGTTCACCGGTGATACATGAGATACTTAAATTTTATTTTATGTTCATCGATGATCCCTGAATTTTGAAACATTTGAGTAATGTTCACCTGTTCGCCGGTGAAACACGGTGAAATATCGGTGTTGACGGAGAAACACAAGTTTTTTTTATGTTCCCCGGTGAACATGGGACTCAACGTGTAATAGTACTAAGTGAAATAATATTTATTAATTATATTAAGAGTATGTACTATTTAATCCTACTGACTTCTAATTCTATACGTGTGTTTTTTAAATTATATATATTTCATTTCACTTTCAGCATGTTTTTTTTTTTTTTTTTTATTTAGTTTCTCAAAGTCAAAATTGAAATTAATTTAAAAAAAACAAAAATAAAAAAATCTTTTTTGGTTTTTAGGTTTATTTTTATTCAAAATCATATGAAATTTTTTTTTTTGTTTTTGTACGAATTTGGCAAATTTCCATTTTTAACAACAACAAAAAAAAAATCATATTTCATATAGCCAACTAATTTAAGAATCTGAGGTAATCATTTAAGCTAAATATGGAAAAAAAAAAGAATTCATTTAAAAAGAAAATATTTTTGAGATTTTGGTTTTGGAAAATTTTTCAATTGATTTTCTGATAAAAATTTTAAAATTTTGATAAATAGATAATTTTTTAAAAATTACTTATTTAAAAATTAAATACATAGTATAGATACATAGATACATTTTCCTCTTTTACCTAATAATCATCAGAATTATTAAATTTTTTCTTTTGTCAACTTTTTTCATCTGGGTAGGCTTTTATAAATCATTGTCTAGCCCATTGTTACTTTTTTTTATTTTATTTAAATTAATACCAATCTGATTATATGAAGCAGATTTTTGTAATCTGTTTTTAAAATAAAATTATCAAAAAGAATCTTCTAGATTTAATTTCTTTAATTATGAAGATATTTAAATGGTTAACCAGGGTTTAAATCATTAAAAATAATTTTTCTAAAATAGTTACCTGAAAAAAAAAAAAATTTATTCAAGAAATTAGGCAAAAATTGAACAAAAAACCAATCATTTTTTTTTTTTGTTGAAACAAAGAACTAATATTTTTGTTTTTCACCTTTTTACTTGTATAACAAAGAATATTTTAATAAAACGAATATTTTTTTTTATTATTTGGTTAATTTCTAAACATTTCCTATTGATATAAATCATGATAAATCATAATTTTTGGTGGTTTTTGTTTAGAATTTTTTTTTTTGTAGACTGGAATTGTACCAAAAAGAATAAATTAATTTTTTTTTATGGTCTCGAATATATTGTTTAATATCTCAAATATATTTTAAATAATCCCAAATTTAATTTTATGATGATCCTATCATAAATTAAACAAAAAAAATTTTTTATTAGAATTCTGACTCATGTTCAGAACATTATTTAACAGCTTTATTTATTTACTTACTATTTATTTACTCCCTCAATTACATACTTACATACTTATTTACTTTGCTTACTTTTTTGTTTTTATACTTACTTACACTTACTTGTTTAATTACTTTTAAATTAAGGTGATGAATCAGTGCTCGCTTCGTTTCGCGCGTTCCTTGTAGCATCACCCCTAACTTCGCTTTTTCAAGAAAATGATGACCATATGTTAGCATCGCTGTGTGAAGCAAATTAAATTGTGTATATGTAAAAATTATGAAAATTATATTGTCAATGACTACAAACAACCAATGTAAAATAAAAAAATCGAAAAAAAAATAAAGAAATAGATTGTCAATGCGACTAAAAGTAGAAAATTCCTCTACTCTTTTCATTACGGTGCTTCTCGTGGCCCATTGCTTTTGATCAAATCATATTTAAATTAATGTATTCTATTTAAACGTCAATGGGACGCGAGAAGCTACGCAAACATTGGGTCATCCACTTTTACATCTCAATAATTAATGAAGTTACTTATTATAATAGTAGTCACTATTTTAAAATTACTTCCTAGAAAATCGTTTGATATTTCATTAACTATTAAGGATTCCTTTAAAACGGTGCCTTAAGAAAATAATACCTCATTGTAAATGTTTTTCTCAAAGAAACATTTTTTGACGTATTTTTTAAGAAAAGTTACATGATATTAAGTTAGAATCAATTAAAAGATTTTCCGAAGTTCATATATTCAGTTTAATTCGTTATATTTTTCCTCTTACAACGTCTTGCGTGGCGTTTTATAACTACTGTTTCTATAATTTCCAGAATAACTTTTCTATTCTGCTGGCATCTAATCTTTCTGATCCTCTAATTCACATCTTGTCAATTTAAATAAAAAAATCAAAAAACACACAATATAAAAATTGTTAGGTAGATTTAAAATTAACAAAAAACTATAAAAAATAAATTAATTAAAAAAACAAAATTATCGATTTAATTCTAAATATTATTTTTAGAATATTTTGCGCGAATTTTTAATCATCAACAAAATCATATATTAAATTCTATAATTGGTAAAACGTCGCGCGACTCTTACTTATTCATATTAATTCATATTATTACTTTTCTTTATTCCTCATTTTCAACCCCTTCTTTAAAATGTCGTTTTTTTTTTTTGTCTCTTTCTATGTTTTCTTTCAAGGTCATCTTTTTTGAATCATCATTACAATAATAAACAAAAAAATTAAATTAAATTTTTGCAAATTTATTTAGTTTTTTTGTTTTCCTATTTTTGGTTGTGTACATACATATTATATTTATATATATAAATAACACAGCCTAGCATGCCTACTTGAAGAGAAAAATATAAAAATACAAAAAAAAAAAAAAGGAAAACAAAAACACACTAATTTAAAAATGAATAGTTCAGAAGTAAAAAATGGTTTCGTTATTTTAATTGCCATTAAAATAAATGTCTATTATGTTAAATTTTCCGATAAATCGACGATCAAAGATGAAAACACATTCAGGTCGGCGGAGGATAGCCGAATTTCGTCGGCGAAATTCCGCACTGAAAACATTTGTTTTAAATAACAAAATTTTTCTTCAAAGGAAAACATTTTTGAAACAAAAATTCAAAAAATTTTACATACAACAATGATTTTCTAAGGCGAACGAATGATTCAGCTGAACGAAAAAACCGCCCTTGCTGTGTTTTCAGCACACTTACTGATCAATTTTATCTAGACTTTTAGTATTTCAAAAATTTTTGTGTCACTTGAATATTTACTTGCAAACTAAGCATAAGATTCGTAGTCAAAGTCAAAGATATGGATTGAGGATTAGATTTCTAAAGTTTAATATTATTGATAGATTATGATAGTTAAGCTCGATTTCCACTCTTAACGGCATTTGGCGACGTCCGTTACGACGTACAAATCGACGCCCGATTGTTTATATCATAAAATTACAAACAGACGAACAAAATTTAAATTTTTTGAAGCATGTAAAATAAAACGAAGTCTTTTAAAAAGTTACTACCTAAAAAAAAAAAAAAAGAAAAATAAATAAAAAAAAAAATATTTATCTCATGATACACGTTTTTTTATATCTTGCTACAAAGTATATACAGGTATTTTTCTTGTTGTTAATTTTTGTTTTTTATTTTGATAACTAGGTTGGTTGGTGTTTATTATAATTTTTTTTTATTAATATTTTTTTTATTTTTTTTTAATTTTGTTTACCAAAATTTCGCGAATTTAGAGATAAAAAAAAAAAAAAAATTTAGACTTGTTATAACATTGTTTTAATAGAATAAATTTTTTGTTGTTTATTTTTATTGTTTTTTTTTTTTATTTTCTTTTTTTTATTCTATCCACTTTTTTTTTTACTGAATTCGAATATGACTCTACAAAATAATTACCTAATATACCATAATTTAAGCAACTCTTCCTTCTTATTACAGTTCTAGTAGGCTTTTTATTTTATTTTCAAATGTTCTGGTTAGATTTTTTATTAAGACAAAGAAACAAAAAAAAAAAAGATTTGCGGTTACGACATTATCGAAACGCTTAAAAGCATGATAAAAGAAAAAAAAAAAATGGAAAAATTACGAAAATGAGACTTAATTATTAAATACCTATGTAAAACAGACAAAGACAGAAACAAGGAAAGAGTGTACAGAAAAAAAAAAATCTTTTGTATCTTTTGTGGATTCGCTTCCAAAATTAAATAAATAATTAAAATAATTTTAACCTTGATGTTGTATAAGTAGATCGCAATGACCAAGTAAAAATTTTATTATGATTTACTTATTTGTGATTATATAATATCATTAAAAGTTTTAGATTATGAATTTAATATAATATATAAATTATTGGTCATAATAATAATAACAATTTGCTAATCATTTTTAAAATATGAATTGTGAATTTTCAGAACTTATAGAAAAATATTAATCAGTATTTTTATTTTAATAAAATTTTGTATATTTTTATTTATAATCTCTGTTATGTATTAGATGTATTATATATATATATACAAACGTTTAAATTTTATTACAACCGAATTTCAAATTACTTAACTCAAGATTTAAAATCAAATTCGGTAGTTTTTACGATTACCGGAAATTGTCTCGCAATAAATAATCCGCAAAAACAAAAATGAAGTAAGTAACGCCCAAAAAAATTTAGGGATTATTTCATTGTGAAGTAACATCCCAAATTCGAAATGAAATATATATTCCCGCAATAAAGTGAAATAACCCCCCCCCCCCCCCCCCTAATTGAAATAAAATAATACCCCAAATTCTTTCAGATGTTATCTATTACGAAAACTTAAATAACATATATTAATAAAGTGCTCATTACATTTGCACTAACAAGAAAATCCCGATAAAATAATAGGGATTTTAAAGTTGGCTACGAAATTAGGGTCTCCTTTTCCCAAAATATTTACATAACTTAATTATGAAAATGAAATAATCCCCAAAATGTAGTTGTTTTGAGGGGTTATTTCATTTGAAACATTATATTGTTTTGTGTGATAATTTCATATGAAATAAGGTCTTAAAAAAGAAAAGGAAATAAGCCGGCAAAAAAATGAAAATATGTCCAAATTTTTGTGACATACAGTCAAACTGCCGTAATTCAAACACTCTGTAATTCGTATAAAATCTGCACGGTTTCTTGTAATTTTCATACAAAATAAACTGTATAGGTCAATTTTCGAGATTCGAATTAGGGAAGTTTGACTGTAATTTCATTTTTTGCATTAATTGACTACCAAGTTCTAAGAGATCAAATGTTTTTTAAATTGTATTATGCTTAAAGAGTTTTTGAATATAATTGATTTATTAAGTATACCTATCACCCACACAATAATGGTTCTTATTGTGAACTCACCTTTAATATTTTATTTTCCTTCTCCCATTTAGGTAGCCTTACATTAGAATAAAGGAATCTGTTCGTAGTGTTCATTCAGCGTGTAAAAATATAGTATGTGTGGCTTAAAACTAGAATTGAATTGAACCGAGGTCTCAAAGCATTTTTTATCACTTAATAGTTTAAACAAAATATATGTTAAAAATAATTAAAAATACAATTTTTTTTTATTGCTGTTAGGGGTGCGTATTTCGATTTTTGTTCTTTTTAAGGTAACACCAATACCAAACCAAATTTGTTTGTCACGTTTCAATTTTTTTTCGTTTTCTTTTTTTTTTTTGTTTAATGATTTTCCTTTTAGTAATGTCGGTTGTGCAAAAAAAGAAAAAAAAAATTATTTAACATCAATTTTTTTTTTTTTTTTTTTATTATTCTGTACTTGTTTAAAAAAAAAAAAAATTTTAAAGTCTGTTCTAAATTTGTACGCAATAATTAGAATTTTTATCACAGATTCAATTGAAATTAAAAATGATTTCTTGGAAAGTTATTGTCTGCTTTAATAATACAAAAAAAAAAAAATTATTTTTTTATTTTTATTTTTTTGAATAAAATATGACTAATAATAATCTTCTTTGTTCAGTGTGAATATTGTGATCAAATTGAATTTTTAAAAAAAATATAATGACAATTTTATTTAATTTAAAAAATTGAATATTTTAAATTTAATAAGAAATTTTATTTTTAAATACCTACCTATTTAGTTTGTATTTTCCAGGTATTATTTTTTTTTGTTTTTTTTAAATCGAATTCTTTTAAGCTAATTAAGAATAAATTATTAATTTTGACAGTAAAATCATAAAAAAAAATGTACTTAATTTAAGGTGTTATATAAATCTCAAAAGATTAACATCAAATTTAAAAGACAATTTTATATTTAAACATGAGTAAAACAGTTCTTTATATATTTATATATATGTATGTGTTTATATATTTATACAATACTTTCTTTTGCATCTATTACACTATTAAGAGAATGGTGACATTGTTTGCGCTTCTGTTATTGAAGAAACTGCTCTTTTCTACTCTCAACCAGCTGCTCTTTTCAACTACACCAGACTTTGAAAAAGATTAGATGTTAGAAGTAAACATGCAAACATTTTCCTGCAGATGGTTTTAACTAAAATTTTCAACAGAAAATTGGCAGTCCATTTATCAATTACTCATCGTGTTTAGGAATGCAAACATTTTAAGTAAAGAAATTTACATTTTTGTATATATGTTATTTCCTATCTTTTATTTCTTGCGCTAAGTGTGTTGCGTTAAGACTACTGCTGTTTTACCGTTTGAAAATTTTGTATAAATGTTAGTCCGTAAAATAGGAGTTTCGTGAATCTTATTCTATTTACCCTTCCATCGACATTAAGTTTAATTTTTTCTTCTCATTTATAGCCATAATATATCCAATTTTAGGTATTAGGTATTATAGAAAGTAAAGAAGGATTTGTATCATTTCTTACTTAAGATATTTTAAAATCCTGCCTACTAAAATCCTCTCTTCGGTAAATCTTAGCTTGAAGTTTTAAATTTTCTATATGTAGAATTTCTTTGTTGTTCATATTTCTACTGTAGTGATACTACTTATTCACTGTTCATTTTTGCAAAATTTTAATTAATTTTTTTTTCAATTATATTCTACTGTATATTATGAAACTTTGTTCATATTCAATAACCATTTTTGGAAAGAATCGTAACATTTATTCTCATGTGACATCTTATTTAAGATTTTAATTAAATAACTGTGTGGGTTTTGAAAGTAATACATGTATATACCATATATATATCGAATATCACTTACTTATTTCAGAACTACATTTATGTTTTTTTTTGTTTTGTTTTTCCTTTTGTTTTCTCTTCTAAAGTTCATTTTTTAATATTTTACGATAATAATAATGATAAGAATTAAAAGAGCAAAAAGCTATTCTATATGTACGGTACCTACCATATGTAAAAATTATGGATTTTTTTAATTTTTTTTTTTTTTTTTTTGCGTAAGGATAATGAGAATTATCGAAAGATACTGTACGCAACACAGTTACGTGAGGCTTTAACTTATTAATGCCACCCACAAGCACCACTTTAAAAAAATTAAACTACTTTTAAAAGCTAACCATTCGTTTTCCACTAATTTTTATAGATCTACTGGGGCTGCAAATCCCCAGAAGATCTGCGTTTATCACTAAATTTGGTGGTTTAGTTCTTTTAAGCCTTCTATTGGCATTTTCGAAATGTAGAAGTTTCGATGTGACCTTCGGTTTTTATGGTGTTTGTTCATTTGCACTAGTAAGATGTAATGTAATGTCCCATGTAAATCATAATTTCGTACGTACCAAGGAACAATTACCATTTTTATGTAAAAT
Organism: Poecilobothrus nobilitatus; assembly: GCA_947095535.1. Lineage (NCBI taxonomy): Eukaryota > Metazoa > Arthropoda > Insecta > Diptera > Dolichopodidae > Poecilobothrus > Poecilobothrus nobilitatus. The sequence goes on along the minus strand of OX352772.1, from coordinate 316,604,746 downwards.
CTTATTTTGAAAATTGGTTTGTTTGATACAACCTTAAAGCTTATATGCGGTAGCTTTAAAATTTAATAATGAAACAAATTTGATTTTACAACTTCTCAATAATTTTATGGCAGTAACTCATGTGCATTAAAATTGATTTTCATTTAATTTAAATTTATTTAAAACAGTTTTTAAAGTCTTATCAATTTTCATTTTAATTCTTTTATCAAAAAAAAAAAAATATACATACATATATATATATATATATATATGTATATATAATATATATGTTAACATTTTTTTGGTAATAATCAAATATTAATCAATTAAAATTATAGCATCCCTTGTATGTGCAAATATTTTCAATTAAATTATTTTTTCTTTCCTTAAATTACAATGAATTCGTAATTTTATATAATTTTTAAATTTGCGTAATTTTAACAAAACTTTCCAGACAATTTTAGGCCAACATTTACATAACAGAAGTACTAAACAAACAAACTTTATTTTTTAATAATATAACTAAATATACCCATCATATAACAGATAACGATAACAGATGGCGAATTTTTTAATTTTCTTTCTTTTTCAACTTTTTACATTTGTTTTTCTTTTTTATTTCGCAAGAGGGCAGAAAAAAAATATCATGAAAAAATTAATTAAAAGTTTTTTTTTTTTTCTTTATTTAAAATTAATTTTTTTTTTTAATTTTTTAACGGTATATTTTTTTATTTTTTTTTTTTTTTTTATATAAATATAATAAAAAAAATATTCATTTACATAAATCGGATGAATTTTGGTTGTAATTATAAGTCATGATGGGGTAAAAGAATCAATAACAGTGAATTGAAAACAAATCTGTGTTCTATTCTAAATCGTGTGGTCTTTGACTGTATATTGTTGTTAGTCGGTATGACAGAAAGAAAATCATAAACACAAAAAGAAAGTTGTGTAAAGTTTTTTGTTTTTTTTTATTGAGAAAGTTGACATTTGAATTATAGGATTATTTGAATTGTATGTATGTACATAAAAAAGTTTAAGAAAAAAATTATTTATGAGGATTGGAGTAGCAAAAAAAAAAAAAATTGGAAAGAAATTGATGGAGAAACGTGTGTTTGCTAAAATATAGAATTTTAAAGAAAAATAAATAAAATTAAAATTTGTTTTAATTGTGATTTGTGATTTTTTTAAAAAATCATTTTTAGAATTTAAGAAGAAATAGAAAAAAACGTATTCCTTCATTCTGTATTCTTAAGGCTTGAAAAAGCAATGTTTTCATTATTTTATTATTGACAAAAAGACGTTCTTGTATTGAAATGTTCATTCGTCTAAGAAAAAGTAGACCTATTTCTAGGATAGAAATTAAAAGTAAACCGATTTCTAGGATTTCCTAGAAAATTAAAAGATTTTAGAAAATTAAATTTTTTTAAAATATTGTTTTTCTTTCACATTTTCCATGATTATTTTCATCCATTTGTTTATTCAATCCACTTTAATATAATAATTTGAAATTTTTATTTTTATACTTGTCCATACATAGACAATTTCATTTCAATTTTTCATATCATTAAAAACAGTATTTTCCATGTGTACCAAACGAAAAAATTCAAGTGTATTTTTTATACTCATAAATTTTTATTAAAAAAACATTCAGAATAAATAGATTCTTTCAGAATCCTTTTCTAAATTTTCGCCTTTCCACTTCTATAAAATGTATTGGGTATGGGCATCCACTAAGATTAAATCATTTATTATTGATATATAACTAACCTTTAGTTTCTATGTAATTATTAGTTTCACTAAGCGTTGATTACTTAGTAGAGGCTGTAGGTATTTTATAAGATTATGAAATACAAATATTTTTTATTTGTACGCCGCCATCTAATAAATATTAAGATTGAATAAATGTTAAGTTAAAATGTAATCACATATTTCTTTTATTTATTTTAAGTATTAATGTGGCGAAAATTCATTTATCAAATCGGTTATTCTTATAGAGTTAGTTGGTTATTGTTCTTATTCGAAACTTTGTAACAACTCTGTTCATATTATTTGAATTTTAGATTATTATTATTTACGGGGTATCAGTAATAATGTCCTTTTATATAAGGGGTATCAGTAATCATTAACCTTTTCATTTAGATCCATTGTGCTTCCAATAATATTCATAAGAAAAAGTAAGCTTTGCAAAAGTAGATGCAATCTATGTATGTATATTTCTATAGCATACTGCAGTAATGTTAACAGGTAAAATAAAATTACAAATATTTTACTTTTAATTAATTACTAAAACTAAGCAGCTTAAGAAGGATCTTATTAGGATCTTGCTATAAAAAAAAAAGTTGAAGTATTTTTTTTTTCCTGTTACACAAAATTGAAATATCTTAAATGAATCCTAAATTCAAAAATTAAATAAATAAACAGCATTACATTTTATTCTTTACAAAAAAAAAAACAAAAAAAAAATAAAAAATAATTATGTCTTTATTGTTCTCTTTCAGATAAACTTTTTTTCTTTATTCTTAATTGAATATAATATAATATAATATACCTTAATCAGGTAAAATAATGATTCAAAGTTCCTTTAACTTTCTTAATAATGCAATTTATTGTATAATGCATGAAAACTAATTGAAAGTAATTTGTTATACATGTCCGTAACATAAAATAAAATTAAAATTTTAAAATATATTTTTTTTTTTTTTGGTCTTTTGCAGAACCAGTAACTATAAATATTATGTACATACATACCATACATATACATATAATATATTCTAGTTTGAATTTTCTTTTTATTTCTTTAAATTAAAAAAAAAAAATGTTAAAAACTATTTTATCAATTTAGAAATTCTTTTCCTTTGATTTTTTGGACTCCTTTATTTCAACATTTTTTTTTTTAAATGAATTCAAAGAAATTAGTGTGTATTTTTTATGTATGATGCTTTAAATTCCTTAAAGACTCCCATTGGAATTCATTACTTAAACAGTTTCCGAAATAAATAAAAAACAAAAACAAAAAACTCTGCAAACTTAAATGAGAAGAAAAAAAACAAAAAATTGGAAATAAAAGAAAAAGAACGTGAACAGTGAAAGGAATTTTATTCATCATTCAAAAGCCAAAAACCATTGAATGATGAAAACCTAAAACATTCTTAAAAATACCAAAGAAACAAAAAAAAAAAAAAAAAGAAAAAACGAAAAACAAAAACACAACAAAAAAAAATGTTTTTCTATTCAGGTATTTTTTTTTTTTTTAAAGTTCAGGTGATGAATGAATACATACATATATATATATATAAATAATGTGGTGGATAGAAAAGAATGAAATGAAATATTTCATGAAAAATTAATAAGGAAAATAAAAATAAGAACAACAACAAAAAAAAAAAAAAACTGTTGAAAAGGAAAATACATATAACAATTCGTTTCGTGATGGATTTCATGTAATCACTTTTACTGTTAATATAACTTTTGCCATAGTTTTTGAGTTCTTTTTCGTCAAGTACTTTAAGGTTGAATTTGTAGGAAAGTGATTCAGACAAGTTAAAAAAAAAAAATGAAAATATAACCAAATCGTAGAGAAAGAATTTAGAATTTAGAATTTTTTTTTTTTTAAAGAGTGATTTATTAAAATTTAGTTGAAAATTATTTGAAAACAACATCCGAATTTGTTTTTATGGATTTATTTTATTAAATTTTCTTATTTATTATTGTTTTTTTTTTTTTTTTTTAATAAGAAATCCAGACATTATGATTTTTTTCTCATAAATATTTCCTTATTTTTTTCTGAGCAAAAAATTTAATACTGTAAGTTTTTAGAATGTTCTATTTAAAAATTAAATTTTTTATTTAAAAAAATAAATGTGGAAAAAAAAAAAAGGTTATAAAAATTCAATTAATTAATTAATGTTTGTGTTTAATGTACTGTAAGTAATTTTTGTTAAGGAAAAGTATATGGCATACGCTAAAACGCTTAATGAATTTCAAAGTATGAAATCTAAATTTGCTGGTTTTTTATTTTTCTATGCATCCTTAGTTTAAAATAAGAGTCATATATTTTTTATTTTGATATGATATGAGCTTCGGTATAATAACTGTTTTTATTTAATAAAAGAAATTGGGTTTCATATACATATATTTTTTGAGGTTATGGTCGGAATCTCGAAAGACACCAATTATATCAACACGAAATTTTTCTTTGGTAAGTAGTTTTAGACTCAAACCAACTAAGTGTGATCTCCCTTTTAAATCAAACATTAGATTAGAATATATGGTACAATTTACCTGTTTATTTTGAGGATTGGGAAAATAGGAATAAAGGAAATTGTAAAATATAATAAGTTATTGGTTATTGGGAGGATTATTTAGAATAAAGATGTTAGGCATGTTATAGTTGCCAATTTTAGAGAATACTGCCGGCAGTAAGCTATTCCATATTCGTTCTAAACACATTGGAAATTAATTTTCATGTGCGAAGGTATGAAATCTGGGAATTTTTAATGTATATGGGTTAACCTGTGCAACCCTCCTTTTATCTCCGTTGAAATTTTTTAGAGAAGACATTAATATATTTACTTCTTCTGAACAGGTCCCTATACCAACAAAATGTCTATAAAATAGAGTGATCGCTTCAATGACTAGCTTGACGCTTGTATGATCTAGCAGAGTCACATTTGAGGTAGCAATGGAGTTGTTAATTAAAAGAATTGCTCTATTTTGCACTTTATCTAGATATCCGAATGCTGGTTTTGGAGATTCTGTCCTAATATGTGCATGTTTGTATCAACAGCTTTATCAATAAGTACCAATTGACTTTCAATTTCTTTTCCACATTTCAATAAAATAAATCAATATGAAAAATTTACTTAGTTTTTACAATACATGTGAAATTAAATATAACAAATACCGTTATTTTCATTACTGTACTTTTTCTTTATCTATCTAAATAATTATGAAATAAACGAATCATCTTCCAATTAATTATTTTGATATTTTTATTGTTCCTATTGCGCTTATACATATGTATGTGTGTATGTATGTATTTATTTTTGTATAATAAAGCATTATGAAAGAGAATTTGTTGTATAAATTTGTTAAATTCAATATGATATCACTTGTAAACATGTAAATGATATATTTTTTATCTTAATTAATATATGCCTGGACATGACAACATGCGCTGTCTAATGAATTGTGAAATGTAACGTAACGCAATATACCTATTATTATACATATTACATACATATGTATATGCATATGTATATGTATAATATGTTCCTGTTGTAACGACAAAATGTATTGTTGTAACGTCAAACGTGCAGTTAATATTTACAAATAGATTTATATTTTCTTAACCTTTGTATGAAATGTTTAAAAATTAGATTCAAAAAAGGTAATTATGTACCTAACTAGAAATATGTACCTACATACATATTTAAAAAATAACAACATACAAAATTATATGAATTATAACAAAAAATAATGCTGAATATTTTATAACATTTTTTACAATAAGGTTTTTTATGAACATAAATACATATTTTGGTACTTAATCAGAGTTTACAAATTTTTTTCCAAATTAAATTTTACTTATTCATAAAATCATAAACAATTTTTTTTTTTTTCGTACAAGATACATATGTATCTAACTAATTTCTGTTTTAATGTTCCTATGTTTTTAATGTTTTTTTTTTTTTGTGTGCCAATGCTCTATCGTCATCATCATCATCATCATCATCATTTCATCACAATATATTTTCCTGTTAATCATTCATTCTCACAAAAAGTTACTTAATTCTAAAAATATTTAAAAATTTTATTTTTAATCTGTTATTTAGTTGTTATTAAATATAGAACTTTTTTTATTTTTTTTTTTATTTTCATAATCATTTTTGCTTTTTATTAAATCACATTCGTTGTGTATTTTTTTTTTTTTTTTATTCCAATCGTTATGATTAACATTCAATTGTTCTTTATTAACAGGCGTTAAGAAATTACGAAAAAAAAAAAACAGGTAATTTAAAATTGTTTTTATTTTTTGTATTGTATAGTTTGCTCCTATATTGAATTTAATTTAAAGCTCTGAAATGGGCATTTTAATGCTTTTCTCTAAGCATATACCAAATTATATACAAACATATATACATATATTATTATATACATATGTACAATTATACCCAATTATTCATATGTTTTTCTAAATTTATCCATATGTCTAGTAAATAAAAAAAAAAACATTCGTATATACATATATACATTTATATATATATATATAGGTATATATATGTAGAAATATATGTTAGTATACATGTCATTAAATTTATAGTAATAATAATAAAAACATTAACAAAATAATAAGAAAAAAAAAACAGAAAAGTACAATAACAAAACAAAAATGAGTAAAATAATGTTATGTTATTTTTCTTTTATTTTTATTTTGTTTTTTTTAACCTTGACATTGTATTGAATAAGCTTATTTTTATTTACTTTTTTTTTGTATTTATTTTTCTATTTTTTTTTTTTTTTTGTGTGTTTTTATTATAGTATTGTTATTGTTATTACCATTTTTGTGATTATGTAGTTAATATTTTTTTTTTTTATTATTTGGGTATTTTTGTTTTGTTTTTTTTTTTTTCTTTTAAATTAACGCGTTTGCTATAAGAAAAAAATAACAATACACATACATAAACACATCCATTTAGCTGTGTTAACTATTAATATTGTAAACTAAAAGGCCAAGAATATATAGATTTAATATTTTTTTTTATATGTATGTATTATAAAAAATTTAAAGTTCAGCTGCTCTTAAATCGTTCATTATAAAAAAAAAAAAAAAAATGTAAACAACAATAGTGAAAAAAAACCGGCTTTTATTTAATATTTTAAAATATATTGTATGTACTTAAAAAAATCTATATATGTATGTATGTATGTAGGTATACTTATATGCTTATTATATTTAATATACATAATATTGTTTGTAATACAGGCGTGTTATCATGCCTTAAGTTATTATATTATATATGTACTTACATACTTCCATATACATATATTGACATACTTATTTTGCCTAATTTATTTTTTTTAAATAATTTTAAAAGACAGCCGTCATATCGTTTAATATCTATGGTATAAATTACAAAAAGAAAAATAAAAAAATAAATAACAATATTGGGGATCAGGATATTAGATTCAAAATTTAAAATTTCAGTACATAAGGAACTTTTTTTAGCAATCTAAATCATCTGGCAAAGATAGGTAGGTACGTAATTAAAAATAATTAAGGCCTAATAAAGGACACCACTTTTAAGACGTTTTTAGTTGTCCTAAACTAAAAAAAACAGCAAATAAAAGTATGAAACTTAAATCGGAAAATATTCTGTTTAGTTTAAAATAATATAAAAACATTTTGTTAAAGAAATATTAATGTTAGGTAAAAGAAACATATTAAACTTTCAAAGTTCCGAATCAAAAAATTTTAAAAATAGACTAATGGGTTATTTTTACATACATATTATGTAAATACATAATAATATGTAGTATTGGCAGATTTTTTTTTCGTGTTTTAAGGTTTGCATCAATTAAATCTTACATTATAATAGATAAGTCACTACAATTAAATATCTTCAAAAAGTTAATATGATTAACTCTAAAGCTGGGTTTATACTCTCAGTTAAATTGCTTAAACTTATCATTCAGATAATTTGCACAAATTTACATCAATTTGATCTGCCATTTACATTTTCATTTTTATTTGTGCAAACTTTCACTTTAATTAATAACAATGGAAAATAAAGATGAGTTTTTATTAATGTTCCCAGCAATTTGTACAATCTAAAAAAAAAAAATTTAAAACATAAACCTATAAAATGGCCAAACGCCTGGTTATTAAAAAGAGAATTATTTTCTCATATAAATTTATTAAAGGAGCTTCATAACGAATAAAATCATTTTCGCAATTATTTGGATGAATTTACAATGAATAAATAATAGTAATACCTATGCATTTCATAATATTTCAAATATTTAAAAATTAACTAACATGCATACCTTTTGAATTTTCTAAAACGAATAAAATAAATAAATTCATATACAAATGAATCAGCTGATTTTATTTGCTTTGACTTCACAAAAAAAATGTGCAACAATAAGTTTGCATAGCGTTTATATTCTCAAATTCATCGAATATCGGCAAAACAAGAATTCTGAAAGGAAATTAGTCAAAAAGAATGATATGACTATAAAAATTTTATTGAGAATGAACGAAAGAAGTTGTGAAGATCTTTTCCAAAAAGTGAAACGTTTAATCCAAAAGCAAAACACTTTGATGCGAGATACGATTTATGTAGAAGTTACATAGATTTTTTCTTTTTAATTTGTCAATTATTTGTTAGAATGGTAGCAACTTGTCCTCGCTTCATATTCTGGTAATCGTTATTGTATATATAACTTTGAAATTGCCATACATAATTAAGAGAGTTTACGAAATTTCTCAAAAAATTTCAGTCCTTATTATTAAATTATAAGTAGGTATGTGCATAATATGTACTGCAAAAAATTAACAAAAAAAAAATTTTTTTTAATGTAAACAACACTAGAAGTTATTGCCAACAGCTTTAATTTATATTTTAGTTTATAAACTTCGCCATACAATCTTAACAATACTCAGAAATACTTATACTTATGATTCCGTAGAATTTTGTGTTATAAAGTTATTTGTAAAATAAAAAGTTCTAATTTATTGAAAAAAACTTTATAAAAAAGTCTTCGAACCTGAGAGGAAATCCGAAATCAAAATTTTAATTAAATAAGTTAACTTTAAATTTATAGGACTAAACTTCATTAAATAAATAAATTTTGTCCATGATCCCGATATTAATATTATACTAATTCTTCTAGAACAAAAAAAAATATTTTCAAATACATAAACTTATATTTTGTCGTTGTCCTTAAAAATCAAATACATACATACGTAGGTATGGATATGAGAATTCATTTTAAATTCCATTTCATCTAAATTCCTTTAAAAATAATTCACATTTTTCTAGAAAATATTTTAATTCTAAAAATAAATTTTTATTATATAATTAGTTAATTTTCATTAGTGTGTAATAAAGTAAGTAAATTGTAGAAAGAAAAAAATTTCTATAATTTGCCATTTAATCAATGGTAAAAAGAAAACATAAGAAAAGAAAAGAAAAAGAAAAAAAAAAAAAGAAAAAAACTACTTATAGTTAGATCAGCATTTTCTTTATTATTATTGTTTTGTAACTGACGATTTTTTTTTTTTGTTTTTTTTTTTTTTTTTTTTTTTTTTATTGAATTTGAAAGAAACATGATATTTTAAAATAAATTGAAATTGAATTGAAAAGAAAACAATATTCATTTTATTAACACTTTAACACTACACATATACATAAATGGTATGTCTAACACAACACTATATAAATATGTATACATACATATATATATATATATATAGACACTTACATCAATTTCATTTTAATTAAATTAAAAATTTTCATGATCGTTATGATAAAATTGTTTCGTTTTGATTTTTATTTGTCACAAAAAATAAAAAGTTATATACGTATGTACATAAATACATACATACATCACACATCCGAAGATTAGATTTAAATTTTAAACGATTTAAAACTCTAAAATTTAAAAATCTTGGAAACTTTCAAGTATAAAATTGTCCAGAATAGTTATTTTATTACATTTCATAAATTAGGTACTTAATTTCAATTTTAGGCGAATATTTTCAGTTATAAAAATAAATGAAAATTTTACTCCTTCTTTTCAGAATAATAAGCGGCCAATTCTAAAATGATATCAATTCGTAACAAAATTTCATAATGTGGGAATGTAAATAATATTTCGTAATGTGTAATGACATTTCGTAATGTGTAACGAAATTTCATAATGTGGGAATGTAAATAATATTTCGTAATGTGTAATGACATTTCATAATGTGTAATGACATTTCGTTATGTGGAGAATGAACATTTTGTATATCTAATGAAATTTCATAATAAGTAATGAAAAAAGGCACTTTAAATATGACACCGTCCAATTATTAAAACTTCAAATTGGCAATTTTTTGATTTTTCGTTCTGACACTTTATGACTCTCTTATTATTATTAAACGTCAAAGTTTAAAATCAGATATACTTTTCTTTTTTTTTTTTTTTTTTGCATTAATGATGCTATTATTTTTTAATTTGTATAATTTAGAAAAAAATCTTCATGCTCCTTACGGTCATATCCCAGTTTGACAAAAAAAAAAAACAAACAAACAAACAAACAACAAAAACATAATTCAAACGTGTGAGTGAGTAAGTGTTTCCTTAAGTTAATTAATATTAAAAAAAAGCATTGAATTGAAAATGAGTTGTCAAATACATATCGATATACTTATAAAGTGTTTTTTTTTTTAGTTTTTCTTAAAAAATAAAATAAAAAAAAAAAAAAAATTCTAAATATGGTTTTAATGGAATGAAATTGGATACATCGGTTTTTTTTTTTGTTTTCATTTTGAATTAAAAACTAATTATTTAAAAAAAATTAAAATTATTTGTATATAAAAGAATATTAATTACGTTATTTCGAAACTATTTTGCTGTTTTTTTTTTTTTTTATATATATTTTTAATTTATGAAGTTTTGTTTTTTTTAATTGCTTAAGCTCAACAAAACATGTGTTACAATTTTATCGATTTGATTTTATTTTTTTATCGGGGTTTGAACTTGACTACATCTAAACACAACCATTTTTTTTATTTTTTTCAATATTTATGACTATTATATGTACATATGTACATATATAACTGTTTAATTTATATAATATTAAGTCAAGTAAATAGATTTACATAATATACTTTGTCATAGTATTTCATTTTTCTTTATTTATTATAACATTCTTATACTAAAAAAAAAATTGTTATACTTAACCTAACAATAAATTTGTTTTTGAAATTTAATTAAAATCTTGTTAACTTTTTAAATATCAGAATATTTGAACTTTCAACTATTTAAATTTTATTTTAATTAATTTTATGACTTGAGTCATAAATAATTTTTGTTTATTTTTTTTTTATTTTCTTTTTTATTGATCATCGAATTATACAATAAAAAAGAGTTAATTGTATATATATATATTAATTTATTTTATTTTTAATTGATTATCCATGGGGTAAAATTTATTGTTTTTGATTGAAAAAAAAAAATTAATACTTATATATTTAAATTGTATATTTTATAATACATATTCGTTTTTATGTTTAAAATTTTTGTGTTCCCACACCTTTAATATAATCTTGCTAAATTAATAATTTTCCCACCTCTTCAATCCTCATTCTTCTAATTGATCAACTTTTTTTAAAAAATAAAAAAAAAAAATGGATCTTTCACACTTTAACTTTTAATTTGAAATTGACCATCAAAATAATATTCGATGAATATTTGATTGATTCAAATTTTTGTTTATTCTAATCTCGTATATGTGTACCGTATATTATAAAGTGACCAGATTTTTTTAATAAAAAAATCAGTACATTGTTACATTGTTTGATGGGTGTTAATAATCAAAGTAAAACTACTAAATTAAATTATGTATATATGTATATACAAAAATGAATGTATATATATATAACATATAATATGATACATACATATACATATTATAATAATTAAAGAAACTAAAAAATAAACTGTGTAAATATATATGTATATACATTTTGAGTTAAAATTTTTGAGTTTGAAGTGTATATATGTATGTATGTATTTAGGTGTTATCGGTAAAATATTCATATTACAGTAAATGGTTTTATAGCTAAGAAGGTAAATAAAATATACGATTAACAGTTGCAGGGTGATGATATTTTTATTTATTAATTAGAATGAAAATGAGTACTTATAGGTTTTTTTTATATTGATTCATTATATCAAATCAGTACTGTACTGAATAAATCAGCATGTATAGTCACTTTAGATACATATGTGTATACATAATTATATACAAAATCAAATGTAAAATAATTTCGAATTTATATTAATATATTGAAATTGTGTTGTATAAATAAATAAATAAATTCGATTAAATTAAAATTTCCTAGTAGGTTTCACCTGTCATTTGCCGCGTTTATACCGCAACTAATTTAACTAGAGCTAAATGGTTTGACGTTTGCATCAACGCTATAAAAACCACATTTTTTTAGCTTTAGCTAGCTAAATTAGCTGAAAGTTTTTAGCTTAGCTTAACCTAAACATAGGTAGAGTTACGCAGCAACGGTATTAACACCGCATCATTGCTATGCTACAAATGTTATAATTGTTGGTCTTGAATTTTATTGCTACAGATAACATTTTTTAAATTTGCTTCCATTTTGAATTTCTTCAAATTAAAATTTGTTTATTGTTAGAAAGTAAAAGTTGAAATAAATTTTTTAAATTCATATCTTGTATAATCTTGTATAGGTATACAACATAGGTACTTAAAATTTTTAAATAAATTCCCATTATTTAAAAAAATATACATATATGTATGTATGTACATATGTAGATAATTCAAAATCAAAAAAATTATTATTTTATCAAATTATTATTTTGACATTTGTGGTCTAAGTATGGTACATAGGCTCTACAATTATTGTAACTAGTTTTGACGTTAATGGCTCTAGTTAAATTAGCTACGGTAAAACGCGACAAATTAATGTTTTTTTTGCAAATCTATCAATATGTATGTAGGTATTATAAATTATAATTAACTTAGAAACTTTATAATAATTTATTGAAGAATGAAGAGCTTTTTACAAAAAAAAATTTTTTTTTTATCTGTGCTGATTCTGTGCGGTTCAAAAATCTTCAATAAAATTTAAAAAAAAAAAAAAAAAAAAAAAAACGTAAATTGGGCAAAACATTTTAATTTTACTTTTACCAAAGAAACAAAAAAAAAAAAAAACAAACAAAACCAGAAAAAAAAAATAATTTGCGAATTTCATTTTGTTTATTTATTTTTATGGTTATCAAAAAAAACAAAAAAAAATTTTATTTATTTTTTTATTTTGACAAAACAACAAAACCAAATGAAAAAAAAACAAAAAAAAATTCTAAATAACAAACGTCAGAATAAATTTTTTTTTTATGTTTTTTTTTAATGCATTTGTATTAGTAAGCGTTTCAATAATTAACAATCAAACAAAAAAATAATAATAATTTTCCATTATAAAAACCACAAAAACTCATTTAATCAACAACTAGGGGATATTTTTCAAAACAAAAATTTTGAGTGAATATCTATGGTATATTATGTTTGTATATTTTCTTTTTTTTTTGTTGAAATTGTTGCACAATATATGAAAAATATATATATATATGTAGTATGTATGTAGGTATAGAAATTAGGTTAAAATAATAAAAAATTTTTTTTGATTGTTAACATACATATGTACATATGAATGTATTCCTTCTTCTTCATCATGGGATAGGCAAAAATTTGCTGTTGTTGTTTTTTTTTTTTTTTTTTTCCAAATCTATTTTTTGTTTAATCGGTGAATTTTGTTATTTCATCAAGTATAATTTCTTTTTTCACGTTCTCTCTAATCGCTTGTATTACTTTACTACAAACATTTTGATCGCATGTAGCAAAGTAAAACTACTTGTAACATATGTATCAAAGTAAATCTACTAGTCGAATTGTAAATTGTTCTTGCCCTCCAAATAGATTTAACCAACCAAAACCACCTCCTTTGGAACCAAATTTTAGTTTTGTATCTTTTAAACAAATGTACGGTTTGGGTTGTAGAGATAAGAATGTGGGGAAGATTTCTGGAAAAAATTATGTTTTTGGATACATGTATTCATTTTTACGTGCCATGCCATACATGTATTCATTTTTACGTGACTTACTCCGCTTTAATCCATACCAACTGTTAAAATTTTTTAAATATTAATATTCCAAAACTTATTTTGAATATTATATAAATTTGTTACAATTTTTTTTTTTTTTAAATCTAAACTTTTCTAACATTATAAACGTATATTGATAATTCGGAATATCAATTAAAACAAAATTAATATCTAATGAAAATAGAACAGTTTCTTTAATCATTGATCATATTACATACATACATGTACCTATATCTAATTTTGTAATAATAAAAATAATAATAATAATAATAGCAAAAAGAAAAATATATAAAAATAATAAAAATGGAACGATAAATCAATCGATTTTCAAATCTATGTACGCATACACATATTTACATTCATATTTAAATACAATTTCATATATATGTTTATAATTATATAGATATATAATATGTACATACATATCTGAAAATAAAAAGATAAACATTTCTTTTTATAACTTTCTTTACTCATTCATTTTTACATATGTGTGTATATTCTTATGTATATTATTATATTGCCCATCCATATTTCATATATGTATATGTACTTTCTTATCAATTTAATAAAAGATAAAAATGTGTATATGTATATAGGTACCTATATGTATTTTATTATATTTTGAGTTTTTATTTAATTTAAAGTTGCGATTGTATTTAAATTTTAAACTGATCGTACTTTTATTATTTATTTATTATGATTTTTTAAAAAAAAAAAAAAAAAAAAAAAACATCTAAATTCTAATTTAATATTTTCGTTTTTTTTTTTTTTTTTTTTTTCTTTTTTGAAGTGTATGTAAACAACTTTTATTTAAATATGTAAATGTAATATATGTAGCAATGATTGTATATAAACATTGTATCTGGATAATATTGATATTAGAATTTAGAAAATAAAAACATAACAAAAATAACCAAAAAAAAAAAAAATATAAAATTTTTTTAAGAGGGAAACAATTATTGTTTTTGTATTTCATATTTTGTTGACAAACATATTTTGAGTCATCAGAAAAAACAAAAAAAAAAACAAAAAAAAAAGAATAGCTATACATACATATTTTTATTTGTATTACGCAAATATTTGCACAATCACCAAAAAAAAAAAAAAAAAAATGTAAGTAGGTACTACAATATAATATGTACATATCTACATACTTTTTTACTGATTCTCACTTTGATCGAGAATATAAAGATAAAATTTTGGGTTAATGCAAATACGTATAGAAATTTATATGTGTGCACTCAAATATTATCATAAATATAATATGATCATATGGGTAAGGGGACTAACTAAATACGTGCCATGTGAAGCGTTATCATCGTTATTCGTTAACTCAAATTATTTTTAATATGTTTTTTTTTTATTCGTTAATGCTATTTTGGTTTTTAAAAATTTTTTTTTTTTTTGGAAAATTACGAAAAAAAAAAACAAAAAACAAAATATATATTTTAAATGATAAAACGAAATTAATTTTTTGGCACGTGTTTGTTGCCGGAAGAATTTTAAACCGTCTCTATTGAAATTTTGTTTTTTTTTTGTGGTAGTTTTTTTTTTTATTAATTTTAAGTTTTGATATATGTATGTATATCTATAAATAGTTAAAAAATTTCCTAAAATATATTCTTAAAGAAATTTACAATATTAATCTTGAAATTATGCTATTTAAAGATAATTGCGATTGCAATCGATTCGAGATTAGGTATGTATATGTATGTATACGATTTCAAAATTTAGGTTAGAATTTTTTTTCAAACTTTGTCTTTTTAACTTTGTGTAAACATTCACATGAATAAATAATTTTTCGATGTCATTACTCGTCCAAAATATATCTTTAAGGAAGATTAAAACCATAATACATCAACTTCCTTTATAATAGTTGATGTATGGTAGTATGGTTGATCAATTGAAATTTTTATTTTTACTTAATTAATGTTAGTTGTGCCAAATACTAAATTATGTAATATTGTAGATTAAATTTAGATTATGTTTCTTTCATTTCGTTTACTTTCCAAAGATCAATAGCAATATCCATCCAATTTAATGTGTAGGACAGTGTTTTTGGGTTGCAAAAGCAATAACAACAGCTCAGAAATTAAATAGTTTTTTCTTACTTTTGTCTTTTATCCTAACCGCACAACTGACCTTTCGGTAATATAAAATGACGATCAGTTAAATGATTTTTGATTCGATTTTAATTCAACTAAGCAACTGTCAAATAGACTTAGCGGCAACATCGAAAAATAAATTTTTTTTGTTTAGTGTGCTTTGGTATAATTTTTGTATTTTTGGTTGTTCTAAAATTATAAGTAAGGAAAAATTAAAAAAAACAACAACAAGGAAAAATTAAAAATAGAATATTAATATATGTACATGTTTTAAAACCTGTAGAATATTATTTTTTGGAAATTATATAATATATAGGTACATACATAATATAATAAAAATAAGAAAGACCATCTAAATTTAAAAATATAACAATTATTTATATTTTATTTCAATTCCTTTTTTATGTTTCAAATTTTAAAATATAATCAAAATTCCATAAGATAATAGAATACTATTTATTATAATATATTAGGATCTATTTTAACAAAAATATATTTATATTTTTCCTTTTGTACTGTTCACAGCAAAAATCAACAACTAATCATAAATTTTTACCCTACTTTTTATGCACAAATTTGACTGACATTTTGACTTTTTTTTTGGCATAATCAAAAAAATGAGGCTTGTGAACTGCATAACCGACAGTACATGACAGTTGAATTTTTGATAGTTGCAGCGCAAAAAACCTTACCGAAAGCAGGGCTAGAACTTAAAAAGAACAAAACTGGATCTATTATAAATTACAGATCAAAGACAGTTTAAAACAATAAACAAGAGATTAGACTGATTAAACCTTTTAATTGTTTAAACTTTATGGTACTTAATTCATGGGGAGATTTAAAAAAAAACACATTACAACGATAATTTTGAAAATTTTACTTGTACAATATTAAATTCATATAATATTGTTGTTCTGTTTAAAGAAATTATATATACTTTTCTTTATATATATGTATGTACGTAATAATAAATTTATCCAATGCAAGGAATAACAAGGATATTTTCAATAGATTCAATGTTTCTCAACATAAAAGTTACTACAAAATATTTTATAGGTACAAAATGTACTATTGAATGTTTATTTAATCTTTTTAATTAAATTTTCAAAGTGTTCGCACTTCGCACTGATGTTCTCATAACTGATATATGTATATACATTTTTTTCTTTAGAATTTTGTAGATATATTTAGAAAATGTAAAACCAAAACATTTAATTTTTTTATTTTGCTTTGAAGATTTATGCACATTTTTAACTAATGAACAGTTTTTTATTTTTCATTTTTACTTGGTCTTTTATTTTTTTTTTTCGTTGTCATTTTTAATTTTCACTTCCACAATTAATTTTTAGTTTATATTTTAGGAATTATTCGAACTTATTTACAAAAAAAAATTAAACTGCTCAAAAATTCTTAATTTTTCTTTTAATATTTATTAAAAATGACATTTTTGGAATTTTTATATATGTACAACACAAAAAAAACGAAAATTTTATGTGTTGAAAATGGTTTGCACGATTTTTTAATGGCAGTCTCAACATTAAAATATCGTTATTTAATATGTAGTTCTTTTTATTAATTTTTTTTTAAAACTCGTACCTATAATTATTAATTAGAAAAGTTAGACTTATTTTTTAAAAAATTTTATACCTATATATAATTTTAAATAATTTGGAAAAAGTCTTATATATACATGGAAGTATTTTAAGCCATTTTTATTTACTAAAGACCCCAACAACATAAACGACGACGTATATGGCGTGTATTTTCTGTCAAAATAATTTTAAATTCACATACTTAATTATATGAGAGCTCCCTAAATACGTCACGTACTGTCTGTGAGTCTAAAAACAATGCCTAATATTGGCTGTAAAATATATATTAATATTGAAATGACAACCGGTCATTTATGTTGTTAAATAAATAATATTTTGGTTTAGTCTGTGGGATTCGAACCCACACTCCCTAGGTGTTTATAGCGTATTTTATACGCTCTTACCCAGCAGGCCACCGAGGCCCCAGTACTTAAAATTTTAAAATTAAAGAAAACATAAAATAAAAAGAAAAATGATGCTTAATGCTTGATCTGGATTCTAGACATTGTCTAAAAATTGAAATACATACCTACATAGCTATTTATTGTTTTTTTGAGTGAACATTGAAGTAAGTATAGGATATTATATTTGCTTTTGACATTAAAGTAAGTATAGATACTATATTTGAACAGTTCCTTATTACATATTCCGATATTTATTTTTTTTTTTTTAAATCACTCTTAAAACCATTAAATCTTATAACACTTCAATATCATCATTTTATTAACAAAATTTAAAGAAAAAAAAAATTCGATATTTAAGTAATGTTAAAATTTAAAACACCCTGTTTTTTTTTATATGAAATCACTATTCAAAATGGAAATCATTTTTTTTTTTTTTTGCCAAATTAAAAATTGTACGCCCGTATCGATTTCAGGATACATCGAATTATCGACGTACGGTGTATTTTATATCGTACACTTTTAATTAGATTGGGAGTTTATGTTATTTTATTTAAGTTATAAAAGCTTAAATTATTTATTTTGTTTATTTATTAAACTGATGTGAAACCTTTGATGTATACAGACCACCCAATCAATTTTATTTTAACTGAAATTCATACTAATGAAACTAATCAAAAATTGTAATACATATCGTAAAAACTGTGAACATTCATTTAATTCCAGTTAAATTCCTAAATTCCGTTTTATCATTTTGACCCAATTTTAAATAATGAAGAATTTTCTTTTTTTTTAATTTTCTAATAATTTGGAAATTTTGTTATATCGACCATTTAAAACGTTTTTTTTTTGAAGTGAACATATTGTTTATTTTAAAAATGAATTTAAAATAAAATTAATATACAGTATATATGTACTTAATTATAATATAATTATTATTATTTGCCAGACAGATTTTATTAATCCATTAATAAGTATAAGAAGGTCAAATAATGATCTTCTTTTTCCCTAACCTATTTTAAAATATTTCTTTTCTATATTTAATTTTCAAGATAAAGTTTTCGGATTTAACTCATTTTTACTATACATACATATACATATTTACTTTTATTTTTAAAAATACATAATTATATATATATGCATATATGTATTTTTTTTTTTTTTTATATAAATTAAATTGCATTTTAACTTATGAGGTCATCTTTCAAGTATATATTCTTGTATCCCCATATTTTCATAATAATAATGATGATTATTGTGAGTAGAGTAATATGAGATAAAAATTTAACTCCCCCTTGTATTATTTTTTAAAATAAAAAAAACACAAAAAATTTTTTTTTCTTAAATTAATATTATTAATTTAAAAAAAAAAAAAAAAAAATAAAAAATGAATCTTTAAGATAAAAAAATTACACATATGAGAATAAATTTATACAAAAAAAACTAGCAAATAAAAGAAAATAAAAAAATATGCTCAAAATTAAATTGATTAACTGCCAAGTCGATTAATAATGAATTTTTTTAAGTGGTTTTTGTTGAATAGCAAATGTTCAAATGTTTCCTTTTATTTTTTTTCTTATGAATTCATAAAAAAGAAGAAAACTAATATTATATATGCATATACATATATACATATATATACTCTATACGTATTTAATATAAAAAGATAACATCTGTTTGGATAAATATTAATATGTACATATTTAACTATAGTCTTAAATTTTTTTTTTTTCATATTAAATCGCGAGGCACCATACTTATGCGCTTAAAAAAAACTTTTTTTTTGAATAGTATCATCGTTTTCAATTAATTTTTGTAATTTTTATTTAAGAAAAGAAAAGATAAATGATGTGCAGTTATTCAATTGATAACATTTAAATTGTCTATAATAGTTGTAGTACTTAAAGATTACCATTCTAAAAGAAACTAATTTTTTTTTCTCCTTTTTCTTTCCCTTAAGGAACATAGGGCTTTCACAAAATCTCTCCAATTTTCCTATCTTGCGCTAATCTTTTCACTTCCACCCAAGATTTTCCACTATTCTCTATCTCTTTTTGTATACAATTTCACTATTCTCTATCTCTTCTTTTTTAAGGCGCTCTAGGTTTTCTCATGTTTCTTCTGCCCTGAGGATTCCAGCCTAAAGCTTGACGTGCCATTGATGTTGTTGGCCGTGGAGGATGTGGGCGATCTATCGCCATTTCTTACTTCTTTATTGGATTTCGATCGGATTTTGTCTGGAAAATACCCATAACTCTTTGTTGTGTATTATTCTTGGCCAACAGATTCTACACATTATTCTTAGATACTTATTGGTAAAGACCTGTAATTTTTAAAAGTTGGTACAGGTTACTAACCAGATTTCACTTTTCTATAGTAGTAATGATTTCAAGCAAGAGTTGAATATTCTGGATCTTTGTTGAGTGGACTATAATAGATGGTGTTTTGCAGATTGCCCGTAATCTAGTAAAACATCCTTCTTGCCTTCGATATTTTGTGCTCTATATCCCTCGCAGTTCCTTGATCTCTTCTAATATGCATTAGTACACTTTTTCCATAAAAAAAAGAGTCTTTTTAACTGTTAAATTAAAATTATTTTTTTATAATGGCAAATAGCTTCAATTTAGTGAAATTTAATGAAATTTTCGAAATGCTTTCATTTATTCATTTATTTATTCCAAAATAAATTCTTGAATTTTTAAGTACCTGTTCAGACAAATCCCCACACTTAGTTACCTTTTAAAACTATTCATTGTCATAATTTTCATTACATCTTCTTTTTATAATAAGATTTTTTATTTACAAAACTTATAGTAAACGACAGTTCACAGTATTCCAATACCATTTCATTTCATCATTCTTATTTGTACTTATATCTGATAGACAGAAAACATATTAAATTTGTTAAAAAAATAAAATTTATTTTTCATTTTTGTAATTTTTATTCTTTTGATTAGACAGAAATTCAATTCGCATTTTCGTAATTCCCCTCTATACAAAAGAAAATTGTTTTTCTTTTAAATTTTTTTTTTCTTTTAAATTTTCATAAAAAAATATGTTAAAAAAAACTTTACATCATTAAAATAAATGGGCAGTTACTCCTTCATAACAAAAACAAAAACAAAATAAAAAAAAATCGTTTTCGAACTGAATAAAAAAAATTTTTATAGTAGATTATATATTTTTTTTTCTAATTCAAATTGAATCCCAACATTATTCTTCTCTCAACTCTTATCCTTTTATCCCTATCATACAAATCATTCAATCGCTAATTTTTTCTTGACTAGAAATTGGTTTGAATAGAATGAAAAAATGATATTCAAGACGTGTTGTTTACCAATTAAATCTTTGAAAATTCCACTATATATATTTTTTTTTCCACTCTATTGACTTGTTGAAATATTTAAGGTTAACATTAGAAATTTCCCCAAAAGTAATTCATTTTAAAGTATTCAATAAAAAAATAAAAAAAAAAGGATAAAATGATGAAAGAAAAACAAAAATAATAGACAAGTAAAATATTAAAAAAAAAAAAAAAAAAAAAAAAAACAGAAAATAGTTCCAAGTAAAAGTTAGTAACACGAAATAATAATAACAATAATCATTATCATAACTATTTATGAGAACGATCGTTACCAAAAAAAAAAAAAGAAAAACAAACAAAAAAAAAAAGAAAATTGTGAAAAACAAGTGATTTAACAAAGTTTTGGGGTTGGTAATGTCTCTTTTATAGCAATTTTGTTAATAAACAACAAAATTCTTATAAAAAAACATTTTCTAGAGATTTTTAAATTGTGCTTATGTTATACAAGTAATTAGTAATTAGTAAAAATCTTTAATGTATATTTGTTTGTAGAATAATTAAGAAAAATATAGATATACATATATAAAATAAGAAAAATATGGATCTGTTTTTAAAAATTTGTTGATACTTAAATCATCTTTTTGTAAAATGTCAGTTTCTACTCTCTCGTATAATACAGTGTCTATACTATTCAATATTTATTTATTTTTGTTTTTAATGCGTTTCTCTGCCACATAAATGGAGACAGGAAGTTACACAGCCTTTCCTGTTCAGGCGTGGCTGTAAATGTCGTAAGGGGGAATAACTCTTAGGATGTATATGGGATTCGAACCCACACTCACTCGCTCGCTGTTTACAGTGTATTTTATACGCTTTTACTCACTAGGCCACCGAAGCCCCTTAAATATTTGTTATACTCGTATTAAACAATAATAAGGATTACATGTTCAATTCTCTTGTTTTAGATAAAAGTCATTTTTAATATTCACCAAATACTTAATAGTTTCCTAGGTAAATCGAGATTTTGGATTTTAAGATTTATTTTTTCCCCTTAATTAAACTTTAACGTAAAATTGTTATAAAATCTCATATGAACACCAGTTTTTTTTTTAGTTGAAAAATCCTTATTCGGTTATTAATTTATAGGTGTCTAGTTGTGGGGAAATCACTGTTGGATTACAATAAACGAGTTAACAATAAAAATCTAATATAGTTGGAACTAAAAATTTTAAGGATCAATTTAGTATGGTTAATTTGATTAAATTTAAAGTTGCACTAAAAGCATTCGAAAGAGGAAATTTACACTCCAAAGTCCAAATTAATTTCTACCTCGAGAAATCACTAAGTATTTTATTTTATTTTTTTGAGTATACTGTCTGATATTATTACTAGCCAGTAAGTTTTGTTGGATTCTTTGTCTGTTAGGAATGTGGGTCAGCTATGTTGATTGATAACCTATCCTATTATTTGGTTTTTTTGAAATAGTTACCACGAAACTTTCGGCTTCGATTGTTCTCAATTTAGGTATCCAATGATGGTTGCTACGTTAACTATAATTCTAGAATTGGAGTCTTTTGCCCAATACAAGCTTAAATCAGCGCCCAACGCAACTCTCTTTTCCACGAAAATTATTTAGTTAATTTGATTTTTGTTGTTGACCAGTCATAATTTTTGTTGTTTCAGTTATTTCTGTGTATTTATGCATTTCTTTACTTTATATTTCTGTGTCCATACTATAATATATTTTGATTTACTAATGGGAAAATGGGTAGACATTTCTAATGGGTATGCAAATTGGTAGAAATACCTATAGATTTAAATGAATGCACTATCTAATATGAAACTGAAATTTATGTGAACCAAAAGATTGTAATTATAATAAAAACTAATAAATAAATTAAACGTTCACATAATAATCGACAACTTTGGTTAACATTTTAATTAAATTAAAAATGCTTCATCTACTTTTAAATCCTTTCAATTACTTTCAAAAATAATTAAAAAAAAAAACTAAAACTTACATATATCGAACACATACATATATGTATACTTACTTAAATATATAAAACATTGTAATGCCTTAAGTTATATGGTTAGTAACTTTATTTTATAAAAAAAAAAAAAAAAAAAAAAAACCGCCCAAAGTTATCAAAAAAACGAAAAATTTTGAATTTGACATAAAATATTAATTGCATCAAAAAAAAATCATATAAAATCATTTGTTATTTATATGAATATTTTCGCGATATACACTGAGTAATTGTAACTATTGTCTTATTTTTTATTTTTATTTTTTTAACACGTTTATGATTTTATTGGAAAAGAAATAAAAAAACAAAACAATACTTTTAACGCTTCATTAACTATAAACTATTTTAACAGATTTTTTTTTTTTATTTTAACAGATCAATTGTTTTTTTTTTCTTTAACATTTTAATTTAATTTAAGTTTTTTTTTTTCTTTTTTGATTTTCTTTTTTGTTTTATGCAACGTTCTGGGGGGTTTTTTTTTTACTAATTTTATATCTTGCAAAAAGTAATTTAATTCACCTCTTAAGCAAAAAGAAAAAAAATTAATCTGCAAATTAAAATTCTTTAAAGTCAATAACGTTTAAATTTTATATATGTATATATAAAAGTATGTGTATATATATATATATTATATACCATATACCCATATATTTCAGAAAATCACGTTCACTTAATTAAGAAGTTGAACGTAATAATGATGTGATATCGATACTATCTAATTATGATGAATAGTTGGTTGAATTTTAATAGTTTTTTTTTTTTTTTTTTTGCAGTTGTAAAACCAAAAAAACAAGAATATCTTGCAACACTTTTTGTCTGTCCATTTAAATAATGTCTTCAATAGAGTGATGTCTATAATTAAGATTATTTCAAATCAAATTTCAGTTAAAATTTTTTTATAAAGTTAACATTGAGAAAAAACTTTCATTTTGGAGAGTACCCTTAAAAATTGTGCATTTTTAAAATGACTATCTCACAGTTGCTTATCAATTTTTTGAAAAATACTTCTACTTAGATATATAAGTACTTAATACCTATAGATAGAGTATAGATCTTAATTGATTTATTTAGTATTTATTACATTCTGTATTAAAAAAAAAAAAATTTATAGAAATATGATGGGAACTTTTTCAATCAATTATTAATTGCTGTCATTTTAAATACAAATAATAGATATATATTTCGTGTAAAGATTGTCTAGTTTATTTTAACTTTTAATTAAAGAAAAAGTTTTTCGAAGCAGCTTAACTGAAAATTAAAGCAGGGCAGAAAAAAAAAATTATTTCAAAAGATACTTCTTAACATATAACATGAAGATAGATAGTTTTTTATAACAATTTCTTTGTTATTTTTCTTTTAAGTTTTTAAATTTTTTTTTTTTTGTAATTACGGGGCTTCAAATACAAAATATGTCTTTAGAGCTTAATAAATATGGTAGCATTATATAATTCAAGAAAACAAAATGAAATATAAAATACATTTATTCTAACATAAACATTATTATACAGTAATTTACAAAATATTTTTGTTACTGTAAATTTTTTTATTTTACGAGCAAATTAAAGTTTTTAATAGGGTATCAAGGAACTTCCCTAACTTATACCTTCCTGCTAAACTTGAACTTCTTCTGAACTCGAACTATTTTGATGCATTTAAAATTTTGTTTCAAATATTTATTGAAATAAGTTTCTCTTACTCGACAATCTTTTTAATTCGAACTTTTCTCGTACTGGAACTATTTAATGTCATTTTGAGTAAAAAAATTTCCCTAACTCGGACTTTTTGTTAAATTAAATTGTAAACAAAATATAACTTTTGTTTTTTTGTTATCATCCTCTCATTTCTGTTTTAATTTTCATTATTATTTGTTAACATAATGTGCATCTGCATACAGGTACATGTTTATCATCTGCATACATGCATACAGATACATGTACATGTTTACATATTTGACAGTTATAAATATTCAGTTCAGGCAAATAACATATTTTTTGGGTTCATTGTAAATTTGAAAATTAAAATGACCGGTAGAAAATTAAAATATTTATCTTTAAAAGAAAAAAATTAATTTAATTATGCTTTGTGGAATTTTTTTTTGAGTCTTTATTACTCGAATTCTCTTTAACTCGAACCCATTTTCGAATATTTAGAAAGTTCGAGTTATAGAAGTTTCACTGTAGTTGTGAAGATTAAAATGTTCAATTTCGGAAATACCAAAACAAAAGAGAACCATTTTAATAATTTCATTACAATCAAATTCAGAATAAACTTATTTAGTTACCTTTTAATTTTAATCTGGATAAATATATTTAGATCAGAATTCAAACGGTACTTCAGACTTTAAGAATATACTTAACATTCTAGAAATTTTGGTTGTTCTAAGTACTATAATATAAAAAAAAACAATAATTAAAAATTCAATTTAAAAAAAAAAAAAAAAAATGAAGTATCCTAATACTTTTGTTTATAACTGTATTTTTTTTTTTTGTACAATGATAAAAGCAAGATTTTAGTACAATAAAATTACACCTTTGGGCAGTTATTATCGCATTTAACAATAAAACAAAAACCAACAAACAAAAAAAAAAAAAATCTAAACTATCGCGGTAGCACGTTTAAATCACTTATGTAATATATTATATACGTATATATTATTTATTTATATACATTAATTTTGTTTTCTTTTAATACTTTATACTCTTGTCTAAATCTGTCTAAGAGGTGTACCACCTTTTCAAAATAAAATTATAAAACAATGAAATAAAAAATTATAAAAGACTTCATGATGGTTACATTGGTTAAAAAAAAAGCAAAAAAAAAAATATGTACCATGTTCTATTCGGAATGTTGTTGCAACAAATCATCTGAACCATGACTAAAACTTTTGAACGTTTACTTATAATTTTAGTTTCTTTTAAAAAAGTATAAAATAAAAATTAACTGTTAATTTTACAATTTATTTGTCTGATTCTGGTATTAAATATGAATAACTGATTTTACAAAAGAATCTAATTTTTCAAATTAATCCTATATAGTGTCTAAATCTAAATAAATTTTTTTAAGTCTAAATTTCTTTATTAAGTTACTGTAAATCAACGTTTTGGTATGAAAAAAATATTAAGTGTCCTTATGTTTAGGCTTCCTTATATTTGAGCTTCATATCATGTTTTTAATTAAAGTGCATTTTTCTTTCATGGTTTTGTATTTTCTGGTCTTATTTATTTTCTACTTCATTACATCTTTAGGCTCGTTTAATCGATAGGCTCTCGTATTACTCGTTAGGTCTTCGTATTGCTCCTTGGGGTTTTTATTTTACTCGTTAGATCTTCGTATTAGTCGTTAGATTCGTATACTTGTCAAGCTCTCGTACTACTCGTTAGTCTCGTATACTCACAAGGCTGGCACACTGATTGGGCTTGTATAATCGTTACGTTTGTATACTCATTAGGCTTTCGTATTATTCGATATGCTGGTATACTCTTTGAACTTGTTTACTCGTTATGCTTACATATTACTCCTTAGGCTCATATAATGGTTAGATTCGTATACTGGTTAGGCCCTGTTAATTAAATGGTAGGCAATTTGATAAAAAAAATTACAGCTTTAGCCATCTTTTATGCCTATTAATTATGACGTTTTTTTATACATATTATGACGTTTTTTTTTATTCTTTTATTTTAACCTGTAAACTGTAAAGGTGTCAGCCGTTTATAATATTATATGTACATAATTATATACTTTAGGTGAACATTTATTAATGGTATTTGCATTAAAAATAGTATTAAAATTTTTTTTTCTATTGTCTTTATGTTCGTGTTGTTGTCAATTGGCGAACATTAAATTAGATTAAAGGTATGCATTTTTACAATTTGAAATATCTGTATCTTTTCTTTTTAGTTATTGAAATTTTTTTTTGGTTTTTTTTTTTTTTTTGCATCACCCACTAAACTATATATTCTATGTATAAATGTATATTTAAGTTTTGTGTAATTTTTTTTTTTTTTTTTGAGAGTTTCCTTTACAATTTTTTAAAAATATAAAAAAGAAAACGTGTACAATCATTTTTCGCGTTGACTCTGATTTAATCGTATGCCATTTTCTGATATTACTCTGTTTAATTTGATACACGAGTTTTATATTGTATTGTTCTAGATTTCATTGTGGCGTGTTACTAACATTACTGTTAATCGGTTTTGTTAATAAAAATATATATATAGGTATACATATACATATATAGTATATTATATTATATAAACTTCTATTGGTAGTGTTCTTTAGTTGTTAGGACATTTGACTTTTGAGCTTGTGTATCATTCGTGTTATTATTTTAAGTGATTTTTTATTTATAAGTTTTTTTCGGTTGTTATTAGTTGAGTTCATTAGTGTCTAATGTCGTAGTTTGAATATGTACAACCAAAACATAACAAAAAAAGAAAAAAAAAATAAAACTTAAAGTATCATTTTTTGGACAATTTAGAGAAAAAAAAAAACACATACATAGTTTTTATTCAATTTTTTTTTTATTCAATTTAGGCTTTGTTTTTTTTTTTTTTTTTTTGTTTATGCATTTTACTGTTTGATTCTTCCTTAATTGGTAATA
The DNA here is from genome assembly GCA_947095535.1 of Poecilobothrus nobilitatus. Taxonomy (NCBI): domain Eukaryota; kingdom Metazoa; phylum Arthropoda; class Insecta; order Diptera; family Dolichopodidae; genus Poecilobothrus; species Poecilobothrus nobilitatus. Next base: position 316,576,825 of record OX352772.1, on the reverse strand, counting down.
AAACCATATTAAATTTGGTAGTGATGCTGCAATATTTTTACATTAAAATCAGGTGTTCTTTTTTTTTTTTTATTTATGTTTTTTTTTTTCTTGTTTTCTTGTTTTTGTTTTATATTTTTGTTGTGATTTTTTTATTAAATGGGAGAGTATCCCATCGATTGGTTGTTTTCTGGCCTTTTTTTTATGGTGGAATAGTGAATGGTGTTAGTCCAATTTCAAAGATTGTGTTTTTTTTTTGTTTTTATGTTTTTTCGTTTTCTTTTATAATTGCGAATAAAAACGTAGTAAGTAAAGCTAGCCATACCTAAAAAAAAAAAAAATAGAATGTACAGGTTTTATTTTAATTTGGTAGTAGGTACATATGTACATATATGTAATTTAGTTGGTATATTTTGCATCTTTTCATCTAAAAAAATTTTAAGGCATAATTTGTAGAAGTGGAAGAAAGAGTTTTTCTGTGCATATTGAAAGGAATTTTTGCATTTTTACATTTTTGTTTTTTTTTTCCTTTTATTTTGCTAAATTTAATATTAATAATTCACAATAATCAAACGTTTTAATAGTAATTCACTTTAAAATAGAGAATGTGAATTATTGAAAATTTGGTAAAGGATGAAAAATATTTTAAAGAAAAAAAAAAAAACATTGATGGGAATAGGTTGATTTTAATTTTCTTTTTTTTTTTTTTTGTTTTCTATTTTGATAATTACGATTAATATTTTATTATTATTTTTTTATTTTTTTGTTTTCTTCTCATTTTATTGAAAATGATCTTAAATTTGATTTTCTATTAGTTTATTTTGGAAACAACATTTTTAGTGTGGTTAGTTGGTGATGATGTCTATTAATGGTATTTTCAACCAATAAAGCATTTATATGCACCTTCATTTTGTAATATGTACAATCATTGATTATTGATTAATTTTTTTTTACCATTACATTTTAGTTTTTGCTAAAAATTGCGCTTAAAGCGTTAAAATTTTAATTTAACAATATTTATTAGCCTAAAAAATGTTTTGGTTTTTTTTTTTTTTGTTTTTGCATTTATTTTTCTATCTTGAAACGGAAAATTAGTTGAGGCTATCAAATTGCAAAAAACAAAAAGGTAAAAAAAAAAAATAATAAAAATAAAGGTGTGTCAAAAATATTTACAACAAAAAAGAAAAGAAATCTGTTGTAAAATAATTGCAAGCAATAAAAATGTGGAAATAATTGGACTCTTGTATAAATACATATTGAATATATACAGATAATATTTATAATATTTCATAAATTATAAAAAAACTTTTAAATATAAAATAATAAAATTTTTACATTTCGAGGTTTGTTTATTTTTTTTTAACTCTTCTTTTTTTTTTTTATTTTACAATAATTATAAAATGTTTATTTAATTTTATTTAAAATAAATGAAAATGAATAAGAAAAAAAAATTATTGATCGAAATCGTGATTGGAATTGATTACATCAAGGTACAAAAAGCAAAAAAAAAACAAAATCAAAAAGAAAAACAAAATGTAAATTAAAATTAAATTTAATAAAAAAAAAAAAAAAAAAAAAAAAAAAAGTATTCAAAAGTTGAACTGAACTGGACGCGCAAATCTTTGTATTTATAATCAATTGAAGGATTTTTTCTATAGTACTATTAGCACATTTTGTTTTAGGTATATTTTTGTTTTTTTTTTTTGTACGAGTATAAGATTTCTTTGTTCGTAAATACTGAATTGATCTGATGGATGATATGGTCTCGATTTCATTGAAACAAAAAAAAAAAATAATGAAAATGCAAATTAACAAAAAACAGAAACGAAAATTATTTTCTTTTCCGCGTTTTAATTTGTTTTTTTTTTTTTTTTTTTGTAGCTTCGCATTTTTTATTTATTTCTTATTTGATTTACTTTTGTTTTTGGGTTTTTACTTTCTTGTACATTTAATATAATGAAAGTATTGTAATCGGAATTATTTAAGAAAATTGTAAAGGGGTTTTAGATTTTTGTAAGACTAAACATTTTAAAGCAAATTTGATTAGAATAAAAATTAAGTAAAAAAATCCAAGATTTTTAAAATTTAGGATATTGTTTCTTTAATATAGTAAAAAAAAAAAATTTCATGATTTAAATATTTTAATCCTATGCAAATTTTCCTTTTCAAATATATCAATAAATTTGATTGTATGAAAGTATGCGGAAAGTTATTTTTATAATTCTGCAACCCCAATTGATTTTCAAGTTATTTTACTTCTAGATACAAATTTTCAATTTTGTAATTTTTGGAACAAAACGTTCTTCAACTGTTTAATTTACTCTATTTAATTATGAGATTCTAGAGTTTAATTAGTCACGTGACAAAATTCTATTTTTAAATTCTTTTAAAGAAGTTGTTCGGGCTTTATTACAAGATTATCATATTTTATTGGCGTTGTTATAAATTATAAACCTTTTATATTTATTCTTTTTTTTTTTTAATTCACCTCTTCTTTTGGAGGAGAATACCTCTTTTATTTTATGAGTGCAGTCTATGCATTTCTTTTTGTATACTTTCGTATGCAAAAATTAAATTTACTAAAAATTGAGTTTGTAATTTAAAAATTTTCAAAAATTTATTCATTTTGATGAGAATTAGTCAAGAGAATGACACTTTAATATTACTTAAAATATAGAATAATTATATTTGTTTTGTTTTTTTTTTCGCGGTTTTTGTTTTTCTTTTTTATTTTTGTAACAAAAAGTTTACGAAGGTAAAATTACGAAATAAAGAACAGAAGAGCATTAACCTAATGATTTAATCGAATCATTTCTGTTAAGTTATTTTCATTGTTTTGACTGGCAGCTTTCTGTTTGTTTTTTTGTTTATTTCCTAGATTTTAAATTAATAAAAAAAAAAAAAAAAATAAATAAATTTAATAAAATTTTGTATTTAAAAAACAAATTTCAGTGAAAATAAAAACAAAAGAATCAACTAGCGTTGATAACTTATACTATATAGGTACTAAAATAAAATCACGACTTAAAATTTTTATTTCCTTATTCTTTGTTTTATTTTTTTGTATAATCAATTTTATTATTTATTTTATTAGCTGTTCAGTACTTCGTATAATATGAAGGTGATATTTGAATTGATTTACATTGAAAAATGTCCTAAACTAAAGATTTTAAAACTCGTAAAAATTTTTTTTTTCCTTTTCATTCTTATAAGGAGCATAGGGTTTCCACTAAGTCGTACATTCGACTAATTTCAGTTGATTAACTTCTTTTATCATTATTCTAATTAAGCCGTTGATTACTCGGCTTAAAACTAATATCTAAAAAAAAAAAAAATTTAATATTTAAACGCGATCTCACCCTCGCCCCAAAGTTGTCCTTTTCTTTTAGTTTTTTTTTATTCTAAATGAAATAAAAAATTTTAAAAATGAATCCAAAAATTAAAAGTAAATTTCCAATATATAGAAAGAAGTTCGAAAAAATTACTTAAACACAGAAATAAAATACCATGAAATTTGTCCTAATTTTAAAACAAGAAATTTTTAATTAAGTTTAAAATGTCTTATCATTAAATAATATCGGAAAATGGTTCGCTTCGCATGATAAAAATTAAACATGATTTCAAAATTTTCATATTTTAAAATTGATTGAAAATGAAGTAAACTTTTCTGTTTCAAAAAAAAAAAAAATTTATGACTTTGCTTTTAGTTTTCTTTTTTTTTTATATTTTTTTCTTCAAAACGTTTTGAAAGTATCATGTTAAGATTCAATAACAGTTTTAACTGTTTAATCAAGTATTACGCGATATTTTCATTTTTTCCTTTTCTTTTTGTTTTTTTTTTATTTTTTTTTTTTTTTAGTGTTGACACTACTAATAGTCATTGCATTTTTTCTAAAACACATCAATATAAATTTATTTTATGGTTTGTTGTATACTCTTATGATTATGGTTAGAGAGTATAAGGGGATACAACTTAACTTAGGTACCTATCAACAAAACAATATTTTACATTTTTGTTGAATCCTTAGAATACTTAAAAAAAAAATTTTATTAAATTGTGGAATGGGTTAACGGGAAAGTAAGAAATTTTAAGGTAAGAAAAACCATTTCTTTGTGTATATACATTAGAATAAAAAAAAAATATCTTAAGTGTATTCTGAAGAAAACTTGAAAGTGTAACTATAAAAACTTTAGAATCAACTTAAGAACAAAAAAAAACAACAAAAAGAGGAATCAAAAAAGAAAAAAGAAAATGAAAAAAAAAGAATTTAAAGACTTTTTATATTTTTTTTTCATGCAAAAATAAATTGCTTAAATTACACTATCAAAGTCATGAACATTAAATGAATTTGTTTTCTTTTTTATTTGCTTGTTATTTACTTTGTTAAATTGTTATTTCACTTTATTGTATAGTTTGTTTGACACTATCAACGGATGTCCCATTTCATTTTAAATTTTAAGGATATACAGTGATATGCAAAATTCTCTGATTCAATATAAAATTAATATCAAAGTAATAAAATCTTATATATTGTAACTTAAATTACTTAACGATACAGCTTCTAATAAAATTTATATCTATGTAGGAAAACAAATATCTTTCCTATAATTTTCAATTTATTTGCTATATTTTATTGTAATTTTAAATGCAATCTTTTATTTTAATAATTTTATAATAATTTTGACGATCAATGATTTTAATCTTCTTATTTTACTTTAATATTCCCAACTGCGCTTGATGGCGTCTGCTAACAAAATGAACACGTTTTTCAAAGTTAAAGAAATCGGAGATTAGAAGAAAGGTTTTTAAGCTGAAAATGGCGTTAGCCAGAGAGTTGAATAAGTCCGTATTGTTCTAATATATCTGTCAGTGGTGCTAACTGTTTTGTTTTGGTATATTCAGTTGATAAGTACATTTTAGTATATTTAGAATTATTTAGTATGTTCTGCCACTTATGGTCTTCTTTCCCACATCTATACTATAGGTAATTTCGATACTTTCTCACCCATTTATAATTTAAAATTTCCAACCTAACGGTTCATTCATTTTTAGCAAAAAAATTCGTAAAAATGTACCTATTAGTTTTATTCTGTCCGTCCATCCGTCTGTTTACCGTTGGAAGTTTTACTTCTACACCGTTACCAGATAGAGCATTGAAATTTTTACCATGGATAGATCCCATAAAAAATTAATGTTGTGGAAGAAACTTTTTTAATGTAACCCCTATTACTATATTTAAGAACTTTTTTATGTAGTTAATTTACTTTAAAAAAGTCCTATTTTATATCTCAAGTTCAATTTGTATAATTTAAAAACATCATTCGACTGGGCCATTTTAAGAGCTTAGGCATTTGTACAAATTTTTTAAAAATAAAAGGCATAAATTAAAGCTGCAACTTTGTATTTTGTTCCTAATTATTTTTCCTTCCTTATTTTATGAAATGAAGAAAATGTCCAAATTTTGCTGCAGAGCCTCAATTCTAAACAAATTGTATTGTCTTTTGGAAAATGTACGTCTTTAAAAACCGCTGAATAATATTCTGCCATGTTTGTAGTCTACTTTTGCTTTGAAATATGGTTTTTTTTTTTTTGCATACAACTGTATATTATTTTAAATATTTTTTTTGGTACCCTTTTATTTTAGTTTATCTTGCACACTCTTTTTTTACCAGATTTTGTCTTCTTTTTCGATTTTTCTATACATAAAAAATAAATAAAGTAACAAAAACGAATCGTTATTGAAGCTTTAAATATTCAATTCTGTACATTACAATATAATAATAATAATAATAATAATAATAATAGTCTAGTTCCTCTTGACTTGTCTCTTCTCCATCTTTCAAGCATTTGGTGGTGGTTGTATATTTATTTTTTAAAATGTTTATAAAATTTAATATGTACTTAAACTAAGTTTTTTTCTTTCTTTTTTTTTTTTTGAAGAGTTCATTCCAAGATATTAACAGGGGGCATGAATAGTTTTCATGGTTTCTTGGTTGTTCAGTAAATTGCATTAAAAATTGTGTAGGAGTAGAATAAATATTTAAAAAAAAAAAAAAAAAAATCAAAGTATAAAACTTACAAATAGGAGTTATTTTAGATTAAACTGCTTCTTAAATTAATAGAAAAAAGTATCTATTGATGATGAGTGATAGATAAATTTGTATAATAATTTGCAATAGATAGAGTCAAGGATGTAGAAAAATTGTCTGAGAGGCTATTAAATAAAAAAACAAATTTTTATTTATTTCTAGATTGAAAGTAGATATACTCGTATGTTAGACTTTTTGGGATTGCAATGAAAAAATATATAAATTTTTTTTTTGTCCTTTATAAAAGACGGTTTGTCTATGTCTGAATAAGAACATAATTGCATACTGATGTATACATACAATTTGGTACTTTTAAATTTAATATGCTTAAGAAAATTTATTTAAGAATATTTAATTATAAAGAATAACAATTTTTTATATTTATTTATTTTTGCCTTATAATCATGGTTCCTGGGTTAATTCCGATGACTAAATTTTTTTTTAGACTGAGGTGATAACAAAAAAGAAATAAAAAAGAAATTCGTAGGAAACAGTACTCTCTTTTTTGTTTTACTTATCAGAAGAAGATTAAGAATTAATAAAAACTAAATAATAGAAGTTTTAAGAAGTAAACCAATTTTTATTTTTTGGGAAAGAACACACTAGGATTTCTTTTCGAATATTTCTATTTTCGATAGTAATGAATTCATTTATTTAATTTTTGTGTTTTTTTTTTTTTGCTTTTCTTTTTATATTTTTTTTTTTTGGGATTGTGAGTTTAAAAACGGATGTTGTCTGAGATTTATAAGTAAGTCCCTTATAATTTGTTTATTTTTTATTTTATAATTTCAAACATTTTGATATTATGTGCATAATATTTAAAAAAAAAAGGAAAAAATGTGTTTCTTGTGTTTTTTTTTTTTATTTGTTGCAAAACTTACTGTTTTGTACTAAGGGTAATCAACAAAGACTGTATTTAATTATAGCCAAGATTCTAATCTAGAATAATTCTAGTTATTAATCATTTTTAGTTGATTGTTAATTTTGTTAAACTTATCGTTATATTAATTACAATTTTTAGCATAACCTGAATCGTTTTATTTTCTTTTTTTGCTTGCTATTCGAAGAATATAGGCAAGAGGAAGAGCTATAAAGAGCATTTACAAAATGATTTCTCTTTCATATTAGATGAATGTTTTAGGTTCTTGAGTTTAGTTAAGTCGTTTATTATACGGCTTTAGCTTTTATTCAAAATTATGAAACACAAACTTTCATATTCAATATAAAACAAAAAACAAGTAAAAGTAACAGTAAGTCGATTCGATGCAACCGACTTATTTATACCCTACACCTAAAAAAGTCAAATTAAATTAAAAATCCATAAGTTATTTTAGTTAGGTATTTAATATAACTAAGCTAAAAAAATAAATGCTTTTACAACCTTTGTACAAAATTTCAGATTTCTATCTTTATTAAATTCGAAAATATGCTTGTTAGGTTTTGGGAAGTGTGTGAAGGCACGCGGACCACCACCCCAATTCATCTCAAATTTTAGAGACATCAACAGGGTAGAACATTCTTATATCAAATTTCAAGTTTATATATTTGTTAATTTCGAAGATATGCGTATTAGTTTTGGAAGATGTATGGGAGGTACTCGAACGCATGGTCCGATTTCGCCCATTTACAATCCCTTCCTTACCTTAGTTATTGTTAACCTACAGTATGAATTTCATCAAGATAGCATCATTATTTTTTGAGTTATCCTGTGTACGGTCGGACGAACGGACGGACATCGCTAAATCGACTCAGGCGGTGATCCTGATTCAGAATATATATACATGTCTATACCTAACTCGCTTCCTTTTGGTGGTTACAAACACCATACCAAAGTTAATATACCCTATACTTAATGTGTAGGGTATAATAAATAGTTCTTCTAAAAGATGGCGTACAAATAGTTTAAAAAAAAAAATTTTTTATATTTCATAATCTTGAAATTTAATTAAGATTTATAAATATTTAATACATATGTTATGTTTTTTATATTACGATATTAATTATGTATACTCTTACTCTTATTATATATGATTAATAGCTTTTGATTGGAATGTCGGTGGCTTAACATCATTTTTTGATTGGAATGTCGGTGACTGTACTCCATTTGTCATCGTATATTCTATTTTTAGAGAGTTTTGTTTTTCTTTTTTTAGATTTTAGCTTATTGTTATGGTTACCAGATAATTAATTTTTCTATTTTTAGGTAACATTTTTAGATATCTAGTAGATATAAATTTTCTAATAAGTCTTTATCAGTTTGAAGTTCAATCGTAGTTTAAAAACTTATTAGTATTAGTTTTGTTTTGTTTTACAAACAAATCTAGAATTGAAAGAACTGTATACTAAAAGATGAATTCTTTCATATATGTTTCAAATATGATGCAAAATATTCATTTAATAAAATCTACCAATACAAACCTAATAATTATTTATCAATTATTAATAATTAATTTGATATTTATATCTTCAGATTTTTATTTATAATCTTAGACGTATCTATACATACAAAAGAAACTTTATTGCAATTTTTTTTTTGTTTTTCAGAAAAAAAAAAAAAAATCTTTAATTTTGATTCAAAACAAAAATTTTGAGATGAAATGTTTCGGGAACAATGAAATTCCTAAGTATTTCTATCATAATAAAATCTTTTAATTAAAATTAATACGAAAAGTATACAAATATTTACATTTTACAAATATCTTTCTTTAGTAAAATTAATTTCGATTTTTTTTTTTTTTTTTTTTGATAAACATTTTTTTTTTCTGTTTACGAAATAAAAAACTATTTACATTTACGGTTCCTTTCTCTGTTTTTTTTTTATTTTTTTTTTGATTCAAATTTAGCGAATAAAGTTCGATAACCTAAAAAAAAAAATCGCTTAAAACTTAAACAATAAAAAAAAAAGATAAAAAAAAAAAAAACAATTGATCTAGATTTTTGCTATCAGTGACGGAACATTCAATTTAATTTATTTTTAATGTAATTTTTCGAATATGGTATGGTATGTACATATAATAAAAAAAAAAAAAAAAAAAAAATCGAAATTAATTGAGTTTTTGTGCTCATAGATTATGAGTATGACATATTTCAATAAAAATTACGTTAAATTTAAAAAATTTAAGATACGTGAATAAAGAATATTAATAGGTGAACATTAACCTGGAGTTTTCTTCTATAAAAAGTTCTCTATTATGAAGAAATAAACTCTAAAGGAATTTTTAAAAGAAAATTAACAGATATTTCTGTTATGTTATAATTTATATCTAATACCTATATTAGATATATAATTTATATATATAATTTATATCTATACGATAATTTAAATTTATCGTATCGTATTTATCGATTGGAAAACTTTGTCCAAGGTACATATATTATTTCGCTTCACTTTGTTTATTTAAATACTTAATATGAAAAATCCACTTATTTTTTAAATCTTCATCGTTCGGAAACTTGTGTAAAGAGATGTTCTTACATTTATAATATGTATTTAAACATCCCTTTACACAACAAGATTGACGAGAATTGTACATATTTTTTAGTTTTATTTTATATTTACTTTTATAATATTTTATAATAAATTTTTCTAGTTTTATTTTTTAACACTTTTTTATTTTATGTAACTATTCAGTTTTCAACACTTTTTATTTTGTATTTATTATTTTCTTTTTCATTTTTTAACGCTTGTTTTATTTTTATTTCATTTTCACATTTATGAACTATTTATAAAAAATTTTACTTCAAAGAATTTTGGCGCAAAATTTCCATTTTTAGCGGGCACTGTTTCCAGGGGAAACTAAATTTAAATTTACACAAAAAAAGCATCAATAAACAGCTGACTCAAAATTGACTGAATTTTTCTTTTATGTAGCCAATCTAAAGTACTATTATATCTATGGAAAAAATACTAATGAATAATGAAAATTATTTATCCACACATATAAAGTCTGACTTTATGTTAACTTTATGTCAACACATATATAAAGTCACACACATTGTGAAGGTACAAAGTTGTTATAACAGTATAAAAGTACAAGAGATAACTAACATAGGCAATAAACGCAATTGAGACGTAATTTAAAAAAATTAATTGAAATTTTGTTTATTATAGTTACACGCTGTCCGTCTCTCTATCTGTCAGTTCACAAAATTGCTACACTGTTTAAGATGGAGTAATGGAATTTTAACGGCATTTACATGTCATTAAAAAATTAATTGCAGATTTTTTTTTTGTCACCTATTACAGAGCTACCTTCCACACAAAGTTAGAAAAAAACGTATTTTCCAATGTTTATATATAATCTCAAGTTGTATACTGAATATTCTTTTAATTTAAATACTATGTCAAACGTCAAAGTTTTTTAAGCTTTATAAATCTATATAAAAGTTAAAATATTTTTTTCGAAAATTTGTACTTAAATTTATTGTTTGAAAATTTTGTTTGTTTTTTGTATTTTCAGAATTTTGTTAGTCAGGCTTTTTGGAATATTCGGATAAAAAATCCTAAACAAAAAAATTCTGAAAAAATTTACATTGAGTTTTATGTCAGATCTTTTGTATCAACATTAATTAGGAATTTTAAAGCGTCAATTTAAAAATGTTTATTAAACCGACAAGTGTTATTAATATGTATGTATATTGAAATAATTAAAATAAAATGTGCAGTCTTGTGTGCAGTTTCGTTCATTATTAATCCAATTGACAATTCAAGACAAACTACAAACAAACAAAATTTGACATTTTCACTGTTAAAATTTTCAAGCAGCAACTTTTCACAGAATGTAAACTTTTCGTAAATATAGAGACCGTAGCAAAAAAATCGAGTCATTAGCAATAAAAAGTTAACGACACCAGCGTCAATGGCAGTAAAAAATTTAATATTTTGACAAATGTTCGATTTTTGACAATAAAGAATTTGCCCGTAGTCACAATTCATAAATGATTTGGAAAATGTGCACGGATTTACAAACCTATCGATTTAAAATTTTCTTTCAATTTAATTTAACTTAATTTGGAATTATTTCTAGCGAAAGGTCTTGGGTTTAAACCCCGATCACATCAAAAATAAAACATTAAATATAATTATAATTGAATACTTGGACCGAGATGACCCACATGCTAAAGGCAAATAGGTCTGCACGATAATGTAAAAAAAAGAAAATTTGGAATCAAAATATCTGATTTTGAGATTTTCGACCATATTTGGAGTTCGAACTGAAATATTTAAAAGTATATACATATGTATATTGAAAATTCAATTTAATCATTTCTATGGTGACTCTCCCTGAAATTTACCTAATAAAAATATCTTACATTTTTTTTTTTCATAATACATCTTAGTTTACACGAAATTAAATTGTTTGAAAATCCATACGCAAACATTAATAAAGAAAATAAAAAAGAACAAAATACAATCATATGATAAACAAAAAAGAACAAAGAAATATAAGTATGATAAATAAAAAAAGAAAAATGGATAATAAATATTTCATAGAAATGTGATCCAATATTTGATTAAAAAGTTAAATTTTTAATAAAATTTTGTTAATTTTGCAAAAAATATTAAAAGCAAAAAAATAAAAAAATAGTTATTAAAAGTTTTTTTTTCGCTTTAATATTATTGTTATATTCGGCATCATTTTTATGTATTACATAAATATGTATACGTATATAATTTATTAGTTAAATAAAATTTAATTAATGGGGAATTTAATATTTAAAGATTTTTACTATCTGTTATTTAATTATCTTTTAAAAAATTAAAAACTGTTCTAGTTTTAATATTATAACAGGTTTTGCCTTTACGACATGAATTACTACGTTTATTTGGCGTTTAAGACGGTAGCGTAGTAGCTAGATTTCCATTTGTTCCAATATCATAGATCCAACAGTTAAATAATCGAACTGTTTCTGAAGATTTTTCATATTTATGTACAAATAATGATGTACAATGTCAATTCGTTAAAATTAACAAAAACTGATGGAGTTTGCTCAGCCAAAAGTAGCAAATAAAAGAAATAGACCTGTTGGGGTAAACCCGGATAATTTAAATACATAGCTTTTGTTCATTATTTTTAAATTTCTTCTTAAGGAGGGAAATCAATGCAAAGACACCAAGAATATCGCCTTGGTAGTGTCAAATACTTACTTACTAAACCTATACTTTCGCTTTTAGGTTATATAATGGGATTAAATCCCCAAATGCTAATGATGTATGTATATGCTTAGGAAATATTGAAAAGTGAAAATGTAACTGAACAGTGAATACCCCAGCTACTATTCTGTTTGTTATTAAAATTTAGATACAGATGAATATAATATAGTATAATATCAAATTGTATTTAATAACTATATAACAGCATAATTTTAAATATGGGTTATGGTATATAATTTTATCCAAAATTATTTTTTAACGACACTTTTCAGATCTTGGAAACATGATTAGAATTTTGAAACATGATGAAGGATGGATCATATAAACAAAACTATATTAAATTGATAAATCACATAGTTTTCTAGACAAATCTTAAGTATCAGTAGATGATACCATACCATTTTTAAATATATTATTTTTTTTTTATTTTTTTCTTTTAAAAATTTGCTCTATGCTCATTTTTAAATTGTATATCTATAATTCTAAAATTTTAATACTTACTAAACGTTTATTAACGTGTTACCAAATATCAATGTTTTTTAAACTAATTACATATTATAAACTTTAAAGCAAATATTTATTAATTAATTTTTCAAATTTAAATTGAAAATTTTTGTTTTCAACGCTAAAATTTGAAAATAAATTTCACAATTAAAAACTATTAACAATATTGAAAAAAAGTTTTTAATGACTTACCAAATTAAACACCATTTCTAATTAAAACTTTTTATATACATATTTGTTTTATTTTTTTTTTGTTTTAAATCTAAAAGAAAAACAACAAATAAAAAAAAAATTGGATCCCATAATAATGAACTAAATTTAACCTCAAGTTTATGATGAAAATTAGGAGAAAAAAAAAAAAAAAATCGGTACTTTTCTCAACTTTTCATTTCTATTTTATTTTCCTTTTTTTTTCCCCCATTTTTATTGTTTTTCTTTTCGTATAAATTGTAATGAGTTTTCTTCTTTTTTTTTTTTTTTTCTAAATCCGCAACTCCATTAACAACCTTTTATTTTATTTTTTTTCGAAAAATTCATTTCAAACAAATGGGAATAAATAAAAAACGAAAAAAAAAAAATAAATGAATGAAAATTGCAAAAATTGCAAAATATTATCCCTAATAAATCTGCATTTTTTTTTTTTTTTTTTGTGTCGACTGCAGTAAAAAGCAAAAACAAAAAAAAATGGCTAAATTACAAAATTCCCAAAAGTAGTAGGTAACTTTGGTTATAGAAGATGCAAGAGTGAATAAACTATTCTTAAATAAATTTCAACATAATAAAAAATTAAAAATTAAAATTTCCTTATTTTTATCCTTTTTTTATTTTTTTTTTCTATTTATGTGTGTTCCAGACATTGAAAATTTTCTCAATTTACGAAAATTTTCCTTTCTCTTTTTTCCTTGCTTGTTTTTTTTTTGTTTTGTTTTTAAATTTTTTTTTTTTTCTTTACTTTTTATCGTGATTGAAATAAATTCCATAATGACCACTACTATATTATCCTGAATGAAAATTCATCCTGGAAAAAATTAATTTTTCTTTTCCTTTTTTTAACCATTTCAACCATATCAAAAATTTTTTTGTTTTTTTTTGTTTTATTTTGCTGTAGAATTAGTTCAACCTTAATAAAAACTGCACTTGGTCCTTTAGAAAATTATTGAAGAAATTATTTTTTGCAGAACATAATCATAATGATCCTCAATTTGTTGTTTTTTTTTTTTTTTATTTTTTTTTTTTTTTGAAAGAGTTTTTAACTATGTTCTGTCCGTCGTGAAACGGAAAGGAGTAAAAACAGTAAATTTCACATATAATTTTTTTTTTTTTTTAAGTTTTGGAAAATGATGAAGGGATATTTTTGTTCTATATGTAAGGTACCATTCATAGGGTCCATTTCATTGATAATAATAATAATAACAATGGTATTAAACACAATTAAAGTAAAGAAGAAAAAAAAGAAAAATTATTTTTCCAACTAAATGAATGCTGAATGCATTTTACCTTTTTATACTTTAGGTGAGTGTGATTTAAAGCTTTAAATTTTCAATTTGCTTGAAGTTTTTGTGTTTTTTTTTTTTATTTGTTGTATTAAATAAGTCCGATATTAATTGGGATATTTGGTTTTGTTGAAAGGTTTGAAGAGGAAAATAAATGAGGGTAATGACTGCTTTTGTTTATTTGCTGTAAATTGTTTTGGTTTTTAACTAATATAAATAACCACAATGGGAATAATTTGTATTTGTTATTATTGTTGAAAGTTATTTTTCTCTTATATAGTTAAGATTTTATTTTCTGTTCTTGATTTAATTAATTTTTTAAGGAATTAGTTTTGAGTTTCTAATTAAATTTGAAAAAAAAAAAACAAAAAAACACTTAAAGGTACATAATTCTTAATGATGTAAAATAAAGGAAAAATAAATTAAAAATACTGTATAATTTACAATTAATTGAGAGTAATAAGAATTGTATTTTTGTTAACAATTTAATTTAAAAATTTTCAAGAATTACTTTTAAAGTAATGAAATAATAATTAAATTATTTATTTAATTTTTTTTTTTATATTACTGCAATATTAGATATGATATTTTTTCTTCGAATATGAACCATCTCAGTAAATTTAATTGAAATGTTAATGTCAGTTCTGAAATTTAATCCTTATATAATTTCTTTCTCCTGTTTATTTCCTCATGGGACATAGAGCTTCCACAAAACCCCTTGAATTTTGTATATATTGCGTTATTCTTTTAATTTCAGCCCAAAACTTTCTTCTTAGGTTTATCTCACACTGCACGTTTTTTTTTCCTACTTTTCCTACTTTTGCCCGGAGAATTCCAGTCCAATGCCTAACGTGACACTGATGTTGTTGAACGTCTGACGGTACGTCCCATCCATTTACATGTTCTTCCATGAATTTGCATTTCAATCAGTTTTTGACTGATTAATAGTTATAATTCCTCATTTGGTAATTTTATCGGCGAGTATATTCGACATCATTCTTCGTCATTTGTGGGTAAAAAACAATAATTTTTGTATATTATTTCTTTATACTGTGGATGAAATGTAAATATTTGTTTAACAATTTTTACTTTTAGGATATGAATTCTAGTTTATTACATACATTTTTTTTAATATACATATAAATTTATGAAGAAGTTTACAATAATAAATTAATATATAGATTTAGATTATATAAAAGAAATTTAAATAAATTGTCTTAAGGATATATACTAATAATTTAAAATTTATTTTCTTTATTTTTTTAGATCAACATCTGGTTGCAATGGTATATTTTCACGACGTTTGGATTTCTCATCATTCAATCAATTGCCGAAAACGCGATTAAATTCTTATCAAGTTAAGGTAAGTGAAAATTTTTAAATATTTTAATCCAATATTCAATGAAACCTATATAAGATTAGTGATGTGAAGAAAAACTTTTTATTTACAAACTGTAATAAAAAAGATTTACCTATTAAGATTTAAAATATGGTCCTTTATAAGATCTATATTTTCATTTTATGAAATTTCATTTTAACTTATATATGTATTTATATTATTTGTATTTTTTAATTGGTTAACCAAAGGAAATTTATTTTTCAATTATTTTCCTTTCAGTTAAAAATTTCCGCGGTTACTAAGCCACGTACGTCATCTAGGCACCCAGAGGAAATTTCTTTCCTATCTGTTAAAAACTTCCTACAGGTACAGAGTTTGAATTTGCACTCCCTCTGCTAATAAGTGACATGAAAATGGCCACATGTTTAACCAGGAGGCTACCAAAATCCCCAAACTAACAAATTTGATACACTTTGTTGTAAATTTGACACAATTTGTGATAACCTTTCATAAGATTTAATTGTTGCATACTTCTAGGTTTTCCAGTTCTTAAATAGAATAATCATTACTTACTGCCTTTCAAAAACCTGTTAAAACTTTTTGCTTTAATTTTAAATAATTTAAATATTATTATAATATAACATATATTTTTTTAATCCCATGAGTCGAATAATTTTAAAACAATTTCTGAAACAAAATTTCTCAATAAATATTTGAACATTTTTTTTTTTTTGTTAAAACTAAAATACAATTTAGACGCGCAAAAATTCCCCCAAAAAAAAAAAAACATATTTCCTCACCTTAATAATGACTTGTATAACAAGTCATTATAATTTGTTTTAAAAAGTTTTTTTTTTTTTTTTAGATTATTGCATGTTACTTCAATTTTATGTTTAAAACCTTACAAACTGAAATTAAAGAGAACAGAACCTTTATGATATGCAATAGTGTTAATTTTTAAGGGATTAATTAAAAGACTTGTGCAAGTTATCTTAGCATGCAAATCCGTGTTAAATTTAAAAAAAAAAAAAAAAAAACATTATTGAAGTTTTAATAAAAGTAAAACATGAAAAAATTTTTTTTTCCTTTTTATTTTCTTAATATTTATAACCACAATGGACTCATTGTATATGAATTTGATTTGCATGTACATTAATTATTAAATAAGTGTTGTCCGAAAAAAAAGAAAAGTATTTTTTAATTTTGGTTGTTGTTGTTGTATAGGAGCATAAACATAACAAAGAAATTTTCATATCATGTTAAAAATTTTGTATACAATTATTAAAAAATAATTTTGGAAGGTTGAAGTAAAAGCAAATACTTAATAGATTACTACATATTTGAAAAGTGTGTAGGTATGTACTGTACAATTAAGACTGGAATAAAGTAAATAAAAAATAAAGGATAATGTTGTAAAAAAAAATATCAAAACAATGAATATTAATTAATTTTTTTTTTTTTTTTGTTTAGAATTAAATTAGAATACCTGAAATTGATTTAATTATTATTTGTTATTTAGTGATTATTTAGAAAAGTTAAATAAGAATTATAATTATCTAAAGTGTTCAAATTTATTGGTTTAATTATTAAAGTAAATGAATAAAACAAACAATTTTTTTCGAATAAGGAGGTAATCTTGAACATTTTACTTTAATTAAATTGACTGAATTTCATTTTTTGTAAAATTTATAATTAATACTGTAGAAAACTTGTTATGTCACTGGTTAGTTGAAATTGTAAATACATATAAAAATGGGAAGCCATATATTTAAACGATAGGAGCAAAATTTACCATAGTTAGTTTAAGGTGAATAAGTAAATTTTTTAACACATTAAAAACTAAATCACGTTAACTTGCGTTAAGGAACATGGAGATTTGTAGAAATAGAAGTCTGCACCCATTAGTCACACCTATTATGCTAAACTGCAACTGTAGGGTGTTACTTTATAGTAAAAGGAAGTTGAAAGGGTATAATCGTTTGGGCACTTTACTCTAATTCTTTTAATAAGTCAATTTCTAGTATAGTATCTGGATAAATGGGAAATTAAGCAATACATAAATATTACGAAAATTTATAACATTCTGAATTTAGAATATAATCTCCATAGTATAGTCAATCGTTCACACATTAACGAAAAAATTCTAAAAGGGCCCTAAATATTTCTGGAAACTTTTGTAGAAGAATAATAAAAGAATTTTCCAATGACATTTAAAAAGAATCTTTTAAATAATATAAAAGATCTTGATGTAAAAATGCAATTTGTTCCTTGGTATCATAGGATCAAACAAAGGATCGGTGAAAATTTTTAACAGAAATTGTTATTGTTTCATGTACGTATTTTTGAAGTTACAAATTAACATTTTTTAAAAGAATTCAATCAAAATTTTTAGAACTAACCAATAAACATATTCCTTACATCAATCAACATTTTCGTTATCTGTAATTTTTACTTTGCAATTTATTTAAGTCGTACAACAAATAAATTGCATTGGGTCATTGACATAATGAAGCATTTTTAAATTTTAATATCCTTCGATGCACTTTTACGTGAAGATCCTTATTATACGAGTGATAATATTCTAATTTAGATAGACACTATTTTAGTATAAGTTTATTTGATTATCTATTCAATTTTAGAGGTATGATTTTTGTATTTTTGTCAAATGAAAAATTTATGCAGTTTTTTTCAAAATATAATAGAACAATATTTTGTGGAAAGTATGACGTTTTTAAAAAATTATACAATAAATAATAAAATTTTCATCAAAATCTTTCTCACTTCATACTTCAGAAAAGTATGATAATTTTAAAAGATTTTTTTTTTTTTTTTTTTTGGTTTTTAAAGACACTTTCAGTTTTCAAAAACTAAAATACAAAATATTTAAACAGCAACAGTTCACAAAACATGTCATTATCTTGTCGTTCATTATTTAATTTTAATTTTTTTTTTGTATATTTTATTTAAAACAAAGGTCCTTTAATAACACACAATAAAGATTATCAAACAGTAAGGACATTATATATATATACATGCAAACATACATATATAAAAAAATACAATTATTTAACTTTGTTTTTTTTTTATTGTTATTTTTATTTTATTCCTTTAATAAATGTGTACATAAACACTTTAATTTCATGGTACATTTGATAATTGTTTTTTTTTGTTTTTGTTTTTTTTTTTTTTTTGTAAGCAATTCACAATTGCTGTTTTTTTACAAAAGAATAAAAAAAAAAACGAAAAGAATATTAAAATATTTTAAATCTTCTATTTGAATATATCTGTATATTAAATAAATACATTTACATTTTTTACATCTACATTAGAATTTTTATCTTTTAATTCTACCTCTTTATTATCAACAGCTGAGCTTTTCAGAATGCCAACAAAAGGAAAAAAAAAACGAAACGTTTGAACAGAACAAAATAAATCTAAAATAAAGTAACCATTTATTTTGTTAATTTTCTTTTCTTTGATATCCATTAGCTCCAGATAATGCACCTAACCACATTTTGCTCTTTAAAAATTTAAATTTTAATGCGTCCTTTTGTATACGATCCATATATTGGTAGAACACTAATCGTTTTTAATGTAGCGTAAAAATATATAAGTGATATAAATGTGTTAGAACTGCCTACAAAAATTGTTCAATCTCTGATACTTTTTTATAAAAAATATACAATATTAATTTTAAAGGCAACACTGCAAGTTTTAATACAGATTTATTGTGATCCGCCTATACTTGCTTATTATGGATTTTGCCTGCACTTATAAAACTTCTGTCAGGTTTATTATCTTAAAACAACTAAAAATCTTTAATGGGTTCATTTTTGTTTATTTTTTTTCCGTTTATTTTCCGTAAAGCAGTAGCCTCCTAGTTGCAGTTATCTTGCTTAGAGTAAATTTTTGCAGTATTCATATATGTATACAGATTTCAGATAAATTCAATAAGAATAGTTGTTAGTTTATACCTCCATTTAATATTCTAATCATCAATAAAAAAGCTACCAGAGCTGCTTTATCTACAGGGCAAATCTTATGTAGTTGTTAATTATAGTGTGGAAAAATATTTACATCATATTTGGATAAGAGAGGGATATAATTTTATTATAGTTAATAAATATAATCTGTTCATTAAAATTATTTATATAGCTGGTCACTCTAAACAGAAAATGAAAAACTACAAAAAGCAAAAAATTAAACTAAAACACGATAAGCAGTATTGTACCTGACGTAAATCTCTTTTTTATAAGGACTAAATACAAGGACTATCAGGACAATCATTTTTCTTTTTGTGTTTTTTTTGTTTTGTTTGTTCTTATGTTTCTTTATTTTGTCGTTATCCTGTTGTTTTTCTTTTTATTGCAGCTGTATAAAACGAAAAAAAAAAAAAAGAAAAAAAAAGCATGGATCCCGTTATAATGTTTTTTTATTAAAAACTTTTATTTAATTTTTTTTTTTTTGGTTTTGATCGGTATAAACGATGCATATAACAATGAGTTTGTTCGACACAATAAAAAAAAAATAAAAAACATTATACTGTTATGGTTTTTTTTTTTTTTTTTTTATAGTAGTGGGCGACTTAAAAAAGTAACTATAATTTAGTTTCATTTATTTCAATGTTATATTTTTTACTACTTTGTTTTTTTTTTTTTTTTTTGTTATTTTTCTATTTTTATATATTTTCTATGTGGACTATCATCATTCAGGATCAGACTATAAGTGTCATTGTTTTTTTAGGATTTATAACATACAAAAAATTGTAAATTAATAATAATGATAAAAATAAAAAAAAGAACAAGAAATAAAATACATAAAATAAAAAATGTTTTATAAAATAAAATAAAACACCCATTTAATACCAAAATAAAGAACGGAAAAAAAATAAAGCGAAGAGCAAATTAAAAAACTAATGTTTATTTTTTTATAGTGTAAAAAATATAACAGTAACAACCACTACTCCAGACAGTTAAGAAAATTAAAACAAAATCTAAAAGATATTAAGTTTTTTTATCAATTAGAGAGCTGGCTTTATTTTTGGGTCCTTATATGTTTGGTTGTTTATAATTTAATGTTTTTTAATAATTAATAATATTTTTTTATTCAGTTTGCAATTTCTTTTTAATTTATCATATTTTTGTATTTTAATCAACGAAAAAAGAATTTTATTTAATGAAATTATTTAGTTACATTTTTAAAATGAGTGTATAAACATATATTTCAAACAAACGTAAAAATTTTCAAAGTACATGCATACTTAAAGGCGCGAGTAAATAAAACTTAACTTGAACTGAGTGAGGTTTACTTTTTCAAATAAAAATTTAACTCACATTTTTGTTTGAAAAAATGATATTTGAGTTCAAGCTCAGTTTTATTCATTCGAACTAAAAATTATCTTTATCTTTATCTTTAAATAAAGTTCATATTTTTCTAAAGAAAATTTTTTTATTCTGAGTCTGAGTAAAAAAGTTTTCGTTGTAAATTATGTTACAATCGATTATAATGGAAAAACTATACTTTGAGTGCAATTCAAAACAATTTATTATAAAACTTTAATATAAGAATTAAATAAAAAAATTGTAAATTACAGTGTATAGTAAAAATTATGTAAATTTAAACAAAACTATAAAAAATTATTTCCCCAAAATTACAACAAATGGTTTAATTTTCTGTACAAATGGAATATTTAAATTTACACAGGCTTTTTAAATTTATTACAATCCATTTAATATAGTAAAAGTACTATCGAAAATTAACAGAAGAGTGTGATTACGCTATTTATCTACTTTCGATTAAATTTTTAGTTCTAACGAAATTATTAAGAAACGCGTAAAAAATTATTAAGAGATAATTGCATTGATTTTCAGCAGAAGTAATCAAGAAAAATTTTAAATTTGGCATTTCAGTTAACTTTTATTTAAGAATTTTTTAAGATCTTTAAATAATTAAACTATCAATTTTTATTTTTTAAAAAAAATTCCTATTAGAAAAAAAAACACACACATTTGCGTCTTAAGTTTCTCCTATTGAAAAATCAATTCGATGAAATGTTTTATAGTATGGTAACCATAATCTTTTGATTCAAAAACTATTAAGCGTAAACTAGAATGTTGCGGTGATGCTTGCAGTTAATTTTTGTAACTGACTATGATTTTTATAATGCAGCTCCAGTATATCACATGTACTTTGTATTTTTTTAATTGACAAAAATGCAATTTATAAAATTTTCGAAGTGTGCTTTGTATTGTATTTTATAATTTAATTTTTGTTTTTTTATTTATTTATTTATTTAAACATAAGTTTATTAATATGCTTATTGGTGCTTATTAATTCTAAGGGTTACAATAAGTTTTTAAACAACAATATCTCATGGATTTTTAAGTGCCTTATATACTGATAATTAATAGGATAAGAAAAAAAAAAGTAAATATCTAAAGATTGACATAAGCAAATCGCATTAATGTGATTGTAATTTGAATTCTGACATTTAATTTGAAATTTTTCTGAAATTAAATAAATTTTTTCCTTTGTTAATATTGTATTTGATAATGTGTGAAGTATGTTGGTGGAAAAGTACCTATGGTAGATTATCCATCATTTCTAGAATTTTATTTTAACATAATTGAATTTTGTTTAATGTGGCATTCCGCTGCATTATGTTATATGTTTTTTTCTTGATAGTTTTAATAACTGTCAAAATTGCTGTCAAACTAATGACAAAAAGTAATAAGTTAGTTAAACTTAACTGAAATATCAAAAGCATTGCTAGCTACAACCACTCGTACGACAAACATGCTTATTATATTATGCTTTTTATTTTTGACATTTGTGCTTTTAGCGTCAGCGCCAACTACAAGAGCCAATAGTTAATTCTGATTTACTCTAGAAGATATAAAATAATAAAATATTTCCAGTTGAACAAGATTTTTTCATTTAAATTTTAAGAATTAACAAAATCTTTGATACCATGCATATAATTCTACTCATACATATATGTATATAATATATAAGAGAAAATAATATAATTATGTATGTATATTGAAATAAATTAAAAATATTATCTTAAAACCCTAGTGAATTTCAATTTTTTTTTTTTTTTTTAGTAATTTAATTATGAAATTCAATTAAGATATTTATATCATTTTAAAAACCAAAAACAAACCAAGAAAAGCAAAAGTAATTAATATTAATTATTATTAAAAACATTATTTTAATTTTTTTTTTTAATTGAAATATGAACTTTACATTAAATTGCAGTCAAGCAGCAGTATTCATCTGATGAAAATATTTTAACTTTTCATGAATATTTTTCTTGTAAAAATAAAAAAAATTAAATTTTTTATCATTTATTATAAATTTAAGTATATGCGATTTATTTTCTACATCAGTTAATTTTACAAGTTGTGCATATTATGTTTACGTACGTAAAATAGAGGTAACGCACGATTGATGCAGCTTTTTAATAACTCGGTTTTGCTTTTACGCTGAGAAAAATGTGTAATCTATTTTAAATAACTCGCTAAAGGTTTCGATTTTACGTGGAAAAATTTTGATCTTTTTTTTTTTTACTTAAAATCCTAGAAAAAATGATCTATAATACGTTGTATATGCATATTCTATAATCTCTTGCGTAAGCATAGACAAATAACATATTATGTAAGTTATAATTATAGAATCAAAAATATATGTACATATAATCATTGACAAAAAACATATGTAAGAGTTACACCATGTTCAACTGTTGACTTATTGGGCAATCTGCGAGTAAAATAAAAACTACAACTCTTAAAGGATATTGTAAAAAATTGCGGCCTGATATTTGTGGTTTCATTTGATATTGAATCTGTGAATACTGAAATCAATAAAATAGTAACAAAATTGTAGAACTTGTGCATTCTGTTAGATGTGAAGGTTGCGATATTTTGAGAAAACTTAATAATTAACTATCTTGATAACTGAAGAATATTTAGTTTTCATGATTGAAGACATAAATTGAAATTTATCTGAAGGCGAAATGGAAGAATAATTTATTAAAAACTTTTCCGCAAAAACCTTGAATAAGGCATAAATTTCAACCCGTAAAGTTTGATAAGAGAAAACGATCCTGACATCTCTAGAAGTCTAAAATTCCAATTTTACCTCCTGAAAAAATAGCTGATTCTCAATTTACACACAAACGAAAACCGACACCAGTTGACATTATTTTATTAACTAACGCATGTTATGAAAGCACATTTATGCTTCCAAAACAGCAACTATACTAAGGATTAGTTTTGTAAAAAAGAATATGTTGCAGGAATCTGAAAAAAGATTATTTTTTATTGGTTTCCTTTTAATTTTTTTTGTGTATTAAAAATTTATTTTTTTTATTATTCGGATTTTTTATGTTTTTATTATTGTTATCATTTTTTTAAGTTCATTTTAATTTTAAGAACTAAATAAATAAAAATAAAAAATATTTTGTGAAACCAATTGACCTTTTTTTCAATGGATGGATTTCATGTCTTGAATAGCGCGGTTTTGATTTACGGGTAGTTTTTTAGGAAGAAATCTACCGCGTTAATCGAGTGCTACCTGTAAATTTAGATGATTAAAAAATATCCTTTAAGATACATATTTTTTATAATGCTTAAATTTTATCTCTGGCAGCATTCAAACCACATCCTTATTATATTTGTTTTTCTTTAATTGAAATTTGGGAAAAGAAAGAGAAAACTATGTATAATTACTTCTTATTTCCTTTTTTTACTTATATGTATTCTACAATTAAAGTTAATTGAAATTTTCTTTTTGTTTTTTTTATCATTTTATATTTTAAAGTCATTAATTTCAATTTGTTTCATTTTTTTAAGATATCTTAAATTTTGTTGATATTTTTTTTTTTTTTTTTATGACAATTTCACAAAGAGAGTCTTGGTATTAAGGATATAAATGTCAATTTGTGGACTTTTTTTGTTTTATGTAAAAGTTATAAAGAATAGTTTTATTATTCCAAAATATGCAGTTAGTTTTATATATGTAGATGTTTTCATTTTATTTACAGTTGTAAAATTTAATCACTCAAATGGATGTAAATTAAATAATAAACTTATCGCCTTGGTAAAATTTCAAAAAAAAAATTTTTTTTTTTCTTAAAATCCTTTAAATTTTGTTAAAATTTTTCACCTTAACAAATTTCAAAATAAAATTCGATTTTAGCAATGGAAAGTGTCTTCATTAAAAAACATATTTCGTTTTTGAAATATCAAGGTTTGTCATTTTACGAAAAAAGAAAATGCATATCTTCAGAAAATAGGAAATTTGATTAGTTGTCACACCAAATATGATTAGTTGTCACATAAAATTACTCCGATCCGACAGAAAAAGTGGTACCTGTAATAGGCACACAAATCCATATAGATAAGATATACCACTATAGATGGCCAACTTACGTTATTTTTCGGTGGCGCCTCGACCTTTCGAAAAGTGGTCTTGTTTCACTTCAGGACCACCATATCTCACGTAATGTTGTTTTTCTTTTGGATTTTTGCATTTTTTTTTTGTTGTTTAAGTTGTAAAGTACATATGTAAATAGAAAAACTGAAATTATTTTAATTTTGTTTTTATTTAAAATTGTAATATGATTACTTTTTCTTTTTTAACTTTACATCAATTTTTTGAATTAACAAAACAAATATATTTAATTAAAAATTAAGTACATATATAACTTCTTTAATTTACATATTTCTATATTTGAATTACAAAAGAGTTAAATAATTCTTAATAAAAACTGATAGTTAGTCAGAAGCAGGATTCAAAATCCAAAAAGATACTGTATACTCCATTTGATGATTTTCGATACTATTGATCTTCAATATAGAGCGGCACACTAAAAATATGAGAAAGTAAGAATATAATATCGATTGATATACATATTTACATATATATTCTGTATTAAAAAATACCTATTTACTTTTTATATAAAGTCATGACAATTGTTTTTTTGTTTGATAATAAATTTAGTTCCATCACAACAAGTTATTTTTAACAATATATATACAAATATTTTTTTGTCACAAAAAGCAACAAAAAACAATTTTTATCCACTTAAATTTAAATTTAAAATTTCAGATTCAAAAATTTAACTTAAAAAAGTTTAAGAAAAGTATAAAAACACATAATATGGCAAGTCATGTGCAAAAATGACAAATAGTGGAATCTAACAAAATTTTGACAGCTCAAAAAAAAAAAATTATTCGAAGTTAAACCGACAGTGATCAAATCTGAAAATGGTTGAAATAAAAATAATAATCTTTTTTTTTTTTTTGTTTTAAATTATGGTACGTCAACCTTTACCCTTTTTTTTTTTTTTTTTTTTTTTTAATTTTTTTCATTTAAATATGTAATAATTAATTTTAATAAATCCTGTTGAATAAAAACCGCAAAAAAAATAACTGAATTATTAATAAAACTATTATATATTTAAAGCTAAGAAAATTTATCTACACAGCACTCCAATTTCCACTATATAACAAGACTCTTTGAAATAATCAAAAGAGAATAAAACTAAAAATTAAATAAAAAAAAAAAAAACGGAAAATAATAACACAAGAAAAAAATTACTGTTATAATAAAAAACTAAAAGAGAAAAAAAAACAAATTACAAAATTAGAGTTAAAATGGTGCAATAAATACAAGCAACTGTCTAAGAAAAAGAAAAGGATAGAAATATATAGTGATGAATGCATTTTAAGTTTTTTCTTTTTAATTTTTTTTTTGTTTTGTTTTCTTTTCTTTTTTCTATCAGCTCATTATCATCACCATTGTGCTATCATTTTTGCACAAAGTACCGTTTAAAGCTGTAATTTAAATGTTCAGGGTTTTTTTTATATATTTTTTTCTTGTGTTTTTAATTTTTCGTACCAATTTGTTATAAATTTTTCCGTTGATTGTGTATTTTAGTTAAAAGACTCCCTTAAGGAAAATTCACTCAAAAGCAAAAAACAAAAACAAAAAATAAAAACCACATTACATTCATAACAGAACTACAGAAGTGATGAATGAATTATTTATTCTTAGTTGGTTCCTTTAAAAACTCAAAAAAAAAAAAAAAAAAAACAGTATAACTTAAAACAAAACTCCGTTAGTTAATGTTATTTCATCCTGTTATGTTCTCTTTTTTTTTTTTATCTTTTGTATAAATATTTACAGAAATAACAGAAATAGAACAGAATGTGGAGTGATAAATATTTTTTAATTTATTATTTCTTTATTTTTATCTTAAGAAATTTTTTTTTAGAATGTTCTTCTTTTCCATTTATACTGAGGATTAATATTTTGGTTAAATAATGGGTTAATTAGTTAATTTTTTGTAAAGATATTTTTTTTTTTTTAAGTATGAAATATAAACTTTTAAAGAAAATTGTAAAGGCCTTGACTTTTCTGTCATTTTTTAAGCTTTCGATGAATTTGATAAAATAAATAATTAAGACAGAATAAAAAATATGTAGATTTAGTACAGATACGGACGGGACTTCTATAAAAAACCTATAGTTTTGACTAAATATAATTATATGAATTTTCATTGTTTCTATTAATTAGCTTTTAATTAAAGACCTATACCTGAATGTTTTAATTAAAAAAGTGTTATTTTAAGTTTTAACAGTTTATGTAAATATTTCATATCCATTACTTATTTTTAAGTTAGCTACATCTATAGATTTTTAAATTTTAGCTTAGTAATTTAATTCAGTTGCTCGATATTTTTCATATGAAAAATTTTTATAATCTTTGATATTTTGATATATGATAAAACTTAAAATAAAAAATTTTCGAGAATATAAATGAGAAATATAAATGAATCTTAAAAAACCAAAAAAAAAAAAAAAAAAACAATTCTCAGCGAATGAAATTTAGAACCACTAATTTGATTATGGTTTTCTTCAAAAAAAGAAAAAAATTTTCATATCACGTCCTTACAAAAAATAAAAATTTTCCTTGAATGTCTAGCCATTTTCTTGATCTTTATTGTAACAGTTTTTTTCTTTTTAAGAAAAAAGGAGATTGCATTACCCTTTTTTTTCTCTCAAGGTTTTTTTTTTTCTGTAACTTGCATACACAAATTTAAAATTTATTATCGTTAAATGTTACCTTTTTATTTAAACGGACATCATTAAATTTGTTTTCTCAGTTAAATGCCTTAAACGATTCTAATATTTAAAATGGAACCAAAAAAAAAATTAAATAAAAGGGACATAAAAAGTAAAAAAATTTAGAACAATGAACTTTAGTTTTTGTTTTTTTTTTTTTTCAATCATATAATATTTTGTATACGGACATGTGTGTTTAAATTCCTGAAATTTTTTTTTTTTTTTTTTATTAGACAGAGAAGGACAATCAAGAAAATTTAACGAGTAGAACAACTAATAATAAAGGACTCCATTGTACCGAAAAACTCAACTTAAAAAGTACAAGCAATTTAACTACAGCTATCCTACAATTATTACTATCGGTATGAAAGAAAAAAAAAAAAAACAAGTTTTTCCTTTTTAAGGAAAAAGGAATACCCTAAAGCTAGTAGACTCCTAGTTTCTTTTTTGTAAATATTTTTTATTATTTTTTTTTTTTCTGTTTGGGACAAAAATTAATTTGAATAGCAGACATAAAGAAATAGAACGATCATTAAATGTCAATAGTATATTAAAAAAAAAAAAATGTAAAAATCAATTTCTAGATTTATTTCATTTATTCACGTAATTTATATACTCCTAAAGTAATTTGGGTTTTAATCAACTACTTACATAAATGTTTAATTGCAATACCTGCTGATATAATTAAATATATATATATATATATATAGAGTATATGATAATCTAATAAAATATTTTTATTTTTCACCCACTACATTTAAACAAGTGAAATCATGTCTAGTTTTAAGTGTTAGGTAAATAGATAATTAGGTGCCCTGAAATAATGCCCGAAGAAATAATTTGATTCCTTTTTCCGACTGAAAAATAAAATCTGAATCACATTTTTTTTATTTTCAAATCCAGTCTTGTTGCCGTTTTAAAATTCGAAATAATGAAGAAAATATAATTAAGAAATAATGCCGAAATCGTAAAGTAAATATAATCGAACTATATTTTTATTATAAAAAATTTTTTTTTGGGTGTAATTTAACATATGCTGAATAATAAATGGTTTTATTACTAAAAGTATTAAAACTGGATAATTTTTGTTATTATATTTGATATGGTTATTTTGATAAAAATATATTCTAAAAAGTGTGAGGAATGAATGGCCCATAATAATGGCCAGGAATATAAATATCTGATATCCGATATTTTTAGAGCCCTTTTGCCTTAAAGCACCCACAATTCTGTTAAACTGTAACGAATTACAAATTTTTTCCTAATTATTTTTCTTACATAAATATTTTAACAACATGGCTTATAATTCTCCCTAATTTTTTTAAGGCTAGAAGAAGAAGAAGAATTATAAATAAAAGAAGATATGTATATCCATTTTTCTAGAAAGTTTACCAGAAAATTTTAATTTTACACCAATTTGTTTTACTTAACTTTCTGGAAAAATGTAATATATCCCGACACAAACATACTTAATCAACCCGAAGCCAAACATGATTTTTTAAAAACTTCCGATAAAAAACAAATAAACTTTTTTAGAGTAATCACGGCAAATAACATGTTTTGAATACAAAACGAAAAAAGGGTAAAAATGAAATAAGATCGACTCCATTTTATTTGTCCTTCGAAGCGTTAATAAGACCTAATTTAAAAAAAACATCACGATTTCGGCTTTATTACCGCTTTAAAAAAAGAATAAAGCCGATTCGGCCTTATTGCTTAGGGCAATATTCAATGGCACCGATATTGGATTCCCTAATAAAAAACAAAAAAAGGGAGCTGTTAATTGTACTCATGAGGTAAACCCAATGCAAATAAATTTTAGAAAATTAAATTAGAAGATAAATGTAGAAACTTTGCAATCAAAGAATCTCGATAAGATATTCCGGTTTTTGAAGTTTTACCATTTGATATGGAATTATTCTTCTTGTTAAAGAATCGCTCCTTAAAATTCAATAAAGTAATTATTTTTTTATTAATTCTTATTTTATTTTAGTTTTAAAATTTTGAATGTATTTTTCATTTTGTTTTACCGCAAATGAGGATAAAATTTAAATCTGAAATCCTATGTAGGTACATATATATGTATACAAAATTAGTTGAAAGATATTTATTACGTCATGTTAATGACTTTCATTAGTTTAGAAAATATCAAAGTACATATTTAATTGAGTGTCTAAATAACTGTTGTTGTTGAGGGTGGCAACAAGCAACTTAACAATTAGTAAGGATATTACGAACTGTTATATGCAAATAATATAGAGGCATTAACATAGAAAATTCTACGAAAAGATCAACTGCTTCATTTTAACAATAATTATATTATTTTTGAACTTAAAAGAGTTCATGGTTGACCATAAATTAAAAAATTATCAATTTCAGTTTAATTAACTTTTTATTTTAAAATTATAATTTTATAAGTCAAGGTTTTAAATTTCAAAGTTTTTGTAGACAATTTACTTTGATAAATGCCTTTAAGAAATTTTCAGAATATCTTATTTTCATAATTAAAATTTTCTTCGTTACCGTTATAAGTTATAAGATTTTTCTTTTTTTTTTTTTTTTTGGTTTTGATATAATATTTTCAATTGAAACTTTTAGAAAATGACTTATAAAATTTCATTTAATGAAAGAGAATGACTATTTTTCAGAAAATGACTATAATAAATAAATTTCATTTAGATTTTCCTATCTCTTGATACGTTTTTTTTTTTTTTTGAAAAATTCCCAATTGATGTCAAAATTATTTTAAGAACATAAAAAAAATTTACAATTAATTTTTAATTTATGTAATGTATTTTAATAGCCTCCAAAAAAGAAAAAAAAAAAAAACCACCAATGCTGTCTGTTTATATCAAACCCTATATATTTTGTATTCTTTACTGTTGTCTGATTAAATTTTATTTAAAACAAAATTTAAAAAAAAAAAAAAAAAAAAAAAAAAAACTTTATGTCTCAATTACTAACTTGGGTGTAATTTTGATTCAAAAGAAAATGCTAAGAGGAATTTTCTTTTTTTGTGGAAAAATATTTCTTTTAAACACGAAATTTTCTCAGAAACATCCCATCGTGAGGCAGTCAAAAATCAAAAAACATTTATTTATTTTTTTTTTTTTTTTATACTAAACTTAAAAATAATTTTCTTTTTCTTTAAAGTTAATAAAGACATAATCAAATTGCAATATCTGTTAAATCAATGAGGTGATTCTCTTTTAACATTTATTTTTCTATCATTTTAAAAATAAATTTGGTGGAAAAATTAAATTTTCTTTGAAATACTTTTCATATTATTAATCTGATTTTTTTGTTTTTTTTTTCACTGTTATTTTTTAACCCTTAATTTATAATACAGGGATAAAAGAACACGTTTGAAGAACTTAAATCAAAAAAATCTATGTAACACTTTTTTTAATTTAATAATATTTTAATGTTAATATATGGTAAAAATAAATGGATTGGAACGATTGGGCTGAAGATATATGTTTATTATATTGCTGTTAATGATCAGATATAATAAATGTCATATTTATTATAATCTGTCATATAAATACATAGTGTAAATAATATCAGGGTGGAAGTCGCTAACCTTCGTGAAAATGCTAATTGTTATGTAGGATAGATTTTAGTGTTGGGTTCAAAAATTTATCTAGCGAAGGTTTAGGAATGCATCGCCTATTATTTTAATGCTTTGTTATTAAAATGTGTACCTATTATTAATATTATAAGGATAAATTTGGAATAGTTTAATCTAGGAAACGTTTATGCTGTCAAATGATATCCAGTCAAACGATAGATAGGGAAATAAAAATAAAGGCAAGGGACATTCATTTAAATGAAATACGGGCTTCTGATGATAATCCACTTATATTCTTTTCGAATGATCTTACATGTAATAAATTTCTTATTTACAGCTTTTAAAAGATACGGGACGTTTTTAAAAGATACAAAATTCAAAATTTGGATTTTTCATAATGGTGAAATTAAATGTCAAATTACTGCAAATTAAACTAATTTTGTTCTTACCTATAAAGCCTCTAGATAATTTTAGTTCCTTTGGGGTTTTCAAATTGAAATACCAGCGATTAAAACTTGAGTTCGAATCAATTATATTCGAGTTATAAAACATACAAACCTACAAGCAATTATAAAACAATCAATACATTTTTCGTTAATAACTGCTAATTTTTTTAAAGAATTTTGCTGATGAACACAATTTTGTTGATCACTGTGTTTCATATAAACAAAAAAAAAATAAACAATACTTAAAATAAAAAACAAATTTAACTAGCTTTACACTGGCTTTATTTTATGAACTTTTTTATTTTTAATATTTTTCTTTTTTTATGCTTTTAAATTATCCATAAAATGATGAGAAAACATAAATGATATTGTTATAAATGTTCTTTTTTTTTTGTTTCCTTTCTCTTTTCTTTCTTTATCATTTTTGTTATCCTGTTTATATCTATTAGTATTAGTTTTTTTTTTGTTTTTGTTTTTTGTTTTCTGTTTTACTGACAATACTTTTTTTTTTTTAGTAATGCAATATTGTATTTTAAACACTTTCAATTCATAAAAAATAATAACCCATGTTCATTTTATGTATTGTTTTTATCTTACAAAAAAAAACCTTAATCTAGAATTAAAAGTGTGTTATAGAGAGAGAAGATAGAGGAAGAGAATTTAATTCAAAGCTACAAAAAAAAAAAAAAAAAAATACTGAAAAATAAATAAAAATTACGTATAATGTCCATTTGATGTGTGAAATGAAACGTTAAAAATGAACTGCAACATGTCATTCCATTTATTTTAGTTAGTTTTTTCATGGACATAACTGTCTGTTGATATTTTGAAAATAAAGTGGATTTTAAGGATATTAAATAGTATTTTTTTTTTTTTCTATTTTTTTCCTTTTTTTTTTTTCTTATTGCTGTGTATATTGCCAACGAACATAAGTTTGAAGAAGAGTTTTCTTTTCCTTTGATATGGTATTAGGGGATTTTCTTTTTTTTTTATTTTATTTTTATTATTTTTATTGTATAATTTGGATTTAATAAAGTGCATCTATTTTTATGATATAATAAAAATTTGATAGAATATGGTCAAAAAATTATCAAAGGAAGAAAAAAAGTTTTTAATGTTAGGAAAAATGGTCAAAAGAAGAAAAAAAAAATTGAAATAAAATTGATATACATACTCGAACTTATATACGAACATATTATATGTATATATTATGTAGCTGTTTAAAAAGATAATATTAATAGAAATCTTCGTACAAAGAATACAAAACACTTCATAAGAAATATTGAGAGTAATTTATAATAGATAAACATTCTAATTGTTAACTTCTTTTGGAAATTATGCAATGGACAAAACTTAAGGATTAATAGTAGTTATGTTTCATTTCTACAAATTGGTTTGTTTCCTTAAAATACTAATGAAGTTTCGTCCATATTGCACTGTACTAAAAAATATTAATTGGGGCGTCGATGGCCTAATGGGTAAGAGCGTATAAAGTACGCTGTAAACACCGAGGGAGTGTGGGTTTGAAACCCATATATGTCGTAAGATTTTTTCGCCTTTGTAACATTTGTAGCCACGTCTGAAAAGGAAAGGCTGTGTAATTTCCTGTTCACATTTATGTGGCAAAGAAATGCACTAAAACAAAATAAAATATTAGTTAATAGTGATATTGAGAAGAAATTTATTGATTAGTCTTGGAAAATTGAAATCCAAAAAAAAAATACAAAGTCTGATTACATACAAAAACTTCAAAATATACAAAAATATTAAATTAAATGACATAATTATTATGATAAATATAAAAGTCAAATGGTTATTAATATCAGTGGAATTTTTCATGATTTTAAAAATGCTTTAAATATCAGCTATAAGAACAAAAAATGCTTTAAAATATCAGATATAAGAATAAAATATAATTTCTAAACTAAGAAAAAAATTTGGTTTAATGTCAAAAGAGTTAGGCTTAGCCTTTACTTATGATATAAAATTAAAAAAATTATTTTGATGGAAAATAATATTAATTGTGAAATATTCAAAGTACATAGTAAAGTTTTAAATAAAAAGTACATAGAAGGTTTTAATTTTTGTAAGTATGTATGTACATTATATCCATTAAATGTTTTTGAAAAGTTTTGTGTAGTAGAAAAATAGGTTAAAACAACTTTTAAATTATCGTAAAATATAATGACTCAAAATTTCTCTCATAGCACTGAAAAATTATAATAAGATAATTATATAAGAGTGTCCTCCTTTTACATAGACATGTATTTTTTTAAAAAACCTTTTATTAATAATCCAATTACATTAAAAAAAAATTTTTTTTTAGTACTTACTAATGTTTGTATAAAAAATGGTAGAAATAAGGATGATATAGTAGAAGAAATGTGGTGAACAAAGAGATTAATATTCTCCTTGAACTTATTATATCTGGATTTCATTCAAGGACATAATTCCTATATTAAAACAAAGGCATAATTTTTATATACATTTTTCTAACATTTAATTATGATAATCTAATTTGAATTTAATATTTTCTTATTTTAAATGAAGAAAACATAACTCAAAATCCTGGAAAATTCCTTTTGAAAATAAAAAAAAATTAAAATATCCAGAACAAAATATTTCGTTTTTATTGTTTTTTCTTTATTTAAAATAAAAAAATCTTTATAAAACTGACCAATAAAAAAAACTACTTTTTTTAATTTAATTTTAATTCGTATTACAAAAGTTTTTAATTTTTCTAAGATGACAACACGAGTTTCATTTCAGTCAGGTTTTTTTATTTTTAACTATTTGCAATATTTTAATCTTATAAAAAAAACAAAAAAAAAAAAAACACAAAGCTAAGACTTGTCAGAAAAAGAAGGATCAAAATTTACTTAAAATATTAAGTAATAATTATTATTTTCAAATTTTATTTTCTTTTTTCAAGGTTCAACTTTTTTAAGCAGTATTTTTCTTTTTTTAATATTTTATATTAAAAAAAAAAAAAGAAAAACTGTTGGGATTTATTAAAAATTAAATACTACAGGATAATAAAAGGACGTTCTTCTTTATATTAATAAAATGAAAAAAAGAAAAAAGAAATTTAAATGTGCTTATGATAACACTGTCTGACACATAACTTTTTCCTTTATTATCCTTAGACTACCTCATTTTTTTTGTTTTTTTTTTTTTTTTTGTGTTTTTTTTTCTGGACGAAATTTAATTTTAAACTTTTGTCAGTTGTAAATAATTTAAATTTTTAAAAAAACTTTTTGTTATAAGGTATAACTATCTAGGAACCATTGTTTTGTATCTATTGTTTTTGTTTTTAATTTTATTTTTTAAGAAGTGAAAAAAAGTATATATTTTTTTGACAGGTAAATAAAGTGTGGAGTGGTGATAGTTTATAAAATCTAACCAAAATTTGCTTTTTTATATTTAAAAAAAAAAAAAATAAAACTTTTAGATTAAAACACAAACTGCTTAATATTAGTTTTGAAACCATTAAGAAAAAAAAAAGAAGAGAAAAAACTAAAAGTCAGACGATTTTATAACTGTCAAAAAAGGGATAATATTTTTTTTTCATATTTAATGTCCTGGTTTAAATTTATTATTATAATCTAGTCGATTTATTTTTTATTTTATTTTATTTTTTTTTCGTGTTGGTTATAAAGCAATCAAAATTTAATTTAATGCTATGAAATAAATTGTTAAAATTGAATTTGCATATTATAATTCGGACGGTTGAAAAGGTTTGAGCTATTAAATAAAAAAAAAATTAATTTTTAAATCTGATATCAATTTAAAATATTTAATGGAAAATTTCATTCGAAACACATTTAAATAATTTGGATTAATATTTTATTAGTCATAATAGTTTAGTTGTTTGTAAGTGATTCATTCGATGACTCAAATCCGAACTTTTTTAAATTTTTCACGAAAATAGTATAGGAATTTCAAATACAAAATTTGCCGAAGACAGCACCTCTGGTGGTAATATACGACTTCCTAAGGAAATTCAATCCTACTTGTACCATAATCAGTTTAAAAAGTTTAAATATACCAATCATGAGATTTCAAGCAGGAATTAATTATTTAACGGTCTAAAAGTTTAAATATTTTATTCATGTAGTTGAATCAAAAAATATTTTTTGGAATAACCATCCATATTTTTGATTTAGAGAAGAACGCTACCAAATATTTAAATTTTCTTTCTTGTTGTCAATCTTGTTTTACTTCTATTAATTTGGTTAATATTTTTATATCTTATATTTGATATAAAATCGAGTACAATTCTCACATATGAGCTGATGTCACTCATTCTTCATTAGGTTATCTAGATGATAATCTTATGAAGAATCAGCAAATTATCGACGACCTTATTGTTCAAGTTTCTTTTACTCCTCTTAACCCTCGTCAAAAATTGAAACATTATCTCTCTTTTATAGATATTTTTCTAGGTAATGACATACTCTCTATTGAACTAAAATCAATAATGCGATCTTAAAACAAGGAGAAATTGTAGTTGTTTTAATACCGCTGAAATTGTCAATCATATTTCTTATCTGTGTCTGGTACATTTGATCCATTTTATAATTTGCAATTTTTTTAAAAAGAACGTCTACTTAAATTATTAAATTATTTATTAGGTACTGATTTAAAGCTACCCCTCACTATTCCTTAAGTAAAAATGATTTCTGCCAATTAAAATACAGATTTTATTTAAATTAAATTTCGAACTTTTTATTAAGTTGAGGTAAACACGAAGTTTCTAATTGTTATCCTTTTATAATACATTTAAGTTTATAATAAAAGAAATATACAAATATTATAATTAAAATATTCTTATATAAAAGATAAAATTTAGTGAAATTCATCAAAATAATTGGTTACTTGAGTCCTTTATTCCTTTCCTTAAAATATAAATTTTATGTTAGGTATGCTTAAAATCTCTTCATCTTCTTTTATTAATAAGAACATTTATCTGAAAAGCAATTTAATATCAAATATTTTGTTTTTTGATTCCTGATATTAAAAAATAAAGAACAAGAACTCTTTAATATTCTTATATGAATTTTTTTTTTTTTCTTTGTTATTTTTTTAATAAAATTGTGATAACATTTTTTCAATAACAAATAATTAAATAAAGTATCAGTGCAACAAAGGTTTTATTGAATCCCTTTAAAACAAACAATAAATAATAATAAAAATAAAAAAATTACATAAAAAAGGACTCGATAAATACCTCCCTTTTAATGTTTTTTTTTTTTTCTTTGTTGTTTAATGAAATTTCCTTTAAAAAAACTACATACATATAAATATGAAAATCTTTATAGTGTAGGTGATATTGCAACGTAATGTCTAGTAACAAAAAACAAAAAAAAAAAAGATTCGTTACACCACAATTATACATTCATATATAAATAATCAACAAATCCCTATCAATAAAAAAGAAGGATACTCCATTTGAGTTCCCGAGACAGTACATAGTCAATAAACTTTAGTTAAAAAATATAACGATTATTATTTTATTTTTTATATATTTCTTTTTTTTTTTTTTTTTTGCTATATTTTCATGATAGTTATAAGATACGACATGCTGTTAAAAGACCTTTAATTTAATATAATTTAATTTTTTTTTTTTTTAAACAATTTTTATCTCTTGTTTATTCTGTCTTCTATCCGTTCCCATGTTATAGTAATCATCACATTCAGATATTATAGGTGTCCTGTCTTTCTGTACATTAAAAATCTATAGATGCTATCAATTTTGATATTTTTTTTTTTTAGTTGAATTTTTTTTTTTATTTTGTTTATTTTTTCTTTCGATCAGGTATCATTATTATTGCAGGAAGCAATATTGATAATGTTGTAAGGACTGGTTAAAATAGCAGAGATGATGTCAATGGTTTAATTTTTTTTTTTTTTTTTTCAATATATTGCAGGACACATGGTTTGATATTCATTCATATTGGGGTTCATTTTAAAATAAATGAATTGTGTACTAAAAAATAAAAAAAAAAAAATTAAAACGTTAAGTATTTCTAATGAATGGTTGGGGGAATCAGAATTCTAGAATGTTTTAGTACAATGCAGAATTAAAAGATACGAGTATATGAAAATTTTTTTTTTTGTTTATTTTTTATTTTTTTTTTTATCGATAATTTTAACTTTTTTATTTTCTGGTCCTTTGCATTTACATGAGGGGTAAGTATCTCATATATTTAAAAGCTATAAATATTATGTCGTCTGGTTCAATATTTGAAAAGAACTGAATAAAAAAAAAAAACAAGAGAACATAAAATTTATTGTAAAGTACATAAAATGCACCAATAATTTCTTCTTCTCTATCTACTCTTTTTCCGTTTTTTTTTCCCAAATTTGTACGGGTCCTTTATAAAAAAAAACGAAAAATATGAAAAAAAAAGAAAAAGAGGAACCTATAACGTGATATTTATCGATGATAAAGGTCATTATATTGATAACGAAACAAACATGGACGTAATTTAAGGATGAAAAAAAAAAAAAATAAAGATGATTGAAGGAGATGAAGATAGGGCGGGATGGTATTAATGAAAAAGAAATTTTTAAAACATTTTTGTTTTATTTTTCTGTTGCAAGAGATGTCCTTAAAAAAAAAGCTTGTTTAAAGAATTCCTGTTGTTGTTGTAAAAATTATAACTGCATGATAAGAATAAGAAAAAAAGAATTTTTTTCTTTTTAAGGACGACATTGATTCGACATAAAAAAAAAAAAACAAAAAACTTCGACCGACTGAATCATACAAGAAAAAAAAAAAAAAAAATTTAAAAACAAGAAAGAAAACACATAAGAAAATAAATTTTAAGGAAATTTTTTTTTTTTTTTTTAAATATTTCTGGAATTATTCAATCTTATGAGAAAGAAGTTTAGTAAAGAAATTTTACTTTTTATTAAGGCATTCTGATGATGGTAGGGACTATTACAGCAAAAAAAAAAAAAAAAAAAAGAGGAAAAGTGAAAGAAAAATAAAGATAAAAAGATTAGATTTTTATTTGTTTGTTTTTTCTTTTTTCTTTAGAAATGAAGATAATAAAAGAAAAGATGGTTATGTTCCTTATTGGTATTGTACTGGTAAATGTCTGGAAAGTTGTACTTTTTATTGTTATTATATACATATTATATATGTATATAATTTTTTTTTTTGTTTTTTTTTGTTGTAAAAGGTTATCGGACAAAAAAAAACCATGGTAAAAATTCCATATTTTTTTTTAAAGGTGGTTATTTTTGTTTATTTTTTTGTTTTTTTTTTTAAGCAAAAAGTTGAACCTAAATGGGGAGCATGAAAGAATTTATTTTGAGAGAAACGTGTTTAATTTGGAAAAATGAAAAAAATTAAGATTTTATAATTTTGATTTAAGATTTTTATGAAAATTTGAATTATTTAAGGATATTTGTTTTGTTTGTTTTTTTTTTAAATGTTTAATGTGTACAGATGGTTTTGGGAAATATATTTGCACGTAAAAGTTTTGAATTCAGTTTTTAGATATGTTATAAACATGGTAGCTAGTCTAGATTAAAAACGAAGTAAACCGAAATTAGAGAATTTCTGAGTTTGTTAAATTTTTTTTATTCTTGATATTTTGTGGTAACTATGAAGTTTTAATATTATTGCAACAATATTCATTATTCATAGTAAATTTTTAATTGAAAATTTGCAATATGTAATGAAATTTTATGAAATTGCACCTACCTACATGAATAGTTGAAAATTAATACATTAAAAATCAAAAAAATTATATTATACTTATAACTCCTTAAAATTTCTCTAACTCTTTTTAACTTTCCAGAAATTTGTAATTTGATCACAATTTAATCTTTTATTTACTTTCAAAACTAAATTTTTTTTTTTTTTTAATTGTTATTTTCTTTCGAAATTTCTGTGATATCACAACTAATAAGTCACGAACTAAAAATCAAATGAAATTTAATTATTTATCGATAAAGTTTTTCATTTATTAAATTTTCTAATTTTCTGTCTTATGTTTTTTTTCCCCCTTTTACTACTCTTATATTTTATATATTTTTTTTATTTTATTTTTTCATATTGTGTTTTAATCTGTGTAAAAAGAAAAAAAAAAAACAAAAAAATTATTTTTAAACTTGAAACTAATTACATTGACACGTTCATCTCAAAGGATTTTTTCAAAATCTAAAAACTTTTACAGTTATATTTTTCTGCAGTTTTAACACTGTATTGGGGTTGTTGTGGTCCAAACCATCCATCAACAGTTCAATTTTTCCAATTGGATAATAAAATGTTTCAAAAGCGGGCAAGGAGTTTGAGATTAGGTCAAAAAGGTTTTTTGTTTTTTTTTTATTGTTATTTTCGTTTTTGCTTTTTTTTTGTATTTTGCTTTCGAAATTCATTAGAGAATTTCCTTTTTACATTTTCATTTTTATTAAATGATTAAATCACTGAACAGAGACATAAAACTAAATTAAAAGTTGATTCCTTTCTATTTCAAAAAAAAAAGTCTTTCTGAATCATAAAATATTTTGTAAATTTTTTGTGGTATTTGTTGTTAGTCCCTGGAAAATAAAAATTAAGAATATAAAGGAATAAGTATCTTTTTATTTAATTTTTGGTTCAGGCATAAAAATAGAAATAGAAAATCAAAAAAACAAAAAAAAATTTCAAGAAAACTTGAAAGATATTTCAAGAAAATATACTAATTATGAAAAGAAACACTGTGCTATCGATACTATTTAGTATAGCATAAGAATGGTGAAATGTGATAAGGATATTTTCTGTATTAATTTAATTTTGATAAATTTTTCGTAACGATTAATAGATCAATGATAATAACGATTATTAATGAAAAAATAAGAATCTGTAAATTTCTAATTATTATATTTTTATTTTTTTTTTCTTGTTTTTTTTTTTTTTTTTTGGTTGAGGATTTAAAAAGAATTAAATGATAATTAATCGCAGGAATCAGATATATAGTAAAGATTATTATAGTTCATAAAAAAATAATCCAGATAAAAAATAAAGTTTTAATGTATTAACATTTACAGAGATATTTGTTGTATTCGAATATAAAAATCGATTTTATTTTTTAATTAATTTTATAATTGTAATAATTTTTAAGTTTTGTTGGAGTTTAAAAAAGAAAACAAAAAGTTTTATTAGGTCAGTTAGAATTTCCAATCGATTTCAAGTAATTAACAAAAACGTTTCATGATTAACAAGATTACTTTTATATCCAAGATTATTTTGTATAAATAAATTTTTAAATGTTTTTTTTTTTTTTTTTTTTGCACGCTACCCAAACTCTAGGAAAGTTTTCCTTTTTACAAAATTATTGTAGGTTTAAGTAAGCAGACGAGTTCAAGGGAAATATGAAGATAAAGGAGAATTGGCGGGTAAATTAGAACTTGAATAGGTTCTTTTTGAAAGATTCAGAATGAATAAGAATAGAAAAATATATTCGTTTTTAAAAAGTATCTTGAGATATTAATGAGAAAAACATTAGAAAAATTAATGTTTTGTAGTACTATTTTTAATATTTTGGTGTTTTCCACATAATTTTCCTCTTCTAAAATATATTGGAGCCATTTATCTTCCTTCCTATCAATAGTAATAACAGTTCATATGTTAGTCAAATTACACCTTTACAACATATTTTAATATTACATTACATGCATATTGCATATGCATGTTTTTTTTCATTACTCCTCTTGGTAGCATAGGGCTTTTACTAGACATTTCCATCGACGTCTATTAGGTTCGATATTATTATTTTGCAATCTCCCAGGTAACACCTATTGATTTTAACTGTATTATTATTGTTTTACAACAGTTGTTGCTTGGCTGACCACGTCTTCTGGAGCCTTATGGATTCCATTCAAAGGTCATTGTCGCTATGCTTCGTGTGTGTTTTTGCAGTGTGCATCGTATTTTCCACCTCCATTTCCACGTCTAAACCTTTTATTATTAAAGATAGTTTTTATTTAAATCAGTATTATGTAAGTTATTTCAAAACTGATCCATGTAATTTAAAAGTTAAATGTAATTAAAGTTTCTCAAATTAATTTAATTATTTTTTATTGTAATAATCGGAAATTTTGGGAATAATTTTCACAAAATTTCAGACTTTATTTTCTTTTTTTTTTTTTTTGTATAAAAAATTTATTATTCATTTTTTCAATGCAAGTTTTGTTTTCTATCACCTTCTGCGAAAGACAAACAACAATGTCTTCGATAATCGTAAAAGATCTCTTAAATATTAAAGAAATAGAAACACAATAACAATATTAACTTTAATAATGTAATCAAAGAATGGAACAGTACCGAAATATTTCTGAAACAAAAAAAAAAAAAGTTTTAAAAGAAAAATACAATTTTAATAAATTTAATTGGTGACTAACAATAAGAGATCAACTATTCTTTTAAAATAACAAAAGCAATACAAAAAAAAAAACATTAGTTCTTTTAATTGTGATTGCACATAAGTATTTCTTACTCTACACAATATTCACAATAACAACACATAAATATTTTCAGTTATTTAGGAATTTTTTCTTTAGACTAACTTTTCATTTTTTTGTTCTCATCCAGTACAATGGTGCATCTTTCAAATAATAGAATCTGAGAACTAATTCTGATTAAGAATTAAATGTTAGTCTAAAGTAAAAGAATTTTTGTTTTTTTTTTTTTAGAGAATAATTTGTTTAAATGTGATCTGGCATCAAACTTGAGTACAATATAATGTTTCTGTTAAGTACGGTTTATTCATGAATTTTCTTTTCTACTCGTATGTAGGAGTATAAATTTTATTTTTCTTCACTTAAATAATGAAGTAATAAAAGATCTGTAATTACTTTTTATATATATATATATATATATATATTTTCTTTTTTTAATTTTCCTGTTTTTTTTTTTTCTTTTAATCCTTTTAAGTTTAGTTTTTCTTTTTTCTTTTGTAAAATTAATTATAAATTTTAAGAAGTATTATGAAGTTCAGTTGGTTGAACCCATTTTTATGTAACAAATATTATTTTGCATCCAAAATTAATGTTCTTGTCTTCTACTTTGTTTATCCCTTGAACAATTTCGTATTTATAAAGATTTTTTACCAAATTTTGTTGTTAATTCTACCGATTTATCTCACTTAAGAAACTTTTTAAACTTTTCTATACTGTTTACTTTATTGGTACAAAAGAACTAAGTTTACTGGCGTTCGGAATTATTTTTCAATCTATGATTATATTTTACAATTTTATTAAATTAAATGTTTATTTCGACTTAATTTTAGGAATCATTCTATCAGAGTCACAAAATATAAGATTAATGAAATCGGTTTACAATTTTTATTAGATATTGGTGAAAATTTATTGAAATGTTCAGTCATTGAAACATTATCAGCCTAAACTTTAAGTCTTTGACATCAACAAAATCGACTAAAATTATAAAATTATTCTTCTATATGTTTTTATTTAATCTGAAAAAGAAGTATCCTATTATTTTCTATAGTACATTATTATATATTTTCTTTGAATCAATTTTTATGTCTTTTGTTATTTTGTAATACCATTTTCAATTATTATTGAATTTTCCTTTTTTTTTATTTTTTTCATTTACTGATTATTGCAACAATTTTTCGTTTGTTGTCCACGAATTCTATAGAAAAATAAATTTTCTTTAGTTATATTTTTTTCTACCTTCTTTCTTTCTTTTTGACGTCTTTTAAAGGTGATTATGTATTTTAATATTTTTTTTCTAAATTTTGCTTTTTTTTTTTTTTGTGTTCAATTTTCCGAACATATTTCTTAGGTAATTTCATTTTTTCTTGTTTTTTATAGTTTTTTTTTTTTTTTTAATTTTCTTCTTTGATTTTTCCGTTCTGTTTCAAAATTTATAAGTCTGAATAGAAAAAGATGTCTGATGCGGTATTATTACCTAGACAACATCGTTATTCTTGTTAAATACCAATTCAAATTGCATGTTTTTTAGGTTTGTTTTTTTTTTTTTTTCTTTTTTTTTACTTTTCTTTGTCTTTCTAATTTCCTCCAATCTTGACAGTGGTATTATTATATACGTGTACTTATAAAGAAAAAGAACAAAAAAGAAATATATCGTAAAAAAAATAAAAACTATAAATAAAAATTTTCATCGTTATTAGAATTGCTAAAATCAATAATACTTCTGTATTGATTCATAAATTAGATAATTTTTCCATTGCCC
This sequence comes from Poecilobothrus nobilitatus, assembly GCA_947095535.1. Taxonomy (NCBI): domain Eukaryota; kingdom Metazoa; phylum Arthropoda; class Insecta; order Diptera; family Dolichopodidae; genus Poecilobothrus; species Poecilobothrus nobilitatus. The sequence continues at coordinate 316,532,904 of OX352772.1, read as the reverse complement.
CAATAAATATGCAATTTATATAATTGAAATTTTTTTTTTCTTATTTATGTTTAAAACTTAAACAAAATGTAAGCAAACATTTTTTCATTAAAAATTAAAATAAAATATTATTTGTTGATGAAAATTGAAAAATATTTTGTAAAATATGTATACGATTTTTATTTTTTTAATTTATTTTTTTTATCATTTAATCATGACGTAAAATACAGAATTATTTTTTAAACTTATTTGATAAATATGTTTTCATTTCTCTAAAATTCAACTTTCATTAAAATGATTTTTTATTTTTTTGTATACTTTTTTCAATATTTTAATCCAAAACTATGAATTGAAGAAAAAATTACTAATATAAGATACATAAGATGTTTTAGTTTATTTAGAAATAAAAGAATATAAGTGAAGGAAAAATAATTATGCTTAACCGATATTTGTTTTTTTTTTTCAAAAATAATTTTCTTTTTTTTTCTTTTACATCATTAAATCACCAGCCATCAACCAATTCTAAAAAATTTCTTTATTTATATTTATATAATAAATAACTACCTTAGTTACAATATTAAATGAACCAAAGAAAGAATATAAGAATCATTAATGGGATAAAAAGAAGAAACACGAAGAAAAAAAAAAAAAGAAAATAGAAAAGAAAAATAATGTTGAGTGAAGCTTTAATTTTTGTGAAGGTCCAATGAAGTGTTAATTTTTTTTTTTTTTTTCTATGTGCTATTCTTTGGCTAAAACAGTAATTGAAAGTAATGAACCAGTAAAAATTATGGTCAAATGAATTTTTATAATCTTCAGTATAATTTTTATTTTTTTTTTTTATGTTGGTTTTTAGTTTTTTTTTTTTTATTTGATTTTTCTATCCCTCTTTTATATTTATTGGTATATTTCGGTTTTTGTTTTTCTTCTTTTTTTTTTTGTCTTCAACTTGTGTAAAATTACCTTTATTTTTTAATTTGGTTCCTTTTTTTTTTGTTTATTTCTTTTTCTTCAGAATTTAATTGAACGACAAGAAAATTTAAGAGAAGTCAGATGTTGAAAGAAAGGAAAAACTGAAATTCAATGAAAAGTCATTTATATATATATGTGTGTAGGATGTTTGGCAAAGACAAGATAATAATAAAATAAAATAAAAGAGTGGTTTGAAAAGAAATCAGGCACAGAATAAGCAAAAAAGTAAAAAAAAGAAAATAAAAATTGAATATGTGAACATATTAATTTTTATTGGAATTAAATTATACTGTAATTATATTATGGGGGTTCACTCTGAGTACTTAATTAAAGAGTTGGCGTTAAAAGAGTTTTAAGAGTTATTATGGTTATTTTGTTCTTTTTTTATATGTTTCTTGTTAGCGTTTTTCATTTAAAATAAATTTTGTTTTTTTATTTTAAATCAACTAATAAAAATTAATGTTTTGTGAGGTGAAAATATAAAATAGAAAATTATCAAAATAATAAACAAAATAAATAGAGTTAGTGATTTTGCAAAATGAAAATATTGAATCATTATGTTTATAATGGTAATAAAATTGTAAATTAGTAGAATAAAATCTTTTTTTTCATCTATTTAGAAATTATTTTGTCAGGGAAAAACTGTATTTATATGTTTTTAAAAATGAAAATTTTTAGAAGGGTTTCTTTGTCTTTTATCACTAATAATAAAATAAATAAAATTAATTTGTTTTATTTTATTTTAATTTTATTTCAAGTATTTTTTTTTTGTCCTAAATCTTTTATTAAATAAAGATGAAGTTGTAAGATAAATTTTCATGTAAGATTTCATTTTCGTTTTCTACTCAAAGAACTAAAAAATGAAATTAGAAATTAAATTAGATTATTAGACTTTTTTTAGTACGTATATATTTCTTTTAAAAGGTATTTATTTTAAATCTTTTAATAAGTTTTTAAGTTATTCAATTAAATTCGAATCGAATTCTGAAGATTTAAGATAATACTAAAAATTTGATTCTATACAAACTTCAAAAAATAAATACATTATTGATCGTATAATATCGTAATAAAATTATAAAAAACTTATACCTAATTTATCTTTTACAATTTTACAATTTATATAAAATCAACTTAATGAAAAAAAATGCATCTAATTCAAATTACATACATCAAATGCAAATCTCAACTTTTTATCTTAACTGCAATAAAAATTTTCAAAATATTTTGATTGATTATCGCAATTTAGAAAATATCCAGCAGCGGATATTAAATTTAAAGATACAAATTAAATTTTTTTGTTTTTTTTTTTTTTTAAATAGACATTTAGCAATAAAAATTTACCTTGATTTAACATTTACCTTTCCTTTTTAAATTGTGATTTCAATTTGAAAAAGGAAAAAAAAAAAAATTAAACACATTATTATTTTTTTTTTATAAAATCAATTACCTACCCTTTTTTTTCAGCCGATATTCAACCTAACATTGTTAAAGCCCACCTACATATGTATATGAATATAAAAGTAATAAAATTTCATTCAAGAAATTGTTTTCCTTCTTCGTAAATTTAACGCGCTTTTTGGATTTTTTTTTTTATTATTCATTTTTTAGTTCACTGTTACAATACTTTGGCTTCAATCTTTACTATGCAATTTTAATATAATAAAAAATAATCGTATTATGTACTTTTTTTTTTAATTTTTTTTTTTTGTACTTTCAACAAGTAAATTTACCTTCTTATATATATATATATATATATATTTTTTTTTTCAATATTGTATAGACTTAGACTTTAAAAATCGTTCAAAAGAAATTTTTGATGAATGATGGAAAACTCTTACAATATTTTTTTTATTGTTATATTTTTTTTTTAATATTGTTGTTTTTATTTGTTGGCGGCGCCAATTTTTATTATTCAATTGATTTAAAACCATAAAAATGAAAAAAACAAAAAGAAAAAACCTAAAAATAAAAAAAGACAAGCAATTTATTAATAAGAAAAAAGAAAAAAAATAATACTTTTTTTAAAAGATTGAAATTTATTGTATGCAATTTCTTTAACTCCTTAATCTTTGCTTTCTTTTGTATTTTTTATTCTGTTTCTTAAATTTGGATTTTATTCCTTTCAAAATTTTAAAAAGCCAAATCGAACCCAATACAACATTTATATCTCTAGACGTACAAAAAGGCAATAATATAAAATCAAATAAGAAAATTATTTTCCACCCACATTTTATGATTGCATTGTTATTCCAAGATGATGGTTAAAGCACTCATCGTGTTAAAAAAAAAAAAAAAAAAAATTTACCCTGAAACAATAACGTTTTTCTTTTTTTTTTTTTTTTGTACATTTTATACTACCTACACTCTCCGCAGGAAGAACAACGTTAAACTCTTATGAAAACAAAACCAATTTTATTAGGTACATTCTTACATAAAAAAAAAAAAAAATCATTTGAAGATATAAACAAAAATACAAAAAGTCATAACTCATATCAACTTAGGGCTATTTTAGACATCAAAATATAACTAACTATCAACAATACAAAAAAAAAAAAAGAAGACAAAAAAAAAATTTACAACTGTAAATTAAAAGAACTCAAAAATAAAAATGTTTTGAAAAAAGAAAAACTTAAAGTTTATAATTTAGTTTTTTTATTTATGTATGCATATTGATGTTTATATACATATTATGTATATTATGTAAAATATAAAACGGTTTAATATTGGATCTCCCTTTTATTTTAATTTATATTCCATCAAATATTCATTTAATATGTATATGTATCTATACAATGTATACAATGTATACATTTTTATATAATTTTATTTTTAATATACATAAATAAATTTTAGATATTACTGTAATAAGTACATAATAATATCTGCAATTTTTCTTTTATTTTGTTGCTTAATGTTTCAGAAACAAATTATTTTGTCAACAAATTTGTTTTGATTATTGAAAATCAAATCGATGAATTTTTTATTCATTTTTAATTTTTTTTATTGAACATAATCAAAAAATATTGTAAAAAATAATGTTGCCAGATGATCCACTATTTTTTTATATAAAAAACATTTATTCTGTCATAATGAATGAAATTTTATAGAATTATTGGGTTTGTTCGACTTATTTTATAAATTTTTGTTTATGTATTTAGTGATTGTCTATAATTGCTTAAAACATTGTAACGTCACTAGGCACATTTTATATTTTCACATGAGAATTCTATATGATATTAAATATTTGAAGAATGTTCAAGAATTATATACCATAGTGTAATAATATCTTCAGAAATTTTTAATGTTTAAAATATAAAAACTTTTGATTTATTTTATTTTTAATATAAATTCATAAAAAGAAGCAGAAATATTTGTAACACATTTTCATTTGAAATTTCTTTTACTAGATCATCAATGAATATGTCGTATTGAAATTAACTCTAGTGAGTAATTTTATAATTTTTTTATTGGTAAAAAAGATTTATTCGATTATACCGATATCGAAACTAAAATTGAGCTTTTCTTAATTTATTTAAGGAAATTACTGCTCTTTTAGTATAATGAAAATTATTAAATTAATTTTTTCCTATCTAAACCATGGTTTAGTTTTAACAGTTTAGTCGAATTCCAACATTTGTCGAATTCCAACAACATTTTGCATAACATCTTTTCGGAAAAAAAGACTTTTATAACTTTCTAACAATGAGACATTTGGCTGAAAGATATTTCACAAACATAATATATATGTACTTTGCAAATATTATAAATGTTCTCGAAAAAGTATAAGACACTGATTTTGTAACTAACTTTAAAACTAATTTCTTCTAATTACATAATTTTTGTTTTTTACACGTTAACTAAAGACTAGGAACGAATTTCTTTGCACAAATGTAGTTTTTTGCTAAATGGAAGCGTAAAAACGTGGTCAAATAGGATATTAAGTCTGAATTAGAGTGTAAATTGGAAATGAAGCTAAAGGGGTAGTTTTTAAATAGTTGCAAATTGTAGTAAGAAATATTATTTTCAGAAGGGAACGCATAGTGTAGAAGTATGTTTCACATTTTAGCAGTTCTCCCAACGAATAAGTTTCCATAACCAGTTTTGAATCACCTACGAATTTCCATAATGTGGAAATGAAAACTTATTGCTTCTATCAGGGTACGTTGGAATAGTTTGGCATAATTGATTATAGTTTATTAGAGCAAGTGCCATTATTTGCAAGATATCTATAAAACAGTGAAGACGCTTTTTTTTGTTCTTTATCTAGGTAACTCAATCATATGTTTTACATACATATTTTAAAAAATGTTACAACTCATTTTGCGCGACATGTGACGCTTTTGTTAAAAGTATTTTTGTGAAATACTCTTTTTATTTTGCTTCAAGTCTGTTTTGTCAAATAGTATAAGCCAAAATATCTTTTAGATAAATGAATTTAAGCAAACTGGCATCCTTCACTAATTTTGTTCTTGTTTTATGTTTTAAAATAAATAAAATTTATATAATGTATGGCAACTCTATAATTTCATAAAACTTATTAAACAAACATAAATTAAATTTAGAATTTTTTGATAAATGAACATTAATAGACACCCAAATAAAGGCAAAAAAAAAAATCATCAAAATTCATATTTATAGTTTATTGATTAGATTTATGAATCTTTTAAAAATAATTTCTTTTATATATGATTAATTTTTCTTTAACTTAAAGGATTTTTTTCTTTATTTTTTTTTGTAACATCCACAAATACATCATAAAGTAATAGAATGAAATTAAAGAGAGATACAAATATTTTAAGCAGGTTTATTCCCCCTTTTATTTTCTGTTGTTTTTTTTTTTGGATATTTTGTATCTATAAATATATATACATATAGTAAATCATTTCAATTTGGAAATTATGGCGAGACAATTGGATTTCATAAATTTTATATAAATTTATTTATATATTAGACATACAAAACAAAAAAAAAGAAAAAAAAAAGGATATCGCTAAAATAGAAAAAATCGCAAATCATTTTTTTTTTTTTTTTTTTTTGCTTCTTAAAGTAAATTAGAGAAATAATAAAGATAAAAAAAAGTCTATATTATATTAAATAAACTAATCGAATAAATAAATAGAAAAACAAAAAAGTTTAAATTAATATTTTGATATATATTTCGGATTTTCTTCTTTTTTTTTTCTAATACATAAAATATCTTAAACGTATCTTAAGATAAATTACATATTTAAGTAGTTTTTCTTTTACTTACTTATAATTTTAACATATAAAGTTTCATAAATTTTAACTTTTATTCAAAATTTGAACACATAAATAATTCTAGAAAAATGGGTTTTTGATATATGAAATAGCAGACCTATAACCAATTTAGAAACTTACAATGAATTTAATTTGTTTAATTGAATATTAGAATATTGTTTTTCTCTTTTTTTATCGCTAAAAATTGGAAAAAGTTTTTGCTTCTACAAAAAAAAAAAAACAAAATTAGTTTTAAAAGAAATGAAATGTAATTATTTTATTTTTTGATCTATTGGGGTCATTTTTAGCCATCAATAACAGCAAAAAAACAAAAAAAAAAAGAAACAAAATTCGAATTGGAAATTTTGGCTTAGAAAAAAGAAAAAAAGAAAAATAAATTATTTTTCAATACTTATTAGAAAAATTATGTTAATTGGTTCTAAACAAATCTATCGGTCATTAATCTTTTAAATAGAATGAATTAAATAGAATAAAAATTGCTTTAAAATGGAAATTTTATAATATATATGTACATATTTTGTGTTTAAATTTAAAAATGTTGAAACTTTAGAAAATGTCATTCAAATTGGCAACAGAAAGAAAAATGTTTACGATTGCAATAATTGTTAAATTACATATTCAATAAATTCTACATAATTTTGTCTATAATGTGATTATATTCAAAAAGTTGATCATTAGAAAATTATGTTTCTCTGCAGAAGAATTTACATAAATAATAAATCAAGAAAAGTTTAATATTCTACAAAACATATTTTCACTTTGTCAATCTTTTCTTATAATAAAAACAACGAGTTTACTATTCACGTACCCATTTCGTTTTCCGGTAAGTCAAAAACTAAGATTGATTTTATTAAAAACTTCGGAAGGTAATTTGTAGTGTAGTAGATAGACTTCAATAGATTAAGTGGTGTCCGACGGTAGTTGCTAATATATTAGCAGCAAACAATTTTTAACCCTCATTTTCTAATTAAATCTAGGATTCTATTAATTAAATTGCTGAATTAATAAGTAGGGTATTTTTTCAATGCCGCGATGCTTAAAATGCCGGTCTTTCAGATGAAAGCTCTCAGGTTCTCTGATAAGTTCAAAATATTATATAAAATACGATAAAATAATATAACAACAAGGATCATTTATTTCTTCATCATATTGTCTGTGGTGGGGAAACAAAATTCAAACAAAATTAAATAAAAAAATATTTTGTTATAAAATAAATAGTTTTTTTTGTTTTGTTTTCATAATTACCTCCTTGTGCTACGGTTTTATGGAGTTAAATTATGAATGTGAAACATTTTTTTAAAACAAAACTTTGAAACTTCTTTAACTAGAAATTTCTTAAGTTGAAAATCTTTCACAATTTGAGGTTAATTTCATTTTCCTTAAAGTAATAAGTGTAGCTGTGTCATGTTTTTGTAAATCAAACAAATTTTGATTCATTAGAACATTGCGGGTCATAAAGAAAGGTTTACTGCAATCGAATACTTTAAATTAATCGAAGATTATAAATAAAAATTTTGTTCACATTAAATTTTATTATTAGTCAGTCGGTAATATTAAAAACACAATTTTGACTATAGAGATCCATATTATCCTTATAAAGCCTAGATCCATATAAAGTCTAGATGCATATAAAGCCGTAAAAATTTGCAACAATATTTTTCCTAGCAAGAACTAATATTGCACATAACAGATAAAAAGAATAAAAAAAATTCAAAATTTATTATCGTAATCTCGAAAATCAAAATCCCGAAATTTCAAAATCTCGCATAGACAGACATATATTTATATAATATATAAATATTCCGAATAAGGGAAATACTCTGATTTTGAATCCAGCTATTAATACTTACAATATGCCCACACATATATCATTAACAAAAAAATTAAATTTTCACATTTCCATTTGAAAAAAAAATTAATTTTGAAAGGCCCGCTACAAAATTATTGAAATGCTGATTTTGAATCCAACTCTAAAACAAATACTAAAATATGTCCATGCATACAGGTTTCCATGTAAAAGTATTCAATTTTAACATTTCACTTAAAAAATAGTGAATTTTATATGAATTTAAACATTTTTATACAAAATAATTATTTTTGAGAGAGTTTACCGCCCTCCAAACTCCCACTACAAAATTTTTTTTTAATTTTCTTAGTGTTGTTATCTGCGTTTTTATGTTTATTTAAATTTATTCTTATTGTAAAAAGTTTAGCATTTTTTTTTTTTTTAATTCATTTCTCTGCCACATAAATGTGGACAGGAAATTACACAGCCTTTTTTTATTCAGGCGGGGCTGTAAATGTCGTAAGGGGGGGAATAACTCTTACGACGTGTGTGGGATTCCAATCCATACTCTCTCAGTGTTTACAGCTCTTTTATACGCTCTTACCCACTAGGCTATCAAGGCCCCAGTTAAGTATTCTTACTGATGAAAGGAACACAGTTCTCAAAAAACGTTTTTAAGATAAATAAAATACGAGTATATAATAGAACAGAAAGTTAGTTCTTTTTATTTCATTTAAAAGTTAAGTCACAAAAAACCTATATTATTTCTAGATTACTATGATACCAAAATTATTAACCAATATTTTTTCTAGATTACCAAACTGGCGTATGCTAAGCCGGGTTTATCTAGTATATACATATTTTATATAATTCCGTTCACAATTTCTTAATATTAGGAATCAAATGTTTTATTTACATATTAATATAAAATTTTATTGACTTTAATTATGAAGGAACTAATGGGCTATTCTGTAATATGTACTTTATAAATGGTTTTAATGATTCGTAAATGAACTTATCATAAAAATTAAACAATAATTTAAAATTTTAATCTTTGCATTGAAAGAGTTTTTTTTTTTACTTTAACTTAATGAAAAAAACTAATTTTCCTTAAAAAAAAAAGTAAATTAATTTTATAATGTACAGTAAAACTTCACTATCTCGAACGATCCGGGAAGGGATCAGTAAAATTTTCAAATAGAGAATATTCAAGTGAGATAAATTTGTTCAAAAAATATTGAGGCAATAAAATAAAAATAAAATACAGAGAAGAAGGTGGGTATTTTTGAGATGACGGAAATGTTGTTATAAATAAAATAAAGAGGTCATATTCAAAAAAAAATCTAGATGAGATGGGTAGTTGACAAAATAAAAAAACTTGTTCCATATATAGAGTATTCCACCGAAAAAGTATATTTTCAATATAAATTTGTTTCAAGTTTCAAGAGCAAGATCTGTTTCAAAGAAGGAAAATTTCCTATTATAAAGGTAGCAACATAGGAAGGTTTAACTGTATTTATTAACAACATCGTTCAAAAATCTTTTTATATTTAATACTTACTTTTATTTTTAGTAGTTTACAATAAAGTAAAATTTTTTACTAACTAATATATATATTTCTATTAGTATTACGTTATCAAAGTACTTAAAAATTACAAATTTTCTAAAATTGTAATAAAACTAATATTTTTTACTGAGAGAACAAAAAAAATCTAAACAAACAATGTTTCCGTTTTTTTTTTGTTACTATTTATTTTTTTTTTTTTTGGTAATTGAAAAATCCATAAAGACTTTCCAAAAAATGAAAAAAAAAAAAAAAAAACAATACACACACAAAGTATATTTTAAATCCTCAAAATCAAATATTCCAATTCAACTGCTTAATATCACCCACAAATGGTGATTTAACTAGAAATCGATAAAAGAAACATTGGATTTAAAAAGCCATCTATATATGAAAGCATATTTTGTGAATTTTTTTTTGGTTTTGTTATAAGTACATATTTGTTTTTTTTTTTTTTTTTTGGAATATTAAAATTGTTTTTAAATTATATTTATTGAAATTTTTATCGTTTCCCCAATCCACACTCTTTTCCTCTTACTAAAAAAAAAAAAAAATCGAGATCCTTGCAACACTATGTAATGCATCTGGCTGAAATTTTTTTTTTTTTTTTTTTTTATAACATTAACCACTCGTAATTTTGTTTCTTTTTTTTTTTTTTTTTGTTTTTCTTCAATTTTACGATCATCCAAAACGATGAAAAACATTCAATATTGCACCATAAAATTAAGCTTAAAATGTATTACATCGAAACTGTTATATATTTTAGATTTTTGTTTTTGTTTTTATTGTTATTGTTATAGTTTTTGAATAAAAAAGAGAAGAAAAAAAGAATCATTGTGCAATAAGGCAATCCTGAATGGTAAAACGGGGGGAAAAAAACAAAGTAACATTATTATAGCAAAAGAACAAGTTTTTTTTTTGTATGTTACAATATTGCTACTAATGTTCCACACAGTTATGATGGTGATGACTTTTGAAAATAACCTTTTGAACTTTTTTTCCTTATATTTTCATTCAATTTTTGGAAAATTTAAAAATTTTTGGGAAAGAGGTGTTATAAGCTTATTTTTTTACATTATAGTTTTTTGGTTAAGTTATATTAGCTTGTTATTTTTTTTGTTTGGTGAGTTTTTTGTTTTGCTTAGAATGTAGTATAAATGAAAAAAAAATATTTTTATATTGAACCTACAAACAAAAAATGAATTAAAAATAATTCAGAAGAAAATGGACAAAAAGAAGAGAAAATCTTTCATTTGTTTTGTTTTTTTTTTTTTTTACCCTGGATAATATAGAAAATTTATTCATTTAGCAATTTTTTGCACACGTTCCATACAAAAGAACCAAAAAAAAAAAAACATATTTGATTTTTTCTTTTAACATTTTTCAATTGGAATTTGATTTTTCTTTTGTTTCTTTTTTTATGGAATTCTTTACAGGATACGGGTTCTTGTTGCTTTTTTTTTTGAGGATTTACATGTAAAATGAATTGCAGAAAAAGAAAAAAAGAAAAGTACATTCTATTATTTTGGATAGTTCAAAGGGCTTACCAGAATAGTCAATTTAATGGTTTATGAATTTTTCTACAATGAATTTATATATATACGTATATATTAATATAATGTAATAGTAAAACACAATAATGGTCCAATTTCAATAAAGAAACAAATTCCACAAATATTGGACAAAAAACTAATACCAAATAATGAATGAATTTAGAAATAATATTTATTTGAATTTGAATGTAAAGGATATTTCAATTGCATATAAATTGTCTATAAAGTTTTACTTTATTTCTATTTTTGGCTATTATTTTCCTTAAAGTTTATTTTAAGTTATGATAGTTATTAAGAAAACTAAAAAATTTTTGATTAAATGAATCAAAAAATAAAAGTTATTGCAATTATTTAATAGAAATATGTTAATAAGAGTCCTTTTTTTGTTCTACATATTGGAAAGTAGTACCAAAACTTAAGTAATATTTCTATACTGCGCTATTCTGGGAAAAATTTTCTTTTCATGTGTGTTTTAATTTTAAATTAGTTTTGATTAGCTTGGAAAATCCTTTAAATTTAAAAATGTACACACTGCACATTTCAATTCAGATTTTTACTCAATAAAATACCTGAAATACCTGTCCTGAAGAGAAAGATTGATGAAATCTTTAAAATATTACTTCAAAGTACAAAAACATTTTAATCCTTAAACATATTTTATAAACTTTTACTGTTTAGTTTTAATTTTAAAATCTATATAAGTTCAATTTAATTGTTTATTCCCCGGTTCAATAATTATAAAAATATCATTTTACTTAACCTAAGGGTTAGATTAAATTGCAATGTGTAAAATGGTAATAAAATTCGTTCTAATCCTTTTTTTTTTGGTTTTTTTTGATTTATTAAATCTTCAAACAATTTGTTTTTTTTTTTTTTGCTTTACAGATATTTTAATTTGAAATTAAGTTTTTTTTTTTTCATTTTAATATTCTAGTTTTTCATATTTTCTAAAAAAAAAAAAATCATAAATCGTTCCTGTAATGGAAATATTTTAACTTCTTTGAAAAAAAAAAAAAAAAATTAATAAAAATAAAATGATTTAGTATGTCTGGGGTAGATCTTACAGATTTATATGATAAAATAATAATAATAGAAAAATAAGAAATGATTTATTCCAGATGAGGTTTTTCTGCAAAGAAAATATTTTAAATTATTTAAGTTAGAGAAAATTGGAATGGAAAATGAAATGAGCATAAAATAAAAATAAATGGAATAAATGAAAAGGATTGAATATCATAAATTGCACCTGATGATACCATTATATATACATACATACACACACATATAGAAATGAATGTCCTGTGCTATTGAAAGAATGTCCTAATGCTATTAAACTTTTTGTAAATTTTTTAAAAACATAATATTATAGAATAATTTGGATTTCTTTGGGTTAAAAAATGAATGCATTAGATTTTGAACTATATAACCTTCTATATAATAGTTAATACTATATAACTCTAACATAATTATTAATACCCAGTTTGAATGATGACTAAATTACCGTTTAATTGTAACAAACTGTCGTTCAAAATTAATTTTTACATTTTGAATTTTAAAATAAACCAGAATATAAATTAAGGACTACATTGGTTTGTATCTGTAAATATATTTTCTTATAATTAATATGTATAGGCTACATTTAAAGTATTCTATAAAGTCTTTAAATGTTTTAATACAGATTCATAAAAATTTTATTTTCCCAGAAGAATAAAAAGGTTTTGTCCCGTATGGGCTTTTAACCTTACATTCTAATGTGTTGATTTAAAAAAAACAAAAATCCCAAAGTAATTAGACTCCTGTTACAGTAGAATTTAATCTTACGGGGGATATTTTTTTTTGTTACTAAAATGATTTATCCTTGTGTTAAAATTAATTTTGAAATTTATGATTTTTGTCACTTGAAGTTCAATTTAATAGAGATAAAGAAGTGAATATTAAATTGGTTATTATTTAGTAATGTTTTAAAATCTTGTTGAAATTTCTGAAAATAAAGAAAAATTTTCCAGAAATTTTGGTTTTTAAACGTTATCTATAAGTTTTTTTTGTTTTTTTTTTTTAGAATTTACAGTTAACCCAAATAATATTCCAAATTTTTATTTTAAATATGTGAAAGTATTTTATTATAAATAGTTACGAATCTATTTGTAAATGTAAAGATTCTTTTTTTTTTTATTTTAATTAATATTTCATTTGATTCATTCAATTTTTAAATTGATTTTTCATTTTTTTCTTTTCAGGTATGTTTAACAGATCTGAAATCATTTTTTCAAAAGAAACACGGTAAGATTTTAAAAATATTTTCTGTGCACATTCCTTGCACAAAATCTTCTTTTCAAATTCTAAACAGAATCGTGTCAATTGACAGGATTCAAGAATAATCTAACTGTACAGAGATTATGAATATGAAATACTTAAGTATATGTATTAATTAAGAATAATTTTCCTTGAGGCTGTTACATTTTCAGTACATACAAATTCTAGCAATTTTCTTATAATAAAGAAAAGAAAAGAAAATTTGAATTTTATAGCATGTAAAGTAAAATTTTAAAAGTAATAAAAGCAAAGGGTGTCAGAGAGGGAAGATAGGCTTAAATTCAAATAGGTCATCAAAGGTTAAAACATTTCAGAAATAAATAACAATTTAGAAATAATTAAAGTTTTTCAAAAAAGAATAAAAAATACAAAAAAAAAAATCTTTTAAAAATGTTGAAATTTAGAATTTATAGAGTCCTAAAGAACCTAAAAATTGTACTAAATATTTTATTCGTTACATATTAAAAAAGTTCTTATAGAAACAATATGAAAAATCTAAAAAAATAAATAAATTTTAGAAAAAAAGAAAAAAGGATAGCAATTGAAAGAGTTCATGTAATTTAAATTTCTAGTTTAGTTTTTTCCTTTTTTAATATTTGGTGTTCTCACGTTTTTTCGTTTTTGTTTTTTTTTTTTTTGTTTTGTTTTTATGTCCAAACCTTACAAATATTTTATCCGACCAAGGCAAGATAATGAAGTATGTCTGGGGCAAAATAGTTACCCTTTTTTGTTTTATTTTATTTTATTACTTGGTTGTCTTTTTTTTTTGCGGAATGGTTGTGCGTGAATTATTCTCAAGACAATTTATTTTTTATTTTCTTTCTATTACTTTACTACACAATAAATCACATCCCGAAAAAATTAAACACAAAAAAAAAATCTTATCCCTTTTTTTTTTTTTATCGTTTTTCATGTTTTATTTTTATATATTTGACACCCACTTATTACTATTTTTAATAAAACATTCAATGGTGTAAATAAATCTTTAGAAAAGAATCAAAAAAAGAAAAGAAAAAAATTAGAAAAAGAAAAGCGAGACAATTTATAAAGTTAAATTTAAAGGTTAACACCAAAAAAAAGAAAAAAAAAATGGGTACCTTTTATATTTAAACCAGTGCAAGACAATTTTATTACATTTATTTAATCAATTGAAGATTAAAAAAGTTAAATAACTAAATTAATTATTAAATTTTATTTTTTTTTTTATATTTTTAAAACTGGTTTTTAAAATTAAACGATTTCCTAATTAAAAGTTAATTATATCAAGGAATATTGCATACCTGCAGGCGTTTAATATCTAAAGAAACAAAAAATTTCATTATTATTCGTATATTTTGAAATACAAAAATTATATATTTTTGAAAAACTTTATTTTTTATTTACTATTAATTTACAATAATTTTATTTTTAATAATACACTAGTTACTTTGTGTTTATTAGATCTACAAATTCCATTAATTTTAAATAACTTACTTGGGTCTGTATTAAATACGATAATCTAATATAAGATTTTCTATTATATTGAAAATTTTCTTTTAATATTAGTTTTTATTTTTAAAAAATAAAATAAAATTTAATGATTAGACTGACAAAATTTATATGAACTTTATACTAAATATATTTTTTTTTCTGTTCTTTAATCCTCTTGAAATAATTGAAAAAGGACAACTATACCCTTTCTTTATTTATGTAGTATTTTCTTTTTTTTTGTTCTTTAATCTTTCAGAAGTTTTTATTTGTTAAGCCTTTCAATTTAATATTAAATATCCTGGATCAATATAGAAAAATACCAAAGAAAAAAAAAAATCTAATCTAATTTAATAGATTTTTAATAGGTTCAGTATTTTTTTTTGTGTGTTTCAAAATATATAGAAAAAAAAAAATTTTTCTTTTCTTTTTTTTTTTTTTAAATCAATTCACACAACATTAAACCAATTTTGTGTTGCGTGCTCGGATACACAATATCATGATTATGTACATTATAAAAAAAAAAAAAAGAATTAACTTTAAAATGAACGTATTGTAGTGGAATCTTTTTTTTTTATATACCTTTTATTTTGTTTTTTCTTTATTTCTTTAAATCAGAAAAGTTTACTTTAATGGTTGAAAAGAAAAACATTTTAAAGTGAAAGGTATTCTAAGAAACTGTTAATAGGCTGTTGAATAATAATCTTTCAAATGACCGTAAATACCACATTCAGAAATTGATGAGTTTTAATCAATTGGAATGACCCATAATTTATAATGGTCTATAAAAAAAACAATGTGAGTGTTTTTTTTTTTTTAAATATTTCAATAAATAATCATTTTAGAAAAAATATAAATATAATAAATGATTTTTTAAACGTATCTTAAAATATTAGTTAAAAATTAATGAAAATTTTCATTTCATTACGACAGAAAAATAAATCCTTTGATTAGAAAATTGTACATGTCATTTAAAGAAGATTTTTTTTTATTGTATTTTTATTCTAAAAATAAAATAAATGAATTGTCCATTTCAAATGTTTTTCATGTCCAGGATTAAATGAATAAAATATTCTAATAAATTTTATCGAACAAATTTAATAAATTGTATGGTTAATTTTATGATATATTTTTGGCATTTATGACTTTTTAAGTTGTTATTTTATAAAAAAAATATTTTTTCATTTCAAAAATATATAAAAAAAATGATTAATTGTGATAAAAAACAATTTTTTAGCTCTTTGATTTACTTAAACACACACGTTTTATATCAAAGATATTTAGTATGAATTTGTTTTTTCTAAAGTGTGAATTAAATTTTTAACACAAATAATAGTGAAATTTTTTTTAACTTATTAATGTAGTATGTAAGCAGGTAACTTTAGCTTAAAACTTATATTTACGAATAATACATAGATGATTTTGGAATATGATTATTTATATATGTAAAATTGCTATATAAAAGGACATTGCATTAAATGCCTTCATAAATCTGAAAATATAAGAGTTTTTATCAATGCTGGTCAAAAGATAGGCAATGTTATACAAAAATTTTGTAGCCCCACCAAAAAGAAGCAAATTAGATATGGAAATAAATATATATTCTTAATGAGTGTCACTATCTGAATCGATTTAACGATGTCCGTCCGCCCGTCTGTTCATCTTGAGACGATTTGGACAATGGCTTCGGATTTTAAAAGTTTCCGAACGAGCATATCTCCAAAACTAATAAAGATAGAATTTTTAAATTTGGTGCAAGGGTGTTCTGTCATGTTTTCTTAATGTCCCGTAAATTTGAGAAGATTTGGACCATGGCTTCGGATTTTGGAAACCTCCGAACAAGCTCTATAGGAAACGAGCATATCTCCAAAACTAATAAAAATAGAACTTTTAAATTTGATACAAGGGTTTTCTATCATCTTTATGTCCCTTAAATTTGAGAGAATTTGGACCATGGGTTCGGATTTTGGAAACTTCCGAACGAGCCCTAAAGCAAACGAACATATCTCCAAAACAAATAAAGATGTAACCTGTACATTCGGTACAAGGGTGTTCTGTCATGTTTCCTTCCTTTTAAAATTTAAAACTGATATTCGAGATGATTTTGGTCATGGGTTCGGATTTTGGAAGCTGCCGAACAAGCCAAAGAGGAAACGAACATAGGTTCAAAAACAATTCAGATATAACCTTTAAAATTGGTACAATGTAATGTTTGTAATGGATATTATGTAATGCTTTCTCTATGTCCCTGAAATTTGAGATAAATTGTTGAAGTATCAGTTCGTGTAGCTGACAAGCATGTCTTCGAAATTAATAAAGACAGAAAGTTGAAATTTTCTACAAGAGTTGTTAAAGCGTTTATGTTTTTATCTTATATTAAATACCTAGCCAAAATAATTTATGGATTCTTAATTTAATTTGAATTTTTCAGGTTTTGGGGTATTGATAATTCGATTGCATCGACTTACTATTACATTTACTTATTTTTTTTTGTAATTTTTATCTTATTTATATATGGTTATATATTAGACTTTTGTATTAATCCTAATATCTGGAACGCAATTTCATAATTTCATACACTGTCGAGTTTCTAGTACGCAATTTCGATATGCGCGCGATTTTTATAGAACATATATACCGCGCAGATGGAGGGATTACTGTGTAGTTTTCTTCAAAGAACAACAAAATACTATCATCTATTGATTGAAAAAAATTTCATTATATTTGAATATCGAAAATTTTTTATTATTTTTTCTTAATCGTTTTCTATTTTAATCTAAAATATTAAAATTTATATAAATTTATAGTACATATTTTGTCAAAAGTTAATGATCTTAATTAAATGCAATTTGAACATTGTCTGAGTTCGTTCATTCAGAATATTCAATTCACACTATGCTCAATTTGTTGTAGAATTTAATTTTTATCTTTTATCTTATAAGGCTCAGTTTCCCTAGGCTTTTCTTAATTTTTAGTTTATTACGAATTTTAATATAACTTTTTATTCTTCTTTATGGTTGTCTGGTCCAATTTTGTAAAATTATTCTTAAAACATCACAAAATATTAATAATATCTTAATCATTTTTGCAATGCAAAAAATCATATAAAAGTTTAAAAGTAAGAAAAAAAAAAAAAACTTGATGTGATCATAGATGTCTGGATTCAATATCGTCTTTAACCAAATAAATAAATTAAACTTATTTTTAATTCTTTTCATTTCTTATACACATTTCAAATGAATTAATATGAAAAACAAAAATGAAAAAAAAAAAAAATATTTCATTTAAAAATAATAAATTAAAATCTTTTTTTTAATCCCCAAAAGAAAAGCTACACAAAATAAAAATACAAAACAAAACAAAATAAAAATTTGAACTTTTTAAATTGTATTTTTTGTGAAAAGTGATCTTATTTCAAAAAAAAACAAGTATTTTTAATTGAAATCTAAATTTGAAATCAGAAAACCATAGATAATTCAATTGAATAACGCAACACTGAAAAAAAAAACAAAAAAAGATATTCATATGCAATATTTTTATATATTTACAAGTTTTTAACGAATTTATTAGAATTTTAATTCCCTTTAGAAAGTATTTTGTTTTTTTTTTTTTTTTTGGAAAAATATGCCTTAAATAAAAGGCTAGACATAATTCATGAAGTTCTCATATAATAAACAAATATACACATATATATATATAATATGTATTCGAAAAAGGAAACAACAAAGTGAATACTAAACAATTGAAAAAAAAAATAATTGAACTTAGAACCATTTTTAGTGGTACAAAAAAAAATGCCAATATTCTGAATAAATTATATATATTACCGTTATGACTATAAAAGTATCTTGTTCTATAAAAGTACCTTCTAATAAAATCCAATATCAGCAAAAAGTTGAAGACGTATATAAACAAATGTATAAGCCGTATCTTGAAAATACGCTGGCCGCAAACTATTGGCAACACATTATTTCGGTCAAAAACGAACTAAAAGATGATTGAAGTCGGAATCCGCAAGAGAAAGTGGCAGTGGTCTGTACACACCTTGAGAAAGCCAAACAACAACATTGTTAAACAATGCTTTGAATGGAATCCACAAAGTAGCCGACGAGTTGATAGACCAAGAAAAACATGGAGAAGGACTGTTTTGACTGAAGCACAAGGTCAAAATAAAACATGGTCTCAACTAAAAAGAATTGCTGCAGTTCGTACAACGTGGAAGGAATTTATTTAAGGAAGGAAAACGCCATATGCCCCCATTAGGAGTTAAAGGATCTTAAGGTTAAAGGAAGAAAAGGAAGAAGAGTAAAATCCTGGATTAACAATGCACTATATTAAACGCTCTGGCATTTGTATTTTCTTTCACTTTGTCTCTCATCCACTTTCCCTACAATTTACTTGTGGTAGGGATATTTTTGCTGCACTATTTCATTTTCACAAGCAATAAAAAATTTATGTATAGGTTCAGAATTATTTTTGTCACGGTATAAAATACGCGATACTTCTTAAGTAAAATATCATGTGATAATGAGATTTACATTAATACAGAATACAAATAGAGTAAAGTTGCAAATGTAACACCGTCTAATGGTAAGAATCTGTTTTGATGACGATGACTGTTGACATCGTGTAATAACCGCCAATGTGAAGTAACAATCAACACAAATTAATTTTAATAAAAGTCAACTACAGCCGTGCGAGTCGAATTGAAACAAATGATTACAGAAATTGAAGCTTTGTTAAATATGAATAAAACTTGACTTAGTGAATGCTTTATGATTGTCACATGAGGGGAAAGAAGAAAAATTTCGTAATAGCAAAGTAATATTAATTTACAAACGTTGAAGACCTTTTATAACATCGCTATGCATTTCTTATCAAATAAAACTTTTTAGTTGGCTGTTAGATGAACTTTAAATGTTTAAACAAATTATTTGTTTAACTTCATTTTTAAGTGAAGTCAACTCAATTCTTAAATTCTCAACTATATGCTGTGGTGTAACTTTTAAAATTTCGAGGCAGTCGTTTGTTGTGGTGTTACTTTCACATATGCGTGCGACAGTCAATTTAAATTTAATTGTACAAAAATTTGTAAAGCAACAGACAAAAAATATTCTGTCGTTTTTTTATTTTTTAGGTATATTAAAAATATTAAAATAGAAAATAAAAATTATTTTATTTTCAATTTATACCTAATACACATTAGTGAAGAAAAGTCAAATTGTAATATATGTAATAATTGTACATATACATATAAATAAATATACGTACAATGACACTTTATTGTTTCTTACACTTGAAATAATTTTTCAAAAATTTTTGAACATTTTGCAATGATCATGATAAATTTATTATGCTTGTTGTGTAGTATATATAATGATGAACCTAATAGGAATGAGAGAGACTCTATTGTCTTCCAATTTATATATTTATTTTTTTTTAAATGTCAGAAGAATATTATGTACAATATATGAATTGTTAGGATTTTAGAAGACAGATGAAAACACAAAACTTCTAAAAACAAAAATAAATATACAAAAATTCCTTATTTTTTTTTTACTCTTCGTCAAAAAAAAAAAAAAAAATCAAACAAATACAAATTATTTTTTATTCTGTTTAACAAGATTTTCCATTTTCATCATTGTTTTTTTTTTTTTATTATTATTAAAAATTGTATAAAATTTCCATTATATTGGTTTAAAACAAAAAATAAAAAAAATTTAAAACAGTGCGTCATCTGTGTTTAATAATATGAAATTAAAAGAATATAATATGTATATATATATATATATTTATTTATTATACTCGTATGTATATATGTATATGTGTATTTTTTTGATATCAAACATATTGTTTTTGTTTGGCGCTTGTCGGCTTTTAAGCTTTTTATAAAGAAAAATAATTGTTTTTTTTTTTGATTTTTTAATTTTTTTTTTGTTCTGATTTTTTATTACATGTCTGTCTTTTCGTTTATAACAAAATTTTTCGAAAATGCAATGATTTATATATGAAAATTAAAATTATATTACATATTATTGTCTACATATGTATATGTGCATTTAATTTGATTAAATGTAGAATTTCATTTATCTGTCTTTTAGAAATATGGTGAGTACCGTGTGATTCAACGCTTATTTAGAAAGTGATAAATTAACTCTTTTTATTGAATTTACAAATTTGAAAAATGGAAAAATAATTTTAATTAAAGAATTTATGATAACATTTTTTTGTTCAAAAAAAAAAAGAAAAGCTTGCGAAGGTTAATTTGCTGGGATTAAGATAATTTTGGCTTTCTTCGAAGAATCGCCTATCTTAGCGCTGCTTCTGCTAAAGAAAACCAAGTAGAAATGATCCTCGCATCTGATTACTCTGTAGCCATAGGATCTTTACTTGAAAGGTTTATTAAAATTCACCAAATAAACAGGCAATCAATAGAATGGTAGGTTTTATACAATTTGAATAATAACGATTTATAACCAACATAGTAATAATTATTTAGTAATTAAAACTTATTAACATGTAGCTCGGTAATGAACTATTTAATGATTAATTTCGAAATAGGGTAATAATATATAATTTTGTAAACTTTACAAACATCATACCAAAAACAAATTTTTTTTTTTTTATTAATGTTTTATTTATACCTTTTAATTACTCTTAATTTAACTTAGCTTAGAAAAAAGTTTCGAAAAAACAGCATTTTATCTTGATTGCACTAGCATTTAAATTAATTTGTAATTTTTTATGTTGGTTTTTTTAAAAGATTATTGATAAAGTCTTTCTCAAAATATTTATATTATATAATAATATTTTCGTTAGTGCTCTATCATAATGGTTTCGAATAAGTTTTATCATAAAACTATCGATTCTGTTTATGTTTGATTCTTTGTACAAGTATTTGTTAGAGTAGTAATGCTTGTAGTCAGATTCGGGCTTACGTGACTTGTTTATACATACTCTTATCCACTTTCTTTCAAATTTACGCAACTTTTCCATAAGGCTGGCACTTATATTATACCAGATCGGGCCGCCATATGTCAGTGTTGGTCTTATAAAAGCTTGGTATGATATGACCTTCACTCTTGAGTTAATTATTTTGTTATAGAAAATCTTTTTGCATGCTTGGAAGGCTTTGTTCCCCTTTTCGATTGCCATTTTTACATGTTTGATATATTTTAGGTTTTGTTGTAAGTGGACACCTAGGTATTTTACAGTGTTTTCAACTGCTAGGAAACTTGAATTAGGTCCTTTGATTTTAAAATTTTTCCAATTAGCTTTCATATCTCAATTAAGGTACCTATATGTGTTTCTAAACAGTATCGTTTCACATTTTTCAGTATTAATTTTTAGTAGCCATATTTTACAATACTCTGCAGTTAAATTGAAACTTTTTTGTAGATGATTCTGAATGTTTTTAATATTGTTGTCAGCTGCGTGAATTATTATGTCGTTGGCAAAACACGATTGTGTAGTTTGCACCTTTAATGCGTTCTAGTAAATCTTGCAATTCTGTTATTTACAATGAAAACAAAATTGGCGAATTCACCGCGCTTTGCTGTAACCCATTCGATAGTTTCCGTATTTTGACATTTATCGCCATGTTATTTGCATCTATATAAAATTTGTTTTCAGTGATCATACTATGAAATAAATTTACTACACAATTCGGGAATTTAAATTTCACTAATTTCACTGAAAGTAATGAAGACTTACTACAGAAATGATCCTGTGAAGTATAGTCTTGTTCACTAATTTATAGATTCCCAAAAACAATTGATCACAAGAAATATATTAAAGTATTGCATACTTTACGGGGCTCACATATATTTTCTTTTGAAAAAAATTATTCCGTCACTACACAACGTTATTCATTATTCGGTACACAACAACACAATCAAAAAGAAAATATTAAATTATAAGTCCATTCTGCAATTATATTAACGATAAAAATTTTGCTTATTTTATTATTTTAAAAAAAAAAACAATATTCACTTTATTCATGAGTGATTTAAAGTACTTTTTCTTATTTTGAAAATTTGAAAATTTATCAAAAAAAAAAAATAAAAAGAAAAATATTATTTTTGAAAATAAATTAGCTATATTTAACCTGTGTTTATTTTTTTTTTTTCTTCTTAATTTTTAGTCTAGATGTCGCCGCGAATAAGATTTTACTTTTTAAATTTGAAATTTGTTTTTGTTTTTTTTAACTTAGCTGACATGCACTCAACTAAAAATTGAAACGTCATTTTAAATAAAAAGATAGAAAATAAAATAGAAAATGTATAATTTTTTTTTTTTTTGCAAAAGGTGAATCATTTCCACTCTAACACCGTTATATTATTATTTTTTAATATTTTATTTTTTTTTTAATATTTGAGTGACATCTTAATTCCGAATTGATTAATATTGTGGTGTTTGTAGCCCTTTAGCGACGAAATGAAATACTTAATGTAAGAAACAAAAAACAAAAAAAACAATTGAAAATAGTTGAAGTTTTATTTTACAGTTATAAAACATAAAGAAGAGATGTTTTTGTTTGTTTTTGTTTTTTTGTAAGTTTTGGCATGGTAAAGAAGCTTATGTCAGTTTTAGTTTTTTGTGCACAGAAAATGAACTTTTATATTATAAGCAAAATATTCAAATAAATAGGAAATGAAAAAGAGAATAAAACTGAATAGAAAAATATAAAATTTTCTTGTACCAGATAATATGATTGCGCATAAATATCGTAAAAGTATTTAATATCAATACCAATAGTTCGGTTTAGTTCATCTAACCGCTTTAAATAAATACAAGTTAAGGTAGGGAATTAGAAAAAAAAATTTAATTCTATTTAAGTTATGAATGTATATAAAAAGATTACTTTTTAAATTTTTATTTCCCTATTTCCCAAAAGTAAAGATCTCAAAACAATTTATACTCTGTATTTCCCAGAACCAAATTTTTATGATAATATCTCATGTAAAATTCATTCAGGCTCTAATGTTTAACGAATATTTAATTTAATTTTGATTTTAAGACCCAAGAGTGTTTTATCATTCAAGTTTTTCTATGATAAATGATTGGTCTAATAACTTTAGTATAACAGTTATTTTTGCTCATTTCAAGTACATTTTGAAAGTACCAAAAGTATCTTTTTTTAATTTTGTTCAGAATTTAATTATACCATAAAAATTCTATAAATTTTCCAAAAATTCAAAAGTAAAGTTTAAATTTAAAAAATTTATATCGACAATAAAAAAAAAAAACCCCCCCAATATTCCATTCATATGTGTTTCATTAAATCGAATCAACTGACGACGACGAATTACATACAAATTAAGTTGAATTAAAAAAAAAAAAAATCAAAACCCAAAATAGAGTTATAAAATAAAATTGAAGAAATAATAATAACAATATCATAATAATAGCAGTTACAAAAAAAGAAGAAAAAAAAGAAAGAAAAATTTAAATGAAAATAAGATATATCAGTCAGTGAACGATGATAACATTGATGAAAAACTCAACAAGATGGAAATAATTTGTTGAGATTATGAAGAAATGTAACAAAAAAAATAAACAGACAAACATGCTATGAATACATACAATTTTTTTTTTTTTTTTGCAATGTCAGTAAATAAATAACAAAATAATAGTAACATATAAAAAATAATAATAACAGTAACAATAATGGTGATGTTGTTGCGGTTATCAAATTAGTTCGATTGAATGAATGAATAAGATGTGAATTTTGTGATTTTATTTTTTATTTTTGTTATGATATTTATTGTGTATATCTAAGCAAATATTATTTATATCTTTTAATATTTTTTTTTTTTTTCAGTATTTTATTTTTAAATTTAACATTAAAGATTTTTCTAATGGTAATATATATGCATATACCGTATACAGTTCCTTCTAATGATTTTCTATTAATAATAGATCTAAAAGAAAACAGGGTAAAATGTAAAACCAAAGGTTTCTAGAGGCACACATTTTCCAAAAGATAATATAAATGCACTAACATTTGTTAATTTTCTTATAGAATTTTAAGTATAATAAAAAAATTGTGCAAAATTAAGAGATATTTTGTTCAATTTTAAAGAAATGTATAAACATATACATCTAAAATTTTTAAGTTGAAGCTTTATGTTTAGTGTTTTAAAAGTTGTGAAACAGCTTTTAAGCAGAGGAAGAAAATGTTTTCCGAGATAATTCAACCTAATTCTAAAATATCTTTCTATTTTCATAATTTCAATATTTTATTTTAAAACATCTCGGGCAAAATAAGAAAGAAGAAACTAAAATCTTTCAAAATTTGGTTTTCAAATAACGGTAAATTTAAATATCGAATCACAAGTAATTTTGATATCAAAAAGATGATAAATCATTCGGTGTTTTAAGATTGTAAAAAAATGTTTAGTAGAACCTGTTATAAAAATAACTTGATAATGCGGCTTCTTCCAACTTTGAGGTTCTGTAACTCCTTAATGGGTTAGATTGCATAAAATAATTGTTTTCTAACAATAATTAGATGAAAGGATCATACATGTAAATATAGAATAAAAAAAATTTTTCAAACTTAGAGTTGGTTAAAAGCAATATGAAATTGTTCTCACTTTTAAAAAAAATCTACATTTTATTTTTGTTTTTCTTTCTTACCTTCTTAAACGAGGACTAAGTCAGTATCTTCTAAATAGATTCATCTATTTTCCTTTTTAACCTAAAAATATGCAATTTTTATGAAATTTTCTTAAGCAGTTTTTTCAAATCATCACTTATTCCTTTGATCTTATTGGACGTCTTTAAATATGTATATGTAAGTTTCAAAGGTTTTTTTTATAGTTTTAATCATTTTCTTTAATTTTCTCGACATGTTGTATGACATATTTAAATTAATTGCGTTACAAAAATGAATAAAAATTTTATTTTTTTTCATATTTAAGAAACTAAGTTGAATTTATTACCTACCTATATTAAATTTCTTAAATGGGGGGTTTTTACTGTTAATAATATACATAGTAAGGAAAAATTAAAAGAAAAAAATTAAAAAATAAATTTATTTTCTACTTAAAAATTTATGTAGTATCTAAAGAATAATATTCATTTTTTTTTAAATACATTTAATATTAAAAGAATAAAATAAAATTAATAAGAAAATTTCAATTAAAATTTCTTGTCTAAATTGCAATATTTAAATATCAAAGAAAAATTTTATTTCAACCAATACGTATATATACATACATACTACATTATATATCAATATCCGATACAATAACCTTTTTTAAAATTAACCTTTTTCAATATTTTATTTAATATATATATATATACATTTATAAGTTTGACAACGGTATATATACTTAATTTGGTATAAAATATATTCTTTTAAAATTGCTAAAATAATGTGTAGTCCATATATTAAATTTCATTTTATATGCCAACCCACTTAAATTAATTTTCAATAAAATCACAAATTTATTGATCTTCAAATCTAATATAAATTTAATTTAAATTCAATTACATTATATACTTATGTATTAAGATTTTCTTTTTTTTTTTTTTTTTCATATTTATATGAACTTTAACCAAAAAAAAAAATCGAAAAAAACTAATATGAAAACTTTAAAAAAAAATTATTAGATATCTATATAATTTACAATTCACAATATAGTCTAGACAAAAAATTATACACCTTTTTAATGAATAAAAAAAAAAAAAAAAAGAAAAAGGTATGTTTAAATATCCACAATATCTAACAAAAAAAATAAAACATCAAACAAATATTTATGTATAATTTAGAAAAGAATTAAAATTTAATTTTCTAAACTTTTTTTTTTTTTTTTTTGTTTTTTTTTTTAGTTGTCATAATACTTAAAGTACTAAAATTTTATAAAAGAAAAGTCCCTTAATAATTTAATATAATATTATGTATATGAAAAAAGAAAGACATGTTTTAAGTCTTTTTGATTAAATTTTTTTTTTATCGAAATGGTCAGTGTCGAAAAGAAAACAAAATAAAATTCTAAAAAAACTTAGTTGTTGTTTTTTTTTATTTTATTTATTTTTTTTTTTTAGTTGTTGATGGTTTATTTTTTTTTTTACACATTTTTTTTTTAAAGGTAAAATTCGGTTTAAAAAAACAGAAATAATATTATTCCCAATTTGGGCGTCATTTAATGAATAATTTAGAAAGTTTTTATACAAACAAACAAAAAAGAAAAAAAGGTCAGTACAAAAAACGAAAAAAAAAAGAAGAAAATACAATGTCCTCCATTTATTATATTTTAAATTTTTAAGATAGCAAAAAAAAAAAAACAAAAGAGAAATATAAATTCTTAGGTACCTACGCATTTTTTTTTTATTGTTTTGTTTCTTTTTAAATAAAAATTAGTTTAATGGATCTCTTACCTGTTGATTTTAAAATACATATTAAAATTGAATATTTTTTTGGTAATATTAAAAAAAAAAAAAAAAAATATTTAATTAAAAAGGAAAACAATAAACTACATATAAAAATTTAATTTTCTGTCTTGTGCCAACAGAAATTTTTTTTTTTTTTTTTGAATTTTTCTTCGTCAGTTCTTTTATCCATTTTCTTTTTAATCACAATTTCATTATACATTCTCATTGATTACTAATACATTGTTCAAAATGAATTTCGAAATATGTTGCTTTGGATTAATTCTGTTTTCAGGATTTCATTTGCGCCCATCTGTTTACAAAATTTCTACATCATTTGAAGATCACACAAAGAAATTTTAAGATTGAATTTATGTTATTAAAAATAAACTTCTTTAAAACGATAATTCAGTTTTTACTTTATTCATTCGAAAATAGTGTACACACTCCTTCAAGATTTATTCAGCGTAACGAGATCGAAACAACAAGATATGTTGCCTAAACGTTTGAAGTTAAAAACTTGTGATTTCGGTAGAAATTTTTCTTTTTTAAATAACTCTTAAGGTTATTCAACTTGCTAAGGGGCTTCGGCAGGGCCTAGTAAGTAAGAGAGAATAAAATCCACTATAAACTCCGAGAGGGATCAGTGTGGGTGCGAATCCCACACAATTAGAAAGAATAATTCTCCATTACGACATATACCTAACAAAAATAAAAGAACTCTTCAGGTGCTGTTTTGAGAATTAACTTCATTTAATTGATTTAGAACTTAGTTTTAAATAATTGATTCAACTTGCTGATGGTTTTCTATTTTATACTAATAACAAATTTCTAAACAAAGTACAAATTTTAATATTGTATTGAACAAAACTATCAAATGAATATAAAAATTTGAAATGTTATTGAAAACAATGAAGTTGATTTTTAAATTCTACTATTTTGAAAAAACAAAACACAATTAATATGCGCCAAATCCATTATTTGAATTCATTTAACTTTTATTAAAGGTCAATTAAAAATTAATTCTTGCGGTAATATCTTAAGTACGCAAGTAAATATATATTATATATATTTTTTTAAATATAAATGTGTGCAGGCATTTTACCTTTCCTTTTCAGGTTTGGTTATAAATGTCATAAAGGGGAATTATTTTTACGTCGTGTGTTGGATTCTAACCCACACTGCATCGTTACAGCGTATTTTAAACGTTTTTACTCATTAGGTCACCGAGACTTCTAAATATATTTTATTCTCTCCCTAATAAATAAATTTTTTAACAAGTGAAAATAGTTTTTATTTTTTTTCATCTAAACGTGATTTATTGCACGAAATACCTCTTGGTTTTAGTTTAATTTTATTTAAAAGAATAATTCTAAAAAAAAAAAGAAAAAATCTAACTTACATTAAATTTTTTAAAATTGATTTCTTTAGAACCCCTAATTTTTATATTTCTTTAGAACCCCTAATTTTTAGAACCCATTTTCTTTTTAAATTATCCTATATTAAATTTTAATCAATAATAATATTAATTTTAAAATTAATTATCTATCATATTATTAATTGGCTTAGAATTAGACATAAATTTAATCATATTATTGTTATTAATTTATCAATCTCAGAGTATCAGACAATTGCTAATAAGTTTAATGAAATTTCTTTAATTGTCATTAATCTTACCACATATTTAGATTATCAGTCAATCAATTTGACATAAGTCTAAAAAAATTCTAAAATTTGATGGGATTCTGTAATGATTTTTGTTTTTTTTTTTTTTTGCATATGTACATTTTCAAGAATTTTATTTCACATATTTGTGAATATCCTTTTTGAAATTATATACCTATTAACATATATGTACTTATTATATGTTAAAAATACATACATAAGTGTAAACTGTGTAATGTGAATGCGTACATTATCACACTATTCAATATTAAATAATGAAAAAAAACCAAAAAAAAAAAAAATACCAAAGAAAATTGAAATAAAGAAGGATTGTCATTTTATTGTATTCATTATTATTTTTCTTAAATAATTTTTTCAATATAAAAATTAGTTTTTTTTTTTATAATTTCGTTATAAAGATAAAAAAAAAAAAAAATTGTAAAAAAAAAAAAAATAAAAACTTTCAAAAACAGAAAATGCAAAATAAAGAAAAGAAAAATCCTTAAAGAATATACTTTTGTGTAGTAGATCCTTCTGTTTATGTCATTATATTATCCTTTTACTTATTTTTATATTTTGTTGCAACAGCCTGTGATAATGAAAATTCTTATTTTATAATAATGTCTTTTTATTTATATTTTCTTTTCTTTTTTGTTTTTTTTTTTTTTTTTCTTTATCTTTCCTTTAATTTTCTCATTCATATATTCTTGTTCTCATTTTCTTATCATCTCATACCACCACCTCATCAGAAATAATGCTCCTTTCTATTAAATTCTACACATATAATTTTTATTATCATTCTAATCTAATGACATCTCATTTACTTTATTTAAAAAAAAAAAAAAGTGAACTGAAATTATAGGTTCGTAACCTTTATAGTCCTTTTTATGAACTTAATGTTTTTTTTTTCTTTTCTTTTTATTATCCTGATACCATATACACATAACATAGGTTGAATTATGTAAGTATATATATATATATATATATACATAAAAAAATAAAAGAAAAATAAAAAGCAAAAACCAGAATATCACACCCAATTATTATATAGCTAACTATACATATAATTTTTCTGTACTTTATTTGTGTTTTTCTATATTAGATTTACCTATCTATAAATAAAAACAACAAAATTAAATTTTTTTTATTTTTGTTTGTTTTTCGATTTTTCTTTTCCTTTTTTTCAAGTTCAAGGAACTTTTCCATACGCAAACTCATATATGGAAAATACACAAAAACTTTTTTTTTTTTTTTTTGGAAACAAATTAAAAATAAAAGCCTAATATGTATTTATACATAAAATTTACATATATAATATATATATGTATGCATAGATAAGTATATACATAAAATAAAATTTTCCAATTATTAAAATATGTACACACGTGTATACATACATACATACATAAAACATCCTGCTAAAATAAATAT
Source organism: Poecilobothrus nobilitatus (assembly GCA_947095535.1). Classification (NCBI taxonomy): domain Eukaryota; kingdom Metazoa; phylum Arthropoda; class Insecta; order Diptera; family Dolichopodidae; genus Poecilobothrus; species Poecilobothrus nobilitatus. The sequence goes on along the minus strand of OX352772.1, from coordinate 316,502,537 downwards.
AAAAAGCAAAAAATTTCAATTTTTTATGCCGTAAATACTAAAGTTTAATGTATCCTGTGCTTAATAATAGGCTTTTCATATACATACATTCGTTTCTCTCTCTCTCTCTTGTTTTACTTTCATTCTTTTTTTCATTATATCTCTATTCATTGGTCTTTTTCTATTATACGCATCCCAAGAAAATGAAATTCAGCCAAAATTTTTTTTATTCTGATTTTGAAATATTTTTCTTTTTTTGATTCATCCTTAACTTTGCTACCGTTCTTATTATTACAACCTTTGTCAAAAACTTTTTTTTTTCTTTTTTCTTTGGGCACACGGAATAAATCTAATCATAAAAACAGAAAAAAAAAATAAGGATACTAGAAATTGTTATTCTCACCTGCCGTACAATAATTTTAATTCACAAAAAAAAAAAATGAAAATTACAAACAAAATTTGTAACAAACTTCAAAAGAAAAGAAAACAAAAAACAACAAACAACTGTATTCTATATTTCAGTTTATAAATTTTCATCATTATACATACGTATAAAAGTTAAGCCTATACCGTTATATAAAATTTACAATAACTTTTTATTTTTATTTTTTTTTTTTCTTATTCCGTTTTTCAGATTGTTGTTATTACGTCAGTATAAATACGCTTCATTTAGATGAAAAAAGGAAAGCGAAAAAAAAAACAAAAAAAAAAAACAAAATATATAAATTTTTTTGCTAGACTTGTCTAATACCGTTTTTATTTTTCTTTCTTTTTGTATTTTTAATTTTGTTTTTATTTTTGTTCTTGAATTGTTTATCAAGGACATGAAATATTTCTCATATTATGACTAGGAATTTTGCATTGCCTATTATTTATAACAAGTTCTCAGAGAGTCTGTCATAAACATAATGGTATACCAAAATATAGGGGAAATACGGGAGTTATACGGGAAAATTTTGTATTGTGTCGGGAAAAATCAAAGAAGGACAAGGGCAAGGTCAAAGTCTTAAATGAAACAAGACAAAAAAAAAACATTTGTTTTTCTATCTATTCAAAAATTGTGTATAAAAAATTTTAGAAACTAAATATTAAACTGAAACTGAAAACATAACAAAATAAAGTAAGATACTTATCTCTATATTCTAACTGAGAGGCTTTTTTTTTTTTTTTTGGCTCTATCTCTTTTTGCCTCCTGCCTGCATATTAAATACACAAAATTTTACTCAGAAAATAAAATTTTCTAATCAAAAAAAAAAAAAACAAAATAGGAGTAATAAAAAAATTAAATCAGATTGTGTCTGTGTGTTAGTATGTATAGACATATTTTAATGTAGACATAATATATTTTAACCATTCTCAGAGGCAAAATAAAAAAAAGGCTCTTGTCTCTTATCAATGCAAAAAAATAAAACAGAACAAAATAAAAAACAATGTAGGCTCTCTTCTTAAAACTGAAACTTTTATTTGACATTGTGCAGAGAAGTTTAAGTATTACCAGATCCTCCAAATATTAAAATTTTAATAGGGAATATTATTTTATGAATGTTTTTTTAAATTTCCACTTTTGGTGGAATAGTGAGAAAATTTAAATTGTAGGAGAAATAAAAATTTTTTTTTTTTTTTTTTATAACTGAGTATTGAGTAGGCGCTTTAAATAATTTATTTTTACATGTGTATTGGTAATAATGATAAAATGTATATAGGCTCTTTACAATTATTTAGTGTAGGTATAAACAATATAATATTATAATTTTTTTTTTTTTTTCTCAATTTAATGTTTGTTTTGACTGGAATTTAAAAAAAAATCTTTTATTTTGTCTTATTGTATTTAGTTTTTATTATTATTATTATTATCTTTTTCTTGTTTTAAAACAATAGTGGTAGTGAAAAGTTTTTGTTTAGTCATTTTCTGGTTTTTAAATTGAAACATGGAGAGTGAGAAAATGACAAAAAAAAAAAAATAAAAAAAACACAAAAACGCTTAGGGGGTTAAAAAGTATATGATGAAAGTATGAGGTTTATTTTTTGAGTCATATTAAATTTCCCTGAATTGTGTAATTTTTTATTATGTTTGATATTTTTTTCTTTTTAAAATAATTAAATTTAAGGTAAATTTGTGTAAGTATAAGAAATAATGATGACTGTATTTTTATATAGATTTTCATTTATATTTTAACTATAAATTTTGTTTTTTTTAATTTTTTGTTTTATTTTTTTTATAATCATACCTTATTTTTATATTATTTTATTATTAACCTTTAAGAGACCTTTTTATCATTCATTTCGAACTATTTCGTTTCTCAGTTATAAAATTTCATAATTTAATATGAATTCTCTTTATTAATTTATTTTATTTCGCAGAATTAAGGATAATAATGAAAATTCTGTTATGTATAACATTAATATAGATATATATCTACTATATATTGTATAAAATAATTTGTATATTATTGTATAATACATATACTTACAATCAGAAAAAAATATTTTAAAAGTTATTTTTAGAATTTTCTGTATTAGATTTTTTAGGTATTTTAGGTATACAATAAAAGAAAAGGGATAGCTATATATATATTTATATAAATTGATTCTTAGTGGTAATGACCTTTAAAATATTTTTCAGAGAAATAAAAAACAAAAAAAAAAACAAAAATAATAAAAATGAAAAATAAAATCCTTTTATTTTTGGCAGTAATATAATATTAAATATGGTAAAAAGGATAATTTTCTGATGTTTTTTTTTTCTTTTGTTTTTAAAGAAAAAATTAAATTTAATTGACAGTGAAATTTTTAAAAATAAAAAAATTCTTTGAAATTTGATTATGAAAATTAAATTTATTTTCTAACGCATTATATTTTAATTAGTTTTTTGTCAGTTAAATGTGATTTAAAAAAAAAAAAAAAATGAAAGATCAGTTTTAAAATTAAAATTTTCCCAGAAAATTTTTTACATGTTTGTTTTTGTAACTAAAAATTAATTCTCATGTTCTTTTTTACGTCTTCTCTACTTAAAATTAATTTATTATTTTTAAGGCTATTGTCCTTATTTACACCTTGTATAAATTCGTTTAATTTTAATTGCTTCTTACGATCTTTTTGTCTGGTCAATTCTCTCCTACACGTTTTTTTGTTAACTATTGAATTTTTTAAAATTCTAAAAATTTTAATATTTATATCTAATAAAAAAAAAAGGAATACTTGTATACCAACAGTTTCTAATACATACATACTTCAATACATACTAGATCTTTAGATTTTAAAGATGTTTCAAATCGTTGCGGAACGAATCCTATACTTACATATGAGTTTATATGCATTAGTAAGGAACACATATGTTACTCCGTAATTAAGAAGAAAACAAAGGACAGTGGACACGGAAAATCAAAAAAAGGTGGAAAAAAGGTTGGCATTTTGGAACAAGGTGAAAGTGGTATACTGTTGTTCTATTTCAATCCTAATCCATAATAAAAGCTCAAACTTATTTTTGAATTTGAAAATATTTAAAAAAAAAAAAAATAAATCACAAATAAATAAACTTACGAAAAATGATTATTTTTTCTCATTTTCTACTGACTCGTCAGAATGAGAAGCTCTCCGGGCAATTATAAAGGAATGTTATAACTCACGTCTTTCTCAATTGTTTAAGCAGCCTCCTAATTTATAATCATTTAATAAAATATTTTAAAAATACATTTGATAGATGACTTCTTCTATTAGCTCTAACTTTCTGTTGGTCCTGTATTGCCAAAGGATTACAGTATGAGTGTTAGAATCAAACGATTTCATTTTAATAATTAACTTCTATAACCAATCGGAAAATTTACTTTAAGTCAATTCAATTGACATAAAATATGTTCCGATATGTAAACGTAATTTCAATTTTTTTTTTTAAATTTTTCTTTGGTTTTATTTAAATTATTTAACATAATGATCTTTATCTCAAATATCTTGTTTTTAATATTAATTATTTAACTTTTATTACATTTAAAAAAAAAATATAATAATTTTAATTAATTTGTACTTAAATAAAAGAAATTATCTTTTTGTTTTCTTTAATTACAACTCTTGATATTAATTATTATTTAAGTTTTCGTTTCTTCCTTCTTTAATAATTATGTATTTATATTTTGTATAGACAAAAAAAAAAAAAAAAAACAGAGTTAAAGAGATGAAGATGAGAATAAAATTTTACTTCCTTCATCCGGTATTGTTTTTCTTAAATTTCTTTTTAATACTTAAAAAAAAAAGTAAAACATCTTCTTTGTCTAAAAATTTAATAAAAGTTCTTTGGTATGTTTGCATTTACGCTATACAATATTTATAAATTCTATTTACTTATTTATATAAGTGTTTTTTTTTTTTTTTTTTTTTTGAGATACGTGTTGTTTTTTTAATGTTATTTTCATCTCCATGTTCCGTAGTGGTTTTTGATAGTTTTTCTAATATTGGTGTCTGGAAAAATGAAAAATTTCTATTTTAAGGAAAAGAAATGAAGTGTTTTTTGTTTTTTTTTTTTATTTTATTTAAAACTTTATTTCTTTTTATTATTTATAAAGTTGCAGTTGAAAAAGAACTTTTTTGTAGTGAGTGCAGCAAAAAGAAAATGAAAAATGGGAAACTATACAAGTTGATTTTCGTACAATAATTAAATATGCCGCTATATGCATTAAATAAAACAGACAAATTTAAGGAAGAAATTAATAATGGATAAAAATTATGAAAGTTTTTTTCAGATTCTTTTATAATAAAATATCAGCATCACCTACAGCACCTATGTCTAGATTAAAAACCAACTTGTTTAAGTTTATTTTAATTTTTTGTTTATTTTGTATAGTACAAATATATAAATATATATATAAATATATGTTGTCTGCTAGTTAAATTTTATAATTAACAAAATTTTATATTTCATGATATTTTATGCAAATTAAAGTTGAACATTAAAGGAAAATAATTTTTGATTAATTAAATATTTTCGTATATAATTAAATTAATTTATAATATTTTAAAACAAGATAAATGAGACAGTATATAAGTAATTTAAAACCAAATCAAGGCTTTTTATGTATTGTCTGTAGTTTTACAAATATAAAATTACTTAACTTGAAAATTTTCACCATTATCCTTTGATCATGCATTATATAGGGATGATCAAAAAAAAGAAATAATTTTTTTTAAAAGAAACTTTTTTAAATCTGCTACAAAAAGTTCATTTCAAAAAAAAAAAAATATCTTAAAAAATATAATAAAATCTTTTAAATTTGAAAAGTTACTCAACTCTTTTGCTTGGTATAACCAAATTTTATATAGATATATATATATATATTTTTTTTAGATTATTTATTGTAACTACTCTTAAAATCTAAATAAATACCATTAAAAGATTATGAATATTTGATCATATTTCTTATATATATATATATATATACTATTAAAAATTCATATTAGAAAAGTAGAAACAAAAAAAAAAAAAAAATCAAAGGATATTCAAAAATTGCATAAAATTTCTAATTTTATTTCTTTTTTTTTTTTTTTATAAAATCCTTTTATTCTCAGAATAAGTCAAGTGCATATAAGTAGTATAAAATTTTATTTATATATATATATATATATATATATATATATGGAAGTTATTTACGTATATATTTATTTATTTAAATTTTCAATATTTTACAATAATATGTATATAATAATAATATATACATTTACAAAAATATATATAAGTTATATGTTCTATAGATAAGCACTTTGCTTTTATAAACTTTTGATATTTCTTGAAATTGTTCAATAAGAACTTCTTTATATGCATGTATTTATATTTTGCATCCTTTATCCAAACCAATCTTTTATGTAAAAATCATATTTGTTTGTTTTTTTTTCCTTTATTGAGTTATTTTGTTTTTGTTATACTTAAAATTTTATTATTTATTTATGGATTTTTTATTTATATTAAATAAATATCTTTTATATTTAACAATATTAATTTTGTTTTTCCTTTTTTTTTTTTTTCATTTTGTATCTTAATTTAATTCTTGTCAATGTACATATTTATTTTTGTAGAAAAATTCAGTTTTTTTTTGTTTTTTCACTCAATATTTTGTACATAAACAGGATAATATACAATGATAGTTGAATCATGTTTTTATTTTTATTAAAAAAAAAAAAAAATTGTTTATTTCTGAATATATTTGTATAAATTATAACTGGAAATAAAAAAAGAAAAGGACAAAGAAAAACAAAAACAGGAACGTAGAGCAGAAAAAGAATAATGCATTAAATAAAATAATGAAATATTTATTGTATAGATGAAATTGCATATTTAAAGGCGCTGTTATTTATAATAACGTTGTAAATTGTAATATAAATGGTTTTAAACACATTTATATTAATTAAAATAATTTTGTTGTTTAACAATGCATTAAAATGATTGTTAGAAATGGAATTAGATTAGATAAAGTGGATAATTAAACTTTATACTTAATAAATTTTATTTAAAGATTTTTCAAATTGAGTAGGTAATTAACGAAAATCTGATGTTATTGCAATTTTTTTATAAAGTATCGCAGATTATTTTTTATGATCATGTCCATCTTATAGAAAAAAAGTAATTTTTTAACATTATTTTAATTTAAATATTATTTATCATATTATATGTCAATTACTATTTTAAATAATTAAAAAAAAATTTTTTTTTTCTTTCAGGTATGTTGATTTTAAATTTTATTTGAATATAATTTAAATAAGGGTAAGAATTTTTCTTTAAAATATCAATACAAGTATATTCATTTGTAAATTAATTTTAATTATTCAACTATCTACAATTATGTGGTATATGTTTAGCTTTTTTTGAATTCTGATACTACAAAAAAAAAAAACTTTAAATTTCTCCCTTTAAATTCTTTGTAATGATAATTTTTTGAAAGCAAAGGCAATAAATTACAATAATAAACGTAAGGAAAATTTTACAGGACATTTATGACCAAAGAATATTAAATTTTTACCTCAGGTGATGCAAATTTATTTTTATGTATGCATCTTTTTATTATTGCATGTTAACATTTACAATTTAAAAAAAAAAAATGGAAGTATATAGAAAATTTTTCAAAAAAAAAAAAAATTAAAGAAAATTTTTTTATTTTGGTCTATAGGCTTTTTTTTGGTCTAAAAAAATGTTTTTATTGAATTTTTGAATGATATTTTGATGGCGCCGATTCAATTATTCAATGCACCTTAACTATATTATAATTTCATTTAATTTTTTGTTTTTTTTTTTGAATTATTGAATTTTTAATATTTATTTTATATATATATGTAATATTTGAATTGCAAATTTTTTTTTCAAATAAATAAATAATAGTTAAAAGAATTCAATGTTTTATTATTTTTTTTTGTTCTATGTAAAATATTAATAATTATTATTTTTAAATACATACATTTTTTTTAATTACATACATTTTTTTTTTTATCTTTTTTTTTTGTAACTAGACCAATGATTTTTTATGTCAGTTTCCTATTCAAATTCTAAATGTAATGATTTGTTTTTTTCTTTCATACACAAATTTGATTATAATAATAATTAATATTTATTGAAATAATTAAATAACCATGAATTAAAAAATACATTTTGTTATTTTAGATTTTTTTTTTTTAGATTTTCTAATTAAAATTCAATTAGACATATAAACTTAGAATAATTTACAGCATTACAGCATGTTCTAAACTTTTTAAAAACCATTAGGTATTAATTCAAGCTTGTAATTTATGTTTTATGCAATACTTTGACACACATAATATAATACCTTTTAAGAAGCAACGGTTAATACAGTTAATTATGTTTAGTTCTTAAAACTAATTTTTGGCGCCAATTTTTAATTTAATAATGACATCTAATACATGAGTATATTGTATTCTTATACATAGATATATCCAATATAAAAAAATAATTTTAATATGTTTTAAAGTAACGGTTGTTAAGATAACAGTTTAACGGTTGTTAAGGTAACTGTTATATCATTAAATTTTTAAAATAAACTGTAATACTTAAGAATAACATAAGGAATTACAGAAATATTGTATTATCTAAAAATAATGTATGAATTGATGCAATTAAATGGACTTGGTGTTTCTATGATTTTTATTTTTTTTTAAAAACACCCTGTATATTATATTATGAAATTAAATTTTTAAAATAAACAGTAATACTTAAGAAATAAGAGAATAACATGAAGAATTACAGAATTATAGAAATTTTCATTTTCGAGGGTTAATGTTAGATTTTTTTTGTTTTTTTTTTTTTTTTTTTTGGGATAACACCCTGTAAATATGTATTACTTTTTTTGTTTTTTTTTTATTATTCTTTTAATTTTTTAAATTCAATTCATGATTCCATCAAACATATATGGATTTATTTAAAATAATAAAGTCATTGATTGTAATGATAAAAATTTGCAATTTAAATTGGAACCTAACTCTCTTATTGGAAGTAATGTGTTATATGGTAATGTTAAAAAATCGTGATAGAATTATATAGATACGTACTATAGAATATTTTAAATTAATTATAAACTTTTTTTTTAATAATCGTAACATTTCATAATAGAAAAATTACAATAAAAATATATTTTTTTTTGTTTTTTTTTTTGTTATGAATAATAAATTTTTTTTTTTATGAAATTAAAATTACATATTTCAATTGATTTTGCGGTCGCGCTTATATTATTATCAAAGAAGAACGACATAGACAGGCATAACAAAGCCATATTTAGTGATTGTTGCAGTCATTTTATCATTTTAAAATTATTTTGTTATTTTGTGGGGGTGTCAAAAAAAATTATGTTTTTTAATTTTTTCAAATTTTTTTTTTTTTTTTGTTTTTGTTTAGAAAAAATGTAATTAAATCGCGATTATTGACTTGTCAGTACAGTTGATTATTTTTCTTTTTTTTTTTTTTGTTTTTAATGCAAAAATATTTAATTTGAAAATTTTACGAGGGTGGATTATTAATAAATCAAAATTTTATATTAGTAATCGGATTCAGATATACAAGATTAGAAATATTTTAACTGTTCATTTTATAATGTTGAACGTAAAAAAAAAGATAAATAAATACAGTTAAATTTTTTAAGACTGATTGAAGAATTTAAATTTTGTTTTTTTTTTTTGTTTTTGAATTTTATAATATTTGATTTTTATCTTAATACGATTTGTATAATATATGCAACTATAAGTTATAAATAACTGTTTTGGATTATTTTATTTTAATTTAATTTACATAATACATTTTGTAAGTACAAAGTAATTTGTTATATATAAGTGACAATACAAATTATGCAGTACCCGCGTTCAACAAAAACAAAAAAAAACAAGTGTATTATGTATAAATATATATTTTTTGTAGTATGTATTTATAATATGTACAATTTAACAAATTATTTTTAATTTTTACCGCTCCAAAAATAGAAACGGTAAACAACTAAAAAAAAAGAAAATTTTTAAAGATTTAGTCGGACCGTTTTATAAGTAACAGGCAATACTACTTTTAACGACAACTATTATAACGTCATTGATTATAACAACATTCTGTTTATTACGAAAAATTGTAAAGAGTCCCGTTTTAAATTCATATAAATTCAAACAAAATGATATTAGAAATAATAATATGGCACAATATATCTGCATCAAAAGGTCGTAGGTTCTTCACTTACATCCCTTAAGTTACAATTAATCTAATCTAAACATATCGCTTGTATTGACAAATAAATACCTTATAACGACTTATTTTTATTAGAAAAAAAAAAATAAAAAAATTATCGATTAGCCACAACTTTTAACCGAATGGTCATTGTCTAGGTTCGATATTTCTAGAAAGTATACATATTTATTCATAATATATACCTTTACAAATTTTCATATTTATAACGACCTAACGTATATAACGACAAAATTTGTTGGTTTGGTCAATCTCATTATAACCGACATTGACTGTACGTATATGCGGTCATTAAAAGTATTTTGTAAAATGTTGTCAATAATAGTAGAAAATATAATGTCATTTTATTAAAATTCAAATATTTAATTTTGACCAATAATTATAATATTAAATCTACCTCGTATTTGAAAAATTTCACCGACTTCTGAACTCTGATAAAATAATAACTAAAGACATTAAAAAAAGATTTTGTTATTTATTATAAGATTTATTCGTGCAATGATAAAAAAATTCTTCTTTACAATCCCTAATTACTGATCACCTTACTCTCGTAAAATTTAACATTTGTCATTTGGCATTGCAATATTATCAATTTTGTATTGTGCAATTTTGATAATTTCTTGACCCTCTTTACTTCAATTTTTTTTTTTTTTTCGTTTTTTCGTTTTTAAAAGAACTGAACTCAAACGAAGCGTAAAAACTGATTATTTCAAATAGGTATGTATTATTTTTTTAAGAAAAATTTACTATATGTATATACATATATACCTATTATATACATATTTATTGAATTTATTATTCACTTATATTGACCTCAATCTATATAATATATAATACATATAATTATGTACATTATGCTATTTGATATGCTTTAATGCTTCTTTTCATGACTTTTTTTTATATTTTTTTTTTTTTAATAATTTAACTTGTAATTTATTAGTAAAATAAAATAAAGTAACTTAAATGTGTTAGAGGGCAAATAATAGTAAGTAAATTTATTATTTTATTTTTATTTTTTTTTTATTTTTTTTTTTACACCATATATCATTCATTAAAATATGCTGCTGTGGTTGTTTTTTTTTTTTTTTAAGTTTTAAACGAGGTGACGGGCAACTAAACCAAATAACTTGAAATGACTTATATATATTTAATATATGTATATTTTGAGATTTTCATCGCTCTTAAATATACCATATCTATACATACAAAAGTAAAAACTTTACTTTTAAAACAAAAATAAAACAAAAAAAAAAAAAAATTGAAAATAGTCATTAAATTAAATCAGTTCAATTGCGTGTTGGAGTTTAAAAATATGTTCTATAAATATAAAAAAAAAAAAAAAAAAAATTTTTTTTTTTTCTTAGTTATTGCAACTAACCTAAAAATAACAAAAATAATAATTAAAATTTATCATGATGATAATTAATTATACAATACTTTTGCCTAGTGTTAAGTTGTCTTAATTTAAATAAAAAAAAAAAATTGTAACAATTGTGTGTATTTTAAATTTTTAGTGTATTTTTTTTTTTAATATAAAATTATAATAAGGTTTTTTAATAAGTCCGTTTTATATTGAAATAAAATGATCTGGATCAAAGATTATTATTTTATCAGTTTTTTAATAGAAATTTGTAAACTTCTAATATAACCAGAGTTAGAATTTTATTCCGTAAATAAAGTAATTGGTGAGTTTTATTATTGGACCATAGTCTTATCAGTAAGTATGCAAGATAATGTATACATATTTTAACTATAACTTTGATTTTAACTATGTAGATTTTGCAGAGGAATTGAAGCTATACAAAGTAAGGATAGAAAGGAGTCCCTATTTCTTTATCTGTCCCACGTTGTCAATAAAAGATGGAAATATCTCAGTAGCTTCATTTTCCAAGATTTAAGTAAACTCTCTGATGTGCATTTGAGTAATTTACAAAGTTTCTACTGTCCGAAAAGATATTATTATCGCACAAATCTAAAAATGTTTAACACCAACATTTCTCGAATATTTTCTCCTACATTTTAAAGGTGCAAAACGAATTTAGAGTCAAATGATTATTGATTTCGCAGCTCAGCCTTCATTTTTAAAAACAAGAAGAAAAAAAAAAGTGAATACTAAGTTTTACAACAAAACAATGATTCCCAGCAAAAAAATTTTATTTATATTAATGTGACTTCATTTACTTCGTTATTGCAAAAAGTTAATTATCGTTATGACAATCATTCCCACAAAATTTGATTTCACAATTAAAGTGAAGATGGAGTTTTAATCAGTATAAGTTATTGTCTGATAAGAAAAAAAAAAAACTGGCGTCTATAAGTCATTTAATTAAAATTTTTATCCTATGTACACATACATATAAGAAAAGGGTGAGCCATACTTATAATAATATTTAAAATATAATAAAAAATTGATTACATACTTAGATGTATATTTTAAATTTAATATAGTAAATATAAGCAGATACTGTTAATTCTGGGAAAAACCGTTATTCAATCACAAAAAAAGAAAAAAAAAAATAAGTTTTACAAAATAAATATTCTAATTCCAATAAATTGCAATAAATACCCGTTTTTGCAAAACTTCAAAAAATAAATAATTACCCTTGATATTTACTGACAGAATTTCTTCTTTCTGTAATGAGGTGTTCTGCAATTAGATCTGCGATGAGCTGTTCCAAAAGATAAATAAAATAAATAAATAATATACTTGATAAATCCAAGTCCGTTCAATAAGGTTTACAATTAGACAAAGAGAAAAACCTTTTTTTGACAGAGACTCAATTGAACACAACACTGACAATTTACATAAGTATATGTAAGTTTAATGGGTTAAAATGCCACACACTAATAGACAACTCGTACATTCCTCTACATAGTGTATTTTGATGATTCCCAGCACTAGTCTCGCCAAAAAAAAAAAAAGCTAATGACGCTGAGTATAGTTAATGATTATTGATTACCATATGTAAGATAATGACAGTAAATAACAAGAAATTAATAATAAAACAAAGAGAGGATATCTGTTATAATTTTTATGTAATTATGTACATATAAGTGTTCTATTTTTAAAAATTCACTTTTTTCTCTCGCATAATATAAAAAAATGATACAAATCCGTATCATCAATCATCATTCCAAACGTTCATATTAAAAAACCCCAATTAAAAATAATTATATAATATGTACCCAGTATTACAATTCTTATAAGTACAATAATCTTAAATATTGTGAGAGAAAATTGACCATGGGTGGTATAAAAACATAATATGTATATTATTTAGTTTTTGGTTTTTTTTTGTATCTTTATTTTTGATTTAAATTTCGTTATAAATTATAATATACATATATATATATATATATATTTTTTTTTAATTTAAGATACTATCAAATAAATTAAAATTAAAAAACCAACATTTTAAGAATTTATGATCCAGTAAGTTTTTATTGTAATTAATTTTATTAAAAAAAAAAAAAACAAAATTTAAAAATAAAAAATTGATGTATTAAATAAATATAATAAATTTTAATGGTGGAACCAAAATGTATTTTAATTTTTTAAGGCAATATTTTATTTCATTTTTTTATTTTTTTTTATTTTAAAGATATTTTATTAGTAATCTCATTTTGTTGTATAAATATTTTGCATGTTTAGTTTTAGTATAGGTATGTTTTGTGTGTTTTTTTTTTTTTTTTTAAGTGACAAACATAATGTAAAATGTCAAAAAGTCAAACAAACGTGGGAAATTTTTTAATGCTACAACAAACGATTATTATTATTTCATGTTTGTTTCGTTTTTTTTTTTTTTTTATTATTTTAATTAAAAAGTAGTAGGAAGAGAAAATGAATAAAAGTATAAAAGTAATATTTGCTTTGTTTTTGTGTTTTATTTGAATTCGACAGGACTCATACAGTTTTTTTTTTTTTTTAATTAAACGAACAAAAAAAAAAAGAAACAGATTGCACTTTTTAAATTTTATATTAATATTGTATGAGGATCTGTTATAACTTTTACGTAATTATGTACATACAAATGTTTTTATGTTCCTATTACAAATGATATTTTGCAATTTATTTTTAGATTTAATTCACATCAATAATTTTTGTCCCATTTTTGTATATTTATATTACAATTTTTCGAAAAATCTTAAAATCAAATTTAATAAATATTTTATAAAACATTAGGTTTTGGATTTGAATGTGTTTTTTTTTTTTTTTAAATGACATGATGGAAACTTTACTTTACTTTTCCAGGAAATTTGGTATTTTTCGAAATTTTGTAAAGATACTGTGACATTTTTGTGCTTAGTCATCACTTAGCTCACTAGTCATCACTTAGCTCATCACTTCGACATATTTCTTCTGAACCATTTCAAAAAAAGAGAATTTTCTCAACATCGATTCACTGCTTCAGAACAATTTCTCTGCAGAAGAAAAAAAATTTCGATAATTGAAATTTGAAAATGACATTTAAATTATTTCAAATTTTTAAAAAAATGACAGATTAAAACAAAAATTCCGCACAAAAAGTTAAAATTAAATTAATTTCTTTTTCGGAAAGAAAAAAAAACTTCCGAACTAAATTTGACATTGTTCATATAAAAAATATGCACGTGGCTAAAATATCCGAATGCGGTCAATCCAGTTTCCAACAAAAAAATTCATTTCACATTAAAGTTGTTGATTAAGTTAGATCTTAACATAGATAACATAGATATTGATGAAAATTGGTTAAATTATTTGGTACCAAATATTATTTTCTAGATGGGATAAATGGTTAATAGAAATAAAGAAAACTAAATGGAGATCTATATATAAAATCAAAAATATTAGGAGTATATGATCACAAGTATTAAAAGTATAGATTTTTTTTTCATTTCTTTTATCTTTCTACTTTTGGTCTTGGTTAACCTTAAATACTAACCTTAATATTATTAGAACTACTTATATATATTGCATAACTTAAGAATAAAAATTTAAATTTTAATTATCAAATAATTTTTATTACAGTAAAACAGTTTAAAGGTAATGATACCATCTTTTTTTCTCAAAATTTATTCTTTCGTTCAATTCAACATGTTTAAATGAACAGTGCTTTTTTATCAATGCAAAAATTAGATTTAAATTTTCTTTGGTTTATTTTGTTTTACTATAAATAAAACTTAAAATCTGCTCTTGAAAGGTTGTTATCCTCAAAAATATTTAATAAATTATTAATTTTTTTATTTTTTAAATGGCTTTATAAAATTTTACTTCAAGAAATTTTTTTTAATCTTTTTTAGGGGAGTCCGTGGTTTGTGTTCAATCTAAATTTTAAATTTTAAATTATGTAATAAAAATTTAAATTTTTTGTTTATTCTCTGTAAAAAAAAAAACAATCAAATTATCTATAAATAAAATTTTAATTTTAACCAATACCTTTGATAAATTAAATTTAAATCTCACAAATTGTTTTTGTATTGTCAAGAAAAGCCACTTCATTAATTAAAAAATAGTTTTTTAAAGTTCATTTTCATTTTTCAAAATTAAAATTCTTGAATATAATAAATAGGTATAACTTTATACTTTATAATTCTTTTTATACTCTACACATTAAGTATAGGGTATATTAACTTTGGTATGGTGTTCGTATCCACCAAAAGGAAGTGAGTTAGGTATAGACATGTATATATATTCTGAATCAGAATCACCGCCTGAGTCGATTTAGCGATGTCCGTCCGTCCGTACGCACAATAACTCAAAAAATAATGATGCTATATTGATGAAATTTATACTGTAAGTTAACAAAGACTAAGGTAAGGCGGGGATTGTAAATGGGCGAAATCGGCCCATGCGTTCGAGTACCTCCCATACAACTCCCAAAACCGAATACGCATATCTTCGAAATTAATAAAGATAGAAACTTAAAATTTTGTACGAGGGTGTGTTTTTTTGAATCCCTGATATCCCTAAAATTTGAGATGAATTGGAGTGGTTGTTCGGGTACCTCCAATACAAATCCCAAAACCGAACAAGCATATCTTCGAAATTAATAAAGATGGGAACTTCAAATTTGATACGAGGGTGCTGTTTCTTAAATCCCTGATTTGCCTAAAATTTGAGATGAATTGGAATGGTCGTTCAGGTACCTCCCATACAACTCCCAAAACCGAACAAGCATATCTTCGAAATTAATAAATATATAAACTTGAAATTTGATATAAGAATGTTCTACCCTGTTGATGTCTCTAAAATTTGATATGAATTGGGGTTGTGGTCCGCGTGCCTCCACACACTTCCCAAGACCTAACAAGCACATTTTCGAATTTAATAAAGATAGAAATCTGAAATTTTGTACAAAGGTTGTAAAATCATTTATTTTTTTAGCTTAGTTATATTAATTACCTAACGAAAATAACTTATGGATTTTTACTTTAATTTGAATTTTTTAGGTGTAGGGTATAAATAAGTCGGTTGCATCGACTTACTGTTACATTTACTTGTTTTTTATTTAATATTGTTATTAATTTTTTATTTTATTTATTTTAATTTAAGTTAAAACTATCATTTATTTTCTTCATTTACAAATTTCCTTTGTATTCAAATTTACTTTATCATTATCCATTAAATTATTTTGGTTTTTTTTTTGTTGTTTTTTTTGATTTCCTTAAATGTAAAATGATTACATCTTTTTTATACTTACTACCATCTTTTATTTATTTATTTGTTTTTTTTTTCCCATTTTATGTTGAATGCTTTCTCTTTTACTTGCATTTGTTTGATAAATTAATTAAAGACATTTATAAAAAAAAAAAAAAAAAAAAAAAAAAAGAAAAAAAATGAAAAATATTAAAATCAGATATAACCAGTGAATTTTCTCGCGTTATTTATATTTTTCATTAAAGATTAATTTGTCTATGAAAAGGACAAAAAACATCAACAGGATGTTTTTTCTTGTCTTTACCATTTCTTATGTTTTATTTTTAATCACAATTTTTTTTTATTTTTTTGAGTTGTTTATTTTTTGTTTTTTTTATTATTCTTAATTATATATTACTTTAAAGTTAGAACTTGAAGTTTTTTTGTAATTTTTGTTTAATTTAATAAAAAATCATTTAATTAATGATATTAAAAAAAAACAAAAAAAAAAAGCAGTCAAAATTTTCATGGTAGTAAATTTTTTAAGAAGCAAATAATTATTTAATTAAAATTTTATATTTTCTCTATTATTGAAGGCTGAGCTAACACTTTAGTATTCATTAGACTCTAGATTCATAGTATACTTTCAAAAACGTAGGAGAACTTATTTAGCCAGAGTTGGTGTTAAAGTTCGCTAGAGTTATGTACGTTTATACCACTCTGACGGAAAAAGCTTTGACGGCTTCTCAAATCCCTGCCAGTGAGTTCAACTAAATCTTGAAAAAGGAAACTTTTGAGATATTTGCGGATTATCGTTGATAGACTAGAGAAATTGCTGCACACTCTCTATTGCGTCAATTCCTCTGCAAAACGCACAGTTAAGATCAACATGTATATTTCTAGCATATATATACAGATAAGACAATGGCCCGTAATAACACCAACCAATTAAGTTTGTATTTATTAAAATTAAATAAATTTTAAGTGTTTAGATGTATAATACGGGCTTTATAACTGCCTATGTTCATTATATTTCTTCATTAATTCTTCACCGGTCTATGCGAATATCGAATGCAATTTTATTTCATTCGAATACGAGAGAAAACGTAAAAATCATATGTAATCATTAGTATGACGTTTTTTAAATGATTTGTTATGACTTCATAGTTAGGATGTTGAGTGTGTATGTCATTTATAATGTTATCATATTAAAAACTTATCGATTATTTACATTCATGATATCTAATGATTTATTATTAGTTATGCGGAATCCTATTGAATTCGAATAGGATTTTAATGTGGAATTTATTGAAGGATGCATTTAAAATTTTATGTTCAGTCATTTTTATCATTTGTTTTTGTTTTTTTTTTTAATTTAAATTTTTCTCTAGTGCCAACACTGTTTTTAAACATTAAATGTCTTTTTATCTTGTGCTATACTTGTATCTTTTTTTTTTGATTCCTTTTATTTAGCTTTAAATCTTTTTTATTTAATTTAAAATATTTTTTTTTTGTGATATTATTTTTTATTGTCCTTTAATTTTTTTACTTCTTTGGTAATTTAACTTTTTAATATTTTGTTTATCATTATAATTTTACAAAACACTTTTTCTTTTTTAACTAAGAATTATCGTCTTTTGTAGATTTTACCAGTCCTCTTTTTTTTCCCTAGAATTTTGTTTTTTTTTGATTACTTAGAACTCTTCATATTTATCCAATTATTCGCTGCTAATTTCCAGCATTCACAAATATTAAAGGATATATGAAAATGAAAAGCGTGGAAGAATTTGAAACATTAAAGATGAGAAAGTGCCATAAATAATATAGTGACGAAGAACAAAAAAGAAAGAAATGGTAAAATTGCAAAAAAACCTTTTTAATCGTTGTTTTGTTCAATTTGTATCAAACAGTACAGTTAGCCGCCAACATCTTAAAAATTTTAATTATGTTGTAGTAACATAGACAGTAAAGAAAAAAAGTTTTGACTGAAAAAAAAAAAAAAAATTGAAGTTGTAAATAATATTTACAAAGAAAATTATTTTCTTATTTTTCTTCTTATTTTAATAGTTTTAAATGAACAATTTCCAAGAGGTACTCAAATTTTTGTTAAATGAAAAAAATAAATCTTCAGATACTCTTTACAAGGATTAAGAATATAAAATAGAAAAAAACTACATGTATATAAGTACCTATATATATACATAAGAGTTATATATTCAATTTCTAGAGCAATTTTAAGATATTAAAATAAATTATTTGAATAAAATTAAGAAAAGACAGTGAGAGAGAGAGACACGGGTCAACATTTAAATGCACAATGTCTATATATTGAATAAAGAATCAGTGTTTAAGTGTATCTTTAAGATATAAATACATTTTACACAAATACGAGTATAATAAATAAATATACTTATATAAAATAATAGATGTATATATATTTATATATATGTATATATATATATATATATATATTTGTATATAAAACGATTAATTTATTTAAAAAATATTTACATGAAATATTTTCACACTTTGTGAATTTTTATCTTAAAAAAGAAAAAAAAAGGATATTTTACTAAGGAAAACATGAATACTTCTATCCTTTTATTAAAGGATCTATCCAACAGATCTTTTTATTTTTTTTGCTGTTTATTTATTTATTTAATAGAAAAGATTTTTGAAATCATTTTAGAGATTATATCAGTGAAAATAAATGCTTTTGTGTAAAAGTTGAAGGACTGATAAAACGTAACAACAAAAAATTCAAAAAAATAAAAAAAATAGCAAAAATAAAATAAAAACTATTAAAGGATGTGAAAAGTTGTGCTAAACGTTTTTGTTTTTATAGACAGAGTTAACTGAGTTTTAAATATTTTTGCTATTTGTTTTATTAAATGATGAATTAATAGTGTATCTTTTATATAAATGAATGGTTACCCTTTTGATGTTTCGTTCTTTTAATTAAAAATATATACAGAAAATATAAAAGTTTTATTGAAATAAATTAAAAATAAATTAAAGTAGAAAAAAAAACTTAATATGTATATAGACAAATTATAGAATTTTTCATTTTTAAAATTTGGATTATAAATATGTACCTAGAGAGGCCTGGATAACTTAGTGGGTAAGATCGTATAAAATATTCTGTAAACAACAAGGCAAGGCATCCCCACATACATTGTAAGAATAAATTCCCCTTACGACATTTACAGCCGCACCTAGAAAGAAAAGGTTATGTAATTTCCTTGTCACATTTATGGGACAGGGGAATAAACTAAAAAAGAAAAAAAAACTTTAGCTTTATTCTAATTCTTTATTTAATTAGGTTATACACGTTTTTTTTTTGTACTTCTGACGTTGACGGTTATATACTAAATTATACTATCTGATGTTGATTTACATCTTTTTATTTAATTATAACTTATTATTTTAGCATAACTGGATTTTTTTAGTTTAAATCCATTTTCAATTTCTGTTTTTCCATTTATTTTTTGACTTACTTAAAGTCAATTAACAGTATTTTTCTTCTTTTTTTTTTGTAATAACAAGTTTTAAATTTACTAGTTTGATAATTTACTTTTTTGATAAAAATTTCTTGAAGTGTAACATTGAAATAACATAACATTTTTTAAATAACATTGAAGTAATCACTAATTTTGTTTTCAGTCCCAATTACATCATTTTTCTTTTCTCTGATAACATATTGGAGATAAATCGAGATCATGATTAGTCAGAGTTTATCTTTTTTTTTATTTCAGTACTGTTACATCATATGATCCTGTTAACATTATATCAAAAATGCAATTCCTTTTTCATTCGTTTCATTCCGCTGGCCTACAAACTAAATAATTTTTAACCAGAATCGCCAAAACTTTTCTTGTTGTTTTTTTTAACCTAAATTTGTCTACTTCAATTTGACATTTTCGAGCAGCACAACAAAAATTTAATAATATAATTTTTAAAGCGTCACCATTTTTTTGTTTTTTTTTTATATACTCCAAATTATTTAATTATAAATTTCCAACGGAATTTTATACATATACACAAACAATCATATTTCCCAAAATACAATTGTCAACAAAAAAATAGTGTGGACATGTAAATGTCAAAAATGTTAACATTAACAATGCGACAAGTGTGGGCATAATCAATGTTATTAAACTATTCAAATATTTTCAAAATGTGAAGCATAATTTAGTATATAAAATCCAATATATGTATATACTATATATATAGAATATAGATATGTATTATGTATAATTTTAATTAAATTTTATATTACAATATCTTATCATGAAGTTACACCACACCATATTATACTACATAAAATCACATTCATTATAATTAAATCGATTTATATAATAAAATTAGATTATACTGTCTCGGATTTAAAATCAATTTCAAAACAATTATATTAAATAATAATAATAAACAAAAAAAAATAAATCTTAAAATAAAAGTCATTATTTTTAAAATGAAAGAAACAAAAAAAGAAAAACATTCAATTTAGTGTTGAATTAACTTAAATACTTCAATTTTCTAAATCTTTTAAATTATTGCTATCTCTTTTTATTTTAAACATACATACATTATTTTTCTTTATATTAAATTTAAATGACATTTTTATTATCATTTAATGTTCTCTTAAAAAAAAAAAAAAAAAAAAAAAATTTATTGATTTTACAATATTTATTTTCATCTTTTGGATAAACCTAAATTTTTTAATTTTTTGTGTTTTTTTTTTTTCTTTTGATGTATATTATAGATTTTGAGTGGGTACTTTAAAAAGGCAAAGACAGGATCTATAAAATGTCTATATTTGAAAATTTAATTTGTTCTCCTCTTAATCTTTTCTATTGATGCCACTGTTTCTTTTTTCATTTCACTCTTTGAAATCTTGTCACATCTTTTTTTTTTTTTTTTTGTTTCGTTTGTTAAAATATCCAGCTGAGATTGGTTGGGCGAAGAAAAAAAGGGGTTTTTAACAGTAAAAAAATCAAAATTCAAAAGTCCTAAAAAAAAAAACAAAAAAAAATTAATGCTTAGGCTAGCATCAGCGCCACATTACAATAAATTATTGATGATATTATGATTATTTTTGTTATTATTGTATTGGTGCCTTGTTATTGTGTTTTTTTTTTTAATTTTTTTTTATTTTTTATTATTGTCTTTATTGTTAAATTGATGCTTTAACTGTTTGCAACATATTATTTTTCATGTTTTTATTTATTTATTCCTTATTTTTTTTTTAGTTTTAGTATTGCCGTTTTATTTTTTTTTTTTTTTGTAAATCTCAGCGTCTTAAAATTTTTATTTATATTTTGTACTTGTAAAAATTTTATTTCAAGCTTTTTTTTTTTTTGGATATTTTAATGTATTTTTCGTTTTTATTTATATTCTATTTTGTTGTTTGTTTGTTGTCTTCTTCTTTTGTTATTTATGTGTTATTATTCAGTGATATTTTGAAAAGGTAAGGGAAAGTCAAAATTGCCTGAAAGTGAAAGGAAAAATAACGATCATAAATTTTGTAATTTTTGTCCTTAGAAGAAAATATTTATTTTCTTTTTCTTCCATGAATTGTTTATTGTGTGCCAACATTTAAAGTGTTGTGCCATTTCTTTATGTTATTTTATTTTATTTTTTTTTCTTTATATTTTTATTTTCAATAATAAAGAAAATCTTTTGTAAAGTATTGCTGTAGTCGACATAAAAAAAATATATCTATTACACTATTTCTGCTTTTAAAATAAAAATAGCAAGAAAATTTCAAAGGAGAAAAGTAGAAATTAAATTCATCCTTTTTTGATATAAGATTTTGTAAATTTTATTTTATTTAAATTTAGAAAATATGAATGTTAAACTGATTTAAATATATAAAATATTTAAAATTATAGTAATTAAGCAGTTTAAAATAATTTTAATGGCATTTCATGAGTGTTGGATCTAAAGAGGTTTTTTTTTTTTATACATTATAGTTATTCATAATTGAGTTGAGTAAAAATTTTCGTCCTTAATTTTATTACCTAATTATTGAAAAATCAAAAGTTTACTTTTGTCGTTCGAAAAAAAAATTGTCTTTTGATAACAGCTTCTGTAAAGTCGAGGCATACAAAACAATTTTCTATTATTATTATACATATAACTTTTTTTTTTTGTTAAAAATAAAACATTCTTAAAATTAAATTTGAATATTCTTTAAATGAAAATTGTTCTTTTCTCAAATAAAAAATAAAAATAAAAAAAACACAGAGAAAAGCATGAAATGAAAAATACAAACGATACAAACGAAAAAATAGGAAAATTATTGACCCTGAATTTGAATGTACTGTGAAAAATTGCCGCCATTTGCCTTACCCTAATTAAAATCAGATTAGGATGGGATTTTTTATTAAAATTCAACACATAGATACATACATATGTATAATATACGTATAATATGTATAATATAGGTTAATCCTTTTTATTGGTTTGTATTAATAATATGTATATATATATATATGTACATATGTATATATAAATAAATATATTGCGTGATTTTATGTTTATTTATTTTATTTCAAAAAAATATTTTTAAGGTTTAAAATTAGGTTTGGTTATAAGTTAATGGGTGGATATTATTTTTGACGTTTTGATTTACAGAGGAAATATTGAAAAGTTTTGAACTTTTAATATCTTTGTGGAAAAACCAAAAAGAAAAAAAAAAAAACAACCTGAAATTAGTTATTTTTATACATTTTTTTTATAGTAAATATGAGCAGACAAATTTTCTAGAAAATTTTTTTCTTTTATTAATATTTGCGTGTATTCAAAATAAATTAAAAAAAAAGATTTATTTTAGGTTAAATATTTTTCGAATCCTCCAAAAAAAAAAAAAAAACTCTTATTATGATAAAAGAAGAATCATTCTATTTAGGAAAATTAAACTTGCGATAAAAATTTGTTGAATGTTGCGTGAGAGGCACATTTTAACTTTTGTTGTAGAAATGTCTCGTCGATATGGTTTTTTTTTCTTTTTTGTTTTTATTTTTCCCATTAATTGTTTTTTTTTTTTTTTCTCAAAGACATTTAACATGAGTTTGAATTTTTATTTTTATTTTTTTTAAATTAATCCAAATACATGATTAAATAGTTGAAATTAAGAAAACCAAACAAACAAAGAAATTGATTTAATATATAGGTTTTAAGGACATCTTGATAAAACAATAAACTTATAAAAGGACATCATTAAGAATAATCTAAAACAATTGTTTTGCTTTTAATTTTTCCAAAAACAAATTTCGTCAAAAAAAAAAAGAAAAACTGTAAAGAAAAACTTGTATCCTCTCAAAGGAGTTAAAAAATCTCCTATTAAGTGGTCCATTTATGTCCATTCAATATAATATTTATAGATTTAATAAATATTGTGAAAAGTTAAGTTGAAAAACTTTCATTTTTCATTTTTTATTTTTTATTTTGTGTTTTTTTTTTCAGTCATTGGAATTACATAAATTATTTTTAGTACTAAAGTACTAAAAGTACTGTGACTTGTCAAATGAATATTGTGAGACGAAATGTTGCAAATAAGAGGAAAGAAAAGACTAGTCAGAAGAAAAGAAAAAAAAAAAAAAAATTGTATATTACAAATATTTCATGTCCTTCTGGGAATATTTACAAAATATTTAGAAACGAATTATGTGACCTCTTATGGGGATAAGTAGTAAAATAATGCTTTGTTAAGTGCTCTTAATTCAAAAAGTTTTTTTTTTTTTGGATTAACGAGATAAAAATATTTTCTGCTAATTTTTTTTCTTTTTTGTTTTTTTTTTTTGTTAATGTCTGAAGTGGATTAATAAGATATAAAATCAATTTTTTTTTTTTTTTATTTATTTTAGCAGAAATTTTACTAATGTTTTGTTGAAGAAGTTGGAAAATTTTTTTTTTTTTCAATTTTTCTTTTTATTTTTAAGACGTATTTAATAATTTATCAATTTTAGATAAAATTATAATACTTAAGTGTTTTCAA
Source organism: Poecilobothrus nobilitatus (assembly GCA_947095535.1). Lineage (NCBI taxonomy): Eukaryota > Metazoa > Arthropoda > Insecta > Diptera > Dolichopodidae > Poecilobothrus > Poecilobothrus nobilitatus. The sequence continues at coordinate 316,478,234 of OX352772.1, read as the reverse complement.
GTTTTTTTTTTTTTTAATTGCTATAAAATAGTTGTTTTGTTTAGTTGGTTTTACAAAAGGTTGGACTTTAATTTTTTAATGAAATATTTGAACAAGAAATTCAGATTTTACGCGGCGTGTTTAAAATATAGTAAGTATATTATAATTATTTTCATTGTTATGAAATAGTTTTTTTTTTCATTCTTTCAGATTTTCAGATATTAGAAAAATGATTCCTTTTAAAGTCTTTTGTGTATTAAAAGTTATAATTTTCTAAAATTAATCATTTTTTTGTCCAATCAAATTAGGTTTTTCGTGGTTCAATGAAAAATTAAGTCAACCTGTTGTTAGGGAAGCTTCATTTTAAAATTTAAATATTTTATTTTTTTTTTTTTTATAATTTTAAGTATGCAGGTAATTCAAAAAATAAAGTAAACATATAAAATTTAGTTGAGGGCATTAATAGGCACATATTATATTATGTATAAACTGATTGTCAAGAAAAAAATACCTTCTTAGCAATATTTTCGATAAAATTACTAATACTTAATGCATATATTTAACAATCGATATGTACACTATTTAATATTTGAATCATTAGTTACTGCAAATATTTCATAAATACTATAAAAATAACACTATTAGATGTACATTTAATATGACAATTAGAAAATATACAAAAAAAAAAAAAAAAAAACAATGCTTTTTTTTGTAAAAAAATCAGTTTTATGACCAACTCTGTCTTTTTTTCATTTTGAAATTCGTTTCATAAATAAATAAACTTTTATTTGTTGGTTTTTTACAATGAATTCAATGAATTTAATGTAAAAAAATCTTAATAAAATAATCTGGCAGTTAATTTTGGTATTATATTAGCAAAAATAAGAAAATATAAAATAAATGACTATGATATTTTTTCAAATGCTTGATAAAATGTGGAAATTTCGATTTTAACCCAATGCCACTGAGAACCCTTTGAATACTATAATTATTTTATGTAGTTATTAATTTCATATTTTTATAGCATACTTATAGGAGTGTTTTATGCCACATAATGTGACAAGGTATAATTACTCCTTCCTTAGCCTTCCCTTTCCAGATGTGATAAAACTCGTGACCGTAAATTATTCTTAAGACATATGTGGGACTTGAACCTCTTATTCTTTATATATTTTATAAGCTCTTACTCACTTACAGGAGTATACCGATGCCCCATTAGTGATTTATGTTTAAATTATTTCTGTTTTCTGATATTCTTTAAATAAAATAAAATCTGTACTGTAATTTTAATAGCGGTGATTTTAATCTACTTTTATTATAAGTTGTTCTTTCAACGGATTAAAAACAGAAAAAATAAAAAAAAATAAAAAAAAAAAACTCAATACCTAGCAAATTCCTATGAAATTTTAAACTTAATTTTTTTTTATGATGATTTTCTTTTTAACATAAAATTATAGTTTTTTTTTTTTGTTTTGATTTTAAATTTTGTATAACTAATCAAAATTAAAATTCATTAGAATTGTTTACTAAAATTAAATGATGTGAAAAATAGTGTAAACATTAAATCAATATTGTCGCCATTAATGTTTATAAAATTTACTTAATGTAACCCCACTGTATTTTTATTATTTTTTTTTTTTTTACTATTTCTAGTTTTTACTATTAGTTTTAGTTAGTATTTTCATCTATATATTTTAAGTATTTTTCAAAATATACACAAATTTAACTGAAATTAATTTTGATATGTACATAAAAATCAACTCTAAAATTTATATCTGTAGATATATCAAAAAATTTAATATCTTAAAAGTTTAACCACGAAATTTAAAACTAAAAAAAAAAATATTTATGGAATGAAAAAGGTTGATATTTATCTATGTATAGAAAACTTTTATTATTGTATGTATAAGTAAAAATATTTTGTTTTTGTTATTACCTTATATTTAGTTTAAATATACAGCGTGTATGAAAATTGACGGTTACGAAGGAAGAAGGTGATAGGAAAGGTTAAAAAAATAGGAGGAAGTGATGCAGTTCTGTTCTGTTCTGTTCTTAACGATTTCTAAGATAACAGACTTCAAAAATTTTTTGTTAAGTTTTTAAAAATATAACAATAGCTTCGCTCTCCTGTATAACATTCGTTTAGGTATCGATACACAGATGAAACTATATACATATGTATATGAAACTATATACTATATACATTAACTTTTTCTTAACTTCAATAATTAAGCTTCTCAAGTGGAAAAATATTGATATTTTTCAATGTTTTTTTTAAATAACCGTAATTGTAAAAAAGCCGTTATTACGATTATTATTTCATTTTTTAACTTATCAATATTAAAGTTTTATTTTTAATTTATGTTATCATCATTTTTATTGTATCTTTTACATTTTTTGAAAAAAATAAATATTTCCATGTGCTTCATGAAATTTTGTTGTTTTTGCCATAAATATTGGTTGATATGTAAATTGCAATATACGAAAATATGTACTTTGTAGGCGGTTATCTCGGAAAGCGATAAGAAACGATCCCCTGCGGACGAATTGTTTACTTGTTTCGATCTCTTGTTTCTCCTATATCCTCATTTCTTCATGACGTTTGATTTTCTGACACCCTGTATATATATATATGTAAAGATAATAAAATTCTAAAGTTTCAGTAAAAAAAAAATTTATTTATTTGTTAGTTTTTTTTTTTGCTATTGATTAAGCGCATAATTTAAAATAAATTTTATTTATGATACTTATCGTTAATTTTAGTTTTAGTAAGTAAATTTTTTTCTCAATATGATTCGTTATTTTATTTACTATTTGTATATATATATATATATATATATTTTTATTTGCAATTTTTTTTTTGTTTTAAGATAATAAAATACAATAAATTAATAAATATATTAATATATTAATAATCTATATATTTTGTTTGTGAATAATTTTTGAAATAATTTTATTTTAATAATAATTTGTTAATTGTTTTATTATTATAATTTATTAATTTTAATAATAATAAAAAAAATTTTATAGTTAAGACTTGTTTCATTTCCGTGCTATAAATTTTTTTAATTAAAAAGTTGACATTTTATTATTATATTTTGTCATTTAGTTAAAATAAAAAAATTAAATTTATGACGTCAAAAATTATTAAAAATTTATAAATCAATCAAATACAGGGTATTTTTCATTTACTCATGGATTTCATTTGATTGGAGTGTTATTTAAGTGTACCCAATTATGAAATCCTTGGTAATTCATAATCTCACATTTATATTTGTAATATATATTACATATATATTCTGCAAAAAGTGTTTAACCCTGATTTTGAAACCAATTCTAAAATTTATCTTAATTATGTATTTTTTATTTTCAAATATCTTTCAACAACAAGACATTTAAAATAATTTAATTACAAAACATTTAAAGTAGTGAGGAGTTACCGTTATATTCCCGTTAAACGAATTTTTGAAGCTGTGATATTGAAATCATATATGAATGGTATCTTTTAACATACATTTGAACAAGAAAGAACTTATTAAAATAAACCAAATAAAATGTAAAATGACACACGTGTGAACATTCATAAAAGGAAATGGTAGTGTATGTCAAGATAATCGAAAATTTTCAGAGACTTAAAGGATAAGATTTCTCTATTTAATGATACAAAATGTTTATTGTCTTTCTTCATTTCTTCTTTTGTTTTCTACAAATAATTGTGATTTTAATCGAATACGGCTTTTGTTTCAGGCTTTTCAAATATTCGAAAAATTTCAAAAGAAATTTTTCCAATACAGAAAACTGTTAAATTTCTTATATTTTACACCTTACAATTAATCCATCTTATATTAATTTTTCCCATTATGCAAATTTTAGACCGCTTACCAAAAGAGTTGTATTATAAAACGGAATTCAGTTGACAAAAAACCAACGACACTACTACTAAATACCACCACTATTTATATAGAAAAAAGAAAAGTATGTACGTAGTACCCCACATTCCAAATTGGAAACAGGAGTTATAACTATCTGGTATATTTATGTGCCACGATACCTTTTAATAAATAAATAAGTAAGTATGTACTGTGCTTACTTGAGTCTTGACTATTTCTACGGCATACGTAACCAAAATGTACAGATTTATAGCAAAATAATTTAAGAAACATAAATGATGATTAGAAATGATTAGAAATGATTAAAAATGATTTATAAAATGATTTTTATGTTGCAATACTCGTACATTTGATATTTTATTTGAAAGGATTTAAAAGATTTAAAATAAAAAAAAATCGAATGGAATTGTATCATATACTTTATTCCAATTTAATTTACATATAAATATTTATCATATTTTATAGATTAGAGAACGGAATTCCTATTGCTTTATGTCTTAATTCGTATAAACGTACACATAATATGTAGAAATATAAAAAATATGTAATGTACGACGACATTTTAAACCCATTTTTTTCAACAAAAGTGTTGGATTACTGTGTACCAATATAACTAAATTTCATGTGAATCATTCAATTTTCGAGGTGGAAAATATAACACGTTTTCAATGCGAAATGCTTGTTAAATTCTTACAATCTTCTCAATCAAAAATTTCTTAAATATCTCAAATTGCGTAAAATATTTTCAACAAATTGCAATGAAAAGAAGAATTTTTTTTTTTCAATTTTAAATTACAAAAAAAAAAAAACGGACGGTAAATTAAATTTATCGTAATAATTTTTTTTTTAATTAAGATACATATATACATACATATATATATGATTATGAATATTATTTCTTTCCTAATTTACATTTAATTTATATGCGATACTAAAAAAGTAAAGTGAAAGTAGAAAAACAGAAAGCAAATTATTTTCATATTAACATTTTCCTTTCAGTCCCACTCACATTACAGATTTTCATTTCAATTCATTTCAAATAATTTATTCCGAAACAAATTTTTTATTTAGTACATAATTATAATTGAGTCAATATGCCTTTTATAAGTAGGTACATATATTTTTATTGGACTTTAATATATAATTTATTGCAAAACTGTTAAAATATCACTCATTTGTCAATAGCATTTTATTTATTAATTTTTTATATATTTTATTTTTTATAAATGTTGTGATTCCTTTAAACTTTTTGTTGGAGAGTAACCGCACATTTTTTTTTTTTTTTTTTTTTTATATTTCACGTTAATGTAATTAGTATTTTGTGAAAAGGAATGAATTACTTCATATAAGCATATTTTATGAATTGATTTTTAGCACATTTCCAAAAAATAAAAAAAAAATTTTTTAAGAAATGTGCCTATCAATTTAACTCTCCCCCTTCGTCCGTCTGTTCGAAAAATTTTGCACGAATTTGCTACATTATCTTTTACGTCAAAATCTAATGCGGCAAAATCTTGTTTTCGAAAATCTTTTAAAACAAAATCTGTTTTCCAAAGCCTACTAGGACAAAATCTTGCATGTAATTCAGAATGTCACATATTCTTATATATGAATATTCTGGAAAAAGCGGTAAACCTGCTTTTGAATCAAACTCTAAAATCCACCTTAACTATTTTTTTCTACATACTTTAAAAACAAAGTCACAATCTATTTTTTTCAAAATATTTTGCAAGATTTTGTCCGTCAAAGATTTTGTAATCCAAGATTTTAGAAAGATATTGATTTGGTAATGCAAGATACTAAAAAAAAAAACAAGATTTTGTCGCAGGTTGATTTTGGCGTGCAGGATTGTTGCACCGTTAAAGATAGAGCCATTAAATTTTAAGCATCGGTAGATCTCTTAAAAAGAATTTGAGATCTCATTTATGTAGCCTACCCCATTACGGAGGTACAGTCTCTCAAACTTTAAAAAAGCTCTATTTTAAATGCGTATATCACAAGTTTTGCTTTTCCATTTAAAAAGGCCATTCGACAGAACTTTTACCTTTATAAATTAATATTAAAATTACACATTTTTTTTCTTTTAATTTAGTATTTAAATTTACTGTTATATGAAGACAAAATTTTGCAAGATATTTCTTCCTTTATAAATTCGGCCCGTTTTTGTTAGAACCTTAAAATTTTAAGAAAAGAAAAATCTTTTTGAATTAATGAAAGTTGTATCAGAAAATATGTAACAGCCTCTTAAAGGTTGCTTTTAGAGCTCAAAAATTCAAATTTTGCTATTGTTAAACACCTGTAACTTAGTCACGTATATAAATTTCTTCGAAAATTAAAGCTTTTTCTTTATAATTGTACATATATGTATTAATGGTTTTCTTAATTATATAGAGTTCCGTTAATATTGATAAAAGTGTCTCTTTGTTTTACATATTTTTTCTTATTATATGAAATTCTAAGAAAATTTTTCAAATTTTGGTACAAGTTACGATTTTAAACAGTTTGTATTGTGTTTTGGAAAATGGACGACTTTAAAAACCTTTGGTTTACATTCTGCCTTGTTGGTTTTATTTTTTTTTCGTCTCATTTGTAACTCATTTGTAATAAATGTTGTGTAGTGATCAATTTTTTTTTTATTTTCAAAATTGTGACACTTAAAAATATAAATTGAAAAAATGATTCATAAATTAAATGTATATTACAATATATTTTATTGAAATTATTACTGTACATTTAATCCTTTATAAAGATATACTTAGAAAGTTTTTTTTTTTTTTTACTAAAAGTATCACAACATATCAAAAACTAACTTATTTTAAATGAAATTTTTTTTTTCTTGCTGCATTCGCCTACGTTTTATTTTACAAAATGACTCAATGACTCTCTTTAATTTATTTTTATTTTTTTTTAGTCTATTAGACACACTTTTAAACACTTTTTACTATTTTTTTAATTTTATGAATCAATTCAACCAATTGAATTGTGTAAATTTACTTGTTAGCAGCCACTAGCAATTTTATGATTACTAAAGTAATCTAAATATTGGAAGGAAACCACCAAGTTGTCATATTAAACGTAAAGAGAAATTATTTTCCAAAAAAAAAAAAATTGTTTTTTATTTATTTGAATAAAAATTTTTAGATTTTAATTTATTTAATTTGAATAAATGAAAGATGCGGTGGTAGTGAAGATGAGTAAGACAGACAGGGCAAAGATAAATTGAAATATTTATTGTAAAAATGACAAAATCTGAGATCTATACAATTATTTTGTTGTTTGATTATTAGACAATTAATTTTTTTAGCACATGTTTCAAAAATAATTTTGAAAAATTTGCTTATAAATTTTTTTGGTCTGTTTCCAGCTCTTTTCGTCCGTTTGTCTAGTATTTTTCGACAAAATGTTGATAATTTGACGCTTACTGACATTTGTTTTGTCTTTTGTGCTTTAAGCTTCATTAATTTTAGCAATTATTATTTCATTTGTCATTGATGTTTTAGAAATTTGAATTTGATGTATGATTTAAAAAATTTTTTCAAATTGATTGTTCTTCGCTATTTTAATAATTTTAATTGTGCATTGGTTCCATGTCTGATTAGTCTCTGATTCTTAGCAGTAGATGAAATTTTAAAAAAATTTAAATTCTAAATTTTTTGTATCTAAATATGTGTGTGTTATAAAAACAATATTTTTTCCTTAATTCACTTTCAGCCATTTTAACAACTACAAACCCTTAAAAATGAAAATATTTAGCCATGCAATATCAATAAAATTAATTGATTTTTTGAAAATGTTGCAGATCAACATATAATTTTGGACATTATGACAGCGGCGTTAAAATATTTATAAAAATTATATTTAATCGATGTCGTGTTTTTGACGTTTCTGAAAAATACCTCTATTTGCAATATTTCTAAAACGTTTAGGAAGTTGTATAGGTCATCGATAGGCCTCTTAAAAATATTAATGTTGTAAAACAACCTTTTATGTAGCTCCACTCGTTGCAGAGGTACAGCCCCTCAAATTTTGAAAGATGTATATGTAAGGTTCTGCTTAACATTTTGTTAAAAATATCAATTCCAAAATTATACATACAATTTCATTAAATTTAATATTTATATTTCCCCTTATGGAAAACCGAAATTTTGAAAGATTTTGCTTTTTTTTACATTTCCGCAACGGTTATAAAAAGAACCTTGAAATTTGGAGATACGAAAAATCTTTCAGGATTAGCATATTAGCATCTTTCAAACATAGCATACCTCAGAAAAAGTGAGGTGGTTATTTTAGTGGAAGTAGTGGGAGCATAACTTGAGTTTGATAATGAATGTTAGTTAATTCCGAACTATATATATATATGTATATGAAGTATTCCAATATTCAAATACATATAAAAATAATTTTTTATTACAAAAGAAAAACCGATTCTTTAATTAGATGAAATTATTTAAATTAAGTGTTTAATTATATTATTAAGATTTCTATAGTTAATTAAAAAAAGAAAAATTTTATTTCTTCTTTTGGTTGCAAAATTTAAAAAGAAGTAAAAGAAAATTGCTGAAAATTTGTTAAAACTTGTAAAAATATCGAAGTTTTAATATGAATTTAAAAATTTTCTTTTTTGTTTTTGAAGTAAAGAAAATTAAATGAAATAAAAAAAACTTTGAAAATAAAATGAAGGGTATTTTTTTAAGCAAAAAAGTGCAAGAGCAAAGAACTTTCAATAAAAATGAGGAAAACAAATTTTCTTTTAATTTTTTTTTTGCTTTCTTTTGATCCCATTATTATATTCTCTCTATTAATAGCAATCTTTTTCTTCTTTATTTTTTAATAATAGCCTTTTTTTTTTTTTTGCATTTGACTTTTAGTTACTCATATTGGTCAAGGAACTATGATACTAGCTCCTTATGTATTTTAAAAAAAAAACTTTATCTTTTCATTTTCATAATAGAAATAAAATACCCACAAGCGAAAGTTTTTTCTTTTCTCAATTATTCTAAAAAGAAAGAAAATTCTTTAATAAAAAAAGAAGTAAATTTTCGAAAAGGACGTAAATTGAAGTAAGATATGCTATACATATACTATTACATATTTACTTTTCTATTTATCTGAAAAAAGTTTGAAAAGGAAAATTTTTAAGATAAATAGTTACTGTCCCGCCCTTTTTCCATTCATTTCAATTGAAATTAAAATGCATTGTAAAGTTTCGTTTTGTATGGGAATTAAAAATTCATCGTCGTAAAAAAGGAGTTAACAAATTTTTTGTTTGCTAATACTTTAATATTTATTTAAAATATTTGAAATTAAAATTAACTATTTTTTTTTTTTTTTTGGTAACAAAAAAACTTAACTGAAATACAAATATTTACATAATATGAAGTTAAGGAAAAAAAAGGATCGTTTAAAAAGGATTTAAATGCGAATTGCATTATTTGTTTTCAATTAATAATTTGTTATTAATGTTTATTTTCTTTTAATGGGCTTCAATGGTCTTTAATATGTTTATTTTAAGATTATCTAAAAAATCCTGCTGACAAAAAATTATTCAACAAAGAGATGAGAAAGTTGTTTTTTGTATAACTAAAGCAATATATTAATTTTAAACTGATTTCAAAATATTTCGCAATATTTTGTTATGTTCGAGAATATATGAGACATAATCTAGGAGATTTTTGGAGATGTCAACAAAAATGTTATCCTATACTAAGGTATAGTTGGTTTTAAATTCAAATAATGCGTATTTATTATTTTTCGCTTTTTTTTTTACAACCATAGATAGAAATCACCGTAAAACATTATAATGAAATGAAGCAGGCACAAGTCCTCTATGAGTTTGTGGGAATTTGATCTACTGAACGCCATCTCATTTTTATGATAAAACAATAGGTTATAATATGTTCTTTAGTACAGAGCTTGTATTGTGCTTGGTCAAGAGAAATAAATATTAAAGAATGGTAGCAAATTGATGTGAATTTTTGTAAACAAATTTGTTAATGTTAAATTTAAATTTATAAATTTGACAATTAAAGATGTTTTACAAAATTGCTGGTATCGTACAATCATACAATTTTATTTATATATTGGTATTTGCAATTATATCTTTCTAAACATATATAACTCAAAAGAACCTGCTATGGGATTAAAGAATTGAATTAGTTTTATACAAAATATACTTGTTAAAGAACTAAAAATAAACGTATCAATTTCATTGGAATAATTAATGATATATACTCGTATTATTGTTTAAGACGGTAATATTATGGTTTTTACAAAGATTTCTATAATAAGTATGTTAAGTATGTTCTATATTTTCATAACAGTAGTTATGTATATTAAGTATATGTTAAAAAATTATCATAACAGTAATTAATTCCAGTGAAGGATGTCGATCCTAATTCTGTTAACTCAACTTCTTTTGGCCAAACAGTACATGAGTACTAAAGGTTGTAAAACCTATTTTTTGGTCAAAAAAATAAATATGGTATTTAGTGAGTTAAAGGCTCATACGTTACGAGAGAACCCATTCTCATTCCACTCCTCTATGGTGTCCTTCGACAATTCCTACCCATCCTCGCAAACGAAAAATAAATATAATATGAAGGAAAAAAGCTAAATATCATAATCTATTTCCTACTACGTTAGATACTAAATTATTTTAACGGTATTTTATAACAAAAATATTCTATGTATTACTAAATATGAATATACTATCCATTATACAGTTGGTTATTTAATATTTCAAATTTTCTAAAACTAAGCCTTTTTGATAGATACTTAACATATAAATTGGGGAACAATTTTAATACTTTATTAAATTATCTCTGATTTATTAATTGTCTGATACGCGAAAAAACTTTACTATATCTAACATAAAAGAGAATATAAATATATTTCATAATTAAGTAATTAAGATAAAAATAATTAATTTTAAGTAATTTTTAATTTTAATATAATATCACAATTAATTAATAATAATTAAATAATCATCAATTACAATATTCATATTATCATCTACTAAAAGAAAATTACATAAAATTAATGAGAAAAATTGTTTTCTATATAATGAAAGGTAAAAACATTTTTGTCATCCTTAATAATTACATACAAGAATAATAATTTTCATGATCATCACATTATTTTAAATGAAATGTTTAATTAATTATCTAGACAATAGATACTAAATAATATATACATATATATATATATTGAAGTTCTAGTATATAATCATCTAAAGTCATCATCTTTTAGCACAAAAAAAAAAAAAAAACGAAAATAATATAAGAAAAATTTGGTTGGAAAAGTTCCAAAAGTTTTTTTTTTTTTAACATTCTCAGGTTTTCATAATTTTTTTCTTTTTCTTAAAAAAATTTTCAAATAATTTTCTTTTTTTTAACCAAAATTTCTTGCATTCTTTTACGTTTTTTTAAATTCTTTTCTTTTACGTGTCTTTTTGACTTACCTTAAATTTTCTTTGTTACGGTTAGTTTTTATTAAATACAGTATTAAAATTTGACAAAAATATTTCATTTTAATTTTCATTTTATATTGACAAATGTACATAGGTATATGAATCCTAGGCATCCTCAAATTAATGTATAATCAATTTAATTAAACAATTACAAGTTAAGGGGCCTCCGTGACCTAGTGGGTAAGAGCGTATAAAATTCGCTGTAAACGACGAGGGGAGTGTGGGTTCGAATCCATTTACAGCTGTGCCTGAACAGGAAAAGCTGTGTAATTTCCTGTCCACATTTTTGTGGCAGAGAAATACATTAAAAATAAAAATTACAAGTATAACGAACGTGAAACAAATTATCAAATAATTATTTTTATGACTCAAAATTCCACAATGCTGGGATTATGTCTTCATTTAAAATATCACTTAAGAATATAACCTTTTTTTTCTTTCCACTCCTATATAGAACATAGAGCATACACTAAGTCACATATTATATATACTTACTTAAGCTTCAGTTTCTGGAATCATTAATTTCACTAAACCGTTGATTACTCGGATGTAGCTATTGTACAAAACTGTGAGACGGAAATATTTTTCTTAAACAATAAACTTTAGTGTTAATATTTTAATTTTTTACAAAACTGATGATAACACGGCTATAGCAATTATTTTCTTACCAGCAAGTGTATTTCCTTTTAAATCTTACATTGGAAACTGTGAAAACGACGTAAGGAAGGTAACGGTCTAGAAACCTAAGAGTAATGGTAGATATATTTGCTTTTCAACCCAAAAGTAACAGGAACAAATTGAAAATTACCCAATAATTGTAAATAAATATTCTCCAGATGCTTTTTTAAAAATTGCATTCTTTACTTCCACATAATAAAAATATTAAAAATTTAAAATGTATGTAATATTAACAATTTTCCGCCAATATACTTACAGAGTACCGAATACGAATAACTGAAACTATCAAACAACATATTAAAAAAAATTTCCAAATTTAATAAAAAAAAAAAAAATGTTTTTTTTCTTTTGTAAAAAGCTCCAGGATATATAACACACCTATTCTTAAAATATTAATACTTATATTAACCATCATATAATGATTTAATAGAACTGATAAAAATATAAATTTTCATATGTCATTAGTTAACTAGAATTGTTGTTATTGTTATTTATTTTTATTTTTATTGTTGTAGCAAATGTCAACATCCTTTTGGCAACCTGCTTACTTTATTATATGTATTTAAGGACATCTTTTTGATGAAAAATGAGTTTACATGTTGTCTCATTCGTTTTGTTGTTGTTTTATTATTTTTTTTCTTTTTACTTTAAGGTGATGTTAATGTTTATTTATATTTCAATAGATGTTTTTTTTTTTTGTAAAAGATCGTATCCTTTTTAGTTTTCAGATCTATTAAAAGTTCATTCCTTTTTTGTGTTTTTGTGTTTTTTTTTTTTTTTTTTTTTTTTTTTTTTTGAGACCTAAACAAAGTTTTGGTTAAAAATAATATTTTTAAAATTTTTTTAATGTGTTACAATGTGTTGTTGATATGTTGTGCAAGACGAATGTGATCCATCATATTGTCAAAAAAATTTTACTTGATGAAATGAAATAAAAATAAATTGTCTGAGGAGAAAAGTGAATTTTCGATTTTTTTCTATTTTTTTTTTTTTTTGTAAGATAGATGGATATAAGATATTAACAAACCCAAAAATAAAAAATCAAAAAAGAAAAGGAAAACCTTACATAACAAAGTTAACATCATTTTCTTCTATGTATAGGTATGTGATTTTTATTATTTTGATTTTTCATAATAATTTTATTAGTCTTTTAGTTACCTTATTGTTGAATGACAGGTAGATAATTTGTTGCATATAATTTTTTTTTTTGTTTTTGTGTGTTTGATTGTTTTGAAAAGGTGATTGTACCATATAAAATTGCGTTTTTAAATTTTATGTCTGTTTTAGAATGTTTAAAATCAAATAAAATTTTCATTGTTTAATTTAAAAATTAAAATTTGTGACCAATCGCACAATATTTATATCATCGGACTTTAAATTGAATCGCCTCGGGTTAAAATCTCGGTCAAGTCATATTCAAAAAAATAATATATTCTAAAACAATTAATATTAGTTGGGTCATATATGTCTAATAGGCAAATGGGTCTTTAATATTAGTTCGGTACAATATGTACATTAATAAATTGGAAATTAATCTTTGAATTTTGTGTTTGGACAAAAGGATTTATTATTTTCATTGTGTAGAAGAACAATTTCTCTGTGTTTAAAGTTTATAATTTAATTACCAATTACCAGATAAGAAATGTCAACTGATGTATAAAAATTCAGAGTCAATTTCCTTTTAAAACTCTGTATTTGTCAAATTGTGTATAAATAAGTATTTTACTAGTCTAAATTTTTTTTTAAATAAAATATTTCTTTAATTTAAAATAATTCTATAGTAAGATTTTCTTAAAATAAAAACTTGTTAAGCAGTTGAAGAATTTGTTTTAATTATTTCTCTAAAATATATGAATTCTTGTGTAGCATAATTTCTTAATTCTAAAACACATATCCAAATCCATTTGTTCCTATTGCTTTATAAACTCAAGAAAAAGATTCGGCATTTTTGTATCTAAAAATTTACATTTTTCGTTCAAATGTTTTATTACCATAGCCATTATTACATTGAGAAAGAAAATAACGGATTCTTTCTCTTCATTACAATTGCGGTGGAAAATGAGTTTAGTGGATAGAATTCTCACATATTCTCAAGGGGATCTCAGCTTACCTAATTATTTTTTAAGAATATCATTTATAGAATTAATCCCTATTATAATTTATTTTCAATTTTAAATTTAAAACATTTTTTAAAGTAATTAATTTAAAAGTTCAAATAAAATTTTGCAATCTATCAAATAATATTATATTTACGTTCCTTTTACAGAGTAAACTATACTCTTTTCTATTCCCTACACTATATCAGCCTTTGAGAAAAAGTATAGATAGAAGTAAATATATTAAATTAGCGTTCAAATTACCAATTACTGCCAAATAGTCCCAACTACTGTAAATTACTCTTTTCGTCTAAAAGGAACGCAAACATTATAATAATGAAGTGGAAAAATAATCGAATCTCTAATAAAATTATAATTAAATTTTTCTATCTACTTAAATTGTCAATAATTAAAAAAAAAAACAACACTATAACTAAATAAAAATCATATCATTCGCATTTTATTTTAAATTTTCAATATTTTTTTCATTAATTTCTTCATATTTATACCCGTATGAATTATGTTCAAGGGGTATAATAAATTTGCCATTACGTTTGTGACACCTTAAAGGAGTCGAGCTAGATATAGTGTCAAAGGTATGGATCGGCTCAAAATCGAATTCTGAGTCGATTAACCCATGTACGTCCGTCCGCACGATAACTCAAAAAATAAAAGAGCTAGGAGACTGAAATTTTTTTTACGGCACTTTTGCAAAATTGTTAGTTTTGCTATTTAAATCCAATATTTTCGGTCGGCGGGTTCGAGTAGCTGCCATACAACTTCTATTTTTATATAGAAATAACTCAGTATCTATTCAAGCTAGGTTTCTGAAATTTTGAAAATGATGATCAAGTTTTATGGCAACAACTTTTGCAAAATTTGGTTGTGGTGGTGCGACGGGTTCGGGTAGCTGCCATACAACTTAATCGTTTAAATGAGAATAACTCAGTGTCTATTAAAGCTAGGAACCTGAAATTTAGTAAAGAGGTGTCGAGTTACATGCCAACAACTTTTGTAAAATTTGGTTGATCTAGAGCAGCCGGTTCAGGCTTCTTGCACCTCTTCGAACTTAATAAAGCTAGGCGTCTGAAATCTTGCAAATGGTGATCAAATTTTATGGCAACTACTTTTGCAAAATTTGGTTGTGGTGGTGCGACGGGTTCGGGTAGCTGCCATACAACTTAATCGTTTAAATGAGAATAACTCAGTGTCTATTAAAGCTAGGAACCTGAAATTTAGTAAAGAGGTGTCGAGTTACATGCCAACAACTTTTGTAAAATTTGGTTGGTCTAGAGCAGCCGGTTCAGGCTTCTTGCACCTCTTGGAACTTAATGAAGCTAGGCGCAATAGATTCAGGTAGCTGTCATACAACTCCACAATTTACATAAATATATCTCTGTAGTTCGGTACTAAATCAAATGTTTTTAAAAGATGATCAAGTTTTATAGAAACAGGATATATTACGTTCATACGGGTATCCCAGAGTTGACACAGTCTACTCTACTGCACTCTTCCTCGTTTTATTTTGTTTTTTTTTTTTTTAATTCAATTTTGAATTAATGATTGGCGTTTGGCTGCTAGCTTGATTGCCTTCTTGAAAGCTTTTCTATTTTTTATTTTTTTTTTTTTCAACTTTTTAGCTGAAAATTGGAAAATTTCATTTATTTGATTATGGACTTTATTTTTTTTTTGAATGTCACAACAAGAGAAAATAAAATTCGAAAATTTTGACTGAATTCAAATTTTATTTAAAAAAAAAAAACAAAACAAAATGGAAAACTCTTCTTAATGTAATTTTCATTGTGATACCAATAAAATTCATTAGCAAAATGAAAATTTATTTTGTACGCAACGACAAAATCAGCGACATTCGCTAAGTTAAAATACTTCAAAAAAAAAAAAAAAAAACAATAACAGAACGTATTAAAAATATCTATGAAATTAAATTTTTTTTTTTGGGATACTTTATAGAATCCAAAACTGCAATACTTTATAAAATCCAGCCAAAAGCTTAAACTTCTACTTCATGTTTTTCATTTTCTTTTTTGTTTTTTTTTTTTTTTTTTTTTGTATAAAATGAGCGTTCATTCTTTTATAAACTATAGCGTTTAGAACAAAATTTATATCAAATGTAAAAATTAAAAAAAAAAAAACAAAAAAGGAAATCGAAAGTAATAAAGAAACTTTGAAATTATTAACAACAGAATTTTTCAATTTAAATATTGAAAGAGCGCTGACACAAAAAAAAAAAAAAAAAACACAAAAAAAGGATAAAAATCACAAGTTTAAATATTTTCAAAATTCATTTTTATATTGGTGTGTTGCTTTCTCTTTGTTGTGTATAAGGTATAAAAAACAGCAAAAAAAAAAAAAAAAAACAGGAAAAGAAAATGATGATAAAATTAAAAGTAAGGAAAAAGAAGGATATTATATAAGTATATATGTATATGTATAATATATATCACTTGTTTTATATTCTTTCTTCAATATACTCCCTAGACTATATTTTTATAATAGAATTTGATGTTAAAAATACGATAAATGTCATGTTTCCTTAACTACTATTGTAATATTCAAAAAAAAAAAAAAACCAAAAAAAAAAAAAAAACGTGAATGAATAGTTGAATATTTTACTTATTCAGCAGAATTCAAATTTTGTTTGTTTTTTTGTGATACTTAGTGTATTTTATGTTTTATATTATTATAAAATATATTGTAGTATCTTTAGTCTAGTCTGGTGCACAAAAGTAAAAGAACTTTTTCTAGTTTCGTTTTTTTTTTTTTTTTTGTTATGTGATTTGATATGATATGATTTCAATTGCATGATATTATATTATTTAATTTTCTTTTTGTTTTTTTATATATGAACACTTAAGAAAAAACTTAAATAATAGAAATAAATAAAAAAAATTTTAAAAATTATATTCCTATATCTTATTTTAAATGGAAATTAATATAAGTTTTTTTTTTTTTAATTAAAACTTTTTCTATTAATAATTATTTTATTAATAATTAATTTTCAAAATTCTATTAATAATTAATCTATTATATTCTTTTCATCGAAAAGTATATAATTCTTTATAGTTTAGTTTTTTTTTTACCTATAGGTATATTGATATTCAATCTATTAGATACTTTTATTATATCTATAATTTAATAATCATTAAATATACATAAAATCATTATAATATTATGTTAAGATTTTGAAAATTTATTATACAACTTTTCAATATATATGTATGTATATATATATATATGAACTTGTTTTGTCAATGATTTAATAAAATTTTCATCTTTTTATGGTTAATTATATATATATATATACATATATATAATAACATTTATATAGTTTGGCCCACCTTTTATTTTCTTGTGGGTGTTTAAATTTCTTTAAAACTTTAATGGATTTTTTTTTTTTTTTGTTTTTTTTTTTTTTTGGAAGGAAATAATTGCAAAAAAATTAAATATTGAAAATAAAAACATAATAAATAATGATTTTAATTACATTAATTTATATGAACAATTGTGGAAAATTGTTATGAAACAATAATAATTATTAATAAAAATTAAAATTATTTAAAAAAAATAATGTTCTATAAGTATATAAGTTTTTATTTAATTTTGTTGTATCTTTAGATACTTTAATGAAAATTTTTTTCAATTTTTATTATTGGCAAAGGTATACAGAAAACAGATAATGTTTTTGTTTATTAGATAACTTTAAATATCTTTAATTCCAATCTCACTAACGTGATATTTTTCTTCAATAGTGGAGGAAGTAATGTTAAAGAAATGGTATAAAAAACGGTAATAAAGTTAAGAAATATCATTATACAGCCTTTGATAGTTTAATAATATTTTTTTTATTTAAATTATATATTTTGGCATACAACTGTTATACTTTAATTCTTTAGATAAGATAACACAGTTGGGGATCACCAAAATTATTAATCATAGTAATTATTTCGATAGTAAAATATGTTTAAAAAAGTAAAGTTTTACTGAAAAGAATAAAAAAAATTTATTTAAAATGTATCTTTAAACTAAACAGTATATCTATTCATTTATCAGGGACATCTATATGTACATACATAGGTACATATTTTGTCTTATGAAAATTTTAAAATTTTCCATGTTTTCCATAAATTCATGTTACTTGGTTTGCTTATATTAAGTATATGATTTTCTTCTATACTTTGTTTGTAGACTTGTAAAAATATTGTTTCAAAAAATATATAAGTACGTATCTAAAATAAAAATAAAAAAAAATGACTAAATTAAATATAATTAACATGAAAATTGTAGATTTTATCAAACAATTTTTCCACAACTTTAAATTCTTTTTATGTATTTTAATTATTTATATAACTATTATAGTAAATAAAAAAAAACTATCAAAATTGACCTCGTTTAAAAAAGCAAAGCTTCACAAAATAATATCTTTTTATATTATTAGATGAAAATATTATAAAACTTCTTAATCTAAATCTAATTAATTTTTTACGAATAAAAAAATTTAAAAAAAAAAAAAATTTACCGTCTTAATATATTTACTGTTATTTTAAATTATATACCTATAAGTATGTAATTTGTATTCTACCTGAAATTTTTTTTTCAATCGATAACAAAAATATTTGACATATCCTATAAATTTTATTACGAAATTAAAAATATTTTTTTTTGTTTTTCTCAAAAAAAAAAAATCTTATATTAAATAATAATAATAATATTTAAAAAAAAAAAAAAAAAAATTTAATAGTTAAAATATAAAACAAAAAAAAAAAGAAAAATAATACAAAAAGTAGTGGCATAACAGTTCAAGGTACAGGTTATAATCCACGCAAACAAAACTATATTTTATTTTTTATTTTAAAATCTGTTCTAAAAACTTGGATTCACATTTATGATCGGTTTAAATTCTAATCTATAAATATATTTTTGTAATTTTAATTGAAGTGAAAAAGTTGTTATTTGTTTACTATAGGATATATTCTCTTTGTTATATTACATATTCTATTTTATAATTCAAAAGATTTTATATAGCATATGTATATATAGCGCATTTCCCTGCCACATTTTGTAGCGCATTTCCCTGCCACATAAATGTAACAAGAAAATTACACAGCCTTTCCTTTTGAGTCGTTGATGTACATGTCGTAAGGTGGAATTACTTTTATGATATGTTTGGGATTCGAACGCACACTCCTTCGGTGTTTACAGCATATCTTATACTCTCTTACTCACTAGGCCACCGTTAGCAAATATTATGTACAAAATATCGTTAGTGTATCGTAGATATTGAATGTTGCAAAAAAAAAAAAAAAAAAGAAATGTTAATAATGGATAGAGAATACAATTTGCAAATGCAAATGATTCAAATTCGATAAAATTGTTGACAAGACGCTTCTAAAAATGACAACAACTCTTCTCAGATTTTAAACAATTTTATTTACAAATTATAAAAAAAAATTAATATATAATGTAATATTTTTCTCTGAATATTTAAAATTTTAAAATTTTTTCGCAATTTAATGCTACCCTCGAAAACTGCAGATTCAAATTCAAGAAATAACTAATTCAATACTTAGATACGTCTAGGTAAATGTACTTAGCTACATAACATTCAAATATTTTTAAGATATTCTTGTATTAAAACTGAATTATCGATTAAAGAACAGAAGAAAAATTTTATTTTAAAATTATGTTGAACGCATTTTCGTTTTCACAGCGGGTATATTTTTTATATGTTATATGTAAAGTTTTTTCATTAATGTTAAAATTTATTAAACATTTTAATTACTAAACTGTTAGTAAGTAAATTTTATATTTACAAAAAAAAAAACAAAACCACAACCGAATAAAAAAAAAATAATTTAAAACCAAAATCGTATTTTAATACTGTTTAAGAAACTTTAAGCATGATTGCATTTTTGGTTATTTGCTACCAGTTAATTATAATTAAACATATAGAAACAAAACTTAAAAACAAATATATCATCTATAGTCATGCTAGTTTAAACTTTTATCACCATTACGCTATATACAAATTTTTTTTTTTTTTTTGGAAATAGTCTTTTTTTCCATTAACCAAAAGGTTATTACTAAGTAGTTAACAAATTTGAAAAAATAAATTTTTTTTTTAAATAAATGGTTCTTATATTTTGTTATTTGGTTATTGGTATTATCAATTTAAGATTTAAATTTTGTATGCTTTGTGAAAATTTATTAAATTATCTTTTAAATATTAACCATTTTTTACTCATATTTCAAAAAATTTGTTTTAAAAAAAAACCTAAATTAAAAATATGTATAGATATTCTTACATATCTAGTTTTTTTTGTGAGGTTAGTTAGGACTTTCGAAAGACACCATGAAATAAACGTGTGAATTCTTTTTCGTAGGGTTCAATTTGAACTAATGAAACGACACCTCCTTTTTAAACCAAACATTTGGGTCGAATCTATGTTAAAACTTTGAGTTTGATTTGAGATTATGAACGAATTAAAAGCGAACAAAGGAATAGAAATAAAGATAATTGAGAAATATAGGAAGTACCTGCATGAATGTTCGAAGAAGTGTTTAGAATAAAAATTTAGATATTCTTCTTGACTTTAATAATATTATCCATGTTTTGTTTGCCAACTTTTGTAAATACTTTCGGTGGTAAGCTATTCCATATTCACGCTGTATGCATTACAAACGAAATTGCATGTGTGCGCAGGCAATTCTATCTGCGGATCTTTAAGGTGTAGAAAGTAGTTTGTGCAGCTCTCCTTGTATCTCAGTTGAAATTTTTATGAAAAAGCATTAAGGTTTTCATTTCTTCTGAGCAGGAACAGATAAAGATACCAATAAAATATTTGTAAAATATAGTGAGTGCTATAAAATGACACGTTGTTGATCTAGTGCAGCCACAGTTAAGATATAGCAGTGGACATCATTTATTAAACGAATTACTTTGTTTTGCACTTCGTCTAGGTATTCTTATGTTATTTAATTGTGAAGCTCCGGTCCAAATCTGTGCAATTAGTAATTGAATATCAATTGAAAGTTTTTATATTGTAAGATAAATTTTTTTTCCATTAATGAAAATGTAATTTAAATATTAGAATACAGAATTCTTACCGCATAGTGTTGCTTTCTGAGTATCAAAATAGTGCTATAACCGCGTAGTGCTATTGATATACTAAGTATCAGAATTTTAATTTCGCATTCGCAACTTTGCAATTTTCTATTTTTAAAGTGTCAAGTTTTTGAATGCGATTATCATTTAGCTGAAGTACCACTACGTGGTAAGGCTCCCAGAAGACATTAATTCATTTCTATAATATCGAATAAAATTTTCTTTAAATAACAATAAAAAATTTGAAATAATTTATTTTATTGTTTTAATTTTTTTTATTTGTACATAATTGATATCGTTTAAGCATTAGGAAATATAAAATATAATATAATATATATGTATTATATATATATATTTATACGTATGTAAATATCTATTTTGGTTTTATGATATACTTAAGATATTTTTTTTTATTTTTAAATGCAAGCGTTTTAAGTTAATTGGTAAAAAAAAAACTAAAAAGTTAAGAATTAAATAAATTCGCATATACTTTATTATTATATACATATTTTATTTTATTTATAAAAAAAAAATTATAGATAATAATAATTATTAATCTTTAAAGTATTCGTTCATAAACGATTTATTATTCAGACTAAAATTTGATTTCATTAATTATAATTTCTTTTAAATGTCATCTCATCACTAATATTGAACAAATTTCAAATTAAATTAAATAAAAAATAAAAAAAAAAATTAAAACAAAAAAATTGTAATTTAATCCTTTTTTTTCTCCCTTAAAAATATTTATTTAATTACCAAAAGTCTTTTTTTTGAGATAGAAAGATTTTAACTTAGAATTCTAACTTCTATCATTAAAAGTGTTTGTATGTATATCTACTCATTGCAATGGAAAAATGACTAGTATTTTAGGATAGGAGAATTTAATGTAGGTAAGTTCCACTATATTATATTTATACGTATCTACATTATATTCTTAAGTTGAAGCTGCAAGGGTCTAAAAAGTATATTAGCGCATGTGTTTGCGCAAATTTGTTTGTGTGTGTAGGGCTTAATTTGTCTTGTTTTTTGAATGTATATAGGGTTTAATTTATTTTGCATCGTGCTTCCTCTTTATTTGATACAATACAAAATAAAATATTACATAAATTATAATCATTTTTAATTAATTTATTTATTTATTTCGATTAAATATTTTAATTTTTATTATAAAATTTGGAAACTAAACTTATATTATTCTAAAGAATGAATTTTCACTAAGGTTATAAGTACAGATAAATTAGTATGAAGGTTTCTAAAAATATAATTAAAAAAAAAAATTTTTGTTTCAATTTTTATAATGAATGAATTTAATATTTTCTTAATTATTTGATCATTATACATTACACTCTTTTATAAGCTTAAGATCTTGAATGATGTTTACATTTTTTTCTTGTTGCTTTTAATATAAAGTAGCGAATTTTAGGTAGCGGAAGACGTTACGGTTATACAGTAAATAAATTTTATGTCAAATTTAAAATTAGTATTGAAAATTAAAATAGAAATACCGTTAGTTTTTTTAAATTAATGCCCGGAACTTTTAAAAAGAAAATCGCTTTACTAAATAAAACTAAGCATTTAACTATATATTTTATTCTTAATGCTACATTCATTGCTTCGGCAAATTTTTTGCAAAAACAAAAAAAAGTTCCAACTTTATTATATTTTTACTCTTCCTACTTTTTCAAATTTTTTTTCCAAATAAATTAGATACATATTATGTCAATATATACATATACGTCAATATATACATAATTATGTCAATATATACATAAAATGACAGCAAAAAAAAAAAAATTAGTTTCGAAGTTCAAGTTGAATCACTTTTTTCTTAGAAGTAACGATTCCGTATAATTTTTCGAAAAATGCAAGAGTTCAGATTGTCATAAAAAACATTTGGCGTCCGCATGAATTCAGAACTTTTATATGAAACAAAACAATGAATTCAGCATTAGTGTACAATTTTTTTTTATAAACTCTTGTCAAACAAACAAAATCTAAAATTAATAAATGTTAAAAAAGAAAAAAAAGCAAAAACTCAAACATTATATCATTTTCTTTACCTTATGAACTATAATATTTATTAGTTACTTAGTTTAGCTTTTTTTTTAAACACGAATATTTAGAATTATTTATAATAGTAATATTATTATTTATTATCATTGTTGTTATCACCAAATAAAAAAATTGTTGTCGTAGTCATTTACAACATTTTTGTTTTTGGTTTCATTTTGTTTTTTTTTTTTTTTTTTTTTTTTAAAATCATTATCACACAACAACAGTTAATTTCGTTGCATTTTTTTTTTTTTTTTTCTATAATTTATAGTTTGTAATTTTATAATTCTATTAAACTTTGCTTAACTAATACTACTTTATAAAGTTATTATTTGTTTGTTTGTATTTTTATCTTTGTTTTTTTTTTTTCTATATCATTATTCATGTGTTTTTAGTTTTTGACCCATCTTTAACAAAAATTGTGTCTTTCTGTCTGTTAATTATTTAGAAAATTTCTTTGTTTTTTATGTTTTTTTTTTTATATTATTAAGTTCACCGCTTCGGCAACAAAAAGAGAATTCTCTCAACAATGATTCATCGCTTCAGATCAACTTTTCTGCAGAAAAAAAAACCAGATAGCTGAGATTTTGAAATAATATATAAATTTTAAATTTTTAAATTTTTTAAAAAAATTACAGATGAAAGAGTTCCGCATAAAAAGTTAAATCAAATTTTTTTTCGGAGAGAAAAAAAAACTTCCGAACTAAGTTTGAACAATAAGAGAATTAAAATTTTCAAATAAAAACACATGCGGTTTCTCGGTGGTTTAGTGAGTAAGAGCGTCACATACTTTTAGATTTAATGGAATCCCACATACGTAGTAAGAATAATTCCCCCATACATGTAGTATTACAGCTACGCCTAAAAAGGAAAGGTTGTGTAATTTTCTTGTCACATTTATGTGGCGAGAGAATAAACTTCAAAAGCATTGTGATTAATTTTATATGCAAAATTTTTCGGTTGATTTTTGAAATTGCAAAAAATTTTCGGTTGTAATTAAAAGTTAAATTTAAATGTTTTAACAGTTACCATTACCATACGTATGTATGTACTTCAGGAATATGTGAATTTTTTGAGAAAAGCATACAAGCGGGGGAATTAACTGTATAGCATTTTTTGAAAAGACAATCTTATGCTTCTTTTTATGTCTTTTGGTATGTTATCAATTCAATTTCATTATACATTTCTTTTTCTTAAGCTTCCAAGTTTTGAGAATACTTACTTTTGTTTTTCCGTATTTCTAAACTAATTCAAAAGTCAATGGATTGTTTTTATAAACCCAAATCAGAGGAATGTGATAGTAAATTTATTGTAAAGTAGAGAATATAATTCTTCTTCTGGTTTCCCCTGCTAAAAACTAAATTAAGTATAGAATGTATGCACTACAAGGTGTCAAACTAATGATTATTTGAAAAAAAAAAATAAGGAAAATTTCAGTAACTTTTTTTTTATTTGACCAAGTAGACCTACGATTTAAGAATATAAAAAAAATTCTTATATTTTTTGGGTACTAAATAATTAAATTCTCGTATATTCCAGCTTAATATTTAATCTTCATTATTAATATAAATTTAAAAAGACAAAATGTACTACTTACAATTCATTTAATTTTATTCTAACTTATTTATTTATTTTTATCTTGTATTTGTATTTGTATTTGTATTTCTTTTTATATTTTATAAATTACTTGCTTGCTGCTTTCCCCCCTCCCTCTGAAGTCTGTAGAGCAATAACAAAAAAATAAATAAAAAAACAATAATAAAATAGAAAAACTAAATTAAATAAAAACTTAAATGAAAATTGCATTTCTAAAAAAGTTTTTATTTTTAGAAAAGGAAAAAAAAAACAAAACCGCTTGTATTAACATTTTCTAGGTTAGGTTAGGTTCGAATTCTATTTTGTATTCGTATATTATTTATTGTTAGTTTTTTATTTTTTTTTTTTTACTTATCTTTTGTTAATTTTTATCGTTTTTTGCTAATTACAATTTTTATTTTTATTTTTCTTCTACAGTACGAAAAATTTATTTAAAGTCATCGCTTTAATTGAATTATTGTAATAAACTAATTTAGTAGATAGGCTAAATAAATTAAGTTCAATATCGCATTGCAGGGTAAAAGGGAAAAATTATATATCA
Source organism: Poecilobothrus nobilitatus (assembly GCA_947095535.1). NCBI lineage: Eukaryota > Metazoa > Arthropoda > Insecta > Diptera > Dolichopodidae > Poecilobothrus > Poecilobothrus nobilitatus. Next base: position 316,452,808 of record OX352772.1, on the reverse strand, counting down.
AATAAAATTTTTATTGAAGAGAGTGTTTGTAAAAAGTAGTAGTAGTTTATTATTAGATTATCTTATTTTAAGGTGTATAAGTAACATTGCGTCCTTTTAATATAGATCTAAATTGTGCTCGCTCTATTACTATACGTGTTGTAGATTTGTATTCCACTTCTAATATTTCTGTCTGCCAATGCTACTACTTGAAACTGAAGTATTTGTAGATGGTTTATTGTTGACAGTTCGTTTTTTGTAGAGCAATATGTATTGGTAGGTGCACATATCTTGCTAGGATTGAAGTTCCGCAGTTTTTAAGTATATCACCTGAATATTCTTCTTCTTCTTGATAGATTATCGATATATCGTTATTTTCTTTTTGAATTTTCTTTAAGTGTGGTTGTTTAACCGAGAGTATTTGGACCTGTTAGAATTTTTAGTTCGTTTCTACTGGATCCTTTAAATTTTTTCATATCTTTTCCGATTCATGATTTCCAGAGCTAATATTAGAAAACCAGTTATAACTTTTATAACAGCTTTTGAGAATAAATTTAATTTTATTTTTTTTTTAACTTAAAAAAAGATATAATCAGATAACAGATATCATCAAAATATTATATGGATATATCCAGAAAAATATTTAACAGATGGATTTTTACTTATGTCAGATGTTTGTTATCTTATAAAAAAATTTTTATAGCTTAAATGACTTTAAAATTTAAATTCACTAAAATGAATTTAACTAAAAAAAAACTAATTAAGCGTTTTTAATGTTTCGAATTTGTTCTACTAATTATTTAGTAAAAATTTAAAATGAAAATTAGTACTTAACAGAAAATTGAATTGTTATTAATATTTAAAAATTCAATATCAAATCGAATTAAATTACAAAGTTTGATTGCATATTAATTTTCTTCACTTCTAGCATTTTAAATAAATATTTTATCGTTTTTTTTTTTTTCGTTTTTGTTTCTTTCTTTCTTTTTATAGTTCAACTTTTTCTAATGAACATATTATTTTTTTTTTGTTGTTTTGTTTTTTGTTGCTGTTATTTAATAAATATATTTTTTTTTATTACATTTTTAGTTGTTATTTGTAATTTTTAATGTTTTTTTCTTTTTGTTTTTTTTTTTTTTTGTTATAAAATTTTGTTGCTGGGAAAAATATATTTTTTAATAGTGCAGGTCAGTTTTGTTATTGTTACTACGTTTTTCATTACTTTCCTTTTTTGTGTTTTTTTTTTTGTTGTTTGTTTGATTTTCACAGTTGTGTTTTTTATTTTTTTTTTTATTTCTAATATAAAAGGCGTGCATTCTGCTTTTAAATGATTTTTCATGACTTTTTCTAATATTTATTCGCTTTTTGTTTTTTCTTTTGTTTTGTGTTGATTACTCAATGTTTATTTTAGTTTTTATGATTTGTGAAGTTATATTTTTTTTTTTTTTTTTTTGCGTTTTAGAAAATTTTTTTATAATTTTTCAAATTTATATTCTTAGAAAGTATATGAACAGTTAAAAAGCAAAAAAAAAAAAAAATTTAATATTAAATGAATAATACATAGGTTGCACTGAAAATGTATAGATAATAAATAATGCACCCAAATATAATTTAGTGAGTATAGAATTTATAAGAATTTCGAAAATGTATATAGTTCCTAATTCTGTATAAAATATGTAAAGAAAATATGTTGATATGGGAATGAATTTTTATGGAAATGTCAGTTGACTTAGTGGGCCATGTCATCATTGTGTTTATCATTCACATTTTTATGAATTTATCACTCATTTTTCATGTCACCATTAAGAAAATTAACTGTCAAAAATAGTTGTCATTGTGTACTGTATTTTATATGGAAGAAATTTCGGTGTCATCACTCCAAAAAAAATTAATGATGTATCTGCTTATAATACATTAATTTTTTATTAATAAGATAAGGGAATTTTTAAAAGTTTTAAATATAAGTGATAAAAATAAGTTTAAATATAACTTAAAAACAAAAACTCTTGTCAACAGTTACTTGACAATTAAAATGACAGTTAAAATTCATTCATTTTTTTTTTTAAATGGAAAGTTCGTTCATTTAATGATATTCATGACATCGAACAGTTTTTTTCATTCATTTTTGCTTTCATTAATTTTTTAGTGACAAATTGTGACAGGGACCAGTATTTCTACTATTCAGTTTCCTACCATATGAATATTGTAAATGTTTACCTAGCCGTTTTACGAAATTTATTTTCGAAGTTAAATTTTTAAATGAAATCTTTAAATGGATAAGACCATTTTCATTGAAAATGTTCGTAAAATTTTTAGTGTTGCCATCGTATATTTTAAAATACAATGTAAATACAATGTATGTAAATACAATGTATGTAAATTATCAGATGAATGTTTTTAAAAATATTGAAAGCAATAATTCTTGATATTTAAGAAAAATAATAATAATTTAAAAATTGAAATGTGTAAAATATTATGCAATTTAGAAAATATTTTTTTTAAATATTTCGTTTATTATATGATTTTAAATAAGACGTAGATTATTTAATTTATTTATTTTATTTTATTTAATTTAATTTTAAAGTAAATTCTAATTGATTTGAAATTTTGTATTTTTCTTTTTTTCTAATTTTTTAAGTAGGTATTATAAAAATAAATAAAAATTGTATTTAAGTATCTAAAGATTAATATATAGTACCTAATTAGTACATAATAAGTAATTCATAATTATTTCTATAAGGGTGTTTTTGTTTAATTTTTTCTTTCTTACTTTGTAATACATAAAAGCCTTGCTGCGTTTTTTGATTTATTTACAGAAGAAAAATATAAACCTTCGGATTAATTAATACTTCGGAATCGATGAATCGAAACAAGTGATACTTATGCTAAGTATTTTAAAAATATGATTTAACTTGACAGAATAAGCATTGCTTTTATATTATATCTAAAAAGCAAAAATACGAAAATATTCAATAAAACCATTCAGGAGTTTTGAAATCAATTATCAATTTTTTTGATTTTAGTTATTGCAAATAAATTTATCACATATCTTAAAGTAAACAGAGTAAATAATATAAGGAGGGCCATATATGTTACAATTAAATAGCAAAAATATGTGGTATTCAATAAAGTGCTATTATTTCCCACGCGTTTTTAAATTTCGTTTTATTAATCTTATTATCATTTTTTCATTTAATAGTGCTTTTGTACTTTTTCTATTATTTTTATTTTTTTTTTTTTTTTTTTTTGGAAAAACTGTTTGGGAAATTTTCTTGTAAAACGGAAAACAAACATCATTTTTCTAATATAAAAGTTACTATTTCTAAATTAATGATTTAAAAAAAAAAAAAACGTTTATTTCAATATTGTTTTTTTTTTTTTTTTGTCAGCGTTAAAACGAAAAAAAAATAAATAAAATGAAAAGAAAATCTTCATAAGATATGGTGTATACTTTTATTTTTCTTGTTGTCAATATTAAATTTTTCCCACTTAAGTATAAAAAGAATAACATTAAAAACAAAGATATCTTTTACACTTTAAGTTATCTAATATAAACTTAAAATTTTCATTATATGAAGAAAAGAAAAATCCTATTCAAAATATCAGGTCAGTTTATTTATTTCAATAAATGCATTTTTATTGGTTTTAAGTGGCTTTTTGGTTGGTTTTTTTTTTAAAATCAAAAAAAAAACAAGAAAAAAAGAATATCACATTGCAATAAACGTTTTATTGTATTCGGGTTGATCATGAATTGTGATCGCAAACGTTTTATTTTCTGTTATTGGTTTTTTCAAATATTTCATGTTAAATAAAAAGTCTATGAAAAATGAATCAGATTTAAAATGAACGAACGACATAATAAAAAACGTTTAAAAAAATAAAATCTATTTTTGGTCGTTTTTTTTCTCTCTTTAAATATTTGACTGTCTGTATACTTATCTATATATATACATATAATTCACGAAGAGGATAATAATTTTAAAAGTTAATAGTTTTATATTCTTGAAACGTTTAAGTAAACGTTAGCTTGTTAGGAATACTTTATATTTATGTAGATTTTTAAGGCATTGAATTAAGATCTAGTTATCAATTACATATTTTTGATTTTAGTTTTCAGGTCACAAAATATTTTATACAAGCTTTCTTTTTTGTTTTTTATTTTTTTTATAAACGGTAACTAAACTCTAGGAAAGGATTTCTTAATAAAAAGTTATTGTAGATTTAGGTAATGGGAAATGAAATTTCATGGAAATAGAATAATATGAGGAAGGTGGGAGGGAGGTTGAAGGTATAATGGAGGTGGAGGGAGATGGAAGGTATAATCTTCTAGACGAACCTATGTGCAAAATCTACATTAAAAATAATAAATTATATAACGAACCATATCTATTAGACGAGTAAACACATTGGATGCAAACATGTGTCACATTTTATAGGTTATCACAATAAATGAGTTTTTAAAATTATTTTTAAACCATCTTGGAATTTCTACGGTACTTATAGAATTGGGCACTTAAATAGATTATTTTATATAAGTTTTGCGAAAATTTTGAAATAAATGGAAGTGCGGGATCGGATTACAATTGTGCACGCCAAAATTCACCTACGACAAAATCTTATTTTTTTTTTATTTTGCATTTCAAAATCTATCTTCCAAAAATCTTGTATTACAAAATCTTGCAAAATATTTTTTAAAGGAAAATAGATTGTTTGCTTTGTGGCGGTAGCCTTCACTTTTTTAAGTATTTTGTTCTGGCATAATTAATATGTAACATGCAAGATTTTGTCCTAATAAATTTAAAGACGTATAAGATTATGATACAAACCATAAAATTACAGATCTTAAAAATTCAATATGTATACGGTTAACTAGAATTTATATAGATTAAAAATATATGATCAAACCCATATATGAAGGAAACATTAAAAATCACTTGTTAGCTGAATATTAAATTTAAAGATTTGAAATAAATATATGTTCATTCAATTTAATCCGACATTTTTGCATATTTCTCTAAAATTTGATTAAGAAAGTAGCACCTATATATAATAGTAGAATTAAAAAATGACAAAAAAAAACTTCATCCTATTTACTTAACTCTAACACAGATGAGCTTGTCCCATATTACAGTTATAATATTTGGAAATGTTAAAAAAAATGTTTTCATTCTTTTCATTATGCGGTTAATAGAGACGACGGAGGTGAATTTTTTTGACAGTAAACATTTTTTTTTGTTTTTGTATGCCTCTTAGAAGTAATGCTTATTTCTTTTATTTTTTTCAATTCTTTAACATATTTCCGTTGTTTAAATTAATGTAGCCCCTACCTATCAGAACATTAATCATTTTTATATAAGTTTATATCCATCAATAGTGAATTTTATACAACTTTTAATTTAAATTTTTGTTTATTTTTTTTCTTTTTTAATCTAATGTTACTGCTGCGCTATCAGAAAAACTTTTCAATATTTTTGTTAAGTATAAGGATTTATTACTTCTCACATTTTTTATTAGAAAAACTGGAAAAATTTTTCATTGCAATTTTACCTATATTGGTTATTTGGTGATATGATTACAATGTGCGATTACAGATGTCCTAAATGGGTAAATTTTATAGTTTTTTTTAATGTTTTTTTTTTTCTTTTTCTTCGTGTTTTCGGTACCGTGTAATTTTTGACTGGCTAACATGAAAATAATTTTAATGAAAATTTATTAGTACAGTATTCAATTTTGATTTTTTTTTTTTGTTCAATATTTAATAGAAATAAAAATAAAAACAATGAAAAAAATGAAAAAACCTTTACATTAAGTACTTGCTCAGTACTAAAGAAGGATAAGGTAATCTTTTATAGTAATTTTTTGTTTTTTTTTTGTGCAGATCTTTCTTTTTTTGCACAAAAAACAACGCAATAGTTTTTTTGGTTTTGTTTTGTTTTTTTTAAACTATAAAAATAAAAAAAAGGAATTTTTTAATAAAAAACTGATAAAAAAAAAGAACAAGAAACAAAAAAAAAAAATGTTCACACGTTAATTTTTCTTAAGTTGTTTTCATTTTTGTTTTTTTTTTTGTATTGTGTTTTTCTTGTTTTTTTTTTTTTTTTTTTTTTTCGATGATGAGGAAAACTAAATGCCGGTTAAGTTTTTTTTGTGGTTATCTTTTAGAGATAAGATTATTATGATGATATTTTAATGTTGTGATGTTATATTGAGGGTTTTTTTTTTTTTTTTTTTAAATGATTTATTGAAAAAATTTTATATAATTGAGTTTTCATTTTTATTGATTATTATTCCGACATTTTAAGTTTTTTTTTTTCTTGATTATGTATTAATCATTTATTTCTTTATACTTTAAATGGAAAATTAATTATAAATTAGGAAATATTTAATAATAATAGTTACGATATAGTACATAAGATGAATTTTACAAAATATTTCAGTTTTATTATTTTTAATTTTTGTGGGCTGTGGTTTTTATTTTTAGTCCGTTTAAAGTTTTTTCAATTAAAATACAAAAAGTTTTACATATAATTAAAGATAATTTTTAAAAATCATAAATTTTAATATTTTTAGTTAACGTTTATTTCTTATATTTAATATTATTAATATTATATTTTTTGTATATTAATTTAAAAATGGACAAAATGTCTGTATGTTCGATTAAAGTTAATGTAAAATTTTTAAAGGATAGGATAGGATATAAAAATAATATAGGTACCGTCTCATAACGAAATATTTTCATAATGAAAATTTATTTTTATGTGGAACATTTTTAAAATTTAAATTTTATAGTTTCTGCAAAGGATTATTTCCTAATTTTAAATTCAAGTTTCTGCTAAAGATCTGTTAAATCGATTTTCAAACTAATTTCGACGAAATTATATATCTATAATAAAATTAAATGAATTAATCATACCTTAACCTTAGCACAACTTATATTCCATTAGTATTTTTAAATTTTATTTTACTGTTAATTCATATCTGAAGATATTTTGTGAAATGTTCAATTTAGTCATGGAAAAGATAATAATAATAAGATAAGTAAAAAACAATAGGAACATTTGATATCATATAAAGAAATCATTAAAAATAACTCACACAAAATATTAAATTGAGGATTTGAAATATTTGCAGTTTCACCTAAAATAGGAAGACATGTATTTAAGGCATATTTACGCTTAAAAAAATAAAAATCTTTAAGTAAAGATTTAAATTTAGGTTAAATGTTTTAAACACCCAAAAGATTTTTAGAAGTTGTTTGATTCTTGTTCAATTCTATTGAACTCCCCACTTTGAGTCAATGTGGAATTATAAAACCAAACATTTTTCGGTTAATTTTTTTTAACTCACAGACTTTTTTATTCATTTTTAATATAAAGGTTTCTGAGTTGAAGAGATTTTTGGGAAGTTTTTTAGGAAAGGTTCAATTCAGTTCTATACCTACTGAGGAGTCTAATAGAACTGAAGAAGAACAAAACAACTTCTAAAAAACTTTTCGTGTTATTATTTATCTTGTTTTTAAAATATAAAAATTTTAAATTACCATTTTGGTAAATTGTAATTCACAATAATTATTCCCATTAATTTTAAATTATGACTAATGCATTTTTTTTTATTTATTATCCAATTTACAAATACTTATTCAAATTTTTATTTTATTAAAATAATAAATATTAATATATTTTCTTAATGAATTCAAATTTAATCCGATTAAAAATAAAATAAAGATTATACCATATATGTGTCTTTTTATAGTTATGTGATTGAGAATAAAATAGTTAAATTGTAGGTGGATAGCATTACCTATACCTGTAAAATATAATACAAATCATAAAAATTTGTTTTTTTTTACTAATAATGAAAAACTTATTAATTAATGCTCTCAAAAAATCGCTTAAAAAAAAATTCATTTTTATATAGGATTTATGAATGTTTCGTTTCTAATATTTATTAAAAATATAGATTTAGCGTTTGTTGTGTGCTGGGTAATCAACAATGATACGAGTTTCTTGAATTACAAAACAAAAATGAGATTTATTCTTTTGACAAATGTATTTCGCAATTTGAATAAAATTTAGGATTTACATCTTAATTTTTTACTTGGATCACCTTTATTTGTTAAAAATGGTTTATACCTGATATGACTTTCTTGTAAAGTTCTTCTTCAAATAGTGTTAATAGATCCAATGTAACATATAGAGATAATAATGTTAAGAATATGTACTTTTAACTTTAGTTTTATAAATTTATATATTTACATATTTCCAAAAAAAAAAAAAAATATGTAGACAATTTTAATATTTATTGTTTTTAGATTATTGTTTATTATATCATATTTATTATACATATGATTATAATAATATTCCAAATTTGTAACATAATACCTACATAATAATATAAAATTGCAATTAGTTGTTTATTTATCAATTTGAAGAAAAATTTAATTCATATTTGTTGTTTATTTTGATTATTTTTCATATAATTTTATTTCATTAAAATAATTCTTTATATATACATATTTAATTAATTATATATGTTCAAGTTAACATTTCGCGCCTTTAAATATGCAATTTTTTGTTTTAAATCCACTATTCTTGCATTATTGTGCAGACGTCTCTGCGATCAAGAACAGATACTACACTTTGATCTTAGCCATAAGGCCGAGAAGCGAACAATTTAATAACATAAACAAAATAAATTCTCCGATAATTAAAAAACTAATTACAAAAAAAAACAGCTTGCTTAACGATCTTCATCGAATACGTTCACAGAACCTAAATTTTTCTAATCATCAAATAAACTTTCTTAAAAGCCTCCTTAACAACGTTAAAACTTTAATAAAACAGCGCATAAAATTGGAAATTAATCAATATTGGCACAATAGAATTAGTAAAATTAATAACAAAAACAGAAATATGTTTCCTGAAATAAACAAAATTTTTAGAAAAAACGCCAACTCAAATATTAAAAGTTTGCATATAGATAACAACGAACTCTTAACTAAAAATAATATAGATAGGGCTAAACTCAGCAGAACAAATGACAATAAATATATATTAAAAGAAAAAAAAAATATTTTAAATGTATTTAGTTCATATATCGAAAATACACACAAAATAAGTATTCCAGATAATATCTTCCATAATCGCATAAAAAATAAAATAAATGAATTTAAAAATATGAACAAAATCAAAAAACAAAATAATGTAACAATATGTAAATTTAGTGTTAACAATAAATCTTCACAACAAAAAAATAGAAACAATTATTTCACAGATTTTGATGAATTAAAAAATATAATGACAAATTTAAAAAACAAAATCTCACATGGTGCAAATAGAATTCCGAATCTTGTTATAAAGAATTTGAGCGATAAAATAATAAATAAATATGTGATATTATTTAATAACGCGCTAAATCACTCGTATTATCCAGCAACTTGGAAACTAGCTCGTGTAATGGTATTTAAAAAACCGGGCAAAGATCCAACTAACCCCAGTAATTACCGGCCGATAAGCTTACTACCAAGCATAAGTAAAATTTATGAAGTCCTAATAAATGGTAAAATCACAAACCATCTTAAGACAAAAAACATTATACCCGAAAACCAATTCGGATTTCGATTCAAACATTCAACAATACATGCAGTAACAAAATTAACATCTGACATCTGTTGGCATATAAACAAAAATTATGGAGTAGGAGCGTGTCTCATCGATCTAGAAAAAGCTTTCAACTCTGTTTGGATTGATGGCCTAATGTACAAGCTGCTATACAAGTATAAATTCCCACAACATCTAGTAGCTTTGATACAAGATATGATTAGCGACAATAAATTTTATATAGAAACACATGAAACCGAAATTGCTCCAAAAATTAGTCAATTATGCAATGGACTTCAACAAGGCGCAGTAAATTCACCGATTCTATTTTCGATTTATATCATCGACATGTTAAAAATGCTAGAATTTTCTAAAGGGTGTAATTATTCTATAGCTTTTGCGGATGACATAATTATTTATTCTGCCAGTAAGCGGGTAGATGAAGCTCAGCAAGGGGTTCAAAAAATGTTCAACATCATCATAGATTTCTGTAAAGTATGGCTGTTAAAAATTAATTTTAATAAGTGCGAAAGCATATTATTTAGAAACACGTATAATAACCTTAACTACAATTATAAGAAAAACTGGAAAAGGTTCATTATAAAAGCACCTAACAGTAACACGATAGCAAACAAAAAAACGGTGAAGTATCTAGGAGTTCACCTACATAGAAATCTTAATTACATACAACAAGTAAAAAGCGCAACAGAAAAAGGCACTAAAGCTATGCATGCATGTAAAAAACTATTTTATAATAAGGCACTCAACAATAAAGTGAAAATCATTGCATACCTTACATTGATCAGACCAGTATTATCATATGGTATACCAGTATGGTATAATATAAGCGCCAGTCTCATGGAAAAAATCAGAAAATTTGAAAGAAAGTGCATAAGAGTATGTATTAACAAATCACACAAACCAGAATCTGACTACAAATCTTTTTATTCAAATAAATATTTGTACAAAGAAGCAAACATAAACAGAATCGATAATTTTATGATAAAATTAATTCGAAATCATTATGTTAGAGCAACAAATACTCCAGAAAATGGTCTAATATCCCATATATTTTACCACAATGAGGAGTACATTAAAAAAACTTTGCTCTCGGGTTTTATAGCCCCTGAGCATTTTATATATCTAGATAAAAATGGTTATATTCAAAACCTGAATCGTGTCCCTATACTATATCACTATAGTAGACGGGCTACATGTAAAACTATTGAATATGATCCTGGTAACATTAACAGAGATCTCCTGAAGTATGACATGAGTATTCCTCATAAGGATACATTAATTAGGCAAAACTGTTGGTGGTTAGGTACAGCATGAAATATATGGAAACATATTTTTAGTATGTATATTAGTGTAAGGTAGGATAAGATTTTAAATTATAGGTTAAGTTAGTATAGGCTAGTTTTATAAAAATTAAAAAGAAAAAAACATTGATTTTTAAAACAATTTTTTCAATGAAAAGTTAAAGAAGATATGAAATTATATAAATGTATGTATATTAAAAATAAGAAAAACCTAATTTAACATTAACATAACTTAACATAAAAAAAAAATTAATTTTTAGATGTTAAAAAAAAAATATTGATAAGAAACGTTTTTTTTGTAAACTTTTTTAAGTTAAGGTAAATTTGATAAATTGGAATAAATAAAGTTTAATAAAAAAAAAAAAAAAAAAAAATCTCTGCGATCAAGTTGTTAAGCACATGGTCGTCGTTAAGTAGTTAAATCAAGTTGTATTAACCGAGGAAGTACAGCTTGATGGTTTCTATAATAAATCCACTCACAGATATATCAAATCCATTATGCTTTGTATACTTTGTATACTTTGCTTTGTAAGAAATTCTCAATCAGAGAAAAAGAAATATTTTTTCAAAGTATGTATCACATGGCCGGCTCCAAACTGTAAAACAATGAATATCTTGTCACATGCTCTTACAAAATGGGTAGGCATCTAAATAAAAAAATATATATATATATGTATATATACATCAAATATACAGACATTTGATTATAAAAAAATGTAGTCAAATAATTATATAAAAATTTTATGTTGTAAATTAAAAGTAATAAAAATTATTTTTATTATTTTCATATTATTAGTTGTTTAATTTTTATGATCGGTCTAGAATGCAATTTTTTTTTTTTTTTTTTTATTATTAAAAATATTTCAGTATATTCATATTAGTTTTTTGAAATATATATATATTTTTATTTTATACATATATCTATATATTTTATATATACATATTATATAAAATTTTTATTCAGGAAATGTTCAATATAATGCTTAAGTTTGTAACATAACAATAATTTTTGAAGGAAAATATTTAAAATTAAAAATAGTTTTTACACTTAAAATATATTAAAATTTTAGAAAATTTATATTTTGATCTAAATAAATTGGTAATAATTTATTAGAATTTTTTGATATATATACATTTAAAAATTAAAATTTTATTAAAACGCGAAAAAAAAAAAAAATTATTGCTACACTAAGTTAAAATTATTTTAAAAATAAAAAGTTAAAAGTTTAGCCAATTTTTGTTTGTTTATTCATATCATCTGGGGGCATTATATCATTTTTTGGATGTGGGCCGAAGTTCAACTAATATTGTAAGAATAATATATTTTACAGTTTAGGAAAATCAGATTTTGTACAGTTTTCAAAAAAAAAATCTTAAGTGATTCGCGTACACAGTTTTTGAACTGTGTACAGCATTCACATTTTTTTATTATGGTTTTAAATTCAGTAGAAATCAGTTACAAGCATTATGGTATATTGCCGCCAAAATTCACATTATATTCTCTCATAATATGTTTGGTTTTGGTTCGTTGTAATCTTTCAGATTACATCATGTAGTATTAATTGTTTCATAACATTTTTTTCAACTGATATAAGATGCTGGTATTTTAAAAATATGATGGTGTTTGTATGGCGTCACAACTTCTCAAGTTGATAAAAACGACGTTTATTTTTGGAGGCGGTAAGAATTTAAGCTTAGTGTTATTTTGCTTTATAATTTTAAAGCTCCAATAAGCTAATTAAACTGACGCATATCCGAAAGGATTAAAATAGCCAATAAATTTGTTTATAATACTTAATATTATAAATGAAATTTTTCTAAATCTAAGCGAATTTATTGTTATTTTTATATTTTTCTTCTAAATAAGTACTAAAATCATTTTAGTACTAAAATATATTAGAACTAAATTATTTTATTAATCCTTTTTTATCTGGGCCATTTATTTATAATATCCTTTATAATCACAAATTTTTGTTTTGAATTTTTTTTTTTTTCTTTTCTTTGTAAAACTATAACTAGCTTCTACTGTATTTTAGTACAGAATTTAATTGCTTCATATAAACGATATTATCATATTTTTGTTCTGTAATATTAAAATCAATTTGATTTACATAATCAATTGGATGTTGTTTAATTGTTTAGTAACTGCAACAAATTAATAAAAAAGAATATTTTTTTTTTATTAGTTTTATGTATAGTAATTCTTGATGAATTTTTAATGGTTGTACAATCAAAAAGGAAAAGAAAAAAAAAAACAACTAGAACAATAACAATTTTCAAAAAGAAGGTTAAATAACAATATATGTATAATTTGTTGAGATAGGTCATGTCATAATTCCAATTTTATGTTTATTTCAAGTTAATTTAAGTTTATTTTTAAATTGTTTTAAATATAATCGAGGACAACACTCATATAATTTAATTAGCCTGTCCGTCTGTCTATTACATACATATTATAACTTTAAATATGTACTTCGTTGCTTTTGTCTGTTTTTTTTTTTTTTTTTCGTTTTTTCAATAAAATAAAAAATTAAATTATTATTCTTAAAATTATTATTTAACATGATTCTATTTTTATAACATTTGTAAATTTATTGTTATTTTGTTGATTAATTTTTTTTTTTTTTTTTATTATTATTTTATGTTGTATCTACAACAAACATTTGTAGAACATTAAAAATTAAAAAAAAAAAAATATTGTCAATAATTTAAATTTATTGTTATTATTGTTAAGTTCAATAACCATCAATGAATTTCAATGGAACTTTGAACTCATTTAGACATTTAAATACGATTGTGTTGTATATATAATATAACATAATTTGTATATTATAATAGGCAAGGTGATCCATATGGATCTGATAATAATTTTTACTATATAAAGAAATATGGGAGATAGAGAAAGAGAGAAAGAGACAAAGAAACGCTTTTGATTTTAATATAATCTTATGATTATTAAACAACATAAAAAATGTATGTAATTATATTATGTTGTGCAAAAAAAATTGTTTATTTATAAGTATTCATAATTTTTTTAATATATAGAATTATTATATAATAGAATATATAGTTATAGTAGATAATAAAAGTTATGTTAATTGTTAAAATTAAACGTTTTCTTATTGTAATTATATGTTAAGAGCTGGTGATAATATGTATAGTAATTGGACTGTTTGTAAGTCAAGTATTGTCGGTAAATTATATTTCGACGTCCGTTTTATGAAATGTTTCTTTCATATTTTAAGGTTTTTTTTTTTTTTTTAATGAATTTTGTCAATCAAAATTAATTTTTAATCATAGGTTTACAATGTTTCAATTCAAGATTAATCAATTTTTTATCAACTTCTATTTATTTATTTATTTAACTTTCTAATATTAAATAAAAAGTTTAATTAATGTTAGTATTACCCTTGTCTGCTAGCGTCATTTCGGGTGCGATTTAATTTAATCTATCTCTATTTATTCTATTTTAAAGAATAAATCTTCAGTCAATAGTTTTAATCATTTAAATCAGTAATCGAATTAGTAATAAATTAATTTATTTAAAGTAAGTCAAGTGATGAATACATTTTAGAAATGATTTATTAAATTTTCAAAAAATCAAACTTTTAAATATTATAATACAAAAAAATTTAATGTTTTTTATTTATTTTTATTTATATTAATATTACATACATATATGTAAAGCAATATTATTGAACCATCGGCTACCAAGGCCATTATAGGTTTTTATACTATTATTAAATTATATACTAATATTATTTATTTTGTTTATATTATATACTATATATTTACATTATATTGGGTCGTAAGGGGTATGTAAAGAAAAAAACACTTACAACCTGTGCAGGGATCGAACCCACACTCCTTCGGTTAATACGCCACACGCCTATCCACTTGGCTACCGAAGCCCATAATGTTTTATAAATAAAAATAAAAATTTCAAAAATATTTATTGCATAATTTAAGGCGTTATATAAAATTTCAAAGTTTTTATTACATGGTTTTGTAAAATTACATATTACATAAATTACTACATTTATAAGACGAACAATAATATAATCTAATCTTTTTAATATTTTATTAGAATTTAGACACTATAGTTAAATGTTAAATACATTTCGTCGTTGATCATGAATGTTTTTGACATTTGGATAATTTTATATGTATGTATATAGTTAAGTGAGCAATATTATTATGACTGATTTTCTGGAATGTGGGTGGTTTTTTTTTTTTTTATACCTATTTTATTTAATTTTTTTTTTTTCTGTTTTTTTTGTTTTCAATATACAAAGAAATGAAAATCGTTTACTGCTTTTAAATATGAAAAGTTAAAAATTTTTTAAGTTTTAATGTTTAAATTTAATATGCACTAGTTGTTAAAATGTACTTATACTTATTCAGAATAAAAATTACTTAAACAAGAAAATCTAAAATAAAAGAAATGTCGTCTATTCAACTATATAAAATAGATTATAGTTATAGTATAGACTATATGGTATATAATATGTTCATATATATATATATTATATAATTGTTGTAAAATAAAATATTAAAACGATACCCAATATGAATTTTTATTTATTCATCTGATGAAATTCCTTGAACTCATTCTGATTAATATGAGAAAAATTATAATAAATAGAAAAAATAAAAAAATTGAACAATAAAATAAAAAAAAAAAAACTTTTTTTAATGCTTTATTTTTATTACTTTTTATTTGCCAATTTCGTTAAAAATATCTTAAGATAAATATTTTTTTTTTTTTTTTGTATATTGAATTATTGAATCTGATTGAAAATTAGTCGCATTATAATGTTCTTAATGATATCTTATTATTGGGTTATTATAATCATTGTTTTTTTTTCTTTTATTATTTTTTATTTTACTTTAAATTGAAAATTTATTATGGCGATTTAATTTTTTTTAAATCGTTTAAGTTTAATTATTAAAGTATGAAAAAGTTTTGTCGAGACATACAATACGAAAAGAAAGAAGAAAAATAAATTTTTGTTTTGTTGATTGTACTTAAAATATGATTTTTCATTTTTCATTTTATTGATCTTTATAAGTAAGTAAATTTAGAAACAATTTATTTAATTTTCAAATTTAATGTCAACAATATAATTTTTTTTTTTGTTTTGGAAATTATTGTCTCTTTAATTCTTAGAAATTTTCTTTTGGATGGATAGAAGTTCTTTCGTTTTTTGTAGTAAACGAATTTTCTTTTTTATTGATATTTGATTTAAAAGTTTGTCCATTATTTTTTTTTTTTTTTTTTTTTAAGTAGACTGAAATAAATTTACAAATGCATATATATATATATTTTGTAGAGAGACTAATTATAGAAAGGAAAAAAAAAAATTTTTTTTTATCTCGTTTACATTTAATGAAAAAATGCTTTAAGTATAATATAAATAAAAATATAAGTTAAAGTTTCATTTTTCTTAAAATCAATATAAATAAAGTTTTAATATTTAAGCACTTTGATTTTTAATGTAAATTTAAATTAAATTTTATTACTTTAAATTAAGGCTTATTATGAATTTATATAATAATAACAAATCAAATTGGTTATTTAATGTTTTCTTAAGCACGTATCTATATATTTGTCATAATGTTATTTTAAAATAAGTTTTTAAAAGTTATTCATTCAATATAACTACTTTTTTTAAATAGTTAATATTTACGTTTGTATTTAAACCTTGAGCATCTATATAGATACATTATTTATCAATTAAAATTGAAATTTAAATTAAAAAAATACAAAAAAAAATTTGAATCTTAGAAATTAAATTTATACTAAATAAAATAAATCTTTTTTTTGTATATTTTCAGGTAAGGTTCAATCATTTATGATCAATTCTTAAATAAATTACAAAAGTAAGTTAAATAATAAACTTGGTAAATATATATTTGATAATTAAAAATGTGAAATTTTAAGAAAGTTATGAAGCTTCCTAAAAATTAAAGACTTAATCTGATCCTATAATTGTAATATATACGTATCATCTTCGACAACTAAAAAAATATCCAATAAATGATCTTGATGGCAAGGTTAGTGTGTGGTCTTTCGGGCGAAAGTTGTCGAATTGAAATCCCGGTCAGGTCAAAAATAATATATAAGATATAATAAAATAATGTAAACAAAATATTAAATATAATTATAATTGAATACTTGTACCGAGATGGTGGCCCACATGCTAAATGCAAACAGGTCCTAAAAATATTGGTAGATATTTATTATCTGGACGATATAATATAAAACAAAAAGGTAAGGTTATGTGTAGTTTCAATTTTACAAATTTTAAGGAAATTTGAATTAAAAACTTGTGATTAAAAAATTATTTTTTTATGTGCTTGGAAAAATGGTTTTAGGCTTTGTTAAGATGTACTGTAATATAGTAAATAAAAAAAAGAAGAAAAATAAGAGAAAATAATTGCTAAATAAGAAGATGAACTTTTAAAGGATAAAAATAAAAATATTTTATTAGTTTTTATTGGTTTACATAATTGTTTCGGATTTTTAGAATCCACAAGAAGAAGCCATTCAAACGCAATCCAAATTTAAATAGAAAATTAAGAGAGATACTTTCTTTTTCCACTACAAACCTAAAATCTAGTAATTATTATTATACGCGTTATCTCAACTTTTATCAACAAAATATTTAATTTTCTATAAGTCATTAAGAGTCTTTTTTAATTTACTTTTTGATGTAAGTAACGAAAACAATTTAAAGATTATGTCGAAAAAGTTACGCTAAGGTTTTCAAATAAAACTATTTAATCAGACTTTCCGCATAAATCGCGAAGTTTTTGAAATTTTCTGTAAGCAAAAAACACATGATTTATTTATAAAAAAAGTTTTTTTTTTTTTTACTTTTGTTAAACAAACGTCAAAATGTATCTGTCAATTTATTTTGCACTTGCGTTTTTGGAGAACACAAACTACAAGCTCTAAAACTCATATTTAATAAAAAAATAACGATACTTTTATTTTACCAGATTCAAGGTCTACTCTAATTAAAAAAAAAAAAAATCAGCATTCAATAACATATTAAGTAAATCCCAAATCAAACATTAAAATTTTTCTCTTCAAAATCATTGCTATTTAAGAGAGCGTGAAAGTATAAATAATGAACCATCATATACATATCTTGTTCTTCGTATAAAAGTTTGTAACTGTAAAGTATTTTTATAATATATAGTTTTGTTTGTTAGAAAAAATTTTAGTTTAGTTTGGTTTAGTAGATTCTTGTTAGCTTTGGTGACGTTTAAAATGTCAAACAAACGACTGAAAGAACAATAATCACTTTCTCTTTTTTTTTTTAAATTTGTTTTGTTTAAAAACTGTTATTTTCATAAAAAAAACTTATTCACAATCTTCCTGCTTAGCTTCTCTTTGTTTATTCATTTGACAGCAGTTCTGTCAAAATGAAAAAAAAAAGTTAAAAATTAACACTAAAGCTTTTAAAAGAGATTTTTAGAAAATTTTAACATAAAAAATTTCGAGAACAATTTTTGAAAGACAAAATCGTTAAACCTTGTTTTAAAGTTTTATTCTAACAAACGGTTAAAACCTAAACCTTTTTAAAGTAGTTTAAAGCGATTAACGTTAGACTAACAAACCACATATAAGAATACAGTAAAAACCGCTTAAATACTTTCCGGATAAGTACCTTTTTTATGTTAGAAACCGGAAATATTGACATTTTAAAATTTTCTGTGAATTGCATACAAATATGCTCGCTTAAGTGCATTTCTTTTAAGTACCTAAACCTCTTAAGTACTCCGTTTTTCAAAGCATAATATTAAATTTTTGATTAAAATTTTCCTTTGCAAGTGCCTCAAGAAACATTTACTTTCTGTAAGAAAATGTCTATAGTTATGGATAAAAGTACCTATCATGAGGCAGTTAAACGAATTTTAAATAAGTACGTTACTTAAAGCACTTATCCGAGTTCAATTAAATGATTTGTTCGGATAAGTGCGGGTTTTACTGTAATTAAATTATTTATTTACAATATATTAATATTTTGATCCTTACCAATTTCTAATTAATTCATTTAATATTCAAATTGATAAGTACATATACGTATATATATAATATATATATTATTATGTAGATTAATTAAATTAAATAAATTAAAATTAGTGTATTTATCAATTTATTTTCAATTTTCACAATTAACTTTTAGACCGAAATAAATACGAAAAAAAATGCTGATAATATAACAAAGAAAATAAAAAGAAATAAAAAAAAAAGCATTGCTTTGATTTTTTCAGCGGTTTTGGTTTTTAAACAAAAAAAAAAAAACACAAAACAAAAAAAAAATTGGGTGGTTTTAAAAAAAAAAAAAAAAAAAACCACCATATATGAAAAGATTTATTGCGGTTTTTTATATATTTTTTTTTTTTTTTTTTAGTATTAACTATTAATAATAGAATATTATTATTAGTCTGTACTTTTCTTTTTTATTTTGTTTGTGTGTGTGTGTATGTACTTATACTTACGTTTATTTGTGTTTTTTTTTCTCTAGTCTCATTTTAAATTTAATTTGTTTTGAATATTTTCATAAAAGATACCGCTTTAGAAATCACTTTCTTTTTATATAAAAAAAAAATATTTTTATTTTTTGTTTTTTTTTTTGTTTTTATTAAAATTTGCGGTCACCTTATAGAATGTTTAATTTTTTTTTCTTTTTTTGTTAATATTTTTATAATACATATAATATTTTTCTATTTTTATTTAAAAAAAAAAGAAAAAATCGGTCGATTCTTTTGATAATCAAAGTCTTTTTTAAGATTTTTATTTAAATTTTCTATTATAAATACAATTAGCTTTAAATATATAATATACATATGTATATGTATGTACTAAGTGTTTCATTAAAAAAAAAAACAAAAAAAAACAAAGGTAGACATCGCAAGAATCATACCTTGATTAAGATTAAATTTAAAAAAAAAATATAAACATATATTAAAATTGTATGTAGGTAATTTTTTATTATAATATAAGTTTTACATACATATAAATAACAAAGCAGAACGTAAACCAACGATTTTAAAAAAGCATATTTTCCAAAACACAATAGGTACCTACAAACTGTTTAGAATTGTGACTTGCACCAAAATTTGAAAATTTTCTTAGAATTTCATATAATAAGAAAAAATGTGAAAAATGAAGAGGCAATTTCTTTAATTTGAAGGGAACTCTACATAATTAAAAAAAAAAAACCATTAACACATTTAAAATTATAAAGTTGAAGCTCTAATTTTTGCCTTTTATTTTGAAGAAATTTGTGCAGGTGTTTATTGCCCCTCATTACCCTTAAACACGGGACACGGGGTATTACAAAAAAATTTTCTGAGACAACTTACATTAATTCTAAAAGATTTTTTTTAAGATTCTAATAAAAACATGTCAGAGTTGTGAAGGAAGGAAAATCTTGAAAAATTTTCTTTTCACATAACGGTAAATTAAAATAGCAAATTACAAAACATTGCATAATTTTGATATTGTTTTATAAAGATAAGAAAAATTCTGCTCTTCTAGCATTTCTAGATTGTAAAACTATTACGAAGAACCTGAGATATTTATACATTTGAAAATAATGGTTTTTGCAAGTTTTAAGAAGCTGTGGTTCCATAATGCATCGAATATAGGCTGTGACCTACTAAGAAATTCAATATAACTGAACAAGTACAAGTAGTAAATTTTAAGCTGTACATGTTAAATCGTGGGACACACTATACAGAAGCATAATATTATATTATTTTAATAAAAGAAAAAAAAACAAATTTTAAATTTATAAAACTAAAATTAATAGTTTAGTTAGATTGTGGTGTATACATACATATACATATACACAAAAGGAAAAAATAACAAATTAAAAAAAAAAAAAGTATATAGTTAACATGGTCACGTCACCTGGTTTTTTTGTTTTTTTCATTTCATTTCATTGTACATATATATATTGCGCAATATACCTATTACATTTTTTTTTCTCATTTTTCCTGATTTTTACTTTTATTTAAAAGTTAAATGATTTTGAAAGGTTAATTTTGTATTTTTTTTGTTTTTTCTTAATACCCATAAATGTCATAATTATTATAGAAGCTTAAAAATAAACAATATCTATTAACTTCTATAAGTCTATATAAATATATATATGTGTATTTATATTATAATATTTTATTACTTTTCGAGGTTACCTTTATATTATTAAATTAATTTTAATTACCATGTAATAAAAAATTATAAAAATATGTTTTCATATATATTTGAACAAATTGCTTCTTTTTTTTTTATGTTTGGTTTTGTTTTATTCTTAGAATTTTGTGTTTTAATTTTTAAGGTGAGGTAATAACTAATAATACATAACATATATATATATATATTTGATTACTTCCTTGAAACATATTATGTAGTTACATTTAAAATCCAAATTGATATTTTTCTTAATTTAAAATCGATTTTTTTTTTTTTCGTATTTATTGTTAAATTTTTAATATTAAAAATTAATTTAATTTATCCATTGCAAATTTTTAATTATTTTCTTTAAATAAAAATCAATACTTTTTGTATTCTTTACAAATGATTTTTTTTTTTTTTTTGTTCTTTTAAGTATTACAAAAGGCTGCAGATAATAAGTCCACAAGAAGAAATACCTAAAAAAAAAATTATTATGTTATATTTATAACATCCAAAAAAAAATGGGGAATTACTTCATTATTACATAGACAACTTACATATTATGTGAGATTTTTAATTAGGATGAATGTTAGAGTTAGATACCACTTTTAGGTTACCACGTTAGGTCCCCTTTTTCAAATCTTTTGATGTTAAAATAGGTCCCCTTTTTCAAATCTTTTGATGTTAAAATATGTATATGTAAAAGAAATATTAAAATGTTAAAATTTCATTTTTTTTTGTATGGAATAGATATATTAAGGTAGTTAGTTTTAAGGCGTTATTTGATTTGGAAATTTATTTTATTGCAAGGGATTATTTTATATAAAATAAGGTGCGAAGTAGAAAATGAAAATAAAAACTCCAAAATAATGAAATAATTCCTTTATTTTTAGGAGGTTACTATTTCATTGTGATAGGGAGGATTAATTCCAGAAGAAATTTTTCGGAGGTTATTTCATTTTTTTTTTTTTTTGGTATTATTTCTTGCGGGGCTATTGCCAGGAGCCATTACAAAATAATATTTTATTTCCTTATTTTGTTTTAATTCTAATTTATTTGCTTATCTTCTCTAAATACAAATTAAAAAAAAACTTTATTTTCCCGCAAAAAAAGTGTACAGAATTAATTTTTTTTTTTATATCACTTAATTATAATTAATCGAATATATTTCCGTAGAATTTTTATCTCATTCTATCCGTTACTTTAAAATTTTGTTATAGTTTTGTTAGCCTGAAGTCCATAATGAACATACGATACGAAGTAGTCAAGTTTTATGAATTCGTTATATTTCTTATAGTTGACCAATCATCAAAATATATAATCATAATCAAAATTATGATCAAAATTAAATATTTCAATAAGAAGTTTTAAGTACTAAAATATAACATAAATAAAATAAATGAATAAATAAAAATGTCAAAATAAAAAAAGTTATTATTGCTTATTTTTTTCCAAATTGCATCCTTTTTTTCATTATTTTTATATGATTTAGTTCTTTTGACGTAGAAAATCGAATTTTCTTTTACTAATTCAATCAAAGTTTCTTCTAAACTCATTTTTAATTAAAAATAAAACCACAAAAAATTTAGCAAAACAAATTTTTATTTATTATGATTGTGAACTGTCAAAATGAAATGTCACACTGCGTTAAACGACAAAATTTTAAATTTTGAACAAACTTTTGTCGTCGACTTTTTCATGTGGCACTTTATACTAATATAATATAATATAATGTCAGGCACTTTAAACACATGATTTCAAAATATATTTTATCGACAACAATGTCGTATCGCATTCATTGAACTTCAGACTTCAAAATTGACAATAAGAGGATTTCAAAAATCGAATTTAAATAGAATAAGATGATATTAAAGATTTCAAAATATTTTCTAAGATATTATTTAGCATTAAATTTTCAATCTAAAATGAAAGAAAAATGTAAATGAAGGAATTTATCATGATAATTTAAGAATATCGAATATTTTTAAGTAACGTACAGTTAAATAAAATAAATATTATAACGTACTACAAACTTAAAATTTTTGGCTCTTATAGTTTTATGGCTACAGAGTATTAATCTATTTTTATGTACTAACTTGAATAATTTTCTTCATATATACCATACTATGGTATTTCGATTAAATATTATAATTTTTAGCTGAGTCAGTGTATTTTAAAAGTATCATATAATTTTCAAATAAGCTTCTTGGCAAAATTAATAACATAATTTTCAGTAGTTTGAGTTAGCATAGATGTATAAAAAATCATAAAAATTAATAGACATTAAATTGTAGTTGTAACTCTTTAACACAAAACCAGAATAATTTCTTTTCTTTTAAAAAAAAAATTCTCTTTAATTAAGAAAATTTTAATTTTCATGAATACACCTTTTTCTTTTTTTTTTTATTACATTGAAAGTATTTTCATATATAGAAAAATAAGCATAAAAATAATATGTAAAATATGTAGCTATTATATATCAGTAACCGCAGCAATTTTACAATACCATTAGTATACCACAATTTTAATGTTGTAACGTTTTATGCAAAAAAAAAAAAAAATAAATAAATTAACTATCACATTTGTAACCACAAAACTAAAAAAACAATGTTATCACTTTTTCTTTGTTTTTTTTTTTTTTTTGTTCTTATGATTAGAAAAAAATGCTTCTTTACTTTACAAAATACTTTTAAAATAAAACAAAGCTCTAAGTTTCCTGTTCAATTATATTTTTTATCATAAGTAGTAAAATTTCACTTCAAAAATTCCTTAGTAAAATCAAATACATACGAATTTCTTATTTCAATATACAAATGCAGTAAATTTACTACATAAAATATCTTACAATATCAATCAAAATAATGAAATTGAAAAAATTTCATGATTTTTTTTTTTTTATCAATTAAAATTACTTAGATTTTACACTACAGTATCAGATAAATTCAAATTAAAATATATTTTTTCTAAGATTAAAAATATTAGCATGGCAACTCTATATTCTTAAATAAAAAAAATTTAAAATAAAAAAATAAGGAAACATTTATTAATATCGTATTTGTTGATACATTTTGAAGTATGTAATCCTTTCCCAAAATGTCTTAAACTTTTAATTTCTACCATATAAGAATGTGGTTTCCTTTTAACACGAACTCAAAAAGAAACAAAAAATCCTTCTTTTTTGTGTTAAGCGCTATCCGGTACGTGAGTAAGTAAATGGAAGAAAATTACATAAAATGTCAAGGGGGGGGGGGGAAAAAAAACCAACAAAAGCGTAAAATCTAAGTTGAATTTAAAAAATTTCTATATACATATGTTCTTTACTTTGAGGTCTGAAATATGTCAGAAACAAAATTCACAGCATGCGACAAGTCAACAACAAAATAACAACAAGAAAAAAAAAAAAAAACAGTATTTTGAAGGATTTGTCTCAAGTGCTAGAAAATTAAAATTGGTTTTTTTTTTTTTTTTGATGCACTTTTCATCTTACAAAAAAAAGAAAAAACCATCCCGTATAGAAAATTTTTGCCTGTAATTTTTCGTTAAAAAGTTTCCAGGTTCTTTTGATATTTTATGATGTTAAGAAGAGCAGTGTTGCTATATTCAGAATAGTAGATATAGTTTTAATCTTCTTCTTTATCTTTTTCTAACGAATATTTTCTTTTTTGTTTGTTATTTGGTTTTTTTGGAAACAACTCCAGAAGTTCAATTTAAAGAACTTTTTAATGTATTTTAATTTTAGAAAAAAGTTTTTCTCTATTTTTTTTTTTTTTTGTTTTTGTTTTTTTTGGTATAGTATGCATCTTTGTTCTCCTATTTTTGGTGTTACTGTTCTTATTTGTTTTTTTTTTTTTTTTTGTTTTTGCAACTTAAGTTTTACCATGTTTTATTCATTTTTAGAACCATAATGAGATTTAATCAGTTTTAAAAGTTTAAAGTTGATTGTAAAAAGAAAAATAAGGAAGGGCAAAAAAAAAAAAGAAAATGTTTCATTTAACATTCTTTAAAATCCCAGTGTGATAACATTAAATGAATACATGGAAATTACATGAAAAAAAAAAAAAAGGAAGCCATTGAAAACACTTTGAATTGCATGCATATCTTTTAGAAAATTTTCATTAATTTGTTGGTTT
The DNA here is from genome assembly GCA_947095535.1 of Poecilobothrus nobilitatus. NCBI lineage: Eukaryota > Metazoa > Arthropoda > Insecta > Diptera > Dolichopodidae > Poecilobothrus > Poecilobothrus nobilitatus. Next base: position 316,427,583 of record OX352772.1, on the reverse strand, counting down.
TTTTTTTTTTTTTTTTTTTTTTTTTTGGAATAAAAAATAATCACATTTATCATGAAAAAATTTTCTTTCATAGCGGGTGGCATTAAAAATGATAAGTTCGTGAATTGTGAAGGTGTTACGAAAGAATTATCAGAGCATTCTGTTTAAAATTCAAACTGCTACTACTACCACTACTACTACTATTACTATTATAAGAAATTGTTGTCTGTGTTGTGTAGATTTTTTGATCAGAAAAGTTATGCACGTTTTTACTTTTCTTTTTTATTTATTTATTTTTTTTATAACGATTTAAAATTATTATCAGAGTGAATTATTTCTATTTTTATCGTTCTGGAGCTTTTTTTTTTCTTTTTCCTTTTTTTTTTTTTGAAAAAAAAAACAGAAAAACATAATTTTTACTTATGTTATGCATCAAAACATAATATACAAGTTTCTATATCTGCAGAAAATTATTATTATAATATAAAAAGAGTCCTAGAGTTTTCATATACAGAAGAAAAAGATGCAATTTTCTTTGTTGAAAAAATGTTAAGGAGATAATAAACATGGTTTTTCATTATTGATGCAAACAGATTACAAGCTTCCAATTCTTATTGTTTGTTTTTTTTTTTTTTTTTTTTTTTTGTTTTATTTTATTTTATTTTTTTTTTTATGCATAAGAAAAAGTTTTAATGACTTCTTATGATAATCATATACGTATGCGGTGGTGCGATAATATTCGAAATATTTTTGTATATGTCGGGAGGATAAAATACAATGATTATCATTGGTTAAATTTTAATACATTTAGAATATGTGTAATATATGAATTAACATAAATATTTATGGATAATTCTATTGTTTTTATTTTTATATTTTTTTTTAACAAAAAATGAATGCAATTTAAAAGAGAAAAGAAAAGAGATAATACTTTGTTTTGTTAATAAAAAACGAAAAACTTTTTTAATCGAAATTAAAGTTTTTTTTTTTTTTTTTATGAAAAATAAAAAAAAAATTTATTTATTTAAAATTATGCAATACAACAATATACATATTAATTATTTTTTTTTTTTTTTTTTGTAAGTTAAATAAATGTTTTTTTTTTTGTTCTTAAAAATATTTTTCTTATTTTAATCAGTCAAAGGATTAGGAGTTACTTTTTTATTGCCATATTTAAGCCTAATTTAAAGTTTCATATACAGAAATATATTCAGTTTATATATTTTTTTGAATTTATTATAAAGGATAATAAATGTTACAATATGGTATATAAAATTAATAAAAGAATCCTTAAAATTCTACTAATGTTGAAATTTTATTAGAGAAAATTTATGAAAATTGAAAATGAAAGATCTTAACTAGGCCTGATGAAAATTTTATTTATTATATCTGTATGATATTTATTTTAATTTAATTTTATACTGAAATTATAAAATTATAGAAAACTATAGAAAACAATAAGTTTTAGTAATAATGTAGTATACACAATGTATAATATTATATACACTTTTTTACAGTCAAATGCAATCATTTTTCATTCAAATTAAACCATTTTTAATTGAAATTAAACTTTTTTTTTTTTCTTATATTAAAAAAAAACCTTTTTGAAATCAAAATTTATGTGTAAAAATTTCTTAATTTGTTAACGAAAAATTGTTAATTGAAAAACAAATTGTTTAATTTAAAAAAAAGAAAAAAAATTGTTTACTTTGAATGAAAAAAGATTTAATTTGTATAAGAGGTAAGTAACTTTAAAGAAAAAAGTTTAATTTAAATCAAAAATGGTTTAATTTGAGTGAAAAATGGTTTAATTTGAATTAAAAAAAAGTATACTTATAATACTATATACAATATACATAATATACAATATATATAATATTATATAATAATTAATATAGTAATATAAACTATATGTTCTGTTATTACATTTGTTGATATACATGTTTTCCTCGTTAATAGCTGTAATCAAACAATTTTATCTTTTAATACTTAAAAATACGATAATGAAAATTAAAATTCGAAACAAATCTTTTGACTAACATCGTCAAAATTAATTAAAATCAATTGGTATGAGTGATTGCCTATTTTTTCAGCATATTTATGTTTGTAATACTTTTAAACCTAACCTCTTTATTTTAAAAATTTCCAAATTATCTATGGTAACTTATCATACGTTTGATCGTGTATTATAAACTTTACCAAAATGAATATTAAATAAATACCTATATTTCATCATAAGATTAGCTTTCAAATTTTCTATTTTACAAAAGTTAACAGTTTGTGAAATGCCATTTAAAAATAGTATATTTGACAAAGAGAAGGTTAAAACGCCCGGATTTTGTTATTCAAGTTGTTTAATCTAAACATCAATTATATTATTTAAAAAACAGTTAATATTTTAGTAAATGATGTTAAATGTTAGATAAATTTAATACTTATTAATAATTACTACTGTTACTATCTATTTTATTAATGTTATTGATGTTGATAATAATATACTAATTATATAATCTATAATGTAATATGAAAAACTTGCACCAAAATGAATTCAGTATTGCAAACACGCAAGTTAAAATGCAATAACAGATTAATTATGCAGACTAAGAGAATTAAAAATGCTCGCATAAAGTATGGCTCTGTGTATTAACTTATTAACGTTAATATCAATAATCAAATAGCTCAGATACCTTACTGCGTAATGCTACTTTCGCTAAACGAAAATCGCATTCCGAAATTTGACTCTTTGAACATGGATAATCACAGCATTTCGAATACAAAATTAAAATTTTGTTACTGTTTGTTAACTGTCTGTAAGCATTATACAGCATTATAAAATTTTAATTTTGCATTCGCCACTCTCCAATTCCCGATTTTCAAAATATGAAATTTTTCAATGCAACTTTCGTTTAGCGAAAGTAACAAGAAGCGGTAATGGCCCAAGCTGTTAGTTAGTCTCTTAATTACTTTTTATACCAATAGAAAAGTTTATTTTATTATTTTATGTAAATGTCAATTTTCAGCGTAAAATTTCTGAAAAAATTGCGGATTATCTCAATTTACATAGAGTTTTTCCCAAATCACTTAATAAAATCAAAATTTTGGAAAAACATAAATATCAAAATTACATTCATATTCCTATGTATTATATTATATATGACGTGTAAATATGTATATTATATATGACGTTTTATGAAATCGAGTTTTTTGTAAATAGTTCAAATATCCAATTGGTAAAATGTATTGTTTGAAATTTGTCTGTTTGTGAAATGTATACTTTTTTCAGAAATTTATTTCAATGAAACGTTCTTTTTGTAAAATGGACATATGAGATTTCTGGATCTCAATCTTTTACCAACATAACAGTTACATATCTTAAGATATTATTTGAAATTAAAAATATTTTTATATAATCTTTAACAAAAAATGTTTGTTTATTACAAGAGTTTTTTTTTTTTACATATATTTTTATGGCATAAACCTTCTATTCTCTTAATATTATGCTAAAATCATATAAAAGTTTATTCAACTTTAATTATACGTATACAAAAAAAAAAAACGAAACTTTTTTAAATCAACAATTATGCAACTAATAAGAAAACCATTACTCTTTAACACTCCATAAGATTTACTTAGAAACAAAAAACAAAAAATACAACAATTTGATTACTTACCTTGCTAAAGTTACCAAAAGTTATACCAACCAGACAACATTATGAACATTTGAATAACTTTATAACTTAATTTCTTTTTTTTTTTTGTTTTTGTTATTTTAATCGGTTGACCGCACAAAAAGGATAAATTTGGAAAATTTTCTAGGAATTTATTTCGAAATTTTTTTTTTTTATTTTTATTTTTTGAAAACCTGGGATTTTCCATAAAATAAATACAACTTTCAAAGTAAAAATAATATTTTTATGGGACTCTTGATATATTTTTTTTTTTTCTTCATAAAAACTTATTATTATTTATGCATCAGTAATTTATATATAAAAATTAGTAAAAACAGAATTATCTAATTTTATGTTTTTATTTCCAAAAAAAAAAAAAAAAACATAAAAAACAAAAACATCAGGTTTTTTTAGTAATCATAAAACAAAAAGAAAATAAAAAAAAAAAGTTTTAATCTTAAAGACTATAATATGTAACTACTGAAACAAAAATACTATAGAAAATAATAAATCTATAAAGTTTAATGGTAATAAAAATGAGAACCATTTCATCTTTTTCTAAATGATAGTATCTAATAATAATATTAAAAAAAAAAAAAAAGAAAAATCTTTAGATCCATATGCGTTAAAAGAAAATGATTGCATGATAAACGACGAAAACAATAGTGAAATTAAGAAAGTAACTTTTTAATATTATTTTAATGTAACTTGTTGCTATAAAGTACCTATATATAATGGTAATTAAATATTTTAAGTATTAAAAATAATAATTATCTTTTCTTTTTTTAAGTCTTTACAATATTTTTTTTTCTTTTAAACTTTTAAATTGAAATTTAAAAAAAACAATATCAATTGTTAAGTATATTATAATTTTAGATACATATTAAAATTATCTAAGGTTATTCTTTTTTAATATGCATTGTTTTTTTTTTTTAAATTCTAGTATTTCGAATTCGAACATTACGATTCTTGTTTATTTTTAGAATTTTTTTTTAAAAACATTTTATTTAGTATTTTTTTTTTTGTAAGCATAGGTGGGAATCACATTATAGAGGAATGGAATGATGGAGCTTTAAATGATGGGATTCACTAAATACCATCCCATTTTTATGACCAAACAATAGGTTTATTAATATATCTACTTTAGTACTAATGTACTGTTTGTTCAAGAGTAGTAAATATTATGCGAATGCATAAGCAAAGTTGTTCATGTTCATCTTGAATTCTAGAGAAGAAACTAGATGAGAGATGATTTTTTATTCGTGCTGTTCGTACAACAAACGAATTTCTGTAAGTCGAATTATACCATCCGAGAATTTGAATTATATAGAAATGGGCAGCAGAAGTTCTTCTTTTTTCTCTTTGGGATATTAAACCTTTTTTAATCTCGTTAGAACAAGTAACCATTGCCATATATGTACTTAATTTATAAAACAGGATAAATGTTGATACTTAATAGCAAAGCTGAAGTAGAGAAAACGTTTAGGTAACATTGGAATTGTTTAGTAGAAAGTTTGCTCTGTTTTAGACTTCTTTATGAAATCTCAATACCGTTTTAGAAATAATAATAATAATGTTTCAAGTACTTGATAAGTATTAAATTTTTAAGCACTTAATATTATTTAAAACTATTACAAATGCTTTTTTTTTTAATAAATGATAGACTTTGAAATCCATTAACCCGAAATAAGATGGAGTATAATTCTCACATTTGGGCTAGCGCACCCCAAACTTCAATATTTTACCTAGATAAAATTCAAAATCGCACTTTACGTCTAATTGGCGACCTCACAGTCCAGGTAATCTTTACTTCGCTTGGCACTCGCCGGAACATTGGAGCATTCAATTGAACAGAAATCAATGATGGCTGCCTTCAAATAATTCCAACGCAACACTAAGGAGGCTTCAAGTACCCATTACTACACTGTGGAAATTCCTAGGTAGTTCAAAACTGTTTATGGTAACACATTCATTGTGAGAACCGATAGAATGCCGAACATGCTTCCATTTAATATCTGATAGAAATAGTCCATCCCCCTTCTGATAGAAATGCTCCATCTTACAATTTGCAATTTTTCAAAAAAAATTTGTTCAGGTTCGTTTCCAAATTACCTTCCAACTCTCCTCTAACGTCCTATTTCCCTCAAATCCTCTTTCTCTCTTATCCAAATCTACAATGGCTTTGTAGAAAGAAATCCTTTCTTCTGGAATCCAAACTCTAGGTTAAGGTGTAAAAAAAAAACAGGAAAAACTGACTTTGACTTACTGAAATTATTTTGACTGTTATGAAGAAACATTTTTAAAATTTAATGAAAAAAAACGTCTAAAATTTATTATTTGAAAGCATTTTTTATTTTTAGAGCATTTAATTTTACTTACTTATATCGATGCATTTCGTCCTTACAGTTGTAATAAGGTAAATGAATGGTGCGGTATCAATTTCGAGATATGCACAAAATAACAATTAAAGGGAGAAATTGTTTTTAAAATGTTTTATAATTAATTTGACCATATACTGACCTAAAATCTTTTTGCAAAACAAAAAAAAAAATTATTCGAATTAAATTAAGAAACTTTTTTTCAATATTCCGACACAGTTTTTTATTCGCAAAAAAAAAAATATAGTATTTCTCATAAATAACAAAATACATTCGTTTGCAAATGAAATCTACAATTTTATCTAAAATAAATACAATTTAATAAAAATTTAAATAAAAAAAAATATTAAATACTTTGTTGCAATAATACAACAACAGTATCAAATTACTATAAATTTCATATTTTGGACAACGCCCAAATATCGTTTTTACACTTGCACTCTTATGATGAAATTATAAATATTGAAGCGTGCGATTTTATTCAATTGCTCATTGGTTATTAATTATCACTAATAGTAGTTAGTAAAATTTAATATTAGATGGAAAAAAAAAAAATATAAGTTTTCTACTAAATTTTATTTTTTGATTACTAACTTTAAGGTGTGTTCATTATGAAAAGCAAATTTTATTTTTCAAATTTTTTTGGTACCTGTTAAAATAAAATATTGTTAACCAAAATTTTCTGTTTTTTTTTTTTTCTTTTTTGGGATTTTCTTAAATAAGGGTACTCCACCTGTATCTTAGCTTGAATTATCAGATTAAAACTTACTGTATATAGACTATAGAGTAATGATTAATCTAATTTTTTTTTTTGCTAAATTAAACAAAAAGTAAAAACAAGGCAGACTGTAAATCAACGATTTTTAAAAGCGCACATTTCCAAAAAATAATAGAAACTGTTTAGAATTATTGTGACTTGCATCAAAGTTTGAAAATTTCATATAAGAAAAAATGTGAAAATAGGATTTTTTTGCTACTTTTGTAAACATATATAATCTGTAACCCTATATAACTAAGAAAAACCGTTAATACACGTAAAAGTATATTTTTGGAGCTTTAATTTTTATATCTTGCCGAAGAAAAATTTGTACAGGTGCCTAAGTTACAGGTCTTTAAAAATAACATATTTTTAATTTTTAAGAGCCTTAATAAGTCTATAACATTCCTCAAAATAATTTTCTGAGGAATGTTATACTAATTCTAAAAGTTTTTTCTTGTCTCAAAATTTGAAGCCACTATCTAAAAGCGTGCCGGGGTTATAAAAGTAGAAAAATGATGCAAAATTTGATTTTCACATAACGGTAAATTTCAATACTAAATTTAAAAAATATAGGTGTATATAATTTTAATATTGATTTACAAAGGTAAAAAAAATTCCTGTCGAATGGCGTATTCAGATTGAAAAAATGTTAAGCGGAACTTGAAATATACGCAATTATTATTTTTATGAGACCTACCCATGGTTAAAATTTTTTTTTCTTTATCTTTAACGGTGTAGAAGTTTTTTAAACGGACGGACAGACGGACGGATGGTCAGACAGAGTGAAACTAATAGGCACATTTTTTCAATTTTTTTTTTGGAAATGTGCTAAAAACACTGAATCAATGTTAGCATTATTCGCATCCATTTAATAGTTAAAAATTAATTAGTTCTCATTCTGATTAGGTTTTTTTTTTTTTTATTGTTGTCTTTTGAAAGAAAATATCCTAAATGTTATGAGGGGAAGGTTGGTTTTATAGATTTAGATAAAATAATATAATTATTAATATCGTTTAAATATTGTCAATATATGTATATTATATAATATGAATTGGTCATGAAATAAAAATAGATATTTTATTCGAAATAAATTTGAAAACAATTACATATTAAAAGAATGTAAGGAAAAATATACATAATACATAGTGTTTTAAACCGTTAACTTATATCTGTTATATTTTGTATATAACTAGTTTATTTATTCAGTTATTATTTATCCAGCCAATGGTCTTTTATATCGTTTCAATTGAAAGATTTCACATTCCAACCCCCGCTGTATAGCAATATATATAATGTAGTAATAAAATAATTCTTGTCTATGATAATAGATGGCGTACAAATAAAAATATTTGCATATATGACTTATGCAATAGTTATAACGGTGTAATTAACGGCTTACGGAAAATAATGAATAATATTCAAATATAAATAATAAATGATTTAGTGAACACCTTGTACTTCTTATAGGATAGGGGCAGAAGAAAAGAAAAACTTTATTTTTTATTTATTTTCATCAATTATTAATCATTAGTTCAAATTTAAGGATCTTTTATAATATCATATGTGGTTCTTTATACATATCTAATTAAAAAATTTGTAATTTTACTTAAAATGCTCGAAAAGGTTAAGTTTGAATATAGAAATAAATTTTTACTTGAATTTTTGATATTGTTTGATTCTTATATTAAAAGTTTATAATTAATTATTTATTTTACCCGCAAGACAGTCTCAGGTTTACGATAGCCGATTACGATAGGTATATTAAAATTTTTCTTCCGTTTGTAACACATCGAAATGAAAATGTTTGATATCCAATTGAGTGTATGGGTCGGATTAGAATCGAAAAATTAGTCAATTAAGTTTTATCCGTCCGCCCCTCTATCTGTCCATTAGCACGCTAATCAAAAACTGAGAAAGCTAGAATCATGAAATTTTTGGATCAAGCAAAATATTTTTAGATTAATTTGTAGGTTCCCTTTTGTTTCTTTTTAGAAACGATCAAAACTTTGGATAGTTATTGAACAACTAACATTTCAAGTCCAAGTTCAAGTCCAAGTCAAATTTACCAGTATATAACTAAAACTTATTCTTTAACAAATTTGAGAGTTGGTTTATATATCTTTAATGAAACTTATAAGACTCTAATAATAGAAAGCTTGAAATTATTGAAACAAGACTTGAAATAAATAACTTTCAAATTTTATTTATTTGAAAAATAATGAAAAGTTAAGAAAATAATATTTAGTAGAGTGATACACTGATACTATATTGTATTTGTAGGGTATTTAAGAGTTTACAAGGACAACTGTATTCTTCTCCGAAGTACTTATATTAATTTAGAATAACTTGGGGGCTTCTAATATACAATTTATTATTACAAAAGCATTTTTTTTTTTTTTCATTTTTTTATTTATATTACAAATATCTTATAGTATTGATTTTTGTAAACTTTTAAATTTTCTTTTTCCTTAATCAAAAGTTGAACGATTTTTTCTTTTGAACTTAGTAAAAAATAGTAAAAAAAAATATATTTTTTGTACTTCGTACTTACATTAAAAAAGAAAAAAACTATTAATGTCGTATTTGTTTATATATATTGTATCCTTTTTATTCATTCTTTTATTATTACTCCATTGTTTATCACTTTTTATTTATTTTCTCGTCTCAGATTTTTTTCACTCTAAGTTTTATCCTGTTTTCATCAAAAATCAAAAGATACACTCGAAAAACAAAAAAAAAAAAAAAAAAAAAATATATTGTAAATAATTTTTGTTTTGTCCTTGTTTGTTTAATTCTAAGTTATTATTGAGAAATTGTAAAAATTTCCGTTATTGTATTCTTAGATTCTTGTTATGCAGACAGACAAAAATAAGAAAGAAAACACCCAAAAACAAATGAAGTTCTTAAGCTTATTCTTTTTTTTTCTTTTTTTCATTTCCTGCAAATATTAAAACAAAAACCGAAAAAAGAAACTGTTCTGGTATATATTTTGTCATTTGATATCCTGACAGGACAGTTTCATTGGAAATTTCGAAAAAAAAAAAAAAAAAATTAGTATCTACCTAATAAGGAAATATGTTTTCTGATGTGTAAATAATATGTTCGCAAAAGTAATTCAAATAAAATTTCTTAAGAAAAAATTAAATAAAACGTATACGTACAAGATACATACATATAAGTTACAAAAAAAAAGTGTCTGAGTGTCTGTATCGGAATTATTATACGTAATTCATTCATTGATTCATTCGTGGGTGTGGATTTTTCTAAGTTGTTTGACTTCTTAAGAAGTGTAAGTTTAAGAAGTGTAATAATTTAAACTTGACAACACTTTATTCTTAAAAAATTTTATATTTACATTTATTGTAACTATCTTTCCTCATCTTTGTTTTTAATGTTCTTATTTATAAAAGTCATAAAGAAATTTTTTTTTACAAAATAATTTTTCTTTACTGTTAGCTTTATAAATTTTAGTTAAAAAAACAAGTAAATGTAACAGTAAGTCGATGCAACCCTACACCTGAATAATTCCAATTAAATTAAAAATCCATAAGTTTTTTGGCAACTGCTTGAACCTTGATATACACGTTTGCTCTGGGGCTTGTTCGGAAGCTTCCAAAATCCGAACCCATAGACCAAATCCTCTCAAATTAATCATGTTTATGAAGGAACATCATTGTATCAAATTTAAAGGTTCTATCTTTGTTGGTTTTGGAGATAATCCCGTTTCCTCCGGAATCATTCTGAAGCTTCCAGAATCTGAACCTATGAACCGCTGTTGTCCAGATTCGAACTTAGCTTTCCTTCCTTAATTAGTAACCTACTAGATATATCTCATCAAGATAGTTTCACTCGTTTTTGAGTTATAGTGTGAACGGATGGACGGACATCGTTAAATGGATTGAAGAGGTGATCCTGATTCAGAATATATATACATGTCCATATCTAACTTCCTTTTGGTGGTTACAAACTCCTTACCAAAGTTAATATACTCCGTACTTTAGGTGTAGGGTATAAAAAATGTTGCATTTATAAATTTTTGTTAAAAATAATTTTAGTTAAAAATTTTTTAGTTAAAAATAAAAAGATCAATCAATCCTTAATAAGGATATCCTTTATTTTTTTTTTGTTTTAATTATCTTGAAGTAAATTTTTTTCAGAATTAAACGTGGGGTGGGGCGTATAGAAATCTCGCGAATTAAAATCTCGTGCTTTTATAAATCTCGTTTTTTAAAATTTCGCGTTTTTAAATTTCGCTTCTCAAAATCTCGTGTTTGAAAATCTCCCGAAAAAATTATCTTTCTGTTGAAAAAGAAAATCTCGTATAAAAAAAGTCGAATAGCCAAAAAAGTTTAAACCATGAAATATTATCAGTATTTATCAGTCAAAAATATAATTAACTACTATTGATTTTAGAATTCGATACAAAATTCAAGTTTCAAAAATTTCTTCAGCAGGAATTTGCGGGTGGCAACTCTCATTATTTTAAAAGTTTCTTTTTTTTTAAATACATATATAGTAAAAAATATAATTCGGAGAATTTTAGAGTTGTATGCAAAATCAGAGTATTCGTTTTTTCCAGAATATTTATGTTATATGTAAGGTTCTACATTAGGAGGTGCTTTAGAGTTGTATTATAATATTTACAACATTAAATTTCAAAATTTTTTTGTGAAATTGTTTTTGTGAAGTTTTTTGTATAAAATTTATTTTTTGGATTTTTATACCCACCCAGTAACCTATTTAATTAATGGAAAAAAATAAATTATTTTGAAACCAAATTTTTTGAGATTTTGAGATACGAGATTTTGATACGCGAGATTTCGTAGCCAATCAATTAAACAATTGTTATTTCTAAGCATAATTACTAATGTTTTATTTTTTAATAAAAACCGAAAGTTTTTCAAGTGAAAATTTTAATATGTATGTTCTTTACGCAGAAAAACTCTTTTTTAAATTTATATTATGTATTTTTCCAAATGATGAAACTTTTGAACAATCTGAATTGCTTTGCCCCTCATTACGCGCTTCATTGAGTTATTTTTGTGTTTTTTTTTATTCAACAAAAACAAAAAAAAAAAAGAAAATTAAAATTGTCAAAAATTTTATAATTAGTTTTAATATCTTAAGATATTATTTAAAAACTAAAATCATCATAAACATTAATTTTTAGGGTTTGTTTTTTATTTATAAGTACATCGGGAAATTTAATTTATCAGAAATTAATTATATCAATCTCACCGTTTAGGATAAAATATCTTTTAAAACAAAAAAAAAAATTTACATCTTTTTTTACCTGTATTTCTTTGTTTTTTTTTTCAGTATCTAAACAGTTCATCTGAACCCAACCTTTTCTTCTGATTTTCAAAAATAACATTAAGTATAACAAAAGAAAATTGCCCTGTTTGGTTGTTTTTTTTTTTTTTTGTTACAATTGAGGTGCATTTTTTTTTTTTTTTTTTTTAAATTACATAATCCTAAAAAAAAATAAATCATAGTTTTATCTGCATTTCAGCTTTTTTAAATTATACCAATTCAATGATGAATTTAAAAATTAAACTGAGAAAATTATATTTAAGCATAAAAAAAAAAAAAATAATGATCCAAATTAAGAAAAATGAACAGCAATTGGACAAAACAAAAATAATAATGACAAAAGGTGGGTTCTTTTGTTCCTCATTTTATTTTTTTGTTATTTATTTATTTTTAACGGTAATAAAAATCATGTAAACAACAACGGTAACCACAAAATATACTCTAACATACGAAACAGTGATCTAAATTAAATACTTTTAAAAGTGTTGTGTTCATTTAAAAACAAATTCGAGAAAAAAAAAAAACAAATTAGAAAAAAAATTAATCTTACCTGAATATTTAATTTCTTTTACCTGTACACTATTGGTTTGGTACCGCTAAAATACAACCCATGGCATTTATTTTTAATTTTGGAAAAAAAAAAACATTTTATTGCCTTACTTTTTAATATAAATTTTACTTAAACGTTTTTTTTCGAAGATCTACTAATTTAATTTCATATGTTTGTGATTTCATTTAATATAGGCCCTCCTTGGTTTTATTTGTTTTTTTTTTCTTTCTGTTTTTTATTTTTGGTTTTTAATGCAGTAGATAAAAATCATCCTCTCAATTGTCATTTTGTATAAAATTGAGACTACAAAAGACAAATTTTTATTTCACTTTAAATTAAGATTTTTTTTTTTGTTTCTTTTCAAAACAGCATTAAATATGTGTATTTAGGGTTACCAATATGTTTCATTATAAAAGAATTCAAAGGTTTTTAATTTTTCTTGACATTCAAAATTATTTGTTAAGAATGATTTAATTTTCATGAAAAAGCAGAAGGAAAAAGAGTTCTAGAAACTTATTTAGAATAAATTAATTATAGAACATTCTTAAAATGGCTATGGATTTTATGCATTATTTCATAATAATTTGATATGAAATTACAAGAAGATATTAAAACTATTTTTATTTTGGCATTGGATATTTTAAGGCTATTGTTTGTTTTAATTTCTAAATAGTGAGTAACAACTTGTAATATTAGTTATATTACCCTTCGATTATACGCGACGCAAATAACGCTTTATGACGTTTTAAAATGTCAAACAATTATTAATACATATGGAAATATTTGCAATTTATTACTATCAACGTGCAGAAAGGCAGTTAATTTTAGTTACCTGTGTAAGTTAAATCATATGTTCGTTATAATTATCATCAATTTTTTTATTATTCCGATTCGTTACCACGACCGCTTTAAAATGTCATATTTGTATATTAACAATAAAAAAATTAAATTCATATTTTGTGTCTGACATTTTGTTTATTAGTTTAAAAAAAAAAAAAAGAACTTTGATAATTTAGAAAAAAAATTAATAATATTAAAGTAAATAAAATTTATTTATATGAAAATTTTTTTCTAAAATCAATCACGTTAAGAGTAATCACAAAAAATTTCAAATACGTCATGTTCACGTTTTTGACATTTCAAAACGTCATAGGCACCTCATTCACTTAGAGCTAAATAAGACATTACTGTTCATTATTCACTGGTGAATTTTACTGGTGTCATTTTACATTTTAATTTCCGGAAAATCTCAATTTTAAATTTGTTTAAAATATTACTATCCGCTAAATTCAATAAATAAAATATATTGAAATAAATCAATTTAAATTCGAACATTTCCCATTTTTTTTTGTTTCATATTCAACATATTTTACAAAAACATTAATTTTTATTCGAAGTAAAAATATTAATTAGTTACCAACATGCCAAATTGACAATCCTAATTCTAAAATAAAATCATAAACAAATTCAAGTGTCAAAAATGTAATAAACAATACACAAACCCCCCGCAAAACCATTCATATTTAATAGTATATACGTATGCATATGTATGTATTATATTATTAAAGATTTATTAACTGTATTATTTTAGTTGAATTTGAATTGAATTAAATTGAAACATTGTACAGAATTGAAAAATGATAATATTGTTAATTTATGCAATGGAATAACTGCTTTTATTAGAAAGAGATAGAAAATATTATATTGAGTTGTAGATTTTAAAAAATTGATATGAATATTGTTTCACTTCTAATTTTTTACTTATTTTTTATATTAAAACCATAAGAAATTCTTTTATTTTTTATTTAATTTTTTTTTTTAATTTTTTTTATAATAAAGTCATTTGAATGCATTTAAAATATATACGCCATGTTTTAATTTACTTTTATCACGTTTCAGATATGAATGAAATATTTAATGAGATATTTTTACTATTTATTTTTATTTATTTACTTATTTTGTATTTTGTATTTTATTTTTTTGTTTTTTTAATTTTAATGAATAAGTTTTGAAAATTAAACCATTGGGAGCGTTTAGTACCTACTAAAATAAATTACAAAAAAAAAAAAAAAACCATTGATAAAAATTGCAAGAAATTAAAAATGTATGTTATAAAGAGTTAAAGATTATCAGTATGTAAGAATTATTTATGTATTAATGAATAATCGTTACGTTTCTTATAGGTTTATTGTTTTTTTTTTTTTTTATTGTGCAATTAAAAGTTTTTTTTTTTTTTTTAAATTTAAATTTTAGTTTCAATACATATATTTTTAAGCAGATTTTGCAATTTAATATTTAATTTTACAGATTAAATTTATATGAGTTAAATTTTAAAATCTATATATGAGATTAAAAATAGTGATCTTTGTCTTATTATAGTTAATGTTAAGTTATGCTATTTAATTTAAATTTATTAAAATGTTTTTTTTAATTAATTATTTGACATAACATTAACATTGTATTTATTTAAATAGATTAAAAGATTTTAGGATTTAATTGTAATTTATTTAATTTAATTCTCAAGTCTATATTTAAACGTCTATATTTAGAAAATAAATTAAAACGAACATTTTTGAGAACTTTTATATAAGTAATAAAGATTCTGCCTAAAAAATTGTCAATGTCATTGAATTTGAAGCCCTTTTTTTTTATCTATTTTTTTTTTTTTGGAATTATGACACTATCCTTTTGTAAACTCTTTGAGCTGTAAAAATTAAATATTTGAGAATTGGTTTACGTTTGGTATAGTCAATTCAAATATTCTTTTGATTTTATAGTCTCTTTTGATAAAAATTTTCTGTAATTTTTAATTCAGAATCTCACATATACATATATACATATACACACACCACACATATACAAATATTTTGTGAAAAGCGTATAACTATATGATTTTTAATCCAACTTTAAAATTTCACTTAATTCAGAATCTCGCACACACCTATGCATATGTAAACATTCCGGAAAAGGGAAATACTTTGATGTTGTCACTACCAATAAAATTACTTCTTATTATTTTTTTACGTCCATATTATGTAATTAAATACATATATAAATATATATATATAATCTATCTATAGAATAGTACAACTGCTTTATGGAGTTTTTTTTTGAAATTTGTTTTTTTGTGTCATTGTTTGGAATTTTGTAACTTAAAATTTTTTTTCTTTTTTAATGCATTTCTCTGCCACACAAATGTGGACAGGAAATTACACAGCCTTTCCTGTTTTAGGAGTGCCTGTAAATGTCGTAAGTGGGAATAACTCTTACGGCGGGTGTTCCACATTCGAACCCACACTTCATCGGTGTTGTTTACAGCGTATTTTATACGCTCTTTGCTACTAGACCATCGAGGCTCCAAAGATTTTTTTGTTTTGGAGTTATGAGACCATCCTTGTGTAAACTCTCTAGGCACTTAAAAAATCGAATACATGAAAATTGATTTACGTTTATTAGTTAAGTCGAATATTCGCTTGATTTATGGTTGTCTTACTTACTTAACAGTTTATATCATTTTATATGTGATCGACAAAACGCCTTAAAATTAAAAAAAAAAAACAAAATTTAATTAAATCGGTGAATTTAACGTTATAATGCCAGTAAATCATTTTGTTTTAAATAATCGTGATTCGTTATGTCATTGATTGCTTCTCTAAAAAAAAAAAAAAAATAATAAATAAAACAAAAAAAATTTTGAATTACTAATTAAAATAAAAAAAAAAAAAAAGAAATAAAAGAATAAAAAATAAAATAATACTTAAGTATTCAAATTTTTATCATAGAATCTTCTTGAAATAATGATTAATTGTGTAACTTAATGCAAATTTTTCTTTATCCCTCGAATAAAATAAAGATTTTCTTAAAGAGATTTTCAAAAGTTTTTCATTTTTTTTTATTTTTTTTTTAATTAAAACAAAAGAAAAACAAATCGGGGTCATTGTATTACTTTTAAAAACATTTTGCTTTTCTTTTTTGTGTTTTTTTTTTTGGTATTCGTAAATTTATTTGACATTTTATTTATTTTTCTTTTTTACAAATTTACGATTTAAATTTTATTTATTGATTTACTTTGTATATTGACAATTTTTCCTGATTATTTTCCAATCTTAACTTTGCGGAATTTGTTTTGTTTTTGCAGTAATCAAATTACTGAGACTTTCTTGTTTTGTTTTTTTTTGATTCGTTTTTGGTAACATGAATTTTTATGTCATCCTTCTATTTTATTACCAGTTATTGGTTTTTCTTATATTTATTTCCTCTGTTTCGAAATTGTGTTGGTTGCATTTTTTGGTAGATTTTCTTTAGTTTTTTTTTTTTAGTTTTCATTGTATGTAAATATGCAAATTTTGTTATTATATATTCCTTAACTGCAGCTTTAAAGGTTTTCTTTTAATGATTTTTTGTTTTTGAACAATCTTTTGATCACATTTTGAGCACATATTAACAATTTTGGCTTTTGGTCCTCCTAATCTCATTGTTAAAATTTCAACAAAAAAAAAAAAAAAAGTTTAAATTTATTTGACATGAAAGTTTTTTTTTTTTAAGTAAACATATTGTTTAAGATTTTTTTTTTTTTTTTTTTTTTGCGCTGTCTTTTTCATTATCTTGTTACATTAATTTTATATGCGCGTAAAACGATCATTGTAATCAAATTTTAAGAAAAACAAAAAAAAAACAAAAAGTGCCCACACAAAAAATTTATTTTAATGGGTTTGTATTACAACAGATTATTTCTGTTGAGTTATTTGGTTTTTTTTTTTTGTAAGAGTATGTAGTGTAAAATTCTTAATTATATGTTTAAAATTACATGTTAAGAAAAACTCGGACTCTCGAATATTTTCATTGATTTCATCTAAATTTAATAGTTCTGATAGTTGTGATTTTAATTTTAAACTCTGAAACATTTTTAAATCCAAAATATTGGCTTAAAAACATACGCAGGAACTGTTCCTCCACATGATGGGGTGAATATTTAAACTGCTTGTAAAAACTAAAAATATATTGTATTTATTGAAAATTAAAATATAATCTGAAAAAATATTCATACATTATTATAATATCCTACTAGGGGTCCTGTAGCTGGTATGTAAGAATATTTTATGTACCGTGACATTCGAATTGCAAAAAATTCGTATGGGATACAAAATTTCTTGATTCCAACAGAAAACAAAAATAATCATGATTTTAAACATAGATAATATGTACATAATAATATGTTATATGTTATGGATTTTCTAATAGAAAAATTGTATACAAAATCCAAATATCTATGTACTTGTATTCAAAACTTTGGGAAATATCATAATACGTAGTGTGTGTGTGGCTGAAAGCTACTAAATTATAATTACAGATATTACATAATACATACATAATAGTACATAATTCTGAATTACAAAAAATTCTCGATTGGAAAATTCTGAGTGAGTTTACAAAAATTCAGAATCAGAAAAAGTTTTCATTTATACGAGAAATGAAATATTCAATTTCGAAATTCATGTAAAAATTGTATAAACCTGACTTTATAATCATAACTGCTAAATTTTTCTATATTATTTTCTTTCAAACTTTAAAACAAAAGCATTTCGAATAGTGGGGAGCCCAAAACTTCCGGCTATACAATTATGGTATTGTAACCCTTATTGTGTTACCAATTTGAAAGTCACTTATAATTATTTATTTTACACAGATACTTATGTGAATGAAAATTTAAAAAAAATAAATACATATACCAAAAAAGGGAAAATAATTAAAAAAAAAAAAAATTAAGAATTTCGAAATTCAGTAATTGAGTTTATAACTAAAAATTTTCTAGCTCATCATTTTGTAAAATCATAATTGCGCAAATTCAGACTTAAAAAATACGTCAGAATTTTATAATTTAGAATTTCGAAATTAAGAATTTTGTTACTGAGAATTTTATAGATTAGCTATTTACAAAATCAGATTTAAAATAAAAAAGTCGAAATTTTGTAATTCCAGAAATTTAATACGATCCTCCTATGCTATGCGTATAGGTATAAGTTTAACGAAAGTGGTTCAAATTTACAAATCTTTGCTATATGTTCCTTTTTGGTTTTTTATAGATACATAATTAAACTTAAAAAAAAAAAAGAAAAACAAAACTTTATTTTTATCTCTTCTGAAGCAATCTTTTTTTTTTTCTTCATTTTCAAATAAAATTTAATATTAGGATATTAATTTTCTTTTCTTTATTGTTCCTTCAATTTTTGAACATTATTAAAATTCGATTGTTAAACATTTCAAAAAAAAAACACAAAAAATTAAATGAGTACATTGTTGTAATTCAATATTATATTAAGAAAAAATGATAAGAAAAAGAAGAATAAGTAATAAATTTAAATTTGACATTGTAAAAAAATTTTGTAAGATTACAATTTACAATAAAAACGGAAAAATAAAATGCATAGGAAAGCGTTTTAAAGGGTATAGTATACATAATGCGTATATATGAATTAATGTTTTATATGATTTGGGATAATCATACAAATCATATTATGTTCTTTTCTTTTTAATTTTTAATTTTTTATAATCGTTAAAATATGATATTTAATCCATTCTTCTTAAATTTTGCAAATCTAATTTAAAATCAAAAATGAAATTTTTTTTGTATTTTGGAATCTTGATGTTTTTTTTTTTTTTTTTACTTTTGTTTAAATAAAATCCATTTTCAATTTTTTGGGCAAACAAAAATCAAATATCCTAAAATTATGTTATCATAAAAATTAAAAGAATTTTTTTTTCTTTTCTTTACTTTCAGGTGAGATAGTCGAATTTAATTTTAAATATATACACCTGTAATTTTGTATATTTGCTTGTAATCTGTAAGTACAAATGTTTAATTATTTTAAAGTTCAGATCGTCGAAAAATAATAAGTTTAGAAAACTGATATTGATTTTGTTATTAATTTAAATGGTCGTTAATTTTATTTTAAGACTAAAATAGTATTTTTACATCACATTAGATTTCCTAATCATTTTCTGATTTTTAAAACAAATTTCTAAGATCAACGCAATAGAATGAGACGAATTATCATCTAAAAATGAAATAAGGTACAAAATATTTGTGTGTTTTTTTTAAATTTATTCAAGAATGAAATAACATCCAAATATTTAGTGAAATAAGGTACAATTAAGAATGAAAAAAGCATCAAACAAACCCCAAAACTAAATTGAAATATCGTCCAAAATAATAAAAAATTTACCAAATCTTGATTTATAAAATGATGTATTACGAAGTTTTGCTTTATTAGAAGAGACTAAGATGTGCGGCACGGCGAAGTTCAACGTATCGTACGGTCACGGTTACAAAATCAGGATTATATTATATCACTTTTTGCAGAGTGTGTAGAGTGTAACCTTCTTTATGTAATTAACTATTATTAAAATTCTTTCTATTTTATAATCTCGCAAGTACATTTTCTAGAAAAAGTGTATAAATTTGTGATCCATCCTATTATTATTTGTTTCGAACTTGCTTGTATACAAATTTCATGGAAATTTTAGAGATCAATTTCATTTATTGTTTTGGGTACTAATTTCCATAAGTCATTAACAAGTTTCGGTATTAACAACAATGTATACAGTGTTAAAATTGTTTAATAAATAATCTTTCCGATCAACGAATCAAAATTTAAAAAAAAAGCAGAATTACGTAAAATGTATCAATAAATACAACAACAAGCCAAGAAAGCTGTTTATAGACATAGGTTATATAGTCATTTAAAAGTCTTTTCCTGTTAGAAGAACGATAATTGAAACACAAAAATTTTAGAAATTTAGAAAAATGAAATATGAACCAAAATATATATTTGTGTTTACTTTAGTACAGTCAAAACAAGAATGAAATATTCAAAAATATTTTGCTGCTTTTTTGGATCTAATTTAATTTTTTCTTTTGGTTATTATTTCGTCTGAAACTATTGCGCTAAGTCAAATTTCTATCCAAATTGTCCAATTTACTATATACAGATTCAATAAATTTCAAAAATTTCGTTTAATTTTCATTTAAAAAGTTTCACATTTTTAAAAATTATACAAGAAAATGAGACATAAAGTGTTAAAAATAAAATCCTTTTAATCCTGTGTAATGAATTTTTATTCAACTTAACATGTACACTTTTCCACCACATTAATTGAAATGATCCCAGATGAATGAGCTATAGCACGTCTTGTGTATAGGCTTAGCTCGCCGGATTGGGGTGGGGTTCTTGCTCTTCACCTAGAGTTACATCATTACCATCTGCGTGCTATATTTAACAAAATCAACAAAAAAAAAAATCACAACAAACCAGTACAAAAAAAAAATATAAATTTACAGAAAAGGCATTAAATCATATGCTTGACAAAAAAAAAAAAAATCATCCACTCAGGAAAGGATCTCTGATATATCCTCCCTGGCCCTTCCCAACCATGTTACCTACCCCTCCACGGGAAACTTTAGGTAACCCACACTTGATAAAATTCTCCCTACCTAGGTTAAATTATGCTTTGGGTTTAACAAAACATATTTATCATTTTTCTTAATTAATTAATTACTTAATTTATTTATTTTTTACTCCATCCTAAATAAATCAAATGTTATAAGATTTTTTTTCTAAATTTACAATAACAAAATTGTATGTACCTTTTTTTTTCTTTATTTTATTAAATTTATTTCTTTCAAATCACTTACATATTACATTGAAAACAACAACAAAATCCAGGTCATAAAACAAAATTATATTTGGGATCATAAAAATTAAAAAAAAAAAATTTTCCCAATATTATAATATTCGATTAATTATTTTATTAACTTAAGTTCAATGACCTTTTAAACAAATTTCATCTTAAACATATGATCAGAATTTTTTTTATATTTTTATTAAAAAAAATTGAAAAAAATTGCAAATGAAAATTACAATTTAACAAAATTAACAAAAAAACAATTTAACTTGGAATGTTTTTTTTTTTCTTATATATAAAAAAAATTAAGTTAAGTACCTACTAACATAGATTAATATTTTTTCTTAAAAAACCTTTTTTTTTTTATTAAATTTTAAATTTTAAATTTTATTCAATATATATAAAAAAAATATGATAAAAAAAACTAGATATTTATGGCACAATAAAGAATAACATAAAATAACTTACCCAAAATTATTCTCTGCATCAGGCCTGCTGCTGGAACAATTTGGCTATTAAGAATTTAATTTTAAAAAAATTTTTTTTTTATCAAATTTTAATTTATACTTTAATCTAAAATATAGACATAATATAGTGTAAAAATAAACACAAAAAAAAAACAAATCATTTATTTTTTTGAACTAATTTATAAATTTTATCTTTTTTTTTTTCTAAATTTCCTTCATCTTCCTGATCCTTCTGATCCCTTCAGTATCCATATACATATTTGATGGTTCAAAAAAAACGAAATAACGAACTTCTATCAATTTATAATTTTGTTTTTTTCTTTTTCCTTTTTTTTTCAGTTTTTGTTTTTTTTTCTTTTTTTTTTTTTTTAATTTTTATTTTTATTAATCCTTAAGTTTTTTTTTTTTTGTTTTTTTTTTTTTTTAAGGAATTTAATTTTTTTTCACAATTGAACTTAATTGAGTTTTTTTTTCTTTAGTTTTTATAATTTTTTCTTTTGTTTGACTTTAATATTGTCTAATTAATAATTAAATATTTTTCCAATTTTAAATAATCTGTTTAAAAATGTTCTTTGCATGTTAACCACATTTTACTTTTACTAAAATTAACGTTTTAGTACTTAAAAAAAATTAATTAATAACTATTTTCTCACTTTTTTTGAAAGTTAGAGTTTTAGTTAAAATTTTCTTATTTTTTTTTTCTAGTTCTAACATTTAACAAAAATTATCTAAATTCTTTGTTAAAATTTTTTTTTCTTTTGTTTTAAATTTTCATCCACTAGAACTAAAATTTTTCTTGTTTTAATTTTAACTAATTTTTCTTTTATAACTTTTAAAATTCTAATTTTAATTTTATCCCAAAAATTATTTTTTTTTTTAAGTGTTTTTATTTCTTTTTCTAACTTTTTTTTTTTTTATATTTTTAAATATTTTTTTTTTTTTTCTCCTAATTTTAGATCCTTTTAAATCTAAATCTATTTTCTAAGTGATCCCAAATTTCGTTTCAAAAAAATGTTTTACAAAATAGGGAACCGTTTTTCCTTTTCCATTTAGAATTTTACCATATATGGTAAAATTCTTTAAAATCTCGTTATGTTTTTTTTTTTTTTTTTTTTAAACAAACCCGATGGGTTTCTTAATTTTGTTCGCAAGGAACCGCTTAAAAAAATTAATTTTTTTTTTAATAAACACCCTCATATAAAAAAAATGAATCGTGTTGCCATTGAAAATTGCAATCGGTATTTCAATTCAAGAAATGTTTCATTACTAAAATCGGTAAATCGATAAACCATTATCGGTAAAAATTAAAAGCGAAAATTGTGATTCATTGGTAAACCAATAAGATGAATCAATGAAGAAGTGATTCGTTCGAATGTGTTTGAATCAAACTGATGAAATTAGAATTAAACAGATTGTTGAACTAAAAAAAGTTATATATTAAAATTAAAGAATGAACCAAAAAAAAAATTTTTTTTTTTTTTTTTTTAATAGAAAATTATTTAAAAAAAGGTGAATTTCGATAGTAAATTTTTTATGTAAATAAATGAATTTTTAGAATCAAATAAATTTTTACAATTAACAAAAGTTATATGTATAAATATTTAAAAAAATTATTTAACCATTATTGAATAATGTTCTGCCACCGTCACAAAACAGGAGATTTTAAAGAGAGACGCGAACGAGATAAAATATGCTGGAAAACGGTGAAAATTAGGAAATTAGATTAGGTTAATTGTCTTTAGTATAGGTCAATATATCTTTAGCATGGTATGTTCCAATTTTGTTGCCCTCCATATCTAATAGCTCGTAATAGTGGTTTCCGCACTTTTTGCTGATCTTTGCTTTTAAGAATTTCGGTGCTAATTTCGCGTTAAATTTATTTATTTTACTACTTTGAGCGAAATTTCTTCTAAAAACAATATCGCCTTCCTTGAAATTATTTGCCCTCGTTCTTAGATTGTATCTCTTTTCATTGGTAGAAAAAGCTTTGTCTAAATTATCATGTACTTGTTTTCGTAGCAACTGCAATTTATCATTCGGATCAAGTATTTCCAGGCCCTCTTCAATGGTACTTAGCTTACGTGATAGATTGTATGAGTCCGCATGAGTTACCATCTGTTGACCAAACAAGACTGTATATGGAGAAAACCCTATAGCACTATGATAAGAACTTCGTAATGAGAATGCTATCTGGCTAAGATTCTTATCCCACTCTCTTTGATCCTTGGACAAATACGACCGAATTCCTGCTATTAATGTTCTATTAACCCGCTCTGCATTGTTTGATTGCGGCGAATAGATTGCTGTAAATATATGTTTTATGCCGTATTTATTCAAAAGCTGTGCGAATTGTGCCGATTTAAACTGCGAACCATTATCTGTAACTATTATTTCTGGTACGCCAAATATGTGAAAAATATGATCTTCTATAAATTCGATTATGGCTGAAGTGGTAAATTGCCGAATTGGTTTTAATAATGGATATTTGGAAAAATGATCTAAAACTATGAATATTCCGGCATGACCTTTTTTTGAACGAGGATACGGACCCAAAAAATCCATATATAATCTTTGAAATGGGCGGTATGATACGGCTTGAGAACCCATAGGTGGTTTTAACACAAAGTTTGGAGCTTTGCATTGCCTACATACTTCACATTTTGAAACATAGCTTTTAACATCTTTTGCCATATTTGGCCAATATAAATTTCTTCTTATCTTTTCCAACGTTTTCCCAATTCCGCCATGAGCAGACATCGGTGGATTATGAGCGCGTTCTATGACATCTTCAATCAGCTCTTGTGGAACCCACAGCTTCCAAGCGGAGATATCCATATTCTCATTTCCACTCGCAAATTCTTTTCGGATGTATAAATAACCATCAATGATTTTCAGATCTGGTAGTCGGTTTTGGTTTTCTTCTATGTATTTGAGCAAATCCGTATAACTTTTTGATTGAAAATGTGGCGAATTTAAATTTATTTCCGGTTCAACCACTTCCGAGTTTTGAATTTCTTCTACTATTAGTCTGGATAGTGCGTCGGGAACTACATGAAGATTTCCTTTTCTATGTTCAATAGTAAAGTTGAAACGCTGGAGTTTAAGAGACCAACGTGCTAATCTTCCACTTAAATCTTGCTGTCTCATTAACCATTTTAAACTGGCATGATCGGTAATAACTTTAAATTCTTGGCCTTCCACGTATTCTCGAAATTTCTCAATGCATAGTATGGCCGCTAAGCATTCAAGCTCTGTAATAGAGTAATTTTGTTGGGCTCTATTTAATTTTTTTGAAACAAAAGCAATAGGCCTTTCGTTTCCTTCTTCATCTTCTTGGGCCAGAACACCTCCTACACCTATTTTAGAAGCATCACACGAAATTATAAAGGGTTTTTCGAAATCTGGTGTAATCAAGACAGGAGCGGTGGTCATTTTTTCTTTGATAATCTCAAAAGCTTGTTGAGCTTCTTCAGTCCATTTAAAAGTTTTGACCTTCTTTGTAAGCTCGGTTAACGGAGCTGTTAGAGACGCATAATTGTCAATGAAGCGACGATACCAGCCAACAAGGCCCAAAACACTTCGCACTTCTTTGGCGGATCTAGGAGCTAACAGGTTCCTTATTGCAGAAATTCGATCTGGATCGGGCTTTAAACATCCATTTCCTATTATGTATCCAAGGTATTTGACTTCCTTCATGCACCACTTACATTTTGGAATATTTAAAGTAAGTCCAGCTTTGCTTAGAACTTGTGCCACTTCTAATAAAAGCTCAAGATGTTCCTCGAAATCGCTACTAACAAGAAGTAAATCATCTAAATAAACGAAAACCCGATTTTTTAATTGAGCAGGGATGATAATATCCATAAGACGGCATAAAGTTTGTGGAGCATTTGTAAGGCCAAAAGGCATTACCTTAAATCGGTATAATGGGCGGTTTGGCACTGTGAATGCTGTCATATTACGTGATTCTTCCTCTAACTCAATCTGCCAAAATGCATGTTTCAAATCTAGTGAACTAATAAATTCAGCTTTAGGTAATCGCGAAATAATTCCATTTATTTTTGGTTGCGGATATGCGTCTTTTATTGTTACTTCGTTGAGCTTCCTGGAATCCAGACATAATCGAAATTTTCCTTCTTTCTGCACAACTGCTACTGGGCTACTCCATGGACAGTTTGGTGGAGCTGGTTCAATTATGTCGAGTTCCAACATTCGATCAATTTCTTCATGTATTTTCCTCTCAATCGCAGGTGATACGGAAAAATAACGTTGTTTTATTGGTTTTACATCCTTTTCTATTTCGATATTGTGTTTTAAAATTTTGGTTTTTCCTAGACCTTCAATATCATAATCAGGAAAACATTTTATCGCCCGTAATCATTTTTGCTTTTGAAACTGATTTAACCCGTGTGTCTCACTATGTTGATTAAGTTCTTCTAATTGAAAATTACCTTTAAGTTTGTTCATAAGACCGCACGTATTCCAAAAATCTATCCCAAGATATAGGTTTTGTGTTAAACCAGGAACTAAATATAATTTCATTTGTTTGGTTATATTATTAAAAGTAATATTGGTAGTAATACTACCTAAAATTTTAAATTTCTCACCACCAGCTGTTTCTACGAAATTTGCAAATTTTTTATATTTTATATTTTTATCTAAAAATTCTAGTAACGCATTATTACTAATACAGGAAATAGATGCACCTGAATCTAATAATCCTCCAATTTTGCGACCAAAAATAATAACTTCTGCAAATGGTCTGTGATCGGACTTCGATTGTTTAATACAATCCAAGCTCTTTTTAATTTGCAAATGAATCTGTTTTTTCTTCTTATGAAATTCTCGTTTGCGAATTGTATTGCGTTTTGGTTTTCTGTTCAATACACAAATTTTGGCAGGATTTCCTTCATTAAAAATTCTTTTTCTAACCTCCAAATAATTTTTTAATCTTTCATGGTAGGGTTTTAACGGATATAAGGTTGGTTTACGGCATTTAATATCTGGCATAGTTTGACAAGCTATGGATATTTTGTTTGAGCTTAAGGATTTCTTATCTTGGTTTGAACTTATTGTTTTCTCGAGCGGAGCCCAGAGTTCAGACTGCCGCTCGCCTTCGCGTTTCCCTGACACTTCGTACATTGTGGTTTATAAACTTCTGGAGTGCCACATCCATAACAAAATATGGTTCTTTCCGCAAGACAATCCATAAACCGGTGTCCTTCGCCTTGACAATTCCAGCATATCAATGATTTATTTTCTGTTTCATTGATTTTCTTAATCTGCGATATATTTCCCATAACTTCTTCTTCGGATTCTATTTCTTCAGCATGAAGTGCATGAATCGGTTTTCTAATTATCTTTTGGTTTCGCTCTAGCTCAACATTGAGTGATTCCCTTCTCAGCAATAGGTGTCGTAAATGTGCTAACGAATGTATTTGCAAGTAAAAGATTTCTTTTCTCAAATATGGTTTAAGATTTTTTCTTAAAAGTTCTACAAGCTCCTTTTCGTTTATTGGGTAACTTAAACGATCACTCAGCGATAAAATTGCACAGTAGAAATCGTCAAAGCTTTCATTCGCGTGTTGTTTTCTATCGCGCATCATTTCTCGAATATCCATATCTGACATATAATCGTTAAAATGTGATTTTAAAGCTTTGCACAGTGCTGACCATTCTACCATCATTACAGATCGACGGTACCGCCAAAACCATTCTCTAGCTTTTCCACTAAATAGTAAATGACAATTTTCACTTAACAGTTTAAAATCACCACCCAAGCTATCATGTACCAATGAATTAACCATGTAAATAAAATTTTCAACTGGTAATCCTGATTGCGATCCATTAAAATTTAAGTTCCAACTATGAATCAAGTTTGAAACTTTACTTGAGTTAGCTAACGTAATTGAAGACAATGAGGCTCTCCCAGGTATGTTTCTAGCGGGGGCTCTTGGTTCTTCTACGTATGGTCGATCTTCATATCGATAAAGCGGAGAGAAGCTTTCTCGTGGCCATTCGGGCTCTTCTGGTTCTCGACTTCTTTGAATAGTTGATTGGCTTAACTGTTGCGACAATTGACTTATCATTGATTGTAATTTTGAAAATTCTTCTTGGACTTTCTCGTTTACATTAGCCATAATCCTGGCTTCCAAATCCCAAGAGTTCTCTCTTCTTGTAGTGCTAGAATTTTCAATATTTGCGATGGTGTTTGATCTGTTTGTTTCCATTGGTAATGAGAAATTTCTATCAGGTTTCGCATTCTCTCGCTCTTTTTGGCTTTTTGTCTTTGAAGCATTATCTCTGGTTTTAGGCACGGCTCCTTTACCAGAAACGGTTGGAACATTCGGTATTTCAGTTGCCGGAATATTTCCTCTCATGTTTTCCAATTCCAGTAAACTATTTTTTGTGACAGAGCTATGACAATTTGGACAAGAATTTGAACTATTTAACCAATCATAGATACAAGCTAAATGGAACATATGCTTACACCTGGTTGACACTATATCTGTTGAATTTTCCAAAGCTTCGTAACAGATAAGACAAATATTTGGGTCTTGTGGAATATTAAAATTATTGCTATGTCTTAAAGCCATAATACTAAATTTAATCAAAAAAAAATTAATCAAAAAAAAAAATTAAAATCTATTTATTCTAAAAAAAGAAAATTAAACTTATTCCAACAAAAAAAAAATCAATTAATTTTAACAAAATTTATTTTAAATTCTAGAAATTAAATATATTTATATATAGATATTATATTATAGTTCTAAGTAATCCTAAGTATATATGTCGATATCGATAACCAAAAAAAATATGAAATAGTATTTCCTTATTTAAAAAAAACACAAAGATGGCTCAAACTTTCAAAACAAAGTTTTTGTTTTATATTATAAATAAGTTTTAACCGCGTTTAATTTAAATTTTATTTTAAAACCTGTTATTATTTAGATCAAATCGAATTATTTTTATTTTTTTCTCTAATCCAATTGTAATATATATATACCTAAATATAAACAAAAACCCAAATTTAAACCCAGTTCAAATTTAAAAAAAAATTAAACACAAAAATCAAAATTCAAGACAAATTTAAGTTCCAATTTTAACCAAAAAAAAAAATCAAATTACCGCTTCAAAAAAAAACCAATGCAAAAAAAAATTATTAAACAGATCAAAAAAAATTTCTTTGTTTCTTTTTCAATGACAAATTAAGAAAATATTCAAAACTCAAAAGCAACAACTGCTTAAAAAAAACACAAAAAAAAATCTAAACAAAATTATAAATGTAATCAAATATATTATTTATGCAATATCAAAAAAAAATATATTACAATTAACTAAAATAAATAAAATAAATTATTTTAAATATTTATTCGCCAAACAAAACTCTGAAATTACATACAGAATTGAACAATCAAATATGCATATAGATATATATATAAAAAATTAAATTTATATATGAATATATAATAAATACAAAAACAATTATTCTTCCAAAACAAACAAAATAAAATAAATATCTTTCTAACTTAATTTAACCTAGGTAGTTCAGAAAATATTTTAATCAAGTGGATACATTCTTCCTTACCAGCATATGAAAAACACAAAACAAAAAAATTTAAAAACAACACACAGATAGAAATCAGTTATCATAAAATTATTTACTAAAATTAGCTATAAAATTTACACTTGAACATTAAATTCGGGTGATAACTAACTTAAATTCAAGTAAAGTTCTCATAATCCACTAATGCAATGTTCAGCGTTCAGCTAACATAACTTAATTCCTAATAGAATATGAAATTTAAAGTTACTTTACATAACAATATTGTTTGTGTGTTGGTTTTATTTTCAATCAAAACTAATTTAAGTTATAAAAAAAATTTATCTTTAGTGTATATATGAGATATTGATAAAAAAAATCAAAATAAACATAAAAAACGAAAATTAAATTACTCATGTCCACATTTATTTTGAAAAATTAGCCAAGCATTTTGCGCATAAATATTGAACTCGGATGAGATTACTTACTTTCGTTAAAGTTCAGTTCTCATTAGCCAGATCTTCACTATTTAGCGGTTAGCCTAATTAGTTTAATATTACATTCATTAGTTTAATGTTGTCTCAAGTGGTTGGAAAATTAATTGATAAATTCACGCATAAATACTGAATTCGGATGAGATTACTTACTTTGGTTTAAGTTCAGTTCTCATTAGCCAGAATTTCACTATCTAGCAGATAGTTCATCTAATTAATTCCAAAATTCCAAACTTCAACTATTTCACCATGATATAATATTAAAGTTGGAACTCTATTGTTTAAAAGTTAAGTTTTCCTTTCGGTCAAATGTTAATAGTTATACATAATAACTTATTAAATTTGAATTCCAGAAAAGTAAACTAAACCCAAACAATATTTCCAAATTAACAAAAAAATAAAATAAGACAGAATAAAAAATGAATTGAATTACCGTAAAGGTTTCTTTTACGCGGGACTTTAATAACCGTAAAGGTTTGAACTACTTGCCGTGCAGGCGTTGAGCTCCTTAGCTTTCGAACACTGCGACTTTTCGTGACCCACCTTTGCACGATTCGTGCCCCACGTTGGGTGCCATTTTTATTATTGTAATGAATTTTCATTCAACTTAACATGTACACTTTTCCACCACATTAATTGAAATGATCCCAGATGAATGAGCTATAGCACGTCTTGTGTATAGGCTTAGCTCGCCGGATTGGGGTGGGGTTCTTGCTCTTCACCTAGAGTTACATCATTACCATCTGCGTGCTATATTTAACAAAATCAACAAAAAAAAAAATCACAACAAACCAGTACAAAAAAAAAATATAAATTTACAGAAAAGGCATTAAATCATATGCTTGACAAAAAAAAAAAAAATCATCCACTCAGGAAAGGATCTCTGATATATCCTCCCTGGCCCTTCCCAACCATGTTACCTACCCCTCCACGGGAAACTTTAGGTAACCCACACTTGATAAAATTCTCCCTACCTAGGTTAAATTATGCTTTGGGTTTAACAAAACATATTTATCATTTTTCTTAATTAATTAATTACTTAATTTATTTATTTTTTACTCCATCCTAAATAAATCAAATGTTATAAGATTTTTTTTCTAAATTTACAATAACAAAATTGTATGTACCTTTTTTTTTCTTTATTTTATTAAATTTATTTCTTTCAAATCACTTACATATTACATTGAAAACAACAACAAAATCCAGGTCATAAAACAAAATTATATTTGGGATCATAAAAATTAAAAAAAAAAAATTTTCCCAATATTATAATATTCGATTAATTATTTTATTAACTTAAGTTCAATGACCTTTTAAACAAATTTCATCTTAAACATATGATCAGAATTTTTTTTATATTTTTATTAAAAAAAATTGAAAAAAATTGCAAATGAAAATTACAATTTAACAAAATTAACAAAAAAACAATTTAACTTGGAATGTTTTTTTTTTTCTTATATATAAAAAAAATTAAGTTAAGTACCTACTAACATAGATTAATATTTTTTCTTAAAAAACCTTTTTTTTTTTATTAAATTTTAAATTTTAAATTTTATTCAATATATATAAAAAAAATATGATAAAAAAAACTAGATATTTATGGCACAATAAAGAATAACATAAAATAACTTACCCAAAATTATTCTCTGCATCAGGCCTGCTGCTGGAACAATTTGGCTATTAAGAATTTAATTTTAAAAAAATTTTTTTTTTATCAAATTTTAATTTATACTTTAATCTAAAATATAGACATAATATAGTGTAAAAATAAACACAAAAAAAAAACAAATCATTTATTTTTTTGAACTAATTTATAAATTTTATCTTTTTTTTTTTCTAAATTTCCTTCATCTTCCTGATCCTTCTGATCCCTTCAGTATCCATATACATATTTGATGGTTCAAAAAAAACGAAATAACGAACTTCTATCAATTTATAATTTTGTTTTTTTCTTTTTCCTTTTTTTTTCAGTTTTTGTTTTTTTTTCTTTTTTTTTTTTTTTAATTTTTATTTTTATTAATCCTTAAGTTTTTTTTTTTTTGTTTTTTTTTTTTTTTAAGGAATTTAATTTTTTTTCACAATTGAACTTAATTGAGTTTTTTTTTCTTTAGTTTTTATAATTTTTTCTTTTGTTTGACTTTAATATTGTCTAATTAATAATTAAATATTTTTCCAATTTTAAATAATCTGTTTAAAAATGTTCTTTGCATGTTAACCACATTTTACTTTTACTAAAATTAACGTTTTAGTACTTAAAAAAAATTAATTAATAACTATTTTCTCACTTTTTTTGAAAGTTAGAGTTTTAGTTAAAATTTTCTTATTTTTTTTTTCTAGTTCTAACATTTAACAAAAATTATCTAAATTCTTTGTTAAAATTTTTTTTTCTTTTGTTTTAAATTTTCATCCACTAGAACTAAAATTTTTCTTGTTTTAATTTTAACTAATTTTTCTTTTATAACTTTTAAAATTCTAATTTTAATTTTATCCCAAAAATTATTTTTTTTTTTAAGTGTTTTTATTTCTTTTTCTAACTTTTTTTTTTTTTATATTTTTAAATATTTTTTTTTTTTTTCTCCTAATTTTAGATCCTTTTAAATCTAAATCTATTTTCTAAGTGATCCCAAATTTCGTTTCAAAAAAATGTTTTACAAAATAGGGAACCGTTTTTCCTTTTCCATTTAGAATTTTACCATATATGGTAAAATTCTTTAAAATCTCGTTATGTTTTTTTTTTTTTTTTTTTTAAACAAACCCGATGGGTTTCTTAATTTTGTTCGCAAGGAACCGCTTAAAAAAATTAATTTTTTTTTTAATAAACACCCTCATATAAAAAAAATGAATCGTGTTGCCATTGAAAATTGCAATCGGTATTTCAATTCAAGAAATGTTTCATTACTAAAATCGGTAAATCGATAAACCATTATCGGTAAAAATTAAAAGCGAAAATTGTGATTCATTGGTAAACCAATAAGATGAATCAATGAAGAAGTGATTCGTTCGAATGTGTTTGAATCAAACTGATGAAATTAGAATTAAACAGATTGTTGAACTAAAAAAAGTTATATATTAAAATTAAAGAATGAACCAAAAAAAAAATTTTTTTTTTTTTTTTTTTAATAGAAAATTATTTAAAAAAAGGTGAATTTCGATAGTAAATTTTTTATGTAAATAAATGAATTTTTAGAATCAAATAAATTTTTACAATTAACAAAAGTTATATGTATAAATATTTAAAAAAATTATTTAACCATTATTGAATAATGTTCTGCCACCGTCACACCTGGCATTGTCATTTTCTGCTTAATAATGTACAAAAGAATATGCATGTTCTGAAGGGAACACAAAATTTAATTTATCGTTTTTGAAAGTTTCCCACCCCAGATAAATATTAAAACCACCAAAAAAATGTATTGCATCTAAAATGTTCATTATTAATTTTAAACAAATCTATAAATTTCTTTTATGAAATGAAATTTTATTTTAAGAAATTTAATCGCATATAAAAATATACTAACTTCAAATGGGTAATCAGAATCAATTTTTACACTTTTTTTTAACGCACAGATTCTTAATTTTACCTATAAACACTGAATTTAATTAACCCCTAGACTTTTTAAATTTTTATGACTCGGAACATAGATTAAGCATGGATTAAGCCAATATTTTCACTTTATTGTTTAATTTTTCAATCCATGGCTTATTTTTCAAAATTGAAAACCTAAAATTAAGTAAATCAGGTTATTTTAATAAAATCTTAACGAAATAAATTGAATTTCCTTTAAATTTATATCAGAAGTTCTATATTAAGTTTTTAAAAAAAAATTTAACTTTTCTTTTTTTTTTTTTAAATTATTGTCATTAATTTGTTAATTTCTTCATTATATTTTTAAGGAGTAGATATTTCAAAAAAAAAGAAAAAAATTAGATTTTCCACAAGAGAATTTAACAAAATTATTTATCGCTGATGATAGTATATGACATTAATAGAATTAATGATCTGATCAATTAACAATTCATCTTCGGCCAATTTTTTTTATCATCTTCTTTTATTTGAACAAAAAGCGAAAGTCAAAATTTCAGTCTAAATCTTAAAAATTATTGAACTTTTACTTATGATAATGATCATCATCATCATTGTCATCATCAATATTAATAAAATTTATTAAAGAAGACGACCATTGATTAAACAAGAAAGTCTTAAAATAAAACTACAACAATAATAAAAGTAACATAAAAAAAAAAATTTTTGTTGTAAAATGAAATTAAGAGAGACATTTAATTGCGCCATTTAAAAAAATTTGATTTTTTGTTTTTTTTTTTTTTTACAAACCTAAAAAAAATTTTGAAAAGGAAAAAAAAAAAAAAAACAGAAAAAAACTTTCAAAACTGCAGCAAAAAACACCCGCAAAAATTAAATAAGGACGACCTCTATTATAATTACTACAGCCTGCTGTGGATAATGATAATAAATGCCTCATATTCAAGTTTAAATATAAAAATAAATTTCAAGATTTTTTTTCTTTTTTTGTTTTTGGATTTTCTTTTTCAAATTTTAAACTGAGTTTTAACAAAGGAATAATTTATAAAAAAAAAGAAAAAGAATAAAAAAAAAAGATTACGTAATTTTGATAATGTTCCATTCAATTATAGGATATGTTGCTTAAAATTCAAAGACTCTTTTTAAGTAGGTACTTAAATAAAAGATAAAGTAAAATAAAAGGTGAATTTAATATATTTCGGATTGATCAATTTTTAGATTCTCATACTTACACTTTGATTCCCTAAGATTTTTATTCAATCGTTTCTAATTCAACTTTTATTTTAACAAGAGGTTCAGTTAACATCTCACCTTTTCTAAATTATCGTCCATTTTTTCTAATTCAGTTTCAACTGCTAAATACAAATTAAATGAAACAGAATTAATGGAAAAATTATATTGTCTAACAAGTCAAAATATGCTTAGAATTTTTTTCGAAGATATACTTCAAAACTTGTCTTAAATTGTTTAGAATTAACTTTAGCCTATTTTTTATTAGACAAAAATGTTTTAATTTTCTTCCAATATTTCGAAATTTACGAATACAAAAAAATTGATTTTAAAACGAAAGTAAAAGAAGCAACGAAAGAAAACGAAGGAACTTAATATAATATGTATAAGTATTTTTTTTTTTTTTTTAATTCCATTTCATTGTATCTTAAGATATTATTTTTGTAATTTGTTTTTTTTTCTTTTTCTTATCGTATCTTTTTGACCTCAAAATTAAAAAACGATAATTCAGGGTGTCTGAATTTTCATTTTTTTTTTTTATTGTTTTTTTTTTTCCTTTTTTTTTTCTCTATTCTTTCTTTCGTTATCCAATGAAACCATATGCCAATCACTAACAAGTAGTTATTCAAGTCAGTCAGTCATCACTATATAAATATAATTATAGGAGAGCCAAATGGTTGTTGTCCTTCAATTGAAGAAGTTTTGTTTTTTGTTTTTGTTTTTTTTTGTCTTTCTTTCTGTTTTTCATCAGTTTTTCTTGTTTTTTTTTTTTCGTGAATATTTTTTTGGTCGGTCGATTGTAGATTAGGATTTGGAGCTTCTTTAAATTTTAATTTCATACAATAATTTTCATTATACATATGTATATATAAAAGTATACATATATATATTTTTTATTTTTGTTGGTTTTGTTTGATTTTATTTGGTTTTCGCTTTTGACTTCTTTTCATTATTGAAATCATCTTGACTGATAGGTTTATGTTGATTTTTGATGATAATGATTGTAATGATGATGATGATAATGATTGTAATAATGATTATATGGTTATGGTTAATCAATTACTTATATATGTATGTGCATGTCATTAGCCTCATTTTTATTTCGTTTTTGTCAAAAAGGGAAGGAAAAAAAGAGGATTATTCATTTTCATATTTATTTTTTAGTTTTTTTTTTAAGTTTTTATTTTTTTATATTGGTTTTAATTT
This sequence comes from Poecilobothrus nobilitatus, assembly GCA_947095535.1. Lineage (NCBI taxonomy): Eukaryota > Metazoa > Arthropoda > Insecta > Diptera > Dolichopodidae > Poecilobothrus > Poecilobothrus nobilitatus. The sequence goes on along the minus strand of OX352772.1, from coordinate 316,391,772 downwards.
TAATTTTTTTCCTTTTCGTTTTCGTTTTCGTGTTTTTCTGAAAAAATTTATTCATGTCATTCGCTAAAGTAATGCAAAAAAAAAAAAAAAGATAAATTCGCACCAATCGATACAATGATGGTGTTACTGTCATATTCATTAAGTACCATATTATAATAATGAATGAGGCTCTTCTTTATTTTATTTATTTATAGTTCTGTGAAGATTGGTTTTATTTAGTGGGGTCTCATTAATTTTTGTAAATATTTTTTTTTGCTTTCGTTTTTGTTTTTTTTTTTTTTTTGTGTTCTTGTTATTTTTATAATTCGTATGCATGTTCATAATGACAGGAAAAAAACTAAAACGTAATGAAAGAGGGGGGGGGAACGTAATTTTAATCCTAAAATATAACATAAAAACAGATGGTAATTTCCAGATTTCAGATACACATATTCAATTTTTTTTTTTTGGTTTATTTTTTTTTTTTCATTGTCTGTTGAAAAAATTTGAAAGTTTTAATGAAAAAAAAAAAAAAAAAACAAAAATTTAATTTTTATTTGTATACAAAGAAAGTTTATTAAAAGAGCGATTATTGAATTTTCTTATTTATTTATTTATTTTGTTAAAAAATTTGAAACTAGGGTGCAAGTTTTGTTTTAAAATCTTCTTTGTTTCAACTTTCATATTTACTATACATATATAAATAATAAATTTTATGATTAAATAAATTAAGCTATTAAAAAATATATGTATTATATTTTTTGTGTTAATTTTTCAGATAATTAACTTACTTGAAATATGAAAGTTGAAAGAATAATTAAATTTAAGTATAGTAAGCGCAATCAGATCAATTATTGAATTTAATTATTCATAATTTAAAGGAAATTGTTAATTATACAAAAATATATATATGAATATTTAAAAATATAATTGATAATTAAATCATATATCATTTTTACTTTAACTGAAGACCGTTTTACTTTAAATGAACATATTCTACTTGAAGTGAAGAATTTTGTTTTTGAGTGTATTCTCCTGCCACATAAATGTGACAAGGAAATTACACAGTTACTTTATTACACGATTAAGTTACACAACACAGTTACTTTTCTTCCCATGCGTGGCTAAAAACTGTCGTAAGGGGGAATTATTGTTACGACGGACGTTTGTGGGATTCGAACCCACGTTCCCTCAGTGTTTATAACGTATTTTATATATCTTATCCCCTAGGTCACCGAGACTCCTAAATTTATGTTAGATAATTAATTTATCCAGCTAATGGTATAGTTGTTAAAAATATAATATAGATTTTGCTTATAAAAAAATTAATTTAATATAAATATATTTAATTTATGTAATTCATACATATTTAGAACCTTATATTTAAGTATACCTATACATATAAATATATATATATAATACATGAAATTTTTAACAGATTTCCAAAAAAAAATTTGAACAAATGTGCCTATTAGTTTGACTCTGTCCGTCCGTCCGTCCGTCCGTCTCTCTGTTCGTTTGTTTACAAAACTTTTACACCGTTAAAGATAGAAAAAAAAATGATTTAAAAATTAATAAAAAATTTTCAAACTTTGAAAAAGCTTATTTTTATATATACATATACATATTTGATGTTCCGCTTAACATTTTTTCAATCTAAAAACGCCATTCGACAGGAATTTTTTTTCTATTTTTTAAATTTAGTATTTAAATTTACCGTTATGTGAAAACCAAATTTTGTATGATTTTTCTACCTTCATAACTTCGGCTCGCTTTTGGATAGTGGCTTGAAATTTTGAGGCTAGAAAGAACTTTCAGAATTAGTATAAGTTTTCTCAGAAATTTTTTTCGTACCACCCCGTGTTTATGAGCTATTATGGCTCAAAAATTTAAAATTTGCTATTTTTAAACACTTATAACTTAGGCACCTGTACACATTTTTCTTCAGCAAGACACGAAAATTAAAGGTTCAATATGTTTTTACGTGTGTTAACATTTTTTCTTAGTTATATAGGGTTCCGGATTTACAGACCCTCAAAATTCCAGAAAAGTCCTATTTTCACGCTTTTTCTTATTAGATGACATTATTAAATTTTTGTGTAAGTCACAATTCTAAACAGTTTATATTTTCTTTTGCAAATGTGCGCTTTTAAAAACCGTTGGTTTACATTCTACATTGTTTCTTTTTATTTTTATTACAAATGTCCTTAGGTACTTAAAAGTAAAAAATCTTCGTTTAAAGTAAAAATTTTTTCGCTTAAAGTAAAATATCTTAAAGTAAAAATGTCTTCACTTAAAGTAAAAACGTCTTTAGTTAAAATAAAAAAGATATTAATATATATATTTTATTATTGTTTCAGTTTTTAATCAATATATGTATTGTCTAAAAATAAATCATTTACTTATTTTTTTTGTTTTTGTTTAAAAGAAAACTTTAAGAAAATTAAATTAAAGTATTAATCTTATCTAATATAAAAACTTCTAATAAATAATTAAAATAACTAATTAAATTCATTAAAATTCATTATATTCATTTATAAATTTTTTTTATATTTTTATATATAGTTTACCTTTAAGTAATTTAAGTGTATTAAAAGCTTTCATATGAAATGAATTAAGGGTAAACCAGTTTTATTTTTTTGTTATTTAGAGAAAATCTACAGAATACAAATTAACTACTTATAAGGTCAATTTCTATTAAATTATCTCTAACATTAGTTTATATTCAAAAAAAAAAGCTCTAAGTGATTTAATAAACACATAAGTAATATAGGGATTTCCGTTTTATTATTTAGCGAGAAAAATCACTAAAATGTACAAATTTAATTGAATTTTAGTATATTTATATTTTTTTCTAATCACTATACGAAATCCAGTAATTTGAAAACAATTCAGGATAAAATTGAGTAAAAAAATGCAGTAAAAAAATGCAGTAAAAAAAATTCAGTAAAAAAAAATTCAATTCAAAAATTCTTTTTTTTATATATTAATTTCTCACTTTTATTTGCTGTTAAGAGTTATATTTTTAAATATTGGTCTAGACTATAATCTGTTCTTATTTTAAGATAGCCTCTGTAGCTAAATGTACCACCAGTTTTTAAAAATAATTAAAGAAGAAATTTGGTATTATTAAAATTATTCATTTTTCATCCTGATTCATTCATTTAAATCCTGCAAAGCAAGTATTATTCAAATGAATAGGATTATTTCTTAAAATTTTCTTAATTTTTAATCATTAACAGTATTTTTAAATTTTTGAAAGGTTTTTATGGAATTTTACTGTTTTTTGTTTACTTTTGATTTTACTGATTTTGTTTACTTTTTACTGAAGTTTTTTACTGACATTTGGATATATTAAATTTTTTTTTTTACAGTATATTATAATGGATCCTAATTTTATTCTTTTTTGCTTTCTAAGTACATGATTTGAGGTATTTTCTTTTAATTTTTATACTTTTTACTAAATTACTTTTTTTCGTTACTTTCTTTTGAAAAAAGTCTTCTCAATTCATATTTTGTAAAATTTTATATTCAAAAATTATGAAGCTGTTAAAAAATTTTATTAAAAATTATTAATAAAATTCATTTAAAATATAAAAATAAATTTTAAAAATTAAATTCAATTATTTAATTGCGTTTTAGAATTTTACCTTTTATAGTATTGAGTGTTATTACCATTTTTCTTACCATTTTGTACGATAATAACCTTTATTAATTTTGTTAAAAAACAATGTTTTTTTTTTTTTTTGTTTTTACAATACTCAAAATAAATCGGATCCCTATTCAAAAATCTGATCATTTACCTTTAATCCATTTATGGTTCATTTCACTTTTAACAAAAGTTATTTTAAAAGCATACCTATTTAAATTTTTGTTTTTATTTGTTTTAATTTTAATTATAGCAACAGGTGTCAAAATAATTTTTAATTAATTAATAGGGTGTCATACTAGGAATGTTTTATAACATATGGTATTTAAAATAATCAACTAATTGGTTTGGTTTTATATATCGGAATGTATTTTATATAAATATTAGACAGTACTCAATTCAAAATATATTCTTTCGATTAAAAAGCATAATTAAATATTTAAAAATTTCTGACAGATAAGTTTCGAGTAATTTTGTCATTGTCCTAAATTACTTAAGTAAGTCAACTTTATTGGTATACCCTGTACATGTATAATTCAGTTGCATTAAATTTATAATTTTAACCAGCCCTCAAAAAAACCAAAAAAAAAACAAAACGAACTAAAATAAATATTTTTAACGTAAATTCTCCAATTTTAACCAACCCTCCAACGTTAATTTCTCCCTTTTGAATTTAATATTTATATTTGTGTTTCGTTAATCACTGGATTTATCTTAAATCACCTGTTCATAAAACAAGCAAAGTTAAAGATAAAAATGACAGCTTTAAGATAAATATACGTTTTTTTTTTTTTGTATTGTAAAAAAACGCATTAATAAAAAAAAAAAAATAAAATATTTTTTCTCAATAAAAAAGGAACAAAAAAATTAACGTTCATTAAGTTTGCAACATTGTTGCTAAACATGATTACTTGATTTTATTGTTTTGAATAAAAAAAAAAAAAGAAAATGAAAGAATAAAAATTTAAAGAATTCTTTTTTTTTTTTGTAATTTTTTTTTTTTTTTTTTGAAAAATTATGAATGTTATTTAATTATTATTTGAAATTCTTCTTTTATTGTAATATTTTTTATATTTTACTTCTTTGATAATATATTTTTGTTTTGTAAAGAATGACTATACAAATTTTTGAAGGATTATTTATTTCTTTTCGTTAATATGAGTATGAGATTCATATAAGATGTTGAGAAATGAATAATGATGAATAGTAGTGTTTGGTTGTTTTAAGTTTGAAAGAAAATTTTTAAAAAAATAATAAAAAATTTTACCTGGTAAAATTTTTATTTAGTTTGGGGTTCAAAATGATAATATGTTGCGATTTAGATATATGAAATAATCGCAAAATAATCTGTGAATTATAAAAATAAAATATTTTTAATACTGAAACGTCTTATTATTTTTAAATTTTCTTAAATTATTTTTCAAATGATATAAAATTTTATTTACAAATTTTTTTTAAAGCAATATGATATTTGCTTGTTAAAATTCTCCAATCATATGATCTTAATAATTTGATAAATCTTAAAATTTTCAAAATACTGTATATATAGGAGAATTAATTTAGATAAAATATCAGCAACATTTTTTATTATGAACATGAAATAACATTTAATAAATAATTATTCTATTAGATACTTTTTAAATCGCAATAAATTCATTGTTATGATAATTCACCGTAATGAAAATTTATTGTCAAATTGTTTTTTTTATAGGTTCAAATATCCAGTCGGTGTTGTTTCTGGTTATAATTTTGTTAATAAGAAAATTTCAACAAAATCGTTGATTGTATAAGTCTACTATATTAAGAGTAGGCTATTTAAAATCTCCTCAATACTCATACACTCATATCATTTTTAGAATTGTGATACGCACCAATAAAATTTGTCAATGAACTAAGGTTCGAACTGTAGACCTATTAATTTTCTTTGGGTACAAAAATCTAAATATGCCTTCTAAATGGCTTATTATGCCGAAATAGAATTCGAGCTTTATTGTGGTGATAAATTTTGGTGATATACGTATCATACATAAGTTTAATATGAAATGGATTTGGGGTTGAAATGGGTTTAGTTGAAACGCTGTTAGGCTGTTGATACAATAAAGTTTACAAAAAATTGGTGATATGGGTGATTAATTACAATAAATGCAATTAAATTATTAAAAATGTTTTTCCAATTTTGTTAGTGTTTAATTTTTATTTATTTATTTTTTATTTTTTTTTTTTAATTTTTATGTTATTACTTTTTAATTAGTATGTTAATAACTAAATATTTTAATATATTACATATAATGTTTTTGCTTTTTTACTTTTATTTTTTTTTTTTTGTTTTTATTTTATTCAATTAAAATTTTAATTATTTTAGTTCTAAATTATATTTTAATTTTTCATATAATTAATTATTAAATATTCTAAAATAATCATCTACTTAATTAACTTTTAAAAAAAAAAAAATTGTAATTTATTCATCAAATTTAGTATTTATTGTATGTAAAATATATACAAATTGTTATTAAACTTAAAAACATGATCATTTTAATGACTAGATTGACCCAATTGTTGTTTTTTTTTTTTTTTGTTTTATTTTTCTTTAATAAAAATTAATTTGAAGTTATTTATTTATATTTAATTTGTATTGTAAAAAAAAATATTTGATTGCATAATGAATAGTTAAATTATAAATTTTTAAAGTAGATATTTAGTTTTTTAATAAATATATGACTATATTTAATTGAATGGTGAAATCATAATTTAATAAAAATTTCAATGACATTCTTAAAAAATTTTGATAAAAAATAATTATTTATTGTTAATTACAATTAATAGGGCACTAAAAGAATTTAATAAGATATATTATAAAATAATGAATAGTTAATAGTGATCATATATGAAATAAATTCCAAATATATTGTTCTCTCTTAAAAAAAAAAAAAAGAGGGATTTAGTAATTTAACTTTTAATTATGTAATTATTAAAAATTATTTCATTTTTTTAATTAATGAAAATGTATTTTAAAAAAATTAATTACATGCTTCAGTAAAAAGTTGCAGTATAATTTACAACAATTCGGAAATAAAAATTTATAATACTCGTACCTTTAAAATCAATATTTTGTGCAAAAAAAAGATACATACGAGGGCAGTCCGAAAAGTTTCCTGTATTTATATTAAAAAACGTTTTTTTTTTTTTTTTTGAAATTATTTTTTAATTTTCAACATAGTCTTCTTCCAACTCAATACACTTTATCAAACATTTTTCAAGCTTTTTAATTCCGTCTGAAAAATAGGATTTTTTAAGACCTTCGAAATATGCTTTAGTTTTAGTGATAACAATTTAATGTTCCACTAACACTTTCCAGCAAGTCATTTTTTTAAATTCGGAAACAAAAAGTAATCACTTGGGACTAAATCTGGACTGTATGGTGGATGTGGAGCAATTTCGTACCGTAATTCATTCAATTTTACTGTTGTCAAACCTGATGTATCTAATGGTGCGTTGTGTTGATGGAAAAGCATTAAATGTGGTCGTTTTTTCTTGATTTCGTCATTCAATTGATCCAAGTAATGCACAATAATATGTAGCATTTATTGATTTTCCTTTTTTAAGATAGTCGATGAATATTATATACCTTGTGCATCCCAAAAAATAGTTGCCATAATCTTTTCTGCAGATTTTTCTCCTTTTACTTTGTTTGGCGCACTGCCACCAGATTCCATCCATTGTTTGGACTGATTTTTATACCCGTATGAACTATGTTCAAGGGTATAATAAATTTGCCATTACGTTTTTGACACCTTAAAGGAGTTGAGCTAGATATAGTGTCAAAGGTATGGATCGGCTCAGAATCGAATTCTGAGTCGATTAAGCCATGTACGTCCGTCCGCACGATAACTCAAAAAATAAAGTAGCTAGGAGGCTGCAATTTTTTTTACGGCACTTTTGCAAAATTGTTAGTTTTGCTATTTAAATGCAACATTTTCGGTCGGCGGGTTCGAGTAGCTCCCATACAACTTCTATCTTTATATAGAAATAACTCAGTATCTATTCAAGCTAGGTTTCTGAAATTTTGCAAATGATGATCAAGTTTTATGGCAACAACTTCTGTAAAATTTGGTTGTGGTGGTGCGGCGGGTTCGGGTAGCTGCCATACAACTTCTCCGTTTACATGAGAATAACTCAGTGTCTATTGAAGCTAGCAGCCTGATATTTAGTAACAAGGTGTCGAGTTACAGGCCAACAACTTTTGTAAAATTTGGTTGGTCTAGAGCAGCCGGTTCAGGCTTCTTGTACCTCTTCGAACTTAATAAAGCTAGGCGTCTGAAATCTTGCAAATGATGATCAAATTTTATGGCAACCACTTTTGCAAAATTTGGTTGTGGTGGTGCGACGGGTTCGGGTAGCTGCCATACAACTTATCCGTTTAAATGAGAATAACTCAGTGTCTATTGAAGTTAGGAACCTGAAATTTAGTAAAGAGGTGTCGAGTTATAGGCCAACAACTTTTGCAAAATTTGGTTGGTCTAGAGCAGCCGGTTCAGGCTTCTTGCACCTCTTGGAACTTAATGAAGCTACGCGTCTGAAATCTTGCAAATGATGATCAAGTTTTATGGCAACCACTTTTGCAAAATTTGGTTGTGGTGGTGCGACGGGTTCGGGTAGCTGCCATACAACTTATCCGTTTAAATGAGAATAACTCAGTGTCTATTGAAGTAAGGAACCTGAAATTTAGTAAAGAGGTGTCGAGTTATAGGCCAACAACTTTTGTAAAATTTGGTTGGTCTAGAGCAGCCGGTTCAGGCTTCTTGCACCTCTTGGAACTTAATGAAGCTAGGCGCAATAGATTCAGGTAGCTGTCATACAACTCCACAATTTACATAAATATATCTCTGTAGTTCGGTACTAAAACATCTGAATGTTTTTAAAAGATGATCAAGTTTTATAGAAACAGGATATATTACGTTCATACGGGTATCCCAAAGTTGACACAGTCTACTCTACTGCACTCTTCCTCGTTTGTTTCTGGTATATAGTAATACCCAAGTCTCATCAACAGTTATAAATCGACGTAAGAATTCATTTGAATTACGCTATTATTGATATATTGCCAAAAGATCCTCACAACGTGTCCAACAAATTATTTTTTGTGACAATATTAATAAACGCGGCAACCCATCTTACTGATAGCATTTTTATAAGTAGTTCATCATGTAAAATACGTCCAACTCTATCTTTTCATATTTTTAATATGGCTGCCACCTCACGAATTTTTACCCAATATAGGACAAACTGATTTTCTAAAGTGTCTTTAATTTTAGATCCTTATGATTCTTAACGACTTCCATAATGCCAATTAAAAATTTTTATTGAACATGTTTTCCCTTGCATCCTTCACTAAACCTAATAAATTGTATTTAGTTGAAAATTTTAAACACAAATATATTGAGATTTTATTTTAATGAAGTTTATATACCATAGTAGTGATTTCACCAAACCTTAGTTTTGGGATAAGTAAATATGTATATAAAATTTTATCTTTTGTTTTTAAAATGATAGTAGAAAATTGAGGTTTGAAAACGTATCATACCAAAAATATCACTGACCCAATGATTTGTTACTCTTCTAGAAAAAAAATCTTTTAAATTTGAAATTATTAATTCAAATTTTTAATCATTTATTGAATTTTTTAAAATTGAAGTGATGTTAATAGGTTAAAAGTATCGTGTTCAGTATTTTTGGAAGAGTTTTCTTACGAAGCGATAATCATTTTATATTATTTTTGTTTTTCTTAGCGATAATTATTTACAAATAAATTTTTAACTGGTCGTGACGCAATGCATTTTTTTCAGATATGTATCTGATAGATCGCTTCAGATATGAATCTAAGAGAATAAAATGTGTGATAACTATAAAGAAAATATTAAATATAAGTTATATAACACATTGATATATGTAAAAATTCAGAATAAAGATAAACACATTTTTTAAGCGCTTTTTCATTTATCTTAACAGTATAACTAGAAAAAGGTAACAATGTACGTATTTCATAACTATCAAATCGTATAAAATGAACGAAATACTATTAACATAACTTTTATAACTTATACCTATTCAATTCTTTGAATATTTTTTAATTTTATTAACATTTTCTTTGTTCAGTTGTTCAATTATGAAATTCTGAAATTATGAATTTTTGTATTATTTTTCTTATAATGTTTAATTCTAAACAAATATCCAATAAAAAAATACTTACGTACACGTTATAGGTACTATTCAATACTTACTATTTAATAAAACTATCACAAAAAAAAAAAAATCCTTCAAATGGCGCCATTTTATACAACAAAAATATTTTCTAATAATTTAAATACATATCTAACTAAGTATATATAAGGTACATTGTATAGACCGTGTTCAACTTAATATTAAGTGTCACTATCAAACTATTTAAAATTAACTAGCTACCGACATTTAATAATGACTTTGATTGCAAATAATTTCCATTAAATATGATTTATAAATTCATTATTTATTATTATGTATTTTATATATGTTTTTATATTTTCAAATATTAAATTACAAATAAATTAAACAATAAACGTAAGAGAAGGGAAAAAAAAAAAATTCCAATAAGTACCTATACTATTTTTTTTTTAATTTTTTTTCTTTTTGTTTATAAAAGAACGAATAAAAAAAAATTATATAAAATTATTAACAACTATTATTCTGTTTGGTTTCTATATTGTCCACTAACATTCATTGCACCATCAAAATTAATTTATTATGTATTTGTATAAGTAACTTACATATTATTTTTGATTAACATTATATTTTGCTACTGTAATTATTCTTTTTTTTTTTTTTTTTTGAAAAAAAATAATTACTACTATTGTTGATTTAACTCCTGTTTCCTGATTATGCCACTATTAATAGAGGGTTTTCCAATTTGAGTGATATGATTTCTAAGTAACATTTCGGCGATTTGTAGTATGTCATGATCTGTCATTTTTTGTTTCATTGTATTCAGGAATGTTTACAATTACATCATGAACCACCGTAAACGTCGTGAATTTGCTGATTTTGTCTTGGAACAACTTGAAAACGATAACGATTTTTTTAAGAAAATCATCTTCTCCGATGAGGCTCAATTTCATCGGAGTGGGTGCGGTAAATAAACAAAATTGTCGATTGTGGTGCGAAGAAAATCCTCAAATTATTCATGAACAACCATTACATTCACCTAAATTGACAGTTTGGTGTGGTTTTTGATCTGGTGTAATCATCGGTCCGTACTTCTTTCGAAATGAAGCTGGTAACACCGTTACTGTCAATGGAAAGCGGTATAGATCGATGATAACCAACTTGTTATGGCCGAAATTGGAAGAAGTTGATTTTGACAACAATTGGTTCCAACAAGACGGGGCTACGTGCCACACTCCAAGAAGTTGTGATTTAACACCATTAGATTATTTCTTGTGGGATTATTTGAAATCATTGCTCTTTAGCAACAAACCACACTCTCTTCAAGCTTTAGAAGTCAATATTGAACGTGCTATTCATGACATACAACTTGATTTAATGGAAAAAGTGCTCGAAAATTGGGTTCATCGAATTCGTTCCTGCAAAAGAAGTGGTGGAGGCCATTTGAATTACTTTTTATTTAGAACTTAATTGTATCGATTGTACTTAACATTAAATAAAAAACATTTGAATTTCTTTAACAATTGGTGTGTTTTTTTTGAAAATAAATCATATCACTCAAATTGGAAAACCCTTTATAATATATTCTTTTATAATAATAATAGTGGTGGAGTTTGGTAGTGTGCTTTTGTAATTTTAAAGAAAATACAGAAAAACTTAAATATTTATTATAATTTAATTGAATTTTTCTTTTAAGTTGAAAAAAAAAACGTCAACACGAAATTTGTAATTCAAAAACGTTACCTTATCACCTACCTGTAAAATTTTTTTTTTTTATTCTTTCCTTTTCTGTTTCATTTAAGGAGCATAGCTATACGTCGCTTATCATTCATATTAAACTTAAGTCTTTTTGATCATTATATTTTTGGTCGTTGATTACTTGAGATATACTTACAGCACAAATATGTATGAAAAGTAAATATTATACTTGTGCGCCATCTATTATCTTGTACAAGAAGTAATTATTAATATTAATTATGACTTGTCTTGATTTTAGTTCAATTCACAAGATCTTTAGATGGATCTTTAGATGGATCAAGATCTTTAGACGGGCGACTTAATCATAATATCATTTTAACTTCTAACCTATAAATTATCATAACTTTAATTTGAACCATTGCAATGAAATGTGATTTGAAATAATTACTAATAAGATTTAATTAATTAATGAAATATTTAATTATGTTGATTGTTTATGTCTTTTGTTTTAAATATTGTTAATTTAATTTTTTTTATAATGCTGTGGTTCCATAATTTCGAAAAAGCTTCTAATCTTATATTCTTATAACAAATTTTTTTTTTGGTATTATTTCATAGTATCTATTTGATTTCAACTATCATTACTCTTATTTTTAGTTACACGTAAAATAAAAATCATAGTCAGTGGACATGTATTTTATGTATTTTGTTGGTACAGAAAAATTTTGCTGTTAAACAAAAAATAAAAAAAAAAAAAACCAAACCAACAGAACAGATTTTTAAATTTTATTATTAACTTATAAAACATATCAAATGTCAAACAAATAACAAACTAACAATGCAAGTACAATCAGAACAAAAAAAAGAGAAGAAAAGCAAAACAAAAACAAATAATGAACGATGCTAAAAATAAAAAATAAAAAAACACAAGTACAAAATACACAAAATAAAAAATTTTCGCCAAAAACAAAAAAAAAAATTGCAAAAAAAAATTTTTTTAAGTACAAAAGTTCTATGATCTGATACAAACTTTTTTTTTTTTTTAATTTAATACAATAGTAGGAATGCAGGCAGGAAAGAATGAGACAGAATGAAAATTCATTAAAAATAAAAAATAAAAATAAAAAAGTTATTTAAAAAATAAAAGTAAAGTTCATTCAACCTCACTGGTTTGTCGTTTTTTTTTTTTTTTTTTTTTTTTTTTTTTTGTACTTCATTCACTGTTTTTTGATTACATTTTTTTTTTTTTTTTTTTTTGCGTTGAACCTCTCTATAGGTTTAACATTGGTGAGGTGAATATTATTATATCTGACATATTAATGTGTATTTATATAAGTGTTTATGTATCGTCCCACTTATAAGTTTAAATGCATTTTCTTATATGTTTAAAAATATAACGAGGTTTAATTAAAATATTTTTCAAGTATTTTAATTAATTGAATTATAACTTCCTGTTGTACTTTTAATTATAATTTTAATAATGCCTTCAAATTTAAAATTAAATTTATTGAATCAATAAACTTGATGTCTTACATGGTGATTCTACTCAAAATTCTTAATTAGTACTTGATTTTGTACTTGATTCCACTCAAAAGTGTCAATAAGTACTCAATTCGGACCGTTATTTTACATAATATGTTATGTTTCAATGGCGTTATGCTAAGATCGTAATAACAAACTTTAATTTCTTGAATATATTTTTAATGAAGCAAAAAGCAAGTTTCAAAATGATTGAATATGCTTTTAAATTCACATTTGTTTTTTATTCTGAATATGTTTGATTTGATTGAAAATTGTCTTATTCAAATGATAGCTTTAAAGTTTGTAATTGTAGTTTGTAGTTTTAATTAGACCTATCTACATTTGACTTTAGATTAAAATAAATCAAAAAGGTTAATTTTACTGCTACTGTTCGTTAACTGTTAATTTACTAAAATTATTATTTTATAAATATTATTTTATAATACTAAATAATTTTGTAAAAACTGAGTTATTTTAAAATCAACGATTTATTGTTTGTTCATTAATTGTTTATATGTTTTTATACGTTGTAAGCTATATATTTAAGAAAGATCCTTTAGTGTTTGAGAAGTAAGATTTTCTTTGTTAACTTTTTAATGATCAGACATTGTTTTGTTGTTGTTCTTTGGTAGAGGGGATAGAGAATTATCCTTACAGCTAGGCCGTGTAGCTTTCCTACACTCCAACTTTGTAATACGATCGTTTATTACAGCATTTGATCGAGCATAGCCAAAATTCCTAAATAATTAGACGATGGTCGTCTGTTCAGTGTTCTCACTTTGCAGATATCTCACCGCAAGGTTCTTTTCCTTTCAAAATTCAAGTTTTAGGTATTGATAAAATAAATGTAATAACGCCTCTGACATCTACCTACAACATCTACACATTTCTACGTCGGGTCTGAGGATTATTTCAACGTGTGCGCTTAACATCAGATTCCGCTATAGAGTTTAAAATCTGTCCTGTTTAGTTTCTGAGAAACTTATAGTAATTTTAAAAGAATAATAACAATTTTCAAAACCGCTCTTATTATACATATTATTCCCACTACATTAAGAATTTTTATTAATCGTTAATATTAATTAATAGCCATACTTAAAGAGATTCTATGACAAACACGGGTAAGAAAAAGCATTTTATTTAATTCTTACCTAGTCTATACCTCGTAAAAATTAAAAATTAAAAGCATACAACTCATAAAAAAGAACAACAACAACAAAAAAAAAAAATTAATGAAAAAATGCACAAAAAAAAAATTTATATGGTAATATATTAAATAAATATGTAGGAAAAAAAATGGCATAACGTCAAAGTTAATCTATTATTAAATAATTTTATATTTTTGTTTGTTTGTATATGGAAAATGTGAAAACAGAACAACTCAATAAAATGTACAAAAAAAAAAAACTGTAGGTTTATTTTAAATCTTTTGTTTTGGTTGTTGGTGAATAGTGAATTTTGTGGAAATAACCTACAGGAACAATTTTTTTGATAAAATTTTTGCTAGTTTTATTTTTTCCTTGTTTTTTATTTTATTACAGTTGAAAAATTTAAACTTCAAAAAAAAAAAAAAAAAAAATATTGCTGAGGTGTTTCAATATTCTAATTAAATTTTTTATTTTATAAAAAAAAAAAAAACAATATTTTAAAAGAAAAGTGTTGTTGGTAGGTGTTTAATTATTTCGGAAATATTTATTCACTATTGTCAATTGAATTGAATATTATAAAAGATTAATAATAATACCTCAAATATTATTATTTCTGTTTCTATGGTAATAAGAAACTAATCGACTTTCAATAATAAGATAAAAATAAAAAATATTATTTTCTTTTATAAAAATTTTATTAAAAATGGGTTTTTTTACGAAAAAAAAAATTTCAATTCGTCTTATATTTCACAGATAATTTTTCTACAATTTCATATAAGTACAAAACTAAACGAATCTTTAAAGTAACTAAGAGAGGAGTTTTCTAGACAATTCAACACTACCTACTGCCTACAGAACAGTAAAGTAATTTTAAAGGAGGAAACACTCCATAAATAAAAATGAAAAAATTAAAAATTGTTAGTTTATGTGTCGATTTCATTGCACCTTTATTATACCACATTTAGCATTAATAGTTTCAGAATTTTTAATTGCTTCATTTGTATTTTGCTGTACATTAATACCTTTTTACCTGTAAATTTCTAAGCAACTTGGAAATAAATTGTCTTGGTAAGAAGAGTTTACCATATTTATATTTTAAAACATTTATAAAAGATAAAGAAATTAAATAAATATTCATTTACTCTAAAGCTTCGTTTCCATATGCAAAAATTCCACGTGTGCAGCGGGAAAATTTTTATAAAAATTTACCTTTACAGATTTCCATATCTGAGGTTTCGCTTGAATGTCTATGTGTTTTTATTAATTGTCAAAAAATACTTTTTATTGATTCTCAAAAAAATGTTGTCTAGGGGAAAAAGGTTGAAATTAATTAAACTTTCGGGTAAACTGCTCTCGGGGAGGGAAAAAATTATAAATTTATTGTATAGAAAAATGAAAGGAATTTTCGCATATAGAAACCAAAATTAATGGCTTCATTTTGTCCTCTTTTTTTTTTTACCAAAAATTCACTAAAACAAATTTGTTTTGTCTTATTTTGTCAAATTTTTTATTATTTTTTTGTCAATATTGTTTTGTCTTAGGTTTTTTTTCCTTTAAAATGTTGACGCACTAAAAACAATTTTTTGTCTGTACTACAAAACTTCATGTAAGATTACTTATTATTGTAACTCATAGTTAACAGGAATAATTAATTTTGTATATCATTGTTAAAAAATGGTTTTTTTTTTTTTTTTTTTTAATATGCATTAGAAAAAATAATTGTTTTAATAGCTTTGATGGAATAGTTGCATATTTTTTTGTTTTGTTCTCATTTTAACGTTAGATTTTCATTTTGTCTCCGGAAAATTAAAACTGAAAATGAATGTTTTTTTGTTTTTCTTTTTCTGTATTTATATTTTCAATTTGTATATATATGTATATAGTTTTATTATTTAGACATAACATACATAAAAAAAAAAAATTAAAAATTAAATAATATATGTGTCGAAATGTCAATGAACGAACGAATTTTTATTAGTGTTTTTTTTTTTTTCTTTTTTTTGTGTTGCATTTGAAGCAAAGAGAGTTTTGTGTGCCGATATAATAATTGACTTTTCAAAATGAAATATAAAACAAAAAAAAAAAAAACAAAAAACCAGGTAATAAATATGCAAAAGAAAAAGAAAACAGAAAACAAATATTCAAAATTAAATTATTAAAATAAAACCAAACAAAATGAGATAAAAAAAAAAGCAATAAACAAAAAAAGTACAAAAAAGACTACAGCGAAATTTTTGTTAAAAAATAATTTGCAAGTTTATGAGATTAACGATTGTAAAAATGATTTAACAAAATACAACAAAAAAAATAAATAAAAAAACAAATAATGAAACAGAAAATACAAAAATTAAATTTAATTACCATAAAATGTAAATTATATATGGTGCTGCTGCTGCTGTTGGTTTAGTTTTAGAGCATTTTATACATTTTTTTTTTTTATTCATTGTTATGGCGATTTGAAGAGTTTACTTTTATTTTACTAATTGATTTTTGTTTTCTAATTAGTATATCTTTTTTTTTTGTTTTCTGTGCTTTTTTGATAATTAAGAAAATAAATAATAAAGAAACGTACCTATACAAATGCAATGGAAAATCTAGAGCCTGGCGGGGGCGGTAGGAATATTAAGTTTTGAATAATTTTATTTGATTTAATCATTAATTTGTATTATTTTATTGAGAATAATTAATTTAAATTTTTGTTGTTTAATAGAGCTCTTATTAATTTTTGTTTTTGTTTTTTATTTTTATGTTAAATGTAAATTATAGTGACTCAAGAAAAAAAAAACAAAAATATTAAATATAATAAAAAATTAAATTTGTACTTGTGAATTCATTTATTTATTTTGATTCCCCCCCACCACATACAATGTGATGATAAAATTAATTAACTTTTCCTTTTTATGTGTAGTTTCGGTACAAGTATTTAATTATAATTATATTATTAATTTTTGTTACATCATAATTTCCGGGGTTTGAACTCGAAATCTTCAAATCAGTCTGAAAGACTGACAACTTATAGACTATACGTACTTAATCTCACTCCATATAAGTACTGTAAATAAAAGTCATTTGAACATAATATTATTCATGGTACATATTATGGATCTAGTGGTTTTTTTTTAACTGTTCCTAAACTCTAGAAAAGGACTCCTTTATACAAGATATTGTATATGCTTCAGTAATGAGGATATGAATTGGAGGAATTTAGAGAGGAATTGGAGGGAAATGGGATAAATGAGGAGAATTAAAAGTAAATAAGATAAGAGAGAAGAATTGGAAGGTAAATTGAAGACGAATCTGAAAAGGTTATTTTAGAAAAGCTGCAAAATATATAATGATATCTATCAGAGGGAAATACATTTGATGGAAGCATACTCCACATTTACCCAGTCCTCACAATAAATGATTTTTCATAACCAGTTCTAAACAACTTATAGGATTTTCCATGGTGTAGAAATGGGCACTTTATGCCTTCCTCCGTACTGTTGCATTGGAATTGTTTTAAGAGAGTCATTATTGATTTTAGTTTAATAGAGCAATACGTCATTGATCCGGTTCCAACTTGTGTGTTTTTTTTCTTTTTTGTGTTTAAAGGTCCATATAATGATTAATGGTCCATAAATTGAAATTTCGACATGAAAAAATTATTAAAATTGTTACCAATATATTAATAGTTAAGAAAAAAATTTTCTTTTAATGTTAAATCTTCAAAATAATTTTGTTTTTTTGTAATAATTTTCATAAGAATATCAATGACAATTCTTCAAGTGTTACTATAAAACTCGTACTCTATTCAATTTCTTAATTTTTTTCTAACCCTTTAATAATTTGTTGTAAAATTCAAATTTAAGTAATTTCCATTAAAAAAATAATTATTTTCATTATAATAGAAAATAATCTCATATCTTTTTATAATGCATTATAAAAAAATAAAAAAATTATGTTGATATAATAGAAAATATTTTTATAATATTGTTACACACACTATAATATAAATATTTAATCCTTTCTTTTTTTTCTTTTCAATTTATGAAATTCTTTTTATTATAATATTTTTTTTCTCATTTTTTTTTTTTTTTTGATTATTTGATATGAGAAGAAACATATAAAAAAAAAGAAAATTTCTTCTTGAGCAGTTTTATAATATGTAATTATGCAATATACTTATTTAAAATAA
This sequence comes from Poecilobothrus nobilitatus, assembly GCA_947095535.1. Taxonomy (NCBI): domain Eukaryota; kingdom Metazoa; phylum Arthropoda; class Insecta; order Diptera; family Dolichopodidae; genus Poecilobothrus; species Poecilobothrus nobilitatus. The sequence goes on along the minus strand of OX352772.1, from coordinate 316,373,405 downwards.
AAGAATATTGAATCCTTTTATGATAATACATAGTTATGGGCATATATTTAAAAACATATTGTACTAATCCTGAAAATCTTAAAATAAAAAACTTAACTGTGCTAAAAGTGAGATATTTAAATTTTCATTAAAGAATTAAAAAAGATTTTTTAAAAGAAATTTTTCATTTAACTTTTACCTTTTTATAGTAGTTCACACCTCCTGCGTTTCCTAGAATTAACGAGGATTATATTAAATCAGATGGTATTTAAAGGTTTAACCACTCATAAAGGAATCGTGCTCGTTCTACTCCTCTTTAGTATATTTCGATTATTCTCACTTACCCTTGCAAAAGACAAAAAAAAAAAATCATAAAATTAGTTATCTAAACAATTTTATCTCAACACATCCTATAATTTTGGTATTGTTTAAAATCATATCTTAATAACTTCTAATTATTTTTGTCATACATTTCATCATATTCAATAGCTCAATGTTTTGAGCTATTCAAATTAAAATATTCATAGAAATATTCAGATCTTATTATTTTAACTGCAACAAATTATATGACTGCAACTCTACATAAAAACATTAATACACATAGGTACGTTGTATTATCCTTTTTATAAATATAATTTTTTTAATTGTTATACTCTAAAAAAAAAATAAATAAATAAAAGACATCAACTTCAATTAAATTCTTTTCTTTTTATCTCATTCCTTTTCTTTTTTTTCTCCTATTACATGGGATATCCTTATTTTTTAATCGTAGTTGTGTATTATTCATATATAATATAATATAGGGATATAATATTTCTCAATTATTGTAAAAAACATTAAACAAAATTCCTTAACGTGCATTTTGGTTTTTTTCTTTTTTTTTTCATTTTTTAGAAGGATAATATTATCCTTTGAGATATAAGATATAGCTTTTGAGAAGAACCAAAAGGAATCTTTTTAATTAATTTTTAATATATTGTTCTTTTTTTTTCTATTTTTCTTTTTTATTTTTTTATTTTTTTTTTTTCATTATTAATCCATATTAAGTTGAAAATTTTATTGTGTTTTTTTTTTTTTTTTTTTTTTGATATTATTAAATAACTGTATAATGAAATTACAATAGGATATTATTTGGAATTTTTATGTACATTATATTATATATATTAAAAAGAAAAAGGATTAAAAAAAATGTATGCCTCTTGTATATTAAACACTAATGTTACATTTGTCATTTTAATGGTTTATTTATATTTTTATTGTTTTTTTTTTTTTTCTATTGTCCTTTAAAAATTTTTTTAATAATTTATTTTTTTTATTTCAAAATTAATCCTTTTAATTATTTAAGTGGCGGAAAGAGAAAAATTAATTTCAATAAAAATATAAAATAATACAAAAATCCTGTTTAAGGATATTCTAATATATTGTCTTGTTTTAGATTTATAATATTATGAAAGGGTTATTTTTCGAATATTAATTATCACGCATTTTTATTTTTTCACAATAAATTTTAGTGTTAATAATATAGTAAAATCGAAAGGGGTCCTTCTTCTGTTATTGTTTTTTATATCAACTTTTCCTTCAATTTCGTACAGCATAAACAGAGAAATTTATACAAAAATTTCACTTAGTTTTAAATATACCTATAGTAAATAAAATAATTATGAGGATTGGAAAATGCTACAAATAGTATTTGGTATTTACAACAGTATGAAAAATATTTAAATCCACATTCACATCATTTTATATTTTATAATAGCTACATTTTTTCATTGATAAGTTTTTTTCAAAAAAGAAAAATTTTTTTTTTGTAGGATATTTTATTTACAAATGAATCTCAATTAAAGATTTTAAAGTTTATTTTTATATTGAAATTTTTTTTCGATGTATAAAAATGTAATTTTTTTTTTAATTTATTACGGGAAAGAGAAAATATTGGTATCTATTAAAATTTAATGAACACAAAAAGATGAAATGTTCGTTTATGGAATGAACTTTTACCAAATATTTCAAAGGGTTAGATATTAAAATCTCGGATTTCAAAATGTTGGAATGACAATCCTGGAGCAGAAAATCCCGGAATTCAAAATCCCAGTAATCAAAATCCGAGAATTTAAAGTAAAAGTAATAATTAAAAGCGCAACATGAATGAATATGAAATAGTGGCGGCAGTTCCGCAACCCCCAACTTAACCAACTATTGAAACGTTAATTTTTTTTTTAACCAACTCAAAAATCCTTCCTAATTATTTTCTGTTCATACATATTTCAAAATCATAAAATTTAAAAAATAATTTTTCTTTTATTACGAGTAGCTACTTATAAATTAGCTACTTATAAATTTGCAAAAAAAAATCTGTCACATATAAATTTCTGAGATAATGCATGTACACTGGAGTCAGCAATTTTGATTTCCGAACTTATAAACTTGAACTTAAGATTCTTGAACTTAAAAAAATTTAGGGTAAATGTTGAATTTTTTCTTTTCATTATTTTAACTTTTTTTTTGTTTTAAACGCAAATGTTATTTTATAATTTTTATTCGTAATTATTATTTTCTTTATTGCTACCATTTTCCTTTATGATATTTTCATTATTAATTTCAATAATAATTAAATTATTTATAACTTAAGTTTTTATTTAAATTAACATTAATTAAAATAAATTATAACTGGTAACCATATAATTAAAATGTAATTTAACACATTTTATCGTTTACATTTCAAAAACGATGTATAAAAAAAACGCCCATATACCATATGTACATTGAAATGAAATGTGTTGGAAAAAAACAAACAATATTGAATTTTCATAATTAAATAATCATAAAACTGTACCATATTTTTCATATATTCTAATTAACTAAAAGTATAGCCAATCAAAGACTTACGGTTACTATTATACAATATTTTTTTTTTTAAATATTTTTTTTAATATGAAAGAAAATTAAAAATAAAAAAAAAAACAAAAAATTTAAAAAATAAATAAAAAAATATAAAATTTATTGCTAATTTTTTTCTAATTTATACATAATTACATGCCTCCTGTTGTAATTTTTTTTTTTTTTTATCATCATTAAATTTTCACACTACATATTGCAAACATTGCTACTGCACAAATATATGCATATTTCATAGTTCATACTTCATATAATATTTTTTTTTGGTGGTGAATAAACAAAAAAATGAGAATATCTAATTATTTAATTTTCTTGTATTCAGGAAAAAAAAAAGAAAATGTTTTTTTTTTTTTTTTTGCAAAATCAAAAATATTTATAAATTACACTCAATAAATTACAATGAAACGGAAAAAAAATACAAAACCTACGCAATAGTACCTACTTTTTTTTTTCGTAATTTTTTTGATCAAGACTACATTTTTTTTTCTAATCATATTTTTGTATGTATTAGGGTTACCAATTCATAACAACATTGCAGCAAACAAGGTGTTGTTTCGATAAAAAATTATACTCGACTTAACATAAAAAGTTGTTTTATTCCCATTATTTCATTACTATACAGGGTGTTTCCGACTCGATGGTTTTTCTTGAAATGGGCATATCGAGACGAACAAAAAATTGTATTGGATGAGGGGGATCTATTCTGGACCCTTTTCGAGATATGAGAGGTTAAAGATATTTTAGCGACTTTTCATAAAAAAATCTATAACTTTTGCACAGATTGCTATAGAGAGATAAATAAAATAAATTTTGTAGAGTAAAATGGAAACACCCTATATAATATGGATATAAGCATTTTTCTTAATCTAATGAAGTTTTATATAACATAAATACAAATATTATAATTCTTATTTTAAGAGTTTGGCAACTCTTTTGATAAATATGTTTTTTATGTATAAAAGAAAAAAAATTGTTATAATCGTAACGGTTAAAAATAAGAAGAAAAAAAAAGTTTTTATTTCTTTTTAACTCCAACGCATTTTTCATATCATTTTAGTGCAATTGCAGTAATAGAAAGCATAGAAAAACGATTTTGTTTTTCTTGCAATGTTAATTGAAAATGTTAATTTAAAGATTTTTCCATACATATAGCTATAGGGAAAATGGGATGGGATGTACCCGGAAAATATTTATATAGTATAAAAATAAAAAAAAAATAAAAAAATAATGAAATAATTCTTAATACTTATATTAAATAAAATTCAAAGTAATTAGTGTTGTCGCTTGATCAAGTACTTATTTTAAGTTCAATCAGATCAAGAATATATAATTATATGTACATACATATATGTATTTATTTTTTGAAATAAATTATATAATATACTTTAAATAAGATTTTAAAATAGAATAATTCAACTGTTTGAAATTTTATTAATGATTTTATTTTATCTAATGATTGTAAATGTACATCTAAAAATGGTAAACATGAAATTAAGATTTAAAATTTTTTTTCTTTACATTTAACTTTATTTTGTACAATTAGACCATAAGGAAATTTTAATATCATGTCTAAAGTCTTTTCTATAATTTAATGATTATTTGAGTAAATTTTACACTTAAAATAAAAAAGAACTTTTGTAAATTTTCTACTTTATTTATTTTTATGTTAGTAGTATTGGATGGTACATACATATTATATTTTCTTCAACATATAAAATTCATTCTTTATTAAAAAATAAATAAATAGTCTTAAGTAACTCTTAAGATAATTATATTCATTTACAAATTTAAATAAAAGAAATGAAATAATGATTTTCAACTAAAAATATAAAAGATCTTTTACCAAAAAAATAAAATTTAAACAATTATATTCTGTATAGAAAATAGTTTATTTTAACTTAGAATATCAAAAATTCATTGATTTCTACTCCATTTCTATTAAAATACAAACGACATCACCAAAATTTAATTAAATGTTTCTTCTAAACTGTAGAATATTTGCATTTAAAGTGTTAGCCGATAAATTATTAATTTACACAATCAAACTGAACTAAACGGCTTGTTTTGTTAGTCGACTGAAATGGTCATTAGATAAAAAAAAGATAAAAAAAAGCTTTTTTTAACTTCCTCTCCGAACTGTTTTTCTCTCTATATGTTACACAATACATTTGATTACGAGTACATACATTAGATATATATACACTAAACTCCACACTCTGCAGTATACACTATCTATATTCTATACCGTTTAAATAAAGTATGTATTGTGCATATAATATAAAAATATAATATGGTTTTGTTGCAATGAAAAAATATCACACTAAGGAAAATGTTATTTATTTTTGTTGTTGCCAAATTCATATAGAAATTACTTAATTAGAAAGATACATTGCAATTGCATATGCAACATGTTGCTGTTTTTTATTCTTTTTTTTTTTTTTGTGTTAGTTAAATTTTTTTTTTTTTTTTCTTTACTTAAAATGTTTATAAATATTTTTTATAAACTTTATTTTAGGTTTCATTTTTTTATTAAAGTATAAAAAATATATTATGCATATGTACATAATAATATTTTTGTTTGTATACCTATGAAGAAAATTTAAATTATATAATATAACTATGTATAATATGTGTCTATGCACATATATAGATATTTATAAGAAATCTTTTATTTTTTATTATTATTTTATAAGCTATTTTACAGCTGCGACAACTAAACAGTGCCAAGAATGTTGGGGTTTTTTCTAAACTTTTTTTTTTTTAATTTTTTTTTTTTGTTTTTTATATGAGGTTTATTTTTTATATTGTTGTATTTTAGTACTTATTTCTTTTTTTTTATGTATATTTATATGTAGGGATCGGTCATTGACTCGTACTGTTTTTTTTTTTTTTGCTTTTTTTATAAATGAAATACAGAGCAAAAAAAAAAAAAAAAATATATAAAATTATTTTTATTTATAAGTTTCATCATATTTTTAATGTCAAATATATGTAATTCACGCATTCGTTTGCATAATAAATTTATAATAAAAAACAAAAATATTTATAAATAGGTAAATAAAAAAACAAATATATAATATTTGTAAGTATATTTTAAAGTTTATATTTTTGTCGTTGTCATTTTTTTTTTTTCTGTTATTTTGTATTCTAAAGAAAAAAAAAACAAAAATGTTTAAAATAGATATGGTAAAAGAGGAGAAATTTTAATGGGGATTGCAAAGGGGGGAAAAAAATCATATGTTTATTAAAAGGAAAAAAAAAAATCGGATTTATTTTATTCTTTTTCTATGTAGGTATTTTAATTATTTTAAATTGGTGGGTTATTTTATTTAGTGATTCTTATTTTTGCTTATTTATTATTAGATAATCAGTATGTAATTTAAGTCAATTATTAGTTTAAATATTTAGATAAGCGTGTATGTGTTTAAATTTAAAAGAGGGGTATTATAGGTATCTATGTTTAATATTGGTTTTTAATTTATAAAAATTCTATAAAACAAATTAAAGCGCGCAGACATAAAGTAAAATTTGATTTTTATTAGTGCATCATGAATATAACACTTTTTTATTACGTAATAAAATTATGTATACCTGTAGTACGAAAATACTGGGTAGGTATAATATAAGGAAAATTGATTGGTTTTTTATCTACAAATAAAGAATGTTTAGTTTATTTTTTTTTTTTTTTAATTTTCAAAACTGTTTTATTTAATGTTGCAATTAGAGAACTTTTTTTTATAGGATAACTATAACAGTTTTTTAAAGACAGATTGGTGATCATTTTTAAATTTTATTCGGATTTTTTATTATGTAGGTCTAGGCACGTAATTTAAGTAGGTAAATGAATAGTTTATTGTATATGGAGAATCTTAGAGAGATTTAAGGACTTAATTTGTACAATGAATACAAAAAGTTAAATATTTAAGGCGTTTCTGTACCTCTCGCACTTGTATTTGATACTTACACTTGGCACTTCGCACTTACACTTTACGAAAATACTAATTTATCGCACTAAAATTTTATTCAGTTTTAAAAATTTATCACAGTGCCTACAATATTTTTAGGAGTAGAATCAGTGTTACCTTAATGCATATTGTGTTAGCATTTTTAAGTCAAATTTATTTTGAGTATAGCAGAAAAGCACTTTATTTCAGCTTTATTTAGCAATATTTATGATGATTATGATTTATGCCAGTATCAAATATTTACATACTATCTGTATTTGTCAAATTTTCAAATTAAAAAAAAAAGTAATATTTGAAATTATTTATTAATAAAATGAGTTCTGAAAAAATTAAATGTAATATTGTTTCGTACTATTTGCTCTTGCTTATAATTGTGATCAAATTTGGCCCTGATTTTTGAGTATTCATTTTAATTTCTTTTTACAAATTTTAACATTTATCTTTTTTATATTTTACTCTTTTAGAGCGATATTTAGTGTGGCAAAAATAACACTAAATTTTGTCAGATAATAAACGATTACGATTTGACAAGTTTGCAGCGAGTAGATACTTTTGAAGTTTGAACGCACTAACAATTTTTTTAAGAGTTTTTAAAAATAAATTTAGTGTGGTTTGACAGGTTTAGACTAGAGCAAGTATCAAGTGCAAATTCGACAGGTTCTGAAACGCCTTTATTTTTTTTTGTTCATTTGAAAACTTAAATATTTTCAACACTTAATTATTAATTAATATGTAATTAATTACATATTTAGCTATGTTTTTAATATTATAAAATGTTATTTAATAATATATAAGTACATTTACATTTTTTATGTCATTATTGCTTTAGAATTTTTGCATTTGAAAGTTTTTTTTAAGCGTTTTTATGTACATATTAGTAAAGTAATCCTTAAGGCTAATTTTCATGGAAAAAATTTCATCCGATATCGGATATTTAGAAAGATTAAAATATACTTAATACAACCAATAGGAAAGAGGGAGAAAAATAATGAATTCAAATGTCATGTATCCATAAGAATGTTAGTAGTGTGGCCATTTTTTTTGTGTACATACACATTTTTTACGTATAGAAAATAGAAAATTTAAAGCTTCAGCGAGCTAAAATTCATCTGATATTTTGGTATATCTCCGATATTTTCTGAACGCTTGTACAATTTTATTGTTAATTCGTCCGATATTTTTGTGTTTTTTCTTTGTCACACAAATAGTGTTTTTGTATCTTCTGCCTATGCTCATAATTTTATACATATTAAACCAAATAAATAAAGAAAAAATATGTACCTACGTCTATTATATATTTTTGTAATATATTTTATATTAAATTATTTATTTTCTTTTGTTTAATTTTCATGAAAATTCAATACTTTGTTTTAAAAGTAAACAGTTTTAAAATATAAAAAAAAAAAAAAGAAAACTGAATAAAAATTAAAAAAAGAAAACAAAAATTTTCAAAAACAATAAACAAAAAAGTTATAAACTAATAAAAAATTTAAAATCGTCATAAAAAAGAATATATAAACAAAATTTTTTGCGATTATAAAAACTTTAGTTATATCTGAATTAGTTATATCTGTATATATGTATTATTTTATTTAGATATTTTGTTTTTATATTATTTTGTCCTACAACACCGATACTTTTTAATGTTACTGTTTGAAACATGTCAATTTATTTCAAAAATTAGTATCATTTTATTAAACAAGTTATGGAAATACCCTTCTTATCTTATATATATATATGTATATGTATAAGATCAGGAGGATATATATCTATATGTATATGTATAAGATCAGGAGTATATATAGATATATGCATTCATATTTGTTCCTTCTTCATATTATATGAATATTAGACGCAAATCATTTCGTATACCAAAATAGAAAGATAGTCTCTAGTATACTCAACAGAACTGCTCATTCATGTATATATGCAATAATAAAAAAAAAAAAGTAAAGTTTTTTACTTTTTTTTTTATGGAAGATTTTCAAAAGAAATAAAATAGTGTTAGAATTTTATTTTAGATCTTTTTAAGCACCACTTTCTATTTTTATTTTTTCATTCTGAACCATATATAAAGCATATAATATGTATTAGATAGACACCAATAAGAAAAGGACTTTTCTAAAAAAAAAAACACAACAAAAAAGAAAAACCATATTCTAAAGTGTAAAGTGAAAAGCTCACGTAACTAATTTAAAACTAGTAATATTAGTTGTATAGTTGTGCTACGGTAGCAGTTATACGGTAGTAAAAACGTATAACAAACATTTTATATGTTTGTAATTTAATAGTAATAAAAAAAAGAAAAAAGTTAGTTTTGTGCATATAGATATATTTATTTATTTATTTTTTTATTTTTATTACACCTTTTTTTCTGTTTTTTTTTTTTTTTTTATAATTTAGTTATTTAATTTTTTTTCCATAGATACATATGTACATATAATATTTAGTTAGTTTCCTTGAGATGAATGAAAATTATAAGGATTTTCCAAAAAAAAAAAAAATGAGTTCTGTTTTTTTTTATTTTTCTTCTTTTCAATCTGCAGACAGACAAAAATTATTGTTAAAAAAAAAGAACAAAAAAAAAAAAAAACACTTTGAAAACATTGGAAGGTGTTTTATAATTTTAAATATACAACAGTTAAAATTTAAAATAATAAAAACAAAAGGAAAATGTATTTTAAAGTTTTTTTTTTCATTTTTTGCTCTTTTTTGTTTTTATTTTTATCCTGGATGGATAAAAGAAAATAATGTTTTTATACATATTATGTATAGTTAAATTTAGATAAGGGATAGTAATTTTAAAATAAAATAATAAAAAAAAAAAACTATCATATGTTATGATTGATATAAAAATTGCATATGTTGCAAAATAATGCATATATGCATTTTAAAAATATGTACTCGTATCTACATAAAGTGTACATATATATTTTTTTTAATGTTGTTTTTTTTTTATTAGTTTTTACTGTTGTTAATAATAGTGGTGAAGATTCGTAAAAATATTAAATAAAATTTTCAAATGGAATGGAATAAAATATTTTTAACAAAAAATTTATGACGTTTTGATTTTGGTTTTTTTGTTTTTTTTTTTTTTTATCTTTTCCTTTCTGAATTATTCAAAAAAATTTCTAATTTAATTAAAAAGAAAACAGTTTTATACTTATTTAAAAGTTTAAAGTGAAAATTATTGAGTCATATGTAGGGAATTACATATGCATAGGTACAGTTACATACTGAAAATATTTGATATCTAAAGAATATTACTAAAGAATATTAAGAATATATGAAGTAACAAACCATTAACAAAATTTTTTAAGATAATAATGGTCAAAAATAATTTTTTTATATCGTCCAAATATAAATATTTGCTGATATTTTTAGGACCCTTTTGTCTTTAGTATGTAGGCGCCATCTCGGTACAAGTATTCAATTATAATTCGGTATATTTAATATTTGGTTTACATTATTTTATTATATTTTATATATTATTTTTGACCTGACCGGGGTTTGAACCCGAGACCTTTGGCCTGAAAGACCTGTGACTTACGCACTGCACCATTGGTCAGATCAAAAATAATAAAATATAAAAGTTTTTTTAGTATATTGATACCGACAATGCAATGCATAAAGAAAAAAATAAATAGTAAACGATTTTTAAATGAAAGATTTTTTTTTTTAGCAAAACACATTTAATTCCAATACTTGAGATAATGCAACATTGTTGTAAGAGATAACATATTTATATTATTTATTTATTTTTATATACTTATTATATAAATATATTATGTATCTATTTATAGTTTTTGTTAAGTTTTTTTTTTTATTATTTATAAAAATATGTACTTATATTCTTATCAATTCAATTTTTTTATTAACCTTACTCAATTTTTTATTTTTTTTTAAGAATTTTTGTTGCTTTTTATTTTTTACAAACTAAAATCAATATTGAAGGGAAAGCAATACATAAAATCTATTGAATATACATTTATATGTAAATATAGTATGTCAATAATTCTAGTTTAATTTTCTTCTTTATGTTGTATTTTTAATCCAATTTTATAATTAAAAAAAAAAAAAATTAAAGTAAATGTTTGTTAATTATAAATATTTATTTTAAATAAAATTTTTTTTTTTTTTTGTGTTTGAAAAAAAAATAATAAACAGACAGACAGATAACAAAGAAATATATATTTACATAGTAGGTAAATAGATACTATAAAATTAAAAACTTATTTGTATCAATTATAATTTTTTGTTTGCAATACTTTTACTTTACTTTATGCATTTTATTTATTTATTTATTTATTTTTTTTATTATGTTTTCTTATCAAATAAATTGTTATCTTTATTAAAATAATTCCTTATTTTTTTATTGTTACATTATTTCCCAGTTTATACAACACACCTAAGTCCATTGTATACAACTACACAATTATACTCGTATAGTATAGATAATATAGTATAGAACTATCCCCTATACTATATAGTTGGTATAGAACTATGCACCATTTCGATTTTAAAACAAAATTATATTTTAGTTTAAGTTGGGTAAATACAATATGGAGAATTCGGTTAAAATTTTAGTTAGTAATAGATTTGTAAACAAGTTGTCTCGATTTATATGTTTTAAAACAAATTTCATAAAGAAATGTTCAATATGAACAAATTATTATTAAATAGGTATACAATTTTCATACATACATACTTAAATGTATAATAAATCATTAACGCTACCCTTAAACGTCAAAATGTACTTTATTTATATTCAGTTGAATAGTTACAATCAGTTATCAGTTGTCACCAACCAGTTATCTTCTAAATAGATTTTATAGAAGATAATTTGGGCTAAACTTTTCTTTAGCTCTCGCGTTCGATCCTTTTCAAACTTTGCACAAACACTCTTGGAAACGAATAAACAATTTCTCGTTATATATTCTTTAATGAAATATTCTTATGTTCTTTAATGAATAAATAATTTCAGTTTTTATATGCTTTAATGACGAGCAAAAATTATTCTAAAGAATCGAGTCTTTTCAATTTTGAAACTAAACTATCTATTTGCAATTTCTCAAAAAGATGCATGCATATGTATTTCTAGTTTGTGAGCTTTCAGATAAGTATAAAATGTCGTCAATATACCTTAGAACTACCCTCAGGAATTATGATAAAAAAATCGAAATATAAAATTAAACTTTGAAGGTTTATTTGACACCTTAATGACGTCATCTTCAATCCGGACCACAACAAAATGTGTTTATTCGTGTCCAAGCGTGTTTGTGAAAAGTTGAAAAGGATCGGACGCGAGGGTTTAAGTAAAGTAAAGCCATAGTTTGTTTATTAAAAGGTCTGATCAAAGTTCTTTAAGATTCTTTAAAAAATTTAGTTCTTGAGAGTGACGAGCTATACGATAATAATGAAACAGTTGGAATCTAATACATTTTCCATTATTATTTTATTTTAAATCTCATTACTAACATTTTTAAGTTGGTAAGTACCTACTTATATAGAATATATGTATATACATAATTGTGTCATTTACTATACTTTGTTTCCTTTCTAAACGTTATTTTTTATTGATACCTATCATTTATCAACTACATATAATACAAATTTAATTTAAAAAGAAAAAGAAATTTAATTTTTTTTTTTTTTTTTTATCTTATAATCATCAGCACAACAAATTTAATCAAACACAGCCCTTTTTTTTGTTTTTATTTACTTTTAAAGAACAAAAAAAAATCTGAAAACTTTAAACAAAAAAATTGATAAAAAATACAAAGTAACCGCTAACTCAAAAAAAAAGAAAAAAATATTACAAACTTACGTTACGCATAATTACCATTTTTTATTTTTTTTTTTTATTTTTCCATTGTAAATAAAATAAAATAAATATTAAATATTAACCTTTATAATAATATCTTTCGTTAAACAGTCAATTCACTTTAAAAAAGACAACAAAAAAAAAAAAACAAAAAAGAGAGGAAAAAAAAGAAACACTCATTGCACTATTAAGTACTTAAAAAAAATTCATCATTTATACTTTAAATTCAATGTATAATTTTCATTTATTGTGACAATTATTATAGAAAAAGAAAAATAATATTTACAAAAAAAAAAAAAAAGAGAAAAAAGAAATACATAGAAAATTGCACATTGTTGCATACAAAAAAAAAAAACCCCACATTTATTCAATCGCTAACATAAATACGCATTCTAACGCAATGAAAAACATTTATAAATCAGTCTATCACCCCTCTTATACCCTTCTAATCTAACCAATTTAACACCCATATGTTATTTATATTTATAATATATACTTCTTTTATACTTCTCTCTCTCTCTCTCTTTCTTTCCCTTTTTCTTCCCACATTAAATGAAATCTATATTATGTCGGTTATCTATTGACGACTACTTTTCATCTTCATCAATACTTTCAGTTAAATAAAAAAAAAAAACAAAAACAAAATAAAATAAAAATTAAAAATAATAAAAAAAAAAACATTAGTACAACTGGGGTATTTGAACTCATTACCTTGTAGGCGGTCATTACACTTTTTTTTTTTTTATTCTCTATTTTTATACATATGTACGTATGTATTTTTTTTTTCTATGCAATCATAATAATTGGTTAAGCTTACAAATAAATTTAACAGTTGAAAAAAAAAAGGAAAAAACAAGAAAAACCTAACAATCAAATAAAAAAGAAAAATATATACAGCGAGAAAAAATAATATAAACAATAAAAAAAAAAAATTAAAATGACCGTCACCGCGACCGCTGTATGCCAATTTCCAATAATATGTACAAAAAAAAAAAAAAAAAAAAAGGAAAACAACAAATTAATATAATATATATGTAATTGCAATTGTATAATAATTTTATGTATGTGCTTTAAATATGCATAATGAATATCTGCAATCTGTATCTGTACAATATGCACAATATAATAGACATTGAATAAAGTATCTATAATGTACATTTTAAATTTGTTTTAAATCGCATAATAATAATATTATTTTTTTTTTTAGTTTTTTAAGCTTGAAAATTAAAAATCAAAACATTAAAAACAGAAATGAAAAACCTTATCTAACATATAATAAAAAATGTTCTAATAAAAAAAAAAAAAATTTTCTTTATGTTCTATGAAAAGCACACTACAGTCTGTACACTACTGACTACACTACACATACAATACAATACACAGTGCACTGTACTAATACTTGTGTACTATAATTAACTTAATATTTATGTTTTTGTATGAAAACGAGAGATTTAGAGAGTCGTCAATTTTAAACGGGGATTTCGGGAGGACCGAAAATGTATAAAATTAAAGAGAAATGCATTTATTCACTGTTATATGATTGCTTTTACAGTTTTTTTTGTTTTTTTTTTGTTTTTGAGCAATTCTAAACTGTTTAAAAAAAAATTTAAATGATTTTCTATGTTAAAATATTAATTGGTTGGAAGCAGAAATTTTCAAAGTGTTGAATATGTTGAATTTGTTGAATTTAAAAAAATAGCAAAAACTGTTGTTAACTTATATACATACATATATTATAATTTTTAAGTATTACATTACAACAATTAACCACTTATATACCTATATGTATATGATAGTGATTACTGATTAGTGATAGTGAGTTTGCGACGAGTGGTAAGGTAACTGATGGCACAGAACTACTCACATACTTAATTATATACATACTTGTATATGTAGGTATGTTAAACCACAAACTAAAAAATTAAAACATTAAATAGAGAATTTTGAAATGAAAAAACTTAAATTGGTTTTTTTTTTTATGATTTTTTTTATTTTTTTCTTTTGCGTGTTGGATTTCTATTTTAAGCGATTTGATATTTTCTTTTTAGTTTTTTTTTTTTGCAGTTGTATAAACATTAATTAAAAAAAAAAAAGTAAACGTTTATAACTTATGGAGAAAAAAAAAAAAGTAGTTTTGCGACTTTCTATATTAGAAAATTGTGTACTATTAAAATCTATGATTTATTTTAAATATTTAGAACATTTGTTCAATATTGAATGCATTTAACAATTTTTGCAATTAAGCAATTAAATTAGCAATTGAATTAATAAAAATAATCATAAAGAGGTAATTTATACTTTCAGAGAAGATGAAGAGTTTAAACTATACTGTAATATGCTGAAAACTAAAAAAAAGTCCTATTGGTTGATACTTTTATTCCAAATTTTAAACAAATGTTTCTAAATTCATTTGTCACAAATATCTATATAACGATAGTAAAGGGAACAAGATGAAGTTTTAAATTTTTTATATATGTACATACATACATACACACATACATACAGAAGGTGATGGGGAGCATCACAACGAACAAAAAATTCTGTGGGAGGAGAGGATCTATCTCGAACCCCTAAGGAGTTATGTGGCTTTAAAGAGTTATAACTTTTAAAAAATATTATTTTAGAGTTATATTTACAGTGTTAGAACTTCTGAAGATATTGGAAAAATAAAAAATGGAATTTAAAGCTTATTAAATTATTTTTATAGCCCACTATCATTTTAGATTGTAGGTTTTTTAGTTTTGATGTAAGCACGACTTAAAAGTAAAATTTATCAATTTTTTTTTAAGAAAAGAAAATGGGTTAAACATTCATCAAACAAAAATTTACGATATTAACTACTACATTTTAAAATTCCAAATTATTTCTGTAATTATCCCCTGCCCTGTCTAATTTTAAGCCTATAATAGGTCATGAGATCAACTGAATATTAAGCGTTTACAATAATTTAAAGGTACTGGGTATCTGAAGATTTGATCATTTAAACTCTTCTATACATTATTTTAACATTTACATATTTTAAGTTTTTTTTCTTATTTTTTAAATCTTTACTTTTAATTTTTTTTTATATTTTATTCTATTACAATATTTTTTAATAATTTGTTTTTTTATTTTTATTTACAGGTAATAATAATTTTATCATGCATATTATATGAATTAATGAGATTTGAGAAGAGAAGAGTCTTTGGTTCGAATGCATAAAATTGAGCTTGACCTCAAATTTCAGTTTTTCAAAGAAGTTGTACCAATTCAAAAGTAATTTTTGTTTGAAAAAGTGAGATTTGAGTTCAAGATCAGTTTTATACTTTCGACTTCTTTGTAATAACTTTATGGACAAAAGTTATATGACTCGAAATTTTGAAAGTAAGTCAAAATTATAGAATAAATATAAATATATACAAATTATACGACTTTAAAAAAATTAAAATGAAAATTATCTGATTTCTTTAAACAAATTCCTTAGCAATATTATTGGATCCTCTGTTTGTTACATAGATAAAGATTGAAACTTATCTTTTATAATAGATTTAACAGTATAGCTTAAAGAGTATAATTAGGCCAAAAAAATGGCCAAATTTTTGCTGAATACCATAAGAATGATAAATGAATTTTGACATTTGAAAATAATGACATTTAAAAATAATCTTTTAAATAATTTAAAGGGTCTAGACGTAAAAGTGCAATTTTAGACTTGCATCATAGGATCAAAGGATCATTGAAAATTTTTAACAGAAATTGTCGTTGTTTTATGTATAAAACATATTTTATCTTAGATTAACTAATCCAAGATCGCAACTGTATTACATATTTTAAATATTTACTCTTATGTATTTTTGAAGTTTAGTTTAATTTAATATAACATTTTTAAAAAAGACACCAATCAAACATTTTTGAGAAGGTAACAAAGTAATAAACACATTTTTTTTTAGAAATGTAAACAAATAAACATTTCTGTCATCTGTAATTTTTTTTACACTTTACAATTTATATTTTGCATTGGATGGTTTATGTAATGTAGAATCATTTTATTTTCCTTTGACGCACTTTTACGTTAAAACTCGAAAACAAATTTTAAATTATTGATTATCGAAGTGTCTAACACGATTCTATATTGTTCAGTATACATAAACATATTCTTGAAAAATATTTATATTATAATTTTAATTTAGGTTTTATTTACTTTATTTCAATATTTTTTTTGCTTTTCTTTCAATTTTTCTATTCTGTGTTTAATTGATTGTATAATCAGCCGGTTGTTGTCACTATTTTTATTGTATGATTTAATCATATAGGTTTTTTTTTATGCAACACTAAATTTATTCTTGTAACTTATGTATAAAAAATGTATCTATAGATATAATAATGTGCGGTAAACGATAAAATGTTGTACAATACATTTCATTATTAAAAAAAGGAAGGTTGGAGGTGAATGTACGACATAAACGTACGACAAAAATTCTATTTTTTTTTATTATACTTACATTCAATTTTAAAATTTACTTTCTAACACTGAATAACAATTATTAGTAAGCCATTTATAGCAATTTTTTTTTTTTGCTTTTCGTGAACGAAGTGTGAGACAATGTTATTATATGTATGGTTATTATTTCAAATTTTACAAGGTGATCTGCTCATAAATATTTTTTTTTTGTTTTTTTTCAGCAAAAGTTTCAATTAATTTTTATCTAAAAAAAAAACAAAAAAAAAAGAATTTTTATGAGGTTATCTTGATACTAAAAGTCATTTATATACCTTTTTTTTTTTTTGGTGTAGAGCATTTTAGACATATAAAGCGACCATTTGTATTTAAATATTATAGTAGATCTGGAAAAATGCGTATGAGGTTATTTTGATACTAAAACAAATCTGTTGTATAATTTTTTTTTTTTTTTGGTATATAGTATAGGGTTTTCCAATTTGAGTGATATGATTTCTAAGTGACGTTTCGGCCATTTGTAGTATGTCATGATCTGTCTTTTTTTTCATTGTATTCAGTAATGTTTACAATCATGGGCCACCGTAAATGTCGTGAATTTGCTGATTTTGTCTTGGAACAACTTGAAAACGTTAACGATTTTTTTAAGAAA
The DNA here is from genome assembly GCA_947095535.1 of Poecilobothrus nobilitatus. NCBI lineage: Eukaryota > Metazoa > Arthropoda > Insecta > Diptera > Dolichopodidae > Poecilobothrus > Poecilobothrus nobilitatus. The sequence goes on along the minus strand of OX352772.1, from coordinate 316,355,655 downwards.
ATCATCTTCACCGATGAGACTCACTTTCATCTGAGTGCGTGCGGTAAATAAACAAAACTGTCGATTCTGGTGCAGGTGATATTCATGAACAACCATTACATTCACCTAAATTTACAGTTTGGTGTGGTTTTTGGTCTGGTGGAATCATCGGCCCGTACATCTTTTGAAATGAAGCTGGTAACACCGTTACTGTCAATGGAGAGCGGTATAGATCGATGATAACCAACTTTTTATGTCCGAAATTGGAAGAAGTTGATCATGACAACAACTGGTTCCAAGAAAACGGGGCTACATGCCACACAGCACGTGCAACAGCCGAATTATTGCTAGAAAAGTTTTGAAATTCAAGAAATTGTGACATTGAATGGCCTACACAGAAGTTGTGATTTAACACCATTAGATTATTTCTTGTGGGGTTATTTGAAGTCATTGGTTTTTAGCAATAAACCAGATTTTCTTCAAGTTTTAGAAGTCAATATTGAACGTGCTATTCATGACATACGATTTGATTTAGTGGAAAATGTGCTCGAAAATTGGGTTCATGGAATTCGTTCCTGCAAAAGAAGTCGTGGAGGCCATTTTTATTCAGAACTTAATTGTATCGATTGTACTGCATATTAAATAAAAAACATTTATTGTGTGTATTGTAAAACAATTAGTGTGTTTTTTTTTGAAAAGAAATCATATCACTCCAATTGAGAAACCCTGTATTTTATATACAAAGAAACCATCTAGATTTAAATATTATGATAGATCTGATGAAAATGCAATTGTATTTGGTCTTTATGACATGATAGATAATTAAAAAATAAAAGTTTTTTCTGGCTTCAGAACAATCATTTTCTGAATAAATTTTGTGTAAGTGAATTATAGCTCTTGATTACGCCATTCAACGAATGCTTTGTTTTATAATTTTCGAATTTAATTTTCTACAATTCCAGTAAAAGTTTTGGTTAAATGGTTACTCTACTTCAAAAAAAGAAAAACCAATTAAAAATATATTTGTACATAGATATGTACTTAGAATTTTTTGTTTTCTTTTTTTAAATATCAAAGAACAGAATATTTACAATATAATTAAATTAAAAAAAAAAAAAAAAAAAAAAAACTGATGGGAAATGAGAACAGTTAAGAAAACAGAAAAATTACCACCTTCATTCTACATATATACATATATGTATATTTTGCACAATATATTCATTATTATATGCTATATAATAGAACAAGACCAAAGTGAGAGGATTTTTAATTTATTCCGGTTTTCATTATTTGTTGCAATAATAATAATTGGCTTATCGGTTGATGTTCTGTTTTCACAAATAACGTGTTTAAAATGTTTTATATAACATAAAATGTATTGTTAAATTTATCTTTGGGGTGGGGAGGCCAAAAAAAAAATCATATTACAAAAATAGAAAATAGTTTTTTTTTCTGTTTTTTTTTTTTTAAAGCATGAGAAAAACTAATTTCGCAATCTTTACTAAAATTTTTTTTCATTATAGAAAATTTTCATTTCGGTAATTTAACAAAATGTTATCATAAAAGGAATACAAATTTTCATATGACACTTTCTCAAGTTGTATTTTATATGACAGACGACTTAAATTCAATGTTAATTATTATGAAAAAAAAATATTTAATAGATGTTAAAAGTTTTTTGAACCGTGAAATTATGAAATTATTATAAACTTATAAATATGTGTTCCTTAAATAAAAACTAAATAGAATATATTTTAGTGTTTAGGTTGTTAGTCGTAAAAATTACAAATAGCCTCTTAATGTTTTTATCTCTTCAATTACTTTATCTCTTTATTTTAGTCTCGCATGTGACATGAGTATGAATCGCATCATCTTTAATTTAGTCGTTTACGACAAGATAAATATGAGAACTGTTACGATTATTAGATTGTTTTATTTTAAAGAGATGTAAATTGCACTGCAATCTTTTAATGTACATAAGTCTATTGTGGTATTGTACTTTCCCTATTACTGCGTGTTGTGAACTGTGCTTCCACTTATAATATTTTTGTCAGTCCAACTAGCTTTAAAAAACTTGAAATTTGGATAGGGTTTATTGCTGGCAGTTCATCATGGTTGAATCTGTATTCTCTTAGGTAAACATTTTTAATAAAGCATTTAAAAGTAAAGCTTCATACTCTATAAAAAGTCATATTCTATAACAAATGTAACTATAACAAAAAAAAAAAAAAAAAACATTTAAAAAGAAGTTGCATATTCGCGTAAAATCTTTGTGCCAGCTACTTTATTCAGTTTAATTAATAAACACAGTTCCGACCATCAATGAAAAATGTATGACTAAAAAATTTATAAGTTATAACATATTATGCATTCTTATCTATTACTCATGAGACACTATCGATTTTTAACTAAAAAATTATCGTCGTGTCGTACGTGTCATGATGTTTCATTTCACGAAAATTAGTTGTTCTTCTAACTTTTCGATTTTCGGCAGTTTTCGATTTATCGTTAATCGGAGTTGTGTTTATTATTACAAAGTAATTTTTTTTTTTTTCATTTTTTAAATTTTCGATGATTTTAATAGGATTTTCTTTTGTTTTTTAGTTATTTTTTAGAAATATTTTCTAGATCGAATAAAAATAATATATATGTATATCGTGAAACCTGATGATATACCCATTTCTAACCAGATATTCAATATATTTATTAAATTTCGTTATATTTTTTTGTTTTTCACTATTTAAAATTAAGATTTGGTACTATTACTTATTTACAATAATTACATATATTTTTAAGAGTAATATTTAAAAAAAAAAAAATAGAAAGGTATTAATTTTTTTTTTTTTTCCAAATTCACAAATTACAATATAGTAAATAAAGTTGTCCATAAAAAATGCATACAACAAATTTTTTTTAATATTTTTTTTTTTTTTTTTTCAAGTATTCGAATATAGTTATTACACCTTCGATTATTAATCTATGAACCCTATGGGAAAGTTTTTCTCTATTCAAATTATTTTTTTTTTTAATACTTTTAACAAAAAAAAAAAAAAAAATTTACTCTAACTATTATTATTTTATTACCAATTCAATATAAATTTTTAATTTTCTTGGAAACTATTCATTTTCGATTCATTTAAACGTTAAATTAATATGTTTAAAATTAGTTGAGAGAAAAAAAAAAATAAATAAAGGTATGGTTACGATTTTCCTTCATTTTTTTTTTTTTTTTTTTTTTTTTTATAGCTAATTTCTTTTTTATGATGCAATTTATTTAGAATCTTAGTTTGTTTTTTTTTTTTTGTTTTTTTAATATTTACTTTAGTATAAAAATATAGTTTGCGGCTTGAATTTTTTATATATACATATACATATATATATATTTCATTCTATGTAATAGTTATTATATTTATTGAGATTGTTGAATTAGGTCAGTGAATGGGTGTAATATTGAAGAAAATTAAAAGCAAAAAAGATCAATCAGTAAAATTATTATAAAAATGGATTTAGGAAGGAAATTATAATTTAAAATTTTTTTTAGAAAGTCTAAATATAAAAATATTAAAATATTGTATATATATAAATAAAAGTAAGTATATAAGTAAACTTGTTTTATATATTAAAGATGGAGTGAGTGAATGAGTGAGTGGCTGTGGGGGAATAAAATAATAAAATTGAATTGAATTTTAAATTTAATGTGGAAAAAGTTATAGTAGTCATCAACTCATAACCGTTTGATTATGTTTTCAATAAAATAAATTATGCTAATTATATTATGCAGAAATAAAACTTAAAAATTTCTTCAATTGAAAATTTATTAAATAAATTCCATATTTGAAAAAAAAAAAAAGAGATTAATTCAAGGTGCCTTGGTGCCTCAAATACCGAGTGAATGGGTTCGAATTTCACACACATCGTAAGAATAATCGAACAATTCCGTCTTACGACGGAAGAAACTAAAAAAAAGAAACTAAAAAAAAAAACAAGGCAGAATATTATAAACTAATGCTTTTTTAAAGGCGCACATGAATATTCAAAAGACAATACAAACTGTTTAGAACTGCGACTTGTATCAAAATTTGAAAATTTTCTTAGAATTCGTATAATGACAAAAAAATGTAAAAAATAAAGAGACACTTTCATCAATTTTTTAAGCGAACTCTACATAATTAATAAAAATCATTAATTTAACACATGTAAAAACACATGTAACATATAAAATTGAGCTTTAACTGTTGAGCCTCTTATTTTGAAAAAAATTGTACAGGTGCCTAAGTTACAGGTGTTTAAATATAAGAAAATTTCAGTTTTATAGAGTACAAAAAAAATCTCTATATGCTAATTCTATATAAAAGTATAAAAGTTCTTTCTTTTCTCAAAATTTCAAGTCTCTATCTAAAAACGTGCCGGAATTATGAAAGAAGAAAAATTATAAAAAATTTGATTTTCACATAACGGTACACTAAATTTAAAAAAAATTGAATAATTTTGATATTGATTTATTAAGGTAAAAATATGTCCTGCCGAATTGAAAAGTTTTTACATTGAAAAGATGTTAAGCAGAACCTGGATATATACTGATACACATTTAAAAAGAGGAACTTCATGAAAAGAACTTGTTGTACAACATTAATTTTTTTTATGAGATCTATCCATGATTAAAATTTAATTTTTCTATCTTTAATGGTCTAGAAGTTTTGAAAACAGACGGACAGAGTGAAACTAATTGGCACATTTTTTCAATTTTTTTTTTTTTTTTTGAAGCCTGCTAAGGAGAAATATATTGTAAAAATTAATTAATTACTTTTTATAATATCCTTTTTAGTATCAAAGTATAAAGTAAAATTGAATTGATTATTGAAAATTTAATGTTGATGTTATTTTGTATATATGATTCAGGAAAATTTCTATGCAACAAGTTAAAATTCATTTACAGTAATCTGATCTGCGAGAAATTTTACAATATATACATAAACCAACCAAATGCATCTAATATGTCAAACAATACATAATACAGAATCCCATATTTAGATGTCAAACACGAGTTCATATCATATATTCATATCTAAAATAATTTTTTTTTGTTTATTATTTTATTCTCGGCTCTTAATATTCAATTCAATTCTTAGTTTTTTCTTCAATATGTTTTTGTTATCTTTATTTAATTTTTTTTTTCTTTTTAAGTATTAATCAATTACTTATTTATATTTTTATCATTTTTCGCCTATTATAATATTCTTTTTAGTCATTTTCTTTTTTTTAACTACCTATTTGTTAAATATGTATTTTAGCATATTTAAACTTCAATTTGAAATAAAAATTGTAATAAAAGAACAAAAAAAAAAAAAAATAAAAAATAGAATAATTATAAAAACATCAATAATAAAAAGTAATCACTTCTTTTGATTCGTTATTAAATAATTCATTTGTAATCAGTCGTTAATTTTGTTTTGTTTTTATTTTTTTTTTTCTTGTATTTATTGTGTTTTCTATTCTTTTTCATTCAAATCAATCTCAGCTGATATTATAATGATGATGATGATCATTATAATGACCACTATCATTATAAAACGAAGAGAAAAATGATGATGGTGATGAATGTAATAATGTTGAACATGTTATATTATTTTGAACTATGTAATCTAATTACAACATGATTTTTATCCACTGTCTGTCCTGTCTGTACAATGCAATCATCAATGAGAGATTTAACATTTTTTTTTTTTGTTTTTCTTGAAGACTTGAATTTAATTTTAATGTTTTTTGTTGTTTTTTTTTTTTTTGTTTTTGTTTTATGACAACGTCTTGAAAGAACAAAATACTTCTATGCGCTTCAGTGAATGCTCTTATATAAAGTACATAATAATGATTTTAAGTATGTATATAAGTATATAATATAAATGTAATATAAATGTGTATATAAGTAAATAATATAAATGTGCTATTAAAGACAAAAATAAAAATTTTTTTAAATATAAATAAGAAGAGGACGGCATTGACCCAGAATATCTCCTTGAAATTAAATTTTTATATTTTCCTTTTTTTTTTCGTTTTTTTCTTATAATTTTTCTCAAATAAATTAAACGGATGGGGACGTAAATTGTTAACAAAAAAAAAAAACATACATATTACAAGAGTGAATGGATTGGTATAAATTGTGTACATAAAAAAGAAAAAAAAAAAATAATAAATAAATAAATAAAATTAAAATAGATGAGAGGAGGCGAAATTAAATACAAAAATATTCTAAAAGAATTAAAATAAAAAAAAATAATAATGAAAAATACGGAATATAATATGAATTATTTGTTTATATAATTTCTTATATTTTATGACTTTTCATGGTTTTTTTTTTTTATCTGTATGGACGGTAATAAAAAAATGAAAATAAATGGATTCAAGATTAAGGATTTTTTTTTTGCATATACATAATATATATATATTTTTTTTTTTGTTTTTTTTTTTTCGTGCAATATGTTTAACACATTTCATCTGACAGTGTAATTTCAAGTACATACGTCATATATTAGCTTTAATTTTCGTTATACATAATACGCTGAAAATTGTATAATTAATCTTTTAATCTGATCTATGTGATCTCTAATTATCTTATTTTCATCCTTTGATCTTTGGTTAGGTATTTTAGCTAAGTTGCTAATTCCTAATGCACGTAAAATTAACATTTAAAATTAATAAGTAATAACGAATTATAACCTATAACATTTGTCACGAAAATACTATTACAAGGATGTTATATAGGATGTCACTATAAAGATGTCATATTTTATATGATCTAAAAATTTTCAGTGGATATTTTGTCTTTTAATAATATTATGTAATTAAAAGTAAAAGTTTAATTACGATATTTATTCTTCATTTCTTTTAAAATTAAGTATGAAAGTGAAGGATGGTAATTTAAGCATATGCACATGAATACGGTATGTATTGTGTTAATTCTGTTCAAGATAATATAAAAAAGAAAAAAAAAATTATCTTGTGTGAAGTGTTAATCAAAGAGTATGTTTTTTTTTCTCTTTCTCTTTCACTTCCATTTCAATATTTTTTTTTTATATTGCATACATACATTACATACATACTTAAGTTCAATTATGAATAACTTTTGAATGATAATCAATTTATAGGTCATTGCAACAGTTTAAAAATTTTCATATTTAAAATGATTATAAAAGAATATAAGAATCTGTCACAAATATTATATTATATTATGTATTTTGTATTAAAAAAAAATTTTTTTTTGTTTAATTTTTAAATGAAAAAAAGAAATTTTACAAAATAATAAAAGACAAAATTGTAATAAAAATAAAATAATCATAAAATTTAGCACTCATAGCACAAAAAAAAATGATTTTAAATTGAAATCTAAAAGTCAAGTGATTGTCAAGTGACATTTATTCTTTTTTTTTTTTTTTGCTTTATTTTTATTTTTTTGTTTTTTTTTTTTATGATTTGCAATATAAATTTTCATTTTTGTAATTGGTAATCTTGAAACAGTCTACCATATTTTACTAGATTAATTCAGTTAAAAAAATGAAAACTTGACACTTGTCCAGAATGTCACTAAAAAAAAATGTTCATACTATACCTATTTGATAAAAAAAAATTATTGTTGGAAAGAGATCGATCGAATTAATACTTTAAAATAAACGTTCTAATTTCTAATAACGAAATTAATGATGCTATTGCTAAAACTGGTTAAATTTAAAATCATATTATTATTCGAAAACTTCAAATTTGCAATATTGCAAAAATCAAAATTAAGATTTGGCTATTGCCTATAAATCCAAAAATGAATATTGAAAATGCCATCCAGAGCTTGAAGTAAACAATTTTATACCAATTGATTGAATTTTTTTTTTGTTGATAAAGACTAAGTACTGATGCGCTTGACTTTAGGTTTACTTTAGGTTTAGTTTTAGTTTGATTTTCGGTTTAGTTTGTATTAAGTGTCACTAGATTTATCTTACGATTATATCACTCTGATTGAGGAAGCTATCAAAGTTTTTCATATCTATATCTAAAGGTTTTACATCAATTTTTTGGAAAAGAAACTATCGGGATATTTCTGAATTTTTCTTAATTGACTGGGACAGATTTAAAGTGTTTTTCAAAATGTTAATTTTATTCAGACTTCCGACAAAATTTCTTTTCAGACATCACATTTTTTTTTTTTTTTTTTATCTTCGATATAAATTAAGTAATTTAAAACAATTCAATTAATTATACTTATTATGTATATGGAAACTATTTTTAGCTTGTAAATTTGAAGGCATTGATTAATGTATTAATCAAAAATTTTTTTATTAATATTAATTAATCGCAGTATCTATTTAAATATTTTTATTACAAATCATCGTAATATTTCATTTTTTTGTTATTTATGTATGCAATAATACATATTGATATTATATATCTATATACATTTTTTTTTATTCATGGCATTCTAATATTGAATCCTTAAATATTTTGTTTTTTTTTTTTTTTTGTTTTTTGCATTCTTAACACTTTACATTTCAGAAATGATAAGTGACTATGATTTTTAAACATATAATTCATTTCTATTAATATAAATTTCGCACGTTCATTATACTTTAATCAATTAACTACTAAATTACATATGTATATATGTATGTATGTATGTAGTTTTTTGCTATCATATCACTTACCAATAACATTATTAATCACACGCCTATTAAAATTAAAATCTTATCTCGTAAATAAATAAAACGACAAAAAAAAAAATATTATTTATATTATCAATTATTATATATTTATGGTTATGTATTTACATATTTTTTTTTTTTTTATACAGTATTTATATATATATGTATCTTAGAAAATAAATCTTTAATTGATCTTGATATCGACTATATCTTAAAATCTTAACTATATATTAATTACAATACCATAGAAAAGTCAAAAAAAAAACGAACCAAAAAGAAAAAAACCAACTCAATGAACTCTAACAAAATTCACTAAACAAATTTAAATATTAAAAAAAATTTTTAAAAATCAAATAAATGATATTAAAAGGAAAAAAAAAATTAATAAGTTTAAGTTGTCAAAATTGATTCAAATTAGCAGTACAGTAACTGCATATAAAAAATAAAAAAATCAGCTGTCTCCACCACAGGACCGTCCGCCACTACACAAAAAGTACAATGCCAAAAATTTATAGGATTTTTTACATAATAATTTATATCAAAGCAAAATAACTTCTAATAATTTAATAACATTTTGTTTTATTCAATAAAAATAATTATAAGCAATGAAATCGTAAAAATATATGTACATTCATTCATACATCCATTTATTATTATTATTATTGTAATGTAAATACATGTTTTTTTTTTCATTCAAAAAATAATATTAGAAGTAAAAAATAATAAAAACTGTAAACAAATACAAAACAAACATAAGATTAATATTAAATCTGCTAACAAAAATTTTACCATTTTAATTTTATGTTATCAACAAATGAATAAATAATATGCATTGCAATAGATATAAGTACATACATATGTATGTATATAAATTTTTAGAGATATAAATAAAAACAAAAAAAAAACGCACCCACACACAGACACACACACACGCACCCACACACCCACACACAGTACACACAGACGGACATCATGCTGAAAATTTTTTTACGGCCTTCTCCACACCGGAGTAGTGCATTTTTGCCAAAATCTCGGGTACATATTTTTAGTATGAAAACAATACCTACCTTATACATTAATGTATGCGGTCGGTAAAAAGCATTGAATCATTTAAAAAATTCATAAGATTCATTGGTTGAGTAGTTTTTAGTTACTTGATTTTGTCGTTACATGTTGTTTTAAGTCTACGAATATTTTTTTTTTTTTTCTTATATTTTTTTAAAGCAAATAAAAAAATGATTTGTGTCGAACTGTTATTTTTTATTTTTTTTTTCTCAAAATTCTTAAATCTTAAACTTAGATAAAGATACAAAGTAAAATACTTACTAAAAAAAAAATAAAAAAAATAAAAAATTTTATTTATTTTAACATTATTTTAGCAATAATTGATTGACGTTTGACAATTTGCAAAATTATGTTACAAAAGTTACAAAAGAACGACAACTCATTTCACTCTTGTTGTATGTTTTTTTTTTTTTTGGTTTTGATTTTCTTTTATTTAAGATTTTGATTTACTTACTGCGAAATCGATAGATATTAGTTTTTCTATGTTTTGATTCATTTTTATTTTTTTAATTTCTAATGTATACAGTATTGGAATATTAGACTGTCCGGTTTGTTATTATGATATTTGAAATGTAATTAACTTCGTTTGTGGTTGTTTGATTGATTATTAAATATTTACTCCTGCGGATATGCAATTGAAATATTGAAAAGAAATATTTTAGAATTTATTGGAATATAATATATGTAGATACTTAATTCATTTTTATTATATTTTAATCTTTATAAATTGTGAAAGTGTATAGCGCATATTGAATATTTCAGATCTTGAAAAAAAAAAAGAAAAGTTGAAAACGGATTAGTAATTGATTGAAATAATTCTTGATATTCATAAGTAAGCAATTTACTTTGTTTACTTACTATCTCTTATTGTCTTAACATTAGTACATAAGATTTTTGTAAAATATTTCCAACAAAAAACACATTTATGAGGTTTGTGTTTTTGTTTTGTTTTCACTTAAATTCCATCATTTTGATATTCATTGCATTCGTTTTCCTTAACACAGGTTCAGATCAACCTACCTTTTTTTTTTTTTTTTTTGTATCTTTTTTGTGTATTCTAATGCTGATCATTTTATACAAAAAATTTAATTTAATTTTTTTGTTTTATGGTAGCTTTGCATTTTTTTTTTCGTAAGCTGTGTGCTCAGATAGTCAAATAAGTTTTAATATTAAAATATTAAAAATGGTAATTGTAATAACGCTTAAAATAATAAACTCTTAAAATTTATTAAGTTTTGATATTTTTGGTGATTGAATTTTGTTTTCATTTTATGTATTATATCCACGGGATATTTTTGTAGGCACATGTTTGGCACTAGAGATTTAGCATATTTTACTTTTTTTTTAATAATATTGATGTCTAGTTATATATAAATGTTGAATGATGTCGGCAAAGATTAAATTTATGTTGCACTAACAAATCTTTAATAAACAACAAAACAAAAAACAATAAAACCAACATAAAATTTTGTTAGTTTTTATAACTATGAGCTGTTTTTTTTTTTTTTTTTGTCGATATAATGTAATTTACGTTTCTTAAAATTATGTTTACTTTATTTTTTGTTGTTGTTCTAAGAAAAAACAAAAACAATTGATTTTTAACGTAGCTGTACCTGAAATAATATTAAGAAATATCAAAAAAATAAAATCATAAAAGAAAAAAAAAAAACAATAACCCTAACAATGTTTGAGTTCTGTTGTAGATTTGTTAGAGAGATATTTAAAAACTAAAATGTTTGCATAATCGCGTCCAAGTAAATTAGTTATTCAGCGGTATAAATGTGAATTTGTTAAACGCGATTTTAATTTGATTTTTTTTATTTTTGGTTTTTAGAATAACGTAAATTTATAATAGCTTAGAATTTGGATTTCAGTTGCATTTTTTTTTTTTTGACTATTAAATACCAAATCAAAGTTTTAATTTAAATAAAAAAATAAAAAATGTTTTCCAATATGGAAATTATTATAGAATCGACAGGTTTTTGTCAGATCAGATCTTTATTTACTTATGAACAGATCTACAGGTCTTTATTTACTTATGAAATAAAAAGTAAATGAAATAATATGCAACGAATTATATATTTAGCATTTTTATATTTTTAAATCAAAAAAAAATCCTTGTAAAAAAAAAATTTATCAGATGTTTTGAAAAATTAGTAAAAAGCAAACAAATTAAATTTAAAATCGATAAAAATAATAATTTGATGTATTTTCTTAATAATAATATACATATATCGAATAATATAAATTAAAAAATTTACATATATATCTTAAAAATTTAGGATGATTACAAAAATGGTTGAGTCCCAAAATCCACAAAAAAACAAAATCCATAATGCCACAAAAACAGTAAATCCATAATTATTTTAAATTCTACTTAGTTGTTGAAATATGTACTCGTATATACTCGTATATAAAAATAATAAGAAAGGACTTTAGGGTTGATTATAAAATCAAAGTTTAATAATTTGTTCAGTGGGCGTTTGTGGATGGCACTCCCGACTATTTTAAATTATTTGTTGTGTAAATATAAAAATGATAATTAGTAGGGACTTTTTGAGTTGGTTACAAAATTGTAGTCCAATAATTTGTTTAACGGGGACTTAGAGCCGGCAGCCTTTTTTGATGTCAAAATATGTATGTAATAAAAATAATTAAGAAAAACTTTAAAATTTGCTACAAAAACAGATTCGTTTTTTTCCAGAATATTTTTTGCACATTTTTGAATTTATGATTTTTTTTTTATGCACTTTTTTGGCTTTTCAATTTTTATTTATGTATTTCGATTTGTGGGTTTGATTACCAACCCTCCAAAAATTTTTATTATGTATTTTTTTTCGTTATATTTATGAGGGGATTAAAAGAATACTGGTATAATTTTGAATTAATTCAAAGAACGATATTAAATAACATATACTTATTTAGTCAAACCTCTCTATATTACGAATGATACCTCTATATTACGAATTTCTCCTTATGTGGAATAGATCTTCTATCCCTTAGAAGCTTGAAATTAATTTATATTAAAAATTAGCCCTCTAGGTAAATTAATCATCTGGAATTTTTTCCATATCTGAAATAATTTTCTTTGTTTTATTCGCTAAAAAATATCTTATCTGGATTTTTTTTTTTTGATTTTACCTGTCTATTTAGAAAAAAATTTCTGTCATCTCAAAAATAACTTTTTTATCTGAATTTTATTTTATTTTATCTCACTATTTTGAAAAAATTTGATATCACCCAACATTTGTGATAAAAAAAAATTTAGAGGATGTAAAAATGTTTATTTGTTTTAAAGTTATATATATACCTATATTGAGAGTGATTTAAAAACAAAATTTCAAAAATTAAACGTTTTAAAGTTTAAAGATAAAATTAAAAATTGTGATAATAGAAAATGGAGTTAAAAATAATAGAAAAGTTTTAATTTTGTGAATATTTTTTTTTTGATTAATTTAAATTTATTTATTTATTTATTTCTTTTTTTTTCAAAAAGAACAAATAAATCAAAATAATTATAAATTGATTTTTTATTTTTTTTTAAGTAAATTGTATCTGGTGTTGTGCATTTATTTATTGCATTTTTTTAACGATGTTTCCTTAATATGTACTAATTAATTTAATTATTTCTTATTTTTTTGTTTTGTTATATAAATTTTGTTTTTAATATTTTAAAATGCATTGTTATTTTTATTATTACATAATCACAGATAACACCTAGTGATAACTCCCAATTATCTTTCAATTTTTCGTATTTTATATGAAATTATGTATATTTCATTCAGTATCTTAAGAATTTTTTTCATTATTATTTACTTATTTAATTTTTTACATTATTATTTACTTTTTACGAATTTTTTAATTTAATTTTGAAAAAATGACAAAAAGAACAATATACGAGTATATAAATATATAAAATAAAATAAAACAATTGATCCTAGTTAATCGTTTTTTGATTTTACAATTTTCACACCACCACACGAATAATAAATGAATACTTAAGTTACGTTTAATATTAATTTTTATTAAAATACATACATTTTATATTATTGATACATTTATATTATATATTTAAGAATAAAGTATCAACTAAATCATTTATTTTGATAGTTTCAACTAAATCATTTATTTTCATAGCAAACTGAAGCTAAATTTTGGATATAAGAAAGTAGAACTCTTTCAAAAGCTATCATAACTAAAAACTTATAGAAAATTTTAAATTTAAATTAAATATTTTGAAAATTAAAAATACTAAGGGCATTTCCGAACCTATTGCACTAGCATTTGCACTTTTCGAAAATACTTGATTATTTCACTATTTTTCCCAATTATTTTTTGTCCGAATTTTTTTCTTTCAATTATGACAACAATAATGACAGTTAACAAATTTTTAGAAGTTGAATCTCAGTATTACCACATTGTATATTTTTAAAGCATTCTTTTCACAAATTTATATTGATAGCATCAGAAAACCACTTTATATTTTCAGCTTTATTTAGCAATATTTATAATAAAAAGTATTATGGCCAATATAAAGTAAATTTGGTATTATGTATGAATGTGTCATTTGTCATTTTTCAAAAAAATTTTAAATAATATATTTGTTAATTTTAATATAGGTATATATTACTTTTTTGTTTTATTGAGTTAAATCTTCTAGTTTGTCTCTATTATACAATTTTTTAGTTTGTCCTATATATACTAGTGTCCTATATATACATTATTGTTTTGTTTTGACATTTGTATATTCATAGTAATTATTTGTTATTTCTTATTTTTATATGAAATGAAATATTTACTTTAAGGGTGAAGTGTAACCATCTAGTGTGGTTTTTATAGCACTAAATTTTTGACAGATATTCGGAAGTGGGATTTGTTTCAAAATTCTTGATATTATTTGGAGTTTTCCGGAAAAAAAACAAAAAAAAAAACTACATATAACTATATACTAATATTTTAATGCGAAATCGTAATGCTATTGTATTCGAAAACGGTCTAAAATCCGAAATTAATAAAAACACAAATCTTCTTTTGAATTTTCCATAGTTCTATTGAATGTCATATGCCCATATATATATCACAAAATATCATTTATTTAGTAATATAATATGCAATTTAATTAAATTGCACAAGTACAAGAAATTTTTTACCTTAAATATTTATACATAATTTAGCCATCAAAAGTCAGGTTTTTGTTTTCCTTTAAAAATTTATTATTTTATATTTTAATAACATAAACGTTTTTTTTTTTTTTATTTTTGTATTTTTTTTTTGATTATCTTTTCTCTTTTAATTTCCGATCTATGATGTATAGTCAAATATAATCAACATTTACTATATTTATACATACATACTTATTCATTATTTAAGTTGATAAAATTTTTTATTCTTTTTTTTTTGGAATTTTTTTTTTTTTTCTTCGAATTCAATAACCAATTTAATTTAATCTTTTCTTTTTGATAAGTTTATTATTTTTTACTGACCTCCTTAATAAATAAGAAAAAAATTCAAAAATCGCTTTATATAATATATTGTTTTTTTTTTTTTTTTGTTTTAAATCGTTTGTGACTTATTATTACTTTTTTACAAATTATTTTATTTATTTCTTGGTTTTTTTTTTTAACTTTATTTGGTAAATTTATCTTTTTTTACTTAAGATATATACATATAATATACTGTATAAGTAGTTTGTAGTTTTTTTTTTGAAACATTCGAATTGTACAAATTTTAAAATTATAATCACTATAATTGGTCGTTATATCCAATATACTATCATCAGAAATCGGTAAATTGTACAAATATATATTTAAATAAAAATTTTGACTAATTTTTTTTTTTCGATTTTTACAAAGTATATACCTAAAAAAATAAAAAAAAAGCTAACCTGAAAAAACCAAAGAATTAATTTATTATGGTTATTTTCAAAAATACAAAAAAAAAAAACGACAAAGGTATATATTTTCGGTAGCGGTCTTCAGTAATGACCATAAAATATCGAAAAATTTTATCCGTTTCTACTAAATACAAGGTTTTTTTTTTGTTTTTTTTTTTTTTTGTTTTTGTTTTTGGTAGATGTCATTAATTTATTTGCCTTATTTTTTCTCTTTTATATTTGTTAATATTACATATATATATATATATATATGTATATAAAAAAAAAATGGTAACTAGTTTTCAAAAAGAGAAGATGAATTAATTAAATTTGGTTTTATTATTATTTTTTCTTTTTAAAGTGTTTTATCGCTTGTATCTTTATTTTAAATTATATCCACTTAATAATGACACGATTATAGTGATGTGATATATTAAAAAACAAAAATACAAGAAAAATCGTTAAAATGTAATCGGAATATTAGTAGTACATATATAGATTTTATATAGAATAATTCATTTTTTATATATGTAAAAGAACATAGGTACTTAAAGTTATTGAACGGTGTATGCAATTAAAATCAAACGAATATTAAATTTTTTGTTAGTATAAATTATTAATTATCAATTAAAATAATTAATTGTAGATTATTGAAGGCAATTTCTGTTACGCAACAGTTAAAAAATAAATAATGCGCCATGAAGTATGCAATTTTGAAGAAATTTATATCTGTAATTTTATTTTTTAACTGATTTATCGTTACTGTGTGTGTTTTATATGAATTATGTTTATAAAACATCAGTATAATTATTTTTGTAACTTGGAGTAGATGATGGAAAATCAATAAAATTACTTACAATTAATTCCTAAAATTCATACCCAGCTATGTAATTTTTATCAATAGAATAGGAGTGCTTTTCGTTTCTTACTCCGAGTAGAGGTTATACTTTACCGAGTAGAATTTATAGGATTATATGAAGTATATGAAAAGTTACATTCATATGAAGAGTTAACTTTTACTCTGTCATTTCGAAACCACTAGTGTTAAATATGAATTTGAACTGTCAAAATTATATTAGAACATTTATTTATTTCAAGCTAAAAATGAAGTTTTCCAAAATTTTTAAGAAGTATTTTATACGTAACAATAATGACACTTCATAAGAGTTTTTAGTAGCTGACATTTGTAACACTCCTAAACTCTCCTCTCAAGTAGGATAAAAAAAATGAACCCTATTAATTCGATTCTAGTGTTGCGAAACAATATTTATGACGTCACAGAGTTTATTTTATTCTACTTTGGCATTTCGCAACTACTTTTATGTGTCATAATGTTAACTAAACACCAGAGAGTAAGAAAAGTAACGTACTTCAGACATATATTATTATTAACTGTAAAGCTAACACGGGAGATTAAAATTGGTAAAGCTCAATGGAAACAAAAGTTTTCTCTATCAAATGTGTTTACACAAGAGTGTAACTTAGCAGGGAATTCATTCTACGAAAATTTTGGTAGAGAAATTTTTCGTAGAGCTGTAGATTATTCTCTAGCGAGTTTTAACACTGTAGAAGATATTTCTTCTATCTATTGTATAGAAGAGTAAATAGAATTGAATTAGGAATAAATTAATCTTGAGTGTGTTATACAGACAGTCAATATTTGAAAGAAAATAAATTTCCTTATCAAAGATTTTCTAGAAAAATATAATATATTTAATTTTCTTCTGCTATATTTGACATTAATTTTTTTTTTCTTTAAATATGTGGCTTGTGGCGTTTGTTTCAACTTTACAACATTAGTGTTTTTTTTTTTTTTTTTTTGTATTAAAAACATTTTTTTTTTAAATAAAAAAAAACTTGTGCCAAGTTACTGAAAATATGACTAATTTTAACAACAGCAATATAAAATAATAAAAAAAAAAAATGAAAAAAGCTAATAATCGTGTGTCATTTTAGATAAATCAACTTATCATTTTATACATAGTGCAAACTATTGAGTAAACTGATGATGATGAACAGCATAGTTCCATTTGTTAAAATTTTGAAAATTTAAAATAATTACAAAAAAAAAAAAAAGGAAAAAAAAACCAAATAAATGGTAATAAATGTTATTTTGTTTTATAAAAAAAAGTTCATGTTATCTTTATTGAAACTTATATGGAATGTTGTTTTCTTTATTTTTATCCTAATATGGTATTTATTTACTAAATAATTTCCAACTTCTTTTGAACTTAAACTATTCCAACAAGTTATCAGGTTTGTGATCATTTTTTTTCAAATTGATTTTAAGATTTGCTTTTCCAATGTTATTAACTGTATACAAAATGTAAAATAAAAAATCATATTAGAAAATTATTTTCCAAACATACCAAAATATAATGCTTCAAATTTATATAATAGGGAATAAATTATAAAAAAAGAAAAAATGGAAAGAGCTAAGTTTTGAACGTTAATTTTTGACTAAAATACAGATAATTATTAGAAAATTTTCAAATGTCATTAAAAAGTTTCATTGTTTTTAAAATTAAGACGATGTTTATAATACCATTATCAATTTTATAGTTAATTTTGTTGTATTAAAAACCAGAGATTTGTACTTAAGTTTGGAAGAGTAAGGCCTAAGAGTAAAAAAATAACTCAATTATTAAGCTAAAAAAGCATTAAGTATATGTAATTGTAAAACCTTAATCTCTTTGTTTACAAATTATTTAAAAATTAAGATTTACTTAAGTCTAATAACTTTTTAGGAATTATCCAGTTAATATTACATTCTTTTTATTGGTACTTAAATATTCAAAGTACCAGTACCAAAAGTTTATATTTGTAATAAAGTAAGTATTAATTACCAAAATTATATTTAACCCTATACTGAAGTACCCATTATTTAATTATTATTTCTTAGGTTTGAAAAAAAAATTTATTTTCAAGAAAAAAACTTTTAAAAAACAAATTAAAAAATACAACAAAAATATTCTTTTTTTTTTTAGTAATCATTGTGAAATATTAAATATTCTATTCTCTAAATACAAAAAAGTTTGAGCTCTCCAAATATGCATATTGAATAACACAGTATGGCTTGAACGGGCCCAATATTAACAGATTTTTATTGATTTCCGTTAACTTTTGTAGCAAATATTTCAATTTCAGTAATTTACGAAAATGAAAAAAAAATTACAAAATTTTAAAATGACGGTCATTTTTATTAACCCTATATTTCTCGTGATTTAGAACAATATTTGAACATAGAACAATATTTGTTATAAAACAAACCCAAAAATATGATTTATAATCCTGGACAGTAAACTGCTGGACATCTTGTATATCAATTGTTCGCAATTTAAAATCTTTTCGGTTAATGATGATGATGGTTATAATAAGTAATGATTAAAAATATTGAAAATATTTTCTTAAGAAATTAACCTTAAAGGTGTTTTTTAAGGGTTGAAAAACACATATCAAACTTTGTGTTGAAAGTTCGAAATGATTGGAAAAAATTTATATTTTAACGATTTTGTGTAGTGATGATGATGATGGTCATAATGATGAAAAAAAAAAACCAAAAATCTTTAATAGTTACCGCAAGCCAGTCTGATCCTTAGCCCAAAATTTGTGTTTATAAATTTATTTCAATTTCTGTTCAGTTTTAAATCTACAAAAATTTAATTATAAAATTAATATGTTATAATTATTTCAATAAATTATTAATATTGTTAATAAATACAGAATTTAAAAGTGAAAAAAACCAAACATTATAAAAAATTTAACTTATCTTTTTTCTAATAAAACATTTGTTAATACTAATATAATATGTGCCTACTTTAATTAAAAAAAAAAAATACTAAGTAGGTAAGGTATTAGTTTCGGAATAAAAATTGATTTTGATTTTTTTTCTTTCAAACTTTAAAAACTATTAATAAAATCTAAATTATTTCTTAATTATATACTTAATTATATTTAATGATCATAAAATGGCAAAAATTATATTATTTCAATATTAAATTATCGTTTAGAAAAATTTTGAAAAATAAAAAAAAAAATACAGTAAAACAAATTTAAATTTATCTATTAATAATAAAATTTGAGCAAAAAAATATTAATTTAATTGCAATTTTTAATAGTTAAGCTAAAAATCACGATTTTATTAATATAAATAATAATTAATTAATAATTTGCAAAACTTCATCAATCGTTTTCACAAAACAAAAAAAAAACAACAAAAAAAAAAAATACAAAAAATAACTTTAAAATATATTAGACAGTAAATTTAAAAAAAAAATCGCTCTACATTTCAACAAGTTCGTGGAAAAAAAAAAAAATTAAAAAAAAAAACTATTAATAAACATAATATTGAGATACCCGCCTAAACATGTTTAAATATCAATAAAAAATCTATAATTTAATATTAAATTAGTGAAATAAATAGACAAGCTGAGTTAAAGAAGAAAAACAAAAAAAAAAAAAATAAGATAAGAGTGAAAGAGACAATATATCTACAGAAAAAGAAAAAAAAAAAACTGTTCAAAATCAATTAAGAAAACTCAAATTGTTGAACTGAAATTGAATTTGTATGACATATACATATAATATACATATATATATATTTGATTGTTTGTTTTTACTATTTTGACTACTTTTTCTATATGCATGCTATGATTCTTTATTATTTATTTATACCAGACACCTTTAAAATGTTTTGCCTTCTGTTTTTTCAGTTTTTCATTCAAAATAATATACTGTGCTCAGTGCTGCTGTTATATTTATTTTATAAAAGAAATATATATATATATATATGTATATATATATTTAGTACATATCTAAGTAAAACTGCATATATATATATATATATATATATATATTCAAATTAAATATCATTGATTTTGTCATTGAACTTATATTACTAATAACTACATACATACTTTATATACTTAATAAATATATTCTTATAAAATGAATTAAATAAATTTAACCATGAAAAATTTATATTAAGTATTTATATTTTTTTTTATTTATTAGTTAGACATTAGAGAATGGTTTTTATTTTAATTTTTTTTTTTTTGTTTTTTTTTATGAATTAACTTACATAAATCTTTCATTTTTATAGACATTTTTTATAATTCAAAATGACACAATCGTAAGAATTTTTTTTTTTTTTTTTTAAAAACCGCCTTTTTAAAAAATTTTTTTCTTTTTTTTGTTTTTACTGTATTTTATTTTAAGTTTTAAGTATATTCGGATTTAGTGGTAGAAATTAACATATATCATATTATATACATATCATAACTTAAGTTTTATTAAGTTTAAAATAATATTAAATTTCAAAAACAAAAGAATTTTTATTTTAATATAAATACATTTGTGTGTATATAAATATGTATGTATGTATAAGATATAAAGTGAAAAAATGACACTAAAGCTTTTTTGTTTTAAATGTTCTTAAAAATTATAATTTACACATCATTAAATAAACAAAAGTTGATTGTAAATTATAATTAAGAAAAATGTACATATGTATATATGAATTTTTTTTTTTTTTGTATATATATACATATATATTATTTAGTATTTATGGTATATTAATAAAATTTAAACATTTGATTAAATACAATTTTTATTATATTCAAAATTTTTGAGGGGGACTTTTTAACTTATTAAAATTAAAGATAAAAATTTATTAAATTAAAGATGAAAAAAATGAAGGTTAGAAATAACAAAAAATATACTTATTATATTATAGAAAGTAAAATAATTTCGCTAAAAGAATTTTTTTTTTTTTACAAATATTTTTACTTCGTCAAATTTAAATAAAAATCTTAATCAACTATTGACTTGTTTTAGATTTCGAACTACAAAAAGATTCTTTTCATATACATACTGAAAGACTGTGGTTAAACATAAAAGTTATCCCTTTTTTTAATTCATTTTCTTCTACACTTTTTAAAATTACAAGAGTCGTAAATTTTTTGAAACGTTTAAAAAATTGAATGAAAAAATTGATGAAATTCATTTTTTTCAAGCGTTAATTTATACTGTATATTAACTGTTAATAAATATTAAAATTTTATTATAACTGATATTTGACTGAAATTTTATTCTGAAAATTTTGACTAATTTTTGTGACTGGCCACAATAACAAAAATTTTACTTTTATAGAGAATAGTTAAGAGCTTCAGAAATGTTTTCAAGGTTCACCGTATTTAATAACATCTCCAAATGTCAAAAAATATGTATTTAACTAGAAAAATGTCAACAAAAAAAAAAAAACAAATGGATCAAAAGTGAATGCAAAATAAAAAAATTTCTATTTTTCCCTTTTAAAAAAAAATGAATAAACAGCGATGAAAAGGATACTCTTTATGTATAAAACAAAGGGATAAAAATATGTCTAACGGTTAAAAAATACACATTATAACTGAATTTCCGAATGAATATTAGATATATTATTAATTTTGAATAATGAAGTATGTACCGTTAAGTTAAAATAATGAAGATAGTTGTAAGTTGTAAAGAAGTTTTCAAATATATAGTCAAAATTGTGAATTTTAAGCTTTAAGCGTTTTATAAAATTTCGTTTTTACAATTTAATACGTTTATTTTTTCTTTTTTGATTGAAATAATATTTAGTAGAACTATTATAGATAACAGATATATGTTTTTAGTTATTTGCACAATAGGCTTGTTCTGTATATGATTTATACCCTTTAGTGTAGAATGCACTTTAACTAAAAAGTCGGTTTGTAATTTTTTTTTGTAATATGTTATCATATATTTAAATTATAAATTCTACATAAGATGTTTTGGTTTGTTTTCATTAACTCTATATTACCCTTCTAAATCATATTACTGCATATATACGTGTAAGCTTTGTTTCACGGTGGTTTTTGTTTTTTTTTTACAACCCTAAATTTACCTTTCTGTTTCTATTTGATTAAAATTTAAAAGAGGGCAAGCTTTTATAATATTTTTTTCGTTTTTTTCAAATTTAATGCTTAAATATTTTATTTATTTAATTTTTTATTTGCACCAGTTATACAATGAAATATTTTAAATAGTTACCTTAAATTATATTTTACAGTTACTATCTACAGGCAAAACATAACAATCAATTGAGTTATCGATCCTTTATTTAAAAAAATTTTTTTTTCACATTAATTTTCCTTTTATGTTCAGTAACTAAATTAATAAATATTTTAAAAATTCTCATATTATTTATTTTATTAAAAGTGTGGTGGTAGAAGACTGAGTTTAAAATTACTCCAACCTAAAAATTTTTTTTTTTTTGCATTTCTCTGCCACATAAATGTGGACAGGAAATTACACAGCCTTTCCTGTTCAGGCGTTGCTGTAAATGTCGTAAGGGGGAATAACTGTTACGAAGTGTATGTGATTCGAACCAATACTTCCTCGGTGTTTACAGCGTATTTTATACGCTCTTACCCACTAGGCCACCGAGGCCCCTAAAATCCAAATATATTGTATATTTATTTTTTAATTTTATAAAAATAAATAATTGTAAAAACTACCGTTTAAATAATATTTACCAAAAACATATAACTTTAAAGATTTCCTTTACTTTTCACAATAATTAACAAGTTTAACTTTAAATTGCAAAATAAATAACGTTCCTTTCAGACAAAAAACATAAACTAAAATAAAAAGTTTTACCTATAATGAATTTTTTTTTAATTTATTATTTTTAATATATTTTAGGCATTTTATAAATATTTAACATTCTTTTTGGACATTTTTTTTTTTTTTTATTAAAAACTCAGACAAACAAAAAAATTTTTAATTTGACAGAATTCATAAATTTTATGCTTTAAATTGATTAATTTTTAAATTACATATTTAATCAATTATTTAACATTTACTTTAATAAAGAAATACATTGTAAACAACACAACTTATTAAAAACAGAATTTTCTTCTTTTTTTCATTGTTATGACACAATATGACATCATATTGTCAATATTTTTAACCGTCCAAAAATGCTTTTAGCAAGAATATCACTATTTTATTTTTAAATTTAGAAAATTCAATAAAAAAATATCCACCCACCCACTTAATTTAAAGTGAATCTGAAAATTACAATAGTATAATAATATAATAAAATCAAAACAAAAAAAAAATCGACTAATCAATTCCGATTATTAAAAATATATTGTTTATATTTTTGCCACCAGGTAATCGTTGTTATTTAATTTTTACTTAAGGTGACCAGATATTTATTTAATAAAAATCGGCACAATATATTACTGTCAATGAAAAATTTGGGTTTTTTGTTTTTAATTCAAAATTTTATTGTGTAAATTTAATTTAAAAGTTTATTATGGGGAAAAAGGTTTTTTTTTTTTTTTGCAGAAGAAGAATTTACGCCCTACACCATTTTGCTTAGCTTGATCTACCCAAAAGTCGCAAAGAGGGTTTAGTAATTGAAAATTATTTGTTTTAAAATATTCTGATATAACTTTGTTGGATTTATGTACAGAATATACTTCATACCATATGTACTTCATCACTCGGCCAAAGAGGTCTCTTAATATTACATGCAATATAATATTAAAACAACACTTAACTATTTAATAAAAGTTTAAATAAATTCGAAGCAATTTAATGGGATTTGATGAAGTTATTTTACCCCAGTTTTCTGAAACTTCTAGTCATGTTACCGCATTACATTCTACTAATAGTGATTTTTTTTTTCAATTTTGATTAAGGGAGTAATTAGTTTTGACAGCGTCAATTTGAATAGAACTAATTTTGACAGCGTCAATTTAAATAGAAAAAACTTATAATTTAAAAATCAACAAATATTATTTCACTAAAGTACCGTACAGTTCAATTTAAATTACTAATTTAATTTCAATTCACTTTTTATTGTTAGTTAATTGTTTATAACTAATATAGACATATATTAAAAAAATAATAACAGAAATAATAATAAAAAAAAGAACTAGCAAAAATATTTTAGTAATAATAATAGTCATATTTGTATATTGTATTTATATTAAATTTTAATAATAAAACAATGGATCATATTTACAAAAAAAAAAACAAGATTGCAATGGAAAAATTATTTAATAAAATATGACAGATTAGGTTTCAAAAGTTTTTTTTTTTCAAATAAATATCAAAAGTACCAAAATATTATCCGCTAGTGTTAATAAAAAATGAGAATATTTTTTTTAAAAGAGTTAACCCACACTAATCGATTTAATCAATTAATGAATCGATAACAAAATTATATAACTGCATAAACCGAAAAAAAAAGTTAACATGTTTATACCTTAAAGCACAAAAAAAAATGCTTTTTTTTTTTTTGGTAACTCGAAAATTATGAAATGAAAAGTTGATATTGTTGCAATCAAAAATAATTTGGGTTTCTTTATTATATTAAAATCTATTCAAATATATTTTTATATATATTTTACTTCAATTATAATTATTATTATTTTATTTTTTGTGATATTCGATTAAAAACGCTCGGCGTCTATAGGATTTTTTTTGTTTTTGGTTGTTGTCAACAATGTAACGCAACATACTATTTGACAGCTAAATTAGTAGTGTAGTTAAATTATTGTAATTTATTTTATAATTCGTTTTTTTTTGAATATACGTTAATCAAAAATAAAAAAAAAATGAGCCACTGTATTCAAGTAGTAAATTTATTTGATGTATATTATATATGTATATTCATGTATCTTTCCAATAATTTTAAATAATATTTTGTGATAAAAGGATTAAAATGAAAAAAACTAAAAAAAAAAAAAAAAGCAACACGATCTTTTGAAAGGTTAAAACGATTTTAGTTTAATTGTGGGCTTTTATGTACTTGTGTATATCTGTATATCTATATGCAATTTAATGGCGCCTTTAAACGTTTAAAAATTTGATCTTTTTAAATTTTTTCTTTTTTTATTCTTATTTTTATTAGTATGACAATGTGTTGTAGTGTTGAGGAGAATATGTTGTTATTAAATAAGCACGTTATAGTTTTTTAATGAAAATTTATTAAAAGTTGATTTTTTAAGAAAAATTTTTTATTAAATTTTTGGATGTTGGATTTTTATATATGTAGTTGGGAAGTGAAGGGTAAAATAATAATAATTTTCCAATTATATGATACCTAATTTGCTTTTGGTTAATTGATTAAAATATATCTGCTTAATTAATGTAAGAGCTGTTTTTTTTTTGGACATATGCAAATTAATTCGATTTTGAAAGTTAATTTTGACATTTGTAAAGATAAATAAGAAAATAAAAAATGGATTCAACTAAAAGTAACTACATACATATATGTATTTTGTTTTTAACAAAAATAATATTAAAAAAATGTATAATGTTTAGGGATTTAGGGATTTGTTGCCTCGGTTATAATTTGTTAATTTTTTAAAAACTTTAAAATATAAGTCATGCATATTCGAAAATAATTGTTACTATCGGGATTGTCCGCTGTGTCCGTGTGTTAAAATTCACATTTTGCTAAGTACTTCGCGATGACGTCTCCGTAATTTTGCTGAAAATATTTTTGGTTTTGTATTCTAGTAAACGCCATATCAAGTTTTTTTTAACATTTTCATATAAATATTTCTCAGCAACAGTTGAGTCGCGGTACAAATACATAATTATAATTATTTAATAATTTTTTATTTTTTTAAACTTTTTGTTAAATGATTTATTTATTGTTTATTTAAAATTATTTTGGTAATCTTGTGTATACAAAATTGTGTGAATAAATATTGTAAATAAAAAATAAACTATTTTATAAACTATCAATAAATTAACTGATTAACGCAGTTATTTCAGCGCGGAACGAAAAATTTTACATGTAGTTGTTTATAAATATTTCAACGCAACTGCATGGCGGATATGTTTAACAGCAATTTATAGTAGAATAGACATGGTTTTTTAAAACTATTTTATTGTAAATTTAAAATATAGAAATTTTCAAATTATGGACCCTTTCAGCTCTCGATGCAGGGAATGATGAATTTAAGCGTTTAAAATGAATACTGCTGCAAAATTTTACTAAACGTTTTTGCAGGAAAATTTTTTTATTTGTCGTTGGTTAAGAAAATTATTTTTTTGAAATATTGAAAAAGAAAACACACAAATTGAGAAATAAATATTAAAAAGTAAATTTTCTCTCAAATCAAACGTGGCTGCGCTCCATTAAGCATAGTTTTTTTTATATTGCAAAAAAAAATTTAGTCAACTGGACGCCCAACCCACACTTTAGGGTCCCCTAAAGTTGTAATTTGTTTATTCATTCTTCGTTGTCAAATATAATTTTGAAACCTATCTAAAAAGGGAAATTAATAAATCGTGATTTGTAAAGAAAACTTGATAAAAAGCTGAATCAACGTTTTGCTGGAAATGAAAAATTTATTAGAGTTCCTTGATCGGATAAATATAAAAAAAAAAACATAGCTAAGATTTTAAAGATAATAATTTATGAAACGTATCCCTTATAACAGACTGCATGATAAAACTTAAAATTATACGTTTCTATAGTTTCATTCTAAATTCTTACATCCCTTATTAACAACCCTCTTTAAAAATACATTGCAATTCATACAAAGTAAATATCAGTAAATAAAGTACAAGTAAAAAGGTGTCGAAATCAAATGAAATTGATCGTTTCAAATAGATTTGGTTTGATTTTTGTGATTTTTGTTGCACTTATAATTTTTTTACGTTCAAAATTTTGTAATAATTTGTTTTTAAGGTGTTTATATTTTTTTAATTTATATAATTATTGTTTTTTTTTTTTTTTTTTTGGTTTTTGGTGTAATTTAAGCAACTATGAATAATTGATTTATGAGAAAATTATTTTATAGTTTTTTTTTCCCATTAAATTGCTTTTATTTACATATAATTATTATTATTATATTTTTTTTTAAACGATGAGGTGAGAGAGATAAAATTATAGAACTATATTTAAGTTTAATTTCAATAGAAGTATAATTAAAAAAAAAAAAAGAAAAAAAAAGAATTTTTTTTTTAAATGGGTGTAACAGAGTACGTGATCGTGATCACTGATAATATTTCTATATATATATGATCTTATATATAGTACGTAAATTTTAATAATCTCGTATTTAATTGTTATTTCCCGTCAATAATTATTAAAAACGAAGTACAGGTGCTACTTTATGCAATTACCTATTAAGATAAGATATTTTAGATAATAAGTTTTTTTTTTTTTTTTGCAATTTATTGAATCATTAATCAATTACTGACTGATCTTTTTTTTATAATTATTATATATACAGTTAATAATTATAGATTCTTTTAATCATCGTTATATAGTAATAGTGAATAATGAGTCATTTAAGGTTAATTTAGGTCAAATTACAGTCAATAAAAATAAGTTTTAGAAAATGCGATATTTATTAAAGATAAAATATAAGAAAAATTATAATATATGACTAATACTTTTAGTTTATATATTATAACGTAATTTTAATGAAATTATATAAATGAAATAATGAATATGAATTAAGTAAGTAGTTTTTTTTTTTTTTTAAGAAATTATTTTACTCGTAAATTTTGTCCTTTAGTTGAGATACTTTTCACCATAATTATTCTTGTTTTCAACCTATTTTAGAAGTTTTCTAGCAATTACAATATTGGTACTTTTCTAAAACGTCAAAAACACGATGTCGATCAAAAAAAATTTTCATAAACATTTTTGACGTCGTCGTCAAAAATTCTAAAACTATTTTGATCGGCAATATTTACAAAAATCAACGCAATCAAGCAATTATTTTACTGTTACTGCAAATGTCAAATATTTTCACCATTAGTGTTTGTTAATTGTTAGCGTCCTTAGTTCAAATCGCTGGAATAGAATTAAGGTAAAAATATTGTTTTTATATTATTTAGTGAACATTTAAAAGTAATTTTTTTTTTTAATTTTAGTACTGAGAATCAGGCATGGAACAATGCCCAGTTGAAATTATTAATTAAGCGTCAATCATTTCAAATTTCTAAAACATCAATAACAAATGCAAATAATTGCTAAAATCAATGACGCTAAATCAAATACAATTATCATCAACGCAAGAGCGTCAAATTGTCGACGTTTTAGAAAAGTACCAATGTCTTATCCTTAAAAATATATGCAACATTTACAAAATTTTATTTTTTAGATTTTTTAAGTTAAACCTTTCGTACAATATTTTTTAAGCTTATCTCCGTTTTTTCCATCTTTTTAATAAGATCTGTCTATATGGTAACGTAAAACGAAATTTATCACCAGCATTAAGATTCACACTAGGATTGGTTGTATCCTATAAACTTAGTCATTTTTTGTTTAATTCATCACAGTTTTTATCGCTTCGTTGCTGCTTTTATGTAATTATAATTAGATTTTTTGAGATTTTTTACTATGCTGTCAAATGTTTCGAACTTATTGGTTGTATCATAAAAAAAACTTTCTGAGACTACAGTGAAGTTTCATGATGCTATATAGCTTAAGAACAGTCCCCTGTAAAGTGTTATTAACAATTTTAATTTTAATTTGTAGAAAACAGAGCTTTTCTTTACGTGTTTTTCTTTTTGTGTTCTTAAGGTGTTTTTTTAACTGAAAATTAGACAGTAAATTTGTATTGTTTAGTTTTTGTTATTAAAAAAAAATGGAAAGTTTTATTAAGTAGAATTACAGTATTGACCTTAAATATGCCTTTTATATCCCTTTTATGCCTTTTTAAAGATTTTAAAATGTATTTTCTAGTATATTATACCATATTGTTTTTATGTAATATTGAATAAAAATTTTAATTAATTTGATAACTTTTATTTAAAATGACTATACATAAAATAAAATTAAATGCTATACAATTAAAAGTTTATCAGCGTTATGTACTTGAAGTTATTTAGAAAATTACAAACAAAAAGTATCTTATAGATATATACGAAATATTGTACACCAGAAAACAGAGAACTTTAATCAATTTAAAATCATTTTCAATAAAACAAAGGAAAATGTAAACTTTCTTTTTTCTTTTGAATTTTATGTTTCTTTTTTTTTTTTTTTTCATTGTCAAAGTTGACTGTGACTACAAAAAAATTGTCTTGAAAAAAAAAAAAAAAAAAAATTAAAACGAGACAAACTAATAAATAAAATATCTTCAATGGAATAAAGAAAAACCAAAAAAAAAAAAAAAAATCTTTTTATTGAACTGTCATAAAATATAAGTTTCCCAAAAATGGAGGAAAAAAAAAACCGAATACATACTTGGCTACAAAATAAATGGTTTAGTCATTTTTAATTTTATATTTTTTTTTAGTTTTTTTTTCACTTATTGTGCAATATTTACAATATATTTCCAAATATGTCTTCACTTTCGCAAAAATCTGTTCGAACTTTAAACACAAAAAAAAAAAAAAGAAACAAAAAAAAAATAATATAAAATATCGTTAAAACTCCTAAAAACTTTTTTTTTTTTTATTTTATATAAAATGAACCTATGGTCGTACATTTCAACAACAATTTAACGTATCTTAAGTTTTTTTTCTGTTAATTTTTTTTTTTCTTTTTGTCGCTACTTAAAGATCAAGATAAAATTTGAAGAAAAAAAAATGAAACTTTACTAAAGTGTTGCAGTTGTTGCAACTAAAACAAAATAAAATAGCAACAAAAAAAAAAAAAGCACTGGTACTTTCTGTTAGAAATAAAAACCTAAAAGAAAGAAAAAGAAAAACAAAAGTGAAGATGAAAAGCAAAAAAAAAAAAAAAAGGAAGAGATAATAAAAATGAAAACCAAAAAAAAAATATTGAATCTGTGTATCCATTTCATCTTTACCATCATTTTTAATTTTTTATCTTTAATTTTTTCTTTTCTTCTGTTGGAGAGTTTTATAATGTCCAGACATTATTTTTTTTTTTTTTTGTTTCGTTTTGTTTCCGAAACAAATCTTCCGCTTATTTTCTAGGAATACTGCATACAATTTTTTTTTTTTTTTTTGGTGTTTCAATATTGTTTTTATCTTCAAATCCTTTTTATTTTTTTGGGTTGTTTTTTGTTTTTGATATTTTAAAAGTGTGCAATAAGTACCCTAAAAAAAATTATACATACGAACATATATATGTATGCATATTAATTTAAAATTTTTTTTTTTTTAATTTAATTTTTGTGTTTTTACTTTAAAAAGAGGAAAATTTTATGGAATAAAAAAAAAAAAAAAAGTCTTGTATTGCATACAAGATTTTAATAGTGGTAGGAGAATTATGATTATTTAATGAATTAAGGAATTAAGGGTTATTTAATGATAACAGAGGAAGTATATTAAATTAGGTATTGCATTTTGTTTTTAATAGTGACCAATTTGATTTTATTATTAAAGTTTTTTTTATTATTGTTTTGTGTATTTTCTGATTAGAAATATCCTGAAGCATATACCTTATTAAATAGTTATCGGGGTCGGCACTGGTACATACAGTAAGCATTTGTTTAAAAACTGAACTTATTATAATTATGAAAAGCACTGATATAGGAGGTAAAATAAGCAATAATTTGTTTAACTGTTATAAATTTTTTCTGTTCAACATCCCTTGCAAGATAGGTAAATTTTTATAAGGGTTAAATACAAATGGTTCAAACGCTATATGATACATGTGTATATATATATATATATATATATAATATATATGGTATTTGAAATGTAAAGTATTGTTAATTGTAATATCAAAGATTTATATAAATAAATCGCTCACAATGTATGTTTAAGCTTAAAAGAAGCTTCAAAGCGAATGTTATTACCTATAATTTGGTTTTTTTTACCGATTCTTATAATAAAATGGCCACTAAAATTTTAAACTCTGTTAAAAATTTTTTTTTTTATTTTTAAGTTAAATATCCTTTTATTTTTTATATAAGATTAAATCTATTTATAAAATCTATCTGAACCTGGATATTCAAAATGAAGCAAAATACTTTTTAATTTCTTTTTATTTTATTACTTTTTTAAAGTTTTTTTTAGGGAAATCTAGAGATATTATTTTTAAAATGATTCTGTTCTATACAATACTTATTTCAAGAGTTATTTTATTTAAATTAAAAATTTATCTTTTTAAAAAATTTGTAGTAGTTTTTAAGTATTTTTTTTTCTTGTTGTTGCTATTGTTAAATTTTAAAGTTTTTCTGTTTTGTTTTAAGACGTTCACAATCATGGACAGAAGTTTATCCCTATTTTCTTTATTTTATTTTTTTTTTTTCATTTTTGTTATTATCTTTTTACTTTTTAGATATTTTTAAATATGGGAAAAAAGAAAAAAAAAAATATTTTAAAAAAGTTTTCTTGACTAGTTATTTAAGAATTTTCATGGTTTCAATTTTTCATTTATTAATTTTTTTTTTTGCTTTTATATTTTTCGTACTATTATTAAAGTTTTGGAGAAAAGTTTAATTTCAAAATGAACAAAAAGAATCTAAAGATATCAAAAGTTTTTTTTTAATTGAAACTGACTAGTGATGTGGAAAAATTGTAATAACAAAAAAGAAAAAAAAAAAAAAGACGAGAAAAAACTTTTTCAGGTAAAAGTTACATCACAGGTAAAATATCAAAAAAAATTGAAAATAAAGAAAAATAAAAATTGAAAATAAAATGTACATATTTGAACGAAAAGAAGTTGTTTTCTATATACTTATTTATACTTTTGTTTTTTTTTTCCTGAATATCTATAAATATTTGTATAGTAAACGACATATAAAATTCCTAAAATATGTCTAAAACTTGAGAACTCTGTTAGAAATATATATAGAAAGTTATT
Organism: Poecilobothrus nobilitatus; assembly: GCA_947095535.1. NCBI lineage: Eukaryota > Metazoa > Arthropoda > Insecta > Diptera > Dolichopodidae > Poecilobothrus > Poecilobothrus nobilitatus. The sequence continues at coordinate 316,323,284 of OX352772.1, read as the reverse complement.
AATAAGTGAAATATTGTAATAAAGGTGTATTAATGGGTGGGTGGGTACCTGGTTATCTTTCTTCTTACTCTATTAATGGTTTCTACAAGATGATTAAAAATTAAAGACAGTTTAATTTGTATTTTATTTTACTTATTATTTTTGTTTTTTTTTTTTTGTTGTTGTTTTTATACTTTAGAAATTATTAAGAAAAAAAGAAAAACCTTAAATTAAATGTCTAGACTTAGAAAATAATAAAAAAAAATGAAATTATAGATTTTGACAGTTTTTAATGGCATTTCTATTTAATATTTAAACAATAGAAAATTTGTTTCCGATTTGTTTCTTTTTGTTTTTTTTTGCTTTCAATTCTCTTGTGCATGAAAACCCAATTGTTCAAAGTGTAATTTTAGTGTTTTTATGCTAATTTGAATAAAAATTTATTTAATTTTTTAATTGTTTTTATATTTTTGTTTTTAGAGGTTCTTAGAGAGTTCTTAGAGGTCGATTAAATTTGTTTCTTTCTAGTTTTCTTCTTTTTAGATTATAAAATATGAATTAATTAAATCATAATATGTAAAAATCAATCTGACCAATTATGGCGCATTGCGTTGTATTATGCATGTTTCAGATGAAAATTTTAAATCTCGGTTAGGTCAGAATATTATATAAAATTTATTTTTTGTTTATTTAATTATTAGTATAATATACTTTTTAGTTTAATCCAATATATTGTAATTTTTAAAATTAACAAAATTAAATAAAAAAATGATAAAATAAAAATTGAGAAATAAAAATTAAAATGAGAATTTTCTATCAAATCAAATGTCGCTGCTCCATAAGTATAGTTTTTTTTATGCTGCAAAATTTATAAAGTGATTTACTTAAGCGCTTAAAAAAAAAAGAAACCGTTCAGTAACAAATTGCTTTAATCGATTTAATAATTTTAAATTACTTTAGTCAACTAATCGGGGTCCATAGATACCTATTTATATTAAATTTTAAGAAATTATTCTGTAATTTGTATGAGTCAATTCGTTTTTTAGAAATATACAAAATGTATATTTAGTATTTTTCCTGCATATACTTTGGTACATTTAACAAAATATGTATTTAATAAATTTTCTTATACGGGGACCTCGGTGGCTCTTGTGGACCTTATACGGGAAGTCGGTGGCTCAGTGGATAAGAGCGTATAAAATGCGAGAAAGTTCGAATCATACACCCTTACTACATGTACAGCCACGCCTGAAAAAGGAAAGTCTGTACAATTTCCTTGTTACATTTATGTGACAGGGAAATACACTAAAAAAAAAAAACAATTTCTTATACATATGTATACAAATTCAAATTATATTTTGATTTACTTTTCATAATCAAATCCGATTATTCTATACTAACGTCTTTTCGTCGATAGGTGTTTTTAATTCATTTTCATATAATAATTGGCCATTTTACCATTTACTTATCACTTACAAAAAAAAAAAAAAAACATTCTTTTGTTGTTTTAATTTTAGCATCTTATTCCCCAGCTTATTTTGATTATTTTTATAACAACGGCCGCAATTAACGCGTGCTAAACACTAATTTAGATCTTTTATTATTTTTTTTTTTTTTATATATTTTTTTATCATTCTTTTGTAATAAAAGAAAAGTAAGTTATAAAATTATAAAATTTTTATTAGCTAGACGTATATACAACAAACGTTTCCAAACCTATAAGATCATAATCATAAAGGAATTTGAAATAAAAAAAAAATTGGAAATTAAAATGGAAAATAAGTATAGGAAAAAAAAAAATTTTTTTTTTTTAACAACAGAAATTTATAGCAATTAAATTGTAAAAGATTTGCAAAAGATTGCCTTTAGAGTAGGTTTTCAAGTCCTAATTTTGTTTTGTTTTTCTTTTATTTTTTTTTTTTTTTTTTATGGGTTTACTAGATTATTCTCGTGCTATAATTTAAAACAAGCGAATAATTTTATATCAGAGAAAAATTAATATATTGTGTCTATCTTTAAAAAATAACCAAGAGTAACAAAAAAAAAAAAAAAATCTTATACTGCAATTCAAGTTAAAAGTGATTTAAATTAGAGTTTACTTATTTTTAATATTTTCTTTTCTTTTTTTTTTTTTCTTGTTTTTGTTTTATTTTGTAACTTTACTTTAATTGAAGGTCTAGACATTGGGAATCCCTCAATTATGTTTTTTTTTTTTGTTTTTCTTTTTTTTTAACGATCTATCTCTTAAATAATTTACTATGGTAAAGTATAATAAAGTTACTAATTCAACACTATTTCACGATTTTTTTTAATTTTTTTTTATTTTTTTGATGGTTGGTTCTAATAAAATGCTATTCAAAAAAAAAAAAAAACAAAATTTTATTTACAGTAATCATGACACGATCATAAAATATATCAACTTTTAACAGATAAAACTTGTAGTATAATATGTATAGTAGTATATATCTTAAAGTTTTTTTTTATTTTATTTAATTTTTTTTTTTCTAGTTTTGTGTTTTATCGTTGCATGATTACTTATTTATTATTATATCATAATAAACTACATACCATATTTCTTTTTTTTTTTTTTTTTTTGATATCCAGATGTTTGATTTAAAATATTTTGTAATGAATTTAGATCAGAAAATTACAACAAAAAAAAAAAGAGAAGAAAAAATAATGAAATAAAATATTATCAATAAATTATTTTATTGAAATTGGTTTTTTTATTAACACAACAACAAAAAAAAAAAACAACTTCTAATCACGGAATTTATTTCATAGATACACAAAAAAAAAAAAAAAATTTAAAGTATAAAAAAAAAAAAAGTGTTGAAAAATTATGAAATATTGTTTTTTTTTTTTGTGAGCCCTAAAATGTGTCAACCATTTGAAATTACTATAGATATGTATATGTATATTTTATATAAGTACTTTGTAAGTACTTTATTTGGCTTTACTGCATACATATATCTTTTTCCTAAGTACAATTTAAATCGGTATCATCCTATAGTTTTGATCTAAAATCAAATTTTTTTTTTAAAGAACAAAGAATTGATTGTATTTTTATTATATGTAGTATGTAATAATATGATTTATTTTTAAAAAAAAAAGATTAAAATCTAAAAACAAATTAGAATAAAATTTTTGTAAAATTATAGAACATATCTAAAAGTAGAATAAAAAATATTTATGTCTAGATCTGATAAATCAATTTTTTTTTTTTCGCGTACTAAATTATTTTGTGATTGAATGTTTTAGAATTTATTATTTTGATTGCAATAATTATGTATTTTATATTGCAGATGTATTAAATGGCACCGTGAAATAATACTCTGCGAAATATAGTCCCCATAGTGTTATTTCATATTCAATGAGAAATATAACAGCCGAGGATCTTATTTCTCATATGCAATAGAGAAATATAAGACAATTATGTGAAATGAAAGCCCGGAGTGTTATTTTTTTTGTTTAATTTAACTTTCGACTTTTTAAAAGAAATAAATTCTTTTATAAAATATGTACCCTTCAAAATAGATGGTTAAAATTTTTGTATTTTCGTTCGTTTCTCTCTTTTATTAATTAATTAAATGTATTACATAAGTGAATTTTATTCCACATTCAATGTGAAATAAAATCCCGGGCCCTTCATTTCTCAAAAAATCGAAGATTAAATTGACAGAGAAATAATACGCGGGTTATTATTTTTTTTTTTTTTAAATTAAAACAAACACCCTGGGGTTTTATTTGTTATTTACCAATGAGAAATAACATCGTAGGGGCATTATTTCGCCGGGGCTTATTTCACGACTCCGTATTAAATACAGAACCATATTTCATAAAAAGAACTTTAAATTTATTCATTACCTTGTGGCACTATAAAATTCTATAAAAATAATTTTGCAACAATAAAATAGATTTAAGGGCCTCGGTTGCCTAGTGGATAAGATCAGATAAAATACACTGTAAACACCGAGGGAGTGTGGGTTCGAATCCCACACACATCGTAAGATAATAATAACTTTTATAACCATAAAAGATAACAATTAAAATTACAAATGAAACGGCATTAGGCTCCTTGTCTAATTAGATTGTCAATTATATTAAGAGAAAGAAATTGGGAGAGCAAACATAATCCTTTCAAACATAATCTTTAGGTTTTTAGTAGTATAAGAGAAAAGATAATGTTAGTTGTTAGGAATGTAATATGATAGTATTTTATTGAAATGGGCCAAAAAGAAATCAACAGTTCAATAAAGAAGTTTAATTTTAATCTTAATATTTAATTTTATTAATAGCTTCAACTTTAATAAAGTAACGAATGAGTAATGGTTTACCAAGCGGTAAACATCTTTTTAACTGAAAAATAATGAAAATGTTTAAGAAACGAAGGGGTTCCGAAAGATTCTATAATTTAATAAAATAAAATTATTATTTTTCTTTTTTTTAATGCATTTCTCTGCCACATAAATATGGACAGGAAATTACACAGTCTTTCCTGTTCAGACATGACTGTAAATGTCGTAAGGGGGAATAACTGTTACGACGTGTGTGGGATTCGAACCCACACTCCCTCGGTGTTTACAGTATATTGTATACGCTCTTACCCACTATGCAACCGAGGCCCCTTATTTTTTTTTTATTCATATTTAATAAAATAATATTAAATAATGTGAAATTTTCCTTTAAAAAGTTTATATGTACGTACATATGTATATAAATTTTTCATTTGTTATAAAAGTTTACTTTCTTTAAAATAAAATCCTATACAGTTAAAATAGTTGTTATAATTCTATTTTGAAAGTATATTTTAAAATCCAATATTATATAAAACTTTTTATATTAAATTTAAAATTATAATATCATCATTGTTGTAATATCAACCATATATTTAACCTATAATGTTGCAATAAAATTCAATATACATAATATAAAGTTTATAACTTTTGTTGATATAATCTTTGCCTTAAGGTGAGCATATAAAATTACACTTAAAAGAAAAAAAATATCTTATTTTTTCTTTTTTTAAAGATTTATTGGTACCAGAACAGATTGGGAATTATTTGAATATATATATATATATATATAATATATATATAAAGTTTCTAAATCTTAAAAACAAAAAAAAAATGCAAAAAAAATGAAATATTAAGATAAGAAACATGCAAAAACTGTCCGTTTTCTTCTTTTATATCACTAACGTTTTGCATGTTGTTTATTTTTTTTTTTTTATTTTCTTTTTTTTTTTTTAAAGTTTAAACAACAATATTTTTAGTAGAACAAGTAAAAGCAAAAAAAAAAAAAAATTGTATTTAAATATTAACTAAACGAAACATCTTTCTATTCTAGTTTTATATGTATACATGATATAAATGTATATATCATGTCATAAACAATTTTATATGCAACATAATCTAACAGTTTTTATATTTGTTCCTATTTACAAATAAAAAAAGAAAAAAAAAAGACAGAATTGAAAATAAAAGTTGCATCGGTATTATATTTTATGATAAAAAAAAAAAAAAAAAAAAAGATTCATAAATATTTCCTTAATATTAGTTTTGAATGTGAGTATATAGTAATTTAACAGAGAAGAATGTTCAATATTTGTCTTGAATTTATGCGATATTTATTGATTATTTTTTTTGTATTTTATTCTATTCATGTTATTACAAGTTTTCAATGATATAAAATCACTAAATATACTATTTATGATATAGAGTCATTAATTATTCAATTTATATAATTCAAACTGAACATCATTAGAATTTGACCGTACGTATATACAAAACTAGTAGACAAAAATAAAATGAATGTATTAAAAAAGAAAAAAAAAAAAAAGTATACATACATAATATTAGTTTAGTCAGTATTATGATAATTTATGTCATGATATTAATTTTTATTTTGTTTTTTTATTTCTTTGTTTTTCTTTTCTATATGTATTTTTGTTTTCATTTTTTTTCATTCATTCTAAAATAATTTTTTTTCTTTTTTTTTTTTCAATATTTTAATATGTAACATTTTTACTATTTACTTACCTAAATACATACTTATTACAACACACATTAAGGTAACGATACTTCTATGATGCTTCTTATTTTTTAATATAAAAAGGAAGCGATAAAAATCTCTCAGTCATATGATATGTCAGTTTATATATTTTAATTTTATGCATTGAATTTTTTTTATATCATGCATAGTTATTAAGATATATTTTGTGATAGATATAAGTATATACTATAATATTAATAATAATGAATTAATGATCAATATATTATATTTTATTGAATATTTTTATTAAATTATTTAATATTTATATATATATATATATATATATGTAACTTTTAAGTAGATATTGATTGATTTTTAATAAATTCATATTTATGTTTTATTACAAAAAAAAAAAAAATCGTATTGTAGGTAAATCAAGGTTTATATTTTAAATTTTTATTAAAAAGATTAATTTTTATTTAAAAAAAAAAATTACTTTTTTGTTGTTTAATCTTAATATATTTTTATGTATTTATGATAAATAATATGAATATATTTATTATACAAAATGAGTTAAATGTTTTTGTTTTATATTGTAAAAATTTAATAGCAGTCGTATCATAAATGTCTATTTTATTATTATATTGTCAAAAAGAAATACATTTTTTTTATTTTTATTAAAAAGATAATTTTATAGATCATTACTGAATTAATGTTTCAATCTAATATATATAAATTAAAATGATTAGGTGCTTATAACATTAAGAATTATAAAAAAATTTATGTATAATTTGATATTTAATTTTTTATTTGATTTTAATAAAGATCTTTTTTAACAGAAAATTTTATTTTAAAATATTAGATATCTTTTTTTTTAAAGATTGTATAAGTTTTTCTGTAGCCAGATAACCTTACGATTTTTTTTTTTCATTTCTTTACGTTATTGCATGAAACTTTAAGCAACATTTTTATTTTCGACTCAAATTCTTTTTATTTATGGTACACCTTTTTAATATTTTGATATAAAAAAATCATTTCATTATTCGGTTCTTTTAATAATTTTTAAAGTAATAAAAATTTTAATTATGTATAATGATACGGTTTTTAAATTTTAAGTTTACCATTAGTAAATTTCTTTCATTTTATGAATTTTGATTAAAACAGTCTTTGAAATGTCGATTTTTAAAAGAATTTTATACCTTATTTTAATAAAAAAGTATATCTACATAAAAAAATAATTTTTTTTTTTCCTTTTTTGTTTTGAAAACTCCTGAAAAAGTTTTTTTTTTTGTTTTATAAATGAATGATTCATTGATTATTTTTTTATTTCATTTCATTACAGATCGGATCATTTAAAAAGTTTTTTAAGTTATTTCAGTAATCCTTTTGTTAATCATTACCTATATTTTTTTTTACTACTTTTAAAAAAATTACTTTTAAAAAAATTAGGGTTCTTTTGGTTCATATTTAAGAAATTTCTCTATTTATTTCGTTTTAATAATACAACGCTGTCAAATTGACTTTTTAACCATATATGATATAATAAAGTACAAGTAAATAAAATTTTGTCGCCAACGGCAAATTAAAAGAAAAAATGAAAATTTTTACAAATTATTTGATGTAAAAGTGAATACTCAAAAAAAAAAAAGGACTCTTATTTATTCCAAAAAATGCTTCGGGGTTAATTGAAATTCTAGAGAAAAATACCTTCTTGTTAACTTTATATATTTTTTTTGCCTTTTCTATATTTTTAAATTACACATTGACCTGAATCTTTAAAAATTTTATTAAAGAAAAAACGGGAATATGCTACGATACATTTTTTTTGTACATTTTTTTTTTTAATAGAGGCCAATAGAAAATGAAAGTTTTCGTGTTCATAAAAATAAAAAATAAAAATAAATTCAAACTTAAATTTTTAATGATATCATATCCTTTTCCTTAAATTTTCCCAAACAAAAAAAAAAAAAAATGCTAGAAACAAAACAAATCTTAACATCTTCCTATAAAATACTTTAAACATCCCCATAAAATTGTTCTAATTGGTTAAAAAAAGAAAAATTGATATGTTTTCAAGTAAACTCCTTTATATCCTTGTTCCTTTTTACAATAATATAATAGGCGGAGTTTTATTATATAAATATCTCCCCTTTTTATTTTCAAATTCCTTAGAAAATTGAAATAAAATGGAGGGGATTCAATGATAAAATAATTGGGGAGATTCAGGAAAACAAATCGAAATCAAGAAAAATAAAATAGAAAATACCATGAAAATGGTAGGTATTTATTTTTATTGCCGCCTTCAATTTATGATGTATGTTAGAGAAGGAAAATTTAATTTTTTTTTTTTTTATAATTGTTAGACAAAAAGGAGAAAGTGAGTCCTTGAAATGAAGTACAACCAAAAAAAAAAAAAAAGAAATGACATACTTAAGCGTATTAAAAATTTTTTAATTGGAAATTTTGATTGTAAAAACTTTACAAAATACTATTAAAAAAATATAAAAAGGATGATGAAATTGAAAGTAAAACGTGATAAAGCTTCAGTTTTATAATTTTACTAAAAATTTTTAGTTCAAAATTATATAATTAAAAGTGTATTGTTCCAAATTTTAAAAACATCTATAATATATTTATATATTTAAAAATATATAAAAATGTAAGTGCTTCAAAATTTGTATTTTTTAACAAAATTAAAAATTTTATATATATTTAAACTTAATAAATATTTTTATTATTTGGTATAAGTAAGTACTTTAGGTACTTCTTTAAGTATTTCTGCTATCATTTAGGTATATTATTTTATTTGTTTCTTTGATCTGAAAACTAAAATTCACTTAATATTTATGTTTTTTATGGAAACAATATTATTTCAATAAATAAAATGTTTTATATATTAAATTTCAAAAAAAAAATTTTTTTAAATTAATATGCTAAATTTTGAAACAATAAATTTCATCCTCAAAGTATGCAAAATTTTCCACCATTTAAAAAAATTTAACATGAAAAAAGAAACATTAAATTTAATTTGACTACTTCTCAATGTAATTTTTCGCTTCAATTTTCATGAAAATTAAAAATAATAAATTTGAATATAAAATTCCGAATAAATTTTAAAAATATTAAAAAAAAAAACTTAAAAGAAAAGAGTAAAATAATAAAAACATGATCTAAAAGGCAAAATCCTTTTGTTATTTTTTATTTTTCATTCATCATAAGTGTGACGAGGTCATAGCCCCTAAATGTACAAAAATTAAATATATATATATACTTATATAATTTTTTATAATGTATGTATATATATATATATATATATATGTATATTATATATTGTTTTTATATCACTATAAAATTTCACTTTTTTTTTTTTCTTTATTTAAATTTTTTTAAATAATATCATTTTAATAACGTATTATGTATACATATTTTATATACTTAAATGAATATAAAAAAAGATCTGGGATAAAATAAGAAAATATATGATGATAAAATTCAACAAGTTTCTCTTTAAAAACAACAAACAAAAAGAATAAAACTTCATCAACTTTATTGTTATTTGATATTATGGTAACGCAAAAAAAAAAGGACGAAATAAATAAAAACAAAAATAAAAAATAGTGAGTTAAAGCTGTAATATTGAGTGTTGGATGACGTTTAAGACATTTATCAGTAACATTTTCATTTTCTTTTTGCGAACGACATACAATATTGTTTTTCTTAACAACTCTATAACTATAAACTACAACTATTATCATCATTTACATTATAACAATTTTTTTTTTTTTTTTTGTATAAAAGGGTGAGTTTTATAAAATTCAGGAGTGTTCCTTTAAATTTGATGTTAAGTTTTTCTTTATTTTCGTCTTTGCCAATGTATTTTGCCTTAAGACAGTTTTTTTTTTTTTTTTTTTTATTAACACTTGTGTATAAAGTGGCTTGCAAAATAAAGTAAGCGCACTAGCCAACTAAAACTATACTCTGTAACAGTCTTATAAAATTGATTTAAAATAATTAAATGTGTATTTATATTTTTGTACTTTTGATAGAATAGTTTAGAAATTTTTGAAACTTGATGGATTCTTTGTACCTTGATATAGTCATATCATTTTTGAGTTTTTCTAAAAAAAAAATATGTTCGAAATTTCTTTATTATTAATTTCAACGTTGTCTATGTCGACACTTATTCATAATTAAGATTTTGTTTTAAAATTTATTTTAAAATCAACATAAAAAAATATAAAATACATATTTATTTATTTTTTAATATTACATACATAAAAATAATAAAAATTCTATGCTGTTCTCATAATATTGCGCTTAACTGTATCTTTTAGAATTTATTCAATAATATTAAGCTATAACATTTCGCGATTTTTCATTCCTTTTTGTATTACAATATTCTTTTTATTTTAGCTCCTTTTAGAAGTACTCCGTAAAAAACAGCACTCCTTTAAAAAAGGATACTATGAAAATAATGTGTGATTTTTTGATACAAAATCTGTAAAAGTTCATTTGTTTTTTTTTTTCTTTAAAATTAAAGTAAAAATGTTTCTTTAAGAAAATGAAAATGAAAGGAAAATGATTTTTGCTTTTTTTTTGTCTTGAAATGAAAGAATGGGGTATTAAAAAAGGCGACCAAAACAAAAACAAAAAACACAAAATTAAAAACTTATGCAAAATGAGTGATTTAAGGATAAGACAAAAAATAAAAAGTAAAATTGAAAATAATTTGCATCAATTTTTCAAATACATACTATTTATCCCTTCAACCAAATTCAAAGCAATGCTACAACATGTTCTTTATTTTTTTTTTCTTTCTTTAAGTAAATTTTCCTAAGAAGGACTGTTTTGAAAGGTTTGTTTTTGGATCTAGAGAGATTTTTTTCCGTTACTTTGATTTTGTTGATGATTATTTTAAATGAAAAATTTAAAATAATTTACAATTTTCTTTTATGGTAGATGTTTTTCTTTAACAATCAAAAGAAATGGGGATATAAATTGCATAAAAATGATTTCAATTGAATAAATTTTCTTTTCTAGTTGTTGCATGGTTGATTATGTGATTATACAAGATAAAAAGACGAAAAAACGAAAAAAAAAAACAAATGTAAAGTTTCAAAACAAGCTATTTGCAATTTTTTTGTTTTTTTTTTGGGAAATTTTGAGGTTTTTTTTGTTTTCTTCTTAATTTTTTTTTTTTGTTTTATAAATTACTTGTAAATTCGACAGGTTGATCTTTATTAAAATGATATCAAATATAAATAAATAGCAAAGTATAGAATAATTTTAAAATAAACATAAAAAAAAAAACAAAAATAAAATAAATAAAATCTTAAATTTGAATAGACTATTAAGATTATATCTTGAAATTTATTTAATTCTTAAATAGTTTGTATATTTTAATTTGAAATATGGAATATAGATATATTTGAATAGGATTTTTTTTTTTGTGATATTGAATGTTATAACATTTTCATATTATTTAAGTACAGTTTCTTGAACATTTGCAACTTTTAGAAATTTACAACAATATATACTTTATATGTTAAAATTGTTATAATTTCAAAAGTATTTCCTTGAATGTCATAAAATTTTAAACATTATATTTTCTATATTATAATATATAGGTTACTAAGCCATAATAATATTTACTTATATATATACATATTAAAAATTTGCACATCAAACAAACAAACAAACAAAAATATGTAAATATAGATACATAGATAATATGTACATAGCAAAAATACATAAATTGAGACTTCTATAGAAATGTGTTATAAAATATTTAGTTACATGCACACGCTTTAATTTCTGATTTTTTAATCCTTGCATTTAAAACTGTGTATTAATATATTTTTAGAACCCTTATGATTTAGTTCCCTTTGATAATAAACCTTTACTTGTTTTAATTATTTGTTGTTTTGTTTTGTTTTTTTTTTTTTCATTAAAATATTGGCACGATTTATAATTTATTTGATGAGCATATGCACACGTTTTTTTTTTGTTTTTTTTTTTTTCTTTTTCTTTTTTAATAACTTATATTGTAAAAGCTCCATAGAAATCGATTATAACTCCTGCTGTTTTTTTTTTTTTTTTTTTTTTGTATTAGAGCACACTTTAAAGATTTCCCTTCAAATAATATAAAGCGCATTTAACCAACCAACCATCAAACTAAATTACCCCAATATTTTTTTGTTTTTGATTTCTTTTTTATTTATTTTAATCCTGCAACACAAGAAATTTTGCAAATTATTTTCTTGTTTAGAAAGAGACAGAAACAATTGTAAATATTCATAAAAAAAAAGAAAAATATTGCATATACATATTTAATTTATGTATTATGCAAATTAGCTTCTAAAAAAAAAAAAAAAAAACCAACATTTTCTATTGAATACAAGTTGTCGGTCGGTATTCATTCGATTTTTTTTTTTGTTTTTGTATTCTTTCCTGTCAAAGTTGTCATGACAACTAACTTAAAATAAAACTGAAAGGGTTAAAAATGAAATTGTTTTATATTTCATTTTTTTTTTTTTGTTTTTTTGACTAATTCCTTTCAATATTTGAATCCTGTAATTACTTGCAAAAATTTAACAAAATTTTGCACAATTAAGCAAAGAATTTCAGTACAGTTGACTGAATTTTAACGGTTTTTATATGCATTTTATTTGTTTCTCAACATTGAAAAAAAAAACGTTAAAGGGTTAGAAGATTTTAAATTAAATTCTATAAATTTAACTATTGTTATGCAAATTTTGAATTTTGTTTATTTTTGTTAAGTATTGGTGCGTGTCAATTCCTAATTTAAAATTAAAAATTATATACTTACTGAAAAATTATTTGAAATATTTTACATTTAACTAAATATTTCCTTATTTAAATTATCAATAAAAATTGAAGAAAAAAACTTCTAGTTAAATGTTTTGGCAGGGGTATATAAAGTTTGAAAATATTATTTCTGTTTTAAATTTTTAAGTTTAAATAGAGTTTAGTAATATATTAATAATAATGAACTTAAAAAATTAAAAATTTGGCATTAAACATAGCTATAGGTTTGTAATAATATTAGTCTTTGTCCTTGTCTTTTTATTTTAAATCTTTTCAATTAATTTCGTTTTATTAAAGGATTAAAAATAAAAAGACAGACTTGCAGATAACTTGCAGAAATTCGGAAACACTGAACTTAAAACATTCCGGCGCTCTGTTAAAACTACTCCATTATATTGAAACGAAACAATTGAACAACATCAAACTTAATTGCATAAAGAATGCAGGTATCTATCAATAAGTAACTGAAAATCAAATGCAGAGTATCGTGGCCGAGAACAATAACAAATTATGCTCTGCCGTATATAACAAGGAACCAATTAGAAAACGAAAAAAGCAACCGAAATTAAGATAAATAGGATAGAGACCTTTGGGCACACAAGAAAACAACCAGAAAACATATCGAAAATGGTCATAAAATGGAATCCGCAAGACATAAGATGACGTGATCGATCGGGAGCGAGTATACCATGCGAAAATAGTCGAAAAAACAATAGTCGCAAATCGCTCTCGCTGAAAGTGTCTAGTGAAGGTATTTATTAGTTATCTATGCTCCCAAAAAAAGCACGGAAAGCAATAGTTTGTGCAAGTTTGTATTTAAAGCATGTTTAATTTATCAAAACTTTATACTGTTAATGTCACTGAAATATTTTTTTTCCAAATAGATTTTTTATAACATTAAATTTTTAACAAATGTTTGTTACTTAGATATTCTTTTTATATCGTGATAAAAATCACAAGTACCGAATGGCAGATGTTTTGTACATAAAAAATATTGAACATACTCTAAACGGCAGACATATTTAAATGAGTATGAGATCATCAAGGTCGAATCATTTTCATATATTGCGAAATACTAGAATCCAAGAAAACGTTGAAACATATTGTCATTGATTGTTTTATAGTGTTTCGATCTAAATAACTTTTATAGTAAACATATACTCTTAAAGAGATTTGATAGACAGAGTCCTTAATTTTTTGATCAGTAACCGAAAAACATACTTATTTTAATTTTAAAATACATAAATCCATATACGACAAACTATTTTATAAACTTTAATATTTTTTTTTTTTTCATAAAACAACAATTTCATTTTTCTTGTACAATTGTTACCACCCCATATAAAAATACATGATAGCTTCTTCTAAAACTAATTACAAAATTATGGCACAAAATATTCCTTTTTTTTTTTTTTGTTTTATTTTTAATGAATACTTGAGAATATAAAATGAGTATGAGAAAAATTTTACATAAAAATAAATTACATATATATTGAAAGTCCCAGATGAAATTAAAATAATCTCTAGCCTTTTTTAATAATTTTTGTATATAGGTATATTATATACATATATATATATATATTATGCGTGTTATAATTAATTTTTTCTATTTTATCGTATCGTCCATTTGTAAATTCCCTTTGTATCCATTTCCATTTTACCAGTTTGTTATTTAATGTATTACAAAAAATATTTTCATATTTATAAATTTTATATTGCAAAATTGTAAAATACAAAAAAAAAACATGTATGTATGTATAATATGTATATATTTATCACATTACACAAATTATGTACCAATAGACGTTTTACCATTTTTTTTTTTGTTTTTTGTTTTTTTTTTTGCTTGCCATCTGCCATTTACTATTTGTTTCCCATTCAAATTTAAAATCATCTACTTACTACGTATAGACCATTTAAATTTTGCAAATCTATACGCATTTTTTTTTGTCTTGTTATCCTTACTACAGGATTTTTTTTTTTTTTTTTTTTTTTTGAGGTATTTTTGTTTGTATGTGTGTATTTTATTTTTGTAATATAATATAAAAAAATTAGGATATAAAAAAGAAGCATCCTGTTATTTAATATTTTGTAGTAGTTGTACAGGGATTCTTTTGAATTACCTATCCCATAGATCTGATAAGCTTTTCTATTTGAAATGAAATAATAATTTAGGTTGAAAAAGTGGGGTAAAAATATATGTATAGTAAAAAAAGGGATGATATTTATGGAAGGAAGAGATGAATAAACATTTTCAGAAAGGGAGTTTTTTTTTTTTGTTATTTTTTTTTTTCTTTTTGATTTAATGTGCTACTGTGCTTTAATAATAAATAAACTGAAATAGAAGCTGTTTTACAATACTGTACTTAGATCAATATAAAAAAGGACAAGCAAAAAAAAAAAACAAAATTTGATAAAATGACAAAATTTGTAAATTATTATTTACTGTGTAGACTGTAGGTCGATTGTTTTTAAAACTCTATTTAAAGAATGGCGTTCTGGGCCAGTTTTCAGTACATTTATAATAAAATAATAATTTCGGTATTTAATTATAAAGTTCGAAATAGCTCTTAATTATTTATTAAGCTTTTGTATAAATTAAAATAAATAAGATTTTTATAAATTTACAATTATTAGAAATGGAAATTTTACAAACAAACAAAACAAAAACAAACAATCCAAACACTTATATCTGATGTAATTTTATATGAGTCTGTAGTGTTTTTGAATATTAAACATAAGTTACTTTGGAATATTTTTATATTCTAACTAAATAATATATTCAACCAAATATATATTACACAAAGACTATCTAGTTTTATATTTAATAATTTTTTAATTGTGCCGCACAGTTACTAACTACACTCAGGCATCAAAATGTAAAGTCATTTTGTATTTAAGTCTTTTTTTTAAGTAACGCAGTTAATTAGTAAGACAAGGCTTTTCAGTAAAGTTTATAAAGTTTTATGACCTATAAAAAAAAAGGGAACACAAGACATTTTTTCCTAAATCCATTTCTCTAAAAGACAATTCACCTAAACTGTTATTTTACAAAAACAAAAACACTTAGAGCAAAATGTTACTTAACAACTTTTATAAAAGAGGTCACATCATAAAAAAGTAAGTAAAAAAAAAATAAATTTTCAAAGAAGATATCAAGTTTATAAAATAACTTTTCGCATAATGCCTTATTATCGAACTACTCATAAAAAAAGCCCCATTTTTCAAAAGATACTAGAGGCAAAATTGCATTTGACAATTTAAAATTTGGCTAAATGTGCATGAATCACAAAAAAGTGACTACTTTTATAATATTTTTTTTCTTTTTACTACTCTTAACCGGTTTTGTTTCAGGTTAATATTTAACATTCTTTTTTTTTTTTCTAGCTTTTTAATGAAAATAATTTTATTTCACTTTTTATGGGCTGTTTTCAATCTGTTTTGTGTCCGTTTGGCTAAATTGTACTTTAAATAATTAGTTTATTTTTGTAAATGACTTGAGATAATCTGTAACAAAGTATAGTCTTTGAAGGAATTTAAGTTTTGTAATAACTAAAATTAATAAATGACCATTAAATAGTTTTCTATCTTTTTGATTTTTATTGATTCTAGAATATTATTTACTTAATTGCTATTTTTTTTTTTTTTGTTTCTTTTCAAATTATCCTTACACATATTTAAAAAAAAAATCGTGTCCATTAATGTGAACCAGTTTATACTTTTGTTCTTCGAGAAATACCCATTAAATTTCTAGGTAATAAAAATATCAAATAAGAATAATAATTACATATTCCTTCTCAATATTTATATTGTAATTTTATTAACTTTTATAATTTTTGTATAAAGGATTCTTTTAATAACCGTATATTCAAATAATTTCAAATATCTCCTTTTTTTTATCGAGTTTTCAATTCCACAATAAAATAGAAAATATGGAATTTTACGGAAAAATATTTATTTTGTTATGTTACTGTATTAAATATAAATAAAGTATATAGAAAAAGAATCCTGCAATTTTTCTATGTTTTTTTTAAACGTTTTTCTTTTGTTTTGTTTTTTTTTTTGTTAATAGAAAAACACATAAAATACAGTAACTGATAAATATTATTCTTTTTATATTATCCTTTTACACAGAATTTTCATATTGAAATAATATTTTTTTTTTTGATGAGTCATTTTTATCTTACATTACTTCATATATATTTAATTATACATATATGTAGAAGTATTGTGTTATAAATAAAAATCAAAGGGTCCCTTTGAATTATGCAAAAAACAAAAAAAAAAAAAAAATATTACAAATACTTCTATAAAATTTGTATATAGAAATTAAGCCAAATTGTTAATGGGGGAAAAAATCTAGATAGAAGAGGAGAGCAAAACCCAAAAAGAAGGGAATCATTATGAATTTGATATCAAAAGATTTTTAAATAAGGATTCAACTATATTATTTATATATTGTCAGGTTAGTTATAGGATGAGATCATCATCATTTTCATCATTATCATCATCATCATCATCATCATTATCACATGTACACAATGATGCAAATTTTCTATTTTTCTATTTTTTATATATAGTAGGATACAGGATATTTTATATATATATATATATTTTTTTATCCTTGGGTAAAATCAAGGAAACAAAAACAGGATCATGAAAATGGAAAGAAATAGAGTATGATTATTGTTGATGAAAAAGGATGTACGAAGAAATAATTTTTAATATTACTCTTAATGTTTCTGATGTACATATGTATGAGTATAATTTTATGTTTTGGTTTAAAAGAGGATTTTTTCTAACACAAAAATCAGAATTTATCTTTCAGTTTTTATAAATAACAGGGAAAGTATATGAAAAAAGAAGAAAAAAGAAAAATCATAGCAACTGGAAGTTTGTGGGTTTTAAGTACATAGTATTAAATTTTTTTTTATTTTATTTTTTTTGGGTATTATTTATTTTAGTTTTATTTTTGTATTCCAATTTTTGTTTTTTTTTTTTTAATTATTTTGTTCTAAGAAATAAAAGAAACACCAGCTTATATGTGTGTTTAGGTTTTATGTGATTGTATTAAAAGTAAAAATTTAAAAACTAGGGGGAATTTTTTTCTATATTGTAAAATCGATTTAGAAGTACAATATTTCAGGGATTGCGTAAGTAAGAAATTATTGTGGGAAGGGATATAAAACATAATGATATCCTGAATTGTAATTTAAAAGTAAGAACAAAAAAGAAAAAAAAATTCAAAAGAATAAAATAAATTTATTAGACATTTTGACGCTAAAAAGAAGTTAAAGTTATAAGCAGAAATATCTGAATCTAACTTTAGATTTTGATCTTACAATACATTTATTATTACCGCTAACACTATGGAGAACGACACCAATAAGAAGTTGCAGATGTACTGTTTTTAGAGATAGGTTCAATTATTAGATCAGCAAAAAAAAAGAAAAATTATTTAGAAACCTAGTTTTTAGATTTTAAAAAATATAAAAGTCAGAATAAAGATTGTACCCAGTTTTTAATTCAGTGTTATATGTTTGACAGATTTGTTTTGCAGTTGTTATTAAAGAAATATGATTCAAGCATGATCACATGTTTATTTTACCTTGAAATATTCTTTATAACATATTTAAAAAAGACTATTTAAACCAATTAAATCGAATATTTTTATATTACTGAAAAATTCTATAAGGTTTTTAATCCCTCTTTCTTCGAATAAAGAAGTTTTTTAACTTTAACTACGTAATCTATTCAATTTTTTGTTCTATTATCTTTTCACGCTTATTGTATTGTTGTTATTATTATTAAATATATTTTCTTTTCTATTTGTATCTTTTATGTCTTTTATATTAAAAAGTACTACGCATTATTCTGATTGTGTAAATTAAAAAAAAAAAAAATACACTGCTTTAGGTTGCTTTATAAGAGGGCTCCATACATATAAGTAAAAACAGCAAACTATTCTTTTATTAAATAGTAAATTTGAAAAAAAAAAAAATTAAAGGTATACTGCCAGGACATTCTAAGAACAACAAAAGGATATTATGTATATTGTTTTTAGTATTAAAATTGGCAGATGGTTAAAAGTTAGAATTCAAATGCGTACTTATATCATTTATTTTTTTTATAAATATTCTTTTTTGTTTGTTTAAAATATTTATAGTTTTTTTTTGTATCTTTTCAGGTATGTTGGTTTGCTTTAAAAAAATGATCGTAAGTAAAAAATCTAATTTAAATGAATTTTTTTTTTTTAAATTTTTGATCTAAAAATTACTTATCTGAAAAGTTTGACCATTTTTGGTTATTCGTTTATTCTGTATAAGTTATCTATAAATCCTTTATAATAAAAGTTCTATGTATGTTATATGAGGACTTGAAAATTGGTGTGAAGTTTTTTTTTTTCAAGATTTCTTATTTGAAAATTTTAAATTTAATTACATACATCCCTTTATTTTTGTATTATATATATTTATATTTTAAAATAAAAAAAGATTTTAATCTTTACTTGAAAGATATTAAAAAAAATTATAAGAAAAGAATTAAAATATTTAAATATAGCTTATATTTCCAGAAACTTTCATTCATTTTTAAAATCTTAATTAGTTTATATCAAAAAAAAAAAATTCTCATTGCATATACATATGTACATACTTTAAAATTAGTATCATATATTCACATACTTTCTTATAGAACCAAATTTTCCTTGTAGTAATTTAAAACTCATTAGAGGCTTTTTTTAATGACTGCCCTTTGGAAAATATTCATCGTTTTTTTGTTGATTGTAATAATTACTTCAAATTTACAGTTAATAATAAAACAAAAAAAAATGTTTTTTTTAAGTTTTTGTTATTCCCCTATATAAGAAGTTTTATATTGTTGCAGTTTGGCTGCAGCTGTTGATGCACATTTAATTGATCATAAATAATAACGAAAACAAAAAATTACTGTTTTAAATTTTCAACTTCAAAAAAAAAAAAAAAAAAGAAATAAAATCTAATTTTGAAATTTCACTATCATATTTATATGTATTTTAAATTTTTATTTTCCTATATTCAATTTGTAATCCAACCGTTTGTCACATTAAAACTTAGATTTATGAAGACTTCGACTTTTGATTTCTTAAGTGTAGAGTTTTAAAATTACAGAAAATAATAAAATTCAGTTAAATATTAAAAATAATAATTGAGTTTTAAAAGCTTATTATTTACATACTTTAAAAATATACTTAGTAACTATTTTGAAATTGTATCGCGGGAGCATAATTTTGATCTGTTACTTGAAAATTTCAATCAAAAAATCTATAAGATATTAAAAGGTTTTTTTTTTTTATGACGTAAAACATTAAAACTTACCACATTTTTAAATAACTGTACATTTTTGGTTTTAGTTTTTTTTGTTTTTTAAAGTTAATTTTATATTTTTAATGTCTTGAACTAAATTAATTTTTTTTTTTTTGTTTTTTAATTGAAAATTTTATTTCTGGTTAAAATAAAAAAAAAAAAAAAACAATGTAATAAAAGTGATTAAAATTCTGAAATGCATTCGTTTTTTATGTTCATCGTCATAAAAAAAAAACTTTTTTTTTGTTTTTTAAATATTATTAGTAATTCTTGATAATAAAATAAAAAAAAAAAATAACATTTGCTTTTTACCAAAAAATGCAATAAAAAATTACAGCAAAAAACGTGCTAAGCCAAAATTAAAAGTAATAAAACAAAAACAAAATTTCAAAATTACAAAATCATCTTCAAAATGAAAATATTCATTACGTTTATGATGATGATGATGATCGTCATTTTTTTTTTTTTTTATGCAATATACGATCAAATTGCAACTGCGTTTAATAATAATCATAAAACAAAAAAAAAAGAAAAACGCGTTAAAACTCATTAAAAGCAGGTCATCTCTTATTTATTATTCAACTATTTTTCTTTATTAAAAGATTATTTTAATATTAGCTGCAACTTGGCTTCGAAAACGATTTTTTATTTTAAAAAGTCATTATAATTAAACCATTTTTGGTGGTTTTTAAACTTTAAAGGTGGTTAAATTTTATTACACTTGAAAAAAAAAAAACTTAAATTAGTTTAAGTAAGGAAAAGTAGTAAGTATAGTTTAAGAAAGGAAAACGGAGAAAGGAAAATTTAAATTTTTGAATGATTTCTGTGGTTCTGCAAAAAAAAAAAAAAAATGGAACAGTTCGTTCTACTATAAAGAAATTTCAAACTAAATATTTTATTACTTAATATGTACATATTTAAGTTTTAATTATTTTATCTTATGGTTTAAATTTACAATTGGAAATAAAATTCACATAAATTTCAATGAATTTTGAATTAACAAAAATAAAATTTGAGAAATAACATAATAACTCAAAATAAATTTTATATTTTTCTTTCGAAAGTATAAATTAAAATTTAATTTTCCCGAATTAAAACTTTTAATTTATAACCCAAGTAGGAAACTAAAGAATTCAATTATATGATACTTTGCTTGGGTATTTTTATTAATATTTCACCATTTAAAAACGTTTATTATAACTCTAAAAGAAATATTTATAATTTATATATACTTCTATTGTTTGCTTGGTCAGTTATTACTAATGTACTCGTATAATCTTGTCATACAACCAAAAAATGTTAAACCTATGATACGTTTCACTAAAAGTTGCCATTGAATTGTGGTTCCCACCATTTTAGAGATTTTATTGTTTATTTGGACACAAAAAAATAAATAACTATGCTGAATGGTTTACTATGCGAATATAGAATTAAAAGTTCTATATACTGATGGTGTGTATGTCACATGATATATTTTGATGGTGTATATGTCACAAGCCTAACATGGTAATGAATGATTAATGAGTAATAATAGTATCATTCTTTTAGTTTATGTGAATATAACTTTTTTATTTTATGCAAGTATTTCCTTTTTAAATTTAAGTATTTACTTTTCAAAAAACTTAGTATTTACATAATTTGTTATAACTTAAGTAAATATGTATATATATAAGTTATATGTACATATATTATTGTTTAAAATGACAAAGCTTTTATTAAAATAAGATTCAGTTTCTTGTACATGTACTTTAAAAGGATATTTAATTACTCTAAATAAAAAAAAATCCTTGCAATTAAAAAACAAAGCTTGAATTTAAAATAAAAATGCTTCTATTTAAATTGGAAATACTTTCTCTTAATGTAAAAAAGGTAAATTATATGCATTTTAATTTATATACGGCATCAAATTATAAATATATCATAAATTCTCAAATATCATATTTTTATCCAGACAAATTAACTTAACTTTTTGTATTTAAATCTGTAATTAAAAATCTAAATTTTTCTGACCCAGCTTAAATAATTTTCCAATTGAGATAATACCGATTAATGACTATATAGAATTAACTTCCATGAATGTATTTCGTCTATGCAAGTTTATATTCTAAAAGTCATATTTTACTTGATATAAACTTGAATTAGATTTGTACTGCAAAAAAATAAAAGTAATCCAATTTAAAATAAAACAATACAATTTTTTCCGATTTTTCTTTTATATAATTAAATTTTGAAAAATATCAGACTAATTTTTACTTTAAAATAATTTCATAATAATTTAAAAAGAAAAGATTTGATAATATGTATGTACATTTGGGGGAAAAAAAAAAATAATACTTTACAAGTTTTTATTAAATCACAATTTTCTTAAAAACAAAAAAAAAGATAAAATAAAGTTCTAAAAAATTCGATTAGTTATAATTTAGTTTTACTTTAAAAATTTTCTTAAAACAATTTTTCACAGAAAAAAATAAAATGTAGATATTGTTTTTTTTTTGTTGTTTGGTTTTTTCCTAAGGAATTTTTTGTTTTTAAATAAAATTACAAATTATGGAAAACAAAACTGAAAATTTAATTTAAAAAAAGTTTTGCGTTTTTTTTTTTTTGTTTTTGTTTTAGTTTTTTTTGGTTTTTTAAACAATAATCTACTGGTACATACATTCAGAGGTTAATAAAATTTTCAAGAAGACCCGAAACGAAAAAAAAAAATTTTTTGTAAGAATGATAAAAGAAGAGTAAAATAAAACAAGACCTTTCGGAACAAAACTTAATATAAGTTTTTAATATTATGTTTTTAAGAATTCACCTTTAGAGAATAAAAAACGCAAAAGCATAAAATTAAACTGTAAAAAAACTTTTTTCTTTTGTTTTTGTATAAAAACACCACAATAGCGTTTTTATATATATATGTATGTATACATTAATTATCTTATGTAATTTTGAGATTTCTTTAAATTAACTGAGATTGTCTTATTTTTTTCAAAATAATTTTCATTAATTTTTTTTTTTATTTAAATTTAATTAATTTCCTTTATTTTAATTTTTAAATAAATTTTATGATATATGAGAAAAACTTTTTTTTTCAAAATTTCAATATCAAAACATTTCAATCAATTTCTTTGATTTTTGTGTTTTTTTTTCATAATAATCTTTCATTAAATATTAATGTTTTATCTGATGCCCTTTATATGCTGCATTGACCGCGTTTGTCAAATTGTTTTAAAATTTTCTGTATTAATTTTTGATGATTATGATTTGAATGATGTGTAATCAAAGCGTTACGAAACGAATTCGGTTGCCGTCATAATAAAAAAAAATTTAATATTTTATAAATATAATAAAAATAAAACAAAAAGAAATAAGTAGCAATAATGTTTGTACTGTACAATAGATGGCGTACATATAATTTAAAAATATTTGTTATGCACATTATTGTTGTAAATAGATATACGGTGAAATAATTAGAGGCTACATGATATTATTTGAAGCGAATAAATAATATTTTGTTTAATTTGAATGTTTTTCGATTTATTAAAAGAATAAAATAGAAAGAAGAAAACAATTCCAAAAGATTTTTCTTTTTTGTTTTATTAATTTTAAATTTTAAATGTTTTTTTAAACTAAAAATATTATGATCTTAATGCAAGTAGTAGTTGTTTACATGGAATACACCCATATTATAATTTATCATTAAGTTTTGTTAGAGGTTTTTAAAAAGTTTTTTTTTATTCCTTTGAATTCCGATGACATTTTATTGTTCCAGGTTAAATGAATATGTACGTATATGAATATAAAATAACCACTTGACATATTGACATGTTCTCCCCTGTTATATTATGAATTTTGTTTTTTTTTGTTTTGTTTCTCATTTTGTTATTCATTGTTTTCCTTTATAAAATAACTTTTTTGTTTGTTTCAAATATTTATTCCTTTTTTTTTATTCCGATTTTCTTTTTTCTTCGATTTGACTAAAAGTTCGTTAACACGTTCTTATAGAGTGTTTGTTTTTTTTTTTGCCAGTAAATTCATAAAAAGATCGTTCATCATCTTCATATGAAGATGAGAGAAGTAATAAAATAGCTTAAAGCAATGTAAGTAAGGTCTTTAACACTTTCCTGTTAGTTATTATAATATAAAAATTTTTGTTTTTTGTTTTTATTTTTAAACGTATATGAAATTTATATTAAAAGAAAAACAGAAAATCAAACTGAAAAAAAAATGACAAAAATCATCTTATAAAATAAATCTCTTCAAAATTTCAAAAAATAATGTAAATTCTTCAAAAAAAAAAAAAAAAAACACAAAAAATTAAAGTTTTATTGTACATATTTAACTTTTAAGAACCGCATCATGTACATACAAAACAAAAAGAGAATGTAAAAGCAAGAAGTAAAAAGTGTTAAAATTCAACAAAAGAAATGTTAGGGTTAAAAGAAAAAATGAAAAGAAAATTAAACAAACTAAAACTGTAAACAAACACATCAAAATTTTCTTTAAGATTTCAAATAAGAAATAATAATAATAAAAAAAAAAAGAAATAAAAACAAACACTTTATGACTATAGAATCTTTTTCTTTTAAACTAAAAGATACTTTTCACTTGTAACCCAGTATTCAAATATCGATATAAATGTTTTAACGAAATACACTCAATTCTTCATTTAAATATCCTTAAAAAAAAAAACAATAAAAACAAAACTAAAAAAATATTTATTGCATGCAATTTTATATTTTGTATCACGAAATACATTTTAAATTCATATTGCTTTTTTTTTTTTTGTTTTGTTTTTATTGTTTTTTTTTCTTAGCGTTTATTAACGATTTTATAGTAAATATTACAGTTACAGTTTTGTTATCTTATGGTAAAGGATATTTACATAGATATCCTGAAGATGATGGTAAGACAATATTTTTATTGGGTTGGAAACAAAAAAAAAAAAAAAAAAAAAAACAAAACATGTTGCTAAGTAAAGAATTTTGTGGTTTTTTTTTTAATTCCTTAAGAAAATGTTATAGAAAGTGAATGAAAGTATAAAAAAAAAAACTAGTCTGCGTTTTTTTTGTTTTTGTTTATTTTTGTTGCCACAAACTACAAAACAAAAACAACAATTTATCCCTTTAGCAAATATTTTGTTTTTAAGTTGGTTTTATGGGACGGAAAAAACCAAAAAAAAAAAACCTGATACATATTTTAATAATGGTTAATACGGGAACTATGGGAGCAATTAAATGTCTTCTACTATAAAAATTATAAAACTTTCTTGTTTGTTTTTTTTTTTTGTTTATATTTTTTTTTTAATGTCTTATATGTAATATGTAAAACTTTTTTAAAAAGTATATTTTTTTTTTTTTTAAGTTTTACTCTATTACTCTAAGAAGAATAAAATTCTAACAAAGCTCACACTCTATAGAATAAAAGAATTTTTTTTTTTTTTTACAAAGAATGGGATTTTCTATTTTATTTTGTATTTTATTTTAACGTAAAATATAAAAAAAAATTCTTTAAAAGAATTTAATTTTTTTTACTTTTTTAACAATGTCTGAGTTTGTTTTTTTATTTTTATATTTATTTAATTTTATTTTTGTTTTTTTTTCTTTTTAAATTTGTTTAAAACTTTAAAAACAAATCTTATAATTTTTTGCATCCCATATTAATTAAATCAAAAAACATTAAGAGAACATTTCAAGAGAATATTTATGTGATGGGTTTTAAAAAGATTTATAACTATAAAATTGAATAAAGAAAATCTTTATAAATGATTTAGATCAGAAAATTTTTGTAATTATTTTTTTAGTGGTTTTTTTTTTTTCGATTTCGTAATACTTTTTTTTATTTTTTTCTTCAATTGGTATAAAAAAATACATCTAATATAAATAATGAATGGTTTTAACATTAATATAAATTTTTCTTTTCGGTAAGAGAATCAAAAATGTTAATCTAGTACATACTTACATTATTTTTTACTACAAATTTAGACCATTTCCGGCAGTATCATAATAGGAATAGGACTTTCCCTTTGCATTTTCTGAAAACATATGATTTTCGGAATATATTTCGCACTTTATAGTATTTTTCCGACTTGTTATGACATTTGTTAAATTATTTAGGAGTAGAATCAGTTTTACCTTAATACATATTTTTATAGTCAAAATTTATTTTGACACCAGCAAAATAAGAGGAAAAGTGCAGTAGAGTAGACTATGTTAACTCTGGGATACCCGTATGAACGTAATATATCCTGCATAACTTGATCATCTTTTAAACAATTTCAGATGTTTTAGTACCGATGTTATAACTACCGAGATATATTTATGTAAATTGTGAAGTTGTATGACAGCTACCCAAATCTATTGCGCCAGCACAATCAAATTTTACAGAAGTTTTTGACATAAAGTACCAAGTACCAAGAGGTGCAAGATGCCTTAACCAGCTGCTCCAGATCAACAGAATTTTACAAAAATTGTTGGCATGTAACTCGACACCTCTTCACAAAATTTCAGATACCTAGCTTCAATAGGCACTGAGTTATTTTCATTTAAACAGAGAAGTTGTATGGCAACTACCCGAACCTGTCTCCCTAGCACAACCAAATTTTACTGGTTTTGTTGGCCTGTAACTCGAAACGATTTTGCAACATTTGAGACACCTAGCTTCAATAGATACTGAGCTATTTTCATATAAAGTTGTATGGCGGCTACTCGAATCCGGCGTCCAAAAAAGTTGGGTTTAAATAGCAAAACTGACAGTTTTGTAAAAGTGACGTAAAAAAAATTTTAGCTTCCTAGCTCCTTTATTTTTTGAGTTATCGTGCGGTCGGACGGACGGACGGACGCACGTATATGACTTAATCGACTCATTTATGATGATTATTGCAGTATTGGTTACATTTTATATGTATGTCAATTATCATTTTTAAACATTACAAATAATTACAACTTTAGTAAAGTTTTCTATTATTTTTTTTTATTATTTGTGTAGAATACATCATATTTACGTAAGTACATCATGGTATTATCATCTAATGTAAATAGTAAATGAATATTATTTGGAATAATCTTTCAAATCTTCTAATACTAGTTTTCTGTTAATTCTATAGTTTTTTAATTATTTTCACTTTTCTATTTTCAATTACAAAAAAAAAAAAAGTTACTTTTTAATTTAGTATTTTTGCGATCACGAATTGCGATCGCTTAGTGTGGTTGTCACAACACTAATTTTTTGACAGATAATCAAGTGTCAAGTGTTAAATGATATGTATTTCGAAAAAAAAAAAAAAATGTATTTCGAAAACACTTAATACTATTCGGAGTTTTCGAATAAAAAACAAATATCATAAAATAAGTGTTTAATAGAAAGTGCGTTTATTCTAAAATTTTTAATGTACAATAAATTTTGAAATAAAAGGCCTTAACACATTCGATACAAATAATACTATATTAATGTTCAACTTAATAATGTAGATGAATACAAAGTTGAATTTAAAAAGAAAAATCAGCGCCAGCAACGATAAGTTTTCGCCAATAATTTCTACATTTATGTGAAAGATTTAAGAAAGAAATTTTTTAATTTTTGTTAAATCGAAATTATTTAATTTAGTGATATATGGTTGCAAATAATATAAAATATGTTATGTTATGTATATGTTATTAATTTTTGATGAGAAATGTGAAAAGCCGTAAATTTCAAATCGTCAAAATTGTAAAGTATCATGCTCCATATTCTTTTTTAAACTTTTTTTTACGATCTAGTCAGTTGACAGTTCCATATTATAATCGTTTTTAATGCGAAAAAAAGCAGAGAAAACTTACAAAATGTTTTTTTATAAATTTTTTGACAAAAATGTTACAAGTTAACATAAAATTTCTTGTTGAGCTATAATTTTATTTTATTTTTTGACTTTTTGCTAAATATAATATTTTTTTCCTAATTTTTTTTTTAACATTGGTAATATTTAATTTAAATCAACAAAATGTCAACTCGAAAGCAATATTATTTATTAAAATGTTAATCTTTATATAATAACATTCATTACTATTTTCAAACTTTTAAATGCACTTAAAAAAATAATTTTCAATTAAAAATTCATAGCGTCAAAAAAGTGAAACGTCAATAGTAGAAAAGTTAAACTTCAATGAAATCAAAATTTTGTTCCATATTGTAAACATATATCTGCAATATTTTACAATCTAGTAGTAAAATAAAAAAAACATAAATTTAAAGACGATTTAAAGAAGATTATTATTGTTCATCCTTTTAAGCTCATAATTTGTTATATGGAAATCATCAATGTGTAATTCTTTTTTTTCTAAAACCAAATTATGTAAACATTTTGATTTTAGATTATGTTGAAAATACAAATAATTTTTTTATGTGATATTATGTCTATTTCGATTACAGCCAAGTAATCAACGGCTTAGTGAAATAAGTGATTTGAGAAACTGAAGCTTAGAAATATGAATAATAAATAACTTAGCGGATGCTTTATGTTCCTTGTAAGGGAAGGCGAGTGGGAAGGCATGATGTTCATTTTGATTTTAATTTTAAACAATTGAATTTTATTTTAATTTCATTTCAATATTTTGAACAGTTCCGAAATTTATTAATACTTTATACGACTGTTTTAAGATTTTATTAAAAAATAAAGACTAACTACACTTCATAATATAATAATTAAATTAAATTTCTATTTTGTAGTTTTTTTTTGCTTTTTTTTTTTTTTTTCTTTAACCCATGCAACATTTCCATTCTCTTTAATATTATGATCCTCTTTTATAAGCAAACACTATTAAAAAAAAAACTGTCTGATATTAAATTTCATTCATTCTTAAAATGAATGATTGATTTTAATATTTACGAATCTTTTAATCATTCATTCCCACAATAAAACTATAATAAATATTACATTTATCATCCCAACAAGAACCTTAAATTTTATTTTTTTTATGTTTTTTTTTTATTTATTTTCCTTTTTGTGTATATATAGTAGAAAATAATTAATTCAATATAAATTGTCCCAAAGGAATTTAAGGCAAGGATATTAAAAGATTTTTTTGTTTTTTTCTGTTTTTTCATTTTTTAATCTGTTTTGCTTTGTACCAAACTAAGCGATAACTGGCTGAACTTTAATACAACTACATATAGTACTGCTTCATCAGACCTAAAAAAAATCCATTCATTTTGTTCTGAATTTTAACCAAAAAAAAAAAAAGGAAAAAAATAAATAAAAAAGAGCAGGAGACAGACACAGACATAGATCGACCTGATCATTTCTCACATATAATAAAAAAAAAAAAAAAAAAAAAACAATTTAACAGAAAAAGTTGTAGACCATTAACCATTTACACCACTAAATAGTGGTTTTGCGTATACATATAATATGTGATTTCATCCCATTTTAAGTTGTTTAAAAAGTTTTTTTTTTTTTTTTGTGTTTATTGTCCATTTTTCATTCCATCCATATTTCAAATAGTTGGTTGGGCAAGTCATTCAATAAGATTTAACCGCTCCTCTTGACAACCACTTGAACTGTAGTGGTATTTTTTTTTTTTTTTTGTTTTTTTCAAGTACAAAAAACAATAAAACAAAATAAAATGAAAGCTACTGCTGATACTGTTGTAACTTTTCTAAATAACAACTTGATTAATTACAGTCGATTCTATATATTATCGTTGTCATGATTTCCAACTGATGTTCAAACCATTTTCAACTTCAACTTTCAAAAAAGAAAGGAAAAATAAAAAATAATATAAAAATAAAAATTTTACCAGAATTAATAATAATATGAAAGTGAAGTTGCAATTTTCTTTACTTTTTTTTTTCTGTTTTTTTTTTTTTTTTTTGTTGTTTTGGTTGAAAATTTTTCTAAAAACAAAGATTTTTGTAAATAATAAAACTTTAAGAAATACTTTAATCTTCAAGCTTTTGTGGTATAAAAAAAAAACAATATGTATATAATGTAATATATTATTATATTACATATAAATAAAACATATTATAAAGTTATATAGTAAAGTGGTATAATAAATCTTTTCATGAAAAATTCCACTAAAACAATAATAATAACAGAAATGATTTATAAAATAAAATAAATTGACGTAAAACCCTTAACACCATTAAAGCAAAAAAATTTTCTGCAAAAAACTTTTTACAAGAAAATATAAAAAAAAAAAAAAATTAAAATAAAGCTGATCTTTACATTTTCCTTATTGTTTTTTATTCCAAGATATCTAATATGGTTTTATATTTAGACGTATAGATGACACAATATTATTATATCGTAATCTGCAGATATTTCAGGTATTTGAATGTTACTAAATTGTAGCTCATATTTACAAAATTTATTAAAAAATATG
This sequence comes from Poecilobothrus nobilitatus, assembly GCA_947095535.1. NCBI lineage: Eukaryota > Metazoa > Arthropoda > Insecta > Diptera > Dolichopodidae > Poecilobothrus > Poecilobothrus nobilitatus. The sequence goes on along the minus strand of OX352772.1, from coordinate 316,292,791 downwards.
ATATGTGTATGTTAATTCTCTAGTCTAAAGCTTGTTAATAATCTATTGTTAATTATTATCCCTTTATATTTTCATAAACTTTAGCAGTTGTATATTTTCTGAAAATAAAAAAAAATATTTTATCTTATTCCTCAGATTAGATTAGATTAGATTAGATTGTTATTTAAGAAGTATAAATGATACTGCGACCTTTTGATATAAATCTATTGTACTTCCCCCTTTACTACGTGCTATGCGTTTTGCTTACACTTACAATACTTCTGTCAGCTGTACTGCCTCTAAGAAAGTAAAGATTTGATATAGGTTAAATTGCAGTTTTTGAGTATGGGACCTGAAGTTTCCTCTTTTTCTTGTCAGAATCTGCATGTACCGTAATTTTCTATTTCAATATTCTTTAGGTGTTCCTTTAGCCGGTAGTGTCCCGAGAAGAATCCTGTTAAAGTTTTCAAAATTTATTTTTTATTTATTTTTCGATAGTTTCCCAAAAGCTCCTTACAGTTTGTCTGAGCCCAAAATTTTAATTACATAGTGATCCTAAATGACAAAAAAATAGGTGAACATTTCAATAGAGCACTATTTTATAACTAATATAAATGGTAACTCTAAAAAATAATATTAAACTTCATTTTTATTTAAGATTTATTTTAGCGATATTTTACAAATTAAATGTAACTATGTAATATTGTCCTTTTAACATACCATTCTTTTTTTTTTTTTTTTTTGAAGCACCGTACTTTATCTCTCCGCTCGATTTTCTCATTAAAAGAATCATTAAAATCATTTGTTGAAAGGAAAAGTTGTAAGATATAAAACTCTTAATGGAATTAATTCTTTAATATTTATAGGGATATAGAATCCTTAAAAATAAATGTGGAACATATGTTTAACACTTACTTTTAAAAAAAGATAAGGACAAATTTTTTGTTTTGTATTTATTTTGTCTTCTATAGTTTTTTTTTTTTTCTTATGTTCTTAATTTTTCTGCTTTTATTTTTTATTATTTCAGTTGCTTTTCATATGTTTTTCATTATATATAGTTTTATTTTGTTTTGCTTTGTTATTTTTCTATGTCTTATTTAAAATCTTATTTCTTCACGATGTTTTAAAAGACTTTCCATTTATTTTTTTTTCTCATTTTCACTTTTTTTTTTTTTGCTTCTTATAAAGTTTTTGAAGGATTTGTTTGAATGTCGATATTTGTTTTGTGTATATGCATTATTATAGTGTAAGAATTTCTTAAAAATAGTAGAAAATGTAAAAGTGTAAATGAATTAAATTTATACTGGAAGATAAAAAGGAAAAACCGAATATACGGTGCAAAGGGAAAGCAAAAAAAAAAAAAATAAAAAGATCATCGTTGGATGATATTTTCATGAAATGAAATTTCAGTATGTATAAAATGAAAATTTATTCTGATGAAAATGAAGATTTTTTTTTTAAATTTCCTTATTTGTTTTTGTTTTGTTTTCATTATTTTTTTTTTTTTGTTGTTATATTAAGATGTTTTTAAATCCATGTTATTTTAAATGGGATAACATGGACATTTTTATAGTTTTAACACCATTCAGTTAAAGTGTAAATTTGAGATTATTAAAAGATTTTGTTAATATTTTAAAAGTAAATATAGTTTTTCATTATCTTCAAAGTTTTAGTTTGAATCTTTTTGAAAGGATTTAAAGGATTTACAAAATTTAAATGGACTTAAATTTAGATTATTAAAATATTATTTTAAATGATTTGAAAGTGATAATAGGTTTTGTTTTAAGTGATATGTTTTTTTTTTTTGCGTTAAGTAACAACTATTAAATTTGTAAAGAGATATTTTTTCACTTGAGTTGGTTTTTCTCACTTTTAATTGGTAATTCAATAATTTCAATAATATATATTAAAGATCGCCTATAATAGATAAATTTGATAGTCGTGAACATGTTTTTGTATGTATGTCCAGATCATCCAATTCTATTTATAAACATTTATTTTTTTTCAATTTAATCTTTAAAAAATTTCGAAAATTATTACGAATATAAATTCTGAAATAAGTTTATATTTCATTTTTAACTTTATTCCTCTGCCACATAAATGTGACAAGAAAATTATACAGCGTTTCCTTTTTTATGCGTAGCTGTAAATGTTGTAAGAGAGAATTATTTTTACGACTTGTATGGGATTTGAATCCACACTACCCTCGGTGTTTACAGCGTATGTTATATGATACCATTTAGACCATCGGAGTCAATTTCGGTTAGTATTTAAAACATTACAGTGTTACGTTTCGATGTTAAACAAATCTCATCAAATTTCGTTAATAATAGAATTTTAATTTTTAAATTTTAAACTTTTAAAACTTGACTCAAAAAACGAATATAATTTTAAGTTTAAATGTAATTCTTCTTTATAATAATACCAATTACATAAACGAAATACATAATACAAAATATTTTGTCTCCTAATGGTAAAAAAAAAACTCAACATTTATAGATAAATATTTTTTAACTTAATAATAATAATTTATTTTACTCTAGTACTTTATACTATAACTTGAGTTATTTAATTTTCTTTTAATTCTTTTTTTAATAACATTACCATTCTTTGTTTTTTTTTCCTAAACAACTTCTAATCGGATAAAAAGTTTTTAATGTATAGTAGTACTTATGTATATATAAACTGAATCTTTGTTTATAATTGACATATTCTAAAAGTATAACATATATTATACAATATCAACATATACATGCATAAATATGTGAACTTACAAGTAAAATAACTAGATTTCTATTGAAAAAATTTTGAGAACAATTTTAAACCCTGAAAAATATGTAACCTTTTGTTTTTTGCTATTTAAGAACAAATGTATGTGAAGAAGAAAAAAATTAAAACTAAATGTATTTAAAAAAAAAAATGTATTTTAAAACTATTAAATATTTTTTCCATTTTAATAATCCTAAAAAAACTAAAAAATTCCATTTGTTTGTATAAAATTCTACAAAATAATAAGTTCTTAAATTCCCATTCTGTTTCTATTGTTTTATTTTTTATATACATACATATATACATATTCAGTCTGTTATATTCAAATCACAATTTCTATTTTCAACATTTTTTTCAAAATTATTATTATATTTTCTTTTTTCCATTATTTTTCCGTTTTTTTTTTTTTTTTTTTATATATTCTCATTCTGTGAAATTCTTTTTTTTTTTTTTTTTGTATAAGAGAAGCACCTCTATTGTTACTCCACACTAAATACGTACAAATACAAATCAAAATATACATCTATACTAACATTATCATGAATATATCTATAACATATAAAGTAGATACTACCTAAAATAAATGCCTAAGTAATATACATTTTAAAGGAGGAAATCCTAAAAATTCTACAAAATGCTGCTGACACAACTCAATAAAATTTTCTACTAACTATATTATATTAATTTTATGTATATGTATTTATATATACAAATACAAAATAATACCTTTTATATGTATTTTTACCCACCCTGGCTAGCCTGGGGGTAAATAATAACTAAAAAGCCTCTTATACTTATATAATACATATATGTATTAATATAACATAAGGCTTATTTTGAGAAATGAACTTCACTACGTTACGTTGATACAATTTCTTTTTTTCTCTATATATAAGTATATTATGTTACACAATATTATGTTTATATACATTTTGTGTCTGACATTTTTAATGTATCGGCTATAAAATGCAATATACATACCTACTATTATAATACGTAGAGTAGTAGAAATAATATAAATTTCTATGTTTTGTTGTGCTTCGTTTTTTTATTTTTTTTTTGTAAAATTATGTTGGGGTAGATAACATTTTCTGTAATTTTATATACCTTTATATTTATATATATAATATGTATGTAATGTTTAATACATATAATACAATATAAAAAATGAAGCGAAGGCAAGGAAAGCAAAAATAGTATTAAAAATTGAAAAGAAACAAAAAAAAAAAAGAAGGCCTATGCCAAGGGTACTACGATTTATGTTGTATGAAAAACATGAAAATTGAAAGTTTCTTTTTTCTCTATTTGGTTTTTTTATTTTTTTTTTGTTTTTTGTTGGGTGTAGTACGTTTATAATACAAACATTGTTACAAAATGTGTACTTGAATATACGATGTTTTAAGTTAGTGTAGAGTAAAAAAAAAAACAGAAAGAATATAAAATGTATATGTATATTGAAAATTGTGCATTTTATGTTTTTTGACGCAAAACAAAAAAAAAAAAAAAAACAAAACGAAAAGTAGAAATACATAAAAATATATTTATAACTGTTTATTTATGAGTCGAAACAATGCAAAAATAATGAAAAAAAAATAAGATTTTTTTTTTTTTGTGAGAGGGAGGAAATAATAGAAGCCTGTTTTTGTTTTGTTTTTTTTTTTTATTTTCTATTAATGTTGATGATGTTGACTATGCAAAGCATGTATGTATATTGAATAGAGCTCTATTATAAATATAGAGATCGATAAATGGAGTGAGTTATAATTCTACTTAAAAGATTTTATCTTAGGCTTTAATTTTTAAAATATTTGTGTTTATAATAATAAATACGTATAAGTATATGTTATATAATGTACATATATACATACATACATATAAGTATATCATTATAATATATAAAATCCTAAATGAATGAAATGGGTCTTATTGTATTGTGTTAAATATTTTAAGAACATAACTTTAAGCGTAAAATATTATATAAGTATGTTTGTATGATAGAATTTATTGTATGGTTTTTGGGTAGTTTATTGATTTAAGAATTCATTTTGAATTTGTAAAATTTCTTTTATATACCTAACCTCACTAACTATAGTTTTTTATTGTATTATACATTTAACATTTTTTGTTTTAAACTATGAAGAGAAAACTATGCTAAAAATATGGTTGTTATAGATAAAATCATGTTTTGGAATTTAATTAGAATTTTTATTTAAATAGAATTTTAGAAATTTTTTTCTTATTTATTAAAAAAAAAAATTAATTGGAATTGAATCTAAAAATATTTTTAGTTCTTTACTTTTATTTATATACATATTATGTAGTTGAAGTACCCTTTTCCTGATATAAAATTCAAATATGAACATGGTAAAAGTATAAAAATAATATATGTATGTATATAGTTATGCAATTAAAAGCGCCGTATCTACTATGCTTCATGTATGACATATATGAGTCACGAAATTAGAATCAAAATTATTTTGATTCTTACCATTATGTGTGACATATATTTATTCAACGCCATCCACAGCGATATATGGTATGCCGTCGCTCATGTATGTCACACATGAAGCATAGTGGATACGGCGCTTAAAAAAACATTTCTAGGCAAAAGATTTTATTTTAAGATTGTTGAATTTAAAATTGTTTTGTAAAATATTTTCCAGAAATAATATAGATAGTAACAATATTAAATAAATGATTAAAAAAAAAAGATAGTATATATAATATTTAAAAAATAATTTTAAAATGAAAAGATTTCATATTTAATATAAGAAATACTAAATTAAGTAAGAATTCGTAGCAATTATAAGCCATAGGTTGGTTGGTTGGTTGGTTGGTTGGTTGGTGACTGGTCATCGTCGCTCATAGATTGATTCCAATTAGCGCATTAGCACCATTTTGCTACCACTTCTGTTACCACAAGGCTTAAAATAGGGCTATATTGGGTTTTATTTTAATCGCTAAATCACTAAGATCGTTGAGTTCGTGGCTACTAGACATGTATACTTTACCTTCATTTGTATTTTCATTTTTAGTGTTGTTTTAAAAATACAGAAATAAAACTAACTAAGAAAAAAAAAAGATTCTTGATATAAAATTAATATTTTCTTTTCTATTAGATTATTTGATGGTAAAATAAAAATTTAATTTATTTCTAAAATAATGTTTGCGTTGCTTTTCCACGAAAAGAGTAGTTGCCAAAAGATGGTAAATATAACGCTAATTTAACTTAACCGTATTCATGGGGAAATCCCGTAGTACAAATTCCAGTAAAAGCTAAAGGTTTAATTAACGCTATATTTTTTTTAACAAAAAACTACCAAAGTTTAAGAAAAGGAAAGTGTAAGGTTATAAATTATAGAAGTAACATACATAATACTAAGTAAAAAATTACTAAATGTGAATTTAAAACAAATTTTATTAGACATAAAAAAAAAAAAAACAAATAAAATTAATTCTTTACACAAAAACAATTTAATAAAAATTTTAAGTAGAAATATTAGATAGTTACGTATACTTAAAATCAATTAAAATAATACAATTCTCATAATTATAGCGAAATTAGGCATCAGTAGATGTAGCTTGCATCTTTGCATTGCATCTAAATTACAAAAAAATTCGTATGGGATACAAAATTTCTTGATTCCAAAAGAAATTAAAAAAAAAAATTATTCTAAACATACAGACACACATGTATGTTATATGTTAATGTAGATTTTGTAATAGGAAAATCTTATCCAAATACGTACTTGTATTAAAAACTTATCGGCATATCATAATACGTAATGTGTGGCTGAAAACAATTAAATTATAATAATTATAGATAGATGTTTCTTTATTCCTTTTAAATATTTTAGTTCATTCATTGTAGCCATTAAAAATTTTAAATTTTTATGTCTTTTCACATATACTTTAATTTTGGGAGGGAAGTTTCCAGTTTGAATTTTTTCAATTTGTGATAAGAAATATATTAATTCTTTTGTTAGTTCTTCAGTAGTACAAAATATCCATTAAAAATCCAGTTGAAATTATTTGGCCACACGAATTTTGTACTGCTGGATTTTAAACTACTGAATTTTGTACTACTGGATAATGTGGATAACCCCGTATTCACTTCTATATATTGATCTAATCTTTCTCAAAACCTGTTGTAGTTGCGAATAGAAAAGAGTAGTTTACTTTGTAAAAGGAGCGCGCATATAATTTAAATTTTTTGTTTTTGATTTTTATTTAACTTTATTAAAAAAAAAAAAAAAAGGATATTTTTTTTTAATTTTCATATTTACTCAAAAAATTTCGAAGTTTTTGTAAACTTTTTTTATTTAAGTACGTAGGTATTTGATATTTAAAAATATTTTATTATTAATTATAAAAAAAAGGATCACTCTTTATATTTATAAAGAACCATTATACATTTATTATAATGGTTCTTTATTATAATTTATTATAATGTAAATGTTAAATACATTTTTTAGAATGCTCAAATTCGTATTTTGAGTTAATTTTAATTTTTAATTTGAATTTTTTAATTAATATAAAATTTTAAATTAAAATATTTGTTATATTTTGTAAATTAATTGTAATTTTATGTCTGATTTAATAGTTAATTTTAAAGTTTATATGTGGATGTATATTTTAGGTTCTTTTCTTTTTTGTCTTTTGTTTTTTTTTATATTTTTAACTTAAAATATTAATTTTTTTTTTGTTTTTCTGTGAATATTTTAATATTTCATTTTAATATTAATATTAAATGTTTAATAATCCAAAAGAAACAAAAACAAACGTATAATTTGTTTAATTTTGTTGAAAACTGTTATAGACCAGGTTGAAGGTTTAATCTAAAAGAATAATTGTTAATTACTTTCAATTTCGAAAATTTCAATTTTCAATTAATATAATTAAGTAAATATTAAGTGGAATGAATTCATTTCGTTTATTATACGAATTATTTTTTTTTTTATTTTATCTCCAAGTATTTTTTCTTATTATCTATTTAAAAATAAAATCTTTTTTTTTTAAGAAAAGTTAAAATAAGAAATAAAGAAACAGTTCAACAAACCAGTTAAAAAAATCTGTGTAGTAATTAAGATTTCTAAGAAGTTTGAAGTTAAGAATTGAATTCTTAACTTAGAATTAGATATTTATAATTAAAAAAAAAAAAAAATTCTATTATATATCATTAGATTAGATAAGAATAAAAAAAAAAAAAAAAAAAAACAAAATATTTCATATATTTTTACGAAAGTTTTTGTACTAAATATAAAAATATCATTTGATGATACTTTTTTTTTTTTTTTTTTTTTGTTCGAAATTATTTAATTAGTTTTTGATTGCTTTCTTAACTTCTTAAAATTCATTAACCTTTGATTCTTGATAAGAATTAAATAAAATTAATTTTTTTTTTTTTTTTTTTATGAAAAAGAAGAATATTTTTTATTTAAAGAAAAAATAAATATGCCTAACGCGATGAAAATTAATAACATAAACCGTCTGGAAAAATTACATCTAAAAATAAAAACAAAATTAAAATTAACACGTGTTTATTCATTGAACCACTGTTTTATTACAGTTAATGTAAATGTCTGATTTCTCCTTTTAATTTTTATTTTCCTTGTATATTTTTTTAAGATTTGGGTAAAAATTAAACACTTTCTTTTTATTTTAAATTTTCTATTGAAAAATAATTTTCACAGGTTACACATTATTTAACATCATCATACACCACATATTTACGAAAAGAAAATAAAAAATACATATTAAAAGAATAATTTTTAAGGCGGTTTTTCTAAGTAATGTTTTCCAAATTCATTTTTCATATTTGTGTTTTTTTTTTTTTTTTTTTTACATTTCATTCATAGTCTGTGGTAATGATAAAATTCATTTTTTTTTTTTTTTTTTTTAATACTTATTTTGAGATTTATGTTTTGTACCTGTTCAAATTCTTTCTTTTCTATTTAAAATTTTAAAATCTTTTTATACGGATGGATATTCTGGTATTATGAAACTGTTTATCCATAAAATTTTTTCGTAAATCTGTATTGATTCTAATAGGTTTTATTTTTTCAACTTGAAATGAATTAAAATGATAATTTTATGAGTTCCAGTACCTGTCTAAGGAATTCATTTGAATTTTCTTTGCTTTAAGATACAAATGTGATTAAGGAAAATTTTGGAAATGTGTTATGAAAATTTTACCTATGTCTGGAAATGACATAAATTTGATTCTATTCGAAACAAATTATCATTTATTATAATTCAGTGATTATTTTAATTAATTTTCAATTTATATAGCGAAATATTTATTTAAAGGATTATGCTTAATCCTTTGAAAATAAGTGAAAAGTCGATCACATTGTGAAAAGTGAATTTTCATTTTTCATTGAAATTTTTTTAAATTTCTTCAATTATATTGAAAGTATATCTTATAGAAGGAGACCTATAATTTCAAATAATCATTATTAACATTTATTTAAAACTAATTTTTGTGTATTTATTTATTTTTTTTTTACTCGTACAGCACACTTTTTTATGTATTTTTTTTGTAACTCTTTTAAAATAAGAAAAATCTTTTAAGAATATTCTTTAAAAATGTAAAAAAATGAGAAAACTGATTTCAATGTATGCTATTTTTCTTTTTGTCCTTGTTGTTTTATTTAATATAAAGTTGAGAATTTAAGACTAAAATAGCGTTGAGACAGAAAAATGTAATTAATGGGGTGGATTTAAAAGAAAAAAAAAACAAATTGTAAGATTTTTTTTTTTTGTATTAAAGAATCAAATAATTCTGTTTTTTGTTTTAAGAATTTATTCGTTTTTGTTCGAAATATTTATGAGTTTATGTTTTAATTTAAACATGAAAAATTAATTACATTTCAAAGGATTAATAGACAAAAAAAAATGAAAAGAAAGTTTTTTTTAATTACTAACCCAGATATTTAAATATTAAATTTAAATTAAGTTTTCATTTACCTTAAAACTTATCCCATCATTTTATTGCATATAAAATGTTGTCGAAATTAAAATTGGTTTTTTTTTTTAATTTAGAAATTTAAATATGTAATTTTGAACATAAAATTATATTAAAGATATTTTGCTTTCAATCCATAAATAACCAAATAAAAAATCCATAAATAAACCGACACTGACGAGTTAATATAAAAGCATAAAATATAGAATTTTTTATTATATAAAGATAAACAAAATCAAAATTTTCTCTAATGAAATTTATTTAATAAAAAATTTAAAAGAAGAATTTAAAGAGCTAAGCAATAAGGACCTAGAGTGTAGTGATTAATGACGTGTTAGCTCGGCCCTAATTAATAGAAACAAAAAAAAAATTACAGTAATTAGAACTTGTTGTTAGAAACAAAAATTGTATGTAAGACAAGAATGATTTTTATCATTTTCTAAATAAAATACTAGTCTTTTACTAAGAGATTTTTTTATTCTGTTTTTTCATATTGGTCAATTAATTTTCAAAATATTTAGTTTTGAAAGTTTATCTAATCCATGTCATTCATCCATCCATCATCCATCCATCCATCGTTAATTTATTTATTTATATTAATATTACAAATCACATAAAATATTTCAATATAGTCGGCTAGTTCAAAAGCCATCGGTTAGGCCATTACAGATCGAATCCTTTTATTAAATTATACACTAATATTATTTATATTGTTTATATTATAAGATTCACATTATATTTCATAGCAAAGGGAATTTGTTTTTAATTAATAAAACTTAGTACCTGTGCTACCCGCATTTGCTATCTCGATTTATAAACCTAGTGCTTAACCATTAGGCCACCAAGACGCCCTTTAATTTTTATACAGATATAAAATATAGATTTGTAGGAAATAAGAGAATTTAGAACGACTATACTAATGATTTTTTAATATAGGATAAATTCTAGAATTCATTAACCAAATAAATGGTTATATTCCATATATTATATTTCATGTAATTTTTAATATATATATGTAATATGTATGTATAAACTTAAGTAGTTTTTCATTTTTATTTTAAATTTTTTGTTTGTTCAAATTAAACGTTTACTATTTATGACTTTAATTCAGCTAAACATAAATAAATTTCATTTATTATAAATAAATTATAATTAAAAATTTCTTCTAATATTTTTTAAGCTGACAAATATTGATTTTATTTTGTTTATTTTTTGATGAAGTATTGAAATTTAAATTATTTTAAATACAAAAACTTACTAATCAATAGAGCTTTCATTTTTTTTTTTTTGTTATATTTATTTATTTATTTATGAAAATTATAATAATAACTAAATTGCCATCTTTTTTACCCCAAACCTTGAACTTAAGTTCTGTGAATATTTAAGAAATCCTACAAAAAAAAAAAAAAAAAGTTTTTTCACTTCATAAAAATAATGCAAAAAAAAAAAAAAAAAAAAACTTCAGACAAAGTTCAAAGTAAGTGGACTGTATGATTGGCATTTTGGTAAATTGATTTCAATATTTTTTCTTCGTTTTTGACAGCTGCCTCTGTATATATATATATATACAAAGAATATATATACACAAATTTATAGGTACTCAGACAGATTAAATTGTTATTTTAACGAAACAACCAATTTCAAATAACACAAGTTACAACAAATACAATTAGGTACACAAATAATATAAAATAAAAAAAAATTTTTTTTTTTTTTTATATAATAATCATAATGTAAGTAAGCAACAAAAAATAAAAACCACAAAGAAAAAGGAAAACGAAGAAAAAAACAATACCCAAAAATGTTTTTTTTTTTTTTTTCTTTTATAAAATCATAAAAATTGCAATTCAGGACAGAAAATCCATATCAAATAAAGTGAGAAAGAAAAACAAAAACTAAAAAAAAAGAAACTTAAAAAATCATTCATTCCCGTCACCTGTAAAAATAAACACTTTATTTTTAAATTAAACAAAAAGATAATTATTTAACGTTTATTCAATATCAGTTATTAAATTTTCATTACATATTATTATTATCTTTAAATTTGTTTCGAATTTTTCATAATTATTTTGGATGAGAAAATATTTTGGAGTCGCCTATAAATATGCAATTTTATTTAACATTAACAATTTTGAACAAATTTAAACATTTTTTCTTTACAAAAATAATAAAAGAAATATTATAATATTTTCAATTAATAATTGCTTTAAAATTGATTAATTCAAGTAAAATTTCAAGATTTTAGCCTAATGAAATTAAATATGTATTTTAATTATGTATTATTTCATTTAATATTGACAGTTAAATTCATAAATGCAATGAAAATTTTATTAAAATTAAAACTTTATAAATAAATGTCCATAAAATTTTTAAAACTCTTAAAATTAAAATAAAAATTGAAAAAAAATAAATTTGTAAACAAACTGACATGACTTCATCCAGAACTATATCGAACAATATTGAAGATAATGGCCGGCTTTGTTTGACTACATTTCTAAGAGTTATTGTTTAACTTCTTTTTATGAAATATTTGTGTTGTGGAATTATTGTGTATTATGTAGGTTCTTTATAATGTTAATTTTTTTTTGTTTCCATTTTCCATTTATTTATTCCATTTTTCAAATTGAGCTCCTATGAAGCTTGTCAAAAGCTCTGATGAAATCTACAAATTCAATGTATGGTGACGAATTCAAATCTATTGACTGTTCTTAAGGTATTTGAATGATTAATGCGGTATCTTTCTGTCCTAAAAAATTTGTCTCTTCTTATTGTAGAAAAATCTCCTCGTATGCAAATCAGAAAAAAAATGTAAGTATTCATCCATATTACACACATATTACACACACATATTACACACATATATTAAGAAGAGACTGCATCGTACTTAAATTAGGACAAAAACTAATAAATAAAGAAGAGTCTCCATTACTAAGCAAGTCAGTGGAATCCATGAGGGAATACGAAAATAGGCAGACCTAGAAAAACATTCAAGAATAGAACTTTCGAGAAAAAAATCAACAAAAAATCAGTCACCCTATGCTCTGGCTTAATGAAGACAAAAAAAGCAAACTGACAAATGGACTTCTTCAATTTTTTTTTTAAAACCTGATTATTTGATAAAGGAAATCAAATCTATAAGATACAAAAAATTAAAAAAAAGTAAATACAGACACCTTATTCTAACATTAGTGATTTTTAACTTGATACTAATGTTATATTTGTACTTATATATAAAATAATGTCATTGTATTGTTACGTTGTTTTGTTTTTATTTTCGTTTTATTGTATAATCAGTGTTACTGTAAATTGTTGTATCTTATGTATACATTGCAACATTTACAATATTTATTTATTAATTATGAAAATATGATTAACTAAAAAGCTGATTTTTTTTTTTTTGTTATTGTGTTTTTGTTTTTTCTTTTTTGTTAATACAAAATCAAGGAGAACAAAGAATAAAATTTTTGTTTAAGGTTATAGATATAACGAATAAAGAAGGAATTGTATTAAAAAGGACTATTAGAAATGGGAGAAGGAATAAGGTAGAATAAAAATAAATAATAGTTGTTTGATGATTGTATCTTCTTCATGTGGTATGATGGTAAAATATTAACTTTTATTAAATTAACATTTTGTTTTTTTTTTTTAAAGTAATTTTTGAATGTTTATTATATATTATAAGATCGTCTAAAAATTCAATTACTTGTGTAAACTTTTTCGTATTTTTATTTTTTGTTTTTGTTGGAAGAAAATTTTATTATTAGTAAAGCTTTTTTATATTAATTAAGTTATAGAATGAATTTTTATTATTCATAAACCGAAGGTGTTTAAACTTAAATGATATTGTAAAAATGAGTGTTAATGAACGTCAGCACACTATGCATTTGTTATAATTTTCTACGATTACTTGAAGGAGTGAAAAAAAAAGTTTTATTTATTATATAGGGTTTTCCAATTTGAGTGATATGATTTCTTTTCAAAGAAAAACACACTAATTGTTAAGGAAATTCAATTGTTTTTTTTATTTAATGTGAAGTACAATCGAAAGAATTAAGTTCTGAATCAAACGTCATTTAAATGGCTCAGCATTTTTCACTCAGCATTTTTTCTTCACTCACTTCACTTTCTAGCACTTTTTCTACTAAATCAAGTCGTATGTCATGAATAGCACGTCATCAATATTGACTTCTAAAGCTTGAAGAGAGTCTAGTTTATTGCTAAAGACCAATGACTTCAAATAACACCACAAAAAATAGTTGAATGGTGTTAAATCACAACTTCTGTGGAGGCCATTCAATGTCACAATTTCTTGAAATAATCGAATCTCCAAACTTTTCTCGCAATAATTTGGTTGTTGCACGTGCTGTGTGGCACGTAGCCCCGTCTTGTTGGAACCAGTTGTTGTTAAGATCAACTTCTTCCAATTTCTGATATAAAAAGTTGGTTATCATCGATCTATACCGCTCTCCATTGATAATAACGGTGTTAATAGCTTCATTTCGAAAGAAGTACGGATCAATGATTCCAAAAACCACATCAAACTGTCAATTTAGGTGAATGTAATGGTTGTTCATGAATAATTTGTGAATTTTCTTCACACCAGGATCGACAGTTTTGTTTATTTATCGCACCATTCAGATGAAAGTGAGCCTCATCGGAGAAGAAGATGATTTTCTTAAAAAAATTGTTATCGTTTTCAAGTTGTTCCAAGACAAAATCAGTAAATTCACGATGTTTACGGTGGTCCATGATGAAATTGTAAACATTACTGAATACAATGAATAAAACAATGACAGATCATGACATACTACAAATGGCCGAAACGTTACTTAGAAATCATATCACTCAAATTGGAAAACCCGTTATAATTAAAATATATATAAGTTATTATGAACATTAAAAAGAAATTATCAGTTGAATTATATTGTTAAGTACTTATACATTTTATTTTAAAATTTCTTTATTGAGAATTTTAAGGACTAGATCGTTAATTTGGAAAAAACCAAATTAATGTTTAGGTTTTAATTATTTTGATAGCAAAAAAAATATTTTAGATCAATTATTTTTGTTAATTTTGTATTTATGTATTTTTCTTTTATTTATTTCAGGTATGTTTTACAAGTATTATTCATTAAATTGAATTGCCTGAATTAAAGGAGTAAGTAGAAAATTAAATTCTTTTTTTATTTTTAACGATTCATCAATGCTAAACTAAGAAAAATGATTTTTTTGGAAGGTAACTCTTTTTCTTTTTTTTCTTTATTATTCAGATATATATAACTTATAAAATAGAATATTTTTATTTTTCAAAATAATTAATATGATATATTTAAGATCTTTGTACAAGCAGTATGGTCATATAATTAAATATTAAAATATTGATTAAATTTAAGTTTACAGACGATTTTTGTTTTTCTTTTAATTTAATTAAAAATAAAAGATGAACAAAAAAAAAGAAAAAGTTTAAAATAAATTAAATTATAAAGAAATAAAAAGAAAATTTAAGACAAATTAAATATTTAAACGTTTATAGTAAAAAAAAATGTTATTTTTCAATTTTGGTTTAATTCTTGTTCTTTTGTCGCGTTTTCAAAATTCAAAGCTCAAATTTAATTAGTAAGTTTTTGTTAGTCTCTGATCTACTCAAAATTAGTATGGTTAGTAGTTTTATGTTAGTTCTTAGCTAATATCTATTTTTTTATTACATTTTTGAAAGTACCAAAAGTTGTTATTGATATCAGCTCGCTTGGTAACTCGTTGAATACCTTTAAACTGTTATATAAACAATTGTTTCTTTGTTAATCTGTTCTGAAAAGTGAAAGATAATAGTTTGATTTATTTCTAGTATTATGATGGTATATAATCATCTATTTGAAGAAAAATTGTGCTTCATGAGATCATTTAACTTATATGTTATACTCAGAATACCATTTCATTCTTAAAAATATATGTAAGTGAGAATCTTTATTATAAATTTTAAAATTTTAAGCCTTACATTAAGTTATTTTGAGTATAACATATGAGTTTGATAAGTAAAGGATTTATTTTTATAGTTTTAAGTGTTTTTTTTGTTTAATACCTTTAATAGGGGCCTCGGTGGCCTAGTGGCTAAGAACGTAGAAAATACGCTGTAAACACCGAAGGAGTGTAGGTTCGAATCCCACACACGTCGTAAGTGTTATTCCCTCTTACGATATTAACAGTCACGCCTGAACAGGAAAGACTGTGTAATTTTTTAATATTCACATTATGTGGCAGAGAAATGCATTAAAAAAAAAATACCTTTAATTTATTCATTATTAGAGCCCTTTTGTGCGATTTTATAATTTAAAAAATCTAAATATGACAGAATGAATATGACATATGTAGAATAAATTCTATCTAAAGCGTTCTCTTTGAAAAATAGTTTCGCATCCGTTTTAACATAAAGGAACTAATTTTTCTTATAATGTGCTCAATGTGGTCAGATCATTTTAATTTATCGTTTTAAGTTTTTAAAACTTCAATAGGCGCAATATTGCTATAAAATCTTGTGTAAATTTTTTATTATTAAAAGAGTACTATTTTAGTCTTCTTAGCATTTTTCTCAAACCAAATTTTAATTTTTGCTAAATTTTCGGTTATGAAATTTGTTGCGTCATTCTGATTTTCCTCATTGTATTTTAGCATAACATCGTCTGCGTAAAGTTGAAGAGTTCCTTTTAAATTCAAAAGACAAAAAGAGCTAAAGTTTTATCAAGATTTTAAAGAATATCTTCTTTTGTAAAAATTAATGATCGCTACAAAGCAATGCAACAGTGTAGTCAATTCAATATTTTTTTTATTAACATATTGTATTTAAAAGCAAGGCCATAGCAAAATTCTTATTATTGTAGTAAAAATTCTTTTATTCTTTACCTTCTATATTGCCTTTTTAATTAGTGCCATTTTGAAGTTTTCTTTTTTTCATAGTCAAAGAATTATAATATTCTAAATTTTTAATTCTATTTGCTCGGGAAGAATAAAATAAAAGCATATATCCATACCACTAAATTTAATCCAAATTTATTGTTATCCTTATTAAATATTTTTTCAACTATAATTATTAATTTAAAAATCAGGATAATTTTCCATTCCAATTTAAATTAATGTTATAGGTTAAAGGGTTCATCTTGCAATTGATTTATTTATTTATTTTGTTTTTTTGATAATCCTTTGGATAATATTAAATGGATTATCCCCAATGCATTCCTTTTTCAGTTTTAGAAATAATTCATTTCTTCCTGATTAATAATTGTAAGGATAAAAATATACATACAGTTATACTATTATACCTTATACTTAAAATCTTCTTTTTAAATAAATATTTCGGATTTAACTATTCCAAAGTTATCATTATTAAATCCATTAAAATTGTGATTATAAAAAGTGAATTCATTCTTTTATACTTACTTCACAATATAGTGAAAATAAGGATTTCAATTTATTTAATATACTCTTTAAATATTTTTCTTGTTTTTTTTTTCTCTGTTTTAATCTTAAAATTATGTATTTTATATTCGTATATGTACATACGTACGCATATATTATGCAAGTCTTTATGGAAATTATATGTAAAATTTTTTTAGTGTTGATGATTATATGATAATGATAATGATATCGTATATGTATGTAGTTTATTATCTATATATTTTCAAAAGAAAAGATTTTAAAATTCAAATGATTCGGTGGTTCAGTGTCGCGAAAAAAAAAAAAACTCAACCTAATATTATTATAATTTTGTATCTATATTAAATGATAGATACAAAATACTTTTACTATAAAAATCAGGATAATAATCTGAATATTTTGTGGTAGATGACAAGTAAAGAATTTCAATCGGTGAATTAAACATATATTATATATGTGTACATATACATCTAAATAATAATACATAATAAAAGTTCCTAGTAGTAGATGATAGGATAATAGTAATAGTAATAGTGATGGGATCGTTAATCCTTATATGGGACTATAAATTTTCAATATATTCTTGTTGATGAAATTTATTTTAATATTTTTTTGTTTTGTTTTTTTTTGGTTCTCAAAAAATAACTGTATGTTGAAATGTTATAATATATATGTATAATATTATATTGTATATCTATGTTCTATGTATTATGCAAATAATATATAAAAGAGGTGATGCATCGTTAAGAGTTTTTAAAAGTAATTTAATTTAAGACTTCTTTACTGTTGAATTTATTTTTTCGTTTTTCTTTTACTTTTACTGCTTGGAAATTTCTAATTGAATTTGATGTGCATATTTAGTTTGAATAAAAAAAAAATCACAGTATCACATATATTTGGTTATAATAAGAATGTATTTCACCTGTATTCAAAATGTTAAAAAAAATAAAAGTAAAAATATATATTATAATATGTGTGTTTTACATAATATGCAATATTCAATTAAATGATATGTTTATAAAGAAAATGTTATTAAGGTTGAATCACATTTTATGGATCATTGTTTCATCTAATAAGGATCATCGTCATTTTACTTTTTTATTATATTATCGTCATTTTTTTATTTTTTTATTGAATATTCAAATAATAATTGTAACTATAGAATATGTATAAAATATATACTTTTAAATATATAAAAAAAAATCCAATAAATAGGTGTTATGACATAATACATTGTTGTACAGATACTTTTGTTTTAAATTTGAATTGATATCAAGTATGAAAGAAAGAAAAGAAATATTTCAAAAGGACTTTATTTTAGAAAAGGGTTGTTTTTAAAGTATTCTCTTCAATTAAGTTGAGTCAATGTTATTCATTACATTTAAAAAAAAAAAATGAAGGACCATTTTTTTAAATAATACATTTTTTTGTTTCAATATTGTATCTTAAATTTTATTCCTTTTATTGGTTTTTCTGAATTATTTCAAATTATAAAATGAATACATGTAAATATAACTAAAAAATAAAAATAGAGCCAATTTTCTTTAAAAATTTTCTTATATTTTTATTTTTAAATCACAATTTTTAATCTCTAAGGTAATTTTAAAGAATATCTATATAATAAATTCATAATACATAATTTTATTTTATTTTTTTTTTTCCACTGCTTTGACTTTAATTGCCATAAATGCAACCAATGTAAAAATGAAGAATTCTATACTTGTAAAACTACAAACACCAGAAAAAAAAAACCACATGAAAAACGTCTACAACTCAATTTTTAATTTTAAATAGTAAAAACAAAAAAGGAAAAAGAAAATGTAATATAAGACATAATCTCAAAAGACCACTAAATAAAATTTATGTTCTCTAGCTGCACATATATGCATATATATATATATTCATAGTAGAATATAATAGAAGAAACAGTTTGACTGGATTATAATCAAATCTAGTCTACTTTTAAATCTATTACATTACAATTCTTATATATATTAATTCTATAATTTTTTAATATTCATTGCAGCACTATTCGTTACTATTTTCTTTCTAAGTAGTATCTATAATATTTATCCCAAAAATGATTTCACTAAAAATGGTGTTCTACTATTTTTTTTTTTTTTTGCTATTTCTGGTACAATTTTCGTTGTTGTTGTTGCGATTTTTTGGTACGCATTACAGATAAGAAAATAAAAATGGAAAAAGTAAAGGAAAAACGAAAAAAAAAAACAAACAAACATATAAACCAATTTTAGTATAGCTTTTGTATATATATAAAATAGTTACATTTAAATAGATTACAGATCCCTGTCTAATTCTAAAGCACTTTTGTGGTTTGCGAATTCCGTTGATAGGTTTTCATGTTTTTCTTTTCTTTATAATATTATAAAAATTCAACATTCAACTCACTTTTCAAATTTTCATGTGTTTTTGTGTTTTTCTTTTTCTTCTTTTTTTTTTTTTTGTTAAATTACTTATAGATTAGTTGCAATTTCTATGAGATTGGTAGTATATTATAATGGTTGTAGTGTTATTACCATTGCACCAATTTAAGTAATTCTACAGTTGAAAAATATTTAAAAAAAAATAGCATAAAGTGTTAAAAATCATTGAAGAAATAAAAAGGAAGGAAATGTAAAGACTGAGAAAAATAACAAAAAAAAAACAAAAAAAAAAAATAAGTTAATATTATTTCTGCGGTATTACAGACAAAATTACGAATCAACTTTACTGTAGTAGAGTCATTTTCTTTGATTTGAAGTTAATCCTCAAATGTCAAAAAGAAAAAAAGAAAAAAAAAAAACAAAAACAGAGAAAATAAAATAGAACTGAAATCTTAAAGAAATTTTTATATAATTGTATGTATGTGCGTTTAATATACAAGTGCTTAGTATACATTGGATCTGAAATTTTTATAATATACCTATAAGTATGTATACATGAAAGTAAAAAAAAAAAAAAAGTAATTGTATCCTCTTTTGAGTAATTTCTTCCACTTAACTTAATCCCAGTAGCTTAGACCAGACATATGTTTAAACTTCAATTTTTATATACATATACACATATATAAGCTATGTTTGTGTATTAGTTTATAATGAAAAGAAAATATAATTTATTGGGAATGCTATAGAAATTAAAGAAAATCATTTGAATGGATTTTTGTTCAAATTTCCTGAAAAATTACTGTAATATTGAAATTATGAAAATTTTATTTAAATTTAAAGTTAAAATCTTTTAAATATAAACACTTTATATGTATTAATTATCATTAATTTACCTTTATTTTAATACCTTTATGTTAATATCATTGTTTTAAAAGTACATACTGCCAAAGTACATTTCGTTCTTTCAAACTATTTTCGTTTTTTACAAGTTATAAAATTATTGAATATATTTGTAGGTCGTATTTGAGTGTAGTCTTAAGTGTAAGTAGACTTTAAATCAGTAAACATTCTCAAATAATGGGTTTAGAAACCATAATGTTTTGACAATGAACATGGGAAGGTATAACGAAAAATTAAGAATTAAGTGAAAAAACTATTATGACAAAAAGGCAATTTTAATTAACTAAGAAACTTAATGTAAACTTCTATAAAAAAATTTTTCTGATTATTTAAACCACACTATAAAACCCCTCGTATATTTTCTTTTCTTTTACAATTTTTATGTAGCTTTTACACATCACTCTTTAGTATTGCTAATTCATTTTCTCAAAATGTCAATGAAATTTAGACTTCAGAAAAAAACAAGAAAGAAAAAAAAAATACAAGGAAAAAGGAACATAAAAAATATTTGTTCCCCAATGTCAAGATTAGCTTTTCAAAGGAAGACAATGATATTATTATATATATTAAATATATAAAAACTAAATATAAGTTGGTATTTAAAGGTAAAAGTTGGAAAAACAAATCAAAATAAAATAAGAAACCAACCCCCTAAAATAAACACAAAAATTAAAATACACAAGTAGAAAAAATGAATTTATTTACCAGACAGTTAAAATGGATTTATTTAGTTTTGTTATTTTTTGTTTTTCCTGGCCAATTTATTTTCAAGGATTAGAATTGATACTCTCCACTTCATTTTGTTAAAAAAAAAAATTAAATAAAAAAAAGAAAAGAAAAAACATAAGGAAAAACATTGAAATGAAATAATTCCGTTCACAAATAGAAAGAGAAAATAACAAGCAAAGAAAACGTGAAATATAAAATATATGTATGTACATACGTTTATAATACTAAATAGAATTGTTTTAAGTAGTGCATAGATATGTTGATTTTTTTTTATAACATTAAATAAAAAAATAATGAAAAACAGATGGTTTTTTTGTTTTTTTTTTTTTATTTCAGTAGGAATAAGAGAAGCTTAAACCCTTTTGATTTTTTTGTTCGTTTTTTTTTTTTTGTTAAATGAGGTTGTAAGAAAGTTAATACAACATAAAAAAAAAAAAGCACTATAGAAATTAGTTTTAAGTATCATATTATAAGTATATTTACGTATATTATCAAAATGTAAAATACTTATATAAATATTTAACATTATTCATTATCAACTGAATTTATTGAGTCGTTGTGAATTAAATAAGTTTTAGTTGTTTAGTTTCTTTTCTAAATATTTAATATTATCGTAAAATTAACCATATTTTTTTGTTTAAATAAAAAAACACAATTAATATTAAATTTTATAATCATTACAAATAAAATAATTTCTCTTTTTAAATGAATAATTAAATTTAAAAACAATTTATTCAATATTCAAAAAAAAATTAAATTTGAATTATTCTTGCATATATTTAGGCGCACGATATTTTCATAATTTTTTGAAATAATATCAAATTCTTTTCTGAATTTAAAATAAGTAGGAAACTATTTTAATAAAAAATTGATATTATTTTTTGTTTTAAAACCTTTTTTTTAAGGTATTTTTATTTTATTTTTTAAATTTCTCGTTAAAATTATATGTGATTGTGAAAAAAGAAATAAATACATATTATATGAAAATTTTACAAATCCCAATTTAGTAAAAAAAAAAAAAAAAATTTTCCATTTATGGGATTTTCTGTTATCTGCTTTCATTAAAATTTCAATCATTTCTTGGTACTTAATTCTTCGTTGTATAAAAAATAATAAAGTAATTTCTCATAAAATCGATATTTTATTGCAATTTGGTTTTTTTTTTTTGCCTCCCCACCTTTTATAAATATATTTTTTTTATAACTATAGTTGGTTATTTAATCGACCCGTTGTTTATCTCTGGAATTTTTGTTGACGATCAAATTGGAAGAGGTCCAAATAAAAGAAAAACATATTTATTTATTTATTTTTTTTTTTATAGATACGTAAGTACTTATAAAAATATTATTTATGATATGATTATATAAATACACATGAGACCTGTGATAATAAAAAAAAAATAAATCATATGAATAATAGTAACTTTTTGAATAAAATATTTTGTTAAATAAAAGTACTCATAATATAATAAGCATATGAAAATATATTAAAGGTTATATTTTTTTGTTTTTTTTTTTTTATATTAAAAACACTTGAAATATTTTTCACTAGACATATATTAAAAGATTTCTTGATTTCTTGCACTGTGCGAGCTGTTATTACCTTTATATAGATGTGAAATTTTTTAATAAAAGAGAAGCTCAAGAATACCTAAAATGCAATAATATAATTTTTAATGTATAATATAATCATAAAATTTCATTTCGAAAATTACAGTTGGAATAAATTGGCATGAACTACATATAAATTAAAGAAAAAGGCAATATATTATTTAATTATAAGTATTATAATGTATATTATATATACATATTTAAATAGATTTTTTAAATTTTCCTTTTAAATCGCAATAGCCATATCTGATGCTAAGCATTTGGTTAATCAAACGTGTACAGGTTTTGCAATTACATATTTCAATATATGTATGTACTTTAAATTTAAAAAAAAAATTAAATTTTTACTTTAAAAATTTTAAAAATTCTAAAACAAATAATTTAAGGTCTATTAGAATGTTTTTTTTTACATATTTCTAATAATAATAATTTTAACATTAGACCACAATTTATTGTACATTGGTACAACTAATAAATATAAAACAAATAAAAGAAGAACAGAGACTTGTACAGTACATTAAGAGAAATAATGTGAATGATAATAGAAAAATAAAAATGTACATATGTTACATATATATATATATACATATATATATATATTAAATTTTTACTCTATTAAAATAAAATAAACTCAAGTTATATTCATTTTATATATTTTTTTTTATTTATTTTGTATATTACGTGTTTATTATTCACATATTTTCACATAAATGTTAAGATCACTATAAGTCTGACTTTTTGAAATACTCATAATTTTTTTTTTTTCTTTTTTGTTTTTTTCTGTTATACTCATATGTATAAATATACAATTTGAAATCGCAGACTTTTTGGCAATAAACAATATTTATTATTTTTCATTTGGTTTTCTTTAAATTTTATTTTCATTTCAGTTGTATTCCATTTCATTGCATCCGTCCATTCCATAAGTAAATATTCTATCCAATATAAAACTTCAAATTCGCGTTTTTTAAAATATTAAAGAGAAAACGCGACAAACAATTTATGTTTTGTCAACTTTTTGGTTTTTGTTTTTTTTTTTCCACTTTTCTTGTTTTTTTTTTTTTTTTTTTTTTTGTGTCTTGTTTCAGAGTTCTGTTAAGAATTTTTACAACTATTCATTTTGATCATAAAATGTCGCATAAGGAACCACTAGAAATTTTAACAAACAAACATGAATAAAAAAAAAAACAAAAAAAAAAAAAAACTATTTAACAGAATAATACAAATATTCATTTGTTTGAGTGTAATGTATGCATTTTTTGTTTGTTTGACTCCTAACGCTATAACAAAAAAGAGAAAAATACAATCATATTTCGAATTTAAAAAAAAAATTACATTTAAGAATTTTTGCAGAAGGCATCCAACCGTCAAACAAATCAAAAATTACTACCCGCTACAACCACCAAATATAATAAACCACACAATAAGAATATTATAAGGATTTGTGTTTTAGCAACGGTGGTGGAATATATAAACCGCAGGAGATAAATAATAAAATAAAAAAAAGAAAATTAAAAAAAAAACAATAAAAAAAAGCTTGAGGAAAAAAAAACGTTAAAAAAAAAAAACAAATATTCGCATCACCGCAAGTCGTCTTTAATAACACATCATAACATCGTCGAATAAATTTTGAAGTGTTTTTCTCATACTTATATAACATACAAGTTGTTTATGCATATACATACATACTTATATATTAAAACATGTATAAGCTAACATTGTTATGTATAAGATATTATGTTCATGGAAGCGTATATGTATGATGTACTTATAATTTGTTTTTTGTTTCTTTATTTCATTTTTAACATACAAGTAAAATATGTAATAATAAAAATGTAACTGTAAAGGATGTAAATATCATTTATGTGCAGTTAACTAGTCGGGACGACTATTCAAAAAAATGATTATTACTGTTTTATAATATGAGTTGGATTTTATTGTTTTTTTTTTTTTTTTTTTTTTTTGTAGCTCCAGGTCTAAGTTATCTTATTTTCTTTTTTTTTTTTTTATGGTATCCTCGAATAACTTTAAAAGATGAAATTTTTAGTTTTTATATTGCATGGGTTTATTTTAACAGTGACAAACAAAATCATTTGAATTGATTTAATATAATTCCTAAATATAGTGAAATTTCCATTATTCAAATGAATTCATAAAGGAAATCGAGATTTGTTTAATTTTCGAAAGGAATTCCACTTTCTTATAAGTACATAAAATTTGTAATATTTTTTTTATAAAAGGTGACAGAATTTACATTTTTTTTTGTTCCTACGGGAGGTGTAAATCTTTTAGTCACTGAAACCACCTTCCTCTGTAGCCAGTATAATGGTTGAGAAATAGGATGAAGAAAGGAAAGGAGATAAGGAAGAGAAAAATTGAATTTAAATTATAGGATTAAGATTAAATGGCAATTTCAGAAAATGTAAGTTGATTGACTCCTTGAACTTAGTTTTATTTTGAAAATTTTGAATTTTTCTCATCTCATCTTAAAAAATTTTAAAATAATTTTAAGCGTTGCAATATTTTTCATTGTAATGTTGTCAGAAGGCAGTCTAATTATTGTTTAAAATGGTAGATAATCAAAATAAATTTCTAAAATATGGCACCAGTATATGCAAAATATCAAAACTCATTCATATCAGTTCGTTTTCATACTTCGTAAATGATTTGCATGCAACTCTTACATTTAAACTTTTATAAAAAGTATTTAAAAACTAAAACTTTCATAATTACAATTACAGGGATACTATCAATATTGCAGGATTTTTTTATTTTTCACTGTTGTCTATTATTATAGTGATACTTCAAAAAAAGAAAAAAAAAAGAAAAATGATACTTGATGCTTCTTTAAATTTTTCATTTTGTGTCTTTTCTTCTTTTGTATTTTTTGAAATTATTCTTCTGGTTTTTGTGTAACTAGCAAAATACCAGGCATCATAATATAAGTGTAATATGCAAATTCATAATTATATATTATATATACTGGTATATATGTATATGTTGTTTTAAGTAGTAATAATGACAATAGATGTCATAAACGAGCTGATACTTTCGCTTGCATCACATATGATCGTCGTGTTCTTTTGGTTAATACTTTAAAACGTATTACATTCAATTACAATTCAAGTTTGTATCTATACATAAATATATATAATATATATATATATATATATACATATATGTACATATTTATGTTCATACGCATATATGTTTATGTAATTCAGCGCTTGCCGCCATATTCTGTTTGTTTTTTAAAGTAAAAAGTCTGTTTGTTTTTAAAGTAAAAAAAAAACTCGAAATTTATTAAACATTAAATGTGGTTTTTTTAATATTCGCTTAATATTGTAGGTTCCACATATTATTAAGGGCGCATGAAGGGTTTAAAATACTTTAAACAAATGTAAGATAGCATACCAGACAATTATTTCAAAAATAAATTATTTTCATAACTTAAGAATGTAAATTTAGTTTAAGAAAATAAGAAAAAATATATAGAATATATTTAGAAAAACACAAAATGAAATAAAAAGTGAAAAATGAAAGGGTAATAATTTGAAATGATGCATTGTTTAGAATTTGTGAGAACAAATAAATTTATTAGAAAAAAAATAAAAATTTTATTATTATTTTTTATATTTTATTTTGGTGTAAATTAACAATTTAAATTATTTTTTTTTTTTTGCAATAAATTTTGCAAAATTTTTAATATAATATTTAAATCAGTTTTGCGTAAGAATTATTTATAGTTACAATCTTAATGTATCTTTATAGTATATGGCTTTTTTTTTTTTAAAGAAAAAACTTTAGTTACGAAGAAAACTAATAAATTTTTAATTCTTATTTTATTACAATGTTACCCGCCAAACGCTGTTTGGAGTCCTTAAAGAGATTGGTGTAAACTTAAAGACGCTAATCGAATTATAGACTAACAAAGCAATTAAATCGTAGGCAAGATTTTGTTTAGGCGAATACATTGTTTTCTTATACAGACCCACTCCCAATTCAATGTTCCGCATCCTATTATCGTATACTTTCCTATCCCTATTACCTAGCCAATATACTGCATTAGCAGGTAATGGTTTCATCTCATTATATTGATTAAAGGGGAAGGTAGGTTTAGTCAGTAAAAATCTGACACTACAAAGGGAGAATTCTTGGTGCCTTTAGAAGATTCCCACCTCCCTTAGGAAAAAAAGAAGAAAAAAAAATTACGACTGCAAAAAAAATAAGTAAATCACTTTTTATCAAAATATATCTCAAAATATTAAAAGATTTAATAAATCCAAAATGTAAAAAAATATTTTAAATCGAAAAATTAATGTACAATAAAAAATATCTTAAATTGAAAATCTGTAAATCAGGATCAGAACGAAATGGAATAAGATTTCTTTTTGAGAAATAACATATTGGTGATGAATAAAAGAAAAAAATTAAGTTTTAATGAAAACGATTGTTATAGTCCTTGACCTCATATTTTAAATATTTCATTTATTTCTTTTTTTTATTCATTTACTGATTATTTGTTTTTTTTTTTTTACAAAATGTCTGTTAAATTAAATATTAACCTGTGCTAAATTTCTCAAAACAAAATTCCTATTAAATATAAAATATTTTCAAGGAAAAAATTTTACTTTTAAAAATTATATATAAAGTATTTTATTTTCTTTTTTCCTTTTCCCAAAAAAAAAACATGTAAATTATGATGAGGTTTCAAATGAAATTCAATACAAAATAAAAGTACATATTATTTAAAGTATGATTAAATTTCAAAATACTCCAGACAAAAACAAACAAAAACAAAAAAAAAAATAACGATATTTAAAACATTTAAAATAATAATAATAATAATAATTGTTCTGTTGACATAATCACTATATCGAATTCTTAAATTTCAAGGTATTAGCATAATTTTTATTTTTTAAAGGTAAATACAAATAAAAAAAAAACAAAAAAAAAATTTACCTTATGAGTATAAAGACTGACTTTAAAAATTTGTTGTTTAATTTACAAAAAAAAAAACAAAAAAATTAAAAACATGTATACAGATGTCATTTAAGAAAACCTTCACCTTAACCTTAATGTTACAGTACATGATGTCAATGATGATTATATTATAATGATTATGATAATATCATAATATTGATATTGATATATGATTGATATTATTTATCTCATAAATAATCATCAAAAATCTAAAATAATGACAGATGATCTGAAACGCGTTTATCTCTAAAAAAAGAAAAAAAAAACACATACAATAAATTTTATTTTTATTTTTACAAGATGTTCGAAAACTTTGAGAAGGGCGACTTTTAGAATGGTCCTTATCCTTCCCATATGGTAAATTTTTATATGATTCACTGTATTTTTGAAACCTATCAATATTTTTAAAATTTTATAAATTAAGAATAAATTCCGGAAAAAAAAAAACAAAAAAAAACATTTTTAAATTAAAAACCGAAAAAAAATACATAAAAAGAAATTGGAAGAAAATTTTAATGTGTTTTTCTTAATTGTTAAGGAAAAAAAAAAATGTGTTTATTGTTATATATATATATTTTGTAAATAATTCAATTATTGGTATTTTCCTTTTTGTTTTTATTTCTTCTATATTTTTAGTTCTCGCAGTGGTATTATTCTGCTATATGTATTTTGAAAAGATCAGAATTCAAAATGCTTTTTTGTTAAAATTTCATAGATTTTATAAAGTATATTATATTTTAATACCAGATAATTAGTATTTTTTATATAATTTTTTTATTTTTATTTATTTTAAATGAATGTAAAAATAAATAATAAACAAAGTCAGACATTGTCAAAAACAAAAAATAAAAAAAAATAAAATTTAAATATGAAAGAAAAAAAAGGAGTAAAAAATCTGAATTTTCAAATAACAGTCACATTAATTCTTATTTTGCTGTTTAAATTGTTTTTAAAGAGAACTTAGTTCTTTTAATCTTTTGTTAATTCCCTTTTTTTTTTTTTTTAATTTTAAAAATTAATACTTTTTGAAAAATTATTAAAACAAATATTTTTTTCTTATTACAATTGAAACTGCATTCGTCCTTTAAACAAAAAATGATAGAATTTTATTTTATTTTTTTTTTAGTTTTAATTCATTGTAAATGGATTATTTTTGAAGTACTATAAGGAGGTTGCCAATCTTAGATATTTTTGATTTTGATATGGTTCTCGTCTTTAAGAATTTTTATCTCATATCTTTTTGTATTATATATATATGTTTTATATCGTCCAACAGAATTTCGTTATTTATTATTTCATTCATTTTTTTTTCTTATAGAAATTAATTTTTTTTTTTTTAAAATATGCTAATCGATTAACAAAATTAAATAGCATTAAATCCTATGAACTATCAGAAATTTAAAAGGAAATATTACATGGTTGCAATGAGTAAATTTTTTTTTTTAATTCTATATTATTTGCTATAGAAATATCTATAATATTTATCGATTATTACAGAATATATTATTATTTAAAGAAATTTAAGGATCTCCTCATACATGCAAAACATGAATTTATTTTAACATTTTTAAAATTTAAAATTTTAAATATACTTATTTATGATACTGTTATATTATAGCAGCATTTTTTTTTTGTTTTTTTTTTTGGAAAATAAAATTTATTCTTAATACTAACGTTAATATAATGTTTTTCAAAATGTAGATGATTTTATTGAAGTTTATTTATTTATTCTTTTTTTTTCTCTTCATATAGGTATTGTTTTTTTTTTACTTTTTAAAAATTTCCATTATATTTTTTGTTTAAATTATTCCTTTTTGTTTTTTTTTTTTGTTGTTTTTGTAAAGATATTGCATAAATTGAAAAGAAGAAGTTTTGAAAAGGATATTAATATTATTTTTAAGCTAACTTTCAAATGAATTAAAAATTCTATTATTATTACTATTTTCATTCGATGTGTCCTGCCTGTTGTACACATTTTACTTTTAATTTACTATAACGAAATACCTTAATAAATTTAAATTATTTTATACCAAAAAGCTTGAATTTATTCATTTATATTAACATTGCATACATAAATGTAATGCAATATTATTGAACCATCGGCTACCAAGGCCATTATAGGTTTTTATACTATTATTAAATTATATACTAATATTATTTATTTTGTTTATATTATATACTATATATTTACATTATATTTGGTCGTAAGGGGGGTATGTAAAGAAAACCACTTACGACCTGTGCAGGGATCGAACCCACACTCCTTCGGCTAATACGCCACGCGCGTACCCACTAGGCCAAAAAGCTTGAAACCTTCGGCTTCTAAGTCCATCTAAAATATCTAGGATTGCATACTTTTAGGTCGCAATTTTATACATATTAATTTAATTTCCCTTGGTTCAAAACACAAGCAGTCATTTAAAGTGAAACGTTATAAAATTGTATGAAAGAAAGACAAAAGAATGTACAGTTACAATGAAAAATGATAAGAGAGAAGCTTTGTTAGATTTATATATGAAAATGCTTCAATACAAAATACAAATATACTGTTATTAAAACAATATTAAAAATTTTATTTAATTTTTTTTTTTTGTTGTATTTTTTTTTTATATGAATATTTTGTCTTTTTCATTTTTTTGTACTTTTTTATTTTACAACTTCGCAAAAAGGATAACAATATTGTACTTACTAAAATGCAATGAATAAACCATTAGTCATTGGAAAAAAAAAAACGACAGAGAAAATTCTACAGTCAGTCGGAAAATAGGATTAAGAAGTTTCCAAAAATAACTTAAAAAAAAATGGTAGAATGAAACAAAAAAAAAAATGAGAGTGAAGTTAAAAAAGAGGATTATCTGGAAAATATAGGAAAAAAAAAATAAAAAGTTTCATATAAAAAAATAATAAAAACAGAAAATGAAAGAATTATATAAATATAACAGACGATTCTAGCAAAAAATTGTAAAAAAAAAAAAAAATACAAAACATTAAGAATGGATTTGAATTATATTTTCATGTATATTTTCAAATAAATAATTTAAGTATTTTACGTTTACGTTTTTTTTTTTTTTTGGAACTTTATACGATTCAATTCTCATTATAAAATCTTTAAAATAAAAAAAATAATCGGTAACAATCTACAATTGTTTCTTTGTTAGGATTATGCTTATATTATCGTAAGATTTATTTTATTTTCAGAATGAAAATTCATGTTTTAAAATTGTTATTTTTGATTTTGAAAAGTAAATTTATTTTGTAAATTAAAAAAAAAAAGACAAACTCACACCAAATAATTTTTTTGTTATAAACAGTAGAATGTTATTTTGTTTTCCTAACAAACCTAAAAATATGCAATTCATTTAACAAAGTTTTTTTTAAGCAAAATGTTTTATCGGGAGGGTCTCGGACGGGGAGCAGTTAAACTCATGACTTATTAACTGGAGAAGTATGGGTTCAAAACTTGCACAGGTTTCCAGTTTGTTAAATTGGAACGTAAATTAATGCAAAAGTAGTTTTTCTTAACAAATCCTTCTTCCTATCAAATAAAGTATAATCTGGTATAATACTAATGTAATATAAATAATATTACTGTATAAATTAAATGATTGATTTAAAAATTAGGAAAATTATTTTAAATTTTGAAAAATAAAATGTAAAAATAAATATTTTTAAACAAATTCAAAAGATTGATTAATTTAATGATCTACACAGCGTGAATTTTATTAATTTAATTTGTTTTGCAATTCAATCAAAAATATTTTACTTTTTATCTTCATTATTTTATTGCCATTATAACTTACACATATATAGTATAAGTTTAAAAATAAAACACTTTTACAGTATGAGTTAACCCATTATCTATCTTCGGTACTCAGAGTCTTACTGTTTAAAACACCTTAGTATTCAATAGTAAGAGTAAATAATGTTTTGTCTAGTTATTTCTTTAAGGAATGAAATGAAAAATTTTAGCTTTCAAATATTGTTTATTTCAAATATTGTTAAGTTTTCCCAATAGTGTCTTTTGTAAAAAAAAAAAAAAATAACAAGAAATTTTTAGATACTCTCACAAATTGATCACAAAATTCAATTAGTCTTGCAAATGTTCTAAATATACACTTCATAATGTATTTATTTATTCTTTTTTTTTTTTTTTTTGTTCTGTAGTCTCATAACAAATTAAATTTAAGAAATAATAACCTTTGATTTATTTTTGTACTTGTAATAAAATATTTTTTTGTAGAGCCATTAACCTTTAATTCAATATTTAGTCAAAAATAAATATATTTTAATGTATTTAAGATCAACATTTTCTATTATTAAAGTCAAAAACAAAGTATTGGGTATAGAAAAAATCCAAAAACTTCAAAGAATTTTTTCTTACTTATTTTTTTTTTTTTGTTTTTGTAATTCATTCACATTTTTAAATCACTGTGCAGAGCGAGAGAATACAAAAAAAAAAAAAATCATTCGTTTTTAATAAGATTTATTCAAACGAAAATATCCTTCAGTACAAAGATAAATAAAAAAGGCGATATACTTAGTGCTTTAATAAAATGCAAAAGAAAAAATGAAAATGCTTTCTTACTCAGACTTTTTTTTTTTTTTTTTTTTTTTTGATCTTTAGGCAGGCAATGACTAGAAAAATAATAAAAGAAAAAATTTAAATAAAACTTAAAACGCGTTTGGGGATTCCAATGATTCAAAAGAGCAATAAAAACATTCAAATAAAAAAAAAGAAAAAAACAGTATTATAAAATTTTTAAAAGATCTTGCAAACATAAAAACTTTGTTTTAAATTTAAATTATTTTAGCAGTTGCACCATTCTTGTTATGCTTGATTTTGCCTAATCTGTTTCATTGCAAAAAAGAGTAAAATTCTAAAAAAGTATTCTTTCGATTATACATACATGTATTAATATTAGGTTCCACATTCATTATTTTTTCATACATTCATGTATTAGGTTCCATTTAAGAATGTAAACATCCTCATAAATTTTCATAAATGAGGTTGACTATATGGAGATTTTTTTGTTTTTTTTAAAATACTCGTAGCAGCTCCCTACCACAGTTCATTTGTTTTTTTCACTAGCAAATTGTAATAATACGTAAAATAGGGAAAGGACTTTTAAAATAAAAAAGGACAGAAAAAAGAACGAAAAAAAAAAAAAAAATTAATGCAAATTTTTCAACCAAATAAAGGAAATTATATTTACTTACTGTCTGCTACTGGCTTGCTATTCTGTCGAATGTTTACCATATAGATGTAATGGTTGTTAGTGTATATCTGTAAATAATATGTTAAATTTTATTTTTCATTAGATTTGTTTTTTTCTTTCTATATCGTTTGTTTATCTTTTCATATATATTTAAATGTCCTTTTGATTTTGTTAGTGGTTAAATTAAAAAAAAAAAAAATTAAATAAATTAAAAATTAAATGTCCTTGGCCTTTCAAAATAAATTTTGTTAAAAAATAAAAAAAAAAAAAACAAACTTAACGGAATTTTTCATTAAAGGAATATTTAATGATAAAAAAAAAAAATTGCATGATGGAAAAAAAGGGGATTTCCCGCAAAAAAAAAAAAAAGGAAAAGGAAAAGAAAAATAAAGAAAAAAAATAGTCGACTGAATGGGCGTAAATATGGTAGTATATCTTTTTTTTTTTTTCATTTATATGAAAACTTCTAATGAATATACAATATGTATACGGAATCCTATATAAAGTAATTGAGGTTACAATTAATTTAAATAAATATAAAGTGATTAGACTTTGTTTACTTTCTTTGTTTGTTTATTCATTTTGCATTTTTTGTTTTGTATTTCTAATGTCTCTAATGTTTTATTTTCTTTCGAATTTTTTTTTTTTTTACTAAAGAATTTTAAATTAAATAAATTTTTTCAAATTAAATTTTTATTATAAAATATTGGTGTTTTCTATGAAAAGAAATTTATTATTAATAAAATGCAGAAAAGAAAAAAAAATTTCAATAAAATTTATTACGTTTAATTTTAATTTTAAAATAAATAAATTTAATTTGAAATAAAGATGAATACAGAGTATAAAATCACCTAGCAACAAATAAAAATATTTAAAATATAGAATAATCTTTTATAATTTTAATATTCAATCAAATTTCTATATATTAATTTTATTATTTAATTTTTTATATTTTTTTTTTTGTAATAAAATACTTTTGTACAGAAGACTACCGATTATAAATCAACTAATCAAAATACAATCAGTCCTAATAAAAAAATTTGGAAAAAGTTGAACCGCGTGATTGCTTTGTAACTTCTAAGGCAAAAACTACACTAAAAACAAATAACAGCAGTGCTGTTTTTATTTGACGATAAAGACCTTAAAGACCTCTTAGAAATTCTTTGTTTCAAATTATTTACATACATCTGCAATAATATATGTAATATATCTGTTAAGCTATTCAAAATATCAATTATGGTAAATAACTGTTACATACATAGCTCATAAAAGTATCTTTCGGATAATATATATTTTATATATCCTGGGATCATAGCGTAGACCCAGGCTGACTTTAAAACAAAAAATAATGGAGTTTTTTTATTAATTTTTAATTTGTATTTTAAATTTTAGTATATTTTAAATTTTAAAAATTTGTGAATATTTCAAGTTTTAAATATTGAGGTCAAGTTTGATCGTTGGCGAGTTATAACAACAATTATAAGGCAAATATCCAGAATTTTATTTGAAAATTTTGTATGAAAAATGTTTTTAGTGTAGTTTTAGCCCTAAAAGTTACAAGGTAATCACGGTTGACCTTTTTGGAACTTTAACCAAAATATTCAGCAAAAAAAAACGAATTTATAATAGGATTTCTAAACAAAAATCAATAAGAAATAACAAGAAGAATATAATATTACTTACATGCTCAATTAAAACATGCTATTTGAAATTTTAGTTATACTATCATTATCCTTAAAAATTGCAGATTTCGTTACGTTATATTGATTTGATAAAGAGGCTGGAAGATGCATCTTTTGTTAATTGTTCAATGACAAATAATTTGTCATTAAGACATCAGATTTTTCTCTTATTTTGCGCACCATAGGGAAATACAATATACTAATTCAAAATTATAACATTATATTGATTGAATTGAAACAAGAAAAATATGCTAAGTTTTTGATACAAAATATGCATAGATATTAAATTTGACATAAGACAAAAAACACAATTCATGAATCAGCATGTAATATATTGGGATTGTTCAGGTTGATTTCATTATATGTTCTATTTATGTAATTGTGCTTGTAAAAGGAGAAAATAAAATTACATAAAAGAGCGTAAATTTGTTCAATGTTCATATAACAGAGTTATTAATATAATATATCCAAATCCAATCAATGGTGTAGTGGCTAAGATACCGGCCTTTTATTTGAAAAGTTTTGGGTTCAAATTCCGGTTGGATCAAGTAGATTAAAACCCCGGTTGGGTCAAGTTGAGTCAAGATATTAGATAACCTAAAAATAAAAAAATATTTACGTCTCATTGTCTTGTACAATATCTACAGCCAAATAATCAACCATTTAATGAAAATAAAGTTTTCAGTAACTGCATCTTTGTCAAATAAGAATAATAAATGACTTAGTGAATGTTCTATGCTCCTTATAGGGGAAAGGAAACGAAGAAAGAAAAAGAAATTAATATAAAATAATCATTTTTCATATAATACAGATGTTCATCTAAAAGCGAGTCTACTGTATACATAAAATTTAAATGTTTTATCTAAAATTATTTTTGATAAATAATCCTAATTTAAATTTTCATATTTATATAATTGTTAAATAATATATAAAATTTTTGTTTTATATAATACAAATACAAATAATATAATTGCACAAAATTTTCTTAATATTTATTAATAGATTTTCAATTATATTGAATGTATACGAGCATTATATATCTTAAAATAAATGTGTATGTATATAATAAAGATTAAATTGATTTTATCAATTTATAAATTTAAATATTATTTTATATCTTAAAGAACAAAGTATGTATTATTTAAATTTAATTCCATTTTTGTGTTACGTTATATATAGAAAGTATATATTACATACAAAATATGTAATCAATTATTCTGTAATCCTTCTTAGAAATTATTCCTTTGTATTTGTAAATATGTCATAAAAATAAAAAAAAAGATAATTTTAATTTCTTGTAAATAAATAAATCAATAACTAAAATTGTAAATTCAAAATTAATATGTTTAAAATATCTTCAAACGTTTTTAAATGAAAAAGAAAAAGTATTCAGATAATAGATAATTTTTATTATTTAGATCAGTGGTCTTTAAACATTTTAAAGTTTGACAATCTTCTTTTAAAAGATTTTTTCTAATAATACAACGATTTGGCATGACATAAATGACAAAAATATCTTTTTATTTGAATTTTAGATAGTTTAGTGAACATATTAAGCCTTAAAAGAAGTTAGCGTTTTAATAGTTCAGTCACAGATAGAAGAACACTGATTAAGACTTTTTTCTATTTTTTTTTTTTTTTCAAAGGGATAAAAGTTATCTTGTCCTTTCTGATATTTAATTGAAAAAATTCAGAAATTGAAAAAAAAGTTTAATTTCAATTTATTAGAGAAATAATAGAGAATCTCGAAAGACATCAATGAGATCAACGCGCGAGTTCTCTTTGGTATAGAGTTGGACTTTAACCAATTAAAAAACCACCTCCCTTTTTTGGGAATTGGGAAAATAGTAATTAAGAAAATTGGAAAATATAGAAAATTATTGAATGTTGAGAAGTAGAGAAGTTATGTATAAAGAAATTTTTTGATAGAAAATCATTTGAAAGAGTTTTAAATCATAAATTTAATAATGAACGGGCGAGTCAATTGAAATCAATTGAAGTCAAGTCAATTGAAATCTGTATGTTACTCTTTTTTTTTTTTAATTAATAAGAAATTTCCCTTGAAGTCTGTAAAATTGTCAACCACCTTATTATTGTCACATGTTAAATTATTCGTGTATCTACTTTATATTATATATTAAATAAATAAATAAACTAATTTCTAGGTTAATTAGCTTGTAAGACGATAAAAACCGATATAAGATATAATATTGTTCTTAATTCTCCATATTTCTTTTCAATTTTTCTTCCCATTACCTCAACATATACAATAACTGTGTAGAAAAGAATTTTTTTTCTAGAGTTTGGGGAGCGTGTAAGAAAACAAAAAAAAAAAGAAAACTGAATGAATAGTTAGTTAAATTTTGTATAATTTACTGTGGTTGTATAGTAAAAACACTGCACCATGTCTCAAAAAGAAACCAATATCCAAAAAATGATAATAAATTATATTTATTTTTAATTCATTTTTAATTTACGTATATATATATATATGCAACATTTTTATTTATAAATTCTTTGTTCTTTGTTAGAAATGTTATTCCATTACATAATCGTAGTAAATGTATATGGGTATAGTAATAGTTACTAAGTATATAATGTTAAGTTGATAGTAAAAATTTTTAATTCATTAAAATTAAATTTTCAACTCTTTTTATATGTTTATTTATAATGAATTTAATTACATACATCATACATATATACTTATAGTAAAAATATATATACTGATATTGGATATTAATTACAATTTTTAAATTAAAACAAGTTTTTTTTTTTCCTAATTATTGAATTTTCATTTTCATTTTCACTTTTATTTTTTGTTTTTGTTTTTTTTTTGATTTTCTGGTTTTTATTGTTTGTAAATTCACTAATTGTGAACATAATTCAGTCTTTATTACTTCTTTTGCTAATTGTTAATGTTTCTTTCTCACTTTATTTTACTTTTGTTTTTTTTTTTTCTTTTTTTTGTTGTTGTTTTTGTCGGTTTTTCTTCATAAAAAATATTTTTACCTTTAATGTTTTTAATTTTCTTAAACAATTAACTGTCATTTGTTATTGTATTGATATAATATTTATATATACTTATATTATACATTAACATTTTTACCTTTTATATATATACGAAACGTTTATTCAATTTTACAGGTGGTAAAACTATATATTTATATAAGTACGTACAACCATTTAACCGCATAATTCAAATGGAAAAAAATAAAAATAAAAATCAAAGAATATAAAATTTATATTGAAATAAATTTAGTCATACTCGGTAGTGTAATAGTATATGTATATTAATAAATATCTTATAAATATATATTTTATAAATTAAATTTTGTATAATTAGTTTGTTATATTTACATGCTAATTATTACACCAAAGTTGATTAACTCTTTGATTTTGAATAGAAAATATTGAAAAATAAAAGAACGAAATATTTAAGTTTCGAAGAAAAATAATAGGTACCTAATACTTAACTATAAAAATCTACAAGAATAAAAAATTGATAATGTGAATAGTCGGACGCGATAAGAGTCTTAGAAATATTATTGATAAAATAGTGCAGCTATGCAAGTAATGCAACTAAAAGAACCTGTTTACCTGTGCAAATTGAGGCCCCAGTCGACTCTGAGCTACTAAATGAAATTTTAAATTTTTCAAAAACTTTATTAAATAAATTTAATGTAAAATTTAAATTAACGGTGAAAAAGAAAGCACATTCACACATACTCCAGGCTATGGAAACTTTTTAAATTTGAAATGTTTATGTATATAAACATAAAAAATGTCATTTAGTTAAAATAAAGTTAGCAATTGTTTAGTTCAGCAACAATTTTTGATAGATTTTATACATTGTTTATAAATTATTCTGTAAAATTTTAATTTTTCATGGTTATGCAACAAGAAGAATTTTTTTTACGCAAATGTTTAGAAATATTCTGGAAATTTTGAGTATTTATGTGAAGAGAACTGTTAAAAAAATGCACTAAAAAGAATTTCTTCTAAAGAGTGTAAATTGAAAGCAAAACGTTGTTAAATAATTTTGGCCTATAAAACGGGAAAAATTGTTACGAGGTGGAGTTTTTATCCAGCTTTTATTGTAATTTGCAACTTATAAGATTCATTGAACTTAATTAAATTTTTTTTTCCATAAAGTTTCGAAAATTCTAAGAACTCATACTAAACCAGGTATTTCTTAAAAAAAAAATCTAAAACATTATGTTGCTCTTGTATCGAAAGGAGGCAGGGGGTAAATTTGATATAAAAATAATGTTGTAAATTTTATTTAAAAGATAATTAACGGATAAGATGAGTGATGCTTAAATAATATTTTCTGAATTTAATGAAAAAAATTATGTCAGACAAAACTTTCAGTTTTTATTTTAAATTTTAATTGTGATAAAATATAATAAAATATAAAAGAGAAATGATAAAACATGTTGTAAATGATTTAATAGTCCTCTATTTTAAATTTTCAAAACGTTTAAGTATATATTTCAAATAAAATTACTAAAATTAATTGAAAAATTTGGCTTACTGTTATTGCAACTTGTCGGATACAAAATGAACATTGTTTTTGTCATGGATAAAAAACTATTTTTATTTTAACTGAGATTCGAGCCGAAGAAGTTTTTCGAATGAAAATTGCGTACTCTTACAACCGTGATATATAATAGAAAACATAAATTAAGCATTGCAAAATAAAATATTTTAAAATAAATATAAAATAAAGTTTATTACATTGAAAACAGAGAAAAGTTTTTTAAGTTAAGATAAGGTAGATAAGGTATATGATGATCTTATTCCTCAAGAATATTGAAGAAATTTGAAGGAATATATCTTCGGTATAATGTTATAATATCTTACAGACACTGAAGTGACAAACGGATCATCGAGCATAAGAACACAACTGGTCGCATGGTCTAGATGTACGAGCATTTAAAAGCACCCCTCTCTTTCGAAAGAATAACAAAATAATATTTTAGAATTTTTTTTTTTGAAGACATACCTTTGTGTAAGTTTTAAGATTTTTTTGAACTTTTTTTAAAAAAAATTTTATTTGATTCGAGCAATTATATAAGTTGAAATCATTCACATTTCTAAGTAGCAGATTTTCCTTATTATCCTGAAAGTTCTTTACTATTGTTTTTAGAATATTCAATTCAGCGTTATTATTAAATCTTATTTAAATATAATCAAATAATAGGATAATGCATAACACAATACATTTAAATGAATATATTATATGTATACACATACTGTTGTATAGATTCACAAAACAAAAATTTTTCATTATTCATTTTTATTTTATTTTAATTGACAATAAATTCATTTTTATTACTTTATTTTATAATCACCTTTATTATTTTTTCTATATTTTAAATTTAATATTTCAATTTTACATTTTTTAATTATTTTGAAATAAACAATTAACAATATCAATAAAAAAAATAAATGTTGTTCAGACAGTTTTTATTATATATTTAAAACAAAAAACAACAAAGTATATACAGATATTAAAATTCACTTTTATTTTATATTTAGTTTGTTTTTTTTTTTTGTTTTTATTATGTTTTTTATTGTGAATAATGAAATTAAATCCTTAAAAAAAAAAAAAAAAAAGCTCTTAAAAAATATTTTAATGTATTAAAAAACATAAACAAAAAAATAAACTGAACTCCGTATCTTATAAAATGTAAGTTAACTTAGTTTAGGATGAGGGCATAATATTGAAAAAAAACAACATAGAAACTAAACATTTTTATTCTAGACTTTAATATTCATATTAAATAAAATACAATATTGTAACTGCAATATGACTTTTGTTATATGATAATAACAATATTGAAAAAACAGAAAATTTAAAACTAACAAATAAAACTTTAAAAAATGAAAATGATATAACAAAAAAGAACAATATGAGAAAAAATTTAAGAAAAATCATACTAGAATATAATAAAATAATATAATAACAATACTAAAAGAAAATATAATAATAATAAATATTGCTGCAATGCTTGCTTAGCTTATAAAGATAATGTAAAAAATAACAATATACTGACAACAACAATAAAAACAATGAATTTTTGGAAGAGTCCCATCTGGTTTTCAGGAACACACAAAAAAAAAACAAAAAAAACGAAAAAAAAAATAGAAAATCTCAAAAGTATTTTTTAAGCATTTTTTTTTTTTTTCATTTTCTTTTTTAAAAAGGAAGAAAAGACAATATTACATACAAAATATAAAAGAAAATAGAAATAAATACAAAAGATCCGTGCATCTGGATTTGACTTAAAAGACAATTTTACTATTTACAAGATTTAAAAAAAAAAAAAAAAAAAAAATGAAGAAAAATCAGAAATGAAAAATAACTAGAATTAAAAATGTATAAAGTGTAGTATAGTATTGTATTATATTAAAATGTATATGGTTATAGTTAGATAGGGTTATTATAAGGTTGTATCATAAGTTTCCATTCGATAATTCATAATTCGTTTTTATTTTGTCTTATTGCTAAACATCACATTAAGGATCTGTCACTGAAGACCTCTTTAATAACGTCTCTATTAAGATTTGAACTTATAGGCAGAAAAATATTTGTGTTAAGAGATTTGTGTGCTACTTAACTGTATCATATGAAAAACTCTATTCAGAAGAACTTAACTTTAAAATGAAATTTTAAATTGGTTCTTAGGATTTTATTTATGTAATCTCTATACGCCTGAATAATGATATTTGTCCTGATATACTATATCCTTCAAGAAAAAGAAGATATTGTCAGTATTTTATAAAGGGATACTTTTAGAAATTTCATTCGGTATAATTGTAACTATTAAATATAAAAGTATTAAACTTAATGGTAGAGATTTTATTATAATATCCAAACTTTAATTGTGTTTTAGACATTATAATCGTTAAATTTATTTCAAAAAAGATCTTACAACTAAATTTTTATAGTGATCCTATTATAATGAATCAGACAATTTAACAAGGATGACATTTTCACACGATGAAAACTTGTGATGATAATTTCTTTTCTTATTTCTTTTATTGTTATTTTTTTTGTTTTAATTTTTATTTTATTTTTTTTGTTCTTTTGGTTAAAAAGAAACAAAACGGTGTGCATTTTACTTTTTTCTTCATTTTAAATAAATGTTCTTGTCTTTTTGTATTGTTTTCTGTAATGTTTTATTTTTTTTTCTTATATTTTCTTTTTTTATTTTCTATATGTTTCAAAAAGTTTTCATTTTTAATTTTGATTACTTTTTTCCTATATATATAAATTTCTTTTAAAATAGTGTTGATATATATTTCGAAATTATAGTAGGTTAACTAAATTTTAATATAACATTTTTTGACATTATATTTATTTCTTGAATTTTAACTTGACAATATATGAATATTTAATAAAAATTTTATGACCTATACACTATGAATCGCCTGTTAATTTCTAATATTTAGAATTTTTTAAGAGATTTAGAACCTCGTGTGAAATATTTTAAAAATAATATTTGACATTTAAAAATTTTTTTTTTTTCAAAGTAATTACAAAAATTTTACATTCTAAATCCTTCTACATCTTTATTAATGAAAACAAAATGAATCTATTACATTAAATATTTGTTTATTAAATCTACTACAATTTCTTTTGTTAATATTTTGTATAAGAATTATCTAATATTCATAATTGTATTCTTTTTTAACAACAGTTACTATAATGATTACATCTTTTATACTTCGGTTTTTCTTTTACCACCTACCATGTTTTGTTCAATTTTTTTTTTTTTTGTATTTTACCGTGTTTGTTTATTTAATTTTTTTTTTTCGAATGTATAAAGTTTAAAGGAGAATTATACAAAAAAAAAAAATCAAAAAAAAAAAAGCAAAACCGAAATGTCAAAAAATAATAAAAAGTAAAAAAACAGACTGCAAATTTTTATAAGAAATAGAAAAATTGTAAAGAAACATCACAAAACAATAAAACAAAACAAGACAAAAATAAAATGAAAAATAAAAACAAAATCTATAATATAACTACAAAACAAATCTCCATGTCATTTGCACTTAATTTAAATTCAAGACACAATACCCAATCCCCGTAAAGATATGCAATCTTTTTTAAATTTGTCATTTATTTTGTTTTGTTTTTATTTTATTTGTTTGTTTTTTTTGTTTTTTCCTTTTATTTGTCTTGTATCAAGAACCAATCTACAAGAAATGGCTAACTAGTTTCTTTTTGTTCTTTTTTGTTTTGTTTTTTAGACAATTTTGAAAGACAATAAAAAGCAAAAAGAAAAAATAAAATATAAATAAATAGTGTAATAAGAAAATGGGAAGAAAAAACTGAAAAAAAAAAAACAAAAATATTATTATATGTATATATTTTTAGAGCTAGATGTACATCTGGTAACACTCACTTACAGTGATTCTGTTATTCATTCTCTATTTTTAAAAGCTATTTTAAATTTTTTGTTATTTTTATTTTTTGTTTTTTTGTTCTATTGTGCCAAGTCTCATACTATATTCTTTCCCTTGAATTTCTTCATACTCAGACTCCAAATAATTAATGTTAAGCTGATTTCTTCATTTTCAAAACTTTATTTTATTTTTTCTTTTAATTCTGAAAATAGAATTTAAGTGGAAGTGAAATCCTTTTATAAATCTACTCAATTGTATTTACATACAATTAAATAT
This sequence comes from Poecilobothrus nobilitatus, assembly GCA_947095535.1. NCBI lineage: Eukaryota > Metazoa > Arthropoda > Insecta > Diptera > Dolichopodidae > Poecilobothrus > Poecilobothrus nobilitatus. Next base: position 316,249,453 of record OX352772.1, on the reverse strand, counting down.
TAAGCAGAAGATTTTTTTTTACAGGACATAATAATTTTTTTTCTCATGAAAAATCGTATAAGTGTTTTTGATATTTAACAGGAACAAAAAAAAGCAAATTAGTGACAGGTAATTAGTGATATACGAGTGTACTTTTGTATGTAGGATTTTTTGTGCTTTTCACACTTTTCAAATATAGTGATTAAGAACAACGCTTTAAAACCAACCTAAAATTGTAAACCAAAACAATTAATTAATTAATTAATAATTAAAAAATCACAAAAAAGTTGAAGTTGACAACTTTGTGCTTTACGTGCACTTTACATTTTGACATTTAATTAGATTTTATATAAACCTTAATATTCAATTTAAATATAAAATGTTTATAGTAATATCAAAAAATTGCTAACACACAATTATTCAAAATATTCACTTTCAATAACATAAATTCTAAACACTTAAAATATATTAATTGGTAATTCTCGACAAGTGAAGATAATCTAAAGATTTAAGAAACTACTAAACTATTAAATAACTGTATTTTTAATTAACACTGAAACTCTAAAGAATCATTAATTTTGTGTAATTGTCTAAAGTAGAAATTTCAACCTTTCTTTCATTGCATAATTTTTTTTTTAACGTCAATTATTCCGAAAATATTCCGGAATTTTTATTTCATTTATGTAATCCAATTATAAAACTAATACGAATTCCTGCATTTTCGAATGATTGGAATTAAAATTTAGTCAACACTGTATTTATTATCCTTTTGTTTAGTATTTTGCCCGTATCTTTTTCACTTTCCTCCCAATTTCTTCACTTATCAGCTTAACTTATTGAATAAAACAAAAATTGGATTTTTACAAACCTTTTATTCAATTAGATTTTTAATTAACAACTAAATTTTTTTTTACGACGATTGGTGGAAAACTCGAAAGTCATCAAGAGAAACTGCACATCATTTCTCAGAATAGTGTTGGACTTTAACCAACTAAAATCACTCCCCTTTTAAAACAAAACTTTAAGATGGAATCTTTAATACAAATGTAAGAGTTTTGTTTTGGGGATAGGGATGTGAGAAGGATGATTGAGAAAATTGGAATTTTGAGTTGGTTGGTGGAAAACTCGAAAGTCATCAAGAGAAACTGCACATCATTTCTCAGAATAGTGTTGGACTTTAACCAACTAAAATCACTCCCCTTTTAAAACCAAACTTTAAGATGGAATCTTTAATACAAATGTAAGAGTTTTGTTTTGGGGATAGGGATGTGGGAAGGATGATTGAGAAAATTGGAATTTTGGGATTATTGGAGATAGGTAGGAAAATTTGGAGGGATATATTTTGAAGAAAGATATTAATGTTCTTTTTAAACTTAATCAAATCGTACACATATGAAAATGGAACACATGTGATGATTAATGAATTTCCATAATGCCATAATGGATGAATTGAAACTTTTAAGTCCTCTAAATTATTACAAAGTAATCAAATATAATATTAATGTATCATACGAGTTCAACATGAATTAAAAATTCTGAAAATTAAAACTTTAATGTAAATTTAAACCGTATTTGTATTCGTATTTAAACCGTATTTTGACATTAAAAATTTCCCTGAACTCAATTATCTTCTTAGTCAATTAAGATTAAAAATTTTGTAAGAATTTCTTAAAATTCAAGACAAATTTTTCACACAAGAAAAGTATTTAAGTACAAAAAAAAAAATCAATTTGAAATTTCTTTTTTTTTAATATAAACCTAAAATATACATATTTGTGTAATACCTTCATGTACTTAATTGTTCCAATTTAGAATCAATTTTGAATTATCGGGTCATGTTAGAGATATTGTAATAAAAAACAAACATACATATTTTACTTTTTTGTTATGTTTATGTATGTACATAAGTATTAAGTACCTATATGTGTAATATGCATATATATGTATATTTTGTGAATATCGAAAACGTCACTTAGCCAATCAAACATTCGATTTAAAGTACCTGAAGTACTTTAATAATAAAAACAACAAAAAAAAAAATCTAGAGATATTATATGAGCCTTTAAAAGTTTTTTCTTGTTTGTTACTACAATAATTTTTGTTTTTTTGTTATTGTTTTTTTTGTTTTTATTTTTATTTTTATTGTAACATTTTGTTATTCTTCTTGTTGTAAATCTAATTTAAAAATTTACTTTCAAAGATATGTTCCCAGATTTAGATACCATATAATAATAGGACATAGTTGATTGTATTTTTTCATATTCTTTTTTTTTTTTAATTTTCCTTGCCAATAATATGAAAAAGTTTACTTAAAAATACAAAAAAAAAAAAAAAAAATTGGACTGTGTTTACAAATTGAGAAAGTTTTTTTTTCTTTCTTTTTATTTTATTACTTGCATTTATTAATTAATTGCTTTTTTGTATACTAAAATGATCCAATGACCTAACAAGAATTTTTGCTGCAATTTCATTCTCTTTAAATGTTGCTTAAATTTAAACATAAATTACAAATTCAGTTCAAAGGGTTAAAAAAAAAATTAATACCATTTTGTTTTTTGTTTTTTCTTAATATTTTTCTTTTCCTTTCTTTTTGTTTTTTTTTTTTTTTTTTTGTATTCATACTCTGATCTTAATTTTTAAATTAATTTTCTTTGTTTCACAAATAAAAGACAAAAAAAAAAAAAAAAAACTTCAAAATTTGACTTGACACTGACAGTAGATTTTATTCAAAATATCAAATCATTTCTTTGCGTTTCTTTTTATTGTTACGTTAAATTAAAATCATATTTTTTTTTTTAATAACATAATAAGGAATGCATTAGAAGTTTCTTTAGTTATAAAGAAAAGAACATGTCTGCTACTAATTAATATTATAAGAATCACACTTTTTCTTTAATTTTGTTTTTCTTTTAATAGTTTTATTTTTCCACATTTTCTTTGTTAACTTTTTATGTTATATTTTTTTTTTTTGTTTTTTTTTGACTAAATATTAATAAAAAAACAAGAACATATCGTTTTTATTTTTAAATGACGGTGATTTTGTTTAGTGCAACAGTAAGCAACATTAGCAATATTTGAATTTTAATTTTTCAAATAGTTATGAATTATACGAGATCTGAATCTGTCATGTTCTATTTTGTGCATTAATGAATACGTCCATTGATGTTTTTACAGTTGATATTTTTGAATATATCATGAAATATATAATAATGAATTTAATTTAAATGTACAGTAAAGGTATAAAAATATGTAGGAAATTTGTTTTTTTATCGATGGCGCATACATGTAATGTACAAGAAAGATATTGTGATGGCACCAAAATTTGGAACCCGGTATAAATCTGAATTAATTGCTTTTGAAGTGTTATCTGTCTGTATAAGTGGACACGTGTACAACCTAAATGGCTGAACCGAATTTCATAGTTCTGTTTCATGGAACATACATCCGTTAGTTCCAGTTGATTAGGGACATTTTTACATTTTTTACGAATATTTTGAAACAGAAAAATATTATGACAAAAGTTATTAAGGGAAACTTGTTTGTTACACAAGAGCAATAACTTTTTCAGAAAACATTTTTTGATCCGACTTTTGGGTTCGTTTTCATTTTCATACGATATTTTTTTAATCATTTTTTCTTTCGAATCCGATATTCATTTTCAAAAAATTTTACATTTATAATCATTTTGTTCCTGAAATTTACATTTATAATAAACAGACAATGATATAAAATGTGAAAATATACAGAAAATATATATGTTTCATATAGAAATATATATTTATATAATATAGGTCTTAAATAAGTTCTCCCACCGTTTGGAGGCCCATCCATTGCCTGATGTTTCTCAGCCGCGACATTTGCTTTCTGCCAACACATCTTTTGCCTTCCATTTTACCTTGCAGAATCAGTTATAGAGCTGCCCAGATAAGCTGTTTTTCTGAGCTTGACACAAGTTCTCTATTTATTCTACTTAGAACCACACTCGATCTACCGATGAAATTTTCAATATTCCACGGTATATCCACATTTGAAATGCTTCTAGGTTATTGATGGTCTCTTTTTTCAGAGTCCACTCTTCCATAACTTACCTTTAAACGTAAAATATTAAAGAAATATCTTTTATAAGTTCTCCTTTTGTGAGAAATTTAGAGTTTAATACAAAAAATTTCGTATCAAATTTTTAATTACCTGTAAACGTAAAATTTTAAAAAGATGTCCTTTATAAGATCTCCTTTTGTAAACAATCTACAGTTTAATACAAGAAACTTCGTAATAAATTTTTAATTACCTTTACTGTAGCATAAAGCTTAAGAAAATTAAATCTTTGCTTTTTTTCTTTTTCACCCTTCATTTTCTTTTTTCTTTTTATTTTTGTGTTTTGTTATTTTTTTTTCAAAAATAATAATATTGTCTAATGCTATTAAATCACTTTAGGGAAAAATATAATAATATAAGAAATTCGTGGACACGATTGCACAATATCTTTTAAAATATTAAAAAAACAACATAAAAAACAAAAACCAAAATTCATTGTTTTAAATTTTTGTGCACGTACACGTTAAACGTTTCTTAGAAAAATGCATTACTCATTTATACCTACACATATACCTATACCTATATTCATAGTAATTCTATATTAGAATATAAAAAAAATATCCTTAAAGCATTATTCCAATGTATTTTCCTTAAAAAAAAAAAAAAAAAACAAGAAATTATAAGAAATTGTTTTGGAATCATTTAACTGCCACCAGTGCAACGGTAAATTGACATATGATTATAGTATTTTATATACTAGCATCTCGTAGTATTTCCCACTGGTGTATATACGTATTATAGTATTTCATCATAAAAGAAATAAATTTCACTTGTTGTATCCATTGTATAAATTCAATTTATGAAAATTGAATGTTAACGACAAAATTAAGTATTTTTCTTTGTATTTTTTTTTTTCTATTCTAATAGAATTTTCTTTTTTACAATCTTGGACCTTTAAAAGAAGGTCCTGTTTTTTTTTTGCGACACGAAATTTTATAGAAAATCCACGAAGCATAAAAATTTTTCATTTCGCTGAAAAACTATTAAAGAAAATTATGACGTTTTTTCTTTGTTATTTTTCATTTTTTTCCTATTAAATTTTCTTTGTGAGTACACTTTAGGTAAAAAAAAAATGAAGTTAACATTTTATTTTTTTTTTTGTTCATAAGTACCTACTCCACCTCAAATTGTATTAGAAAAAAGGAAACAACATGTAGGAACATCTTGATAAATAATTCCTTCAATTTTCTTGATATTTCAAAATTCAATTTTTCAAATTACAATTTTTTTGACATTTCCTACATTTAAAAAAAAATGTTACTATTTTCGTTCTTTTTGTTTGTTCGTTCGTAAATCGTAACTTCTGCTTTCAATAAATGCTTGAAAAAGAATTTTTTTAAAAAGGCGAATCCGTAAAAAGGAAACTATAGGAAACCATGAAAAGAAAGCAAAATCTAGAACAGAATAAAAAATCTTAAAATTATCAACTTTTTTTTTGTCACACAATGTATTTAAAATATATAATGTATATGTATATTTATAGATTATTTATAGGTAAGATACGTGGGTACGTTTATCAAATAAATCCTGAAAATGAAAGAAACAAATTTATTGAAGTTTCTTGGGATAAGTTTTCTTTTTGTTTTCCGAAAGAAAAGCCAAAATATTAAAAGACAAAAAAGAAAAGAGATGGAAAATAGTTATAAAGACACCTGATGGTAATATTTAATTTTGTATATGTACATATACATACATACATACATATATATTGATATATATTTATTTTTTTACTAGTCACAACAGTAGTAATAAAAATGAAACAGGACAGGACTCTAAATACTTAAATTTAAAAATAGTTAAATTCATATGATGCACAATAATACTATGGAATAAAATATTCGAATAAAGAGTTTTAGTAAAATTACTAGAATATGGATATGAAAAGAAAAAAAAAACAAAATGTAATTTAGTTATTTTCTTAACAGAAGTCCTAAAATGAATGACTAAATTGTGTACGTGATAAATTTTATTAATAAATTTTTCAAGTTGGAAAATTTTAAAATTTTAAGAAATTTAAAATAAAAATTTTCTTATTCAAATATTTTTTTTTCTTATTTTTTTCTTATTTTTTTTATTTTACCTTTATAAGATATTTTCAAGGATTTTCCAATAATAATTTTCAAAATTTTAAATTTTTAGAAATTAATTCAATAGAATATGAAATGAAGATTAGAAGGAATTACAAGGAATGTTAATTATATTAAATCCAATTAGAATGTCAATATTTCACAGATATCATCAAATGTAATCACAGACTTACAAGCAAATGTTTTGTAGAATTGTTAATATTCATAGATAGGGTGATCCGTTATTAGAAACGAAGTATGTATTTAAAAAAAGTTACTGCAATATTAGAATAATTGTATTATAGAAGAGGCTTAAAAAGAGTGTAGCAAAATGGTTTTTTAACTTTTGATATTTTTTTTTGTACAATACAAAATACTTAATTAAAGACACCCAAGGATTTTAGTCAAAAAAAAATGAGTTAAAAATTAAAGGATTTAAAATAGAAACATAATACTCGATAACTTTTTGAATTAATAATTTGTAAGTGACGACCGGATGATGGAGCAGCGGAGCACAACGGGTTGCAGGGTCTAAGTGTATAGGCGCAGTTGGAAATCCGTTCTTCAAAACAACAATAACAACTCGATAACTTTTTCGATAGGATATTATATTGCTGATTGCATGTATTTTATATTGAAAATATTTTTTTGGAAATGTTTTACTATGAATCGCTTTATAAAAATCTGAAATATGTATTACAATTTTTTCAGGAAAAATAGATAATCTATCTACAAGAATACTCAATAAGGGTTGATCCCCAAAAGGCATTTGATACGATTGTTCATGACATTCTCTTAATAAAAATTGAGGTAGTGCACTTTTCAAATGAAGCCGTGCAATTTATAAATTCTTTTTTGACTAATAGAAAATAGAAAACAATACATTCAAAATGGAGAATTTAAGAGTTATGTCCCATTTTCTAAAAAAACAGATGTACCTTAAGGCTTTATATTAGGTTCCTTATTATTTATTGTATATATGTATTTATAATATTTTTAAACTTTTTCTCACGGTAATTTTAATTTTGTATGCCGATGACGTCTTGCTTGTTGACAGTGAAGATTTCAAGGGAGTTGCTTGTCAATGCATGTAAACTGATTTAACCATACTACATAAATACTTTAGTAAAAATAAACTAAAAATTAATATCAAAAAAACGAACTTATATATGATTTTAAAAAAAACCTGTACCAAATAATTATGATATTATTTTAAATGATGAAAGCTTACAAGGAACTGACTACGTTAAATATCTTGGCCTATATGTAGATAAAAATTTGAAATGGAATTCTCGCATTGACCATGTTCAAAATAAAACCATTTCTTATGTAGCAACTTTACATAGACAAAGTTATATTTTGCTTAAATTTAAATATTAACTATACAATATATATTTCGTTCAATATGGTCAACAGCTACCGCTTATAAAATACATCAAATATAAACTTTGCAATTATACAACTATAAAACATTGATAAGAATAAATCGTTTATCTCTTTTAACTCCATTGGACACCTTTTAAAGTGAAAAAATTTTACTACTTGATAAATTAAAGATATGCGAATTGTGTGCATATTATGAAACAAGTTGATCTACAACAAAATTAAATCTGGAGTGCAACTATTTAAGATTTATGAGATTCACAGATATATTATACAACTGGAAGAAACAATACACCTTCGCTTCGAATACACTTATTTTTTCAGTCAATTACAACAAGTTGTCATTATATGTGAAATGTCCCGACTCTTATGTTCGCACAATGTTCGATGATTATCTAATCCTGTACATTATACATTAATTTCATAAGTACATTTACATAGTTCAATACTATTACATAAATTTAAAAACATTTTTAACCAAAAAAAAATATTTTTTTTTAAATTAAAATATCTTAATTAAACTTAATTGTCGTAATTAAAATCAAATTTTTGCCTTAAGTTTTAAGTAAATTATTAAATTATTGAAATATTTTGGTTGGCCACAATTATTAAGCACTTTTTTGAACCTGTGAATAAAAAAGAATAAAAATACCTATATTATATTCATTTACAGAGCCAAAAAAAAATTAACGTTAAATCATTTTTTTGTAATTAGTAATTCAGCTGTTAATTTATTTATAATAAAATTCAACTTGTGTTAATCTTTTTTTCATACATACATTCATTCTTTCTTTTGGAGTTTCCCGCATATCTTTTCACACTCTAAGAAATTAACATCAATATTGATAAAATTTAAATTGAATGATAATTAATTTTTATTAATATAACTGTTGTAAGTAATCAATTAAAGTACCAATTTCAATGTACTCATTTCAAGTACTCATTGTAATTAATAAGATGTCAAAAGATATTAAAATGTAAAATGTCAATAAAATAACTTAATTTCCGGAAGATATTAAAATATTAATTATTGATTTGGAAGTGAAGCTGAAAACATCTCAATGGATCGTTTCATTAATTATAACAATAACATTATCCATCAGATAATATTCATTACAATAAAATACAATATTTTGAAAAAAATTATATAAGATATAAATAAAAAAAATTAGACAATATTTATTCATATACCTTTTTTACTTTTAGACTGAAGAGTTTTTTTTTTTACTTTAAGTGAAGACATTTGTAATAAAAGTTAAAAAAAAAAAATTAAGTAAAATATTTTTACTTAAAGTAAAAATGTCTTCAGTTAAAGTAAAAATGGTATATATATCAAAAGGATTAAAATGTGATAATTTTTTATATAAAATTATTGCATTCTAAAATAAATTTTCAACTATATGCATTATTAAATTGAGTATAAATATTATTAAAGTTAATCTCTTAATAAATAAATAAAAAAGAAAAAAACCGAGTAAAAGAGAAAAAGGGATAAAAAGGATAAGAAATTCTTTTAAAAAATTGAATTCTTTGAAGCGCAAAGTCAAATCAGAAGTTTTTGTTTTTATTAATTTTTTTTTGTTTTTTATGCAATTTAGAAATAAACTTTTGTTTTTTTTTATATTTTTTTGATTTGTTTTTCTTTTTTTTTATTACTTTATTTTGTTGTTATTTTAAATATATTGAATTCTTATTTGAAAAAGTTTTAAATTTCATTGTAAATTCAACAAAAAACAAAATAAAAAAATAAAAAAGAAAACAAAATAAAAATATATTTGAAGAGTTTTCATTCCAATTCTATTCTTTGAATCCTTGTAACTTTTCCAAAAAAAAAAAAAAAAACATTTAAAGTCGTACTCAAATGAAGGTAAAATTGAAAAATTTAAAAAGAGAAAAAAAAAAAGGTAATTTTGTACAAAAAAAAAAAAAATCAAAATATTTTTGTAAGGATTCTTTTTTGTTTTTTTCGAATTTAAAATTTAATTTCGTTTTTTTTTTTTCTTTTGTTTTATTTCTTTAAAATTTGTTTTATTTTTATATTTTGTTTAGTTGTTATTTGGGAAATTGTCTTAATTTTATTATACAAAAGTACTAAAAAAAAAAAAAGAAAAGCACAATTTTTACTTGTCATATTGCATTGTATATTTTATGGTCTAAGTTTAACTAAAATTATCTTGATGTGACCATAAAATTGCATGTAATTTTCTTGTAAATTTTTATTTCTGCTTTTATTTTTTTTTCATTTTTGTTTTTAAGTAGTTTTTTTTTTCATTTTATATTTCAAATTAAATTAGTCACTGCTGTTTTAAAAAGAATCATGCAATTTATACGTATTATATAATAAAAAAAAAAGTGTAATTGTCAAATATCGAAAATAATGTTAAGTTTTTTTAGTATACATATATCATAATATTTAATCTATGTAAATGACAGACATTTAAAACCCTTTTACTCAATGATTTACCAACCAACTTTAATTTTTTTCTTTTTAAATGATAAATATTTAGTACAGCCATCTTACAAGATTAATATTTTTCCAAAATTTTCTGATTTTCATTAATAATTTTCCATTTTTATAAAAAACCCATGTAAAGTATATACATATGTATCATATAGTATGTATAATCTATACCTATAATATACATATTCAAAAACGACGCTCAGTTCTGTTTTTTTTATTTTTTATTTTAAACGAAATAAATTCTTACATATCATAATATCATCATAATATTTAATCTGTATTGATAGACATTTAAAACCCTTTTACTCAATGATTTACTATCTTAGGCTTCTTATAATATATATATAATAGGTATATATTGAGTTTCCAATACTCAATAAATCAAGGGCAACTTCTAAAAGATAATAATAATTGTGTTTTTACAAAAAATATCATTTGCAAAGAAATTTTAAATTCATAAAGGCTTTAATTATTGAAAATTGTATTTTTACATTTTAAATAAAATCATAAAGAAACTGTACTGTATATACTGTATTGTAATTGCTACTTAAAACACCTCGAATTTACATCTCGAAGAGGGGCGGGCGAATACTAGTTTTTTTTTATTTTCGAACCAAGAAATAAATCAGAAATAAAAATATTTTTAAAATAAAATTAAGGAAATATTTCACAGTTCTTTTATGTTGCACTTTTATTCCTTTTTAATATTGATATTAACGCGTTCGCTGCCAACTACGAGTATACTTCTCCTACTACGAGAACGAGATATATTCTCGTAGTTAGATAACCTATTTTCTAATATATGTAAAATCTTTAGCTTAGTAAGTTAGACCTTAATTTTTTTTTTGGCATATGAGAAGAACAAGAAAAAAAAATTCCATACGTACATACATACTTGTAAGTGGCATATATATAATATACTTATCCTTTCCTGAAATCTATATTTTCGGTATTTCATGAAAAATTAATGTTGCACACTCTACGGCAACATTGAACAAAATTGAGTTGGCAAGCGAACGTGTTCTATAAATTAAAAAAAAAAATTTTAAATTAAAAGTACAACCAACCAATTAAGATTCATGTATAAGAAAGAAGTCAAGGTAAAAATTTGATAAAAAAAAAAATTCATCTTTGCACTCCTTTATAATTTAAAGTTTCCAATATAGGAATATATTAGACTAGACCCACCACAATACGTGTATATTTTAAAATTTCACGACTTTATTTATTATTTGAATTTTGTAATAAAATAACAAAAAACAAAAAATTTTTTTTTTTTTTTGTTTTCAAAGGTAATTTTTTTCTTTGACAGCATTTGGTAAACTAAATTAAATTAAATTTTCTATATTTACTCTGTATGTACTTATTAAAAAAAAACAAAAAAAACCAAAAAAAAAAAATCTTAATTCATAATATGTATGTGAATCCATTCATTATGCTCTGGTAATTTTTTTTCAATAACAAATATTTATACAACTTTGATTCTTTTTCAATGTACCTTAATTTTTTTTTTTTTTTTTTTTGAGAAATTTATTTGCGAATCTTTCGAGCAGAATGAAAAAATAACAATTTCGTTATAGAGCTTCTAAGAAGTGAAGAAAATTTTGGAAAAAACAAATATATATTCTGTTTATTCAGTTTTTGGGGTAGGGTATAGTTGGGCAAATCCCAAAAATATATAAAGGTAAGAAAGTAAATACCCAAATCGGCAATCAATAATCCCGTTATTTGTTTTTTTCTTTTCTTTTTCAACTTTTTGATATTTATTTTTGCTTTTTTTTTTTGTTTTATCTTATCCTAAAATATTATTTCTTTGTTTTAAGTTAGTTTTAAAAATTCTATGCAATCCTATTAATGTCTTTGTTATAACTTTATGTAACACATGCATTCCCTAAAAATAGAATCTAAATTATATATTTAATATGTGGATGCAAGTCCCATTTGAAATTATTATTTTTTTTTTTTTTTTGCTGTTTTTTCAATTTTTGTATTAGAAAATTAAAGAAAAACAAGAAAACTATATATGTATTCTCAATATTCCTTAAGGTAATGATAGTAAAAGGCAATAGGGATAAGACAAAAAAAAAAAAACAAAAACTACTCTTTAATAGTTTTGTTTTGACGCTTTCAATTTCACTTGGGAGGTGTTTTTTCTTTTTATTTTACTTTTATTTTTTTAAATTGGTTTTTCTTTATTGTTTTTCTATACATATGTATATAAGGGGATATAATAAGTTTATCTGTTAAGTCAAATATAAAATAAACAGTATAAAAGAAAAATATATCTAATAGTTTTATCTTAAAGATAAATAGGTGGGATGAAACTAAAATTTGTTATAGTTTTTAATAATAACGTATATATTCTGTTTTTCTTAGAATTCTTAAAATTTGATAGGTGCGGTTAAATATCAAAATAGAAAAATATGAATATATATAGAATGGAGATTTTTCATAAGGACTATAATATAATTTCATATATTAAATTACTAACTAATTCTCCTATATATGGATTTGTTTTGTTTTACCGTTAAGCTAACGAAAATGGGATATAAAAAAAAAACTATAAATAAGATATAATATAAAAAGAAAAGAAGTATCTTCAAAATCGAATTTTTTCTATTGTCTGCAAGGATATTTACTTAAGCTAATGTTAAAAAAAAAAAATAATAGTAATAACAATAATAAAAGAATGCAAGTAAAAGTGGTAAAAACTTGTATTTTCAATTTATGTAAAATCAACAACAGAGCTAAAGTAGTCTAGTTGTTTCCATTTTGTATTTAGTAGAATAAGAAACAAGATACCAGAAATGGTAATATGTATTGGTATAGCCAAAATTGGTTAGCTTAATGATTGAGAAAGGGTAAAAAGATGTTTGATATTGGATATAGCGATAGAAAAACAAAACAATTTTTTTTTTTTTAATAGAATATAGAAAATATTAATAAAAGGAAAAGTGAAAAATGAAAAATAAAAAGACAACGGTTTAAAAAATTTTTACGAACTATATAAGTTGGATTTTCATTTTTGTTTGTATTTTTTATGCTTTTTTTTATATCTAAATTTTAAAAACATGCAATCTAAATTACTCGCTTTTTTTTTCTTTTATGAAGTTTTTTTCTTTTTTTGTTTTAAAATTTCTATTGTCTTTTTTTTGTTTTTTTATCGTGTATACTTTGTATTTTGCAGTTACTTATTTTTTTTTTATGTTTTTTTAATAGAAAATTAAGTTATATTATGCATAGTTTTTTTTTACTATTATATAGTTCTTAAGATACTATTTCTGACAGAAAATGAAATTCTATAGAATATTATTTTTATTTTTATTGAAATCATTTTTGACTTTTTATGATTTTGTTCTTAAAGTGATAATTCCTTTAAAGAGAGACTTAAACTGCACAAAAAAGAAAATTTACTTAAATGTTTTACCAAGTTTAGAATGTGAAAATTTGTTAAAAGATATTTAGTTTTTGTTTTATATAAAAAGTAAAGGGGGATTTATCTTTAAGGGGGGGTTTTATTTTATATAGAAAGTAAAGAGAGATTTTATATAGAAAATAAAGGGGGGAAATTAAATTTTATAATATACATTAGCCTTGTGATACGTATCACCAAAATTTATTAGCAATAGCAAATTAAAGACTATAGAACCAATTTTGTTACAATAAACCTTTTCGCATATGGTTATTTAGAGTTTTCATATCCGAAGAAAGGTAAAAACTCCATGGATCGATGTTTAATTCAGTAATATATTTTGGTAATACGTATTGTAATTCTAATGTGATATGAGTGATAATCGATAAATCACTACAATTATAAAGGGGTAAAAAAAATGTTATGATTTCGTCTCATGTTCGACCGCTATGAATTTTATAAATTTCTCGTTTTTAACGATTTGAATCAAAAAAGAAAAATAAATTTAAAAAAAAATTATTCAAAATCGCGAAAATAACATTCACTTGACTGAGCTTAAACTGAGCCATTCAATAACTGAGCTTAAACTCAAATTTCACTTTTTCAAACAAATTCTACGAAATCAACAGTAATTTTTATTAGAAAAAGTCAGATTTGAGTTCAAACTCCAGTTTTATGAATTCGACCCATCGCATAAGGAGTTACCACCAAATAAACAATCAAACATTTAAGTTTTAACCTGTGTAATTTTCATAAAAAATATATCTATAGTAGATCTAGTAAAGATTTTTTATGTCCGTATCATTTTATGATGATGAAGTGATGGTTATATAAAATAAATTTTTATAGATAGAAAAAAAATATTTCTAATAATTTTAATTATTGTTAAATATTCCTAAAAACAGGAAGTTCTTTAAATTTTTTAAAACTTTTAAGGATATTTTTAAAAATTTGGATAACTTAGAACATCATTATTATTACATTACCATCATGTATTGACTATAGAATTTTTTATAACTACATACATAAAATTAAATTTTTTTTATTAATCAAATGTTTTGTATTTTTTTCACATTCATTTCAGATGGAAGATGAAGGTAATCATGGTAATGATGAAACTCGTCTATTCATATTATCATCATTGGCACAAAATCAAAAAAGTCGTGTTGCATGTATTTTATGTGAAGAAGCAATGCTAGTATTCGATCGTTATCCACTTGTTGATGGATCATTTTTCTTAAGCCCAAAACAGCATGCTTCTGGTTGTATTGAGGTAAGATATTTAATATTGATTTAATTTTCAAAATTTTCTCATATTAATTTTCAAAAAGTATTAAAAAAATCTTGAAATTTTAAAATTTAATTTCATTACTTTTTTATTTAAATATTAAAATCCGATAAGTTATAAAGTTTTTATAATATAATATTATTATGCTTAAAGGTTAAGAGACTTTTTCAAGGATTATATAAAAATAAAATAAACATACATTATTTTATGGTATAGGCTCCTATACTGAATGCTTTTTTTCTTTTTTTTTTTTTAATAAACTCAGTTTTTTAATGTCATGTTCATATCATGAGCACAAATATTTATAAAACAGATTTAGAATATACATATTATTATCCATATTATATGTATACATATATATATATATATATGTTTAATTATGGCGTATGTTAACGAATTATTTTTTTCTTTTAAAAAATTCTATAGCCTTCTAAAGTGAAGTTAAGGACTGAATACATTAGAAAACATCATATTATCCTGTTATTTAAATTTTAAACTGTACAGATGTGAATTTTTGCACATATCATCATGTATACTTTGTCTAAATGTAGACAGTTCTTACAACCTTAAGCTGTTTGTAAGAAGAGGATTTAAAAAAAAAAAAATTTTTTTTTCTTGTCTACATGTTTGATTTTTGTCTTTTTCACGATTTTCCTTCGCTTCTAAGTAGATTAAGAATGAAATTTGTTGATTCAACATGTATGATAACAGTCAGCTTTCATTAAGACTCAAGAATGATTGCGTTAGGATTTTTAAAAAATTCTGAATATATTACAGAAATAATAAAAAATAAAAAACAAAACAAGTATGTTCCATCTATAATAAAACGTATTTCTTTTTTTATTTGTTTAACTTTTGACCATTAAATAATGTTTAAAATATTTTTTATAAGGAAAATATATTCAAAATATTATTATAAAATATTAATAGTTTTTTACACATCAATTTTTAAGTATTAAAAAATATAGGATTCTTTCATACATTTTTTAGTTAAGGGTATTAAAATATTTCCTGTTTTAATATCCTTTAAAATAATTTAATAGGAAATATCTATAATATTGTAATGGAGTATTTAAACATCATATGAGATTTCATGATAATGATGACATTTCCAAGTAAATATTTAACAAATTATTAACTTTTAATTTATATTCTTTTTTAAAACTTTTTTTAGTTTTATTTGTTTTTTACTATGGTAAATTTCCAGAGAATTATAAAGAAAGTCTCTATCAACAGTTTTTAATCATTGTTATAATCTGTTTACAATGTTTAAATATTTTCTGTTAAAACTTTTAAACTTTTTTCTTGTTTTTTTAAAAGTATAGTCCTTGTGGGATATCATTAATCTTTAAATAGGAAAATATTTACTTTTGTTACTAGAAAAGTAAATAGAAAAAATTAAATTGTTGATTTTAAGTCAATTGAAAATAATAAATTTCAATTAAAAACGAAATTTCGTTAATATTAAGTGAAATTTAAGTTTTATTTTTTTTCTTAAATTTAAAAGTTCTAAAATTATTAAAATCCTGTAGAAAGTATTATATGTATATGGGGAATTCATAGATATTGCATAGATAATAGAGCAATTTTTTTAAAATATTTCAATTTTCCAACATCAAATTCTTATAGAAGAAATCTAACTTATATATACATATTCACAAAATGCTGTTAATCATCGGGATCGTACACTTTTGTTAGTTTTTAAGTTTCAATGTTATGCGAATAACAATAGAAATATTTTCTACGAATAACAATAGAAAAAAAAATTAATTTTACATTTACATTGTATTTACATATTGCCTATTAATAAAGCATAGACTAAAATTTTATTATAGAATTTTTATTTCAATTTGTAAAAATTACAACAAAGTAGAGTGTGTTAGTTATCGGAAGAATCGAGCATTTCAATAAAAATTTTACTGTCTCAAGAATGAATTTGAATCGATTTTAAAAACACAATTTAAAAAGGACCTACATTATCTAATATTACAACATTAGAAAACCGTCTGAGATATTATTTCATTTTTAAATTTTCGATTTATGTCTGACTATTGATGGAGTTCCCCATAATAATTAGTCCTTGATGATGCAGATAAATTAGTAAAACAAAAATAACCAAAATATTTTTAATAACATAAAAGGTTTCTTTTCTTTCTGATTTTTTTTTTTTTTAAGTCAAAATTATAGTTTTGTTTATTATTAAGAAATGATTAAAGCCATAACACGCAATCTGAATTAATAGAAAATGATTGAATTTTCCTATTAAAACTTTTAACCATCTACATATAAAAAGTACAATTATTTAATCTTAAAGAGTACTTATTTAAATAATTGAAATGGATCTGAAATTAAATACATTGAAAATTAAATACATTTTATTTGGTGCCGGGTCAAAATTTATTTGAATTATATCTTATTTATAGGATTAGAATTCTCACTCTCTCAGTTAATACGTAGCCATGTGCTTAACCACTAGATAAGCGCGGTCACTTTTATTTTTAAAAAAAAAAACACAAATTTGCATACTTTTAGGCCAATTAAAAATATTGCATGATAACAAATAACAAAAATAACAATAAAAAAAAATGACTTCATTTCATAACAATTAAGTGTCGTGAGACAAATTTTTTTAAACACAAATTTTTATGATTTTTTTTTCATTTTTATAGAATGTATTCAAATGAATTAGCTACATATTATTATAATCTTAAGAATAGAACATGAACAAAATATAAATTAAAATAAAACAAGGCAGTATGTATTCGAAGCGTTTTTAAGGTGTACACTTTTAATAAGACAATAAAAATGCTTTTAGAATCGTGACTATTTTTGCACAAAAATTTTTATTTTTCGTAGACATTTTTTGCCAAATAACTTCTGCCAATTTGAAAGGTTATCGTTCTCCAAAAATTTCAAGGTTCTCTAACTTAAAGCGTTTCAAAGATACGGTGAGAAATCAAAATTTTATAATTTTGTTTTCACATAACGGTTAATTTATACCTATAATAAATTGCAAAAAATGTACTTGAAATTGAAAATAGGGCTTTTTTTTCCAACTTTTAGATACTGTAGTTTTGTAATTGGTGGGACGGTATCAAAATCTTTTTCTCCACCAGCAAATGTACAGACTGACAGATAAACAAACTGACTGATGGGCGAGCAGATAAAGTGAATTTAATATGCAAATTTTTCATGCAAAAAATTTTTCAAAAATTGGCTAAAAAGAATAAAACAAAAAAAAAAAAATTGTAGAATTCATAGATTTGCATCTAAAAAGATTATAAGTCAAAATGTCATGTCATGATACTATTTCAAAAAACTAAAAAATCAATTTTTTTTTTTGTGTCTGTTAAAGAGAAAATAAATTTAATGTTAAAAAATTTTAACAAGATTTGTTTTACTTGATTTTTTGTAAAAATATTTTCATTACATTCAAAAGAATTAGATTTGAAAACATGAATCGTAATGTCATGACAGAAAATCTTTCATGACATAAAGGAAACAAAAATAAAAAAATACCAATAAAGTTCCACAAAAACATGAAATTTGAACATTACAAAAAATAAAAGGGGTTCATTTATACTTGGTTTAGATTTATATCATAACTTTAGATAATAATAGTTAAGAAAGAGATAGGGATAGAGTAAAATAATACATTGGTTTTTATATATTTTTGTATATCGATTTGAAAAGGGTCAAATTATGAAATCTTAGAAGTTAAAAATATTTAAAATATTCTCTAATTGGATTTTCTAATATTAATTCTGTTGCATTCCTGCCAGACATGTTTCATTACAAAAAAGAATGCATTTTTGTTGTTGCTTTTAAAGCATTTTTACTATTTTTTTTTTATTTTTTACATTTATATTTTTCTTTTTTCAGGTTAAATATGAAGGACGTACTCAATTCTTAACAGCTGTATGTATGGGCTGTTTAGATGGAAATTCATGTAATCGTGGCATTTATTGCAGGTAAATGTTTTTTTTTATTATTATTGTAATAAAATGTACAAAAAAAAAGAAAAGGATTTTAAAAATATTTCAATATTTCTTTTCTTGTTTTTTCGTAAAGATTTTGTGGTGAAAAATGGGATGGATCTTCTCTTGTTCTTGGTACAATGTATTCATATGATATATTTGCTGCAATGCCATGTTGTGCTGTACGTTTAAAGGTAAATTTATTAAAATATATTAAAATTATTTAAATAGATAATAGTTTTATTTTATATTATTTTGTTTTTTTTTTTTTTTATTAATAATAGTGTAATGCTTGCTTCAAATTACTTCTTCATTCACAACAACGATTGAATTTCTATAGTGATTATAGTCATTGTGTTACATGCCCATTTTGTACAACACAAGATACACATTTCGTTAAACCATTAGGATATTGTTACACCAAAAAATCTGCAAAGCCCGGTATTTATCTCCCATAACATGAAGCCCTGTTGGAGTCTCCAGATTCTACTAAGTCGACGAATTCAGCATCAACAGAATTAATAACATTAACATTCGATCCAACATCATTTCATATTGATGCTGGCGGTTTTATCATTCCCAAATTAATAACAACAATACCGGGTGGTCATCATCCATTACATGAAAAACTTGGTCCATCAGCTATTGATTATACAGCACCAATGCCACCAACAGTTGCAACATCAACAAATTCAATTAATGCAGCAACAAATGCTGCATATATGAATCAAGTAAGATTACAATTACTTACATCAATAAATACCAATAATTCGGTATCAACTGTAAATGCTACTAGTGCTGTTGTAACAGCACCAATATCAAATTCATCACCACCAGCAACAACAACAACAACAACATTGAATGGTATAAATTCGTCGCCATTAGAAACAACATCAACCATTTCTGCAACAAATAATATTAATAATGATAAAAAATTAATATTATTAAATGAATTGAAAATACAACAACAACAACAACAACAAAACAAACAATATATAAATGCAGATTGTAGTAAATCAGGAGATTCCAACAGTATTACAAATATTTTACAAAATCATCAAACACAACAACAACAACAGCAACAACAACAAAATAATTTTAATACTAATACTAATGATAGTAGTAATATTAATAATAATTTTAATTTAAATAATATTAAAACATTGTGGGGTAAACCAATTTCAAATTCTACATTAGCTGCCATTAATTTATGGGGTATACCATCTCCTTCAACTCCAACATCAACATCAACACCAAATTCTAATATAACAGCAACAACAATTCAAAATATGAATAACACATCATCATCATCATCAAATTCCCAATTATTATTAACTCCAATACAACAATACAATTCACAAAATTCAAATACATTTATTCCACAATCCACATCATTAATAAATAATACATCACATACACCTTCTAGTTCCTCATCACCAAAATCTACATCTTCATCAGTTATATCATCAATATCATCCTCAATAACAAATACACCATCATCTCAACAATATCATAGTACTGCAAATAGTATTGGTAGTGGTTGCAGTAAAGAATCTATTTGGTTATCAAATCAATCATCACCAAATAGAGAACAATTATTTTTTACACCATCACCAACACTATTACAGCAACAACAACAACAACAACAATCTAATTTAATGCAATCATCGCTACAACCAAATTCACATGCACAATCATTAATATTAAACAATAATAATAATAATACTAATATTAATACTAATATTAATTGTAATAATAATGTAAAAAATAATATTTTAAATAATTTACAAAATCAAAATTGGGATAATTCACCAATTTTAACAAAATTATCACAAAATTCAAATGGTGAATTAATTGGTAATGGTACAATATGGTCAGCATTACCAATTACAAATTCAAAATTACCACAAAATAATTATATTAATGGTAAAATACCAAATTTATGGGATACTATTAATCAAAATAAAAATAATAATAATAATATTGCTCAACAACAAACATTATTATTACAACAACAACAACAACAGCAGCAACAACAACAACAATTAAATTCACGTCATGACACTTTAAATTCTAATTCAAATTTATCTGATCTCTGGTTAACACCTACCCAAACAACACAAACATCATCATTATTACAACAAAATAATATCATTGATGTTACTATTTCTCAACAACAACACCCACAACAACAACAACAATTAAATTCCATTGATTCAATCAGTTCTTTATGGTCAAATAATAATGTTATTAATTCAAATAAAAAAAATAATGTGATCACTATTAATAGTAATATAAATAACAATAATCTTAATAATAATAACAATAAGCAATTAATTTTATTAAAATCAAATGGTAATTTAAGACCATTAACTGGTGGTACATCACAACAACTTTTACAACAGCAACAACAATCTTCATTATATTCAACAATAAATGATAATAATAATGTATTAATTAATAATAATAAACCACAATTATCAAGAGAATTATTTCCTTCATCAACAACAAAAATGATGACCTCAAATCATCATAATATTAATAATAATATTAATAATAATATTGATACAATATTATCATCTGATAATAATTTATCTATTACAGCAGAATCAACAACACCAAATTGTATGCAATTATTTTCAGATGATATTATTAATTATTTAAATATGATTAATTAAAATAATGAAATTAATCATTAATATATATTTCTTTTCTTTTTTTTTTTTGTTGAAATTATCAAATAATTACTACTAAAAAAAAAGAACAACAAAAAAAAAAGAAGTATTTTGAAGATGAAATTTAAAAAAGGAAAAACTTTTTATAAGATGAAGAATGAAAAATTAAAATACAAATTAAAATGAAAAAAAAAAAAAATTTAAAAATATAAATATTTAAAGTCGAAAATTTATATTAATTTTTTTATATATTAAAAATATAAAGAAAAAGAAAAAAAACAATGAAGATAAAAATAAAAAAAAACAAAAAATTAAAAATTTGCTATAAAAAAATATTTACTTTCAATCAATTTACAAGAAAATATTAATTTCAAATCGAAAAAACAAAAAATAATAAAGTATTAATTTATAATAAATATTCTAATATCTTTTAAAAAAAAAAAAGAAAACAAAAAAAGAATAACAAATAAATAATAAGTAAATTATTAATACATATTATTTTGTTTTCTTTTAAATTTATAATATTTAAACAATATAATTCTATTTTAATTATTATTGTTAAAAAGAAAAAATAAAAAACTCATTTTTTTTTTTTTTTATTAATTTAATTGTTTTTTTTTTATATAAAGTAAAATTATGTATTTTATTATGAAAAATGTGTAGCAATTTTTTTTTTTTATAATTTCTTCATTTTGTTTTTCTTTTTTTTTTCGATCATTATTCTATAATTAATATTAATTCTATTTTATTAAATCTAATTCTAAAATTTAATAAAAAAAAAAAAATATATATATATTTATAACACAATAGTTAAATTAACAAAAAAAAAATAAATAAATAAATAAATTAATAGAAACAAAAAAACAAAAAAAAAAAATAATCTTAACTTAAATATCACAACAAAAAGAAAATAAAAGCAAAAAAAAACTTTTTTCTTTTTTTCATAGCAAATTGAAATAAATTTTTTTTTTTTTTTTTTTTTAGTTAATTTTTATTTTTAATTAATTATTAGTAATTAAATTTATTTTACTTGTTTGTATTTTTTTTTTTTCTAAAAAAATTTGTTCTCAAAGAAAAAAGAGAAAAAAAAAAACGAATTAATAATAAAAAAAAAAAAAAAAAAACTTTTTTCTATAGTATAAATGTATTAATTCGAATCTGTATATTTATTGATGATTATTTATAAATTTATATATGTTGTGTATAAATGGAAAATATATTATTAAAAGAAACGAAAACAAAAATATATATATATATATATTCTTTAATTTGAACTTAAAATATTTATAGATTTCATTGTAAATTGTATTAACATTAAAAAAAATTTTATATTAATTTTTAATACATAATTTATATTAATAAAAAACAAAATTAAAAATTAAATTAAAATAAATAAATTAATATCAATGTTAATATAGCATTTAAATTCAATGTATAATCAAAAAAAAAAACTAATATTGTGATCTCAAAATTAATATATTATTCTCGTTAAATTTTACATAATTTTATTAATATCATAATTAAAAATTGAGAATGATTAAGTACGAAACAGACATATTTTTTTTTTTTTTTTTTGTATTAAGAAATTAAATATCAATCTTTCATGATTTTTCCTTATCAGTAATAACAACTCATACAAAAAAAAAAAAAAATATATATAAAATATTTAATATAAAATACATTTCCATTTATATACAATTTATAGATAATCTATCATTAATATTATATATATATATATATATATATATATATATATATATATATGATAAATGAAAATAAAATATGAAGAAAATTTAATAAAACAATTTTAAATGAAATATTAATTAAAATTTTTTATATATATATATTAATTAATAATTATTATCATAAACAATATTTTTTTATACATACAATATATATTTTAAATAAAATATTTGTTAATTAGTTAACTTTTTTTTTTTTTCTGATCGTTTTGTTTTATTTTTTATTTCTGTGTTTATTGCGTGAATTTTGTTTTTTTTAGTTAATTTTATTTTATTTTATTTTATTTTTTTTTTTTTAGTTTTTGTTTTGTTTGCAGAGAAATATATATTTTTCCAACCAAAATTTTTTTTAATAAGTTTTTTTTTTTTTTAAGAGCAAGAAAAAAAAGAATTTGGAATTTTTATAATATGTACATAATATGAATTATTTTTCCTCTCCCTTATTTTAGTATTCCTCTTTATTGAAGGTGATAAAATATAATTAATAATATACTAACTTCTAAATCAGCAAAATATCATTTTGGAAAATTAATTAAAAATGTTGATATATTATTAAGGATTTAATATTTTTAAGAATTAATAATTTTGAGGTAGATCAAAAACCAGAGTGAAGTTGTTTTTTTTTTTTGTTTTTTTATAGAATTGATTACAACTTTGATCGGATTAAAATATAAAGTAAGCAAATATAAATTAAGTGGTGTCTACTCCCCTTTTTTTTTTTTTTTTGAACAGAATTCTTATAATCAAATTGAAAAAAAGAATTAAATTACCTTTAGTTTATCTTAGTTTAAACGAAAAAAAAAAAAAAAAAATTTATTATTTGTGATAAAGAATATAATATGGTAATTTTTCTTTTTCAATTATCGTATATAGATTTCACTTTGTATGGAACCAGCCTCTTTTCACAGATATTTATTAGCTATTATTTTATAATAGCAGTTATTTTAACCAATAAAACGTGGATCGTTAATGAAATGTTATTATAATAAAATACATACAATAATTTAACCAATTTATAATAATTAAATAAATTTTTTCTTTAAAATATTTCATATTTTATGAGCGTCGTCGTCAATGAACGAACATTAATAAAATTTATGATGTATTTGTTTTAAAATTTCTAAAATATAATTAGTAATTAAAACAAAATGCATTAATATATAATATTAATAACTTAATGTAGATCTACATCTATAACAATAAACAATTTATTAATAACTTTTTAAAAAATTAATTAATAGTTAATTAATAGTTATTAATAAGTTTGTTTTTTTGTTTTTGTGTAAAAATTCATTTGAATCATAATTCTTCATAATAAGGGGGAACAAAACGATAATTATTTAAGGGATGATATTAAGGATTATCTAAATTTAATTTTTTTTTTTATAATTAATATTAAATAAATTTTTTTTATTTTTATTTAATTTTAATTATATAACTTAATTTTTTTTTTTTGTAATATTATTTCTTATAGGATTTCTTTAAAATATAGAAAATAAGAATGTTGTTACGTGATTTTGATTATTATTCTTCTATATTAGTTTTTTTTTTTTTATTATTCATTCATTACTATTACTATTATGATTATTATATTAATATAAATAATTTTAATAAAAAGATTTTTAATTTTTTTTTTTTTTTTCTGTGTATTAATTTTCATTAATTTTTAAGTAAATAATTTTCAATATATGAATATATATTATAAATTTTATGTGTTATTTTATTTTTTAATTTAAAATTAAAATTTGAATAAAAAAAAAAAAAAAAATGAATTATTACTTATTAAAATATAATAAATATAATAAATTAAAGAACAGACGAAACTGTGTTGTAATTTTAATTAATTAAATAAATTTAAATTAAAGTAAATACTATAGAATCTACGGATATATATATTATAATAATTTATTCATGTATATGCGTAGATGTATAATTATATTAATAAATATATATATAAATATTAATTATATAGATTTTTTTTTTTTTTATTTTGTTTTTGAAATTAGTTTAAATAAGAAAAGTGTTTGCATTGAAATAAGAAAAATATAAAATTTAAAATGTATAATTTTTCTTAAATAAAAAACAAAATAAAACTAGTGTAGAATTAAAAAAAAAAAGAAAAAAAATTAATAATAATTTAAAATAAAGGAAAAACATTTTCTTATTCAATTAGAAAGGTTCTTCTTTAAACTTTTTTTTTTTTTTTTTATATGTATATATATTACAAACCTTTTAAGGTTTTTATATAGTACCAAATGTATTTAAAAACAAAACAAAAAAACTAATGGAATGAAAAGAAAAATTTAATTAAAATACAAAAATCAAAATTTAAAAATCGTTAAAGAATTTAAATCTTGGAATGTTTTAAAATTAACATTTTTAAATAAATAGAAATTTTTTTTTTAAACTAAAAAGCTAATATCTATAATTATAATATATTATATACTTTCAAAATATAATTAATAAGATATATTAATACAAACAAGAAAAAAAAAAAAAAAAAACAAAAATGTACAATATAATTAATAATCTTTAAATAAATATTCATAAAAAAAAAAAAAATTTTAATATTTTTGTTTGTTTAAAATAAACAATTATATATATATATATATATATATATATATATATATATATATATATATATTAAAAAATAAAACTCTTCGTAGCTTTTTTTTTTGTTTATTTTTTATTATTTTTTATTTTTTTTTTTTAATATTTCTCAAATATGTGAATATCTTATACGAATAATATATCAAATATATTACAAAACAAAAGAAAAAAAGAAAAAACAAAATACTATTTAATATAATAAATAAAAATAAAATCGTGTTTTTTTATATCATATAAATATATATTTATTATTATTATAAAAAAAAAAAACAAAAATAAGAAAATCATGAATGTTTTAACAAAAATACAAAAAAAAAACAAAAAAAAACCCAAAAATTTTTTTGTTTTTTCCATGTTAATATTTAATTTTAATAATATAATAATTAATAATATTGACAAAAATTATTAATATTAAAAATCTGTAAAAAGAAAAACGAAAAAAAGTAACAACCACTGTAAAACAACATCAAAATTAATTTGTAATTAAAAAATTAAAAATAGAGAAAAAAAAAAAACAAAATTAAGCAATATTAATATAAAATAAATTTTTTTAAAAAAATATTTTGTACAGAGAGTGAAAAAAATAGGAACACAAAATTTACTAATAAGAGTTGTATTTTCATGTAATAATGCTTGTTTGTTTTTTTTTTTTTTTTTTTGATTTTGTATCTTCTTTTTTTGTCATAATTTTACTCTAGTATATGCTATATTAATATTAAATTTAAAAAAAAAATTAAATTTATATTATTAAAATGTCAATAAGGAGAAGTTTTCTTCAAAATAACAAAAATGAAAACAAAAAATTAAAGTAAAAATCTTATCAATTTTGTTTATTAATTTTATTAATAATATATATATATTAATAATTTTATTAATAATATATATATATTAATAAATAATTTTTATATAATACATATACATTTATTATTAATGAAGAATAGTATAATTCCGCCACTACGAAGAGAACAGATCACCATTTGCAGTATTAAAAACAAAAAAAAAAAAATAGAAAATTTCAATTTTATTCAATAAATATTCAAATTTGTAGATTTTCTTTTATTTTATTTTAAATTGAAAAAAACTCCTTAAATTTAATTAAATATAATTAAAATATAAATATAAACAAAAAAAAAAAAAATGTGTGAATAATTTTTCTTTTTCGTGAATGATTTTCTCTTTGTGTAAAATTGAGATAAAAATTTATTAATAACAAAAAAAAAAAAAAATCGTTATTTTGTAAAATAAAAATATTTTGTATTAGTGTTTAAGATTGGTCTAAGGTCAGCCCAATTTTTTTTTTTTTTTTTCTAAAAATATAAAATTCTTTAAAAAAAATTTCAAAATTATATTAAATTTAAAATTGTATTTTGTTTTTATTTCTTAAAAACTATCAAAAAAAAAAAAAAAAACGGTAGTAATTAATATGAATTACATTAATATTAATTATTTTTATTTATATATTTAAAATAATTAATAAAATTCCTATATTATTCCTAAAACAATGAAACAATTTGATATTTCGATTAAATTTTTTTTTTTTGGGCGTTATTTACCTGTTTATGCTCAAAAAATCCCAACATTATTGTTATTTTTGATATTGTTTTTGCACTAAAATAATACATTTTATTTATTTGAAAAGAAAAAAAAAACACGGTTTTCAAATATTATATTTAAATTTTTTTTTTAGTAAATGCATATGAACTCTGTTTTCTAAATATAAAATATTATATTTTCTTTTTAAAACTAAAGATTTTCATAAATAATTTGAATTTTTGATTTCATAAAGTCCAATATTAAAAAAAAAATAATTTTTTATTAATAAATAAATTTGCAAATTTTTTTTTTTTTGCTGAATACATATACATATTGATTTTAATTTAATTTATTAATTAACAAAAATTAAATAAAACAAAAAAAAAGAGTTCAGTGATTATTTTTGTGATTTTTGTTTTTTTTTTTTTTTTGTTTTTAAATACATAATTGATCAACTGAAAAAACCTACTTAAAATTATATACAGTACACTTAAAAAAAAAAAGAAAAATTCTTTTTTAATACACTAATTAAAAATATTTTAATCTGATGGTATTATTAACACTTTATATGTATATATATATATAAATATATATATATATACATATATCAAATTTAGTTAATTCATTTAAATAATACTATATATATATATATATATATATATATATTATTAATTCTCTTTTAATATTTATCTAGAACAATATTTTATTGTTCTATTATTAATAAATAAATCAAATTTAAAACAGCATTATAAAAAAAATTTTGTATTTTTATCTTAAAATATAATTAATGTAGAATAAATCAACACACAACCTAGTAACTATTTATTACAAAAAAAAAAAAAAAATTTTATATTTTGTTTTTAAACTAAAAAAAAAAAAAAAATAAAGTTTTTGTTTTTCTTTTCCTTTATATTAATTTGTTTTATTAATAACTTTGTTTAAATTTTTTTGCCAAAACAAAAAAATTAATATACGTATATGCAAATATATATACATACAATATATATATATAAAATATAAAGCAAAATAATTCACAAATATATGTTCCTAAAATTAAATAAATTTTTCTTTTGAAAGTCTAATTACTCCTCAAAAAATAATAAAAAAATAAAAACTAAAAAAAAAAAACAATAAAAATTAATATATATATATATATATATATATGTATATATTATTTATATTGTTTTATAATATATAACTATTAAATAAAAAAGCAAAAGTTAGTAAAAGTATAAATGTCATAAATATAAAATTAGTAAAAGAAAATACAATATATTATTTATGAAGAAAAATCAAATCACAAAGACAAAGTAAAAAGAAATTTTATTAAAATGATTGAATAGCAAAAATGTATAATAAAACAATAATAATAATTGTTAAATACAATAACAAATTAATAAATATTTATACAAAAAAAAAAAAATAAATAAATAAATAAATCAATGAAAAATTAAACTGGAGTAGACCTTCTCAGATCATCTGATGAAAAAATGTACAAATAGGACCATTTCTTATTTGTGAAATGTTTTAGTCTTTATTTTAAAAATAAAAATAAAATAAATTTAAAAATACGAAGGAAAAAAGTTAAGAGAAAATGAAAGAAAGAAAAAAAAACCTAAAAATGTATTTCTCTTAACTTATATTTTAATAAATTACCTATAAATAATCACATATAAAATTTTAAATATATAAATATATTAATTAAAAAAAAGAAAAAAAAAAATGTATATTTAAGTAAAACAAGAAAAAAAAAAGAAAAATAGTTTTAGAATTTTTTAGTAAATTTAAAAATTTTCTAATGTATACTTTATGTAGAAATCACTATATTTGTAAAACTTTGCATTTAAAACAAAAACAAAAAAAAAATCAACTTTAAAATTAAAAAAATGAATTTTATAAAAGATATTTTTTTCTTTTATCTAAATTATATATTATATAAAAATATTCAATTATTTCATTACGGAAATTTTTATAAAAAAAAAAAAAGAAAATATTAAAAATTAAAAAGTATAAAAAACCAAAAAAAAAAACAAAATATTTACGCAAATAATAACAACTCTCTGACTAAATTCAAAATTTTAAACCCAACAATAAATTAAATAAATTAATTTTATCTGAAAAAATTTCTTTTATTAAATTAATTAATAAATAAATAAATATTTAACAAATAATATTAAAAAAAAAAAAAAGCATTAATAGTTAAATTAAAAAAAAAAAAATAGTTTAATTCTTTTAAAAAACAATTTTTAATTGGTTTTTTTTTTTTTTTTCATAAAAATTTCCTAATTATATAAACAAAAAATAAAATTTATTACAAGAAAATAAAAAAAAAAAGAACAAAAACAAATAATTATTATTAATATAAAAAATTATATTATTAATATTAAAAAAATATTTTTTTGTTTTTTAAATAAAAGAAAAATGAAATATTGAAATATAAACTTTAAATAATTAAATAATGTAAAAATTAATTATTTATAGTTTTTAATATAATATTTAAAAACATATATATATATACATATATACATATATATGAAATATGTTTATAATACAAAGCATTTTTTTTTTTCCTTATATATAAATTCAATGTTTTTAACAAAAAGAAAATATAAAGAAACGAAGTAAAATAAAATTATTTGAATATATAAATTAAAATATTAGTAAAAATACTATATTTGAATTAATATCAATATTTAATATATTAATTAATAATTATTATATAAATAAGAATTTATTATAATTAAATAAATTGTAATTACTTTTTGTTTAATCTAAAGTATATATATATCTTAATATATATTTTAAAATACATAATAATTTTTTTTTTTTTTTTTGTTTTATTTTAATTACAATTATTTTCATTATTAATAATATGAATTTTTCTGTTTTTTTTTTTTGTCTCTGTTAAAACTTCCGAAATATTTCTAAACTTAGCAAAATAAAAATAAAATATGAAAAATAATAAAAATGAAAAAAAGAAGAACAAATTTGTAACAACAACATTTATTAAAGCAGAAATAATATAAAAAAAAAAATAAAAATTAAAAATTATTTTAAATATACAATCTATTAATAAATATAGTTTTTGTTTTTTTTTTTATCTTAAAAAAAAATGACTTTTAATATGTTTTTATTTTATTTTTAGAATACATTATAATTTATGTATTCTGTATTATGTATAATTTCTGTTAAATTAGTGTACATACATATTTAAAATAAAAAATATTTTCAATTATTTTAAATAAACATTTTTTAAAAAAACAATGTAATGGGATGAATATTTAAAAAAACAAAAGAAATATTTAAATTTGACAACTTTTAAAAATTAACTAAAGAAATAATAGTGCAACAATTTTTGAGTTGATTTTGTAATTTTGCACGAAATATAATTAATTTTGTTTTTAAAAACATTGTTTTAAGAATATATGTATACTTAAAATGTATTAATAAAAAATGTACACTAAAACTATAAATATAATATATATATATATATATATATATGTATATATTAAGAAGATATTTCAATTTATTGGATTAAAAATTATATAAAAACATAAAAAGTCATATTAATATTAAAATTTAATAGAAAATTAATTATAATATTTTTTAATCAATAATTTTAATTATTTTTTTTTTTTTCCATATACCACTATTACTATAAAAGCTTAGAGAATTGAATATTGAAGATTTTTCTTTTTTTTTTTTTTTTTATATAAATAAATAAATAAATATTTTAGTTTCTTTTTTTTTTTGTAATTTTTCTCAATATATTGTCAAATTAGAAAATTTTTAGTTTAAATATTAATTTTTTTTTTTGTTGATTTTTACATAGTGTTTATTCAAAGAAAAACAATATACATATTATAATATATTATATATACATAAATTAAAAAATAAAAAAAAAAAATAAAATAAATCAATGAATATTAATTATGAAAATTAATTTTAAAAACTTATCGATTCAAAATGTTTATTTTTCTGAATTTGGTTTTTTTTTTTTTTTTTTTTTTTTTAATTTTTCTCAATTGAATTGGATTTGAAAAATTAAATAAATTTATAAAAAGAAAAAAAAAAAAACTTAAAAAATATATATATATATATACATTACATAATAATAATTTAAAAAAAAAAATGTAAGTTAATGTTTATGAAAATCTAAAAAAAAAAAATTTTTTTTATTTTATTTTTATTTAAAAAATGTTTGATATTTAGTAATATTTTTTTTTTCTTTATGTAGAATTTTTTAATTTTTAAAATAAATATAAAAAAAAAAAAAAAAAAAGTTAATTAATTTAAATTTTATGTTTGTTTTATTTTTATTTATTATATTTTCAGATTATTTTTTTTTTTTAATTAATTTTAGCTTTTTTATTTTCAAGCGTTTTTTTTTCTTTACATGTTTTTCAGATTTTTCAGACTTTTTTTTTAAACTTCTTTGTACCGGTGGCAGAGCATAAATAAATAAAATTTATATAAAAAATTTTATCAGATCGACAATTATTTTTCGATCTCTTTCCAACAGTTTGTTTTAAATGAAAGCCGATTGAAATAAGTTACGTATGCCACCATCTCTGATTAATACTATCTTGGTCACATTTCTTTGAAAAATAAAATCATTATTTGAATTTAAAATAATTCCATTATTTCACTTTAAAAAATCAATTTGAATGAACATTGGGATATTAGCACTTTAATAAATCAGTGCTTTTCAAAACGTTTAATATCATCCTAAAAATATGCAATTTCGGTCAAGATCATTTAGATATGAAACAACTTTTTTTTTTAATTTTGTTTTATTATAAAAATAATATTTTAGTTTTAATTTTTTTATTTTTCATTTTTTATTTTATTTATTAATTAATTTATTTGTTTTTTTTTTATATAATTTTTTAAGGTTTTTGAAAAAATGAAATCATCTTTAATATTACTAACTGATTAATAGTTTGTGAAGATAATGAACGAAATTCAAGAATGGGAATATTTTGATCGTCAAAATAAACAAAAAAAATTAATAAATTTGTAATAAAAGTTAAATAATAAAATTTATAATTTGAAATACTTAAAAAAAAAACTAAGAAATATAGTAAATGTTTAAAATACCTCTTGTTTTATATTTAAATAATCATTATACGAGTACATTAAGCATAATATTTTATATCACTTTCAATCCACCGAAAAATTAAACAAAAATAAAAATAATCCTATATCTAAAATTTAGTAAAAACTTTAAATTGCAATAATCTATTAAAAATTTAAAATATAAAATTACCATTCTTAATAGCTGAGAAAAACAAATAAGATACTCAAAAACTAATAAGAATCGCGAAAATCAACTCAATTTGGTTGATTTTAACTTTATACAAGTCAACCAAAGAAAATTGATTCAACTTATTGAATTTTCTATATTGAAAATATTTTAAAAACAATAGCAAACTGCTCACAATTCACAAAAACCTTTAAAATTTTATTGAACAAGAATGTCAATGAAACAATTAAGGTGGCAAGGGATCAATGGACTGGATTTAGAACTATTTCTACTTTCAGAGTTTTTCAGAAAGAATTTTATAAAAAGGAAAAAAATCTACACACCTAATGGCTATTATGGGGTGTAGATGTAAATTCTACACCTACTCACCATAATAATAACAAATTTTAGATTAGGCAAATTCCTTATTATCATATGATACGACACAAATGTTGCTGAAACCAAATTTTTGATAAAAATGTTATTGAGTTTGGTGTCAATTAACTTTTGTGTCAACATTAGTTAGGAATTTTAAAGGGTCACTTTAATGATTTTATAAAAAAAACAAGTACATATATATTATACATATTGAAAAATTTTCAAAAATGAGTAGTGTTGTGAGAATTTTGCTCATTATTAATGCTTTTCCTTTGAGAATTTAAAACAAACTTAAACAATTTGACATTTTTGTTAAAGCAGCAACTTTTCATAGAATGCGCAAATGCGGAACCCATATAGCAAGAAATTCGATTCATTAGCAATCAAAAATTAACGACATCGGCCTCAATGGCAATAAAAATTTTGAAACTTTGATAAATTTTCGGTTCCATATCCAGTTGAATCCCATAATTACACTATTATAGGTGACTCTTAAAGTCATCATTTAAAAAAAAACAAAAAAAAAACAAAAATCAACACAATTACGCCACATCATTTATTTGAATTAAATCGATTTTAATTAAAAGTCAATTAAAAATTGATTCTCGTAATAGCACCTTATAATATACCTATTTATAAAATTATAACAATTATCGTTTAACAATTTTAATAAATTTTAAATTTAATTATAATTTTTTTCTTTTACATTTATTAAGTTTTAATTATTTTATTTTTTTATTTTTTTAATTTTATTTTAAATATAAAAAATTAAATTTAAATAGCTAATATAATAATAAATATATAAATATATTAAATATAACAAAATAAATTAATAATAAAAAAAAAAAAAAACAAAACATTAATAATATATACAAAATAAAATAAATTTAATAATGTTTTTTTATGTAATAAAGAAAACAAAAAAACAAAAATTTTTTTTCTAAGTACAAATGTAAAACAATTTGTTTCATTTTTAAAATTTTACTTTAAATAAAATTTATAAATTACATACAAATAATTATTATTGAAAATATATCTTATACCTATTAATAATATTAAATAAATAATTTTTCTCCCTAATTATTATAAATAAATTTAAAACAATAATGTTTTTTTTTTTTTTATAATTCCTATTAATTCAAATAATTTTATTATAATATGTTAAGATT
Organism: Poecilobothrus nobilitatus; assembly: GCA_947095535.1. Lineage (NCBI taxonomy): Eukaryota > Metazoa > Arthropoda > Insecta > Diptera > Dolichopodidae > Poecilobothrus > Poecilobothrus nobilitatus. The sequence goes on along the minus strand of OX352772.1, from coordinate 316,215,440 downwards.
TATTGTAATAAATTATAAAATAGTAATAATTAATTTTTTTTTTTTTTGGTTGTTTGGGTTGTATTGTAACATCCACAAAAAATTCATTTAATGTTTGTTCTTTTCAAAATATAAATGAAAGTTAAAATCTAAATACAATATATGAATTTTTTTCGCATGTAAACTTTTTATTAAAAATATAATCTTAAAAATATTTCTTAAAAATAAAAATTAAATAAATAATAAGCATAAATTAAAAAATCACAAAACTAAGAATATGTTTTTTTTTTTTTTTTTTTGTGGAATATACAACAACCTTTTAAATTTTCATATTTCATTTTGTTACAATTAAGTTTCCTCAAAAGAAAAAAAAAAAAATGTAAAATTGTACCTACTATTTAAAAGACAAAAACCAAAAAATATGTAATGAAAAACAAAATAAAAGTATTAATTATAAAATAAAATAATAAATAATTAAAAACCAAAAAATTGTTTCTTCGTTTTTATGTTTGCAAATTTAAATGAAATTTTTTAAAATGTTTACAAAATAAAATTTTTATTCCGTTATTTAGTTTCAAAACAAATTATAATTATTAATATTAATTGAAAAAAAACAAAAAAAAAAAAAAACAAAAATAAAAAATACTAGTTATTAATGGTATAATGTAAAAAATGTCACTTTTTTTTAAATTTTATTATAACTATATTATATTAATTATTATTATTAATAAAAATTTAGATTTAAATTAAAAAATAAGGTGAATTCTGAAAAACAAAACAACTAAATTTTACATAAGTGGCAAAATATTAAAATACAAAAAAATATAAATTTAATTATGAGAACATATTATTATTAATATGTTTTATATAAATAACAGAAACAAACAAACAAACAATATAATAATAAAAAAAAATATATATATAATAAAATAAATATATAAAAGAATATAATTATTAATATTAAATATTAAGTCAATAACAAAATAAAAAATTATTGTTTATTAATCACCGAAAATATATATACATGTATATATATATATATATATATATGTATATGTATAAATAATTTAAAATGGCTTTTTTAAATTAATTAATATATTGAAGATAATATATATTATAAAAGAAAAAAAAAAAACAAACTATAAAATAAACATTAGTTGGTTAAAAGGACCTTTTATATAATTATAAGTGGTAAATTAAAAATTATTAATATTTATGAATAAAAAAAAATTTAAATTAATAATATTAAAATAAAATAAAAAATATATATATATATATATATATATATACATATATACAATAATTATATGCACTAATACTAATATATATAAATATATATATATGCTTAAAATAATGCTATTATAAATTTCGCAAAAGTATTGCCATATTCTTAAGTATTTTAAAAAGCTTAAATTCAGTTATACATATTTAAATAAAGTCATACAAAAATAAAAATAAAAAAAAAAATTTATTTATTCCAAAAATGTTAAACAAAAATTAATTAAATTCTATTACTCTTTGTACTTCTTATATAATATATGTATAATAGAAGGTTGTGAACATTTTTTTAACAAACTACAATTTTTTTTTTTTTTTTTTGTTATTATTTAATTACTATCAATTATTTTCAATTTTCAATTTATAATAAAATAAATAATAAAAAAAAAATTACTTTTAATAGTTATATTTATAAATAAAATATATTTTCATGTTTTCTTTTTAAAAATTATTTCACAAATAAATGCATTTATTCCTAATTTCAATTTCATTAATTAATTAAATTTTTGAAATTAATATTTCTAAAAAACTAAAATTTCAATTAAAAAATGAAACAAAAATAAAATACTAGATAATAAATGAATGAATATTTATTAAACGGGGATGTTCTCTTCAAAATAAGTTCTAATTCTTTAAAAAAAGGTACGCCTAAAATAGTTTCTAAGGTTTTGTTAGCCAGTTATTATGAAAAAAATAAAATTAAATATATAATTAACTATTTAGTTAATATTAATTGTATCCTATAAAAAAAAAAAAAAAAATCATATACTTATATAAAATTGAACAAAATGATGGAGAACAAACAAAAACGAATTAAAAAAGCCTAAAAAATATCAAAAATGCAAAACAAAAAAAAAAAAAAAAAAAAAAATAGAAATATATTTATGGTTTAATCAATCATTCTATGTTTTCTTGTTTTTTTTTTTTTTTATTTTTTAAGTTCTACCTACACAATTTGTATATACATTATGTATGTAAATTGAAAAGTACAACATTTAAAAGGTGTTACTTAAAAGAAAATTTCAGCGAAAATGTATTTCTCATACGAATCAAAATATTAAATTAACTAACTGTATTTAGTTTTGCATATAAAAATTTTTCCCAACAAAATTTTCTAAACCTAATGCAAGAAAAAAAAAAAAGAAACTATTTAGTTAAATTTTTAAGTTTTCTGCGTCTTTTAAATAAAATACACCTAAATCTCTTTATTTTCGGAATTCAATATTCGAATTTCCGAATGAATTTTAAAATCCTTATTTTTATTTTTTTTTTTTTTTGCATTTTCTTATAGTTTTTAATATATAGTAAGTTTAATTTAGTATAAAATAATAATAACAAAACAAAACAAAAAAAAAAAAATAAGCTAAATATTTAGATTAATAATATTTTAATTATTTAATTAAATAATAACTATATTTATATTCAATATATTATAAATTATAAAAACAAAGTTAAAGCTAATAATAAAACAAAAAAAAAATTTTTCTTCAATATATGTATATATCTTTTAAGAAAACTTGGTTTTTAAAATTCTATTTGTTTGTTTGTTTGTTTGAATTTTTAAGTTTTATAAAATGTGTTTTTTTTTTTTGTTTTATAGCAAAAAAAAAAAAAAAAAAAAAAAGATACCTTTTTTTTATTCCTATTGCATATACATTATGTACCTACTAATTAATTAATTTAAATTTAATTTTATAGCTTCAATTTTTGTAATTAATTATAAAAATAAAAAATTAAAAATAATTTATTTATTTTATTATTTTTGTTTGTTACAATTTGTTTTTTTTTTTTTCGAATATTAATTAATTGGGCTGCACTTAGATTATAAAATTAAATTTAAAAATAAAAAAAAAAAATAAAAATCGCATTTATTCAAATACATATTATATTAAAAAATTTAAGAAAAAAAAATAAAAATAATTTTAAGTAATATTAAACTTTTTTAAATGTTATATTGTAAAAAAAAAAAATAAAAAATAGGTATAATATTGAAGTATTGATTGAAATGATTTTAAATAAAAGTAATTCATTTTAAAACAACAATTATTATTTAATTAAATTAATTTTTTATAAATTTAATTAAATTTGTATTTATGGATATAACCATAATAAATATAAAAATATCTTCGAAATTAAATAAAAAAAAAAATAATTACTTTAATTATATTAATATAAATATTAATAGTTTAATATAGTCATTGAATTAAAAACAATGAAATGTCAAAATAATTAATATAATAAAAAAAAAAAAAAAATTGTAATACACTTTCGATACGATTTATCCATAATTAATTAATTTCTAACTTAAAAAATACAATTTTAATTAAATTTAATTTCCAATACTTCAATAAACAAAAAAAAAAATGTTTTTGTTTATAATACAAAATAGATTATGCATTGGTAAAATTACTTTAATATGAATTAAATAAAAAAAAATTAAAAAAATATAAATGAAAAAAACAAAAAAAAAAAAAAATTAAATTTGACATATTTTACAAGCTTTTTGTTTTATTTTCATCATAAATCTTGTTATGTCAAATATTCTCTAATTTTTAATATTTTAAGTTTGGAAAATAAATATTTCGATCTGGTCAATTTAAAATTTTTTTTTCTTAAAGAATTTATAAAAATGTAAAAATAAAAATTTGTTATTTAAGAAGAAAATGACAGAATTGTAAGGAAATGGTTTAAAAATAAATAAAATAATAAGTAATAAAACAAAAAAAAAACAAAAAAATAAGAAAATAAATGTGTGTAGGAGGCAATGGCAATGTATGATAATTAACAAAAAGGCAGATTAAGATGGATTATTAATATATTAAAAAAAAAAAAAAAGAAAAAAACGATTGGAAAGAAATAGTTATTTTAAAGCAAATGAAATTGTTTAAAAAAAAAAAAAAATATGCTGGTAATGAGGACCAAATCGGGTTTATTTTCTAAGTAAATAATCATTTTTATCCATCTTTTACTTTTTCAATTTTCTTTTGCGCATTTCTTTTCATTTTTATTTAATATACATATATATATTTGAATTAGTTGTAAAAACTTATCCAGTATATTTATTTAAAAAAAAAAAAATTAATAATTAAATTTTTACGAGAAAAAATCATTTTGAACAAAATTAAAATAACATAAAATTATCTCTAAACAAAACCGAAAATATTTTTTGCAAAACTGAAATTAATAAACAAAAAAAAAAAAAATTTAATTAAAAAAATAAAACGTAACAATATTATCATATATATATACATATATTTATATTTAAATATATACTTATAATAAACAATTAAAATTAATTTATTTATTAATATTTTAATGAATGTTTTGGATTAAGCAATAAATCGTCTAAAAATTAATCTCATTTAAATTTAGTGTTTTTTTTTTGTTTTTTTTTTTTTTTCGTTTTTTAAAGATACTTATACGAATAGAAAATATATAAATACGTATGTTAATATATAAATATATATAGATATATATATATATATATATATATATGTTCATTAAGTAAAAATACGTATGTAAATAAATCATAAATACATATTTATATTTAACTTCATTTTTAATTGGAGGTATTTTTAATTGGAAATAAAAATATAATTAAAACAAATAACTAATAATTGAATTGTGGAACAATCGTATTTTAAACTTAATTATTAAAAATGTATTAATTAAAAACTTTTTAAGTTTTTAAAATTTTGAAAATAAAAAGGCAGCATAAAAAATTATGAAAATTACGTAAAAAAACAAAAAAAAAAAAAATAAAAATAAAAACATAATTAAAAATAAAAATAAAGGAAATTAAGAAGACTGGAAATGTGTTAATGTAATAAAATAGTAAAACAAAAATAACAAAAAAATGTGATGGTTTGACTTAAGTAAAAAAAACATTGATATAAATAAAATTGCATAGACTATATTTAACAGATTTAAAAATAAAATTGTCTGTAATACATTTAGTAATTTAATATTAATAATAATAAAAATAAAAAGATTTTTTTTTTTTTTTCTCAAATATCTCTTGATGTAATTTTTCACCAAAATATTTTATATAAATATAAGACATATACATTTACATAACATATATTTAAATAAATACATAAATAAGGAAATCATTTTTTACATAATTAAAATTAAAAAAAAAATAAGTAAAAATAAGCAAACAATAAAAAAAAAAACAATTAATTTCTATGTAATATTTCACATCTTTTTACATACATAGGTACATGCATTAAAAAAAAAAAATAAAATAAAAATGCATCATAAGTCAATATACACATAATGAATTATTTTAATTATATAAAACTGATGTAAAACTTTAAAACAATCCATTAATGTGAGTCCATTTAATCTATTAATATTATTAAAAAAAAAAAAAAAAATAAATGTAAATTTAACTTTTTTCTTTAATATTTAAAACTTCTCATTTACATTAATATAATCTAAAAAGTACTATTCTTAATACCTAGGAAGAAAAAAAAAAATATTTATATATACATACTTAAATAATGTCTTCTGTCGTCGATTTAGTGAAAATTTAAATTCATTAATAAATTTTTTATACCCCTTAGCACTGCCAAAAAAAAAAAAAAATTAAGTTTTGATATCTTCATAAAACTGGAAAAATTAACAAACAAAAAAAAACACACAATTTCCAAATTCCTCAAATTTGTACAATATACATACATCAATATTAAAACAAAAAAAAAAAGAAAAACAATATTATTTATAATATATTTATAAATTTTAAAATTATATATCAGATATTCTACCTCCAATAATATAAAAAACAAAAATATATAATTCAAACAAAAAAAAAAAAAAGAAACAAATACAAAATTTCAAATACCTCAAAGAAATAAATATACATATATAAATATATAAAAATAAAAAATAATAAAAGTTAAATTTCAGAAAAAAACAAAATTAAAATAACAAAATGGCAATTAAAAGTAAAATTTAAAAGATATTAAAACGAAAAATTTAAATGTTTTTACGTATGCAATCGTATTTATATATTATTATTAAAATATTTTTAATTAAGTAAATTTATTATTTCACAAATTTTTTAAAAACAAATATATAGTGTAAAATTTACATTTAAAATATTTAAAATTATTTAAAGAAAAAAGATAAGAAAAAATATTTCAGGTATTAAAAATCAGAAATTTCAATAGTATAAAATTTGACTTTTTTTTTTTTTTTTATTTTAATAATATGCATTGTTTTATTTATCCTTTATTTTAAAAATTCTATTTATTTATTTAATTTACACTTTTATATTTAAATATACTTTAAAGTATTAATTAATATTACAAAACGATAAAACGTTTTATTTAATTTTTCATTATTTAAAGATTTATTACACTATATATATTTTAATGTATCATGTATCAAATAATTACTTTCATAAACAATTATAATATATTTATTCTGATTTTTAACATCTTTATTATTAAAATAAAAAAAAAAAACAATATTCCAAAAAAAAAAATTATCTTTATTATTATGAAATTAGAAAATAATCGTTTTATTTAAATCTGTATTAATAAAATTATTTATAAATTGAAAAATACTTAATTATAAAACATTAATAAGACTTTTAGAAAAAAAAAAAAAAATCAATAGAAATATGTAATACAAAATATTGTCTTTATTCGTATTAATAATTAGTATAACAATAGATATTATATTAATTAAATTAATAATTACGAACAGTTTTTTATGTTTTTTATCTGAAAGTCTTATTAATTTAATTATTTAATTAAATAAAAAAACAAAAATAAAAAAATTATTTTTCTTTTATTTTTATATTTTTCGGAAAAATCGTCAATTTATTTTGTAAATAATATATTTATTGACGAAACAATCAATTCAAGAATGCGTCTTAATGTTAACTTAAATTTAATCATATTTATTACTTTATTAATCATTATACTCAAAATTTTTTAATGATTTCTTTATTAATTAATATATTACAATATTAATTTTAAGTGAAAACAACAAAATATATATATATATATATATATATATACATATAAGTATATAAAAAATGTCATAAAATTCAAAAATTTTCTATAATAAAATTATAATGTATGTAGAAAATAAATAAACAATACAATAAATAGTAACATTTAAATTTATATATTTCTTAGTATTTCTTATTATATTTAATTAGAATTTAGTATTTGTAAACAACTAAGTATTAAATAATTATCATTATTGTATATATCAAAAAAAAAATTTTTTTGTTAATTTTTAGTTTCTAGTTGTTAATTAATTAAAAAAAAAAAATTTTTTTTTTTTTAAGTTTCATTATACATACATATATAAATTTACAAAATAGTGACTTACTGATAAGATAATTTTTGATGAACATCCATACTATGTTGTAAAAGAAAAAAATATCATCCTATATTTGACATCTTTAAAAAGTCACTATTTCGCAAATTAATTATTATTATTATTATTTAAAAATTTCATAAATTTATACATAAATACAATATAATTTTTTTTGTAATACAATTAAAAACTTTAAAATCAATCATTAATCATAAGAAAAATTAAAAAACAATTTACCATCTTCAATCTTAAACATTAAAAAACATTACATCGCCATCACCTCATTATTTAAATAATTAGATTAAAAAATCGAAAACATAAAAAAAAAAAAGAACAAAAGATTTAAAAATTCATATTTAATTTTAAACTAAAAAAAAAAATTAAACACATTTTATTGCAAATAAATTATAAAATTAATAATACATACAACATACCAACAAACAATAAAAAATTACTTTGCAGCAACAAATTAATATTCAAATGTTGCTAATTTTTCAAAATGTTTACAAACAAACAAAATGTTATAAACATTATTTGAATTTTTTTTTTAAATTGATGTAGTTTTTTTTTTTTTTTTATAACTATGTAATTGTTTTTAATTATTATTTTAAATAATATAAAAATTTAAAAAAAAAATTCTATACAAAATAAAATAATTAAAAACAAGAACAAAAATTTTTTTTATTTATATACATATTTTTTTGTAACAACATTAATTGAAACATGAATTACAAAAAAAAAAAAAAAAAATAAAAACCAAATATGTACTTTATAAATCGAAATTGTTATCTTTTATTTTGTTAAATGACAGTAATAATAATTACTGTCAAAGCAAACTGTCATTTTAAAACAATTTCAATATTTTTTTTTATAAAACTAAAATATACATATATATGCGTATGGATCATGTATATATGAATAAAGGAATTAAAATCAATTATTTAAAATTTGATTTATGAAAAAAAATGTAAGATCATAGAATATTATATACATACCACCATATATATATATATGCAAACATATTTATTTATACATAAAATAAGAAATGAAAAATATACAAAATCAATGATTTTAAAACATAATATCTTTGTAAGAAAATATATGAAATAAAATAAACAAATAAGTAATAAACATATATAAATAAGTATATATATATATATATATTAATTACCAATGCAAAAATTAAAAGAAGTAAATAAATTAATTTTCGCAATTTATTATTGATTATTAATAATTAAGCACGATTTATAATACAATTCCTAAGTACGACTTTTTTTTTTTTTTTTTTATTATTAGAAAACCAAAACAAATTAGTTATTAAATATGTAAGAGAATGACTTAAAAATATACATAATATGTATGGATTTATATATGTATTCAAATTATAATATTATAATGAAGTGTTTATATGTGTGATTTTTTTTGTCATTTTACCTAAGTCTTGTTTTTTTTTTCCTATTTTTTTTTTCAATTAAAAATGTTTATTAAACTTTAATCACAAAGAACTAAAGTACATAATGATATATTGTACATATATACATATATGTATGTATTATGTATACGATATATTATGTACGTACATATTAATATAAAAATGGTAATAAAATAATAATTAAATATAAATAAAAGCAGAAAAAAAATAATAAAAAGAAAAAAAATAAAATAAAAAACTCAGCCACAAAAAATCGAAATTTTAAAATTTAATAATAAAAAAAAAAAAAAAAACAAAAAAAAAAAAAAAACTATTTTTCCAAAAGAAATTTTTGTATTAATTATTTAAGGCTTGTAATTTTTTATACATGGATAATGACTGTGAATGACAATTATTCTCGATTAAGAAAAACAAAAAAAATTAAAATAAAAATTAAATTTTTTATCAACATTTTTCAAATAATTTCAAACAATAAATAAACGTAAATTTTAATTACACAATTATGTTGAGATTATTGATTGTCATTATTTTTAACCAATTGTAAAATTCCCTATATAAAAACTTTATTCGAAAATTTTTTTTTGACACTTAGATGAATATGACACTTAACTGTTTTAATAAATTGTCAGGGGATTGATTCTTCAGGAGAATTTTTAAAATTTATATTTTACAAAAAAATGTAAAATTTAATGTTAGAAAATTGTTATATAACAATAACAAATATAACAGTTATATAACCATGTTATATTTGGGTTTCAGGAATTTTAAATTATAGATGGGTTTCAGGAATTCACAACAAAATCGGTTTCATAATATTGATTGGATAATTTGAATAATATGTATGTATGCATGTATGTATGTAGTTTATAAGTGTATTTCGAAAATTAAGAACAATACTTATACGTATATTATTGGTTGAGTTTATATTCAATAATAATCTAATACTAAAGATAGATACATATGATGGTGATCTCACATTTTGTGTAATTTAAATTTTCTAGTTTTAAAATAGGATAGAGTTTTCAAAATATATTTAATTTTGTTTTATAAAATTTTTTTTTTGTTTTTTCAATGTTTTTCAATGTTTTTTTTTGTGTTGTGTATTAAAAAATAAATCTTTTCAATTTAAAATTATAAATCGCTCCGTAAATGTGATAAAAGAAAATTAAATAATTATTATTTAAGATTTGGAAATATTTAGAAATTCAAAAAAAAAAAAATTTAATTAATATTTATATAAACATATAATTTTTTTATATATACATATATACATTAATATTATATATACTTAAGTAAAGGGAAAGAAAAATAACATTTGGAATAAGATTGAATAAATAATAAGGAAATTATTTTTGGAAAATTGTTACTAAATTTACAAAAAAAAAAAAAAAAAAGATATTTTTTTTTTTTTTTTTTTTCAAAATTTATTTAATTTAATGTTTAGGATTAATATTTATAACGTTTGATATTAATTAAATAAGAATAAATTAATAATTTAATAAGTAAAAATTAAAAATATTTACAATTTATGTTCCACTAAAACTCTATAAAGAATTTCAAAGAAAAAAAAAAGTATTTAAATAACTTTAACGTGGTGAAAAACAGCAATCAAATTATTTTACAAATTTCGCGTTTTGCATTAATGCGTTCAAGTTCACTTTCGCATTAATTTTTTTTTTATGTATAAATTCTTTATAAAAGAATTATTCTGAAAAAAAGAAACGAAAACCAAAAATGCTAATTAATCATTTTAGAAATTTAGTAATATTATTTTTAATACCGAAATTCCAATTCAGCAAAAACAAAAAAAAAAAAAAAAAACAAAAAATGTTGGTGCTGTAAATATAACAAAGAAAAATGAAAAAAAAAAAAATCAACTAAACTCAAATCTGTGAATTTCTTTCTAAGAATACATAACTTATATTTTTTAGTTTTTCATTTTAGAATTTTTCTATTAATATAATATTTAATTTTAAAATAATTTTTTATTAAAAATGAAAAATTCAAATTTTTAAAAATTGAATTGTCTGCACAAAAAAAAAAAAAAAAAAAAATGTCATCTTTTTTCATCTATTTTTCAATTTAAAATCTATTATTAAGAATTTCTCAAAAAAAAAAAATAATTTTAGATTAAGATTTAAGTTATTGTTTTAATTAATAAAGTAAAAATAAAATTAAAAATAATTAAAAATAACCAGCATACCATTTTTTTTTTTTTTTTGTTTTTTTAAATAAGAATGGTTGAATTGGTAAAAGAAAACTCGTCTCTGTGAAAAAAAAAAAAATTTTTTTTTAATTTGTTTGAAAATTAATAAAATAAAAATTTTTTTTTTTTGTATATATATATACAATATTGGCATAAAATTTTTAGCTTTAAGCTCTTCTAAAATTACTATTGGAAAACTTTTCAAAAAAAAAAAAAGAAAAAAAAAATTTAAATACATAATTTCTTAATCTCAAATCTTTTTTACTTAAATAAATTTTGTAATTTAATATTTTCTGTAAACAAAAAAATTACAAACATAAAAAGATAAAATCTACAAGCATGAAACCAATTAATACATTTTAGGCATCATAATAAGTATTTAAAAATCATATATGAAATTTATAATAAAGTATAAATATAATGTATAATAAAATAATATATACAGGCTAAAAAAAAAAAAAAAAAAAACAATATTATTTAATTGGCATGTTACTTTTTGTGGCTGAATACACAAAATTCTAATAATAAAATAAAAAAAAAAAAAAACCATAAAATATGAATGTATTGTGCAAATTTTTTTTTTAAAATATAAATATAAAATTGCATTAAATGTTAAAGAAATCATTTAATTTAAAAAAAAAAAACAATTCAAATTTTATGCAACATTTAAGATAATCTTATATTCTTCACTAAATATGATTAAATATTCATAAAATAAAATATTTATTTTTTTTTCATTTTTGTTTTTTGTTTTTAAGTTGAAAGCTAGTTCCTGTTCCATAATAAAAAAAAAAAAAAATCTTTTTCTATTAATTAAAATATTCCTATATTCCATTTAATATGAAATATCTTATATTCTTTATAGCTTATATTATAATAAATAAAAAAAAAAAAAAAATATTTTCTTTTATGTTATTAAAAAAATTTAATTATTTAATTATAATACTACTAATATTTTATTTTATTTATTTATTTATATTAATATTACATACATAAATGTAATGCAATATTATTGAACCATCGGCTACTTTAGGCCATTATAGGTTTTTATACTATTATTAAATTATATACTAATATTATTTATTTTGTTTATATTATATACTATATATTTACATTATATTTAGTCGTAAGGGGGGTATGTAAAGAAAAAAACACTTACGACCTGTGCAGGGATCGAACCCACACTCCTTCGGTTAATACGCCACACGTCTACCCATTAGGCTACCGAATTTAACCCATATGGTACAATATATAAAAATTCAATAATTGCATTATATATTTTTAAATAAATAAATGTAATATATTAATAAAATTTAATATAAATAATATACTGAAGGGATATTTTCCTTTCTTGTTAAGACATTTAAAAAAAAAAATATGTAAAATATTATTTAAGTATATAATAATATAATTATTCTCGAATCGTTCATCTTAAGATAATGTTTAAAATCGTTTTTCAAAACTAAAATGAAATTGTACTTATAGGGTTAAATATTTAATAAGATTTTTTCCCCCGCTTAAATAATAGAAAAAATTAATTTATATCAATATTATAATAAATATAATTTCCAATTGTTAATTTTTATTTTATAATATATTCAAAACATTATATAAAAATACAATTTTAAACAATTTATTATAGTACAATAAATTTAAATATTTTAAAGTAATCATTAAACAGAACTGCAATTTTTTAAGAATACAAAAAAAAACAAGAAAAAAACAAAAAAAATTCTTGTTTTTTTTTTTTGGAAACTTTTAAATAAAAACAAAAACAAATTAAGTAAAGTTAAATTAAAGAAATAAAATAAAAAAATTAACCTATTCAAACATAATTTACAAAAAAAAAAAAATAAATAAAAAGACAAAATACAAATGAAGGTTTGTTTTTCTTAATTTATGTTGAACTTTTAAAAATTAAATCAGAAAAATTAAATTTTTTAATATAATGATAAAATAAAATAAAATTTTAAATGAATGTTATGTTTGTTAATATATAATTTATTATTTAGTAAAAACAAAAATAAAAAATTATTAAAAAATAAAATTTTTCTCTTCTTAAAAACCATTTAACAAAAAATCTAACCCAATATTAACTTTTAAATATTATCATTCATGTTCATTTTGTATAATTTTTATTTTATGTTCAAAATGTTTTTCTCACTTCAAAATGTGTACCTTTTCTAGACAAAAAACAAAAATTTAAAAATATTAATTTATTTTAACAATAATATATTAAATTTTTTATTTTAAAACAAATTTCTACAAACAAAAAATGTTTTTAAATAATTTAAAATAAATAAAAAAAAAAAAAAGAATTAAAAAGAACATCAAAGAATCTAAAATTGTTTTTTTTTTCCGCTCATCTTTTCCACTTTTTTCCGCAAACAAAAATGTTTAAAAGAATTCTATTTTTTTTTTTTTTAAATTAATAAAAAAATGTACACAAAAACTTTACTACCTCAAAATATTTAAGTTATATAAAAAATTAAAAATTAAATAACTACCTACACATTATTTATACATTATTATTATTATTAATATTATTATTATAAAATATTTGTGAAGAATATAATTTAGTCTTCAAATTTTAATAACAAACGAACATTATATTTATTAAATTGTAAAATTTTATAAAAGAAAACCGTATTTGAATAAATAAAAATTAAATATACAAAATTTTTTAATACATATACATATATATATTAATAAATTATATAAAATAGTGAAAATTTAATATTTATATTGAAAAATAAAAACTATTAAAATATATTATTATAATATTATATAGCCATTAATTTTTTTTTTTTTTTTGTTTCTCGTATTTTTTTTTTTTTTTTTTTAATTTAACAATAATTTATAAATAATATAAAGAACATAATTATAATTAAATTAATATATAATTATTATAAAGTTAAAGGAATATTAAGGGTTGTAATGTTTAACGAATCGAATTATTAAAAAAAAAAAAAATGCTCAACAAGTACAATATACAACATACATACATATATATATATATATAGATATAAATATGTATATCATTTCGTTGCAAAATACAAAAAAAAAAAAATTTTGTTTTTTGTTTGTTAATTTTGATTAATTAATTATATTATTAAGTTATTAATATATCATATTTCCTAATAAAAAAAAGAAAAAATATTAACTAATACTTATAATTAAATTCGTATATTTATTTATTGAATAAAACGGTTATCAATTTATTTCGTGTTATATTTTTTCCAATATATATAAATTCTTTTTTGCGCAGCGAAAAGATACAATTATACTGAACAAACAAATAAAAAAAAAAAAAAAAAAATTAAAAAACCAAAAACCAAAAACAAACAAAAAAAAAAAAACAAATCAGTTTCGAATAAACCAAAACAACCTCATATATTTCAATTTTTTTTTTTAGATATATGCTTGCTTGAAAATATTAAAAATATAAAAACAAAAAAAACAATGCAATTTAGATACTTACTTTTTCTCTATAAAAATATACAGAATTCCTTAAAACAAAAAAAAAAAAAAAAAATAAAAAAAAAACATATGGAAAACATATACATATATATATTAATTAAATATATTAATATTAATTTTATTAGAACAAAAATAAAAAAATACATTAATTTTATTTATTTTACTTTCACTCATTTTTTTTTTTTTTTTTTTTTTTTTTTTTTTGTTTTATTGAACAAAAACATAATGAACATAAATAATATATAAAAAACAAAAAAAAAAAAACACAAATTACACATAAGGAAATGTATCCTCCATATATTAAATAACAAAAACAATACAAAAGTGACAAAAATAAAACAAATAAATAATTATTAGTGAAAAACAAAAATAAATATCTTATTTAAAAAAAAAAAAAAACCATTTAAATAAAATAATAAAACAAAAAAAAAAAAAAAAAAAATAACAAAGTAAGGAAAAAAAAAAAACTACCCCCAATTTTCGAAAGTACAAATTGTTTTTTCTTTAATAAATTTTATAAAAATATAATAAAAAAAAAATAACAAACTACTTCAACTTTAATTAAAATTATTATTATTAAAATTATTATTATTAAAAATAAAGTAAAAAAAAAAAAAAAAAATCCAAAAACTATCTTTAACAATATACATACATAATAAAATAAAAGTTTATGAAAACTTTAATTATATAAATAAAAAAATTAAATTAAATTATAACAAAAAAAAAAAAACAAAAAATATCCCAAAAACCAAAACAAAAACCGCAAAATTAAAATAATGTGAAAATTTAAACATTAATGTTCTTAAATTAAATAATTAATTTTTGTCTGATTAAGTTTTTTTTTATTATTATATAAATATATTCTAAAGATAATTTAAATGATTTTACTTAAAAAAAAAACAAATTGGTAATTTTGATTTAATAAATTATTATCTTCACTATCATAAATTATGTATGTTAATTAATTTAGTAAATTTTGAAAAAAATAAATATAAAAAACAAAAAAACTAAAAAATTAATTAAATAATTTAAAAATATAATTTTTAAATACTAAACATTACATTTGTTTACAAAAAAAAAAAAAAAAAAACAACAAACATTTATTGAATTGTTTAAAATTTTTGTTTTTATTTAATATTAATATTTAATTAATTTATTATTATTATATTTATTATATTATATTACAAATATACATTTAAATTAACACAAAAAAAAAAGAAAAAAATTAAAAAAAATAGCAAATCAAATATAAAAAATTATTTTTCTTTTGTTTAAAACAATATTTAAAAAAAAAAAAAAAAAACAACAAACTAACTAAAAATAGACAAAGATTAAATTTAAATTAATTTTAATAATTTATGACAAATTATTATTTAATTTTTTTTTTTTTTTATTATTACATATAGTTAAATTTTCAACAAAACATTATATTCGAGTTTTATTATATTATATTAATTTAATTTATTTTTATTTTCTGTCATTTTTATGATATTTATTATTACATACATACATATAATATCTAATAACATCTTTTAAAAAATTAAATAACAAAATTAATTTTATTAGAGAATATAAATGGTATTTTTTATTTATTTCTAAAAATATCTCTTTTTAAAACCAAACAAAATAAATTAATTTTATTTATTTAGCTAATAGCATCTTATTTTAATTTTTTTTTGACTTCTGTCACAATTTATATATTTCTTATATAAATTTTAGTTTAGTTTTGTCTGAACAACATACATATATATGGAAATTGATCCTATAATGTTACAAAATATTTTAATTATAATTTCCAGAGTGTCAATTTTAAATCAACTCATTATAAATGAAAACATTACTATACATACATACTTACTTATAATTAAAATTTAATATTTATTTATGAAATTAATAATAATTACAAACAACAAATAAATAAAAAAATAAAAAAAATCAACAAGAATTTTGTACAAGTATAAAACATTTCTACCTACCACAAGAAGGCAAAAAAAACAAAAAAAAAAAATTAAAATTAATTATTAAATAAAAAATACAAATTAAAAATGAATTTTTTTCATAAATCTAAATTAAAAAAAAAACAAAACAAAGAAACAAATATTTAAAACTTACCCGAAAATAAATAAATTTATATATATATATATATATATTATACATTCATACATACCATAAATATTATATACATAATATATATAAATAAATTATATTGTAAAACAAACAAAACAAACAATAAATATAAATAAAATCAGAGAACATACCACTTTAATAGAAAAATAATTTAAATAAATAAAATAATATTACAAAAAAAAAAAATTAATAAATATAATTCATTATAATTAAAAACAAAAATAGCAAATTAGAGAAAATATGACAGATATTACAAATTATATATATATAAAAAAAAAAAAAATTAATAAATCAATATAATAAAATATAAAAACACAAAAACCATAAATAAATTTTTTTTATTATTGTATCTAAAAAATACGAAAACAACTCTAGATTATATTTATTACAAAAAAACAAAAAAAAAAAATAAATGGCAATGAAATAAAATATATAATAAAATAAAATAAAATAAAGAAACTGACATACAAACAAAGAAAAAAAAAAAAAACACAAAACTCAAAATACAAAAAGTAAAGATATTATTGCTTGTTTTTTATTCCTTTTTTATTTATTTGGTATTTAAAAAAAATTTAAATATAAAATAACAAAGAAAAAAATTAAATAAATAAATAAAGAGAAAATTTTACACAAAACTAAAAAACAAAAAAAGATATAAAAAAGAAAAAAATATTGAACAAAGAAAAATTACAAATATATAAATAAAGAATATAATTAATAAATAAAAAATGATAAAAATAATCATTGAAAAAAGTACACAAAAAATATAAAAAAAAAAACAAAAAAAAAAAAAATTTTTACTATCAACAAAAACTAAAAATAAAAAAAGTATAAATTTTTAATGTTTAAAATAATTTATGATTTTTATATCTTTTGTACTTTTATACCGATTAAATATAAAAATAATTTATATAAAACAATATAAAATTAAAATATATATAAAAAAAAAAAAAAAACATAAAATCATAGAAAAAAAAAAAAAAAAACTAATAAAAAGTTAAAAAATACAAAAAAAAAAATTAAAATAACTAAAAAAATTAATAAAAAAAAAAAAAAAAAACCATACATATAAAAATAACTTTAATGTATTTTATCCATCATACTTTATACCTAAAAAAAAAAAAAAACAAATATCTTATTATTAATTATTAGTATTTATTTGTACTACCATTTAAATTATAAACATTTATATTAACTATATACTATTACAAAAAAAAAAAAAAAAAAAAAACTTAATTAAATTGCAGACTTTTCAAAAATGTAAACAAAAATAAAAATCCAAAAAAAAAAATACAAAAAATATTAAAAAACTTACCAAATAAAAGATGTCATATGTAAAAGAAATTTTACAATGGCGATTAAAATTTGAAGAAAAAAAAAATGTTCTTATTTATTTTTATGTTTGATTGTTCTTTTTTTTTTTTTTTTTTTTGTAATTTTCAGCTCTTTCGACTGATCTTCTATAGACTCCTATTATAGACTTTTAAAAAGGAATATGCTCTTAAATTATGACTATATATTTTGCTTTCTTCAAAAGGAGGAGCATAGGATGTCTACTAGACATCTTACTCTTTTTGGAATTGTTTCGGAGCAATATTAGTCTGCTTTAGTCTAAATTCTAGAATTATTTTATCAATATAATCACAATGATAGCCATAGTTTGTGATAGCCATTTTGCAGAAAGTATTATTCTTTTTTTTAGATTCAGTGATTCCAATAGATGTATAATAGAAAGTTTTTAAGTTTTTAAATAATTCTGAAAAAAAAACACGTAATAAAATAAAAAGTGAATAGTAAGATTTCACTCTTTAAATTTGGACGCTTAAAGAGTGAAGATATTAATTTTGGTAAATAACCTTAAGAAAATAACTAGCCTATATTTGGCCATCTATTAATGTGCTTGCACTAGTGTACAATATCCTTTTTTTTAAAGGCATTTTTTAAAAACTTTAGTCATATATCATTTCTCTTATAAGAACAAACGAGGAAGAGTGCAGTAGAGTATACTGTGTCAACTCTGGGGTATCCGTGTTTAACGTAATATATCCTGTTTCTATAAAACTTAATCATCTTTCAAAAAATTTCAGATGTTTTAGTACCGACGTTAATTACCGAGATATATTTGTGTAAATTGTGGAGTTGTATGACAGCTATCCGAAATTGTTGCACAAGCACAATCAAATTTTACTGAAGTTGTTGCCATAAAACTTGATCATCATCATTTGTAAGATTTTTGACGCCTAGATTTATTAAGTTTTAAGAGGTGCAAGAAGTCTGAGCTGGTTGCTTTAGATCAACAAAATTTTACAAAAATTGTAGGCATATAACTCGACACCTCTTCACTAAATTTAAGATACCTAGCTACAATAAACACTGAGTTATTTTCATTTAAAAAGAGAAGTTGTATGGCAGCTATCCGAACCTGTTGCATCAGCACAAGTAAATTTTACAGAAGTTGTTGCCATAAAACCTGATCATCATATATAAGATTTCAAACATCTACCTTCATTAAGTTTCAAGAGGTGCAAGAAGTCTGAACCGGTTTCTCTAGACCAAGTTTTACAAAAATTGTAGGCATATAACTCGACACCTCTTCACTAAATTTTGAAATACCTAGCTTTAATAGACACTGAGTTATTTTCATTTATAAAGAGAAATTGTATGGCAGCTACCCGAACCTGTCGCATGACCAAATTTTACAGATGTTTTTCGCCTGTAACTCGACACAATTTTTCAAAACTTCAGATACTTAGCTTTTATAGTTATTGAGTTATTTCCATATAAACAAAGAAGTTGTATGGCAGCTCTCGAACCCGATGGCCGAAAAAGCTGGATTTAAATAGCAAACCTAATAATTTTGCAAAAGTGACGTAAAAAAAATTGCAGCCTCCCAGCTTCTTTATTTTTTGAGTTCTCGTGCGGACGGGCGAATAGACGTACATGAGTTAATCGACTCAGAATTCGATTCTGAACCGATCCTTACCTTTGACTTTATATCTAGCTCAATAACTTTAAGGTGTCACAAACGTAATGGCATATTTATTATACCCTTGAACATAATTCATACGGATATAATTAGCGGATTTCAACTTAAAACGAGAAAGAATACAGTTGCCTTTGTCAACGATATATTATTATATATCGCCATACATTGCATTACTTCTTTAAAAATATTTCATTCATAGAATAATGGGTAAATTCGGAAAAGCTTCATTTTTAGTAATGATGTGGTATTGATACAGTATCACTACTGTATTACTACAAAATTCATGATGCGATGCAATAATGTTGCTGATACAATTGTGACATTTTAGAACGTTCATATTTTTACAATTATGTCTTTGACGTTTGAATATTTTTAATTTTAATTTTTAATTAGAGTTGAAAAGATGAATAAGATTTTGTTTAATATAAGTTTAAACACGTTTTTGGATAACTGCGAATCATCAGAATATGATACACCTTTACCATTTAAAAATTTGTAAAAAAAAAAAAAACGAAAAAAAGAGAAATGTTGTTTTTGGTCTTTTATTGAAAACAAAAATGAAAGTTATACCGAAAGCAAAAATTATTTTAAAATTGAAGAACTTGCCGAAGATATATTTCGAACACATTTTCGAATGCTACCATCTACTTTTCAGGTAAAATTATAAAATTAAAGGTTAGAAAAGCAACGAAAGTATCATAAAATTATGTGATGCGAAGTTTGCTCAAAAACTGCGCATCAAAATCGGTAGTGTTACGAAAAAAAACTTGATGCTTTCGGTAATATTTTGTAGATATATATATAAATAAACATGATATATTATAAGTATGTATACCAATATCATATAAATAAAAATTCTTCAAGCAACCGTTAATTTTTTATTCATTCAAATTTTGTACTTCGCATTATCATCCTAAAAAATTTTAAATGATTGAGTAAAAAAAAAAAATATCTATCCGTAATTAAAATTTCATGGGTCTACTTCAAATGATGTAGAATTTTTGAAAAATTTGTATGAAACATATTGAGATCAAAAAGTTAGTTGCCCGAGAGCTACCCGAAGTTTTGATCGGATCTCAACGAAAAAAAAATAGGGAACCTACAAATTGATCCAAAAATATTTTTGTTAATTTCAATACTCCAGCTGTAGATATTTATTAGTTTTGGATAAGATAGGACCGAAAAGATCTGACAATTATAAAAAACTGCTGAAAATATAAGTATGATATTGTGAATACATATCTTGGGTAAGTAGATTAAAGACAGAGAAACCCTAAAACTTGTAAAAAACAGAAGAAGAAGTGGGTGAAACAAACCTAGACTACAAAAACTTCAATTCGAGGCAGATAAGTTATAGCACTTATAGATAAGTTTACAGCACTTATAGAAATTCAGTTTAACGAGGATGAGAATAAGAAGTAACAATGAGATAAAAAAATTATGTACAACTGTTTCTCGTATATGATGTGTATTCATCCTCTTTTAAATTAACGCATTCATTTATACCACTTTTTTTTTGTATCACAATAAGATTACATCAATATAGAACCAGGTTAGCAAATTGTATTGTAATAAATTAAGAAATTATTAAGAAGTTGTAGTATTAAGAAAATTATTACCGATTTTACATTAAATATAATCAGACATTAAATAATAAACATTTTGATTACATACATAATTATTTTATTTACAATTAATTTTTTCAACAAAAAATTATACATATATCACTTTTTAATACAGTACAACTAGTTTCATCTTATATTTGATATAATAATTTATTAGCAAATTTTTCATAAAAATTTTTTTAATTTACTTTTTAGTTTCAAGCTGTCCGTGCGTCCGTGTTTTTCTGTTTACAAAACTTCTCCGCTGTTTAAGATTGCATAATAAAATTTTAACTATGGGTAACTTTTTTAAAATAATTAATCCCAACCCATTACGAAGCTACAGCACGTCACAGTTCAGAAAACTCCTATTTTCAATTGTGTATATCTCAGATTTTGGTTTGGTTTTTTCATTCTAAAAACGCCAAAAAAACAGTACTTTTTTTTTTACCTTTATAAATCAGTATAAAAATTATACAATTTTTTTAAATTTACTATTTAAATTTACCGTTATATGAAAACGTAATTTTGCAAGGATATGCTTTACTTCATATCTCCGCAACTCTTTTATATAGGCTTTAAAATTTTTCAATCTTTTTTATACCAACCCCTGTTTAAGAGTTATTAGGGATCTAAAATTGAAAATTTGCTATTTTTAGACATCAGTAACTTCTCTGCAATTTTTTTTTTGAAGATTAAAGCTTCAACATAAAATTTTTCATGTGTTAACAGCTTTCTTTTGCTAATTATATTACCTTAAAATTCCTTTGAAAATAAAAGTGTCTCTTTTTCAAAATGTTCTAAGAAAATTTACAAATTTTGGTGTCACAATGTCACAAGTCACAATGTGTATAAACTGTACATCTAAACTGTTTTTATTATATTTTGGGAAAATTTGCGCTATTAAAAACTTTTGGTTTACAAATTACAACATTCTACCTTTTGTTTTTTATTAAATTTAAAAATGTTTTTAAAAAATAATTTATTTTACGTGTTTAATTCTTATAAAAAACAAATTTGATTTAAAACATTAAATTCACTTTTAGAAATGCATACAAAATATTTTAGTGATTATATAAAGCAAAGATTAAAATTTTTCAACGGTATGTAATAATTATAATTTAAAAATTGTCTTAAATCATGACATGCTTTTTGTAAAAAAATATTGTTTAGTAATAATTTGTTTGTAAAAGTTTTTCGTATATAAGTGAACAAAACAATAATTATTATAAAACACATTTTGTTAAATTAATTATAATTTATTTTCATTACATTAAAATAAAAATATGTTTCTGAATGTGACTAAAATAATAAACTTAAAATATTGTTTTATATATAGTTTTTATTTCTATAAAATAATCATCTGCATAAAGAAATATAAGATAAAAATTCTTATATTAAAACGTCAAAATACAACACCTGTTTTTTTTCCATAACCTGATATTTCAAACATTAACTTTGACATTACACTTTGACTATCCATTAAGTTTTTACCGTTTTTGCTTAAAGCTGAAAATAAAATCAATTCGAATTAGACGGAAATCTTGTTATACAATACTATAATGTTAGCGTTCCTTTTACATGAAAAGAGTAGTTGAGAGTAGTTTGGAGTAGTTGGTAAATGGAACTCTAACTGGAATGGAACAACATCCATTTACTCCTACATCAACATTTTCTCAAAGGCTGGTGTAGTTAAGAGTAGAAAAGAATACAGTTTACTCTGTCAAAGCAAAGCAAACAACATTTTTATTAAGCAGGTGCAATTTATAATTTGATATTTAAATTACAGCTAAGTAACAAAGAAATTGAAGTCTTCAACCTGTCTTTTGAATAACCATATAGGTATAAAAATAGAATTTTATTTATACATATTATAATTTTATCAAATGTACGGCATCATTAGGCTTTATAACTGTCAAAATGTAATATTGAGTGGTAAATTGTGTATAAGCTAAATGTACCTATCGTATTTTTGAAACTTATTAACTAAAAAAATTATTTAAAATAAAATGACTTAGTAGAGTTATGGCATGCCGTAGTCGTAACATTTTGGTGACATAATTGTGCAATTAAAATACTATACCTATTTAAATGGTGTAAATTAAAGGGTTAGATTATCTATTTCCATTTAATGAAATTCTCACTAATCATTTTAAATAAAATTTTTTAATTTTAAGTGAAACTTTAAATAATATTAATTCAATTCCGTTTTAAGAGAAAACTAAGTTAAACTTTTTTAATTTTGACTAATCTGAACTTTATTATTATATTGTTTTTTATGTAACTTCATTGCAAGTTTATTTGACTGCGTCCGAAATTTATTGAAAAAATTAATTTTTTTTTCAAAGTTATGCTAATAGTTTGTATTCTTTTCGTATAAAATACCAATGTCACTCTGCTCTGCTTGGTTGTCGCCACCTAACAGGAACACTTAGCTTTGTTTTATAAATATGTATACACTTATATTAGTGAGTTATTTTTAGACGAGATTAAAAGTTTGATAACTTTTAAAAGAAAATTACTATTATATTTAGTAATTTGATACTTAACTTTATTGATATAGAATTATGTCAGAGGGGGCCTCGGTGGCCTAGTGGGTAAGAGCGTATAAAATACTCTGTAAACACCGGGGGAGTGTGGGTTCGAATCCCACACACGTCGTAAGAGTTAGTCCTCCTTACCACATTTACAGTCACGCCTGAACAGGAAAGGCTGTGTAATTTTCTGTCCACATTTATGTGGCAGAGAAATGCATTAAAAGAAAGAAAGAAAGAATTATTTCAGAATGAAAATCAGGATGAGAATTATAATTATAGAAGAGGATTTGAAAACAGAATAAAATTTTAAAATTATTTAAACGATAATTAGATATTATATTCTATAGGTATTAAAAATAAATTGATTGGCAATTATAACACGAGTTTACTCCTATATCCACTCTTTCTTAAACAGTAAACACTGATGTAGTTGGGGAGTATATAAAGTCTGGTATGGTTGAAAAGTATATGAAGTCTGGTAAACCATTACATATAATTATTGTGTATCAAATAAAAATGAATTTAGTTAAACTATAAATAAGAATAGATTTAGTAAGAGGATTGGCTATGATATCTTGTATTTTAAAATCTAGTTCTTGAAATCTCGAATTTTAAAATATTAATTTTAAAATTTCTCGTAATTTAAAATTTCGTCTTTTAAAATCTCTTGTTTTAATAACTTATGTTTTAAGTTCTCGTGTTTTTTAAATATGCATATGTATGTACATAAAATCTATTGCAATTTAGAACTTCACATATTCGTATAAGTGCGGAATATTATGGAAAAACCTTGAAAGTAATAATGATTTTGTAACGAAATTATTTTTTTAATTCTTTCTCTTCGAATTACTTTTTTACATACATCAGTAAAGCAGTTAAAAGCATTTCAACAGTAAAGCAGTAAAGCATTTCAACAGTAAAGCACTTAAAATAATCGGTACTGCTGCTTCCGAAACCGCACTTCTAATCATTATTGAAACTCTGATTTTGAAGCCTTTATAACCACAGTAAATTTTATTTTCCTTTAGTTGATTTTTTTCGTTTCTGTATCTCTTTTTGGACAAATATCATCTAAAACATATATGAGTTTTTAATAAAGCTAGATTTTAAAACCCGAGATTTCGTACGGCTCCCTTCATTAGCATGAATTCAAACCAAAATTAAATATCCTCTTATATAGAGTTGATTAAATTAAACTTTAAAAACTTTAATAATTTTATTTTCATTTTCTATAAATTAAAGCTTAGATTTTTTTATTTTAGAATTAAATCAAATGACACGTTCTGTCCTTTATACTTTTTAATTTTTTTTTTGTAATTACAATCAAGATATCAATAATAATTTGGACATTTACATTATATGCTAAATGATTTTTAAAAACTGATATTTCAATACAATTAAAATTTAATAATCAGATGCATGTATATATGTATACTATATATATAATATACCTATATATAAATTAATGTATAGATAGATAATGTTTTGTCAAGCGAAACAGCTACCTAAGTTTAACAATTAAATCAATTAATTTTGATGAGACTGAAAGATTTGAAAAATTGTATTTTAATCTTTTATTATGATTTTAAGGTATAAGAATTGATAGGTATAAGGCTATAGTTAAAATTAATTTTTTAGTAAATTTATTTGAATTTATTTTAATTAGCACATTTATTTATACTGTCTATCTAAAGATTTGGTTTTTAATGTTTTAACTTTATTAGCTTTTTGACTTTGTTAGCCTTTTGACTTTGTTTGTCTTGTTATACATTTTAGTTAGCATGTATAAAGTATAATCCGTATTCGGTTAGCTTATTTGGTAAGTTTCATAGGTTATTTATAAATATAATTATAGCCAATCTATTGAACTGCAAAAGCAAAAAGAAAGAAAGAATTTTAGGAATTTAGTTTACAAGAAAAAAAAAAAATGGTGTTGAATGGCTTTTGATTAAACTTGAAAAAAATTTTTAATAGTAACTTTAGAACTCGAAATCAATGATCGTTTACTATTGTAATTTGTACCTTATACGCTCGGAAGATACTAGTTTTTTTTTTACCATCAACATTGTTTAACATTGTGCTTTTAGTCATTCGGAGCTCGAATACTTTGGAAAACAATCTCATCAAGGTATATTATTGTAATTATTAGATGTCTCACTTTTATAAATTGTTTGCGTTCCTTTTATAGAATAAAATATACTCTTTTCTGCTCCTAACTACATCAGTCTTTCAGAAAGTTGTAGATAGGAGTAAATACAGTTATGTTAAATTAGCGTTTCATTTATCAATTAATCCCAATTACTCTCAACTACTCTTTTCGTTTAAAAGGAACGCAAACATTTAAATATTAAATAGTTATAATTTTGACATGTATATTGTACATACATATGAAATATTTGTTTTTGAAAACATCAGTTAAATTTAATATAATATCTTAATCCAAGTTTGGTACGAGGTACCTAATCCCAAATTCTATTAAAATTGAGAATTTTTTTTATTTAATTTTCGACTCAATTTCAATAAAAATCAACTAATTTGCCATTTAGGTCAAATTAATACCAAATATAGAATGAATAGGTACTTATACAAATATCAGACGAAAACAAATAACTTTTGTTTATATTTAATTGATTGCAATTTAAGCTATTTCTCATGTGATAAAGCGTGTCATGAGTGTATAATAAAGCATATATCTGTTTTCTAAGCATTCTCTCTAATTCCAACATTTACAAAATAGATTACAGTATCTATAAACAGTTTTACTATTAAAGATGGCTTGATTACGTTTATTGCATATAATATCCCTACTAACCAATATTCCTCTCATTCCTCTCTTTATGGTAAGGTAATCATCCGGTTGCGTGCTTGATTTGGTTGCTTTTTTTCATTTGTAAATCATATTTTTTATGTACGGAACTTGTTCATTATCTTTGGATATGATGATATGTTATATATGAACAAAGGAAGGGTGATAACTACCGCGTGCGATCAAAGAGGGGAATTGATCGTGGGACTTATTATTATAATCATAGAAGCTTGAAAAATAATAACCGATTAAATTTACTTGAAAATTGTATTGCACCACAACTTACCACTTATTTCGATTGTGAATATTTTTCGTCTCAGAAGAATTAAATCGATATATTCAAGTTAGATACCTTTCTATATATTGTTTAAGCAGAATTAAATATGAAACATTGGGATCGAGTATTATTTTGACGAATCATAGCTTACCAAATGATTGAATCACCGCATCTTAAAGCTTTCTTTAATGAATGCTCAATTTTAACAAATCTTGTTTAATAAAATAAAAATTATTTCACAAAATTTTAATTATATCAGCTGGGGGAATACGAAGACGTCCTTAAAAACGAACGATCTACATGTAAATAAATCTGATTTATGATCGGATGTCAGTAAACTAAATTACAAATAACTGTTATTGTAATAACGTAGAAAATTTAAAAAAAAAATTAAAATTTTTATTATTAAAAATGAGAAGTTTTTTTTATTTTTGTCACTTTTTTTTTTTTTTTTTTTTTTTAATTTTTATTATACAATTTTGAAACTTTAAATTGTTTTTTTAACGTTTTTATATTATATATAGTATATACATACATGTACATATTTTATATACACTTTATAGTTTTGTAAATCAACTCATTTAAATAAAAATTTCAGTTATAGTTGAACCATCAAATAAAAAGCATTTTAACTAAAACTAAAATTATTAAAATAATATTTTAATATATATATATATATATATAGGATATCATTCAAGTGTTAAATAGTTTTTAAATTTAAAAATTAATAAAAAAAACAAAAAAAAAAAAAAAATATAAATAATAATGAAACCAGCAACATTAGAAGAAGAATTTAAAAAAAATCCTGATTTAAGTCGTAATGAAGTAAAAAAATTAATGGAATGGATTGAACAACAACCACATTTACCAAAAATAACCGAAAATGAAGCAATAATATTTTTGCATTCATGTCATTTTAGTATGGAATTAACAAAACAAACAATTGATATTTATTTTACATTAAGAACTCATATACCAGAATTTTTTTTTGGATTAAATTGTAAATCAGATGAAATACAACAAGCTATGAACACTGTGTAATTAATTATATTTCTAAAAGTTGTTAAAAAAAAAAAAAAACTAAATTAAATTAAAGTTTATGTTTTTTAGATCAATTTTTCCAATTGAAAAATCTACACCAGAAGGTTATAGAGTATATGTTGGAAGATTAGCTAATTTTGATGCAAGTAATTATAATTTTGCATCATCAATTAAATTGTATGTCAAATTGCATATTATTTATTTTCTCTATATACATATATACTTATTTATTATATACTTATTTTGTTTTTTTTTTAATATGTAATTATATTATATGTATACATACATGTACTATATATAGATTTACAATGATATTTGATTTGACATTACGTGAAAATGGTACATCACCTGGTTATATAATTTTATTGGATCAATCAAATGTAACATTAGGTCATGTTGCTAGATTAGGACCATTAACAATGAAAAAATTTTTATATTTTTTACAAGTAATACTGATTTAATTATAATTTTATATACATATATAAAGGGGTTTATTATGATATTCAAAAAATCAAAATTTAGATAATCATAATTCGGACAATCAAAATTTAGAAAAATCAAAAATCGGACTTTTGTAAATTCAGACAACTCAAAATTTAGATATTTAAAATTTATACTTTAGAAAAAAAAATCAGATTTTCATTTTTCGTGTTATTCAGATTTAAATAGTGTCAAACAAACCCCCGCAAAGTAAACAACTTTAAAATCTCTCCTAATTAATTTTTACATACATACATATGTAGTTATTTACATACTTATTTTAACAATTTTCATAGACTTTTGAATAAAATTTTAAAAAAGGAGAAATTCTCATACCCTGAATTTTTTTTTTTTCTGAATTTAGAAATTTCTGAATTTTAAATTGTCTGAATTTTAAATTGTCCGAATATTGAATTATCTGAATTTTGATTTTTCCGAATAAATAAATTGAATTTGTCCGAATTTTGAATCATCTGAATAATAAAAATAAGTAATTTTGTTATAAAACCCATATAAAGTCTTAATATCTTTCATTTAAACAATTAAAATGTTTGTTTTGTTCTTGTTTTGGAAGGATGCAGCACCAATACGAATTGCTGGATTTCATTTTATTAATATTGTACCATTTACCGATAAAATTTTAGCGATAATGCGTCCATTTATGAAAAAAGAATTAACAGATGTTTTACATTTACATAATAAATTGGGTACATTAAAAGACTTTATACCATTGGATATATTACCAAAAGAATATGGTGGACAAACAGAATCTGGAGATCAATTAGCAAGTAAGATATATTAATATTTACTTTATTTTACTTATACACATGGTGAATGGTGATATCACCATCTGATATAATCTTATTATACCACTCTGGTGATATACTTAATTTATATACTCTTTCGGTCTTCATTATTTTATAAAGTGTATTTGGTGAACTAAAACGAACAAAAAATTAATTTTCAAAGTCTATTACTGTAGATTCTTGAGATAATGAAGTCTAAAGTTTTTAGTTTAATTGGAAAAATACTTTACGCGCCCCATTATCTTAAGAACGAAATGATATAAATTTACCTCTATAAAAGAACTTATTGCTCGTTTTGGTCCCTCAATCATGATCGAAAAAAAATCATCCTGTATATAGAGAAAAACATTTTTTTTTTATTTTATTATAATTTTTTTTTTTTATTTACAGAAAAAATGTACAATAAATGTATTGAAAATCAAAGTTTCTTTAATGAAATAGAAACACGTAAAGTTAATGAAAAATTAAGACCTGGTAAACCAAAAGATGCTTCAGATTTATTTGGTGCTGAAGGAAATTTTAAGAAATTAAATATTGATTAAAATTATTATAGAATATTTTAACTTTATTTTTATATTTTGATTTTTGTTTGTTGTTTTATTGTATATATGTATAAGTTTGTTTATAGGTTATTGGATTTAGAAATAAGTATTTAAAATTGATTGATGGATTGATTGATGTTGTTAAACAAAATTAATGCAAAATCGTTTTTTATTTTTGTAATTATTAGTAATTCTAATTGGGAATAACTTAATGTGGTAAAAAAAAACTTTGTTGCCATTACTCAACAAATTATTACATATTTCATTTCAAAGATAAGAGCATAGCACAGTGATCAACTTGGTAAAAACTTTGGTTCCAGAGGTTCCAGATTTGGATTATGATCAATTTGTATTGTACATAATATATAAAAAAAAAAATATGTAAATGTAAAAAAAAATACTCGAAACAGTGAAAATATTACTTAAAAAATATTTTTTTAAATTATTGGTAATAATATAAATAAACCTACGTATATGATGTGAAAATGTTACTAACAGTCCATAGGACTTAAGATTAGTAGCGGATTTAACGGGGGCGCTGTGGGCTAATGCCTTCCCCCCTGAGAAACAACATGTTATATACTTGACTACAGATGATATTTGAAATGACATAAAGAGTACAGCAATTAAAATTGATATTGAGTTAATTAAGCTGAGAATTTCAGAAAGACAGCAACATCGCGGTAATTATGAAGCGAATTCTGTTAAAGAATTCTACAAAATTTTAATTTTCATACCAATGTTGGACGAAATATTATAGTTGATATAAAAACAAGGTTCAATTCCTCATGTGTTCAAATTTTGGATTGCCCGCTGCTTATTTCAAAAAATGTTATAGACATAAATAATTTTAAAAGGCTCATTGAATTCGATTACATTTCAAAATTAATTGAATGTGACAAGAAAGACATTGTCGATCAAATTGAACTATGGAAAAATAAATGACTGCAGAAATCGGGCAATGAACTTGAGAAAGTCACTATAAATGATATTTTAAAAAACAAAAATATTCAAGAGACATTTTCCTTATTTCCTTACTGAAGATTTTTTTTACAATTCCTATTTCTATCACCACGGCAGAGCAAAGTTTTTCTATGTTGCGGAGACTAAAAACCTGATTGAGAAATTCTATGGGTGAAGAACGCTTAACTAACTTATTTCTTTTACATGATTATAACGACATTACAGTTTCTATTGAAAAAGTGATTGACAGACGACGAACGCAGTTTTTAATTTAAAAAATATTTTTCTCTGTGTTTTTATTAATTCTTTGATAATATAACAAATGCATACTTAATGAGATACTAATAAAAATACTTTTTCTTTGGTAATTTTATTAGTGCCCCACCCATAAATTACTTTTAGATCCGCTTAGATCTTTTTATTATTATTGGATCTGCCACAGCTGTACTGTTTAATCAACTCGACCAAACCAATTATTGAATCCCTTATAATTCAAACCTTGAAATTCTATTAATGTATAGGCGAACAATAAATTGCCGGTTGTCGGATCAATTTCATGCCGGTGTCAAAAATAAAAATTTTCATTTTGCAATTTTGAAAAATTTGATTATCTTTTGCGGTTATTAAGGATTTTACGTTATCTTTTCTTTTAAATAAATATTGTTTTTAAATTTTTAAAATAATCTTGAATTTATATTTGAATTTTAATACTTGCCTTAATTAAGTAATTTTAAGTAAATATTTTGTAGCGTGTGATAACTTTTTTTGAATCAATACAGACACTCATTCAACATAACTACACTACACTAATACACATATATACCTAATATTCATACATAATATGAATGCATAAATGATTCATAAAATGAAATAAACAAAACATAGACTTAAATAAACTTTTATCAAAAAATAAAGCCCTAAAAATTTAAAACTTTATTTTAATGACTTGTAAATAATGAATAAGTCAAGCATAACTTATATAAATTATTTTGTTTTACTTACGCATTAGATATAAAAATAATTAATATGTAGGTACCTACATGTTGAAAGTTTTCATTGTATTTTTATTAGCATTCTAAAATTTGAATTCACATCAACATCGTGACTAGCATACTAAAAGTTAATTAGTATAATTTATATTAAATTAAGTATAAGCACGTTCATTAAAGCATCTGATATGTAATTGTTTATTGCTATAAAATTTAATATTTGGAGAAGTATTATACATTTTCTTTGCGTAACAAAAATACAAATAAAAGATTAAGTGGGATTATGGGACATTATTTTAAAAAACATTTTAGTTTTTAAAACTAACTGATAGTGAATAACACCTTTAATCAATTACATATTTGTTGGGTTGACAATCAAAATAGATAGTGTTGCAAAATAGGATAATATATAACTTTATTAGAGGGGGCCTCATTGGCCTAGTGGGTGAGAGCGTATGAAATACGCTGTAAATACTGAGGGAGTGTGGGTTCGAATCGCACACACGTCGTAAGAGTTATGCAATAGTGGCAGAGAAATGCAATAAAATAAAAAAACTTTATTGGAATGCTATTTAAATAAAGCACTCCTTGTTTATAATACAAATCTTATAGGAAACGACTAAATGAAAATTAAAGATTGCAAATAATATTAATTTAATCTGTAATAATCTGTATTTATTTCATAATGTAAGTATCCAATTAATTACTTCCATTGCGCGTTCCTGAATAGATTGTAAATAAATAAATTGATTATTAAAATACTTACGTTTACAGTTAAAAATGTAATTCCGATGACAAACATCAACGACTGCCACTTTCATAATGTAACATATAAATTAAAAGGTCAATAAATGCCCCGAATGACGATAGTTGGCGCCTCGGTGATGTAATTTCTTCAATTTTAAGGAAATCCTATATATTTAAACATTTGTAAAAATATGATATTTTAACTTTCATTTTAGCTTCATAGTACAGAAATTTTTCAAACTTAAAGGTTATATAGTTGCGTAGTGTGTAGCGTTACATGAAAAAGTAATTCCGCAAAAGTTGTTATTTTTTAAAGAAACCTATCTATGGTAAAAATTTCGTTGTTTTGTCCCAATTGGTCCTAAACAGACTATGGCGAATGGACGGATTGTGTGAAACTATTAATCAAATTTTCAAAATTTTTTTTTCAAAAATGTGCTAAAAAATTTAAAAAAATTGTTGTTTTATTAAAAACAACAACAACAATATTTAGTTATTTTTTTTACCCACACTCCCTCAGCGTATTTCGTACGCTCTTACCCACTAGGCTACCGAGGCCCCTAGTTATTTTATATTATTGATAATTTCGGTTTATGTTGTTACCTTTCGCCGTCTAAATTCGGTGTTTATAGTTTTGGACTTTAATAAAAAAGTTGAAAGTCAAAAGAACAGTAGTTATTAAACATGGTAATGAGATAAAAGTATTTATTAACTATGATTTTAAATGTGTTTTTTATGCAAAAAAAAAATCTAACTTTATATAAGATATTAATTATAATCGGTCCAAAAAAAAAATAAAGGTAAAATAACTAATCAATTTTAGTTGAAATATTAATCATAAAATAATCAACTGTAACAACTGTAATTCATACTACTTATTAATTATTATGGTTATCTTTCAAATGTCAGATTAAAATTTAACAAAAAAATAAAAAATTTAATTTAAAAATAAAATAAATTCAATTAAAAAAATATGAATAATTATAATTTTTCCATTTAAGTGTTAAAAATTATTTAAGTAAATTTTAAAAACAAAAACAATTTATGCATGGATATTAGCGAAATGATATAACTCCGCAAAAAATTATTTTTCAGACTTATTTAGACTTATTT
The DNA here is from genome assembly GCA_947095535.1 of Poecilobothrus nobilitatus. Classification (NCBI taxonomy): domain Eukaryota; kingdom Metazoa; phylum Arthropoda; class Insecta; order Diptera; family Dolichopodidae; genus Poecilobothrus; species Poecilobothrus nobilitatus. Next base: position 316,181,708 of record OX352772.1, on the reverse strand, counting down.
TATTTTATTAAAGATATAATATTTATTTTATTTCATATGTTTTGGGCATATTTCATTTGGAAATATTTCCATACAATTCTCCATCGTATAACTGTAAAATTTACATAAATATATCTCGCAACTTAATTAAGTCAGACATTTGAAATTTTGTAAAACATTATCAAGTTTTATGGCAATAACTTCTATGTAGTTTGATTACTCCAGACTAACATGTTCAGTTGGCTGCAATAGCTTGAAATTTAATTAAGACATCTGCAATTTTATAAAAAATTATCAAATTTTATGGTAATTACTTTTATAAAATTTGATTGATTCTAGACAACGGGTTCGAATAGATTTCATACAACTCCAAAATTCATATCATTTTTATAGAAACAACAATAATATAATATTATGTTTGTGCATGTATACTAAAGTTCGCACAGTTACTTCTACACTCGTCCTCGCTTTGTTGAGAATTAATTTCACTTTATGCGGAGTTATTTCACTTTAGATATTTTTCACAAATCATAACCTTGTGCAGTAATTTTTTGTTGTAATCCCAATCTATAGATTTAAAAAAGAAACCTCTAATAATATAAAAATATATATAAGATTAATATTTTTTTAATAAGTCACATTTTCTAAAATTAAATTAATCAATGTTCAATTATTAATCTCTTAAATTTCAAATTTTTTATATCATTTGATTAGTTATTGAAAGAGACTTATTTCTACAGTTGCAATGGTTATACATTTAATTACTTATCTATAATTACTATATAAATTTTATATAACATTAGAACAGATAACATGGTTATTCTATCGCAATTAATGCAATATTAGCTATAAATAAATTCACTTACAATAAGTTTTTTACTCCTACTATTTTTTTTAATCATAAAATTAAAAGCGCAAATGTACGGTTCTCTTAAAATAATATGTACATTTTATTTATTTTTTTTTTTTTTGTTTTGTGAGGGTAGGTGGAAATCATCAAAAGAGGAGCGGTACGAGCTCGATTCGATCAATGGGACTTTGATCCATTAAAAACAACCTCGCATTTTAACCAAACATTGTAAGAGAACCTAACTAAACGTCATAGTTTTAGTGTAGAGAGCATTGAGTTGTGATTGGGATCGTTAATAAACAAATTGCTCTGTTTTATACTTTATCAAGAAATTCCAATATCGTTTTAATGACTCCTGTCCAAATATGTCCATTATATTCCATTTTTGGTTGTATATTCGATTTGTAGTTATAGAAAAGAATGTACGATGTATATTAAAATTATATACGTAACTAAATCTATAAAAAAACGTTTCCTTTTTCTCTTTTGATTCAATAAAAAACAACTGTAATTTTCACTAAATATTGAAAAAAAATGAATCTTCAATTTAAATATAGTAAACAATCTAAATTAATTAAGTTACTATATAAGATTAATCAATTTACGGAATCTGTTCCACGTGTTTTTTTCCTTAGGGAGATGGGAATCTTCCAAAGACACCAAAAATTATTGCTTGGTTATAGTGTTAGATTCTCAATGACTAAACCTACCTTCCGCTTTAGCCAATATAATGGAATGAAACTCCTAACTGCTAACGCAGTATATTGGCTATAGTAATGGGTAGGGGTAGGAGACGATAGGGCAAGGGCGCGGAAACATTAAATTGGCACGTGACTATAAATTTGATTTTTAATCAGTGCCTAATTTTATTTTACTTATTTAAAATTTCTTTACTTAGATTGTTATTTGGACTAATTTAACAATCGGCAATAACAAATGTCTAACGATCCTTTATAATCATTTTTAAATACTTAACTTAAGAATTTTCTATTTGTTTATGAAACATTCATATATTATACAATTTATTTATTTTGTCTTCTGTTTTTGTAATTTAAATTTTCTATATCACTTCATTTTTTATATTTTTTTTTAAACTATAGCAAAAATTACATTTTAATAAATCATCCCCAATATCCATTTATACCCATAATATTTTTTTGTTTTCTTTTATTCATTCAAAAATTCTGAATAATTTTCCACCTTATTAATATAATCACAATTTTAAATGCAAAAAAGAAAACTATTAAACACCTCAAAAAAATTATGAACGTGTAATTAAATTAATGAAACTAAATTAAGAAATTATGAAATTTAATTAGATCAAATCAGAATCGTGAAAAATTTATTAACTTAAATAAATGGTGGTTTTTAAGACCAATTAAAAGTTCAATAATGAGAGCTTTTCATGCTTATGCTTCTTTAGTAATTTCTTTACTTCAAATAATCACGAAAATTATGAAAGATGAAGAAAAATTCATGAAAATTTTATTTGTATCCGGTCACTTAAATAAATTCAGTCCAGTTTTTAATAGTCCTTTTAGTCAAAATAAAAGAACATATTACACAAATATTATGCAAATTTATATTTATTTACTTATGTATGTATATCGTAATGTATACAAATCGTAAATTTATGTCGTAAATTATTAAAAACTTGAAATTTTATGTGATTTGTCACAAATTTTTTTATTTTTTTTTTTTATTACAATTGGTCTTCGTAAAATGTTAAATCTTTTCTTAACTTTTTTATAATGGTTAGGTGAAAAATTGCTTTGTTTCATCAAATTGCCAAAATTAGTGGCAATATTATAGTAGTATGAAATAAAAAGATACCAGAAAAATGTTGTATGTACTTAAAATTATATGCAGATTTATTAAAGAATTTAAACTCGAGAGTATTCTTTAAAGTCGCCGGTGGTTTAGAAAATTAAAGTTTAATCACCTCATAATATGAAGGAAGGAAAACAATTTCACATAACGGCAACTTTAAATACTAAATTTCTAAAAATTGCATTATTTTGATATTGATAAAGGTAAAATCAAGTGCTGCCGTTTTGGTGTTATGATATTGGAAAAGTATTAAGCAGAAACTAATGTCGTTTTCTTTTCTGAAAAAAGTTTTGACTTGGGGGCTGCACTATAACTGTACGAGCTACTAGCTCGAGCTGAAATTGGAAAACCACTAAATTAAAAAAAATCAACCAATTGCGTTTATCTTGAACAAAGAGTCTGGCCGTATATAAATACCTGAAAAGAACAACAAGCTTATGATTGTTTATATTCTAAGTTATTTGATCGAAAACTTATCAAACTATTTCCTAAACAACAATAAATTCGAAGTAACCATTGTATTTTTGAATACTAAGATGTGTTGAGCAGTTCTAAATTTGTCTTTGCAATAAATGTATTTGTTTGTTATTAATTTTGGTAACATTAATGTTGTTGGTAAATCAGGTATAAAACCTATACCTACAAGATAAAATTCTAATTCGAATTTAATTTTTAGTGTAATTCGAAGACGAACGCACTTAAAGTTATAGTGTCATCCAGAAGTCACATTAATTAGAATCCAATGCCGAATGGCAGCTGAAGTAGTAAATAATTTATTATATGGAATTAAAACTGATTGAAATCGAATGATATAAAAATGAAAAATTAAATCCTATCCCCTATTTTATGCTATAACGTATGACTCCCATCATTCAAAATTATTTTTATATTGTTCTTTCAAGTTCTGATATTTACCATATCGTTTATTTTTTTTATATTACTTTAAGGAATTTTTGACAGCTTTGAAGGCGATTAACTATTTATAGTTATAGTTTTAACTCAAATTGTAGAAAATTCTAAAAACTATTATTGAAAGTTTTCTATCATTAAATTGGATTTTATACATAGTTTTAACTTTTTAGTACATTATTCAAAAACAATTTGACAAATTTGCAAGTTTCTCTCTTTCTGTTCATCCGTCGCTGTCTGTTTACAAAACTTCTACATAGTTTAAGTTAGAAAACTGAAGTTTTTTGCATGCTTAAGTGAAAGACCTCTTAAAAAAATTAATGTTATATAGAACAACATGTTTATGTAGATATATCCATCCATAATACGCAAATACAGTTTCTTAAAGTTTGAAAAAAGACTTATTTTCAAATATGTATGTATATTTATGTCGTTTTCTTTTCTGAAAAAAAAAGTTTGACCTCAAAAAGTGCAAAACCTAAAAAGTCAACCCTAACCCTATTTTTCTAGACTAGGTTGTAAAAATATCTTGTAAACTAGATATTTTTCAAAACCCAACCAAATAAAAGAAAATAATGTATTTTTATATTGTCATTAATTACTATTTACTATTCAACTGACAGTGACAATTATAAACATATATTTTTTAATGTTGTCATTCTGGAGAGTGCAAAACTCATTTTATTGCTCCGTCAATATTTGCAGGTCAAGTTTTTAAAAAAAATGTTGCCCTGTGCGAGTTTAGCCTTTTTTAAGTTTAAATTTTTTCCAGAAAAGAACACGAACATTTTTTTTCAGTTTTGCATTTTTTTTTCAGAAAAGAACGGAAAAAATGTGACCTGAAAAAAGAGTGCAGCCCCCAGGTCAAAACTTTTTTCAGAAAAGAAAACGACATTAGTTTCTGCTTAATACTTTTCCAATATCATAACACCAAAACGGCAGCACTTGATTTTACCTTTATCAATATCAAAATAATGCAATTTTTAGAAATTTAGCATTTAAAGTTGCCGTTATGTGAAATTGTTTTCCTTCCTTCATATTTCCGTAACGCTTTTTAGAACTTATAATTTTAGATAGAATTTTAAAATGTTTAGAGAAGAAATGACTTTTTAGAATTAGAGTTTTTTTTTGTACTACCACGTGTGTTTAAGGGTTTAAGGATCCAAACATTTAAATTTTGCTATTTTAGACCTGTAATTTTTTACACATCCTTGTACAAATTTTTTCAAAGAAAAAACAGAAAAATTATAGCTTCAACATTATAATTTTACATATTATGTTAATGGGTTTTCATAATAAAGTTTTCCTTAAAATTTAAGAAAGTGCTTTTTGGTTTTCCATAATTTTTTTCTTACATAAAAAATTCTGAGAAAATTCACAAATTTTGGTGCAAGTAATAATATGCTAAACTGATTTTATTGTCTTTTGGAAAATGTGTGCGCTTAAAAAGCTTTTTTTTTTTTACATTTTACCTTACCTTCTAGATCGACAGACATAATATAACTACCATAGTTAAATACTTTTTGGTTTTCTTTTCTGTCAGAATAATGTCTATTAATATTTTATGACTATTTGAAAAAAAAAAAAAAAAATTTCATATGCTTTAAAACTATAAAGTATTAAAATTATTGAACCATATCTGATCCTTTACTTACTTACTTTTTTACTTATTTAATTTAACCCTTTCGCTTTCTTTTTCAATTCTGAATGACACTTCGATTTTATATCAGAATTATTAAAAATTCATTTTATAATATATATATATATATATATATATAAAATATACATATTTTTTTTTTAATTCTAAAAGCCATTAAAAGATTCATTCTTTTAAGTATAATTTTGTAATTTTATTTCTTAGATTAACATCAAATTTAATAATATCTCCATAAAATTGTAAATAACTTGTAATTTAAAAAGAATTTTTATATATTTTTTTTTTTTTTTTGGAATATGAAAAATATGTCACATAAATACATCCTTTTTATTTTGAAGTCATTCCATAAAAACAAAAAAAAAAAAATTTAAAATCAATTGAAGAGGCTTTTAATGATTAGAACATTTTTGATAACTGTTAAAAAATATACAATTGTAACCCTTTTATTGTAACCACATAAAAAAAAAAAATAAAAATACTTTAAAGAATGGACATGGTTATCATATTTATCATCATCATCATCATAATCACTATATCTTCATCATTATAAGATTAATCATCAATAAAGTCACATCCTTATTGAAATTAACCCTTTTTCTTATCAAATATCTAAATCTTTTTTAAAGAATCTATTAAAAGCCAGTTACTTGTAAATTGATTTTAACAGAAGTTCAATAAAATGCGATATGAACATTTGGTTATGATTTTTAATCGGAACCCCCCGTTGTTTTATTGCATTTTTTTTTAACTCCTTTTTAGTAATTTAAAATTCAATTCATGATTAAATTCATGATGAATTGTTAATGTTTTTTTTTGTTTTTTTTTTTCTTTGATTTTGCAATATAGTATTTTTTTTTCCTTTTAAAGCCGAAGAAATGACATCATCATTTTGCCGAAGGACCTAAATAAATTACATATTGCTTAATAACATTTTTTTTTTATTTTCAATGAAATTTGATATTAATTTTATATATGACATCAATTTTTAACTGGTCTCTTTCTTAATCTTTTAGATTTTGAATGTATCAAATTTCTAAATTCAATGGATAGTTTTTTTTTTTTTTGATAATTATTAATAGATTTTGTGAAAAATTATTTTGGAAAATTTTTCCGGTAATTAATAAATTTGAAATAAAAGTTTAATAAATGTTAAATAGTTTAGATCTATTGTGAACGTAAAGTTTGTGAATAAAATCATCCATAGATGAAATGTATATAGCTGTAATGGGATCCATAAGTTTATCTTATGCTGAAATATCTACTGTAGTTCTGTATAGTATACCTGTAATAGTAAAATGCAGCTACCTTCGTTACTTTACAAAATAAGACTTTGTTTTCGAAGCTTTGTATGTATGTATTTATACACATACTTGACCTTAGATCCATATATTTGGCATTTATTTTGTTAATCTAAATAGTATCTAGCGCAAATAAAATGGTAGAAATATCACTTTAGTTTTGTTTGTCAGTGTTCTTTTTCATTGATATAATAAAATTCTTAGAAATAGAATTGTTAATTTTTATTGGTAATAGAGAAATAAAACCCTCGTCATTGGTAATTGAGAAATAAAATCCCAGCGTATTATTTTTCATTAAATATGAAATAATATCCAGTGGGTTTTATTTCGCTTCCGCGCCTTATTTCAAGGTGTCAAAATAGAAGACTGTAGGAAAGTAATTTGATATCTCGCTATCTTTATTTGTTTTTATGATACTTCCATGATATGATTAATTTTTTAAAAAAACCAGTTTAAATTAATTTTTTTAAGAATTTATTTTTTAATGAAATATTGACAACATGATGACATGATAACAATATGTAAATCCCACATGCCAGTCGAAAAGGGCTTGGGATTGTGCCCAAGAGAAGAACAGGAAAATAAAATAAATAAATTAATATATAAATCAATCTCTATCCTGAAAGACTTATTTCCCATAACAGAAAAATATATAGAGAGAATAAAATCCAAAAAATAATTGCAAGACATAAATTAAACTCAACTCTAAACATTTAATCATTAAACATATAAACAACATAATATAAACATTTTTTTAATAGAACATACCCAACTCTAATCTGCAACTTCTACTATAAGTTCTACTTCTACTATCAAGTTTAACCATAAAACACATTCAATTTGAATGCAATAACACAAAGTACAGAAAAAATCTGGCAACCCTAAAATGCCAAAAGATGGAGGTAATTTTATATGGAAAGAGATATAAAAAAAACAAAATAGAAATAATAAAACAATAAATAATAATTGAAATTAAAAATAAAAACAAAATAAACAAAATTATACGATATATAATGAAATTGTAAGAAAAATATTAATAGTAAATAAAAAACAATGGTTCAAGCTTAGTTTTATGCATTCGGTCCAACGTCAAATAAAATATCAACTTAATAAAAAAAACATGGCCCACATCTTAAAAGAAAAGTGCCATAAACTAATAAAGTAAAATTTTCTATTCTATGCTTCAAAATAAAAAAAAAAGTACTAAGCAATATAATCATCGATTTTGATCATTAATTTAACTGTGCTACTACTACGTTTTTTTTTGGTACAATATTCAAAAATAAATAAATTATATTTTTACTATTATATATTTTTTTCATACATTTAAAATATTTTTTTATTTTCCCAAAATAAATTATTTTAAATTTTTGTTTTTTTTTTATATTTAAGTAAATTTTAACACCTTTATTTGTCGCCTTTATTCTATTATTTACTAAATTAAAATAAATCATAAAACAAAGCAACCAAAAAAATATATATTTATTTTTTTTATTTATAGAACAATATTAAATTATTATTTATCTTTTCTTTTCATTTAAATACCCCTCCACGACTACCCCACCACTGAATCACCTATTTATGCTTTGTTTAAAAAAAATTTAATGACAAAAGTCACGTTTAAAGCTTTTTGTTTTGTCATTGAAAAACTCATTAAAGCAAATACTTTATGCAAATAGCAATGATCTAAATTCTAGTTAATCAAATTACAGTATAAAAAAAATTAAATTGTGATATTTGTTTTTAATTTTAGTATAATATTATTTTAATTTATCTTAGCTTAAATCATTAATTATTGATTATAAAAATAGAATTTATATTTCCTGAATTCGAAATTAAAATTTCGTTAAGAGTGAATTTTTTTTTCTATTTACTTAGAACAAAAAAAATATGAATACCAAAAGAAATTTGAGTTAAAATAAATATTTTTGTTATAATATTGATTAAATTCAATTATTATAAAATTATCAAAAATTAAATTATGATGAACATTATTAAAAATATAATAATAAAATATATCATTTAAATTTAGATTTAGACTTTTCATGAGACTTAACAAAATAACGGTTTCAAACAAAAAGGTACATAAATACATAATATGTATACTTACTAATAATTAAAATAATATGAAAAAATGTTATTGTAAACAAGTAATGGAAAAAACCAAGGGTTTTCAAAAAAGCACATTTTCAGAATCAAAACATATTCCATAATAAGCCTAGAGTAAAGAGTAGATATAATGAAAAATTAATTTTGATAAGAAATTAGTTTTTGTTTGTTTTTTGAAAAAAATCAAATCACACTTTCATCAATTATAAGGTAACCCTATATTATTAAGAAAAATTATTAATACAAACAAAAATATAATATTGGTGCTTTAATTTTTTTATATTACTTCAAAAAAATGTGAACAGCTGCCCAAGTTACAGGTGTTTAAAAATAAAATAATTTCAGTTTTTGACTCCTCCTAAACGGGGGCGACCCAAAAATATTTCCTGAAATAACTCATACTGATTTTGAAAGATCTAACTCCCAAAATTTCAAGCTTCTAAGCTAAATCCTTTGAAAGATATATATTTATTTTTTATTAATCTATATGACACATCAGGCGTTTGAACCCGGGTTTTTCTGTTTCTGGGCGTTTGAAAGGGTTCATATTTTTGCAAAAATTGGGTTTCTCATAACGGTGTATTAAAATACCACATGGCAAAACCACATATTTATTTTATATATATTTATAAAGTTTATAAAACCAGCTATCGTTTGGCGTTTCCAGGTTGAAAATATGCCGTATAAAACCAGTGTTATGACAATTTAAAGATAGGGCTTTTTCGAACTTTGTAGGGCTGTAGCTCCGTAAAATGTGTTTAGTGGCTAATATCATATTGTTTAGCAAATTATTCACGGTGGTCGGTGATATTACTTTCCTTTGTATTCTTGAATAAATGACCGTAAAGAGAAAATTCAAACAAGTTGAGATCGTTCGAGCTTTTTAATATCTTACACCAATCTAAAAATTCTTAAAAATTTGTAACGACGTTTGAAAACCTTTTGGGTACATCTTGCGTATTTTCAGAGAGACCAATTCAATGTCTGAGTTCTTTGATATACCTGCGTTAATAGAGTAATTCTAAGAGACAGACTTTATGCTAATATGTTTTACATCCGTAGTCCGCAGCCAATATTGTAATCGTCAAAAAACTGGCCTTTCATTCAAAAGGTCTCGGGTTCAAACACCGGATGTGTCATATAGATTAATAAAAAATAAATATATATCTTATAATAATATCATATTGTAAAAAATATAATAAAATAATTCTTGTACAAGATAATAGATGGCGTAGAAACAACGCTGGATTAATCTACATAAGCGAACTAAGCACTTGTTTATAGTTCGGTTATAGGTTAATAAGTGAATAAGCGAAGCGAACATATTATGATAATTGGGGCACGACAGAAATTTTACAATAACGAAGAGCGTCACTTTTTTTTTCTAGTGTAAAAAAAATTTATTACAAATAAATTTTACTCAGGTTGTTCAAACGTCAGTGTACGTTTACCCTATATTGTAAGAAACCCTTGTATTCTTGTACTCTTGTACTCTTCTACTTTGATTTTCTTTCTTTGATTGATTTCCCAAGATACGGGATCTTTTTAGATTATTGCACAGTCATAGGTTATTTATGAAAATATCTGTATCCAAATAAATATAAATACAAAATTTACAATTATCACAAAATGTGGTATGTTTTTTTAGGCGACATTTTGACGATTACTCTCAAATAAAAATCTTAGTGTCAATAATTTTACATCGCTAAAATTCAAAAGCGCCTCACGATGGCTAATGTAAAACTTAGTATAAACACTGCAGTTAGTGAAAATTCTTCAAATGAAGAATTAACTGCAGTGCTTATACTATACTAAACGATATTTTTTCAACTATACTATATTTCTTTTGATTTTCAAGTTTTGACCGATTAAATAGATTTAATTCAAAAATTTTTTCAAGATTTTTACGGTTTCAAGATCTTGGATTTCTAAATTTTTATAAAAGATTTGCACTCAAAAAAAAAAAAAAACAAGAAAAAGGACAGCTTAGAAAGGTAATCAGAGGATTTGCTTCATTAAACTAACAGTTTGTAAAGAAAAACTTCTACCACATATTTCTAAATAAAAATCCTTATGATTTTAGAAGGTTTATGTTTTTTTTTAATATGAAAAATATTAATATTTTAAAATTAAAAGGTTTTCGTGTTACAAAATGTTAAACTTCTAAATTAATTAATTAAAAAATAATTTACTTTTATTTAAACTCAATTAATTTTATGTATATATATATATATATTTTAACTAAATTAAATAAAATTATATAACCAAATATTTAATAGAATTTTAAATGTTTCAATTTAATTAAAAATAAAAGTACAGTAATTTTAAATAAACTACGTTATACCATGGTTTTTGTTTTTTCCGTTTTTGTGTAACCCTTTTTTTTTTATCATATTCATTCGTTTAAAAAAAGTATCCAACAAACCACTATTCATTTTACAAGCAATAATTCATATAATTATCCATAATACAATATTTAACAAAAATATTTATTTCTAATCTAAAAACCCATAATTTTAATATATGTTTTGAATTATTACCTTAATACACATGCACATGTATAAACACACATTAAAATGAGTGTCCTTTTTATTTTTAAATCCTTATACCTTGTTATCCTATACTTGTGAATGATGAATGTGTGAAATTCTATACCATATTTTTTTATTAAATATTATTTAATTTCATTTAACACACAAATAAAAAAAAAAAAACACAAATCATGAATGTCCTTAAAAATAACAAAAAGAACATAAAATAAAATGAATGAATAAATGAGTATCTAAACAAAAAAAAAAAAGCAAAACTATTCAAAAAATTAAATTCACATATAGATTTTAATAGTTTTCTTATTTATATAAAACCAGGGATGAAAACTTTCCTTTTTTTTTTATATTTTTGTGGTAAACTTTTCCACAACTCATAAATCTCTAAGGACATCTTAAGATATATATACGTAAAAAGAAAAATAAATACGTAAATTTTAATAATATTATATAAAGTTTTTTTTTTTTTTTAGAGAATTTTATTTAAGATAATATTATAAATAAGTAAATAAAATATATGAAATTTCAATAGATCGTGTTGGTTGGTTAGTTGTTATGAGAATCCTGTGTCATACTCTTCTTAGTAATACACTAACATTATAACATACAAATATATATCATATATATTTATTATATAATGGACATTTACTTTGAAGTCATGTTGTTCAATTGAACAAAAACAATAAAAAAGAAAAAAACAAATAGAAAAGGATAATAGGTTTTCAAAAGAATAAAGAGAAAGGGTTATCAACTTGACGCTAGCTAGTATTTAGTTGTTGTTTTTTTCTATTACTTTTTCTATTATTAATACTATCTTTTTTTGTTATTATTATTATATTAAAATTTTTTGACCCTTTAACTTTTATTTGATTTAAAATATATTAAAATATGTATGTATATATAAATAAATAATGTCCTTATTGTCCATTAAAAAAATATCCTTGTTGCTTTTGAATTAATACGGTTAGTGTAGCGCGATTTCATATGAATATTTTATTAAAAAGGATATATAAGATAATCATACATCATTTTAATAGTAAAATTTATATATTATATTTATGTGATTCAAATATATAGTACATATAGTACATATATATATATATATATATATATATATATATATATATATATGTATATAATATATAATTTTAACTTTAAACGATATAAATCATATTGAACGTGTGTCCTTTATGATTTACAACTTTTTTGTTTTTTTATTTTTTGTTTTTGCATTCTTATTTTGGTGCTTAATTTATAATACATGGGAAATAAACAAGCATTTTCAAGAATTTACATAATGCTGGGGTATATATGCAGAATTCTAAAACCTTTCATTTTGAAAATTAAAATTACCGATTACTTATAGGCACAACAAAATGTTTATTTTTTTTTTTAGTAAAAAGTAGTTTTAAATGTAAAGTATGTATATCTTTTAATAATTTGTAAGGTAAATGTCCAAATATCTAAAGCAAAATATTAAATGGGCACATATGTATATATATATTAAATGTTGCTACAACATGTGTTAAAAGATAAAAGGAAATTACACTTTTATGGACTCTAACCAACCGAAACCAACGGCCTTTAAAACTAAACTTTAAGAAAGGACATTTATACCAAAATGTAGAGTTCGGTTTTATGCATTAGGTAGCGAGAAGAAAGCTTTTGTAGTATGATTTAAGAAATTTCGGATTATTGTGGATGCAGGGAAAAATTTATAAGTATACTTACCTTTTACTTTTCCGCATTATATGTTTTTTAGTTTTTGTAACCTCAAATAAGTAATTGATGTCTGATATAATTTAGATAAAATATTGAGAAACATTAAATGCAATCTGAAATTGTTTATTCGTGTACCAAATGTTTTAAAGAACTGATTTAACATATATATATATATACTTAAATGGTATATAGTTAGATTTTAAGTGATTTGCATTAAAAAATATTTACTATATACTTAAATGAAATTATAATTTTTTCAAATGAAGTGTGGGGTAATGGATTTGGCTGACAATTATTCCAAAAATAAATGTATAATATATGTACATATATATTATATACGTTCTAAAGTATGTTAGTAAGAAAGTAGTAGTAAGATCTTTGACACGTGATTGTAGTCTTGTTGATTCATTAAAAACTTTTGTGGTTTTCTGCTTTGTTTTTGTTTTTTATTTTTGTCCTTATCTGTCCATTCAATACCTAAACAATATTCAACAGTTTTATTGTTTTTTAATTAATTTTTTTAATTCTTAATCTATAGAATAGCTTTAAAGTTAAAGAAAAATATTTTAAGTTATTACTATTGGTATAATTTTAAATGTATATTTTATTTGTTTTTAAGAAATTATTTTTTTGGTACAGTTTCAGTTCCGATATTAAAAAAGTAGCATCAAAAGAAAACATTAAAAGGATTTGGTTTAAAATTTCGTAAATTGAATATGATACTTATTAAAATTTTGATTTTAAGCATTAAGTAAATTTGATTTTTAGCATGTTGTAAATTTTTTAAAATAATTCTGATTCAAGTTTTCATAAAATTTAGAAGTATTTTTTTAAATATGAAAACAATGGAAATAAAGAGTTTGATGTATGAATAAATTTAATTTCTTTTAATTTTGGTAATCAATATTAATAGCACTTTTGTAAAATATAGTTAAAAAGTGATTGGCATAACTTTAGAATGTATACATAGAATTATAGAAACATTAATTTGTTGTAAAGAAAATATTGTGATCTATGAAAATATTTTAATATGAATATTTCTGGTATACATACATACATATACATTTACATTTTTTACTAAACATATAAATTTGAAATTCCGAAACATGTAATAATTATTTTAAATCCTTTTTTAATTTTGTTTTTTATCGTAGGGTACTATTACATATTCTTTAACCCCCTTGACTATATATATGTGAAATATTCACCTTAACCCCTTTAATACCATGAGTACTAAAGGAAAGAAAGCCTATATTGTTTTACCAAAAAAGGAAGTGGTTTTTAGTGGGTTAAAATTCCATAGAACTGACTCGTGTTCGTTCCACTCCTCTATAGTTTCTTTCGATAATTCTAACCTACTCTCGCAAAATCGTACAGAACCTTAAATAAAACATTGATAAACATAAGACTAATATTTAGGTTAATTTAAAATTTTTTTAAAAGTTGCGTGTGTATTATTAGAGACTTGACAAAAAAGTATTCTGTTAAATTAAATTTTAGAGTTTGGTTTTACGGATTAACATGGGAGAAGCAAAATTTAGTAGTGGGGTTTGGAAAATTTAAGATAAATCGTAGATGGAGAGCAAAATTGATTGATGATTCCCACCTACTCTCGCAAAACAAAAAAAAACTCTACAGAATCTTAAATGAAACATTTATGAACCAAAGAGTCTAAAAGTCTATATCAGCTTATATTAGCTTTAGTTACTCTTTATATTTAACTACTAAACCCCTTTGTGGAATTAGAACAAACACACAAAAACTTAAATTTTCATAAATTATATTTTTATTGCGAAAAAAAAAACCGCATACAAAAAACCTTTTCAATAAATAAAATTAACAATTTTAAAGTAATACTTTTATTAAGTTCGTATAGTGTTTACCATCAAGTCTAGCTGGGATTTGCACAATTTAATTACATATTGTATAAAAAAAAAAGAAAAGAAATAAAAAAAAGTTATAAAACTTCGTGTAACATAAATGTTAAACCAATTTAATTTCAAACACCTTTACACAACTTTTTAAACCCACTGACAGGTACACACACAGATACACATTAAACTCATTATTATTAATATAATTTATAAAATTTATAATATTTTAAAAAGTTTTTTTTTTAAGGTTAATTTAAATTTATTCTGTTGCCCTTTCAAACATAAAATGTATACACAATAAAATTTACCAAAAATGTAAGATAGTGGTTTAATAGACACCATAATAAAAATAAATACAAATTAAAATATTAACTCCTGTTTTTTTTTTTTTTTGTTTAAAACTCACATTGACAATTCCTTTGTGTTAAACATAAACTAATACATATATACACTATGTGAAAAATTAATTTAATTGTTAAGTTAATTAATTTGCGTGCTACAAATATAAAGGACTCAACAAAAAAAAATTAAATTAACACTGCATGTCACGTCATTCATATTTGAATAACACTTAAATTTAATATGGGGCTTGTTTTCTATAAGAAAAAAATATTTTGCCAATTCGTAACTAGTTCAAAAATTATCGACACACAACGTTCTTCCTTCATTTAGATATCCTTTTTTTTTTTTTTTTTTTGTAATGCATTTCTCTGCCACATAAATGTGGACAAGAAATTTCACAGCCTTTCCTGTTCAGGCGTGGCTGTAAATGTCGTAAGAAGGAATAACTCTTACGATGTGTGTGGGATTCGAACCCACACTCCCTCAGTTTTACATTTTATACGCTCTTACCCTCTAGGCCACCGAAGCCCCCCTAACCTTTTGTATTATTACTGAAATGAATCACGCAAAGTAAAATTTGAAATCGATTTCTCGACATTACAGTAGCTGGAACCGTCTACTTGTAATAACCTTTCACTTGCTAATAATATACAATCAAGCCCAGTTTTACTAGACCCATCCACAACATCAAACCAAAAAGTTTTTTAATTTTTTTTTTTTTACACGTTATCTAAACACTAGGAACGGATTCCTTTATACATATGTAGGTTTAGTTATTAGGAAAATAGGATGTTAAAGGGGAATTAGTGGGAAGATTGGAAACGAACCTATAAAGATTCATTTTGAATTTTTGCAAATTGTAGTTCGGAACGTTATTGACATCGAAATTGGTAAGAATGCACTTAGTAGATCTTCCGCGTTTCTTTTGTGGTTTTTTTAGTATAGCTTTATCAGCATATATATGTGTTTCAGTTATAATAAGATTTATAATATCGTAATCTATCATTAATCGGAATATTCAAATATGAATGATATTAAAAAAATTAATAATTAATGTATACTAAAATTTGTTGAAAATCCTAGGGAAGTGCGATAGATAACTAACTTTAAAAAAAAAATCAATATGTATATGAAATTTTAGGCCGCCATTTCCATAGAAATTTTCGCAAAAATAGCTTGGCGTGCAATGTGTTAATGGTTTTAAAAATCAATTATTATAGAAAAAAAAGAAAACATGCAGTATGATTAGTTGGTTTATCCTTAAAAAAAATAAAATTTTATTTTCTGAATTATTGATTTTTTAATTAAAATTTTTAAATATGGAAAGCTCTTTCCAATATTTCTGATAAGAAAATGTAATATAATTATTTTATGTAATCATGTAAAAATTTAAATGAAAGCTTATAATGGTGAAAGTTTTGTATAATGAGGGGATTTCACATTCAATAACAACTTATGATTCATTTAACAAAATTATATATAAAATGTAAATGTAAAAAATTTCATTTGTTTTTTTTTTTATAAAGAAGTCGATAATAAAACGATCTTTGCTTTGGTGTTTTCTTGGAGTTTTTCAGGGATTTGAATGATGATGAGATTTTGAGAGATATCTTGTACAAAATTTTTTTTTTCCATTCATTATAAGTAAAAATATTTTCTAATACATATGCTTAGTTAGCCTCTATTTATTATACATATTTGAATATATAATACATACATATGTATGTATATGTATTCTAATAATAAATATTTAAATTTTTATTTATTTTTGTAATTGAATTGAAAATCTATACGATAAGAAAAAGTTATTTATATTTAATTTATAATGAAAATTATAATTTAATTCTAAGATTACAAAATATAAGTATGTACATATATAAGTATATATTATTTATTTTTGATAAGAATATTTTGACTACAGATAATAGAAATTTTAAATAAAAAAAACAGTTTTTTAAATGCATAAATAACTTAACACTAAAACAAAAAAAAAAAAAAACCAGAATATATGCTGCAAAAATTTATTATATATGTGTAATGTGTATATGTGTGTATTGCAAGTGAAAGAGCTACATATAGGTATCGTATGACGTATGATAAGAAACATGATAAGATTAAATTAAGGTTTACATTAGGGTTTTTTTTTTAAAATTCAGATGACGCCATTTCTTTTAAAAAAAAAATTTAATTATAATATATGTATGTATGTATATGTTTTGAATTAAATTTAATTCTAATAAATTTAGTATTTTTTATTTTTATTTTTAGTGTTTGTTAAACGAATATTGTGAACAATAATTAAAGTTTTCAAATTTGTTTTATTACCAAAATTTCTTATTTCTATTAAAAAAGAAATTTCATTTTTTTACAAAAGAAAAACTTGCAGGAAAAGGGTTAGAATAGAAAAACTATTTAAACATAGATTAGATTATTATTTAAGAGATATAAATGACACTGCGATCTTTTAATGTTGATCTATTCTCCTCCCTCTGTTACTACGTGTTGTAGATTTGCCTCCACTTACAATACTTTTGTCAGTTCTATATACTGTATACTAATTCATCTGATTTGTAAACATTTTGACAGAGCAATGAACACTCCGGAAAATGGTCTAATATCCCATATATTCTACCATAACGAGGAGTATATAAGAAGAACATTAAAATCGGGCTTTATAGCAACCGAACATTTTATTTATCTAGATAAATATGGTTTTATTAAAAACCAAAGCCATGTCCCCCTATTATTCCATTATAATAGACGGGCTACATGCACCAAAATAGAGTATGACCCAAGTTGTGTTGATATTGGCAGATTAAAATTTGACACTCATATCCCTACCAGGGATTTGAGGGCTAGGATCGTAGATTAGGTTAAGTAGGTTTAAGCTAGTTTCTAAGTTTTTTTCTTACATAGTAAAAGAAAATGAATTGCTTTTTAACTAATTTTTTACAATTAAATAAAAATAGAATTAATATTAGTACTTAATGGCTACGCTCTAATTAGAAATACATATAATTTAAAAAATGATTTCGTATTTAACAAAAAAAAAAAAAAATTTCGTTTTTTACATGTTAAAATTTAATGTTATAGTGTAACCTAGTTTTGTAAACTTTTTTTCTAGATTCTATAAAAAAGAATAACGAATGGTAATAAATAAAAGTTTAATAAAAAAAAAAAAAAAAAAATACTGCAGAAAATAAAAAATTGTATATAGGGTTTATTGCTGGCAGTTCATCTTCGACAAAGCAATATACTCCTAGATGCACATATGTTGCTCGGAGTAAAGCTACGTAGTTTTTGAGTATTTATAAACATAACATATATTTTATGTATTTAAATATAACATATCAATATTTTTAAACAGTTGCAGATTTTATAAGTTTTTACAACAATATTTTTTAGAAATATAATACATACATACATGTTCTTTTGAATTTTCTATTACAGATGAAAGTCTAAGAGTTTTTAAGTTGAAGAATTTGAATTAGAACCTTTGCACCTATTCTTTAACAAATACATACATATATGAAAAATTAAAAAAAAAAAAAAAAAGAAAATCTGCATTATAATTATTTGGTACCTTACTTAACCTTTGTAACTTTTATTTCTGCAACTTTAGCCAGAATATAATATATGTACATACATATAAAGCAAAATATAAAATTAAAAGTTTTAAAGACGCACATCCTTTGATCTTTATAATGGCTCGTAAACAGGAGGTGGTACAAAAACAAATTTCTGAGGTAATTTAAGATCTGAAAGATGTTCCTTCTCTCAAAATTGGAAGGTTTTATCTAAAAGTGTTGCGGTGATTGGAAAATTTTGTTTTGACATAACGATAAATTTAAATTCTAAATATAGAAAACATTTTAATTATTTTGATATTGTTTTACAAAATCTTTTTAACTTTATAAATATTATGTCGTTTACTGTTTTTAGATTGGAAAAATATCTAGCAGGAGCTCGGTTATACACATATGAAAATGGGGTTTTTCAAAACTATAATGAACTTTGAATTTTTTCTAAAGAACGTATCCATAGTTAAAACTTCATTCATAAACTGTGTATAGAAGTTTTGTAAATACACGAACGCACCGAGTAAAACTAATAAGCAAATTTTTACAAATTTTTTTTTTTTTTTTGAAAAATATGCTAAAAAGTAAAGTTTTCGAATAATATATGATTTTGTAAAAAAAATGATTATGTTATTAGCTGGAATATAAGGAAGTAAAAAAAAAATAGTTAAAATCCCATTAAAAATTTATTATCCAACATTGTTATTATTATTCTTTGAAATCTTCTAATTTTATCAATTTGTTAACATTTTTATTTGAAATTCAATTTTACCAATACAAAGCTAAAAAATCTTCGTAAAAAAAAAAAAAAACAAATTTAAATAAAACAAAAATGCTTCATAAAGCATATCATTGCTAAGCATATCGAAAATTAATTTAACTAATAAAATATTCAATTAATTTTTGATAGACTAATTTTTATTCAATCACTGCAATATTATTATAAACTTTTCAATAGAGTTTAATTTAAACCGGAAACCACAACCATTAACTTCCGGGATATTCTAAATCCAAAAGAAATTTTATTAAAGGAATATAAATATGAAAAAATTTCATGTTTTGTTTGGTTTTGCAAAATTTCTTATAATTATATTTCGAAAATCCATGAATATATAAATACATATATTATACATGTGTTGTAAATATAATATATATTACTTATATATATATATAATATATCTCTGTATTTATTAAAAAAATTTAATTTAACAAAATAAAAAAAAAATTAAAATCTTTTCCTTGTTAATAGTTTTAACTTGACTTCATCCTTTGTCAGTTTTTAAGAATACCTGTTTTTAACTTTCAACTCTTTGTATCCAATTTATCTTTTAGATTCTATTTAAAATCTGAATTCAAATAACTATATATATATGTATATATAAAAACAAATAATAACAAAAAAAAAAAAAAAGTAAACCAATTTTATTCGATTTTTAAATTCGAAACACGTTATTGTTTTTCTTCGTTATGGTGTTATGCTTTTAATACATTTATGTCTTCACTTTTTTCAATGTTTTATCATTCATTATATAAATACAGAATAGTCCATACCGTACAATGAGACTTCAAAGGACTTCATATTTACTTAAGCAGACATAAGTTGATTTTATTTATTTTTTAGTTTTGATTTTGTTACCACTTCTCTGTACGTAACGTGGGTATACAAAGTTGAAAATGTTAAACATTGAATATCTCTAGACAAAAGTGATTTTCTAAATTTGTTAATCTGAATTCCAAAAGAATTTCAAACAAACATTTATCGTTAATATAATATCCAGTAATGAATTATTTATTTAATATTTTGTTAAGATTAAATAAAATACTTGTTTAAGATTTGTTATACTACATTACAAAGTACCCCATATTTTAAATTGGAAATAGGGGTTATAACTACCTGGTATATTTATATGCCATGATACCTTCTAATAAATAAATAAATAATTACAATTTGGCTTTTAATATAATTTTCACTATCCCAAAGTTCAAGAACTTCACAATTTTAATTCAAATTTGTCATAAAATAGATAATAAAAATTTTAAACCACAATTTTGATATATATAGTAATAATATCTGAATTATTATTTAAATTATTGCACAACTCGAACAACATTCGTATTCTAGTGAATTCCACTTGGATTCTGTTCTACCCAATGCATATACCAATACTATGATGCTCATATAAAATTCTTCCTTTTCTTATTTATATATTTTTATAATTTAAATAATTATTATAAGAAATAACAGTTCATACGGACAGCCGAAATAAGTAAAAGTATATTTATTCTACACTTCTTTAAATCTTAAAAAATAAAAAAAATAAAAATTATAAAAAAAAACTGCTTGTTGTGAACACTTTTCGGTACATGGTTTTTTTTTATATACATATATGCTTCTAACCATTGTTATTATTTAGTTTCTCGTTTTCTTAAGACATTTTTAGTATTCCTTAAGCCAATTGGATATAGAAGCGTTATTGACCGTAAATTTACCTTCTGGGTTTTCTTTTTATGTTCTCTTTTTTTACTTTTTTTTTTTACAGTAGAAAAGTAAAAGGAAACATTTTTTGAATAAAGAAAATTGTATTAAGTTTTTCTTTTCTATTAAATATCGTTATATATGTTTGCTTGTATGTGTTTGTGAGTTTTTCAATGACAATTGGCAAACCAAAGAAAATTTTTAACTTTTGATGTCATTTTTATATATAGGAAAAAAAAATTGATTAGGTTTTGTATTATGAAACAAAAAAAACAAAAACAAAAGGGTTACCAATTTTAATGGGTATGGTAATTATATATGGAAACGTAATGACGAGCATTTGTGATTAGTTTTTTTTTTCTTGTTTCTTAAAATGCAACGGTTGTAAAATTCAGTGAAAATTAAATCGATTACGAAAAAAATTAAAAAAAAAAATGAAATTATTTAAGTATAATATTGCATAACTCTTTAGATTGTTATTGAAGAAATTTTCCAAAAAAAAGTAAATTTTTTAATTCATAATTTGAGTGACACAGGATATATGAATCCTACATGTTCCTTGTTTAAATATAAATTCTGTTAAAAAAAGATGATACGAGTTTTAATATAATAATAATAATTAATGTTATGCTTCACTTAGTTTTTTTATTAAATAAAGTGGCACATAAGTAGAGCACATAGAATTTTATATAATTACATATTTTTTTTATGAAACCTAACATCATATCAAATAATGAAATATGCGGCCGTCTTTTGATGCCAATTATTGTGATTTTTTTTTTGTTTTTTTTTTTGGTATTTACGTGTTATAATGTACCAAACTTATATTCATGTATAAGTATTTACGTGTTATAGATCCAAACTTATATTCATGTTAATGTAGCTTAAAAACCTAAAGTATATAAAAACTTTTTTAAGTATATAAAAATCTAAGGGAGTATTCCTGGTATTTCCATCTCTTTTAGAAAAAAAATGTATTTAATATAAAGTTATTTGCCGTTTTTATTGGATAGAAATGCAAACTGCAAGATAATGACAAAGTTGTATAGAATATCTATTTTTATACATATTATAAAGCAGAAAGTTTCTCTGTTTTACATGATATATTTCTATTCCGATTGAAATAAATTTGAAAAGGATGTCCTTTCGGAGCTAGAAAAAGAAAAAATACTATTTTACCTTTTGATCCGTTAACAATCAATCCTCGAATCAACTGTCAATCATTAAACCATTTAAATTTTGTTATTTTTCCTCTGTGAATTTTGGCCAATATTGTGGAGATGAAACTATGAAAGCCTGTAGAAAAGTTTATTTTACAAACAAATTATGGTCAAATTTTATAGGGGGTTTCTATGGAACTAAGTAAATAAGGATTCTTGATAATTTTTTTTGTTTAGAGTTATTAAAAATTTGCAAAAATATTTTTCTATTAAAATTTTCCACTTTTGCAGGAACATTTAAATAAACCTCTAAGCTATTAGAATGATTAACTATAAGCTATTATTCTGTTTTTGTGTCCAATCATGGCATTTTATGGTGCTGTAGTAGTTAAGTTATTTTAGTGATATAAGTTTAAAAAAAAAAAAATCTTGAATTCTTAGAAAAAATATATCTAAGAATTTACAATTTCCAAATGCAAAATAGAAATTAATATTTTTTTATTTAAAATATAAAAAATCTAATAACATATATCTCCTGGAGCAAATCAAAATGTTTATCTAGATTTAATTTTTTTCTTTTTGCGGGTGTATAGGTGGGAATCTCGCAAGACACCAATGAGATCCATTTTTATTTCTATTTCATCAAAAATTCGAGACTCCTATAACATTATAAACTAATGTAAGTTTACTGATCTCGACTGAACCACTGTCAGTATAGCCATAATTAAATTCTATATTCTATACTCCGTTGGTCTTATGCTGCTTAGAAATTTTAAAATAAATAATTGCTTCTAAGAAATTTATAAACAGTATATAATTTTTGAAATAAATTTTGTACAATATTACAATATTTTTACAATATTCATTTATCAAAGGATAATTTTCATTATCCTTTTTGCAAACAATAGATCAAAATTCAAAGAAAATCAAATATAATTTTCGGTCAAAGAAGGTAATCTTTGAGAGCAAATATAGTTTAGTCGTTTTATACATGAAATACTATATTAAAATTGTTAAAAAAAATACAAAAAATTTTCGTTTTTAAATTAATCGATTACTTATTTTACATTTTTTAGCATATTTAAAAAAAAAAAAGGTGAAAAATTTGCTTATTAGTTTCACTCTGTTCATCCTTTCATCCGATTGTCTACAAATCTTTTATACTTCGTTTAAGATAGAAAAATGAAATAACGCCATGTAGGTCTATTAAAAAGATTAATATTGTAGAACAACTTTTTTATGTAACCTTTTACGAAGCTACTACCCATCAAAAAATATTAAAAAGCCTTATTTTGAAATGTATGTATACGTCCTATATGCCCTATATGCTCAGATTCTACTTAACATTTTTCCATTTTAAAAACGCCAAACAATAGGACGTTTTTTTAACTTTATAAATCATTTTATACTTTTTTAAATTTATTATTTAAATTTGCTGTTATGCGTATCTTAAATTTTGCAAGATTTTGCTATCTTCATATCTCTACAATGCTTTTAACAAAAGCCTTGAAATCGTTATTTCAAGATAAAAATTTTCAAGATTTACCTTTCTTCATAACTCCGGTATGATTTTAGTTAGAATATTGAAACTTAAGAAAAGGAAGATCTTTTAGAATTAGCAGAAGTTTTCTCTGAAATTTTTTTTGAGCCTCGTCCTGTTTAAAGTCTAGTACATTTCTATAAAATTAGTTAAAATTTACCTATTTTTAGTGAATTTAAACGTAAAAATTAAGGCGTAAACATTATAATTATTTTACATATGTTAATGGCTTTTCTTAATTATATATAGGATTATCTTAAAATTGAAGAACGTGTCCCTTGATTTTCCATAATTTTTTTCTTATCCTAAACTCTTTTTATTGTCAAATATGTGCCTTTAAAAAATTTTTGGCTTTGCATGCTGCCTTGTGTTTTTAAATTTTTAGGAAAAAAGTAGATAAATTTATAAATTTGTTATAAGTTGAAGGGTAAAGATAAAAAATTAAAATTAAAAATATTTGCAATATTTGTATAGTCCAGCTTTAAAAAAAAAAAATTAAAAGAAAATTTTTAACTAAATGCAAAAAATTAAAATACAAAAGAAAAAACAGTAAATTTTGTTTACCTTCAATTCGCCGTATTTTTTTTTAGTCTTTAAATTTACCAAATATTTAAAAAAAAAAAAAACAACCAATAGAATATTTATTTAAAATGATTATGCTACCAAGCACCCTTTTACTTTTTTGGTACAGTCATGATACAGATACCGAAATCTAAAAAATCAGAAGTTTCATCTTTTTTTAATTTCAAAACTAAAAACGAATTTTAAATTTTTTTTCTTAAGTTGTAAAAGATAACAGTATTCTCGAAAATGAATATTAGGTTGATGGGTTGCAATGGTGATGGGTGTGAACAACGTAAGAGCAAATTCCCATACCATATATTCATAATAAGAATTAACATCGACAGACCAACGAAATCGTTCAATTTCGAAAAGAAAAGAAAAAACAAACAACTAACATTCTAACTTAACATTACACGATAACAACGATATTCATGACGACAACGTTATTTAAGTCAACAGTACTGACGCCAAAGGAAAAAAAGAAGGAAACTTTTATAATGAATATAAAAACGTGAGCGTATTTTTAATCAAAGCAAATAAAAAGAATTTTTTTTTTTTGTAGATTTTAAAATCGCTTTTTTTTTTTTTTTTTCTAAAATCAAATTTGATTTTAAATTTTTAATTTGTGTTTTCTAAAGTGATTGCAAAGAGAAAAAAAATGCAATAGTATAGAATAGTATTAAAGTATTGGTTTAGAAAACACAAATTAAAAATTTAAAATCAAATTTGATTTTAAATTTTTAATTTGTGTTTTCTAAAGTGATTGCAAAGAGAAAAAAAATGCAATAGTATAGAATAGTATTAAAGTATTGGTTTAAAATAAAAATACTAAAGGATCCTTACATTAAATTTTAAAAAAGTGTTTTTAAAAAGAATAATCTTTAAGTTTTCGGTTTGTATTATTTGTTACCTAATATAAATTAATCGAAGAAATCTATATTTTTGTGTATGATGGCCAATCAACTTTTACCCTTTTTTTATCATAAACCTTTAAATTTCAAAACATTCACTGGAAAATTAAAAGAGCTTGCAGATATTTTTGTATCAATTTTTTCTTAAACTTCTTCGAAGGCCAGCTTCCAATCTAACACATTTTTAGCTATAACCATTCCATTGCAATAATTCACTTTGAGTAACAATTATAAGCAAAAATATTATGAATTTAAAAAGTAGAAACTTACAGTGTTGGAATATTTTTAATTCATGAATCGTTGTTCATTTTGTATACGTAGCAATAGGTTGTATACTTAATATACGTAGCATTTTGTATACGTAGCAAACGTTTAAAATTGTTAAAATCCCTTGTTAAAATACTAAAGCTCCATTTTAAAACTATACTTTTCACCACATACCAGAAAAAATACTGACTTTTACTCAAATATAAAAGTTAAACACTCAACCTATCCCAAATTACTGAACATCTAGGAGCTATCCTATATTTGTTAAAGTTCGTAAAGAAAGCTAGTGTTGCTTTAAAACAAAAAAAAATCCCACCCAAGGTGGAAAGGAAAAATAGCGAAAGAACTCCCAACACATACATATGTGTGAACACTATGCTAGAAGAATAACACGAGTCTCTGGCCCTTATTCATGTAGCCAGAATGGGTATTCTTTACAATATTGCAGAAGTTAGAAAGAGAGAGATGGAAAAAATTTCTTCAAAGCTTTATCTGTGAATTCCCGGCCTTAGCTAAAAATTAGACAGCAAATCATCTTCTTTCACAGAAATAATGGTTTATTTTATTATCGGAGAGTAAAATTTAAGAATTAAGTTTATTTCTGAACTCTTCGAGCTAATTATAGAGCGTTGATAACGTTGCATATATATATTATAGTTATCCTATTTTAAAGAGATAAATTTTATTAGAACTGATCTGTTAGAGATCTTCATATAGATTTAGTTGTTAAAATGCAACAATTTAAGAAAATAGATTTAAGAAAAAAAATCTAGAAAATGAACAGCCCTTTTTTTTCAATTTTGTAACAAACCTTATATAATTATGAAAAACTGTTAAAAGGTACAAAAATATGTCGTTGTAGCTATTGTGTTTTTACTTTGACAAAATTTGTACAGTAGCCTAAATTTCAAAATTTTCAATTTTTGATCCCTAAGACTTCTTAATCAGTATGGGTTATAAAAAAAAAATTTCTGTAACTTATACTAATTCTGAAAGATCTCTCTTCTCTCAAAATTGCAAGTTGTATGGCTAAGCTCATAATTGAATCTCATTATAAGTTTAATATAAACAGTGTGTACTTTAGTTCATTTAAATAATAATTAAACAAATAGAGGCCTCGGTAAGAGCTTATAAAATACGCCTAATGGGTAAGAGCTTATGAAAATACGCTCTAAATATTGAGGGAGTCTGGATTCGAATCCCACACAGAATAATTTCCCCTTATGACATTTACAGCGACGCCTGAACAGAAAAGGCTGTGTAATTTCCTTGTCGTATTTGGCCGGAAAATGCACTAATAAAAAAAAAATTTGACAAATATAAATAAATTATAATTTAATTTAAAACTAAGAATTTGTAAAATGTAAATCACATATTTGTACATATTTAAAAATTTTGTTCGAATGAAACATTGTGAATTATATTACTAATAAAGAAAAAAAAAAAAGCAAGGAAAATCATGAAAATTTTTATTCAAATAACGGTAAATTTAAATACTAAATTATACAAAAAGTGACCTCTATATCGATGGTTCAAATTTTATTTTACTATTTTAAACGGTGTAAAAAGCAAAAAAAAAGCTAATCTAAAAGCTAAGCTAAAAATTTTCCTTTGGAAAAGTAATTCAATAAAATACTCAAATATTCTTTATACTTAACGATTTTGTTCAAAGCAAAACAACCATCCAATAAATTTTATTGCAAATATGATTTATTTTTGTCTATTGTTATTATTTTCTTTTTTTTTGTATTCTATTCTGACTATAAAAAGTAAAAGTGAAAAATTAGTTTCAAAATTACTCATCCTGTTTACTTGAAATTTATTTTATCAATTCTTTACATTTGTCAATAATTTTTTTTTTTTTTTTTCATCTTTTAAATGATAGACCATAACTTAAATGATCTTTTACTTATAATTTAAAGAAAAAACAAAAAAAAAACTTCTTAAACTTCCATATATCAAAGTAAGAAGATAATTTTTTTTTTTTTGTTTTGCCAAAAACCAAAAGAAAAATTATACCAATAAAATTTATTTCCTTCGTAATATTTTCCCTCCCTTTCTCTTAGTTTTTTTATTTATTTTTAAAATATTGATGCCAATTTCTAAAAATAAAACCAAAAATATAAATACATATATATACATTTTTTTTATTGTTAATAGAAAAAGCACATCATAATTTGCAAGTTTTTTTTTTTTTTTTTATTATTATATGTGTTCTGTCAGGACATCATTCATTTTCAGGAATCACACAAAACAATACTATTTTCAATCTTTAAACACATAACAATTGTAAAATATTTTAAAGCATTCATTCTCAAAGTGTAACACTTTTGCTATTACAATTTTTGTTTTCAGTTAGTACGAAATATTTAAATTTATAAATTATGGAATCAAAAGTTATATTATAAATGGACATAATATATAAAGATCTATAATGATTCTTATAGTTTGCATAAAACAATTTCTGAAAAAGAAACTATTTCGTAAAAAAAAAAAACACTTTGCAAATTGCTTATAGACATTAAAAATATTTTTCTAGATGATATTGATTTTTTTGATTATGTAATAATGATTGTTGATGATGATGATAAATTATTGGAACCCTAATTTTGTTACCAACTATAAAACCCTTTTCATTTTTTTTTTCATGGCACCCATATTGCTATATTCACTGAATTTTTATAATCCGTGTAATGTATAGATAGTATTACCTTTAATTTATTCTCTAATTTATTCAATTTACACTGTTTATTCTAATAAGTTTTAAATAAAGATTCTTTTATTTTTTTTTTCAAAGAAGTCGTTAAAGGGTTAAAACAATAAATTAATATTTAAAATTGAGAACTGTTTATTCTACAGTTATATTCTAAGATTTATAATTTTATAATATCAAAACTTTTTAATATATCTAACCAATCGTGCTCACTACTGTGCTTAAGGCTTTACAGTCGAATGATCTTGGCTATATAAAATTAATAATAGTTATAGCTCACATATCTAATAGATAAAGGCTGCATTAAATATAATGATTATTATATATATAGTATTAATAATAGATCAGTACAAACTAAATATGAAAATAAATCTTTCCTATAAATATAAAACTGAAATTTTAACAGTTTGAGATTATGTGTCCATTAGAAAAAAAAAACTATTCTTTTTTAAAGCTATTGAAAGCCCAAAAAAATTTGAAAACAAAAAGAAAAAACTAAATCTATCGTAAGACATGACAGATTGTCAACATACTTATATAAAAGAAAATTTTTTATTAAAGGATGTGATATAATATGTCATAACATAACATACGACGACTGAACACGGTGTAAAATGTCATCCCTTACTCCAAAAAAAAAAAAAAAAAAAAAAAAACAAGCTAAAAATTAAAAATAAACCGAGTACATGACAAGTTACAAACCGCTTCTTTTAAATTCATCTTTATGGTACATTAATATCCTATGTCCGGCCACAAGGCATTTATAAGAAATTTATCAAATCTAACTGTAAATTTATATTTCGGATTAAAAAAGAAGGGGAAAATAAAAAGTAATCGGCTAAAGTAAAGCACAAAAAGAAAGGACTATATGTATTTAAGTATTTTTTATTTAAAAGGGGTGTTATAGAATTTTATTTTAATGGCAAATAGAATAAATTCTTATGACAAACATTACAAAAATATTTGTTCAAATATGAAAAAAAAAATTTAATTTAAAATTTGCTTTTTTTTATGTCCAAAATTTTTTTTTAATTTTATAAATTTTAATAAAATAATAGTAAATTTAAACGTACTGCATATATTATTTAGTTGATTTTCTTTTACTTTAAATAAATTTAATAAAAAACAAATAAATGTAACAGTAAGTCGATGCAACCGACTTATTAATACCCTACACCTGAATAATTCGAATTAAATTAAAAATCCAAAGTTTTTTGGCAGCTGCTTGAACTTCTTCCCTTTTCTGTTTTATTCAACTCGAATTTCAGGAACGTAAAAGAGGCATCCTCTTGGGATATGCTTGACACCCTTGTTTTTTACAATTTACAATTTCAACTTTCTATCTATATTAATTTCGAAGATATGCTTGTTAGTCTTTGGGAGGCGTGTGTCAGGTACCATCCGGACCAAAATCCTCTTAAATTTCAGAGACTTAAATCAAAGATGAAAGAACACCATTCTGCCAAATTTAAAGGTTATATCTTTGTTGGTTTTGGAGATAATCTTATTTGCTCTGGGGCTCGTTCGGAAGCTTCCCAAATCCAAACTCATGGACCAAATCCACTTAAATTTCAGAGACATAAATCAAACGGGAAGGAACATCATTGTAAAAAATTCAAAGGTTCTATCTTTGTTGGTTTTGGTGATAATCTCGTTTGCTCCGGAATCATTCGATAGCTTTCAGAATCTGAATCCATGGACCGATTTTGTCCAGATTTGAACTTAGCCTTCCTTTCGTAATTAGTAACCTACTATATAAATTTCATCAAGATAGTTTTACTAGTTTTTGAGTTATCGTGCGAACGGGCGGACGGACGGACATCGTTAAATCGACTGAGGAAGCGATCCTGATTCAGAATATATATACATGTCCATATCTAACTCACTTCCTTTTGCTGGTTACAAATTCCATACCAAAGTTATTATACCCTATACTTTAGGTGTAGGGTATAAAAAACATGGATGTCCTATATATTATTTAAGTAATTTTAATTTTTAGTTGTTATATACCCAATTTATAACTTTGCAAATTTTTTGCCAATTTTTAATTTTATTTCGTTTTATTGTTGTTGAACACAGTTTAAATAATCTTAGCATATTATGTGACTTGAATATAAATCCTTCAGTTTTTGATAAAAAAAAAAATTAAATAAACTTTAAAAGGATTAAATCAGTTCTTTAATTTTAAATTTGTGTCAATCATAACATAATATAATATATAAACTCTTCTTGTGAAAATTTTAATTTCATGTTTTAATTAAACATCGTATGTATAAAATACGATAAATGAAAAGCTCTTGAACAATATAATTTTATATAAGTTCGTACAACATTTTAAAAATAATTGAACCTAATTTATATATATATAATAATAATAATCCTCCTCATCAAATAGCGTTTACTACTATATACATTACACTATATATACCTTAATTGTACATATAGTGTATATAGAGAAACCTCTATAGTTTAGTGAAAAAGTTAAAATTTTCTAAACAAATCTCCACAATTATCTCCTCGTACATTTTTGAGTTCATTATATAGATCAATTTCTAAGATTTAAGCAGAGTTTAATTTTAATTTTATACATAAACTAGTAGGAATACCCGGCGTTGCCCGGAAATTTTTATTGGTTTTATAAAATAAAAATTTATAACCTTGCATTAATATAATTTAATTAATGTACTTATAGTTAAATCTAATATATAAAGCAGAAAGTGTGTTTTTTTATAAATTTGTTGTTTTGTTTGTCTCAGATTCACGTGAATACCACTTTTGATCCTCGCGCCCTAACGGTTTAGAAGAGCTTAATAAAAATTTATTTTAGGCTTTCTTGCAGACCATAAAACCACCTTACAAAATTGCACCTAAATATGAAACAAAAAAAAATTTAGGAGCCCGCCGGGTCAAATCCGATTAATAACAACCAACCAAACCAAACCGGTTAATATGAAACAACCAAATATCAACCAAAATTTTTCAGTACACCTCTAAAGCTAAGAAGAATATCTGTGCAAATTTTAAACTAATCAATCGGTCAAATCGTTTAGGTATAGGATAAATTTAGGCAGAATTTGTTTGCAATTGATCCGGTGGCTTTCACATGAATCTGATACAAACAAACACACTTTCTGCTTTATATATTACATTTCTTGAAAAAGTGATAAAAATAAGTTGAAAAATTACTTTTATAAAGAAAACTGTGAAGACAAACTTAATCAAATTAGAACATATTATATTTTTTTTTACTTAAAAATTTTTTTTTTTTTTTGATACATTTCTCTGCCACATAAATGTGGACAGGAAATTACACAGCCTTACCTGTTCAGGCGTGGCTGTAAATGTCGTAAGGGAAAATAACTCTTACGACGTGTGTGGAATTCGAACCCACACTCTCTCGGTGTTTACAGAGTATTTTATACGCTCTTACCCAATATTATACAAAAGCTAAAACTAAATAATAAATTATACTATGTTTATTAAACAAAAAATCCGACTTATCATCAAAATTACAAATTAATTACCACGCTATATAATAAAATAAGACCTATATACATATGAATGAATATGAAGTACATGAAAGAAGAATGAAACTTCGCCGAACCAACAGCAATTATTCTAATTTAGAAATATTTATAAAAAATTTTCAATCAAAGGTGTTAAGGACAATCACGAACGATCTTTACGTTTAAAACAATCAATAATCAATTACAAATAAATTCTAAAAATGATTACTCAACGATCCAAACATAATGGCAGCAAAACTCACATAATATACGTAATTCCTATAGATTGATAAGATTTGACTCCGAAATTGAAGCACATAACAAGACCTTTATACCAAAACAATTGCTTAACACCCAATTTTCAAAGAGCGGAACATTCTCTAAAGATTAGAATGTTGTTATATTTTTACTAAAAAACCTACTACCTGCACACAGATCACAAAAATCCTGTGTTTATTCTATATTTATTTAGATCTGTTGGATTTTTTCATTACGAAAAAGTTTCAAACAATTTTATTAATATCCTTGTTAGCTATGATTTAAGTACTTTCACTCAGCAGTGATTAATAAATTAAATGAAAATATTGCATGTGCGTCTATTCATCATTTAAGTTATGGATGTAATAAATAATGAATACAAATATATATAATAAATAATATACAATTAAATTTTTAGTCAGAAAAATAGTAATAACAATAGGCGCTCTCATTGTTTCTTTACAGTCTCAATTTCCAATTCAAAGTTTCCGTATCCTTATCCTATCATATTCCTATTCTCTAGCTTTTTTCCTAGTCAGTTAAAGAGTGACCCCATTATATTGGCTAAAGGTGGAGATGGGTTTTGTCAGTAAAAAAGTAGTACGACCAAAGGGGATATTAAAAGTAAAAATCTACTAAAGAAGATTCTGTCATACGGTCCTTTCATACGGTCCTTAAAATCGCTTTACTATATGTCTACATCAGATCACATTAAAAATAGAGCTAAAAGCTAAAAATCAAGCTAAAAATTCTGCTGCACCACCACTTCTATGTGAATGCAATGCGACTAATTGACAACCAAAGTCTTATTATAGAAAACTAACTTTCTCCGAAAAAGTTAGTTAGAAAAAACTTTTATTAAAATAATGTGGTCGAAAAAGTTATTGTTATGATTAATCTACGAAGAATAACTTCAGTCTTCCAAACGGGGTTTTTTTATGTTTCTTTTTTATTTTATTTTTTTATTTTCTTTATTTATTTATGTAATTAGCCTGTATATAATTTAAAATAAACCTGTGTGTAAAATCAAAAATTTTTAGAGACACACATTTTTAAAAAGACAAATAAAAAATATTCGGCTGGCGCTTAAGATTTCTTTAGAATCACAATTTTTTATTTTCCTTCGAATTTTTTATGTAAGAAATTTATTCAAAATCAAAACACATTATTTGCCTGTTTAAAGGAAAATCTTTATTAATTATAGTTAAGAAAAGCTTTTATGTCTAAAATACGACAAATTTATAAGCTTACAGGTTACAGGCATAAACAAAAAGCGAGTTTTCATTTTCTAACCCTAAATAAATTTTAAACAAGGAGAAGTACAAAAAATTTTTTCAGTTAACTTATAATCTTCTCAAAATTTTAAAATAAAAGTATCACTGAGGTACGGAGGCACTAAAATCTTACAAAACCTCACTGCATCAAATTCATATTCCCAAAAGTCACCGCTAGTCTGGCACTACGCCAGAGCTGACTAAGTTGGTCTGAATAGGTTTTCCTGCAATTTTATTTGGCCGATGTATTTCCGACATAGAATTAAACGTTGATATTTCAGGTCTCATGTATACTTCAGGTCTCGTACTGTAGTGAAAATGCTGATGAATCTGAATGTTAAAAAGTCCAGGGGTCCCGTATTTTAAACGATCACTAAAGCGGCTTTAGAAGCCATCGATCAAAAGATGATCTTCTAACTTGCTTCTACGAGAAGATCAACATCAGCATTCATTGTTGCGATGAATCTGAGGTTGTAGCTCTCCATATCTCAAAAGCCTTTGATCGAGTATGGCATGTCGCCCTTTTGAACAAATGTCAGACCGTTGGGTTGAGTAGCCCTTTTCGTACATGGATTGACGATTTTCTCTCGAATCGTTGTATTCGTATCCTTGTCGACAGTTATTATGTCTGACACTTATGAAATAAATGCTGGCATTCCACAGGGTCCGTCTTATCTACCACTTTCTTGATTTTCATAAACGACCTACTTTCTTCTACCATCAATCGAATCCACAGTTTTGCCGACAACAGCACTCTGGTGGCATCTTACGATTTCTTAAGGAAATCTAATGCCACTTCAACCACAATCAGGTTGAAAAGGAAAATTATGGCTGGCTCCGTTAACCACGACCTAGTGTAAATAGCTGATTGGGGTAAAGCAAACAGAGTCGAGTTCGACACTTTCAAAACTCAAAGCTGTCTGATCTCATGGAAGAGAGATCAACCCGTATGAATTCTGCGATTTCAAGGAAAAATTATTTAGTGGTCCGTAAACTTAAATATTTTAGACATGCAGCTAAACCAAAAAATATTGTGAAATGAGCTTATTTTGATATAGCGAAGAAAGCTGCCATGTGCTTAGGTTTTCTTTCGCGCTGTAAAGGTTATTTTTCTGCTGCTGATCTGGCTAATGTCTAAAGCATATATTCGATCTAAGATGGAGGATAACTCCCACATGTGGGCTGGCGCTGCCCAAACTTCTTTAGCTTACCTGGACAAAATTCAAAATCGCACCTTAAACCTAATTGGCGACCCTATTGTACAGCTAACCTTTACTAGCCTCTTAACACACGTCGAAATATTGGAGCATTATCTCTCTTTTATATAAATATCTTGTAGTTAATGAAACTTCTTCTATTGAATTAAAATCAATAATGCCTCCCTTTAAATAATTCAAACGCAACACTAGCGAAGCCACGAGTGCCCATT
This sequence comes from Poecilobothrus nobilitatus, assembly GCA_947095535.1. NCBI lineage: Eukaryota > Metazoa > Arthropoda > Insecta > Diptera > Dolichopodidae > Poecilobothrus > Poecilobothrus nobilitatus. The sequence goes on along the minus strand of OX352772.1, from coordinate 316,146,916 downwards.
TCTACACAGTGGAAATACCTGTGGTTTAAACCTGGTTATAGGAACACATTTATTGCGAGAACTTCTAGAATGTGGAATATGCTTCCATCCAATGTGTCGCCCTATGATAGTAATGGCCCATTATACAATTTGCAACTTTTTCAAAAATAACCTATTCGGCTTTGCCTCCAACTTATCTAAAAACTCTCCTCTTAAATCCTATTTCTTCCCAACTTCTCTCCTTATTTCTCAAACTTACAATAATTTTGTACAAAGGAATCCTTTCCCAGAGTTTGGATAGCGTGTAAAAAGAAACAAATATTGCTTCATATAACGGTAAATTTACTTTTTAATTTGAAATGGGGCTACATAAAAAAGTTGCCCAAAACATAATTTTTTGAATGAAACCTGTTCATAGTTATATAGCTAAGAACAAGTTTTATATTGACAATAATGGCCATCAACATAATAAAGTTATTATAAAAATTAAAGTATAAAAAAATATTTAGAATAATTAATTTCGCTAAATAAATTGGTTAGTAGTTAATGTAATAATTAAATTTAAATTCTAATTGTTTTGTAAAATACATGTGTAATGTAATATAAAATCCAGTATTTTTTTTTTTCATCTAATATAATATGTATGTATTTTCTTTACCTTATATTTTTGCTAAATTTTTGTAATTTTTTTATATTTCCGTATTTTTGTTAATGCGATTTAACAATTACTATCCCCTGTGCCCCTTCCGTGTAGTTAGGCTACATGATTTGTTCAGATTGAATAGAAAAATATTTTCGGCTTTTTAATTTTTTTTTTAATTATTGGTGAAAATAAATATTTTCTATTAGCTTTGCTTATGCAACCAGATAAAAACATATTTTATTTATAACAATACCTTATGGTAATACCAGGTAATAATAATAATGACATTTCCAACTTACTTGCTGTTCGTAGCACTGCCAATTATCGATAATCTATCTGTGTGCAACAAAACTCCTCAGTTAAATCAGTTTAGCTAAACACGTTTTACACGATTAGCTAATTTAGTTAGAACTTTAACTTACGTCAAATCATTTAATATAAGCTAAATTTAACTATGATTTAAACAATTGCATAGTTTGTTAAATAAAAACACTTGTATTTTACTTTTTGTGATTTTATTTATTCCATAATATTTTTTATAAACTATTTGTTACAGTATCACAAACTTTATTTCAATTAATTTTCAAACTACATCTGAACAATCAAATGAAACTTTTTTAATAATTTTTCCGCAAGAACAAAAAATTTTTAATTTTAATAAAAATATAAAAAAGAAAAATAAAAAATTAAAGAATACTTTTAGAATAAATTCTTATAAATTTAATTATCTGTTTACTAATATTTAATCCCAATAATAAATGTAATTTTTTTGTTTTTGTAATAATTTTAATTACTGTTTTTGGTTAAATATAAAAAAATTATATGCATTAATTTATTGTTTAGCCAAATATTCATCGAAAAGATAAACAGACAATGATGGTTCTTTAACAGACATCAATTTTGATAAATCATTTGTATAACCAGATAATTTACGAATTGTTTTAGCTTGATTCTCTAAGAATTCTTCTTCAATATATTGGGAAATTTCTGGATCATATCTTGAATCGCCAGTTGTATAATGTTCTTCTTCTGGTTTAATACGTGAAGCATGAGATACAACGCGGTGAATATGGAAAGCTTTATCTGTTAATTTCTTTTCAGTATCTAATGCAATTGACAATGCTTCAAGCTCGTCCACTTCTAAAACTTTTTTTCCTAAATTTGTATTATCCACACTTTTTTCAGACTCAAAAGTTGGTTCTCCACCACGTTTCGCAATATGTTTATATAAATCAATTGTACGTTCCCACGCTTTATCAGATAAACCTTGTAATAATTTTTTAAAACCTGGACGATTTTTTTGGTATGAATTAAAACGACTTGCCATAATCATATAATCAAATGATGCGGTTAATTGATTATGAGCGTAATCATTTAAATGTTTTTCAGCATTTTTAAAGCCACCAAATAATGAATTACATTTAACGGAACCTGTAATAATGAATGTATATTTTTTTTTGTTATAAAAATACGCACATGTTTAAAATAGGTATTTAAACATTTTTTTTTTTAAAAAGTAGTTATTGGTAAAATTAATGAATGTATATTTTAAATAATTTTAGTCTTTAGAATACTTTAATTATATAGAAAATAAGGTATTCCAAGAATTTGTAATGTTATTTGGAATGAATTTAATAATTTATCGGTTCAAGGTTGTCATTTTTAAATAACTACAATTCAAATTGCTAAAACAAGCAAGTTTTAGCATTAATATAAAATACTTACCACCCTGTGTACATGCAAAGTTTACATTATCACGGCATTCATCATCAGCAGCTACGGCTGCGATGAAAACTGCTGCAATACAAATTAATAGCCTCATTTTATTGTCCTACGCTTTGTCTGAAACGTAAAATAAATTTTTTAAAAATACTTTTTTTAACAATTTGTAAATAAATTAAAACGTAATTTTAGTCAATATGAAAAACATTTTCTCTATTGTTAATTTATATTTAAATATTTTTTAACTTTCTCTATTTTTTTTTTTTTTTTTAATGTACATACATAAATATGTACATATGAATATTTACACATATTTATACATATATGAATGTAGATTTTTATTTTTTTTTTAATCAAACAAAGACTACATATTTAATTTTTCAGTAACAAGTTAATTAAAAATTTTTGGAAAGAATTTATAAGTTGCATTATTCCTGTCTTTTGTTATATAAAAAATTCCTTTTTTTCGTTTTTAAATTTATTTTACCTGTATAAATATTATCAATTAAATTGAATTAAATCAAATAAAATGAAAACAAATTATAAAGTTTCTGTTTTCTTACAACTTCTTACTTGAATAACAACTTTAAACTAACTCAATAGAATTTTTAATACAATTATATTATTCGTATTTTTTATGATTTTAATTATTTTTTTTTATCAGTTTACAGATAATTTTAAAATATTTTTTCTTTATTTGCACTCGAATATTCTGTTGTATTCTCCGAACGAACAAAACTATAGCAAAGCAATCGATGAATTTTATAAAATGTTGTTCTTGTTCCTTTCCAATTTTTTTTTATACAAAAACAACATAAAAATGACGGAATGACGCACGCATACTTACAAAAATTCGAAGAATTACAAAATTGGAAAAAACAACTTACTACCAACGGTATTCATAGAACAGTTTATATGAAAAATATTGATCTGAAATAATTTTTATATCTTAAATAATTTTTTTGTACATCATTTACGTACATATGTAGGCCTAAGCATAGTCAATTAGCCGATTTTGATACCACAGTACGTACATATTATATGTACTTTTTTGTATGGTTGCAAAAGACAACTAAAATAGCTTCGTTTTTGCTTGTAGTTCACTTACAATAGAAAATAGTACTGTTTTGGTTTTCAACTAAGCTTAATGATGTATTGTAATTATAAATATAAAATAGGTATAGTTACTTATCTATCATAATTCATAAATCATAATATAAAATTATTACTATTTCAAAACGATAAATGAAATAAGCTCCAAACTGATTTGATTAATCTGACATAGAACGCATAACCATTAGCCGCTTGGTTACTCGACGTTATGCTGAAGATAATGCCGACGCTTTTGCACGACGTGAAATGTCAAAAAAGTTGAATTGTAAATTGTATGAGAGCAGATAATCTCAACGAAATGAAATATTGAACGGTGTAAAAGTTAAATTCAATTTAAATTATTTGCATTTCATGAGAGTTAAAAAACGTCATCTGACCAATGACAAGAAAGAGTAAACAAATAAAAAAAATTTTAAACGTAAGTAGTAGCTATTTTTACATATTTAAACGACGTTGACATTATCAGCAAAAAAATTTTTTTCATGGAACTGCGAAATTTCCGAACAGACGCGCTTCAAAAACGTCGACATTATCTCCAGCATTAGTAACGCGAGTAAAACTCTGAAATGTCAAAAGCGTGAATTTTTACTCTCGAGTCTCGAGGTTGTTGATGTTCAAAAGGCAAGTTGGAAAATAAAAATTTTATTCAAAACTTTTTAGAAAACTTTTTTTAATTTAAATTTAAAATTTTTATTTGAAAATACAATGAATGATTTATAACGGCTATTATTAATATTTAGAACTTTCAAGCTTTCATATTTTCTATATAATTTATTTATTTAATATTTACAAAAAATCAGGTTAAAACAACCCATCAAATATTTCAGCTTGTTTAATTAGAAAAAGCGCCAAAATTTGAATAAAACTAACTTAACGGCTAAAAAAATAAAAATATATAACTTTTAATATGTAAATAAATATCTTAACAATCAAATTTTAAATTTTAAACTGCTTTCAATCAACCAACCAACTGTTCTCTCTCACTACGCTATCATGCTCCTAAATAAATAATACGAAAAAAAAACATATAATATTATAGAGGTCAAATGTTAATAGTAGTGGCAATAACTTTTTTTTGAAAACAAGTGGAGAAAGATTAAATCGTTTTAGCTCAAACGGAAGCTTATTATAGAAATTTACTACTCGAAAATGAAACGATCTATCCAACACTGACGTGGAGACTCTTCCCAATTTCAGGATTCTACTTCTCCTACAAGTTGGCAAAATATAGTGGTTTAATAAGTAAGGAGTTTAATTTTTCATGGGTTTGTAAAAGAAGAGCAAAGTTCGAATCCTTAAATAGAGGTTTTTGAATGAGGTTCCTAGAATCCTACGAACATATTCCTAGACGTAATCTCTATATCGCAAATTAAAACAATATCTAACTACGGAATTGAAGCACTTTTGAGGTCGCTCCAATACAATGTTAGTACAACCAATGAAAACTTCCAAACCATAGTTGAAGTTAGACATAATTAGAGCATGCAGCACTTTAATCTCTATTTGAGCTGGAAGTTGATAGTTAATAGTTACACACTCTATAGAGAGTAGAGTGCGTATCGTAAACATAGTCTTTGTTATAATTTTGTTCGCATGCGATATCCGGACAATCTTGTTGCTAATGGTAATTCCAAGGCTTTTAACTTCCTAATCAAAACCGATTTTTATACTATTTAGTGTTATGTCATCTGGCAAGCTAGAATCCTATTTGTAATTGAATAGAACTACTTGTGACTTCCTTGGGTTAAGAATTAACCAGTTGGAATCGGCCCACAAAGAGATAGCAGAAAGGTCGATGTTTATTTCTTCAATACACTGCGCCACAATAGAAACAAGTAAAGAGTGGAGCAATTGCACATCGTCCCTAAACATAAGGGTTAAGCAAAACGAGCTGAGTTGTGTAAGTCATTGATAAAGAGAGAGAAGAGCAAAGGTTCCAGAATATGAAATCTTATTTTTTCATATTTGGTTGGCCTACCAACCAAATATGGAAAAATAAGATTGCAGCGCTACTGGAGAAGCAGAATTTGGTTTTCAGTTTTCCCAATATCCGACTATGGTCTATAGAATCAAAAATCTTGCTGAAACCAAGCAAGAGTAGATAGAATGGAAATTTTTTTTTATCCGCGTTGAGTCTGATATTGTGCGTGAGATCAAATACAGTCGCAGTTGTACTAAAGTTAGTGCTAAATCTGGACTGCTCTATGTAAAACAAGTTCTTAGCATCTAAAAATTTCACAAATTCACTTTATTAAGCATTGGTAAAATCCTAATCGGAATTCAAAAAATTCGAAAATCAAAAAATCTCAATGTTAAAATGACATTTAGGTTGTACAGCTTGCCCATACACGATACAACTCATCTACAAACCAAAGACTACGCCCACAAAAATCAAAATTTTTTGATATTCTTCCAATCAACTTTTCAACCATCAAAATGGTTTTACAACTTGCCAATACACAATACAACTTATCAAGTCCGCGTACCAAGTTTTCAACTTAGTCCGCCGTGTATGGGCAGCATAAGAACAAAATATAAAATGAATATACTTTTCAACGTTAAGACCATTCTTCAAAGCTGGCGTTGGCGTGTAACTTTTTTAAAATAGTTTCTCGCCAGTGGTTTTTTTATATCAGTTTCCAATGCTGGCGTAACTTCAATTGTCAATGAACTGTCAAGTTGCATTGTATGAATATTAATTAAATTTAAAATGGATAATGAAGAATTAAAAAGAAAAGTAAATATTGTTTTCACAATTACTTCAAATCTTGTTTTTATTGTTTACAAAAAAAAACAAAAAACAACTTAAAAAAGAAATGTCAATTTAATCAAACTGTCAAATAGTTCAACGGTCAGCGTTCAGCTTTGAACATTGCTCAACTTCAAATTTAAAAAAGTTACACACCAGCATTGGAAACATTAATTGGTTACATTAATTTCCATATATTGAAAATAGTTTATGTTGCCGTATAACTTCAAAGCCTGCATTGGAGAATGACCTATTGTAACGTCAGCGGCGTTATAGAAACTTTTGTAAAAGTTGGTTATGCTGTTCATAGACGGCGGACCTGATTGTACAACTTCGTACGCGGACGTGTTTGCGGACCATACTACACATTTATCCAACCATTGTAATTATGTACTTTATATTTTAATTATTTTCTCAAAACAAAAAATCTTAATGATAAATTAACATTTGAGTTGTACAAAGTTGCCCATACACGATACAACTCAAATACAAACCAAAGACCTTGTTCAAACCAAACCAAACCAAATGTTTCCTATACTGCGTTGCGATTTGATTTTGTTTTTATTCATAACTATTTTAAAATGTCAATAACAAAATGTCAACTAGTAAGTCCCAAGCTATGTTAACTATATTTTTATTTCTAGATTTTATTTTTGAAGAAAATATGTAAAATATATACCCAGCGCAACAACACAGAACAATTTTGTTGGAACAAAATGGAAATGCTCTGCTAACAAGTCCATGTCTTTAGGAGAGTGTTGGAAATGGCGAAAACCGAAGTATATGAAATCTGTGATTTGACAAAGTTTTTCTCTGAAATTATTACTTCAATATCTTCCATTTTTAATTATTATTTATATCGCTTGTCCACTCTTACTTATTATTACTACTTGCCGTTTGTCTACTTGAAATGAATAAATAATGATGGACATTTGTTAATTTTTTTGTATTTTTTTAATTTATTTTATTGTTGCTTGATTGTTTAATGTTTAGGATAAAAACTGCGTATTGTCGAAAATTTTGGTGCAAAAAATCTTACATTTAGTAACAGCATTTTTTAGAAACAAACACAAATTTATTTTCAGTTCGACGTTTTTTTGAGCCGTCGCACTGCGGTACTGGTTTAGATTTGAAATGCAACTGAAGTGAACATTGCTGTTGTGACTGCACATTGCAAGTTGCAGCGAATTTCTATTACATGCAATTACCCAACTTCTTGACTAACATATTACATGCTTAGTTGCTAGAATTGAAATATTTTATTAACCCATATACATTTTTTTCACTTGCAACACAACTTGCATGCTTTTCTTCGTTAATATGCAAGTAATTTGATATTTCATTAAGGCTGGTTTTGATGAGAAAAAATGTCCATAAATTCTTTAGAGAAATATTTTATCCACGATATTTCTGAGTATATACATATTTTTTTCTCCCTCTTTCCCATTGGTAAATTGTAATACACTATATTTTTTTGTCTTTCTAAAATTGCGATGATCTCCAGGAAATTTTCATGAAATCCTTAAGTATAAAATAAGTGATTTTAAAAAACAAAAGTAACTTCAAAATTTTACTGAAATATTCTCTAAATTTAGTTACTTAAATTATAAAATGTTCATACATTTTAATTTACATTGACCAATGACCATATATTTTTTTCGTTTATTAAATAAATTTCTTAATGTGGTTACGTGCATGAAACTAAATTAAACGATTGTTAAGTAAAAAATATAAATGTATTTAGGGTTTCCAGAGGCATACTATTTATAAATATCTTAAATTAATTTATCTGGTAATTTCGTTATATTGGAAATTAAATAATTTTTAAACAAATATGCTTATTATTATATAGCGTCAAGCGTGCCCTTTCAAATAATTTTAGAATTTAGAAAAAATATGAGCAAGCAAGTGATCAATATTTCACAATAGTCTTGCAGTATGACATCATTCTAGAACGTAATTTGCTTATTAATTACAGTCGGCAATCTTATATAATTATTTTTCTAAAAAAAACTTATTCTAAAATACTACTACTATTACAAAAATTATTATGAAATTAATCAGCTGGTTTAATTTTTTACAAAGGTATGTGAATAAAATAAATTTGTCGCCATATTGCAGGAGTGTGTGAATTAAATTGTCAATAATACTCAATTTTTGAATTTCATGTTTTTTATTACTTGTTTGATATTCTTAACAACGGGCATAATTTTTTGATTTATTAACAAAAGTGTGAATTATAAAAAAGGTTCTTATCTCATGAAAATACAAAAAAATACAAATTACAAAAGAATAAAAATCAAATAAACATAAAATAATAACAGTACATAAAATTTTTTTTCATTAAATTACGGACTCAATAAACCCCTGTTATCAGTTAAATTAAAATAAAATACAAAAATATTTTAAATTAAATTTTAGTCGTATTTGTGCAGTCTTAAAGGTTGAAATATAACATAATATAGAAGAATAGAGAGAAATTTTATTACAATTTGTGGTTTTTCTTAAAGTAAATAATTTTTTTTACTTTTATTACATATTAAAATTTTAAATTTATTTTTTTCGTTCATTTTTCAATTGGTCACCTTCTGTGCCAGTGTGTATAAAGGTGAATATTTTTTAAAGACTCCATTTGTATTTATTTCATCATATTGAACAGTTCGTCATATTAAAAACAATAAAAAAAAAAAAATAAAATTTCGATTTTTCAGAAAACCAAAAAAGAAAACAATAAAAAAAATTTATTTTATCAAAATAAAAAAAATAGTGTCAAACAAAGGATACAAAAAAAAAAGAAACTAAATTCGTCGCATAAATTTTACTACAAAATCTACTAGTGAGAGTTAAAAATTTAATATTTTTATAAAGAATAAATTTGAATAAATTTTAAACAAAAAAAAATGAAATTATTGATTGGAATAGTTTTACTCGCTGTCACAACAGCAGTTTATGGAGATTTACATTGTAAGTATCAAAAAGGTGTTTTTTTTTTTTTGCATATTTTTAAATTAATTTTCTTAAAATGAGGTGAATGTTTGATTTATTTTAGTATAGATGAAATTTAATAAAGTGAATCATAAATGAAAGTGAAATTTCAAATTTCTATTGCAAACGTACGAAAAAGTTAACAGCCTTGATTTTAATTACCAATTTTTCTGCAAGTTGTTAATGATAATACAGTTGTGTGATCCGGTGTATAATTTTTATTTTATGTATTGTACATTGAAGTAGGAAGTTAATTATATTTTCATATAAAAAACTTTATTTACTTCTACGTTTATGGTATCACTCATTCACCTCCAAAAAAAATTCTTTCTTGTTCTAGACTAAAACAATTTCTTTAATTCTTTTATATTATGCGTAGTGCACAAGATAAGGTTATTTTATTGATTTTATTTTTAGAAAAGAAGTTTTTTAATGAAAATTAATTAAATGATAAAGGATAATTTTATTCATTAAAATTTTAGAATTTGAATGACCATGTAATGACAGAAGTAAATTTCTTTTACAAAATCTTAAAAGTCAAGTCATGGGAGTTCTTTGTAATTTTATTTGTAATGAATTGAATTGTCAAAAAGTATGACGGAAATATCTACAAAAATAAAATAAAAACAAAAACAGTGCAGTACAAACTTACAAACACAAACAAAATACCTAAAAATTTCTTTGAGAGAGATGTAGCTGTCCTTGTCTCATTTATTCTATCTCTTTTTTATTTTTTTTATTTTTCTTTGATTGCGACCGCGCGAATGTTGCCATTGCTAAATACATTTTTTACATCGCCATTTTAGATATATCATTATACTTTGTTCAACATCATTTCATTGTGTCCCTAGTAATAAATATAAATTAAAATAAAATAAAATTTAATTGCAATTTTATTGTGTGCTATATTAATTATTTCATTTATAATAAATCATTTTATTATACATTTATTTAATAAAAAACTACAAATAATAAGAAAAATGATAATTTAAATGCAAGGGTATTTTTATTTCATATTTCAAAACAACAAAATACCTATGTTATTGATTTTTGCTGCTGTTGAGTGAGATTATGCTGAAATAGTTTATTCAACTTTTTTTTTTGGTTTTTTATAAACAAATTTCCAAAAAAAAGGAAAAACAATAACAGGAAGGAACACAAATAATTCAAATACCGGGTTAATTATTTATTTACTTGTGGAAACTTTTTATTTGAAAAACAAAAACTATTTAATAACATACAAGAAATAAAAACTAAGTAAAGAAAAAGGATTTACTATAATCAATTTTTCCGTGTAAAAAGGGAAAAAATGGAGGATCCGAATCGTATGATGGCTCATACAGGAGGAATGATGGCACCTCAGGTTTATGGAATGCAAGGCCAAGATGATGGTGGAAATACTGGTAATGAAAATGAAGTACGTAAAAAAGATATAGGTGAAATATTACAACAAATTATGAGTATTTCGGAGCAATCATTAGATGAAGCGCAAGCAAGAAAGCATACGTTAAATTGCCATAGAATGAAACCAGCATTATTTTCGGTATTATGTGAAATTAAGGAAAAGACTGTTTTATCGTTCCGTAACACTCAAGAAGAAGAACCACCAGATCCGCAATTAATGCGGTTAGATAATATGTTGATTGCAGAAGGTGTAGCTGGACCAGAAAAAGCAGCTGGAGCGGCCAGTGCTGCTGCTACATCATCGTTATCAATTGAAGGTGCCGATAATGCTATTGAACATTCAGATTATCGTGCAAAATTAGCTCAAATTCGACAAATATATCATCAAGAATTGGAAAAATATGAACAAGCATGTAATGAATTTACAACCCATGTTATGAATTTGCTCAGAGAACAAAGTCGAACAAGACCAATTACTCCAAAAGAAATTGAACGAATGGTTCAAATCATTCATAAAAAATTCAGTTCAATACAAATGCAATTGAAACAATCAACATGTGAAGCAGTAATGATATTAAGATCAAGATTTTTGGATGCACGACGTAAACGCCGTAATTTCAGTAAACAAGCATCTGAAATTTTAAATGAGTATTTTTATAGTCATCTCAGCAATCCTTATCCATCTGAAGAAGCTAAAGAAGAATTGGCTCGTAAATGTGGTATCACAGTTTCACAAGTATCAAATTGGTTTGGTAATAAACGTATTCGTTATAAGAAAAATATTGGTAAAGCACAAGAAGAAGCAAATTTATATGCTGCTAAAAAAGCGGCTGGAGCTTCACCATATTCAATGACTGGTCCTCCAAGTGGAAATACTACACCTATGATGTCACCAGCACCACCACAAGATTCAATGGGTTATTCATTAGGTTCAGGTGGTTATGATCAACAACAACCTTATGATGGTAGCATGGGTTATGATCCAACTATGAATCAAGATCTTAGCCCTTGAGGACAACAACATAACTACAAATTTTAAAAATTTTAACTATTAATATTAAAATAAAAAAAAAAATTAATATTATTTACACTCAAAATAAAAAAAAAAAAAAAAAAAAAAAATTAAAAATAAATATTAAGATTTAATTATAAAATAAGAAGGATTTTCAAGAATTACACTATTGGTGCAATAACAATAGAAAAAACGAATATTGAACTCCAGAAAATAAAAGAAAAATCTGATTAGTAAAGAAAAGTATTTTATGTGTATTTTATAACTAGATTTAAAAGTAATTTTTGATTAACGTTTTTTACTATAATAATTTTCAAAAAAATAAGAGTGAAATGCTTTTCAGATTTTTTTTTATTTTTTATTTTTTGGAGATAAAATGCGATCATACCAATTGATTTAAAGATAAGAATTATCATAATTCTTCCTATAAATACGTACAAATGAAATTCTTTTTTTTTGGTCAATTTAGAAATAAAAAATATTCGAAAGATTTTTGTAGTAGCGAACAAAAAATTCAATTATTTTTGACAAATGATCGTTTTATTTTTCTCAACTTAAAAAAAATAACAAAATGTATGTAGTTGTTGAAAATTCTATAAAAATTAAAGTTTAAATTTAAAATTAAAAAAAAAAAAACAAAATACAAAACATTTGGAAAAAATGTATACTGAAAAATTGTATACGTACTTATTAATCACTGGAAAAATGTATACGTAAAAATTAATAATTAATAATAATAATAAAGAAGTTTAGCTAGTATGCCAGCTTAGAAAATTATTTTTCTTTCTAAATTTAATTTTTTTATTTATACTAAAATTATTTTACTATTACAGAAATTCCCTTAAATCAGTCTTAAAATGTTTCTTTTCACTAGTTGAGTAATTATCAGGTGACATTTTTATAATCTTATCTTATCGCAGATTAAAAGTTTTTTAATTGATTTATTACTTAGATAAATCATTTAACAATAAAGCTGTCTGAGATTGTAAAAGTTTAAAACAAAATATACATATATGAATATATAACTAAAGATCAATTGAATATCAAGATTTTTCGAAGGTCAGCATTATTTTAAATTAAAGAAATTAGTATTTTTACATAATATCTGTTTACATGAGGTTTCAACGTAGTCAATTTAATGGTTAATTACATTAGAAGGGTTAATTTTGATGTTTTTGAAATTAAAAAATTTTCATATGCATATATTAATAATGCATTCATATACGAAAATAAAAGACTATTAAATTATGTGGACTTTCTTAATTACGCGACCTTTTTTTTTTTAAGGATACTTCAACGTAGAAATTTTATTCCAATTGACACCTAATGCATCAATTTTTTTTTATTCTATAATAAAATTTGAAATGTATAGGTACCTACATACATATGTACTTGATTTCTATAATTAGAATTTAAAATTGCAAAAAATTTCAAATTAATTTCCATTTAAAAAAAGTGAACTTTGAACTTTTCTAACAAGTATATATAGAAATACATATTATAAAAAAATCATCTGAATAAGAAACTCTAATTACTTTTGAAATACCTTTTAGAACAAATTGATTAGAAAAAAAGGCAAATAAAAAAAAGAAAGTGCTCGATAATAATAATTATTAATTAAATATAATAAACATATGGTTTATCAACTCTTCTGGAAAAAAAATATTCTTTTGGGTTTTCATTGAATTCTAATGGTTTCTTATTTCTATTTTTAGTAAATAAGAATTTTAAAAATTTGCAAATTCTTAGAAAAAAATTAACGTTGAAAGAAATCGAAATCTGGTATTTTGACTTGCGAGTAAACACAAGATAAGGTTAAATATCGGAATATTGTGTTTAAACAGAGTTAACACAGATGTAAATTTAAAATTATAGGAAGCAGGAAATTACTTTTTGTATTGACAATTATAATGATAATTGCTAATTGTTTTTTTAGATTATGGTCGAAATAGAGGTTTTTTTTTGCACAAACTTAACCATTAAAACTTTTTTGCAACAAATTTGAAATAACGGAATCAATAATTAGAATTTTGGAGTTATGAATTTCTTCGTTATTTTTTCGTTCAGATTAATTTTATAGAGCATCATATTTATAGAGCGTAAATATTTAACTTTATATATATATTTTCATTTGAAACAATATAAGAGGTCTTTTATTTTTCATACTATTGCTTAAACGTTCTGTGATATTCTCTGTTAAGAATAGATACAAAGCTATATTATGTACATTTAAAATTGTTTTTTCATCTCGAATATCTTCACTAATGACTAGGAAGGCTATAATCTAATACGGTTTAAGTATAAAGGCTAGGCTATAATCTAATACGGTTTATAAAAATTTCGTACTTTGTTTTCCAAATGCATTAATTTATTTTATAGTATTGATTTTTTTGAATGATGTTGGAAAAAAACTAAGAAGTATGTAATAGAATTCCGATAAGAACTTGAAATTCAATTGCGTTGTTTTTTTTTTATAAAAATTTATTTCATATCGAATGATTCATCATTATACAAAAAAAAATTAAATATATTTATTATAATTTGTAATAATTATTCGCATAAAAACTGTTAACAAAAATTATTAAATTTGTGCAACAAAGAATATTTCATTTTTAAATATGAAAAATTTATTTAAGGAAGAAAAATTGAAAGTCATCATGAACAATATCTGGTTTATTATGGTGACCATAGTATTTTATTTTTATTATAATACTACTTTTAGATATACGATTATAAAATATTTTATAGGTACATGTACGTATATATTATAAAGCTTTTTTCTTTTTAAAATAAAATTATGTTTCATATAAATTATTTTAAAATTGAATTAAGTTTAATTGACAAAAAAAACCGCAATACTTTTGAATAATGAGAGATTGATAAGTGTAACTAAGGGTTTTTTTTTTCAGTTCAGGTCAGGTTGATTTTTTTTTTTTTTTTTTTTTTTTTATAAAATTCAAGAATCAAGCCATTAAGCAAAAGCACCCAACACATTATTAGGGGTTCGAAAAGTCACACACAATACAAAAAACAAAAAATACATACCTACATATATTTATTTTGTTTTTAATAATTTGTTATTATAGGTAAAAAAGTCTGGTAATGTTAAAATATAATTGTTTATATTATTGAGCGGTAGAGAGTTTTGTTTTCTATTTTTTTTAAAATAACTTGTTAAATGTCTTAATTTTTATTCACCAAAAATTATTTTATAGATTTGAAATATGAAAGGAATATTTTAAGATTTCTAACAGAATTGTTCCATATGTTTTGATCTAACTTTTCGCAAAATCGAACATAATATTTTATCGAATATTAATATTAATAACTTAAAGATGCAACATGTTTATTAGCATTACTCTTTTAATATACCAACCCTAATACATACTACATAGTTCAAACGTCATCCGTAAACTGATTGTATAAGTTCTCTCATATAATAACTCCGCCTGTTTAAAAATGTTTTAAAAAATAGGTTTAACTATAAAACTGTTTTGTCCTTGAATTGAAACAAAAACAAGTAAGAATTAAGAATTTTTATTTAAGATTTTTTTTTAAATGCATTTCTCTGCCACATAAATGTGGACAGGAAATTACACAGCCTTTCCTGTTCCGGTGGCTGTAAATGTAGTAAGGGGGAATAACTCTTTCGACGTGTGGGATTCGAACCCACACTCCCTGGTATTTACAGCGTATTTTATACGCTCTTACCCACTAGGTCACCGAGGCTCCTATTTAAGAATATATTTGTATTTGCATAGAAAGAAAACTATAAGCTAGGGTTAAACTATGAGTTGAATAAGACAAATTGAAAGGATTATTTACTGATTAAAATCATAGGTAAAGAAAATTAACAGAATTGTGTTAAGATATGGCTACTGACTGAAACACAGGCTTTGAAATAGAAATATGTACACACTTTAAAATGTGAAACTTTAAAAATTAAGCTGGAATTACGATTTATAGAACAACAAATTGACATTTTTATTATTTTTAATATTATATTTTTCCTTTTAAATTAAATCTAAAATATTTAATTTTTTAATTTTTCAAAAAACAAAAAAAAATATAGGTGAAGCACCAAATCCAACTTTACCAAATGCATGGATTGATACATCATCAGGATGTACTCAAGCAGTAAGAGATCAAATTCAAAAAGAAATTGATGCATCAATTCAATATTTAGCAATGGGTGCACATTTTTCACGTGATACTATCAATCGTCCTGGTTTTGCTGAATTTTTCTTTCATTCAGCTAAAGAAGAACGTGAACATGCAGAACATTTAATTGATTATTTAACAATGCGTGGTCAATTAACTGGTGAAATTAGTTCTCTAATTACAGTACCGGTATGTAATCAAAAAAAATTATACTTTTTTATTGAAATTAAAATTTTTGTTTTAAAAATATTAAATTTTATAACGTAAAATTGTTCAATTAATGTATCAATTTAATAATTTTTAATATATAATTCTTTTATTTATTTATTTTTTTCTATGTAGAAACCTCCTAAACAAAAATGGGACAATGGTGTTGATGCGTTAACTGATGCTTTGAATTTAGAAGCTAAAGTTACAAAAAGTATTAAAGGTGTTATTGAAAAATGTGAAAGTGATACCGTAACTGATAGTAATGGAAATGGCAATAAGAAAATTAAAGTCAATGATTATCATGTAAGTTGGAATTTCAATTATTTTATATTTATTGTTATTTTTGTGGCAATTTTTTTTTTTAAATATATATACATATATTGTGACATCCAAATTGCATAAAAAAAGTGTCCGATGCAAAGTATTATGATTCAAATTGTAAAACAAAACCTTTTTACAAAGTATCATGATCCAAATAGCGTACAACGCCTACGATGTGCGTTTGTTTAAAATTTTTGCATCTAAAATTTTCTGGATACTTTTAATTTATCTTTGAAAATTTGATAGTGAATTTGAATTGTTATTTAATCGGTGAAAAAGTTCTAATTTGTATTATATTTACATTGCATTTAGACGCAAAACATCGGTTTTACAATGCATTAAAAAACTTACAAATCGCTTTTTTTTATGCAATTTGGATGTCATGGGTTAATTTTGAATAATTATCATTTAACATTTAAAATAAAGTTTAATAAAAAAAAGTATAAAATGAGAAAAATATTTTACACGATGGGATAACAAACGGTTGTTTATAAAGTTCTTAAAATTATTTGTCTGTAAAGGTACGAATTTAAAAATTATCGGAAAGAATATTTTGATGAGATATGATGAGAGATATAACAATATTTTAAAATTTTTTTCTAGATTTGTATTAAAATAATTTATTTGATAATTTTTTCTTCTATAATTTTTAACCAGCTTGTTGATTATTTAACTGGTGTTTATTTGGAGGAACAACATAAAGGACAACGTGAATTAGCTGGTCTATTATCAACATTAAGTAAAATGATGAAACATAATGGTGAAATTGGAGAATTCTTATTCGATAAAACTTTATTGTCATAAAAAGTTACTCTTTTTTTTTATATAATTAATTTTGTTTTAATTATTAAATATATGTATTTTTTTTTTTATTCAAAATTTGCAACAAAATTTTTCGTAATAACGTAAAAGATTTAGAAGCAACTTGGTTAAATTTAGAATATAGAGAGCAGTATACAATTAAATGGAAATATTAAAATAAATATTTATATTATACAAATAATTTATTAGCGCTAATGAAACTATTTTTCGTTTTTTTTTTTATGCTATGCAGACTCAAATTAGCACAAAATAATAATGTAAAACAAATCAAATTAATAGAAAAAAAAGAAGAAAATAATAGAGACAATATACATTATCTACGTATTAAAAAACCTCAAAGAAAAATATTTTAAATGTTGTATCTTTTAAAATCATTAGCGCTAATTTATTGGTATATAATAAATTTTTTTGTTTTTTCAATAATTATAAATTTTTTTTTGAGTTAATTTTTTTTTTATTAATTAAATAAAATTAAAATATTTTTTTTAAAAAATCTTTGGTATTTTTTAATAATATTTTTGTGTAAAGAGATTCAATTAATACTTGTGTAAGAAATGTTCTGACCTAATTCTGACAAAAATTAAATTACGTTTTCAATCAAATTTTTACGCGATGTCATTTATTTTAACCGGAAAAAGCTGTCACTCACGCTATACATTTTTTTTTTCTTTTGGACAGAATCTTTCTTACTAAAAACAAAAAAACTCTTATTTAAATTTAAAAATCAAAAAAAACTAATTTGATTTTTTTCGTTTTATGTTATATAAACTGTGATTTGAAAAGAAAAAACAAAACTTTTAAAAAAATAAAATAAAATGCAGAAAAAAAAAATAATAAAAAAAATATCTGGAAGAATATATAATCAATTATTATCTTTTTTACTTTAATTTTTTTCTTTTGCAAAATATTTTTTTTTTTATATTAAATTACACAAAAAAAAAAAAAATAAAAAAATAAAAATAATGGAGTAAACTTAAATAGAATCAAAAAATGAAATTATCAAATATTTTATATTTACAAGAAAAGGTAATTATCGTAGATACATACATATATAATATGGTCAAGAAAGATGAATTGTATATTTAGTAGGTAAAAAAAAAACAAAAAAAAACAAAAAAATAATAAAAAAAATAAAAATAAACAATTAAAAAAAAAATAAATATTGTATTTATTTAAACACAAATCAAATTTATAAATTTAGAGTTATTTCAAGATTTGTAATCCGCCTCCTATTTTATCCTTTAAGGCTACGTGTATTTTCATGAAAAATTTATCTATACCAACATAATATGCAAAATAAATTTTGTAAAAATTCAAATCCATATAAAATTATTTTGGCTAAGTTTTCTTTAATAATCATGAAATATATGTAAATTATCCAAATGAAATGTTATTATCTTTTAAATAAAATGAAATTAATCATTCTAATTCCATATTTTAACCATATCTGTCAAAAGAATTCAGAAATATTTTATAGAAATTTCTTTATTGTGCGCTGAGACACTGTTCATTGATCGTCAAACAAAATCGTTGCATGGGTAAAAAAAAAAAAATAAAACTGCCGAAAATGATTAAAACTCGAATGTTATGTCTTTGTTTAAAATGAGTTGTTGGGTAACGGAAGTTAAGTCATCCCTCCAATTGTGGACCCTTTTTTAATAATGAGTTAAGTATTACAAAGTATGAAAATTTAAGACAAAAGAGGCAGTAGCAAAAAAAATTCCTATATTGACTTGATTGTAGTAATAATTTCTGGCGAAGAGTTAAACAGTGATATTTTTTTGTTTCTCAAGTTGATTAGGTTTGTGGTTAAATTGAGAGTTTAAGATTAATAAAAAAAAAATTGCCCGAAATTCATTACATTTACAGAATTCATTAAAATTACATCTAACATGTAACAACCCTTGACTTTAAAATTGCAGATGTACTGTTACTACAAAGTATAGCGTTCAAAAAGTTTATATGTACAAATATTTACAAAGTTTTGCATTCATTATTGTTTTTTATACGCATATTGTGTATAAAGGGGGTAGTTTATGAATGTATACAAAAAGCTGCTTGTAGCTGCTTTAGTATACATATCAAATCGTTTTGTATTTTTATCTTTGGAACTTTGGATCTTTTGATCTTTGGATCTCTTGGAACGTAATGAAGTTAGGCGTCTGATATCTTGCAAATTTTGCATCAAGTTTTATGGCAACAATTTCTGCAAATTTTGGTTGTGGTGGTGCGACGGGTTCGAGTAGCCATACAACTTCTCTGTTTAAATGAGAATAATTCAACGTCTATTGTAGCTAGGTATCTGAAATTTTGTGAAGGTGTCGAGATACATGCCAAAAAACGTAAACTTTGATTGGTTATAAACTTATGTAAACTTTGATTGGTTTAGAGCAGCCGGTTCAGGCTTCTTGCACCTCTTGGAACTTAATGAAGCTAGGCGTCTGAAATCTTACAAATTATGATCAAGGCAACAACTTTTGTAAAATTTGGTTGTGGTGGTGCAACTGGTTTGGGTAGTTGCCATACAACTTCTCTGTTTAAATGAAAATAACTCAGTGTCTATTGAAGCTAGGTATCTGAAATTTACATATGTAAATATATCTCGCGGTATAACTACCGTCGGTACTAAAACATAGTCTACTCTACTGCACTCTTCCTCGTTTTTATCTATTTTTATTTGAGTTGTTATAAAATTGGATGTTTAAAAAAAAAAAAAAGTAAAATAGTTTTTGACAATTTGAAGCAGATGTTTACACTTCAAAAACTTTATATGCAATGTAAATAAATGCATTCAGCATTGTATATTTGTGGTTTATATCTACATTGTAGTAAAAGTAGTAATATTGTACTAATTGAGGACATTGTAGTAAAAGTAGTAATATTGTACTAATTATATTACAACTTTTACTATAATGTAGATATAAACCACAAATATACAATGTAGATATATGCAATTCTGCAGTCAGCCTAACAGTTTTAAGAGTAAATATGTTTCCACTATGTTGTAAGTTTATTCCAAATATGTTGTAAGTTTATGTATTTATTTGTTAGTATGTATGTATGTATGTATGTTATTTTTGAAGCGATGTTTTCATCTCTGTTTTAAAAGTGTCAAATTGTATAGCTTTTTGTTTGAGAAATGTAGTAAAAAATTTATTTGGATAACATGTATAATTTGAGTCATTTATAAATTTAATTTGTATTTTGTACACTTATATAGATGCATATGTACATGTATGTATATGAAATAGATAATACCATAAAGTAAATATAATATAGTTTCTTTATGATATCACACTGAGTTGCCAGATTTATAGTCTTCAATTACATATTCGCTATTTTTTACCGACCGCATACAATTATGTATAAGATAGGTATTGTTTTCATACTAAAAATTTGTACCCGAAATTTTAGCAAATATACACCACTCCGCTGTGGAGAAGGATGTAAAATTTTTTTTTAGCATGATGTCTGTCTGTGTGTGTGTGTGGGTATGTCTGTGGGCACGTGTACAGCTTAAACAACTGAACGGAATTTTTTGCAATTTCATATTTAAGGTTTTGACATAAATATCTCGGATTGATAAGCTTTTGGAGCAAATCGGACAACCGCAAGTGGTAGTTTATTAGTGTACTTTTTAAGTTTTTTACGAATATTTCGTAACAGAAAAATTTTATGAGAAAAATTATTAAAAAAAAGTTGTTACTCAAGTAAAGAGCAACAACTTTGTCATAGAACATTTTTTAATCCGACTAACTTTAACTTTTATTTAATTTTTTTTTCTAAGTCCAAATTTCATACATAACACTTCATATGAATTTATATGAACAATTTTTTTTTTTATAAAATATAGCCTCAAAATGGACTATTATAAAGCTTAAATTATTGATTTAGACGTATGTATGCATATTCTTTACATACATATACATAAGTATGTACGTTTAATATTTCAATTTTAGAGCAGCAACACGACATTTATTAATAATAACTGTTAATTGCATGCAATATTAAAATAAAGTAATAAATATTTGATAATTTGTACTAAACATTGATAATAATTGCAATCTAATCAAACGATTTGCATTAAAAATATTTAAAAATTTGAAATAAAGAAAAAGTTTTATTTATGTAAATAGAGCAGCGTAAAAAAGAAAAGTTTGAAATACATATGTATTTATTTTTATAAATTATTTACATAGATACATACTTACATATATAAATTATTTACATATATTATGAAATAATTTTTTAATTTAAAACAAAAAAAAAGTTAATTTAAAAATTAAATGCGCATTAACTAAAATTTTATGTTTGTACAGATGAAAAAAAAATTATTTACGAGTTTAATATCTTAACAATAGGTTAAAAATGATGTAAATTTACGAACGATTGATTACGTTGTATTTTTTCAACCATGTAGGTAGAGGTTTAAAAATACAATTGTGTGTTCAATTATTTAAAAAAACAGGTGACATGTTCAAATAATATGAAACAAATAACGTATGTATGTTTTTCTTTACAAAAGAAAGGGAAATGTCAAGGTTTACCAAAAGGTTTAAAAATGGCACTAAACTTGCTAATAAATATAAATATTATTATTTTTTTTTAGTTTATTGCCCTGACACATAAATGTGACAAAAATAACACAGCCTGTCCTTTCCAGGTGTGGCTATAAATGTCGTAAGGGCGAATTATTCTTACAATGTGTGTGAGATTCGAATTCATACTCCTTCGGTGTTTACAGCTCTTACGATAGCGGAAGAAAGCATATTTTATTTATTTTATTGACAGCGTTTTAAAAAAATAAAATATTCGGCTCATGATTTAAAATTAATATAATTGTAATTTACCAACGTTAGTTTGCAAGTTCGACAATACATAAGGTCATCAATGTGAAGTTCAAGGAATGGAGTAGTTCGAGAAATCGTGTGTCGGAATCAAAGAAATGAGGGAATTAAATAACAATAAGTGTAGATGCATTTCGTTCTTTGTCAAAAATCGGATTAAATATTGCTAGCCCCTTTTGGAAAAATCCATTTTTAGCAGCGAAATTGTAAACTCAAAAGTATTATGCATTTCCGTAGAGATAACTGTAAATTAGCCAAGGTTAAGTTGTAAAATTTAAAGTAAAAAAAATGTTTACACGTGTTCAAGGATTTTCTTAACTATATAATATGATTTCCTTAAAATTAATGAAAATTCACAGAAGAATATCTAAGAAAAATTCTGTTCAAAAGATTTATAATATCATGAAATGGATTCGTCCAAAGATAGGCGGAATATATATGAATCGCTCCGGTGGCTTCCAAATCCAAGATTAGTTGGGAAAGAAACAAAGTAAACTCTAAGAAAAAGGAATCAACGACATTTTTTCTATAAGAAAATCACAAAAGAAAGTGCAAGTTGCGAAGTTTTTTAAATCTTCTATTTACACATAGAACGGAATGTAAGAGGAGAATATAAACTAAACGGGTCTTATACTTTATAACATGTTTTTAATTTCTTCGTGTACAATAGTAATCTTTAAATCTCTATATGTATATCTCTATTTTATATACCACGAGGCTTATCACATGTTACGTTTACCATGAAATGTAACACTTTATTTTTAAAAATACTGTTAACAGCTAACAGGAACTTGAAATAACGGGTTAACGGTGAAATAACGGGTCTCAAAAAACTTTTTATTGAATTTTATCAAAATTTATTTGGGAAGAAAATGTTATTTTATTTAAAATTTTAGTAATAAAAAAAAATTTATTAAAAAAATAATAATTTTATATCAGTAGAAATTTATTATTGTACGAGTTATTAAACATTCTTATTATGATTATTATTTAAGATAATACTTTTGTTATTACTTATTAGTATTGTTTAATAATTGTTTAATAATGAATCACTGTCTGATTACACGAACAAATGAATACATCCGAATCAGAATATATTTTTTATATTTAATTATTTATTTTAAACTGATGTGTACTTTAATAATTGGTTAGAATTAATAGTAAACAATAAAACAATAGTTCTTTCTTTGTATTTAAATTTACTGTAATTGTATATATATACAGTCTTTCATAGTATAGATAGATTACGTACTTTTTTTTTGTAATAAGATAAATATAAAAAAAATTAAAATAATTGGGACAGTAGCAGGCACAAACAAACAAAGTTAATGAAAATAAAAAAAAAAAAAAAAAAGTCGGAAAAGGGGTACACATTCAGAAAAAGAAAACATATTTATATATTATTTTATTTATAGGAATAAATTTAATATCTATTATATTCCATATACTTATATACCAAGAGTTCAACTGAAAAACAAATTAATTGTTGAGAAAAAAGACTAAAATGTTGAAATTCGAATGAGATATTCGACAACTTAATTAAGACAGATCAAATGTATAGACACTACATATTTGATTTTAGTGGGAATTTAATTTGTATATAATGTAGATTGTAGATAGATATAGGTATGTATATAGAAATCTCTCATTATAAGACTTATCGTATTTCCAATAAACCATATGTAATTTTCAGAAAATATTTAAAAAAAAAAAAAAAACATCATCCTTAAGATTTTTCGAACTTTTGATTTCAAAATAAAAGTAAGTATACATACATATATATATATCTACATATGTATATCTACATATTGCAAATAATTTACGCAATCAAATACATAGATTTACAGATATCCTTTTAACATGGGGTTTCATCTAAAACAACAGTTTGTTATTATATTTACAAAATCACTTTGATCATTTTTGATCTGGTATAAATGTTAAGATAGGTCGGTATTATTTTTTTAGTTAAGATTTATTATTAACAAATGAGTTTTTCTGTTCTAAATACATATATCGATCTAGAACGTTCTTTAACAGAAAAATACAGATTTTAATTTTCAGAGCAGAGTTCTATTTTTCCAAAAGTGTCCGCGAAAGTGTTCGGACATGTGTTCGTTGTACGAAAGTATTTTTAGTTCTAGATTTTTTTAAGGATCTTAGTTTTAGGCATATGACCAATAAATAAATAAAAATCAATTAAGTATAAAAAAAAAATGTACAACAGGTACAATTAAAAATGTAAGAAAAGTACAGAAACATGTGACTATGTACATATGTTTATTAGATTTTTGAACGAAATTATTCTAAAGTGTTTGACGTTTAATTTAATCGTAATTCGTAATGTATGTTCGAATCTGTTCTATTCTTATCTAAATCTATTGAACAAATCTTTTAAGTTTTTTCGATTTTGATCTTCGATCGATTAGAAATTTTCAGAATTTAGAAAATTGATTTCAACACTGAAATTGCAAAATACTGAATCAAACAAAAAATAAATAACTAAGATGTTTTTGAAGTTATTCGTTTTAATTACGTTATCTTCATTAATTTAATAGGGGCGTTTTAAATTAATTTGTATTTCAACGGAAGATTAAAATTATCGCACAATTCTGTTTTGTTTTGTATTTAACAAAATTTTCTTTTGTTTTTCAATATGAGATAATTAAAAAAAAAAAAAAAAAAAAACAAAAAATAGAATGACAAGTATGTATGCAAATTTCTATTGATAAAAAAATGCATTTATTAAAATAATAAATGATTACAAAATTTAAAAGAGTTCAAAAAAGAAATATTTTTTTTTGTCAATTATCGTTAAGTTTTTACATTATTACGCCTATATAAAAGTAGTTAGTTATCCATACAATTTTCAAAGGGACTTTGTACATAATATGCTATAAAATCACATTTTATTAATCATACTAAAATGGTATCAATTTACATATATTGAACGTAATGTAATGTTAATTAAAAGTACATACTTTAGAAATAATTCTGAGTAACATTTTTAAAAAAAAAATTTCACTTTCAATTTCTTTTCTCCCTCCGTCTGTCAGTTTACAAAACTTCTACATACCATTAAATTTAGAGCAATGAAATTAAAACCATATGGATAGGTCTTATAAAAGAATTGAGATTTTTACTTTTTTTATGTAGTTCTATCCATTACAGAGCTATAACAGTCCCTTAAAGTTGTCAAATATACTATTTTCAAATGTGTATAACTCAGGTTCTGTTTAACAGTTTTTCAATTTATAAAACGTCAAGCATTCAAATATAACTCTTGGGGCGTCGGTGGCCTAGTGGGTAAGAGCGTATAATTCGCTGTAAACAACGAGGGAGTATGGGTTCGAATCCCACACACGTCGTAAGAGTTATTTCCCCTTACGACATTTACAGCCAAGCCTGAACAGAAAAGGCTGTGTAATTTCCTGTCCACATTTATGTGGCAGAGAAATGCATAAAAAAAAAATATAACTCCGGAACGAAGAAAAATCTTTCAGAATAAGTTACATTTAAAAAAAAATTTTTTGTACCGCCTCCTGTGAGCTATTAGATATCAAAAATAGAAACTTTGCTATTTGTTGGCACCTGTAAGTTAAAATTAAACACCTGTGCAGATTTTTTTAAAGTAAATAACGCAAAAATTAAAAAGCTTCAAAATTATAATTTTATATGTTTTAACAACTTATATAGGGTTTCCATAAAATTGAAGAAGTATCTCTTCACTTTTCACAATTTTTTCTTACTTATAAATTTCTAAGGTCCTAAACTGTTTTTATTGTCTTTTGTAAAATTTGCGCCTTGATTGTTTTTTTTAGATTTTGTCTTGTTTTATTTATTTTTACACACGTCATTAAAGTTAAATTGCTGTGTTAAAAATGTTTAGTCTAAAAATATTAGCAAAAGAAATTTTGACATAAAAATAAACAAGGTAGAATGTAAACCAACGGTTTTTAAAAGCGCACATTTCCAAAACTCAATACAAACTGTTTAGAAGTGTGACTTACACAAAAATTTGAAAATTTCATGTAATAAGAAAAAACTTGAAAATAGGACATTTTTGAGATTTTGAGGGGCCGTAAGTCCGGAATCCTATATAACTAAGAAAAGCACACGTAACACACGTAAAAATATATTATTGAAGCTTTAATTTTTATGTCTTGCCGAAGAAAAATTTTTACAGGTGCCTAAGTTACAGGTGTCTAAAAATAGCAAATTTTCAATTTTTGAGGCGTAATAACTCTTAAAGAGGGGGCGTTACCAAAAAATTTTCTGAGGAAACTTATACTAATTCTAAAAGTTCTTTCTTGTCTCAAAATTTCAGGTTCCTATCTAAAGGGGTGCCGGAGTTATGAAAAAAGAAATTTCATGCAAAATGTGGTTTTCACATAACGGTAAATTTAAATCGTAAATTACAAAATATTACATAATTTTGATATTGTTTTATATAGATAATAAAATTTTCGATATTCTACCGGTTTTAGATTGCAAAACTATTACGCAAAGCCCGAGATATATACATCTGAAAATGGGGCTTTTTTACAATTTTGAAGAGCTGCAGCTTTGGAACCCTTTACAACTAAAATAAACCTTTCACACACGTAAAAATATATTATTGTAGCTTTAATTTTCATGTGTTGCCGAAGAAAAATTTTTACAGGTGCCTAAGTTACAGGTGTCTAAAAATAGCAAATTTTAAATTTTTGAGGCGTAATAACTCTTAAAGAGGGGGCGTTACCAAAAAATTTTCTGAGGAAACTTATACTAATTCTAAAAGTTCTTTCTTGTCTCAAAATTTCAGGTTCCTATCTAAAGGGGTGCCGGAGTTATGAAAAAAGAAATTTCATGCAAAATGTGGTTTTCACATAACGGTAAATTTAAATCGTAAATTACAAAATATTACATAATTTTGATATTGTTTTATATAGATAATAAAATTTTCGATCTTCTGCCGGTTTTAGATTGCAAAACTATTACGCAGAGCCCGAGATATATACATCTGAAAATGGGGCTTTTTAACAATTTTGAAGAGCTGCAACTTTGGAACCCTTTACAACTAAAATAAACCTTTCACACACGTAAAAATATATTATTGTAGCTTTAATTTTTACATCTTGCAGAAGTAAAATGTGTACAGGTTCCTAAGTTACAGGTGTTTAAAAATATCAAATTTTCTATTTTTAAGCCCTAATAGCTCATAAACAGGGGGTGGTCCGAAATAATTTTCTGAGCAAACTTATACTAATTCTAAAAGTTCTTTCTTGCCTCAAAATTTCAAGCTTCTATCTAGAAGCGTGCCGGAGTTATGAAAGTAGAAAAATCATGCAAAATTTGGTTTTCACATAACGGTAAATTTAAATACTAAATTTAAAAATATTGTATAATTTTGATATTAATTTACAAAGATAAAAGAAATACCTGTCGAATGACTTTTTCAGATTGAAAAAATCTTAAGCAGAACATAAAATATATGCATTTAAAAATAGGGCTTTTTCAAAGTTTGAGGGGGTGTAGCTCCGTAATGAGGGGGGCTACATGAAAAAGTTGTTCCACAAAATTATTTTTTTTATGAGACCTACCTATGGTTAAAATTTTTTTTCTCTATCTTTAACGGTGTAGAAGTTTTGTAAACAGACGGACGGACGGACAGAGTGAAACTAATAAGCACATTTTTTCAAAATTTTTTTGGAAATGTGCTAAAAAGCAAATTTGTTTTATGATTCTTTAACTGAAGGCTCCTATGAGGCTATTCTGAGTTTTATAAAAAAAAAAAAATTGGATCGTTGTATTGATAATATGTTTTTCGAATAATTTATAAAAAAACATTTTGAAGGTAATATTGTGATAACACACAAAAGATACCTTGAGAGATAATCTTGTACCGTAACCGTTTTGTTAAGAAGAGGGGCAAGTATTTTACATAATTGTTTCATTCAGCTGGATTTTATAAAACAAATTTCTAAATGAAATTAGACAATGATTGTTTTCTTTTCGTGTTCAATGATAGTTTCAACTATCACACATATATTTTTTATTATTTATACTTTTCATTATTTTTTAAATTACCTTTAATGGGGAAGAAAGCTGTAAATTATATAAAATATATAGTAATTTTCTTACTATAAATTATTAATAGGTACATATATGTACATATACATAAATATATAAATCTTTATTTCCCCTCCACTATTAAAACAATTTTTTTTTTTGTTTTTAATGATATCCCTATTAAAACTATTAATTGCATATCAGAGTTGAGTGAAAGTGAAAGGGCGCAATTATTATATACAAATATGATCAAAAGACACTAAATTTAAGGAACTTAAATAATAACTAATGGAACCCAAGAACAAAAAAAAAAAAACAATTAAAAAAAATTTATTTATAACATTAATATGAGATCTTTTCATTTCATACATAAATATTCATTCATATTTATATAAATATTAAAATAATCATTTTGAAATGATTAAAATATGTTGCATAATAGTTTTTATGGACATCTACATTCTATTTTATGAATGTACGATAATACCATATATATATGTATATATATATTATATAGTAAGTTCACCCTTCAGACTATCAAAAATATGTTAATAAATGGTTATGATGGAAATATTTAATGGGTATATCTCTTCTTAATAATTACAACAACAATAATTAAAATAAAAACAAAAAAAAATCAAAGAATATTCCATTGGAATAAAATGGGATCAATGAAAATATAATGAAAATGTGAAATTTAAACGGAAATCTCAGCTATTTATTAATTTTTATTATTATTACTAATATTAGAAAGAGAAACAAAATATCATCATCATAATTTTATGAGTTAAATTTTTCGAATATATTGTATACATATATGTATTATGTATCTATATATATACTTATATATATCTTACAGTGTTGAACAAAATAAATATATAAAAAAAATATATTTACTGAAATAAAAGTGGTGTTTAACCTTGTTTTCCTATCTCATATTTCAGGATGTCGTCTTACTACAATCTGTAGATCTGAGTACTTTGGGTTATTTATTTATACATACATTAACCTAATTAAATAAATTTAACTTAGAGAGTTTATTTTTGCGAGGATATAGGTGGAAATCATCGAAAGACACTATAAAGCAATAGTTCGATCACTTGTCGTCTAAGAGTGTGTCGGACTTTAATCCACTAAACACCACTTCCCTGTTTTGATCAAACAATAGGTTATTCGACCCTTTCTGCTCATGTACTGTCTGATCAAAGAAAGTTGAGGTAGCCTTCAATGAAATAGCTAATAAAATAATTTTATCTGTCTGATCTTCTTAAATCTTAAAACTTAAATACATTGTTAAGGGCATAAATGGAATACAATACCCTAGTTAAACATTTTCGTTGAAATAGCTTCTTGTATTGTCAATAAATACTAGCTGTGAAGAGGTAAAAAACTTTTTTAAAGTGGTAGACTCACTTTCAATTATATAGTGAAAAAATTTCAAGAGAAACAACACTCTATATATAAGATAAAAATTTAACGACACACAGCATAACACAGTTTCTAGTAATTAGTTTGCCTTTACTATTATGCAACTTTACATAATATGCTGCCTTATAAGTTGATAATTTTTATTTTCATATGATGTTCAAAAGATTAAAATGAAGGTTAATTTTAGTTGGATAAACTTCAACTTCTTAAATCCAGGAGAACTTATGTGTGATTCTTTATGGTAAATATATATCTTTAGAGTTTTGATCCACCTATGTATATAAGCTACTTAAAAAATCACAAAATCAATCTCAAAGCATGAAAATTAAAATTACAGTGAAAGTTTAGATAGTTTTCAAATAAATTTCACTGCTATCGAATAATAGATCAAAACAAACTACTTCAATCTTGATCTAACTTACACTATCTGATGCAGTGAAAGCAACACATGTTTTTTTGGAAATTCTATTCAAATGTTATATGAGGATTTCATTCAAATTGGCTTTGATGGAATGGTGTTCAATGCAAGTTTAAAAATTATTTATATATTTATTTAATAAAAAAATATTAAAAGTAGACTTTCTGCCAACTGTAATTAATTAATAATTATTTAATAATTTTATTTAAATTTATTAAATAATTATTAATTAATTAACTATTAAATAAAAAATTAAATAATTATTAAATAAACATTAATTATTATATTTAATTATAATTAATGTTTTTAATAAAAGTATATAGATTATTTAATTTTTGTTAGATATGAATTTGACAATTAACCTACAAATTAAATAAAAGCTGTCACAATAAAATCGCAACTTCAAATTCTAATTCAAAAATATTTTATTTTAATTTACTGTCTGTCTTAAAGTAAATTTTTTGATGATTTGTTTTTTTTATTTGTTATTTTAACTTGAAGAAAATTTAATTGAAATGGTGCGGAAAAAATGGAAATTCTGGGGTATTATTATTTTTATATTATCCAGATGTCATTGTTAAAACACTGGTCTTTAATTCGAAATACGTTGGACTCAAATTCTGGCTGGATCATTTAGTATAAATAAAAAACAAATTTTTAAATAATAACTCAATAAATCTAATAAATATGTTCGACAAACTTACGATTGAAAAAATTCAAGAATAAAAAATAAATATGTACATTCTATAATCCAGCCAATGGTGTAGTTGTTAAGACACCGGCCTTTCATACGAAAGGTCTCGGGTTTGAACCCCGGTTGGATCATATAGATTAATAAAAAATAATATAGAATTTTCTTATAATATATAATTAAATTAAAAATAAGTATATATGTCATATAAATTATAATAAAAATATCATAATAGCTATATATAATAAAATAATGATAAACTATACTTCTTTTATAAGATAATAGATGGCGTAGAAATAATAGAAACGTCGTAGTATTGTACAATAGCTACAGCCGAGTAATCAACGGCTTAGTGAAATTAATGATTCACGAAACTGAAACTTAGTCAAATATGAATAATAAATGACTTAATGGATGCCCTATACTTCTCATTGGAGTGGCAAGGAAAAAAAAAATGTACATTCTATAATTAATATACATATCGTAATGCATATCATATCGTATAATGTATACAGACAACTTCAGACTATATGTATTTGTAATATGACTTTTTGGAATGTAAAAAATTAATTTTTGAATTGAAAGATCATGTGGTAAGATTTTTACAATAAATTATTTAAAGAAAATCTAGCCAAAATATATAAAAAACAAATAACTAATATTTTATTTAAAAAAGGAAAAGCTTCACTATTAAATTTATTTTTGTAAATAAATAATTGCCGAAATTTTAACCAAAACTGTTTTAAACATTTTTTAACTAAATTCATTCACAAATTTAAGAACATTGATATTATTAAAAATTGATGTCCTTATAAAATTATTAGAATGAGAATTTAGCTTCAAAAAAGGCATAATATAAAAAAAAATAAATAAATTTGACAGTGTATTATTTAGAAAAATTATTAAAAAGAATGAGACAGGAAAACAAGGAAAATCTAATTCTATATTTGTCTGATATGTAACATATCGTATACGCATTGTAATGAAAATAATTTACTAATTGCCTAATGACATGTTATATGTATATGTAATGTATTATATATATATATACGTTTATGTTTAGTCCTTAAAAATTATTATACATATTATTACCTATATATAAAAATCGCATATATAAATTTTGCGAATAATAACCGTTCGATATATGATGGTGTTGTCTCATTCAGTCTAATTAAACATCTCATTTCAAAAGAGTTTATTATTTTAGTTGTGAATTTTTTGTCTATGGTAGATTTTCTATTGTTCTAGTGTTAAAGAAATTAAAATAACTGGGAAAGGATCTCATATTATAGTTAAATTACAAATAAAATGGGCACTTAAAAGAAAATTGAATGACGATTTCTCAAAATAATGATAATATTAAATTTCGAAATCTAAAATATCGAAGAAGAATGATTAGTTAGGAAAGGATAACCTTTTTAAAGTAAAATTATTTAAAGAATCGTTGAGAGAAAATGTATATCATAAAACAATACGTATTTTTGTTTTACAATAATTGTAATATTATTATTTAGTTACTTATTTACTTCATCCTTCATCCTCTATTTGGTCATGCCGTTACCAATTTTACCTCAAATTAAACTTATACATGCTACCAAAGAAAGAATATGTATTTAAAAATAAAAAAGAATATTATGAATTTAATTTAAGAAAATTAGCAATCCTTCTTTAAAAAAGAATTCTACTAAAATTATTATTCAATCACTAAATAAATTACTGAATGTTTAAATAGGCGCTGAACGTTTACTATAGACTCAAATAAACAATAATTAGTTCTATGCGCGTCAATATATATAAATCCTTTATTTCTGAACTCCTGAGCCAAGGTATAGATATCATATTGCCTAAGAATAAACGGGAAAACAACTATACTTCCATCTACTATAGTTTTGAATCTTTCTTTTAGGACATAATCTAGTGATGCTTATAAATATTTTTCAAGATACTTTGTAGTTTACAATAATTGATTTTAAGCGATCATTTCAATTTCGTTTAAAAATTAGCTGAATCTTACTAATAATAATAATTTTGGAAATTTTCTTTAAGCTTTTTCATATATATTCATATTTCAGATTTGATAGCATATGCTCTAAATAAAAATTATTTATGTTAATAATCTAAAAAGTTTCTTTGTAATATTAAACATAGTTTTATTTTTCCTTGTTTTTCATCAAACAAAAAAAAAAAGGATATAAGTGTATACCATATATACAATTTTATGATAGCCCGTGGCTAATTATTTTGTTCAAATTTTGTGTTACACAGTATATATATAGTACATACATTCAGGCCCATTACGTACATGCAGTTATTACTGTACGGACATTATGACTTTAATCCTAACTATAGAATCATCTAAATGAGAGTTGTGTTTATTATTGTTATTGGTTGTAATTTTTATCTTTACATTTTCTTTCTTGTTTTATTGTTTTTGTTTTATGTGTATACTAGAAAAATCCTTAAAATTTATTTTAGGTATAATCATAAGTAAAATTAAATTGTAATGAAAAAATCAAGGTGTATAGCTACTTAATTACATTTTTTTCGTTTTGGTTTTATCATACATACGGTTGTATTATACTGTTTTTGCTTGGATATCATAATTTTTAGGGGATTAAGTTTCAGTAAAGAAACCAAAAATGTTGCACACTTTTGAAATAAAAATTGTGGTAGATTTAAGATATGATCATATAAATGATTTTAATAATGGAAGAAAATTAATACATGTTTTTGTATTCTACAATTGGGAAATTGGAGCATAATGCAGGATTAAATAAATAGTAAATCTTAAAAACTTATTTAAAAATTATATAATATTAAATAAAAGATTTTTGGGATAAGGTTTTTAAAAAATTCATTCGAAATTCATTCAGATTATTCATTTTTTTTTTTAGTTAAATTTAAATAAAGCCTAGAAGATCTGTAGATTTCTTTACTTATATGTTTATGCCTGATATACAAAGCTTGCAATTCCCCGATTTTTGTGCTAAACTGTCTCTAAACTGTTCTGTCCGCAGTTAAACTATTTTTAAAATTTTTTTTACTTTAAAGATACTATGTTAAAATAATATTTTTAACGAACTTTCTTTTTGTACAGTTTATACGATTTTAAAACTCTATATTTGACTGTAGACTGAAGTTATGGTCAAAAAATATTTTTTTATTGTATTTCATAAAATGTGAATCTTTCTAAAATTCTACTATCTAACGGTTGTTCTGTAACAGATCCTGTAAACTTTAGATAAATTCATTAATATTTCACAATTTCATCTAAAAATGAATTGGGTTTAAAAAATGCATATTTTTTTTGCGTTGAAATCAAAATAAATTTGGTTAAAGTTAACAGCAAATTTAAAATATTCCAGTCTTATGTAAAATTTTTAACTCTGTTGTATAGTAGGTAAACTTAGTCAAAATCAAACTTAATCGGCAACAGATTGCATTAAAATATCCGAAAAGCACTAGAAGACGGTGTCGATAGAACAACACCTGGCGACGAAAATATCATCGGAAAATGCCAAAACAATAGCTGCTGCCTAACGGAGGCCCTATGTTCTCAAACGAAGTAAGGAGTAAGGAAAACAGTTTAAAATCAAAATATATGTGTAAATAAGTATAATATTGTATATGTGTAAATAAGTAATGAATATTAAAAAAATCCTGTACTATATATCTTATTCGAAAATTGTGTAAAAAATTTCTTATGTAGGTATAAACATTTTTATTAAGAATAAAGAAATTAGTCACCGGGAGGTCTTAACGTTCCACTGTTATTATTGTTTTCTCTTAATGAGAAATTTTATTTTAAAATTAAAATGAGTTTGCGTTTTTTTTTTTTTTCTAATTTTATTCCAAAAAGAATTAAATTCTTAAAATATTTCTACCACAATTTATTGCATAAAAAAAGTATTCTTGTAAATTCTTAAAAAAAAAAAAAAAATAGAAGAAAATTTGAAATATTTACGGATTTTTTTTAACCATCTTCTCATATAACAACTGAAGTTC
Source organism: Poecilobothrus nobilitatus (assembly GCA_947095535.1). Lineage (NCBI taxonomy): Eukaryota > Metazoa > Arthropoda > Insecta > Diptera > Dolichopodidae > Poecilobothrus > Poecilobothrus nobilitatus. The sequence continues at coordinate 316,112,358 of OX352772.1, read as the reverse complement.
CACGGTGATTTTCTAAAATATATATTTTCAATATAAATTTAGATTGTTTTCACTTAATCCTTCTTTTGGAGTTAATTAAATCATTTATTCTCGCGTTTCATGCTGGAACGAACAAGAACTTTATTAATTTTAATAAAGGCGAAAATTACAAACAGGATGGGGTGATTTAAATTATAAAAAAAAAAATTAAAAACAAAATGAAAAGAAAACAGTATCTCATTTTTTCTTAAAATATTTCTTATTAGTTATATTTTAGTGGATTTAATTTAAGAAAAAGATTTATTTTTAAAAATAATGGACAAGATATATAAAAATATAAATTAAATTGCGAAATTATTTGTGTGTTTGACTGTCTGTTAATTTGTAAATTGGTTGGAGCTAATTTTATAGGTGCACCAATAATTTTGGATATTTTTAAATTTTAATTGTTAATGCCATACTATTAAATGATTACAAACTAATATCTAAAGTTCAAAAATATGTATAAGAATACAATATTGGGAATTGAAAGAATAACCTTACATATAGTGGCGTCATTAGGGTTGGTGCTATCCGGGGCGGATAGTTATGCTGTCACATCCTCTAATGACAAAAAAAAATTTGATAATATGGGAAAAGCATAAGTAGATAAACATGGGAAAAATTTTTCATTTTGGTGTCACCCGGGGCGGATCAAAATGTATACTGTATTTGGGGTCATTGGTAAGAGGTTTTTCAAAGTTCAAAATTATTTACTTAACGTTATAAAAAAAACTGTCAAAATCCTGTAAGAGATGATTAAAGGAACGTGGTGAATATACTGTACTGTTCTATCTATTTTCTTTGTTTGTTTTTGTTTCTATTAAACACAACGTATACAAAAGGAATTTTATTAGTATTATAAGTATCAGTAAGCTAACGAAGGAAATGGATAAAAAGATGAAATATTTAAGAGAGGGAACATGCAATTAACATGGAACATGAATTAAATATGATATATCTAGTATAAATATATAATAGTTGCTTTCATATTTTTGATTAGTGATTTTGCTTATAGAAATTTCTTTTTGAAAACTTTTTGTGGCATCATTAATCTTGACTCAAAGATATTTTGCGGTAACGAACCGCAGTAATCGATTACATTAAAACCTCTGTATCCTAATATTGCGGTCTGACAAAATGCATTGAAATTCACACTTCTATAATTACAGCTTTAAAGATATCTTGCGGTAACGCACTGCACGCTTGAACGAAATGCGTTAGTATCTAATCGATTACATTAAAACTTGTGTATTATAATATTGCGGTCTGGGAAAACGCATTGAAATCGCACATATATTAACAGCTTTATTTGTTCAGCTCGAGCAAAATTATGCAGTTTTTTATAATATGAGTATTAATACAAGAAAAATTTGAGGAACGTTTGTCTTTTGGATGTCATTCATTCTTAAAGTGAACCGTCAGTTGAAATCAGGAATGTTAAAACAACACTATCCAAATAACGTAACCATTCTTTCCTGAATTTCAATTTCTTAATATTCTTATAATTTATATATTGAACATTGAATTCATTATAAAATAATTTAAATTTATTTTTTAATTTTTATGGATGTTTTTATTTTTTGGTTTAATGTATTGTAGAAAATGAATTAATGGAAGAAAAAAAAAAATTTCATTATAATTTACGATAATATTTTTGATAGGGTTTAAAAGAAAATAGAAAGGGTTGTAATGTAATAGATACAATGGCTATTTAAAAAAGAAAAAAAACCTTTATAGCCTTGGATTTTGTAAATTTTTTCTTTTTTTTACATAGCTATAGCATATATTTTAAGTAAATTAGAATTGGTTTTAATTATGAAAACACCCTTGGGCGTGATAATAAAAATATAAATTACAAGAATAAACATTTTTTTTTTCTTAAAAAACAAAAAAAAAATAGTATAACATCGTTTTTAATTAATTGAATGGATTAAAAAATTAACAAAATGGTTAAAGAAAAAACAATAATGGTAATTCTGTAATTTTTATCGATGTTTTTGTCATAAAAGAAATTTTAGAATAATCTTATTAAACAAAAGAACCTAAGGATTATAATATATATATATATAAGACAATTATAATTGTAAAAGGTAAATATTATATTTTCAAGGACTTATTTAAACAGTTAGTATGCAATTTGAGAATACTGTTGTAGATTAAGAATTCTGCAATTTAATTTATTGAAATTTATTTAGTGAGAAACTTTAGGACCAATTTTAAAATATTTTGATAAAAGATTTCTAATTCTGTTCAATCTGACTATAACAATTTTCAACAATGATTGTAAATTCAAATTGGTCTTTCTTTCAATTCTTTTCACCAACACCATCAAGAATAAGCTGCAAGTCTTCATAAACAAGCACCTAAGAATTATATGCAGAATTTTCTGGCCGAACAGAATCAGCAATAAAGATCTATGGAACTTAACAAATGAGGAACCAACATAGTAAAACAAATAACCAGGAGAAGGTGGAAATGGATCGGGCACACATTGAAGAAAAATGAAAATGACATAAACAGAGTTTCGCTATGTTGGAATCGACAAGGAGGTTCTAGAGCTAGAGGTAGACCCAGAATGACGTGGAAGCGCACTGTCCTAAGTGAAATAAGCAGATGCAATTTGTCCTGGAACATGATTGAAGAAAAAGCGTTAAGCAGGGAAGATTGGAGACTTCAAGTGGAAGCCCTATGCTCCCTAGTGGAGTAACAGGAAAAAACAAAAATCAACATTGGAGGGATCACATTATCTTACAAAAAAAATAATATCGAATGGATAAAATTTTGATTATTTTATTTTTAAAATTTTTTTATACCAAAATTAGGAATCAAATATTTGTTTTAAGTTTTTTGAAAAATTAACGCATTGTGTTTTATAATATCTAAATTAAAAAAGGTTTAACAAAAAATTCAAAGTTATCTAAAAATTTTAAGTGTTTTGTTATTGAAAAATATTTTTGTGTAAAAAAATAATTAGGAGGCGTTTTAGAATTGGTAAAAAAACAGGGTTTTAATGATTTGTTTAGTGCATAGGATCGGTGTAACAGCGTCCTATATATTGTTTTTTAGTTTATTCCTCTGCCACATAAATTTAACAAGGAAATTACACCGCCTTTCCTTTTCAGACGCATCTGTAAATGTCGTAAGGGGGAATTATTCTTACGAAGTATGTGGGATTTTAAATCTATACTCCCTCGATGTTTACAACGTACTTCACCCACTCTTACTTACTAGGCCACAGAGGGTTCGTCCACTATTTTAAATCCTTTATTATTGAAATATGTATGTAAAAAAATAAATAGGAAGAATTATAGAGTTGGTTACAAAATTAATTTTATAAACAAAGAATGAATTTCTTAAAAAACATTCTTCAAAACCAAAATATTAAATAAAAAATATATTTTTATAGATTTTGGTTTTCAAGTTTATCCTATTTGTTTTTAAAATTTATTTTGAAAAAAGTTATATTAAAATAGAAATATAATTATTTTGAATTATTTTTTGTTAGTAATATGACTTGGAAATATAGCTATAGTGTCAAATACTTTGGTGATTCTGACCATATTCCTCATTGTTTTTACATCATTGAAAGCAAGAAATCAAAAGATTTTTCTTTTTATATATATATAATTTCTAAAATATATCAAGGAACATAATATCCTTTTTATATCCTGTTATTTTTTCTATGGATTCCAATGATGTTAAAAGACAGATTTCAATAGTACCTATAAGAAAAAAAAAATTGTATTATAAAGGAAAACTGCGACTCTTGTAGTTTTACAACAATTAAAGAATTATTATTATTATTTTTATATATATTAGAAATTCTATTACAAATTGAGTTTCATGTTCCTTTGATCCAGATGAGGTCGTATGAATGATATAAGTATACCAAAAATAATTAATTTTTTCCGTACATTGAATTATGATTGTGTTTGTTTATAAAGGCATATAATAAAAACCAATTTAATTCACGGTACTTGTGTAGAGATTTAATATAATTAACTACGGTTTCATTACAAATAGTTTAGAGAATAGTTGTAATAGTTTGAAGTTTATTGTTTTATTTCAATAAGTATTGGGGTAATCTATATGTAAAAAGGAAATTATGTATATAAATTCTAAGCAAAAGAAATTAAGGGTAAATTTTTTACAATTTAAAAATAAACTTCATATCACTTTTCCTTAAAACTGGTTACTTTTACTTAAAACTTTTATTCATAAATAATTGTAGGAAAAGAAAATCTAAAGGAGCCATACCTTAATCTTATAAATTGCTTAGTTTTAAAACAACAATTTTCTTAAAAATCATAAAAACTGCAATATAAGTGGTCTTTGAATGCTTGTCTTTTTTTTAAAAAAAATTTTTAAGAAATAAATCTACACTCCATTTCCCAAATATCTATTCTATATCCAAATCTCGAAAACCGAATGGTATATTAGTATTAAAAGCCTATCCTAATGGTTTCGGTTTCAAAGTCACTGATTTTAGTTGGTTAAAGTCCAATAGTACCCAATTTAATAACCATGCTGTTTATCAAAATGATTTTCGATGTTTTTAACCGATACTTATAAAAAACAAGTAAATGTAACAGTAAGTCGATGCAACCGACTTATTAATACCCTACACCTGAATAATTCGAATTAAATTAACAATCGCCATAAGTGTTTTTGGCAGCTGCTTGAACTTTTTCCCTTTTCTGTCTTATTCAACTCGAATTTCAAGAACGTAAAAGAGGCATCCGCTTGGGATATGCTTGACACCCTTGTATAAAATTTTAAGTTTCTATCTTAATTATTTTCGGAGATTGGTAGTCCTTGGGATGTTTGTGTCAGCTACCCGAATTGCCACTCCAATTCATCGAATCCATCTCAGGAACATAAAGAAAACTTGCCAGAACACCATTCTATTAAATTTAAAGGTTCTACTTTTGTTGGTTTTGGAGATATGCTCGTTGCTCTTGTGCTCGTCCGGAAGTTTCCAAAATACGAACCCATGGTTCAAATTCTTTCAAATGTCAGTTTCCAATTTTACAGAAAAGGAAACATAACAGAACACCTTTGTACTAAAAATAAAAGTTCTATCTTTGTTGGTTGTGGAGATATACTCGTTTGCTCTGGGGCTCGTCCGGAAGCTTCCAAGATTTGAACCCATGGACCAAATCCTCACAAATTTCAGAAACATAAATCAAACATGAAGGAACACCATTCTGCCTAATTTAAAGGTTATATCTTTGTTGCATTTGGAGATAATATCATTTGCTCTGAGGCTCGTTCGGAAGCTTTCAAAATCCGAACCCAAGGACCAAATCCTCTCAAATTTCAGAGGCCTAAATCATACATGAAAGAACACCATTATGCCAAAAGTAAAGGTTATATATTTGTTGTTTTTGGAGATAATCTCATTTGCTCTGGGGCTCGTTCGGAAGCTTCCAAAATCCAAACCCATGGACCACATCCTCTTAAATTTTAGAGACATAAATCAAACTGGAAGAAACATCATTATAAAAAATTTAAAGGTTCTATCTTTATTGGTTTTGGAGATAATCTCGTTTGCTCTGGGGCTCTTTCGGAAGTTTCCAAAACCCGAACCCATGGACCAAATCTTCTCACATTTCAGAGACTTAAATAAAACATGAAAGAACACCACCCTGCCAAATTTAAAGGTTCTATCTTTGTTGGTTTTGGAGATAATCTCATTTGCTCTGGTGCTCGTTCGGAAGCTTCCAAAACCAAACCCATGAACCAAATCCTCTTAAATTTCAGAGACATAAATCAAACACGAAAGAACACCATTGTACCAAATTCAAAGGTTCTACCTTTGTTCGTATTGGATATAATCTCATTTGCTCTGCGGCTCGTTCGGAAGCTTCCAAAATTCGAATCCACGGTTCAAATTCTTTCAAATTTAAACCCATGGACAAATCCTCTCAAATTTCAGAGACTTAAATCAAACATGAAAAAACACCATTCGGCCAAATTTAAAGGTTATATATATTTGTTGTTTTTGGAGATAATCTCATTTGCTCTGGGGCTCGTTGGGAAGCTTCCAAAATCCAAACCCATGGACCACATCCTCTTAAATTTTAGAGACATAAATCAAACTAGAAGAAACATCATTATAAAAAATTTAAAGGTTCTATCTTTATTGGTTTTGGAGATAATCTCGTTTGCTCTGTGGCTCGTTCGGAAGTTTCCAAAACCCGAACCCATGGACCAAATCTTCTCACATTTCAGAGACTCAAATAAAACATGAAAGAACACCACCCTGCCAAATTTAAAGGTTATATCTTTGTTGGTTTTGGAGATAATCTCATTTACTCTGGTGCTCCTTCGGAAGCTTCCAAATCCAAACCCATGGATCAAATTCTCCTAAATTTCAGAGGCCTAAATCATACATGAAAGAACACCATTCTGCCAAAAGTAAAGGTTATATCTTTATTGGTTTTGGAGATAATCTCATTTGCTCTGGGGCTCGTTCGGAAGCTTCCAAATCCAAAACCCATGGACCAAATCCTCTTAAATTTCAGAGACATAAATCGAACGGGAAGGAACATCATTGTACAAAATTTAAAGGTTCTATCTTTGTTGGTTTTGGAAATAATCTCATTTGCTCTTGTGCTCGTTCGGAAGCTTCCAAAACCCAAACCCATGGACCAAATCCTCTTAAATTTCAGAGACATAAATCGAACGGGAAGAAACATCATTGTACAAAATTTGAAGGTTCTATCTTTGTTGCTTTTGGAGATAATCTCGTTTGCGGAGATTATCTCCAAAAGCCGGAATCATTCGGAAGCTTCCAGAATCCGAACCCATGGACGGATTTTGTCCAGATTCGAACTTAGCCTTTCTTTCGTAATTAGTAACCTACTATATAAATTTCATCAAGATAGCATCATTATTTTTTGAGTTATCGTGCGTACGGACGGACGGACGGACGGACATCGCTAAATCGACTCCGGCGGTGATCCTGATTCAGAATATATATACATGTCTATACCTAACTCGCTTCCTTTTGGTGGTTACAAACACCATACCAAAGTTAATATACCCTATACTTTAGGTGTAGGGTATAAAAAAAACGAATGTATAGTCGAATGAACGTATTATTTTGTACGAGTTTAAAACTTGAACTCTAAAAACTCAGTAGTTGAAGAATGTGGACACTTTTCAACACTTATATTACATAACGTTACTTAAAATTTGCATGGTCAGATTATAATTGATATGATTTAGAAAATTGGATTAACATGTTGTTAATAAGCATCTATCTTTATCGCTGCCATAGATAAAAATATAACAAACTCAATTATATCCAACCTATACCAGAGCAAAATCCTAAAAACAACTAAAAAATTTGAAGGATTTGAACTAATCCATCTATTATTTTTTTTTAAAACCTTTTTTTTTTTGCATATTCTAAATATTATTTGTGGAAATAATATTCTAAATATTATGTGGAAGATATTTGGAAATGTACTGCTTTTACCATCCAACAGTTAATATAAATCTGATACGATACCGGTTATGATATTTTTCTGATTGATAACAACATAACTTTTACCTATTGCGATTGCCCCTAAACTCAAAATAGTATGTATTTTTCAAATTCAATTCTTCAGGAACTATAAAAATATCTATTTGACATCATCTGAAGATAAATTCAACATATACGTAAAAACTTTTAACAAACTTATATAAAACTTTTTATAAATACTATATTACATAAATATATATATATACAAATACTTATATATGTAATGTATGTAATGATACAAAGTTCTTTGATGAACACTTAAAATTAGTTTTTGGGGATTTTTAGAAGCTATGTAAGTCTGACAAGTGTTTTAATAAAAAAACAAAAAACAAAATAGGAAAGAAGCGGTATATTCACGTACGTACGTGATTTAGGTAAAAAAAAAAATTTATTTTATTATTAATTAAATAAGATTTTTGCAATTATTTTACATGCTGCAAATAATCTTATAAAATTTTTTATATGTATACTTAGTACATATGTATCTGATGTGGTTAATATATATAATTTGACTTTTATGTACATATTCTGATAATAATAAACATAAACGACCTCTTTCGTTTAATATTATAAATATCAAAAGAATAATTAATTTTAGTTTATTTTGATTCAAAGTTACATTTTTGCGCTAATTATTTTATGGAAATCCCGATATTGTTGCCGAACAAGCTTAAAATCTATTATATTTTAGCCTAAAAATGAATATAATTATGCATTAAAATAATGCAATTAATTTTGTCATTTTCTTAAAAATAAAACACAACGACAACTCTGTATATATAGAGGAAGTTGTACAATGAAAACAAAGTTTCATTAAAATTTTTTTTTGTAGCTCGAGTTTAGGGGTAAAAATGCATTATTTAAATTGGTAAATAATTTAAAAATGGTAAATAAATAAAGAAAAGACACTTTTATTATATTTTAATTAACCGGTAAATATACATAATAACTGAATTATACTTAATAAGCATAACATGCACATAGAATATAATTATGCAGTGTATACAGTCTTGTTTAAAAAAACAAAACCTTTACTTAAAAATATTAATGTATATATATTTAAGTCGTTATTTTTAATTTTCCTAGTGCCTTTATATAACATCCATATATGTAATATATATATATATATAGTTTAATTTAAGTTTTGTTAAAAATAATGTAATGGCTTTGAAATCAAAGTTTATTTAACCTTAGAATATACTAATCTTATTTTTCAGATATTAATATACTATTTTTAAATATTAGTCGAATCGACTAACAGTCTCAGTCTTTGGTTGACGGAGTAAATTTGTTTTTGTTCTCTAAAATTTTAATAAGGTATTATTAAGGACGCAAAAAAGGAAAAAATATTCAATTCTTTTTATTAAAACTTAAAAAAATAAAAAGTAATAAAAATAGGCAATTTTTCATTTCAGACTTGAATTTCAGTTTTATTTATCACTAAAAAAAATCGTTTCGATTAACATGCCCATATTTGTAATTCGAAAATCAGAACATTTAGCTAATAAATATATCTATACTCTGTTTAAAAAGTATAGATGAATAATGAAATTACAAAAAAAAATCCGAACGATTCATTTAAGAATCAGAAAGGGAGAGTAAAAAATTTCATATATGCGCTGTCGAATCCATCAACATTTGTATTCTAGCGTTAAAGGAGGTCAAGAATATTAACACTTTTATTTATTTTAACATATTTTCTATTTAAATTATTGTTATTGATTACTTTATACTTCGAAAGTTAAATTTGACATTTTAACCTTTATAAATGACTTAATGACGAGAACTTATCATGAATGAAAAATGTTATTCAATGAATTCTACATTTTTGTTCAATACTGTATACAGTACAGAGAGTATGCATTACAAATAGAAAAAAATTTGATTAATTTCTAAAATTTTATAAAATATAACTAACTTAGTATTCCATAACTGATTTTATTAAATTATACATTCACCGTTAATACTTTTAATATTGTATATAGGCATATTCTATATATAGTATCTATGTTGATAAAAAACTGTAGATATTGTATATTGTGTTCATTGTTGTTCATTTTATATCTTTTAATCCTTTCAAAAATCAATTCCAAATATAATTAGTTATACAAACACATAATAAATAAAGAATAATAATTAAATAAAAGAAAAAAAGGAAAATATTAAAAGGTAAATAATTAAGTTACTTAATAAATATAACATATATATATATATATTATATATGCTTATATGTAATATATAAACATACAAAATATGTAATATTATATTTATATGGTATATGTACGCTATTATTAACTTAATAGATACATTCTTAAGTATATAAATAATATTTTATGATAAAATCTTGATAATAGAAATTGTGTTAGTTTAATTTAAATAATAATTATTTATTCTTACGATTATTTGATTAATATCCTTTGATTTTAAATTTATGTTTTAATTTTATAAATAAATTGTATGTACAGTTTTTAAAAATATATGTAAATCGAAGGATTTAAATTATTAAATGTAATAGAAGTGTGTACGTACTTAAAGTTTGTTTATAAAAAAAAAACGAGTAAGAGTGCAGTAGCGTAGATTGTGTCAACTCTGGGATATCCGTATGAACGTAATATATCCTGTTTCTATAAAACTTGATCATCTTTTAGAAAATTTCAGATGTTTTAGTACCGACGTTAACTACCTAAATATATTTATGTAAATTGTGGAGTTGTATGACAGTTACGCGAATCTATTGCACCAGCACAATCAAATTTTACTGAAGTTATTACCCTAAAACTTTATCATCTTTTGTAAGATTTCAGACGCTTAGCTTCATAAAGTTCCAAGTGGTGCAAGAAACCTGAACCTACTACTCTATCCCATCCAAATTTTACAGAAGTTGTTAGCATGAAATTTGACATCTTTTTACAAAATTTCAGATACCTAGCTTCAATAGACTCGAAGTTATTTTCATTTAAAAAGAGAAGTTGTATAGCAGCTACCCGAACTTGTAGCACCATCACAACCAAATTTTACAGATTTTACAGATGTTGTTGGCCTATACCTCTACACCATTTTGCGAAATTGCAGATACCTATAGCTTCAATAGATACTAAGTAATTTTCATATAAAGAAGGAAGTTGTATGGTAGTTACTCGAACCCGGCGGCCGCAAATGCTGCATTTAAATAAGGAAACTAACAATTTTTCAAAAGTGACGTAAAAAAAATTTCAGCCTCCTAGCTCCTTTATTTTTTGAGTTATCGTACGGACGGACGGATGTACATGGCTTAATCGACTCAGAATTCGATTCTGAGCCGATCCATAACTTTGACACTATATCTATCTCGCCTTCTTTGAGGTGTCACAAACGTAATGGCAATTTTATTATACCCTTGAACATAGTATACTCATACGGGTATAAAATATTTTTTTTAAGATAGTTTGTGAACATTTTAGAGATAGTTTGTCAACATCTTCAAATTTATGTTAATTATTGAGTTATTTATTTAATATTATGTATATCTAAACTTTGAAGTTATTTGTTCGATTTAAATTTTATTTATTATAGTATGTAAATGTTTTAAATCTTATGTTATTTTAATAATGTTTTATTTTATTATAATTACATATAACAAAAGTTAATGAATATAGTGATAGTTTATAAAAACAAAAATTTGCTGTACCTATAGTCATTATACATATATATTCTATAGATTGATGGAGTGAACAGATAAGTTATTTAAAAAAGTATATAAAAATGTTGAATGTTTGTTATAAACTTACAAGATTTTTTTTTTTTTTATAATATGAAAAGTTGAAACAAAATTTAAACAACGACAACTCTGTATATAGAGGATGTTGTACAATAAAAACAAAGTTTCATTAAAATATTTTTTATAGCTCGAGTTTAGGGGTAAAAATGCATCATTATTGTTTTACTAAAAAGATAAAAGAATTATATAAGAATAGAAAAAAATAGAGTTATCCTTTTCTTTTATTTACTCTCAAATAATTGTACGTACTTTTATTATGTTTAATATTATTTAGAATAACTTTTCGTTTAATAATCAATTATTTCTGTATTGTAGGTTCTGTATTAGGTTTGTATTGTAATATATCAATAAAATATTTTAGACTAGTTGCATTCTTCTAACAATTAGTACATATGTTAGCTGATTTTCAAATTTTACAATACTATTTAAATAGTTATTTTAAAACTAACCATTTTGTGGTTGAACATACACTAAATGGGTTTAAAAATGTATATGCTATATTGTTTTTATGATTTGTATGACAGTTAATCCAATCCTTGATCTGAACAATTTCAAGCTTTAAAACCCACATCCCACATTTTACATATTTACCACTTTGTAGCCTAATTATTAGTTTCCAAGAACTTTTATGGCGGCTACTTGAAGGCATGGTCCGAATTTAATAAAATTTATTAATATAGAGTCTACAAGTTGTTTCAAAAACATTTTGAATGAATTTCATTTAGATTCTATATATTAATTTTTCTATATATGAATTTTCCATTGCCTAAAACCATATAAAATAAATAATAAGGTTTTTAAAAAAGAAAAAAAAAGAATTTATAAAATACTAGTTACCTTTATCTGTCGTATATTATATCATAATTAAATAATTGTACAACTGAGCTATGTATGCATGACATATTATGTATACTTTTTTAATTATACAAACAGTTTATACAAACGAAATATTACTCATTTAAGCATAAATAATGGTTATTGAACGTAAAATATTTATAAATTGAACATTGCACTCTACTCTTAATAATTGATGACTTGTATATGTTTTTTGTACGTATGGGGTTAAAATGATACAAATTTATACAATATTATATAGATACAATTCAATAGTTTCTTTTTTAAGTTTCCATATATGTTTTTGTTATTAAAAGTCCCAAAAATATAATGTATATTATATATGTACATATATACATACAATTATCAAGCCTTTTAAGTTCATTACTTTTGTTATTAATACAATTTACCAATTCTATTCTGTATTGGTTTTATTGTATAATTCTGTCAATTTATTTCATTTCTCTTAGATTTTTACAAACATAATGTCCATATATATAATCTGACAATAAAATTTTCAAAACAGGATTCCATCTTTATGAACATGAAAATTTAATAATAAAATAAACAAACGATAAATTAACTTGCAGTATTCTGGTCAGTTTCATTTTTCTTTTTTTGATATTTTATTAATGTTCTACATTACCTAACCATATTCTATCATTATGATTCATTGTATATCCCAGAAGGGTTCATTATTGATAGTATACCTGATTTTATATTGTTGTCTGCTCATAGCATTTTAATAATAATGCATTTGTTGCATTAGTTTAGGCAAATTTTTTTAGAATATTATAGAAATTTTTAATTTAGAAAAAAATGTACATTTTGATTGAATTTTTCTGGCTTAATGTTGGATCAACTGTAAAATGAAAATTAAATGGAATATAATTTGAGAAGCCTCAAAATGTATTAACATTGTTATAGGTAAAGCGTATGAAATAAAATAATTTTTATATTTTAATAAACGATTCAAATATTGTCTAAGCACTCTCTCTATTATGGGGTAACTACAAGTATCTACACTCTGTTTTATAAATATTTTCTAAGGATAAGGCGTATATTCAAGATAAGGGTAAAAATGTTAGTGCTTCCTTGTAAAGTTGTAAGGATTTCATATGCAAATCAAAGAAAGATATTTTCTTGTATCTCTAGAACGAAGAAGGTAGAACCTAAATAATATGTTATTGTGTTTTCTTATAGTTTATATAATTCGCACATCGCCAAAGTGGGAGTATCTAATAAAAATAATATTTTAAAACTTAAAAAGAACACTTACGATTTTTTTCTTTAATGCTATTAATTGTAATATCCTTTTAAATCTTTTCCTTCAACTTAAAGAACATCCTTACTAAAGGTCCTTTTTAATGTTTCATTTAAATGAGATGAAATGAGAGATTGTTTAGTTGTTGTTTAAAAACTGACACAACCAAACACATGAATCCATTTTGTTCTAATTAGTGATGTAAAACAATTAATTAAATTTTTAAGATCTTATTTATCTTTAGATATATCTTTATAATCTGTTTTATGTGCAGTATGATATGTTTTACATATCATTTTTTTTAAAATTTTTTTATAAAATTATTAATCCAAATATTGCACTTTACTATATACTCCATTAGTCATTACATTACTCATTATGTGTATGACCAGTGGTTTTTTGAAGGATTAACTTATAATTGTAGTTAAAAAACAATGTTCGTTTACTTATATTATTTTCCAAAATTTGAACAAGAACAACTGCTATAAGAGAAACAAGTTAAATTTTAAAAACTTGTATTAAAACGAAATAAAAATATTAAGTATGTATACATTTACCTTAGTGAATAGAAAATAAGAAGTTAGATTAAGATACCCCTTGATCACATCCTCTTTTCTAAACTAATTAATATTAATCTTAGTATAACTGGGATTATGGATCTAATAAAGTTCTTTCTCCCTTACAGTGTAAGCCCATAGCTAATTTATTACTTTTAAATCTCTTCTTTTGAAGATCTTTTAAGATAGGTTAATATCTTTTTGCTTCAGATAGATTTTACTTCTGGTTCAGATAGCACAAATGAGGCTCTTCTTTGAAACAATTTCTTTCATCTTGGTTATCATCTATAGTTCCAGAATTTAAAAATAAAATTAATTGTCAGAATGTCGAATCAAGAGATTTTAAGCCTATACTTAGGTATAGAGCTGCATTTTATAAAGAAGGTTATCCTCTTTAAAACTGCTGCACGGTATGCTCTATTTGCCCTTAAGAATATTTTGTTAATTTTTCGAAAAGCTTAAGAAGACAATGAAAATATTAAAGTAATAAACAAGTTAAAGTTAAAGTTAAAGTAATAAACCAATTAAAAGAGTTTGTAACTTAATAATATAATGTCAACTAACATTATAGTTTCCTATATTAGAATATTTCACAAATTTATATTTTTTTTTATTCTTTATTTTTAATGTTCCGTTCTAGTGGCATTTCCATTAATAATCTAATCCAATTATATTAGTTCTAATCGTAAAATAAATGTGCTTCTAGCAATAGTAATAAATTTGATTCAAACTTATATTTGGTTTTAAATATTCTATTTTTATTTTGTGTATAGCACATTTCTATATATTGCCAAAAAAAAAAAAAAAAAACAACACATTATATTTTCTCCTGTATCCCAGTTAAAACAGTTTTTTTGCCCGAATATATTGAGTGTATGAACAAAATTTCATACGATAATATGCATCCTAAATAAACCACTATGCAAACAAAATGAACAAATAAGCAAACATATATACAAACATAGCCATTTATTCAAACATTGGTATTTTTTTTTAGTTTTTAGTAAAATTTTGCTAGCTACAATTTTCTGAAAACCTGGTATATTGGCCATATTCCCAAAAAATTGAGGACCCAAAAAAATTTCACTTTCAATTTTTTTTATTGTTTTTCACCAGCATTTTTTTTATTCAACATATTAAACATGTATAATTATTATGTATATATGTATGTAGAATATTATTTGTGATATATATTTTATAAAGTATGTAGGTATGTATATTTCAAATGTGAAAACTCATATTTTGTTTTTCCTTATAAAGCTATTTTTATTTGTACGGCATTACAATGTTGGAAAAAATGAGTTGTATTAAACTTAAAAGAGCATTTGGTAGCCAAAAAATAAGAAATAAATTTGGGCGCTCTCTTATAGACTCAACTAAATGGATAAGATCAGTATCAAAAACAGAGTCGATTTAACAATAAGTGTCCGTGTTTCTGAAAGAGAAACAAAAATTATCAGAGTTATGAAATTCATCTAATACACTTTCCAAACAATTTGTATCTTCTCTATTCTTTTTGATTTCAAAATTTCAGGAAGCGTTCGGACAACTTAATTTTTTCTTGTGCCGAATAATATTAAATATTAGGTATACTATTAGCATATATAAAAACGTTTGATTTATAATCGATCAAGTAATAGGTTCGAACCTATGTTAATCTAAGTTTTATACCAATATCACGTTAAATTTGTACGTATCATAAAATTAAAGCCTGAACTATCGAATTTATAATTCAATTTTGGAACAAATAGATATTTAGCATGATTATATATGGATATTATATTTTTATTATATGAAATAATATATTTGATAATTTAAGTTTGATATAAAAAAATTAAACAAAATAAATAAAAATAAAAATTAAAATAAATTTTATAACTTGGTGGAGTTTTTTCGGATTTATTCTTCTTCGTTTTTTCTAAAGGTTTAAAAACTTATAGTTTAAATCGATTCATTATCAAAATACCAAGGGTTTGATTTCCGTTATGATTGTTCATGAATGATAATAACCTAAATAAAAACATAAATAAAATATTTAAATAAAAGGTCTAAGTGTATGGTATCTACTAAATAGCTTATAATTCACATTTGACTAAGCTTCACTTAAATTTAATATTATTTTCCCTAAACCGTTGATAACTAGACTATAACTATTGTAAAGACTTAGACCATAAAAATAACGATCAAATATATGACAACAAACTTTTTGGAAGTTCCAAAAAATGATTCCAAAGGATTTTAAATAAGGAAAAATTAGCTTAAAATATTTTAATATTGCCCCCACCTATCTAGTTGCCCACCCCTATATAGTTCAAATCCCAGATGACATAATTCGGCTTATGGAAATTCGTTTGTAGTAGAAACATTGCGATTGTGGAACCATCTTCCAGCTCATGTGTTCTCCAGAATTGGTGATTTACAACATGCAAAGATTCAAAGTGAATATTAACAACTTTGTTCACAATATGCATGCCAATTTGAAATAAATTTTCATACCCTAATTCAACTTCCTCTGACCAGGCAATACATGAGTACTAAAGGTCATATAACCTATTGTTTGGTCAAAAAAGGGAGGTGGTGTTTAGTGGATTAAAGCCCCACACACTCATAGAAGACTCGTGCTTGTTTTCATTCCAATATAGTGTCTTTCGATGATTCCCACCTACCTTCGCAAAAAAAAAACAAAAATTGTAGGTATTAATTTTATATTAAAATATGGAAATCGATTTAATAACTGCAAATTATTTAATCATCATCCTAAACATATACTTGTATAGAGAATCCAAAGATTACTGAGTAAAATAATTTTTTTATATAGATTTTATAAAATTTCGTAATTTGATTAATGACATAGTGATTAAGTTGCCGGTCTTCCAAACGCAAGTCCTTGAATTTAAACCACCGTCATATCCAATATAACGTACTAATAATAGTTGTACTTGTAATAGTTTATATCGTAATATAAAAATAAATAAAAAATAATTCTTGTATTTAATAATATAGATGGCGCATAATCTTTGTGTTTCACAATCTTTTACAATAGTTACAGCCTAGTGATCAACGGTTTAGGGAAAACAATATCAAAAGAATGTGAAGTTTAGTAAAATGTGAATAATAAGCTATTTAGTAGATACCATATAGATACTCCTTATAACAGTAAAAAGTTAAAGAAATAAAGTTTTCTAAACATTTATCTTTCATAAGTGTCAGAAAATTTTTAAATAAGCCTCTTCATAAAAGATTTTCTTGCGAGAGTCATCATTTATCTAAATTTTATCTTTATCTTTAGCTCAATTCATCAGGTTATTTATTAAAAAAAAATATTCGAAATAGTTAAAATCAGACTAAAATCAGTAAAATACAAAGTCAAATACCACTGAATCTTGACGACAACTCAAAACAAAACATAATTTAGTCCAATACTGTTTAAAAATATATTGTTGCAGTATTAAAAACCATAACAGGAAGAAGAATAAAACAGACAAAAATCTTCTTACAGTAATGAAAAGGATAATAATATAATGTTTATATTTATGTGTATTACTTTATTCATACATATATACATACATATGAAACTAACTAAAATTAAATTTAATTTTTTTTCATCCTTTAACCAAAAAATCCTCAATAAGAAGAGTAGAGTTATGTGTGCTTCAGGAATATTCTACACTTGTCATATTTTTTACAAGAAAAAAGTAAAAAAAAACAAACAAAATTGTATACAGTAAAAAGGAGAGTGGGGTGATGATGAAATAAAAAGGATGCTATCCTTTTGTAGGATTGTGTATTTTTTTTTTTTTGCTAGAATATTATTAAAGGATTTTTTGTTTTCTTTTTCATATTAGGTGAAAATAATGAAGGGTAAGAGTAATGAAATAGAATGGCGAGCGGCGAAGAGGTAGGGGATAGGACTCCGAAATAACAGTATTGTGAATATTAAGCAAAATATTATTCTTGAATTTAGGAAAATTTCATATTGCAATTTGCAATATTGATATATGGTATGGTTATTGTTACCAACCAGCATCATTATGTATACATTTAGTTCCGCATTTTTGTACAGTCATCACATAACTTTAATATTGCAGAAAGGATATTTTATATTCTGTTAATATTATTTCTATCTATTTGTATGTATTAGTGTATATATATAAACATAAAATTTTTATTGAATATTATTTCTATTTTATACATGTTTTGTATTTTAGATAATGTAATAATGTTTGAAAGAATTTACAAATTTTTGCATAGCAACAATTTTACATTTCAAAGAAACAAAAATAAAAGAATGGGTTGTTGGAAGTTGGAATAAGGGAATTAAAGATAAAAAAAGATAAAAAGCTGATATAATACATGTGCATGTTCGCGAATTTGATTTTAAATTTGGTTATTTGTTTGTTTGTAATTTGATTTGGTTTTGTTAATGTTGATGAATTTGAATAGAATCATTGAAGATTAAAATGAAAGGATGGAAAGTTAGAGGTTAAATATGAAATTAGATTTATAGACTAGGAGTTTTTTTTATTTATTTTCATGTTATTTTTTTTTTTTTGTTATTTTGTAAATTTTATATTGAGGAATCCTTTAATGGATTTATAATTTAATTTTAGTTGTATACGTATATTTGTATAACAAACCATCAGCATGTTTTGGCTTTGTTTTTGGTTGTTACCAAAGAAGTAAAATTAAAATTTATTTCCTTTGGACATGATACAATTGATTTTTTTTTACAATTGAAAGAATAAAAGGATTTTTGATTATTTAAAAAAAAAAAACAAAAAAAGTTTGTTGTATGTAAAAGTAGAAGTAAGAAAATTATATTTTGTTTTGGATGATTTCAAATTTTATATTTATTGAGAAATGGTCCCGGTTTATATTTGTGAAATATCAGCGGTTTATGATTAAAAACTTTACTATGAATGGTTTGGTTTAAAAAATCTAACATTTAAAATATTGTAATTGCAATTGGGTAGTTTTTGTAAAGATTTTTTTTTCAATACTTGGATTTTATATCCTTCGTCTTGTTTCTTTATGAGAACTACATAACCATATATTAAACAGGGTCGAATACATAAAACTGAGCCAGATTTCAAATTTCACATTTTCAAGTAAAAACTATGAGATTAGGTTGTCGATTTTGTTTGAAAAAATGATATTTGAGTTCATGCTCAGTTTTGTACATTCGGAAGCTTAAGCACCAGCTTCTTTTGTTCTATAAAAATCATTTTTCTTATGTAGATATAGATATGTAAATGAAATATTTTTCTTTTGTAAATAACTAAAAATTTTTTGCAGAATAGATGGTTTTTCATTTTAAGTGAAAATATTGAAAGGTAAGAGTAATGTTCCATTTAGTTATTTTATTTAATTTAAATTTAAAACAATTTTATGCACAATATATACATGGTATGTTAATTGAAAGGAAAAAATGCTATAATAACACAGTAAATAAATATTTTTGAAATTATATTTGTAGAAACTAATGTCGGTTTCATTAATTTTGAATCAAAATTAATTAATTAAATTTGTATATTACTTAATTGAAAATGTTTATTTAAATATAATAATAAGCAGGATATTGCGACTGGATTTAAGAGATTGTGATATCTAAGATTTATATACCAATTTAGACTACTACATTATTTAACTGCACTGTTCCTCTGCTCTAAATTAGATTACATAATAAGGAAGAACTTGCTATTAGAAGATCAGTTTTTTTTAATAAAAATAAATTTGAAAGTTTTCGGTTCACAAGAGCCTGTTTTCCATAAAACAAAACAAAATGTTTTAAATCATATTAAATTTCAAATTTATTTTTAACAAATAATTAATATTTTACTGTTTTAAATCAGCTATTGCCAACCACAATTATAACTATTATAACTATTATAACTAACTAAAATAATTGCTTCAATGTGGGGCACATATAAAAAATACTTAAAATTAATAAAAATATTTAATTTTATTTAATTTAAAGTGAAACTTGTTTCTATTTGATAATTTTCTGAAATGGTTTAGTTAATTTGATAACGCGCTCATCAGGTAACACTGGTTTATCAAATTTTCATACGTCATATTTTCTGGTTCTTCCATTTGTCAATTATCCAATTTGGCAAAAGAAGTATTCAAATAGTTCGTTCGTTCGGTTCGCATTGCAAATGTAATAAATAATGCAAATTGTTAATATAGTTTTTGTAAAATTCAAGTTTATCCATAATCCATTGGCTTCCAACAAGTACTGTGAAATTGTGCATTTGATTGAAAATTAACTAAATTTATTATTAAATTTTCTACGTATACAGGTTAAATATTAGAAGAAATGAAATTTTCAATATTTCCGATGATTTTTAGTTGGTGGTTCGGTAATCTGACTTAAAATTGAGTAATTTCTGAGCAATTTTGTGATTTCGATTGTATGGTTAGAAAAATTTTTTATCATCATTATTAAATTCATTTAATAGTGGTAAAACTATAGTATAATTTGACTTCAATTCAGTTTACGAATACTTTTATATCTTTTAATGTAATTTATAAGAAATCTGCTCGAGCAAATTTTCTTTTTATTTTATAGAAGTAAGGACGGGACAGTACAGAAGAAAATCAATGTTCTTCCTTCAATGATTGATTATTTTTATATTTTTATAAGATATTTAAATGAATATTTTTAATTATTTCAATTTTCAGAATGAATGAAAATATTTATTTGAGAAACACGGACCATGTACTATAGAGTTTTCAGTATAGATGTGATATAGAGTTTTCAGATTATTCTTTAAAACTTGAAAATTTCAAAAAATTCATTTTAAAAAATTACATTAATAGAATATTATTTTTACCTTTGAATATATACACTAGTTGATCTATCATAAACAAAAAAAAAAAATAGATATTTCAAAGTAAATGACTATAAGATGAGTATTTTTAGTACAAAAAGTTGTATTAAAAGTTTTATAATTTTTTGTTAATTCAAAAATCAATAAAAATGTTATACCTATTTTATTTTTAAAAGTTTAAATTCTAGATATCGGTTGTAGTCCATTTAAATTCGGTAGTAATAGTCTAATTATAATATAAAACTTTTATGTATAAAGTGGGTAGAATTTTATTTTTTACTTCCTTATATAACTGTTATACTCAAATGTATGTGAACGAAACATTAAGTAATACATATATCTATTATGAATAAGATTTTTTCGATTTTCGGCCATAGGTTTTAAAAGTTCATATTTCAATCATAGGACGTCTTCATATAACGGTATTTTATGACGTCATGATTTCGAAAATATATATCATTGCGTGTGATTTGGCCATCTAGTAATAAAAAATGCAGTACAATTTCAGTTTTTCTGCATATTTTTACGTAACGAAAGGCAATGATATATATTTTCGGTTCGGAACCGTGGCGTGGCATGAAGTATCCTTAAATCATGATGTCATAACGTAACTGCACCCTTCTTAAAAGGAAGTTTTTCTTTTATTATTACTTATACGGGAAAATAAAAATGAAGAAAAGAAACAATCACTTTCAGCAGAACATTATAACTTTCAATTAGTTTCCAAATTACACAAGAACAAAGAAAAACTGGGAAAAACAAAAATAGAACAAGAACAAGAACAAGAAGAAAAATGAAAAATATTATTTAAGTTACTGTTATTAAAATTACGGTCAAAATTTTCCTTCTTTGTAGTTATAGTTTTTTTTTTTTTTTTAAAATGTTAAGATTTTTTAAGATTTTTCGATTTTCTATAGTATTTTTTTTTTTTTAAATTATTTTTATTCTTTTTGTAAAGTACTCATTAAAATGAAAATGAAAATTCCACCACAGCATTAAAGAAGAAAATTTTGAGGGT
This sequence comes from Poecilobothrus nobilitatus, assembly GCA_947095535.1. Classification (NCBI taxonomy): domain Eukaryota; kingdom Metazoa; phylum Arthropoda; class Insecta; order Diptera; family Dolichopodidae; genus Poecilobothrus; species Poecilobothrus nobilitatus. Next base: position 316,090,540 of record OX352772.1, on the reverse strand, counting down.
GGCGTTAATTTGTTAAATATGCATATTAGATGACATTTAAAATGTTTCTATAATATTCAATGGTATAATAATATAACAGTTAGTACACCTCATAATTTTTAATTTTTATAGAATTACAATGTATATTATCCTTGCTATGATGTCCTTACAATCTTTACAAATGAAAAAGGACCTTAAAAATTTGTTTGTTTTTTGCTTTTTTATATCTATGTACATTGTAGCAGACACTCTTATAAAAAATTTTTTTTTTTTTTCTTCTTTGTATGCACCATTTTTTTTAATATTCACTCTTTTAATATTCTATACAAGTACTGTTATACTGTTTAAAATTGTACTTTTATTCTGTTTTTGTTATTCTTTTTTTTTTTTAGCAATTTCCATAAAGTTGGATTTTTTTTTAAAAATTTGTTAAGAGTTTTTCAAAATATTAAATTCTATTAAAAATTTCGATTTTTTTTGAGGACATGGGAAGGATTTATTTAAAACTACAAAAATTTATTTTTTCATGCTTTTTGAACATAGCTTTACACCTCTATTTTCTGTTTAGATTTTTTGAAAAAAAAAAGAGATTTTCATTTTTATAAATTACCAAAGAATATTTCCATTATTTTATCTTTGGCTCATAAATGGAGTGTAGCTTCTTTAGTCTAGAAAATGTATAAGAAATGTATAAATTGACGTTTTGCCTATAATTCGGAGAAAGAATTTACTCAAGATTGAAAAATGGTAAATTATAAATGAATTCAGGACATTTTGTTAAGTTGTATTTGTAGTGGTAATAAAAATTGTTTTCAATTGTATAATTCAATTTATAAGCTCGATTTAGAACATTTATGTTGAACCTTTCTGCAAATTTCATATATCACGGAAATTTTATTTTTAATTAGTTGATTTTTGGCATTTGTTATTGTGTCCTATTATAAGAAGAACTATTTGTTGGCTCGTTTGTTTAATTAAAGTTTCTTTATTTTCCTCTTTATCATAGTGAATCTAAAATTTTTACACAGTTACGACTCACTAGTCTTATTTTCTGTGTCTTTCTAATCAAAAATGTTTGAATGCTAAAAAAATTTTTATGAATTCTATTTTCGATTTTCTATTGCAAACCAAAATGGTTGTTGCTTGTAGTGATGTTAAAGGAATGAAATCAAGTCCAGTATTAGATAATATGTAATTTTTGTAACAAAAATTAAGAGACACTTTAATTTTATTGTAAATGGATTCGATTAAAATGTATCAAGATAAAAATTATTTTTTGAAAAAAAAAAAAATAAAGAAATCTTAAAGCTAGACTGGATTGTAATTAAAATAATTTCTAAGATATTCAATGTTTATTTCTGTTTTTTTTTTTTCTTGCATTCTTTTAGTTTTGCTACGTGCAATTGAATTTAATTATCGAAATATATATGAAGAGAATAAATGTATAATTTAATGATCAAGTTTATTGTCTTAATTGTTATAATAGTAATTTAAAAATTATTACTTACTGGTTAATTTTAATTGTTATTATTTTCATTATTCTTGTTATTATTCTTTAAGTGATTGTTTTTATTAAAATTTAAATTACAATGGAAAATGTCTGATTTAGATTGGGATATTTTTGTGCTCAAAACATCATTATTTTCTCCAGTGAATGAATAATGTAAATTTTAATTTTATATATATACGTAAGGAAACTATTGGTATTAGCAAAGAAAAAACATCCACTTCAACATATGATAATTTAAGAATATCTTAACATTGGTGAAACGGAAGTCGAAGCTTCTATATAAAATAAATATATTAACAACGCAATAATTTAAAAATATTTTAGGTTAAGAAAACTTGTACTAAGTGCCAGGAACTTAGTTTGGAGATTCTGCAGTAAATATTGTATCTGCGCATAGGACCAAACCACTATATCTCAAGGATTCTCGGTGTTCCCTCCTGTCCAAAAGTATATGTCCATCTCGTTTTTATAGGACATATATCCTGTCCATCTCGTTTTTATATTGCGCATCTCGTCTTTTAAGGACGAAAAGTACAGTCTAAAAGATTCTTGTTGGTTTTATGTTTTTGTATATGAAGCGTTATATTTTTTAATCTATTAGATATATATTTCTTCGGTTTTTTTAGAAAGTATTTTCCTTATACAGTATATTACTTTGTAAAAGACGCAAAAACAACAAGGATGCTTTCAACTGTTATTTTCGTCCTTAAAGGCGAAATGCACCAAGACTGAATATTTTTGGAAAGATGCCAACACTAAGAATCCTTGAGATATTCTGGTTTGGTGGTAAGCGGGTGCAAAATTTTCTGCAGAAGAACCCTTAGATTTTTATCAAATTTTTGTGTAGGTTTATAGAAGCTCCAAAACCGGAAGTGGAGTTTTTTTTTAAAATAAAAATATTAAAAAAACGGAATAATGTATGATTTTTTTATACATCACGGAAAGTAACTCACAAATTGGATTGGATTTGATTGGCTTGGATTGTTTTCCAAGTATGTAATAATTCTGAAATCGTGAAGCAGTATAGCAGAATATTGATTTAATTGAGAAGCTAATTTCTAATCTAAGGAAGCTAATTAAAAGTTTTTAGAACGTTATTCTTTTAAGATAATTTGTTGTTTCTTAATATTCATCAGACAATGGAAGTTTTCCACTGCTCAACATATGAAATTAATCCATCTAAAAGTTTTTGTAATGACGTATCATTTTTCATATATGCATGTACCGAATGTTTAAAAAAAATGGTGTAATTGCGGCAACGGAACTCATCACAATTTTTTACACACAAATGCTGAGTACATTTTCAAACTGTTTTATTAGTAAAATTTCCATTTTGTATAAAAAATCTTTCGTCTAACATTGAATAAATTGAATAAATTTTAATTAGGTATGCTATAAATTCAGGAGTATTTTAAGAGTATTTTATTAAAAAACATATAATTTTTAAAATTATTTTTAATCGTTATTTTTAGCATGTCAATATGAAATTTTTGAAAAAATTTGCTTATTCGTTTCACTTCGTTGATTCGTCTGTCCATCTGTTTATAAAAGTTCTAGACCATTTGAGGTGGAGCAAATAAATTTTAACCATGGATGGGTTTCACTAAAAAATTAATGTTGTGGAGCTACGGATGCTTAAATTTGAAAAAACTCCTATTTTTAAATGTTTATATCAAGTTATATGTATCTGCTTACTATTTTTTCAATCTAAAAACGTAAAGTTATATGTATCTGCTTACTATTTTTTCAATCTAAAAACGTTGAAATTCAGGAAATGTTTTTGTTAATAAAACAATACAAATATATATAATGTGTTGAAATTTAGTATGAACATTTACCATTATGTTGGAACTATACTTTGTAAGATTTTGCTTTTTTCGTATCTCCGGAAGTTTTTTAGGCCGAATCTTTAAAATTTGACAGAGCTTTGATTTAAAATTACCTTCCATATTATATTTTTACATGTGCTAACAGATTTTCATAATTGTATGGGGTTATCTTAAAACTAAATCTAAGAAAATTTCTCTTGATTTTCCACAAATTCTTCTTACATAAATAAACTTAAAAAAAATTACTAAAATTTAGATAAAAAAGTTAGTCACAACACAATATTCTAGATTTCATTTTATTTCTTTATTATTGCCTTATTTTTTAAACAAAATTACAATGATTTTTAAAAAGTTCATTTGTAAAAGATTTTTGTTTTTATTTGTAGAACCAAACTATTTTTGATTACTGAAGAATGAAAATTAAAATTGTATCCATTTAATGTTCCATTAAAATTTGTAAAGAGACTGAATTTTTAAATATTTATATAACAAAACTGCAATTTTCCAAAGAGTGCTAACCAATTTTTTTTAACCAAACGTCCTATACAGTTTTCAGATTTCATGTAATGAACACTTTTATTCATCAAATGAACATTTTAACAATAGAAATATCTAAAAAGAAAAAAAAAACTTTTCAATGATCACAAAAGGAATCACTAGATTTTTTAATCAATTTAACAGAAACTACCTTTTAAATAATTTTCACTCATTTCAAATAATTTTATCTTAACAATTGAATACAAATCACAACACAACACCAAACATAAATAATAACAACAACAATAATAAAAAAAAAATGGAAAATGAAAAATAATTAATTAATCAACAATCACAAATGGGAGAAGAAAAATGTAGAAGTTCCTGATTTCTTTGAACAATTTAAAAGCTTTATTATGTCTACAAACAAATTTATTGTTACAATACTATATACGTTATATACACATAAGAGTTGTAAGTGTTAAATCTCAAACTTAAACTTAAACTTTTTATTTTTGAACATATAAAAATCATTTATCTAACATAAGTATCTTTTGTAACAATATCCTGTTATACAAATATAAGAAAATTGTTTTTATGTCCTTAATGACATGGTCATTTTTTTGGTTTCTATTCTCAATTTTTATTTACTTTTTTCCTATTTATTTTGTTTTCAACTCATATAAGACATTAAATATTATTTTGTTGTATTTCCTCTAAGACAGTGGTATGTAATTTTTATTTTTTTTTAGGTTTGAAGGATTTTCAGTTAAATGTGAATGTAATTTAAGCATTTCGATTTAAATTTAAAATTATTAATAACAGATAGTTTGCATTTAAAGTTTGAGTTGAGTCGTAGTGGCATCAATAGGTATCGGATTTTTAATTTTCTGGATTTGAAACTAAGAAAATAAAAAGGAAGTTATCAAAATATGAAAATTATTTTTTGGTTTTGATATCCCAAAAAAAAAAAACCCAAGAAAATTAAATCATCTTAATGACTGTTAAGAATTGCATCATTTATTGTATCTATTGTATAGCTTCATAATTATATATGCTTTTGCGTTCCCGAAAAGTTCATTTTTGTTTTTTAGTAACTACTAATGTAAAAGTTAGCTTTGACTTTGTTAAATATCATATTTGAGATTTCTGGCACCCCTATTTTGTTTAAATTATGTATTGTATTGTTTAGGGTACGTTTTTTGAAAACTTATATTACAATTTATAAGTCCAATTATGACTATCAAAATTGATACTTTTTGAACGATATTTCTATCGCAATTCTAATAAAAATTCTTTAAAAGTCTTACTTGCACAACGTTAACTTATTCATTACGTCATAGATTGGCATAAGTCTAATTCTATTTAAAAGATTTTTTTTATTATTTTATAATCCATTTTTAAATAAAATATGAAAGAACTTTAAAACATGATTTATTCTTCTAATATAAAATCGAACCCATAGGTTGCATACAAAGAGTAAAAAGTACCAAAACAAAAATTGAAATAAAACAAACATTAAAACAAAATTTCTAATTTGTAACATTTTTTATCCTTGAATGAATTTAAAAGTTGGTCACACATGTGGGTGAGTATTTCGAACACTTATATGATTCTCAGTTTTTTTTTTTGATATTTTTCCTTTTCTTTTTAGTTGCCCTTTAAAGTCCTGTAAAAAATATGCCTTTCTTTGAAATAAAAACATGTTAGCCGGAAATCAAATTTTAAAAAGGGATTTTGCTGCAAGGCTTTTTCTTTTTTTTTGTTTTCATTTTTATTTGGATAGTGTGTACAATATTGATGATGGTAAATAAATTTTGATTCATTTAATCTAGAAAATTGCTAAAATAGAAAAATAAAAACAAAGGGTGGGCAGTATACGTGGTTATGCCAAGATGTTGGTGGTCATCATCCATACACACCATTTATTCAATTGTTAAATTTTTCTTTTTTTTTTGTATTATTTAAAAAAAAAAAAAAGACCATTGTAAATTTTTATTTTTAAATTACTTTATTATCTTTTTAATATTATGTGAAAGTAAAGAAAGAAAACAAGATAGAAATATGTATATTAAAAAAAAGTATCTTGAAGGGTCGTTTAGTTTGATGTGGTGCTATATAATGTGGTCAATAATTGTCCTTTTTCAAATTTTTTTTTTTTAAAAATAAAAAAAATATAAATACCAAAATAAAGTTTTGTTTTATCCCATACTAAGTTGTTATCATGTATTCATCTCCATTTCCATTACTCACTATGTTGCACTACAGGAAAACAGAGAAAAAATTGGATAGGGTGGTTTTTAAGTAAAATTTTAAAATATGTGTTAAAACCACATTAAAAACAGACAATGATTGAAAAATTTAAAAAAAATATTGCAAAAAAAAAACAAATGAAATTGAAAATTGAAGTTTTCGAAATTATATTAATAAAACACGTATTAAACAGGACATTATTACTAACGGTATGAAGTTGTAGTTGGATGGAGATATATGGGTACATCTTTTTTTTTGTTTTTGTGAACCCAAATGTAATTTCTAACTTTTTTCAATATATTTTTGAGATAATCCTATTTCAAATATTGTTTTTTGGTATTTGGTGATAATTCTGTTTCTCAAAGGACCAAAATAATGAAAATTGAAATTTTTTATGTTATGGATTAAGGAATTTGTAAGTTTTAAAGGCAATTTAAATTTTAAATTTAATAATATTTTCTTATATAAAGAAGTTTGTAAGAGTGAATGTTTTGGATTTAATAATACATTACGCAACCAGACCTTTTTCTGTTTTTACGTTTCCTATTTTGTGAGTAAATTTTAAATTGATTTTGTTTACTTCTGATGACATTATTTTAATGTTAAAATAAATAAAAATTAATTTTGATATCAAAAGCACTTTTAAGAGGGGGATAGTTCAGTAGTTGTTGGAGTGCCAACTTTCTTTCTTGTGCCATACTTAAAGCACACATTAAAAGGCAGAATTTGCAAATTAAAATAAAGTGAAACAAGTAAAGTAAAATAAAGTGAGCAACAGCTTTATCTGAATTGAGAATTCAGCAGAAAACGTGGAAATAAACTGAAACGACTAATCACAAACAAAGAGCACTGAAGGAATTTTTTTGCTTTTGCTTTTTTTTTATTTTTACTAAAAGTTATGAAGACGTATTACAGAAATTATAATGTAAATTATAATGTAATAGTCTTCAAGTTTTATATCAAATATTTATCGAAACAACTGATGGTTGAAGCTTTCGCTTACTGTTTCTGATCTTACACTCATATGAAATTTTATAAAAATCATCTGTGAAGTATAAGACTAATCGAAATTTTTTTTTTCTTAAAACTCTTTATTAATAAAATTTTAGAAAAGAAAAAAAAATTTCAAAAATTTAATAAAACCACCATTTGTTGATAGGTTGTTTTATTTATTAAGAAAACTGATACAAGGCATGATTACAAACCAACAGTTGTACCATACAAAAAATTGCCTGGATTGAAAACTTTTTTATTTTAAAAGTGTTTCGTCCTTCAATACAAATGAACTCTTTAGTGAGGTTGTAATGCTGAATGGCCTTTACATCCCTTCTATAGCAATATGAATACCCTTTACATGGCCTTTATAGTCCTTCTATAGCAATATAGAGAAGGAAAATACTATTGTGTTTTTTTTCGTATAAATATATATTAAAATAATGCATTGCCAACTAATGCTAAACACGAAAATTTGAATTCATTAGAATCATAGCCAGTCATTTATATTTAAGGATCAAATATAAATAAAATAATTTAATCGTAAAATTGTAAACAAAAATTTTTATTTATTATAAATATTAGCTTTGTATTTTAAAATTTAATTAAAATAACTTAGCCAAGCCAATAGGACTGACCATTTTGTAATTTCAGCTTAGATATAGTTAATGGTAGTTTTTATTAATTTTCAAACAAATTCAAATATTCTTTTTCTTACAAAGAAACTTATCTTAAATTTTCATTTCTATTGACATCTATAATTTTATTTAAAATGTAACTATGAGTATATACTGAGTCCTGTATTAATTTCAAAGAAAGAATTTATACATAAACATGTCTAAACACAATAAAATTTTACCATATTGTAAAACTAAAATAAACCAAATGTGTTGTTTTGTTATTAAATTAAAGTTATTCATTAACTTTCCTATCCATAAAAAACAATTAATTCTATCAGTATACTACTATTATACAGAATTAACTATACAGGATGTCCAAAAGTGGAATATCACGAGAGAAGAAGATGATAGATATCGATCTCCCGAAACAAGCAAAAAAATTGTTTCGGAGGCAAGGTCTACTCGTAACGGTTTCCGAAATAATGTCCTTCAAAGTAATTTCGTTAAGTTTTTCAACATATAGTAATATCTTTATTTGCCCCTGTATAAGACAAAAGATTCGTTTAATTATCGAAACAAAGCTGAAACTATGAGCTTTTATACAAATATCTTAACTTTTTCCTAATTTCATTGTTGAGTATTAATAGTTATAAGCTTTTAAAATCGAAAAATATCGATATTTTTAAATATTTTTTTTTTTTTAAATAACTGTAATTTTTGTATAAAAAACTGTTATTAACATATGATTTTAATCACATTTTCTAAATTATTAAAATTATAGCTTTAATTTATATTATCATTATTCGTATCTTTAAAGTTTTCGGAAAAATTAAATATTATCTTGTGCTATATTGAAATTTTGTTAAAAAATTTTTTTTCACATATGGAACGTTTCGAAAGAATGAAATTGCAATTAGAAAAAAATTTCAACACAGTTATCTTGGAAACCGTTAAGAATAGACCCCTTTCCTCCGGAACAATTTTTGCTTGTTTCAACCACTCCTAATCACTACCTTTCTTTATTATCTTCGACTTACGGACACCCTGTTTATAAAAGTCCCTAAAATTCTACTATGCAAATAAAATGTTTTTCAATTTTAATTAAAAAACAAAATAAAAATTAATTTATTTCAAATGTAAAAAAAAATAATTACCAAAAATAATAGTTTTTTAATGTTAAAATATTACTGAATTCCCACAAAAAAAAACAAAAAACAAACTACACACGTAAACTTTTTAAATTAGATTTGTGTATAGTTAGTAATAAAATAACTAATTAATACAATATCGTATGAAAATTTCATTTACACCTGGTTCATTTTTTCATTTGTTTGAGTATTAGTTTTACATAAAAATTTATTTTAAGAATTTTATTAAAAATTTTCATCCTTATTCAAAATGTTCGAAATGATATTTATCGTTTATTTTTGTTTCTTTGTAAGAAATAGAATAAAAAAAAAACAAAAAATAAAAATTTGCATATATTAACTACTCACACTTAGTCATATTTCTTATATTAAGTATATATGTATGTATAAAAGAAACAGCTATTAATAATGAAAAGATTTCGTTATTAAAATTAAATTTTGTTACTCATATCCTTGCAAAAAAAAATTTATCTGAATCCTGCATGTAACTATTTTATATACAAAGGATTGTGAAAAAAAAACTTCCTTTCATATAAAATAATAATTTTTTTAATGGTAATACAGTGCTGGACAATATTATAATTAGTTATTGTTTTTAGTTTTGTGTATAATGCTTAAGTTTTTTTTCTTCCGTTTCCTTTGTTCGTTTTTCAAATAGAATCATTTTCTTGAAAGTGAACGTATACAATAATGTTCTTGCAATTCTTTTTTGTACTTTTTTAACTCCTTAGCATTCGGCATCCACTAAGTTATTTATTAACTGCTCCTTTAAGGAGCATTAGTCATCCACTAAGTCACTATTGTAATCATTATATTCATTAAGCTGTTGATTATTCAGTTGTAATTATTCTGTAGATTATGAAATACAAATATTATTATTGTGCGACATTTATTAATCTTATCCTATATAATTATTTAATATTGCAATTGCTTACTTAGAAGTTAATGTGGCTAAAAAATTCTTGCTATAATAACACAGACGTAATTTTTTTAAGCAAAACCTTTGCTTTTATGCTTAATTTAGTTGTCTTAGGGAGTCAAACTAAGTCAACGAAGTTCAAAGTTCAAACCAAACCGTTAACCACTTGTAATTGGTGTAATTAAAGCAATTTCGAATTATCTTTCTTAATCTGTTTTGCACGTGCTTCTCTTAATATTTGTTTTCCTAAGGTGGGAATCTTCCCACACAGAATTGGGAATCAAAGATACCAAGAATTCCCCTTTGGCAATATCAGATTCTTACTGACTAAATCCACCTACCTCTTTAATCAATATGATGGTATGAAACCCCTAATTGCTAACGCAGTAAAATGACTTGGAAGTAGGGATAGGAGAGGATAGAACAAGGATGTAAAAACATTGAATTGGTAGTGGGACTGTAAGGGAACAATGAATTCGCCTATTATTATTATTACTATTTTGTTAACAGTGATTATAGCCATCAACAGTTACAACATGCAGTAGCATACATATAATAATACTTTTCTGCATGACGTAATTATTGAAGGCAACCCAACTGTCACTGTAACAGCAATTATTATTGGTATTAATGTTAATTAGTACAGATTCAGAGCTATCATTGCATTGCAACGTGCAGTAGTAAATAACAGCTTTCTGCTTGATATAACCAAAGGTAGCTGCTCCACTGTAGCAACTATTATTATTATTATTATTATTAATTATACTATGATATAAAATTAATACTAATTTTATTATATGACCGGACCCGGGTTTGAACCGAAGACCCTCCGATTGAAAAGTTGGCAACTTAACCATTACGTCATGAGTTAGATACTTTTAATAATCAGCTAACTTAAAAATCTTTAAACTAATCGGAAAGGTATGATATATTTTTCCTGTCAATCAAACCAATTCATTTACCTGATCTGTCTAAAAAATTTCTTTTTTGTGTTTTAAATATTAAGACTTTCAGATTAAATAAATAAAATTAGTTTTAAAAATTTTGAACATTACTGTTTTAAATTCCAAAAATATAAAATAAAGTTAGAAATTCATATATAGTTCATTGATAGTACATAATGCTACATACATAATGTAGTTCTTTTAATGTTTCATTGAAATCAAGTAAAAGAAAATTATGAATATGAAAATTTATAATTCTAGCCACATTGGCGCTATATGTAACATATGCTGAATTAAAATTTATGTTTTTTCATGTTATCCTTTTTTTCTTTTGATTCTTTCTTTAGTCTTTTTTTTTTTTTTGCCTTTTATTTTATTTCTTTGAGTTTTCTTTTAAAAGAAGATAAGTTATTATGTCTTTTTTAATGTTTAGTTGGTAACATTATAAAAAAAGGGTTATCATGATTAAAAGTGCAAAAACTATAAAAGAAATTATTATTTTACTATGTATTATATGATATTAATACGAAAGGAAAACTATTTTTTAAACATTTATAATGTATATTTACTTATATATAATATGTTAAAGTTTTCCCTTTTAAAATGAAACTTTCTTAAAAAATTATTAACGAAAATAAATTTGTTTGTTCTTTTAAAATTGCTTTTTAAATAATTTAAAATATAAACAAGTGACCATTAAACAATAATGTACTTCTTTATTGGTTTTGAGTTGTTGTGTACAAAATGTACAAAATTATTTGTTTACCTTGTTATTAAATCTAAATTCTTAAAAAAAAAACTATCATTATATAGATTTTTATTTTTTATTAGGAATGAAGTACTTATTTCGAACTTCGGATGGCAAAGGGTTATGCGATAGATAATAATGGAAACAAATAATAACGTATTTGATACAAAAATTACATTATACCTTCGATCAAGATAAGAATGCTCAATAAAAAGTACAAACTTTTCCAAATAATATTACAGGGGGTACTGGTGGTGGTATAAAGAAAGTAGAGTGGTACAAATTTTCAAATATGCAAATTATAAACAAAAAAGTATAAAAAATTGTTTTTTTTTTGTATTGTATTTTGTATTACTTATGTATTTTTGACGAAAAACATAAGTACCGAATGAAAGTAGTACCAAATAAAGTAGAAAGTATATGGGAAGTTTTAAAATTTAAATTAATAATGGCATGAAAATATTTATTTTAAATTCAGGATATGTTCAAATATTACTAATTTTACATAGGTTTCGGTTTTAGGTGATTCCTTGTTAGAATTTAATGATTTTATTTAACCAAATTTAAAAAAGTTCACTTAAAACTGTGAATATCTAATTTCATAAATATTTTTAATTAAGTTGATTTGCCTATACTTATTAATCATTTAAACTTGTTGTGTACAGAATTTTGAAAAAAAAGATTTGGTTACCTATAGACTAAAAAACTTTTAAACTAAAAACAATCAACAATATTATAGTTTTTCTGCTAAAGATGAAATATTTCCCCTTAAATTTGAAAATTATAACTATATAACGAAAAAGATGAAAATTAATTGCCATAAATTTTACTATTAAAAATTATGTTTTTATTATAGCTGTGGCTTTAAAAATAGTTTGAAGACAATTATTTTGAGAGTATTTTTTTGATGAAAAAATTATATACATAGTAATAATGACGCGTGCTAATTTCCTTTTTTGCTCTTAAAATTTAAAACTATTTTAAAACAGGATTAAGAGAAAATTAATAGAAGAAATGAAATAGTTTTCAAAGTTAAGACAAAACTTATTTAAAATATGTTGACTTTTTTTTTTTTTTGTATATCACTACTTATATGTAATTTTCTTTTAAATTTTAAATATGCTTGATGCTCCTTTTATCTATTCACAAAGAGGCTTGATAATTTTTCGTTCAAGCAGTGAAAACTATTCGACGATTCCTTTTAGAAATAACGGAGTACAGAGAGCACTGTTTAGATTTAAAATTATTGAAATGTTTTTTATTAGTTTGAGCCTTTTTTAAACATCTAAAGTATGGGGCAATTTAATTTTGGTATTTTGTTTGTAACCACCAAAAGTAATCAAGTTAGATATGGACATGTATGTATGTGTATTCTTAACCAGTGTCACTTCCTGACTCGATTTAACGATGCACGTCTGTTCGTCCATCCGTCTGTTTGTCCATTTGCAAGATAACTCAAAAACTAATAAAGCTCTTGATGAAATTTATATAGTAGGTATAGTTAATCGCGAAAGTAAATTAATCACGAAAGTAAGGCAAGGATCGCATTTGGGAAAATTCGGTCCATGCGTTCGGATTTTGGAAGCTTCCGAACGAGGCTAAGAATAAACGAGCAGATCTCCAAAACCAATAAAGATAGAACCTTTAAATTTTGTTTAAAAATGTTCTGTCATGTTTCGTTTACGTTCCTGAAATTTGAGATGAATTGGAAAATGGGTTCGGATTTTAGAAGCTTCTGAATGAATCCAAGTGCAAACGAGCATATCTCCAAAACCAACAAAGATAGAACCTTTAAATTTGGTACGCTGGTGTTCTTTCATGTTTTGTTTATGTCTCTGAAAGTTGAGAGGGTTTGGTGAATAGGTTCGAATTTTGGAAGCTTCCGAACTAGCCAAAAAGCAAACACGCATTGCTCCAAAACCAATAAAGATTGAATGTTTAAAATTGGTACAAGGGTGTCGTGTAATGTTTTCTCTATGTCTGTGAAATTTGAGAGGAATTGAAGTAGCGGTTTGGGTAGCTGACACACGCCTTCCAAGGTCTAAGAAACATATCTTCGAATTTAATAAAGAGAGAAACTTTAAATTTTGTACAAGGGTTGTAATAGCGTTTATGTTTTTAGTTTATATTAAATACCTATATAAAATAACTTATGAATTTTTAATTTAATTTGATTTTTTCAGGCGTAGGGTATAGTCAGTTGCATCGACTTACTGTTACATTTACTTGCTTTGATGTATATTGTTAATTTTAAATTTTAAGTTTTTCGTTTTTTTATCCTCATGTATTATTTTTAAAAGTTTATACCGGAGCTTATGTTTTTTTAGAGATTTTTTATATTTCGCTAAATTGATACCCGAGCTGGTTGATCTATAATCTATCATCAACAGTCTATCATGTTTTATTCTAAAAATTCAGATTCATTAATAATGGCAAAAATACACATTCGCTTATAAACTAACTCTCTAATTTAAACCAATATAGAACAAATGATTGTGTATAATAGTTTGAAGATTAGCATGTCAAACTAATTAATAAACAATATTATAGTTTTTTTTTTATGAATATTCAATTTTATTCCATCAATATTCTTCAAAAAACTTTAAAATAGTTATTTAAAGAAAATACTTTTAATAAATTAAATTATTTTCAAGTTATATTCTTATAATATTATTAAAAAAAATTGACAGAAATGTCATTGAACGATAATACTATCAATGCAGACGTTAAGTTAAGTCTTACTATCAAAAACTTTTCTTTTCATAAAATTTTAATTGACATTGTCATCAGAATTTTCTTAAAATTATTTGGAAATTTGTTTTTATAATAACTACAAAATAAAAAAAAAATTGTTTTAAACTATTTTAAAAGAAAAAAACTTAAAACCAAAAATAAAAACTATTTTTAATGTGGTTTAAAAGAAAATATTATATGATGAGTTTGAGGTTAATCAATTTATTGAAGATCAAAGCTATCAAAATTATTAAACAAAATCCTACTATATAGTATTCTGATACTATATATTTACAGAGAGTATCAAAAATTGAATGTTTAAATTTTTTATCAAGCTTTATTATTTATGTAATGTTTTATTATTACTAGGGAGACTTATAATTTAAAATTCCTATTCATCAATTCCTGTTCCTTTTAAAAATAATTGTGTGCAAAATTCAAATCTCACGTTCAGTTCTTTGATTATCAAGTGTACAATAGTCTCTACTTATAGATACCCTAGATAGAAACATATTTTAGTTTTGTATATTTAGAAACAAATGTTAGGTAGAAACATATTTGGTTAAGAAAAACATATTTTTTAGGTCTGAATCAAAACAAACTAACAATTAAAGATAGGAATCAATAATCTAAGAATAGGAATCAGTAATAGGAATCAAAATAGGAATCAGTAAAAAAAAATTTATTTTTTAAAATTAAAGTCATAATAAATACTTATTTTTTAAGATATAAGTAAGATTTTTAAAAGGAATCATTTTTGCAGTTCATAAGGAACTGTCAAAGCAGTGTTTATATATATGTTTTATGTGTTAGACAATTTGAAAGTATTACACTGAAAGAAATGAATTTTCGGTACAATACTTTTCGCAACTTCAATCCCAAAAATAATTTTAATAGCTTTATTGTTTATTATTCAGATAATGTGTGGTACTATGGGCATTGCGAAGGATGTCGAAAGAATATATTCTGAACTTTCAAGAAATTCTAAATAATAAAAAATATAATTAAATACAAAAGAAAATAAATAAATTTATATGAAAATGAATGTTTTATATTCAATTTAGTACTCAAACCTTTAACCGACAGCCCGTATTTTGATGCTTTTGTATACTTGTATATACCAAATTTTTTGATCAATACAAAGTCATTATTTTTTAATATTGAAATAACAAAAACAAAAACGAAATTAATTTTTTGATATATTCTGTATATTTCATCCTTTATATATGTATATATACATAAAATATATATATATATATATATTATATGAAAATATTTTTGCATATTAAAGTTTATCTATGGTTACATATTATACTTAAATATTATGATAGTTTTTATTTATTTTGTCATCAAGTCAATAATTTTCAAAAAAAAGATGGTTTATTTTGATATCTGCGTAATTATATATATTATATATATAATTAGTTTATATGATAGTTATTATGGTAACCCTTTTACAAACTGTATATTCAACAATTTAAATTATCTGTATGTGATATCAAGGAATCTATATAAATTTATAAATTTATTTAATAATTTTCATTTTAAAATTCAAGTTAATTTAGTTATATAAAACTTTGGTAAAATTATCTCACCCTTTTGTTTTGAGAAAAAAAACTTTCAAAAATATCAAAAACATACAAATTATATATTGAATGAATCCATATTATATACGAGTATATATAGAATAGACTGTAAAAGTTGACATTAAAAGTAAACCGTAAAAAAAAACAGATACCCTGTAATAACCCTGTGTTATTGCATCCTGTCTTAATAAAACCATTAAATTCAGCAAAAAAAAAAACTAGATTTTAATATCATACAGGTACCAAAATAACCAAAAGTTACAGTTATTTTAATGGTATTACAAATATGAAATAAAAATAAAAAAAAGTTTTCCTTTTGACAGTATTTTGTCCCTTTGTTTTTTTTTTGGTTATTTCTCATATCCTGAATTTAATGTTTTTGTTTTTTTTTTGTTTGATGACGTCGTTCGTTTGTTCAGTGGTTTGCATTTTATGATTTTTAAAAGCAACCGAAAAAAATATATATACATAATATATATGATGAACCGCAATATGTAATGTTTAATATAACGGTTACTTTAGTCAAATAAAATAACGGTAATTAATTTCATTTAATTCCTTTTAATGATTTTTAAACGTTTGTATACTATAAGTTATTTTCATTGAAAGAAAATATAATTATTGTCCTTTACAGGAATATTTTTAATTAAACATTTGTTTGAAAAATATATATGTACGCAATACTGAAATAGAAAAATGTAACTATTAAATTATTTTAGATATCTTTTAACTGTGTCTAATGTTTAAAAGTATTCGGTCAGAAAATAACTATATTAATCTTTAAATTTTTGTTATGAATTATTTTACTATAATTTCTTTACGAAGATTTGGTTACACAGTAGTCTATGCTTTTTTTTTGTACAGCTGTAATGTAGTTGTTACAACTAACCAATAATCTTATCCTTTCTTTTAATGGTTCCAGTGTAATGATTATGAAATATTTATCACCAACATCACGATTCTACTTACGTAATAGTTTTTTTTTTTTTTTTGATATGTCATGAATTTCGTTATTTTATTTTTCTTGAGAAAAGGATCCTTGCTCTCTGCCTTTCTCGTGCTTTTTAAACTCAATCGTCTTTAGTATTTCCAATAGTTTCCATGAACTGTTGATCTTTTCTAAAAGATCTTTTATATATAATTTTATTAACAAGATTTGTTTTGTTTTAAATAAAATTTTTTATTTATCCTTTTTGCAACTTTGTATACTTAAAGTCAAAAAAATTATACACCATTTTTGAAGAAAATTTGTATGTGAGTCCTTTTGTGTGAGTCCTTTAGTTTTGTATGTGAGAATTTATGTGTGAGTCCTTTAGTTTTCATTTATAATATTCTGCCCAAATATTCTTATGATGCAACATCAATCTTAAATTCAAGTTATCAAGTTGAAAATTTTAATAAAACAAAATTTTGTTTTAATTGTACACGCACATAAACAATTTCCAGACATAAAATTTAATGATGTCAGAATACGAATGAATGAATAAAAAAAAAGGACATTCAAAAGAGATTCATAAACAGTTAAGCAATTAAAATTCTATTCTAGTTATAAAAAGAAAACCGCAGTCTACATATTAATATGTTCAGTTGAAATTTCTATTAAACTGTTGTAAATTGCCAAAGGATACAATTAGAATTAGACAAATGACATATCTATATAGAATTTTTTTTAAATATGTCCTTTTTATATTATTAAGAAAATTTTAAAAAGGTTATGTTATATATTTGTTGTATATATGTAAATGTTTTTTCTTAACATTTTAATTGTAATTATGATTTTTTAAAAAATAAATATTAAAGAAAAATGTTCCAGAGGGCAATACTATTAAAAGAAATATATATTTGCTTCCAGGATAATATTAAATGTTTAATGTTTTAAAGCTAAAATTTTTTTTTTTGATTATTTGTTTTATTTGATAAGTCATAGTCAATTTGATTCAAAGCATATATTCGAGAATCTTTCAGTTGTTAGGTTTCTATGTAATTTCCTTTCTTAAGATTTAGGTGAACTTACTGATATAGATCTGAGAATCTTTCAAAGCTTCTACTGTCAGAGTAATATTATCATGGCATAAATCTAAGGAAACTTCACACGAAATCTGATCAAATAGATTCTTCTACTTTTTGAATGTACACTACGGACCTTAAGTCTTGTTCATTTGAGTGGTTACTTACACATTAGGTCAGCCTCCATTAATAAAAAAACAAAAATAAAATGTATTGCATTTTTGTTGAATTCACCAATAACCTAATCTTTTATTTAAATCAGTATATGACAATATACATATATCAAAGGTATTGATATTGATTGGTTCACCATAAGAAAATCAGAGATACATTCAACTAGAAGGAAGTGCCCCTAAATTGACCATTATGATGGTTTAATATTGAAAAAATCTAAAAAAGTGTCAGTTTAAGTACACAATTCAGAATATCTTGACTGTTAGGCAGAAGAGTACTAGATTTCGTCCAAAGTAAGATTATAGATAGTATGAAGCAATTATGTTATCATCACTCTCAAAACAAATCTTGGTTCAGTCGGGATTAATAACTCAATATAGATAACAGGATACTTTTAAGATATTGTAAATTCTTTAATATTTTTTATTAAAATATTTTTAACTCTTTTAAACTTTTTATATTTACAAGATTAAACGACAATAAAGATATAGATATATATAAATATATACATACATATGTAATTATTATATTTTTTAATACAAATACATTTATAAAATTTTACCAAATATCCGTTTCTTTAAAACTTAATGTCATTTCTTTATGTTAAAAAAAAAAAAAACATTGAAGACTATAAGGAAAAATAAATTTTTATTGTAAATTGGTTTTTGCTGTCATAATTCAGAATAAAATATTTTTTTCAAATATTGTGTATAATATACAAAAAGAATAAAAGAAAATGTTCTTGCATTTTTGCATGGTTTTAATGTAAACTCTGGGAATTTCATTATGACTTTAGCATATGTCTTTGCAATAACTTATGTGAAAATAAAAAGAAGAATGAAAAAAAGTCGTGTAATCTCAATTTAACCGCCACCACCATATTATGGTATTAAAAAGTGTTAATGTTTTTTTTTTAAGTTTTGAAATTTTACTTTATAATGTTGTCTTAACTTCATATATATTAAAAAAAATAAATATTTTCGTTTTGTTATATTCTGTTTCTAACTTTGAATATTTTAGTCTATTATTTTGTTACTAGATAAAATTTAAAGGAAAATGTGAGAAAAAAAATTAAAAAAAACAATAATCGTAATTTTTAATACCCACTGAAGAATTAAAAAAAAAAAAACACTTGTTAAAGAATATTAAAAGTACGCATCTTAAGATTTTGTAATCAGTCCATTTTGAATGACAGCAACACAAATGAGTACTACAATTATATACAATATAAAAAAAATTAACTTTAAAAACAAAATTTTTTTCCTTCTTCATAAGAGAAATGCATTATAAGTATTTAAGGGTTATGTCTATAATTATCTATGTATATATATATATGTAGGGTTTGTGTAAAATATAATATATCTTTACTTAAGGATTATTTCAAAGTTCTTCAAAAGATTAATTGAACATGCGCGCGCGAAATCAAAGACCGTATTCAAATTTCGTTTTCGTCAACGATAACAAGGGAGACGTGCCGACAATGTATCATGATTTAAAATATCTTCTCGACGATATTTTTCTTTTGCCCATAGTCAGGTCGTCGTTCTATGACTCATATTCATAGGAAATGCATAGTCACAGTATCGCCAAATAGTAAGAATAACTCTTAAACATTTTTGACGTTAAAATATTGCAACAGAAACATGAACTTATTAAACTGTGAGAACTTTCTTAGCTTTTTGTAAATAAAAAAATTTCTAATAATGGCATGCAGACAAAAATTAGAATTTGTTTTGAATCTGAGCTTAAGAAATATCAAAAGACTTGTGTATTTTGTTGTGTAATATCTAATCAAAAAAATAAACTTTTCACAAGAGAAAATCCAGTAAAATTATTTTAGATAGCATAGGATTCCAAAACGAAAGTTTATTCCAAATTAAGCAAAGGCTAATACGATAACGGTAAACTTTTTACCTTTCTTTGTGTTATTAAATTTATTTTTAATCTCGTATTATATGACTTTTAAAATGAAGAGAACAGAGGTGATAAAAAGAGTTTAAAAAAAAAATTTGCATTATGGTAAATGCGTTCATAGCAAAAATAGTTAAATTTAATTTATAATAAAAATTTACGATACCTATATATAAAAATGTTGTCACTTAATTTTTGTGGCGGTTTTTGTATGTATATATATGTATTTTTTTTTAATTTTGTTTTTCTTTTCTCTTTTTCTAAAGATAAACTCTTTTAATTCTATAAAACCGACAAATAATCACGATATTTTAGGAAATTAAAAAGACAAAAATTATTAATAGAATATGGGAAAGAATGCTGATTATTTTTAAGGCAATATTATAATGTGGTATTAATAGCTTTGTTCATAAAGTAAACTTTAAATTTGTAATAAATATAAATTGAGTTTCATTTTATAAGTGTAAAATTTTCTGAGTGACAAATCCTTTTTGACAGGATAAAAACTGTTTTTAAATTTATTCAGATGTATGAAGACGTTTGTAAGTCGACTTGTGCAATTTTTTTAAAGAATTATATAATCTTAAACTTACAGCTTACAAAAATCTTAATAATATGATTATATCCCAACAATGTTTCTTTTTGTTATTTTAAATTGTGGCTATTGTATTTTAGAGTAATTTGTAAATATGAATTAGGACAGACTACAGACCATACTGGTTTCTGATAATTTCTTTTATAACAGAGGTTTCTGATAACAACTTCTGATCAAAGCTACAGGATACAACAGTTGAATGAACTATATCGAATTGTTGAATTAATAGATTTATAATATTTTCTGTTATTTTCAGCTTATTTTTAGGATTCATTTCTGAAACCTTGCGCCTATTTCATTTATATATTATTTATATATATATACATACTACATTTGTTGTACTACAGCTTTTTGTTTCGGGCAGTTTTTTAGTCAGTCTATCCTTTTTTTTTTCCTTGCTTCCTTTCCTTTTTTTCCACACTTATAAGGAGCATAGCTATAACTATAACACTTATATAGAGCTATAACACTTATATAGAGCATATTCACTAAGTCATTTATTATTTATATTTGACTAAGCTTCAGTTCCGTGAAACATTAATTTCACTAAGCCGTTGACTATTCGGCTCAGTCTATATGCTTAACCTTCCGATATAATTATATTACATTTTAACTTATTTATCATCTTTTACCGAAATACTTAAACTTTAAAATACATATATATTTTTATATTAAAAATTCTCAAAGTTTTCAAAATTCAAATTCTTGTTTTAAATATTTAAAAATAATTTTTTCTTTGAATTCCTTACAAATTTCATTTTTTTTAAAACAAAAATGAATAGAATTTTTTTTGGAAAATTCATTAGGTACAAAAAATAAAATCTTATAACATTTACTAAATACATTGTTTTTATACCCGTACGATAAGTGTCGGGTATAATAAAATTACTCCTCCGTTTGTAACACCTCGAAATAAGCGACCTAGCTATACCTTTAAAGGTATGGATCGAATCAGAATCAAATTCTGAGTCGATTAAGCCATGTCCGTCCGCCAGCACGCTAACTCAAGAACTAAGAAAGCTACTAAATTTGTAGGTTCCCTATTTTTTTTGGTTGAGTTCCGACCAAAACTTCGGGTAGCTCCCGAACAACTAACTTTTAGATTTCCACAATTCTTTTGAAATAGAGCCATGAAATTTTAACTGCTGATAGATATCATAAAAATATTAATTTTATGTTAATATTAATTTTTCTGTAGCCCCACCCGTTAAGGAGCTACAGCCCCCCAAAGTCCCTAAAAATCTCCATATTTAAATTGTTATAACACAAGCTCTATAAGGTATATCTTCAATCTGAACCACGAACCACTTTCAAACGATAGGTGCAATTATGAGCTTTACAAACATGTCTATAATAAATATATACTTGTGTTATACGGTGTCTTAATTTACCGTTATGCGAAACTGAATTATTGCAAAATCCTTCAACCCTTCTATCTTCTAAACGGTTTGAAATTTTGACAGAAGTTAGATCTTTGAAAATAAGTATGAGCCATTTCAGAAATTTTTTTTTGTATCACCCCCCGTTTAGGAGCTGTAAGGGGTCAAAAACTGAAAATTTCCTGTTTTTAAACACCTGTAACTTGAACACCTGTTAACATTTTTTTGAAGTTACATTATTCAACATTATACTCTTATTTCTGTTAACAACTTTTTATAATAATGTAGGGTTACTTTATAATTGACGAAAGTGTTACTTGATTTTTTCAAATTTTCTAACAAATGTCTTTAACGAATTTTTTCCATTTTGTTTTACTCGATAATTTGAAATTGTTGAGGATATAATGCGTAGTACAAAAAAATGTAAATAAATAAACAACATAACGGTTGCTTGAAGAATTTTTATTTATATGATATTGATATATACTTATATAATATCATGTTTATTTACATATCGTATATGTCACTCACTAGTGAATGAATGATAGAGTATATATGTATATTATATAGCGCCGTATATACATACATATATGTATTTTATTGTACTTATAAGAAATTATTCTATGAATGGAAATATTTTTAAAGAAATATTGCAATACTTATAACGATATAAATATACTATGTACGCATTAATATAATATAATATTTAAAATTATATTTACTATTTTGTTTTAATATACCTTTACCGCTTAGTATTAAATGGTACTATAGAATATTTGCAGAAGTTTTGGATTGATAATCGTTATGTGGAAGGTTAGAATCTACTTTTGAAGAATATATAAACATATAGTTTGAATATATGTACAACCCATAGTTTTAGAAATTATAAAATTCACCCAAATTATTTTAAAAAACTAAAATATTACATAAATAATATTGTAAGCAGAGTGACAGGCTGTGAACATACTAACGGTTCGTACGGCTATCTAAGAGTTGACAAAGGCAACTGTATTCTTTCTCGTTTTTATTTTATTTATGTTGTTTATAATTTACATATAATATAAGGAAAAATTATATATAAAAAATTATTTATTACCTTTTATTTTACATATTATATATTTTACAAAGATAAATTTTATATTACAATTTTAACTAACAAAAAAAACAAAAAGCAACACCCAACCAAAAAACAAATCATATAATAATTATGTTTGTTATCTGTATAAGACCACTTTAATCTCAACCCAAACCTCAAAAATTAAGATATTTGTATATATAAGAAATTGAAAAGTCTAGAAAAGAAAGAAAAAAGAAAACACAAACAATAACTATTTTAACTATCCCATTTATTGACCATTCAAAGGAAAAAGGATTACACCACAAAGAATTTATTATAAATCTTTTATAGGGTGTATAAAGATAAATTTGTATTACTAAGTTATGTTTATAATGAATTGTCTAATAATTAAAAAATATTTCATAAAATAAAAAAAGAAAAAAAAAAAAAGACAGCAAAAAAAAGGACAAGAAATTGAAAAAAAGAAAATAAAAGTGAAAATGATTTTCTTTCTAAAAATAAGAAAGTCAACCTTAACCATTATTTGTATGGTAAAAATTTTTAATTTTCTTCTTTTTATTTTTTTTTATTTATTTATTTATTTTTGGTTGTTGTTTTTGTTGTGGTTTAGTTTACCTTTACTCATCCTTATAAAATTTTTTTTTTGTCAATTTTCTTATTTTTATAAGAAAAAGTTCTTGGCGTATTATTTTTGTTCGGTCTAATCAATGTCCGTCTAGTCCTAATATATTTAAAATGAAAATTAAACTTACGATTACTGAAAATTATTCAAAAATAAAGTTGTTAAATGTTTTATGAAAATTTATATCAGTTTTCTGTAATATAAATAAATCAAATAGTTAATTCTTTAGAACTCAGAAACAGAAAATTTAGTTAAAATGCTAAATATTTTAAGTACATTTAGGTTTAAATATCATATACATATATCATAAAATAGGAGATATGACGAGATAGCATTGAATACACATTAAGTTTTTTTGTTTTTTTTTTTGCGAGGGTAGGTGGGAATCATCGAAAGACACTATAGAGGATTGAAAACGAGCACGATTCCTTTATGAGTATGTGGGACTTTAACCCACTAAACAGCACCTCCTTTTTTTGACCAAAGAATAGGTTATACGACCTTTAGTACTGCTGTATTGCCTAGTCATAGGAAGTTGAGTTAACTACGGTGAATACCATATTATGAATACCATTTTAAATCGAAACAAAATAACTTTTAAATTGGAAGTATATAAATATAACATTTATAAAGCTGAATGGATTTGTAAAGGATGAACTTATATTGCCTTCTATTCCTGTTTTCTATCTGAAAGTTCTAATTTAACAAATAATTTTGGAAATCTTTTCAAAATTCTGATGTCATTTATGTTATTTGAGATTGCTGTACCTCTATATTGATTTGTTCATGTAATCTAATGATTCATCTAATGATTCTAATGATTAAAGAGTTCTAATGATTAAAGGATTTGATATACTAAAAAAATTGACATACAATTATTGCCAATATGGGCTTAAGATAGGCATCAGAACAATATCTCTACAAAAGAAAAATATTAAATATAAGTGATTTAGGAGGAACGTAATGGTTCAAAAAGAAGAAAACCTAATCTTTTAATGAAACAAAATAAATTAATAAAATCATTATTTGCGAAAACATATCTAGTGTCTTCTTCTAAGGACTTACAGAGAGTTATTTTAATACGATAGCAGTAGTCGAAAATTTTAAGAGAGAAAGAGATAGTGAATTAAAACAAATATAAATTACTATTATT
Organism: Poecilobothrus nobilitatus; assembly: GCA_947095535.1. Classification (NCBI taxonomy): domain Eukaryota; kingdom Metazoa; phylum Arthropoda; class Insecta; order Diptera; family Dolichopodidae; genus Poecilobothrus; species Poecilobothrus nobilitatus. Next base: position 316,065,882 of record OX352772.1, on the reverse strand, counting down.
TTAAGAACGCTTCAAAATTTTATTTGATTTCCTTTATTTTCTTAAAAGGATTATATTATATATATAGTTTGATCATCATTGCTTGTTTTTATTGTTATAAGGAAGAACTTTCTACCCTTACATATTTTTTAATTTGTATATACCATATTGAAGAAAGTACAAGATGTTTCACTTAGTTTAATGAGTCTAAAGATAATTAAAAAGAAAACAAAATAAGAGAATATTGTTTTTTTTTTTTTGTTTTTCTTTTTTGGTACGTCCTTTTAATGGTCTCAGGATATATAAATATTATCATTATTTATTTGCACAACACACCATATATTTGTACCATATATTTGTATTGCATATAAATATGGTCGGGTCGAATGAATAATGTCCTGGTGAAGGGATTTATTATATTTAATTTATAAGTTGTTGATATTTTGTTTTTTTTTTCTTAAAGAATGTTATCTATTCCTTAACAATACTCTGGAGTCTTGAGAGTGACTTAAGAGAAAAATAAAAAAAAAAAAAAAAAAATATAAAATAAAAGAAACAAACAACACTTAATTTTATTCTTAAAAATTATATTTAAGATTTTCAATGTTTTGAATTAATTTATTATTTGGGATAAAGAAAAATCATGTCCAGAAGATCCCTTTTCTTTTGTTTATGTTTTTTTTTTTTTTTTGTTTTTAAAGAGAAATATCTTGAAATTGTAAATTATTTTTGTATTTTGTGATATTTATTATAATGAAGTGATTGATAAATTGTGTGTTTGATGTGATTTTTGTACATTTTTCTGTTTTTTTGTTTTGTAATTGGTAAAGAAAATTTAATGTTTTTTGATAGTATTTTTCATTTATAAAACCATAAGTAGGTGTGTATGATTTATTGATTTCTTATAATGAAGAAAATAATTCTGAGGATAATTACAAGGTCTCTTTGAACAGAATGTCCTTTTTATGTTTGGTTAAGAAAATTACTTATTTCAAATGTATTTTTTCCAGAATTATTATAAATATATGTGTAGAAAAGGGTTAAAAGATTAACAGATTTGGTTAATTGGTAATCTAAATAAAATTTATTAACAAAAATTGATTAAAAGATTTTTTTTGATGGAATATAAAATATAAATATAAAAAAATTTTTTTATTAGATTTTATGAATTAATCAAAATTTGTTTTTGAACACATAACTATATATGATGTATTTCGGAATAAAATGCAATCGATTGAATACATCCGATTTATCTAAATAATCTAAAGCTTGGGCAGCATAATGACTACAGACGGGAATGCGAAAACTGATATAAACTATATTTGATCTAATAAAGCCAAGAAAGCATTTTGAAGGTTCTTATTTATTGTAGTGAAATCTGAATGGTATCTATTGCTGTAGTCACCATGGTCTCTTTTTCCTATATGTATTTTTTGACTATTGTAAAAATATACCATAATTATTAACTTGGACTATAAGTTGAACACAATTAAAATTGTAAAGATTACGAATTGTAATGAAAATAAATGCAAAAAATCCAATTTTTGATACAAATAAAGGATGTGAGAAAGCGTAAAAATTTTCACCTATAGGTTAACTGTTAACTTTTCTTTTAATTAACGATAAAAAAATTTAAAAATCTTCTAAAATAGATTTGATTACCGAAATTAGGAACCTTAATTAAAAATTCTATTACAAATCTGCAGAATAAAACAAATTAAACGGTCATTAAACTCATTATTGCTCATTTACATGAATTTTCTTAAAAGTTTCTTTTATTGCAATATTCATTTAAATCTCATAAAGTTTCTTTTTTAAATTATTTAAACTTTTATCATCCACAAATGTTTTTTCTATAATAATTTAAGATCATTTTTAAATAAAATTTATTCGAAGAAGTAAAGAATTTTTTATTTCTCAGTTTTGGTTTGGTCGTTTCGTTTTTCCTAATTTTAATTACTTTCTCTGCTATTCTCCATGATTCTTCATGATAAAAGAACATGATAACGGTTTTTTGTATTCTTTTACTTTTTTTATAAAACTATTTCAGGTCTTAAAATAATATTATAAATACGTATATATATAAAAACAGAAATCTTAAAAAAATCTTAAATTTAAATGCTGTGGCATTTCAAATGTACAAATTGTAAAAATTAACATGTTGGTGGAAATTTACAGTTACGAATTTTGCAATAAGAATTTTTCAAGCAAATGTTCCAAAATATTATAATGAAACATATTTAGAAAGTAAAGGGAAAACGGAACTCAAAATACAAGAGAACAAATTAAATTTATCCTCAAGGATCCCTGAGACTTTATAATTAAGAAAAAAAAAAAAGGATAAAAAAACAAATAAGGAAAAAAATATTAATGTACAGTAGAATAGAGGTGGACAGAGGATGGAAATGATGTTTTTTATTTTTTTTTTTTTTATTTGTTATGCAATCTGCAAGATTTTTTAAAAATAAAAATGTTTCGCTTGTTTTTTTTTTTTTTTGTTATATTTTGATTATGTCTCATTTGTATGCAAATTCAGAAAAAAAAATTTCATTAGAAGTTTCAAAAAATTGCAAAAAAAAAAAAATATTTGTTTCGCTGAAAATGCTGAAAATTATTGTATACGTTGTTGTGCAACTAAAAATTCGTTTCTATATTCTTTTTCATTCTGAGGAGTTTTTCTTTTACGATGAAGTGTTTTGTTTTTACGGGTGATTGGTTTTCTTTTTTTTCATTTTTTCAAAGTTTTATTAAATTTTGAATATATTTCATAAAAATATTAATAAAACTGAAGTTTTTAAGAATGTTTTAAAGTTTTTAAAAAGTGACTGCAATATAAAGAATTCTTGTTTTGTTTCTGTAACGAATCATCTGATATTTTCATATTAACATTTTTTTGGATGATGTTGAAGGAAGAATTTTTCTTGCAGCAGAACCAAAGATGTCCTCAATCATCTTTGGTTCTGCTACAAGAAAAATTCTTCCTTCAACATCATCCAAAAAAATGTTAAAAGAAAATGAAAAAAAAAATTGTTTTTGTTTGATTATAAGTTTTAGATAATAAGACCAGTCGGTGACTTTGAAATAAGGAAAAAATTATATTTTATGGATTTGTAATTTTTTTTTTTTTTATAACTGCATAATCGTCTTTATAGTTATAAAAAACTTTTTATAACTTTCTGTATCAGTAAAATTACTTCGTTTAATGAATTAAGCATCTAAAAATTTTTAATTTTTTTTTTTTTTTTGTATAAAATAAAAATAAAATAAATGAATATTTTTATTTTAATATGAGTTAAATTTTAATTTAATAGTTTTACTTATAATAAAAAAAATTATTAATTATATAAAAATTAAAAAAGTTAATTTTTAAGGGGTAAAATCTTTGAAATATTTCATCTTCACTATGTATAGGTTTTCTAAAATTTTAAAATTGTGTCACGTATTTAATTAAATAAAATTTTTAAAAATTATATTAAAATCTCCATAATTTTATGTAAATCTAACTTACATTTTGTATTTGAATAAGTTGACCAGACAATTTATCAATTTTCACTCCGTAAAGGGGATGTAGGTTTGGTATAACACATTTTCTATCTCTTTCGGTTTGGTTCGAATGATATTGTGTTTTCCGGAGTGAGACTATATTGGCATAGATTATTTGTTATGGGGTACCTCCATGTGTTGCTTAAAGTTTATTGTTTATTGTATATTGGAAGTTTTAGTATCCAACATATTTACGTTTGGATATATATCAGATTTTGACTTAATATTTAACATTCATAGGTTAAAGATAGGAATAAATAATAGCAAACTCAATTAGAAATGAAGAATCAAAAGAATCTATATTTGAATATTTTTACTTTTAGATTTCAATATAAAATATATAAATTATTGTAAAGATAAGATTTTAAGGTTTTTTTCAAGGAAATAAAGAATAAAAAGATGATAGAAAAAAGTTTGGTAGAAATAAAGTATTTTTTGTAGTCATTCAATATTTTTTTTTTCCTTCTATACCCACCGTATACTAATTTTTTTCTGTTAAATACTAAAACTGTATTTTAAAACACTACAACATCGTATCTTTATATTAATTTTTTGTATTTTACTTTATTTACTCTTATTACTGTTATTTTTAAATTGTTTCCTTAAAGGTCTATTTTTTAAATTATTTTTGAAAATCGTAAATAATATTTAAGAATCCAAAATAATCACGTAATTTAGAAAAACGCTTAAATCATTACATATAAAATATGTACGATAAATTATTAATGTTTACAACATCTCTAAAGACAAGTTTATGAATAATTTACACAGTTCCTGCCTATGAAATAATTTTAAAGTGACTTTTATTGCAAAATAAAACTGTCAAAATTTATGCGTTTATGACGAACATTAAAATATTTAAAAAAAAAAAGAAAACAAAAACGCAGCATTGTTTAAAAATAAAAAGAAATAAAATTTAAAGTTTTTACGACTGTAACGTTTTTTTTTTTTGATGCATATTAAAATCCTTCCAGGTTTATTTTTGGAATTTGAATCAAAAGTAGACTTCTGTTCAATATTTAACTTATACAATATTTTCATTTTAATATGTTCGTATGTCTCTTTGCTCATTAATTCCATATTCATTTTAAAATATGTAATTTAATATCTATAAAACGTAGGTACATTAGGCCGAGAATGGAGTATAATGCAGACATTTGGACGGGAGCCCCGAATCAGCGCTGGGATATCTCGATAAAGTGCAAAATAGAGCTACTTGTCTCATTAATGATCCCAGTGTTACCTCATCGCTCACTCCACTAACCCAGCGCCGTACAGTTTGTCATTGACCTTATGTTATAGATACATCGGTTCTCAAGTTCTCAAGAAATTGAACAATTAATGCCTCCACTGCCTCCAAAGTTTTCCAGCGTGAAACAAGGAGTGCAACAGATGCTCATCCCTACACTATAGAGGATGGCGTAACACAGCTTATGAAAATTCATTTGTCATCCGCACGTCGCGGATTTGGAACCATATACCATCATAGGAGTTTTCCAAAATTAGTAATTCATATGTGTACGATATAAAAAGATTTAAGAAGAACATTAACATCTTTCTTCGAAGTTCCCCTCCAAACTTTCCACTTTGATCGCAAATTTCCTAATCCTAATTTTCCCAAATATCCTTCCAACATCCTCATCCCTAAAACCAAACTGTAGATTTTGTATTAAAGGTCCCATTCAGAAGTTTGGTTTAAAGAGGTGGTGGTGTTCAGTTGGTTAAAGTTCTACACTACCTTAGAGGAACTTCGTGCAGTTCCCTAGGTGGCTTTTGATGCTTCACTTCCTTCGTAAAAAAAAAAGAAAGCAAACTTAAGGACAATCATATAGATTTTTTAATTAAGAAATTTGTAAGTAAAAATATACTCCTTTCCTTACATCTAAACACTATTCAACTGTTCTATTAGCAAATGTTTGTTTTTGTAATTAGTATTCTTTTAAATTGCGGTCGCCAAAGAACACAAGGTGCAGAACAATCCATCAGGAATTTGTGAATGTAACATCTTCCGGGATGAAGCCAAAATATCAGTGTAAAACAGCATGTGATGGAATTGTCAAGGGGAAGCACAAGAGAATTTAGAAAAAAGGAAGCAGTGTATAGCAATTTAAAACTCAAAACTCATCTTTGAAGATTCATAATTAATATACCGTTCAATACATTCAAGATAATTTAAGCAAAAGCTACACAAGTGCAAAGAAATTTTCTCAATAGTTTTTCAAACTATTCGCAATCGCAAATCTGACCAATGGTGCAATGCTTAACGAACCGATTTTTAAGTCGAAAGGTCTCTACAAATAAAAAATAAAACTACATATATAAAATTAATATAGTAACTGGCCTATATTTTTTACACGCAAAGAGTCCATAAAACGTACCTACTAGTATTGATACTAAATCGGTAGAAATATCGGTAAATATATAAAATCAAATATACAAGATATTTTAAAAATCAATAGTCTTAGTAAGTAATATAGATTTGAAGAAGCTGATAAAAAATTCTAAAAACGGTTCTTTGTAAAACAATAGAAGACATGAGAAATAAAATTCCTTGTTATTTTAAAATATAATTTATTTTCTGCCTTCTTAGGTAATAGTTAGGAAAATACCCAAAAACACAGGGGTCTCGGTGGCCTAATGGGTAAGAGCGTATAAGATATAGGTGGGTTCAAATTCCACACACGTCGTAAGAATTATCCCCCCTTTACGACATTTACAGTCACGTCTGAACAGGAAAGACTGTGTAATTTCCTGTCCACATTTATGTGACAGAGAAATGCATTACAAAAAAAAAAATACTCAAAAATAAATTAATAGAGAAACTGTTTAGAATAATTTAATTACTGTTATTATATTAACGGTAAAAAACTTTTCATTTAAATTCATAAAATTTAAATTTATTTATCTATTTTGCAACTTGAATTGACGAATTACTATTTTAAAAACTGATGCTGAATCTACAAAGATAAGAGTTTATCAAACTCTGTACACATTCTTATCTCTAAAAAAATTCTATAAAATTTTATTAAAATAAAAATAAAAAAATAAAAATAATAATTATTATAATATGATCCCATGTGAATTGTTTGTGAATTATTGAGGAAAATTGAAAAACAAACCACAGTAACAAAATTGTGACGGAATATTAAATTTCAATGATTTTTCATGATTTTGATATTCTATTGTTGAAATAAAAAAATAAAAAAAAAAAATAAACAAAATCAAGGATATGATATGCGGAAAACAATATTTTTTTTTTTACTTTATTTCTTCCCCTTCCCAAAAATTATATTTGAATTGATTTCAAAACTAAGATACATATGAATTAGACGGAGTTGTCGAGTTGTTTTTTTTTTTTGACTGTGCTTATGGTTTTAATATATTTCAATAAAAAAGTTTATTTTTTAATGCCAAAAAAAAAATGAATAAAAAAAGGCAAAGCTCCCCCCGTCTATGGGTATTTTTTATAAATCCATTGGCAAAAATATATTTTAATATGGTTTATCATTATTTTTATGTTTTTTTAGTTGAATTTTGTTTATTATTCTGTTTTTTTTATTAAGTAATAAAATAATCGGTGGTGTAGCATTTTAAATAAATACAATTGTGTTTTTGGAAATTTATTAGGAAAATAACAAAAAACAAAAATTACGTGATCATTGGATAAGTTTACAATAATTTGGCAAAATTATCAAATGAAATAAATTTTAAACTGATTTGTTAGATTTCTGATGTAGTAAAAACTAAGGAGAACTTTAGTTTTAGAACATTACAACACAACACCAAATATGTATATAATCAGTTTGCGCGGACGAAGTGTTAGAGACATAAAAGGAATTCGGAAATACTAAAATGCAGAGGAAATTAGATATGTAAAAGAAAATTAACCTGATACTAAGTAGAAAAATTATAATGTTAAGTTTTTTTAAGTAAAAGATCCTGTATCTGTAATACAATGAGTTTTCTCTTAAATTCCGACCATTCTTAACATATTGTCTCTAAAACAATTGTCAAAATTACATGTTTTTTGACATGATTTTTTTTTTTTTTTTTACTTAATAATTATAATACATAAATTGACAACTAACGTGTAGCGAAAGTAAGTCGAGAATACATTGTCAAATTAATTCCAGTCGTGAGAAAATTAAAATTTTTTTTGTTTGACATTTGAGAGTCGGGAGACTGTATAAACAAAAACGAAATTATTTTTCCGATGTCAGATTGTTTGGAATTAAACAAAGATATTTTATAAAAATAATATTTTAGCAATTTTTGGTTTTATAAATGTTAGTTTTGTGAACAGTATGGTACGTAGTATGGTACGCTTATGTTGAAAAGTAACTTAACATAAAAGAAAAACTTTCTTTTAAACGTTTTTCTTTATATGGTTAGTACAAAAAAAAAAAAATTTCTTTTTGAAGACACAATGATACAAATGATGCAATACATAATCAAAGTCAAAGAATAAAAATAGGGAATACTAATTTTCCATTATCAACTGTACTTCTTAATATGCCAAAAGAGTAAGTCAGGACAGGACTACAGTTTTGGAAAAAACAGTTTTGGAGAAACTAAATCAATAAATAATACGATCTAAAATGTTCATGCAGTAAAAATTCCAATAAGAAATAACGGCACTGACTTAAATTATTAATTCAATAAAACATGTATTATAAATAACAGATTTCTCAAATTCTTTTTAAAAATGAGACTGATGAACGTTTCCTCTTCGAGCCTAGTGTAATTCTATTTGGGGACTAATATTTGATCTACGATTTTGCGTTAAGGTTTTTATGAGCGAATATTATATGAGCAAAGAAGTATATACAGAGAATTTCTTGTTTCTGACCTTTAATTTTGGTATTTATAATACCATTTTGTTAAAGCAATGGAAGTTATAAATTACATATGTATATTTTCACCATATTTTGAAATAACAACATTTGGAAAAAATGTTGATAAAAACTATTTAAGGAAAGATTTGGATTAAATAATGTATAAAAAGTTTGTACTACTGAATCTACATATTTTATTATAATCTTAAAGAATTTTTTTTTTTTTCAAAGATTAACCTAAAAATCTTATGATTTGAAACTAATATATGTATGTATATTATTTGCAAATAATTTTGCTCACAGTTCATAATTTTGTTTTTATTATCTAACAAAGGTAACAAGGGTGATAAGGTCGATTTTATTTTTAATTTCTTATGTTATTTTTTATGTTGCTTTATGCTGTTTTATGCGTTATTTTATAACTTGTTTGCTTTTACAAATAATAATAATAACAAAAAAAAAAAAAACCTATAAAAATGTCAATCTACAACAGTGTTTTGTTAAATGCATCCAATAAAAGGACATATTACTATAATATATAAATAGGATCAAAATTATTGTTTTTTTTTTTTGTTAACAATTTTTATGTATTTGCATTTCGGTTTTATAGTTTTCTTTTTATAAAAAAATCACTTTGTTTATTTTTGCTAAGTGTTTTGTAGATATACGTTTGCATCTACTCTAACTGATATATAATATTATCTTCAGTATGTTAAAGACGTATAAAAATCATTCAAGTTGAAATTATGCTAAAATAATACACCGCGAAATGAAAATGTTTTTTACAATTGCAAAAAAAAAAACAACAATATTAAAATAATTCAGCAAATATTTTTATTCAATAGCAGTTACAGTAAATTTCTATTGCTAAATACCGTTTTAAAATAAATTAAATTTACAAAATTCGGAAAAAAAATAGTTTTAAGTAACACTAAGTTTTAATTCTACCGCTTGAATATGGTCGATGTCAACAATGTGTCCGCATAACGGTTTGAGATGCCAACAATTATTACTTTATTGAAAATTATACAACCGATTACTTTCGACGTGCGAGAGACGTGGCTGAGTTGATTACATGAGAAAGTTAAATTAATTTATATTTTAACGTACCCAAAACGCTTTGAAATGGTATGTCATATTTATTTCTTTGCAAATAAAAAATTGAATTTTTATTTTGTGTCGGACATTTCGTTTATTAGTTAAAAGAAAAAGAACCAAGATAATTTAGAGAAAAAAAAATACTATTAAGTAAAATTTATTTATGTATGTATATTAAAATTGTTATTATTTTGTTTTAATTTAACGACGATCACGTAGAAACTTAAAAGTAATCACAAAAAATATCAAACATGACATATTAACGTTTTTGACACTTAAAAACATCATATGAACGTCATTCATGTCGAGCTTAGCCATTAGCCAAGCCATTAAGTTTGTAAGATGAAAATTCTACTGTACTAACTATTCTAATTCTATTGAAAATATTATTTATACTTGTTCTATATTTCAGTATTTTTAGTTTTAGCATAAATATCAATTTAGTGAAATACTATTAGAATTAAGTGAAAGAATGAAGAAAATTTTAACTGTTATTGACTACAAATTAATCAATGTTTGAGTTAACAAGTTTATTGAGTTTACCATTTTTTGTAATCCTGCGGCTAGATAATATAGTACATACTAGCAAGAAAATGCACAAATATATGAAAATTTTTGGCTACACAATTACACTTTTTTAACTTTTACTGATGATATTTACCTAGCTACTAATTCAGCTAGTAATTTGACATTTCGTAGGTGTATTTAAAAATGGCGAAAAATAATAATTATTCAACATTAATGTTATAGGTTTTTTTGTGCCACATTATGTGCATAGTTTAGTATTTTTTTTTAATTTAAAATAAAATAATTTTTGTATTTGAATTTAAAATAAAATAAAAAATTTAAATAAAATTAAATAAAAATTATGTTGATATTTTTATTTAGGTGGTATTACTTTACTATCACACACTGATAGTAATTTGACATTTCGTATTAAACACTCGCAAAATAGTAATAATCTATAGTGTGGCTCTTGCGTAAGGGACCTGCTTCGAAACAAATGAGGGTTAAACAGTTACTTTCCCTTTAACAACTTCTAAGCGACATATAGATTTTATATTAGCATTCAATTAAACAGAGTTACTTCTACAAAAAAAAACAAAACAAACAAAAGTGTCCATTCAAGTTACATATCATAACTTCATTATACCCTAACAGACGGATAAATTGTTGATAAACAAAGAATAATAAAACTGAAATGAAAAAAATTAACTGAAGATCTTTGGATATTAAAGAGGCTTCTAATGTTTCTTCTTTTTTGTTTTTTAAATCGCAAAAAAACAAAAAAAAAAATAAATAAAAAGAGTGGAAATCGCGATATGGGTTTTTAATGTTTTCATCTAAAAAAGATTTTTTATGTCATAAAAATTGCGGATAAAAAACGTAAACATAACGGTTTAAATTTTTTTTTTTTTTAGATTTTCAATGATTAAAGAAAAATAACAACTAAGAAAATTATGATAGAATTGGGAATGAAGGGATGATTCAGGGATAGCTTAGACGGGCTATAATTCAGTTCAGAAGTTTTTCGATTTCAAAATTCTTTTATTTTTTTTTTTTTATTATTGTTGCAATCGGTTAAAACACGAAAAAGTTCACAGTTCATGAAGGGAATACAATTATAGGCATTAGACGAAAAGAATTAAATATATGTATATACTTTTTTTTTGTCACATTATTATTATTATCATTATTATCCTTAATGTATCCTTTTTGGGATTTTTTTTTTTTACTTTCTTGTGATCCAAAAGGGATTTTTGAAACAAAGTTGAAATAAAAAAACAAATATAATAATATAAAGTAATAAGTCGATAAAGATACTTTTTGAGTATTTTTAGTTATTTGATAGACTTTACAATGAATTTATATTTTTCAATTTCTTAGAAAATATTTATGAATAATTTTTATCCTTTATATATTTATATTATATGTATATATTTTGTTTTTTTTTTTAAATAAATTCGAGAATTTATTTAATTCTTAAGACTATATATTAAGTTGATTTGTTTTTTAATTTAAGGTCTAGTATTTTAACTGGTTAAATATTTGAAAGATAAAAATTTTGATTTAAATTCTGTTTTACTTATAAAAATATCGCTTACCATGGTTAAAAAAATAATTGTCAAATGGTATAAAAAAAATTAAAATTTATTTCTAGTTATATTTTAAAACTTTAATATTTTTAGCACATTTCCAAAAAAATTTTGAAAAAATGTGCTTATTAGTTTCACTCTGTCCGTCCGTCCGTCCGTCCGTCTGTTTACAAAACTTCTACACCGTTAAAGATAGAGAAAAAAAATTTTAACCATGGGTAGGTCTCATAAAAAAAATAATTTGGTGGAACAACTTTTTCATGTAGCCCCTCCCATTACGGAGCTACACCCCCTCAAACTTTGAAAAAGCCCTATTTTTAAATGCATATATCTTATGTTCTACTTAAGATTTTTTCAATCTGAAAACGTCATTCGACAGGTATTTCTTTTATCTTTCTAAATTAATATGAAAATTATACAATTTTTTTAAATTTACTATTTAAATTTACCGTTATGTGAAAACCAAATTTTGCATGATTTTTCTACTTTCATAACTCCGGCATGCTTCTAGATAGAGGCTTGAAATTTTGAGGCAAGAAAGAACTTTTAGAATTAGTATAAATTTGCTCAGAAGATTTTTTTGGACCACCCCCTGTTTATGAGCTATTAGGGCTTAAAAATTGAAAATTTGCTATTTTTAAACACCTGTAACTTAGGAACCTGTACACATTTTACTTCTACAAGATATAAAAATTAAAGCTACAATAATATATTTTTACGTGTGTTAAAGGTTTATTTAAGTTGTAAAGGGTTCCAAAGTTGTAGCTCTTCAAAATTGCGAAAAAGCCCCATTTTCAGATGTATATATCTCAGGCTTTGCGTAATAGTTTTGCAATCTAAAACCGCCAGAAGATCGAAAATTTTATTATCTACATAAAACAATATCAAAATTATGCAATATTTTGTAATTTACTATTTAAATTTACCGTTATGTAAAAACCACATTTTGCATGAAATTTCGTTTTTCATAACTCCGGCACGCCTTTAGATAGGAACCTGAAATTTTGAGACAAGAAAGAACTTTTAGAATTAGTATAAGTTTTCTCAGAAAATTTTTTGGTAGCACCCCCTTTTTAAGAGTTATTACGTCTCAAAAATTGAAAATTTGGTGTTTTTAGACACCTGTAACTTAGGCACCTGTACAAATTTTTCTTCGGCAAGGCATGAAAATTAAAGGTTCAATAATATATTTTTACGTGTGTTAACGGCTTTTCTTAGTTATATAGGATTCCGGAATTACGGCCCCTCAAAATTTCAAAAATGTCCTATTTTCACGTTTTTTCTTATTACATGAAATTTTCAAATTTTTGTGTAAGTCACACTTCTAAACAGTTTGTATTGAGTTTTGGAAATGTGCGCTTTTAAAAACCGTTGGTTTACATTCTACCTTGTTTTTGTTTGATTTAATTATCACCAATACGAATACCTATCCAAAAATTTCGTCAATAATATAAACAAATTTAATAAATTTCGTTAAAATTTTTAATTTTACAAAATGTTACTTTAAATCTATGAAAAATTTTTATATTGTAAGATATAAATGTTGAAATATCACCATAAACTTAATTTTAATAATCAAATACTGGAAAATGTCACATAATCATTTTAGTTTCAAGCATGTACACTATACCAATTTTCAAGCACAGTATCAAGTTGCAAACGTACCATCAAGTTACAAGCGTAATATCAAATTTCAAGGGTTTCTATTACTATTGTGGCATTGATGATATTCGTCGGAACTCAAAATGTGATGCACATTTTTTATTATTGCAAGGATTAGCTTTTAAACTTATAAATTCCGCGACATATATATATAAATTTGTATGTAAAGTTGATAATGTATAATAAATAATTACATTTATTCAATTTCATATAATTAATATAAGATTACTATGTAAGTATGGTTCAACTTTTTTTGATAATGATTTTATTTAATTTTTACTCTAAAATCTAATCTGTAGCTGTACCATTATAGTTTAAATAATAAATAAACACTCGCTTTAACCGCTTACACAATATAGTGTTTGTGAAGAAAAAAGTGAAGAAGGATAAGTTAAAGGTTAGGTTAGAGATGTTCGATTATATTATTATATATAGGTATTCTGAAACTGTTTAAAAATAATAAACGAAATAATGTAATTGACATTGTAAGAATGTAAGAAGAAAAAAGAACAAGAAACGAATTTTAACCCTTATATTATTCTTATTCAGATGTTGTCACTAAGATTTTATATGATTTTATGTAAAAATAACCTCTACTAATTATAAAAATATATTTGAAGGGGCTTCGGTGGCCTAGTGGGTAATAGTGTATAAACTCCGAGGGAGTGTGGTGTGTGAATCCCACACACGTCGTAAGAGTTATTCTCTCTTACTACATTTACAGCCACGCCTGAACAGGAAAGGCTGTGTAATTTCCTGTCCACATTTATGTGACAGAGAAATGCATTACAAAAACAAAAAAAAAAAAAAAAATATAAGAAAACGGATGCGTTTTGGAACGGATGAAAAATTGTTTTAAAATAGTATATAGGTACATATTTATTACTCATTTTATATTTTCCAAGGTTTGGTTGCTAGCAAAATAGTATATAGGTACATATGTATTACTCATTTTATATTTTCCAAGGTTTGGTTGTTAGCATATTTTAAAAAAATGTGACTATTTGTTTCACTCTGTCCGTCCTTCTGACAATTTTTTAAAATGTAGTATTTAAATTTACCATTATGTGACAGCAAAATTTTGCAAAAATTTTTTTCCTTTATATCTTCGCTTTATAAAGTGCACTTTTAGATACAGCCTTAAAATTTTGTGAGAAGAAAAATATTGCAAAGGTCCAAATTGTCTCAGCTGTTTGTTTATCAGTTTTTCTTAATTATGTACATGTAGGGTTGTCTCAAAATTGAAGAAAATATTTCTTGATGTTTAACAAGTTTCCTTATATATAAAATTCTAAGAGAAATTACAAAATTTTGATGCAAGTCATAGTATCTAAACTGTTGTATTGTCTTTTGAAAAATGTACGCCTTTAAAAATCGTTGATTTTCATTCTGCCATCTGAATTTTTTTTTAATTCATTTCATGGGATATAAAAGTAAATTGAAAATAATTGAAGGCTCGGGTTTTATTTATGAGGGATATTTTTGTACAAAAAATGTTTTTTTGTATTTAGCACATTTATTGGATTAAGATTTGTTTTATATTGTATTTTGTACTAAAATTGTGTTATATATATATTTCTTTTTATTTATTTATATATTAATTATATGCATCCGATCCAATCTGATCAAGGATTAATTTTATAACCTCAAACAGTTTATGTAAGCTTAAGTTTATAAATTTATAATAGAAGATTAGATTATAATAGAAAAATTTATTACCAAGCAAAAATAATATCATATAATTTTTAGAACTTGTATTTAATTTAAATAATTATTATTTTTTTTTATTTTAGTATTTATTAATAGAAAATAAACATGAGAAAAGAGAGAGAGAGAAAAAAAACCAGAAACATATAAAATCAATAATAAAGTAATTAATTTTTTTTTAAATAATTTAAAATAAATTAACTATAAGTTTTAAAGTATGTCAAATATTTAAGTGTATTTTGTTATCTAAATTGTTATAAATTTCTTTGTTATCATCTTCTTTTGTTTGAAGTATATATTAAATATATAAGAATATATATATGTATATATAAAAATTATTTAGGGCTGTTAGTAACTCCGGTAATTTTAATATAAAAAAAAAAAAAAAATTAATCAAATTATATACTGATAAGTGATAAGCATATAATCGAAGTCCAAAAATTTTTATAAACTTCCTTATAAAAAAATCATCATATACATTAGGTATATTTTAAACATTGTTGTATCTATAGGTACTTAATAATATATGTATGTAATTTAGAAATAATATAAAAATTCTGATTAGAATTATGTGATAATTATAACAATTATAGCATAAATAAACTTGATGAAATGCACGTAAATTTAATAATCAATAAAATAATATGTGTATGTACTTATGTACATATATGTTTTTTTATAAGTAAATATATATATATAGACAAACATAAGTGCAATTTAATTTTCTAAATTGTAAAGTTTTGTTTTAATTATGATCCCTTTTGATAAAAATTGAACGTATACCAGATAAGAAATTTACAAACAATAAAATGTCATACATTAAGTAAATGAAATGATAAAAACTATTAAAATAAAAAAAAAAAATTTTTAAGTATCTTTAATATTAAATGCTACCAGGCTAAAAATCATATTTATTTTAAAGGTATTCCATATAAAAATTTAAACTTTTAGAAGAATAAGAATAGCATTGAAGTTTAATCTATAGTGAAATTAATGGGTGGCATTAAAAATGAAATAATTTCATCATCTTTTTGTTTTTTTGGCGGTCTGATTTCATTTTGTTGCGGCATTATTTCATTATATAGTGGCGTTATTTCATTTTATTGGGACGTTATATCATTGTTATGTATTTTAAAATGAAAGAACGCCACAAAAAGATATTTTGCTAAAATTAAATTAAATAAAACTAAAAAAAATTGTAACTAAATAAATTTTTTGTTGCCAAATATTGTATGGTTTTGTTGTGCAAATAAGAGAATTAAAATAATAAAAGATTTTAAATGGCCTATTGACTTCCGCTATTTTTTCATTTAATAAATTCTGTTTTGTATGCGGAAAGTAAAACGAATACGTCAAGTAAATCAAACTTTATGAATAATTTTAATAATACCGTATCTTAATTATTTTTAAAAACTTGAAATAAATTAACAAAATTTGTTTAAAACGAGGAAGAATACAGTTGCCTTTGTTAACTCTTAGATACCCGTACGAGCCCGTTTGACAGTCACTCTGCTTATAATATTATTATTTTAATTTTTCAGCATTTTAAAATAATTTGAGTGAATTTTATCTAATATATAAGGAACAAGTTCTGTTTGTTTGTTTGTTTGTTTGTTTGGTACGGATTCACGTAAAACCCACCAGTCCGATTGCAACCAAATTTTGCAGGAACATTTCTACGACCCCGGAAGGAGATATAGGCTATATTGCGTTTCGGTTCATTAACCCATTGCAGCCCGAGAGCGTTTTAAAGCGTTTTGGTTTTTTCGTTGTTCTGTCTAAACGGTTTGACCGATTGAGTTGAAAATTTGCACAAATGTTCTTCTCACCTTTAGGGTTGTACCCAAGAATTGGGTTGCCATACGTCATTCGGGTTCGGCCCGGCGGGCTTCCAAAAAAATTTTTGTTTCTGATTTATGTCC
Source organism: Poecilobothrus nobilitatus (assembly GCA_947095535.1). Taxonomy (NCBI): domain Eukaryota; kingdom Metazoa; phylum Arthropoda; class Insecta; order Diptera; family Dolichopodidae; genus Poecilobothrus; species Poecilobothrus nobilitatus. The sequence continues at coordinate 316,049,040 of OX352772.1, read as the reverse complement.
AATTTTGTATGGTGATTTTATGGTCTGAAAAAAACGCTGGGACAAATTTTTGTAAAGTTGCAGTAACTCGTTTGGGCACGAAAGCCGAAAGAATTTTTCTGTTGTACTGCTTAAACGGTTCAATCAATTGATTTGAAAATTGGCAAAATTCTTGCTCTTTAGCAGAAAAGCTAAACGGTTTTACCAATTGAGTTGAAAATTTACAAAAGTGTAGCTCTTCACCACAGAAACTCACTGAGTTGATTTGGTTACCACCTATTAACCCGTTTCGGCACCAGGGCTCAGTGGAGTTTTTTAATTTACTTTGTTGTCGCGCTTAAACGGTTTGACCAATTGAGTTCCACATTTATCAAAGTGTAGCTCTTCACTCCAGAAGCTCACTCAGATGATTTGGTTACGATCCATTGACCCGTTTTGGCACCAGAGCTCAATGAAATTTTTTAATTTCTTTGTTGTGGCACTTAAACGGTTTTATCAATTGAGTTGGAAATTTACAAAAGTGTAAGTCTTTATAACAAAAGCTTTCTGAGTTGATTTGTTTTCAATACATTAACCCATCAGGCTTCAGGCCAAGAAGTGTCTCATTTTTTGTTATTGTGCTTAAACGATTTGACCAATTGAAAATTTTCACAAGTATTGCACTTTGGCACACAAACTCATTGAATAAATTTTGTCGTGATACGTTAACACAATTCGGCACGATAGACCGTCAAAAAAAATTCTAATTTGTGTCTAATTTAGCAGGATGAATTTATGGTTCTAAATAAAGCCTATGACAAAATGTTTGTTAACATTTGTTAACCCATTTCCGCACGAGCACCTATTAAAAGTATTCTGCCTAATTTTTTGTGTTATTATTATTAAAAAGATATTTCCAACACTCTTTACTTTTATAAAAACCTTTTAATGCAAATTTCTAATATAGAGCAATAATTAAAGTAACCTTATTAAGTATCTTAAGAATACTGTGTTTAAGTCTTAACAACACAACATTTTCCGCCGTTGTTAAAAAACAGAAACAATCTCCTATATTAGACAGTCATCATGTCATCATTCAGAAATGTATTACTTACATGTGGTCTAACATATTTCCCATAAAATATCATTGAAATATGTCCATATAGATTATACATACTATATATTTAAAAATACTATAAACATAATAATTAAATTAGAAAACATATTCACATTTCTGTATAGTATTTAATCAAAAATGAGTACATACATATTTAAAGAACAGAAAACCTTACATTCTTATCCATATACAAATTTTACACATATTTTTAGCCAATCAATTTGAAAACATAATTAGAAAAAGTAAACGTAAAAAAATTCTGGTAGATTTATAAAAGTAAAACACAATCATGTAGTTTTTATATTAAAAATAATATGTTAAACAGAACCTGAGATGTATGCATTTAAAAAGAAGTTTTTTCAAAATTTGAAGAGCAATGGGTGCTGTAGAATTTCTAACGGTGAGGGTACATAAAAAAGTTGTTCTATAACATTACTCTTTTAAGAGACCTATGCATAGTTAATATTTCACTGCTCCTTATTAAACAGTACATAAGTTTTGTAAACAGACGCAGGGAAAGAGCGAACCTAATAGCAAATTTTTCAAAATGTGCTTAAAAGGATAATTCACAAAAACATGAAGTGACATTACTTAGGAAAAACAATTTATTACATTATGGTCTTTTATAATTGAAATGCGATTTTATGTTTCGGTATTAACGAATATATTATGAAAACTCACTTCGCGGTAATTGCGTACTCAATAGATTATTGACTCCTTTAAAGATTTTTTGTAGACGAATTGTCTCTAATTCTTCCGGGCAACGCCGAGTACTCTGCTAGTTATTATTATAATTTCTAGAACTATGGTTTGTACATATATTCAAAGTATATGTTTATACATTCTTCAAAAGCAGATTCTAAATTTCCATCTAACGATTATCAATATGTCAATATAGTTATTATATTACATTTATTCATCAGTGACATATACGAAATGTAAATAAACATGATATATAAGTACATATGTGTACCAATATCATATAAATAATAAAAATTCTTCAAGCAACCGTCATGTTGTTTAATATTTACATTTTTTTGTACTACGCATCATCATCAACAATTTTAAATTATCGAGTAAAAAAAAATTAAGGAAATTTGTTAGAAAATTTCAAAAAAATCAAGTCGTCAATTTTAAACACTTTCGTCAATTTTAAGGTAACCCTGTATTATTAAGAAAAGTTGCAGACAAAGCTTAATCGACTCAGAATTTTATTCTGATCCGGTTCATACCTTTGAAGGACGAGTAATTTTATTATACCCGATACTTATCGTACGGGTTTAAAGAGGCGACCGACACTGCCCATTTTAAATCTTGTTTATGTAAGGATTTGAAATTGTTACATTTTTGAGTTAATTGTTACTATTGTTCTAACAATTCTCTTCATTAATTACAAATGAAATTTTAATCACATCGAGATAATAGCCGACCGACATTGACAATATATAGTTGAGCTTTTTACTAGATTACAGTTTTCTAGACTAGTGAGAAGAATCAGTTATAATTAAAACTGCACTTTGTAAATTATTTTCGTTTGTTACTATTATCATATTGATCTTTTTGTTTTAAGGTAACATTCACATTTTGATTGAAGTTCTTTAAGTTTTGGTTGATCAACAACAATAAGTATTTTTATAAACTACCAATATTTAATTTTTATGTTACATGGTTACTAATAAATTTAATTTAAGTTAAGCTTTAACAATTAAAAATCTAATCTTAATGTTGACTTAAATTATATTTTAATCGTTAGATATCCGTTATATATGTTTTTATATAGCTGAATATTGAAATCTTTCTTCATCTTTTGTCAATACTCTTGTTCCTTTTTTTGTTTCTTCCCAAATAAATGAGACTCTCTTTTTATTGGGGTTTAATTAAAAAATGCATTTTATAAACAAGAGTATCTTCTAGACTTTCAGCGTAGTATTCACATTTTGGTTTAGCTAATTACATATAAATTTAGTAAAAGAGTATTACATAAATTCTTTGGGTTGTCTAAGATCATTTCATGAGTTTGTTGCAATCCATAGCATGTTGTACTAAATCCATTTGAATATCTTATTTTTTAATTTTGAGTGTATTTAGCAGCTAACAGCTAAGCAGCTAACATCCCTTATTAAATTCCTTTAATATTTGTATGAAATATTGATGTATTATAAAAATTGAAAATATGCGTTTTTAACTACCTTGTTTTCTTTTTCTCGTTAGCTTATATATAATTACAAAATTGATTAATATTTTATTTTATTTTTTTATATTTTAAGCGAAAACATTTTTTTATTAATACTAATAATTGGATTTTATTTTTTTGTAATTAAAAATGTTTACTTTTGTAGCAAGTCTAAAAGACACATCACATTTTTTAATTGACTTTTTCTTATCCAACTCTGTCAAACAGATCAAATGTTTGAGAACAGTAATGAATCACAATTTTTAAATTAACTGGACCTGTTTTCTTAAGATAACGATGTTAATATTTTTTTTTCGTATTTTTTATTTTTTATAATTTTATAAATGATTCCTGATTCATTAGGGATAACTTCTAATTACCTTTTGATAATCCCATTTAGATTTTTTGTAAACATACATACATACACACACACATTAATCAAATTAATGAAAAACAAATAATATGGAAAAATTGAACTAAGTCACTAAAAAGATGGAATAATTAAAGGGAGATGAGATTATAATTTTGATTTATTAATTTTTTTTTTTTGTTATCAACAAATATATAGGGTTCTTTCATGATAAAGAACTTAAATTTTTTATTTTTTTAATGTAGAGTTTTAATGAAGAAATCGAATTAAAAGTCACAAGAGTAAAAGTGAATTATAAAAATTTATCTCATAAGTAAGTATTATTTAACGCATTTTACACTTTTGTATTAAATTATCGTACAATAAATGAAATAGAAATAAACAATTTAAAATTTTTAAAGGATTTTTAAAGTTTTTGAATTTCAAATTATCAAAAATGATTACATATATTTGGTAAATCAAGGGTAAAACCAATTTAATGAGTATTTTTTATCCAATCCAAATTAATATGGATAAAATGAGCTGAATGAAATACATAAAGAATAATGCTGGAACCTATTTCTTGGAACCATATATTGTATCTGATATTACATTTTTGTCAACTAAATAAATGTTTAAATGATTAAAATTTTATGTTGCACAATCAATACTACATCTACAAAAAAGACTATTATAGGTTCGAGATTGTTTTAAATGTATTTTGACGTACTAATTACTATAATTCTGATATATCTATTGATTATATGTAGTTCTAAAAGCCGAATTATTTTTTTTGAGATTTAATTTGTAGGATTACCCGAATTTAATAATATACAGACATTTGGTTAATAAATTTAATTGAAGGTTATCCTAATAGTAATACAGTTTCTGCAATCGTCAATAATGCAATCTATTATAAATATATTTTTCGATAGACATTATGTAACTCAGTTACTTCAAACTAAAATCAATGCGTACGAAAGAAACAATTGACTTATACTACAACTTCAAAAATTACTAAGTTTCGGTAACACTACGTTCGATTACCACTAGAAATTTTTTTTTTATAGTTATAGCAGAAATCCCTTAGCCCATATATATAAAATCCCCTATGGGCAAAAAATTTTGCGTTAAAAAACCCATCTAAGAGATTTAAAAAGGTCTATGTTTGATTTTTTTTTCGGAATTTTAATGTAGTTAGTTGAATAGATGGCTGAATTAATTTTTTTTGCAATAATAGGTAGATAGGTAGAGTTACAAGGGGCTACGAATGCAGTCTTAGACAAGTTTAGGCTAGTTTTTGTAATAATAAAATACAGAAAAAATTTCTTACAACCTCTTTTGAACACTTTATAATGCATTAAATTATTTAAAATATTGGTTTTTAGATGATTTTATGTGATAAACCATAAATATTAAAAATTGAATGTATATATAGAGTTCAGGGAAAGTATTACTCCCAAAAAGTGTTCAGATGATGTAATCGAATATTAATTTCTAAGTTGCAACTAAAAAAACGGTTACAACAACCATTAAAAGTAATAGCGATAGAAACTTATTTCGTTTGCACAACTAATCATCTATTTATAGTGACACTGAATACGCGGTTTTTACAGCTGAAAAACAGTTACAATAACAAATATCAGACAGAAGTAACCATAAAAATTAATTCGATTTACATAATAATTTCTGTTTGACAGAACTGAATTCGCAATTGCTTCAATTTAAAAAAAGTTTCAAAAACCGTGGGAAGTCATACAAACTGATGCAGTTTACATAATTAATTGTGTGTGGTTGTCACAAACTGAATCATTATTTATGATAATCCAACATTATTGATTGGTACAAAATTCGGTTGTTTTGCCATGTTTTGGCGTTGCATACAAGTTGAATATTTTATTTTTATTTTTATTTAAGTAATTCTTATTTGTCAACCATCACTATTTTAGAAAATTAAGTATCATACCTGAATTTGAATCATGGTTAGTAAATAATAACTCATTTTCAATATCGCTTATATATTCGTTAAAAATTCTTCGAAATTACTATGTACAAATTTTAAAATAAAATATTAAATTTAAATTTTGTTTGTATTTTTCATATAAGGTAGAAGTGGGTATAGTGGAGAATTGTGGGTATAGTGGAAAATCTGTTTTTTTTCGGTTTAAATAAGGAAATAACGAACATTTTAAATTTTTGAAATATTTCAAATAAAAGTAAACATAGTAGGCTATGATTACCAAAAATATCAAAATTCTGTCATAATTTTATTAATATTAAAATAGTGTTTATTTATGTGTAGTCTTCAAGTTTTTACAGAAGGAAGAGTTTCTAAAGAAAAAAGCTAAGGTAAGTCTCTGAAATTTTTGTTAATTTATACAATTTTAAAAATAATAATGGCACAGTAAATTTATAATTTCGAATTAAAAAAGTCTATTTTAATTAATTAAAACTGAAAAATTGAGTTTTTTTTTGTTTTGAATATGTTTTTATTGTATCTCCACTATATAAGCACTTAAAGTGCTTGAAGTCGGTTTAGTGGAGAAATTTTCCAGTAAACATGCAATTTAAAGTTTTAAGTTTTATTAAATAATTTAATACCTAATTTAACAATTTAAAAAAAAATAAAAGAAATTTAGAGAAAATTAACTAATTTTACTAAAACTATTAAATGGAAATACTGCATTAGTACAAAAAAGTCGTGAATTATAGAGTTAAAGTAGGAACACTGTAACAAAATATTATATCCACAATACCTACATCAAAATATTGTTTTTTTTTTAAATGTTTTTAAGCTACTTTTTTAAAATAAAATTTACAAGCATAGTTACATAGAAATTAATTTAACAGAAGAATAATCGTTATTAATTTTTTTAACTTATAAGAAAAATAAAAATGTCCTAAAATAAAGACTGATACAAATTCTAACTTTTATATTTTAAAAATATTTGCACTAAATATACCTTTCTCCACTAAACCCGCATTTTATATGTCCAATAAATAAACAAATGTCGCCACTAAACAAGCGTTGAACTATAACGTTGAAAAATTAATTTAAAACTAAAATATTTGAAAATTAATATAAAATATAACTAAAATGTATTTAAAATACCTCTATCCTAATACTTAAAAATAAAAAAATGAAAAAAAATAAATACTTCATATTTTATAGTTTATCAAAGTCTTATTTAAAAATTATATCTCCACTAAACCCACACTTTAACGCCATAAAACTTAAAATTCTTCTAGTATTTAAGAAACAAAAAGTATATGGATATGTATAAAATATATTATATATCTTGTATTATATATAGATACATAAGTCTTAAAAAATCAAATTTAAAAACCTTTTACTTATCAAAATAGATTTCAGTATATTTGAAAAATAAAAAAAAAAATTTGAATTTTAAATTTAATTTCTTTGCGCTGTTTTATAATTTTTCTTGACATCTCATTTTCATATTACAAATATTTTCATTAAAAATTGAAATTTTTTTTTATTTTTTATTTAAACTATAAGAATATAATAATAGTCCACCACTATTTTTATTTATTATTATCTTAAGATTGTTTTTGTTTAAGGGTATTTATCTTAAAAAAATTTTCACCTAATGAATTATTTAATATTTTTTAAAATATTCCCAAATGAATACAAAAAACTTAAGATAAGATAAGTATAGAATCGGTTTTCTTTTTTTTCAAAATCCTAGAAGCGATAAAAATTAATTTTTGCTTCATAAACTGTTTAACATTTATGCTGAATTTATTATTTATTAGCGAGGAAAATTTTTTAAAAATTTATATTTATATTATATATACCAATATATACTACCAAGTTTTGCCATACCACAATTATTATTACTCTCAATACTATAATATATAATACCATAAATTCCAATCTATATATAAACAAAATATTTACATAAAACATTTTAAATATTGTGCGGTATAATGGTGTTTATTTAAGAAAATTTAAATTTTGTATATTCTTCTTCATTTTATTCATTAGACAGGTTAAGTTTGTTTTAAAGTTTTTACAATATAGTAAAGTGATCCCAAAAGGATGTAAGATAAATAAAACATTGTATCAAGTACAAAGTACAATATTAAATTATTTTACGATAAAATTGATTAAAAATAAAATTATAACACCGTTAAATTTTAATTATTTTTAAATTTATTTGTTTGGTAAAGTGGTGTTTTTCCTTTGTATTTTAATGACAGTATAGGGTTTCATTAAAAATGTTAGCTCTATTCTTAAATTAATAAAATCAGAATGCAATTAAAAAATTGTAATTTCTTGAAATTCGTATTGTATGGTAATGCTATTTGTCGAATATTGTGATATGTTAATTAAGGGAATGGGTTAGTAAAATTGTCCAAGCATATAGGAACAAGAAGATGAAGGATATATCATTTAACATTTACTAAATTTTGTCTCAATTCAAAGTTGTTAGATTTTACGTAATTTTGAAAGGAAAAGTGAGAAGAACTATATTCAAACATGGATAATAATGGCTATTTATTGAAAGAATGTACCTTGAACCAATTTATTTACAGTTGAGGAACTTGTTGAACTTGTTGTTGAGGAACCTCTTTTCTATCTTTTTAGTTATCTATGGTCTTCTGTTAGTATACTGTAATTATGAATGTATTTATTTTTGGTAAAAATAAATTATAATATAATTTTTTGTTTTTTTTTTCCTAAGGGAGGTGGGAATTTTCTAAATATCCCAAGAATTCCCCCGTGTTAATGTCAGATTCTTACTGAATTAATCCACCTTCTGCTTTTAGTCAATATAATGGGATGAAACCCCTACCTACTAATGCAGTATATTGGGTAGGGAGCAAGAGATAGGAAAGGATAGAACAAGGATGCGGAAACATTAAATTGGGAGTAGGACTGTTGGAATAATGAATTCGCCTAATAGTGACTACAGTCAGTAACAGTTGCAACATGTAGTAAAATATAATATCTTCCAGCATGAGGTAATTAATTAAAGGCCATCCCACTGCCACTGTAGTAACTATATTATTTTTTATATTGGTATTAGTTATTAATATTAATATTATTTACTACAGAGGCAGAGCCATCAGTGAATTACAACGTGCCGTAGTATATAACACCTTGCTGCATGATATAACCGAAGATAGCTCCACTGTAGCAGCTATTATTATTATTATTATTATTATTATTATTATTATTATTATACGATATACATTATTACGATATAAAATTACTACATAGTTTTTTATATGATCTGACCGTAGTTTGAACCCAAGGCTCTACGATTAAGAGGCTGATGACTTAACCACCACGCCATGAGCCAGATGAATTAAATTAAAGTTTTCTTTATAATTTAGTTTCCTGTAAAATTTAATTTAAAAAAAAAAATTATTTTTTAAAATTTTCATAACATCATCTTCTGTTTACTTTTTATTTTAATTTTATTGTTAACTTTAATACAAACAAAGATAATAATCAATTAATAAATTTTGACTGAAAATTACCTCATTTTTATTTTTTTTTTGTTTCTTGATTGCCTTTTCTTAATTCTTTTGTTTTTAGTGTTGTTTATTGATGCAATAACTTAACCACCCTCATTTCATTTAATACCAATACTGTATCTATAGAATCCTGTACCAAAACAAAGAAAAAAGCATAGAATGTTATAAATCCTTTTTTCTAAAAGTATCCTTTTAATTTGCAAGTTGATGAAAACGATCTGTACCTAAAATACAAAACAAAAATAAAAAAAAAACAATATTATACTTATTTAGAATAGCATATCTACATACTAATCATCTTGTTGTTCAATTAATGCATAAGCACACTTTTATGTTGCGCGTTTTCAAATCATCATCAGTGAATGGTCTTACTTCATTAACAGGGGAAATGTCTTTCGTTTATGCCAAGTTTGACAGTCCATTTGTTATTACATTGAATTTTATTTCTATTGTTTTTTACTTTTGCTTTTTATGTCGTTTCCATTTAGAGTTCCATATTAGGTTGCATTGTTAGTCACAAAAAAATTTAATAATATAAGTTTTATTAATTTTTAGTTGTGGGGCCTTGGTGGCATAGTGAGTAAAAGCGTATAAAATACGCTGTAAACACCGAGGGAATGTGGGCTCGAATCAAAAGCACGTCGTAAGAGTAATTCTCTCTTACGACATGTACAGTCACGTCTGAAAAAGAAAGGCTGTGTAATTTCCTTGTTACATTTATGAGGCAGGAAAATGCACTAACAAAAAAAAATTTTTTTTAATTGTTAAAAGTATTTAGAAGAAACAAAACAAAAAAGATAAAACAATTTTATAAAGACAAACGCATCTTCTGATTAAAACAAGCCCACTTATAAACCTAACATTTTCTTATGGAACATTATTTCAAAGACGAATGTAGCTAATAAATGTAGTAAAGGTTGGCCTTGTTTGTAAACACAATATATAATTAAAATGTAAAAAAGTATAAATACATATTAATCCCAAGTTTCCTCCCATTCCAGTTAACAGGTAACCTTTTCAATCTTTCAGAAAAGCATTAACTTTTTTAAAATATTTTAATAAGGTAACCAAATTTTGGCTTTTGATAAATAACGCTGTAAACATCAAACTAAAGTTTTATTTTCTTTAATAATCTTATACGTAATAATTGCAGTTCTTTTCTGTCAATAAAACCTTAATTAGTCAAATAATACAACATTACTACGGCAATCATAGTTACGGCAATTATTTATAAAATTTTTTGTTTTATCTATAGATATTTAAAATTATCGTCCTGCCAATTTTAATCGGAAGGATCTGTGAAGCTTATTTAAATTTCGTATTTATTTTTTGTTTCAGTTTTTTTTTTTTTTGTTCAAAACAAAGTAACGGGGAAATTAACTCCTGATAAAGAAATCTCAAAAAAAAAAAAAAAAAGAAAAGATGGGGAATATTTCAGAAAAATAGCGAAAAACAAATTCAAGAAAAAGAAATTTAATTACAATTTTTAATCGTTAACAGGATTTAAAAAAAAAACCAATTTAAGCGAAAAAAAGCCCTCTAATTAATCCTCTCAATAGGTAAAAGACGTTAAATATCTTTGAAACGTGGAGTTTTGGTATAAGTAAAAATTAATAATATCAAAGTAAAAATAGCAAAAAAAACTAAGGAACTTAAGTTAAATAATATGAATCTTTGGTAGTCGCCAGTGATTGTAAATTAGAAAATTAAAAAAAAAAAAAAAATAAAAAAAGTTGCAAGAATTTTATTTTTAAATTCTGTAAACAGAATAGAAAATAAATAAAAGGATAATGAAATTTAAAATAAAAATGAAAAAAAAAAAATATCGTAAATATTACTATCTAATAAGAAAACTTACGTTAAAAACAAAAATAAAAATTGGTCGGAGAATTTATTTTGAAGATATTTCCTTATTTCATTTAAGATAAAAGACTATTATTTTCTTCCTAATTTTCGGTAATTCATTAAATTTCTGGACCTTTTTAAAAAAACCAAAGAAATAAGGAAAAAAAAAAACTGTTTCACAAAATTTTTTTTTAATTATTATTTTTTAAAGAAAAATTTAGAAGATATTTAAAATAAGTACAACTCTTGAATATTAAAGAGTACAAAAGTAAATTAACAGACCAATTTTTAATTCTCTTTAGTTATAAATAAATTTTATCCCCATTCTTAAAAGTAGAAATACTTAAATGTTTAATAAAAAAAAGGGTTCCTTCTATATGGAACCATTTTAATATTATAGCACCTTTTATTTTCCATTTATTACTTTAACATATTAATAATTATTAAAAATAAAAATTTCTAACGAGTGCAGACTTTTTAAAGATAATTCATTTTTGGTTTTCAAATTTCCTTTTTATTCGCATTTAAAATTAGTTTTTATGGATCTCTTTACTATTTGATAAACCCAGCGGCCTCGGTGGCCAAGTGGGTAAGAGCTTATAAAACACGCTCTAAAAACACCGAGGAAGTGTGGGTTGAATTTCACACATGTGCTAAGAATAATTCCCCCTTACGACATTTACAGCTACGCCTGAAAAGGAAAGGGTCACATTTATGTGGCAAGGAAATGCACTATAAAAAAAAAATAAAAAATATTTGATAAAATCATAATTATTTATGTATAATGCACCATATAAATGTGCTTTTAAAAAGTTTTCTGGTTTTATTCAAAAATTTATTATTTTCACATGAACTTATTGCAGATCAGATCTTCTCACATTTTGTAGCAGCACATCCACCAAATCACTTACTGAGGACTTTAGACAAAGCTTTAGTCTCTTGAATTGTCATTTTTAATAAACCATTGATTATTCGACTGTTGCTTTTGATGAAAGATTATGATGAAACATAAATGCTTTTTAAATTATTTCTGCTCTATATGTATCTTTTTTATAATAAAATACAATAATAGGAAAGCGAATTATTTGTTTTCCCCTACTTCACTTCCTGGGGAAGCTTAGAACTTCCACAAAACTTTCTAAGTTAAGCGCATGTCGAGCAATTGTTTCTAGGGCTTTCTGTATAATATGTCTATTTTAAGTTCTTGTAGTTTGTTGATTGTTGAGTGTTGAGTGTTTAAGAAACCACGTTTTGCTATCGTATAGCAGAATAATTTTTTCACAAGATTTGGATATTTTGTTTTTTTGCTGATCTCTAGATTGACCAAATTCTTTCAAACCTCGTTCTTGCCTATTTTTTATGCGTTTCGCAATATCTTGTTCAGTTCCTCCATTTGTTTGTCGTAAAAACATTTGAAGCTTAGTACACCTTTAATATTGGTGTTGTTTATTAGTAGCGGATTAGTATTGATTAAATACCACGCATTTGGGAACTCTTGCTATTATTATTTTGATATTTATTAGCCTTTGCTTTGGTATTTAGTGAGTCTGCATATATAACATCCGATCTTCTAGGAGAAATATGAGGGTTCAATTCCAATGTGCCTTCCGTTAATACACGCATCTTTTAACATGTAGTCAAGATCAATTTTAAGAAGAATGGGTGAGAGTTAAACAATCTTGTTTGAGTTCAGCCCTTAATATTTCTACTGTGAGGAACCCTGGCCCTTGCGTTGGTACATATGTTTTGTTTGTGATTTCTATTAAAAATCCCACACTACAAAGGAGGCTTAGCTTTTCTTGGTGTCTTTTGAAATTTATAATCGCAGGAAAAAAAAACCTCTCTTAAAAAACCCAAATATTATATATATTTGTGATCTCCATTGATTTGCACTGGTATTTTATTTTTGATGTCTATATTTTATATGGGATGCATATTGTCATATCATGCCTTATTCAATTTTTTTATCTTCACAAGTTTAATGACTGCCCAGTCGTTCTCCTATAATAGTTGTCATTTATTAAATTATTTCAAATTTTTTCTCAGGAATGGTTAACTTAATACTTTGCTTTTATATTTGATAAATGAAAATAATTTTTTGGAGTACCAAATGTGATGCATTTACATCTATAATAAAAAAGAAAATTATTCTATACATTTAAGTGTATTTAAAAAAGCATTAGGTAGGTAGTAGATAGATAAGGTGGTGACCTTTACGATGCTGTGTGAAAACCTGAATTGGCACTAGGTTGCCCCATTTTGATCCCACTGCACTCACGTGACCTATGTTTTGTGGTTGTTTTCGGTTTTATATATAACTCATGGAGTTCAGATACGAAATCAATTCTTTAATTCTGTGTTTAGAGAGTTCGCTAAGGTTGTGGTAGTACGGTTTGCCGAGTTAGGGGAATCTGGCTCTAGCTAGGGTCGGACATCTGCAAAGAAAGTGCTCAAGGTTCTCACCTTAGTTTGGTTCTTTATTGCTGCAGGAGGTGTTGTGAGGGATTACCAGTTTGGCGGCATGCGTGTCTACTGGCCAGTGGCTATGATTATCACTAACCTGGTGATGAATAAAGCATTAACTTTTAAGTATTTTTAATTGTATTTTTTATTTTTATTCTTAATTTAAATCAGATTATAAAAAAAATATTTTGTTTTCGAATTTTAAAAAACTTTATGAAATATTTTTGTTTTTTTTTCAATTTTTCAATACTTTCTTATCATATTATATTGATTTTGTGTCTTCTTTGTAATTTATAGTAGAAATTATTGTAGTAAAAAAATGTATAGTATAGCAGGAATGTATTTTTCTACAACATATTTAATTTTTTTAAGAGACTTAGGCATGGTTCAAATTTCATTGCTCTATCCTTAACGGTGTAGAACTTTTATGTAAAAGACAGACCGACAGACTGAAGTTAATAGGCAAATTTTTCAATTAGTTTTTGATGGTTGAAATAGTTAAGGTAAAAATTGAATTTAATTTTTGATTTTCTTAAAAAAATAAAAAAGAAAAAAATTAAAAAATTGTATTGTGTAAACATTTTATAATCTATGGTTTTATAATCAAAAATTAAAAATATTTTTTAGTACCTACAACACATTTCTGAAAAAATTTTTTTTTTGTTATTTCATTTTGAATAAAAAGTAGTACTTATAGCAGGTTGTATTTTTTATATTTCTTTATTCTACTTTTCTTTTTATGTATATTTCTTAAGAAGTTTAATTTGTGATTATTCTGATCCATTGCTCTAAGATTTACATTATAAAAGAAACCCCATAATTTTGAAAATGTTTCAAATACCATATGATAAATGTTTCCCTAGTTTTTTCACTAATTTTATTGTTGACATGTTGGAAGAAAAATTAAACTGTATTTTAAAGTAAAATAGCAACAGCAACATCAACTGGAAGAAAAGAAAACTCTCATGAGATTTAAGAGCTAATATCAAAGTTATTTGAATAAATTATACGCGACTTTTTTTTTTCTTTCATTTCAATTTCATAAAAAAAAAAAAAAACAAAAAACAAAAAGTAAAATCAAAAACTTGAATACGGTAAATATCAAAAAAAAAAAAATATTTTCTTTTATCAATAGAATCGCAACTTTAACCATTACTTTAATACAAAAATGGCTATGCTGAAAGTAGTAAAAATAAACTTCTTTGTAAGTACATATATACATACTACATTTATATATGAACCACATTTTAATTTATTTCTTATTCCAGAGTCACTTTACGCTATAAAGGAAGTTAATTCCAAATTGCTATTGCTTTAATTTACAGACAATCATTTAAAAATGTTGTAAGTCCTATGCATAAATATGCGGGAAAATTTATTTCTCTTTTCAATTCTTTTATTATTTAAAATTTTAATATTTAAAGGTAAAAATCTTTAGTATCTAACAGACCAGAAGGATGAAGGACATAAAAATATTTTTTTTTGTATTCAACAGAATGAAAATTAAAAAAAAAATATGTTTTTTTTGTTTTGTTATAAATAACAAATGGGCTTTTCTTTTTTGGAAATTATGTTTTCAATCAAATATGGAAATTAATTTTTTAATATAAAAATAATATTTTAACAATAAATATTATTAAAATTTAATAAAAAAAAAAAACAAATTTTATTGTTTGCATTTTTGCTTTTTCGTTAAATATTTTTAAAACGACCATACGCCCAAATTTTTTTTATGAAAATTAAATGATTTTCTGAATTAACCAGAGTGGAACCTCATATTTAAAAATTCTTACCTTATATTGTTATAAATTAATTATTTTGGGGCATAGGTGGCCTCTTTGGTAAGAGTGTATAGAATACGCTGGCAACTCTAGACAGAGAGTATGGATTCGAATGCCACACACGTTCTAAGAATAATTCCCCCTTATGATATTTACAGCCACATCTTGAAAGGAAAGGTTGTGTAATTTTCTTGTTACATTTATAGGAGGCAGGGGAATGAACTAAAAAAGTCAAACAAAAATTTTTATTTAAAGATAATTTTAATTATAAGTTTAATCGAAATTTCAAATTTACATGTATTATCCTTACCATTTCATTTGTAAAAATGCTTACATTTAAGTTCCATGTATAGTGTACGATGCATTAGAGAAGATAAACGATACTGCTAAGAAAATGGGAAGTTTTAAATCAAATGCTTATTAACATAAATTAAATGCTATTAATTTGTAAAATAACGTTAAATTTTAATATGTGTTTTCAATGTTCGACAACCAGATTTAAGCAGCCATCAAGTTAGTTTGATATATAAAAGGATAATGTTAACGATGTTAATGCTAGCTTTAGAAGACAGAACAAAGTGAATAAAATAAATCTTGGAAAAGTGGATAAAATTTTATTGAAATCTATGAACTATATTGAATCCAGTTAATGGTGTAGTAGTTGAAAAAATCGGCCTTTTATTCGAAAGGTTTCGGCTTCAAACCGTGGATCATATACATTAATAAAACAAATAATATATAATTAGTAAAATATAATTAAATAAAAAACATAAGTATACAAATAAAATATAATATAAAATAAATATATAAAAATAATTCTAAAATATATAGGTATAAAATAATAATATAAAGTAATTCTCGTATAAGATAATAGATGGCGTAAAAATAAAAGAAATATTTACGTCTCATATTCTTGTACAATAGATACAGATAAACAGATAAGTAATCAACGACTTAGTGAAATTATGATTCAAGGAACTGAAGATTAGTCAAGTATGAATAATAAATCACTTAGGGAATGCCCTATGCTCCTTAGGAGAAAGGAGCAAGAAAAAAAAATAATTGAATTTATTAAAAAGTCAGAAGAGTTACTAACAATTATTGTGGTTTGTGAGTTGTGTCATAAAAGCTTACAAGATTAATCTAAATGAAGACAACAAATGCATTACATCAGAATCTGTCAATATGTTTAAAGAGCCATGAATAATGTTGAGTAATAAAAAGTTTAATGAAATAAATGATAATAAAATGTTTTACCACAAAGTCATAAAGATTAAACCAAAATTAGACTTCAGTTTCTTAAATAAAATCCATATTTTTCATAAGCCCTTGATTAGGTTATTTCTATAGATGGCTAGATTAATTAGGATTGATTAGTTTTATATAAAAGATTAAATAAAGTTCAAAGATATTTTGTTTTGTTAACTAGGAAGTTTGTAGTGTTTATATTAATGTCTATTAACTATGTAATTAACACTAAAGGGAAGTTTAAAACCTTTTTACAGTTTTATCAAAAGTGCACTCTAAAAGGTATCTTTCTAGAATATTGAGGGTGATGGAAATTATATTTCTTCCGTTTTTTTTTCTTATTGAAAAATTTTAAAGACAAGCAATCATTTTAAAGTTGGTCTGACTAATATTTCAGATATATAAATCGGTTATTCTTATAGAAAATATAAAAGTAATCGTTTAATTAAATAATTATTATTCTGTTTTCAATATTATGTGTACCTAATAATAAATAATAGATGATGTTTCAAAGGATTTTTTAATTTAATGATTACGTTAATAAAAATGAACTTTATATCTTTTGGTTTATCATAATCAGAAAATTCGACATCCTAGTTCTGGTTCAGTGATTCTCACAGTATCAACTTGTACAATTTGTATATTATGACCTATAAAATTGAATCTTAAAAATGTTTAGATAAATAATTTAAATTATTTTTTTTTTTATAATGGAACTTTTACTTATATGTGTTAACATTTTAAATGTGTCAAATAATAAATCTTTAAATTATAAATGAAAATAAAAACCAAGTCATAATTTTTTATTTATTACTTTTAATTTTCAACTCATAGTATCTAAAAATTTTACAAAAAAAAAATGTAAGAATAAAATAAATTTTAAAATTACAACGCGATTTTTCAATAATAAAAAATTTTCACTCGATTAAATAATTTGTTTTTTTTTTTGTTTTGTTACCATCAACCATCACCACCCATTATTGAAGTCGCGCGTTAACACATCAGCACACATTTTATTCCCTTTTACCCAAAACGTACGTATGTCAGAGCATAAAATCGTTTATAATTTTGTACATACGTTACGTTAATAACAAAATGCCGCATCTAATACAGAATATTAAAGCCCACTTGTGGAGAGTACTCACAATAAATACTATATACATATATGTACAAGTTTTAGTATAATTTAAAATTAAATTGAAAGAGGGGGGGAGGGGGGGTGGAGAAGGAGAGGATAGCAATAAAAATAGCAACAATAAATCGCGAACAAGGCAAAACTAATTCATTTTAAAAGAAGACATTATAAACCTATTAGAAGTAAATCATGATAAAGAAAAGGACAGACAAAATAAAAAATAAGGACAAACATATCTATATATGTATATAGTATATGTATATGTACATAGAATATGAGACAACAGGATAATAACTATTATCTGATTGATATTTTATGTTTCCCAAATGACAATTTAATCGCAAATTTATTTAAAAATTATGACCTTCCATTTTTCTTAGACACATCATTTATGTCTTTGTTGTTTTGTATTGGTACGCGTTCACATTTTTATTTTTAAATTTAAGAAAAATTCTTTAGAAAAGTTTGATTGGATTTTTATTTTAGTATATAATTTAGGGAGCATTTTTAATGGTTAAATATATGTATATAATATGTATATAAATATAATATTATTATAATATGAATGCGCGCGTATAAAAATGTACTTTCATATAAGTTTGTAATAAAGTCTGAAAGAAAAATTTATAGAATGTCTATTACCTACAAATCAATTTTTTTTTTTTTTTTTCTGAAAACATTTAAATTAAAGTTAAATGTTTTGCAATGATTTTTTCAAAATAGGGATGAGATTTATTTAATCAAATTGATAAAATATGACTTAAGAAATCTCTAATTTTATAGTTTATTTCCGTTTTTTAAATGTTTTAATGTTTTTGATAGTTTTTATGATTTCAATTTCAGAGAAGATAAAAATTATAAATTGCAATGATTTGTGTATATAGTTTCTAACATAAAAAAATTAGGGGAAAATAATCAAAATAACAAAGAAAAACTAAGATTTTGTTAATATGAAGAGGCAAAATATTAAATATAGATTTAGTTTACAATACAATAATTTTGGCTTTTTTTAACAGAGTTTTTTCAATTCTTTTTTGTATTAACATGTTAAATACATATATAATTTCTGAAGGTTAACGTCGCATTGAGAGACTACACCTACAAACCTTTTCGAATAGATTTGGTTTCATCTTAAGCTTCAAAAATCGATTAATGGGACGACTATAGATCTACTATGTCTAAATATAACATGTTCAGTGCTATTATATCGGATATTCATTTTTTCTATATTTTAAAATATTTATTGGCATTTATATATGCAAATACATGTTCTATTTTTTCACTTATCAACATTAGTAATTTCACTTATCAACATTTGATTTGACAAGTTTATTAACATTGTTGATTCACTTTTAACATTTCTTATCATAGCATTAGTTATTTTGAACATCTTACATCAACCCAAAATTTAAAATATATATATGTAATGGCCTAGAAAATTAAATATGTATATTATGTGATCACGGTAGACCATATATAGGCTGATAAACTAAATGAAAAATAAATAGATTTTAATTAGCAAGAAAATTGAAAAAAATAATTAATTTAATGAACTGAGTTAGCCAAATTCATATTAAAAATCAATAAAACAATGCAATTTTTGTATTTACTCGATCCTTTTTTACTTGATCACCCTAAAACGACTCAAGGTAATACATTTTTGACCTTAACCCAATAAATTCAGAAACAAATTTACCATTGAATTCATCTTTATATAGACGGCGTTATTTAATAATTTGAAAAAGTCTTTCTCAAAATTATTTAATGCATTCGTTATATGCATATTATTCAAATCAATGTATTTCGTTAGCCAGTCGGATTGTTGAAATTTTAGAGCTCTATGAACTTTTTGAAGTACCAAACCATTTTGAAGACGTTGAAAAGGCTTTTTATCAAATAATTATAATTTTTCAACAATATAGTATAAACACAAACCAAAATTTTCAATAATAGAATACAAAAATGAACCAATTATATATTTCTTAATGCATAAAAGTTGCTCCGTGCGGCTCCGCCATTGAAAAGCTATATATTTATTCGTTGATAAATATATAAGTGGTTTGTGTTTACAAATAATTATAATCAATAAAGTATAAACACAAACCAAAATTTCAACAATATAGTAAAGACACAACCCATCTTCCAACAATATAGTATAGATATAAATCAATTATTTAACAATATAGAATAGACACAAACCAACGATATATTTATTAATGTATAAAAGTTCCTCCACGCGGCCCCGCCATTGAAAAACCTTTTAAAAAAAGCTCCTCCATTCGGCTCCGCCATATCCCTACTACTAGCCATATTTCAAATGTTTACAAACGTTTTTACAAACTATCGAAAGTGCTTACGACAGTTTCGCATTTAACAAACGGTACTTTTGTTTCAGGATATCGTTGTTACATAAAATTTATTATGGTATCTATACTCATCCTACATATTGAAAACTCGGGAGTCATATTTACGGTTAGTGTTATGTTGTTAAATATATATTGGTTTTAGAAGTAACCGTAAACTCTGTTATCATATCCTTTTCAATTAATGCTTAATTTATGAATCCGTAATATATTATTTGAATTTATTCCTAAAAATTAAATAATAAATCCCTAAACCATTTTAAACTAAATAATTTTTGTTTTTAAATTTTCTTTTAATATTTTAATGGTTTTTCTATTTTTGTGTTTGCAAAATCTGTAAAGTTTTGAATACATTTTAATTTTTAAAAACCAGTCTTGCTTTGCTTTTGAACTGAAGGTCTCTTTAAGACTTTAGATATTAATGGATTCAAGATGTTAATTGTGGTACCTATGTTCTATTTACAAAAGACTCTCGAAAACTTTTTGTTAGGTTTCGGGAGTCTTAAATTAATAATATTTTTAGAAATGTCCGAGACTATGGTATAACCCTTAAATAAAATGATACTTTAATCAATTAAGGAAAAGCGTTTACCAAATTTATCAAAATATGTAATGCTAAATTTTAAAAATTTCCAATAATTCTAAAAATTTCCAATAATTTTTATCTTCCATTTCTCAAAATTCTAGATAGGGGTAGGGTATGATTAACTTGGTGTTAAATTGTCATTTAAATATTATAAAATTTTACCATCTGTCCTTTAAACTATTTATGTTTAATTTTTAATTTTTTTACATTTCATTTTTTTTTTTGGATTCCTTGAAAAAAAAAGTCACTTAAAAAAAAGGTCTGTTAGTTTTGACAAAATTTATTGCTGCTTTCATTGTATGTAATTTATTTATTTCGCTTAAAAAAAAAATAAATAATAAAAATAAAAAAGTAATTTGTAAATGAAAAATAAAAAAAAAACAAAATTTCTTTGAAAAGAATCAAAAATAAACACAAAATAATTCCTACGACTAAACAGTTGCTACCAATTAAAAATCATTTGATTTCTTTTCTTTTTTTTTTTATATTAATGCGTTTGTATGTTTATTTTGAAGTTCTAAGTGAGAATCCTTTTAAGGTATTTTTGCTTTAATTTTTTGATTTTGCTCTGGATTTTATGTTAATATTTATTTTGTTTTTTTGTGCTATACCTGAGCTAGAAAAAAAAAAATTCATTTTGACTTTTTTATTTTATTGCATGTAAGGATTTTTTAACTGTAAAATTATACTTAAACTCCTAACCAACGATATTTTAAAAAATTGGGATTTGTTTTTGGTTCTTTTTATTTTTTTTTAAAAAGGGTTAATTTTGATTAAGATATTTTTATTTATTTTTTACTGTATAATTTTTCCCCGTTTTTTTTTTTTTTACTACTTAACAACTTGTTTTATTCCTGGTCCGATGTCTTTACACTTTTACGTTTTTTTTTTCTTTTAACAAAATGAATTATGGTGACGTGGTTTTCCTGGTCGAATTTTTTATAATATTTTATTTATTTATTTATTTTTGTTTTTTTTTTTTTTTTTTTGGAATTAAGGACATAATAAATTTTACTGGTGTTGTAATTTAAAGGTAACTAATTAGATGATTACTTTAAATTAGGGTAAATATACCATAATTGGCTCATTTTACCTTTATAATGTAAGTTTATTTTGTATATTTAGGACTGCCAATAGAATTTTTAGTTAAAAGGAAATTTACAAAATTATACGTTTAGGATCTCCTTATTATTTAATTTGCTTGTTGCTGGTTAGTTTATAAATTTTCTTAATTAATTTTGAAGATATTTTCTGGTTCTAGTTGGAATATACTTGGTAGCAGTGGGGGATTTACACATATGTTTCCTTTAGGCACTATTAATTTAAATTTTTACTCAAAAATACATTAATTATATCAGAAAAATCACTTTGTGCATTGTGTTCGATGTTGCATAATTAAAACATCATTTAATTTAAATTTCGGTAATTGGAGATCATTTTTGATTCTCTTCCAATGTTAAAAAGATGTGCGATTGCCGTCTATAATGATTTCTAATAATTTGCCGCTCATTATTATTCCAGATATTTTGGTACTTTAGGCTTGTGCTTTTGGTGCTTAGTTTGCTTATTCGTAAATCCAGTGCTACATGGTAACTGGTATGCTGATACTTATTTTATTGATAATTGGTAAAATAATAAACTGGTCCAGATCTCTATCTGGCATTTTTGAAACAAAAAAAATTTTTTTTCAGATTCTTAATAGTCTAATTTTTTTGTAAAACTATAATTGTCAGTCAGAAAGTTTAATATAGGATGAGCAAGCAAGTTACTCCTAATTATTATTATATAAAGCAATAAGTTATGTATGACTACTACAAGAGTACTTAAAAAATGTGTAGTTATTTAGAAATAATATACCCGAAAACCGTTAATTACTTGTTATACGAATGATGATTCCCTTGTACAAATTTTCCGTTTGTAACGCTAGATATGATAGACTTAAGCGTATGGATCGAACTAGTATCAATTGTCCTCACTTCGCCCATCTAACAGTACGATAATTTAAAAACTAAAAAAGTTAGAGTCTTTAATTTAAAGATATTTTTAAGACAATTTGTACTTTTCCTATTGATATTGTTTGATAGGATGTTCTGGTTGTATAACATTGGATTTCTAGAATCGATTTATATATATGTATCTTCAAAACTAAAAAGACTTGGAGGTTATAAATTAAAATGTGCATGTTATGTAACTAGGCAAGGAGTTTTGCAAAGTTTCAAAATATTGGCATCATATTTTAGAGAAGCACCATAAAAATTTCTAGTCGCATCTTTGGAACTAATAAGGCTAGAAAGAGAGAATTAAAAATGGACGTTTGCAAAACTGAAAATTATTAGGACCACGACCACGTTCATGAAACTTTAGACCAAGTTTGGATATCCTTGAAACTAAAAAGAGTGAATAATGCTCCTTTATAATGAATATAATAAGCAGAGTGATAGTGTTTTTTATTACGTGTTTTCACGATTATTTTAGAGTTAACAACTGCAAAAATTGTCTTTTATTCCTTTATTTTTATTAGTTGGTCAATCTTTAAATCATTCACCTTATTTATTAAAATGAAAAATAAAATATAAATTCCACTAATTAGTTTTTACATTTTAAAATGGTTAATTTTTTTCTTCTTTACTTTAATTCCTTGATTTATTTGTTTTGTATTTTATTTATTCCACTTTGTTTTGTACAAAAAAAAAAAAATTCTCTTCTTAAAATTTGCTTTTTTCTTTTTGTTTTTGGAACTTTTAATATCTAATAAAAAAAAAATTTATATATAATTATAAACAGGATTTCATCCTTTCTCAAGTTTAATTTTGGTTAAAAAAGAAAAATCCGCGAAAATTCTCAATGGGATCATAAAAATGCAACGACCATATTTTATTATATTTAATCCTTTTAAAGTATTTAAATGTTAGCTTCCCATTTTTATTTTTTATTTTGCTGCATCAACACTTTTCCAGGTTGCAGGCGGATCGAAAGAAAAACCTTTGGTTAAGAAAAACCAAAAATTGAATAAAAAACTTTCTCTTTCAGAAAATTTTTCTTAAAAAAAAAAATTTCGTACTCTTTCTTATTTTAATGAAAAATAGGACACATTGCATAAAGGATATTTTTAATAGAGAAGATGATTCTGAATTACTAAAGTATCCTTTATAGAATTGCAAAACAAAAAAAAAAATTAAAAAATTCACTGTCTGGAAAACTTTTGAATTTATTATCTTGGACTTAATAATAAATGTATGCGAAAAAAAAATTTATTTTATAATAACGGTATAATAGAAAAGGACAACAGAAACAAAATAAGAAAATAAAAAGAAAACAAAAAGATTGAAAATTCAAATATGATTAAAAATAAGTATAAATTTTCTACTAAAATATTGACCAAAAATTTAAAAAAAAAAAATTACTTTTAATGTATAATTTTTAACCGCCAATCTGTTCTATTAGTTCTAAGCAATTCGAGCTAAGGTTTTCTTTCACGCAAAGGTAAATCAAAAAATGGCTTAGCTCAAATTGAATTAATTAAAATAAATAAATTGATTTCATGCACAAGGTACTCTTAGAAACTATATGTTTCAGTTCGATTAATTTAAATGTTATTGGGGCAGTTTTTCAATAAGTTGAATATACAATATTAAAGTAAAGTGCACTGTGTATAGCTTAAATATTTTGTGAAATAGATGCCCTTTTTTTCATTATAATTATTAAATTAGAAATGTCGAAGGAAATTGAATGCAATTAATTACTTATTTGGTCATCTATTTAATAATTTATTTATTTTTCGATCTAAAATAAATTTAAAAATGCTAAAACTCTTCCTTGATAGTTAAATAATATCTTTAAGACAATGAAAATGATTTGATAAAGTCTAGTTCAAATAAACTTTAAAATTTTTTTTTTTTCCGTTTATATTTTAAATTATAAAAAATGCCAGTAACATATACACTGTTCTGTTAAACACTATAATAAAACTTTATAGTCTGTATAAAACCTATTAAAATTAATTACATTGTCAAGTTGATAAACGAAGTTTCTTTACTTGTCTATACTAAAAAGTCAAAATCGCCTTTCTTTTATCATTTTTCTATAAAAAAAATTAATGAAAAACTTCAAAGTATTTGATAGACTTAATATTTTTCTATTTTGCCTTCTATTTTAATAATTTTCTTAAAATTTTAAAGTGTTTCAGGTTTTCTGGCAATGAATTTACTCTTAGGACAATATTTTAATAGGATTTAGCAAAAGGTTATGAAAAATAAAAAGGAATAAAATAAAAAGATTTGATTAATAAGATGAAAGTTTAATATAGATATAAACATTTTTTTTTTTTGCGTTTGTTAAAAGTAAAGGAATTCTTTTCAACTGAATTTAATTTTGATGATGAATTTAAGGTATAGCTTTGTTAATTTCAAGTTCAACTTTTTGATTGGAAGATTTTTAAGTTTTTTCATAGACGCATGAATAAATTATTATTTAAAAAATTTTTTAAAATAGATTTTTCATTTTATTTTAAAATTTTATGATTAAAGAAAATTATTATTTTGAAGTTAAATATGAATGAAAATATATATATGAGAATGCAGTCTTAATCTTTAACTAAGGAGTTAAAAGATTTAGTTAAAAGTTCTTTCCTATCAGAAGAAGGTATTAAAATTTTGTTAATTTTTAATAAAACACGTGTTATTAAGGATATCATAAATGTGATTAATCCAAATAATACTATATGTTTTTCTAAATTTCATATATGTCTATATATAAAGAAAAATATGTCTATATGTCAAGAAAAAACTAGAGTAATGAAGAAAAAAAAGGTTGAGTAGGTTGTACTGTATAATTGTACAAAACTGTATGTGAGAGTTCCAGGAGAAAAATAAATAAAATTTCCTGTATAATAAGGTAAACTAATGTATGGTATAATAAAAAAACAATGGATGGATAGTTATACATCTAATTATCATAATTAAGTCTATCTTTATCTTAATTTCTATCTTTCCTAAAATACCTACCTAAAGGTTTGGTCATTGCGATGTTTTTGAATACAAATGTTTTAAAGATCTATAAAGAAAATCGAAAAATTAATGATGATTCTTCACGTTTTAATTTTTTAATAATTTTTTTTGTCGCCTTCAAATAATCAAATCAATACAATACAAGAAGGCAAATGTCTCACTCCACACTCCAAACAACATACAACCATATACATATATTTAATTTGCATACACATATGACTTATCAGTTTTTATTATTCTTTTATGTTCTCAAATATGATTTTTTTTTTTGTTGGCATATACGTGAATTTTCTATAATAGGAAAAGGATAATTTGTATCCTGTGACTTTAAAATAAATTTAAAACACTTATTTAGTATGCAAAAGAGCTGCAGGCTTTAATTTATTTTTTTCTTTCCTGTTCCATGTTTTTTTTTTTTTTTTTTGTTTATTTACTTAAAACTAGTCCCATTTTATTGGTTTTTTTTTATTTTTTTTAAATTTTAAAAAGAAAATCCTTTAATAAAATGAATGAAAAAAAAATTTTTCTATTTGTATAGAACTAATGAAGCATTAAATAACATTGCATGTGTGTCTTATATGAAAAGGATATGTGCGGTATAATTTTTAAATTCGCAAAATATCCTGCGTAAAAATATACCAGCGAAAAAAAATTTTTTTTTTTTTTGTTTTTTAAATCTTAATTTGTTGTTAAAAGAGGGAAATTTTCTTAAATCTGCGTACTAAAAAAATAAAAAGGACACACATGTGATTGTTTTTTTTGATTGTTTGTACGCGTATTTGCAGATACAATAATGAAAAACCCACAAATAATTTTTTACCGAAAAAAAAAAACCTCAAAAGAATTAGTGTTTACTATAGATGAAAATTGGAATTTATTATTTGTAGTTTTTTTTTTTGCTTTTTATAACAAAAGAATGCCAAAACTAATAAATTATTTTGGTGATATATTAGAGACTCTATAACTGAAGCAACATGAAATGCAAAATATATGGATAGAGTTTGATATTTCGCAATTTTAAATTATCCAAGCAGAACTAAAAAATTAGAAAGGAAAAGTACAGCTTTTACATGATTTAATAGGAAATTATATAACAAAATAATTTTTTCGTTTGTAATGTGGTTTAAAATTTAAATTGGTGGAAATGTTCATATATTGCCGTAAAACATTTCAAAACTGACATTTTTTCAAATTACATCATAGACTTATACCAATATATATTATCATAATGTGTGTGATATGAAAAGATTGAGCGCAGGTTCAAACTTTGAGCCGGATTATGTTATGTCATTTGAAAGGATTAAAAATATTTTCTTCACACCTTCATTTTAATAAGTTGCAAGTTTATATTATAGGAAGTTTTATGCGATCAATTTCAATCTATATTTGAATAAATATACCGACTATATTAGCATAGTTTGAAAATAATAAATTGAATATTATAAGAGTCTATACATTAATATTTATTTACTCATGAAATTCTGTTAGTTTTTATTAATAGAAATGTACCTTTGATAGAATATATTAAAAACATTTTTTCTTTGACAACAAATTTAAAATTCAGTTTTATAATATTTTAACTACAAATAGAAAATTTAATACCTTTATATCTTAATGTTGATGAAATTATTTCTTAATTTTTACATCTAAACCTAAATATACTTATTTAAAAGATTTAAATATATATAAGAGCATACGTGCATATATTATATTAATGAAAAAATTTTTTTTTTTTTTGAAGGATTTATTAAGAAAAAAAAAAGAAGAAGATCTATTAGAAAAAAGGATTAGAGAGTAAAAGCAATTTTAAAGTTTAATTTAAAATTTTTGAAATTGATACTCTATACTTAGGGATTTCTACGTCTATAGAATTAAATCAATAAGAAAATTTATGTAAATAATCATATTGGGTTCGATATAACAGAAAATTTTTAAGTTTTTCTGAATTAGTTTTGTATTTACAACCATCTGAACCTATTGTATAACATCGTAATCAAATGAATTTTCCGAAATGTGAAAATTTAAAAGGTTATTTTCTTATACATATTTCCCTTTTGATCATTCCGTCTATTAATTTTCGAAGTTGTGGCAAGTTTTATTTTAATCACTGATGAGAAATGAATAAATTAATTTTTTTCATATTAAAGCATGTGACATATAACCAGAAGGTGTTATTATAGCCGGCGTATTCGTATATGAAAATAGTTCAAGGGCATAATAATTTTACCATTTTTGTCATAATTGGAAGTCACCTTAATGAGATGAGATAGATGTGATGAGTATATATTACAAATTCTGAGTAGATTTAGCTATGATTATTTTACGTGTCTGTCCGTCCGCGCGATAATTCATAAAATTATAAACCTTAGGATACTGAAATTTTTACTATATTTCATCTTTGTAAAATTGTTAATTTCGTTATTCAAATTGAGCAAATTCGATCGTCCGATTTTAGTAGTTATCATTACAACTATTTTTTTATATGAAAATAAGTTAGTGTTTATTGAATGAAGCTAGTAGAGGTATCTGATGATATGTGGAAAGAAACTAAGTTTAATGTCAACGGCTTTAGTAAAATTTGGTTGTGTCAGCGCACATCCAACATCTTCGGGTAGCAGGTCGGCATCTGAAATTCTCTAAAAGATGATACAGTTTTATAGCAATTAACTTGTGTGAAATTTTTTTGGTTTGGGGCAATTTTTCTTTGTTTATTTATACTAGGCATTTTTATTATTTTCAATTGATTTGTTACTGGACGGTTATGTTGAAAGCCAATTTATTAAAACAATTTACTATATTGTGTTAATGATATAAAACAACAGCTTTAAATTTTTATTATTCTTAAAATTTTATATTAAAATCCTCTTACCACTTCTTTGATTTCAAAAAATACCCAATTTACACTTTTTTTTTGCAAAAATTCGCAAAAAATTATTATCAATTTACAAATTGAAATACAGTATTTACGACATATTTTTGCGGAACATCAAAACAAAATCATCATTTTTAATACTTTAAAACATAAAAAGAAAAACTAAAAACTAAATTTATATATAAATCCCATAAAATATTTAATTTTACTTTATTTTACTAATATTAGCATTAAAATACAAACAAAAAAATGTAAAATATTTCAATTTTAAATTGATTTAACAAATAAAATTTTATTAAAAAAAAAAAAGGATTCATTCAGATTCCTTTCAATTTTATTTTGTCCTTTTCTATTTTTTTATGGTCCCATCATAACCATAATTTCATATAAATAATTTCATAGTTATGAATGTACATTTCAAACTTATATTAATAAAACCCTTTTTGTTTTTAACACTTTTTTGACGGTGACGATATCAGCACTACAAAATTTTCAATCCCTTCATATTTTTTTTTTTTTTTACAAAAAAATATATAATCCTTAGAATATCCTTGTAAAAAAAAAATAAAGCAGGATAACCATTTCCACATATGATTGGACACATTAAAAGTTATGTTTATGATGTTGGTCTACAATTGCAAAAAAAAAAAATAAAAGGGGAAAGGGTTAGTCGTATCGTAAAAACATTCACTTTAAAATATCTTTTGAATAAAATGAAAAAAAAATATATATATTATTTATATTTCGCAAAAAGTTTTTAAAGGAGGGGTGTAAAATTTTTTACTATAGTTTTAAAATAATTTTTGTTTTGCTTTTTTTTTTTTCAGAGGGTAATAAATCTTTCAAAGGATTTTTTTTTTGTCCGTTTTCCTTAAATGTTATTTTTTTGTCTCTTTAAAAATTAGTTAAAACAAAAATTTTTTAAAACATTATTATCTAATAAGATGCCTATTATTGTAAAGATCTATAAGATATAATTTCATCTTTCACCTTTAAAAATTAAAAAAAAAAACATTAAGTCGTTTTTTAATTTGGAAATTTTAAATCCTTTAAAAATCATAAAGTTAAGAATTTGCGGTATAAAATCAAAAACGGCTTGAAGATTTTGTAACAAAATGAAACCTAATCTTTATACTTTCTTAATTTTGAGATCTTTGATTTAGAAATCTAGAGATTTGCCTATTTAGAAAACTAGAAGAAACTTTGTAGAATATATAACGATAAGTTTTACTTAGAGCAGAATGTGATAGGGGATGTCGAAACAAAGCAAATATTCTATGGAAGAGTGGTGTTTTGTTTATTTCTAATGACTTTCTAGATAACGATATTAGTACTCGGTTTGTAAAAAGAAAATCATATCTGTTTCCCCTGCATAATTTATATAGGAAACTGATATATTATGATATTTTAAATATTAAGATTATCATTTCCAAATCAAGATTTTCAGTACAAATAAAATTCTGGTTATTTTAATTTATATTAAAAAATTATGATAATTATCTTTTTTTTTTTTGCATAATTGTGATTTTCTTATAAAAAACCGTTATTAATGTATCTAATCAAATTAAAATTAATTTCATTTTAAAATTTCTTAAGTTTTTGCTTTAATTTATATTATCATAATTTGTGTCATGTCTTTAAAGTTTTCGAGAAAATTCAATATCAATTTGCAGAACTCCTTTTATTATCGAACTACTTTATTCGAATACGGTAAGTAGATTATCTTGAAAATGGTAAAAGATATCATAAAATATTTCATTTTTTCATAATAAACTTTTTTTACTTAAAAAAAAAACAATTTTCATTTAAAGTAAAAGTGGTTTTATTAAATGTAAGTAATTTCATTTTAAGTGCAAGTTTTTCTTTTTAAGTACAAGTATTTCTTTTTTAAATGCAGGTTTTTTGTATTTACGTATTATTAGGAATTATGTATATATATATAATATTATATGGATATTATTCTTTAAAAAAATTTCAGACAAGCTACAAGAGATCTACATAGGTTTTTTTGTTTTAAAATTTCAAATAATACACTTTCAATAAAGCTAAGCTTTTAATTAAATAAAAATTAATTTACAATCATTTCTTGCACTCTAAAAAAAAATTCTTGCAATTAAAATGGAAATCTTGATTTTAAAAAGAAAATACTTGCACTTAAATTGGAAATAATTTGCCTTAAAGTATTAAGGTATATCACATGTACATAAATTAACATTTTAACAGATTATTATAACCATATATAGAAACGGTTTCGGAATCAATAAGGGCCGTATGTTCACATAAGTATTAGCTTTGTTTGACCGGTATCAACTTTATTTTTACATCGGCATTAAAAAAATTTTTAATACCGGTTTTAAGACCACAAGTACGTGTTTTATTTTAATTCAAATGACATTGACATATTCTAAATTGACATTTCGTTTGAATATAAAATAAAATTCTAAATAAAATTAAATTTTTTTTTTTGAATTCGTTTGTTTATAAATTTAAAAAATGTACGAGTAGTATACATAATTTTTTAAATTTATAAATTACATTAGTAGTTATAAAATAAAAAAATTATAACTAATAAATATAAATTTTTTACCTAATTATATTTATTACTACATACCTAACTATATTTATAAATATACCTAAATACCAATGTTATTTATATTTTAAAATTAATAAAATGTTAAAGTTAGCAGATGGTTAGAAGTAAACAAAAATATTTTGATTTTTATATTTCAAATTTTGACGTTTAAATAGCAATTGGAAAACACTATACTCGTAGTACAAAAATTATAAAATGGGTACGTTGAATACGTTTTTGTACTAGTTTTTCGTACAATTTTATCTCAATGTGAACCTACGATTTCAAGTCTTAAATGCTATGGTATTATCCGCAGTATTATATGTATGTGAACATACGTCCTTAAGAATATTTCTATTTTGTTTAATTTTTTTTTGTTTTTAATCTATTTTGAAAGCTTAACTGAGACATCGAATTTTCAAATAGAATTTACAATTTTCTGCCCAAAAAAGTATATTATTATTTTTTATGTTTTTAAATCAATTTATGATAACATTTAAAAGCATTTAACGTTTTTAAACAGTTGTGGCTAATATATTAAGTGAAAATATTTTTATTAAATATTTTATTACAATAAATATGTACTCTTGAATATATTTTGGTACCAAGTTTTTTTTTTAATAACAAAAATAAATTTTAAGTATACATAGAAATTAGATACTAACGTACTAATACGACAAGTTTAAGAATTGTTAATTTGAACCAATTTAAAAGAATTTTTAAGGTATCTGAGATAAGTAAGGAGTAGCGTGTAATAAAAGGCTTAAACAACAAAAATGATACTAAAAAATTTAAAATGTATATTTATTGATAATTGTACTAAAATGCTAGATTAAGAAAATTATTTATATTACTATAACCATCTTAACTTCCATCTTTATTTGTGTTTTTAGTTTGGAGAGTCCATGTTAATAAATTAATTACATTTTATATTTTTTGAGTGGTAAATAATAATAATTAAGCCTTTTTTGTTTACGAGGGACAGTGGAAAACATTGGAAATCACGCAAAGGACCTGCACTAGTTTTCTCTAGTTATTATTGGGCTTTAACCAATCAAAACCACTTTAAATGGGTCTACACATAACAGGAAAATTTGGAGAGTTGTATATAAAACTTATATTTTTGGATGTATAATTCTGTTCATATAATGCCACTAAAAAAATGAGGAGTTTGAGACCTACAATAGAGAGAACAAAAGCAATCAAATATAAACGCACTTTAACAAGCACTTAATTATTTATTTCTTTTTAGCACAAAACATTTTGAAAAAATGTGCTTATTAGTTTCATCCTGTCCGTCCGTGCGTCTGCGTCTGAAAACTTCTACACTGTTAAAAATAGAGAAAAAAAATTTTAACCATGGGTAGGTGTCATTGATTTTGTGGTCAAAAATTTATTTTGTGGAACAACTTTTTCATGTAGTCCCATCCATTACGGAGCTACAGCCTCTTAAACTTTGAAAAAGCGCTATTTTTAAATGTGTATATCTCATGTTCTGCTCAACATTTTTTCAGATGAAAATGGCATTTGACAGGTATTTTTTTTACCTTTGTAAATTAATATCAAAATTATATAATTCTTTTAAATTTAGTATTTAAATTTACCGTTATGTGAAAATCAAATTTTGTATGATTTTTCTACCCTTATATCTCCGGAACGCTTTTAGATAGGAACTTGAAATTTTGAGAGCGGAAAGAAGTTTTTAGAATTAGTATAGGTTTGCTCAGAAATTTTTTAGACCACCCCCTATTTATTAGAAGCTATTAGAGCACAAAAAATTTGAAAATTTGCTATTTTTAAACACTTGTAACTAAGGCACCTAAATAAATATTTTACTTCGGCAAGATATAAAAATTAAAGCTCCAATAATATATTTTTACAGCTTTAATAATATATAGTGTTAACGGTTTCTTTTACTTGCATAGGGTTCCAAATTCCAGAAAAGTCATATTTTCACATTTTTTCTTATTGCATGAAGTGTTCAAATTTTTGTGCAAGTCACAATTCTAAACATTTTATATTATATTTTGGAAATGTGCGCTTTTAAAAACCGTTGGCTTACATTCTACCTTGTTTAATTTACTGTGACTGAATTAATATGCTTTTATCGGTGATTTTTAAAATTTTTAAAATTTTATTAGAATATAAAATATAAATGATAAAACCTACTAAGTAATATGTTAAATTTAATTTTAAGTTATCAATTGTCATTTTTTTTTATTGTTTCTTTTTAAATGAAAAAAATACTTTACGCTTTAATAGATTAAAATAGGCCAATAGAACATGGCCAAATTCTAGCATTTTTTTTTTAATGTTTATAATTCTATATTTTCTAGTTGGAAATGACTGGAATGTTTTTATAGTGTATAAAAGTAAAAATGAAATAAGTAAAGTAAAAATGAAATAAATATTATTAAACTTATTCTGTATAGTTTTAATTATTTTAGTAAATTTGCATTATCTATGCCGTTTTTGCTGCCATTACCTTAGTTCAAAAATTAGAAAATGTTTTTAGCTAAATAAAATCTTTTTATATCTTTTAAGTTTAACCAACAATATAGTTTTATAACAACACATTGAAGTGAATAAATGATATAGTAATTGGATATGATCTTTCTATGAGACAACTTAAATCTCACATTAATCCGACATCAATTTATGTTTTATCTATAGAAAAGTTTTAAAATTTAAATACATTTCTAATAGAAATGTATTTTCAAAATTATATTCAAATAAATTACCATAACTGTACCAAAAAAATTGTTATTATCTAATATTTATAAAATGCATTAATAGTGTGTATATATGGATATATTTGTAAGTTAACAGACCCATAAACTATAATTTTCACTTAAAATCATTTTTGATTACTGGGGATGTTTTTTTTTTTTTGATTTTTTCTTTCTACTTTACACATCCTAGTAAATCCTGGAGAATCCTTAAATATTAAAAAAATTATATATATATATAAATCGAAAAAACAAAAACATAAAACAGAAATCCACTTATAATATAATATAAAAAAAAAATATTAAAATTTATGGAATTTGATGTCCTTTTTAATATGTTTGCATTTATTGTAATTTAATAATCGCATAAGGACAAAATTGAAAATAAGGACGATGAAAAAAAAAAATAAAATGTCCTTTTCTTTCATATTTTTTCATTATTAAATATTTTTTTTTTTTTACTAATGGAAGTGTTATTTGTAATGTTGTTTTATAATCATGTGTGTATATGATAATGATGACTAAGGGTTAATAAGAAATATGGAATTGAACAGCTTTGACAAGAGGTTAAATGCTATGTATTTATAAACGATTTACGTTTATATGTTTATATATGAAGAATCAACATATGGAGACGACTTTATTAGTACTTAAATTATAGGTAAATTAAATATTAATGAAAAAGAAAGTGAATTCTTAAGTGCTTTAGATTTATTATTAAAATACTTCAAATTTTGTATATAAAATTACTTGTAGGATCGTTTATTTGTAGAATTAAGATTTTATTTTTTTGAATTTGAAATGAGTAAAATAATAAATATTAAATTTTTTAGTTATAACTTTTCTCTACTTAAACTTTTTTTAAGGCTAATAATTATAATCTTATTGTATTTGGATCTACTCAACCGTTCGAGCCTACAGAAAGTAGAGTTATTTGTTAAACTCGTGTTCTTTAATGTACTTTATACTCTATCTTTTAAATTCTGTTCATTTTAGTTATTCCACTTTTTAATCATTTAGTTATGATGGTTTATGATATTTTTAATATTTTTATTATATTAATATTTTAAATCATTTTATGTCAAAATTTACTATTAAATGATCAGATTTTTTATTAAAATTTTTTTTGTTACATTTTTTACTCTGTTTAAAATATTAATTCATTTCCTGGTAAGCGTAGTTTCTTAGGATCTATTTTTGATCATAACAAGTTAGATCTATGAAGTAAAAAATACTTCTTCCGAACATTTGTAAAAAACAAACTCAAGAATCATTTCAAACTTGCGGCATAGAATAAAAGACAAAATCGAAAGATATTTGGTTTTTTTTCTTTTCGCAAAAACATTTAAAATTAACCAATGATCGGATTCTTGAAATAATTATATAACTACTATAAGTTCATTTTGTAGTATTACCAACATTTTAAGATAATAATACAAGTTACATACTTTTGAAAAATTTTTAGAAAGCTTTTAAAAAGGTTTTTTTTTTAGTTTCTAAATTTTTTTACGCGTCATTTTCCTAGAGGCCAGATGATACAGTACTATTAAGATAGTGGACAAATACATGAACAATTTTGACAATAATATTACATTTTTTCAATTATCTTTTCCATTGTCTTGACATTTTTCTAGCTAGTAATTGAAATAGTAATTTGACACTTCGACCAATTAAAAATGAAGACAAAAGGAAAACAACATTTATGTCAAATAAATTTTTTGAGGTTGTTTTATTTTTAATTTGATATTTTGCTTGTGTCTATTTTAAACATGAAATATTTTAAAAAAATATAAAATATACTTGAAATATAATATAAAATATTTTAATAATAAATGAAATGTCTTGATAGTTAAAATGCGACATACGTCACACAGACAGTAGATAATTTGACATTTACATACTCTCAAGATAGTAATACTATCTCGTCTGGCTGCCGGGTTAAAGTTTACAAAGCCTTGTTTGTATCAAATCTCTTTGAACGAATAAAATTCTGTTTAGATCTATCAATTTAATTTTTTTTTTCTTATAATTTGTTTTTATTCTCTAAGAGTCTAAGTTATTAAAAACATTTCCAAAAAAAAAACTTTTAAATTTCTCTTTCTTTAAAAGTCTTTCGATCCGAAATTAAAATTAAAAATCAAACCCTTTTAGATTTACAAAATGAAAAAACTAAACTTCTAAAAACCAATAATCTTTATAATATATTTCCTTATTTATTTATTTATTTGATATATACATATATATGGATATAATATATGGATATATATATACAAATCAGATATTATTTACAATTTCAATTTCTTTTGAAGTTAAAAATCATTTCATTATAAAGGAAATAAGAAAAGAAAACAAAAAACCAAATAAAAGCCACCAAATCTAAATAACATAAAAAAAGCCACTTTTAAATTCAAGTATCCTTCTAAAGTCCTTAATTCTTATACCCGTTATTCATATTATCATATATTAATATAAACGTAAATAAATCTTCCACTTTAAAAGAAAAAGAATAATACAAAAGCTGTCTTTAGCACAAAATGCGTTAAAATGCCACAAAAACATTCAAAGACAACATAAAAAAAAAAAAGAAAACACCGAAATCACAGCGCGTCGCCCATAGAAAAATTGAAATTTTTTTTGTTTTACTCTTAACAGGAGTTTATTGGGGGGACCGGGGAGGGAGATATGGTCTAATATTATTTTACTTTTATCCATTGGTTATATAACATAAGGATGAACAAAAACAAAAAAAAAATCACATGTGATTTACGTATAGCCCAAAGGCTACAAAAACATAAAAGAAAATATAAAATAAAAATCAAGAAATCTAAACAAAACGAAAACTGAATAGCATTTCTAATGTATGGGGTGGTACAAAAAATTTAGTTTGTAAGGTATATATGTATATATATATATATATATGTATACAATATGACCTAAAATGTCATGGGATCAGAAAAAATGAATTTAGCGAAACTTTAACAAATCTACAAAATAAGTCGTAAATCTTATAAATCATGGTTTGCATACATCTTACTCGCATTTTGTTTTCTTGTTTTGGATGGGGTCAGTATAGTAAGCGAGTTTAAAACTGATATTTTTACATATATACCATTACATATGTATACATAAATCATGATGTTGTCACTTTATATTTAAATTATCCATATACTTACTGGATATGTTAATAATGTTATTGAATTTTAAACAGGTGACTTGTTATTAACTTTTGTTTTTGATTTTATTTTTTTTTTATCTTAAAAAAGAAAAGAAAAATTTT
Organism: Poecilobothrus nobilitatus; assembly: GCA_947095535.1. Classification (NCBI taxonomy): domain Eukaryota; kingdom Metazoa; phylum Arthropoda; class Insecta; order Diptera; family Dolichopodidae; genus Poecilobothrus; species Poecilobothrus nobilitatus. Next base: position 316,012,058 of record OX352772.1, on the reverse strand, counting down.
CAAGCCACCTGACAATGACATGAATATCTTATTTAAAATGATTTTATTAGGTGATGATTAGTGGAAAATGAAATATTATATTTTGAGTCCGTATACCGTAATAATGTAAGTTAAAGGATTTTATTTTCTTTTAAACCGATGAAATTTAGAAGATAATATGAAAAATTGAATTTCTTATTTTGATGTTGATATTATTAAGGGTTGATAAAGTTTTTAAATAAGAAGCTTATTAAATCTTCATTTATCATTCAATAATATTGACGCCTATTCGTCAAGATGCATGACTTAGTCGATGAGAAAATTCATCACGCCGCATCACGCCGCCGTTAAAAATGTATTTCTCTAAGACGTGTGCGGAAATTTTCGTAATGTTATGGTAATACTTGCTACTGTTAAAAAATTTGTTTTTGGTTATTTTTTGTTTTAAAAAGTATAAACAAAAGATCAATAATAATCAAGTAAAAGTATAGATTTTTTAAAAATTTTATTAATGCTTTTTTTTCGTAAAACTATAATGCAACAAATTTTTTTTTGTTTATTCCCCTTATAAATGTAACAAGGAAATTGCAAAGCCTTTCTTTTTCAGGCGTGGCTGTAAATGTCGTAAGGGAGAATTATTCTTACCACGAGTGTGAGAATCGAAGTCACAGTTCTTCGGTGTTTACAGCGTATTTTATACGATCTTACGCACTAGGCCACTGAGGCCCTCTATATAGGTTTTTTGAAATTAAAATAACAAAATGGAAAATAATATGTTGCCTTACATTTTGTAATATATTTTTCTAAAATGAATAAACATGAACAAAAACACTAAAGTTCGAAATAATTTTTTATAATTACTTTAATTCTTTTAATTCTATTTTTTTTAATTATCTAAATATAAACTAAGTATATTAAAACTACGGAAAAAACCATTAATTTTACTTTTAAAATCAAATCTGATACTTATCGCTAAGAAAAACAGATATAACATAAAATGGCTACCTATCGCTTCGTAAGAAAAGTCTTTCAAAATACTACACACGATGCTTTTGACAGTTAACAGCGCATTCAATTTAAAAACTGTTACATTTGCATCTAAAAAAATAACAAATCATCGCGTCATTCATATTCTTCGTATGATTCGTTTTGAAGAATATGGGTGATTATTATTTATCGCTGCAATAATAAAAAAGGAAATCGAATACCCAATTAAGTAAAATATTTTCCTATAATAATTAGACATATTAAAGTATAACTTCAGATATATGTATGTTATAGGACAAAATAAGTAAGTGTTGTAACACTTTCTACTAAAATGCTTATGATTCTTTGCTTTATTATAAAAAACTGTTTTTTTATTTTTATTTATTTTAAAATATATTATTATTTAAAACTAATAATTATATCGAGCTGTACTAAATTTCAAATTATATAATTTTATTTAACTATTCACTTGTAAAATCCAAAATGCATCACTAATAAAATAATTATCGAAATAATATATATATGAAACCAATCCTTTATGTAAAACTTTTACCATTATTCATTACCATGAAATTCAAATGAAAAATAAAAAAAAAACTATTCCAATTAAAAATTAAAATTTATAAATTTATAAAAAATTCCATTCACAATTCGTTTTAGCATTTCTAATTAGTAAAACAATTCGAACAAGTGTTGTCCAGAATTTTTAATTTCTGAGCATTCATTGAACCGTTCAACAAAACAAAAACATAAAAACAAGTGCTATAGCCAAAGGGGCTCATATTGGTCAAAAAAAAAAAAAAAAAATTTCATTATTATTAAAAAGTTCATTTACAAAAAAAAAAAAGGCACTCTAAAAGGACACTAAAAGGATTATAACGGATAAATATAAAAAACAAAAATATATACGTATATAATATATATATACATACATATTTAAAAAATGTGGAATTAAATTTAAACTGTAGTTTAACCCTTTTCTTTTTGTCATTGTTATTTCAATAAATAAAATTTTAAATTTTCAATATATACAATATAAAATTCATTTGAGATAGATTTTGTATTTTAGTTAAAATGCCGCGAGTAATATACGAGTTATATTTAAAATGTAGGAAAAAAAAAAAGATCAATGTATAGGTATTTAATTGATGAACTTTTTTCTAAAATTATGATGGAATTAGAAACGAAGATGAATTTAAAACACTTCACCAAATAAAATAGAGTCCTCGTCTAAAATGTCTTGTTCTGTGAAACCATGAAATGACTCAATGAAATTTTGAAATAAGAAGGTTTAGGTTGTTCTCTTATCTTTTTAGAGGGTAGTATTGTAGTTCACTTGCGTAGGGCTCGCAATACCGGACCATTTTTCAAAAACCGGTATTTCGGTATTATCAAAACACTAATACCGGTAATACTGGTATTTTTAAGGGCTAAAATTTTGGAAAAAAAAAAAGAAATAAATGAATAACATTTTTTTTTAAATAAAATAAATAACATTCCATTTTTATTAAAATAAATAAAAGAAAATTAACTCAATACATGACTCATTTTTATTTTTACATTATTTTTTTTATGTATCACAAAATATTAGTCTTCTTTTTCAGTCTTTTCATCGATGAAGTAAGCTCTCAAAAATGCTATAGCATCTAATGTTTCATCATTCATTGACGAAGCTATTTTCGTGCAAATCACTCCAGCTGCAGAAAAAGGACGTTCGCTCTCAACACTTGTTGGAGGAATAATCATAAAATATTATAACTAAAAAAATATTAAAACTCTAAATAAAACAAAAAAATATTATAACTCTAAATATTTTCTTCGAACCCCTTCTTCTTCAAAATAGCTGATTTCTTTTCTTACTAATTTCTGGTAATCTGTTTTTTTTCATGTAATTGCTTCGTATTTTCTTTCGATTCACTCTATTGTTGATTGTGTTGATTGATAAAAATATAAGTCGACGTTGTCACAAGTATTAATGAAAAAACATGTATTCCCAAGACGTAATATATTTTTGTATTTATTTATGAATGTAAATGTGTACTTATAATTTCATATAATTTTTTTTTAAAAATGTTTATAATATATTGAAAATTAATAATATTAATTTTTATTTTTCAATAGCGAAATGGGGCCTCGGTGGCCTAGTGGGTGAGAGCGTATAAAATACGCTGTAAACACCGAGGGAGTGTGGGTTTTCCTGTCCACATTTATGCATAAGGCTGTGCAATTTCCTGTCCACATTTATGTGACAGAGAAATGCATTTAAAAAAAAAAAAAATACCGAAATACCGGTATTTCGTTATTGAATTTTAGAGGGCAAATACCGGGATCCCGGTTTCTGTAATACTGATATTGCGAGCCCTACTTGCGTAGCGTTGAATAATGATTTCTGCAATTTTATTATATGGAGACAGTAAATGGAATTAAGTTGTAGACGAATTCAATTTATTAGTTTCTATTTGAAAACAACTTGAAATCTTATTAGGAGAAAAGTCCTCCGCTTTAAATTCTTGATAGAAATCTAGCTTTAGTTATAATATTTTAAAATTTTACTCAGCATTAAAATATTCAGAATATTCCATATTTTATAGAGTAAATTATTATGATTATACATTTATTATAAATTCAGGATTTCTAAATTTAGTTAACGTCAAGTTCTTTGTTTTTGATAACTTATTGGATTTTTAAAATAAACTATCAGTTTCTTGAGCACCCTTTTTTTAATATTTAATGCTAAGTTCACATATGGATAATTTTTTTTTGGATTAAGCACTTAAATGAAGTTTTCAAGTTATTGCTATAATAGTTTTCGTTTTAATACGAATACTGTAAGTATATTGAAGCCTAATTTCTATTTTTTTCCCGTCCTTCCGTTTATTTATGAAATTTCTATACTATTTAAGATATACCAATAAAATTTTAACCATAGATAGATCCAACAAAAAAATAGTTAATGTTGTCGAACAATTACGTTTTTATGTAGTCCGAGCAATAAGGAATTACAGCCCCTAAAAGTTGGCAAAGCTATTTTTTAAAGTTTATATCTCAAGTCTGCTTAAAATTTTTTCAATCTAAAAACGGAAAATGATAAGAAATATTTTTTGCTTTTTAAAACAATATGAAAATTATATAAGTTTTCTAATTTGGTATATTTACCGTTATAATTTTGAAAAATTTTGGCTATTCCGTATCTCCGTAACGCTTTCTCCTCTGTTTAAGGAGTCAGCAATTTAAAATTCCATACTTTTAGACAATTGTAACTTGAACACCCCTGCAAATTTATCGAGATATAAACATTAAAGCTACAATATTTCTTACATGTTGTAACAAGCATCTCTTAAAAATCTTGGTAAATATTATTATTTAAACGAGGAAGAATACAGTTGCCTTTGTCAACTCTTAGATACCCGTACGAACCGTTAGTATGTTCACAGCCTGTCACTCTGCTTACCATATTATTTTTTTAATATTTTAGTATTTTAAAATAATTTGGGTGAATTTTATAATTTCTAGTACTATGGGTTGTACATATATTCAAACTATATGTTTATATGTACATTCTTCAAAAACGGATTTTAACCTTCAACATAACGATTATCAATCCAAAACTTTTCCAAATGTTCTATGGTACCATTTAATACTAAGCGGTAAATGTATATTAAATTTACTTAGTACAAAATAGTAAATATAATTTTAAATATTATATTATATTATATTTAAATATTTCATTGACAGAATAATTTCTTATAAGTACAATAAAATACATATATGTATGTATGTAAATACGGCGCTATATAATGTACATATATACTCTTATCATTCATTCACTAGTGACATATACGATATGTAAATAAACATGATATTATATAAGTATGTATATATATCAATATTATGTAAATAAAAATTCTTCAAGCAACCGTTATGTTGTTTATTTATTTACATTTTTTTGTACTACGCATTATATCCTCAACAATTTCAAATTATCGAGTAAAACAAAATGGAAAAAATTCGTTAAAGACATTTGTTAGAAAATTTAAAAAAATCAAGTAACACTTTCGTCAATTATAAAGTAACCCTATTTTATTAAAAAAAGTTGTTAACAGAAATAAGAGTATAATGTTTAAGCTTTAATTTTTGTGTATTACTTCAAAAAAATTTTAACAGGTGTTCAAGTTACAGGTTTTCAAAATGAAGATATACCTTATACAACTTGTGCTATAACAATTTAAATATAGAGCTTTTTTGAACCTTTGAAAAGCTGTAGCTCTATAACGGGTGGGGCTACAAAAAAAAAGTTATTAAAAATAAAATTAATATTTTTGTGAGATCTATCAGCTGTTAAAATTTCATAGCTCTATTTCAAAAAAAATGTAGGGATCTAAAAGTTAGGTGTTCGAGAGCTACCCTAAGTTTTGGTCCAAACTCAACCAAAAATAGGGAACCTACAAATTACTCCCAGAATATTTTGTGTAAATTTCAAGACTCTAGCTTTCTTAGTTTTTGAGTTAGCGTGCTGACGGACGGACGGACGGACATGGCTCAAAAGTCTTAGAATTTTTTCTGATCCGATCCATACATTTGAAGGTATATCTAGCTCGCTTATTTCGAGGTGTTACAAACGGAGGAGTAATTTTATTATACCCGATCCTATCGTACGGGTATAAAAAGAAAATGGGAATACCTGAATTTTTCAGAATAATTGCCATTTTTAAAATGTGCTTCTTTAAAAACTTTTGGTTTTACTGCCTTGTTTAAATTTCATCTTTCTCTAATGCGTCAATAATTAAATATTATTAAATATTTTAATTTTACATTTTTAATCTAATACAAATACATGTAAATTTAATATTACATATAAATAATAATAAAAAAAGGACAATAAAAAACAAAAAAAAAATAAAATTTAAATAAAAAAGTGTCATGTAACGTGTTTGTAATTTTAAAATTTAAAATATCTTTTTTTTTTTATTGCTTTCCAAAAAACATTAAATACTAACCAGCATAAAGGATTTTATAGGATTAATAAACTAGCTATGAATTTAAAAAAAAAAAAAGAAATTTGATACTCATCAAAGTTTGTAAAGTTAACTATTGTTATAATGCTATACATATATGCAGTGTAATATATATTTACTAGTATCTCTATAGTCGCTTGTTACACCCTTTAGGCAATTTTATCCATTAATCATTTTGTAAAATAATCGCCATCATCAAAAAAATTATTTTGTTTAAATGGTCAAACAAAGGGTCATTTTTAACCCTATCTTATGCTTCATCCATTCATTCATACCCTTTCCATTTACTGATTGTTTTAATTGTTAGTCCAGCCATTCATTTTTATAGTATTTTGAATCCTGTTGTGAAGTTTTAGGATCAATTGTCATATACTTTATTCACGGTCTTGTTTTATATGGTGTTATAAAACAATACGATATATACAATTGTGGTCATAATTTTAATATAATTTTATATGATTTAAAATAAGGTATTAATTGGAGGAGCGTAATGAAAGTTTGTTTAACATTATTTTGAAATTTTAGAATCCTGTTGTCCAAAGACAATTTTTTAAAATGTCGCTTGTTTAAACGTTAACTTTTTAGGATTTATTTCATGATTTTAAAAATTTGTTTAGCGAAAGTTTGTGACCGTCAGCCTCCACTTTTTAAACTGTTTTATGTTGAAATATCCATTTAACAAAATAATTATGGTTACATAATTAAGGATCTAATAATTTGTTTAACTGGGGTAATTAATTTATTGTTTATATTTATATGTGTATTGTACGTAAGCATAGATAAAATTTTGAATGAGAAGAAGTCCTTCTGAATCATCATTATTTTCATTATTAAATGCTAATGATGTAAATAAAGTTTGAAATTTTTAGTTAAAGATCCAAATTAAAATTTATATAAATTTTAAAAACAAATGACCGTGGTATAAAACGTGGTATAAATCATAAAATGTATTTTTTAAATATTTTAATCATTTAATAAAGATTTATTTTTTATGGCCACAACTGTTTTTTTTTATTTATTTTTTTTTTTTGTAATAAAAAATCCTCTTAAAGGACCTGTTACAATTGTATATATACAATAACTAAAATTGGATTATATATGGTTAAAAAGGCTAATTCATAAAATCATTATACAACATATAATTTGCTTATAATATTTTCAAGTTTGTTAACTATTGTTGTTACATGTAACCAATGAATGATGTTTTAAACTTTGACCATTACTAAAATATGTATTTTATGAAAAAATTATTTAAATTCTGAAAAGATAAAAAAAAAATTAAAAAATTGGAATTATTGTATTTAAATTAAAAGGGATTAATTGATATTGTTTGTTAAAAGCAACTAACTTCAAAGGGTTATACAATTTTTATTTATTTTTTTTTTTTTTGTTGTCCTTTCTTGGTTAAACTCCCGGAAAATTATTTTAAAATTGGCAAATTTAGAAAAAAATTAAATAGGTGAATAAAAATTTGATGGAATGGAATGATTGCACATGTTACAATTTTGTTTTACACGGAATGATTAATAGATTTTCAATGATTTTAAATAAAAAATTTAATGAACCATTTTTGTGATAAATTTAGTAAATACCATGAAAATTTATTAATTTATATTGTATATGTATATATATGTAATATTATTTTAAATGTCATTTCGGACAATGTTTCAATCTTTTATCATTATTTTTATTTTTAATAATATTGTTTGCAAAACACTTTCAAGCTAATACAAATTGTATTCAAATACAGAAAAATTAATGAATTCACAAAAGAAATGAATTAAGTAATAAAAATGTATAGAAATTTTATTGTTTCTATCATATAATCATTGTAAATCCCAATTACCATTGATTGAAATTCAGCACATCTATTTTAAAAGTTTTGGTTTATTTTCAAATTTTGACAGTAAGTTGGTAGAGGAAGTATTATATAAAAGGCGAAGATTAAAAACGCGAATATGTAAAAACGATTAGACCTAATACCTAAGTGTAATTTAGTGAGAAAGATTGGTATAAAAATTAAAAAGTCCAGTAGAAAAGACAAAAGGATGTTTGATGAAAGGATTAATAATCTAATCGCATATAACGCACAATAAACTACAAATAAAAATAATTCCAAAGAGTTCTACAAAATTAACACCTTATAAAAAAGATCATTCAGCTAAGAGAAAATTTGGTTAAATACTTGTATCCCCATATTCAAAAATGAAAGAAACATCTCAGCCAGACAAATGAAAAAATCGAGAAACATCACTCATAAACTACAACGAAATCCTAAAGAACACTAATATCACTGCAATAAAGAAATGCAAGGTGACATTAACAATTTAAAAAGCGACAAATAAAAAACTGATGGAATTTCTGTAAAATTGCTTCAAATAGATAAAACAAAACAAGGGATAAAATCCTGCAGTTGTATTTGAGAATCTATTCGAGAAAGAGAAGAATTAAATAAGTATTGGTAAGCTTTCAGTAATCATTAAATAACCAAGAAAAAATAGTCTGCTAACCAATTCTAACTTTTAGATGGGGCCATTACTATTCTATACTAATTGCTTTTGTTAGAATAACAGCATTCGTATAAATACACTTTAGAATCTTCGACCAACTCGAGAATATAACGAAAAAAGAACAAATTGGCTTCAAAAGATGACACTCTTGTATAGAACACATGAAGTCATTAGAATTATATTGGAGCTGTCTTAATTCAACTCAACTCTATTTACATATTTTACAGTCGCAGTTACATAATGCCCGAGGAAATAAAGTCCGCGGGCTTTAAATCTTTTCCAAACAGAGTTAAAGCTCACGGGCCTTAATTACACTAGATCGTGGGTTTTAAGTCCATTTCCAAAAAGAATTAAAGCCCACTGAATAACACAAAGATTACTATAATGAGTCTGCAAAAGTCACAATAAGTTATTAGTGTCCTAAACGTTTAAGCAGGCTAATGAAATAGAAATGCTTAATTAAAAAAAAAAATTAGATAAGATGAGGGTAATTTAAGATAAGATTTTATGTTAATAAATGTTCTTAATGTAAAGTTTTGGCTACAATGTATACAAATATTTATGTAAGCTACTTATTTATGTAATGGTGGATAAATTTATTTTTCGACATTATGAATTTTATTTTCAAAATCATATTGCTAACACAGTTTTCACTTTTATTTCCTAAAGAAAATTGTTATGAAAAAGCATAAAATCTTCAAAAGATATGTAATTCCAATTTTAATCTAAATTGAAAAAAAAGAAAAACTTATTAACTTTTCTAACAAAATATTTTTGCCAATCATTTTTAAATAATTAAAAGAAAACAAAAACAACAACAATAAATCTAATCAAATACCAATTTTTACTAGTAAAAACTTCTAATCAGTCATGTCTTTAAATTAACAATCAAATAATTTTTTTAATTCATTCAAACAAAATCATCAAAAATATAATCATCCCTCAGGATTTATAAACTTCAGAACGGAATTTATTTTGTCTTCAAGCATCAAAGTTAAATCTGAAAGCAATAAAAATATTTTTTTTTTTTTTTATATTTTTATGAATTCCCATGTTATTACAATCAATCAAAGTAACATCGTTGTTAGAATTAATAGGGCAGAGTCCAATCGAATTCATCATGACAAATCCAACAGAATAACAATAAAAGATTAACAAAACTGTACCTATAAAAATAAATGTACATATGTACGTATTTAACTGGTTACATAGTTTTTTAACTATAATTTAAAAAAAAAAATTGTAGCAAAGTCATAGTTTAAAAATTACTGAAAAGAATTACCGTCCATTTAAGATAAAAAATTATAATGTTAAGCATGAAAATGTTAAAAAAAAAAAGAACAAAATAGTAAAACCTGCCTTGAATACGAAATTTTTAAAAAATTCGAACAAAAATAATAAAATAAAAGAAAAGAACAATGGTCAGTCAGTAAAGAAATTTTTTTTGGGCTACAGAATGTCCTGTCCACCTCACTTTTTTTTTTTTTTTTGGTTTAATATATTTAAAATGTATTACGATATATTTGATATGTTCATAATGTCATCTAAGATACTGACTGATATTAATTATTTATTCTATTTCTAATTTTAAATTGTATTTTTTATTTTTTTATTTTATTTATGTTCAACATTAGGAAATGGTAAAAAATATTAAGTGAGTTTGATTATTCACCAGTTATTGAAATTTTAAAGAGAAAATATTTTCCGATTTTACTGTCATTTTATTTTACGATAGTTCCATTCATTTTTGAAATTAGTTCTTCTATAAAGTTTTGACAACTTTATTCTTCATATTTTTGCCCATAACTTACATCTTAAATATAACATAATTTTTCATGCTTTATGTTTTCATGAATGCTAAAATAACTGCCTGGGAGTTCCATTGCCTTCCCATTGATCTTTTATAGATTTTTTATCAAATTTGTTTTTTAATTTTATATTACCTTCTAAAGATGGCTTCTATTGTTCAATTTTTGCATAAGTCTTTTGTTTAAAATTTGTGTTAGCCATAGAATTCTATAAATATATTTTCTATACTATTTTTTGTTTCTGATTCCCATTAATTTTACAAAATACCTGTTTCGAATATATACCCAGTTATCGAATTTATCTAAGTTTTTTTTGTTACTTGCGTAATTTTTTCCGTTTGTTATGATCGACCGAAAAAAATTAAATTGATTCATCGCTGATGGTTAAAACTGAACCGGACTTATTAACGGACTAACTAATCATTTGTAATAATTTCAAATTAATTTTACACATAATGATGAATAAATATCAAAAAAGAAATATCTTATAAGTTATGTATTTAACTTTTGTGATTTTTGGAAGTTGAACACTTGCGTATGGTTGCTTGTTAAAAAAATGCGTTTTTTACGTAAGAAAAAATGAAATAAACTTAACTTGGCAAAGTTTTTTTTTTTTAAGGCTATCTAATCCCTAAGATAATCTTAAAATGACTTGTTAACTGTAGCAAAATCATTCCTTAGCTATATTTAAAAAGCAAAACTAAAAACAAAAATAAAAAATTGATAACAAGGATGACTTATGGAAAATAAAAATTACTATACTACTTTTAATAAAAAAAAAGAAAAAAAAAAAAAACTGAGCCTGCATACATAAATAATCACAATATGTTTTATATACAAAAAATAAAAAAAAAGGAAAAAAAAAATATCTGAAGAAAAATAAAGGAAATAGCAATTGAATGTTTTAAAAAAATACAAGATTTATATTAATAATAGTGAATAGATCCTCATTTAATATGTATAATATATGTTAAAATTATTCTTAATATTCCAATAATGTATTTTATTCTTGATGATGATGTTGATGATGATAAGAATGTTAATGATTATTATAGTGATGGTGATAATGTATTCTTGATTTTTGAATTTTAAATATTTTGTTTTTTATTTTATTTAAAATATTTTCACACATTAACAGCACATTAATGTGGTACTTTACCAAGCCATTTGAGTAAAGAAAAATTGTGTGAAAGAGAAAAAAAAAATCAAGATGATATTTTTTTTTTTTTTACAAGACTTTTTTAGAATTTCAACCCTCTTGTTTTTTTTTTTTTATTTTTTTTTTTATAGATTTATTTTTTAACCATATTAAACTTTAATCAAACAATAAATTTAATACAGAAGGATCATAATTCTTTACCTTTCATAAACAATAAAAAAAATTTTTTTTCTTTTTGCTGAAATAAACAGTAATGAACGGTAAAAGTGAAATTAAAAGTATGTGATGTATTCTGCATGTTTTAATTGTGTGAGTGTATATTTTTCTTCTGATTAATTTTTTCTTTCCGGTAAAAATTTTTAATTTGAAATCCACAAAAAAAAAAAAAAAACTAGCAGAAAAAAACTAAAATTTGAATATTTTAAAATTAAATGGATATAGGAAATGCCTAGTTATGTGAATATTATTTTCAAGAATTAGAATGAGTGGTAGACACACGATTTTAAAATGCGTATCCATATAAAATATTTTTTTGTTTCCGAAAAACATTAACTTTTAAAGAATTGGTTTCATTTTTTTTTATAAAAATAAATTTAAAATAAGTGGTGAAATTATATTGACTGAACAGATTTAATATCACATTAAAAGAAAATAAAAATTATTTTGAAAAAAAAAAAATATATATATATGTATGTGTAACCATATTAGTATACGTTTATTTATATTTACTTCAGCTGCAAAGGAAATAAAAGGAAATAAAAATACAAAGGAAATATCATTTCATGTTAATTTTATGGGATATTATTTAAAATTTTGTTATTGTTATTAATTTAACTGATCAAAAAATTAATAAAAAATAAATTTTGTTAGATACAAACTGTAAAATTATAAATGTTTAATATTTTCAGTAATATCCAGTTAAATTGAGTATAGTGTCGACAAAAAATTTAAAAATTCTTTCTTAGTTTTTTTTGTGTACTCCTATAAATAGTAAAAACATAAAGTCTCAATTTATTGCGTCGAATGCATAAAACAGAGCTTGAACTCAAATCTTACTTTTTCAAACAAAATCACGAATTCAAGTGTAGTTTTAGTTGAAAAAAGTTAAATTTGAGATAAAGCTCAGTTTTATGCATTCGACTCATTATCCATATTAGTTTAACTTCAGTTTTATGAAACATTATTTTTACGAAGCCAGTTGATTATTATTCAACTGTAGCTATTGTATTAAGTTATGAAATACAAATACCATAATCGTATTTGTGTTCGATATTTATCATTATATTATAAGAGATGTTTATTTATTCATTTTATATTACGATATAAGCTGTTAGTATTGGATATGAGGTAAGTTGGATTTAAACCCTAAATCTTTAGATTAAATGGCCGGCAACTTAACTATTACACCATTTCTCAGATTATGAGTTTATGTATGGTCGGCAACTTAACTATTACACCATTTATCAGTATATGAGTATAGTAGATTTTAAACATTTTTTTTTTTTTAAATTAAGAAAATATGAACAATCATTGCTTTAACATAGTTTTAATAAAGGGATTGTAATAATTAATTTTGTAGTTAGTTTTGTACTTCATTTAAAAAAAAATATAATTGTTTCTTAAATATTTGAACTCTCAATCTGATTATCTTAATTGCAGATTGCTGTAGTGACAGTGATGTTGTCTTCAATTATTACCTCTTGCAAGTAAGTTGTTATATTCTACTGCATATTGTAACTGTTGATGGCTATAGTCACTAAGCAAAATAGTAATTAATTAATAAAACGCGGACTCTCCCAATTCAATGTTCCCGCATCCTTAGTATCTAGTTAATATACTGTGTTAGCAGGTAGGAGTTTTATCCCATTATATTGGCTAAAGGGGTAGATGCGTTTAGTCAGTAAGAATCTAGCACTACCAAGAGGGAATTTTTGATGTCTTTGAAAGATTCCCACCTCCCTTAGGAAAAAAAAAAAATGATATTAAAACTTAAAAAAATTTCATAGATCTTATTTTATTTTTTTTGGAAATAAATTAAACGCAACCAAATCCATTTATGCTGTTAATGAACACATATTCTGAAGATTCAATACAATTTTATGAAACCACATATATTTCCGTTTTTTCAGCTATATATGAAAGCTGTTTATGCTGTTTGGATAGTGTATACTCGAAGTATAATTCCATAAGTAAAAATTTAAAAATTTTGTTTTTTTTTTTTAAATTTAAAAATACATTAATTATTGAAAGTGTTTTTTCTTTATTATTATTATTATTTTCGTTCTAGTTTCCTAAGATAAATTTGTCTAAAAATTTTGCTGAATCCTATAATATGTTCATTCAATTATTTTCTTTATATAAAAGCTCGGCGTGACAACAACAATCAATTAAGATATAAAAGTTCTAAATTCTTTAAAAAAAAAAAAATAATAAAATCATCTTTTTTTTGAATTTTGTTTCATTATTTTTAATATTTCCAGTTAGCTTTGAATTTTATTATTTAATATTTTATTAAACAAAATTATTTGTTTTTTTTTTTTTTAATTCGGATTTTTCTTTAATTTTTTGTTTTCTTTTCTACGTTTAAAGAAAAAAAAAAAAACGGAAATATAAAACACAGAAAATATAATAAAAAAAAAATAAATAAAATAATATAAAAAAAAAAAAACAAGAAAAAACTTTTTAGTGCAAAATTTTGGAAACGTAAAATTCAACAAAACAAAAAAAAAAAAACATGTCAAATTCAACTAAGTATGACGGTCTTAAATGTGGATTCACTTTTGTTCTTATTTTACAATTAATGTCAAGTGCATTTTGTGCTCAAATGTTAATTTTTAATACATCTGAATTAACAACATCAATGCCATATGAATTCAATTTATTAGGTTATCTTTTATTAACATTTATTATATTAAAGATAACACAATTTTTAACATTAACATTATTAAATACGAATTCATATAAAATGCGACAACGTTCATTTAAAATAATTTTATTTTTGTTAATGGCTTCATTATTAATAATATGTTCCAGTTTATATTGTTGTAAATTGATTATTTATAAACCATTAGAAAATAAAATTGATAATATTTACAATAATAATAATTATTATAATACAGAAAATTTGGAAAAAGATGAAACAAATTCATCAATAATAATTAGATTTATGAGATTAATAAATCCATTTAATAACACAAAAATAATTCAATTAGATTTTTCAACATATCAAAAAATATCAATTTTAAGATATGATAAAGAATTAAATTGTCGTAATTCATGGGATGTTGTACAACATCGTTATAAATGTTGTGGATCAGCAAATTTTAATGATTGGTTACAAATTCGTGATAATTTACCAATATCATGTTGTACACATGATAAAATAATAAAAAATGGTACAGATAAATTTTGTAATAAAAATGATTCACATCAAAAAGGTTGTTCACATATATTAAATCATTTTATTATAGCATTTACTAGTTATTGTAAAGAAACATATATAATTGTTGGATTTTTTGAAGCATTATTATTTGGAATTGGATTAGCATATGCATTTTTATTAAATTGTGATGATTATCATGATATAAATCAATCATCAGATTCTATAATACAAAATACAAATAATACAAATAACAATAATAATAATAATAATAATCAATCGAATCCTATAAATAAAAATAATATTAATGAATCACCAAGTTCATTAAATTTAAATGATTCAAATAAATCAAAATTGCATACAGTTACATCAGGAATATTTCACGTTTAAATAGTAATATAAAAATAATAATAATAATAATAATAATTAATAATAATAAAAAATAAAAATAATAATAATTAATTTAAAAGGAAAAAAAAAGCAATAATCTTAAATAAGATCCAACATATTTTGTTAAATAAAATCTGGTGAACCATATATTAATTATATAGTATAAAATGTTAATTAAATAGAAAAGAAAAATAAAAACCTATTCTGGTTTCAGTTTACTTTTTAATTTTAATTCAATTTTTGGAAATATTTTAAAAATAAATTAATTTAGTTCTCTAATAATATACATCAAACATAATAAAAGAATGTGTTTTTATTTATTAATTTTATAAGTTTAAAAATTTTAAAGAGTATTTTTCTAGTGTATATATGTACGTATATGTTCATAGATTATTTCGAAACAAACTGTGATTCCTTTTTGTTAATATAATATTATATTGCTATATTGCCATATGGTGATGCAACATAATATATCTGTTTGATATAAAACTTGTAAAATCTTGTAAAAAAAAAAGGGGACTTTTTTTGACATATAAACTGTCATAATTGAAATTTAAAAATAACAAAACAAAAAAAAAAAAACCAAGTGAAACCTATTTTTAAAAGTTTTTATTGAATTTACACGTGGTTAAAGCGTGTCGTGGAATCTTTAACGCTATTTTACTCTTTTCCCGTTCAGCTAGTGAATTGAAACTTTTCGATTATATTAGTTTAGATCCCAGTGACAATACATGTTTTTTAAATAAATATATCAAACAACATTTAGTATGTTCACAAACATTTCATTTTGAGAAATTCAGATGATTTCGAAAATTGAGTTGATTTTCTCCTTTTATTTTTCTTTATTTCTCATACATTTTTCAAAAATTATCTGTCAAAGAAAATTAACTCGCTACTCGATTTTCTGAAAATTACCTCAAAATCACGCTGTTCGTCTATGAAATTGCGATTTTTGTATTGATTATTTAAAATTTTTCCATAACCCTTGATTTGTTTTTGTTAAAATAAATATTCAAAATCATAATTAAAAATCAAAATTTTCTTATTTTATTTTTGAAATTATGTTTATTTACGTTTTGTTGCTTATTTTTGGCATATTTTGTATACCCTACACCTAAAGTATAGGGTATATTAACTTTGGTTAGTAGAGGATATATTAACTTTGGTTTGGTCCATAGAGTACATATATTCTGAATCACCTCCTGAGTCGATTTAGCGATGTCCGTCCGTCCGTCCGTACGCACGATAACTCAAAAAATAATGATGCTATCTTCATGAAATTTATACTGTAGGTTAACAATGACTAAAAAAAGGTGGGGATTGCAAATGGGCGAAATCGAACCATGGGCTCGGGTATCTCCCATACAACGCCCAAAACCGAAAACGCAAATTTTCGAAATTAACCAAAGATAAACCTTTAAATTTGGTACAATGGTGTTCTTTCATGTTTGATTTATGCCTCTGAAATATGAGAGGATTTGGTCCATGGATTCGGATTTTGAAAGCTTCCAAACGAGCTCCAGAGCAAACGAGATTATTTCCAAAATCAACAAAGATAGAACCTTTAAATTTGGTACAACATGAAAGAACACCTCATGTTTTATTTAAGTCTCTGAAATTTGAGAGGATTCGGTCCATGGGTTCGGATTTTGGAAGCTTTTGAACGAGCCCTAGAGCGAACCAGTATATCTCCAAAACCGACGAAGATAGAACATTTAAATTTCGTACACTGATGTTTTTTCATGTTTTCTTTATGTCTCAGAAATTTGAGAGGATTTGGTCCATGGGTTCGGATCTTGGAAGCTTCTGAACGAGTCCCAGAACAAACGAGTATATCTCCATAATCAACAAAGATACAACCTTTATTTTTAGTACATGTTATATTTTCTTTTCTGTAAAATTGGAAACTGACATTTAAGAGAATTTGAACCATGGGTTCGTATTTTGGAAACTTCCGGACGAGCATATCCCCAAAACCAACAAAAGTAGAACCTTTAAATTTAATACAATGTTGTTCTGGTCTGCTTTCTTTATGTCCCTGAGATGGATTTGATGAATTGGAGTGGCAATTTAACAAGCATATTTTCGAAATTAATAGATAGAAATTTGAAATTTTCTACAAGGGTGTCAAACATATCCCAAGAGGATGCCTCTTTTACGTTCTTGAAATTTGAGTTGAATAAGACAGAAAAAGAAAAAAGTTCAAGCAGCTGCCAAAAAACATGAATTTTTAATTTAATTCCAATTATTCAGGTGTAGGGTATTAATAAGCCTGTTGCATCGACTTACTGTTACATTTATTTGTTATTGTATCAAAACAATAATATAAATATGCCAAAAATTAAATTCTTGATTTTAAAAAACGATTATGAACACTTTACATTTTACTTAATTTTGTACATGATAATCAACTCGATTTCAGAGTTTGTGAACAAAGTTAACTATAAATTAACTATAGAATTTTTGAGAGAATTATTAGCTCCTGTTCGTTCTAAATAAAATTTTATAAAATTTAAGAAAATTTGCGTTCGTTTAAAATTTTATTTTATTTTATTTTTCAAAATTGAGAGAGAGAACAATAACATGTTAATAAAATTCTTACCAGCAAAATTTGATCGGGTAAAAATTTTATTCGTGATGTTTGAGTGTCATTTGAGCTTTTTGTCAGTTAAAGATTTTAAAAACGATATTTCAAGTTTATAATTTATATTAGAAAGGACTGAAACTATGGAACGGAAAATAATAGAATGTTCCCCAGGAACTAATGCAGCAAGGTTACTAATGAATTTAATAACTCTTGTTAGAATTGGATGAACTGTTGCCGAAGACAGGTCGAAACGTTCCGCTCCGCAAACCATAGAAATGTTCCTAGGCTAGGTACCCGCAGCACATTTATTTGGTCCCAGTTTTTGATATTCCTCAGTATTCTTAAATTTATATGTTAGATCTTGAAATAAACTTCTGCTAATTCAGAAATGTATTCTGAATTCATTTTCACTGTAAGAAGGCACAATTTCTTTCATATAATTTTTAATGCAATTTCTCTTAATTTTTAACGGTCTTTTCAAATTTGCATCTGTTTCATTAATTATAAGCATTACAAAAACTTCACTTTTAGATCCTGAAGAGGTACTAGATTCATCACTCGACGACAGCAGTTCCGTTTAAAATATTCGTAGACATTTCTTTATTTTTCTTTTTATTAAATTTTTGTAAAAATCGCACATGCAGTTTTTTCAAATAGTAAACTACTAAAAAAATTTTTAACTGCCAACTATATGTATTTTGAATAAAATTTTCTGTTCGTTGTATTGAGAGAATTTTTTCTATATTCTATAAAATTTTTAGTTGTCAAGAATAATAAGCGAATGAAATTTTATAAAATTTTATTTAGAACGAACAGAGCTACTATAGCATAAAAAATATTTTTAATAAATTCAATTTTTGACATATTGTGTTTGTTTGGTTGTTGTCTTCTAATATATTTTGAATTATTTTTATTGAATTTAATTTTCTGTAATTCTCTAAATTATAATGCTACAACTTACAATTTATTTGTTTTTTACAAAATTTATCTCATTAAGCTTGGTTTCCATGCGAAAATACTCCGCGAGTGCTGAACAATTTTTCAATTTTCTATACAAAAAATTTGATTTTTTCCTCGACAGTTTTTACCCGAGAGTTGAATTAACTTAAGTAAATGTGTCATAAGCTTTTGAAATTAAAATGAAAGGTGGAGATAATAAACGCATAACTATAAACTTAAATTTTTAAAATACTCCACCCTTCATATTGACTTCACAGGTTTTGCGACACATATATTTGCTATATTGAGATAAATTATTTTTCAAAAGAAACTTCCATTGTAACAAATAGAAAATTACAGAAAAAATCGCAATTAAAAATTTACTTTCTACTTAAAGTTCAAGATTTATTTTATTAATTAATTTTTTAACATTTTTCAGACATTTCATTCTTTTTAAAATTAGAAAATTTTACTTTTTGAAACTGTAAAATAAAGGGAATTGCATACGTTATCATGAAGTCACTTTTTCCTCTTAACTGTCATAAAATAAAAAGTTTTTGCATATCAAGCAGAAAAC
The DNA here is from genome assembly GCA_947095535.1 of Poecilobothrus nobilitatus. Taxonomy (NCBI): domain Eukaryota; kingdom Metazoa; phylum Arthropoda; class Insecta; order Diptera; family Dolichopodidae; genus Poecilobothrus; species Poecilobothrus nobilitatus. The sequence goes on along the minus strand of OX352772.1, from coordinate 315,992,728 downwards.
TTGAAAAAAAAAAAACAGATCTAATAATATGTATTGGAATTTAATTTTTTTTTAAAAGATGCAATATAAAACTTTTCTGTATTACCGATTTTTTCGATAATTATGTAAGACATTTTCCCCTTAGCACCCCCTTTTAAAATAAGTTATTAATTTAACCTTGTACATTCGTCGGTTTATTAGGACGTTTAAGATATCTGGTCTCATCGGAAATGTCAAAAAAATATATTTGATTTCATCAAAATCGAAAAAATTAAATTGTCGATACAATGTAACAGTAACACAATGTCATACTTGACGTTTTATGGGCGACCATAAATTATGCGACGCCCGCCATATGTGTAATTGAAATGAAAGTTGATATTTATAACAAATTAAAAATAAAAATGAATAAAAAATTACTTTTTTTTTAAATTCATCAAAACTTGCCTATATATTCGTTATTCAAGAAAAAAAACTCAAAAGAATCAATTGGTGTTCAGAATCGAAATTGGTGTTCAGAAAATTTTGAATACATACATAATTTGACTGATATTTCAGTATTTACAATGTCGCAAACACAAATTTTCGATTATAACATAACACATCGTCAAATTTTCTTTTTTAACATTTCAAATCATGAGACAACGGGTCGTATTCATAAAACTAGGTTTGAACTCAAATCTAACTCTTTCAAATAAAATTTACACCTGAACTCGTAGTTTTTGTTTGAAAAAGTAAGATTTGAGTTGAAGCTCAGTGTTATGCATACAACTCAATGTGTTGAACATATTGCAAATGCATTTCCGATGAGGAGGGAAATTAAGAAATGAAAATTTCATATCTGTCATGATGATGTCATTAATAATTTTTAATGTAACTCCTCTTCGTACCATGTTAGAGAAGCCTGCACAACATTTAAAAAAACGCAAAATATTACTAAACATCAGTTCTATTGGATGTAGGCTTTATAAGAACTTAAGTTCTTCTGAGATTATTTAATTTTAAATATCCGAATAATAAAAATACTTCTTAATTGAAATAATTTCTTATTCTTTTAAATTTTTAAAACTTCAAATTTAAATTTACTGTATTGTGAACGCAAGATATTGTAAAAGTAAACTAAGAAAAGTCAAAGAATAATTTTTGTTTTAAAGAGATCAGTTATTTCAGAAAACAAATTTTATATTTTTTCTTCTTGAGAGTTATGAACGGAATCATAAATAAAAAAAATTTTTATTTAGATACTTCGGACCTGCATATGCAAATTTTTAATAGTTAAGCCCTAAAAAAAAAAGTTTAAATTTAAGAATGTGTCTTTGAACAAATTTTTATTTAGATACTTCGGACCTGCATATGCAAACTTTTAATAGTTAAGCTCTAAAAAAAAAAGTTTAAATTTAAGAATGTGTCTTTGAACAAATTTAAATAAAAATTATTAATTTTGATGTAGAAGAAATAACAGCAGCGGTAACGCAGCTTTTCGTGACATCCAAATTACAAATCATGCTTATGATGCAAACTAACAAGATTCTGAAAGTGATGACCCTAAGAAAATTATAATATATTGATCCCTAAGTACTATAATAATATACCCTAAGTACTATAATATATTAGACCCTAAGTGCTATTTGGCCTCATTTTTTTAAGCCATTAAACGGTTCATAGTTAAAAAGAATCAATAGTTTCATAGAACAGACAATAGCAAAAACAATTTCTTTTATTTCAAATAAAATTATGATTCATTTCTGTAATTAACTTTTATTTCTCATTTAAGATTTTTATATTCTTTTCAAATTATAACAAATGTTTCAACAAAAACAAAAAATTTATGCCATGAGGTCAATGGATTTAAACAACTAAAATAAATAAAATTTAAAGAGTTTAAAAGGAGCGGTGATACCGTATTATACCAAATTTAACAACTTTCATTACATTATCATAAAAAAAAAATAAAAATGAAAATTTTACGGACATTCATTCACATTACAAAAATGATTCATTAATTTTATTTTGCTTTTATATTTGATGTAAAATAATTCGTTCATTTTTATTTTATTACGATCCCGATCATATATTTAACCCTTTTTTTTTCCAAAACAATTTGCTATTTCAGAAATTATTTAAATTTTTTTATTTTTCAACAAATTATTTTTTATTTTAATAAAAATTCGGTAATAAATGATAGTAAAAATTTATTTTAGAATATTCGAGTTAGGATCTACTAAAGAGTTTTCATTCCTTAAGAAAATTTGTTAATTATTTAGGAGAAAGATGGGATGGGATGAGAAAGTTTATTCAAAACATTTCACTTCTTTAAATAGATAACGTTAGATAAATTGCAATTTTTATAAAGGTAATGATATATAAATCATATATATATATATATATATATATATATACGCACTATCTATTTAATTAGATCAGATTAAAAATGACAAAATGTTTTAATGTTATCGAATTATGAAGAAAATAATAAACAATTAACGAATGATCAATTCTTTTATGATACTGCAACAAAATTAAAGGGATATAATGAAACATATTTGAACCGTATGATAACCAACCACATGATTTTAGTTTAGAATTCTGTATGGAAAATGGATAAGTATGGTAAGGATATAACTTTCAAACAGAATCTTTTCAATGTATAACTCTATATATATAAAAAAAATGATAGAATTGAATAAAAATAACATTTAAGTTTAGTTTAAGGTGAATTTTTAGTAATTTTTACGATGTTGTAAATCTACTTAAAAGGATAAAACACATAAAATCACTAGTCCGACACTTTATTTTTTTTTTATATACGTATTTTCTTATGATACATTTTCATTTCCTTTTCTTTTCTTCCAGGATTTAACTTAGACGTTTCATTATATGTTTTTTTTTTTTTTTTTGTTGGTTCATTTTCATTTATTGTCCATCAGTTTACATTTAACCTCCATTTTTTTTTAATAACATTTTTTACTTATATTATTTACGATTATTTTTCAAAAAACACAATATAAGGAAAAACTATATATACATATACAAGTATATATATATACTTATATGTATTTAGATTAGAGAATAGATATTTTGATATAAACGTATATTTTAGGGTGAATAATCATTTTTCCTAAAATGCTTTTGTATAATTTTTATTTGTCGAAAGTTGTTCTATATATATATATATATATATTATATACTTTGTCCAATTTCAGGAATTGGCCTACTGTAGAAAGGTATATAAATATTATCATGATAAATTTAAATAAAAGTTAATTGGATGTATTTGTATTACGAGTGTTAAGCTAAAAAATGTTAAACATATTAAATTTTCTAATATTGTGAACCTTAAAAAATGTGAGATCATTAAAATCAGCTTTTACATCTTTTTCTTCTTTTCTCGCATATACGTGATACTTTTATAAAGTTAAATATTTTTCCTCTTAATTTTCTTTTTAAACTGTTATATAATTAATTCTTACTTGTATCTGTTTTTTTTTTAAAAACATTTAAAAATCAGTATTAATTAGCTGTCAACATTTTGTTTAGGTTAATATATTTTTACTTTATTACATCAGTTATATGGACTAGGACCTTTTTTATATTCGGTTTCACTAATTGATCATTATGATCTTTATTATTTAGATGTTTTTGTCACTCTCTTTCTCTTCTTTCAACTTTTTCCCAAGCTAAACTACAGCAAATGTAAATTTACTTGATTAATTTTTCAACTATACATAAAAAGGAATATTTCTCATTAATTAAATATTAATTAAATTTAGATAAAGGTTTAGATAAGGCTTAGATAAAAGCTATTACGAATTAATGAGCACAGTTAATTTATTATGAAAAATGCTTTTCAAAGCTCAAAAAAAATAAAAATTAGCTTGGAAAATTTGGGGAATGATCATTTTTAGATAGCCAACGAAAGTTCGAAGTTTAGTTTTTATTCTACGAAAATTCAAAAAATTTTGTATCATATCTAGTAAAAATTAATTTGACTCCTACAAAAAATTATGTTATAATACTCAATTTTAGGCAATTAATTAATTTAGTAAATCGGTAAAAAATTCATAATTTAGACCAAAAATACATTTCGACGAAAGCGTTTTACTAAATCACATCGTATTTTACATCCTTTACATTTAATGGGTGCCGCAATATTGTGAAATACAGTTATAAAAACTGTACAAAATGCATGCAATGAAATATATACATTGCTTTAGGATATAACCAATATAAACACTGGTTTGGGATAAAGAAAAAAATAAAACGCTAAAAACAAAACGACAAAAAAAAAAAAATTAAAACATTTAAACCAGCGAACGCAACAGTGATTTTATGTGAAAAACTTAAAAAAAAAAAGTTCAAATAAAAAAACAAAGAAAATTCAACTATACTGGAAATTTGTTTCTTTTTTTTTTTTTTTGTCGGAAAAATTTATTTCAAATAATGAAAATGAATTTTTCTTATGAGTACTAAAAAAAATTGTGGTTACAAAATAATATTACTTTCGTTTTTATTTTTATTACTTATATTGGGACATAAATACCGTTAACTAGAAATTTTAAATCCGTTAAATTTCTTATATATACACAAATATATATACATGTAATTGTATATATAGAAGAATATCGTTTAAGTCCAGTTATATGAATTAATCAAATTCTTTTATTTTTAAGAGAATATTTTTAGTACTTTTATTACCTTTTTTATTTCCTTTTCTATGTAGTCTGGGACTTTAAAATTTTCACGGTGGAAATCATAAAAAATTTCATTTAAGTAATGGCATATTGTGAAAAATATCTTTAAGTTTTTCTATTTTCTTTTTAATTTCAGGATATAGTTTATAAAGGTAAAGACTATATAAAATTTTATTTTTAAAGAAAGTTGAATAATTTGGACTTTGCCTAAACTTAAGCTAAAACGAGAAAGACTTTGATGCTTAAAAAAAAATACTTAGATTTTAGATTACTATAGAAAAACTTAAATAATTACTACATCGCTTTTAAATCTTCATATACACTTTTTTTTATTTCAAAGATAATAACAGAGTTAAATTCAATGAATGTTTAAACGGCTGCTATAAGCGACAGAACGGGTTATTTTCTAGGGTGACAAAGTTAAAATTTTTGATTTTATATTTCTTTTTTAACTATAGTCATTAAAATACTGACATCGGAACATTTTAACATAATATGCACAATTGATAAACTGCACGATTTTAAGATTTGCTTGCCGTAGCTGGTAATTTAACATAAAATATGAGGTAATAATTTTTAGAAACATCAAGAAGCGATTGACCTCTTTCATTTGTGAGATTTTTTACTTACCAAAAATCAACTCAAACCATTGTCAGAATAATGGAATAAATATCCTAACGGCATTTGTATTATAAAAACTTAGAATCGAAATATCTGGTATCACATAGAACCGGAAATTTACTTCACAACGTGTAAGCTGTAATGAAAAGGCTCCTGTATTTCAAAGATTTTCTTCAATTGGATATTAATGTACATTATGTTTATAAAAGTGAGCTCGTCTATAAGTATTATGCTAGAAGATGTTTTGGTATAATATTTTCAATTCTGTGAAAATAATTAACAGAACGAATAAGCAACTTTTACATCGATGATCTAAACTAAAATATTTTTTAGTTTTTCTTAAGATTGCAAACGCTCCAGCTATCAAAAAACATAAACTCTCAAAAGTAATTTCCCATCAATTCCTGCATTGTGAAAGTTTTGATAATCTTAATAATAATTAACAAAATGTTTTATTCTCCAAATCTTAATTTGCTTCCTAAAATTTAAATTCCAAATATTTTTAATGGTTTAAAACATACCATGTTAACATTTTTTCATTTTTATAATTTTTGAAGATTTTTGAAGATTTTTAGAATACATTTGGTTCACCTTACAGTTTTATCAAAAATCAATGAGAGAGGAAGAAGAATATATCAATTTAAGAAGATGAGTTTAGCATTAACAAGTTATGTTTATAATATTACAGGAGTTGTTTTGTTCTTCAATACTGCTGAACTCTTCAATAGCCATGTAGCGTTGAATTAACTAGACAACTGCCAAATTTCAAAATGTTTTGGTTAGTTCTATATATAAAAATTCATAGAAATTTCTTGTAAGCAGGTATTCAGGATAAAAATTATAACAAATTGTTGCTGTATAATCATATCTATATGTGTCCATCTATTTAATAAATATAAGAATGGATAACAATTTCTACTTATTTATTTAAAAAGATAAAACCATAATGGTGCAAAAGATTTAATTTTTTAAATCAATTTTGGGGCCTCAGTGGCTTAATGGGTAAGAGGCAAGAGCGAATAAAATATGCTGCAAACACTGAGGAAGTGTGGGTTCGAAACCCACACACGTCGTAAGAATAATTCTCCCTTAAAACTAAAAATTCTGTTTAGTCGAATTTCGATTTAGTTAATCGAATTGTTTATTGTTTCATGAATGATATTATTAAAAACTATTGAAAACTCCAATAAAATTCTATTATAATCTTAAACCATAATGCTATATAATTCATAATTTAACAAATTTTGATAAATAACAATAAAAATAATTTAATAAAAATAAACTTTTGTATTACTTTTGTTTCGAAACAAAAATGTAATTTGAAATGAAAATAAAACGAAAATGGATTAAATTATTGATATCCTTACTAATATCCTAAAAAAATTAAGAAAATAAAATTATTCATTATGTGGTAATAGTTATTCATTATGTCATAAGTAAATCAATTTCATGCATCATTTTATTAATTTGATAAAAAATGATATTCTTTTGACCGTGACAAATCACACACATAAAAATATTAACAATAATTTTCTAATGTCCTTTTTTGTTTTGTTTTATTTTTTTCATCTATTCCAATTTGCCTTTCTTTGATATTAAACTAAAAGAAATGTTTTATACCCAACGTACTTATTATACATTAGATTACAAAGATAATAATAGTTATAAAAATACCAGTTCTTTACCTTTTGATGATATTTTTATATGTGACTGCTTTTCTAACTACCAAACATTTTCGACTAAAATACAGTTATGGATATAAAAATATTTAGCTTTAGTTCAATGAAAGATTTGTTTTTTAAAATGCTACTCATATTGCAAGACATGAAAGACTTGACTAGTGGTATTGTTTAAATTGAACTAACTAACTAAGTTAGAAACATAATTTTACCGTTTCTTTAATATATCGATTGAACGATTTTAGTATTATTTATTGATATTTCGAAATTAATTCGGTCAACTTATATAATTAATTTTTTTTGTCGAAAAAAGAGAAAATGTAAACTAAAACTTCAAATTCAAGTATTATTTAAGTGCCATTAACTAACTTAAACATTAGTTTTAATGAAAGGTTTGCAAAAAAAGGAAACAAATGTTCGGTTCCCATTGTCATTAAACTTCCATTGGCATTCCATTCCACAACTCCCATTTATCCCATTGGCAAGAGAAACAAAAAAGAAATTTAACAGTAAGTCGATGCAACAGACTTATTTATACCCTACACCTAAAAAATTCAAATTAAATTAAAAATCCATAAGTTATTTTAGTTAGGTATTCAATATAAGCTAAAAAAAATAAATTATTTTACAACCTTTGTACAAAATTTCAGGTTTCCATCTTTATTAAATTCGAAGATATGCTTGTTAGGTCTTGGAAAGTGTGTGAAGGTACCCGGACCACCACCTCAATTCATCTCAAATTTTAGAGACATCATCAGAACAGGGTATAACACTCTTATATCAAATTTAAAGTTTCTATCTTTATTAACTTCGAAGATATGCTTGTTCTGTTTTGGGTGTTGTATGGGAGGTACCCGAACGACCACTCCAATTCATCTTAAATTTTGGACAAATAAGGGGATTCAGGAAACAACATCCTCGTACAAAATTTTTAGTTTCTATCTTTATTAATTTCGAAGATATGCGTATTCAGTTTTGGGAGTTGTATGGAAGGTACTCGAACGCATGGTCCGATTTCGCCCATTTACAATCCCCACTTTACCTTAGTCATTGTTAATCTACAGTATGAATTTCATCAAGATAGCATCATTAGTTTTTGAATTATCGTGCGTACGGACGGACATCGCTAAATCGACTCAGGAGGTGATCCTGATTCAGAAAGACTATACCTAACTCGCTTCCTTTTGGTGGTTACAAACACCATACCAAAGTTAATATACCCTATACTTAATGTGTAGGATATAAAAAGGGTATGAAAAAGGAATCAGGATGAAACTGGCTGCTGCTGCTTTTGAAAAACAAAGTTTCAATTGTCAAGAATATATTTGAAATAAAGTTAAGAAAGAAGTCGAACTTCAAGGGACATCATAATTTATTTTCAATTCGAATGGAATGAAAATAAAAATGTTACCTTTTAAATACCGTTTCCTAACTATTACTATTACTATTGCAGTAACTATTATTATCTGCACTTTTATACTTCCAAAATGTTCAAAAATGCCTTCCACCCATCTTTATGTTTTAAAAGAATGAATACAGATAACTTTTAAAATAAATGTCGAAAACAAAAAAAAAAATCTTTTATAATAATATTTAATAGTACGTTCTAATTTATGACCGTACTTGTCCAAGCTCTTAAAAATTTAACCCTTTGAATAATCGTAACTTATATTGATAATCTTTACAAATTACTGTTAAAAATCATTTTTCAAAATTTTGTTTACTTTCAATATTCCAAAAAAATTATTAGAAAAAAAAACAAAAAAAAAATATATATTTACAAAAAAGAAATAAATAAATAAATATCCTTTTGAATATCCTTTTGTCAATAGATTGATCAATTTATCATAATGAATATGCAATAAAAATAAATATTAGAATGATTTCAATTTTTTATTTTTTTATTTTTATTAAATTATACTTTTATATATTTATTCATAATAATATATAAAATGTATTTACATACATATATACATACATATATAGGTATAAAATACGCATTTTGTCCTTACAAACAATTTACTTAATATACGTATTAATAAATAATACGTTTGAAACATAAATGCATGTAAATGTATAAATAAAGGATAATATCATATTTTTTTTCCAACGATTTACTGCAATAAATTACAAAAACACCACCTCAATAAATAAAACAAAAACAAAAAAATAGTTAAAGTTGAAAAAAAAAATCTTTATACTGTTTGTTTTTTACGCCTAAAAAGAAAATTTATTAGTTTGGGCAATAATGAAAATGTTGATAAGGAAATGTTAGAAAAGAAAAGTAAATAAGTAGATATTTTTGACGCTAGAATAATAACAGTTTCTTTCGAATGCGAGTACTCCAATGCAATTTATATATTTTAATTTACAATTGAACTGTAAACTGATTTTCCAAAATTTGTATTGGAAAGTTATGTAGTCCTGAAAAAATTAAAATTGAGACGTAGTTCAATTTTGCTTGGAAAAAAAAATCCTATTTAAAAACTTTCTTTACTCATAAGTCATAATTTTTTGTCTTATTGTTTGTCACTGGTTCTTATTAAATCTCCTTCTAAGACATATTATATGTCACCTACTTGATTCACGGATGCCCACTCTCCCCTATCCTGTCCAATATTGTCCAACAAAGTTATCCGGAAATAATGAATGGACATGTTATTAAGTGGAATATCATAAATAAACTAGAAGATTTAAAATATACGTACGATATATGCTTCGTAACTCATACTTATGACGACATGAAAGAGAAACTAAAAAGATTAAACAAAAACGTAAACGAAACGGGTCTGCAAAAAAATATTAACAAAACAAAAATTATGAGATACAATAAAAGAAACGAGAGGCGCCTAAAAATAGATAATACACCAATTGAAGATGTAAGATGTAGAAAGTTCCGAATATCTAGGCAGCATCATTGGCACTAGAATAGAGGAACCAAGAAAGATATAGAGGTAACAGACTAGGCAAAGCAAGAACGGTATTTTTCAGATTGAGAAATATCTGAAAATTTTCTTAGATCGTAACAAAAACAAAACTAAGAATTTTCAACGTCTGTGTTAAGTCAGTGGTGTTATATGGGAGCACAGGGCATCCTGACTAACCAGTAGGCTTACTAACAAGTTACATATCCAACAGCCAACTCTGGAGTGTGCGGGGAAGATCATATTGAAATTCAAATAAAAAGAAAAAATACAGATGGATCGGGAACATAATCAGGCGACCAGAAAACATGATAGCCAAGAAGCTATGGAATGGCAACCACCAGGAAGAAGAAGTATAGACAGAACCAGAAACAGTTTTAGCTAAAATTAACAAATCATGACCACAAGTTAAAACTATAGCGCAAAATCGAAATAGATGTAAAGACTTAGTGGATGCCCTGTGCTCCCTGGAGAGTTGTAAGGAAAAAAAAAACTTGATTCACGTATAAAAATACTCCACGAGTTGTTTCCTATAATTGGAATACAACGAATAAGACTAAACTTTTCTAAATCTCTGCTTCCTAATTTTTTCCACATTTTTATTCCATAAAGCGTATTAAAGGTTTCTACCTAAATACCTAAAAGGTATGGTTTACAAAGCGGTGGTTAAAGTTCAACACTATCAGAAAGAATCACGAGCAATTCTCCTCGATGACCGTTGAAGTTTCCACCGATTTGAATTAATTTTTAAAATCACAGAAAAGAAAACAGCAACTAATTTTGTGCTAATTATTTTCCAAGAGAAATTCATCAATGCTTGGTATGTACATTTATTCTAACTGACATTTTGAATTAGGTATCAATCATTTATCTTTTGATTATTACATTATATAAAAAGTTGTTATATATTTCCATAATCTTTGGGATCGTTTCTATCGTGTAAAAATAAAATTTATAAAGTTTTAAATTTTATAAAGCGGAATGATCAAATCTTAGACTTAAGGTAGTTTAAAAATTAGTGCTCACATACGTACATATTTTTATGTATATAGTAGGACTTAAATTTAGATGGGAAACATCGAATACACATATTTGAATAGTTCAATCTATTAGAATTTGCGATAAAGTTTATATTACGATTTTAATTGATTTTCTTTAATCCCGATTGTTTTTGTGATTGATTGGTAATTTATTGAAAAGTAGTAACTCGTAGTATGAAAGTGTGTTATGGAATATATTCAAAGGTGTTTGTCAAGATTGACAATAGAAATAAATAAGAATAAAATGAATAAATATGTTTGTAAATAAATAATTTTTAAATTTTAATTATTATAATATATATCTTCCTGATAAAACAAAACAGAAAGGTAAAATCTCAGATTGAAGACATTTTAGAAATAAACTCGTACATATGTATGTATATACATATGTATATAAATAGGTACAATTTTTTATGCAGTAGGTAGGATTAAAATTTTGTTTAGTTTTTGCTAAAACATGAGTTGTTAAATGTGTTTTTTTTTTCTTTTTTTTAAATTAAAAATTTTTTTTTTATTTTTCTTATTTCTTTCTTTTTTACTTAAAGTAATCAAAAAAGGAAGGCATGTAAAATAACATCCTGAACCCATCCTCTTTTTTGAAACAAAATTCCCTTTGTTTTTTTTCGTAAATTATGACTTTTTAATAAATCTGTAATTGTTTTTTTTTTTTATTGTTTTTAATATTAACAATTTATTGTTTTAACCATTTGAACCACAAAGCGTTCAGCATATTTCGCTGACATTTGGGCCAGCATCAAACACATTTTTTTCTTATCCATTTCTAAGGAAAATTATGTTGAATAGAGTTGTAACTAGGCTAAGCGCTAATTTAAATATCAAATGTGAATAAAAAGAAAATATTCAAATAAAAAAACCAGCTTTATTAAAAATTAATAGACTTGACTTGAAATATTGAGTTTTTATAGTTTTAATTGCGCTAAATTATCCGCAAATAAAAATTTTCATAATTTCTAATAAAGAAATTTTTGTGTTATGCTTGAGGCAACCTCGAATGTACGGTGTTTGTTCTGTGAACTGTTCAAAACAAACAAGTTAAATGTATAAAAATAATATAAATAATTTTCAATTCGATATCATTTTACAGTGTTCATTCGACGAAAAAAATTAAGTTGAATAAAGTTTAACTTTTTCGGTATGAAATGACATTTGTGGTTGTCAAATTTCAAATATAATTATTGTAAGTGTTTGAAAAAAATATAAAAAGATTTGAATTTATTACAGCAGCTTTTAACATTTTGTATGAAAAATCATCAAAAACATAAAAAAATATATCAAAGTAAAAACTGAAATGTGAAGCAAAATTACGGAGATATTGGGAATGAGTGGTCCATCCAATTTGTCTATACGTAAATTAATTTTCGCCATTTAATTCGTCTTACAATTTTTTTACGTCGTCGTTTACGTAGCCTACGACATTAATTTTGTGGTAAATTTCAATTTATTCACAATTTATCATTCAAAAATTTTTATCTAACTGTATAATTTTATTTTTAAGAATATACATAAGTTAAATAAACACGAATTTAAAACGTTATATTTGAAAATAATAATATAATTTTTAACTAATCCCAACTTAACTGTTGTTCTTTATTAAAAAAAAAAAACGAAACCAACAAAAATTCCGTTTTAGTTCAGTTAATTAGAAAATAAGAAAATTATTATTATTTTATATACTCGCGTACACATTGTCTAAGAAAATTTTATTACAAAATATTACAAATTACAGTTATATTTTCTTTAACAGTTCGTTATAGTTATAAAAATAAAAAGTAAAACAGTAAAAAGAACATAAAACTCATATATACAGAAAGAAAGATCTAATTAAACCGTTTAACTTTTAATAATAAGAATTAACTTTAATTTCCCCTTTTTTTTATTCCTTACTGTTATTTTTTCTTTTTGTTCCTATTTACACCCCATTGTCATAGTTGCCGTCAAAATTTTATTACAGTTCTAAATAATTTTCTTTGTTTTTCATGTGTTTTCTTTTTCATTTTAATAATTTTAAACGTTTAAGTTTCCCTCTTAATAAAATGAGAAATATTGAAAAGTCAGTCATTTGGTACTGTCATTTATTTATTCTTGGCACAAAAAAAAACAAGTCAATAATATAAGTAAGATTAAATGGTGGTTTGAAATTAAGCCATAGGTAGTAGTAGTAGTAGTAGATATAAATCATTCAATTAATAATTCTATATACATACATATATAAAATAATTTTTTCGCTGAATAAAAAAGAAAAATTAATAAAGAAGAATTGTGCGAAATAACAAAGTCATAATAAGAAAAGGTTTGAAAGGGTTTATAATTTGAAAGAAAGATAAGACTGCCGAAATGCTAGAGAGTCGAACTTATTCTATGAAAAATATTTTAAATATATTAAAGATTTGGAAATTGAAAAAATATGATCCGAAAATTGATAAAAGGAGAACAAAAAAACTATTTTAAAATATTTTCTATTCTTATACCCATATTACGTTAGACTTGTATGTGTCATTAAAATTTTTCACCGAATTAAAGTCTTAACTATGGAACTTTTGCTTCTATTTTGGAACTATAAATCATTTAAAATGGTTTTTTTTTAGCTTTTTGTGTCCAAAACAAAATTAAAAGTTTCATAAGTCGGATCTCAGTTCAATATCAAATTTTGGTGGTACATATCACAAGTATGTAACATGATATGGGTCCTAAATAAATTTCGTTAACTTTTATATATGTATTTGATTTTAACGTATTTTATTATTTTTGTTATAAATGATAGACTAGTATATTATATACATATTTAGTTAAATTAACTGCTATACTGTTATTAAAAAACAAATTAGTTTAACCAAATCGATCTTAAATTAGGTCTAAGCAATTTTATTATACATCATAAGTATTTGATAATGTATAAACAAATGATTTTAATTCATATTTATAAATCACAGATAAAAAGTTTCAAGAAAAGCAAAACAAATAATATCTTTTTTTAAGATCGATCAATATAACATTTCGATGTTATTTCTAATCAAAAAATTTATGATATTACTTGATGATCCCAATTTTTTTTTCTTTTAATTTAAGACACAAAAAAAAAAAAAAAGAGTGAAAGAAGTGAAAGTACCGTAATAATCATAATTTTCCCGCAAAATGTTTTCGCGATAACGGGTGACGAAATAACTTATTAAAAGGAGAAAATATATACATATATATTTATTTTTATGTTTCAAAATTCATCAGAAATCACAACCAAAAAAAAAAAAAAAAAAAATTGAAACGGTTTTTTTTTCCAAGCCATCATTGTATATGTAATGGGTATACTTTTTGATTATTTTAACCATTATAATGATTTTATTGGTAATGGTAATAGTACTAATGATGATGGTGATGATGATTATGGTACTGATTGATGGTAAAAATATATGCTTTCCACTTCATAATCATAATTAGCTGTAGTAACAATTAATTTTTATGAGTTGTCATTAAAAACAGAAGTTTTAAAGAAAGAAAAAAAAAAAAAAAATTGTACCGCTTCTAATATAATATCTATGCTATTTTAATTGTTGCCTGCTTCTAGAGTTTTTGTTATAGTCAGACGATTTTTTTGTTTTGAAAATTTTAAACCCCTCTGTCTAAGATTGGGGTTGAGTAAAAAAAAAAACATTTTTTTTCTTATATTTAAAAAAAAAAAATATATATTGTTGGTTCCCTAGAGGGGAATTAGGAAACATTTTTGTTTTAGTGAATAATTTTAAAAAGTTTATGTACGTATATATTGGTTGGTTATGTTGATAGATTTAGTCTTCTTCTTGAAAGGATTTTCGAAGAATAATTTGAAAAAAAAACAAAAAAAAACTACTATTAAAAATTTTTCACTAGAAATTCAAATCAAAAAGAATAATTAGTGAAGAATAAACAAATAATTTTAATTATAGTGTAGATAGGTTTTTTTTTTTTTTTTTTTTATGTAAATTGAAAAAGTTTTGAATTTTTGAAAGAAAAATTTTAAAGAAAATTTTTTGGTTAAGGTAACAAGTTTCTTAATAGTTATAGTTTGCATATTATTTTTTTTTTTTTTTTTGGGAATGACAATAAATTTTAATATTTATGTAATTTTTTTTTTTTTTTAAATAATGTCTTTAATAGTAATTTTAATTGATAGAAAAGTGAAGTAAAAGTATAAAGTTTGGAGTACCATACAGACATTCGTAAATCTTAAATGTGGTGAAATTAAAATTAATAAACGAAAAAATAAAATTTTCTTCTTTTTTATGGTAGTTTTTAATGAGTTGGTGAAATTTTAATATTTTCTTTTAAAGAAGAAAAAAAACGGAAAAACAAAAAAAAATTAAAATAAAATTTTATAATTTATTTAAAGTTATACATAAATTTTCTTTGTTTGCCAACAAACTAAACTTTAAATAGTAGTCTGTAATATAAAAGAGTAAATTTATTTAAAAAAAAAAATGTTTGTTTAATATGTATATACTTTTAAAAAAATTAAAAAGTTTACTTTTTATTTATTTATTTTCATATAAAATGGAGAACTGATTTATAATTAAAGTTTAGTAATAATTATAGTAAAAGTTTATATATGGTTTGAAGTACATTAGGTATCTACTTGCCTTAATTTATGATAATTAAAATTTTTAAATAAATACATGAATCCTGTCTGATATTATTTTACTTCACAACGAAATTGCTTCCATACCCGATTTGAATGCAGTGGGGTCAAAATGGCGAAGCATTGTGATAATTGAGGCCTTCATGCAGTATCGTGAAGATCATACCAATTACCTACCTATCTACCTGATATTAATTTTGAGATGACACTTAAATAAAATGTACTGCATATATTTTAGTAAGTGCATATACTCATAGTGCAGATACAGAAATTTTTCGTCGGATAGACCAGATTAGACTGCTGACCACTCATTTGAGACAACTAATAATTTGTTGCAAAATGTTTAAGATTATTTAAATTATTATACCCTAACATACCCTAACTTTTTAACCGAATATAAAAATATAATCAAAGAACAGTATAGACTGAAAATTACCGTTAATTATTAATTAATATTATTAGACAAAGAGTCCTATTCCACTGTTGAATATTCGAAATGGTTATTTGATTTACTTCTGCGATTTTTTACTTCAGCACAGACGAACGCCCTTTTTAAATATAACTTGCTTAAATTTTTATTCTAGATGCCAAATTAACCATAAAGTCAATATTGCTAGCTATTCTATCTCTTTTATCATTATGATTTTGTTGTTCTTTAATGTCTAAGTGCTTTTTACCTTATTTTTCTTATGAAATCTGGTAATCTAAGATAATCTAAAACGTCTTCAGAAAGGAACAATTCTAATTACATAATCTTCCCCTTCCCTAACCACTGCAACACAATGAACATTTTATTTGCTTGCATAATATTGTGAGTCAAAAACAATAGACTAACTTACGTTTCTTTTTTTTTTGTAGAAGAATCTTTTCAATATGAAAATCAAAACTTTTCATGACTTTAAATTTTTATTAAAAACAAATTTAATCCTTCTCTGTTTTATTTTTATTTTATTTTTTTTTGTTTACTTTATAATTAACTTATAATAAAAAAAATTAACCCAATCTCATTATATATTATTTTGATAGTATATAGGGTAACTACTGTCGCCATTTGAACTTTATCCTATATATATTTCAAGATGATTTTTAGTTTTTTTTTTTAAATAGGTTTGACCAAAATAAATATGATTTATGAATCATTATTCCATAATTTTCTATTGTTATCATTATTGTAAGAAAAAATAAAATAAAAAAACAAAAAAATCATAATAAAAAAAGGACATAAAATCTTTGTTATTTTATTACAAGAATTTTATTACTGGTATATACTTAACATATATATATATACCCTTTTGACAGGATCTTTGAACTTTTTTGAAATGATAGCAGTTCATTAAGATTTGGTCCAGTGGATTTTATTTATATCTGTTAACAATTTTTATTCTTCATCAAATTTTTTTGAAATTTCTAAGGATCATACAATTATATAAAAATCAACACAATAAAAAAAAAAGAAAATGAAAATGAATAAAAATAAATAAATAAAATATGTCATTATAGAAAGACATTTTTATTATTATTCTAAGGTTTTTATGACTACAGAGTAACAAAAATGTCCTTAATATAGATAGAAAAAACAAAAAAAAAACGATAAGAATTAAATTCATATTATTATCATGTATGATTTGTACTTTGGGATTAGGGCGTTGATTATTCCAGTACAAATTTATATTTTGTTAAAATATAAATCGGAAATAACAATAATAAAATATTATATAATACAAGTATAACTGTTTTATAATATATATTATTATTGTGTATGTATTTTCTTTAAAAATATTTGTGAATACAATAAAATCCGGTTAAGTGCTTTTCCAAAAATACATAACATCATTGTTAAGTTACACATTTCCCCGTCAGGCCGCTTAACCGAAAAAAAAAGTATCTAATGAAAAAGTATTAAATCTGTTCAATAAGGTGGCAGTAAACCGAAATGGGTACTTATGATTTATGAGTAGGTTAATATTAAGATTAATTTAATATCAAAATCAAAGAAAGTTGTCAAACATTTGTATTTTAAAACATTTAAGCGGTTTGTGCATATAACCGAAAAGCACCTAATACTATGCTAATACGACACAGTTAAACATGTTTAACTCGATAAACTAGTTTAATTCCTGTTTAACAAGAAAATATTCTATGAAAAAAATCTGTCATTTTTAAACTAGTTTATCTTCAAGGTTGTATATTCAAATTTTTGACATAATCGATTTTTTTTTCGATGAATCGAAGTATTCTGTATTTTTGATAACTTTTTTTAAATGCATTGTTTTAAACTATAAATGTAAAAATGGACGTAAAAAAAATTTATTTTCCATTTTTTTATGATCAATACAAAATATTTAATTCCCAAATTTTATTTTTGTTTTTACAAACCAATGTTTATTTTGTTTGTAAAAAAAAAACTATATTTTTTAAATTTTAATAACTTGATTCCTAACTAAAATCAAAAAAAAAAGATGTAAAAATAAAGACTTACATATTTTACTAAGCAAAAAGAAAAAAAAAGTTTTATTTTTTTTTCAATAATCATAATTGGCATATAAACCTAATAACTTTTATCTAGTATCCATTTTTTATTTTGATAGCTGTCAAACCTTAAACTAGTTGTGTAGTATGAACACCATTTTTCAAAACCTGTTTACTTCTTGTTAAACACCCATAGCATGAACATACTATGGGTGTTTGAGTATGAACATAACGGAGGTTCACTGTATAATAAAAATTTTCGGAATTTTATTTTGTTCATTCTAATAATAATAAATAATGATAGGCTATAAAATTTCGATTTATTGGTTATTAGTGAATTATAAAAATAATTTTTTAATAATTTTCAATTGAAGATTGCATTAAAATTTTTATTTTCATGATCTGTATCTGTCAAATGTTAAACAAGAGAATTTTGAATATAATGTTATATAAAATAAAATTTTAATTGTCTTTGCAGATTTTGTGAAATGTGAACAAAAAAAAAAAAAAAATGTTGTGGGACAAATACAAATATATGCAATTCAAAATGTCTTATAATGTTTGGGAGCGGCACAAAAACGCAAAAAAAAAACGCCCAAATGACAAAATACCAAATTTCAAAATCCCAAATTAAAAAATCACAAAACTTCAAAAAAGTAAAGCAAATTTACTGATATAAGAATTATCTACAAAATGATGGAACTGTTTAGTAGGGATTTTCGGGCTGAATCCCATCGGGATTATTAAGAAAAAAATTATTTTGCTAAATATTTAAGAAAAACATATATAAATGCTATGCAGATTCTAAATTTAAAGCGGTTTTTAGTTAATTTTGAAATCAATGTTATACGCTTTTTCTTGAATGTTTATGTATACGAGTATGTATATGTGCAAGACTCTGAATTAGAGGAGTTAAATTTATTTATTATGTATATGTGAGATTCTGAATTAGGACAGACTTTAGAGGTGAATTCAAAATCAGAGTTTCAATAATTTGTCTAGCGGTGGTTTGGGTGTGGCAGCCTCTATTATGTGTTTAAATATATGTAAAATAAATAATTAGGAGGGACTTTCTAGTTGGTGACAAAATCAAAGTTTTACACCTTTTATAGAATACATAATTACATATATACAATATTCTGAATTTGGAGTGATTTTTAGTTGGTTATTGAAATCAAGGTTTATAAAGAAATATAATTATGTAGGCTTATATTCATTTTTACATTTAATTTCCAAAGTTTTTTGCATTCAACAGAATTTTTTGTTTAAATTTGTTTTTATAAAATTTTTGCATTCAATATTTTTGTTTTGAATAATTCGATTCCACATTCAAACGAAAACTGCTTTGGGATTTTGTATTTGGAATTTTGTATTTAACAATTTGTATTTGGGATTTCGTAGCCAATCCATAATGTTTAAATTCAGAAGAAAAGTCTAATTTATACTGTATAAAAAATAAGAATTAAAGGCTATTTTCTCAATTTTATTAGAAATTTTGAAACGTTTTTGTCTTTAAAGCGTATAACATTATCTACATATATATAAAGAAAATCTAAATTTCAGCTAAACACTTGAATACCTTCAGATACTTCTAAAGTAAAATAAAAAAAGAAATTAATATATAATTAGTATAAAATATAATTAAATAAAAAAATAAGTAATAATACACATATAATAATGAAATAAAATAAACAAATGAAAACATTTGTATATCGTTATTAAGATCTGAGACTTTACCGCGCTTAAAATAATTTTTGTATAAGCGTTTTTTTAAGCACATTTTTTCAATCTGAAAACGTCAAATGACAAGTAATTTCCTAACATTTTTAATCAGATATTTAAATTTACCGTTATATGAAACTTTGCAAAAAATTTTACAAGATTTGACTTACTTCATAACCTGGGCACGCTTTAAGTTAGAACCTTGAAATTTTTGAAAGAAAAATATTTTCGAAGTATTATAAGATAACTACATAGGTACATATTTTTGTTTTAATAAGGACATAACTTGTTTTTTTTTTAAAAAGACCGAATGTTAAAACAATATTTGAATAAAGAAGGATGATGTTTGGACATGTAGTGAAATTTTGATTGATGATTTATAATTTTTTCTACAATATTGTTGTTGCGCTGATGCTGTTTACTAAATAGGATAGATCCTATCCTTTCATCTTGGCTCTGCGATTTTGTGCACTCCAACTCCATAAGACGATCGTTTATTATAGTTTGGTATTTAAATTTTTTTTTTGTTTTTGTTTAAGAACTTTTATTAACACAAAAATTTGAAAAATTTAAGAAATAAGAAAAAATATGAAAATAGGACTTTTCTGGAATTTTAAGGGGCTGGAAGTCCGGAACTCTATATAACTAAGAAAAACCGTTAACACACGTAAAAGCATGTTACTGGAGCTTTAATTTTTATGTTTTGCTTAAGAAAATTTGTCCAGGGGCCTAAGCTACAGGTGCCAAAAATAACAAATTTTTAATTTTTGAGCCTTAATAGCTATTAAACAGGGGGTGAAACAAACAATTTTCTAAAAAAAACTTATACTAATTGTAAAAGTTATTTCTTGTCTCAAAATTTCAGGTTCATGACGGTAAATAACATAACGGTAAATTTAAATAGTAAATTTCAAAATATTGCATAATTTTGATATTGTTTTATTGAGGTAAGAAAATTTCCGGTCTTCCAGCATTTTTAGATAGCAAAACTACTACGCAGAGCCTAAGATATATACAACTAAAAACGGAGCTCTTTTGCACTTTTGAGGGTCTGTAACTTTGGAACCCTGTACAACTAAAATAAACCATTAGCAGAAGTAAAAATATATTATTTGAGCTTTTAATTTTTATATCTTGCCGAAGTAAAATGTGTACAGGTGCCTAAGTTACAGGTGTTTAAAAATAGGAAATTTTCATTTTTTGAGCCCTAATAGCTCATAAACAGGGTGTGGTCCAAAAAAATTTTCTAAGTAAACTTATACTAATTCTAAAAGTTCTTTCTGCCCTCAAAATTTCAAGTTCCTATCTAAAAGGTTTACGGAGTTATGAGGGTAGAAAAATCATGCAAAATTTGACTTTCACATAACGGTAAATTTAAATACTAAATTTAAAAAAATTGTATAATTTTGATATTAATTTACAAAGGTAAAAAAAATTCCTGTCGAATGACATTTTCAGATTGAAAAAAAATTGAGCAGAACATTTTTTCTCTATCTTTAACGGTGTAGAAGTTTTGGAAACAGACGGACGGAGGGACAAAATGAAACTAATAGGCACATTTTTTCAAATTTTTTTTGGAAATGTGCAAAAAAAATAGAAGGATGAAGACAAATAAAAAATACAGTATAATCAATTAATATTATATATATTGCATTAATCTAATTTTAAAATTTCCGAATTCTCAAAAGAAACAACTTTTTACGTAAACAAATTTTTAAGTTAAACGTATATTGCCATCTATTTACAGAAACTTTATGTGACGCTTCCCCTGTTTATATGATATATAATTTTTCGTGCAGTTTTTTTGACATTATTATAATCTATTTTGGCTATGTCCATATATTTACATGTAATGCAGTTTTTTCTGTTCGCCAATTTTCTCTATCAAACCGGATCACAAATTCTTCATTATCAAAATGAATTAATAGTGTGTGATTAATTGATTTTATATAGGAAACATCTATCAACTTTTCATTTTTAAATTTAACTGTTAATACTCCATATACATTATCTTAAATTTCATTCCAAAAGAAGTTTTAATTATTTTGAATTTTATTTCGTTTCGTTTTTCATTTTCATTCGAAAAGGAGTTTTGGTTATTTTGGATTTTTTCTTCCTTTTCTTTTTCTTCTTCCTTTTTCTTCCTAATTTTTATATTTGTTAGTCTTTTAGGATAGGTTCATTGAACAAATAGGCAATACATGTATCTTAGTTACTTTTTTTTTAAAATATTGTTTCCATTGCAAATAATTTTCCCCTTTACTATTATTACACTTTAAAATAAATTTAAAAGTTTTGACAACATATTGTTCCAAAAAATTCCAAAAAGTTAAAAAAAAAATTTAGAATAGTGAATGGGATGTTTACTTTTTAAACTTCTCAAATAGTTTTTTTTTTTTTGTAATTTATTTGAAATTAAAATTTATTCATTAGGTATAACAAATAAAGGTAAAAGAAAAAATGTTTAGCTTTAAAATAGTTTTTCTTATTTATCTTTCACATAAAATCAAAATAATTGTAAAAAAAAAAACAAAACAAACAAATATTTTATTAAAAACTTTTTACTATTTAAAATTAAAAATCAGATTTTTTTTTTTTTTTGTTTTGTTTTGAAAACAAATAATATTGATTTCACTTTCTTTTTAAATCAGTTAACATACACTCAACGTTTTTTTTTCACATCCTGTCAACCCGATATTTTTCTCTGTACTTTAATCTGTACTTTAACAATAAACTACAATCTAATATATATATGTATGCATATAATATATAAATATGTACTTTTTAACTATTATTCTCATATATTATTAGTAACTGACATGTTTACTAACATATCTAATAAATTTTATTTTGAATTAATTTCGCGATTGACAATTTTTCTATTCATTTCAATTTTCATTCACAATATATAATATAGAAGAAAAAGGATGCTTCGGGAGCAACCCTCTCTTTATTTAACGGAACTAAAAAAATAAAATAAAAAAAACTTAAGATTTTAGCTGATTTTTCTGATTTTAGCCAATTTTAGACAATTCCAAAGAAAAAAAAAAAAAATTTTTCCAAGAAAAAGTAAAAGAAAAAGTGAAAGGGGTGGAAAACTATATATGTATGTGTATATGCATGTAAATTTTCAGTAAAAACTAAAAATATACACATATAGTAAAATATATAATAGAATAAAAAGTACTCATTCTGTTGTTTAGTTTATTGTACTGTATGAAAAAAAAAAAAAAAATGAATATTTTTGGTGAAAATAAAGTACAATTTTCTTTATTTTTTAGTTTTTTTCCTTTCTTCAATATAAATTTTTGTTTTTCTTTTTCATTCTATTGTTATTTATTTATTGTGAAAAATTCCACCTTTTCGTTTCCTTCTAAAATATTATTATTATTGATGAAAAACAGCAAAAAAAAGAAAAAATTTAAGTTCTTTTCGGAATTTATATTGTAATTTATGTTGTTTTTTTTTTTTCTTTGTGGAAATTTTAAGAAAATTTTACTTACTTAAAATTTTACATTAAATGCGCACGTCTGTCCTACTTTAAAATGTTTTTTAAACTTTTTAATCATCGTTACAAGTCTGGACAATGTTTTGTTTGGACTCAGATTAGATATAGTAAATCAAAAATGGATTAATAAAACCAAAAGATGAAATCTCAACAGATAATATTTAATTAGAATACAAAAAAAAAAAAAAAATTAGCAAAAGATTCCTTACAAAAATTATTACCTGGTGTCAAGAAGACATATCATAAATCTTAAAATTCTGATATAATTTTAAAAAATTAGCACAACAAGATACAAATTCAACATTTAGTTCTCTTTCGATTAGTTTTAGAAATATTTTCTGAACATTTCTAACAAATTTTGAAAAATTTGTTTATTAGTTTTATTGTCAGTCCGTCCCCGTTCTTCTGTTTACGACATTTCTACACCGTTTAGGATAGAGAAATTAAAGTTTAATTTACATTAAATGTTTTGAAACAATTTTTTTATACCACTAAGGAGCCCACCCACTACAGTCGATAAAAGTTTAGTTTGAAACCACAATGTTGGCTCTTTCTATTTCCGCAACGTTTTTAGCCAAAGCGTTTAGTGGTTTTTGGTTTTTAGTCAAGTACGAAAAGTTTTTCTGAAGTATCATATTGCTAATCCCTAAAGATCTTCCCCAACTCAAATATTAAAGAGTGGGGGAGAATTTTTGGGGATTAGCATATGCTTTTTGCACTTCGCCCTGTATAAGAGCTATTATGGGTCAAAAATTGTAAATTCATTATTTTTAGACACCGTAATTTGGATATCAATGCAAATTTGTCATAAGTATGACTTACAAATTAAAGTTCCCATGTTATTTTTTTTTTTTGGGGTATAGCGTATTTACATGACATTGGATTTTCTTAAAATTAAGGAAATTGTCCTTTGATTTTTTCTTATATAAAAAATTCTAAAATGAATTACAAATTTTGATTCAAAAATAGTCTTCTTATTGTTTTTTTTTTTAAATATGCGATTTTACGATATTGCTTTAAAAGATACCGTAATTAATAAAATAAGTCCCTTTCTCCTACTGATTAAAAAAAAAAGTAGGATGTTAACAGTTAATAGGTCAGAATAAATTTTTTTTGAAATTTCATCGCTTTAAAAGCTTGGAATAATTTCACATTAACATTTTGATCTTGTTGTATTTTTAAATTTCACTTTGCCATTTCATAGTACTAAGATCTAATCTGATATAATCTGAATCATAGCTAAAATACCTTCATGATGATATTTAAATCCAGATATATAATTTTTAATTTAACAAAAACTAACTAACTATATTTTAACTAGATATACATATAAAAAAAAAAATTAAAAAATTTCATTTCATACTTTATACATCACAGACTAATAAAATTTCAATTATTTAAATTGAGAATAAGTAGTAAAAAGTGTTGGTTAATTACGAAAATTGAAAAATTATTAAAAATGATTTTATTTTTTAAATAATATAGATTTAACATGTATGTATCTAACATGATGGTTTAGAATCTACATTAAAATTTTCATATCTTATCTTAATGTAATTAATTAAACAAATAAAACCGTTCAACTGCTTTAACGAGTTTATTATTCACTTTATTTTCGTTCTTAGTGGAACTTTTGTACGTGTACGAGTATTAAACATTTTTCTTTTTCTATATAGAATAAAAAAAATATTTAATAGAAATTTCGGAAATGAAAGCTCTTAAATTAATTTTTTTTTTATTTATTTTTATATATTAATAGATATATGTATTTACAGTCATATATTATATACATATATGTATTTAACAAGCTTATATAGGAATAGCTGACTTTAATTTCATTTCAATTTCACTTTTCTTTCTACTATAAAAGGTGCTTTATACTGAAGTTTTCATTTTTATTTTCCGCCTCAAATGGGCGGCTCCGCGAAAAAAGTCCAAAACAAAACAAAAACAAAAAAGTCCTCCATTTTCATATAAATTTTATGGGAACATTTTTCGTTTTTGGTTTTAAGCAAAATTATATACAAATTTAAATAAGAGTTTTCTATTTTGCTATCTAATTTACTATTTTTTATAGAAAAATGTCAAAATTTAATTCTTTTGTCTGTCTGCCTGCAAGAAAAGCCTGCCTGTAAGTATTAATATACTATTAGTATTGATTTTAGAGTTGAATTAAAAATCATGATTGCCCCCTTTTCCCAATATATATATGTATATGTGAGATTCTGGATTAGAAGGAATTTTATAGTTGGATTCAAAATCAGGATACTCTCCTTTTACGGAACATTTAAATATATGAGAATATAATGGGAATACTTAAGTAAATATGTGGAAAGGAATATATTTTTTTTTTGCATCCAACCCCCCAGTAAAACACTTTTGATTGGGGACATTTTTTCATAATAATATCTTAGATTTTTTTGACGACTCTTTTCGAATGCAAAATGTCACCAAAATATAATTTTTATAAATGACGCCTAAATAAACGAAAAATGTTCCCAATTTAGGGAAATTTTTATTCAAGCAAAAAGTGCACAAAATTTTATACAAACTTTGGAGACAATTTTTTCCGATTTTGGTTTTGGGGACTTTTTTTTATCGACGCCAACTTTGCGAATGAAATTAAATATGCATATGAAAAAAATTCTCAAAGTTTCATACAAAGTTTTTCATTCCTATTCGTTTTTGTTTTTATGGGAACTTTTTTCATGAAGCCTAACTTTGCAAATGAAATTGAAAGGGGTTATTTTTTTGTAAAAAAATATAAATAAATATCAAGACAATATGCATATAACAATGGTAAGAGCATATTTTAATGTTAATATTTATATACATACAACATACATAGGTAAATATGTTATTGTATATATGTATATATACATATACATTAAATTGATATAATACCAATTTAAGAAACAATTTTACTTATTATTTATTTTTTTTTTCAACTTTCTTTCAATATCAAATCTTTCATCTATATAAAAAAATAGAAGAGTACCTATATGAATATTGCAAGCAATCACGTGAAAATATTAAATTAAAGTTTACAACAATCAAGAAATAATTTTATGATGATTTCAAATGATAGGAAATTCTTTTTTTTTTTTTTGAAATTTTATTTTGTTATTACTTGACTATAGTGAAACAATTCTAATAAATTTGAAGTTAGTAATAATAACATCAAAAGGGTTTCTTTTTTTTTGTTCTTTATAATAAAAAATCATTTTGAATGGAAACCGCGAATTTTTCAATATAATATTGTATACAATGT
Source organism: Poecilobothrus nobilitatus (assembly GCA_947095535.1). Classification (NCBI taxonomy): domain Eukaryota; kingdom Metazoa; phylum Arthropoda; class Insecta; order Diptera; family Dolichopodidae; genus Poecilobothrus; species Poecilobothrus nobilitatus. The sequence continues at coordinate 315,966,197 of OX352772.1, read as the reverse complement.
ATATACATATTTATTTGTTTAATAAACCACGAATGTTTTTAAGGAAATTTTATATTATTAAATTTAAAAAGAAAAAACTAAAAAAAAATAAAAAAAATGGATTAATGGAACTTTTATTATTTTAAATTGTATTTTAAAAATAGAATTTATAATAAAAGTAAAAGAAAAATCAAAGGAGTAATAAAAATATCAAGAATATCAGATTAGCGTTTTTTAATGTTGTTAATGCAGAAAATATGGGAGCATACCGATATCTCATTTCTCAAAATCTTTAAGTTACAAAACTCTAAAAATTAAAAAAATTTAAAGCCATAATCTTAAATTTCAAAATCCCAAAATTACAAAATCTCAAACAGAAAATTCCAAAATTGGGAATTTTTGATGAAATTTATATGTAAAGAAAATAACCCCCACTATTTAAAAGCGTTTGATATTAAAATATGTGGGTAAAAAAAATTATTACAAAAGATTGAGTATAAACATACAAAATCTTAGTTTCAATAATTTGTTTAATGGGGATTTAGGGGTTAATCTTTAGGCTTTAATCTTAATTCTTTGTTGCTGAAATGTGTATATGTAAAAATATAATTAAGAAGGATTTTCGAGTTGGTTGCAAAATCAGGTTTATTCGATTTTTCCAGAATTTATTATATAATATATATCGAATTTTTAAGATGTTTTTTATTTAATTTTTGTTTTGAGGTTCTTTCAATTAGTAGGTACTTTAATGCGTGAAATTAAGATTTCGCAATATAAGATTTTTTAATTTGCAATTTTGTGATATGATTGAATTTAAAAAAATTTTTGGGATTTTTTGTTTGGAGTTTTAGAAATGGCATTTCGCACCAAACAAAGAAAATGTATGTGTTATGGAATAATATGTATACCTTTTGACACAAAGTACATTTATAAAGTATGGGGATACTATGGTAAATATTGTATCCGCGTATGAAAATGTCTAATGTCTATGTCTATATCTGCCTGTCAAATGTCAGGCAGATAATGTCAAATATCTATATCTGCAAGATACTTGGTGTTTCCACCTTTCTAAAAATATATATCCTTAATGGCTTATTTTATCCTTTAAGGACGAAAAGGACATTTGAAAGCATCCTTGTTGTTTTAGTGTTTTTATATAAAAACCGTTATATCTGATAATTTGTAAGATATATATATATATATATATTCGGTTTTTTTATCTTATAAGATAGTAATCTGAAAAATATTTTAACAGTTATTTGGTGACGATAGATGTTGCCGTTCTGGAGATATTGTAGTTCAAAGTTGAAAATTTTTGAAAAAAAAACAATCTTTTTTATTTTTCTTTAAAAACCATGACTAACTGCGAGCGTCGCGAAATCCCAAATCATAAAATTCCAAATTTACAAAATCCCAAAATTACAAAATCCCATACACAAAATCTCACAATTAAAAATTTTCCATATATAAAAGTTGCAAGATCTGCTTTTTCCAAAATATATATATATATATATATATATATATATATGTATATGTGCAAAATTCTGAATTAGATGGGATTGTTAAGGTGGTTTCAAAATCAGAGTTATACGATTTTAGAATTGTAGTTAAAATTAGTATTATATACTCTTTTGCCAGAATTGAAAAAAAAACAGGATTTTGAAAAAGAAGATCTCAAAAAACAGGATATTAAAAAACAGGGTTTTAAAAAAACAGGATTTTAAAAAACAAGATTTTGATAAACCGGCTTTCGAATTACATCTAATTTTACTATTTAGATTCATATTCATTTTTATTATAGGTCTAACTTAATAATATTTAGATCAAGAAATTGAATTATAATGTCTTTCAGAACTCTTTCTTGATAAGGCTGCCTAGGCTCTAGATCAAATGAGAATCGTTCCTCAGCGGAACATTTTTTCTAAACCCTCTCCATAGTTATATCATTGTTAATAAAATCGAAACCGGAAACATACAAAACTAAACTAAACACTAATTATAAAGTACATTACAACTTGAAAAATAAAATGATTGAATGTCAAATTTTAATTAATGATTTTTATTTCATATTTATTTGAATTTTTTGACAAAAAAAAAGCTAAAAAAAGTTCCCTTGATTCGAATTAAAATCAAGTCAAATAATTTAAAGTTACCTTTTAACTATTTAAATGTTCATATTAAAATTTTTCTACACTTGCATTTTTTTAATCTTTTTTTTTATTGTTTTGGTTCTATTTAACCATATATAATTGAACATTAAAACAATTATCCTTGACATTTAAGATCAAATGTCAGCACGAAATTACTTCCATTTTTTTTTTGTTTGATAACACCTTTATGGAATCTATAAGACAAAAAAAGATTTCGTTTTTTGTCTAGATTAAATTATTCTATATTATACATTAGGGTTATGTTTAATATATAAAAAAAATAAATACTTGCTTTAAGTATAAAAAAAAAGAAAAAAACGGTGCCAGATTAAGTAAATATCCCTTCCAATTTAAATGTAGATATGTTGTAATGATTTAATAACATGTCAAAGATAATTTCATACAATTACAGAAACAAAAGAAAAATAAAAATTGAAAACTTCGTCCTTTTTTTTTTGTTTTATTTTAGAATTTAAAATATATTTTGTTTTTTTTTAATTTTTCGTCTCATTATTTTCCACAAAATTGACCCAAAATAAATTTATAATTTTTACACTTCTTAGCACCTATCAGAGGAAAGTAACAAAAAACTGTAGATTCTTAATACGAGTTGTTCGTCTGTGTATTAATTTGTTTTTGTATTTAAAACACTTCAAACATATTTATATTTTCTGTAATGGGTTAATACGATTTTTTTTTTAAATACCAGTGGACAAAGTACCCTCCTATGCTTTAGCAAAAAATAGAACTTTTTTGTATCTTTTTTTTTTAAACGTAGCCGCCACATTATCTTTTTTGACACTTTCAGTGTCCCTATAAGATCTAAAATCTAGATTTAATCTCTCAGTTGCTTAATATTAGTCACTTTATTATTTTAAGCTATTAATAAGTTAACCTTGGCCTCGCCGGCCTGGTGGGTAAGAGCGTATAAAATACGTTGTAAAATAGGAGGAAGCATAGGTTCGTAATGCAAACACGTTGTAAGAATAATTCCTCCTTACGATATTTACAGTCAAACGTGGAAAGAAAAGGCTGTAAAAAAGTTTGCCTGTCTTAAGTTAAAAATAATATACCAATATTGGAACTACTTTTATTTTTTCATATGTTAATTACAGAGTAATTAATACATAGTTTCATATTTGCCGATGATGTTTCATAGAGAGGGGCAGAAGAAAGAGATTTGAAAAATATGAGAGTAAAAGTGTAAATAAATTATCGGATGTAAAGAAAGATTTTATTTTTCCATTTTCCTCGCATATGTTAATTACAGAGTTTACTAAGAGATTTGCCGATGATGTTTCATAGAGAAGGGCCGAAGAAAAAAGATTTGAAAATATGAAAGCAAAAGTGTAAATAAACAATCGGGTGTAATAGAGATGATGGGTTTATTTTTCCATTTTCATCGCCCTATACTTACAAATTTGAATAGCAAAAATTAATAGTTTAATAATTGAATTTGTCTACTTTTATCCTTCAAATAAAAAGCTGGCATCTATATTTTAAAAACGGTAATGTAATGGAATAGATTTATAGATTTAGAGAAATTTTTTAATATAAAATTACTCCTATATTTCTTTTCCTAAGGGTGGTGGGAATCTTTTAAAGACACCAAGAATTCTCCATTGATAGTGTCAGATTCTTACACTGACTAAACCCATCTCCCCCTTTAGCCAATACAATGGGATGAAGCACCAAACTGCTAACGCAATATATTATGACTAGGGAGTAAGTATAGGATATGAATGCGAAAACATTGAATTCAGGACTCTAACCATTGAATTCAATGATTATTAACCATCAACAGCTGATAACAAAATAGTGATAATAATAGCCGAATTGCAATAGTTTATAACACCTTTCCGCATGATGTAACCAGAGGTAGCTTATCTGTAGCAATTAATTTAATAAATGTGCTACTAAACAATTTATTATATAATATCAGACTTTGTTTTTTTTTTAATTTGTACTCTATTTTATAACTGTTGTTTTCACTCCCTCCTTAGTTATATGAATATATGACTTCACTAATGGTTGCATGCCAGAAGGATATTCTTTTATTAAAAATACATTTGATGGCTTGTCCAGATTACACAGGAATGCAGACGATTTAATAGCTAGTCGGAATTCATTCATCATAAAACAAAATTTTAAAGAAATTAAAAAGAAAAACGCAAAAAAAAAAAAATGAAAAGAAAAGGACAAAAAAGGATTTTTCATTTTTTTAATGAAAGTGTTTAGAATTTCATATCAGAGTGTCAGGAAAGTAATGAATAAAATTATTTTTGGAAAATTTTTTTTTTTTTTTTTGTTTATTTTTATTTGGTGAGGGGGTTTCGATTATTATTGTTCTTGTTCTCTTGTTGATTTGTCTAGAAAACATGAGTTATATCGTCATGCAATAATGGAATTTTATTAAAAACCGAATAAAAGAATAGAAAAATTCATTTTTTAATTAGAATTGAAAATTCTTTAACAATTTAAAAGAGTTATAAAATTTAAAGATAAGTTTTATTGATTAATTTTTTATGAAACTGGACTTTTTTTTTTTGGATTTAAGTGACCTCTATCTATATGTCTGACTCATACCTACCTGTCGTTTGATGTTATTAAATTTACTTCTATTATTATTTATCTTCTCCATATATCAGTAAACTTTGTTATTGTTGGTTGCAAATTTATTAATTTAAAAAAACTGCTTTTTCTTTTTAAAGTATTAAATTTTATTTTTAATGAAAATTTTAATGTTCTCATAACTTTTACTTTGGAACTACAGAAATGGTTGGAATATTTGGTACGAACGAAAGGTTCATTTTAGGATTGTTCCTTTCGACATTAGAAAATTCAAATAAAGGGGAAGCAAGTGTAAAATTCTCTATATGATCGTAATCTTAGGAGTTGTATAGTGTTTAGAAGTGCAATCGTGCTGTTCATCTTATTTTATAGATTTCAAATTATTAATCGAAGGATTTAATAATTTTTTTTTATCATATGTGAATCATACCTGAAATTATGTTTAATTTTAACACAAAATTATATTTCAATGTCCGTAACGAAATTGGAAAAGCTTAACCAAAATATTTAAAGAACATTTAGGATTCAGAATAGAACAAGTTCACTTTAAAAAAATTATTGTAGACAAGAAACGACTTACAATCATATTAGATTAGAACCAGTAATTTAAAATAAAATAAAATTTAACCTGTTTCATATTTTGGCATCTATATAGAAACATATGAGTATATATATATATATGTATATGTATTTTATATGCTTTACAAAACAGGATATAAAAATTCATAAATTGAATCTTTAAAATAATATTTTTCTTTTACAAATTCTTTTTATTACCTTTTTTCCATTATTTAATTATTGATGAAAAAAAAAGAAAAAAACAAATTTTTAAAAAGTTTTAAATTTTATTCAAAAAATACACAAATTGTAATCACCCCAATCAATTTATTGTCCTTTTATTGACAAAAATTAAAAAATCAAAAAAAGAAAAAAAAATTTGTCTTGTTACAAAATCAATCCTACCATGTCCTGATTATAACCACATAACAATTTCCATTATTATTATTTTATTCCTCATATGTACGTATACATGTATATAGATATACATATATAGATTAATAAACTTGCGAAACCCTTTCATCTGCAATAAAAAAAAACAAATATTATTTACCCTTCAGATTTATTAGGTGTATCATAAACATATACATATATGTACCAATAAATGTCCTGGATTTTATTCATATGTCCTGTTTATTTTTAAAATTTTTGTTTCTTAATAAAAGAATTTTTACTTTTGTTTAAAAAAAATTTTTTTTTAAATTAAAAAAAAAAAACATGGCAATTTGTATAAGCCAAAGATTTTGGAAAGCGCACATTTTTAAAAAGAGAATAAAACGCTAAAATTTTTAAGAAAGACAAAAATTGCGATAGATAAATCAAGAGACACTTCAGTTTTAAAGTAAACCTATATATAATTAAAAAAAAAACGGTTGAACATAAAAATATGATATTGGATCTTTAATTTTTATGTTTTTTTTAGGATAAATTAGCACCGATGTCCGAGTTACAGCTGTCTAAAAATAGTGAATTTTCAATTTTTGTCACCTAATAGCTACAAGAGGAAATACAAAAAAAAATTTTTTTGAGATAACCTATGCTAATTCTTTAAAATCTTCCTGTTCTCAAAATTTTAAGGTTCTTTTCAAGGTTTAAAGTTCATAGTTTTAAGGTAAATTTAAATATCAAAATTAAAATTAAAATCAAAATAAATAAATTATATCTAAGTATACATATATAAAAGCGAATGTTTGTCTGTTTGTTTGTGATTTATAAACTCCTAAACTGCTCAGCTGATCATCATGAAAATTTGTATACAAAGGTTTTCACATACGTGCTTCTGAACTAACCAATTTGCTGTAACAGACCACCAAGTTGGGGCTGTTACAAATATTTGATGCAAATATTTAAACTTTTTCGCTTTAAAATAAAAAACAGTTTGACTGATTGACTTCAAATTTTGTATACGTGTTGCTCTTTGACAGTGGAATTAACTCTATTAATACTGTTCGAATTTGTTAACCCATATCTTCCATTAAAAACCCTTATGTTTTATTTATTGAGAGGTGCAGCTAGTTGATTTATAAAGCTTAAAAAAATGTCTGTCTTTTGATATTATTAAATTTAAAAGATATCTAGCAGAACTTGAGATATATTATAAACATTTGACATCGTAATGGTTGGGAACATAAACTTTTTGTTTTACAATATTAATTTTTTTAAAAGATTTATTCATGATTGCTTATTCAAAATTTCATTGCTTCATGTTAAACCCGATTTCAGTTGAAGTAATGTAAACAGATGAATGGAGAGACGAACAGAGTGAAACTAATAAGCAAATTTTTCAAAAATTAATCTAAAATATTTTTTTTCACATTTTAATACACAAATATAAAAATTAAATTTAATAAAATATGATATAAAAGATGTCCCTTATACAGTTAAGTATATGTTAAAGGAAAATGGCTAATATTATATGCCGTTAAATTTAAAGAAAATGAATTTTAAAATTTAATTTAAAAAATACCAAAATTAAATAAAAACATGTTTTCAAAACTTAAATAAAAAAAAAAAAATTAGATTTTAAGAATTGGATTTTTATAATTTGAGAAAAAAGACATAATTTAATTTTTATATCTTTTGTTATTATATAAAATTGTTTTCGGCAAAGTCGTTTTTCAATTTTTGAATATACATATATACATAAATTGGAAATTCTTCGAAAACAAATTATTGTGTAAAGAAAATGAAAAGCATTTGTTTAATCTTCAAAATTGTTACATATTTAGTTAATTATTAAATTACTAGGTCTCTAACCAGCCATAAATGACGAAAGTAAAAAAAAGAAATTCTAGTTTTTGTTTGCTTTCATTAGACTTTTAATTACGAATTTTAAAAAAAAATGCTACTCCATTTTTTTTATCATTCCTTTGTTTAATATCAAGCATTTTCCAGATTTTAAACGTCAATTTCAAAAAATATCACAATTAGTAAAATTTAATCTCAAAATTTGGTATTTCCTTTCTATAATCAATTTCATCATCAATTGATTTCTATCTTCAATCAATTTAACCACGATTTCACAAATAAGTATATTATATAAATATATGGTAACACTATAATACCGTTATAGACAGAATCGATTAAAGACAGATGTAATATTAAGAAAATGATGTATGTACTATGTACATATATAAAATTATTAAGTTATTGTACAATTCAGATCAATATGCCAAGTGTAACGATATATTCATATATGTACTGTCAAATACAAAATAATCCAGGAAAGCTTTTTAGGGCGTATATTATTTAAAAACATTTATGCTTATAAATGGGGATATATGGGGATCTCTATAGGGATATATGGTTTTCAAGAAAAAAGGCGCAAGCAACATTATAGTAAAACTTCAGATAGAAGAGAGCAGATATTTATAAGAAATAATAATGCACAAATTTAAAATTTTTTTTGTTGACTTATTACACCAAAAGTTTATTAGAAGTTGTTTCGTCCTTGTTCAGAATCATCCTTTTTTCAACTGACAAACCTTTATATTAAAAATTAATAAAAAGGTCTGTGAGTTGATAAAATTAACCTAAAAAATTGATTTGAATTGAACATATTTTTTCTTTAAATTTTCTCTTTAGCAATTTTTTCTACGTAGTCCTTATGTAACCCACAGATCTGTAATCTTTCTAAGTTGGAAAAAACACCAAATGTCTCATCTTAAACGTTTTCATTTCAAGTTCTATTTAATATCTTTTCAATATAAAATTTATCATTATGTATAGTCATAATTTTTGCAAAATTTTCATTCATCTGTGACATCGGAACTCTTTTAGTAAGAATATTGAAATTTTGAAAGGAAAAAAAATTTTTGAAAATTACCATAAGTTACTCCATAAAAATTTTTTGTATATTTTTCAATTGGTAGATTTAACAGAAGTAGAAATATTATTGTTCCTAAACATATTGGTTGGACAATTATCGTTGTTTGTTCGTACAGCGTTACTTTGAAACTATAACGCTAGGTGGAGTAAAAGTGAAACCACTGAAAAAAAATTCGCTGAGCTCTTATGGAATCACTTCAAGCAACTAATCAATAATTTTCGTTTTTTTCTATAAATACAGCGGTGAGGTTGACCAGCTGGTTTGATTAGGATTTACATAATATTTACTTGTTTTATTTTAGTTTTAAAACTATAATAATTTAATAAATATTTAGCTTAATTATCTTACGTAAATTACATGTATATTTCATCTATACGGTGAAAATACTTATCATCTTATGTATAATGATTTGAATTAAATAAATAAAGCTATTGGGGATCAAAAATTAAAAATTCACTACTTCTAGATGACCGCCCCTTGGATATCTGTACAAATTTATTGTAAAGGGTGTTCTTTTTTTTAGAATGATAGAACTTTAAATTGAAATAAAACACATTTAAATTAAAATTGAAACCAATTTTTTTTTTTTATTTGAAAAATAATTTTATGACATTTAGGTTTTAAAAATAATTTCCGGCATATTGTCCACCACGACTAGCTCTGCGGAACCGCATTCGATTAGACCAATTTTGGACCAATTTTTCGAGCATTTCAGACTATATTTCATCAATAACACGGGTTATGTTAGTTTCCAAAGAGTCTATTTTTTCTGGTTTATCAGCATAAACCAATAACTTTACATAACCCCAAAGAAAATAATCCAGTGGCGTTATGTCGCATGATCTTGGAGGCCAATTAATTGCACCTTATCTCGAAATAATGTTATCATTAAATCTTTCTTTCAATAAATCAATTGTTGCGGTAGCAGTATGAGGTGTAGCACCATTTTGTTGGAATCAAAACACTTCCAGGTCGATACAATTCAAATTTTGAAACAAAAAATCATTGGTCATCGATCTGTAACGAGCACTATTCACTGTAACATTAACTCCAGCATCGTTTTTAAAGAAATATGGACCGATGATACATCCAGCGTGTAAACCACATCATACCATGCATTTTTCAGGATGCAATAAAACCTGCTGAATTTCTTGAGGATTGTTTTCACTCCATCATATAGGGCAATTTTACTTGTTTACGTAACCGTTCAACCAAAAATGAACTTCATGACGGAACACAATTTTTCGATAAAAGTTCGCTCTATATAAGTTTGGCGAATAGAACCAAATTGGAACCAATTGGTAAACGTTGTTGCTGTCTGAGTTTTTTCATGATAATTTATCAATGCTTACTGAAATCAAATAAAAACAAAAGTTGCCTTCAATCTTAATTTAAATGTGTTTCATTTCAATTTAAAGTTCTATCATTCTAAAAAAAATACCCGTAAAGTAAGACATAAAAATTTAAGTTCTAATACCATATTTTTGTGTGAAAGTTTTTCTTTCGATTAATTAGGGTTAATACGGTTGATTAGGGTTAATTTTGGTGCAAAAGTAGTCCAATATTAAATTTTTACTGTACTTTTAAAAATGTGCTCTTTTACTCCAGTGTCTTTGGTTTGTATCTGTCTTTGGTTTTATATACTGCCTTATTTATTTCTTTAATTAGATATGTTTAATTTTAGTATTTTTCCAATTTTTTTTATTCAAAAATTGATAAAAAGATGAATTTTAAATTTTCGAACTTATTTCTATTTTGAAATTGTAGACGTGTTCCATTATTAAATATTAGTTATTTTTTTCTTCAGATTTCATTGTGTGTATAAGTAACTCCTATTTTACTTTAATTTTTCAGATATTTTTTATTTTAATTAATTTCGTTTTTGAGTGCGGAGATATTTTATGGATCCACCATTTTTAACGATCCTTTTTTTCTGACAATTTCTTTTTTTTTTTTGGAATCCTTTTTTAAATTAATCGATTCAACATTGTGTAAGTCCTTTTTTACTACAAGTGTTATAAATTTCAAAAATTTATTTTGAAAAATTTTTATTTTCCTTATAAAAAGGATATATATATTTTATTGATTGGTTTTATAAGAAAACAAAGAACAATTTGTTATCTATAAAAATTCCAAAAATAATCTTACATTTAAATATAGTTATAAAAAAAATCCTTTTCGAAATATGTACAAAATATATTTCTTTAAGAACTTAACAACTACATATTTCATTTTTATAATATTTCTTACCAAATTATCAAAATATCCATTATCATCACCATAATTTTAATTGATCTGCAAATCACGTTATTACCATCTAACAGCAGTTACTAATAAAAAAAAAACAAAAGAAGAAAAAAAAATCTAGAATATAATTTATAAATTAAAAAAATTTTCATCGATTTTAAAAGTTTATACATATTTTCCAATAATAAGTTAAAAAAAAAAAAAAAAAAACAAGTTTTGGTATTTTTTATTTTCTTTTCAATTGGAATAAAATTTTTATTATAAAAAAACATGCAAATAAAAGAAACAATTTCAAAAAGAATAAAATGGAAAAGTAGTAAATAGTAAAAAGAATAACAAAGTCTTTTACATATACAATTGAAAAAACATAATATAAGCTACAGATACATACATATGTTTGTTTGCTATGAATCTTGTGGTGTAATTCTCAGACTTGAACTTGCCATCATAACCTTAAAACAAAAAGTTTGAACTACAACTACTTCACTTCAAAAAATAAATACGAAGGTTTATAGGCAGTCTTTTTCAAATCAAAATATGTATTTCCTTGGCGATATGACAAAAGTCCTCTGGAGACATATGACTCAAAAAATAAGCCAACAGTCTCTGGAAAACTATAATTCCGATGATTGAGCCGAAAATCCCCTAAACAATAAGACATAATTTCCCATAAAATTATGTATTTACATATTCGTCCATGCGATATTCTATATTAGAACTTAGGAGGAATTTTAAAGTTGGTTACAAAATCAAGGTTGCCCCTTTTTTCAGAGTATTTATGTTTGATCTGAAATCTAATAAATAAGGAAGAAATTCTGTTTGTTTGTTTGTTTGTGCCCTTTTCACGTAAAAACCACCAGTCCGATTGCAACCAAATTTTGCAGGAACGTTCTTACGACCCCGGAAAGTGTTATAGGCTATATTGCGTTTCGGTTCATTAACTCATTGCGGCCCGAGAGCCATTTAAAGCCGTTTCGTTTTTTCGTTGTCCTGCCTAAACGGTTTGATCGATTGAGTTGAAAATTTGTACAAATGTTCTTCCCAGCATTGGACGGGTGCCTAAGAAATTTGGATTTAATATGTTACCCAAATTCGACCCGGCGGGCTTCCAAAGAATTTTTTGTTTCCGATTTATGTCCAATTTTGTATGGTGGTTTTATGGTCTGAAAAAAAGCCTGTGACAAATTTTTATGAAGATTCGGTAACCCGTTTGGGCACGAGAGCCGAACAAAGTTCACTAAATTTTTCTGTTGTCCTGCTAAAACGGTTTGACCAATTGAGTTGAAATTTTACAATAGTGTAGCTCTTTACCACAGGAGCTCACTGAGTTGATTTGGTTTCAATCCATTAACCCGTTTCGGCACCAGGGGTCAGTGAAGTTTTGTAATTTACTTAGTTGTCGCACTTAAACTGTTTGGCCAATTGAATTAAAAATTTATCAAAGTGTAGCTCTTTACCGCAGGAGCTCACTGAGTTGATTTGGTTACGATCCATTAACCCGTTTCAGCACCAGGACTCAATGAAGTTTTTCAATTTCTTTGTTGTCGCGCTTAAACGGTTTTGCCAATTGATTTGAAAATTTACAAAAGTGTAGCTCTTTACCACAGCAGCTCACTGAGGAGATTTGGTTACGATCCATTAACCCGTTTCGGCACCAGGGCTCAATAAAAATTTTTAATTTCTTTGTTGTCGCACTTAAACGGTTTTACCAATTGTGTTGAAAATTTACAAAAGTGTAGGTCTTTATAACAAAAGCTTTCTGAGTTTATTTGGTTACGATACATTAACCCATCAGGCTTCAGGCCATGAAATTCTCATTTTTTATTATTGTACTTAAACGATTTGACCAATTGAAAATTTGTACAAGTATTGTACTTTGGCAGACAAACTCATTCAATAAATTTTGTTGTGATACATTAACACATTTCGACACGATAGACTGTCAAAAAAAATTTTGTTTCTAATTTCTGTCTAATTTGGGAGAATGAATTTATGGTTCTAAATTAGGCCTGTGACAAAATATTTGTTAACGTTTGTTAACCCATTTCCGCACGAGCACTTATTAATAATATTTTGCCTAATTTTGTGTATTGTTATTATTATTAAAAAGATATTTCCAACATTCTTTACTTTTATCTATACTGTTTCTAATATTCCATAAAAACCTTTCACTGCAAATTTCTAATATAGAACAGTAATTAAAGTAACATTATTAAGTATCTTAAGAATACTGTGTTTAAGTCTTAACAACATAACATTTTCTTTTCGGCGGTTGTTTAAAAACAGAAACAATCTCCTACATTAGACAATCATCATGTCATCATTCAGAAATGCATTACTTACATGTGGTCTTTACATGTGGTCTACCTATACAAAATGCATGTGTATAACATGTTTCCCATAAAATATTGAAATATGTGCATATAGTATGTATAATATCCGTATATTTAAAAATACTATAAACTTAATTAATTAAATTAGAAAACATATTCACATTTCTGTACAGCATTTAATCAGAAATGAGTACATACAGATTTAAAGAACAGAAAACCTTACATTCTTATCCATATACAATTTTTACACATATTTTTAGCCAATCAATTAGGAAACATAATTAGAAAAACTAAAGGTAAAAAAATTCTGGTTGATTTATAAAGGTAAAAAACAATCATGTATTTTTTATATTGAAAATATGTTAAACAGAACCTGAAATGTACGCATTTAAAAAGAAGTTTTTTCAAAATTTGAAGAGCTGTCGGTGCTGTAGGATCTCCAACGGTGAGGGTACATAAAAACATTTCTACAACATTACTCTTTTAAGAAACCTACGCATAGTTAATATTTCATTGCTCTTTATTAAACAGTATATAAGTTTTAACAGACGGAGGGACAGAGCGAACTTAATAACAAATTTTTCAAAATGTGCTTAAAAGGATAATTCACCAAAACATGAAATGACATTACTTACAAAAAAAAAATTGATTACATTATGGTCTTTTATAATTTAAATACGATTTTATGTTTCGGTATTAACGAATATTAACGAATATATAAGTTTTGTAAACAGACGGAGGGACAGAGCGAACCTAATAGCAAATTTTTCAAAATGTGCTTAAAAGGATAATTCACAAAAACATGAAGTGACATTACTTACGAAAAAAAATGTACTACATTATGGTCATAATTGAAATGCAATTTTATGTCTCGGTATTAAAGAATATATTGTGGAAATTCACTTCGCCGTAATTGTGTACTCAATAGATTATTGATTCCTTTAAAAATTTTTTGTAGAAGAATTGTCTCTAATTCTTGGCTCTGTTTATTCAATTTAACTAAATCTAATAAAAAATAGAATATAAACTACCATAATCTGTAAATACATAGTAATAAGTTAACTATATTAATTAAATTATATTAACGCAGAAACAAAACGCAGAATTTCATAAAGCCAATAAAGTACTCCGGGCAACGCCGGGTACTCTGCTAGTAGTTGAATATATTCTGATTTCGCATCTAATTCTAAAATCTCTGCTAGTTTCGTTTATGCGAGATTCGATATTAGGATGGATTTTAAAGTTGGTTACAAAATCAAGATTGCCCTTTTTTTCCAGAGTATTTATTTATTTATTTTGTATCCAACTCTAACATCTTATCATTCTGGAAAAAGGGAATAAATATTTCAGCTAATGAAGTCATAAGTACCCAAGGAACTTTTGGCTATGTTACAGTAGTTAATATCCCCCGAAGAGTTTTGGGTTGTTTGTTTCAATTCCTTTATGAGTATAAGATTTGTGCTTTTTAGCACTTTTAAATATTTTATATATTTTCAAAAAATTAGTATCACTAATAGTTTAATAGTTTTAGTTTTAGTTTAATAACTTTTTTCTGCAGTCTCACTCCTTGCGGAGCTATAGCCCCGCTAAAGTTCGAAAAAGCCCTATATTTAAATTGTCATAACACAAATTTTGAACGATAACTGCTTTAATCAGCAGCAATATGTATATAATAAATACATACTTTTGCCATACGATATTTTAATTTACCGTTATGCGAAATTCAAAATTTTTCAAATGGTTTAAGTTAGAAACTTATGAAAATTTGAGGGGAGTTAAATCTTTGGAAATAAGTATAAGTTATTTCAGAAAATATTTCTGTGCCTCCCCGTTTAGGAACTGTCAGGGGTTAAAAACTCAAAATTCTCTATTTTTAAAACCTATCTAAATTTTTTTGAATTAATATACAAAAATTAAAGCTCCAATATTATATTTTTATTTCTGTTAACAACTTTTCTTAATAATTATGGGGTTACCATAAAAATGACGTAAATGTGACTTGAGTTTTGTCAAATTTGTTTGCTTTTCACTTTGGATATGGATGTACAAATTAGAAGATAATGTATGTCTGTATGCGATTTTGTGTAACATAAATTTAACAACAGACGGGCAGTTATGTGAAACTTTAACTCACTAACAGCAACCATCTCAGTTTTACAAATTTGGATGGAAAAAATGGAATTTTCCATGAAAATGCAAAAGGTTTTTACTTATGGAAACTATTTCTGCCTTTTCTTTCCTAATTTAATAATTCAAGAAAGATAACCGCCTTGGATTCATTGTACATGAATTAACAATATTCTTGAAAGATAACCGTCTTTTCTTTTTAAGATTATTTTAGTCAAATTTTTATCACCCGATTTAAAAATCCTGTAAACAAATTTGTTTTATTCAATTCATACAAATTGTAATTCTTGGACTTAAACAATAAGGCAATAGTGGCAATAGCATAACAAAACAAAGTTTATTAGAAATTCTTACTAATCTTGGTATTAACTATTAACTATCATATATTTATCAAAAACATAAAACTTTAACAAAAACACGTATTTCTTAAAAAGAAAAAATACTTAATTTCATGGTCTATCTTTAGTCTATAGCTTTTATATTCAGCATATACATATGTTTTGTTTGCTTAAAAAACAAAGGATTAAAATAGTGGAAAATCCAAGCCAAGCAATTTACTAATTATAATAATCATTAATTATTAATATAAGTACAATTAATACAAGTACAATTTTTTAATATTAATTTATTATTGTAGTAAAGTGAGTAAGCAGTAAAGTAGGCAACCTTTTTAATAGTTTTCTTTTTTCGCTATATTTTCGTCAAATTTTTTTTTTTTTTTTTTTTTTCGCTTAGTTTAGACACTTACCAGTTATATTTATAATTTCGTTATAAATTCTGGGTGACATCTAGCGTTCAAAAATAAAAATATTCATATGTTAAGGCAGTTTAATGTGATTAAGGTAATTACATTGAGTAAATACTAAGATAACTTTTAGTTTGCACACAATCCGAAGAAAAAAAAATTATTAAAACCAGTAAAACAAGGCTGAATACGCTTTTTGAAAATTAATAAATTTTTTTAAAATGTTAGTTATTAAATATTCTTTGTTTTAGTATTTTCTGTGTAGAAAATTATCATCATCTTTTCAAGAAAATACTGCAATGTATTTTCTAAAAAAATTTACGGGTCACTACGAAATTTCACATTTGATCAATCAATATATAAAGAAAAAGTTACAGAAGTTTAATAATTTTTCTTCTCTTTATGTTCGATTTCAATGTTGATAATAATGATGATGAGTGATGATCTGTTTTGTTCTAAATTGTATGCATTTTAATTTTTAGACCTTAGCGAATAGAGAGTTTTTATTAATTGTTTATTATTAATTTTCACTGTTATTAATAACTGATCAAAACTTAAGGTTTTAGGAATCTTGGCCACTTAGATGTGGTCCTCAGAGAGCTTTTAATAGTTCGCGTTTAGAAGTTTCTAAATAAATTTAAACACAAGTTCTTTTATTTTTATTATTTTAACCGAATTTAAATGTAAAATTTTAAAAATTAAAATTTTTATATTTAAAGATTTGTAACCAATTAAAAATTTGTACCAGAATCTAAATTTTGATAATTCAAGTCATAAAAACGAAGAGTAAAAACAATGATTTTATAAAAAGATTTCACCTGTGAATTATGCACTTAAGTTCAAAATTTAAGCGGGGACATGGAATTTATTTCACCTGAATTTTCTCTATATATGAAAATTAATTAATTTTTAAACCAGAATATTCTCCTCTCCTCATCTCAGCCTATTTAGATAGCCTAATTGCTCGTTTCTTCACAAAAGTAAGTATTTTCCTCTTATCATAAGAAATTAAAAATGAATTTTACGAGATAATAGTGGTGAAATTAAATTACGAAATCGAGAAGATAATAGTGGTGAAATTAAATTACGAAATCGAGGAGATAATAGTGGTGGAGTTAAATTACGAAATATTTGAAGCACTACATGTATGGTCAAGAACAACAACAAGAAATTAATTGAAATGGTACTGTTTTTTTGAGAAAAATAATTTATTGTTCCAAAAACTTTAAAATCCGTTTGATCTTGTTAAATTAAAATCTTGTAAAAATAGATTAAAATATGTATTTATGTACTTATTATTTAAATTTTACTAACTTTAAAATTTACTAAATAGAGTTACAACAGATTAATATAAATTTTATTCCCAAAAAATTTTTATACTCATTGCAGATATGAAAAAATTGTCATTGTCAAGAATACTAACCATAATATTATGATGTAAAGCATTTTAAATGTGTACCAAATACAAATTTTTTTTGTTTTGTATTTTGTAAAAGTCACTCATGTGAAAAAATACTCATACTTATGACAGGGGCAAGGACAAAAAAAATATTTAATTTTAATTTTGGATATTTTTGGTGTACGCAATTATTATAATCAGTAATTAGTAATTATTAATATCTATAGTAGTTATGTAAATAGGGTAACCTTATAAGCTGTATTTTATAAACAAATAATTGTTGGTTATAAATATATACATAGATATATACATACTTATATTTTTTATATTAATGTATTTTAGACTTATTGTAAATTTAAAAATTTTAATTGGAAATAATTTTTATTAAAAGTAAAAAAAGGTATAATTACCATATCTATATTAAAATCAATAATGGTCGCATGTACTTAAACTGTGTTCAAAATTTTAAACCTCTAGAGTCTAGCCAAAAAATATACATATACATATGCCTTTGATCTAGACTCTAGCTACCTAGAAATCTAAAAAGCTTGAATAGAATCCATACAAAAAAACTGTTGAAATTAATATATTAGGCCTGTAGTGTGAACTTTATAAAAGGGTGCTTGTTATATACCTATATATATTCATTTGCCTGTATTATCATTTTGACTTGATATTAGTTCTTTGTGTTGAAATCTATATTGAAAATGATTTTATAGTCGGATATATTCAGAAAATCAGAGTTATAGGCTTTTTTTCAGAATATGTGTATATGTGAGATTTTGAATTAGGAGGAAGCAATTAATTTTCCCTTGATTGCAACGGTTATGTACATAAATTAAATTCAGTCAAATGAAATATATATTAATCCAATCAAATGAAATGCAGTCAAATGATAGTACAGATAAATGAAAATACAGGCAAGTAACACTCTGTAAATGTCATCTTGTAAAATGGAATAAACTCTTGTGATACCCTTATAAAAATCTGTACTGTTTGTAATTTTCGTGATTATTTTTAAAAATAATAAAATAAAAAATTTTTCTTTTATTATTTACTACTTTATTTAAGAAAGGATTTTTACATTTCCTTACTAACACCTGAATAATGACTAATGAATGAGTATACGATAAAGTTTAACAAAGATCAATTTTTTCATTTTTAGGTTATGAGATGAAAACTTTGAAAGTATAGTTTGGATTTGAACTATTCTAAAACAACTATCTGTTTTAAAAACTAAAGGCCGAATCCGTTTTCAACAGCATGTGGACGACGACAAAAAGAAAGTAAGAAATTACTAATATCATATTTATTACATATTATATCAAAAGTTGGTAATTCATATGTGTATACAATATAACGAAAGTTAAGAAGAACATTAACATCTTTCTTCAAAATAACTCTCCAAATGTTTCCTTTCATTCTTCATAATCCTAATTATCTCAAATCCAATTACCGAAGTATTTCTTCCCTTATCCTTTTTCTTAAAACCAAACTGTACATTATATCACTATGTATTAAAGGAAACATCCTAGAGTTTGGTTTTAAAGGAGGTGATTTTGGTTGGTTGAAATCCAACATTACTTAGAGGAGCCTAGTGCAGTTCGAGTGTGCAGTTTGACTTTGAGTGACTTTCAATGTTTTCCAATGTCCTTCGTAAAAAAAACGAAAAAAAAAATTACTAATATAAATAAATATCACTTAACGTCGTCGACACACACACAGAGTCGCGGTGTACCGTTGCAGTGGGAATTAAATTTTAAACTTAGTATAATTGTTGACTAATTATGTATTCATTTTTTGTTCACTTTAAAAGAAAATAAAAAAAAAAAAATTTTTTTAAAACAAAATACAAAAATTAATTTATTTAAATCTAAATTACTATATTAATTTCTACTTAGTAAACAAATTATTAATAATAAATTAAAAATAATAATGTACTAATATTTAAGATTTATTTCAATAAATTACAGTCTAGCATTTTATAATCTAATTATAATCTACTATACTGATCTAATTATACAATTATACTGATATATATATATACATATACGATATAATATACTTATTATACTTATAGAAATAAAGTATAATTTACACACGTATTATATAATTATTTGCTGTCAACACCTGTTCAATATTTTTAATAATTCATTACCTTTAAACAAATCATTTTTGACTATTAATTATGATCGTGTTCTTGTACCTGCTCTATAAAAAAAATAAAATTAAAACTCATTTGATATAATCAACTTTAATTAAACATAACAACTGATACATTATAATATATATTTAGCCGGAACATATATGTATATTTATATTTGATTGTTTACATACATATGTGTATTAATTATATATTAATAGGCATGCCAAAAAATATTCAAAGTCATTCTAATGGAAAATCTAAATCGATTAATTAAATCTTCTAAAAAATGGTCTTTGAAATTATACACAAAATTAAGTCCTATATAACCACCACTTTTCTTTTTTGCTTGGTTTCATTTTTCATGAGGGGTATGATTTTGCAACAAACTTGCAAAAGCAACCAAACAATTTAAGCTTATTGTTTGGTTACTTTTGCAAATTGATTTAGAATTGTTGTTTAAACTACGCTGTTTAACGTCTTTTCCTTTCCTATAACTCTTCAAGTAAAAGTTTCACTTGAACGGTTCAATGAAATAAAAGTTCAAATCATCGAAATTTCTAATCTTAAAGTATCTTTAAAACTAAATATAACACTTGTTTTTAAATTTTGCTATATACTATGAAACTTTTAGATACTTTGAAAAATTTGTAATTGTAGCTCAAGCTGTAGGAAAGCAATGATAAATTTAGGATTTACCATAGCTTTAAATTTTTTTGTAATAAAAGTCTAAGAAAACTGTTTTAATTCCACTCCTCAATTCAATGTTTCTGGATTCTTGTCTTATCCTCTCCTATCCCTAGTCAATATTCTTAGCATTAGCAGTCAAGGGTTTCATTTATATTTATTGGGTTTCATTTATTCCAATATTTTTAAAGTGGAAGTTGGGTTTCAGAAAAATCTGACACTATATAGGGGGTATTATTGGTGTTTTAAAATATTCCAAACCATGTTAGGAAAAAAAAACAAAAAAAAGTTTTGATTTTGTTCTTAAAATATAAAACTGAGTGGCTCATAAAGTTTTAAACTTTAAAATTAGAACAAAACTTACAAATTGATTAAATGGATTGCCCATTATATTTTTTTTTCTTCATATAATAAGTGCATACTTAAATTTAAATATTTGACACTGAAATTCTTCCTGTCATATCATTTTTGCGTCAAAATTTCAGTATTTGAGTATCTATTTAATAAAAACTTATTTTATAATTTTAATTGTTTTAAAATTATACATAATTACAAAATTTTTGAAATATATATAATTGGAATAATTAAAAAAAGCAACAAATATAAATATAAAATATTTTACAAAATTATGTAAGTATATGTAATGATTGGACAATTTTAGTTTTAATTTTGAATTAAATTTGAGCTCTTCTCTATTGAAATACACTTTGTACGACTGGTATTGAATTACTTTATGATTTGCACTTTCCTGTGGGTAAAATGGATTTGTTTTAAGTTATTCTAGCATTCGTATTTTTTTTTCTTTTCCTCTAAAGGAGGTAGGAATTTTCAAAAACCCCAAGAATATCCACCTTGTTATGTCAACATTTTCTTGGCTAAACTAACTTCCGCCTTTAGTCAATATAATGGGATGGAAACTCCTAATTGACAATGCAGTATATTGAAAGAACATGAATGTCGAAACATAGAATTGTGGGAAAGGTGTTACCCACCGATTATTATTATACTTTTGCTACTAGGAAGCAATCTTAATCTCAAGAAGCCATATTAACCTACACCTTTCTACATGAAGTAATAATTGTAGTTCCACTGTATAGCGGTTATTATTATTAGTATTATATTCTGCGTTCTTTTACTTCAGTTCACGGTTTAGGTCAGCAGTTTAATATGAAAATAAAATGACAATTCGAAACCCACATAATTATCTGGATTTTATCTATTTAGGTTTACAAAATTTTAGTAATGCGTTTCGTAGTTTTCTTTTTAAATTGCTTTCGGATCGAATAAAAAATACATTTTCAAAAGTTCAAAAAGCAAATAAACAAATTTGAAAAAATCCATTTTTTTTAAATTTTTTTTTAAATTTAGTTTTTGTTTATACAATTCAAATTTCGAATTTTATTAAAAAACACAAAATTCAAATTTGTATAGACTCCTTATATTTATTATTTAATTAAAACTGAAATTTTAGAAATTAGAACGTTATTTGTTATATGTTAATAGCGTTTGCCAACATAAAGAATTTATCCAGATTATTAACCTGAAATATTCTTTTGAATTTTATAAAATCCAGACTTCGAACGAAATTAAAACTACACAACTATATTATTACTTTTTGCTACAGAGTCTCAAGTCTATCAGTCTGTTACATCTGGCTGTAGCACCTATATTAATAATATTATTATTATTATTATTAGTATTGTAGTAAAAATACAATATAGTATCACTCTGTATTTTTCATTACCTATATTTTAAAATAATTTGGGTGTGTATAAAACTAACGAAACTATCGTTCGGGTATAAACAAAAAAGTTTTAAATGTAGAAAATATTTGAAATTTTAATTTCTTAGAAGGGGACCGCGGTGGTCTAGTGGGTAAGAGCGTATGAAATACGTTGTAAGCACCGAGGGAGTGTGAGTTTGAATCCCCCTTAATTAATAATTTCCTCTTACGACATTTACAGATATACGACTGATAAGGAAAGGCTATGTAATTTCCTTGCCACATTTATAATACACTAAAAACAAAAAAAAATTACTTAGAAGACGCTTATATTTCTTTGCAAAATTCTTTTGCATTCATCTAAAATAATTAAAAATTAATTTCTTTAATTTAAACTTTTAAAGCATTCACTATACATTTTCTTAAACTAAAATATACTTATATTTATTTCTTTAATCAAATGAAAATTTAAAATTTAGTAAAAAAAAAAATTACAAAAATTTTTAAAACTTATGTAAATTGTCAAATGTTCATTTCAGACATTTTTTCTTAATTGACTTATGATTAAAAAAAACGAATAACAAACCAATAAAATTTTTTTTATTTTTATATTTCTTATTTTTTTTTTTTTATTAGCCAAAATTATTCTTTTTATTTAAAAATCAAATCAAAAATACAATATAATAAAAAAAAAAAAATTTTTTAAAATTCTACCCCTCCTTCTATGCAACATTTTTTCTTTAACTATATATGTATATTCTTGCCTTCCTTGTAAAAATTTTCAAAGTTAAAAAATGCACGCAATTAAATTTACAACAAGAATATTACACTGTATGCTAAAATGACCATGACTTCAAAATATACAATATAAAAATATGTAATTTATATTTTATGCAGAAACTATATATTTTAAATGCATAGAGCGCTCACAATACAAATTATGCTATAGATCACCCACAAAATATATGTAATAGTAACTGAACTGACCAATATCACGTCCACATGAAATTGATTGGAATGAATGCTGAAACAGCATTCTTTATAAAAAATTACTATAATATTGAACAAGTATATTTATATATAACCAATAAAACTAATAAAATTTTACCAAACCAATACACATTTATACACATTTATACTGTATTATTTATATACATGCATAATTCTAAGAACATTACAACTAAAACTTTGCTTCGGTCTAATTGAATTAGAATTCAACACGGTAGTTTGATTAAAAGATAAAAATTCCAATAAGAATAATTAATGCTGGTTAGTTGTTACTCAAGCTCAAGCACATCCAGATTATAGAACATATAACGTGACATTATATGCATGTATGTATGTGTACTACATTATATCTTTAATGTATAAACCATAAAATATTTGATGGATATGAAATGTTCATTCAATAGTATATCTGCATACTGAAATAAAAAAAAAAAAAATTAAATTAGATTTAAGAAATATTAAAAGAAAATGAAAACTTTGCTATAGCTATATAATATGGTAATATACTTGTATAATTGATATATCAAACTGGAAACTGTATTATAATATTTATTTGTTTTTATACTAAGTAGGAACTTCAATCTTGATAATAAGCCGCATTGATTTATAAATTAAATAATTCATGAAAAATCTAAGAAATATAATTAAGAACTATTTTCCGTAAAACAAGCCGAATCCATTAGATTAAATCCACCAGACATTATTACATTGGTGGATTAGGCTGTTTCCTAATTAAGTGCACTACTATATATCACTGCATAGATACTTATGAGTAGATACTGTTTTTGCACTTGAGCTCTTTTAGTTTCCAATATATGGGGACTTAAATGAAATTTCAATTTAATTTTTTTTTAGTTTTCATAATTCTACGTTTAACCACAGACTAAATATATTATACAGACGAACAGTTTCATATAAAAATGTTAAGTCTTTTTTAGGAGCCAGCATGAACATTTTTTTGGAGCCAGACCAAGTATTTTAAATATTTAAATAGCAAAAACAAAAATTTATAGAATATTCTTTTGTATTTTCTATTTTTGTAATTTTAATATTCTAAAATACTTGGTTCAGCTCCATAAACTGCTTAGTCTCTGGCTCCAAAAATTGTTTATATGAAACTGATCGTCTGTATAGTTTATTTAGTCTGTGGTTTAACTCTGTTTCTAGACTACTTATGAAAATTTTGTAAAATGTATTCGAAAGCTGAAGAAAACTTTTAAGCAAACGCCTCTTCAAATTTTCTAGCTTTTACAGTTTCAAAATTACAGCTTCTAAACTTATAAAATGTAGAAATTTTAACAATATTTTTTTTTGAGAAAAGTATATTTTGTCTTGACGTAGCATGACGTAGCATCAATACTTCTAATTTCTGAATTTTAATTAGGAAACACACTGTATATATGTAGTTTGAATTGTTCTGTAGTGAAACTGATCTAGAATCCTATTTTCAATATGTTATTTCAGCAATTTGTAAACTTTCATTACAAGGAGTTGAGATTTCTACATAAATTAAACAAGGCATTTTGGTATAAAACAAACGTTTTGGCACATTACAAGACAGAATGTAAAACCAAAGATTTTTAAAAGTGTACATTTTCAAAAAGACAATAAAAACAGTTTAAAATATTGTAACTTACATCAAAATTTGTAAATTTTCTTAGAAGTTTAGGGATTTCTTTAATTTTAAGGAAAAGCTATATATATGTATGTATATTTAAAAAAAAAAACGGTTTTAATGTGTGTACAATTATAATGTTAATGCTACAGCTTTAAGTTTTGTATTTTATTTTGAAAAAATTTGCACATGTGTGCCTCAGTTTCAAATGTCTAAAAATATAGCACTTAAACAGACGGAGGTACAAAATAATTTTTTTAAGTAATTTGTGCGATAATTCTAAAAGATATTTCTTTTCAAGGTTCCTTCAAATATTTTCTTCTATATGATGTAAGTGCAATGGTTTGCACTTGTGGTTAAAGAAAAAAGATATTATATTTTTTTATTTTTATTATAATTTTGTTTTTTTTTTTACAAATCTGAAATTAGTCAGATAAATTTATTATACTTAAT
Organism: Poecilobothrus nobilitatus; assembly: GCA_947095535.1. Taxonomy (NCBI): domain Eukaryota; kingdom Metazoa; phylum Arthropoda; class Insecta; order Diptera; family Dolichopodidae; genus Poecilobothrus; species Poecilobothrus nobilitatus. Next base: position 315,941,131 of record OX352772.1, on the reverse strand, counting down.
TATCTAATTTTTAATATTAGGTATATCTAAAATGGTGGTGGGAAAGGAAAAGATAAAACGGTATGGGGGTATGTTAAAGTATTTTCCACAAAGCCTATCCATCTGTTCCTATTTAGTGCTATGACTTTCATTTGTGATCATGTTTTATTTAGTTCTGTTATTTCTCGCTCTACTGTTCTACGCCATGTATTTCTAGGTCTACCAATATTTCTCTTTCCTTGAGGGTTCCATTACAGGATTTGCCTGGCTATGCAGTTTGGGGGTCTTCTAAGAATGTGACCTATCCACCTATATTTTCGTTTCTTAATTTTTATTTCGATAGGTTCTTGACCGGTAGCTTCCCATAGATCTTCATTTCGTATTCTTCTTGGCCAGTATATTCTGCATATAATCCGGAGGCACTTGTTTACAAATACTTGTAGTTTGTATGTTTCTTTCTTATTAACTAGCCAAGTTTTACTACCATACAAGAGGACAGATTTTATACATGCTTGGAATATTCTAAGTTTGGTTTTTCTTGCAATTTGGGATGACCTCCATATTCTTCACATTCTTCCAAATGTTGCTCTGGCTTTCGTTAGTTTATTATTAATGTCTTCTTTTGTACCACCTTCTTTAGTAATAATACTGCCTAGGTAAAAATATGATTGATACTTATGTACCTATATTTAAGTAGATTGAACCCAACAAAAACAATTTCTACGAGTATTTATTGATTTTTTTATTGTGTCGAAAATTGTCGTATATTAAACACCAAATCAGTAAAATTTAATTGGTTAATATTCAATTCTATTTTTTTGTTTATCGCTTTTCTATTGAAATGGTAAAATATCGGGACTTTATCTTTATTTTGAAAATAATTATTGTTGTCAAGGAACAAATAGACTTCAGGTGGAATAAAACTAGTATACTTAATGTTTTTTTTTATATATGAGTCGTCATGGTATATGTCATGGCAAATAAAACTATTAGCTATGTGAATATTAAATTTTGGAAATTGGTGTTCAGGAGTTACAAGGGCTCAATTTTTCTTATTTAATTTTTTTTTTTGCATTTACAGAAAATTTACAACTTTTGGTTCAAGCCACAGTATTCTAAACTGTCTGCATTGTCTTTTAGAAAATGTGCGCCATTATAAACTATTGGTTTTAATTTTTCCTTGTTTAAATTTCAATAAAATAATACCAAATATAAACAAATATTATGTACTTAGTTTTTTATAAATTTAAAATTCAATATAATACTTTATTTATTAATGATGTCATATACATAATGTTAAAACAACATAATTTTTTCCAATAAAAAAAAACTCATCAGATAAAATATGTCAAAATATAAATTTTTCGTTTAGTTCAGCATGATTGAGTGAATGCATTTTAAATTCAAAATATTCGTATACCGAAATATGTTTTGCATCCAGAGGCATGAATCTAGATCTCTATGTGGACGTATCCTAATAGAGGATAGCTTAATAATAGGCCTACTTTCAAAAACACAGGTAGTCAATCTTATGAAAAAATGTAGTAGATCTCCTTTATATCACGTAACAGTTTCCAATTTTTTTTCAGGACTTTTTTCTTTACATCATTTACATATTCGTCATCATGTATATTATAAGAACTGAAACGACATACCCGGATTAAGGATATGGAATTGTAGTTTTATTTTAAAGAATTTATATTTTATTAAAATTATTGTATCAGCGATGTTTTTAAAAAGTTCAACACCGTTACTCTGAAAGATGGTACTAAAAGCAATAAGTAAGGTAAGTAAGGTGTTACCCACAAATCACAGAGACCCATAGTTTTTCTATAATTTTTAATATGAACATTTTTAATCTTCTTAAGATTATATTTTAAACTGTACTAAAATTGATTTGATTACAAAATATATCAATGAAATTCAAAAGTAAAATATTGTAAAAGTAAACTTTTAAAAAGATATTCAATGTTGAGAAAAATTTGTTAGATGATAATATATTGTAACTAAATAGATTATATATACCTATCTTTACTAACAATTTATTAATACTACATACTACACTTAATACGACTCTGACAATAGTTAAAAAAAAAAAATTTCCTACTTCATATACCAACTGTAAACTTTGCTGTCAATTTGGTTTAAAGTGTGTTAGATGTGCACTTTTTTATTTTCTTTTATTTTTTCATAATTATTATTAAACATTTATCTTTAAATATATGTACAATTATTTATTTAAATGCAATGTAAATGAGTATTTTATATAAATATTTTTGTTCAATGCTAAATAAATGATTCTTTTGTTTTTTTTCTTTTTAATCCAATTTGATATATTTGCGTGATTTACCTTGCCATTAAGTACATGCTTTAGAGCTTTCGCATATTCTTACAATTATTATTGACCAAAATTAGTAAAATATTTTTATAATTTTATGCTATTCATGAATTTATATGCACCTACACAAAAATATATATATGTATACATACTACTATAATACATTTATAAGACTTTATAAACATTTAAAAAAAAAAAAGAACGAAGTGTCTACTAAAATAAAATTTGGCAAGAATCACCACAAAAAAAAATGACCACTTAAGAAAATATCTTATCAAATCATATTGACAATATTGCAAGTACACTCTTATCGTTGCACTATAATAATAAATGCAGCATTAACATTTAGGGTAACCATTATAGTCATTATAGGAATCACCAAGTCCAAGAGAGAAAAAAAAATTTTTTTTTTTTTTAATTTGGTCATAAATATTTGGTCTTTGTCCTCTGTTTCAGAGTGCACTCGTTTTATACCTACATGCAAACATAAACCAAAAATTAAATGGAAGAGTAATAAAAAATTAAAAAAAAAAAAGAAAAATAAAAAAATATATGTTGCAATTGTTGTTAAGATTGGCAATTGATACAATTATTGGCAATAAAATTAATGACATTGAAAAAAAAAAAAAGTTATTTGTTTTTTTTTTTAATTTGAATTCCATTTAATATCCAAAGTAGAGATTCCATAGTATCTGAACTTTTGGCATGCCACATAATATACCCATAAATATACATATGTATATGTAATATAATGATTATATTTGATGGTAATACTGTTGATGAATTGATGATGATGAATTTAATACACAATTAAATTATTATGGGAATGAAATGAAGAATATATGTGTATTATGCGTATCATACTTATAGTCATTCTGGTGCTAGTTAATGATTTGGTTTTTTTTTTTTTTTTTTTTTTTGATTTTAATCAATGGTATGAACCAAAACAAGGTTACCAAAACAAGAATTAGTTATATTTAACCTTGATATTATTACCGTTACGGATATATATTAACCGTTTTTGTTTATACCATGTAATAATACATAATAAATATTCTTTTCACTTTTCAGTTTTTAAATGACCAGGTGTATAAAACAATAAAAAAACAAAAAAAAAAAAAAAAAACTTAAATAAAATAATAATCCTTTATTTTAATTTGCTCTGGTCTGGTTTTTGAATAGAAAAAAAAAAAATTTTTTTTAAATATAAAATAAAGCAATTCTGGTTTAAATGATTTTTTATTACGTCATTAAAAGTAGTTCTAGAACATGTTAAACAAGGATATTTTATAAGAATTTTATTTTAGAATGGAAATCTTTTAAATGCGGAAGTTTTTAAATGGAAAAAAAAAAAAATTTTTGACGTCAGACTGTTTGTGTGGTAAATGGTAACATAAAAAAAAAAAACAAAAAAAAATTCTCAAGAGTTTTGTGTTATTAAACTTTTATGTTTTCCTTTTATCTAAAAATTTAATTTCTCTTTTTTTGAAATTAATACATGTATACTTACGTCTTGTTATTCAATCACATGCTCAAAAAAAATGTGTGACTAATAAAGTTTAAAAAATATTCAAACATTTGTCACACATTAAATTTTATAAGTCACACGTTTTTTTGAACATGTGATTGAATAACAAGACTTATAATATGTATTTAAAAAAGGAGAAATAATGTTTGAAAAAAAATATCTAGTCTTATAACAATAATGCATTTGTATATAAACTATTGTTAAATGGCACAGTGATTAAAGTGCGAACTTCTGTTTTGAGGTATGAAGGTTCGAATCTTAATATAAGTTATATAATTCTAGTGTTGATCTGCTATATCTACCAATCGTTGTTGCATTGAAATTAATTAATAAACATAACCAATTTTAAGGAAAATAGTTTGAGTACATATTAAAAGTACATGCTGTAGGCTTATCGTATTTGCTTTCACAGGAGTTTCTTTTTATCCTTATTACTTTAAAAAGAACTTGATAATCTTATAAAGTTGTGTTATATTATTATAGCGTGGCTTTACTTCAATGTTGTTAATTAAAATACTAAATATCCATTGAACATTGAATCATAGGTTGTAATCTAATGTTTGTTTTAATAGAGAGGTGGTGTTTAGTTGGTTTACTATCAAGTTGGTTGGTTTACTACCAAAGAGAATTCGCGCGTTCATCTTATTGATGTCCTTCGAGATTAACACGTACCTACCCTCACAAAAAAAAATAATTGTAGAATAATTCTAACACTACCAAAGAGAATTCGCGCGTTCATCTTATTGATGTCTTTCGAGATTAACACGTACCTACCCTCACAAAAAAAAAATAATTGTAGAATAATTCTAACACTACCAAAGAGAATTCGCGCGTTCATCTTATTGATGTCTTTCGAGATTAACATGTACCTACCCTCACAAAAAAAAAAAATAATTGTAGAATAATTCTTATGACCAAAAACTAAAAAAATAGACTGGTTATAAACCTTGAAATAAACAGGTTTTGCTGCAAAAAATCTAACGTATATATCTAATAAAGTTATTATAATCCCAAAAGAAAAAAAAACTATTCCTGATATTTTAACTTTTGTATTTTACTTTTTAATTTCATATTTCCTTACATCACATTTTTTTTACACATTAACAATTAACATTACTGACATTCATTTAATCTAAATTTGTATTTTATAATACAAGTAATTAATCAATAACTATTATTATTAACTCACTAGTTTTACTGCAATACGCGTTTAATTAATCGTCTACTATCCAAATCATGTTTTGTTTTTTATAAGTTGACATAATCATGGGTTTGATTTTTTTTTTCTTTTCCCGAATTCATTCATACTGTATTGACTCCTTATAAATCTATAACAAAAGTAAGCTTAAGGTAAAAAAAAATGACAATAAAAATATAAAAACATAAGTTAGGATTTCTGAAAATAGGGTTTTCAGAAAGCATTAATTTTTAAGTCTTATATACTTAAATTTTTAAAAATATAAATTTAATAAATTTTTCTTATAAAGTTTAAAAATATCGTTGAAATTTATTCAGGGTTTTAACTGTTTCTCGACCTTCGGTTGATATGTTAGATGTATAACCACTAGGCTATTAAGATCCTTATGTTTAAAAATTTTAAAGTAGACATTAAAATAACGGTTAAAAGAAAAAGAAAACACGAATTTCTGGTACAAGTAAAAACTAACCAGACCTAACCAATTCGTATAAATAATAAAATAGGATAATAATCAATTACGTCCAACTCAAATCGCCAATAAAGGTGAAAACATCGTTAAGCTAAAGTAAACAAAGATTGTGTAAAGGAAACTTTATCACTGCCATTATTTTCTGCCCATAAAACATTTCGTAAAATATGAAACCTTTAGAAAATTTGACTTGAAGCTTGAAACGTTGAAGCAATAATCATTTACTTTTTCTACCTATAAAACATTGCTTCAGTTGTATAATTTAAGTAATTCATTTTGATAAAATTTTATTAAATATCATTTTACGCTTCAAAAATTTTTTCTTTTTCGTTTTTGAAAGGGCTTAAAGTTTTACATTCATCAAAGATGCATTACAAGTGTTTTTCGGGTAACTGTGCAGTATGTCACCACATTTCTAAAAAATATTTTAATAATACATTTTCAAATAAACGATCAGACAAAAATAATTAAATATTATATATTTTATTTATTAGAAATTATTGAAGTTTAAAAAGTTTGCATCACGGAAGAAAATTTTTAATTTAAAAGTAAAATTGCTTTTACATTAGCAGCGAAATGGTCTTTTATTGCTGTTATGTAGCCATCAATTTTAATGTATTAAAATTTTGTTTAAAGGCGTTTATTAAATTTCAGTTAATATTTACAGTATTTACGATATTGAAATACAAAATTTCTTTTTTCATATAAATATTATTAATAATAATATATTGTATGTATGTGCATGTAATGTAATGTCGGCATAATACAATTTAAGTAAAAATCTTACAAATCACTTTGAATTGTAAACTTTTTTTCTTGTTTTTTTTTTTGAACTGCATTTTATTGTAAATATAAAATTGCCTTACAAAGCATATATAAGTATTAATATGTATATACGATTATATTAAATTTTCTTTAATAGATATTTAAACATAAAATTGTCTTTAAAACCTGCAGACTTATTATAATCTCAAATTATCCAGTAAATTAAAATTCCATTTTTCTTTTATCTGTGAATTTTAATAAAAAAAAATAAATGTTACATACATAGTATTATGATAATTTAATCAAGTTTTTTGTTTCGTTTTTTTATGTTGTATATATCTATATTTATATATATATATATATGTATGTCAACTTTCAGTGATAATTTTAAACACATCGGAATTAATAAGGAATCAAAGTGTTTTCTATTATTAAATTTTAATTGAATTATTCACGCAAACAAAATGGATAAGATAAAAATTCGCTATAAAATATTATAATAATTTAAATAATATTAAAGTAGACAAAGTGTGGATTTGTAATTAATTAATTAATAAAGTATTGAAAATGTTTAATTTAAAATAATTTAATTTGACAAATTTTTCATCTTCGAATAGATTTACACTTTTTGATTGATGTAATTATAATATTAAAATAAGGCAAGATAAAACAAAAAGGCAAGATTTCAATATATTCCATTATCCAAAATTTGAACGTTTTCTAAATTGTGACCCTGTAATAACTCAAAAGTAGAAATAAGTTTTAATGGCTCATAAACCCAGAGTTATCGGTAATCGATGAAGTAAGATTTTGTTTTGATTAATATATTTTATATTATATATATATATATATAAATCGTTGATATGCAAATAAATGGAAAACTTTCTTAAAGCAACTAAATTTTTTCAGTCCCAAAAGTTCCATTAAATTCCTTTGATTCTTAAATATAAAATTACATAAAATATTTTACATCTCTATAGATTTGCTTTGAATATTATATAATGTTTAGATTCGGCGAAGACTAAAATATAACTGTCACATTTTTACTGAGTACACAAATTGTTTAGTATCTCAGTATTATTAATGATAATAATGTTGAAAAAGACTTAACGTCTTTAAGTCATCGTCAAAATGTTAGGTGCTATCTGTCCTTTCTATAAATAAATTTTAGATAAAATATTAAGGTTCTCAGAAAATTAAAAGTATTTTGTTAAAAATTCAATCCTTTAAGACGTAATACACAATTAGGAACTGATTGCTATATTTATGTATGGTAGTCGAATGAGAACTCTGAAATATAGGAACTTTTTCGTAACCCGTATCTATGCATTTAAATTATCTATTGGTATGTAAATAATTTAATTATAATTGTTTTGAAATATTAAAAAAAAATTGACGCATACTGACATAGGCTTACATCTAAATTGACAAAGATTGACAAGATACTTGACAATATGTCAATTCATATGAATGCACTTTAAACATAATTTATTTTATTCAATATTTTCTTTGAAAAACATCCACACTGTTTTCATATTATGTTTTTAAGAGTTTTAATAGCTTCATCTTCATTTTGTATAATATGCCCAATAAGAATTCTATATTATTTATATTTTTAAAAATTATTTAATTTTTATTTTGCATTAGGCATTATTCTTTTATTTTAAAATCTTAGTCGTTAGCTGTCTGACTTTAATTAATTCTTTTTAATAAATAATTCTTTTTACATATATAAAAATGACAACATTTAAAGTTATAATTCATTTTTCTTTTGTACTTACTTACTTAATGGATGCAAAAGACTGCAGGTTCTAACTTAAGACATCCTTCCATTTCTTACGATTCCGCGCAGTTTCTCGTCACTCCAGCGAAGATTCCAGCGAAGAAGATTATTTAATTGCATTGTGACGTTCAAAATAGTATGGCTATTTTTTTATTATTTGTGAAAAAGAACTATAATTATTCTATTAAAATTATGCAGACCATGGTTACTCATTTTAATTACTTAATTATATATTTATTTTCTTTCCACTCAATATTTTTTATTTTTAATAAACGTTTTAAGTGGTCTATTAAAGTTATTAATGATATATTATTTGTTAATTGGATCCTATAATCGAAATAGTATAACTTAAAAAAATATCATACCTATAAAAATTTATAATTTAGTTAAATTTTATTTATGGAATTTTGTAATTTCTTTTTAAATAAAATTAAAGACAATTGCAATTCTTTAAAATTTTAACCGTGATCTTATTGTCTTAATAAACCCAAAAAAAAAAAAAAAATTATATACCTACATTTAAAATTGAAGTACAAAGAAACGTAAATGTTAAGTAACTTATTAGATTATCCGTAAAAAAAAACTATTTGGAACGCATATATACGGTTTACTCACATTTAAAAATTCATATTTTAATAAAAACAAAAAAGAACAAATACTGGTAATGTCATAATTTATCCTTCCTGTTTTACAATTGTATTCAATAAATTACATTTAACCTATAATTTATTTATTTTCTAACATTTAAAATTTAACTTTACAACAATAGCATTTTGTTTAAATTGTTGCTGCTTTTATTACAACATTTTTATCATATTAAATATATCAAAAATACAGCAATTTTCTGAATTCAAAAATATGAATTTCCCATTTTCCCTTTACCATTCACTTGTCATTTTTATTGTTTTTAACACTACTTCATAATTAAGTAGTACTGCATTAATTGTCACATGATGACAATGAAAAAAAGAATGTCTATGTATATTTACTCTTATAAGTGTTAAAATTACAAAAAAATTATAAATAAATCTGCATAACATTTAATTTATGAAGTACATTTGGAGTCTCTTTAGTATAGCACTTTAGAATTACAAGAAAGTTGACATCCTGTATTTTATTTAAGTGTCATTATCAATAAAATATTAATGAAAAAAAGAAAACGCTTCAACATTCAGTGGTTGTTAATAAAACAAATCGTGTGGCAGTTTTTAACATGAAGATTCGCCTAATAATCTTGAGATTCAATTATTTAGTTGACTCTTAGGTATAGATTTGAATCACTGATCGTAGTAATATTTTTTTTTCTTAAATTGATTTATCTGTATTGTATATGGGTAATGGATATATATGTAATAATTAATATATGCTGCAGATTATTAATATGGCACAGCTTTGTTTAATAAAAAAAATTGTTTGACATTTGCCAGACAGTGACGTTAGACACCACCCCAGATATTACATTAATAACTTAAATGAGATCTCTCTAAATTTGTAACAAAGAAATAAAATTTTAAAATTAAAAACAAAATGGTATTAACATCTCTCACTTTTCTAGTTATCTTCAAATTTTGTAGAAAGGTAGTCTAATCACTCCAAATTAAATTATCCAAAGTGTGAATCCTCGATGATGTTACTAAGGAGTTATTAATTAAGTTTGATCATTTGGCAGGTAGGTTTAAAGAATTTAAAGTTACCAAATTTTATAAAAGTGTAAAATTAACAATATGCATGATGGTTTTCTCAAATTTTCTTGAAAAAAACCCGAATTAATTCCATTTTGTTTTATGATTTCAATATCTTTATGACAATTACATTATATTTAATACTTCGCACAAAAATTTTAACTTTTTCATCCAGTATACACGCTTTATATAATATTTTTTATTATATAATTTGTTTAAAAAAAAATGTTCCGTTATTTCGATATTTTTTTAATTAATAAAAACAACCAAAAAATGTTTACTTATTTTTTCTTAAATATTTTAGGTACAGAGTGTTCAATATTATATACACCATTGAAAAAATTTTAAAATTTTAAATTTACTTATTGTCAAGAACTCAATAATGTGTCGAGTTTAGGAAATTTTTATTTAATGTACCTTCCAAGCAAATTTTTAAAGTAACGTAATGATCTTTAAATGGCGCGATCAGAAATTGATTTTTCGGAAAACTTATTATTATGTCATAGGTTAACTTTCTGCATTGTTTTGAAGAAAATCGAAGTTTGAAACTTTTCGAAAGTTTATCCAAAAGTGGTAATAAAAATGTCTTACACTACATAGTATTAAATTTATTTGTAATCATTTCAAAATTAAATTTTTAAGACAAAAGTTTTGAAAATAAAAGTTTTTTATACGATCATCGATGTACGCTTCCTAAATTTTTAAATACATATATGCAAAGTGACAGTTTTATTGTATGTAAATATGCATACATATTAATTATAGTTGTGTATAAATTTATCATAACAATTTTATAAAAAACAATTGTTTCTATATTGTATTTACTGTTTATTATTTTACCTTCTTATAAAATAACGGTATATTTAATGAATTTAAAATAAATTAAATTGTATATATATAATCTTGATTTTCTTCATTATTATAATAACAATTTATGACACATGATATTTTTTGATATTTTTATTTTTTTAATTGACTCTGTAAAATAACTCTCAGTACACTATTTAATTATTTATATAATAAAAATAAACGTGAGATCAGGTGTACCTATCTATAAAAAAAAAAAAAAACAAAAACAAAAACAAAAACAAAAATTCAAAAAAAAAAAAATTATAATGTCAGATATTAAGTTAGTTGCTCCATATATATACGAGATGATAATTTAAAAGCACGATCTACCTTCACTTTTTTATTTCCTTTTGTAACGGTATATTATGAGCGTTCTGTGACACTTGAACGAATAAAAAAACTGTGAAATAAAAAAAATGATAAAAACAAAATTGAAAAATATATGAAAGAAAATGAAAATAAAAAAGAAAGAAAAACAAAAAACTAAATAAAAGAATTATGAAAGAAAAAGTTATTTGTAATCATAGTTCTGTAATCGTTTTAATATGATATAATAAACGGTTATTTTTGTAATGTTTTTTTTTTGTTTTTTGTTTTTGTTTTTATATAGTTAATTTTTCTTTGTCAAGGTCATGAAAAATTGTATTTCATAGTTAAAATTTCCGGAATTAATTATTTTATTTAATATTAACTATTTATATGGTAATAATAATAATATAATAATAAAAGTTTTTTTTAATAATATTTTAATAATAATTGCAATTGTTTTTTTTTTGTCGCAACTCGATTTATTAATTATAGAATAAATTTATTTCATATGACTTTTAAAATGACTTTTAAAATAGTTACTTTAAAAGGAATTATCTTTTTTACTTGAATATCATTTTCATTTATATATAGGTAAATGTTTATGTGCTTGATATATATGGACAATTATTATTATATTATTTATATGCATAAATAAATTTATGTAATTAAAGAAGAACACCTGTGCTTTTATGTCATCAATTAATTTTACAAAGAAAACGAAAATAATTATGTAAATTTTTATAGCAGAAGATTATAATAAATTATTAACATAATATTATTAGAGTTGCTGACTATAATTATTTTTAAAAAGTGTATAAGTAATTTCTTTGGTTTTCAATTCCAGTTTTTTTTTACCACTCAGTTTATTTCTCAAAGGAGCACAGGATTCATTGTTGTTAATTTTACTTTTCTCCTATGAAGGGTTTTTATTTTAATTCTAAGTATAAAGTATTTATTATTCTAAGCATCCGTATTTTCTATTAAGCTATGATTCCCATTTTACCGGTGTATAGTGTTATATTGTTTTAATGTTTTCAATAAAACAGTGTATCTTATTTTTAGATCTAGAAGCTTTCATTTCTTATGTTGTGGAACTAGAACACAGCTTATGTTTGCCTATATATGACAGTTTAAAAATACCCATGTAGTTTTTGTATAATGATACTTTAAAGTGGTTTTCACTTTCTTACATCACCGTTTACTTTAAATAACAATTGGAGATTTTGATCATTGCTCTTCTGTAAACTTTAGCCTTACAGTACATATTGTAGTTGTTCAATAATTGGAAACGATTTGTTGAGTACAATTTATAATTACTCTTATACTACTGACTTTATAGATACTATTCTGCCCCATCAGTTACTATAGAACGCGTTGATTTATTACATTTTCAACCGATTACATTTTCAACATTAAGTTGAAACTGATTGCGTCCTGTTTATCATTATTGTTTTGGTTTAGTTTAGGCTGTTTCCTGATTTAGTTAATGTTTTGAAGTACTCCCAAGTTTTAGGCGTTTCTAAAATGTATATTTTTAATTTTCTAAAATTTTATAAAAATGTGTTTAAATGTGTTAAAAGTGTTTTATTTTTTGCTTTTACACCTAATTAATGGTTTAGTCTAGCAAACTTGCAAAGAAAGGAGTCACTCTGAACACTAACTCTCTTGAAAGAGTCAGTTGCCCAATAAATGCCAATGTCTTTGCAGGTGTCCGGTCTACCTAGAGCCAGACTCCTTTCACTCGGCAAACCGTTCTACCACAACCTTAGCGAACTCTCAAAACACAAAATCAAAGAATTGATTTCGTATATGAACTCCCCGGGTTAGATATAAAACCGGAAACAACAACAAAATATAGATCAGGTGAGTGCAGTTGGATCAAAATGGCGTAACCTAGTACTAATTGAGGCCTTTACGCATTGTGAAGGTCACCACCTTATCTATCTACCTACTTAATGGTCATTAATATAATTATAAGATTATTTACCCTCCTATTTCAACATATTCTAGTTACAGCTGTGATACAGATCGCGTTTGATCAACCTACACTTTGAACGAAATAATAGAAAATAAAACAAAAACATCAGGTGTGTAATGGGTTTAGTAGTTCGCGTTTCAGTAGTTGAATCAATTTTTTTAATTGACAAAAAAGCTAAATTCTTAGTTTTCTTGGCACATTTGCTTTAATAATTGGAATGTATGGCAATGATATTTTTGAATCCCTCACATTTTTGTACTTTTAAAACTATATACGTATGACAATCTTAATCAAAAACTATTTAAATGCAAACAAAAAAAAAAAAAATTTATATCTTTTTTTATTATTTTCAATTAATATATAATTGACTTAAATGAAAATCTTAGCATACATTACATATAATTTGAATATAATAAGACTATAATTAATAAATAATTATAATATACTATTTGCAAAAAAAACGTGTGTTGATTTATTCTTTTTTGAGTATAGAACAGAACAAGGAAGTAAAATTAAATTATTTTATAATATAACAATTTAATTCTCGTTTATTAAAGAGTTTAATAAAAATAGCATATCATTAAAGAAAAAAAAAATGTTAAATTAAATTTTGAATAAATCTCAACAGAAACATCAATTTATATTTTATGAAAGCTTTTTCAATAAAAATGAATAAAAACAAAGACTTTTTTTTTCTTTTCAAATTCCTACATAAAAAAATATAATTCCATTTGAATTTTGCTTAGATTTATAACTATTATTTACCACTATCTATACTTCAATTTTAGTTCTATAGCATATGTCTATCGTCTATAAACAATTAATATATTTATTTTTTTCATTTTAAATTGTGTTACAAATACTTTTGAATTATATCATAAGGAAACAAAAAAATCTTAAAGAATTGTATTTCGATTTGAACAAAAACCTAATAAATAACCATTATGTCCACGTTCTTGAATTAAATTAAAGGTATGGCCAATATTTACACCTACAACTTTAAAATATGAACTTTAATCAAAAGTTTGCGACATTTCAATTTATTTTTTATATAAAACAAAAATCATTTGTGATTTATAAAAAAAAAAAAAGAAGAAAAAACAAAACGAATTAATTGACTAGGATAGAATGATAAAATGATAATTTATTTTACTTTCATGATATGATCGCAATTTTACTGGTTTTAAATACTATATAAGAACGTATAAAATACGCTGTAAATGCCGAGGGAGTGTGGATTCGAATCCCACACACGTCGTAAGAGTTATTCCCCCTTACGACATTTACAGCCTGAACAGGAAAGGCTGTGTAATTTCCTATCCACATTTATGTGGCAGAGAAATGAATTAAAAAAAAATAAAAAAGTATTTGGTATTTTTATATCTCCTACATGAAGTTACCATAAAAGGACTAATTATAAATTATTAAAAAAATTATAAATAAATAATTATAAATTATAATTAACTCAAGAAATCTCATTTTAGATTAGGATATATCCCAACCAATTCGAAGATTGCTCAGACTTGCCCCATTCCCAAAAAGGATGACAAAAGCGACCCTCCCAACTACTGGCCAATTGCAATTATTTCGATCCTTTCCAAAATCATGGAAATTTTATTGGTACCAGAGGTATTTTTAATGATCATCAATATAGCTTTTTAGAAGCCAACGGTCTACAGGCGATCTATTAAAACATGCTTCTATGAAAAGCTGAGAATCACCATTCACTACTCAACTAAATTTGAGGTGGTTCTTCTTGATATCGTCAAAAGCCTTTGATCGAGTATGGTATCCGCTCTTCTAAACAAATGCCGAGTAAATGGTATAACTCCTTCCGTAAGTGATTTTAGGACTTTCTCTCGAATCGTCGTATTCGTGTCCTAGTCGACAGTTTTATATCTGACATTGTTAAAATCAATTCTGGCTCAGTACTTTTACCAATTCCTTTTTTGTTGTTTATCAACGATCTGTTCTCTTTTATATCGTCTCTTACCTAGGAAAACATTAAAAAAAAATAATTTGACTCTATGCTAAAAAAGGCTGAGTGCCTTTTTCTAGTTTAAACTGTTATTTAAATAAGGAAATTCCACCGACAGTGATTTTTAAATCAATTTCCTTAATCTGAGACTTTTTAAATTTGAATTCAGTCAAACATAAAATCCATTATTTTTTACTTTTTTTTATCCAAAAGAAACAAAGAAAGCTTACCAAGTGGTAAGACACATGGCTTATTAACCGAGGTAGTATAGATTGTATTTGACTTCATAAGGAAACAAAAAATCTAAAAGAATTGTATTTCAACTCGAACAAAATTTTCTCAGCATAGGTCGCAAGCATTCTTAATGAATTCTCCTACATTTAAAAGTGCATAACGCAAAACTGATTCACCAAATAAGATCTCACATATTTATTAAATAAATTCGATTTTAAAATGCTTAGCCTTTACTAAAGTGTACATTTATAATTAATTACAATTACCAATTAAAACAAATATGTATTAGCTACTTTAATGATTTTGAATTTTTAATTAAATTCCAAAATAGAACACCAAAAAAAAAAAGACAATCAATACAATTTCAAACAAGGGATAAATCAAGTCTGAATTTTATTAAACGAAAAAAACATAATCAAATCTTAAGCTAATAAATGATCTTTTGATCTATCCTCGTTATTATATTATAAAAAATATTTTTAGTACAGAAAATCATATATTGCGATATTTATAATATTTCAATTAAAAGTCAAATGGAGTCACTTTGTCGATAGATGTAAAATTTTTTTTTTTTATAATGTTGATTAACTTTTCCCTCCAAAACTTATAATTACAATAAAACAAATACTAAGAAAAATTTTCGAGACATTTAAATTTTAATATTAAAATTATACTCACACATGCAATTATAATGATAAATTTCATTTACAATAAACAGATTAACATTCTTTTGTTTCCTTAAAATAAACAAAAACTATTTTTTTTTTTTTTTTTGTTAAATTTTTATTCGCAACTCAGTAACATAGTAACTTGTGTCAACTGGTTATTTTGGTCACCGGACACTTATAATGAAAAACTTGTTTTAACTGGTGGACAACAACAACAACAAAAAAAAAACATTTGTAGTTAGTAATAAAATAATTTTTTATTATTTTTTATTTTTACTCTCCACATACCGAAAAAATTGTGAATAATAAAAAAAAAAACAAAAAAAAAAAAAAAATCACTAATAAAATTTTGATGTACAATAATCCTAATAACAGTTACAAATTGCATTAAATCACATTAAAATTTTATATAATGCACAATAATAAAATGATTTTTAATAATTTTATATTGCTACTGTTGCCAATGCACATTTGATTTAAATTTGTATTAAATCCGTATCGATTTCAGATACAAAGTAATAAAAACTGGTTTAGTTTTTTTCTTTTTTTTTGGTTGTTGCCATACAAAAGTTGAATGGTAGTCCTGAAATTTTTGACGGTAAAGATTGAACTTCATTTTTATAACTACCTACAAGTTTGTTTTTATTTTTTACAAATATCCTGTTTATCTTAATTTAAAAAAATTTTTTTTTTTGTACATTTAGAAAAACATGTAAAAATTCTCGAAAAAAAATTTTGATAAATTTATTAATAAATTATTTGGATATTTAAATGACCGCGCATGTGTAGACAAACAACCAACACAAATGACATTAAAATACAAATTCTGAAATTTTTTTCACACTATTCCAGTTTTATTAAAAGATGTCTGTTTCAAATAAATAATAATTAATTTTTTGATATGATAATATTGAAAAATTGATTCATAGTATTTTATATATCTACGAGTACCTATTATACAAATATTTATGTATGTATACATATAATGTTTTATTTAATGATAGTAAATTTTAAGATGAATACTAGTCTCTATAAATTACATCTTATCATCGAATTAGTAAAACTAAATAATATGATATTAATTTGAAGGTTTAATTAATAGTTAAAGAGTTAAATGACAATATAACTCGAAATATTACATAAATTTTAATTTTTCTGATTTTAATATATTATTATATATTTAACAAGAGTTAAACTTTAATATTAAATTAAATCGAATGTTTGAAAATATTTTGGCGGCAATTTTTTTAGTCATTCAGTTATTAATTTACAATTTTTACTTATAGCTTTTCTGTTAGGAAACTTTTACATCCAACAACTAATATCGGAAACTCAGCACTGAAACAAATCTCTGTTTAATTTGTATTTTTTATGACATTAAAATAAAAATTTTTTTTTTTTTTAAATGTGCTTATTAGTTTTACTTTGTTCGTTCGTTAGCATGTATTGCTTAATTATTATTATTATTTTTAGTACCAGCCCAGTATAAATACTATGTGGTAGTATGAAACCCTTTACCTGGAAGGCATATGGGCTGTTTTGCTTAAATTTAATACTTAAATTTACCATTTTTTGAAATCATAATTTTACAAATTCACAATAGATGATGACGTTTTTTTTAAACACCTTTTAGCAACTTTTTTTAAGGGAGATGGAAATTTCCCAAATGTACCAAGAATACCCCGTTGGTAGTTGTCAGATTCTTACTATAACTCAACACACCTCTCACTTTAGCCAATTAAAATGGGATGAAACTCCTAATTGCTAACGTAGTCTATTGGCTAGGGCGTAGGGGTAGGAGAGAATAGGACAATGATCTAAAAACATTAAATTGAGAATGGGGCTATAAGGGAACAATGAATCCGCCTATTATTGTTACTATTAAGCTATAAGTGATGATAAAGGTAATAATTAACCACTCCACTGTCGTTGCAGCAGTTATTATTGTTAGTTTCAATTATTAATATTATTTTTATTTACTACAGAGTCAGGACCATAAGTGATCATTACAAGTCAATTTAATGTTAGCTATCTAGGAGATCAATAGCAGGCGTCCTATAAGACATGAAATTTTCGGTTAAACTGAAAGGCTAAATCTATAAGACTACTGTCAGATCAGCGCTAATGTATGAAACGGTGTGCTGGGTAGCAAATAAGAAACACGAACTAAAATTTGCACGTGGCTGATGAATGACAATGTTAAGATAGGTCCCAGGTGTTACGAAACTGGATAAAGTGTAAAATTAACTGCTTAAAAACCCCTTCAAGGTTGACGACGTCATAAATTTTTAGTAGGATTTCTTTTTTAATAAAAATTTTTTTATATTGAAGCACTAATTAAATATAATAAAAATTTAAATATCACATATAAAATTATAATAAATAAGGCATTTCACTTTTGTGAAAATTTTACTATTTTTTGAATGTTCCAATTTTCCAAAATTATTTATATGTAATACTATTGTATTTAATTACAAAAAAATATTTAGAAGAACTTATAAGTTATAAGCATTTGAATATTGAGCTGTAGGTGGATAGAGGCTTGTAACTTTTGAGACTATATAAAAACGTACTCGTATATATATCTCTATGGTGAAAATTACATTCGTTTTTCTCAAACAATTTTCTCAGTTTTCATAAAAAAATGAACGAACAGATATAGTAAAATTAATAAATTTTTCTTTTTCTTCAAAATATGCTAAAAAATAATCAACAACATAGGACTTAATCTTCAAAGAAAATTAACCTTTAAGAGTATTTTTAACTTACGAAAAATAAAATCAGTTAAAATTTTTTCTTTTACTCAAAATTACACCATTAATTAATATTATTGAAATAAAATTAAAAAAAAAAAATTAAAATTAAAATTTATTAACAATATTTTCAAGGATCTAGTTTTTAACTTTCACAATCAAAATAAGCCTTAAGTATTGTATTTATTATACCAAATGGATATCTTTTAATAATTGTAACACTTAACATTCTTTGAACGAGTTGAACAACTGAAAAAAAATGTACATCCATACATACATATACACAAATCAAATATTACTTAACAAAATATTTTAATTTTGTAAATTGATAACAATTTTAAGATAAAAATTTTTTTAAATTTTATCACCATTAAATTGAATTTTATTTTAAAGGTTATCATATCTTAATGACTCATAAATTTTATATAGTTTTATGATTCTTATCAATGTTAAAAATGTACTTACAATGACAAACAACTAGGCATGAAAGTCATCGATTTAGAACTTAATAAACCAAAAGATACATATATAATACATATATCATTTAAATTTCTTTTAATTAAAAAAAACAAAATTAAAATTTTTTTTTTTAAGCACCCCTGAATCGATGCTTTTAAGTGTATAAAAAAAATTAATTTCAATCAAAAACAAAAAAAATAACAAAAACTCATGTTGATATTGCATAACCATCGATATGAAACATTAAAAAGCACAACCTCAAACTAGCATAAAATAATTAAACGCCAAATAAAAATTTAATGTTTTAAAACATAAAAAATATCGTTTACCTGTACTATGTGTAGATACACATGTATGTACATAATGTTTTTCTTTTTAAAGTAAGATCGCGAACTAATAAATAAAATGCATTTTCATGAAGGTAAAATAAGGAAAAACTAAAAAAAAAATTTTTTTTTATAACTTAATCACCTGATACCACAGCTTTAATAAAATAAAACAGAAAGTATGAATTCAAGTTTTGATTTCATTTTTTTTTTTTTTCAACTTATTAACCGTTGCAAATACAAGAACAGTATCATAAAACGCATATAATTAGTAATCTTATAACATATTTTTATAAAAAATCTAACTTGTTTCACCACTTTGGGCTATCTTATTTATTTCACACTACCAGATGGCTAACTTTTGATTTTTAACTTTTCATTTAAAAGATTAATGTTCGCATTTTAGTTAACGTTTTATCTGGTTTTATGATATTTGAAGTTCAATTTCGTCTGAGTGTTTTGCGATTTTAAATTAAAATTAATTAATCGCCCTACTCACTCTATATCATACAATCTCTACAGCATAAGTATACAATCTGTGAGTTTATATTATACAACTTCTACAGCATACTCTGTGTGTACAATCTGTGATTTTGATTTAATGATTTTTTTTTTCGGCCAAAAAAGTCGATAAAAAATTATTGAACCTACAATCTCTTTTTAAAAAGACGTGCAATACTCAATACTAATTTGAGGGAACCAGTCTCTAATCTAAGAAAAAATTTAATTTTTTAGATTCAGCTACCATTTACCATACTATAGTTCAAGTTTATTTATCATACTATAGTTCATTTACCATACTATAGACACACGTCGTAAGAGTTCTTCCCCCTTACGACATTTACAGCCACGCCGAATAGGAAAGGCTGTGTAATTTCTTGTCCACATTTATGTCCATTGTGGCAGAGAAATGCATTAAAAAAAAAATAATAATAATAATAGAAAAATATAGACATATAGGAAAACAAATATCAAATGGTAAGCAAACAATTTTATTTTATACCTTATAACTCACATATATATCCTTTTATCCTTATAAAGAAACAAATATTCCATTATAAACAAAACATTTTTTTTATAAATTATAACTCAAATTATAAAATTATAACAAAATATAAATAAATCGAATATTGTATTCATTTGCAATTTAAGTAATTAATTTCGCATGTGATAGGAAACAATAAGGTCTAACGTTGTAATTCAAAGCGAATTAATTGGAATCAATTCTTACATTAAGAATATATTCCCCAACATACCATTTATGTTTATTCCATTGATGTTCTGTTCATTCATCATATTGTTCATTCATACATACTATATTCATGCTCTGATCTTTCATCATACCCCCAATTTCTTAGTTTACATTACCTCATGTTATACAGACTCCCTCTATAAACAATAGACAAGCTTTATTATATTATTCGACAAAGAAAAAAAAAAAGAATAGCAATTTATTTAATATGTTCTCTATACTCATATTTTTTTTCATTAATTCTATATTATTATCCCTCATCGAATTAAAATTGCATTTTCAAGATTATGATTGCCCCATACAATAATACGAAGAAAATTTGGTGCGTAAATCCTATAAAAATAACGTTAACATATTTTTTAATGTTTAAATAGGTATATATAACACCAATATATTCAATTCGTTTCACTGCCCTAAGTGCTTATAAGTCAGATCAACTTTTTAAGAATATTAATTTATGGTTTTAAGACGAAAAAAAATTAAATAAAAAAAACATGCAACTATATTTTTTAGACACACTAGCGCGGATACGTTACACATACATATATTAATAAACCCTAAATCTTGTATTTAACCGTTATGAATTAAATGCGCCTTCTGTTAGCAAAAAAAGAAAAAAACCAAAACTTGATGTACGTTGAACTTGAACGCAAACTTGTATATAGAGGCAATTCAAGTGAAATGACAATGATCTTGAATTATTATTATAGATTGTAGCAGTTTTCAGATTATTGTCATTATTTTTTTTTAAATTAATTTTTTGTTTTTTATTTGTAATTCTATCTACTATATTTTTAATCTTTTTTATTTTTTAGTAATTAACGACAATTTTACGCTTCAACAGAATCAAATAAAATTTTTAATTAGTTTTCAAATATAGTGAAGTGATGTAAAAAAAAATTTAACTTTAATGAAGTGGTTTAGTTATAAGGACAAAATGTTTCCTTTTTATAATGCAAAAATTTAAGTTTATATTTAAAAAATAAATTGATTTTAAATGTTCGAATCAATTAAATTTAGCTTTTAGATTATTATATGGTATATGTATATATAATTGAATTAAATCATTTTAATCAAAATATAACTTAATATTTCAGTTTCACTTCATAGTCTAATATTCACGCTATTACGATGCCGTTATTAATTTTTAATTTGAATTTTCATCTTACAGAACATTTTAATAATTTTTATTATGTTTTATATGACAATTTAAAATATTAAAGTTTATGTCTACTGATAAAACCGAGTAGTCGGAATAGAACGAAACCGAGAAAACCGAGTAGTCGGAATAGAACAAAACAATTGATAAATGAAATTTTTTTTTGTGAGAAGAAAGAATCAAAAGATCAAAAGAAGAAAAAGAATATACCTAATTAAAAAAGAAGATCATATAACTATATATTATATTTTTTAATCAACTATAATGAGTTCTTCTTATATGAATCGAGGATTCATGAATCATAAATATTTTGTTTGATTTATTTTTTTAACACAATTACTTATTAGTTTTATTCTGTCCGTCTGTTACAAAACTTCTAGACTTTTTAAAATAAAGAAAGGAAAATTATATAATTTTTTGCACTTCAGTATTTAAATTTACCGTTATATAAAACCAATACCCCGAAATTTTTCCTCTGTATATCTGCCGAATACTTGTAATCAAAACCTTGAGATTTTTAGAGGAGACTTTGAGAATAAGTACACATCAAAAATAAATTTTTGCACTACTCCCTGTTTAAAAGCTACATGCGACAAAAATTTAAAAATCGATATTTTTGGACATATATGTCACTTAGATTGACGTATATTAATTTTTTAAAGTACGGTACAAAAATTAAACTTACGGATTTTTTTTATTATATTATAGAGTTTTCTTACAATGAACGAAAGTATCTCTTTATTTTTTTGGCAATATTTTTGTATAAAAAAAAATTCTAACAAATAAAACAAATTTTGATGCAAAAGCAGTCACAGTTTTTATTCAAAATGTTCTCCTTTAAAACCTTTGGTATAACTTTTTTATATACTACAATGTTTAATTGAACTGTCAAAGTCGATGATAGAAATGGTAAGGGCTGAGAATCTTATATATAATTAATAAGTAATCAAAAAATTAATTAGGAATATAAGACGGTATTGCATTTGAGACGACTTTATTGTATATTACTTGAAATTGCTGGCTACTAAAACAATACAACTAATGCAACATTTTTAATTCAAACTTAAGCTAATAGAATCATTATTGTTCACATTGTAGATAATGGCCTTTAAATGAAACAGAATGATTTTTTGTAGTCTGTGTATTATATAAAAAGTGAATTGATTTTCTCTTAGAATATTAAATTTATATTTGATTTTTTTTTTTCGATGAAAATTAAAAATAAAAACAATTAAATCTATTTTTTTTTTCAATTATTAATAAATCACTTTTACCGCTTCATTAGATCTCAACTTTTAAATCCACTTTTTTTTTATCTTAAATTTTTATTTTCTTCTATAAATTTGATTTATTAATCATAATTGGTACAATAACCGCACACTACCTAAACTACACTATACTACACATAGAAGAAGTCAGGTAAAAATTTACGTAAAATAACAATGCGAAATAATTTTTTTTTTTTTTTCAATCAATAATCACAAGGTGAATAATTTGATATTTATGCGAATTATATTTTATTTGTCATTTTGCGCTTTTGAATTATTTTTTTTTTTGTTTTTAAGAATATGTTCCCGGAACTTTTTTTCATTATTCAAAATATTTATAAATTAATTAGAGGCTTTTGATGTTTTTTTTTTAATGTAATGAATTATTTTATAGAAAAATTTAATTTTAAGTTCATTTTTTTTATATTTTCCGGTTTAAGTATAAATGAATGAGAGTTGAAAATTAAATTGATGATAAATAGTAAAAAAAAAAAAAAATGAGTTAAAAATTAAAAAATTTCTTTAGGATTTGTTTTGTGAATTTTGTCACGTAGTCATCTGAAATTGAGGAGTAGTAAAAACTTTTAAATTAGCTTTAATAATTCCAAATTCGTTTCCATTTTACTGAAATGAATCAGCCACATAATGCAAAAAAGAAATTGATAACTTTGCAATACAACTTTTATTACCGTCCTTAATCAAAATCCCCGAAATATTAAGAACTCTCCAAAGTTATTATGATTGGCTCTATAAAGAATATATGTAATTACATACTTTTTTCCCCTAAGGGACGTAGGAATCTTACAAAGACATAAAAATATCACATTAGTAGTATTAGATTCTTATTCCGTAAATTAGTTAGAGAATAGGGATAGGATATGAGAAGGACACAGAAACATTGAATTTGAGATTGCCACTATAAGAAAACAATTAATACGTCTATTATTATTGCTATTTCACTGTCGGAGTCGAATTTATTAACAGTTGCAACATGTATATAACACTTTCCTGCATGATGTAATAATTGAAGGCAACTTCTTTGTCACCACAGGAGCTATTATTATTAGTATTAATTATTATTATTACAATTTGCTACAAAGTCAAGGTCATATAGTCTTACTGTTATTATAATGTTACTTTTTTTCTCTTGAAAGGAAGAAGTTCAAATAAAAAATTTTTATTGTCACTTCTTCGCTACATATACATATACGATATATATTCAATAAAACATTAATTGAAGGTGCATTATCAGTAACTCCAATAAATAGCTAATATATTAAGTTCAAATAATTTCAATGTATTTCAACGCTCTTCCCAATATTTTAATGAATTTTGTGTAAAGTTCGGAAGGAATGATTTATTTATTATATTACAGATTCAGAAATTATCTTTCAAGAAATTCTTACCTTTTTTTATTATAATATCTTTAGAATCTTAAAACAAGTAAATGTAACAATAAGTCGATGCAACCGACTCACAGAACACCCTTAAGGCTTTATCTTTGTTCGGCTTTATCTTTATTGGTTTTGGAGATATGCTCATTTGCTCATGGACTCATTTGGAAACTTCCAAAATCCGAACTCATGGACCAATTTTTCCCAGTTGTAATTTCGGCCTTTCTTTTCTAATTAATAACATACTATATAAATTTCATCAAGATAGCTTTAATAGTTTTTAAATTATCGTACGAATGGACGGATACGGACAGACATCGTTAAATCGACTCAGGAGGTGATACTGATTTAGAATATATATAAGTATTTATATAGATATCCATATCTAATTTGCTTCCTTTAGGTGGTTACAAACAGAATACAAAAGTTAATTTACTCTATACTTTAGGTGTAGGGTATAAAAATAGAATTGTTCGCCGGAGTTGTTTGAAAACAAAAGTATTTTCTTCAATTTATAAAGGAAAAACCATTCATAAATCTCTCCAAAGCTGTTCACGAAAAAGATGATATAGTATAAAATTACTTACCTAAATTTAACATTTATTCATCTTTTCTAAGTACTTTAATTTATAGAATATTTCGTTGAAATTGATGTACCTAATAACATAGGAATATGAAAATCAATTATTATTACCACACCAATGCTTTGATCTTAATATCAATGGTTGACCTTTAAAAAGAATAAATGAACATTCAATTCATAGAATTAAAACTTTTATTATAATTTAGAAAAAAAAAAAAAATGTCATTTTATTTTTAATTATTTAATTTTTAGTCATGCTAAATTTTTACTTAATAGAATTGAGAATTAATATAGATATTATGTGAGTCTATAATAGAATCAAACAAAACCTATAAACAATATTCCCATATTAAACAATTACTTGTTATTGGACAATAGGTAACCTTTAATCTTTTATGTATTTTTTTTTTTTTAAATGACCCACTTTTAATCATACATAAATCAGTTCATACGTATTTTTTTACAAAATGTACAATTTATGTTAAAAAAAAAAAAAAAACTTAATTATAATAAACAAACAAAAATACATAGTAAATAACAAGGACATTTAATATAGAACCTTATTCTAAAAAAAAGAAAAAAAAAACCAACTCAAAATCCACCTAAAACTACTCATACGTATAAATTATAGTAATGGTATAACCATCATATAAACAATAATATAAGAGTATAATAAAATGTATCTATACATCAAATAAAAAAGTATGTCATCCATGTCCATTCTTGGACTAAAAAAAAAAATATATTGAAAAAACAAAAACGTTACAAATACCTTGTTGGTAAGCCTAATCTAACCAACAAACCAAGAAGTCTTAAGAATATGCATAAATGTAAAACAGAAAAGTGAATGAATTGTAATTTAGTATTTTAGTTTAGCAAACTGCGATATACTTTCATACAAACATACTTACATATGACTATAACAATATTCCATTAAATTCTAGTTCAATCTCAAAATGAAAAAAAAAATTGAAATTAAAGAAGCTGCATCGTATTTTAAGTGCACCAATAGATTTTATTGTTAATCTTACTCTTAGAATCATTTAATTACTCAAGCGTATCGAATGATTACCAGACTTGCATTGACTGTATACTATATATATATATATGAATATTTTTTTAAATTATTACAGAATAAGCAGAATAAATTATACAAGTATTATTTTATTAAATTTTTTCATCCTCGTTCACTAATAAAAGTATTGTAATGATGAACAGAATTAATATAAATAAGAGAAAATGGATTCACCCAAAAAAATATCCACGAAAATGTTAGAGCATACAAGGCAGAAGATACAAAAATGACATGTGTGTGTAAAATAGAATACTCTATAAAAATATCGTCCAACAATTTGTTATTTTGCTAAATATCGTCCATAAATTAGCTGAATATCGTCTATTAATTCTTTAGAGAAGCATTTTATTAATGAAATTTCTGTGTATATATTTTTTCTCTATCGTTCCCATTGGTATAGTAAACTATATTTTATTTTCTTTCTAAAATTGCGATAATATCCACGAAATGTCTCATGAAAAGTGAAAACCAGCATTTAAGGTGACAGAAGATCTCCATTTTGACAGATTAAAAAAAGCTTAACAGTATTTTTAACCGGAGAAAAACTGTCACATTGTTCATTCGGCCTATAGTGTCACACAGATATTAAATAAAAATTTATTTAGATAAAAATCCAACTGGGCACCATTGGTAAAGAAAACGATTTATACTGACTGATAATACTGACAATTTAAAAACCATTTAAACAAACCAAAAAAATATTATAAAATATCACTAAGAAATTATTAAGATCGTAAAACTTCAAAACGCCGAATATCCACTAATTAAAACTCTAATGAATCTATCCAAATGGTGTATGGAAAAGTTAGTGACATTTTATATAATACTAAATTAAATCAATAAAATTTAGCTTTTTTCCCAAATTGGATTGAATTTGGTTGAAAACTTAAAATAAACAAGTAATGAAAAAAAAATAAGTATTTTCAAAAAAGCACATTTTCAAAATTAAAAAATATTCCATAATAAGCCTAGAGTAAAGAGTAGATATATGTATTTAAAAATAAATTTATAATAATATAAATTACGTATTTTATTAATACAAATTATGAATAATAATGAAAACAATAAGAAACAAGGTAGAATGTAAACCAACGGTTTTTAAAAGCGCACATTTCCAAAACTCAATACAAATTATTTAGAATTGTGACTTACACAAAAATTTGAAAATTTCATGTAATAAGAAAAAATGTGAAAATAGGACATTTTTGAAATTTTGAGGGGCCGTAAGTTCGGAATCCTATATAACTAAGAAAAGCTGTTAACACACGTAAAAATATATTATTGAAGCTTTAATTTTTATGTCTTGCCGAAGAAAAGTTTTTACAGGTGCCTAAGTTACAGGTGTCTAAAAATAGCATATTTTCAATTTTTGAGGCGTAATAACTCTTAAAGAGGGGGCGTTACCAAAAAATTTTCTGAGGAAACTTATACTAATTCTAAAAGTTCTTTCTTGTCTCAAAATTTCAGGTCCCTATCTAAAGGGGTGCCGGAGTTATGAAAAAAGAAATTTCATGCAAAATGTGGTTTTCACATAACGGTAAATTTAAATCGTAAATTACATAATATTACATAATTTTGATATTGTTTTATATAGATAATAAAATTTTCGATCTTCTGCCGGTTTTAGATTGCAAAACTATTACGCAGAGCCCGAGATATATACATCTGAAAATGGGGCTTTTTTACAATTTTGAAGAGCTGCAACTTTGGAACCCTTTACAATTAAAATAAACCTTTCACACACGTAAAAATATATTATTGTAGCTTTAATTTTTACATCTTGCAGAAGTAAAATGTGTGCAGGTTCCTAAGTTACAGGTGTTTAAAAATAGCAAATTTTCAATTTTTAAGCCCTAATAGCTCATAAACAGGGGGTGGTCCAAACAAATTTTCTGAGCAAACTTATACTAATTCTAAAAGTTCTTTCTTGCCTCAAAATTTCAAGCTTGTATCTAGAAGCGTGCCGGAGTTATGAAAGTAGAAAAATCATGCAAAATTTGGTTCTCACATAACGGTAAATTTAAATACTAAATTTAAAAAAATTGTATAATTTTGATATTAATTTACAAAGATAAAAGAAATACCTGTCGAATGCCGTTTTCAGATTGAAAAAATCTTGAGCGGAACATAAGATATATGCATTTAAAAATAGGACTTTTTCAAAGTTTGAGGGGGTGTAGCTCCGTAATGGGGGGGGCTACATGAAAAAGTTGTTCCACAAAATTATTTTTTTTATGAGACCTACCTATGGTTAAAATTTTTTTTCTCTATCTTTAACGGTGTAGAAGTTTTGTAAACAGACGGACGGACGGACGGACGCACGGACAGAGTGAAACTAATAAGCATATTTTTTCAAAATTTTTTTGGAAATGTGCTAAAAATTGAGAGAAATCAAAGCAAACTTTCGTCAATTACCTATAAGGCAACTCTTTATTATTAAGAAAAATTATTAATACAGCCGTTTTAATTTACCGTTCAAAAATTTAGTTAAACCATTTGAAAGATTGAACGGGTCCAATTTTTTGCATAAATTGAGTTTCACATAACGGTACCGCATTTTATTTATATTTATAAAGTTTATAAAACTAGCTATCGTTTGGCGTTTCCAGATTGAAAATATAATTTAACACAATTTAAAGATAAGGTTTGAAAATATAATTTAATAATATTTTAAAGATAGGACTTTTTCCAATTTTGGGAGGCTTCGTACCTCGTGCGTCTGCAGAAAAAAGTTGTTCCATAAAATTAGTTTTTTGGCGATGCCTATCCGTACCTAAGATTTCATTGCTTTATTCCAAATGGTGTAGAAGTTTTGTAAACACCCAGACGGAGGACAAAGTGAAACTAATAAGCACATTTTTTCAAAAAGTTTTCAAAATGTGCTAAAAAACAGAAAATTTTAACAGAACAAAGAATCTTTCTATATATCATAGACTATATAGACAAAACAATTCATTTTATTGGATCTAATTAATTTTTTTTTTGTTTATAGATTATTATTAAATTGTTTTATCATGTTCGTTTTTCTTGAAAATATTGTCACGTTTTTGTTTTTTTTTGTATTTTTGAACAACTTAATAATTATAAAAACAAGCATTATTCATTGCACTTTTGACTTAACATTAGAGTTTTTTTTGTACACGATTAGGGGAAGTTATTAAGGAAGGTCTCAACTTGATTATTTAAATGTTCCAAATTATGACAGCTCTAAGCAATTTTTTTGACTTTATAATAAATTGTGCTTATGTACCTAAATTTAAATACAAAAATTTAAGTGTTTAATGTCATAATATGTGGTTGTTATAATGTATGTTGGATTTTAAAAAGTGTTAACTGTTTACACTGTTAATTCACAAATGTATTATATAAAATTTATAAAAAGTGAGTATAATTGCTGTTAAATTCAGATATAATTATTATATTCTAACTTATTTTTTTTAGGTGTAAAAATATTCATAGATTATTATTTTTTTAAAAGTTTTTTTTGTTTTTTATTAAAAAAATCCTTAAAATTTAAAACTTAAGATCTGGAATGATTATGTTTAAAATCTTTATTGAATTTAAACAAAAATTTTAAAATTTAAACGGAAATCTAAAAATATACTAAAATAACTGCAATGAGTAATTAATTATCTAAAGTACGATACTATATTTTTGATTCCGTGATTTCGAACCTTTAACATTCAGTTTTAAAGTATAATCAATAAAAAAAAAAAAAACAAAAAAACCGACTAGAAGAAAATATTTGAACTTGAAAAAATGTGCTCAATAATTTCGCTCATTCTGTTTCAAGCATGATTGTATATCCTCTTGTTTGCATATCGTTACTAATAAAATTAACGTATGTTAATTACATTTTAAATAATATTTTACATGGAAAATTAGCCATCCGTTCTAGAGTTACAGTCTCAATTTTATTAAAGCTTTAAACCTATTCAATAATGCTTAAAACTAAAATTTCATTAAATAACTATAATTTACAACTAACACCGTAAATTGCAAGACAATTTTCTAAACTTAAATATATCAAAGAAGGTAAGCACGTTTTTTTTATTTTAAATTTAAATTTATGGTTTTTGCAAACATTTAATCCCCATACGTTTAAAGTGCACGTAAAAACTTGAAATGTTCATATAGGAGTAAAATCTTTGAAAATATTTTTGTATTTCTTATACTTTTTCTTCATTTAAAAGCTATGTGATTAGCACCTATAATTTAACATAGTACCTATAATGATATAGCACCTATAACTTAAAAAGATTATATGTATACATACTATTATAAAGCACCTGAAACCAATTTTACACATTTTTTGAAGATATTTTGAAAATAATATGTATATATGTAAATATTCAGGATTAAATTTTTAAAGGATTCTTAATTTCTAAAGGATCAAAATTGAAGTGTATTTTCACACAATTTTCTGTAAGAAAACAATTCTGTCAAAAATCATAAATTTTTATGTAAAAATAATGATATATTTTTAAAATGCTTCGCTACTCGTAAGAATGTGTAAATAATTGCTATAAAAACAATATTACATCAGAGTTACACATCAATTTTTCTTTCTACAATGTAGTGTTGGAATAAAATAATACATTAAAAATTTAAATCTTGAAAAATATGATAATATGTACGTATAACTTGGGTGGGTGTAACATATTTAAATGTTCTAATAAACATTTCAGAACCAAACACATTTCATACATTATTTTTTTGTTTCTTTGTTTTTTTTTATGCATTGCACATAAATGTGGACAGGAAATTACACAGCCGTTGATGTTTAAATGTGGCTGTAAATGTTGTAAGGGGGAATAACTCTTACGACGTGTGTGGGATTCGAACCAACACTTTCTCGGTGTTTACAGCGTATTTTATATGCTCTTACCCACTAGGCCACCGAGGCCAATTCCATACATTATTAAATAAAATTTTCTTAAATTTTTATAAAGTTTAACATAAAAAAATATGATTAAATATCGTGCTATGAATTAAGTGCGCAACAGAAATTTTTACGCAATTAATTTTTTTTAACAGAAAACTGTTAAATTATAAATGAAAAGGAAATATGTAATATGCGTTTTCCATAAATTTTTTGTGCGCAAAATTCCAAAAATAAATGTGCAGTTATTTACAAATTATTGATACAGAATATCTTCCATTTTACGTATTTATTACATTGTTTATTGTGGACTTAATTCCTCGGTAATTGCCACTAAATAGATTATAAAATACATTATGAAACTACTGAAATTTTTTTTTGTTTTACAATACCTTACTAAATATTCATAAGTCATAACAAATCATAAATATATTAATCTATAACGTTACTAATAATTCCAGATACTATAGAAAAAAACCATAATTATTGTCACCTAAATTATTTTAAATCACTGCATTTACTTAAAGTCATATAGAACCGGATTGTATTAACAAAAATTTTAATAAAAATTGATATGAAATGATACATACCTTCAAATTTGTATAAATTGATCCAAAACAAACATAAAAGAAAATTGAGAGGCTGGTTCTCTATAGTTTAAAAAATTTCAAGAACGGATTAATAATATGATCAGACAAACAATAAAAGGGCGCGGTAGTAATGATTTTAATCTGTATATATTGTTGCGAACGAAAATTATAAATTGAATAAGGCACGCGCCAACCATCAATGGATAAAATCTTAAAAATCATTTAAAATTTACACATGAACATATCTATACACTATACATAAAAGTTCATAAATGTGTACAGCGATATACAAAATGATTGATACAGTGAATTTTTTATATTGTTCATAAAGTAGATGGAAAGTTATTATTTAAATCAACCCTATACTATATGTACGAGATGTAGTAAATATTTTTTAAACCATGGAGGTTAAAAAATAAAAAAGTTTTTAAGTTTTTTAACTCTAAATAAAAATTAAGTAATGTTTTCTATTTTTAAAATAAGTAAGGGACCTCGGTGGCCTAGTGGGTAAAAGCGTAAAGCATACGCTGTAAAAGAGTGTGAGCTTACACGTCGTAAGAATAATTCCCCTTTACGACCTTTACAGCCACGTCTGAAAAGAAAATGATGTGTTTCCTTGTCACATTTATGTGTCAGGGGAATAAAGTAAAAAAAAAACATAATTCGGCAAAATTGATTCAAATTTCGAAAAAACACCAATTTGATTTCAATTTATTTTTAATTTTGCGCCAATATTTTTCAGCCATAAAAAAACAGTTTTGTTTGTTTATTACAATTTATTATTTTTAATCAACTTTTTTGTCTCCGTTTTATTCCTATACACTTTAAATTTAATTTTAAATCGATGTTCATTTCTTCGCGACAAATTAAAATAAATATTTTATAAATACAACCAACAAGTACTTTGTTTATTTTTGAAGAACAATGTATAAACATTTCTAGCACATAGCACACATAGTTCTAAACATGGCACACTTTTCTTGCTTTTTTTTATATTTTAGTTGTTCATTTTCACGTTTACTTTGATTTAAAGATTTTTAGTTTTAAGGAGAAATTTATAACAACAAAATATCCATTAACAAAAGGTGCACAATTACCCCAACTCAAGTGCATTTTAATTCACCAAAAAAAAAAATAAAATAAATTTTATGTTTAGTTTAAAATTCAATGTGTATTATTAGTTGTTTAAAGTCAATCAAAGTGAATTCTGCAAAGCCTGGCGATTCACCAATAATTTTTGTCAAATATAAACAGAAAACAAAAATGAATTAAAACAATAATTACTACCCACTTTGACTTTATTATTTCGCTTACCATTGTAATATAATATTCAATTAATCGCATTCCGTCTAATTCCGTCGCATTTTTATCTATTTTAGTTTTATTAAAGTATGTTTGTGTGGATGTATGATAAACGAATATGCAAATGATTTGATGAAAAATTTGTCTTAGTTTTTTTATTGAATAGAAAAAAAAATTTTTTTTTTTGGTTGGTTACTGATTTTAATCTACACCTTTAATTTGTTAAATAAAACTTTTTTAAGTGGCTTTATAAAATTATAATTATAAATAGCAACCTTCAAATGTCAAAATAATATCTTACAATTGAAAAAAAAAAAATTAATTCAATTTTTTTTTTTAATTTAAAAATTTTTTTTTTTAATACTTTTCTGAGATTTTTAGTGAATACTTACCGGAAATATGCTAATGTTAAAGCAAAATTTAAAAAAAAAATAAAATAAAGAAGAATTTTTATTACTATGCCAAAAATAATTACAGATGTTAGAATTTATTTTAGATTATTAGATAACAGGTTATATAGTACCTATAGTAAGTTCATTTATCAGATTATTTAAATTGTGGTGCCAAAATTATAACTAAAAATAAAGATAAAATATTGATTCTTGTTCAACCAACTCTATAATTACTCGTATACAGGATGGTGAAGAATATAGGTTGACACGACAAGAGACTGTAATTGACGAAGGGATCACCGAAGGGATCACTGATCAGGGGAGCACAATATGTCGCAAGGTCTAAATGTAAGGGCAGTTGGAAGGGCCTTTTCGAAACGACAACAACATTAAATATTAATTTTTCAACAATTTTTTATTTATTTATTTATATACAGGTACCGTGGTACATAAATGTGCAAGGTAGCTATAACCCCTGTTTCCTGGTAGGAATGTGATATATTAAGTATTTATATATTGCGATATATCAATATTTTTTTTTTATTTATATTATAATTATTGTACCCAGCCGGGAATCGAACCCGAGACCTCTCATTCGCTTATGAATGAGAAGCGGTGCGTCAACCACTGCACCAATGGCTGGATGTCTTCAACAATTTAATTTATTTTTATATTTTAATGTATAATGTAAACTGCATTTAGTCTGTAAGGAAATTCGTAGAAAATCTTTTAAATTTGAGTATTGTGTATAGTCAATTTTTATCAATTCAGCTTAATTTTTACCTAAGACTATAGATTAAACAATTAGAAATATCTTGCACTATCTATACCTAAGACTATAGATTAAACAATTAGAAGCATCTTGCATCTTGTATGTCAAATATTTTTTAAATAATTTAAGTATTCTTTAAAATTTGTTCATATTGTTAAAAGATTATATAAATTTAAGACAGCATATAAAGTTTCTTTTTAAGGCCGCCGAAACATATAAATAAATACAAATACCTATACTTAGATAATTCATATTTTGGAAATAATTTTCAATTTTATTTACGGTATAGATACATATGCACACATAGAATAAGATAAAAAAAAATTTTAAATAAAACATTTTGAAAACCCAGTAAACACAAACATGGAAAGTTCTAGGATTCTGTTTAAATTATATGTAAATATACTCTTGTTATAGTTATTACAAAATAACAATCAACTTTTAATATTGAGTTTAATTATAGGTTGTTTTTTTTATCGAATTCTTTAATTCTATTTTATGTACTGTAAACAATGAGGTGGTGTCATAATTTCAAAAAAAAAAAAAATTTTCACAAAACATATCCGATAAGGCAATGTTTTCTATAGACTATCTTATATAATTACATAATATGCACGTAAAAAAAATATTAGAAAGGATTTTATAGATGATTACAAAATCAGGATGTTCGCTTTTTTTCAAAATGTGTATATATCTATGTACCTACGCGAAATTCCTAGGAGGAAGTACCTAGGAGGAATTTTAAAGTTGAATTCAAAATCAGAGTTATTATAAACTTTTTATATTATAAAATATATTTGTGTATATTATATGTATATGTGAGATTCTAAAATAAGAGCGATTTTATATAGTTGGTTACAAAATCAGGGTTTCAATAAATTGTTAAGAAGGAGTTTGTGGGCGGCGGCAGGTCAACTTATTTAAATTGCTTGCCATTAAATTTTGAATTTTTATTTTGAATTTTGAATTTTTGAATTTTTATTTCTGAAAATTATTTTTTTTGGAATTCCGTACCCAACCCGTAAAAAAGTTTAAAAATAGATAAAACCGCAAATAGATGATGAAGTAGAACTGTATGTTAAAATTGATTAAAAGTTATTATTAAATTAACAAAATAAACTTTTTATATATATGTACATAAAAAAAAAATATTCAAATTTTCAAAAATTCAATAATTACGGAAGATTTTTGCATGTTCACAATATTATTATTTTGTTAATTTTTTTTTTTTTTTTTAATAAAGTTGAAGGTGAATTAAAAAAAGAGTTCATTACACTTGATCTGGACCTGTTCATAATTTTGTTTTTTTTTTCTTTTTTTTTTTTCAATAACGCCAAAAATTATTTTATTATATTGTTCACTCATGAAATAAAAATTTTATTAATTTTTTTTTTTGTGTTTCTAATAAATTCATCTGGTTTGAAAGAGTTATACTATGTGGTAAAAGTTATTTCGATTCAGGAAAATTAAAAAAAAAGAAAAAAAAAACTTGTAATTTTTGTTAATACGAATTTTACTTATTTTTTATTTGAAATAAGAGAAAACAAAAGGTGTTTTTAATACATTACAAGTTTTTAAATAATTTTATTTTCTCCAAATCTCATATTTGTATGAACGTATTTAAAATGTATTACTTTATTTATAAAAACAACAAAAATCAATATTTCCAAAATATTGATACTTTACGATACGATAAAGATATACTTTACTTTAAACTTTAATAAAATTTTAAAAACTAGATTAATAAAATATAAAAAATTTTGAAAAGTAAAATCGGATATTGTGATTTTAAAATCATTTCATGTTTAATTTTATAATGTTCTCAATACACTTGATCAATTGGATTGGATATAATTTGATTTATATACAGCCTTGCAAAATCTTTAATAATAATTCTTATTATTTTGAAAATGGACAAAGTCCTTTTGTTATTTTAGAAAACAGAAAAGAATTATAGTAGGCATACAAATTTTTACTAATAATGAAAGATAATGGTTAAAACTTGGGTTTCTTTTGGGCGTTTTCAACTAATTCTATTCGTTGGTTAGAGAGATCGTTCTTCTTTTATAGTGTGTGATGGTGACTCCCAATCTCATTGCCATAATTAGATATTAGCACTTACGGAATTTTTTTTTTTTTTTATTAGTTTATATATTTATAAATGTGACAAGAAAATAGTGAAACCACTGCTGGTTATATACAGGTAATCTTGTAGAGAGAGAATTTAAAAAATAAGAATCAAATTTTAGGCATTTTAGTATGAAAAAACAGAATTTTTCAAAGGATCTTAAAAAGGTGAAGGATCTTAATGCTTGCTCTGCAGTATAGAAAATAATAAATGATATTATTTTTATATTTAGAATATTTTCTATTAACTGTGAAAATCGTTTTTAAAAAATTTAATTATTTTCATGCTCAAAATTAAGCTTTAAAAAAACTCTATTGAAATTGAAAAATACACATCCACTTCGATTAAAGCACACTAAACTAAATAATAAAAAAGCGAAGTCATATTTTTAAGTTTTATATGCACTGAATAAAAACAAAAAAATAAAAGAATTCTAGAAAATAGAGAAATATTATTTTACAAACATCATTATTAGGTGGACTTCGTTAAATATTTTCTACAAGATTGCCTGTATCTGTCTGTATATAACCAGGAGTGGTATAATCTTTCCTTCCCAGGTGTAGCTGTAAATATCGTAAGAGGGAATTATTCTTATCACATGTGTAGGGTTTGAATCCACGCACCCTCGGTGTTCGCAGTATATTTCATACGTTTTTATCGTTCACACTATGCCACCGAAGTTCCTTATAAATTTTTATTAAAACGAATAAATCATGTGCGAGAAATTTTCCCTTGAATTGATTTTTCATCAATTGTTATAGAAATATGATTATAAATATGAAATATATGTTAAATAATATTTTATTTTCATTTGAAAAATCACCTTTTTCATTAATTATTAAACTAAGTATACTTACAATAAATATTAAAATTTCTTTTTTACATGCAAAATACATAAAAAGGAAATCAAAAATAAAAAAATAATGATATGACTTTTAATCAACCACAGTTTTTTTTTTTTTTTTGTCAATTTTATTTAATTTTTATTTAACATTTTTGTTTTAATTTTACCAATTCTAGCTATTTTTTTTTTTTTTTTATTGATTTTAAATCTTCAATAAAATTTCAATGTCAATCAAGATATATTGCCTTAAGGAATTAATCTTTTCTTTCACCTTCACATAATTTGATAAGTTTTAAAAACCAGTAAATAAAAATACAAACCAGTCTAAGCTTAAGTTATTTTCTTTTTATAAACTTCTTAATTCTAAAGTAATTTTTATAACTTTGGTTTTTTATTTGTTGGTTTTTTTTTTTTTTGCATTTTAATGATGCAAATTTTTTAATAATACAATAATAATGTTTGTCTATATAGTACTTAATGATTAATGTATTCACAAAAATCACAACAAAATAAACTGCCATAAACTGCCATTAAGTAATTTTTTTTTTTATTTAAAGATATCATTAGATCTGCAAATATAATGCTCTTACAATACCAACTATAACATTTTGTCTTTACCTTTACCTTTGTTTTTTTTTTTTTTTTTTTGTTTTGTTAAATTTTTATTTAAAGTCTTTTATCTTCTATCAAACAACAGAATAAAAATAAAAATCAACTTTTTTTCCTACACATTTTGTAAAACTTTTTTAAATTTAAAACTATTAAAATTTTTCAACAATAATCACAGCTATGTACAAACTGTTCAACAATAATAACAATAACGACAGTAGCTATGAAATAAATAAAAAAAAAAAAAAAAAAAGTATCCGGTCTTTAGATATTATGAAAATTTTTCAAAATACAATTAAAAAAGGTAAAAACAAAACAAAATCCATTAAAAAACTACATAATTTTGTCTCAACTATTAAAAATATTTAAAATTTATTTAAAAAAGTTTATTTAGAGTATATAGTTTTGAAAACATTTTTTTCGCATTTAAATATAAAACAAAAAAAAAAAACTTCTATCAACTAAAAACCTTAATAATATCAAATAAAAAATTGCTTAAAAAAGGAAAAAAAAAAATGAATAATTAATATCGCAATAATTGCTCAATATTTTGAAGCCTTTATAACTTTTATGTAATAAATGTGACAAAAACTTTTCCACGCCCATAAATATGCAATTTTGGAAATTAATTAATTTCGAAAGTATCCGTAACTATAATCCGATCTTGTAATAAATAATGCTTTGTTAATTTTTAAATTAAAATATTTTTTTGCTGAAAAAAAATAATGTGATCTGTTTAAAATTTGGTATCCCTAATTGGTAACAATTTTACCCCATTATAAAAAAAAAATATAAAATAAAAATTTACAAGAAAAAAAAACCTATTAACTAATAAACTCAGAAAATAATGTTGAATTTTAATTTTTTTTAAACCGTATTTCATAAATATGTTAAACAACAGACAAGTTAGACAATATATTAAAAAATTGAATTACACTTTACAGGTTTTTACAACTTTGAACCATTTTAAATTCATAGACCAACAACATTATTTTGTTACCTTTTTACCCGAATAGATTTTTATCTTAGAAAATGTTTTTCATTATATTTTTATTTTATATACATGGAATGAATATTATAACACAACTATATATATTCAATCTATATTTCAGTTCACCTGAATATATAACAAGTAAAATATCATACTTCATTTTACCTTCTATATACATTCTATTATTTACCTGTATAAATAGTTTAAATTAAAATTCGATCAAGGTCAATTGATTGATACAAAAAAAAAAAAAAAACATAAAAATGCATTTGGTTTTAAAAATAAAATAAAATCTACAACTTAAAGTCTATCACGTATTTTTAAACCCCATAAATACATTACCTTATATACATAAAAATCTCACAAGAATTCTATTCCACAACACAGTACAATTAAATATCAAGGGAGAAAACGACAAGACGAGGAATTATGGAAAAATTGTTAACCGCAAGGAAATAGTTAAGGTAAAAATTGCGTGAAGTTCATAAAATTTTTTTTTTGTTTGTTTGTTTTGTTTTTCTTTTTATTATTGTTTAGAGTTTTTAGAGGGTTTTATGTTTTGTTTTTTTTTTTGTTAATAGTAACTTAAATCTTAAGAGCATTTGTTGATGAGGCCGGTGTAATAATCATTCGTAATGTATTTTTTTATTTTCAATGTGTTATTGATTAAATCGAATATGCACTGAGGTGTAAAAGGTTATGTGCATATTGCACAAACACCGGAACTCTTTATCGTTATTTTTTTTTGTTTTGTTTTATTTATAATTTTAATGGGTATGCTAAATTAGTTAAAATAATATTGAAGTTAGGTATATACTATATATATATATATATATCTATACATATACAAAAAGGTCAATGCTATTAAAAATTATGAAGTTCAAAGTAAAATTTATTTTTGAATAATTAGTTACGAATAATTGTTAAATAAAATTATTTTAGTTCATTAAAAATTGCAAAAAAATAAAAAAACAAAAAACTATTAAAAATATTAAATTTCCTCTAATACAAAATATTTAATTAAAAATGTATTATATCTGTTGATTGCATATACGGAGACAGGATGTTATAGTTAATTTTAAACATATATATGAAATACAAAAATGAAATTATAGTTTTTATATAGGTTTCAGATAGGTTCGAAAAATCAAATTTTATATTATATATTTATTACTTTTTTTTTATTTTAATTCTTATTTTGCTCTTCACTTTTGCTTCAAATTTCTTAACTTCCGAAAATAGTTAAACACTTTTATTAATCTTTTAATTCTGATTTGTATATTAAGTATTTATCATTGGGTTCATTTTAACATCAAAAAATAAATTACTTTCAATAATATAAATTATTAAATTAAAATTCGGGAATAAAAAATCGAATGATGTAAAAATTGATCAGTCAAGCAGTGAAATAGTTTAACTATAATTTTATCATCCTAAACTCAAAACCATTTCCATTCGAGACTGACAACATTTTTTCAACTTATTTTTAAAATATTCTAAAGCAAATTATTTTAAAAATTCCTAATCGCCTAATGCCTAAATTAAATTCTTGTGTAACGAGGAAGAGTACAGTAGAGTACTGTTGACTGTATCAACTCTAAGATATCCGTATGAACATAATATATTCCATTTTCATAAAACTTGATCATCTTTTACAAAATTTTGGATGACTCGTACTGACATTCGTACTGACATAATGAAAATTTTTTAATTGTATGACAGCTACTCGAAACTGTTGCGTTCAACCAACTATATTTTACAGAAGTTATTGCTATAAAACTTGACCATTTTTTGTAAGACGCCTACCTTCATTAAGTTCAAAGACGTGCAAGAAGTCAGAACCTGTTCTGCTAGAGCAAAACTTCATAGATGTTATTGCCATTAAACTTGATAATTTTTTAGAAAATTTCATATGTGTAGTTTTATTTTTTAGTTTTTTTTTTGAATACCAAGTTATGGGTATATAAATTATGCTTATATGCAAAAAGAAGTTGTATGGCAGCTTCCTTAACTTGCTGCTCTAAACCAAATAAATTTTATAAAAGTTGTTGGCATGTAAGCAAAGCTTTCGCACCAGCACAACCAAATTTTACAGAAGTTATTATCATGCAATTTGATAACTTTTCACAAAATTTCAGATACATACCTTCAATAGTCACTAACTTATTTACATATAAAAAAGAAGTTGGATTAAAATAGCGAAACTAACAATTTTACGTGACGTAAAAAAATTTCAGAATCCTAGCTCCTTTATTTTTTATATATCGTGGTGACGGACAGACAATTACTTTTATATGTATGTACATTACTTAATCGACTTAAAATTCGATTCAAATTCGATGCATACACTTGAGTCTATATTTAGCTCGACTCCTTTAAGGTGTCACAAACGTACTGACAAATTTAGTATAGTCTTGAATAATATTTTCATATATGGGTATAATGATATAAAAAATTCTTTGTTTTTACAATAAAGTAAGAATATTACATTGGGTAAAAACTGATTTTTATGCTGACTTTTAGGTTTAAATATTTTAAAATAATTTAATATAATATAAATTTATTTTTAAATAAATCGAACATAAGATTATTATTTCTATAGAGCTTGAAAAATTAAATTTGATACTAAATTAAAAGTTTTAAAATTTAAAAATACATACTATGATTAAAATTACATATCACATTACATATTAAAAATTCTTATAATATTTTATTAGAAATTAAAATTAATAAAAAATAAATTAAAAAAATAATATATATAATAAAGTATTATTAAATTTCTTGTTATTAATTATTTTCAATATAAATAATTAATTTCCTGTTTACGAACTATTTAAGTTCCGATAAACCTTCACATTTCAAATTATGCATTCTTATATACACATTTTTTTTTTTTTTTTTTATAATTATATTCTATATATGTATATGAAAGGATTTTTTTTATTTTTTATTTTTAATTACTTTCTATTCTATTATTATTTTACAAAATAACTATTAACTAATAACTAGTTTTCTTTAATAACAGTATTTTAAAATGATTTAACCTCGCTTCTAAAATTAATGAGAGTAAAAGAAACTGAAAAACAAAAAAAAAACAAATAGAGAGAAAAAATAAGATAAAACAAAAAGAACCGTTGCAGTTTATTTTTCCGATAACAAAATTGCAACAAACTACCTTGAATTTAAAAGTAAAACGAAATTAAAACAGAAAACTTTTTTTTTTACTTTTACTTTCATTATAGTATGGGCAACATTTAAAAAATGTTTATAAACATATTTTACATACAAATATTATTAAATTAAATATTAGCAACTTTATACATATTTTTAAGATGCTTAATGTTGCTTAAACATAGTTTTTTGTGATGATATAAAAAAAAAATATATTTCTATACAGCTCATTAGATTGATTAAAAATTAATTACATATTAGGTTTGACTGCGTTTGAGTTTTTCATTTCCGGATGTATACCTATAGTCTTTTATTGCTATTCTAATTTTATTTTATATATTTTATTAAAAAAAAAGTATTCATTATTCAATATGAAGTTTAATGAGCTGTGATTATGTTTTGATTTTATTACGACCCTTTTTAAATAATTTTTATAATTTTGAAAAGACCAGCAAATAAATTCCTTTAATAAATAGTTTTTTTTTTTAAACTACAATTTTTTATTTTAATTATATGTAGATTTATTTTAAAATTCATTTTAAGAATGTTCTATATACATTATAAAATATGTTATTCTAATCTAAGAATCGGAAATATTCAAAAAGTCACAAGTGTTCATAACTAAATATTTAATATATAGAGATTTTGTTTCATTCACTTCTATTAAAATTGTATCATTCTTTCAAATCAAAAGTGATAAGTAGTTAAAATAAATTAAAAAATCTGTGTAAAGAATACAATTTTTTAATTCATTTCTAGCAACAAAATTATTTAAAAAATATTAATTTTAAAAGATTTTTATTAAAAAAATTATAAATTAAATTTTTAATATATTATAAGATGAATTTAACACACCTAGTCCACATCAATTATTTCGTTCATTGAATATTCAATATGATTCACATTAGTATAAAAGGATGAGGTATTACACATACATTTTGAAACATTAATCTCATATCCATTTTCTAGATACATATAGAATAGAAATTTAGGTGATTTGCAAGAAAAATTGTGTAAACTGTTTACAACCTACACCTAAAATATTATTAACAACATGTTCTAAATTACACTTATTTCCATAAATAACTTAACTATACATAAGTAATTATTGTCCAATAGGTACAATACTAAAAAAGGTTCTTTAATCTAATGTTTGATCAAAAAGGGATGTGCCGCTTAAAAAGTTAACATTAGATGCACGTTCCATATAGATTAATCACGATCATTCTGTTATTCTATAGTGTCTTTCGAAAATTTACATTTATTACATCAAGAAAAAGGAAAAAAAAATCCTTAATCTATTTTACTTATAAAACAATTTCCTACATAATTTTCGAAAAGTATATCAACATTTTGTTTATATGATATAGCAACATAATCACCTTGCAACTTTTCTTTAACAAAACAATAATTTAAAAAAAAAAAAATATTGCTGACTCATATTGCATTTTCCTCATCCGAATTCTTTAATCATTTCAAAAGAAAAAACAAAAATTAAAGAGAGAAAAAAAAAAACATATTGTTATATTTTCAAGGAAAATTGTGAGATAATGAAGCATAAGAAAAATTAGAGAGCATAAGTTTTACACAAAAAAAAAAAAAGAAAAAATTAAAAGAAAATAAAAATTAAGAGAATTTATTTAAAACAAAAATATGCACTAACGGTAATAAAATAATTTTTTTTTTTTTTGTAAGCCATACAAAATACTTATTTATACTCATTGTTTATATTCCTATCCTACATATCATTCCTATATTTCAAGTTCGTATTGAACTGCTGAGCATATCTGATTCGAATTAAAGAGATTTTTTATATATTTTTATTTTTTTTTGTTTTTCATTATTTTAATTTGATTATTCCATATGTTATTTTGTACGGTAACAATAGTTTACATATTATGTACTACCTGTTGAGTATTTTTAATTTTATTTTTTTTTTTATTGAGTTTTATTGAGTATTGTTGCTAGACTTTTTTTTTTGTTTATAATTGTTTTTGTTTAACAACAAAATTAAAAATTGAAAACACTATATAAAATAAACAAACTAAAAGCAATGGAAGTCATTTATGTTTTAACATTTCACAGAATATTGTACAAAAAAAAAACACAAATTACCTAATATAATAACTGATGCAAAATTTAAAATAAAATAACATAAATTATAATACATTAAAATTTATTTATTAATTTAATGGTCCTATTTTTTTTTTTTTGTTAATTTTAAAATTTTACAATATTCAAAGAATTTTTAATTTTTAAAATTTTTATTCTATATAGTGCTTCATTACATTATATACATATATATAACATATTTAAATAATTTAATAATAAAATAATTATTTAGTGTAATCCGAAAAAAAAAAATAAATTATATTATATTTATACCATATATAATTAATTAAATAAAAATAAATTAAATTATAAAAAAAAAAAAAAATATAATAAAAAAAAAAAAAAAATTATAGTGTAAAAAAATTAATTTAAATTAATTTTAATAAAAAAAAAAAAAAAAAAGGAAGTGAAATTAACAAAATCCTGTATTAACGGTTATTTTATTTAAAATTAATTTAAAAAGGAAAAAATAAATAAAATAAAAAATTTCAATATGAAATATGTAAGTTAATAATTAAATTAATTATTGTAATTAAAAAAAAAAAAGAAAGTTATATAAAATATATATAAAATTTTATACGTATTTTTTTTTTTTTTTTTCTGATTTCTAAAATGCAAACAACAAAAAAAAAAAAAAAAGAATTCAAATGTCATGATAATCATATGCATTATATACATATTATGTTAATATATATTATGTTTGCATTTATTGACCACCTTTTTTGTTGTTTAAGTATAGTTAAATTTTCGCCATATTTTTTATGCATTTTTTTTTTTGCAATTCTTATTTCTAAATTATAAAATTATCGAAGAAAAAAGGAGCAAGTATAAATTCAAGATATATTGCTGAATATA
Organism: Poecilobothrus nobilitatus; assembly: GCA_947095535.1. NCBI lineage: Eukaryota > Metazoa > Arthropoda > Insecta > Diptera > Dolichopodidae > Poecilobothrus > Poecilobothrus nobilitatus. Next base: position 315,896,456 of record OX352772.1, on the reverse strand, counting down.
TAATGGATTTATAAATAAATGGGTATTTTGTGTGAAAAGGAAAACGGTTTTAAAAAAAAAAAAAATTTATAACGGAATAAATTGCGAACGAAATTAAATAAATTCATTTTTGTTTTTTTTGCAGATTTTAAACTAACGGTTATTTTTCTTGTGTATTGTTTTTAATTTTCTTTATTAAGATTCATTTGATCGTGATTCTTTTTTTTTTTTTAATTTATTATAAAATATAAAAACTTTTAATTTTTTTTTGTTTTTGTAATTTTTGATAAATATCTGTGACATTTATAAAATGTATTTCATTTTTGTTTTTTTTTTCTTTTTTGTTTTTATTATCTTTTAAAGTTTTTAAAAGTATTTGTTTTTTTTTTGTTTTTTGTATTTTATTTAACTAAACTCTTTGTTAGAAATCGTAACTTTTATTACATAACAATTTAACAGACCATAAAAGTTATGTTGTATATTAAATGTATATATAATATGTAATATATATATGTATGTATTTATTTTTTGCTTTATTTTTTTTAATTGTTATTGGGTCATTCTTTTTCTAAATTATTTTAAAGGACTTTTCTATGCACATGTGAATCTTGATTTAAACGAATATTTATAGATAATTTATAATAAATGAATGTATATTTATATAATATATATATATATACATTTCTTTTTCAATTAAAATTAAATAATTCGAAACTTGATTATTTGATAAAAATAACAGAAAATGCAATAAAATTTAAAAAAAAAAATAAATAAATAAAAAATTTAATAAAAAATTTAAAAAAAAAAAAAAAGATTAAATTTTTAAAAAGTTTGTTATATATAAATGTTGATCAACTAATTGAATTAAGTAATTAATTAATTTAATTAATTGGTGTTCATTAGTTTTCTTCATTATTTTATTTTATTTTTATTTTTTTTTTGAATTATACTGTGTTAGCTTCAGTAGTACGTGCGCATATATAATTGAAATTGAAAGTATATTGATTACAATTATTTTAATTATTTAATTATTTTAATTTTATTTTGATTTTTTTTTTTTTTTTTTTTTGTAATAAATGTTACAACTGATTTGTTTTTATATTTAAAAAAAAAAAAAAAAAACACAATATTTAAAATTAATTTGATAGATAATTAAAAGTTATTAATGAGTATACACCTATAGGTACATAAAAAAAAAAAATTTAATTTTGAAGTGAATTAATTAAGAACATCTTTTTATTATTTCACATATAAAATATATAAATCTATGAAAAATTTTAGAATTGAAATATTTCGAGTATACATATATTATGTATATATATTTCACTGAAATGAATTAGACTAAAACAAAAAAAAAATATTTATTGTAAGTATTTTTTTAAAGTAAAATTTAATACAAGAAAAGAGATATTATTGGATTAGAATAATAATTATAATATATACTTATAGTAATAAAATAATAATTAATCAAATCATAATTCTAAAATTGAATTCAAGGTAAAAAAAAAATTTTTTTTTAATTAAATTTTTATTATATATTATAATTAAATGCATGCATGTGTAAGTTGGTTGAAAATCTTTATTTAAAAAATTTATTTTAATTAGGTATCAAATAAAAGTAAATAAAAATTTGATTATAGCGAGAGATCAATGAATTATATTGGGTTTGGATATGAAATTCCATTTCTCAAAATCATAAAACTCTAAACTAAAAAATCCTAAATTAGAAAATCCCAAATTACAAAAAAAAAAGAGATTTTCAAATTCTTGGAATTTTTGGTAATTTTTTCATTTTTGAGAAATATAGGATTTCGGGGAGGCATCCTAAGTTTAAGGGGAAGTTTTATTTTAAAAATTATTTTTGGTAGAAGTAACTGGTATGATATTATTAAATATTAATTTATTCAAAATAAAACATAGGTATGCACTCCAAAAAAAAAAATTAAATTACAATAAATTTTTATAACTATATGTATTGTATAGTTAGGTATATTTAAAATTAATTATAAATAAATTTTGAAATTTCATTAGTCAAATTAAGAAACTTGCACATAAATATTCCCTTGCATTAATTATTATATCTAATATAATATGACCATATTTTTAATGATTTTTTTTGAATTTTTAATGCACGCATAGGTATTTTAATTTTTTGTTAATTTTTTTAAAAAAATAATAGGTCTATTCGTTCGAAATAAAGTGTAATTTTTATTTTATTCGTTCAATATTCTTGACAAATGAATTATTAACTTCAAATTTTGTAGTTTACAATTTTTACAACAAACAAAAACTCAACTTACATTTAAATGTTACGATTTAAGTGAATAACATTTTTATCCGACCAAATTGTAAGAATGTAATCTTGTAAGAATTTTATTAATAATTTTATTGCTCTCTCTTTCTCTGTCTTTCAATTTTTATTTAGAACAAACAGATCTCAATATATCCCCACATTTATTAATAGATATAAAACTTAATTAAAAATGAACATTAATTATGAATTATTTAAGCCACAATTTAATTCTAATTAAAGTCAATGATGGTATTGTAAAAAAAAAAACAAAATATTTTTAGCATTTTATTTTAATTTCAACTTTTGATCTTTATAGTGATCTGAAAATAAATAATAATTCATGAAAACATTTATATTTACACTTTAACCATCTTCAATATTGCATAACATTATTTAACATATTATAATTTACCAATATTTCATTATTTTTTTCATTCAGTTAATTTGTAAATTTTATAAATAAATACGAATATTATCTAAACTAAAGGTTGCGTTAAAAAAAAGATACAAAACAAAAAACAATTTGTTACCTATGATCACAGAAATTTTTTCCAAACTTTATATTTATTTTGAGTTTTCTTATTAAGTTATAGGGTATAATACTCACATGACGTCATTATATAAACTTTTTTTTTTTTTTTTACTTTTTAGTTTTGATTTTGTTTTTATCAACAAAAACTAAAAGTGTTAATTTACCAAATCATAGAAATATTTTTATTGCAGGTGGTTTTTACAAAACCCTAAAACAATACTTATAAATTTAATAAAGTCTTACCTTATTTCTATATACAAAAAATAATTCAGTGGTAGATATACTTTTTAAGAGATAATAAAAGTATGTAAAACAAAATGTTTATAGTTTTCTTTAATAGGTAGCTTTTATTTGTTTTTTATTTTTCTTTTCTAACCAAAAAAGAAAAATAAAAAATAAATCAAAATTAAAAATTTAATTTAAATAACTTCCTTTTAAGAAATCCAAAAAAAAAAAAAATCAAAATTGAAACCTCTTGACAAACTAATATTATGTCATTTTTAATGTTTTTTATTATTGTATTTACCTGTTAGAATTTTACAAATTATTTTTTTTTTTCTTTAATTTTTATAATTTAAAATAAAACTAAGCATAATTTTAGTTTTTTAACTTCATAATAACATTTGTTTTTTAATGCTGAAATATTTATAAAAGAAAACAAAATTAAATTTTAAACTTGCAATACTATATTGCTTAATATTAAATAACAGTAACATCTCAATAAAGTGAACGAAATTTATATTTGTTTTTCATATTTAGATTATGTGGTAAATATTTTTCAATAATCAAATATAAAATGTTTGTTACATATTCATTTTTGGCCACATTGATCTTATTTTATTTTGAAAAACCCTTTTTAGCTTTTGTCAGCCAAAAATATTATATATACGTCATTAATATAATTATATGTATTATATACTTAACCTAAAACGTATGAAAGTATACGTTATATAATATTTATATCTTAATATATATTTTTTCAGTCATTTCTATGTATAAAACGCTATTATAATGCTAATATTTTGCAAAAATTATTTATTAATGAAATCGATGGCAGGCACAAATCCTATCAATTTTGACATTTACAGATTACACTTTACTATTGTCAATTTTTCCAAATTCACAACTAAAATTAATAAAAAATATACTATGTTAATTAAAAATTGAAAAATTAAATACTTTGATTGAAAATATACTGTAAACAACTTTATTTATTTTATTTTTTATCATTTATAACATGTTACGAAGTTATTCATTAATACTAATCATTTTTAATTAAATTGAATTTTCCGAATCTACAAACTGAAGAATCCCAGAAAATAACTGCACGAAAAAAAATAATTTACTGTACAAAATAAAAAGTATTCTATATAATGAAAAATTTCTTTTTTAGTATCAACCTTATCAACTGGAGAGCGTTTCGTGTCTTACTCTATTAAAATTTGATTTACTCTATAACAGATCAAGTCGTTTCGAAATGTTAGAATACAGTTTACTTATAACCACTGGCATTATAAATAGCATTTTGAAATACAGAATAAAGTTACCGCAGCTAACTTTTTTATTCCTACTCGAGAGCAGAGTTAACAAGTGTTAAAATTGTTACAAATGTCAAAATCTTGTGAAGTATCATTATTATCTTTTTATTTAAAATTTTAATATTAGATAACTTACATATTTAAATAACTGTAAATGAAATTGTTCTAAGTTAAACTTATAATACTTCTTAAAATTTAAGTTGTTTTTTTTTTTCTTTTAAAGCTCCCGTTATTTGTTTGAAATAAATAAATATTCCCATATGATTTTGACAGTATACAAATTCATATTTAACTGTAACTGTTTAGGAGTAACCACATAAACTATAAATGCACAAACTCTACTCAAAAATGTAAGAAACGAAAAACACTCCTTTTGTTGCTTTGTCATTTTTAATTGAAACGAAAAACATACAAAGGCAGACGTCAGTTAAAATGCTAAAAAAAGTTTATTTATTCCTACTATTTGAAATGTTATACATTTTTATACAGTTAATATTTTCGTGACTTTACTGTACAATATTTATTTAAAAAAAAAACACATCTAGGTTAGGTAATTTTTCATTCATAAATTTTGTTTTTTTTTTTTTTTTTTCATATTTACAAAAAATTACAGTAAGGCACATGCGACGATTTATTTATAAGTTTATGAAAAACTATTAAAGAAAAATCACAACATAATTCATGACAATTTAGAAGTATTTTATCTAAAACCAAATATAGGCCTTTTTATATAAATACGTTAACATTTTAACGAAAAAAAAAAATAAAATAAATTGAATATATCTACATTAGATATATACACTGTCACGACAAATTTAATAGCCAATAATTCAAATTTTTCAAAAATCAACACTTTAAAAAAAAAACAAAAAAAAAAAATTTAATTTTTTTTAATAGCTGCGTAAAGTTGTTATTAGACTTTATCTGAATTTAATTAGGCCTATTTATGGAATTTTTTTAATTTATGCACATTTGTCAGATAAATTTATTCAGAAGCAACAAAAAAACTATAAAAACTTTAGAAAAAAAAAAAAATGTATAAATAACCGTTTAAATTATACACTAACGATCTGTATTGCGAAGTTCAAGTTCAATGTAAAAATAAAAATACGGAATTTTTAGAAAATTTTATTATTATAAGCATATTTAGAGATTTTTTTTTTTTTATTTTACTTTACTTTATAAGATATGTATATTATTATATATCTATTAATTAATTAACTGTTATTATTTAACAGGTGATACATTCAAAATAGAATAAAATCATTTGAGAGGTTAATTAAAAATAACAAAAAAAAAAAAAAAAAATTATTAATTATGAAAATGTAGACATTTAAGTTTTTTATTTTGTTTTTTTTTTTTTTTTTGTTTCATTTCATTTCTTTGTATGTAATTAGTTTTAATTTTTCAATGATTTATTACTAAAATTAGTGCAACAGGAAGGATTTTATGAAAGGAAGTGTTATAAAAATTAAAAACTACTAGTTTTATTATTAAGTAAATTTTTTTTTTTTTTTTTATATGCAAAATAGGAAGTTGCATTTATAGAAGAGATGACAAAATGAAAAAATTTCTATATTATAATCGTTTCAAAATTATATTAATTAATTTAAAGTGTTTAGTAGTTAGTTATTAAAGTATAATGTGTAATTAAATTGATTTAATTTAAAAGATAAGTATATAATACTGTTGAATTGTTAAAATGAGTTTATAAGATTTAAATAATGGGCCGAATGTATAAAACTGAGCTTAAGCTGAAATCTTAATTTTTCAAAGAAAATCTGCACTTCAACTCGTGTTTTTTTTTTTTTTTTTGAAAATATGAGATTATAGTTCAATCTTATTTTAATGCATACCCAATGAGTGTATATAAGATTGTGCAAAATGGAATTAACATAATATAAGATTTTTATTTTTATATTTAAATAAAGAATAATTTAATGTACGATACAATTCAATTTTAATCGATATACAATTTTATTCATAAATTTATTCCTAATAAATAGACCCCTAATCTTAAACAAATTCTTTTAAACAATTACTAAAGTTTTCTATATTTGAAATGATTATTTTATTTAATTTTTATTTTTAATTTTTGACTACATTTTAACCAATTTCAACTATGTTTAAATTTAAAAAAAAAACAAATGTCATATCTTTTAAGGTCTTCAAAGAGTATTTTTTTTTTAAATTATTTATCAATATACTTATTTGTATACCTATTGAAAATTTAAGATATAACGGGTGATCTTGAACTCAAATCTCACTTTGATCAAACAAATCCGACAAGTTCAAGTGTAGTTTTTATTTGAAAATTTCAGATATGAGTTGAAGCTCAGTTTTATACATTCGATTCAAGTTGTAACATCTGTTTTTCAATTTAGTTTTTTTTACAACTTTTAAAGCTTATAATATGTGGTATATGTATGATGAATCTAAAAATTTTATAAAATATTGAACTAGAATCCAAAAACATGTGTTTTGAAACGAGTCAGATTTTTGAAAATAAAGCAAAATTTTAAACGGGGAAAAAAATTTAATGTTCTCTTTAAGGGAAGTAAATCATTTTAAATCGGGACCTCGGTGGTCTCGTGGGTAAGAGTGTATAAAATACGCTATAAACACCGAGGGAGTGTGGGTTCGAATCCCACACACGTCGTAAGAGTTATACCCCCTTACGACATTTACAGCCACGCCTGAATAGGAAAGGCTGTACAATTTCCTCTCCACATTTATGTGGCAAGAAATGCGTTAAAAAAAAAATCATTTTAAATCTGTAATTTTTACAGATTTGGATTATGTTTCGTTAATTTTTCATAATTTTATATACTACATAATTTTATAACTACATGAAATAATCGGAAACAACATTATAGATTTCTTTTAACTTCAAACATTTCTAAAACAAAAACGTAATTATTTTTAAAACAACATTTAGAATTGTATTTATCAAAATTTTAAAAATCCTTTTGGTGTTTTAAATATGTATTACATATTGCCTAATTGTTTAACTTATTTTAATATTTTACTTTTAAAGCCGAATATTAACGGTTTTTTTTTTAAAATCATATTAAAAATTCATATAGTAAAGGATACTTTTCGTTATTTTCTTTTTTTTTAAGTTGTATTTGTTTGTAAAGCCCCATAGGAAAATGTAAACCAAGCATATACTCAAACTTTTATTTAATTAATGGAATTTTAAATACATATGCTATATATATATATATATACAAATTTGTATGCCTATATTAATTTATTTTTACTCAAATTTTATTTAATATATATGTACAAAAATATATTACCATTGATAATTGTCTCATTCATAACATATATAATGAACATTTAATTCAATTTATAAATTGAATGGAAATACTCGTAAATAAAAAAAAAAGAATGTTTTTTTTTTGTTCAAACAAGTGTTTAAACAAATATAACAAATAGTATCTATATTATTTGTCAATATCCATAATAATAAAGTCCATGAAAAATTAATTCTATTTATTTTTAACAAAATTATCAATTGACTTGAATCAAAAATCTGTAAAAGAACTAATAGTAGGTATGTATTTCTATTCTTGTAGATATATTTTATTCATGTTTTTTTTATCTTTGGATTTATTTTTCATTTTTGTTTTTTTTTTTTTTGTCATTGAAATTTTTTTTTTATTCAATTTGATTCAAAACTTATTTAATATAGATAAGAATTGATGTTAATCGTTTATTCATATACATTTAATGGTAATTTAATAGATTAATCGATTGATATGTATAATCGATATTACCTTTAAGCAAATAATTAACAAATTTTCCTTTTATTTAACAAATTGTTTTGATCTAATTCAATTTATCTGATCTATTTAGAAGGTTTTTTTTTTTTTTTTAAATAATATATACTATATAAATAATAATTTGTTTTTTTTTTTAGAAAAGAAATCGTAACATATAAAGTTTATGAAATTATTTAGAAAAGATATTAGTTATATATATAATATACACTTTAAAGATTCGATATATTATGCATGTGATTCAAGCATTAGTAATTTAATTACATATAATTAAAGATAAATTTTGAAAATTGTAGATGATGTAAACATATAGTCAAGGGCGCATTTGCTAATAGGAAAATCTAGGCAACTGCCTGTAAGGGCGACAACCGAAAGGGCCCTTGAGATTTGATTTTCTTTGGAAGATTTTATAAGCATAATTTTTTTCACATAATTAATTTTAAATTTATTGATAATTATAATTAAATAATTTTTTTTTTTTAATGCATTTCTCTGCCACATAAATGTAGACAGGAAATTACACAGCCTTTTCTGATCAACCGTAGTTGTAAATGACGTAAGGGGAATAAAACTTCCGAAAAAATGTGTTATTGTAGGTCTGTATTGTTTTAACTTATATTACGAGTTATAGAGCCTGAGCGCCTTAGTATTGCATTGCCTAGGAGCAGCAAAGATAAAAATGCGGCAATACATATAGTATGTGATTTAAAACTACCATTGTATAATAATTTTAACTGTTTTCATCAGCTTTATTTATACATCACCTAACTTTAAAATCTATTATTATTTAAATTATTTTTCATTTTAAGTAAATAAGCTAAATATATACGAAATATATAATTATGTAATAAATTCTCAAGCTAATTTTTATATTTTTGAAATTTTATATTTTTTTTCTAAACCTAAAAAAAAAATTACTTACGGCTTCCACGCCTATTAAAAACTTTAGTAGTAAACTAAATTCTTGGAAAATTCATTAATGAACGTACCATAAAATTTGTAGAAAACTTAGTTTATATAGCTAAGATTAAGTGAAGACAAACGTTGTCCACTTATATAATAGCGCTTATAAGAAAAGACACACAGAAACACAACTATAACAATTTTGCTTTCAAGGGTTTTTCAAAATGTCGAAATTCATTATAATCTTGAGCTCATGTTTTTTTGATTTAATACTTTTCTTACACACTTATGTTGGATTCAGTGTTAGGGTCTTGAGATAAAAGTTCAATTCAAGATAAAAGTCAAATTTTCTTGATTTTCAAAAAAGTGCCGAAGTTTTTTCTCTTTCTAAAAAAGCTTAATTCAACGGCAAGTTTTATTTTGGAACTACATATTTTTATTGTTGTCATTTTGATGACAAACTAAGTATGCATATGTATGTGTACATTGACATATATATTTTATTTGAAAAAAAAATTAAAAAGCAGGAAGAGTAAAAATAATAATAAAATTGGGCAAAAAAAATTTGAATAAAAAAATTGTCAATTTCAGAAGCCTGTTATAGATGTTGACTTTTTTTATTTGATAAAAAATTGCTAAAGTAATTAATCGTCTGAGAAAGAATTCTCTTTAAAAAAAGATGAGTCGAAAAATTTGCCAAAACAATAATAAAAATCAAATTAAATTTTTGTTTATAGAAAAAACCTATAATCTATGAAATCTTGTGTTTACATTAAATTAAATTACAAAAACAAAAGTATAATTTTAATCAGGTCAAGTGAAATTAATTTGATTCAAGAATCAAGCATTGGTTGATAATAAAAATTATTATATACTTAATATAATAATTTTCACTTAAAAAAAGACAAATAATACTTTCTTCTTCTTTTGCCATTTAATACAGTAACTAAAAATCAAAGTAATAGAAAAAATTGATTTTAATCTTCAATTTTCATACTAAACTAACAGATTATAATATATGCCATATTTTACTAATTTCAAGCACACTCTTTACTTAAATATTAAATAACTTGACCTGGGTGGCCTAATTTGTAGGAGCGTATAACATACGCTGTAAACACTCAGAGAGTTGTGGAGTTTAAACACCCACACACGTCGTAAGAATTATTCCCCCCTTACGACCTTTATAGCAACGACTGAACAGGAAAGGCTATTTAATTACCTGTTCACATTTATGTGGCAGAAAAATGCACAAAAAAAAATTAATAACTTGATATATTAATGTTTAAAATTCCTTTAATAAATTTACACAAATTACACACAAGAAGATAAAATATATACTTATATATGATGTATATGATGAAAATGTATATTTATATATTTATTTCAAAATAATCAATTAAAAAAAAAAAAAAAACCAAACCAAAAATTTAAAATATAAATGTCAAAATACTACAAATTAATTTCATTTTTCAATTATTATTATGTAGTTAGTATCTATTCTATAAATAAATATTAAAGAATGTGTATATTTTGAAATTATTAATAAGTATTTACCGTTATATAGATAAAATTAATTTCAACCAACATCTTTTAACCTTTACCATAAATTATTATTTTTTTTTTTTTTTTCAATTATCACCATCCAATTATATTTAACTATTATCATTATTGTTAATTTGAAACAATTTTTCTTAAAGCAATAAATCTGTTCAAATTTTAAGTACTTATGTACATAAAAAAAAATATCTAATCTATTATATCTTATATATACATTATATACAACAGTAAAGAATAGTTATAAATAATGGGATAATAAATGACTTGTCAATTATGTTAACAAATTTATCAAAATAATTGTTTTTTGTTTTTTTTTTCCTGTAAACGTTTTGTCAAGATTTTTTTAAAGTAGCATTTAGTGCCGCCACTATTATTAACCATTCTACATTTTATTTTGAATGGAATTTGTTATATGCCGGATTTGATTCCAAAAAGTTTAATAATATAACATCAAAAAAAAAAAAAATAATAGATTAAGAGAAGTGATCATGCCTTTTACAGCCAGTGTGGACGCTAATAAATAATACAAAAGTTTATAATATAAAACATAAATGGATTATTTAATTTTTCTTTTTCTTTTTCGGTTTTGTTTTTTTTTTTTTTGTTTTTGGATTTGGGAATTGGAATACATTATAAAATTATTGTATTTTAGTATTTTTTTTTGCGCTGAATGATTTTTGAAAATTATTGTCAAAAATGTAAAAAATTTAATTTCTTGTATTAAAATTTGTTAATTTTTTTTTTTTCTTAATTCATTTCCGCATTTAATTCAATAGTCAGTGTCAATAATGTATGAATATAATTTAATTCAATTGCACATTATGTAATAAGTGTTAGTTTTTAGTAAGATAATGAATTTTTTTTTTATTATTGCATAATATATAAACATACATAAATATAATATAATATAATATTTCATATTGGGAAAAATGAATGAAAGAAGTAATTATTACCCTTTAACACAATGAAAATAAAATGAAATAAGGTCTGAGCTTTTTGATATTAACGTTAAGAAACTAACACTGAAAGCCAGACTTTACATGTGCATGGTAAATTCTCGTAGTCTGCATGATTAATCTATCATTGAAATTTAACTTGCATGTTAGATTCTTTTTTTTTTGCAATGATAGTTTGTTTTATTTTTTATTACCATTAATAACATTACTAACATTAATAAGTAGTTATACTAACAGTGGTAATAACCAATTAATTAAGTCTTAAGTTTTTCTATAATATCTATCATTGCATTTACTAACATACTAACATAATATAGTAACCCTTGTAAATGATGACTTGTTCAGTTAATTGTGATAGTTCATTAGTTTAAGCAAAATGTCTGACACAAAAAAAAAAAAGACACAGGATGACGGCAAGGTAAAAATGAATGAAAGAAGAAATTATTACGTTTTAACACCATAAAATGTTCTTATACCATAAAAGTCTTCTTATAGATTATGAATATAATTGGTAAGGCACTATGCGGTAACTAACTAATAGCTTAAATTAAATTTCAATGATTAATACATTATGCTCTTGTCTTATTCTACATGATAATAAAAACAAAGTTCGTCCAACACAACTGCCGTAAACAAACTCAGTAACCTGACGAATTTTCATATACCCTGGAATCTTTCCCGAGTTATATAATATATATATGACTTAAAATAGTAAAAGCAGGAAAAATAACCTATTGTTAGATTCAAGTCGCGTTATTTTTTTTTTTAATGAATTTCTCTGTCGACAGGAAATTACACAGCCTTTCCTATTCAGGTGTGGCTGCAAATATCATAAGGGGAATTATTCTAACGACGTGTGCAGGATTCGAATCAACACTCTCTCGGTGTTTACAGCATATTTATTTACGGTTTTACCCACTAGGTCACCGAGGCTCCCTTCGTGTTACTTATACTTAACTAATTCTTTTTTACTAAATTTGTTTCACACAAATGTTAATAATTAAAATATTACCATGTTAGCACCAAACTCATTAGTACCAAACTCAAATTAGAAATCAGGGTACAAATTCAAACTAATTATATGTAAAACAATTTTTAAAATTTTTTTTTACAAATTTTTACTCAAAAATCATTTTACCTAATATCTTCTATTAACTCAAGGTTTGTTTCTAAATAAAATGAACAATTTTTCTACACAAACATACATACATATATAATATTTTAATATCTTAAGATAAACATAAATTAATAAAGCAAAATTCAATTAAAAGACTTTTATTACATATATTATGTATATGTATGTACATTATATATAAATGTTATATTATTATTATTACAATTAAAAAAAAAAATATGATTTTTATTTTTTTTAATTTACCAACAATATACCAATCAGTAAAACACCCCAAATGTGGTTAAAGTCAACAAAATTTTATTAACATTTTTTACACAAATTATATTTACCATGAAAATGATATACGATACCAATTAAAAATATAACTATAATACAATAGCTATTAAAAGAAAAAAAAAACTATACATATGTTAAAATCAAATTTTACGCTTTTTGCAAAAAAAAAAATAATTAAAAAAAATATCTAACCTGGAAACAAAACTTTACAGATTTATTTATGTTAATGTTAAGAATTATGATAATGAATATTTTTATGAAATTTAGTAAGCATATGTTAATGCACCCACTTTTTTTATTTTTATTTATTTTTTGTTATTTTAAATTTACATTTTAGAAACTTCATTTGGAAACTATTCTTTAAATAATTAATTTAAAATATGAATTCTGTTCTCCTTTTCACTTTATCATATATGTATACTTTAACATTCTTTAAAATGTAGTAATGTATGAATTATGAAGTGTCAGTTTCAATTTTCAAAATAGTTTGTTTTGATTTTGATTGTCGAAAATAGAAATAATAATTAATACCTAATCTTATACCTAATCTTGTTATAAAACTAATTTTCAGAAAAAATGTATTAAGGGTTTTTTTTTTATGCCGAATGGAGTGTTTACGCGAAAAATTTCAATTAATATACCGCGATACCCTTCATTTGGCTTGACATGTTGACAAATGAAGGCTTTACTAAATAGTAATTTAGTAAATAAAAGTGTCTTCACTTGGTTTTTTCCCTTGCTATAAAATGAAAATAAGCATAAAGAAAAACATAACTATTATACAGGGTGTCCCTGACTCAAGTACCCGCACTGCACTCAGTGATTGGGGCATTAAAACAAACAAAAAATTGTATTGGGGGGAGGCGTCTATTCTGGACACTTTTCGAGATATGACGTGTTAAAGATTTTTAAGAAATTTTTCATAAAAAATCAATCACTTTTGAACGGCTTGCTGTAGAGAGAAAGATTTTGTAGAGTAAGTTATCAGCTTTAATTTTTGTGTACTAATGATCCCCATATACCAAACAGTTACAAAGTTACATGAAGATTCAAAATGATTTAAAATGAAAAAATTATGTTTGAAACTTAATCTTCTTTTAAAACACCATGTATTTGGAGTACTTTTTATAGCATAAACAGTTTTTCAAGCCCAATAATTAGTAGATTATCTAATAACTTTATGTCTATATCTATAACCGTTTTTGAGTTATAAAGAACAGAAAAATGTGTTAATTTCAATCGATTCTACATAAATTAAGCGATCGAAAAGTCTCTAAAAACTCTTTAACACCCCATATCTTGAAAAGGATCCAGAATAGACATCGTTACCCTCCAATACAATTTTTTGTTTGTTTTAATGCCCTCAACCATTGAGTGCAGTGCGGGTACTTGAATCGCAGGCATCCTGTATATCAATTTCTAACAGAGTAAAAAATAAAATAAATAAATAATTTTCTATAAAGATCGATCAAAGTGGAACATTATTATGAAATTTTTGAATTAAACAACGAAATTTCTTAAGACCAACAATATTAATCCAGTAATCACAAAATAGCCATTTTGGATATGATACTTTATATGTACTTTAGTTACAGAAAGATGAAAATTTATTTCAAATACTGATCTTAATACATTTTATAACAATAATTACTACACTTTTTAATGATTCGTAAATACAAGGAGGAAAAAAAATAAAATTAATATGACAAGATATCATCATTATTCAAATTATGATTACAAATATTACAATTACATAATATATTATGTACATACTTATACATTATGCAAGAAGTATGTACCTACATAATATGATTTAAATTTTTTTTTTTTTTTTGTTTTTTAAAAATAAGTTCTATATTATTATGATGTTTTGTACGAAACATAAATATTTCACATGCATTGTTCTGTACTGATCTCTTTTTTTTTAATTGTAGCTTTTAATATGACCTTTGCCTAGATAATAAATTGAGCATTTTTAATAATGGTTTTTTTTTTTTTTTTGTTTTTTTTGGCTAAAGGCAAATTCTGTAATATTAAAAAATTATGATAGTGGGTGATTTAAAAAAAAAAAATCATCCTATATATGTATGTATATCTATAATACTAAAATTTACTAAATTGGTTTTTGAATTTAATTGTAATGGAGTAATTTTACTCTATATTATAATAAATGCTATTAATAAACTTAGAAATAAATCTTGATTAAGTTAAAAGTTCATTGTTTTCAATTCTAATAAAGGCCAAAGGCATAATTTTTTTTTTACAAAATAAACTTACCTGTAAACTTGGCTATATATATTGATTATATATCTTTTATTTTCTATACATCGTATAGATATACTATGTATATTGTAAATTGTTCTTTTATACAAATTTTGTTATGCACTCATTATATTTTTCACTCCTTTTAACGTAATACGTTTTGTATATACTTATACTAGTTTTCTTGGTCTCAAGTTCAAATTTTTCAGTTTCCTTTTTAAATATTCGTACGAGTATATATAAAAAATTTAGCATATTTCTAACAAAAAAAACTTTATTATATATACTCGCATTATTATATTACATTTTTATATTCAACTTTTTGAAAAATATTAATTTGAACTTGAGTTTAACTAGGAACTGTATATATAATATGTATATTTATTTAAATGTTAAAAATGTAGTCAAGTAACTTTTCAAAAGACATTAGTTGTAAAACTACTTGAATATAATATGTATAGTAAAATTCAATTGAATATAAACGGAAAAACATAAAAAAAAAAATAAAAATCATTTTCAAATCACAATCAAATGTACTCGTATTTTATATTTTAAAAATTTTTTTTTTTTAACTATGTCGAGTTAATTTGTAGGCTTGTATTTGACAATAATTTAGATTCCCTTAACATGAAAGTTAACAGGAAGTGCAGAAAGATATACTTTTAAGTTTTCGCTAATAAAAACTTAACATTTAATTTATTTTAATGAAGCTACGCAGAAAAAAAAAAAATTAAAAATATTGAGTTAGAAATAAAAGGAAAGACTCAAAATATAGAAAATAATTTACATATACATATTACGCATATACATAATGAAATATATATATAATAAAATAGCATATTATTATTAATTTATTATTATAATTTTTAAGTTGTTGAAATTTGTGTTAAGGCCTGAATTTTATA
The DNA here is from genome assembly GCA_947095535.1 of Poecilobothrus nobilitatus. Lineage (NCBI taxonomy): Eukaryota > Metazoa > Arthropoda > Insecta > Diptera > Dolichopodidae > Poecilobothrus > Poecilobothrus nobilitatus. Next base: position 315,880,332 of record OX352772.1, on the reverse strand, counting down.
CAAAAACATATCTTAATGTTTTGTTAACACTCATATGATTTTTTATTCTTTTTTCCACTCGTATAAGAAAAGCAGGGTATTAGGGCATTAACTAAATTATTTATTTATGTATATTTAATTAATTAATTAAGCTTCATATAGTTTCTGGAATCATCAGTTTCACTAAGTTTCACTCAACTCATCAGTTTCACTTGATTACTCGATTGCAGTAGATGTAAACATTCATAAAATTACTAGAATCTTATTAAATCAGTATCTTAGCAAATATACGCACAATGAACTCACTCCTAAAAATATGCTTAAGTATAATAAAATTAATGAAAAAATTCTTATACTAATTTTTTTGAAAATATATTTGCAATTTTTTAAATTATTTTGTTTTTTTTAATTAATTTTTAATTAAACAATTGATTTTACAATATGTTAGAAGTGTTTTGTCTTTTCAACATTACTACACTCATCAGTAGACATATGTAATTTTGAAATTTCCTAAATAACTTCTGTTTAAACTACTGATTTGTTCTAATACTTAAATGAATCTCTACAGAAATCATCTGAGAGTTATTAGAACAAATCAAAAAACTTTTACATGTGACCTGTTTTAAAAAGAAAATAATCTTTTTTCAATAATCTTTTGATTTTTAATTACAAATAATTAAAATTGTGCCGAAATATGTATGTATAGGTGAAGTGTCTGACATCAATCTGAGAAGCAGTATAATCGTAGCATATTGCTAGGCTTAAAAACTTAACACCAACACCAAATAGGTTTTCTATGTTTTAAAGGTATACTACGCATCTAGAGTCTAGTGATTACTGACATGTTATCTTCGCCTTTATCAATAAAAAAAAAAGATATATATATATTATGTATGTAAATATGTAATTAATATTTAGAATATTTAAAATAAAATTTTCATTATTTAAATCAAAATAGGTAGTCAGATTTTTTGTCTGTTATTTTTTTCATTAATTATGAATTTTAAAAATTTTCTTAGCTCTTCATAGCCGTTTTTCTTTAATTTTTTTTTTTTTTAAATAATTTTTACAAAAAAAAATTAAAATAATTTATAAATAAAATCCAAACATTATAAAATATCCTTCTAAGCATTAATCAAAAATTTAAAATATTTCTTAACAATAAATAACTTTCAAAAAGAACTGCAAAATTTTCCAGCTTTACATAATACATACATAACATATAATTTTAATCTTAATTTGTTTTTTTTTTTTTTTAAATCCTTAAATAGATCAATTTTAATTTTTATTTTTTAACTACATACATACTTACATATATATATATTTGATTAGTTATTGTGAAAAAAAATTAAATACCTTACCTGTACATTGTTAAGCAATTATTATTTGATTGGTATAGGATTTTGATGAGAATTTTTTTTAAAAATATACATAGGTAAGTATGTAGAATGTACATACTTACATAAAATCTTAAATAAAATAAATTAAAAGAATTTTAATATGAACTGTAACTTTTTCTCACAATTTACAAAATCATATAATGTTTAAAATGAAATTTTACTTTATAATCCATATTACATACATAATATATTATCTAGTTTAAAAATTAGGGTTTTTTATAATGAATTTTAACGTATATACGTACAATGTATCCTCTATGGCTCCTATATCTATCTATTATAACCTACATAAATATAAATTCAAATTGCAACAATAATTGTTTTTTTTTTTTTTTAACAACAGAAAGTCAGTATTTCAGTTGCTGTTTAAATTTTCTTTTACTTTTTTTTTTGGTTTGATTTTTTTTTTTTTTTGGTTTGATTTTTTTTTTTTTTTATTCCAAATAAACCAAAATATTATAATATACAAACTCACATGACAATATAATCATCATCAACATCATCCATTCAATAGGCTGACATTAGCATATATCCATCCATTTTTGAATTAAAGTTTAAAATGTTGATTAAGTAAAGTTAAGAAAAAAGTGCATAAAACTGAACTGATTGAAAAAAAAAAAAAAAAAACGATCTTAAATTCATAATATGAATTTCATATAATGTGTTCAAGTATTGCCAAATGGAATGCAATTTAAAATGATTTATGCATTAGCATAAAAAAAATTAGTTTTATTTTTCTTTTTTCTTTTTTTTTTTTTTGTTGTTGTTTTTATTTTTTTCCTAACAACAAATATTTATACTTACAAGTTACAACAGCATGTAAATTGTATTTTACAATTGCAAATGTTTAAAAAGAAACAAAAACAAAAAGTCAATATTTTTTTTTAAATCTTTTAATAGATCATTTTTTAGCGATAATGATTTTTTGTTTTTGTTTTTTTTTTTTTCAATATCTTTTCCTATATTCTGGTTATAGTTTAATTTTATAGTAATAAAATCCTAATAATGTTCCATTGGGATTTTTTTTTGTTTTTGTAAAATCAGATAAGATCTATCTATAAAATCTGTATTAAACAATTTTAACAATTTTAAAAATTCTGTATTACAGAAACAAAAATATTGTCTATACATGAAATGTATATACATATAATTTCACTGTAAAGGAAATCTGAATAAATAAAAAAAAATATTTGGTTTTTTTAGACACATGTTGCACAAAATAAAAATTTTTTTAATTGAAATAATATAGACAAAACAATTCTTTTTGTCTGTCATTTAATTTTAATTATTTGTAAAAATTCTTTTCTTTTTTTTTAAATATAAATTTTTGTGAAATTTCATCAATGCAAGTAGGTACATAATATTATGTATCTATTTAATAATGATTTAAAAACAATGTACCTACTTATGTATGTATTTTTTTAAAAGATAAATCATCAATAATAAAAAATTTATTTAAAAATTAACATTATACAACCACACAAGTATATCTAATAGGTATTATGGATTGATAATGAATATTGATTCTGATAAATCTGGTTTAATTCTAATGTTCGAGTACAGTAATTTTACGTTTTTAAATTTTTTTTTGACACAAAATATTAGTTTTTGTTTTTTTTTTGCACTATTGAAATTTTTGTTAAGTAAAAAAATTTCAACTTTACAAAAGCCTTTTTTCCACAGGGTTCTTCTCGACTACAATTTTTATACTTACATTTCATTTCCTCTTTCCTTATAAACTAATTTTGTGTTGAGGATTCCATTCTTCTTTCTTGAATCCAAAATTTTTTTTGAGAAGCCGCAAGTATAAAAAGAAAAAAAGGAATAAAAATTTTTATTTAGGGTCAGAAAAATTTTGTGTTTCTAGATAAAAAAAAAATAACAAAAATAATTATTTACCTATGCGGTAATTTATTTAATATATGTATTTGTTTAATACATATACTTCTCGCTTCAAAATATATTTTCAAATACACATACATAGACAAATAAGTATACTTTGAGTAATAATAAACGGCAGTTAGGAATCTGATTCAAGAAGATCCGAGTGGAATGATCCAATAAATTTTCTTAAAGCATCATAATTTGTTTCCTGATTTATTTTAGGTTTCTGCCTCATTCTTAAATCAAATGTAAAGTTTTTATTTAAGTACAGTAGATGCTTTTCTTTCTGATTATAAACTCAGTTACGTTCGAATTTATTTTCTAATTAAAATTCCTATAGTATTTTTTGTATGTATGTATTTGGAATTAAAGATTAAGGTACCCCCAATAGGCGCCTTCTTTTATCAAATAACAAATATATGTATTATGTAAACTTATATTAAATAATATAATTATAAACTACAAATATCTTAGAACTCTTTTAATAATATCCAAAGTAAAGGATATTTTTTTATATAGCCAAATGTTCGATTATGTTGACAATGGAATTTAAAAAGTTAATATCAAAATATATTATTAATTATACGCTTATATTATTTTATTGTAAAGAATAGAGTGTCATGATTGTCACTGTTAGAACATAAACAATAACTGAATGTGTCAATTTATTTTTGTTCAATTTTTAAGTATTATGTCAGTATTATGTCAAAATTGTATTATGTATATTGTTAAAAACTTGGCAACTTAATAAACAACTTAATTTTTAACATAAAATTTCGCTGTTTATATTTTTAGTAGTGTTTTATGTGTTTGCTTTGTTTTATACAGATATTCTACTCAATAGCCAACAGGTCGATTGTTTTAATTTGTTGAAGTTGTTGTTGATCTGGTTATTGTCTACATTATTTTAGATTTTTATCTATTGTTTTTTTATTTAATTTTTGTTTACTTTTTGTTTTTAAATTAACTTAATTATAATTGATTTTGAATCGATAATTTACTAACATAATATTTTTGTCTATATAAACTCTATGATTATTGTTGATATGTTAAATTTATTTTAATTTTATATCAATGATTATTTTAAAATCATATGTACCTAGTTATTAAAGATTGTAAACTAAAATCGCGCTAAATTGACACAATTTTTTTTAGTTCAATAAGTGATTTTTCTTTGGTAAAATATATATATATAAAAGAGTTTATTTTTAGATTTAAAAATAAAAATTATTTATAATAAAACCCCTATTGAAATTTTATTAATAAATAATTTATAAGTTTATAACTATTTTTATGTAATTATATAAAATATTGTTTTGTACATATACCTAATATTAGATTATTTATTTTTTTGATAAAATTGAATTATACATAATTATTTTTCTTTATTAATATTTTATTAATAAATATACATTATAATTTTTTAGTACTTAAATGACTTATTTATTTTTGTTACCCCGCCACGTACAATATAATAAGGAAATAAGTATATTAACCTTTTCTTTTCAAGTGTAGTTGATTCGGTGCTGAAATATAAAATTATATTATATCATTTATTTTATTTTATTTACATTATTTTATTATATTTTATATTTAATATAATATTTTGACCTGGTTAGGATTTGAATGCGACACATGTTCTTGAAAGATTTTTTACTATTATTTAATTTATTGTAATTTTTCTATGCGAAAGTTCGATCATTTTTTTTTATTCCGGAAAAGATTAACTCATTAAAATCAATAAAATTTAGGTTTATAATATCGACACCCTACCAACAACTTACCAAGTTTAAGTTTAAAAATCTTGAAAGCAAGTTAAAAAAGAGCATAGAAGAAACACCATAGCATAGAGGTGAGACAAGTTAAAAGAGCATAGAAGCACATAAAAATAAGAGTGTAAGCGTAAATTAAGCCAAATCACAAATAAGTATCTTCTAATTTATGTTAACCCAAAAAACTGTCAACAATCCTCAGAAATAATAAAGAATTAGAATCAACTTTTTAACGAAACTATATCTTACCTTAAAAAAAAAAACATTTTTTTACGTTACGAAACCAAAAAGAGTAAAAGGGGAAGAAGGGGTTAAAAAACTTTTTCCAAAATTCTTTTTAAAACTTATGTAAAATTTTTTTTTATTTATTGCAATAATAAATCTTTTCCTATTAACAATTTTATTTGGTTTTAAAAAAAAATCCAATATGTTACATTTGTGTTTACCTTGACTGATATAAATTTTTATTATCCATAGAATATCAAATTCCATATTTAATTAATAATATAATCATAAATAGTAGACTGACTAATTTTTTTCTTCCACTCCTTAAACACAAAACTATAAAAAAGAAAAACTAAAATTTGAACTTGAAAGACTTTAAAAAAAAAGGAACAAACTATATAATAATAATTATTTGTGTGTTTTTACTCTTAAATCAATTTTAAAAAATGCAACCTGTATTATGTAAAATAATTGATCCAATAAATAAAATCTAGTATGTATTTAAAAAAATAAAATAAAATAAACATATATAAGTAATTAAAATAAATCGCAGAAAATAAAAACAAATTTAATAATTTTTAACACCTTTAAATAAAATGAGTGTGTTTTTATAAGGGAAGTATAAATTTTTTTAAAAATAAAATATCCCAATCTCAAAGTGTTGCTATATACATTTCTTATAAAAGAATCAGTCTTACTTGAGAAAACACTTTTATTTTTATTATCACATTATACTTTTGAACAGGGAGTCTCGGTGGCCTAGTAAGCGTATAAAATACGCTCTAAACCCCGAAGAATAATTCCCCCTTACGACATTTGCAGCCACGTCTGAAAAAGGCTGAGTAATTGTCACATTTATGTGGCAGAGAATTAGACTAAAATAAAAAAAAATAAAAACTTTTGAACAGTACTGGATTAATTTATAAGCTAACTAAGCCCTTGTTTAGGGCATCATCATAATTGGAGCACCAAAGCAATTTTGCAATGACAAACATTGCACTTTTTTTCTAGTGTAAAAAAAAAATTCATATAAATAAATTTTACTCAGGTTGGTCACTTGTACTTCGACTTTTGATTCTCAAAATACGGGGACTTCTAAATATTTCTTAGACTATGCTACTGCATAGTCATAGGTGGTTTATAAAAGTGTCTGTATTGATATAAATATAAATATATGCAAATTTTTGCACAATGTGGTTTTTTTTTTTTTTTGGATGACATTTTGACGATTAGTGTCCCAAAATTTTAATGTTTATAATTTTACGATATGGGTAATGTAAAATTTTATCAATTTTTTTTTTAAGTGCTTAGGCCATCTATGGGTTTTAATTTGGTCCTGCTTTTGAAACAATTTTCTATATAAATGTACCTAAGATATTGTAATGTTTAGAAAAATGATTAAAAAGATGAAAAATGACAAGAAAAAGTTTTTAATATAATGGTAGTAGAAAAAATTACATAAAGTAATTATTCCTTCTATTTCTTAGGAAATTTTTTTTTTTTTTTTTTAAAAGCCACGTTATTTTTTCCGAAAGCGATCAGATATCTTATTTATGAATATGAAGTACAGTGAGTGATTATAATTTCGTGAATCTTTTAAAAGTCTTTTAAGAGCTTTTAAAATTTGTGAAAGCTAAGAAATATAAGCAAATCTGACATAAATTAGTTCGCTTTTATATCTCTGACAGTTTTAAAGGAAATTTTAACATTTATATCAAGAAATATGAACTTTATGTCAAATCTAATGAAATTTAAATTTCATTTATAATATATAAAAAATCTAGGAAACAAGCATTGTTTATATGTGACTTATTTTTATAGCTACTTTTACGACTAAAGACTATGCGTAATAAATTATAGACAGAAAAATTATAATATTTTAATACATATTAAATTGAAAAAAAAAAGAAAAAAATATTGTTATATGATTAAAAGAATAAAATATCAACCCATACCCAATAATTAAATTTACAAACAATATTTTATTAATAAAAAACTAATATTAGTAAAATAAAATATTTTTTTTTTATTAAATCCCGCAAAGTTTTTAATTATATATGTAGGTTATATGTATACTATGAAATAAATAAATTTAAGGTGTTGAATTTAATATGTTTCAAACTTATTATTACTTAATCTATTTTGTTATTTTACTTAAATTATCATGTATACAAAAAATATATAATTATTTATTATACTTAGCAAAAAAAAATATTTTAATTTTTTTTTTTTAATGCGGTTATTCAACCATTTCTTTACCTTGAATAAATCATTTTTTTTTTTTTTGTGTATCGATTTATTTTCAATTTTTCCTGTTAAATTTTTGAAGCATAGTGTATAGTGTACTATACGGGAAGACTGCATGATCAAAACTTTTATTTTTTTTTTTAATAAGAACTTTTTAAATTTAACCATGTTTTTTTTTTTTTTTTTTTGGTATATACTCGTAAATAGCGTTAAAAATAATATAAAACAATTAATTAAATAAATCAATAGGTTTTTAAAATAGATTTTCAAAAAAAAAAAAAAAAAGACAGCTTGAAATTAATAACAGCATGACTGACTGATTTGTTGTATATTTTTTTCATAATTGAATTATTTTTGAATTTTTTTATTTTTTTTTTATTTTCCGTTTTTTTTTCTGTAACAAATTTGTCGACAAGGAACGACAAATAATAAAACTAATAATCATTAGTAACTTCTTTATATTATTATATTATACTATATTACTAAATAACTACTGTGATTACTGATTACTGATTACTATATTATAATGAAATATATATGTATATACCCAGACATGAATTATTGAACTATCAATTACTGTGCCAAATTAAATCATAATTTGTTAATTTATAAATCTATAATCAATCATTTCATAATGTTTTTTTGCAATATTGATTCAATGTTAAATCAATAAAAGAACATTATAGGTAAATTTGATCTATTTTAAAGGCAATTGAGTTTTAACAAAATTTTTTTCTATTTAAAAGAAAAAATTTAAAAAAAATAAGAAACGGTTAAAGGAAAATTAACATTTTAATTTTTGATTTTCTTTTTTATAAATTTTAAATTATTAATTGTTTAATTTTTTAATTTAGTTAATTATTTTACTAAAATTTTTCATAAAATAAAACAACATTTAATTTAAGTATTTAATTTTCATTCGTATTTAAATAAAGATAAAGAAATTTGTAGCTTGTGTTCGAGATGGTATTTTTTAAAAGATCTCAAATATCGTGGATACCTTTGATATAAAAGGATTTTCATTACTAAAACCATATAAGCTACTTTCTCTTACGCTGGATGCAGTAAAGGGATGGATTATAGGTATTTGTAAGATTGTAGGGTATGATTTAATATACATTTTAATACATTTACACTTTATGTTAGATTTTGTTTTATAAATTTGAAGTAAACTCATTACAGAAATATGTAAAAAATTTTAATATTGATTAAATAAAATGTACTTACAAAAATCTTTATTATTTTGTCAATTACCAATTATTTTACCAATTACCAATTTAATATTTTTTATAGATATTTTAAAACTTAATATTGAATATATATAAAGATTAGGTACTATAAAACCGTAATACTTAAACTATACTGCCATATATACGGTAAGCGATATAATAACAATCCTCATAATCGAAACTAAGCTGTACATTTTGTATTAAAGAATCCATCTTAAAGTTTGGTTTCAAAAGTGCTAAAGTTTTGTTTCGTGGGTTAAAGTTGAGCAATGCCCAAAGAAGTTCCGCATAGTTTCATTGGATGCCTTTCGATACTTTTCACTGACCTTTGCTAAAAATAAAATAAAAAAAAAAAAGATACAGATACAATAAAAATATATGATATTTTTAATTTAAAAGTCTCGTAATATATGAAAGGTATCGCAAAAGAGATAGTACATATATGGTAGTCAAAAGAAGAGTCGTCATTCTCTAACAAAGAAAACACTTTTAATTTTAATTTAGCTTGGCCTAGTATAGGACATCAGATAAAAACAACAAAATTTAAATCGATTAATACTATATAATCTTTTTACTGCATTATCGACTACTTTTTATACCTACAAAAATTTTTATAGTTTTTATTTATTCATTAAATTAATTTTATCTGATTTTTAATAATCACAAATTATAATACAAAACAATTCACCGGTTTAAAGTAAAGTAAAGCAAAAAAAAAAAAGATTCATTGTTACTTTTACGTTTTAATTTTTTTTAATTACTTTTAAAATTTATAATTTAAATTCAAAAGCAAGGTTTATAATTTGAACCAATTAAGCGTTTAATTAAACGATAATTATGAAATAATACGAGTATAGGTAATTTCAAAATAATTTTTTTTCTCTTTTTATTATTATTATTTTATTTTATTTTAACATAAAATTTAATATAATTTAATCAATATTTAATAATTTATATTTTTACCTTCATATTTAACTAAAATGTATAATAATATAATATAGAAAAAATATACAACAGCAAAAAATACCACAAAATATTTTAATAATTTAATATAATTATGTCATATTAATTTTGTTCATTAAATTATAGATGTCACTGCCAAACAATAGTTACAGAAAAAATTGAAAAAAAAAAAAAACCAAAAAAAAAAAAACAAAAACAATAAAACCAGTACAACTTTACTTTGCAACATCTGATTATTAAATGCATGAATTTTGTATTGGAATTGCATGTCTGAAGGTTTCAATTTTCAACTACATATTTCCAATTATGTGCAATAAAAAATGTCAGTAATAAAGAAAAAAATTAAAAATACTAAAAAAAAAAAATTATTCTTTTATCTGTAACCATATAATATAACAGAATGTTATGTAAAACATAAAAACAAAAAAAAAAAATAATTACATGAGGTTAGGAAATAAGGTCATTATCAAATACTTTTAATATCTATACAGTATAATACTTAAAAATTTTTAGTTATTACTGGAAAAGGAATCACGTACTTTTTTTTTTATTTTTTTTTTAATAAAAAAAAGGAAATGGTAATTATAAAATTAAAAAAATAAGAGAATATTTTCATATCTTTCTCTTATAATTTAATTTAAAATCTTTTTTTTTTTTTTTTTTTTTTTGATTTTGTTTGTTTCCTCATGAGAAGAATTTAGGTCAAAATTTATTAATGATTTTTTCTCACCTCATTTTTTAAAATACATAATATTTAAAAATGCATTTTTCTTTTCTTTTTTTTTTTTACATAATTACATGATATAAATTATTATTTATAATGATATCTTATAAATAATTATATTTTAATCTTTCAAGTAAATCTGACAAAATGTTATTTCATGTTTAATTGTTTGTTTTTGTTTTTTTTTTTTTTTGTTATTTTATTTTTATTTTTTTTTCTTCATTTAGTTTAGTTTATTTCTTTTTCTTGCATTAAATGATTTACATTTTATAAGTTTGTATAACATATTATTTTATTATTACAATTTTATATTGTGTATATAACAATATTTTTATTGCATGCGAGAATCTCTTTTAACATAAAATCTCATGAATGTAAATAAAACATTATTGTAAATATTGTTGCATTACTTTTTTCAATATTTTTTTTGTTTTTTTTTTCGTGTTTTTGTTTTTCCTAAAAAATAATAGGCTAACAGGCACATTTCCAAAAAATAATTTGAAAAAATGTGCCTATTAGTTTCATTCTGTCCGTTCGGACTTCTGTTTCCAAAATTTCTACACCGTTAAAGATAGAGAAAAACAATTTTAACCATGGGTAGATCTCATAAAAAAATTAATGTTGTACCATAACTTTTTCATATAGCCTCATCCATTATGGAGCTGCAGCCCCTCCAAGTTTGAAAAAGTCCTATCAATATCAAAATTATATAAGTTTTTTAAATTTAGTATTTAAATTTACCGTTATGTGAAAATCAAATTTTGCATGATTTTTCTACCTTCATAACTCCGGTACGATTTTAGATAGCGACTTGAAATTTTGAAATAAGGAAGAACATCTAGAATTAGTATAAGCTTCCTCAGAAATTTTTTTTTGGACCACCCCGCGTTTATGACCTATTAGGGCTCAAAATTAAAAATTTCCAATTTTTAAACACTTGTAACTCAAACACCTGTACACATTTTTCTTCGGCAAGACTTAAAAATTAAAGCTCCTGTAATATGCTTTTACGTATGTTAACGGTTTCTCTTACTTATATAGAGTTCCGGACAACTTACAGCCCCTCAAAATTCCAGAAAAGTCCTATTTTCACATTTTTATTTTATTATATGAAATTTTCAAATTTTTGTGCAAGTCACAATAATTCTAAACAGTTTGTGTTGTGTATTAATAGATGTTGTGTTTTAAAAATGGGCGCTTTTAAAAACCCTTGGTTTACATTCTATCTTGTTTTATAATTCCTTTAAACACTCTACACACTGAAGATAGATCTAAAATTGCAAATATGTATTATGCATTTCAGGTGTTAATCATTGAAATTTGTTGTTGTCTTGTATAAAATGTTAGAGATTAACCGGCATATTACAAATAAACATAAAAATTTTCATTCATGAATATAATATTATTACAAAAACTATATGATTGTTATATATATATTTATATTATTTTTGTTCTTGTAATTTTTATTCTTGTTTTTAGTTAAAATTTTATTTAAAGTTAAAGGAAAAAAAAAACAAAATGAAATGTGTTGAAACTATTTAAATTTAAATTTATTACTATAAGATTCTTTGTTTTGTTTTTTTTTTTTTTTTTTTGTGATACAGATACACAGTGTAGTGGTCGTGTTGAAATAAATTTTTGAGCGTTTTACTAAATTTGGTAACTACTAAAAAAAAAAAAAACCAAAAAACGTTTAAAACATTTAAAAATTTCAATTCCTTATTCATTCATTGAATTCCTTTGTCTTATGAAGTAATTTTTAATGTAATCGAACAATTTATTTTTGTGAAATTAATTTAACAAAGAAAAAATATATAACAAAAAAGGTTATTTTAAGAATTTCATCATTTAATATTGATTTTAAATATATAGTCACTCTAATTTAAAATTAATAAATTGTTTAAAAGTTTATTATAATATTAGTAAGAATAATCAATTAAAATTTATATGTACATACATTATATAGTTCAGTTTCTCATAAATATTTTAAACGTTTGAAAAAAATTTTGTAGAATATTATATAGACATTTTAATTTTTTTTTTTTGATATTAATTTGAAATATTTAAAAAAAAAGAAATAAGTATTATACGGATTTTCAATGTGTAACAAATGTAGAATAGATACATCTATAGAATTAATTTTTAGTGATTATATTTTAGGTACTATCTATAAGATCTACAATCCCCAATATTTTTCATTTCAATCCCAATTAAAAAATTCAATAACAAAAGCATTTATTTTTTATTAGAACTTAGTTTGAAAAGAATTTTTTGTTCATTTTAATCCGAGAATCTTCCTATAGGATTTATTAATTTAAAAAAATAAAGTGCCTAAAAAAAACTTATTTAGGTATATTATATATTTTATCATTTTTATAATTAATTTTCTCTTTGCGTTACGATATAGTTACAGTTTAATGTCTAATAAGCTTAAATTTCTATTATCGTTTATTAAAATTATATATAGCCTTCTTAAGGAAAGTTATAGCTTTCTTTATCAAGGAGAACATTTTTTTCATAGTATACCTACTCCATATTATTTTAAAAATAAATTGAAAGCAATATTTTTTTTTTATTAATAAATAATTAAATATTTAAATTTTTTTTTCTGATTTATTTAATTTTAGTTACAAGTAGCATTCGCATTATTTTTATCGATCTCATTAGTAGCTGGCCAGTATTTTTCACCACAATATTCTAATTTTGGTGGTCAAAACAGTTTCGGATTACATTCATTATCACCTGACTTTAATAGTCCTGGAGCATATTCTGGTAGTAGTTATCAACAATCTGTTAGAGATTCAAGACAAGATAGAGGTATTAAATTAATTAATTTTGTAAGATTTAATTATAATTAATTAATAAATTTTAAATTAAAAAAGAAAAGAAATTTACAGATTTTGGAAAAAATATTGAAAATATTTTCCTTAAATAATAAATTGCATTAAAAAAAAAAAAAGTTAATTAATTATTTTATTTTTTTTTTTTCTCTTTATCTATAAATTTTTAAGGTCCAGTAGTATTTCCACAACCACCAGCTGATGCACCAGAAGAAAGTAGTGGTGTAATTATTGGTGCATCCGGATATGGTTTTGTACCACCAAATAATCCACAATACAGAAGTAAATAAATATTTTATTTTAATATTATATACATATACATAATATATATATATATATATATATATATATACATCAACTATTTAAATTATTTAAATTAATTTTAATTTAAAAAGCAAAAAAAAAAAAAAAAACATAAAAATAAAAATAATTTAAAAAAAAAATACTTGCCGGCAATATGGATATAATTTATAATTACATATATAATTCATAATATATATATGTATATATATGTATATAACAAACAAATTTTATTTATTTTTAAGAAGTTATTATTAAGGAGTTAAATTAATTTATTTTTAAGTAATGCCTATATTAGTCAATATATAATTAAAATACATTTAACAAAGAAAAAAAATTGTACATATGAACAAAAAAAAAAATAAAAAATAAAAACAAAAACAAAATTAAAATAAATTTGAGTAAAATATAATATATGTATAAATATTTAATTAAAATAATCTTATAAATTTAATATATATTGCATGCGATTTAAATAAAATTTAATATACAAAATATTATAAAAAAAAAAATAAAAAAATTAAACTAACAAAAAACAATATTAAATATTAAGTAAATATGAGTCAATTAATTTTTTTTTTTTCAGTAAACTAACTAATAATTTTTTTTTTTTTTTTTGGAATAACATTATAATATTTATTTTATTTATTATTTTAAAATTATTTAAATCAATATTAAAAAGTATTAATTATTTTTTTTTTTATTTACATAAAATTTTTTATTTTATTGTATATGCACAAATTTTGAAATTTATATTTCTTTTTACTTTTTAATTTTGTATAAAAAAAAATAGTTTTGCTTTTAATAATGCTAATAATAAAATTAAATTTGATTTTTATTATTTGAAAAATCAGCCATTTGTTTATTTTTAAAAAGACATTTATTCTAATTTTATAATTTCATTTAGAATTTAATACAAGTACATACTGATCTACCCTATCCCTATGTGACCAATTGGCAAAACAGAAATTATGATGATACTGCCATATCTAAACAATACAAATGAAATATTTAACTGCCTTACATAGCCTTTACACTTCATATTATTATTTATTGTTGTTGTCTGTCATTGCCATACACTTAAACACTCTCTTTTAAGTTGAAATCATTTACCACTGCCTAAATTAAGTAATTAGACGTCAATGTTTTCTATCCCTTTTTTTTATTTCATTACCTTCTACAATTTTTTAAAATGACAGGAGTCTAACTTTTTTCAAACATTTAATGAAAAATATAATGAAAAAATGAAAAATTCATTTTTTTGAAACGTTTATTTTAAATTAATTTGAAAATTTAATTTTTTATTTTTTTAAATTTTTACTGACTTTTAACAAAACAACAAAACAAAACAACAAATAACAAAAATTTTACTTTTAAAATGGAAATAATTCCGACAGAATTTCAGAAAAGTTTTCAAGTTTCACGTACTATTTATTAACATATCAAAATGTCAAAAAACATATGTATAGAAGAAATATGTCAAAAAAAATGGATAATAGAAAAAATTTCGATTTTTTAGTTTTAAAAAAAAATGTGAAGAAAGAAATGTATTGAAAAAGTGAAACTTTCAGTACAAAAATTAAAAAGATTATAAAGAGATGTTGTTTCACTTACTTGTCGCTAAATTACATTCATTTTAAAAATCTTAATATTATTTTAATCTCCAATAATCAAATCCATGGTCTTTTTAATATATGTCAACATCGATAATCAAAAAAAAACTAAAATCAAAATAATTCAAATAAAATTTCAATATTCCTTAAAACTTTAAGGTCCGTACTTAGCGGTTAGACGTCATCTTTTTATTCAATTTATATTCTCAAAGTGTCACCTTTTCATCCCTATTTATTCACTTTTTTGGAACTGAAAAATAGAAATTTTTCTATTTAGCTTTCACCTATGTTTAATTTTTTTTAATATTTCCTTTTTATATGCTTTTAGACAATTTTAGCTGTAATTAAATACGGTGGAACTAAAAAACTTTGCTAAAGTTCTGAACTATTTGTTTTAAAAGTAAATTTTTTTTATTATGGTCAGGCAGAAAAAATAAAAGATAGTTAAAATTTAAGGGAAATAAAAAATAAATATATATAAATAAACGATTCAAAAAAGTGAGTTTCTCTAATATTCCACTAACACTTCAAAAAAATTAAATTTCTATCATTTTAAAAAAGTTGAAAGTAACTGAATTGACAAAAGGGGTAGAAAACATAGATATCTAACCACCGTCTAAGATTAAACTACTTAAATTCTACAAAATTCGTTTTTATTTAGACAAAAATAAAAATCTTTATTAATTAAATTTCCAAAATTTAAGTCTAATAATAAAATTAAATATTTAAAGAATTTATTACGAAACAAAAAAAAAAAACAATTTTTATATTATTATTATTAAAAGCAATTAAAAATTCTGCACAAGTCAAATAATTACAAAATTTTTATTTTCAGTTTTTAGAAAATGTTGTAAATTTTTATTATTATTTACCTATACCTTATACTATCATTTTATTTCTTTAATTTTAAGTTTTTATATCTTTTTTTTTGTTTTTTTTTTAATTTTTATTTTTAATCAATTTAATTTATAATTTTTAATTTATCTTTATTTTATTTTTTAAGTTATGTTTTATTTTCCATAATAAAAAAAAAAATCCTTTTTATTAATAAAAAATTAAATTTTTTGTTTGTACAAAATTTATGTTTAAAAGAAATTTTTTTTTTTTAGATTAACCCTTTGAAAGCCAATTTTTTTCTTTTGTTTTAAAATATTATTTTTAAGAATATTAAATTTATGTAATAAATACAAAATTTTATTTTAAAAATTTTTATTTATTTTTTTTTTATTTATTTATTAAATTTTATTTTATTTTTTTTTAACTATATAGGGTTATTTTGGTAAAGTATTTATAAGGGATTGATTGTAGTTATATAAATAAATTTAACTATAAAGGGATTGTAGTTATTTAAATATAAATTTATTTATACATATAACAATTATTATATATATATATAATAATTATTAATTTTTATTTTGTATGTGATATTTTTTATTTTAATATATTATTTGTTTAATATAATAGAAATAATAAAGGTTTGTATATAATAATTTGTGTAATGGCAATATTTAAAAAGAAAAAAGAAAAAACAAAGGGAATTGGTTTGTTTTTTTTCTTTTTTAGATTTTATTATAACCATATTAAAAAATATAACCATATTGCTAAGAAAAGACTTTGTTAAAGACTAAGAAAATAATTTTTTTCAACAATCTGTTATCCTTTATTTTTAAGCTTTAATTTTTAATGTATATACATTAAATATACATTTTGTCTATAGATTATAAATAAAAATATTCAAAAGTCAACTCTGCGTACATATGTATGTATGTATGTATATATTATGTTAAAAAATGAGACATTTTCATTCCTAAACAGATAGCATTACATACATATATGATATCAACATTCATACAATATAAGCTGAGTAATTTTACTAATAGAAACTGTTCACAAAACTACGTAACGTTTTCCCTATTTTTATTGTAACAGATGGTAAAAAAAATATGAGACTCCTTTTTGCTGAGACAAAATGTAACAAAAGTTTAAACAAATTCTTAAAATTAAATGAATTTTATTGATTATACTTATTATGTTATAGTCGGCTTTACGTAAAACTTTGCTACTACATTTTTTGGTTGCGGTTTGATAAAATATTATTGAAATTCTCAAAAATTCAATAAAATATTATTGAAAGGTTTTATTTACTTAACAATATGACTTCTTTCTTTCTTTAAACAGATAAATTAATAAATAAAATATATATATATCATATACTTAAAAAAAAAAAAAAGTTAAAATGGTTTAAAAAAGATCAGAAAAAATGAATTTAGGTGCTTTTAAAATGTATCGATTAGATAAATAAAAAAAAAAATGTAGTATACGTTTTTTATATAAAAAAGAAAGTTTTGTCAAAGAAATTATGAAATCGCTCACCTAATTGCTTGGACTTTTTATTTAATATAATTTGGCAACAACTACATATTATAGAAAAATGTTATATTTCTAATGAGGTGTTCGTCTGTTAGTATATGGTGTATGCCTAGTTTAAAATTTAATTATGCCTAATTTTGAATTGCTAATTCAGGAAGAATATCAAACCATATTAATTTATATAAACTTAAGAAAAAGAATGTATATATGTATATGTACTTAAATTACTTTGAATGTTATTAATAGTTTTTTCCTTATATTCTTTTCTTTAATTAGCTCATCTGGCTCTTACTCTTATTTTGACATTTAAAATTAAATAAATTTTTATTTATACAACAAATCTGTACAAGTGTAATTATAGTTTTATAAATCAAATCTGTACAAGTGTAATTATAGTTTTAATGGTATATACTAAACATGGTATTTGTGGAAAAAAATTAAAATGTTCAACATCTGAACAGAAATAAATTAAATACAAACAGATGTTAAAATTTTATAAATACCTATTAGGAGTCTTCACGTAAAAGTGCAACCTAGTCTTGTATCGGAGGATCTGAAGTTTTGAGGAAATTTTTGACAGAAATTGTTGCTGTTTCATGTATAAAAAATATGCACCGATCCTCCGATCCTCGACTGAAATATTCTCTACCTTAACAGTTAACTCTATTGCATATTTTATTTTCTCGAGGAAATTAAGTCGAGGATATTTTTTTAAAGTTAATTTGTCATTTCGTTTTTAGAATTTATTTGGAGTTTAGAATTTATTTGGTTTCAGTTTTTAAATTTATTGGGAATGCTCTAAAATGTATTAATTTTTAAAATGTATCGACTAGATACTTAAAACAAAAAATTTAGTATACGTTTTCTATATAAAAAAGAAAGTTTTGTCAAAGAAATTATGAAATCGCTCACCTCATTGCTTGGACTTTTTATTTAATATAATTTGGCAACAACTACATATTATAGAAAAATTTTATATTTCTAATGAGGTGTTCGTCAGTTAGTATATGGTGTATGCCTAGTTTAAAATTTAATTATGCCTAATTTTGAATTGCTAATTCAGGAAGAATATCAAACCATATTAATTTATATAAACTTAAGAAAAAGAATGTATATATGTATATGTACTTAAATTACTTTGAATGTTATTAATAGTTTTTTCCTTATATTCTTTTCTTTAATTAGCTCATCTGGCTCTTACTCTTATTTTGACGTTTAAAATTAAATTAATTTTTATTTATATACAACAAATCTGTACAAGTGTAATTATGGTTTTATAAATAACAGTGTTTTTTAATGGAATATACTAAACATGGTATTTGTGGAAAAAAATTAAAATGTTCAACATCTGGACAGAAATAAATTAAATACAAACACATGTTAAAATTTTATAAATACCTATTTGAAGTCTTCACGTAAAAGTCTTGCATCGGAGGATCAATCTTTTTGAGGAAATTTTAAATTTTTTTGACAGAAATTGTTGTTGTTTCATGTATAACAAATATGCCCCGATCCTCCGATTCTCGACTAAAATATTCTCTACCTTAACCCTAATGCATATTTTACTTGCACGAGGAAATTAAGTCGAGGATATTTTTTTGAAATTAATTTGTCATTTCGTTTTTAGATTTTATTTGGAGTTTAGAATTTATTTGGTTTCGGTTTTGGAATTTATTGGGAATGTACCAAATAAAAATAGCACATTCGACTATATAATCCATAAAAATGCTTTTGGCATTTTTTTTTATTTAAAAATTATTTATCAATCAAAACTCGATAATTATATTTTAGTTTTCAAAGTGAAAAATAGATATTTATTCAAATAATAATATAATATAACAGATAGATACCAACTAACATTTTTTAAAAATAGCAATTAACATTTCTGAAAAAATATACTAATAAACGTTTCTCTATACCAATCAACATATCTGTTATCTGTAATTTTTTTGTTAGGAATTTAAATTTGGCATCGGGTCGTTCACGTAAGGTAGAACATTTTTCCTTCGATGAACTTTTTCGTGAAGACCCCTATTATGTAGTTTACATTAGCCCAAGAAATAGATTGTCCCTTCAAAGGTCTCTTTTTTTGTGACTAACTTTTAATTGTGACAAACTGCAATAACAAGAAAACATCCTGACAGCTTTATTTAAAACTTTACGAAAATACTCGTATATGTATGTATATGTATCAAATCTTTTAAAAAAACCCAAATTATTATTAAAAATCCTTTTCAATTCTTTATTAACAGATACAATATAAAATTACAATAATCAAAAAAAAAAACTAAACCATTAATAAAATAATTAAAAACTTACCAATGTACAAAATCAGATCATATTACATATTTTTATTACAAAATAATCTATAATTTTTTTTTAACAACATAATTTAATAAATAAAAATTCCAATTATTGGATATTAATTTTAATTTTAGTTTTATTATTATTACCATTTTATGCAATAATACCTTTTTTTGAAATTGTATCTCTGCGAATACATATATTCTATTCAGATGTGACTACATCATTACAAATTATCTCAATCAGTGTTAAATGAACCTTAAATTGGTGGCTGCATTGTTAAGCATATTAAGCATTAGCTAATATTATTATTATTGTTATGCTTATATAATATATTTTTGTTACAGTCTAAATTGAATTAAAATAAATTGAAATCAGGAAATTCAAAATTTTTAAATTGTTTTAGATGCTAATATGTGTTTTTGTATAATTAGGAACTAATCGTTTTTGTTTAGAGCTAATTTCTTTTGGATGCATTTTCCAATTCTTCGCGCTGCTTACTATATAATATTACTAGCAGAGTACCCGGCGTTGTCCGGAGTATTTGATCGGCTTTATGAAATAAAAATTATTAATTTTTGCTTTTGAGTTAATATAATTTAATTAATATAGTTCACGTATTACTATGCATTTCCAGGTACTGGTAGTTAATATTCTATTTTTTATTACATTTAGTTAAATTGAATAAACAGATCGAAGATTTAGAGATAATTTGTCTACAAAAAATCTTTAAAGGAATCAATAATCTATTGAGTACACAATTACGGCGAAGTGAGTTTTCACAATATATTCGTTAATACCGAAACATAAAATCGTATAAGTAATGTCACTTCATGTTTTAATGAATTATCCTTTTAAGCACATTTTGAAAAATTTGTTATTAGGTTCGCTCTGTCCCTCCGTCTGTTAAAACTTATATACTGTTTAATAAAGAGCAATGAAATATTAACTATGCATAGATCTCTTAAAAGAGTAATGTTGTAGAACAACTTTTTTATATACGCTCACCGTTGGTGATCCTACAGCACCGATAGCTCTTCAAATTTTGACAAAACTTCTTTTTAAATGCGTACATTTCAGGTTCTGTTTAACATAATTTTTTTAATATAAAAACTACATTATTGTTTTTTATCTTTATAAATCAACCAGAATTTTTTTACGTTAATTTTTTCTAATTATGTTTCTAAATTGGCTAAAAATATGTGTAAAAATTGTATATGGATAAGAATGTAAGGTTTTCTGTTCTTTAAATATGTATGTACTCATTTTTGATTAAATGCTGTACAGAAATGTGAATATGTTTTCTAATTTAATTGATTAAGTTTATAGTATTTTTAAATATACGGATATTATACATACTATATGTACATATTTCAATGATATTTTATGGGAAATATCTTATATAGGTGGATCACATCTAAAGACCACATTTAAGTAATGCATTTTTGAATGATGATATGATGATTGTCTAATGTAGGAAATTGTTTCTGGTTTTTAACAACGGCCGAACATGTTATGTTGTTAACACTTAAACACAGTATTCTTAATTGCTGTTCTATATTAGAAATTTGCATTGAAAGGTTTTTATGGAATATTAGAAACAGTATAGATAAAAGTAAAGAGTGTTGGAAATATCTTTTTAATAATAATAACAATACACAAAATTAGGCAAAATATTATTAAGAAGTACTCGTGCGGAAATGGGTTAACAAACGTTAACAAACATTTTGTCACAGGCTTAATTTAGAACCATAAATTCATCCTGCCAAATTAGACCGAAATTAGAAACGAAATTTTTTTTTTGACAATCTATCTTGTCGAAATGTGTTAATATATCACAACAAAATTTATTAAATGAGTTTGTGTGCCAAAGTGCAATACTTGTGCAAATTTTCAATTGGTCAAATCTTTTAAGCACAACAACAAAAAATGAGAATTTCATCGCATGAAGCCTGATGGGTTAATGTATCGTAACCAAATCAACTCAGAAAGCTTTTGTTATAAAGACCTACACTTTTGTAAATTTTAAACTCAACTGGTAAAATCGTTTAAGTGCGACAACAAAGAAATTAAAAATTTTTATTGAGCCCTGGTGCCGAAACGGGTTAATGGATCGTAACCAAATCTCCTCAGTGAGCTCCTGTGGTAAAGAGCTACACTTTTGTAAATTTTCAATTCAATTGGCAAAACCGTTTAAGAGTGACAACAAAGAAATTGAAAAACTTCATTGAGTCCTGCTGCCGAAACGGGTTAATGAATCGTACCCAAATCAACTCAGTGAGCTCCTGTGGTAAAGAGCTACACTTTGATAAATTTTTAACTCAATTGGTAAAACAGTTTAAGTGCGACAACTACGTAAATTACAAAATTTCACTGACCCCTGGTGCCGAAACGGGTTAATAGATCGTAACCAAATCAACTCAGTGAGCTCCTGTGGTAAAGAGCTACACTATTGTAAATTTTCAACTCAATTGGTCAAATCGTTTAAACAGGACAACAGAAAAATTTAATGAATTCGGCTCTCCTGCCCAAACGGTTTAACAGAACTTCATAAAAATTTGTCACAGGCTTTTTTTCGGACCATAAAATTACCATACAGGATCACCATAAAATTATACATAAATCGGAAAAAAAAATTTTTTGGAAGCCCGCCGGGCTGAATCCGGGTAACATATTGTATCCAAATATCGGCACCCGTCCAAAGCTAAGAAGAACATTTGTACAAATTTTCAACTCAATTGATTAAACCGTTTAGGCAAGATAACGAAAAAACGAAAAAGCTTTAAATGGCTTTCGGGCCGCAATGGGTTAATGAACCAAAACACCATATAGCCTATAATACTTGCCGGGGTCGTAAAAATGTTCCTGCAAAATTTGGATGCAATCGGACTGGTGGGTTTTATGTGAAAAGGGCACAAACAAACAAACAAACAGAATTTCTGCTTTATATATTAGATTTCAATTTTAAGCCGCTTTAATATTGATAACATTTTTATTTTTATTTTTTTAGCACAGTTTTCAAAAATAACTTGAAAAATTAGCTTATTAGTTTCACTCTTTCCATTTGTCTACCCGTCCATCTGTTTATAATTCTTCTACATCGTTTAAGATAGAAAAATAAAATTGAGCTGCAGCCACTAAAATTAAAAAAAAACGGTATTTTCAGTGCCCAGAAATAGTACTCCAGAAAATAAAGTCAAAATAGGTGATTTTTCAAAATTGAGATTTATTACAGATTTTAAAAGAGAATAAGTTGAACAGGGTTTATTTCCGTTTTCCAAATATTTGGCGTATTATTTCCAGTAACTGTTTTAACAGTTTTTTTTTTATCTTGATTTGTCACAATTTTTTCTTAAATTTCGGTGCAAGTCTCAAAATTCTGTTTTTGTTATCTTTTCAAAAATATACGCCTTTAAAAACCTTTGATTTTCCATTCTACCTTGTTTTATTCATTCTTTGATTAATGAATTTTTTTCTATATTTATATTTGAATTGTATTAGATTTCAGCATAAATTTTTATTTTTCATATTTTTAGATATTATTAAATAAACATGATGATAGATGAAAAGAAAACATTTTAATATATATCTATAAAAATCTTTTATTTTATATATTTAAACCTAATCTTGTCACAATCTATAAAAATCAAAAAAAAAAAAAATAATATTTACCTTTAAACTTCCTACTTTCTTAATCATTAAAAAAAAATTTTTTTTCAATAAATATAAGTAATATTAAATTTATTTTAGAGAATTACATCAATTTTTTAAGTGCCTTAAAATATATAAATAAAAGATAAGGAAAACACCAACAATAAATAAAGTGATTTTAGGTAAACTCCCCAAAACATAGTATTAAGGGGAGTATATAAATTAAAATATAATATGTGTATTAAATATAAATAATATTTTTGGTTTATTATTCGATACGTTTGTCCATCATTCTATTTTTTAGAGATTATTATTGAAAATTATGAAAAATATTTATAATTCAATATGTATGTATAGGTGGTACATATATATGTAAATGATAAATAGATATAATTTGCGCTTTTTTGCATTAACTATATATATATGTAACTACAAAATGTTTATCAACATTTTCAGACATCATAAAAAAAAACAACAAATTAATCAAACATTTACTATACACTAATATATCTATTAATTTATTTTGTCAAACAGAACCTACAATATCAAAAGCCGTGACACTGAGATATAGTAAAGCTCTATTAAAAATAGGCCTATTTTAATTAAATACGCTTTTGAAAATGTATAGTAGGCCTACTATAAATCATCTTGAAATAACAGAAAAACTACAGATTTTTTTCAATTTTTCTAAAGGGGTCAATAAAGTTCTACATAATTTAGGAGTAAGTTCAGTAAGTTCTACATGATTTAGGAGAAAATCTTGAAATATTTACAATTTTAATTCAGAAAATATGTACATATTTGAAAAAAAAAAAGCTTTTTATAATGGCTGCGATATGAAATGCTAAAAACGAACCTATACAAAATATATTAAAAATTTTATGTCGAAAGCTGAAAGTTTTGAATGTTACAAAGAAAATTCATTCGGCATATCTGGATAAATTTTTGATAAGGAAAATTTATAAAAATGTCATTTTTACATGCTTTGAACTAATAAATTTAAATAGCTTATGCTGACTGTCATGACTTTAAGTAATAATTAATCTTCAGTATACACATGGTTCAAATCGTATAGTTTTTTATTTAAATCACCTAAAAATTATATAGTTACCGCATGATTTACATTTTGAAAATGTTATTAGATACTTTCAAAAAAAAAAAAAATGCCTTTTTACCAAAAAAATATGTAAAACATTAGAAAAGACGTTGAAAACAAAAATTCGATCACAAAATAACAAAAGAGGTATTATTATAATTAAACAAGGTCGAAAATTTTCAACTATACAAGCCAAAAAAAATAATTTATCTATACTATGAGAACTAAACTTATACTATTATTTTAGAAACGGTAACAAATTATATGTTAGCACGTTTTATTATAATATGTAATGGTTATCTAATAAATCTGTCTTTTAACAAAAAAAAAAAAAAGAAAATACTAATTCGAGAAAAATTAAATTTTTCCTGCAATCATGAAAAAATTGTTTTTTTTTTTTTTTCTTTTTTTTTTACCAAAACATTATATATACTATACCGACTTAACCATATATATATATATATCTAATATGATAAACCAAATTTTCAACAATGTGCCATTTAAAAAAAAAAAATTAAGTAACTAAACTTTAATAAAAGAAAACAAAAAATCTACTTAAGAATTGAATTTAACTGTAACAAAAGCAATAACTCCCTCAGCTACACTTATAATATATACATATTATATATGTACGTATATACAGCTACTTAAGATAACTATTAATAGTTATGAGTTTAATTGTCCGAAATAATTTTTAAACATATAAATGCACATATTTATTATATATATATGTATATATATATATATATATATACATAGGTTAAGTAAAGCATAAATTATAAATGGTTCATGTATTTGCGATTGTACTTAAATTACTTGTATTTTACAGATCTGTTTTTTTTTTAAGTAAAATTTCTATAAAGTTTATTTTAATAACTTAACTATAACACAAAAAAAAAAAATAAATAAATTAAGGTAACTAGAGATAAATATTAAATAATATAGTGTAAGAAATTTACTTACTTACTTACTTATATAGTTACGTATACTTCCTAACTTATTTACAAAGTTGATTACTTGCATTTTTTTTTAATACATATATGTGCATATTAAAAGAATGGCTGCATATTATATTAATGGATTCAATATTAATTTGACCATATACATATTGCTACGAGGTTGGGTACAACTACTCGTTTCTTAAAATCTCATTCTTTTTTTGCTCTTTATATTAAGTTTTTTTTTTTATTTTTAGCACATATTTAAAAAGAAAGATATGGATATCGAATGAGTCGAATATTTAAACTCTAAAATATTTCCAAATTTTTTTCATATATAAAGCAAAATGAAATCCTTTGAAGTAGTAGGGGCTACCGCCCCCCAAACCCTCGCTAGACACATTATTGACACCCTGATTTTGAATCCAACTCTGAAATGCCTCCTATTATTATTCAATAAAAATTAAAAATTTACAATTTCTTATTTTTTTTTGTATTTTCACAAAAAAAAAAGAGATATACGGAGATTTTGATGAAACGAGATTTTAAGAAACGAGATTTTAGAAAACGAGTTTTTGAGATACGAGCATTCGTAGCGCTTCCGTACGTACTTACGTATTTTTTTTTTAACAAATCACTAAAATCGTTATAAGTTATAACTAAAAAATAAAATTGAATTAAAAGTATAATGACTTTTATAATATAAGTATGTATATTATACATATGCATACTATATATGTATGTTAAAATATTTTTAACTCAGGGCTAATTCAGTGTTAAGGAAGTTTAAAAGAAAAAACAAAAAAAAAAAATAAAAATTAATCAAAAAGAGTAAAGCGCAAAATTATTATTTAACATAATAATATTAAGTATTTTTTTCTGGTATCATAATATATAAATTTTCAATATACACACATACACATATAATATGTATCTGAATTAGAATGATTCGACTCATTTTATGCAATTTAATTTTTAATAAAATAGATAGCGCGTTTAATTTGGAATTATAATCCATTATCACAAAATGTATTATTATTTGTTTTTTCTTTTCCAAATCACCATCCTATTGTAGAGTATTACCAGTATTACCAAATCTAAAAAAAAATCGTAAAAGAGAAAAAGTATATATATAAATTTTACAACGACGAAAATCTTGATTGTATCTGTTTTAGCTTTAGAGTGTATCTGATTGTTGTATTTACATAAAGTGCTACTTAGAATAGTTATACCATGGTAATAATAACATTTGATTAATAAAAATATCAAAATTATAAAAATTCTACAATTAAGTAAAACATTACTAAATTTAAAATTGTTTGAAAAGGACCAAAAATTACGTAACCA
This sequence comes from Poecilobothrus nobilitatus, assembly GCA_947095535.1. NCBI lineage: Eukaryota > Metazoa > Arthropoda > Insecta > Diptera > Dolichopodidae > Poecilobothrus > Poecilobothrus nobilitatus. The sequence continues at coordinate 315,853,450 of OX352772.1, read as the reverse complement.
GGTGAAAAATTATTTATTACATTTTGAAGATATGGAAAAAGTATAGTTTCGCAGGCTGAAAAATTTTTCAATTGAAAAACTTTTTTCCAATATATCGTTACATTAAAATGATTGTTTTACATTATAAATTATAGGTAAACCGCATGTATGTCACCCATTATCCAGTTCTTTGGAAATGGCAATCTAAATCCAGAAAAGGAAATCTTCCTAATATATACATATATTAAAATTTTTATTCAATAGATTGTGTTTGTGCTGATTCAATTAAGTGAATCAAGTAACCATGTAAAAATTTAAATAATTTCGATAAAAATTTATTAATAGCGCTAAAAGCGATGATATGAAAAAAATTACCTGTAAACTTTCTTGTGCTACTTAATCGTATGTATATATGTATATATAAGTATAGACATTTCCAAAATTTAAATTAATAGAGATTTTTATTTAATTCTTTAAATTGTTTCAATAAGAGAAAACTACGATTTAAATATGATCCAAAAGTAATAATATTTTCTAAAAAAAATACCATCCACAGTTGGCGCTCCTCATAGTTGACGCTATTTTTAATTCTGCTGAATATTTATTTTAAATCTAAAAACATTAAACGACTGTTAATTTTTTTTTTTTAGCCTTTATATACAAAAATAAAATCTTATTGCAATTTGGTAATTATATTAACCATTAATTATGTAAAACCATAATTTAGAAAAATTTTGGACCCTTCCTCTATGTTGAGAGAAGAAAAATCTTTAAATATTAACATAAGTTATATCTATCACAGAAACATTTTTTTGAATTTTTCCCGTTTAAAAGCTATTAGGGGTCGAAAATTGAAAATTCGTCATTTTTAGTTTTAGTTAGTTTAGTTAAGTGTCTTATACGTGGACAGCAGTTCTAATTTGTTGTAAGTATCATCCAAAAATGATAACATTATATCTTTATGTTAACAGTTTTCTTAATTATACATTGAGTTTTCTTAAAACTGAAGAAAGTGTTTCTTAAATTTTTACAATTTTTCTTATATAAAAAAATACAATCTTTGATTTGACACACTGCTTTGTTTGTTATCTTTTAACAATTGCCAAAAAATTGAAAAGGATTTCTTTGCTACACCACATTGACCTAACCCTAGGATCAAAACCGCAAAATATTTTTATTTTATGAAATTGTTAATTTTTGCAGCTTGTCATAAAATTTGCTGAAATGTTTCCTTTAAACCCAAAATGAAACAAGCCTTTTTTTTTACTATTTGGCCAGTCTAAAGCTTTTGCTTATTTAAATTTTTTTAAATAATTTTGCACAAAGTTGTTGGTATCATTTCATTTAGTTTTGTTAAACTGTTTCTAGTCAATATCTTAAAAAGATATCTTAAATTTATATATTTATGTATTTTTTTATATTAATATTACAAACCCCATAGGATATTGCAATATTACAAAACCATCGGCTACTAAAGGCCATTATATGTCGAATACTATTAATAAATTATACACTAATATTATTTATTTTGTTTATATTATATATTATATATTTATATTATATTTGGTAGCAAGGGGGATTTGTTTTCAATTAATAAAACTTGCTACCTGTACAGGATTTGAACCCGTACTCCCTCGGTTAATAAGCCACGTGCTTGAGTACAAGGCCAAAATATTTTAAAAAGAAATTTAGACTAGTGTAAAAAAACGCTTAATGTCAATTATATTGTAAATCAATGATAATTAAAATGTAAAGGCATGTCAAGCTATATCAAATTTTTATCAAATTGCATATTAACTCAAATCATTATCAATTGATTGATAATATAACTGATTAGCATTTCAGTTAGTGTATAGTAGACTTAAGATATCCTAAAGTTTATCAACTATATGTACAGAGTTTAGACGTACTCTCTTCTACTTGCCATTTAATATTTTTCTGTTTTCCTTACCACACCAATGAAGAGTATAGGGCATCCACTAAGTCATCCACTAAGTCATTTATTATTCATATTTGACTAAGCTTCAGTTTCATGAATCATTAATTCCACTAAGCCATTAATTACTCGGCTTTAGCTTTGGTACAAGACTAAGACGTTTCTTTTATATCTACGCCATCTATTATCTTAAATAAGAATTATGGTTTATTATTATTTTATATTATATAGCTATTACAAATTACAATATGATATTAATTATAATTTATATAGGACATATACTTATTTTTAATTGAATTATATTCTACTAATTATATATTATAAGAAAAATCTATATTATTTTTTATTAATCTATATGACACAGCCAGGGTTTGAATTCGAGATCTTTCATATGAAAGACCGCTGTCATAATCACTACACCATTTAATATTTAAAGCAATTAAATTTAACCAAAAATATATTACGAATATAGGTATAATATAAAAAATTTTTACAATTTTTTCTTTGAATCATACTAATATAGTAAGTTAAAATTTTATTTTTTATTACAACGATTAATATTAATATCTAAAATTATAATGATTTGATTTTTTTTTTTTTTTTTTACTTTTATTTTGTGGGTGTACTGTTTTTATTCGTTTAAAATATAACCGACTGACTTTGTATATATTTTTCAAGTGAATGTACATTATGAGTATTTGATTTCGATGCATCACTGAATAATTGGGCTATTTTAATATAAGATGAAAGATTAAAAAACTCAATAGCTACTATATATATAAATTATTTAATACATGTACTCTTAGGTATAATACTCTATTATTAATTTACAAGTATTTATATAAAAAAAATTATAATGTTAAATTTAACGTCATTTATATTATTATTTACCTATAACGTAACGTAACGCATAGTAAAATGAAAATGTCAAATTGTCTAATCTAATAAAATCATAATAAAAATTACAAAAAAAAAAAAAATGGTTGAAAGAAAAAATTACCATTGAAGTAAGCGTTGCAAATTCAATTTACAATTTAACATTTATATAATTATATAGATATAGTATAGTACCAGATTGTCAATCAATCAATAAAGATATATGATAATACAATTTTTCATATATTTTTATAATTTTTGTAATATAATTTTGTAATACAGTTTTTATTATAAAAAATAATAAATCAATGAAATTAATTAATTACTCTAAAAGTTACTGAATATTGAACACTGAACTTAATTTAAAGCTTTCCATAAATCATTAGAACGGTAGATATTAAAATTACAATTTGAATGACAATAAAAACATCTTTTATGATATCTCTAAATACTTTTTTAATATCAGAAGGTTAACATCAAATGGACATTTAAAAAATCATTTAATATACCTAATGTTCTAATACCGATTTTATTAAACAAATATTCTATTCATAACAAATTGCATAATATAATAAAAAAAATAAAATTTATTGATAGTTCTAGTAAGGTAAATTGAAGGAAATAAGTTAAAATTAATTTTAATACAGTGAAAGCTCCAATAAACGAACACTGAAGGGAGTTGAATCTTTGTCCGGTTAATCAATTATGTTTATATTTTTTATTCACTTAAAATTAAATACGAGTATCAAAATTTTATTTTACAGGTTTTTCTTCTATGTATCTTTTTAGAAAAAATTAAAAATAATTGATTACTTTAAATTTCTTATTTTTCTTTAATACGACAATTTTCAAAATGCGTTTCTAGATCTTGAAATCAATTTCGTTAGCATTCATTTTTATTATTATTCCTGATAACAGAATGTTCTTAGTTCTTGCTCTTGAAAACCATTCTAAGCTGATTTTGTCAGTGGTAACCCCTTCTGGTTTCAAAAACCTTTTTTTTTATTCAATTTATTCCACTTTACCATTCAGATTTGTTCAGATATCTTCATTTTTGGATATTTCAGCAGCTTGGTTTTTACCTATTCCAAATTTAGATGCTAGAGCTCTCACTGAATGATTACCTATTTCTAAGCAATTAATTACGCACATTTTTCTTAAACGTTAAAATTTTTTTTTTTGGTGGGATTTTGTCCAAAATTAAATTAACATACATGTTATTATGAACAAAACTAAAATAATTTACTATACTTATCATCTATTATCAAAACGTTAAAATTTAAATGGTAATTCCCAAAAGTTTATTTCATAAGAAAGAACAAGTTGTACCGGAGAAATTTTAAACTTCTAAAAATTCAAATTTTACTGTCCGCGTCCGAGTTCGCTTACTAGAGCAAGGTTTTTATGAAAATGTTATAAAAAAAGTTGGTTGCTAAGATTCTGTTCATTTAAAGGAAATGTCCGGTCATTAGAACTGTCCGTTATGATAGCTTTCACTGTATTTAATTAAATTTAGAAAATGGAATTATCTGCAGTCCATATCAATTGTTTTTTTGTATCAATTTAGTAATTAATTATACATATTTATTTTATTATATTGTTCATTTGAAAATAATTACAATTATTTATTTTTAGTTATAAATAAAAATAAACTCCTATTTTAAACCCTTTTGTAACTTTTAACATTTAAACCGTCTTTTATTTTTTAGTTAAATTAAAACATTTACACAGATTTACGAATCTCCGTTATACTAAAATTAAAAATACAGAAAAAAGGTGTTAGATTAGAAAAATAAATTTAAAATCGTTAAATTTTGTTTAAAATAAATTAAATAAATGTCAATTAAGCTAAAAATTAAAACTGTCATCATTTAATATAATAAATTATTTAAAAAAAAATAAAACTAAAATCTCATACGTGCATAGATATTTGTCCTAGCATATATATATGTATGTTCTAGTTACTAGTATATAGGTATGTACCTATCCTAGCAATGTATTAAAATGCAAATATTATTTTTTTTGCAAGGGTATTTGGGAATTTCGAAAGATATCTCTTTGGTTGTCTTGGACTTTAACCAACTAAACGCTATCTCAACCCTTTTAAACGAAACATTAGGTTAGTAGAACCTATGGTACAATGTACTATTTCGTTTAGGAATTGGGAAAATAAGAATAAAGGAAATGAGAAAATATAGGAGTTATTGGATGTTGTTTAGAACAAAGATGTTGCTGTTCTTCTGTAATTTATCGACATCATACACATTATCGTTTCCAATTTTATTGAATACTTCTGACGGCAAGTTATTCCATATTCACGATGTATGCATTACAAACGAATTTTCATGTGGGAAGTTGTGCCATCTGGAGATCTAAGTTTAGAGATTAACCTGAGCAAGAGCTCCTGGTATCGCTCGGTTGAAATTTTTGAGAGGAGCATTTTGAGCATTAAGATTTTTATTTCTTCTGAACAGGTTCCTATACCAATAAAATAACTACCAAATAGAGTGAATGCTCCAATGACACGTCGTTGCCTTAATGGAGTCAGAGTTAAGCTAGCAATGGGATCGTTTATAAAACAATTTGCTCTGTTTTGCACTTTATCTAGATATCCCAATGCTTGTTGTAGGGCTTCTGCTCAAATGTGTGCATTGTACTCCAATCTAAGCGTGATGAAGAATTTACAGATAGTTAACAAATCTAAAAACGGAAAGAAGGTCTTACAATTGGCATTTTGAACTTTCCATATATCAATATTCCCATATTTCAAAGGTCAAAATAAAAAAAATAATAGTTTATTTATTATGAAACAATTAAAACGTTTTATTTTTAAACTATAATAAAAGAATTATATTTTCAGTTGAAAAAATTTGTAAAATAACAAATTTATTTATTTTACTGTAGCGCAGAAAAAAAAACTTTAGTGGTTAAATTTGATGATTAAAAGTTCTTACGGTACAGAAAAATTTAAAATAAAAAATTTTACTGAGGGATTTTACATATCTATTATATTACATATATAGCTATAGCCACTGCTTTACGAAGTTTTTTTTCAATATACTGTGCGAATGCATTGCAAATGTTTTCTGAGTATATTCGCCAAAACCACTTCTATTTGATTTTAAAGGGAAATGTATACTAGCGGACTTCGTGATCGATAACACTTTATAAAACATAATTCATAGAAAGCTTTCAAACATTATGGAGAATAGATTTTTTTATGAGAAGTCGCTAAAACATCTTTAAACCCTCATATCTCGAAAGGGGTCCAGAATAGATGGTGAGAAGTTGCTAAAACATCTTTAAACCCTCATATCTCGAAAGGGGTCCAGAATAGATACCCCTCCTCCAATACAATTTTTGGTTCGTCTCGACATGCCCGATCACCCATTTCAAAGAAGACTATCGAGTCGGAAACATCCTGTATATTTTCTATATTTGTTTTATAATTAGTATATAATATACATAATATATGTAAATATAATATAGATACATAGTTACTAACATCCTTACGTATTTCTAAAGCAATCCCGAATATATTAAGAAAATTATAATCAAATAAAAATTAACTAATTGTTAGATTATTACAAAAAAAAAATCTAAATTTCAATAATTCTAAATGAAAATAATAATTTTTTTTTTTTTATTTTAAATTTTATTTAAATAGATCAACAAACATCAATTCTTCCAGATCAATCATCAGTATTTGATGAAGAAAATGAAATTCGAACAACATTTGATACATTTGGATCATCTAAATCAACTTTTGTACCATCAAAAACAAAATTTGGATCATCTAGAACGACATTTGGACCAAGATTAATACGTTATAATAGATACTATCCACGAAAATTTCCATTTTTCTAAATAGGAACGAGTTTCAATAAATTTTATTTATACTAAGTCAATTTTTATTAAAAAAAAAAATTAAAAAAAGAAAAAATTAAAGAAAATAATTAAACAACATTAAAAGAGAAAAAAATAAAAGTTAAATAATTTTAAGAATTGTAAATATTGTATTAAATTGTATATTTAATAAAAAATGTGTTATTTGGTTAGAAAAAAAAAAACAAAACCGCTTTTTAACAGCTTAAAATAAAAATTTTTAATTTTTTTTTATTTGGAGTCTATTCATTTTAGATACACTTTCCGTCCAACTAAATATTTAAAATATATATATGACATTTATAACAGTTATATATACATATATAGATTATAACCGTTTAAGACAGAATAATATAAATTTATCCATGAGTAGGACTCGTTAAAAAATTATTAAAAAATTAAAAAAATATTTTTTTTATGTAGCCAAACCCATTCCGGAGCTACAGCTTCCGAAACTTTGTAAAGCCCTATTTTCAAATACGTATGTATATCTCAGATTCTGTTTAAGATTTTTTTAATCTAGAAACGCGAAAAAACAGGATATTTTTTCAAAATTATTCAATTTTTGAAATTTAATACTTAAATGTACCGTTATGTGAAAATAAAATTTTACAAAATCTCACTAAAACTTTTTCATGTTTTTAGTTAGAAGCTTGAAAATTTGAAAAGAAGATTTTTCAAACTTACCATTAGTTACCGCAGAAATTTTTTTTTGTACTTCCTTCTGTTTAAGATAACAGGTTTCTTAAAATGTGTCTTAAGCTTGCCTTAAGGTGCTTTAAGCCACTGTAAAAATTGTTTCAAAGTAAAAAGTAAAATCTAAAGCTTCAACATTATATCCCACCATCAGAAGAATACTTCCACAACTCAAAAAATTTAATTATTACATTTTGGTTTAGTCCAGCAAACATAATTTAAGAAATTGACCGCTGTACACTATTTTTTATTAACCTACTTTTTGTATGAAGATTTTTGGTGAAAATGGAAGATTGACTCATTTGTTTTTATATACTTTTTCGTCTGTAATAACTACTAGATTTTAAGAAATATTTTGCATCTTTTACGATTCTGGCAGTTTTTTTCAGTTTAAATCTGTCATTATTAGGAAACTAATGCCATAATTTTAGTTGTGACGCAACATAGTATTTTAAAAAGAAATCCTCTATAATATTCCGGATGAATACTGCCACAATTTACTTTGTGGCAATAACATACGCAAAATAGTTACTCAGTTAGATGTAAAAGTGTTTAACTAACCAAAATACTGCAGTCTTCCTTTTTCCATACAAAATTGATTAAAACTTTGATTGTAATTTTATCGAAACTTAAAATTTTAAAATGTTGCAGTTTTCCTCTCGGCATGGGATATTTTTACATAACGTATTAACAGATTTTCTTAATTATATAGGGTTTCCATAAAAGTGAAGAAAGTGTCTCTTGATTCTTCACATTTTTTTCTGTTACATATTATATAAAATTCTAAGAATATTTACAAATATTGATGCAATTCACGATATTCTAAAATGTTTTTATTGTCTTTTAGAAAATGAGCAACTTTAAAGGTTTTGTACTTCTTTGTTTATATAATTTTTTTAACTCACAGAATATATTCTTATTTTTATAATTGCTTGTATCTACTTATGTATGTGTATTTAGAAAATTGACTAAGAACGGATTCCTTTATACATTATTGTAGGTTTGGATAAAGAGAGAAGGATTTGTAGGGAAATAGGATATAACGGGAAATTTGGGAGGTAAATTAGAGACAAACCTGTACAGATTCTTTTTGAAAAGTTATAAATTGTAAAATGCCGGATATCTGTTAGAAGGGAATGCATTGGATGGAAGCATGTTCCACATTTTAACAATTCGCACTTCGCACAATAAATGAGTTTCCATAACTAGTTTTAAACCATCTAGCTAGGGTCTTTCACAGTGTAGAAATGAGCACTTGAAGCCTCCCTAGTGTCGCGTTGGAATTGTTTATAGCAAAGCAAGTGTCATTAGACGTAAGGCGCGATTTTATACGTGACTAACTTATATAACCACTTTACTAGGTTTTTTAAACAATAGATATACGTTAAGGTATAAACCTATACCACATATACATACGCTGTTCAGGAATGAAAATGCACAGATAACATTAAATATAACTTCAAAAAACAAATACACAAACAAATATGTATATGTATAAAGAAAAAATAAAAATTTTAAAAATTTCTTTATAAGATTTATTAACAACTTATTTGTTTTATTATCAATAAAAATTAAAATTAAGTAATAACTTAAATTTAAATCTTATCAAATTCAATCTTATTATGTTTCAAACAAAAATAAATCTTTATAAACTACTTATATACCTATAGAGAAAAAATAATATTGTTATATTTTAAGGCTATGATTTAATCGATTGTAGAAAATACAAATTCTTTTTTATTACTTTCTTGGTTTTTAAAAAATTGACCGAAAAAAGGGAGTAATAAATAATGGATCACAGAAAAAATAAACAATATTATTACGAAACACTTACACCATCATATTTACTAAAAAACACAGCAATTGTTTTTGTTTTTTTTTTTTTGTTTTATCAAGTTTTAAACAGATTTTCGTAAAAAAAAATTTTTAATTATTTTAATATCATAGACATCTTATGTCAGTCTATTTAAAATTATATATTACCTTTTATACTGTAAGAAAACGGATTTTCAGTTTAAGTGTAAGCTTTTTTCTTAAGTACAAGTATTTTCATTTTAAATGTATGGAAGTTTTCATTTTTAAGTGCAATCACTTCATTTTCAAATGCAAATTTTTATATTTACGTATTTATGTATGTGTGTAATTATATATGTATATAAAAATATATTGTACCAACCTATATATTGTTCTTTAAAAAATTTACAGACATGCTACATGAGATATACATGTAGGTACATAATAAGGGTATTCACGAGTTGATGCAAAAGTTCAAATTTATTTTGCACCGTAGCACATATTTGCACCAACTCGTGAACAACCCTAGCATGCATTTTTATTGAACTGTCAAATATCGTTGATGTGCTTGTTTTGTTTATATAAAAATTTAATATGCTTACCAAAAATTTCAGATATTTGTATATCTTCATATGCTTGACTAAATAAATAAGCAGAAATAATTTTTTCCCCACTTTTTTTAGGCATTTTTGAAATTTTGATCTAATATAGCGCTTACAAAAAATATATAAACAAAGTTTACCATGGTCTTGCACAAATATGCAATAGGGTTTAGGTCTTGCATAGTCTTGCAAAATTTTGCACATTTTTATACATCAAAACAACAACAAATTGTGCACTTTAACTGTCAAAAAATTGAAATATGTTACGGTGCAAAATTTTGCACTTGTGCAAGACCATTTTGCACCAACTCGTGAATACCCTTAATGTTTTTTTTTTTCTTTATAAAATTTTAAACAATACACTTTGTAATATCAAAATTTAAAGATAAATCTTTAAATGCGAACAAGACACGAAAAAAAAATTTTTAAATTTGATGTTTTTTTAATGCATTATTTTTTTATATGTTATAATTTTTATTTATTTATTTTGGAAATCGATTACATTGTCAAACAAGCGAGTTGAAAATAATTGTTTGTCAATGTAAGCTTACCTTACGAAAATCAATTTACAAAATAAATTAATAAATAAAAATTATAGGTACATACGAAAAAAATGCATTTTTAATATTATAATGTTCAAATTTAAATATTCTTTTTAATTAGACAAAACTTTTATTAAAATAAAGTCCAGTTAATAATCATTTTTGAAGTTAAAAAGGAAAAAATTTTCTTAAATAAAAAAATACTTGCAATTAAAACGAAACACTGCATTTAAAAATAAAATGCTTGCATTTAAATTGGAAATAATTTTCCAATATTATTATATGATTATAATATGTAGAATAGTATACATACATATGTATATGATAAGTGTCTGTTTCATTATACATATGAACATGTTTATCTTCATCTTAGGTAATATTATAATAGTTGTACTAAAATATTTATTTTATACAATAAAAATTATACCACGTGTCAAAAGACCAAAGTTTGAATTAAATACAACAGATTGAAAAGATTAGAAAAGATTAATGAAAGGTAAACGATACAATTTAAAAAAAAAAATAATTTTTAATTAAAGTGGAAAAAAGTAAAAAATTTACCTATGTACCTATATGTATACAGCTTTTAACTATATAATTTCATGTTATTATTATTAATAATATAAATATAAAGATAAAAGAAATATTTTTTAAGATGAGCCAATTTTCAAAATAATGTTGAATTAAATGGCAACTGCTATAAAATAAACGATAAAAATTTTAACTTTAGTTTATTTATACTTATTTAAAATCAAAAGTTTTATGTACTATGTTTTACCAAGATTTACCTAATTTTGTAAAAGTAGTGTTAAATAAATTTTCTTTTATATTTATAATATACAAATTTATTATATTTATTTACATATACATATTATATAGGATAAAAAAAAAACAAACCAAAAATAAGAATGGCCCCCATATCTTAAAAAATAGTTTTTTTGTGTATTGCTTTCTTTACATTTGTAAGATATATTTTTGTTAAAATTTAATTTAGGGATAAAACTAGATTTCTGCTAAGCTACTGAGAATTATTTCTACTACGAACTGTTTTTTATAAAGTTCCACTCAATAAATTCCAGAAGCTGGAAAAAATCTTTATACCTATTATTTAAATTAAATTGTAATAATGCAAGTTCTAGTATTTACTTAATATGTTACGTTCTAGGGGCCTCGGTGGCTTAGTGTTTAAGAGCATATAAAATAAGCTGTAAACATCGAGGGAGGATGGGTTCGAATTCCACACACATCGTAAGAATTATTCTTCCTTACGATATTTACAGCCACGCTTGAACAGGAAAGGCTGTATAATTTCCTGTTCACATTTATGTGACAGAGAAATGTATTAAAAAAAAAAATTGAGAAGCTGCAGCTCTGTAATGAATGAGGCTACATGAAAAAGTTTAAAATTATTATTTTTTCTATCTTTAACGGTGCAGAAGCTTTGTAAACAGACGGTCGGAAGGATGAACGGACAGAGTCAAACTAATAGGCACATATTTTCAAATATTTTTGGAAATGTGCTCAATCGGGTTAACAATTCAACTTAGTGTAAAAAAATTGGTTCAAGGGGTTGAATAGATCTATAATAATTCAATCTCCATTTTCTTATTTATATTTTAAAGTTTGGTTTCGATTTGTATTCATTTAACCATTTAATGTAACCAATTTGTTAATATTTTATTTTTGAAAACAAATGTACACAATAGCATTTTTACACCATAACAGTCGTTCAATTGAGCAGGAAATAAAGTTTTATTAAATGGTAGGTACATACTTCTTTTTTAAATTAGAATTACCAAGATATGTTACACACTCAGACCCAGACGTAACTGATTGATATCAGAAAATTAATTACGCTAGATACTTATTTCTCCGGCGAACACAGAATGCGAGTTTCACTTTTTAGTATGTATATCTAGAATTTTTTTATTGCAATATGCAGTTCTAAACTTAATGGAATAATTGAAATATTGTAAAACACACTTATTAGTACTAAGAATAGCAAAAATTTAACTTTTGTTCATAAATTTGAAGTAAATACTTACTCTTACATAATATTCAAATATGGACATATTCAATTTAAAAATTATATTACATGAATAAAAAATAAAATAAAATTTTAAAAATATTAAATGCCTACAAAACCACTACAACCGAATATCCATCGATCAATTAAAATGATTGCTTTTCGCTGTGGGGTGTCATAAAGCCATAAGTCATAAAGCCATATTTTTATAAAACATTTTGTGTCATAAAGCCATAATTAATTCTCTGATTCAAGTACATATATTTTTTTTGTATAATTGTTGTTTGATTGATGTTGGAAAATGTTTGCAAAAGGTTTGGTGCTGAAATATGTATGAAAGAAAATACTTAGCAAAGATTTTAGAGTTGGTTACAAAATCAGGATATTCGCTTTTTTCAGAATATATATATATGTAAAGATTCTGAAAAAAAGGACAACCCTGGTTTTGTAACCGACTATAAAATTCCTCCAAATAGATACATATATAGGAAGAACCTGGAAAAGGGCCACCTTTATTTTGTAATAATTTTTGTATCTCATTTTTATAGAACAAAGAATTTGAAATCATAGGGATAAAAAAGAAAGGTTTCAAATTTTCTTACGAAAAATATTAAAGTCTGACTGTGAAAAATAATAATAAATTTTGTGAAAATTTATACATTTTCATAAAAAACAAAAAAAAGAAGGAATAAGAGCTGCTGCGCCCGCTTTCAAAGGCAGCAGATTCCTTGAAAAGAAGCGCGAGGCAGGGGGATGAATCAGGGTATTTCCCCTTTTCCAAAATATTTATATATATATGTATATGCGAGATTTTGACTTGGTTAAAAAACCAGAGTATTTTCTTTTTTCCTGAATATTTACATAATGTATAAGCGAATTAGGAGGGATTTTATAGTTGGTTACAAAATCAGGATATTTCCTCTTTTTCAGAGTACATATATTTACATATATGTGTATGCCAGATTCTGAATTAGTAGGGATTTTAGAGTTGGATTCTAGATTTTAATAGTTTTTCTTTTAAAGTATTTTTAATCGAATGAGACATAACACCATATGGCTTTATGATTCATTTGAATGAGTCATAAAACTATATTGGGAATATGGCTTTATTACTCATTTGAGTGGGTCATAAAACCATATTTTTAAAATATGGCTTTACGACATATGGCTTTATGACACCCCACCGCTTTTCGCTCCTGGAAAAATTTAAAACATTTTGATATTTTTATGAAAAAATTTTTTTGTACATATTTGTAGGTACTTCAGTTCTAGGACCATAGATTATTTTTCAAATTAAAATTTTTGTATAGATACATAGATACATATGTAAGTATGGATGGATATACATATGTACATACTTACATAAATATGTATTTTGAAATTCAAAGTCGTCTACGAAAAATTAATTGGAAACTTGTAACGATTTCAAAATCATTTTGCAAAACGATTTTTCGAATGATGAGTTCTGTAGTAAAAAAAATTTTTAAATGCGATTTGGTCAAATTTTCATTTTTATTTTGCATTTTTGTTGTATTTTTTGTCTGGTTGTTGTATTTTTTGTCAAATCAAATATTGAATTGCAAAATTGTAGAATACATAATACCAAATTATAAATTGGTAAATTGTAAGAAATTATTTGGAAAGATTATGAAACTATTGATTATAATATTATTACAACTATAATGGTAATCCTATGACATAAAATAAAAACGAAAACATGTATTAAAATTATAGAGACTTGTTACAGAATTATTTTACTTTTGGATGCTTGGTAGTTTTTTTATCTTTTTAGCAACAGACTACTATTGAGAATTGAAATAAAATTATTTATTTACAGCAATAATAGAATCCCTTTTTATGGGTCTTGCTCCACATGTCACAAAAAAAAAACGGGAGCATGTAATATACATGTAGATGTAGTGTCGTTTGTCTGCATTTTCACTTGCCTGTATTTCATTTGACTGGATTTTATTTGGCTGTATAAAATAGTACTGTGTAAAATAGTAAGTACCTATGTAAGTATGTATGTACATATGTGTGTATGTATGTAAAAAAGATAATTAGGAGAAATTTTAAAGTTGGATTCGAAAGCAGGGTTATATTTATATACGCTTTTTCCAGAATATTTATATAAGTATGTATATGTATATACATATGTACATACATATGTATATCCGAAATTCTGAATTACTAGAGATTTTAGAGTTGGATTTGAAATCGGGACTATTCAGTCAAAATGAAATACAATCGAATGAAATACAGGCTTATGTTAGAATATATGTAGTAACCCAAAAAAAACAAAAGGTTTAAAAAAATTAAATAATGCCATAGAAAGCTGAGATGAGACGCGTCACGCGTAAAAAAAAATTGCATTTAAAAAATTATTGCATTTTTGTCATATAATGTCGAATTACACAGAGTCCAGAGATAAGATGAAAATTTATTAACCAACCAACGTTATTAACTAACCAATTTATTAACCTACCAACGTAGTAAATACATACATAATATGTATGTATGTATGTACATAACTGGATTTGTGGCCTGTGGGCTTGTAATTTGTATATAATTGTATTAAAAACTATACATATACTTATGTACTTATGTTATATGTATGTATGTATGTTTGTTTTGCGTACAGACTTGTCCTTTGGTATAGGTATAATGTACAAAAGATGGAAGATAGTATTCAAATTTAAAACGAGTTTCTTCTATAAAATTATTAAAAGCAATTGGTAAATAGCCTGGTGATATGTTCCTAATTTTTATGATTAAAATTTTTAATTTTTGTGAGTAAAAAATATTTATGTATGTATACTTACATACATACATGTATACATATATTTATATATGTATGTATGCATGTTTGCAATTTTTAAATTGAGATGCGTTTCATTTAAAACTAAAAAGTATGAAATAAAATAATGTAAAGTTTTTTTTAAATAATATCTGATGATATGCTTTTATCGAAACAACTAACTTCCTAAAAACTAGAAAATAAAATAGGTAAAAAGGTACCTCAAATAGTCAAATTGTTATAAGAATATACATAATATACATAACAGTAAAAGAACTTCAGAAAGCATTTGAAGGTATTTTAGTTGTGATTATCTTAAATAAAGTAATTTTTTCTCTTTCTGGGTTTTTTTTTTGCTAAGATAAGAAAGAATAGCTATCTTTATACTGAAACAAGTGACAAGCCAATATTCACGTTTTTTTTTAATGGCCGCCGTAGAGGTTATGACAAATTTAAACAAAAGTCTCTATGAACTTCTTCATATATAATATGAACATTTTTTTTCTTGGGTATTAAAAATTTAAATAAAACAATTTCCAATTAGATAATGTCAAAATACAAATTAAAAACTAAAACATTAATTTTGTTCTGTATTACTAAATTTTCAAATATATTCTAAAGTTAATTTTAATTTATGGTTTTACTAAACTTTTTAACGTTAATTTTTGAAATTTAATTTTTATTTAAAATTTTGCCCACTAGGTGGGCTTTAACATTTTCAAAAATTAGGAAAAATATAAATCCAAATTTTGCACACTGCATAAATTTGACGTTGACAATTTCACATCAAAAATTCATAAACAAAAAAGGAAAATAGCTCAATATTTCAAATCAAAAAGTGCTGCAACTCATTTTAAAATTAAAATAACTTTAAATAAAACATTCAACAATTTATTAAAATGCTTCAATGTTACAATCGTGGTTGCGGAAAAAAATATAATGAAGAAGAAAATACGGATGGTAAGATGTCATTCCAAAAATTTTTATAAATTTTATTAAGTAAGGTTATTAATTTATATTTACATACATATTTATGCTATATATATATATAAAACACATTCAAGTACATCTATATCTATAACAATTTTTTCTCGAAGAATCCTGTTGTCATCATCCTGGTGAACCATTTTTTCATGACGCTTATAAAGGATGGACATGCTGTAGTAAAAAAACTGTTGATTTCACAGAATTTTTGAATATTAAAGGATGCACTCTTGCAAAACATTCAAATATAAAACCTCCGGAACCCATGAAAGAGGAAAAAGAAGTAGAAATTGTTGAAAATACCCCAATTATAGAAAGGAAAGCTATAAAGGAATCAATGCAACGACCACAATTTGAATCACCTCTAACAAAAATTCAGCCAACTGTCTTACCAGGTATAAAGGATGCAATTGATGCCTTACTTCCAAAACTACAACAAAGTTCTATTAATATTCAAACAAAAAAGTAAATTTTTCGTATTCTATATCTACAATTTTTCAAGTTTTAAAATTTATAGTAATATTGAAGAAGGAACAGCTTGTAAACACGGTGGCTGTTCAGTTACTTACTCTAAAGAAACATGTGATTCGGAATGTCAATACCACCCAGGTTCTCCAATATTTCATGAAGGTTTGAAATATTGGTCGTGTTGTCAGAAAAGAACGTCCGACTTTACGGCATTTATGAATCAAAAAGGATGTACTTATGGAAAACATAAATGGATTAATGAAGTAAGTTAACTAAGTATAAAGGTTTTCTCTTTAAATCATTTATTTGCAGATTTATAAAAATAAAATTTAGTCAACATTATCAAGACTACAACTATTTTGATGTTTAGTACTGCAATGGTTTTCCTCCGTTGTATTTGAAGTACTGTAGTGGTTTTCCTCCGTTGTATCGGTAGTACTGTAATGATTTTCCTCTGTGCTATTTCTATTCTCTTGCCTCAGTTTTCGTCTACGTAATATTTCATCTTGAATTGGTTTCTGAGATTCACGACGTGGTGTTGTAAAATCAAATTTCGTAAAAGATATTTTAATATTAGCATTTTTTCGTACTTGTTTTCTATTTTCTGCACGTTTTAATAAAACATTTGCTTCATCCTTATTTATTTTTGGACCAACATATTGATTTCGAATAGCTTGTCTTTCCAATTCTTCTTCTTTTTCTTTCTTTTCTTGTTCCAACATTTTTTCCAACTCCTCATCAATTTCTTCATCTTTAACAAATTTTGACTTAAAATTTTTTTGTTTCTTTTTTCTTTCTCTTTCTTCTTTTTCTTTCACTTTCTTTGTTTCTTCTGGTGTTACACCCACTTCATTTATCAAAACTTGTGCATTTGCTGCTTCAAATTTTTCGCGCAATTTAGATTCACGTGCTATTTCACGTTCAACTTCTGATCGTCTTTTCGTATCAAATTTTTCAACAGCTTTTTTTTCAATTTCAACATTTTTCTGTTGAAATTTTTCAACCATTTCTTTACGTTTTTCTAAAGCTTCTTTTTTATCAGCTGGTTGTTCAAAAATTTTATCCCATATCCCAATGTTAACTTTGTGCAGTATAATACGTGCTTCTTTTTTAAAAAGTTTACAAGTACTTTGTTCTTCATCAATGTCATCTGTTAAATGAGCTTCAAAAAATGTTGGAGGACAATTAAATTTAACATACCTTTTTAAAAGTACAATATCTGGAGGACGCGTTGTTATGTTTATTAATTTTATAATAATTTTTATTTCATTTTCGGTTTGAGATATTTCTGCCATTTTATGACAATAAAAAATAAGAAAATAAGTTAAAATTGTTTTTCTTATTAAAACTATCGATCAATCTTTAAATATTACTTAGTAACTAAATTCTGTTTCTATGATAATAGCGTTTATAGCAACTAAACATTTACATAATCACGAAACGGAAACATCTAAACGAATTTTTAAATATTAGATAACGGTGGAAAAAATATTAATTAAAATTTTGTTTCAGGATGATGATTCGAAAACGGTAAATTGCCGTTATGACTGGCATCAAACAGGATCAAATGTTATTGTAGCAATATATGCCAAAATGTATCATTATAAGAAAAGTTTAATAGAAGTAAATCCAATACGATTAAAAGTGAATTTATTATTTCCCGAACAAAATAATTCACAATTTGATTTAGATTTAGAGTTGAGAGGGGTAAAATATTTTCATTTATTTTTAAAGTTTATATTGTTAATAATTTCTATTTTTTATATATAGATTATAAATGTTGAAAAAACAACAGCCAAAATGTATGGAACAAAAATTGAAATTGTAATGCCAAAAGCGGAACCAAATACATGGGCTTATTTAGATTTTCCAAAGCAAAAAGTTGAAGCGAAATTTAGTGATCCTAGTGATAATGATACTGAAGGTCAAAAGGATGATGATTCAGAAAGTTCGGATGTGGATTTAGACGATTTAGATTTAGTCCGAATGGGACCTAAAATAGAAAATATTTCATAATTCATTTCTATAGCTTTTGTTTTTATTTACCAAAAAAATTGTTGTTTTTGTATTTGAGCATAAAATGGTATAGTAAAAAAAATAATTATGGTTTTTTTTATTATTTTTTAATTAAAAAAAGGAAATTAACGCTTACAAAATATTTTTCTACTTAATTTGATTATATTTATTTTAATTTTAATTTTTTCGTTCGCCAATCATTTAGATTATCTAAATCAATATCATCATCATCGGATTCATCTTTGTCGCTACTTTCCATACCATTAAGACGCATTTGATTTTTTATTGTAAGGATATTTTCACTTTTCTTTTCCATATTCAAAACTCTTGACCAATTGTGTATTTGTTCATCAATTTCTTCAATTTGTCTTTCAGCTATAGCTACTTCATGATCTCCAGCAATAATTTCAACAGAATGAGTAGTTTCTTCTTTAATTTCTCTTTGAAATCTTTCCCATTCTTCTACTTGTGGATCTTTATACTCTGTATTACGTATTTTAGCATCTTTAATAGGATCATCGAAGAAACCTTCCGGTATTTTTTCATCTTCCTCTGTTTCTTCAACGTCCATTTTTATTTCTTCATTTGAATTTCTTTTAATATTTACTAAATTCTTTTTAATGCTAGTTTTATTAAGAGTTGCAGTAAAATATGATGTATTTTGATCGAAGAAATCATTTGGGATTGACTCTATCTGTTTATCATTATTTACTTTTGGAGACAATGTTTCGATTTTAAATTTTTTCTGAGGAACTTTGGGTTTGAGAAACACGCTATCATCTGTTGCTGATCTCTTATTATTAGCATTTGCTAAGAGAGCAGTATTTAATAGATGTTCTTTCAGTTCTTTAGCTGCAGCTACTTTTTCTCTATGATTTTTTGAATTTATATGAACTTTCCATACTGCCTCTGATCTAACGATACTTTTACATAAAATACAAGTTAATTGCCCATTTTCATATTTAGCTAAGGGTGAATCAATTTTTGTTTGTGAATTATTCGAATTTAATCCTGGCGTTTTAATAGCTTTTAACTTTTGTTCTTGCATTAAACGTCTCAAGTCATTTTGCGTATATTTTTTTTTAGACATTTTTTGAATACTGTATTTATAATTTAAATTTCTTAAATATAAATTATTTATGAATAAAAGAACATAAATTTGATAGTTGATAAAGTACAGAAACAACAATAATAAAATAATATCAGCTGGTGCCGAAAATGAAGTTTAAAAAATTAAAAAACGCACTAAAAAGAACAGTTCACAATGGGTTAACTAATTTAATTTTACACCATTCTCCACTAGTCACTTAAAAGAGCTATTTTTATTTTTAGTTTCTTTTGAGGTTCATTTTCATCAATTTCGTGGATTTCGTGGATTTCGTGGATATTATCGCAATTTTAGAAAGAGAAAAAAATATAGTGTACTACCAATGGGAAAGTGGAAGAAAAAATATATATTCAGAAATATCATTGATCTCTAAAGAATTTATAGACGATATTCAGCTAATTTATGGAGGTTATTCAGCAAAATAAAAAATCGTTCAGCAAAATGTTTATGTAATTTTCTGCCTATTCTCTAAAATTTTCATATTTTTTTCTCAAGAAAATCAGTCTTTAAGAACCGATATTTTAAATACATATTGTGAAACGAGAATTACGCGGTATTGACTCACCTGCAATATTAATATTTTTGGGCCAATTACCAGTGAGAAATGAGAATCCATGCATTCGAAATGCGTATTGCGTAATACTTACAAGACATAATGCAGAAGTTGTAAAGAGACAGGTGTAGTAGGCACTTTCCTTGTCTATCCTATTTGCGCTATCTGAAATAGAATATTCTATGCAATCATATAAACCGATCTTGTAATTATTATTACTTACTTAAATATTCAAAAAAAAATTTATTATATTTCAAGTAAATCAAAATTTTTTGAAGTTGCTTTATGAAAAATATCCTAAAAATTTCAAAGACGAAATGAAATCAATAAATTAAGCAAGCCAAAGTTAAAATATTTATATAAATGTCTTATAATTGTTCTCTTTATTTTATTTAAATAAAATTCTATTTTAAATAAATCTACAAAATTATTAGATTAGATTGAATTAAAACTAAATTTATGTGAAGGTTTGAATTTATTTTATTGTGCAACCAAGTGCAACCTGTGCAACTAATTTTACGACTTTATTAATAATCATACAAAACTATGTGAAATTTTATTCAACGGCAATACTGTAATAATAATTGAATATTGTGAATTAAATTTGATGTTGTCATAAGCTTGGTTGGATTTCACTTTTTCATTCAAGTTAAAAATATTTTCTTTGTTATAATAATAAAGTATAAAAAATTATAACCTTTTACAATTTATTTTTGATTTTTTTAAATATATATAATAGAAAATGTCTAGGAGGGCCACACATGCTGGAAGTTGGTATTCGGATTACGGTAAAATTTTTTTTTTCAATACTATGCAGTCTCAAAACAATAGCTTTTTATAAATAAAAATTATAATAATATTGTATATAATTAAATAATATTTAGTTAAATGAAAAAATATAACAGAAAAGTAATCATTTGTGTTTTTATACACTAAATTTATTTAAAATTTAATTTAATTATAAATTATTGCAAAATATTGTAAGTGATACACGTACTTTTTGAATAGAATAGCATTCAAAATATATTTTTTACATTGAAAAAAGAAAAATATTTACTCTTCATAATTTTCCAAATATAGTTTGTCACTTTTATCATGTTGAAGTGATTTTACAAGTTTTCGTTGTTCATGTAATATATTTTGAATATCTCTTGAACGGTTTTCTGAAACATTCGTAGCCCAAATTATACGTTTTCCAAGAGTATTGAAATTTGATTTCTGTTTCTCTAATTCATCTAAGCCTTTTTGTAACTGACTACAAACTTTAAAAAATGAACTCATTTCTGGAATATCCGCAAATTCACCAGGATGTTTTTTAAATTTATCAGTTACTAATGATGTTAATTTGGCTAACTGTTCATTGAAATTCTTTTTTTGTTCTAAATTTCGAAATATTTCGCTAACTTCATCATCATTTGGATATAAATGTAAATCTTTAATACGATGTTTTATATTTTCGAAATTTATGGCTTCCAAAGAATCACGAGCAGCAGCAAAAAATTCTTCACTTTTTTTTAATTCGAGTTTCATCTTTTTAATATCATCTTCAATTCGTTTTGATTCCGAAATGTTTAGAAAATTGTAACTTTTAGTATTTTCAGCTTCAGGATCATCAATTATTTCACTTGGAATAATTTTCTTCGATTTTAATATATGTAATGATGATGGTCCAGGATTTGAATCAGTTTTGTCTTCCCTTTAAGAATAAAATAAGGTTTTTTATTTTATTTTAATTTGTTAATATTCGAATTTTACTTTGCATTCGGCTCATTTTCACCAATTTCTTCCAGAATTTCTTTAAGAGTGTTAATATCAATATCATCCTCATTTCTAAAATCATCATCCATTTTTAATACGATTATATAAAATTTTTTATTTCTTTTATTTTAAAAAGAATATTAATTTTTCTATGTTGACTTTGATTAGTTCAGTCAGTTTTAGCAACTGTAATCGGATTGCTGTTTAAGTAATATAAACATAAATTTTTCACGTTGTTTCTATAGAAATCTATTACTATCAATTGGCTTAAAATCATATATGTACATTGTGTTAAAATTTTGCATAGTATTTTCTTGTTTTTTTTTTTAGGAAGGGAACTTTCAGGACAATTAGAAAATTGGTTAGCTGCTGCTGATTTATCACATGGGCCTGCGAGGGCAATTATAGCTCCGTAAGTATCTTAACATTATTTTCATTATAAACTAACTTTTATTTTTTAAATTTTATTAAAAATTAGTCATGCTGGATATACTTACTGTGGTGCATGTGGGGGTTTTGCGTATAGACAAGTTAGTCCAGCCGTGGTGTAAGTAATTTTGTTGTAAATCAAAAATTACCATACTGATCAGTTTTCTTTAAATTTTAAAAAGAAAAAGGATATTTATACTAGGCCCATCGCATCATGTTCGTTTAAGAGGTTGTGCTTTGTCAATTGCTACTAAATATAAAACACCATTATATAATCTTAAAATAGATACTGAAAGTAAGAACTTTTTTTTATTTTAAAAAATATTGAAAAGATAATTAGTAATTCGATATTCTCTTTATAGTTAATACTCAGTTAGATAATACCGGACAATTTTCTTGGATGGATATGAAAACTGACGAGGATGAGCATAGTATTGAAATGCATTTACCTTATATTGCCAAAGTAATGGAAGAGTAAGTTGATTTAAAAAAAATCATTTACAAAAGTTAAAGAATTAATACATATTTCAATTTTTAGATACAAGGATCAGTTCACAATAGTACCCATTTTAGTTGGTTCATTATCATCTGAACAAGAAGCTATGTATGGTGAACTCTTATCACAGTATTTTACTGATCCACAAAATTTATTTGTGATATCATCAGATTTTTGTCATTGGGGTCAAAGATTTCGTTATACATATTATGATAAATCATGTGGACCTATTTATAAATCAATTGAAAAATTGGATAAAGATGTACATATTATAATTGTTTTCCCATTCTTTTTTTTATTATTTTCAAAATATTAATTTTTTCTTTTTAGGGAATGGAAATTATTGAAACTTTAAATTTAAATGCATTTACTGATTATTTGAAAAAATTCAATAATACAATTTGTGGTCGACATCCTATTGGTGTTATGCTTGGGGCTTGTAAGGTTCTTAGAGATAAAATGGGTTATAAATTAGGTTTTAAGTTTTTGCAATATGCACAAAGCAGTCAATGTCATAATATGAATGACTCTAGTGTAAGTTATGCATCTGGATCTCTTGTTTTTGAAAATTAAAAATGTATATAAATGACATAAAATATTTTAATAATAATAAAAAAAAAGTTGTTTTATAAAATCGTTATTCTTCAATAATAAAAGTCTACGAATATGTATATTAAATAGTATAAATTGAAAATTTGTAGTTATTTGCTATTAAGATCAAAAAAAAATTTCTCATTTTGTATTGTATTTAGAAATTTACTTAAAAAAATAGATTTAAAGGAAATTGATTTTACAAATTTGTTTAATTTATTTAATTTCTCTCTTTTACTTCAAATAAAATTTTTGTAAATAGTTTTGTTTCAGTTTGTAATAATTTTTAACATAGCATTGAAACGAAAAGTTAAATGACCACTAAATGAATGAAATCCGTACCTAATTAAATTTATTTCTTTTCTATTGCAACATGGTTTTTACAAAATATTGCAATTTATTTAATTTATACAAGCAATTAGTTATTTGTATTTAATAAGATATTTTTTCTTTTGAAATTTATTTATATTTAATCTTGGTTTTTCCATATGAAGCAGTCGATACATTAAACTAATCTAATATAATTAACTATCTTTACTTGGTACATAATCTTCATCATCATCATCTTCTGAATCAAATTCCAAGTCTTCAATATTTTGAAATAATGATTCATCAATTCTAACACTTTCTATACTATCACCTGCCTCTAACAAGAATTTAATGTCAGATTCATTAAGTGTGTTATCTCTCAAGAATAATTCTTTGCCAGTTAATTTTTTTCCTTCAGCAATTCCTTTTTCCCGTTTCAATGTTATACCAGTTTCATCTTCAAATTGTAATTTCCATTTCATAAATGATTCAACAGTAACACGTGTCCCTTCAAATTTCTTTCTTTCTAATTCTTCCAGCTCTTGTAATTGTTTTTGCGTTTCCATATCTTCTTCTTTTTTAATTTCATCCCAACGAACATTTATCCATTCTTGTGCAGTACTAACTAATGTAAATATCATTTCCATTCCTAAATTTTCATTAATTGTATTTGAAATATTATCCAATAATTTTTGACGTGATACATCTTCTAAATTAATTGAATCTTCAATGTCTACTTCTGGTGCTTCATCCGGATATTTTTCCGTATAAGTAAACAATAAATATACTTTAACACCATTTGGTTCTTCATCATTATATTCTTCTGTTGCTATTGGTATTTTAAATTGATGAAATGGTTCTGTCGTAATAACTGAATAGCATAAATAAATGTTAAATTATTGGAAATTTTTTCAAGTTTTTCATAAATAACTTACTTTCCATATCCCCACAATAAATAGAATCTAATGCCTCAATTTCATTTTGTTGATCTTCTTTATAATTTCGTTCCATAATTCTATTATTAAATATTTAATGCCTAAGAAGCTATTTTTCAATTAAAAAGAAAATAACTTCAAAGATTAAACGAGTAAATGCCAAATAGGTTATAAATTATATCCGTCATAATTTCGAAATTATGACATTTATGATGGAAAAATAATAGTTGTTGGTAAACCCAGGTTTTTATTTGACTTTTAAAAAGTGAAAAACATGCGCAAGGTTAATTCAATAGAGAGGTATCTAAATTAATTAAGTAATAGCAACAATAGATACACAGCAATTAGATTAAGGAATTGGAATTTATATTATGTATTATATTTAGAAATAATTGATTCTTTAGAAGAAACTAATGGCCCTTTTTTTTTTAAATACAAAAAATATTTTATTAACAATATTATGCCTCTTTTTTTGTTGAATACAATATTGAAAATAATTCATTTTATTTAGATTATGTATACATCTTCTCTTTTAATTTATTGTGTTATCTGTTGTGTTAAATCTATATATATTAAAATATTTCAGTGTTAAAAATTTTAAGATATGTACAATATAACATGAAACAATAAATAAGTATGTAAATAAATTAAATCGGTTAATCGCTTTAATTGTATTTATTTTGAATTCGAATATATCATATTTTTTCGAATATATGACATTTTATTTAGGGTGGAATAATTCGAAAAACTCATATGTCATGTCAATATAAAAGTAGTAACGTGCTGTATCACAAAATTTTTGTTTGTTGGTGCTAGCATTAATTAAAAGCTTTATAAATTAAAATTATTACTTTAGAATTTAAATAAATATTATTAGAAAATGACAGAAACACATGAAGTGAACGGAACCGATGAAATTCAAGATAAAAAGCAAAAAAAAGTAACAAAGCATGATGGGGGTGCGGCTGATTTGGAACGGGTTACTGGTTAGTTTAATTTTTGTAAATAAACATTTCAAAATTTAATTTGAATATTTAATAATTTTTAGATTATGCTGAAGAAAAAGAAATATCTTCTGCTGATATGTCCAGTGTAAGTAACTAATTCTAATTTGCAAAGGATTTAGTTATAAGCAAAATAAATATTAGATTCAATCAAATTTGGAAATAATAGTGTCCTACTTAATAAGGTTAAATTATGGCCTTGATGGTGTATAGAAAATGTAATTTTAGAAAAATCTATCTAGCTGTTTTTTTTTATGCTAATCATAGTAATCATGTTAAATTTTATGTGCTATAAAATATATTAAATTTTGAATACGAGTGAGAAAATTGAATCTTGCTAATGAAATCATTCATGGAACAATCTATGATAATGCAAATAAACTTGAATTAATTATA
Source organism: Poecilobothrus nobilitatus (assembly GCA_947095535.1). Lineage (NCBI taxonomy): Eukaryota > Metazoa > Arthropoda > Insecta > Diptera > Dolichopodidae > Poecilobothrus > Poecilobothrus nobilitatus. The sequence continues at coordinate 315,827,270 of OX352772.1, read as the reverse complement.
AAAGTGTAATCAGTGTAATTATTAAAATTAACTAACCTATTTCATTTAAGGCTGTAGAACAATTCGGCGATAAACGGATAAAAGAAGATCAAGAAAAATTAGCTAAAGAACGAGAATTACAAAAGGTTCACGTTAAAAAAGAAGATATAGAATTAATTGTTAGTATATTTTTTGATATTGGTAAAATCTATTTATATAAAAATTCAAATATTTTTTTTTTTAGATGAATGAAATGTTAATATCTAGAACACAAGCCGAAAAAGTTTTACGAGAACAACGAGGAGATGTAGTTGCTGCTTTGGAAGTTCTTATTAATTAAGATTCTAATAGGATTTTTTTTTTATAAAATTTAAATTCAAAATACATTTTGTTATATATCTTGCTTAAACGAAAAAAGGAAAAAGTAAAAAGAATTTTACTAATACAATATTTCAAATGCATCTAGTTAATTATACAATTTCAGTGAATAGATAATATAATAGGATTTATGAAAAAAAAAAAAAATAGTGACTGAAATCCAAAATAAGAATTTGATAAGTTTGCAATAAATCTAACTTGCAAAAAAAAAATTAAATGTTATTGAATTTAAAATTTTAATTTTTGTACTAAAATAGTACTTGCTTTTATTTTGTGGGATTTGTAAATTTACAAATATTTCTAAAAAAAAATTGTAATTACATCCTTCTCTCACTTTTGAAATCATTAATGAGTAGTTAATGAAATCGCCTAATAATATGCATTTGTTTTTCATTCATTTTTTTTTTTACTTATTTTAGCTGATGTAAAACAAAATCTATTTTATAAGCGGAATTATAATATTTTTATAGTATTGGCTTTGTGCTTTGTAATGGGAACTCTGAAAAGTTGACTACTAGGATAGATAATACTTCAAAAGCTGTCATTGATAATTTCATAACTGATATGATCAATTTGGAATATTTTTTCTATGAACTCACTCTCTAACCATCAGATTTTTCATTAGTGTTAACGTGCAACCGATAAAAGAACTTTTCTCAAACTAAAACGGTAAATTATGAGGGCATTGAAAAAAGTAGTAGTTGTACTTAATTCACAGAATAATTTCGATAAAGTTATTTAAGAACTCACTATTTTAGTAAATTATCACTAATTAGTAAAAATGTACTTTACCAATAAAAAAATCTGAATATAAAAATGAATTGAGTGATAACCGAAATTATTCAAAAAATAAAACTAAGGGAATCTTATTACAAATATAAGAAAAAATACCCACACTTAACTCACACATTAAAATATTGTACGAAAATTGTAAAAAAAAAAACAAAAATAATTACTTGAGGTAAGCAATCTCTATACTCAAATGAAATAACTTCATATTCCAACTAATAGCAAAAGACTATGGGTATAAAAAAAAGTCATGTTTAACTCAAGCACTACGACTAATGAAGACAATAAAAGTTCTTGAATGTAATCATTATAAAATAACTAATTAGTAATGATCAAGAAATCGCTGAATCCATGAATACTTTTTCACAAATGTAGTAGAGGAATTTAATATGTCCTCAGATCCAATAGATTACATATATTTAAGCAATTTTTTGAGAAATTTATTCAAACATTTCAATTTATCTTTTACAAATAACGAAGAAGTTACTGCAAGCATTACTATGTTAAAATCTACAGCGGCCATCGGTTATGATATAATTTATTAAAAAATTTTCGTCAAGTTTGACCCCAGTCTTAGTAAAATTTATTAACTTATATTTTCAAACTTCTGTATTTCCTGAGTCTTTTCTTTGAAACAACCCAATTTTGCACAATGAACAATCTGGGTTTGAGCAAAATTCCAACACTACTGCTGCATATTTAGAACTGACTCACTTTATAACAAATAATATAGATAAAAAGAAATATATTGCCTGTGTTTCGCAGATCTTCGAAAAGCTTTCGATTGTGCTGATCATAGAGTACTGCTGCATGTATAAGCTCTACATAATAAATTTTAATGAGAATCAAGTAAACTTTTTCCAATCTTATCTGAACAAGAGATAGCAGAGGGTTCGAATTAATAGAAAACTTAGTAATAGTACTATAGTGAAAAACGGAGTGACAGAGTTCAATTTTAGGTCCAATTCTTTTTAAACTTTATGTTGATATTTTATCTCGATTAGAATAAAACTGCACTATTCAATTTTACGCTGCCGATGTAGTAATTAAATATGGTGAAATTAGTGAAGAATGTCTAAAGAACTCAATCATATACATGATCTTGAAATTGTTGAAAAATGGCTTAGTAAGCATAGACTTTTATTAAATGTAGAAAAAACCAAAATCCTGCTATTCCAGAACAAAGAGTTCAGTGATTTTTTTCGTTTCTTATAAAATCATGTCTTAGAGGTGACAAAAACATATAACTATTTAGGGCTAATTTTAGATAGCATAACTAACATTACAACTGGCAATTTTTATTTATTTATTTATTTTTATTTATTTATTTATTAGTTAAAACTATATTTACAAATTCATACAAATTATTTTCTTCTTATTTTATTTTTTCATTAGTAAATTTAAATTAAGTTTATATTAGTTTAATTTTTTTTTTTTTTTTTCTCTTTTATGCAAATTTAATTCAATTCATTTATTATTATAATTTTTCTAATTTATTTTTAAATTAATAATTTATTTTTAAATCTCTTTAAATATAATTTATTTTATTTTATACCAGAAAATTCAAATTAATTCATTTATTATTACAATTTCTAATTTATTTTTAAAAGTTGTAAAATTTCTTTCCATTTTTAATTCATTCGGTAAACTATTAAATAAAGCTAATCCCCTATACATTATATTGTTTTGTGTTCTTGCTCTTCTATATAACGGCAATCTGAAATTCTCAGCATTCCTTACATTGTACGGTTGGCTGTCTGATATATAGTTAAGGATTCTCCAAAGATAACCAGGGTATATCTTGTATTTAATCCTAAAAATAAAAATTATAGCATTAAACTTTATATATTGTTGTACATTCATCCATTTTAATGATCTTAGCATGTTTTGTATATTTGTATATCGGTCACATTTCAGAATTATCCTCATGGCTTTGTTTTGTAATAATTGAAGTCTATTTATATCTCCCATAGCACACATAAATAATACTGACGAACAATAATTATAATGTGGCAAGATAAGTGTATTATATAAAGTGACTGCACAATCATAAGATAACTTGTCCCTAATGCGTGCAAAAAAACCAATTTTTTTGAAATCTTTTTACATACATAATCAGCATGTAAGTTAAACTTTAATTTATTATCAATGTATATCCCTAAATATTTAATATCTGCTACACCTTCTATCTCTTCATTATCCAGAAAGAGCGTTACGTTGCTGTTTCCTCCATTTATGACCATACTTTTGGTTTTACTGACATTTAATTTTAATTTATTCATACACAACCATTTGTACAAATTTTCTAGGTCTTTACTTAGTAGATCTCTGCATTCTTCTATTGTTTTCGCTTTGATATATAACAATGCATCATCCGCAAAGAGCACAAGCTTAGCATATTTTATGACCGATTTCATATCATTTATATATATCAGGAATAGTAAAACACCCAACACGGACCCTTGAGGTACACCTATTTCTATATTTTTTAAAGCTGACAAAACTGGTCCAACTCTTGTTCTTTGTTTTCTATCCTTCAAATATTGCTTAAACCAATTTAACTCTGCTCCTAATATACCAATTTTTTCTAATTTTCTTAACAGAATATCTCTATCAATAGTCTCGAAAGCCCGTTTCAAATCAATGAACACAGCCACAATTATATTTTTTCCATCCGTTTCCTTCTTCCATTCATTTATCACCCAACTAATAGCAGTTTCACAAGAGTGCCCTTGTCTGAATCCTGACTGTTCTTCACAAATTATTTCATTCTCTTTTAAAAAATTACTTAGTTGTTCGGCTACAATTTTTTCTAAAATCTTCTGGTATATTGTTAGCATGTTAATTGGTCTATAATCAATTGGTGCCTTTCCATTATTTATTTTTGGTACCGGAACCACTACGGTATCTCTCCAGCATTCAGGATAAACTCCACCCCTTAAAGATTCATTAATTATATATTCTAACACTGGGAAAAATAGCTCACTACATTCTATTATTATTTTTTTGTTTAACCCATTATAATCATTTTTATTGTTCATCTTTTTTATGGTTTTGTCCAACATTTCACTATTAATTAGTTGAAATATGAAGTTACCTCCTCTGTTAATGTTGGTATCCGTATTTATATAAGGTAAATTAGTAATACTGCTATGGATTTCATATAAGCTATCTACAAAAAAATCATTCAAAATATTTGCAATTTCATCCTGTTTATTTACTTCTATGCCATTTATTTCTAGTTTTTGTAATACCGTATTTTCCTTTTTTAAAATATGTTTCTTTATAGTTTTCCACATTTCCCTTTGGTTTCCACTCCTTTGCTGTATTTGGCTTTCTATATAACTATTTTTGGCTTCTTTACATTTATATTTATACATATTTCTGCAAGCTTTGTACTCATTCCATGCTTCCATATTTTTTAGCATTACAGCCCTATTATATAAACTTACTTTTCTTTGGTTCATTTGTTCTAGCTCATTGTTGTACCATTTATTACAATTTTCTCTTAAGATAATTGTTTTTTTCATACTCTGCAGTGTATCATTTAAGTCATTTGTAAATTTTAAGCAGCAATCATTTAATGGGCTCATACCTAAAGAATTTAAAAATAGTTTTCTATTTAATGTTTTTATCATTTCATCTTTTTTATATTTCAAATATGTTATTTTGTCATTATTATTCCTATATTGCACTTGTTTTAATTTTATACAAATCGTTTCATGATCTGATATAATAAACTGCGATACCACTTTTACCTGGACATCTGTTATGTGATCAGTTAACACATAATCAATCAGAGATTGTGATCTAATTGTTCTCCTGGTTGGCTCATTAATTTGTTGCTTAAGACTATAATCCGAAATAAATTCACGCATTCTTTTTTCATCATTATCTTTATTTAATAAGTTTATATTAAAATCTCCAGTTATAATTATATTGCTCGATCTGCAATACATTAACATTATAACTGGCAATGTCATGTAAACCACATCTGTAAAAAAATTAGTCCCTATAACTTTATATTGCCATGGATGAGGAAATTCTTTTCTAACGATGTTCTTTATTTTATTTTTTCGTACTACATCATGTTAACATCATATATCTTAATCCAATTTGGAGTAAATCCTCCTAAGTAATTATGAATAAATTAGACATCTTGCACAAACGAGTAATAAAGATAATTTTACTTAATAATTTTCACTTTTATCCCACAACATTCCCGACAAACACTCTATATTCAAATCAATACATACCGTGTCCGAAACTATCGCATTGCGCACTAAATAGCTAATCGCACTAAATTTATTCCCAAAAACTCCGAAAATATTTTAGTACATTCGGAAATAGTGCACTAAATTGTTTTATTGCCTTTGATTATCTGTAAATATTTTAGTGTACTCTCGACTACATTGTTCGCCCTAAAAAAGTAATGCATGTAAGAAAAGAAGTTGTGAAGTGTCTAGTGTCCTATCCAATATAAAAAAAAAACAAGATGAAGTTGTCTGCCTAACTTGTTAGTAACAGAACTAATTTGTTGCAGATCGAAAGAGTTTACACCATCAATAAAAGTTGATTCGAAAATGGAGGATATATTATCTGCAAACAAAAAACATCAGTATCTGACCATTAGCTATTTTAAATTAAAAAGGTTAAAATCCTCCAAAAAAAATTAAACTGTCTAAGTTTCCTAAATTGGTGTGAATAGATGATAAGGTGCTAGGAGAGATGTATGAAACTAAATTGTATAAGGTTGGATATAAGGAGATTTGGATACAAGAAGCTTTCAACAGATGGTGCTTGGGAGGTCAACCACCTCGCTAACTACTGTTGATTTAACTGCTAAGAAGACCCCATCTCCACGCTGTCGAAGAAAAAATAAAGTCTTTGGAAAAGAGTTTCCACTATGGAAATTTAAATTAAGTTATGTTTCAGACAAGGCAATGATATCGTGAAGAAGTGATTGTGATTTTAGAAACGTCGTGCGTGTTTTTAAGCGAAATCCTCTCAAGTTTTGATACAATACGCGAAAGATGTTATTTTTAACTTTGAGAAGATGTGGATTATATTTAATTTTTAATTTATTTTTGAATTTTTTGATTTGTATACTCTCTCTAATACTCCCTCCCTTTATAGTTTTTTATCGAACGAATTTTCCTGTCATATCAAAAAGGGGAGTTAATGAAATTTTTATTATGTACAATTGGTATGAAAGCATGAAAACTTTCGGAATCTTTCAAATAAAGCATATTAATACTATTATTAATATAGGGGTCTCGGTGGCCTAGTGGGTAAGAGCGTATAAAATACGCAGTAAACACTGAGGGAGTGTGGGTTCGAATCTCACACACGTCGTAAGAGTTATTCCCCCTTACGACACTTACAGCCACGCCTGAACAGGAAAGGCTGTGTAATTTCCTGTCCATATTTATGTTGCAGAGAAATGCATTAAAAAAAAAAAAAAAAATTATTGATATCACGATTATCATTTGAAATAAAAGAAAAGTCGACATTATCTAATAACGTATTAAGAACTTCAAAATTAGTTTTCCTACAATTAAATTTTGTGGAGTATTTTCAATTAAGGACACTAACTCGTTAAGAGTTTTATATATGAAATTATTTGAAAAAGGAGGATGATATTCATCGATTTGGCATAATAGGCTTAGTTGACTTTGTTCAACAAATATATTTCAATTACTGGTATAGTGAATACAAGTTGCTTCATACTTTTGTTTTTCACTTCTCTAATTTGTTGAAGGTTACACGAAAGAATTTTGTCAATAAAAATATGTTAAAACGAGGAGGTCATTCCAATAAATCACTCACTATGAGGAATATTTATTTCATTACCTTGAAAAGTAGAGTGAATCAGAACTTCATTTCCTTCATCACTGAGAGAAGAATTATACCGATTTCAAAGCTTAAAATCGAACATCAAGATTTCCTAATAGTGGAAATTATTATTTAGACATGTTTTAGTTAAAACAAAAAAGTTATTTGAAAGAGAGGATGTATTAGATAGAACTTTTTTCGTTTCAGTTCTCATTCCTCTAAATAATCTGTGAACTTTCAGATGTTACTCTTTCGTAAATCAAGACTGAAGGATAACCATTAGTTATATGTTAAGAATTAAGAAAATTATAAAAATTTCATAATACAACATTATTTGAATTAACTTTGGACCCTTAAATATAAATTATAAAAATAATTTTATGAAGATTAATCTCTTGTTAGTCTATAATGCCGTTATTAAATGGTTTATACAGAATATGCCATGCAGAGTATTTCGTATTAAATTTCGCATAGAAAAAGAGGTGATGAGGGAAGGCAAAACAAAAAAATTAGCTGGAAGAGAGATTTTCAAGATAACCATATATTAGAAGAAAATTAAAATTTTACATATTAAGATGAATGAAACTCTTTCGTAAGTTTAGTACGATTTTATTAACTTTGAAGAAAATCTCTTGATTTTTCGAAATTTTTCGATAATGAAAACTGTAATGCAAAACGTAACGTAATACAAGCCTGTATACATTTAAATTAAAAGGTAAACAAGTGCCAAACTAAATTATATCATTTTTAAGCAAAAATCATTTGCTTGAATTTCGCTCTTTTTCTCAGTTTAAGAAATTTTGTTAGGAAAGTACGTATAGAGTAAACAAACCCATATAAATAATATGTAATAAATTTTATTATATATATAGCTGGAAAAACATTTAAACATACCTTTTTCTGTAATCAGTTTTTTTTTTTTTTAAATTAAACATATTTAAAAATAAGTTAATTGGCAAAAATAAATTTTATATTCAAGTACAAATGTATTTTTAGTTTATCAAAAAAAAAAAGAAGTTTTATCAGTGTCTGATAAGAAACATAGTTCAAACTTCAAACTTATCTTTTAGTATTATTATATTTAAGTATTTTTTTTTTTTGTCTTGTGTAGCTAAGAACGAAACGTTTTTATAAAGTTTTATTTAATCTTTAAACGGACGATTAAAAATATTTATCATTTATTTAGATTTAATTTCCTTAATTAAATCATTTTTAACTAATTTTTTACATTGTATTACTATCTTTATGATTGTTTCCATTAAATTAAATCATTTTTTAAAATTAAGTATTTACTAAATGCAATGAAATTGGAGAATTTTAAGAAATAAATGGGAATTATCATTTTTATTTATTTTAAAATAACGGTAGAATTGTGCATTTCACTTTTTAGCACTATAACGCGTTCATTTCACGAGCTTAAAAATATGTGGAAAACAAAGATTATTATTTATTTTAGAAGTGTTTTGATCTTTACTATTGGACTCTTAAATAGGCATGTATAGTGTGGAATTGCTTATAGGTAACTTTTAGTTTAAATTTTTGATTACTCTTGTACTTAAATGAAATTTTATTAAAATCATCTGTCAAGTATAAAAGGAGAAAAAAAAGGACGAAACATTACTAAAATATAATTGCTTACGATATACAATTCTTAGATTTATTCTAGGCCACTGAAGAGTCCAGTAAGTATTATGTTTTTCTTTTCATCTATTTGTGTACAAATCTTTTACAGGCTTTAAAATAACAAATATAATTGATATAATGTAATCATCGACAGATCTAAAAATTTATTTTATGTTGACAGGATGGGTTACTGGTATGTTGTCATTCAAAGTAGAATATGCCTTATATATTTAACATGATATTGAAATTGGCAATCCACAAAAGTCAAACGAAGGGAATTTCTATAATAAATATAAAAAAAAAAAAGAATTTATAATAATAACATTTTTTTTTTAAATTTAAGTTTACCATTATGTTAAATCGTAAAATGTACCATAATTTTGAATCCTCAATAACTGCGAACGTTTAAAGTTGAATGTAATGGTAATTTTCTTAATAAAAGTGATGGTAAAGTTGATCCAAATAATATTTTTACTTCCTTTACCTGGTTGAGTTTGTTAAAGTTATGAAAGAAAGCAAAGTAATCAAAGGTAAATGCAAGTAAGCAAATGTAGGTTGAAGAAATGTTAAAGACATTGGTTAAATGAATCTGCTTCTTTTCAGATGAGTAATTAATATAGTGAAAAATATTGAAAAAATTAAAAAAATAACTAAAATGTAATATTTTATGGAATTTTATAGAACTTCAATGGTATTTATGTTTCATAGCAAATTGGTCATAATTTCTATGGGATTTTTGTCTCTATTTTAATGAATTTAATTTTATGTCAATTTAAAATTGGACCTTACTTCCATCGAATTCCATTTAAAAGGACACAAGCTTCATGGAACTAAAATGTCAAAGTATTCAAAACACAAAATCGAAATGATAATTGTCCTTTGTTTACCTCTAATACCTTTTTGTAGTTGGTCAAGTTTATCATAAGATCATTTAATATAATATTCATTTCATATATCAAAATATTCAAATGATATAAAATGAATTACATATATATCTACATGAAAAAAATGTTTGCATACATTTCATTCTATTTTAGAATTTAAGAGGTGCATACATGTTTTAGATTTTTCATAACTTTTTTTATAAAAAAAAATCCTTAAAAAGGGTTCATTTTTATGAAAATGTAGTCGTAATTACACAATGCTTTCAATTATCATTTTTGTAATGTACAAACAACCTGGTTCAGCTTTCCATAATTTCATGATATACTACTTGGTTTAAAAAGTCTGATCTGATTAAAGTCATGATTTTGATATAGGGGATGAAATTGCAGAATAAATCAAAATTTTTCAGAAAATTTTTTCTATTTTTTTTTTTAAGTAAAAAGACAAAATTTTGAAATTTCATAAAATAATATGATACCTTATCATAAAAGAATATGATAGACGAATTATGCTTCCTTATTTTCACATATAATTTTAATTGTTAATATCACAGTAGTTAATCATAATTTTTACTGACCGCTTACATGAATGTATAAGGTAGGTATTATTTTCATACTAAAAATTTGTACACAGTGTTATGTCAGTGTTATGTCAGTGTGTGTGGTTATTTTTGTAGGTACATGTACAGTCTAAACGATCGAGCGAAATTTTTTGAAATTTCATATTGTAGCTGTAAATATCTTTTGAGTAAATTGGATAACCGCAAGTGGTACTTACTAGTGTAATTACTAGTGTAATTTTTAAGTTTTTTACGAATATTTCGCAAAAGGAAAATATTATGAGAACAATTATTAAGTAACAACTTTAAGCTTTACATGTTTAATTAAATAACATATTTATAACATATTTCTTTCTAAGTCCAAGTTTCATGCATATTACGACATGCCATGACACGACATGACATACCTTAAAATGTTTGCCTATATCTATGCAGATGCATACATCATGTTGATGACCTAAAATTCAAAACATAAAATAATTATTAGCAGATTCAATATTAATGTTATGTAGGTTCTGCGCTAATTAATGCAATAGATTCTGTGGTGGACACAGCTGATTTTTGTTTTTTTTATAGAATTAATTGTTTATAGTAACACATGTTATACAGTATGTCTTTTACCCCACATTATATATTAAGTACATATATATGTATAAAATAATAAGATTACCTTACCGTTATATTAATAACAATTATTATTGAAACTTTTATAAATTTAATTTTTTTGTATGTTTTTATAATGTACCTACGTACACGTACGTATAAAATTTTACATTGTTAACTGGAAAGGTAAATTAATTTAAAGTGACCAGATAAATCAAAATTTTATTTTAATGTACGTGACATTTGTACAAAATTTGATAAAATGTTATTAGAAGTTTTGTTTACTATTTAGAAGTTATTGATACAAATGGCTCTTGAGTTGATGTAACAGAACTCAATTTTTAAATATCTAATACATCTAATACATATAATTGAAGAAATATTACTTTAATAAAACTGTAATTTAAAAGCTAATTTGCCAAGCTAATTTTACCAGTAAATAATGAATGTAATGAACGCAATGAGCATAGCCACCACGCAACCAAAAAGTTGAAAACTGTCAAAAAACGTAGCTATCAAGTACACAATACCTCGGAAGCGTTAAAGTAAGCAATAAAGAAACTAAAATAAATAAAGTACTAAAATAAATTAATAATAAACTAAGTATTCGTGATATCCAAAATGCAAATGATAATTATATAATATTAAATCAAAGTAACATGATTATCAAAGATAAAAATTAGCTTTCTACAAAACATAATGAGTAAAGTAAATAGAGTATCTAAATTTTTCTGTATGCTGTATATAAATTTAAACCAAATTAAAGATCAATTAAAACACAAAAATAATAATAAATTATTTGTAAAATAAAATTTTGTTATTGTACAATAATATTTTATAAAGTGAGACTGAGAAAAAATGGTCGTATACTTGCATTAGGGAAGACTATTGTTATTTAACAAAAAATTGACGATGGAAGTAGAATTTATAGTGAACAAAAAAAGCAGCACTGTGGCGTCGTAAAGTTTTAAGTAAATTTCATCAAGTTGAACAAGATTTTCCATTTAATTTTAAATAAATTTAACGAAAATTTCTAAATCTAATAAGAATGTATAAAAAAATGAAACAAAATATATTAGCTTAAATTTAGCAGTCTTGGGACAAAAATAGGAAGCAATTCTCAAGAAAATGATTGATGAGAACTTTAATTATACAAATCGTGTAAAAAACAATATGTTGAAATTGTGATTTTGTCGCCATTTCAACATAATCCTAAATACATGCATAATATAATATAATATTTCAATTCTGACGAACATAACCTATAATATTATTTATATAAACTGTATATTAACTGCATTAAATGTCGTATTTTAAAAACATTATTTTTCCATTAACTATTTGTAGTTCAAAACACTTATTTTGTTGCGCCAATATTATGCTTTTAACGTTTATGTGGGAGATGAAGATCTTCAAAAGGCAACAAAAAAACTTAAGTCTCCTTAAAAGTTTGGCATTTTTATCTATACAAAAACCATTTACGCCTAACTAATCATTATAACTTTCATATGAATTTTTAATAAGTTCTCGATATGATTATAGGATTATATTATATGATATTATATAATAATGTATGATATACGAAATCACCACAACTCTAACTATAATTGTCATAAGCAACAAATCGTTTGAAAAATATCATATTATTAATGATATAATATTGATATGAGCGTAAAAATCGTATATTTACGCTCTCTCTCGTATACAAAATGACTTAACGAATATTTTTTAAATGACAACGAATGATTTTTATGATATGACTATTATAGTTAGTTATCTATATATGAAATGTCATACAAACGTAAAAAATTGTAACCTATCATATGATAGCTTATGATTATAGTTACTGATATTAAGATAATCATTCCTAATTTCAAAACAGTGGAATATAATGGCGGACTAATTTAATATGATGAGAAACGAAAAAAGGGATAAGTAGCAGAAATTTTAAATTTTAATCATGAGAATGACATTTATTGAAAATTTTAGCAGATGCACCGCTTTCACGAATTTCTGAATATTATACGAATCGGGGAACACCCCAACTTCCTATACAAGGTGGTGAAATAATGAACAATAATTTAATATTAAAAAATTATTTATAATATATATATGTATATACAGAGTTTCCGAAACTCAGCACAACTTTAAAAAAAAATGTGCTTGAGAGTGATGTAAGTAACAAAATCTTGTATGAAGGATCCCGTCTATTAATAAACATTTTCTAAAATATCGCCATTTTACTTCTAAAACTATGGTCTATAAAATCTGAAATTAATTGAGATGGTATAATATATGTAGGTTATAAAATATATAGGAAAAAGAGGGTAAAATATAGATTTTCAAGAAAAAATCTTAAATGATTCGTAAGGTGATTCATTTCGAAGCGATTTGCTTTCATTTATAATTTTTTTGAAAAAATATTAAAAAAATTTGAAGCTATAAATGAAAAAAAAAATTAAAACAAAAAATTGAATATATGACCACTTTAAAATAGTTAAATAGTAATAATATACATTTTTACTTATTTATTCATTTTAATACATGCAATGTATTTAATTCTTATTTATATACATGTACTTGTATACATACATATATATATATACTTAGTTAAATAGAAACATTAAGTTTTTTATTTTTTTTATTTGGGTTAAATTTTTTTTTTTTTTAACTATATGGGTATATTTTAGACATTTGTTACTGTTATTAGATGAACATATATATGTATATATATATATCATTTTGATAAAAAAGAGCGATAAGAAAAACATACAAATGCTTTTTTTGTTGATTAGTTTGAAATGTAAAAAAGAATTAATATTTTTTTTTTTTTTTCCATAATTTAGTGTTAGTTCAAATTTGTCAGAAAAGGACGTTTTTAATAAATCGGTACTTCTACAAAAAAAAAAAAAAAGAAAGAATATATAAAATAGCTATATATATATAAAAAAAAAAACATAAACAGTACATAGTGTTGTTTTAAGTGTTTTTTCCTTTTTTTTTTTCTCATTATATTTTTTTGTTTTATTTTATGGAAATAATTTAAAGTAATTTTTTTATTTTGTTCAGTGGAAATTTGTTTCGCGGTTTTTTAAATTCAATAATTAATAAATAATAAAAAAAAAAAAAAATGTTTGGTACGGCAGGAATTTCAAATATGCAATCCAAAAGAGATGAATTTAATTTTAATATCAAAACATATTATAATGCCCAAAAATGTAATGATACAAACCATTGTATATTTGACGAAGAAGAATGTAATTTATCAAAAGGCTACTGTGATTGTATTAAACATTACTATAGAAATAGTTATAACAATTTGTGTGAACTATGTCCAAGTAAATATAATTATTTAATTTTTAATATAAATAATTTTAAGAAAATATATGTACTTATTAAAAGGAATAAAATTATATACCATTAGAAAATAATAATAAAAAAAAAAAAAAATTCTAAAGTTAGTAGAATTCATAAAAAATTAAGAAGTGTATACAATCTTTATGTATTTTGAAAAAAAAAAAAAAATTTTCCTTTTAACCACTGGATTTAATCCAATGGATTGAAATGAGATATTTGTGTTTTTGTTAAAATTATTATACTTATAATATGTATGTATGCATTTCTTCGGTTTATATGTACGGGTATATGATATAAATTTTTTTAGATTATTTTCTTATTTTTTTTTTTTACTATATTTGATCGAATTTAACAGACAATATCTTATTATTACATTTTCTGAATTGACTTGCGGGTACAACTTGCAGTACAACCAGAACTTTGTAATCTGATTTAGAGTTTAAAAAGATTCAAATTTTTTTCGCTGTTTTTTTCTAAACCTGACATAAGATAATATTGATTAGTGTATTAAAGGGTTATTGTCTTATCTATAGACATGCCAGAAGTTTAGGTATACATGTGAATCTTAACTATAAATTTTGCAGCTGAATAGAGTCTATATAGAGTACGTAGAACACTTTCTCTTCACCTGTTGGAGTTTGTTGAGAAAAAGGCGAAAATATTGTGGTAGTTTATTTTTCCAAAATTATGATCAACTCTTTGATGGGGATCTGAAAAGTTTAAAAAGATCCAATTTTTTTTTGCTCTCTCTTTCTAGACTTGAAAAAAAAACAATATTGGTTGGTATATTAATGGATTATTGTCTTATCGATAGACATGCCAGAAGATTATAGGTAAAAAAAAAAAATTGTTATCCAATAGGATCTCATACGTTTTGAAGTCAATAGTCTATATAGTAATTACTGGTGCGTTAGCTTAACCTTCATCAAAAAAAAAAAAAAAACAAAAAGAAAAAATTGTCACGTGCTCTCAATTAAATATTAAATATCATATTTAATCTTAAATTATAAATTCCTTAAAAGTTTGTAAAAGAAAAAAAAAAAATTAATTTATTCATATTAATTTAACTATATAAATTTAAGTCGGACCGTTACATGATTTTTATTTAACAGTTAAATTGCATGAGTCTTTCTAATATGATTGTAAAAAACCTTGTGCATTTCATTTTAAAATTTATTTATTTAATTGGAAAGCAAGTAGTATTAATAATTCTATATGATTTGAATAAATTTAGAGTTTTTTTTTCATTCTTTATTTATTTAAATTAGTCACTTTATTAGAATAAGAAAAATGGTTTTTTTTAAATTCAATAATAAGAAATATGAAATTAAATAATAATAAGAAATATGTAGAAAAAGTTTTCTTAAAAAAATCTTAAGTTAAGCATACAAAAATTTCGATATGTCCTTACTAAAAAGTTGGGAAAATTTTATTTGTTAATTAGATTTAATTTATATAATATCTCTTATATCACTATTTATATAATTTATATCTCTAAATTCAGAAAATTAAATTATAAATTTTCATTTTCTGAACTAACTTAACTGTAAAATGGAGTGAAATGAAAAAATTGTTCTGAGATGAAGTAGTTTTTAGCTGAAACTGTTTAGAAACTGAAAAAATAGGTGGTAGGTTGTTTAGATGAAAGCTCCCAATTTTTAAAAAATCCCGTTTTCATATAACGATATATTTTAATTCTCCACCGTAAATAAATATTTTGTATTTATTTTGATTTTTAGACTGACTCAAAGTGAATGAATTTTATTATTTTATATTATTTCAGTATTTTTTTTTTTGAATTTTAAGAAAAAAAAGGCGGAACAGGCGGAAAGAGTGAAACTAATTAATAAGCATATTTTTAAAATATTTTTGTATATAATATATTAAATTTTATATTATTATGCTTAACATTTTATATTATATGTTATTAGTTATTTACTATTATAATATGCTTTAGTTGGACGCGCAGTTAATATTATTATATTATTTGTTAACAAAAAAAAAAAGATAGTCGCTTACTGCTTTCGATTTTTAATGTTTTTTTTCTGTTTTCGGTTTTCTATAATTGTACTAAATAATTAGATTAAAAAATTTAACGTTGCAATTTAGTTTAGGATATCAGTATTACAGTTAGATAGGATATCAGTATTACAGTTTTAAACATTACAAAATGTTTGATTACAAAATCCAGTAAAAAAATTTTTTTTTAGCAGTAAAAATTCATTAAGTTATTATTTAAAAATTGATTTTCAATTTCAAAAATTTAATTTTCTTAAATTTATTTTATAGCAAAAAAAAATATGTAAAATAAAATATTGAAGTTTTTAATTTAATTTAATTTTATCTTAAAATTCGGAACAAAAGAAATTAAGATAAAAAATTTAAAAGCAATGTACTATAAAATGTAATTTTTATATTGATTGTGTTATCGATTAAGTTATGCAACATTTTATAATTAAAAGCGATACGCTTCTTGTACCTTAAAAAAAAAAACATTTTATTTTGTAAATTTTTTTTTTAATGTGAAATTTAAATTCGATTATGATAATAATCAATAAGATAGTGGTTCTTTGTTTTAAGTTAATTATAAAATGTTTCAAAATTTCTCTACGAAGGACACGTGTTTCAAAAATTTATATAAATTTTTATTATTAAGTTGGTTTAAAAGGCTTTCTTTTGAATCACTTTTAATTATGGATTTAATTTAGAGTGCTCTTACGTATTTTCATTTCATTAAGTATTCAATGAAGGTTAAAAGTGATTTAAATTAAAAAAATATATGTATAGTTACCAATTGTATTTAATTTAAAATTTTTATGAATTTAGGAGTCACTTAAGAATATGGGATTTTTATTCCTGCATAAACATTGTTCAAGGAGACAATAAATGTGCCATTACGTTTGTGACATTTTAAAGGCGTCGAGCTAGTTATAACAAAGTATATATATTCTTGCTCAGAATCGAATTCTGAATTATTTAACCATGTACCGCAAGGATGGACCGGCACGATTACTCAAAAAATAAAGGAGCTAGGATTCTGAAATTGCAAAATTTTTAGATCTGCTATTTAAATTAAACAAGTTCGACCGACGCGTTCGAGTAGCTACCATACATTTTCTTTATTTATATCAAAATAACTAGCAATGTCTATTGAAGTTATAGGAAGCTGAAATTTTGTGAAAAGATGTCAAGTTGGATGCCGACATCTTCTTGTAAAATTTGGTTAGTCTAAAGTAGAAGGTTTGGGTAACTGCCATATACAACTCCGTTTTTCATAAAAGCTGTTTTTATTCCCTCATATTTTGGTACTTAATAAAGCTAGACATCTGAAATTTTTTAAAAAATTATCAAGTCTTACAGCAATAACTTCTATGCGGTTTTGTAGTTTTGGTTGCATATGTTGATCCGATTAATTAAGTTAGTCATTTGAAATTTTGGTTTTATGGAAACAGCCTATTGTTATCTTCATGTGGGTATGCTAGACTTGCAAATGTCTACTCTACACTATTTTATCGTTTTATAATGGAATATTTTCATATTATATTGATTGTTCTAGGAACATTAAGTACATAAGTAAATTGAACAAATCTGATTTAAAACTAAAAACAAATAACCGTTTTATCATTTAATAATTTTAATTATTATTAAAAAAATAAATTTATCTATAAACCATTACCTCGAGTATTAATTATACTCTAATCTAAATATAGAGTTTTTAGATAATATTTTTTAGAATTTATCGCTTATCATTACCATGTTTTTTTTTAAATTTTACGAATACATCACTTCAATTAATTTTAAAACATTGTTTTGTGTTCTATAAGCTCTTATTTAGAAGATCATCCGCTAATTATAGGATCTAATAATCTAGGGATTATTATTTTGACCAAAGTTACTAATGTGATTAAAGATACAAATGTTACTAAATGTACAATTAATGCGAATAAAAGTACAAATGTGAAAGATTTGTTTTTTTTTGTTGTACTAAACGCTTCACAGAAAAAGTTTACTTAAACAATTTAGGTATGAGGTATTAAACCGCTCTGATCCGTTGATATGTGTCGAAATTTTTTTTTCACAATATGTATTAAATTTTTATGATTATATATCCTAAAAAAAGTCGTATTTATTATTTCTTTATTTTAGTTACGATCTATAAATCCGTTCGACGATTTTAATTTATTTGTTGTCTGGCCTTAGAAGTTCTGTAGGTTCATTGGATTAAATTGGTTACAATTTGTTAAACCATTGCGAAATGTGATCCTGATAAAACTTTCAATCTATTCTCGCAAATAAAAAATTATATACTTTATGTAAACATTTTCAAAAATATTAGTTAACTCTAATTTACTGAAATGATTGGCCAAAAAATAGTAGTCTATTATTGTACACCTATTTTATGGTGTAGTAAGAATATGCGCTTTTTTAGATAAAAAGAAATCGAATTACGGGCCAACTAATAAACAGTTAGAAAACTAAAAAACAAACCTCCAGTAATTTTTTTTTTTAAACATAAAAAGAATCTTAAGAATGAGCGATTTTACCGAGTATTGTAAATCTACTAAAGTATATTTATAAAGTAAAAGCCGAAAAATATATGCTAAAATTTTTAACTTTTTTAAGTTAATTTCTTTTCGAAAAACCATACAATAAATAATATTTAAATCACAGATACTGTTTTTGTCATTATCTCTGATCATTTTCAAGATAATTCAATTATCTATTTAATATTTTGAGGTCATCAAATAATTTAATATGTATATTTTGTTTGTTTGTAAAATCTTTAAGTTTGATTCTTATCTTAAAAGTTGTTAAAGATAGATCTTATCTTGTCATTAAACTTTTTGATTATCTCAATTTCCCCATCATTGTATTTTTTAATATATTTTTTCTATTTGTGGCTAGACACATTATAAATAAATATTATAAATAAATAATGGAGGTAGCGTTTTAAAGAAAATAAAAAACCTTTAGACAAAAAATTTGATATGATATTTTTGTGTTGATTTTGTCAACAATTCAAAAATTTATTTTTAATTCACCTTTAATTTTTGCGGTATAAGAATGAAAAATTTAATATAAAATATTGCTTTCAATATTGTCATTATAACCGCATTAACGTATGCTCAACGGTATAATAAATTTGCTATTATGTTTGTGATACCTTAAGGAAACCGAGCTAGATAAAGACTCAAGTGTATGGATCGGATCTGAATCGAATTCTGAGCGAATTACTCAAAAAATAAAGGAGCTAGGATTCTGAAATTTTGTATACGTCACTTTTGTACAATTATTAGTTTAGTTATTTAAATCTAGCAAGTTTCCTTTTTAAATGAAAATAACTCAGTGATCTGAAATTTTGTAAAAAGATGTCGAGTTGCATGCTAACAACTTCTAGATCTGGTTCTGTTAGAGTAACAGGTTCAGGTATAGTTTGCACGTATTGGTTGTTAATCTTAATCTGAATCTGCCATCGGAATTCTTGTAAAAGAAGATCAAGTTTAATGGTAACACCATATATTATGTTCATACGGGTATTCCAGAGTTAATACAGTCTACTCTACAGCACTGTTCCTCATTTTTAATATAATTTTAATTTGTTTTTATTGTTGTTTGGATGGAAATGTTTTAAACGCGTGTATTCCAAATATAAAATAAATATTAATGGTAAAACTGTTGAATGATATATTGATTAATTTTCCAAAACAAAATTATTTAGATATATTTGTATTACTTTAATTTTATTTGATTTAATTAAAAATTTTTGTAAATTAAAAATTAAAATTATTTTTTAATTACAAAAATTTTTATGTTAATCAAACCAAAACTAATTGCATAAATTAACAATATTGTATTTGTAAGTTTAATATTGTAAAGTTACCCTCGAAAATACACGTTATTGCAACAAATTGATTTGAGCGTATGAAAAAAAACTAATTTAAAAAGATTTTAAAAGGGTGTAAAGAAAACTATCACTTATCGTTTTTCACTTTTTTTGTGATCGTTTTTTTCTATAGTTTATTGGTTATATTTAAATATATATATTTTTAATTTGTACACTCCCTTATTGTTATACATATATAAAGTTCCTTCTAACAAATGTGTTAAACTACTTCGTATCAAAAAGATGAAGCACATCTAGATGAGTTAGAGACTTGTGGTAAAATACATTTGACAGAGTTTAGTGTCTAACCATCCAGAAAAATCAGAAATTGGAAGAATTATTCAGTTCTAAAGAAGTCCTTTTACCCCTTTATAAGTTGTATGGGGATTTCAATATTTATACCTGAAAGTTTTCATGTGCGGTATCATCATTAAAAAGATCTACAACTCTTTACAACTTTTGTTTTAGAACTTTGGTTTAGAGCCATGCCTTCCTCCTAAGGGAGTTTTTAAATCCTTAATATAAAAGTGAGTGATATTTAATCATCATTGAAAAGATTTTATGTTTAATATAATGTTTTTTAAAACAGTTATGTGATGTAATCAACGGGTTAAACGCTTGCAATGCAACACACTTTACTTTAGTTTCCTTTATATAATAAATTATAAAAAGTTTAATTTATGTTTATATAACGATAAAGAGGTAGTAGCACCAGAATTTTTATTTTCGAGTTACTGAAAAAAACAAAACAATCAAAATTTTATTTCAAAAACTTGATAAATTTTATCATCATTATTGTTACAAATTTAATTTTATCCTTATCGTGTATTGTTTTTTTTTTGTACATTATTTTTATGAAAATGTTAATGTTGAAACATCATTTTTTTGTCTTAAACTAATATCTTTAAATATTTTATTGAATAATATTATAGTATCTATATATTGATAGACTATCAGTTATGTATTTAATTTACAGTACGCTTGTTTTATATTAGGAAAGAAAATTAATTTTTGTTTCTACGCTTTTCTATCTGATAATAAATTTGCCTTGTAAAAGTAAAACTTATTTAATTAATTTAATTATTAAAAGAAACTATCGTCTAGAATTAAAAAAAATTGACTATTCAGTCGAGACTATAATATTCTCATTTGTCTTTATATCCGCCATAACATTATTGCCATTTTCCTTTTTCATGGATATTTTGCTAGTAAAGTGACACTTGCTGAGTTAAAATATAATCAATTACTATATAGTATCTTTCAAAGAATTGAAACATAATACTAGAGGGGCTTTCTAATGCTTATTATACTATTGTAAGTTAAGTTATGTAAGTGGTATTCTACTTGTTTTTTTTAAACTATAAAAATGTTAAACTTATAACAGTCGGCAAAATTTGGCGATTTTTCCATTTATAGTTTAGCAAAATTCAAAATTAATCTCGAAAGAAATATAAATGTTCTATCCGGTGGGGTGTCATAAAGTCATATTCCCAATATGGTTTTATGACTCACTCAAATGGATCATAAAGTCATATGGTGTTATGTCTCATTCGATAAAAAATACTTTAAAAGAAAAACTATTAAACTCTAAAATTCAACTCTAAAATTCCTCCTAATTCAGAATCTCGCATATACATAATATATATATATATAAATATTTTGGAAAAGGGGAAATACTCTGATTTTGTAACTAACTATGAAAATCCTCCTCAATATCACATAAATTATTCAATATTTTCAAAAGGTTTCAAACAATTTTCTATCAGCCTTGTAGCGACCATCCTTCTTTTTTTTTGTTTTTCCTAAAAATGTCTAAATCTTCACAAAATTTATTATTATTTTTCACAGTCAGAATCTAATATTTTTCGTATGAAAATCTGAAACCTTTTTTTTACCCCCATGATTTCAAATTCTTTGTTCTATAAAAATGAGATACAAAAGTTATTACAAAATAATGGTTGCTCTTTTCCGGGTTCTAGCTATATATGTATCTATTTGGAGAAATTTTATAATCGGTTACGAAACCAGGGTTGTCTCTTTTTGCAAAATCTTTACATATATATATTCTGGAAAAAGCGAATATCCTGATTTTGTAACCAAATCTAAAATCTTTCCTAAGTATTTTCTTTCATACATATTTCAGCATCAAAAGCTTTTGCAACCATTTTTCAACATCAATCAAACACTAATATAAAAAAAAAAAAAAAATATTTGAATCAGAGAATTAATTATGGCTTTATGACACAAATTTTTTTTATAAAAATATGACTTTATGATTCATTTGAATGGGCCATAAAGCCATATTCGTGAAATATAGCTTTATGACTTAAGGCTTTACGACACCCCACTGTTCTAACCTATATAATTGTAACTATATTTAGTACAAAAAGGAATATCTGGAAAAGAAAAATAAAGAAATGTATTAATGTAAAAAAAAAAAAAAACCTTCAAACCTTACGTGGTTGTTTTTGAGAAAGTACCCAGGATAATTGATGTTATAATAAAAATTGTGCAAAAAATTGTGCAAAAAATTTCTTTTCTGATTGAGGTTGTATAAATGAAGATCAGTATAAATAGAAATAAATTTACAATATAATAAAATTTAAATATAATCCAATTCATATTTTTTATAAGAACTTTTTTTAATATCATTAAAGAAATTAACAAAATATAGTATTTTCACAGTCTATTAAATTTATCAGTCTTATAAAATTATTTTATTGTGTTGATTTAGAAGAAATAATGAACTTTGAACAATTAAATAATAATTAAATAAACATTGAGTTTTTATTTGATTTAAACATTTTAAAATTGTCGGAACAATTTTTAAATAAGAAACGGCAAATCAAATGTTATATACATATAAATATTTTATTCTTAAGTTCTAAGAAACATTATAATAAATATGCAAATGTAAATATTAGATAATTTCATTTATATCAATTTGAAAAAAAATTAGAATTTAAAAAACAAAAATTTTAGTTTAATATATTGTTTAGTGAATTATTGAAGTAACTGAAGTGAATTGATGGACGTTAGCTCCAAGTTAAGTTATATTTTATTTATTAAAAAAGAAAAAAAAAAAAACATGGTAAACAAAAGTAAGGACTTAGTTATTATATAAACTACATATTTATATTTCTCATATCTTTAACTTGAAGTTCCATATTAATTTTTTAATACAATCTGTTTTTGAAAAAATTCAATAAATTCCAAAAAAATGCAAATTTGAAAAATTTTGATTCTAAATAAAGAATATTTACTATTTTGAATAATATATAAAATTTTGGTTTTATTTTTCTATTAGCTGTACATATTAAGGAAAACTTTAACTTAACTAGAAATTTTCATTCAGTTATTTCAGTACGTGTTTTTATTTAAAGGTCTGATTTATTTTCATAAATCCTAATCAATAAAAAATATATAATCTTGGTTTGTTTGTTAGGTGAAGCAAATCTGATGCGCCTTTAAGTATGCAATTAAGTTAAAAAATCTTTCCAAAGCTCTCAATTAAATACAAATCATAGGGCTTCGGTTCTTCTAGTGATTAAATACATGAAATTGTCATTAAACAAGGCTTGTACTGCTTAAGAGAATTTTAAAATATGTTGGAATGTAAAAGAGGTTAATAAATATCTTTATTGATTTGAACCATATACTAACTATTCTAAACAGATATTTATTTAAGGAACAAAATGTTGTATTATAAAAATTTTATTTTATTTCTTATATTATATATTTTATTATTTTATTTGCTTATGATTTTAATAATTATATAATTTTTAATTTATTGGTCTAACCTAATAGTAATTTATTAAATATTAATGAACTAAAAAGTAACAGTCAATAGCATTGATAGAAAATAAAAAACAAAAATAAAAAAACAACAAGAAATTTTTTATTGTCAATATTAATAAAAGAAAAAAAAAAAAATCAAACAACTTCGACATAATTAAAAAAAAAATTTATTCAAAATTCTGTTAAAAAATATTATATTTGTAATAAAACAAACTTTTATTTTTTATATTTTTCATTTATGGCTTCTAAAAATTTTCTTAAAAATTCAACACATTATTTTGATTTTAATTTGTAATACAAAAGAAAAACGAGGAAGAGTGCAGTAGAGTAGACTGTGTCAACTCTGGGATACCCGTATGAACGTAATATATCCTGTTTCTATAAAACTTGATAATCTTTAAAAACATTCAGATGTTTTAGTACCGAACTACAGAGATATATTTATGTAAATTGTGGATTTGTATGACAGCTACCCGAATCTATTGCGCGTAGCTTCATTAAGTTCCAAGAAATGCAAGAAGCCTGAACCGGCTGCTTTAGACCAATCAAATTTTACAAAAGTTTTTGGCATGCAACTCGACAGTTTTGCACTAAATTTCAGATAGCTAGCTTCAATAGACACTGAGTTATGTTCATTTAAAAAGTGAAGGTGTATGGCAACTATCCGAACCTGTCATATCATCACAACCAAATTTTACAGAAGTTGTTGCCATAAAACTTGATCATCATTCGCAAAATTTCAGATACCTAGATTGGATAGACACTGGGTTATTTCCATTTAAAGGAAGAAGTTGTATGGCAGCTACTCGAACCCGGCGGCCGAAAAAGCTGAAGTTAAATAGCAAAACTAACAATTTTGCAAAAGTGACGTAAAAAAAATGTCAGCCTGCTAGCTCCTTTATTTTTTGAGTTATCGTGCGGACGGACACTGAGTTATTTTCATTTAAAAAGAGAAGTTGTATGGCATCTACCCGAACCTGTTGCACCAGCACAACCAAATTTTGCAAAAGTTGTTGCCATAAAACTTGATCGTCATTCGCAAAATTTCATATACCTAGATTGAATAGACACTGGGTTATTTCCATTTAAAGAAAGAAGTTGTATGGCAGCTACTCGAACCCGGCGGCCGAAAATGCTGGAGATAAATAGCAAAACTAACAATTTTGCAAAAGTGACGTAAAAAAAATGTCAGCCTCCTAGCTCCTTTGTTTTTTGAGTTATCGTGCGGGCGGACACTGAGTTATTTTCATTTAAAAAGAGAAGTTGTATGGCAGCTACCCGAACCTGTTGCACCAGCACAACCAAATTTTGCAAAAGTTGTTGCCATAAAACTTGATTATCATTTGCAAGATTTCAGACGCTTAGCTTCATTAAGTTCCAAGAGGTGCAAGAAGCCTGAACCGGCTGCTTTGGGCCAACCAAATTTTACAAAAGTTGTTGGCCTGTAACTCGACATCTCTTTACTAAATTTCAGGTTCCTAGCTTCAATAGACACTGAGTTATTCTCATTTAAACGGATAAGTTGTATGGCAGCTACCCGAACCCGTCGCACCACCACAACCAAATTTTGCAAAAGTTGTTGCCATAAAACTTGACCATCATTTGCAAGATTTCAGACGCCTAGCTTTATTAACTTCCAAGAAGTGCAAGAAGCCTGAACCGGCTGCTCTAGACCAACCAAATTTTACAAAAGTTGTTGGCATGTTACTCGACACCTCTTTACTAAATTTCAGATTCCTAGCTTCAATAGACACTGAGTTATTCTCATTTAAACGGAGAAGTTGTATGGCAGCTAGCCGAACCCGCCGCACCACCACAACCAAATTTTACAGAAGTTGTTGCCATAAAACTTGATCATCATTTGCAAAATTTCAGAAACCTAGCTTGAATAGATACTGAGTTATTTCTATATAAAGATAGAAGTTGTATGGCAGCTACTCGAACCCGCCGACCGAAAATGTTGGATTTAAATAGCAAAACTAACAATTTTGCAAAAGTGACGTAAAAAGAATTTGAGCCTCCTAGCTCCTTTATTTTTTGAGTTATCGTGCGGACGGACGGACGGGCGGACGTACATGGCTTAATCGACTCAGAATTCGATTCTAAGCCGATCCATACCTTTGACACTATCTAGCTCGACTCCTTGAAGGTGTCACAAATGTAATGGCAAATTTATTATACCCTTGAACATAGTCCATACGGGTATAAAAATGTAATGGTCTGCTGTTCAAGGATTTGCTAAACACAAATAAAATAAGTATAATAAAACAATAAAAAGAAAAAGTAAATAAAAAAAAAAAAAAAATAATTAATGAAAATAAAATTTTCATTGTATTACTTTATAAATTAACATAAGTCTAAGCATATTACTTACCAGTGACGTGTAATATTTTTTTATTATAGGGTGTAGTAATAATTTTTGTTGTTGTTATTTTATTTATTTAATGTTCTATGAATAACGTATATCGATTGTGAGAATTTTACCGCTAATGTTCTTTTTTAAATTGTACTTCAAAAAACTGATTATGTAACGATTAATAAATATTTCTTTATAAAAGCTTATAAACTTAATGAATCAATGTGTAGTTTTTTAATTTGTTAAAATATGCAAATAAACTGGTAAACATATTTAAGAATCTATTAAGAAATCTAATTTTAAAAAATTTACTTTTTAAATTTTTTTTTTAAAGTTTCTTGAGTAGATTGGTAATGAATTGAAAAAAAGTTTCCGAGTCTCACATGCATACTTATATATATACATATATACTTATTGTATACCTATACTCCTATGTATACCTATACTTATACTCTGAAAATAGCCTTATAACTCTGATTTTATACCTAACGCATAAGTCGCTAATTACTTTTCATACATATCAACAACCAAGCATTTAAAACAGTTTGTTTTTGCTGTCTTTTGGGATTTCCTTTTTTGGAATTTTATTGAGCTCACAAGTTATTTATACCTCTCATGAAAAAATGAAAATTTTTTCGTAATAGTTAAAAGGAAAAAAAAAGGAATTGAAATTGCATTAGGCTTCCGAAATTTAATTTTAATTAACACCTATGAACAACACCTATGTTTCATATTTTTTGAATAAAAAATAGAAAAATCCATTTTTAGCTTTAAGTAAATAATACTTTATTAAAATTGAGATTAATTCAAGAGAAAAAATTTAAAGCATTGCTTTTTTTTTTATTTTATTTTATTTTACGTCAATGATTTTGTATATATATATAGGAACATTTTTTTGAGAAATAAAACAAATGTTCTATAAATGGATTTGATTGATGTCATTTGACTTGTTCATTTTCTTCTATTTTATATATATATATATATATATATTTAAATACTATTTAAGCATTTTTAAAATGTCCTTTGTAATTTTTTGTATCATTTTTGTTTTTTTTTCTTGTTTTCTTTTTTTGTTTAAACAAAGTTTAACATTTATAAAAAATGTAACTCTTGTTAGTTGATTATGTATTATTTTATATTTAAATTAATGTTGACCGGAAAACTGTTTTCACTCTTTCATTCTTAAAACTAATATTAAGTACGATGAGGTCATGAAAAATCCTATAATTACCAGAAGTAAAAATATTTTTAATAATGGGTTGATGATATTGATGTTAAAAAAAAAAAAGAAAAAGGAAAATTAAGTTAATACATGAAATATACATACATATTTATGTATAAAATAAAAAGAAAAGGAAATTTTACTTTTAATGAATTTTCTTTTCTGTTGTTATATAATTTTCTACAATAAATTTTATATTTAGAAATTATATGTAAATTTTATTAGTTGCTTACAATTTAGATACGATTATAATTTGAATTAGAATGAAGAATAATTAATTTGTCACTTAGATATTCTTATAAAAAAGAAATTTCGTTCTTCGGTTTATGTCGAAGTTATAATTCAAAAAAAAAAAAACAACAAATATATAAGTAAAGTTAATCACTTCTCGTAAAAAAATTTTAAAGACAGAAATACAAGTTTAATCTTAACTATATATATCGGTAGATTACTTACCTTAAAAAAGAACAGATAAATTATTAGTAACAATTACAATTACAAGGGAAAATCAATATTTGCTTATTAAAAATTAAATAAGTTTCTATAGCCGCGATATGTTTTTAATAATAATTAAAAAAACATAACAAAATAAAATTAAAACTCTTAGCCTTTTAAAAGGAAAAGAATTTACTTAGAAATGTATGCAGCATTATCGAAGGAACTAAGAAATTATTTTTAATAGTATATACAGATGTTTCTGGCTTATTATCCGACAGAGTTTTATTTGTCATTTGTCAACATTTTAAAATTATTAAATTTATGTAAGTTACCAGCATTACAGTATTACAAAGTTTCTATTTTTGATATTATAACTTATAAATTTTAAAATTAATATATTTTTATTTTTTATATTTTTTATTCAACCAAAAAATAATTTTTACGAATAAATTTTCTATACATAAAATCTCCCCAGTTTTCGTTAGATAATTTTATTATCTACTGTTATTATCATAACGGTTAAATATTTACGTTTTAAATTTTACTATGTATACTATAAAATTTTTAAGGCGTATTGAAATAAACCAGAAAGTTATTATTTTTACAGTGACACCTCGTAATTGTAAAAAAAAAGAAACTAAACAATTTCTTTTATTTTTTTGTTCGATTCAAGATTTCTAACTATACAAGAAAATGACTACAAATAAATTCACAATAGACAAATAAATTCAATAGTAGAATTAAGGCTATCCAAAAGCGATTTTTGGGTTTTGCTCTATGCCATTACCGTTGGTCTGATCCGCTTAGATTACCTAGTTATGAGAGTAGGTTAAGTTTGGTTGGGCTCGACACTCTTGAAAGTTGTTGAGTTATGGCTTACGTTGTTTTTATTGACCAGATTATTTGCGGCAAAATGGTTGTCTTAAGTGTGTCTAATAACTGTTCATTGTTCATCGAAATATAGGCACGGGTTGAGATTTGGGGAGTTTTCCACAGTTTCTTTTCACTTCACTGATTATGGAATGTTTGGACCAATTATGAGAATGGTACGTACTGTCAATACTAATCCTTATTGTTTTCTTATGTGCTAGCATAATTTGATGAAAATTTTACATTACCTTGACTTGTTTAAGTGATGTCAAAAAATTATTCTTACTAATACTTGAAATGTTATAATTTACATATTATTTGTAATATTTTTTAGTTACTTGTTTTTTAAGTTTAATTTGTAGGTTGATTTAGTTATAACCCTATCTATTTATGTATTGGTGTTATAACCCTGCATAGCAATTTTTATTGTTTATAATAATTCTTTCTCATATATATTTTATAAACTTTTACTAAAATGCTTGTCCTAAGCATTCCCACTAACAAATTTCTTTTCCTTATGATAATCATCCTGTTCCGTGCTTGCTTTTCATCTCTTTTTTTTTGTTTGAATATGATATTATTTATCATGGAACTTGATGATTACCTTGCATATGACACTCGGTTATACGCAAAAAAAAAAAAAATAATAGAATGGAGAGTTTTGCCGCGTGCGAGTACGGAGGGAAATTGGTCTTGAGACTTATTATTATTATAATTTTAGAATTGGAAAATTGTGTTGTCAGCTACAATAATATAAAACAGTTCTCTTTTAACAATTTGTATACGTCGTGTCACTGTTAACGTCAATATTACAATTGTATTAAATTATTTACATTTTTATTTTTTAGATATATATTTTGGTGTCAAAGAACATTTATAAAATATATAAATTAATAAAATCTAAAATAGGATTAATTTCTTTTTTATTTGTTTTATTTATTGAAAATATAAAAAGTAAACATCGCATTGTTATTTATATCTGTATATTAAGTTATTAATTAGTTATAGTACCTATACTCTATATTGATTTATAATTTATAACTAAGTCGAATAATTTTTTCTTTAAATGTTGTGTACATTTCAAATATAGGAACACCTTTTAAGATTTCCAAAAGAAGTTTTCGAAATTTATGAATTAAAATCATGACAATTTAAAATCAATTTAACCAAATTCGATTAAATTTATTTCACGACTACGAATGTAGTTCTAGGTTATAAGAAATTTACCAATACGCTTGTGGCACTTTAAAGGAGCCAAGATAAATATGACAAAGTATAGTATAATATTATATTTTTCCTCCGAATCGAATTATGTCATATGCTTACAAAATTGTTAGTTACGATATTTAAATTGAGTAAGTTAGGACCGGCGTATTCGAGTAGATATTACACAAGCTCTTCATTTATATGATAATAACATAGTGTCTATTGAAGCTAGATATTTGAAATTTAGTGAAAAGAAGTCAAACCTTATGTCAAAAACTTCTAGAAAATATGATCTAGAGCAGTAAGTTCGGGTAGTAGCTGTACAGCTTCTTTTTTTATATGGATATATATTAATTTATGTCCTAATATCTTGGTAGGTACTTAATAAAGCGTGACATCTGAAATTTTCTAAAGACTGATCGAGTTTTATTACTATATCGGCAATAACTTCTGTAAAATTTATATAGAAACAGTATATATTATGTTCGTGGGAGTGACACAGTATCCTGGACGTGACACAGTCTACTCTGCACTCTTTCTTGTTTTCAAAATGAAATAAAATAAACAAATTTGTTTCGGCAAAAGTATGCTAGTCTATATATTTTTTTTATTATTTATTGAAATTTATAATATAAAAAACTGTAACTATACCCTTAAATATATCGTTATTTTAATTAATTAGTAATTTATATCATAATAGTTTATATCGTAATAGTGTATATCGAAATATAAAGAAATAATTAAAATATAAAGAAGAATGTATGTCCTATAAATTATAATTAATATCATATTGTAATAGCTAAGTATATAATAAAAATAATAATAAACCATAATTCTTGTATAATATAATAGATGGAGTTGAAATAAAAAAGAAACATTTTAGTCTTGTACAATAGCTATAGCCGAGTAATCAATGGCTTAGTAAAATTAATGATGCAGGAAACTGAAGCTTAGTCAAATATGAATAATAAATGTAGTAAATGTAAATAGTGGATGCCCTATACTCCTCATAAAAGTGGCAAAGAAAAAATAAATATATATTTTGCAACACATTTGAAAAATTTTATATCATCTCTTATCTACTAAGACATAAAACGAAGAAAATTTCAAATTTGAAAGTAGTATGTGGTAATATCTTTTAGATTTTTATCAGTTATCTAAGAAATTTTTTTTAAATTCACGTCCGCTCAAAAGCTATGAAAAGGTAGAATTTGCTCTATAATTACTACAAATAAGAAACTTAAAGTTCAAACATTATATTTTTTCATTAACACATTGAGTCCCACGGTGTGAGTCACCGGTACTAAAATGCTTCTAAATCCCGTGGTCACCGGTGAACAAAAAAATAAACTTGTGTTAAGCTATATCACTGGTGTACATTGTTCAATTTTCATAAAATCCCGAATCAATTTTATGTACTTTTTATGTTAAAAATGTTCACTGGTGATACATTGGGACTTAATGGAGGCTTATTTTTATGTTCATCGGTGAGCATGGGATTTTTAATCTTTTCGTTTTATGTTCACCAGTGAGTGTAGGACTTAACGTGTTAAGATAATAAATATTATGTTTTTATAATTATAAACAGATTTTTGTAATTACAATATAAGGATTTTGCATATTTGTTAAATGTATATTTTTCATATATCGCGCTAAAAAAATTAGAAATTATGATGCAAAAATATTTGCAATTCTGAAATATTGAAAAAGAAATACCATACATTTTATTTGACAGTTTGTTTACTTTTTAAATGTAAATGATGCATTTGACTGCGGCTAAATCATTTTATATTATATATTATATATGGTTGGTTGGTATAACGTGGCTAATCCAGTCAACCGTGACAAGACCACAATTAGCACGTTAGCACCGTTTTGCTACCACTACCGTGACCACAACGCTTATGTTTAGACTATAACTGATTTAATTTCAGATCCATTTCGCGGCATTTAGGAATCTTACCATTTCTGCAGGTTGCTTAGCCGTTAGATCGCTAAGATCGTTAAATTCATGGCTACCCAGAGCTGCTCTTCTGGCCCTGGCCAGCGCTCGGTATTTGCACGTGAAGTATATAATAGTTTCTTTCTCATTCTGTTCACCACAACTGCGGTATGATGTGTTGAATGGAATGCTGAATTTGGCAGCATGTTCGCCAATTTGCCAACACACCCATTGCTCTGACTATGCCCTGCCGAGATAGCTTCAATAGGTTCTCCGTTCTTTTGTTGTCGTACGACGGCCATATTTTCTTGGTCATACGGCATGAGGTTAATTCTTTCCACCTTCTATTCGCTAGGGATAAAAAGTGTAGAAAGATATCCCTTTTAACGCTGTTTAGTAGTGGATTCACCTGTTCTTCCAGTGAAGCATTCAGATTGGAACCCCTCCTTGCTAATTCCTCAACATGTTCATTTCCTGTGATATTCCTATGTCCTGCAACCCTCAGTAAAGTAACATTGTGTTGATAGTTTATATTCTTAAGCTGGTCAGAGTATTTTCTGATAAGCTTGGATGTTATCATCGCAGAGTTAAAAGCCGCGATTGCTGCTTGATTATCAGTGACAATGGCAGTGCTTCCCCCAGAGAAGTATTTCTTCTAAGTATTTGGCATGCTTTCCAGATTTCCAGCATTTCAGCTTGAAATACACTGGATTTATTGGGAAGTTTGAAAGCATGTTCTATTTGCAGATTTCCTGAATAGACACCAGCACCGACACCGCTGTCCATTTTTGACCCATCAGTGAAGAGTGTGATGTCTACTTCACCCAAAGGGTTTCCTTGTCTGTATTCCCTTCTTGATGGAATCTTTACTTTGAAATTCATATTATACATAATTTTATATATAGATGAAACATATAATTAATTTATTTTTTATTTATATATTATTTTTTTTTTGTAATTTAAAAAATAATGTTTTCTTTTATTTTTTTATTTTATATTGCAGAATTAGAAGAAAGATGTGACGATGCTGATTGTTGCAGTAGCAGTCAATATATATGCATAGATGGTTATTGTCAATGTGATCATCCAGCATGCGGGTAAATTAAAAAAATCATTTTTAAGTTTTAATATTACTCTAAATTCTAAATTGACTTGTATTTTATACAAAATACTTTTATACTAATCTAGACTTTAGATCACAGTGTTTCCTAAAAAAGTAATTGTAAAACTTAGAACACGTTTGCAGGTTCGAAAAAAACAACAATAAGAACTTTAACAAATTTCTGTTGATGTTTAAATGTACATAATATTAAATTGAAAGAATTTTTACAGACTAAAGGAATTTCTTTTTTAAATTTATTCACTTTTCTTTAATTCATATATTCATCCGTTCATTTCTATATAATTTTATAAATCCATTATGAAATATAATTTTTTATATAATTCAAATTTGTACAATTCGTTCGTAATACGTTCTGATATGTTAATAATTGTTTTGTTATGTCAGAATCATATGTAACTTTTAATTTAATACCAAGCATCTACAAAAAAATGTTGTGAAAATATGACCATTAGTTTCACTCTGTTTGTCTTTCCGTTCTTCTATTTACAAAACTTCTACACCGTTAAAAGTGGTAATAATAAAAAATATCTATTTTCAAATGTACATACTTATATATCTCAGGATCTGCGTAATAGTTTTACAAATGCTAGAAGACTGAAACTTTTCTTTTCTTTATAAAACAATATCAAAATTATGCAATGTTTTGCAAATTTACTATTTAAATTTACCGTTATTGAAGACAACATTTTGCAAGATTTTTCTGTTTCCATGGCTCCAGAACGCTTTTAGTTAGAACCTTGGATGGAACCTGTACAGTTTTTTTTTAAAACAAAAGATAAAAATTAAAACTTCAATTTTATAGTTTTTCTTAATTATGTGGATTTCCTTAAATTTCAAGAAAGTGTCTCTCACATAGACATATATGGATATAAATATTCCAGAAAAGAGAAATACTCTGATTTTGAATTCAAATATTAAAATGTACAGTATGCTCGCACTTATATATACAAATACCATTAAAAAAAAATTAAATTTTCACATTTACATATGAAAAATAATTAATTTTGAAGGAATGGGGTTGCCGCCTCCCAATCCCCACTACAAAATTATTGAAACCCTGATTTTGAATTCAACTCTAAAATCAATACTAAAGTACTTCCATGCAAGAGATACAGCCCCAAACCCCCGCTCCAAAATATCCAAGTCTAAAATCAATACTAAAGCATGTCCATGCATACAGGTTTCCATAGAAAAGTATTCAATTTTGACGAACGAGTTTACGTAAAATTTTGTACGATTTCAAACATTTTTATGAAAGAAAAATTATTTTTGAAGCTACAAAATTTTGTAATTTCGGGATTTTGTTTTTCGGGATATTTAATTTTCGGGGTTTTGATTTTGTTTGTTATTATTTTTACACGTTGCAATTCACAGTTTAAAATACAGTTTATATTGTCTTTTTGAAAATGTGCGCCGTTGGTTTAAATTTACCCTTGTTTAAAATAAAATTATCCCAACACACTATGTGAATCGTAACACTTATTTATTTATTATTATTTCTATTGCAGAACATTGTTTAGTTCTACGATACTATTTCAATAAGGTTTTATAAAAAAATTTCCTTTTTTTTGTCTTTTTGTAGGACTTCTACCCTCTAAAAGCTGAAACCGCAAAGAATTACGCTTTCTTTTATAAATTATCTAAATTGGAAACATACCTATACAAACAAAGTAATATTGAATAAAAATATATCTTATCAAAATAATCTCATCTTATCTTATTAGTTAACGTATTACTTGGTTTACTTAATATTACATAAAATTTTGCCAAAAAAAAAAAAACAACAGTACACATAATTAAAATCGCAATGTTTTTATTATCGCAATTTTTAATTTATATGTCACTGCTACATGCTAAGAGAAAATACAAAAGTCAAGATAATTTCCAAATTGTTAAACAACAACTGACTATACTGAGTGTTTGTTTTTTTTTTAAATTTAAAGAACTTTGCTAGAAGTATTGAGTCGTAAAGAAGGTGTGTGTATTTAATAACGAAAAATGTTTAATTTTTTTAATCTTGCATCACTTTTAAAATCAAATAAAATACAGGTAAAATAAATGCAGAGCAAAAACATGGACGTTAGCCAATGTGTGTAGCCAACTGTAGAGTATTAATATGTATAATAGGTAGAATTTTTATTATTTTTTTGATTTTATAATATATAAATATAATAAATATATTAAAAATTTTATAACACTGGTAAAAAAAATTTAATAATCGGTGTTACAATCTTTTATCTTTAATTTTTAACTTTTAAACACAATTTGTACAAATATTTAAAAATTTTTAATTTTATTTTGTGTAATAAGTAAACTTCTGTACTTAAAGCATTTTTGCTCAGTCATTTAAATAATAAAAGTTTTAAATTAGTTAATTATTTGTTTTCTTTTTATATCAGCTTAGATAAAGTGTATAATTTAATTTTAAATTTTAATTAACGTTCATTTGTTATAATTTTGTTACATGAAGATAACGTTTGTTAGCACTATTTGCACTATTTTAAAAATTCTCATAATGGTATATCTGTCTCGAATAATCAATATTTAGTTGTACATGTATGATTAATTTAATATAGATAATTATTTTCAATATTACCAACTTATTTTAATGTGGAGCATATATTTGAAGAAATTTAATTGGTTATCATTTTTTTTAAACAATATATTATTATTTAAATAAACGTCTGCGAAATATAAATTGAATAAGTCAATTTAGAATTTTTAGAATAAATTGATCCTATTCTAAGGAGTTTTTTTTGAAATAATTGTACATACAATAGTATTTAATAAAGATATGATAAAACTGTGAAAAATTAATAGACACTTTTTCAATTTTTACACCGTCATCAACAGCGTTATCCAACCGATGTACAAAACCGATGGCAGGAATATGAAAACCTAATATTTCTTTTTTTTAATAGGGTTATATACATTATATAAGAGCTATGTTATATTAATATATATATATAAATACATATATTATCTGTATATTTGTAAATTTATCTAATAACGGGTGTTTTTTTTTAGAATGATAAAACTTTAAATTGAAATAAAACACATTTAAATTAAGATTGAAGCCAAATTTTTTTTTTATTTGAAAGATAATTTTATGACATTTAGGTTTTAAAAATAATTTCCGGCATATGTCCACCACAACCAGTTCTGAGGAACCGCATTCGATCACACCAATTTTGGACAGATGATGCCTCCAGCGTGTAAACCACTTCATACGGTGCATTTTTCAGGATGCAATGAAACCTACTGAATTTCTTGAGGATATTTTTCACTCCATATACGGCAATTTTGCTTATTTACGTAGTCGTTCAATCAAAAATGAACTTTAAATTAATCATTAATAAACACAATTTTTCGATAAAAAAATGGATCAACTTCAAGCTGTTCTAGGTCCCAATCAGCAAACAAACGACGCTTATGATGGTCAAGTGACTCTAGTTCTCGAGCCAGTTGAATCTTGTATAGATGTAGATCAAGATCTTTGCACAAAATTTCCCATGTGGTGGTTGCACACAGCCCAACTTGTTGTGAACGTCGACGAATAGACGTTTGTTTGAATTTGTTTTATTTCAATTTAAAGTTCTATCATTTTAGAAAAACACCCGTTGTCTATGTTATATGTACATTCCATGAAAAAAATTATA
This sequence comes from Poecilobothrus nobilitatus, assembly GCA_947095535.1. Taxonomy (NCBI): domain Eukaryota; kingdom Metazoa; phylum Arthropoda; class Insecta; order Diptera; family Dolichopodidae; genus Poecilobothrus; species Poecilobothrus nobilitatus. Next base: position 315,790,764 of record OX352772.1, on the reverse strand, counting down.
AAATTGAAATAAAAATTTTCACACAAAATAAATTTTGGAGTAGTAAAAATCGTGTGAAAACGGATTTCTAAACCAAAATCTTTTAAATTCGAGATATTTAGTACGTCAAAATCTAAAATATAAAGTTTTATTAAATTTGGTTCAGCCATTTGGGATGTATACGTGCGGACAGACAAACATATCTGATATCTGATATCCAATAACACTGAATTAAGGTTTCTACGACATGCAGGGGAAATGCATATATGCAAAACTCTGAGTTTCGAAAATAATTTTAAAAGATCTCACTTTACTCAAAAGTAGGGCTTCCATAATTAGGAAACGTAAAAAGTGAGCATTTTCAAGGAAATCGAAAAAAAAGGTGACTTTTACCCTAAATTAAAATAAGACCATTTAGAGACCTACAAATTTCAACTTTTTTTCTGTTTCAGCGTTTTTTTGTCCATTGATGTCATGGATAAAACCTGTTCAACATTTACATTTTGTCCCAGAACGCAAAAGAAAAAACAACAGATTTTCAACAAATGTGCTGATTCGTTTACCTAGATCAAAATAAAAAGATAGTAAAAAAAGAGATCAAAGTCAAATTAGAATAAAAAAGATCGCAGTCAAAAAAGAGATCCTGTTCTCTTTTTAGAGAACATATGGAAGCGCTACTCAAAAGAATATGTTGCGAGAATTTTTACCTGCCTTGAGATTTTTAAATTGAAAAAAAAACCTTCGGTTAAAATTGATTTATCATTTTATCTGTGTATTATCATTAGTTTATAAATATTTGGTGAATCTAGCGCCGTGAATGATATTTATGTATATCAATTATTTGTGATTAAAATGGCTATGTTTTTTTTTAAAGCAGACATCTGATAGAACTAATAAGTTTATTATGTTTAGATTGGATTAATAAGTTGATTGAACCTTTTTTTTGTGCTAGAATGTGCTAGAAATGTACAGTGTAGAAATTCTTGTTCTATGTATTTAATTATTGTATTTTACAATTTATATTATATAATATAATATGTATAATACAATAATATTATATAATATAAATGCAATTGACCTTGAAAAATCTTTGACCCTTGCATGATCTTTTTGTTTAACAAACTGTTGACAGTCAATTTGTTTATAATTTAAAGAAGATCTTTCCCTTTGATTTTAACATGACAGCTATGTTATAAGATTATAGGTTTTATTTACCCTTTATGCATTCATTATATTTTGTGAGTAAAAATAATAAGTATATAAAAACTGACAGAAATCAAGCTTTTCGATTGCAAACCGAAGGGTTCAGTAATTTGAATGGGAGCGGGTGACAATCCTGCACGGCAAAATCAACCTGTGACAGTATCTTGCTTTTTTTTTTTTTATCTTGCATTACAAAATCTTTCACAGACAAAATATTTTTAAAGGAATAGATTGTGACTTTGTTTTTAAAGTATGTATAAACAAATAATTAAGGAGGATTTTAGATTGCAGGTTCAAAAGCAGGTTTGCCGCTTTTTTCAGAATATTTATATATAAGAATATGTGACATTCTGAATTATATGCAAGATTTTGTCCTAGTAGATTTTGTAAAAAAGATTTTGGAAAAAAGATTTTGTTTTAAAAGATTTTCGAAAGCAAGATTTTGTATGCAAGATTGTGTCGCATTAGATTTTGACGTAAAAGATAATGTAGTGTATAAGTGTTTCTCGAATATAAACATAATATTTTGTTCAAAAGTAATAGTGTGTGATTGAAAATAATGTAAAATTTATAAAATTTAAAGTATTTTCACATGGAATAATAATAAATACGCATTATTTTTGTAATTTTGTTTTTATTGACCCATTTATTTATTACCATTAATAAAATTATTGTGCAATAAAACAGTCAAACTTTATATTTTGCTAAATTTTGTTATAGTACTTAAAAATCAGATAACAGAATTAAGTTAAGATAATCAATTTTTGTTTAAAAGTTTTAAATTAAACATAATTTAAAACGAAGTAAATCAACAAAAAAACATTTAAAAGCATTTAAAAACTTATCTGATTTTAAATTGTCTTTACAATTAATTTAACAGTAATTGAATTTAAAAAGAATTCAATTTAAGCGTGAAATCCTTATATTTATACCCGTACGATAGGTTCAGGTATAATAAAATTACTCCTCCGTTTGTAACACCTCGAAATAAGCGAGCTAGATATACCTTCAAAGGTATGGATGGGATCAGAAAAAAATTCTAAGACTTTTGAGCCATGTCCGTCCGTCCGTCCGTCAGCACGCTAACTCAAAAACTAAGAAAGCTAGAATCTTGAAATTTACACAAAACATTCTGGGAATAATTTGTAGGTTCCCTATTTTTTTGGTTGAGTTTGGACCAAACCTTAGGGTAGCTCTCGAACACCTAACTTTTAGATCCCCACAATTTTTTTGAAATAGAGCTATGAAATTTTAACTGCTGATAGATATCACAAAAATATTAATTTTATTTTTAATAACTTTTTTTTGTAGTCCCACCCGTTACGGAGCTACAGCTCCCCAAAGGTTCAAAAAAGCTCTATATTTAAATTGTTATAGCACAAGTTGTATAAGGTATATCTTCATTTTGAAAACGCCAAACGATTATCACTTTTATTAGCTTTAAAAGTGTATATACAATAAATATATAGTTGTGGCATACGATGTCTTAATTTACCGTTATGCGAAACTAAAATTTTGGAAAATCCTTTAACCCTTCTATCTTCTAAACGGTAACCCTTTCCAAAAGATAATACAAACTGTTTAGAATATTGTGACCTGCACCAAAATCTAAAAATTTCATATAGAAAAAAAAAGTGCAAATAGGATTTTTTTGCAATTTTGAGGTGCTGTAAGTTCAGAACCCTATATAACCGTTAATACAAGTAAAAGTATATTACCGAAGCTTTAATTTTTAAGTCTTGCCGAAGAAAAATTTGTATAGGTGCCTAAGTTACGGGTGTCTAAAAAACGCAAATGTTCAACTTTTGAGCGCTAATAGCGCTAATAAGCAGGGGGTGATACAAAAAATTTTCTGATGAAACTTATACTAATTTTCAAAGTTCTTTCTTACCTCAAAATTGCAATTCCTTATCTAAAAGTGTGCCGGAGTTATGAAGGTAGAAAAATCATGCAAAATTTGGGTTTCACATAACGGTAAATTTAAATACTAATAAAAAAATGTATAATTTTGGTAAAAAAAGTAAAACATGAGATATACGCATTTAAAAATAGGGCTCTTTCAAAATTGGAGGGGCTGCATTTCCTTAATGGATGGGGCTACATCAAAAAGTTATTCTACAACATTAATTTTTTTATGAGACCTACCCATGGTTAAAATTCTTTTTCTCTATCTTTTACGGTGTAGAAATTTTGTAAACAGACCGACAGACAGACGGACCGACAGACAGACAGACGGACGGGCGAACAGAGTGAAACTAATAAGTACATTTTTTCAAATTTTTTTTGGAAATGTGCTAAAAAGCTATGTTTATATTATTATTTATAATAAAGAAATGTAATATTTTAAATATATTGTATATAGATATTTGTTTTTACTATTTATATTAAACAAAATAACCCGTGTAACCCGAGTGACCCGTGTATTTGGAAAAGCAATACTCGATTACCCGGGTAGTAAACTGTTCGAGTATTTGCATTCCGTGCTTTTTCTTGAAATTGAACTTCTCATTTTTGTTCTGAATTTTAATTATTGAGTACCTCCATCCAAGTATATGACATTTTGTCCATCTATAAAGGAAGGAGGTACAAATATCTAGATACGTTTACAAAATTTGGCCTTATTGCATTGTGTACCAGAAATAAAATTTCTTTAAAGTCTTTACCCAATACGACAACTTTATCTTCAAAATAGCAGATTATGATTTGTACTGTTTTATAAACTTTGCGGTATCAGAACGAAAAATATTGATGCCTAATAAATATAAGCTATGAGCTGTTTGACTATTATTAAGTAATTATATAACTTACAAAAAACTAAAAAAATTTTTTAACAGGCAATCAATATAAACATTTAACTGCTATGCTGTTTAATTTTTATTTCTACTAACCTTCTTTAACAAATACTTACTTACTACTATTGTCAGTTGTCATAACTGAAATAAAATAACTGTTAGTAGAATTCTTCGTCGAAGTTAAAAGTTGATCTACTTTACGCGATGGTTGTCATCTGTGACGATTTACTTGATGGTTATACTTTTATTGTGATAATTTGTATTGGTTTTAATATAGAAGCGGTATGACGTTCTATATGTCGTTTAAATGGTATCATTTACAATTAATTTACTGAAGATTAATGTTTTTGTGCAACTAGACACCAAAACAACATGATTTTTATTGGAAAAAATTCGCTCTTTTTATTTAAGTAATTAAAATTTAAGTTATTAACGGTTTGGGTAGATTTAATTTTTAGTGAGAAAAAATATTTGTCGTCAATAAATAATTTCAAAATAAAATATTCAAAAAAATATACAGACGAATATGATTCATAAACTTTTAATATGATTCAGTTTTAGTTGATTAAATAACCTTAACATACTTTCGGTGTTATTTCCGCTTATGGTTTATTCGCCTACACATTGGATTTAGTAATAAATAATATGAATATAATTATTTAGGTAGTTAAAAGAAAAACTCTTATTTTAATTATAATCTGATTAATAATTAATTCCTAGAATCCCTTAATTTTATATTAATTATATAAGTACTTCTTTTAAGAACTGAATTTATTAATAAATATTATGTTCATTTACTTTGTAGTTCATTATGATTTTTAGCAAAAATTGATATGAATATTGTATTTAAATATATAATATGCTAAACAAATTATATTATATAGATACATTTATTGTATTTGGAAATTGGAAGATATAATATTATACTTATACTCGTATTTATATATCAGTGGTAAAGCTGAAAAATTTATATAGGGAAAACATATTTATTGTTTATTTATACAAAATTAAAGATTTCTTTTCTTTTGACAATTAATTTGACATTGATATTCAAAAATATCAATTAACTTATAAAAAAATATGAAGCCAAAAATAATGACTGATATAAAAAATTAAGCGTAATTTGTAATTGTGTCGCATAGTATGATATAAAAAAGCAAGCGTAATTTCTAATTACACATCAGTACCTAATATTAATAACATTTATTTTATTTTTGTATTTTATTGAGCTTCCAACCTTTAATTTTCAATCTTCAGTTTAACACAATCAGTCTAGCTTTTATTCTTTAAAATTTTTAAATAATAAAATTTTATAGTTTTAAAATCCTACAGAATCAGACATTTAATTGAGCATTTTAAAATTTAATTTTTTACATGATGCAATCCTTACACGATCATTGTTAGCTAAGCTTGAGAATGGTATGTATTATAGGAATAAATATATATATATAAATTAGGGGGGGGGAGGGGTTCTATTCTGGACCCTTTTCAAGATATGAGGAGTTAAAGATTTTTTAGAGACTTTTCATAAAAAAATCTGCAACCGTTGAACGGCTTACTAAAGAGAGATAAAAAATGTGTTTTATAGAGTAAGTTATTAGCTTTAATTTTTATGCGCTAATAATTCCATAACCCCAACAGTTACAAAGTTATGGAGGTTTAAAATGATTTAAAATGAAAAAAATATTTTTCAAACTCAATTTTATTTTAAAACACCCTGTGTTTGGGGTACTTTTCATGGCATATTTCGAAACAGCTTTTCAAGCCCTATAATTAGTACCCAATAACTTCTTCTCTATCTCCAACCGTTTTTGAGATATAAAAAATAGGAAAGTGTGTTATTTTCAATCGCTGTGTTATTTTCAATCACAATAGAAAAGTGTGTTATTTTCAAATGTGTGTTAACACATTTTCTGTGTTATAACACATACTTTTCTATCCAAATACAAAAACACAATCCAAATCACAATTCCAAAACACAAAATCCAAATACCACAAAATCCAAATACCACAAAATCCAAATACCTCAAAAATCAAATCACAATCTCCGGTTGTAGCCAGTCTTAATAGTTGCGTTTTTTCTACAAGATTACACATTTAATATTGAATTAATTATTGAATTAAAATTAAATATTGAATAAATTATAATTAATATCATATTGTAATATATATAATAAAAAAATAATAAAATATAATTCTTGTGTAAGATAATAGATGGCGTAGAACTAAAGAAACGCCTAGTCTTGTACAATAGTTACAGCCGAGTAATCAATGTCTTACTGAAATAATGATTCCGGAAAGCTTAGTCAAATATGAATGATAAATGACTTAGTTGCCCTCCAATACAATTTTTTGTTAGTCTCAATATACCCGATCACCCATTTCTAGGAAGACCATCGAGTCGGATACACCCTGTATATTAAAATCATTTATTAGCAAGCTGGTTAATTAGATTTTGTTCACAGTATAAATCCAAAACGTGCATATTAAAAAAATGTTTTTTAAAGTAAATTTGTAGGGGAGCATTGCTATCTTTATTTCTATAAAATGTTTTTTATTGATATGTCTGGATATTACTCGTAGATAACCATATAGTATATGTATCTAAAGATTGAAAATTGATAAAAAAAAACCTTATCTTTATGTTGTTATTTATTTACTTTAAGCTTACAAAAAAAAAAAAAAATATATTTCTGATAAAAAAATATAAGTTATAAAGTTATAACTATCAGAAAAGTATTTTTTAGGACAGTTCAAAAATGACTTTTTAAGTTCATATTTTAATTTTGATAGATTCGTTATTTTATATAAAAAAAAAATATTATAATATATAAATTATAATAATATTTAAAAAAAAAAAAAGTAGAATGAATTATTCAGAAAAATCTACTTCCAATTTTCATTATCCATTTAATTCTAATTCTTATAGTACTGGAGTTTTTGTGACTGCATCACAAGTTGCATTATCAGCTGCTCTAATAATGGGAATTGCTGCATTAGCTATGGTTGTTTATCGTTTATGTACAAGGCCAAAATATTTATCGTAAGTATATAATATATACTATTTTAATTATTCTGACATTATTTTTATAATTATTATATTTTAATAATGTTGTTAAGTATTTCAGAAACGTAATAATTAAAATATATAATATATATAATTACATTATAAAATTGGGATTATAAGAATAAAAAGTCCATAAACAAGAAAAATAAAATTTATCTAATCAATTGTTTATTTCTTTTTTGTTTTTAAATGAAATTTAAAATTTAAACTGAAAAAGTTTTAATCAGTTGATCAGAAAAAACAAAAAAAAAAAAAAAATTATAATAACAATAACGCTTTCAATATTCAGTAGCCTTTTTATTGTTTTGATTAATTTATAATTTTTCCAGGTTTATATTTAGAATATGGAATACATTTTTTTATTGTTGTACTGATATCAATATAATTTTTAAAGTATGTATAAACGTCGAATGTCAAATGTTTTGTACAATTCAATAGAATCGACACTTTTTATAATATTATATAGAATATAGAAAAAGTATATCAGTACTTATTAGACGAGTACAAGTAAAATATTGTATCATATATATTTTATGTTCAAGTGTTAAATAATTAATTATCATGGTATACTTAAATTGTCGTGTTTAGTTAAGTAAAATGGTAAAAATAATTTAGATGAAAAAAACAGTAGTTAAATAGTATTAGAAAATAGACCCCCCTATTGATCTGTTGCTAGCAAACAATAAAATCAAAACTAACATCCATTTATTTTTATACCCGTACGATAGGATCGGGTATAATAAAATTACTCCTCCGTTTGTAACACCTCGAAATAAGCGAGCTAGATATACCTTCAAAGGTATGGATCGGATTAGAAAAAAATTCTAAGACTTTTGAGCCATGTCCGTCCGTCCGTCCGTCCGTCCGTCCGTCCGTCAGCACGCTAACTCAAAAACTAAGAAAGCTAGAATCTTGAAATTTACACAAAATATTTTGGGAGTAATTTGTAGGTTCCCTATTTTTTTTGGTTGAGTTTGGACCAAGCTCTCGAACACCTAACTTTTAGATCCCCACATTTTTTTTGCAATAGAGCTATGAAATTTTAACTACTGATAGATCTCACAAAAATATTAATTTTATTTTTAATAACTTTTTTTTGTAGCCCCACCCGTTACGGAGCTACAGCTCCTCAAAGGTTCAAAAAAGCTCTATATTTAAATTGTTATAGCACAAGTTGTATAAGGTATATCTTCATTTTGAAAACGCCAAACGATTACTGATTTTATTAGCTTTAAAAGTATATATACAATAAATATATATTTGTGGCATACGGTGTCTTAATTTACCGTTATGCAAAACTAAAATTTTGCAAAATCCTTTAACCCTTCTATCTTCTAAACAGTTTAAGTTGGAAACTTGAAATTTTGACAGAAGTTAGATCTTTGAAAATAAGTATGAGTCATTCCAGAAATTTTTTTTGTATCACCCCCCGTTTAGGAGCTGTAAGGAGTCAAAAACTGAAAATTTCCTATTTTTAAACACCTGTAACTTGAACACCTGTTAGAATTTTTTTGAAGTAATACACAAAAATTAAAGCTTCAACATCATGCTCTTATTTCTGTTAACAACTTTTTTTTAATAATATAGGGTTACTTTATAATTGACGAAAGTGTTACTTGATTTTTTCAAATTTTCTAACAAATTTCTTCAACAAATTTTTTGCATTTGTTTTATTCGATAATTTTAAATTGTTGAGGATATAATGCGTAGTACATAAGAATGTAAATAAATATACAACATAACGGTTGCTTGAAGAATTTTTATTTATATGATATTGATATATTTACATACTTATATAATATCATGTTTATTTACATATCGTATATGTCACTAGTGAATGAATGATAAGAGTATAGATATATATTATATAGCGCCGTATTTACATACATACATATATGTATTTTATTGTACTTATAAGAAATTATTCTGTCAATGGAATATTTAAATATAATATAATATAATATTTAAAATTATATTTACTGTTTTGTACTTAGTAAATTTAATATACATTTACCGCTTAGTATTAAATGGTACTATAGAATATTTGAAAAAGTTTTGGATTGATAATCGTTATGTGAAAGGTTAGAATCTGCTTTTGAAGAATGTACATATAAACATATAGTTTGAATATATGTACAACCCATAGTTCTAGAAATTATAAAATTCACCCAAATTATTTTAAAATACTAAAATATTAAAAAAATAATATTGTGAGCAGAGTGACAGGCTGTTAACATACTAACGGTTCGTACGGGTATCTAAGAGTTGACAAAGGCGACTGTATTCTTCCTCGTTTGGTATTTGGCTTATCCTATTTTTGAATTATATACTTTTTGGATTTTATGAATTTCTGAAAATGAAAAATGTTTGAATTTTATGGCTTTTGAATTTGGAGAATTGGGATTTTATAGGATTACTATTTATAGTATCTACTTTAAGCTACCGGTCAAAATAATTTAAATTTTAATAGCAAAATTGGCACTTATATAAAAATGAAATGGTAAAAGTTTCCGAAATTATATATATATAGGCTTTTCCTAACTAAATAAAAAGTTATTTTCCCAAAATTATTAGTATAGGGTAACGGGAAATTTTCCATTTATTAGTGTGGAGCAAACCAGGAAATTTAAAAAAAATTAAAACGAAAAGTAAAAATACTGTAGAATTCAAGTTTCCAAAAATACTGTTTGTCAAAATTTCAAGTTTCCAACTTTAACCGTTTAGAAGATGGAAGGGTTAAAGAATTTTGCAAAATTTCAGTTTCGCATAACGGTAAATTAGGACACCGTATGCCAAAAATATATATTTATTGTATATATACTTTTAAAGCTAATAAAAGTAGTAATCGTTTGGCATTTTCAAAATGAAGATATACCTTATACAACTTGTGCTATAACAATTTAAATATAGAGCTTTTTTGAACCTTTGGGGAGCTGTAGCTCCGTAACGGGTGGAGCTACAAAAAAAAGTTATTAAAAATAAAATTAATATTTTTGTGAGATCTATCAGTAGTTAAAATTTCATAGCTCTATTGCAAAAAAAATGTGGGGATCTAAAAGTTAGGTGTTCGAGAGCTACCCTAAGGCTTGGTCCAAACTCAACCAAAAAAAATAGAGAACCTACAAATTACTCCCAAAATATTTTGTGTAAATTTCAAGATTCTAGCTTTCTTAGTTTTTGAGTTAGCGTGCTGACGGACGGACGGACGGACATGGCTCAAAAGTCTTAGAATTTTTTTCTGATCCGATCCATACCTTTGAAGGTATATCTAGCTCGCTTATTTCGAGGTGTTACAAACGGAGGAGTAATTTTATTATACCCGATCCTATCGTACGGGTATAAAAAAATAAACACTATAGGAGATTGGGGGCGGAAGCTCCAACTATTTTGAATGCCTTGTTGTTAAAATACTTATGTATGTAAAAAAAATAATTTTACATGTAATATAAGTATACAAAATAAATATTATTTAATTTTATTTTTTTAATTAATTTAATATTTTTTTTTTCCTTGCCACTCCTATAAGGATGATAGGGCATCATAGGAGGCATAGGGCATCCACTAAGTTTTTTATCATTCATATTTAACTAAGCTCTGGAATCATTATTTCACTAAGCCGTTGATTACTCGGGTAGCTATTGTACAAGACTAGGCGTTTATTTAGTTCTACGCCATCTATTATCTTACACAAGAATTATATTTTATTATTTTTTTATTATATATTTTACAATATGATATTAATTATAATTAATTCAATATTAATTGTGTAATATTGTAGAAAAAACGCAGCTATTAAGAACGGCTACAACTGGAGATTGTCATTTGGTTTTTGTGGTATTTGGATTTTGTGGGGTTTGAATTTTGTGGTATTTGGATTTTGTGGTATTGAGTTTTTCGATTTGTGAGTTGGGATTTTGTAGAGGAACCGAAGTAGATCCCATACAATTTATTTTTTTATATGAGAATAAATCAGTATCTAATTAAGCTAGGTATCTAAAATTATGTCAAAAGAAGTAAAGTTTTATGCCAACCCATTTCTGCAAATTGTTGTTATATAACTGAAAAGGATCGAGTAATTTTCTTATACAACTTATTTTTTTTTTTAATATTATATTTAAAATTTAATTTCGGTTAGCTACTAAATATGTCCTAGTCAATTCTACACTACTTTTCTTTACTTTTTAAAAATAGTAAAAACAATAGAAGTTAATAGAATCAAAAATAAGTTTCTTTTTTAATTTTATTTTTTATTAATCAGAATATTGTGAAAAAAATATATCACAAGTGCTTTAATTAGCTTAATCACTACAAATTATGATATGATAATTCACAATTGCTTAAGTTTATAAATATAAACATGAAAAAATACAGTTGATCAGTTAAAATATAGTTGCGCATATATGCGTATGAACCAATATATGTAGCAATTCAAATATACAATATTCTATAACTCTACTTATAATATTAAAAAGAAATATTATCAACACATCTTGCAAGTATTTAAGATATATAAACTGGGTTTAAAATGGTACATAGCCCAAGTCTAGATTAAAATAATTTCAAGCATTTGAAAAATCTCCATGTACCTAATTTACCTATTCTCGATTTAAATTTTTAGAGCCCAGTTAGCTCCGAATATATAAACCATGTTCAGATATATATACATTACAGCTATCCGAAAATATAATTCTAATAATTTGAAACTTTGTAAAAGTGACAGACTAGTGTTCAAGCAGACTGAAATCTAGTTTTCGATACTCATTCTAATGCAATAAAGATGAGAGTTTAGGAATAAATTTAATATATTAGGCACAATCATTCGTATATGTACAAAAAGTTTTCTGATAAATGAAAGTATTTATTAAAAGTGTTGATGCATTGCATACTTTAAAATAAATTAAATTTTTGTGGTTGTCCAAATAATAAAAATGGCCAAAAAAAAACGCCAACTGTTTGTCGTTCTCTTGATGTTGAATGCTTTCATACTAGTTATATTACATTGAAAACGAAACTATTTTATAAATTTTACTATTTGACAGTTTTTCTTTATATCAAAAGACTTAAATACTAAGTCTATAATATGATTTAGAACATACTCATAAATGACAAACCAAAATAGAAACGAAGAAGTTTGTAAAAGAAAGGTATTTTAAAGACGCACTTTTTCAAATTGCGGGTTTATTAGTCATAAGTGAAAATTGCAACAAGATTTTTACCTTAAAAAACTGTAATTTTTGTTAGAATTTTTTTCTATGAAGAGAACTGTTAAAAATAAAGATATTTCTTCAATTTTAGGAAAACCTATAATTTTCGTCAATTTTAAGAGAATCTAAGATATGCAAAAATATAATGCTTAAACTTTAATTTTTGCATATTATTTTGAAGTTATAGATGTCTAAAAATTTATTTTTGATCCCTAATAGCTTCAGAGCTATTAAGTTATACCTATTATTGCATCAAATTTGTATTTTTTTCTTAGAATTATTTTATGTATTTTACAGTGTCTAAAAATAGCGAATTTTTTATATTTGAACCATATAATAGCTCATATAGGTTATAATAGCTTAAATCGGGTGAACTATACTTTTTTCTGAGGTAATCTTTCCTCAACTATCTACTAAAAATGTTCTCAAAATATATAAGACCCAAATTTAATTTTGGTTTCATATATCGATCAATTTAAACACCAAATTGCAAAATAAGGATCTAATTTTTAAAACTCCAGATTTTTGTAGTTTGACGTTTTTAAATTGGAAAAAATATTCAGTAAAACTTGAGGTGTAAACTTTTTTAAGTTAGACTTTCAAACTTCCAGAAGTTGGAGTTCGGTAATGCGTGATGCCACATAAAAATTTGTTGTAGAATTCTTTTAAAAAAAAAATTTTGTTTTTCATATGATTAAAATTCGATAACTCTATCTTAAACCGTATATAAGTTTTGTAAATAGACTGATATATATTCAGCCGTCAGTTCAGACGGATATACGGACAAATGAATAGATTAAAACTAATAAATTTTGAATAAGAAAAAAAAAAATAGGATTTATGTATTTTACTTTCACTATTTTTATGATATGTTACAGGTCAGTTCATATTTAAATATTAAATTATGTCATAATTAAAAAAAATGAATTCCAAAATTTAACCAAATAGAAATTATTGAATAAAAAAATAAAAAAAAAATAAAAAGTTATTATTTTATTTATTTAATTATTTGTAATAATTTAATTTACTTAATTCTAAATATAATGGGAATTAACCTTTTGTTCTTCCATGATAAATATAATACAAACTTCTATTCATTTAAATAATAAAATATTTAAAAAATTAGTATAATTATTTGTATAACAAACAATTATATATTTTAATTAATAAAAGTAAAATGATATCATACTATTTAAATAATTACAAATATTACAAATATTATTTTAATTAATAAAGAAGAAAAATTAAAAAGAAAAATTAAAATAAAAAATTAAAAAATTAAACAAACTAATATTTATATAATATGTACATATTTATTTTGCAGAGCACGTCAACGTGCAGCTTTAGCTAGATCACAGGGTGCTCAATCATCTGATAATATATCTGGTAATGATATACGTGCTTCATTATCATCAATGCAAATTCGTGTTATAAATAGATTAAGAGATCGTCCACCAGCATATGATGGTTCTAATAATAATGGAACATGTGATCGAAGTACTAATACAATAGGTGCTACAACAGTTTCTGCATCTGTAATAACAAGAAATCATATTAGTACACCTTTATTAATACAACAACAAAATATTGATACTCCACCACCATATATTAATTCAGAGAATACACCAGAATTGGTAAATTTTAATTTGTTTATTTTTATTTTTATTTTTAATATAATCATAATTATAATTTTAAAATATATTTTTAGGAATTGCATCGTCCACCTCCATATACTGAAATAATTTTATGTCCAGCTGGTTATTTAAATGAATCATATATAAATACAGAAGATACTACATTAAACAATAATGAAAATTCAACCAGTTTCAATAATTATAATAATAATAACAATAATAATAACAATAATAGTAATAATAACAGTAACAATAACAATAACAATAATAATAATACTGTAGATATTTGTCCTAATATAACAATTAATATATCAGATAATGTAACTACAATATCAAAAGAACGTAATAATAAAGATGATGTTCTTAATAATAAAAATGATACAAAAGTTAAAGAAGATAATGATAATAATAAAAATAATAAAGTAGATGAAAAAGATAGTAATAATAATGAAAATAATACAAGATAGGAATTTAAATATATAATATAAAAAAAGTAATTATTGTACATTGATTTAATCATTAGGTATATAGATAATAAGTATTTGTTTTTGTAACTAAAATTATAATTTAATATAAGATTTGTAAATATATATTATAAATTATTTTATATAATAATATAAAAAATAGTAAAATTATTTTAATTTTACAAAAATAATATAATATTTTTATTCTAACGACAAGCGTCTCTCTTGTACTGTTGTTCTTATGTTGAACGTGAAATAAATAATAGTTCATTTTTAAATTTTTTATGGATTACAACATAAATTAAAAAAAGTTTTCCGTATGATTTCTGCGTTATTTTAAAAAATCATATTGAAAACAGGTCGATCTACTGAACACATTCATTCATACTGAACACATTCATTAGAATTTTTCCAATTCAATCAGAAGTTTTACAAGGCAGTGTACTTGGACCGATCTTGTATCTCCTTTGTTCCATAGTTGATGAACCAACAACTTGAGATGTTAAAGTAGCAACCTTCATTGATGATACTGCACTTCTGGTCTCTCACACATTTTTTAATATAATTTTATTTTGGCTATAACAGAATTTAAATAAAATACAATATTGGTTAGATAACTGGAAAATTAAAGCCAAAGAATCAAAATCCACGCATGTTACCTTTTGGTTAAAGAAAAAATAATGCCCACCAGAGTTACTCTAAATTTTTTTTTCTTGTTGTCACTTTTATAAGGAACATAGCCCACGGACATCCACTTAGTCATTTATTATTCATATAATCAATAATTTCACTAAGCTGTAACGATTAGTCGGCTATTGTACAAGACTATGAAACGTTTATTACGACTACAAGTATGATTAATCTTGAAAAAAGCATATAGATAGTATACATGCAAAGAATTTTTACATAAAATGGAGAAGAATGTATTGGCTACTAGGTAAAACATCACAATTATCTCTAGAAAACAAGTTATTGGTGTGTAATGCTATACTTAAACCTCTCTGGACATATGACATTCAACTGTGGTGGGCAGCAACTACAACCAATATCGATCGCTGATTAAAGAATCAAAACAAGGTCATTAGGCCTAAACAAATCTGAATTTGAAGTGAAGCTACTTGAACCAAATTTCATAAAAATTATTGCGATAAAACTTAATTTTCAGAAAATTTCAGATGTCTAGCTTTATATTAAGTATCTACTTAATGGATATAAATAAGATGGATATAAATTATGTTTATATAAAAACAGAAGTTATATGGAATCTAACCGAACCAGTTGCTCTCAGACCGACTAAATTTAACAGAAGTTGTAATGGCATAAAACTTAATTTCTTCACTCAATTTCATATACCTAGTTTGAATAGATACTGAGTTATTTTCATATAAAGAAAAAAGTTGTAAGGCGACTACTCTAACCTGCCGGTCAAATTTGCTGGATTTTAATATTGAAACTAATAATTTTACAAAGATAAAGATGATAAAAATTTCAGAATCATAGCTCCTTTATTTTCTAAACCAGCGTACAGACGGACACACAAACACGGCTTAATCGGCTTAGAATTCGATCATGAGCATGCATATATATACTTTTCAATATATATTTCTCTCAATATCTATATCTATGCAACAACATTTAACGTGTAACAAACGTAATGATGAGTTTATTATACACTAAGAACTATTTTCGTACGCATATAACGAAATTAATTTTTCTTGGTACTGGGAATTTAAGTATTATGTTCATTAATTTGTATTATTAAATCAAATTTATCACTGATCCACTATAAAAATTTATGGAACTCTTATAATACTTATTTGGATATTAAATTTTAATATTTTTAATAATATAAGTCTTTTAATATTTTTTTTTTTTCTGAAATATTTTACATTTTATAAATAGGACTGTACATATGAATGCATTTATAGTATTCAATATCAATTTTTTACAGTATTCAATAAAAACAAAAATGTAACTTTTATTATTTTAAATGATATCAAACTATTTATTAAACATCGCATAAGTTTCCAAATATTAATGAGTAACATAATTATCCAATCGTTTCAAATTTATTTCTTTAAAACTGTAAAACGGGATAAAATTTGTGAAGTTATATGATTTTTGTATTATTTTGAGGGGTTAAATCACCCTATTTTTCCTGTTCAAATGTCATTCTTTAACTTTTTTGAAGTTTATGTCTATGTTATGTCTGTGTTTCCGTCATAAAAAGATAAGTGTATATATAATTTATTTATTGATAATCAGTATGGATATTTTTAGAAAAATATAAAATTGTTTAAACAAACATAAACAGTTATCTTTTTCAATTTGAAGCTGATGCTGAGATGAAAAAATAATATATTTACAGGTTGTTTCCTAAGCTAGTACAATTTCTAAGCTATATACCATTTTTTATATTTTTATTTGTAGGCGAAATTTTGGTATTGAACTAATGTTCAATTTTCAATAAAATCCAAGATATAGTGGCTTAAATACGAAATTAAGGTTTGATTTTTTTTATTTTCATACCATTTAAACCGTAACTTTGATTCTAGCATCAAAATGTTGTTTAACGATTTTATGTTAGTTAAAAAATATAGTCTCATATATTTAGAATAAGGATTTAAACCGGTTTCTATCTTTAAATGTTCCATTGTAATAGAATTCAAAAACTCAAAATAATTTATTTTTTAGTTAGTGCATTTTTAATTTAGTGCATATTTTTGAGTGTTCTTCATTCAAAATCGTACATCTTTTCTGAATCGAATGCTTCACTAAAACATACCTTAAATTCGCATTTAAGCCCCAATATCTTGGACACTATTGGAAATTACACCTTGATCCAAAACAAAAATTTCATCTTCTAATAAATGGATACAAAAAAGGATATATAGCAGTGCATTTACTTCGGAAATACGCTTTATATATTTGTACATGTATATAAAAATTGAATAACGATCAACAGAATTATTTAAGCACAATAAAGATCTGTTAATTTGTTTGTATTAAAAGTATTATAAAAACTACAAAATATACTTGTTCTTTTGTCATTTAGTTTCATATATTTTCTCCAATACTGTATATATATACAATATATATATTTATATAAATAAAAGCTTATTTATTTATCTTTTGATAAAATTTTATAAAAAAACCTCTAGGATTAATAACTTTTTCATTTTTTATATTTCAATTTTTTATTATGTCTTGGATTTTGTCTCTTCAATAGTAATAAAATTGAGACCATATTGAAATAATAGATACCAATATACCATTCATTTAAAATATTTTGCTTTTTTTTTTAATATTTTTTTATTTTAAATTAAAATGCAAACAGACGGAATTAAATTTTTGCACTTAAAATGCAATACGTGCCCTCGTTTTTAATCCTTAAAATTTTTCATTTTCTTTAAAACAATTCCTATTTTGTTTTTTATCTTTTCCTGTTTTTTTCTTATTGTAATCCTGTAAAAATGAACTTTTCCCGATTGAAAAAAATTGCTCAATTATATATTTTATATACATATATATATATGTAAGGATATATACATATTATACTTATTGATATTCAGTTTATCTATATCTTCGTTTGTATAAAATAACAAGTCTGAAATTTGTTATAGTTTTGTACGGTTTGATGGTCTGTATTAATACAAGAGTCATACAGGATACAAAGTAATCTTATGACTCTTAGTAATCTTTAGACACAATAATATACTATGTATATAAATATGTTACTTCTAGTGCAGTTATTAGGTAAGATACAAAGTATGTAATGTTTTAATTCAGAACAGTGAGAAAAAGTGAAAGAAAAATGAAATAGGAAAAAAAAAATAAAAAAAATATAAATAAAAAATGGAGTTTGGATTTCCACTACCAAAAAAGTAAAAATAAAAAAAAATTAAACTTCTAGTAGGGCTCAGATGGTGTTAATATTTCAACTGCAATGCAGTACAAATTTCTATTATATTGTTTTGTTTTCTTTTTTATAATTTTAAATATTTCATTAATTTACAAAAAAAAAAAACAAAAAACCAAAAAGAAAAAAAACAGTTTAATAAAAAAAATATTTAAATTTTTATCTGTAGAAATCGTAATTATCTTTTGCGATACAACAATATTTTAAATTGTAGTAGGTATAGTTACTTTATTATTTTAAGGGATAACTTAAAATCTCGGGGCTTCGGTAGCCTAGTGGGTAGGCGCGTGGCTTATTAACCGAAGGAGTGTGGGTTCGATCCCTGCACAGGTCGTAAGTGTTTTTCTTTACATACCCCCCTTACGACCAAATATAATATAAATATATAGTATATAATATAAACAAAATAAATAATATTAGTATATAATTTAATAATAGTATAAAAACCTATAATGGCCTTGGTAGCCGATGGTTCAATAATATTGCATTACATTTATGTATGCAATGTTAATATAAATAAATAAATAAAATAAAATCTCCTATAAGTATGCAATTATTTTATTTAAGATTAATTAGTTATTTGGCCGGCTTTTAATTTTTGTTGAGTAGGGAATTCTTACGTATAGCTAAGAAAAACTATTTTTTTTTTCTGTTGGTTATAAATAATTATTTAAAATAATTAATCTGTAGTATTTATTCACTATACTAAACATCTTCTTAAAATATTCTTTTTAAGGAAATAAAAATTTAAAATAGGGGCTTCGGTAGCCTAGTGGGTAGGCGTGTGTCGTATTAACCGAAGGAGTGTGGGTTCGATCCCTGCACAAGTCGTAAGTGTTTTTTCTTTACATAACCCCCTTACGTCTAAATATAATGTAAATATATAGTATATAATATAAACAAAATATAATATTAGTATATAATTTAATAATAGTATAAAAACTTATAATGGCCTAAGTAGCCGATGGTTCATAATAGTGCATTACATTTATGTATGTAATATTAATATAAATAAATAAATAAATAAATTTAAAATAACTTTATGAAAATTATTCTAAGAAATAAAAATAGAAGTATTGATTTTTATATAGTTAAAATATAAGGATAACATAACATTGTGTATGATAATTTGAATGTCATGCTCATATTATATAAGGCAAACATTAACACAAGTGCTATTAAATATCTTTCCGAATCTTCGTTCCGATTTATTTACTTATACAATATTAAGTAATTGAGACAATTAAAACTTTTATTTGATGTTGATAATCGACTTACTTTAGTATATTTAATATAATATTTATTTAATTTTGAATATTAAAAAAAAAATTTGAAAATACTATGAAATTAATATTTTTAATCGAAATATGAATAAACAGCTTAAAATCAATAAATAGTAAATTATTAACAAATGAAGGCATCAGACTTAATTTTACAACTCAATATAAATATAATCTTGATTTCGTGTTAACCTAAAGGAGAACAAAGTATGTAAAATTAATGTACACACTCAAATCTTTCAAATACATTTAAATAAATTAGAATATAATCGATACAAATAGAATTATTTTTAGTTCAAGAATTTATTTTGCAATATCTGGCAACTGTAAAATTTACTATAATCAACAGGCCTTATCAATTTTATTTTAATTTTAGCAGGAGCATGAAATAATGTCTGAGCATTTGGACATCTGACACACATTATTGTATATTAAAGAATTGTGACTTTTTATTTTATTTCTTATTTCTTTAATGAATTTAAAATTTACATATATTTAATATTTTTTTTTTTTTAATTTCTATTTAGATTTTAAATTAAATTTTAATTTAATAATAACTTAAATATTGAATTTTACAAAAGTATTATTTAATATAATAATAAAAAAAAAAAAATTTATTTGGTTTTTTGCTTAATATGTAAATTAAGTCCTTTAGGACATTTAAATTTTATTAACATATTGATCATTCTTATTTTACATCAACATATTACTTATCCATTATATATACACATATGTACTCTAATATAAACTAATATTAATAAATAATTAACTTGCCAAAGGGAATATCTCCTACACCATAATTGGTAAAATCACAAATGTTTATAAACTTCAGAAAAAAAAAAAAAGAAATAAAAAAGAAAACTAAAAGACAACAAAAGAGAGAAAATGGATAACAAGGATGAAAAATTGATATAAAATATTGTGTAAATAATATTGCCATGTTATTTTTTATTTTTGGTGACCATTCGTTTAATATTTGGAAACAGTACCTGTACTCTAAAAGAACGAACCATTCAAAAAAGGTTTTTTTTTATTTTCAATTCAAGTTTTGTGTAATTTTGAAATTTAAAATTTTCTTTTGATTTTTTTTTATATAAGTTTTTTTTCTGTATTTTTTTTCATGAATAACTATTACTATATATCTTAATTTAGGATTTAATGAACTTTTCTAAGTCCGGAATAAGATACCAAAAATTAATCCTACTTTTGAGAATTAAAATTTTAATATTTGATGTACTCATTATTTATAATTTAAAAAGTTAATCTTCGATAGTTAAAAATATTTTCAATCAACTTTATAAATTCGGAATCAATATTTTTATACCCTACACCTAAAGTATAAGGTATATTAACTTTGGTATGGAGTTTATAACCACCAAAAGAAAGCGAATTAGATATGAACATGTATATATATTCTGAATCAGGATGACCTCCTGAGTCGATTTAAAGATGTCCGTCCGTCCGTCCGTTCGCACGATAACTCAAAAACTAGTAAAGCTATCTTGATGAAATTTATATAGTAGGTTACTAATTACGAAAGTAAGGCTAAGTTCGAATCTGGACAAAATCGGTCCATGGGTTCGGATTCTGGAAGCTACCGAATGATTCCGGAGCAAACGAGATTATCTCCAAAACCAACAAAGGTAGAACCTTTAAACTTTTTACAATTGATGTTCCTTCCCGTTTGATTTATGTCTCTGAAATTTAAGAGGATTTGGTTTATGGGTTTGGATTTTGGAAGCTTCCGAACGAGCCCCAGAGCAAAGGAGATTATCTCCAAAACCAACAAAGATAAAATTTTTGAATTTGGTACAGTGGTGTTTTTCCGTGTTTTATTTATGTTTCTGAAATTTGGGAGGATTTGGTTCATGGGTTCGTATTTTGGAAACTTCTGGACGAGCACAAGAGCAAACGAGCATATCTCTAAAACTAACAAAATTAGAACCTTTAAATTTAGTACAATATGGTGTTCTGGCATGTTTTCTTTATGTCCCTGAGATGGATTTGATGAATTGGAATGACAATTCGGGTACCTGACACACGTCTCCCAAGGGCTAACAAGCATATCTTCGAAATTAATAAAGATAAAAACTTGAAATTTTTTACAAGGATGTCAAGCATATCCCAAGCAAGAGGATGCTTCTTTTACGTTCCTGAAATTCGAGTTGAATAAGACAGAAAAGGGAAGAAGTTCAAGCAGCTGCCAAAAAACTTATGAATTTTTAATTTAATTCGAATTATTCAGGTGTAGTGTATTAATAAGTCGGTTGCATCGACTTACTGTTACATTTACTTGTTTATATTTTAAAAAATTAATCTTCGAGAGTTAAAAATATTTTCAATCAACTTTATAAATTCGGAATCAATATTTTTATTCCCTACACCTAAAGTATAAGGTATATTAACTTTGGTATGGAGTTTGTAACCACCAAAAGAAAGCGAATTAGATATGGACATGTGATATGGACTCCTGAGTCGATTTAACGATGTCCGTCCGTCCGTCCGTTGGCACGATAACTCAAAAACTAGTAAAGTTATCTTGATGAAATTTATATAGTAGGTTACTAATTACGAAAGTAAGGCTAAGTTCGAATCTGGACAAAATTGATGTTCCTTCCCGTTTGATTTATGTCTCTGAAATTTAAGAGGATTTGGTTCATGGGTTTGGATTTTGGAAGCTTCCGAACGAGCCCCAGAGCAAACGAGATTATCTCCAAAACCAACAAAGATAGAATCTTTGAATTTGGTACAGTGGTGTTCTTTCGTGTTTTATTTATGTTTCTACAATTTGGGAGGATTTGGTCCATGGGTTCGTATTTTGGAAACTTCCGAACGAGCACAAGAGCAAACGAGCATATCTGTAAAACCAACAAAATTAGAGCCTTTAAATTTAGTACAATGGTGTTCTGGCATGTTTTCTTTATGCCCCTGAGATGGACTTGATGAATTGGAATGACAATTCGGGTACCTGACACACGTCTCCCAAGGCCTAACAAGCATATCTTCGAAATTAATAAAGATAAAAACTTCACTATAGTAAGTTTATATTATGTTTCTAAGAAATTTGAAACTGCACTTCTTCTCCTTGACACACCAAATAAGAAGGTAATAAGTTATTCATGCCAATTTTTGCAAATTTTTGCATCTACGAAACGTATCTAGGCCACCGATTACCGCGTCTGACGAAAAGGGGAAAATCTTTGAAAATAAAAATAATTGAACTATAATTATAAAATATTTTGTACTTCTCCCTTTTTAAAATCTTTTAGATGCCAAAAATTGAAAATTTCCTATTTTTTGAAAACTATACACTGAATTCTAATGTCATTATACTCTGAATAGGTTATTGGAAGGAGAAGAAAACTTTAGACATCTGAAAATTCATTTAAAATAAGACACAAAAATTATAAGAATAGTTTCAATAACTCTAAAATATTTTTATTGTTCTTTTGAAAATGTTCGCCTTTAAAACATTTTAGTATGTTTTAAACTACTATGCCATGTTAATGATTCAGTACTCAATAGCAGAAAAGTTACTTTTACAAAAATCCCTCTTTTTAAATTTTTTTTTAAATATGATAAGCTTGATGTTTTTTTTTTAAAGAAAACCCATTATATGATAGTGTTAAATAATAAAAAATTTTTTATTTCATATTTTAATTTTTTTCTTTAAATCTCATTTTTATTATATTAAAAACCTGTTAACATAACAGTTAATGTTTTATTTTCAGATAAAAATAAACAGCTAGTTTCTTCCCTCTATATAACATACGTCAAGAAAAGGACTTTTTCTTATGGAAAACTTTATTGAAAAGAATTTATTTATATTATTTTATGAATTAAAATTGTTAAAAATGCATACTATATTTATTTAAATAATAAATGAGAATTGGAATAGGGGTATTCGGCACTCAGCTTGAGTTTAATGTTCATATCTGATCATCCTTTTTTGATATAAAAAAACAGTTTTAAAATTTTTTTCAACAAACCACTTTCTGTTTTTAAAAAAGAATTAGTTCCTGATTTCAAATTTACCCCATCATTTAAAAGAAAATTATGTTTTTGATGCATAATTAACACTTCTGATTACCTACTGATACAAAATTTGTGACAGTCATCAAATATCTAAGCTGAAATTTATTAATTTAAATCAGAATGTTTTCTGAGTTTATCTTGATTTAATAATTATTTGATGCGAGTTACCACTTCCGATTGCCAGATGTACCTTAAAATTAAAGAGAATTTATATACTATATAAAATATTATTAATAAAATTCATTTTCATAGACCAAAAGATTACAAGAAAAGATCAATAATATTTTGTGTTATAAACAGGTTTAAAATGCCGATATTAAAGAAAATATTGAGGAAGAATTATTGCGTATAATTTATTCATGATTCCAATACTTTTCTTATACTACGTTTACGAGATAAAATGTAAGCTAGAGTCTTATTAATTTTAGTTACAACAAATATAAAACAAAAAAAATGTATAAAAATGATATTTATTTTAATATGTATTAGTTTTCTTTTTGTTTTGTTGTTCAAAATATTGCAAATGGAACACATAATGTAAAAATGTATATATATCTTTATTTTAAATTTAAGATGTATATGATACAAAATCTGAAATTTATGTCAAAAAAGTTTACACAGGATCAAATCAAAAAAAAAAAAAAAAAAACATAATAACGTTAAGATTTCAAATATTTATTAAAATACATATTCGATTTCAAATATTTATTAAAATACATATTCAAATCACATTTCTGTATGTAACATCTATATATATAAATTCGTTTTTGCAATTAAACATAAAGCAAAAAAGTATATTAAATCTTATTTTCTTTTACGCGACTCTGTATCTTAACCATAGATTTCATTAAACCAGTCCATAGGCACAAAGCATTCTTCGGTCTTCCTTTAAGTATCTTTAGTACCACTCTTTATTTAAAAGTTATTTGCATGTAAGTAAATTTCTTATTTAAATTTTCAAAGTACTGTTAGAGTCCTTTAATAACGTTTGCGACAATTGGGCGCAAATTTATTAAATCTGTGGATCATCAAAGTATCTGTGTATCATCAAAGTATCAAAGATAGAAAAAAACAAGGTAGAATGTAAACCAACGGTTTTTAAAAGCGCACATTTTCAAAACTCAATACAAACTGTTTAGAATTGTGACTTGCACAAAAATTTGAAAATTTCATGTAATAAGAAAAAAAATGTGAAAATAGGACATTTTTGAAAATTTGAGGGGCCGTAAGTCCGGAATCCTATATAACTAAGAAAAACGGTTAACACATGTAAAAATATATTATTGAACCTTTAATTTTCATGTCTTGCCAAAGAAAAATTTTTATAGGTGCCTAAGTTACAGGTGTTTAAAAATAGCAAATTTTCAATTTTTGAGGCGTAATAACTCTTAAAGAGGGGGTGCTACCAAAAAAGTTATGCCGGAGTTATGAAAAAAGAAATTTCAAGCAAAATGTGGTTTTCACATAACGATAAATTTAAATAGTAAATTACAAAATATTACATAATTTTGATATTGTTTTGTATAAATAATAAAATTTTCGATCTTCTGGCGGTTTTAGATTGCAAAACTATTACGCAGAGCCTGAGATATATACTTCTGAAAATAGGGCTTTTTCGTAATTTTGAAGAGCTGCAACTTTGGAACCCTTTACAACTAAAATAAACCTTTGACACACGTAAAATTATATTACTGTAGCTTTAATTTTTATATCTTGCAGAAGTAAAATGTGTACAGGTTCTTAAGTTACAGGTGTTTAAAAATAGCAAATTTTCAATTTTTGAGCCCTAATAGCTCATAAACAGGGGGTGGTCCAAAAAAATTTTCTGAGCAAACTTATACTAATTTTAAAAGTGCTTTCTTGCCTCAAAATTTCAAGCCTTCTATCTAAAAGCGTACCGGAGTTATGAAAGTAGAAAAATCATGCAAAATTAGGTTTTCATATAATGGTAAATTTAAATACTAAATTTAAAAAAATTGTATAATTTTGATATTAATTTACAAATATAAAAGAAATACCTGTCCAATGACGTTTTCAGATTGAAAAAATCTTAAGCAGAACATAAGATATATGCATTTAAAAATAGGGCTTTTTCAAAGTTTGAGGGGCTGTAGCTCCGTAATGGATGGGACTACATGAAAAAGTTGTTCCACAAAATTATTTTTTTTATGAGACCTACCCATGGTTAAAATTTTTTTTCTCTATCTTTAACACGGTGTAGAAGTTTTGTAAACAGACGGACGGACGGACGGACAGAGTGAAACTAATAAGCACACTTTTTCAAAATTTTTTTGGAAATGTGCTAAAAATCAGGCATGAGATCTAAATAGAAGTATATCCCAAATTTTATATTATGAACAATTCAAATTTTATTTTAGAGAAGAACGAGGAAGAGTGCAGTAGAGTAGACTGTGTCAACTCTGGGATACCCGTATGAACGTAATATATCCTGTTTCTATAAAACTTGATCATCTTTTAAAAACATTCAGATGTTGTAGTACCGAACTACAGAGATACATTTATGTAAATTGTGGAGTTGTATGACAGCTACCCGAATCTATTGCGCGTAGCTTCATTAAGTTCCAAGAGGTGCAAGAAGCCTGAACCGGCTGCTCTGGGCCAACCAAATTTTACAAAAGTTGTTGGCCTGTAACTCGACACCTCTTTACTAAATTGCAGGTTCCTAGCTTCAATAGACACTGAGTTATTCTCATTTAAACGGATAAGTTGTATGGCAGCTAGCCGAACACGTCGCACCACCACAACCAAATTTTGCAAAAGTTGTTGCCATAAAACTTAATCATCATTTGCAAGATTTCTGACGCCTAGCTTCATTAAGTTGGAAGAGGTGCAAGAAGCCTGAACCGGCTGCTCTAGACCAACCAAATTTTACAAAAATTGTTGGCATGTAACTCGACACCTCTTTACTAAATTTCAGGTTCCTAGCTTCAATAGACACTGAGTTATTCTCATTTAAACGAATAAGTTGTATGGCAGCTACCCGAACCCGTCGCACCACCACAACCAAATTTTACGGAAGTTGTTGCCATAAAACTTGATCATCATTTGCAAAATTTCAGAAACCTGGCTTGAATAGATACTGAGTTATTTCTATATAAAAATAGAAGTTGTATGGCAGCTACTCGAACCCGCCGACCGAAAATGTTGGATTTAAATAGCAAAACTAACAATTTTGTAAAAGTGACGTAAAAAAAATTTCAGCCTCCTAGCTCTTTTATTTTTTGAGTTATCGTGCGGACGGACGGACGGACGGACGGACGTACATGGCTTAATCGACTCAGAATTCGATTCTGAGCCGATCCATACCTTTGACACTATATCTAGCTCGACTCCTTTAAGGTGTCACAAACGTAATGGCAAATTTATTATACCCTTGAACATAGTTCATACGGGTATAAAAACAAGAAGAACAAAAAATTTTATTAAGGTGGACAGGGTAGAATATTATTTTTAAAAAGGACAAACAAATTTTCAAAAATAAGTAATAATATATTCTTTTAGTAAGAAGAATTTTTAATCGGCTTATTCTTTCAGTTTATTATTAAGAGCAAAAACATGTTAAAAATATTTAAAATATGACAAAAACCAAAACTTATGTATCTGTAGTATGAGATTCTTAAAAATATAAAATGTATATGGTCACTTTGACTTATATATTAAGTATATATGTTTGAACATATAATTTATTAAATATAAAAATATATATACATAAACTCTTATAAAGTTAATAAAATATTTGAGATATAAATTATAAATTTACTCGCTTTTTAAATATAGGTTACAAAAAATTTTTTTGTTTGTTTTTTATTAGTACATATACATATATTTTTTTTATTTTTTTATTTATTGATTTCCATTAGCATACAAATTGATATACAAATATAAACATATGGCTATTTACATAAGAACAAAAAAATAATATATATATTCATACATATATTTTTTTTATTTAAAATTTTATATAACCTAAAGGATTTGTAAGGATCTTTCTGTTTTGAATGTAAAATATTATTTTGTTTTTGGTCTTTTTTTTTTTTTTGTGAATCCTTTTATTTCAAATAGAAACCATCAGGATCTTAAATTTTTAGTTAAGATAAATTTTAAATTAAAATTTGAAATAAATTTAATTTGAAAAATGTTTATATGGTTTAATAATATTTAAGGTTTTTGAAAAATTAGAAATTATGGTTCTTATTGTTAAGCAGATGAATTTTTCAACTTAGTTCATGACTATAGAATTAGTTTAAAAACATTTATAGTATACTTTGCATGTATCTAAACCAAAAGTTGTAAAATTTATTATATCTGACCAATGAGACAGTGTGTAAGTCGCCGGTCATATTGAACGATAATTCAATTGTCTGACTGTTGTGAGAATTAGATGACTTCATCAGAGTTATATTTATTGACAAATTAAAAGAAATATTTGAGCAAAAAAAAAGGAATAAGTTGTTATATAAGCCAAAAAATTATTAATTTTATTAACAACACGTGTATGGTTACATTCACAAATAATAAATTTTATTATAATTTTTCATATTTCAGATATTGATCTTGTTAAGAAGTCAAAAGACAGAGGATATTTTTACTTTCACACATGGGCGCCAATAACTTTATATATCATCATTATATCACCATGTTTTTCAAGTTCAAGTTAACATTAAATAATTCAAAGTTTTTGTACTTTCATGAAAAATATTAAAAAAATCTTTCATATTTGAGTAAAAAATTCGTCATGCAACCAAAAAAAAAAAATTTTAAACTAAAATAAAAAGTAAAGATTAAAGAATTGTTCTATTGTTATTTATAGAAAATTCAATAAAGAAATAAATTGTAATTTTTACCTCATCACTAAAGGTATAAGGTACTGCTTCTTTTTTGCTCTTTTTAGTTTGTTCATTTTAATATCAATACAAAATCAAGTATTTTTCTTTAAAGCACATTTTCCAAAAAAATTTTAAAAATTTGCTTTTTTGTTTTACTTTGTCAGTCTATCGGTTTGTTAAACTGTCTCTTTATAAAACTTCTATACCATTTAAAAGGGACAATGGAGGAATGGACCATGCATAATCATCGTTTAAAAATGGAATATTGTGGAAAATCTTTTTTATGTAGCCTCTTTTTATATACTGACCGATCACCTATTATGCATTTCACCCACTCATTTGGTTTTCCCGTATCTCCGGATAATTTTAGTCAGATTCTTAAATTAAATTTTGAGAGAAAGAAGATTTTTTAAAATAAATATAACTTACTTCAAAAATGTGTGTATTCTTCCTGTTTAAGAGTTATTAGGCAACAAAGATTTTGAAGAACACGTGTAATTTTGATATCTATGTAAAATTGTTTAAATTAAGGTATATAGGTATAAAAATTAAAAGGCCAACATTATGTTTAACGGATTTTCATGGGATAACGACTTTTCCTAGTTATATGCGATTTCTTAAAAGCTTCGAAAGGATCTCTTAATTGTACATAATATTTTTTTTAAATAAAAAATTAAATTTTTAAATAAGAAATAAATAATAATAAAAAAGTTTATCGAATATTATAGAGCCTAATTATGTAACTCAATAAAAAATTATGAAATGCAATAAAATTAATTTAGTAACTTTATCAGAAAGAAATGCGCACCAGAGTAGAATTCTGTATATAATTAATACAGAATCCTTTAATTAAACCAAACTTAAAATATTCCAAGCATGTATAAAATCTGTCCTCTTGTATGGTAGTAAAACTTGACTAGTTAATAAGAAAGAAACATACAAACTACAAGTATTTGTAAACAATTAGTGCCTCCTCATTATATGCAGAATATACTGAGCAAGAAGAATACGAAATGAAGATCTATGAGAAGCTACCGGTCAAGAACCTATCGAAATAGAAATTAAGAAACGAAAATATAGGTGGATAGGTCACATTCTTAGAAGACCCCCAAACTAGCCAGGCAAGTCCTGGAATGGAACCCTTAAGGAAAGAGAAATGTTCGTAGACCTAGAAATACATGGCTTAGAACAGTACAGCGAGAAATAACAGAACTAAATAAACATGGTCACAAATGAAAGCACTAAATAGAAACAGATGGAAAGGCTTTGTGGAAGCCCTATGCTCCCAAAGGGAGTAGAAAGGAAAAAAAAAAACTGAAGCTCTTTGATATTACCATTAACGAGTTAACAGTGAGAGCTAAACATTACACGATAATGTTTAATTTTCGTAGTCTACATGATTAAACTTACATTGCAATTTAACTTGCATTTTTACAATGCTATAGAGTTTATAATTGGTGTAGTTAAAATTTTTAGAATTATATTAGATTAGTTACTGTATTATTTTTAAAATTTTTAACATTAATAATATGTAACTAATTGTAGTAATAATTTCTAACATTTAATGTCGTTTACTAACCTACACATCATTGTAAATGATGAAAATGAACAACGGTTCCATTAAATGAAAAATATAACTGATGCTTGGATTAAGGAAATGTCTTAAATAAATTTGAAAAAAAAAATTAATACATAAATTAATAAATTAACTAAAAAAAGTATAGCATGGATTTGAATTAATTCAATTTAGATTCAATTCCCGTAAATATTAACAAAAAGTAGAAACAAAGGATGAAATTTATCATTATATATTGTAATTATATTTTTGATTGGTATCATATCGAACCAATAATTAAATAAAATAATTCAAAAAAGAATTCATGAATTCATCATGTATTAATAATTGGTAAAATATCAGGAATATTAAAAATATTTTTATATAATGAAAAAACAAATTATAAATTATATTAAATAAAGAATAGTTTATTTTCTTTTTATAATAATTGGTTATATAAGTTATAGAATATTTATCTCGTATATGAGTGTGTTTTTACTAAATATCTTAGCATGTATATTAAACTAAATACAAGATGCTCATGGTAATACTATGAATACAACAATAATGATACATTAACAATTTATGAAAAATATAGACCTATGTATACCATACCCAATATTTGGTATAATTTATTTTCTTTTTACATAATATTTGTATTATTATATAATAAATATTGTATGGATCAGAATTATTTTACATTTGAAAGGATATTTCATTTTTCGATATAGAAAAAAATATGCAGTTGTATTTTGTAATGTATTTTTTTTTGTGACTTACAAGCATAATATACATCTTATGAAAATAGTGTTAATAGTTTGATTAAAGCTCTGGTAATGATGACAATAGTGGAAATACACCATTTTATTCCATTTATCACCATTTTGTATGTTTTCTTAAAAATTTCATCAATTAAATTAATTTAAATCTTAAGTGCAATAATTTAAATCTTTATTTCATAACGAAAAGTTCGTATAAACAATAAATTTAGTGGTGAAAAAATAAAATCAAGATCAATTTTAGGCCCGCTTCTTTTTAAATTACGTATTGACGACATTTCTTCTATTAAAATTAAAGGGTTGTATTCAGTTATCCCCAGATAACTGAATGCATCACCGACCGACTTTTATTAAACTTAAAAAAAAACCATCATATTAATATTTGAAAACAAGATTCTTAACTTTACAAATTCTGTGCTGTATAATAATGTAACAATAGAAATACTTTAATTAAACTTTAATTATTTAAGTTTAATACTTGTTAGCAAATTAAATTGGAATAAACATATATATAGAAAAAGTAATCATAAACAAAACTCTATATACATATTCCTAATAAAAAGACTACGTATATTCCTGTAGGATCAATCGATTTACACAGTATATGCTTCGTTTATAAAATCACATATTTCCTACCTTTTTGTAGTAGACCTCGACAAAATTATCTAAATAAATTAGATATGCATAAAAATGTTGAAAAGTATAGTCCAAGACTTACCTTTGTTACACTTAACAGATTTTGTGTACACTACATAATTTCTAAGTACATAATTACTTTAAAAAACATATTATTACCGGTACTCTAAAAAACTGCATTCATAAGAATCATTCATAATCAATTAAAAACATAATTTACCTTTCCCTTTCTACCTTTCCCTATTTACCTACCTTCTACCTTTCCCTATTTAGAACATTACATCAAAAGAATAACTGCTTGTATAATTGCCTTAATGTTTATAGTGAACTTCCAGAGCAGATCAAATTAATTAATAATCTTAATCTAAAAAAATATTTTTAACTACATCTGTTCTTAATCAAAATTCTTCTCTTTTTCACCTCTCTATCAAAACTATTGGGGTAGTCATTTTAATTGTTATAATATGAAAATTATAATTTGAATTAGTTAGTTATAACTAATCCAATTATAAAAATATACACATATAACAAAACGAAATATCAATTACAAACTAAAAATTTTAATTTATACCTTATAACTCACAGTTAACTAAACATCCTAATGTTAATAAACAAATTATACAAATACCCAAAATCCGAATACAAAAAAACAAATATACAGCATTTTCGATCTTTATTTTATATGGTTGAGTGTACTTGTAATCATTGCACACAGTCCAAAATGTGTAAATCCAAATACATATAGCCATATACACACATATACATCTTTTAAAATACATATTTTGTAGTCTTTTTAATCCTAAGAACTTTGACTTTATCTCCATCTTTCTAATCCTAAGAACTATACTTTATCTCCAGGAAGAAAATAATATTTAAAAAAAAATACCTAAAAAACAGGAAACAATTATAACAAAAAAACTTCTATTGACAGGAACTTCCTAATGTAATTTTATTTTTTAAATAAAATAATTTAAATACTCCAAGATTTGGAAATTATAAAAATTTAGATGTTCAATGTTAGCTATGACAAAAAGTTTAAAATCTTAAGTAATATTTTTATGCAGAAAGAAAAGGAAATTTGGAAATTTCATCAAATTCAATTTTTTTTTTTGATTGTATATAACAAATATAAATATTTATAATAGTATTTTTGTATGTATATTAATTTTATACTTAATAATTATATACATAATAATATATAACATTTTGTTATATAGTACTTTACTTAATTATTTATGTCAATTAATTTATCACAATCATCATCATTTTTATCACTACCATCACTACCATCATGATTATTATTATTATCATCATAATCACATATTAATGAAATTCTCTTGACATGTTATTGAAAAAAATAAAACCCCCATTTTCAAGTTGAAGGATGGAGAAAAGGAATATGAAAGATTTAATTTGAATGAATAATAATTTGAGTATTGATATTAATTTTTATATATGTATATGTGTAAAAAATATGTTTGGATGTGGTACAAGTAAAGTTGAAAATATGATTATTTTTTTTTTGTATTCCAAGTTTTTAGTTCTAAATAAAATATTTTGCTACATTGATTTATTTTTATCAAAAACAATAAAATTGATCAATAAATTTCGATAAAAATCAATAAATTTCGATAATTTATATCGATTAAATCGATATAAAGTTATATTTTTTTTAGATTTATTATAGTAATTATTTTATTATAAAAAAATATTCAATAGTTCAGAACTCAGGTGAATAAAAATTAACAGATTTAATGTGATATTTAATAGTCACAGTTACATTTAAAGTTTTTGAAGAAACTTATACATAAATCAGACAAAAATTAGAACCAAAACATTAAATGATAGATTAAATTATTTTTAAATAATAATAAATTAGTTAATAAAATGTACCAATTTAATTTTTTTGTATTTTATTGGACGAACGTGGAAAAATTCATTTTTTTTTATCGAATAAAGCTTTGAAATTGGTTTTTTTTCTTTTATGGTAAAACATCGAGTGTTATACAAGAGATCTGGATGAGATTTTTCTGGGTGTTAATGAACATTTTAAGCAACCAAAATTAAAGAATACAATTTCAAATTGTAAAAGTATGAACAAAAATAACAAAAGAAAAATTTTCATCCAAAGCTCAACAATCATTTCCATGACGCCTGAAAATATGCAATTTTTAAAAGGTAAATAAAGAGCATTGTTTTTTTTTCGCCAGTGAAGGACATTGGGTCGAATGCATAAAAACCAAGCTAAAACTTAAATCAAAACAAAACTACGACTAGGTATAGATTTTGTTTGAAAAAGTCAGATTTGAGTTTAAGCTCAGTCTCTTTTAGAATCTGGCCCATTATCTTTAAAAAAAAATTAGTTAATTTAAGGATTGATTTACTTTTCAAACTATTATAATTTCAACAATTTTGTTACAAACTCTGCTCAAAATATAATTAAACAGTTGTATATTTTATTGTAAGTATAAATTATAATATATTAATATATATTTTTGATATGTAATATGTATTGTAATGTATATTAAATTCTATATTTTATAGATCCTTTATGTTATCAAAACATATATCTATAATTTATATATATATGTATAATATATAAGATCGATTTAGAATACTGAGTTCATGAAAATTTTGTAAACCCTTATGTCATTAATAAAAATTTATTAGTTGGTATTTTCTAATTATACATTTTCTGATTTCTCTTAGATTTTTTTTTTTTTTTTTTAATTTTTTTTTTTTTTATTGATGACATTACAGGTATTTAATCAATTTCAAGGTAATATTACTAATTAAGAAATCTTTGGGTAGTACTTATTATGAGTAATAAATATAAGGTATGTATATTATATATATTTATAAAAACTATTTAGTGTTTAGTACAAGGTATGATTAAAAGTTTATCAATTATTGAAATTAAAAGAGCATAATAAAACTTCAAAAAAATATTATTTTAAGCTAATGTACAAGAATAATATAAACCGGAATTTTTCTTCCTTTGAGTTTCTCATATGTGAATAAGTAAATATATATAAATAAATATGTATGTATAAGTACAAGTAAGCATTATAGAGAACAACATTATTTTTTTCAGTTCTTAGTCTTTTAAAATGTATTTATTAAAAAATCTGTTTATTTTGTACATCTAAGATATAATTTTTGTAAACGACAAATTTTGATGTTCGAAATATTCGAAATTTGTTAAATTGTTGTTATTTTCAGATCAACTTTTATAATGTAAAAAATAATTAGAAAACTTTCTTACCTCTTATGAAAAGAATCATTTTGGTTCTTTAAACTATATCCAAAATTCCATAGCAAACTAAGTTAAGATATCTTATGATATTTGTAGTTTTTTAAGTTTAATCTAAATTCTAATCTTTACCAAGGTTGTAAAAATGAATCAAAAACTTTGCGGAGATCTAAATTTTTGGAACAATACATGTATTATGAATTTTATATGCCCAATATTGGTTGAAATTTGTTAGTAAAAAAGTTAAATAGGATTCAGAAAAATTATAAATTGTATATATTTATTAAAAGCCCATACAAAAAAACCCATTTATTTATTAAGTACAACAAAAGATTGATTTTAACATATCATAATAATTTTAAAAAACTATAAAAGATTTGTAAGCCCATAGGGTTCAATTATTTAGACACCTCGCAAAACAAAAAATAAAGCTTTTAAATTTACTATATTTATTTTTTAACTTTCTACATGATCAGTGTTTACTTGAGTATTTGGAAACTGAAAGCACGATGTTTCACTTTGTTAAGGATTACAATATCAGTAGGTAAACATTTTCATAAGTCTACTGTAAATAAAGTTTTCTTGTTAATTAATTCTTCTTAAAAATTAAATTATTGCAATATTTAATACAGAAAAATGTGTAAAATTACGAGGATACAAAAAAATTTCCAAAAAAAAAAAAAAACGAATACTTTATTTTTCTTTTTTTTTTACGAGGGTCGGTGGAAAATTCCGAAAGTAACCCAGAGGATTTGCACTTGCTTTTGCCAGATAGTGTTGGACTGTAATCAATCAAAACCATCTCATTTTAAACCAAACTTTAGGTTGAAACATTTAATACAAAATATGTACAATGTGGTTTATGAGATAAGGATCGAAAAAGAATTTTTTGAAAAGGGGGATGTATGAAAATTTAGGATTATATAGGATGGGTAAGAAAATTCAGAGGAACCTTTTAAAGAAAGATTTTAATGTTCTTGTTAAACTTTACTAAATCGTACACATATAAGTCACCAATCCATATGAGGACCAATTACATTAAAACTTCAACTACATTCAGTAGATAACTGATTTTAGACAAGCGGAGTCTGCATGATAAACGAATTTCCAGTGTGCAACGAATAAGCAGTGTTAAAGGTGTG
This sequence comes from Poecilobothrus nobilitatus, assembly GCA_947095535.1. Classification (NCBI taxonomy): domain Eukaryota; kingdom Metazoa; phylum Arthropoda; class Insecta; order Diptera; family Dolichopodidae; genus Poecilobothrus; species Poecilobothrus nobilitatus. Next base: position 315,754,975 of record OX352772.1, on the reverse strand, counting down.
GAGTGTGGACATATCTATCACACTAGACAAAAGAAAATTTGCAAATAAAAAAGATCAATATTGCAAAAATAAGATCAAAAATTTTGGTTCCAAATAGATAATGGATTAAAAACTTAAAAAGAACTTTATGACATAAGCTTCATTTCATTTAGTATGAAATTAAAATTATAAAAAATTTTTAATTTTACTTTTAATATTTATTACTTTATAATTTTACCTTGTATAAACTTGAATTAATCATTTTGTATTTTAAATTGATTATAAATTACATATAAGCATCAATTATTTTCAAATAACTAAAATTTTTAGTAATTTTTATTCTAAAAAAAAAAGAAAAAACAAACTGGGAATAAAAAAAACTTTTTGGTTCAATAAATTATTGTGAAAATCTGGTAAAGATTTGCGATGTATTTACTTTAGTTCAAACTATATAATATATATTATGTATATATAATGTACTTATTATGTGTATTTAAAAAAAAAATTATTGAAAATTTATTTTGTAATTTGTTATTTATATAGAAAATAAATCTTAAGATTAGTTATAAATCAAATTGGAAATTGTTTTAAATTGTAAATAGTAAATTGAAATGCTTCAATAAGGATGTTAAAAATTTTTTCTTAGTTATGTTTTGTTATTGGAAATATTATAATGAAATGTGAAAAATCTTTTCAATATTTCGAAAAAAAAATGTAATTAACATAATTAATAATTAGTAATTCTAATGAATTATTTAAAGGATATATAAATTTTCTATGATAATTTATAGTTGTTGTTCTGTGATAGTTTTCAATAAAAAAAATTACATATGAAAGTCATCTGAATGAATGGATAATAACGATTATTGTTATATTGTGATATTTAGAAAATAATTTGAATGTACTATCAATATTAAAGTTATCTTAAAACTAATGTTTTATGATATTCATCAACTTCTCGCAAAAAAATTCATGTTAAAGGTATACTATCAATTAAATTATATTAAATTGAAAATTGTATTTAATTGTGCAATACATCTGCTTGTATAAATATTCTATCTATAAAAGAAACTGTCACATCTAAATTGACGTCATATTTCATTACAAAATCATCCAAACGCATTAATTGCGGAACTTCTAATGGTTCAGCAAACACGCAATCTAAAAAAGATTTGGACCGTTGAAGATAAGATTCAGATTCATATATAAATAATAAAATGAATCTAAGTTTTTAAAGGAAGAAATCATTAGATTTTTCACAAGTTTATATTGTAATCAAAGCATATGGAAAAAATTTAAACTTCCAAATTGCAGGGTTAAATTTTGAAAAGAATGACAACAACATAATATTTTATTAGAAAATTCAAGGGTTACTTAAGGTAACTTAGTATCACAATGGACAGCGCCGGCTCAAGAGTTCTGGTGCCCTATGCACATTTAAATTTTTGCGCCCCCCTTCCCATCATGCCAATGGGATATTTTGTGTTTTGATTTTTTCAAGACCTTCTTTTAAATTAAAAAAGAAGGTCTTGATTGAATATTGAAATTTAAAATAAAATATTTAGGTAATTATCTAAAATAAATAGCGCATTGCCCATGGATTTCTGATTCAATTTTTTGAAATTAAAAATTTTAAATAAAAATGTTAATATTTTTTAATGAAATTTTCAGAGAAGGTAGATAATGTGGTTGCGTTCAAGTTTGCAGTTTAACTTTATAATTGGAAGTTAAATAGAAATTTTGATGCACATATAGATATGTAAAATGAGAACGAATAGTTGCATTTAATTTTTTTATAAACTCGCATGAGACTTGTATACAAAAACAAATAAGATCCAATTTGAAAACTTCTCTTTGAGCCTTATTGTATATGGACTGTGTCGTAATATAAGATATATTGCATAGAAAAATGAGAATAATTATATAGAGTTTAAGATAATAATATATTCTATAGGTATATTGCTTTAGATGAGTTTGGGTGCTTGTTGCGAAAAATAAAAAAATTAATAAAAAATGTATACAGAACATTGATGTGTAATGACATAGAGTGTAATGTGCATGACATAATGTCTATACAGTGTACATATTATAAACATATTATGTAAACTGGTAGATAAGATATCTAACCTTATGTATATTTTGTATACAAATTTATATTAAAATTACTCCAAATTATTAATATATATTCTACATTTTATAAAGATGTATATTTAAGTGTGCGTTTTTGAGCAGCCACTTTAACGTAAACTAACCTAAAATAACTTACCATCTCCTGTTGTGGTACCAAAAATTTAAAGTATTGGGTCTACTCATTTTTGTATCAGTTTTTTAATATCGGTACTTGAACAGTATTATATATATTTAAAAAATACATTAGAAAGCTATTTTATAATGAAATTCTCTGCGCTTATCCTGTTTTGTTTTTTCTTCTCACGGGTTTTGTAGCTCTCTGTCATTTTTTCTTTTTAAATTAAATCGCTTCTATTCAAAACAAAAACCATGCCCCCAAAGATTATATATTATTTCACTATAATGAACGGGCCACATAATGTAAACAAATAGAAGGGCAAGTCCTATTGACGGAGGTAATTTAACACATTTTAAATAGTTTTAAACAATTTATAAAATAGGACATAAATTAAGTTAGGCTAAATTAAGTTAGATAAGTAAGTTAATCTAAATTCAGAGCTTTGAACATACATATCAAAGATTAAACATTAATTTTTCAAATTTTTCCAATGAGAAAATAATACGATTAGATACTCTCTTATTACATTAGTATTATATATAAAAACGAGGAAGAATACAGTTGCCTTTGTTAACTCTTAGGTACCCGTACGAACCACTAATATGTTCATAGCTTGTCACTCTGCTTATAATATTATGTTTTTAATTTTTTAATGTTTTAAAATAATTTGGGTGAATTTTATAATTTCTAAAACTATGGGTTGTACATATTCAAACTATATATTTATACATTCTTAAAAGCCAGATTCTAAAACTTTTGCAAATATGCTATATAGTACCATTTAATACTAAGCGGCTAATGTATAATAATTTATACTATACATGTGTAATTTATACTATATATTTATAATATATCATTCATTCATCAGTGACATATACGATATTTAAAAAAACTTGAATTATATAAATTCTTTATTTAAATTAAATAAATTCTTCAAACAACCGTTATATTTTTTATTTATTTAATTTTTTTTTGTACTACCCATCACCCTCAACAATTTTAAATTATCGAGTAAAAAAAAATGTAGAAAAATCATTAAAAAACTTTGTTACAAAAATTTAGAAAAATGAAGTCACACTTTCGCCAATTTTAAGATAACGCTATACCTATTATTGAGAAAAGTTGTTAATAGAAATAAAAATATAATGTTGGAGCTTTAACTTTGTATATTAGTTCAAAAAAATTTGGACAGGTGTTCAACTTGCAGGTGTTTAAAAATAAAAAATTTTTGACCCTATACAGCTCCGAAAAGGTGGGCGATACAAAACTATTTTCTGAAATGATTCATACTTATTTTCAAAGACCTAACTTTTTCTCAAAATTTCATGTTTCTAACTTAAATCGTTTCGAAGATAGAAGGAGTCAAGAATTTCGCATAACGGTAAATTAAAACACCGTATGGCACAATTATATATTAGTTAGTTGTTCGAGAGCTACCCGAAATTTTGGTCGGATCTCAACCAAAAAAAATAAGGAACTTAAAAATTGATGTAAGAATATTTTGTGGTAATTTGAAGAGTCTAGTTTTATTAGTTTTTGAGTTATCTTTCTGACGGACGGACAAACGGACTTAGAATTTGACTTAATCGACTTAGAATTTGATTCTGATCCGATCCATATACTTTTGAAGGTATATTTAGCTAGCTTATTTCTAGGTGTTACAAACGGAGGAGCAATTTTAATATACCCGATCCTTATCGTACGGGTATAAATACTGAGACAAATAGAAAGAACAAATATTCCGAAATTTTCGTTCTTCCTCGAAAATTCTAAAATCAATTTAAGTTACAACTTTTAAATCAGAGTAAATATTAAGCATTTATACTAATTGATTCTTTTAATTAATATTTTCAAATGACCTTGTCTTACTGTATATTAACCTTGTGCGTTGTTCATTTCTATTTATAAATTTTAATAAAAAAATTTTTATAATTCTTTTTTAAATTTTTATAATATCGTCTTAATTTAATTAAGACAATTTTTACTGTTAATTATTTTTTTTTCATATTTTTCTTCATGAATTCTAATTCAAATCAATTAAAACTCTTCAAACATCTAATTATAATTTAATTCTAAAATCATTAAAGATTTTTTTTTTTTATAAAAAGAAAATAAAAAAAATTATTTATATTCTTCATTTTTTAATTTCTAAAATTAAATTTTATCTACCTATTTTTCATTTCTTTTTAACAATTTAATTATTATTACCTCGTCCTTATAACACTTATTTTTTGAACCACTTCTAGGGTAATAGAAAAAACCAGAAGAGATTGATGAGAGGATGAACAAAAATTTAGATATCGTTACTATGCCATTTTATTTCATCCTAATTAAATTTGTAGGTACTTATCTTCTTAATAAACAAAAAAAGAAAAAAACTTTTATCGTCCAACAAAAATTATTAAAAAAAACAAAATTTCAAGAAAATAAATTAAATATAAAAATGATGTGGAGTTATTTCATATTAATTTTAATAATTTGGTGATGTTTTTGGGTTTTTAATGAAAGTGAAGGATAAAGAAGATTTGATATTATGATATTACCTTACGAGAAAATGGTATCAAAACCTATATCTATGCTATTTGGGCTCAAGCGTAAATAGCCATATAAACCAACCAATAATCATTTCTTCAACCAATACTTTTTAAATAAAAATCTTAAAGAATCCCAGTTCTAGATATTTGAATTGTTCAATTACTTGGCTTGATGTCATTTGTATATTAATTTACCTGTAGCCTCATTGAACTGCCTTTCATTTAGCTGGATTTGTGCTGTCTGGATTTGATTTGACTGCATTTGATTTCAGTGCATTTCTTTTGACTAAATTTCATGTGACGGCATTTTGTTTGACTGCATTTCATTTGACTGCATTTCATTTGACTGTATAAATAACATTTGACTGTACCTAAATAACATTTTTCATAATTTTACAGGGAAACTTCACACATGTAACTCTAAAAAGAACATGTTATTTACTTTTCAAAAATTCAAAAGTATTAGTTATATATTTCAACAAGAATTGATTTTAATAGTGGACCTTCTGCCCCCATACAACCTTTAAACAAATTATTGAAACTCTGATTGTATAATCAACTTTAAAATTCCTCTTAATTCATAAACTCACATGTACAATGTATATATACATATTCTGGAAAAAGCGAATAAATCTAATTTTATATAGGTACAACTATAAAATCCCTCTCAATTATTTTTAACAACACAGAACTTATTGATATCCAATCAAATGAAATCGAGACAAAAAATAATACAGACAAATTATGTTCTCAAGGCTATGTCTACTACTACATATATGTGTATGTAAGTATACGTATACACTTTTAAAATTTCAAACAAAACGGAAAACATATATTATGCGTGTATTATAAAAATAATTATAAATATTGATATTTCTATAATCTTTTTTTTTTTTATATTAAATTCTTTCAACTCACAGAATATTTTCTTAAAAATTTATATAAGTATTCAAAATATTGGTATTTAAATTTAAGATATTAAGGGCCTCGGTGGCCTAGCGTGTAAGAGTGTAGTAACGCTGCACACACCGAGGGAGCGTGGGTTAGAATCCCATACATGTAGTAAGATTAATCCCCCCTTACGACATGTACATTCACGACTGAAAAGAAAAGCCTGTGTAATTTTCTTGGTACATTTATGTATGTGGTAGGGAAATACACTAAAAAAAAAAAAAAAATTTAAGACTATATAATTCACATTATAATTTATGTAATAAGTCTTTATAAGTTTTAGTGAAAATTTATGATTATGTTGAAATAAAATGTCTGTTCTACTAATGTGCTTTTTTTTTTGAGTTTGAATAAAAATTGAATTTATTTGAATTCTATTAATTTCGTCGAAATTTACTTCTAAAACCAGATAAGATAATTTCTAAATTCGAAATAGTTGTACATATTTATAAAAATATGATGTTAAAATTAAATGCAAGAAATAAGATATCTAACTAGTCGAAAATTAGTTAATCTGTTAACTGTGTACATAATACATAAAAGTTAATAACACATAAATCACATATAACACCTATAACGTATAGGTCCTCCAGTTTATTTGTTATTTATTTACAGATATTTACAGTGAAAATTTTAATTTTTTTTAAATATTTTAATAACAGGCAAAATAACAGCATTTTTTTTGTATTAAACGTTGAAATTGAATGCCAAAAGGTTAAAATAACTTTTCAAAAATTTTTTAAAAGTAAAAAATTTTTAAAATAATCACGATCATTTTAAATATCCTTCGTTGTGTTGTCATACTTATCATTAAATTCAACCAAATGGAATATTAAAATACAAATTAAGAAATATATCTATAAAAAGAAACATATATATATATATATATTTTTTAAACTCAATTAAATTTAACGTCAGATGGAGTTAGAAACGGCAGAATTATAACAAAAAAAAAAAAAATAAAGAGAAAATGAGACAAAAAAGGTGAAAATGAACAAAAGCGAAAAAAAGAAAAACATAATCAATGTTTTTATTTACTTTTAAACAAAAATCAACTAACCGTAAAAATGAACAGGAGACTACTTCATATCGTTTCAACTGAAAGGATATTTCCTATAATAATTTAATTTTTTTTGTTGTTATAATTTTTTCCTATAAATAAAATTTTAAATGGTCAAAGTTGAGCATTTTTTTTTTTTTTTTTTGTTAACATTTAAATATGCTTTGATAACCACTCATTTAATTTTTTCTTTTATTATTGCTGTTTTGTTACTATTTTGAGTGCTTTTTGAAAAGGTTAATTTAGACACTGATAAGGATATAAAAATTTTAGTTTTAAATTTTTTGAATTTTAATAAGATTGAAATATGTATTTTCGATTAGAAGTTTTCATTATTAAAGGAAATGGATGTCAGACAATTATTTACAAAATAGTATGAGAATAGTAATACTATAAAATGTACCCTATGCCACAATATGATTGAAAGAATGTAAAAGAAGAATGTTATAATAAGCTAAACTAAGCTAAATAATAAAAAGATTATGTTAAGAAGGATGCATTCCAATATTTGCAATATAAATACAAATAATATGTAAATTCTTAATTTAGTTTAATTCACATACTTTTACTTTTCTTTAAATTTATAACATGACTATACATTTCTTACTAAGATAAATAATATACATTTCGTACCGTAATGCAAAATTGTACTCAAAGTAATGTATGTCTAAAGGTTTCTATTAATTTGCAATTAAGGAATATAATGACAGTTAGTATAGCAATAATTAAATAAAGCTTTCTCTTCTTAAGGATATCTGATTGTAACTTAATATATTTCTTCATAAACATTTGCCTTTCAAAAGATAACTTTTTATAACACTTTTTAGCACATTTCCAAAAAAATTTTTGAAAAAAATGTGCTTATTATAGTTTCACTCTGTCCGTCCGTCCGTCTGTTTACAAAACTTCTACAACGTTAAAGATAGAGAAAAAAAATTTGAACCATGGGTAGGTCTCATAACAAAAATAATTTTGTGGAACAACTTTTTCATGTAGCCCCATCCATTACGAAGCTACTGCTCCTCAAACTTTGAAAAGGCCCTATTTTTAAATGCATATATCTTATGTTCTGCTTAAGATTTTTTCAATCTGAAGACGTCATGCGACAGGTATTTTTTTTAATTTTGTAAATTAATATCAAAATTATACAATATTTTTAAATTTAGTATTTAAATTTACCATTATGTGAAAACCAAATTTTGCATTATTTTTCTTCCTTCAGAAAGGAGGAACGCTTTTAAATATGGACTTGAAATTTTGAGAGCAGAAAGAACTGTTAGAATTAGTATAAGTTTGCTCAGAAATTTTTTTTGGGCCACCTCTGTTTATGAGCTATTAGGGCTCAAAAATTGAAAATTTTCTATTTTTAAACACTTGTAACTTAGGAACCTGTACACATTTTACTTTGCAAAGATTTAAAAATTAAAGCTTCAGTAATATATTTTAACGTATGTATTATAGTTATATAGGGTTTCAGAGTTGCAGCTCTTCAAAATGGCGAAAAAGCCCCATTTTCAGATGTATATATCTCAGGCTCTGCGTAATAGTTTTGCAATCTAAAATTTTTGTGGAAATTTTATTATCTACATAAAGCAATATTAAAATTATGCGATATTTTGTAATTTACTATTCAAATTTACCGTTATGTGAAAACCACATTTTACATGAAATTTCTTTTTTCATAACTCCGGCACGCTTTTAGATAGGAACCTGAAATTTTGAGACAAAAAAGAACTTTTAGAATTAGTATAAGTTTCTTTAGAAAATTGTTTTGCATCACTGTTTAAGGGGTATTAGGGCTGGAAAAATTGAAAATTTGCTATTTTTTGGCTCCTGTAACTTAAGCACCTGTACAAATTTTTCTTCGGCAAGATATAAAAATTAAAGCTCCAGTAATATATTTTTACGTGTGTTAACTGTTTTTCTTAGTTATAAAAGGTTCCGCACTTAGGGCCCGTCAAAATTCCAGAAAAGTCCTATTTTCACAATATATTTTCTTATTACAAACAATTTTTTAAATTTTCAAATTTTTGTGTAAATCACAATTCTAAACAGTTTGTGCGCTTTTAAAAACCGGTGGTTTACATTCTACCTTGTTTGTTTTAGTTTTGACAATACAATTTCTCATCTGTAAATATGTCATCTGTTCTCAACTATATATGATGGTATTAATAATTTTATGTATATATAAAAGCTTAAATAAAATTATGTTTAACACAGCAATTTGACATTTGAGACTTAAAGAGTGGTATAAAAATCGTACGACAAAATTTATATTGTCGTAATTATTTTATACTCATGACGTTTAAAAATATTGTTTGGATTTAGCTTATAGTTAACTTTTTTATCAATTTCATCCCGGACGCTACATTAAAGACAACCTTTTTTTTTGTATGATTAAACTCATTTTAGAACAAATTAATAATGCAAAAACAAAATAACAATTAGTTGTTGCCAGCTACTAGAAACTTAAATCATATAAAAATTTAAAAAAAAATCATTCCTGAAAAAAGTACAAAAGTTTTAAAATTCGATATTTTCTATCTAAAGTTATTTTTTCAATTTTATATAATTGTTGAAATTTTTGCAAATTTATATGCAGAAATTAAAGCCTTAATATTATAATTTGTAGATGCCTGTTGTTGTGGAATATTTAGGGTTACCTTAAAACTAAAGGAAGTGTCTCTTGATTTTTGACAAATTTTTTCTTGTAATGTACGTACATACATAGAATTTCAACAAAAATTAAAAAATTAGTACAACTTCTGCAGACTTTTCGTTATAAGAAAATTTTGAGGGTAGAAAATTAGAAATATCTTCTGGAATTACCATAAGTGATCTCAGAAATTTTGTTCGCACTTCTTTCTGATTAAGAGCTATTATTGGAAGTAAAAAATTTAAAATTTACTATTTTTAGATACTTGGTAACTTAGGCACTCGTACAATTTTTATCAAAGTAAAACGTTTTACATGTGTGAACAACTTTCTTTAATTACAAATCATTTCCTTAAAACGGAAGAAAATATCTCTTGATTTCCACAATTTTTTATACATAAAAACTAAAGAAAACTTAGAAACTTTGGTGCAAATCACAATTCAAAAAATGATTTTATTGTCTTTTGAAAAATGTGCGCCTTTAAAAATTTGAGCAATAATTTATTTTTAGATCATTTTCAATTTAAAAAAAATACGACTACAAGTTGTTCTATTTTATTTACGCCCAGTATCAGTTATTTTTAATTAATCATGTTGTCTATTTCCATTATATTAAAGTATTCTGTATTAAATATCTTTTATTTTTACAAATTTAATTTAAACTTTATAACAATTTTGTTTATAATTAAAACTATTCTATTTTTTTTCCTCATTTTTCAAAAAAAAAAAAAAAAAAAAAACAACATTTTAACACTTTTTTTTATGTGTGTATTTAAACTTTTAAACTTTTTATTTATTTGTCAGATAATTTCCTTTTTTTTTTAACAACTTTAGATTTAATTTTACAATTTATTGTCACCAAACCAAAAACGGGAGAAAACACAAAACTAAAAACGAGGAAGAATACAGTTGCCTTTGTCAACTCTTAGATACCCGTACGAACCGTTAGTATGTTAACAGCCTGTCACTCTGCTCACAATATTATTTTTTTAATATTTTAGTATTTTAAAATAATTTGGGTGAATTTTATAATTTCGAGAACTATGGGTTGTACATATATTCAAACTATATGTTTGTATGTACGTTCTTCAAAAGGAGATTCTAACCTTTCACATAACGATTATCAATCCAAAACTTTTTCAAATATTCTATAGTACCATTTAATACTAAGCGGTAAATATATATTAAATTTACTTAGTACAAAATAGTAAATATAATTTTAAATATTATATTATATTATATTTAAATATTCCATTGACAGAATAATTTCTTATAAGTACAACAAAATACATATATGTATGTAAATACGGCGCTATATAATATACATATATACTCTTATCATTCATTCACTAGTGACATATACGATATGTAAATAAACATGATATTATATAAGTATGTATGTATATCAATATCATATAAATAAAAATTCTTCAAGCAACCGTTATATTGTATATTTATTTACATTTTTTTGTACTACGCATTATATCCTCAACAATTTCAAATTATCGAGTAAAACAAAATGGAAAAAATTCGTTAAAGAAATTTGTTAGAAAATTTGAAAAAATCAAGTAACACTTTCATCAATTATAAAGTAACCCTATATTATTAAAAAAAGTTGTTAACAGAAATAAGAGTATAATGTTGAAGCTTTAATTTTTGTGTATTACTTCAAAAAACTTTTAGCAGGTGTTCAAGTTACAGGTGTTTAAAAATAGGAAATTTTCAGTTTTTGACTCCTTACAGCTCCTAAACGGAGCATGATACAAAAAAAATTTCTGAAATGACTCATATTTATTTTCAAAGATCTAACTTCTGTCAAAATTTCAAGTTTCCAACATAAACCGTTTGGAAGATAGAAGGGTTAAAGGATTTTGCAAAATTTTAGTTTCGCATAACGGTAAATTAAGACACCGTATGCCACAAATATATATTTAATGTATACATACTTTTAAAGCTAATAAAAGTAGTAATCGTTTGGCGTTTTCAAAATGAAGATATACCTTATACAACTTGTGCTATAACAATTTAAATATAGAGCTTTTTTGAACCTTTGGGGAGCTGTAGCTCCGTAACGGGTGGGGCTACAAAAAAAAGTTATTAAAAATAAAATTAATATTTTTGTGAGATCTATCAGCTGCTAAAATTTCATAGCTCTATTTCAAAAAAAATATGGGGATCTAAAAGTTAGGTGTTCGAGAGCTACCCTAAAGCTTGGTCCAAACTCAACCAAAAAAAATAGGGAACCTACAAATTACTCCCAAAATATTTTGTGTAAATTTCAAGATTCTAGCTTTCTTAGTTTTTGAGTTAGCGTGCTGACGGACGGACGGACGGACGGACGGACGGACATGGCTCAAAAGTCTTAGAATTTTTTTCTGATCCGATCCATACCTTTGAAGGTATATCTAGCTCGCTTATTTCGAGGTGTTACAAACGGAGGAGTAATTTTATTATACCCGATCCTATCGTACGGGTATAATAAAAGAAATAAAATTTTAATTATTTTGTGAACTTTATAATTATATTAATAATAAAAAGGTTCCAAGTGTTTTGTTTTTGGTTTTTCATAGCAGCGGATACAAAAATTTGATGCGTCTCAAAGCGAAATATAAATAAAAAAAATTTTTAGACAAAAATTTATTTTTATAAAATTTACAACTTTAAAAAAAATTTTCGAAAAAAAACAAATTTTCATTACCAATCCTTTTCTTACCATACTTGTTCTTTAATCATATCCCTACTTCGAATAATTAAGTGTAACACGTTGATTCCCATAAGTATTTGCACTTTAACAATATAATGTTGAAAGCAAAAAAAAAAAGAAAAACAAACAAAAAGAACAACAAAAGCTAATGTTAGAAAAGAAAAGAAACATAAATTTCGACATTTCATTTTTCATACATTTAAATACAAAAACACTTATACACGTATACGAGTATATATATACATATATTTATATAGGAAGAAAATAATAAGAATCAACGTTTTGTGAATCCCTAAAGTCATGTTCAATTTGATGATATGATGTGCATCAACTATTAACTTTTTCAATGAATTTATGGGCGAATGAATCCTATGAATATATTTTCTTCTAAATTTAGTAATTCCAGTGTTTCATTTTATTTTATTTGTCTGCATATTTATTAAATATCGTATTGTGATAAATTTTTTTTAATTTTTAAATTAAACTTCAATTTTTATTAAATCAATTAGATTGTCATATTCTATTCCAATCCGTCCTAAAAATTTTTTTTTTTTAACCCATTTTGTTCAAATCTTGCCGAAGGCTGCATTAATTTTTTTCAATGTGAAAATCTATTAAAATTTTTTCATCTGTTTTGTTGCTTAAATTGTTTGTCAGATTAAGTTCAAATTTTACAGAAACATTATCCCTTGCTAATGAGTGATCCATTTCGTTTTTATGGAATAAAAGATTTGGCTCTGATTAACTTTCAAATTTTGTAGGAGCCATAAATGAGACAAGCAAATTAGATATAACCTTTCTTTTTCAGACGTGACTGTAAATGTCGTAAGGGGAATTATTCTTATGACGTGTGTTGGATTTATACACGTTGGGTAATTGGATTTACAGCGTATTTTATACGCTCTTATACACTATAGGCTATCGAGGACATCGAGGAATTGCACAAAATAATTTTTATGTTTGATGCATTTAAACATAATATATTTGACTGATTAGTGATTAAATAAATACTGATTAGATAAATTAAAAGTAAATACAAAATATTTATGATTTAGTTTCTTCCAGTAATAAAAACGGCTTACCAAAATAAGTGATTCTTGTTTCAGTATATATTAGGACATATCGTAAGAAAGGGATATATATATTTTCCAGCTTTTAAGTTATATAGAAATATTAAACAATCTGAACCATTACCGCTAAATGGAAGTGTAGTATGGTTAAATTTCAATAATTCTCCTCTCCTCGTTCAATTTCAATAGTTCTCAATAGTTTACTTTAGGAGATACCATAGAATCAGAGATTCAATTAAATGAAAATTCTTGCATAATATCAATACTTATGTAGAAAATCAAAATAAGTTTTTATTGTGGTAACGATCAATGCGCAACGCCAGAGTCTAAAAGTAATATGAAGATTTGTTGTGTTCGTTATTGAACAAAATAACTATATTTTAAAAAGTATATGTTTGTAAATTTCTTATCCTCTCACATCCTTATGTCATTATTTCCAGATTTCTACCTCCTTTCTATTATTATTGATGATCGATTTCCAAACTAAATTTATAGCTGATATCTTCTTTTTTTTGGGTTTTCTGACAGTACTAAGTCAAATATTAGCACATAAAAAATCAAAAAACAATTAAGTCTATTATATTCAATCAATTTATTGATTTGTTTCGATAATATGACTGTCAGTAATGAAATCAGTTGAAAACAATATCTTCAATAACTAAACTTTATGAAGCAGAGTCCTGTATACATCAAATTGAGTAAAAATATCAAATTATTCGTTGAAGATTTCAGTTATTTTATTCTTCTTTAGTTCTAATTTTTTTTGTTCCGCTTTTAATGCAAACATATTCTCACGTAGTTTAAGATTTGTATATATGTATCTAAAACTTTTTAATAGATTTTCGTAAAAAACTTTTAAATTTACTCTGTCCGTTTATCTGTTTACAAAAATTCTACGCCGTTTAAAATAGAACAATGGAATTTTAACCTTGGATCTAATGGCAACATAATTTTATTAAGTAAATTAAAAATTTTTTCTGTAAGAACCTCAAAGTTTGAAAAACACAAATTTTCAAATATGTATGTCTCAAGTTGAATATTTCTTCCATATAAAAATGTTTAATGACAGGAAGTTTTTGGTCAGAAACTTTAATTAAAATTTTGAAGGAAAATAACTTAGAAAAAGTATAAGTCCTCACAAATTTAAAGAAAGTCACAATTTTTTTCTTACAAAAAAAATTCTAAAAAAAGAAAATTACAATTTTGGATGCAAAAATATTCACAATTCTCAAATGTTTTATTGTCTTTTTTGAAATTGTGTGCTTTTCAAAACCTTAAATTTTACCCGCTACCTATGTTTTAATATTTTCCTTACAAAAGATGATGATTATGATGATTTTTTGTTTCATTTTTAGTATGTGTTTTTCATAATAAAATAAAAAAGAAAATTTTTTGAAAAAAAAAAAAAAACTTATTTTTAACAAACAACAAATCTCAACTTCTTGGTATCAAACTACACTGTATTTAATGAAATGGAAAAGTTTTTTTCCTCCCTTTGTTTGTTTTTGTTTTTGAACATAAAAAACAATTTTTGGTTTGTTACCTTGAGAATATACAATATAATAAATTACAAAGTTAAAAAAAAAAAAAATATGTACTTAAAAGGCCTCAAGTACTTTTCATTTTATCAAAGATTTTAACACTCCTTTCAACTTATACATATATTGTTTCAAGTATAACATTCCGTCTCATCAAATGTTAGCTAACTTCATTCTAGTCTAACTTGCTTCTATCATGAAATTTTGGTTTAAAAAATGATCTGAATAAGAAACAAGAAAAAAAAAAAAAAATACAATTACATTATACATTATAGTTGTTACATTCTAATAACGAAAAAAAACTAAAGTTAAGATACTAGTAACATATAATAAAATAAAATGTGACACAATTTAAACAAAAAAGAAAAAACAAAAAAACAAAATACAGCACAGATAAATAAAAATAGAAATATTTGTAGTTAAATAATTCATTTTTAGTATTTTACCGAAAATCTTTCTTTTGATTTACATAAAATTTGTCTGATCTACATAAAGTTCGTCCACTACTTTTGCTATGAACCACAAAATGTTAATTGAAGTTAATTAAATTCTTAAAGTGATGAACAAAAATATAAAATTAAAAAAACTTATTTAAAAAAATGGAACGAATAAAACAACAACTGAGAGTTTAAATTATAAACACTTATATAGTATTTACTGTATCTTAAGATTCTTGCGACATAAAACCGAAAAAAATTTCAATATTTCATATTAATTTACTTGTTAATGAAATTTGACCAAAATATATTCTGTCAAGAACTTGTT
Organism: Poecilobothrus nobilitatus; assembly: GCA_947095535.1. Classification (NCBI taxonomy): domain Eukaryota; kingdom Metazoa; phylum Arthropoda; class Insecta; order Diptera; family Dolichopodidae; genus Poecilobothrus; species Poecilobothrus nobilitatus. The sequence continues at coordinate 315,739,471 of OX352772.1, read as the reverse complement.
AAATAGTATTTCAGTTAGAAATATAAGAATTAACATTTCTTTTTTCACGAGGGTCGATGGAAAACTTCAAAAGTCGCTCAAAAAATATGCACGTGATTCTTCCAGATAGTATTGTACTTTAATCAATGAAAACCACCCATTCATCAATGAAAACCACCACACCAAACTTTAGGTTGGGATCTTTGATACAAATTTGATCAATTGGGATGTGGGAGAGAATCTTGGAAAAAAGGGGTTTGGGAAAAAAAAATAATTTAGTATTATGAAGGATGTGTACGAAAATTTGGAGGAACATTTTAAAGAAAGATGTTAATTTATTAGAAGAAAAGCTGTTTACATTTTTATAATAGAGAAATGAAACGCAAAAGCATAAAATTTGAAAAATAGAAATATCAGCATTTTACTATAGGCAATTAGGCTATTTATTTTTCATACAGCCTACTCCAATTGAAAGCAAAAAAAATTTTCGATACTGTAAAATTTTTAATCCAAAATAAATAATAGAAATCGTCAGTAGACTTTATGCGATAGAAGTTACAGTAATGCTGACAGTTTTAGATTTTTCAAGTCAATTTTAATAATATATTTGCAACATAATTGTTGGTACTCTTCTTAATATACCCAATATATCTAAAAGTGTATAAATATTTCCACAATTTTTTCAGAGTATGTTTTCTATTGCTTCAAATTTCTTATGTTAAAAATATTTATTAGTATTACTATTATTTTAATAACGGTAAAGAAGAAAATCTTATTTATTTTATTCTTACTTCTAATTATATTTTTTTTTTGAAATGTTTTGAAAGTTTTGTTGGCTGCCATAAAAGAAATCATTTTTAAGGAAAATAATCAAAAATATTCTGATAGCAATGTTTCAATATACACTACACATCCATATAATATATTTACACACAAAGTTTAATTAATAGAGGTACATACATGTATGTATGTATTTTACTATATGTTAGATATTTTATATATATATACTCCGATATATGACTAAAAGTTTAAGAATAAATTTATAAAAGAAAAGAAAAAGTTTAAAAATATTTAAATATAGCACTAAAAAATAGTGAAAGATTAAGTTTTTCGTTTTAAAAATTAATTCTGTGCCAGTTAAAGTTCAAATAAAAGTTTTATTTTATATTTAGTTTTATATTAAAAGTTTAATTTTTGTAATAAAAAAAAATTATTTTTTTTAATTTAGTGTGAAAATGTAAATAAAACAAGGCAATATGAAAAAGCATAGGTTTTTGAAGACGAACATGTTTAAAAAGACGAAACATGTTTTGAAGGCGAACATGTTTAAACGAAGGAACCAAAATCTTGCAAAATATTATCTTCAGTTAGCGATAAATCTATTTAAATTAATCTGTAAAATAATGATAATATTGATTTATATTTTTTAAAACATTTCCTGTCGACAAACTTTTTTAGATTTATAAAATATTAACCAGAATTTGATGGGTGTAGAAGTTTTGTAAATAGACGGACGGACAGGTAGAGTGAAATTAGTAATCAAATTTTTTAAAAATTTTTGAAAAAATATACTTTAATCACAGAATCTGCCATTTATTATTAACAATTTTATTTTTAGGATTTTAGCAACATATTCGTACTTATATTCTTTTATTCGTACACTGATTATGCTTAGTTTAGAAAATTTGAAGTTTGAATGAACCTTGAATTGATTTAATGTCGATTAACTATTGTCGATTGTAAATAATATCTCTTGAAACAGTGAACTTAAAACATATTTTGTTTAGAGAACTCTTTTAGTTTTAGTCTAGACAATTATTCTTATCACAATAAAAATTTTATCACATTTAAGATCTTTTTTTTTCGGGGGAAAATACTATAGCAAATTAGAAGCAGATCTTCCAACAAGATTCTAGGCTTTTGCTAAAAGGCCCTCATCTCATCTTAATTAATACTAAAAAATGATTTTGATTATGAGGAAAAAAATTACTGAATTTGCTCACATGTCTTATGGCAATTTGATTTAGAATTGTGACAATTTGATTTAATTTTCGGTTCGTGTAAGACAACTTCCATCTCAAAATCTTGTATCTTAAAATCACCGGTGTAAAAATTCGTGTTCAAAATTCGTGTCTCAAAATCTAGTAATTTTCATAGCGAAAATAAAATTTTGGTAGAAAGGGAAATACTTTATTTCTGTTATAAATTTATAATTTTTTATAATAATCAGTGACTGATAAAGAAATAGGCTTATAAAAACATTTAATTGAAATCCTTTTTTTGTAACTTAACTATAATAGCAACGTATAGAAATCCCTCTTATTTAATACTCTTATGTAATAATCAGATTGACTCTTATGTAATAATCATGAAACTATTATGTAATAATCAGATTGACAGAGAAATAATGGGTCTTTCCGTCTCCAAACCTCCGCGGAACAAATTATTAAAACACTGATATTGTAAACAACTCTAAAGTCCTTCTTAATAAGTTTTTTAAGATAAATATTTCAACATTAAAGAATTTAAAATAATGGGGTACAATGGAAAATATCGTGAAACGCGAAATTTTAAAACATAAGTTTTTGAAGACTGAATTTTTTTTGAAATTAAACATTTTTTTTTTTGACATTCTAACTTAAATGGTACATACTTATAATATTAACTTACGCCATTAATTAAAGTCAAAGAAAATTTATATTGCATCAATGAATTTTAAGTTATATATGCGCCACCATGTCTGAGATGTTTATTTTAGAAGAAAAAATAAATATTTTGCGAGCAAAATAAAAAGTAGAATAAAAAATTCTAATTTAAAAAGAGAGTTATATTTTAATTATATTATTATTACGAATTTAAAATTTATTATATGAAAATTAAAATGTCCTTTATTAATTTATTAAGCTTTATATAAAAATTTAATTCAGTATATAACGCATACTTATATTTAAATATCTGTATATAACTTTAACATACTTTCATCTTGCATTCCAAAAAAAAAAAAAACAAATATATGTGTAATATATAGTATGTATGTATATAATGTATATATGTATGTATTTTTAAAAACTAGGACATTAAACTAAATAGGAGTAATGAAATAACGCTCCGAACAAAAAAAAAAATAGAAAAAAAATTTTTGAATTGTGTTCACCACTATGTTAAATTTTTTTTTTTTTTTTGTGAAAATGGTTTGCGTGTAAAATAAATGCAATTTTTTCATAATTTATATTCTCTCTTGAACCTGCACTTTAACAAAAAAAAAAAAAAGGGCAATTTTTTAAGGCGGTAGTACAGATTACATAGAATAAAGCGATAATGTTCTCAAAAGTAGTTTTTTTTTTTTTTTTTTTTAACAATAAAATGAAATAAAACTGAAAAAAAAAAAATCAAATGGTGGGATAAAATTAAAAATCTTTTTAGCACTTTTTTAATAAATAAATTTGGGAGAATTCAATTTAATAATTTTGCAATCTCCGTTTGTCTAACAGGCATTTTGTTTAGACATCTATTTAGTTTTAAAATTGATTTTTAAAAATGATTTTTTTCGTTAGGAAGATGATTTGAGCGATTGGACGAAATCATTCGTATTGTCGAAAAATATAATGTTTAGGGGTCCATATCGAAATCCCGATTTTCAAAATCCCGTATATCAAAATCCCGCCATATCAAAGTCCCACCAATCGAAATCCCACCATATCAAAATCCCGCCAATCAAAATCCCGCCACTGAAAAATCCCGACAATTCAAATTCTTTTTTAATTGAAATTCTAAAATTGCAGTTTTTACCATATTTTAGATCTTAAATATTTTACCATTTTCCACTTGGTTTTTTTTTTAATTACTGAAAATTGTAAGTTACCTATTAAAATAAAAAATCTCAATTTTTTAACAACAAAAATTAATAGTTTTATTCTACAGCATTTAAGAAAAAGTAAAACAAAATAGGTATGTGTGTTCAACAAAAATAACAATGCAACAAAATATATATATACAATAAAAATAATAAAAATCGATGGCACAATTATTTCAAATGTAATGTTAAACCAATTTTTTTATACGCAGCCACTGTTAGATACAAAAAAGAGAATATCTGCCTTTTCCAGAATTTTTTATATCTAATAAATCTTGAAAACAAATATCATGTTTTCATCATTAATTTAAAAATTCTCGAAAAGGCAGATATTCTCCTTTTTGTATCTAACAGTAGCTACGCATAAAAAAATTAATTCAAAAATTCTAAAAAAACCGCATTTTTATTTTAAAAAAAAAACGGGATTTTGATATAGCGGGAGTTTGATATGATGGGATTTTGACTGGCGGGATTTTGATATGGCGGGATTTTGACTGGCGGGATTTTGATATGGCGGGATTTTGGTATCCGGGATTTTGAAAATCGAGATTTTGATACGGACCCATGTTTAGACCATATTTTTAGAACACAATAAGGATCTTTCAAAATAGAGATAAGTTTTACAAGAAAAATAACATGACACAAAAAAATAAAACTCAAATAATATATTTTTTTAACATAACATTTTTAATTTTGGAAAAGTGACCTTTTAAAATAAATAGTTTTGTATATTACTTTGTTTATTTTCTTGAAAGTTCTTTGCTTCTTCTTATTTTCTATGAAAAAAAAAAAAAAAAAATTAAACAAAAAAAAAAAATATCGGTATATTGCATTTATTGTAAGTATATTAACGGTAAATCAAGGTTTTCCAAAATGTTTTTAAATAATAAATTTAATCGTATGTAATTAATTGCGCTTATAATTCTTTTCATTTTGAAGAGCAATTGGTAAAACTTATATTGCTTATGAGAAACAAGCAAATTTTAAAAGTACTATATTGTTACATTGTCAAAATTGTCAAAAAAAAGTGAGAATTTTCAGGATTCTAGGAAGAAAGTAGAAAGGTAAAGGATTTTCAGAAGAAATATATACTTTTAAAGTTATCATTCGTACTTTTAATGTTAAGTCACTCAATTCAAACAAATACATAAAATATATATCATATGAAAGATTTAAGCTTTTCAAAGACTTTTCAAGTTTACTTATAGTTCAGAAAACATCTGTAGAAATAAAAAAACGTGAACATAGACTAAATGAGGTAGACAATTTTTGTTTCAAAACGTTTTACTCATTTTTTGCTTCAGAATCTTTACCTAACATTATCATAGGTTTCCATCAAAAGGCGATGTCATATTTTGTATCTTATATTCATGCAAAAGATAAAATAAAAAAAAAAAAGTAATCGTCTTTGTTAAATTTAAGCGTTTCTTTGATAGAAACAAATTAAAATATAAATTCAGTTTTCATCTTATCATCAACTCACTGGTAGTTTAATTCTGTTTGAATTGGATTGTACATTTATTTAATAAAAAGTTCATAGTGGTTTTATTTAGAAGAAATTATAGTTGCATATAGAAGTCTACGGAATTTTCTTATATATAGTTAAATTTTAAGTTTAATGTTATTTCATTTTCTTTTAGCGTAAGTTATTTTTTCATAGCTAATTTCTTAAATTGCCATTTTATTTCGTTTTATATGTAAAACCAATTAATAAATTTATATTAATTGATTTTTAATTATGGGTTTCCATTTGATTTTAAAATTAGAAATTAGATTAAGATTTTAGTTCTACGATTGACCACAACATCAATACAGTCATTATTTTATACAAAAAATTTTCAGGAGTTTTTTTTTCAAATACTATTTATACTTTAATATATCCATTTTTTTTAAATAAATTTCCTTTACATACATAATAATAATCGAATTTTCTACACTTTCATTTTTTTATTATAAAATTTTGTAAACCACTGAATATAAAAAACTAGTAAATTATTTAAGTTTCACTCCTTTAAATATAATCATAGTTATAGAAAACGGTAGGTTATAAACATTTATAAAATATTTTCTTTTTTTTTTTTTTCTTTTTAATAATATTATTCTTTGTTTTATATTTCAGTATGTCATTATAATGAATTTTATGAATTGTGTTTTGTATCTATAAAATACAAAAAAAAAAAAAAAAATCTTATAATATTGGAATGCCTAAAATATACATACATATATTTAATTTTTCATATAAATATTTTATGCATATTTAACTAAATATAAAATATTTAAAAAAAAAAATTATCTACATGCATGTATTATATATGTATGTTATATGTATGTATGTATATATGGAAAAAAATATTCTATTAAAAAACCTTCAAAAAAAAAAAAACAAGAAAAAAAAAATATCTAGAAGGAAATCCATAATATACAAACTTGTAAAAATATAAAGAAAAAAAACAAATATATGTATATAATGTTCGTGATAGGATTTCCCTCTATTATCCTCTAATCACAATTATGTGGCAAAAGAAAAACAAAAAAAAAAATAATAATAATAATAATATTATAATATGTTATATCGTGCATTATCGTGGGAAAAATATAAAGTGTTTTTTTAGTTTATTTTTGTTTTTTTTATTTAAAAAAATAAAAAACAATACCTGGCATTCATTAACGTTTTTTAAGTAAAACAAATTAATACGGGGGTATTATATAAAACTTTTCCTAAAATGAATGTAATTTTTAAAAATTTATTTAAGAAAATAATTGTATATTTGCTTAACATTAATGTGATTTAGAAACAAATGAAAACTAAATTAAATCACTTTTTAATAATAATTTCTATTATTGTTTAAATTGTTAGGCCCTATATAAGTTTTTGTCATAACATAACTTTGAAAATCTAAATGAGCATATCACAAGATTCTGAAAAAGTAGAAATTTTACCATGTCTGTTTTACCATGTTCATTACGAAAAATGGTTTAATAAATGGTTTAATTCTAGAAAATATTAAAATTAATTTAAATTCATCAGATTAAATTGGTTACGTTAATTTATCTGACTCATGGCGCAGTGGTTAAGTCGCCAACCTTTCAATCGAAGGGTCTTGGGTTCAAACCCCGGTCAGGTCATAAATAAAAGATATGTAGTACTTTTATATCGTAATAATGTATATCGTATAATTAATATTAGTAATAATAATAATAATAATAATAATAATAGTAATAATAATAATAATAATAGCTGCTACAGTGGAGCCATCTTTGGTTATATCATGCAAGTAAGGTGTTATATACTGCTGCATGTTGTAATTCACGGATGGCGCTGACTCTGTAGTAAAATAATAATAATATTAATAAGAATATTAATACCAATAATAACAGCCGCTACAGTGACAGTGGGGATTGCCTTCAATAATTACCTCATGTAGTAATATATATACTACTACTACATGTTATAACTGTTGTGACGGCTTTAGTCACTGTTAGCAAAATAATAATAATAGACGGATTCATTGTTTCCTTACAGTCCCACTCCCAATTCAATTTTTCCGTATCCATTTTCCTATCCTTTCCTATCCCTACTCCCTAGCCAATTTACTGCTTTCGCAGGTAAGGGTTTCATCCCACTATATTGGCTAAAGGGGGAGGTGGGTTTAGTCAGTAAGAATCTGACACTACCAAGGGGTAATTCTTGGTGTCTTTGGAAGATTCCCACCTCCCTTAGAAAAAAAAAAAAAAAACAAAAAAAGATACCATGTAGTTATATTACCATTGCATGAGAATTCGTTAAAATATTTTAGTTTTTCAATACAAAGTTTATTTTTTTCAGATTATGTTAAAGCCAGTTAATCATATTAATGCACTGAAATGTAGAAGTGAGTAAGACAAAGTAAGTGAAACACACTGAAGCGTAGTGGTTAGATTTATTACTGATACAGTTTTAAAAAAAAAAATTTTAGTTATTATAATAACACTTAAAATTACCATTAAATTGTAAACACTTAATATATAAAGCTACAATTAAACCTATATGGATGTACTGTATTGAATTATGAGGCACTATGCCAGCAATTTAAATTTGGGAATTATATAGAGGTTCCAATTCAGAGCACTGACGACCAACATTGGTGTGTTCGAAAGGACGATATTAGAAATGATCTAAAAATAAAATCAGTTAAAGAAACTGGAGCTGAAAAAACAATAGATTGCAAATACAATCAAATGTTCTGGAAAATCTGCTTATAATCGGCAACAATCAACCAAGACAGCTAAAAAGTTTTCAACCAAACGACCATATAAATAAGTTTTGAGCAAAATTCGAATTAAATTGTAATTTATAATATAGTTGGAATGGCAACTTTAATTTTAAACATCAGGAATGTCTTACTTACCTCTATGTTTCAGTGCATTAATGTTTAATATCTTTAACTATTAAATCGTAAGATATTATGATGTACAAAAACTATTAAAAAATTTTTAATACATGTATAGACTGGGAATTTATTTGATAATAAACTTTGATTATGTAAAATTTTGATAACTTACAATTTGATGTAGGGTATTTTTTTTTTATATATATAAAAAGAATCCTGTACTTATTAAGTGAGGCATCGTTTTTAAATTGTACAATCTTATAGTAAAATAGTTATTTTTTAATGCAAAAAAAAAAAAAATTATTATTGCAGATTTCTGTAAATGAAATTATTCGTTTTTTGTTATTGCTGTTGTTTTTTTTGTTTCGCTTCTTTTATTAATTTTTGGCGCATTTATTTTAATAAGTTTTATAAACAAAAAACAGCAAAACAAAAATATCTTTTATTTGACGTTTATTTAAAAATTATTCAAAAACTTTATTACTATTATAATTTAGTAGAATATTAAAAAAAAACGAGGAAGAGTGCAGTAGAGTAGACTGTGTCAACTCTGGGATACCCGTATGAACGTAATATATCCTGTTTCTACAAAACTTGATCATCTTTTAAAAACATTCAGATGTTGTAGTACCGAACTACATAGATATATTTATGTAAATTGTGGAGTTGTATGACAGCTACCCGAATCTATTGCGCGTAGCTTCATTAAGTTCCAAGAGGTGCAAGAAGCCTGAACCGGCTGCTCTGGGTCAACCAAATTTTACAAAAGTTGTTGGCCTGTAACTCGACACCTCTTTACTAAATTTCAGGTTCCTAGCTTCAATAGACACTGAGTTATTCTCATTTAAACGGATAAGTTGTATGGCAGCTACCCGAACCCGTCGCACCGCCACAACCAAATTTTGCAAAAGTTGTTGCCATAAAACTTGATCATCATTTGCAAAATTTCAGAAACCTAGCTTCATTAAGTTGCAAGAGGTGCAAGAAGCCTGAACTGGCTGCTCTAGACCAACCAAATTTTACAAAAATTGTTGGCATGTAACTCGACACCTCTTTACTAAATTTCAGGTTCCTAGCTTCAATAGACACTGAGTTATTCTCATTTAAACGGATAAGTTGTATGGCAGCTACACGAACCCGTCGCACCACCACAACCAAATTTTACGGAAGCTTTGTTGCCATAAAACTTGATCATCATTTGCAAAATTTCAGAAACCTAGCTTGAATAGATACTGAGTTATTTCTATATAAAGATAGAAGTTGTATGGCAGCTACTCGAACCCGCCGACCGAAAATGTTGGATTTAAATAGCAAAACTAACAATTTTGTAAAAGTGACGAAAAAAAAATTTCAGCCTCCTAGCTCCTTTATTTTTTGAGTTATCGTGCGGACGGACGGACGGACGGAGGGACGTACATGGCTTAATCGACTCAGAATTCGATTCTGAGCCGATCCATACCTTTGACACTATATCTAGCTCGACTCCTTTAAGGTGTCACAAACGTAATGGCAAATTTATTATACCCTTAAACATAGTTCATACGGGTATAAAAAGAAAAGTATTTATTGATATAAATGCTATAACATACATATATTATATTACTATTTTTGATTAGGTACTTTTAAAAATTTCAATGTACATATGTATGTATATATTTTGACATTTTAAACTTTCAGTTAGAAATTAGAACTACTAGTTGAAATTAAGCACACGTTTTTAATTTTTTATAATATATGTATATTATTAATTTATACTTTTTGTATAATATTACGTTAAAATTAAGCATTATAAACAGTTGATGTGATGAGCCTATCCGGATATGCTTTTTAATAAGAATTGTTTAGCAGGAAATTAAGATCAAAGGAAAAGGTTAGAAATAAAGAATATTAAGATTTAGAGGGATTTATAAAATATAAGATAATAGATATGAATACTAAAATTATTTTTAGATTTGGTAGTAATATACACATTATAATTAACCAGATAATACGGTTAGAAGATCAGTAAGACCTATTCTAATTAAGAAGATCAGTATAATAGGTCTTATTGCTGTTTGTTCATCTTTTGAAAGACAATGTGCTCCTAGGTGCTCGTAGTAAAGCTCTGTAGTTTTTATATAAATAAAAGACGTTGAGCCATTTATTTGCAGATATCCGTCCTAGCTAGACCTAGACTCCTCTCACTTAGTAAACCGTTCTACCACAACCTTAGCGAACTTTTTAAACACAAAATCATAGAATTGATTTCGTATTTGAATTCTTCGGGTTGAATTTAAAATCGAAAATCACTACAAAACATAGGTCACGTGAGTGCAGTGGAATAACAATGGTGCTAAAGCTAGTGCTAATTGAAGTCTTCACACAGCATCGTGAAGGTCACCATCAATAATTAAAATATTGAATAATTAATTATTAAATAATAATAAAAATAAAATTATTTTAATTTCAATTTAAATATATTGATTTATTACCTATAGATTTCATGTTATATATTATAAAAAAATTAATTGTTTGGCAAAACTATTGTAATTTTAACTGCCACCACAAAACTTTAATTAAAATCCAATTTAAGTTTGATTTATTGACGATTTAAAAAAAAATATGACCGTCAGATAATATAATTAATATTATAAAAATATTTTGTAAATGTTTCTGTTTTTATTTTTGTTTTTATTTTAAAATCAAAATCCTTTTCAAATTATAGGTGTTAAAATATTATAAATAATTTATTACAAAAAAAAAATATGTATTTTTTGATCTATTTTTTTTTTCTTTAATATAAAATAAAACGATAAATTTGAGTAATTTTTGTGTAATGTGTTTTTATATATGTATGTATGTATAACTTTATAATTCCTATTTATACCCGTACGATAAGAATCGGGTATATTAAAATTATTCCTCCGTTTGTAACACCTCGAAATAAGCGAACGAGATATACCTTCAAAGGTATGAATCGGATCAGAATTACATTCTGTGTCAATTAAGCTCTGCCCGCCCGTCTGTCCGTTCGTGAGTCCGTCTGTCACAAAATTTACACTAAATATTCTTGAATCAATTTGTAGTTTCCCTATTTTTTTGGTTGAAATCCGACCAAAACTTCGTGTAGCTCTCGAACAACTAACTGTTTGATCTCCACACTTTTTATACAAAATTTCTGAATAACGAGAATTTATACGAGTTTTTTCACTTTTTTTTGTTTTGTTTTTTTTTTGTGTTTTTGTTTCTATCAATAATAAAAATTGTTGAGGATGATTAAGTGATGAGTATTGGTGTGTGTATGTATTTGTATGGCAGTGTAGAAAGTGTAGTGTAGTGTAGTGTAGTGTAGTGTAGTGTAGTGTAGTGTAGTGTAGTGTAGTGCAGTGTAGAAAGTGTAGTGTAGTGTAGTGTAGTGTAGTGCAGTGTAGAAAGTGTAGTGTAGTGTAGTGTAGTGTAGTGCAGTGTAGAAAGTGTAGTGTAGTGTAGTGTAGTGCAGTGTAGTGTACTGTAGTGTAGTGTAGTGCAGTGTAGTGTAGTGTAGTGCAGTGTAGTGTACTGTAGTGTAGTTTAGTGTAGTGTAGTGTAGTGTAGTATAGTGTAGTGTAGTGTAGTGTAGTGTAGTATAGTGTAGTGTAGTGTAGTGTAGTGTAGTGTAGTGTAGTGTAATGTAATGTAGTGTAGTGTAGTGTAGTGTAGTGTAGTGTAGTGTAGTGTAGTATAGTATAGTTTAGTGTAGTGTAGTGTAGTGTAGTATAGTGTAGTGTAGTGTAGTGTAGTGTAGTGTAGTGTAGTGTAGTGTAGTGTAGTATAGTGTAGTGTAGTGTAGTGTAGTGTAGTATAGTGTAGTGTAGTGTAGTGTAGTGTAGTGTAGTGTAGTGTAGTGTAGTATAGTGTAGTGTAGTGTAGTGTAGTATAGTGTAGTGTAGTGTAGTGTAGTGTAGTGTAGTAAAAAAGTTATTCTACAACATTAATTTTTTATGAAATTTACTCATCGTTAAAATTTTATTGCTCTATCCTTAATGGTTTGGTTAATGGTTAAAGTTTTGAGAACAGACGGAGGGATGAACAGAGTGAAACTAATAAACACATTTATTTTTCAAAATATTTTTGGAAATGTGCTATAAAAGAACTTGAATCGTTTTAAATTATTTTTAGAATTTTAATTTATTAATTTAACTTTAAAATTGTATATAATTCTAAATAAAATGTAAATATATGTGTTGGTATAACATTTTTCTTTATTTATTTTCATTAAAATAAGTTGCACTTTTTTTTTATTTTACTATAGTTTTTTTAATTATTTCTTTTCTTTTTTTTTTGGTTTTTACTAAAGTTATTAACATTTTGTTTGAAATTTATTTTAAATTTGAATTTTCCATTTCTTAAAAAAAACTTTAACAAATTTTTGTTGTAAAATAACTTGATTATTTCATCTTTAAATCATATTACTAATTGTTGCAATATGATTTTTTTAAAAATTTTAGTTTTCGAATTTAAAATGTGTAATAGAAATATTTAACATAATTCTTTAGCATTTTGTAGCAATATGGTAAAAAGTCTATGTCTGTTCTAAATAATAGAAGAAATAGGTTAGTACTTTTCATAGTATAAATATTTTTAAGAAGTTTATGGGCTCTTTCCCTCTCAGATTTCGGCCGAAACATTATGTAAATTGTTTGATCATTTTTCTTGCGAAAATTCAGATTTTTTTTTAAAGATCAACCACCACAATATTTTTTTGTAGTTGAAGGATGAGAAAGTAATTTAAGTAGTTTTTCTAAAAGGAACAACAATAAAAATAATCTTTTTATTCAAAACTTTTATATTAAAATAAAAATTATTTTTTTATTAAAATTATTTATTATTTATCAGTTAAAATCTACGTGACGTAACCCATCACCCACATAGTATTTAACCAAGATTTGACTTAAGAGTTGAGAATACCTCATCTGTCCACGTACCTGTCCAAATTCTTGAATCCAATATTAAGAAAAACTTACTTGAGTTGATGAGAGGGCGGTAGTACCAAATGTATACGTTTTCTCTCTAAATCTGAAATAAGACAATTGGTTGATGTTATTAAATTATTGTTTTAGACTTGGTAGACATACTAGATGATTAAGTATATGAATGCGCATCTTAAAAGTAAATTTTGCAGAGGAATTGATGATGCGATAAAGAGTGTGGAGCACTTTCTATCCACCTATCCAAGTTTGTCAAGGAAAAGGCGGAAATATCTCGGTAGTTTTGTTTTGCAAGATTTATATGAACTCTATGACATGGACTTGAGAAGTTTTCAAAGCTTCCTCCGTAAGAGTGGTATCATCGTGACATAAATATAGCGAAACTTAACACCAATTCTGACTGAATAGGTTCTCCTACAGTTTAAAGGTAAAACCAGTCGGCTACCGATTAATATCAAAAAAACCTAATTCTATTTTTGTTTAGCTTATTATTTCATTAAATCTAATTGCATATATAAAAATATCATTGACCGACACGTGTACAAGATTCATTTAAATTCATAGCGTTTTTATAATTTGGTGAAGTTTTGTTTTTTTTACTTACTCGCGTTTATTATTAGTTAGTCTCAAAAGAATTCACAATAAAAATATTAAAAATTTTGTAAATTTTAAATGAAGATAAGGAAAAACCAAAAAAAAAAAAAAAAAAACATTAAAAATAAGAGGTTATTCTTTTACATTTTTTTTTTTTGCTTTATTCATTTAAATATTACGTTTACTTTTAAAAATTCAATTTTAAAAAGTAATTTTAAGTAAGGAAAAACAATTTTTTTTTTTTTTTTGTTTCATTCTATTTTTGTTATTGTGAATATTTTATGTTTTTTTTTGCGGAAAATTATCTACAATATATTATATAGTATATATATTTTGTTCCCCATATAAAAACTTTTCTTTCGTTTCTTTTTCCAGAAAATTGAAATGAAAATTAAACAAATATAATGAAAAACAATAAAGAAAAAACAAAAAGTGAAATTGAATACAAAAAAATTATTATTTTTTTAAAAAAAAAAAAAAATATTTTTTTTTCTGGGAATAATTCACAATAAACATATTTTGTTGTCCTATTTTTGAGTAAATAGGTAGAAAAAAAATAAAAAACAAATACACAAATAATGGAATAAAAACAAAAAGCAAAGTTGTATAACTTAACTGTCAGTCTTAATAAGTTCACAATTCCATTCTTTCTTTTTTCTTTCTCTCCATCTATCTCTTTGTTTCGTTTTTCTCCGTAAAGAAACACCCCTTATTTTCAATCATTTAAACTAGTAAATGAAAGTTTCTAAATTGTTTTTAATTACGTTTTTTTTTTTTTTTGAGAGCTTTGTTTTGTTTGCTCTTTTGTATTTTCATATTATGTTTTCTTTTTTTTTTGTTTTTTTTTTTTTGTTTATGATTCTCATTTTTAACATCCAGTTGTTGTTGAAATTTTTTTTAATTGATTTAAAAAAAGAAATGATCGAAAGAGAGATATTTATGTTGATGTTTCATTTGACCTAGAAGTTCTGAAAAAATAAAAGACACCAAAACAAGATACTAATTTCCTTTTAAAATTTTTTTTTTTTTTTTTTTGATATTTTACGCTATTATTAAGTTCGATTTTTGAAACGGTACCGTCTGTTAATGTCTTGTCTTACCGGTAAAATTATAATAATAATAATAAGAAACTGTTGAAATAATAATGAAAAACAGAAAAAGCAGAAAAAAACTAAAACCGAAAAATAGAAGAAAAAAAAAAGGAGGACGAACTAATTTAGCATGGCCGTATTATGAAAATTTTTTATAATTTGTTTTTTTTTTTTTTGTTTTTATTTAACTATGGTTGAAAAAAACTAGTTAGAAATATTTTGTAAAATTTCAGTTAAGCTAATATTTAAAAAAAAAATTATTTATGTACTTTTTATAGAATCAGTCATAATCCTTTATTAGTGTCTTCTCGTTCTTTTCTTTACTCTACTGCATAATTTCTGTATTTTTCCAAACATTCATTTTGCATACTTATTTCGGCACAACTGTATATTTGTATTAAATGTTTATTCTAAAGTTTGATTTTAAAGAGTATCGTTTTAGTTGGTTAAAATGCAATACCTATGTATCTTCAGGAACTTCGTGCAGCTGCTTTGACTGATTTTCGATGTTTTCCACTGCCCTTTGTAAAACAAAAACAACAAAAAATGCTTAATCTCTTTATTTGGAACATTTATAATTGAAACTGATTATAGACAGAACCTCAAGTTTGCTGATATATAAGCGTACTTCAATTTTGTAGATATTTTCATCCTTATCAGATGACGTTTTTCGGTCCCAAACATATCCTTGAAACCATCTATTAATTGCTATCAGAAGAAATATTACAATGTATAGTTTTCTATCAAATATTACTATATGAGGCTAGTACTGAACCTCGTATAGTGTTTTTAACATCTAAATAAAATACCTGTTTTCTTTTGATTTATTTAAAAAAAAGTCATTTAGAAGTCAAAAGCAGTGAACAAAAAATATTGAAGAAGTATAATGGAAAGATAAATAAATCAATTCTATATAGGCATCATACATCCAATTTTGATGTGTTGAATGTCACAATTGCGATATCTCATTTATTTTTTTTTAAATTCCTTTTATTTTTCTATTTCTTTTTCAGTCTGTCAGGAAACATTCTTAATTCTTAGTTTTATTCCTTAATTAAATCAGTAAATTAAATTATGACCTTAAATAATTTCTGAACAGTTTGACGGTCAAAAATATTTAAAATTTTTTTTATTTTATTTTTAAATTTGTTAAAAAATATTCTGAACATTTTTATGTAAGAGTAATACTTTTAAAGGGGTTTCGTGTCATGTTTTTAAGGTGTGCCATAATAGCACTATCCGGTAATTTTAATGTTTATTTTCTTTTTACTGTTATTTTTTAATTTTCCTAGCATTTTTGTTTTATTTTGATGTTACCATTACATATGAGGTTAATTTGTCTTTAAGTACGGAAAGGTACAAATTAAAAACAAAAAAAAAAAAAAAAAAAAAATGTAAAAATTAGTGTCTTGTCACCGCAAACAAATATCACTGCACCAAATTTAATTTTAAATAACGACAAAAACAAAATAAAATAGTTGGGTCGGTAAATTTTTTGAATAGATATAAAAGAAATATATATTTATTTCTTAAGTTAGAAAATTAATTAAGTTAACAAATATTAAAATTATATATAGATATATTCAATTTTGAAATAGTTCTTGCAAAGTATTTGGTAGTGAATCAAATTGAAATTTGAAGTATTATAATAATATAAACCAAATTTGATTTAGAAAATTCATTAACTTTGTAAAATATCGAATAAATTAGGCATTTTAGTATTTTTTTTTTAGTTTATTCCCCTGCCACAGAAATGTGACAAGGAAATTACACAGCCTTTCTTTTTTAGACGTGGCTATAAATGTCGTAGGGGGGAATTATTCTTACGACATACGTGGTATTCGAATCGATACTCTTTCGGTGTTTACAGCGGATTTTGTACGGTTTTACCCACTAGGCCACCGAGTACCCTTTTTTAATATTTTAATAAAATAAAATGTTTTAGATTTTAGAATTTACTTTTTTTTTCTTTTTGAATGACATCTTATTATGGTAGGTATTAACTATTAAGCCAATTTTTACATTTCATTTAGACATATGACAGGTGATCTGTCAACTGATTGGCTTCCAAAAATCATTTAAAGAAAAAACAAGAGTTTTTTTTATGATTGTAGTAATGTTCATCACATTATAATGTTGTTAATTTTTCATAAACACTTCTTTTCTTTTATATTCCTTTGCATTTATATAATGTTATCAAAGCGTTATATCTCAAAACTATTAAAGACTTTCAATTTCATTAACGGTAAACCATGTTATTTTAAATCTTTTTTTTTTAAGTCTACAAAAAAAAAAAAAAACAAATAAAATCGTGCTAAAGTTATGGAACAAAAACAGGTATAGAAGAAAATATAAAATTTAGCGATTTAAATGACAATCATTTTCTTTTGTTTTCATTTTTATTCTTTGGTAACTTAGGTAGGTATTTTAATGCCATAATAATTTCATATTTTTTTAATGGTGGTCTAGCAGAAAACTATAGACCAAAAAAGAAAAAAAAGGATAAAATAAAAGAAAAACTATTTACCATCTATCATTAGCATGTTTTTCCTCACGGACATTTTAATATGATGAAAATATAGTTTAAGCATTTCGTTTTTATTTAAGATATAAAAGTTTTCTTATTTTTTATTTTCTCCACAAAAAAAAAAAAAAAAACAAAACACTTTAATTGCACTTTTGAAACTGCAGATTGTTCTATGACTTAAATTTTTGTTTATTTTCGAAATGTTGAATCCCTGAATAGATTAAATTTGTCAATTTTATTTTGGATAATTCCAGTTAATTTTTGAATAACTGCAGTTATCTGGGATTAAAACATTTATGCAATAACAGCTAATCGTATCTTATTATATTTCATATATTTTTAATACATTATAAAATACATCTAATAATGGACATTAATGCATTAAATTCTGTTATATATACTTTCTTATATATACTTTGTGCATGTTTTTATAAAATCTTACACTTAGTAAAGGTTAAAATTCTTTGTCGTTTATTCATAAAGACTTTATAAAAAGTGATAATACTCAATATAACATTTAATATGAAATGTTTCATGTTAAATTCCATTATATGACCCTGTTTATTATAAGTATGATTTAAAAGAATAATTATTTTTTAGTTACTAAGTTCTTAAATCATATCAGAAACAATGTCTAATTAAAATTAAAAATTAGGAAAATAAATTTGAAAATGATTAAAATTTAAGTCATGACCATTCAAGTAAACATTAAAATTTAATATTAATCCTCTAATGGCAAAACTTTGAGGTTAAACGTTCTACACATTTTTTTTGCAGCATAAATTAGGTTTTTTTACTTTTTTAATGTTACAAATGGCAATAAAACTTAGATTATGATTAAGTGCGATTTATTTTTTGTGGATTATATGAAAATTTTGTATATAGTTATAGTGATTTTATTTCAGAGAAAACTCTGAGTTATTAAAAGTATAAAATTCAGTTAGGATTTCTTTTTCTAAAAACATTTACTTAAAAAATTTTGAGTGTTAAATACCATTAATTTTTAATATCCTGACATGAAAATATCCACATATAAGAATAATTTTTAAAAGAAAAAGTATATTAAAAACATCTCAGTTAGTTTTTTTGATTTTTTTTTTTTTAGTGCTTTTCTCTGCCACATAAATGAGAATAGGAAATTACACAGCCTTTCCTTTTCAGGCGTGGCTGTAAATGTCGTAAGGGGGAATAATTCTTACGACGTGTGTGGGATTCGAAACCACACTCCCTCGGTGTTTACAGCGTATTTTATACGCTCTTACCCACTAGGCCACTGAGGCCCCTAGTTTTTTTTAATTTTTTAAATATTATATGAATCAAGGAAATTTGGGGAAAAAAAATGCATTTCCAAAAAGTATTAATTTCCTCATATAAAAGTGACGTGCCCTAACAAATTCATAAAATTAAAGCTATGTAATTTTTCTTGATCAAAGGTATAAGGTAGAAAATTAAAAAAATGTAATGTTTTTGTATTATAAATGTATATTTCTGCTTTGCCTAATTTTTTGCATTTATCAAAAAAAAAGAAATATAAAAAAATTTTAACTTTTTATTGGATATTCTAAATGGGAAAATCTCAAAATCCCAAATCACAAAATTCCAAAGTAAGAAAATTCCAAAATTTCAAAATCCCAAAATCCTAAATCACATAATCCCAAATTTCAAAATTTGAAAATTACAAAATCCCAGAGAAATTTTCAATATTAATTTTCAAAATTGATTTTCTTCATATAAAACCATCAAAATTTTTAAAAAATTTATTATTTTTCATAGAGAAATCTCAAAATTTAATACTTTTGTAGGAAAGTCTGTAAGCGCTGATATACTATTCATATTGACTTTAGAGTTGCATTCAAAATTAAAGTTTCAATAGTTTTATTAGTGAGGGTTTGGGGGCGGTAGCCCCCTTCCTTCTAAATTTATTGTATTTGATATATGAGAATATAACAATTAAATTGTTTTATGAAATTAGTATATGTATGGGCATACTATAAGTATTGATTTTAAAGTAGGATCCAAAATCATGGTCGGAGTCTACGTGAGTTCTGAATTAGGAAGGATTTTAGAGTTGGTTTGAAAATCAGTGTTGCCGCTTTTTCCAGAAGATTTATATATTAGTGTATGCGCCAGATTCTGAATTAGGAGGGTTTTTTAGAGTTGGTTACAAAATCAGGGTTGGCTCCTTTTTCGTAGTATTTATATATATCCGGATCTTTACATCTTATTGTCTATTATTTTGATTGTACATGTTTGGATTTTGAAAGTTCGGATTTTGAAATTTGGATTTTATAGCAGAACCCATGAGGTTAAGTCTTTCCATCTTTGATTCGCAAAGGATAAAAAGTGAAGAAAGATATCTGTTTTGACTGTGCTGCTTTCTTTTTAATTTTTTTTTTTGGAATTTTGTACTCAACGCGAATAAGATTTCATAATTTGGGATTTTGTAATTTGCGATCTTGTGATTTGAGATTGTGTAATAAGTTGAAAATTTTTTGGGATTTTGTAATTTGGGATTTTATGTTTGCGATTTAGTGATTGGGATTTTGTGATTTGGGATGTCGTATCCAACCCATTCTAAATTATGGTTCGAATGGGCCCTATATGATTAATTAAAATTATTATTATTTTGATAGACATTTTCCTTTATAATTTCCAAAATTTCTTTTTACATAAACTGTGCCTATTTTTACTTTAAAACTTAAGTTTATATTAACAATTTTAATATTTTTATAGAATCTGCTAAAAATAAAAATAGTTTATATTTTTAAATAGATTTTCTTATATAATTTTTTTATAATATAAAATTCTCTTAAAATTCTGTAGTTTTAAACGATCTACAGAATTCTAAATTTTAATAATCTGATTTTCTCTTAAATTCTTTTCATTATTTTAATATTCTCAAATTCCTCTTCAAAATTTTTTGTTTTTAATCTGTTGAAAATAAGCTTTCTGCAACAAAAAAAAAAAAAAAAGAAAACACAAAACAAATTTCTATAAATATTATTAATTACTGTACAATAAAAACAGAACTTCTGCACATAAAATTTTTCTTCATACATGTGTATAACAATTTAATCAGTATTATGTGACTAAAAGAAAACAGGTTTTGATTTTCATTTAGTCTACATTTTGACGTTATGGATAAAAGGACTCTTGTATTCTTATATTAAGAAAAAAAAAATGAAACGATTTTTAAAATATATGAATATGTTCACTATTTTTTACGAAAATATAAAATAAAAAAAAAAAAAAAACAAAAAGTTTTAATGGAATAAACTATATGAAATACATATTATTAAATATATGCTTTATATACACTGGTGCGCTATTTAATATTAGAATCATTAAAATGCTCGCATTAATATCCAAAATAATGATTTTTTTTAATATTTCAAATTATAGAAATTTAAACCTTTTCAAAAATAAAGGAAAATTAAATTAGTAAAAAAATATATAAATATTTTTTATTAATATAATATATAATTAATAAAAAATAAATTATCTATTAATAATAAATTTTTATATTTATTTTATTGTTTTTTTAAAAATAAGTAGAAAATTTACGGAATGGATTTTTTTTTTTTGAATTTTTTGCTTTGATAGTAGTAATAATAAAAATAGAATAGAAAATTATATCTCATTCACCTTTGAAAATATTATTAATTTATATTTAATAATAAAAGTATTTATTTTTAGTTTGGTTTCCTTTAATTATTCGCATATAATATACATATTTTAATATTTAAAATATATTTAAAAATTACTTTTTATTTGGTTTTATTTCATAATTTTTGTTACATGTTTACCAAAAAAAAACAAAAAAAAGGAAAAACTATTTATAAGACGAGAAAAATCATTTATATTAATTTTTAATCAATAGAAAATTTTAAATAATACATTGTACAAATAAAATAAATAAAATATTTTTTATTAAAATTTTTCATTATCTAGCCTTTTTTTTTTAAGTGCATTTCTCTGCCAGATAAATGTGAACAGAAAATTACACAGCCTTTCCTTTTTCGGTGTGGCTGTAAATGTCGTAAGGGGGAATAACTTTTACGACGTGTGTGGGATTCGACCCCACATTCTCTCGGTGTTTATAGCGTATTTTATACGCACTTACCCACTAGGCCACCGAGATCCCACCCTTATTTTATATTTGATGTGTTACAGAATATCAAAAAAATAAAATTTATTATCCGCAAATTTGATTTAATTAAATTCGAACTTTCCGAATCGAATTAAAATTTTAACAATAATTGGCAATACCATAAAAATTTTCCATAATATATTAAAATTACCAATCTCTAATAAATTAATATTAATAGGATGAAAATCAAAATTTCAGAATTTGGAAAATCCATTGAAATAATTGAAAACATTTATAAAGAAAACTTTTTTTATTTCGCTATTTTATCAATTCCCTACTATGTATAGTTAACATACGATTACATAAACATAGGAATATATTGAAGAAAAAAAAAACAAAAATCATTACTTTTGATCAAAATAATAAAAAAATGTAGAGAAATTTCCACTGCATATATTATTTAGTATACAACTGTGGATGTAAGTAAAATTGATCCATATATAATATGTTTGTAATGTAACTAAATATATCATTAAATTTATCTATGAAGTGTAGAAGAAAAAGTACAAAAACAAAAAACAAAGAAAATATAAGTAAAAAAAACTAAAAACGCGTGAAATGTGTAAAAATGTTTCTAGTTCTCAAATTTGTAATAAAGCAATACGTATATGTTTTCCTTTTTTTTTGTAGTTTTTAACTTGATACTAGATTCTAGGTACCTATTTATCATTTGACATTTCCTACTTTTCATTTAATGGATGAAAGTTTAGTTATTCTATTGAAGGTTGAGTATGGTTCTGGTTAGTTTTTCTTTTAGTAAAGTTTGCGAGAAAATTTTCTTGTTTTCTTGTTATATGGCATAAGAAACAAAAATGAACAACAAAAACAAAAATTAATTTCATCTAATAATTCGTTTAGTTATTTGCTGTGATTTTTGTTTCTATGTTTTGTAATTTCCTTCTAAAAACAAAAAAAAAAAAAGTAAGTCCTCCTTTCAAAATGTAAAGAAAACTATAGTGTTAGAGAATAATTAAAAGGTAAAAATAGAAATAGACTCAAAGGAAAAGAGGAAATATAAATTTTTTTTTTTTTTTTTATTATTATTACAAAATTATATTAGTGTTTCATTACAAGTTTTACTTTACAGAAAATGAACAGAAGAAAAACCAGAAGAAAAATTTATAAAATTACAAGTGATGGTATTTTGATTCATTTTTATACTATTGTATATTATATAGTATATAGTATAATTATATTAGAGAATAGTCGGTACGCATGTTGCAGTATAACGTGTAATGAAAAAAAGAAAAAAAAAGTTCAGGACCAAAAAAAAAAAAAAAAACTGGGAAAAAGCCATAGAAAATGACCTTCACAAAAATACATTTTTTTTTTTTTTTTTGCTTTTGAACAATAATTTAGGACAAGGACGATTAAACGTAAAAAACAAAACAAAAATATTTTTGGTTTTAGATATATAAAAGAGATACACGAATCCTGGGTGGTTACTAACTAGCAAAAAAAAAAAAAAAATATTTCATATTATGTATTTATTTGTATGCAAATATTTTAAATAATAAAATTTGAATATTGTGAATAAAAATTTTATTTTTTATTGGTTTTGTAATTATAAAAGATAAAAAACCAGAAAAAAATAATTTTCGAAAAAAATATATGTAAATAATTTTTTTTATATTGTTGAATTTTTATTGTTTATTGAATGTAGTCGATCGATTTCAAGTATTCGATATTATGTTCGATTATATAAAAATTAAATTATATATTGAAAACAAAGTATAGTTAATTTTGCTTTATTTTATTTTATAGGTATTTAGGGTTTTTGAACAAAATAAAAAATATCTTTGGAGATAATATAAATATTCATAATTAGGCAACTGTAACAATGAAATTATTTTGAACTATATAAGCAAACTAAGAATCTTAATGTCGAAAATTAAGCCTAAAAATTAACCGAAGTTAACCAGACTTTAAGTGTTATTCAGAATATAATTAAGAGTTTTTTTTTAATAAAATTTAATGAAACGTAATGTAAAATTTTGACAATAGAACTTAAGATACTATAGCTCTATAGAGAAATGTAATAGTTGTGATCTTTTGCTTGAAGTCAAGATTATATAATTCAAAACAATGATGTGAGTTATGACTTATCAAATTTGAACATTCGAAAATATTTCCATTACTATTTATTTAGGTTTTCAGTTATTTATTTTATTTATTTAGTTATTTTTAATATTATATGGATATATCACATATATGCTAATCTATATTATTAAACCACCGGCTACTATTCTAATAGTATCTAATTACCTAACTATCTATTTAATATTTTGTTTATATTATATTATTTAATCTACATTTAGTAAATAATTAACAAGGAGAATTTGCTAAGTAAAATTACTTTTTCAATATCCAGTTTACGGTGTAGTGGTTAAAATATCGACCTTTGATTTGCAAGGCATGTGATCAAACTCCAGGTGGATCATGTATATTATTTAAAACTAATATAGATTTCTTTTATAATATTTAATTTAAATAAAAAATATAAATATATATTCAATAATTATAATATCATTTTGTAATACATATATAAAAATAAAACAGAAACTGAATCTTTGTCAAATATGAATAATAAATTACTTAGTTCTTGCCCTAATACTCCTTATAGGGAGAATGGAAAGAAAAAATAATTTTTTCAGTAATTTTCCAACTTATTAAAAAAAACTTGCTACTTGTGCAGAGTTTTAACCCGCACTTCTTTTGTTAATAAGTTATGTGCTTCACCACTCGGCCACCAAACTTTTATTTTTATTAACTTCTAAACAAATAATTTTTAGACATTTTAAAATTATTAGACATTTTAGCATACTTTTAGGCAAAACATAAATAGCCGCTTACCATATATGTTTTTGAAAAAAAAAAACATAGCTATTATGAGTTCAAGGATTTTTACAGATTGTCTAATAATATTGTTTTTTAAACAATTTTGATTTATTTAATTATAAAATTTAATTTAATTTGTTTCAATTTTTTGTTATTTGAATTGTTTTTTAAACTGAAACCACAAAAAAACTTAAAATGAAGTGAAATAGTTGCTTACTTCATTAATTTTAAAAATCAATTGTGAAAAGTACAGTAAACGTGAGCGTTTGTAAATAAATTACTATTTTTCATTAAAACGAGGAAGAGTGCAGTAGAGTAGACTGTGTCAACTCTGGGATACCCGTATGAACGTAATATATCCTGTTTCTATAAAACTTGATCATCTTTTAAAAACATTCAGATGTTTTAGTACCGAACTACAGAGATATATTTATGTAAATTGTGTAGTTGTATGACAGCTACCCGAATCTATTGCGCCTAGCTTCATTAAGTTCCAAGAAATGCAAGAAGCCTGAACCGGCTGCTTTAGATCAATCAAATTTTACAAAAGTTTTTGGCATGCAACTCGACACTTTTTCACTAAATTTCAGATAGCTAGCTTCAATAGACACTGAGTTATTTTCATTTAAAAAGTGAAGTGTTGCCATAAAACTGGATCATCATTTGCAAAATTTCAGATACCTAGATTGAATAGACACTGGGTTATTTCCATTTAAAGAAAGAAGTTGTATGGCAGCTACTCGAACCCGGCGGCCGAAAATGCTGGAGTTAAATAGCAAAACTAACAATTTTGCAAAAGTGACGTAAAAAAAAATGTCAGCCTCCTAGCTCCTTTATTTTTTGAGTTATCGTGCGGACGGACACTGAGTTATTTTCATTTAAAAAGAGAAGTTGTATGGCAGCTACCCGAACCCGTCGCACCACCACAACCAAATTTTGCAGAAGTTGTTGCCATAAAACTTGATCATCATTTGTAAGATTTCAGACGCCTAGCTTCATTAAGTTCCAAGAGGTGCAAGAATCCTGAACCGGCTGCTCTAGACCAACCAAATTTTACAAAAGTTGTTGTCCTATAACTCGACACCTCTTTACTAAATTTCAGATTCCTAGCTTCAATAGACACTGAGTTATTCTCATTTAAACGGAGAAGTTGTATGGCAGCTACCCGAACCCGTCGCACCACCACAATCAAATTTTGCAAAAGTGGTTGCCATAAAACTTGATCATCATTTGCAAGATTTCAGACGCCTAGCTTCATTAAGTTGGAAGAGGTGCAAGAAGCCTGAACCGGCTGCTCTAGACCAACTAAATTTTACAAAAGTTGTTGGTCTGTAACTCGACACCTCTTTACTAAATTTCAGGTTCCTAACTTCAATAGACACTCAGTTATTCTCATTTAAACGGAGAAGTTGTATGGCAGCTACCCGAACCCGCCGCACCACCACAACCAAATTTTATAAAAGTTGTTGCCATAAAACTTGATTGTCATTTGCAAAATTTCAGAAACTTATCTTGAATAGATACTGAGTTATTTCTATATAAAGATAGAAGTTGTATGGCAGCTACTCGAACACGCCGACCGAAAATGTTGGATTTAAATAACAAAACTAACAATTTTGCAAAAGTGACGTAAAAAAAATTTCAGCCTCCTAGCTCCTTTATTTTTTGAGTTATCGTACGGACGGACGGACGGACGGACGTACATGGCTTAATCGACTCAGAATTCGATTCTGAGCGGATCCATACCTTTGACACTATATCTAGCCCGACTCCTTTAAGGTGTCATAAACGTAATGGAAACTTTATTATACCCTTGAACATAGTTTATACGGGTATAAAAATCGAAGATTGTAAACGCAAGTATAAGTAAAAATCTTCTTTTAAATATAATTCAAGACACAAGAGTTCAGAATTTTTTGTGAAAAATCAAGAGATATTTTTACAATTTTAGAGAAAACCCATGTAATTAAGAAAAGTTGTTAACAAATGTAAAAATATTATGCTGTAAACTTTAAAAAAAAAAAGTATTTTTTTAACTGGTGGCTCCACTATTTGGTCCGTAAATAGCTACATAAAAAAGTTGTTCTTTTCTGAAGAAAATTTCTTTTTTAAAGATATACCAATTCATGCTTGAAATTTAATTGTTCTATTTTAAAGAATGTAGAAGTTTCGTAAACAAACGTACGGCCAAACAGAGTTAAACAAATAATTTTTAAAAATTGTTCTAAAAACCTAACAGAAGATATATAAGAATAATCCTACGTATATTTTTGTTTAACCGGAACTTTTTAGTATTTAATTTAATTAAACTGAAAATATGTTCTTTCTTAGTATACTCTTTCGGTTTTGAATTTTTAAAACTTTATTATTTTAATTATTATTTATTTATTATTTGTTATTATTTAATTATTATTATTAAATTAATAATTGTTATTAGAAGGAATACCTTCTATACAATTTAACAATAAATATTTGAAAAAATGTAATAATTTGCACTTGTATACAGTTCAAAAGGATCTTAATGTACACTTAAATTCTGTATAGTTCTGTACAATATATTCTTATTTAAATTAGGAAAAGGTAACTAATAACAAGGTATAAGGTAAAAATTTAACATATAAAATAAAACTTTAACAATGAAATTACAATAAAATTATATTTTTCTGTATAATGAAAAAAATTTTTTTATTTCTGATTAAAAATAAATATTTTAACAAATAATATTTCTTCTATTCTTTGTCATTTCAAATTTATTGCATCATTTCGAAAATTTATATTAAAAAAAAAAAATGGCCTCACCTTTAATCAATAATTAATGACTTAATCTAAATAAAAAATTCTTTATTTATTGCAAGAAGTTTATATACCTTATAATATAGTTTATTTAAGTGCTAAAAACCTATTGTAATATTTAAAAGTATTAATCTATAAAAATTCTTTCTCTATTCTATTTTTTAGAATTAGGAAAATGTCAAGAATGAAATCATTCTATAAAAATTAAATAGGAAAAAAAAAAAAAAAAATATTAAAATTCAATTTTAAAATATTTTCAAAAAAAAATTTAAATGTTTTTTTATTTTCTAAAAAAAAAAAATTTTATACTTGTTTTTTTTTTTTTTTTGTTTTTCTTTTCTTTTTTTAGTATTTACTGACTTTTTCTCACTTCATAAACCACCCCATAAATTTCATTTATCCAGGATTTTGTTATTTACTTAAATCTTTTAATAAGCTTTGAAGAAGAGATTTAAATTTTCCATTTATTTCATTTTTATTTTTTTTTATATGTTTTTTTTAAAGATCTAGGAAGTTTAATTAAGTATAATAGAAGTTTTAGAATCGAAATGCATCTTTAGAAATCAGGATGCTTAGTAATAAAGAATTACAGAAAAAAAAAAAAAAAAACAAAAACGAAAAAAATTAAATTTGAATGCACCAGTATTATACATGTACAAATTCAAATAAAATATGTATGTACATGTAGATATTTATATGTAAACTTATATTTTCTGATAAAAAAAAGGATTTAAACAAATTTAAATTATCAATGCATTTTATTAAAGAATTAAATACAATTCACAATAAAATAAATTTATTGATTTAGAAATTAATATAAGTAAATGTTAATTTTCAAAATAATAAAATATACTCCTTTTTTTGAACCTATAGTGGTTAGGAAATACTAACTCTAAAGTTTTCAAATCTAATGTTCTATAGGATTTAATATATTAGAAAAAAATATGACTCCTAAAATTAAAAATATTTAAATGATAGGTTTAAAGATTAAATAATTGGATCATGTTACTGAGCGTCATACTATGAAATGGATGAAAAAAAAAGTTTTTATGAGAAATTCAGAAAGGCATGGATAGATACATATTATAAGAAAAAAAAAATATAAGTCGGCGGAATATACTTTGTATCTACTCTAAGTTACCCGTATGAAAATAAATCCTCTATCTACTCTAAGTTACCCGTATGAAATTTGAGGTCTCAATAGACACGGAGTTATTTTCATATAAAAAGAAAAGTTGTATGGTAGCTACTCACACTTGTTGTAACAGTACAACCACATTTTAGAGAAGTTATTGCCATAAAACTTTATAATCTTATGTATGATTTCAGAAACCTAATTAAGCCCAAGATGTGCAAAACAAAATTTCAGATATCTAGCCTCAATAGACACTGAATTATTTTCATATAAAAAGGGAAGTTGTATGGCAGCTACCCAAACGTGTACTCTACAACCACCAGTACCCGCCGCCCGAACATGCTGGATTTAAACAGCGAAACTAACAATTTTACAAAAGTGGCGTAGTAAAATTTTTTAGCTTCCTAGCTCCTTTATTTTTTAAGTTATTGTGCGGACGCACGCACATACATGTCGTAATCAACTGAGGATTCGATTCTGATCCGATCCATACCCTTGAATCTATATATACCGTAAAATAAACGTAGCGGTATAAAAAGAAGGACAAAGTACAAAAATACAAAACACCTACACAAATAACAAAAGTTGTTAAGAATACTCAGATTCACCGGGGCAACTGAAATACATAGACAGAGGAAGAATCAAAATTTTCCATTATATTTACTATTCAATTACCAATTTCTCCAATTTTAAACTACATATAGTCCATACAAAACTTGAACCAGTTGGTGTATAATATAAAATATAAATAAATCGGAAATACCTCCAGTTTATGCAATATGTTAGATTTATTTGCAATTTATTTATTTATGAATAATTTTATCTGCTTAGTAGTAGTTATTTTTTTTATACATATTTTTTTTATACCTATATATTTATACTAAATACATACATATATATATATATATATATATATATATATATTTTTTTTTTTTCAAATTAAATATGCACTTTTACAATTTCACTACCTATCAAAAATGAAAAACAAAGTAGTAAATAAAACTTAGTATTTTAGAAACGCACATTTCCAATATTATTATAATAATAAAAGTTTAAGCAGAAATCGAGTTTATGGGCAAATAAATGCCGAAAAGACAATCATTTATAAATCAGAAATTATTTTATCATAAAAGTTTCTAATTTTCATTGAATTTTTTGTTTTTCATAATAAAAATTTGAAAAATCTTCGGAGACATTTTTTTTAAGAAAACCAAATTTATTTTTGGAGTGTTTCGTCCTACAATACTACTGGACCCTTCAGTAGGCATGTCGTGATTGCCTAGACAACTTCTACCTTAAATTTTCGATTATTCTTATTCTTAAATGAAATTTTATAAAAATCATATGTGATGTAATAAAACTAATCGAAAAATGTTTGTAAAATATTTTTTATACTGAAATTTTGATAAAGAAAAAGAAAAATTTTCGAAAAACTGCATTGATTATAATATTAGTTTTATATCCTTTTTTATATTAGTTTCTATTCCACCAAATGATATTAAAGTTTTGTAAATAAACAGGTGGACAAAATGAAATTATTAAGATAATTTTCCAAATTGTGTTGAAATATTCCTAAAAAAACATGAAAAGAAAAACAAATGAAAATAATAGAAAACATAAAAGTTAGACGATATCGGATTCAGAAGATCTGAGTCATATCAAATATCCTGGCCTTTTATGATTTTTTCTTTATAGTTAAAGTATCTACTAAATTAAATTCATGAGTTTACAAAATTTACCTATGTATTTGTTTGTATTTATACTGTATATTTATTTTATTTGCGTATAACTATACTCGTGTGTATTATATACGATACAAATAATAGTTTTAGTCAGGGGCGTTTGATGTGTAAAAAAAAAAAAACAAAAATTAACATGTAAAAAACTCATATGTTTTATGAATTTTTTTTTTGATTTTAGTGATAATTATATTGAACAAATTATTAATTGAATATCTTTAAGACAGAGGAATTTTGGAATTTACTATAAATTTTTACAGCAAATATATTTTTTTTCTTCTGTTTTATTTTCTAGAAAACATACGCTTTGATAAATCCTTTCCAATTTTCTCTGTCTTGCATAGAGATTATACAAAATTTTCTTTCTTTTGCTATTTAGTTCTACCTCATTCTGAACACTTCTTCTCCAAGTCAGTTTAGGTCTTTCTATGTTTTGGGGGTTAGAGGGGGGCTATGTTGTCTGTTCTATGTTGTCTGTCTGTTGGTTAAAGGATATGACCATTTCATCTCCATTTTCTTTTTTAAAATTGCATTTCAATGGGTTCTTATCTGGTTAATACCCATAAATCCTCCTTTTTTTCCTATAAGGAACATAGGGCTTCCACTAAGTCATTTATTATTATTTGACTAAGTTTCAGTGTCTGAAATCATTACTTTCACTAAGCCGTTGATTACTCGGCTGTACCTCCTTTTGTTTAATTTAATTTTTCTCGCCCAGAATATTTGACATTTTATTAATATTCATAAGCACTTGCTGGTAAAGACGTGCATCTTTTGTATGTTGTTTCGTGTTACTAACCAGGTCTCACTAACATAAAGTGTCACAGATTTCACACATACGTTAAATAACGTGCGCACTATCATTTTATTCTTCATTTCAGTTCAAAACTGACATTTAAACCGAGAGTGTATTGGATGGAATGAAAGAATGACATTTTAAATGATGGAATATCAAAATTTTTTGATTTGGACTAACAGTTTTGGTAGAAATGGCATTTTAAATAATGGTGTTTTTTCATATCTATATTCATCTATTTCTCTGATTTGGGTATTTCTGATGAATAGATAGTAACTTTTGGTTTACACTGTTGATTTTCATTATTTTTGTTTTCTGCTATTAACTGTGTGAGAAGAGCTAAGTAATTTGCGCAATTCTGATTTTTGCCTGTTTGGGACTGTAGTGTCAATGTTGACAATAAATAACAGCAATAGCAAGAATCAAGTGTAATATAGTAAAACTTATTCTATTTTATAATTACCAAAATTTGTATACTTAACACATTAATAATATACTAGTCTCGTCACTAAACACGTTTTTCTTTTTATTAAATTTAAACATTGTAAACACAACTGCACTGTTTAACGATTACACTGCACTGCAGTATTAAATGATACTAAAAAAAAAAAATATTTGAATTTTTCATTTATTTAGAATATTCGTATCAAAATAGAAAGAAAATCAAAAAGAAAATCATAAAGAAAATAGAAATGGAAAAGTCAACTTGTAAATGGAAATAAAACGGGCGAAATATAATTGGAGTAAAGTTAAAGTAAGTTATAGCAGAAGCATAGTTATTTTTTTCTTTAATGTTGAAATTCGTTACGTTTTTATGTATATACCTATATATAAATAAATACTTATGTATACACTACATATTAAAAGTTTTTAATGATATGATAATTTTATGATGTTTATAGAATTTACATGTACGTACTATAATAATAATAATTATTTACTATTTTCTCTTAAACACAAAAAAAACTTTAAACTTCTTTAAATTTTAAACGTAAACTATTAACAGCCAAGTGTAATGAATTAACACATTAATAAGCGACAAGCTTTACACTTTGTTAAATAGAATTTATTCTGTACTGGTCCTATATGTATATGACTAAGAGTATAGAAACAATTTAATATCTCTACCAACTATTTGACATTCGAACATCATTAAGAAATTTCGGAATATACAAAATGTCAAATTTATTACATGTCAGAAATTTTCTAACAAAGGGGTTAAAATGATCCAGTTGTGTTTCATTTGGTGTAGACTATAGGTAAATTGTTCTTCTGGTATCCAGAATAATATGTTTAACCACAAGGATCACTAGGATGAAGGATCACTAGGATGAAAAAAAGGCAGATGTTCTATAATTACTTATCGTTACTGTAGCCTACTGTAACTTACTGTTAAGAAAAAAATCAACTTCTTTTTATAATTTTTCTGAGCTGTGCGGACTGTTAAGAATTTTCCACATTTTTTACAGCAGATTCATTATTTTCATGATTTCATCATCTTATTTTCTACATGACTTAGAGAGAATATCTCTTTTCAAAAACTTTTGATTAATAGTGTAAGTATATTTTCAACTTCAGTATATTATAGATATATATATATATATATATATACATATATAACTATTTTACATATAATAAACATTTATTCAATTTCATTTAAAGATAATGGTTTCTCTGTAATGGGAAAAACAAGTTTCAGAAATTTTTCCGATTTGTATTTTGTTATTTTGGTGTTTTTGTTTTTTTTTTTGTGCAGAATTTTCTTCTTGGACCATGAAGGCTTTTTCATCTATGAAATAAAAAGTTTATCCTTATATATAAATATGTTTGTTGAAATTTTATTTTAGTTTTTATTATGCAATTCAAAATATTAAATGAAATTTTTCTCTTTTAGTTTGTTTTATAATAAAAGAAAATAAAAAAAAGTTTAAATTCGCGATATTTGAATTCATACATATACATATGTACACAATTATAACTACAACCGCTCGTTACATAAAAGTTACAAAAAAAACAAAATGTATTTAAGCTTAATATTAAATCATTGTAAAAGTACCAAAGAAAGATAACATTTTGAAACAATCAACTATTTTGCAATTAAATATACATATGATGTTTTTATAAAATTCTTTAACCGCAGAGAATAAAACCTATAACCAGATGTCCATGACTCAAATCGCAAATAATTTCACTACATTTATATTTTATGAAAACATGAAACCAAGGGATTGTAAGATATAAAGAAAATAAAAACATTTTTAATGTTATTGTCATAATTTTGCTTTAAAAACTTCATTAGTAAAAGATAATTACGGAGAAGTCTATAAATTACCAATAGACGTTAGATCAGCAAACAATGATGAAACTGAATTACGCTTAATAAATTTTAAATGATGAGTTGCTACAATATTTTTTTTTTTTGTAAACTAAAATAGTAGTCATTTAGGATTTATTAAATGAACAATGCCAAAATAATGAGCAACTGATGAGTAAGTTTACCTGTACAAAAAATTGTAATGACGTTTATAAAATCCAATCAATAATTGCATCTAAGTTTCTTTACAAAATAATTAGTTTAAATTAAATAATACATGGAAACTTCAAGCTCGGGGATTCCGTGTTCAAATGTAATACCATCTTTTGTTAATTATGTAGGGTAATCGTATAACAAAAGTAGAACAATGATATTTTAACCATATATAGCTGTCTTAAAATAATTAATGCTGTAGAGTAAGTTTTTTATGTACCCCACACATAAAATCCATATAAATTTTAAAGAAGCGATATTTTCAAAATTGTATATTTCAGGTTCTTCTCAATGTTTTTTCACTCTAAATACACTCAACGACAGACATTTTTTTTACCTTTATAAATTAGTATCAGAATTATACAATTTACATTTACAGTTACTTGGAGACAACATTTTATAAGACTTGGCCTCCCTTATAACTTCTGCATTAAATAATTCGTTTTATATCTGGGGCTTTTTACCGACTGCATACAATTATGTATAAGGTAGGTATTGTTTTCATACTAAAAATTTGTAGATCAGATTTTGGCAAATGTGCACTACTACTTGATCTCTGTCTGTTTGTGTGAGTGTGTGTGGGTATGCGGACACGTGCCCAGCCGATTTTTTTCAAATTTCATATTTAAAGTTTTGATGTAAATATATCGGATTGATAAGCTTTTGGAGCAAATCGGACAACCGGAAGTAGTAGTTTACTAGTGTAATTTTTAAGTTTTTTACGAATATTTCGTAACAGGAAAATATTATGAGAAAAATTATTAAGAAAAAGTTATTACACAAGTAAAGAGCAATAACTTTGATATAAAACATTTTTTCATCAGACCAACTTTAATTTTTATTTAATTTTTTTTCTAAGTCCAAATTTCATACATACCAGAAAAAGAGACAGTGTGAAGGTTTAAAAAATGAAATTTTGACATGTCATTTGTAATTAAATATGTACATTTTATTTTAGAACTGGTTTTAATTCTATCTGACTTTTCTTCTGTTTTTTATTCAGCCATGTCAAATGCAAAATACATATAGTCATGTCAAATGTAAAGTATATGTTCTGGAGCGACCTTAACAGTTTTTATTATTTTTTTACTTCTAATATTTTTCAATGAAAAAAAAATCATGTACATTACATAATAATGTAAATGGATGTATGAATGTATGTACATATATTTTTACGATTTCATTGCTTATTATTATTATTGAATAAAAAAAAATGATGTTAAATTATTAGAAGTTATTTTGCTTTGATATAAATTATTATGTAAAAAACTCTATGAACTTTGGCTTTATACTTTTCGTATAATAGCGGTCGGTACTATGCTGGAGGCAGCTGATTTTTTTGTCAAATTTACAATTTTACAATTTATAAGATATTTCCGTTTTCTTTGCATGCAATTTAAAAATTGTACTCATAGTTATAAGCAAAATTGTAATTTTTTGTTTAAAAAAATTTTTAAATTGTTAGAAACTTACAAACAAACATAAGGAAGTTTCTTTAGGTAATTTATTTTACGAGTTAAAAATGATTATTTTTGTAATCGGTATTATAATCGGTATTCTAGTAGCAAGAAGAGCAAATTAGAAGATTCTAGAGTAATAACACAATGCGGCGACCTATTCTTAAAAAAAAAAACTACTTATCAGAAAGCAGTAGAAAATACTTTTAATAAAATTTTTTTTAATAAATTTTTAACTTGTAATTGATTTTAGTGAAACAGATAGTTGTAATGTATTCTTAGATCTTGGTTTGTAACTAAACATTACAAGCTTTTTTCTAAATGTGCATGCCATTTTAAGTTTCTTTCTCTGATTTTTATTAATTACTTTGAATTATAAAAAAAAAAAAACAGTGCTGTCTAATGAAATCCCTGCCCTGCATACTTCTTGTAATCGAAATATTTTATGCATACGTAGAACTTATTCTGGAATGAGGAAAAAAATAATTGGTCTTTCCTTTTCTTTACAACTCCTATTTTAATTCTTAAAAATTTTTAAGGTAAACAAAGAGAGTAGTACTTATTCCAATTTCCAAAGCATATAACATCTTAAATAATAATAATTTTAACTTTTGCCGTAACTCTTTATTGGAGATAAAGTTAAACCACTTACCAAAATGTGAAGTCATTTTTAAATTAAAGTTTCGTTCATAATTCTTTTAAATACATTTCCCCCAATCACTTTTCTCAACCCTTTACATTTTTAAAAAAACTATATAACAGAAGCTTTTAAACATTGTTTGATTTAAAAGGAAAACAGTGAATTAAAATCCAAAATTAACAAGCGAAGAATTAGTTCTCTTTTAACCTTATCCTTGATCACCTTTTGTTACTCCTTACTTAAAAAAATTAAATCTTATGTTAACAGAATAGGTGAATAGCTGAAAAATATACAAATAATGCATTAAAATATTTTATGTCAACCTTATTTAAAAATTAAATCATATCAAATTTAATTTAATAAAACTTAAAGGAAAACAGCTTAACAGTCCAACCTAAATTAAAGCGTACGGCGTACGACATGTAATACGCCAATAGTATATACGCTTTCTTGACCCGCAATTAACACGCCGCGTTTATGTCATTTAACAGAAATTTAAAATAGCTTTGTATTCAATTATTTTATGTTTATTGTTATTGAACATAAATGAACAAGAAAATGTTATGACAACAAAAATACGCTTGTCAAAATTGAAAATTCCAATATACGGCGTAACGGCGTGGCGTATTTCAGACACCTTCATATGAAATATATGTATGTTACATAATATTTCATGAGCTCATTTTGAGACACGCCGTACCCTCTAATTTAGTTTGGACTGTAAGTCTCAGTTGAAACAAAAAACATTTTTTTTATATGTCTTTTTTTGTTTTATAAATTTCCTTTATTATATATTTTTTTAAATTTAGATAGCACTTCAAAACTTGCCTTAAGGGTAAATATTAGGTAAAATAAAGGTAAATAATCAAATAATATTAAAATTAATAAAGGTTTATATAAAAAAAAAACATCTTTTAAAACATAAAAGACTAGACGATGACATTTTCAATTATATTTTAGATAAAAACTAATGTAATATTTTTTTCTTTTAGATTATTTTAAATTAAAGTCTAATCATAAAATAAATTTTCTTTTCAACATTTATTAAAAATTGGCATCATTATACTAACAGCATCTTAAAATATGAAAAGTTATAATGAAGTCTTACAAAAATTCCTTTTATTTACAATTACTAGAATACAATTTGAAAAGTTTTTAATTACCTTGGTTCTTTATACCTTGACATCATACCTTAAGTATTATATTTTAATTCGTTATACTAATACTCATCTTTTCATATAATGAAATATTTAAAGGTTCTGTATATTATATAATATGAAAAGCCGCTTTTATTATAATCAAAATATCATCTTTCTTATCATAGAATAGTTTTAAATATATAAGATTTTATTTTAAAAATTCATTATAATTATTATGATGTAAAATTCTGGAAAAAGTAAATTGTCTTGTATACAGGGTGTTTCCGACTCGATTGTCTTCCTTGAAGTGGGTGATCGGGCATATCGAGGTGTCTATTCTGGACTCTTATCGTGATATAAAGGGTTAAAGGAGTTTTAGCCACTTTTCATTACAAAATTTATAAGTTTTGAATGGCTTGCGAGCGAGAGAAAAAATTGAGCGAAAAAAAAAATTGCCTTTTGTTGATTAGATAAGTGGTCAGCTTTAATTTTTGTGTACTAATGATTCCCATATCATGACAGTTACAAAGTTATGAAGGTTCAAAATGATTTAAAATGGAAAAATTATGTCTCAAACTCAATTTTCTTTTGACACAACCTGCATTTCTTAGCATATTTCGAAACAATTTTTCAAGCCCTATAATTAGTATCTAATAATATTTTCTCCATCTCTAATCGTTTTTGAAATATGAATTAAAGCTGACAACTTACTCTACAAAATACTTTTTGTTTTATCTCTCTATACTCTATAGGAAGTGAAAATGTCGCTAAAACATCTTCAACCCCTCATATCTCGAAAAGGGTTCAGAATAGACCCCCCTCCCATACCATTTTTTGTTCGTCTCGACATGCCGTATCACTCATTTCAAGGAAAGACCATCAAGTCGGAAACACCATGTGTAATAGTAGTAGTATATGTATATACATTTATTTACATAGAGAGTTTCCTTTTACATATTCATTTTACTTTTCATACTTTAAAATTACTTTTTGAATAATTAATCAGTAAAAGAAATATAATTTTTAACTTTTAAACATTATATACTTACACTTTTCGTTTTATCTTATACCGAATTGAAAAACAAAAATCTAATCGTACAAGACAAGTAAAATAAATTCAACATTTTATCCTCGTACCATTGGTATATAAAAGTTTACTTAATCTTTCTCATTCTTGCTTTGTTTCTTTTGTGTATTGATATTTTCATTTTGACTGACTATATTAAAGAATACGATTAAATTTTATAAGGTAAATGTAGAATGCAATGCAAAGTCTAAATAAATTAAAATACCACATTTGTTTTGTATTTTTTTAGTTAAGTATTTTTAATATATTTAAGTTTTATCATTCTGAGTCATTCCAAGTTTTTTGTATATTTATTATACCCTATATCTAAAGTATAGGGTATATTAATTTTGTTATGGTATTTGTAACCACCAAAAGTAAGCAAGTTAGATATGGATATATATATATGTATATATATATGTATACATTCTTAAACTGTATCACCTCCTAAGAAGATTTAACGAAGTCCGTTCGTCCTTTCGCTCTATAATTCAAAAATTAATAAAGCTATCTTGATGAAATTTATATAGTAAGTTACTAATTACAAAATAAAGGCGGGGATTGCATCTAGGTAAAATCCGTTTATGCTTTCGGATTTTGGAAGCTTCGGAACGAGCATATCTCTAAAATCAACAAAGACAGAACCTTTACATTTGGAACAAGAGTGTTCTGTAATCTTTCCTCTATGTCTCTGAATTTGAAATGAATTGGAGCGGCGGTTCAGGTAGTTGACGAACGCCTTCCAAAGCCTAACAAGCATATCTTCAAAATTAATAAAGATAGAAACTTAAAATTTTGTACAAGGGTGTTAAATCACGCCTCTTTTACGTTCCTGAAATTTGTGGTAAATAAGGAATGAAAGGGAAGCGGTTCAAGCAGCTGTCAAAAACTTATAAATTTTTAATTTAATTCGAATTATTCAAGTGTAAAGAATTAATAAGTCGGCTGCAATCAACTTACTGCTGCATTTACTTATTTTTAAATTAATTTATATAAATTTTCACAAAATATTAACATTCGGAATTGTATCAAAATAATGCTTATAACATTCTGTCGAATTTTTTTTTTCTTACTCCTCTTGAGAGCATAGGACTTTCACTTGACGCCTCCATTTTTCGAGGCTTCTAGTGTTGTTGCAAATCTTTTTCTACTGTCCTAAACAGGGGATTGGCCTTACTGTAGGAAAAATGTCATTTGGTCTTATCTCTGACATTAAAGCGTTTTTCCATGTATATATTCCTATATTTTCCTTATCCATGGTGATTTTTAACAGCTCTATATTGAATCCATCTATCTGTCTGTAGAGGAACGATGCCAATGTTTTTTTTCCAGTCAGATGTCGTCGTGTTTTTTCATAATCCTGTCAGTTAGGATACGGCGTACATGACACATATGACATCTCTATTTGAGACATGCACATGTTGATATAGGTTAGTATTTATTATATATAATATTTGTTATTAGTTTATAAAGTATTTCAGGGACATGATACATATATAGGCTTTAAAATAGGTAATTTATTTAAAGTTTTTGTTAATAAATATTATTTTTCATTTTTAGATATTAGATATTATGATATAGAGTATTTTATATATTGCGATATGTAAATATTTAGTTTTTTTTATTAATATTATTATCTACCCAGTCGGGAATCAAACCCGAGCCCTGTCATTCCATTACGAGTGAGAGGCGGTGTGTTAACCACTACACCATTGGTCGGATTTTTACTTTTAAAAATTTTTTTTTTTTTTTAGATGGCTTTTAGATGATATTGTTTTTAAAAAGGGTTTTGAGAAACTTTGTAACTATGTATCAGTAAATTTGTTCAAATATGTTACATCTCATTAATTTACAGAAAATTTTCTTTCCATTAACTGAAGTTTCAATTTTAAAATTCTATAGATACGTTTTATCTAACAAGTTTAGTTTTTTTTGTTTTTATACCCGTAGGATAAGTATCGGGTATATTAAAATTACTCCTCCATTTGTAATACCTCGAAATAAGTAAGCTAGATATAGGCTCAAAGGTATGGATCGGATTAGAATCGAAAAATTAGTCAAAATTAAAAATCAAAAAAAAATAAAGGTTGCTTTCATATTTAAAGAAAATTTGTCGATTAAGTTTTATCGTAAAAAACTGAAAGCCAAAATTGGTCTTATTTCCAAAGAAAATTTTTAATTTTGTCCATATTTTCTTTGAAGACCCTAATTATATATTATGCACATATGTACATAAACTTGATATAAAAATATACATAAAAACTGGTTTTTAAGGCATATCATTATAATAC
This sequence comes from Poecilobothrus nobilitatus, assembly GCA_947095535.1. Classification (NCBI taxonomy): domain Eukaryota; kingdom Metazoa; phylum Arthropoda; class Insecta; order Diptera; family Dolichopodidae; genus Poecilobothrus; species Poecilobothrus nobilitatus. Next base: position 315,699,540 of record OX352772.1, on the reverse strand, counting down.
ATATTTTGTTTTTTCATTTAACATGTAATGTATACACATATAATACATATGTATATATATGTACAAAAATAAAAATACTATACTTTCTTTAATAAATATATATTATAAAAAAGTTTGTTAAAATTCTTTTTGCGAAGTGTCCCTTTTGTTTTTTTGTGAAAGGGTATTTTGCAAAACAGAGATAATTGAAGAGGCTGCGTGAAAGCCCTATATTCGCTAAAGGAATAATAAGGAGGAATAATAAGTCTTTTTTGTCAATTAATAGCATTAGAAAAAATGTCTTTTTGCAAAATGGCTTAGCCAACTGTTATAGATCCATAAAATATTAATTTGTTGCTTAATATTAAATGGTTTTGTAGTACAGTTTATTATAGGTGATATGTTCGAATTTTGCGTTGGTAGAGAATAACGGTAGAGAATTTTGCTTTTTGTTTAATATTTAAGAGTGGACAAGGGCAACTGTATTTTTCTTCGTTATATTTAAGATCTATTTTTTTTTTTTTAGAACAGGTGTATGGATACTCTATAATTTAACTTTATATGTTTAAAAATTAAAAATTATTTTGGAAAAGATATGCTATGTGCAACAGCACATATTAAAATCCTAAAAACTATTAAAAATAAAAATTTTTAAAAGTTGCAAAAAAGGTCTAGAGAACTATTATAGTATGAAACTATGCATTTGATATGGAACTCCAAAAAAACAATCAAACTCTCTCTAATGAAGAAGAAAAATGATGGGTATATATGCACATGCAGCATATAACTATATAACTACTGTGTGCATATAACTAAACTGTACAGATAGCCTGATTGGGATACATGGATACCTAAAATATGTATAGGTACGTTAAACAAATTCAAATATATACATAGAAATTGAACGTTTACGTATTTTTGAGGTTTATTTTTGATCTAACTATACGCTTAATCTATATGAGTTGTGAGGTTTTAGATTTAAGAATATTTCTATTAAACAGTTATGTTTAAACTTTTTAAATAATTCTTGTGTTGTATTTGAAATAACCATAATTTTTCTTATGTTAATTTAAATGATACAAGTAAAAACTACTGAAATTAATACAAATATTATAATAAAGTTTAAATTAAATTAAATATTAAAAATTATTTTATAAGTATATATAGGCATATTTAAAAATACTAAAATTTAATTTTATTGCAATCATTATAGCAACTTCTTTAAATCTGAAAAAAAAAAAACAAAACCAAAAGAAAATTTTTTATGAAAACTTTGCCTTATTATCTTATTTTATAATTGATAAGTTTTCTTAGAACAATTTTAAGATTTAATAAATGCAAATGTAATAAAAACATTTTTTTTTTTTTTAAATTTATTTCTTTTTAGCCTTATTTAAAAAGAGGAAATAAAAACTCCTTTAAATAAGGCTAAAAAGAAATAAATTTATCCTTCAACTCTTTTAAATTGACATTCTCCATAGTTTTAAAAAAAAAACTTTTTAATTTTAAGATATTTTTGGTGATTTTAATTGTATATTTGTGCATAAGAAAAAAAAAAACTAATTAAAATAAATTTTAATTATAAGGGAAAATTTAAATAAAGCTTACAAGAATTTCAGGAAATTTTAATCTTCTTTCCTTTTTTTTGTTTCTATTTTATTTTTTTCCCTTTTTTTTTTTTTTTTGAAATGGTTAGAAAATTTCTCTGATCTTTGTTTTTGTTATGAATGAAGTTTGGCCCACAATTCACAAATATTTAAGATATTTATTTAAAAAATGTTTAATATTTAAAATTAAGGACTTATTTCTTAATATCAGAATTTAACTAAAACCGTTGAATCTGGATTGAATTAGAGTCTAAGTCTTGGTAAATATTTTAGATAATATTATTGAAAATAAATGCCAATAAATGCTTAAGACTTAATAATTATAAATAAAAATATGTTATTTTATGATTTTGGGCCAGGACTTTTTGATTTTGGGCCATTTGGACATATAAAGAAGTTAATACTTTTCAAAAAATTGCCTAAATGATGTTCTGTAAAAAATGACTTAAAAAAAACTTTTTGCCAACAAAAAAAAAAAAAAAGTAGAAATTGCATAGCTACGCCTATTAAAAATATTTTTCATCTTTTATTTTTAGTTTAATTGAAAATGTTAAAAGAAAAATCTTTTTCAATTTTATTAAGATTAAATTTTATAATTTCAGATGCTTTTGTACTATATCTCAAGTTAAATAAAATATTAGGTTGAATGCATAAAAGTGAGCTTGTACTCAAGTCTTACTTTTTTAAGCCAAAACGAGATTTTGCATAGAAAAGTGAAATTATAGTTCAAGCTAAGTTTTATTATTTCTACCCATTAATACGTTCTCCTAGCTCTTGATAGTCTTTGATGTTTCAACACAATAAATTTAAAAAAAAAAGATTTTTTTAACTAATGATAAATTGTTGTGATGCTACTTACTACCTTCAATCGTATGATCTATCATAACAGTCGATAGCTTTTATTGATTACCCTGTTCAGATTTATGCGTTTTTTTTTTCTAAGGGAGGTGGGAATCTTCCAAAGACACCAAGAATATCCCCCTTGGTAGTGTCAGATTCTTACTGACTAAACCCACCTCCCCCTTTAGCCAATATAATGGGATAAAACCCTTACCTGTGAATGCAGGGATAGGGATAGAAAAGGATAGGAAATGGATACGGAAACATTGAATTGGGAGTGGGACTGTAAGGAAAAAATGAATCCGCCTATTATTATTACTATTTTGCTAACAGTGACTATAGCCGTTACAACAGTTACAACATGTAGTAGTATATAACGCCTTACTACATGAGATAATTATTGAAGGCAACCCCCACTGTCACTGTAGCGGCTGTTATTATTGGTATTAGTTTTCTTAAAAATAAATATTATTATTATTTTATTACAGAATCAGGGTCATCAATGGATTACAACGTGCAGCAGTATATAACTTACTGCATGATATAACCAAAGATAGCTCCACTGTAGCAGCTATTATTATTATTATTACTATTATAATTTATATACTGTATACGCATTTATGGTGTTTATTTTAAGGAAAAAATGTTTCACAAATCAAACGAGGTAATAATTTCTGGTTGTATTGTATCCTTCCTAATCTGTTCCTGATCTTACTGATCTGTTTATTATTAATTTAATTCTTACAGAAAATTATAACTACGTTATCTTGATAAAACCAGAAGACTTTTATTGATTTCGATCTGTCTATTAAACGTAAAATAAGAATTTTGAATATATTAATTATAAGATAAATATATTAGAAATATATCATTATTATTAATATATACATATATTATTAATATATCAGAAATATATTAATTATAAAAATTAAATGAAAAGGTTGATTGATTGTTCATGACAAAATATATGAGCAATTTTGTTACAGTAGTTGTTATCTAGAATAGTGTATGCTTCTGTCTCAATAATATTGGTATTGGTAATATTGGTAATAAACGATGGAACAGTACACCGACCTTCAGGATATGCAACACATAATTAAATATGGAAGGTGTTAATATCACTAATTAAATATTTAAAAGAAAAACAAGGCAGTGTGTAAAATCAAAGGTGTTAAAAAATGTACATTTTCACATTGTAATTTTTCTTAGAATTTGATACATGTATATAAAGAAAAAAAAAGTGAAAAATATTTAAAAGATACTTTTTTCAATTTTAAGGAACCCGTATAAAATTAACAAAATTTATTTACACATATGTAAAAATATAATGTTCTAGCTTTAAGTTTCGAGTTTTACTTTGCAAAAATTTTGTACAGGTGTCTAAGTTACAGGTATCTAAAAATAGTAAATTTTTAATTATTGGCTTCTTTAGTGAATACCAGTTAATGCCGGGGAAGTAAAATCTGACAAAATTTTATTTTCACATAATGGTAAATTTTAATACTTAATTTCAAAACATTGTATTATTTTGATACTGATTTACAAATTTAAAAGAATTTCCTTACATTTGGTTTGAATTTTAGGTTGAAAAACATTGCAGAACTTGAAATATACATATTAAAATAAAGCTTTTGTCAGCTCCATAAAACGAATGAACGGACTGTTGGACATAGTGAAAATAACACGTCATTTCATTTCTTTATCTAGACAGGCGAACTCACAAAATATTATTGTAAAGGAAATGTTTCGAATTTTTTTAAAAAAGTGGTAAGAAAAATTTAAACTTAATTTTTGAAGAGCTATAAATAGTATATAAATAGTAAAAATATTGAATGAGAATTAATATAATTTCGAATAAAAAATAAATTAACAGTGATAATTTTATTTTTTGTTTTGTTTTTTTTTTGTAAATGTAAAAACAAACAAAAACAACAAAAAAAAACCATTGATTTCAATGAACTTCCCGGAAAATATACTTTATGCATCCTTAATTTTTCGTTACCATTAATAATTACAATTTCATCTATAGTATGATAATAAAATGACTTTATTTTAATATTCATATTATCTGGAATAATAATTATAATAATTTATATATATAATACATATATAGGCATATAAATAATATTCATGTAAGTATTCACCATGTATATATGAAAAAAAATTAAATATTGTATAAGGAAAATATGTAAAAATATGTAATTACAACTAAATTTTATTAATATTCATGAATGATAATGTAATAAAGATAGTTAAGTGTATCTATATATAGTCAGTGAGTTTAAATCAGAATATAATTTTTTTTTTATTAAAGTAATAAAATCATATGTATTATATACATGGGTTTAAGTCAATTATTATATTATTATGGTTCCTTTTATTATTTATTCCTTTCTCTTCTTTCGAATAGCTTTATTCTTGCTTGGATAATTTTCTATGTAGAAAATGTATTATTTTATATTATTTAATTTTCTTGGTTTCTTATATGAAGTTAATTTAAATTTATGTTTGAGACTGGTTCATTTTCCTATATAATGGAAAGAATCCGAACCTAAGAAAACCCTTCTATCCTATTCCTATACTAGAACTCTCCAAACCTCTTAAACTACCATCTACCTATAGATCGATAAGTTTCCTCCCTTTCAAAGTCTTTCCTAAAAATTAAATTTAATTTTTTTCACCTTGATAAACAGAAAATCTTGCCTGATGAAATCTTGTATGATGTCAGCACGGGCCATAACACATTTTACCTCCTTTGAAGATTAAAAAATATTATTAAAAAAAGTATAGATAAAGGCCTTTCAGTTGTTGTAATTCTGCTTTTGATGTGTACAGTATGACATGATGGGTTAATTTACAAGCTTTATAAAATTAGTATGACACTATACATAGTTAAATTATTTTAAAACTTTCTAACACGTTAACAATTTCAGGTTTATATAGATTCCATTTCATCCAATCTATACAACAGTCCATCAGGCGTCCTTCAAGAATCAGTGCTTCAACTCATGCTTTATAATATTTTCACATCAGATATTCCTTATCTATTTAATTCGGATCTGTTAATTTTCGATGAGAATACTGGTATATATGCTTGTAGCAAGTACTCTCTGAGTTTGTAGGACTCAAACTGCAACACTCACTCAAAGTAATTATTACAGTTTACAGTAAATGGAAAATCATTGTAAATTCAAAAAAAAACACGAGGAAGAGTGCAGTACAGTAGACTGTGTCAACTCTGGGATAACCATATGAAGGTAATATATCCTGTTTCTATAAAACTTGATTATTTTTTAAAAACATTCAGATGTTTTAGTACCGACGTTAACTACAGGGATATATTTATGTAAATTGTGGAGTTGTATGAGTATATACCCGAATCTATTGAGCCTGGCTTCATTAACTTCCAAGAAATGCAAGAAGCCTGAATCGGCTGCTTTAGATCAATCAAATTTTACAAAAGTTTTTAGCATGTAATTCGACGTCTTTTCACTAAATTTCAAATAGCTATTCAATAGACACTGAGTTATTTTCATTTAAAAAGAGAAGTTGTGTGGCAGCTACCCGAACTTGTTGCACCAGCAGAACCAAATTTTACAGAAGTTGTTGCCATAAAACTGGATCATCATTTGTAAGATTTCGGTCCCCTAGCTTCATTAAGTTCCAAGAGGTGCAAGAAGCCTGAACCGGCTGCTTTAAACCAACCAAATTTTACAAAAGTTGTTGGCATGTAACTCGACACCTCTTTACTAAATTTCAGATTCCTAGCTTCAGTAGACACTGAGTTATTTCCATTTAAAAAAAGAAGTAGTATGGCAGCTACTCGAACCCGGCGGCCGAAAATGCTGAATTTAAATAGCAAAACTAACAATTTTGAAAAAGTGACGTAAAAAACTTTCAGCCTCCTAGGTCCTTTATTTTTTGAGTTATCGTGCGGACGGACAGACGAATAGACGTACATGGCTTAATCGACTCAGAATTCGATTCTGAGCCGATCCATACCTTTGACACTATATCTAGTTAGACTCCTTTAAGGTGTCACAAACGTAATGGCAAATTTATTGTACCCTTGAACATAGGTCATACGGATATAAAAAGCTGTATATTCCAGCCGGAAATGTAAAATATGTTTTATCCCACAAAACAAATTAGTCCTTATTTCACAAAAAATTCAGTGGGTTTAATGGGTGATATGGGCTTAATAAATAAAATAGCAATGTACACTACAAATAAATTCACAGATAAAAAATTAAAATTGATTCATAATTAAACTCTTGTAAAACTAATGTAATTCTAGGTTAAGGCAATTGTAGTTTTGAAATAAATAAAAGTTTAAAAGTAAGGCTACTTCAACTTTTATTCTATTAACATATTCTACTAGACTTCATGCCTTAATTACTCTAGTGAGGTTACATTTTATGAGACAAATTTACACTTTTTGAAGTTTTTCATTGAATTTTTTGGCTGTTTTTCTTATGACTGCGGCTTATAAGGAAAAATTGTGCTATTATGCCGTTTTTTTTTAGAATACAATTTCTATGGCAGTTCTTGGACTTAAAATGTGTAAGACAACAATTTTTACTTCAATTATTTAACTTTACAATTTAATTATTTTTTCTATTTAATTTTATTCCCATTTAATTTAATCTTCTCTTAGTTTACACAATTACGTAGTGTTTAATGTTCATGTTAAAAAATCCAAAATGATATTCCAACCATAGTCAAAATTCATAGTATCCTTTTTTACAAGCAAGGATCCAAGAAAACAAAAAAAAAAACTTTTTTTACATTGAATATTAATTGATAAAAATTTAACAAGATATCATATTATCCTTCAAGATATATTATAATTATATATTCGATATTTTACTAATCCATTCATCGATATGTAAGTATAAGGATATACTATATATGTATAGGTAGAGCTTTTTACAACAGACATTTATTGCTATAATAATATATAGGTAGTAGGTACATATTAATATATATATATAATTCCCGCAAATTTTTTAAGTGTCACAAGTTAAAAAAAAAATTAATGTACAACAAAAAGAAAACAGAAACAAAAAACAGAAATAAAAAAAAAATTATGATGAAATTGCAAATATTCATAATTTCTTTTCTCTTGCAGTAAAGAGGATATTGCCCCAGTTAAAAAGTTCATTATGTTAATACTTAATATAGTACATACATATATATTATATAATTTATATGTATGTTTATTAAATTTTTATATATACATTATACATATTTTTTATTATAGGTAGGTATACTGTAATTTATATTTCTTATAGTTACAGTGTTGAACAAAAATATTACAGCTTCATGCATTAAAAGCTATGGTACCAAATTTAATACATTAAAAGCTATAGTATCAATAATTAGAAGTAAATATTGTAAAATTTTTAACATAATAATGGAAAATGGCTGTAGGTTATAATAGTTTTTTTTTTTTTTTTGCTGGAATCATCTTTAATTTGATTCATAGTCAAGTTAAACCCTATTATATTTATATAATTTTCAATACTTTTTTTTTCCCTTTAGAGATTTAATTTTGTTTAAGTAATATCTTTTGAATAAGCTTCAGTATAATAAAACTTATCAACCCCATTTTATTATTATAAAAATATATGTACTGTAGTAGATATTAAATGAGAGCTCTACGAATGTTCGAATCTCAAAATTTTCGTTTCTTAAATACTTGTTTTATTGCAAAAAACTTCGCTAAATCTATTTTTTTTGTCAGAAATATAGAAAAATGCTCCTGTGACAGTCTCCATTATCTGGTTGAATTACCTTTTTTGGAAATTGTTTGAAATGCTTTGTTGTTGAAATAATATGTATTTAAAAAAATAATTTTAAAAGGATTTGTACAGTTGTTTACAAAACAAGGCTTATTCACTTTTTTCAGAAATAAATAAAATGAAGATAAAATAGAACAAGGCAGAATCATGTAAATCGACGGTTTTAACGGTGCACATTTCTGACAATACAAACTGTTCAGAATTGTGACTTGTACCAAAATTTAAAAATTTTCTTAGAATTTCATACAATAAGAAAAAAATGTGAAAAGTCAAGAGACAGTTTCTTCAATTTTAAGGGAACATTATATAATTAGGAAAAACCATTAACACATGTAATATTATAAAGTTGAAGCTTTAATTATTTCGTTTATTTTGCAAAAATTTGTAGAAGTGCCTAAATTGTAGGTGTTTAAAAATCGCATAATTTCAATTTTTCAACCCTAATAGTTCTTAAACAGGGGGTGGTTTCCAGAAAAACTTTTCTGAGATAACTTACACTAATTCTCAAAGAACTTAATTTTCTTAAAATTTTAAAATTCTAACTAAAAAGCGTACTGGTTATGAAGTTATGAAGAAAGAAAAATCATGCAAAATTTGGTTTTCACATAACGGTAAATTTCAATACTAAATTTAATAAAATGGTATCCTGTGCCGAATGGTGTTTTTAAATTGAAAATGTTAAGCAGAACTTGAGATATACACGTTAGGCATTTAAAATAGGGATTTTCCAAAGTTTGAGGGTGACTGTACTTCAAGTTGTTTAAAAAACATTAATTTTCAAAAGTTGTTTAACAACATTAATTTTTTTTATGAGACCTACCCACAGTTAAAATTTCATTACTCTATCTTTAACTATGTAAATGTTTTGTTAAACAGACGGCCGGACGGATGAATGGACAAAGCAAAAATAATAGGCACATTTTTTTCAAATTTTTTGTTGGAAATGTTCTAAAAACGAGATTTTGAGAAAAAAAAAATTATGTGAAAATAAGAATTTAAAAAACGAGATTTTGAGATACGATACAAATATTAATCCACATTAAATACGAAATTTGCACAATACTGTGTATGTATAAATAGATTATATAAGCAAAAATATAATATTATATAAATACAAAGACGTCCGGCTGTCAGATTAATGAAGTAAAAATATAATAAAAGTAATTAAACTGAAATAAAAATTTCTTCAATATAGGAATAGGAATACATAAGGAATTTTATTAACGGATCCTAAAAACAATTCGTTTAAAACCACTTTATATTTTATTTTATATATTGCAAATATAACAAATTTATTATACACTCATTCAGTTATTGGTAAATAATAAATAATTAAAAAAAAAAAAATACATAATTAATAGAAATAAGTAATAGTTGCGTACTAAGTAGACAGTTTTAAAAATGCATGTATGCATGCGTGTATGCATGCAGTTATAAAAAGTGCATGAATTCATAAAGTTTTATTTTAAAACAAAAAAAAAAAACAAATATAAATATTTGTATATTTCAACTTTAAAAATGTATAGTTTCAGATTTTATTTATAGCTTTTTTTAGTAATTTGTATAAAATCTGATCGTTTTTAATTTGTAAGCTATTTAATGAATTATGAATATCCTTTATGGCTTCATAGAAAAGAGAATAAAAACTATTTTAAGAAAATATTTCTTGATGACTTTGTCTCTCATATTATTTGAAAACCTTTAGCGTAAAATTTATCCTAAGGTAAGTTTTTTCGCTTCTTCTATTATTTTAATACGTTTGTGTATTACCGCAATAAGTCTGTATTTTTTCATAATGATATACCCTGTATATATATACAAAAATTTATATTTTATAGTCTAATTTACAAAAGATGTATATAGTGAGTGAATGAATCATACAAAATAGAATAAATTGGAAAAATACAAATTTTATTTTTTCTAAAGCGAATGAATTTGTTACAGGGAAATACTCCACTTCTCTCTTTATCAAGAACGGTGGTTTTTGGTATATCCGGAAATTTTTTTAATACTTTATTTCCTGTTTTATTTTGTTTTATTTTTACTTTTTCTTATTATCCATTTTATAAAGTGATTAGAGTGTTGAATTTAATAGCACACAAAAAACAAAACACAAAAAAGAAAATAAAAAAAAAAAAAAAAACAAAATTAAAAATAAGAAACTTTAAAACTTTTTAATTATCCATAGATACAAAGTTAAAAATAAAAAATAAAATATATATATGTATATAATATTATAAAGTGAAGTTTCCTGATGATTAATAGGTAGATTGTGAATTTTATTCTATGGGAGTTAAAATAATAAGAATATTCCGAAATGAAAAATAACTGAATAGGATGAAACGAAAATGGGGTAAGTAAAGTACATTAACAATGAAACGGTAAAGAGAGAAGTAGGAAAAAAAAAAATAAGATGTTAAAATTTTATAGAATGTAAAATTGGAACAGATATTGGAATAAACTTTTATAGATAAGGTAAGAATGTTGAGTTGTCTAAACATTGTTGCCGTTGGGTGAAAAATTATTTTGAAATTATGTTTTTTAATTTTTGATTCTTTTGTTCGTTTACTTTTTGTTGTTAAAAGTAAAAAAAAAAAAATGTTTTTTTGCTTTTACTAACTGTCTGTTGAATTTTTTTTGGTGTGATTGTGAGTAGTAATGAGTTATTTTTAAGAATTAAGTAATTTATTAGAAATTTTTTTTTAAAAAATGTGTGAAAAAATTGTTTTAAAAAAAATATTTAAAAACAAATCGTAAGTTTGTGGTATCGTTAAAATTTAAACAAAAAAAAAAATTTCATAGAATACATAGGCAAAGAGTTTTAAATATAATATGATAAGTTGGCTGAGAACAATCTGACAAATATTAGATGTGAGAACTAACGATTATTGAAAAACTATTTACTAAACCTAATTATTTGTACAAATTTTGAATTGTATTTTATTGTCTAATAAAGGATTATTTTGCGAATGTCTAAGAAATCTTTAAAACAAATAGAATTAAAAAGATCTATAATAGCCACTCACAATAACTTGAAAAACATGTTTTACATATATATATATATATTTTTTAATATTCCATTTGATAGAAAATTAATAAGTCTAGAGTTATAATCGACCATTATAGCTTAAATATACTATTATTAGTTTAAATAATATTATTATTAATACCATATTATTTATGTTATATGATGTATTTTATAATATACTTTTATATTATACTTGGGGGCTTCGGTAGCCTAGTGGGTAGGCGTGTGGCGTATTAACCGAAGGAGTGTGGGTTCGATCCCTGCACAGGTCGTAAGTGTTTTTTCTTTACATACCCCCCTTACGACCAAATATAATGTAAATATATAGTATATAATATAAACAAAATAAATAATATTAGTATATAGTTTAATAATAGTATAAAAAAAAAACCTATAATGGCCTTAGTAGCCGATGGTTCAATAATATTGCATTACATTTATGTATGTAATATTAATATAAATAAATAAATAAATAATATACTTATTTTACTTTTTCTGTAATTAGACTTCTAATTATAAATGTTTACGACCTATTCAGGATTTGAACCCGCACTCCCTCGGTTATACATAATAGAGTTATTTATTGGGCCGCCGAAGACCCCTATTGGAATATATTTCCGAAACCATCTATTTTTCCAAATGTACATAAATTTGCATACTTATAGGCATATATGTTAATACATAGAAACTTGAATGTTAACAAAACTTGAACTCTAAAACAAAAAAAAAAGTTTTATTTGATAAGGAGAAGACGACTAAATTTTTTACAAGTTCTACAAAAGTACTTTAACAAAATTTTGTAATTATATAGAGTTTCAAATATTTTACTTATTTAAATATGTTATATATATTTATGTATTACGTACATTATATATAAGTGATTATCTCAGGTGAGTTGAAAAATATAAAACAATTTTTTGAAAAGGAGTGATGAAAAATTTTGTAACAAAGTTTATCTATTTTGTTTTGTTTAATTTTTTTTTTGTTTTTGTTTTTAAACAAAAAGTACCTGTTCTATAATTTAATATTAAAGGATTTAATTTTTGATTTTATTTTTAGAACTTAAAAATTGGGCCACTCTTAATTGATATAATTAAAATTGTTATAGAGTATTTGTAACTTATAAGCTTAAAATGTAAATATAAAAAATGTTTATTTTTTTTATGTAATTTAATGTGCAATAAAAAATTTGTAAAATATAGAAATTTCAATAAACAAATGAATGAATTTCAAAAATAAACGGACTGTTCTAAAAAATATTTTCAATAAATTTCTATAAAAAACTGGAAAATTATTATTATATTCATTTTTTGGAATTGGATAGATAAATAATCGCCAAAATAAATAAGAATTTTAATTTAAAATTATAATATTATGTTCTTTTAACCAAATAAAACTCCAATCATTTTTTTTTTTTTTTTAATGCATTATTCTTTGCCACATAAATGTGGACAGGTAATTACACAGTCTTTCCTGTTCAGGCGTGGCTGTAAATGTGGACAGGTAATTACATAGTCTTTCCTGTTCAGGCGTGGCTGTAAATGTCGTAAAGAGAATAACTCTTACGACGCGTGTGGAATTCTATACGCTCTTACCCACTAGGCCACCGAGGCCTTTTGTTTCTGAAATTTGACAATACATGCAATCCCTCAATATTATTCGTCCATACATTTCTGAAATTCTTAATAAGTGTATGATGAAATAATTTTGAATTTCTGTTTTTATGGTGAATTGAATAGCAATAGTAATAGCAATTAACTCTAACTTGACAACCTTAATTTAATTGATGGGATGTCATAAAGTTGTAATTGGCGAATATGACTTTAAAATTCAATCAATTTTATATTGTGCCTCCACATTTACTAGACATATATCCATAAGCCGAGAGATTCAACTCCATCATATTTTTAAAATTCAAATGTTATTAAAGAAAAATTCTAATTTAAAAGTCCAATTTCTGGAAAATGAGTTGTATATCCTTTTTTATCAAAATAATACAAATAATAAACTTATTAATCAATTTTTAAAATTTAAAATTTTTGTGTAAAACAGGAATATAACCAATTTTTTTATAAATTGTTCTATAAATTTTGTGGGTATAAAAGTTTCACTAGCTAATGGAAGTTTTGTTTGTTTAAATAGCATAAATTTGAGGTCCCCTAATGAAAAAATGAAAATCCTTATTCTTTAGATAACCCTAAAGCTCCTATTATTTATTTTGTTTTTACATATATATATATATACATATGTATATATAAAATATAAAAGTAAAATATTTAAAATAGAGAAGAATATCGCTGTCAAACCTTCATTATACAAATGAATGGAACCATGTTTTTGTAAGCAAGCGTGCCAATTACAACTGATTTAAAAGAGTCATTAAGGAATTTAAATGATCTCTAAATTTAAATCATTATTAAAATCTAATTACTTTATTAAATTTAAGTTTTTTTTTTTCTAATTTAATAGTTTTTAATAATTGATATCATTATATGCTGTTTTTACGATAACTTTGTCAATTGTTAGCTCTTGATTATAAATCATGAGGTATTCATAATGGATAATACTGGATAATATTTAAATATTTAGATCTTTTAAAATTGTTTGCCAGATTTATATAAAAAGAATGATATGATAATCTATACTTACCTACTACAATGGAATAGGGTTTTGTGAAGAAAAAAAGGTATATTTTATTAAGACATTATCGGGAACCAAGTTATGATAGTATAGACATTTTGATGGTAATAAGAAGTATTTTTTCCAAACATGATTCTACTTTGCTACCAATTTAAACTTAAAAAATAAAAGTGATTGTAAAATAATTTTTCAACTTCAGATTACTAAAATATATATGAAAATTTCCAAAATTCAAGATTATCCTTTTATAATTGTGCAGAGGAGTGGGAAAAACTGAAAAATTTTTTGAATAAATGAAAGTTGTATATAGTTTTTCATATGTAAGATTTTTTTTGCTCAAAAATAAGCTTAAAGTGCTTTAAAAGAAAAATTATCTAAAACGTTATTTTAAATTCAATAGTAATTATTTTTTTAATTATTGCGTAAATTTTTATTTTTTATTTTTAATTAGAATATTTTAACCAAAACAAATTATAAATAAAAAGAACAAAAATTATTCATTTCTGTTAATTCCTGTAATGTTTTTTACAATAATAAATCCTAAATATCAAAAATTTCTTATTTTCATTTTAATATTTTATTTTTTAATTTCTAACGACTTAAATCAAAGTCAGTTTTCGTTTATTCATTTTTACTTCAAAGTTTTTAAATATTTTACAACTTTTAAGAGATAGATTTAAACATAAAAAAAAAGAAGAAAACAGCAAAAAAAAAAAAATTTTTTTTTTGAATGAATTTCAAATTATTTTGACTTTTAAGCGTTGCATTACTTTATAAGACGATTAACTTTAAAATGATCAAAACATAAAAATAAAGAGAACAAAAAATCCCTTTTTATCCTTCTTAATGTATTCAATTGAGAAACTTCAAATAAAACATAAGAAAAACTGAAATACACACATATATATATATATATATATATATATATATATATATATATATATATATACATACAGTTAAGTTTATTTTTACCGTTATAATAATAACCGTCACTTATTTTTAATATATCTACATGATACATTATATCTAATGGTGAGAAATTTTTCATATATTATTATGTGGTGCTCTGTGAAAAAATTTTCATCTCATGTTAAAAAATTTTAACGTATAAAAAAAAAATGTGGTTATATAATTTTCCATTTATGTATTATAATATTTTTGTTAATTGGAAAAATGAAAAGAAGGATATGGATTTGAATATTTTTTTTTTTAAATATTTTTGGTATATTTATATAGTTAACTGTAATTACAACATTTTCAAACTAATTGTACTTCTACGAGACTGTTAAAAAAGAATGCATTTAAAATGTTTTACATAAATGAAATTTTTATAACGAATTTTCTGTTTTAAATTAAATTTTTTTTTTAAGTTAACAACAAATATATCTATATATATACATATTAATTTTATTTACAAGAAGCATTATATATGTGTAGTAACAGAACGCCCGAGGAAATAAAGCCCGCGGGTTTTAATTACAAAACTTTTGGAATTAACGCCCGTGGTCTTTAAATATTTTTAAAAAAAAAATTAAAGCCCACGGGTCTTAATTTCACTAGATCGTGGGCTTTAAGTCCATTTCGAAAAGGAATTAAAGCCCACTGAGTAACACAAAGGACTCATGATAGTCTGTATTTCATTTGACTGGATTTTATTTGGTGACATGTCAGAAGACGCATTGGGATTCACTTTAATTGTCCCAATTCCTTCCAAAATTCCTGGCAATAAGAGTATTACATATTTTGGAAAAAAGATATAACCCTGAATTTGTAATCAACTCTGAAATCCCTCCCAATTCAGAATCTGGCACATATACATTTTAGTAAATGTTCTGAAAAAAAGCGGATACCCCAATTTTATCCAAAACTCTAAAGTCCGTGCTAATACATTTGCTCTACATGTTCTATTATTCTCTTCTTTTAATAACAAAAAATAGTGTGGTTCTTCCAATTCAAAAGGAATTAAAGCCAGTGAGTGTTATTTCTTCGAACGTTCTGTCACTGCACCAGCTTTTCTCTTTGTGTTATTTTTATCCAAATCTAACTGATATTCGTGATCTCATTTTTTCCCAATTTCACTTGTTTAGAAAGCTGTTTAATATTAGAGTTCTATATATAGTAAAATTCAATAATTGCCACAGTTTAACTAAAGTGATTTTAGTTAAAATTTTACTTTTGCAAAAAGTGATTTTAGTTAAAATTTTACTTTTGCAACATTTCTTACATTGATACACAAAGATAAGGATATCCTCCTATGACTTTAATTTTATATTTGTTTTATCTTAAGGATTTTCTTGACATTTTATAAATTTAAAATTTTTATAAAAGGATGATGATGTATTTTAGAATTTTGAAATGTGTACTGTGAAAGATTTCATATTTATAATTCTCGCCTAATAAATTATCTTAAAGTGTTGTAACTAACTGATTTCTACACAAAATTTTATTTGACTTTTTTTTTAAGTTGTATATTATATACCTTAACACTATTAATATATTTTGTAACTGTAAAAGGTAGTCTCTTGATTATGATGTCAAAACAAGAACTTTATATTTCATTCATGTGGAATATATTTTGTTTACTGCTTAATTCTGCTTCTGTAGAAATTTTTTTTTACCTTCCCCTGTTAAACAGTTATTAGGGCTCAAAGAACTATTAAAGAGAACTGTTAACTGTATCTGAATTGAACTAAGAACTGAGAACTGTGTACAGATTTGTGTTATATCTGCACTTAAATATTTCCAAAAAAACAAAAATTAAAGCTTCAATATTACTTAACATTTTTACATGTGTTAACAATTTAGTAATATTAGGGTTTATATTCCAGAGTTTCCTTAAAATTGAAGAAGAGAGTCTTGATTTTTTTCAAATTTTTTTTTTCATATATTATAAAAAATTCTAAGACAAATTACAAATTTCAGTTGAATCACAAAACTCTAAACTGTTTTTATCGTATTTTGATGGAAAATGAACGTATTTATTAGCATCTTGTTTTAAATTCTAGCTTGTTTGTATATATTTTATTTAAGATGGTCAGTGGAACATATAATATAACGGAAGTCACTCAGAGGATCATTTAGGTCTAGTTGTACTAACAGTTCTAGTACCTTAGTACTAACAAAAATCAAACTTTATTATTGCACCTTTAATTTAAATATATACAGTTTGTATACAGTCTAACTTTTTTTAGTTATCACGATATCTATAATATAATACACAAGATGTTGGCGAGACCTTGCCAACATGTAAAAAAATATATTTTATATCTATAATAAAACACTTACACTGAATGTAAACTAAACTGGCAATGATGATATATATTTCTGTATATTTATTTAATAAGTTGACATTTTATTACCAGAGACACAAATCTTTGACTCAAAGTATTATCAAGAGACACAAACTGTTCATTAAAAATATAAATAAATTTAGTAAATATTATTACCCGAGACCAAATTTTCCACTAGAAGTATTATCAGAGACACAAACCGTTCATTAAAAGTGAGTACAGTCAAAAAAGGAAAAGTACATACTTAAAAAACACACATTTTCAATAAAAATAAATTCAGCAAATTTTAAATTTTTAAATTTGACCGCCACATCAATTATGAACTGGTCGCAGCGGTAAATTAAAAATAAATTATTAATCTTCTATTGGCGTTTTCAATCTTTGTTTTGAAAAAAAAAAATAAAAATACTCTTAATAAAATTAAAAGACTTGAAAGTGAAAAGAGCAAAGTTTATAGTAAGCCTCATATTTATAAGAAAAAAATAATAGGCCGATTTTGTTCTTGACTTTGTTTTCATTAGTATAAAAGCTGGTAAAAGCTTCGTAACAGACTTTAAAGTAGTTTTGTTTATTTAGGTTGATATTTAGACTTTTAAGCTAAATTCTCGGTATAAATGGTATATAACATAAAATATTCGAAATTTTTTTATTAATATAAAATTCGGCAGACTTAAATAATTATATTTCATAACAGAAGTCTGGAACTTACCAAATATTATAGAAATGGATATTTTTCTTAAAAAAAAAAAAACTAACATAGAAAATATCATTTTAGAAGCCTTCTCTCACAATAGATTCATAATTTTGTACTAATTTATTGTTAGACCATTAAATTAAAAAGCTATCGAAAACAACCGTCAAAAAAAAAAGCCCCCAAAAATTTATGAAATTTCATTATCAGAGACATGAATCTTTTATTAAATATATCAAAGACCTCTTCCAAAGTACATTTAAATAAAATAAATTCAGCTAATTTTTTTCAAGTAAAAAAAAAATAAACGCAAAAGACTTGAAAGTAGTTTTGGTAATTAAAGTAATTTCGCGGCGAAAACAACTGTTTTTCATCGACATAAAAATTTTTTTTTAAAACTAAAGAAAAATAGAGAGTAAAATTTTAACAAATATTAAAATTATTTCGATTATTGCGATTGTTTTAAATGTAACAAAAAAAAAATGTCGTAGCGGTTGGTGTTGGTTGGCTTTCGCCGATTTTTATTGTGCACTTTATACATGTGTTTCAAACAATTTTTGAGATATCGGCATGAACTTTTACCCTGAATGTGTTTTTAGCTTGGACCATTTTTTTTCAATGATTAAAAAACTGTCAAAAATTACCGCCACGAAGAAGCGACGAGAAAAAATTAATAAACTGTACCTAACATTTTTAATTTTATGTGTTTAGATTTGTTTTGTTTTTTTTCTATTACAAGTAAGTAAGTGATTTCAACGTTTTTTTAATGGTGCTGATATAAAAATGAAATTTTTAGGTAGTTTATTAAATGAGTCAGTATGATAACGTAAATGTTTTTGAATCTATAGAAATTGTGCAATTGCACAGGGGATTTTCTAGTGAATATTATAAAAATGTTACAGCTACGAATGTGTTACATTAATCTTAACTTCTTTTGATAACATTTTAAATACCCAGCTTACTTAGTTATGTTCATATAAAAAAAAGTAGTTGCATTGCAGTTACTCAAACCGGTCGGTCAAACTTGTTTGATTCCAATGACGAAGGTGGTATTTACATAAAAATTAAATGAAAGAAAATTCAGAATCCTACATCCATTATTTTTTGAATTATCGTACGATCGGACGCACATATAAACATTGGCATTGGCATACAATTGATCTTGCATTCTTTAAGATGCCATAAACATAATGGCAAAATTATTTTACTATTGAATTATGTTCGTGTGGGTATAAAAAACTATGAATTGGAATATGATTGTTGATGGTGATTTGAGAAATTTAAAAATGAATTTCCATAACTTTGTTTACGCTACTTTAACGATTCATACATTATATATATGGGTATCTGTTACATCCATGTATGTTTTATTATATTTCTCTTTAAAAAACAATTTAGGGCATATAATAAATAAGTCTACATCTACCTTCAGTTATTGTAGAAGTAATAGTAACGCTCTACTGGCTCACATTCACCAGAAAACGGGTACAAATTAACCAATCAATCAAATTTATTTAAAGTGGATGTTTAATATCAATTTTACAATGTACAATTTATGCAAATTATTATGCATATTATTTCCTTAAAATTATATTATTTCTTAAATTTATTTATATTCAACGTGTCTAAACTATTTTAAGAGTTTGAAAGGACAAACAACTTCATTAAAAACTATATTTATTTTTAAAAGAAAATAAAACAAAATCTCGTCTTTTTGAACTCATTTTAACAGCATTTCTTTGATGTAAAAAAAAAAAAAATAAATTTTGGCCTCAATAATAAGTTAGGCTACGTCTATAGAAAAGAAAAAATAAAAAAAAAAATTAAGGAGAAGAAAATTCGCGGAATTGTTTAAAACTTTCCAAATCAAAGAAGGCAAAAGGCATCAAAATTCATGAAGTCTGATGTTTTCCTGTTTTTTTTTTTGTTTTTTTCTTGATAAATAAATAAATGAAAACAAATAAGAAAATTTTATAAATATAAACTACAAAAAAAAAAGTTTATTGTTACAGTGAATCTAAAGTGATTAAATGTACATATATATGAAATTTTTACCATATATTTTAAATTTCCAGTATTACCGGTTTGTTTTAGTATACCTAAAATGTGATTCAAAATTTAAAGTTAGGAAGTAATTAATTAAAGGTAAATTTTGTTTTTCTTTCTATTCCGTTAGAGAGCATATAGGGGGCCTCGACAAAATCTTAGTATCTTATTTTATTTCGCTTTCCTGGAGAACTTCTGATTTCTTCACTATTTTTTTTTTCACAGATGGTTTTGGATCTTCATAATTTTTTTATTGCCTCGCCTATTTTATATACAGAGGGTTTCCGACTTGATAGTCTTCCTTGAAATGGGTGATCGGGCATACCAAGACGAACAAAATATTGTATTGGAGGGGGGGTCTATTCTGGACCCTTTTCAAGATATGAGGGGTTAAAGATTTTTTAGAGACATTTTATAAAAAAATCTACAACTTTTGAGCGGCTTACAGAGATAAAAAAAAAATTTATTTTATAGAGTAAGTTGTTAGCTTTAATTTTTATGCTCTAATGATTTCATAACTCCAACAGTTACAAAGTTATGGAGGTTTAAAATGATTTGAAATGAAAAAAATATGTTTCAAACTCAATTTTTTTTTATCTCTGTAAGCCGCTCAAAAGTTGTAGATTTTTTTATGAAAAGTCTCTAAAAAATCTTTAACCCCTCATATCTTGAAAAGGGTCCAGAATAGCCATGCTCCCCCCCCCCGTTCCTCCAATATAATTTTTTGTTCGTCTCGGTATACCCGATCACCCATTTCAAGGAAAACTATCGAGTCGGAAAAACCCTGTATATGTAGTTAAGAATATATAGGGTGTCTAGATATCTTAATCGTAGATATGTAATATATTAGCATATCTGTTAGCAGTATAACCATTACTTAGTTTACATTTTATCTGATTTAATCCGCATCTATTTATTGCATCAATGGTGAACATGAGATTTTTTTTTTTTAATTTTGATTATAATTAAATTATTTAAACTTTTAAAAATTTTCTTCTCTTTAGTAACAATTGTTTCAAATAAGAGGTCTGTTTTAAATTTTTTAAAATATACGTACATATATATATTGTTTTTTTTCTTGTTTAATTTAACTATTCTTGACGTTATACTTGAAGTGAAAAATTGCATATTTTCTGCAGTACATTTTTTTTTTCCATTAACTTTATGTATATAAGTTAAAGAGACTCTTAGGATAGAAATGATTCAAATTTTATTATTCAACAAAATAATATTCTAATTTGTAAATATTTCAAGTTGCACATTATTATAAATTCTTTAACATTTTTACAAGTTCAAGAAATCTTTAAGAAAAATTGTAATTCAGAAGAAAAAAAAAAAATGGTAGAAAGAAAAATATGTACAATATTTTCTACTTAAGTCAACAAGATTTTTAAGTTGACTTTTTTTTTTTTTTTTTTCTTTTTTATTATTTTGTTATTTGTCTTTAACAAAAGTTATTTGTCTTTAAAATGATGTTCGAAAAAAAAAATTTATTTAAAAATAAAAAAATCTCAAATGAATACGAAAAACTAAAAAAAAAAATCAGATATATCCATCACAGAACCGACCGATATTACACGAAGGTATAATGTGAAATTTAAATAAATAGATTTTTTACATGATAATTTATATCAAAGTAAAATAAATTAACTAATACGCAAAGAATTAATCGGAAAAATTGTTACTTGAAATAAAGCCGAAAGAAATAAAGTCAAATTGCATTTTTTTTACTTTATTTCAAAACGCATTTGAAATAAAGCCGAAATCAAAAACTTTTTGTATACGGCTTCATTTCATTTTTAAAAAAGAATTAAAACACAAGAATTAGAAGACAAGAATACTATTAACAGATGATGTTGATAAATTTGAATTTTAATTAGGGATTTAATAAAGTTGGATTCAAAATCAGGGTATTCCATTTTACAAAATATTTATATTTATACTGTATATATAAATATTCTGAAAAATCTAGGAATACGCTGATTTTGAATCCAAGTCTAAAATATCTCCTAATTCACCACTCTTCTATCGTATCAGTAGTGAGGTGTTATGCGCAGATGATTGGTTTGATTTTAAAAAGTTAAAGACCACTGGCGGCACTCCGCGAGCAAAGCACGCGCGAAATGGAATAAAGTTATTTTTGACTTTATTTCATTTTAATTTTGGCTTTATTTCTTTTATGAATGAAATAAAGCGGACAACAAAAATTTGTTCGGTTTTATTTCAAATGTCTTTTGAAATACTATGCCATTTGGGTTTATTTCTTTCGTCTTTAATACAGGTAACCGTAACCGTAAAAACATGTATACATTCATATGTACATCCATACATATGTACATGCGATTTGTTTTTTCATTCAAAAATATTAAAAGAAAAAAATAATAAAAAGTATAAACAAAATCATTTATTTTATGCATGTATGTATCTACCAAACGAACAAATTTTTATACATTAATATTGAATCTGCTAATAAAAATTTTACAGTTTGAACTTTGCGTCACCATGTATAAGATATGTGGATATATGGATATTTTAAATTTTTCGAGATATAAAAAACAAATTATTTTTAGACAAAAAAAAAAAAATAGTTCATATAATTTATATGGCGTGTTGTGTATATGGCATGTTGTAATATGTATGAAATTTAGGCTTAGAAAAAAAAATGTTATCAAATTAAATAAAGTTGAAAGTTAGTCGGATCAAAAAATGTTCTATTGCAAAATTGTTTCTGGTCGTTTAGGTTATACACGTGCCCACATACATACCCACATACTCACACACAGACGAACGTCACGCTGAAAATTGTTTTTTGAGACTTCTACGTACCGGAGTAATGAATATTTGCAAAAATCTTCGATACAAATTTTTGATATGAAAAGAATACCTACCTTAAAGATTCATGTATGCGGTTGGTAAAAAGCAAAAATGTAAATATAAACCAACTTCAAGAACATTAAAATTCAAATTTAATTTATGTATAATGAAATTGTAAGAAACTATAAAGGAAATAAGATTATAAGGGACAAAAAGGAAAAAAAAAGACAGTTGGGAAATTTTATTATCTTTTTAAAGTATTATTTAGCAGAAAAAAAAATTTTAAGCATCCAAAAATTTTAGTGCAATATAAGAGTTTAATTGAACAAAAAGTAATTTAAAAATCTCTAAAGAAAAGATTATTAATTAAAAGGATAACCTATTTAAATTAAATGAAAACGTTTAAATGTACAATTTAATTTATTATCTCATTTGAGAAATCATTATAATCACTCTGGATTCTTATTATGTTCGAATATGTACTCATCAGGTATTACTTCTGAAGGTTTTGTACAAAGTATTCCGTTCTAATATATAATAATATTTATTTATATTCTGATATTAAGAAATGTTCTTGACTCTATAGCTCAACATTACAATTATGGGAGCGAAAATGAGATGAAATGATATTTGGATTTAAAAGAAAAAATAATGATATTTTGTAATGTAATAGGTCTAATGTGAAAGATTTAAAAGCCGAAAAAATTTCCTTTTTTAAAAATCGTTTTCAAATACCTTTATAGTAACAGAATAAATTCTGGAAATCCTAAAAACTCTATTCATCTATTAAAAATTTAATTTATCTCAAAAATTAATTAAAACCATGAAAAAACGTTAGGAAGAGACTTAAAATTGAGTTTAAAAATGGGGTATTTTAAATTTTCTTTATGAATTAATAATATGGAAACGAGGAAGAGTTTAGAGTTTTACAACAATTCAAGGATTTCCAAGGATGGATTTTAAAGGTTGATGACCATGGGTAGATCTCATAAAAAAATTGTTGAACAACTTTATCATATAGCCTCATCTACTATGGAACTACAGCCCCTCAAACTTTGAAGCCCTATTTTTAAATGTGTATATATCAGATTCTACTTAACATTTTTTCAATTTAAAAACGCCATTCGGCACAGGATTTTATTTTTTACCTTTATAAATCAATATTAAAATTATACAATTTTTTAAATTTAGTATTCAAATTTACCGTTATTGGAAAACCAAAATTTGCATGATTTTTCTTCCTTCATAACTCCAGCACCCGTTTAGATAGGGACTCCAGATTTTGAGGAAAAAAAGAACTTGTAGAATTAGTATAAGTTTCCTCAGAAAGGGTTTTTGTACGACCCCCTGTTTATGAGGTATGAGGTACACACCTGTACAAATTTTTTTTCGAAAAGAAATAAAAATTAAAGCTTTATTAATATATTTTTGCGTGTGTTAACGGTTTTTCTTAGTTATGTAGAGTTCTGGAGTTACAGCCCCTCAAAATTACAAAAAAGTTTGCAAAAATTGTTATAAAACTAATTTTTAAAATATGGATTTTATTCGTCAGGAAGTGGTTCAAGGTTGAGTTTAAAGTTTCAGTAATGTAAAAATTTATTTTAATATAGATAATATAAGTTGGTAGGTATAAAAATGGGTTTTGTTTTTGAAAATTTTATCTTTTACATAAAAAAATCCATTGTATAGTAAAAAGTCTAATTTGTATGGATTCAAATTATATTGAAAATATTTCAAACGAACGGTTGGTTAATAATAAAATGCGATCAATCAAAATACCGTTGAAACAAAAATAAGATAAAATAAAGCATAGAAATATTGTTTCATAAATAAATTATAAACTATTTTTAATTTTCTTATATTACTATTCAAGTCATGTGTTATAAGGGATTTTTGTCACATAATTAATATTATTACATGTGTAATTCAAAAATGAATTCCTTTAAAAAAATTTTTTTTTGTTTTGATTTTCTTGTTAGAAATTTTTTAAAAATTTTTTGAAAAATTTGCCTATTAGTTTCACATTATCCTTCTGTGCTTCCATCTGCCTGTCCGATCATCTGTTCGTTTGTCTCTGTTTACAAAACTTTTACATTTTTTAATATTAGACTATGAAGCTTTAACTACGTTTTTTTGAAAAAATAATGTTATAGAACAACTTTTTTATGTAGCCCCAACCGTTACGGAGGTCAAAGTTTGAAAATGACCTATTTTTGTATATGTTTATGTGTATATCTGCTTAATACTTTTTCAATCTAAAAATGCTGAACGATACCATTTTTTTACCTTCACAAACAAATATCAAAATTATAAAATTTTTTAAAATTTAGTTTTTAAATTTATTGTAAAATTTAGTTTTAAAATTTTGCGAAATTTTGATTCTTTAATGTCTCCGTAAACCTTTCAGATATAGTCTTGACTGTATCTAAAGATTAGGTAGAGATAGAGTCTTAAGAAAAATCTTTTAGATTTAGCATAAGTTACCTCGCTAAGTTTGTTTTTATCACCCTTGTTTAAGGGGCATTAGGGGTCAAAAATTGAAAATATCCTATTTTGAGACTTCTGTACATTAAGCACTTAAGCAAATTTTGCCGAAATAAAAGCCAAAAATTAAAGCTCCACTGTGAACAAAATGTCTTTTGATTTTTAACAATTTTTTCTTCCTTATAAAAACTAAGAAAATTTATACAAATTTTAGTGCTAGTTTATAATATTCTAAACTGTTTTTATTATCTTAAATCTGCGCCTTTAAAAACCATTGGTTTTCATTCAACTTTGTTTTTATTCTTAATTGAGGTTCAACAAAATAAAAATATATCAAAATCTGATGGACCCATTAACAAATTTCACTTTTATAAATTTGTGCCACTTTTAATTCAGAAATTATTAAATAAAACATGATATGTTAGATTTTAATTAATTTTTTCATCCAAAAATCTTATTTTTAAAGGCATATAAATTATCTATCATTTTCTTAGTTTTACAAAATTAAAAGGCATGACTGAAGAGGTGCGTTAAGTTGGAAAAATTATGATTTAAATCAATAAATTAAGTCAAAAATGGGCGAGATTTTGTCATACAGATTTTTTTTTTATTGGTCTACTTAATTACGCAACTTTTATGGCCTATAATCTTTAAAATCAAAAACAATTTAAAAAAAAAAAATAATTTTAATTAAATAATTAAAAAAGATTCTTTTTGTATAATGAGTTGTTTCTGAATTTAAATGTGATATTTTGGTATAGCTTTAGTTACTTCTTTTAATATTGAATCATATGTTCCTTATATTGAATATTTAGCTTTTTTAGCCGCTTTATCAATATTTTAATCATTAGTCTAACTATAATTATCATTAAATCTTTACCTTAAGTTTATTTGGAAATCGTATTTTGTCGGATGATAAATCCTTAATTAATTCTTACTTTATAATCAACCGGTAAGGATGAAACCTTCGAATATTACCGTAAATTATTTTGGAAAATTAGGAAATATTATTTTATAATTTATTATTTAGCACATTTAGTTCGAAAATACGGAATTGTGTATGTTAAGATAGAAAATTTGGATTTAACAAAACCAAAATACTCTAATACCAAGTATTAAAATAGAAAAAAAAAATGGGAATTTACAAATTTGCATTTATAACAAAAATTCTTGTATAAAAATCTAATGATTATTACCTAATTCTTAATTAAAATAAAGAAAACAACGAAATGAATTTTTGGGTAATTTTCTTCACGCCCCCATAGTTTTTTCTAGATAATCTCATTGGTTCTCAACGCAAAGTTCCACACATTATTTTTAATCATAGACTGAGTTTTCAATTATAAAAAGAAAAGAAAAATGCAAAACCGAAACAAGAGATTCTTTAATTCCAATTTTTATTTTTATCTGATAATCAAAATAATAATAAGGAAACATGAACAAATAACATGAGTGAAAACATAAAACATAAAAATTAATTAAATATAATATACTTGTATAAAATTTAATAAGAAGTTCATACCAAAGACGATTGGTCATTTTTATTTATCAAAAACTTGATTAACTTGTAACAAAATTGATCGGAATTAATGAATGCGATAACAAAACGATGTCCATAACTAAAGATTCTTCTTTAATGATTTGAAAAGTTGTGAAAATGAGTTTTAAAATGAAAATAATAAAAAACCTCGGGAAGACGTTTGCGAAATTTAACCCAATCCGTTTAAAATTTTTAGGTTTAGAAATGAAGAGATCTAACGAGTATATAATGAAAATACTTCTTGACGATACTATGGATAAAAATTTTACACAGTTTAATTTCAATCGGTTAAACTCTTTCTTTAGTAAGTAAAACATACTTGAAGCGTCGATGGTTTCACAATTTATAACTCGACATAGTCTGTTACTCTTTCACAGAATGTTACTGTAAAGTATGGTTCCATATTGGGGTTTGACTTGTTTGTGGTTATTTATATATATATATCTTTTCTTATCTTATATCTAAGGTTGAAAAAAATTTTTTCTCAGATAAACAAAATCTTCAAAAAATTCATAAGAACAATTTTTTGTGTGATCTGAGATCTAAGCTAAATATTACTTTTTAATTATTAATATTTCTTATATATTTTTATTATAAAATACCATTATTTTGTACTTATGACTTGTATAAAAAAATATACATAATGAAAAGCTGACATGTTGTTCGCATTTTTGATTAGACATCCACCCAAAAAGAATGTGGCATATAGACTAAAAGGAAAGTGAAAATTACCAAACTATAATTTTTTATATCACGAGAGAAAAAAGTTTGTTTCTCATCCGAGTATAATAAAAAAAAATCAAACTACTACAGCCTACAACTATCATACTGAAACCAACCAACAAATCATCATAATTAATTACAGAAGTATACAACAATCATACAAAATCTGTTTAATTTCTCTTGTGCTGTATACAGGACTAGAATACATTACATATACAATTTAAGGGTTTTTTTTTTTTATTTTTCTTAAATTTTTTTAACCTTTCATTCACTTTTTCTTTTCATATGATTGTGATAAGTTGAGTATTTTTTTTATTGATTATTTTTCGTTTTTTTGTTACTTTTAAGGAGGAAATTAATGTCCATAATAATAATTAGGCAATTCTACTTTCATTAACATGAATGATTAGTTCTAGCATTCTTCTTGTTTTTGTTTTTTTTTCCTCTCCTCTATTTTGACAAAATACTATTCATTATAATTTCCGTTTTTGTTTCCCCATTTTCTTTTGTTTTTGTAGAATTTCATTAATTTCATATTTTTATTGGATTCCAGATAAAAAGGTACCAAATTTTTAGTGTAGTGTTAAATTTTTTATATCTAGTTTATATTGTAAAATGTTAAAGTTTAATAAATTTACCAATTTTCAAATGTTTATCAAATGTCTTTTCAATATTTGTTTAATTAAAGCTTGGAAACATGAAGCAAATTATAGTCTTGAGACAAAAACTCTGTACAAAAAGACTTGATTAAAATATAATAAATCGGTTTATAAGGCTTTTGTTAAAATTCTGGCGAATGGGGTAGTACAATTCTGACCACTTGAAAGGTAGTCGTGGTTCTTTCAGTCGAAAGGTCTTGGGGTTTTACAACGGGCAGTTCATATCCAAATAAATAAAACAATTGAATATATTTAATTATAGTCTCAATTTTTTGGTCACTAATTTATATTTGGGGGAAATAATTATAATAATATTGGTTAGCAACTATTTTTAAATTATGTATATACGATATGTATGATCAGATTAAATATTATAGGGTGTAAATTTTTTATTTTTTTGTTTTTATTTTTCACGGGGGTAGGCGCGAATTATGAAAAGACGTTGAAGAAAAGAGATACGGGTACGATTTCTATATCAACGTACGGGACTTAAACCCATTAAATATACCATCTCTATTTTGACCAAACAATAGGTTAGGAGATCTATGGTACATTTGTACTGTTCGGATAAGGAAAGATTCTGATATAGTAAAATAGATTTTAGCTTTTGCAGGACATTTCTGTGATGTAAAAATAATAATGTTCTCCGTCCTTGATTTTCTTATTATTATAGTTGAAACGAAGAAAATTACTTATTTAATGCTGATTCTGTTTGTGTAAAGAAAAATATTGACGAAATTTAGACCTATACTAGACACATTTTAAAGGATGATGGATTCTTTATATCTGATTGTAGGTTTGTGCTCTGTTATTTATATATAAAAGGTTTGTAGGTTTGTGCTTTGCCCTTTTTATATAAAAGGAAGATATAAAGAAAAATAAATTTTTTTGCCAAAATTTATTTTAACAATTCTAAAGTTATAATTGTATAATTGGTTTCATACAAATGCCAAATAAATTATACAAATTTAAAAAAAAGAACCCATCTTTATTATTGTAAAAGCCAGACAGGATTTTTGAAACAATGCAAAAAAGAAAACCAAGAATTATATTAAAATTAGGGGTGTTCGTTTGTAAACGTTTTTTTTTTTCACTGCTTAGTCACTCATAAAATCTTCAAAACGATAAACAAAACAAAAAAAGACATTAAAAAACAAAATGTAATATTAATTTATAATTTTTATATTTTCACACTTTTAACGTAAATAAGTGTTTATAATTATTATAATCCATGAAAGGTCCTAGTAAAAAAAAAATTACCCTCAACTTTTTAAATGTTTTCTAAATTCATTTATAATAAAAATTAACTTCTTTTAATTCTCTTTCTTTTCATATTCTTCAATCCCGTCATCATATTTAAATTCCCCCAAAACAACATGTTATTTTATTCCCATCAAAAATAATTTCTTTAAAGAAGACAAAAAAATTTATGAATAGCAAATAATAATAATATAATATAGTAATGGTAATGGTAAAAAGGTGGACTAATGGGTGGAATTAAATTAATTTTTAGTTTTCTCACATTTGCACCTTTTCCTCTTGTATTTGCCCTCTATAATACAGTTTAATATACTCGACTCTTTCATCATTTTCTCTTATTTAGTTTTCTTCCACAAAAACGAAATGTTTTTTTTTTTTTTAGAAAGTCATGTTAGTCCATTAATAAACAATAAAAAATATTAAGCATATTTCTATATATTTTTTTTTTTTTTTGTTTTTCTTTTTCACACAAAATTATAATGAACCTTAAAAATAAAGAAAAGAAAAGAGAAGAAGAGAAAAAATTAAATGAATAAAAAAGAAAAGAAAATTATTTATATTTTCACTTTTAATACCTTTTAATAACAAAATATAAAGTTGAAATCATTGAAATTTTATTAACTTTAGTCCTTTTTTTTAGTTCTTTCTATTTTTTTTTTTTATGTAATGCTGGTTTTTATGTTTATTTGTATTGGTGAGTAAAGTATGTACACAATTACCACAAAATATAAGGCAAGATTGTCCTAATATTTTGTTTGCAAAAAATATTAAATGGACTTTTTGATATAATACAAAAAAAAAAAAAAAAAGGTGTGATGAATAAAAAAGAGTTTTCCTATCTTTTTTTTTATATAAATTTTGGTTTGATTTTGAATTCCAGTCTGTTTATTTTTTTTCGCCGTTTTTGTTTTGTTTTTATATCCGTACGATAGGATCGGGTATAATAAAATTACTCCTCCGTTTGTAACACCTCGAAATAAGCGAGCTAGATATACCTTCAAAGGTATGGATCGGATCAGAAAAAAATTCTAAGACTTTTGAGCCATGTCCGTCCGTCCGTCCGTCAGCACGCTAACTCAAAAACTAAGAAAGCTAGAATCTTGAAATTTACACAAAATATTTTGGGAGTAATTTGTAGGTTCCCTATTTTTTTTGGTTGAGTTTGGACCAAGCCTTAGGGTAGCTCTCGAACACCTAACTTTTAGATCCTCACATTTTTTTTGCAATAGAGCTATGAAATTTTAACTGCTGATAGATCTCATAAAAATATTAATTTTATTTTTAATACTTTTTTTTTGTAGCCCCACCCGTTACGGAGCTACAGCTCCCCAAAGGTTCAAAAAAGCTCTATATTTAAATTGTTATAGCACAATTTGTATAAGGTATATCTTCATTTTGAAAACGCCAAACGATTACTACTTTCATTAGCTTTAAAAGTATATATACAATAAATATATAATTTTGGCATACGGTGTCTTAATTTACCGTTATGCGAAACTCAAATTTTGCAAAATTCCATCTTCTAAACGGTTAAAGTTAGAAACTTGAAATTTTGACAGAAGTTAGATCTTTGAAAATAAGTATGAGTCATTTCAGAAATTTTTTTTGTATCACCCCCCGTTTAGGAGCTGTAAGGGGTCAAAAACTGAAAATTTCCTATTTTTAAACACCTGTAACTTGAACACCTGTTAAAATTTTTTTGAAATAATACACAAAAATTAAAGCTTCAACATTATACTCTTATTTCTGTTAACAACTTTTTTTAATAATATAGGGTTACTTTATAATTGACGAAAGTGTTAGTTGATTTTTTCAAATTTTCTAACAAATTCCTTTAAAACGAATTTTTTCCATTTTGTTTTACTCGATAATTTGAAATTGTTGAGGATATAATGCGTAGTATAAAAAAATGTAAATAAATAAACAACATAACGGTTGCTTGAAGAATTTTTATTATTATTTATATGATATTGATATATATACATACTTATATAATATCATGTTTATTTACATATCGTGTATGTCACTAGTGAATGAATGATAAGAGTATATATGTATATTATATAGAGCCGTATTTACATACATATATGTATTTTATTGTACTTATAAGAAATTATTCTGTCAATGGAATATTTAAATATAATATAATATAATATTTAAAATTATATTTACTATTTTGTACTAAGTAAATTTAATATACATTTACCGCTTAGTATTAAATGGTACTATAGAATATTTGAAAAAGTTTTGGATTGATAATCGTTATGTGGAAGGTTAGAATTTGCTTTTGAAGAATGTATAAACATATAGTTTGAATATATCTACAACCCATAGTTCGAGAAATTATAAAATTCACCCAAATTATTTTAAAATACTAAAATATTAAAAAAATAATATTGTAAGCAGAGTAACAGGCTGTGAACATACTAACGGTTCGTACGGGTATCTAAGAGTTGACAAAGTCAACTGTATTCTTCCTCGTTTTTTTTGAAAATGTTTTTGGTTTTTATTTATTATTATGGTTATTTGTTCGTTTATTTCCTTTTTTAAAATTAAGGTCTAAAAATATAATATTGAATGTTATATCGAAATAATATATGAGGAGGTGGTATGGAGAAGGAAAACACTTTTATTTTAGATTTTTTTTTTTTTTTTTTTTAGAAATTAACTTTTCTTTTAATGTTGATTTGTATGTTTAATCAGCTACAAATTTAGAACTCTAACTATTAAATGTACTGATAAACTTAATTTAAATGAAATGGTAATTAAATGAACAATATTTGGCATTTATTTTAGCTTAGAATTTTAAAAATGTAATAAAATTCCAGTTTATAAAAATTTAACAAAAGTAAAAAAGGGACATTTTTTTTTTAAGCTATCGCAGTTACTACTTAACCCATATTTTGTTATCTGTACAAAATGTAACTCTAAATACATTTTATTTTTTAATAACTGTAAAAGTGTTCGCTTGGTAAGCATTAAATACGCAATTAACATATCATTATAAACTGGTATATTCTAAAGATATACTTTTACTTCTAACAATTATGTATTCATATTTAGAAGTTAAAAATTTCCGTTTCTATTAATTTGGACTTTAAAAAAAAAAAAATTGAAAGAGTCTGATACATTGTATCAAAATTAATAAATTAATATAATTTTATGATATTATGTTTATTTAATATTTTTATCTAGTTTCCCATAATAATTGAAATAATTGATTCTTGCTTTTCTAAAATATTAGATGGATATATAAAATTGTTAAATATTTCGTTTTCAAAAAGAAATATTCGTAAAATAAAATTATTATTAAAATATACTAGCAGTGAAAGGTTAATTTTACATTAAATTGACAACATTTTGTTCAAAAAACGTGAACATGTTTCAAAAACAATATTATACTAAAAGCAAATTGCATATCTTAAGGCGTATTTATTAATACATTGTTTTTTTTTGTTTTTTTTTTGGAAAATATTTTATAATTCAAAAACATTTTAAAAATGGAAACTGAGTTATTATATTAACGGTGGAATTTTTTGTTTTTTTATATATTTAGTTATCGTTATCCCATGTGTTGCTGGTTGATTTCGCAAATAAAAGACAAAATAAGAAGGCGACACAATCAATTTAAATTGCGAATATTATTTGATAATCGATAGCTTTCTTTCGAATTTAGTCATTTTTTTCTTTATATTTTTTAATTTTTTATTTAGCTTCGTTTTTTTGTTTATTTTATTTTATTTTTTTTATTGAATATTTTACGTTTCCTGTCATCATGACGCATCTGTTTTTTTTTTTTTTTATAATTTTTTATTTATTTTTCTTTGACGTAAGGAAGTAATGAATTTTTTATGTTTATTTGTTTTTTTTTTTTAACAAAGTAATAAAAAAAAAGACCGGAAGAGAAATGTGATGATTATTGTGAATTGTGATAGCCGGTCTTTATTTGTATTTTTTTAAGAAACGTATTTTTTTGTTATATCTACTAATGATTATAAAAATAAAAGAAAATGATTTTATAAAAGATGTTTTCTTCTTAAAAAATTTTCTTTCAAAAAAGACTTTTTACTTTGTGTTTAGCTAATGGAGTTAAAAAATAAATTTATTGTATGTTTTTTTGTTTTGGTTTTTTGTTTAAAAGTTACATTAGAAATAATTAGAAAATATTTTTTGATTTTTAATAATAATGCTGTAATTATTTGTATAGGAAAAATATGCTAAGTATCATTTTGATTATTTTCAGTTTTAGTATTAATGGTTTAGACCAATGCTTTAACTGATATTTAAATTAAATGCGTTAAATGCATATAAAATATAAACGCAGTTTTCTATACTGGTACAATCATACATCATATATTATATTATTTATCTTAATATATTGATATTGCTGAGATAATTTTAAGAGTTCATCAAGATCTCTTATTTATAATAAATAATTATTTTTTTTTACTTTACTTTCTTACATTGTTAAATTAAAAACAAGGTCTAACAAAAATCGCTAATCAAATGTTATCTATCCAATTGAAAATTATTTAAAAAAAAATTAATTTAAAAAAAAAAAATTAAAATTCATAGAAAATATAATTCGTAAATACTTTCCTTTTTAAACCACTACTAAAACAGAAAATTGAAACATTCATATTTTTATTCTAAATTTTAAAGAAATTTTCTACCAACAATCATAACCAAAAAAATAAAAAAAAATATTAAAAATAATTTACTAGTTATAAAAGATATTGAAAAATGAAAAATAAAATCCCATAGAAGGTATTTATTAGAATTTAACATCTAATCCTAAGAATGCTCCCATTAATCCTGTAATTTTCGTGAATCTTATAAGGTTATACAAAAAAAAAAAACAATATACATATAAACATAAATATAAAAAAAAATATATATATAAAAAATAAAAAAAACCTCCTAATCTTTGTTTCCTATTCCTTTTTATGCAATATATTATATTTTCTTTTTACTAAGGAAATTTGAACGACGAAGAATTTCCTTCAAAATCAATTTTCGCTTCTTCAAAGACAACAAACACAAAAAAGTGGAAGAAGCAGAAAAAGAAGCACATTTTTTTTTTTTTTTAATACTCTCCGGTATCCACGCAAAATATTTTTTTTCATTCTCTATAAGTAGGAATTCACATAATGTATATTTATTTTCTTGTTCTTTAATCTACGCCTTATTGCCGCCACTGCTATTATATTACCTATGGCGCCATCCTCCCACTAATTTTTTATTTCAAGAAATTCGAAACATATTTAATTTTACATTTTTTTTTTTAAATAAAAAAAAAAAAACAACTAATAATTTTCGCCTTCATAGCCAAATAATCCTCCCTCAGAATATTTCTTTTTAACTGATGTGGCTCCTTGAAGGAATATAAAAAAACCGTTATATATTAAAATATTATTATAAAAGTATAAATATAATTAACGCGTACCGCATAATTTCCATAAAAAATTAATAAAAAACAATATTCACCTTCACCACAAACAAGAAAAATGTAAAAAACAAAAAATAAATAAAATTCTTAGTGTACTATAAACCATAACGTGTATTCATTGTTCTTTTTTTTTTTTGTTGTTGTTTTAGTAAACTTAGCGTTCATTTGTTATTCCAGCGATGACGATATTCACAGTTTTCTTCTTCAATTTTATTTTTTTATTTTGTATTTAAACGCGAAACATAACGTTTCTCTTATTCTTATTGTCTAGTTAGTTAATCATCTAGAATTTTTTAGTTTCTTGGGTACATTTGTACTTTATTCAATAATTTCAAATTGATACCCGCTTTCGTATTTTTTTTTTTTTGTTCTTTGTTTCGAAGATATAGAAACTTATAAAAAAAAACAAAAACACATAAAAAACAAAAAGAAATAAAAAATAAAATGAAAAGAAAGGCAAAAAAAATAAAACCATTTTCTTGATTTATTTAATTTTTGCGTGTCGGAAGTCTTTATGATTCCAAAGTTAAAGAAAAAAATCTCTTAAAAAAAAGTGGAGTATTCCTTCCTTATAATATTTAACACAAAAAAAAAAAAACCTCCGTATCTATCTATCTATTTTTCTTCTTTTTTTTTTACTATCTCTTTCTTACATTCAGATTTTTCAGGTTTATCCATTTCTATTAATCTATACGTACTTAAATATAAGTAAACAAAAAGAAAAACAAAAATAATAAAATAGCTTGTTTAACAACTTCTATAACTACCATTTCTATATATATAAAATAAAGTACAATAATAAATAAAATAAAAAATAAAAAACAAAAATAAAAAAATAAATAAAATAATAACAATAACATTAATATGAGTACCATTCATTCTTCAATGTTGACTACCTCTGCCCATTATAACGACCATTTTTATTTCTACATCAAAATGAAAACTTTTCAAAAAAATTATAGAAATATAAAAGAAAAATAATAATATGTACAGGGTGTTTCTAAAATAAACCTGAGTTATAGAGTAATAAATAAAAGAGGGAGGTTCAAACAACTAAAAACAAATTGTTCGGAATGATAGAACGTGGAGTGATTTATTTTTAATAAGGGAAAATATTTTATAAAAAAATTTAAATTAAAATGTTAAAACTTTGGAAATTTAAAAATGAAATATGATTTATACTTTAATAACGGTTTTATTATGAAAAAAATTTTTCTTAAAAACTAATATATACGTTAAACTTTGATCACCTTTATCTCGAAGATCATATAAAAAAGACGGAAATAACAAATAAGTACATATAACGATAAGCTTAATAACAGTTAGTTTTGGACCCAACTATATTCTAAATTAAACTTCATTTATAAAAATTAAAGTTTTAGTTACTTAATTATCCTTCGTTAATACAATTTGTACAATTTCAGAGGATATTTATTTTCCAATATTTTAGTTAAAAAAATATCGTTTTTATGACTCATGGCGCAGTGGTTAAGTCGCCAACCTTTCAATCGAAGGGTCTTAGGTTCAAACCCCGGTCAGGTCATAAATAAAAAATATGTAGTACTTTTATATTGTAATAATGTATATCATATATTTAATAGTAGTAATACTAACATTAATAATAATAACAATAATAATAATAATAATAGTAATAATGAAAGTAGTAGTAATAATAGCTGCTACAGTTGTGCTATCTTTGGTTATATCATGCAAGTAAGGTGTTATATAATGCTGTACGTTGTAATCCACAAATGGCGCTGACTCTGTAGTAAAATAATAATAATATTAATAAGAATACTAATACCAATAATAATAACCGCTACAGTAACAGTGGGGGTTGCCTTCAATAATTACCTCATGTAGTAAGGTGTTATATACTACTACATGTTGTAACTGTTGTAACGGCTATAGTCACTGTTAGCAAAATAGTAATAATTGTAGGCGGATTCATTGTTTCCTTACAGTCCCACTCCGAATTCATAGTTTCCGTTTTCATTCCCTATCCTTTCCTATCCCTACTCCCTAGCCAATATACTGCGTTCGCAGGTAAGGGTTTCATCCCATTATATTGGCTAAAGGGGGAGGTGGATTTAGTCAGTAAGAATCTGACACTACCAAGTAAGAAATTTTTGGTGTCTTTGGAAGATTTCCACCTCCCTTAGGAAAAAGAAAATGTAGGTATATAAAACGATGGTGTAAGATAAAATTTTCCTTTGTAATCAAAAAAAAAAATTAGAAATGTTGAAAAATATCCATTCTTATTTCAAATTAATTTAAAAAGTCTCTGCGAATAATTTAAATCTAATTTATATTAAGTGAAAAAGAAATATATATATAATTTTTTGGTCAAATTCAGGTATTTATTAAATATTCTTAGGTATTTACTAAATATATTCAGGGTTTTGCTAAATGAATTTAGATTTTTACTAAATAATTTCAGATTCTTTTTTTTGGAATTCCGATTTTTACTAAATAAATTCAGATAATTTTTTTAATTCAAAAATTGTAAAAATTAAAAGCTTTCTATTGATAAGCATGCAAAAATTCTGAAAAATATTTACCGTCGACTTGTCTAACTTTGACCACTTTTTAACATTAAAAGTGTAACAAAAATTAAAGTACCTATTTTAGTTAGAAAATAGAAATTTTTGCAAAATTAAGAGCTCCATACGTTCTTATATTCTAAAATAAAAATAAAAGTGCAAATATGTGTTTTAAGATCATTTCTATGATAAAAAAAAAAGTGGTGAAGGCTAACTTTGACCAGCATAAAAATTTTAAGAAAAAAGCGTTGGTCAAAGTTAGAATAACTAAGTAACAAGCTTCAGTCAACGTTAATGGTTTTAATCAACTATGAGAAAACAGGTGATCAAAGTTTGAATAACCTCGGTAAAAGTTTGTGGTTTTAATTAATTATGAGAAAACAATTTAATTTTTTTGATAAATTACAATTTAATATAGGAAATTTAATAAAACTTAAACTTTTTTACTTAAAAAATATATTAAATATTTTAAACTTTTAAAATTTTCAATTCACTGTTTAATTTAGTAGTGCTAACATTATTTTGTATTGTTTACACATTATAAAAGTACTTGTTCAGAACCAGCTTTGTTTAAATTCAACTTCATGGGTAGATGTGCATTTTAAATCTCTTTTAAAAATTTTATGCTATCTTTGGACAAGTTAATTAATTCAATTTCTTGATAATAGAATGTATTTTGCTTAAGAGATGGCAGTAAATTGTTTTCAAAAGTTCTTTATTTTTTCGGTCAATTTTACGCTACCTATCAAAGTTAGACAAATCGACGATAAATATTTTTGAGAATTTTTAAATGTTTATCAATAGAATTGGAATTCCAAAAAAAAAAATCTGAAATTATTTAGTAAAAATCTGAATTCTTTTAGTAAAACTCTGAAATCAAAAAAAAAAACCTGTATATATTTAGTATATACCTGAAAATTGTTAGTAAATACTTGAATTTGACCAGAAAATGCTATAGATAAGGAAGGAAAAATCAAAAATTTCCCATTTATAATGTGTGCACTGTATTCGCTTGTTTGTATGTAAGAAAAATCAATATTACTTTTTATTAATTTATATAACCCATCAGCCGGAGTTCGAACCTGACTCCTTTCAAATGAAAAACCTTTATGTGTTAACATTATCAGCTTCAATTTTGAAAAATTCAAATTTTTTTGGTGCCGGCCTAGCACTTCTTTATATTCCATTCAAATTCTACTAAATATTATTTTTTTATTCGATGGAAAATAGAAAAAATTGGGACATCTATTTTTATTAAAAAAAATATTATGAAAAATATTGTGGAAAAATCGTATAGCCCTGCTTTTGAATCCAACTCTAAAAATCTCTCCTAACTCAGAATCTCGTATATATAAATATTCTGGAAAAAGCGGATATGAAATGCATACAGGAACCTAACTACAGGCACACAATGCTACAGGCAAATGAAATACAGGTATATGACATGATCTCCTTTTTAAACTGACAAAGTGTAAAAACTATAGTAAAAAATTATCCCCTGTTGCATTGATACAATGAAAATTGAATTAAAGCATTTGTAACAGATATAGAAAGCATTATTAAAAACTTTCGAAAATTAATATAGAATTTTCTTATTAATAATAATTATGTTCAATTAATTAATTACAGTTCAATAATTTTGCTTTCTTGTTTTGCAAATGTTATTGTTAAATCGGTTAAAAACCGCACTTTGTTTATTAATTTTTGTTACAGGGGAATACGATTTTTGTGTAAGCCTAGTAATAACCATACATATATATTTAATTTTGTTTGATTTATGAATCGATTTAATGGGTATTATCTTAAGAAATTAGGCATTCGCTAATACTTATTATAATATTATTAGCACAGTGCACTAAGAAAAGTTTTAAATAAAGATTCGTTATCATACCATCAGCTCAAAAGTCCATGGTTGGAATATATTACTATTACACTACCTTTGAAGACATTGTAAGAAGTAATAGTTGGGGGAGTTGAAGACCAAACGTCTTTACTGCTTATATATGTTAATATGTCAAAATTTTGCATCAACTTTAACTTATGATTTTCTCATATATATAAATAGGAACAGTCTTTTTTGTCGTTTACTATATTGATTGAATAATTGAATAATACCACCTATAAGATAAATTTATAATTTAATATTATTAATATCTTTACCTTTAAATTTTCATTTTGATCTTTTTGCTTTTTCTTTTTTAATTTTTGTATTTTTTTTTTTTTTCTTATTGAAAGTTGAAATAAAGTCTATTACTATTTGCTTTAACATTCTGCATTAATTAAATTTTGTTCGCTAAAAGTTTTTCTTTTTCTTGCCTTAATTGACATTTATGTATATCAATCTGCCCATTTTCCAATACCTCTCTACAAATATAATATTATAGAATATGTATATAAGGATGTACAATCGACCATATGTCAATATAGGCTGCCGGTATATTTTGTTTTTTTTTTTTTTTGTTTGAATATTAACTTTATTTTTAAGGTTTACAAGTTCAACTTTTTATTTTATTTTATTAATTTTTTTTTTCTTTATTATTTTTAGGTAAGGGTGGGTTTAAGTTGTTTTTTTTTGGTTTTTATTTATTTTTTTTTTTTTTTTTTGGTACCCATTTAGAACCATTTTATACCCACTTTTTTTCTATTAACTTTTACTTTATTTCGCTTTTTTTTTGTTTTCCTTTTTTTTTTTTTTTGTGTGCTTAAAGAGGACGATATTAAAAGGTATCTAAGTTGCGGTTGTATTAGAAAAAGACAAAATGATGTTATGTTTAAAATAAAAGAAAAATAGAAATAATGTAAAAATACACAAAAAAAGAACGAAAAGAAATTCAGAAATATAAGTACAAAGCAAAATAAGCGTGAATAGAAAAAGTAAAGTAAGAGTTTAATAGAGTAGGAAGGGTATATGTATTATATTATATAAGGAGAGAAAGAGAGAAAAAGGAACTTCAAGTTAGATATATTTTTTTTATCTGTTTATTTTTTTTTTTCCATTTTTATTTGAATTTAAGTGAAAAGCATTTTCTCAAGTCATGCAATATCCTTTTTTTTTTTTTTCTTTTCTTTGAGGTTTTTCTCTTTCTTATTCATGTTGTCATTCTTTTTCCGTTTCTTTTTTTCTCTTTTGTTTCCCTTTCTAAAAAAAAAAAAAAAATTTCTTGGTTTTCTTTTTTAAAGTTTTTTATTTCTTGTTTTTATTTTATTTTTTTTTTTGTAATAGGTTTATGTTCGCATAAAATATAAATTTATTAAAAACAAAACAACAAAAACAACAATAAAGCAGCAAAAAAGGGACCTTGTCATAAACAATATAAAAAGTCTATCTGACCTTTTGATGTGATGGTGAATCTCTTTTATTTCAGGTTTGGTTTTTGCTTTTTACTTTTTGTTTTTGTTTTGTTGACTTTTATTTTGTTCTAAAGACAGTAGAACTAGTTTTTGTATCAAATTTATAAAAATGTATATATATATATAGGTATGTATAAACTTGTCTGGATACAAAAATAATGTTACAACTACAATAATGACATATACAAGTAAGTTTCAAAAAAGGAAAAAAAGATAGAAGAAAAACGTGAGGAAAAATGTGATTTGAATAGAGAAAGAAAAAAAGAAAAAAGAAAAAATAAGAAATTACTTTATGAGACAAGAGGGTAGTCACCTTAGCCACCTTAAATATATGTTGATGTCATTACTGTTGTAAGTTTTTTTTTCTAGTATTTTTTTGTTTTTTTTTTATGCAAATTAAAGGAATGCGACGATAGGACTATGTTAGTGTTGCTTTGTTTTTTTTTTTACCTTTTTTTTTGATCTCTTGTTTTTTTTCTTTTATTTTTTTGGTTTTCTTAACTTACGATTGTATGTTTATGATATAATTTTCATATAATAGAATTTTTTTTTATATTCTTGTATGTTTACATTAATGTTTGTAATGTTATATTTCAAGGATAACATTTTTTTTGTTTAAATAGTGATGATCCTTTTGCTTTTCTCTTTTTGTAATTTGTTTGCAAATTAACTTTTGACATACATACATAATATGTATATACACATAGATATTTGTATTCGTTTTTGAATACAAAAATTGTAATTTAAAAATTTATTCGTATATTCATGTAAAACGTGTAGTAAAAAGTGCAGTGGCGGACAAAAATTAATTAAAAACAATAATGGAAAAAACTTAACAAAGAAATAAATTAATATTATTTGGTAGATCTCTTTGTAGAACTTAACTTCGATTTAATAAATAACTTAACTTTGAATTTTAATAAATTTCATATATATTTTCGGTTTTGCCAGAAATTTTAAAAAATTTTAGATTTAACTTTATTTCCTTCTACGGAATTTATGACTCAAACAAAATGATTATAATTTCAATGGAACTTATATCTCATAGCAAATTGGTTATAAGTTTCATGGAATTTTTGTTTATATTTTAATGGAATTTAAGTCCATTTAAGAGATCACAAACTCTATGGAATTTATATCCGTTGAAGGTAAGACATCCACCCAAAAAATGTGAGAGAATCTATTACATTTTGACGGGAATTTTTTTTAAATATATATATAACAAACATTTCAAATTTTTGAAAATTGGATGGTAACTGATTTTTTAATTATATAAAAGATATTTTTAGCATATTAATTGGATGACTATATCCTACCTAACCTATGATGAGTAAAATATCTAGTGATATAATATTTTTTATATCATTCTGTATCCAAATATTTTTAAAATTAAAGATGGATATTTAAATTTAATTTAATTTTGATTAGAGTAAAGTATTGTTTTCCAATTAGTCGAAGTTCTCAAGTGTAAATTATAGGTGTCTTTCTGCAAACTGTAACAACTGTTAATATTTATAATTTTATATTAGAAAATGATTCGTTTTTAAATTTTATAATACATTTACATTATGTGTGACATGAACTAAATTTGTTAAAACCAAATGCCGCAACTGGTTATGACAACATCTCGGCTAGATTTATTAAAAAATATTCAGAATTCTTAGCTCCGTTATTAGTTAAATTTATTAATATTTAGTTTCAAAACTCAACTTTTCGTGAAAGCTTAAAAACAGCGATTGTAACTCCCATTTTCAAAAGCGGTTGCGTAACTAAAAGAACAAATTACCGGCCCATTTCAATTTTAAGTGCGTTTCCAAAAATATTTGAAATATTTATTAAGAATAGAATTGAAATTTTTCTTAAAAGTAATAATATTTTACATAGCGAGCAATATGGATTTGAAAAAAACTCCGGCGGTGTGTCTTAATCTAACAGATTTTGTTACTAAAAACGTAGACAGTGGTAGATATGTTGCATGCATTTTTTTAGATTTGCAAAAAGCATTTGACTGCGTAGACCATAATATTCTACTTTATAAACTTAAAAAACTAAATTTCAATCAAAACCAAATTAATTTTTTCAAAACATATCTGCTTAATCGGAAACAAAAAGTTAAAAATAATTGTGCCACTAGTACCCCTAGTGTCATTAAAAAGGGTGTTTCGCAAGGTTCAATTCTACGGTCAGATCTTTTTAAGATCTACATAAATGACCTTGCCGATTTAACATTAAAAGGAACAATCCAAATGTATACAGACGATACAGTTTTAAAATATTCTGAGAACTGTGAGACTAACTTGAAAAATTCCATTAGTCACGATCTCAGTTTAATAGAAAGATGGCTTAATAATCATAAACTTTTACTGAATATTAAAAAAACAAAAATTATTCTTTTCGGTAATAAAATATACAGTAGTTTGAATATGATTTATAGAAACACCGCTCTATAAGT
Source organism: Poecilobothrus nobilitatus (assembly GCA_947095535.1). Classification (NCBI taxonomy): domain Eukaryota; kingdom Metazoa; phylum Arthropoda; class Insecta; order Diptera; family Dolichopodidae; genus Poecilobothrus; species Poecilobothrus nobilitatus. The sequence goes on along the minus strand of OX352772.1, from coordinate 315,656,340 downwards.
AGTAAAAAACTATAACTATCTTGAACTAATTTTAGATAATAAATTAAAATGGTATGATAATATTTATCATATTGTCAAAAAAACAAAGCCCATATATTTTTATTTTACGTCGTCTGACAAATTTCTTTTCAAAAGACGTATTATACATAATTTTTTCATCATATGTTTTGTTAAATATTATCTATCTCAATCCTATATGGTCTGGAGCTCCACAAATTGCATTAAATAAAATAAATATACTACATAAAAAAGTTGTTAAAATAATTCACTTTCATTATAATCTTTTTTCATCAAGATTATTGTATACACATAGGTTCTTAAGTTTCGATAATATTTTTGCCCACGTGAGTTATATATTGTTGCTTTTAAAATTATTAATAATTTCATTAAACATAATTTTTTGTTAAATAGAATGATTGATATACCTACATAACCATAACACCCGAAATAAGTCAAATTTTTATCTCACTCTTTTCAAAACCGATAGGCAAAAAAATAACTGCCTTTGCAATTGCCTAAAATTATGCAATGAATTAGATACCCTACGAATATAAATTAAATAGTAATAAGCTGGAATTTAAAAGAAAAATAACAAAATTTATAATTGAAAAAAACGTAAATAATTAATTGGATTATGTAAACTTTAATTTGTTTAATTATGTGAGAAAGGAATGTGACCAAACAGGTGAGGCTAGGGACAAATTGTAATACATACTAAAATTATAAAACAAATTAGAAAACAAATTATAAACAAATTATAAACAATTAGAAAATAAATTGTAATACATACTAAAATTATATTTTTTTAAAAAAAATATTGAATTAAATAAATAAAGAAAAAAACAAAAAAAAAATACATATTGTGGATTTTGCCACCATTTATAATACTTCTGTCAGCCCTACTGGCTCTAAGAAAGTAAATATTTGTATAGGGTGTATTGCTAACAGTTCATCTTCCGCAAAGTAATATTCTCCTAAGTGCACACATCTTGCTCGGAGTTAAAGTCCACATGTTGTAAGTAATATTTGTTAAAGAATGTTTAAATTTTTTTTGCCAGGAGTATCAATTCGGATTTATCTGGTGTTATCAATTTGTGTAGTTTTCTTTAGGGAAACACCGCAACAATTTAAATTAAAACATAAAATATTGTGTTATTTTTTTTAAAACGGGGTGTATACAAAATAGTATAATAGTTAAGAATCTGCGTAAATTGGCAATGAAAATGTAGTAAATGTAGTATGTAGTTATAATAATGTAATTTTGAACAAAAGCAACAATGAACACATCATTTCATTTTTAATTATAGTAGGCCAAATTGGCATTAAAAAGTCGGAATCTTTCTTTTGATTTTTTAGTTTTTAATGGTGTGTACGTACAGTAGTTATTTTTACTTTTATTTCAATCGAGTATAAAAACTTTTTATTTTAATATTAATCTACTCAAAAAATTATAAAATTTTGATGATTAGGGCCAACTTGTGCGATTGAAATATTATAGATACTGTGATTAAAAAGAGAAATTGTTAAGTGCGGTGATTTTCAACCACGTGGGACTATAATTTTTTCCTATTTATATATTCTTTTAAGAGTTTAAGCCGATTATTATTCATTTAAGACTAGAATTTTAAGTAAAAAACAACAGTTATCATGAATATATTAACTTTGCATATCAACTCTATTTTTGCACCTCAGTGTAAGTTAGTCTTTTTGTATTATTTAAATCTGAATAGTTTTTCATATATATGTTTTGTGTATTATAAATATTTATTTCTTTATCACTTTGTTGAATAATTTGTTTCGTTTTTTTTTTTTATTGTTTTTAAATCCTAAGGTGAGATTTAAAATGAATTTAAGAAAATGAGTTTCAAAAAAAAAAAAAGTAGAAAAGAGGTAAAAATTGTGCTTTTAAATTTAAAAGATTTTTCAAGAAAGATTTTTATTTTTATTACATAGTTTTATCATATGGTTTAAATATCTTAGTATTAGTATTGTATATGTTTCTGTATAATATGTTTATATTAGAATGTTAATAGTATATAATATAAGTTTAAATAGGATACTAGAACAAATTATTATATGTATATGTTACAATATATGATATTTGTTGCGTTTTGCTGTTAAAATAAAAATTATGTACATGAAAGCTTTTAATTTTACATTTTTTTTTTCTGTTCTTGTTCCAGTGAAAATTTCAAGTTGTAATTTTCTTCTTTTTTTTTTTTTTGGATCATCTTTGCTTTTTTGAGGTCAAAATGATATGTGAGACATGAATGGATATCTAAAAGTAAGAGAAGTTTTAATTTTGTTTTAGTTTTAATTTTAAAGCAAACCAATTTAGGATTTGTACGTTTTTTTTTCTTTTTTAAAAACCGGCTGGATCGGTTAGAGTAACAGTGGTTAGAGTCCTGTGGTTAACGAGGCCATCAAGTTAAAATCCTAAGAAAATTTGAAATTTATTTTGTCAGGTTTTCGATTTAATTCAACTACTATTGATTCTTAGGTTCAAATTAATGGCAACAATAATTAATACTATATATATTAATAATATCTGAATAATGCCGTAGTCGTTACACCTTCAATATTTCAATTAAATGGACCCGCTTTTAAACTCAGGACTAGGTCATATACAGTATTAGTAATTTGAATTGCAATAGTGTATATTCGTAATAATTAACATCGTAATCATACGCATTTATGATTTTTGGATTTGAAGAAAAATTTCATAAATAGTAAAATGAAGCTAAAATTATGGAGGCAGCACTACTGCTTATAATAGTTGTGTTGTGTGATGAAAAAGAATAAAAAGGAAAGTAATGTTTAAATATAAATAGTTTAAAATAAATATAAAATTCAAATTTAAGAAAGGTTTAATTATTGTACTACATGCCTCACAAGAGACAATGTGTCGAATGCATAAAATTGTGCTTGAACTCAAATTTCACTTTTTCAAACAAAATTTACGAGTTCAGGTGTTGTTTTTGTGTAGTTTAGTGAGATTTGAGTTCAAGCTCCGTTTTATGCATTCGACCCAATATCCAAATAAAATTAGGTTTTCAATCAGAGTAATCTTTTGAATTATGTAATTTGAATTATGTTGAGGTAAATAAAAGAAGTAAATATATGTATATCATCAACCTATATATAAGAATTATACTTTATGGTTAATAAGTTTTAGATTGAAAATGAAAACTTATTATAATAATATTGATGAAGGTGGAAACATTTCGCTTAAATTTTTAGATTGATTTAACGACTTTTTGCACTAGGACGGATATGTCTAAAAGTGAAACAATAGGAAAGTTATGCTAGAAAATTGTAATATTATGAAAGGAAGTGGTGATATAATGCAAATATATTCATGTTATTAAAATTGATCTCAATTAATTTCCGCTTAATTACTACATGAGGCAGTACTAAATCTTCTCATTATATGTTGAATTTTTTAAATTCCAATCAGTTCTATTTTATTTTAATTCTTTTTTTTATAGTGCATTTCTCTACCACATAAATGTGATCAGAAAATTACACAGCCTTTCCTTTACAGGCATGGCTGTAAATGTACGTACGATGGTTGGTACGTAAATGACTGTAAATAAAACGTATTTTATACGATCGTATTTTATTACAGCATGTTTTATACGCGCTCTTATCCACTAGGCCACCCAGACCCCTGATTCTATTTTATTTGTTTATATATTGATTTTTGAGTTATAAAGGTGTAATAAGAATTGTTTGTATACATATATGGTATTATGATATTTTAATATTTATTTGCTAACATTAGGATATTTGGTCGATAACCCGATAAAAATACTAGATAAAGTTTTCATTTTCAATGGGATTCGAATTTTAACTCATGAATGACAGTTCAATTTCTTAATAAGTATGCCATTCAATCGGATGGATTTTTAATTAAAAGCATATAATTTCACAGGCGATATTTTCATTTATTTCCATGCCTAAGATGGCAAGACTTTTAAACCGTTGCATAGTCAGAAAACTTATAATTCTTGCTGTGTTGATGATAATATAGTTGTGATATATGATTTAAAAAAAAGAAATTATATTATGCATATACATTTTTGAAAACCTTTGGTTAAAGAATAATTATACTCTACATAATTAGATTTAAATTACTTTTTTTTTTTTGAAAAAAATCCATTTACTTGTATTGAAGAGAAAAACTAATGAAAATTTGATAATACACCTAGAACGTTTTTTTACTAAGAAACAAATTACATTTTTCTTTTATCAAAAAAACGTTAAATATAATTTTATTAATAGTATGCTATAATTTATTCTATACTATTAGGTACATTATCCTAAATATTATCTCATTAACTTTTCATTTTCTGAAAGCTATTTATTCCAATATAAAACAAGACTACAAATTATTCTTATTGAAATTTATTTTCTTTTAAATGGTGAGAATATCTAGAATATAATATATTATATTATATAAGATTTTCTTAATTTATTTATCGTCTATTAATGTGTATTTTTTTTTTTTTTTGTATCTTTAATCTAAAAGTAGATAAGTAAAATAAAAGAATATAATTTAATTATTTGTTCAAAAATAGGGTAATAAAATCTGTATGATTTTAACGATGAATTAAAATCTGTATATTTTGGGTATTTAGATATTATATAAGTTTTGAAAGTTTATGAATATAATTCCATTTTTATTTTTAATTTTTTAATTAAAATAAAAGTTTGATTAAATATTTAGGATATAAACATTAGAAAAACAATTTTTCGTTATTTACTAACCCAAACAAGAAATTTTTTTTGAAGTATGCTAATACTTAGTTTTAATTATAATATTTAATATTTCAGAGGACATGACTTTGGTTTTCTATAACTAAATTTTTGTCTAGATTTATCAATTTATCATAATAATGAAGCATTCGCTTGCTATAAAATCTTTATTATGATTAAATATAAAAAATATGTGAAATTGGCCGTACTTTAAGCAACCGGACAAGAGCCTTTGAGTTCAAGTTATAAATTTGTTTGTTTTTATGTCTTTGATCCTTATTTTTATCATCTTTTCCCAGAACATGTTAATTTTATTCAGTTTTTTTATTTTTTATTTTATTTAGGAGTATTGTTCATCGGCAGATGTTTTTCGACCGCTTCTTCTAGTACCTTGCGGGTTTCATTATTGTTAATCGTTATGCATTCTGGCAGTTTTCTAAGTATATTACCTATGCATCTCTATTTTACATCTCCTTTAAGTTTATTGTTGGTCAAGTAATGCTGCCATATATTTGAGTAGATTTTACCCAGTACCAGAATATTCTATAGGTTTGGTTTTTCTGAAGATCTCTACATGGTTTACAATTTTGTTTATTACTTAACGGCACTTTATTATTTTAAAACTTCTAATAATAACGTCATTTTATGTTAAAAGTTATATAGTGACACAAAATATGTCTTACAATAATTAGAGGCAATTTTGAGAGGCAAGTCCGGAACCCTATATAACTAAGAAAACCTCTTAATACACGTAAAAATATATTACAGAAGCTTCAATTTTTATGTCTTGCCGAAGAAACATTTGTACAGGTTCCTAAGTTACAGATGTCTAGAAAAAGCTAATTTTTAACTTTTGAGCGCTAAAAGCTCTTAAACAGGGGGTGGAACTAAAAAATTTTCTGAGGAAACTGATATTAAATTTGGAAGTCCTTTCTTGTCAAAGCTTGCCGGAGTTATGAAGGTAGAAAAATCATGTAAAATTTGCTTTTCCCATAACGGAAAATTTAAACAGAAAATACAAAATATTGCATAGTTTTGAAATTATTTTATACAGGCAAGAAAATTTCCGGTCTTATAGCGTTTGTAGATTGTAAAACTACTACGCAGTGCCTGAGATATATACATCTGAAAATAGAGCTTTTTTGCAGATTTGAGGGGCTGTAACTCTGGAACTCAATATAACCAAAAGACACCCTTAACACACGTAAAAATATATTACGGGAGGTTTAATTTTTATGTCTTGCTGAACACTAATGTGTATAGGTGACTAAGTTACAGGTGCTTAAAAATAGTAAATTTTCAATTTTTGAGCCTTAATAGCTCATAAACAGAGGGTGATCCAAAAAAAATTTCTGAAGAAACTTATACTAATTCTAAAAGTTCTTCCTTACTTCAAAACTTCAAGTCCCTATCTAAAAGTGTGCCGGAGTTATGGAGATAAAAAAATTATGCAAAATTGGTTTCACATATCACATAACGGTAAATTTAAATACTAAATTTAAAAATATTGTGTAATTTTGATATTGATTTCAAAAAGTAAAATAAATTCTTGTCGAATAGCGTTTTCAGATTGAAAATCTTTTAAGTTAAACAAGAGATATAATACGCATTTAAAAATAGGATTTTTTCAAAGTTTAAGGGGCTGCAGCTCTGTAGTGGCGGCTGCATAAAAAAGTTGTTCTACAACATTAATTTTTTTATGAGACCTATCCATGATTAAAATTTTTTTTCTCTATTTGTAACGGTGTGAAAGTTTTGTAAACAAACGGGCAGAGTGAAACTAATAGGCACATTTTTTCAAAATATTTTTGGAATGTGCTAAAAACAATTTATTTTTGTAGGAATTCGTTCAAAAGTGCAATGCACTGAATTTAGATGAATTAATTATTTTAACATTATTTAAAGATTTTTTATTTCTTATGGATATAGTAAAGCTTTAGAATTTTTTGAGGTTCAACTTATTCTAACCGGGGGCGGTGAAAAACATCGAAATTATAAAAATTGTTAAGGTACAGCATAGGCTTACATGCTGCCCAGAGTGTCAGTAGATTTTAGTACTCATGTTATTCGATATACTAAATGAAATAAATTTAGTTTTCTTCAAATGGATATTATTTTTTAAATAAACCTTAAAATAATCAAATAACCAAAAATCGTTAATAATAGTTAATATTAAAGATTTTTGGTTATTCAGATAAATTTTTTATTAAATAATTTTACATAGTTTTATTGTTTGTTTAAATCAAATATTGAGCCAATATATGGTCATACATTAGGTGTTTTCTAGGAAATATTTTCTAAATTCTTTAAATATTCTTATAAAAAAATATGTTGAAATTATTTAATATTAAGAAGTTTATTTTTATTCGGTCATGCAAAATAAAACTTGTAATATCTTTAAAATATTTTTCATTTGTTAGCTTTTTCATTTTTAAAACTATAATATTTTTATAACCATAAAAAAAAAAATTTGTTTTAGTTATAATACAATATTTTTGAATGAATTATTAGTTAGATAGTTCAACTTTAAATAATTTAATCTTTTCAATTTTCAAAAATTTAAAAATTGTTTCAATTTTGTTCTTAACAATTTTTCAGTCTGAATGGTTATGCAAAGAAAAGAACCAATCACTAATCATAATAGTATTGTTTGCATTTAGAAGACCTTTCTTAAAAAATGTAATTTTTTTATTTTAAATTGTTTGTGTAATATGGAAACCGAAAATATTCAAAACTGTGATAGTATAGACTTCTTAATGTTTACCCCATAACATTCATTAAGGGTTGCCATCAATAATTATCTCATGCAGGAAATAATTACCTCATGAACGAATGTTGTAACTTTTGTAACGGCTATTGCCACTGTTAGCAAAATAGTAATAATAATAGGTGGATTAATTTTTTCCTTACAGTCTCACTTCTAATGTTTCCGCATCCTATTGTCCTATCCTTTTGTATCGCTATCCCTTATAGCCAATATTCTGCGTTAACAGGTAGAAGTTTCATCTCATTATATTGACTAAAGCTGACTGATTGATTATATTACGTTTAGACAGTTAGAATCTGACACTACCAAAGAGGAATTCTTGGTGTCTTTGGAAAATTCTCGCCTCCCTTAGGAAAAAAAAAAATACAGCTTAGTTGCGTGGCATTGTACGCCATGAAATTTTGCATTAATTAATTTTCAAAACAAAAATAATTTGTTAAGTTACAAATTAAATTAAATTTAGTTTATTTCTATTTTTTTATTGTAAAGCAGCAGATATTATATTATACCCTATTACATGCCTAGAGAAGATATTCGAATACAAGCCTAGTCGCATAAACTAATCAGGGCTATTTGTGGCCAATAGCTTGGGAAAATGCAATTCATAAATTAATCAGTTTAACTTTTAGAAATTTTTTAATTTATTTTCTTCACAGATGTTTTTTTGTTACCGCGAAACAGGAAATTTTAAAAGCTTGAATTACAACGTAGTAAAAATACGTTAGTAAAAATAAAAAATTTTTTTTTTTTTTTTTTTTTAACTGGCGATTTTTATGTCTGCTTTTTTGACTTAAAGATTTTTTGAAAGGTTTTATTATTATTGCACAACAATCATAAAATTAGGAAAATATTTTAAATGTGCCTACAGAAGTGAGTTTTAGAATAATTAAAAAAAAATAAAATTAAAAAAAATATACAAAAATAAAACTGCACTAAAAGTTTATTAAAATATATTTAAAAAAATTTTAATTTTCAGCATTATTTTGTTAAAAAGTTTTTTTTTGTTTTTTTTTTATTATTCAAAAGATAAATTTCAAGATAAATTAAAAACAAAACTTAAATTCAATATTTTAAATATTGATAGCAGTACATGAAGTTAAGCATAAGTTGTATTGTAAAAGAAAAACATTATTTTTATAATGACTATATAAAAAAGTATATAACATCATAATATGTATAAATATATTATAATATGTATATATAAATCTTATGAAACAAAATAAAAGGTTTATAATGTTATGATATATAGATAAGATTTTGAAATTTGTATAAGATCGTACCACCAGATCTTTTAAACTGGACTAAAAACATTTTAAAATGTATCACTGCCAATTTAAATTGAGATTTTTGATGAGATGCACCTATACAAATATTTTTCAAAGATTGCAGATTATAAAACTAGAGGCCCCTGTTAATGTGTAGTCAAATTCTATGTTGAATCCCAATTCATATAATAGACATTAGACAGTTGCAGTTTAGAAAAATAGAATTTATGGAAAAAGTACAATCCGTAAACCGTAAATCAGAAAGCAAAACCAAATCATCAAAACACTAACTAAAATTATTTTTAAAATAACTCCAAAACAGAATTAAATTGTATAAAAAGTCTGTAGTTGGTGACGTACACATATTTAGATTATTTGGTATTGTGAGTGAGGACTATTATTTTTATTTATTTATTGAGTTCGAAACAAATGTTTTAAAGGGAAAACAGAATAGGTATCCGTAAAACATTCGTAAAATGCACAAACAAAGTTTGAAGCAAAATTCAATTAAACTTTTTTTATAGGCCACGTTGTCTGTAACAATAATTAGCGTTGTTCGTTTTATCTTGCCCTAATCTAAAAAATTTAAAATCTGAAAATACCGTATATTTGACATACAATCCTTGATTAAGATTGTACATGGTACAGATTACCACAATTGTATAAATGGTAACTCTGCATAAAATTGACATACAAAATATTTAAAAATAAAAAATTATTCAAATATAATTTTGGTTGTAAGAACTGCTGTCTACTAAAATTTAAATACTTATATGAGAAGAAATTGAATTAAAAAAAGAATACAATTAGAAAAGTTTTCTAATCGCTTCAAATAATATACAAACATTCATACATAAATGCAACAATTTAATAGAAAAGTAAAAAATCAAAACAATTATATATTTGAATTTTAAAGAGACTCGACCGCTGGTTATACATAAGTACATACTTAGATACATATTGATTATTAATATCAGATCAATATCATTCATCATTATTTAAAATTTCAATAAATATTGTATAAATGATGATTTTTATCAATTTTTAAATTTTTTTCTTTATACACATACATAAGTTCAAGTACATTGCATACATATAGCCAAAAAATAGTTCAGCCGTTGAAGTCGAGTCGAGTCGAATCGAGACTTGAGACTCGAGAGGAAAAAAAGAATACACAATTTTAAAAAGAGTAAGTGAGAATGTTTCTTATAATTTTGTGTTTTTATACCCTACACCTAAAGTATAGGGTATATTAACTTTGGTATGGTGTTTGTAACCACCAAAAGGAAGCGAGTTAGGTATAGACATGTATATATATTCTGAATCAGGATCACCGCCGGAGTCGATTTAGCGATGTCCGTCCGTCCGTCCGTCCGTCCGTCCGTCCGTCCGTCCGTACGCACGATAACTCAAAAAATAATGATGCTATCTTGATGAAATTTATATAGTAGGTTACTAATTACGAAAGAAAGGCTAAGTTCGAATCTGGACAAAATCCGTCCATGGGTTCGGATTCTGGAAGCTTCCGAATGATTCCGGCTTTTGGAGATAATCTCCGCAAACGAGATTATCTCCAAAAGCAACAAAGATAGAACCTTCAAATTTTGTACAATGATGTTTCTTCCCGTTCGATTTATGTCTCTGAAATTTAAGAGGATTTGGTCCATGGGTTTGGGTTTTGGAAGCTTCCGAACGAGCACCAGAGCAAATGAGATTATTTCCAAAACCAACAAAGATAGAACCTTTAAATTTTGTACAATGATGTTCCTTCCCGTTCGATTTATGTCTCTGAAATTTAAGAGGATTTGGTCCATGGGTTTTGGATTTGGAAGCTTCCGAACGAGCCCCAGAGCAAATGAGATTATCTCCAAAACCAACAAAGATATAACCTTTAAATTTGGCAGGGTGGTGTTCTTTCATGTTTTATTTAAGTCTCTGAAATGTGAGAAGATTTGGTCCATGGGTTCGGGTTTTGGAAACTTCCGAACGAGCCCCAGAGCAAACGAGATTATCTCCAAAACCAATAAAGATAGAACCTTTAAATTTTTTATAATGATGTTTCTTCCAGTTTGATTTATGTCTCTAAAATTTAAGAGGATGTGGTCCATGGATTTGGATTTTGGAAGCTTCCCAACGAGCTCCAGAGCAAATGAGATTATCTCCAAAAACAACAAATATATATAACCTTTAAATTTGGCCGAATGGTGTTTTTTCATGTTTGATTTAAGTCTCTGAAATTTGAGAGGATTTGGCCATGGGTTTAAATTTGAAAGAATTTGAACCGTGGATTCGAATTTTGGAAGCTTCCGAACGAGCCGCAGAGCAAATGAGATTATATCCAATACGAACAAAGGTAGAACCTTTGAATTTGGTACAATGGTGTTCTTTCGTGTTTGATTTATGTCTCTGAAATTTAAGAGGATTTGGTCCATGGGTTTGGTTTTGGAAGCTTCCGAACGAGCACCAGAGCAAATGAGATTATCTCCAAAACCAACAAAGATATAACCTTTAAATTTGGCAGGGTGGTGTTCTTTCATGTTTTATTTAAGTCTCTGAAATGTGAGAAGATTTGGTCCATGGGTTCTGGTTTTGGAAACTTCCGAAAGAGCCCCAGAGCAAACGAGATTATCTCCAAAACCAATAAAGATAGAACCTTTAAATTTTTTATAATGATGTTTCTTCCAGTTTTATTTATGTCTCTAAAATTTAAGAGGATGTGGTCCATGGGTTTGGATTTTGGAAGCTTCCGAACGAGCCCCAGAGCAAATGAGATTATCTCCAAAAACAACAAATATATAACCTTTACTTTTGGCAGAATGGTGTTCTTTCATGTATGATTTAGGCCTCTGAAATTTAGGAGAATTTGGTCCATGGGTTTGGTTTTGGAAGCTTCCGAACGAGCACCAGAACAAATGAGATTATCTCCAAAACCAACAAAGATATAACCTTTAAATTTGGCAGGGTGGTGTTCTTTCATGTTTTATTTAAGTCTCTGAAATGTGAGAAGATTTGGTCCATGGGTTCGGGTTTTGGAAACTTCCGAACGAGCCCCAGAGCAAACGAGATTATCTCCAAAACCAATAAAGATAGAACCTTTAAATTTTTTATAATGATGTTTCTTCCAGTTTGATTTATGTCTCTAAAATTTAAGAGGATGTGGTCCATGGGTTTGGATTTTGGAAGCTTCCCAACGAGCTCCAGAGCAAATGAGATTATCTCCAAAAACAACAAATATATATAACCTTTACTTTTGGCATAATGGTGTTCTTTCATGTATGATTTAGGCCTCTGAAATTTGAGAGGATTTGGTCCTTGGGTTCGGATTTTGAAAGCTTCCGAACGAGCCTCAGAGCAAATGATATTATCTCCAAATGCAACAAAGATATAACCTTTAAATTAGGCAGAATGGTGTTCCTTCATGTTTGATTTATGTTTCTGAAATTTGTGAGGATTTGGTCCATGGGTTCAAATCTTGGAAGCTTCCGGACGAGCCCCAGAGCAAACGAGTATATCTCCACAACCAACAAAGATAGAACTTTTATTTTTAGTACAAAGGTGTTCTGTTATGTTTCCTTTTCTGTAAAATTGGAAACTGACATTTGAAAGAATTTGAACCAATGGTTCGTATTTTGGAAACTTCCGGACGAGCACAAGAGCAACGAGCATATCTCCAAAACCAACAAAAGTAGAACCTTTAAATTTAATAGAATGGTGTTCTGGCAAGTTTTCTTTATGTTCCTGAGATGGATTCGATGAATTGGAGTGGCAATTCGGGTAGCTGACACAAACATCCCAAGGACTACCAATCTCCGAAAATAATTAAGATAGAAACTTAAAATTTTATACAAGGGTGTCAAGCATATCCCAAGCGGATGCCTCTTTTACGTTCTTGAAATTCGAGTTGAATAAGACAGAAAAGGGAAGAAGTTCAAGCAGCTGCCAAAAACACTTATGGATTTTTAATTTAATTCGAATTATTCAGGTGTAGGGTATTAATAAGTCGGTTGCATCGACTTACTGTTACATTTACTTGTTTTTTTGTTATTCTGTATGTTTCGTTACTAGTTACTACTACCGTCTATCGTAGGTATCATACTACTGTAATGTAAATTTGAAATGTGTTGTTTATATTTTATTATTAATATTATGTATAGGTTTTATAGTAGAAAAATCTTAAGAAATAAGTAGTTACTGATGTTCAAAGCTTGAAACGGAATTCATAATACGTAGTGTATGGCTGAAAACTACTGAATTATAATTATAGATTTTATTATATAATAATGGGTGTTTATTGATGAGTCTTTCGTTATTAGAAGGATTTATTCACATACAATGGACACTTTAGTTTTCTTATAAGAATTTACTGAGAAATTTCTTTTTAATCTGTTTCTATTTTTCCTTCCTCTTTTCTTTTACTGGATAATAATATATTTATTTGAAAAGATATTAAAACTCTATTAACCCATTTTATGAAAACTGTAAGTAATTATTGTCAGAATATTATTCTAAAAACGAAAATTAAAACTTAATCAAAAGATTTAGAAACTATTCAGTTAATGAAGACTTTATTTACGTTTATATTATTGCTTTCGTTTTGTTTTTTAGTTTAATGGGATTACATGATCGGGGGAAAAAAAAAAAGAAACTTTTGTTATTTTCTTCGGCGAAATGAAAACAAAAGAAAAACTACCAAATGAACCGAAAAATGAATGAACGAAAAAAAAAAAACTCATTATACACTCTCTATTTTTATCTCTTTCTAAAATTTGAAACTATGTTTAAAATTTGATGATATGAAATGAAATCATATGATGTTTGGATATTCTGGTTTGGTTTAGAACTTGAATTAAACAATCATAAAATTGATTAGAGCGTTTATAAAAAAATCGCCCGCTAATCAGTTTATGATTGTCAATGTAACTATATTATATTTTTGTAATAAAAACGTACTTTTTTTTTTACGAAGATAATTTTGAATTATCAAAAGATGCTGTCAAGGAATGAGACAAGTGTGATTATTCTCCTATCAACATGTAGGACTTTAACCCACTAAATAATACCTCTGTTTTTGATCAGATAATACAGTTAATCTTTGGTTTTTTTTTGCACGTTTTGGGAAAAGGAAAACTTTGTTTAAAAAAGGAGATAAATTCAAAATATATTGTAAATACAATCATTCCCAATTTTAGCTAACACTTGTTCAATGTCTCTCTATTCGTAAAATTCGAGTTACAAACAAATTTTCATCTGCTGAATTATATCTTTCAGGAATTTGAACTACGTAGGTGTTGCTGGGAATCTATTTTTTTATCTTTGGAAAATAAATTTGGAATCGTTTCGGTGTTCTTGTGTGTAAGAGCCTATAAAATACCCTGCAACCACCGAGGGAATGTGGGTTGGAATCAATTGTCATATTTATGTGACCGTAATTTCCATAATATTTTGTTACCGGTGAGTTTGTTTCAGCATAAGACTACAGTGTAAGATTGTACGGTATTAATTGACAAAACTTCTAGGAAATTTTTTTAAATTTAAGTCGAATTAAAATAACAAATTATTTGTCGAAAAAGGTGGAAATTTTTTTCGAACTATAAAAAAAAGTGTAGTTGACAGAAAAATAATTGGCACAACAACTTATCACTATATATTTAGTATAGGAGAGGTCATTCACATGGATTTTTATAATGACACTTTATTATAAAATAAAAATAATGAATGGTGGTTTGTAGTGATTTGTGGAAATGAAGGAAAAGTTTTCTTTCTTTTTTGATTTTAATTTTCTTCTGTTGAAATTCTATTTTTTTTCTCTTTAAAAACTTTTGTTTAAATTCCCACGGAAAATAAAAATTATTTAATGAGAGTTTATACCAAGTTGTATTTTTTTTTTTTTTCAGATTTAATAATTTTTTTTTCGTAAAATAAATGAAGTGCAGATATTCCAGCTTATGTTTGTTAAAAAATTTTTTTTTTTATTTAAATTTAAATGCGCATTAGAAGAGTTAAAAAGGTTTTATGTTAATTATACTATTAATTTTTTCGTAATTTATGCAATATGAATCATTTAAATAATAAGTTATACTATATGTTTTTTATCATAATATTATGTCCTACTTTAAAACAATATTGGTAAAGAATGGATTTTGAATATTTTGATATTAGAATATTTAAATTCAATGAAAACAAGGCAGAATGTAAAAACCAAAAGCTTTAAATGCGATAATTTTCAGAAAACAGTAAAATCATGCCTTATATTTCTTTTACTTCAAAAAAAATTTTTTTTCTAAGCTATTTTAATTATAATTAAGAAAGTCGGTTAAAACAATAAAAATATAATATAAGCTTTTATTTTGATATCTTAATTTCGATAAATTTGGACAGTTGTCTAAAAATAAAGTATATTCGATTTTTGACTCTTAATAGCTCTTAAACAGGGGATAAAAACTTAAACTATTTGTTTTAAGGTAAGTTGTGCTAAATCTCAAAGATCTTTAAGCTTTTAAAATTTCATGGTTCAAACTAAAATAATTTTAAAAATACGGAAGATTTTGATTCTTACAAAATATGATTTTCATATAACGGTAAATTAACATTATATATAATAAAAAAAAATGAAAAACTGTTAAGCAAACCTTAAAATTGAAAAATTTGATTTTTCCAACTTTAAGGGACTGTAACTTTCTAATGAGTGAGGCTACATGTACAAATTGTTCTACAAGATTAATTTTTCAATAAGACCTACCGATTATTTTTATCTCCGATCTTTCAGGCGGAGATACTAGCAGTTAGAGAGGTTACTCGAATTTTGAATGGAAATAACACACAAATGGGAACGGTCGTCATCCGTGTGTACAGTCAATCCCCGATTAAGGCCATTAACGCGAACATTACAATCTCAAAGCTTGTTTGGCAGTGCCAAGAGGAAAGACTAAATATAACCTTCTTGTGAGTGCTTGGGCATAGTAATATTGAAGGGAATGAAAAAACTGACGAACTAACAAAGAAAAACGTGACTCAGAACACTAATTCTCATGAAAGAGTCAGTTGTCCAATCAGTACCGTAAAGAAACGGATGCTTTCTTTGTATATAGCGAAATCGCAAAACCTCCTGCAGGTGTTGCAAGAAGCAAACGAAAGTGAAAACCTCTCACTCGGTAAACCTTTCTACCACAACCTCAGCAAAGTCTCTGAATACAAAAAATGTATTAAAGTATATAAGTGACTCGCAATAAGTTGGACTTGGAAATATATATTACAATAATCGAATAATTTGATTGAGGAAATCAAAATAATAAAAAAGAGTAAAAATAATTAATGAGTTAATAATTAATTAAAGAGTAATAATAATTGTGCCCAAATACTTTAAACAAATTACAAGGAATACTCGTAACTAATGTCTTCTGATCTTCTTGAAGCTTCTATGCGTAGTAAATTTATGGATATTTAATTATTTAGGAGTGCCCAGAAGTAACAACACTTAAATACAAGTAAAAATTTTACTTAATACTAAAATATTTTTAGAATAAATTAAAAATTGTATCTTGGAAGGCATAATTTGAAGACCTCCATTTTTTAATGCTTATATCAACAATAAAAAGTTTTAGATACTTAATCTATTTTTAAATTTATTTATTTACGATTAATGTAATTAAGATTTAAAAATTGGTTCCCATAAACTATTTAAAAAGTTTTTACGGAAAAGTTGAAAAACTCAAATTATAAATTAATACCTTAGTAACTGTAATTACAGTTAATTGACAAAAGCTATAGATATTATGGTTTCAGCTAACTACAAGGAACTTGGAAGGTTGTATACAGAAAATATTTTGAAATTTTATGACATAGACTTTTGCTTTTAATTTTACGCCTAACTATATCTTCAAAATATTTAGAGATAGCTAGTATCAATTTTTCTTATTTGGATCATACAAATTACGTGGTGAAATGTTTGAAACTTATTCGGGCGGCACTAATTTAACTTTTATTTTTATTTCAAATAATAGAGAAATACAGACTGAATTTATCTTTAAAATAGGGGTCTTAATATAAAAAATTAATCTTTTAATATAATATGCTAAATATATGCTAAATATATGCTAATTATATGCTAAATTTATTTACATATATTATTTATTTTACATTTGACACCGGAAAATATTAAGTATTTAGAATGTTAAAGATTTAAATATTGCATAATTTATTATAACTTGAGTTTTTTATGCAATTTATTTTATAATTAAATTATTTATAAAATTTTCATTTCAAAATAAAAAAAATATTTTTAAAATGAAAAATTGGCACTTATAAAATTAACTTTGTCATTTCCTTTCCTTTGTCACAAGCACATATATATATATATATACAACTGAAACGAGTATAAATATTTTATTTTTAATCTATAGAAATTCCTTTTTTAGCACATTTCCAAAAAAAATTTGAAAAAATGTGCTTATTAGTTTCACTCTGTTCGTACGTCCGTCCGTCTGTTTACAAAACTTCTACACCGTTAAAGATAGAGAAAAAAAATTTTAACCATGGGTAGGTCTCATAAAAAAAATAATTTTGTGGAACAACTTTTTCATGTAGCCCCATCCATTACGGACTACAGCCTCTCAAACTTTGAAAAATCCCTATTTTTAAATGCATATATCTTATGTTCTGCTTAAGATTTTTTCATCTGAAATCGTCATGCGACAGGTATTTTTTTTAACTTTGTAAATTAATATCAAAATTATACAATTTTTTTAAATTTAATATTTAAATTTACCGTTATGTAAAAACCAAATTTTGCATGATTTTTCTACTTTCATTCTTCTATACCTTCAAAATTCTAGAAAAGTCCTATTTTCACATATTTTCTTATTACAAAAAATTTTTTAAATTTTATTTTTTAAATTTTCAAATTTTTGTGCAAGTCACAATTCTAAACAGTTTGTATTGAGTTTTGGAAATGTGCGCTTTTAAAACCCGTTGGTTTACATTCTACCTTGTTTATTATTTAGCATTAATCATCGCGTTGAATGCATAAAGCTGAGCTTGAACTCAAATCTTACTTTTCTAAACAAATATTGCTAGTTTAAGCGTAGTTTTTGTTTAAAAAAGTGAGATTTGTGCTCAATTTTATGCATTCGGTATCAAACCATTATCATATTCCCAATCACATTTTTTTAAGTTGTTCCATAATTTTCTACAGATTGTCACTCTATATTTTCTGCACAAAATCTTGGTGGATAAGTTCCGTTAATGTTCATTAATACTTGCAGCTTTCATTTTGAAATCATTTTCACTTCCATTTCAATATGTTCAAACCATCTAAGTTTGTTTTACATTCTTAAGAGAGACTATGCACATTTTATTGAAAAAGATATCATAAAAACGTATATTGAATTTTATTTTTTTAAGAAGCATTTTTAATATAATTAATTTAAGACATAGCAGTTTTAAATTAATGCAAACAAGGCTCTATCAAAATCAATATATATAGTAGTCTTAATAGATCAGTATGATAATATATAAGTTGCAACTTGCAGAAATATTATACAATACCATACCATAAAATTAATTTTTGTTTTCCAATTTATTATCTCATTTCGACATAAGAGCCAACTCAAACGCAGAAATCAACTCAAGAGCCAATTCAAACGACATAAGAGCAGAAACAGTATCGTATGCCAAAAGAATTTCCTTCATGAATTTGGTTCCGATTTATTAAACCGTTTCGCCAATTCCTCACTTCAAAAACTTTCGTGCAAGCAAACAGTGCGTGTCAAAATAGTTCAAAAAAATAAACCTTTGCACAGACCCTTTAACCCGTTTCCGCACATCGTTCTAATAAAGGTTTCTCCATCTTTTCGTTATCCTATACCTAAATTATTTGACTGATTAAGCCAATTATACGCTTTGGCTGTGCTTAGTAACGGTGGATTACTCTGCTAGTATTTAATATATGATTATGAGGTGACATTGTAGATATATGGAAATCTTGTTGGAACTAGAACCAATTATGTAAAAATTTGTTCATAAAATTGTGTTTGTAAAAACTTGTAGGGAAAATTTCAAAGCTTTCAACTAGTTTTAATATCTGTAATTAATTTATTTCAACTATTTTCAGTTTGTACTATTTGAGAATGGTTTTTTTTCCAATTCTAGTTTGCTTTTTTACAAACAGTATTGCCATACTTATTTTGTATTAAAAATATTGTTATCGTTTTATTTTTCAAAAATATTCAAAATTTTTTTATTTAGTCAGTTGAAAATTTTAATTCTGTGCTTCTCTTTTTATTTCTTTCCCATGAGAAACCTGCTGTTTTACCTGCTGTTTTTAGTGCATGCAATTCATTAAAACAAAAAATTAAAAAAAAATCAAATAATTGTATTAATTTTGTTAGTATTTTCAATTAATGTAAATTTTCTGGATTTGTTTAGGTTTTCCAAACAAAAACAAATTATCTACTATTATATTATTCTTAATGACCGAAACAAAAAAAATTTTAGTCTTGAAATAAATTCTGAATTGGTGTGTTAAAATATACAAAATATTCTCGCATACCTTAAATTTAATAATGATTGGAACGAGTTAAATTTTCCGTTGAATTTTGTTTTATTTTATTTTTAATTAGTCATTTTTCTAGTTTTTTTTTATATGTAATATAAAGTTCATGAGTCCTCTAATAGCTTATATATAAAATCCAACACTTCAGAATAAGTTAAAATAGGTAGATTTTTTTATAGTTTCAAATGTTTCAAATTTTATAGTTTCAAATTTCAAATGAGATCTTGCAGCATACTTAAATCCGGGAATATGGACATGGAATGTGGATTAGCTTGGCGCCGGAAGTATTCCCAAAAATTGGCAACCATAACGTCTATGATATTGTTAAATTCAAGAAAAACATCAATATATTTGTTCTTAAAAATCTTCGAACATGCAGTAACTCCCCATATCTTCCATTTTTGTTTATTCGTATTTTTCCAAAACAAGGGGTTTTGACGGCTCGCATTTTCAAAACGATTATATCATTAAACTTTGTAATTTTTTTTAGAAAGTTTTCCAGAAAGAAAATTATGAAAAATCAAGTATTATGTTAGGGATCGGGCATT
The DNA here is from genome assembly GCA_947095535.1 of Poecilobothrus nobilitatus. Taxonomy (NCBI): domain Eukaryota; kingdom Metazoa; phylum Arthropoda; class Insecta; order Diptera; family Dolichopodidae; genus Poecilobothrus; species Poecilobothrus nobilitatus. The sequence continues at coordinate 315,636,453 of OX352772.1, read as the reverse complement.
ATGTATCGAATCAGGGTATTATGTATCGAAAGCTGGTTTATCGCAATACCGTTTTATCAAAATCCTGTTTTTTAAAATCTAGTTTTTTGAAATCCTGTTTTTTTTTTTAAATTCTCTTTTTTAAAAACTCTCCGTTGTTTATATAAAAAAAATAATTGGTGTGGATTTTAAAATTGGGTTTAAAATTGGGTTTTAGAAAAAGGTTAGAAGCTTTTTACAGAATATTTATATATATTCAAATGTACGATTTTGATTAGGAAGCATTTTAGAATTGGGGTCGAAATCAGGCTTTTTTCATTTAAATAAAAACTGGATTTTTTAAAAAATAGGTATTTTAAAAAACAAAATTTCCAAAATTAAAATTTTCAAACACAGGATTTTAATAGAACAGGATTATGATAAACAGGCTTTTGTAGGGCACCCTTACTTTCTTCAAATTTAAAGTCAACTATATAAAAAGAAAGCTGCTTCTAATTTTAAAGAACTTGTTAACTTTAATTTTTGAAACCTTTGCACAAGTACTAAGGCTACACTTGCTTAAAGAAAAAAGTTTTTCATTTTGTAACCTCTTATTGCACTTAAACTGGCAAAAATAGAGAAAAAACAAATATTGGAGGTAAGTGAAATCTATATGTTTATAATTGCAGGCGTGTAGAAAAAACTCTTATTGCACTTAAACTGACAAAAATAGAGAAACAAAAATATTTGAGGTAAATGAAATCTATAAATTTATAATTGCATGCTTTTAGAAAAAACCCTATATATTCAAAATAGTGCAAAAATTATTTTCCATAACGATAAATTTGATACTGGCTTTTCCCGATTTTGAAGCGTTGCGGTTTACTAAAAATTGGCCTCACATAAAAGGCTATTTTTTACTTACAAATCTTTATAATTAAAAATGCATTGTTTTATCTCGAATGTTATAAAAATTTTGTAAATAAACAGACAAACGGATAGCGGATAGATTTAGGTAAAATTTTTTTGAGAATGTATTTAAAACTATTTATAAACCAAGGTAAGTGTCAGGTATTACATGTCAAAGTTTAGTAAAATTATAAAATTTAAACTGACATAAATTGTAAAAAAAAAAATTTCAATCGAGTTTATAGGATTATAATTTCTAATGAATAATAAACAAAATAATATCAAATAGAACTAAAATAAAAATAGAAAAAACTTTTATTAGCTCAATAAAAGGATTTTAAAAAAGAAAAGAAAATGTTTTTCAGTTTACAAAAAAGAATTTGTCTCTTTTCAATTTTATGTAATGGAATGCAAAAACTTTTTACAAATTATTTAAGTTTTTAATTATCAAACTTGAATTTTGTATTATTTTTAAACTTTTTTTTACAGATCATGTTTTTCCCATTTTCCTTACACTATGTAATATTATATAAAGAAATGTAAATTTGTCAGCTGTACCTATAGATTTAAGTTAATAGTCTGAACTCTGTAGTATTAAAATAAGCTATATGTAAAATTGTAAATATATTTAGAGTAAATAAATAAATAAAAATCTCTAAAAAATAAAACATTAAGGAGTAAGGACAAAAAAAAATAATAAATATTACATAAACGTTAATTGCATTTTCACAGACTTATAAAATTTAATACGAAAAAAAAACAAAAGTGTTTTAAATCTTTAAAAAATACCTCCTGCTTTGAAAAGTTTTAAAGTTTAAAAATTTAAATATGAAAGTGTGATCTAACATTTAAAACAAAACTTTCTATTTCTTTTTTCATAATTTTTTTAAGGACTTATTTCAACCTAGTTTTCCTTTTTAAAGAATACTCACTCACAAAATCAGTTTTCTCTAAATTACCATTAAAGTTTCGGTTTCTTAGACTTTAATTTCAATCAGGTGTTGATTAATCGGGCTGTAGCATTTAACAAAATTATTAAGCTATTTGTGCGTCATCTATTATCTTGTACAAAAAAAAACAAAAATAATAATTTAAATTAAATTTAATGTAATCTGACCAATGGTGCAGTGCGTAAGTTACCGGTCTTTGGTTCAAACCCCGGTAAGGTCAAAAATAATATATAACATATAATAAAGTAATGTAAACAAAATATTAAATATAATTATAATTGAATACTTGTACCGAGATGACCCACATGCTAGAGGCAAAAGGGTTCTAAAAATATCCTTAGATATTTATATCTGCACGATATAATATAAAAAAAAAAAACATTTAACTTAATGTTTTAATTAGACACCTTTTTGATTTAATATTTCATTTTTTGAACATTTCATTATTTCAGGAGTTCTTAGCAATTTGTTTTTTTAATACCCGTATGGACTATGTTCAAGGGTATAATAAATTTGCCATACGTTTGTGACACCTTAAAGGAGTCGAGCTATAGTGTCAAAGGTATGGATCGGCTCAGAATCGAATTCTGAGTCAATTAAGCCATGTACGTCCGTCCGTCCGCACGATAACTCAAAAAATAAAGGAGGTAGGAGGCTGAAATTTTGTTTACGTCACTTTTGCAAAATTGTTAGTTTTGCTATTTAAATCCAACATTTTCGGTCGGCGGATTCGAGTAGCTGTCATACAACTTCTATTTTTATATAGAAATAACTCAGTATCTATTCAAGCTACGTTTCTGAAATTTTGCAAATGATGATCAAGTTTTATGGCAACAACTTATGTAAAATTTGGTTGTGGTGGTGAGGCAGGTTCGGGAAGCTGCCATACAACTTCTCCGTTTAAATGAGAATAACTCAGTGTTTATTGAAGCTAGGAATCTGAAATTTAGTAAAAAGGTGTCGAGTTACATGCCAACAACTTTTGTAAAATTTGGTTGGTCTAGAGCAGCCGGTTCAGGCTTCTTGCACCTCTTGGAACTTAATGAAGCTAGGCGCAATAGATTCGGGTAGCTGTCATACAACTCCACAATTTACATAAATATATCTCTGTAGTTCGGTACTAAAACATGTGAATGTTTTTAAAAGATGATCAAGTTTTATAGAAACTGGATATATTACGTTCATACGGGTATCCCAGAGTTGACACAGCCTACTCTACTGCACTCTTCCTCGTTTTAAATAACATTCAATTGTTCGAGTTTATTTAATTCAGCGGGCTGAAACCAATGATTAGATGGCAATGGCATTAATTTTTGTTTTTAAATAATAATATTTTAATTTTTTTTTTTAATGCATTTCTCTGAACTGGAAATTATACAGCTTTTTCTATTCAGGCGTGGCTGTAAATGACGTAAGGGGGAATAACTCTTACGACGTGTGTGGGATTAGAACCCACACTCCGTCGGTGTATTTTATACGCTGTTACCCAGTAGGCCACCGAAGTCCCCATTTATAATATGTTATTAAATTTATTTTTTCATTTTGCTTTTTATTATCATTGCACCTAATGTAAATTTTGTTTAGAAATAACAAAAGAAAAAAAAAATAAAGTTGGAAAATCTTTCATGATTTATGCGTTATTTAAAAGATAAAGAGACAATTTTTTTTAAGTGCCTTTTTTTATCATGTTTTATTTTATTTAAAACTGAAGAAAATAAAAAAAATAACTGTATAGAATAACCGCGCTTCTCTTTCATTTCTTTTTTTTTTCATTTCCACCGTAAGCTTTTCATCTCTTTTGTTGGTCAGTCAACTTAAATTTTAGTTTTTTTGTATTATTTTTTTTTACCTATACGATACCTAAAGTAAGTCAGATAAAAAACATTTTCGTGAAAAACTACATTATATAAATAAAAAAAAATTAAAATAGAATTAATTTAAGGAGAATTCTTTTCCTATTGGCTTTTTGGTATGTTTTAAGTAATTTATACCTAGTTACAGTTTAAACATGTTATTACTATTTTAAATTTAAATTAACAAAATTCTGTTCGGCCTCGATGGCCTAGTGGTAAGAGTCTATACAATATGTTGTAAATACCGAGGGAGTGTGGGTTCGATTCCAATTTAATTATTCGAATCCAATACCCTTACGACATTTAGAGCCAAGCCTGAAAAGGATAGGCTGTGTAATTTCCTTGTCAGGGGAGGGGAATAATCTAAAAACAAAAACAAAATCCTGCATTTGGAGTAAAATTTTCGAAATGACAATCTGGGTATTTCAAGAATAGTGTCTGATTTGCGGTTTAAATAAAAAACTGTAACAAGAGTTTTTTTTTTTGAAATAAAACTGTGTACTATATTAAAAAGAATATAAAAATAATTTATTTTTATAGAAAAGAAATGATTTTTTAAATAAAAAATTACAGAGCGTCATAATTTATTTTAAACAGAAACCAAGTATGAAAGCTATGCTTTTCGAACACAACATTTTTGGAATTATCGTTTTTTTTTTCTTTTATATATGGAAATTTTAATATACAATTGCCAGACCTTCTCTAATATATAATTGTAAACTAAGTTTTTAATACATATAAAACAACTGGTAACCTAATCCCATCAGCTTCACAGAACTTCTCAATTATTCTGATTAACAAATTAAGACACATACACTCACATGCATTTATGTCCAGTTTTTCGAACTGAGCAAAATCTTTCTAATGTTCAAATTTAATATTGCACATTTTCCGATTAAAATATATTTGATTTTTTTACTTATTCATTTCATAATCTCAAAAGATTTTAGTCCCTTGTGCCTACACACCTACACTACATAACTCGTGCCTAGATACCTACTGCAATGTAGGTACATTCTATACATTATGTTAACAAAAAAATAAAAATGAAAAGGAGAACAAAATAAAAATATTTTTATAATCACTTCAAAAGGATGTTTTTGTTTTCCTTTTTATTTTTTACTATAGTTTAGCTTTTTAATTCCAGGATACCAAAGACACCATTTTATTGTATTTTTTGTTTTACCTATATAGAGTTAAGAAAAAAAAATATTTTGTTTTCTTTTTTACTGCGTTCCCACAAAAAAAAATTCTTTCTTTTATATGGTATTGGTTCTGCTTTTCATTTTATTATTTTCTTAATGGAAATTGGCTTTGTAATTTTTATTTATGTGCAAGTGCTTTAAAAAATTTATTGTATACTTTTATCTTACTTTTATAAGCATTTTAGGACATCCGACTTAGTGGGATCAATTGAATATCTTTGATAAAATAATCGGTTATATTAAATTATAAAGGATAATTATTTGTGGAATGCTCTTATGTTATAATATTTATCACAAATGAGATTTGTTGCATTTTCAATAATTTCCCTTTCAATTAAATATGATTATGACTTTTGCATATTATTTATATTATAGCAAAATATATCAAACTAAATATATATATATAAATATTTAGGCTTGTATGAATAGACAGCTTATATGTATTGGTATACCATCTTACACGGTTTCTGACATTTATCGCTAAACGAGAGTTTCTAAACGGGATTTTTTCGCAACCAATATATGAGAAAACAAGGTAGAATGTAAACCACCGGTTTTTAAAAGCGCACATTTCCAAAACACAATACAAATTGTTTAGAATTGTGGCTTGCAAAAAACTTTGAAAATTTAAGAAAGTTTTTGTAATAAGAAAATATGTGAAAATAGGACTTTTCTAGAATTTTGAGGGGCTGTTAGTCCAGAACCCTTTATAACTAAGAAAACCCGTTAACACACGTAAAAATATAATACTGGAGCTTTAAATTATATGTCTTTCCGAAGAAAAATGTATACCGGTACTTAAGTTACAGGTGCCTAAAAATAGCAAATTTTAAATTTTTCAGCCCTAACACCTCTTAAACAGGGGGTGGTGCAAAAAAATTTTCTAAGAAAACTTATACTAATTCTAAAAGTTCTTTCTTGTCTCAAAATTGCAGGTTCCTTTCTAAAGGCGTGCCGGAGTTATGAAAAAAGAAATTTCATGCAAAATGTAGTTTTCACATAACGGTAAATTTAAATACTAAATTTTAAAAAAAAATTGTATAATTTTGATATTAATTTACAAAGTTAAGAAAAATACCTGTCGCATGACGTTTTCAGATTGAAAAAATCTTAAGCATAACATAAGATATATGCATTTAAAAATAGACCTTTTTCAAAGTTTGAGGGGCTGTAGCTCCGTAATGGATGAGCCTGCTACATGAAAAAGTTGTTGCACAAAATTATTTTTTTAATGAGACCATTTAACATTTTTTTTCTTTATCTTTCATGGTGTAGAAGTTTTGTAAACAGATGAACAGGCGAACAGACGGACGGACAGAGTGAAACTAATAAACACATTTTTTATAAATTTTTTTGGGAATGTGCTAAAAACAAATAGCGCAAGAAAAGGCGATGTGCAAAATCTTTGGTCATTAGATGCCGATATACTATTATAGACATTCAAAGATATTAAACGAATAAACAGATGAATAAAGTGAAATTCAAATAAAATTATACAAAACGAATGTCCTTCAAGATTTTTTATTAGAAAAAAAAATTTAAGTAATGAACAAAATATTTTTTATTTGTTTTAATTTGATCAAATTTTTATACAATTCGATTTTTTTGTATGAAAGGGAAAAAATAAAGCTACAGCGTTACGGATAGAGTTGGAAATAAACAATTTAAAAACAAAAAATTTAAGTAAAATAACAAAAATACTCGCTGATTTATTGACAAAAAAATCAATATTTTCTTTATGACAACTTAATCGAATTTTAAAATTTTTTTTTAGATACTTTTGTATAACCAGTATAACCATTCCTGTTTAAATGACAAAGTAATTGACATATTTTTTTCTTTTTTAATTTTGCATAAGATGAAAATTTTTGACATAAAATCGAAATTTAAATTATTTCCAATATACTTTGAAATTATTTCTGTTAAAATTAAAATGTTATTTAACGATGCTGAATTTTTTTTTTTTTTTTTTTTATAATTTAATAATGACTTACAATTTAACGGTAAAGTTTTTTTAAACTTCATGTTAAAGTAAAATTTTTGAAAAGTTTTATAAAACATATTTGAAAATAATCTTAAGGAATTAAGTTATTCCTTTTGAGAATTATAAAATTTTAATTATAATATATTTGATTTTTCATTTTTTTTTTTTTTGTTTTTTATTATCCAATTGAGACTTGGTCTAGATCTATTTCAAGGTTTTCCTCATTTTTATTAATTTTTGTTTTTGAGTACTGATTACTAAGTTGTTTCCAGTAAAGAAATTTAAATTTGGAAGAATACAATTATCTATAGTATTATTTAGATATTCATTTTTATTTCTTGTAGAATTTGGTTTAATCGGTTTGGCAGGCTGAGGTTGAACACTTTTTTTAATGTAAACTTAATAAGTAGTTAATAAAGAATTTAATAAAACATTGCTGAGTAAAAGTGTAAAAAAATCCTGAAATCTTGAAATAAAAGAAACATGCAAGTAAAAATACCAAATTTTCAATAATGAGAACCGGAATAAAAGCAAATATATTTAAAATTGGATTTACAAGTATTTCGAGAATCAGACTACTAATTATATCATTCTATCTTCGTATAGAAAATTCCATTGAATAGTTAGAATTGCAAGAGCTTTAATTGCTAGCCATGATTGCTACTTAGATATTTAGTTTTATTTTTTGTAGAATTTAGTTTCCGGATTTCTTGGAAGGCCAAAGATGTGCTCTTCTCATAAATTGTTTGCTTGTAAATTGAGTTAAATCTGTTCAGTTAATGTGAATGTTATATGTAAAGGGTCTTTCAAATTGAGTTTTCAAAAGTAGGCGCCTGTGTAACTCACTTCAAACATTGAACACACCCATATTATATGTCATTTTGACAGTTGAAGGTTTGCCATTGATAAAAATGGAGTCGTATACATTATAACAATGTGTTGAAATTATTTAATTGTTTTATGAAAATGGTTGTTCTGTAAGAAATGTATTTCGCAAATTACGCGATGTTTATGGTCGAGATAATCGTCCAACTGAGCAACCAATTGGTAATATTGTGCGAAAATTTCAAGAAACTGGTGCAGTACAAGATCGAGAAAGACATTAGTATGCTCGTGCTGGTTGTTCACAAGAAAATATTGGTGTTGTGAGTAATAGTGTTACAGCTGATCCCACCATGTCAATTTCCCGACGTTCACAACAATTGGGACTTTCTGAGTCAACTGTATGGCGTATTATGAAAGATTTAGCGTTGAAAGCCTACGTTGAAAGTTCAATTGACACAAGAATTATTGCCACAAAATCATTCCATGCGTCGGGACTTTGCCAATTGGATACTGGAACAAAACTACGATTGTTCAAAAAAAGTCATTTTTTCGGACGAAGCACATTTCGAGATTGGTGGCGCTACGTTAATAAACAAAACTGCCGTATTTGGGGAGAGGAAAACCCTCGCGTGATCTAAGAGAAGCCAATGCATCTACAAAGAGTCACTGTTTGTTGTGCATTGTGGTCTGGTGGTTTAATTGGTCCGTACTTTTTTGAAAATGATGGTGGAAGAGCCGTAACCGTTAACGGTACTAGATATCGCGACATGATTCCAGTTTTTTTATGGCCAAAACTAGAAAATATTGATACTGAGGATATATGGTTTCAACATGATGGGGCTACGTGTCATACATCCAGAGAAACAATGCAATTACTGCATTCAAAGTTTCCGGACCGTGTTATTTCCAGATTCCGTGACGTGAATTTGCTTTCAAGATCCTGCGATTTGACACTGTTAGACTTCTTTCTTTGGGGCTATGTGAAAGGACAGGTCTACAAGAATAATCCTCGAAACGTTGAAGTATTGAAAGCAGAAATTATTCGAGATAGAGCCATAACTATGCGAGAATGTGGCCGAAAATTTTGATAAAATAATCAGGTACTGTAGAGACGCAAAAGGTGGTCACATGAGAGATATGATTTTCAGAGTATAAATGACAAACATTGTACTTCAAAAATAAATAAAAGCTTTTCCAGTTTCAATTCAAATTCTATGTCATTTAATTATGTACTTTTGAAAACTCAAATTGAAAGACCCTTTATAATGGAATTAAGGTAAAATGTTAAAATTTCAGTTACCTTAAAACCATTCATTGCAAAAATTTCATTTTCATTTTCGGTTTTTTTCTTTTTGAATTTTAAAAATTTTATTTTTTTTTTAAATCATGAGTAGAAAAAAAAATGCTAATTATAAAATAACGCCGATTTGTTTTTAAATCAAGAATGAAAAATATATTTGAACATGCAACCTTTTGTTTGTTTCCTTTTGCTTTGCATTTTTTTTTTTTTTTTGAAATGAATTTTTCAAAAAAATTTTTTTTCTCTCTAAAGAAAATAATAAAGAAATGTCTTATTTTTTAAAATGAAAATGGAAAAGAATTTAATTGACGGGTAATTAGGAAAATCTGTTTCATGAAAAACTTTAAATAAAATGCATGATTTCAAAAAGTAAAATAAAAGTTTTGTTGATAAGTAGAATTACCATTTTCTACTCGTTCAGTAATTAGAAGAAAACAAAAGTATATAGTTTTTCTTTTTTTCATGTGAGCATGACAATGCGAATTCCTGTGTTATGCGATGAACACGGAAATGATTTGAGATCGGAAAAGTATTTTACTATTGAAGAAGTTAGTTGATATTCAATGAAATTATTACTATTGAAGCCGAAAGACGTAACGTTTCGCAGAGCCTATGTAGGTGTAAAGATAATTGTTTATCTCCCGAAAACGGGAAAAGGTGACGTTGATTTTTCTTGTTTACCTGCGCAGAAATATTAAAAGTATAAAATCTTGTACTTTGTGAGTTTGATTTTCTATGATAAAATTTTTTTTCTAACTAATAAAGAAAATATGGATTCAAGGATTTTCTATATCAATTTTTTGTGTCTTAAATATTAATCTATTGGAAATATACCGAAAAAGTGTGATTTATTAATTTCAAAGAAGGTGACGTTTTGAGTATAAATGGTTCAAAATAAAACTATATTTAATTATTTATTCTTTATTAAAAAAACATAGTCATAGTTATTATATTTATTTATTTAAAAAATTTTTAATGACAAATATGAAAATTTTCCAATTTAGTGCAGTACGGAAAATGTCGTACAGTACTCTCTTTAGTGCAGTACTCTGATGTCGTACTAAAAAAAAATTTGGAAAGTTCATTGGCACATTGGAAAGTTCTTCAGGGGAATATAATGATAAATATTTGTAGTTTTTAATGAACTTTAGGTTAACAGGTAATAAAATTTTAATTTGTTAAAAAAAAAAATCTGGTACAAGGTTAAATAATAGATGCAAAGAAAATTTTTGAGATGAAACTATTAAATAATATATTTTTAGTGGGAACACTCCAGGTGTCCTAAGCTCATTTAAAACACTTAGCATAAAACATTTTCGCATTCCATCTCATTTGGCAATTATCATTTAAATATATTTATAATAACTGTGATAAACCCATTTTTCCCATGATAGACCCAAGTTAAAAAAAAAACTGTACAAAAAATCTATTCTTAAGGCTTGAAATATTGCGAATTTTTATCTAAACTTACTAATTTGAGATAAAAACAAAACATACAAAATTACAAAAGATATTGGAACAGAATAAGTTAATGTTGTAAAACATTTAAATTATTTAAGAGTATAAAAAATTTGCCATTACATTTGTGATACTGTAAAGGGCACGATATAGATATGGAATTTTATATAAGATATTCTTGCTCTGGATTTAGTTCTGTCTCGATTTAGATAACGTGTGAATCCGTTTGCATGATAACTGAAAAAACAAAGGATATATGACTTTGAAAATTTTTTGCGATTTCATTTCAATATCAATGGCTATTGAAATTGAACAAGTTAGAACGTTTGATTTGCCGCTATACAACTTATTTTTTTTATATGAGAATAAATTTGTGTTCAATTAAATTAGGTATCTGACATTTTGTCAGAAGAAGTTAAGATTTATAATAGATGTCAGCTGCGAAAGTTATATCATATCATAACATAACACTTTGGTATTTAATTAAGCTAAAGATTTTTAAAAAATTGTAAAAAAAAATCAAATTTTATACCAAAGATCCTACAAAATTTGATTTGTTTGGCGCAACATCTTTGGGGTACTGTCAGATAACTCCGAAATTGATATAAATAAATCTTAACTTGCCGTACTTAATTAATTCAAATATCTGAAATTTTCTAAAAAAATTATTAAATTTTATAGAAACGACTTCTATAAAATTTAGTTTTGTTCGAGTGATGAATTGAGAATATTTACCATACATCTATAATTTTTTATAATATCTTATACAATCTAAACTCGATGTAACGTTACGTACATCAGTTTGCCTATCATAAAAGCTTTGATTTTTAAATTTATATATAATATATGTAGTTATTTTAAATAGTTCAATACTTTGCCAATTTTATTCCTAAGGAGTTACAACCTTTGGAGGAATTGTCATAATGCACGAAAATAAGAATGTCAGTAACTTAAAGTTACTGAAACTATGAAAGTATTATTAGGTATATTAATAGTATAATATTTAATATAATTTTTACCTTTTTCAGTAATTTGAGGATGCACTTTTTCACGTTTTTAAACTTTTGTAGGTTTTTAAAATCTTTTATAAAGAATTGAAATTATTGCAGATTGTCTTCCTCACCTATGTAAATTCAGTAACACTATATATAAGCCTTAAGAATTTTTTTTTTTGGCGAAATAAATTCTTTAGGTTTAAAACGAGTTTTTTTTTTTGGTTAATTATCATAACCTCAATAATAATGTTAAATGCTATGAAATATTGGTATTAGTTTTCTTTTTTGGTTTAAAAAGAGCATACTATAATTTAATTTACGGTATTGTTTTTGTTACGCATTAAATGATTGTTTTTCTTTTTTCTTCAATTAAAAGTCGATTTAATATAAATTGGATTGCATGACATGACAATTCTATTTGATATAATTTTGTTTTTGTTTTTTTTTTTTTAAGTTTCCTTAACATCACACTTATAATCGATATTATATTAATGTTCTATCCAATATATTTACATAAATGATAATATAATACTTTTAAATAATGTATATAATATGAAGAAATTAAACAATATTGCTCCTTTTTTTTTGTTTTAATTCGCGAAATCGGCAAGCGAAAAATTGTTACATAAAAATTTTGTTATTTACAAATAAACAAAAAAAATCGTGAGAATGAGACCACGTGTATTACTATTTGCTATAGGTACCATGTTCTATAAATGTCTGAATAACAAAAATTAAGTAATATTAACAAAATTTAATATAGGAAGATAGAAATCTATTAATAAAAACGAGGAAGAGTGTATAGTTGCATATCTGTACGAATGTATATTGTATATGCTGGTTCCATAAAATTTAAGTACATAGACATATTTATATAAATTTCGGAGTTATTTGACAGATATACTAGAATTCGTTATTTGAAATCAATAAATTTTATTGAAGTTATTGTCTTATAACTTAATAGTTTAATAATCTTTTAAGAATGAGAAGTCTAGCTTGAATTTGCAGATCTGTCTATGACAGTTATACTCAAAACTGCATTGTGCTAGATCAACCAAATTTTGTAGATATCGTTGGCATAAAAGTTAATTTCTTTTGAACAGTTTGAGATACTTAGTTCAATTAGACCCTGAGTGATTCTCATATAAAAAAATAAGTTGTTTGGTAGATATTGGATTCTGCCGGTCGAACTTCTCCAAAATCAATAGCAAAACTAATATCTTAATAAAAGTGAAATGCTAAAAATTTCAGATTCCTATAGATTATTTATTTTTGAGATATTGAGCGTAATGATCGGTCAATATGCTAAATCGATCCTGAAGAAGATACTTTTCCTACCTCGTCTCCTTCAAGCTATCATAAACGTAATCGCCAATTTATTATACCGAGCGAGAACTACATTCGTAGAAGTGTAATATATTTTTCAAAAAGGAAAAGTTTAGAGTTATTAAAATACATGGAACTATAAAACTTTAAACAGACTGACAATGATGTTTTTAATATTCCCGAATGTTTCTTTTATCGATTAAAATTCAAAAATTATTTTTGAGTGGTACTAATTGTAGTCAGTAGAAATATTTTTTATGATTTTTTCTATTTATTATATTTGTTACGAATATTAGGTATATATCATGACTGTAACTTTGTCATTATCTCCTTCATATCTAATCCTGGATATATAAAAGTAACTTGATAAACAGAAAAGGAGATCATTAAAAGAAACTCTCATAATGAACACGAGTGAAGCTGTAAAAAATTATTTGTAGAAGAAAAGCAGCAGAAAAGATGAAAGAGCGAATATTAACATCCTAAGACAAAGAAGAGCTAAATCATAAAATTTGAATTAACCATCTAGTTAAAAACAAAAATGAAGAAATATCTACAAATCAAAAACACATAGATGGAAGACAATTTTGGAGAACCCAATATCTATCGTAAGATTAATAAAATTGCCGCTTTCACAGTAGAGCTTCTTAAAGTGAAAATTTGGACGGAAATATAAATAAATCAATTACTGACCAAGTTAGGATAAACAAAAATTTAATCCCTGTTGGTATAATTAATGTTATATAATAACATTAAAAATCACGAAAAAACGAAACTCAGGTTCATAAGCATAAATGTCTTGCAGAAGAAATAAATAATAATGATACGATTATGAACAAAGTAATAATTATGAGACTGTTTAAATAACGTTACAAACATGAAAGATGTAAATTAAAAAAATTGGCTAAACAAGATAACAATTACAGCTATCGACAGTTTCCGAAGAGTATGTGGATTAGCACTTATAGCTAAAGAAATAAATATAAGAATATTTGACTCCTGAATATTTAATATGGCAAGAAAACTTGAATAATAATTAATTATAAAATACTTTAATACTATTATTTGGTATAGTCGATAAATATTCATAACTAAATGTCTCTGAACGATGTACAAAATATATTGAGTTAGAAGAATTACAGACAAAAAACTGTAGTGGAAGAAAACTGTGTACAAGAAAAGAAAAACTGAGTTGGAAAAGTCTAGAATAAAAATATAGCTCGATAAAAAGTTACACTATCTCAAAGCAAGCATTGGATTAAAGCTTCAAAGATAAGAAAAACACAGAAAAGTACACAATCTTTCAGAGAATACAGGCTTTGTGGAAATCATATGCTATTAAAAGGAGTGAAAAAGGTAAGAAATTTTTCAAATGATTATTTTGAACGACTAGCTTTACTTTTTGAATCGAATGAATATTTGTTCATGATTTATTCTATTTTGGCTTTGAAAATAATTTGTATCTATATATATTAAGGTGCTAAAAAATTTCTGAGAAACTCTGGTTACTATATTAAAGATAACATAAAAATTGAGATAGTCCTTCTAACGAAACTATATCCATTCTTTGTAATCCAGTAACCTTTAAAGATAACATAATAGTTAATAAAATTCTTCGTCTAATGAAACCCTATTCATTCTTTGTCATAAAGAGACCCGTTGTAACAATATAACATAATCAAATTCATAAGAATAATTAAAAATTCATTTAACAAAATTTTTAGTTCCTTATCCAATTTAATTTTTTGTAAATTTTTAAAAGAAAAAAAAATTTTTTTTTTTTTCATTACAGCGCTTTAATTATTCATTTACACAAAATTAAGCATATAAGAATTTTGGTGTCGACGTTTCTTTTTAATTTTACCAAACAAAAAAAAAAAAAAGAATTGTGTACTTATATTTTTTTCTATTGCAGCATTAAATATTTTTTTACTAACAAATTTAAATAAAAAATAAAATTCTGCTTACAACAAAACTTAAAATATAAAAATATAGGTCAATGGTTGGCAAATTTTATAAATTCAACATAAAGGTCAACGTTCATAGAATAATTCATAATGAACCAAATCAACTACTACACATTTTACATATTTCGCCTTTTTTTTCTTGTATCTTTTGATCCCATTTTTTTTTTTTTCTTTACCAATTAAAATTTAACCCACATTAATTTTTCCTTTACAACTGAAACTAAAGAACTGAAGAACAACGAAAAACATAAGAACAATAATTCCAAATATAATATTCTGTGTATAGATATTTGTTTTTGTGTGCTAAAATCAGTATAAATGTATTTGTGACTAGGTAAAAAAAGGTAGAGAGGAAAAGACAGATTTTAAATTTTATATAAATAAAGTTAGTGTTGTCGTTGTTTTAATAAAATAAAACTGTAATACATTTAGTGGCAAATAAAATGCTTATTCTACTTTTTCAAATATTCTATAGTACCATTTAATACTAAACGGTAAATGTATATTAAATTTACTTAGTACAAAATAGTAAATATAATTTTAAATATTATATTGTATTATATTTGAATATTCCATTGACAGAATAATTTCTTATAAGTACAATAAAATACATATATGTATGTAAATACGGCGCTATATAATACACATCTAGACTCTTATCATTCATTCACTAGTGACATATACGATATGTAAATAAACATGATATTATATAAGTATGTATATATATCAATATCATATAAATAAAAATTCTTCAAGCTACCGTTATGTAGTTTATTTATTTACATTGTTTTGTACTACGCATTATATCCTCAACAATTTCAAATTATCGAGTAAAACAAAATGGAAAAAATTCGTTAAAGCAATTTGTTAGAAAATTTGAAAAAATCAAGTAACACTTTCGTCAATTATAAAGTAACCCTATATTATTAAAAAAAGTGGTTAACAAAAATAAGAGTATAATGTTGAAGCTTTAATTTTTGTGTATTACTTCAAAATAATTTTAACAGGTGTTCAAGTTAAAGGTGTTTAAAAATAGGAAATTTTCAGTTTTTGACCCCTTACAGCTCCTAAACGGTGGGTAATACAAAAAAAATTTCTGAAATGACTCATACTTATTTTCAAAGTTCTAACTTTTATCAAAATTTCAAGTTTCCAACTTTAACCGTTTAGAAGATACAAGGGTTAAGGGATTTTGCAAAATTTTAGTTTCGAATAACGGTAAATTAAGACACCGTATGTCACAAAAATATATTTATTGTATATATACTTTTAAAGCTAATAAAAGTAGTAATCGTTTGGCGTTTTTAAAATGAAGATATACCTTATATAACTTGTGCTATAACAATTTAAATATAGAGCTTTTTTGAACCTTTGGTAGGGTGTTGCTCCGTAACGGGTGGGGCTGTAAAAAAAAGTGATTAAAAATAAAATTAATATTTTTGTGACATCTATCAGCAGTTAATTTCATAGCTCTATTTCAAAAAAAATGTGGGGATCTAAAAGTTAGGTGTTAGAGAGCTACCCGAAGTTTTGGTCGGAACTCAACCAAAAAAAATCGGGAACCTACAAATTGCTCCTAGAATATTTTGTGTAAATTTCAAGATTCTAGCTTTCTTAGTTTTTGAGTTAGCGTACTGACGGACGGACGGACATGGCTCTATCGACTTAGAATTTTTTTCTGATCCGATCCATACCTTTAAAGGTATATCTAGCTCGCTTATTTCGAGGTGTTACAAACGGAGGAGTAATTTTATTATACCCGATCCTATCGTACGGGTATAAAAAAAAACTATAAAAAAACTATTTAAAATTCAAATTCGATGATAACGACAACACTGATTTAAGTGAATGTGTAATAAAATATGGCTACTAAAAAGGACCGAAGTGGAAAAAAAATATTACAGCGAAAGTAAGTAATTTTTTTTCTCATTAGCTCAATTAAAGATACAAGAATAAAAAAAATTCATTTAATTAAGAATATAAACGAGGAAGAATGTAAAACTAAGATTTTTAAAAGGTGCATATTTTCCAAGGCAATAAAAACCATTTGCACACAAAATTTGTAAATTTTCTAGTATCTTAAATATTAAGAAAAAATTCAAAAAATCAAGAGGTATACTTTCTTCAATTTTAAGGAAACTCTTTTTAATAAATAAAAGATGTTTACACTTATAAGAATATAATATAGAAGCTTTAGTTTTTGTGTTTTCAATTTTTGAAACTTAATAGTTCTTAAAAAGAGGTGGTACAAAAACTGACAAAAACTTCTATTATATGAAGATACTAAGTTAAAGATGTTTCTTGTCTTAAAATTTTAAGGTTCTATCTGAAAACCAAAATTTTGTTTCCAAATAATAGTAAATTTAAATATTAAATCGCAAAAATTTGTATAATTTTGATATTGATTTATAAAGTTAAAAGTATTTTCTGTAGGCTCGCCTTTTTATATTGAAAAAATATAACGATTTTATGTTTAACAACAATATATTAAATGAGGCACAATATGGATTTGAAAAAAATTCCAATACTACAGCTGCTTGTTTAAGTTTAACCCATTTCATAACGAAAAATATTGGTATTTATCTTCACGTACCGTGCGTGTACCGTGCGTGTTTGTCGACTTTCAAAAAGCTTTTGTAGATCATCAAATCAATTGTGTAAATCATCAAATTTTTTTACTGAAATTATCTGAATTAAACTTTAATGAATTAGCTTTTTTTAAATCTTATTTAGATGATAGACGAAAAATGATAAGAGTAAATAATACACTTAGTCTACTAAAACCAGTTAGAAAGGGTGTACCGCAAAGCTCAATTCTCGAGTATGATCTCTTCAAAATTTACATTAACGATATTTCATACCTCAACCTAAACGGTTCTATCCAATACTATTCAGATGATGCTGTATTAAAATACTAATCGACCAATGATAATGATATTAAGAGACATATCGATAATGACTTTAAGATTATTACGGAATGGCTTAATAAAGACAGTTTGTTTTCAAATGTTAAATGTTAAAATATAAAAATAACCAAGAGTATATTGTTCGAAAATAAAAAATTTTCTAATTTAAATTTTCAATTTAATAATGAGACGGTGGAAGTAGTAAAGTAATTTAATTACCAATGTTTAATTTTAGATAGTAAGTTAAAGTGGTGTAAACATGTGGAATATGTCATTAAAAAATTACACCTTACATCTTCATACTGA
This sequence comes from Poecilobothrus nobilitatus, assembly GCA_947095535.1. Classification (NCBI taxonomy): domain Eukaryota; kingdom Metazoa; phylum Arthropoda; class Insecta; order Diptera; family Dolichopodidae; genus Poecilobothrus; species Poecilobothrus nobilitatus. The sequence continues at coordinate 315,618,511 of OX352772.1, read as the reverse complement.
GGAGAATGCGCAAATATTTTAATAAAGAGGGGCTCTACATAATATACACTTCATATTTCTTTTCTAACATTATTTGGATTAATGCGCAAAAATGCACTCTTAAAAAACTTGAAATTATTCAGAAAAAAGCAATAAAAGTAATTCATTTCGATCCAATTCGATATCTAACTAATATATTATACAATTATAAATACATGGAGCCTTTGTGATATAACGAAATATGAGCTTTGTATGACGGCATTTAAAATTATTAACAATCTTATTTTAATTATTTTAAATAGGTTGATAGATATTCATTATCACAACACAAGGAATAAGACAAAAAAAAATTTTTTAATGCATTTTTCTGCCACATAAATGTGGACAGGAAATTACACAGCCTTTCCTATTCAGGTGGGGCTGTAAATGTCGTAAGGGGGAATAAATCTGATGGGATTCGAGCCCAGACTCTCTGAGTTTTTACAGCGTATTTTATGCGCTCTTACCCACTAGGCCACCGAGGCCCCATATTGGTCAAATTTTTACTTGAAATTTTATCTCTTTAGAACAAACTCTCAAAAAAATAACTGTTCATATAACTGCCTATAGCAATTTAATGAACTACCTGTTAGATTAAAAAGTATCACAAATATAAAAGATTTTAAAAAAGAAATAAAAAGGTATATATTGGGGTAAAGATATCAACAAAATGTATTAGTAATAGTTTTAAAGTAAGTTAAGCTAAACACATATTGCAATAAATTGTAATTTTAATGAAAATGAAATAAAGAACAAAAAAACTTTGACACTAAAATGAAAATAAAAATAATAAAAAAATTTTAGGTTATAAAAATTTATAAAAATTTAAAGTAAATAAAAATATAGAAAGCCAGTCAGCTACGGCTAAGGCTATTAAATAAATTATCATATTGTATAATTTATATAACATTTATTATTTGTATAAAATTAATAATTAAAGTTTGAATAAAAAAAAAAAAAAAAATGTTAAGTGGAACCTGAGATTGGTGAGGTTTCATAAAAAAGTTATTTTACCCATGGTTAAAATTTTATTACTCCGACTTTAATGGTGTAAAGTTCAATAAAAAAACTGATGGACGGACACAGTAAAATTAATAAGCACATTTTTAAATATTTTTTTTTAAAAATGTGCTAAAACATTTTTTTTATATTTTCTCTGAGAGAATCAAGGACTATATTACTATGTAAGTCAACATTTAAAAAAGGGAATTTTAAAGAATAATTTGAAATACGGTATTGGTGGTTATGGTTCAAATTGGTTTTACTTCCAAATGTTCGCTCAAACCTAGGAAAATTTTTTTTTTTTTTGGTTAATATTCTTTTGAGAAAAAAATTTCTTCTTGAAAATTGCTGATGTTCTGATCTTCATCACGTGTACACATACTGGAATATTAACTAAATTATAAAAAAAAAAAAATTTGAAAAGAAACCATTAATATTGCAAAATGATCATTAAAAAAAAAATTAAATTTTTGTTTTTATTATAAAAACTAAAGTGAAGGTTACATTGTCAATAGCAAAATTTTAATATCTAAAAAAAAACATAAGATAATAACTTACAAAGGTTAGTGCACAGATTTTGAAATCTGTGTAATATCTACTACCTTATCTATATGATAGTTTAATGATAAATTTTGCATAACAAACAATTTTATTACAGACGCTGATCTAAAAATGATCTTTGATTTTGAAATACGTAGTTTATAAAATGTTGCTATAAATATAAGTAAGTCGTCATAAGTCGTTTGCAGGCGATGTTCATTGCATATTAAGTTGTATTTAATAGTTGCAGTTATGTCAGGATAAATAACTAATTACTTTAATGATTCCTAAACAAGTATTGAAGCATAAAAACAAAATTTAAACTGTAAAGTTAATAGAAAGAAAAATGGTTCATTAATCATATTTTTATCTTTTGGAATATTCATGATTTATTATAGATCATAGATGAAACTTAAATTTTGAAAAATAATCAAAATATAATATTTGAAGGCATTAAAGTTTAAAAAGAGAAAGTTATTATGTCAAAACTTGTTCCGTAACTACTATAAAGCATCATGACAAAATAAATTAATGTTTTTTTTTTCCATTAGACGATGTCAGCATGATTTTTTAAATAAGAAATTTTCGAAAAATAGCGCTCTCAGCGTGTCATCCTTTAGGTATCAACTTATAAAATTAAGGTTTTGAAAAAGGACAACTAACAATAACTGAGTAAAAGTACTACTTTATACCTTTTCTTATAATAAAAATATGCAATGAGTAATTATGGATTATAAAAAATAATTATCTTGGGTTAAGCTATGTAAATCAGCTGAGCAAATTCTTTTCACTCTTGAAAAAATAAATTAATCAAGGAAACGATATTGCAGAATCGTAAAATTATTATAACAATATCATTATCGATTTAGGATGGAATTGCATGGAAGAAAAGAAATGCATTAAAGAAAAGAAATTGATTAAAAAACAAACATGATACCACTATACCGTTAGAAACAGAAAGACAGATATAATGATGTACGAAAATGATATCGACGAATTAAAAGGAATATCACTTGTTTCTGGTGTTAATGCCGATTGATCAAAAGCTGGTTTACATGCAGTTTAAGTTTTATTAAATAATAATAAAATTCTAGCTTAAACTGTAAGTTTTGTTTACAATAAAAATGACTCCTTTAACATTTCAAATAATAACATAAATATATTTCTGATATTTTAATAAAAATAAACAAAATGTCCGATTTTATAGGAGTTGTGTTGTTTTGCATGAATTATATTAGTACGACTTGTATTTTTTTAAGAATTATTCTTTAATAAATTGGTGGGTTATCACATGAAATAGGGCTTCTTTAGTTAAATTAGATTTGATTTTAAAATACTTAAAATTTGTTTTTATTTCTATTTATTAATAGTACTTGTAAATGGCCATTTATAATTACTAAGGCCATTTATATTATATACATATATAATATATTATGACACTATATTTGGTAGCAAGGGTGATTTGCTTTCAATTAAAGGACTTGCCATATATGCAGAATTTGAACTTCAACTCCCTCGGTTAATAAGAAAAGTGCTTAATTACTTTGAATATTAGATATCAGATAATTTGTAAAAATGATTAATTTCCCTTCCAATTAAAAAACTTCATACTTGTGTAGTGAAATCAGTACGTGATATGCCGAACCACTTAGTAACCGAGGTCTCTTCAATTTTAATTTTTTTATTTTATTGTTTGTGTACGGTCTTATTCTATCTTAACTTACAAAAAACAATTAACAAAATGGTTTTTTTTTTATTTTTGTTTAACATGTAAAAAACATTAAGTTTTTTGTAAGTTACATATTTGTCTTAATCTATATTTATTTTTAAACTATTAAGTATGAATTTAATTTATATTTCATCATTACTGTCTACGCACAATGAGAACGACAACGACTAAAATCGCACAATCACAACAACAGGCATATTTGACATGTGAAGTGGTGAAGCATTAATAATCATTCTTTGCTACCTGATACATTTATTACTTTGCTACTTTACTGGCAATGAAAATGCTAATTTAAAATTAATATTTTTTTTTTTTATCAATTATTAATGGAAACTTAAACACTTTTTAACAATTTTTTTTTAATTATTTGCCGGATTGCTTCATAAATTAAAAAAATAATTCGAACACAAAATTTCAAATTATATTTGATACTTTTTTCTACATAAAATTGCACCTCTACATCTGATTATTCATAAAATGACAACTAAATATCATATAGTTACAAACTGTGGAATTTGTCAAAATTAGATATGTTCCACAACGGCATAATTAAATTTAAATCTAATTGAACAACAACGACAAATTGTTTTTCTATTGTATGGTTAGTATGGCATGGTTAGTATGTATGTATTGTATGCTATTAGTTAGTTCCCACATTGTATAGTTCGAATGTTAAGCAAAAAATTATATAAATATTTATCATTTTATTATTAACTAGTAAAAAAGCCCGTCATACGACGGGTATAAGTAGAAAAATATAGCTTTTGTGAAAGTTTCCTCAGTTTTATGAACAATTTAATTTTAGTAAATTTATTCAAATACTTATATGTATTATGTTTAGATATTGATAAATGTAAAATTTATTGCTAAAGTGTTTTAAATAATGAAAAACCTCAATGATGAAAAACCAAATAAAAACCAATGGTAAATAAATTTTTGCCAATAGTAACAAAAATTTTCGCTTCGAAAAAAATACAGTATCAAACTTTATAATTTTGAAACTAAACTTACTGATCTGATGCATTTACCTAATTATAATATATAGTACACTTGTTATATTTTTCTATGGTTGCCATAGCAAATGCTTCAAAACTTTTTTTGTTATATTTTTCAAACAAATTTTTACTCTATCCGTAATAATAGTCTGCCTCTTTATCTGTAGCTTTCGTTACAAAATCTTCACACCGTAAGTTCTACGCACCTTTTATGTAAAACAATAAAAATTGGCTATGCATATAAGGTTTAAGATTTAGAAAATAAAAATCATAAAAGAAGCATAAAATTAAGAAAATGTTACATATTCAAAATTTAATTGAAAATTGCGATTTTATAATTTAAATTGCGCTCCTTTAAAAGCTTTGGTTTTACGCACTGCTTTATTGTTTTATAATTAACTACATAATATATGTATATACCCATATTTTTATTCATATATCTATATTATGGACTAAACTTCTGATTCTTAAATTATACTATATTATGTTATATGGGTAAATATCAGATGTACGTTTCTTTCTTTTCATAGTATAACATTTGTTAAAGTAACATTTAACATAACAGTAGGGCACGCTACTCAGCAGCAGGAACTTGTCCTTTATTTTTATAATGTTCTACTTAAAAATGCGACCCTTTAAAAACTTTCATTTATACACTGCCTTGTTTTTTCTTTCATTTCATAACATTATAATATTTATTGTTTTCTATCTGTTATATGAGTAAATATCAGATGTACGTTTCTTTCTTTTCATAGTATAACATTTGTTAAATTAACATTTAACATAACAGTAGGGCACGCTACTCAGAAGCAGCAACTTGTCTTTTATTATATTTAGATATTAATATGATTTTGTTGAAAAATAAAATGAACTTTAAAACACAATAAATTCGAATCTATAGTTCCATATTTTAGTTTTTCTATTGTCTTTGAATGTCAATGTCAGTTAGAAAATAAAAACGTTAATGGTTGAAAATTTCTTAGTATAATTTTTAAAAGTTCAAAGTGTAAAACAAAAGAAAAAACAATACCAAAATATTTTTTTTTGAAATTCAGAAATAGAAAATTAATCAGATTTCACATATTAAGTTATATATATATGCTACAATTTGTCATTTTATATATCTTTCTTTCTTTAATTTATTTAATTCCATCTTTGTTTTTTTTTGTTATGTGAATTTCTTTTTTTATACAGTGTTCAACAAAATATATTGAAGAAATTTAAATACATATGTAAATTATATTTTAGTATGCATTAGCGACGATTCATAATACAATAATAGTGATTAAGAATTCTAAAAAACTTTATTTTTGCTATGATTGTATATAGTAATAATAATTATAGCTATGGACTCATTGTGATTCCCTTACAATTACATTACCATATAATTAAATTAGTAACTTTTAAATACACCAATTAGTCACCGATTATTGAAACAGTGTCCCCTTTAATATTAACAGCAATAATTTACCACAGCTCAGGCTCTTATAAATATCAAAATGTGTTGATGTCTTCCCTTAAAACTTGTTAAATATAAACTTAAATAATATGCCCTTCCTTAATTTATTTTAACTTTTTGTTTTTCAAATAAATATTTAGCTAATTTCAGATTTCTAAACGTTCTAATCTAAAAAATTGTTATAGCTAATATAGGTAGGAGGCACGCTTCTCTTAGTTACATGAACTAATATAAATTAGAATATAATAAGTTGCTGCATTTCTTTGAAAAAATAGAAAATTTTTGTACTTATTCGAACTAGCTCGATTTTTTCGGAACTTAATCGATTTTTTTTTTTTAAATATTATAATATACTCATAATTCTTCGTATAGCCGTTTATGTGCTGCGCTTCGTTTGGAAATATTTTGTCTAAAATCTATAAATAAAATCTACTGAAAATTAATTCGATATTAAAAAGCAAAATTTGCTGATACTAGAGCTTTATATTAATTTGTAATAAATTGCGTTAACTTTCACTGTAATCCAAAAGTAAGGAGTGAATGACAAGGATTTCTTTTGAATTAGGAATTTGAATTTCTTTGCTAATATTTTAGATTTAACACATTGGTTTTTTTATGATTTTATTTTCACATAATTCTGAAACAAAATAATATAAACTTTAAAAACTACTCGCACTTTCAAATATGTCCCTCTTTTTTTTCTAGGCCTAAACATTGTATTTACTGCTGATCTGCGACTGAATTGGGCTGTATAAATTATGTAAACACCTTGATTCTATTTCAAATTTTTACAATGGATGCTGTATTTACTTTCACTTGTTTTATTACTTAAATTTTGCTTTGACGCTTTCGTTATTTTTTTTATTATTAAATGAGTGTCCTTCTTGGAGGAATACTGCTTAAGTGAATTTTCTCGCTTTTTATACTCAAATTTGAGGATACAAAAAATTGCTATGTTCTAATAGCTATGTCCTAATTGCTATATTCTAATTAGTTCTAATTGTGTGGAAGAAGGATTTGAAGTTTTCTGGAATGCTAAATAGACTCCATCAGTCAAATTTATAAATTGTTAGTTTTTTTATTGGATTATTCAAACATTTACTATATGTCACAAATCTATCTAAAATTATAATATTTCTATTATTAGGTGAATTATGCTTAATTATCTTAATAGGTAAATTTGATACAATTATTTTGATGAATAATATGTTAATATTTTTTTCAATACTGTATTTCAGAATATATAAGAATGTAATTTTATAGATAGATATAAAAATATGAGTAAATACATATATATAACAAATATTTTATATGTAGATACTATTAAAGGTTCTATAATTTATCTTAAAACTGATGAAGGATCTTCTCATAATATATTATAATCTTAATGTTACGCAATTATTGATAAAAACCAGTATAGTATTTTCCATAGTTTTTATTTATTTATTACTATAATATACTCGTACCATTGTTATTTTTATTATTCCTGGAAGATATTTAAATAAATAAAATAAAGAAATAAATAGGTTGTTTGATAGATAGACAGGTAGATGGATTGTTTGATAGTAAGTTTTGATAGACAAATAAATAGATAAACATATATAAATTGAGTATCCTTTGAATAAAAATGAACTCAATAATACTATTACTGACACTAAATTATGCTTTAATTTATCGACAAGATATGGGATGACCTAACCTGTAAAACTTTTTTTTTTCCTTATAAAAAGAAAAACAAAAAATAATAGACAAGTTAGTTAAGTTTTTTTTTATAATATTTATATATATATTATATATATATTATTAAATATTATATGTATGTATATATATATATATATATATATACATATATATAGGTACATACCTTAAATTCGTACTTGAATATTCTGGTTCTGATAACGACAGATAATTATTTATTGTTTTTATAGGGAAGGTAAATGACTTATAATATACATATATACAACTCCATACGTATTTATTATATGACTTGTTATTAAGGGGTTTCTATAATTAAATATAACATTATATTGTTGTTTTCTTTTTCATAAACATAAAAAAGGTCAGTAACATTTAATGTATACATATTTTTTAATTGATTTTTTTTTAAATTTTTTTAGTGTAAAATTATTTTGGCCGGGTATATAGACGATAAATATCGGGTATAATAAAATTACTCCTCCGTTTGTAACACCTCGAAATAAGCAAGATAGATATACCTTAACAGGTATGGATCGGATCAGAATCAAATTCTGAGTCGATTAAACTTTGTCTGTCAGCACACTAACTCAAAAACTAAAAAAAGCTAGAGTCTTGCAATTAACACGAAATATTCTGAGATCAATTTGTAAGTTCTCTATTTTTACCGACCGCATACAATTATGTATAAGGTATTGTTTTCATACTAAAAATTTGTACCCGAGATTTTAGCAAATTTGTACCACTCCGGTGTAGAGAAGGCTGTAAAATTTTTTTTAGCATGATGTCCGTCGGTGTGTGTGTGTGTGGCTGCGTGTGTGTGGGTATGTCTGTGGGCACGTGTACAGCTTAAACGACTCAGCGGAATTTTTTGCAATTTCATATTCAAGGTTTTGACGTAAATATCTCAAATTGATAAGCTTTTGCAGCAAATCGGACAACCGAAAGTGGTAGTTTACTAGTGTACTTTTTAAGTTTTTTACGAATATTTCGTAACAGAAAAATTTTATGAAAGAAATTATTAAGAAAAAGTTGTTACACAAGCGAAGAGCAACAACTTTGCCATAGAACATTTTTTGATCCGACTAACTTTAACTTTTATTTAATTTTTTTTCTAAGTCCAAATTTCATACATAACACTCCATATGAATTTAATGAATAATTTTTTTATATCTCTAAAAATTTATATACATAAGTACTTATGTTTATGCATATTATTCTTTTGTTGATGACATAAAATTAAAACGGTTAAATTTTTGTTAGCGGTTTCAATATTAATCTTATGTTTGTTTTGTATTCATTTACAGTTTTTATTATTTTTTACTTCTAATATTTTTGAATGAAAAAAAAATCATGTACCTAGGTACATTACATAATAATGTAAATGGATGTATGAATGAATGTACATATATTTTTACGATTTGATTGCTTATTATTGTTATTGAATAACACAAAATGTTATTAAATTATTAGAAGTTATTTTGCTTTAATTTAATTATTATGTAAAAAATCTATAAATTTTGAAATTGTACTTTTTGTATAGTGGCGGTCGGTCCTGTGGTGGAGACAGCTGATTTTTTTTGGTTGAGATCCGACCAAAACTTTGGGTAGCTCTCGAACGACTAACTTTTTAATCTCCAAATTTTTCTATACAAATTTTCCAAAAGTTTCACATCGTTTGAAGTTGAGCCATGACATTTTAATAGAATAGATATCCTAAAAAAATTAATTTTATGGAATAACTTTCTTCTGTAGCCGCACCCGTTACGGAGCTACAGCTCTTCAAAGCTTGAAAAAGTTCTATATTTAAATTTTTATAACACAAGCTCTATAAGGCATATTCTTTAATTTGAAAATGAAACTGAATTATTGCGAAATTCTTTAACCCTTCTATCTTCTAAATTTGAGAGGAGTTATATCTTTGAAAATAAGTATGAGTCACTTCAGAAAATATTTTTGTATCGCCCCCCGTTTAGGAGTTATAAGGGGTTAAAAACTGAAAATTCCTATTTTTAAACATCTATAACTTGAACACATGATCAAATTTTTTTGAAATAATACATACAAATTAAAGCTGCAACATTATACTTTTATATCTGTTAGCAACTTTTCTTAATAACGCGTTACCTTCAAAATTTTCGAAAGTGTGACTTGATTTTTTTCAAATGTTCTAAAAAATTTCTTTAACGATTTTTTTGAATTTTTTTTTTTACTCGATAATTTAAAATTTGTTGAGGATATAATGCGTAGTACAAAAAAATGTAAATAAATAAACGACATAACGGTTACTTGAAGAATTTTTATTTATATGAAATTGATATATATATATATAGATACTTACATATATAATACCATGTTTATTTACATATCGTATATGTCACTGATGAATGAATGATGTAATAATAAGAGTACATAATATAGATATACACGTATAATACATATGTATATGTATATACATTCCTATATAGTTATAGGAAATTATTCTATGAATGAAATATTTTTAAAGAAATATTGCAATGTATGGCGATATATAAAAACTACAAAATCCCCTGTGCAATTGCACAATTTCTATAGATTCAAAAACATTTACGTTATCATACTGACTCCCTTACTACCTGTATTAAGGGAGGGATTATTACATGTATTTTTTTAGCTTAGGTATATTAAGTACCTAACTAAAATAACTTATGGATTTTTAATTTAATTTGAATTTTTTAGGTGTAGGGTATAAATAAGTCGGTTGCATCGACTTACTGTTACTTTTACTTGTTTTTTTTTTGCTTGAAAAAAATTTGCTGAATTTATTTTATTTAAATGTACTTTGGAAGAGGTCTTTGGTACATTTAATAAAAGATTCATGTCTCTGATAATGAAATTTCATAAATTTTCCAAGGCTTTTTTTTTGTGACGGTCGTTTTCGACAGCTTTTTAATTGAATGGTCTAATAATAAATTAGTACAAAATTATGAATCTATTGTGAGAGAAGGCTTCTAAAATGATATTTTCTATGTTATGTTTTCTTTTTTTTTAAGAACAATATCCATTTCTATAATATTTAGTAAGTTTCTGATTTCTGTTATGAAATATAATTAGCTTAGTCTGCCGAATTTTATATTAATAAAAAATTTCGAATATTTTATGTTATATCAAAAATGCAGCTTAAAAAATCAAAATTCCAACCTAAATAAACAAAACTACTTTAAAGTCTGCTGCGAAGCTTTTACCAGCTTTTATAATAGTGAAAACAAAATCAAGAATAAAATCGGCCTATTATTTGTTTCTTATAAATATAAGGCTTACTATAAACTTTGCTCTTTTCACTTTCAAGTCTTTTAATTTTATTAAGAGTATTTTTTTCAAAACAAAGAGTCATTTGAAAACTGCCAACAGGAAATTAATAATTTATTTTTAATTTACCGCTGCGACCAGTTCATAATGGATGTGGCAGTCAAATTTAAAAATTTGCTTTAAATTTTGTGTCGAAAGTACTTTTTAAAAAGTAAAAGTTTGTGTCTCTGATAAGACTTTTAGTCGAAGATTTGTGTCTCTTATAATAAAATTTTAAATTATTAAATAAATATTAAATATACAGAAATATCATCATTGCCAGTTTAGTTTATATTCAGTGTGAGTGGTTTATTATAGATCTGGCCAACATCTTGTGTGTATAATATAAATTAATATACCTACCTATGTATGTACATTTGCCGCTTAGTAAAAAATGGTAATAGCATATTTGGAAAAGTTTTGAATTGACAATCGTTAGATGGAAGGATAGAATCTGCTTTTGAAAAATGTTTAAACATATACATAGGTAGTTTGAATATATGTACATACATATGTACAAACCACAGTTGTAGAAATTATCCCAAATAATTTTAAAATACCGAAAAATTAAAAATATAATATTATAAGCAGAGTGATAGATTATGAAAATACTAACGGATTCGCACGGGTATCTCAAAACTGACAAAAGCAACTGTATTCTTCCTCGTTTTATTAGCTTTTACCGACGTATAATTGTTTCCGTACCAAAAATTTGTAGACCCGATATTTTTGCAAATATGCATTACTCCGGTGCGTAGAAACCTGAAAAAAAGTATTTTTAGCGTGATGTCTGCCCGTTTGTATGTTTGTGGGTATGTCTGTTGGCACATATAGAAATAAACAGGTAATGTAATTTTTATTAAGAAGATAATATTATTATTGAAATTACAAATAGAAAATTAGAAATTTTGGAAGATTTTATTTTTTCTTCTAAAGCAGTTTCCAAAAAGAAGGTTACAGAAGGTTTTTTTAAATGTTTATATTGACATTTAATGTATTTTTCTTTAAATATTTAATGATAATGAAAATTGATTTTCATTAGCATTAAAAATTTCAATGAAAATAAAAATTGATTTTCATTAGCATTAAAAAATTCAATGATAATGAAAATTGATTTTCATTAGCATTAAAAAATTTAATGCTAAATCAATTTAATTCACAATTTAATGCATTACTCCCATGTCTGAATTTTTTATAGGTACATTTTATAATGAATTTCCATTTAAAAATTTTCTTTCCATTTATTTTCAAAATAAATAAAACCTTAATTTAATATTAAATTGTTCTCTTTAAAACAGATATCAAAAACAATTTTAATTGGGAAAAATTATTTTACAATAACAAATTGTGAAAAAAAACAATGTTCGAAACAAAAAAAGAACAAGATGTCTGACAGTTATTTTAAAAAGTGTCAAAAGTATTTTAATTGAAACTATAGTAAATTGAACCTTGAATTATTAAAATATCAAATTGAAAACCAAACTGATTTTAACTTTTATGTTCTTATACTGTTTTGTTTTAGATACCTTCTCTATTTCTTTTCTTGTTACATTTTGCAGGTGTAAAGTAAAGTCCTTGAACTTCACTTTATCCTCTTTCTGTTGATCCAAAATGATCCAAAAATATTTTTCCACTCAATGATTTTAACATAAATTATTTAAAAATCCCAATCGTAATCAAACAATAAAAAAATATTATTTTAAAATATTTAAAAAAAAAACACAAAAAGGAAGCTAAAATAATAATAACCGATTTTTTGCTGAAGTTTATCCTTGAAAAATAACAAAAAAAAATAAAAAATTTTTTTTTTTTTAAAAATCAATTTTCGTGTACACAAGCATTGCTAAAAGGTACTTCTAATAATAAAAAAAAAGATTTTTTTTCTCTTTACTTTATTGTATTAATGGATCGCATTGCACACAGTGCTTTGCAATTCACTAGCATAATCGATTTCAAGATAAAGAAATCTAAATAATAACTTAGAATGAGAATTTCTGACTTCGAGTATAGTTAAACTTTTCAAAAATGTTTTGTTTTTCTTATGATAGGTAACAAAAAATAAAAGAATTTAAAAAAGAAAAATTGAAAATTGGATTTTACTTATTTTAATTCAAATTATAAGAAGAAAACAGAAAAATAATAAATTATCTTCTTAACTTATCTAGAAAATTACATGAAAAGTGTATTATGATAAAAATTAGCATAACCTCAGAAGGTTGATCTCAATTAACTGTAGGTCTTAAAATATGTAAAAAAAAAGGAATTGATATTGAGTGTAAATTAATATACAATTTAATTCTTTTTAAGCGTTTCAACAAACAGTTTGCTTTTATAGAACATGAATCTGATAATATATCAGATTATTGCTTAATTTCAAATTCACTCAGGATCAGTCCAGATCATTGTTTAAAATTTTTCCTAAAATTTAACCTATTATATCGTAACGAAATGTATTTTAAATTTGATCAAAGCAAGCTGTTTGGCAAATAATATTTTGCGGAACAACTTTATCATTACAGAACTAAACAGCACCTCAAAATTTGAAGCCCTATTTTTAAATGTATATATATCACAAATTCAGCTTAACATATATTCAATTCAAAAACGGCATATTCTACGACTTATTTTTTACCTTTTTTAGATAGAGACTTGAAATTTTGAGAGAAAAAAGAATTTTTAGAAGTAGCATAAGTTTCCTCAGACTTTTTTTGTACCATCCTCGGTTTATTAGCTATAGACTGCAAAGACACCTCTAATTTTACAGTTTATCATGGAATTTTCCATTCTAGGCTACAATATGGGATAGCTTGCTGGGGAGGGGCTTACTGTAATAAGATTAACCCGATTGTAACTCTCCAAAACTCAATTATGTGAAAAATTTTCAAAAAAAAACAGAAGGTATCACTCATTGGATCTTTTTAAAAAACTTGAAGTTCTTCCAGTAAGATATTTATACTTCTTTAAGGTGCTAAAGATATTTTACAAAAAATGTGGTTATTTGAATTCCAGAATCTCAAACAATTACAATTTGTGCTCCAATTTTGATTACACTGTTATTATTCCTTATTTTAGGACTACAAACTTTCAGAACTCCTACTTCATAACAGCAGCAAGATTATTTAATAGGGCTAGTTTCTATATCAGGAAGGTTAGATTTTTGAGAAACTTTCTAAAACTTGTCAAGCTTTGGCTTCTGCAGTTGAATCAAAATGCAATTGAGCATTTACTTAATTAGATTAAATTTTTGTGATACTTATAAAATTTTTTTAATTTTATTTTTTTTTTTATTTAATTTGATACAGAATTTATTATTCTTTCATCACTTTTGCTTCTCTTTTTATTTTGGTTTGCTTCTCCTTCTAATATATTTTCTTAATATTTTTATCTTTTGTATTATATTTTCTTAATATTTTTGTTTTTGTATTATATAAATTTTAATTTCCTTTATCACCTCACCTTTTTACATTGTTGAACTCTTAATTGATATGGTATTTAAAACTATTTTATTTTAATATATAATACCATTACTTATTCTTAATTGGATTTTTTGATTTTAAGCTTTTATAGTTTTAGTTTAGGAAAAATTTTTAAATTATATTTTCTTAGTAAATTTTGAATTTTTTACAGCAATTTTATGAATCACTTTAGTTGTTATTTTTAGCGACCGCATACATGTATAAGGTAGGTAGGTATTGTTTTCATACTAAAAATTTGTACCCGAGATTTTCGCAAAAATGCACTACTCCGGTGTGGAGAAGGCTGTAAAAAAATTTTCAGCATGATGTCCGTCTGTGTGTGGGTGCGTGTGTGGGTATGTCTGTGGGCACGTGTACAGCTTAAATGACTGAGCGGAATTTTTTGAAATTTCATATTTAAGGTTTTGACGTAAATATCTCGGATTGATAAGCTTTTGGAGCAAATCGGACAACCGCAAGTGGTAGTTTACTAGTGTACTTTTTAAGTTTTTTACGAATATTTCGTAACAGAAAAATTTTGTGAGAAAAATTATTAAGAAAAAGTTGTTGCACAAGTAAAGAGGAACAACTTTGCCATAGAACATTTTTTGATCCGACTAACTTTAACTTTTATTTAATTTTTTTTCTTCCAAATTTCATACGTAACACTCCATATTAATTTATATGAACAATTTTTTTTTGTTTTTTTTTTTTTTTATATCTCTAAAAATGTTTATACATACTTATAGATATGTGCATATTATTCATGCCAATGCATATTATTCATTTGTTGATGACATAAAATTAAAACGATAAAATTTTTGTTAGCAGATTGAATATTAATCTTATGTTTGTTTTGTATTTGTTTACAGTTTTTATTATTTTTTACTTTTAATATTATTTTTTGAATGAAAAAAAAATCATGTATCCTACATTACAATAATAATAATAATAAATGAATGTATGAATGAATGTACATATATTTTTACGATTTCATTGCATATAATTATTTTTATTGAATAAAACAAAATGTTATTAAATTATTAGAAGTTATTTTGCTTTGATATAAATTATTATGTAAAAAATCTATAAATTTTGGCATTGTACTTTTTGTGTAGTGGAGGTCGGTCCTGTGGTGGAGATAGCTGATTTTTTTTATTATAATGAAGAATGTATTTTTAAGTTTTTTTTTTTTCCTTAATCATAATATTTTATTAGTTGTAAGCATTTTGTATGAATTTCCAATGAAGAATAAAGATTAAATAATAATAAAAAAATAAAAAAAATTTAGGTAAAAATTTTTAGAAATAAAAAATTAAAGTCTCAACATTATAATTTTACATGTGTTAATTGGTTTTCTTAATTATGTAAGGTTCTCTTAAATTGAAAGAAGTGTCTTTTTATTTTTTATATATTTCCTTATATATGCATACAACTCCCAAAACCGAACAAGCATATCTTCGAAATTAATAAAAATAGAAACTGCGAATTTGATACGAGGGTGTTGTTTCCTCAATCTCTGATTTGCCTAAAATTTCAGATGAATCAGAATTTCAGATGTTCGGGTATCTCTCACACAACTCCCAAGACCGAACAAGCAAATCTTCGAAATTAATAAATATAAAAACTTGAAATTTGATATAAGAGTATTCTATCCTGTTCTGATAATGTCTCTAAAATTTGGGATGAATTGGGAAGGTGGTCCGGGTGCCTTCACACACTTTCCAAGACCTAACAAGCATATCTTCGAATTTAATAAAGATAGAAACCTTAAATTTTGTACAAAGGTTGTAAAAGCATTTATTTTTTTAGCGTATATTAAATACCTAACTAAAATAACTTATGGATTTTTAATTTAATCTGAATTTTTTAGGTGTAGGGTATAAATAAGTCGCTTACATCGACTTACTGTTACATTTACTTGTTTTATATTATACGTAACTAAACTTTATTTTCAGTTTTTTGTTTAAACTGTTTTGAATAACAAAAAAAAAAAAAAACAATTATTCTACGTTTGCTTTGTTTCTATATGTTTTTTGGATTTTTTTCTTTTATTTTGTAGATTTTTTATACCCTACACCTAAAGTATAGGATATAAAAACATTGGTATGGAGTTTGTAACCACCAAAAGGAAGCGAGTTAGATATGGATATGTATTCACATATTCTGAATCAGGATCACCTCCTGAGTCGATTCAACGATGTCCGTTCGTTCGCACGATAACTCAAAAACTAGTAAAGATATCTTGATGAAATTTATATAGTAGGTTATTAATTACAAAAGGAAGGCTAAGTTCAAATCTGGACAAAAGCGCTTCATGGGTTCGGATTCTGGAAGCTACCGATTGATTCCGGAGCAAACGAGATTATTTCCAAAACCAACAAAGATAGAACATTTAAATTTTTTACAATGATGTTCCTTCCCGTTTGATTTATGTCTCTGAAATTTATTTAGAGTATTTGGTCCTTGGGTTTGGATTTTGGAAGCTTCGGAACGAGCCCCAGAGCAAATGAAATTATCTCCAAAACCAACAAAAGTAGAACCTTTAAATTTAGTACAACGGTGTTCTGGCATGTTTTCTTTATGTCCCTGAGATGGATTTGATGAATTGGAGTGGCAATTCGGCTACCTGACACACGCCTACCAAGGACTAACAAGCATGTCTTCGAAATTAATAAAGATAGAAACTTGAAATTTTTTTACAAGGGTGTCAAGAATATCCCAAGAGAATGCCTCTTTTACGTTCCTGAAATTCGAGTTGAATCAGACAGAAAAGGGAAGAAGTTCAAACAGCTACCAAAAAACTTATGGATTTTTAATTTAATTCGAATTATTCAGGTGTAGGGTATTAATAAGTCGGTTGCATCGACTTACTGTTACATTTACTTGTTTTTTATTTATATTACAAAATTTAACAAACAAGGAAATAAATTTGTAATTTTATTGTAGTAGGAATTTATTGATATAATTTGTATATTAAAGTTTAAATTTTATTTTAAATAATAACTTGAATCAATTTTGGATTTTTTAAAATTCAAAGTAATTAAAAATAAAGATATATGTATATTTAGGTGTAAAATAATCTTCCAACTGTTTTTGATAAACAAAAAGCATAAAAAAATGTGTCAAAAAGTTTATTGTAACGTAGAAAAATTAAACAACAATTAACTTTAAATATAATAATATTTAATTATTTAATTATTATTGAAAATATATATTTTTTATAACATTAATTTATACTTGGTAACTCCCCAAAAAAATAATTAAAATCTACAATAAAATTGAAATAGCATTTTGCAAAACAAAACTTTTTTTTTTTAATGGTTAATTAATTAACTACCCTTCAACTACATAATTGAAATTATATTTAATATACATATTTAAATTGATTACTCTATTATTTATTTTGACAAATTTTCATTATTAAATTAAATACTTTTTAGCACATTTCCAAAAAAGTTTTGAAAAAATGTGCCTATTAGTTTCACTCTGTCCGTTCGTCCGACTGTTCGTCTGTTTACAAAACTTCTACACCGTGAAAGATAGAGAAAAAAAATTTAAACCATGGGTAAGTCTTTTAAAAAAATTAATATTGTAGAACAACTCTTTCATGTAGCTCCATTTATTACGGTGCTACAGCCTCTTAAACTTTAAAAAAAGCCCTATTTTTAAATGGGTATACCTCATATTCTGCTTAATATTTTTTCAATCTAAAAACGCCATTCCACAGAAATTTTCCTTACCTTTCTAAGTCAATATCAAAATTATATAATTTTTTTAAATTTAGTATTTAAATGTACCGTTATGTGAAAATCAAATTTTGCATGATTTTTCTACCTTCATAACTCCGGCACACTTTTAGATAGGGACTTGAAATTTTGAGGTAAGAAAGAACTTTTGGAGTTAGTATAAGTTTTCTCAGAAAACGTTTTTGTATCACTCCTTCTTTAAGAGCTTTTAGAGCTCAAAATTTGATATTTTTAGACACCTGCAACTTAGGTACCTGTACAAATTTTTCTTCAGCAAGATATAAAAATTAAAGCTTCAGTAATATATGTTTACGTGTATTAACGATTTTCCTTAGTTATAGCCCCTTATAGCACTTACACCTCCTCAAAATTGCAAAAAAGTCTTATTTTCACATTCTTTCTTATATGAAATTTTGGTGCAAGTCATAATTCTAAACAGGTTGTATTATCTTTTGGAAATGTGCGATTTTAAAAACAGTTGGTTTATATTCCGCCTTGTATTTTTAAACATAAACTATTTTTTAGAATAAATTTTATTAGTTAGTTAAGTACTTTGCAAATAATATTTTTTAGTAAGTTACTTTTAATTATACGAGTAGTACTTAAGTATATAAATTACAGTATTTTATTTCTATTACTTAGTATTGTTAACCAAGTGGTAATTACTATTTTTTTGAGAATATTGGAAATAATATTACCATTTTATTCAATTCTATTGTAGTTGTCAATTATGCTAAGCTCACTAGGAAGGATATTTTAATGAAAAGAAGAATTGGGTTTCGCATAGTTCTAGGAATATTTTAGGGATCAATAGTTTTAGAGATATTTTAAAATCGAAGTAGAAAGGACTCATCTTTAAGTAGAAAAGACTCATCTAAAGCAACAATATAATGTAAATACTAAAAATAATATCATAAAGATTGATAATGTGATAATGAATAAAATATCCATTAATTTTTTTAATTTAATCATATCAAAACGATCTTCTTCTTTATTCTATTAAAATTGTATACCTTTTAAGATACCTTTGCAAAATTAATTTAGTATTTCGATTTATTTTTAGCTCATTGGTACATTCACTTTTGTTTTATTTTTGGCTTCTTTATTCTCGACTTTTTATTCTGACTCGTAAGTATCTAAAAAATGATTTTTTGTCACGGAAATATTTAAATGTCTTTTAGTGTGGTATTGGATAGGATGGAATTTTTTTTTGGGATTAACCAAACATACAAAAAATCTAAATATTTATTTTAAGTACATTTTAGAACATAAAATATGAAGATGATAATTATAAAAAGTAGGTACTTACACATTTCCAAAAAATTAATGTGATTTATAAGTTTTTAGACATGTTAAAAAAGGAGTTGATTCAAAACTAAGCACTAATTCATTTTAAAAATTATCTGTTCTAAAATTATAGTTTTCTTTAGAATAGAATTTATTTTGTTAAATATAACAATCAAAGGATGATTATAACTTTTTATTCAAACCCAATATTAATGAAACTCTGTTTATTAAAATATAAATAAAAAGAAGTTGTTTCGTCCTTTGTTCAGTCTGTTGCACTCCTCAGTAGGTACAAACTGAATATTTTACCTGTACAACTTCCAAAAATATAATTATAAAATATTCAATTTTTTTATATTTAAAAAATTCCACAAAACTAAATTTGTAGGTGTGTAAATATCAAAAAACTCACGCACGGGCAAAATTCAATATTGTTATGCCCTAAAATATTTTAATAGTGTAATAGTTTTGCATTTAAAAATTTTAAACAAAACGGTAAATTTCAATAGGAAATTGCTAAAAACATAATATGTATGTATCTATTTTTATTAAGTTTTCTTGACTGTTTTTACCGTATTAAGTTTAAAATTACCCGTTGTTTCAAATTCAAAAAAATACTCGATAGAAGTCAAGTTAATATAATTTGAATCTGGGAATTTTTACGTAATTTTAAGCTAGGAGTTTCGGGTGTGGCTAACAGATGGTCAAAGAGAAAAGTAAAATTAAAATTTTAGGAAAATATAAGTTTTCTACTCATTAATTTTAACAAAAAAATAAATAAAACAAAACAAAAATCAGCTATCTCCACCACAGGACCGACCGCTATCATACGAAAAGTATAAAGTCAAAATCCATAGATGTTTTTACATAATAATTTATATCAAAGCAAAATAACTTCTAAATAATTTAACATAATTTTTTTTTATTCAATAACAATAATAATTCAATGAAATCGTAAAAATATATGTACATTCATTCATACATTATATACATACATTGTATGAAATGTACATGATTTTTTTTTTCATTCAAAAATATTAGAAGTAAAAAAGGAGGGGTGAAATAAAGTCGAATCGAATTTATTACCAAAAACCATAGAAATAAAGTCGAATTAATAATTCTACCTTATTTCCAAAAAAAATGTTCAAAAAATAAAATAAATTTATAAAATTAAATAAAATTTAAAATAAAATAATTTAAATTCGATTCGATATTGAATCTTCTAACAAAAATTTTACCGTTTAAATTTTGCCTCATCAACAAAAGAATAATATGCATAGACATAAATACATATGTATATAAATTTTTAGAGATATAAAAAAAAAGCAAAAAAAATTTGTTCATATAAATTCATATGGTGTATTATAATAATATGTATGTATGTATGAAATTAGGACTTAGAAAAAAATTAACAAGTTAAATGTAACAGCAAGTCGACTTAGAAAAAAATTAACAAGTTAAATGTAACAGCAAGTCGATGCAACCGACTTATTAATACTGTACTCCTGAATAATTACAATTAAATTAAAAATCCATAAGTTTTTTGGCAGCTGCTTGAACTTCTTCGCTTTTATTCCTTATTCAATTCGAATTTCAGGAATGTAAAAGAGGCATCCTTTAACTCCCTTGTACAAAATTTCAAGTTTTTCTATCTTTATTAATTTTGAAGATATACTTGATAGCCCTTAGGAGGCGTGTGTCAGGTACCCGAATTGCCACTCCAATTCATCAAATCGATCTCAGGGACATAAAGAAAACATGCCACAACATCATTATACTAAATTTAAAGATTCTACTTTTGATGGTTTGGGAGATATGCTCGTTTGCTCTTATGTTCGTTCCAAAACACGAACCCATGATTTAAATTATCTCAAATGTCAGTTACAGAAAAGGAAACATAACAGAACACCATTGTACTAAAAATAAAGGTTCTATCTTTGTTGGTTATATGGAGATATACTCGTTTTCTCTGCGGCTTGTTCGGAAGCTTTCAAAATTCGAACCAATCGACCAAATCCTCTCAAATTTTAGAGTTTTACTTTAATTTTAGAGTATTCGAACCAATCGACCAAATCCTCTCAAAGTGATAGTTTTACTAGTTTGTGAGTTATCGTGCGAACGGACGGACGGACATTGTTAAATCGGCTCAGGAGGTGATCCTGATTCAGAATATATATACATGTCCATATCTAACTCGCTTCCTTTTGGTGGTTACAAACTCCATACCAAAGTTAATACTTTAGGTGTAGGGTATAAAAAAACCTTAAAGTTAGTGGGATCAAAAAATGTTCTATGGAAAAGTTATTCCTATTCACTTGTGTAACAACTATTTTTTAATAATTTTCCTGTTATGAAATATTCGTAAAAAACTTAAAAATGACACAAGTAAGCTACTACTTCAGGTTATCCGATTAGATACAAAAGCTTATCAATCCAAGATATTTGCATCAAAACCTTAAATATGAAATTTGAAAAAATTCCGCTCAGTCATTTATGCTGTACACGTGTCCACATACCCACACACCCACACATACAAACACGCACACGCACACATACAAACACGCACACGCACACATACAATCCATCACGCTAAACATTTGTTTACAACCTTCTACATACCGGAGTAGTGCATATTTGGCAAAAACACGGGTACACATTTTTAGTTTGATAACAATACCTACCTTATACATAATTGTATGCGGTCGGTAAAAAACAAAATTGAAATAATTTATTTAAAGTATAAGCAGCCAATAAACTTTTTATCTATGCTAGCTTTAAATTGTTTACCATATAATTGCACCAATTAAGAAAAATTTTTATTTTTAAACAAATTTTCAATGACATTTTATTTATTTATGATATATAATTATATTTTTAGATATGAACTTTAATTATTGCTTTTACCGGAAAAACTTATTAATTAGATACGCCTATAATAACAAAAAAAAAAGAAAAAAAAACGTTTTAAATCTCGTTTTCCTTATAGTATATGTCACGTTTATTTTATATTTTAGAGATCAAATCACTTCCTAAGTTAAATATAAATTTTAAAATTTATTAGAAAATGTTTATTACTATAAAATTACAATTAAAATGTTTTGAGAATTTTAATATTTTGCAATTCTAAAATTTTGTATATACATACATACATATACTATTAATTAGTGTTCTCTTTTAAAAATACTTCAAATGTTCTTAATGCATTTTAAAATTATATTATTAATCAAAGGCGGGAATTAAGCATTAGGTAATAAAATAAGTATAAATTCATAGTTTTATTCAGCAGTAACGTTTATGTAAGAGCACATGTTGTAAAATTATATGATTATGGTTGTTAATTTTTGAGTTGTTCATGCATTCCTACTGAAGAATTCATTAGTGTTGAAGAATGAAATAATTTCTATATTTATCAAATTTGACTGTTCCATGTTCCATTTGCCTTAGAAAATTGAATTAAAAAATAAATGCAATCACTTTCATCTCAGCAACTAGTTCAAGCAAAATAAGAATAAACATGCTTAACAGACTACAATGTAATGTTAAAAAATTTTAATTTAAAATTGAACGCTCTTCGAATATCTACTTTTAAGTAAAAGTATTTAATTTTTTTTTTTGGAATAAAATATACAGTTACTAAATATAAATATATAAATTGAATAGAAAATAATTTGTAAAATTACAATTTCCAAGCGCTTAAAACTTTATAGTTGATTAATTGTAATGATTTTGATATCAAAGCAATAAAGCATCGATATTTAAGCTCAATTACATAGTTGCCATAAGTGTAGCAGTAAATTTGTTGAAACAAAATATTATCTTTATATTCTAGTCTTCCATATAATTTCTTTATATTTTTTTCTTATCTTTTATATACTTTTATATACTAGTTTTATATACTAGTTTCTTATATTATAAAATATACCAGTTTTATTTTCGCCGATAACTACACTGCCATAAAATCTTTTATGTGTCTTCAATCCTTAAACAAACTTCAAATTATCAAGTGTAAGGGAATTCTCACGACTTTCATAAAAATTTCGAAATATTGATTTTAGTAATAATGCAATACATCGTTTTCTTTAAGTAAACCGCCCCAAATTGAATCTGTAATGATCTACCATATTTTTATCCTTTAATCGTCAAAATAGCTGTAATGTAGTGGGAGTTTAAACAGAATACATTCCCATCGATAGACATGACAGAAGAACTTCTCTGAAATGGCTTCTGTAGCTGTTGCAAATATGAAAAGGAATAGAATTAATCATTCATTTTTTATGTGAGTGTCTGACCTTTGTACATGAAAGAAGAAAATCTCTGTGACAGTAATTCTCCTTGAATAATTTTCTCGAATTGTCAGACATTGATATAATGTAAAAGCCCTCAAAAGGTCACAACAATTTAATTAGCAAACCGAACATCTGGGGGTAACATACATACAAAAGACCTAATCTACTTATCTGCTCAGAAAATTTAATAATTATTATACTTTTAATATTTTATATAATAGGTACTATTAAAATATAAAAAATTTAATAATAACATCTATTGGTAGTTTAATTATATATAGAATATTTTTGTAACTATGCCTATACAATTTTAATTATAAAAAATACCCTCAAAAATGCGTGACCAACTCTATATCTAATATTATATTTTGTGAAAGAATTTTTTTTTTTTTTTTTCAATTAATTAATAGACAGACGAATATTAAAAAAAAAAATACAAAAAAAAAAAAAAACTTTAATAAATTGTTTATGCTTGAAATAATTCTAATCCGATTCATACGCAAAAAACAAAAAGAGAACAAAAAAATGAACACAATAATAATAAAATTATTCATTAATAAATTAACAACTTCCATTATTAATACACTTAACATATAATTCTGTTAATGTTATATTTAATGTTAATGTTACATCATATGTATAAGCTTTTTTTTGTATGAAAAAATTTAATAGATATGAGAAAAAGACAAAAACAAAAAACTTAAAGATGAACATAAGATAATATTTTTATGTTTTAGACTTTTAGTTGTTTGCATAATCATTATTAAATAATTAATCCAGAAATAGTTATTAATGAAAAACAAAAAGCATAATGAAGAAAGAAAGAGATAAAAGATAAAACAAGATTTTTTTTTTCTCTTGTTCAAGTTTCTTTGTTTTTGTGTTTTTTTTTTTTTTTTTTTTTTATATTGAGAAAAACCCGATTATTTAGAATTGTGACTTAAATTATTTTTCTTGATAAATTTTTTATTCTAAACCCGTTGTATTGTTTATGAAATTGATAAGACTGAAGTTTATTTTTTCTGTAGGTTATAATGTTTTTTTTTTTTATATAGGCAATGTCTGCTTTTAATCTGACTACCAAATTATCGTAAAATATAATATGGGGTTAAAATATAAATTAAAATATAATATAGTAAATATAAAGTAAATACATATAAAAATATAATAAGTAAATAAAAGTAATATAAAAATATAATAAAATATAATTGAGGGCTTTTAAATTATATCAATAATGTTTGACAATTCGAGAAAATTATTCAAGGAGAATTACTCTCAGTAAGATTTTCTTCTTTGATGTTCAAATTCTCCAAATTAAATCCGAATTAACCAAAATGAGAATAAGAATGGTTTATGCTTATATGAATGTAGACAATGAAGGAATCAATTTGCGTTGTTTATTGGAATGTGAAACGAAGAAATTCGGTTTGTCAGTATCTGTTGCTCACCATTTAAAGCTTAACTGTTCATAGAAATCAAAACTGTGCCATCCAGTTATTTCTTATTCGACATCAATTGTCAATATCGATTGACTATAATCATAGATATTAATAATAAATAATAACGTTACATAGATGAACAACTCTCAAAGAGTAATGCAGCGTTTCGTGTTCGGAATCTGAGTTTTTTTTGAAAATAGATATAGAGAAAAATAGATATATAAAGAAGTACCTTAAATTTTCAACAAATTATTTTTAAAATTCTAAAATTCTAAATTCTAGGTATTGAAATTATATAAATGTTTGATTTGTTTTCATAAATATCGGTTTTTTTATTAGCTTTATGAAACTAACTTTTTAGTTTTATAAATTTTTTTATATTTTTTTTTAAATGCTTATTATAAATATTTTACTATTTCTTTTATTATAATATTTTACAGTCAATTTTTCTTTTAAAAAATTATAAACTGCAAATTATAAACATCTTTACAAATGTTTAAAATTTTGACATTGACAATCGCGACATTTTTTCCTGTGTTGGAGATCCGAATTAAAAAAAAGAATTGACATCACATTTTATTCTAAGTTAGCATACCGTGACCAAAATCGATTTCTTCTATGTTTTTAAAAATTGCACTATAGTTAAATAACTAATATATTATTAAAATTGTACACGTTGGTTAAACACTTTTTATGCAATGTTTTTTTTTTTTATTTCTTATTAACACCGTATACTTATTAGTTTGTAAAAATAAAAATTTATTTGGCGTAGGAATAAAAAAAAACTTACTACTAACTTTTTATGTTTTTATTTTATAATGGTAAAACTCAGTTATTAGGCAGAAGAAAAAAAAAAAATTAATAAACATCTGATAAATCAAAATTAATAAAATGCAAGATCATTAATGTAAGATTTAAAATTTGTGTAAAAGATGATACCTACCTATAGAATTTCAATAATATGATTCAAATTACAACAACGCAAATTGAAAGCGTTTGCTTACCAAATGCATAATATATAAATTTTTGTATATGGTAATGATATTCTATAATCTATACTATACATTCTACACTATACAGGCTATATTTTTGTATTTTGTATATATATTTTATTATATTGTATATTTTAGTTTTCAAATTAATTTTTTTTTTTCTCTAATTTCTCTTACTGAACTCTGAACAAACATAATAATAATAATATTGTATAGTACCTACTAATTTGACATAATTATTTTATTATTAACAATGACATTTCTTAAGTAACTTCTTATTTAAGGTTAAGGGTTAACAAAAATTAATGAAATATAATTAACTTAAAAATATATATATATATATATATATATATTTGTTTTAGTACTTTAGTTGCGTAAAAGCTTTAATAAAGTAATTGTTAATTAGTTACACTAAATAAAATTAGTACTCATAAAAAAAATAAATAAAATGATTCTTTTAACTTTCGTAAATTATGTAATACTGACACTTAACTTTTTTTTTTTTTTTTTTGTTAAATAATGAATTAATGATGCTAACAATAAGTCAAGTTTTTAAAATTATTTATTAGAATATTATTTTACAAAAAAAAAAATGAGATATTCGAAAAAAAAAACCACTTCTTTTTTTATATCATTAACCAACTTTATCAGATTATGGAAAGAAAAATTTTTTATTCCAAATGTAGGTATATTATTTTATGTGGGTTGGCTACATTATCGTTTACGTCAAAATCTAATGCGACAAAATCTTGGATACAAATTCTTGCTTTCGAAAATCTTTTTTTGCAAAACAAAATCTTTTTTTCCAAAATCTATTAGGACAACATTTTTACATTATGTAAATCAGAATGTCACATATTCTTATATATAAATATTTTGGAAAAAGCGGCAATATTTTAGAAATATTTTAGAAAGATAGATTTTGTAATGCAAGATAAAAAAAAAAGCAAGATTTTGTCGCAGGTTGATTTTGGTCGTGCAGGATTGTGATCCTCTCCCATTTTATGTATTATAATTTTTTTTAAGTACCTATTTATAAGTATAATAACATATTTTTAATTCATATTAATAATTTTTAAGAAGGTAAAAAGTAAAATATAAGAGAAAAGCCAAACTATTCTTCTCATTAGAGAATTCAATTTAGGAAGAAGTGCTAAGCTTTTCTCTTCAATCATAATTAATAAGCAAACAATGAACAATATTTTAAGCATTATGTAATATAACCTATTACATAGTTATATATTATATATTTCATTTTCTAAACTATATTTTAGGGTAAGGGTTAGGCTGCAGGGTTATAAAGGGTCATATTTCAGCTTTATGACTCTTTCAAATGTGTAATTTGACCTTTTTAAAATTAGAGTACATATATGCTTTTTACAAAATGAACTTTAATTCGGGAGAATTTGGGAGGAGAAGGGATCTGGTTATACAAAATTCACCGATACCCTACCGTATGATTTCTATTAATGAGTCATCATTTCTAAAAAAAGTTGAAAATTAAATACTTATTTAGTAAAATTTTAAAAAACAAAAATTATAAAACATTAATATTTTATTAAGTGTTCCAGATTGTCGCCATACTACATATATATTGTTTTATTTGTTATTCCAATCAGAATTTCACATGCAGTATCTAAAATACTTGTCAAAATCGTCAAAACGTTAGTATTTTACTTTAATTTTACTCTTCCCCACTTCATAACAATAAGAATTTCAAATAAATCACCAAATGTCATTTAAACATATGTATATAGATATAAAAATTGACAGTCTGTGTTGTAAATATATTGTCAGATGCAAATTATTTTTTTTGTTTGAAAATTCAGATAAAGGGATATTTTGACACATTTCTGATATCAACAGAATTAATTCACAAGTAAATTTTTTATATTTCGTTGGGGATTTTTCAAAATAAATACATGTATGTATGTACATAATATGTATATGTTTTCAAATAAATGTATCCATATACATTATGTGTAAGTACATTGATTATGTTAAAAAATTAATAATAAATTATAATAATAATATTTATATAAATGAAACTGCAATAGTTATAACGCTCAAAAGTATAACAATTTTTTGTTTTTGTGCTTTTTATTGCTAAAAAGTTAAGTTTAAAAAAAATTTTTTTTTTTTTTTTATTTAACATTGGTTAACCACAAAAAAGCTTCACGTTTCTATAGCGATTCTCTTAGAGACAAAAAAAAAAAAAATAAGAGAAAAAAATATATAATTTATATAGCAACTTTATATACTATATAAATAGTTAATAGGTATATAAAAAGTAAAATAAAAATTCATGATGCTTCACAGAACTTAACAAATTGTCACATTTTACAGTGCTAAATTGATCCGTTAATTTCAAAAAAAAAAAAAAAAATTTTTTTTACGTAGATAATAAAAATTAGTGAATATTAAAGAAAAAATCAAATTAACAAAAAAAAAAAAAAAAAATTTACATTTATTAACAATAA
The DNA here is from genome assembly GCA_947095535.1 of Poecilobothrus nobilitatus. NCBI lineage: Eukaryota > Metazoa > Arthropoda > Insecta > Diptera > Dolichopodidae > Poecilobothrus > Poecilobothrus nobilitatus. Next base: position 315,590,058 of record OX352772.1, on the reverse strand, counting down.
TATTTTATTAATTAAAAAAAAAAAAAAAAAAAAAATGATAATTAAAATTAAATTAAAAATATATTTAATACATTTAATTTTTTTATTATTTATTTTTAATAATATGATTAATTGTTTACCATATAAAGGTTATCATTATGATAATCAAAATCTTGATCTCGATCATGATCATGATCATGATCATCAATTTATTAAAGAAAATAATATAAAAAATTTTCAAAAATTTAATTTAATTAATAATATTAATTTAAATAAAAATAATGTTTTGAAAAATTTAAGTATTAATTTAGAAGAATATTCAAATAATATTATAAAATATATGAATAGATCTGTTGATCCATGTATTAATTTTCATCAATATGCATGTGGTAATTGGGATAAATATCATCAAATACCAGAAGAACATTCATCATATGGTTTATTTCATAAATTAAGTGATAAATTAGATAAATCAATATATGAATTATTAATTGATGATAATAATTTTAATAATAATAATAAAGTTAGTGAAAATGTTAAAATCTTATTTAATTCATGTCTTAATATTGAAATAATAAATGATAGAAAAACTGAACCATTATTAAAATTTTTAAAAGAAAAATTAAATAATTTTCCATTATTTAATAATAATTGGTCTGAAAATGATTTTAATTTAGAAGATATTTTATCTGAATTAACAGTATATCAAATGAATAGTATATTTAAAGCTGAAGTTGAATTTGATTTAGAAAATACATCAAATTTAATAATTACAATAGGAAATCCAGAATTAGGTTTAACAAATTCTGATGATTATGATATTAATGATGATGATGATAATAATAATGATAATAATGATGATAATAGTAATAATTTACATTTAAAAGCATATCGTACATATATTATTGAAATATTTCAATTATTAAATGCAAATTCAAATGAAATTGAAAAAATCACTGATGAAATTATTGAATTAGAAAGAAGAATATCAAATGAAACAAAAACAATGGAACAACGTTATACAGATTTATTTTTTAAAAAAGATATTAAAGAATTATTAAAAATTAATCCAAAATTTAATTGGAAATTATATTTAAATAATATTTATAAAAAATTATATAATATTAATGATATAAATATAAATTTTGTTAATGATGATACAAAAATTGCATTTTTAACTGGTCAAAATTTATTAGAAATGTATAATATATTAATAAATACAGATAAAAGAATAATAGCAAATTATTTTAATTGGATTATTATTGAACAAATGGTGAATTATTTGGGTAAATATAATATTATATAATTAATATAAAAAAAAAATAAATAAATAAATATATATATATTTTAATATTAATTCATTATATTCTGAAAATACGGAATTCTTTTGAAATTACATTAAAATTGTTCGCTCGGTTGAATTTTCACTCGGTTGCATTTTCACTATAGATTGGTATTTTGTATTAGTTATTAAAGTCTCTATTTTTAATATGTTTATAAACAAATAATAAATCATTAAAAACAGATGATTGCACATTCATATTGTATTATGTGATATAATAAAAGTGTATCAAAAGAAGGTGGTTTAATTTTTATTTTGTTTTTTTTTTTTTTTTTATTGTTAAAAATTGTGGTTTGTTTTGGTACTTTGTGATCTTTTTTGAAATTATACCTCTACATATACCTATCATAGCTTCAATTTAATTTTAATTAAGAAAATTATTACTTAATAATGTAATTTATGTTTTATAGTTTTGGTTCAAAATTCTTTAAAAGCTTTTAAACACTAATAAAAAAATTTTCTGTTGTTAGTCTTTTGTTTTGTACAAAGTTTTTTAATTAAAAAAAACAGTTATAACCACAAAAAAAAATTACTATTAAATGAAAGAAATTTGAAAAGAAACAAATGTCAAATTAGATTTTTACATCTGTCAACGATACAGATAATAATATTTGTATTTTCTATAGTTTACACAAAATTAGTGTGTAAAAAAAATTAAAATTTTTAAAATAAAAAAATTATTTTTAATTGTTAACAAGGTAGAATGTAGAACCAAAGGTATTTAAAGAGAAAATTTTTTCCGTAGACAATAAAAACGTATAATTTAGAATATTATGAGATTCATTAAAATTTTTAAATATTCTTAGAATTTTATATTCTATAAGAAAAAAATTTGATACAAATTAAGAGGCATTTTCTTTAATTTTAAAGAAGCTCTATATAATATACGTAATTAAAAAAGCTATTAATACATGTTAAATTTATCTATACATAATGATAAAGATTTATTTTCACATTTTACTTTGAAAAAATTGTGTTGGTGCCTGAAAATAACAAATTTAAAATTTTTAACCACTAATTATAGTTCTCAATGAGTGGATGGTACAAAGGTAGATAAGTATGTAGGTGGGTGCTGCAGATGCACATAGGTCAGTTTAGACCGGTTGTGATACCTTGGAGCAATATTTCTTTTTAAATAAACCATTGGGAACTTTTTACAAAGCGATGCAAATTTTTTAAGCCCATCATCGCGAGATCAAAAAAGTTATTTAAAAAGAATTTCCCTAGCAATTTTTTTTTTGTTAAGAGCAAGAGCTGGGCATTCACACAACATGTGACAGATTGATATCTCATCTTCTTTATCCTTGCAAAAATCATATGAAGGAAGTCCTAAGGTAAATCTGCTGAGCGGATAATGCTCCGTCATAGCCCCAATCACATTACCAATTTTGCGGTGATTTGGGAGTAAGAGTCTAGTTGATCGTTTAAGATCTAATGTGGGCTGGGTTTGTTTAGCCTATTAGATCTTGAACGAAAATGGAAATGAACTTGAACGATTAATAGAAAAATACCTGCAGTTTGTGAATGAGTCTAATGGATGGATCTATACATAAAAATATTGTTCTACAACATAAATTATTTGTTATCTCTGATTAAAATTGCATTGTTCCACCTTAAACGATGTAGAAGTTTTATAAACAAACCGACGGACGGACAGAGTAAAACTAGATAATAAGCAAATTAAAAAAATTTTTTTTTGTGTTATATTCTAATTTATTTGCATAACTCCTTGTGAAGCCAACCTGAAAGAAACACTATGGTTGATCACTAGTTATATTATATCAGATAGTCACTTTATTATAATTTATTTTTTATGTCGAAACTTTTTTTTTGTTTTGATAAATTAATTAAAAAGAAATAAATATTAAAAAAAAAAAAAAAATTTTAAAAAAAAGAAATTTAAAAAAAAAATTTAAAAAAAAAATTTTGTATTCTAAAATTTCAAGGTTACAATATTATTTTTTTGGATCATTCTAAAATAATAATATTATAATCATTTTGAAATGTTCATGTACATATATAATATAACTTACATATATACATATTATATACATAAATGTATATATGTATATGAAGTTTACAACATTTCTGATAAGAAAACTACGTAAATTCTGTTTTGGATTTTCTTTTAATGTTTTTTTCTGTGTTTCCTGTTTACTTTACGACATAATATTTTTATTTTAATTCATAAATTTTTGCAATTCCCTTAAATTTGACTTTGATCTCAATTTAAAATTCTTAATCTTAATATTTCTAAAACTGTGATTAATTTCTGTCTCTGTTGTTCTGTCTCGATTAATAAGCTCTAATATAGATTTTAATATTAATAATTTTTCAAATATCTCATTTTTTTTTAGAGAATGGGTTAAAACTGAAATTTGAAATGATATAATAATTAGACTTTAATAATATTATAATAAATTACGTGAAATAAATTTGCAAAATAAAAAAATCTGTTTTTAATAAAATTTTTAATTTTTAAACTCATAGCTTATAAAAGGGGAAGGATTAAATATATCAATTCAATTGGATAGAAAATCAAAAAAACTGAACAATTTAGCTGAATAAGTATTCAATTAGAGAATTATTTTTTAAATACTAAAAATTAATTATTATGAATAGGCAGGTGTACCTATTATTGATGGAACAAAATTCTTTCTATTGAGAAAAGTAAGGATTTTTTAATGTTATCTTTAAGATTTTCCTGTACATATGGGTATATCTGAATAATGTAACATTAAAAAACTTGGTAATATATTGAACTTGTGTTGTATTTGTATTAATGAATCATTAGCTTTGGTTTTTTCTTGTACAAAGTATTAAAAACATATCTAACTATGTTAAGAGGTTTATTGATTTTCTGACACGATGTAAGTAGGTAGGTGACACGATGTAGATGTTTACCAATGTTCTTAAAATTTCACTTTTGTTTTGTATATTAATAAGGTAAACTAATTTGACAAGTTAAAGGTACTAATTATTTTTATGACAATGAAAAACACTATTTTCAAGTTTCCGATTTTTATAAAAAGAAAAACTTATATTTTTTATACTATATAACCTAATTTTTAAAATATTTATCCTTAATATATTTTTAATGAAATTACCTTTCAAACAGTACTCATATTACACATCAATCATCCAATAATCTGTAGTCCATCTACAGTCCATCATGTGATGGATGTATCAAATATTAATGAATCATATTATTCCATAAAGTATTTATTGATTTAATTTGCATCAAGAAACATCAAGATAATACCAATGAATGCAATAGTACTAAATTTTGTATGTTTTTGTGTTAAATAAAACTTTAATGAAATTATAATAAAATATAATATTATTACATTGTTGATATGGATTTTTTCACAAATTTCACTTTTAAAAATTTTTACTTAGTAGTTATCGTATCTACCATTAAAAATTACTATATGACTACTATACATGCACAGTAATTATTAAAAAATTACCATGAAAATATGATATTGATAAACATGAGCAAATAAAATTGTAGTTAAGTAGTAACGGTAAATTGAAATAAAATTTTAAAATACGAATGAAAGAACACAAAAGAGACTATGAAAACGCCAACAAATCCAAAAGTAACATCGATTCAACATAAAAGACACATATTTTAAAACTGCCTGCGTAAGTCATACGATAAAAAACGACCATCACTTTAATTTTGACCACTCTGTAATCTTAAACATTGAACACAATTTGCAAAAAAGACAAAAGCTATATAAAAAGCTATATAAAAGCTCTCAACATACAAATGCACAGAAAACCGATACACAATATCAGAAATGCGCAAAAAACCGATACTCTCAACATACAAATGCACATTTCTAAACCGATACACAATATTTACATAACGCATATAAACAATCAATCAACTCTATTAGTTACAAATTTATTAAGTCATTCATTTTAGCGGATTTATGACAATTTTTAATTTTTGAAGAAAAAAGAATAAAAAAAAATTTTTTATTTTTAAATTTAGTCAATTTTATCATAGGTATTTAATTCATTTTATAAATCTATAGTTAAATTTTACATTAAATGTTTGTTAGTCCTTTAAATTATTAAATATGCATGTTCTAGTTTGTGATCTACATTTTAACACTATACTAGTATTCGCCCGCCCCTCGAAATTCGAGGTGTTTTAATTAGCAATTACAATACAGTATATACAGTATAGTTTCTTTATAATTTTATTTAAAATGTAAAAATACAATTTTCAATAATTAAAGCCTTTATGAATTTAAAATGTCTTTGTAAATGATATTTTTTGTAAAAACACAATTATTATTATCTTTTAGAAGTTGCCCTTGATTTATTGAGTATTGGAAACTCAATATATACCTATTATATATATATTATAAGAAGCCTAAGATAGTAAATCATTGAGTAAAAGGGTTTTAAATGTCTATCAATACAGATTAAATATTATGATATTTAAAAATAAATAAAACATGAATCATATAAAAATGTAAGTTTTTAATAAAAAACAAAAAAAACCTTTTACTCTACATACAAAAATAAAAATACAAAAATTTTGTAATATAATTTTAACATAAAATAATTTTTATACACCTTATTGTATATTATATACATAAATATTTAAAACAATTTTATAAATTTTCATTTTATCAATATTTACTAGGGCCATGAATATGGGAATAAATCATGTTCCCGAAATATCGACAAAAAATCGAAATAATAAATAATAAATGATAATTAACAAAGATATATAACTGTTTTTAATTATTTATTATTTAAAATAAAAAGCTGCATTTCCAGAAAAAAAAAAAAAATTAAAAGTAAACAAACATTATAATAAAAATTTGACTTTGAAATTGCAAAATTTTTTTGTAATCATTTTGTTTTGAGACACTGAGTGGTCACATTCTGAACAATTTAAATAAAAAAGAAAAATTTATAAATAAAAAAATATTGTATAGCAATAACTTGCCCCTATCGAACTTATTAAAATGGAATACAAAATTTTAAAAACAGAAAAAGGCAAAGATAGCATAATGTTAGATGTATACATTTTTTACAAAAATACTGAAGGTTCCAGCACAAAAACATATTGGAGATAATCTACTAATGACAATTTGACTAAAACAATTCAAAGTTTGTAAATGAGCCGACTTGGGTAGTGGGAATTCAATGTTTGTGCGCGAGGCTCATCTATACAAATTTTTAATTGCTTTAGTCAAATTGTTATTACTTGATTTGTCTTAGTTGTATTGCGTTTTAGTCGAATTGTTTTCAATTAAATTGTTTTAGTCGAATTGAGTTTAAGTCAAATTGTTTTTAATTGAATTATTTTAGTCAAATATGCCGGGAATCTACGAAATATGGCTTCAATATTGAAGAGGTCAAACTATAATTAATTAAAAAATCTTATTTAAAAGTTAATCTCTTCTAAAAAAAAAAAATTAAAAAAAAAATAAAATTAAATAATCACCACGAAAAATCACTATAATTAGAAATAAAATTGCGAAACTATATACTTATTGTTTATATTTATGTATTCTAAAATCATAAAATTACTTTAATTATTATTTTAATATAAAAAAAAAAAAATTTTGGATATATTAATTACATATATTCTTTATACATATACATATATATAAATGTAATTCTGCATAATATATAAATTTCCACACAATTTGTTCAAAAATATTATCATGTACATAAACACATACGTTTCAATAGACAAAAAAAAAAAAATAATTATACTAATAAAACTGTATGACGTATAAACTATAGTCAAACCCAAACCACCAGATCAATAAGTTCATCATATATTTGTTTTTAAATAAAAATTTCCCCGTTTTTATCAATATTAACAGAAATTGTTCCCCATTATATCATAACGGTTTAGTAAATTACATACGTACAATGTTCCAACATAACAATCTTTGTCAACTTGAACTATTTTTTAAATATTCGTATCTTCAGTAAAATCTTTAATGTAAAAATATAATATAGGTTCATTAACCGAACTTTGTACATTTAATTAAATTTAATGGATAAGATAATAAAAATTCAGAATTTCTTTTAACAAATTTCAAAAATTAATTATTAAAAATTTTTATATAATGGTAAGCTTTATGTATTATAAGACCATATGCAGTAAAATTTGATTTTAATCATTATACGCAGTCAAATCTGAATCAATTTAATATTTATAAAAAATTAATTTGAAAAAAAAAAAAAAAATTATTTAAAAAAAAAACTGATTTGTTAGATTTAAATACAATATAAGGTGGTTTACTAATTTTATATCAGTATTGAAAAATTTGTATTTACATTTAGAAATAGCTATACATAATATACGTACATATATAAACATATTAATCTTTTTAATTAATAAAGCTATTTAACAGCTATTATAGTTAATTTAATAAAAGTCGCAATTTTTATTGTGCATTTACAGTAAAACCATGTTTAAAATAATTTTTAGAATCGAAAATTTCTATATTTTTATTGAAAAAATTTTTTTTTCGAGAAACCGAGAAAACAATACTATAGACACTTTAATACTCTATACTATATGTGCAATAAAGAGTATGTTATAAGAACCCCAAAAGGAATGCTTTTATTTAGCGAAGTTAAGAGCAATAGCAAAAAAAATAGAGAATTAAAATGAAGGAAGATCAAAATAAAGACAAATTCAAAAACTGCCAAATTAAAAAGAGATTAAAATTCACCAAATTTACCTACTGTTCCATTGGAAACACTTTTACTGGAAAGAAGTGATTTTTTTTCATATCCTACGATTATTTTCTTCGTTCTGATTGATTCGTTCTAATTTTATCGTTTTTATTTTTATTGTTTTTTTTTTTTTTTTGTTATCATTTTATTGGTTGGAACCAAAGAACATAAAATATGTTTTACATTATTATTTATACCAAATATTTTTTAAACTTTTGTTATTTAAAACTAGAGATTACTGTAATTTAAATCTACATACTTTACTTTTGATTTTTTTTTTTTAAGGATAAAAATATAATTAATTATTTTAATTACAAAAAAAAAAGAAAAAATGTATAATTTATTTGATAGATAAATAATTTTTATAATAATATAAATATTCTTTATATTTAATTTGAATAAAATTCAAGCAATTCTCGTATTTTTATTTCAATACGGTACCATATTGTTGTATAATAATATTTTTGTTGTGTACCAGTATTATTTAATTGTGCAATAAACATATAGTTACTGTCAGGAACAGGTATCGTTAGTAATTTAAAGTTAGGATTTAGAATAATAAAAAATAATAAAATTTTTTGCCCACCATTTTTTTGTCTTAACTGAAGAACTAACAGGGTTAGAACAATATGTGAAGGCTTTTTGGAAAGAAAGAGAATGTAAAAATAAAAATTAAAAAAAAAAAAATTACCGTTATATTCAAAAAAGTATACTATACTAGAGTATTAATACTAAGTATAATACTCTGCACTCAAATGGGACAACCTGTTTCAATATAGTATATATACTATTTTGACGGCCTTTGTCAGATATTTTGACACCAAGAATAGTTAGATATATGTTCTTGTTTTGGAAATATTTACAGTTATATGAGCACGTATCTCTTTTTTTCAATTGTGAATTTTAACCTTTTAATGCCGTACGCGCCAATTGGCACCCCTTAAAACTTCATGAATTTCATTGTAGTTTAACTCCCGAAAATTTGATTATGGTCTATTATAATGACCTATTCCAAAGAACAGCCGACATTTTTCTAGTTTTAAGGGCTGTAACTTTATAGGGAAATTTATTAGTATCTACATAAAACACTTTTTTATAACATTCCTTTTTATTCTACCTATATGTGGATATATATACATATATTGAAGATTAAATTTCAAGATATTGAAATTTAAAAATAAACAATGCAGAAATTTTGTAGAAAAGACAGATATATCAAATTTAGTTTGAAATGTATTTTAAATATAATACTAGAAAATCCCCTGTGCAATTGCACAATTTCTATAGATTCAAAAACATTAAAAAAACTTTGAAATCACTTACTTACTTGTAATAGCAAAAAACATAAAACAAATCTAAACACATAAAATTAAAAATGTTAGGTACAGTTTATTAATTTATTCTCGCCGTTTTTTCGTGGCGGTAATTTTTGACAGTTTTTTAATCATTGAGAAAAAATGGTCCAAGCTAAAAACACATTCAGGGTAAAAGTTCGTGCCGATATCTCAAAAATTGTTTGAAACACATGTATAAAGTGCACAATAAAAACCGGCGAAAAACCAACCAACACCAACCGCTACGACATTTTTTTTTTGTTACATTTAAAACACTCCCAATAATCGAAATAATTTTAATATTTGTTAAAATTTTACTCTCTATTTTTCTTTAGTTTTAAAAAAAAAATTTTTATGTCGATGAAAAGCAGTTGTTTTCGCCGCTAAATTACTTCAATTACCAAAACTACTTTCAAGTCTTTTGCTTTTATTATTTTTATACCCGTACGATAAGATCGGGTATAATAAAATTACTCCTCCGTTTGTAACACCTCGAAATAAGCGAGCTAGATATACCTTCAAAGGTATGGATCGGATCAGAAAAAAATTCTAAGACTTTTGAGCCATGTCCGTCCGTCCGTCCGTCCGTCCGTCCGTCAGCACGCTAACTCAAAAACTAAGAAAGCTAGAATCTTGAAATTTAAAAAAAACAAAATATTTTGGGAGTAATTTGTAGGTTCCCTATTTTTTTTGGTTGAGTTTGGACCAAGGCTTAGGGTAGCTCTCGAACACCTAACTTTTAGATCTCCACATTTTTTTTGCAATAGAGCTATGAAATTTTAACAGCTAATAGATCTCACAAAAATATTAATTTTATTTTTAATAACTTTTTTTTGTAGCCCCACCCGTTACGGAGCTACAGCTCCCCAAAGGTTCAAAAAAGCTCTATATTTAAATTGTTATAGCACAAGTTCTATAAGGTATATCTTCATTTTGAAAACGCCAAACGATTACTACTTTCATTAGCTTTAAAAGTATATATACAATAAATATATATTTTTGGCATACGGTGTCTTAATTTACCGTTATGCGAAACTCAAATTTTGCAAAATTCTTTAACCCTTCCATCTTCTAAACGGTTAAAGTTGGAAACTTGAAATTTTGACAGAAGTTAGATCTTTGAAAATTAGTATGAGTCATTTCAGAAATTTTTTTTGTATCACCCCCCGTTTAGGAGCTGTAAGGGGTCAAAAACTGAAAATTTCCTATTTTTACACACCTGTAACTTGAACACCTGTTAAAATTTTTTTGAAGTAACACACAAAAATTAAAGCTCCAACATTATATTTTTATTTCTGTTAACAACTTTTTTTAATAATATAGGGTTACTTTATAATTGACGAAAGTGTTACTTGATTTTTTCAAATTTTCTAACAAATTTCTTTAACGAATTTTTTTTGCATATTGTTTTACTCGATAATTTGAAATTGTTGAGGATATAATGCGTAGTACAAAAAAATGTAATTAAATAAACAACATAACGGTTGCTTGAAGAATTTTTATTTATATGATATTGATATATATACATACTTATATAATATCATGTTTATTTACATATCGTATATGTCACTACTGAATGAATGATAAGCGTATAGATGTATATTATATAGCGCCGTATTTACATACACATATGTATTTTATTGTACTTATAAGAAATTATTCTGTCAATGGAATATTTAAATATAATATAATATAATATTTAAAATTATATTTACTGTTTTGTACTTAGTAAATTTAATATACATTTACCGCTTAGTATTAAATGGTACTATAGAATATTTGAAAAAGTTTTGGATTGATAATCGTTATGTGGAAGGTTAGAATCTGCTTTTGAAGAATGTACATATAAACATATAGTTTGAATATATGTACAACCCATAGTTCTAGAAATTATAAAATTCACCCAAATTATTTTAAAATACTAAAATATTAAAAAAATAATATTGTAAGCAGAGTGACAGGCTGTGAACATACTAACGGTTCGTACGGGTATCTAAGAGTTGACAAAGTCAACTGTATTCTTCCTCGTTTTGCTTGAAAAAAATTTGCTGAATTTATTTTATTTAAATGTACTTTGGAAGAGATCTTTGGTATATTTAATAAAAGATTCATGTCTTTGATAATGTAATTTCATAAATTTTCGGGGTCTTTTTTTTTGTGACGGTCGTTTTCGACAGCTTTTTAAATTAATGGTCTAATAATAAATTAGTAGAAAATTATGAATCTATTGTGAGAGAAGGCTTCTAAAATGATATTTTCTATGTTATTTTTTCTTTTTTTTTTAAGAAAAATATCCATTTCTATAATATTTAGTAAGTTTTTGATTTCTGTTATGAAATATAATTAGCTAAGTCTGCCGAATTTTATATTAATAAAAAAAATTCCAATATTTTATGTTATATCAAAAATTCAGCTTAAAAAATCAAAATTCCAACCTAAATAAAGAAAACTACTTTAAAGTCTGTTGCGAAGCTTTTACCAGCTTTTATAATAGTGAAAACAAAATCAAGAATAAAATCGGCCTATTATTTTTTTCTTATAAATATAAGGCTTACTATAAACTTTGCTCTTTTCACTTTCAGGTCTTTTAATTTTATTAAAAGTATTTTCATTTTTTTCCTAACAAAGAGTCATTTGAAAACTGCCAACAGAAGATTAATAATTTATTTTTAATTTACCGCTGCGACCAGTTCATAATGGATGTGGCGGTCAAATTTAAAAATTAAAAATTTGCCTTAAATTTTGTGTCGAAAGTACTTTTTAAAAAGTAAACATTTGTGTCTCTGATAAGACTTTTAGTCAAAGATTTGTGTCTCTGATAATAAAATTTTAAATTATTAAATAAATATACAGAAATATCATCATTGCCAGTTTAGTTTACATTCAGTGTCAGTGGTTTATTATAGAAATAACATATTTTTTTTTACATGTTGGCAAGGTCTTATCATTATACAGGTCTTAACATTTTTTTCCATGGCTAACAATATTATTAATCGTCTAATAATAAATTAGTACAAAATTGTGAATCTTTTGTGAGAGAAAGCTTCTAAAATGATATTTTCTATGTTAGTTTTTTTTTTTTTTTAATAAAAATATCCATTTCTATAATATTTGGTAAGTTCCAGACTTCTGTTATGAAATATAATTATTTAAGTCTGCCGAATTTTATATTAATATTTTTATGTTATGTTATACCAGTTATTTTTATGTTATGTTATACCGAATATTTTATGTTATACCAGTTCTACCGAAAATTTAGCTTAAAAATCTAAATTTCAACCTAAATAAACAAAACTATTTTAAAGTCTGTTACGAAGCTTTTACCAGCTTTTATACTAATGAAAACAAAATAAAGAATAAAATCGGCCCATTATTTTTTTCTTATAAATGAGGTTTACTATAAACTTTGCTCACTCTCACTTTTTCACTTTCAGGCGTTTTAATTTTATTAAGAGTACCTACCTATTTTTATGTTTTTTTTTCCAAAACAAAGATTGAAAACGCCAACAGAAGATTAATAATTTATTTTTAATTTACCGCTGCGCCCAGTTCATAATGGATGTAGCGGTCAAATTTAAAAATTAAAAATTTGCTGAATTTATTTTTATTGAAAATGTGTTTTTTAAGTATGTACTTTTCCTTTTTTGACTGTCCTCACTTTTAATGAACGGTTTGTGTCTCTGACAATACTTCTAGTGGAAAATTTGGTCCCTGGTAATAATATTTACTAAATTTATTTATATTTTTAATGAACGGTTTGTGTCTCTTGATAATACTTTGAGCTAGAGATTCGTGTTTCTGGTAATAAAATTTTAATTTATTAAATAACTATACAGAAATATCATCATTGCCAGTTTAGTTTACATTCAGTCTGAGTGTTTTATTATAGATATAAAATATTTTTTTTACATGTTGGCAAGGTCTCGCCAACATCTTGTGTATTATATTATAGATATTATATTTATTAAATATTTATGTATAATAAATTACATAAGAGAACTGTTTTAAAATAATAAAATTTATAGGAATTTAGATAAAAATAATTATTTTTAAATGATTTTAAATACCTATATACTAAATAAAAAATGGTTTATTGATTTTTGCTTAAATTTAGTTTTTTGTTTGTTGTTTTCAAGTCTATCTTTAAATTTATTTACTTTTTGTATAAAAAATAAATTCACTTTATACAGAGTGTCCAAAGTTTGAAGGTTACGAAGATAGGAGATGATAGGTTAGCTCCAAACAAGTAAAACATTTTTAGGGGGGTGTGGTTTATTGTTAACAGTTTCCGAGATAATGGCGTCAAAGTGTTAAGTGTTAAGTTTTTAAAACCATAATGATATGTTCGACCCTGTACAACATACAATATTCGTTTAGGTATCAATATACAGTTGAAGTTTATATAGTTTTATATACAGTATGAAGTTTTAGCATGATTTTTATTATCTTTTTCAACTTATCAATATCATAACTTTAATTTATATTATCATAATTTTTATTGTATCTTTTAACGTTTTCGAAAAGAAGAAATTAAAATATTATACCTTGTGCTCCATTGAAATTTGGTTAACAAACTGTTTTCCATATGGGATAAGATTACAAATATATGAGAAACGTAGATTACAATATATAAAAAACCTGCAATACCGTTATTTCTCAAACTTTCTAAAATAGACCACCTTCTAGAACTATTTTTTGATTGTTTTGACCTTCTCTATAACTCGTGATCTTTGATATTTGGACACCCTGCATATTTTTGATTTTTATATAAAAAGATAGAAATAATCAATATATTTGTTATCATTTGTTGCAGATCTCATTTATATCTTCAATAAAAAAATTAATTAAAATTTTTTATTAAAAAAAAAAACAAAATCTTTTAAATTCCGTCTAAGAACGTGTTTTTAGTATAATTATTATAGTTGAAAATAACTTTTATAAAACTTTAATAGCTTTTATTTTACTATTGCACTATGATAACTTGTATTTCGATTTAGATTTTATTAAATTTGATTTGATGATAAGATGATGATGATTAACTTATTCATTAGCTTATTATAAATCTAGCTGTGTTCATTTGTCTAATTTTTGTTTATTTATAAACTTTAAAATACTTTCCTTTGGTGACAAATAATAGATTTTCAGATAAAAAAACTTTTGTTTTCATAATTTCTGCTATGATTCTGAACTATTTGAGTTTCCCTAAATATGAAATTTCTATTCCTTAGCAAAATAACTCGGAAAAATATTTTTTTTATATTATTTTATTTATATTATTTTTGTAAAAATGTTTTTTGAGGTCCCCGGGGCCTCGGTGACCTAGTGGGTAAGAGCGTATAGAATACGCTGAGTGTGGGTTCAAATCCCACACACGTCGTAAGAGTAAATCCCCCTTACGACATTTACAGCCATGCCTAAACACGAAAGGCTGTGTAATTTCCTGTCTACATTTATGCAACAGAGAAGTGCATTTAAAAAAAAAAAAATGGTTTTAGTCTACAACCGAAAGCGGCTCCTCTTGTAACATATCTGACTCATGGCGCACATTTATCTGACTCATGGCGCAGTGGTCAAGTCGCCAACCTTTCAATCGAAGGGTCGTGGGTTCAAACCCCGGTCAGGTCATAAATAAAAAATATGTAGTACTTTTATATCGTAATGTATATCGTATAATCAATATTAGTAATAATAACAATAATAATATTAATAATAATAATAATAGTAATAATTATAACAATAATTATAATAATAATAATAATAATAATAATAATAATAATAATAATAATAATAATAATAATATAAAAATAATAATAATAATAATAATAATAATAATAATAATAATAATAATAATAATAATAATAATAATAATAATAATAATAATAATAATAATAATAATAATAATAATAATAATAATAATAATAATAATAATAATAATAATAATAATAATAATAATAATAATAATAATAATAATAATAATAATAATAATAATAATAATAATAATAATAATAATAATAATAATAATAATAATAATAATAATAATAATAATAATAATAATAATAATAATAATAATAATAATAATAATAATAATAATAATAATAATAATAATAATAATAATAATAATAATAATAATAATAATAATAATAATAATAATAATAATAATAATAATAATAATAATAATAATAATAATAATAATAATAATAATAATAATAATAATAATAATAATAATAATAATAATAATAATAATAATAATAATAATAATAATAATAATAATAATAATAATAATAATAATAATAATAATAATAATAATAATAATAATAATAATAATAATAATAATAATAATAATAATAATAATAATAATAATAATAATAATAATAATAATAATAATAATAATAATAATAATAATAATAATAATAATAATAATAATAATAATAATAATAATAATAGCTGCTACAGTAGAGCCATCTTTGGTTAGTAGAGCCATCATCCTACTCCCTAGCCAATATACTGCGTTCGCAGGTAAGGGTTTCATCCCACTTTATTGGCTAAAGGGGGGAGATGGGTTTAGTCAGTAAGGATCTGACACTACCAAGGGGAAATTCTTGGAGTTTTTGGAAGATTCCCACCTCCCTTAGGAAAAAAAAAATATAAATTTTAGTGTTGTGAAAATATAAATCCACCTATTATTATAAATAAGAATTCAAAATGAATCCACTTATTATTATAAATAACCATTTTACTAAATGTGATAATGACATCAATATTTACAGCATCAAGTAACATATAACTCCTTCTTGCATGAGGAAATGGTTGAAGGCAGCTTCACTGTAACCGCTACTATTATTAATATTAATGTTACTGTTATTATTATTATTATTATTATTATTATTATTATTATTGAATGTTTCAGATATTTTTATTATTATTATTATTATTATTTTAATATTATGTCAACTTTTTTATTATACCATATTATGTTATATTATGTTTTGATAACTTAAATAATAATGAAGCTAGGATTTTCAAATTTTTACGACGTTATTTTTATGTAAATACCTTTTTGCTATTGTAACTGAAACAGTTTGACTGGCGGCTTCGAGTAACTGGGAAACAACTTATTTTTTTTTAATATGAGCATTACTCATAGTGGTGTGTATCATTGGCACAAGATGCAACCAATACTTATTCTACAGAAGAATGTAATAAGAAAAGCATGTAAAAAACAACGCTTGCATCCTAGTTTTCATCTTTTCAAAAAGACTAAAATTTTGCCCGTACGTCATTTGTATTATTACAAAGTGTTAAAAATATTCTTTATCAGGTCAGGGTATTTAAATAATAGATTTTCCAGTAGTTATCGCTTGCGTAATAATAATATGTTCTATGTGAATGTTCCAACTTTCCGTACTGTTTGTTTTCGTAGATTTTATAGTATTCTTGCATGTCGCTTGTTTAACATGTTACCTTTGTACATAAGAAAATGTAGATTGTTTAGCAAATTTCTTAGCATTTTGAAACATTGGCTATTTGATTTTAATTTTGATCAGGTTGAAGATTTGCTTGTTGTAATGTTTTGATTGAGCCTCTATTTTGCAAAAAAAAATATTTTTTTTTTTTTTACATTATTTCATTATTTACATTTGTTTTCTTTCTTTTGAAACTTTTTGTTTTTTTATCTTAAATGGTACACCCCACCACTTTTCAAGAATTTTGTGCATTATTGAATTATTGATTTAACTACATATGTTATATGATTTGTTATTTAGTTATAAGAAAGAACAGAGATTGAAGTAAAAATAATAAATAAATAAATAAAATAATAAATAAATAAAAAAATAATAATAAAATACTCAATGTCTAAATTAATCAAGATATCTTAAATTTGGTCAAAATAAGTTTAATTTAATGTAAATGACTTCTGCAAAATGTTGATGGCCTAGAGCAACATGTTCGGGTAGCTGCCAAATTTATATGATCATATCTTAATACGTAATAAAGCTAGACACCTGAAATTAAAGATCAAAATCTTGTAAAAGATTGTCAAGTTTTATGGCAACAACTTCTGTTAAATTTGATGGATTTTCCGCAACACGGTAAAGAAATTTTCATGTATAAAAAATATGATCAAATAGTAATTGTTATTGCCATATAAAGAAATATACATTAATATATCTCAGCAATTAATTAAGATATGTTTGTTTGTTTGTTTATATTACTTAACTGCATCTTATAAAAGTACAGCGAAGTGGAGCAATTGTTCCCTTTCTGATGTGGGTTTAATTAAAATATCTTAAATATTCTAAAGGATGATTAAATTTTATGCAACACAGATATATTATGTTCATGCGATTATTCTAGAGTTGATACAGTCATCTATACGTTCTTCCTCGTTTATTATATAGAACAGAAAGTTTGTTTTTTTGGCAGTATTTGGTAGTATATGCAAACTAAACTAACATTTTTAGAATATTGCCTTCAACTTTTTTTTTTTGACTTGGCACACATTAAAATACACATTTTATTTTTTACTTTATTGCTTAGATTTATAAAAAAGCTGCTTTTTATACCCGTATGAACTATGTTCAAGGGTATAATAAATTTGCCATTACGTTTGTGACACCTTAAAGGAGTCGAGCTAGATATAGTGTCAAAGGTATGGATCGGCTCAGAATCGAATTCTGAGTCGATTAAGCCATGTACGTCCGTCCGTCCGTCCGTCCGCACGATAACTCAAAAAATAAAGGAGCTAGGGGGCTGAAATTTTTTTTACGTCACTTTTGCAAAATTGTTAGTTTTGCTATTTAAATCCAACATTTTCGGTCGGCGGGTTCGAGTAGCTGCCATACAACTTCTATCTTTATATAGAAATAACTCAGTATCTATTCAAGCTAGGTTTCTGAAATTTTGCAAATGATGATCAAGTTTTATGGCAACAACTTCTGTAAAATTTGGTTGTGCTGGTGCAGCGGGTTCGGGTAGCTGCCATACAACTTCTCCGTTTAAATGAGAATAACTCAGTGTTTATTGAAGCTAGGAATCTGAAATTTAGTAAAGAGGTGTCGAGTTACATGCCAACAACTTTTGTAAAATTTGGTTGGTCTAGAGCTGCCGGTTCAGACTTCTTGCACCTCTTGGAACCTAATGAAGCTAGGCGTCTGAAATTTTGCAAATGATGATCAAGTTTTATGGCAACAACTTTTGTAAAATTTGGTTGTGGTGGTGCGGCGGGTTCGGGTAGCTGCCATACAACTTATCCGGTTAAATGAGAATAACTCAGTGTTTATTGAAGCTAGGAATCTGAAATTTAGTAAAGAGGTGTCGAGTTACATGCCAACAACTTTTGTAAAATTTGGTTGGTCTAGAGCAGCCGGTTCAGACTTCTTGCACCTCTTGGAACCTAATGAAGGTAGGCGTCTGAAATTTTGCAAATGATGATCAAGTTTTATGGCAACAACTTTTGTAAAATTTGGTTGTGGTGGTGCGGCGGGTTCGGGTAGCTGCCATACAACTTATCCGGTTAAATGAGAATAACTCAGTGTTTATTGAAGCTAGGAATCTGAAATTTAGTAAAGAAGTGTCGAGTTATATGCCAACAACTTTTGTAAAATTTGTTTGGCCTAGAACAGCCGGTTCAGGCTTCTTGCACCGCTTGGAAGTTAATAAAGCTAGGTGTCTGAAATCTTGCAAATGATGATCAAGTTTTATGGCAACAACTTCTACAAAATTTGGCTGTGCTGGTGCGACGGGTTCGGGTAGCTGCCATACAAAATCTCTTTTTAAATGAAAAGAACTCAGTGTCCGTCCGCACGATAACTCAAAAAATAGAGGAGCTAGGAGGCTGAAAATTTTTTTACGTCACTTTTGTAAAATTGTTAGTTTTGCTATTTAACTCCAGCATTTTCTGTCTCCGGGTTCGGGTAGCTGCCATACAACGTCTTTCTTTAAATAGAAATAACCCAGTGTCTGTTCAATCTAGGTATCTGAAATTTTGCAAATGATGATCAAGTTTTATGGCAACAACTTCTACAAAATTTGGTTGTGGTGGTGCAACGGGTTCGGGTAGCTGCCATACAAAATCTCTTTTTAAATGAAAAGAACTCAGTGTCCGTCCGCACGATAACTCAAAAAATAAAGGAGCTAGGAGGCTGAAATTTTTTTTACGTCACTCTTGCAAAATTGTTAGTTTTACTATTTGAGTCCAGCATTTTCGGCCGCCGGGTTCGAGTAGCTGCCATACAACTTCTTTCTTTAAATAGAAATAACCCAGTGTCTGTTCAATCTAGGTATCTGAAATTTTGCAAATGATGATCAAGTTTTATGGCAACAACTTCTACAAAATTTGGTTGTGCTGGTGCGACGGGTTCGGGTAGCTGCCATACAAAATCTCTTTTTAAATGAAAAGAACTCAGTGTCCGTCCGCACGATAACTCAAAAAATAAAGGAGCTAGGAGGCTGAAATTTTTTTTACGTCACTCTTGCAAAATTGTTAGTTTTGCTATTTAACTCCAGCATTTTCGGCTGCCGGGTTCGAGTAGCTGCCATACAACTTCTTTCTTTAAATAGAAATAACCCAGTGTCTGTTCAATCTAGGTATCTGAAATTTTGCAAATGATGATCAAGTTTTATGGCAACAACTTCTACAAAATTTGGTTGTGGTGGTGTGACGGGTTCGGGTAGCTGCCATACAAAATCTCTTTTTAAATGAAAGAACTCAGTGTCCGTCCGCACTATAACTCAAAAAATAGAGGAGCTAGGAGGCTGAACATTTTTTTACGTTACTTTTGTAAAATTGTTAGTTTTGCTATTTAACTCCAGCATTTTCGGCCGCCGGGTTCGAGTAGCTGCCATACAACGTCTTTCTTTAAATGGAAATAACCCAGTGTCTGTTCAATGTAGGTATCTGCAATTTTGCGAATGATGATCAAGTTTTATGGCAACAACTTCTGCAAAATTTGGTTGTGGTGGTGTGACGGGTTCGGGTAGCTGCCATACAACTTCTCTTTTTAAATGAAAATAACTCAGTGTCCGTCCGCACGATAACTCAAAAAATAAAGGAGTTAGGAGGCTGCAATTTTTTTTACGTCACTTTTACAAAATTGTTAGTTTTGCTATTTAACTCCAGCATTTTCGGCCGCCGGGTTCGAGTAGCTGCCATACAACTTCTTTCTTTAAATGGAAATAACCCAGTGTCTATTCAATCTAGGTATCTGAAATTTTGCAAATGATGATCGAGTTTTATGGCAACAACTTCTGTAAAATTTTGTTGTGATGATATGACAGGTTCGGATAGTTGCCATACAACTTCTCTTTTTAAATGAAAATAACTCAGTGTCTATTGAAGCTAGCTATCTGAAATTTAGTGAAAAAGTGTCGAGTTGCATGCCAAAAACTTTTGTAAAATTTGAATGGTCTAAAGCAGCCGGTTCAGGCTTTTTGCATTTCTTGGAACTTAATGAAGCTAGGCGCAATAGATTCGGGTAGCTATCATACAACTCCACAATTTACATAAATATATCTCTGTAGTTCGGTACTAAAACTCTGAATGTTTTTAAAAGATGATCAAGTTTTATAGAAACAGGATATATTACGTTCATACGGGTATCCCAGAGTTGACACAGTCTACTCTACTGCACTCTTCCTCGTTTTTTTAAGTTATTTTTTATTTATTTTATTTTTAAATTTTTAAATATATTACCGACCAAAAATTTAAGATTTTAAATAATTTTTAAATTTAAATATTTTTTAGATGATCGATTCAAAAATCCAAAGAAAAAATTAAGTAAAGCATTAACTGGTACTGAACCAAATTCAAAAAATCGTGGACATGTTTGTGCTACTGTAACAAATTCAAAATTAGGAATGGCTGTTAGTGAAATTTATGTTAGGAAATATTTTGATGAAAGTTCAAAAGCTGATATTAAAAATATTGCAAAAGAAATTAAAGAAACATTTCGAAAGAATTTATATCAATATGATTGGATTGATGATGAAACAAGATTATCAGCTGAACTAAAAGTTAATAAAACTGGTCTAATATTTGGTTTTCCGGATTTTCTATTAAATCAAACAGAATTAAATGAATATTATAATGGTTTAGAATTAGAAAATGGAAAATATTTTGAAAATATTTTAGCAATACGTAAATTTAATATAAAACAATCATTTGATAAATTAGAAAAAAAAATATTAGATGCAAAAAATGATTGGCCAGTTTATCCAACAGTTATAAATGCATTCTTTTGGAATAGTAAAAATCGTATTATAATGCCAGCTGCATTTTTACAACCACCAATATATCATAAAGATTTACCAAATGTATTAAAATATGGTGCAATTGGTGCATTTATTGGACATGAATTAACACATGGTTTTGATTCAGATGGTCGAACATTTGATGAAAATGGTAGTTTTAAAGATTGGTGGTCTAATTCATCTGTTGAAAATTTTAATGAAAAAGAACAATGTTTTATTGAACATTATAATTTATTTTCACTTCAAAATAAATCATTAAATGGTGCATTAACAATTAAAGAAAATATTGCTGATAATGGTGGTGTTCAATTATCATTTAAAGTGTATACAAATTGGTTAAATCAAAAATTAGATAAAGAATTAAAAAGTGAAAAATTACCTGGATTGGAATTTTTAACACCACAACAATTATTCTTTTTAAGTTTTGCTCAATCATGGTGTGAATATATTCGACCAGAAGCTATTGAAATGACTTTAGCAACTGATCCACATCCACCTGGCCAATTTAGAATTTTAGGACCCTTACGAAATTTTGATGAATTTTCGAAAGCATATCAATGTGAAAAAGGTTCATATATGAATCCATTAAAAAAATGTAAACTTTGGTAGAATTAATTTATTTATTTTGTATTAAATTGTTATTAAGATGAAAAAAAAAAAACAAATCATTTTATTTATATTTGTATGTAATTAAAAGTATTTCTTCTTTTTAAAGTATTTTCAGATCTTAACAATTAGATTATTTAAAAAAAGAAGCAAGGAAGCACTAGTGATTTTTACCAGGAAATAAAATTCCATGTCTATGCCATAAAATTTAAATCTATATCTGGAAGGAAATCCAACAATTCAAGATTAAATCAAATTATAAGTCAGGATTATGATAGGTGTTAGATAAATATTGAAAATACGAAAAAATATTTTTCAAAAAATATAAAGAAACGAAGAAAAAACCGTCCTTATGAACAATGATTTCTACTGTAATTATATATTTTTTTTTATTATATGCAATGGTCAATACAAATTATTTTTATTTTTTTTATGAGGTTATGGGGTTTATTTAAGCCAAAACTTTTAAGTTACAATTATTTAAACTTCCAAATATTTTGACTTAGTCATTGGCAGAAAACCGTAAAAGTTTGTTTTTGGAGTAAAAGAAAGGTTTTATTATTTTCATACTTTTTTTTTTTTTAATGCATTTCTCTGTCACATAAATGTGGACAGGAAATTACACAGCCTTTCCTGTTTAGGCGTGGCTGTAAATGTCGTAAGGGGGAATAACTCTTACAACGTGGATGGGATTCGAACCCACACTCCCTCGGTGTTTGCAGCATATTTTATATGCTCTTACCCACTAGGCCACCGAGGCCCATTTTCATACTTTACTTTTAATCTAACGAAAACCAAAAATAAATATCTAAAAGATACTAAATAGTGTGAACAAGCAGATATTATAGAAAACTTTTAAAGCATAATTTGTTTAAAAATATTCTCTTTTATCTGTTATCTTACAATAACAGCTTTCAACTATTGTAGAACATCTTGTTTATATGATTTTTCTGCACATTAAACTTAAAAACAATGAAAATGTGTTTAAAACAAAATTTTAAAGTAAAAATTTACCGATATTATTCTTCAGATTCTCTTCTTCAGATTTCCATTTCAGACAATTTCCTAATAAAATCATATAGAAAAAAAAATTTTGCATCCATTTTGTTTCATCCTAAATATTTTTAGTGTTCACTAAATTTTTCAATGGATAAATACACCAATATTTTTTATATCTCTATATAACAACACTTTTTTTATAGGGATGGATAAATTTTTTATGGAAAACAAAAAAGTTTACAAAATTGAAAATAAAAACTGATTTGCACACTTTAAATATATCTCCATAATGAAATCCTGTTCATTCTTCCCTACTTTTCTAAGTAAAAAAAAAAAAAGAAAATACTCTGAATTTAAACTTTTGTACTTTAGAATGTGAGTGCTTGCCAATATGTTTTATTGCCAGGAACTTTAACGATCCTAACAATGCCTTTTAAAGATACTCATATATAATATATGTATATATACGTATATATATTTATATATATGTAGGTACTTATTAAAAAAATTTAAATATATAATATAATGATATAATATATTATAAGTAGGTAGGTATATAATATATATATATATATATATATAATAGCATTCATAAACAGATGTTTTAAAGTTAGGTGGAAATTTGCCATGAAAATTTGATTGTTTTTTAGTGTTTTATTTTATTTTTTATTTTTAGAGTTTGTTTTTGTAACAGTCGCGTTCTTTTGTAGAAATCACAGTATTTGGACAATTGTATTTTTATTGCCATATATATACATAGTATCAAAAAATTTTTCATGAATTTAGAAAAAGAATTTTTTACAAATTGATAGGAAGTTGTTCCGAATTGAAATCTTTGTATATTATGGAACATAATTAAGTTTAATCTGTTTTAGACTAAGCAGAGAGCATTCCAGTCAACAAGAAATAAGAGGTATAATAGGTATAAGAAGTATAAATAGGTATAAATTGTTACTAGAACAAACAGAACCGATTTAATATGAGTGACAATATGATATATCAATAAGGTTAAGATGATTGAGTTTTTCCAATCCAAATAAATTTATTTTGGCATGAAATGAAAAAGCATTAAGAATATAGATGAGAACAAAACAAACATTATAGAACAGAACAAAAGTTATTCCGATAAAGTTCCGCTTTACATCGGATCGGCAAATGATACTAAAAAGGAATCCCGAATACCTTTTTAGATACCAAAAACAATCTAATTTAATTTTGATTAAAGTCCACACCAATGTTCAGTTCACAAATATTTTCTAAAATCTCCGGTTGTTACATTGATGTAGTTATCAAAGTGTGGATCTTCCACGAAACTAAACAGGACAACTGTTTTGAAATTTTCCAATATTATAGTAATAGAATTTATATATTATGTATGATATTTCATTATGTTCTGTAGTAGTAAGTATGTATGTATTACAATACTATAGGCTTTAAAAAAAAACAAAAAATATAAAATTTTTATTTATAAAACAATTCCCGTTTACATTTCTACAAAATCTTATCTATATTTTAAAATTTCGAAAATTTAACACATGGGTATAAATTGATCCATTGTTATTTTCACCTGATGTGAAACTCATTATACTGAAAGAATAAAAAAAAAAAAAAAATGCTGTGTTGTGCCATTTTATAGACAGAACTATTTTTAGAATATCCTTTTTTTATATTTTTTATATTTTTGAGAGTATAAAAAAGTTTATTTTATGTACAAATAAGAAAAAAAAAAAAATGGAGGCAAAAAAAATTGTTTTATTTTTTTATAAAAAGAAAAAAAAAGACTTTATTTTTTTATAAAACTAAAAAAAAATATAATAATAAAAAGGACGACAATTGTATTTCTGTAGCATTTAAAATGCTACTTTTTCAAATTAAATCCTTCTTAAATCCTAGGACCTAGTTAAATAAAAATATTACACAAGGACAATGAATGAATGAGAACAAAGAAGATTCAAAAAAATAATAATATAATTTAACATATAGCAGTAAGTATAAATAAATATTATATAGGTATTCACATGTAACACAGTGATCTAAAATGAAATCAATAAAAATTATTCTTTAACTTTGAAAAAAATTTTTTCCATAAACATTACATTGTTTTGAGAAAAACTTAGGGGGAAGTTTTAATAACAATAAACAAACAGAACTACAGAAGTACCAATTTTAGTTGTTGCACCAAAAAACTAAAATATACAAAAATATTTTGATGCACCGACTACAATTTCAGATTTACATTATGATTTTGACTGTAAGTAAACGAAAATTATTAAACTTGAATTCAATTCTCGACAAACAAAAATTATATTGGCATTCATGGGTATACAACATCAAATATTTCTCCTATAACATATTTTTTCTGTAATTCATTTGTTTTAGAAATATCTTTAATCATCAATCAGCCATATGGTAACAAACAATGCATTTTTCGACTTCAGTGGGAATATATTAGGTAAATAAACAGCCTCACCACTACCTCTTAAAAATTGAAATTTAAAATTGAATGTTAAAGAAAACAGAAAATAAAAACGATTACCTCAAATCATCGTACATATTTAAAACAAAAATCAAAACTTAGCACTTTGTAAATATCTGTCCCGAAAGTCTGATGAATACAATCTCTTTAAGTATAAATTAAACAAGTGAAAAACAAACTGATGTTCATAAATTAAACAAGTCATGCATATTTTCAGTATATAGCAAAAAATTAGTATCACTGATTCATCAATAACAATAAAGGAATACAAAGCTAATGTTATCTTAAAAGATTTTTTAAACATTTCATCACGATTCTAATAAAATTGAAATCACCTTAATAAAATAAAGATGAAGTGGCATGAATGATATAAATGATGATATAAGGTAGAGGTAGGTTTGATCTTTTTTAAAAATCCGCTAGAACAAAAGACCCTCTTTTGAATTTCAAAAATCTATGAAAAAAATCCCCTACTACAAAACACCCTATATATAAAATTCTCTATGGACTCTGCTTCAAAGACAGGTATTTAAAAATATCCATTTTTGATTCTTAAGTTTTTAGAGTTGGATTCTAAGTCAGGATTTCAATAATTGGTTTAGCTGGGGTTTCAGGCCGGCAGCCCCCATTATTTGTTTAAATATATGTAAAGTAAATAGTAAGGAGACACTTTATAGTTGGTTTTAAAATCTTAGTTTTATGCCTTTTACAGAATATTTAAATATATGTATATATGATATTCTGAATTTCGAGAGATTGGAAGGGGAGAGGAGAGAATTGCATTTAAAATCAGGCTTAAAATTTATTTTTTATTTAAATATTTTGAAAAAGGTTGCTAACATTTTTCAAAAAGGTTTTATCGTAGAGTCTTTTGTCTTAGAGAATTTTATATAGGGTTTTTTTCCTAGAAGATTTTGTGCTAGGAGCTTTTAAAAGGGGTGTTATTTTTATGGATCTTTTGTATCCAGCCCCATGATATAAAATTGAACTATTTGCTACAAGTAAATATTTTCTTTTGATACCTTCGTCTAAATCTCTCATTTTATTTTCTTACCAGACTGTATCACAACTATTTCTACATTATAAAAGTATTTGTACATCGTTACATGTCTTTATACATAATGCATATTAGTATATATACATAAAATATTAGAGCTATGTAGAAAACCTATATAAATATTTTGCCAAAGAATTTAAAATTATTTTATTTTATTTTTATACAAAACAAAATCTTATGAGAATATCATACATTTTATTATTATGCCAAGTGGGTATAATTGGCAATTAGAAAGAGTAAACAATAACAAAGTGACAAATGAAATGAAAATTGTATGCATTTGTTTATAATATGTTTATTTTGGAATATTGTATTAAAAATGTACAAATTTACAGTATAATATCAGATGTAAGACAATATTGTATTTAACATGAGATATCTTATTAAAAATATGGTACCTATGAATACTTAGTTCGCGATTAATTAAAATGTTCGCTCTTAAAACTAAATGTACTTCAAAAATTAAATAAAAAATACATATTATAATGTATATGCAAAGAAATGCATCATAATATAATAAGAGGATGAGACAAATAAATATTGTCTCCTTTCCTCATCCCTATTTCGAATGTGTTTATAGTTACTCGTAACTTTAAAAATTTTTTTCCTCTACTAGACATATCTTGGTGTATGTTTTTTAAAAGGTTATTTAATTGGAAAAATAGTAGTACATATTTCAAAAAGATAAAAAGATAAAAAGATAAAATGTGATGCAAACGTGCGCCTATGTTCGATGTATTTCATTGCCTGTATTATAATTTGACATATTATTAGTTGT
Organism: Poecilobothrus nobilitatus; assembly: GCA_947095535.1. Lineage (NCBI taxonomy): Eukaryota > Metazoa > Arthropoda > Insecta > Diptera > Dolichopodidae > Poecilobothrus > Poecilobothrus nobilitatus. The sequence continues at coordinate 315,562,509 of OX352772.1, read as the reverse complement.
TTCTTTCAAGAAATAAAGTTTATGTATTCAAAATAAATGTAGAAGTGAAAAAATTGTCTATCTTTTTCAATCTGTAGCAAAAAAAATCTTAAGGTTCAAATTACCAAGCGTTAAATAATTGAAATTATTTTTTTTATATTTTTGTTTTTCTCTTTTAATGATTAGAGTAATTTTATCCAACAGAAACCTACAAAATTTTTTTACTTTCCGGCCGGTTCTATAAATTTTTAGTGACGAAACCACACTTTAATTTTCCGATTTTTTCTTTTCTTCTTTTGTTGTTCCTCTTGTAAATGTAAATAAAAAAAACAAGCTATAACGTACTTCATTATGGTAACTTGGAAATGTAAATATCAACTAATTGAATATAACCTATTGCATTAATTTTCTATCTTAAAAAGTTTGTGATAGCAATTTTTGCACTATATATGGTAATGAACAAACAACAATATGTCGATAAATTTTAGAATATATATGGCATAAGTTTGTAATATTGTCTTTAGACTTTTAGAAGAACTAGCACTTTTTGTTTTGTTGTGTAAATTAAAAAGTAAATTTATGCCGTTAAATATAGTCAATTTTTATCTTGTAGATATTATTAAATATTTTCATAAATTTTACTTTTATTATTTGCAAATTCAGATCGTAAAAGAAAACCTTCTTCTTTAATAATTAAAATACATATTCGAAGTGGTGCAGGGTCAAAAGTCCCAGAGCCAAAAGCCTCATTACCTCTGTTACCTCTGTGTTACAAAAGTCCTATGGGACTGTTGGCTTTCCTAAAAAGGCAAAAGTCCAAAAAAAAAAGGTCTAAAATCCCATCCAATTTTGTTTTTATAATGATAATAATTAATAATGTAATAACATCGTTTAGACTAGACTTTAGTTTATGCCTCGGCCAACTGTAAAATAAGATACATTTATTTTCCATATTACGGCCCAGATCCAGATGTATATACATATATATGTATATATATATATATCTATTGAGATTATTTTTTAATATATGTGGCAGAGAAATGCATTAAAACAAAAAAAAATTTATTTCGACAACTTAATCAATGCCATATTGTCAAATAATACAACAGCCTAAACTTATGCAATTCAACTTCATAAGTAATTTAACGTTTAATAATATTAAGTTTTGGATGGCATCCTGACAGCCTAGTGGGTGATTCTTGATTTATTAACCGGAGGAAATGCGAGTTGAAATTCAAAAATAAAATAAATAATATTACTGTATAATTTAGTATAATAGTATTCTAACCTATATAATGACATCAGTAGGCAATGTACGAAGAATTAAATCTTTTATGTCAGATTTTTCGAAAAAAAAAATTTAAATATTAATGAGTGATTTTCTTCTTTTAAAATATTCTTCTGATTTACATTGTGGACCTTAGCAACATGTAATCCTTATTCTTTTCTTAAACTACAAACACAAAACAACTAAAAAAAATTTTAATTTGAGTACTTGATTCCTTTTCGTTAAACATCATTTTAACATGTATAACTACGAATTTATTTATATTTAAAAGGGATGTTATTATTTTTCATCCTGGAAGAGTAAAAAAAAAAAAAAAATAAATAAAAAATCGTACAGGTTGTTATTAGAAAATTTCCTGGTAAATTGAAAAGGAAAGAAATTCCTTTAATCCAATGACTTTAATGAAACTAATTTTAATTTCCTTTATTTTCTTTCCCTGTAAAATATATACTAAAGAGGTTTTTAATACTATATATATATAATAAATATTTAAACAATTTCATACTAATTTTAAATATAAAGAGCTAAATTAACTAATTTTGAAAACAAAAAATAATTGCAAAACATAATAAAATTATTTAATCGATATAAAATTTCTATACATTTTTTTTTTGTTTTACCTTGATAAATTTTTTCTAAAACTGTACAAATCTATGTATATAAGGAAATATATGTAAAAAAAAAAAATATTTATAAAAATAAAACGGTGTGTTTTTCTTTTTTTTTCGAAAATTATTGGGAGATCCTTTTTTTTTGCCTTTGAAAATATTGTATCCTACAATGATTAAGTTTTTATTCATCAGAACAATTTTATAATATCAGACACCTGTTAAATTTGACAATTTATGGTGAACTCTAACGAAAATATAACTTCTAGAACCCAGATCGAAAGTATGGGAAAAGGGAAATTCTCCTTATTATTTATTATTTAAATAATGTAATAAAAATGGGAAAAGATGCTTACCACATAAAAATATATAAACTTTTAATTTACTTCTTTTAACTACTGATAGATTCAATCTGTCCTCATTAATGTAAAAAATATTATGGTTAAAAATTCGAAATTGTACCATATGGAAATCACAGTGATCCAAATTTAATAAAAATAACAAAATTATAGAAAAGAAATCTTCTGAAAATTTATCATATTGTCTGGAAAATTTGGTGGTTGTTTTAGATTTCAATGAAGATTTAAGATATTTCCCGTATCCTACTCCTTGATTCTAAATGTTCTCATTTTATGTTTTAAAATTAAACATATAATCAAATTGGTGCACAAGGCAAAATTTTATTTTAGAACACCAATTGTATGGTAAAAGAAATTTAATGTTAAATTGTAAATTTAATGTAAAGTTATTTGAAGAAAAAATTATTCTTTTATGTGTCCAAATCATTTATCGAATAAAATTATTTTTATATAAGATTAGGGCTAAAATACTTTAAAAAAAAATGTTAAATGGGGCTAATTGAACATTTCGAAAAAAACCAAACAGCTCTGTATAGTTTTAAATCATTTACTTCTAAGGTGTTCTCTAAAAGGACATTAGTAATCAGAGAACTCTCAATGAATGTACAAAAAGCTGTAAAGAGTCATAAAACTCTTAATGAATCGATTCATGAGACTATATTACTATTGATCATCTACAAAAGAAATTTTATAAGATTAATAAAACAATTTGGAACCGTAGATAGGTATCTAAGTACTATTTAATCAAATTTTGTTAAATTCGCTTTTAAAATTACATTAAGTACTTATTATTTTAGTTTTAAAAAATTTTAGAATTGCCCGCTTTAAAATAACAAAAAAAAAAAAAACACTATACATATACAAAACATTAAAAGTAAATTTCAAAGTATCAGTAAAATGGTTTTGTTCCTGTTCATTCTTTTCTGAAATCAATTACAAGAGTAATTAATCTTTAAGCATTGCACACAAAAATGGCAACCGGAAAATAAATTTTAAAAGATTGTGTAACTAAAATTGTATAACAATTATAAAGAAAAACAGAAAATAAATAGTGGGTGGTAAAATAAAAGAATAGCTAAAATTACTTAAATTCTTTTGAATGAATTGGCATTTATTTAACATATATTATAATATATATATACAAATATTATACAGTATATATCATGTATGTAGTAACTTTTACTAACTGTAAATACAATGTAAATTGCAATAAGATATATTTACATTGCGTGACATATATAATATTTAGTGTTCACAATAGGAATGTTGAGTGAGTCGTGAGTACATGAACAAAAAAACAAAATTGTTTGCTCTTTCAATTAAATTAATGTTTTCATAAATTTATTTATTATATATATATACATTTTTTTTTCAGTATTTTATATTTTTAGTACTTTCATGACAGTTGATTTTTTTTAAATGGTCTTTATTTTTTTTTCTTAATTTTTCAAAGGGTCCTAAAATTAAGGTGACCTGTTTTTCTTTTGACAAAAAACCGGACCTAAATAGATATATTAAAATAATTTATAAGAAAAAACCAGTTTTTTAATGGAATTTCAACACAAAAATAGTTCCTCACAGAAGTGGGTGTGGGGGTTGTAGAAGATAAACCAAATCAAGGTCAACTTTTATTAGAGTATTATACAGTTAATTGAAATAAGAAACACTGAACAAAATCAAAATTAATAAAAATTGAAATTCCCCTTTTTACCGACCGCATACATTAATATAATATAAGGTAGGTATTGTTTTCATACTAAAAATTTGTACCCGAGATTTTGACAAATATGACAATATATTTTAAATAAATATGAAAATTTTTTTTTAGCATGATGTCTGGCTGTGTGTGTGTAGGTGCGTGTGTGGGTATATCTGTGGGCATGTGTACAGCTTAAACAACTGAGCGGAATTTATTGCAATTTCATATTTAAGGTTTTGACATAAATATCTCGGATTGATAAGCTGTTGGAGCAAATCGGACAACCGCAAGTGGTAGTTTAGTAGTGTCATTTTTAACTTTTTTACAAATATTTAGTAGCAGAAAAATTTTATGAGAAAAATTATTAAGAAAAAGTTGTTACACAAGCAAAGAGCAACAACTTTGCCATAGAACATTTTTTGATCCGACTAATTTTAACTTTTATTTAATTTTTTTTTTAAGTCCAAATTTCATACATACCAGATATTACACGCCATATGAATTTATATGAACAAATTTTTTTTGGTTTCTTTTTGTCTCTAAAAATTATGTATGTATGTATGTATGTATATCTATACATATTATTCTCTTGTTGATGACGTAAAATTCAAACGGTAAAATTTTTGTTAGCAGATTCAATATTTATCTTATGTTTGTTTTGTATTTGTTTAAGGTCGCTTCAGACTATATGTATTTGTCAAATGTAAAAACAGACAGAAAAACAGACATTGTGAAGGTTTAAAAAATGAAATTTTGACATGTCATTTGTAATTAAATATGTACATTTTATTTTAGAACTGGTTTTAATTCTATCTGACTTTTCTTCTGTTTTTTATTCAGCCATGTCAAATATAAAATACACATAGTCTGAAGCGACCTTTACAGTTTTTATTATTTTTTTACTTCTAATATTTATTTTTCAATGAAAAAAAAATCATGTACATTGATGTATGAATGAATGTATGTACATATATTTTTACGATTTCATTGCTTATTCTTGTTATTGAATAAAACAAAATATTGTTAAATTATTAAAAGTTATTTTGCTTTGATATAAATTATTATGTAAAAATTCTATAAATTTTGGCATTGTATATACTTTTCGTGTAGTGGTGGTCGGTCCTGTGGTGGAGACAGCTGATTTTTTTTAATGTTAAAAATATTATTTATGTGGGACCTCGGTGGCCTAGTGGGCAAGAGCGTATAAAATACGCTGTAAACACCAAGGGAGTGTGGGTTCGATTCCCACACACGTTGTAAGAGTTATTCCCCCTTACGACATGTACGGCCACGCCTGAACAGGAAAGATTGTGTAATTTCCTGTCCACATTTATGTGGCAGAGCAATACATTAAAAAAAAAAAATTATTTATGTTAGTTTTAGTATTTATAGCCCTCTGATACTTAGGACATTAAAACATTATTTTTACATTGTTATATATCTAGGCTCATTGTATTATCAGCAGTTGATGTTGTAATTCAAAACAAGTAGAACCTATCTTTCATTTTCTGAAATTTAAAAATATTTAGATTTGTTTAGTTCGGCTGCTAGTATGTAATGACCGCAATTTCTTGAGACTGTCAAATTTTGATGTATGAAAATAAGAAAATAAGATAAATTTCATTTTATCGGATTATGATTTATGAACTCAGTTATAGCTGATGAACGATTACATTCAAACCCAGATAAAGAAAGAGAATTGAAGTAAAAATTCAAATAAAGTATGGAGAACAATTTTTAATTAATTTTTAATACCAAAACAATATGTTTCATGGTGGTCTAGTGAGTAAGATTTTATAAAATACGCTGTAAACTATACGCTGTAAACAACGAGGAAGTGTAAGTTTGAATCCCACACACTTCGTAATAAATAATTCCCATTTACGATATTTACAGGTACACTTGGAAAGGAAAGGCTGTGTAATATAATACTAATTGTCGGCAGGACAATAAAAACTGAGAAAGAAAATAAGGATGTTTCTTAAAACTTATGTATCAAAATATGTATCAAAAGGTTCAGTAGAATTTTAAAATAGTTGTGATTATTTAAAAAAAAAATGGATTTCTTATTTTTCCAAAGTTTTCTTGTAAGATTGTCTTTTCTTGACATGATCGGAATTTTGTCTTATAATGGTAACCTTTTTTTTAACGCACAATTAAAATTAAACGTTAATGTTCTTTAAAAGGAATAATATATAGTTTAAGACTGAGTTTTTTAATTGTTTATTTGTTTGCTTTATTCCTTACGAACTATTATTATCATTTTAACTCGTAATGGTAATTATGGTTTTTAACTTAACTATAGTATATTATATTATTATATTATATATGTAATATAATTTTATACTTATAAGAATGCCATTTTTTTTATTTCATTTATTTTAAAATAATTGTTTAATAAAAATAGCGAGTAGTAAAATGTGCGTGTATTAAAGTGTCCTTTAAATGATTCAGGAAAAAGAAAATATTATTTAGAATGAATCGGTTAGCACATTTTCATGTTAAATATTTTTATCTAATATTATTATGTATAATCAGAGTTACTTAAAGTTACATTTTTTTGTTTTTGTTTTTGTAATTTAAACATCTTTATTATTTTATAGATATTCGAAATTAAATTAAATTTTTTTTTGAATATAATTTGATTTTTTTTTATAGCAATAAATTCCGACGTAAAACCATTTATCTAGAAATTAAAAAAAAAAAATGAAATTTGCTTATTTTTTCCATTTTGCCATTTTTTTCTCCAATATTGAAAATAAAAAATACCTTATAATAACTAGGATATAGGATTATATTATATTTAGGATATCCTAGAATAGGATATTATGGATATAGGATGTTATGTATATTTAATGAAAATGTTTAATATTAGAATTGTTTTTTTTTTAACGAATTTTTAACATTAGAAATTTGCATTGAAAATAAAATTTATCGCAAAACTCGCAGCGTTATCTTTTTAACTTTACTAAGTATCCATATATTTAAAAGTAAGCATATTTGTAACTAAGTATCCATATCTATCCAATCGCATTTTTTTATAAGAATACATTATATTCATTTGTCTGACCAAAAATATAATTTGGAAGAAAACTGAGGTTCATTTTTCAACGTTTTAATATTTGAAAATTCAGATTTTTATATTTATCTATAAATTGTTACATAAGTATATAGTTACTTATACTAGTAAATTGTACATTTTCCTTCAAAAATATTTCAGATTGTTGATATAAATCGGAATCGGAAAATTTTTCAAATTTAAAATTAAAAAAAAAAAAAAAACAAGGCGGAATGTATATTTGGCTGGGACAATTTTAGCTATATCACCATCAACATAAGCTGTATGCTATTATACCATAAAATGTAATCATATTTAGCAAAATTTTCGGACATATGACTTAATTAAGTATACCTATCTACTGAGATAGATTTATATGAATTTTTAGAGTCGTATGACAGCACCTCCAATCTGTTATCCCGAACAGATCAAATTTCCCAAAAGTTATTCTCATAAAATTTGAACATGTGATACAAAATGGCCGACGCATTGCTTAATTAAGGGCCATGATATGATAGCTACCTGAATCTAGCTAGAGCAACGAAACTTCGCAAAAGCAATTTATTGCCATAAAAGTTGATAATTTTTAAAATTTCAAATGTTTGATTTTCTTAAGTACCTTACGTTTCTTAAGTAAGTATGAGTTTATAAATTTCAATAACGAAACTAAAAAATTTTACAAAGCTGAAATGGTAAACATTTCAGATTCCTTGTATATTATTTTTTCAGTTAGCGTACGAACGGACACTACATCGACTCAAAATTCAATTCTGAGCAAAAAAAATATATCTACCTTGTGTCAGCGTAACGCTCAAATTTATTATACCGTGAGAATTACGTTCTTAAGGTTAAAAAAACTTAAAATATCTAATGATTGTTCTCTTTAATTATACATATTTTTACTGAATTGAATACTTCGTATACAAAAAGTATCTAGCTATTATATTTCATCAATTTTATATTTTAATGTCAATTATAATTTAATATATTAAATTTGAAAATAAATGAAAATCAAAGTATGTTGTTATAATATTATATTCCTACATCTCTAGTAATAAAATATTTTATATGTAATCGATACACAATTTCATTGCATTAAGTGATAATCTTTATTCCATATAAATTAAAAAAAAAAAAGAAAAACCATTAAATATGTGTTCGATAATTTCGTGTTTTTCAATTGGCCACAATAATCTGATTTAATGCAATAAAATTGATTTTAAAATGAATGGATTTAGGATATGTGAATATTGGATTATTGTTTCAGTAATCTTTAATTAAATTTTATGATCTTATAGGTTAGAAAATTATACTTTCAGATACAAATTTTATTACATACAATTGTTATAAATTTATAGAAATATCCAAAATATTTGGTTCTTGTTTGTATATTTTTAATACTTCAAGTTTTTTTTCTTAAAGAGCAAATAGCAGTATATAACAGAATAAAGGCATACTATGGTCCTAATAAAGTTATCAATTGAAAGATGTTTTTTTTTAAAGAAAATTTAGTTCATATGTGGAAGAAATTAATAGCCTACCGTATAATAATTATTTATATTAATTAAAGCCTTAGTACAACTTAGTTAGCCTTAGTCAAAATTTAATTTAAACTTATAGATAAAATTTTGTAATAATTATTATTTATACAATTTTAATTTATACTTATAACTCACAAATTTCGAAATATTAAAAAAAAAAGCAATATTTTGAGGTGTTTAGCGATAACTTAATCTCTTCTCTCTTGGTATAAGTATAGGTATTTCAGGCAATAATAGACTCAATATGTGATATTATGTCAATTTGTTTTTGGGACATATTCTGCAGATTCAATCGCTGAATTATCCTCGCAAAAGGATGTTTTTGTATCATATGGCTTAATCGTTGACGATTATCGATTTACTTAAATATTATCTTAAGTTACACTGGTCGCTTGTAAAGAAATGATAATATAATAATTGTCGTATGATTAGTTTAACGTACATTTTATGATTGGCACTAAGAAAAGACCATCAAAATAAATAATAAAATGCCAAATAATAATAAAATGCCAAATTTTTTTGTTTGTTATTTGCGAAATAAATATATCGTTATGTAAAATTAAAGTGTTACCCAATTGAGGACAAGATTTCTCCTAAAATGCCTTTTGGAAGAAATAAGAATTTTTAAAATAACTATGAATTGTCTTAAAATGAAACGTTTGTATTCCATTTTCCATTTTCAAAGTATCAATTATTCAAAGTGCTAAAAATTGAAAATTCTTGCAAAAAGCGAACTGATATTATTATGAAAATTTATGAAAATTTGAAATACAAAAATTAAAGCACTTACATAGGCATTGAATTTTAAAATGTATAAAATATTTTACGAATTTAAAGCAGGTTTTTTGAAACTGAAAGAAAATGTTCTTGAATTGTGAATTGAATTTTTGATCCAGTGTATGATACTTGATCATTGGATATGCTACTCTCGAATTATCTAAATAAATTTCCTATAAAAACCCTTTACATCTACATAAGAATCTTTTTGACTGTTTTTCCGTTTTGGGAATTTTGAATTTTTGGATATTTTTAATTTCTTCAGAGTTAGGCTTAATTCAACCTAAAAATTCGGTGTTGTTTTTCAAGAAATTGTCTTCTTCCAATCTTCAAAAAATTTTCTTCAACAATTTTTTATGCTCCTCTAATATTGTTTTCTAGTATTCAAGAATGTGTTCAGAATATTTTTTTAATTTTTTTTTTTATTGCATTTCTCTGTCACATAAATGTGGACAGGAAATTACAAAGCCTTTCCTGTTCAGGCGTGACTGTACATGTCGTAAGGGGGATACACGTCGTAAGAGTGTGTGGGATTCGAACCCACACTCCCTTGGTGTTTACAGCGTATTTTATACGCTTTTATCCACTAAGCCACCGAGGCTCCGTTCAGAATGTGTAGCAAATAACGAAAATTTTAAGAAAAATAATTTTAAGAATACTTTTTAATTTCCATTATAAATTATGAAATAATTTTGTTTACCATATAAAGGACGCAAAAGTTTTTTTTGTTCTATAATGTATGTACATATATATTATGTACATATTTACTCTATAGTTATTTAAAAACTAAGGATAAAAACTTATTTTCAAAAACGTTAATTGATATCTGTGCCTTTTTAAATTCTTGATTATATACTTAACTTTTTTATATAGGTACATGCTAAAATTTTAGACTAAATATTATCATCTATTGATGAAAATATAAAATGATTGATTTATTTTGAAGAAAAATAAAAAATATAACAAATAAATTTTCTTTAGAAATTCTCAATAAATTACGGTTCCACACTTATTTACTATTCAAAAAGAAAACTTTTTCTTATTTTGTTTTACCTGATAAACACCTGATGAAAAATAAAATTTACTCACGTATATGATAAATCATAAAAATTATTTGGAATAAATAATTCAAAAAAAAAAGAAAACAACAACAAACAATCACACTGAAATAAGACAAGAACAAAATAAAAATATATTTTTGTCTCTTTCAGAATTTTTCCAATTAAAAATTCAAAAATTCAAACATTTTTAAACAAAAATACGAGTAGGTAGGTACTTCCCATTAAAAGTCTGTTAATTTTTTTTGTATGTTATTATTATTCATATTATATACTATGCACAATATACCTATATACATATATGGATATGTATGTATATTAAAAAACTAAAACTCATGCATTTTCCCTGAATATTAGTTTTTTTTTGTTTTTCTTCTAAAGAAGAACAGATTGAAACGGACACAAAAACAAAAAACACAGTAGGAGACTGAAATAGAAAACAATCTTTTTGTCGGCACGTTCAAAACATTTTCTGATCTTCTTGTTCTTTTTTTCTTTTTGTTCTTTTCCTGTGAAAGCAAAAAATGAGTTGACACACACGTGTGAATTAAAGTGTAAATAACTACATATATAGTTAAAAAACAAAATATTATATATATTAAATTAAGCATAAATCTTTTAGATTTAGTTTTTTTTTGCTAGTCATAACAGTATTAGTATTAAGAAAGAATTAACAGAAAACAGTTATCAACACAATGACTTAATACTTGATTCGCAGAAACTATGGATTTGAAAACTGGAGTGTAAAATTTTAGAAATTGGAATAAAAAGTGATTTTTTGAACTTTAAACCTAAATATATGACTTCGAAGCTTAGATTTCACTCTCAGTTTTAGACTAGAACTTACACTTTCAGTTTTGGACTAATAAATTAAATGCTTAAGTTTTAAATTTATACCCTGCAAATTATAGCCTAATGACTAAAGCTTGAATACTTCACTTTTCCAATCATAAATTTTAAATCGTAAAATATAATGATCTACTAAAAGTAGTTTAAGTTTCGAAATGAACTCTGAGCCTGTATTCTGTTTTTTGAAGATTAAATCCTAAGAATAAATCTTTCGATGTGTAATGCCAAATTTGATATAAATATATCATTAAAGCCACCTAGGCGTTTTGATGTAAAAAAAACTTTTTTTCATTTATGAATCACTTTTAAATTTATAACATAAATATGGATTCTATAGATTGCATCCTAAACACTAAAATGTTCAAGGTTTAACTCTTATTTATATTTATAGCCACAAAAACTATACATCATTATTTTTAGTATGAAAACAAATTTAGATTCTAATTTTGAAACTATGTTTTGTCATATACCAAAAAAATATACCAAAAAATGTTAAAATTATGAAAATTATTTATTAATTTAAGAATTTATCAACTGGATTTGGGGCACGAGAGTATTACAGGAACACATGAGATATTAAAGTTTGGATCACAGCTTGAGTTAAGCGTTGAGAATGCCCCATATATCCCTGTAACCAAAGAAACTCTTAAATTCAATATTAAGAAAACTTCTTGGAGTTGGACAGATAGCGCTGGCTTGCAGATGCAATTTGCAGTACAAGCAAAGCCAAGCCATCAAATAAGGCAGTTGGTTGGTGTTATTATGGATTATTGTCTTATCTCAGCCAAGATAGAAAATTAGGTATACAGATCTTAACTGTAGATTTTGAACAGGAATTAATGCATGTAACGTACAGCATTTTTTTTTATAGCAGTCTGTCAAGAAAAATTCGGAAGTATTTCGGTAGTTTTCTTTTCAAAGATTAAAATTTTGTATCATTTGTAAATAAAAATTAATTTTTTTTTTAATTTTCATTACTGAATTTAACATTGTGCTCAACAAAATATTTTTGATTTATATTAATATTGATTTTCCTCTATTTATTATTTAACTCTTTTCTTATTTTCAACTTTTTTTTGGTTGTTTCTAAGTAATAAAATATTAACAAAACATGAAATAATATATCTATAGTTACTATATATGTTATTGTTATTCTACAGTACAATTAGAATATAGTAACTATAAAGATGTGTGGAAGATCAATGTCATTTGAGTTACGATGAGAATACTAAACCAATTATTAAAACCAAAAAAAAACCATGGAAACCAATTATTCAAGAATAAGGCATAGTAGAAGTAAAGTTGACTAAGTGAGTTAAAAGTCTTATTGGGTACAATGACAAATTAAATAAAACTAATTGAAGCTTATAAGTTATAATTTCAAAAAGTGGTATTTATTTACTAAATAAGAATTTCTTGTATAAGGATATTTTAATCAAAAATTGAAATACAACAAAATAATAATCTAGAATAACAGTTTTTTCATTTTAAAACCAATTTCATATTTTATTATATTATAATAATATTAATAATAGCTGTTATTGTAGAGCTATCTTTGGTTAATTCATGCAGGAAGGTGCTATATACTAATGCATCTTTTAATTCACTGATGGTCTTGACTCTGCAATAAACTGTATAATAATAATAGTAATTAACATTAATAATAATAATTATAATTGTTGCTACAGTGACAGCGAAGTTGCCTTCAATTATTACTTCATGCAGGAAGGTGTTATATATTACTGCATAACTGTTGATGGCTTCGTCACTGATAGCAAAATAGTAATAATAATAATAATAATAATAATGACTGACTCATTGTTTCCTTACAATCCCACCAATGAAATGTTCCTCGCTCCTTGTCCTATCCTTTCCTATTCACAACCCCAAGCAAATATACAGCGTAAGTAGTTAGGGGGTCTTATCATACTATATTGGCTAAAGGTGGATGTGGATTTAGTCAGTAAGAATCTGACGCTACCAAGGCAGTATTTTTGATGTCTTTCAAAGATTCTGGTAAAAGCAAAAAAAAAAAAAAAATCTATATACTTGTATTTTATTTATGAAAGTATTTAACTGAATTTCTTTAATATTTGATCTTTTGATCTTTTGAATTTTTTTTTTTATATTAGTCTATCTTAAGCACTAGAAGTCATAGGTACTTCTAGACACCTTATTCACCTTACTTCTAGTCATTTATTTTGTCTGTTTAAAATCAACTAAAATATTATGAGTATTTATATATATGTACCATTTATAAAATACCACAGCCATGATTGGTGGTTAAAATTGAAAACCAAAATACATTTTTGTTTGGATGTTAAAAAATTTTAATTAATACACAAGTTAACAGTAACTATACAAGTTAATTATTTTAAGTATTATGTTCAAAATCAAAAAAAAAAAAATATAAAAGTAAAGCTTCAACAAAAAAAAAAAAAAAACTAAAAATAAAATGTAGAAAGCAAACGAGTAGTTCTTTGTATTCTATAAGATAATACATTGTTTCTTTAAAAGTATAAAAGCACATACAAATTTTTCAAAAACTAAAACGCCTATTCATTTTTCTATTTGGCTTAAAACAAAAAAAAAAGAAAATAATTTATTATAGAAGTGCTCATGATAAATTCACTTTTATCCTTTTTTTTTTCATTGCGAAAATAAAAGTTTTTTTTTTTAATAATAAAAAAAAAAAATATCCGGCACTTTTAAGTATCTTTAAGACCTTTGAAATATTTATTTTTATTTTTATATTGTAAATATTTTTTTATAAACAAAAAAACAAGAAAAACAAATACATATAAACATTATATACAAATACTAAAAAAATTTTCTTAAAGCTCACTGTACTACGATTTCCTTTGCAAAAAAAAAACTGTTAAATTAAAAACTAATTTCACGGAGCTATATTTTTTTTCTTATAGATATTTTAAAGCATAAGGTTATATTCTACAAGATATTTAAATGCAAGGTTTAGTTTTGTTTTTTTATAAGGAAAAAAAAAAAACCTAAAAACAAAAACATCAGCTGATATGAATAGTAAGGAGTTCATACTAAAGAGGTCAAAATAAAAACGAGGAAGAATACAGTTGACTTCGTCAACTCTTAGATACCCGTACGAACCGTTAGTATGTTCACAGCCTGTCACTCTGCTTACAATATTATTTTTTTAATATTTTAGTATTTTAAAATAATTTGGGTGAATTTTATAATTTCTAGAACTATGGGTTGTACATATATTCAAACTATATGTTTATATGTACATTCTTCAAAAGCAGGTTCTAACCTTCCACATAACGATTATCAATCCAAAACTTTTTCAAATATTCTATAGTACCATTTAATACTAAACGGTAAATGTATATTAAATTTACTAAGTACAAAACAGTAAATATAATTTTAAATATTATATTATATTATATTTAAATATTCCATTGACAGAATAATTTCTTATAAGTACAATAAAATACATATATGTATGTAAATACGGCGCTATATAATATACATCTATACTCTTATCATTCATTCACTAGTGACATATACGATATGTAAATAAACATGATATTATATAAGTATGTAAATATATCAATATCATATAAATAAAAATTCTTCAAGCAACCGTTATGTTGTTTATTTATTTACATTTTTTTGTACTACGCATTATATCCTCAACAATTTCAAATTATCGAGTAAAACAAAATGGAAAAAATTCGTTAAAGAAATTTGTTAGAAAATTTGAAAAAATCAAGTAACACTTTCGTCAATTATAAAGTAACCCTATATTATTAAAAAAAGTTGTTAACAGAAATAAAAGTATAATGTTGGAGCTTTAATTTTTGTGTATTACTTCAAAAAAATTTTAACAGGTGTTCAAGTTACAGGTGTTTCAAAATAGGAAATTTTCAGTTTTTGACCGCTTACAGCTCCTAAATGGGGGGTGATACAAAAAAAATTTCTGAAATGACTCATACTAATTTTCAAAGATCTAACTTCTGTCAAAATTTCAAGTTTCCAACTTTAACCGTTTAGAAGATGGAAAGGTTAAAGAATTTTGCAAAATTTGAGTTTCGCATAACGGTAAATTAAGACACCGTATACCAAAATTATATATTTATTGTATATATACTTGTAAAGCTAATGAAAGTAGTAATCATTTGACGTTTTCAAAATGAAGATATACCTTATACAACTTGTGCTATAAATATTTAAATATAGGACTTTTTTTGAACCTTTGGGGAGCTGTAGCTCCGTAACGGGTGGGGCTACAAAAAAAAGTTATTAAAAATAAAATTAATATTTTTGGGAGATCTATCAGTAGTTAAAATTTCATAGCTCTATTGCAAAAAAAATGTGGGGATCTAAAAGTTAGGTGTTCCAGAGCTACCCTAAGGCTTGGTCCAAACTCAACCAAAAAAAATAGGGAACCTACAAATTACTCCCAAAATATTTTGTGTAAATTTCAAGATTCTAGCTTTCTTAGTTTTTGAGTTAGCGTGCTGACGGACGGACGGACGGACGGACATGGCTTAAAAGTCTTAGAATTTTTTTCTGATCCGATCCATACCTTTGAAGGTATATCTAGCTCGCTTATTTCGAGGTGTTACAAACGGAGGAGTAATTTTATTATACCCGATCCTATCGTACGGGTATAATAATTTTTATAACGGTTATATAGAAATAGCAAAAAGTTTTTGTGTTACGTATAGGTAAGTTGCTTTTTCTGATTTGCAAATATTTTTTACAAGTCACAGTTTTTACAAGATCTGTTGGTTCATATTTTTATTGATTTATAAAACACTTTAGCAACACAAAATATTCGCAAAATTCTGTTCTGGTCTGTCTTTGCTAGATACCGGTTGTTTTGGGGTATCAGATATCAGATATGCATTATTGTGTAGTGATATGTGACAGACAATATTAGAATCTATATTTTAATGTAGATTGTCAATTACGGAATAATCTAATGTTTACCAAAATAATTTTCAAAAGATACACACAGATACGCACATTTCCAAAAGACAATACAAACTCTTCATATATGTAATAAGAAAAAATGTTAAGAATAAAAAAAATACTTTTATCAAATTGAAGGGGACCCCTCATAATTATGATGAAAAAGTACTAACACATGTAAAATTATAAAGTTGAAGCTTTAATTTTAGCCTTTTATTTTGAACAAAAATTCTAATGATGACTAAGTTACAGGTGTTTAAATATAGGAAAATTTCAATTTTTGACCACTAATAGTCAGGAGATGGTATGGCTGACAGAAGATGGTACAAAAATTTTTATACTAATTCTAAAAGTTCTTTCTTATTTCAAAATTTTAAGCCTCTATCTAAAAACGCGCCGGAATTATGGAAAAAGAGAAATCATGCAAAATTTGGTTTTCACATAACGGTAAATTTAAATAGTAAATAGTAAAATATTGCATAATTTTGATATTGTTTTATAGAGTTAAAAAAATGTTTGGTCTTCTATCGTATTTATATTGTAGCCTGAGATATATATATCTGAAACCTGAATATAGGGCCTTTTTTAGAATTTTGAGAGGCTGCACCTCTGTAACCCTATACAATTAAGCAAAACCGGTAACACACGTAAAAATATATAACTGGAGCTTTCATTTTTATATCTTATCGAAGAAATGTTTATACACGTGCCGAAATTATAAGTCTTTAAAAATAGCAACTTGACAATTTTTGAGCCCTAACAGTTCTTAAACAGACGGTGATACAAAAAAGTTTTCCAACGAAACTTATTTTAATTTTCTAAGTTTTTTCTTTTCTCCTATTTAAAAGCGTGCCGGAATTACGAAGGAAATAAATTTAAATACTATTTTAAAAAGAATGTATTGAGTTGATATTGATTTATAAAGATAAAAAAAAGTTCAGTCGTATATGGCAACTTTAAATTGAAAAAAAATTTAAACAGAACATCAGATATTATAAACTTTTAAAAATAGGGCTTTTACAAAGTTTGAGGGGCTCTAGCTCCGTCCGTAATAGATATGAGGCTACATAAAAAAAAAATTGTTTTACAATATTAAATTTTTTATGATATCCCATCGTTAAAATTTTCTTGTTCTATGTATCTTTAACGGTGTATAAGTTTTGTAAACAGACGAATGGCTAAAAAGAAACTAATAGGCAAAATTTTTTCAAATTTTTTTTAGAAATGTGTCAAAATAACAAATTTTTATAAAAGAACCAGTCAATGATTGACAATGATTGATTGAAATGAAAATTTCATCGAAATTATATCCAAAATCATTATGAATAAAGTTCACAATAGCATTAAAATTCTTTATAGATTCAATCTCCTTTTTTTCCTTATTTTCTCTATAAGTTTTTTCAAATAAAACTCTCCATAATACATTGTCTAATTATTTATACTTTTAAAAAAATTTTGATTTGATATTTGTCTAATAAAAATCGATAAAAATTAAATAAAACCAAATAAAATGTAAAAATACAAAAATAGTTGGTGAATAGAATAAAACCCTTGATTAATGGTAGTATAGACTTTAAAAAACAATTTCAGTTATAATAAATATGATAACGGTAGATATATATGTAATATTAAGTAATCATTTTATTACGATTTACGATTTTCCTAATAAAAATTTAATTAATTATTTTTATTCATATGATAAAATCTAAAAAAAAAAAAAAAACCAAAAATGAATTCACTATAATAATATTTACATTTTTAACTATAATTGTTGAATAATTACTTAAATCTACAAAATTTATATTTAAATGAAATATTTTAACTTGAAAAAAAAAAAAAAAACAATAATAAAATTAACTGACATTGACTTATAATTAATATGCAAAAAATTATATTTACTATATATATATAAAAAATATATAAAACAATGCGCATTCATTCAAAAATTTAAAATAAAAGTAAACTCTTGAGTATTCTAAAGAATTTAATTTTATCATTTTGTTATGAATGTTAACTAATTATATTTTTTTAACATAAGATAATGGTACTTTAAAAGCTCATTTAATTTTTTTTTTTTTTTATTTTTGCATTGAGATAATTTATTTATATATATATAAAAAAAAAATTACAAAACAAAATACAAAATGTACAATTAAAATTTTTAAAATATTTTTTTTTTTTAAATTCTAGTCGTGAGTCTCTCATTAAATCACGTTAAGTTGAAAAATAATTTAAAAATCTAATTTAAACATTTTTTTTTCTGTTATATTTTATCATATTATATATATATAAATATAGATATAATTTTATCTGTGCCATATAAGCAAGATATATGGATAAAAACCGAGTGGTGCAATACGACGTCATGAGATAAACTTCTAAAACGGAATCTGCCAAAACAAATCAAATAACATGGCAAAAATTTATTCCGGAAATAATAACCTTCTATACCTAAAAAATACAAAAAAATAGGTCCTCCCCAACCAAATTTAGAGTATTATTTTAGTATTTTCGAGTTTTTAGCACATTTCCAAAAAAATTTTGAAAAAATGTGCTTATTAGTTTCACTCTGTCCGTTCGTCCGTCCGCCCGTCTGTCCGTCTGTTTACAAAACTTCTACACCGTTACAGATAGAGGAAAGAAATTTTAACCATGGGTAGGTCTCATAAAAAAAAAAATAATTTTGTGGAACAACTTTTTCATGTAGCCCCATCCATTACGCAGGTACAGCCCCTTAAACTTTGAAAAAGCCCTATTTTTAAATGCATATATCTTATGTTTCGCTTAAAATTTTTCCAATCTGAAAACGTCATGCGACATAAGTTTGCTCAGAAAATATTTTGGGCCAGCCCCTGTTTATGAGCTATTAGGGCTCAAAAATTGAAAATTTTCTATTTTTAGGCACCTGCAACTTAAGGACCTGTACAAATTTTTTTTCGGCAAGACATAAAAATTAAAACTCAAGTAATATATTTTTATGTGTGTTAATGGTTTTTCTTATTTATAAAGGGTTCTGGACTTAGAGCCCCTCAAAATTCCAGGAAAGTGTTATTTTCACATATTTTCTTATTACAAAAAATTTCTTAAATTTTATTTTTTAAATTTTAAAATTTTTGTGCAAGCCACAATTCTAAACAGTTTGCATTATCTTTTGGAAATGTGCGCTTTTAAAAACCGTTGGTTTACATTCTACCTTGTGTTTTTTTTAGTTCATTCTCTTGCCATATAAATGTGACAAAAAAATTATACAGCCTTTTTTTCTGTCGTGGCTGCAAATGTCGAAAAGGGGGAATTATTCTTGCGACGTGTGTGGGATTCCATCCCACACTCATTCTGTGCTTTATCGGGGCCCCAACTTTCGAGTTTTATTCCATTTTCTAAAAAATAATGTGCAAAAACAAATAGGTTTTCGAATGAAATAAACTCTTTAAAACTATTCCTATCATTTTAATTAAGCACCTACCTATATAAAGTATACTAAATGTATAAAGTAAAAGTAAAAAAATTTCCAACCAAGTAGAAATATGTTGAAGGTTTTTCGTTATTGAAGTTGGGGTGACCTTTTATAATTATATAATTTATCCTTTTTTAGTGGGCGGGGATTCTCCTAATTAAAACATTTAGTGAAATGATTAAAAATCTGATCCGAATTGCATTATTAATGCTTATTGCTTGTATTATTATCTACTAGTAATAAGTAATTTTTAAAAAATCAACAAAGCAAGAAAATGTTTTTGCTTTTAGTTTGTAACAAAAGTGTTACTAATAAATATAAAAAATTATGTTAATTAAAAAACATTAATGTTGAATTACATCTGTTTTTTCTTAAAAGTGACATCTATCAATCAAAAATTTAACCAAAAGTTATAAACATTTATCTTTCATATCTGTCAAATATAGACTAATCAAAGTTTTTTACTGATTAATGTATAGTACTGTAGTGTTTTCTTGTAGTGACGAAAAAAATATTATAAAGTGATTCAACTTTCATATCCAAGGTGGTTTAGAAGTGGAATTTACAGTTTCATTCAACGTGAAAGTATGGCGTAAGCGTTGAGAATAATCGAAATTTCAAAATTGAGGGCTTTTTTTTGCGAGTGTAGGTTGGAAACTCGAAACACACCAAAGATATCAACTCACGAATTCTATTTGGTAGTGTTTGACTTGAACTAACTAAAAGCCACCTTTCCTTTAAGCTACCTCTAACTACACAATAGATTAGTAGAACCTATGATACAATATAAACTTTGGTTTGGGGATTGGAAAAAAAACGAATAAAGGAATAGAAAATGAAGCAAATTGGGAAATATTGGAAGTTACAAAGTGATGAAAATAGTGTTTCGAATAAAAATTAAATGAAATTTGACAATATTGTACACGTTATGGTTACCAAGTAAATCATCACTGAACATTCAATAAATTCAACAATTTTCTTAGCTAAATAATTTACTGGTTAGAGTTTAGAGAATACAAAATGTATGTTAGTAATTTCTTTATTAATTTCAAAGATATATGCTTTTTACAATTTGAAAGGCGTCAGCTACCCGAACCGCCAGTCCAATTCATCCCGAATTTCTTTACAGACAGTACACACCAATTTTGAAAGTTCTGTCTATTAGTTTTTGAGATATGCTCGTTTGCTTTTCGGCTAGTACGGAAGCTTGCAAAATCCAAAGACATGGTCCAAATAATCTCAAATGCCAATTTTCAATTTTAAAGAAAAGGAAACATAACATAACACTTTTGCACTAAAAATAAATGCTCTATCTTTATAGGTTTTGGAGATTTGCCGTTTGCTCTTGGGTTCTTTCGGAGGCTTCCAAAATCCAAACCCATAACCCAAATCTTTTCAAATTTTAGAGACATAAGTAAAACATGACGGAATACCATTGCACCAAATTTAAAGGTTCTACTTTTGTTAATTTTGGAGAGATACTCGTTTGCTCTAGGTTCGTTCGAACCCATGTACTGATTTTGCTCAGATTCAGACCATTTTATGAAGTTTAATACATAGATATTTCGCCATACAACAAAACCAGATGGTACAAAAATTAGGAAAAAATAATAAATCGTATTTTTAGTACTTTTGCTTCTATACCTCTGCTGCAAAATATATTTTTTAAAAGGATGATCATTAAAGCAATGATAAAAGAAAAAAAAAAAAACGTTCCTATACATGTTCAATTATTTTTGCTTTAACTGTGACACGTTTTTGTTTTTGTATGGTAAACACAGAATCAAATAAGAGATACCTATATCTTTTTATAAATAAAATTAATAAATTGGGAGCGAAAAAACAAAGTAATCTATTTGCAACACTATAAATTTTCAAAATAAAATTAATATTTGTTTTTTTTATGAAAAACTCCATGAAAAAACCTCAATAGTTTGGCTTTATAAGGGTATAAAATCTGTAATTAAAGTATACAAACTTCTGGAAATTGTCGTAAAAGTGATATAAAAAAAAATTATTTTGAAAAACCCTTGAGGTTTTTTTTTTATTGTTAAAAACGAGAATATTTTCATAATAAATTGATTACAAGACACAATTTAGTAAAAAAAAAAAGTTGAAATAATAAAATAAACAATATTACGATTCAATATAAATGGTATCCATAATATGAGTTTACAAAAATTTAATAATGTTATTAATAATTAAAATAAATTTAAATTTTATTTCACATATTAAAAAGTTAAAAGAAAAGAAATCGACAATTTCCAGAAATTTTTTTAATTATGTGTTTATATCCTCATAGGATTTCCAAAATCATCATCAATTATGTTACATTGTCATCAGTCATTTATCAGATATATTATTTTCTCGGAATAAAATTTCTTTGGTTTTGTGTTAGGTGCGTGCAGAATTCCACACTACAAAATCATAATCACAAAATCTTAATCATGAAATACCAAACATAAGAACCCCAATCACAAAATGCCAAATTACAAAATCCCAAATTACGAAATCTTACTCTCGTGCATTGAAGTAGATACTATTTGGAAGAATCTAAAAAAAAAAAAAAAAAAACCTGGAATAAGAAACATTTAAAAAATATATTATATTTATTCGAATCTAATATATTTTATAATAAATTCTGGAAAAATCATATTATAATCCTGAATTTGCATCTAACTCTTAAATTTTTCCAAATTATATTTTTACATACATATTTCAAGTCAATATCAAAGAATTTAAAATAGTGGGGCAACGGTCATCAAAACTCAGCTAAACGAGTTATTAAAACCCTGATTTTGTAACCGACTCTAAAGTTCTTCCTATAATTATTTTTTTACATACATATTCCAAGTAAAAATATAATAGTGGGAAGTGGTAACTGCCACCCCTAAACCACTGCTAAACAAATAATTGAAAATGTGATTGGCCCTGTTCACACTTGTTAACATTTGAAATGATGTATTCATTCTTGTATTTAAATTGTGCTGCAAAATTCTCGCGTTTACCTTAAGTTTTATTTTGTAGTTTCAACTTTATATGTGTGCTTTCATATTATAACTTATTTTTTTGACCTGATAAAATTTTTTATTTTTGCTTTACATGCATTGGTAACTTGCAATAGCTAAAGCAGCTAAATTTTGGTTGACAAAAATGAATAAAGATTTTCGGAATTTTACGCATTTTCGTTTTTAAATGTTTTTTATGGGAGAAGCGAGGAAGTAGGAAAGAAAAACAAAAAGTTGCAAATTTGTATTGTTAAAAGTCAGCCGAGTATTCAACGGCTTAATGAAATTAATTATGCCAGAAACTAAAGATTAATCAAATATGAATGGCAGAGAATGAATGACTTAGTGGAAGCCCTATGCTTCTTATACGAGTGTAAAGTGAGGAAAAAAATTATTAAAGGAAGATGTTGTTTAATATGTCAGAGATATTTATTTTTTCCAAAATACATTTTAATAACACCTTTAAAGGCAACTCTAATATTAATTGTTGTTTAAGTGTTTTTTTTTTTAGATGGAAGAAAATTTATTCCTACTTATTTTAAATATTATGGTAATTGAAAAATTATAATCAAACATCAAATTTTTCTAACTCAAAATCTTTTCACCTCTAAATTAAAAAAAAAGTCAGAATTTTAATACAATCTTGGTGACCCCTTAGGAAAAAAAAAAATTAAACTCCAATCAACTTTCTTTTAAAATTTATTACGGTTCATTAAATTTAATAAAACTTTCTTGACATACAACTCATATGGTTATTAGTAGTTTCCTAAAAGTAATTTTTAGTTCGTTATAACATTTTGTTAAGAAATTTCTAAAGAAAAAATTCGTAGGCTTTAGGCTCTTCTTAGATAACTGATAAATGTTAAAATATTTAAACAAAATGTAATAGAAAAAAGTATATGAAGTAAATTAAACTGGTCAAATTTATTTATTAAATCTGAGGATCTAAACTGATAAAGAAAAAGAACCACAACATAATAATTTAAATTTATCTTTCTTCAATATACACATTTCATATCAATACTACAAAATGTTTTAAATGAACAACACTTTTAAGATCATAACAAAAGTCAAAAAATTTCTTCATAAAACTTTTTTTTTATATACTGTTTAATTGCTTTTGAATAAATTAGAAAAAAAAAAGAAGATATAAAAAAAAAGTTAACGTTTATTGTGTTAGCTGCGAAAATTTCCCACAACATAAAATCCTTACATAATGACTTTTTTATAAACTAAGGAAGAAAATTGAAAAAACACTTAAGAAAAACTAATGGTCATCTATGACCTTTCCATAAAAAAAATTAATTCTTCTATCACAAAATGAATGCAAAAAAAAAGGAAAACTAAAGTTTAAATAACAAAATGAATAACTAACAAAAAAAAAAGCCATTTAAAAAAAGGGAAATAATATTTATTTATGTTTTTTTTTTTCTCAAATATAGTTCCAGATCATTTTTAATAAAAATGATGCATCATCTTTTCACCATATTGAAATAAAAACCAGAAATCAAGAATAATTGTACAATTTTTTTTTTTTTTTTGTTTAACTTTTGTTAAAGATTTAGACATTGTATACTTTAGATACTTATGGTATGGTGCGTATTTTTCTGGAAAAGATACTTAGATACTGTTTAGAACTTGATTTTTGTTTAGGGCATTAATCTTGATGTATTACAATTTAATACTCATCCTTTTTTTTTTTTGTATTTTGTGATGATCCTGTACACAATAAATAAAAAACGAATGAAAAACAAATAAACAAACAAATAAAAAAAAGAAAAAAAATGAAGAGAAAAAAATTCTTTAAACTGAATTGCCTAAAGGATATTCGATTTTTTTTATATGTATTTTTTTCCAATTATTTAGTTGTTATTTCAGGCCATTCTGGTATTATAAACTTGAAATGAATAAAGGGCAGTTACGATTACACTGTTTACTGTCATGGTAATAAAATTAGTAAAACAAAAATAATATTATTTAAGCTTTAGAATTATCTTTACAGTTGAACCTTTACAAGATGTTTAGTTAAAGAGCAGCTTACAAAAAACAAAAATTTCACTTGTTATATGCTTTTATATTAACTCGTCGGTGTCGCTTTATTTATTTTTTTGTCATTCTGTCACGCTTTTTATTATCTTCGTAATCTGTTAGCAACATTTGTAAGTGTTGTATAGTGCAGAGGAAAGTGTACAGGTTTCAAAAGTGGGGGTCATGTTGTTCGAATCCAGTTCACATGCAACTTTTTTTTTTTTAACTATCTATTCTTTAACATTTTTTGAATAAAATATGTATATATTTTTGTATATATGAATTTGAAACTTAAATTTTTATCTCTAAATTCATGCATACAATACACACGCAATATATTTTTGATTTTTTCTCCTATAATAGTATAATATTGATGTCCAATGCACATGGTGTTTTTTTTGTATTAGCAAAACACATTTTTATATATGTTGCTAAATTATTTTGTTTACAACATTTGTTTAATATTTAAATCAAAATATTTGCTGTCAACATTCTTTAATGCATATTGAATATGCATGGCGTTAAAAATTAATGTTTTATGTGTTTTATTTAGGAACATTTATTATGTCTATTGTGTATATAGATATACATATAAAATTTCATTCAAAATAATTCCAATTGCCAAATTCAAACTACATTCATACATAATATTTTTTTTGTATATATACATAGTAAAGAATATAAAAAGTAAAGATCATGATTATGATTTACAAACAAAATTTTGTCAACACAAAAAATCAGTCCAGTTCAGTCCAAAATGCTTGTACAACTCATTTTTATATTATAACAGTCCAAAAAGCTAAAGTTTTGCAATCAATTTTATTTTCTACTTTTTAGGGGGCGAATTCGGTTTCGATAAAAGCATATTTTAAAAAATATTTTTTTTACATTATTTTTAGTCTATTCATTCATATTTTATAAGCGTTTAATTACCATTTTTTGAAAGTATCAATTTTTGAATTATAATTTTATAAAAAAAGTTTTGGTAAAATGAGAAAATCTTCTGAATGCTAATGAACCATTCAATAAAGTATAATTTTGTGAACAAGATGGCATCTCCATTTACTGATTATTATCTATAGTCGAACAAATATTATGCTTTAAAATAAATTATAAAACGCTTAAAATAATCATAACACTTAATAATATTAGATTTATATATTGTCTTATTGGCGAAACCAATTAATTTTTTTAAGGAATATTATATGTAATTTTGTCTAAATGTCAGTTCTGCAGAAATATATAAAACAGTTAGTCGAAATGTCAATTAGATTTTTCTGTCAACGAGGTAATTAAATATGACATTAATAAAATATTGCAACAAATTTAACAAAAGTTCATTTCAGTTGTAAAAAAAAATTTTAGCATTTCAGCTCCTTGTTGCTAATAATTTACCATAACGGTTTTTTATCGTTGCCCACCAAATTCAAAATTTAAGCTTATCCCTGAAATTGTTTAAATCATTTCCTTTTTTATTTGCTCTGGTTACTTAATAATGAAATGAGTGAATAAATGAATGAATGAATGAATGAATGAAGGAGTGAATGAATGCAAGAATGATTTCCTTTTCCATTTACCTTTTTTTTTTTGCTTTTCTTTTGTTTTGATTAATGTATTTCTCATAAACTAACTTTCGTTCATTTCGTTTTCATTTTCTTTTTTTTGTTTTTTATTCATATTAGAATATTTTTTTTCTCATTGTTTTGTTCTTATCTTTCTTTTTTTTTTTTGCGTTTTCTTTTTATGAAATAATATTTTTTGTGGAAAAAAAACAAAATGCCTTTAAGATAAGATAAATGTTTATGTAAAGCAAAGATTTCAAAAGTAGTCCTCTTTTTTTTTTTTTTTATTAATATAAATTTTGTAAAATCAAAAACGTGAAGGTAAAAATTAAAAAAAAAAAAAAATAAACAGGAAAAGAAGCAAATAAATAAATATTTTTTTTTTGTCCTTTCAAAGAAAAGGCAGAAGAAAAAAGAATGTAACCCTCATATCGAGTGTTTGGTTTTTTTTTTTTTTGTAAGTTTCCATGTTTGTTTGTTGGTGTGCTTTTCTATAAATTTTTTAGCTTAAAAATTTATTAGATTTTATATAATATTTTTACCGTTATTATTTATTAATATTATTTCACATATACATTTGTATCTTTATTTATAAAATGTCTGTATGTAGGTACATAAAATAATGTTAATATGGAATTCAGTATTTACGTAAAATTGAAAACCAAAAAAAAAATATCATATAAAACAAAATTTAAAGAAGTCCTTTTTTATTTTATTTCGATTTTTTTCTTTTCTTTTAGATTACATACATACATATATATATATATTATGTTTTTTTATTAAATTGTTATTCTTATTGTTTTATTAATTTTTTTATATTTAAATGAAAAAAAGTCTAGTCAGTAACATTTTCATAAATTAATAAATAAAAAATATAAAAATATAAAAGTATAGAAAATATAAGTGATTCATGAATGAGTGATAGTAATGACTAATGACTAATCTAGTATTTTGCATTTTATTTGACTTCAGAAGAAAATCAAAAGAAAAATTTTAAATGAAATAATAAGACATTCACTATAATAGTAACTAACTTATACAAAAATGTTCAATTACTTTCGTTCTTCGAAATTAATTGTACTGTGGTTATTTCAATACAATGGATGCATCAAGAGTACGTTGTCTTTTATTGAATTACTAATGTTCTCATTTTCGTCGAAAATAGTCTAGATTTCAATTTGGATTATTTGAAGCAAACAGAACTTTAGAATCAATTGAACGGTTTTTTTAAATTTCTTTTTTAAATTATAGGTATAAAAATAAAAAAACGCAGAAAGTTAACTACTGACAAATATTGGTGATAACAGTCTTGTTTTTATAATTGGCGAGTTACATTATGTTATTTTTGTATTGGTATTTATTATAACTTCTTCGATATCTATTTGACTCAAAATAGTTATTGACTAAAAAATTTGATGGTTAATTTTATATAATAGTATATACTATTAGCAGAATTAAATCCGACCTTGCACGGATTTCTATCAAGCTTTTTTCTTTTTGTTTGAAAACTCAACAAAAGTTCGGAAAGAATTAAAAATATAAAAAAAAATATTTCTTCTCGAAAAATTCGGAAGCAGAAATGGGTTAACAGATTTTATTTTTGTTGAGGAAAAATGATCATTGAAAATGTTTTCCTTCTCGAAATAATCTTTAAAAAGTTTTTGATGACGCAATGGGTCAGAGCGAAAAAAAAAACAAACATTTTTTAAAAAAATGTTGTGCCATAACGGGTTAACGGAATTCAACAAAAAAATTCCTAAATTTTGTTTCGGTTGAAAGAAGTCCTGTGCGTAATTGGATATGTATTTCTTAAGAAAATTTTTTGATAAGTAGTCGTGCCCGAAATTGGTGAATGTCTCACTATGTCTCTCGTATTTAATTCTATGTCTCTTGTTGCAGTCAACTCATCTGTTAAGAAGGAACACATATACAAAATTAGTATATATAATTATTTAGAATATTGTAAAAATAAATGTAATAATTAATAGACGCATTTACCCTTATTAGGAAACAATTTGTAAGTTTTTGAGAATACCAAAATACAGATTATAAAATCCTTAAAAAGTTTTGAAATTACAAAATCTTTTTTTTATTTGTGTTAAAAATTTCCTATAAGCAAATATTATAATATACTTTTCGTCCATTTCGAATACAATGATTATTTAAAATTTAAGACAGAAAGACTGATTTCTTATTGATCCTGTTTTATCCTGAATATTTTAGGTGCCTAACAAAAAAATTTCAAATTTAAAAAATAAAAATATTGCACGTCAATTCTAATGGGATTTGAATTTTCAAAACAAAAAAAAAAAAAAAATCAAAATAAAAATCATTGTTTGATAGACATTTTATGAAAACCTCTTTTTCTTAGAATTATTGTGATCGATATTTTTTTTTTTTATGTACGAGTATATAAATATTAAATTTATTTCTTTTTAAATTGAAAAATAAAAAAATAATCAAAATAAAATCACTTGAGAAATATTTTTTTTAGAAAATTTCGAAAATATTTGTTAAAAATCAAAAATGCTAGTCATCTTAATATTAAAAAATATTATGTATTACCAGTAGTTTAAGTTATAAAAAAAAGTTTTTATTTTAAGGAATGGTTTTATCACATTTTCGAAAATTTTTTTTATTAAAATTTCCTTATTAGTTTTGCTTTTTACGATTGTTTCTCAATCTATCTACCCGTCTGTTCTTCTGTATACGTTTTGCATAAGCAATTCTTTAAAAAATTTTGGTACTGATCTTCTTCTTCGTTTAAGAAATGATATAGATAGATCTGATTAAGAAATAAGGTGTAAAACAGAGGAAAATAAGTTGTAGAACAATATTTTTATATACTCCTATAACCCATTACGAAGTAACGGACCCTTATTATTATAAAATCTTATTATAAATCGTTATTATAAAATATTTATTTCACAAGTTCAAGAATATTTTCCCACTATAAATTTTTTTGCATTTGGGTACTCAAATTGACAGTTTAATTTAGCAATATGTTGGTTTCTTCGTATGTCTATAGAATCTAGATAGTCATCATCTTAGGATCTCCTCCGTATTTCTTTGCTTTTAGTCAGAATTTTAAAATTTTGTAGAAATCTGTGAGAATAAGCATAAGTTAGCCCAGAACTTTCGATTTTTGGATTTATCTCTGTTTAACATAAATTAAAAATTCATTATTTTTAGACAACTGACATCTGTCAATTGTAAATAAAGAGTCATAATTAAATGATATTTCTGCAACATTTCCACATTTCTCAATATTTTTTTTTATTATTTATGTTTAATAGGATCCTTAAAATTGCAGTGTCATTTAGTGTTTCAGAATTTTCTTTAAAGAAAAAATTCTAAAAAAAATTTATAAATTTTAATTAAAAAAGTAGTCATAATTTATTTTATAATATTTTTATTGGCTTTTTGAAAATGTTCACTTTTGAAAGCCTTTACTTTTAAATGTTATTGACTTTTGCTATTACATGCCTTGTTTTGTTATGATGTCAATTTAAATCAAATGATAAAATTTTTTGAAATATAAATATTTGTTTATTGTAACGGAAGTGACCATAAAATTTTTCTATTGAGTTATAATTTAAGTTGTTTAAGATGATATTAAAAAGATTTTTAAAATTTAACAAATATTTTCCAAATGAGTTTTATTTGACCGTTATGGTATAATTTATGTAAAGAGTAAAGCACTAAAAATTATTTTTAAAATAACTGATAATATTATATATATAAAAGGTCCAAAAATATTAACATGCTACATAAAATTCACATAAAATCACATAATATTAATTCATACTTAGTATATATACAGCCAGCTTATAGTGGCTTAGTTCAACTGATGACTCCAGAAATTGAAGCTTAGTCAAATATGATTAATAAATGACTGAGCGGATGTCTATAGGTTCCTTATAGAAGTGAAAATGAAAACTATGTTTTTAAATAATTCAAGATATTGTTGTACACATATGAATTGCCAACTTTTGGGAACACATATACAGGCATATACAGGTTCAATAAATGCGATGTGCGTATGACAATCGAATTTTTAAATAGTGTGTTACGCCATCTTGGCATATGGGTGGAAATCTGTCACACTTCTTGTTTCACATTGGAAAACTTTAAGTGAAGGCATTATTTGTTTCATTTCTTTAGAACAGGTATTCATCCCTACAAGGTATCTTTATCGATACAAGGTATATCGATAAAACAGGGTCAATGATCCAACGCTACGGCAATGGTAGGGTGGATGAAAGTTGTGGGGTCACCAATAAGACGAATTTTGCACTCTGTCGTTACGTATGCGAAAAATATGATTTATCAAATTTTGTTTTAACTCGATGCTCAGAATGTTTAAATCAGTTGAGTGCTACAAAGTTTCTCCCTGAAATATCAGTTTAGGTATAGTAGTTGTCACTTTACGCGAGATTACATTACGCATTGTTTTTTTTTGTGTTAAAGCCAACTCTGTTGATTTCACACCATTTTGGCTAAATCATTATTTAGCTCACTGCGATAGTAAAATTTCTTGATATTCTCTTAATCTGGTTATTAGAGTTATAGCGAAATTTTTGAAATTTTTTGAAAACCTGTCAAATTGTATACCAAGAACTTTTATAAAACTGGTTGATCTACGGAAACGGATTTTCTACAACTTTTGCTGTACAACTTCATTTTATGTTTAAGCATTATTCATATCCTCATATCTTGAAACTTAATAAAGCTAGACATCTGAAATCATGTAAGAAGATGATCAAAAACGCATATATTATATGTTTATGCGGGTATTCTAGAGTTGAAATATCCTACTCTTCCTCATTTTTTAGATTAATTTCTCAAACAAAAATACATATTAACTATTTATTCTAAGTACGTATATTATATAGTAAGGACTGGTTAAGAAAATTTATTTGACCCTTTAATTATAAATATTTTATATAATATTTTATTTGGAATTTTTATCATGAACAAAAAAAAAATATTAATTGTTTAATAGCGTGATTTTTAAGTTTTTTCTCACAATAATTATAAATATATACTAATAATATAATGTAATTTTAATATACATAATATATATATATGTAGGTATAAATTAAAAAAATAATTCAGGTGTTATATTCTAATTAAAGGTAACATAATAAATAATTAATAAGTAAATCAAAATCGATTGTATCAATTTACCGTTACATATTTATGAAAAATAAAAAAGTTTTTCCAAAAATTTCCTTGTTGTGTTTATTTATTTATTTTTTTATTACTTTTAAATATAAGAATAAATTTAAGGTTAAAAAAAGAAAAAGTTATTCAAAGCTAAATTTAAACTCAATATTATTGCTGTTTTTGTTTACAGAAAATTATTTTAACAATTTTAATATTGTTTATTTTTTTTTTTGTTTTTTAAAGATTTCTTTTTCTTTTCATTTCATTTTATTGTATTTTCTTTTGTTTATTTTTTTATATAACAATGATTTTATCATTTTAACTTTTTCAATTTTTATTAAAGCGATGCCGCCCCATAACTTTTATTTAAGAATGTAAAAACAATACAATAAGTAGGTATATAGGGATAAAATGAAATGAGAGATTTTATTTTATCTATTATACTTATTTGATTTTTTTTTTTTTTTTGTGTTTTTCCTTCTTTTTTTGTGCACATAAGTGTGGTCTTTTTCTTTCTATGTTACGGTTATTTCGAAAGTTAACATTTTAAGGAAATAATAAATAGAAAAGGATGACCATTTTTAAATCAAGTAAATCTCAAAGAAGTGTGTCAATATTAATAATTTGGTTATTGAGTATGGCTACATATGAGAATCTTCTAAGGACATCCAGAAATTATTTAACCCCTTAATAACGTGTTATTTTTACTCATTTAATTCACATCGCTTTGTATAGGCTATATAATATCCTAACTGCTTAAACACAGTATGACATTGGTTATGTTAGTTGTTATATGTAATATCCATTATAGGTAATATAATTTTAAAAATTAATACCCTACAAAATACCCACCAATATTACACGTGGATATGTATACTCAAAGCTCAATTTACGAGATTACATGAGACTTGGAAAAGAAAATTATAAAAAAAAAATAAAAGCAATTAAAAGCCTTGTAAATAAAAACGACGTAAATGGAAAATTTAATAGCATATCTATCTGTGAAAATAAAACTAAATGAAGCTCAAATTTAAAAGTTTTTTTTTCTCTTTATAATTTTAACATTTAAGCGTTATACACTAATCAACATTTTTTATCAGCTCGATGTTCCATCTTTGTTACCGCAATTGTGATTTTAAGAACAGTTTGTTGTTTGTTTTAATAATTTAGAAATTAAGACTTCAGTAGCTCTCTTAAGTAAATCTTACAAATAGAAATTCTCAATTTTATAAGTTTTTTATATAAAAAGTATAAAACAAATTTAATCTTACATTACACCATAATATTATAAAAAAATGACTTCGTTTAAAGTTATTTTTAAAAAGGTTAGTTTTTTTTTTTTTCTTTTTCTTGCGTGCTTACAGATAACCAAAACGATATTCTTAAAACAAAAAATTTACACTGAATTTTTTCTTTTAAATTTTTTATACATCTGTATGGGCTCAAAAGACCCATTTTAGGTCCCCTTTCAATTTTATATAACGAGAATATCCGTATTACGTTATATCATATTATAAAATATAAACTTATATATTATAATACAGTAGTGGTCAAAGAATTAGAATTATATTGTAATAAACATATTATAAAAATATTACTTCATTACTTTTTATTTTCATTGTTTCTTAAAAAGAAAATGTTCAGGGGGCGTCAGTGGCCTGGTGGGTAAGAGCGTATAAAATGCACTGTAAACCTCAAGCAAGTGTTGGTTCGAGTCCCTCACACGTCGAAAGAATTATTTCCCCTTACAACACTTACAGCCATGCCTGAAAAGGGAAGGCTGTGTAATTTCCTTGTCACATTTATGTGGCATGGGAATAAATTAAAAAAAAAATAATTATCAGTAGTTTTAGATAGGAAACAAAATGTTTAAAATAAATATTAATTTCAATATATTTTACAACCACTTTTATATGTAAAGCATTGATGCCAAGTATCCTAATATTTATATACATATAGTTAGTGTCTTATTTATTAAATGAATAATTATTGAACCTTACATTTTTACTTATAAGCTCTTTTAAAATTGCAACACTTTAAAAATGATATTATATGACTCGTTGTTGCCTAGATCGCCGAATAGTTAGGGGCATGTTGTATTACTTGAGGAGGTGTAGGTTAAATTCTCGTTCAAGTCGTAAGTGTTTTTAATGACTTTCCTGGATTTTAAGATACAATTTGAAGCTGGAATCTAGTAAAATCAAAAAAAGGGATTAAAAAAATGTTGGTGCTTCGTTTATGAACAGAAAATAATCAGTACAAAAATGGTAATTAAGTTTTGAATGCAAGCATTTCTTTCATTTCAAGTTAGCATATAAGTTATTCAAGATCATATTTAATATTTCGTGTTTTGCTAGACGATATGGGTGAGACTTATTTAGACCAAGCTCACCAGGTATTTATTGTAAAACGTTTTCGTTTCACAGATATAAATTAAGGGTTTAGTCTTTACGAAATATTTACAGCTCTTAACGAAAGTAACTGCGCTAAGTAACTGCTTATTTTAGTGCGAGTGATATGAAAAGTTCAGAATTCAAATTATGACCAATGCTGTAATAAACAGCTCACTTATACCATAAAACTCAAAAAAAAAAAGGAATAAGAAAAAAAAAATGGAAAAATGGAAAAAATAACAGTCATGGAAGTTTCAATTTCCGTCAAAAAGTGTTCAAATGAAATTGCTAACAAATTGTTTTATGTTTTATTTCTTTCCTTTTTCTATTGTTTTTTCTTCACTTTTTGTTTTTGCTTTTCATTTTGTTCCGGAAATAAAGAAAAAAGATTTTTTTTTTCTTCTCATCCCAACTTTTTTTTTCAATTTTGTTTTTTTTTTCATTTTTTAAATATTTAACTTCTTCCCAATTTGGGTTGTGTTTTCATTTAATAAACAAAAAACAAAAAAAAAAAAAATAAAGCAGAAAAAATTAAATCGTATTTTTATTTTTTTGTTTTGAAATTCCTGTTTTGTGACTCACTGTATTAAAAATACTGAAACATTTATTGGATCCTTGATTTGTTCAATACTTTTTAAAATTGTTTTATGTTTGAGGGAAAAAAATAAATTGTTTTGCTTTAGTTTTTTTTTCTATTGTTGTGGAAATGGTTCAGTTAACTTTTCTATCTAACGCTAATTTTTACATAACTGTAAGTTGTCATAATGTATATTTAACTAAAGAAGATAATTAGGCTTACCAGTACTCTTCAATATAAAATAAGTTATTATAAACATATTACAAAATACTAAAAGAATATTATGGTATAGGTACATAAGTTTTTCTAAACATAAGTTAGAAAAGGAAAATAAAACCATATATGTATGGTGAAAGTTGTGTTCATAACACATCTGAAATTTGAAATAAAATTTAGTTATCGGTTTATTACTTTTAAGTGGTAGGATTAAGATTCTTATTGAATTTTAAAATTTATATAAATTCTACAATCGCTACAAATTTTCTCAAGTTTAAACTTATATTCTTAAGGCGTTATAAATAAGATCTAAATTTGAACATTTGTTGTAAGTAAATATAATAATTTTTGAAATTTCTTTTATAAATAATTTTATAATACCTACCTACAAAACATTAATTTTATAATACTTACATAAAAATCCTCTTCTTGTGGCTGGTGGTTTTAGAAGGTCCGAATTCATGTCACTGTTCGAAATTGTTTTCAATTAAAATTTTTAGCTCACCGCATTCACTAGAATTTTGAAAAACTTAAGAAAAAATTTTGGACACTTTTTAAAATAACAGGTTTAGAGTTTTTAAAACTTGGTAACCTTCTTTTAATTTAGTTTTTCAATTACTGAAGAAAATCGGCGCGTTCTTTGATTTTTTTTAATTAATTCATTTTAAATATGAAATAATTTCAATAAAATTGAAATTTTGTTTAATATTTAAAAAATAAGAAACATTATAGTACGTGTTTAGGGTGAATTTGAATTACACTAATATTTATGTATAAACATTATAATTTTCTTAAGAACTAGATAATATTTAACATATTAATATTATTTCTTTGCTAAAGTGAATATTATGAAAAATCTTCAAAGTATTTTAATATGCTTTAAATAAATACAATGCAAATAGGTGCTTTCTTTAAGTTCAAAACATCTGGTACTCCTAACTAACAGTGAAATCACATTTAAACATAAAAAAGAAAGAGATAACTGTTAATGGATAATAGTCTAAATCTTTTCATAGGGTCCTATTAGATGTTTATTTTTTTTTCGATTTTCATTTAGAATCGTATTGCCATCACTAAGGTCATACCATGAGTTAATGGGAAAATGATCAAAACAAACAACAACCATAATATAAATGAAAAACTCAATTACACAATAAGGAACTATGAGAGCAAAAAATAAAAC
The DNA here is from genome assembly GCA_947095535.1 of Poecilobothrus nobilitatus. NCBI lineage: Eukaryota > Metazoa > Arthropoda > Insecta > Diptera > Dolichopodidae > Poecilobothrus > Poecilobothrus nobilitatus. The sequence continues at coordinate 315,526,750 of OX352772.1, read as the reverse complement.
CGTTATATTATTATAAAAGTATAAGACAACAATTTATATTATATTATATACTATGGATAACAAAAAAGAAAAGAAAAAAAAAATTATAACCTAAAATGTATCACCAATGTGTCATGTTTGGATGTGTAAACATTGTATTGGTTTTTTTTTTTGGTATATAGATACAATAAACTAATAACATTTTCAAAGAATAATTTTTGAATTTAGTTTTTTTTTTTTAACACTATGTAGGCATGCTTTACTTTCTATTGGAAATTCTTAAAAAATGACAACTACATAATTATTTAAAGAAGTTACGAGAGGGAAAGAGAAGAAAAAAGTCTTATATTTCTTATTATTTTTATTAGATTTTATATAGTTAACGGAAATAAAATCAAGTAAACATTTAAAAATTAGTATTTAGAAAAAGTTTAAACTTATTATGTCAAAAAATGAAAAATTTTTAGAATTAATGGTATATGGAAATGACACTGTTCTTGTATCAGTCTAGTTTTAAGTTTAATTTCTTGTTGTTAATACAGAACTGCTTAAATTTTATACAAATTCGATGAAATCAAATTTGTTCACCTGTTTCCAGCAAAGTATAAATTCTGACATGTTTAAATGTCGATAATATTGAAAGGGAAACGAAATTATAGCAGCCAGTTTACCGATAAAAATGTCCGTATTAAAGAAAAGAGTTAAATTCAACATAATTTAATATTGAATTTATTCATTCATTTATTTTCTTCATTCTTCAAAAATATAGCTTTTTATCAAATTTTGGACAATTTTGAATTAAATCAATAATTCACAAATAATTTTACCTAGAATATCAAAAAATTGAAGTTTAAAGCCTTTAAAAATGTATTTAAAGTTAAAATTAAACCTTTAGATCTTAAAGGTGGCCAACAAATATTGTAAGGGTCATAAGAACCTAAACTTTTAAGATTTAAAAATTTAGTTATATTTCAAGTCCTTTTTCAAACCACGCAACAAGTAATGAATCTCTCATAAAGTCCATGAAAATCAATCGAACTAATTTCAAGTTTAAAATACTAACTTAAAAAAAATGAAATAACATGAAAGTTTTGTGTTATTATAATATGGAACCTAAAACGACAACTAAAAGTTGTTAAAACACGATCGATATGAGGTGTTTCTTTTAAAGCAAAAAAGGTAAAATAAAAAATTATTTATCTGTAGATTAAAAATAATTTTTAAATAATTTTTGGCCGTTCAAATAGATTTTCATCTTATTGTACTTGAGTCATACTATAATACGTGGATCAACCAATGAAAATTTAATTGTTTATTTTTTTGGTTCCAATGAAGTTGCATTTTAAAATGATAGATTCAGGCTCATTTTTAGTCAAGTTTTATTATATAAATAATATGTAAATGCGGTTCAGTAGGAAATTTAAATTACATAACTATTTTCTAAATTATTTATTCACTAGTTAACAAGTTAATAGTATTTTTCATATACAGAACTCTTTTCAATTTTAACTTCAAAATTTTTGAAACGAGAAATTATATTAAAAAAGCAAAAGATCAAAAAACAAAAGCTATAAAAAATAACTTTCAAATAATATAATAATATAATGTAAACTTGAAAAGAAAATGTTACTTTTGATTTTGTCCCCCTATTCTATATAATTTCATTCAACTCATTCCATCCGTCAACAACATAAAAACGTACAGGTAAATTGATTATATAAGATTATTGATTTGTGACAATATAAAATAAATAAGTCAAAGAAGAAAATTAAATTAAAGGTGGTATTGAGATACAAAAAGTAGGTACCCCTAAAAAATTGTTTTTAATAAATCAGGATTGTTATTTTTATAATGCAGTGATTTTGGCTCTTAGAAGCCCTTTTTTCAAACAAATTTATATCACATAACATCTCCAATCATTACACTTTCCTGTTAACTTTTTGTCATTGAATTTTAAATTTTTATCCCCAATTACTTATTCCTGTCTCCGTAGTCTAAAGATATGGATTTTAAACTATACAACACACATAAAAAAAAAATAAAAAAAATATATTAAAAAGTATTTAAAGTAAAGAATTAAATGCATGAAATTTAAAATTCTATTTAAAGGTGTTTTTACGTGGTAAAAATGTTTTTTTTTACCAGGTAAAACAAATCTGGTGACGTCTCTGTATAGTATTGTTTTAGTATATTGCTTTAGTTTTTGCTTAAATATAATAATACTATATACAAATATACATGTATATATATATCGTATATATAAATATGTGTATATAATTTAGTCTCGAAAGGAAGTGCCTAAATGAATAAAGACAATAAACACCGAGAAAGAATAGATGAAAGAAAAAAAAATATATATATTTCAAAAAGGTGTGATAAGTTTGTCTTTTATATTTTATTAAAGTTAACAATGTTTCGTCTCGTCGTTCCTTTCCTCATGATATATTGAAAATATGAACAATAGATTTAGCTTTTTTTTTGTTTTAAATAATTGAAAAATTCAATCGTAAAATTAAATTTTGGAAAATCTTTACTTTTATTGTTAAAAAAAAAAAAAAAAAAACAAAAACAAAAAAAACAAAATTAAAGAAAGGATGATTGTTTTATTGTTTAACGATGTCTTAGCTAATTAAGACTACAATTTAATGGATTTTAAATAACAAATTAAGGGTTAATTTATTCTCAGTATTTTTTAATTGTTTAATTAATTTCATGTGTATGTTCGCTAAATAGATATATATATATATATATATAAACACAATAAGTAAAAGGAGATATTTAGTGGCTTATAATTTTTGTTTTAAGACAATGGAATTATTTGTTCTACATATTAATGTCGTCCTTTATATACAGGTACCTATATTTAATATTTCAACAATGCTTAAAATTAATGATTAATCAACTTAAAATAAAATGTTTTTTTAATTAAAATAACATTTAAAATTCTATATATGTATTCTCTATATAGATAATATTACTTGAAAGGATTAAATAAGTAAAACAACAATAATTAAATTGAGATTTAAATTACCATTAGGAGTTTATTTTAACAAATTTTATTCAAGTATTAAATAGCATATTTTTAGGCAAAACGAAAATTCTGATTGTTTTTTTTTTGCCATAATGGCTATTTCTTAAATTCCTTAGGCTTGTTTTATTTATAAGATTAGATATTTTCCTTCTGAACATAATATATAAAATGGTATATAATATTTTTTTATAATACATAATGAAAGCAAATGATTTATGATTAAATTATAATATTTTATTGTTTGTTTTGTCAAAATTTCTCATCAAAGTTTTTAGATTATAAAAGGATTTTAAACGTATATTTTAAATATAACAGAATTTTCACACAGATAAAATGTAATTGAAAGTAGAGTTATCTGTCAACTGCATTTTATAAATATAGATGTATCTACTAATTATTCTAATTTATGTCTTTCCATTTTATTTTTATAATAATCAATGATTATTTTTGTTTTAAAATAATTACTTTTATTTGATGACGAAAAAGAAAATAATATTTTTCATTTTTAAACACATGTGTACTAAGTTAAAGTGTATTTTTATATTTGTATGGATATATGCTCAAGGTTATAATAGATTTTTCATTACGTTTGTGACACCTTAAAGAAGCTGAGCTAGATATGACAAACTATATAATATATTCTTACTCAGAATCCATTTCTGAATTGATTAAGTCATGTACGTCCGTTTGTTTCATCTCATGATAAAGTTTGATGACAATAACTTTCTTTGAAATTTGGTTGGTTTTGGACCAACCCGTTCGAGTAGCTGTCATATAACTTCAAAATTTATATGAATGTATCTCGGTAGGTATTTAATTAGGTTTAGATATTTTAACAAATTTTTTAAAAGATGATTAAATTTTATTGTAACAGATGTTCGTTCGAATATACTATAATTGCCGCGGAAAACTTAGTTAATTTTAATTTCAAAGTTAAAAAGTTTGGTTAATGATTTTGCTAAAAATGTGATATTTCAATGCAATTTGTTGTTCAATTGTTATAAAAGATAAAAACGAACCTTAAATAATTATTAGTCAAACAGAATAAAATTTTAATTACAGTTGCTAAACTTTGCAACTGAAATAAAAGAGGTTTTGCCATTGACGATATCTAAAGGTCTTCATGCACAAAAGGAAGTTGAGCATCTTCTGATTTTTATTAATTTAAAGTAAGAAAACCTTATATAAAATTAACATAAAATCATAGCTGATTTGTCTAAAATTATAGCTAAAATATCGATGATTTTGGAATTAATCATGCAGTTTCTATACCCGTATGAACTATGTTCAAGGGTATAATAAATTTGACATTACGTTTGTGACACCATAAAGTGGTCGTGCTAGATATAGTGTCAAATGTATGGTCCGTCCGCAAACTCAAAAAATAAAGGAGCTAGGAAGCTAAAAATTTTGTTATGTCACTTTTGCAGTTCAATTTGCTATTTAAATTCAGCGTTTTTGGCCGCCGAGTTCGAGTAGCTGCCATACAACTTCTTTCTTTATATGGAAATAACTCAGTATCTATTGAAGCTAGGTGTTTCAAATTTTCCTCAACTCAACTCAAAAAATCGTGTTGAGTTTTATGCCAACAACACCGATAAAATTTGGTTGTAATGGGGCGATAGGTTCGGGTTGCTGCCATACAATTACTTCAAATTTTAAGTGTAAATAACTCAGTGTCTATTGAAGTTCGGTATCTGATATTTTGTGAAGAGGTGTCGAATTACATGCTAAAAACTTTTGTAAACTTTGGTTGGTCTAGAGCAGCCGGTTCAGGTTTCTTGCACCTCTTGGAACTAAATGAAGCTAGGCGTCTGAAATCTTACAAAGGGTGATCAAGTTTGATACCAACAACTTCTGTAAAATTTAGTTGTGGTGGTGCGACTGGTTCGGGTAGCTGCCATAACACTTATCTGTTTTAATGAGAATAACTCAGTGTCTATTGAAGCTCGGTATATGAAATTTTGTAAAGAGGTGTCGAGTTACACGCCAACTATTTTTGTAAAATTTTGTTAATCAAGATCAGCCGGTTCAGGCTTCTTGCACCTCTTGTACTTAATGAAGCTAGGCGTCTCTAATCTTGCAAATGAAGATCAAGTTTTATGGCAACAACTTCTGTAAAATTTGGTTATGCTGGTGCAATAGATTTTGGTAACTGTCATACAACTCTACAATTTACATAAATATATCTCGGTCTTTATAACGTTGGTACTAGAACATCTGAAATTGTTTAAAAGATGATCAAGTTACATAGAAACAGGACATATTACGTTCATACGGGTATCCCAGAATTGACATGATGAAACTGCACTCAACTGCAGTCAACTGCAGTCAACTGAACTGCACTCTGCACTCTTTTTTTTTATTTTAATTACAATGCCTTTTAATTTTATTTGCACGAGGCTTATGATTATTTTAATTTAATTTTATTTCAAATTCAATCTAATTCATTTAATTTCGGTATAATTAAATAATTAAATTTCTTTTCAAACTTTTAAGAACCAAAAATCTAATTTAGTCCAGTATTAAACAACTTATGATATATTTACACATGCCAAATAGAAATCAAATAACTTGATAGAAACTGTAAAATTATGTATCTTCTAATCTAATAGTCTTTCCTTATTTTAAAAAGAGGCTATTGAAGGAAACCTGTACGTCATTATGAACTGTACTTAATAAATTAACTAATATAAATAGCCCCCGGTGGCCTAGTGGGCAAGAGCGTATAAAATGCACTGTAAACACCGAGGGAGTGTGGGTTCCAATCCCACACACGTCGTAAGAGTTATTCCCTCTTACGACATTTACAGGCACGCCTGAACAGAAAAGGCTATGTAATTTCCTGTTCATATTTATGTGGCAGAGAAATACACTAAAAAAAAAAATCTTCAATTTATATTATGTTATATCAAAAAATGGTGTTTCATAGATATATAATATTGTACATAATATTATGTACTTATTATATATTTTCTTATTGTTTCTATTAAAAAATTTCATGCGACACAATTAAACCAAACAGACTTACAAAAATTTTATAAATTATGTGTCTCTTTTAAATGACCTTCAATTCAAGAGCATCGTTTTTATATATAATGTCATTAATTGAATTTGACAGCTAAAGCATTTCTTTTCTTTAAAAAAAAAAAAAAAAAAAAAAACCCAAAGTATGAAATTTATATTAACACCTAGAATATGGTGTGCAAATAATGCAATGTAAATATAGAAATCGTATAGCTTTGAAATGAATAAAAATTTTTTAGGTTATGAATTTGTAACATTAAGAACTTATTGTTTGAACATACATGATGTAACGAATTGGTTGATGTGGTTAGATATTCAAGTTTTTTTTTAAGATTTTAAAGTCATTTTTTTTAGATTTTATGTTCGGTATTTTATAATATTTGGATAATTTTTTATATTGAGTTTTTTATTCGTAAAATTTTACATTAAATTTCATGTAAATTTTTTTTCGAATAGAATAAAGAGTTTTTGTATTATTAAATAGATGATTGTATTTTGATATAGGTTTAAAGTTTTTCTAAAAATTTTTTAATCTTGATTAATTTGTTTTTATTTTATCAGTTGAATGTATCAGTATGAGTTATTACTTATTACTTTTTATAACTTTTTTTGGCATTGAATTTTTCTATAAAAGTTACATACAAAAAACCAATTCAATATACCACAATACAAAACTTTAATAAATCTGCAATTACAAGAGCATATCTCAATTATTTGTAAAAGTAGTCATGTACGGCATCACATTTTTTTTTGTATTCCAAAAAAAGAATATAAAAAATTCATAAATTATGTTACCCACGTGTCTTAAAGTAATACTCTGAAACTAAACAGATACTAATTTATCCACATTTTTATTATACATACATATATGTATGAAGATACATATCTACATTTTATATAGTAGTACTCATATAACTTAAAATTCGCATTCTTTTGTAAAAATTTTCCATAAATTAATAAATGTGAATCCTAGTTTCTTTATTTTTTTTTTTTTTACTGTTAGAAAAAAACAAACAACAGAAAATAAATGTACCTATACGATTCTGTAAGTTTTTAACATAAATTTTAATAAAAACTAAATAAAAAGACACAGAAAACCGTCAAATAAAAATCCATTAAAGTAAAAAAAAAAATATAAAAATTATTATTATAGTCATTGATACACAGTCATGGATAAAAACAATAAAAAATTGGTTATAATTTATTGAATTGCAAGTTTTTAATTGTGTCATGAGAATAGCAGGAATCTGTTGGAAAATAGGGGAAATGATATTAGTTTTCTATTGTGCACCTTTTATCTACCATTGAATAACAAAATAAGTTCTTTCATTTGTATTATATAATATATGTTATATGCCATTGGTTCTAGTACTCCAGAAATTATATTTTAACTTTCTTTATGAGTTTTAGATTTAGACTCGTTTTACTATACTAGGAACCGCAGTTATTTGTAAATGACCACTTCAGGCCGTTATGACGAATTTTGCAGTGCTGGTTAAGGCAAGGTAACAAGTTACTAGCAACTAATGTGGAACTTTACTGAAAAGAATTATGTAAAAAATAAATCATATATAACACGAATCTCTAAGTTTTGTAATCTTATAATTTAATTGGGTTCGTCGATTAGTATAACACCCAAAAGCTCAACATTTTGCTATGACAATACGAATAAAATCTCACTTTCGAATTTGAAAATAAAATCCATATTCTATGCTACGCTATATTTTATTCTTACTTTCACTCCACTCAATTCCACTAAGCACTATACTACGAAAACAAATCATATTATTATATTGGTCGCAGGAGGCGATGGGTTTACTAATTAAAAATCCCCCACTATCAAGAGAGTTAACCTTTTCATGATATCATATTGATAGATTTAAGGTTAAAAATTTCCCACTATCAAGAGGGTATATGTTTTCTTGATATCATTTGAAGATTCCCACCTTCGTTAGGGGGAAAAAAATAAACAATAACTTATTTTGTCTTTCAATGTATTCGTTTATAAAATATGTAGTGTATGGTAGAATTACATTCATTATAATCTATTGCTAAAATGCTGGAATATAAATGACCTTGCTACCATTATATTGCAAAACATTTTTTTTTTTAAAATGAGACAAAATTTAATAAAAAATCGATAAGGTTATTCTATGACAATGCACATACGTACAATACGTACTAATATAATAGGTATTAGAATGTGCATTGTGCATACAATAATACTAACAAAAAAAAAAGTGTATACAATAATTCTAACAAAAAAAAAAACGTGTGCAACTATATACTAAACAGATCTTTTAACCAAAATCCACAATAATCTTTTGTTCTTCTGGTTTTTATAAATTTTTGTTTTAATAATTTGTGCACACAAAGTCCTTGTATTCTTTTTTATTTTTTATTTTGTGATAGAAGGACACTTTTTGTTTTGCAATTTAATTTTTTTTTTTATAAATTCACAAAACATAAAAGTTGATTTATCTTAAAGTATTTTATGTATTTTTTGAGAAAATAAAAAAAAAATTCTGTACTATTATAGTCAAAGCTTGGTGAAATTTAATTTGCGTTATTCTCGCCAATAACCTAATTTCAAAAAAAAATCAGAATGAAAGTGAAAATTTCAAATTGAAAAGAGTTTTATTTTATTCGTTTTTGAGTTATGGATTATATATTATTAAAATAAAATAATTGCTTCAAGATTTTAACTTCATTTTAAAATCATTTGGTAAAAAAACAAAAAAAATCATAGAAATAGGGATGAACTATGAACAAAGAAAGTTTTATTAATATATTAGAATTAAAATTGAAGTTAGTTGAATTAAAAAAAGGATATTTAACATCATTTTTACAAAATGGTTACAAAAAGCGGCATAGTAATGTTTTTTGTGGTATTATACATTTATATTATAATATTTATTGTCTATATATGTAGGGTTTGCATTTTAATGAATTTATACAGATTTTGAAGTCCGCACTTATTTTCTACCTACTGTTTTCTAAAAAATTGGACTGTCTATAGAAAAATTTAAATCTAGTATTTGATTTTGTTTATAAGATAAAAATAAACTTTTTTTAAACCCCATACAGCCTTTTGTTACGATCAATCTAGTTGGTGAGTTCTATATTGTGAGAAAAAGAAATTTTAAAAGATTGAAATATTAAGAAAATAATGTGAATAAAAGGACACCAATTTTTTGTACATATTTTCAGCTATTAAAATAATACCTTCTCAACGTCAATAAAACGTACATTCGGTCGAAAATGGAGTATAATGTACATATTTGGACAAGAGCTGTCCAAACAAAGCTGGGTTATCTGGACAAAGTGCAAACAAGAGCTATTTGTCTTATTGCTCTTTTTATTGTTTCTTTATGTTTGCTCTCTCTTTTGTCTTTAGCTATTTGTCTTATCTTACGCTTTCTTTATTCTACCATCAGCGTAGTACTTTCGCATCATTGGCCCCGTTTTATAGATATGTTGCAGGAATAATAATACCTTTTCTAAAGAAATAAAACATTTAACGCCTCCACTCAAAGTTTTCCAACTTTAAATAAGGAGGCCCACTCTTACACTGTCGAAATGTCAAGATGGCGTAACACAGCATTCAGAAATTCGTTTGTCATACTCACCTTGCGTTTTTAGAACCTTATGGCATGCACATGTGTTCCCAAAAGTTGGTAATTCATATTTGCACGATATTACGAAATTTAAGTAGAACATAACATCCTTCTTCAAAATAACTCTGCAAATTTTTTCTTTCATCCTACATAGTACTAATTATCCCAAACCCAATTTAGAAATTAACCTTATCCTTATTCTTTCCCCTAAACCCAAACTATACATTAGATATATCACTATGTATTAAAGGACCCATCCTAAAGTTTTAAAGGGGATGGTTTTGGTTAGCTAAAGTTCAACACTACCCAGAAAGTATTATTCGTACAGTTCCTTTGAGTGGCTTTCGACGTTTTTCACCTCGTAAAAAAAAAGAAAAAAATAACATTGAAATTTGGTTTGATTGAAAGGATTAAACTGTATTCAAAATTGATAAAAAAAAAGTTTCACATTAAATTTCACAGAAATTTTATCTATTTTTATGTCATATTTTAGATCAATCCAAAACTAGGTCGAAAAATAATGAAATCATAGAAATTTTAATATTAAAATTAAAGATTTTTTGATAAAAAAATTCATTAAGAGACAAAAACGTGTGCCTATTTTGAAATTATAAATTTTGTCCAGTTTATGATGTATTCTTGATGATATTAACGAACTGAACCAATTAAATCTGATCATATTTTATAAAAATTATTATTGTTATTTTTATTAATCATAAATTTCATTGCTGAATATTTATTTAGCCTTTTATAATGTACTCTGTTTCTGAATTTTGTACCCAGTTGAATTTATTCTGTTTGTTTTATCTAATAGAAGTTTTCCTTGGTTTCTTCTCCCTCATTTCATAACTTTCAATTTGATGTTCTTTTATTAGAATTTCCAACAATATTCATTTTGATTTTTCGTTTTAAAATACCCAACATTACTTGCATCTAACCCAACATTATTTCTCTTTGGCCAATTTTACAAGCTCAACATAATTTAATACAAGGTTTATATAAATTCAAATTGCTCGCAATAAATATTTACTTGAAACTTTCCTGTTTTATTTAATTCAAATTGAGAAAACAGTGATTATTAAAAAATAAATATCTAAAGATTTTAAATGTTAATTATCTAAAGATTTTTCCTTAACAAACTCATTTAATTTCTTTTTCCTTTAGGAAATTTAAAAGTTTTTTTTTTTTAAGATTAACTGGGCCAGCATCAATTAAAAATATCCCGAGTGCTAAGATTATACTGTATTTTAAAAATTTACCTTGTAGTAGTTGGAAAATTACCCATTTATTATTATTTTTTTATATATATATATATATATTGTTTTTTTAATGCCAAGGAAAAACGATAAAAGAAAACAAAACAAATTATTTCTAAAGATCTTGTGGAAAACCAAAAAAAAAAAAGAAAAACAAAAAAAATTTCTTTTATTTTAAAAACTCAAAACAAAAACAAATGTTGTGGATAATTTGCATAATGTTTAAAAAATTTTGCTAACCATTTCAAACTTTATCCAAAATAAGAAAAAAATAAAACAAATAGACAAAAAACCATAAATTGATATATAATATATAAATATTATATATATATATATATAAGATGAGAAGACAGATGAAAAAGTAAAGTACAACAATAAAAATAAATAAATAGAAAAGCAAAAAGTACAAAAAAAAAAAAGGACGAACATTAAATTGGTTTGGGTTTCATGGCAATGCAATCATGAGAAACGATCTAAAGAAGTGCCAAATATGTATTCAGGCTAATTTTATGTTAAGTTATTCGTGAGAAAATATTTGCATATTATTTATATACTATGTATGTAAATTTCTATATATTATATTATATACTAAATAATATTATTGTAGTTATTCAGATATTTAAAAAAAAAAAAATACCAAAAATGTTTAATTTGTTTTGATATTAACTGTCTGTAGGTATAGGTATTAACTGTCTGTTGGATTTTCCTGTTTATAGTTGAAAAATTTTATTTTTATTGTGGTATTCATAATTTTCATATTCATTACTTAATAAGGCTTATATCTGCGCAATCTTTTTGCACTCTCATTTTCGACTGGTAAATATTCCAGTCAATGGAAAGTTACGCACGTTTCTCCAATTCCCAAAAAAGGTGACAAAAGCGACCCTTCAAACTACCGACCAATCGCCATCACTTCGGTCCTCTCCAAAATTATGTAAATTTTGGTAAACAAAAGGCTTTTGAGATACCTGAATAGCTCGCATATTTTAAACAATCGCCAATACGGCTTTCGCAGCCATCGATCTACAGGCGATCTTTTAACTTGTCTTTGCGAGAAACTCAACACCAGCATACATTGTTCTGGTGAATCTGTGGTTGTAGCTCTCGATATCTCAAAAGCCTTTGATCGAGTATGGCATTCTGCTCTTTTGAGCAAATGTCAGGCAATTGGGTTGGGAAGCACCTTCTGTGCATGGATTGAGGATTTTCTTTCGAATCGTCGTATTCGTATCCTTGTCGACAGTTTTATGTCTGATACTCATAAAATAAATGCTGGCGTTCCACAAGGCTCTGCCTTATCTCCCACTCTCTTCTTAATTTTTATTAATGACCTACTCAGTTCTACCCTCAATCCAATCCATAGATTTGCCGATGACAGCACTCTGGTGGCATCTTATGATTTTTTAAAACAATCGAATGCTACTTCAACCGTAATCAGTTTAAAAAGGGAAATTATGGCTAGTTCAGTTAACCACGACCTAGCCAAAATAGCTGATTGGGGTGTTAAAAACAGAGTTGAGTTTAACACCTCCAAAACTCAAAGCTGTCAGATCTCTTGCAAAAGGGACCAATCCATACCAATTCTGCGGTTCCAAGGGGAAAATATACAGCGGTCTGCAAATTTAAACATTTTAGGCATGCAGCTTAATCAAAAAATGTTGTGGAATGAACATATTTTTGATATAGCCAAAAAAGCTGCCAAATGTTTAGGTTTTCTTTTTCGCTGTAAAGCTTATTTTTCCCCTAGTGATCTGGCCAATATCTATAAAGCATATATATTCAACCGAAGATGGAGTATAATTCTCACTTATGGGCTGGCGCTGCTCAAACATCATTAGGTTACCTGCACAAAATCCAAAATCGCGCCTTACGCCTGATTGGCGACCCTACTGTTCAGGGTACCATTACTCCTCTTAACTCACGTCGAAACATTGGAGCTTTATCTCTCTTTTATAGATATCTTGTAGGTAACGACACTTGTTCTATTGAATTGAAATCAATAATGCCTCCTCGTAAACAATTCCAACGCAATACTAGAGGAGCCACAAGTGCTTATTTCTACACCGTGGAAATTCCTAGGTGGTTTAAAACTGGTTATGGAAACTCTTTTATTGTGAGAACCGTTAAAATGTGGAATATGCTTCCATCCAACGTGTTCCCCTCTGATTCAAATGGTCCATTATACAATTTGCAACTTTTCAAAACGAACCTATTCAGGTTTGTCTCCAATTTACCCGCCAATTCTCTTCTAAATTCATATTTCCCCTGAACTCGTCTGCTTCTTACTCAAATCTACAATAATTTTGTAAAAAGGAAAATTTTCCTAGAGTTTGGGTAGCGTGTAAAAAAAAATAAATAAAAAAGAAATCAATTTATACAATCTACAATATTTATTCCTATAAGATGATACTACATAAAGGCAGCCATAGAGGTACCAATTGGTTTATGAGAAACTACACCACTTTGAAACAAACAATAAAAAAACGTTCTACTGGATATCAGGACAACTAGATATAAATCGAAATGAACAAGTGGGAAACCTTGCAAAAGAAGGGGCTACAAATACCTTTACAGATCCCGAACCTTTTTATGGCATAGGTATGGAGTGGAGTGGAAAATCCAGCTTCTCAGACAATCTAAGAAGCTTCTAGTAAACTATAACCGGGAAAAATCTCAGGATCTGATAAAAATAAACTTTGCATTCTAACAGACTTCCTATCGGAACATTGCTGAGTAAATGTGCATTTAAAAAAAATTTAAATAGACGGTATATAGAAATTGTGTCAGGAAGAAAACGAAACTAAATGACCAATACTCAAAAACTGTGTAGTTTTACTCCGAAGAAGAAGAAAAATATGTTCACCTAGGAGCATTTTGCTTTACCGAAGAAGAAACTGATAACAATAACGATCTATATATTCTCAACATCTACCTCTAAGAGTAGAACTGAAAAAAGTATTATAAGAAGAGGTAATAACATACAACAATAGGGGGATCACAATATACCTACATCAAATAAGTCTCTATGTTATGTATACCATTTTAATAATAATAATAATAATAATAATAATAATAATAATAATAATAATAATTTAATAAATACAATCAGTATTTTGTTTTCTTGTTTTTTTTTTACAGTTATTAAAAAATCAATTCGATTTAAGCTTAATTAAAGTAAAAGAAGGTAAAGGAAAAAGAATAAAAAAGATTTTCCTACTTTTACTTAATTCTACTTACTAATTTAGTTCTCTACGCTTTAATTTTACTTACGCACTTATTTTTTTATAGGCTGTAAGGACTCTAATTTTATATAGCTAAGTACAGATTAGATTACTATGTTTTACTTTTTCATGTACAATGCGTTTAGTATAAAAAATTTACAAAGAAAAATTCTGTTCTGTTATTATTTTATTTTGACTAAAACATATTTAAATGATTTAACATTTTGCTTTTAAATGCTTTATTTTTTCTTTATTATTTTTTTAGAGTATGCATGGAAAAAGTCGATTTAAAAGTTATTAAGATTTTTGCTGGCTTAAAGTCTAAACCCTAATTTATGAGATATTTTAATAAATGAGCTACTGCAATCTTGATAACGACAAAATGAATATATTTTTTTTAAAAATATCATTTGTTTACTATTTTTAGGAAAGTGACAGTAAATATATATAGGAATAGTATTAAGTATATGTATAAATAATAATATAAATATAAATATTACATCCATATATTATATTTACCTACTTTTATAATAATATTGTATATAAACTATGAGTCTGTTGAAAGAAGAGAAACGTGAAAATTTTTTAGTTTAAGAAAATTTTCACTATCTGATATTCTATTATAATATCTTAAGTGTAAAGGAGATAGAAAATATATATATTTTTATTTATACGTATAATGCATTGCAGTTTAAAATCACGAATATAAAACTACACTTTTTTTTATAATTTCTATACGAAATAAAAATTTTGAAAATTTTTATTTTTCTCTGAATTTCAGGATTTAAGATTTTTATTTATTTCTTTTTTCCATCATTTTTATTTTTGCTCTTTATTTATTTATTTATTTTTTTTTTTTGTATATGACTTGTAAAAAAAATAAATCTTCTAAGATATTATGATATTATGTTATATATACGTCATGGATTAAGATGAAATTTTGGGTATGGCAATGTAAACATTATAAGAATATCAAATCACATTAAGTTAAATAGAAATGCAAAAAAAAAAAAAGGAAATTCTGTAAAATATATTGTAAAATGTGTTTACTTTTATAGTAAGACGACATAAAGGACATTTTTGAAGTAAGAAAATAAAAAAACGAAATTACTTTTGAATTAAAATCTAAAATATTTGTTATTATTTTATGTAAACAATAATAAATAAATTTTAAGAATTTTCAATGAGAATTCATAACAAAATAAAAGTTAATATTGAAGAGTATAGATATTTGAAAGGTACTTAGAGATATTTTGTTTAATTAGATCATTAGATGCTTTAAAATAATTCTGTCGAAGATATCACAAACTATAGAATAAATGCGAAAATCCATTTAATATAAAACGAGGAAGAATACGGTTTCCTTTGTCAACTCTTATAGATAACCGTACGAATCCGTCAGCATGTTCATAGTCTGTCACTCTACTTATAATATTAATTTTTAATTTTTCAGTATTTTAAATCATTTGGATGAATTTTATAATTTCTAGAACTATGGGTTGTAGATATATTCAAACTATATGTTTATACATTCTTCAAATGCAGATTCTAACCGTCCACCGATTTAACCGTTTAACCGATTCTAACCGTTAACGATTGTTAATCCAAAACTTTTCCAAATATGATATATGTACCAAATACTATTTAATACTAAGCTGCAAATGTATGTATATCAATTTATACTAAACTTACTAGAAAATACCAAACTTATATTAATATGCATATGTATTCATATATATTCATATTATATATCGCCTTAATTATATACATTGCATTATTTCTTCAAAAATATTTCATTCATAGAACAATTTCTTATAAATACAACAAAATACGTATACAGGCCGCTATATACATATGTCAATATTGTTATTATAAGTATCATTAATTCATCAGTGACATAAACGACATGTAAATAGACACGATATATAAATATATATAACAATATCATATAAATAAAAATATGATATTGGTATATATATTTCTGTGGACACGTGTACAGCCTATACGACTGAGCGGAATTTTTTTAAATTTCATATTTAAGGTTTTGATGTAAATATCTCGGATTGATATATCGGCTTTTGGAGCAAATCGGAGAATCGGAAGTAGTAGTTTACTAGTATCATTTTTAAATTTTTGACGAATATTTCGTAACAGAAAAATATTATGAGAAAAATTATTAAGAAAAAATTGTTACACAAGTAAAGAGCAAAAACTTTGCCATTTTTTGATCCGACTAACTCTAACTTTTATTTAATTTTTTTTCTCAGTCCAAATTTCATATATAACACGCCATATAAATTTATATGAACAATTTTTTTGATGATGACGTAAAATTTAGGGGCCTGAGGGGCCTCGGTGGCCTAGTGGATAAGAGCGTATAAAATACGCTGTAAACACGGAGGGAGTGTGGGTTCGAATGCCACACACGTCGTAAGACTTATTCCCCCTTACGACATTTACAGCCACGCCTGAATAGGAAAGGCTGTGTAATTTCCTGTCCACATTTATGTGGCGGAGATATGCATTAAAAAAAAAATTTAAACTGAAAAATTTTTGTTTGCAGATTCAATATTAATCTTATGTTTGTTTTATATTTGTTTACAGTTTTTATTATTTTTTACTTCTAAGATTTTTGAATGAAAAAAAAAAATGTTCATTACATAATAATGTAAATGGATGTATGAATGAATGCACATATATTTTTATGATTTCATTGCTTATTATTGGTGTTGAATAAAACAAAATGTTGTTAAATTATTAGAAGTAATTTTGCTTTGATATAAACTATTACGTAAAAAATCTATAAATTTTGGCATTGTACTTTTCATGTAGTGGTGGTCGCTACTGTGATCAAGATAGCTGGTTTTTTTTTATTTACTTATGTTTTTTTGTACTACGCATTATCATTATCAACAATTTTAAATTATCGAGTAAAAAAAAATTCAAAAAAATCATTAAAGAAATTTGTTAGTAAATTAAAAAAAAATCAAGTCATACTTTCGTCAATTTTAAGGTATCCCTATCCTTATCCTTCCTTCCTATCCGTATCCTTCCTAATAGAAATAAACGTAATTATGTTGGAGCTTTAATTTTTATGTATTACTTCAAAAAAATTTGAACAGGTGTTCAAGTTACAGGTGCTTAAAAATAGGAAATTATCAGTTTTTGACCGCTTACAGCTCCTTTTACAGATACAAAAAAAATTTCTGAAATGACTCATGACTTATTTTTAAAGATCTAACTTCTGTCAAAATTTCAAGTTTCCAGCTTAAACCTTTTAGAATATAGAAGGGTTAAAGGATTTTGCAATAATTCAGTTTCTCATAACGGTAAATTAAGACACCGTATGCCACAAGTATATATTTATTATATATATAGTTGTAAAGCTCATAAAAGTAGCTATCGCTTGGTGATTTCAGATTGAACATATACCTTATAGAACTTGTGTTATAAATTGTTATAATATAGAGCTTTTTAGAACTTTGGGGAGCTGTAGCTTGGTAAAGGGTGGGGTTACAGAAAAAATTCCTTTTTTAAAATAAATACTTTTATGATATATATAAGTAGTTCAAATAATACATGGCTCTACTTCAAACGATGTGGAACTTCTGAAAAACTTGTATGAAAAATGTGGAGATCAAAAAGTTAGTTGTTCCAGATCTATCCGAAGTTTTGGTCAAGACTCTAGCTTTCTTAGTTTTTCAATTATCTTGCTGACGGACGGCAGGCTTAAAGCTTAATCGACTCAGAATTTGATTCTGATCCAATCCATACCTTTGATGGTACATCTAGCTAGCTTATTTCGAGGGGCTATAAACGGAGGAGCAATTTAAATATACCGATACTTATCGTACGGGTATAAAAAGAGGTTTTAGAGTTTGTTATATAAAATGAGGGTTTCAATAAATTTAGAAAATCAGGATTTCAATCATTTGTTTAGAAACGGTTTCAGTACGATAGCTCTAACTATTTGTAATAATATATATTGCTCTTATTTATTAATATAAAATAATTTAAATAGTGTGGGTTTTAGAGTTGGTTATAAAATCGAAGTTTCAATACTGGTGTAAGAGGCGGTTGGATGACGCAAGTTTCCTAATATTTGAAATAATATTAAATTAAGTAGTTGGGATTTTAGAGTTGATTACAAAAAAAAACTTTTAATAAACTTCGGTTTTCACTTTATGAATATATAAGTTTAACGAAAAGCAGTTTGACACATTTTACAAAAATTGTATGGATTCTTTTCGAAATTTCAACAGAGGAAATGCTGCCTAAAAAAATGATTCAATATTTATAAAGTGGGGGTTACTGTCTTCAATCATCCTTTATCCAAATTATTGAAATCCTGATTTTGTGGCCTAGATATATCCACGGATAAAAGTTCTTTGCTTTTACTAAAATATAGTGGGGTTTACCGCTTTCTTATAAATTTAAATAAAATTTTATTTCATATTATTGAGTACATTATTGCGCCCCATCAATAGAGGGACATATACCGCGCCGCAAAACCCAGTTATTATAACTATATTTAAATAAAATGTTTTAAATTTTTTATTGCATTTAAGCAAAAATGTAACAAAACGACATATCATAAAATTCGTCTTACAAAAGATTCTTTTGTCACCTGACTTTTCTCGGAGAAGCATATTTTACAAAAAGACAATAATAAATTGCAAATAATAAATTTTGTCAAATAGACATTTATATAAAAAATTATGTATCAAAATATTCATTTCATAATCGTCATTTATACATATTATATCGTAATAATGAATATCATTTTGTTCGCAAAAATGAAATATTTACACTGTTTCCAAAAACAATGATTTACCCAATTTGATTTGTCCTGTATGCATCGTTTTTTGGCTATAACATATTTATACCCGTACGATAGGATCGGGTATAATAAAATTATTCCTCCGTTTGTAACACCTCGAAATAAGCGAGCTAGATATACCTTCAAAGGTATGGATCGGATCAGAAAAAAATTCTAAGACTTTTGAGCCATGTCCGTCCGTCCGTCAGCACGCTAACTCAAAAACTAAGAAAGCTAGAATCTTGAAATTTACACAAAATATTCTGGGAGTAATTTGTAGGTTCCCTATTTTTTTGGTTGAGTTTGGACCAAGCCTTAGGGTAGCTCTCGAACACCTAACTTATAGATCCCTACATTTTTTTTGAAATAGAACTATGAAATTTTAACTACTGATAGATTTCACAAAAATATTAATTTTATTTTTAATAACTTTTTTTTGTAGCCCCACCCGTTACGGAGCTACAGCTCCCCAAAGGTTCAAAAAAGCTCTATATTTAAATTGTTATAGCACAAGTTGTATAAGGTATATCTTCATTTTGAAAACGCGAAAAGTATATATACAATAAATATATATTTGTGACATACGGTGTCTTAATTTACCGTTATGCGAAACTCAAATTTTGAAAAATCCTTTAATCCTTCTTTCTTCTAAACGGTTTAAGTTGGAAACTTGAAATTTTGACAGAAGTTAGATCTTTGAAAATAAGTATAAGTCATTTCAAAAAGGTTTTTTGTATCACTCCCCGTTTAGGAGCTGTAAGGGGTCAAAAACTGAAAATTTCCTATTTTTAAACACCTGTAACTTGAACACCTGTTAAAATTTTTTTCATACACAAAAATTAAAGCTTCAAGATTATACTCTTATTTCTGTTAACAACTTTTTTTAATAATATAGGGTTACTTTATAATTGACGAAAGTGTTACTTGATTTTTTCAAATTTTCTAACAAATTTCTTTAACGAATTTTTTTGCATTTTGTTTCACTCGATAATTTGAAATTGTTGAGGATATAATACGTAGTACATAAAAATGTAAATAAATAAACAACATAACGATTGCTTGAAGAATTTTTATTTATATGATATTGATATATATACATACTTATATAATATCATGTTTATTTACATATCGTATATAATTTTTACATAATATGTCAATAGTGAATGAATGATAAGAGTATAGATGTATATTATATAGCGCCGTATTTACATACATATATGTATTTTATTGTACTTATAAGAAATTATTCTGTCAATGGAATATTTAAATATAATATAATATAATATTTAAAATTATATTTACTATTTTGTACTAAGTAAATTTAATATACATTTACCGCTTAGTATTAAATGGTACTGTAGAATATTTGAAAAAGTTTTGGATTGATAATCGTTATGTGAAAGGTTAGAATCTGCTTTTGAAGAATGTATATATAAACATATAGTTTGAATATATGTACAACCCATAGTTCTAGAAATTATAAAATTCACCCAAATTATTTTAAAATACTAAAATATTAAAAAAATAATATTGTGAACAGAGTGACAGGCTGTGAACATACTAACGGTTCGTACGGGTATCTAAGAGTTGACAAAGGCAACTGTATTCTTCCTCGTTTTAGGTTTATGTTTGAGATCTCTAAGCTTTTTTGGAATTTTACAATTATATTGAAATGTTTAAATGCAAACACAGATTATAATATAAAGCTATTCTGAAATATTACTAAGACTACCACGCTATTTCGAAAGGTTTCATTTCAAGTTTTATTTCAATATTTCAAATATTATTTAAAAATTATAACATTTGAAATGTAATAGGTATGTTATTAGGTATGTAAAAGGTAAATGTATGTTACAAAGCAAATTTTTCGAAAATAATTTTTTGAAAATTCTATATTACATTCTATTATTCTAATTCTAATAATAATGCAATATTTTGTAAAATAAAAGAGAATTTAGCTTTTTTGCAAGACCATATTCCTGAATATACTTTTTTACCTTTATTCCTAAGGTGTATTGTTTAGGTAAGCAGCTCCTTTAACAAATATTTTTCATTCTAGTTTTTGAGGAAATATTTAACCGTTATTTTATTAATATATTGAAAATGACATACATTTTTGCCGAATTTATCTTCTCAGAAGAGCTCCCCTTATGAATGGCTAATGAAAAATAAATAATTATACTCAGAATAATATTGTTGATATTTAATTATACAATGAACATCCCATTGTATATTAGAGCTCTCAGGCGATGGATAGCGCTTAAATAATTTCTTTTTTATGTGCTAGTCAAACTCAAGGAAAGGATTACTTTGTGCATTGTTTGTATAGGTTTAATTGAAATGGTGATGAAAGTGAGAGAAAAAAATAGGAGGAATTAGGAGGTAAATTCAATTTGAACTTAAAAAGTATATTTTATTTCTTCCAGCTTGTACAACTGCTATAAAAGAGTATTCAATGATACGATGAAATTAATTATAAAAAAATTAAAAAAAGTAATTTTAAGTTAGTAAATAAAATAAATATTTAGCTAGAACCTATCGGGTAGGTGACGTATTGGACAAGAGTGTATAAAATAAGCAAAACTAAACCAGTATAAACTTTTACAGCCATACCTGGAAAGAAGAAGCTGTGTAATTTCCTTGTCACATTTATATGGCAGAAGAATAAAAAAAAAAAACATCTAACTAAATTCCAATTCAATCAATCAATTTTTTGCTTAATTATCTTTGTATACTTTTTTTTATTTTTTACTTAAGATCTAAAAAATATCTAACGAATTTAAAGAAAAATAATTTTTTTTTTTAATGCATTTTCCTGCCACATAAATGTGGACAAGAAATTACACAGCCTTTCCTGTTCAGGCGTGGCTGTAAATGTCGTAAGGGGGAAAAACTCTTACCACTTGTGTGGGATTGTGTGAGATTCGAACTTACACTCCCCCGGCGTTTACAGCATATTTTATACATTCTTACCCACTATGCCACCCAGGCTCCAAGAAAAATTATTTAAGCCAGTCAATATATAAATTCTATACAAAACATTTTTCAATATTAAATTTTAACAATTATATTTATTTAAAATTACTCATTTTAATGTAAATATTTCAATTAAACTTAATATAAAATTTATATACACACACATTCACATACACGCATTTAAACTAGAAAAAAAAAAAAAAATTTACAGAAAATTAAAATTCTAAATTATTTTTTGAAATTCTAATTTTCATTTAAAAAAAAACCAAAAATTTAATTCAGATAATTATAATAATATGAGTTTTTTAGCACATTTCCAAAAAAATTTTGAAAAAATGTGCTTATTAGTCTGTTCGTCCCTTCGTCCGTCTGTCCGTCTGTTTACAAAACTTCTACACCGTTAAAGATAGAGAAAAAAAATTTTAACCATGGGTAGGTCTCATAAAAAAAATAATTTTGTGGAACAACTTTTTTATGTAGCCCCATCCATTACGGAGCTACAGCCCCTCAAACTTTGAAAAAGCCCTATTTTTAAATGCATATATTATCTTATGTTCTGCTTAAGATTTTTCCAATCTGAAAACGTTATTCGACAGGTATTTTTTTTAACTTTGTGAAGTAATATCAAAATTATACAATTTTTTAAAATTTAGTATTTAAATTTACCGTTATGTAAAAACCAAATTTTGCATGATTTTTCTCCTTTCATAACTCCGGCACGCTTTTAGATAGAGGCTTGAAATTTTGAGGCAAGAAAGAACTTTTAGAATTAGTATAAGTTTGCTCAGAAAATTTGTTTGGACCACCCCCTGTTTATGAGCTATTAGGGCTCAAAAATTGAAAATTTACTATTTTTAAATACCTGTAACTTAGCAACCTGTACACATTTTACTTCTGCAAGATATAAAAATTAAAATTACAGTACTATATTTTTACGTGTGTTAAAGGTTTATTTTAGTTGTAAAGCGTTCCAAAGTTGCAGCTCTTCAAAATTGCGAAAAAGCCCCATTTTCAGATGTATATATAATATGTGTTTACGTGTGTTAACGGCTTTTCTTAGTTATATAGGATTCCGGACTTACGGTCCCTCAAACTTTCAAAAATGTCCTATTTTCACATTTTTTCTTATTACATGAAATTTTGAAATTTTTGTGCAAGTCACAATTCTAAACAGTTTGTATTGAGTTTTGGAAATGTGCACTTTTAAAAACCGGTTTACATTCTACCTTGTTTTTTATTATTTTCTTTTCTCATTTTTATTTTGCAAAGAAGTTTATTTTTAAATTTAACGAACCATTCCAATAATTTAATCTTTTTTTCTATATATATATTGCCGAGCGCAGAATGAAGACATAAACGAAGAAGATTTAAAGAAAATCCCTTTATCTTCAAAACTGAAATCTCTTTATAACAAAAAAAAAAAAAAAAATTTTATTTTAATTTTCATTTAAAAAATTCCGAATTATGCACAAAATCTCAATCCGTTTCTCTTCATCCATTTTTATTTTCGAATTTTCTTACAAGAATATATATACAAAATTAATTTCGATAAAATTTTTATATCTCTTTTGTATAACTGTGTGTTGTGTATGTATATGTTTTTTTGTTTGTTTTTTTTTTTTTTTATTCTTCAAATACATTAAAAATAATTATTCAGGAATTCATCAAACAAATCATAAATATTACATTAAATAAAAAAAAAAAAAAACAATAAAAAGAAAGTAATAAAAAACAATAATATGTGACAATTTGAGATGTATGTTTTGTGGTTCGAAGAAAAAGAAAGAAGATTGGAATTATTGTTGTTCGTACCTAACCTAACCTATAAATAAATTCTAAACTTAATTTCATTTAATTATTATATTTTGTTATATATTATATATATATGTATATTAAATTTAAATATACATGCATATACATATATATATATCGATATGAAAATGAATATAAATATGTTAATTTCATGGTTCTATTTATATATTGTGTTCCTCTACATATAATAAGACAAAAAAAAAATCAATAAAAGAAAAATAAAAACAAAACATGTTTTCCATGTTAATTCCTTTAAAATTGTATTACATATATCTGCCTAAGAGCAACATTTTGATAACTAATTTAGGTTATAAGATTTGTTTTTTTAAAGATATCATTATTTATCTTAAAATGTTTTATCATATCGTACACATATTTGATGCTAATGCTAAAACTCAAATAGATCTATTTGAAAATTGACAGTTCTCTTAACAGGCCAGCCAGATAATATATATTTTCAGAATATATTGGATTGATAATTAATTTTATTTGAATATCATTTGACTGATGTTCAAATTAAGACCCTTTTGACTCAAAAGTCCGTTATCATAATTATGGCATTATTATTATTTTTTTTGTTTTAAATGCATTTATCTGCCACATAAATGTGGATAGGAAATTACACAGCTTTTCCTGTACAGGCGTGGTTCTAAGTGTCGTAAGGGGGAATAACTCTTCCAACGTGTGTGGGATTCGAACCCACACTCCCTCGGTGTTTACAGAGTATTTTATACGCTTTTACCCACCGAGGCCCCCTTATGGCATTATTAGTCAAATATAAAGATTTAAATATAAATTTTACTCAAACTCAATATAATTTATATGAATGTATTATCTAAATTTGAAGAGTGATGTGATCATCCTTCAATGATATATTCACTAATCGACCCTCTTGAAATCCCTTTGAGCATTGCTTTTTTTCATTCTATCATAAATTTATTAATAATAATTTTATTCAAGGTTAGCAAATGTTTTTTTTTTTAAGGAAAATGTGCATAGAACAACACTGTTTTCACTGAAATTTCTTTTATATACATATATAAAAATTTTTGTGAGTATCTATATGTATATTACATTATACGCATTTAAGAAAATTTTAACAAAAATCCTGTAGGATTATTTCGTAATTCCTTTTATTCTCGTACTAAAGTTATTATAGTATTATTTACATTGTTTATATATGGTATATATATACATAATATATATATATATAACATGTAAGTGTTTACTTATTTTTATGTAAGTAATATTATTACACATAAAAGAAGGATTTCAATTTTAATACAATGTATGTAATGTAATGTAATGTTATGTTATGTTATGTTATACTTTAGATTTTATGTTCCATCTATACGAGTATAATAATAATAATATCTATAAAGTAAAAGGATTTTTTAATGAGAATGATTAAATTTCATCTAAAAAAAATTAAATAAAAATTAAAAATGCTAATTTTTGTTTAATTCATTTTGAGCAGTTTTTATGTTACTTAAAAAGTGTATGAGACTCTGTTTCAAAATATGAGACTATTTCTCAAGAATTATGTCCATGTTTTGTTCTGAACATGAAACTGAACTTTAGAAATGTGTTTTCTAAAGTTGTTTATAATTTGCTTCTGTAATTCAAATCTAATTTGCTAGCATTCTCCTTTTATTGTAATGTTTGTTTTTTTAATCACTTTAACCATATTTCGCTTAGCAAAAAAATATAAAAAGCAGAATTTGATCTATAATTTTCCCAGATATTGTTTCTGTAACCGATTGTAATCAAATTATCTAATAATGATTCTCTATTTCAAAATTCGTCTGGAAAGAGACGAGGATTATTTTAATTATATTTTTTTCAAAATTTTTATTGGTTATATTATATAATATAATCAATTGTATTTCGTCGTGATGTTTTAAATATGTGAATTGGCATGTCATGTATTCTAAATTTTAACATTCCTATTGAAAACCCTATTTCATATCTTATTTAATATTAAATTATTATATGTAATGGTATAGGTATATATGATGCATATGTTTTATATATAATAAATAACATAATTTCGAAAGCATTCCGCTTTATTTTCACATAAACTGACTTTATTTCTTTTGAATTATTGTTTAAAGATTATTTATGTGTATATATGTACATATATACACACTTGCATGTATTAGGTATATTATGTGTTTCGACATATTATTATACTGAAATAATAAATGTACAATATTATTAAAACACTGATATAATAATATATATATATAGATAGGTATGTTAAATATTTTTAATTTTTAAACAGTTATTCATTGATTTGGTTACCCATTCGATTACCTACATATATTTTAAATGGATTCAATGTGAATGATATGAGAAATGGTTGATGTTTTTCTTTAAGAAAATTTAAAGAAATTAAATTTGTTAACGGATGTAATGTACATAATGTTTTATATATTACATTAAATATAAAGCAGAGTCACCTGGTGTTGAATATTATTTTACTATTGGTCGAAACTAATTTCTAAATTAAATTGAATAAGAAAATACTGACTTTAAGGTAAATTTTTATGTCCTGTTTTTATATACCGGTATACGTTTTTTTTTGTTATTTTGTTGGAAATTTGAAAATCAATACAATCCAATACATCTAAAAAAAATGAAATAAAAATTAAAAATGTATTGTGCAACTTTTGTATTGATTATATCATTTATTTCAGCATTTAATTTATTTTATGACAGGAAATTTTAATAATCACAACTTAATTTTTAAAATTTGTGCACAGACTTTATGGATAACATATTATTAAAGACTATCGTAGGCACATATAAAATTTTCATTTAAAAAAAAAAACAAAACATCTTTCCATATTATAATTTATGAAATAAAAGAGCTATAGGTATATTTGTTTTTCCAAAGATATTTGTAGTTTGAGTTTGTAATCCTGTTTTTTAACATAAACAAAAACAAAAAAAAAAAATTCAAACTTGTGATTATATTATAATAATCCAAAACCCGATATTTAAAATACTAAAACATAAATATCTAAAGTTGTTTTAAAAAAAATATCAATGGTCGTACATTTGATTAGGGCTGGGCATGTATGTAACTATAACATGTACTAATTGCTATAGACATCCTTGAAATATATATTTTATTAATAATATAATAAAACACCTATATGTAATCTAAACAGATGCATTATGCACTTACCTTCCAAATACCCTTTATCCACGTTTTCCACGTTCTTATTCCACCCCATAGAGATATTACTACTTTTAGTACAAAGGAACACATTATTAGATTATCATTTATGAATATTGGGTTATTGTTTTGCTAATATGTATTATAGTAAAGACTGGTCTAATAGTTGAAATAAAAATAAACTATATATTGTATATTATTATCTATGATGAAATATTTATATTTTTTGTTCACTTACTGAAATTAATGGTTTAAGAACTTAAGCTTCGTCTAATATGAATAATAATAAATATTTTTTTTCCACTCCTATAAGAAGCATTGGGCATTCACAAAATCATTTATTGTTCATATATTTAACTAAGCTTCAGTTTTTGGAATTATTTGTTCACTAAGCTGTTAATTACTCGACTCTAGCTAAGTATTGTATATCAGATTATAAAACGCAAATGGTTTTATTTGTGCGCCACCTATTATTTTATGCAAGAATTATTTTATTTTTATACCCTACACATTAAGTATAGGGCATATTAACTTTGGTATGGTGTTTGTAACCACCAAAAGGAAGCGAGTTAGGTATAGACATATATTCTGTATACATATATTCTGAATCAGGATCACCGCCTGAGTCGATTTAGCGATGTCCGTCCGTCCGTCCGTACGCACGATAACTCCAAAAATAATGATGCTATCTTGATGAAATTTATACTGTAACAATGGTTAACAATGACTAAGGTAAGGCGGGGATTGCAAATGGACGAAATCGGACCATGTGTTCGAGTACCTCCCATACAAGTCCTAAAACCTAATACGCATATTTTCGAAATTAATAAAGATAGAAACTTAAAATTTTGTACGAGGGTGTGTTTTTCTGGATCCCTGATATCCCCAAAATTTGAGATAAAGTGGAGTGGTTGTTCGGGTACCTCCCATACAACTCCCACAACCGAACATGGATATCTTCGAAATTAATAAAGATAGGAACTGCAAATTTGGTACTAGGGTGTTGTTTCCTGAATCCCTGATTTGTCCAAAATTTAAGATGAATTAGAATGGTTGTTCGGGTATTTTCCACACAACTCCTAAGACCAAACAAGCATATCTTCGAAATTAATAAATATATAAACTTGAAATTTGATATAAGAATGTTCTACCCTGTTGATGTCTCTAAAATTTGAGATGAATTGGGGTGGTGGTCCGCGTGCCTTGACACACTTCCCAAGACTTAACAAGTATATTTTCGAATTTAATAAAGATAGAAATCTGAAATTTTGTACGAGGGTGTGTTTTTCTGAATCCCTGATATCCCCAATATTTGAGATGCATTGGAGTGGTTGTTCGGGAACCTCCCATACAACTCCCAAAACCGAACATGGATATCTTCGAAATTAATAAAGATAGGAACTGCAAATTTGGTACTAGGGTGTTGCTTCCTGAATCCCTGATTTGTCCAAAATTTGAGATGAATAGGAGGAGCTGTGCGGGTACCTCCCATACAACTCCCAAAACCGAACATGCATATCTTCGAAATTAATAAAGATAGGAACTTCAAATTTGATACGAGGGTGCTGTTTCCTAAATCCCTGGTTTGCCTAAAATTTGAGATGAATTGGAGTGGTCGTTCGGGTACCTCCCATACAACTCCAAAAACCGAACAAGCATATCTTCGAAATTAATAAAGACAGAAACTTCAAATTTGGTACTACGGTGTTGTTTCCTGAATCCCTGATTTGTCCAAAATTTGAGATGAATAAGAGGAGCTGTTCGGGTACCTCCCATAATACAACTCCCAAAACCGAACATGCATATCTTCGAAATTAATAAATATATAAACTTGAAATTTGATATAAGAATGTTCTACCCTGTTGATGTCTCTAAAATTTGAGATGAATTGGGGTGGTGGTCCGCGTGCTTTCACACACTTCCCAAGACCTAACAATCATATTTTCGAATTTAATAAAGATAGAAACCTGAAATTTTGTACAAAGGTTGTAAAAGCATTTATTTTTTTTAGCTTGTATTAAATACCTAACTAAAATAACTTATGGATTTTTAATTTAATTTGAATTTTTTAGGTGTAGGGTATAAATAAGTCAGTTGCATCGACTTACTGTTATTTTTACTTGTTTTACATATTATATGATATGATATTAATTATATGATATACTTATTTCTTATATAATTCTATTATACTATTATAAGAAAACTCTATAGGTACCAATTATTTTTTATTGATCTATATGACTGACCAAACCGGTATTTGAAACAGAGTCCTTTTAAATGAAAGGCTGGTGTCTTAACCACTACACCGTTAGTTGGATAATATATTAGATAGAGAAAGGAAAAAAATAAATATGTATTGGAATACATATTGTGTAATTACAACATTTCATTTCATTTATATAAAAAACAAATTATTTGATAGTTATAGTTTCATATATTTATAAAAATTGTATTGATTTAAAATTGGTATAAATTATTTTATTATTTATAACATTGTAAATTATGTAAATTATCATGAAATTTTAAAATAAATTATTGTACATTAATTATTTATTAAAATAAAGAAAATATGAACTATATAAATTATTATTTATTTATCAACAGTTTTTAATTTTTATATTTTATAAAATACGTAAATGAACATTAAATTTTCCTGATTTTGATTTATGATAAAAGCAAAAAAGAAACAAGTAATGGAAAAAACCAAGGGTTTTTAAAAAAGCACATTCCTAAAATTAAAAAATATTCCATAAGGCTTATAGAGTAACTCTACGCTAATAGAGAAAAGAGTTGATATGTATATTGAAAAATAAATTTTGATAATAAATTGTTCTTTGTTTGATCAGCTCCTAAACAAGGGGCGACAAAAAAATATTTCCTGAAATGACTCATGCTTATTTCTAAAGATCTAACTCATCTAAAAATTTCTAGATTCTAAGTTAAACAGTTTAAAAGATAGAAGGTTTTTGCAAAAATTGAGTTTCACATAACGGTATAATAAAATACCGAATGGTAAAGCAATATATTTATAAAGTTTATAAAACCAGCTATCATTTCGCGTTTTCAGATTGAAAATATGTCTTATATAATCTGTGTTATAAGTTATAACAATTTAAAAAAATAGCGTTTTTCGAACTTTGTATGGCTGTAGTTCTGCAACGGGTGGAGCTACAGAAAAAGTTGTTTAACAAAACTCGTTTGTTGGCGATGCCTATCTGCAGTTAAAATTTCATTCCTTTATTTTAAACGGTGTAGAAGTTTGGTAAACCCCCAGACGAATGACAGACAGATGGACAGAGTGAAACTAATAAGCACATTTTTTCAAAAATTTTTTGAAAATGTGCTAAAAACACTACCTTTCATTACAAAAATTACAAAAATAATGTATTTTCTAGAAAGTTAAAAAAAAAAGAAATTATATCTGCTTTTAAAAATTTCCCAAAAATGAACGTATAAAATATATAAATTTAATATATGGTTTATAAACATAAAGTATTTATTATAATATGTAGTATAAAATTCTGTGAAATAGAAAAATAAGTTGCAATAATTGTTGCAATATAATGAAAATAAATAATTGATCTGAATAAAAAATTTTAGTTAAGGTTATAGCCATTGTTTTAAATGTTGATGTTTTATTTTTTTTTTAATTATTTAATATTTTTTTTTTTAAATAAAATTTTGGTTAGACTTTTAATTAGCTATTCAATGAGTTGCTCAATTGATTGTTACATCGATTATTTAATTGACCGTTCAATCAAGTTGATTGTTTCCATATATCATAACTTTTTAATTGAATTAAAATTTTATTATTTGTGTGCAGGTTAAAAATAAAATTTTATTTTATTTTTTTTATTGCATTTCTCTGCCACACAAATGTGGGCACGAAATTACACAGCCTTTCCTGTTCAGGCGTGGCTGTAAATGTCGTAAGGGGGAATAACTCTTACGACTGTGGGATTCGAACCCACTCTCCCTTGGTGTTTACAACGTATTTTGTACGCTCTTACCCACTAGGCCACCGAGGCCCCAAAATAAAATATTAAATAATAATATGAAAAAGTAAAAAAAAAAAACAGAAATTGCCGAAAGAAGACTAAAAAATTGTGATCAATGTACAAAATATTGAAATCTCTTTCAAATTCAAAAATTTTTTTGAATTATGTATTTTTTATAAGGTAATCAGTTTTTGTTATTATATTTTGTGTTGCTGCTGCGAAGAAGCAGTAAAATAATAATTCATGCAAAAATATATAAAATATAAAAGAAAATATATATTATGTTACATTCAATTTTATTCTATTAAATTATTTATCGTTATTTTGAAACAAAAAGATTTTGAAAATATTGATATCGAACATCGACTATATATAGTTGAAATTGTGTCTAAATTCCAAAAAAATTCCAAAATTAGAATATTTCAAAAAAAAAATTCCATAAAACAAATTCCATAAATAAATGTTATATTCTATAGACTATATATTATAATTACATTATATGTATGTAACAAAATAATTAGAAGGCATTTTGTAATTACAAGGGTACAAAATCAGGGTTACAATTCTAGAATATTTATATATTATATTATGTATGTATGCGAAATTCTGAATTAGGAGGAATTTTAAAATTAAATTCAAAATCAAAGTTTTAATATTTTTTTAAGCACGGGTTTCAAGAGCTTGCCCTTAAATTTAAATTTTAGAATTTTATTTTGTGGAATTTTTCTTTCTGTAATTTTTTGCAAATTTTGTAAATGATATTTTGAAAATGGATTTTTTTTTTCTGGAATTTTTTTTCTCTTTCTTTTTTTTTGTTGAATTTAATAAATGATATTTTGAAAATGGAATTTTTTTTTGGACTTTCGTACTCAACGCTATATAGGAGACATTACTCTGAAATATTTTATTTTTATTCTTGTCTAATTCTGATTTATTTCTAAAATATTAATTTCATTATTTTTATTTTTTTTGTGCATTTCCCTGCCACATAAATGTAGCCCTTCCTTTTCAGGCGTGGCTGTTCAAGTCTTAAGGGGGAATTACTTTTACAACATGTATGGGATTCGATCCAACACTCCCTCGGTGTTTTCAGCGTATGTTAAACGCTCTTACACACTAGGCCACCGAGTCCCCTAACATCTTGTTTTTTTGTTTAATAATTTACAGTTCATAAAACCTATAAATCTCAGAATAAAGAAAATTTTCTTTTTTTACATAAGTATCATAAATAAATCGTTTTTTTTTTTTTTGGAAATGTTAATTTTTTAATTAAATTAAAGGTAGATACAAATAAAGCGAAAGGAAAAAAATCGTTTCAATAGAATATTTCAAATACCAAAACTACACATACATACATACAGTATAAATTGTATTAAATTTAATTTTTACACTTAAAATCAAATTTATGATGAAAATAAATCAATCAATTTTGATTTTGTAACATATTAAAAATGAAAAAATTACATTTTCATACCACAATTTTCATTTATAAAATGATATAGCATATAAAAAAAATACGAAGGTTCTTGTTTTTTTTACCATTATATTATTCTTATCCAATTTTATAACATTTAATAAAAAAAAAAAAGAAAAAGTAAAAAAAAAATCAAGTAATTTAAAAAATAAATCAAGTCAAGTTAAAATCAATTTCAGATAATCAATTTTGTTTTTTTCTTTTTTATTTTTGCACTCTGATAACTAAAAATAAATTTGAAATCTTCATTAGAATTTAGGATTCCCCTGACTCTACTTATATAGAAAAACTAAAATAAAACATAGAAGACAAAAAAAAAACAAATACTGTTATTATTTTTTTGACATTGAACCTTATAACGGTATAACTATGAAAGTAAAACATTTTTTTTTTTTTAAATTGATTGAGTAGCTATTTTTATATAAACTATATAATATCATATCATTGTATGTAGATCCATACATTTGTCTCTCTTATTTTTTTTTCTCTTTCCATCAAATTTTTTTTTTCTTTTTTTTTTTGCTTCTTATTAGATCAATTAAAATTGTAAATTGATGTTATAATGATGATTTAAGATTTATAATGTAAAACTGATTTATATGTTGTAGCTTAAGAGAGATTAGAATATAAGAGTTACTTAGCCTGATTTACAGTTTTGGATATATAAAATATATGCAAAGTTTTTTCCACATTACGCAACTATCAAATTTTACAGAAATTTTTTAATTTAACTTAACAAGACAATGTTTAGGACTGTTAAATCTGACTGATCAATTTGGTTTTTTCATCAATATTGCTTTTAAATGGCTACAATAGAATTTCCGCCATATTTTACAATTTGAAATGGTTAACTGGTCGGCAAAAACTATTCATAATTTTATTTATTTTGTTTCATCCTTACATGTTTCACAAACTCTATTTTAATCAAAAGAACTTACTGTCATTCCGTTGCTTTCAAACTATAAGTTGATTTTGGTAAGCAGAGAACTGATTTTTTCTAGCGGCAGATTATTCTTTTCAGGATATTTGCTTAAAAGGCAGCATTTTCAATAATAAAACTAAGCCTTGGTGTATTATAAATATTTTGATCAGTTTTGTAAGTGTCAGAAAACAAAATATGTTCTATAGATAAAATCTAAATGTCTTGTATAATTATAATTTATTAATTCTTCGTATAGAACAACATGATTTAGGGTATTAATTACCATAAGAAATAGTATCGGTGTCAGTAATAATTATTCTCATGTGACACCTTCTCATTTGTCAAATGCAATGATCATCTATTTATAATGTAAGACAAAATTTCGTGTATTGTACGGATACGGATTTTTTATTTTATAAATTTTAGCAATGGACTTAGCGGAATATTCCTCTGTCACTAAGTAAAGTGAATACAATTTCTAGCATTCAGGGTCTATTACTAGGATTTGATTAATGACAATAATTATTTATTACGTATAGACTGTAACACTTGAATATAGGCTGTAATGCAATTTTGATAAAAGTAATAAAATTGATAACATTTTGCAAAAAAAGAAATATTTATTTTTGTAAAAATAAAAATTTTTTATAATAGGTTTCAAATCAATTTTTTATTCAGCTGAATTTAGCATTCATCCAGCTGAATATTTTTCAGCTGCATTTAGTTTATTAGTTTTTAACTTAAGATCGCTTCAGACTATATGTACATATTTTACATTTGACATGGCTGAATAAAAAATAGAAGAAAAACAGCTGATTAGACAAATGTAAATTTTTCCATATCGTTTTTATTTTCTGTGTTGACATCTATTTGACATTTTGTAAATAAATTTTATAAACAAAAAAAATTGTTGGTGTTGTAAAATCTATTTTAATGAAAAAAATAAAATTAAATATGAATAATTTGGACAAATTTATTTATTTTATAATTTCTTTAATTAAATCCGTTTATTTTGCTGCGACCAAACACTTCAACTGTATATGAATATGTGAAAAATATCAAAAATACATATCAAAAGTCAGATAGAATTAGAACTGGTTCTAAAATAAAATTTATATATGTAATGTCATTTGAAGTGTCAAATTCTCGTTTTTATAGTGTTCACACTATCTGTTTTTACATTTGACTTGCTGAATTCAACGTGTCATATGTAAAATACATATAGTCTGAAACGACCTCTACCAGACGTGTTATGTCTAAAATAAAATAAAATAACTTAAGTATATAAACTTTAAAATCCAAATCTATTCCATTACATAAAAATATAAAAACAATGTCATATTTAAAATTATAAATTTCATGGTTAAACTCTCTTAGAGATGACTAGGTTCATTCAATTTCCTAATTTCAATTTGAAAAAAATTTTTTTTTCTGTTATAAATTTATTTGATTTTCTAATTTTTCAATTTAAATTTTTTTGTTTCAAATTTATTTCAATTTTTTATTTCCCCTTTTTTTTTTATTTTCTTTTTTTTTTATAAAAATGACATTTCGTTTTTATATTGTAAAAAAATTTGTTTTTTTTTTTTGATTTTTTTAAGTCAATAAAATTTCAATTTTAAAAGGGGTCAAAGATTTCAATCTTTTCAATGGTCGATAGTTAAGTAATAAAAATTAAAGGAAAAAAAAAAAAAAACTAATAAAATGGACAAAGAAAAAAATAAAATTAAATGGTAGTTACTTCTTTACCTTTTTCTCTTTTTATCCCTTTCCTTCCGACATAAGCAAAAGTTAAAACAAAACAAAATAAAAAAAAAATAACAGTAAAATTAATTTAATTTTTTGAAACAATTTCTTTCTCTCTTTCAAACTCATCAAAATTTATAGGTCACTTCTTATTTAACGTACGTATATATACAATTTTATTCCAAATGACAAAATGTAATTTAAACCTGACACAATACGTATACATAGATATTATATATAATATATAATAATATTATAAAGGTACATATTTATAAATCTATCGTTTGAACAGTTATATTCAATTAAGTATAATATGATGGGTAAGATAGAAGTAATGATAAAAACAGTTAGATATGATAAAATTGAAGTACAAAATGCATATATATATGTATGTATACATATTCTTTTTCATAATAATAATATACAAATTATATTTTGGAGATATTCCTTAAAAGTGAATTTATTTTAAGATTAGTGTTTTAAATGAAGTTGGAAACTTCATACATACCATTTATTGACTTAGTTAAGTTCTTGATGAAGTGTTGTAGTAAGTCCTTAAAAATTATTTGTTCATATTGGATTAATTTTTTTTTCATCTAAGCTTCTATTGTACACCAAAGTTCAGTTTATATAACAAGTTTTAACACAAGTTAAAATTCTCATTTAATACTTGGTATCTAACCTATCTAATTAACAATACTT
Organism: Poecilobothrus nobilitatus; assembly: GCA_947095535.1. NCBI lineage: Eukaryota > Metazoa > Arthropoda > Insecta > Diptera > Dolichopodidae > Poecilobothrus > Poecilobothrus nobilitatus. Next base: position 315,490,986 of record OX352772.1, on the reverse strand, counting down.
GGTATTTATTACTAAAGAATCTTCTTGTTTTGTATCGGTAATAGAATTTTGCTACAAAATTATGTGTTGTAAATTTTAATTATGCCTCAATTCAAGAACTAAAAAATTTCGTTATCAAGAATATTGAGGTAAAATTTGAACAAAAGAAGAGTTGAAGTAAACTGTGATGGTATATTTATTTTAAGTTTTAGGTTAAAACTACAAAATAAAAATATAAAAAATTATATTTTTCTACAAGTGGCTAAAAGTCTTCTTCTTAGCTGAATGACTAATAATTCATTATTTTCTATTACAATTAGTCATTGCGATCTGACAAATTAGTAGTGATTATATGTTTTCTGTGCTTTAGTTACTCCTCTTCTACCCCGCTACCCCAATCTAATCTAAACTATAGTTTTTCGAACGATATTACTTTTGTAGCTTTTTAACAACTTTTTATGGAAATCTAATGCTACTTCTACCGTAATCAGTTTAAGGAGAAACATGATGGCTAGCTCGGTTAACCATGCTTAAGTGAAAAGAGCTTATTGAGGGTAGCACAGAGTCGGGTTCAGCATTAACAAAACTAAAAGCTGATATGATAATAAAAGATATTAATCCGCACCAATCCTTCCATTTCAAAGTGAATTTATACAGCGGTTTAAGGCTTTATTTATTTTTATTTATTTTGGTCAAAAATTCTGCGAAATGACTATATTTTTAATGTAGTGAAAAGTGCTACCAAACTTTGAGTTTTTCTTTGTTATTGTAAAGCTAATTTTTGTTCTAGTATCTAGCTAATATCTATATACATAAGACATAAGATGGAATACAGCTCTCATATATGAGATAACACTACTCAAAGTTCATAAGATTATTTTGAGAAAATCCACAATCACGCATTATTACTAATTGGCGATCGCACCGTCTAGGAAATTTTTTTACTCCCCTTAGCACACGTCGAATATTGAAGTATTATATTTACAGCTGCTAAGATCTTGTTACTTGTATAAAAGCAATCTTCTTATTTAATTTCATTCATCATTCTATTTCGAACCGTAAAACTGCCAATAATGTTTTACAATCAAATTTCAAACATTTACTATCAACACTTCACTTTTCGGATGTATAGTCATTGTCCATATATTTATTTATGTTATAATACTATATTTATAATGTATATAATATGTATATAGAAATATAGTATCTTATTTACTTGCAAATGAAATTAAAATTCTTAACTTTTACTACTTTGTTTGTTTACTCCTGCTTTAGCTCACAAAAAAAAAAAAATGTTATGCATATATCCATTTTTATGTTTTTTTAAAAAAGGAATAGAGTAAAATCGAATATAATACAACTAAAGGGATTTATGTAGTATACCTTCATTTGTAGGTATACATAATATATATAATATATGTAGGTATATATAAATTCATAGACATTTTTTTTTTTTTTTATGAAATTCTATAGGTATTATATTTTGTGTGGTTGTATAGAATAAAACGATGACCAATTTAAATTAGTTCATAGATATTTAATGTGTCCTTTTGGAATTAAAAATTTACCGCACCTTCATAAAAATATGTAAATACACATTATGTACAATATAATATGTATATAATTTAAAAATATATTATATGTTTAAAGGAAATGACATAATTATACCGTCAAGATTTTAATATCAAAGTTTTAATTTTTTTTAATATTTTTCAATTGAATTTTGGTAAGAAAAGGGCTTTAAAAATTATAAACAGCTGGTTGGTGTATTGAAAAAATCAAAAATTAAAAGATTTTCACTTAAAAATTTTGGAAAAATAAGTACAAAAATCGTATTGAATGAATGATAAGAATGAGAATGTTTTCTTTTAATATTGTATTTTGTTCAGTTTTAACCTAACCTCATTTATATAACTTTAATTGAAATCATTCATGAATAAAAGTTTATATGTTTATCTCAACAAATCTCTTTTGCATTTTTTACCGCATACAAGTTGTTGTTTTTTAAGAAAATTAAAAAATTAAATATTCAATCACCTTGTGAAAAAGTATTTTATAACTGTACATACATGATAAAAATACTAATATTTAATTTTCTAATTATTGTGGTCCATAACAAGTGTTTTAAAAAGAAACTTCAGATAAAGATTGTTTTGCACCTGTTAATTTATCTTAAAATCTATAGTTCTATTCTATAGTAATTCACCATGTTTTAAGTAATTTTAATTAATAGTAAAATATTTTTGTATTTTAACAATTACAAATAAATTCATAGTTTACATTTTACGTATCTCATTTTGGCATGGTACAACTATACTTTTAATTATTTTTGATTACTACAAAATGACGTGCAGACTATTTCTAAATTATTGATAGTTTTTGTATTTAGTCAATAATTCAATCAATATTTTATTGATTTTTGATTTACTTTTCGATTTTGTCCTTCATTAGATTTTGATAAAAAAAAAAATAAACAAAAACAAACTAACAGATATTGAAATACAAAATGAAATTGAATTTTAATGACTTCAGAGTTCAGACTATCAGAATTTTTAATTTAAAATTTTTTTTGTTTGTGTTTTTTGAAAATTCCATTTTTTGAAAATAGATTTTTATTTTAAAAGTATTTTTTATTTATTTATTTTATTTCTATCTAGTACTATATAATCAATTATATATAGGATCAGAAATTCCCTTCACTATTCCCTTCGAGTTCATATTATATATTTTTTTTATGTATTTTACTTTACATTTTTAAGTTAATAAGACAATATTATGCTCTGTAATAGGTTTAGTCTTGTCATTAGTCTAATAAATGGACTGGAGTTTTAATGGCGAAATAAATTATTATATTTTATTTACTATTGAGTGATTTGAATCGACTAGAGGAAATGCTTCATGTAGAATATTATAATTATTTAGTTTAAAGTAACGTGGCAATTGTTTTTTAATTAATAATTTGTTCTACCACTGCTAAGGCAACATCTTCTGCGGTTTTACTTGCATTTGAATATATTATTAGGTAGTTGTTATATAGATTACAATAAAGCTGGAGGTATAATTTTCGCAATTTGCTTTAGTTTTTAGATGGTAAGACATTTGAAGTATATCTGACTTATGGCATAGTGGTTAAGTCACCAACCTTTCAATCGGAGGGTCTTGGGTTCAAACCCCAGTCAAGTCATATAAATAAAAAATGTGTAATAATTTCATATCACAATAATGTATAATATCGTATAATACTACTAATAATAATAATAATAGCTGTTAAAATGGAGCTATCTTTGGTTATAGCATGCAGGAAGGTGTTATATACTACTGCACGTTGTAATCCAATAATGGCCCTGACTCTGCAGTGAAATAATAATAATATTAATAATTAATACTAATGCCAATAAATAATAGCTGCTACAGTGACAGTGGGGGCTGCCTTTAATAATTACCTCATTGTTAAGTGTTATATACTACTGCATGTTGTAAGTATTGTAACGGCTATAGTCACTGTTAGCAAAATGGTAATAATTATGGATGGATTCATTGCTTCCTTACAGTCCCACTCCCAATTCAATGTTTCCGCATCCATTTCCTATCCTTTTCCTATCTCTACTTCCTAGCTAATATACTGCATTAGCAGGTAAGGGTTTCATCCTATTATATCGGCTAAAGGGGGAGGTGAGTTTAGTCAGTAAGAATCTAATACTACCAAGGGGAAATTCTTGGTGTCTTTGGAAGATTCCCATCTCCCTTAGCAAAAAAAAAATACATTTCAAAAGAGTATATATATATCATTTCTGAAAACCAGGTAGGAGTATCTAGAATGTTATTCAGAGCTTTACTGAAAGAGATGTCCAAACTTGAAGAAAAGTTTGCTGGTTTCATTAGCTGTGACTATTGGAGCGTGTGTATTTCGCTTTCAATTAAGCTAGTTAAAAGTTTATTCAAGGGTTGGGACGTATGGCAGTATTGCCTGGGTATAAATTAAGTAATATGTAGTATACTCTATCATAAGGGTGCGTAAATTTATTTATTTATTTATATTAATATTACAAATCACATACGATTTGTGATTACAGTATTACAAACCGCGATTCGAGGTTGAATACAATTATTAATATATGGATAAATATTACTTATTTTGTTTAAAAGCACTTCGGTTAATAAGCCACGGGATAAACCATTACGTCATCGACGAACTCTGTTAAAAGCATTTTTGAAATGTTTATTATCAAAAGTTAATTGCATACTATTAGGGGAAACGAATTAATTTTTTAATAGATACTAACGAATTACATTTAAATTTCATATAAAGTTATATGAAAATGCATTCTTAACAAACAAATTATATTTATTTGAAACAATTTGAGAAATGTGTTTATGTTATAGGAATTTACCGATACTTAGTCTTAATTTTTTTTAATGACTATTTTTTTTTTAATGCATTTCTCTGCCACATAAATGTGGAGAGGAAATTACACAGCCTTTCCTGTTCAGACGTGGCTGTAAGTGTCGCAAGGGGAATAACTCTTACGACGTGTGTGGGATTCGAACTCACACTCTCTCGATGTTTACACGGTATTTTATACGCTCTTATCCATTAGGTCACCGAGGCACCCAATAATGAATTAAAAGAATTATAAAACGAATATTTTTTGATTTTTTATAATCAAACTATTTTTTAAAATTTTTAACAATAGGACTCTTAGTTTAAGAGAGATAAACTATGAAGCATACAATTAAACTTTAAAGGATTTTTTGATTCTCTTAATGACATCATGCGAAAGCGAATTATAAGGATGCATATTTATTTATGCCCAGTCATATTTGGTTGAAATCCAATGAAGTGCTTTAAATGAAATACAGTCAACTAAACCTTAATTGTTATCGTCTTCGGTAAACGCTGTTTTTATAATTAACTGTAAGAATCTTTGATGTGTAATACATCTAATAATGTAAGAATCTTTGATGTCTAAAAATAACTCTGATTTAAAATATTTATTTGAAGTTATTGGAAAGCATCATATATTTAAAAGGATAACGATAATTTAGTTAAATAGTTTATAAGAACAATTATATTATGTATGAACTTGTTTTTATAATTTAAGATGGTAAAAGAATGTCTTAAATTGCATATATTTGAAACTTTGATAAATTTTAGATTTTAATCGCATTTAAATTTTAATTCTGAAGCATTTAAATTATTCAATTAAACATTGTTGACTAATAGATTTTTGTATTTTTAATATTAATTTCACTTAGAACTGAATGACAATAGAAATCTTAATTAGCCTATAGGTAATGATGTACGAAAATAATTATGTTAATTTTGTATGTTATCTTTAATTCAATTTAAGACAATAAAATTGGAACTTATGGCTGAGAGTTTAAATGTTTTAAATGTGATTTTAGATAATTTAGCGTATTTTACTTTTCAGTGACGAGCGTGACAATTTTCTGCGGAAAAGGATTTTATTTTTTTTTCTGTGTGTTTTAATTGTAAAGCCAATATCTACTAATTCCTTTCCTTACTAATCAATGAAAAATAACCAATAATAATTAATTTGTGAGCTATGTATCTACATTATATTAAAAAACTAATTATTGCAAAGTGGAGTAGTATAAATGGATGAAAGTGGTATTAAAAACTGATGATAGTGTATAATCATGATTTTTTATTTTTTATTTGAAAAATGATTTTAATTTATTTTTCTCTTTTTTACAAATTCAACAATTATACAACCATAAAAGTTCAAATTTGATAGAAGAGTTTAATATATAGAATTTAATTTCATTTAGTGCGTAAGTTGTGAAGGCAAACATATTTCTTCACACTTTTTATGAATAGCAAAATCAAGGTAGGGTATTCTACACAAAAAAAAAATCGAGAAGGTGATGGTCCCCTTTTAAAGTAAATAAAACTAAGCAATTCCCATCTAGTCTATACGCTTGAAGCTATGTAGTTGAGATCTACTAAGTACTGGCCACAGGAGCTCATGCAACTAGATTGACTATTCCTTATAACACCCGCAGTGGCGAATATGTACAGAGGAAGGGATGGAAGAAATTCTTATAACTTTCTGTGATACAAAATGCTTTAGCGAGGATTAGACTAAACATCTGGGGATCCTTTGTATAAATGTAAGCCAGATGTCGAGAATTAATATTATGGAAATTATTTTATTCTTAAAGTCTATTTTATTCTAAAGTTTATTCTAGCAGTCATGTAAATCAATTTTTTATTCTCTTGCCACATAAGGAAATCACATACAATTACATATTCTCCTGCGACAAAGAAATTACATAGTCTTTCTTTTCATGTAACTGTAGTGAGGGGAAATTATTCTTATGACGTTTATGTTCGTACACGTACACTCGTATATTTTATACGCTTTTACCAACTAGGCTACCGAGGCCCTAAACTTCTATTAATGATTTAACTTAATTATTACCTAGGCTATTTTGTACAGTAAGATTCGTACACTTTATAACTCAAGCTAGATAACATAATTTAATGTTTTTTGACATTTAACGTAAGTTACGCATCACCAGTATAAGAACCAATGTTTACTAAATACTCCATTAGTGGTTGTTAAAATGGCTAATGTAAATGGCCATGTTAAAATAAAACTAAATAAAAATAACTGTCATTTTATTTTAAATTGTATTTTACATAATTTTTTTATTTTAAATTATAATTAAATTTTATTTTGTCAATAAGTATTGACATTTTATTTTAAACATATTTTTTTTTTTTTGGTTTTAATTGAGAACATTATGACATCTTTGATTTTATATAATTATACCCGTATGAACTATGTTCAAGGGTATAATAAATTTGCCATTACGTTTGTGACACCTTAAAGGAGTCGAGCTAGATATAGTGTCAAAGGTATGGATCGGCTCAGAATCGAATTCTGAGTCGATTAAGCCATGTACGTCCGTCCGTCCGTCCGCACGATAACTCAAAAAATAAAGGAGCTAGGAGGCTGAAATTTTTTTTACGGCACTTTTGCAAAATTGTTAGTTTTGCTATTTAAATTCAACATTTTCGGTCGGCGGGTGCGAGTAGCTGCCATACAACTTCTATCTTTATATAGAAATAACTCAGTATCTATTCAAGCTAGGTTTCTGAAATTTTGCAAATGATGGAAACAGGAAACGTGAACAGGAAATTACACAGCCTTTCCTTTTCAGACGTGGCTGTAAATGTTGTAAGGGGGAATGTTGTAAGGGATGTAAATGTTGTAACGACGTGTGTGGGATTCGAACACTCCCACACTCCCTCGATGTTTACAGCGTATTTTATACGCTCTTACCCACTAGGCCATCGAGGTCGCTGACACATTTTCCCTAATAGAAAAAAGAAAAATCTTAAGGAACTTTTAACACAATGTTAAAAGAACTCTTAACATAATGTACAATGTTTAAGGATTAATTGTTGAATTTTAAATTAAAATAACTCAGTATCTATTCAAGCTAGGTTTCTGAAATTTTGCAAATGATGATCAAGTTTTATGGCAACCACTTTTGCAAAATTTGGTTGTGGTGGTACGACGGGTTCGGGTAGCTGCCATACAACTTATCCGTTTAAATGAGAATAACTCAGTGTCTATTGAAGCTAGGAACCTGAAATTTAGTAAAGAGGTGTCGAGTTATAGGCCAACAACTTTTGTAAAATTTGGTTGGTCTAGAGCAGCCGGTTCAGGCTTCTTGCACCTCTTGGAACTTAATGAAGCTAGGCGCAATAGATTCAGGTAGCTGTCATACAACTCCACAATTTATATAAATATATCTCTGTAGTTCGGTACTAAAACATCTGAATGTTTTTAAAAGATGATCAAGTTTTATAGAAACAGGATATATTACGTTCATACGGGTATCCCAGAGTTGACACAGTCTACTCTACTGCACTCTTCCTCGTTTTTATTATAGATTTGTTTGTTCTTTGATTTAAATTTAGAGATAATTAAAATTTGTTTTTTTTAAATTTGATTAGTTTTGTATTGTTTTTGTTTTTGGGATTTGCAGTAATGTGCAAACGCAAACCACAGTAGCGTTCAAATTTTGACAGGAGCTTCTTTACTATCGTGTTCTAAATACTTCAAATATAATGTAAAAAAAAAAAAAATAAAAAAGTTAACAGTCACATGTCTATGCTTATCAATTATAGCTAAAGTCTATGTATGTTTGTCACACACATCTATAATCTTTATTGAAGCGATTGTTTTTTTGCAACTCTTTAATTTTTGTTTTGATGTTGTTGCTATTAGTTAATTAAAGATGTTGTAGTCTACCTTTATTGATAATATTACAATATTCATGCATAATAACTAAAAAGAATGGCGGTATTACCTTTAAAATATTTTTGTAAGTGTTTTATTTGTATTTTTTCTATTTTTTTTTTTTTTTTTATTTCATTTAAGTTGAGTTATTTTTAGGATCTAATATAGTTTTCATTGAAATATAAAAAATCAATTATAACGATTTTTAATTCATGGAAGCACCCAATCCACTTAATACAAGGATGTTTCGTGTCTGGTTGACATGTAGTTATTTATTTTGTTTTCTATGTATAAATAAAACAAAAAAAAAAAATATATTATAATTTTCCATTGAGATTTTATTAATTATTTATAAAATAACTAAAAGATAAATGTAATGTAAACTTTGATATTTCATTATTTTTGTTGATTTTTATACATTATAATGTATATTTACATAATGTACTATATATGTATATATAAATATTCGTATAAATTATGAAATTATAATGAATAAAATAAATAATTTGTTATTTAACTTTAAGAATAATTTTAATAAATATACAATATGAAAATTAAAATATCCTTAAAGGAAAAACCATCATTTTCGGACTAAATTTATTCTTTATTTATTCAAAAGAATGTATAGAAATTATATTTTTCGTTTTAATATAATTCAATTACGAGACTTGCTTAAATATTATGAGATTTCAGAGTAATATCCGGAAGCTATTGAAAGAAATAATGAATTTTATATGGTCATTTTATTTTAAATATATTTTATCTGAAGTTCTTTTATTTTGATAACAATATTATCGTATAAATAATAGGATTTTAAATGCTAAATTAATTTTATAATTCATTTAGAAAAATTTTGATAAAAATTTTACTATAAAATTGAATTATTTTATAAAATTTTAAATTATCTTTTCATGTAATGCATATTTTGTATACTATATTGCAATCAAATTCAAAAACAAAGAAAGTGTTGCCGTTAATTGTAAAGATCGATAGTGCAATTTTGAAACTATATATTTCTAAAAAATTTTTAAATTACAAAGTTCGTAAAAAGGACATTACACAATGTTTGCTGACGATAGAAAAATTTTATATAAAAGGGAAAACATTAGCCAACTTGATGAAAAAGCAGATTAACGATTAACATTGTTAAAATTTATATTGTATGTATTTTACTCTCATATTCAATTTAAAACACGATACTTTATTGTAATTTGGAGTCAAGGTTGCAAAAGTATTATAAACTCAGTTACCGTACGAACTTATTTCTGTTTTTTTTTGGTTTGGAAGTCGGCAAAGCATTGAAAGCTTCTGAAAAGTGTAGGACGATGCAGATATGTGGGACCTTCACCCGAACTAAAAGTCGTTCCCAGTTTTATGCAATTAAAACTAGTCATGAAGACTAACCATTAATTTTTTTTTCATATATTGGTTGCGAGAAAATCGCGTGTAGAGACTCTCATTTAGCGATAAATGTCAGGAACCATGTAAGGATATGCATTTAAGGCTAGTTCTAGCGACTTCTTTCTTTTAAGACTTCTACGTATTCCATACAGGAGTATAGGAGTTGACCGGCTTGTACATTTATATGCTCTTCCTTATGCTTCATTTCAGAGTACTTATTAACATAAAAATAGTCATAAAAATCCTATACAGACTATCTTATAATTACACAACAACATTATTATGTTCCGATTGAAAATTACCCTCTGTTGAACAAACAATATTTTCAGAAAACTGTAAGCTGACTTACAAATTATCTAATAACTTAATCAAAAGCAATGTTAGACTACAAACAAATGACTCAATTAGTAATTAAAACACAAGAAGTGCAGATAATTTTTGATTGGGAGCTTGTAGAGCTGAGAAGTGTAAGAAAGATGTTATGTTGAACTGTCTAAAAATTTCAATGGTCTTCCCAACAATATAAAATATGCCCCAATAACAAGAGTATTCAATAAACGATTGAAAACATTACGATAACAAATTAATTAGCTCAAAAAAATAAAAAAAATTAAATGACAAGACGAGATAATTATTAAAATGCATAACGACTTTTATAAATAATATTGTATTTAAATTAGTTTTTAAGAGAGATTTACATCAATTTTATTTTTTTACTGTGTGCCTCTGTTTAAAAAAAACAAAAAGAAAAAAGAAATAAATAAAATACTAAAAAATTAATAACTAATCATTCGACCGATTTTAAATTTCCTTAAAAAAAAGGAAGAGTTGATTCAAGAGTTAAAACTAAATTATGCATAAAATATTCAAAAGACATTCCATAGAAATTTTAAACTAGCTGGCATAATTCTTAAAAAAAATTCGTTTTTATAATAAAACTTCCTATCGATTAAAATCAATTTTGGTAAGCAGGGATTAAATGAGGGATTTCCTATGTTTAAATTTTTATTCTTTTTCTGAAAACTTCTGAATATCAGAAAATTTAACTACTTGAATTTAGATTCTATTAACCTAATTCAGATATCGGAATATCCTAATATTAACAAGAAAATTATTGTATAATATATAAACAGACAATTTTAACTTATATTTTATAACTCACAGATATTTAAATATCCTAATGTCAACAAAAAAAATATATATATATATAAATACATATCTAAATAGAGAGAAAAAACAATAAAATATAAACAAATAGAATTCTATTAATTTCAATGGAAGCAATAATTCTACGTCTGATAATGTTTAGTACTGTTTCAAGTATTAATTTATTCAGAATTCATATCATAATCTAACTAGCACACCTTCTCTTCTTTTTTGCAATTTGTACTTGAGGTCGAGGTTCTTAGCAGCGTAACTGTTAAATAATTTTATTAACAAGAGTTTTTTGGCCAAAAAATAATTTAAAGAATTTTAATCATATATACATATTTTACAATTCTCTCATGCACTCATATGCTCTCTCATCCACTTACAATTCTCTCATATATACAATTTTCATTGCTTTTTAATGAGCAAATATGAACTCAACAGCACTTTAATTTATTTTAGAATCAGCGTTGATAATAATTTGTTTTGAAATTTTATTGTTTGTATAAAAATTGTTCAAAAATTTTATTGAATTGTTCAGATGAGAACAATTACGAACATTGAGAGATTATAAAAATTGATTTAATCCTAAAAGTGACGACATATGCTCGAGAAACATAAATCCTGAAAGAATGCTATAATAATTCCAAAACAAAAAAAAAAATTTAGATAAAGTTTGGACATTCCGAAATTTAGCTTTTTTAGATTCTGTTTATACCCGTACGATAGGATCGGGTATAATAAAATTACTCCTCCGTTTGTAACACCTCGAAATAAGCGAGCTAGATATACCTTCAAAGGTATGGATCGGATCAGAAAAAAATTCTAAGACTTTTGAGCCATGTCCGTCCGTCCGTCCGTCCGTCCGTCCGTCCGTCCGTCAGCACTCTAACTCAAAAACTAAGAAAGCTAGAATCTTGAAATTTACACAAAATATTCTGGGAGTAATTTGTAGGTTCCCTATTTTTTTTGGTTGAGTTTGGACCAAGCCTTAGGGTAGCTCTCGAACACCTAACTTTTAGATCCAGACATTTTTTTTGCAATAGAGCTATGAAATTTTAACCGCTGATAGATCTCACAAAAATATTAATTTTATTTTTTATAACTTTTTTTTGTAGCCCCACCCGTTACCGAGCTACAGCTCCCCAAAGGTTCAAAAAAGCTCTATATTTAAATTGTTATAGCACAAGTTGTATAAGGTATATCTTCATTTTGAAAACGCCAAACGATTACTACTTTCATTAGCTGTAAAAGTATATATACAATAAATATATTTTTGTGGCATACGGTGTCTTAATTTACCGTTATGTGAAACTAAAATTTTGCAAAATCCTTCAACCCTTCTATCTTCTAAACGGTTTAAGGTGGAAACTTGAAATTTTGACAGAAGTTAGATCTTTGAAAATTAGTATGAGTCATTTCAGAAACTTTTTTTGTATCACCCCCCGTTCAGGAGCTGTAAGGGGTCAAAAACTGAAAATTTCCTTTTTTTAAACACCTGTAACTTGAACACCTGTTAAAATTTTTTTAAAGTAATACATAAAAATTAAAGCTTAAATATTATATTCTTATTTCTGTTAACAACTTTTTTTAATAATGTAGGGTTACTTTATAATTGACGAAAGTGTTACTTGATTTTTTCAAATTTTCTAACAAATTTCTTCAACAAATTTTTTGCATTTGTTTTACTCGATAATTTGAAATTGTTGAGGATATAATGCGTAGTACATAAAAATGCAAATAAATAAACAACATAACGGTTGCTTGAAGAATTTTTATTTATATGATATTAATATATATACATACTTATATAATATCATGTTTATTTAGATATCGCATATGTCACTAGTGAATGAATGATAAGAGTATAGATGTATATTATATAGCGCCGTATTTACATACATATATGTATTTTATTGTACTTATAAGAAATTATTCTGTCAATGGAATATTTAAATATAATATAATATAATATTTAAAATTATATTTACTATTTTGTACTAAGTAAATTTAATATACATTTACCGCTTAGTATTAAATGGTACTATAGAATATTTGAAAAAGTTTTGGATTGATAATCGTTATGTGAAAGGTTAGAATCTGCTTTTGAAGAATGTACATATAAACATATAGTTTGAATATATGTATAACCCATAGTTCTAGAAATTATAAAATTCACCCAAATTATTTTAAAATACTAAAATATTAAAAAAATAATATTGTGAGCAGAGTGACAGGCTGTGAACATACTAACGGTTCGTACGGGTATCTAAGAGTTGACAAAGTCAACTGTATTCTTCCTCGTTTTTTTTTAAAAGTTACCTTTCTATTACATATAATTTTATTATAGAGAAAATTTCAATTATTTTAAATGTTATTTCAATTTTCAACCCACATAGGATCAAATCATATACAATTAAGATTTTATTTTCTTCAACGTTTAAATTATTTTAAGAAACTAAAGAATTAACGAAAATGCATTTTCTTTTTAAAAATTCTCAAAAAATAAAAAATAAAGTAAAATAGTTCATATTATATTCTCGTTTTCTAAATATTTATTCTTTTTTAAGATTAGCAGCTTCAATTTTCTTTTTAACAATATAATCTATAAAATATTGTATACTCGTTTTTTTTTTTCTTAGAATCCTTTTAATAGAACAGAAGCTCAAAAATGAAATAAGAAAAAAATAAATTATAAAATGTTTTTTCATTGTTTTGTTGGAAGAGCTCATCTTTCATTTTCTAACATATAAAACAAAAAGTTATTTAAAGAAAAATGAAAGAAATAGAATAAATGAATAGGTATAAGTAAAACCATTAGCAATATTTTCTTTACTAAAATATAGGGCCAAATTTATGCCTCAAGTTAAAGAGAAGAAACTTACATATTTTTGTTAATTCATGTATAAGATCTGTTTACAAAAGTAACTTTTAAGTTTAATTTTTAATTAAAAAAAAAATTGTATCAATTCTTTCAAGACTCGAAGTATCAAAGGATGTTAGATATTCTTTATGTAGGCGGCCCACATGGAATTTTCGTTTGCGGCATTGCAATTAAGTGTGTTCGGACCAAATTATTAAGAATTAAATAAAAAAATTAAAATCAGTTAATAGTACCATATATAAGTACAACTTTTGATGTTCAGATCCATTCCAAGCTTAATTTAAAGTGCAGTGTGAATGACTTAAATTTGGGAAAACATATAAATTTTATTCGAAGTGAAGGTATATTATAATTGTTATTCTTTAAAAGAAAGAAATAATAAATAAGATATGATGTTAAATCAAAGATATTTAAAGACATACATTTTCAAAAAGATAATACTGTATAATATTAAAAAGATAGAAAATAATAATATAATATGTAAAAGATATTGTGATGCATTTTTGTTTTTATTGCATTTCTCTGCCATATAAACGTGAACAGGAAATTACACAACCTTTCCTTTTCAGGTTTTGCTGTAAATGTTGTAAAGGAGAATGTTGTAAGGGCTATAAATGTTGTAACGACGTGTGTGGGATTTGAACACTCCCACACTCCCTCGATGTTTACAGCGTATTTTATACGCTCTTACCCACTAGGCCACCGAGGTCGCTGACACATTTTCCTTAATAGAAAAAAGAAAAATCTTAAGGAACTTTTAACACAATATTAAAAGAACTCTTAACATAATGTAAAATGTTTAAGGATTAATTGTTGAATTTTAAATTAAAATTATTGAGCCATACTCTTTATTAAAAAAAAAAAAATCCTAAGAAGATCTTTACAAAATGTAATAAGATAATGTTTGTGGTTTAATTTTTGCATCTTAACTTAGACATTTTTTTTGCATATATATATCCAGTTGTCTACATTCATTTTTGACCTCTAAAAGCTGTCAAACCCGGAGAATACAAAATATTTTGTATTTATTTATTTTGTTATTTGATAAAATATCTTATATAATTATTTATAAAGATCTTAAGATTCGAATGGCTCGAAATTTTGGTTTTATATAATGTAAAAGTCAAATTTCCGTCATACATTCAACTATAAAGATTAAGATATTTTCTGTTGTCCGGGTTCTGTTGTCTGCTATATTGAAAAGTTCTATAACTTTACATTTTATTTAAAATTATTTATGTCTAAAATTTGATTTCTTTGACTTAAACGAAACAAAAGTTTTGTAAAGAGAAAGAATGGTTGACCGAAAAGGTGAAAAGAATAAACCATTTATTAACATTTTTTTGAAACTGTGATAAAAATAGGAATAAAATATATAATAATGTTTCATTAATATCTATATAATATCCGCAGAATCCTCTCCAAAAAACGGAAAAGATAAACTTTACTATCTGCATCAAAATATTGTTAAGCCTTATTTAAAAAGTGTACAGTAAATTTATTATAAAATTTAAGTAAAATGGCCATCTTATATATTTTTTTATTTTTTTTTTTGATAATTTGATAACTCTAAACCAAAGAAAAGAAAATTATAAATAGACCAGGATATTCCATATATCCTTAAAAAAAAATGTATTTTTATGGGGCAACGTTTCAAATTACATTTATATATTTATATCCTTTTTTTTTGGTAAATTTTGGTAAAAGAAAATAAAAGATATTAGTAATATTCGCTTTTAATACCCATGGAGAAAATTGAAAGACGTTTTGAAAATGAAAGAAAACGAAGAATTATAGCAATAAATGAAAAGAGAATGAAAATAATGCAAACTTAACAATATGTTATAAAACTTAAAAACTATGAATTACTGAAGAATACATCAGAAAAAAAAAAACTAAAACAAAAGCAAAGTAATAAAAAAACAATAATGTACAGATACTTGTGATCCGAATGAAATTTTGCATTTCCGCTTGAATACCGATACACGATTGCATGAAAAGAATATGAATGAAATTGTAAGACATTTAAAATTAACAGAAGAATGATTGCACTTTGTAAGAAAACTTTCAATAGAAAAAAAAGAGAATAAACTATTCCCATATGTACAAATGTTATTCGGATATGCAAGTAAACCCTTTTGGACAGAAACTGTTCGATATGTTTCCATATATCATACAATATTTATTATATGTATATAATAGCTTTCAATTTAATTTAGTACAAAGTATTTTTAAAGAGATCATTTTAATTAATTAAGTACCTATCAGATTAATCTTTAAGATATATTATAAAATAAGTTATTTACGAAATCGAAAAGAAAATTATAGAGAAAAATTATCTATATTGAGTTTTTCTTAAATTTTTATAATTTTTAAATTGATAATTAGTGTAAAAGTTTTAATATTAATATAAAATATTCTCAGGTTTATGTATACAGTGAACCGTATTCTAAATATGTTTTGGGTAATATATTTTAGTAAAAAGGATATTTTGTAATTTTCCATTTGGCATAAGAGTCTCATCTTCACAAGAAAATATTTGACAAGCATATACTTCCAAATATTATTATAATTTATACTCGTTTACAGATCCCAAAACTTTTTGTGGCATACATAAACAGAAAATAAGAGAACGCAACTAAAAATCAAAGAGAAAAACTGTAAGAGCAACCTATGCAGTGAAAAATCCTGGCTAAGACCAATCTAAGGAGCTTCTGGGAAACTATAACCATAAAATATATGAAAAAATAATGAGATGAAGTGAAAATAAACTGAGAATTCTAATAGGGTTCCTGTTTAAACACTGCCTGCTAAAGAAACACTTAAAGAAAATTGAAATAGAAAATTACGGTACGTGTAGATGCTGCTAAGAAGAAGAAGAGACTCCAGAGCATATACTAAAAAAACTACGTAGCCTTACTTCGAGAAAGAAATATGCATCTAGCAGCATATGGCTTTGCCAAAGATGAACTACCAACAATAATATCTACACACATATTTAGTTTCTTAGAGTTAGTAGGGCTGACTAGGGCTGAAGTATTATAAGGGGAGAAAGAATTATAAGTCTAGTAATAAGAGGAGCATATTATAAACCTATATCGAAAATTCGCTGTGCCACTTACATCGCAATAATATTTTAATCTAATCTAATAATATATTCTGGAAAGTGGAAATATACCGTTGAACTTTGATTTTTTTTATCAACCCTAAAAGTCTCCTTAACTAATTATTATTTTATTAAGTAATTAATTTGATTAGATACATATTTGAACAAGACACCATGTTTTGTTTTTAAATAGTATTTTGTTAAAAGTCTTTTTGCGAAGTGCTATTTTTGTTAAAAATCTCTTTCTTGTGAAGTGACAATTTGCTAAAAGTCTTTTTTGTGAAATAGATTAATGGTTTGATACTTCCATTCAAAGCATTTTTGAAACAAGGAAAGCTTCTGCTGTCCACTCCATACAACGTTCCAGGCGAATGTAAAGTCATTTTTCATTCCCCAGCATTCTCATTCTTTTGATGAGTACTAAACACCATATATAGGTAGAGATTTTGTGCTTGTTCCATATCTCTACAGTCTACAGAGTCTTTCAATGATTTCCTACTATCCTCGGGGAAAAAAAATCATTCATCGAAATGTCTTTTTGAGAAATGGATTTAGGTAAACTGGCATACTCCTGTTATATACTCATGCATCTCATGATATCTTAAAAGAATTTCTATACAAAAGGCAGGATAAAAAGTATGTTTTGCATAAGTAATTAAGCCACGAGGGTAAAGCTTGCAAAAAAAATTAAACCAAATGTTTTTAAGCCTAGTTTGTAACACTTTTTGTTTAATATGTATATATTATAGTTTTATTATAAAAGTATATAATTATTTGTTAGTATTAAATACAAATATCATATATTTTAAAACAAGTTTTAAAACTGATCTAATGCTTTTCGTCATTTTCATCAATTTCATCTAGCGCAACTACAGGTTAATTAATACGGTTAAGTTATTTATAACTGAAGTAAATAAAAATATGTAATAATAATAAACTAAAAGTAATTTTAAGATACAATTAATATTTTATAATTGAAGCTTTTGATATTTTTTTTAATTGATTATCAGAATAAAAAAAATTTAAGTGCATCACCAGTCCAATATTCGATTCTTTTCATTATCCTTTTTGATATTTTTTATATAAAATCTTTTGTTGATTTTAAAAGTAAAATTTTTTCAAGGTGAAGTTCACTTAATAATGTTTCTTATCCTCTTTGAGTATGACCAAAATAGTACTTTAATATTATAAATACAAAATATAAAATAAAAATACTATAGAGTACTTTAAAAGAAACAACAAAATTAAATAAACGCTAATAAAACAAATAGTTACAAAAGCACTTTATTAAAAAGGTTAAAAACAGAGAAAATAAAAAATAAGAAAAAAGAGAAAAAAAAAAACAATTGAACCAAAAAAAAAAAAAAAACAAAATAAGAAAATAATAAAATAAACAAAAATAATAATTGAAAAAACAACAAAAAAAAAAAAAAATAAAAGTAAGAAAAGGATAATTGAAAAAAAAAAATTTTTTTTTTGTCCTTCATTCATTTTAAATGTAAATTTTTTTTTGTTTTGTATTTTCTCTGTCTTTTTACTTTCTAACATTTTGTTTTTATTTTTTTTTTGTTTTTTTGTTTTATTTTATGAAAATTTATTGTATGATGACATTAAATTATCCAGCAGAGATTATGATGAACAAACGTTTAAATATAATATGTATATGCATTACATATATGGTGGTCTTTTTTTTTCTTTTTAGTTCGTAAAGTTTAATACTCATTCTTTAATAGTCAGGGTAATAAACTTAGAAAAACTGGAATAAAATAAGGAAAACGAAAAAAAAAAAAAAAATCATAATAAAGAATCATTAAAAAAAAAAATGCAAAAAATGATAATAGATTTATTCACTTTTTAAAATATTCGTTGCAACAATGAACCATTTTATTTTGAAAATTTTAAAATTTAATTTTTTTGAAAAATCTTTAATGTAAATTTTCTGACAATGATGAGCTATTTTTTACTTAGATGTTTTGTTTGTAAAATTTTATGTGGTAAAATGTGAAAAGAAACTGTTTTAGTTTTTTATGAAGTCATCTTTAAAACTGCATTAATAATGTTAACAGTACAGTTATATAACAGAGGTAGAACTTAAGATTAATTGTTTTTTGATAATGGAGTAGAATAAAATTTTTGTAAAAGTATTAAGTTTAAAATAAATAATAAACAAAATAAAAATAAATAATACAAAATTAAAGTTTATGCTTATTCACTATGCTTATGTTTATGCTTATTAATAATCCTTATTAATAAGGATTTAAGGCACGAATAGAACAAAATTAATAAGTACATTTTTAGAATTTTCATATTTTTAAAGTAAAATTATTTAAATTTTATCCTGAAACGTGGGAACAGCTATGCTGAGATGAACAAGCCATCTAATACGAATGACAGAAAGCAGTATACAGAAATGAACCTTCAACTACTACCCGTTAGTACCCGGAAGGCCACGTACTAAGGAAGAAGAAGGCCACGTATTAGGTGCTTAAACAGTGTACGATGTCTATTAAATTAGATGTATAAAACTGGCAGAATGTAGCTCAGAATAGAAATAAATGGAGGTAAGTCGTGTGGTAGACATTATCAGTTTGTCAAACTTAATAAAAGTAGAGTATAAAAATTGTGTGAAATAATAATTTCCTAAAAAAACAAAACAAAAAATACCTTATTTATCATTTAGAACTTGTAGGGTTAATATACTGCTTATTCATTTCCTTTACACCACACCCAGATATATTTATTGAAGCGGAAAAGTAAGTATTGTAAAAAAATTGAGATATGATAGATATATTGAAATGTGTTTCTATTCTCTTAATTATCGCCATTGTTAGGGTAAACTACCAGTTTATACACAAAAGTATCTTAAGATTTTTGTATTCAAATTAATGTTAGAATAAGATAAATAACTCTGCATTAAGTAAAATATACTTACATTTACTCATAAAAAGAGAAAAAACAAGTCTTAATTAAATTTTTATTAAATTGAACACTGTGACTTCAAGTCTTTAAAAACTATTTTTTGAATATGAAATAATATTATTCAAGTACACCAACCAATTGTAAGTTCTTAAAATTTACAACGAATCAAAAACAGACAAAAATACTTTACTCTTCATCGTGTAGAATCTGTATATGGCCTGGCCTGAGACTGCCTTTTTCTCTTCTTAATATTATATTATCCTAATTTTAAACCACAAAGCATTTTCTTTTACCAGTTGGTTATTATCAATATGTTACTATATTAATATTTAGGGTGGGCCGTAGGATATAGAATATACCTTAATGTTTAAGTTATATGGAGTAAGTATTTGAATGCTTAATTTCTTATATTGTTATTAAAAAAAATTACATTTTAATTAACTTTTGATTCTATTTTGATTATTGTGTTTTTTTGATGAGAATGTTTTTGAAAATCACATTGACTATAATGGAAAAAAATTTAAAGAATTTGAGAAAATATTTTAAGAAAATATTTGTATAAGGAAAAATACAATGTATTGCTTTTATTTATTTTTTTTTATTAAATTTTTATATAATATTATACAGACTCATATGGCGAGTCGTCAGACTCTCCATTAGAGGGTTGAGAACTCTGACCTAATCATATAAAAAAATTAGTAAGAATTTTTATATCGTAATAATATATATTGTAAAATCATAATAATAATAATAAAATAACAATGACCCGAGCTACCTTTGGCTACCTCATGTAGAAAGGTGTTATATACTAATCAAGCTGTTGTAACTGTTGATGAATTCTAAAAAGGTAGCAAAATAGTAATAATTAATATAAGCGGATTCATTATTCCCTTACAGTCTCATTTTCCAATTCAAAGTTTATGCATCCATGTTCAATCCTTTCCTATCACTAATATGTATATTACATTAGCAGGAGTTAGGAGTTCATCCCATTATATTCGCTAAAGGGTTTTCTTAGTCAGTCAGTTTTTTGTTTCTTTGGAAAATTCTCATCTTTATTAACAAAAAGAAAAGAAAAGAAAATACCTCAAATTCATTACAGATAGCTATGCATTTTGTTTTCTTTTTTATTATATATTCTTTATAAGTTTTAACATGGAAAATAAAAAAAAAGAATCGTAATTGAAATAAAATCCATTAAAAATTCAGTAAAAATAATTTTTATTTTTATTTATTTTAATTTTCTTTTCTCGGATGGTTTTATAGAAAAGATATATATCTAATTATAAAAACTTAAAATTCTAAAAAAAAAATCACTTAATATAAATGTGCATATTTTTTATAATTTACATTCATATTTTAGATTCTTGCACTTATCTTTCTAATACAAAATAAAAAAAAAACGAAAAATGAATAAATATTCGTAAATAATTTAAAATTCATACTACAAATTTCATGTTACAAACAAAGTTATTTCTAGAATTTTTATATTATATAGATACCTATAATAATATATATATATATATAACTTTTATGAAATGAAAATTATGTTGATACCTATATATATAACTTTTATTTTTTAATAATTATAGAAAAGAAATAAAATGAGTTTTTTTTTATTTATTTAAACAGATTCCAGATTTAGAATATTATTATGTAGTTAATTTTGCCTAAATTTATGCAATATTTTGAACATTTGAATTTTCAATAAAATTTTCTCTATTTTCACGATTAGATTAGTTTTTCTTTTTTGTTTTGTTTTTCAGTTTATACATTTTTTTATATGATTTTTGTACAGAGCAACTTATCATCCTTGATCCTGAATTTCTGAACTGGTAATGGACTTTCCTTTTCAATACTTATAAAAAATCTATGAGGCCTTGATGGCCTAGTGGGTAAGAGCGTTTAAAATACGCTATAAATACCGAGAGAGTGTAGGTTCGAATCCCACACACGTGGTAAGGATTATACGACATTTACGACATTTACAGCCACGCCTGAACAAGAAAGGCTGTGTAATTTCCTGTCCACATTTATGTGCATGGAAATGCATTAACAAAAAAAAATAATACTGCACATAACAGAAAAAACGAATTAAAAAAATTGTAAACTTATAGGGTTGGGTACATAATCCCGAAAATTAAAATTTCGAAAATCAAAATCCGCAATTCAAAATCCCGAAAAATCAAAATCTCGCATAGACATATACATATGGATATAAATATTCCGAGCGAATACTCTGATTTTGAATCCAACTATTAATACTTACCAATATATGTCCCAATTTGAATTTTTGTATTCTTAATGTTTCTATTATTATTATTATTTTGTTTTTTTTTTTTTGTAGTTAAATCTTAAATGTTTTACCGCTTTGATCAAATTTTTGTTTTTAATATACATATTATATTAATGTGTTATAAAAAACTGTGTATACTCTGTATGAGCTGTAAGCTCTTTTAGAGAGATAAATAAATAAATAAATAAATAAAAAAATAAATAAATTTTGAAAACCCTCCTAAAACTCTAAATCAATACTAAAGTATGTCCATGTATACAGGTTTCCATGCAAAAGTATTCTGTCAAAATTGAATACTTTTGCATGGAAACCTGTATAATCACTTAAAAAAATAGTGAACTTTCACTTAAAAAATAGTGAATTTTATGCGAATTTAGACAGTATTATAAGAAAAAATTATTTTTAAATGAATGGTGGCTACAGACCCCCAAACTCCCGCTACAATTTTTTTTTTTTTTAAAAGTTAGTATTGTTATCTGCGTTTTTACTTTTATTTTATTCATTTTACGTTTTAATATATTCTTATTCTTGTTGTAAAAAGTTAAGTATTCTTACTGATAAAGGGAAGGGAATATATTTCTCAAAAAACGTTTTTAAGATAAATAAGATAAATAAAAATATACAAGAACAGAAAGATATTTTTTTTTTATTTCATTTAAAAGTTAAGTGACACAAAACTAATATTATTTCTAGATTACTAAGATACCAGTATTATTAACCAATATTATTCCTATATAACCAGAGTGGCGTATGCTACACTGGCTTTATCTAGTAATATTATAATAATATGTAAATATATTTCAAAATCCAAATTATTTTTGAGAAATAATTCGTTGCTATGTAACAGAATTTAATTAACTTAATGAATTTAAAAAATATATTTTATCATTTCAAACCAAAAATATATCTTTAGATATTAATTGATATATTTTTAATTAGAAAATAATTTTTGTAAACAGAAATATAAAATTTATTCCGATGGAATTTTCCTGATCTATGGATTTTGCATTTCTCGGAATTTTTTTTTATAAAATATAAATTTTTATTTCCTACCTTTATAAAATATAAATTTTTATTTCCTTTCCTAAATGTATGCAATTTTTCTTTTATTTAAAGAATTTATTTGCAAAACTTTGTGAAGTCTAAAAACAAAAACTGTTAATATTTTGGTCCTAAATATTTCTGTTTGTTGGGAAAATTTTGTTTTTTTATTGAATATGCAAATAAATTAAATACTAATTTTGTATTAAGAAAAAAAGAAAAATTAAAATTAAATATTGTTTTATTTGCAATATTAAACATATATATTTCATAATACCTATCTGTAGAAGTAGGTATAATAGATTATAAAATCGTATGTTATAGTATCTATAAGTAAAACACAAAAAAAAACAAAAATCATTAATTCTGTATAAAATTACAGTTTAATTAAAAAATTTTAAGAATTCTATTTAAACATAAAAAAGAAAACCAAAAAAAAAAAAAAAATTGTTATAAAAGAAAATCTATATAGCTCTATTAATTATTTTTTTTGCCACATTATCTTTATTTTCTTTTCTTAAAACACATGTTTCGTTTTAATTTAAATTGTTTTAAAAAATAGAAAATATTTTTCTGAAATTTTGCGTAAATTAAAAAAAAACAAAAATTCTTAATGAATCAAAAATATACAATTTTAATCATCTCTTGTATTATAATCATAAAACAATATTAATATACAATCATATTAATATACAAACATATTTAGTTATATTAAATATCCATAATTAAAAGAATCCTTGAACTCATTTCTATGAAAAAAACAAAAAAATAAAACAAAACATCATTAATAACATAAAATATAAAATACTCGAAACATACATATATATATATTTATATATATACTTTATATTCTTAGTAAAAAATTTTAAGAAAAAAAAAAAGATGAAAAACAAAAAATAATAATAACAATTTTTCCTGAAAATTTTCTTAAAATTTATCAATATTTACAGTCCAATATTTTTATAATATAAAAAGAAACAATGAAATAAAATAAAATGAATAAGAAATAAATTGTAGGGCTACTTAATAAATTTTGTCCTTAGGTATATAAGTAAAAAAAAAAAAAAGCATAAGAATAAGAAAAAAAAAATCATCAAAGTATAGTATATTATAAATGTCTAATTAAATCATATAAAAAATAAAAATATTGTTTAAGAAAACAATTTAATAATAACAAAAATCATAATACAATCAAATTACAACAATTCACTGTTATAATATAATAATTTTTATATCCTGCAAAATGTGTCTGTTATCATTTTTACCTTTATTATAATAGTTACTTTTTTTGGTTGAAATGTAACGGGGAAATATTTTTATTAGAAATTTAAAAAAAAAAAAAACAAAAAAAATTCGATTTACTAAATAATATATTCTATATATAACAGTTTTACCTTTAAAAAATATATGTATTATATAAATCTCTATTTACTTTAAAAATATTTTTGTTCTTATATGAAATATTTTGTAGATATTTAAATACCTGAAAAAATTTTATATATTCTATTAATATGGGTTTGAATTATACTTACTTTAAAGATTTTCTAACAATTTTTTTTTTTTTTCTTGTTTAAATTTCGTTAAAAATGAACTTAAAAATGAACTAAAAATAGTCTTCAAAATGAATATTTTTTATTCTCTTTTTATTTCTCTTTTTTTTTTTTTTATTTTATACAGCTTTTATATTATTTTCTCTTTATTTCAATATTTTTCAATTTTTTTTTTTTTTTTTGTTTTTGATCTGTAACGGATTTTACAGGATTTAATACAATTGCTCTGTAAACTAAAAAAAAATCTGTAACGGTTAAAAAGTACGCTTTTAATAGAACAATATTGCGCATTCCTTCTTATAGAAAAATGTAAATATTGATATCATAACGATATACAATATATATATATATATATGTACATTGATTTTTATAATAATATATACAGAAAAGCTTTCTGTAAATATCCTTTTCATGATATATTTTCTTATTTCTGTACAAAAGTTTAATTCCTAAATATTAATAAAAAAAAAAAAAAAAAATCTAAATAGAACAGAATGGGAACAGAATATACCAACATAATGAAATAAACAACAAAATCTCCTGCTAAATATTACCAAAAATTTAAAAAAAAATTTTTCGATGTCTAACCAGTCTAAGCGATATCAATCGCCGATGCACATCTTAAAACGATTTATGATGAAAGATTCTTTATGTTAAAAACGAACGAAAAATAAAGAAAAAAAAAAATAAATAAATATTAAAAAGAAATAAAAAAAAAAGGAAAAATTAAATAAAATAAAATAGTGAATCGTAGAAAAGGATAGTGAAGAAAAAAAAAACAAATAAATTAAAAGAAAAATTAAAAACAAAAATCAAAACGGGCGCGTTTTAAAAAAATTTTCTTTCTCGTATTTAAAGAAAATAATAAAAATAAAATAAAAAATTAAATTGAAGGAGTAACAAATTTATTACAGAATATAAACATATATATATTAGATAATAAATATAATATACATATCATTAAAATTAAATAAGGATTCTTTTTTATCTTCTTATACAAGGTCATAAATTAAAAATCGTATACAATATTTTGTGAATTTTATTTATAGTTTTGTTTTTTTTTTTTTTGCCGCGACACTTAAAAACTAAAGAGGGGTGTGCAAGCCCAATCAATTCGGTACACGGTAAAAAATCAAAAAAAAAAAAAAAAAACAAACAAAAATCTATAACTATCACCGTTCTATTCTTATTATAAATATAGTATTTAATATTTAATTGTTTAGTAATACATATGTAATTGTTTTGTTGTTGTGATTTTTCTTTTTTTTTTCGTTTCTTCTTCGATTTGTTTATTTAATTTTTGTTAAATTTTTTTTTTTTTTTTCTATCGATGGCATTATGTGTATAACCAAGTAGAAAAAACAAAAATATTTTACAAACAAACAAATATATTATTATTATTAGATATTATTACTATATATATGTAAATATATATCTATTAAAATATAGAAAATAGATAGAATTTATATTTAATGAATTTACATAAGAAAATTTGAAGTATTAATATTTAAATTTAAATAACATTACATATTGTTATGTAGCCAAAAAAATAGAAAAGGAAAAAACAAAATAGAAAAGGAAAAATAAAAATAAAAATAGATAAAGAAAAAAACAAAATAGAAAAAGAGAAAATAAAAAACCAAGCAAAAGAAAAACGAAAAAAACACGTGCGTTTGTTATATTACTTTTTGAATTATAAAAACAACCAGTAATACAAAAATAATAATAATATGTTTCCGTAAAATAAAAAAAAAAGATAAAAAAAAAAAATAAATAAAAAGAAAGAAAAAGGCATTCCCTTGTGTTTTTATTCCTTAAAGAAATAAAATAATAATCAAAAAAAAAAAAAATAAAAGAAAAAAGAAAAAGAGAAAAAACTCAAATTAGATAGATTTAAATAGTATAGTATAATATATATACATATGCATACAATAATAACGGGATTTTTTTTTATTTTAATCTTCCCCCTATAATTGTTATACCTACATATACATATATATGTATGAATATATACATATATATATCAAGTTTATTGTATATTATAAATATTTAAAATATAGAAAATAAAAAAAAAAAAAAAAATTAAAAAATAAGGTGTATAAAAAATATGTAATACAGATAAAAGCGCTGCTATGCTTTAATAATAACGGTAAATAAGTGTTTAATTTTTCTTTTTTGTTTTTAAACATATATTTTATATTTTTATAATATATTTGTTTTTAAACATATATATTATAAAAATATATAATCTTTTATTTAATTATATATACACCTAAATATTATATACATACATATATATTATATACAAATAAAAAATGATAAAATATTTTATATATTAAATAATATCAATATTGTTGGTGCATAAAATAAATATTTATGTATATATATATTTTTTTTTTTTTTTTGTTTTTTTAACGTACAATTTTTTTTATTTTACATTTTTTTTTATTGTTTATTATTTGTTTTGTATTTTTAACGTACATATTATATATATTAATTTAAGTACTTGAATGTCCTTGCAAAATACAAAAAAAAAAAAAAAAAAAGAACAAATAATTAAAAAAAAAAGTTTAAAAATGATAATATAGAAATTGAAAGATATACGAGTAATAAAAATTTTAATATTAATTTCAACAAAAAGAAAAAAAAAATTAAAAATAAAGTGAAAAAATAAAAAAAATTTTGTAGATAATATTTGAATATGGTGTGAGTATCACAATAAAAAATTAAGTAAAAGATAAAATATTAAAAGAAAAGTTTAAAAAAAGATTTGTTTAAAAATAGGTTTCAACATTTAAAAAAGTCTTAATGTATGTATATTTAGAATTTAAAATTAGTGAAATTAGTGAAAGCAGTGAAATCAGTTTTTTTTTTTGATTCAGAAACAACCAAAATAAAAAATATATAAATAGTGTGGTTATTAAATTAAAATATTATTTAAAAAAAAAATATAAGAAAAAAGGATAAGTAGATGAAAAAATAAAAAGAAAAAAAATTTAGTAAGTGAAAAATTTTAAATGCAATATTTTTTGTGCAATATTTTTTGTGCAATATTTTAAATTAAATTAAAAGTGTAATAAACAAAAATAGTATTAGAAAGTTAACAAATATATATATATATATATAGATATGTAATTTCTGATTAAAAAATCAACAATCGAATAGCATTTTTCAAAGAAAATATTTAATTTATATGGAGATTAAATAATAATTTTCATAATAAAAAGGAACAGGATCAAAAGTAAGTTTTTTTTTTTTTTTTTAAATAAATACATAATTCATTATATAAATTTATTTTGAAATTTTGAATGAATATAGATATAAAATATATGTATAAAGTGGTATTAAATTAATATATTGTTTTGTATAATAGTATAATTAAGATTTTTTAAATAAAATGTGTGGGAAATTAAATTTTTTTTATAATCCTGGAAAATGTAATTATACTCTTTTATATTTTTATTTGTAAAAAATAAAACAATGAAGGATCTATATAAAAGCCTAAATATTATTTATACAGCGCTAAAACTATAAGAAAAAAATTTAAGAAAAAAAAAAAGTTACAAAAAAAATTTAATTATTGTTTTTTTGAATTTAAGCGTTTTTTTTTTTTTTACAAAATTGAATTTTATGAAGTGAAACTTAAAATAAATTTTCTAAAAAATTAAAACAAAAAAAAATTCTTTCTTTTATAATTAATGCAAAAAAGTTCAAAAAATCATCATATCAATGAAGTTTTTAAATAAATGGCATAGAATCTTGACAATATTATAATTAATTTGTTAAACATTATATTCTCAGAAAATGTGTTACAAAAAAAAGGATCCTTACAAAAAAAATCTTAGAACCCTGAATATATTTTACTTAAATGAAAGGAGGTTAAAGATTAAGATTACAGTTTTTAGAAAATGATTTAAATACAAAATGACTTTTTGTCCTTAAACTATCAAAAATGAATTGCTAGTTTAAAGGTGCGGTTATATTGGAGTTGCGATAAGTGATGACTGATGAGAGCATTATGTGGTGTTTTTATTGGAACTTTGATAATAGTCATTAAGAATATTCGTGCTTTGGACAGAAATTAATTTTTTATATAAAAGAAAGAAAATATATATATTAAATTAAAAGCAGTTATTAGCAAAAAAATATACAATTGTATTTTTAATAGATGTTATTTTTTGTAATTATAAAAAAGAAAAAGTAAATATTTTTCTTATCAATTAATACAAAACAAAGAGCTGAGAAATTTTGTATTCATTCTATTAAGAAAGCAACAAATACAAAGTTTGGGAAATTTTATCATCTATGCTAAAACTTAAAAGAAAATCTAATTAAATTTGTTTAATATATGGTAATGAAAGTACAAACCTTTGACTATATTTTATTAAAAACCAAGAAAAAGCTTGGTACAATTTGTCATGATACATTAATTGTACAAGATATGCGATTAAATCAATTTAACTTTCAAACATATGTTTGATTAACAAATTAAAATTCTGAAAAATTAAAATTGCTTTCAATATGGTCAATGTTTTACCGAGTAATGGTTTCGGCTATAAAATCGCCGGATGTTAGTTCATTATTATTAATATTTCTCAAAACTCAAAATTTTTTTTTTGCAAATGCAAAGCTATGCTCCAATATGAACACTTCAATTCAAAACATGTATATCATTTTCTATGCTACGCTAGTATCGATGGTCCTACCACTTATCGCATATTAACGCTTGCTTAGAGAATTTTTTTTTTAGACATTCTCTACCATGATTGACTGCTTATTTAAAAACTGAATATAACTCTTTATGTTACCACATTTAAACTCTACAAAATTTATTTTAAATCAAAGTTTTAATGTAATATTCCATTTCGAAGCAATAGGAAGGAGCACTTTATTACGTTCATAATTTTTAATGACGTGGACGTTTATTTTTAGCACATTGTCAATAAAATTACACCGTTTAAGATAGAGAAAAAAATTTTAACCATTGGTACGTCTTCTAAAAAAATTAATTTTGTGGAACAACTTTTTCATGTAGCCCCATCCATTACGTAGCTACAGCCCCTCAAACTTGGAAAAAGCGCCATTTTTAAATGCATATATCTTATGTTCTGCTTAAGATTTTTTTAATCTGAAAAAGTCATTCGACACGTATTTTTTGTAACTTTGTAAATTAATATCAAAATTATACAATTATTTTAAATTTAGTATTTAAATTTATCGTTATGTGAAAACCAAATTTTGCATGATTTTCTACCCTCATAACTCTGGAACGCTTTCAAATAGGGACTTGAAATTTTGAGGGCAGAAATACCGTAAATTTTGAAGTTTGCTCAGAAATTTTTTTTGGACCACCCAAAGGGCTCAAAAATTGAAAATTTGCTATATTTAAACACCTTTAACTTAGGAACCTGTACTCATTTTACTTCAGCAATATATAAAAATTAAAGCTCCAGTACCAATATGATTTTATGTGTGTTAATGATTTATTTTAGTTTTATAGGGTTCCAGAGTTACAGCCCTTCAAAATTGCAAAAATGCCCCATTTTCGGATATATATATCCTAGGCTTTGAATAATAGTTTTACAATCTAAAACCGTTAGAAGACCGTAAATTTTGTTATATCTGTAAAATAAAACAAAATTATGCAATATTTTCTAATTTACTATTTAAATTATGTGAAAATCACATTTTGCATGAAATTTCTTTTTTCATAACTCCAGCACACCTTTAGATACGAACCTGAAATTTTGATACAAGAAAGAACTTTTAGAATTATTAGAAGTTTACCTAGAAATTTTTTTTTTCAGCACCCCCTGTCTATGAGCTATTAGTGCACAAAAATTGAGAATTTGCTGTTTTTAGGGACCTGTAACTTAAGAACCTGTACAAATTTTTCCTCGAAGAGATTTAAAAATTAAAGATCCAGCAATATAAGTTTACGTGTGTTAACGGGTTTTCTTAGTTATATACGATTTCGGACTTACAGCCCTTAAAAATTCCAGAAAAGTCCTATTTTCACATTTTTTTTTTATTTGAAATTTTTAAATTTCGGTGCACAATCATACATAGTTTATATTGTCTTTTGAAAATGTGTGCTTTTAAAAACCGTTGGTTTATATTCTACCTAATTTTTATACAAAATAGAGATTTCTTAAAGAACTGGAATATGACCGTTATGATATAATGCTTTTTCTAAATTTTTTTAAATAGATATGCATTCCAATACAACGTTAATTGTACATTTTCATTGTGGTTCTATTTATTTGATCACTCTATTATAACTAGTCAAATCTATCTTTTT
This sequence comes from Poecilobothrus nobilitatus, assembly GCA_947095535.1. Taxonomy (NCBI): domain Eukaryota; kingdom Metazoa; phylum Arthropoda; class Insecta; order Diptera; family Dolichopodidae; genus Poecilobothrus; species Poecilobothrus nobilitatus. The sequence goes on along the minus strand of OX352772.1, from coordinate 315,460,081 downwards.
AAAATAAGTAAATCTCTATATACTGATGGTTAAGTATTTATCTTTTTTCCATTTCTTTTAACTGTCTTTTATATTATATATTAAGAATTAAGAATTATATTAAGAGTCATTATAGTCAGTCCGATTTTATTTTATACGTTTCAAATATTTCTTAAATATTATAATGAAAGTTAAAGTTAGCTGCAATATACTTCTAACCATAAAAAGTCTTTAATTATATTGCACAACCTTATTATAGCTTTTCAATTATACTAAGATCGTGCAATGTTTTAAATGAAGAAATGTCAAGTGACATAGTAACAACCTCTGTACATGAAAATGTATTTTGAATGAACATTTTATGTGAAGCTTTCAAGAAAATTGAAAAATAAAAATAGAAAATTAATTGATAAGAAATACAAAAAAATTTAATTTAAATAATATAAATTATATTAAAGTTAAAATGTAAATTAAAATAACAATAAATATAAAAGGAAAATAGTAAAAATAAATACATAAAGCAAATAAATAAATAATTTTCTTTTTTGTTTAAAACTTCCATATTGTTTACAAAATGAAAATAACCCAGCGTTATATTGTATAGTTTTTGTATATTATTTAAAGTGACAACTCAAATTAAATTAAGGATAATATTCTATTAGAAAATTATTGAAAATGATAGAAATGTAAAACAAAAAGTATACAAAAAAGAAAAGAAAAGAAAATTATTTCAATAATAAAGTATATAAAAGACAAAAAGTAGAAAGAATGTAGAGGGTATGAAAATAAACTATAAATAATATTTAAAACAACAGGATAACAAAGAAATAAATAAACAAAATGAAGATAAGCAATAAAATTCTTTAATTTTTAGTATAATTTTTTGTTTTTTTTCTAACATAAATACAAAGTATGAAATTTTGTGGTAGTTAAAATCAATTAAATTAATTGGTTTTAAAAGACTTGAGAATTTAATGTAATTTAATAATAAAATTATTGAAAATAGACGAAACAATCAAAATACAAAAATAACATAGAAAATTTTTCAATTTTTCTAATTTATATATTTTAAAAATATTTGGGAAATTTCCTAGGATTGAATTGCATCTATGTATATGTTTTTAATTTATTAATTTCTTCATGTTTTCTTTAATTATTTTTTTTTTTATTAAAAACATTATTCTATTAATATTGCTTATTAATTTTTTGTACTTTTATAAGACCCTGAATAATAATTTAAGGATATACCCATTTAATTTATATCCTTTACAGAATTTATTGATTATAAATCTTGATTGTTGTTTGATTACAATTTGGAAATAATTTTATTTTTAAATGTATTGTGAATAATTTAAAAATAAAGATTTTTTGTGCTGGAAAATCAACATTGAGTCATTGACTAGAGTTTGTCCATGCAGAAAATATACATGATTTGGTGTTACGATCATTCTGAATATACCCAGCAATGCAATGTTAATAAAAAACAAGGCAGAATGTAAACCAATGACGTACATCTTCCAAAAGACAGTACAAAGTGTTTAGAATACTGTGAGTTGCACCAAATATTTATTTTTTTTTGGAAAAATTTTAAAGTTCTAGCTAAGTAAATTTTGCAAAATTTTGTTTTCAAATAAGGCTAAATTTAAATACTAAATTAAAAAAAAAATGTATAAATTTAACATTGGTTCATAAAGTTCTGTTGTATGGCATTTGTAAAGTGGAACTTGAGATATACACATTTAAATAAACCGACACTGACGAGTTAATATAAAAACATATAAAATACATCTTTTTGAATGTTTAAGGGGCAGTAGCTCCTTAATGTGTGGGGCTACATAAAAAAGTTGTTCTAGAACAATAATTTTTTCATGAGACCTACCCATGGTTAAAACTTCATTGCTTTAACTTTAAGTATGTAGAAGTTTTATAAACAGACGGACGAACGAATGGAAGGATGGACAGAGTGAAACTAATAGGTAAAAAAATTTTTGAATACTTATTTGAAATAATAAATAGGTATTTTTATTTATTTGTTGATACCTTACATTATAAATTTAAAATATAAGTATATTTTATTAAATTTTACTAGTTTAAGAGTTAATTTATTTTACTGTTTTTTTGTTTGTTTTTTAAAAGATTCTAAAGCTAAAAATTATTTAAAAGATTTTAAATAAAAATATGAAACTAATCCTGAAGAGAAATAAAATTTAAAACTAGAACAACTATTACATATATATCCACCATTGATTCCTTTTTTTTAAATGAAATTATTTAATCATATTTTAGTAGATTATACTCAAGTTATTAGTGTTATATTCAATCCACTTACATGTAGCCCACGTATTATAATAATATCTATTAGGTGAACAAGAAATTATTTATTTATTTATTTATTTATATTAATATTACAAGTCACATAGGATATTGTAATATTACAAGACCATCGGCTACTAAGGCCTCCATTATAGGTCGAAAAGTGAATATTATTAATTTATTTGTTTTCAATTAATAAAACTTGCTACCTGTGCAGGATTTAAACCCGCACTCCCTCGAATTATTTTTATTTATTTATTTATATTAATATTACATACATTAATGTAGTGCAATATTATTGAACCATCGGCTACTAAGGCCATTATAGGTTTTTATACTATTATTAAATTATATACTAATATTATTTATTTTGTTTATATTATATACTATATATTTACATTGTATTAGGTCTTAAGGGGGGTATGTAAAGAAAAAAACTTACGACCTGTGCAGGGATCGAACCCACACTCCTTCGGTTAATACGCCACACGTCTACCCACTAGGCTACCCCCCCCCCCGCTCGAATTAGATGAATTGCAATTGATTACGTAAATTGGAAAAATATTGCATACTTTTAGGGATTTTGCTGTCAATACCTACCTATTTTTTTTTTTTTATAAATAATATTTTAAATTTTGTTCAATATACTCGTATTATAAATTTCATTAAAAATGATTAAAAATCTAAGAATATACTATTATTTTCCGTTTGAAAAAAGAAATCTCCCATTTTGTTAAATATAATTCAGAAATTTTCAGTGTAAAATATTAAATTTCATATAACAAAATAAAAATAATGAAAAAGGTACTAAAAATAGACTATGCCTATTTTAGATACATATTTTAACATGTACCTATTTTAAATTTTTTTTTTTATTAACTTATTTCAATTATAACAATTTTTATACAAAAATATTACTTGTACCAAAGACAAGGTCATAGTAAATAATTAGTCAAAAAATATAATTTAAAATGTGGTATTTTATTTTTTTTTTAAAGTCAATTAAGTTTATTTTGTTTTTTAGTTTTTTATTTATTTTTTTTAATTGAATAATAATTAAAATTGAGTGTCTCTTAAAAACAAAAATACAATATTGAAATAAAAAAAAAATTTGTTATTTTTTATCCTCCTCTTCCAAATGAAATTTATATACAATTGAATATATTCGGTCAATTTCAATTCTATTCTATTTTATTCAATATTTTCTCTTCTTCTCTTCTATTTTTTTTTTATTGTTATTGTTATTGTTGCTGTTTTTTTTTCTTATTTTATTGTTTAAATTTCAATGATTTTTTACATGTTTTTTTTATTTTTGTTGTATATATACTTTTATGGCTACATTATAACAAAATTCACTAAACAAAGTAATTGAATTTGATTGAAACAAAATTATATATTATATGTTATATTATATAATTATATACAGGGTGGTCCAGACCATGCGTATCAGCTTTTTAAGAAGGAAAGGAGTTGTTATTTTAAAATATAAAAAAAAAATTATTAACAAAGTCGGGGGAGCTTCTATCGATTGGTGATATAGGAACCGAAAAGGACCGCAAATTTACCGAAATCGAAATTTTCAAATGGAAATGGGTATTTTTCGATACAAATTCAGATTCTACGTCAAAAAATTAAAAAAATTAATAAAAATTAAATTAATTAAAAATAAAATAAAAATCTTTCATATTTTTCCTTATAAATTTTAGTAATTTAATTTTCAAATTAAAGTTATGTTGATGTATCATTAAAATCTTGCTGGAAAATGTTGCTGCAACATGAAAATGTTGCTGAAAAATGTAGCTGCAACATGAAAAAGTTGCAAAATGATGTTAATGTATCATGAAAATGTTGCTGAAAAATGATGCTGAAAAATGTTGCTGCAACATGAAAATGTGCAACTACTAAAATTTATAAGGAAAAATATGAAAGATTTTTATTGTATTTTTATTAAGTTTAAAGGGAAATAGTTAGAAAACAAACAAAAATTATTAAGACAAAAGTTTTTTATTTTTTGACGTAGAATCTGAATTTGTATCGAAAAATACCCATTTCCATTTGAAAATTTCGATTTCGGTAAATTTGCGGTCCTTTTCGGAAGCTTCGGAAGTTCGCATTTGAAAATCTCGGTTTCGGTGAATTTCCGGTCCTTTTCGGAAGTTTAAAATATCACCAATCGATAGAACTCTCCAGACTTAAGTAGTTCATAATTTTTTTTTATATTTTAAAATAACCACTTCTTACCTTCTTAAAAAGCTTATAGGTATGGTCTGGTCACCCTGTATATTGAATAGGTATATAAACACACGTGGTAGTAAAAATAAAAAGTATAAAATATAAAAAATAAGAAAAATAAGAGTGGTAAATAAAAGTGGTGAATATAGGAAATTAATTTTTCATATCAACTTAGTGATCGATGGAATTTTTCTATTATGTATATATACATATATATATTATATTTATATATATACTTTTTTTTTGTAATTTTTGTAATATTCTATTGTATTTAATAAATTTTATAACATATAATATTTTATATATACATTAAAAAATATAAATTGTGTTTATTTATTGAATTAAATCGAAAATCGAAAAAAAAGAATTAAGCAATAAAAAATGTAAAAAAAAAAAAAAGAAAAGAAAAGTCAATTAAAAATTAATAATAATAAATTAAAATAAAATTATTATTAAAAAATAATCAAATAAAATTAAACAAATTAATACATGCATATATGTATATAAATATATGATGAATAATCAAATTAATAACATTTCCAATTATATTTTCCCAAAATGTTAATTTTAATACAAAATAATAAATTATTATTATTATTAAAAAGGAAAAGGACAACAAAAAAAAATTTTTTTTTTTTTAATACAAATAAAATCTATAAATTATAGTAGAAAAAATTTAATTAAATGTAAGTAAATATTAATATAATATGTATACTATGTATTTTTAATAATTTTATTTACCTTTTGAAAATTTTGTCGATTTTGTTAAAATTTAATTCAATGTTTTTTTTTTTTTGTTTAATTTAATTAAAAATTAATTTAATAACACATTTGTGAATATTTTTGTTTTTTGTTTGTTTCTTATTAGTATTTCAATAATAATTTTTGATTGATAATATAATAATATAAATACAAGGTCAGAGGACAATGTAAAATACCTAATGGTTTTTCATTAAAATTAATAGACTTTATAAGTTTAATACTTATTTTATTTTAAAGTTTTTAAGGAATTCGAATATAATGTGGTTTTGTAAGTATTTAACAAATAACTACCTTTTGAAATACCTGAAATATCTGAATGAATGAACATACTTGATAGGTAGCTGCAATAAATATATAATAATTTGTATAATGAATACCTAACAAAATAATGAATAAATGATAAATTCAGTAAAAAACACAACCTCGATGGCCTAGTACTTCACGTGACATATAAACCGAAGGAATCCGCATTCGAATCTTGCACATATACAAAATTACTCAAAAAGTCATTTTTCTTAACAAATACCCCTTGTTACCAAATAATTGCTATACCTCTTACTATCTTAATTTTGTCGTTTAATTAAGTAGACGTGCTATAACAGTTTTACTATAATACTTTACAGTCGTCAAAAAACATTTGTTTGTAGCAAGTAACATATAAAATATAGTTATCAGAAAATAAAATGACTCTAAACATTTAATTTTTAAAGATCCCTAGTATATTTTGATATTGTTATACCCGTACGATAGTCTCTAGTATATATTGAAATTGTTTCTCCGTTTTTAACTCTTCGAAATAAGTGCATGGGTAGTATGACAATCAAAAAATTATTTGATTAAACTTTGTTCTTCTGTTCATCATCAGCATGATAACTCAAAAATTAAGAAAGCTATAATTAAATGAAATGTATACAAAATATTTTTTAAATAATTTGTAAGCTACCTATTGTTGTGAAATCAATTCACGCCTTTGCCAATCTGCAATCTTACAAGTATACAAGTTTAAGTTTTTTTTTTTCTAGGGGAGTTGGGAATCTTCCAAAGACACCAAGAATGTCCCCCTTGGTAGTGTCAGATTCTTACTGACTAAACCCACCTTCCTCTTTAGCCAATATAATGGGATGAAACCCTTACCTGCGAATGCAGCATATTGACTAGGGAGTAGGGATAGAAAAGGATAGGAAATGGATAAGGATACATTGAATTGGGAGTGGGACTGTAAGGAAACAATGAATCCGCCTATTATTATTATTTTGCTAACAGTGACTAAAGCCGTCACAACAGTTACGACATGTAGTAGTAGTATATAGTAACTATAACTACATGAGGTAATTATTGAAGGCAACCCCCACTGTCACTGTAGCGGTTACTATTATTGGTATTAGTATTCTTATTAATATTATTATTATTTTACTACAGAGTCAGCGCCATCAGTGGATACAACGTGCAGCAGTATATAACGCCTTACTTGCATGATATAACCAAAGATAGCTCCACTGTAGTAGCTATTATTATTATTACTATTATTATTATTATAATTATTGTTATATTACTATTACTTTTATTATTATTATTATTATTACTATTACTATTATTATTATTATTATTACTATTATTATTATTATTACTATTATTATTATTATTACTATTATTATTGTTATTATTTTACTACAGAGTCAGCGCCATCAGTGGATTACAACGTGCAGTAGTATATAACACCTTACTTGCATGATATAACCAAAGATGGCTCCACTGTAGCAGCTATTATTATTATTACTATTATTATTATTATTATTGTTATTGTTGTTAATATTTTACTACAGATTCAGCGCCATCCGTGGATTACAACGTGCAGCAGTATATAACACCTTACTTTCATGATATAACCAAATATAGCCTCACTGTAGCAGCTAATATTATTATTACTATTATTATAATTATTGTTATTATTACTATTACTATTATTATTATTAATATTATTATTGTTATTATTACTACTATTAATTATACGATATACATTATTACGATATAAAAGTGCTACATATTTTTTATTTATGACCTGACCGGGGTAGTTACGGGGTAGTAGTTAGGGGGTATTTTACATAGTATCTTCAAAACTTATTAGATTGAATGAAACTAAACTTGAAATTATTTATTGTATTTTAAATACAATAAAGGGTTCGTACAAGTATTTAAGAATTGGCAAGAGGAATAATTATCGTATTTTTCCATGTTTTATTTAGTGATCTAAAAATAATTTAAAATAATCGATATCATTGGTGAAATTAAAGTTTAACGATTTCAGGGCTTCCATATTACTTAAATAAACGAAAAAAAAAAACAAAGTTGTTATAATTCAAAGAAATACTTGTACTTACTATAAAATGATCTTAAAATAAATGGAAAAATTATGGCCACGCTAAAGAAGTCAAGTTTAAACTTCTGGAATTTTTTAGACAGTTTGTCCATGTATCTCTACCTCAGATTACGCTTCTTCAATTTTATCGTTAGTTTTTCCATCTACCTCTATAGCTTCTCAAATATCTTGAACCTTGAAAGATCCCTGATAAAAAAAATCCTGATAAAAACCCTCTCGAACAAATCCTGATAACAGTACTGAAAGGTTTAAAATGAAGAAAAATACATTTCTTATTTTGGTATATTTTTGGATACAAAAATTTGGAATTAAAAGATGATCTGAATATAAAGAAATGATTCATTTTTTGATTCGCTGAATAATTTAATCAAAAATTAAAAATAAATTACTAATTTTTGCGAAAAATATTATTTTGATTTTTATCAAAATGTCTATATTTTATTTTATTTTATTTTTTTGATGTGGTTTTACTTTACAAAAACAGTGGTATTCACAGTTTTAATTATAAAAATAAATTCTTTCAGAATATTTTTGTAATTGAATTTAAATTAACTAACTTTTAATTTTTTTTTTTAATTATAATTCCATTCATTATTTTATACTTTAATTTATAAATCAAATATAAGTTATTTTTATTAATGTATGAAGTATATTGTTGGTTAAAACATAATTGTAATAGAGTCAAAGTTCAACAACTTCGAGCTGAAAAATGAAGCAATTTCACCATTATAAGTTACATTGAGGTTAAGACCTTAACCTCAACGTAATTTATAATGGTCAAATTACTTCACTTTTGAAGTTGATTTTATGAAAGTAGATAGTTAGCATTCTCGTATAACAGATACCCATTTAAAATTTTAAAACTACTTTTGAATTAATAATTTGGATGGCACAGTAACAATAATAACGGCCTGTAATTAGAAGCATCTATAAACGAATCCCAATAACTCATTTTTAAACCTATTCAGCTAATATTTATTTATTTGGTTTAACTTATTGGCAAACAATAATGTGTACTGTTATATCAAAAATAGTAAGATATAATATTTGGATATTTGAATATTTTTGTGTTTATATTGGGGTAATATTTGAATATCTGTGAGTTATAAAGTAGAAGCTAAAATTTTTTATCATTAATGGAATTTTTCGTAATTAAATATGTAAAAACTTGTTTTATTTGACTACGTATTTATAAGTAAAAAATATTTCAAAATTTAATTAATAATAAATAATTTTAGCTTTTATCTTATAACTCACAGATATTCAAATATCTTAATGAAAGAAAAAAACAAATTTTCAAATAGGTATCTAAATATAGAATTAATAATTTCCATTAAATCTTAAAACTCAAATATTAAATTACCACAAAGTATAAACAAATAGAATTCAATTAATTTATTGTAATTTAGTAAATTCTACATGGGAGATGAGACCTACAGGTTACTACTATTTTAAATAAAACGAGGAAGAATACAGTTGCCTTTGTCAACTCTTAGATACTCGTACGAACCGTTAGTATGTTCACAGCCTGTCACTCTGCTCACAATATTATTTTTTTAATATTTTAGTATTTTAAAATAATTTGGGTAAATTTTATAATTTCTAGAACTATGGGTTGTACATATATTCAAACTATATGTTTATATGTACATTCTTCAAAAGCAGATTCTAACCTTTCACATAACGATTATCAATCCAAAACTTTTTCAAATATTCTATAGTACCATTTAATACTAAGCGGTAAATGTATATTAAATTTACTTAGTACAAAATAGTAAATATAATTTTAAATATTATATTATATTATATTTAAATATTCCATTGACAGAATAATTTCTTATAAGTACAATAAAATACATATATGTATGTAAATACGGCGCTATATAATATACATCTATACTCTTATCATTCATTCACTAGTGACATATACGATATGTAAATAAACATGATATTATATAAGTATGTATATATATTAATATCATATAAATAAAAATTCCTCAAACAACCGTTATGTTGTTTATTTATTTACATTTTTATGTACTACGCATTATATCCTCAACAATTTCAAATTATCGAGTAAAACAAAATGGAAAAAATTCGTTAAAGAAATTTGTTAGAAAATTTGAAAAAATCAAGTAACACTTTCGTCAATTATAAAGTAACCCTATATTATTAAAAAAAGTTGTTAACAGAAATAAGAATATAATGTTGAAGCTTTAATTTTTGTCTATTACTTCAAAAAAATTTTAACAGGTGTTCAAGTTACAGGTGTTTAAAAATAGGAAATTTTCAGTTTTTGACCCCTTACAGCTCCCAAACAGGGGGTGATACAAAAAAAATTTCTGAAATGACTCATACTCATAATGACTTATTTTCAAAGATCTGACTTCTGTCAAAATTTCAAGTTTCCATCTTAAACCGTTTAGAAGATAGATGTGTTGAAGGATTTTGCAAAATTTGAGTTTCACATAACGGTAAATTAAGACACCGTATGCCACAAAAATATATTTATTGTATATATACTTTTAAAGCTAATGAAAGTAGTAATCATTTGGCGTTTTCAAAATGAAGATATACCTTATACACCTTGTGCTATAACAATTTAAATAGAGAGCTTTTTTGAACCTTTGGGGAGCTGTAGCTCCGTAACGGGTGGGGCTACAAAAAAAAGTTATTAAAAGTAAAATTAATATTTTTGTGAGATCTATCAGCAATTAAAATTTGATAGCTCTATTTCAAAAAAAAATGTGGGGATCTAAAAGTTAGGTGTTCGAAAGCTACCCTAAGGCTTGGTCCAAACTCAACCAAAAAAAATAGGGAACCTACAAATTACTCCCAGAATATTTTGTGTAAATTTCAAGATTCTAGCTTTCTTAGTTTTTGAGTTAGCGTGCTGACGGACGGACATGGCTCAAAAGTCTTAGAATTTTTTTCTGATCCGATCCATACCTTTGAAGGTATATCTAGCTCGCTTATTTCGAGGTGTTACAAACGGAGGAGTAATTTTATTATACCCGATCCTATCGTACGGGTATAAATATATTACTTCCAACACTATCTACTTCTTGTATTGTTCTTGTCCATTTTCAGTCCATTCCTATAGTTTCAACATGTACCTGAGGTATAGACAGATTATTAATATAACCGTTGAATAATTAGCATGGAAAACCCTACTTGGATTCTGTTTTAAAAAATATTTATTTGATTTAAATTATGTAATAACTAATTTATCAATAGCAATCAATTAATTACTGTTTCTTAAGCACTAGCAACTTCTTGTTAATTACATTTCTTTACATGTATTTAAATTTGATTAATTCAAAATTTGTTAAATTAAAAGTGACGAAGTTTAAGTCCTAAGATATTGCAACCAATTAACATTTTTTTCTTTATTTTTTTTGTTAAGTTAAAATTTTAAGTCTTGTGGAACATATATTTGTATTTTATTTTTTATATGTAACAAGGAAATTTTACTGCTTTTCCTTTCCAGGTTTGTCTGTAAATGTCATAAGTAAATATTATAATTACTATACTTGAGTGGCATTCGAACTCACACTGGCTCGGTGTTTATAGTGTTTTACACGCTCTTGTCTTCTAGGCCACCTATACCCCTTTTAAAACTATATTTTCTTTAATAGAAATATTTAGTTTTTTTGAGGAAGTTTACGAAGATTGTGATATTTTCAGGTGTAGTTTTTGAAAGCAGACTATAAAGCCTTTTTACTCTTTATTGAATCCTTATAACATTAATAATTGTGCACTCGTCAATAATGTGTTTGGTGTAATAATATGGATATTATAAAAGAGTGGATATTATATGGATATGGATATTATATGGATATTATATTAGTAGGCGTTCCTTCTTTTTTTAAAAGAATGTTAATAATGTGTTGATATATTGTTCATATGATAGTAGAGTTATACTCAGTTCTATTTTTCGTGTTCATTGCTAAGTTCCTTCTGTTTATATTTGCTGGGAAAATTGATGGTTGTTTGTTTTTGGGTTAATGCGTTTATAGTAATGATTAAAGTTTCTTAAAGTAATTTTCCTTTTGTTATTTTTTTTTGATTACATTTATTTTGTTGACGTAATCTGAAATAATAAGTGGTGAATTTGATCAGCGAAGTTATTTCTCTCAATACACATCGTGGAATCCACTATATTTTTAGGGAGTTTTGTTTTCTGTTTAGGTTATCTCGAATTTCTTGAATAGGGTTTTCATTGTTGTTAAGATTAATCTTAACTTCTATTGTTAGAAGAAAATCTAAAGAGATTAGTCTTTTTTTTTGGAATCTGTTTAGTTTCAGTTGCATTGAGGATCGTGACAGCTTCGGCTTCGTAAGCCGTTGAATAACTTGTTAGGAACATTATTAGATAATGCCAAATATTGTTTTTAATTTTATTTATCTATTTTTCTTTCAAAGACTTAATATAGAACCTTTTCTTTTATGTTGTAAACAGATTGTTTTGCGTCTATATGGAAGGACTATGAAAACCCTAAAATAAAAATAAATAAATTAAAAAAAAATCCTTACTGAATTATTATAACAAAAAAAAAAAAAAAAATTAAAAGTAAATAAATAAAAAAAATAAAAAATTTAAAAATCTTTCAAAGTAATGTAATTTTCAGTTTATACTTTCGATTTTTGTGTAAAATTAACAAAATTTTATTTAATTTATATTAATTAAAATTATATTAATAATATTTTATTATCATTTTAATTCGTCTAATTATTATAAATCTATATTAATATTAAAAATAGAAATAAATTAAATTTTATGAAATTAAATTAATATATTAATTATAAATATTAATATTATAAATAATTATAAAATTAATATATATTAATTAATATATAAATATTAATTATATTAAAAATGTATAGGTACTATTTAAAAAAATTGTCTTTTTAATTATTTTATAAAATAATAATTATTTTTGCATATTTAATTGACTTTAGTTTTTTTTTTAAATGCAATTAATATTGTGGCTTTTATTTAATTGTTTTTGATTTTATTTAATTTTTTTTTTTATTTTTGTTGAATATAAAGCACTCATATAATATAGAAACCAAAAGATTTGATATTAATTATTTTTTTTTTTTAATTATTTATTTAATTTTAGTACCAATTTTTGGTATCCTTTATTTTTTTTTAAGGTGACAATTTTTCGGTAATTTTTTGCATATATTTTTTTAATTAAAACAATACATACATATATTATGAGGTGCAATTAATTAACGCTAAAGCAAATTAGCTAACGTTAATTAATGGGTAATAGCTAAAAATAGCTAAAGTTAAAAAAAAATAAAATAGTTAATGATATTAATGAAATGTTAATATCATTTTAAAAAAGAAATAGAGCCAATAGGTTTTCAGTGCGCTTTAGATAATGGGCTTTATTCCCTTTTCGGAATAAACTTTAAGAAAAACGTTTATTTGTTGTTGTAGACATTTAAGTTTGTTTATTTGTTACAAGGGTATAAAATTAACATATAACTGAAAGTTGGTGACAAATTGCTTACAAATTTAGATCTTAAATAGCTGGTTTAGTAGCAATTTAAAGGCAATGGCTCTTACTTTTTAATAGTTTACCGTTGCATCAAAGATATAAAGAAAATAAAAGAATTATTGGGAATATAAATAGTGAACATTTTAGATTTAGGGTGAAAATATCAGAATATAATATTTAAATTAAAAATTGGTAATCTGACCAATGTTGTAGTTAGTAAGTTGCCGGTCTTTCAAACGAAAGGTTTCGGATTCAAATCCCCTGTCACTTCAAAATGTTATATAAAATATAATATTATAAGGTAAAAAAAAAAATATTATAATCATAATTTAATTCTTGTACGGCAACTACACCACTGCAACAAAAAGAAAAACTGGTTTATTTCCTCATCAAATTGCATGTAATGGGTGTCAATTTACTTTTTATTTAACACTCCACGTATTTTTTTTATAATATAAATAATTGTTAAATTGAATACATAATTAAAATAAAAGTTTTTTGAAAATAAAAAAAAAATTGAAAGCATATAAGATATCAATGAAAATTTTCACATTTCCAGAATTGGGTACTTACTATATGAGCATTGCAGGTTGGTTCTTAACATTATAACTACATTTATTCCTTTGCTTTCGTTAGCTTTGCTTCGTTAGCTTTGCTTTGCTTTGCTTTACTTTAGTTTTTGCTCAGCATATTTTATAGAAGAGTTGAATTGATTTTGGACTGTGAAATATTCATCGGAACTGGACACTCATGTTGATACTCGTCGGAACTGGGCACTTCTGTAAAATAGCATGCAATAACTAGTTCGATAAACAATAATAAGCAATAACTAATTCGATAACATTTTATGGTGTAACTTATTTACACAATCTTCTAAATGTTTTTATATAAGATTGAAAAACATCTAATTTAGCTCTAGCCTCAATAGATCGTCTTGGTGAATATATTTCTCTACTATATAACTAGAGTTTCGACACAGCGGTTGAAACTCAACAAATTAAAACCTAGCCTCAGCGGATCTTCTTGGTGAATATATTTCTCAGTAATTTAAGCAGCGCCTCGACAGGGTTAAAAATAAACAAACAAAATAAACAAAACAGTTTTGTTGGTTTTTTTGTCGCTTTATTCAGGTAACAGGGTGATCTATAATCTGAAATATTTTTTTACCACATTTATCCAAGGTATTTCCACATTTATCAAAGATACTTCACATTGTTTATTAAATGTCTCTACAGGTATACATTTAGCATTGCAGTTGAAAATTTGCTGCAGAATATCAAACAAACTATGTATTGATGCTGTGTTGATATAAAACTATATATCAAACTATGTGTTGATATAAAATGTATATATAAACGTGGTACAAAATGTATCTAAGTGTTGACTAATGTGTTATTTTTTTTTCTTTTTTCTACCCATATACACACATAGATCAAATTTAATGATTATTTAAGCTCAAATCAGAACATGAAGAACTTCCCAATTTCTTTCAACGAAACATATTAAATTTTGAATATCCTTTTGTCATTGGCATTTAAAAATTACAATTATAATTACACATTCCTTGAAATTGAATATTCCAACAAAATTTTATATTTTCTTTTATTCCAGAACATTTTAAGGATATTAATTTGAACTTGTTATTATTTATTTTTCTAGCACATTTCCAAAAAAAATTTGAAAAAATGTGCTTATTAGTTTCACTCTGTCCGTCCGTCCGGCCGTCCGTTCGACCGTTTGTCTGTTTACAAAACTTCTACACCGTTAAAGATAGAGAAAAAAAATTTTAACCATGGGTAGATCTCATAAAAAAAATAATTTCGTGGAACAACTTTTTCATGTAGCCCCATCCATTACGGAGCTATAGCCCCTAAAACTTTGAAAAAGCCCTATTTTTAAATGCATATATCTTATGTTCTGCTTAAGATTTTTTCAATCTGAAAACATCATTCGACAGGTATTTTTTTTAGCTTTGTAAATTAATATCAAAATTATACAATTTTTTTAAATTTAGTTTTTGGTGGCACCCTCTCTTTAAGAGTTATTACGCCTCAAAAATTTAAAATTTGCTATTTTTAGACACCTGTAACTTAGGCAACTGTAAAAATTTTTCCTTGACAAGACATGAAAATTAAAAGTTCAATAATATATTTTTACGTGTGTTAACGGTTTTTCTTAGTTATAAAGGATTCCGGACTTACGGCCCCTCAAAATTTCAAAAATGTCCTATTTTCACATTTTTTTTCTTATTACATGAAATTTTCAAATTTTTGTGCAAATCACAATTCTAAACAGTTTATATTGCCTTTTGGAAATGTGCGCTTTTAAAAACCGTTGGTTTAGATTCTACCTTGTTTTTTTTGTATTTTGTATCTATATCTTATATTTTTTAAATTATTTTCAGAAATTATTTAAAAACATTTATATAATTTCCACGTAAATATATTATAATATTATATACATACAATATATCTTACTTAAATGCTCAATAAATTCTTGATGAAATAAATAAGACTCATTAAATGCCCAGTAGAATGCAAATATTACATTATTTGTATAAATTAATTAAATTAAATGAAAATTATTATTAGGCCAAATTGTTCCAAATCGAAACAAAAAATAAAAAAGAAAAAAAAGGTCAAGAAAAATAATCCTCATTATTCAGAATCAATTTAACTATTATAGAATAACAATATATAAAGCTATATATTATATAAATAAGTATATTTAAATATTATTACCTTGAAATATATACATATATATATATAATTTATTTTCTTATATGACGTCAGCCAGTATATTAAAATTTATATATACAGGTATAATTATTGTGTTGAAAACCATTTTCCATTTTATTTTTATATAAATTAAAAGACTATAATAATATATACATTATGTATAACATATTATAATATATTGAGTATTAATAAGATTAAGAAACATACATGTTAAAATTATTCTTATATTATGGTGAATAGGTGTATTAGGTATGTAAAATTCAAAAATAACAAACCAACAAAAATGTTATACATTATACATTATACTTTTTTTTTGTACATATTATAATTAAAATCTATGATGGAAACAAAAAAAAAAAACATACATGGAAAGTTTTATTTATATATTTACATTATATTTAGATATTAATATGCTTTTCTTTTGTTTATTATATAAGTGTAATTAAGATATTAATATTTCAACCTTGAAGTTTTTTTTTTTTGTTTTTGTTTTGTTTTCCTTTTTTTTCTTTTTTTATTCTTTGAAGAAATTTTCCAAAAAGTATAAAATACTTTTAATATATATATATATGTAATGTAACATGATTTAAATAATATATTAATGAGTTTGTGTGTGTGTGTGAATTATTATAATAACTATTATTATTAATTTGAATGCTTAATGAACTGAAGATTTCAATTTTTACAAACAAATTTTTTTTTTTTTTGGTTTCTTCTTATATAAAGGGAAAATATATGGTTAATTTTTATTTTTATACTGTTGGTCTAAATGTCTTTAATTTTATAAATTAACAAAAAGATTGAATAATTTTGCATCGTTTGTCCTTAACAATAGAATTTTAATATATTTAAATAAGGTAAAATAAATTAAATACCTTAATGTCTACTATTGAAAATTTCAATCGAGATAGAAAGAGGGATTCAAAGGCTAACTTCTGTATCATAAAAAACGTCAGATAAAACAGTTCCGCACATGAAAATACGTATGTAATACGTATTGTGTTTTGTAGAATAACTTGCCGTTGACAGTATTCTTAAAAATTTTGAACCATAACTTCTATGATAGCGTTAAATTCAAGAAGAATATCAATATCCTTTTTTCTAACAGTCCTGCCAAAAAACCAGTAACTTTCCATATTTCGAAATATCCTTTATTTATATTTTCCCAATCCCCAAATAGTATTTTGTACCGGGAGTCCACCTAAATCCCAAAAAAAAAAAATTTCAATGATACAAAATCCCAAATAAGACAACATCCAAAAAAAAAATAATCCCAAGAAAAATTATCCCAAATTTCAAAATTCCAAATTACAAAATCCCAAAATATCAAAATCCCAAATTGCAAAATCCGAATTTTTAGTTAGTTATAAAATCAAGGTTATATCTTTCAATTTCGAATTAGGAATCTTGCTTGTTTTTTTTATCTTGCATTACAAAAAGCCACTATTAAAAAAATATTTTATTTTTAATACTTTTGTGTAAAGTAGGTATGCCGTACCCGTATTAGAGTATTCCACTATTGGAAGTTCTTTATTATTGAAAATATATATTAATATAAAAAAATATCTAGGAGGAATTTTATAGTTGTTTACAAAATCTGGATTATACGCCTTTTACAGAATATTTATATATATCTGTATGTGAGATTCTGAGTTAGGAGAGATTTTAGAGTTGGTTACAAAATCAGGGTTTCAATAATTTGTTTAGCGGGGGTTTCAAGTTCATTGTTGTTGAAATATATATATAAAAATAATAATTAAAAGGGATATTAGAGTTGGTTACAAAATGAGAGTTATACGTTGTTTGCAGAATATTTATATATTATGTACATTGAAAATTCTGAGATTTTGTAACATTGGGATTTTGAAATTTGGGATTATTTTTTTTGCGATTTTGGGCTTGGGATTTTGATTTTGGAATTTTGACTTTGGGATTTCGGACCCAACCTCTTTGTACCATTCTGCCATGAGTTCATTATACCATGTAAATTTTACAATGGGTGCTAATCCATAATTTTGTTGAAAAGGGAGGTGAAAGCTGGTTATAATACTACCAAAGAGAATCTGCGTGTTCATTTCATTGGTATCTTTCGGTATCTTTATATTCTTTATGAATTCCAACTACGCGAATAAAAGAAATAAGGTATAATGAAAATAATTAAAAGTATAATAAGAAAGTGAAATATTTCATAAAAGTAACAACGAAATAAAAGAAAAAAATATGACTTTTGTAGAAAATGATCTGTGGTTGCTCATAATATTGCCTAAAAAGTTTTTTGTTTTAAGTTAATTTTTAACTTGATTTTAACTTGAACGCTTTTTTAAGCTGTAATTTGTTTATATAGCTAAATAAATTTTATTTTTATTTACGGAAGATCCTGTTATGTTTGATCTTGATTACAAATTTATTTTTATTTTATACATTTTAATTTATCTATAACCAAAAACCAAAATTTTAACAAAAATTTTACAGTAAAACTCCAGATATAACATGTTTTTAGTTGTGCAATAATTAAAAATGCCAAATTTGTAATTAATACTATAGGTATTATCGTGCTTTATAAATTTGAATAATCCAGATTATTATAGCTAGATAAACGTTTTACTTTTATTTATTTCTTTATTTATTTATATTAATATTATAAATAACATATGATAATGCAATATATTACTAAATCATCATATATGCCATTATATATGGTTGATAATGCAATATATTACTAAATCGTTAAGGCCATTATATAGGTTGAATACATTATTCATTTATACAGTAATATTATTTTTTATTTATTTATATTATATACTATTATTTTATATTTTCACTATATTTGGTAGCAAGGACGATTTTTTTTCAATTAATAAAACTTGCTACCTGTGCAGGATCCCGTTTCTTATTTATTTATTTATATTAATATTACATACATTAATGTAGTGCAATATTATTGAACCATCGGCTACTAAGGCCATTATAGGTTTTTATACTATTATTAAATTATATACTAATATTATTTATTTTATTTATATTATATACTATATATTTACATTATATTAGGTCGTAAGGGGGGTATGTAAAGAAAAAAACTTACGACCTGTGCAGGGATCGAACCTACACTCCTTCGGTTAATACGCCACACGCCTACCCACTAGGCTACCGAAGCCCCCATCCCGTTTCGAAATCAAGAATTATATTCTAAAGTTTTAAAATTAATTGCATATATTTAGGATGAATTCTTTTTTCAACAATATCTAGTTCTTTAATAAACTATTTTTTCTATAAATAAACATAACGGTAAAAAAATAAAAATTACTTAAATGCTTTTATGACGATTTTTTTTGATAAACTTTTTATTATTATAGTTATGTTATAATCATAACATAATCATGTACTCGTATTGTAATAAAAATAAATAATAGTAGGTTTGAAAAGTAAATTGGAATGTCAAAATATACTGGGAGGCATAAAAAGAAAAAAAAAAACAAACCAACAACCAAAAGATATTTACAATGATGGTAAATAATAATTATATTTTTATAATCATTATTATTATATTGCATAACGTTCACCAAAAAAAAAATTAATAAATTAAAATATTTTTCTAGCTTAGTGCATGCTATAATTGATGAGATTTTTTTATTAAAATAAAAATAAGCATTTTTTTGATAGGTGGTAAGAACTAGTAGTTTTTTTTTTAGAAAGAGGAGGTATTTCTCAAAGAAATGGCGTTTTATAAAATATAGTATTTATTTTTTTTTTTGGCCAAAAGTTGGTTTTAATATATATTATACCTACATATTTATATATATATATTTATATATATATATATATTATACTTAAAAATATTGTAAAAATTTTGTGTTATTAAATAAAATTTTATCTAAATGTTTTTTTTTTTTTTTGAGAGCTAAATATGTTTTATGTAAAAAAAACGGGGTGTGTAGTACTGCTTTAAATTAAATAGAAAAAAAAAAAAATATATATGTGGTGAAAATAGAAAGTGAAAATTATAACATTTGCTTTTGCCTTTTATATTTTATTTTATTAAAACTTTATGTAACATCAGAAATAAATTACTTGTATTCAATTTGCAAAGTGATACTTTCAATTATTCATTTGTTAATGCTAGAACGAATACTTATAAAATTTGTTTAAATAAGATTCGCACGTATTAATAATTGATCTTGAAAAGTTGTATTCTGATTAACAACTTTAGTCGTTTCACAAAAAATGCACATTGCAAAAGTTCCCGTTTTACAAAAAAGACACTTCTCATATTTCCCTTTTCACAAAAGTAAACCTTTCACAAAAAGTTATTTCAGAAAAAAGTATATATATTTGACAAAAATGTGGTTAAATCCAAAATCCCTCTTATTTTTTTTCAGCAGATATGAATTACAAAACATTTAAAATAATGGGCGCTGCAGCTCTCGAATCCAAGATAAGCAAATCATTAAAGTGCTCATTTTGTGCCCAACTTTAAAATCCTTCCTGAATTTTTTAAATACATATTTCAGTAACAAAAATGTGGTTTTTGCCACCGTTTAAATAGTTTTTTTTGGGTTGTTCTAAATCTGATGGAAATTACATGATCAGTTCAATAATATTAATTTTTAACGGGTAAAGATATAAATATATTGTATGGCACCAAATAAGACAAAATGTAATATAAAGAAATTTTAAAGGCGGACATTTTTAAAACCACAAGAAAACAATATTTCCTTTTACTGTTTTCAGATGAAAATAATTTTCAATAGAACTTGAGTTTAAGTTATTTTGAACTTTATCCGAATTTGGGTTGCCAAACGTACGTTACAGTATAAAAATTTTCTAAACAGATGGAAAGTCAAATAGAATAAAACTAATTTGCACCATTTATTTTTAAATTTTTTGAAAATTTACTAAAAACTAGCTTAAGTTAAAAAAAAAAATTTAATATTTCATTTTATTTACAGTTAACAAATCATAAAAATAAGTGATACAACGTGTCATATGGAAGTCGATGGTTTAATTAAAAGTTTTTATTATTTTTTGAGATAGTTGGACAGTTGAATTTTATCTAAAAAAAAAGTGAGAAACACACTTCTGAAAGCCGAAAATCAATTTCCACAAATCATTTGGTCACAATCTCTTATAGAAATCTATTAACAGAACATAAAGAACAATTATAGTGTTATAGATTCATAAAAATATGAGAAAGCGGATCAGAAAATTTGAAAACATGATTTGTAATCCATAGTGGAAATTCCTAAAACTGTGGAAATACCTAGATGGTTTAAAACTGATTATGGAAACTAATTTATTGTGAGAATTGCTAAAATGTGGGACATGCTTCCATTCAAATTTAATATGTGTTCCCCTCTGATAAAAATGTGCCATTTTACAATTTACATCTTTCCAAAAAAGAACCTGTTCGAGTTCTTCTCTAATTTACCTTCCAATTCTCTCCTTTCATTCTATTTCCCTCCAAATCCTTTCCCTTTTTACACAAACCTATAACAATGTACAAAGGATCAATCCGTTCCTAGCGTGTTTGGGTAGCGTGTAAAAAAAAAAAATAGTGGACAAACCATCTGTCATACAAACAGGCAATAAAAACCGTATTTTCTGTTTCAATTTAAAATTGTAAATTGTATTGTAAATTTTAAAATGTACATAGTCTAGGCATAACTGCTTTCATTTTTGCATTGTTTTTTTTAAATGTTATTGATTTTATGCGATAAATTGCCTTTAGAAATCTAGTCCTTATTTTTGATTCAAGTTAAGTTTTTAGGTTTAGTCAATTTAAGAGTTTTAAAGTGTTGATGTGTCACAATTATGCAAATATTAAATTTCACTAAAATGAATAAAAGAAATTAAGTTTTAGTTTAACAATATTATAATTTGTTTTTTGATTTTTTTTTGTTCGAGTTTGATTGAAATATTGACCAGAAAAAAATATTTTAACACCGAAGATAACTCTTGAAAGTTGTGTAGACTACATGTAGTCTACCAGCAAATTTTTTATTTTTTTGGTTGACTAATTTTAAATTAAAGTTTGAATTAAGACCTGCAAAATACCAAGTCAAAGTCTAATAAATAATAATGATTTAATACATTCAAAAACCCAAATATTTAATTAAAATTTAAAAAGAAGAACAGGAAAACTATAAATCATTCAACTAAATTCTTAAATTACTTTTTAGAATATTCAAAAAATGTGCTTTTTTAGTTTCACTAAATCCTTTCGTCAGCCCGTCCGTCAGTTTGCCTGTCTGTTTACAAAACTTCTACTGTTAAAGGTATTTCATAACTCCACCACGCATTTAGATAGAGAATTGAAATTTTAGTAGAAGAAAACCCTAAAATAGCGCTATTTTTGAAAAAAATATATATCTCAGGTTCTGTGTAGTAGTTTTACAATCTAAAAACTTATCTTCAATCTAAAACGTTTTACAATCTATAGATTTTACAATCTATACAATCTTATAGAATTAGTGTAAGTCGTCTCAGGAAATATTTTTGTACCAGCCCCTATTTAAGGATTATTAGGGCTCAAAAATTGAAATTTTATTATTTCTAATTTAGGCAATTGTACAATTTTTTTGAAAATTAAATGCAAACATTAAAGTTTCAACTTTATAATTTTATTGGTGTTAATCGTTTATCATAATAATCTAGAGCTCTCTTAAAATTGACGTAAGTATCTCTTTATTTTTCACATTTTTTCTTATGCAATTCTAAGAAAATTTTCAAATTTTGGTGCAAGTCACAATCCTAAACATTGTTTGTATTAGATTTTGTAAAATGTGCGACTTTAAAAACCTTTGATATATATTCTGTTTTGGTTTTTTTATTTTTACACATTAATACTACATATTTTTTCCGATATTTTTTAATATTCTGTAATTATTTTAACACATGTCCTTTGGAACTAAATATGCTTCGTTGCTCTACTATATTATTAATTTGGAATACCTATTAACTAACTAATACCAATTAAATTAAATTTCTTTTTTTAATTACGTCTATTACAAAATGTTAATATTAAAATAAAATGAAAATTTAATGTTAATAATGTCATCTATTTATTTATTACTGGTTACATTAATGGTGATGTGACATCTATCAGATATATGTGTATATTAAATTAAGACTTATTTTGATAATAAATTCAAATTAATTATGATTTGGTTGGGTCATTTTCCAGTTAGTTTTTGGTTCGATTTAATATTTTATTAAAAAAAAAAAAGAAAAACCATATTAATAATAAATTACTATAATCACTATAACTAACTTTTAGTACTAATCACTCTTAATTATTTAATAAAATAAGGATAAAATCTACTAATAATAAAAAAATATTGTATATAATTTGAATTTGAAAAAAATAGTCCATAATATTTTGGCATATTTTTGACATTAAATTATATTAAAAATGGTATTTTATATGAAATTGGTAAATTTCATTTACCTTTGATTAATAAAACTGTAGATACACTGTTAAATTTTTGAGGAAATTTAATTCAGGTGAATAAATTAGTGATTTAATGTTATATAAGTGTAATTAAATTATAAAATAAAATCTATGTGGGTTATTTCGGTTTTTTTTTTTTTTTTTTTTTGTTTACAGAAAGTTGAGATATTTAATTAGGTTGGTTATCCTTGGAAAAACTGATGGTTTCCTTTATTATTTAATAAAAACTGTGTACTTTAAAATTGTATGATATTTATTTATTTATGTAAATAAAGTTAATAAATTTAATTTAAATTATGATAAAAATGATAATTAATTTGACAACTTTTTCTAAGCAGATAGATAGGTAGATAAAAAGCTACTGCAGATGCACAATTAAACCATCTTAAGTACGTTGTAGTATCCTATTCCGTAAGTCAAACTGTACATTTGTATCAAAGATCCCAACCTAAACTGGATTTGGTTTAAAAAGAGGGTGTTTTTGGTTGGTTAATGCCCAACTCTATCCGAAAGAATGATATGCATTTCTTTTGGGTGACTTTTGAGGTATTTCATCGACCCTCGTAAAAACAAGGAGTCAGTTTTTCCCTTAATTAACTCATTAGGAGTTTATTACAGTGCACTGTAAATCGATTAAGTTCACCTCTATAACAAATTAAAAAGGTTTTAAGAACATTTTCTCTACAAAAACTTTTTGATGTTTAGGGCCAGAACAAGATATTCACATAATAGATGAAATATTGGGTTTTCTTCCTTCTCATATAAGGAAATTTCTGCAATAGTTATGTGAGGTAAATCCTAAAATTTTTTGCCATTTTTAAGTAAGTTTTCTTTAAGTAATTAATACATAAAAAATTCCTACCTTAGGTTTAGTGTACCTGATGTTGGAAAATTGAATATGTACGTTTTGAGTTTGGATCTAATTTGTATTTGTAAAAAATTCAACTAAAAAGAAAATTATCTAACTGTTCAGAGAAATTCATAAGAAATGGTATTTTATAGGAAAAGTTGTAAAACGGAATTTATGTTTCGGTATAAAAACTTTTCATTTGCGAACTCAGGATACATTTTAAAACACATTCGTATATATTTTAATGTATCTTAACATAAATAATATTAATTAATATTAATTTGATTTAAAAAATATAAATGCCTACTATTAGTTTTTTAGTTGTTTAAAAAAAATTTTAAATATGAACCTAAAAATGTTTATACAGCGACTATTTAACTACTACTATATGTTTATGGAGTTCATTCGAATCAAAAGTTTGATATGCATATTGTTTTAAAATAAAGTCAGTGGTATTTACTGAACAAGATAAATAATAGTAGATTTACATTTATATGGTAATAACAAATAAAAAATGTCAAAAAGTTCAAAATTTCGAAATTAATTCATTTCATATGGGTTCGAATCCCACACACGTCGTAAGAGTTATTCCCCCTTACGACATTTACAGCCACGCCTGAAAAGGAAAGGCTGTGTAATTTCCTGTTCACATTTATGTGGCAGAGAAATGTACTAAAAAAAAAAAAAAAAAAAAAAAACTAATTTCGGACCTGATTCTTTCATTTCTTTTTAATTTTAATTTTGATCAAAATGGGAATACTAAACCTATTTAAATCTATATCATATCTTAATTAAGATTTCATAACTTTGCTCATAAACAATTCAGAATTTTTCTCTTGAAAACTGGATATACTAAGTTTTACTTTTTTTTTGGAAATTAATATCAAAGTCAATTATGGTAAGTTTAAGTCTTCTTAATTTAAATCATTCGTAACATCACTTTGACGTATTTAATATTTTCAACTTAATTTCGGCTAGAGCTGTTAAAATTGTCTAATTATTAAAACTTTTTAAAAAAATTGGTTCATTGGAAAAACGATTTCAATAAATATGGGTTAGATTTCGGGATTGTAATTTTTATAAAATTTATTTTTCCATATCAAAAAAATGAATACTAGAATTTAAATGAAAATTTACCTTTTTTTTCTATCTTTATGTTATTTTTATTTATCGTATCAAAAAAAAAAAAAAATGGATACCTATTATAATAAAAAGGATAAAAATATAATTTTATAAATAGCTAAATTTTAAAAATAATATTTTCCATTTTTAAAAATATATCCTATATCCAATAATAATATTCAAAAATATGTAAGTGGAAAATTCTAATCAATCATTTTGAAGAACAGTATGAAAATAAATTTATTTTTATCATTTCTTTTGTACTGTACTTTGTATTGTACTACTACTGTAGTATAAGTATTTATACATATTTACGATTGAGATCTACTACTTATAAACGAAATATAAACTGTAATAATTATACGATATAATATTGTATTTAATAATTAAATACGACTAATGATTTTTGATTTGGGTTAGGCTTAGGTTTGGATTACATTGAGTTTAAAATTAAAAGAAAAACAAATATGTATATAACTTTAAAAATTAAATCATAAAATTTATTATAGATTCTATTATAGTGGAGGGCAAAAAGAACTAACTAAGAATGTCAGTACTAGGTTCTAAACAATTCGGCCAGAGTTTATGTTTAAGTTTCTCTAAATGAATACCACGATGACACCACTCAGACGAAAAAAGCTTTGAAAGTTTTTACGATCTATATCAGACAGTTCATTTATATTTTCGAAAAGAAAACTGCTAAGATATTTCCATCGTTTTCTTGACAGACTATACGACAGGGAAGAGAAAGTGCTTTACGCTCTTTATCGCATCAAGTCCTTTGAAGGTTCGAATAGCTATCATACATCATCTTTTTTTATGTTATCATAACTCAGTGTCTATATATTAGATAGCTGTTTAAAATTTTGTCGAAAGAAATTAAGTTTTATGCCATTGACTTCTAAAAAATTTAACTTGTCTAACGCAACACACTCGGAAAGCTTCGAAATTTATATCTTAATTTCTTCTAACTGAATATAGCGAAACATATGAAAATTTGTTATAACATTCAATATCAAGTTTTATAATAATAACTTCTGCAAAATTTGCTTGGTTTGACGCAACGGGGTGGTTTACACAACATTTTGAAATTTCAAAATGTCATAGTAAAATTAATTTGTTTTAGATGAGATTATCGGAAATGATCACAATTTTTGCCCTTTATTCGCAGGCTTAAGAAATCCAAATACATTGTATTATTTGATGTGATTGTATCTGACTTAATATTTTCATAATCTTCACTCATATATTATTTTGGTTAATTTTTGTCGGTTGGTCTATTTATATTGTGAACTTATAAGATTAGTATTAAAATTCTTCAACTTTCTTTTCAGTATTTTGTTTTTATGCTGTATATTATAAGTTTTTAAAATACCTATAAGTATTTTAATTTATTATCGATTTGTGTCTCTTGGCAATGTGAAGATGAATCAAAACATAAAATACAATTATAATGGAAAAGGGGATATTTAATTCCATTTAAGTTAAAATTTTTAAAGAATATTCCAATTAAAATTGAAAAATAATAATGCACGATAAAATTTTTTTTTTTAACATAACAAACTCTTAAATAAATAGAGTAGGAATATATTGAAAGATTCTCAATCAAAATCAATGAAATGGAATGTCTTTTAGATTTGTAAAATGGTTTATTATTTGCTTTTCTTCTTTATAAACTGAAATATTGGAGTATATTCTAAAGAAAATCATGTTATGATGACATTATAAGTATCTATCTAGAAATATTATATAGATATATTATTATGTAGATATATGGAAGGATAGTTTTTATTTTAATTTATTATTATTTACTATATTAGAACAATTAGAACGGCAAAATTTAAAAAGGTTTGATATGATCAATAAAAAATTATGGAAATACGAGAGCAAAAAATATTATGCCAGGGTGGCACGTAAAATTGAAAAAAAAAATCATATTAATACAGTTTATAAAATTTATTTAAAAAACGAGAAAGAGTGTAGTGAGTAGACTGTAAATTGACCGAGATATGTAAATTGAGGAGTTGTATGACAGCTACCCGAATCTGTTGCACTATCGCAACCAAATATTACAGAAGTTATTGCCATAAAACTTGATAAACATTGAGTTTTGTGAGTTTTGAGATGCTTAAATTCGTAAAGTTAGAAGAAATGCACGAAGCCTGAACCTACTGTTCTAGCTTAACCAAATTTTACAGAAGTTGTTAGCATGCATTTTGACAATTTTTTACAAAATTGCAGATTAATAGCTTTAATAGACTCGGAGTTATTTTCATTTATAAAAAGAAGTTGTATATGGCAACTAAGATTACAGACCCCTAGTTTCATTAAGTCCCAAGAGGTGTAAGAAGCCTGGAGCGGCTGCTCTAGATCAACAAAATCTTACAAAAATTGTTGGCATGTAACTGGACATCTCTTCACTAAATTTCAGATATCTACCTTCAATGGGCACTGAGTTATTTTATTTAAAAAGTGAAGTTGTATGGCAGCTACCCGTACCTGTCGCAACAGCACAACCAAATTTTACAGATGTTCTTGCCCTGTAACTCGACACTATTTTGCAAAATTTCAGATACCTAACTTCAATAGATACTGAGTTATTTTCATTTCCAAAGAAGTTTAATGGCAGCTACTCGAACCGGGTGGTCGAAAATGCTGGATTTTAATAGTATCCTTATACATTCTTTAATGCTTTATATTTTGAGTTATCGTGCGGACAGACGGATGGACGGATGGTCGTACATGGCTTAATCGACTCAGATTATTCGATTCTGAGCCGATCGATACCTTTGACACTATAAGTAGCTCTACTACTTTAAGGTGTCAGAAACGAAATGCAAATTTATTATACTCTTTTGAACATAGTTCATACGCCATAATTTGCAGAAATAAAGTGGTACCTTAACTTGAGATTTGAAATTCTTTAGTTTCTTAGCGTATACACAATATTTTATTAACAACATGAGTAGACTAGAAAAACAAACCAAATAAATGAGAATTATAAAAGGAAAACTCAATTCTTTAGACAATAATCAATTAATAATCGAAACCTTCACAGTTTGAAGATGCATCAAAACAACAACTTTGGAAGTATAACTTTTTGATAGATTGTCACAAAACAACATAGAAATTAAGTTTAAAATTGCGTTTAGGTCTAATCAGTGTACTATATACGAAAATGAAGCTTTAAAAGTTGATGATTAATAACAAAATATTATTATAATTAAAATACACGTACCTATTTACCAGAAAGAATTTGCAAAAATATATAGGCTCAGATAATTAGCAACAAAAGGGGATAGGATATTTTGTTAAGACAATAGGAAATATCAAGAGCAATGTACAAAAATTAAATACAATACATATATGTTTTTTTATAGTTCCAAATTTGTTTGTTTGTTTCGATCTCAATTCTTAATCAATCTCAATTCAATGGCTCCTAATGGAATATTGTTTAGGACTCTACGCGTAAAAGTTCTTCTAAAATAATGTACAGATGTTTTAATACGTTAATTAAAAAATCTTGATATTTTCAAAATTTTAAACTTCTTTTAACTCTTAATATTAACTTATATTAAGATGGCATAGTGGTTAATTCGTCGGCTTTGCAATATGAAAATCTTGCGTTACAACAACCGTCAGATCATATAATAATATTAATTTATATTACAATAGTTTGGATAATGTTATCGTAAATAGTTAATAAGCATATGTCGTAAAAACAAATAAATTAATAAATCTTTTTTTTTCTAAGAAAGATGGAAATGTTTCAAAGATAGCAAGAATATCCCCGAGGTAGTATTAGAATTTTGCTGACTAAACCCACCGTCCCTATAATAGTGTTCTTATTACATATTGGCTAGGTAGTAAGAATAAGAGAGGATGGACAAGAATTCTGAAACATTCAATTGGGGAGTGGGGTTGTAAAAAAACAATGAATCAGCCTATTATGACGAAGTGATAATATCCATCAAGGGTTAAGGGTTATTAACCCATCAAGGATTACAATTAGCTGTAGTTATAACACCTTTATGCACAAGGTAATAATTGAAGGTAACTCAATGTCGCTGAGCTACTATGATTACTATTATTATTACTTATATTATAATTACTACCTACCATTAGCTACATACAGAGTCAAGGTCATCAGTGAAGTACAACCTCCAGTATTATATACATATCACCTTCCCGCTTGGGTTAACCAAAGATAGCTACACATTAGCAGCAGTCATTATTATTATTATTTTTATTATACAATATACATTATTACGATATAAAATGATTACTTATTTTGTTGTATTTGAACCCAAGATCTTTCCTGAAAGGCTGGAAGCTTAACTACTACGCCATGAGCTAGTTCAAATATAGTTATACAGACGATTAATCAACGGCTTATTGAAAATAATAAGTTAAGATTTTACAGCTTAGTTTCTTATGAATAATAAACGACTAGGTGATCTATGTCCTTTTTAGGAAAGGAAAAGAAAACAAAAAAAAAATTTTTAATGTTAAAGCATGAAACTCACTATAGGTACATTAGAACTTAACCATTTTTTGTGAATTATCTCTCTTACTTAAATATCAGTCATAAAAACTGAATAGTTCTTATTAAATTCTAAATTTGCTATGGGTATCTTTACAATTAATTTTATGAAGCAATAATCAATTTTTGTTTTAACACTATATTAACTTTTTTTTTTGTTATAGGATTGGATCAACTTTTGTAAATCGTTTGTTAACCATAAAACCAAAAAAAAAAGATAAATTAAGCTCCATTTTAATTTCAAGCTTAGTTGTTAAAAACAATAATTAATATAATATAGATTTTGCTGGTAAATGTTTTAGAATAAACATTGCAGTAATTAACAAAGCAATCTTAAAATTTTATTTATTTGACTTTTGATTTGTTTTTTATTTTATGAAATTTAACAGCCGCATAACAACATGCTAAATGTTAAATGTGAAGAAAAGCAATAAGTTTTGTGTAAAAAGAAAAGATTATTCGTGATTTTTGTATTAAATTTTTGTTTTTTTCATTTGTTTTATTTTTATAGCTTTATAGACCTATCTTTATTTTAGTAGAATTACAGAACAGAAAATTTACATGATTTACTTATACAATTCGGAGACTCTTTTTTTTATTCAATTTTTCTGTACACTTCATTTTTGGATCCCTTTAAAAATATATATTTGAATACCTTTAGTTTACATGATAGTTATATACAGTGGTGTTGTACTAAATGGTTTCGAAAAAGTTAAATTCCTTTTAAACTGTTTGCATTTTAAAACTTCATTTTCTTTTAAGCTGTCAAAATATTATTTTTTTCAAATCAGTTCGAATTTGAAAATCAAACACAAATCTTAATATGTATTTTCTAACCGCCATAAACGCTATTATTTCATAAACTTTTGTGATTTTTTTTTGCATCATCATCATTACTAACATTGATAACTAAACTGACGAAATATTACATTTGATTCGAACAGAAGACTTTTATAAAATTTCATAAAATTGAGTGCGTAAAAATTTAAAAGAAAAAGCTACTTCTCAATAATACACAAAGGTTATAAATATTTCGCATATTAACACTTCTATTTCGAAACCAATTATACTATTGTCTAATCTCGATATAAAAACGTTATATTAAAATATTAAACTTTTGCTGTAGAAGATGTAAGTTTTGATTATTTTGATTGAGTATAGTTTTAAGAACCGATTTGCCAGACTTACGATTTTTTTGCTTTGCTGTGTTTTCAGGGTTATGGCAGAACTGTCCTTTGAAATAATATTAAAAGTTGTAATTTAATATTTATAGTTAAAAAGTTTGTAATAATGCTCGTAGTATATTTAAAATATCAGTATAAGTGTAAGTAAATATCTTAATATGTTTTTTCCCCTTTTCACTCCTATAAGAAGCATAGGTCATTCACAAAGTCATTTATTGTTCATATTTGACTAAGTTTCAGTTTCCGGAACAGTGAATTTCACTAAGCTGTTGATTACTCGCTGTAGCCATTCTATAAGAAAACTATTAAACGTAAATATTTTTTTTACGTTTGTGCCATCTATTTTCTTATACAAGAATTATATACCTATTTATATTTAGATATTATATTTTGTTAAAATTTGTATAATTTATCTAAAAGCTAAAAAATTTTTTGAACGAAAACGAAATATTTAATCATACAAATTTCCAAAAAAAAAATTTTCATTTTTTATATTATAATAAAAAACAATATAATAAAAAACTTTCCTTGTAGCAACACTGATTATGCGAGCTTTGTGTTGTTATTATTACGAGTATTCTTTTTAAAGGGATAAAACTATTATATAGAGGCATAAAATGGTTATATGTACATACATTGTTTACGTATAATATTATACACATATAAAACATATATATTTATTTAATTTATCTACAGTAAATGTGTACATAACTGATTTTAAGTATCTTGAGAATGTAAAAAAAAAAAAAATGTTAAAGTACTGGTATTTCATCATCAACTAGTCAAACAACGAAAACCTCCTTTAAGTTCAGTATATTATGATATTCATGTATGTCTGGGACGTTTTTCCCCTTTTTTTATTATTTTATTTTTATTTTGGCATCAAATATATTTTTACATTATAATTTTGATTTCTGTTCGTGATATTAAAATTTTTGGTAAAGAATGACAGGTTTTGAGCTGCTTCTGTATTGGATGTAGTGACTAGAGAAAATGTATTCTTGTATTTCAATTTTAATGTTTTAAGTTTTAACAAATATAACATGTCATGTCAGTCACATCCTAACATGTCAGTCACATCCATTCCAAATCCATAAACACTGATTTAGAGCAGCGAACAATAAAAAGAAATAACAATAAGAAATTATTGGAAAATATATTTAGTAAAAATGTAATAAAATTCTTAGGTTTTCTTATGTCAGTCAGTCGGTACAGACTTCACGGTACACGAAAAGAAAACCCCTTGTTTTAGAAAAAAAGGGTTTCAAAAATAAAAAAGTGAATCGAGTTGTTTTTGCAGAATATCAAAACACTCTTTAGGATTTAAAAGACTTTAGTCATATTTTAAGTTAGAAAATGCTTCAATGTACCTAGGAATGTCTTAATGTTAGTTTTCGAGGATTATAATTTTCTTCGATTTATTTTATTTTTTACTCCTTTAATTTTTTTTTGTTTTGTTTTTGGAAAAAAAAAACGTGACCGGATTACGAATAATGAAAGCTCATCAAGCTTATTTGTGGTTTAGGTTTTTCTATGTGTTTTTTTTTTTATTTTTGTTTGTAGTCACAGTCATGTTATAGTTAAGTATAAATCGTATGTTTTTTTATTTTCATTTTCTTTATTCGTAAATATATATCATATATGTAAATAGCTAATACATAGTATACATAATATATTATTATATACAATATGGAAGTTTTATGTACATATGCAATTAAGAAACTATGAAAACCTACAGGACATGAGTTTTAATTTGTTTTATACTATAAAAAACAAAAAAAAGCACAAATCAACTTCTCATTTTTGTCAAAATTTTGGTGTTTAAAATTTAAACGAAAAATGTTCGAAAAGAAAATTCTGTTTTATATCTAATGAAGTTAATAAAATAGATCAGAGTTTAGTATTAAGTTTTGAAATAAACGTTTGATAAGATTGATTGGAACATATAAAATAACATAATATTAAGATCTCTTAATATTGTTCAGATAACGCCTAAGTTTTATTAGAACTTTAGATTTAATCATAATGAAATTACTGAAGAAGTTTTAAAAAAAAGAAAACGCAGATACCTAAAAACAATTGATCGAATGCCTAAAACTGAACCAGAACTAAAATTTTCCTTTTTCATTTAAAAACCGCAAGTTAAGTTCTAGTTTTTGTTTAAAAAAGTGCGATTTTAGTTCAACTTCAATTTTATACATTCGACATGATAAAATTTAGATGTGATTCGGTCGTTAAAGTTTTTAAAGCTTTATTTAAAAAAATATTTTGAACAAAAAAAAAAATGTTTTAAATGAAAACTAGCTACAATGATTGTAATACTCTTGTTCTACAGTAAAAATATATTAGCTTAATAAATGAACTGCTATACCTATATATATTATGGGTTACTGATAGTTGAGTATTATGGTTCAAGGTAATTATAATTTACACGTATAACGCAAAGGTCAAATCAAAAAGTTTCACAAAATACTCTGTATATTCAATTTAAGTACGTGCTTATTAATTTTTTTTTTTAGTTTGTTCTCTTGCCTTTTCTTTTCAGGCGTTTCTGTAAATGTCATAAGGGGGAATTATTCTTACGACGACTCGAACCAACACTCACCGTATTTTTTACGCTCTTACTCACTAGGCCACCGAGGCCCATTAAATTTTTAATTATATTTTGTGAAAGTTACAGAAATTCGGTATTTATATCTAATAATCGGTTGTCCTAATAAATATTATTTTTCCAGATTTTAACGCAAGATTTAATAAAAGATTCGAATAATATTATTTGATAAACAAGATAAACCTTACTCCACATAATATAAGAAAATGTCTTGTGTTACATTAAAAAAAATTTATTTTCAATATTAATAAAAAACAACAACATAAAAATCACTTACATAATATAAAGAATTAGTTTTTTAATCAAAATAATATGTAAATATATTTCTAAGTTCTCGTCCTGATCACATTCAATATCAACGTTTTATTTACATTAATGATTCAAAACTTCTGATTTGATTCAACAATACAACATA
Organism: Poecilobothrus nobilitatus; assembly: GCA_947095535.1. Classification (NCBI taxonomy): domain Eukaryota; kingdom Metazoa; phylum Arthropoda; class Insecta; order Diptera; family Dolichopodidae; genus Poecilobothrus; species Poecilobothrus nobilitatus. The sequence continues at coordinate 315,425,992 of OX352772.1, read as the reverse complement.
AGGTAATGAATGACCCAATGCTTTCTTCGCTTTTCGCGCCGCTTTGACATTTAAATATAATACATTAATTTAAATACGATTTGAACAAATGCAACGCGCTGCGGGAAGAGCCGCAACGAAGCGACGCTTGAGTAGAACAACTTTCTATTTTAAATTGCGTTGACAATCAATTTCTTTTGATTTTTTTTTTTTTTTTAATTTTGTATTGGCTGATGGTTGTTGTTGACATTAAAATGATATGACATTAAATGATTTAATGATGACATTAAAATATTTATATTATACAATTTTAAATCTGAATTTTCAAAATATGAATAATATATCAAATGATTAAAAAAAGATGGAATTTTATGATCAGACTTTGACGAAATTAAAAAAAATTAATATTTACCGGTTTATAAAGTTTACCTGCTTTACAAAAATTCCATAAGATTATTTATAAATTTCGCCCAAAATTATGTCTATACTATAAAGATCTCGATGAGCGAGTACTTAAACACATTAGGTAGCATATGCGGCTTATTAAATGAGTTAGTGGTCGTTGCAGAAGTTTCTTCTAGAAAAATTAGTAAAAAATTAATCCCCCTTTCGGACCATATAATATAAAGTAAATATATATAAAGCAAATATATAATATAGTACATTGTTTAGATAATAATAAATTAATAAAATTTGTTTAATGGTAATCAAAACAGAACCTTATTTTTTTCTATCTGTTCTCTGTCAGTAGAGAGCAACCATGTAAATCAACCAAGCATTGTCTATTACAAAGCTTTTCTTCTCTTCACATTATCGCAACCTTTTATTGTTGTTGATCCCAGTGAATCTTATACAAAATATTAAAATACACATAATTACATAATATTATATTTATAATATTATGTGTATCTGTGTGAATTATATTAATCATTAAAATTATTTTGACCTTATTAAGATTAAAAATTAATTTATTTAATTTATTGATAATATTTTATTTTTCTAATCTTAATACCTTAACTAAATATACGTGGAAAATTGTTAGGAACATTAAAGCCATTATCATAATTATTATGTATTACAAAAGTATATAAAAAAAAAAAAAAAAACAAAATATAAAATAAAAAAAAAAAAACTTTTTTACAAAAATGGTGAAAAAAACAAAACTTTAGAAGGAGATACTTTATTTTTTTTTTTTCTTTTAGTGAAAAAAGAATTATGAAAAATAATATTTTTATTTTTTTGTTTTTTTTCGTAGATTATTTTGGATTAAGTTTTTAGTTCACCAAAAAAGTATTAAAAACTGAAAATAAAAAAATAAAAAAAAACTTTTTTATCCAATTCGTAATGATTATGAAATTTATTTGGATTAAACGATAATTTTCTAAGGTCATTTATTAAAAAAAAAAAATTTTGTTTTTATATTATAATATCTATATTTACTTAAGATATGTTATTATTATGTACTTACTTACATAATATAAAATATGTATCATATTTAAGTTGAAAAGTTTTTTTAAAAAGTTGAAAAAGTAATTTTCTTTTTAAATTTGATAAACTTTCAATGTGAAAAATAAACTTAAGAATAGCAATTAGCACGAAATATTATCTTAAATATTATATCTAAATAAAAGTTTTGTAATGGTTTGCTTAAAAGGAATATTAAGATTCGATATTTTAATCCTGTATTAAATATTATGCTTATTTATGTTTCATTAATATTATATATGGGAGCAGAGGGAGGTCAGATAATAAATTGATAAAATTTAAATATTTATGTAATAGGTATTTAATTTTTTTTTGAAATTTTTTGAAATCTCAGACATTTTGTGAAAATGAAAATAAAACTATTAAATTTCAACTATTTAATGGTGGCCTTGATGGCCTAGTGTGATGGCCCACGCCTGAAAAGGAAAGGTTTTGTAATTTTCTTGTCAAATTTAATAATTTTTTTCTGGAATAAATAAAACATACATTTTTTAACAACATAATGTCTCTTATAGATAATAACAAATAAAGAGCAAAGGATAACTATTAATATAAAACGCGGTTGTTTGTTGTAATCTTGCCACCAACGTCCTCAATGTAATTTTTAATGAAATTAAATATGGGTGCTGATGTTTTACACAAAGAGCTTGACAATATACTCCGAGCAATGAAGTATAAAATGTTACAGTATCTACAGCAGAAATTATTTTAATTGCATATTTTATAGCAGTAAACATTGTGGTTTTTATATCTGAATGAACATATTTCAAGGATAAAATAAAATTTGTCATTAGCGACATGATTGTGAAATATTAAAAGAGAAAAGATAGATATAACTAATTATTACTATATATTCTTGTTAAGGATCGAACTTTGAGTCGATTTAACTGTGTCCGCCCGCCCGTTCTTGATTCCTTTTTATAAATTTGTTTCCCTTTTGCAATTGGACATGTTCAAGCGACGGGTTTGAATAGATGCCATACAACTTCTATTTCAGTGTCTAATTAAGTTAGATATATTCAATTGGATCAAAACAAGGTAAATCTTATGCCAACCACCGCTATAAAATTTTAATACGATAAAGAAACACATTAACTGGGTAGCTGTCATAACACTTCTTTTTTCATATGATCATAATGAACTATGAACAATATGAACTATGTCTATATTGGTGCAGTGACAGAACACCCGAGGAAATAATAAATAATAATTCAAAACTTGCATATGCATATATCTAAATATTCTGTAAAAGGTATATACTCCTGATTTTGAATTCAATCCTAAAATACCTCCTAAAATCACTGATAATAGGAGTATTACTTAAATACATATTTTGGAAAAAGCATATAACTCTGATTTTGTAGCCAACTCTAAAATCTCTCCCAATTCAGAATCTGGCACATATACATATTAGTAAATATTCTGGAAAAAGGGGATACTCCAATTTTTATCCAAAACTCTAAAATCCCTCCTAATGTGTTTGCTCTACACATTCTATTACTCTGTTCTTTTAATAACAAAAAATAGTGTGAATCATAATTCCAATTCAAAAGGAATTAAATTCTACGGTCTTTATTTCTTCGGACGTTCTGTAACTACACCGGCTATATTATGTCTATATAAACCGGATTTTTAAAATTTTATCAAAAGAAGTTAATTTTTATGACAACAACTTTTACAAAATTCAGTTATTCTAAGGCAACAGGGTCAGCTAACTGCGAAATTTATCTTGGTACTTTAAAAAATTAAACATTTTATTCGTGAGAGTTTCCGAGAATTGAAGCTATTTACTCTATAATTTTCATCGTTTATTTGAGAATTTATTATAAAAAATACTTATATAAAATATTTCGCGGATAAGTGAATGTTTATAAAGTTATACGACATTGTATCTACGAATATCGATATTATCGAACGAAAACATTGCATTAAAAATTAAAATAGGCTGGAAGACAATACAGCTTCAAAAATGGAAATAGGCCGAAATTCAATACAACCTCAATACAGGACATTTTCAGTTGAAGATGAAAAATCCTTGATATAAGCATTAAATGAGTTCTGTGCGACTACATGAGATACAATAAACTAAAGTGCCTAAAGATAAGCACAGATAGGCACTTATATCTTAGTTTATATAACAGATTAATAAAAAGTATAAAAAATATCGACTGTGCGTCCAAAGCACAAATAAATAATATATGCAAGTGCATATTATAATATAATCGTTTTAAGTAAAAATTTAAAAAATTAAAAAACTTCTTTATATTATAATATTATATAGGTGTTAAGAACCTTTTATTTTTAAATCACGTAGAATAATTTTTAACGAATTTTTTATACTGTAAAAAGCCTAAAGTGCAACTGAAAGTTTTTTTCTAATTGTAGTGCAATATTTAAATTAAAAATACAAAAGCCTTTCAAATGTTCAAATATTTTTGAAAAATTTTCCTTACTAGTTTCACTCTGTCCGTCCATGTTTACGTCTAGGTAAACTTTCACACTATTTAAGGTAGAGCAATGCAATTTTAAACATAAATGAATAGATGTATATGTATAATAAAAATATTAATTAAAAAATGAACACTCTAAACTTTTTAAATTTTTCTTTTCAGATTTTTAAATTTCTTTTTTATTCTGTAATACCATATTGGTTTTAATTTTAACGAAATTATTGGATATTTAAATATTTGATGGTACAGAAATATAAGACAGACAGATAGGGTTGAGAAACTATGAAAAAAACTATGGCAACTATAAAAGAAATAAAAGACGAGAAATAAATGAAAAGCCTTACTTACATACTTTTACTATTAATATTTGTTTTTGTTTTACAATTTATTATTCTGAACAGCATTATGAGCAATTCAACTATAATATTGTAAGTATTTTACATTTTTCTATATGTAACTACATGACTATTATGCCGCATTTAGTGATAATTTAAGACCAGTAACATAATTGTTTTTATTTATAAAGTTACATTTTTATTTTGAACCCTACCAACTTTCTTTTTTATCTTTTGCACTTATTCATTCTAATGACCCATTGATCTCATTCACTTTACTGAATACCTTTTCCATATAACGTGTCGCATTTTGTACTAAGAATAATTTGCTACTAAGAATAATGTACTAAGAATAATTTAAAAAAAAAAAAAAAAACGTGCAAGGACTTGAAAGGATATTTTTCCCCTTGATGTCTCATTTTTTTCTTTTTGATATAATATAAAGAAAAAAAAAAAAAAAACAGGTCATATTAAAGTTAACTTACAAGATGCACGTAAACGAATACATAAATATGTACTAAAGTATGCATGTATTAAAATGTATTTATTAAAATTTAGTAAGGAATTATGATGCTTTTTGATATTGCAAATGTTAAAGAACTGTCTACAATATTTTAAAAATTGGTTATAAGTTTTATTTTCTTCAAAAGTTTTAAATGTAAAGGAACTCCTAATAATGTTAGAAGACTTCCTTAAAATTAATAACACCTACTGTAAAAAGTCGTCTAATGCATTCTCTTTTAACTTGATGATAAACATTTTATTTCTTTTCTTTCTTTTATGGATCCCCTTAATTTACTAAGCAGATATTTAAAACGACTTAGATTTATTTTAATTTAATATAATTTTGAGAAGTACGCTATCATCATCATAGTTACTTTTGCACCGCTGGGAGGCATAGAGAAACCGGTTGTAGCTATATAAAAAGAACAAAATTTGAAAATCTTTTTTTGTGCACCATTTCAAATTTTGTCTATGATATAAGGAAGACCAAACTCCACTCCATATAAATGAAAAAAATTATAGTGAAGTAGAACTTCTTCAAGATTTAGAGCTTCTTTTACGAAAACAAATATAGCGATTTTTCGCTTTTTTTAAATTTGTTCTTATTTTTTTTTTTTGTCCTTCACAACTCTTTCAAACTTCGCTTTTATTTTCATCTTCGCTCTTTTTGATTTGTCGGACTTTGCAAGATTACTAATGGTTCAAAGTAAACATAGAACTTAAGATCAAAACTGTAGTCTAAAAGTCCAGCAAATTAAAATAATACTAGAGCCCATTAATTTTTTGGAATAATAATGAGGAAATAATGCCAGATCAATCAAAACTTACGATTTACATAAAAATAAATGAAGTGAAGTTATTTGAATTATGACAATTTAATTTGCATGTTCATTAACTTTCATTTTTAACAGTCAGAATCATCAACATAAATGGAACGTCCGTGTTACCTTAAAACAGTACTGTGTTGTTGTTCTTGTTGGTATATGGTTATTCAAATAAAACGAACCAAGAATGGTTAAATGTGAAAGGTAAAATAAAAATAAAATAATAAAAAAAAGAAAATTTTATTCAAATCATTTTTTAAACAAAACTGAAGAAAGAATAAACATATTTGTGGAATGTATGATATTTAATTAGTGAACAACTTTAAACAAAAAGAACAGAACAAAAGAATGTCGGTTAGTAAAATAATTAATTATTAGGGAAGAGGAAGTACAGTTATTTATATATAAATAATCGTTATATATAAGTATTATATGGAATGGATTATAGTTTATGACTTTTTTTTAAAATAAATTAAAACTTTATTTTCTGGACTTTTTCTGAAATTAATAAAGTTTGTAAGGTTGCATAGGGTTGGTTTATAAAATTCACAAGATCATTCGTAGTGTGATGGTAGTATGATGGTAGATTCTAAATTTAAATTTATCGCTTATATTTAAAAATAAAAATTAAAATAAGTTTTAGGTGATATACTTTAATTCTATTATGTATAGTATTATGTTCTGAGCACATTGCATGAAATCGTAAATTAATATATTTTTGTAAGAACATACTGTTTTTCGTTTTTTTGTTAAACATATTATAATGGGTGAACATATTATATAGTTCATAAACAGGGGGTGGTCCAAAAATATTTTGAAAAAATGTGTTTATTAGTTTCACTATGTCCGTCGGTCTGATTACAAAACTTCTACACCGCGTTAAGGATAGAGAAAAAAAAATTTAACCATGGGTAGGTCTTATAAAAAAATTAATTTTATGGAACAACTTTTTTATGTAACCCCAGCCATTACGGAGCTACAGCCCCTCAAACTTTGAAAAAGCCCTGTTTTTAAACGCGTATATCTCACATTCTGTTTAACATTTTTTCAATCTGAAAAGGTCATTTGAAAGGTATTTTGTAAATTAATATCAAAATTATACATTTTTTTTAAAATTTAGTATTTAAATTTACTGTTATGCGAAAACCAAATTTTGCATGATTTTTTTAACCTCATAACTCCGAAACGCTTCTAAATAGGCACAAAGAACTTTTCAAATTAGTATAAGTTTGCTCACAAAATTTTTTTGCATAACCCCCTGTTTATGAGCTATTAGGGCTCAAAAATTGAAAATTTGTTATTTTTAAACACCTGTAATTTAGGCACCTGTACACATTTTACTTCGGCAAGACATAAAAATTAAAGCTCCAGTAATATATTTTTATGTGTGTTAAAGGTTTTTTAGTTATATAGGGTTCCAGAGTTACAGCCCCTTAAAATTGCAAAAAAGCCCCATTTTCAGATGTATATATCTAAGGCTCTGCGTAATAGTTTTACAGTCTAAAAACGCTAGAAAACAGCAAATTTTGTTATCTTCACAAAATAATATCAAAATTATGCAATATATTGTAATTAGGCACCTGTAACTTAAACACCTGTACAAATTTTTCTTAGGTAAGATATAAAAATTAAAGCTCCAGTATATATTTTTACGTGTGTTAACGGTTTTTCTTAGTTATATAAGATTCCGGACTTACAGCCCCTCAAAATTCCATAAAAGTCCTATTTTCACATAGTTTCTTATTACAATTTTTTAAATTTTCAAATTTTTGTACAAGTCACAATAATTCTAAATAGTTTGTATTGCCTTTTGGAAATGTGCGCTTTTAAAAACCGTTGGTTTACATTCTACCTTGTTTATTATAATTTTATGGATGTTAATTTTAGAAATGCATCATAAGATGACTTGGATCTCTTTTAAAAGCATAATTGATAAATAAATTATATAATGCTTTAGGTATAAAATTTTTATTTCTTGAATAATAAAAATATAAAAAAATAGATATGACTTACTTCAATAATTAAAATATACGTCTAAAAAAATAATGCAACATTTTGTCTTAATGTAAACTGTGATCATCAATATTGTTCCCTAGTATCGTTCCCTAGTATTAAAATCATTGTTGGTTATAAACCTTTTTATTTAATCATCTTCTTATAATTTCACTAATCACTATGAATACGGCACTAAATTTTTTTTTTAAAAATCAGATTAAAATCAAGTGTAAAACAGTGTAAGAAAATGAAAAACACGAATTTATTGTTTTTTAATGCATCTGCCAAAGTCCATGAATATATCTCTGCAGATACTTAATCGGTTTAAGAATTAAATGAGTAAATCTAGAAAGAAAATAATCTTCATCCTTTAATCCATCCTTTAAACATCCTCTTTTAAAAATACTAAAATATGTAAAACCACTTCTTAACCATTTAAGGGTGTCTTCAGTTAAAATTCCAGATTTGAATTTTTTAAACCCAAGGCTTTTTTGATGATAAAATAATTTTTTAAATATTTTGGAGACAAAAAAAAAATCCCGCATTTCAACAATTTTACCAAATATTATGGAATTGTAAGAAAATGCAATTGTTCTATCGAAAAACAAAAAAATTAAAATGTTTATTTATTTTTTTTTAATTGTCAATTCTCTTTTCAGTCATTAACCCCAATTCCGGAAAAACAAAAAGTTCCATTTAAATTAACATTTTTATTTCAAGTATTTTATTATTCAAAAGGATTCCATATAATTTGGTGGTTAAACATTTTTTTAAAGTCTAAAGTATTATATACATTAAACTAAATATTTAATGTACCATAAATGTATCTAAGAAATAGTAAATTTTCATTCTCTTATGGTTTATTATAATTACTTAAACTTCAAAAAAATATTAAATTATTTCCGCAAAAGTTTTTTCTCTTTATTAACAAAATAGCGGTGGAAAATAGAGCACATGTGAACCACAAATAAAATAAAAAAGCAAAAAAAGTTAAATGAAAAATAGAAAAAAGGAAAAAAATATTCAGTATGGGATTTTCTTAAATACCCATTAGTTGAATCAAGACAGTAGAAAAATCAACCACCCAATTTAAGAAAAACTTTCTTATATTTTTCTTCTTTTTTTATTTTTATTTTTAATTAAATTATTTTTACATTTATATCTTTTTTACCTTTAAGTTTTTTAGGCATTTTATTTCAATTAAGAAGTTAAGTTACCATAAAAACCTATAAAACGGTGAAAAAAAAAATAAAAAAAAAAAAAATAAAGGAATACAGGAAAAATAAAAAGTCAAAATGAAAAACCTGGAAAACCAAATCATTTCCTTATTATTTTCTTCTTACTTTTTCTTTTTTATATTATTCACTTGGTTTACCTGTTTAAAAAATTTATTTTTACAGTTATTTTTATACGTATTCGCAGTAATATTAATTGTAAAAGCAAATTTTTTATATTTTACCATTCATTTATTTTATAATACATTTACATTTACATTCACATTCACATTGACTCACCACTCACTTATTCGTTCATATCAATTTTGATTCTTTCAAACATATTTTATGGCTGTATAAAAGTATTTTTGTTTTTGTTTTAATTTTAGTTTTTTATTTTTATTTTTTTTTTTGTCTTTCTATCAATTTCATCACTAACATTCAACGAACCCAAAATTCAATTAAAACATATATATATTTTTTTTTTTAACTTTGTGTATCATAAACCCAACCCTATACTTATAATTTGATGTGAATTTGATAAAATTATATCTGAATATAATAATCGTGTATGTGTGAGATTTGAACATTTAGGGACATAATATTGAAAAGGAAATGTTAATTATTTGTAGATAAAATTTATCTTTACCACTTATCCTTTTTAGTGTTTAATTTTGATTAGAAGATTTTTTTTAAGTATAAAAATATTTACTTTTCTATGTAAAGGATCAAACAGTTATGTACGAGTATATCAATTAATACAGTACAAAGCCTTTGATTTTAAACTTTCTTTTAAAATGAAAGAATTTTGTTAACTGACGTTTAAAATTCTAAAAATAATAATCAGCTAAAATGTTTCGCCTAAATTTTATTTTTCAAATGATTTGCCGAAGCTGAAAAAGCAATAATGAAAAATAAACAAAAGTTAAAATTAAGAATCCCAAAAATAAAATTAAAAAAAGTATATTTATGATATGTTATACAGGTACATACACCAGGTCCGTTCTATTGTCAGATGAAGTATATACGGAAATTGCTGATTAGGTGTTGCAAACAACTTATTCTGAAAAAAGCTTAAATATTTTGTTAAGTGTTTGTGTATATATTTTGCATGAACTCGTATAATATAAACTTTAGATAATATTTCCATAAAAAATTTGGTTATTGTTATTAAAAAACAATTCAGCGCTAAAAATGCTTATTTAAGTTAAAGAAGTAATATATATTACCTCCTTATTTTTTTTACAATACCTTATTTTTTTTTCACTACTTAATTTTTCAGTTTTGCGTCTTATTTCGCGTAATAAAAATGGTATAACCAGGAATTTATAAAAACAAGTAAATGTAACAGTAAGTCGATGCAACCGACTTATTTATACCCTACACCTAAAAAATTCAAATTAAATTAAAAATCCATAAGTAATTTTAGTTAGGTATTTAATATAAGCTAAAAAAATAAATGCTTTTACAACCTTTGTACAAAATTTCAGGTTTCTATCTTTATTAAATTCGAAGATATGCTTGTTAGGTCTTGGGAAGTGTGTGAAGGTACGCGGAGCACCATCACAATTCATCTCCAATTTTAGAGACATCATAAGAACAGGTTAGAACACTCTTATATAAAATTTGCAGTTTCTATCTTTATTAATTTTGAAGATATGCTTGTTCGATTTTGGGAGTTGTATGGGAGGTACCTGAACAATCACTCCAATTCATCTTAAATTTTATGCAAATCAGGAATTCAGGAAACAGCACCCTCGTATCAAATTTGAAGTTTCTATCTTTATTAGTTTCGAAGATATGCTTGTTCGGTTTTGGAAGTTGTGTGGGAGGTATCCGAACAACTCCTCCAATTCAACTGAAATTTTGGACAAATCAGGGATTCAGGAAACAACACCCTAGTACCAAATTTGAAGATTCTATCTTTATTAATTTCGAAGATATGCGTATTCGGTTTTGGGAGTTGTATGGAAGTTGCCCGAACCCATGGACCGATTTTGTTTTAGCCTTCCTTTCATAATTAATAACCTACTATGTAAATTTCATCATGATAGCTTCACTAGTTTTTGAGTTATCGTGCGAACGGACGGACGGACGGACGAACATCGCTAAATCGACTCAGGAGGTGAAGCTGCTTCAGAATATATATATCTGTCCATATCTACCTCGCTTCCTTTTGGTGGTTACAAAGTTAATATACCCTATACTTTAAGTGTAGGGTATAACAATATCGAAAATTATTTGAAAAATTGGCATAAATTTTAAGCTTTTTATACCCGTACGATAGGATCGGGTATAATAAAATTACTCCTCCGTTTGTAACACCTCGAAATAAGCGAGCTAGATATACCTTCAAAGGTATGGATCGGATCAGAAAAAAATTCTAAGACTTTTGAGCCATGTCCGTCCGTCCGTCAGCACGCTAACTCAAAAACTAAGAAAGCTAGAATCTTGAAATTTATACAAAATATTTTGGGAGTAATTTGTAGGTTCCCTATTTTTTTTGGTTGAGTTTGGACCAAGCCTTAGGGTAGCTCTCGAACACCTAACTTTTAGATCCCCACATTTTTTTTGCAATAGAGCTATGAAATTTTAACTACTGATAGATCTCACAAAAATATTAATTTTATTTTTAATAACTTTTTTTTGTAGCCCCACCCGTTACGGAGCTACAGCTTCCCAAAGGTTCAAAAAAGCTCTATATTTAAATTGTTATAGCACAAGTTGTATAAGGTATATCTTCATTTTGAAAACGCCAAACGATTACTACTTTCATTAGCTTTAAAAGTGTATATACAATAAATATATATTTTTGGCACACGGTGTCTTAATTTACCGTTATGCGAAACTCAAATTTTGCAAAATCCTTTAACCCTTCCATCTTCTAAACGGTTAAAGTTGGAAACTTGAAATTTTGACAGACGTTAGATCTTTGAAAATTAGTATGAGTCATTTCAGAAATTTTTTTTGTATCATCCCCCGTTTAGGAGCTGTAAGGGGTCAAAAACTGAAAATTTCCTATTTTTAAACACCTGTGACTTGAATACCTGTTAAAATTTTTTTGAAGTAATACACAAAAATTAAAGCTCCAACATTGTATTTTTATTTCTGTTAACAACTTTTTTTAATAATATAGGGTTACTTTATAATTGACGAAAGTGTTACTTGATTTTTTCAAATTTTCTAACAAATTTCTTTAACGAATTTTTTCCATTTTGTTTTACTCGATAATTTGAAATTGTTGAGGATATAATGCGTAGTACATAAAAATGTAATTAAATAAACAACATAACGGTTGCTTGAAGAATTTTTATTTATATGATATTGATATATATACATACTTATATAATATCATGTTTATTTACATATCGTATATGCCACTAGTGAATGAATGATAAGAGTATAGATGTATATTATATAGCGCTGTATTTACATACACATATGTATTTTATTGTACTTATAAGAAATTATTCTGTCAATGGAATATTTAAATATAATATAATATAATATTTAAAATTATATTTACTATTTTGTACTAAGTAAATTTAATATACATTTACCGCTTAGTATTAAATGGTACTATAGAATATTTGAAAAAGTTTTGGATTGATAATCGTTATGTGGAAGGTTAAAATCTGCTTTTGAAGAATGTATAAACATATAGTTTGAATATATGTACAACCCATAGTTCTAGAAATTATAAAATTCACCCAAATTATTTTAAAATACTAAAATATTAAAAAAATAATATTTTAAGCAGAGTGACAGGCTGTGAACATACTAACGGTTCGTACGGGTATCTAAGAGTTGACAAAGTCAACTGTATTCTTCCTCGTTTTTTTGAGCGATTGTCTCTTTTTACCATTTTATATTTAGTTCTTTGTTTATCTTATTTAAGATACACTATATTTTGCACAGTTTACAATGCTTTTACACTATTTAATTATTCTAGCTTATTTTTCATATTTCAGCTTACTTAATTCCCTTGTTCACAATCAACTGCTTAGAAACTGTTGAAGACGATTTTCCGAATTGAGTTATCGGAACAAATAAATAGGTAGGATTATCAAGTCATTATGACAATTTATCAAACTTCTTTTAATTTTACAGCTATTTCCCATCAAATTTGACCGATATTAGTGTTATGTTAATATGACGGATTAACGAAACAATTAAGAAAAGTTTTTATTGTCAAAATATTGGACAATCGTCTGTTACGACCCAAACCAAAAAAGTAAAAATATCGAAAAGAAAGATAGGTCAATGCGATACAATTTTTAAAAGTTAAAAATCTATTTTATGACCGTAACTGTGCGTATCGGATATAATATAATTTTATTTATCTGATAGACAGTAAAAAAAGACAAAAAAACGGAAAAATTGTAAAATGTATTAAAAAAGAATATCCTTTTATATTTTCAGTTTTTTTTTTTTATGTATTTATTTAATTTTATTTGCGTGTGTAGCTATAGTCGTTTTTCTTGAAAGGATTTTCTTGTTATTATTTATTTCTGTTTTTATTATTATTTTCGTTTTTTGTGTAGTTATAAAATAAGTTTACCGTAATATTAATATCAGCTCTATTTAAAGGTATTCTAGTGTATAAAGTTAACATGTACCTGTATTTTTAAATCATTTGAGATTTGTAAAGTGTAAAAACCCCTCTTTAAGAAAATAGTTTTTCTATTCTTCTCATTTTGTTTTGCTGTTCTTGTTTTTTGTTGTTGTTATTGTTAATGTTATTAACGTTATTTTTAAGGATATTTAAGTGCATTAATCTCAAATTATATATTAAACATTAGTGAACAAAAAAAAAAAAAAATGATTAAGTTAGAACTTTTTGACAAAATCTCCTGTTGATTTTAAAAATTTTATATTCATTTTACTAAAAGTTTTTTATACTTTTGAGATATAATATACGATGGATTCGTTAACAACTACCTAGAAACAAAAGCACAATATTTGTACTTCATCTTCTTGAATTATATATGCTTTCAACTTAACTTTAGAAATTCGCGTTTCTATTTAGAATTTTTAGATAGAGAAAAAATTATACAAAATTATTGTGTTTATTATTTTGCTCGGTAGTGTACATACATTCTTTCTTTATTTTAATCTATTTAAAGCAACTATTACAAAGTGTAAGAAAACAAAACGAAAATCCTTTTGGTTTTTATTAACATATTTTTTTTTTATATAGCATTAATGTATGTAAAGTATGTATATAAAACGGTTGTGGGTCAATATACTGAAAAAAAAAGTTAAATAACAAAAATGTTCAAAAAATATTTCGCATTAAAAATTTTTTCTTTTAATTTTATCTAGATATAGATTTTAGACTGTCATTTTGTAAAATAATAATTAGGTTTCGTATTCGAATTTTTTGATTCTCATTATTTTGACAAATAGATGGTTCTTTTACCTATACTTACGCCTAAGAAAAATATTTTAGCTAAAATATTTTTCTTAACATATAGTATTTATAGTTCGACATTTAAATTTTGTTAAAATTTTTTTTCCTCTTTGCTCTATGTAGATCTTATTCATTTTTTTCAGCCGGTTCGACTCCCGGCTGTGTACAATAATTATAATATAAAAGAAAAAAAATATTCATATATCGCAATATGAAAATACTTAAATATATCACATAATATCTCGTACACCCCACTTTCCTATCAGGAAACAGGGGTTATAGCTACCTGGCACATTTATGTACCACGGTAACTGTATATAAAATAAAATAAAATTTTTTTCATTAAACATTTTGTTTTCCAACAGAAAAACTGTATACCATTTAAAATTCATACTTTTTTTTCGTTATTTAGCGGCACATGTTCAGTAAAACATTTATGATTTATTTCAATCAAAAATTCCTAAGATTAAAGAATTTTATATTTTAAGCGTTTTTTATACTATTTGTTTAATTATTAAGCGAAACAATTCCACAAGTGCATTAATAATGCACATTTTTGGCTCATTTTTAGCTGCATATTTTTATAGCCATATAAAGAAGTCAAAATAACCTATTTTTTTGGGAAAGGATAGTTTTTTAGTAGGACGAGTATAAGTTAATCTCAATTTGAATTGAAAAGCTCTACAATATACCTGACAAAAGTTACACGCTATATTACACTGCATTATCTAAAAAAAATCTGCATTATCTAGATAAGTACTTTATATTTTGTAATTTGATTAAAATAAAAATATTTCTATTTATCAATAACGATCCATAAATCAATCATTATTATTCTTATATCGATATTAATTTAAACACGTATTAAATTTTTGATAAAATCGAACAGGAAAACTTTATAACACCACTTTTCCTACCACTTTCAATTTAAATTTAAAAAAAATTTTCAGAAAACAGAATTTATATATTAAGAATTTAAAAAAAAAAAAAAAAATTTACACTTATCACGCTATTTATTTTTAGTTAAACCTGCCGGTAAACGGTTCAAGTAACAATAGAAAATTTTAACGATGTACATAATATAAAAATTTATTAACGGTAAATCCTTAATAGTAAAGAAAATTTCTTTACAAAATATGAATAAATAAAAAGTATTTTAACCTATTTATTTACAGAAATAAAGCAATAGTTTTTGTAGTTTTTAAACTTACATATCATATCATATAATATAAGATGTCATATTGTTGTACCATATTATGAGGAAGTGCCCATTACAAATTGACAGCCGTTGCAAATCATAAATTTTTCTTAAAAATGGAAGTAAAAATCAATTGTATATTAGAATTTTTAAGAAATTATTTTTGCTTTTAAAGACGATTGTTTTAGATTGTGTTTAACTCACAACATTACAAAATGTCATATTGTAGAAATTATTACGTAATTTTTTTAGAAATAGAATTTAAAATTTAGTGAATTACAGTTTAAAATTTCATAAGAAGTTTTAAAATCACTTCGGTACAAAACAGAGAAACTTGTTATTAAATGCTATAAATAAAAAAATAAATAATGAAAAAATTGATTGATAAAACTTAAAATAATTGGTATTAGATTTTCTTTAACGAAATTTGGCGTTAGCACGAATTGCGTAGGAATTTCTAAAAATTGATACAGTATAAAAATATTACAATGAGTATAACACTGAAATTCTGTTTTTAATTCAATGCCTAGGTTGTAAATAAAAATATTAAAACATAATTTTTTTGACATAAACATTATTATAAATATATGCGCGTTAAATTCAATTCAATAGAAAATTCTTAGAAATGTCAAAATTAGAAAAAGTTACATTGTAACTGTAACTGCACAATATTAAAATAATAAAAAAAAAATATAATTTTAAATCCAATTTCAGAGGGGCCTCTGTAGCCTAGTGGGTAAGAGCGTATTAAATACGCTGTAAACACTGAGAGAGTGTGGGTTTGAATCCCAAACACGTCGTAAAAGTAATTCCCCCTTACGACATGTACAGGCGCGCCTGAAAAGCTGTGTAATTTCCTTGTTATGTGGCATAGAAATGCACCAAAAAAAAAAAAAATTTCATATTAGATAATAATATCTGATGTATACACGCTGAGTGTGGCATGGTTAATATTACTGAATCTGATCTTTTAAATGATTTCTTCTTTCTATTTTAATCACTTTCTGTCAGGCCAAGTTTTCGTTATATTATGATTTCCGTAATATTGAAACTTTTGTATCATCCTTCTCTAAATGTATTTTTGATATTCTTAATAAATTCTTAATAATACTATTAAAATATAAATAAAAGTGCTTAAAGCCTATATCTAATTCTATATGTTTATATTAATATGCATCTATAAATAAAGATTTTTTCAATATTATTTTTGGCAATAAAAATCACTTAATTTTATTACAGTTATTTTTGTTTTTGTAATATTATTGTGTTTGTTAAATTGTTGACTATCAATCTTTGAAAAAACAAGGTAGAATGTAAACCAACGGTTTTTAAAAGCGCACATTTCCAAAACTCAATACAAATTGTTTAGAAGTGTGACTTACACAAAAATTTGAAAATTTGATGTAATAAGAAAAAACTTGAAAATAGGACATTTTTGAGATTTTGAGGGGCCGTAAGTCCGGAATCCTATATAACTAAGAAAAGCTGTTAACACACGTAAAAATATATTATTGAAGCTTTAATTTTTATGTCTTGCCGAAGAAAAGTTTTTACAGGTGCCTAAGTTACAGGTGTCTAAAAATAGCAAATTTTCAATTTTTGAGGCGTAATAACTCTTAAAGAGAGGGCGTTACCAAAAAATTTTCTGAGGAAACTTATACTAATTCTAAAAGTTCTTTCTTGTCTCAAAATTTCAGGTTCCTATCTAAAGGGGTGCCGGAGTTATGAAAAAAGAAATTTCATGCAAAATGTGGTTTTCACATAACGGTAAATTTAAATCGTAAATTACATAATATTACATAATTTTGATATTGTTTTATATAGATAATAAAATTTTCGATCTTCTGCCGGTTTTAGATTGCAAAACTATTGCGCAGAGCCCGAGATATATACATCTGAAAATGGGGCTTTTTTACAATTTTGAAGAGCTGCAACTTTGGAACCCTTTACAACTTAAATAAACCTTTCACACACGTAAAAATATATTATTGTAGCTTTAATTTTTACGTCTTGCAGAAGTAAAATGTGTACAGGTTCCTAAGTTACAGGTGTTTAAAAATAGCAAATTTTCAATTTTTAAGCCCTAATAGCTCATAAACAGGGGGTGGTCCGAAAAAATTTTCTGAGCAAACTTATACTAATTCTAAAAGTTCTTTCTTGCGTTAATATTTCAAGACTTTATCTAAAAGCGTACCGGAGTTATGAAAGTAGAAAAATCATGCAAAATTTGGTTTTCACATAACGGTAAATTCAAATACTAAATTTAAAAAAATTGTATAATTTTGATATTAATTTACAAAGATAAAAGAAATACCTGTCGAATGACGTTTTCAGATACCTAATCTGAAGGTATCTGTTAAAGGTTTATTTTAGTTATATAGGGTTCCAGAGTTACAGCTCTTCAAAATTGCGATAAATAGGCTCAAATAGGCTCATTTTTAGATGTATATATCTCAGGCTCTGCGTAATAGTGTTACAATTTAAAACCGCTAGAAGACTGGAAATTTTATTATCTATATAAAGCAATATTAAAATTATGCAATATTTTCTTTTTTCATAACTCCGGCACAACTTTAGATACGAACCTGAAATTTTGAGACAAGAAAGAACTTTTAGAATTAGTCTAGGTTTCCTCAGAAAATTGTTTTGCACCACCCCCTGTTTAAGAGGTATTAGGGCTAAAAAATTGAAAATTTTCTATTTTTAGGCACCTGTAACTTAAGCACCTGTACAAATTTTTCTTTACATGAATTTTTCTTCGCATGACATAAAAATGGAAGCTCCATTAATATATTTTTACGCGTGTTAACGGTTTTTCTTAGTTATATAGGGTTCCGGAGGACACACAGCCCCTCCCTCAAAATTCCAGAAAAGTCCTATTTTCATATTTTTTCTTATTACATGAAATTTTCAAATTTTTGTGCATGTCACAATTCTAAACAGTTTGGAAATATGCGCTTTTATAAACCGTTGGTTTACATTCTACCTTGTTTTCTTTAATTTTTTATTGTGATTAAAACTAAATTGTTTTTTCTTTTTGATTATATTTTTTCATTTAATTTGATTTTTTCATTTAAGTGATGATTCTGATAAATAATCAATAAAATTTAATTGATTTATGAATGTTGAATGAAAAGTAATACAATTGTACAGTGTATTGAGTAAAACTGCTCAAAAATTTTAATTTTTAGATCATCAAATTGCTTAAAAATTCTTGTTAAATTGGTTAAAGTTTAAAATTTTGTTAAAATCAAAACTTTTTATTATAATATCATAAAGTTAGAATTGCGTTTCTGTCAGTAACAGTTCATGAATAATTTGTAATATGTATTTTAGCAAATAATATGTTACCTACATTAATAGTTTTAATTTTTAATATTGTTTCTAACTTTTGATTTTACATGGAAAATTATTGTATTCATAGTAGGTAATTTAAATTAGGATTTCAACAAAAAAAAAAAAACGAATTAGCCGTAAATAATTTTTGCCTTTAGAGACTTAGAATTATTTTATTTTGAAAAAATGTGCAAAGGTGCCTAACTATGATGTCTCCAAATAGTAAATTTTCAATATTTTGGCCCTAATATTTTCTTCAGTTTTCAAGAAACTGTAAATAATTCAAAAAAACTGTTGAAACATGTATATATGGTAATAAACCTTTAAATCTTCTGAAATAATTAGCAAAAATACCAAAGTCCAGGTACCTAAGTAACAAGTGTGTCTGATAATAGGAAATTTTAAATTTTTGACATCTAATAACTTTTAAAGAGGAGCTGATACAAAACAAATTTCCCAGTCAACTTATACTAATTCTGAAAGATCTTTCTCTATTAATTTCAAGGCTTTATCTGTTAGAGTTACAGAGATATGAAGAAAGAAAACAACTTGCGAAATGTTTTTTTTCATATAACGGTAAATTTAAATACTATATTCTAAAAAAATTGATTTAAAAAGATAAAAAAAAGTGTTGTCCTTTGGGGTTTTTAAATTTACTCTAACTTAAAAGTAGAGTATACATTTGAAAATAGGGCATTTCCAAATTTAAAAAATTATAACTTCATAACTGTGTATAACTAACAGAAACAGGTAACACATGTAAAAATATAATATTAGATAATAGCCCTTAAACAGGAGGTTGTACAAAATTTTTCTAAGGTAACAAATGTTAATCCTGAGAGATATCTTTTTTCTTAAAATTTTAAAGCTCTATTTAAAAGCCTTGCGGAGACATAAAAGAAAGAAAATCTTGCAATTATGATATCGGATACGGTTAAGAGTACAAACAACCGCGGGTACCGGATACGGATACACCCGTTTTGGAAACTCTACTTACGCCTGAACATGTTAGTTCAAGAAAAAATTTTGAAAGAATAAATTTTATTTAGAATTTTTGAAGAAGCATTTTCTAACATAAGAGAAGTAAAGCTTAACAAAAATGTTTCTTACCATTTATTACTATCATTATAATGTACATTTTATTGACTACAGTAGATACTGAATTAAATGAATTTTTTATTAAGAACTTTTGAAGGTTAAAGATTTTTTTTTCGTATTGCTTTTAAATTTTAAAATTGTCAGAAATAAAAAAAAGCAAATTAATAATTTAGAAATTTTTATTTCGGTTAAAGAATTTCAAATAATGAATGAAAGTAAATTAATTATTTAAAGCGAAAATTTTTAAGAGGAAGAGGACTACGTATATAAAACACAAAATTTAAATGGACTTTCAAAACAACAACATTTTAAAATAATTTTTTATACATTTTTTTTTTTAATTTTCTTTGCAAAAAATCTTGTATATTACAAAATGTTAAAGAATACCGTTATATAACTATACTCTTTTGTCTTAGTTTAATATTATATTATATTATATACTAGTACATACAGTATTAATTCAATAAAATTTAGTTTTTTTAGAATATGAATAATTTTTTTCCAAAAACTGCAAATTTTATGAAACAAAAAAGTTTTGACGTTTTGGAAACCTTTAAACAAGTCAAAAGAAGAATTCTTTACTATATACTTTTATCTGAAGTTTTTTTTCCTTTATTTATTTTAAGTTAGTTATTATGATTTAAATCTTTTTGATCTTAGAGAAAAGCTGTTAGTTTTTTTCTTTACTACTCCTGGCAGCACAGGGCTTCCACTTGACATCATCATTTTATCCGGTTTCACTCTGACATTTTGGTGTCGTTTCAGGTGATGTTACATTTAGTCAATTCATGGTAGATTGTTCTGCGTCATGTGTTGTTAGGGTGGCTCCATCTTCTTATTCCTTAAAAATTCCATAAAAATTATTCCTTAAGAATTAGTTTTCTAAGTGTATACACTTTTTTCTGCGGCACTCTTCTTACGAAGAGATAGGCATTTTATATCAACTCTGTTCTTCTTACATGTACAAGTAACACTTTTGATTTTAATAGTAGTTTTGATAGTTTTCTTCGTAATTTTAATAGTTTGTATTTAGATAATTTTAATTTTAAAAAATACAGTGATAATTAGAAAAAGTATCCTTTCATTTTTTATGTAATACAAACAATTTAAGTGAAAAAGTGATATTGTACGTATGTATATTTTTAGAAGTTATTGTATGTATACTAGAATAATAGAATAAATAATTATAATTCAAATATTTATATACCTACTTATCTTTTGTAGCGCCAATTTATTTAGGTTAAAAATTTCAATTCTCTCTTTTATATAAAATTTGTTTTCAAATTTATAGATATTAACAGATCAATGAAATAAAAATTTGTTCAGAAATTACATTTCAAATTCCATATAGTACGCTCCATTGTCGGTAAATGCTTTGGTAAAACAGCGAATAAAATGTTCAGATACTTACCAAATCTTAAAATTATTGATACGAAAATGATGATTCTAATATTGATGTGTAGTATCTTATAATTTTTTACTATCATTTACAGTCTTAATTACTGACAATAAAAAATGATGCAAATATTCATGTGGAATAGCGGCCTTAATGTATTTAACAGCCTTTTTATTTATTTTTTTTTATGTTGCATCAAAGCTCAGTAACATTTTCATGTTTCAGCAACATTTTCATGATGCAACATTTTCATTATACATCGATATCACTTGGCAACTCTTTTATACCAAATTTTATTTAAATCGTATAACAATTACTATGTCATATATTTAACATCATTATATATCATATATTATACATATTAAACAATATTCGTATTCGGATATTTTAAGACGGACTTATCAAAGCTACAGACTTCAAATTTTGTGTCCTGATGCAGGAGCGTAAGACCAACCCGTATACCAAATTTGATTGAAATCCGAGACTTTTTTGTCTGATCACATGGTTTTTTAGAACAATTCGTACTTTATTCGAACATTATGAAGGGGTTCCACTACCATTTCTGATCTCAAAGTTTTTGACGGTGGTCCTAATCATAATATTAACCTCTATACCAAAATGTCATTCTACTCAGATAAGAATTACGTGAGTTATGCTGATAAAAAGTTTTTGCCGACGCGAAATTTTCAAAATAAATATTTGTTTTTTGCTTTTTTGGATTCTACACCTTTAAAAATGTCCAGTAAATGAATTTCATCGAAATTTATTTTTTTTTTTTTCGAAAACACGTCATAGTTTTTATACTACGAGTAAAATATAGTTTTTAGATAAATTAGTATTAAGAATAGTTACGGATTTTAGTGGTTTTGTTAATGTATAGCTATTCATTTTAGAAAAAGTGTTACAAATGTTTGCCGAGTCATCTAGTATATATATATATAAATATATATATTATATTTTCTTTTAGATTTAATACAAAGATTTTGTCTTTGGAGATTTTGCCTTTTAGGAATTTGTCTTTGAGAATTTTATTTTTGGATATTTCGTCTTAAGGATTTTGTTTTGTGAATTTTATGATCAACACCTGCCGTACCATTGTGCAAGAAACTTTGCAAGTTTTTATATAAATTTAAACTTATTATAAATTATGTAAATTATTTTGTTTTGGGTTTTGGAAGATATTTTTTTTAGATCATATTTCATTTTTATTTTTGTTTTTTTTTTGATTTTTAGATGTAATTTCATTTTAATATTATATGTTATTTCCTTCATAATTAGATCTTATTTCACTAAAATTGTTAGTTGTTTTTTCTAATATGATCTAAAAAACAGTAAAATTTTAGATGTTATTTCATTTTTTGCTTTTAGTTCTAATTTCATTAGACGCTTTTTCGCAGTGCCAAGACCCGATACATTTTTTCATCGCTTAAATTATGAGTCTAAAAGAATTTAGATGTTATTACTTATCATAGTTTATATCATTATCAAGATTGTTACGTTTATTACAAACTATACTTGGTAATGGCCACTATGACCATCAAAATATTTGTAAACAATATGTTGATTTCTTTCACTGTTTCAATCTTTCCTTTTTCTCCTTTTAAAATCTAAAATAAGTAAAAAATAAATTTTTTTAAATAACGATTGAATAAACGATAACATTTTTTCTTTTAATCTTTAATATCAAATTTAATCAATGGAATCTACTTTTCATAAAAGTATTATGTATATTCATACATGTGTTTGTGATTAACTGTGGTCTAGGAATTTGAATAAATAATTATAGACCCACAATTAAACCAAAAAAAAAATAAAATGAAGATAAAATACTAAATATCATTTTATTTATGCTAAATACCTATTGAATGTACCTTTTTGTTTGTTTTTATTTTTTCAGGACCTAAAAAAATTCCATTCAAAAGATATAGACAAAAAAAAATTAAAGGTTACTCTACTAAAGAAAAATTAAGCTTTCAGAATACGAATATAATTATGATAATTTATTTTGTTTTTACATACAAAAATAATTTTTTTTTTCAGTGAGTAGTATATTTTGGTCCATAATAGTCGAACCCAATCCTAAATCTAATTAAATGTTAATTAATATTCATAATTAATTCATTCCAATTCATTTCTAGTAAATAACAATAAAAAATAATAATAACTAAATTATTTTTAATTTTTTTTTTGTTTTTTAGTACGTTTTCAAAAAAATTTTTTGGAAAAATGTGCCTATTAGTTTCACTCTGTCTATTCGTCCCTCCGTCCATCCGTTTATCTACCGTTAAAGGTAAATTTCATAAAAAATTAATGTTACAAAACAAATGTTTCATGTAGTTCATCAATTACGCAGCTACAGCCTTTCAAACTTTGAAAACCCCTATTTTTAATTGTGCATATCCCAGGTTCACCTTAACATTTTTTCCATTTAAAAACGCCATTCGACAGGACTTTTTTTTTATCATTATAAATCAATATCAAAATTATACAATTTTATTTTTTAATTTAGTATTTGAATTTACCGTTATGTGAAAACCAAATTTTGCATGATTTTTCATCCTTCATAAATCCGGCACGCTTTCAAAAAGGGACTGCGTGGCGGAGTAACTTTTAGTATAAGTTTCCTCAGAAAATTTTTTTGTACCACCCTCTGTTTAAGAGGATTAGGGCTGAAAAATTGAAAATTTTCTATTTTTAGGCACCTGTAACTTAAGTACCTGTACATATTTTTCTTCGAAAAGACATAAAAATTAAAGCTCCAGTAATATGTTTTTACGTGTGTTAACAGTTTTTCTTAGATTTATAGGGTTCTGGACTTACAGCCCCTCAAAATTTCAGAAAAGTCGTCAGATATTTTCTTATTACAAAAAATATCTTAAATTTTCAAATTTTTATGCAAGTTACAATTCTAAACAGTTTTTATTATCTTTTGGAAATGTGCGCTTTTAAAAACCGTTGGTTTACATTCTACCTTGTTTCTTATTATATGAAATTCTAAGAAAATTTTCAAATTTTGGTGCAAGTCTCAATTCTAAACATTTTGTATTATCTTTTGGAAAACGTGCGCGTTTAAATACCGTTGGTTTACATTCTGCCTTGTTTTTTTTTTCGTTTTATTTATTCGTCCCAAAATTTTTATGTTTTTGTCTAGTTCTTTTTGAAATTGTTTTAATATTATTTACTTAAATATTTTCTATTGCAATATTCATTTAAATGATAATCCATAGAAATAAATTGAAGAATATGTTTAAATAAAAAACAAAATGCAAAACAGAAAAATAGAAAAAAAAAGGATGAACGAAAGTGAGGATAAAAAAAAAAAAATTCATGGACAACTTTTAAAATTTTGTCACGTTTGATGGTCATATATGTTTTACGTGAAAATATTGTTAAAATAACTAAAAGTCAACAAAGTCTAAGAAAAAAAAAACCAAAAATTGAAAATATTTTGTATCATTTCCATTCTGTACCCGTGGATAGAGCAACACTTTTTCATAAACGTGTGTTTTTTGTTTTACATATCGCACTTTTTGTTTTACGTCTTTATTTTCTTGTATATGCTTAGAACTTTTTCTTTTAGTCTAAAAATTTTATAGCTTATTTACTTTTATACGTTAGAGTCACTTTACACTAATATATGGTAAAACACAGATCTGGAATGAAAAGTAAAGATCTGAATAAGGTAAAAATAAACAAACAAAGAATTTGATAGCAATACAAGGTAAAAATATATACATATAAATTTTAAATCGTAAAAAAAACCCGAAGATAAAAACAAAGTCACTTACAAACGAAAGGATTTTAAGTTATTACATGTAAATCTTATTTTTATGGACATTTTTCAAAAAAAAAAAAAAATTTAAAAATATCCTTATTAGTTTTACTCTGTGTGTCTATTTGTTCGCTCGTCCGTCTGTTTATAAAACTTCGGAGACCCTAATAATATATTATGATAAAAAAAACTATTTATATTTATATAAATATACATATAAACTTATTTTTAACGTGCATTATTTTATATATTTTGTTCTTTCATTTAACATATATACTTGTATACATAAATGTACCTACAGATACAGAATATACAGAAATTTAAATACTATATGAACTTTCTTTAATAAATATTTATTATAAAAAAGTTTGTTTATTAAATATTAGTTTATTAAAAGTATTTTTGTGAAGTGTCTGAAAAAGCATTTTGCAACAAATCATTAGGCGAAATATCTTTTTGCGAAATGGCTTTAGGCCAATTGTCACAGGCCCGTTTAAGAGGTTTTAGAGCTCAAAAATTAAATATCCTCTATTATTAGACACTTGTAACTCAGGCACCTGTACACATTTTTCCGAAGTAAAGTGCAAAAACTAAAACTCCAACATTATTTTTTGCAAGTGTTAAGTCCTTGTTTTTAACTATGTAATGTTTTCTTAAAGTTGAAGAAGTGTCTCTCAATTTTTCTTTATTATAAAATCCTAAAGAAATTTACAAATTTAGGTTACATCACAGTATTCTAAACTGTTTTTATGTTTTGGAAAATGTGCGTCTTTAAAATCTTTTGGATTTACATTCTACTTTTTTTTTTTTTATTTTTAAATAATCCAATAATTTCTTTTTTTGCATTTGTATGAAATATGTTCTAATTATAGCATCACAATATTTACAATGGATTGCAAATGGATTTTTTTTATTTTGTTTTATTTATTTATATTAATCACAATTGAAATTATTATAATTTATTATACAAAATTTTGTTAAGCTTTACGTATAGGCTATAGTCTTAATAACTGAATTTACCTTTACAATTACCATTTGTAATCCAGTTATAACTGGATTTTAAATTTGTTTGCGTAGTTGTCGTATTTATAGTTACGTACGTAGTTCTAAGAGTATGATACATTTAACATTACGTTTGGAACACCTTAAAAAAAACGAGATATCTGAGTCGCTTCAATCATTTCATCTGCCCTATAAACTCAAAAAATAATAAAGCTATAGGATTCTGAAATTTTATCATTTCACCTTTGTAAAATTGTTAGTGCCACTATTGAAATCAAACTATTTTAACTGGTGGGTTTGAGTGCCATACAAATTCTTTCTTTATATAAAAATAATGACGTATTGTCCATTGTCCAAACTGGGTATGTGATATTTTATGAAAATAATTCTAGTTTCATGCCAACAACTTCTATAATACTTGGTTTCTCTATCGGAATAGATTGGGTAGCTGTAAATACAACTCCAAAATTTATATAAAGATATTTCAGTTTTTATAGTGAAGTCAGATATCTGAAATCCCACTGCTACAATTTAAGTTCAAAATTCCTCTTAGTTATTCCCTTTCCATTCTTTAACCTACTCCTCAGTCATTATCCTACTTTGCGATTACGGTAATTAGCCCATTATACTGACTACCAGGTAATGTGGTTTTTGTTGGTATAGATTTAAGTTCATTATAAATTTTAAAATTAAATTACAAATTTGCACTTGTCTCTAGATATGCGTAGTATAACTAGAGATAGGTATTATAGAGTCGACACAGTGAACAATACATTGATCGTCAATTTAAACTGGTTTCCAGATTCTTATGTAGTTAAAATATTATATTTTGTCATTCTGACTCAGATATAAAAGCACCAAATTATACAAAAATGAACAATATTTGAAACTTTTAGAATTTAAAGCCGCACTTCCTCAGTCACTTGGTCAGAGAGATCTGTTGAAGCTGTTTCACATTTCTTATTTAAAGTAGAATTTTGGAGAGCAAAATATTTGAGTCCCACTGCCAATTTAATGTTTCCGAATTATATTTTCTATCTCTACTTCCTAGCCAATATACTGCATTAGTAGGTAAGCGTTGCATTCCATTATATTGGCTAAAGAGGGCGGTGGGTTTAGTCTGTAAGAATCTGACACTACCAAGGGGAAATCCTTGGTGTTTTTGGAAGATTCCCACTTTCCTTAGAAAAAAAAACAATTGTAAATTTCTTACTTTACGTCCTTGCTTCAAGACAAAAAGTTAAACATAAAAGGAAATTCAATAGTTGTATTCCTTTGAACATTGTTTTTCAAAAATAATTTTTAGTAGGTATTTAATTAAATTATTTCCTCTAGATATCTTTTCTGTGTACATTTTTTGTGCATTAGAATATACCTGTATTAAATTTTTTTTTTTCACAAGATTTTTCTTTTTTTTTGAAAAAAACTTTTAACAAGTTTGAATATGTACCTACGATATACCATTAAAAATAAATTTTAATTGCTTTCCTCTTGTAGTTTTCTTTATAAAGTTAAAAATTTCAAAACAAAAAAAAGGTAAAGAAAAAGAAGTGAATGATTTCAAGTACAATTATTTTGCCACAAAGTGGTATTAAAATTGTTTTTGAATTTTTTCTATTTTTTATTTTATTTTGCTCTGAATAGAACTAGGTCTTATTTTAAAGAACTATATGATGCTTGTGTTGCTGTATAAAATATAATATCACATGTTTCTGGTGTTGTTTTTAAGTATGTACCTGTATTAAATGATTTTATAAAATTTGTATATATTATTATATAATACAACAAGGATTTCGTTATTCACATACATATGTACTAACATAAGAACCATTAAAAACATATAATCTGAAAGCGTATCCTTGAAAAAGCTAAATATTAAAATTTATATTTTAAAAATGTGTAGAGTATAAATTTCTAGATTCTACAGAAACACTAAATTCCTCTGGTTATTATATTCTAGAGGTCTAAAATAAAAAAATATATAATATGCTTTATATTTGTCAGGGTTTAGTATGGCTTAGCATGTTCCTAGTATTTTCAATGAAGGAATCATTAAATATTCCAAAATTTCCAAAAACAGTTTTCTATTACAGACATAATGGCGTTATATGAAGTTGTGAATACTTAATTCTAACAAAAAAGAAATTAAGACACTGTGACAACTTGATATTATATTGATATTGATTATTGATTGACTTGTTCAAATCTGTGAAGGAAGAGCTGTAGCAAATATGGTTTTTTTTTGTCCAAATCGTTCTTTGATAAATAAAGTAAATATTATAAAATTTCAACTAAATCCGTTTGTTGGTTTGCTTTGTGCCTCTTTTGTTTGCTTTAGAGTATTTTTGTTTATAACTCTTCTTTGTTGGTTTTGGGCGATTTGTCTAATTGTTAGATGGTGGTTGCTGAAGTTGCAACTTGTTTGCAGGTTCCACAAAACTATATTTGTGAGTGTTGAGGTGATTTGAACATTGTTCTTGCTATGTGTGTAAGTGAGTACCCATAAAACTTTGATCCAGTCATTTTCCTTGATAATTTGTTCTCTTGGGTTGTAAATCTTGTTTTCTCTTATCACACCTTTTTTTAGGGAATGAACAACCCCAAGATTATTCGTGTACATGCTATTTTTCTCTCAGTTACTTATCAAAATTTTCATCCCCTAATCAACGGCTATATTAAAGGAGCTGTAAAGACTTAACATTTCCTTTACTTTTATTTTAAATCCATACAGACAACTGCATAGTCTACTAAGCTAGATAATAAATATTTTGGTGTACCCGTATACCATTCCTATGTTACCCTGTACCTTTACCTTATACTTCAAAATACTTATTGTTATGACTCGTTACGGATGCTGTTCTTAGGTTTGTATATTTTATTGAAAAATGTTTAATAAATAGGAAAAATTATCTTACATAAAAAAAAATTATGATTAATTTTAAATCCTATACAGATTTTACTTTTGTATAAGTATTATGTATATTGTAAACAGATTTAATTAATTTTTTATTATTATTGATAAAAATTATTATTAAAAATATTTTCATAAATAATTTTATTGAAATGAATCAATATTATACAAGATTAATTACAACTTTTGTGTAAGTATATTATTGATAAAATTACTTTTTGCTACATTTTCCAAAAAATTCAAATTTAATTTTAGTCTTTCCGTCCGTCCATCCGTCCGTGTGTTTACAAAAGCTCTCAACCCTTTAATATAGAGCAATAAAATTTAAACCATAGTTTTCATTAAAAAATTAATCTTGAGAAATAAATTTTTTATAGAGCCTCATCTATTATAAAACTATTCAAAGTTGGAAATAGCCCTGATTTCAAATGTTTATATCTTAAGATCTGATTAATATTTTTTCAATTTAAAAGCGTTAAACAAGTAAATCAATATAATAATTATATTATTTTTAATTTAGTATGTAAATTTATCGTTATGTGATAACAATATTTTGCAAGATTTTGGTTTTTTAGTATTTGTGGAACATATCAGGCCTTGAAATTTTGAGAAAAGGAAGATTTTTGATTTAGTCCCAGAAAAGATTTTTGTACTTCCACCTGATTAAACTATTAGAGTGCTCAATAAGCTATTTTCTCTGAGCTATTAAGGATCAAAAACCGAAAATTTTCAATTTTTAGACACTTTTTTCTCTCTATTCTTTCACTTGAACCCCTACGCAAATTTGTCGCAAGAAAGACAAACATAATATTAAAGGTCGAATATTATATTTTGGCATATGTTAATGACTTTTCTTAATTATTAAATAAAAGTAAAGTGAAAGTATCCTTTGGTTTACCTTAATTTTCCGTTACATAAAAATTTCTAAGACAAATTTGATATATGTGATGCAAGTAAAAGTAGAAAGACAGAATTATCTAAGTAATATGGCGAAAGTAGTCTAAAATGCTAATTTTATTGCCTTTTTAAAAATGAGCGCCTTTAAAACCATTGGTCTTACATACATAAAAAACCAAAGAATTTCTAATTGAAATAAACATTTTTTGAATTTGGGCCTGAAAATTTTACAGTCGAATTTTTTATATGTAACAAAAAATATTTCCATCTTTAATGACTCTCTAAAAATATAAAATATCTTTAAACAGTTTTAAAAAAAAACTTAAATTAATATCATTCAGCTTAAATTAAATTTGTAATGATAGAAAAATTTGCAGTTTCCAAAAATATTATACAACGAATTGCTTTTTATAATATTCTATTAAAGAGATCAACCTTTGAAATATTGGCCTTCCATCATGGTATAATTATTTCTTTAAAAGATATTTTGCACTGCCTTTTAAAATTATTATATTATCCATTAAACCATTTTTGATATCTTTACCGTTATTCTTGTAGACAAATATTTAAATATTATATGACCTTTTTATTTTTTTTTTTGCAATCGAATCAACGATTTCCTTTTACGCTTTGTAATCCAAAATCCATTAATTAAACAATAAATTATTTTTATTATTTAAATCTTTATTTTAATATTAAATCCACAATAAGGTGAAGTACGATGTCTGTTTAAAACAATAATAAACCAAAAAAAAAAAAAGGTATTTAACCCCTTAAAGGCGTATGTATTTGATTCTTTTATAGAATGGTTGGAAATTTTGAAGCGCACAAATATAAAAGTGTTAAAAACTTCTCTTTAGTAATTTTTAACATAAATTAACCAAAATGGTTTTATGGAAATTTAGTCAGCTCGATGCAGCATCCAAAAACTCTTTTGTTATTCATATTTAAACAAGCTCCAGTTTCAGAGATTATTAATTTCAATAAGTTGTTGATTATTCAACTGTAGCACAGCTGTAGCTATCTAATATGAAACGGATTTTTTTTTTCTTTGTGCGCCATCTATTATCTAATACAATAATTATTTTATTTATTTTTATTATATTTATTACGCTATGACATTAAATTATTTACTTACTTTTTATACTTATACTTATTTCTTATTTAATTATATTCTATTAATTATATATCATAAGAAAAACATAAATTAACACAATCGGGTTTTAAATCTCATATTTTTCGAATGAAAGGTCGGTATCTTAACTACTAGAACATTGGCCATATGAATCAATCAAATCGCAGCAAATGATTTTTGTTTTTAAACAAAATATCAGGATGTCTTCAATATAAAAGGATAGAAATATATTAAGATTAAATATATTCTAGAAATATTATTAAAATTGTGGAAATTGTAGGAAAAAGTTTAAAAACTGTTCTTCTGCTTTTGGAATATATTATACATATAATCAATATAAACTTTTAGGAATAGACTGGTATCACATTCGAGATGGTAAAAAGTTGTACCGCAATATCAAATTATACAACAAAATCTGATGTACTGAAATTACAAAATAGCTTACAAAACGAAACTTCACGTTAAAGTGTTAATAAATTACTCCGGTATTAAAATATTTTTATATCAATAAATATATTGAAAATATTATTAAAAAATTCCGCAAGTCAAAATTACTGTATATAAATAATTAACATTAAAATAATAAAAAATATTTTGACGCATTTTATAAAATTTATCTTTTTTGGGAAAATAAAAAAAATCTGAATATTAAAATCAGTTTTATTAATATAGGAATTTACTTAAAAATGGAACGGAAAATTCACAATGACGTTTTATCAGTAATTTTACATTTTTAATTTAAATATTTTATAAATATCTTCTTTTTATATGTTTTACACTAATTGTTTTACAAAAATATGATTTTTAATAATTAGTGAAAATATGGAAATTGGATATACGAGTATATATAATTAAAAAATAAATATGAATTAAGAAATGGTTTTATTTTTTATTTTAAATTAAAAACGCTTTTATTTAAATATTAATTAAGATCTTATTAAAATATTACGTTGATTTTGCGCCCATAACGAAATTTAAAAATCAAATATAAAGAAAATCGGATTTAAGTTTTTATACCTATTCGAAAGATGTTTCATAGATATATTAAAAGTTTACCTAGGGCCTGAGTGGCCTAGTAGGTAAAAGGGTATAAAATACGCTGTAAATACCAAGGAAGTGTGGGTTCGAATTCCACACAGGTCGTAAGAGTATTTCCCCTTACGACATTTACAGATACGCCTGTGTAATTTCTTATTCCAAATTTTTACAGGAAAGGCTATGTAATTTCCTTGTTAAATTTATGTGGCACGAAACGCACTAAAAAAAAAAATTAATCCTCCATTTGCTTTACATATGGAACTGAGGCATGATAGATATATACCCATAAGTATGTATGATATATACCAGATCAGTATAGAAAAGTGAGGTGATTTAGTATGTGCATTTCTTCAAAAATTTGAACTAGCAGTCATAAAATTCAAATAATCCAAAAAATAGGGTGTTTTTTTAGAGGCGGTAAACTTTAAGTTGAAATAAAATAATACAGAAAATCTTTTTAATATCTATTAAATTTTGACAGATAATTTTATAACATTAATTTTTTAATATGATTTCAGGCATGTGGCCAATCTGGAAGTCCTATTTTCACAAACTCTTCGCAGTAAATCAGGCTGTATTTCGGCAATAAAGCTTCGAATATTGTCTGCCAAGTGCTTAATTGTTTCTAATTTATCGGCGTGGACATGCGTTTTTACATATTCCCACAGAAAATAATCTAATGGCGTCAAATCGCACGTACGAGGTGGCCAGTTAACAGGTCCATTTCGTGAAATTAACCTTTCGTCAAATTTTTCTTTCAGAAAATTAATTCTGTTTTGCGCTATGTGGCATGTGGCGCGGTTCTGCTGAAACCACATGTCTGTAAATTAATGATTTCCAATAGAGGCACGAAAAAGTTATTAATCATATCTCTGTACTGGTCACCGTTGACTATAACTTTCTGACCATCATTTTTAAAGATATATGGACCAACTGTTTCACCGGCCCATAGAATGCACAAAACTCTATCTTTTTCTGGATATATTGGTGTTTCGTTAATGGTTTGTGGATTATTATCACTCCAAATGTAGCAATTCTGTTTATCAACATAGCCATTTAACCAAAAGTGTGCTCGATCACGGAACAAAATTTTCAAATGAAATTATTGAATTGAACCATGTTTTCCAAAATTCGGCATGAATCTATTCTTTATGAATTTGCAAACCAAACTAATGAATCTATTCTTTATGAATTTGCAAAAAAACACAGAAAATTGAATACAGTGACAGTTGTGACAGAAAACAGTGTTGCCAATTTAAAGTTCTGCGCCTCTAAAATAACACTCTATATTTTTAAAACAACATATACGTCCTATATGCGTCTATAAGTAATAACTTTTGTTTGTGATCGAACCATGCCTTCTGGTAGTTGCCGGTATATAAAATTCTGGACATATTTTGTATAAAATACAGTTTACATATATTATATTTTTTGTTTACTTCACTGCCACATAAATGTGACAAAGGAATATCACAACCTTTTTTTTTGCATTAAATGTTGTAAGGAGGAGATATTCTTACGACGTGTGTAGGGTTTGAAGCCACATTCACTAGATGTTTACAACGTATTTTATGTGGTCTTACCTGCTGGGATATCGATGTTTTAGAGTTTTAGTTTTATTGTTATTTAAATCAATTTTACTAAATTTATTTTCTTTTGTATATTTCTTTTTAGTTCTACAAAATAGATATGAAATGCCGAAAGACAATTTATTTATTGTTGAAATAGTCAAACATTTGTTTTTTTTTTGTGGAAATTGAGAGTTAAATTCAAAATTTTTTATTTTTACTTTTAAAAATTTGAGAATTGAAATATAATCTGGTATTTTTTTCTGGGGGGAATACCTAAATGTTCTTTTGATTGAGTCAAATAGATTAAATTACTTATCATTGGATATATCCTTCTTTTTTATCAAACTATAAAAAAAAATAAACTTGCAAGATTTTCTTAAATTTAAAATAAAACAAATTCAAATTTAATACATTTTATGGTAACTTCAGATTTAAAAAACAGAAAAAACTAATAAAATAAAATTTTAAAACCATTATCCATTTATATAAAGTTTTATACTTTTTATACGTTTTATACATCTCTTGGTACACATCCTGAAAAAGAAAAAGTATTTTAAAATTTTTGAATGTAAATTATTTTCAAATGATTTTCTATTGCCTCTTCAAAACCATTTTTTAGCGCATTTCCAAAAAAAAATTGAAAAACTGTGCCTATTAGTTTCGCTCTGTCCGTCCGTCCATCTATCAGTTTGTTCGTCTGTTTACAAAACTGTTACACCGTTAAAGATCTTAAAGGTCTCATAAAAAAATGAATGTTGTCTCATAAAAAAATGAATGAAAAACTTTTTCATGTAGCTCCATCCATTACGGAGCTATAGCTATAATAGCTCCTCAAACTTTGAAAAAGCGAAAAAGCACGGTAATGGATGGGGCTTGAGAATGGATTGAGAATTAAGTTTCCTCAGAAAATATTTTTTGACTTTATGAGGTGTTATGGTTGTTGAAATTGAAAATTTGCTATTTTAAACACATGTAACCTGTATAAATTGCAAAAAAGTCCTATTTTCACATTTTTTCTTATATGAAATTTTCCAGTTTTGAATTTTGATGCAAGTCATAATTTTAAATAGTTTGTACCATCTTTTGGAAGTGTGCGCTTTTAAAAACCGTTGTTTTACATTCTGTCTTGTTTATTTTTTTATTTAAACTGATGGAAAAATCATTTTATACTATTTTTTTCATGTAAATGGTAAAAATGTACCCTTTATACAGCATAGATTTAAAATCAAAAATTTTTTTTCCATCCGTCGTCAGACCTATTTAAGTTAACGTCACTTATCATTTTTATAAAATATTATTTTTATCTAAAGATAAATCGTTTTAAGTTATAATAACGGCATCTAGGAAATAGCAAAGAAATATGATAAAAACAAAAATTAAAATATGCACAAAAAAGGGATTTTACACTATCATAAACTGGAAATTTTCATTATGAAAATAAGAAAAAATATTCCAAGATTATCCTGTTTCAAATTTAAATTATTGTTATTTTTATAGAAAAAATTTTACAAATTGTGGGTATTGGAGGAAATATCCTTAGGTATATCCTTTATATAACTGTCGGGTAAAGAATGAAAGAGTGGAAAGAAAAATAAAAATTAAAATGGAAAAAAGGTGAACAGTAATTTTTTACATTTTTAAGCTATTAAATAATTTATAACATTAGTTACAATGTGTATTCTAATGTTAAGTCTTCTTAACCTATAATAAAGCAACCTTAAACTAAATTAGGTACTAAAAACATAAAAATTATAAAAAAAAAAATTACAAAACGAGTAAGTGAAAGTTCCTGTAATATTTTTTATCAAGTAGAATAAAAGATACTTATAAAAAAAAAAAAACAATATGCCACTAAAAATATAAATGAGTACAAAGAGTACTTATCAGCGACAAGACAATATTACAAATAATGCTTGAAAATCACTCAAATGTTTCTTAAGTAAATATATGCACTTTCAAAACAGGTGTGCGCAATCTTAACTTTTGTAACACCAACTTCTTTTGGGTAGAAAAATATTCTTGTTCCCGCTCGGTAATTTTTTTAATTATTATAGGCTGATAAGCTTGTATACACTTCACGTACGTGTTTTAACAAGAAGTATAGTACGCTAGAAAAATGGAATGTTATGATTACAAGGAGTTAGAATACGTTAGAAATATATTCTTATCATTATAATATTTATCTCAAAAATTCTGAATCAATTACTACGAGAGACAGTACTAAGTTTTATTAGATCTTGAATTGCTTAAATTGTGATCGATACAATTTATAATACTAGTCTACAACACATGTAATTATTGTGTTGATGACAAATAAACAACAATAGCTTTATTTTAAGTGTGTTTCGTCATTCAATACTACTGAACTCTTCAGTAGGCATGTAGTGTTAGATTGCCTAGGTAGTTTCTAGTTTAAGCTTTCTTTTCTTCTTATACTTTTTCTCTTATAGTTAAATAAAATTTTATAAAAATCATCATCATTTGGAAAAATCCCCGTAAAATCTTTTTTTATAATGAAAATTTTTAAAGAGGGGCCTTGCTGGACTAGTGGGTAAGAACGTATAAAATACGCTGTAAACACCCAGGGAGTGTAGGTTCGAATCTAACACACATCATAAGAATAATTCTTATGATGTTTACGACATTTACATTCACGCCTGAAAAGGAAAGGTTGTGCAATTTTCTTGTAACTTTTTAAGTTAACCTTATTAAGAAATTAATGCATACGAATTATCATTCAAGTTACCAACAATTGTACCTATCTTTAAAAACAAAATGCTCTTGTAAGCGATTTTATTTTATTTTAGGTATGTTTTACCCTTTAACACTACTGAACTATTCTGCATATAGTGTTGAATTGCTTAGAAAACTTCTAGTTTAAACTGTCGAATAGTCTTTTACTTCAAATTAAAAAAAAATATCATCTGTGAAGTATAAAATAAATCGAAAAATTTCTATATAATCTTAGATAACGAAAAAAATCAAATAATATGTCAAAAAAAAGTAAAACCCACATAATGATGTGGTGCTGGTGACCAATTTAAATTTTTGAAGCAAAATAATTCTTTTGATACCTATATTATAATTACCATCATATAAAAAATGGTAACATCCCAGATAAATGGCTTTGAATTATCTTATTTTCTTTTTTTTTGTTTAAAAAATCTATATAGGTATATGTAGATAAAAATTTACATTATATGCGTAAGTTTTTTTTTTTTATATACATCATATTGTATATCACACATTCATATTGTAATGTACAAATTCATTAATATATATATATATATATATATATGTGTGGTATATAGATATGTATATATTACTATATATTATAAAAGAGCTTATAGTATAAACTTAATGGAAATTATTATTAGTTATTTGGATATGTTCACCTCAAGGGATATATTGCGTAATATATGTAAATATTTGCATTTATTTTAATTAAAATGGTGTATTATTTGTTTTTCATTACATCCTAGATATATTTACTGTTTAAATATATAATAATATCCGTATCCATATACATATATATATATATATATATATATAACATAATGTATACATATAGAATTAAAATAATATAATACTCAAAAAAAAAAAAAAAAAAATTTAATATGCTTTATGTAATACGTATATATACCTATATATATATAATAAAATTATGATAGTACATCATAATAAAATACAAAAAAAAAACTATGATAAGTGAATACTTATTTGGGTGTATAAATCTATAGACTATATTATATTTCTATAAATTTTAATAAACATTATGTATATAATATATATATATGTATATTTATATGTATATATATATATATGTGTGTATATATATATATTACGTATATATAAATATATTTATATTACCCATTCATAAGTAATTGCTGTTTTTACTATGCCTATTTGTTTTTTTCTCTTAGTTTTTAATTTTTCTTTTATTTTTGTCCTTCTAATAATAATAAAGGATTATAAATATCTGTATATATTTGTGCATTTTTAAAAATTCATAAACGTACAACAAAATGTTTGTTAAGCAAATTTAGATTACAACAATTTATTAATACTGGGTTAGAAAGAGAAATCAAAATAATAATAAAAAAAAAAAAAACTAAAATAAAAAGAAAATAAATAAAAAATAATAAAAAAAATTAATTTACTTTTACCGTAACTATAATTATAGTTTTACCGTTATTGTAATTTTTTTTTTGATATATTACACTTTATCCTTATAATATCTAATAAATACAGAACATGTGAAAACATTTTTTTTGGGAAAGGGGTTTGTGAGTGGGTATGGATGTGTGTATCTGTATCAATATATGTTTTTTTTTTTTGTAATAGTAGGTGGGAATCTCGAAAAACACAAAGGAGATTAATGCGCGAAATATCTTTGATAATGTTGGACTAGAACCAACTAAATTCCATCTTCCTTTTAAAGCAAACGTTAGGTTACAACCCATAGTACAATGTACTGTTTGGTTTGAGAAATTGGAAAAATATCAAAAAAAGGAATAGGAATTAAAGAAATGAGGAAATACGTGGAATATGATATACGTCCACAATTTCTTCTGTTTCAAAAGGCTAAATAAGATAAAATGAAATTTGGTATTCGAATACCCTTCAATGGTTTTCAGGAATGAATGAAAGAAAGAATAAAATAATTATGTTTGAAGATCCAAATTGCCCTCACCGTATAAACTGAAGTTGGATTTAAAAATGATGTAATTAAATTCGACAAAATTTTTAATTTTTAAATGTCATGTTTTCGTTTTTGTGTAGTATGGTTGTGCCAATATTTTATCTCAGTAAACGGACAGTTAATTTCAAAACTTTAAATATAATATTATTACTGTATTTGCCAAAAAGGAAAACATGTATTTAAAGTAAAAAAAAAAAACACACACACACACACATACACAAATACAAATAAAAAAAGTAAAAGTATAAGAAGAAAGGTTATATTTATATAAAGCAATATATAAATATTTAGAATATATAAATGCTCATATATATAAATTTTTAATACTAATGTACTGTTTAAGATCTAAACTTAATTGAAAGTCCTTTGTTTGATAATTAGAATACAAACAAAAGAAAAAGAAACTTAGATTTAATTTACAAAAAAAAAAAAAAAACATTTCTTTACATTTCTTATAATAATGGAGAAAGCCTTATATTTTTAGGTTATGTTCTAGTTTATGAGGTTAAATGTTTTTCTTGTTTTTTTTTATATTAAGATTAAGAAGAAAGTCTGTTTTATTATTCTTTTCAAAACATTACAAAGTTAAATTAAATAATTCATTGCAATTAATTTGTTATTTTTTTATCTTTGGAATAAAATTTAACTTTTAACCTTTCAGAAAACAATTTAATCTTTTGGAAAAGATACGAAAATAGAAAAACTGTGTTCATTTTAGATAAAAATTAAAATGAATTTTATTTTGAGAAGTTTTTTAAATTAAATTTGTTAAAATGAATATTAAGTGCTTATCTATATATATAAAAGCGGATGTTTGTGATTTATAGACTCATAAACTGCTCAACGTATATGATCATCAATGTATATGATCATCATGGTATATAAAGCGAGTATTTCTGGGCTAACCATTTTGTTTTAACGGGCCGCCAAGTTAGGGTTGTGGTGCAAATATTTAAACTTTTTCGCTCTAAAATAAAATCTAAAATTAAATCTTACTGACTGTTCGGGGTACCCATATTGTTATCCGACATTAAATAAATCCATCTAAAGTTAAAGATATAAAATAAAACTATAGAAAACTTACTCCTAATATAAAAAAAAAAATTATAATTATTTATACAAACTATAGTCTAGATGGAATAAACTATGAAATAGTATATTATTTATATAGAAAACAGAGGTTAAAGAATTTCATAAAATTACTTAAGTACATTTTTATATCTATATATGCGAGCGTAGTTTTTAAATATATTTGCTATTAGGAACTTATGTCACGCCTTAAATGAGGTCAGAGATATGGGAACGTATTTAATATTTCTTGTTTAGAATCGAATTCTGAACTGTATTACCCGAATTATATGTCCGTCCATCCGCACTATAACACAATAAATAGTGAAGGTAGAATCTTGAAAGTTGCCAAATAAAGAGATTCAAAAGTTCTTCAGAAAATTTCTTTTCTTACATATAACAGATTTAAGGATTTAAGGAGCATTGTTAGACATTAGACACAAATAATAAAATTCTATATTTACAAGATCAACTCTTCCTTAAAAAAATGATGGCGTGTAGTTGAAAAACAAATTCTTTTCACAAAAAAAAATATACTGCAGACTTAACATTTACTTTTAATATCATAACAATTAGAATTTATTACTTTTATCGTCCTTTTAAATTTTATTTCTTGTATAAAACTTAATTTCATATTTTATCAAAATAATATGAAAATATAAGAACAGTTTATTGATATGATATTTAGATACTTATATGTATCTACCTATTATATTAAAATTTTTTTTTTGTTTTTCTTTGTATTAATGATCAAGGATATTCAATTAAAAATATTTTGCTATTTCATAAAATTAATTAATTGACTAATTGAAACCATATTAAACGTATTCGATTTGAATGTATAATAAAATTAAAATTGATTTTTCAATTTAATTAAATCAACATGAATTCTACGAAATTTAATTAAACACTTTAACTTAAAAGTATTTTGCACTTATATGAATACAGTTTTATCATTCATTATAGGTGTATCTATAGATTGAAAGAAAATCGTTTCGAATGAAAATAAAAATTTAAATAAAGACATATTGTTTTTGTTCTTCTTTACGGGGTGATTAATAAGTTAATTAATTAGTTAGTCACTTTATTTATAATAAGTAGCGTAAATTTAATTCAATTTTATTTAATTATTTAATTTACAAGGATTTTTATTATTTTTAATTTTATAATAATATTTTCTTAACTTAAATTATTATAACAGATTCTGAATGTTAGTGGTCATATAATTATCCTTATAAGGTTTTCGTAATTCTTTAAAAAAAAAGTTTCTGATTCAACTAAATTTCAATTGTTTATAAGCCATTTGATGTTATATAGACATCACATCAGTTTATTTTCTTTATAGTTTAAGCCAAATTTACAAGTGTAGTTAGTTTTTCTATATTCATTTTTCAATTTTAAATACATTTCATATTTTACACTTAAAAATCAATTGATTTTAATATTCTTAACCGTGGCCCACAGCCATATAAGTTCAAAACAAAAGACCTTAAAGAAAATATAAATATCAATAGTAGTCCTAAGATTTGTAAAATTTTGGAAATTTTATATATTATACTCTTAATGGTTTTTTACCCGATTTTCAATCCTTTTACCACCATAAAATAGTAATATTTTTTTATTTTCTCTTAAGCTGATAGCCTTAATTTCTCTTAAATTCTCCGCTCGAGCCCATATGTTAATCAAAATCGGAATGTTCACAGTTCGCATAAAAGTTGGACAAAAATTGAAGGACAAAATCAGAATATAAAGCAAGAAAGTACATAAAATTATATTTATTAAATGCTTTAAAATTTTAAAATTTAAATATGCTGAACATAATATAATCCATTTAAAATAAGGGTTTACATTTTTTTCAAGCAAAAAATGTCAGTTAATACTAAAATTGCTTTTTACAATCAAACTTATTATCAAACTTATTGTATTAATTAATTAAATTAGTCAATTAGTAATCTGGCACAATCATTATAAAACTATTCCTCTATATCAATTTTATCATTTAATTGAAAAATGTGCTAATAATTATTTTAAGTATTTTTTTGTACATTCCGAAGAGTGAATATTTATTCAACTAATAATCAAATATCATCACCTGAAAACCATTCATTAAAACTATTTAAATTATTCGTTCTCATTTTTGTCCATGAAAATTATTTATTAAAATTATATTTTAAATTTAGTAATTATTTTTAGTTTTTTTTGTGTTTTTTGTAAATGTTTTTGTAAAATGGTGTCATTTACATTCTATTTGGTGCATTTAACCAATTGCATGTGTCCTTTAAAAACAAAAAAAAAAAATATATTTAAAATGAAACTGTTGTTATAATATACCATAAAAACCTGTCATGAAATCAATTTCATGCTGACATTTTTACCTCGTTTGTTTTTCAAACCCTAGTATTCTTTTTACTCATCGTTTAAATTTAATTTTTTTTTTTTATTTTGGTTTTTCATTTTAATTGAAACCGTTAGAGTTCTGTGGACTCTGACACTAAATAACCTTCAGTTCAAAATAATATCCAAAGTTTTGTATTAACGTTTTTTTTTGTTTTTTTATGATCTAAAAGATGTAGTCATAAATTTGATCCTTGTCCATATGTATGATTTCATTTATATATACTTTGTATATGAATGAAATAATTTATGTTAAATTAATAATGCAAAATGCAAATTGTATAATATATGAGTGTGTATACTGAAATTTTAAGTTGAATTTAAATTCTTTATGTTTTTAATTAGCTTAAGTAAAGTAATATTATAAAAACAAAAAAAAAATTGTGTTGAAACTTTAATTGAATCAATTATATGTAATGTCCTTAAAAAAAATTTAATCTAAAAATTGTAAATGTATTCGTTTTAATAATAATTTTTTTTTTTTTTTTATAAACCATTTGACAAAATGAAAATAACGTTGTTTCAATTACAGATATCTGTTATAGTAATATGTAAGGACATTAATAGTGTGTAGAAGTGAGTAGAAAAAAATTAAAATAATAAATAGGTAAATACAGGTAGATTATTTTTTTTTTTAAGTTAACAAAAAAAGAGAAGAGAGATAACAACACATTAATTCTACGGATATTCCTTGTTGAACATCTCCTTGCGTTATTTTCATGTTAGTTTCATGTTGCGGATATTTCCAATTAACGATTTTGCAATCTTTTTGAATCCTGTTTTTACTTCTGTTCATTTCTTTTTTGTTCTTTTATTTTCGAAATGGAAACAATTTAACAGTATTTATATATGATTTTTTTTTATGTTTTATTTGTTATAAGCAATTTCTGTAGAATGTTTGCTATCAGAAAATTAAATTATAACTCTTTCATCACGTTTTTAAGTGTTTATTTTTTTATGTCATCCTAAAAGTATGCAATTTATAATACTTATATAAAAAAGTATT
Organism: Poecilobothrus nobilitatus; assembly: GCA_947095535.1. Classification (NCBI taxonomy): domain Eukaryota; kingdom Metazoa; phylum Arthropoda; class Insecta; order Diptera; family Dolichopodidae; genus Poecilobothrus; species Poecilobothrus nobilitatus. The sequence goes on along the minus strand of OX352772.1, from coordinate 315,383,269 downwards.
CAATTCTTGTGTAACGCGCTTATAAAAGTTGGAGAGAAAATTAAACCTCGACGACCTATCGGTTAATCATGTGGCTTATTAAGCGAAGGAGTGCGGATTCAAATCCTGTACAGGTAGCATAAGTGATTTTAATTTAATGGTATGTATTTATATTTTCAGAAACATAATACCCTGCTTTAACCAAAATAACGTCTGTTAACGTCCAAAATAATGTCACTATTATAATTTATCATTTATTGAATGATATGCATTTAATTAATACAATAATTAGTATCTAAATTAGGTATTTTACATAGTGGTGTAGAAAATTAAGATAATTTAGCTAAATTAATAAATATATTATAGGAGTTTCACATATATTATTGGGGAAATTCCACATATGGGGAAAGAAGATTTTTTTTTTATTTACAATCTAAGGTATAAAGTGAAATCATTTCAAATTTCAGATATATTATAGTCAAAACTGTATAGTAAGTTAATTAATAGGCATATTATTAATAAAATAACAACTAAAGCCTTCAACATTCTGCTTTTCCCTCCTTTTCCTATGAATAATATTGTCACAATAAATTAAAATAGACATAGATAGAAATTATATACTAGACATTTCTTAAATATTCAACACTTCTAGTTATTTTGTTTGAATTGTCGAAAAGTTTTCGCATTCTTTTGCCGAAAATCAAACTGTACATTTTGTGTTAAAGTTTGTTCAACTAAATTTTGGTTGAACATGATAAAAGGACCATCTCTATGGGTGACTTTTAATATATACTTTTCACAATATTCCTCCTCTTCTCAAAAAAAAAGAAATCAAAAAAAGTCTAAAATATCTAAGTCTATCTAAGTCTAAAATAATTAATTTAAACTTTAACGTAATAACTTTTATGAAAAATAATAAGATAAATTCCCTTTTAGTAATTTTTGATGGATATAAGAAACAAAATAAACTGAAAAATCTTTATATGGACAGTCAAAATTCAAATTGTAGTTTTTAATTAAAATAAAGAAAAAAAAAAAAAATCGAATGAGATCAGAATATAAGTTCTTATATTATTAAAAATACCAGAACATTTTTATTTGGTGTGAAATTATGTTCAGTATTATATTATGATTTAATTGTATTTTATGTACTATAAGATATCAAAACGGGTACATAGGTGTTGTAACAGCTATATATGCATATACTTTTATATATATATATATAAGAGAATTACGTTTTTATAATGGTGTTATACATAAATAAGAGCCTACAACATAAACAAGAACAAGAAAAAAACAAAAAGATTTAATAATATGCTAACCTGTCATAAAATCATACAATAAAAAAGAAGAAAAATGACATAATAATGTGATTACATATACCTATATAACAACATGCATATATTAATACACATGGTATCATATATGGTTGAAAGAAGAGTATTAAAAAAAAAAGAACATAAATAAATAAAAGTTATGTAGAATATACAAAAAAAAAAGAACAGAAAAAAAAACAACACAAAATAAAAAAGAGGGATAAGTAGTTGTGATTTCTACAATGGTGTTCTTCGTAGTTACAATATTATTGATATTGTTTTAACCATTCTTATACTTATATCCACATTTGTACCTATATTTATACCTTCCACCTATAAATGTTTATTTATCTTTATGATAATTTTTTTAGTATTTTTTTTTTTTTTTGCTTCATTTTAATGAGAAAATCTAGGCCTTATGTCCTCACCTTTCCTTTATCATTAATTTTACAATGTTTATTTATATATTACATTTTTTGTTTCTATTCTATTTTGTTTTTATTTTGTTCACCACTTTACTGCTAGATACTTTATAATAATATTTTATATACCTATATTTTGTATCTTATAATTACATTAATAGAGGTGTATCTATCTATGATAAGATATAAAAAAAATAAAACAAAAAATTTTTATAAATAAGAAAAAAATAAAAGAAATATAATACTAAAAACGCATGTATAATTTTCATAATACCTTTCATAAATAAAATACGTAAACAGTGATTGACAAAATTATTATAAAAATGTTAATTTAAAATATGTATATTTAATATTTTATAAACATATTATCTCATTTTACGATTTGATTATTAGTTGTCTTCAATTTTTCGTGGATGGTTTATGGCGATAATCAACGCTAATTTTAAGTGCAATTTGTCAAGGATTAGTTGATTTTTAAATATATATTATAATTATATAAAATATTTCTTCTAAAAAAAAAATTATAAAAGATAATGTGGCTCTCCTAATAAATCTATAAAAGATCTAACTAAAGATCCTTTTAGTTTCCTTTTAGCTTACGCTTTATAGTTAATTTTGATTTACAATTAAATCAATTTATACGATTTTTAAAAACTCTATAGCTGGCATCAAAAAGTCTAGGGGAGTCTATTATATTAATTAGATTAAATTAATGTATTAATTAGATCTAAAAACATACGAACATTTTAGATTTTTTTAAATATTTTTATTTTTTAAGTAATGAATTTTCTTTCAAGTTAGTTTCTCTGTTTTAAGTGAGCATTTGGGTTAAGTGTTTTTTTGGTAATTAATAAAAGTCAAAATATCTCTAAAACGACTAATTATAGACTTCTTCCACACAAAATTTTTCTAATTTTAGTCTCAGGAAACACCTTGTAAAATATTTGGACTTTATGCGAATCTGTATATATAACCTATATATTCAAAAAATAAAAACCTTTCCAATAAAACTAAATTAAATATATACAAAATTAGCTACAAACATAATTTTCATAAAAATTCTAATTGAAGGCTTTATTAGAAAAAATATTTTACTATATTTACTTTAATTTTATATGGATTCGAAAAATTTGTCACATACTGTCTCTTTACTGTTTATACTGTTATAGATATCCTCGAATTTTCACTCATATTAAAAAAGAAATAAAATAAACCAAAAAAAAAAAAAAAAAAATTATTAAAAAAAAAACAAAAAAAAAACATGTTATATGAAAAATGGTGGTAACAGAGCATGGCACCAGATGGTGCATTGCGGTTCTTATGAATAAAATATAACAAAAACGGGAAAAATAAACAAAACAAAAAGATAAAAATTAAAGGACGGAAAAATGACACAAAGTACAACAGAAAAACAGAAATTAAAATTAAACATGTAAATGTGAATAAATTGCATAAGAGTAATATATCCTGTATTTGGTTTTATTTTTTGTCCTTTCATGCTTACACAAATATTTAAAAAAAAATTTTGTATTTGAATAAAAAAGCAAAAAAACAAAAAGTTATCCAGCACCTCCAGTACGTAAGACTTTAATTTTTGTCATCTCCTATTTATAATTAATATTTTTTTTTTTAAACTTATTCAAATAAAATTATTGATATTTCCGGTAACAAATTCTAATTGTCTTTTGTTCAATAATTAATAAGATTTTTCGATGCAGTGACTTAAGTCAACAGTACATAATGCCATAATGGTTAAAAAAAAATCCATTACAAATGTGATATAAAATAATAATTACGATTTTAATGATTATGATTTTTTGTCATATTTACAACAAAAATAACGGCATATGGCTTTTTATTTCAATCGATTGAAATTAAACAATTGCATCAATATTTCATCAAATGAATTGAGACCATTTGTACTTGAATAGATTATGAATTATTGAAATTTAATTTTGGCTTCGTAAATTTGAAAAAAAATTTCCACAGGTAGATTAAGTTGCTTTAGTTGCTTAATTATAAGCAAAATTCTAAATTTGGAACCCATTTAGCTCTCAAACGGAAAGGGACTAACTTATGTTCATTCTAAAATATTAATTTTAAATTTTAAGAGTTTAGCAAATATGAGGGGAATTTAAACCACAATATTAATTTTTTGATTTAAAGTAACGATAAATTCGGATCTGTTGTTATTACATTAAAAACTATTGCACTTTTGATGAAATCTATATATTATGTAATATAATTTGCTTTCTTTTTTTCAAACGTTGTAGAAATTTTGTAAATAGATAGATGGATGTTCGCCGTAAAACTAATTAGTAAATTTTTTTAAAAATGATTCAAAAATATGCTAAAAACTACTAATTGACTAATTCTATTCTGATTACTAAACTACTAATAATGACCATTTTTTATTTGGAAATCGATCATATCATCCCTCAATCAAAATCTTCCCTGTTCTGTTATTTGAAATTCCCAAATACTTTTTCTTTAATTTGTTGTATACATAATGTAAAATTTAATTAGAAAGTTAATTCCAAATTCTATTTTTTTTTTCGTTTTTTTGGTCCAGTTCAGTTGAGTTGTAAGAAAAACATAAGTGCGTATTAATGCAATAACGTTTTAACCAAAGGTGGTTTTAAAATAATCGTAAAGGAAATTTTAAATTTAAACCTCAATGTTTTCCTGTCCGTCTGTTTTCAAAATTTCTATGGCAACGCAATGAAATTTTAACCATTGGTAAGTCTCATAAAAAAAATTAATGTTGTAGAACCGATTTTTTTTGTAGGTCTACCCATTACGGAACTATACAGCCCTTAAAACTTGGAAAAAGCTCTATTTTAAATGTGTATATTTTAAGTTGTGCTTAACATTTATCAATCTAAAACGTCATACGACAGAATTTCTTTTTACATTAATAAATTATCAAAATTATTCATTTTTTTTTTAATTTAGAATTTAAATTTACCGTTATGTGAAGATTTTGCTTCCTTCATATCTCGGCAATCCGTCTTGAATGAATCTTCCTTCATATCTCGGCATGTCTTGGAATTTTGCGCAAATAAAGATTTTAAAATTAGTTCAAGTTAGATCAAAAATATTTTTAGACCACCCCTTGTTGAAGGCCTATTATGGATTAAATGTTGAAAAATTCCTATTTTTAAACACCTATAATTTAGGCATCTGCGCAAAGTAAAACATAAAAATTAAAACTCCAATACTATATTTTTACATATTGTATTTATATCTTTTCTTGGTTTTATAAATTTTGTGTTATATCTCAAATTCTACTTAAATTTTTTTTAATATTATAGAGACGTCAAACAACAGAACATAATTATATTAACTTTATAAATCAATGTAAAAGAAAAATACGATTTTTTCAAATTTAGTATTTAAATTTACGGGTTATATGAAAAGGAAATTATACAAGATTTTGTTTCCTTTATATATCCAAAATGTACTTAAAAGTAGAGCCTTGAAATTTTGAGAGAATGAAGTTGCCTTAGTGAATTTTTTAAAACTGGATTTTTTTAAGACTGAGATTTTAAAACTAAAGAAAATATTTCTACATTTTTTCATTATTTTTCATACATTATGTATAAAACTCGGAGAAACTTAGAAATTTTGATACAAATCCCTATTCTAACCTATTTTTATTGTCTTTTGAAAAATGTACTTCTTTAAAAACCTTTAGTTTACATTTTTCTATGTTATTTTATTATATTACGGAGATTTTTTTGGTGGTTTTCAGTGTTTAACATTGTAGGTTTTCAGATTAGTGAAAAAAAAAACCAAAATCTTTAAAAACTACAAATAAATAGTATACACAGGTACTTAAGATTATTGCATAACAATGTAAAACATTTTTTGTAAATTTTTTAGTTAAAAAACGTCATTTTTTTATAATTTTATTGTAATTTCAATTATGCAAATCATAATTAGCATTTAAATTTTTAGCACATGTTTAAACATTCTAGACCCAGGCTTTTTAATTATAAAGATATAAAATTGCAATGCTCAAACAAACATGAGGATTGGAAGTTGGTGGACCGTGGTACGTTAAGCTTCTAATATATTTTTATAAAAATTTTGTAGTATTATTAACATTAGATATTTTATTTCGGTATTATTAACATTAGATATTTTATCATAAAATTAAAAGAATATGGGCAATTAATGTTCAATGATTTCCCTTTGAAAATAAATTTACTAAAAAATTGATAAAACATTAAAGTTTTAAAAATAGCTTTATAGTATCCAAATTTGAAAAAAAAAAAAAATTCTTTTTTTTTTTTAAAGTAATCCGTTCAACTGTTATTAATTAAATTTAGAGATTGAAAAAAAAAAAAATTTTTTTTTTCTATGATTTAATGGGGTTAAAATTTTGGGATAAAAAGTTTAAAAAAATATATATTTTTTACCAAATAAAATAACCACATATTTTGGTAAATTTTATTTAATTGTATTTTTAAATTTCCTTTCAGATAAAAAATTTACCAAATAAATCGAATTTATAGACTATACATATCACCTATATTATTTTTTTTAGACTATTTGTATTATATAAGAAAGAGAAAGAGAGAGAAAAAAAAATAACTATAGAATACAGATTGCTTTTTAAAATGAAATAAATTGAAAATCTCTAATTTAATGTAAATAATTTAAATTCAATAAAAAATAATTTTTTATAATAGTGTTTTTTTTTTAAATTGTTTTGAATAGGTTTGAATATTAAGTTAATCATTTGTCAGGCACAGAGTTCAGAAATAAAACTTCATTCTTCTTTTTCTTTTTATACAATAATATGACGATTTATTTAATATTTCATTTTATTGTCGTTCTCCAATAGGCTCCTAGTTCATACGAAAATTAGTCACTTTTTAAAAAAGAAAAGGCTGTGTAATTTCCTTGTTTCATTTGTGGTTCAGCGAAAGGCACTAACAAAAAAAAAAAAACGCACAACAAAAAAGTTTGACCTATACTTGCAAAAAAGGCAGTTTTGTGCATAATATGCTTATATACATAAAATCAAACCCAATTTTGGTTAATATACAGTTATCACATAATGGTGCTTTATTTAATGACCTGACTTTGAATAAGTATAAGTCACATATTGCCAAAAAAAAAAATATCCCCTACAATACATTAAAAGTCAGTTTTTTTTTTTGAAGTTTTTTAGATAACGGCAATTAAATCGTATTTGAAAAAAAAACTATATTACTATCTCTTTCTTAAAAATTAAAAAAAATAAAAATGCAGTTTTCCAAAAAAATCAGATTTTGAATGAATTTGTATAACCTTCTACTCTTTTACCGTTATAATGATTACAGTATGTGCAAATAGCAAATTATTATGATTACAGTAACTGAAAAAAAAGCACAATTTAACAATAATGAGTCAAATCAAACTCCGAAAGTGGATGTGAATAGACCAAACTTTGACGTAACATACAGAAAATGTAACCAGAATAGACCTATATTGTAATCTCCAAGGAAGCCGAAGAAAAGGTCGATCCAATAATAGCTACCGACTATCAAAAAAAGTGCAAATTTACTTAAATTTATTTCAAAATAAATTTTTTTTTTTTGATTATTGAGTTATTTAACAAAAACAAAAAATCATCATTCGTTAAGAAGTTGGTGAACAGTTAACAAAATATAAAGTAAAAATATTAACATTTACTTTAAAAAAAATTAATAAAATTATTATTCACAATAAGATGTAATTGCTAATTTATTGGTACAAGCAATCCAGTTAATTGTTTTTTTTTTCATCACATTAAAAGAGACCTTTTTTAAAAGTCAATTTTTTTTTTTAAAAAATTACAAAAAAAAAGTTTTAAAGGAATTGAGAAAAATCAGATTTTAAAAAACTTCTTAAAATATCATTAAAACGCTTTTAAAACTATGAAAATAATTTAATGTTGAAATCTTAAAACCAAACTAAACATTTTAGGTAAAATGCTTCAAGAAAAAATAATATAAACTTCAACTTAATAGCTAACACTTTACTTTTATTTGAGATACTTAAAGTAAAATCAAAATTTGTCAACCGCGATATGTATGAAATACGTTTCAATTAAACAAATCTAATTCCCTCCGTCGAATTTCTAAACTGAAAATTTAAATATGCTAAACGTTCTCAAATTTACTATCACTTTAGATTTTGAATAAATTTTAGTTATGTGTAGGTCTGTATATATATGTAAAATTACTATAGCTTTTTTTTTTTAAATTAGTTTACATTTCTTTAAAACTAAAAAAAAACAAGGCAGAATGTAAACCAACGGTTTTTAAAGGCGCACATTTCCAAACTGTTTAGAATTGTGACATGCACAAAAATTTGAAAATTTCATGTTATAAGAAAAAAACGTGAAAATAGGACTTTTCTGGAATTTTGAGGGAGGGGCTGTGTGTCCGGAACCTTATATAACTAAGAAAAACCGTTAACAAGCGTAAAAATATATTAATGGAGCTTCCATTTTTATGTCTTGCTGAAGAAAAATTTGTACAGGTGCTTAAGTTGCAGGTGTCTAAAAATAGCCAATTTTCAATTTTACAGCCCTAATAGCTCTTAAACAGGGGGTAGTGTAAAAAATTTTTTTAAAAAAACTTATACTATTTCTAAAAGTTCTTTCTTGTCTCAAAATTTCAATCCTCTATCTAAAGGCGTACGGGAGTTATGAAAAAAGAAATTTCATGCAAAATGTGGTTTTCACATAACGGTAAATTTAAATAATAAATTACAAAATATTGAATAATTTTAATATTGCTTTATTTAGATTATAACATTTTCGGTCTTTTGGCGGTTTTAGATTGCAAAATTATTACGCAGAGCCTGAGATATATACATCTGAAAATGGGGCCTTTTCGCAATTTTGAAGAGCTGTAACTCTGGAACTCTATGTAACTAAAATAAACCTTTACCACACGTTAAAATATATTATTGTAGCTTTACTTTTTATATCTTTTCGAAGTAAAATGTGTACAGGTTCCTAAGCTACAGGTGTTTAAAAATACAAATTTTCAATTTTTGAGCCCTAATAACTCATAAACAGAGGGTGCCGCAAAAAATTTATCTGAACAAACTTATTAATTCTAAAAGTTCTTTCTTGCCGCAAAATTTCAAGCCTCTATCTAAAAGCGTGCCGGAGTTATGAAAGTAGAAAAATCATGCAAAATTTGGTTTTCACGTAACGGTAAATTTAAATAGTAAATTAAAAAAAATTGTATAATTTTGATATTAATTATTATATATTATTAAAAAAAGTACCTGTCGAATGACGTTTTCAGATTGAAAAAATGTTAAGCAGAACCTGATATATACGTATTTAAAAATAGGGCTTTTTCGAAGTTTGAGGAGCTGTAGCTCTGTCATAGATAAGGCTACATGAAAAAGTTATTCCACAAAATTTATTTTTTTATGAGACCTACTCATTTTTTTCTCTATCTTTAACGGTGTAGAAGTTTTGTAAACAGACGGACGGGCGGACAGACGAACGGACAGAGTGAAACTAATAAGAACATTTTTTCAAATTTTTTTTGGAAATGTGCTAAAAAAATCTTAAACTAGATTTTGTTTTTTGTTCAAATGTTTTTTTCTTAACATAAAACGTATACACTATACAGATAAAATTCACAGTCATGGCGAGACTTCATTTCAATTTTATTTATAATAACAATAAAAGATAAAATATAAAAAAAAAAAATAATCAGACCGAAACCTTTTCAGAAATATTTGTTTTGAATTGTTTTTGTTTCGTTTTTAAAAGAGAAGCGAAAATTTGCGTAAATTTGCAAAATGTAGCAGACCGTAAATACCTACTGTTATTTTGTTTCAATTTTACAACGTTTTTTTACATTTGAATAAATTTTAGGAATTTCCGAAACGTGAAATTCCTTAAATGAGATTTTTTTTCATATCAAATTTTTTCTATGGAAAAACTAAAATCTGTTTGACTTGAATCAGTAAAAATAAAAAACAAGAAAAAAAAAACAAATCAAGGACAAAAAATTGTTCCTCGTGTATAAGGGACAACTAAAAGGGTTATTAAAAAAAAACGTTTCAATCATTCTTGATTTTTGTTATTCTGTCAGACTTGAAAATATTTTTTTCTTTTTGAATTAAATTTTTATTTTTTTTTTTTTTATCTCTCTCCGCCTATACTATATTATGTGTGGATAAAGATTAAATAAAAAAATATAATTAGTTTCAGTTTTTCGTATGTTTAATTTAACTATACGCTAAATATTATGGAATTGTGTTATCGTTAGTTTGGAAAACAAGTATTATTATTCTTAGAGTGTTTGCTAACATATCGTACTGTACAATAGTTTATGGCATTTGTTTTTTTAATATAAAAACTCCGAATAGTATATATCAAATGTTTCCCAACTACATCGTACTTCACACTTGATTATCTGTAAAAAATTTAATGTTATGACAATCACACTATAGGTGTTTGCATTTTGTACTAAATCAACACAAGTATTAGAAGAGTTAAGAGGGAAAGTAATAGAATTAATCTTTTTCGAAATACCTAATATTAATTTATTATAACCTGATAATACTCCATGTATGTAAATATTGTATTCTATGTATTCTATGCAAAAAACGAGGAATAGTGCAGTAGAGTAGACTGTGTCAACTCTGGGATACCCGTATGAACGTAATATATCCTATTTCTATAAAACTTGATCATCTTTTAAAAACATTCAGATGTTTTAGTACCGAACTAGAGAGATATATTTATGTAAATTGTGGAGTTGTATGACAGCTACCCGAATCTATTGCACCTAGCTTCATTAAGTTCCAAGAAATGCAAGAAGCCTAAACCGGCTGCTTTAGACCAATCAAATTTTACAAAAGTTTTTGGCATGCAACTCGACACTTTTTCACTAAATTTCAGATAGCTAGATTCAATAGACACTGAGTTATTTTCATTTAAAAAGAGAAGTTGTATGGCAACTACCCGAACTTGTCATATCATCACAACCAAATTTTACAGAAGTTATTGCCATAAAACTGGATCATCATTCGCAAAATTTCAGATACCTAGATTGAATAGACACTGGGTTATTTCCATTTAAAGAAAGAAGTTGCATGGCAGCTACTCCAACCCGCCGCCGAAAATGCTGGAGTTAAATAGCAAAACTAACAATTTTGCAAAAGTGACGTAAAAAAAATATCAGCCTCCTAGCTCCTTTATTTTTTGAGGTATCATGCTGACGGACACTGAGTTATTTTCATTTAAAAAGAGAAGTTGTATGGCAGCTACCCGAACCCGGCGCACCACCGCAACCAAATTTTGCAGAAGCTGTTGCCATAAAACTTGATCATAATTCGCAAAATTTCAGATACCTAGATTGAACAGACACTGGGTTATTTCCATTTAAAGAAAGACGTTGTATGGCATCTACTCGAACCCGGGGGCCGAAAATGCTGGAGTTAAATAGCAAAACTAACAATTTTACAAAAGTAACGTAAAAAAATTTTCAGCCTCCTAGCTCCTCTATTTTTTGAGTTATAGTGCGGACGGACACTGAGTTCTTTTCATTTGAAAAGAGAAGTTGTATGGCAACTACCCGAACCTGTCATATCATCACAACCAAATTTTACAGAAGTTATTGCCATAAAACTGGATCATCATTCGCAAATTTCAGATACCTAGATTGAATAGACACTGGGTTATTTCCATTTAAAGAAAGAAGTTGTATGGCAGCTACTCCAACCCGGCGGCCGAAAATGCTGGAGTTAAATAGTAAAACTAACAATTTTGCAAAAGTGACGTAAAAAAAAATCAGCCTCCTACCTCCTCTATTTTTTGAGTTATCGTGCGGACGGACACTGAGTTATTTTCATTTAAAAAGAGAAGTTGTATGGCAGCTACCCGAACCCGGCGCACCACCGCAACCAAATTTTGCAGAAGTTGTTGCCATAAAACTTGATCATCATTTGCAAGATTTCAGACGCCTAGCTTTATTAACTTCCCAGAGGTGCAAGAAGCCTGAACCGGCTGCTCTATATGAACCAAATTTTACAAAAGTTGTTGGCATGTAACTCGACACCTCTTTACTAAATTTCAGATTCCCAGCTTCAATAAACACTGAGTTATTCTCATTTAAACGGAGAAGTTGTATGGCAGCTACCCGAACCCGCCACACCAACACAACCAAATTTTACAGAAGTTGTTGCCATTAAACTTGATCATCATTCGCAAAATTTCAGACGCCTAGCTTTATTAACTTCCAAGAGGTTCAAGAAGCCTGAACCGGCTGCTCTAGACCAACCAAATTTTACAAAAGTTGTTGGCATGTAACTCGACATCTCTTTACTAAATTTCAGATTCCTAGCTTCAATGAACACTGAGTTATTCTCATTTAAACGGAGAAGTTGTAAGGCAGCTAGCCGAATCCGCCGCACCAACACAACCAAATTTTACAAAAGTTGTTGCCATAAAACTTGATTATCATTTGCAAAATTTCAGAAACCTAGCTTGAATAGATACTGAGTTATTGCTATATAAAGAAAGAAGTTGTATGGCAGCTACTCGAACCCGCCGGCCGAAAATGTTGGATTTAAATAGTAAAACTAACAATTTTGCAAAAGTGACGTAAAAAAAATTTCAGCCTTCTACCTGCTTTATTTTTGAGTTATCGTGCGGGGGGACGGACGGACGTACATGGCTTAATCGACTCAGAATTCGATTCTGAGCCGATCCATACCTTTGACACTATATCTAGCTCGGCTCCTTTAAGGTGTCACAAACGTAATGGCAAATTTATTATACCCTTGAACATAGTTCATACGGGTATAATAAGAAAATAATAGAATACTTTATTAATGTGTCAAAATATTATTTTTAATGTTTACAAAAAGTGACAATTGACAAAAAATAATAGTTGCCGTATAAATAAAATTGAACCACTATTGTCGTAATCGTTGCTGAATAATGCTAAAATAAACTAGTTTTTTGGCTGTTAAAATAAATTTGGCATAAAAGTGCTATAAAAATATGCATTATGTTAATACTGATTTTACTCCTAATAATTTATTAACAATCATAAATTTTAAATTCGGAAGATATTAAAGCGCAAAATATATTGCTAAAATCAAGGGTTTTCGAAAAGTACAAGAATGAAGTTCTAGTTTCAAGTCCTAGTACAATATATGCGAGAAATGGCCATAATAAACAACTCAACATTAATTTAGAAACTGAAGTTAAAAATAATAATGTTAAATCTTCTTAAATTTAATAATAATACCTATCTTTCAAATTGTCTTTAATTTTAAATGATTTTGAATTGGCACATACTTTTCTTTTACAATTCCTTTAATTCTACAATTTTGTTTTTATAAACACCTAGTGTCATTTAATAATTAATCTTTTTTATGTTCTCTACACAGACCCTTGATAGCCGTTTTCATCCTTTAAAAAAAGAAACTCTTTTAAATGTCAAATGTCAGTTAAATCAAATTACAAGTTGCACTTTTACTTTTTAAAAATATTTAACATTTAATTTTTTATCTGCCTGTCTGCGTGTCAGTTTGCTTTTTTCTCTCGTAGCCGTCATTTCATCTGTCAATTAATCTGCTTCTCCGTCTATCCATCCGTATGTATATTTATGTATGCTTCCGATGATCAATTGGCAACCCCATTTAAAATAAAGTAATTCCATTTAAACTATAAATAGATTTCATTGAAACAATAATTTGGAACATCTTTTTATATAGTCCAATCCGTTTGCAGCAAGAGCTTGAAAAGTTTGTCCTTTATTTAAATAATTTTCTATACGAAACAAACGACACGATTTATAAATCAAGATGAAAAATATATATTCTTATAGCTTATTTATATTAACAGTTAGGGGAACTAAAATTTTCGAAATATGCAGAACTAAAAACTGGAAAGTTTGACGGAGGTAAAAGGAAATTACTTACCTACATGAAATGCTAAGAGAAATAATTATCATGTAATTTTAGGTACCTACATTATGTAATGTATATAGATATTTATTTTAAACTATAAAATTGCGTAACTTATATGTATAAGTATTATTATGAAGGCTCATATTTTTAAAGTCTAATTTCCAATAAAAACTGTATATTAAACTTTAAAATAAAAATTTGTTTTAAAGAAAAAATCCTAAAAATTTCTATAATTAATTGATTCAATTAGGATGTCCTATATAGTTATTACTAAGTACTAATAATTGAGTAAAAAATCTAACCAAAAAACCAACTAAAAACACTTTCGTAAAGATTTCCTAACAAATTGTTTTGAAGTGTTCTGAAAATCACTTAAATTTTGTTCTATTAATCCCTTCCTTAAATAGTTTTATTTTAAATCGTTCGTTCTACATAATTATTTTTTTAGCTTCATATATTTCATGAGATAGAAATACTATTTAGTATTACAATATATTATTTTGTATATGAATATCTAAAAGAATGTATATGTATATAACTATTTAATTTCTATTTTTAAAACCCCAAAAAGAAAAACAAAGCAAAAAAAAAAAAAAAACAGAGAAAGGCAAAAAAACCTCAAACCTCACGGATATTGACACTCAATTTTCATTTAAAAAATAAATATCTTGTTTTTGATGTTGTTTTCTTCTTTGTAGAGAATTGATATTTAACAAGAAAGCAAAAATGTTTACAAAAATAATTTTCTTAACCTCAATTTTTACTACAACTAGTTATTCCCTGTTACCTTTTTTTTCGTTTGACTTTTACTATTATAAGACTTAAATGTTATATTATACTTTAGTTGTGGTATTTACTCAATAACTAAAAATAAAATAACAGAATAATATAAAAATTAATATCAATTTTATATTGTTAAAATGGTAACAGTATGCACACTTTAAATTATAATAGTAATTTTTTATTGAAGCACTTGAAAAACATTATAATACAATTATTATCCTAAAAGTATGCAATTAAGAAATGATCTTATGAACATTTTTGAAGTATACGAAAGTGGCAGAGGAGGTTTTAACCAACATTTAACATATTGCGTAATTCAGTGTATGTAATACGCAATATTCAAAAATAATTATTAAATAAATAAGAAATTCAAATTATATTACATTTTAATTTCAATAGAATGACTTTGAATTTTGAATGACCATTAATAACAATTGATATGCTAAAATAGCAGGACTTTTAACTATTCTAGAAAATACACCAAAAAAACTGAATTATAGAATAGGCAAGGTAGACTATATTTTTTCAAAAATCAAAATTAAATATTTTTTTTTTTTTAAAGTGTACTAAAAAAACATTAATAAAAACAAAAAAAATAAGAACAACTGATGATATTCCTCAATAACAGCAAACAAAAACAAAAAAAGGTCACAACATACCGAACTACAAGAACATAAACATGGGATCAAATGTTTGTGTACGTATATCTAAAGAACATCAATAAGAGAAAAGATGGAAAAAAATTACATAAGAATATTAAAATCATGTCCTTTTTTTATTTTTTTATCCTTTTTAGGTGTACTACATTCAATATCTCATTTTATCTTTTTATTTTTTTTAAAGATGTACTTATATAATATATGTTATGCACCTAAAGTATATCCTTTTACCGCATTTCTTCGACCAATTCTAAACGTTAAGCATAGAAGAAAAAAGACTGAGAGCGAAAAAAAAGTCATTGGAGCAGAAAAAAAAACTAAAGAAAAAGGATACTAATTTGTGTACGAGGATATTTATATTATAGTATATGATATGTATGTAAGTATTATAATATATGTACATAATATATTCGAAATAAAACTTTTATTCACCCTTTAAACAAATGTAACCCTTGTAACCCAAGTTATTAACCCTTGTACTATTTAAAGGGTATGTTTAGTTCGACTTTATTTTAATACTTTTTCTTTCTTAACTAAATAGGGTTAAGTCGTATTTGCTTGCGGTAAAGGAATTAAAAAATTGTTAAAATCAAAATACATAATATTTATTATTTATCTGTAAAACAATACACATCTATAAATAATAACCTTGTATAAAAAAGAGTTTTACTCAATTTATAGCCCCAAATTGCAACATTGCGTTAAATACATACTGCAGACATTTTTCATACAAATTTCTACAAAGTAAAACGTCCATGACTCTTTAATTATAAGAATGAGATATTTTTAAGGTGAAGCAGATTTTCTTGCCTTAATATAAGTTTGGTTTTTTTTAAAATTGTTTTCTTTCTCTACTTCGATCTTTGTACTGTTGGCAATTCTGTTTTATTTTTTTGAGAAGATTTGTTAAGATCAATATTTAATTTTTCATTTCCACTAGTTTATCCACTGATTTAAATTTCCTTCTTCAACCATATCTACCTTAAAGTATTCTAGTTTTAATTTCAAAATTTAACTTGAAAGGTTAATATTTTTTACCTTTTTATCTTTTCTTTAGTAGGTTTATCGTTTTTCTTACTTTTATATGATCATTATCAATTAATAAAAAAGTATGTATCTAAATATATTATTATGTATATAATAGTGGTAGGAACAAATAAAATGATGTAAAGATCATTTCATTTTCCTCATTTTCTAATTTTTATAATATAACCAAAAATAAAAAAAAAAAAGCGTTCCCACAAAATAATAACACTAGATTTTTTCATCTATTTAGTTTCTAAGATTGATGATTGTACAGGCAGGTAATTGGTTGAATGTGTTATATTTCATATAATATCTGTTATTCTCAAAAAATTGTATCTATTTTGGTTCGTTTTAATACAACACTCATGATATATACTAACAAAAAAAAAAATTAAAAAAATGATTGAATAAGATAATAAAAAGTACACACGTACGCACAAACATTTTTTGATTGAATACTTGGATCCTAAAACTAGAACATCAGCAGCAGCACTACTACATTGTATCTGTACCAGCTGTTGTTTTAAAAAAAGAAAGATACAAACAATATTTGAGATATAGTTTACGAAGGTTAGAAAAGGATACTAATAAAACAAAAAAAAAAAAAACAAAAAATAAAAAAACATTGAAAAGCTTCACTAACGAAACCAATTTATTATGCTCTCGTTGCTTTCTTATTTTATTTTTTGTTCTGTCCTGAATCACCTTTAATCCTCTAGCAGCAGTAACATCAGTGTATATCAAAATAAAAAAAAAAATAAAAAAAGTTCACATTTCATATCTAATCTATAATATCTAAATAAACAAAAAAAAAAAAAAAATTTGGTAGGGTAGGGATTGTATCACACTTTCTCTTCTCTAAACAATTTTTTCAAAAAAAAAAAAATCAAAAAGAACAGAAACAAAAAAAAATTACAACGAAAAATGATGAATTTTCACAAACTCTGAAAATTGTCACAATTTGTCACCTTGTGTTATCTGGCAAACAAAAGACAAAAAAAGAAAAATCAAAAAATAGATAATTTTTCTTTTTTTAACAGAAGAAAAAACAATGAAACAAAAATAAAACATTAATCTGAAAAAAAAAAAACAATTCGTTAACTATGAATGAACAAGTGTGAGTGTTAAAACGAGACAGAAAAAATTACCTTGTAAGGTAAGCAGAAAAAAAAAAAGATAAGGAAGAAAACAGCGACATTTATTATAATATGTGACACTGGGCGATCTTTTTTTATTAAATTAAAAGCATATTTGAAGATAGTTTACAGTTAAGTTATGGAATGAACGAAGGCAAAACTTCAATAAAACCAGGACTTTAAAGTTTTATTAGTCATAATATGTTAATTTTGTTAGTATTTTAATCAAACTAGTTATTATAATTTATTTTTAATACAATTGTTCCAAATCTCGGTATATTTCGTTATTCTTTGTGTAAAAGTAAATAATATAGGTATACTTTGAAACAAGAAGATAAGATACGGTAGAAAAATAGGAATATGATAGATAATGTACCTTTAGGGAAGTGACAATATGTTGGGAAGTATATTCTTATTATATACTAGAGACAGTACTAAATCTTATCATGTGTAAAATTGTTGAAATTACAATCGTAACCATACTATATTTGTTTGGTTGTATATTTATATATTTTTTTTATTATTAATGTAAATTTTTAATTATTGTTTGCCATGAATTTTAATTTAATACCGACTTTTATTAGAATTCGAATTTGGGCCCACACAATTAGATGTCGATACTACTGTCATAAAAGATACCTAATACTGTCATAATAAAATATCGAAAAAAGTACAAAATAACGGTGAACATTTTTTCGATTATTGCTGGAATTTAATGTTTTTGCATTTTTAAAATGAATTAAAATTATTTACTATCTTGTTGTTCGAAGTTTTTTGTATCGGTAAAATAATTTAAAATTTATACATTGTATAGTATTGAACCTTCTTAAATATTCAGGTTTCTTTTTGATCAAAATTTGTATCCTAACTACAAAAACTATTTAAACGTTATTCTTGAAATTAAATATATCCTTTTTATCAAATTCTTTCTTATATATTTTTGTACTAGTTAAAAATTTGAATAAAGAAAATTTGACGAAATATTCTCATATTATATGTATTTATGTATAATCTATATTACGAGTATATGTAAATTTAAAATTTTTTTTTTTTGGTATTTTGCCAACATGATTCTTAAAACACCCATAAAACCTAACTTATTTCCTGCTTTAATAGTGCAAACAATTGGTTACCTAATGAATTTTTTAATACAAAATTTCATTTCCGGTCAACGGATATGGATACCAAATTTAACATTTTAAAATGTCTATATATTATATTTTTTTAAAATTCGACTTTTGTCTTAGCAACCAATAATATTATTTACAACCTAAACCTTCATATAAAATAATATTTGATATGAACCAGGACATAACCGTATAAATAAAAATAAAAATCAAAACAATAAAAAAATCTACATTTAGCATATATGTATTTATATATTATACATACATATGTATATATTAAATCAAAATAATACATTTTAAAATATTGTTTATTTTTACTAACACTATGTCACGATTATCACTGTAGTTTGTTGGATTGTAATAAAGCTTTGTTCAGCGGTCGCAACAGCTTAACAACTTTTCCAAAAAGATATTCAACTTGTTTTGTTTTTTATTTTATTTTTATTGTTTTGCTTTTGTTTTCTTTGTTCATTTGAAATGAAAACAGCTGTGACATTTAATTTTTCAATTTATAAAAAAAAGAAAAAAAAAACAATCACAATAACAATAAAAAAAAAAATTAAATAAAAGTTCATCGTTTTGTTTTAGAACAAAAGGAACAAAATATGGAACTTTTTTTTTTGGCTAAGTGAAAATGTTCCAAATGATATTTTAAGACAGTTGTAGGGCATTTTTTTGGTTTAAATTTAGGCATTAGGTAAGACATTTTAAATTATGTTTTATAATATATAGGATTCCCTGTTGTATAATTGTATGTATTATATAATTTTTAGTCACTCATATATTGTTAGAAAAATGGTCCTTGTCATTAAAATGTACAAGTTTTCTGTATGATTTTTTTAAACAAAAAATATGAAAAATTGATATTAATAATATTTTTATATCATATTTACAAAAGCATTAACATCACCTTTGGCATTTATTACTACATAAAGCCATCTTATGATGGCAGGACACTTAATCAATCAAGGTACCTATAATAAGTCTTGAGGACATAGTAGTGCTACACCTCTTCAAAACACGTTACAAGGTAAATATATGTATATAGTCTCCTAGCACACGTAATAAAAGATGAAATTACAATAAATATCAGTATTTAGCTACTTAGTTTTTCCGAGTATTAAAATTTTATACAGCAATTACACAATATTTAGTTTTTCTCAAAAAAAATTTACAAAAGTAAATTCATAAATATTTCACAATACTCGGATTACAGTAAATGTCAAAGTGTCACTACCGTTTTGTGCCTTCAATCGTTTTTACGACGATTTTACAGTTAATTATTTATAGAAAATGGCAATACTGTAGCATGACACAGAATATTAAGACAAGATTATAAAAACATAATCAAAGTTTCTAATAATATTAAAATAAAATTCGATTAGCTTTATTTTGAATATGAAAAGGTTTGACAAGAGATTTATTTTATAATAGTTCATCGGACATGATTTCACATCACTATTTTTGTTGTTTTTGTATTTTTAATATTTTATGTTGAATATAAATTGTTCCAGTATTTATTTTCTTTTTCTACAAAAGGTAACTGATATTTTTTGTGTTAGTCTAGTTCTAGAGAATGTCATTTTTATTCTTTATTGTATATTTTGTATCCATATAAAATATTATACTAAAAAAAAACTTGTAAAACATTTTTTTTTTATATTTTTCAAATGTGAAAAAAAATCAGAGAGAAAACAAAATACCATTCCAACTTCCAAGATTCAAGAATGCTATCAGTGTGAGATAGAAAAATTAAGAAAGAAGCGAAAAAAAATGAAACAAAAAAATTGTGTTCTTATTTTATTTGTTTGTATAGTTTCGTTTCGTTTCGTTTTTCGTTTTTTTTTTTCTCTTTGAAAAATTAAATCAATTTTTATTTAAAAAAAAATTTTTTGTTCGCATATACAAAAACACGTTGATGATGAAACGAGAATGAACAGAATAGAAAGAGAAAAATAGATAAGGTGAATTGAAAAAAGAAAAAAAAAATTGAATTTTTTTTAAGTAATTCATCTTTGGTATGTGATAACCACTTATAAAAAATTGTATGTGGTTTATGTGGTTTTTTTTTTTATATTTTTTTATTTTTTTTTCTTACTTTTTCTTATTAAACGTTTAATTTTTTTTCTCACTCCCTATTTTTCAGTTCTAAGATATTGCAATAATTTTGAGGTTTCGCTTTTTCTAATTTTTTACAAAACTTTTTGTTTCTAAAAATAATTTTATATTTTTTCATTGAAAATAAGATGAACAAAAAAATAAGGTTATAACAGAAAAATAAAAGTATGATTTTTTTAAAATAATATTTCTTTTTACCATATTTTCGTTACATACGTTGAAAATCTATAATATAATACACAAGATGTTGGCGAGACCTTGCCAACATGTAAAAAAATATATTTTATATCTATAATAAAACACTCACACTGAATCTAAACTAAACTGGCAATGATGATATTTCTGTATATTTATTTAATTAGTTAAAATTTTATTATCAGAGACACAAATCTTTGACTCAAAGTATTATCAAGAGACACAAACCGTTCATTAAAAGTGAGTACAGTCAAAAAGCTAAAGTACATACTTAAAAAACACACATTTTCAATAAAAATAAATTCAGCAAATTTTTAATTTTTAAATTTGACCGCCACATCCATTATGAACTGGTCGCAGCGGTAAATTAAAAATAAATTATTAATCTCCTGTTGGCAGTTTGTTTTGAAAAAAATAAAAATACTCTTTATAAAATTAAAAGACTTGAAAGTGAAGAGAGCAAAGTTTATAGTAAGCCTTATATTTATAAGAAACAAATAATAGGCCGATTTTATTCTTGATTTTGTTTTCAGTATTATAAAAGCTGGTAAAAGCTTCGCAGCAGACTTTAAAGTAGTTTTGTTTATTTAAGTTGGAATTTTGATTTTTTAAGCTGCATTTTTGATATAACATAAAATATTCAAATTTTTTTATTAATATAAAATTCGGCAGACTTAGCTAATTATATTTCATAACAGAAATCAGAAACTTACTAAATATTATAGAAATGTATATTTTTCTTAAAAAAAAAGAAAAAATAACATAGAAAATATCATTTTAGAAGCCTTCTCTCACAATAGATTCATAATTTTGTACTAATTTATTATTAGACCATTAAATTAAAAAGCTGTCGAAAAGGACCCTCACAAAAAAAAAAAGCCCCCGAAAATTTATGAAATTTCATTATCAGAGACATGAATCTTTTATTAAATATACCAAAGACCTCTTCCAAAGTACATTTAAATAAAATAAATTCAGCAAATTTTTTTCAAGCAAAAGAAAACAAGTAAAAGTAACAGTAAGTCGATGCAACCGACTTATTTATACCCTACACCTAAAAAATTCAAATTAAATTAAAAATCCATAAGTTATTTTAGTTAGGTACTTAATATACCTAAGCTAAAAAAATACATGTAATAATCCCTCCCTTAATATAGGTAGTAAGGGAGTCAGTATGATAACGTAAATGTTTTTGAATCTATAGAAATTGTGCAATTGCACAGGGGATTTTCTAGTATTATTTAAAACTGTTGTTTAGTTGCAAATCTTAGAAAAAAACTAATTACAATAAATAAAACAAAGCAGAATATAAACCAACAGTTTTTAAAAGCGTACATTTTCAAAAGGTAAGACATACTCTTTAGAAATGTGACTTCCACCAAAATTTGAAAATTTCATATAAGAAAAAATGTGAAAATAGGACTTTTTTACAATTTTGAGGGGCTGTAAGTCCAGAACCCAATACAACTAAGAAAAACCGTTAATACATGTAAAAATATATTACTAAAGCTTTAATTTTTATGTCTTGCCGGAGAAAAATTTGTACAGGTTACGCCTATGTTGCAGGTGTCTAAAAAAATATATATATATATATATATGTGTGTATATGCGACAATTTGAATTGGGAGAAATTTTAGAGTTGGATTTTGAAAGAAGCACTAATTTTGAAACTAACTGTATAAGTCCTTCTTAATTATTTATGTAAAAAAATTTCAATATCAAATAATTTAGAACAGTGGGAACTGACATCTCCAAACTTCTCTTAAACAAATTACTGAAAACCTAATTTTGCAAACAACTGTATAGTCCTTACTAACTATTTTTTTCACATACAAATAGCCCCTATTATATCAAAAAAAACTAAAGACTTTGTTACTAGAATTAAAAAAAAAAAAAAAAACAGGGTTTTACCTCTTATTTGAATGACAATATAAATCTTTTCGCGAATAAAGATTTATTTCCCATTAGAATGTAAATTACAAAAGATTTTATTATACCATATCTTAAAATTTACATAACTATAGATAAAGGAATCCATTTTCAATTTAAATTAATCCTGTATTACCGTTTAATTTTGTAAAATGTTAGTCCTTATAATTTTAAAAGTTTAAAAACTTATTTTCAACTCTATTAAGGACATATAATTATTAGCTAAGAAAAAAATTTTTTTTGAATTAACATTTCTTATGTTTAAGTATAGAAATTATATTTTTTTATTAAATAAAGGGAAAATAAAACTGTAGTTACCTCTACCTTAAATTGAAAACTCAAATAATAATAAAAATCCTTACAAAAAAAAACTCAATTAAGGCTTTTATATGCTTTTAATTATTGTAAAGAACCATATGTATATATATATTTTATATAGAGTTCATCGGTCTTATATATAAATCATTTAATTAACTTTCTGTCATTTTATTCAAAAACTATTAAATTTTCATTAAAAAAAAAAAAATATTAAAATTTTTCCATAAAAATTTCATTTAAAAAACAAAAATTTTAAATTTCATTTAAATTTCATTTTTGTTTCTGATTTAGCGTGATATATAAAAAAGCGAAGGAGCATGCTTCATTGTCTTGGAAAAAGCTTTCAACTCAGTCTGGGTAAATGACTTATTTATAAGCTAAATAATTATAGCTTTCCTAGTAAATTAGTGGCTTTAATATTTGATATGATATCGGGTAATAGGTTTGTTATTTCTAACGATTCAAACATTATAAGTAGAACATTTGCTGTTAAAAATGAGCTTCTGCAGGGAACAATTAATTCCCCGATATTATTTTGTATCTACATCACAGAACTTCTCGAGCTATTTCAATCTATTAAAGGCAGTAACTATGCATTAGCATTTGCTGATGATATAGTTTTTTACTCGACAGGTAACACAATAGAACATATCCAGTTCTACTTGCAAAAAATGTTCAATTTGTCATTAGATTACTGTAAAATTTTGGCAACTTAAAATCAATACTGATAAATGTGAAACAATACCTTTTCGAAACACTGTTGATAAGGTTGATCACAATATCAGAAAAAATTGGAGGAACCTAAATATTAAAAGTAATGATAGAACTTTATTAAAACAAACCAAAATAATCAAATATTTAGGAGTGCAAGTTCACCATCATTTAAAATTTAAAGACCATGTAAAGCACATATTAAGTAAAAGTAACAAAGCCTTAATGGCCGCCAGAAATTTATTTTACGACAAACGGATAAGTCCCAGAGTTACAATCATTTCATATAAATGACAAATCAACATAAGTGCTAGCACAATGGAACTTATTAGAAAATTTGAGAGAAAATGCATTAGGTTCTGCATAAATAAAACAAGAAAACCAGAATCAAATTTTCAACATTTTTATTCAAACAAAGTAATATATAAAGATGCAAACATAATAAGATTCGATAACTTTTCTATTAAATTAATACGTAACCATTTTAATAGAACTCTACAAGTAACGGAAAATAATCTAGTGTCAAATATTTATTACCACAATTATGAGTATATAAGATTCAGCATGAATACAGGATTCATTGCACCAGAATTCTTTATATACCTATAGATTCAAATGGTTACATTCAAGATCAAAACCATGTCTCCTTAATTATTTCATTATAATAGGCGGGCCACGTGCAAGATCATTGACTATATTCCGGCAAAACGTAGATTATTCGATGTTGAAATTTGATAGACATATACCAAAAAGGGAGAAAAACATTAGTAGAAATTATTGGTGGTTAGAAAACACCTACATAGAAGATTAAAATTAATTTTAATTATTTAGGATAAGTAGGATAGCATAGGGTAAAATAGATTAGATATATAGGTTAAGATACGTTAAGTTTTTATTTTAAAACTCAATAGAAATAAATTTTGGATTTTTAAATGAAATTTTTACCAAAAAATAATAAATATAAGGTT
This sequence comes from Poecilobothrus nobilitatus, assembly GCA_947095535.1. NCBI lineage: Eukaryota > Metazoa > Arthropoda > Insecta > Diptera > Dolichopodidae > Poecilobothrus > Poecilobothrus nobilitatus. Next base: position 315,358,651 of record OX352772.1, on the reverse strand, counting down.
GTAAAATACCATGAAACATTCAAAGATTTAATGTAATACTGAAATATAAAACCTTAAATTAATAAAATAAGAAATCATGCCATCTTAAAATTAATTATAAAACAAAGAAGTAAACTGATATTTTTAAATTTTTTTTTTGTCAGTTATATTTATAAGATCTAAATAAAGAATAAAAAAAAAAAAAAAAAAAAATGACTTTAAATTTAAAAATTTTTGATATTTTAATAAGTAAAAAATAAGTAAAAAAAAAAAAACAAAATAAAATAAAAACAATTATAATATAAACTCATTTCCAATTAAAATCAATTTGTTCTTTGTTAGTTTTTATATTGTTCAAAATGTTTTTTTAATGATATAAACTTAAAATTTAATGTTTTCTTTTTTTTTTTTTTTTGTTCTATTGTATAGAATAAAATTAAAAAAAACTATTCATGTACGAATAAAAGAACAATAAAATTTCTTACAATAAATCTTTATAATCTCATGGTAAATTATTTACATATTTTCAACATTGTTTTAGAAATTTTCCATTTAAGATATAACAATAAAAGGACCTAGAATTGTTTTCTTAAAAGGAATACAATTTAGTTAAGTTTTTGTTTTTGTTTTTTTTTTTTTTTTGTTTTTCATACATTTTTATTATATTATATAGATGACTTTTAATTTTAAAAGAAAATAAGAAAAGTTACGTTATGAAAATAATCTGGACTTAGGCTTCTTGTTTTTTTTTTTTTTTTTTTTTTCCTTATTTTGATTCTCATATGAATAAATATTGTTGTTTTGCAAAAGGATGTACTACATAATTGCATGAATATTTTAAGAAAGAAAATGGGAGTTGATTGTACTAAACATTTGTTTCATGTATTTTATTATAAATATTTTGATATTATGTTAGATATGAAAAGTTTCTTAATAGAAAATTGGTAAGAATTTTACATAATATAATAATCAGAGTTATATATATATATATATATATACCCAAGACTTTATAAATTTTTTTTTTCTTTTTCTTTTTCATTTTCTCGTTTTTTTTTTCCTTGTCATGGAAAATTGTTCTATATTTGTAATAAATTTAGTAAATTAAATACTATAAGTCTCTTTGTTCTTATTAAATAAATTATATTATATTTAATATTATAAAGGATCAATATTGTAGAAAAGAGAAAGATTTTAACATAATATAAAACATGAAAATATAATACAACATTTATAGTTTTATTAAAATGTTATGGTATATGCATATTCATTTATTGTAACATAATTCAAGGTGAGCCAATAGGAAAAAAAAATTAAGAAGAATTTTGTGAAAATTGACATAATAAAATTGTAATAAAATTTCGTGGTAATGAACTGTCATATATAGTTATACTTTTAAGGACTACATTAATTTTTATTTAATATAAATACTGTTGATTAATATTATATTTGTAGTTTTAATTTCTATTAAGTCTAAACTAACATGATTTTATAGGTTCTTTTTCTTCTAAAAGATTTATTATTTAGATTTTAGATTTACGATTTTTAGACCATATTAGACAAACAATATACTATTTCTAAAAATTTCATTCCAATCAAATAAAGCAAAAATTATGGGGACTTAAAGGGTTAAGGACGAGTTAACACTATGCGTATTGTCATTTGATTTAGAATGGGTATTCTACAAATTCCATTAATATAAAAGCAAATAAATACAAAATACATTTAATTTTATTTTTTTATATTATTTAGCACATCAGTTGTAGTCAAATGACATAATTTCATTTCAAAAATATTTAAAATAACTTCACTTTAAAAATTTAATTATATGAAGCAAAAATACACTCTAACTATAAAATAACAATGAAATAGAAATGATAAAACAAAACAATGAACACAAAAATAGATCTATCGATATTCAAAGCCATTTTTGACTAGTAAGTTGTTTAACATAACCGGTACATTCCAAAAAGTCATATGACAAATACATATTGTCTTAAGTGGCCTTTAATGAGTATAAAACTTTTAAAATCAAACTTTTCCTTCAAGTTTTCATATAGTATAATTTTAATGATCAATGAACAACAAAATGTTGGTTTACTGTGTTATCTTATTCTTTCAGGCCAATATCTCAAGTAACTCATTTTAGTAAGGAACTAAATATTCACAAAGCTAAACCAACGGTTTTTAAAAGCGCTCATTTGCAAAAGATAACACAAACTGTTAAGACTTGCATTAAAATTTGAAAATTTCATATAAGAAAAAATGTGAAAATAGGACTTTTTTTGCAATTTTGAGGAGCTGTAAATACGGAACCCTACAAAATTAAGAAAACTTGTTAGGAGTGTCTAAAAATAGCATATTTTTAATTTTTGAGCCCTAGCAGGTCTTAAACAGTAGGTGATACAAAAAAATTTGAGGAAATTTATACTACCTAATTCTAAAAATTCTTTCTTGACTTAAAATTTCCAGCTCCTATCTCAAAGCCTGCCGGAATTATGAAAGAAGAAATATCATGCAAAATTTGGTTTTCACATAACTGTTAATTTAAATACTAAAAAAAAAAAAATAAAAATTCCTGTCGAATGGCGTTTTCAGACTGAAAAAATGTTAAGCGGTACAAGAAATATACGCATTTAGAAATAGGGCTTTTTTAAAGTTTGAGGGGTTGTAGTTCTCCGATGGATGGAGCTACATGAAAAGGTTGTACCACAAAATTAATTTTTTTATGAGACTTACCCATGGTTAAAATTTCTTTTTCCTATCTTTAACGGTGTAGAAGTTTTGTAAACAGACGGACAAACGGACGGACGGACGGACAGAGTAAAATTAATAGGCACATTTTTTCAAAATATTTTTAAAAATGTGCTAAAAATCTATATATATTTAGCTTAAAAGATATCCTACACTAATATAAGTACATTTAATTATAAATAGCGGTATTAAATTGAATATTTGATGTTTGTTAAATTGATGTTTGTCGAATTGATTTATATAATAATTTACGTATTATAGGCGATGGCCCAAGTAACAAAATTTATCTTATAAGACTCTAGTAGAGTGCTATGAGAGTTAATTATGGGAGTATTACTCTGATAAATTACTCTTGAAGAATTCTATAAGTGTCTTATGAGATCGTTATAAGAGTTAAAGGGCCCAGTTATGAGAATAAATTAACACTCATAACAAGCCTTTAGCTCTTATTTTAAGAGTTTTAAAAGTATATCACTCTTATAAGAAAACTACTATGAGAGTATTGAAAAACTCTCATAAGATACTCAAAAGGATGTTATAATAGTAGCTTATTCTTGTTATGAGTGCTGATTTTCCTTATGAGTGTTGTTAGAAAGAGAAACCAACATATTATAATATAAATGTATCCGTTTTACTTTTTAGAATTATTGTGGCGATTAAACAGTATAATATGTATGGGTCATATGAGAATTTTAAAAAAACAATAAAAACTGAATGAAAATTAAGGCAACAATATTAAAATAAAATTAATTTTGGAATTTCTGTGTTAAAATTTTTTTTTTTTTTAATGCATTTCTCTGCCACATAAATGTGGGTGGGAAAATACACAGCCTTTCCTGTTCAGGCGTGGCTGTAATTGTCGTAAGGAAGAATAATTCTTACGACGTGTGTGGGATTTGAACCCCCACCCCCTCGGTGGTTACAGCGTATTTTATACGCTCGATATTTTTGAACAAATTAATTGGAACATAGCTATATGTAAATGTTTATAAATAGTATATACATGAACAAACTATGTTTGTTTGTTAATGTATAAAAAATATGCAACGGTGTTTTAACCTTCAACCTAGGACTAAATTATATATTTTAAATATTAACTTTTACATATGTAATAATGTATATCGTAATAATGTATATCGTATAATTAATAGTGGTAATAATAACATTAATAATATTAATAATAATAATAATAATAATAATAATAATAATAATAATAATAATAATAATAATAATAATAATAATAATAATAATAATAATAATAATAATAATAATAATAATAATAATAATAATAATAATAATAATAATAATAATAATAATAATAATAATAATAATAATAATAATAATAATAATAATAATAATAATAATAATAATAATAATAATAATAATAATAATAATAATAATAATAATAATAATAATAATAATAATAATAATAATAATAATAATAATAATAATAATAATAATAATAATAATAATAATAATAATAATAATAATAATAATAATAATAATAATAATAATAATAATAATAATAATAATAATAATAATAATAATAATAATAATAATAATAATAATAATAATAATAATAATAATAATAATAATAATAATAATAATAATAATAATAATAATAATAATAATAATAATAATAATAATAATAATAATAATAATAATAATAATAATAATAATAATAATAATAATAATAATAATAATAATAATAATAATAATAATAATAATAATAATAATAATAATAATAATAATAATAATAATAATAATAATAATAATAATAATAATAATAATAATAATAATAATAATAATAATAATAATAATAATAATAATAATAATAATAATAATAATAATAATAAT